>CM057339.1:580557913-585557913 GCA_030015575.1 Agapanthus africanus | reverse complement strand
ATATAGTTTTTGCTTCGCATAGTGATATTTGTGAAATATCATGCACCTTATTCGATAAGGAAAGAGCCGACGATCTCTTCACCGGGAGTGACCTCTTTAGCAAAACTAGAAAAGGCATAAAAAACATTCCTTTTAAAAATCACTCGATTCTACAAACGATATCAAGTTCATTACGCAAAGGGTTTTCTTAAAAACCTGTCGTAGCCTTCCGTCATTTCAGATAAGTACTGGTTAGTATTCGTGCTGCGTTTGTTGATCTTAGCCAAGGCGTAATGTGCGGTAGCTGATTAGTGCTTATCTGTATAAGCATATGATGCGATTGAGTTAGGGTAGTCGTGCGACTTTGTTGACCTTAGCTAAGGGTCGTGCGGTTGGGTTTAATTCAATCGGGAAATGACGGGTTGAACTTGGATAGCACTTATGATTTGTTGACCTTTGCCAAGGTCATAAGTTGCTAGGGGTAAAATATTATTGAGAATTTCAAGTTTTGAAATTTGCAATGAGATTGCATACCTTCAATGAGATAGTTGGATCCCGATACCCGCTGCGAGTAAAAGTTACTTCTGGGAGAGTTTTACACATCACAATTAGCCGATCAGGTAGGTATCTAGAAAGGTGTCAACGGGGTTACGCCCCTGGGAAAACGAGGTTTACTTTAATTAGGTCCTTGAGAAAGCACGGGGAACCTCCCTCAAAGTACCCGCACTGGTCTGGCTGAAAGATTGGTGAACTTGTAGAGTGTAATTAATCTCGGCTAGTCATTCCTTTAAGGGTTTGAAGGAAGATTTGACTAAAACAGTAGGAGACATCCTGATTAGATAAATTGATAACCAATCTAATCTTGTAAAAGCGCACGCTGAGTGTTTTCTTCTCTCTCTCCTGGTTACGACTATGTCACGCCTTAATCAAGATAATAATACGGATGTATTGACCGAACCCGCTTGTTATACTGCGCTAGGGAACGTTAGTCCCGCTCCAACTTATAATTGTTATAAGACAGAGCAGGAAATTGGGGATTACCAGAATTCCCGTGCCACCCAAACGAAGAAAGTGCATGCTGATGCATCTTCTTCGGGTGTGTTCATTACCGAGAACTGTTTCTCAGTATCCTTTACGTCCTGGGTATGAGATACCGGATCAGGATCCCGCAAATGTAATTTGTTACATGGGCTACAGATAGGTAGAGAACTGAGAACGGGTGATAAGTTTCAAGAATTGGAAACAGTGCAAGTGTTGCAGCCAAGTCTGTTGGCAGTTATCACCCTGTATTACTAGAATACATTGATTCTGAACAAATGTTATTTGATACAGAACCTGATATACAACATCATATCAGTCTCTTTATTTAATAAAGAAGGATATAATTTTGTATTGTTGGATAATGTTTTGAATATTTCCTATATCAAGAGTTGATCGGTTCAGGCACGTTATCTAAAAGCATAAATGTTCTAAATCAAACCACAGTTCTTAACGTACAGAACACACACAAGAGGAAGAGTTCAGAAATGAACGAATCCTTCTTGAGGTATTGTAGACTAGGTCATATCAAAGCGACCCGACTAGCTGATGTTACATAAAGATGCATATTCAAATTAGTTTGGATTTACATCTCGTAAAACTTTCCAGTCATGTCACAAAGATAAGATGACCATAACTCTATTTATTGGAAACAGAGAAAGAGTTAGTGAACTCTTGGGATTGATACATAATGATGTATGTAAGGTCCCCTGTCTACACATGCCAAGACCAGTTCTTTATAATTAATTACATTTACTGTTTATCTCTCAAGATTTGGACATATGTTCCTGTTGAAACACAAGTCTGAACCTTTTGAGAAATTCAATGAATATGAGTTAGAAGTAGAGAACCAAAACGGGTATAAGTATTATGTCCTTTGATGAGATCAAGGAGGAGAATACTTGAGCACGGAATTCCTGGACTATTCTAAAGGAGAATGAGATTCTCTCTCAGCATTACTCCTCCGTATACACCACAGCACGTCGGTGTATCTGGGTGGAGTAGATGCACCCTATTTAATATGGTGCGCTCTATGATTTGTAGTACTGAGTTTCCTATTTCCTTTTAGGAGTTATGCACTTGAGAAGCTGCATACCTATTTGAATAGGGTTCCAATCAAATTAGATGCCTATCACTTCATATGTGATATGGAATGGGAAGAGCCCATATCTTAAGCAAGTTAAGATTTAGGGTTGTCCGGCCTATGTCAAAAACAAAATCCGGACAAGCTCGAGGCAAAGTCAGTTCTGTGAAATTTTGTTGGATATCCCAAGCATTCGCAAGGGAATATCATCTACCAAACCGAGGAACAAAAGATGTTTTGTTTCTCAGCATGCCACCTTTGTGAAAGGTAATTTCTTGTGAAGAAATTATTGGTCATGAGGTAGAACTGGAAAGAGTTCCAGCTATACAAAATGCAGCCGATGATTTGGTAGAACCAAAGGATTCAATAGTTTCCAATGAACCTCAGCCTCTCCGCCGATCTAGTAGGGTTCCTCACCCACTTGAGAGATACTTCGGTTTTCTCTATGACAGTGGGAGCGAGGATTGCATCATGAGATGATGACCCAACTTATTTCGAACTGGCCATCAGGAGTAGGACTCTGTAAGAATGGCTGGATGCTTAGCGATCTGAGATGGAATCCTTATACACCAACAAAGTATGTACTTTGGTTGCTTTGTCTGAAGGGTTAAATCCCCATCAGGAGCAAGTATATCTTGAGAAGATTACTTTGTGTACATGGAAAAGTTGAGACTTTCAAAGCTATGCTTAAGTCCATCCAGATCCTACTTGCCACGGCTACATACCATGACTATGATATCTGGAGGTTGGGTATCATGACTGCTTTTCTAAATGTTGATTTGGAAGAGAGCGTCTATAAGTACACAGCCAGAGGGCTTCGTAGATAGTGGGAGCAGCGGAAACGTGTGCAAGATGTTTTATGTGATAAAGCAGGTATCGCGGAGTTGGAACGTCTGTTTTGATGTGGTAGTCAAAGAGTTTGACTTCATCAAAATGGTAGATGAACCTTGTATATACAAAAAGGTAGTAGAGAGTATGGTGATGATCCTCGTAGAGTACGTGGATGACACTCTTGATAGGGAAGGAGTTTCCTATGCTACGCTCGGTCAATCTCCGCTTATCACAAGGATTCTCCATATAGGATCAAAGCGATATCTCCTAAATCCTGGGTTTTGGATCTATGAGATAGATCTAATTGGATGTTAGGATTTTCACTAGGTGTAGTGAGATGGTATCAATCGATCCTGGGGAGAATCACTGGAAAGGTTCCAGAGTGATAAGGACGACCGAATGTCAGTCGCAGGCATTGTCTTTACCCTCAGTGGAGGGAAGGTATGTTGGAAGAGTTCCAAGCTAGATACCATGACTTACTAGACAATTAAAGGCAAGATACGTCGTTAGCAAAGATGCTACCAAAGAGGCAGTATGGATAAATATAAGTTCATGAGATGAACTTCATTCCTACCATTGTGTGACAATGGAGTTATGGCTTATGCCAAGGAACCCCCGTCCCATCAGAAATCCAGATATAATTCTTAGCCAGTATCACCTGATCATGGAGATGGTTGATCTCCAGGCAGATCAAGGTTAGGAGAGTAGACACAGAGGACAACAGCGCGGATCCACACACAAAGGCCTTTTTCCCAGTAGAGACTTTTATGGGATGGTTGAGTATGAGATACTTCAACCACAGCAAATTTTTGGGTATGTGATACCACAACAGATGGCCCTAGTGCAAGTGGGAAATTGTTAGTTATATGTATGCCCTAGAGACCATTACTGTACATACGATGTATATTGTAGTAGATGCTTGGACATATATAGGGAGGACTTTCTTGCTCGACATGATAGTATGCTATCTGGTTGCTCTTTATCTTAACGTGTACTCTGATTGTCTCTTTGTTACATGTTGATAAAGCCCTTAGGGTACTTGACTACAAGGACTATGATGTGGATCATACTAGTAGGGACAATGTAGTCGCCAAGTACATCCTTCAAATGTTCCTAGCCGTGGGAGTACCGAGGAAGGGCATCGAATACTCTAGTGTAGACTAGCGTATGCGCTTCTTGACCCATATGATGGGCGATGGATGATCCAATATCCATTGGTGTTTGACATCAGAGAAGGTATACGGGTGCTCAGTGGAGACTGGGTACACTGGACGGACTCGCCGAGAACTCCGAGATGGTATTATACCTCACGTCAAATGGCAGTTCTCTGTTGACACTGGTACAGAGTAGTCTGTAGACCCGAGATCGTCATAGAGTCTTGTGTGATTCCCACTGTACTTTGATTTCCATCATACCACGTCCAAGAGGGCGTGCAAAAAGGTGGCTTTTGGGTACAGTCCCGAATCAAATGGAGGCAATGAGCGATAGGAGGGGATTCGTCTCTCCCGGTATAGGGAGTTGATGATGCGCTGTGTTCGATTGGCTATAACTAGAAATCCCTGGCCAGGGTTGCTGAAATTTACTGGTAAGTGTTATCAGTAGTTTCTCGAACTGTTATAGACCTCATATTGACACGACTTATCAAGCTACTAGGTCTGACGTTTACCACCCCTAGGCGAGATATGCGACATATCAGACGAAGAGACCGGACTGTACAGGAGTGTTACTGATTGGATTCGCAGGAGAATGTACAGGCTTGCTTGTTGATCTTCTGATCGCTCAATACCTGGGTGGCTGTTACGTTTAGCTGACCGCTTGCAGCTTATGGGTGTTTGATATGATCATCTCCTATTGCCGGCGTATTGACGATTCTTTAGCATCCTACACAGAGGTTTCTTGACTCAGGCAAAACGGAGTAGGAGAACATATATGATATGTGCGGGACCGAGAACAATATGTGTATGTGATACCGTACTAGATTCTCGCGATATGAGATATCGGCCGGGTATATGTGATATAGCCGGGTCATCGGATCAAGTGTTGATTCGACGAACTGATACAGATTATATTAGTCGGTTATTTGTGAAATAGCCGGATTATCGGATCAAGTGTTGATTCGATAATTTAATGTATAATTATATATTTGATATATTAAATTACATTAACCGATATAAGCTCACTAAAAGATTCTTTTTCTCACTCGGGTAATACATTGATATATATGCGATATATGTTAATTGTATTATTTTATTTTGT
This sequence comes from Agapanthus africanus, assembly GCA_030015575.1. Classification (NCBI taxonomy): domain Eukaryota; kingdom Viridiplantae; phylum Streptophyta; class Magnoliopsida; order Asparagales; family Amaryllidaceae; genus Agapanthus; species Agapanthus africanus. Next base: position 585,552,725 of record CM057339.1, on the reverse strand, counting down.
TACAATAAATATTGTATATGCGATATATAATATTGTAACATGATATGATTATTAATGCAACATGTTTTGTGGAGATTAAACAAGGTTAGGGTTTGATTTGGGTTAGTTCTTTCTTAATACTTCTAGAAGGTTTTACTTTGTTTCTAGCAAAGATATTATGTTTGATATTTTTGCTAGATATTTCTAACCCAACCCAAACCCTTCACCCTAGGTTAAGTCTCTATATTGGTTAGCCTCTTTATATTCAACCATAATTGCATTATTAATCATTATGATATTTTTCATTATTCATCACAAAAGGAATTTCCTTCCTCTTCTTTGCATGAAAAGCTTTCTAGCTTTTTATGAAGTGATGAAAATGAGTGAGTTAATGAAAACAAATGAGAGCTAAAATCCTACTTCATCTTCCTAATCTATCCTAGCCATTTAGATTAAGGTGTTCACTTCATTTAGTGAGTGAGAGCTTGTGTTATAGAAACTTCAAGGTAGATCATCTTAGTTATCGAAGATCGGAAGCAAGCTTGCATCTTTCTCTTCGTGGAGCCTCTCTAGATTCCGGGTACATGATGATCGCAGCGAAGGGACCTCAACACGGAGCTTAAGAAGTGAAGGACCGGACTACAAAGGTTGTAATCCCAAACTCTTAGTGTTAAAGTGTTTAACATACTTTGTTTCGCCTAATCTCAAGTTTAAAGATCTTGGTTAGGGTTGTTCGGCATGTCTAAATTTTAAATCAGGTATGGTTGATGCCTTATAGACCCTTGTGAGAGTGCCTAGTAACCCTACAGGAAGGAATTTCAAGCAATGTACTTAGGTCACTTTAGGCGGAGTACCGCATCGTGAGTATGCTGCAGACATACACACACTTCGTTACTCTGCTTAAGCTACCTAGTCCATCATACCAAGGTCATCCTACACTCCGAAAGGTAAAACCTAGCCCTATGATACCAACTTTGTCACGACCCGAAATTGGCACGTGACGACCCTAATACTACGCAACACCTACAGACGTAACGCAGTAAAAGAAAGCCAAAACCCAGAATCTAAACCATTAAAAAGACAAGAAAAGATAATAGGAGTTTTGAAACATTTGAAATCACAACCCAAATTCTTTAAAAGCCCAACTTATTTCCTTTAAAATTTTGACAGCACCTCCTTTGTAAAAACTAGCCCCAATAATGGGTACAATATACATAAAAGTAAAGCATCCCCAAACGGGAGCAAAAACACGCCCAAAGGCGGAAAATAACCACCACAACAAATATACGACGCCGAAGCGAAGAAATAAAAGACGATAGAAAGAAAACTGTATAAAAGACAACAAGTCACAAATAATATACAATATCGTCCTCACACAAGTCTCTAAGTCAAACATGATAGTAGTAGATGGATAGTATAAGGATACAACGGATATACAATACAACATGAATAACCACAAAACCCACCTAAGCAAAACAACACACTGTGAGCCGATGCAGTATCCGTAGCAAAAGATGATAGATAGATGAATAGCCTGCCTCGTCTACTCTGGGGAACACACTGCAAAACAACTGTGGTACAATGGGGGTGAGTTGCCAACTCGTGAATAGTAAATAACATATGCAGGTAATCGCAAGTATGCACGTACAACGCGAATCTAACATATGTAGGTTAAAAGGAGTAACAGGTCATATGAATGCAGTAATCATGAAAGGTACACTAACAGGTACAATTAATATATGAAGCAATAGTAATATGACAATCAGTATGCAAAATCATGCAATAATGATATGAAAATGTATGTATGCATCAGTCATGAAAGGTACTCTAGCAGGTACAACTAACACATGAAGTAATGCATATAAATAAAGGAATGTAAATGCAACAGTCATGAAAGGTACACTAACAGGTACTACTAATACATGAAGTACTGCATATAAGTAAAGGTATGTAAATGCAACAGTCATGAAAGGTACACTAACAGGTACTACTAATACATGTAGCAGTGCATAAACAATAAATGTGGAGTATGGAAAGAAATATGTCATTTCCACGGAATCCTGACATCGTGGTAGGATCACAATCCACCAAGACAATCCAAATCCCAATTCCTCAAATCAGCCCCCAAAGTGGCTTTCATAACATATAAGTCTCACATATCCTGAATGTACAATATCGAATAAGTCTCATATATCCAGAATGTACAAAATCAGCAAATCTAATACATATATCATGTATCCAATCTCAAATAAATCACCTATATTCCAAATATAATCTCAAGTAAAAGTCTAACACCCTAAATATATTTGCATGAATTAATATGATGATTTATATAAATTAATGTCAATACACATATATTAGCGTCCCATTCCACTAATATTGGTGTAAGGGCATATATAACAGCGGCCTAATCCCCTGTTATATATACAAAGGAGTAAAAAGAAATATCATGAAACCAATGTATCAAGCATCGACACAGAAATGCTGATCTATCAGGTGCTGTAACCATGACTAGCCAACTGAAAGGTACGTATCACACGCTATCCGAAAAGAACGAGTGTCTATCTCTGACCCTCGTCTTTCCACGTATCTATACGTATATGACTCCCAACGGTATCCCCATGATTACCGCCGAGTCATTGGTAATGTCACCGGATGGTATGGTTCCCCTGCAACTCATCTTCTAGCACCACGACCTCATTCTTGCCTCGGGGTACCTCCGGGCCACACCATGTGCCCGCACACGGACCCCTCCGTTCCTTGCGTGGGGTATATATATATATATCAGAACCGATAAATCTCATGGTGGCTGCTGAAATATCAAATCAAGGGAAACCAGGTTTTTCAAATAATGCATAATTTCATGAACTCCCACGGTCCTCAAATCCAGAAAACATCATGAAAAATCCATATCACAATGCGAAAATCCATGAATATAATATATGCAACATAAAACTGTAATTAAGGCATATAAAGGAAAAGCCGCTAATTAACTGCAACAAGTTAATATAAATATCATGCAGTTCCTAATTTATCCAAGTCTAAATAACATCAAGTAAAGGTAAACATGTAGCTATAACCAGATATATGTGTAAAACATAAGGTATAGCAAGATATATGTATCTACCTATAAGTAATGATGTAGTATACCCCCTGGATATAAGTGATTTATGTATGCAAGGTATACCTGTAGCTATGTCATGAAGTGTGTATGTACCTAACACTAATGACACAATACCCTGTAAGTATACAGGTATCTAGCATGTAAGTATGTGAAGGCATATATGTAAGCATGTAAGTATACATGTATGCTATATGTCATATGCGATAAGAAATATGAATCAATGTCACAATGCCTCTAACCAAGCAATATCCTAACTATAAGTGGTTTTTGTATGACATGGCAATTATTGACGGTGTGTGTAGCATACAATCAGTGCTCGTGCAACATGAATCGTCAATAATATGTGCAGTGTCCTAAGGCTACTAGTCCAAGCACAACAATATTTAAGTAATACGGTAAATGCGCAATTCTAAATATGACATAGAATATGCGACAGAAATAACATCTCTAGCCCAGACGCATAACACCATGCTGGCGATTCCCCTGTAGATGTTAAATCTACTCACCAACGCTCCAAGCTAGGTGAAGTTTACCACCTGCTTGCCCCTTGTAGCTGTGTCCGAAGTCCCCGCCTGTGAACCTTCAACATTAAAATAACAAAGCAAATATATATTAATAATAGACCCAAAACACGTACAAACTACATTAGACCGACACAATCAACAAAAAACATACCCTCAAGTGTTCGTATTGTGGCTAACGTGCGTAGCGAAACGGCGAAAACAACCTAAGAGTAAAACCACACAAGGTGCACGATCTGTATCGTATAACGTATCTCGCTGTAACATTTTCAAAAATATAAAATATTAATTTTGGGAATTTTTATAATTTAATATTATTTTATTGATTATTTTAATATTAAATCTATAATTAAATGCAAATAAATAGGAAATAATTTGAGAAAAATTATGGAAAATTCAAAAATAGGGTAAATTAGAGAATTATTGACATTTTTATGTTTTTGTGATTAGTTTGACACTAATTTAGTGCCAATCGCGATTAAAAAACGCTAATCGGATTTTTTTTGGCTTTTTGTGCAAAACTTCCACATATCATTTTTATCACACTTGTGCATTTTTCCTTCATGTTATTTGGAGCTACTATTCTTGTGAGAAGGGGTTTTGAGGGAAAAGAAAAAGAAAAAGAGAAAAGAAAAATAGGTATGGTGAGAGAGAGAGAGAGTAGGTGAAGACTTTGACTAAAAACCTTAGCCTTTTCTCATCCCTCTCCTCCTCATTTCTCTCCCTCTCCCACCATTTTCTGCTGCTGCTCCTGCACCCCCTTTCCCTCCCTCTTCAATCCCTCTCTTCATCTCAAAAACAACCCCAAAACCCCATGTCCATTTCATTAAAATTGTGCACGAGCCCGAGACCTACAAGATGGACCAAGAAAGCGTGGATTTTGTCCACTAGGGGCAACTCAAGAATTTTCTTGAGTTGCCAAAGGAGGTATTTTCTGAACCATTAGCTTAATTCTAGCATTTCCTTTACCCCCATGTTAAGATTGAATCGATATTGCGTGATATTATGGACTTGAGGATAACCAACTTAGGGTTTGAGGAATTTGGTGTTGTATTGTGAAATTGAGGTCAGTAGAGGTTATACCATCACCCTAGTGTATGAATTGGAACCCAAAACCTGAAGCTTAAACCAGAATACGGATTTTAGAAACCGATATCGGGGAAATTATGAAATCTGTGTAGTGTTTATTGAATCTGCTTTTACCCCGAGACCCCTAAAATAATATTGAGTGGACAGTGAGATGTGCAGGCACCCAGGAAGCTAACCCCAAGACCCCAGCTCCCACTTCTTCTTCCCGGCCGCCAATTTCTCCCAATTGGCCGCCAATTGCGGCCCGGGTCCCACCATTTTGTCTCGTTTTTGTTCTGTAGCTCCTACATGTTCTAGTTAGGCCCCTGGTATATATAGATTTGTATAAAGTGACCTAGGGTGAAATCTGGGACATTTTTCCTAAGTTGCTGTTTTGGATTCGTGTTTCCGTATTCCGTATTTTTAAGTCTGAATTGGTGTCTTGCGTTTTACCTCGATTATTTGGCGTTTATACGACGATATAGAGGATTTATTGATGGTTTTGAAGGCGTGCCATAGGTTCTCACCTATAGGCCCCTTATCGTATCGTTTTGGATTTAGTGTGCCGTTTTAGCTTGGATTTGGTTTTAATGCGCATATACGATATTTTGATGTGTAGGTACCCATGAAGACTTCGGAAAGACAAGCAAATGCGTGGTGACGTTCGCAAATGATGATGCAAGGTGAGTAGATTATATCTACAGGGGGAAGTCGGGTGGATGGCGTATAGCACCCCCGCAGTCCGTAATTAGTACTATGTAGTATATTTATATGTGTGATAGTTAGTGTGTTATGGTTAGTTAGGGGTAGAAATAACTAGCGTAGTTCCTAGTTGCGAACCATAGGATAGATTTGCACTCACACGCATACACGTGTGTGTTCCTTATACTTGCACTGTGTTTGATGATATGGGATGACTTTGGAGTTGAGTCGATGATGTGGGCTTTGTGCCGCGAGATCGGTGATTTGATATGATTCGTATTTGGGATACGAAATGTGATTCTTGCGGGCTTGGGATATGTGTTTACCCCCGCATGCATACTTCATTGATGGTATCGATTTGTACTAGACATAGAGTAGTACCCCCAGACTATACGATCTGATGATAGTGATACCTGTTATGTGACGAGATAGAGAGATGTTGACCTGTACCCAGCTATTGGGATGCCGTACGACGATTTTCCGTATGAGCTTTACAATGATGATAGATCCGCGCTCATGACTTGAGGATGTCAGATGATATACTGTATCGTACGCGATACTATTGAGGCGGGATCACCGACTTATATATATATATCGACTCAGATGTTAGGCGGTTTCCTTACCTGTAGTTCAGCTTGTTAGTTCAGCCGTATAGTTAGGGTAGTTGTTAGAGTAAATTAGACTTCTTACCTATTTCAAAAAACTAACGAACCGTGGGCATTTTAAAGACAGCTCAAGGGAATCTACGGATATTTCAAAAACGACGTATCTTTTCATAAAAACACCGTAGCCCCTATTTTCAAAACCCCATGATTCGTGTTATTTCAAAAGGCACCATTCGTAGGACTTATAGTAGATTAATGCAGATAAGTTTTGGTTACGTCTAGTTTCAGCTCCTTCTCCTGTTTGTGGTTCGTTTTGCATTGCATTCTTATACTATGTTTCATACTCCATTATTAATATCATGCTGATAGGACACCAGCACCGTTACCGATGATGCGTATGTACCACGTACACTTACTTGCCGGCTCACACACATCTTCATCGGTAATTGCCATGTCACGTACACCTTAGAAAATATTATTGCTTGACATAGCCTTTTAGCTAGTAGTTTAGACATTGTAGTTATTACCTGCTACTTCCTGCATACTGCTATTCATTTTTATGCCGCATTCATGGATTCTCATTCATATATTCACTATTTTACGTGCTATTGAGGTTTGGATTTAGATTTCCATGAGATTATCTGGATTTGGAGGAAAACCGCAAAAACACAAATAAACATATTCTCTCTTTTAAAATAAAAAGTGAGGTTTTCCTATGATGTATGAGTCGTCGACCATGAGTTTGCTGATGGATTTGGAAACCCGATTCGAGGAGACGGATGAACCGTTTCGGGTACATGGTGGACCCGGTGCGGTACCCCGGTGCAAGAGGAATGTGGTGATGACGTTGAGCCTGGCAGGGGAGTACTACCTACCGGTGATTTTACCCGACGCGTCGGATATCCGGAGGATACCGTCGTGGTCTGAGTTTTATGGTAGGGGCCGGTCTGGACTGACGGCGCCCTAGATATTGTGGTTGAGACTTTGAGATATCGAGATATTGGGATTTCGTTTATGCCGATGCTAGACACAGTTTTATGCTGATTTCATTATGGTACCTCATTTTAAAAATACAAGGGAAATCTCACTAAAGTATGAAAACAGTTGTTTCATGTAAATGTATTCTGTTTTCTCGCATTCATATCTCATTCATATGCTATATTGTTATCTGAGGCACTGACACAGACACATGAGATTGCACTCGGGTTAGATATTTACCCTAGCCTTGCTATAGGCTGCATATTTTATATTGAGGATTTTTATATACTTATCGTATGGACCTAGGATTATGTCTTGCTTTCGGTTTCTGCTTGTAGATATTTCTATTCACGAGTTGGCAACTCACCCCCGTTGTGCCACAGTTCTTGCAGGTTCTGCCGTACAGGTTCCATTGCGGCATTTCTGGCACACTACCTTCTTGCGGGTGATTTGCTTTTGGTAGGTGGATTCTTTCGCATCAAGAACCACCCTTGTATTTATTTATTTCATTGTATCTAAAATTTCCATCAACCAAAAACTTGTATATTGTTTCAGACCTAGACTTTAGTTTTGTTTTATTCGACCTTAGAGTCGCGCTTAGTAGTATTGCGGTTTTCTTGTTGCTTTTGAGCTCTTTTGGTTTAACCCTCGCCTTTCGGCGTTGTATATTATTATTGCTTGCGTGGTTGTGACCGTCGATAGACGAAGAGCTAGCTCCCGCTTGGGGATGCCTTTATCATTGCATATATATTGTTATCCTTGTTGTACCCCATTCGGGGCCAATTTTACAAAAGAGACTCTGCCGAAATTTTTAGAAAAGACTGTACTGTTTTTAAAATGCACATTCGGCTTAGTTATTTAAAAACCTTGATTTCAAACATGTTTTTCTTCACTTCTTAAACCAGTTTCTTTACTTATTCTTAAAAATGGTTTTAGATTTCTGGGCTTTTGGCTTACTTGGATCAGATGGAGTCCTATAGACTTCATATGGTTCAAGGGCCAGTCACGTGCTCTTTCGGGTCGTGACAAAGTTGGTATCAGAGCGCTAGGTTGACCTTGGTTCGAGTCTAAGTTTGACTATGTGGAGCCTAGGGCGTTTATATATATATGGAACATAGGATTGACCTTACGGAACTTAGACTTGGTCGAGGGGGTATTAGACCCGAACTTTCGTCGTTTTAGGATGACCCTTGGTTGATGGAATAAGTGACTAAAGTAGAGTGACGTACCGTTGGTATGTTCCGCGGCATACTTACGACACGCCACTCCGCTTAAGGAACCTTAGGATGTACATATTTTCGAGATCAGTGATTCTCTTCATATCCAGGATCATACATCCATTTGAGATTCCCGATTCTATTAGTTTCATGATCATACCTTCATTGATGCTGTTCCTTCCTATGATCATGTATCCACTCTGGATCTGTTGTTTCCTTTCTTGCCATTGATGTGCTCTTTTGATACTCGATTGAGGTTCCTGTCACCATGTTTGAGCGCAGTTTGGGCTGCTGCTAGGGTTACGGCCGGTGTGAGCTCGTCTGGTACGAGGGCTGACCATTGTGTTTTCTGGTGACATGGGGACGTCTCGAGTTGGCATTGATGATTGTGACCTCTAGTGGAGGCGAGTGCTTGGTTTTACACCGGATGATCGGCTATTGTTAGAGCTGCCAGTTGAGAGAGGACTATTAATGTACAGCATACCTCAGAGATTGTGATGTCGCCTACCGTGCAGACAGATGGACCAGCTGTTGCTGAGATTGACAGGATGTTGCTTTCGAAGCTTACGAGCTGGGAATGCCGGAGCTTTCAGGCAGATTGCGACAGATGATAGCTAGTCTACCCGATTTGAGAGACGAAGGTGATTCGTCCGATTTTGCGCCGGAGCGGGCCCAGTTGAGTTGAAGATTTCCAGTGTGGAGATTCTTACTCAGATCTAGAGCAGACCGATTCAGAGATGACCGCCAATGTGTTGCCTTTCCTAGAGGATTGAGGCGTTGTTCGGCGTACAGGCATATGAGCCAATTGCTGCTGCAAATGACGAAATATCGCCCAGATGGTTGGAGCTACTGCAGCGTGAGCATATACTTAGAGAGATGATAGCAAGTCGCTAGTCACCTGAGGATGAATGACTAGGACATGTAGTTCGTTCGTTTACCGATGCGAGGTCACCAGATAGATTGTTTCCAGCTAGAGACGACTTCACGCAGGTTCGTTGAGAGTCGATAGAGACGATCGAATGTCAGAAGCCCATTTTCCAAGTTTAAAGTATACGGAAAGACATGCAGGTGATTCTATGGACCCTCTAAAAGAATGAAACCCTAACTCGACTTAATGACCGTGTGAAAGCCTTTGAACCTTAGGGTTTGCGGCAGTTCCGCGGCGCCATTAGTGAGGCTTGGGTTTGCCCTTCTACGGCTGGACCACCGACGCTGTGGCATGTACTCGATGCTATTAAACTGTACCCATGATGTGATTTCTTGGGGGATTATGAGGTTCTGACGAGTCGATCGGATGATTCGACATCATTCGGACATTATGTGATGGGATGCTTTGCTTGGTAGACTCCAGATACGAGGATAGCCGTTGGAGCACAGTCCATGCAGCCATGATGAGACGAGTCCGAATCAGTCGACATTGACGCAGAGTGAAGAAAAGAGTTTGCAAGATATTTCGACGAGATGACGTCCCACTCCGCCGACATCAGAGATGTGATATGCACCCAGAGGCGTGGTTTATGGATATATCTTCCAGAAAGAAGCGCGATAAGTATGCAGCCGTTCCGGAATAAGCTTTAGCTTCAGCATTGGATGACGACCTCCGGGCATTTCGGCAGGATGAGATTTGAGAAAGGAACCTCGACAGGACCCTTCGGGAAACGATACGAGAAGACCTAGACCAGGAGTGGTCGTTTTGCGCACACCCAGCAGGACATAGTTCAGCATTGTCGACGGGGTAGTTGACCAGGTTCGGATAAAGGAAATTACCCATATGCGTTGCGAATTGATCAAGGACGGACGAGTGATAAGTATTCCTCCGATGGTTGGGACGTGTTTCCGAGGGCCTGTTCGGCATGACATCTGCTACAGAATGATGAAGCTATAGAATACGCGATTTCGAGTCCGTGTGAGAGACTTCAGATTGACCGTGGCCGAGAACAGTGCAGTGCATATTAGCTTGGCGTGACATCATAGTGGACGACGATAGAGACAAGTGGAACCAGAGGTTCGAGCGAGACGCTGACGAGCTGTCATTACTTTCCGTCGAGGCCAGAAGTCAGACATGCTTACAGAGGCGTTGGGATACAACCAGATTCCGAGAAATATTGTGCTGAGGACACAGATGTCTATTGAGCGAAAGGAGATTATGCAAGAGTACCAGCCTTCGTACAGTTCGGCTTAGGCATGATTGGAAGAGACCCTGAGCAGGACTCCTTCCCGGACATTGCTGCAACGATGCTTGCACCCAGGATCAGATGTGTGACGTGCATTCAGAGAGCCAGAGGCCGACGCCAGTGATATGCTGCCTTACGAGTGGTCGTGAGGTTTGACCGAGAGGTGACCAGAGAAGTGCCAGAACGGAATCGTCCCCGTTAGCACACCTGACAGGGCCGATGAGCCGATTGACTGTGAGATTGGTAATCCGCAAAGAAGATAAGAACCCAGAGTCAGAGGACGCCAGACCGTGAGCAAGAGACAAGTAGATATCCTGCGCTGCTAGCAGTGGATGCACCGACTCCTTCTCGACCTCGAAGGAGGAACTACCGACGACGGTATTTATGATTTGTGATTTTGTGATTCGATTATCACGTATCCGTCATTTTGGATTTCGGTATTTTGGGCGTTCTGTTTGCATGATTTAGTTTTGATGATTGAGATTTCATGCCTACCGTATGCAGTGTTTTGATATACGATTTTGGTGCACGCCAGATGCACTAAATCGGGATTTTTCGTGCATGTCACATGCACCTGATTTTTTTTCTGTCAGGCACACACGTTGCCTACGACAGATGTTTCGTGCACACCAGTTGCACCTGGATGTTGTTTTGTACACCTGTTTGACACATATATGGATTTTGATTTTCTTGCGCACCAGACGCATAGGATATTCTTATATATACATTTTGGGGATTGATTTCTAGTAGGGCAGTACATTTTTATGATATTCTCTATGTGTTGATGTTTTCGGGGCCCCGACAAAATGGATTATTACAGGAATTGTTTTTAGTATTGGGGGTTTAAATTTAAATTCGGGGACCGAATTTCTTTAAGGGGGGTAGATTGTAACATTTTCAAAAATATAAAATATTAATTTTGGGAATTTTTATAATTTAATATTATTTTATTGATTATTTTAATATTAAATCTATAATTAAATGCAAATAAATAGGAAAAAATTTGAGAAAAATTATGGAAAATTCAAAAATAGGGTAAATTAGAGAATTATGACATTTTTATGTTTTTGTGATTAGTTTGACACTAATTTAGTGCCAATCGTGATTAAAAATCGCTAATCGGATTTTTTTTGGCTTTTTGTGCAAAACTTCCACATATCATTTTTATCACACTTGTGCAATTTTCCTTCATGTTATTTGGAGCTACTATTCTTGTGAGAAGGGGTTTTGAGGGAAAAGAAAAAGAAAAAGAGAAAAGAAAAATAGGTATGGTGAGAGAGAGAGAGTAGGTGAAGACTTTGACTAAAAACCTTAGCCTTTTCTTATCCCTCTCCTCCTCATTTCTCTCCCTCTCCCACCATTTGCTGCTGCTGCTCCTGCACCCCCTTTCCCTCCCTCTTCAATCCCTCTCTTCATCTCAAAAACAACCCCAAAACCCCATGTCCATTTCATTAAAATTGTGCACGAGCCCGAGACCTACAAGATGGACCAAGAAAGCGTGGATTTTGGCCACTAGGGGCAACTCAAGAATTTTTTTGAGTTGCCAAAGGAGGTATTTTCTGAACCATTAGCTTAATTCTAGCATTTCCTTTACCCCCATGTTAAGATTGAATCGATATTGCGTGATATTATGGACTTGAGGATAACCAAGTTAGGGTTTGAGGAATTTGGTGTTGTATTGTGAAATTGAGGTCAGTAGAGGTTATACCATCACCCTAGTGTATGAATTGGAACCCAAAACCTGAAGCTTAAACCAGAATACAGATTTTAGAAACCGATATCGGGGAAATTATGAAATCTGTGTAGTGTTTATTGAATATGCTTTTACCCCGAGACCCCTAAAATAATATTGAGTGGACAGTGAGATGTGCAGGCACCCAGGAAGCTAACCCCAAGACCCCAGCTCCCACTTCTTCTTTCCGGCCGCCAATTTCTCCCAATTGGCCGCCAATTGCGGCCCGGGTCCCACCATTTTGTCTCGTTTTTGTTCTGTAGCTCCTACATGTTCTAGTTAGGCCCCTGGTATATATAGATTTGTATAAAGTGACCTAGGGTGAAATCTGGGACATTTTTCCTAAGTTGCTGTTTTGGATTCGTGTTTCCGTATTCCGTATTTTTAAGTCTGAATTGGTGTCTTGCGTTTTACCTCGATTATTTGGCGTTTATACGACGATATAGAGGATTTATTGATGGTTTTGAAGGCGTGCCATAGGTTCTCACCTATAGGCCCCTTATCGTATCGTTTTGGATTTCGTGTGCCGTTTTAGCTTGGATTTGGTTTTAATGCGCATATACGATATTTTGATGTGTAGGTACCCATGAAGACTTCGGGAAGACAAGCAAATGCGTGGTGACGTCCGCAAATGATGATGCAAGGTGAGTAGATTATATCTACAGGGGGAAGTCGGGTGGATGGCGTATAGCACCCCCGCAGTCCGTAATTAGTACTATGTAGTATATTTATATGTGTGATAGTTAGTGTGTTATGGTTAGTTAGGGGTAGAAATAACTAGCGTAGTTCCTAGTTGCGAAACATAGGATAGATTTGCACTCACACGCATACACTTGTGTGTTCCTTATACTTGCACTGTGTTTGATGATATGGGATGACTTTGGAGTTGAGTCGATGATGTGGGCTTTGTGCCGCGAGATCGGTGATTTGATATGATTCGTATTTGGGATACGAAATGTGATTCTTGTGGGCTTGGGATATGTGTTTACCCCCGCATGCATACTTCATTGATGGTATCGATTTGTACTAGACATAGAGTAGTACTCCTAGACTATACGATCTGATGATAGTGATACCTGTTATGTGACGAGATAGTGAGATGTTGACCTGTACCCAGCTATTGGGATGCCGTACGACGATTTACCGTATGAGCTTTACATTGATGATAGATCCGCGCTCATGACTTGAGGATGTCAGATGATATACTGTATCGTACGCGATACTATTGAGGCGGGATCACCGACTTATATATATATATCGACTCAGATGTTAGGCGGTTTCCTTACCTATAGTTCAGCTTGTTAGTTCAGCCGTATAGTTAGGGTAGTTGTTAGAGTAGATTAGACTTCTTACCTATTTCAAAAAACTAACGAACCGTGGGCATTTTAAAGACAGCTCAAGGGAATCTACGGATATTTCAAAAACGGCGTATCTTTTCATAAAAACACCGTAGCCCCTATTTTCAAAACCCCATGATTCGTGTTATTTCAAAAGGCACCATTCGTAGGACTTATAGTAGATTAATGCAGATAAGTTTTGGTTACGTCTAGTTTCAGCTCCTTCTCCTGTTTGTGGTTCGGTTTGCATTGCATTCTTATACTATGTTTCATACTCCATTATTAATATCATGCTGATAGGACACCAGCACCGTTACCGATGATGCGTATGTACCACGTACACTTACTTGCCGGCTCACACACATCTTCATCGGTAATTGCCATGTCACGTACACCTTAGAAAATATTATTGCTTGACATAGCCTTTTAGCTAGTAGTTTAGACATTGTAGTTATTACCTGCTACTTCCTGCATACTGCTATTCATTTTTATGCCGCATTCATGGATTCTCATGCATATATTCACTATTTTACGTGCTATTGAGGTTTGGATTTAGATTTCCATGAGATTTTCTGGATTTGGAGGAAAACCGCAAAAACAAAAATAAACATATTCTCTCTTTTAAAATAAAAAGTGCGGTTTTCCTATGATGTATGAGTCGTCCACCATGAGTTTGCTGATGGATTTGGAAACCCGATTCGAGGAGATGGATGAACCGTTTCGGGTACATGGTGGACCCGGTGCGGTACCCCGGGGCAAGAGGAATGTGGTGATGACGTTGAGCCTGGCAGGGGAGTACTACCTACCGGTGATTTTACCCGACGCGTCGGATATCCGGAGGATACCGTCGTGGTCTGATTTTTATGGTAGGGGCCGGTCTGGACTGACGGCGCCCTAGATATTGTGGTTGAGACTTTGAGATATCGAGATATTGGGATTTCGTTTATGCCGATGCTAGGCACAGTTTTATGCTGATTTCATTATGGTACCTCATTTTAAAAATACAAGGGAAATCTCACTAAAGTATGAAAACAGTTGCTTCATGTAAATGTATTCTGTTTTCTCGCATTCATATCTCATTCATATGCTATATTGTTATCTGAGGAACTGACACAGACACATGAGATTGCACTCGGGTTAGATATTTACCCTAGCCTTACTATAGGCTGCATGTTTTATATTGAGGATTTTTATATACTGATCGTATGGACCTAGGATTATGTCTTGCTTTCGGTTTCTGCTTGTAGATGTTTCTATTCACGAGTTGGCAACTCACCCCCGTTGTGCCACAGTTCTTGCAGGTTCTGCCGTACAGGTTCCATTGCGGCATTTCTGGCACACTACCTTCTTGCGGGTGATTTGCTTTTGGTAGGTGGATTCTTTCGCATCAAGAACCACCCTTGTATTTATTTATTTCATTGTATCTAGAATTTCCATCAACCAAAAACTTGTATATTGTTTCAGACCTAGACTTTAGTTTTGTTTTATTCGACCTTAGAGTCGCGCTTAGTAGTATTGCGGTTTTCTTGTTGCTTTTGAGCTCTTTTGGTTTAACCCTCGCCTTTCGGCGTTGTATATTATTATTGCTTGCGTGGTTGTGACCGTCGATAGACGAAGAGCTAGCTCCCGCTTGGGGATGCCTTTATCATTGCATATATATTGTTATCCTTGTTGTACCCCATTCGGGGCCAATTTTACAAAAGAGACTCTGCCGAAATTTTTAGAAAAGACTGTACTGTTTTTAAAATGCACATTCGGCTTAGTTATTTAAAAACCTTGATTTCAAACATGTTTTTCTTCACTTCTTAAACCAGTTTCTTTACTTATTCTTAAAAATGGTTTTAGATTTCTGGGCTTTTGGCTTACTTGGATCAGATGGAATCCTATAGACTTCATATGGTTCAAGGGCCAGTCACGTGCTCTTTCGGGTCGTGACACGCGCGGACACAAAACACTAGAAACTACCTAAGTGATCCCAAATTTTGCATACAGAGAAAACTCAACAAACAAACAAGACCAAAAACACACAAACCACAGCATAGACCTACCCAGAAAAACCCAAACCCTAACTCCTACCCACGACCGATCTCGCCGGAATTCCCTTCAGACGTCGCCGGCTGAGTCCGAGATGATGGGGTTCGTGCTCCAGGTGAGGTCCTATGGTCACAGGTACAACACAACTACGTTGTTTGGTTTTCTGGTAAACTTTCCGGGTCACAACAGATAACATATATCACAAAACGACACTAAAATACGATATTTCGCACAAAACTAAACTTTAACCAATCTAAACTGAAACTAACTAGTTACATAACACATAAACAACAACAAGAGAACATTACTTTCACAAAAGAACACAAAGATCCAAGCTTTGCATGATCCTAGGCATCCATGAGACAAAAGGTGAAGAAAGATGTGATTTTGGGTGAGATTTATGAATAAATGAGATGAATTTGGTGATGGAATGAGAGTGTTCAGTTGTGTTGAGAGAGTAAATGAAAATGAGGTGAGAAAAGAGTGTGAGAGAGAGAGGAAATGATAAAGAGAGAGGGAGAGAGAGAGGGAGAGAGAGAGAGAGAGGTGAGTATAACCACTTCATTAATGCTACATTAATGCATTCATACACTCACCTTGCCAGCTCCTCTCATCCAACAAATATCTCCTCTTCCTCACACAAAAGATCTAGAGCAATGATTAAGGGTTAGGTTTAAGATAAAAGTTAAGTGTCAAGGTTGCTAAGATCAAAATTAGCACAAACAAAACTCACATTTACGTGCACACGTGCGTGTATGCTTATAACAAATAATAATGAATTATTAATTAAATGTTATAAAATATGAGGAACTCGAATTGGTAAACTTTTTACAGTAAACCCGCATTAACATCTAAACGAACACTAACCGAAATCTAAGGCGTTACAGGTATGCAACTCTTAGCAAATTTCAGTTTCTTTAGAAATTCCCGATATAAATTTCTGCCTCATGCTCTTATGACCTTGGCATTTGTAACAACTCCATTTTTAATGTAAAAAGAATTGATTTAAATTCAATGTATACTTGGAGTATTTAATGTTGCTAATATCTCTTTAAGTATTTATTTCACACCATAATTACAAGAAGGAGCTTGTGGCTCATTGGTAAGACCTTGCACTGCTGAACCAAGCCACCAGAGTTCAAATCCCCTGCCCCACAATATTTTTAATATTGTTTTGTTTTAAATTTTATAGAAGCCCAACAGTCCAACAGCCATAACTCCAGAATTTCCCACTACACCCCAAAAGTTAGATGTACCAGTAGCTACCTCCGGCGACCCCCCATCTCCCGCCACCTCGACTCGGCCGGGATCGGCCGAGTCGGCCGGCGCACCGGCCGACTCAGGCCGGCGCCGCCGGCCGGACTCGGCCGGACCGCCGAGTCGTCAACTAGAAAGATGTGACCCTTGGTCTTCCCTACCCCTCTGTATACTTTAATTTCTCAGATCATTTCCAGAGAGCACAATAACTCTCATTCAATCCATTTTTAATACATTTTCCTATTATTTTTATATTTTTTAATTAAAAACTCTACACCTACCCTAACTCTAGCCTAACCCTATAAATACACCCCTACCTCCTACCCTCTCATCCCAAAATTCGGAGCACACTCTCTCAAAATCTCAAGAGAACTTTGGTACTTTGGAAACGAGCGAAAGGCGAAGCGCTGACGAAATCGACGGCGAACTTCCGGTGATCGTGCTAGGAACTCTCGGCGACGAATCGACGCACCGGCAAACCCTCTACTTTCCTCTCACTCTCTAGTGTTGTCCAAACCCGTAAGTCCACATTCTATCTTTCATTTCTTTCAGAAAAATACGAATTTACAAAACCCGACGGAATCGGAACAAATCCGATTTCCGATTCGGTTTTCTCTAAAATTTAACTTCTCACCAATTCAATCATGCTTAAACGTCCTATTGTTGACTATTAAACACTTAACAAATAATTTGAACAAGTTCCACCACATGAAATGATAGCCTTTCCAATTTATCGTATTTTTTTCACTTAAATACCACCATGTTTCGATTTCACATTTAACCCCCTTAACTTTGCTATACTTTAAAGTAGAGCATGAGATAATGACCTACCTCCACACACACGCAAATACAACTCTAAAACGATATCATCATAAAACTTAGAATACGATAAAACAAAACTTTCATTTAAATACCATAATCTTAATAAAACCATTTCTTAAAGTTTTAGTTTTGATACACTTCAAATAAATACCTATTATTAGGAAAATATGATAAGTTGTGGACATCGGTCGTTTATCTAAACCTGACTTTGTGGTGTCTAGGCTAGGCAGGTGAGAAAGATAATTTTAAAAGGCCCGTCTCCCGATGATTCGTGAGCGGATCCATCCTTTCTTCACTTGTACTTACCTGGCCACAATTGGCGGTGAAGAGGCGATTTGAGGCATATCACAACTTCTCGTTTAGACCATTTAGAAATAGTCCAGTTGACTCAGGAAACCATAGAATCTAAAATACGGAAAATTGACTTTTTACAAATAAATACCTTTTACTTAATAAAACCGTATTCTAAAGGATTAGTATTTATAAAATCTTTGCAAAGCGCCACTACAACCCATTTTGGGGAGCCCGTTCGGGATAGTATGGTTTATCGTGCACCTTCGGGCTTAGTAGTGCGAGATTCAGACCTCCGTAAGGAGCATTCGGTCTCGAAAGGTTTAAAATACGACATCTTAAGAAAATGAGATTTTTAGAATAAAAAATATTTATTAAAATTACTTTTATATAAATATATGCATATTTATCATTTAAATATCTATTTTTTTATAATATAAATGTTCCACCTTTTTCTAAAAATCACAAGAATAAATTTTACATTAAAATACCATGAACTTCAAATAAATCAATATTATAGATAAATACCTTTATTTATAAAAACTAGGATATTTTCACTAGAAATGTCACGATATAAAATCCACCCTCATTACAACCATAAAGACGAATAATAAATACTTGGGGTGTGTCTTGAAAACTATACAAATGTATTTTTACATAAAACCCCGTCAAGTTTTATAAATGACCCTAAGGACCCTAGTAATTATAGAACTTCGATTTACATTTCTTCTGTCCGACTCGGGTTTGAGTCTAATCATAATCCGACTTGAATATGATTCAAGTATCATATAAATCTACAATATTACACTTCAATATGAACACATGAATCCATGAATCCAGTTATCAATCTATTCAACTTGACTGAACCAAACCATGGATATACATTCCATGTACATGAATCCAGTTTACATCCATTACATCCGTTACTGATATCATGGTTTCGGTCAGTCATCCAACTATACAACTTATACAATACAATATAACAATACAATCAAAACACTACGGGGTTTAAGGGGTAGATTGGTACGGAAGGTGTTAAAAGTGGCACGAGACAGTAAGATTAAGACACCTAACATGAATCCTGTTGCTGTTGTACCGTGGCATAACGGTTCCTTGTACTTTTAGGTTGCCCTGGTCTCTATCATATAGAGACCCCTCTCGTATACACTGGCATTCTTCTGTACCAAGCTACAAATAACAGCGTTAACACAATATTCTACAATATTATACAACTTTAAAAGATACATTCTTATTCTGTCTTTTCTATTTCTCCCTTAACCTTGGGACTTACCGAGCGACCTGTTCGCTGAAGACATTTTAATTCTTTCTTCTTTGATTGTCGTCAAGTGATCTGGACACAGCAGAGATCGAGCCCACCAGTGAAGACTTGGATCAGTTCCTCGAAGACCCCGAGCACTAGACATTGTACATTTCCATTCAGTATTTTCATTTTCTGTTATGCCATTGTTTAGGCATCGTTTTTTTATTCCAGTTGTATTTACTTTTCATGCATTGTACAAAAGAATGTTATTGAATAAAGTTGCTGTTATTTTTTATATCTCTTGTGTTTTGTGACTATCTTTATATTGCATAGATACGCCTAGCGTATTTACTTCACAGTAAATACGTAGCGGACCTCGTCGCGTCCCCTTCGCCGTACACTGGGAAGCGGGGCATGACAGCGTTGGTCAAAATGTCATAAGTCACATGTCAAGTTCTACCCATCATTATCTTGTTAATTGAACCCATCCGTACATACCCCTGACGTTGGCCAAATGGCAGTACGACTGCACCAAACTAACTCATCTATCTATGCAACAAATGAATACCCGGCAGCTACCAAACACTATGCCTTGGCGTTGGTCAAAATACATAGCTTGAATACTACTGAATACCCAAATGAAATGACGGAGGGCTACGAATGGTTTGGCGAAACCGTTAAAGTAGTGAACCTGATATGATCGAAGGAACCTGATGGGTTTTAAAAGGAGTGGTTTAAGCTCCGCAATTAAAAAAAATCTTCTGTTTTAAAATAACCAAGTGGTTTCTTTTAAACTGTTCCAACGATTCAACTTTTGTTTATTTTCTTTGCATTATTATAATGCGTCCCATCAATTAACCTATCATTGCAGAAAACAACGAAAATACAATGTCCTCTTATGCCATCCGCATTCGCCACTGGGCCCCGTCATTCACCCGTTAGGTTACTTAACTAACGACAGAGCATGGGCTGGGCTAGCGCGGGTGCAAAACATAAGTGTCGCCTACTAGATATTATATATAGATATTATATATTCGTCTGACGCAATATAGGCATTCCAGATCACAGATGAACATATTGGATTTTCTACGAATCCGAATTCCTTTTGAGCCAACAAAGAAAGGCGGATTACACAGTTGCGATGAATAGCCAAAACCCCACCCTAGATCCCTACGGGTACGACAAACTACCGGCCTAGTACCCGAAGTGAAGCGGTCTCCCTCAACAACGTGAGTATAACACTAAACACTTCAAAGTACCCGGTAGTTTGTGCACCCCATCTTGGGTCTATCCTAGGAGCAGAAAAAAGTAAATGAAATAATACAACGGTGGCTACAACCTCAACCCGGATGTGCCCAGCAAAAGAATATTACAACAAATTACAATTTACATTTGAATGAAAGAAACACTCGTCTCACATCCCCGGCTATCCATTCACGACAATCCAACAAGTCCACATTCACAAACCAGTAAAAACCATTACAGAAATGTGCAACCCCCTGCTAACCAACATACTAGCAGTTAGGGGAGGTTTACGAACACATTAAACACAACACAGATATAATCCAGTTAGCCAAACATCTTATAATTTCGATCAAGCAACACAAATGAATCTACTCCAAACAATTCTCTGTGCACATAAAACCTGAGCAGAAACAAATCATCCCAGAAAACACAACATCAACACAGAAGAATAACTGAGCAAATTTGGGTTGACTCGGAGTCAACTCGGCCGCGGATTCGCGGCGGATCTCTTGGATCGGCGGCGGTTCCGCGGTGGTATGGACGATTCACAGTCCCAAATTTCTTCACAATTCTTAAAAACCCCTGCTTGTATTCTTAAGGGTCCCTGAAAAATTTTTAGACCAATTTTTAAAAACGGCAGAAACTCTGTGACAATGATGTTTTTTCGAGTTCATTTTGCGATCGAATTTCTAACGACTTTTCTAACATGTTAGTTATGGTTTAGCTAGGCTCTGATACCACTGAAAGTCAACGTTACACACCCCACAAGATGCGGGAAGGCAGAATAGGTAAAACAATCATTTTGTTTAAGTTAACATCGACTAACTTTATGGATCTTTGCTAAACCCTAACTAAACACTATCTAGAAGTGATTAACTACTATGATAGATGATTATACCTCAAGATTCTAGTCCTTCTTGTTCTTGTTGTTCACCTCCTCGTTGGCCTCCTCGATATGATAGAAGATCCACCCGAGAGCTCCTTCTCCAAGTTTTAACCTCTCACTTGAGGCAACTAGGTGGCTATGATTGCTAATCAAGGTAACCTAGTGAATATAGAGATGGATTAAGGATCTATTAGTCTTGCTAACCCTTGGGATCTCAACACATGAGAGGATTATGGTTAGGTCTTTGAAGAGAGAGAGCTTGAGGAGAGAGAAAGTGTTTATAATAATCAATTGAAAATCTAACTCATTATGTATATAATAAAGCATAATAATTATCATATAAATCATATAGATAATTACAACCATGCTTCATTTAATGCAAATGAATGAATCATCTCATGAGTCATTAAGCAATAAATGCTTCATTAACTCATTTGGATGAATCACTTCATGAGTCACAAACTCAATTAATGCAAATTACACCTAAGCTCTCCACCTCACCTTCCTTCTAGAAGCTTCTCGACTAATTACGAGAATGCCCCTCCCATCCGTAAAAACACGAAAATACTGAGACAGTATAAATCCAATAATCCAATACTAGAATATGGCTTAAACTAAAGCCCGCTAGTATTATCTGTCCGAACATCGTACGTGCATAAATACACGTATGTGTCCGAACCCTGTCGTAAAACCATACGACCTCTATACCGTTTCGCTTGAAGCAGGAAAACTCTCTGTGTGGGACTCTAAAGACTCGACACATTGCTAGCAGTGGGTTTAACCACAGGCCGTAAGCGGTACTAGCTGTACGTAACGGTCCCAGGGAGATGTCGATAAGAAGGCCGATGAGGAAACCCATCCGAACTCCTACTGAACCTGATGTGACAATCTCCGTACAGTCCGGTCTGTTCATCTAAGACTATCGCATATCGGGCCTAGGGGGCGGCAAGCGTCAGTCCTCTAAAAGCGGTATAAGTCGTGTCGGAGTGAAGCCCATTACACCTTGAGAAGCTACTGGAAAAACTACCAGTAAATCTCGCTTTCCCTGGCCAGGGACTTTGCGTAATGGCTCTCCAAACACAGCGCGATATCAACTCCCAATACCGGGAGAGACGGATCCCATCTAACCGCCACTGCCTCCAAGTGCTTCGGGACTGCACCCAACTGCTACCTGTTTGCACGACTCCTTTGAGCCGTGGTAGGGTAGCAATCTAAGAACAGTGGGAACACACTCGAGATGAAGCAGCAGTGTCAAGTCTACGGACTATGCTGTAATCATGTCACCTGGGAACTGTTAACTGACGACGGGTATAATATCAGCCAACAGTTCCCTGCGAGTCATGTCCGGTGTACCCGTAACCCAATAAGCACCTGCATACTATCTCCACTACAACGTACTAATGGCTGTGGCACAGACCATCTCCCCTGCTGGGATGAGAAGCGTATACACTAGTCTACTCTGGAGTATCGATGCCCTGTCTCGATAATCCTACGACTAAGGACCTAAAAAAGTATGTGCTTGTAGACTACCCAGCTCCCACTAGTGTGACTGCCATCACAATGCTGGTAGTCAAGCAAGATCCTAAGGGCTCTATCAATATGTATTCGCGATATGCTAAAAGAAACATATACACATATTAAGATAGATATAAACCAAGTAGCATACTACTATGTTGAGCAAGACTGTTAATATAACTATGAATATCCCAAGCTTCCATTAAGTAATATACAAGATAGTATGATATAATAATGGCCCCTAGGGCATATACACTAACAAATCCCCAAATCAATTAAGGATCTCTCAATGAGAGATTTCTTTAACTGAATCAACAAATCTGTCTCTACTATATAAAGGCCCCAAGACTTCAAGTCTTAAACAGAGGAACCCTGCCATAAACTTCAAGTTCAAAAAGAAGAGCAAGCAAAAATAGCTTTAAGAGAGATGAAAGAAGAAGAACTTTTTTCAAGGTAAACAGAGATCATAGTATCTCATCTGCATACCCAAGGGTTTAACCCTCATAAAAGAACATAGTTCTTTCCCTCGATCCGAGATCCATGTGACAAGTCTCCCACAAATGAGAATTTAATTCTTGTAGGGATGAATTTGTTCTTGGGGATTGAAGATCCAGGGGAGAACAAAGAATTGAACTCTTCAGAAAACTACATAAAGAAAGAGACAACGCAAATAAAGAGTGCTTAGCACTCATTGGTTGGCGCTTTGCGCCAAGTGCCTCACGTGGGCGCTGCTAAAATAAAGAGTGCTTCGCACTAAACGGTTGGCGCTCAGCGCCAACCGCCTCGCATGCCCCTCACGTGGGCGCTGTTTAACATAAAGCGCTCTGCAAATAGGGCCCATCTCTATAAAGAGTGTTTATGTAACACCTTAGGAATGCGATTAGTCTTAATTAAGCGATAGTGCGGGTTTTCTGTAAAAAGTTTACCAATTTGGGTTTCTCACATTTTATAACATTTAACTAATAATTTATTTTTATTTGTTATGGCTTGCACACACATGTGCATGTTAATGTGAGGGTGTGTTTGTGTAATCTTGTTTAGTGACCTTGACAACCTTAAGCTAATCCTAATCCTTGCTTTACTTAACCCTAAATCATCGATATTTTGTTGTGAGAGAGATATTTCTTTCTTTTGTTTTGGATTTGGGAGGAGGTGGCATGGTGACTCACTTGAAGGCTTGGCTTGCATTAATGTGAAGTTAATGCTTGGTGCTCTCACCTTCTTACACTCACCTCTCTCTCATTATCCTCACTCACCCTCTCTCATTATCTCTCACTTATCTCTTTCTCATTATTCCTTCATCTCTCTCTCATCTCAACTGAACACTTGCCCATTTCATTACAAAACCTTCACTAATCTACAAAAAATCTCACCCGAATCACTTCATAAACCTTGTTTTGCCTCTTAGATGCCTTGGAGCTTGGAAAGCTAGGATCTTTGAGCTTGTGGGAGTAGGTAATGATCTCTATCTGTTAAGTAAGTCTTTTTCGTGTTGCGTAGCTTGTTAGTTTCAATTTAGAACGCGTAAAGTTTTGTTTCGGGTAAATATCATATTTTTATTGTAGATTTGGGTCTCGGATGATCTGCTATCAAACCAGGTATTTGTCGGAAAAGTTCCCATCACAGTGACCTTTTGTAGTGACCTAGAACCCACCATAAAAATCTGATACCATTCCATAAAAACGAGGACGCAAATATATTGCTTCTGGCCTCAATTTGCGGCCAGCCTGTTGAGTTGGGTGTGGTGTTTGGGTGTGGGGTTCTCTGGGGTTGTGTGTAGTCTTGTGGTATGTGCAACTTTTACAAATTGTTTGTGTAGCAAAATCTGGGATCACTTTGCTAGTTTCTAGTGTTTAGATTACGCGCATTACGTTATCCGATATGGTTCGTGTCTTTGTGTATCTGTTGCTCTTGGGTTAGTTTCGTAATGTCGCTACGCGTGTTACCCACTAGACGAACACTTGAGAGTATTTTTGGAGTTGATGCTTCGGTCAACGTAGTTTGTACGTGTTATTGGTCGATTGCTAATATATAAACTTACTTTGTTGTTACGTGATTTTAGGATCGCAGGCGAGGTCTTCGGACGCTGCGAAGAAGGGAAAGCGAGTGGTTGGCTTTACTTAGCCAAGATCGTCTGTGAGTAGATTTAACATCTACAGGGGAATCTCCCGCATGTCGTTATGCGTCTGGGATAGATATGATATGATATTAGCCCCATGTTTATATTGCATGTATAGAGATTGTGTATAAAACTTCATTGCATATTATTACTTGTTGTTCTTGGACTTGTGCCCTTTGGACACTGCACTATTATTGACGGCTCATGTTGCACGAGCACTGATTGTATTCCATCCACACCGTCAATAATTGCCATGATACGCACAACACACATACATATATGATATTGTTTGGTTAGGGATATTGAGACATTGATTTATATTCCATTGTGTATATGACATATAGCATACCTGTATACCTACATGCTTACACATATGCCTTGCCATATTTACATGCTAGTTACCCATATACCTATATGGTATTATACCTTTAGAGATAGGTATATACACATATGAGACACATCTACATGTACATCTTGCATACATACTTACATGTACACTTACCTAGCTTAATATAGCTATACATACCTGGAGGGTATTGTATCATTATTGACATGTATATACACATACCTAGCTTGATATAGCTACATACATACCTGGAGGTATTACATCATTATTGATAGGTAGATACACATATCTTGCTATACCGACATGGTTACGCTAACCTGGCTATAGCTACATGTTCACCTTTATATGATGTTGTATGGATTTGGAGAAATTAGGAACCGCATGATATATTTCATAACTTGTTGCAGTTAAATAGCAGTTTTTCCTTTATATGCTCATATTACTGTTTTATGTTGCATATATCATATTCATGGATTTCACATGATGTTTTCTGGATTTGAGGACCGTGGTAGTTTCATGAAATTATGCATTATTTGAAAAACTCGGTTTCTCTTGATATGATATTTCAGCGTCCACCATGAGATTTCTCGGTTCTGATATATACCCCATGCAGGGAGTGGTGTGGGCCGTGTGCGGGTACATGGTGGAGCCCGGTATGGTACCCCGGGGCAAGAAAGGTATGTCGACGGATTTTGCCGATGAGCCTGGCAGGGGATGTGCACTGCCTACCGGTGATAGTATTTTGGACTCGGCGGTGATTGTGGAGATATCGACCGGAGTCATGTATGTATGGATACGGGGAATTCGAGTGTAGAAGTTGGGGCACTCGGGTTTCCGATGAACGTATGATACATACATATCAGGGCCAGTCGTGGTGACGACGCCTGATAGATCAGTATTTATGTGTCGATACTGGACACTAGTTTTCATGATATTTTACTCCTAAGTATATATATCAGTGGTATGCAATGCTGTTATATATATATATATATATATATATCAGCGGTGTGGGACGCTGTTATATATATATATATTTTAATATATATCATCATAATGATCTATGCAAATATTCTTATTCATTACTTGATATGAGGGCCGATTCTCAGGGACGATATGAAGGCCGATATGAGGGCCAATTCTCAGGGCCGATCTGAGGGCCGATTCTCAAGGCCGATCTGAGGGCCGATTCTCAAGGCCGATCTGAGGGCCGATCCGAGGGCCGATTTGAGGAATTTGGGATCTGGATTTTCTTGATGGACACTGGTCCTGCCACGATGAGGATTCCGTGAGGATGACATGTTTTATCCCATATTCCGCATTTATTTATATGCATTGCTTCATGTATTAGTAGTACCTAATAGAATAATGTTCAGTTGATAAAACTGCACATTTGTATTACATTTTTCCTACCATTCTCATATTAAAAAAGGACTTTATTATAATATATTATACATATGAGGGTTTATGTGTAAAAACACCATTTTCCATGTGTTAATATATTTTATTTTAATTAGTATTTGGTAGGAAAATGTATGCAAATAATATTATTGACCTAATCCTACTAGAACAAAGTCTACTAAAATTTTATTTGAGTTGTTGTGCAGAATATTTCCAAGTTGTGCAGAATTTTCCAAGGCTAGAATCAAGAAAATCAAGTTGTTGAAGAAATCTTGCCAAATTAAGAAGCAAAACTTAGAGACCAAGTCTGGAAGCAACCGAGAGAAGATTTCTGAATTCTAAAGGTGCCTTGGATTGCCAAATGTCACAATCAGAGAGCCCAAGAAAATTGATGAAGAGATCCTCACCATTGGCCGCGGATCCGCGGCCATACCCCCTCTTTGGCCGCGGATCCGCCGCAATAATAGGGAGTTGGAAGGCAAGATTTTTGGAGATCAATCATTGCTAAATTTTAGCAAGTTTTCAACAATAAGATTCTGGCTTTGCACTATAAAAGGGCACTGAGAGCCTCTTGGAAAAGCTATCAAGCCGACGCGATCACGAAGCTCCCGACGCTCACCCATCCAGGCTGATCATCGACTGTTCGATTACCTCCTTTGGAAAGATCGAGAAGCAACTAATTGTAATCATTTTCTATGGATTAAAAGTGTAGTTTGAAGAAGTCGATTAATAAAGGTAGTTATTTTATTTAATTGTTTTTTACATTATGTTTTCCCTCTCTTTCTTTTCATCTTCTTCTCCCAACATGCGCGAGTAATTCTCCACTTGTTAGGGTTCGTAGGATTAGGGTAGGCTAATGGACGATGAAAATAATTAAACCCTTTTTAAGTCCTATAAAGTTTAGGAACTTTATCAAAAGAATCATTAACATCCTAATCGGGCGCGCTAGCAATTCTTTGCTAGTTCCGACCGCGGTTAGAGATTAGATTAATGATTGTTTTGGTAAAGGCTAGATATGAACGGAGTTCCGTGTCGAGATAAGGGTTACGAGTGGGATTCCTTTTCCCTCCAGAAACCCTAATCTACACGCATCACCGTCGTTCTAGTTCTAAATCTATTAATGGATAAAAAGGGGAACTTTTAATTAATCGTCCATAACTACTAAATCCTAACGAACCCTACAAGCCCTCTTATTATATTAATTACATCTTAAAATAATCTAGATCTATATTTGACATTCTTGTTTAACGTAGATCTAGAAATCTTTCTATAAAATTCATTATTCCTCCTCTCTTTCTCAACACATCTAAAGTAAAAGTAAAAGGTTCCACGTTTTCCAAAGGACGACCCGTACTCACCTCGGTCTAGCTACGCGCGACACCGTTCTGATTGCGGTTAAACTACAAAAACACACTATTTCGAATCAATCAAATGGCGCCGTTGCCGGGGATACGTGCGTAATTTTTTATTTTTACTATTTGTGTTGAATTGTTAAGACGAGCCATATCATTATTAAAACAAAACTGCAAATTGCATATTTAATGATTTGTGCGTGGATTTTTGCAAGGAGATCTGGAGTCACAGAATTGAGGAAAACAGGAAACAGAGACATTTTTAGAGATCCAGAGGAGCAAAGGAGATCACAGAAAAATTTTCAGCAAGCGATCCATCCACCTCTCGGTGGAACCGCGGCACAAAGGTGCTTCCTGCGGCGGAAACGCGGCTGCTTAGAGGGATTAGGGCTACAGAACTCTCTGGTAAGATTCTCAACTCCTTCTCTCTCTCCTCAAATCCAATAAAATCTATTTTCTGCAGGACTCTTTGCAAAATTGCGCCGCTCAAAAATCTTTTTGCAAAAGTTTTGTGATTGGTTTTGTTTTGCATATTTAATACGGATTTCTAAGGGGCGAAGACCAAATCAAGATTAGGTGGGGATTTCATCACCCTTCCTAAGCCCCACAAATCACAAACCGAGCATATAGATCAACCCTTCATTAATTTAAAAAATATCTAGACCAGACTCTAAGGACTGTCGCGCTCAATAAGGACAGAGGAAGGTCATGGGTAATCTATCGTTTATCCGCATTACTTTTGTAGTGCCTAGGCAAGTGTGACAAAGGCTAGTGGTTTTTAATTAGGACCACGATGTGGTTCCTTCCCACTTACCTGGCACTTATATGGCTACAAGGGTAGTACGGAGGCAGTAGAGGATTTATCCTGCGGCTTGTCCTTTGGAAGTCTAGGAGCGGTCTAGTGACTAACCTAGGTAACCTTAGTTCTAGGGTTGCTTGTGCATATTAGGGAGATTTGTCTTGAGTCCCACTTTTTCAAAACAAGCCAATTTTAAAATCACACACACGCTGCCACTTGCACTAAACCCGCTTAGTGCATGCTCGGCTGGACACGGGATCCTAGTGCCCGTCTTGTCCGCGTTTCTACTATCGACGCCGAAGTCGGTACTTCTTCATCTTCTTTTCCCTCACCACACACCACATCAACCGTGATGGACGGTACTCCATCTAATTATAACACCACGCTGCCACAGCCCGCAGGTGAGCAGAATCCACCGTGCATCTCTCTCCAAGAGAGATGCTATCCTATCCGTGGTCCCCTTCCTACTTGTCTATCTCTTCCACCACCTAACAGGGATAATTTCGAAATTAAACCCCACTACATCAATCTGCTGCCTAAATTTCACGGGCTTGAGTCGGAAGACGCGTACGTTTTCATCACCAAATTCGAAAACGTATGTGCAATGATGGGTACTTCACAATTGACCTTAGATGCTATGCGCTTACGTCTTCTCCCATTCACACTGTGCGACTTGGCAGAAAAATGGCTTTATAATACTGCCGCACACTCTATCGCTAATTAGGATGAATTCGTCGTAGCATTTCCTAAGAAGTTTTACCCAAATCATAAGACTGCACATGTTAGGAGCGAGATCAACCAGTTCACCTAGCTTCCCAATGAACCATTTTGGAAGTGCTTTGAACGTTTCAAAGATCTGCTTGTCCAATTCCCCCATCACGGAATACAAAGATGGGATTTATGTCGGATTATATATGAGGGCATTAATCCAGCGACAAAGCAGATGCTTGAAATAATGTGTCAATGCAATTTCATGTCTAAAGATGACGGTGAAGCATGGAAATATCTGGAAGACCTTGCTGAACACACGTTGCAGTGGGAAAGCGTAAGACAACCTTCAACTAAGGGAGGTATTCACCATCTCGATGTTTCTATCGCAGTGAAAGCCGAAATGGCAGCGATTCAGAAGAAACTCGATGCTATTGAAAATAAGTTCTCAACATTCTCCCTAAATCAGGTCGCGCTTCCTAAGACCGTCTGTGGTTGCTGTTCGGATCCTTCACACTTAACGGTAGAATGTCCTATGAATGCATCGT
Organism: Agapanthus africanus; assembly: GCA_030015575.1. Classification (NCBI taxonomy): domain Eukaryota; kingdom Viridiplantae; phylum Streptophyta; class Magnoliopsida; order Asparagales; family Amaryllidaceae; genus Agapanthus; species Agapanthus africanus. Next base: position 585,522,707 of record CM057339.1, on the reverse strand, counting down.
TTCAAGCTAATGCTGCTTTTCAGCAGCGTCCTAGAAACGACCCTTATTCTTCCACATACAATCAAGGATGGAGGAATCATCCTAACTTTGCTTGGAATCAAAACCAACAAAGTAATTATCAAAGACCTCCTCCACAGCAACCACAACCACAGAATCAGCCCCCCTTTCAGTCACAAAATTTCCAAAATCCGGCCAACATTTCTACACCACAAGTGGCCGGTACTAAAAACTCACTTGCACAAACTTTGGATATGTTCATGAAACAATCCATGCAAAATTCGGCTGAGATAAGGTCTTCTATTGATACCCTAACGAAAAACTCCTCCTCCCAGGGTGAGAGTATTAAATCAATAGAAAACCAAATCGCACAGTTAAACGCCGCAATGAGTGCGAGAGAGAAAGGGAAACTCCCATCTCAACCCCTACCGAATCCTGGCCATTCACAAAGTCATAATGTGAATGCCATTACTACGTTGAGATCGGGGAGAGTGCTGAATAACCAAGTGGGTGAGCAGTTTGATGATAGTGACACATTTGATACCCCTTCTTCTTCTTCTTCTTCTTCCCCTAATTCGTCTAGTCTCCCACCTTCGTCCGAGCCTATTCTCCGTTTTCCCCAAGGCTCTAACATTTCGTCAAATCTATCTAAGTTGATGCCCACTCTAATTTTGGGATCGAATCCGTCGCCATAGTCTTCTCCACAAACGTTGGACCCAAAACTTATTGATCGAGCTCCATTTCCAAACCGATTAAGGGCCAACCGACCTAACCCGCAAATGGAGAAGATTGTGGAAATGTTTAAGCAAGTTAGCGTGAATATTCCTCTCCTAGATGCTATTCAACAGGTCCCATCTTATGCAAGAATTCTTAAAGACTTGTGCACTAGGAAGAGAAAAATTCAAATGCCTAAAAAGGTTTTCATGACGACTAATGTTAGCACAGCTTTTATCCAACAAATACCAAAGAAACGTAAGGACCCCGGCTGTCCTACAATCTCTATTTCTATTGGGGGTAAAAATATAAATCGTGCTTTACTCGATCTAGGCGCTAGCGTCAACTTGCTTCCTTATTCAGTATACGAGTAGTTAGGAATTGGAGAGTTAAAACCCACCCATTGTACTCTCCAAATGGCAGACCGATCTATCACCAAACCTGGGGGCGAACTAGAGGATGTGTTAATTAAAGTCGGGGAATTCATATTTCCCATGGATTTTATTGTTTTAAATACACAACCTGTGGCAAACCAACGCAATCAAATCCCGGTGATACTTGGTCGACCCTTCCTAGCAACTTCTAACGCTGTGATTAATTGTCGTAACGGTTCTATGAACTTATCCTTCGGGAAAATGACAATTGAGCTTAATATTTACAAGCTAGGAAGTCAGCCATCAGAACCTTCTGCTCATTTGCTGGATGTTTGTTCCATCCACGAGATAGCTCCCGAAAGCTGCATGGATGAGGAACTTTGCTTTGTTGTTCTCGACAACACTAATGAGACATCGTTTGATCTTGCACCACTTCACAGTGAGGATATGTTCAATGAGTCCGACCTTGAGATTGAACCCGTTGACTCGTTGCAAAAGTCAGCAGCACTTTCCGAGTCAATATCTTATGCAAGTTTTGAACCTCTTAAGGAGTCCGAATATCATTCCGTTACCCTTCCTTCTATTGTCTCTCCGCCAATTCTTGATCTCAAACCGCTACCTTCTCATCTTAAATATGCATATTTAGGAGAGAATGAGACCTTGCCAGTTATTATATCCGCTTCTCTAGCCGTAGAGCAAGAGAATGCACTTTGGCAGTGTTGAGATCGAATCGGCAAGCATTTGGTTGGACAATGGCCGACATCAAAGGGATTAGTCCCTTAATTGTTGAACATCACATACATCTGATGGATGAAGCCAAACCAACCCGAGACCCACAAAGACGGTTAAATCCCGTTATGAAGGAGGCGGTAAAGAAAGAAATCGTCAAGTGCCTTGATAGTAGAATAATTTACCCCATATCTGATAGTCAATGGGTAAGTCCAATTCATGTTATCCCTAAAAAGTCTGGCATCACGGTCATCACTAACGAGGCAAATGAGTTAATCCAAACACGCACCCAAACTGGGTGGCGCGTATGTATCGATTACAGGAAACTCAATGCCGCGACGAGGAAAGATCACTTCCTTCTACCTTTCATTGACCAGATGTTGGAACGATTAGCGGGACACGAATACTACTGTTTCTTGGACGGATACTCTGGTGACAACCAGGTCCCCATCGCCGAAAAGGATCAAGATAAAACCACTTTTACTTGTCCTTTCGGAACTTTTGCTTATAGACGCATGCCCTTTGGGTTATGCAACTCTCCCGCTACATTTCAGCGGTGTATGATGGGGATATTTTCATATATGGTGGAAAATTTTCTAGAAATTTTTATGGACGATTTCTCCATTTTTGGGGTCTGCCTTCGTAATCTTGACGCTGTTCTTACCCGCTGTAAGGATAAGAACTTGACTTTGAATTGGGAAAAATGCCATTTTATGGTCCAAGAAGGTATTGTACTTGGACATATAATTTCACGAAAAGGCATTGAGGTTGACAGAGCTAAAATAGATGTCATTCATAACCTCCCTCGTCCTAACTGCGTCAAAGATATACGATCCTTCCTTGGCCATGCAGGATTTTATAGGAGATTCATTAAGGACTTTAGCAAAATTGCTAGACCCTTAACCCTTCTATTGGCCAAGGACACTACTTTTCACTTCGATTCGGATTGTGAGGCTGCTTTTGAATCGCTTAAAGAATCACTCACGACAGCCCCCGTTCTATCATCTTCGGATTGGAACCACCCGTTCGAGCTTATGTGTGGCGCATCAGATTTTGCTATTGGTGCTGTCTTGGGACAGCATATTGATAAGATGCCACATGTAATTTACTATGCAAGTAGGACCTTGAAAGATGCACAAATAAATTACACAACTACCGAGAAAGAACTCTTGGCGGTTGTATTTGCATTAGAGAAATTCAGGCCCTACTTGATTGGCTCGCCTATTGTGGTTTACACAGATCACTCCGCCCTACGACATCTTTTAACGAAGAAGGATGCAAAGGCCAGGCTAATACGTTGGATCCTATTGTTACAAGAATTTGATCTTGTTATCAAAGACAAGAGTGGATGTGAAAACGTTGTAGCCGACCATCTTTCACGCATCACTTCTTCGCCAACTGTGACCGTGCCGATAAATGACTCATTTCCCGACAAACAGCTCTTGAATGTATCCTACGAACCTTGGTTCGTGGATATCGTGAACTATCTTGTGACGGGACTTATACCTAGCGATTGGTCGAAACAAGACAAACTTCGATTTTTATCCCAAGTAAAATATTTTTACTGGGATGAACCATATCTATTCAAGTATTGTTCCGATCAAATCATTCGCAGGTGTGTCCCTAACGATGAATTCAAGAGCGTGTTATCATTTTGTCATGATCAGGCATGCGGCGGTCACTTTGGACCTCGAAAAACGACGAAGAAGGTTTTGCAATGTGGCTTTTATTGGCCAACATTATTTAAAGATGCATTTGAACATTGCAAAACTTGTCTGCGATGTCAGCATTTGGGTCGGATTTCACGAAGGAATGAGATGCCGCTCCAACCTATATTGGTTGTGGAAATATTTGATGTTTGGGGTATTGATTTTATGGGCCCTTTTCCCAACTCCTTTGGGAATCTATATATCTTGTTAGCGGTTGATTATGTCTCAAAGTGGGTGGAAGGTATACCGTGTCGCACTAATGACAACAAAGTTGTCATTAAGTTCCTTAAAGAAAATATCTTTTCGCGATTCGGACACCCTCGCGCTATCATTAGCGACAACAGGACACATTTCTGCAATAGGTCTTTCGAGGCCTTGATGCGGAAATATTCAATCACTCACAAGCTTTCTACGCCCTATCATCCCCAAACAAGCGGGCAGGCTGAGATCTCAAATAGGCAGATCAAACAGATATTGGAGAAGATGGTTTCTAAGAACCGTAAAGATTGGTCAACCAAATTGATGGATGCTCTTTGGGCATTCCGCACCACTTATAAGACCAATCTTGGTATATCTCCATACCGCCTTGTGTTTGGGAAGGCATGTCACCTCCCTGTTGAGATTGAACATAAGGCAACGTGGGCTATTAAAGAGCTTAATTTTGATCTTGATCATGCAGGCAGCTATCGGAAGCTGCAATTGAATGAGCTAAGCGAACTCCGCGATGAAGCTTACGATAATGCGGTGATAGTAAAGAATAGGACCAAAGTGTTCCACGATAAGAATCTTTTTAGAAAAACCTTCACATCGGGGCAATAAGTCCTTCTTTACGATTCCCGTCTCTATCTTCATCCGGGTAAGCTTAAATCTCGTTGGAAAGGACCTTTTGTGGTGCGGTATGTACACCCGCACGGGGCAATTGAAGTCGAAAATTTGAAAAACGGTTCGATTTTTAAAGTAAATGGGCATAGATTAAAACCGTATTTTTCTGCTGACCCCGCGGAGGAGCTCTTGTTTTTACAAGAGCCGCTTTATCAAAACTAAATTTCCTCCGCCTCACCTCCATGTTTTGGTAACTTTTTCACATTTTAAAAATGCAGGTGAGTAAAAAAAAATGGATTTAATTGAATATCTGTGCGTGTCAAAGAATAAGTTTGGGGGAATTTTTCATTTAACTATTATTTTACCCCTTGTATCTCTCCCTTAGTATACAGGTCCATATTCTCAAAAGGCTACATCAGTGAGGACACTGCTGAAAACAGATTTGGGGGGGAGGTTTGTATTCACTGAATTATCTTTGACACCGGGCATTAAATTTTTTTTATAACAAAAGAATAGAAAGTGAAACATTACATCCAAAAGATAGGAATAGTTTAAGAAAACCAAGAAAATTAGAAGTTTTCTTATACGAACTAGTAATAAGTAGTTATGAGCTGTTATCCCAAGGGTTAGTAAGATGAAGGAAGTCACTAATCTGAGGATAAAAATAAGTCTGAAAAATAGTTTCTATTCGGGAAGCCAAACATTTTGAACGTTGATACCCTACTATATGCACTTACACACGTCTTGAAACTCGGGATAGTAGAGGATACCTTGAAATGCTCTTGTCTAAAAGTCAAAAGTATGAAGGAAATAAAAAAAATGAAGAAAATATAAAAATGGTGAAATGAAAAAAATGAACACTGGTTTTGTTATCGCCAAGGCAGCAATAAAAAAATATAGCGAGGGTGCCTCTTCACCTAGTGCCCTAAGGCCAACTGGTCTGGGAGTCACTGCTAAGCCTTAGGTGGTGCAAGACGAGGAAAATATTATCACCTAATCAGCAAGCACATGAGTAATCGGTCGGTTAGTACCTCAAGAAGTATTAACGGTCGCATGAAAAGGTGTGAGCAACCCTAAATATTCATCAAATTAAAAAGTACTAAGGTAGATGGACAAGAGTATGATAGCTTGAATTGAATTCTCCGAGTGTAGGGATGTCCATTTCACACACGTGGGGTTATATGATCAATGTTTGGATGAAAGAAAAGAACGAAAAATAAAGACGATGTTTTATTGAGGGATGATGTGATTTCTAATATCTTTTCATGACTATTAAGATAGGGCTCATGACAACTGAAAAGCTAGTATAGTTGGAAACTCTTATTTTCAAAGCCTTTCTTTTATGGTTCTCATCTTTATATGTAAATTTCACCATCTTTTTTTTGTTATTGGATTTTGTGGGTGTAATCCGCTGAAAACCCTCAGGAGACAACACTCCGCCTACTAGGGACACCTAGAGGTTTAACGGCTTGTTGCACGTGCTCAGTGCAATCGTGACTGCCTACGAAAGTGTGCTTAGTTTTCTCTTTTCTTTTTCTCCTCTTGAATAAACTAGTTTGCTCGGGACGATCAAAGATAAGTTTGGGGGTATTTGTTCAGTTTATAAAACTGCACATTTGTATTACATTTTTCCTACCATTCTCATATTAAAAAAGGACTTTATTATAATATATTATACATATGAGGGTTTATGTGTAAAAACACCATTTTCCATGTGTTAATATATTTTAATTAGTATTTGGTAGGAAAATGTATGCAAATAATATTATTGATCTAAACCTAGTAGAACAAAGTCTACTAAAATCTTATTTGAGTTGTTGTGCAGAATATTTCCAAGTTGTGCAGAATTTTCCAAGGCTAGAATCAAGCAAATCAAGTTGTTGAAGAAATCTTGCCAAATTAAGAAGCAAAACTTGGAGACCAAGTCTGGAAGCAACCGAGAGAAGATTTCGGAATTCTAAAGGTGCCTTGGATTGCCAAATGTCACAATCAGAGAGCCCAAGAAAATTGATGAAGAGATCCTCATCATTGGCCGCGGATCCGCGGCCATACCCCCTCTTTGGCCGCGGATCCGCCGCAATAATAGGGAGTTGGAAGGCAAGATTTTTGGAGATCAATCATTGCTAAATTTTAGCAAGTTTTCAACAATAAGATTCTGGCTTTGCACTATAAAAGGGCACCGAGAGCCTCTTGGAAAAGCTATCAAGCCGAAGCGATCTCGAAGCTCCCGACGCTCACGCATCCAGGCTGATCATCGACTGTTCGATTACCTCCTTAGGAAAGATCGAGAAGCAACTAGTTGTAATCATTTTCTATGGATTAAAAGTGTAGTTTGAAGAAGTCGATTAATAAAGGTAGTTATTTTATTTAAGTTTTTTTACATTATGTTTTCCCTCTCTTTCTTTTCATCTTCTTCTCCCAACATGCGCGAGTAATTCTCCGCTTGTTAAGGTTCGTAGGATTAGGGTAGGCTAATGGACGATGAAAATAATTAAACCCTTTTTAAGTCCTATAAAGTTTAGGAACTTTATCAAAAGAATCATTAACATCCTAATCGGGCGCGCTAGCAATTCTTTGCTAGTTCCGACCGCGATTAGAGATTAGATTAATGATTGTTTTGGTAAAGGCTAGATATGAACGGAGTTCCGTGTCGAGATAAGGGTTACGAGTTGGATTCCTTTTCCCTCCAGAAACCCTAATCTACACGCATCACCGTCGTTCTAGTTCTAAATCTATTAATGGATAAAAATGGTAACTTTTAATTAATCGTCCATAACTACTAAATCCTAACGAACCCTACAAGCCTTCTTATTATATTAATTACATCTTAAAATAATCTAGATCTATATTTGACATTCTTGTTTAACGTAGATCTAGAAATTTTTCTATAAAATTCTTTATTCCTCCTCTCTTTCTCAACACATCTAAAGTAAAAGCAAAAATTTCCACGTTTCCCAGAGGACGACCCGTACTCACCTCGGTCTAGCTACGCGCGACACCGTTCTGATTGCGGTTAAACTACAAAAACACACTCTTTCGAATCAATCAAGTAACTTTCATGACTGCTGCATATACATATTGTCATATTATTGCTTCATGTATCAGTAGTACTTAATAGAGTACCTTTCATGACTGTTGCATACATATGGCCATTTATTTCTATTAGCTTGCATGTTATAGATTCGTACAGTACGTGCATACTTGCGATTACCTGCATATGTTATTTACTATTCACGAGTTGGCAATTCACCCCCGTTGTTCCATAGTGTTTTGCAGGTAGTCCCTCAGGGCAGTCGAGGCAGGGCTTTCTTCCTATCGCATCATCTTTTGCTGCGGATACCGCTACGGCTGATTGGGTGCAGTTTTGCTATAGGTGGGTTTTGCGGTTATCCGATATTGCACATTTTATATTCGTTGTATCCAGTACTCTCCATCTACTACTTCATGTATTGACTTAGAGACGAGTTGTGAGGACGATATTGTATATTATTTGGTGATTTGGAGGTCTTTTATGTAGTTTTTATTCATATCGTCTTTTTCTTTACTACGGCGTCGTATATCTGTTGTGGTGGTTGTTTTCCGCCATTGGGCGTGGATTTGCTCCCGTTTGGGGATGCTTTTACTTATATCTTTATATGTACCCTTTTTGGAGGCTTGTTTTACAAAGGAGGTGCTGCCAAATTTTAAAGGAAGTAAAATTTGGAATTTAAAGAATTTTGATTGAGATTTCAAAAGTTTTAACAATGTTATTATCACTTACTACTTTTGATGGTTTATATTGCTGGGTTTTTGGCTTACTTGAATTACGTTACGCTTGGAGACGTTACGTAATTTAAGGGCCGTCACGTGCTAAATTTTGGGTCGTGACAGTTTAACACTCCCTAAAAAACAAAAAAATAGGGTGAGCATCAGAGCCCATATTGTTAGTTATTTGTATGCCCTAGAGGCCATTACTGTACATTGGATGTATAATGTAGTGGATGCTGGGACATATATAGGGAGGACTTTCTTGCTCGATATGATAGTATGCTATCTGGTTGCTCTTTACCTTAACGTGTATACTGATTGTCTCTCTGTTACATGTTGGTAAAGCCCTTAGGATGTGTACTTGACTACCTGGACTATGATGCGGATCATACTAGTGGGGACATGGTAGTCCATAAGTACATCCTTCAAAGTCCCTAGTCGTGGGTATATCGAGACGGGGCATCGATATACCAGAGTAGACTAGCGTATACCTTCTCAACCCATACAGATGGGCGATGGATGATCCCATATCCATTGGTGTTTGACATCAGAGATGATATACGGGTGCTCAGTAGAGACTGGGTACACTGGACGGACTCGCCGAGAACTCCCAGATGGTATTATACCTTACGTCAGATGGCAGTTCTCAGGTGACACTGGTACAAAGTAGTCTGTTGACCCGAGATCGTCATAGAGTCTTGTGTGGTTCCCACTGTGCTTTGATTTACACCTTACCACGTCTAAGAGGGCGTGCAAAATGGTGGTTTTTGGGTACAGTCCCGAATCACATGGAGGCAATGAGCGATAGGAGGGGATTCGTCTCTCCCGGTATAGGGAATTGATGTTGCGCTGTGTTCGATTGGCTATAACCGGAAATCCCTGGCCAGGGTTGCTGAGATTTACTGGTAAGTGTTACCAGTAGTTTCTCGAACTGTTATAGAGCTCATATCGACACGACTTATCGAGCTATTGGGGTCTGACGTTTACCACCCCTAGGCAAGATATGCGACATATCAGACGACGAGACCGGACTGTACGGTAAGTGTTACTGGTTGGATTCACTGGAGTGTGAGCGGGCTTGCTCGTCAATCTTCTGATCACTCAATACCCAAGTGGCCGTTACGTTTAGCAGACCGCTTGCGGCTTGTAGGTGTTTGATATGATCATCACCTGCTGCCGGCGTATTGACGAGTCTTTAGAGTCCTACACAGAGGTTTCCTGGCTCAAGCAAAACGAAATAGGAGCGCATATGAGATATGTGCGGGACCGAGAATAATACCAGTATGTGATACTGTATTCGATTCTCGCGATTTGTAACATTGATCGGTTATATGCGTTATAGCCGGGTTATCGGATCAAGTGTTGATTCGATAAGTTGTTACTATTGATATTAGTCGGTTATATGCGATATGACCGGGTCGTTAAATCAAGTGTTGATTTAGTGATTTAATGTATAATTATATATTTGATATATCACTTTACATTAACTAATATAGGTTCACTTAAATGGATTTTCTCACTTGAAGTTCACAAGTTGTATATGTGATATACTTTTGTGCACTTGATTGTATCATGTTTGATGATACATGTTAACTTGGTTAAGTGTAAAGATTAAACCATGGTTAAGTTAATGATTAGGGTTTTGATTATCTTATTTATTTATTTATTTATTTGTTTTGGAAAAGATAAAGAAAGAATGGTGGCTTTGTTTGTTGAAGATTCAAGAAGCTTTGACTTAGTCACCATTCTTGTCTTTATAGTTAACCCTAACCATTTAAACAAACCATGGTCTATTCTCTACACTTAACTAGGGTTAGGTTATGATAGGTATTCATATCATTTATCCTTTTTCTAAATACTTATCATAATATTATCTTCTTCTTCTTCTTCATCTTCAAAAGAAGAAAAGCTTGCCTCATCAATGGCAAGTGATGAAATCATGTGAGAAATCCAATTCTAAAGTGAACCCACTTCCTATTTCTTCATCCTCTACCTCTGGCCAAGTAGTATAGGGTGTTTCCTTCACAAGTCTTCAAGGCTTGGTGAAGGTGGAGCTTGATCAAGTGATGCCTCGACGTAGATCATCTTCGGCATAGTCGTCGATGACCTAGCACGTTTTTTCTCCGATGAAGCCGATGCTAGAGTCATGGTTCGATTTGGACAGCGGAGAGGACTTCATCATGGAGCTATGGAGGTGGAGTAACGGATCTACAAAGGTTGTATTTCCGTACACTTAGTTAAAGTTGTTAACTATTCTCATTTGTCGCCTAAACTTCTAGCCAACGATCCGTATTAGGGTTTCTCGGCACCGTTAAGTTTGAAATTGGCATGGTTGATGCCTTGTGAGACCTCTAGTGTGTGCCTAGGAACCCTACACATATCAATGCTCAGCATTGTTGCGCAGAAAAGGGACCGAGCCCAAACAAGTGTTTAACACTTTATTGAAAAACTAAGTGGGCTGGGTCCAAGTTGACCAAAAATCCCTAATTCGGATCAACCGAGCCCATGTGCTCATAATTTTTCCAAATTGGTCTTAGTTCCAAACCCAATTACAGATCTCCCAACTCACATTGGTTCAAGAGTAAATTTCCCCGCACATCTGATATATGTCGTTGTAACTCTTCAACGTCTTCAGAGAGGTGGCGGGTCCGGACAACCAACAATTCTATGGACCGCAATGTCCTTAAACTAGCTGTGGACCGCAACGTCCTTAAACTAGCTGTGGACCGCAACGTCCTTAAACTAAACCCTCATACCCAAAATGACGATCTAAGGACCGTAACTTCCTTAAAACTAAAGCGATGGAGCCCAAACGCTCTTTTGTTGGGTTTGAATGATCCCAAAAATCCTGCTGAGTTGACCTTAGTCTAAAATTAGACTAACGTATCCTCAACAAACATTTAAGTTGATCTTAATCCCAAACGAGATTAACGACCCTTAAATCAAACCAAACCCAAATCTAAGAAAACACGGATTTGGACTAATCCACACCCTACGCGCGACAACACAAATTAGTCTCCGTATACAATCCACGGGCAACAAAAAATAAAACAAATACACACGACACGATGTGAACATCTGGAGAAGGAGTAAGTGGTTACCGCGATGCGGTAACGTAATTAACTGCAGGGGCTTGCGCCTGTAGGGAAGAGCGTCCCCATAATCAAAAACCCCTCACAATGAGGGGGAATCTGATGAAGTCTGCTACAACGGCTGCATCCGTCCAGACCCCGATACACGGTGCCATAAGTCAACTAGTCGTGTCGCATTGGTATGACCTACTCTACAAAGCCGCGAGAAGATTCGTTCATTTCTGAACTACTCCTCTTATGTGTGTTCTATATATTTTGAACTGTGGTTTGATTTAGAACGTATATGCTATTATATAACGTGCCTGATCCAATCAACTCTTAATTCAGGAAAATGTTCAAAACATTATCCTCCAATACAGAATTATATCCTTCTTTAACTTAATAAAGAATCTGATGTAATGTTGTATATCAGGTTCAGTATGTAATAACATTCGTTCAGAATCAATGTATTTACTATTTGGTAATACAATGTGCTATCTGCCAACTGATTTGGCTGCAACAATTGCACCATTCTCTAACACTTAGAGATATATCACCCAATCTCAGTTTTCTACCTTTCTATAGCCCATGTAACTCTTACATATGTAGGATCCTGATCCGGTGTCTCATTCCTAGGACGTAGAGGAAACTGAGAAGCAGTTCTTGGTAACGAACACACCCGACGAATATGCATCAACATGATTATTCCTCGAATGGGTGGCATGCGAATCCAGATATTCCTCTATTTTCTGTTCGGACTTATAACAATTATAAGATAGAGTGGAAACCAACGTTCTCCATCTCAGTATAATAAGCAGGTTCGGTCAATGCATCCATATTATTATCTTGATTAAGGCGTGACATGGTCGCTACCAGGAGAGAGAGAAGAAAACACTCTGCGTGCGCTCTTGCAAGATCAGATTGGTTATTATTTTATCTAATCAGGATGGCTCCCACTGTTTTTATCAAATCTTCCTTCAAACCATAAAAAGTAAGACTAGCCGGGATTAATTACACCCTACAAGTTCGCCAATCTTTCAGCCAGGCCAATGTCGGTACTTTGAGAGAGGTTCCCCGTGCTTTCGCACGGACCTAATTAAAAAAAACCTTGTTTTCTCAGGGGGGTAACCCCGTTAACACATTTCTAGACACCTACTTGATCGGCTAATTGTAAAGTGTAAAACTCTCCCAGGAGTAGCTCTTACTCGCAGTGGGTATCGAGATCCAACTATCTCATAGAAGGTATGCAATCTCATTGCAAATTTCAACACTTGAAATTCCCGATAATATTTTTCCCCAAGCGATCTATGACCATGGTAAGGTCAACAAACAATAGACCGCAAGTCAAGTTCAGCCCGTCATTTCCTGATTGAATTAAACCAAGCCGCACAACCCTTGACAAGGTCAACAAGGCCGCACGACTAGCCTAATCCAATCGCATCATATGCTTTGCAGATAAGCACTAATCAGCTACCGCACACTACGCCTTGACAAGGTCAACAAACGCAACACGAATACTAAATACTACTTATTTGAAATGAAGGAGTGCTACATTAGGTTTTTAAGAAAACCCTTTGTGTAATGAACTTGATATCGTTGTAGAATCGAGTGATTTTTAAAAGTAGTGGATTTGAGGATTTTACTAGTTTTGCTAAAGTGGTCACTCCCGGTGAAGGGATCTCGGCTCTTTCCTCATCGAATAAGGTGCTGGATATTTCACAAGTACCGCTATGCAATGCAAAAACTATAGAAGCAATCAAAAGAAAAACCGAGTGGGTTGTAGCATCTGCCAGTTTCGTTAAAGAGGTCACTCCCGGTGAAGGGATCTCGGCTTTTTACTTATCGAATAAGGTGCTGGATATTCTACAAGGAATACCGCTATGCAAAGCAAGAACTAGAGCTACCAGTTTTTAAACCAAGTTTCTACAACATCTTTAGGTTTCTTTTTCTTTCATTAATCTCATTAGTAAAGTCCTATCAATTTATGCTTCCTAAGCATCACAGAAGAAACGAAAGCAGCAATATTTATTATATATCATATATATATAATATAAGCATTCGTCTTAGAATATCAATCACATCACAGAATATCGGCAGCAGAAGAACACGAAATATTGGATATACTAGGAATTCCGTGTTTTAATTAAGCCAATAAATAACACAGATTCCATGGTCGCGATGAATAGCCAAACCCACATCCCTAGACCCCTATGAGAGCAGCAAGCAACCTTACCAATTCTAGAGTTAGGAGACTCGGTCTCAACTCTTTCAGATGGTCTCCCACTGGACCCTAGAACCCGGTTACTTGTGCTCTCCTCCTTGGGTCTATCCTAATGCGGAAAAGTAAATAATATAAATCAATGGTGATATTATCCTTAACCCGGAAGTGCCCCAATAAAAGAATATTACATAAAAGCTTTTACATGAATGAAAATGAAAAACTCTCATCTCACATAAAAAACCCCGGCTATTCGAAACACGATGATCTAATACAACATATCACAGCAACACATAACATCACATGTCATCAACGAAAGTAAATATGCATATCCCAATTGTCGTCGACATATAGCAACGAAACCGGTGATACACCACATATTACACCTATGATCGCAAAAAAGAAAGTGAAAAACTACAACAATTGGAATCCGCAACCACCTTAGACGTCATAAACCCAATGTATCACATATTTTGGATTTCATGCCCAACCAAATGAATTTCTTAGACATCACATGCCTAAAAATTATAAACCCCGCATTTTAGTCTCGATATTGAAAACACTTTTCAATAATTTGTCGGGTAATTCAACAAGATTCCCGATAACCTAATCGAATGCTCGTCGGAAACTTTAGTAGACGGCCGCACCCCCGATGCCGTCGACGAAGTGCACTAAGACGGAACACCGCGACCGCGAGCATCCGAACGGATGCTTTTGGCGACGGGGTTCTCCTACAGTCACTTGGTCGGGGCTATGGGGCATGGCTATCTGGTAAGGTTACCTGGCGAGTATCCGCGTACATTACATAATTGCGATGGACTTTTGATCCTCATCAAAATTCCATGGAAACCAATCAAATGAGACTAAATTTCTAGATTTATAAAATTCAAACTAGTTATCTTATAACTAATTATGTGGATTCCAAAAATTGTATCACAATCACAGATAGCTATACGATGTTAAACTTTTCGATCGAATAAACAAACACCCAAAATTTCTCAAAGAGCTCAACACTTGAGCGGAGTTTAAAAAGTACCCAGAACATGCCACAACACCTATGAACCATCCATAGAATGGCCGACCCATGCCTCATTCATGTCGCCGCGGAACTGTCACAAACCCTAGGGTATGACCGCGGTTCCGCGATCCAAAAAATCGAGTTTGGGTATCGTTCTTCTAGAGGGTCCACAGAATCGGTTGCATGATTTTCTGAATATTTTAAACTTGGAAAAAAATCCAACTCTTGGAAAATTTCCAGCGAGGGAAAATATGGGTTATTGATATCCGTTCGAACTTTATAATGTCGTCTAAATAACCCGAATAGATGTTAAAATTACGACTACGAAACACTCTGAATTGCCTTTGCACAAAGATAACATCACATGCAAATTTAGCAAAAACAAGCAACACCTGAAACACCAAAACCCAGGGACTGGAACACAGAAAAAATTTGAAACCCTGAACCCTACATAGGGCCGACCAGGCCGGAATTTAAAGCAATGTGGACGGCTAATTTTCGGCGATAGGGGTAAATTTTCTCCTGTGTTCATGTTACATCTCATGCAACATTCTGCAGTTTCTTAAAAAATTTCTAGACACCATTTTAAAAACGACAGAAACTAGGTTTTAGTATCGAGTGTTTCGGAGTTGTTTCGGTTTCGTCATCTAACAAACATCTTATGATTCTCTAACCTGGCTCTGATACCATTGTAGGGTTATCTATTTCGGCAACAAGGTTTCGGTTGGAATCGTCCATGCCAAATTCAAATATTTGCCGTTCTAAAGAAGCCTAACTTAGAATCTTAACTAGAGATTTAGACGAAACAACAATGTAAACAATTTTACATCTAAGTGAATGAGGAATACAACCTTTGTAGACCGGTCCTTCACTTCAAAAGCTCCGTGTAGTAGTCTCTTCGCTCAAGATAGTGAACACTCGAATTCTAGTAAGGGTTCACATGAAGAAATGAACAAGCTTGCTCGATGTCTTCGAGGCCGAAGATGATCTACGTCGAGGAGACTCAAGATCATGCTACCTCTTCACTAATGGTAGATTAGTGAAGAAAACACCCTAAACTAAGTGGCTAATATAGTAGAGGATGATGAAGTAGGAATTGAGCTCACTTTAGATTAATTTTTCTCACAATATTTCATCACCATTTGAAAAGCTAGAAAGCATTTTTCATGAGGGTGAAGAAGATAAAGTGGAGATGAGAATAAAACTCATGTAGTGAGAATAGCAACCATGGGTGAGTTAGTGTCATACACTTACTTATATAGAGAATAAACCATGGCTACCAATAATGGTTAGGTTAATAAATATTTACAAGTAAAACAAAATTAGTGGACTTGGTCAATAGTTCCACAAGCTTCTACAAGCATCAACCATGTGACTTAATTCCATCTAATTTTGATTAGCTTTAAATAAATAAAACCTCACATTATTATAAGCATGGTTTGAGTCTCATACACCCATGTAGCATGTGGCATCAAGTATGACACAAAATAATGTACATTAATATATATCACATATATACTATATGCAAATAAGTGAGAAAAAGAAATGTTTAAGTGAGAAAATATTAGTTAATGTAAATTAATATATCACATATATAATTATACATTAAATTATTAAATCAACACTTGATTTAATAATCCGGCTATATCACATACTGTTAGTTATATATGTGCCCTAGAGGCCATTACTGTACATATGATGTATATTGTAGTGGATGCTTGTGTTAGTGTATATGCCCTAGAGGCCATTACTGTATCATACTAGTTTGTATATTACTTAATGGAAGCTTGGAATATTCACCTTGTATAAACAATCTTGCTCAATATAGTAGTATGCTACTTGGTTTGTTTCTACTTCAATGTGTACATGTGTTTATTTTAGTATATCACCTATACGCATTAGTGGAGCCCTTAGGATCTTTGCTTGATTACCAGCGTTGTGATTGCAGTCACACTAGTGGGGGCTGGGTAGTCTATAAGCACATCCTTATACAGGTCCCTAGTCGCAGGACTATCGAGACAGAGCATCGATACTCCGGAGTAGACTAGCGTATGCGCTTCTCATCCTAGTTTGGGAGATGGTCTGTCCCACAGCCATCAGTACGTCGTACTGGAGATAGTATACGGGTGCTCGTTGGGTTACGAGTACACTGGACAGGACTCGTCGGGAACTGACAGGTTGGTATTATACCTATCGTCAGTTATCAGTTCCCAGGTGACATGAGTACAGCTTAGTCCGCTGACTTGACACTGGCACTTCGCCTCGAGTGTGTTCCCACTGCACTTTGATCACTACCCTACCACGGCTCAAAGGAGTCGTGCAAACAGGTAGTGGTTGGGTGCAGTCCCGAAGAACTTGGAGGCAGTGACGGTTAGACAGGATTCGTCTCTCCCGGTATTGGGGGTTGACATCGCGCTGTGTTTAGGAGAGCCATTACACGAGTAGTCCCTGGCCAGGGCAAGCGAGATATACTGGTAGGCTTCCAGTGTTATCTCAGGGTGTTTTGGGCTTCACTCCGACACGACTTGTACCGCTATTAGGGGACTGACGTTTTACCGCCCCTAGGCCCGACATGCGATGTATTAGACGAACAGACCGGACTGTACGGAGACTGTCACATTCAGACTCAGTAGGAGTTCAGATGGGGTTCACCTCGTCAGCCTTCTTGTCGGCATCTACCTGGGGACCGTTATGCACAGCTAGTGCCGCTTGCGGTCTGTGGTTAAACCCACTGCCAGCGTAGTGTCGAGTCTTTAGAGTCCCACACAGAGGGTATTCGCCTCTGGGCAAAACAGAGTAGAGGTCGCATGGTTTTGCGACAGGGTTCGTTCTCATCCGCGCACTTGTGCACGTTTGGAGTCCGGACGGATATTACTAGTAAGCTCTGGTTTGAGTCAGATACTCGTATATGTTTTGGGGTTGCTTTTATCTCTCAGTATTCATGTTCCTCGGAACAAGAATGCAGGTGTGTATGCACAGTTGTTTGAGGAGGAGGAAGAGGACTTTCATTAGGGTTTCGGTACGGGTGCGTATGCACAGTTGAAATTCATCTTTTTCCAAACCCTAATGGATTTATGTTATATCAATTAATAATATTAATAAAATGAAATTGTGTCATGGTTGGATTTTGTTGACTAGTTGACCATGGTTGACTTGTTGACCATGGTTGAAGTTTTGACCATCATCATTACAAAAGAAAGATGCTTTTTGATTCTTGCAAAACCATTTAATGTTTGAAATGATAATGGTCATTCCTAAACCTTCCATCAACTATTTCATTTTTATTATTATTATTAATTTGATAATTCTTTTTCTTTTGTCATATGGTTGCAAGAAAGAAAAAGATAGCTTATTCTATCATTTAGCTTCTCTCTCCTCACTTCATCTTCTTCTTCCTCTAGCTCAAGGAGAATCCTTCTCATGTGTTGAGAATCCCTCTCCTTGAAAGATAAACACCCCTTAGACACTCTCTACTCACTTTAGGATCAAAGGTTTAGCAAGCCGAAGATTCTAGTTCTCTCCAAGTTCGAGAAAGAGCCCGAAGGTTGAACCCTCAGGTGGATCCATCTTTGACGGAAGAAGGCAACGAGGAAGAACCATCAACCTCTACAAGTTTTCAAGAAGAAGGAGTTCAAGTTAGGTATAACCATCTTTCCGAGTAGCTAACTCTCTTTAGCTTGTTTGCTAGTTTAGTTTAGAAAAAATCCCGACTTTGTTAGTCCATGTTGCCCCAAGGGCTAAAAATTTGATTTTTATACCGTTTCTGCCTCCCCGTAAGAACCGGGGGTCGCAACGTGGACTTACAGTGGTATCAGAGCCTAACTAAACTTAAACTAGCTAGGTAGTGAAGTGTAACGAAGTTCGGAACCGGAAAATCCAAAAACCAAATATTTCAAAAACCCTAGTTTCTGTTAAATTTTTTTCTGGTCAAACCAGAATTTGTTATATACCTAAAATCATCTCAGGGTTTTTAAAGATAACCACCAAAAACGAGCCAGAGATCTGACCAAACGACCGCGTTTCCGCGGCGACAGCAAGCTATGTCGCCGCGGATCCGCGGCCGTCTTGTCTCCTCTCTGCCTCGATTTTGGTGCAGTGTATCTCTGTATTGGTTTTAGGATTTTTAAGATATATTATATGTGCCCAGATTTTCCAGAATAGAAATTTGTTTTTGGGGGCCTATAATTCCGTATTTTTTTTCCGAACTTCACTACACTTTGACTATGATGGTTATATCTGTGATGTTTGTATGTATTGAACGTCGGCTAATCGCTATAAGTCGATTAGTCGGGGTTATACATCTCTGTGATCTGTGTTTGATATTGGAATGTGTATATGAATGTGTTGGACTGTCGCGGGTGAATAGCCGGAGTGGATGTGAGATGAGCTTTTGTTTTTCTTTCATTCATTTGTAACATGTAAATTGATGTAATATTATTATTTGTATGGCCGCACAACCGGGTCGGGGTTGTAGCCGTCATTGTATAATTCTTTTTACTGTTTTTGCTCTTAGGATAGACCCATGGAGGGGTGCACAAACTGCCGAGTACTTGGCGGGTAGTTTGCCGCACCCGTAGGGGTCTTGGGTGGGGTATTGGCTATTCACCGCGACCGTGTAATCCGCTTTTCGTTGCAGGCTCAAACGGATTGCGGATTCCTAGTATATCCAATGTATTCATCTGTGATCTGTAATATCTATCATTGATATATTTATAACTATTTAGGCGTTGCTTATGTTTTACAGCCGCGCTAGCCCAGCCCCCGCTCTGTCGTTAGTTAAGTAACCTAACGGGTGATGACGGGGCCCCGTGGCGAATGCGAATGGCATAAGCGTACGTCATATTTTGGTTGTTTTCTGCAATGGTAGGATTAAATGATGGGACGCATTAAAAGAACTAATGCAAGAATATCACGCATTAAAAGAACTAATGCAAGATAATAAACCAAGTTAAAATCGTTGGAACACTTTCGAAAAACCACTCGGTTCTTTTCAAAACTAACTTTTAAATGCGGAGCTTGAGCCACTCCTTCTAAAAGCTATCTCGTTCCATCGATTATATCAAGTTCACTACGTTCACGGTTTTACCAAAACCATTCGTAGCCCTCCGTCGTTTCGCATGAATAGGCAATAGTATTCAAGCTATGTATGTTGGCCAAAGTCAAGGCATAGTGATTGGTAGCTATTGGGTGTTCATGTGTAGCATAGATAGATGCGTTGGTTTGGGACAGTCGTACTGCCATTTTGGCCAAAGTCAAGGGCAGGTACGGGTGGATCCAAATTAACCTGGATAGTGACGGGTAGAACTTGACATGTGACTTATGATATTTTGGCCAAAGTCAAGGTCATAAGAGCATGGGGCAAAAAAAAATCCACATCGGGAGTTTCATAAGTACTGAAACTTGCTAGATTTGCATACCATTTGGAGTGTGGTGATTCTGGTAGGATTCCTTCAGTTTCGTCACGCGATGATATTTGGATCCCGATCCTACTGTGAGTATATGCTACTCCTCGGGAAATTTCTCACTAAACGATCAATGCTATAAACCTAGTAGGTGCCTAGAAAGGTGTTAGCGGGGCTACGCCCCCAGGGAAAAGAGGTTATTTAATTAAGGAGCTTCGCGAAAGCGTTGGAAAACCTCCCTCGAAGTACCGACACTGGCCTGGCTGAACGGTTAAGCAAGTATTGTACGGTTGGATTGATCCCGACTAATTCTTCCTTTATGGTTTGAGGAGGGATTCGAGAGACAGTGGGAGCCATCCTGTTTATACAAATTAAAAACCACTCTAAACTTGCAAGAGCATCGTGCTTAAGTGTTTCTTCTCTCTCTCCTAATTGCAGCGACCATTCGACATGACTGGACTTATGTTACTTCTAGATAAAAACATACTGACAGGGCCAAACTACAAAGATTGGCTCAGGAATGTCAAAATGGCAATCACTTACGACAAGCTGGGGTATCTTCTTACCACCAATGCTCCCCCCGTCCCAGGTCCCACCTCCAGCGTCGCGGATAAGGAAATCCGTAAGACTTGGGAGATTGATTGCGCGAAGGCCAGGTGCCTCGTGCTTGCCTCTATGGACAATGAACATCAGAGGAGGCACGAGAATATGGATTTGGAATCCATATTTCTTCATACAAAAGAACTGTATGGAGAGCAGTCTCGTATCGCAAGATACGAAGTGTCGAAGAAGTTGTTTTCGGCAAAGTTGGCCGTCGGATCATCGGTAGCGGACCACGTGCTTAAGATGATTGGCTACATTGAGGAGCTCGCGGAACTTGGGACCACGTTGGAAAGTGAACTCTATACGGATTTAATTCTCCAGTCCCTTCCATCCACTTACGCCCAGTTTATACTGAACTTTAACTTACAAGAAAAGGAAGTTGAACTTTCAGAACTCCTCAACATGCTGAGGGGCGCAGAGGGCACCCTACAGAAAGGTAGGGAAACACCTGCTTTGTTTGTAGGAGGATCTTCTTCCTCTAGGTCCAAGGCGAAAGCCAAGGGAAAGAGGAAGAAAGCCCCCGCCAAACCAAGAGGCGGTGTTAGTAAAGTGGGTACGAAGGGAAAGGATAGGCAACAAAGATTGCGGGGAAGCTTGTGGGAAAGGAGGATTGCTTCTATTGTCATAAGAGTGGACACTGGAAGAAAGATTGCAGGGCTTGGAAGGCCAGGACACAGGACTGAAGCAGGTTGCGGCTTCAGCTTCAGATGTGTATGTTATTGAAAACTGTCTTTCTATAAACTCTACTCCTGGGTATTGGATACCGGATCAGGATCTCATATTTGTAATTCTTTGCAGGCGTTGAGAAACCGTAGGTTTTTGAAGGCAGGTGACATGACCCTCAGAGTTGCGAACGGAGCTAGCATGGATGCTAAAGCCGTGGGGCACTATCACCTGGGAATGACAGATGGGCATGTTTTGGTTTTGCGTAATTGCTTTTTTGTACCCAACGCAACTTGTAATATCATTTCTGTATCTTTGGTTTCTAAAGAAGGTTATGAATTTGCGTTTGTAAGTAATGTTGTAAACATTCACCTTAATCAAGTTCTGATTGGGTCAGGTACACTGAGCAATGGTATATACGTGTTAAACCAACCACAGATTTTCAATGTCCAGAATACACACAAAAGAAAGTCTCCAGATATTAATCAGGCTTTCTTATGGCATTGTAGACTGGGTCACATCAATGAGAGAAGGTTGACTAAGTTACATACAGAAGGATATTTGGATTCGTTCGAATATCAATCGTATGCCACTTGTCAATCCTGTCTCAAAGGAAAGATGACAAAGATACCGTTCACTGGACACGGAGTAAGAGCGAGCGAGCTCTTGGGACTCGTACACAGCGACGTATGCGGTCCAATGTACACACATGCGCGAAGCGGTTACTCTTACTTCATTACTTTTACGGATGATTTTTCAAGGTACGGTTATGTCTTCTTAATGAAACATAAGTCCGAAGCCTTTGAAAAGTTCCAGGAATATAAGAATGAAGTAGAGAACCAGACCGGCAAAAGTATCAAGATTCTAAGATCGGATCGAGGTGGAGAATACTTAAGTGCCGAGTTCCTGAATTATTTAAAAGAGAACGAAATTCTCTCTCAGCTTACTCCTCCATACACTCCGCAACACAACGGCGTATCGGAGAGACGAAACCAAATCCTATTGGATATGGTACGGTCCATGATGAGCAACGCTGAGTTACCGCGATCATTCTGGGGGTATGCGCTAGAATCAGCTGCGTACCTTTTGAACCGAGTTCCTACTAAGACTGTGCCTACTACACCATATGAGATGTGGTGTGGGAAGAGGCCCCATCTCAGTCACATTAAGACTTGGGGAAGTCCAGCTTTTGTTAAAAAGCAGCATGCGGACAAGCTCGAGGCGCGCTCAGTACTGTGTAAGTTTGTGGGATATCCAAAGAATTCCAAGGGATATCTCTTCTACTACGCAGAGGAACAAAAAGTTCTTGTTTCTCGTCATGCCCACTTTCTAGAACACCAGTTCTTAGAAAAAGAAATAAGTGGGAGCGCAGTAGAACTGGAAGAAATTCCAGAACCACAGACTATTACTGAAAGCTTACTGGAACCAGAGGGTTCAAATGAACAGGACATTCCTACGCCGCTCCGCATGAGTAGTAGGCAGTCTCATCCGCCCGACAGATACTACGGTTTTCTCATAGACGGGGATAGAGAGCATTGCATCATAGATTATGATGAGCCTGCTAGCTTCCAGCAGGCCGTTCAGAGCGTTGACTCGGTAAAATGGCTGGATGCAATGCGGACCGAAATGGAGTCCATGTACACCAACAAAGTATGGACGTTGGACATTGCTCCAGACGGGGTAAAACCCGTAGGATGCAAGTGGATCATCAAAAGGAAGATTGGTGTAGATGGACAGGTTGAGACCTATAAAGCTAGACTTGTAGCAAAGGGTTTCCGTCAAAGATCTGGTTTGGACTATGACGAAACCTTTTCTCCAGTGGCTATGCTGAAATCCATTCGGATCCTTCTTGCCATTGCTGCCTTCCACGATTATGAGATTTGGCAGATGGACGTAAAGACCGCTTTTCTAAATGGAAATTTAGAGGAGTGTGTCTATATGGATCAGCCAGAGGGTTTCATTCAGAGTGGGAGCAGCGAAAAGGTGTGCAAGTTGCTTAAGTCCATCTATGGACTAAAGCAGGCATCGCGGAGTTGGAACATCTGTTTTGATGAGACGGTCAAGGAATTTGGCTTTATCAAAAATCCAGATGAACCATGCATCTATAGTAGATTTGTAGCGAGAACTGTAGTATTCCTCGTTTTATACGTGGATGACATTCTCTTAATAGGAAATGACATTCCTATGCTACAATCTGTCAAGGGGTTCTTGTCGCACAGGTTCTCCATGAAAGACCTGGGTGATGCCTCATACATCCTGGGGATCCGGATCCATCGTGATGGATCCAAGAGGATATTAGGACTTTCTCAGTCCAGGTACATCGACACCATAGTGAAAAGATTCAGTATGGAAGATTCCAAGCGCGGTAACCTACCGGCTTGTCACGGGATCACCCTCTCTAAAGAGATGTCTCCCAAGACTGATTTGGAGAGGGATCGCATGTCTATTATACCCTACGCTTCTGCGGTAGGCTCTATAATGTATGCGATGTTGTGTACCAGACCGGATGTAGCTTATGTACTGAGTGTGGTAAGCCGGTATCAGTCAAATCCTGGGGAGAAACACTGGATAGCGGTAAAGAACATTCTCAAGTACCTGAGAAGGACTAAGGAGATGTTCTTGGTGTATGGCGGAAAAGACCTCCAGATTGAGGCCTTTGCTGACTCCAGCTTCCAGAGTGACAAGGAAGATTCCAAGTCCATGTCGGGTTTCGTCTTTACCCTCAATGGAGGGGCGGTGTGTTGGAAGAGCTCCAAACATGAAACCGTTGCAGACTCGACTATGGAAGCGGAATATATCGCTGCATCTGATGCCGCAAAAGAAGCTGTCTGGATGAGGAAGTTCTTAAAAGAACTTCAGGTGGTTCCGTCCATTGTTGACCCAATACCTCTGTATTGCGACAACAACGGGGCTATAGCTTTAGCGAAGGAACCCAGGTCCCATCAGAGATCCAGGCACATCTTGAGGCAGTATCACCTGATCAGGGAGATCGTGGATCGCAAGGAGATCGAGGTTCGGAGGGTTACTTCAGAAGAAAACACTGCAGATCCATTCACCAAGGCACTGCCCCAGACTCAGTTCGAGCGGCTGATCGAGATGATAGGTCTTCGATACGCCAGTACATGGCCTTAGTGCAAGTGGGAGATTATTAGTGTATATGCCCTAGAGGCCATTACTGTATCATACTAGTTTGTATATTACTTAATGGAAGCTTGGGATATTCACCTTGTATAAACAATCTTGCTCAATATAGTAGTACGCTACTTGGTTTGTTTCTACTTCAATGTGTACATGTGTTTATTTTAGTATATCACCTATACGCATTAGTGGAGCCCTTAGGATCTTTGCTTGATTACCAGCGTTGTGATGGCAGTCACACTAGTGGGGGCTGGGTAGTCTATAAGCACATCCTTATACAGGTCCCTAGTCGCAGTACTATCGAGACAGGGCATCGATACTCCGGAGTAGACTAGCGTATGCGCTTCTCATCCCAGTTTGGGAGATGGTCTGTCCCACAGCCATCAGTACATCGTACTGGAGATAGTATAAGGGTGCTCGTTGGGTTACGAGTACACTGGACAGGACTCGTCGGGAACTGACAGGTTGGTATTATACCTATCGTCAGTTATCAGTTCCTAGGTGACATGAGTACAGCTTAGTCCGCTGACTTGACACTGGCACTTCGCCTCGAGTGTGTTCCTACTGCACTTTGATCACTATCCTACCACGGCTCAAAGGAGTCGTGCAAACAGGTAGTGGTTGGGTGCAGTCCCGAAGCACTTGGAGGCAGTGACGGTTAGACAGGATTCGTCTCTCCCGGTATTGGGGGTTGACATCGCGCTGTGTTTAGGAGAGCCATTACACAAGTAGTCCCTGGCCAGGGTAAGCGAGATATACTGGTAGGCTTCCAGTGTTATCTCAGGGTGTTTTGGGATTCACTCCGACACGACTTGTACCGCTATTAGGGGACTGACGTTTTACCGCCCCCTAGGCCCGACATGCGATGTATTAAACGAACAGACCGGACTGTACGGAGACTGTCACATTCAGACTCAGTAGGAGTTCAGATGGGGTTCACCTCGTCAGCCTTCTTGTCGGCATCTACCTGGGGACCGTTACGCACAGCTAGTGCCGCTTGCGGTCTGTGGTTAAACCCACTGCCAGCGTAGTGTCGATTCTTTAGAGTCCCACACAGAGGGTATTCGCCTCTGGGCAAAACAGAGTAGAGGTCGCATGGTTTTGCGACAGGGTTCGTTCTCATCCGCGCACTTGTGCACGTTTGGAGTCCGGACGGATATTACTAGTAGGCTCTGGTTTGAGTCAGATACTCGTATATGTTTTGGGGTTGCTTTTATCTCTCAGTATTCATGTTCCTCGGAACAAGAATGCTGGTGTGTATGCACAGTTGTTTGAGGAGGAGGAAGAGGACTTTCATTAGGGTTTCGGTACGGGTGCGTATGCACAGTTGAAAGTCATCTTTTTCCAAACCCTAATGGATTTATGTTATATCAATTAATAATATTAATAAAATGAAATTGTGACATGGTTGGATTTTGTTGACTAGTTGACCATGGTTGACTTGTTGACCATGGTTGATGTTTTGACCATCATCATTACAAAAGAAAGATGCTTTTTGATTCTTGCAAAACCATTTAATGTTTGAAATGATAATGGTCATTCCTAAACCTTCCATCAACTATTTCATTTTCATTATTATTATTAATTTGATAATTCTTTTTCTTTTGTCATATGGTTGCAAGAAAGAAAAAGATAGCTCATTCTATCATTTAGCTTCTCTCTCCTCACTTCATCTTCTTCTTCCTCTAGCTCAAGGAGAATCCTTCTCATGTGTTGAGAATCCCTCTCCTTGAAAGATAAACACCCCTTAGACACTCTCTACTCACTCTAGGATCAAAGGTTTAGCAAGCCGAAGATTCTAGTTCTCTCCAAGTTCGAGAAAGAGCCCGAAGGTTGAACCCTCAGGTGGATCCATCTTTGACGGAAGAAGGCAACGAGGAAGAACCATCAACCTCTACAAGTTTTCAAGAAGAAGGAATTCAAGTTACGTATAACCATCTTTCCGAGTAGCCAACTCTCTTTAGCTTGTTTGCTAGTTTAGTTTAGAAAAGATCCCAACTTTGTTAGTCCATGTTGCCCCATGCGCTAAAAATTTGATTTTTATACCGTTTCCGCCTCCCCGTAAGAACCGGGGGTCGCAACGTGGACTTACAGCTTGGACATGTATAGAGAGAACTTTCTTGCTCGACATGATAGTATGCTATCTGGCTGCTCTTTATCTTAACATTTTGTCACGACCCGAAATGGCACGTGACTGGCACTTGAATCATATGAAATCTATAGGACCCCATCTAATTCAAGTAAGCCAAATTCCCAGAAATCTAAACCATTTTAAGAAAGAAGTGAAGAAAACATGTTTGAAAGCAAGTGGTTTTAAATAACATAAGCCGAATATGCATTTTTTAAAATCTTAAGTCTTTTCTGAAAATTTCGGCGAAGTTTTCTTTGTGAATATTGGCCCCAAAAGGGTACAACAAGCATAATATGAGTAAAGACATCCCCAAGCGGGAGCTTGCTCTTCGTCAATTGACGGTCACAACCACGCAAGCAATATAATATACAACGCCAAAGGGCGAGGATCAAAAACCCAAAAGGAAACTCCAAACATCATGAAAACCCATAATAATACAACGCGCAACCCTAAGGTCGAAATAATATACAACTGGTCTCTAAGTCTGAATAAATGTACATGTTTGGTTGATGGAATTTTTCTAGATACAACTGAAAATAAATAAGTACAATGGTGGTCACGATGCGAGTGAACCCACCTACCAAAGCAATCACCCAGAATGGGAGCAATGTGCCAGAAAGCCGCAATGAAACCTGTACGACAAAACCTGCAAAAAACTGTCGCACAACGGGGGTGAGTTGCCAACTCGTGAGTAGAAAACATCACAGAGTAGAAATCGTATGTGTGACTAAATCCTAGGTCGCACGATCAGTAATATATATATATATATATATATATATATATATATATCCTCAATATGATAAAGTCTGAAGCATAATAAAAAGGCAAGGATAAACATCTAAAAATAAGTGTAATCCCATGTGCTCGTGTCAGTGCCTCAGGTAGCAAAATATCGTAAATATGAGGTATGAATGCAGTAAAATGAAAACAGAAGACATCATGAATGAGAAAACTGTTTTCTTAATATAGTGAATTTTTTTTGTAAACATTCAAGTATCATCAATGAAATCATCTGAAAATCAGTGTCAAGCATCGACACAAAATATATATCTCAATATCCCAATATCAAATAAATCTCATATATCCAATATCCAAAATCGAGTACATAGGCTCCGAGCATATACGCCCCACTCATATCGAGCACATAGGCCTCGAGCACATAGGCCCCTCTCATCGAGCACATAGGCCCCACTCATCGACCACATAGGCCCCTCACATCGAGCACATAGGCCCCTCTCATCGACCATATAGGCCCCTCACATCGAGCACATAGGCCCCTCTCATCGACCATATAGGCCCCTCACATTGAGCACATAGGCCCCGAGCACATAGGCCCCTCTCATCGACCATATAGGCCCACATATATAATGAATAAGTATATTTGCATATATCATTATTATGATATATGATGCAGGTGTGTGTATATATATCAGCGACCCATACCACCGATATATATATACGATGGGTATATATACATATATATATATATATATGTACATATATATATATATATGTACATATATATATATATGTACATATATATATATATATATGTACATATATATATATATATGTACATATATATATATATATTTATATCAGCATCCCATACCACTGATATATATACACAGGAGTAAAACAATCCAGAAAACATCATATGAAAACCATATCTCAATGCGAAATCCATGAATATAATATATGCAACATGACACAGTAATATGAGCATATAAGGAAAATCGCTATTTAACTGCAACACGTTATAAAATATATCACGCAGTTCCTAAATTCTCCAAATTCATACCACATCATATAAAGGTGAACATGTAGCTATATCTCATATGTGTATATATCGCTCACTAATGGTACAATACCATATAGGTATATGGGTAACTAGCATGTAAGTATGTCAAGGCATATGTGTAAGCATGTAGGTATACATGTATGCTATATGTCATATGCACAATGGAATATGAATCAATAACATATAAGCATGCAATGCAATGCGGGCAGCAGAATAAATGGTAAATGAATAATAATGCAGCAATAAAGAAATATACATTCCTATATATGAGTCATACAGTTTTTGGTATTTGAAAATTGCATGAATCATGGAGTTTAGAAAATAGGGCTACGATGTTTTTATGAAAAAGTACTACCTTTGAAAATATCCGTAGTATCCCTTTGGCCTTTTTTTAAAATACTCATGATTCGTTAGTTATTGAAATAGGTATGACTCGAGTCTAGTCTAACATCTACATGTAAACTATAGGACTAAACTAACAGGATAATCGAAAAGATAAGGAAACCACCTAAATCTGAGTCGATGCATATAAATATAATAGTCGGTAATCCTACCTAAATAGTATCACATACAATACAATACACCACATGACATCCTCGAGTCAAGAGTGCAGATCTATCATCAATATATAACTCGTACGTAAATCCGTCGTACGACATCCCAAATCTGGGTACGGGTCAAATATCACATTCATCTCATTATTCATCTGGTATCCATTATCATCATATCTCATGAACTGGGGGTACTGATCTAAGTCTAGTACAACTGATACCATCTGCAATATATATGTGTATGAAAACACATTCCTAAAGGCCCGCTAAAATCTCATGTCTTATCTCATAATACGAATCAAAACACATCACCGATCTCATGGCATCATGCCTAATCTCATCGACTCATCTTCAAATATCATAAACAATCCTCATCATCCATGTATATATATATATATATACATCTCCCCATAACCGAATAAGTAAAACAATGTAAACATGTGTGTGTGCGCGCGTGTGGGTGTAAACCTTATTCTAAGGTCCGCTTTTAAACTAACTAAGGACGCTATCATCCAATTATACTAAAATTATCCATGACTCCAAAAATCTATCTAGATAATCATAAAACTCACAATAAACATATAAATATATCCATCTAATATAGGCCATACACTACGCTACGAACTACGGGGGTGCTATACGCCATCCACCCGACTTCCCCCGTAGATCTGTATCTACTCACCTTGCTCTTCACTTGCCGTTGCCGACGTCGCCATGCGCTTGCTTGTCGTCTCAAAGTCCTCGTGGGGGTACCTACACATCATAACGTATCGTGCCGCATTAAAACCCAATTCAAAACCAAAACGACACGCTAAAAGCCTATGGGTTAGAATCTATGGACTACGCCTTCAAAACCACCAAATAACACTCGATATAGACGTACAAATGTCAATTGACCGAAAACAAAACACAAAACGAAAACTTGGTTCACGAAAAGTTTACAAAAACAATGCAGCAACTTATGAAAATGGTCTCAGATTTTACCCTAGGTCAAATTGAAAAATTTTGCATATGTAAAGGGTCTAGTTTACAGGTAATAGAGCCATGAAGCAAGAATGACACCAGAACTCCAAGGTCTGGCCAGAATGATATTATTTGCGTCCTGGTGTGGGTAGTTGGGTCTCGTGTCTTTAGGGTATGCTCTATATCACCTGCACATCTCCCTGTGTTTGATAATTAATTTTCCAGGTCCCCGAGTGTTAGCAGATTAAATTTTCTCATCACAATTTCCACAAAATACAATATCGGAAGAGTTTCAAAGTTCGTGAATTGGGGTTTGTCTCTAGTTTTGGTCAAATATACAATCATTACAGGGGTTTAAGGTCACTATAAGCCTTAATTACACATCACAACTCAAGAATTCCTCAGATCCTAACTAGAAATCTCCAAACCTCACTAAACGACACTAAATCGGTTATAAACAAACATGGATGTAAAAGCAATGGAAATACTATGCTAATGGTTAAGAGAATACCTCATTTGGAAACTCAAGAAAATTCTTGAGTTGCCCCAAGTGTCCAAAATCCTAGCTTTATTGGTCCAATGTGTAGCTTGTGAGCTTGTGCACATTTTTTACGAAATGGGGATGGACTTTTGGTGATGTTTTGTTGATGATTTGAGGGTTTGAAGTGGAGGTGGAGGAG
Source organism: Agapanthus africanus (assembly GCA_030015575.1). NCBI lineage: Eukaryota > Viridiplantae > Streptophyta > Magnoliopsida > Asparagales > Amaryllidaceae > Agapanthus > Agapanthus africanus. Next base: position 585,492,376 of record CM057339.1, on the reverse strand, counting down.
GGGTGCTGCCATGGGCTAAAGAGGGAGAAGAAAAAGATGAAGATGATGAAAGAAACAAAGGGCCATGACCAAGGTTTGACCCCTCACCCCCTCTCTCTCTCTCTTGCCCATACCATATTGTTTAATGTTTTCCTTTTTCTTTTCTTTTCTTTTCTTTTCCATTTCATTTTTAAAACCAAACACATAAATCCAAAACCATGGTTATAAAATGTAACACAAGTGTAAAATGCGACACAGTGCATGTCATGTGCACAAAACAAGCTTAATGCGCGATTAGCGATATTTAATCGCGATTAGCATTAAAATAGTGTATAATGAATCATAAAATCTTATAATTTGCATAAATCAGATAAAGCACCCTCTTTTTATAATTTCAATAAATTTTCCAAAATTTTCCCCAGTTATCGGTATTTAATTATACTGCAGTATTAAAATATTCAATATATTTATTATTTAATTATAAAAATTCCCAAAAATAATATTTTGTTTTTCTGAAATGTTACACATGTACACTGATTTTCTCTATATTACATTTTGATAAAGCTCTTAGGATGAGTACTTGACTACCAGAATTATGATGCAGATCATACTAGTGGGGACATGGTAGTCGTTAAGTACATCATTCACATGTTTCTAGTCGAGGGTGTATCAAGATAGGGCATCGATATACCAGAGTAGACTAGCGTATAGCTTCTCGACTTATGTAGATGGACGATGGATGATCCCATATCCATTGGTGTTTGACATCAGAGATAGTATACGGGTGCTCAGTGGAGACTGGGTATACTGAACGGACTTGCCAAGAACTCCCATATGGTATTATACCTCACGTCAGGTGTCATTTCTCTGGTGACACTGGTACAGGTTAGTCTGTAGGCCCGAGATCGTCATAGAGTCTTGTATGATTCCCACTTTGCTTTGATTTTCACCTTACCACGTTCAAGAGAACGTGAAAAACGGTGGATTTTGGGTACAGTCCAGAATCACATAGAGGCAATGAGCGATAGGAGGGGTTTCGTCTCTCCCAGTATTGGGAGTTGATGTTGCGCTGTGCTCGATTGGCTATAAAAGGAAGTCCCTGGCTAGGGCTGCTTCATAGATATACAGGTAAGAGTTATCAGTAGTTTCTCGACTCGTTATGAGCCTCATATCGACACGACTTATCGAGTTACTGGGGTCTGAAGTTTACCACCCCTAGACAAGATATGCGACATATCAGACGAAGAGACCGGAGTGTACGGTAGTGTTACTGATTGGATTCACAAGAGTGTGAGCAGGCTTGCTTGTTGATCTTCTGATCGCTCAATACTCGGGGAGCCGTTACGTTTAGCAGACCGCTTGCGGCTTATGGGTGTTTGATATGATCATCACCTATTGCCGGCGTAATGACAAGTCTTTAGAGTCCTATAGAGAGGTTTTCTGGCTCAAGTGAAACGGAGTAGAGCACATATGAGATATGTGCGGGACCGAGATTAATACGATATGTGATACCGTATTCTATTCTCGCGTCATGTGACATCGGTCGGTTATATGAGATATAGCCGGTTTATCAGATCAAGTGTTGATTTAATAAGTTGTTGCATTTGATATTAGTCGGTTATATGTAATATAGCCGAATTATTAAATCAAGTGTTGATTTGATAATTTAATGTATAATTATATATTTGATATATTACATTACAATAACTAATATTTTGCTCACTTATGATTTCTTTTTCTCACTTGTGTGCATGTGTATATATGTGATATATATTAATGTACAAAGATTTGTGTCATGCTTGATGATACATAATACATGGGTGTATGAGACTTATACTATGCTTGATATAATCTAGGGTTTATAATTATCGAAGTAATTCAAAAATTGGATGCAGATTTGGCAAGGCTACAAGCTTGTAGAAGCTTATGGATGCATTGACCAAAGTCTTCTCTTTTTGTTTCACTTGTAGATATTTATCAACCCAACCATTATAGTAACCCTTGTTAAGTCTCTACATGAGTTAGTGTATCACACTAACTCACCCATATATTCTCACCTCATGAATTCATTCTCTCTTGCTCATTATTCATTTTCTTCTTCATTGAGAAAAGCTTGCTAACTTTTAGATAAGTGAGAAAATAATGTGAGAAAATGATTTCTAAAGTGAACAAAATTCCTACTTCATCATCCTCTACTACTTGCCATTTAGTATAGGGTATTTGCTTCACTAATTCCATAATTAGTGAAGAGATTGCTTGGGTTACTGTCTCCTCGACGTAGATCATCTTTGGCCTCGAAGTCTTCTAGCAAGCTTGATCCGTATATCTTGTGGAGCCTCTCTAGTGCCCGGGAGTTCATGATCGCAGCGAAGGGACGACAACACGGAGCTAATGAAGTGAAGGACTGGTCTATAAAGGTTGTATTCCTTGTTCACTTTACTTGCAAAGTCGTTTGCATTTCATTCTGTCGGATTTCTATTATACGATTCTAGGGTTAGGGTTAGCTAGAACGATAAATTTTTGAATTTGGCATTGACGATGCCTCCCGAAACCTTACTGCCGTGCTAGGAAACCCTGCAGTGGTATCAGAGACATGCTAGAAAATTAGACGGATTTTGTTATGATTACGAAACCGAAATACTCCGAAACTTGCAACGCCAAAAACTAGTTTCTGTCGATTCTAAAATGTTGTCAAAATTTTTTTTAAACAAGTACAAAATGTTATATGGGATATATCATGAACACCATGAAAATTTCAAGGGGTTTGCTCGGATTTTTGCCGAGGAGAATGAGGTTGTGTCCGTCCACTTTCTAATGTTTTTGCTTGAAATTTTCACTGTGTTCCAGTGACTGGGTTTTGGTGTTTCTGGTGTTGTTTGTTTTTGCTAATTTTGCATGTGATGTAATCTTACACTATAAGAAATTCGAGTGTTTCGTATTCGTAGTTTTAACATTGTTTTGGGTTATTCACATATTGTCTAGGCGAAGTTGAAGAGTTCGATTGAATATCAAAAACCTATTTTTCCAAGTTTAACGTATTCGGAAAAATATGCAAGTAATTTTATGAACCCTCTAGAAGAATGAAACCCTAACTCGACTTTTTGGATCGCGGAACTGCGGTCATACCCTAGTGTTTTCCGCAGTTCCGTGGCGACATGAGTGAGGCTTGGGTTTTCCCTTTTACGGTTGGTGCATAGGTACTGTGGCATATTCTGGGTATTATTGAACTTTGCTCAAGTGTTGAGCTGTTGGGGAATTGTGGGACTTTGATGAATCGATCGAAAAGTTTAACGTTCATCCGGGTATCATGTGATGAGATACAATATTTAAAATCCACAAAAGTAGTTATGAGATAACTATTTTGAATGTTATAAATCTAGCAATTTAGTCTCATTTGATCGATTGCCACAGGATTTTGATGTGATCAAAAGTCTGTCGCAATCACGTAGCGTACGCGGATAATTGTCCGGTAACATTATTAGATAGCCACGCCCCATAGCCCCCACCAAGTGACTGTAGGAGAACCCCGTCGCCAAAAGCATTCGTTCGGGTGCTCGCGGCAGCGGTGTTCCGCCTTAGTGCACTTCGTCGACGATATCGAGGGGGTGCATCCGTCTACTAAAGTTTCCGACGAGTATTCGATCAGGATGTCGGGAATTTTGTTGAATTTCCCGACTTGAGATTGAAAAGTGTTTTCGAGATCGAGACTAAAATACGGGGTTTATAATTGTTAAGCATGTGATGTCTAAGGAATTCATTTGGTTAGGCATGAAATCCAATGTATGAGATATTTTGGGTTTATGATGTCTAAGGTGGTTGCGGATTCCAACTGTTGTAGTTTTTCACTTTTATTTCTGCGACCGTAAGTGTAATATGTGGTGTATCGCCGGTTTTGGTGCTATATGTCAACGACAATTAGGATACGCATATTTACTTACGTTGATGACATGTGATGTTATGTGTTGCTGTGATATGTTATATTGGATCGTCGTGTTTTGAATAACCGGGGGGTTTATATGAGATGAGAGTTTTTCATTTTCATTTATGTAAAATTCATTATATGTAATATTCTTTTATTAGGGCACTTCTGGGTTGAGGATGATGTCACCATTGTATATTATTTACTTTTCCGCATTAAGATAGACCCAAGACGGGGAGCACAAGTAACCTGGTTTTAGGGTCCAGTAGGAGACCATCTCGATGAGTCGAGACCGGGTCTCCTAACTCTAGAATTGGTAGGGTCACTTGCCGCTCTCTTAGGGGTATAGAGATGAGGGTTTGGCTATTCATCACGACCGTGGAATCCGTGTTTTATACATACTTAATTTAAAACACGGAAATCCTAGTATATCCAATATTTTATATGTTATCTTCTGCTGCTCTGTGATGTGATCACTGTGATATGTTCAGACGAATGTCTATATATTATATATATGAGATATAATTAACATTGTTGCTTTCGTTTTCATATGTGTTGCTTGGGAAGCATAATAAATGGGACTTGAGATTAATGAAATAAAAGAAACCTAAAGATGTTGTAGAAACTTGTATCGAAAACTGGTAACTCTAGTTCTTGCTTTGCATGGTGGTATTCCTTGTAGAATATCTAGCACCTTATTCGATAAGGAAAGAGCCGAGATCCCTTCACCGGGAGTGACCTCTTTAACGAAACTAGCAGATGCTACAACACTCGGTTTGTCTCTTGATTGCTTCTATAGTTTTTGCTTTGCATAGTGGTATTTGTGAAATATCCCGCACCTTATTCGATAAGGAAAGAGCCGAGATCCCTTCACCAGGAGTGACCTCTTTAGAAAAACTAGTAAAAGCCTAAAAAACATTCCTTTTCAAAATCACTCGATTCTACAACGAGATCAAATTCATTACGCAAAGGGTTTTCTTAAAAACCTGTCGTAGCCCTCCGTCATTTCAGATAAGTATTACTTAGTATTCGTGCTGCGGTAGTTTGGCCTTTGTCAAGGCGTAGTGTTCGGTAGCTAACTAGAGCTTATCTGCATCATGAGATGCGATTGGATTAGGGTATTCGTACGACAAAGTTTGGCCTCCGTCAAGGGTCATGCGGGTAGGTCTAATTTAATCAAGAAATGAACGGGTTGAACTTGACTAGCGCACTATGGGTAGTTTGGCCTCCGTCAAGGTCATAGGACGCTAGGGGCAAAATATTATCGGGAATTTCAATTGTTGAAATTTGCAATGAGATTGCGTACCTTCTATGAGAGAGTTGGATCCTGATACCCACTGCGAGTAAGAGTTACTCCTGGGAGAGTTTTACACATCACAATTAGCCGATCAAGTAGGTGTCTAGAAAGGTGTTAACGGGGTTATGCCTCTGGGAAAACGAGATTTATTTTAATTAGGTCCGTGCGAAAGAACGGGGAACCTCCCTCAAAGTACCGGCACTGGCCTGGCTGAAAGATTGGCGAACTTGTAGGGTGTAATTAATCCCGGCTAGTCATTCCTTTTAGTGTTTGAAAGAAGATTTGATAAAAACAGTGGGAGCCATCCTGATTAGATAAATTAATAACTAATCTAATCTTGCAAGAGCATACGCCGAGTGTTTTCTTCTCTCTTTCTCTAGGTTGCGACCATATCATGCCATAATCAAGATAATAATATGGATGTATTGACCGAACCTGCTTGTTATACTGAGCTGGGGAACGTTGGTCACGCTCCAACTTATAATTGTTATAAGACCGAGCAGGAAATAGGGGATTACCAGAATTCCCGTGCCGCCGAAACGAGAAAAGTGCATGATGATGCATCTTCTTCGGGTGTGTTTATTACCGAGAAATGTTTTTCAGTATCCTCTACGTCCTGGGTATGTGATATCGGATTAGGATCCCGCATATGTAATATGTTACATGTGCTACAGAAAGGTAGAGAACTAAGATTGAGTGATAAGTTTCAAGAGTTGGAAACGACGCAATTGTTGCAGCAAAGAAGTTGGCAGTTGTCACCCTGTATTACCAAATACATTGATTCTGAACGAATGTTATTAGATACCGAACCTGATATACAACATCATATCAGTCTCTTTATTTAGTAAAGAAGGATATAATTTTGTATTGTTGGATAATGTTTTGAACATTTTCTATATCAAGAGTTGATCGGTTCAGGCATGTTATCTAAAAATATATACGGTCTAAATCAAACCACAGTTCTTAACGTATAAAACACACACAAGAGGAAGAGTTCAGAAATGGACGAATCCTTCTTGAGGCATTGTAGACTAGGTCATATCAATGCGACCCGACTAGCTGAAGTTACATAAAGATGCTTATTTAACTCGGTTTGAATTTACATCTTGTGAAACTTTCCAGTCATGTCACAAAGATAAGATGACCATAACTCCATTTACTGGAAACAAAGAAAGAGTTAGTGAACTCTTGGGATTGATATATAATGATGTATATAGGTTCCTTGTCTACACATGTAACATTTCAGAAAATATAAAATATTATTTTTGGAATTTCATATTAAAATAATATATTTTCCCGAAAACTACCCGATTTGCGAGGACCAAAACATGCCACTGAAAGACTCTACTGAGACAAAAAGATGGGCTGTCAAGAACGTAGAGGAGGTAGGATGGGCATTTGAGTTTTCGAAAAAGGGTATAAAAATATACCGATAATGGTGAAATAAATGGAAATTAAAATGATTTATTCATTGAAAAATTTATTTAAAGGATTTGGCATTTTTAAAATTTATTATATGCAGTTTGGATAAAAACCCGATTAGTGCACTGCTAATCGCGATTAAGCCAAATCCGTGTTTTTACAGTTTTCTGTGGCGAGTGCACCATGTCATGTTATATTTTGATTACATGTTGTGCTCTTGTGTTATTTTTGGGTATTATGTGATTTGGATTTTAAATAAAAGAAAAAGAAAATGAAAAGGGTAAAAGGGTAATTAATTGCGAGAGAGAGTTAGAATAAGAATGGAGAGAGGGGGGCTGGCATATCCTCACCCCATTTTATTTCTTCATCTCCTTCTTCTTCTCCATCTCCCTCCACCTTCACCCCCTAGATCCATCTCCAAAGCTTCATCAAAACCCTAAACCCCTTTCATTAAAAATGATCACCTCTTCACCCTCTACACTTTAGACCCATCAAAGTTGGATTTTGGAAACATGGGACTTCTAGGGTTTTGCTTGGTGGAATTAATGAGGTATAATCCCTTCCATTTAGTTTAGTTATGTATTCCTAGCATTTTAGTTTAGTTTATAATTTGTTTAGTGATGGATTTGTGATGTTGGAAATTTCAAGAGAGGAACTAGGGCTTGTTCGGAATTGGTGTTGGGTAGTGGCTGCCTACAGGCCTTAGTGTCGACTTTACTGACCAATACCCGGATTTGAAAACAAAACATGAATTTAGAATTTTTCCCGACATCGAAATTTGACAGTTTGTGATAGTATTATGGAATTTGGTATCACCCGAGGCCTTTATAAAAGAAGTTCCCTTAATCATGAGACGTGCAGGCAACCATGAATCACCCTCTGAAACCTGAGCCCTAACCCATTCATCTTGGCCGCAAATTTAATGATTTGGGCCACAATTTATGGCCTGGGTACAACCAAATTGATCCGTGTTTGGTCCATGGCTCTATCTTCAGTAAATTAGACCCCCCCATGTGTGCAAAATTGGCTAATTTCACCTAGGGTAAAATCTGGGACCATTTTCTTGAGTTGCTGCAGAGTTTTGCGACTTCGTTTTAATTTGAAATTTGGTATTTGATATTGTGTTCCGTCATCTGATGTTTTTACGTCAGCGACGGGGGTAGTTTAGTGGTTTTGCAGGCGTAGGCTATAGGTTCTAACCTATAAGCGATTCACATGTAGCTTTGGTTTTCATGTTCGATTCTTGATAATATATGACGCATTGGAAATTGTAGGTACCCCCATGTAGAATTTGATACGATGAGGATGAGCGTGACGTCATAAACTTCGGCAGGAAAAGACCAGGTGAGTGGATCTATATCCATGGGGGAAGTCGGATGGATGGCGTATAGCACCCCCGCACACTTTGATGGAAACCGATTTATAGTATATGGTTAAGGAAACCTTTAATAGAAAACTATAGATAGAGTTAAAAGATAGTTAGAGAATCTATATTAGAAACTAAAGGTTAGTTAGAAGTGATATGATACGACTAGTATGTGATGACGGAACTTGAGGATGATATTTGATGATATTGCCGTTTATGGTATTATAGGACTAGATAGTCGACGTAGATGTGTCATCCGAACCATACCTATTTCCAAACTGAAGAATCGTATGCATCTTTTAAACTGATACCTTGAGGGATGTTACAGATTTTCATATGATATCTTTTCCTTAAAAACACCGTAGCCCCTACTTTCAAAACTACGATTCGCATCTTTCAAAAACTGTTTGTATGGTTCGGGTGTATATGTTAGATTAGATACTTATGCTTATGGTAAAGGTAGAATGTATTTGTAAAATTGACTTGATGAGGGATATAAATTCTATGAAAAGAATATATGACGCGATATGATGATTTGATGATATGTTGGTATACGGATGCGAGTCGATTGAGGTGATTGATACCTTGCCGGTCCCCTGATACGAGAATGTTATGGATGTGTCCTGGGACATAGGTATATAGATATATATAGAATGTCGTGAATCATGTGTGATATGTCGTACGAGATGTTAGGTCCGTACCCCTCATTGTCTCATAGGTTGATAGGATCCCTAGTGTTTTAATGCCGACGTACGATGATTTTTCCGCACGTGATGAGTTGACATGATGATTGATCCATACCCTTGACTAGAGGATGCCGTACGATGGATTATACCGTACGTGATGTTGTGTGGCTAGATGCCGATTGATAGATTCACCGACTCGGTCATGTTAGACACGTATACCCGTCAGCATTTGCATATGATTTACCTTATGCTGCATTCATGTTATTCGCATTGCATTACTTATACCTGTGTTAGTACACTTACACCATTATCGATGATGCGTATGTTACACGTACACAGATTTGCCGGCTCACACACTTCATCATCGATAATTTCCATGTCACTACACAGTAGGGTTGCTGCATCACGATATACATATTGTACACTCATGCTTGCGTATATACCACTTGTCTATCCATATTGGTGCACACATACATTGGTACATCCATACTTGCGTATATACACATTGCATACCCATATTGGGGCATATACATATTGTACCTACATAGATAACTGGTTTTATTGGGAAATTGGGAACCGCATGTTATATTTTAAAAACTGGAATCATTTAAAAGAGCGGTTTTCCCTAAATATGTCATATCACTGTTCCATGTTACATGATATACGGATATGCTTACATTTCTATTATATGTCGCATACATCATGCTCTATGATTTTACGCATTGAGATATGCTGTTTTCATGAGATTTCTGGATTTGAGAACCGTGGACATTTTAAAAGAGATTATGTGTTGTTTTAAAAACCCGGTTTCTCTTAATATGATATTTCAGTGCGTCCACCATGCGTTTTCTCGGTTCTGAGACGTATGACATGTGAAACCCGATTCGAGGAGCTGGATGAGGCCGATTGCGGATGCATGGTGGACCCGGTATGGTACCCCGGGGCAAGAAAGGGATGCTGTGTATACAAACGGTGAGCCTGGCAGAGAGACTACTACCTACCGGTGATTGGTTGGGCCTGGCGGATATCCGGATGATACTGACCGGAGTCGAGAGATGATATGGGTCGATCCGGACAGACGGAGCCCGTGGGCCGATCCATACTGACGGGGCTCGAGAGATATTAGGATTTACCTGTCGATGTTGGACACGGGTTTCATGATGTTTTCGGGTGTGGATGTTAGGCACCCAGGTACCATGATTTTGATGTGTCGTGGGGGACACTGTTGATTTATATCTTCATAGTTACTGGCATACATATATTGATTATGGTTGGATGAGATCCACATGCATACTTACATTGACGATATGGTTGGACGAGATCCACATGCATACATACATCGATTATGTGATTGGATGATATCAGCATACTTATAGACTTCGAGTATATTGTTGGCACATTTGTTTACCCGGTCACCCTAGATATCATAGTATTACCTTTATGATATAGTTGACCTAGGAGTCGTTGTTTATTCGATTTCTATCTGTAGATGTTTTTCTACTCACGAGTTGGCAACTTACCCCCGTTGTGCCACAGTTCTTGCAGGTTGACCGCATGGATCCGTAGCGGTATCGCAGGCACATAGCTTTATTTGGGTGTTTTGCATTGGTAGGTGGGGCATTTGTATCGTACCCACTCTTGTATTTATATTTCACATTGTATCTAGTCAACTACATCAATCAAAATTAGTAAATTGTATAAGTAATGAGACTTAGTGAGATTGTGGTTGCGAGACTTAGAGCGGGGGGTTTTCCGCTACTGGTGGTTTTGATGTCTTGCTTATTTCCTTATCTTTTGTGGTGAACTTCGCCGTTGGGCGTCGTATACTTATATATATTGTCTTGCGTGGTTGTGATCCGCCGTTTGGCGAAGAGCTAGCTCCCGCTTGGGGATGCCTTTATCATTGTCTTGTATATGTCGTTTTGGATCAAAATATACAAAGGAGGTGCTGCTCAAATTTTTAAAAGACGAAACACGTTTTCAAACTAGTAAATTTCACTTGCATTTTTATATTCCTTCTCTATGCATTAAGAAAACTTGGTTTCATTATACCTTTATTTCAAAACTTCACCTCTTTTATTTTCTTAAAAAGTTTTAGATTTCTGGGTTTCAGCTTACTTGAATTACGTTATGCCTTTAGATGTTGCGTGATATAAGTGCTGGTCATGAGCTAATATTCCGGGTCATGACAACACATGCCAGGACCGGTTCTTTGTACTTCATTATATTCACTGATAATCTCTCAAGATTCGGACATATATTCCTGTTGAAACACAAGTCTGAACCTTTTGAGATATTCAAAGAATATAAGTTAGATGTAGAGTACCAAAAACGGGTATAAGTATTATGTCCTTTGATGAGATCAGTGAGGAGAATACTTGAGCACGGAGATCCTGGACTATTCTAAAGGAGAATGAGATTCTTTCTCAACATTACCCCTTCGTATACACCACAGTACGTTGGTATATCGGGGCGGAGCAATCTCACCCAATGTGATATGGTGTGCTCTATGATGAGTACTACTTAGTTGCCTATTTCCTTTTGGGGATTATGCACTTGAGAAGTTGCACACCTATTGAATAGGGTTCCAACCAAATCAGGAGCCTACCACTCCATATGAAATATGGTATGGGAAGAGCCCATCTCTTAAGAAAGTTAAGATTTGGGGTTGTCCGGCCTATGTCAAAAGCAAGCTCCGGACAAGCTCAAGGCAAGGTCAGTTCTGTGGAAGTTTGTTGGATATCCCAAGCATTAGCAATGGAATATCTTCTACCACACTGAGGAGCAAAAAGTGTTTTGTTTCTCAGCATGCCACCTTTGGGAAGGGAATTTCTTGTGAAGAAATTAGTGGTCATGAGGTAGAAATGGAAGGAGTTCCAGCTATATAAACTGCAACTGATGATTTGGTAGAACCGAAGGATTCAATAGTTCTCGACGAATCTCAGCCTCTCCGCCGATCTGGTAGGGTTTCTCACCCACCTGAGAGATACTTCGATTTTCTCTATGACAGTGGGAGCGAGGATTGCATCATGAGATGATGACCCAACTAGTTTCGAACAGGCCATCAAGAGTGGGGACTCTGTAAGAATGGTTGGACGCTAAGCGATCTGAGATGGAATCTATGTACACCAACAAAGTATGGACTTTGGTTGCTTTATCTGAAGGGTTAAATCCCCATCAAGAGCAAGTATATCATGAGAAGATTACTTGGTGTACATGGAAAAGTTGAGACTTTCAAAGCTAAGGCTTGTTTCAAAAGGTTTTCGTCATCGATCTAATGTGGATAATGATGAAACCTTTTCTAGTCCTTATGCTTAAGTCCATCCGGATCCTACTTGCCATTGCTACATACCCTGACTGCGATATCTGGCGGTTGGGTGTCTTGACTACTTTTCTAAATAGTGATTTAGAAGAGAGCGTCTATAAGTACACAGCCCGAGGGCTTCGTAGACAGTGGGAGCAGTGGAAACGTGTGCAAGTTTGCTTTATGGGATAAAGCAGGCATCGCGGAGTTGGAACATCTGTTTTGATATGATAGTCAAAGCATTTGACTTCATCAAAATAATAGATGAAACTTGTATATAAAAAAAGGTAGTCGGGAGTATGGTGGTGATCCTCGTATTGTACGTGAATGACATATTCTTGATAGGAAAGGAGTTTCCTATGCTACACTCGGTCAATATCCTCTTATCAAAAGGATTCTCCATATAGGATCAAGGTGATACCTCCTAAATCATGGGTTTTGGATCTATGAGATAGATCTAGTGGATGTTAGGATTCTCACTAGGTATAGTGAGATGGTATCAATCGATCCTGGGGAGAATCACTAGATAGCTTCCAGGGTGGTAAGGTCGACTGAATGTCAGTCACAGGCATTATCCTTACCCTTAGTGGAGGGACGGTATGTTGGAAGAGTTCCAAGATAGATACCGTGGAAAACTAGACGATAAAGACTGGATACATTGCTACCAAGGATGCTACCAAAGAGGTTGTCTGGATTTACACTTGTTCATGAGATGAACTTCGTTCCTACCATTGTGTGTCAATGGAGTTGTGGCTTATGCCTAAGAACCCCCATACCATCTATGATCCAGACATATTCTTAGGAAGTATCACTTGATCACGGAGATGGAAGATCTCCAAGGAGATCGAGGTTAAGGAGAGTAGATACAGAGGGCAACACAGCGGATCCACTCACAAAGGCCTATTCCCAGAAGAGACTTTATGGGATGGTTGAGTATGAGATACTTCAACCATTGCTGACAGTTAGGTATGGGATACGACAACAGATGGCCCTAGTGAAAATGGGAGATTGTTTGTTATATGTGTACCTTAGAGGCCATTACTGTACATACGATGTATATTGTAGTGGATGCTTGGACATATATAGGGAGGACTTTCTTGCTCGATATGATAGTATGCTATCTGGTTGCTCTTTATCTTAACATGTATATTGATTGTCTCTATATTAAAAGTTGACAAAGCCCTTAGGATCTGTACTTGACTACCAGGATTATGATGCAGATCATACTAGTGGAGACATGGTAGTCGTCAAGTACATCCTTCAAATGTTCCTAGTCGAGTGTGTATCCAGACAGGGCATTGATATTCCAGAGTAGACTAGCGTAACTTCTTGACCCATGTAGATGGGCGATGGATGATCCCATATCCATTGGTGTTTGACATCAGAGATAGTATACGGGTGATCAGTGGAGACTGGGTACACTGAACGGACTCGCCGAGAACTCCCAGATGGTATTATACCTCACATCTGGTGGCAGTTCTCTGGTGACACGGTACATGTTAGTCTGTAGACCTGAGATCGTCATAGAGTCTTGTGTGATTCCCACTGTGCTTTGATTTACACCTTACCACGTTAAAGAGAATGTGAAAAACGGTGGCTTTTGGGTACAGTCCCGAATTACATGGAGGCAATGAGCGATAGGAGGGGTTTCGTCTCTCCCGGTATTGGGAGTTGATGTTGCGCTGTGCTCGATTGGCTATAACAAGAAGTCCCTGGCCAGAGCTGCTTCAGAGATATACAGGTAAGAGTTATCAGTAGTTTCTCGACCCGTTATGGGCCTCATATCGACACGACTTATCGAGTTACTGGGGTCTGACGTTTACCACCCCTAAATGAGATATGCGACATATCAGACGAAGAGACCGGACTGTACGGTAGTGTTACTGATTGGATTCACAAGAGTGTGAGCAGGCTTGCTTGTTGATCTTCTGATCGCTCAATACTCGGGGAGCCGTTACGTTCAGCAGACCGCTTGGGGCTTATGGGTGTTTGATATGATCATCACCTACTGTCGGCGTAATGACGAGTCTTTAGAGTCCTATAGAGAGGTTTTCTGGCTCAAGTGAAACGGAGTAGAGCACATATGAGATATGTGCGGGACCGAGATTAATACGATATGTGATACCGTATTCTATTCTCGCGTCATGTGACATCGGTCGGTTATATGAGATATAGCCGGGTTATCAGATCAGGTGTTGATTCGATAAGTTGTTGCATTTGATATTAGTCGGTTATATGTAATATAGCCGGATTATTAAATCAAGTGTTGATTTGATAATTTAATGTATAATTATATATTTGATATATTACATTACATTAATTAATATTTTGCTCACTTATGATTTCTTTTTCTCACTTGTGTGCATGTGTATATATGTGATATATATTAATGTACAAAGAATTGTGTCATGCTTGATGATACATAATACATGGGTGTATGAGACTTATACTATGCTTGATATAATCTAGGGTTTATAATTATCGAAGTAATTCAAAAATTGGATGCAAATTTGGTAAGGCTACAAGCTTGTAGAAGCTTATGGATGCATTGACCAAAGTCTTCTTTTTTTTTTTCACTTGTAGATATTTATCAACCCAACCATTATACTAACCCTAGTTAAGTCTCTACATGAGTTAGTGTATGACACTAACTCATCCATGGTTCATATTCTCACCTCATGAGTTCATTCTCTCTTGCTCATTATTCATCTTCTTCTTCATTCAGAAAAGTTTGCTAGCTTTTAGATAAGTGAGAAAATAAGGTGAGAAAATGATTTCTAAAGTGAACAAAATTCCTACTTCATCATCCTCTACTACATGCCATTTAGTATAGCGTGTTTGCTTCACTAATTCCATAATTAGTGAAGAGATTGCTTGGGTTACTGTCTCCTCGACGTAGATCATCTTTGGCCTCGAAGTCTTCTAGCAAGCTTGATCCGTACATCTTGTGGAGCCTCTCTAGAGTCCAGGAGTTCATGATCGCAGTGAATGGACGACTACACGGAGCTAATGAAGTGAAGGTGTAGCGACTTGAAAAGTCGTTTTGGTGTTTTCCTGAAATTCGGTGAAAATTCGGTATTTTTCCGAAAACCGTCTTTCTTGTTATTTTGCAGTTTAGGGCTAATTATACCTAAAATGGATAGGTAATTGCTTGTTTTTAGTATCTAATGAGTTAATTATGAAATTCTGGTCGTTTAAAAATTTTCCCTAATTTTTCAATTTTTTAATATTATTTTAAGCCGGTAAGAAAATACATTAAATTAGCGATAAATACAAATTTTTCCGGGCTAATTTTAATCTCTAAAATTATGATAATTAAAATCTAGTGGTAACATAAATTTTAGTAATTTATTTTGATTTTTTAACAAATTTTTTTGATATGAAACGAATTTATTGAATTTTGAGCTAAAACTTGCAATTTTTGAGTTGTAGGGGGCCTTTTTGCATAAAATTTCTTTTGTAAAACCCCTCTCTCTTTTCCCTCAGCCCTAGGACAGCCCAACCCTGACCAAGTCCAGAAATTTCTGGCCTCACTTCTTGGGTTGCTTTCTTGAGTTGAATTTGATAGTTTATGGATTTATTTTAAATATAATGGATAAAGTATGGTGCATTTGACTTTGGAGACTTGACCATTGACTTTCCCCACTTGCCCACACCCTCCCCTTCACCTCTTGCTGGCCGAAACCTGCACTTCCCCCTTTTCATCTCTTTTCTTCTCATTTTCCTCACAATTCTTCAAGTTTAATTCATCAAAATTTCAAATTAAAGCTTGCAAATTAAAACCCTCCTTCATCTTTCTTTTCCTTCACCTCCCAAGCTTGGATCTTGATGCTTGAGGCCATCATTTGGAGCAAAATCCATTCTTGCTAGATCCTAAATTGAGGTATAATCCCTTGCTAATTAATTCTTTTGATTAAGTTTCTTAAGTTAGATGGTTGTAGTGTTAATTTAGTGTAGTTTTAATCTAGTTTTCTTAGGTTATGCTTGAAAAATTTAGCTAGGGTTTTGAAGCCATAATAGTTAATTAGATTGTTTTATAGTTAATCTAGTGGTTAATTAACTAATCTATATAGTTACCTTGTTTATGTAGTCTTCAATTTTGCTAAATTAGTTAATTTTAGAAGGGTGAAATTGTTGTTTTAGGATTTTCAAGAGAGGGTTTTTGTATGGAATTGGATTGTGAAACATGTTAATGAGTTGATTAGGGTTTAGAAATCCATTATTAGGGTAATTAATTTACTTTGCTATCTAGTATTTTGCTAACCTAATCTAAGTGATTAATTTTCTTATGTGGGCTTTTGTTGTGATAAATTAAGTTTTCAAGTGTGGAAATTGATTTGGAATTTGCTAGGTTATAAATTCAAGAAATGGTTGTTTATGGAAAATAGGATTGGAATCATTGCTATTGTGTTGTAATTAGTGTTTGTAGATTGCTTGTAGTGTGCTTGGGTGATTATGCTAAATTGTAGTCGTTTTGTCGCAAATCGGCGATTTTTGCACCGATTTTGGAATGCAAATGCTTACTAGTTTTGTATAAAAATTATGTGATGAATTATTTTTGATATCTTGATGATTGTAAAGTCTTGACCTATGACTTTTAGGATGCGTGAGTGCGGATTTTTGGGTAGTCGGGTTTTAGTTTTGCCGGGCGACCAAATCGGCGTTTTTTTTGGCAGTTTTTGCGATTTTCGCGTGTGTTCCACGCACTTTGTGCACGTTGTACCTAGCTAGCGAACTTTAGTAGTTTCGTTGGGGTTTTGCGTCGTTCTTGATATGTAACCTTATGTTTGGTATTGATGTAAATTCCAGGTTCGGTCGCGGAGACGTCAGACGCGGCGCGAAAGGGAAAGGCGGTGATTGGACACAGCTAGCCAGGGATTCCGGTGACTAGATGTAACATCTACGGGGGACTATCGTTGGATGGCGCAAGCCGCCCGATAGTTTTAGCAACTTACAAGATCCTTAGTAATGTTAGTAATTAGGGGTGAAATGCGTAATTGACTATTTGCTGCATCCATGCATTATATTGACATACCTATACGAAACCATTTTATAGGACACCTGCACCATTGCCAGGGTTTTTATATGCAGCACGAGCACTATTCATGCTTACACACACACCCTGGTAATTGCCATGCCACCACACTAGATAACCTTTAAATTTAAACCTTTTACCAATTGATACTTAAACTTGTGCGATTGCTTTTAATTCCTTAAAATGAAACCGTAGAATTGCTATTCATGTGCATGTACTTCATCATATTAATTGCTCATGCCTAATCCATTAATTTACACATCGCAACTTGATTATTGACACCATATGCATTCATTATCATTGATATATGCACTTATGAGGACTTCTTGAGATTTTATGATATTTCTGGATTTCGGGGGAAAGTCGCAAAATTTCTAAACTTATTATATTTTTAAAACATGTAAATTGCGGTTTTCTATTGATGTAAGTGTCGTCCACCATGAGTTTGCTGTGGTTTTTGGAGACCCGTTTCGAGGAGTTGGATGAACCGTTTCGGGTACATGGTGGGCCCGGTAGGGTACCCCGGGGCAAGAAGCTCGTGGTGCTGACGATGAGCCTGGCAGGGGACGGATTACCTACCGGTGACTTCATTGGGCACGGCGGATATCCAGAGGATACCGACCGGGGCCGCGAG
This sequence comes from Agapanthus africanus, assembly GCA_030015575.1. NCBI lineage: Eukaryota > Viridiplantae > Streptophyta > Magnoliopsida > Asparagales > Amaryllidaceae > Agapanthus > Agapanthus africanus. The sequence continues at coordinate 585,474,734 of CM057339.1, read as the reverse complement.
AGGATGAGATATTGATACTGAGATGGGTCAGCCGGATAGCTGAGGCCAGAGACACTATGACATGGATTTATGAGATTTGAGACAGCTTTTGGGTGTCGTTGCTGGACACCGATTTTCGTCGATTCATTGACATTATGCTGGCATTCTAAAAGAGTTTCAAAAACAAAAAGAGATAAAATATTTCTTATATATACCTATTGAGACCTCAGATATTCAAGTTGCATACATATTCGTACACTGATGTTGTATACACACCTGCTAGTGCATCTAGTCATACCTGTATTATAGACGCTAGGATGCTTGTGTGCATGCATACGATAGCCTTTGTAGATGTTATTTATTACTCACGAGTTGGCAACTCACCCCCGTTGGGCCACAGTCTTTTGCAGGTCCGCTCCGTCAGTTCAGTAGCGGCGGGCGCACTTGTTCTTTTGCCTTTTTTGCCTGAGCTCGAGATTTGCTCATAGGTGGGTTATATTATTATTTTTGTACCACCTTGTATATTCTTGTATCTAGTACACTCCATCTACTGTTTCTACCAGATTTATTGTATATTGACCTAGAGATGAGACTGTGAGGTTTGTGGACTTTATGCTGTATTTTGGGGTCGAGCTCACTTGAGCCGACATGCTACTTTTCTCATGCTTCCTTATGATTATTATGCTTGTTGTCATTTTACATTGCGTGGGATTTGTGACCGCCTTGTGGCGAAGAGCTAGCTCCCGCTTGGGGATGCCCTATTTTGTTGGATTCATGTATATATTTTTGTTGTACCCATTTTGGGGGCCAGTATTTACAAAGGAGACTCTGCCGAAATTTTCGGAAAAATTGGTATTGTTTTTTTAAAAGAGTTTTACATGACTTATTTGATAAACTTGCTTTCAAATGTTTGGGTTTTCTTCACTCCTTTGCTGAATTGGTTTTGTTTTCTGGGCTTTGGCTTACTTATTTTACGGACGTCTTTAGACGTTTCGTAAACTTAAGTGCCAGTCACGTTCCGTACCCTGCGGGTCGTGACAAAGTTGGTATCAGAGCGATAGGTTTTACCTTTGTGAGTGTAGGATGACCCTTGGTAGATGGAGTAAGTGACTTAAGCAGGGTAACGTAGCGTGCGTATGTCCGCGGCATACTTACGATACGGTACTCCGCCTAAGTGACTTTAGGATATACTTGCTTGAAAAATTCCTTCTTCAATTCTGTGTATCCTATGATCCTATTGCACTGTCCTTACTATCTGTTTTCCTGTAACAGCCACTATGCCGCCGAAGGCTACGAGGGCACAGAGGGCTGCCGCCAGAGACGAGATTCGAGCTGGCTCGTCCGAGACTAGGACTGAGCAGGGTGGTATGCCTACGCCGCAGGGACAGACCGATCCACCTTCCCCAGGCCGTATGGATAGGCTCGAGACTGGTATGGAGAAGTTGCGACAGATGATGGGAGGCATGCAGGAGCTACGTCAGATGGTAGGATCCCTAGTTGCAGCCAGTCGTACACCGAGGCCGGATGACGTACCTACTACATCACAGACGACCATGATACCAGCTCCTACTACTACCACCGTGGCCATTCCGGTTTCACTACAGGATTTCATGAGGCTGAGACCTCCAGTATTCACCGGCACCGAGGCAGCGGAGGACCCACAGACGTTCCTTGACAGTTTAGCCAGGATCTGCCGTTCGCTGAGATGTTCGGATGATGGATGGGTAGAGCTTGCGAGTTCCGACTAGAGGGTCTCGCGCAGACATGGTGGGAGTCAGTCTTGAGAGGTCGAGCTGCAGGTCTACCGCCTATGACTTGGGCCGAGTTTTTAGCGGTCTTTCTAGCCCGTTTCCTTCCAGAGAGCGTTCGTGATGCCAGAGCTCGTAGCTTCGAGGCCTTAGTCAAGACACCTGAGATGATGGTGTCTGAGTATGACATCCAGTTTACACAGTTATCCCGATATGCTCAGTATTTGGTGGATACCGAGGAGAAGATGGTGAAGAGGTTCGTACAGGGACTTGATGCCCAGCTATATCTTGCCATTGGCGCCCAGCACTACGACACTTATTCAGCTGTTAGGGATACAGCATTGCGGATGGAGGCACGCATATCACAGACTTCGGCCGTTTCTGGGCCGAAGAGGATTCGCACCGAGGTACCGTCTCAGAGGCAGCGCGCCAGATTCTTTCCGAGAAATAGGCCTGGCAGAGGATTTGGGCGGGGACAGTTATATGGTTCTTATCCCCAGGGGCAGCAGCCGTCGCCAGGATGTTTTGGGTGCGGGAGTTTGCACCATCTTGTCAGAGACTGTCCGGTGAGACGACAGGGAGCAGCGACAGTTCCGCACGTGACCCTACCACCATCACCACCCCCTCCTCAGAGAGCCCTACTTCCTACCCCAGGCGATGCTCCACGCCAGTTAGGTGCACCGAGAGGCCGTGGACGCGGCGGTCCTGTTCAGAGAGGACGAGGAGGCAGAGGCCGAGGTCGAGGTCAGCCCGCTATCGGTGGAGGACAGGCTCGAGTATGTGCTTTGACACCGCAGGATGCGCAGGCATCCAATGCCGTTGTGACAGGTACCTTGCCAGTTTGTTCTTTCGACGCATGGGTATTATTCGACCCAGGTTCCACACATTCGTACGTATCTACACACTTTGCACCGACGTTGGGCCGTGAGTCATCGTCGTTAGATCAGCCGCTTGTTGTTGTTACTCCGGTAGGCGAGTCGTTTGTCGCTCGGTTTGTATTTCGTTTGTGTTCCGTTCGTATCGGGGAGAGGGATTCATCAGTTGATTTGATACTCCTCGATATGTTGGACTTTGATGTGCTTCTGGGCATGGATTGGCTAGCCACTTGTTATGCTTCGGTGGACTGCCGTGAGAAGGCAGTCAGATTTAGCTTTCCGGGAGAGCCAGTCCTTGTTATTCAGGGAGACCGCAGTGTCGCCCTTCCAAGCTTAATTTCGTCTCTTCGCGCTGGTCAGCTCTTGCGGAAGGGATGTCAGGGATTCTTAGCGTCTATTTGTGATACTCGAGCTGCAGAGGTTCCGTTAGACCGGGTCCCGGTAGTTTGTGAGTTCCCTGATGAGCTACCTGGGCTACCTCCTGAGCGCGATGTTGAGTTCTGCATTGATTTGATTCCCGGCTCGGGGCCTATTTCTATACCGCCTTATCGGATGGCCCCGGCAGAGCTTCGAGAGCTGAAGGATCAGTTGCAGGATTTGTTGGATAAGGGGCTTATTCGACCGAGTGTTTCTCCGTGGGGTTCTCCGGTCCTGTTTGTCAAGAAGAAGGATGGAAGTTTGCGCTTATGTATCGACTACCGCCAGCTGAACAAAGTTACCGTTCGGAACAGATATCCGTTGCCGCGCATTGATGATTTGTTCGACCAGCTTCAGGGTGCGGGGTATTTTTCGAGGATCGACTTGCGATCAGGATACCATCAGCTGCGAGTTCGACAGAAGGATATACCGAGGACAGCTTTCCGCACGCGCTACGGCCACTACGAGTTTTTGGTGATGTCGTTCGGACTCACCAACGCCCCAGCAGCATTCATGGATTTGATGAACCGTACATTCAGGCCGTATCTTGACTTGTTCATCGTCGTGTTTATCGACGATATCTTGGTGTACTCCCGGAGCAGAGAGGAGCACGAGCAGCACTTGCGGATTACGTTACAGACTCTGAGGGAGCACCAGCTGTTCGCGAAGTTCTCCAAGTATGCTTTCTGGCTGGACAGCGTCGGATTCTTGGGTCACGTGGTTACGAGAGACGGCATTTGTGTGGACCCGAAGAAGATTGAGGTTGTTCAGCAGTGGCCCCGACCTACATCGGTTACTGAGATCCGTAGTTTTCTAGGCTTGGCGGGCTACTACAGGCGTTTTGTTCAGGACTTCTCCCGTATAGCTGCACCGTTGACCGGTTTGACCCGGAAGGGAGTTCCTTTCGTTTGGACAGAGGAGTGCGAGCGCAGTTTTCAGCAGCTACGGACTTGTTTGACTACGGCGCCGGTATTATCTTTGCCTTCGGGATCAGGCGGATTTGTTGTCTACTGTGATGCTTCGCGAGTGGGATTAGGATGCGTATTGATGCAGCATGGCCGGGTGATCGCTTACGCTTCTCGGCAGTTGAAGAAGCATGAACAGAACTACCCCACTCATGATTTAGAGATGGCTGCAGTGGTCTTTGCACTGAAGATTTGGCGACATTACCTTTACGGCGAGTCGTGTCAGATATTCACCGATCACAAGAGCTTAAATTACATATTTCAGCAGCGAGACCTGAACCTCAGACAGCGTCGTTGGATGGAGTTGGTGAAGGACTACGACTGCGAGATCTTATATCACCCCGGCAAGGAAAATGTGGTGGCAGATGCGTTGAGTAGGAGGCCAGGGGGTAGTCTATCCTTTTTGCGCGCAGTTCAGGGGCAGTCGTCAGCAGATTGGCAGATGTTATGCGACAGCAGAGTTGAGTTCGAGTTCACTCAGACAGGGGGACAGCTCGCGCATGTTCGTGCACGCCCACAACTGCTTGACCGTATATATGAGGCACAGCGCAGTGACGACCGTTGCTCAGAGATCATGGCACAGATGGGACAGGGAAGATTTTCCGAGTTCATGATTGACGATCATGGGATTTTACGATATGGATCTAGACTGTGCGTACCAGATGCTGATGGATTGCGGCGCGACATTCTTGAGGAGGCACACCGATCAGTGTATAGTGTCCACCCTGGTTCCACCAAGATGTACTATGATATGAGAGAGACCTACTGGTGGGACGGAATGAAGAGGGACATTGCGGAGTTCGTTTCGAGATGCCTGACTTGTCAGCAAGTCAAGGCCGAACACCAGAGGCCCGCAGGAGAGTTACAGCCGTTACCCATTCCAGAGTGGAAATGGGAACAGATTTCGATGGACTTCGTTGTGGGTCTACCCAGGACCAGTCGAGGGTACGACTCCATCTGGGTGATCGTGGATAGATTGACGAAAGCGGCTCACTTCCTGCCAGTGAAGACGACTTTCAGCTTCGCTCAGTATGCTCAGCTCTATATTGACGAGATCGTGCGACTACATGGCGTACCGACTTGTATCGTGTCAGATCGAGGCACTCAGTTCACCAGCCGACTTTGGCAGAGACTTCAGGAGGCTTGGGCACTCGTTTGAGCTTCAGCACAGCGTTTCATCCGCAGACAGACGGACAGTCAGAGCGGACCATTCAGACTCTCGAGGACATGCTCAGAGCGTGCGTTTTAGACTTTGGTGGTAGCTGGGATCGTCATTTACCTCTAGTGGAGTTCTCCTACAACAACAGCTTCCAGGATACTATTCAGATGGCACCTTTCGAGGCATTGTATGGGAGGAGATGCAGATCGCCCGTTTGTTGGACAGAGCTCAGCGAGAGCAGCATTTTGGGGCCGCAGCTTGTTGAGGAGACGACAGCGAAGATACAGTTGATCCGAGACCGGATGAGAGCGGCTCAGAGCAGACAGAAATCCTATGAAGACAGGCGCCGTCGCAGATTAGAGTTCGCAGTTGGCGACCATGTTTTTCTAAAGGTCTCTCCGATGAAGGGCGTGATGCGTTTTGGGCGAAAGGGGAAGCTTAGCCCTAGATTCGTAGGTCCCTTCGAGATCCTCGAGCGGGTTGGCGCTGTTGCATATCGTTTGGCTCTTCCTCCCAGCTTTCCCGATGTTCACCCCGTCTTCCATGTTTCGATGCTCCGCAAGTACCTTCACGACCCTTCGCATGCGATTCAGCACCCGACAGTCCAGCTAGAGCACGACCTTTCTTTTGCAGAGCAGCCGGTGGCCATCCTGGATTGGCAGGTGAAGAAGTTGAGGTCGAAGATTATACCAACCGTCAAGGTCCTTTGGCGTAGCCCGAGCAACGAGGAGGTTACCTGGGAGACCGAGGGCGAGATGAGGAAGAAATATCCCCATCTCTTCGAAGGTATGCGTAGCTATATTTTTAAATTCGGGGACTGAATTTCTTTAAGGGGGGAAGATTGTAGCGACTTGAAAAGTCGTTTTGGTGTTTTCCTGAAATTCGGTGAAAATTCGGTATTTTTCCGAAAACCGTCTTTCTTGTTATTTTGCAGTTTAGGGCTAATTATACCTAAAATGGATAGGTAATTGCTTGTTTTTAGTAGCTAATGAGTTAATTATGAAATTCTGGTCGTTTAAAAATTTTCCCTAATTTTTCATTTTTTTAATATTATTTTAAGCCGGTAAGAAAATACATTAAATTAGCGATAAATACAAATTTTTCCGGGCTAATTTTAATCTCTAAAATTATGATAATTTAAATCTAGTGGTAACATAAATTTTTAGTAATTTATTTTGATTTTTTAACAAATTTTTGTGATATGAAACGAATTTATTGAATTTTGAGCTAAAACTTGCAATTTTTGAGTTGTAGGGGGCCTTTTTGCATAAAATTTCTTTTGTAAAACCCCTCTCTCTTTTCCCTCAGCCCTAGGACAGCCCAACCCTGACCAAGTCCAGAAATTTCTGGCCTCACTTCTTGGGTTGCTTTCTTGAGTTGAATTTGATAGTTTATGGATTTATTTTAAATATAATGGATAAAGTATGGTGCATTTGACTTTGGAGACTTGACCATTGACTTTCCCCACTTGCCCACACCCTCCCCCTCACCTCTTGCTGGCCAAAACCTGCACTTCCCCCTTTTCATCTCTTTTCTTCTCATTTTCCTCACAATTCTTCAAGTTTAATTCATCAAAATTTCAAATTAAAGCTTGCAAATTAAAACCCTCCTTCATCTTTCTTTTCCTTCACCTCCCAAGCTTGGATCTTGATGCTTGAGGCCATCATTTGGAGCAAAATCCATTCTTGCTAGATCCTAAATTGAGGTATAATCCCTTGCTAATTAATTCTTTGATTAAGTTTCTTAAGTTAGATGGTTGTAGTGTTAATTTAGTGTAGTTTTAATCTAGTTTTCTTAGGTTATGCTTGAAAAATTTAGCTAGGGTTTTGAAGCCATAATAGTTAATTAGATTGTTTTATAGTTAATCTAGTGGTTAATTAACTAATCTATATAGTTACCTTGTTTATGTAGTCTTCAATTTTGCTAAATTAGTTAATTTTAGAAGGGTGAAATTGTTGTTTTAGGATTTTCAAGAGAGGGTTTTTGTATGGAATTGGATTGTGAAACATGTTAATGAGTTGATTAGGGTTTAGAAATCCATTATTAGGGTAGTAAATTTACTTTGCTATCTAGTATTTTGCTAACCTAATCTAAGTGATTAATTTTCTTATGTGGGCTTTTGTTGTGTTAAATTAAGTTTTCAAGTGTGGAAATTGATTTGGAATTTGCTAGGTTATAAATTCAAGAAATGGTTGTTTATGGAAAATAGGATTGGAATCATTGCTATTGTGTTGTAATTAGTGTTTGTAGATTGCTTGTAGTGTGCTTGGGTGATTATGCTAAATTGTAGTCGTTTTGTCGCAAATCGGCGATTTTTGCACCGATTTTGGAATGCAAATGCTTACTAGTTTTGTATAAAAATTATGTGATGAATTATTTTTGATATCTTGATAATTGTAATGGCTTGTCCTACGACTTTTAGGATGCGTGAGTGCGGATTTTTGGGTAGTCGGGTTTTAGTTTTGCCGGGCGACCAAATCGGCGTTTTTTGGCAGTTTTTGCGATTTTTGCGTGTGTTCCGCGCACTTTGTGCACGTTGTACCTAGCTAGCGATCTTTAGTAGTTTCGTTGGGGTTTTGCGTCGTTCTTGATATGTAACCTTATGTTTGGTATTGATGTAAATTCCAGTTTCGGTCGCGGAGACGTCAGACGCGTCGCGAAAGGGAAAGACGGTGATTGGACACAGCTAGCCAGGGATTCCGGTGAGTAGTTGTAACATCTACGGGGGACTATCGTTGGATGGCGCAAGCCGCCCGATAGTTTTAGCAACTTACAAGATCCTTAGTAATGTTAGTAATTAGGGGTGAAATGCGTAATTGACTATTTGCTGTATCCATGCATTATATTGACATACCTATACGAAACCATTTTATAGGACACCTGCACCATTGCCAGGGTTTTTATATGCAGCACGAGCACTATTCATGCTTACACACACACCCTGGTAATTGCCATGCCACCACACTAGATAACCTTTAAATTTAAACCTTTTACCAATTGATACTTAAACTTGTGCGATTGCTTTTAATTCCTTAAAATGAAACCGTAGAATTGCTATTCATGTGCATGTACTTCATCATATTAATTGCTCATGCCTAATCCATTAATTTACACATCGCAACTTGATTATTGACACCATATGCATTCATTATCATTGATATATGCACTTATGAGGACTTCTTGAGATTTTATGATATTTCTGGATTTCGGGGGAAAGCCGCAAAATTTCTAAACTTATTATATTTTTAAAACATGTAAATTGCGGTTTTCTATTGATGTAAGTGTCGTCCACCATGAGTTTGCTGTGGTTTTTGGAGACCCGTTTCGAGGAGTTGGATGAACCGTTTCGGGTACATGGTGGGCCCGGTAGGGTACCCCGGGGCAAGAAGCTCGTGGTGCTGACGATGAGCCTGGCAGGGGACGGATTACCAACCGGTGACTTCATTGGGCACGGCGGATATCCAAAGGATACCGACCGGGGCCGCGAGAGGATGCGATATTGATACTGAGATGGGTCAGCCGGATAGCTGAGGCCAGAGACACTATAACATGGATTTATGAGATTTGAGACAGCTTTTGGGTGTCGTTGCTGGACACCGATTTTCGTCGATTCATTGACATTATGCTGGCATTCTAAAAGAGTTTCAAAAACAAAAAGAGATAAAATATTTCTTATATATACCTATTGAGACCTCAGATATTCATGTTGCATACATATTCGTACACTGATGTTGTATACACACCTGCTAGTGCATCCAGTCATACCTGTATTATAGACGTTAGGATGCTTGTGTGCATGCATACGATAGCCTTTGTAGATGTTATTTATTACTCACGAGTTGGCAACTCACCCCCGTTGTGCCACAGTCTTTTGCAGGTCCGCTCCGTCAGTTCAGTAGCGGCGGGCGCACTTGTTCTTTTGCCTTTTTTGCCTGAGCTCGAGATTTGCTCATAGGTGGGTTATGTTATTATTTTTGTACCACCTTGTATATTCTTGTTTCTAGTACACTCCATCTACTGTTTCTACCAGATTTATTGTATATTGACCTAGAGATGAGACTGTGAGGTTTGTGGACTTTATGCTGTATTTTGGGGTCGAGCTCACTTGAGCCGACATGCTACTTTTCTCATGCTTCCTTATGATTATTATGCTTGTTGTCATTTTACATTGCGTGGGATTTGTGACCGCCTTGTGGCGAGGAGCTAGCTTTATCACTTCTATCAATGCAATGAAAGAACCATCCCTTCCCGCTTGGGGATGCCCTATTTTGTTGGATTCATGTATATATTTTTGTTGTACCCATTTTGGGGGCCGGTATTTACAAAGGAGACTCTGCCGAAATTTTCGGAAAAATTGGTATTGTTTTTTTAAAAGAGTTTTACATGACTTATTTGATAAACTTGCTTTCAAATGTTTAGGTTTTCTTCACTCCTTTGCTGAATTGGTTTTGTTTTCTTGGCTTTGGCTTACTTATTTTACGGACGTCTTTCGACGTTTCGTAAACTTAAGTGCCAGTCACGTTCCGTACCCTGCGGGTCGTGACCGAAGGAACGGTCTACAACGGTTTTATTCCTTGTTCGCTTTACTTGCAAAGTCGTTTGCATTTCATTCCGTCAGATTTCTAGTATACGATTCTAGGGTTAGGGTTAGCTAGAACGGAAAATTTTTGAATTTGGCATAGACAGTGCCTCCTGAAACCTTGTTGTCGTGCTAGGCAACCCTCCACATACAACCAGCTAATATCAAATATAACAACCTATCGAATCAACAATAGATCCGAAAACCCGGCTATATCATATATAACCGTCCGATATTACATATCGCGAGAATAGAATACGATATCACATACGCACATTAATCTCGTCCCCCACACATATCACATATATGCACCTACTTCATTTTGCATGAACCATGAAACTTTTGTGCAGGACTCTAAAGACTTGTCAATATGCCCGTAATAGGTGATGATCATATCAAACACCCACAAGCCGCAAGCGGTCTGCTAAATGTAACGGCCACCCGGGTATTGAGCGATCAGAAGATCAACAAGCAAGCCTGCTTATACTCCAGTGAATCCAATTAGTAACACTACCGTACAGTCCGGTCTCTTCGTCAGATATGTCGCATATCGCAGCCTGGGGGTGGTAAAACGTCAGACACCAATAGCCTGATAAGTCTTGCTGATGAAAGGTCCATAACGGTTCGAGAAACTACTGATAAAACTTACCAGTAAATCTCAGCAATCCTAGCCAGGGATTTCTTGTTATGGCCAATCGAGCATAGCGCAACATCAACCCCCAATACCAGGAGATACGAATCTCCTCCTATCGCTCATTGCCTCCATGTTACTCGGGACTGTACCCAAAATCCACCATTTTGCACGATATCTTGAACATGGTAAGGTGGAAATCAAAGCACAGTGGGAATCACACAAGACTCTATGACGATCTCGGGTCGACGGACTAACCTGTACCAGTGTCATCAGAGAACTGTCACCTGACGTGAGGTATAATACAATCTGGGAGTTCTCGGCAAGTCCGTTCAGTGTACCCAGTTTCCAATAAGCACCCGTAAACCTTCTATGATGTCAAACACCAATGGATATGGGTCAAGAAGCGCATACGCTAGTCTACTCTGGAGTATCGATGCCCCGTCTCGATACTCCCACGACTAGGAACATTTGAAGGATGTACTTACCGACTACCTCTGCCCAACTAGTATGATCTGCTTCATAGTCCTGGTAGTCAAGTACTCATCCTAAGGCTTTATCAACATGTAATAGAGAGACAATAAGTGTACATGTTAAGATAAACTGCAACCAGATATCATACTTTCATGTCGAGCAAGAAAGTCCTCCCTATATATGTCCAAGCATCCACTACAATATACATCGCATGTACAGTAATGTCCTCTAGGGCATACATATAACTAACAAATACACACGACACGAAATGAACATCTGGAGTAGGAGAAAGTGGTTACCATGATGCGGTAATGCAATTAACTGTAGGGGCTTGTGCCTGCAGGGAAGAGCATTCCCACAATCAAAAACCCCTCACAATGAGGCGGAATTTGACAAAGTCTGCTACAATGGCCGCATCCGTCCAGACCTCCGATACACGGTGCCAGAAGTCAACTTGGCATCTTCGGATAAGTGGACGGATAAATCCAAATAGCATCTTCCCCAAAATTCAGGCAAGACGTTTGTCTTTCCCGGCTTTCGGCGGTAAACAGATTCTGGCACGCCCGGTGGGATCTTTTCCTTTTTCCACTCCACACTTCGTGTGTCGTGTTCGTAAACGAATTGCGGTTTAATATGGTTGCCCCTAGATTAAAGGTACTAATATTTGATGTCTTGCTCCGTGCAGAAGAGAAGATGACGTCGATGGCTTCCAACTGCACCAATTGCAGCAACAACTACCACTCCGTCCCTGTTGGAGGAGTGACTTATGGTCCCCAAGTGGCTTCCATCATTGCGATGCCAGTGGAACAGGTGACTCAGGACACCACTGGATTGTTCTTCAGGACCATGCTCCCGCCAATGAGCTTCAATACTTCAATGCCATAACAAGAAGCTCCAAAGAAGTCGGTCTTCGATCGGCTTGCAACTACCACGGTCCCCTTCAACGGGTCGTCCAATTCAAACGCCTCAGTATTTAACAGGAAGGGCCAAGGCTCTTGTGGGCCCGTAAACCGGCCTGCAATACCTGAAGGGGTTATCCTAAAGCGAATAGCAATTCCAGCTCCGGTAGACGAAGTCGTCAAAAGGGCTTCTCCTGCTAAGAGATCGGTCTTCGCAAGAATGGCCGTTCCAACTCCTGCTACGGGTGAGGTCGTTACAAGTGCTTCCCCTATTTGAAAGTCAGTCTTTGGCAGGTTAGACGTTCCCTCTCAACGGATGTCAGTCTTCGACAGGTTGGCACCAACAGCAGCCTCTCATCAAAGCAGAGGGCATGACGTGGTCGCTTCTACAATTGAACCATTCCCATCTGCACGACATGCTCGATGTCGCCACTGGCGTCGAGTAAGGAAATCTGGGGGCAGTTCCCCCTCTGGACTTACCCCACTAGCTCCAATGGTGGAAATTGATGCTACTGTTCCAACTGGGAACAGCTTCGAGCTACTTAGGAGGGTGCTCAATAACTCTCCAACCGCCATACTGAAGAAGTCTCCATCATATTTTGAAAACACAACACAGGTGAAGCCGGAACAACCTTCTCAGCGGTTATCCTCCAAGATCCATAGAGTTTGGTGGAAAGTCCAATACTCTATAATTGATAAAGATTACTCTAGCCGGCTGAAGAAGACGAAGGCTCGGCAAGAGGAGGACTATCCAACCGCCATACCACAAAAGGTATCATCTGCAGAGGTGCCTACCGCAACGGCCCCTTTAACCTCGGCCTCCCAAAAAAAGAGAAGGCCTGAGAATCTCCCACCACTGGCGGCAAATATCAAAGGCAGTGGAGCTAAACGCCCCAAGTATGGGTGCATGGTTGTGCATACCATTTACATGGTATCCGGAAATGAGGATAGTCGTGCTTCCGTGAGTCATTTACCACTTACACGGTCTGCAGCGAAAGCTCATGAGCAACAACAAAAGATCTAGGAAATGTTGACAAGAATGGCCGTACTTACTAGGCAGAAAGAAAGACCGGAAGGATCGTCGGAACAACGCCAGGAGCAGGAGACCGACACCGAATTCCTATGGAGGGTTCTTGAAAAGAAAGATAAAGAGGCCGCGGAACAAGGGGCTAATATAAAACAAATGGCGCTTCTGTTCCAAGGCATGGTTGGGATGATGATCCAGCCGGATCCTCCAGCTGAAGACCCTCCAATAATCATTAAAGACCACAGAGGGGAGACATCAAACTCTCTTGGGGCTTTATCAACAGCCAAGGAGGAGACGATCTCCAAAGCTACCCTTGATGACTACATAGCTCAACAAATAAGTGCTCATCAAGCGAACGAAGCGGCATGCCAAGTCGTTAGAACTGGGCGACCTTACCCAGGCTGGTACGACCAAATTAAGTACCCGCCTGGATATACGATCCCAAAATTCCATGTGTATAAGGAGACGAGCAATCCGCATCAGCACGTTGCATAATTCAGAGCTTTGTGCGGTAATACTTGGGGGTGATGACAAACTGTTGCTTCACCAGTTTGTTGGTAGCTTGTCAGAGACGGCATTTGAATGGTACTCCGAGCTCTCAAATGACTCTGTCAAGACATTTACGGAGATAGAACTACTGTTCACACAGCGGTTCACAAGCGCAAGAGAGCGCACCCCAATCATGGCATTAATCAATGCCAAAGTGAAACCGGGAGAGACCTGGGTTCAATACGCAATTCGGTGGTGTAACCTATGGTTAAAGTGTGAACAGCATATAGAAGAAGCTCCTGCTGTGGGCATGTTCGTGGGGACCCTTGATCCTCAGGCAACTATATCCCAGTTTATGATGTTCTTAAAGCCGATCACCTTCCAGGCCCTGATCAACAAACTGGACAAAATGGACCAGATGGGCCATAGGCCGTCCTCTTCAAAGACAGATCTTCGGAATGAAAAGGGCAATGGGAAAGCGACCTTCTTCGCCAACGCTCAACAACAACTGAGTGACCCAAAACCGGTTATTCGCCAAAACAACAGACTGCGAGCCCTCGAAAAGAAGTTGAGATTTCCTTACTCGTTTCCACGGGATAAAACAAGGAGACTATTCGAACTAGCGGTGCGCAACAGGCTCATCACTTTGCCGGATCCGAGATGCCCACTGCAATCGGGTGATGTCAATAATCCCAATTACTGCCCATACCACCGAATAGTTGGCTACCCAATCGACGATTGCTACATCTTTAAAAACTGGGTCGAAGAACAGTACCAACAGGGCAAGTTCAAGTTGTCCGAAAATTGGAAGGTAAACCTGCCGCAGCAGCACGCTCCTAAAAAGGTGGATACGCCGGGGGCATCGTGCTCATTTATGGAAAAAGCTCCGTGGGAAGTGGTCCTTTCAGCTAAAACTAAAAGAATACTGATGGATCTTCAAGCATGTCCGGCGATTAGGTGGAAAAGCCCGTTGGAGCCTAAAATTATTGACGGAATGCTGAAACCGCGCCCAACGCCAAAGGTTGTTAACGATGGACAAAACCTCCAGGCCAAGCCTCCGAAGTCTTCAAAGAAAAAAAGAAGGCCAAGAAGCCCTTCCAGCTCAATGGCAATCATTCGGGTCTACAGAAATACATCGATGCACTGGAGGAATACAACCAAGAGGCACGGACCCCAGTCACACTGGAAGATTTCTTCAAACATGTCCTTGAGAACGGAAACAGTGATATTGATGAAGGAGACGATTCTTCGGAAGAACATGAGAATCATGTAGCGAGTTGCCACATGATCTCTCACTCGTCGATAAATAGCAAATAAGCTCCTGACATAGAGAAACCAGGGGTAGGTCCAGAGTCAGAATCGATGGAACCGTTAGATGACCTCATCGATAAGCTGCTGAACGAAGCTCTTCAAAAGAGCAAAGTTGATCGAGAACGTGAAGCGGCTATTTACGAAAAAGCCAAGCGTCGGCGTCAGGCCGAAAAAGCTCCGGTAATGAGAAGTCATAAAGTACCCTAACCGGATCGAAGCGGGCCTGCCACCAGCAAGAGCAGAATCAAGATAAAGAAGCATTTCACCAAAGCTCTGTCAATGGGAATGAAGCTGCCACCTTTCGAAGAAAAAACTTCCGGGAGTATGTGCCCCGAAGAAGCGGATGTACATCCGAACTATTACTTATACCATTGGAAGGTCACGCACCCTACCGAAGAGTGCAATGCCTTCAAGAAGTTGTGGCAAGGATGTGTTGCCCATCAACAACACTTCAAGCGAATGAAGCGCAATGCCCATCAGGAAAAGAAAAGGGCGACAGACGAGCGTGAAGGAATAGTCGGTGACTGTCATATGGTTGATGCCATCCCGACAATAGCAAAATCTCAAGTTCTTACCTTCGGGAGAGATTCTGACGAAGAAATAGCCCTCGGCCCTTTCTTCAAGGAATCCACCTCTGAAAAAGAAGAGGAGATGAAGAACTGTTAAAACATTCAGCCGCGTAACCATACGTTGCCTGAAAAGAATCTCAGACCTTCAAACAAAGGTTCGGGCAAACGGGTTAAAGGAAAAAGTCCCCGAGGAGATTGCTCTCGATGATAGAGTTGTTGAAGAGCTCACAGCCAAGGACCAGCTCAAAAAGAACAAGGTGGATTACAATATCCTGGAACATCTGAGGAAGATACCCTCACAATTGAGTATCTTGGATGCCCTTCTCCTATCTAAAGAGGCACGAGATTCCCTGATCAAGGCGTTACAAGAGCCCGACCAGTTTCAAGCCTTCCTGGTAGAAGAAAAGATGAAGGACGAGCTAGAAGAAGTCCACACAATTGTTATCACCTTCAGTGATGAAGACGTCCTTCTTGGAACCTGTGAGCACAACCGTCCGCTGTATGTAACAGGGTATTGCCACAATATCAAAATAGAGAATATCCTGGTCGACAACGGGTCATCCGTCAATGTTCTCAATGTAAGAGTGTTGAAGGAGATTTGCATAAATGTTCAACACCTGGCTCGGGAAAAAATTACTATCTCCGGGTTTGACTCGCAGTCATCACAAACGCTCAGGTCTGTAATACTGACACTATGCTTCTGGCTGCTTGACACCGACATCAAGTTCCATGTTATTGACGCCAAGACTTGCTACAACTCTTTGCTCGACAGGCCTTGGTTACATGAGTACAACATCATCCTTTCTACACAACACCAGTGTATGAAGTACTTCAAGGATAGCCTCGAGTACATAGTTACAGGGGTGCTGAACCCATTCTCTGTAAATGAAGTCGGCAAATATGAAGATGCCAAGTACTTCTTACCAGACTTCGAAGACATTGAAAGATGTCGCAAACCGGAGAACAAGCAAAAAGCCATCGCCACTATCTCGATATTTGGGAGCGATACCGAAGACGATAAAGATATGGTCTACTTGGGACAACCCCAAGGCAACAGGACAGAACCATCCACTCCTATTTTGGTCTTTGGCAGTGACTCTGAAGACGAGGCCAACGCAATGTTCTACGTCCGCCCGTCAATGCAGACCATTGCTGGAGCTGACCAGAGTTTACAGATTACCCAGGTCCCGCGGCGGAATTATAAAGAACTTGATGCACTTAATACGTACAACGTGCAAGAGCTGCAGACTTTCTACATCCCTCCTCGCCAAAGAAGTGAGAAGGCGATCCTTTTCTACCCATCCATGGAGACTAAAGTGGAGAAAGAAGTATGGCACGGTGCCGAACCTACGCTCGTTAGGCTTCAACCGATCCATCTGCCCAGATACTTCGCGGAGGGACTGAAAAGGCTATTGAGACACCAAGGCGTACCATTCAAGCAGACCGCTCGACAAGCCCAGTTCTATAACAAGATTTGGGACGTTCCCTCAGCGAAAGATGCCCAACGGGAGAATGGACACGACTGACCTTGTGAAACATTTCAGAAAAATAAAATATTATTTTTGGGAATTTTTATAATTAAATAATAAAATATGAATATTTTAAATAGGGCGGTATAATTAAATACCGATAAATTGAGAAAAAATTTGAAAATTTTGGAAATTACTATAATAGGGTGCTTTTTGTGATTTAAGCCATTTATGAATTTTTATGATTTATTATATTCCATTTTTACGCTAATCGCAATTAAGTTTCACTAATCACGCATTAAGCGTGTTTTGTGCACATGTCATGCACCAAGTTATTTTAACACTTGTTACATTTTATCATGGTCTTTTCTTCATTTATCATGCATGGTGGTTGACTTTAGAAAAGAAAATAAAAAGAAAAGGGAAATGATGACTTGAAGAGAGAGAAAGGGGACATCATGAAGGGAGTAAGCATGCTTGTAGTGAGAGAGAAAAGTGAGAATAATTGAGAGAGGGAGAGAGAGGGAAGAGGGTTGCCTCATTCTAGTTCCTCCACCATTTTCTCCTCCTTCTTCTTTCTCATCTCCCTCCACCTTCTACTCCAAAACCCATCTCAAAATACTCCCCTTCACCCTCTACGCATTGGACCAAGAAAAATTGAATTGTGATGACCTTGCGAAGCTAGGGTTTCTCTTGACTTCCACCCATGAGGTATAACTTCTTCCTTTTAGTTTAGTTTTGTATGATGTCGTATTTTAGTGTCGTTTTGTGACAACGACAACCTGATGTGACCCCGAGACATGTTGGTGAAAACAAACAATGTGGTAATGTTGTACTTGTAACCCTAAGTGACCACCTGAAGAACGAGACCTATCTGGGCGGTTTGGGCCGGCGAGTATGGGGCCAGATCCGGCGACCTCGGCCATAGGAGGGAGTTGGGGGTTTTAGTTTGGAGGGTAGATCTATGTAGAGGTTTAAAAGTGTTTGGTACTACTGGATTTTTATGTAAAGACAATAGGTGAAATCTGGGAGCTGTTGGGAGTGCTTACTTGACCATGGTGACACTTTTCCTGACCCGAGCCATAGAATGAGAAACGATGCGTGAACTTAGGATTCATTCCATATCGGTTTAGTGAACTTTGGGAAATCCTAGTTAGGGTTTGAAAGGATTTCTGAGTTGTGGTTGTGCTTATAAGCCTTAGTGGTGACCTTAAACCCCCTTGGTGCTAGAAACCCAGACCCAACACAAATACAAAACCTGAAACCCCAAAACAGAACTATCCATGTCAGTTTGTGAGGAAATTAGAGTGTGCAGGGAAATCTGGGATGACCCGGGGAAATTCTGAGGCAGAAAAACAACTCTAGAGACCCAATAGGACCACTAAGCACCCACTTAGAAGTACGAGACCCCAACTCACCAGGAAAACCGGCCTGTCCGGAATTTGTCTTAGTGTGGCCGGCCCCTCTGAGAAGATAGGTGCCCAGGTTTCTCCCATAGCTCATATACACTATGTACATAAGCATAGATTTGTTTGCTTAGCTTTATCTGACCTGAGTCAGATTCAGGGAGCATTTTAGTGTAATTTTGGCTATGGTTTTCCATATTTTGAATGATGTGTTTTGATATTTTGATTCGTTTTTGGTTGTCGCATGTTTGAACATCGACAACAAGAGTTGTTTGGTTGATTTTGTACGCGTATGCTATAGGTTCTAACCTACGAGAAAGGCGCGTGCCGTTTTGGAATTTAGAACTTGATTTTAATAGCGTTGCGATATGTGTTATTATTGTAGGTACCTTCGAGTGGATTCCGAGGCGACGGAGCATGGCGTCAACGACTTCGGCAAGCGAAGACAACGGTGAGTAGATCTATATCTACCGGGGAAGTCGGGTGGATGGCGTATAGCACCCCCGCAAAGTTTTGATGGAAAACTGATTTATTGAATATGGTTAAGGAAACCTAGATTAGGAAACTAGGGTTATAGTTAATTGATAGTTAGTGAAACCATATTAGAAACAAGTTATAACTGATATTATACGGCTAATATGTGATTTCGAATTCGAGGATGACGTTCAACGATATTGCCGTTTAGGGTACTATAGGACTAGATAGTCGACGTAGATGTGTCATCCGAACCATACCTATTTCTAAAACTGAAGAATCGTATGCATCTTTTAAACAGATACCTTGGGGGACGTTACGGATTTTCAAATGATATCTTTTCCTTAAAAACACCGTAACTCCTATTTTCAAAACTACGATTCGCTTCTTTTAAAATCTGCTTGTATGGTTCGGGTGTGTATATTAGATTAGATACTTATACTTATATTAGAGATAGAATGTTTATGTAAACTCGGCTTGATGTGAGATATAAATGCGATGAAAGAATATAAGACGGATATGATGATATGATGACATGTTGGTATACGGATGCGAGTCGATCGAGATGATTTATACCCTGTCGGTCCCCTGATATGAGATTATTGTGGATATGACCTGGGACATAGGTATATAGAGATATATACATATATATATAATGTTGTGAATCATGGATGATAGGCCGTACGTGACATTAGACCGTACCCTCATTTGTCTTATAGGATGATAGGATCCCTATTTGTTTAATACTGCCGTACGATGATTTTCCGTGCGTGATGAGTTTGACTTGATGATTGATCCATACCCTTGACTAGAGCTTGTCATACGATGGATTATACCGTACGCGATGTTGTTAGGCTGGATGTCGATTGATTGATTCACCGACTCGATCATGTTAGATATGTATACCTTATAGCTTCTAGCTGACGATTTACCTTATGATGCATTCATGTTATTCACATTGTATTACTTAAACCTGTGATAGTACACCTGCACCATTATCGATGATGCGTATGTTACACGTACACAGATTGTAGGCTCGCACACTTCATTATCGATAATTTCCATGTCACTACACAGTAGGATTGTTGCATCATGATATGACTCTTCGCATAACATGCTTGCATATATACACATTTGTATATCCATATTGGTGCACGTATACATTGATATATCCATACTTGCGCACATACATATTGTACACCATACTTGCGCACATACCTATTGTACACAACACTTGCGCACATACATATTGTACACTATACTTGCGCACATACCTATTGTACACCATACTTGCGCATATACATATTGTACACCATACTTGCGTATATATACATTTGCACCATTATACGATGTTGTATTTGATTTTAGAGATATAAGAACCGCATGTACTGTTTTAAAAACTGGAATCATTTTAAAAGAGCGGTTTTCCCTTAATATGTCATATCACTGTTCCATGCTACATGATACACGGATATGCTCACGTTTCTATTATATGTCGCATACATCATGCTATATGATTTTACGCAGTGAGATATGCTGTTTTCATGAGATTTCTGGATTTGAGAACCGTGGACATTTTAAAAGAAATTATGTGTTGTTTTAAAAACCCGGTTTCTCTTGATATGATATTTCAGTGTGTCCACCATGCGTTTTCTCGGTTCTGAGACGCGTGACATGTGAAACCCGATTCGAGGAGGCGGATGAGGACGATTGCAGGTACATGGTGGACCCAGTATGGTACCCCAGGGCAAGAAAGGGATGCTGTGTATACAGACGGTGAGCCTCGATGAGGGACTACTACCTACCAGTGATTGGTTGGATCTGGCTGTTATCCGGAGGATACTGACCAGAGACGAGAGATAGATACGGGCCGACCCGTACTACTGGGGCCGAGGGCCGATTCCACAAACGGAGCCTGTGGGCCGATCCGGACTGACGGAGCCCGATATATGAGGATTTACGTGCCGATGATGGGCACGGTTTTCATGATGTTTTCGAGTGTCGATGCTAGGCACTCATGTTCCATGATTTTGATGTATCGGGAGGGACACCGTTGATTTATATCCTCATACATTCATGCACACTCTTTTATGATATTTATGTGCATACAGACATTGATTATATGGGTGGACGAGATCCACATGCATACATGCATTGATTATTACTGTTGAATGTTATCCACATGCTCATAGGCATTGTCTACCTTGTTGGCACATATTCGACCCGGTCACCTTAGATATCATAGTATTACCCTTATGATATAGTTGACCTAGGATTCGTTGTTTATTCTATTTCTACTTGTAGATGTTTTTCTACTCACGAGTTGGCAACTCACCCCCGTTGTGCCACAGTTCTTGCAGGTTGACCGCTTGGATCAGTAGTGGCATAGCTGGCACACAGCTTCATTTGGGTGTTTTGCTTTGATAGGTGGGACCTTGTATCGTACCCACTTTTGTATTTATATTTCATATTGTATCTAGTAACCTCCATCAATCAAAATTTGTAAATTGTATAATTAATGAGACTCAGTGGGTTTGTGGTTGCGAGACTTAGAGCGTGGGGTTTTCCGCTACTTGTGGTTTTGATGTCTTGCTTATTTATTTATCTTTTTGTGGTGAACTTCGCTGTTGGGCGTCGTATACTTATTTATACTGTATTGCGTGGTTGTGATCCGCCGTTTGGCAAAGAGCTAGCTCCCTCTTGGGGATGCCCTTTTTATCATTATGTATTGGGGGTTTTGGATAAAAAATTACAAAGGTGGTGCTGCCCAAATTTTCAAAAGACGAAACATGTTTTTAAACTTGCATAATCCACTTGCAATTTTTCATGTTCCTATTCTATGCATTAAGAAAACTTGATTTCATTATACCTATATTTCAAAACTTCACCTCCTTTATCTTTCTTTAAAAGGTTTAGATTTCTGGGTTTCAGCTTACTTGAATTCCGTTACGCCTTTAGACGTTGCGTGATTTAAGTGCTGGTCACAAGCTAACATTTCGGGTCGTACCAAAGTTGGTATCAGAGCATTAGTTTTAACCTTGGTTCGAGTCTATGTTTGACTATGCGGAGTCTAGGGCGGGTATGTATTTCGGAACCTAGGCTTGACCTTACGGAACATAGACTTGAACGGGGGGGGGGGGGTATTAGACCCGAACTTTCGTTTCATAGGCTGACCCTGATTGATGGAGTAGGTAGCTTGATAGAGTGACGTACCGTATGTATGTTCCGCGGCATATTTACGATACGATACTCCACTTAAGAAACCTTAGGATGTACAAATTTTAAGACCAGTGATTCTCTTCGTATCCATGATTATACATCCATTTGAGATCCTTGATTTTATTTGTTCCATGATCATACTCCCATTGATGCTGTTCCTTCTTATGATCATGTATCCATTCTGGATCTGCCGTTTCCTTTCATGTCGTTAATCTGCTTCCTTCGATTCTCGATTGAGGTTCCTATCACCATGTTTGAGCGCAGTTTGAGCTGCTGCTAGTGTTGCGGTTAGGGCGAGCTCTTATGGTATGAGGGCCGACCATTGTGTTTTCTGGTGACATGAGAACGTCTCGATGTAGTGTTGTGTTGTGACCTCCTGTTGAGGAGAGTGTTTGGTTTTGCACTGGATGATCGGGCCATCGATAGAGCTGTCAGTTGCAAGAGGTACAACATACCTCAGAGATTTTTATGTCGCCTAGCGTGCAGACAGATGACGCAGTTGTTGCTGAGATTGATGGAATGTCACTTCCTGAGCTTACAAGATGAGATTGCCGGAGCTTCCGGGCAGAGTGCGACAGATGATAGCTACTCTATCCCGAGTTGAGAGACGAAGATGATTCGTCAGATTGACGTGTCGACGCAGGCCCAGTTAAGTTGAAGATTTCCAGTGTGGAGAGTCTTACTCTGATCTAGAGTAGACCGATCCAGAGATGACCGTCGATGTATCGCCTTCCTTGGAGCATTGAGGCATTGCTTGGCATGCGGGCGAACGGTATACACATGTTGTATAGGCGAAGTTAAAAAGTTCGAACAAGTGTCAGAAACCCATTTTTCCTAAGTTTAAAGTGTTCGGAGGAACATGAAGGTACTTCTGTTGACCCTCTAGAAGAATGAAACCCTAACTCGACATGATGACCATGGAACCGCTTTGAACCTTAGGGTTTGTGGCAGTTTAGCGGTGCCATCAGTGAGGCCTGGGTTTGCCCTTCTACGGCTGGTCCAGAGGTGCTGTGGTATGTACCAGATATTTTTAGACTGCGCACAGGTGTTGAGCCTTCGGGAAATTTTGGGACCTCGATGACTCGATCGAAAAGTTTAACGCCGTATGGATACCATGTGATAGGAGACCAGTAAACTGACCAGCTTCGAATAGAGGACCTCACCTAGTTGCTTGGTGAGTTGATCGAGAACGGACGAGTATTGCGTATTTCTCCGATGGTTGGAACGAGTTTCCGAGGACATGTTCGGCTAGAGATCTTCCACAGAGTGATGAAGATACCGAGTTCGTGATCTCGAGTCTGTGTAGGAGACTCCGGATTGACCGTGGCCGAGAACAGTTGCAGTGCGCAGATAGCATGGCGTGACGTCATTATGGGCGATGATACAGACGAGTGGAACCAGAGGTTCGTGCGTGATGCTGACGAGTTGTTGTTACTCCCCGTCGCGATTAGAGATCTGATATGCATACAGAGGCGTCGGGATACGGCCAGTTCCGGAGGAAATGTGTGCGGAACATGCAGATGTCCAGAAAATGAGAAAAGATTATGTAAGAGTACCATCCTCCGTACAGTTCAGCATAGGCATGATCGGAAGAGACCCTGAGCAGGATTTCTTCCAGGACACTGCTGCAATGAGATTTGCTCCCAGGATCAGATGTGTCACGTGTATTCGGAGGACCAGAGGCTGACGCCAGTAACGTGCTGCTTTACGTGTGGTCATGATGATTGACCGAGAGATGATCAGAGAAGTGCCAGAATGGAATCGTCCCCGTTAGCACACCTGACCGGGCCGATGAGCCGATGGATTGCGAGATTGGTAATCCGCAGAGAAAAGGAAGACCCAGAGACAGAAGACGCCAGACCGTGGGCAGGAGGCGAGCGGATATTCTTGTTCTGCCGGTTTTAGGCGCACCGATTCATTTTTCGACATTGTAGGGGGTGTACCTCAATGTCCTTTGTTGCGATTTGCGTTTGTGATCTGAGTATCACGCTTATATCGCTTGGATTTGAGTTTTGATGATTGAGTTTCATGATATTGTTTTCGTGCACCATGGTTGCACCTACTGGGTATTTACATTTTGCGCATAGTTGACGCACTTGATATATATTTTATACACCGTTGTGTTGATTTCCGATTTGTGCATATCTATTGCATTTAATGTCGATTTTGTACCTTCGTGGCATGTGTTTATGATTTTGTGGATTTCTTACGGATGATTTAATTGTTGCACTCGGTATAGCTTATATGTGCTTGTATTGCATTGATACGTATTTTGTGCACCACAGTTGCACCTGACTTCGTTTTGATGTTATTTAAGATATTTATTGTGATTTCATACCTAGGGCATGCATATGATTTGATTTTTGCTTTCGGCATAGTTTTCATGCACTTTTAGTGTTTTGATTTGCTTTTGTGCACGCTGATGCACATGGTTGTGAGATTATATGCCACGGTATACCTGATTTGGATTTGGATTGAAAGGTGTTGTATACCGTCGATTTCGATTTTGATACTCGATATTTGTTTTGTGCACCTTGTGCACCTGATTGGATTTTTGCGCATATTTGACGCGCTTTGGGTGGACTTTTGTGCATGTTCGGCGCTTGATATTGGATTTTGTGGTTTCGTGCATGTGGGATGCACATGATTTAGATTTTATTCGTGCTTGTTGGATGCACCTGATTTGGATTTTCGCGCGTGTTGGGCGCATGATATGAGATGCGATTTCGGCGCACACCAGATGCACTAAATCGGGATTCTTATGCATATCAGATGCACCCGATATTGTTGTCATGCACACCCGTTGCACCTGACAGATACTTTCGTGCACATCCGTTGCACTTAGTTTTGGCTATTGTGCATATTGTGGCACCTGTGTTTGGATTTGATTTCCGTGCGCACCAGATGCATGTGATTGTCAGATACGCCTTTTGTGGCTGATTTTGCTTTTTGAGCACTTTGTTTTCATGATAGGTACTATATATAGTATATAGTAGCCGAACAGGACTGATCTGAGGACAGTACCTCAGTACTTTGAATGCATTAAAAGCTTACCAAGAGGTTTTCAAAGGAGCTATAGTCTCCCTATTCCCTACGTGTCCGTGAGCGACGCGAATGTTTATAAAGGAAAACCCTTTTGGATATTTTGAAAACGACGGGACATATATTTGAGGAAAACATATACAGGCATATATCATTATTTTAAATTGAGCGTCCGTAACTTATGCCGTGAGTTACGCATTCACGCAGCGATTTAGAAAAGATTTTTGCATGAGTTTTATTTAGTTCTTGAAAGTTTTCCAAGGATGCGTACTATACACGTATTATAGTATTTGACTAGTGTATATTGGATTTCGGTAGTGGATTTTGAGATCTGTATCTCTATTGTAACTCCGAGGATATGCGTGCAAATCCGATGATTTGCGTGACACTTGACGGAGTTCGATTTTGAGTTTTGTACTCGTTTTTTTAAGTCCATGTCACGCACCCCACGAACTTGTGGGGAGGCGGAATATATGAAAAACGATTATCAAAGCTTCGTAACACGGACTTGAGCGCATGAATCGTATCTAAACCTTTACTAGCAAACTACGAGAGGTTTAACTACTCGGATTCGAAGTTATACCTCACGTTACTTGTCCTTCGGGTCTTCATCGCTGTCCTCCACTCCTCGTAGGCTCCTTGGAACATCGGCACCTCAACGGCCTCCTCGAGTCAAAGACGATCCACCCGAGAGCTCCTACTCCAAGCTTGATCTCTAACTTGAGATAACTAGGTTGCTCAAAGTGCTAATCTAAGCTACCTAGGGGATATAGAGTGAGGTTATGGATATATTAGTCTATCTAATCCTTGATCTCAACATATGAGAGGGGAGGATTAGGGTTTCAAGAGAGAATGAGCTTGAGGAGAGAGAAAGTGAGCATAAGAATCATATTGAAAAATGAACTCATTAGAATATAACAACCATAACAATTTATCAAATAAATAATATAAATGATTAATAATCATGGTTGATTCATTCACCTTGTGTGATTCATCATATGACTCATTAACTAATTAATGCATCATTTAATACCATGGATGAATCACACAAATGAGTCAATAAGCAATAAATGCTTATGCCACCTTAAACCCCAAGTCACCATGCTTCTAGAAGCTTCCCAGAAAATTACGAGAACGCCCCTCCAATCCGTGAAAACACGGAAAAGCTTTATACTGTATAAATCCAATAACCTGATACTAGAATCTGGCTTAAACCAAAGCCTTCTAGTAAAAACTGTCCGAACGTCGTACGTGCGTTTAAACGCATATGCGTTCGAACCCTTGTCGTAAAACCATACGACCTCTATATCGTTTCTCTTGGAGCAGGGAAACTCTCTGTATGGGACTCTAAATACTCAACACTATGCTGGCAGTGGGTTTAACCACAGACCGCAAGCGGCACTAGCTGTACGTAACGGTCCCCAGGTAGATGTCGATAAGAAGGACGATGAGGAAACTCATCCGAACTCCTACTGAGCCTGTCCGTGACAATATCCGCGCAGTCCGGTCTGTTCGTCTAAGAGTATCGCATGCATGGTCTAGGGACGTGGAGAACGTCAGACCCCTAATAACCGTACAAGTCGTGCCGGTATGGCTCACGACCATTTGAGAATCTACTGATCAGTCCACCAGTAATTCTCCATCAGCCCTGGCCATGGACTTAAGATAATGACCAAGCAATCACAGTGCGATATCAACTCCCTATACCGGGAGAGACGAATCCCTAACAGTCGCTCACCGCCTCCATGTGGCTCGGGACTGTACTCAACTAAAACCTGTTTGCATGACTCCTTTGAGCCGTGGTAGGTAGTAATCAAAGCACAGTGGGAACTCACACGAGAAAAATGTCGACCCTAAGTCAACAGACTATCTGCACACATGTCACCTGAGAACTGCTATCTGACGTTAGGTATAATTCTATCCAGTCTGTTCTCCTGCGAGTCCTGTCCGGTGTACCCGTAACCCAACGAGCACCTGTATAATATCTCCAGTACGACGTACTGATGGCTGTGGGACAGACCATCTCCCCAACAAGGAAGAGAAGCATACACACTAGTCTACTCCGGAGTATCGATGCCCTGTCTCGATAATCCTACGACTAGGGACAAGTATAGGATGTTGCTTATAGACTACCCAGCCCCCACTAGTGTGACTGCCATCACAACGCTGGTAATCAAGCAAAGACCCTATGGGCTCTACTAATATGTATAAGTGATACGTTACAAGAAACATATGCACATATTAAAGTAGACACAAACCAAGTAGCATACTACCTTTGTAACAACTAGGATTATGTTAGTAACTAATTATATTTTAATTAGTGAAATTCTTTAATAAAAGTTTACCAAGTTGACTTTCAAATATTTTATCAAAATTAATAAGCATTTTTCTAGAATTTTCCTAAACTTGCACAAACATGTGCATGTAACCTAGGGTTAAAAGTTGGGTTAAACCATGTTTAGGAAACCATGGTGACCTAACCCCTCTTGTTAGGCTAACTAGTTTTAAATTAAGAATTTGATTTTCTAAAAATATAAAGGGATTAATATTTCTTTTGGGGTTGACTTGGGTTGAGGAGAGAGAGTGAATGATAGGTGTCATGTTAGCTTTTGATAGAGAGAGAAAATGGTGGCTTAAGGAAGGGTCACACCCACTTCACTTCATAACTTTTTCATAGCCTCCACACTCTCCCTCTCACTCACATCCCTCACATCTCTCACTCACACATACTCTCAAACTCACCCTCTCACTTAACCTACATCAGCAGTATCTGCTACCTCAGCCCAAGCACATCAACAGAACCATAAAATCAGCATCAGCTGCATCTGCAACAACACTCTCCTTAACAAACAGCCCCTAACCTCATTTCTACACCCAACAGCTGCACAAGCAACAACAGAAGCTGCAGCAGCAGCAACACCACACAACACACCCTCCTTAACAGCAACAAACACAACAACAATAAGAGAGGTAGCAAGCAACAGCTTCAGCCTTAAACAGCTTCAGCCTTTAAACAGCAACAACAATTCCATGCAGCAACAGCAGCACCCCAGCAAGCTCCACCCCTCTTCTTCTTCTCCTTCTCCTTGTTTGTGAGGTTCCTTGTGGGGTATAACTTCTAAACCCCTTCCTTGTTTCTTAGTTGTGTAGAAGTAGCTTCGATTAGCAATATTTATGCGTTTTGTGCTTGTTTAGGTGTTTTATGTGAAAACGTGGTTAAGTGAGGTTGGTGTTGGGTAGAATAGCCTAAGTAAGTGTTGTTGAGGCCAGGTTAACCTAGGATAACCCCAGATTACACTAAAATACCTTCAGTTTTCAGATTGTACCAAACTTGACGTTTTAAGCAAAAACATGGCTTTTTGAGATCTGCTGTTACCCATGTAGGTTCAGAATAAAATTGATTGGACCATAGCCTACTGGTGACACCCTGACCCCACCACCAGAGCCCGACCCCACCACTTCAACCCGAGGCCGCCGAAATATTTGTTCTGGCCGCAATTTGCTGCCAGACTAGGGGGTTAGGGGATAGGGTTTTTGGTACAGGTGTCTGCTACATTTTGTGGGTCCAGGGTATAAATAGTTTAGTAATATCCTAACCTGGGTAAAATCTGGGATGTATGTCATTTTCTGGTATTTTATTTTCCGCGAAACGCGAGTGGATTCTATGATTTAGCGTATCGCGGCGTATCGGATCGAGTTCTGGACACACACACACACGTTCCAGCGTATCGTGCGCACGCGCGTTAATTCGCAACGCGAGTTTCTCGTTTTGTTCCGATATTGCATTTTACGAGATTGTGATATATTGGAATTCTTGTGTTAATTCCAGGTTTGCAGGCGGGACGTCAGACGCCGCCAGGAAAGGGAAGCAGGTGGTCGGCTATACTTAGCACGCGACCAGGTGAGTAGATTTAACATCTATGGGGAAATCGCCCGTATAGCGTTAAGCGTCAGGGCATAATAGGATGTTAGTTTTATGTGATCATGTAGACATACTAGAGGAGCATGCCTCCTTATACATATAGTACTGGTAGTATAGAACACTGCACTGTCACTAACGGTCAAAGTTGCACGAGCACGATTTATATGGTACACTCACACCGTTAGTGATTGCCATGACACTCACATTATAGGATTGCTATAAACCGAATATTTGATTTCTGCTTTATTGACGTTGTCATGATTACCGCATACTATCATATGGACATTCATACCATGCACACTGTATATGCACTTTCGTGAGTACCTTCATTGATATAACCCTACTTGGGCGCATATGCATCATATGTCTACAGTTGTGCACATGTACATTGCTATATTCACTTTGCATACTTATCCATGCACACATCCATACCGATACACATATTCATATGCTACATACATGGATGATATAGACTTGTTTTAAAAAATAAGGGACCGCAGGCGTTATTCTCAAAACTAGATCTTTCAAAAGAGCGGTTTTCCCTTTCTTTTACTCTTAGCGTCATATGACATGTTGCATGGATTACGCATTGTATTTGATTATGTGATTTCTGGATTTGGGAACCGGAGTACTAATTTAAGAAAATACGCACTGTTTAAAAACCCGGTTTCCCTTGAAATGGTATTTTAGTGCGTCCAGCATGAGTTTTCTCGGTTCCAAAGAGCTTGTGTGAGTATACCCGATTCGAGGAGAGGTAGGCACCGATTGCGGGTACATGGTGGACCCAGTACGGTATCCCGGGGCGAGAAGACTCGTATTGTTAGACGGTGAGCCCGGCGGTGGGACTACTACCTACCGGTGATTGGTTAGACCTGGCGATTATCCGGAGGATACCGACCAGAGTCGATAGATGGATACGGGACGACGCGTACTGCCGGGGGCCGAGGGCCGATTCCGCAGACGGAGCCCGTAGGCAGATCCGATGGACGGACGCCCCATACTGGAGGATTTGCGTGTCGATGCTGGACACGGTTGATTTTATGAGATTTGGGTGCCGATGTTGGGCACTCACGATTGTATGAGATTCACATGATTTGAGGGCCGATGTGGATGACGGCGCCTGAGTTTTACTGGGAATTGGGTGTATTGATGGACACCGGTCATTTTTCCACGTTGATATTCCGTGTAGACACTATTTATTCCCATACTCAGCATTTAGTATTGACATCTCATCCTGTACCTATTATACCTGATATAGTACACATGCCATACATGATTATCGCATACCCTGCTCATGCTATATAGGGTTGTTAGATTCCATATCAGACATGATTATTGCATACCTTGCACCTCATATGGGGAGACTTTTAGATTACATTTGCTGCCTGATATGAGTAATCGGTTCATCATATAGATGTTATCTGTTTGTATAGGTTAGAGTATCGCAGTACGTGCATACTTGCGATTACCTTTATATGTTATCTACTATTCACGAATTGGCAACTCACCCCCGTTGTGCCACAGTGCTTGCAGGTTACCCTTGGGAGTAGTCGCGGCTGGCTGTTTACCGCCCCTTTTGACACAGATACCATTGCTGAGGCGTGTTAGCCCTTTTGCTATTAGGTGGGTTTTGTACGGTATCTGTTTACTTTACAGTTGCATCTTGATGTGTCTAGTACTCTCCATCTACTTTCATGTATTGGCTTAGAGACAGTTGTGAGGACGATGTATGTTATTTGTACTCTGGTGTCGAGCTCGTTGTGAGCCGACTTTATTCATGCATTTTTACCTCTTATGATATTTGTTTTCACTTTACTGCTCATTCTTCGCTTCGGCGTCATATATTATATTGAGGTGATTTCTCCGCCGTTGGGCGCGATTCTCCTATTGTGATACTCTATTTATTTCACATGTTACTTTTAATTGTATCTCGCCTTTTACCCGATTTCGGGACAAACTTTTGAAAAGGAAATGTTGTTAAAATGATTTGAATAATAACTTGAACCAAAAAGGATTGCTACTAAGTAACTTAAAGTTTTCTAAATTTTTCAACACTCTAAATTTCAATGGTTTTGTTTTCTGGGTTCGGCTTACTTAGTCATGTTACGCCTGTAGGTGTTGCGTGGTTAAGTGCCGGTCACGGGCCGAACTTTGGGTCATGTCAAAGTTGGTATCAAAGCGTAGGTTTTACCTTCGGAATATCGGATTGACCCTGGTATGATGGAGTAGGTAGCCGCAGAAGGGTGGCGTGGCGTGCGTATGTTCCGCGGCATACGCACGACACGGTACCCCACCTAAGCGACCTTAGGGCTTATTGATTGAAATTCCTTCATGACTATATACATTCTTGCTATTTGATTTCCGTATCCTTATCGAATCCTACCTTCCTTTTCAGCCACTATGCGGCCAAGGACTACGAGGGCACAGAGAGCTGCTGCGAGAGCCGAGGCTCGTGTTGACTCGTCCGAGACGAGGACTGATCCGAGCAGTGCACCTGTTGCACCCGAGCAGACTATCCCTCCCATGACAGATCAGATCGCCACACTAGGGGCTGGTATGCAGGAGATGCGCCAGGCGGTGGGATCCAGCTTGCAGGAGATGCGTCAGATGATAGGGTCGCTAGTTGAGACGCTTCGAGCGCAACGACCAGAGGTAGCTCCACCAGTCATGGGAACCGCGATGGTATCTACAGCACCAGCAGTTGCCCCTACAGCCACGGAGGTGATTTCAGTATCGTTAGCAGAGTTCATGAGGCTGAAGCCTTCGGTTTTCACAGGCACCGACGCAGCAGAGAACCCGCAGTCCTTTATTGATAGGATGGCCCGGATATGACGTTCCCTTAGATGCTCAGATACGAGGTAGGTCGAGTTCACGAGCTTTCGCTTGGAAGGTCTTGCGCAGAAATGGTGCGAATCGGTCGAGAAGGGCAGGGCAGCAGGTCTTCCTTCTATGACCTGGAAAAGTTTGTGACGATCTTATAGCCCGCTTCCTTCCCCAGAGTGTCAGGGATGCCCGAGCACGCAGATTTGAGTCCTTACGCCAGACGCCAGAGATGACCATGGCAGAGTACGACGTGCTATTCACCGAGCTATCAGTTTATGCTCCGTACCTAGTGGCTACTGAGGAACTGCGAGTCAAGAGATTTGTCCGAGGCTTGCTTACACCATTGTTCCTTGCGATCAGCGCACAGCATTACGAGACGTATGCCGCAGCTGTAGACACAACCCTATTGGTCGATGAGCGCCTTGCCAAGACTTCAGTAGTTCCAGGGCCGAAGAGGGTTCGTACTGACACAGCAGCTCAGAGACATCCGTTCAGACGCCGTGATAGACGTCATACCAGTGACAGAGACTCGGGGCGAGGTCAGATGTTTAGCTCATACCCCCAGGAGGGTCAACAGACGTCCCGTGGATGCTTTGGATGTGGTAGTCCTCATCACCGTGTCAAAGATTGTACCGAGGCACGCCAGAGGGAGCCAGCCGTACCGCATGTCACACTTCCACCTTCTCCACCCCAGAGGGCATTGCCTGTTGTACCCACAGTTGCTCCGCGTCAGACTCATGCACAGAGTGGCCATGGTCGCGGAGGGTTTGTTCCTAGAGGGCGAGGCGGCCGAAGCAGAGGACCGCCAGCTACCGGCAGAGTACAGCCAGCTGCTAGTAGGGGACCGCCAGTTACAGGTGGAGGACAGGCACGGGTTTTCGTTTTGACGCATCAGGACATGCAGGCGTCCAATGCGGTGGTCTCAGGTACCTTATCAGTATGTACTATTGATGCACACGTATTATTCGATCCCGGATCCACGCACTCGTATGTTTCCACACATTTTGTGCCGAGTTTGGGTAGAGATTCTGGGTTGCTTGATCAGCCACTTGTAGTGACCACTCCAGTGGGAGAGTCGTTTGTTGCTAGGCACGTGTTCGGATCCTGTGTTGTCCGTATTGGTGAGAGAGATTTGCCTGTCGACTTGATCCTTCTGGAGATGTTGGACTTCGACATTCTTTTGGTTATGGATTGGTTGGCCACGTGCTATGTGTCTGTGGACTGCCGTGAGAAGACTGTTAGGTTTTATTTTCCCGGCGAGTCGACTTTTGTTGTGCAGGGTGACCGTGGTGCCACCCCTCACTTGTTGAATTCTTCTCTTCACGCTGGACAGCTTCTGGAAGGGATGTCAAGGATTCCTAGCCTATGTTGCTGAGATTAGGGCTACGGATGTTCCACTGGACCAGGTTCCGAGTGTATGCGAGTTCCCTGACGTATTCCCTGAAGAGATTCCTGGGCAACCGCCTGAGCGTGATGTTGTTTTCCGTATTGATTTGATTCCCGGCACGGGGCCTATTTCTATACCGCCTTATCGGATGGCCCCGGCGGAGCTTAGTGAGTTGAAGAGTCAGCTGCAAGATTTGCTGGACAAGGGACTCGTTCGACCCAGTGTGTCTCCTTGGGGTGCTCCGGTCCTGTTTGTGAAGAAGAAGGACGGCAGTTTGCGTCTGTGTATCGACTACCGGCAACTAAACCGGGTGACCGTGCGGAACAGATATCCGTTGTCACGCATCGATGACTTGTTCGACTAGCTTCAGGGGGCAGGATATTTTTCGAGGATCGATTTGCGATCAGGCTATCATCAGCTGAGAGTTCGACCGGAGGACATTCCGAAGACGGCTTTCCGTACACGTTATGGCCATTATGAGTTTTTGGTGATGTCGTTCGGACTCACAAACGCGCTAGCAGCCTTCATGGACATGATGAACCGTATATTCAGGTCGTATCTTGACTTGTTCATCATCGTATTCATTGACGATATATTGGTGTATTCCCGGAGCAGAGAGGAGCATGAGCAGCACCTGCGGATTACACTGCAGACCTTGAGGGAGCACCGGCTCTATGCAAAATTTTCCAAGTGCGCGTTCTGGCTGGACAGCGTAGACTTCTTGGGTTCCGTGATTATATGGGATGGTATATGTGTAGACCCGAGGAAGGTCGAGGCCGTGCGGAGTTGGCCCAGACCTACATCCGTTACTGAGATACGCAGCTTTCTAGGACTGGCCGGCTACTACAGGCGATTTGTGCAGGATTTCTCCCGTATTGCTGCACCTTTGACCGGTTTGACCCGGAAGGGGGTTCCTTTCGTTTGGACGGAGGAGTGCGAGAACAGTTTCCTGCAGCTACGGACTTGTTTGACTACGGCACCAGTGCTATCCTTGCCTTCATGATCAGGCGGATTTGTAGTATATTGTGACGCTTCACGAGTGGGGCTGGGATGCGTATTGATGCAGCACGGCAAAGTGATTGCATATGCTTCCCGACAATTGTAGAAACATGAACATAACTACCCCACTCACGATTTGGAAATGGCTGCAGTGGTCTTTGCACTTAAGATCTGGCAACATTACCTCTATGGCGAGTCGTGCCAGATATTCACTGATCACAAAAGCCTAAAGTATATATTTCAGCAGTGAGACCTGAATCTCCGACAGCGCCGTTGGATGGAACTGGTGAAAGACTACGACTGCAAGATCCTGTATCACCCGGGAAAGGCTAATGTAGTTGCGGATGCTTTGAGCAGGAGGCCCGGGGGTAGTCTTTTGTGCTTCAGTGCAGTGCAGAGGCAGTCGTCAGCAGATTGGCAGCTACTATGCGACGGCCGAGTACAGTTCGAGTTCACACAGATCGGGGGACAGCTTGCGCACGTTCGTGCACGCCCCCAGTTGCTTGACCGTATATATGAGACACAGCGCAGGGATGACCGTTGCTTAGAGATCCTGGCACAGATTGGACAGGGCAGATTCTACGAGTTCGTGATCGATGATCAGGGGGTATTACGATTTGGGTCTAGACTGTGCGTACCAGATGCTGAGGGATTGCGGCGCGATATTCTCGAGGAGGCACATCGATCAGTGTACAGTGTCCATCCCAGTTCCACCAAGATGTACCATGATATAAGAGAAGTCTACTGGTGGGACGGAATGAAGAGGGACATTGCTGATTTCGTATCGAGATGCCTGACTTGTCAGCAGGTCAATGCCGAGCACCAGAGGCCCGCGGGAGAGCTACAGCCGTTACCCATTCCGGAGTGGAAATGGGAACAGATTTCGATGGAATTCGTTGTGGGTCTACCTAGGATTAGGCGGGGGTATGACTCCATTTGGGTGATCGTGGATCGTCTGACGAAAGAGGCTCACTTCCTACCAGTGAAGACGACTTTCGGATTTGCTCAGTACGCCCAGATTTATATCGACGAGATTGTGCAACTACATGGGGTTCCGATGTGTATTGTGTCCGACCGAGGCACCCAGTTCACCAGCAGTTTATGGCAGAGACTTCAGGAGGCTTTGGGCACTCGTTTGAGTTTCAGCACGGCATTTCATCCGCAGACCGACGGACAGTCAGAGTGGACCATTCAAACTCTCGAGGACATGCTCCGAGCTTGCGTGTTAGACTTTGGTGGTAGCTGGGATCATCATTTACCCTTGATTGAGTTCTCCTACAACAATAGCTTTTAGGACACTATACAGATGGCACCTTTCAAGGCTTTGTATGGGAGGAGATGTAGATCGCCCGTCTGTTGGACAGAGCTCAGTAAGAGCAGTATTTTGGGGCCACAGATCGTACAGGAGACGACCGAGAAGATACAGCTGATTTGAGACAGGATGAGGACAGCTCAGAGCAGGCAGAAATCGTATGTTGACAGACGCCGCCGCAGTTTAGAGTTCGCAGCTGGCGATCACGTTTTTCTGAGGGTCTCTCCGATGAAGGGAGTGATGAGGTTTGGACGGAAGGGGAAGCTTACCCCCAGATTCATAGTTCCTTTCGAGATCCTCGAGCGTGTCGGCGCAGTAGCGTATCGATTGGCTCTTCCAACCAGTCTTTCAGATGTTCACCCCGTCTTCCATGTATCGATGCTACGCAGATATCTTCAAGACCCTTCCCACACGATCCAGCATCCGACAGTACAGCTTGAGCCCGACCTTTCATTCACTGTGCAACCAGTGGAGATATTGGATCGGCAGGTGAAGAAACTTCGATCTAGGGTCCTGCCGTCAGTGAAGGTTCTTTGGCGCAGCACGAACGGTGAGGAGATCACTTGGGAGACCAAGGGGGAGATGCGGAAGAAATTCCCTCATCCCTTTGAAGGTACGCGTAGTCTTATATTTTAAATTCAGGGATGAATTTTCTTAAGGGGGGAAGACTGTAATAACTAGGATTATGTTAGTAACTAATTATATTTTAATTAGTGAAATTCTTTAATAAAAGTTTACCAAGTTGACATTCAAATATTTTATCAAAATTAATAAGCATTTTTCTAGAATTTTCCTAAGCTTGCTCAAACATGTGCATGTAACCTAGGGTTAAAAATTGGGTTAAACCATGTTTAGGCAACCATGGTTGCCTAACCCCTCTTGTTAGGCTAACTAGTTTTAAATTAAGAATTTGATTTTCTAAAAATATAAAGGGATTAATATTTCTTTTGGGGTTGACTTGGGTTGAGGAGAGAGAGGGCATGATAGGTGTCATGTTAGCTTTTGATAGAGAGAGAAAATGGTGACTTAAGGAAGGGTCACACCCACTTCACTTCATAACTTTTTCATAGCCTCCACACTCTCCCTCTCACTCACATCCCTCACATATCGAACTCACAAATACTCTCAAACTCACCCTCTCACTTAACCTAAATTAGCAGTAGCTGCTACCTCAGCCCAAGCACATCAACAGAACCATAAGATCAGCATCAGCTGCATCTGCAGCAGCACTCTCCTTAACAAACAGCCCCTAACCCCATTTCTACACCCAACAGCTGCACAAGCAACAACAGAAGTTGCAGCAGCAGCAACACCACACAACACACCCTCCTTAACGGCAACAAACACAACAACAACAAGAGAGGTAGCAAGCAACAGCTTCAGCCTTAAACAGCTTCAGCCTTTAAACAGCAACAGCAATTCCATGAAGCAACAGCAGCACCCCAGCAAGCTCCACCCCTCTTCTTCTTCTCCTTCTCTTTGTTTGTGAGGTTCCTTGTAGGGTATAACTTCTAAACTCCTTCCTTGTTTCTTAGTTGTGTAGAAGTAGCTTCGATTAGCAATATTTTTGCGTTTTGTGCTTGTTTAGGTGTTTTATGTGAAAACGTGGTTAAGTGAGGTTGGTGTTAGGTAGACTAGCCTAAGTAAGTGTTGTTGAGGCCAGGTTAACCTAGGATAACCCCAGATTACACTAAAATACCTTCAGTTTTCAGATTCTACCAAACTTGACGTTTTAAGCAAAAACATGGCTTTTTGAGATCTGCTGTTACCCATGTAGGTTCAGAATAAAATTAATTAGACCATAGCCTACTGGTGACACCCTGACCCTACCATCAGAGCCCGACCCCACCACTTCAACCCGAGGCCGCCGAAATATTCGTTCTGGCCGCAATTTGCGGCCAGACTAGTGGCTTAGGGGCTAGGGTTTTTGGTACAGGTGTCTGCTACATTTTGTGGGTCCAGGGTATATATAGTTTTGTAATATCCTAACCTGGGTAAAATCTGGGACTGTATGTCATTTTCTGGTATTTTATTTTGCGCGATACGCGCGATACGCGAGTGGATTCTGTGATTCAGCGTATCGCGGCGTATCGGATCGAGTTCTGGACACACACACGTTCCAGCGTATCGCGCGCACGCGCGTTAATTCGCAACGCGAGTTTCTCGTTTCGTTCCGATATTGCGTTTTACGAGATTATGATATATTGGAATTCTTGTGTTAATTCCTGGTTCGCAGGCGGGTACGTCAGACGCCGCCAGGAAAGGGAAGCAGGTGGTTGTCTATACTTAGCACGCGACCAGGTGAGTAGATTTAACATCTACGGGGAAATCACTCGTATGGCGATAAGCGTCAGGGCGTAATAGGATGTTAGTTTTGTGTGATCATGTAGACATACTAGAGTAGCATGCCTCCTTATACATATAGTACTGGTAGTATAGAACACTGCACTGTCACTAACGGACCAAGTTGCAAGAGCACGATTTATGTGCTACACTCACACCGTTAGTGATTGCCATGACACTCACATTATAGGATTGCTATAAACCGCATATTTGATTTCTTCTTTATTGACGTTGTTATGATTACCGCATACTATCATATGGACATTCATACCATGCACACTGTATATGCACTTTCGTGAGTACCTTCATTGATATAACCTTACTTGGGCGCATATGCATCATATGTCTACAGTTGTGCACATGTATATTGCTATATTCACTTTGCATACTTATCCATGCACACATCCATACCGATACACATATTCATATGCTACATACATGGATGATATAGACTTGTTTTAAAAACTAAGGGACCGCAGGTGTTATTCTCAAAACTAGATCTTTCAAAAGAGCGGTTTTCCCTTTCTTTTACTCTTAGCGTCATATGACATGTTGCATGGATTACGCATTGTATTTGATTATGTGATTTCTGGATTTGGGAACCGGAGTACTAATTTAAGAAAATACGCACTGTTTAAAAACCTGGTTTCCCTTGAAATGATATTTTAGTGCGTCCACCATGATTTTTCTCGGTTCCAGAGAGCTTGTGTGAGTATACCCGATTCGAGGAGAGGTAGGCACCGATTGCGGGTACATGGTGGACCCGGTACGGTACCCCGGGGCGAGAAGACTCGTATTGTTAGACAGTGAGCCCGGCGGAGGGACTACTACCTACCGGTGATTGGTTAGACCTGGCGATTATTCGGAGGATACCGACCAGAGTCGATAGATGGATACGGGACGACGCGTACTGCCGGGGGCCGAGGGCCGATTCCGCAGACGGAGCCCGTAGGCAGATCCGATGGACGGACGCCCCATACTGGAGGATTTGTGTGTCGATGCTGGACACGGTTGATTTTATGAGATTTGGGTGCCGATGTTGGGCACTCACGATTGTATGAGATTCACAGGATTTGAGGGCCGATGTGGATGACGGCGCCTGAGTTTTACTGGGAATTGGGTGTATTGATGGACACCGGTCATTTTTCCACGTTGATATTCCGTGTAGACACTATTTATTCCCATACTCAGCATTTAGTATTGACATCTCATCCTGTACCTATTATACCTGATATAGTACACATGCCATACATGATTATCGCATACCCTGCTCATGCTATATAGGGTTGTTAGATTCCATATCAGACATGATTATTGCATACCTTGCACCTCATATGGGGAGACTTTTAGATTACATTTGCTGCCTGATATGAGTAATCAGTTCATCATATAGATGTTATCTGTTGGCATATGTAAGAGTATCACAGTACGTGCATACTCGCGATTACCTTTATATGTTATCAACTATTCACGAGTTGTCAACTCACCCCCGTTGTGCTACAGTGCTTGCAGGTTACCCTTGGGTGTAGTCGCGGCTGGCTGTTTACCGCACCTTTTGACACAGATGCCATTGCTGAGGCGTGTTAGCCCTTTTGCTATTAGGTGGGTTTTGTACGGTATCTGTTTATTTTTCAGTTGCATCTTGATGTATCTAGTACTCTCCATCTACTTTCATGTATTGACTTAGAGACAGTTGTGAGGACGATGTATGTTATTTGTACTCTAGTGTCGAGCTCGTTGTGAGCCGACTTTATTCATGCAGTTTTACCTCTTATGATATTTGTTTTCACTTTACTGCTCATTCTTCGCTTCGGCGTCGTATATTATATTGAGGTGATTTCTCCGCCGTTGGGCGCGATTCTCCTATTGTGATACTCTATTTATTTCACATGTTACTTTTAATTATATCTCGCCTTTTACCCGATTTCGGGACAAACTTTTGAAAAGGAAATGTTGTTAAAATGATTTGAATAATAACTTGAACCAAAAAGGATTGCTACTAAGTAACTTAAAGTTTTCTAAACTTTTTAACACTCCAAATTTCAATGGTTTTGTTTTCTGGGTTCGGCTTACTTAGTTATGTTACGCCTGCAGGTGTTGCGTGGTTATGTGCCGGTCACGGGCCGAACTTTGGGTCGTGACAACCATTTTTAGCAAGACTGTATATACAACAGTGAATATCCCAAGCTTCCATTAAGTGATATACATGCAAGTATGATACAATAATGGCCCCTAGGGCATATACACTAACAATCTCCCACTTGCACTAGGGCCATGAGCAGGCATATCGTAGACCTAGCATCTAGAATAGCCTCTCGAACTGTGTCTGAGGAATGGCCTTTATGAATGGATCAGCAATGTTATTCTCTGTCTCTACTCTTTTCACCTCGATCTCCCGGCGATCAACGATCTCCCTGATCAGGTGATACCACCTTAAGATGTGTCTGGACTTTTGATGGGACCTGGGTTCCTTCGCTAAAGCTATAGCGCCGTTGTTGTCACAATACAAAGGTATTGGATCAACACTGGTAGGAACCACCTGAAGTTCTTTGCGAAACTTCTTCATCCAGACAGCTTCTTTTGCGGCATCGCAAGCAGCTATGTACTCCGCTTCCTTTGTTGAGTCAGCAACAGTCTCCTTCTTGGAACTCTTCCAACATACCGCCCCTCCATTGAGGGTAAAGACATAACCCGACATGGACTTGGCGTCTTCTTTGTCACTCAGGAAGCCGGAGTCGGCAAAGGCCTCCATCTGGAGGTCTTTTCCTCCATACACCAAGAACATCTCTTTAGTCCTCCCCAGGTACTTGAGAATGTTCTTTACTGCTATCCAGTGCTTCTCCCCTGGGTTTGCTTGATACCGGCTTACTACGCTCAATGTGTATGCTACATCTGGTCTGGTACATAACATCGCATACATTATAGAGCCTACCGCAGAAGCGTAGGGTATAATCGACAAGCAATCCCTTTCCAAATCATTCTTGGGAGACA
The DNA here is from genome assembly GCA_030015575.1 of Agapanthus africanus. Classification (NCBI taxonomy): domain Eukaryota; kingdom Viridiplantae; phylum Streptophyta; class Magnoliopsida; order Asparagales; family Amaryllidaceae; genus Agapanthus; species Agapanthus africanus. Next base: position 585,434,225 of record CM057339.1, on the reverse strand, counting down.
ACTCTTTGGAGAGGGTGATTCCGTGACAAGCCGGTAGGTTACAACGCTTAGAATCTTCCATACTGAATCTTTTCAATATGGTGTCTATGTACCTGGACTGTGAAAGTCCCAACATCCTTTTTGATCTATCACGATAGATCTGGATCCCCAGAATGTAGGTGGTATCACCTAAGTCCTTCATGGAGAATTTCTGTGACAGGAATCTTTTGACTGACTGTAACATAGGAATATTATTTCCTATTAGGAGAATGTCATCCACGTACAAGACGAGGAATACTACAGCTCTCCCTACAATCTTACTATATATGCATGGTTCATCTGGATTTTTGATAAAGTCGAATTCTTTGACAGCATCATCAAAACAGATGTTCCAACTCCGCGATGCCTGCTTTAGTCCATAAATGTACTTAAGCAACTTTCATACTTTACCGCTGCTCCCACTCTGAATGAATCCCTCTGGCTGATCCATATAGACGCACTCTTCCAAATTACCATTTAGAAAGGCCGTCTTTACGTCCATCTGCCAGATTTCATAATCGTGGAAGGCAGTAATAGCAAGAAGGACCCGAATGGATTTGATCATAGCCACTGGAGAAAAGGTTTCGTCATATTCCAAACCAGTTCTTTGACGGAAACCCTTTGCAACAAGTCTAGCCTTATAGGTTTCAACCTGTCTATCTACACCAATCTTCTTTTTGAAGATCCATTTGCATCCTACGGGTTTTACCCCATCTGGAGCAATGTCCAAAGTCCATACTTTGTTAGTGTACATGGACTCCATTTCGGTCCGCATTGCAGCCAGCTATTTTACGGAGTCGCCGCTCTGAATGGCTTGCTGGAAGCTAGTAGGGTCATCATCATCAATGACGTAATCCTCTGTATCCCCGTCTATGAGAAAACCGTAGTATCTCTCGGGCGGATGAGACGGCCTACTACTTCTGCGGATAGGCGCTGGTATGTCCCTTTCTTCTGAAACCTCTGGTTCTACCATACTTTCAGTTGTAGTTTGTGATTCTGTAATTTCTTCCAGTTCTATTTCTGTCCCACTTGTTTCCTTTTCTAAAAACTGATGTTCTAGAAAATGGGCATTACGAGAAACAAAAACCATTTGTTCCTCTGCATAATAGAAATAATATCCTTTGGAATTCTTCGGATATCCCACAAACTTACACTGTACTGATCGTGCCTCGAGCTTGTCCACATGCTGCTTTTTAACAAAAGCTGGACATCCCCATATCTTCAGAGGTTGAAGATGGGGTTTCTTTCTACTCCATATCTGATATGGCGTGGTAGGCACAGTCTTGGTAGGAGCCCTGTTCAGAAGATATGCCGTTGATTCTAGCGCATAACCCCAGAAAGATTGCGGTAACTCAGCCTTACTCATCATGGAACGAACCAAATCCAATAGGGTTCGATTCCTCCTTTCTGATACACCGTTGTGTTGTGGTGTGTATGGAGGAGTAAGCTGAGAGAGAATTCCATTCTCTTTTAAGTAACCCAGGAACTCGACACTTATGTATTCACCACCTCGATCAGATCTCAGTATCTTGATACTTTTGCCTGTTTGGTTTTCCACTTCATTCTTGTATTCTTGGAATTTCTCAAAGGCCTCGGATTTGTGCTTCATCAAGAAGACATATCCATACCTAGAGAAATCATCCGTAAAAGTAATGAAGCAGGAATAACCACCTCTCGCATGTGAAGACATTGGACCGCACACGTCAATGTGTACGAGTCCCAAGAGCTCGCTTTCTCTTACTCCGTGTCCAGTAAACGGAGTTTTTGTCATCTTTCCTATGATACAAGATTCACAAGTAGCATAAGATTGATATTCGAACGGATTCAAATATCCTTCTCTATGTAACTTAGTCAACATTCTCTCATTGATGTGACCTAGTCTACAATGCCATAAGAAAGCCTGATTTAATTCCGGAGACTTTCTTTTAAGTGTGTTCTAGACATTGAAAACCTGAGCTTGACTCAACACGTATATGTCGTTATATAATGTACCGGACCCAATCAAAACTTGATTTAGGTGGATGTGAACTACATCGCTTACGAATGTAAAATTATATCCCTCTCTCGAAAGTGAGGATACTGATATGATATTACAAGTCATACTAGGCACATACAGACAGTTACGTAGAATCAATATCTGCCCACTTGTCAAACCTAGGCGATATTCTCTCACGGATTCAGCGTCCACGCTCATTCCATTTGCAACTCTGAGAGACAAACCACCTACCTTCATAACTCTTCGGTTTCTCAAAGCATTTAATGAATTACAGATATGAGATCCTGCTCCGGTATCTAGTACCCAGGAAGTAGAGTTAATTGTCAAACAGTTCTCAATTACAAACACATTTGAGGCTGAAGCCACAACATGCTTCGTATCCTGGCTACTGGCTTCTAAAGCCCTGCAATCTTTCTGCCAATGCCCAATCCCATAACAATAGGAACGTTCCTCTTTTACTACATTCAGTCCCGAAACTTTTGCCCTTCTCTTTCCTTCTACTTCCCTGGTTTCCTTCAGGGTAGAAGGCAGAGACTGTAGAATCAAGTCCGTATCTGACTCTTTTCCCATCGTGGTCTCCAGGTCCTTGAGCTCATCAATATAGCTAGTCATTGTAAGGACGTTGTCCCCTACAGATGACCCGAAAACCAACCTCGCTTGAATTAATTCGTTCGAGGTCTCATATCTTGCGATATGAGATTGCTCTCCATATAAATCTTTGTTGTGGAGAAAAATGGAAACTGAGTCCATCTTCTCGTGCTGCTTCTGGTTTACACCATCAACTGAAGCCAACACGAGGCACTTGGTTTTCGTTTTATCCTTTTCCCTTGTCTGACGAATATCCATATCCGCGACAGTGGAAACTGGACCTGGGACGGCAGGATCTTGAGTAGTAATAGGGTGGTCCAGCTTGTCATAGGAAATGGACATCTGGACAGACCTTTTCCCGTCATATAAGTCAGATTCAGTCAATTTGCTATCTAGATGTAACCTATGTGTGGTCACAAGGTCGCTGCAATGAGAGAAAGAGAAGAAAACACTTTAGCATGATGCTATTGCAAGTTTAGATTGGTTTTAAGTTTATCTAAACTGGATGGCTCCCACTGTTTCTCGAATCCTTCCTCAAACCATAAAAGAAGAATTAGCCAGGACTATTCTCACCATACAATACTTGCTTAACCGTTCAGCCAGGCCAGTGTCGGTACTTCGAGGGAGGTTTTCTAACGCTCTCGCGAAGTTCCTTAATTAAATAACCTCTTTTCTCTGGGGGCGTAGCCCCGCTGACACCTTTCTCGGCACCTACTTGGTTTATAGCATTGATCGTTAAGTGACGAATCTCCTGATAAGTAGTATATACTCACAGTAGGATCGGGATCCAAAATATCATCGTATGATAATGTTGAAGGAATCCTACCAACATTCATCAAACTCCAAAATGGTGTGCATCTCTTTGCAAATTTCAGTTTCTTTAGAAATTCCCGATATAAATTTCTGCCCCATGCTTTTATGACCTTGGCTTTGGTCAAAATGTCATAAGTCACATGTCAAGTTCTACCCGTCATTATCCAGGTTAATTTGAACACATCCGTACATACCCCTGACTTTGGTCAAATGATAATACGACTATCCCAAACTAACTCATCTAACTATGCAACAAATGAATATCCAGCAGCTACTAAACACTATGCCTTGACTTTGGCCAAAATACATAGCTTGAATACTATTGAATAACCAAATGAAATGACGGAGGGCTACGAATAGTTTTGGCGAAACCGTGAACGTAGTAAACTTGATATAGCCGAAGGAACCTGATAGCTTTTTAAAAGGAGTGGTTAAAGCTCCGTAATTAAAAATTCTGCTCTTTTAAAAATAACCGAGTGGTTTCTTTTAAATTTGTTCCAACGACTTAACTTTGGTTTGTTTTCTTCGCATTATAATAATGCGTCCCATCATTTATCCTATCATTGCAGAAAACAACGAAAATACCACGTCCTCTTATGCCATCCGCATTCGCCACGGGGTCTCGTCATCACCCGTTAGGTTACTTAACTAATGACAGAGCGGGGGCTGGGCTAGTGCGGGTGTAAAACATAAGTGACGTCTAATAGCTATCATATATAGATATTGTACATTCGTCAGACGCGATAATAGGCATTCCAGATCACAGATGAACATTATTGGATATACTAGCAATCCGCGTTTGCTTTGAGCCTGCAACAAAAGACGGATTACACAGTTGTGATGAATAGCCATTACCCCACCCTAGACCCCTACGGGTAAGGCAAACTACCCGCCAAGTACCCGAAGTGAAGCGGTCTTCCTCAACAACGTGAGTAGGCCACTAAACACTTCAAAGTACCCGGTAGTTTGGGCACCCCTCTTTGGGTCTATCCTAGGAGCAAAAACAGTAAAAAGAAATAATACAACGGTGGCTATAACCGCAACCTGGATGTGCCCCGCAAAAGAATATTACATCATATTACGATTTAAATTGAATGAATGAATATAAAACACATATCAAACCCCGGCTAATCATCACAACATTCCAATCAAGTCCATATACACAAACAGTAAACATTACAGAAATGTGCAACCCCCTGCCAACCGACATACTAGCAGTTAGGGGAGGTTTACGAACACATTAAACATTACAGATAAAAACCCGATTAGCAAATAACTTAGAATATCGATCGACAACCTCTTTCCGTGTCTACCCCAAAAGCAAACTAGCACAGAAGCAACCTGGGCAGAAACATAAAATACTGGAAAACAAAACACCAAAATATATGAATTACTGAGCAAATCCGAGTCAACTCGGAGTTGACTCGGCGGCGGATCCGCGGCCAAAAGCACTATTTTGCCGCGGATCCGCGGCCATCTAACCGAGTTGAAGTCTCGTATTTTCCCAGAATTCTTATATTTCCCTGCTGTGAATTTTAAGGAATATCAAATATTTTTTCGACAAGTTTAAAATTAACAGAAACTGTTAGGGTTTGGGGGTGTTGTTTTCGCGTTTTTCCGACGATCGAAGTTCTAATTAGTTGATAACAAGCAAGTAAAGGTTTAGTTGGCTCTGATACCACTGTAAGTCCATGTCACTCACCCCATGAACTTGCGGGGAGGCGGAATATATGAAAAACGATTACCAAACCTTCATAACACGGACTTGAGCGCATGAATCGTATCTAAACCGTTACTAGCAAACTACGAGAGGTTTAACTACTCGGATTCGAAGTTATACCTCACGTTACCTGTCCTTCGGGTCTTCATCGCTGTCCTCCACTCCTCGTAGGCTCCTTGGAACATCGGCACCTCAACGGCCTCCTCGAGTCAAAGACGATCCACCCGAGAGCTCCTACTCCAAGCTTGATCTCTAACTTGAGATAACTATGTTGCTCAAAGTGCTAATCTAAGCTACCTAGGGGATATAGAGTGAGGTTATGGATGTATTAGTCTATCTAATCCTTGATCTCAACACATGAGAGGGAAGGATTAGGGTTTCAAGAGAGAATGAGCTTGAGGAGTGAGAAGGTGAGCATAAGAATCATATTGAAAAATGAACTCATTAGAATATAACAACTATAACAATTTATCAAATAAATAATATAAATGATTAATCATCATGGTTGATTCATTCACCTTGTGTGATTCATCATATGACTCATTAACTAATTAATGCATCATTTAATACCATGGATGAATCACACAAATGAGTCATTAAGCAATAAATGCATATGCCACCTTAACCCCCAAGTCAACTGCTTCTAGAAGCTTCCCGGAAAATTACGAGAACGCCCCTCCAATCCGTGAAAACACGGAAAAACTTTAGACTGTATAGATCCAATAACCCGATACTAGAATCTGGCTTAAACCAAAGCCTGATAGTAAAAACTGTCCGAACGTCGTACGTGCGTTTAAACGCGTATGCGTTCGAACCCTTGTCGTAAAACCATACGACCTCTATATCGTTTCGCCTGGAGCAGGGAAACTCTCTGTGTAGGACTCTAAAGACTCGACACTACGCTGGCAGTGGGTTTAACCACAGACCGCAAGCGGCATTAGCTGTACGTAACGGTCCTCAGGTAGATGTCGATAAGAAGGCCGATGAGAAAACTCATCTGAACTCCTACTGAGCCTGTCCGTGACAATATCCGCCCAGTCCGATCTGTTCGTCTAAGAGTATCGCATGCATGGTCTAGGGAGGTGGAGAACGTCAGACCCCTAATAACCGTACAAGTCGTGCCGGTATGGCTCATGACCATTTGAGAATCTACTGATCAGTCCACCAGTAATTCTCCATCAGCCCTGGCCAGGGAATTATGGTAATGACCGACCAATCACAGTGCGATATCAACTCCCTATACCGGGAGAGACGAATCGCTAACAGTCGCTCATTTCTTCCATGTGGCTCGGGACTGTACCCAACTAAAACCTGTTTGCACGACTCCATTAATCCGTGGTAGGGTAGTAATCAAAGCACAGTGGGAACTTACACGAGACAAATGACGACCCTAAGTCAACAGACTATCTGCACACATGTCACCTGAGAACTGCTATCTGACGTTAGGTATAAACCCATCCAGTCAGTTCTCCTGCGAGTGTTGTCCGGTGTACCCGTAACCCAACGAGCACCTGTATACTATCTCCAGCATGACGTACTGATGGCTGTGGGACAGACCATCTCCCCAACTGGGATGAGAAACGTACACACTAGTCTACTCCGGAGTATCGATGCCCTGTCTCGATAATCCTACGACTAGGGACAAGTATAGGATGCTGCTTATAGACTACCCAGCCCCCACTAGTGTGACTGCTATCACGACGCTAGTAATCAAGCAAAGACCCTATGGGCTCTACTAATATGTATTAGTGATACGTTACAAGAAACATATGCACATATTAAAGTAGACATAAACCAAGTAGCATACTACCATTTTTAGCAAGACTGTATATACAACTGTGAATATCCCAAGCTTCCATTAAGTAATATACATGCAAGTATGATACAATAATGGCCGCTAGGGCATATACACTAACAGTTTTCACGTGCAATTGACGCGCTGTGTTGTTTTTGCATCTTCCGTAATTTCGGAGCCCCGTTGATTTGAGCTGATTATTGAAATGTTTTAGATTTTCGGGGTCTAAATTTAAATTCGGGGACCGAATTTCCTTAAGGGGGGAAGATTGTAAAATTTCAGAAAAATAAAATATTATTTTTGGAAATTTTTATAATTAAATAATAAAATATGAATATTTTAAATAGGGCGGTATAAATAAATACCGATAAATTGAGAAAAATTTTGAAAATTTTGGAAATTACTAGAATAGGGTGCTTTTTGTGATTTAAGCTAATTATGAATTTTTATGTTTTATTATATTCCATTTTTATGCTAATCGCAATTAAATATCACTAATCGCGTATTAAGCGTGTTTTGTGCACATGTCACGCACCAAGTTATTTTAACACTTGTTACATTTTATCATGGTCTTTTCTTCATTTATCAGGCACGGTGGTTAACTTTAGAAAAGAAAATAAAAGGAAAAGGGAAATGATGACTTGAAGAGAGAGAAAGGGGACATCATGATGGTATTAAGCATGCTTGTAGTGAGAGAGAAAAGTGAGAAGAATTGAGAGAGGGGGGGAAGAGGGCTGCCTCATTCTAGTTCCTCCACCATTTTCTCCTCCTTCTTCTTTCTCATCTCCCTCCACCTTCTACCCCAAAACCCATCTCAAAATACTCCCCAAAACTCTATAAACCTTTAACAAAAAATGACCACCTCTTCACCCTCTACACAGTGGACCAAGAAAAATTGAATTGTGATGACCTTGCGAAGTTAGGGTTTCTCTTGAGTTCCACCCATGAGGTATATCTTCTTCCTTTTAGTTTAATTTTGTACGATATCGTATTTTAGTGTCGTATTGTGACATCGACAACCTGCTATGACCCCGAGACTTGTTGGTGAAAACAAACAGTGTGGTAATGTTGTACTTGTAACCCTAAGTGACCACCTGAAGAACGAAACCTATCTGGGCGGTTTGGGCCGGCGAGTATGGGGCCAGATCCGGCGACCTCGGCCATAGGAGGGAGTTAGGGGTTGTGGTTTGGAGGGTAGATCTATGTAGAGGTTTAAGAGTGTTTGGTACTACTGGATTTTTATGTAAGGACCATAGGTGAAATCTGGGAGCTGTTGTGAGTGCTTACTTGACCATGGTGACACTTTTCCTGACCCGAGCCATAGAATGGGAAACGATGTGCGAACTTAGGATTTGTTCCGTATCGGTTTAGTGAAGTTTGGGAATTCCTAGTTAGGTGAAGGGATTTTTGAGTTGCGGTTGTGATTATAAGCCTTAGTGGTGACCTTAAACCCCATTGGTGCTAGAAACCCAGACCCAACACAAATACAAAACCTGAAACCCCAAAACAGAACTATCCAAGTCGGTTTGTGAGGAAATTAGAGTGTGCAAGGAAATCTGGGATGACCCGGGGAAATTCTGAGGCACACAAACAACTCTAGAGACCCAATAGGATTACTAAGCACCAACTGCAGAAGTACGAGACCCCAACTCACCTGTAAAACCGGCCTGGCCGGAATTTTTCTTAGGGTGGCCGGCCCCTTTGAGAAGATAGGTCCCCAGGTTGCTCCCATAGCTCATATACACTATGTACATAAGCCTAGACTTGTTTGCTTAGCTTTATTTGACCTGAGTCAGATTCAGGGAGCATTTTAGTGTGATTTTGGCTATGGTTTTCCGTATTTTGAATGATGAGTTTTGATATTTGGATTCGGTTTTGGTTGTTGCATGTTTGTACATCGACAACAAGGGTTGTTTGGTTGATTTTGTATGCGTATGCTATAGGTTCTAACCTACGAGCAAGGCGCGTGCTCTTTTGGAATTTAGAACTTGATTTTAATAGCGTTGCGATATGTGTTGTTATTGTAGGTACCTTCGAGTGGATTCCGAGGCGACGGAGCGTGGCGTCAACGACTTCGGCAAGCGAAGACCACGGTGAGTAGATCTATATCTACCGGGGAAGTCGGGTGGATGGCGTATAGCACCCCCGCAAAGTTTTGATGGAAAACTGATTTATAGAATATGGTTAAGGAAATCTAGATTAGGCAACTAGGGTTAGAGTTAAGTGATAGTTAGTGAAACCATATTAGAAACTAAGGATAGTTAGAAGTGATATTATACGGCTAATATGTGATGACAGAATTCGAGGATGACGTTCAACGATATTTCCGTTTAGGGTACTATAGGACTAGATAGTCGACGTAGATGTGTCATCCGAACCATACCTATTTCTAAAACTGAAGAATCGTATGCATCTTTTAAACAGATACCTTGGGGGACGTTACGGATTTTCAAATGATATCTTTTCCTTAAAAACACCGTAACTCCTATTTTCAAAACTACGATTCGCTTCTTGTAAAATCTGCTTGTATGGTTTGGGTGTGTATGTTAGATTAGATACTTATACTTATAATAGAGATAGAATGTTTATGTAAACTCGGCTTGATGTGAGATATAAATGCGATGAAAGAATATAAGACAGATATGATGATATGATGACATGTTGGTATACGGATGCGAGTCGATCGAGATGATTTATACCATGTCGGTCCCCTGATATGAGATTATTGATGATATGACCTGGGACATAGGTATATAGAGATGTATACATATATATAGAATGTTGTGAATCATGGATGATAGGCCGTACGTGACATTAGGCCGTACCTTCATTTTTCTTATAGGGTAATAGGATCCCTATTGGTTTAATACCGCCGTACGATGATTTTCCTTGCGTAATGAGTTTGATATGATGATTGATCCATACCCTTGACTAGAGGTTGTCGTACGATGGATTATACCGTACGCGATGTTGTTTGGCTGGATGCCGATTGATTGATTCACCGACTCGATCATGTTAGATATGTATACCTTATAGCTTATAGCTGACGATTTACCTTATGATGCATTCATTTTATTTACATTGTATTACTTATACCTGTGATAGTACACCTGCACCATAATCGATGATGCATATGTTATACGTACACAGATTGTAGGCTCACACATTTCATCATCGATAATTGCCATGTCACTACACAGTAGAATTGTTGCATCATGATATGACTCTTCGCATAACATGCTTGCATTTATACACATTTGTATATCCATATTGGTGCACGTATACATTAATATATCCATACTTGCGCACATACATATTGTACACCATACTTGCGCACATACATATTGTACACCATACTTGCGCACATACATATTGTACACCATACATGCGCACATACCTATTGTACACCATACTTGCGCACATACATATTGGACACCATACTTGCGTATATATACATTTGCACCATTATACGATGTTGTATTTGATTTTAGAGATTTGGGAACCGCATGTACTGTTTTAAAAACTAGAATCATTTTAAAAGAGCGGTTTTCACTTAATATGTCATATCACTGTTCCATGCTGCATGATACACGGATATGCTCACGTTTCTATTATATGTCGCATACATCATGCTCTATGATTTTACGCATTGAGATATGCCGTTTTCATGAGATTTCTGGATTTAAGAACCGTGGATATTTTAAAAGAAATAATGTGTTGTTTTAAAAACCCGGTTTCTCTTGATATGATATTTCAGTGCGTCCACCATGCGTTTTCTCGGTTCTGAGACGTGTGACATGTGAAACCCGATTCGAGGAGGCGGATGAGGCCGATTGCGGGTACATGGTGGACCCGGTATGGTACCCCGGGAAAAGAAAAGGATGCTGTGTATACAGACGGTGATCCTGGCAGAGGGACTACTACCTACCGGTGATTGGTTGGATCTGGCGGTTATCCGGAGGATACTGACCAGAGACGAGAGATGGATACAGGACGACCCGTAGTGCCGGGGCCGAAGGCCGATTCCGCAAACGGAGCCCGTTGGCCAATCCGGACTGACGGAGCCCGATATATGAGGATTTACGTGCCGATGATGGGCACGGTTTTCATGATGTTTTCGAGTGTCGATGCTTGGCACTCAGGTTCCATGATTTTGATGTGTTGGGAGGGACAGCGTTGATTTATATCCTCATATTTTTATGCACACTCTTTTTTGATATTTACGTGCATACAGACATTGATTATTTGTGTGGACGAGATCCACATGCATACATGCATTGATTATTACTGTTGGATATTATCCACATGCTCATAGGCATTGTCTACCTTGTTGGCATATATTCGACCCGGTCACCCTAGATATCAAAGTATTACCCTTATGATATAGTTGACTTAGGAGTCGTTGTTTATTCGATTTCTACTTGTAGATGTTTTTCTACTTATGAATTGGCAACTCACCCCCGTTGTGCCACAGTTCTTGCAGGTTAACCGCTTGGATCAGTAACGGTATCGCTGGCACACAGCTTCATTTGGGTGTTTTGCTTTGATAGGTGGGACCTTGTATCGTACCCACTTTTGTATTTATATTTCATATTGTATCTAGTAACCTCCATCAATTAAAATTTGTAACTTGTATAAGTAATGAGACTTAGTGGGTTTGTGGTTGCGAGACTTAGAGCAAGGGGTTTTCCGCTACTTGTGGTTTTGATGTCTTGCTTATTTATTTATCTTTTTGTGGTGAACATCGCCGTTGGGCGTCGTATACTTATTTATACTGTATTGCATGGTTGTGATCCGCCGTTTGGCAAAGAGCTAGCTCTCCCTCTTGGGGTTGCCCTTTTTATCATTATGTATTGGGGATTTTGGATCAAAAATTACAAAGGAGGTGTTGCCCAAATTTTCAAAAGACGAAACATGTTTTTAAACTTGCATAATCCACTTGCAATTTTTCATGTTCCTATTCTATGCATTAAGAAAACTTGATTTCATTATACCTTTACTTCAAAACTTCACCTCCTTTATTTTTCTTGAAAAGGTTTAGATTTCTGGGTTTCAGCTTACTTGAATTCCGTTGCGCCTTTAGACGTTGCGTGATTCAAGTGCTGGTCACGAGCTAACATTTTGGGTCGTGACACCTTGGATACGTTCGGTCTAAGAAATGGGAGCGATTCCATTGCTGCCAAGTCATAAATAACTCCGGTGGAGAAGAGAATACATTTCCAGATAGCGTTGATGTCGAACCAGGGCGAGATCTCGCCATAAGAATACCATGCCCGTCATTCGAAGAACAGATTGACAAGCTGATGAGAGAAGCGGGTCAAAAGGTTCGGAATGACCATAGCCGCGAAATGGACATTTACGAGAAAGCCAGGACGCAGCTTATCATTCAGCAGGCTACGGAAAGAGAAGATGATGATGCCCTTCACCCTCAGCCTGATGTGCGCTCTCGTGGCAAGGGAAAATTCCGACGCAGAAGCAATGATAAGATTAAGAATTAGGATGGCGTTCAAAGACAGTGAAGTGGATCCAAGAAGCCATGTGAGCGAGGAAAAGTCAGCTGGAACCCGTCTTTTATGAAGAAGATGGGTCAGGAGTACTCTTTCCCTCAAGAAAAGATAAGGAAAATATTCAAACTTGCCATGAAGCATCAAATGATGATGCTCCCGAAGTCTCGATACCCCGAACAGATAAACGAGGTCCATCATCCGGATTATTGCTCTAACCACCGAGTAGTGGGACATCCTCTTGAACACTGCTTCATTTTCAAAGACTGGGTTGATGATCAGTATCAGCAAGGCAGGTTAGCTCTATTCGTCAGTTGGAGGGTAGCCCCGCCACGAAAGCATGATCCGAGAATAACCAACACCGCAAAGGAGAGTCTAGATCAGCATCGAGCTTGGAATCGAGCCCGTACTTTCCATATGATAACATTCTCAAAGGAGGGAGAGCATGAGAATATTGACTACCTCTCCCAATGCTTCGCAAATGAAGATGAGAACGACCAGATTTCAGAATTTCCACCGGCGCCAAAAGAGCTGGAATATAGAATACACACTACAACAGACAACCTGAGAAAAATCGACTTGGGGACGGCAAACGAGCCAAGGCCAACGTTCGTCAGTGAGCTGCTGTCTGAGAAACAGGTAACCACGTTAAAGGACGTGCCTATGAAGTATAAAGAATTTTTGCATGGAACTATTCCGAGATGCCGGGATTAGATCCAGAGATAGCTGTGCATAAACTGGCGATATCGCCGGATGTCAAGCCTGTCAAACAGGCGCCAAGAAGAATGCGGCTCGAGCTTGAGATGAATATCAATGCCGAAGTCAAGAAGCTAATCGACTCCGGCTTCATCCAAGAAGTTCAATATCCTGACTGGATGGCCAATATTGTTCCGGTAATGAAGAAAAATGGGACAGTATGCATCTGCGTAGATTTTTGGGATCTCAACAAAGCTTGTCCGAAAGATTACTTTCCAGTGCATATCATCGAGTTGATGATCGATAACACATCCACCCATGAAGTCTTCTTCTTCATGGATGGATCCTCAGGGTATAACTAAATCAAGATGCATCCTGAAGACCAAAAGCTCATTGTTTTCCAGACTCCGCTGGGCATATTCTGCTACAAAGTGATGCCATTCGGTCTGAAGACCGCTGGCGCCACCTACCAGAAGGCCATGACAAAGATCTTCGATGACCTCGTACATGAGATTGTTGAATGTTATATCGACGACCTCGTACATGAGATTGTTGAATGTTATATCGACGACCTCGTGGTGAAAAGCAAATCATATGAGGAACACTGGGAGCATTTGAAAATAGTGTTCCAGCGTCTTCGGAAATATAATCTGAAGATGAACCCTCTGAAATGCGCATTTGTTTTTTCCTCAGGCAAGTTCCTAGGATTCATCATACGACACCGGGGCATCGAAATAGACCCGTCGAAGATCAAGGCGATTATGGAAATGCCTTCGCCAAGAACTTTCAAGCAATTGCGGTCTTTCTAAGGAAAGCTCGCATATATCCGGTGGTTCATAGCTAACCTCTCTGGAAAATGCCTCCCCTATAGCCATCTAATGAAGAAGGGGACCCTGTTTGTTTGGGATCGTAAATGCCAAATTGCACTAGACGAAATCAAGCAATATCTGCAGAACCCGCCGGTACTGACCGCGCTGATCAAGGGAAAGCCCCTCATTCTATACACAATAGCCCTTGAAGGTTCTTTAGGCGCGTTATGAGCAAAAGAGAATGACCAGGGCAAGGAGAGAGCTCTCTATTATTTGAGTCGAGTTCTCCTGGGGGCAGAAAATAACTACTCCCCCATCGAAAAGTATTTCCTGGCACTGATCTTCGCAGTAACAAAGCTCTGACATTATGCCTTGGAAAATGAGGTCCATCTCATATAAAAAGGTGGATCCTATCAAGTATTTGATTTCAAGAGTCATACTAACAGGATGGATTGCTAAATGGGCCCTCCTCTTGATGGAGTTTTCGATAGTATATCGACCCCTCAAAGCAATAAAAGGCCAGGCCATCGCCGATTTTCTCGCTGAGCATCCGATACCTGCCGACTCTCCCTTGAACTGTGAGTTGGCAGATGAACACGCGTTAGACGCAATTGACAGGGAGAAAGAAGGGAATGATACCTGATGGGAACTCTACTTCGATGGAGCGTCCTCCTTGAAGAATCGAAAGCAAAACGCCCCCATGATTAAAGCCGGGGTAGGCCTTATCTTCGTAACTCCACAAGGCGGGATTATGCGTTTTGCACTTTCCTTAATGGAGCCAAGAGCAAACAATGAAGCTGAATATGAAGCTTTGATAGCAGGTCTTGAGATTGCTGTCGACTTGGGCATCGAAAACCTCCTCATATGTGGAGACTCCCAGCTGGTCATTAGCCAAATAAATGGCGACTACCAGACGTGCAAGCCAGAACTGATCAGGTATGGTGAAAGAGTGCAGCAATTGCTGACGCAAATCCCCTCCTACACCCTGGAAAGCATACCGCGTGCGGAAAATAGCAAGGCGGATGCATCAGCCAAGCTCGCTAAAGAACTGGCCGACGCAAACCATGATGACGTAAAGATCATTGTGCAAAGTCACCGGATTCTCGCAGCGGGAGAAATATCTCTAAAGATATCTAAAGGAGAGGAAACAACCAAACAAGAGGCTTTCCAATTGGAAAATGAATAAAAGGTGAAAGATTGGAGAGAAGTTTTCATAGACTACTTCAAATCCCATCGAACGCCCGAAGATGCGCGTCGAGACATCAGCTCATGAAGCGAGTCCTGTCTTTCGCCTTCGTCAATGGTACTCTTTATAAGACATCGTTTGATTGTCTATGGCTGAGATGCCTGGGGCCAGAAGAAGCAAGAAGGGTCGTTCAAGAAACTCATAACGGAATCTGCGGTTCCCATCAAGCTGGGCCAAAAATGAAGCTGAAGATCAAAAGAATGAGCTACTATTGGTCCACAATGGTTCAGGACTGCCACGAATATGCGAAGCAGTGTCACTCGTGCCAAATTCACGGGGACTTCATCCACCAGCATCTAAATCCGCTACACCCAACGCTGGCTAGCTGGCCATTCGAAATGTGGGGAACCAATATAATTGGGCCCATTGAGCCAACATCATCTAATGGACATCGGTTCATACTAGCAACAACCGATTACTTCGTGCAGAAGCAATACCATTAAGAGAGGTGAGGACGAAGAACATCCTCCATTTCTTCAAGACACATGTCATCTACCGGTTCGGCACTCCGCGACGGATCATCTCGGATAATGGGCCGGCCTACAGAAGCTATAAGATCAGCCACTTCGCACAACAGCATAAAATAGATTGGAGATATTCTTCAGTTTATAATCCTCGAGCTAACGGTCTAGCTGAGGCTTTCAACAAGACCTTGACAAAGAATATAAAGAAAACTGTATCAAGAAATAAAAAAGGACTAGCACGAGAGATTGCATGAAGCTCTTTAGGCCTATCAGACTACATTCAAGACGGCCACAAACACAATTCCATTTGCGTTAGTATTCGGCACGGAAGAGGTACTTCCCTTGGAGATAGAGCTACCCTCTCTACGAGTGGATGTTCGGTACGAACTAACGGACGAAGAGAATGCCCATCTTCAGCTTGAGGAGCTCGATGCCCTCGATGAAACTCGTCTCATGGCGCAGCAAAACCTAAAAGCTTACAAAGCGAGGATGACACGCTCATACGAAAGACTGACTACGATGAGAACATTCCGCCAAGGCGAACTTGTGTTAGTCGTAAAAAGACCTATGATCCCCAACTGTGCTAAACGGGAAAAATTCGAGCCAAACTATGAGAGCCCATACATCATAGACAAGGTCTACCAAGGTGGGGCCTACTTGCTCATAGATATGCATGGCGAAAGACCCTTCCGGCCAATAAACGACCGGTTCCTTAAGAAATACTACGCTTGACAAGTCACGGCTTAGGTTAAGGATGGATGACGATGCTCGTGTCCGCTCGCTATCTCCCTGAGTCCAAACTCTATAAGTAGTGTCTAGCGAAACCTCGCCTCAAAATACAACGGACCGAGATGTCCTTAAACTAGCTACGGACCGAGATGTCCTTAGACTAGCTGTGGACCGAGTTGTCTTTAAACTAACAATGGACCGAGATGTCCTCAAAAACTAACATTGGACCGAGGTGTCTTTAAACTAACAATGGACCGAGATGTCCTTAACAACTAACATTGGACCGAGATGTCTTTAAACTAACAACGTCGCCTCTAACACGGCGATAGTGAAATGCAAGTCCACAAGTCCCAGTGGTGTGGACCGCAGCTCAAATCCCACCGGAAAACGGATGGATCACATGTGGCGAAAATATTTTCGAGAGTTTCATCGTGCAAAAAAAAGGGTACGTCCATAAGCGAAATGGGCACGGATGAAAACCCGAAAGGGCGTCGTGAGTAAAAACAGCAGGACTATCGGCGAGTTTGTGAAAACCTGAAAGGGTGCAATCTCGTTAAAATAAAGACTCCTGCAAGGTCCACTCGACCTTGTGAGGAGAAAATATCCGCGTGAGATCCTTACGACTCACAAGGGAGCAACACACTTAGGGATCCCTACGATTCCTAAGGAGAAATTACACTTACGAGATCCTCATGACTCGTATGGAGAATCCCCCTTGTGAGACCCTCATGGCTCGTAGGATTCAAAAAGCCTTAAGCTAAAGGGATCAAAACCTGTTCTTAAGCCATCACATTCTCTAAGTTGCCCAACAAGCGATTCAATATTAACCCTTGTATACAATCCATAGGCACAAATAAACATTTCCTTCACCGAGTCCTACCAACGACGAGGAATGTCCTCATGTGGTGAACGACACTTGTAAGTCCTCTCGACTTATAAGGAGAAAACACTCTTGTAAGATCCTTATGACTTATAAGAGAACATACACTTAGGAATCCTCATGATTCCTAAGGAGAAAAACGCACCTATGAGATCATCACGACTCGTAGGGAGAAACATCTTTATGAGACCCTTACGACTCATGAAGTCAAAAGCCTTAGTCGACAGGATCCTAACCCTGTATGCTAAGCCACCTTTGTTCGAACCGACAAAGGAAAATGATGATTCGCTCCTGGAAATGTCCCAGTGGTAGCGATGTTGATGCCTAAATCGGTATCAAATTCCATGTCCTTTCACAGCAAATGATGATTCACTCCTGGCAATATTCCAGTCGCAGTGATGTTAATGCTAAGATTGGTATCAAGTCTTGAGTTCTATACTCGCAGCAAAAAATCAGCGAGCCAAAAATGCATATGAAATATCCAAAATGATAGGGCAACTTGCAACAAAAATCAGCAAGTAAAATATATGCATACAAAAATAGCCGAAATGATTGGGCAACTCGCAATAAAAAGCAGTGAGTAAAGAAAAAGAAAAATAGCCGAAATGATTAGGCACCATGAAAAATAGCCGAAATGATTGGGCAATCGCGACTTTCGCGATATAAAAAGCTGAAATGATAGAGCATCGCGGAAACAAATACAAAAAAAATGAAACTCTGCCCTGCAGGCGAGATCGCATTGACCCCTGTATACAATCCATGGGCACAAACAGAAAGGGAACCATATCATCTCACCAGGCTTCATCAAAGGGAAGCCAGATCTCGATAGCTACATCTACAGCCTAGAGATCAACAACGATGCTTCGTCTTACTCAAACCGGATGCAGACGCGACGTCAACAAAGCGGAGCCATGGCAAAGTTCTCTAGTTCCAAATCTCGACGGTTCACAAACAACCTAGAGACTATCTCGGAACCATGGCAAAGTCCCTAGTTCCAAGTCTCGACGGCGACACCACAGCTTAGAGATAAACTAACTGCGTTCTTCCTCCATCCAGCAGGATACAGGCGCGGCATAAATAAACGGAGCCATGGAAAAGTCCCCTAGTTCTAAATCTCGACGGTTCGCAGACAACCCAAAGACAATCTCGACATTCGTCGCAATATTGCAGACACGATGTCAACCAACGAACCAAAGGAAGATCCCTGGCTTCAGGGTCTTGACGACAACTCAAATGAGACCTGAAAGACCATCGGAGATCATCATGTTCCAGCGCGGAGTGGTGATGACTCATCGGGGCTCCCAAACTGAGCCTAACCCCAAGTAAAAAGTGACATGGAATATCCATAACGCTTGCTCTTTCGACGGTAATATTACTTGGAAGATTACTTAAAGACGTCTTGTCCAGCCCTCGAAGGGATCAGAGCCACGACAGTCGTGGGGCTACCCGAATAGCAAGATTGCATATCGGGGAATATATCGGCCAACGCGACGGTGCGACGGGTAAAAAATCCTACTACCACAGACCCTAACGGTCTTCTATTAGAAGGAGTTAACTGTGACATTAGGAAACCCTTGCGAGAACTTCTCGATTCATCTCGACTCATGAGCAAATTAGTGTCCTTGCGAGAACTTCTTGACTCGTAAGGGAAAGCCTTAGGCAATAGGGATAAGGACATGTTCCGTAAGCACCGGGGCCCTACAAGTCGGTCTAAGATGGACTATTGCATACTATTCACGGGCCACACTCTCCAAAGTCGAATCTCGACAAGGAGGGAAACAACCACTTACGAGTCCACTCGACTTGTAAGCGGGAAAAATTATCTTGTGAGATCCTTACGACTCTCAAGAGAAAACGCACTTAGGAGTCCTCACGACTCCTAAGGAGAAAAGACACCTACGGGATCCTCTCGACTCGTAGGGAGAAAAGTCTTTATGAGACCCTCACGTCTCGTAAAATTGAAAAGTCTTAGGCGGCAGATTTGAACCTGTCTTCTAAGCCATGCTACCCTGCAAGGAGATCAAGATAGACTATCTAAAAGACGCATTTGCTAAAAGGGACACGCCCATATAAAATGAAGGATGTCTTTTATTCATGAATTCAAGTGAATACAAGATACATTACACAAAGGAATCAAAAAGAATACATGTTATTCATAAACCACAAGTTACAATAAAAAAAAGGGGGTACAAAGATGGTTATTGAGGAGGAGGCGTCTTCAACAAATCAGCAAGCCACTCGCGTGCTCCTCTCAATCCTTTCTCGTGATCAGCCGCCGCAGCCAACTCCGCTTCCACTTGAGCCCATTGCCATAAACAGGATGAAAGCTTCCCTTCGGCTTATAGCGTGGCAGCTTCACAGTCTTGCATGACCCGCTCGGCGAAGTTAAGCGCCCGCCTCAGCGTCAACCCATCCGAAATACATCTCTGGAGACTGTCGAAAACGGTTTTCAACTGTGCAGCATTCACTTCAATCTGGGCACGCAGTCGGACGGATTCGCTGGAAGCTACCTCATGTTCCTTTCGTCTCAAGGTCGCCTCTTGTTCAAAATAGTGAATGAAAGGAACACTACGTTCGATCTAAGCAGCCCGCTGAGAGTTCAAATTTAATACTTCAGGAGCTGGACGCTGGAGCTCAATCTCGTGCAGGCAAGCCTCGATCTTTCTATAGTAATCAACCCAAGAGCCGACAAGATCTTCATCATGGAAGTTCACAAGTATCGCTAGTATTGGGCTAACTTCGACAACAAAATCTGCAGCTGATGTAAGGGCTTCGGTATCGAGATCTTCGATGAATTTGCTCAACATTCACCAGGTATTCGCAGCACCCCTGGAAGATGTGCGTTTAGCGAAGGGCCCTGCCGGAATTGGAATGCGAGACTCAAAGGGAGCTGGAGCCGGTGCAATTGCTGCAAAACAAATTATGGTCAAATATCGACTCGGGAGGTAAAGAAAATACATGAGGGATGAAGTCAATTGTACCGGCTGTGGCAGGTAGCAGAATGAGGAGTACCAGAGGCGCAGCTATTCTCCCGTCTCCTCCTCCGATCCATGACACTGCGATGAATATAAAGAAGACGTGGCAACAATACGGTTATTCATAAAAGAACAAGGGAGACATTAGCTGAAGAATATACTAACCAATACTAGGAGGCGGAATGACTTCCGACTGGAAGGAGAAATGCGGGTTCAACACCTGGTATAAATGGTCGAAAAGGACTCTTGTAGAGTTGCGACAACATACTGTCAATACAAGGAGGATGGTACCCATAGTAAAACAGATAAGTCGCAAACCCATATCTTCCAATATTTGAGAGGGCACGGGAAAAGGCGAAAGGACGACGACCGTCAGAGCAGCAATCGATGATGCTTCTTCAGATGGCACAGCCTCGGGATTCACCGCGCATGTACTCAAGCCAAACAAAATATCATTAGAAGGGCTGAACAAGATTGAAAAGCTTGAAAATAGCGACTCAGCGATTACCTGATAAATCAGGGACCGAAACCATGACGGAGGCTTCACCGGGTGTAACGGCTTCTTCGCTCTCTCTCAAAGGAGTAGATTCCGCACCCATAGCTTCATCCCCGGACTCAACGAGGGCCATCATGACACTTGCGACGCCCGTCGATACCAATGAGCCATAAGGAGAAAGGGCAGCAGTCTGGACAGTCCTCGATTCCAGAGAGCGGGTAGCAACTTGGGGCACGGTAACCGCCAGGGTTTCACCCGTCATCCCATCACCAAGACTTGTCCCTGCAGAAAATTCTTATGCCAAAATTCGAAGATCAAGTTTTAGTAAAAGACTCGGTGTTATGTTACCTTGGACCAGCTTTTCAGTTTCTTCCCGAGCCATGCGTGCAACCTATCTATGGGCGGTAGACAATGCAGAGGGAACATCCGCCGAAGGAGTATCAGCAAGCGGAATGCTGCTTGAGCCTGCACCTATGGCCAAACTGGCATCGCGTTCCCTCGCCGCATGCTTCCTATGCTTCCTTTCCGTCTGAGCAGTGAGAAATGATCTCCTCAAGACCTCTGATAAGGGGGCGTCGTCGTCCGAACCAAGCTATGCCTCTGGAGCCGTTACGGTGTCCATCATCGGCTGCTTTGGCAAAGCCTCCCGCGGTAACGTTGGGAGTGCTGGGGCTTAAATAGCTGGCCCTGGAAGTTTTGTCGCATCGCTGCTCGGGATTGACACTGCACTTGGAATAACCCGAGTCAAGGTAGTCCCCACAACAAGATGAAAGAAAGGGTCAGAGCATGAATAAAAAAAAGGGAATAAAGACATAGTGAACTGAATTTTACCAAGGCCGAAAGAAGCGTGGAGCCTCTCTTCCTCTTCAAATGTCCGGAGGTAAGCCGCGAGAGCTTCTTCGGCAGAAATACCTGTGGAAAAAAAAAGCATCAATACAAACATAACAAAGAGAAAAGAGATAACCGCGGAAGAACATAACTGAAAGTCTACCAGATTTTGCGATAGTAATCTGCGTTGCTTCTGCACGAGCTAGTCGCTCGGAAGCCACAAGGGCAGCCTGGAGATTAGTATCATCCGCATGCACAATGAATAAAACACAATTGGTCCCATACTCGCACAAACCCTCGCTGTAAGGAGCATGTGGGTCCTGGCCAAATATGACGTCGGCAGAAAACAATGACTTCTTCTTCTTTTGCGAGCGAACGCCAGCGGCCTATGACAAGAGCTCGCGCTTAACGGACATTTTTGTATGGCGGGTCCCGATTTCCACACCAACGCCAGACTCCTGGGACGCTGCAGCCACCGTTTCTACAGGAACACGGGGTAGAGGCTTTTCAGGGAAGGCGCGCGGGACCACAACCGCAATAGCTTCTCTTAAGGAAGGAAGAACTGTTGTCCGTCGCTTCAAAGGAACTGCTAGATTACTAGCTGGGACAGCATCCTTGTGATCCAGTGATAGACGCCTCCCTTCCCTGATAACAGCACCTGTCACGTGCTGATACCACGCCATGTAGGCATTCGAAGCTTTCGGCACATATCTTGGCTCGCTGATGAGAAAGCTAGACCCCGTGTTTAGCCGCATAAAGTGGTGCAGCGCGTTGCCGATACCCTATTCTGTAGTAACCGGCTCAGCTAAGAAAGACTCGAGCGGGAAACCCTGATCATAACCCGACTGTTGAGCAAAACGGTGCGGATTATACCTCATGAACAATGCCGAGGCGCCTTGCCTGAACACTAGAAAGCCTGGACTGATCGAATATAAGTGGAGGATCTCCCGAACCTTCAATGTAGAAGCTCCGTCTTTGAAGGTATTGCGCAGCGGTTGCACTGCCTTAGTAGATTCCTTGCTGATAGTTAAGACTCTGTCGACAAAAGTCATACTATCCCCGACCATACGCGGGCGAAGAACCAGACGTTAAGCATCTCGCTGCGACGGATATAATGCGAAAGCGTCAACTTGAAACATGACATGGGAAAATTATAGCTGTCATAGAAGTGGGGCCGTTTGTGGATTCCGAAAGCACCAAGCACGTGCATTTCGACCCAGGATGTAAAGTAATGCAGCGGAAGATGTACAGGTTTCACTCTAGGTTGAGTAGTATCCACTTCTAAACTCAGTCCATGGTATAGATGAGCCAGCCCCGCTATCACAATGGCCACACGCATCCCTGAAACCATGCGGTGGGCTGGGTAAAAGACTGACGGCCTCATATAGCGAGGGTGCATCGGAAGCATGAACCAGCTCAACCATAATCCAATAAACACCAAGAAGAACGTCTCTTCATCGACGTCTGAAGCAGCGAGCTCTGCGAAAGGAACAACCAGGGTGTCTGGAATAAAGAAGCTTCTTGAGTCTGCTTCCGCCGTCGGCTGGTTGTCCAAACCAAAACCAAACGGGTCATCAAGCTTGGCGAATTTCGCAGCTTGTTTTGATAAGACCTCCGGGCGAAGAAAGCGAGCGATAAAGTCTGTGAAGCTAACTCCATGCCCTCCAGACTCTAGAAATAGACACTCATAAATGTTCAACACCTTGATCAGGCTCACGATCGATGTTGAATGGCATTCTCTGGGGTAAGGCCCAGCACAACTTATTTGGTGGCAAAGATGTACTCGTCAGGGGGAAGTATCTCTTTGTAATGTTCCCCTCTGATAGTAAGCTGGAGATCTCCGCGAACTCCTCTAAGGAGATTGAAACGTCCCGATCCGATAGAAGAAAGGTGTGAGTCGGTATGTTCCACTGTTCCAAGAAAACTTTGACCCACCAAATATGGGGCGTGGAATATTGAAAAAGAGACGCATAAATTGCTGGGCACAACCCGAGCTTTAGCAGCAGTGATTTCTTGGCCGAAAAGATGTATCGAGCCCACAGCAGATATCCGGCTGAATGGAGAGGAGTCAAACCAATTATACACTTGTCCCAAAGGGCGTGATTCTCCTTGACAAATGCGCAGCCCCAAAATATCCAGATCCATCGGCGGCTGTACAGGTATTTAGGCCATAGAAGGCTGAAGGCGACCTTCTGAGGTCCAGTGGACCTCCTCTATGGCGTAATTCACCTGAGGTGAGTCGGCATAGTGAATCGCTGGAATGGGCTCTGAGGGTACTGCACAAGAGAAATTACGCCAACCCTGGATAATTTGATTATACCACGACCCCCATAGATGAAGAGATTTTTGCTCCGGGTCATGATGTTTAATGAGCGCAAAGACTTTCCGATCCACAGGCGCGTTAGCGAAGGCGCTCTCTGAACGAACAAAAGGAAAGGAAGAATCGAAAGCCATGGTACCTACACGAAAAAGGCGAGGGTTAGTTGCCAACGCTATTCTGACACTTGGTACTTTAAAATTGTACCACACTGCAATGCAGGAGAAATGCAACAAGGGGGACCCACAAAATCAAAGTGACGGCTCATCATTGATGAGACAGTCACTCATTAAGGAGGAAATCCTAAAATGATTCTCATTTAATGAGAGACTCATTGGGCTAAGGAGTTGAACTCCCTCGAGAGCAGTGTTCTACAGAAAGAATTTACATCTGTCAATTAAGAAGGGAATAAAATTCCCTAAAAATTTCTAAAGAGCTACGCTCTGTAAAACCCCCAAGATCTTTAAAGATTTGAAGTAAAAATCCGAGAAACTCTAAGAGTTCTTCATTAACAGGTTAAGAAACCCTAAAAAAGATTTCTTTAGATCTATGATCTAAGAAGAGCAAAGCTCTGTTCTAATTAACGATTTAAAGAAACCCAAAATACATCTTAAGATCTACGATCTCAGAAGTGCAAAGATCTGTCAAGGGGTTCAATTATAGTCCTTACCAGATTTTTGGGTAGAGTTCTAACTCTAAAAGAGTTTCCTTAGCCAGAGATCTAGGCTCTGAAAGGAGAATTAAATTCTCAGAAGAAGGAAGAACAGTAGTCATCTCAAGGGCCAAAGGCCCTACTTATACGCATGGGAAGACGATCCAACTTCCAAGAAGATCCAACGATGAAAAAGCGGCCACCGCTGCACTCACGTGTAAGCCGTGTGAGCGCAACGGTGGGGGGCATTTCCCCCCCCCCCAATAAAAGAGCAAAGTTTTGTTCAAAATTTGAAAGAGGTGGAACCTCACGTGCTTTGCACGAGGGCACCAGCGCCAAGAGTTAAAACCCCTGAAGCAGCGCCTCACGTGCCTTGCACGAGGGCGCTGGCGCCAAGAGTTAAAAACTCTGAGGCAGCGCCTCATGTGCCCCGCACGAGAGCGCTGATGCCAGAATTAAATGTTCTCTGCCGTTGGATCAAAGATCCAACGGAGATGATAAATCATCAAAACACAGAATTAAATTCTGATTGAGGAAATTGTTCGATATATATGCCCTAGAGGCCAGTATTGTATATGTATACATATGGATGCTAGGGATATGTATGTACAGGATAATCTTGCTCAGTTTTATAGTATATTATTTGACTTGTCTTTATCAGGATATGTGTATTTATTTTTATTGTTGTTATATCTAGTTTGCACATATTGATAAAGACTCGATACAGTAGTATACTATTATGGTTTTTCTTTATGTTAACATGGCATATGTCATACTAGTTATTACATATTACAGTTACATGTTGATAAAGCCCGTAGGAACTTGATTGACTACCTGTGTTGTGATGGCGATAATACTTGTGAGAGCTGGGTAGTCTATAAGCACATCCTTAAATGGTCCCTAGTCGCGTGAGTATTGAGACTGGGCATTGATACTCCAGAGTAGACTAGTGTAGACGTTTCTAGCCCTATCGGGGGATGGTTGGTCCCGCAACCATTGGTCTGATGCACCTAAGATCGTATACAAGTGCTCACTGGGTGTGAGTACACTAGACGGACTCGCCAAGAACTTCCAGTAGGTATTATACCTATCGTCAGATGGAAGTTCTCAGGTGACATGTGTACAAGTTAGTCTTTGGACCTGAGATCGGCATTTGTCTCGTGTGAGTTCCCACTGAGCTTTGATCACTACCCTATTAGTTAGATGTATGCCCTAGAGGGCATTACTATACATAGGATGTATATTGTAGTGGATGCTTGGACATATATAGGGATGACTTTCTTGCTCGATATGATAGTATGCTATCTGGTTACTCTTTACCTTAACGTGTACACTGATTGTCTCTCTGTTACATGTTGGTAAAGCCCTTAGGATGTGTACTTGACTACCTGGACTATGATGCGGATCATACTAGTGGGAACGTGGTACTCCATAAGTACATCCTTCAAAGTCCCTAGTCGTGGGTGTATCGAGACGGGGCATCGATATACCAGAGTAGACTAGCCTATACCTTCTCGACCCATATAGATGGGCGATGGATGATCCCATATCCATTGGTGTTTGACATCAGAGATGATATACGGGTGCTCAGTGGAGACTGGGTACACTGGACAAACTCGCCGAGAACTCCTAGATGGTATTATACCTTACGTCAGATGGCAGTTCTCTGGTGACTCTGGTACAGGTTAGTCTGTATACCCGAGATCGTCATAGAGTCTTGTGTGATTCCCACTGTGCTTTGATTTCCATCATACCACGTCCAAGTGGGCATGCAAAAAGGTGGCTTTTGGGTACAGTCCCGAATCACATGGAGGCAATGAGCAATAGGAGGGGTTTCGTCTCTCCCGGTATAGGGAGTTGATGTTGCGCAGAGCTCGATTGGCTATAACAGGAAGTCCTTGGCCAAGGCTGCTTTAGGGATTTACTGGTAAGTGTTACCAGTAGTTTCTCGACCCATTATGAGCCTCATATCAACACGACTTATCGAGTTATTGGGGTCTGACGTTTACCACCCCTAGACAAGACATGCGACATATCAGACGAACAAACCGGACTGTACGGTAGTGTTACTGATTAGATTCACAGGAGTGTGAGCGGGCTTGCTCGTTGATCTTCTGATCGCTCAATACCCGGGTGGCCGTTACGTTTGGCAGACCTCTTGTGGCTTGTGGGTGTTTGATATGATCATCACCTACTGCCGGCGTATTGACGAGTCTTTAGAGTCCTACACAGGGGTTTCCTGGCTCAAGCGAAACGAAATAGGAGCGCATATGAGATATGTGCGGGACCGAGAATAATACCAGTATGTGATACTGAATTCTATTCTCGCGATTTGTGATATTGATCGGTTGTATGCGATATAGCGGGGTTATCGGATCAAGTGCTGATTCGATAAGTTGTTACTATTGATATTAGTCGGTTATATGCGATATGACCGGATCGTTAAATCAAGTGTTGATTTAATGATTTAATGTATAATTATATATTTGATATATTACTTTACATTAACTAGTATTGGTTCACTTAAGATTGATTTTCTCACTTGAATGTACACATTGTTTATATGTGATATATGCAAGTGTACATGTTTCTATCATGCTTGATGAAACAAACAAGTTGTGCGTATGAGACTTGAACCAACTCAAGGTGACATTAGGGTTTGCTATTTTCCTAACAAATAACAAAAGAGTGAGACTTTGGTCAAAGTTATTAAGCTTCATGAAGCTTGATAAACATTGACAAAGTCAATTCTTTTATCATTTGTTCAAGATATTAGTTAACCCAACCCTTAACCTAATGCTTTGGTTAATTCTCTACATGAGTTAAGCATGAGGGCTTAACTCAACCATGGTTCCATTATTTATTGGATAAGTTTCATTTGGATATATTATTCATATGATTCTTTCTTCATCTTCTTCTTCATCAAGCTTCAAGAAAGCTTGCTACCTCCAATGGTGCCATGAGAAAAAGAGTGAGAAATCCAATTCTAAAGTGAACCCACTTCCTATTTCTTCATCCTCTACTACTTACCATGTAGTATAGGGTGTTCTCTTCACAAAGTTTTTGACCAAGTGAAGGAATAGCTTGAGTTTGAGTCTCCCCGACGTAGATCATCTTCGGCCTCGAAGTCAATGACCTAGCCCGATCATTTCTCCGACGAAACCGTCGCTAGAGTCCGGGATCCCGATGATCGCAGCGGAGGGACGTCAACACGGAACTAAAGAAGTGGAGGACCGGATCTACAAAGGTTGTAATCCCTTTCACTTAGTAGCAAAGTTGTTTGCTAGCTTTTCTTTTCGCCTAATCTCTACTTAACGATCTTCATTAGGGTTTCTCGGCACCGGAAAATTTTAATTTGGCATGGTTGATACCTTGTGGAACCTCTTGAGTGTGCCCAGGAACCCTACAGTGGTATCAGAGCCTAGCTAGAGCTTTTGGTGAAGTGTAGACGATGTTAGAAATCCGATCGAACCCCGAAACCCTAACTCAAACCCTTCTTTGTACATTTTTTGAAAATGTGGATTTTTCCAAATTAAAAATATGCAGAAAAATCAGCAGGCTTTTTTAAGAGTTACTGTGCAAAACGAGTGCCTAATTCGATTAAGGCGCCGCGGAAACGCGGCACGAGCATGGCTCGTGCGGCGGTTCCGCGGTCGTACAGTCACATTTTTACTTTATTTTTGCACAGTAACTTCCTTATTAGTTTACTGAATCTTCTGGAAATGTTTAAACTATACTCAAGTGTTGAGTTTTTTTGGGTTGTATTGGGAGTTCGACGATTCGATCGGAATCTTTAACTTTGTCTGTGTTTTTCCGGATAATTTTGAATATGTTAAAAAGTTCGACCGGATAAAAATACCCAATTTTTCCCCTGCAGGGAAATTTCCAATTGTTGGATTTTTCCGTAGTTTGAAAACGTTCTAAGTAGTGCAAGTAACGCGATGGACCCTTTAGAAGACAACAAACCTTAACTCGATTATGTGACCGTCTTGAACTACCCTTTGAACCTTAGGGTTTGGGGCAGTACGGCGTGCCACATGTGAGGCGTTGGCTTGACCCTTCTACGGCTGGACCGTTGGTACTGTGGCATGAAATGGATGTTTTTGAACTTATTTCAAGAGTTGAGCTGTTTCGGGAAAACTTGGGTGTTTGATTGTTCGATCGGAAAGTTTAACATTTTCTATTTATCTGGAATGTGATACAATATTTTGAATCCACAAGTAGTTATAAGATAACTGATTTGGATGTTATAAACATAGCACTTTAGTCTCACTTGATCGGTTGCCACGGAATTTTGATGCGATCAAAAGTCCGTCGCAATCACGTAGCGTACGCGGATACTCGCCGGGTAAACTTAATAGACAGCCATGCCCCATAGCCCCGACCAAGTGACTGTAGGAGAACCCCGTCGCCAAAAGCATCCGTTCGGGTGCTCGCGGCAACGGTGTTCCGCCTTAGTGTACTTCGTCGACGGCATCTGGGGGTGCGGCCGTCTACTAAAGTTTGCGACGAGCATTCGATCAGGATGTCGGGAATCTTGCTGAATTGCCCGACTTGATATTGAAAAGTGTTTTCGATAATGAGACTAAAATGCGAGGTTTATAATTGTTAGGCATGCGATGTCTAAAGTATTCATTTGATTAGGCATGCGATGTCTAAAGAGGTTGCGGATTCCAACTGTTGTAGTTTTACACTTTCTTTTCTGTGACCGTAAGTGTAATATGTGATATCGCCGGTTTTGTTGCTATATGTCAACGACAATTGGGATGCGCACATTTACTTACGTTGATGACATGTGATGTTATGTGTTGCTGGATATGTTATATTGGATCGTCGCGTTTTGAATAGCCGGTGGTTTTATGTGAGATGAGAGTTTTTATTTTCATTCATGTAAAAACTTGTATGTAATATTCTTTTATTGGGGCACTTCCAGGTTGCGGAAGATGTCACCCATTCTATATTATTTACTTTTCCGCACTAGGATAGACCCAAGGAGGGGAGCACAAGTAACCGGGTTCTAGAGTCCAGTGGGAGATCAACTCGAGCAGTCGAGTCCGGGTCTCCTAACTCTAGAATTGGTAGGGTTGCTTGCCGCTCTCGTAGGGGTCTTGGGGTGTGGGTTTGGCTATTCATCGCGACCGTGGAATCTGTGTTTTATACAGGCTCGTATTGAAAACATGGACGTCCTAGTATATCCAATGTTTTATATGTTTCTTCTGCTGCGATATCTGTGATGTGATCATTTGATGTTCTGTGATAAATACTGTATATAGTATATATGATATATTATATAGACGTTACTTATGTTTTGCACTCGCGCTAGCCCTGCCCCGCTCTGTCGTTAGTTACCTAACCTAACAGTGCACGGGGGACATCGAGGCGAATACGGATGGCATAAGTGTACGTCGTATTTATCTGTGATGTTTTGGTGATTTAAATGATAGGACTTCATTAATATGATTAATGAAAGAAAAAGAAACCTAAAAGATGTTGTGGAATCGAATTTTCAAAAACAGGTAGCTACAGTTCTTGCTTTGCATCGCGGTGTTCCTTGTAGAACATCCTGCACCTTATTCGATAAGGAAAGGGCCGAGATCCATTCACCGGGAGTGACCCCTTTAGCAATAACTGGCAGATGCTACAACCCTCGGTTTGTCTTTTGATTGCTCCTATAGTTCTTGCTTTGCACAGCGGTATATATGATATATCCTGCACCTTATTCGATGAGGAAAGGGCCGACGATCCCTTCACCGGGAGTGACCCCTTTAGCAAAACTAGAAAAGCCTCAAAAACACTCGATTTTAAAATCATTCGATTCTACAACGATATCAAGTTTATTATGCAAAAGGTTTTCTTAAAAACCTGTCGTAGCCCTCCGTCATTTCAGATAAGTACTGGTTAGTATCCGTGCTGCGTTTGTTGACTTCTGTCAAGGCGTAGTGTGTGGTAGCTGATTAGTGATTATCTGTATAAGCATATGATGTGATTGATTTAGGGTAGTCGTGCGACCTTGTTGACCTCTGTCAAGGGTCGTGCGGGTGGGTTTACTTCAATCAGGAAATGACGGGTTGAACTTGACTAGCAGCCTATGGTTTGTTGACCTCTGTCAAGGTCATAGGACGCTTGGGGCAAAATATTATCGGGAATTTCAAGTGTTGAAATTTGCAATGAGATTGCATACCTTCTATAAGATAGTTGGATCCCGATACCCACTGCGAGTAATTGTTACTCCTGGGAGAGTTTTACACATTACAATTAGCCGGTCAAGTAGGTGTCTAGAAAGGTGTCAACGGGGTTACGCCTCTGGGAAAACGAGGTTTACTGTAATTAGGTCCGTGCAAAAGCATGGGGAACCTCCCTCAAAGTACCGACACTAGCCTGGCTGAAAGATTGGCGAACTTGTAGCGTGTAATTAATCCCGACTAGTCTTTCCTTTTAGGGTTTGAAGGAAGATTTGATAAAAACAGTGGGAGCCATCCTGATTAGATAAAATAATAACCAATCTGATCTTGCAAGAGCGCACGCAGAGTGTTTTCTTCTCTCTCTCTCTCCTGGTAGAGACCATGTCACGCCTTAATCAAGATAATAAAACGGATATATTTACCGAACCCGCTTGTTATACTGAGCTGGGGAACGTTGGTCCCGCTCCAACTTATAAATGTTATAAGATAGAGCAGGAATTAGCGGATTACCAGAATTCCCGTGCCACCCAAACGAAGAAAGTGCATGTTGATGCATCATCTTCGGGTGTGTTCGTTACATAGAACTGTTTCTCAGTGTCTTTTACGTCCTGGGTATTTGATACCGGATCAGGATCCCTCATATGTAATATATTACATGGGCTACAGACAGGTAGTGAACTGAGAACGGGTGATAAGTTTCATGAGGCAGAAAACGGTGCAAGTGTTGCAGCCAAGTCTGTTGGTCACTATCACCCTGTATTACCAATACATTGATTCTGAACAAATACTATTAGATACCGAACCTGATATACAAAATCATATCAATATCTTTATTAGTAAAGAAGGATACAATTTTGTATTGTTGGATAATGTTTTGAACATTTCCTATATCAATAGTTGATCGGTTCAGGCACGTTATCTAAAAGCATTGACGTTCTAAATCAAACTACAGTTCCTAGTATACAGAACACACACAAGAGGAAGAGTTCAGAAATGAACAAATCCTTCTTGAGGTATTGTAGACTAGGTCATATCAATGCGACCCGACTAGCTTAAGTTATATATAGATGCATATTTAAATAAGTTTGAATTTACATCTTGTGAAACTTGCCAGTCATGTCACAGAGATAAGATGACCATAGCTCTGTTTATTGGAAACAGAAAAAGAGTTAGTGAACTCTTGGGATGATACATATTGATGTATGAAGGTCCCATGTCTACTAATGCCAAGACCGGTTCTTTGTACTACATTAAATTCTCTGATGATCTCTCGAGATTCAGACCTATGTTCCTGTTGAAACACAAGTCCGAACCTTTTGAGATATTCACAGAATATAAGATAGAAGTAGAAAACCAAAAACGGGTATAAGTATTATGTCCTTTGATGTGATCGAGGAGGAGAATACTTGAGCACGGGATTCCTGGACTATTCTAAGAATGAGATTCTCTCTCAACATTACTCCTCCGTATACACCACAACACGTCGGTGTATCGGGGCGGAGCTATTACACCCTATATGATATGGTGCGCTCTATGATGAGTACTACTGAGTTTCCTATTTCCTTTTAGAGAGTTATGCACTTATGAAGTTGCATACCTATTGAATAGGGTTCCGATCAAATCAGATGCCTACCATTTCATATGAGATATGGAAAGGGAAGAGCCCATCTCTTAAGTCAGTTAAGATTTGGGGTTGTCCGGCCTATGTCTGAAATGCAAAATCCGGACAAGCTCGAGGCAAAGTCAGGACTGTATAAGTTTGTTGGATATCCCAAGCATACGCAAGGGAATATCTTCTACCTAACCGAGGAACAAAAATGTTTTGTTTCACAGCATGCCACCTTTGTGAAAGGGAATTTCTTGTGAAGAAATTATTGGTCATGAGGTAGAACTGGAAATAGTTCCAGCTATACAAACTGCAGCTAATGATTTGGTAGAACTAAAGGATTCAATAGCAACCAACGAACCTCAGCCTCTCCGCCGATCTAGTAGGTTTCCTCACCCACCTGAAAGATACTTCGGTTTCTCTGTGACAGTGGGAGCGAGGATTGTATCATGGGATGATGACCTAACTAGTTTCGAGCTGGCCATCAGGAGTGTGACTCTGTAATAATGGCTGGATGCTTATCGATCTGAGATGGAATCCTTATACACCAACAAAGTATGGACTTTGGTCGCTTTATCTGAAGGGTTAAATCCCCATCAGGAGCAAGTATATCTTGAGAAGAATACTTGGTGTACATGGAAAAGTTGAGACTTTCAAAGCTAAACTTGTTAAAAGTTTGCATCATTGACCAAGTGTGGATTGTGATGAAACCTTTTCTAAGTACCTATGCTTAAGTCCATCTAGATCCTACTTGCCACGGCTACATACCATGACTACGATATCTGGCGGTTGGGTGTCATGACTGTTTTTCTAAATAAAGATTTAGAAGAGAGAGTCTATAAGTACACAGTCAGAGGGCTTCGTAGACAGTGGGAGCAGCGGAAACGTGTACAAGATATTTTATGTGATAAAGCAGGTATCGCGGAGTTGGAATATCTGTTTTGATGAGTTAGTCAAAGAGTTTGACATCATCAAAATGGTAGATGAACCTTGTATATACACAAAGGTAGTAGGGAGTATGGTGGTGATCCTCGTAGAGTACGTGGATGACATACTCTTGATAGGGAAGTAGTTTCCTATGCTACGCTCGGTCAATCTCCGCTTATCACAAGGATTCTCCATATAGGATCATAATGATACCTCCTGAATCCTGGATTTTGGATCTATGAGATAGATCTAATTGGATATTAAGATACTCACAAGTTGTAGTGAGATGGTATAAATTGATCCTGGGGAGAATCACTGGAAAGGTTCCAGAGTGATAAGGACGACTGAATGTCAGTCGCAGGCATTGTCTTTACCCTCAGTAAAGGGACGGTATGTTGGAAGAGTTCCAAGCTAGATACCGTGGCATACTAGACGATAAAGGCTGGATACATTGCTACCAAAGATGCTACCAAGAGGCAGTCTGGGTGTATATTTGTTCATGAGATGAACTTCGTTCCTCCCATTGTGTGACAATGGAGTTGTGTGGCTTATGCCTAGGAACGCCCGTCCCATCAGTGATCCAGACATATTCTTAGGCAGTATCACCTGATCGTGGAGATGGTTGATCTCCAGGGGATCGAGGTTAGGAGAGTAGACTCAGAGGACAACACGGCGGATCCACTCACAAAGGCCTTTTCCCAAAGAGAGACTTTTATGGGATGGTTGAGTATGAGATACTACAACCACTGCTATCAGATGGCCCTAGTGCAAGTGGGAGATTGTTAGTTATATGTATGCCCTAGAGGCCATTACTGTACATAGGATGTATATTGTAGTGGATGCTTGGACATATATAGGGATGACTTTCTTGCTCGATATGATAGTATGATATCTGGTTACTCTTTACCTTAACGTGTACACTGATTGTCTCTCTGTTACAAGTTGGTAAAGCCCTTAGGATGTGTACTTGACTACCTAGACTATGATGCGGATCATACTAGTGGGGACGTGGTAGTCCATAAGTACATCCTTCAAAGTCCCTAGTCATGGGTGTATCGAGACGGGGCATCGATATACCAGAGTAGACTAGCGTGTACCTTCTCGACCCATATAGATAGGCGATGGATGATCCCATATCCATTGGTGTTTGACATCAGAGATGATATACGGGTGCTCAGTGGAGATTGGGTATACTGGACGGACTAGCAGAGAACTCACAGATGGTATTATACCTTACGTCAGATGGCAGTTCTCTGGTGACATTGGTACAGGTTAGTCTGTATACCCGAGATCGTCATAGAGTCTTGTGTGATTCCCACTGTGCTTTGATTTCCATCATACCACGTCCAAGAGGGCATGCAAAAAGGTGGCTTTTGGGTATAGTCCCAAATCACATGGAGGCAATGAGCGATATGAGGGGTTTCGTCTCTCCCGGTATAGGGAGTTGATGTTGCGGAGTGCTCAATTGGCTATAACAGGAAGTCCTTGGCCAAGGCTGCTTTAGGGATTTACTGGTAAGTGTTACCAGTAGTTTCTCGACCCGTTATGAGCCTCATATCGACACGACTTATCGAGTTATTGGGGTCTGACGTTTACCACCCCTAGACAAGATATGCGACATATCAGACGAACAGACCGGACTGTACGGTAGTGTTACTGATTGGATTCACAGGAGTGTGAGCGGGCTTGCTCGTTGATCTTCTGATCGCTCAATACCCGGGTGGCCGTTACGTTTGGTAGACCGTTTGCGGCTTGTGCGTGTTTGATATGATCATCACCTACTGCCGGCGTATTGACGAGTCTTTAGAGTCCTACAAAGGGGTTTCCTGGCTCAAGCGAAACGAAATAGGAGCGCATATGAGATATGTGCGGGACCGAGAATAACACCAGTATGTTATACTGAATTCTATTCTCGCGATTTGTGACATTGATCGGTTGTATGCGATATAGCCGGGTTATCGGATCAAGCGTTGATTCAATAAGTTGTTACTATTGATATTAGTCGGTTATATGCGATATGACCGGATCGTTAAATAAAATGTTGATTTAATGATTTAATGTATAATTATATATTTGATATATTACTTTACATTAACTAGTATTGGTTCACTTAAAATTGATTTTCTCACTTGAATGTGCACATTGTTTATATATGATATATGCAAGTGTACATGTTTGTATCATGCTTGATGATACAAACAAGTTGTGTGTATGAGACTTGAACCAACTCAAGGTTACATTAGTGTTTGCTATTTTCCTAACAAATAACAAAAGAGTGAGACTTTGGTCAAAGTTATCAAGCTTCATGAAGCTTGATAAACATTGACAAAGTCAACTCTTTTGTCATTTGTTCAATATATTAGTTAACCCAACCCTTAACCTAATGCTTTGGTTAATTCTCTACATGAGTTAAGCATGAGAGCTTAACTCAACCATGGTGCCATTATTTATTGGATAAGTTTCATTTGGATATATTATTCATATGATTCTTTCTTCTTCTTCACCTTCATCAAGCTTCAAGAAAGCTTGCTACCTCCAATGGTGCCATGAGAAAAAGAGTGAGAAATCCAATTCTAAAGTGAACCCACTTCCTATTTCATCATCCTCTACTACTTGCCATGTAGTATAGGGTGTTCTCTTCACAAAGTTTTTGACCAAGTGAAGGAATAGCTTGAGTTTGAGTCTCCCCGACGTAGATCATCTTCGGCCTCGAAGTCAATGACCTAGCCCGATCATTTCTCCAACAAAACCATCGCTAGAGTCCGGGATTCCGGTGATCGCAGCAGAGGGACGTCAACACGGAGCTAAAGAAGTGGAGAACCGGATCTACAAAGGTTGTAATCCCTTTCACTTAGTAGCAAAGTTGTTTGCTAGCTTTTCTTTTCGCCTAATCTCTAGTTAATGATCTTCATTAGGGTTTCTCGGCACCGGAAAATTTTAATTTGGCATGGATGATGCCTTGTGGAACCTCTTGAGTTTGCCTAAGAACCCTACATACCCTACCACGGCTCTACCGAGTCATGCAAACAGGTTTTGGTTGGGTACAGTCCCGAGCCACATGGAGGCAGTGAGCGATTGTTGGGGATTCGTCTCCCCCGGTATTGGGAGTTGATATCGCACAGTGATCGATTGGTCAGGACCATAAGACCTTGGCCAAGGCAGTTGGGATTTACTGATAGGTTGATCAGTAGTTTCCCAGATTGGTCCCGAGCCATTTCAGCACGACTTATCAGATTATTAGGGTCTGACGTTCACCACCCCTAGACCCGGTATGCGATACTCTTTGACGAAGAGACCGGACTATACAGATATTGTCATGGATAGGCTCGGTAGGAGTTCGGACGAGTTTGCTCGCCAGCCTTCCTTTTCGACAGGTACCTGGGTAGCCATTACGTGCAGCTAGTGCAGCTGACATGCTTGTGGTTAAACCCACTGCCAGCGTAGTGTCGAGTCTTCAGAGTCCCGCATAGAGATTTTCCCTGCACTGGGCGAAAGGTGTAAAGGCCGTATGGTTTTACGGCAGGGCATCGATCACTTACGTACACTTGTGCGCGTATGATGATCGGGCGGATAATACTAGTGGGCTTTGGTTTAAGCCAGATCCTAGTATTATTTTAACGGATCAGTTTCGTCTCTTTGTGTTCGTGTTTCTCGGAACACGAATGCGGGTATGTATATACGGATGAGAGGAGCACAGAAGGAGACACCTCATTAGGGTTTTGACCATTTACTTGATTAAAACAATTATGAGGTGTAGGAAAGTATTTGTTATTTTGATAAATGATAATTGAGGCATGGCTACCAGTTTTGACTACTTGATTTTGTTTGACATTTTGACTTGGCTTGACCACTTGACTTGATTTGACTATTTGACCTAGATATTTTGGTG
Source organism: Agapanthus africanus (assembly GCA_030015575.1). Classification (NCBI taxonomy): domain Eukaryota; kingdom Viridiplantae; phylum Streptophyta; class Magnoliopsida; order Asparagales; family Amaryllidaceae; genus Agapanthus; species Agapanthus africanus. Next base: position 585,397,095 of record CM057339.1, on the reverse strand, counting down.
AGATATTTTGTTACCTAGATATTTTTGGTGCCATGCTTGTGGTCATGTCAAGGGAGCCATCTCATTTATCATTTTATCTTTATCATTTGAAAAAATGTTTTCTCTCTCCTCAAGTAAGCTCTCATGTTAGCTCTCTTCTTCTTCCTCACTAAAAACCCTAAAAGATCTCATGTATTGAGAATCCTAGGGTTTCAAGAGACAAATAAATCCATCTTCATACTCTGCACACACTAGTCTACTTAGATTAGCAAGCTAAGTATTCTAGTTACTTCAATTAGGAGGTGGGAGCTCTTGGTAGGCACTCTCGGGTGGATTATCATTGACGCGAGGAGGCCGAAGTTCAAGCACGATCCATACTTCCATCGAGGAGCTTAAGGAGAGGATCAAAGACCCAAAGGACTTGGTTTCTCTAGGTATACTTTCTATCATAGTAGATAGACCCTTACATGGTAGTTAGGTTTATGGTTAAGATCCGGTTTAGATTTATTCTAGCACCAAGTTTCTAATCGTAGAAAAAAATTTGTTCCACATTTGGCTACGAAAGTTTGCCGGGACGCTAGCTTTACCCTTCATGGTATCAGAGCCAATCTATAAACCTTAATATCTAGTTTCCATAAGGTTAAAATCTCAATCGACCAAAATTTCTGAATCGTATTTCCATTTTTGTATGCTTGCTGTCGAATTTTAAAGTTGTTCATAAAATTTTTTTTGGCATCTTAAAATATGTGCAGGCAAAACTATAAATGTGGAAAAAATTTGGGCATGTAACTCCAAAATTCGGCGGCGGAACGGGAGCAAAATGGCACATTTGCGGCTGTTTCGCCGCGCTTTTTGGGCTAAAGTGCCCGAAATTTTTCTGGGGATTTAGTTTATAGAAATATGATTTTTTGATATATGGTTTCGGCCCAGATTTGTTTAAGTGCTCTATTTGCCTTTTGGGCCAATTTGGGAAAGTTTAGTCGATCAAAATTTTAAAATACGTATTTTGTTATCAGTACTTGTTTAGCATTTGCGACCGAGAATGTCCTTTGATCGGTATATCCCGTCTATCTCTATATGTTCTTTTAGACGGATTTGCGAACGTGACATTCAAGTTGATGTTTCTGTTATTCTGCTGATATTGTGGTTGGATTGTCGTGGTGGATAACATGTGGTGCAATGTTAGTAGTACAGTTTATATTCATTTGTACATTTGTTATTGCGGCGCGAGCGTCCGACATGTGGACAGTCGTCTTTGCCGTGTTGTATATTATTTGTTTAGGGCACGACCGGGTTAAGGTCGATGTCACGATTTGTACATATTATTTTCATTTTCTGTACTTGGATTACCCCACGGTGGAGTGCACGAATAGCCGGGTTCTAGAAGGCAACAAGCCCACATCTCTTGGCGTTGAGATGGAGGGGGCTTCATTCTAGAATTGGCGGGCTATTCGCCGCACTCGTAGGGGGTATAGGATGACCCACGGAGGGGTGCCCAAGTTACCGGATTCCGTGAAATGCTGGGTGGCCCATTCACTTTGTTGAAGGGGGATGCCTCACTTCTGGGATTGGCGGGTAACTTGCCATGCTCGTAGGGGTCCAGGTTTTCATTGCACAAGCTATCCACACGACCGGGAACGTCGGGTTTTATTTGCGGCTCTAAATGAAACCCGGGGCTCTAAGATAATCCACCATTCTTTATTGTTGGCTGAGATTCTGTGATGTTGCTTATTATCATGCCTGGGACGAATGTTATATATATTTATATATATACTAGTAGATGTTGTATATGTTTTGCACCCGCGCTAGTCCAGCCCCCGCTCTGTCGTTAGTTAAGTAACCTAACGGGTGATGACGAGCCCCGTGGCGAATGCGGATGGCATATACGTACATCATATTTTCGTTCTTTTCTAGTGTGATAGGATTAAACTGATGGGACCACATTAATTTTTATTAATGTAAGAAAATAAATCTAAAAGATGTTGTTGGAACAAATTTTGAAAAACTGCAGTTATATTCTTTCACTTTGCATAGTGGTATTCGGTCATGAATATCCAGCACCTCATTCCAGGAGGCAAGAGCCGAGATCCCTTCCCGAGGAGTGACCTCTTGAGCAAAAGTCTATACTGTAGATTACTCGGTTTTTTTCAAAACCACAAGTTTTCAAAAGAAGATCCTAAACCACTCCTTTTGAAAATTGCTCAGGTTCCTTCAACGATATCAAGTTCATTATGTTAACGGTTTTTCGCCAAAAACCTAGCCGCAGCCCTCCGTCATTTCAGATAAATACTATTTAGTATTCGTACTATATTTGTTGGCATCCATCAAGGCATAGTGTACGATAACTAAATGATACTTATTTGTAGCATTGAGATGCATTAATTTAGGACAGTCGTATAGCCTTGTTGGCATCCGTCAAGGGCGAGTATGGGTGGGTCTAAATTAATCAGGACAATGACGGGTAAAACTTAACTCGCGCTTTATATTTTGTTGGCATCCGTCAAGGTCATAAGACGCCTGGAGCAAAAACTATATCGGGAGTTTCAAACATACAGGAAACTTGCAGATTCAGCATACCTTATGGAGTGTGGTGTCTAAAGTGGATTCCATCTAGTGCATCACACAATGATAGTTGGATCTTGATCCCACTGATGAATAGGATTACTCTTGGGAGATTTTCTCACTTAACATTCAATGCTATAAACCAAGTAGGTGTCTAGAATGGTGTTAGCGGGCTACGCCTCCAGGGAAAAAAGATTATGTAATTAAGGAACTTGCGAAAGCGTTGGAAAACCTCCCTCGATGTACCAACACCAGCCTAGCCGAAAGATTAAGCAATTATTGTGACGTGCGATTAATCCTAACTAATTCTTCTTTTAAGGTTTGAAGAAGAATTCGAGGAAACAGTAGGAGCCATCCTGATTAGATAAACTAATAACCAATCTAATCTTGCAAGAGCGCACGCTGAGTGTTTCTTTTCTCTCTCTCTAGGTAGCAACCATTTCATGCCCTAATCAAGATAATAAAATGTATCGCTTGACCGATCCGAATTCTTATTCGGGGCTAGGGAATGTCGGTTTAGCTCCAACTTATGATGGTGGTCATGAGTATAAGCTAGGGAAAGAGGATTGCATGAATTTCTTGATTGCCCCATCGAAGAAGAAGCACACTGTTGCATCTTCTTCAGGTGATTTTGTTATTAAGAACTATTTCTCGGTCAGTCCTACCGCCTGTGTACTAGATACCGAATCAGGATCTCATATCTGTAATTTATTACAGAAACTGAGAAAAAGTAGGATAGTTGGACCTGGTGATATGTCCCTCAGAATAGGGAACGGAGCACAAGTTAATGCTGCTGCCGTCGGTGAATATCACCTAGTGTTGACAAATAGCAATACTATGATTTTGAACAATTGCTACTATGTACCTTCATTGGTTTTCAACATCATATCAGTTTCTTTACTTGATAAAGATGGATAAAAGTTTGTTCTTGATAGAAATATCATGAGCATTTACCTTAATCAGGTATTGGTTGCAGAAGGTACATTGTGTAATGGTATCTATGTTCTAAATCAAAACACAGTTCTAAATATACGAAGCACTCACACGAGGAAGAGTTCAGAAGAGAACAAATCCTACTTGTGGCATTGTAGACTTGGTCATATCGGAGAGAAAAGATTGAGTAAATTTCATAAGAATGGATATTTGAATACGCTTGAATTCTTATCTTAAGAAACTTGTCAGTCCCGTCTCAAAGGAAAGATGACAAAATCTCCATTCACCGGACATTGAGAAAGAGTAGCAGAGCTCTTGGGACTCATACACAGTGATGTATGTGGTCCAATGTCTATACATGCAAGGGGTGGGTTCTCGTACTTCATCACATTCACTGACGATCTATCTAGGTTCGGATATGTGTATCTTATTAAACATAAATCTGAAGCTTTTGAGAAATTCAAAGAATTCAGAAGCGAAGTAGAGAAACGGACTGGAAAAAATATTAAGATCCTCCGATCTGATAGAGGAGGGGAGTACTTAAGCACGGAATTCCTTGATTACTTAAAAGAGAATGGTATTCTCTCTCAGCTTACTCCTCCATACACACTACAACACAACGGTGTATCGGAGCGGAAGAGCCGTACCCTATTGGACATGGTTCGCTCCATGATGAGTGAAGCCGAGTTATCTCTTTCATTCTGGGGATATGCGCTAGACTCTGCATCATATCTATTGAATAGAGTTCCTACCAAATCCATGCTTACCACCCCATATGAAACATGGGAAGGGAAAAGGCCATACCTTAATTTCATTAAGGTATGGGGTTGTCCGACTTATGTTAAAAAACAAAATCCGGATAAATTAGAGGCACGATCAGTTCTTTGTATGTTTGTAGGATATCCTAAGCATTCGCAAGGATATCAGTTCTACCACACCGAGGAACAGAAGGTGTTTGTTGCTCGCCATGCCAACTTTTTAGAGATGGAATTTCTTGCAAAAGAAATTAGTGGGAGCACAGTAGAACTGGAAGAAATTCCAGAGGAACAAACTGTAGCTGAAGATTTGGTAGAATCTCAGGATTCAATAATCCCAGACGAACCTCAGCCACTCCGCAGATCTGATAGGATTTCTCATCCGCCCGAGAGATACTACGGTTTTCTCATAGATAGGGATCGAGAGGATTGCATCTTAGAAGAAGATGACCCTACTAGTTTCAGGCAGGCCATTATTAGTAGGGACTTTTATAAGTGGCTGGATGCTATGCGATCCGAAATGGAATCCATGTACATCAATAAAGTGTGGACCTTAGATATTGCTCCACCTGGGGTAAAACCCGTTGGATGCAAATTGTCATGACCTGAAATTTAGTTCGTGTCCGGCACTTAAATCACGCAACGTCAAAAGGCGTAACGTAAATCAAGTAGGACGAAACCCAGAAAATCTAAACCTTTTTTTTTATAGGAGTGCAGTTTTGAAATAAGGTATAATGTGTTGGGTCAGCATAGCACCTTAGCAAGGTTTAGGAAGACATCACACATGCCATATTGAAATTTTGGGGTGCTAAACAAACTCTAACCAAGATCTTAACTAGAGTTTTAGGGTTAACTATGCATGTAAACAACTTTACATCTAAGAGAGAGAGAGAGATTACAACCTTTGTAGTCCGTTCCTTCGCTTCATAAGCTCCCAGTAGTAGTCCCTTTGCCGTGATCCATGATCTCCCGGACACAAGAGAGGCTCCACAAGTCGAATGATCCATTCTTGCATGAAGTCTTCCTTTTCGAAAATGATCTACCTTGAAGAATCTCAAGCTCAAGCTCTCACTTGTCTAATCAAGTATTAGTGAAGTGAACACCCTAATCTAAGTGGCTAGAATAGATGAGGATGATGAAGTAGGAATTTTACACTCTTTTGTTTTCAATTTCTCACTTTAAATCATCAAATCACAAAAAGCTAGAAAGCTTTCTCAAGGAGAAAGAAGAAGAAGAAAGCTTTTGTAATGAATAATGAATCTTGTTATGGTTACAAATGACAACCATGAGTTAATAATATCAAGAATTTAACTCATGTAGAGAATGAACTAGAGTTAAGGGTTTGGGTTGGGTTAAATAATATCTACACAAAATATCAATACAAAATATCTAAGCTTAAAACAAAATAAAGCTTCTAGAAGCTTCATGAAAAAGCTAACCCAAATGCTAACCCAAATCAAACCTAACTAGTTTAATCTCCACAAATCATGTTACATTTGTAACCTTAACTTATTACAATATTATATATCACATATATAATATATTTTTACAACAAAATAAAATAATACATTTAACATATATCGCATATATATCAATGTATTACCCGGTGAGAAAATGAATCAATAAAGCGAACTTATATTAGTTAACGTAATGTAATATATCAAATATATAATTATACATTAAATTATAGAATCAACACTTGATCCGACAATCCGTCTATATCGCATATAACCGACTAATATAACATGTACCGATTCATCGAATCAACACTTGATCCGATGACCCGGCTATATCACATATACCCGGCCGATATCATATATCGCGAGAATATAATACGGTATCTCATATCGTATTATTCTCGGTCCCGCACAGATCACATATGTGCTCCTACTCCGTTTTGCCTGAGCCAGGAAACCTCTGTGTAGGACTCTAAAGAATCGTCAATACGCCGGCATTAGGTGATGATCATATCAAACACCCACAAGCTGCAAGCGGTCAGCTAAACGTAACAGCCACCTAGGTATTGAGCGATCAGAAGATCAACAAGCAAGCATGTACATTCTCCTGTGAATCCAATCAGTAACACTACCGTACAGTCCGATCTCTTCGTCTGATATGTTGCATATCTAGTCTAGGGGTGGTAAACGTCAGACCCAAGTAACCGATAAGTCGTGTCGATGTTAGGGTCATAACGAATCGAGAAACTACTGATAACACTTACCATTAAATCTCAATATCATCCCTGGCCAGGGACTTCCAGTTATAGCCAATCGAATACAGTACAACATCAACTCCCTATACTGGGAGAGACGAAACCCCTCCTATCGCTCATTGCCTCTATGTGATTCAGGACTATACCCAAAAGCCACCGTTTTGCATGCCCTCTTGGACATGGTAAGGTGGAAATCAAAGCACAGTGGGAATCACACAAGACTCTATGGCGATCTCGGGTCTACAAACTAACCTGTACCAGTGTCACCGGAGAACTGCTATCTGACGATAGGTAAAATACCATCCAGGAGTTCTCGGCGAGTCCGTTCAGTGTACTCAGTCTCCACTGAGCACCCGTACACCATCTTTTATGTCCAACACCAATGGATATGGGATCATCCATCGCCCATCATATGGGTCAAGATGCATGTAAGCTAGTCTACTCTGGAGTATCTATGCCCTGTCTCGATACACCCTCGACTAGGAACAGTTATAGGATGTACTCGTTGACTACCCTGGCCCTACTAGTATGATCCCATCATAGTCCTAGTAGTCGAGTATATATCCTAGGGGCTTTATCAACACGTGATCACAAAACAGTATTCGTTAACATGTTAAGATAAAGTGAAACCAGATAGCATACTATCATATCGAGCAAGAAAGTCCTCTCTATATATATCCAAGCATCCATTATAATATACATCATATGTACAACAATGGCCTCTAGGGCATACATATAACTAACATAATTAATCATATTTTGTCTTTTAAAAATTCGGACAGCACCTCCCTTGTATATTTTGATCCAAAAACAGATATACAACAATATATGGGCATCCCCAAGCGGGAGCTAGCTCGACGCCAACTGGTGGAAACACAACCACACAAGTAATACATATACGACGCCCAACGGTGAAGACCAACCCAGAAAGAACAATTAAGAAGCAAGACATCAACTCAAGAAGCGAACACAACCCATCGCTCTAAGTCTCGCACAAAACCCAAGTATGACTAGGTCTAACAATATACAATACTAGTTTCTAATCTGATGTGATGTAACATGATGTGATGGAGTTTGTCTAGATATAATAGAATATAACGGTATGAGAGTGGGCACGATCCAACATGTGTCCCACCTACCAAAGCAAACACCCTGGATGGAGCTGTGTGCCAGCAATACCGCAACGAATCCCAAGCGGTCAAACCTGCAAGAACTGTGGCACAACGGGGGTGAGTTGCCAACTCCTGAGTAGAAAACATCAACAAGTAGAAATCGAATAAAATAACGATTTCCTAGGTCATTATACCCTCAAAGTAATACTAGGATATCTAGGGTGACCACAAATACATATATGTCAACAATCAATTCAATGCCCATAGCATAGATAAATAAACATCCGACATCATATGTCTGTAATATAAGTGGATAACATTCAAATGTCCATCAATGACACAACTCAATATCATGGAACATGAATGTCCAACATCGACACTCGAAACATCATGAAAACATAGTATGTATATATATGTATGTATGTATGTATGAGGATATCAACAACCTGTGTCTATCAACGACACATCAAAATCATAGAACCTGAGTGTCTAACACCGACACTCGAAACACCATGAAAACCCGTGTCCAGCATCGACACGTAAATCCTCATAACTCAGGCACCACATCTTCAGATTGGCCCTCATTTACGTATCTCATCTCAGGCGCCGCTTACTCAGATCGGCCCTCATATCCATCTCATAACTACGGTCGGTATCCTCCAGATATCCGCCGAGTTCTATAAAATCACCGGTAGGTAGTGTTCCCTCTGCCAGGCTCATCGGCTTCACCACGATACTCATTTCTTGCCCCAGGGGTACCATACTGGGTCCACCATATACCCGCAAATGGATCATCACCTCCTCGAATCGAGTCTTGAAAACCTATCTCAGAATCGTGAAAACTCATGGTGGACGCATCGAAATATCATATCATGAGAAACCGGGTTTTTAAAACAATACATCATTTCCTACGAATTATAACCACAGTTCTCAAATCCAGAAATCTCATGAAAACCGCATCTCAATGCATATAACCATAAAGTATGACGTATGCAACATAGAGTAATAATATGAGCATATCGGTATATCATGCAAGCATATAACCACAAGGTACGACCTATGCAATATAAAGTAATAATATGAGCATATTGGTATATCATGCAAACATGTAAAGTGATGATATAGAACAATGAATATACTACACAGTTACGAATCATATCATGACGTGGCGGTTCTACAGTGTATATGACATGGCAATTATAGATGAAGAATGTGTGTGAGCTGGCAAATCTGTGTAAGTGTAACATTTGCATCAACGGAAATGGTGCAGGTGTCACGACCCAAAGTTTGGCCCGTGACCGGCACTTAATCATGTAACGTCTACAGGCGTAACGCGACCAAGTGAACCGAAATCCCAGAAATCAAACCAGTGAAAGTAGAGAGTGTTATAAGTTTTTAAAAGAAAGCACTTACTAACATGATAAGAAATCAAAGTAAACAATCACCAAGATAGTAATATACGACGCCGTAGCGAAGATCGAGATCCACAAGTGGGAACATCACAGATAGGATAAACTGCAAGTACAGTCGGCTTACAACGAGCTCGACACCAGAATACAAATAAAATACATCATCGTCCTCACACTGTCTCTAAGTCAAATACATACATGGTAGATGGAGAATACTAGATACAACAATGTACATACTGAAAGATAAACAGATACCGCACAAAACCCACCTATCAGCAAAGAGCTAGTACACCAACTATGGGGGTATCTGTGTCAAAAGATGCAAAGCAGCCTGCCGCGACTACTCCGAAGGGCAACCTGCAAACACTGTGGCACAACGGGGGTGAGTTGCCAACTCGTGAATAGAGATAACAAATAAAGGTAATCGCGAGCATGCACGTACTGCGCTACTCTATCATATGCCAACAGATGATATCAATATGTGATAAGAAGTATGTGCAATAATCATGCAAGCACTCTATCAGGTAATGTAACTACAGGATGAGGTACAATAGTAAATGCTGAGCAGGGGCAATATAATATCTACACGGAATGTCAACGTGGAATATATAATCGGTGTCCATCAATGCACCCAGATCCCTAAATAGCTCAGGCGCCGGCACTCTCATCGGCCCTCAAATCCTGTACATCTCTGAGAATCCCGAGTGCCCAACATCGGCACCCAAATATCATAAATACTCGTGTCCAGCATCGACACGCAAATCCTCATCCATCGGGCCCCGTCAGTCCGGGTCAGCCCACGGGCTCCGTCTGCGGTATCGGCCCTCGGCCCCAGCAGTACGGATCACCCAGCATCCATCTATAGACTCTGATCAGTACCCTCCGAATAACTGTCAGGTTCAACCAATCACCGGTAGGTAGTAGTCCCTCTGCCAGGCTCACCGTCTACTACATAGCGAAACCGTTCTCGCCCCGGGGTACCATACCGGGTCCACCATGTACCCGTAATCGGCCTCAACCAACTCCTCGATTCGGGTTCACATGTATCACTCTAGTACCGAGAAAACACATGGTGGACACACCGAATATCATATCAAGGGAACCGGGTTTTTAAATGATCACATATTTGCAATAGCCACGGTTCCCAAATCCAGAAATCACATGTAATCCAAACCAAAATGCAAGTCAATGATCCGATATGATATGTGCGTCAAATATGAATAGCATGTCAAGTCACATATAGATGAGCTACAATATAATGATCCGATGTGATATAGGCATCAAGTATAAGTAGCATGTCAAGTCACATATAGATGAGCTACAATATGATGATCCGATGTGATATAGGCATCAAGTATAAATAGCATGTCAAGTCACATATAGATGAGCTACAATATGATGATCCGATGTGATATAGGCATCAAGTATAAATAGCATGTCAAGTCACATATAGATGAGCTACAATATGATGATCCGATGTGATATAGGCATCAAGTATAAATAGAATGTCAAGTCACATATAGATGAGCTACAATATGATGATCCGATGTGATATACTATAGTGTGAGTATCATGGCAATTACTAACGGTGTGTGTGTAACATGCAGGATAGTGTTCGTGCAACATGGACCGTTAGTAATGGTGCGGTGTTCTATCAATTCTAGTTTATATCCAAATAGCAGGGAATGCAGCATGCACTAATTAGTAGCCATGAATAGTCAATGTATACAAAGGAAATTATAAGGTCCTATCAGCCCTGACGTAGAACGCCATGCGGGCGATATCCCCGTAGATGTGAAATCTACTCACCGTAGTCTCTCGCTAGGTATAGCCAACAACTTGTTTCCCCTTCTGCGCGGCGTCCGCCGTACTCGCCTGCGAACCTAGAATTACACAATATATCACGCGTAAGCTTGAAGTCACACAAACGCGACATTAGAGCCGAACTAGTAACTCGTGTCGCGAACCAAGCGCGCGTGTGCGCGATATGCTAAAACGTGTGGTTACACGCCTGAAACCACTCCGACGCGTCGCGATACGCAGAAACCCAAAACCCACAAAAACGTATCACGCGTGTCGCGAAGACTAAAAATACGGGAAAATAGGTAATCACCTCCAGATTTTGATACAGGAAAGATATTGTAAAACTATATATACCAAAACAACCCACATAGCAGCAGACACCCACACCCCGAACCCCAACCCAAAGCACCCCCATTTGGCCGCAAATTGCGGCCAGAATGCACATTTCGACGGCCTGGGTAGGGAATTGGACTCCCAGGTTTTGTGTGTGCACTCTATACCCCCCATACATGCTACAGTAATATCTAGTTTTACTCTGAAATGTCCCGGGTAGCAGCAGATCCTACAGGGCCTTATTTCTAGTTAAAATCCACACTTTTGCACTAAAATTAAACTTTAGGTTATTTTGTGCAAACTGAAACAAAACTTGGCCTAAGATAGCTCTAATAACACATAATAGAGCTAACACAACTAACAAAACCCTAATCTAACATGTGAATCACAAATATCCTTAAATATCACCAAAAATGCACAAAAATGAGATTTTTACTAAAGAGTACTACAAGTTTAAGGAAAAGGAGTGCTAATATGAGTTAATACCTTCTAAGAATCTTGTAGAACACCAAAAGTTCCAGCTTCTCCTTCTAGTGTGCAGATTTGCTTCAAACACCTCAAAAAGCTCACTTTTCCTAAGGTTTTGTGATGAAAATGTGTTGTTTTTATGTAGGATTAGTTTGGGAATCAAGGAGAAGTGAAAAAGAGAGGAAAGGATGAAGGAAAACCAAGGTTTTTCTGCTGGATTTTCCAGAATTTCTGAAGTGAGGAGAAGAGAGAGAGAGGGAAGAGAAAGAAATGGGTCAAAAGTCAATTTTTTTCTACCTAACACCATGCTCATTTGTTTATTAGGATTTGAATTATTGTAACACCTTAGAATGTGTTTTGTAGCTAATTATATTTTAATATATGGTTTTTAATAAAAAGTTTACCAAATTAAGTTTTAAATATTTTATCTTATTTAATGTGTATTTTATTAGAATTTTGTTAGGCACACACACACTTGTGCATGATAACTAGGGTTGTTTTGGGGTTAAACCATGATTAGCAACCATGGTTAACCAACCTTTTTCTCTAATCTAGTTTTATTACTTGTTTATGTGTCATGATAGTTTTAAATGGGTTTTAATTTTGAATTGGTGTTTGGTGCATGGTTGACTTTGAGAGAGAGAGAGAGAGAGAGAGAGAGCATGGGGCATCATGGCCTTTGCCATGCCTCATTTAATGAGGAAAGAGAGAGTGAGAAGGGGTCTTTGGAGTGTGCTCTCATTTCTCCACCTCATTTTCTATCTCTCATTCTCTCACTCTCTCACAAACACCCACACACACTTCCAGCAGCAGCAGCTTCATCACAACACACTCACTCACTCTCAAACTCACACACACACACTGCAGAGAGAGAGAAGAAGCAGCAGCAGAAGCAGAAGAAGGAAGCAGCAGCAGCAGCACAGGCAGTGGCAGCAGCAACAACATCAAGAGCATCTTCCTCACCATCATCAGCATCACTATCATCATCATTACCATCAACAGCAGCAGCAGGAATAGAAGCAGCAGCAAGCAGCAGTGACAGCAGCAGCAACACTAGGAGCAGCAGCAACAGAGGCAAGCTCCAGCAACTGCAGCAGCCATCACCTCCTCCATACACCTCTTCACCTGCTTTCTAGGGTCCAATAGGGTATATTTCCGAACCCTATTGTTTGATTGTGCAGCTTGTGTGCTAATTAGCTTGTTTAGTGCTAGTTTAGCTAGTTTAGTGCTAGTTTTGGTGATTTGTGAGGTATTGTGGTAATTTGTTGGATGTGTTGGATACCCTAGTTTACTTAAGTGCTAATAGGGACATTGCAACTGAGAAATCCCCAGATTACACTAAAATACCATATAGTTTGTGATTTGTGCAATTTGTGGCTTTTGAGGTGATATTTGTGACATTTGTGATCTGCTATAGACCCGGACCTTGCAGAGTAAAATTGAGGAAACTGGAGCATGCTTGTTAGGTCTAGATGACACCACCAGAAGACGAACCCACCAGCCCCATTTGAGGCCGCCAATTTTAGCATTCTGGCCGCAATTTGCGGCCAGGAAGGGAGCTAGGGTGTTGGGGTTTGGGTGTAGGGATCCCTGCTGTGTTTTCTAGGTCTTTGACATGTATAGTTTTGCAATATCATGCCTGTAGGAAAATCTGGGACTATATGTCGCTTTTGTGTTTAGTTGTGTTTGCGCGATACGCGCGATACGTGAGTGGGTTCTGTGATCCAGCGTATCGCGGCGTGTCGCGATGGTTTCTAGACGCGTTCACACACGATTCAGCGTATCGTGCCACGCGCGTTTAGTTCGCGATGCGAGTTTCTCGTTTCGTTTCGATATCGCGTTTCGCGAGATATCTTGGCTTATATGTGATTTTCATGTTATGTTTACAGGTTTGCAGGCAGGAGCTACGAACACGGCTATAAGGGAGCAGGTGATAGGATTCACCCAGCGTGGAGTTTAGGTGAGTAGATTTAACATCTACAGGGGAATCGCCCGCATGGCGTTATGCGTCTGGGCTAGGATTCAATTTCCTGTCGCACATTCTACGTCATTGTAGAATTGCGCCTTACTGCATTTCCTAGATATAGCTATATACTGTGACTAGCAGCCGTAGGACACTGCACACATTATTGACAGTTCATGTTGCACGAGCACGGATTGCATGCTACACACACACCGTCAATAATTGCCATGTCACACAATACCCCTTATAGCTACCTTTGCTTACCACACTTGACATCTAGTTTATCGGTATACCTATAGTGTATCATACCTTTAGTGATAGGTATATTTTCACTTGCGATACAGCTACAGGTATACCTCCTACATATTTTACCTATACCGGGAGGGATTTCCTATATATGTTACTATACCCAGGGGGGTATACGACATCCGTTCCTATAGGTAAATACCTATACTTTGCTACACCTGTATGTTAGATGCATATTCAGTGGTTGTCGCATATTCACATTACTGATGTTACTTAGCTGTACCTTATCATGATTTCGCATACATCTGGTTCAGCTATATACTTGTGTTTACCTGCTCGCATTCAGATATATCGCATACATCTATTCCTGTATTTATGCATTGTTTATCTGGATTTCATATGATGTTTTCGGGATTTGGGAACCGCGGGAGTTCATGAAATTATGCATACATGTAACAACCCGGTTTCCTTGATATGATATTTCGAGCGTCCCCCATGAGTTTTATCGGTGCTGATTACCTACTCCATACGAGGTGTGGTTGCCGTATGAGAGTACATGGCGGGGCCCGGTATGGTTCCCCTCGGCAAGAAGATCGATGGGTTTGCCGATTGAGCCTGGGGGCGGGCGAGTACCTACCGGTGATTGTTTGGACCTGGCAGTTGTCTGGAGGCTACTGGCCAGAGTAGAGAGTTGGATGCGGGATGACCTGTACTGTCGAGGCCGAGGGCCGACACTGCAGACGGACCCCGTGGGCTGTCCGGACTGACGGAGCCCCATATACGAGGATTTCTGTGTCGATGCTTGGCACACGGTTTCATGATATTTCTTTAAACCCCTTTTTGTATATATAACAGGGGACTTAGCCATTGTTATATATACCCTTACACCAATATTAGTGGAATGGGACGCTAATATATGTGTATTGCCCCCATCATATTTATTTCTGTACATGTATATATATCTTTAGGATGTTAGATTCATATTGAGATTGGACTTGGGTTACTAGGTGATTCATTGGGGTTTGGACATTGGATATACCTATGTGATTGGTGACTTGTACATTCGGATATAGGAGATTACCTGATATTGTACATACGAGATATGTGAGATTCACTTGATGTTGTACATGTGATATATGTGAGATACACTGATATTGTACACGCTAGATATGTGGGATATACTCGACATTGTACATTGAGGAGATGTGAGACTTATTTGATGTGAGTGCCCAATGTGGGGCCCGGTATGAGGATTTGGGATTGGAGTATCTTGATGGATTATGATCCTGCCACGACGTCAGGTTTCCGTGGGAAATGACATATTCCACCCTATACCTCACCCTTACCTACCTTATGCACAGATTCATATATTGGTAGTACCTGTAGTGTACCCCTATGATAGTTGCATATTTGCTTCCTCATATCTCTATTGCATAGTTATTGCACACTATTGTCATGTTTCTGTCGCTTCACTTATTGATTGTACCTGCTAGTGTACTCTCTTTATTCCAGCATTGCATGACATATTATTACTATTGTAATCGCATATCTTAGATTCATGCTGTACGTGCATTCCTGCGATTACCTGCATATGTTTTATACTATTCACGAGTTGGCAACTCACCCCCGTTGTGCCACAGGTGTTTCAGGTTTTTCCCCAGAGTAGTCGAGGCAGGCTATTCCCTTATTCAGCTATCCAGCTACCACCTTTTGCTACAGATACCGCATCAGCTCACAGTACCATTTTGCTTAGGTGGGTTAGACGGTTATCTGTATTACATATTGTATATTCGTTGTATTTTGTACTCTCCATCAGCTATTGTATTATTGACATAGAGACTTGGTGAGGACGTTAGTTGTTTTATTGTGGATTTGAGGTCTTTTATATATACAGCTTCTACCTCTACTGTCATCATTTTCTGTTGTATTCATTGTGGCTGGTTTCTACAAATGGGTGTTGCTAAAATTTTAAGGAAAGAAAGTAAGACTTTTTAAAGAATTTGGGTTGCGATTTCAAATGTTTCAAACTTATATTATCTTTTCCGTATTCTTATGGTTTAGATTTCTGGGTTTGGCTTTCTTTTACTACGTTGCGTCTTTAGGCGTTGCGTAGTATTAGGGCCGTCACGGGCCATTTCTGGGTCGTGACAAAGTTGGTATCAGAGCGTTAGGTTTTACCTTTCGGAGTGTAGGATGACCTTAGTATGATGGAGTAGGTAGCTTAAGCAGAGTAACGTAGTGTGTGTATGTCTGCAGCATACCCACAGCGCGGTACCTTGCATTAAGTGACCTAAGTACAATTTGCTTGACATTCCTTCCTTGATGATTCATATCTTTGAGATTCGATTTCCTCATTCTTATCGAATCTCATCTTGTATCTATTTATAGCCTTGCCGCCGACGACTATGGGGACTCAAAGTGATGCAGCGAGGGCCGAGGTCAGAGTTAGCTCGGGTGAGACGAGTACTGACCAGGATGGCACTCTAGTTGCACAGGTGCAGACGGATCAGCCTACCACCTATACTATGGATAGACTTTTGGTAGAGATGCAGGAGTTCCGCCAGACGATGAGTTCCTTAGTTGACGTCGTTCGGGAGCTACGACAGGAGGTTGTCACCCCTGTTACTCAGCTGTCCCTTACGATCAGCATGCAGCAGTCCGTCACCTACATAGCACCAGTTGTTGCAGTTCCAGTTGACGAGGTACATGTTCCAGAGGTTCAGACAGTCCCAGGACAGTGGAGGACTCGTACCAGCGTACCAGCCCAGAGGCAGAGGTTTGGTCGTCGAGACAGATTTCGTGGCCGTCGCGGGAGTAGCAGAGGCTTAGGACGAGGACAGTCGTTCAGCCCTTATCCCCAGGATGGTCAGCAGTCAGCACGTGGATGTTTTCGATGCGGAAGCCTTCAGCACTTCGTCAGGGATTGTTCCTTAGCACCTCGTCATGATCGTTTCCAGAGAGGCCGTGGACGTGGAAGATTTGCTCAGAGGGCTCAGGCTACCAGAGGAGTTCATCCA
Organism: Agapanthus africanus; assembly: GCA_030015575.1. NCBI lineage: Eukaryota > Viridiplantae > Streptophyta > Magnoliopsida > Asparagales > Amaryllidaceae > Agapanthus > Agapanthus africanus. The sequence continues at coordinate 585,380,303 of CM057339.1, read as the reverse complement.
GCTGCGAGTAGAGGGCAGACACAGGAGTTTGCTTCTACTCATCTGGACGCGCAGACGTCCAATGTGGAGTTTTCAGGTACCCTTGAGTTTTATTTTCTCTTGGTGTATTTATTTGTTTCTTGCTTGTACTGTGGTTGGGTAGATTAGTCGTAGTTGTGCTAACTTCTGTCAGCGATTCTTTTGTTGCGCGACACGTATTTCAGTTTTGTGCCAATCGGATAGGAGGTAGAGATTCGTCCGTCGTTTTGATCCTTCTAGAGATGTTGGATTTGACGTTCTCCTGGGCACAGACTGGTTAACTACGTGTTAGGCGTCTGTAGACTACCGTGTGGAAGCAAGTTAGGTTTTGTTTCCCCCGGCTAGCCAGTTCTTGTTGTGCAGGTGGATAGTTGTGCCGCCTCTCACAGCTTGAATTCAGCCTTTTTAGCTAGTCGGCTACTGAGGAGATGGCGTGGATTCTTGGCGTTCATTCGTGATACCGGAGCCACCGTGGGATTGTTGGACCGGGTTCTTTTCGTGCGAGAGTTTTCCGACGTTGTTCCAGATGAGCCGGCGAAGCCGAGGGAGCTTAAGGATCAGCTGCAGAGTTTTGGTTTGGGAAGTTTTGTGCGTCTGAGTGTTTCGCTTTTGGAAACTCCTATTTCTGTTCGTCGAGGGGGAAAGACGGCAGTTTAGGGTTGTGTATCGACGGATCGTCAATTGAACCGGCTTACGGTGCGGATAGGTATCCTTCACCTTGCCGTGGCGATTTCTTCGATCAGCTCCAGAGTGCGAGGCATTTTTTTCTAAGTGTGCTTGGGATCAGGTCATCATTATTGCGGATTCGGGATGATGGCATTTCGAAGACTGCCTTATGCGTGCTACGGGCTTTGTGTGTTTCGGTGAGTCGTTGGATTCCCTGATGCCCTAGCAGCATTCGTAGATATGATGAACCAGTTTTCTTCAGGCCGTTCCTCGACCAGTTTTTGTTGTATTATTTACGACACTCTGGTCTACTTAAGGTGTTTTGAGGGACAGGAGTAACACTTGAGGATTGTTATGCAGATGCTGGGAGAGCGCCAGCAGTTTGCTAAGTTCTCGGAGTGTTTCTTCAGGCTTGTTTGTGTTGACTCCTAGGTCTTGTAGTCGCGGGAGACGGTTCCGTATGGTTCCGAGGGAGATCGTGGCCGTACAGCTTAAGCCCAGACTTGTGTGCAGGACGAAGATCCGCAGATTGTTGGGCTTAGCAGGTTTTGCCGCCGTCTCATGCAGGATTGCTAGAGTAGTGCTGCACCGTCGACTGAATTGACCAAAAAGGAGGTTCCTTTTCTTTGAACTGAGGCACGTGTACAGAGTCTTCAGCAGTTGAAGATTCAGTTAACAGCTGCATCAGTTCTTCCTTTGCTTTTGGTTCGGGCGACCTTGTTGTTTAACTGTAATGTTTCTTGAGTGGACTCGAGTGTGTACTGAGGTGACACTATAGAGATATCGCTTTTGCTTTCCCTACATTTGGAGGAAGTACGAGGAGGATATTCCACTCATGATCTGGAGATGGCCGCGGTGGTTTTGCGTCGGAAATTTGGAGACACTACTTGCTTGGGAGTCGTGTCAGAATTTCCACGAACCACTAGAGCTTAAGGTACATCTTCCTGCAGCGGGTTTGGATTGTTGTGATGGTCTTCTGCAGATTTACAGTTCTGGTGTGATCGTTCAGTATAGCTTAGTTCGTCTCTACGGAGGGGACAGCTTGCTCATGTCCGCGCCCGACCACTTTCCTTAAATCGTTTTCGCGAGACACTGCCCGTCGAAGCTCGTACGTCAGAGATACTTGAGCATATTCGGCTGGGTAACGATTCAGAGACCTTGATTTGTGACAATGATGTGCTAAGTTAGGGACACGTTTGTGTACCTGGTTTCATCGGGTAGAGACGTGAAATCCTAGAGCATGCACATCTGTCAACTCTCTTTATGCATTCAAGTTCCACCAGCCTTGGCGTGACTTGTGAGATAGTTACGAGTGGATAGGGATGTAAAGAGAAGTTTCAGGTTTCGTTTCAAGTGTCTGTCTTGTTGTGTGCTTTGGATCGAGCATCTGAGACCGGCTGGAGAATTGCAATCTTTTTACCGTTCCGAAGCAGGAATGGGAGCAGATCTCCACGAATTTCGTTATGGTTTCCACCTAATTTTGGTTAGGGTGCGACTCCATTCGGATTCTTGTCATCCGGTTTTACTCGGTTTGCTCAGTTGTTTTGTTAAGTTTGTGTGTTGGTTTGTTTGTTGGTCGTCAGCAGCTTGGGATCGTCACTCGCCATCGTTAGGGTTCTCTTTCGATAGCTATTATCAGGAGACACTCCAATTGGCCACCCTTAGGCTTAAGGGTTAGGTCGTGTCGATCGCCAGCCTGTTGTTTTCTGACTCTGCGAAGGTAGGATTTTGGACCCCAGCCATGTCTAGAGAATTCGGAGTTAGTCCAGTTGTGTTCAGGTCAGGATGAGAACTGTCCATTGCAAACAGATGTTTTATGCGACTGTGTTGGTCGCAGGCCTGAGTGCACAGTGGCAAGTCATGGATTCCTATGGACTTTCCGATGAATGACGTGTTGGATGTTGGGAAGCTTATCCCAGGGTTTAGGTCCTTCTGAGATTCTATTAGCGGGTTAGTTTCGTTGCCCTTAAATTGGCACTTCCGCCCAGATTATTGGATTTTCACTCCGTATTCCTTGTGAAGATACTTTACATTTACCTTCATGACCTTTCTCACATGTTTGGGCACCAGACCTTTTAGCTGGACGCGATCCTTCGTTCACCCGCAGCCATGTGTGTTAATGGCTCGACAGGTGGGGAAACGTCGGTCAAAGGTCTTGCCATCGGTGAAGGGTTTTCTCGGGCGTAGCCGTGTAGTGAGATAGTCACTTGGGAGGCTGCGAGCGAGATTTGAGGATTTTAATCTTCTTGTTGAAGGTATAGGTAACAGTATAAATTTTAAATTCGGGGACGAATTTCTTTTAAGGGGGGGAGATTGTAACACCTTAGAATGTGTTTTGTAGCTAATTATATTTTAATATATGGTTTTTAATAAAAAGTTTACCAAATTAAGTTTTAAATATTTTATCTTATTTAATTTGTATTTTATTAGAATTTTGTTAGGCACACACACACACTTGTGCATGATAACTAGGGTTGTTTTGGGGTTAAACCATGATTAGCAACCATGGTTAACCAACCTTTTTCTCTAATCTAGTTTTATTACTTGTTTATGTGTCATGATAGTTTTAAATGGGTTTTAATTTTGAATTGGTGTTTGGTGCATGGTTGACTTTGAGAGAGAGAGAGAGAGAGAGAGAGAGAGAGCATGGGGCATCATGGCCTTTGCCATGCCTCATTTAATGAGGAAAGAGAGAGTGAGAAGGGGTCTTTGGAGTGTGCTCTCATTTCTCCACCTCATTTTCTATCTCTCATTCTCTCACTCTCTCACAAACACCCACACACACTTCCAGCAGCAGCAGCTTCATCACAACACACTCACTCACTCTCAAACTCACACACACACACTGCAGAGAGAGAGAAGAAGCAGCAGCAGAAGCAGAAGAAGGAAGCAGCAGCAGCAGCACAGGCAGTGGCAGCAGCAACAACATCAAGAGCATCTTCCTCACCATCATCAGCATCACTATCATCATCATTACCATCAACAGCAGCAGCAGGAATAGAAGCAGCAGCAAGCAGCAGTGACAGCAGCAGCAACACTAGGAGCAGCAGCAACAGAGGCAAGCTCCAGCAACTGCAGCAGCCATCACCTCCTCCATACACCTCTTCACCTGCTTTCTAGGGTCCAATAGGGTATATTTCCGAACCCTATTGTTTGATTGTGCAGCTTGTGTGCTAATTAGCTTGTTTAGTGCTAGTTTAGCTAGTTTAGTGCTAGTTTTGGTGATTTGTGAGGTATTGTGGTAATTTGTTGGATGTGTTGGATACCCTAGTTTACTTAAGTGCTAATAGGGACATTGCAACTGAGAAATCCCCAGATTACACTAAAATACCATATAGTTTGTGATTTGTGCAATTTGTGGCTTTTGAGGTGATATTTGTGACATTTGTGATCTGCTATAGACCCGGACCTTGCAGAGTAAAATTGAGGAAACTGGAGCATGCTTGTTAGGTCTAGATGACACCACCAGAAGACGAACCCACCAGCCCCATTTGAGGCCGCCAATTTTAGCATTCTGGCCGCAATTTGCGGCCAGGAAGGGAGCTAGGGTGTTGGGGTTTGGGTGTAGGGATCCCTGCTGTGTTTTCTAGGTCTTTGACATGTATAGTTTTGCAATATCATGCCTGTAGGAAAATCTGGGACTATATGTCGCTTTTGTGTTTAGTTGTGTTTGCGCGATACGCGCGATACGTGAGTGGGTTCTGTGATCCAGCGTATCGCGGCGTGTCGCGATGGTTTCTAGACGCGTTCACACACGATTCAGCGTATCGTGCCACGCGCGTTTAGTTCGCGATGCGAGTTTCTCGTTTCGTTTCGATATCGCGTTTCGCGAGATATCTTGGCTTATATGTGATTTTCATGTTATGTTTACAGGTTTGCAGGCAGGAGCTACGAACACGGCTACAAGGGAGCAGGTGATAGGATTCACCCAGCGTGGAGTTTAGGTGAGTAGATTTAACATCTACAGGGGAATCGCCCGCATGGCGTTATGCGTCTGGGCTAGGATTCAATTTCCTGTCGCACATTCTACGTCATTGTAGAATTGCGCCTTACTGCATTTCCTAGATATAGCTATATACTGTGACTAGCAGCCGTAGGACACTGCACACATTATTGACGGTTCATGTTGCACGAGCACGGATTGCATGCTACACACACACCGTCAATAATTGCCATGTCACACACTACCCCTTATAGCTACCTTTGCTTACCACACTTGACATCTAGTTTATCGGTATACCTATAGTGTATCATACCTTTAGTGATAGGTATATTTTCACTTGCGATACAGCTACAGGTATACCTCCTACATATTTTACCTATACCGGGAGGGATTTCCTATATATGTTACTATACCCAGGGGGGTATACGACATCCGTTCCTATAGGTAAATACCTATACTTTGCTACACCTGTATGTTAGATGCATATTCAGTGGTTGTCGCATATTCACATTACTGATGTTACTTAGCTGTACCTTATCATGATTTCGCATACATCTGGTTCAGCTATATACTTGTGTTTACCTGCTCGCATTCAGATATATCGCATACATCTATTCCTGTATTTATGCATTGTTTATCTAGATTTCATATGATGTTTTCGGGATTTGGGAACCGCGGGAGTTCATGAAATTATGCATACATGTAACAACCCGGTTTCCTTGATATGATATTTCGAGCGTCCCCCATGAGTTTTATCGGTGCTGATTACCTACTCCATACGAGGTGTGGTTGCCGTATGAGAGTACATGGCGGGGCCCGGTATGGTTCCCCTCGGCAAGAAGATCGATGGGTTTGCCGATTGAGCCTGGAGGCGGGCGAGTACCTACCGGTGATTGTTTGGACCTGGCAGTTGTCTGGAGGCTACTGGCCAGAGTAGAGAGTTGGATGCGGGATGACCTGTACTGTCGAGGCCGAGGGCCGACACTGCAGACGGACCCCGTGGGCTGTCCGGACTGACGGAGCCCCATATACGAGGATTTCTGTGTCGATGCTTGGCACACGGTTTCATGATATTTCTTTAAACCCCTTTTTGTATATATAACAGGGGACTTAGCCGTTGTTATATATACCCTTACACCAATATTAGTGGAATGGGACGCTAATATATGTGTATTGCCCCCATCATATTTATTTCTGTACATGTATATATATCTTTAGGATGTTAGATTCATATTGAGATTGGACTTGGGTTACTAGGTGATTCATTGGGGTTTGGACATTGGATATACCTATGTGATTGGTGACTTGTACATTCGGATATAGGAGATTACCTGATATTGTACATACGAGATATGTGAGATTCACTTGATGTTGTACATGTGATATATGTGAGATACACTGATATTGTACACGCTAGATATGTGGGATATACTCGACATTGTACATTGAGGAGATGTGAGACTTATTTGATGTGAGTGCCCAATGTGGGGCCCGGTATGAGGATTTGGGATTGGAGTATCTTGATGGATTATGATCCTGCCACGACGTCAGGTTTCCGTGGGAAATGACATATTCCACCCTATACCTCACCCTTACCTACCTTATGCACAGATTCATATATTGGTAGTACCTGTAGTGTACCCCTATGATAGTTGCATATTTGCTTCCTCATATCTCTATTGCATAGTTATTGCACACTATTGTCATGTTTCTGTCGCTTCACTTATTGATTGTACCTGCTAGTGTACTCTCTTTATTCCAGCATTGCATGACATATTATTACTATTGTAATCGCATATCTTAGATTCATGCTGTACGTGCATTCCTGAGATTACCTGCATATGTTTTATACTATTCACGAGTTGGCAACTCACCCCCGTTGTGCCACAGGTGTTTCAGGTTTTTCCCCAGAGTAGTCGAGGCAGGCTATTCCCTTATTCAGCTATCCAGCTACCACCTTTTGCTACAGATACCGCATCAGCTCACAGTACCATTTTGCTTAGGTGGGTTAGACGGTTATCTGTATTACATATTGTATATTCGTTGTATTTTGTACTCTCCATCAGCTATTGTATTATTGACATAGAGACTTGGTGAGGACGTTAGTTGTTTTATTGTGGATTTGAGGTCTTTTATATATACAGCTTCTACCTCTACTGTCATCATTTTCTGTTGTATTCATTGTGGCTGGTTTCTACAAATGGGTGTTGCTAAAATTTTAAGGAAAGAAAGTAAGACTTTTTAAAGAATTTGGGTTGCGATTTCAAATGTTTCAAACTTATATTATCTTTTCCGTATTCTTATGGTTTAGATTTCTGGGTTTGGCTTTCTTTTACTACGTTGCGTCTTTAGGCGTTGCGTAGTATTAGGGCCGTCACGGGCCATTTCTGGGTCGTGACAATTATAAAATGGGGTTTTGCTTAGGTTAAAATGGTGGTGAAAATATCAACCATGTAACACAAGAAAAATGGTTAACATGCTACCAAAACCCTAAGTCTCAAAAATGTCTAAGTGTGCAAGTGTACACTACACAAGGAAAATGATGCTAACACTACTAAATAACTAATAATCCTAGGAACACATATATATAATAACACGTACGATCACTAATTATCACGAAAGACATTCAAACGGAAATTCAAAGTGTTACAGCAGGTGTACTAGCAATTGATATCATATAACATTTCATACTGGAACAAGGTGTATACATCACTAAGGGTAATATCCTACATAACATGAACAATTAATGGGTATATCTATCTACATATAAACTATATGGTCACTTAAGGATACGAATCGTATTTTGAATGTGGGGGCTACAGTGTTTAGGAAAAGGATATCATTTGAAAATTCGTAACGTCCCTTGAGGTTTCCATTTAAAGATGCATACAATTCGTCGGTTTTGGAATTAGGTCTGGTTCAGGTATTATCTCTACATTGGCGATCACGCCTCATAACATCTAATATGACAATAATACTCTATTATCATTCTCAAATCACATGCACGGATCAATTATCCGGCAAAACACATCGCGTACGGCAATCCATCGTACGATGACATCAATAGAAAAGGGAATCTATCATCCTATACAATATATCTCGTACGGTAATTCGTCGTACGATAACAACAAACGGGATAGGGAATCTATCATCCTATACAATATAGATGGTATGGATCTAAAGTCTCGTACATCACATCACTCATTCGTCTCATCAATATAGATATATCATACACATATCTCTCAGTTCACGTTTGAATCAATCTCATAATGATATCGTTCATATACGTCATATCTTATAAGTCTCGAGTCATATCGATCTCGATCTCATATTAAGCCACTATCAACTCACACTCGTTCTCTTTCGATTCATACTAATCATGATTCACTTTATCATATCAATCATCATTAGCTATCCTATCAGTGAATCCTATATAGGTTTTCTACAACCCTAATATATATATCGGTTTTCATTTATGATTTGCGGGGGTGCTATACGCCATCCACCCGACTTCCCCCGTAGATATAAATCTACTCACCGCAATTCTCCTCACTTAGCCGAAGTTGATGTGCTTCGTCATCTCGGAAGTCCATGCGAAGTACCTACAATCAATATACATCGAAACGCAAATACAATTAATATCCGAAAACTGATACGGTACATGGATTGCCTATAGGTTAGAACCTATAGCCTCGCATGAAAACACAACCAAACAACCCTCGTCAGTTGACGTACAAACGTCCAACGATCAATTCAAATCTCAATTATAAAAACCACGCATTTCGATTTAAATACCAAACCAAAATTTCGCAAATCTCATAACACGAAATCAAATATTACTTGACAATAAACTAGCAAGTAAGAAAATCACTCCCAGATTTTGACTCAGGTCAATTGGGACTAAACAAATAAGTATAGGGAATAAGTTATAGGGATTAAGAGCTACACCCAAAAACCCAATACCAAAGCCCAACACAAAACCGGCGACATCACCTTGATGTCCGAGCCCGCCGGCCATATGATGAGGGAATGGGCTCGTATTCAGGTGGTGGTCTTCTGATGGTCTATCTAAGCTAATAGTCATGTTTGATTTTCTTGGAAAAATCCCAGAAAGTTCTAGATACCCTGTAGGCTTATGGTTTCACAAATCAAATAACACGAATACAAATATCTCTAAACATAACCAGCAACTATGTAAAATGGTCCCAGATTTTGGTTCAGGTAAAATTAGGCCAAATTAGCAGTACATTGGGATAGTATAGGGGGTAAGTGAGCTACAGAACCAAACCACAACACCAATTGTAACGTTTTGAAAATCGTTTCGGTGAAATTTCGAAAAAACGGTAAAATAAGGGGGTTTTCTGTAAAAAGTCAAAATACAAATATCTTATTATAAAAATTAAATATACATATTCTAGCTATGTAATTGCTAGTATTTGGTGTTTATTGAGCCACTGGTGAAATTTCAAATTTTCTGAAAAAAATATTATTTTAATATTATTTTAAGCCGTCACTAATACATTTAATTAGGGAAAATTACAAATTGGAATGAGTTGAAACAAATTTTGTGCATCATAACACATTAAACAAAATTTTATCATGTGGTTTTTGAAATGAAATGGTTTGCCAAAACGGTTTAGAAAATATCGAAGAAAAAGGCTTTTTTTCGGTGAAATTAGTGTAAATAGATATTGGGGTTTAACATTTATCATTTTCCCTCACCCCACACACACACCCATTTTCCTCCCCATTTTCAGCAGCCCCTCTCCAAATTTTTCTCCCATTTCTTTTGATAAAAGAAAACAAAACAAAACATAAACAAAAGTATAAGAAAAGAGGTATGGGTTGTGTTGACTTTTGACCTTTTTGACTTGGCAAGACTTTCCTCACCTCACTCTCTCTCCAATCACCCACTAGTGACCAACCCTCCCAATTCCTGCACAACAACAGCCCCTCCTCTTTTCTCATCACACTTCTCTTCAAAAAACTCATCAAAATTGCCTCACAAATCAACACAAAACCTCACAAATCCCAAATCCATTCCCTACCCATTTTTCCTTAGCCCTTATAGCATGGATCTTGGTGCAAAGATCTCAATTTGGAGGTCAAGTTCCATATTTGATCTCATGGTTTGTGAACGTATAACTCTAACCCTTGTGCTTAATTTGATGTTAAATACTTTAAATCAACTTAATTAGATGTTTAATTTAGGTTTTAAATTGCAAGTTTAAATTCAAGAGAAGGGTTTGAATTAAAGTTATGGTTGTGATAATTTGTTCATGGTAGTGTGATGTATTTTAGCATCTTAAGTTATGCAAAACCAAATCTTGTAGCTAATTTGCATATTGTTATATTTAATTTGCCCAAATTGTGATAATTATGCAAATTTGCTAACTAGGTTTTAGAAATTTTATTAAAATGTGGGATTAAAATCTAGTTAGGGTTTTTAGCACATCATTAAGCTTTCCATGAGTGGTTTAACCATTTAAAATATGCAAAGCCAAGCTAAATTGTTAAATTGTGAAATTTTGCGTTAAAAAGTGTTAAATTGGATATTTTTACAAAACTAGAATTTTGGAATTTATACAAGTTGATGAGAATAAATTATTTTTATGGTTTCTATAACTTGGTTATGATAATTGGTGGATATTGTGGCCATTAGTTTCGTTTAAACATCGATTTTTAAAGTGAAACGGCTAATTGATGCTTACTAGGTTTCTTGTAATAAATCGATTTAATCAATTTATTGGTTTTGATGAATTGCATCGTATTTTATATAATTTTAGTGATTTGTAAAACCATGATTTGGTACGTTTGGTGTTTTTCTCGATCAATCGGCGTTTGTACGCCGATGTCAAGGGTTTTTGGGTTGATTTGTGAAAGCAAACCATAGGTTTTGACCTATGTGAGATTCGTGTGTCGATTTGGTCATGAGTCGGACTTTAATGCGATGCGATGTGTTATGATATGTAGGTACCCTCACGAAGACTTCAAGGAGACAAGGAAGCGCGTGTCGACATCGGCATCGGCAAGCGAAGGTCGAGGTGAGTAGATTTATATCTACGGGGAGAAGTCTGGTGGATGGCGTATAGCACCCCCGCAGTTCGTGGTGATGTATACGAATACGTATACACACATATATATATTGTTTGAGTACATTGATGATAATATGGATATTTGGTGTTCTTGGATGATTTAGTGTCGCGAAACCCTAGAGTAGTGGTCGCACTATACATGCACACACCAACCCATACTTGCATACTTTCTTCTTTCATTTGTGCTTACGGGAATATATAGTTATGTGTTCACATGGGTATGGGACTATGTGTTCACATACAGATTTGAGGATGATACTTGGGATTTATGATGAGTAGATGAGATTTGATTTTGAGGCCGTGAGATCGGTGATATAGCAGGGTTCGTATTTGAGATACGACATGACGTTGTAGCGGGTCCTTGACGTAGTGTTTCACACACGTGTATGCATACTTAGGAGGTATCAGTATTGTACTAGATGCAGATCAGTACCCCGATCATGATATTTGATAAAGAGGATACCAGATGAATAGTGTGATGAATATGATATTAACCCGTACCCAGATTTGGGGATGCCGTACGACGGATTTACGTACGAGCTATATTTTGATGATTGATCCGCACTCTTGACTTGGGATGTCTGATTATAGATATGGTATCGGATATGATATTATTGAGGCGGGATCACCGACTAATATATATACAGGTATGTATATGTATCGACTCAGATGTTAGGCGGTTTCCTTACCTGTAGTCCAGCTTGTTAGCTTAGCCCTTTAGTTTAGTTTAGTTGTTAGATTAGATTCGATTCTTACCTATTTCAAAAACTAACGAATCGTGGGTATTTTAAAAGACAGCCCAAGGGATCCTACGGATATTTCAAAAGACGTATCTTTTCATAAAAACACCGTAGCCCCTATTTTCAAAACCCCATGATTCGTGTTATTTCAAAAGGCCCCATTTGTAGGACTTATATTAGACTAATGCAGATTAGTTATAGTTGCGTCTAGTATTCAGCTCCCGCTCATTATTGTGGTTCGCTTCGCATCGCATGCTTATTTTATGTTTCATACTCCACTATTGATATCATGCTGTTAGGACACCAGAACCATTACCGATGATACGCTTGTACCACGTACACTTACTTGCCGGCTAACACCCATCTTCATCGGTAATTGCCATGTCACGTACACCTTAGAAAATATTATTGCTTGACATAGCCTGTTAGCTAATAGTTTAGACATTGTAGTTATTACCTGCTACTTCATGCATACTGTTATTCATTGTTATGCCGCATTCATGGATTCTCATGCATATATTCACTATTTTACGTGTTATTGAGGTTTTGGATTCGAATTTCCATGAGATTTTCTGGATTTGGAGGAAAACCGCAAAAACATAAATAAACCTTTTCTATCTTTTAAAATAAAAAGTGCGGTTTTCCCATGATGTATGAGTCGTCCACCATGAGTTTGGTGATGGATTTCGAGACCCGATTCGAGGAGTGGAGGAACCGTTTCGGGTACATGGTGGGCCCGGTGCGGTACCCCGGGGCAAGAGGAATGTGTTGTTGACGTTGAGCCCGGCAGGGGAGCACTACAGACCGGTGATATTATCCGACGCGTCGGATATCCGGAAGATACCGTCGTAGTCTTGAGATGGATGGTAGGGGCCGGTCTGGATTGACGGCGCCCTAGATATTGATTTTTGAGATATTGAGGTACAGAGACTGTGTTACAGAGATATCGAGATATTTGGACACTTGTTTTGTGTCGATGCTGGGCACTGTTTTATACTGATTTCATTTATGGTATCTCACTTTAAAAATACAGAAATCTCACTGATTTATGAAAGCAGTTCTCGTCAGTACATGCATTCTGTTCCGTGCATTCATACCGCATTCATATGATATATTGCTACCTGAGGCACTGACACGGGCACATGAGATTACACTCGGGTTAGATACTACCCTAGCCATTGTTATAGGCTGCATGTTATACATATATTTGAGGATATATTATGATCATTGACCTAGGTTGCATTATTTATGCGATTTCTGTGCGTAGATGTTTTTCTATTCACGAGTTGGCAACTCACCCCCGTTGTGCCCCAGTTTCTTATAGGTTTGCCGTACAGGTTTCATTACGGCTTGTGGGCATAGTTTCGTTCGGGTGATTTGCTAGTAGGTGGGTTTACTGGTATCGTACCCCCCATTATATAACTTGTATATTATTACTCTGTTGTATCTAGAAGTTCCATCAACCAAACATGTATTTATTTTGAGATAGAGACCAGTGATGTTATTCCTTCGACCTTAGAGTCGCGCGTTATTTTTCTGTGGTTTTCTTGCGGTTTTGAGTTTCCTTTTGAGTTTTGATCCTCGCCCTTGGCGTTGTATATTATATTGCTTGTGTGGTTGTGACCGTCGATTGACGAAGAGCTAGCTCCCGCTTGGGGATGCCTTTTTATGGATTTCGTATACTATTCATATTGTATCCCATTTGGGAGCCAGTATTTACAAAGGAGACTCTGCCGAAATTTTCCGGAAATTTTTGATGTTTAAAAAAAAAACCGCATAACTCGGCTTATGCTATTAAAACTACTTGATTTTAAATTGGTTTTCCTTCACTCTACTACTTTTCTTGGTTTGGATTTCTGGGTTTTCGGCTTACTTAGATTACGTACGCCTCGAGACGTTTCGTAGTTTAAGTGCCGGTCATGTTCCGTACTTTCGGGTCGTGACAAAGTTGGTATCAGAGCGTTAGGTTTTAACTTCGGAGCGTAGAATGACCCTTGGTTGATGGAATAGGTGACTAAAGTAGAGTGACGTACCGTTGGTATGTTCCGCGGCATATTTACGACACGCCACTCCACTTAAGAAGCCTTAGGATGTACATTTTCTTATTCAGTATTATATTCCTTCCTGATCTAGCCTCATCGGTACCAGTTTGGTTTTGCTGCCACGATTTCGGGCAGGGAGAGCTACGGCTAGAGTTGCGGTCACCACGAGCTCGTCACGAACGAGGACTGACCAGGGCATGATTCCGGCGACACCCGATTGTAGAGAGGTGTATTTTGATTGTGTTTTACGCCACGAGCGTTGGATGGATCGCCGTATGAGATTGCTCGGACGTGCAGATTAGCACTAGAGGATTGAGCCAATGATAGAGGCCAGCCAGATTTTGATGACCGCTGGTGTGTTGCTTATTCATGATGGTCGAGGCACTGTTCAGCGTGCAGACGAGCGAGCCAGTTATTGCTGCGAACGACGAGATATTGCCCCAGATGCTGGAGTTAGTGCAGAACGAGTTGTACTAAGAGATGATAGAAGGTCGCTAGTCATCAAGGATGAATGACTAGGACATGTGGATCGTTCGCCTACCCCGATGCGAGGTCACCAGATAGATTGATTCCAGCTAGAGACGACTTCACGCGGAGACGTTGGGAGTCGACAGAGACGATCGAATGTCAGAAACCTATTATTCCAAGTTTAAAGTAGTCGGAAAGACATGCAGGCAATTCTATGGTCCTTCTAGAAGAATGAAACCCTAACTCGACTTAATGACCGTGTGAAAGCCTTTGAACCTTCGGGTTTGCGGCAGTTCTACGGCGCCATTAGTGAGGCTTGGGTTTGCCCTTCTACGGCTGGACCACCGATGCTGTGGTATGTACTCGATACTATTAAACCGTGCCCGAGAGGTTGAGCTCTTGGGGGATTATGAGGTTTTGACGACTTGATCGGGTGGCTCGACTTGATTCGGATGCTAGGTGGTGAGATGCATTTCTTGGGAGACTCCAGATACGAGGATAGCCGTTGGAGCTCAGTCCATGCAGCCACGACGAGACGAGTCCGGAGCAGTCGACATTAGAGAAAAGTGGAGTAAGAGGTTCGTATGAGATCTTGATGAGACGACGTTCCACTCAGCCGACATCAGAGATGCGGTACGCATGCCGAGGCATTGTACTTGGATATACCTTCCAGAAGGAGTCGCGATGAGTATGTAGCCGTTCAGGAACGAGAATAGATCTAGTAAGGGACGATGACTTCCGGACAGTTCGGCAGAGACGAGATTTGGGAGAGATCTCGATAGGACCTTTCTGGAATGAATTACGAGAAGACTAGGACCCAGGAGTGGTCATGTTATGAACACCGGCAGGCCAGAGTTCAGGATCGTCGACGAGACATGCTATGAGTGACCACGACAGTTGGCCAGAGATTCTTGAGTATGTGCTTGAGCGGGACTATTCCGCCATACTTGATTTTGGGTATTTTGGGCGATCTATTCGCATGATTGATTTTGATGATTGAGTTTCATGATATTTATTTTCATGGACCATGGTTGCACCTACTGAGTATTTACGATTTTGCACAGTTGTTGCACTTGACATCGTTTTCGTGCCATGGTTTCTCATGTTTTTGATTTTATGGGTTCCATACAGTTGAGTTGATTTTGTACATGATGGATGCACCAAATTTGGATTTTTAGCGCATGTTGGGCGCCTGTTATGAGATGCGATTTGGTGCACACCAGATGCACTGAATCGGGATTTTTCGTGCATGTCAGATGCACCTGATTTTGCTGTCAGGCACACACGTTGCCTATGACTGATGTTGTGTGCACACCCGTTGTACCTAGAAGTTGTTTCTGTGCACATGTATGGCACATTTATAGATTTTGATTTCCATGTGCACCTGACGCACGTAGTATTCATATATATTCGTGATTGATTTCTTATGGAGCAGTACGTTTTTATGATATTCGCTATGTGTTCTCGTACTGAGCAGGACTAGTCAGAGGACAGTACCTGAATATATTTTGTATGCATTGATAGTTATCGAAGGGATTTCCAAAAAGCGAGCTATAGTCTCAGTATTTACCTACGTGTCTGAGATGACACGAAACATTTTATAAAGGAAACCCTTCTGAAATTGCTTCCAAAACGGCGGGACGTGCATATTAAACAAAGGATATATATATATATATATATATATATATATATACGTATGTAGTTATTTTTTTTTACAATAAACGTCCGCCACTGTGCAGTACTGCGAGCATCGCACAACGATTTGAAGAAGATTTGGTACGCATTGCTTCCAGATGTTTTAATGATGTATATCATACTGATTTTCATTTTTGATTTGGATATTGTGTCTTCACCATGACTCCGATGATTGCGGGATGCTGGATGGAGTTTTGATTTGAGTTATATGCTTATTTTTCATGCGCATGCGCTGCGCTACGATTTGTTTTATGTATTTATGATTTCGGAGCCCCGACGACTTGATGGTTTTGCTTAGATGTTTTAGTATTTGGGGGGGAGTTTTAATTTAAATTCGGGGACCGAATTTTTTTAAGGGGGGAAGATTGTAACGTTTTGAAAATCGTTTCGGTGAAATTTCGAAAAAACGGTAAAATAAGGGGGTTTTCTGTAAAAAGTCAAAATACAAATATCTTATTATAAAAATTAAATATACATATTCTAGCTATGTAATTGCTAGTATTTGGTGTTTATTGAGCCACTGGTGAAATTTCAAATTTTCTGAAAAAAATATTATTTTAATATTATTTTAAGCCGTCACTAATACATTTAATTAGGGAAAATTACAAATTGGAATGAGTTGAAACAAATTTTGTGCATCATAACACATTAAACAAAATTTTATCATGTGGTTTTTGAAATGAAATGGTTTTCCAAAACGGTTTAGAAAATATCGAAAATAAAGGCTTTTTTCGGTGAAATTAGTGTAAATAGATATTGGGGTATAACATTTATCATTTTCCCTCACCCCACACACACACCCACACTCACACACACCCATTTTCCTCCCCATTTTCAGCAGCCCCTCTCCAAAGTTTTCCCCCATTTCTTTTGATAAAAGAAAAGAAAACATAAAGAAAAGTATAAGAAAAGAGGTATGGGTTGTGTTGACTTTGGACCTTTTTGACTTGGGAAGACTTTCCTCACCTCACTCTCTCTCCAATCACCCACTAGTGGCCGACCCTCCCAATTCCTGCACAACAACAGCCCCTCCTCTTTTCTCATCACATTTCTCTTCAAGAAACTCATCAAAATTGACTCACAAATCAACACAAAACCTCACAAATCCCAAATCCATTCCCTACCCATTTTTCCTTAGCCCTTATAGCATGGATCTTGGTGCAAAGATCTCAATTTGGAGGTCAAGTTCCATATTTGATCTCATGGTTTGTGAAGGTATAACTCTAACCCTTGTGCTTAATTTGATGTTAAATACTTTAAATCAACTTAATTAGGTGTTTAATTTAGGTTTTAAATTGCAAGTTTAAATTCAAGAGAAGGGTTTGAATTAAAGTTATGGTTGTGATAATTTGTTCATGGTAGTGTGATGTATTTTAGCATCTTAAGTTATGCAAAACCAAATCTTGTAGCTAATTTGCATATTGTTATATTTAATTTGCCCAAATTGTGATAATTATGCTAATTTGCTAACTAGGTTTTAGAAATTTTATTAAAATGTGGGATTAAAATCTAGTTAGTGTTTTTAGCACATCATTAAGGTTTCCATGAGTGGTTTAACCATTTAAAATAAGCAAAGCCAAGCTAAATTGTTAAATTGTGAAATTTTGCGTTAAAAAGTGTTAAATTGGATATTTTTGCAAAACTAGAATTTTAGAATTTATACAAGTTGATGAGAATAAATTATTGATATGGTTTCTATAACTTGGTTATGATAATTGGTGGATATTGTGGCCATTAGTTTCGTTTAAACATCGAGTTTTAAAGTGAAACGGCTAATTAATGCTTACTAGGTTTCTTATAATAAATCGATTTAATCAATTTATTGGTTTTGATGAATTGCATCGTATTTTATATATTTTTAGTGATTTGTAAAACCATGATTTGGTACGTTTGGTGTTTTTCTCGATCAATCGGCGTTTGTACGCCGATGTCGAGGGTTTTTGGGTTGATTTGTTAAAGCAAACCATAGGTTTTGATCTATGTGAGATTCGTGTGTCGATTTGGTCATGAGTCGGACTTTAATGCGATGCGATGTGTTATGATATGTAGGTACCCTCATGAAGACTTCAAGGAGACAAGGAAGCACGTGTCGACATCGGCATCGGCAAGCGAAGGTCGAGGTGAGTAGATTTATATCTACGGGGAGAAGTCGGGTGGATGGCGTATAGCACCCCCGCAGTTCGTGGTGATGTACACGAATACGTATACACACATATATATATTGTTTGAGTACATTGATGATAATATGGATATTTGGTGTTCTTGGATGATTTAGTGTCGCGAAACCCTAGAGTAGTGGTCGCACTATACATGCACACACCAACCCATACTTGCATACTTTCTTCTTTCATTTGTGCTTACGGGAATATATAGTTCTGTGTTCACATGGGTATGGGACTATGTGTTCACATACGGATTTGAGGATGATACTTGGGATTTATGATGAGTCGATGAGATTTGATTTTGAGGCCGTGAGATCGGTGATATAGCAGGGTTCGTATTTGAGATACGACATGACGTTGTAGCGGGTCCTTGACGTAGTGTTTCACACACGTGCATGCATACTTAGGCGGTATCAGTATTGTACTGGATGCAGATCAGTACCCCGATCATGATATTTGATAAAGAGGATACCAGATGAATAGTGTGATGAATATGATATTAACCCTTACCCAGATTTGGGGATGCCGTACGACGGATTTACGTACGAGCTATATTTTGATGATTGATCCGCACTCTTGACTTGGGATGTCTGATTATAGATATGGTATCGGATATGATATTATTGAGGCGGGATCACTGACTAATATATATACAGGTATGTATATGTATCGACTCAGATGTTAGGCGGTTTCCTTACCTGTAGTCCAGCTTGTTAGCTTAGCCCTTTAGTTTAGTTTAGTTGTTAGATTAGATTTGATTCTTACCTATTTCAAAAACTAAAGAATCGTGGGTATTATAAAAGACAGCCCAAGGGATCCTACGGATATTTCAAAAGACGTCTCTTTTCATAAAAACACCGTAGCCCCTATTTTCAAAACCCCATGATTCATGTTATTTCAAAAGGCCCCATTTGTAGGACTTATATTAGACTAATGCAGATTAGTTATAGTTGCGTCTAGTATTCAGCTCCCGCTCATTATTGTGGTTCGCTTCGCATCGCATGCTTATTTTATGTTTCATACTCCACTATTGATATCATGCTGTTAGGACACCAACACCATTACCGATGATGCGTATGTACCACGTACACTTACTTGCCGGCTCACACACATCTTCATCGGTAATTGCCATGTCACGTACACCTTAGAAAATATTATTGCTTGACATATCCTGTTAGCTAATAGTTTAGACATTGTAGTTATTACCTGCTACTTCATGCATACTGTTATTCATTGTTATGCCGCATTCATGGATTCTCATGCATATATTCACTATTTTACGTGTTATTGAGGTTTTGGATTCGGATTTCCATGATATTTTCTGGATTTGGAGGAAAACCGCAAAAACATAAATAAACCTTTTCTCTCTTTTAAAATAAAAAGTTCGGTTTTCCCATGATGTATGAGTCGTCCACTATGAGTTTGCTGATGGATTTCGAGACCCGATTCGAGGAGTTGAGGAACCGTTTCGGGTACATGGTGGGCCCAGTGCGGTACCCCGGGGAAAGAGGAATGTGTTGTTGATGTTGAGCGCGGCAGGGGAGCACTACCGACCGGTGATATTACCCGACGCGTCGGATATCCGGAGGATACCGTCGTAGTCTTGAGATGGATGGTAGGGGCCGGTCTGGATAGACGGCGCCCTAGATATTGATTTTTGAGATATTGAGGTACAGAGACTGTGATACAGAGATATCAAGATATTTGGAAACTTGTTTTGTGTCGATGCTGGGCACTGTTTTATGTTGATTTCATTTATGGTTCCTCACTTTCAAAATACAGAAATCTCTCTGATTTATGAAAGCAGTTCTCGTCAGTACATGCATTCTGTTCCGTGCATTCATACCGCATTCATATGATATATTGCTACCTGAGGCACTGACACGGGCACATGAGATTACACTCAGGTTAAATACCACCCTAGCCATTGTTATAGGCTGCATGTTATACATATATTTGAGGATATATTATGATCATTGACCAAGGTTGCGTTATTTATGCGATTTCTGTGCGTAGATGTTTTTCTATTCACGAGTTGGCAATTCACCCCCGTTGTGCCCCAGTTTCTTGCAGGTTTGCCGTACAGGTTTCATTACGGCTTGTGGGCATAGTTTCGTTCGGGTGATTTGCTAGTAGGTGGGTTTACTGGTATCGTACCCCCCATTATATAACTTGTATATTATTACTCTGTTGTATCTAGAAGTTCCATCAACCAAACATGTATTTATTTTGAGATAGAGACCAGTGATGTTATTCCTTCGACCTTAGAGTCGCGTGTTATTTTTCTGTGGTTTTCTTGCGGTTTTGAGTTTCCTTTTAAGTTTTGATCCTCGCCCTTGGCGTTGTATATTATATTGCTTGTGTGGTTGTGACCGTCGATTGACGAAGAGCTAGCTCCCGCTTGGGGATGCCTTTTTATGGATTTCGTATACTATTCATGTTGTATCCCGTTTGGGAGCCAGTATTTACAAAGGAGGCTCTGCCGAAATTTTCAGGAAATTTTTGATGTTTAAAAAAAAACCGCATAACTCGGCTTATCCTATTAAAACTACTTGATTTTAAATTGGTTTTCTTCACTCTACTACTTTTCTTAGTTTGGATTTCTGGGTTTTCGGCTTACTTAGATTACGTATGCCTCGAGACGTTTCGTAGTTTAAGTGCCGGTCGTGTGCCGTACTTTCGGGTCGTGACACCAATGCCCACTATAAAACCGGCGACAAAGCCCCGAAGTCCGGTCTCACCGGCCCGATGAGCTCCAAACATGCTCGTACATCTATAATGGGTTCTTAGTGGTTTATATAGGTCACTGGACTTGTTTGTTTAACTCCAAAATAGCCCAGGTCATCGCAGATTCCCTGTAGGCTATAAGGTCACACAAAACCGACACGGAAAATTTCTAACTTCGTATTTTGGGTTCTAAACTTATTTCCATGCCATGGAATCAATCCCTAAGGTCTCGTAAACACTAATTACACCTCAATTGGCCACTAGACAGCAACTTGAAATTTTCTAAAATCAAAAACCTAATTAACTCAATTTCTAACTAAAAAATTCGATATTTAACGAAAAAACTAAACTAAAGTGCATGGATTTACCTTAACAGCAACCAAAGAACTTTCTTGAGTTGCCCAAGTCTTCAAAATCCAAAATCGATTGGTTCTAAGAGTTTAGAATGGATGTGTGCCTGATTTTAGTGAAAGGTGCATAGGGTTTTTGGCAAGGATTTGGAATTATGCATGTAGGTAGTGGAGGGAAATTGAATGAGATGAAGAAGCTCATGGGGAATGAAGGGTTGGGCTGCCAAGTCTCACAAATATCCCCCACCCCTCACAAATATCTATTTTGTCTCTAAACGATTAATCCATTCACACACAACTCAATTCTATTCTTTCTTCTCTTTTTTTTTTCTTTCATTCTCTTTTCTCACACACTCACAAACACACACAACACATGCACAACATGCACACATGCACATGACATGGTGAACAAGTCATGAAAAATATAAAAATACGGATTTGGCCAAAAATCCATTAAATATCATTAAAATAAATAAATCATTTTAATCTCCGATAAATTTCCAAATATTTGTATATACTTATACCATTTTACGAAAAATCCATATTCGCAAATCAAATAGTTTTCGCGAAATATATTATTTTAATATTAAATTTCCAAAAAAAATATTTTTATATTTCTGAAATGTTCAATCTTCCACCCTTAAAGAAATTCGGTCCCTGAATTTAAATTTAACTCCCCAAGTATTAAAACATTTCTATAATCTGCTCAAATCAACGGGGTCCCGAAATCATGGAAGTGTAACGTTTCAAAATAATAAAATATTATTTTTGGGAATTTTTATAAATTAATTTTATTTTAATGAATATTTTAATATTCTGGTATAATTAAATACAAATAAATGGGGAAAAATTATGGAAAATTCTAAAATAGGGAATTTTCTGGAATTATGCCATTTTTAAGTTTTTATGATTAGTTATATGCTAATTTAGTGCTAATCGCAATTAAAAATCGTTAATAGGATTTTTGGCATTTTTATGCAAAAATGTGCACATATCATTTTCCACACTTGTTACACTTGTTACATGTTTTGGGTACATGGTTGCTTAGGGTTCACCATGGTGGGAGAAGGAAAAGAAAAGAAAAGAAAAGATAAAGGTCTCATGATGAGAGAGAGAGACCAAGTAAACCCCCACTTTTTGAACCATACTCCCATCATTTCCTCACACCCATTTCTCTCTCCCCTCTCCTTGAGCTGCTGCTGCTCCTGCTCCTCCCTCATCTCCCTCCCCTTCACTCCATAGATCCCTCTCATTTCCCTCACCAAAACCCCATTCCCACTTCACAAAAAGTGTTCCCGAGCTCACTAGCTACACATTGAACCTAGCAAGATTGGATTTGGAGGACCTTGAGCAACTCAAGAATTTTCTTGAGTTGCCAAAGGAGGTAAATTCTGGACCTATTAGAGTAGTATTTCATTTCTTGGGCATCAATTCTAGTTTCATGTCGATATGGTGTCGTTTGGTGGATTTGTGAAACATCAAGTTAGGGTTTAGGGTTTGATCTGAAACCAAAGTGAAATTGAGGGTTGTTGTGACCTTAGAACCCCTGGTGTGATATTATTTTGAATCAAACTAGAGACTAGAACACAGAATACGGATTTATGAGAACGTGTCGGAGAAAAACTGTGAATCTGTGATCGTATTTGGGAATCTGCTATCACCCCGAGACCCCTAAAATAAAATTGAGTTGACAGTGACATGTGTAGGCATCAAGGAAGCTAACCCCAGAACCCTAACCCCTACTTCCCTTTCCCGGCCGCAAATTTAACCCAATTGGCCGCAATTTGCGGCCCTACCAGCACCAAAATATCTCGTTTTTGTTTCAGAGCTCCTACAGGTGTAGTTTAGACCCTTGGCATGTATAGATTTGTCTAATTTGACCTAGGGTGAAATCTGGAGCCTATTTCCTTAGTTGTTGTTTTGGATACGTGTTTCCGTATTCCGTATTTCTAATTCTGAAATTGCTTGTGGTGTTTTTCCTCGACTACTTGGCGTTTATACGACGATATCAAGGGTTGTTGATGGTTTTGGAGGCGTACCCCTAGGTTCAAACCTATAGGCCCCATAGCGTATCGTTTTGGCTTTCGTGTGTCGTTTTAGCTTTGATTTGGTTTTGATACGCATTTTGCGATACGTTAATGTGTAGGTACCCCATGAAGACTTCGGGATGACAAGAAAACGCGTGGCGACGTCGACAGATAAAGACGCAAGGTGAGTAGATTATATCTACGGGGGAAGTCGAGTGGATGGCGTATAGCACCCCCACAGTCCGTAGTTGGTATACCTTATATGTATATATTATTTATGATAGTATAGTCTAGTGGATTATTTGAGATGTGATATCATGTGATAGGGTTAGAAGTAAACTAGAATATTTCCTAGTTGCGAACCCTAGGATAGGTTTACACCCACACGCACACACATGTTGATTCGCTATACTTATACTGTGAAAATAATGGATAGTGAATGACTTTGGAGATGAGTCGATGATATTGGGTTTTGTGCCGCGAGATCGGTGATTTGATATGATTCGTATTTGGGATACGACATGTGATCTCTACCGGGCCTTTGGACGTATGTTTACACACGCAGTCATATTGATGGTATCAGTTGTACTAGACTTAGATCAGTACCCCAGATTATGTGATATAATGATGAGGATACCAAATAATTGATGAGTTGATTGTGATATCGACCCGTACCCAGCTATTGGGATGCCGTACGACGATTTACCGTACGAGCTTTATTTTGATGATAGATCCGCACTCATGACTCGAGGATGTCAGATGATATACTGTATCGTATGCGATACTATTGAGGCGGGATCACCGACTATTATATATATATCGACTAAGATTTAGGTGGCTTCCATACACCTCCTGATGGTCTTGGCTTAGTAGATGTTAGACCAGACCCGAGTCATACCTATTTCAAAACTAACGAATCGGGAGTATCTTAAGGACAAATAAAGGGATTATACGGGTATTTTCAAAAGACGTATCCATTCTTAAAAACACCGAAACCCTTATTTTACTAAAAACCCCGATTCGTCTTATTTCAAATGGCACCACTGCATGACATGCACAAATTGGTGTAGATTCATCACTACTGCATTGATTATTCGATTTCCGCATCGCATTGCATGTGTTTATTTCTATATTGCAATCATGCTGTTAGGACACCAGCACCATTATCGATGATGCGTATGTTCCACGTACACTTGCTTGCCGGCTCACACACTTCATCATCGATAATTGCCATGTCACTACACAGTAGTATTATTGCATCAGGATATGACCTTGTATGTGCATACCACTATTCTATGTTGCGTGATATACTGTTATGCTTACATTTCTTTTACATGTCGCATACATCATGCTTTCTCATTATACGCATTGAGATGTTGTTTCCATGATATTTCAGGATTAGGGAACCGTGGGTATTTCAAAGAGAATATGTAATTGTTTTAAAAACCCGGTTACCCTTGATATGATATTTTTGTGTGTACACCATGTGTTTTCTCGGTGCTGAGAGCGACATGTGAAACCCGACTCGAGGAGGCGGATGAGGCCGATTGCGGGTACATGGTGCACCCGGCATGGTTTCCCGGGGCAAGAAATGTTTTTCGTGGAGTAGACGATGAGCCTAGCAGGGTGGCGAGTACCTACCGGTGATTGGTTGGACCTGGCGGTTATCCGGAGGATACCGACCAGAGTCTATTGATGGACATGGGTTGACCCGTGCTGCCGGGGCTGAGGGCCGATACCGCAGACGGAGCCCCATATGGATGAGGATTTGCGTACCGATGCTAGGCACAGGTTTCATGATGTTTCCATGATTTTGATTATATCCTCACATTTACATGCATGATGCATATTGTCATTTGGGTGACAGGTGGACGGGATCCACATTTTTACAGACTAGTATTACATTGATCATACTTCATTTGTATATATAACAGGGTATGAGGGCGCTGTTATATATACCCTTACACCAATATTAGTGGAATGGGATGCCAATATATGTGTATTGATATTCATTTTTATACTTCATTATATTTACTTCATGCAGAAATACCTTATGTTTATGACATGTTATTACTTGAGGCACTGACACGAGTATTTGGCACTACCTACCTGTTTAGATGTTACATTGCCACCTTATCATGCTTCAGGCTTATTCTTTGAGGTTTTTATCTGATTGTATTGACGTAGGATTATGTCATGCATTCGGTTTCTGCTTGTAGATATTCTCTATTCACGAGTTGGCAACTCACCCCCGTTGTGCCACAGTTCTTGCAGGTTTTGCCGTACAGGTTCCATAGCGGCATTTCTGGCACATTACTTCTTTGCGGGTGAATTGCTTTTGGTAGGTGGGTTCTTTTGCATCAAGAACCACCATTGTACTTGTATTATTTCTTAGTATCTAGAATTCCATCAACCAAAACTTGTATATTGCTTCAGACTTAGACATTAGTGATGTATTATTTCGACCTTAGAGTCGCGCTTAGCAGTATTGCGGTTTTAATGCTTATTGAGTTTCTTTTGGATTTGACCCTCGCTATTCAGCGTTGTATATTATATTGCTTGCGTGGTTGTGATCATCAATTGACGAAGAGTTAGCTCCCTCTTAGGGATGCCTTTTATCATTGCATATATATTGTTCTTGTTGTACCCCGTTCGGGGCCAGTATTTAAAAAAGAAACTCTGCCGAAATTTTTAGAAAAGACCGTACATTTCAAAAATACATATTCGGCTTAGTTATTTAAAAACCTTGACTTCAAACATGTTTTTCTTTACTTCTTTAAACTAGTTTTCTTTATTTACTCTTAAAATGGTTTTAGATTTCTTGGCTTTTGGCTTACGTGGATCAGATGGAGTCCTATAGACTTCATATGGTTCAAGTGCCAGTCATGTGCTCTTTCGGGTCGTGACAAAGTTGGTATCAAAGCGCTACGTTGACCTTGGTTCGAGTCTAAGTTTGACTATGTGGAGCCTAGGGCGTCTATGTATTTACGGAACTTAGGCTTGACCTTACGGAACTTAGACTTAGTCGAAGGGGTATTAGACCCAAACTTTTGTCACGTAGGATGACCCTTGGTTGATGGAATATGTGACTAAAGTAGAGTGACGTACCGTGGGTATGTTCCGCGGCATACTTACGACACGCCACTCCGCTTAAGGAACCTTAGGATGTACATATTTTCGTGATCAGTGATTCTCTTCATACCCATGATTATACGTCCATTTGAGATCCTCGATTCTATTAGTTTCATGATCATACCTTCATTGATGATGTTCCTTCTTATGATCATGTATCCACTCTGGATTTGTTGTTTTCTTTCTTGCCATTGATCTGCTCTCTTCGATACTCGATTGAAGTTCCTGTCGCCATTGTTTGAGCGCAGTTGAGCTGCTGCTAGTGTTATGGTCAGGGCGAGCTCGTCGGGTACGAGGACTGACCATTGTGTTTTCTGGTGACATGGGAACGTCTCGAGTTAGTATCGATGATTGTGACCTCTTGTGGAGGCGAGTGCTTGGTTTTACACCGGATAATCGGGCCATTGTTAGAGCTGCCAGTTGAGAGATGACTGTTGATGTACAGCATACATCAGAGATTATGATGTCGCCTACCGTGCAGACAGATGGACCAGCTGTTGCTGAGATTGAAAGGATGTCATTTCCGGAGCTTGCGAGCTGAGATCGCCGGAGCTTCCAGGCAGATATGAGACAGATGACAGCTAGTCTACCCGATTTGAGAGACGAAGGTGATTCGTTCGATTGTGCATCGGAGCAGGCCCAGTTGAGTTAAAGATTTCCAGTGTGGAAAGTCTTACTCAGATCTAGAGCAGACCGATTTAGAGATGACCGCCAATGTATCGCCTTTCCTGGAGGATTGGGGCGCTGTTCAGCGTACAGACGAATGAGCCAGTTGCTGCTGCAAGCGACGAGATATCGCCCAGATGATTGGAGCTACTGCAGCTTGAGTATATACTTCGAGATATGATGGTGAGTCGCTAGTCACCGAGGATGAATGACTAGGACATGTGGTTCGTTCGCTTACCCCGATGCGAGGTCATCAGATAGATTGCTTCCAGCTAGAGACGACTTCACGCGGAGATGTTGAGAGTCGACAGAGACGATCGAATGTCAGGAGCCCATTTTTCAAGTTTAAAGTATACGGAAAGACATGCAGGCGAACCATGGACCCTCTAGAAGAATGAAGTCCTAACTCGACTTAATGACCGTGTGAAAGCCTTTGAACCTTAGGGTTTGCGGCAGTTTTGCGGCGCCATTAGTGAGGCTTGGGTTTGCCCTTCTACGGCTGGACCACCGACGCTGTGGCATGTACTCGATACTATTAAACTGTACTCAAGATGTTGAGCTCTTGGGGGATTATGAGGTTTTGACGAATCGATCGAATGGTTCGACTCCCTTTCGGATGCTAGGTGGTGAGATGCATTTCTTGGAAGACTCCAGATACGAGTATAGCCATTGGAGCACAGTCCATGCAGCCACGATGAGACGAGTCCGAATCAGTCGACATTGAAGCAGAATGAAGTAAAGAGTTCGCAAGAGAGCTCGACGAGATGACGTTCTACTCCGCCGACATCAGAGATGTGATACGCACGCAGAGGCATTGTTTATGGATATATCTTCCAGAAAAAGGTGCGCGATGAGTATGCAGCCGTTCCGGAACAAGGATTAGCTTCAGTAAAGGACGATGACTTCCGGGCAATTCGGCAGGGATGAGATTTGAGAGAAACCTCGACAGGACCTTTCTGGAATACTATACGAGAAGACCAGGACCCAAGAGGGGTCATATTGAGCATACTCAGCAGGCCAGAGCTCGACATCGTCGACGAGGTAGTTGACCAGGTTCGGATAAAGGACCTTACCCAGATGCATTGCTAGTTGATCGAGGACGGATGAGTATTGAGTATTCATCTAACGGTTGGGACGTATTCCCGAGGACCTGTTCGGCCAGACATCTTCTACAGAATGATGGAGCTACAGAATACGCGATTTCGAGTCCGTGCGAGAGACTTCGGATTGACCGTGGCCGAGAACATTGCAGTGCGCCGATAGAGACGTGACATCGATGTGGACGACGATACAGACAAGCGGAACAAGAGGTTCGTGCGAGACGCTGACGTGCTGTCATTACTTTCCGTCGAGACCGGAGATCTGATATGCATACAGAGGCGCAGGGATACGACCAGCTTTCGAGTAGATATTGTACTAAGGACGCGGATGTCCAGAGAGCGAGAAAAGATTATGCCAGAGTACCAACCTCCGTACAGCTTGGCTTAGGCAAGATTGGAAGAGACCTTGAGCGGGATTCCTTCCAGGACACTGCTGCAATGATGTTTGCACCCAGGATCAGATGTGTGATGTGCATTCAGAGAGCTAGAGGCTGACGCCAGTGATATGCTGCTTTATGAGTGGTCGTGAGGATTGACCGAGAGATGACCAGAGAAGTGCCAGAACGGAATCGTCCCCGTTAGCATACCTGATAGGGCCGATGAGCCGATTGTTTGCGAGATAGGTAATCCGCAGAGAAGATAAGGACCCAGAGGCAGAGGACGCCAAACCGTGAGCAAGAGGCAAGTAGATGTCTTGCGCTGCTAGCATTGGATGCGCTGACTGCTTCTCGACTTTGAAGGAGGAACTACCGACGACGGTATTTATGATTTATGATTTTGTGATTCGGTTATCACGTATCCGTCATCTTGGATTTCTGTATTTTGGGCGTTCTGTTTGTATTATTTAGTCTTGATGTCCGAGTTTCATGATATTTGTTTTCATGCACCCACTGGGTATTGATATTTAGCGCATAGTCATTACATTTGAGGTATTGATTGTGATTTCCCGCCTATCTTATGCAGTGATTTGATTTACACTTCCAGCATAGTTTTCATGCACCTGATTTTGCTATCAGGCATACACGTTGCCTATGACAGATGTTTCGTGCACACCCGTTGCACCTAGATGTTGTTTTGTGCCCATGTATGGCACATATATGGATTTGATTTCCGTGCGCACCAGACGCACTGGGAATTCTTATATACATTTTTGGGGATTGATTTCTTATAGAGCAGTACATTTTTTTTTATGATATTCGGTATGTATTGATGTTTTCGGAGCCCCGACAATTTGGATTTTTTCTGGAATGTTTTAGTACTTGGGGGTTTGAACTTAAATTCGGGGACCGAATTTCTTTAAGAGGGGTAAATTGTAACGTTTCAAAATAATAAAATATTATTTTGGGGAATTTTTATAAATTAATATTATTTTAAAGAATATTTTAATATTCTGGTATAATTAAATACAAATAAATGGGGAAAAATTATGGAAAATTCTAAAATAGGGTATTTTATGGAATTATGCCATTTTTAAGTTTTTATGATTATTTATATACTAATTTAGTGCTAATCGCGATTAAAAATCGCAAATCGGATTTTTGGCATTTTTGTGCAAAAATGTGCACATATCATTTTCCACACTTGTTACATGTTTTAGGTACATGGTTGCTTAGGGTTCACCATGTTGGGAGAAGGAAAAGAAAAGAAAATATAAGATAAAGGTCTCATGATGAGAGAGAGAGACCAAGTCAACCCCCACTTTTTGATCCATACTCCCATCATTTCCTCACACCTATTTCTCTCTCCCCTCTCCTTGAGATGTTGCTGCTCCTGCTCCTCCCTCATCTCCCTCCCCTTCACTCCATAGATCTCTCTCATTTTCCTCACCAAAACCCCATTCCCACTTCACAAAAAGTGTTCCCGAGCTCACTAGCTACACATTGAACCTAGCAAGATTGGAATTGGAGGACCTTGAGCAACTCAAGAATTTTCTTGAGTTGCCAAAGGAGATAAATTCTGGACCTATTAGAGTAGTATTTCATTTCTTGTGCATCAATTCTAGTTTCATGTCGATATGGTGTCGTTTGGTGGATTTGTGAAATTTCAAGTTAGGGTTTAGGGTTTGATCTGAAACCAAAGTGAAATTGAGGCTTGTTGTGACCTTAGAACCCCTGGTGTGATATTATTTTGGATAAAACTAGAAACTAGAACAGAGAATACAGATTTAGGAGACGTGTCGGAGAAAAACTGTGAATCTGTGATCGTATTTGGGAATCTGCTATCACCCCGAGACCCCTAAAATAAAATTGAGTTGACAGTGACATGTGCAGGCATCAAGGAAGCTAACCCCAGAACCCTAACCTCTACTTCCCTTTCCCGGCCGCAAATTTAACCCAATTGGACGCAATTTGCCGCCCTACCAGCACCAAAATATCTCGTTTTTGTTTAAGAGCTCCTACATGTGTAGTTTAGACCCCTGGCATGTATAAATTTGTCTAATTTGACCTAGGGTGAAATCTGGAGCCTATTTCCTTAGTTGTTGTTTTGAATTCGTGTTTCCGTATTCCGTATTTCTAATTCTGAAATTGCTTGTGGTGTTTTACCTCGACTACTTGGCGTTTATACGACGATATCGAGGGTTGTCGATGGTTTTGGAGGCGTACCCCTAGGTTCTAACCTATAGGCCCCATAGCGTATCGTTTTGGCTTTCGTGTGTCTTTTTAGCTTTGATTTGGTTTTGATACGCATTTTGCGATACGTTAATGTGTAGGTACCCCATGAAGACTTCGGGATGACAAGAAAACGAGTGGCGACGTCGACAGATAAAGACGCAAGGTGAGTAGATTATATCTACGGGGGAAGTCGGGTGGATGGCGTATAGCACCACCGCAGTCCGTAGTTGGTATACCTTATATGTATATATTATTTATGATAGTATAGTGTAGTATATTATTTGAGATGTGATATCATGTGATAGGGTTAGAAGTAAACTAGAATATTTCCTTGTTGCGAACCCTAGGATAGGTTTACACCCATACGCACACACATGTTGATTCGCTATACTTATACTGTGATAATAATGGATGGTGAATGACTTTGGAGATGAGTCAATGATATTGGGTTTTGTGCCGCGAGATCGGTGATTTGATATGATTCGTATTTGGGATACGACATGTGATCTCTAGCGGGCCTTTGCACGTGTGTTTACACACGCAGTCATATTGATGGTATCAGTTGTACTAGACTTAGATCAGTACCCCAGATTATGTGATATATTGATGAGGATACCAAATAATTGATGAGTTGATTGTGATATCGACCCGTACCCTGCTATTGGGATGCCGTACGACGATTTACCGTACGAGCTTTATATTGATGATAAATCTGCACTCATGACTCGAGGATGTCAAATGATATACTGTATCGTACGCGATACGATTGAGGCGGGATCACCGACTATTATATATATATCGACTCAGATTTAGGTGTCTTCCATACACCTCCTGATAGACTTGGCTTAGTAGATGTTAGACCAGACCCGAGTCATACCTATTTCAAAACTAACGAATCGGGAGTATCTTAAGGACAAATAAAGGGATTATACGGGTATTTTCAAAAGACGTATCCATTATTAAAAACACCGCAACTCTTATTTTACTAAAAACCTCGATTCGTCTTATTTCAAATGGCACCACTGCATGACATGTACATATTGGTGTAGATTCTTCACTACTGCATTGATTATTCGATTTCCGCATCGCATTGCATGCGTTTATTTCTATATTGCAATCATGTTGTTAGGACACCAGCACCATTATCGATGATGCATATGTTCCACGTACACTTGCTTGCCGGCTCATACACTTCATCATCGATAATTGCCATGTCACTACATACTAGTATTATTGCATCAGGATATGACCTTGTATGTGCATACTACTATTCTATGTTGCATGATATACTGTTATGCTTACATTTCTTTTACATGTCGCATACATCATGCTTTCTGATTATACGCATTGAGATATGTTGTTTCCATGATATTTCGAGATTTGGGAACCTGGGTATTTCAAAGAAAATATGTAATTGTTTTAAAAACCCGGTTACCCTTGATATGATATTTCAGTGCGTCCACCATGTGTTTTCTCGGTGCTGAGAGCGACATGTGAAACCCGACTCGAGGAGGCGGATGAGGCCGATTGCGGGTACATGGTGGACCCGGTATGGTTCCCCGGGGCAAGAAATGTTTTTCGTGGATTAGACGATGAGCCTAGCAGGGTGGCGAGTACCTACCGGTGATTGGTTGGACCTGGCGGTTATCCGGAGGATACCGACCAGAGTCGATAGATGGACATGGGTTGACCCGTGCTGCCGGGGCCGAGGGCCGATACGGCAGATGGAGCCCCATATGGACGAGGATTTACGTGCCGATGCTAGGTACAGGTTTCATGATGTTTCCATGATTTTGATTATATCCTCACATTTACATGCATGATGCATATTGTCATTTGGGTGACAGGTGGACGGGATCCACATTTTTACAGACTAGTATTAAATTGATCATACTTCATTTGTATATATAACAGGGTATGAGGGCGCTGTTATATATACCCTTACACCAATATTAGTGGAATGAGACGCTAATATATGTGTATTGATATTCATTTTTATACTTCATCATATTTACTTCATGCAGTCATACCTTATGTTTATGACATGTTATTACCTAAGGCACTGACACGAGTATTTGGCACTACCTACATGTTTAGATGTTACATTGCCACCTTATCATGCTTCAGGCTTATTCTTTGAGGTTTTTATCTGATTGTATTGATCTAGGATTATGTCATGCATTCGGTTTCTGCTTGTAGATATTCTCTATTCACGAGTTGGCAACTCACCCCCGTTGTGCCACAGTTCTTGCAGGTTTTGCCGTACAGGTTCCATAGCGGCATTTCTGGCACATTACTTCTTTGCGGGTGAATTGCTTTTGGTAGGTGGGTTCTTTTGCATCAAGAACCACCATTGTACTTGTATTATTCCTTTGTATCTAGAATTCCATCAACCAAAACTTGAATATTGCTTCAGACTTAGACATTAGTGATATATTATTTCGACCATAGAGTCGCGCTTAGCAGTATTGCGGTTTTAATGCTTATTGAGTTTCTTTTGGATTTGACCCTCGCCATTCGGCGTTGTATATTATATTGCTTGCGTGGTTGTGACCGTCAATTGACGAAGAGCTAGCTCCCGCTTGGGGATGAATTTTATCATTGCATATATATTGTTCTTGTTGTACAACGTTCGGGGCCAGTATTTAAGAAAGAAACTCTGCCGAAATTTTTAGAAAAGACCGTACATTTTAAAAATACATATTCGGCTTAGTTATTTAAAAACCTTGACTTCAAACATGTTTTTCTTCACTTCTTTAAACTAGTTTTCTTTATTTACTCTTAAATCGGTTTTAGATTTCTAGGCTTTTGGGTTACTTCGATCAGATGGAGTTCTATAGACTTCATATGGTTCAAGGGCCAGTCACGTGCTCTTTCGGGTCATGACAGGAAGACATACAAATACCAAAGCGCATCATGTGCACATAAAAACGAGTACGAAACTCAAATCAAACTCCGTCAAGCATGACACAATCATCGGAGTTAAAAATGGAAATACGAATTTTGAAATCCACTACTAGAATCCAAATGCACTAGTTAAATCATAACACGTATATAGCACACATTCTTGTAAAACCATTTTAAAAAGCTGAATAACTCATGCCAAATCTTTCTTAAATCCCCATGCTATACGTAGCTCATGGTACAAGTGGCGGACGATCATTTGTAAAGTAATAATATATACTTATATATGTTTAGCTCAATTTATACGTCCTGCCTTTTTTTGGAATATCCTAGAAGGTTCTTTTTATAAAATTTCGTGTCACTCGCGGACACGTAAGAAATAGCGAGACTATATCTCCTTTTTGAAAACCTTTGGTAACTTTTATGCTTGCAAAAGTACTCAGGCACTGTCCTTAGACCATTCCTGCTCGGCTACTATATAATATAGTGTCCATCATCAATGCGAAACTCATAAATAAAATCAGTCTCAAGAGGCGTATCCAACATCACATGCGTCTGGTGCGTATGGAAATCCAATCCAACACAAATGCCACAATATGCTCAAAAGAAAAACTAAGTGCAATAGGTGTGCATGAAAGCATCTGTCCAGTGCAATAGGTGTGCACGCCAAAAACATCAAATGCATTTATAGTGCATGAAAATCTAAAATAGCGCAACAACCATGCACGAATGAAGTCTCCATCAATTGCATCTAACATGCGCAAATAAAATCTCAATCAAGTGCATCCAACATGCACGAAAATCTAAATCAAGTGCGTCTGGTCCGTGTAAAACATTTAACGCAATCGTATGTACGATAAAGAAAATCAAGTGTAGACGCTCACAAAAACGTCAAGCTAGTGCAACAAATGAACAAAAATACCAAGCTGGTGCAACAAATGCACAAAATCTCAAGCTAGTGCGCCACACGAAATACCAATCTGGTGCAACAAATGCACAAAATCTCAAGCTAGTGCAACAAATGAACAAAAATACCAAGCTGGTGCAACAATACACGAAAACTCATCGACATCTCAATGATCACAAAACAACACCGAGCATGCCAAGGTGTATAAGATCATAAACGTATGCAATACGTGCACAAAACCATATATCAATTCACTGCAAACATATATAAGCTATACCGAGCGCAAAAATCAAATCGAGTACATACCTCACGCACAAAAATCAAATCAACAATCTCGAAATCCATCGAAATCATAAGAACGTGCAACAAGGCACAAAATCAACCTCAAGTGCAATAGATATGCACAAATCATAATCTCAAGGTAGCGGTGTATAAAACACAAGTCGAGTGCAATAACTGTGCACAATATAAATCTCCAATAGGTGCAACCAAGGTGCACCAACACATAAATCATGAAACCCAATCATCAAAACTCCAATCCAAGCGATAAAAGTGTGATACACGGATCATAAAACGCAAATCGCAATAACTGACATTGAGGTACACCTCCTACAATGTCGAAAAATATGCCTGTGCGCCCAAACTCTGCAGAGCAAGATCATTGATTGTTTGAGGGTTTTGTATATGCGTTTTTAAAAATTAAGAATACCGCAATCAAGACGGTGTCGCTTGGTAGCTAGCCGGTTGAGTACGAGTCGATCCACAGGGAAATGGTGTTCTTTTCATTAAGTTCTAACGAGTTAAGTCCTATTTTTGGTAGGTTTTGTTTTACGATCTAAAAATGGGAATTAATCGATTTAAAAAGCTTGCTAGGGTTAGGATTAGGTTAGTTTGAAATATGGATTCTTCTCACTGCTAACAATGCCCTAGTTAAGAGTATAGGTGTTAGGATAATAGTCAACAATGGGGATTAGCACGACTAGGAAGAAACGCAGTTTCTTCTCCTTGTCCGTCCGTTCTTAACTCTTAGCCCTAACCTCCAGTTAATTCAACCACAACCGGTCTAACTAGGGAATCACCACTATCTTGTAGGATAGGGTGCCGTAGTAAGCGGTGTGTGGTTGATTTAAATAGAGTCCTAATTAATTAAAATTATATGGGCAAGGAAAGGAGTGAGAGAGATTTCCTTCTCTCAAACCTTCCCTATCCTAACCCTAACAAGTGAGGAATTACTCACTCATTAGGAAGTTAACAATAAAATAATTTTTATAATTTTTATATTAGAAAACTAAATTGCAGATAGTAAAAGAACAGATAAAAATTTCAAGCATTAAATTCAGATAATAAAAGAATGTGAGTTAAAAATAAAAATACCTTTATTGATGACATCTCAACATGTGCATTACAACTGGAATTAAAATTTTAATCTAAGAATTAAAAAGAGGTAGGCCTAATTAGGCTTTTGGCTTTCCTATTTATAGATAGAAAAAACCCTAGGTTACAATCTGATCCACATTTGAATTTACAAGACTACCCTAAGAAAACCGGGTCAAAGCACCGACACGCACCGACACACGCACCGACACATGCACTATACGGCCGCGAAACCGCTGCAGAAAGGCCTGTTTGGCCGCGGTTCCGTGGCCAATTGGTGGGATCATGGGTTCCACTTCTCAGGGTTGCTTCATGTTGCTTTTTCCTTCTGTTTTCTTCACTTGGTTCCTCAGAATCTCTTCTACTTTCTTCGAGATTTCCAACAGTGCAGATGATGTGGACTTTTTACCGTGAGCTTCGTGTTGAAGTCTTGAATCTTGTACTGCCCTTGTGCTTTGTGCATTGAACTGTCTACTGATCTTCATTTGTTTTTTGAACAGGTAGGTGTCATTATACGGATTCATCTATTGTTGTTCGTAGTCTCACATTTGTAGCGTCTTTTCATAAATTTCATTGTAATGATCTGAGAACCTGTAACCTGCAACTATTTAGCAGACATGGATCAAAAGCACCTATTTATATGTAATGTAATTAGGAATGGGCGATATAATAATGCAAAATTCTGATATGAACAAATACCCCCAAACTTATCTTTTGCTCGTCCCGAGGAAAGCCAATTTTATTATCGAAAAAATCCTAACCTCACTTTCGCAGGGAACGCGATTGTACTGAGCTTGTGCAACAAGTCGTTAAACCTCTAGGTGTCCCTAGTCGGAGGGGTGTTGTCTCCTAAGGGTTTTCAGCGGATACTACCCACAAAATCCGATCAATTTGGTCTGTTGACTTTCATTCTTCAATTCGGTATTCTAGCAAGAAATTCTATTATCTTCAACTTAAAAATCATCAACCCGTATTTTTCACGCTTCCTTTTCATTCAACTTAAGATCGTATATGTTCTGTAAATTTATTAAGCTTTCAGTATCTTTTGAATTTTCCTTCTAAGGTTCCATCCCAACTTAAGAATTTTTATCATCTCTACTGAAGGTATAAGCCCTATCTTTCTTTCCTATCTCTCATCCAAACCCCAATCATATACCCCTACATGTGTGTAATTATCACCCCTACACTTGGAAATTCAATTCAAGCTATCATACTCTTGTCCATCGTCCAAAGTACTTTTAGTTGGTGAATTTTAGATGAAATTGCTCACACGTCCTTCATGCGACCGTTAATACTTCTTGAGGTACTAAACGACCGATTACAAAATGTGCGTGCGCATTTAGGTGTAAATCCACGTCTTGCAATACCTAAGGGTTAGCAGTGACTACCAAACCAGTTGGTCTAAGGCACTTGGTGATAAAGCACCCTTGCTATATTTTTTATTTATGCAGCCTTAAGTAATTACAAAACCAGTGTTCATTTTTTTTATTCACACTTGTACTTTTATTTTATCTTCCTTCATACTAAGGATTTTAGACAAGAGCATTTCAGGGTATCCTCTACTATCCCAAGTTTCAAGGTGCGTGTATGTGCTAGTTGTAGGGTATATATTTTCAGAATTTAGACTTAAGGTTCAGAATTATTTTTCAGACTTATACTTCAAATAGAGCTTTCAATACTCTTTTTTTTTGACTTAGCCCATGAACTGAACTCAAAATTTGCCTATTTTTAAATAAACTACAGGGACATATATTTTCTACAGTTAAACTTTAAGAAAGGTTATTTTTAGGGTTTTTAATTTACTAAGTTTGGGATCTAGTTTTTCCCTACTATTCAACCGTCATGTTGAAATTAAGTCTAACATGGCCAAAATTAATCGATTTAAAAATTTTCAATTTTTAATTTGATTTTACATATTTTTTTCATTTTTAATTTTTATATTTTTTTATAAAGATGCAATGCGGAATTAAATTGCAAAGAAAGAAGAAACAAATATGTTCAAAAAATTAAAATATGCAGTGCAATAATAACTATTTACAAACCACCTCCACCCCCAAATTTATCAAAAGCAGTGCCCTCACTGCTCATGTCCTCATCGTCCCTTCGAACGTGAACGGGAACGTTCCTCTCTAGCCAGCAGGGTGGTCATGCCGTGCTCTATACCTGTCACTCACTGATCCAGGTTGGTCACCATCCCTATCAATCTGTCTATCCCCCTAGTGGCTCTCCTAAGTAAATGTGCTTGTGCTGCTGGGGTAAGCTCTTCCTTGCTCGCAGTCGAGCTAGAGCTAGGTGTCTTGGCGGGTACGTCCTCGGCCGGCTTAGTGCGTAACCATACATCATTTAAGCGTGTGTAGGACGTGGATACGCCTTCAAGAAGTGGTTTAATAGGGATCCCTCCATGCATATAAAAATCTAATTCCTCCATAGGGAGGAAATGGCGACACAGTTGTGTCACCAACATAGGGCATGGATATTGGCAGCCCTCTTGCCCACACCAATCGAATGAAGTAATACCGTACACATATCATAGCTGGGGTTTCTTGTCATCAAAGTGTGCACGATATGAAGGGATGGTGTGAAAAATATCGTATTGTGCGAACTACCAAAAATATTATTTTGTGCCCAACGGCATACAGTCAATTCGTCCGCATAAAGGGTTCTAGCCTGGATTCCTTTGCGTGGCTCCCTCGAACAATCATTACCCATCAAGGGTAGGTAGTCCTCGAATCTAAGGGGTTGATCATGAATAGGTAGTTTAGGTATTAAGGTGACTTCATGGATGAAGTCCCTATCGATTATTATTTCCCTATCCCCCCAAATTAAACTAATATAACCATGTTGTGATAGGCATTCTTCTTCCATGCACTCGTAAAAACGGTTTACAAGATCCGGAACCGCGAAGGAATTTGGATGGTTGAAAAGTAAAGGGTTCCACCCATGCCTTCAGATCTTGTCACCGAAATAGCTACCATAGACCATGTGTGCAAACATTTGTGAAAAGTCTCTTTCAAATTGCAACGTGGGTGCAATCATAGAGAGCTAATTTGAAAATTTTTAATTTTAACAGAGAGGGAAAGGAAGTGTAAACCACCTCTGAAGTTTTCGGAGGGCGGCGACACCAACAGGCGGCGGATGCGCGGCACAGAGCAGGGTTCGGCGGCATTTGCGCGGCAGGATGGGGTGATCTATCTGCAGAAATGAAGCGGCGGCTAGGGTTTGAGGAAATGAGAGATCAGGGTTACGAAAATTCAGAAGAGGGGTCGGGTTTTATTTATAGGGGTTGTTTTTGGTTATTTTAAAAAGGACCTCTTAAAAAGAGGAATTTATTTGTAAATAAAAATTTTATTTTTATTTTTATTTTTATTTAAAACTGAAAATTTACAAAAATACCCCCAAAAATTGGAATTTTTTTTATTTTTTTTATTTTTATATTTTTATTTTGTTTTTATATAATTACAAGTGGTACATACCCCCCCCCCCAAACTTATATGAAACAGTGTTTCTACTGTTTATGGCTGGATAACCGAAATTTGGGGGTAGATGAAGGAAGATCAGTCAATGTAAATCGGCTCCTGCATAGCAGGAGCTCCTCCGAAGGGTCCGCAGTGAGGAACGGTTTAAGTCTATGTCCGTTCACCTTGAATAGTGAACCGTCATCAGGATTTTCTAAATTGACCGCACCGTGCGGATATACGGTGCGTACCAAAAATGGCCCTTTCCATCGAGATCTAAGCTTACCGGGATGGAAATGTAGCCGGGTGTCGTAAAGTAAAACCTGTTGACCAGGTTTGAAAGTTTTGCGCATAAGGTGTTTATCGTGAAACACCTTCGTTCGGTTTTTGATGACAACCGCGCACTCGTAAGCTTCATCCCGAAGTTCGTTTAATTCATTCAATTGCAGCTTTCTATGGCTGCACGCATCTCCTAGAGATAGATTCAACTCTTTTATCGCCCAAAATGCGTGATGCTCGATATCAGCTGGAAAGTGGCAAGCCTTTCCATAAACAAGCCTATATACGGAGACATGCCAAGATCGGTCTTATAGGAAGTTCGAAATGCCCAAAGGGCATCAGTAAGTTTTGAAGACCAATCTTTACGGTTTTTGGAAACCGTTTTCTCCAATATCTGTTTAATTTGCCGATTTGAAATCTCGGCTTGCCCACAAGTTTGGGGATGATAGGGCAATGATAGCTTGTGATTAATGGAATATTTCCGCATTAAGGACTCGAAAGTCCTATTACATAAATGAGTTCCATTATCGCTGATGATTGCGCGGGGGTGCCCAAACCGAGAGAAAATGTTTTCTTTGAGGAATCTAACGACAACCTTCTTGTCATTAGTCCGGCTGGGCACAGCCTCAACCGACTTAGAAACATAATCAACAGTTAGGAGAATATACAAGTTCCCTAAAGAATTAGGAAACGGTCCCATAAAATCTATCCCCCAAACATCAAAAATTTCCACAACCAATATTGGTTGGAGCGGCATTTCATTTCTCCTAGATATGTGGCCCAAGTGTTGGCACCGGGAGCATGTCTTGCAGTAATCATGTGCATCTTTAAAAAGTTGCGGCCAGTAGAAACCACACTGCAAGATCTTTTCGGCTGTCTTTTTAGGGCCAAAATGCCCGCCACACGCTTGATCGTGGCAGAATGACAGCATGCTCTTAAATTCATTGTCAGGGACACACCGACGAATAATTTGGTCGGGACAATATTTGAATAAATATGGTTCATCCCAGTAAAAATGTTTTACCTGGGATACGAATCGGAGTCTGTCCTGATTCGACTATTCATTTGGTATAAGTCCGGTGGCTAAATAATTAACAATATCTGCGAACCAAGGTTCGCATGATACAGTCAAGAGCTGCTCATCTGGAAAAACGTCTTTTATAGGAAATTCAAGCGTCGGCGAAGAAAGGAGGCGTGAAAGATGGTCAGCGACTACGTTTTCGCATCCTCTTTTGTCTCTGATAACAAGGTCAAACTCTTGTAGTAGGAGGATCCAACGTATCAGCCGAGATTTAGCGTCCTTCTTCGCAAAAAGATGGCGAAGAGCTGAATAGTCAGTGTAAATGATGACTGGAGAGCCGATTAAATAGGGCCTGAACTTTTCTAATGTAAACACAACAGCAAAGAATTCCTTCTCGGTTGTTGTGTAATTTAATTGGGCCTTGTTCAAGGTTCGACTAGCGTAATAAATCACATGCGGCATCTTATTGATGTGCTGTCCAAGGACAGCACCAATGGCAAAATCAGATGCATCGCACATAATCTCAAATGGATGTGTCCAGTTAGGAGATGAAAGAATGGGAGCAGAAGTAAGTGAGTTTTTCAATGACTCGAACGCCTTCATACAGCTCGAGTCAAAATCAAATGTGGTGTCCTTGGCCAACAAAAGAGTCCAGGGTCTAGCTATCTTGCTAAAATCCTTGATGAACCGTCTATAGAAACCGGCATGTCCAAGGAAGGCTCGAATGTCTCGGAAGCATTTGGGAGGAGGGAGATTGGAAATGACTTCAATCTTAGCTTTATCTACCTCAATGCCATTTTGCGAGATGATATGTCCTAAGACAATACCTTCTCGTGCCATGAAGTGGCACTTCTCCCAATTTAAAGTATGTTCTTATCCTTACACCAGGTAAGGACTGCGTCGAGATGTAACAAACACTCATCAAAGGAGTCGCCGAAAATGGAGAAATCATCCATGAAGATCTCCAAGAATTTTTCCACCATGTCTGAAAAAATACCCATCATATACTGCTGGAAAGTAGCGATGCATTGCATAACCCAAAGGGCATGCGACGGTAAGCAAACGTACCGAAAGGACAAGTGAATATGGTCTTGTCTTGGTCTTTTTTGGTGATGGGAATTTGATTATAGCCGGAGTAGCCATCCAAAAAGCAATAAAATTCATGCCCAGCCAATCGTTCTACCATTTGGTCAATAAAAGGTAATGGAAAGTGGTCTTTCCGTGTCGCGGCGTTGAGTTTTCTATAATCGATGCATACTCGCCACCCAGTTTGGGTGCGAGTAGGTATTAACTCATTTGCCTCATTAGTTATGACCGTTATGCCCGATTTCTTTCGGACAACGTGAATGGGGCTAACCCATTGGCTATTAGAGATAGGGTAAATGATACCACTATCAAGACATTTTACGATCTCCTTTTTAACAGATTCCTTCATGACTGGGTTGAGTCATCTCTATGGATCTCTTGCTGTCTTGGCATCATCCATCATATGAATATGATGTTCAACTATTAGGGGACTAATCCCCTTGATGTCCGCTATAGTCTAACCAAAAGCTTGCCGATTGCTGTGCAAGACCGTTAAAAGGGTTTTCTCTTGCTCGGGGGCTAAAGAAGCCGAGATGATAATAGGAAGGGTCTCATTCTCACCTAAGTAAGCGTATCTAAGATGAGACGGCAATAGCTTGAGTTCGAGTGTTGGAGGCGAAACAATTGAAGGTAAAATCGGTGAGATTGTCTCAAACTCGAAGGATTCCAACAGAGGTTCAAAACGAGTGTAAGCAACCAAGTCAGATGGTTCAGTTAACTCATCTGAAAATTCAAAGGATTCAAACTCAGGTGGTGAATGGTCAAGATCGTTTGAGAAAGTGAAACACTCGTAGTCATTGTCGGGCGTGAAAACAGTATCAGATTCAAGGACGAACGCACTAGTGGCGTCAAAATTGTTGTGATCGAATAGAAATTTCTCGAGCTCACAGTTCTCCTGGGTGATCTCTTGGATCGAGAAAACATCAAGTATATTAGCTTTAGGTTTGAAGGTCTAATTCCCCAACTTAAAAATGTTGAGTTCAATTATCATGTTTCCAAAAGATAGGTTCATCGAACCATTTCGACAATTGATCACCGCATTAGAAGTTGCAAGGAATGGTCGACCGAGTATCGCCGGAATTTGACTTCGAGGGTTAGCTACAGGTTGTGTGTCCATAACAATGAAATCAACAGGGAATATGAAGTCCTCTACTTTAATCAATACATTCTCTAACTCACCTCTAGGATGGGTGATGGATCGGTCGGCCATTTGGATAGTACAATGTGTGGGTTTCTTCTCTCCAACGCCTAATTGCTCATATACTAAATAAGGAAGCAGGTTAACACTGGCACCAAGATCTAAAAGTGGGCGGTTGATATTCTTATCTCCAATAGTTATTGAAATTGTAGGACAGCCAGGGTCCTTTCATTTTTGAGGTAAAGGTTGGGTAAAAGCATTACTTACTGCACTAGCCAAGAAAACTTTCTTAGGTACCTGTGATTTCCTCATCTTGGTGCATAAATCCTTCAAGATTTTAGCGTAAGAAGGGACTTGTTAGATTGCATCCAAGAGAGGAATGTTAATGGTAACCTATTTAAATAACTCCACAATTTTCCCCATTTGTGGATTTTGTTTATTAGATCTCAACCGGTTTGGAAATGGAACATTTTGAAAATTGGTTGAGTCCAATGTTTGTAAAGGAGATTGCGGAGTTTGAACGGATCCCAGTGCTGGTGTTTTCATGGAGTAAGTTGTGGGTCCGTTCGGAGCAGTAGAAGAAGTAGAGCCTTGTGAAGAATGGAGAACAGGCTATGAAGACGAAGAAGATGAAAATGAAGAAAAAGAAGAAGCGGCGGCCGAGGTGTCATCATTAGTGCCACCATTGTTGTGTGTTCATATCAGATTTTTGCATTATTATATTCCCCATTCATAGTCATATTGCAAATAAATAGGTGCTTTTGATCCATGTCTGCTAAATAGTTGCAGGTTACAGGTTCTCAGA
Organism: Agapanthus africanus; assembly: GCA_030015575.1. Lineage (NCBI taxonomy): Eukaryota > Viridiplantae > Streptophyta > Magnoliopsida > Asparagales > Amaryllidaceae > Agapanthus > Agapanthus africanus. Next base: position 585,336,891 of record CM057339.1, on the reverse strand, counting down.
ACAATACAGTGAAAATGGTGAAAAAAACGCTACAAAAGTGAGACTACCACCAACAAATAGAAGAATCTTTATGATGCCGCCTACAGTTTAAGGAACAAATGAAGATCAATGAACAGTTCGATTTCACAAAGCACGAAGGCAGCACAAGATTCAAGATTTCAACACGAAGCGAACGGTAAAAGTGCACAACATTCTGCACTGTGGAAATCTGGAAGAAACTAGAAAATATTCTGAAGAACCAAGTGAAGAAAACAGAAGCAAATAGCAACATGAAGCAACCCAGAGAAAAAGAGCCCAAGAGCCCATCAAACGGCCGCGGAACCGCGGCCAAACAAGGCTTATGGCCGCGAATCCGCGGCCGTGCTGTACACGTATCGGCGCGTGTCGGTGGACTCGGTGCATTGACCCAGTTTTCTTAGGTTAGTTTTGTAATTCTAGATGTGGATCAGATGTAAACCCTAGGGTTTCTATAATCTGTAAATAGGAAGCCTACAGCTCTTTTTGGGGCATGCCTCTTTTAATTTTTAGATTTTAAATTTTCATTCCATTGTAATTGTCAAAGAGTGCATCAATAAAATGTAAGTTTTTTTTATCTTTAATTTCTTATCTGCAATTTTATTTCTCTGCAATTTTTACCTGCCGTAGTTATTTTCCGCAAGTTAATTAGGTTATTAAAATAAAAATAAAAAAATGAATTCCTTTGTTCATTCCCTAATGAGTGAGTAGTTCCTCACTTGTTAGGGTTACGATTGGGTCGGTTTGAGAGATGAAATCTGTCACGGCCCGAAATAGCACGTGACTGACCCTTGAATCATATGAAATCTATAGGACCTCATCTAATTCAAGTAAGCCAAAAGCCCAGAAATCTAAAACCATTTTAAACAATAAATGAAGGAAAACTAGTTTTAAAGAAGTGAAGAAAATATGTTTTAAAACAAGGTTTTTAAGTAAGTAAGCCGAATATGTATTTTTAAAATCTCAAGTCTTTTCTGAAAATTTTGGCAGAGTTTCGTTTGTAAATACTGGCCCCAAATGGGGTACAACAAGAATAATATATGCATAAGGATAAAAGGCATCCCCAAGCGGGAGCTAGCTCTTCGTCAATCGACAGTCATAACCACGCAAGCAATATAATATACAACGCCGAAGGGCGAGGATCAAAACTCAAAAGGAAACTCAAAATCAACAAGAAAACTATAATACTACAACGCGCGACTCTAAGGTCAAAATAATACACAACTGGTTTTCTAAGTCTGAATAAATATACAAGTTTGGTTGATGGAATTTACTAGATACAACTGAAAATAAATAAGTACAGTGGTAGTCACGATGCGAGTGAACCAGCCTACCAAAGCAATCACCCAAAAAAAGGAAGCAGTGTGCCAGAAAAGCCGTAATGAAACCAGTACGACAAAAACCTGCAAGAACTGTGGCACAACGGGGGTGAGTTGCCAACTCGTGAATAGAAAACATCACATAGCAGAAATCGTATGTATGACTCAATCCTAGGTCAATACGATCAGTAATAATATATCCTCAATATGAATAAGTCTGAAGCATGATAAAGTGGCAAGGGTAAACATCTATGCATCAGTGTAATACCAAGTGCTTGTGTCAGTGCCTCAGGTAGCAACATATCATAATATGAGGTATAATCAATGTAATCGGTCTCAACTATAACCTGAAGTCTATGAGTATGTGGATAACATCCAACTATCAAATCAATGTCTGTATGTATGTGGATCTCGTCCGCGTGTCTCCCAATGACACAAAACATCATGCATGTAAATATCATAAAGCATATGCATGGAAGTATGAGGATGTAAATCAACGTGTGTCCCTTGCGACACATCAAAATCATGGAACCGGATTGTCCAGCATCGACACTCGAAAACATCATGAAACCTGTGCCCAGCATCGGCACGCAAATCCTCATATATCGGGCTCCGTCAGTCCGGATCGGCCCACGGGCTCCGTCAGTCCGGATCGGCCCATATCATCTCTCGACTCCGGTCGGTATCCTCCGGATATCCGCCGAGCCCAAATACTATCACCGTTAGGTAGTAGTCCCTCTGCCAGGATCACCGTCTGTATACACAACATCCATTTCTTGCCCCGAAGTACCATAATGGGCCCCACCATGTACCCGCACACGGCTCACGACTCCTCCTCGCATGTGGTATATATATACATCAGAACCGATAAAACTCATGGCGGGCGCACTAAAATATCATATCAAGGGTAACCAGGTTTTTAAAACAATACATACTATCTTTTGAAATAACCATGGTTCCCAAATCCAGAAATATCATGGAAACAACATATCTCAATGCGTATAATCATAAAGCATGATGTATGCGACATACAAAACAGTAATAAGCACATATCGAGGGAAGACCGCTCCTTTAAAATGAATCAGTTTTAAAATGTATCTTGCGGTTCCCAAATCTCCAAATCAAGCCAGAATCATCTATGTATGTGCAAATACATATGTATGCAAGTATGGGTGTACAATATGCATGTACACAAGTATGCCATTCAAGGGGTCATATCCTGATGCAATAATCCTATTGTGTAGTGACATGGCAATTATCGATGATGAAGTGTGTGATCCGGCAAGCAGGTGTACGTGGAACATACACATCATCGATAATGGTGTTGGTGTCCTAATAGTATGGTTTTAATATAACAATAAACACATTTACACATGCAATGCGATGCGAATAGAAAAAATATGCAGAAATCGACTAATAAACACAACAGTGAAGAATCTACATCAATATAAAAATGTCATAAAGTTTTGCCAATTGAAATAAGACGAATCGTGGTGTTTAGAAAAATAAGGGCTATAGTGTTTTTAGGAAAAGATGCGTCTTTTGAAATATCCGTAGAATCCCTTTGCCTGACTTTAAAGTACTCATGATTCGTTAGTTTTGAAATAGGTATGACTCGAGTCAGTCTAACATCTACTAAGCAAACTACAGATCTAACTGACAAGCTAATCGGAAAGGTATGTAAACCACCTAAATCTGAGTCGATATATATATACACATAATAGTCGGTGATCCTGCCTCGGTAGTATCACATACGATACGCTATACAATATGACATCCTCGAGTCAAAAGTGCGGATCAATCATCAATATATAGCTCGTACGTAAATCCGGCGTACGGCATCCCAAATCTGGGTACGGGTCAAATATCGCATTTATCTCATCAATTATCTGGTATCCTTATCATCATATCTCACGAATTGGGGTACTGATCTAAGTCTAGTACAACTGATACCATCTATATAAATATAAATGCGTGTGTAAAACACACGTCCAAAAGCCCGCTAAAATCTCATGTCGTATCTCAGCATACGAACCACATCATATCACCGATCTCATGGCACCATGCCCAATCTCATCGACTCATCTCCAAATATCAAACACTAACCTCATCATCCAAGTGTAGGTATACGTGTATATATACACATAGTCCCATACCTATGTGTGTATATATATGTACGTATCTCCATATACGCACAAGTATAACAGTAAGCATGTGTGTGCGTGTGAGTGTAAACCTGTTCTAGGGTTTGCAACTAAGAAGCTATACTAGTTCACTTCTAATAACCTTAATCTAACTATTTAACACCTAATCATATCCTGAATATCCATATCACATATAAAGCTATCATATATAGTATATAAATAGTATACTAAACATCGAACTGCGGGGGTGCTATACGCCATCCACCCGACTTTCCCCGTAGATATAATCTACTCACTTTGATCTTGCCTGCCGATGTCGATGTCGATGTCACCATCATCTCCTTTATTGTCTCAAATCATCATGGGGGTACCTACATATCACGCGCATCGTATCACATTAAAACCAAATCGAAACCAAAACGACACGCGGAACTCACATAGGTCAAAACCTACGGTCTACTCCCGCAAATCAACCCGTTATCACTCGATATGGACGTACAACGTCACGTGATCGAGATACAGCACAAATACAAAAATCCAAAATTTAAAATACGCAAAACTATAACTTGAATAAAAACAGCAACATGAGAAAATGGTCCCAGATTTTTATCAAGGTGAAAACAATATTCCACAACAATACTGGAGTGATGTATAGGGTGCATATGAGAAATGGGGGCAATCTAGGCACCTAACCCACCAAGGTGGCCGGCCACATAAGGCTAAATTCCGGCTAGGCCGACCCAGAGGAGGAGTTGGGGTCTCGTGTGAAGAGGGTGGTCTCCTGGTTGTCTAACTAAGTCCCTAGTATTGTTTGTTTGTCTCAAAATTTCCTCGGGTCATCCCAGATTCACCTGCACACCCTAATCACTCACAAACCGACATGAAAGTTCTGAAATTCCATATTTTGGTTTTCAGTAGGTTTGGTCTGGGTTTCTATCAATTCGGAGGGGCTTAAGGTCACCATTAGGCCTCAATTAACAATTACAACTCCAATCAAACCCTAACCCTCTCTAGAAATGTCCAAAGTGCACAAAACTTCGCCAAATCACTTTTAAACATGAAAAGAGACTTTAGCAAAGGAAATACTGCACTAATTGTGAAAGGATTACCTTAATAGGGACCCAAGAATCCCCTACAGCACCAAAATGTGATTTTTCTTGGTCCAAAGTGGAGCTTGAGAGCTTGTGCACATTTTTTGTGAAGTGGGAGTGGGGTTTTGAGTGGTTTTTGGGTGTGTTTGTGGTGATTTGAGGAGGGGGGGGGATGAGTGCAGTGGCTATGAGGGAAATGAGGGGAGAAAATGATGGAGAAAGAAGAAGGGAACAACTGGTTAAGGCTCTCCCTTGACCCCTCACTTTCTCTCACTTGCCCATACTTCCTTTCTTTAATCAATTTCCTTTTTCTTCTCTTTTCTTTTCTTCTCTCCTCAATAGTAAACACAAAAGAAAAGAATGAGAAAAAATGATAAATCCATGTAGGAAAATGTAACACAAGTGTGAAATGATATGGTGCATATTTTGCACAAAACACGCTTAAAGCCCGATTAGCGATTTCTAATCGCGATTAGCACTAAAATAGTGTCAAATAAATCATAAACTCTCATAAATTGCTTAAATCACATAAAGTACCCTCTTTTTAATAATTTCCATAACTTTCCAAAATTTTCCCAATTTATCGGTATTTAATTATACCGAACTATTAAAATATTCATTAAAATTAATATTAAATTATAAAAATTCCCAAAAATAATATTTTATTTTTCTGAAATGTTACAATCTTCCCCCCTTAAAGAAATTCGGTCCCCGAATTTAAATTTAAACCCCTCAAATACTAAAACATTTCCGTAAAAAGTCCTAGTCGCCGGGGCTCCGAAATCATCAATACATAAAACGCATCATAGCGCAATGCATGCGCAAGAACAATGAGCAGATAACTCAAAATCAATACTCCTTCAACCATCCCGCAATCATCGGAGTCAAGGTGAAGACATCAATTTCAAATCCAATACGAAACCGAACATGCTATACATGTAAACATCAAATTTATACATGTAGATATCTGAAGGAAATGCATGCCAAACCTTTTTAAGTCGCTATGCGATGCGCATAACACTGCACATTGGCGGACGTCTCGAGTAAGAAAATAACTCTATATATATATACGTCCTTTGTTTAAATGCACGTACCGCCGTTTTGAAAACAATTTAGAAGGGTTTCCTTGTTTTTAAACATTTTGTGTCATATCAGACACGTAGGTAAATACTGAGACTATAGCTCCCTTTTTGGAAATCCCTTCGATAACTATCAATGCTTGCAAAATATATCCAGGTACTGTCCTTTGACTAGTCTTGCCCAGTACGAAAACAAATAGCAAATATCATAAAAAACGTACTGCTCCATAAGAATAAATCCCAAAATGTGCATATAAATGCTACGTGCGTATGGTGCGCACGAAAATCAAAATCCACAAGTGTGCAATACATGTGCACAAAAACAACATCTAAGTGCAACGGGTGTGCACGAAACACCTGTCAAAGGCAATGGGTGTGCCTGACAGCAAAATCAGGTGCATCTGATATGCACGAAGAATCTCGATTTGGTGCATCTGGTGTGCACCAAAATCGTATCTCATAACATGCGCCCAACATGCGCGAAATCCAATCCAAGCGCGCCAAATATGCGCAAGAATCCAAATCAATGCACAGAGTGCATGAAATCAACATCAATATCAGAATCGAAACCGACGGTGTACAATACAGCTCAATCCAAATCAGGTATACCGCGGTATATAATCTCACAACCATGTGCATCAGCGTGCACAAATCAAATCAAAGCACTAAAAGTGCATGAAAACCATGCCGAAAGCATAAGGCAAATCACATACATAACATAGGCATGAAATCAAAATCAACATATCGAATGACATCAAACCGAAGTCAGGTGCAACCGTGGTGCACAAAAATAAATATCATGAAACTCAGTCATCAAGACTAATTCATGCGAATAGATCGCCCAAAACACCGAAATCCAAGGTGACGGATACGTGATAATCGAATCACCAAATCAAAAATCATAAATACCGTCGTCGATATTTCCTCCTTCAAAGTCGAGAAGGTGTCGGTGCATCCAATGCTAGCAAAGCAAGATATCTACTTGCCTCATTTTCATGACCTGGCACCTGGTGCTTTTAGGCTCTGTCTCTCACTGTGCATTGCTAGATATATAGCTCCTTGGCTCAACGGCCCAATATGGAATAATGATGGAAATAGTCCCGCTCTGGCACATCTTCTACCGATCTCTGGCTAACTATCTCGTCGACGATACCGAACTCTGGCCTGCTGGGTGTGCGCAATATGACCGCTCCTGGGTCCAAGTCTTCTCGTATAGTATTCCAGAAAGGTCCTGTCGAAGTCTCTCTCAATCTCAAATCTCGTTTCTGCCGAATTACCCGGAAGTTACCACCCTTTACTTTATCCGTTTCTTGTTCCGGAACGGCTGCATTCTCATCGTGACTCCTTCTGGAAGATATATCCATAATCAACGCCTCTGCATGCGTATCGCATCTCTGATGTCAGCGAAGTAGAACGTCATCTCGTCAAGATCTCGTACGAACCTCTTACTCCACTTTTCTCTGCTGTCGACTGCTTCGGACTCGTCTCATCGTGGCTACATAGACCGTGCTCCAACGGCTATAGTCATATCTGGAGTCTCCCAAGCAATGCATCCCATCACATGATATCCGAAAGATATCGAACCTTTCGATCGATTCGTCAAAACCTCATAATCCCCCAAGAGATCAACATCTTAGGTACAGTTTAATAGTATCGAGTACATACCACAGCATCGGTGGACCAGCCGTAGAAGGGCAAACCCAAGCCTCACTAATGGCACCGCGGAACTGCCGCAAACCCTAAGGTTCAAAGGCTTTCACACGGTCATTATGTCGAGCTAGGGTTTCATTCTTCCTAAGGGTCTATAGAATCGCTTGCATGTCTTTCCGAATACTTTAAACTTGGAAAATGGGCTCCTGACATTCGATCGTCTCCATCGACTCTCAACGTACCTGCGTGAAGTCGTCTCTAGCTGGAATCAATCTATCTGATGACCTCGCATCGGGGTAAGCGAACGAACCACATGTCCTAGTCATTCATCCTCGGGTGACTAGCAACCATCTTTCATATCTCTAAGTACCACTCGTACAGCAATAACTCCAACATCTGGGGCGATATCTTGTGGTTCGCAGCAACAACTGGCTCATTTATCCGCACGCCGAACAGTGCCTCAATCATCAAATAATCAGTGCATCGACGGTCATCACATTCCGGATGGCCTCTAGCAGTAGCCTGATCCTCTGGTGCTGATCTGCATGTCCGAGAAATCTCATAACAACGATCTATCAAACGCTCACGGCGCGAAAACACAATAAAACGACGCTGCTCTATGCAATCATATGTCCGGGGAATCACTGTTCATAACAATATACTGCATTTTATACCGCCCATTCTTATGCTCGTGTGTTTATAGGTAGGTGCTTTTAATCCGTGTTTGTTACATATTTACAGAGTACAGGTTTCCAGTACAAATATTGCAATTCAAGACAAAATCTCCACAGTTACAGAACATCTGTCACAGCAGATAAAAGCCGGGTTCCGGTCATCCATATCCGTCTCGTGCCGAGTACCAGTTCCGGAGACAAGACAATGGTCATTCGTGTCTGGCACAAGCACAGAGCACGAGGGGGGCTGCACAAGAATCAATGCGTGCGCGGAGCTCGAGGGAGATAAATTCAAATGTGTTGAAAAATGAAGCCATCATTGTTGACTATTGGAACCTGAAGCAATCATGGAAGAATATTGAAAATCTGTACATGTTTAACAGAAGAAAACAGCAACACAGGACCACAAAAGAAATCCGACCCTCTAATTCCTCCACATGGCCGCGAATCAGCGGCCAACATGGGGTATAGTCCGCGGATCCGCGGCCGTTTAGGCTCCTCATCTGGTGAAACTTTAGGGGTAGGTGGCACAGTGTATTTGGGAATAAAATATTGCCTTAGGGTTTCTGTAAACAGCCTATAAATACTCCAGAACTGAGCCCAACCAAGTGTTAATTTCTTTAGCCTCTTTTAGTGTAGCTTTGTTCTTCTTCTTCTTCTTCTTCAACTTTCCACCATGAAAATGTAGTGAGAGCATTGAGTGGATGATCAATGAAGATGAGGGTTTTTGTTTCATTCTCTTTTGTTTAACTTCCCCTTGAGATTCTTGCTTTCTCTTGATCTTTCAACCTCTTCATTGAGCTTGAAAGGTTAAGAGTTTGTTATTGATCTCAAGGGTCGTATTTTCTTATGGAATTAGTTCTTCACTTCACATGAGTTCTTTACCCTTCTCTTGATCTTGCAACCTCTTGATTGAGCTTGCAAGTTTAAGGGTTGACTATTGATCCCATGCTTGTCTTGAGTTCTAGTTTCTAGTTTTCTTTCTTGCTTTTTATTACTTGCTTTTTATTACCTTGCTTACTTTCTTGCAATTTAAATTCATGCACTTACTTACTTGTAATCTTTTCTTTTCCCTTTTCTTTTTGTTCTTTCTTTTTTGTTCATTTTGTGAATGGTTGTAATTATCGTTGTTAAGAATCAATACGGTATTGTAAGTTAACGTTTCTTTGCTCGTTTCCTTTTCCCGTTATTTTCCATTGAACTCCGCCCAAACGTTACGCAAGCGCTCCGTTAGGCACCCTACCCTAACAAGGTAACGGTGATTCCAAACAGCGACCGGTTGCGTTCGGTTTGGCCGGAGGCGAAAGCAAGAGACAAGAACGGAAGGACAAGGGTAAATAAGCCGGATTCCACGAATACCGTGCTTAAATCCCCTAATCCACGTTGTTGCCGATTACTCTAGCTTCAATTGGTTTAGACTCGGCTCAAAGGTTTTTGAGTACGGATTTCTTTAGCTTACAATTTCGTATCTTTTTCTTAACAACTTCATACTTGCATATAAAACACATAGGTTAGTTTGAACAAACACATACAAATTCTTTATTGACTCGTCTAAAACAAGAACGGAAATACAACCATCTCTCTGTGGATCGACCCGTGCTCAACCGGCTAGCTGCATAGCGACACCGTCTTGATTGCGGTTAACTTTAATTCTTACAATCAAATGGCGCCGTTGCCGGGGAGACGGTAGCGTATTTTCTTTCTTGTTATTTGGGTTAATATTCTTTTTGTATATATTTTAAATAAAAAAAAAATCTTTTTGTTATTTTTGATCATTTTTGTGGGCAAGAGTGCAGATTTTTGCGGATTTGCAAACTGCGATTGTGGGAGCAAAGTATACGTTCAAAGTTAAGGTGATTACGAAGTACAGTGCCAAAGATCCGGGTAGTTTGACCCGCGCAAGCGGACTTTCCAAGCTTACCGGATTTGATTCAACGGGGGTTTCCTAACCCAAAAACTTAACGGTACGTACTTTACTAACACCTTCTTCTCAAATCCGACGCATCCAATATACTATTCTTTGCAGGATTCTTTGCAAGTTCGCTAGCAAACGCTAAAAATTGACTAATCCGTATTTGTTGCAGTGCCGCGCTTAAACTAAAAAACGATTGTTTGATTCTTAATAGAATTTTTATTGAATTGCGCATTGCATATATTAATACGGACTTAAGGGCAAACGAACCCCACAACATACGGTAAAGGATTTCATCACCTTTTCCGTGGCCCACAAATCACGAACTTGAGCATAACGTTTACCCGCACAAATTTTAAAAGAAATTAGACTTTAAGCCTTAAGGACTTCACGCTCACTAGGAGAAGTTAACTGTGCTTAGAACCTCGCTTAACGGTATATTGTTTACGGGGTGTCTAGGAAAGTGTTAACGGCGAAACCGCCAAAAGAGAAAGGGTTATTTAATTAAGGAACTTCGTGAAGGCGTTGGAAAACCTCCCCTTATCTCTGCACTTACCTGGCCTCGTGATCAGTGTATCTTGAGCCCGTTTCTCGACATAGTTTTACTTCGACAATCATGTTCTGGAGCAGGTCTAGTTGACCCAGGTGAACCCTAGAACGATTAGGTGTGTGGTATTTTTGTGTCGTGATTGTTTTTGTCCATATTTTTTTTTGTGTATATTTCATTCTTTTAATAACTAAAAAAAAATAAAATATCACATTCTTTTTCCCCTCCTTTTCTCTGCCTTTCTTTCTTTCTCTCTTCATATCATGGGTACTCCACCTCGCAAAACCCTTGCCGAACTTTGGTACCCACAACCAGACATAACTTCCTACGGTTCTTGTTTTGGTCGAACTTCGAACGACCCCTCCATGCCCAAAATTTCTTTGAAAGATCGGATAGACGCGTCTAGGACGAACAACTGGACCCCGCAATCCACTTCGTATCAACCGTTTCAAACATTCACCCCTTCTTGCGTTGATACCCCTTTTGAAAGTCCAGTTGTAGCCACAAGACCTATGTCTCTTGCTGAACAAATTGAACAATCCCGTAGCCGATCTTTCACTCCTTTTACCACTTCAAGTTCTTGGGATCAACAATTCCATTCACCTTCCTATCCAAATGTTGATCCTGCTCCTGTCCAGCCATTCAATTCCTACCAATCCTACCCTACTTTTGCACCTTCCCTAGGCATTACTTCAGAACCGCCATTTGGGAGTTTTCAGTATCCAAACAACTTTGAATCTTTTACTGAAACCCCTTCACAACCCATGTCTAGTCTGGAACAGTCGTTGGAAGACTTTAGGGTAGCGTCAAGCCAACAGATGATGGATTTGAATGCGTCCATGGCCGCTCTCATACAACCTACTGAATCGGTAGCTAGTTTCCAGCTAGCTCCAAATTTTCTAATGTATGAAGAGGCGGTAGGACAGGCTGTGAATTTGAGTAGAGAGAGTGAGATGTACCCCCTTCCAGATCAAACCTACCCGTCCCAAGTTGAATCCCACAACTCTTGTTTTGAAAGTCTATCGAGTGTCCCACATGCTTTATCAATTGAAGATAGAATGATTAATGAGTTGTGCGACTTTGTAGTGTTTGATTTACCTGATTGTGAAGGGTCCCTTCCAAGTGAAACCAATCCCAAACCTTTTGACCTTTACACCTCCACTCTAGAACCTGAATCGATTGAAATCCATGCTTTTTTTGAGGTGTCTGAGAATATTGATTTTCACTTGATTAAGGATATCGACGCTAGGAATATTTTGGATGATGAACCTATAGATTTGGCTGAGTTTTTCTCTTCAAATCATCATCCCGAGTCATTAAATGTTTTTTCCGAACCCCATATGCGTCTGGATTTTGAAGAGAAGTGCATGGATGTGCTAAATTTTGAGGAGAATATTGAGGATAGTTTTGAGGATGAACCAGTTTTAATTGATGATTCGGATTTTCCCATTCAACCTGTCCCTGTCATTGACTGTGTACACCCTCCGGAACCTTTAACCGATACCCCTCCTCGATCACTTCCCTCCATTCTTTCCATCGTTCCGACCTTGCAAGAAACCGTCTCACTTTCATTTCATATGTCTGGTTTACCGAGTTCGGCGTACCCATGGTTTCTTACGAATCTTGAGGGATTTGACCCAATCTCTCGACGGGTTAATAGATTAGCACAATCACTGTTTACACATCGCTCATCACAAATTGTGCTAATCTATTCACTCCATTTGCACCCTCAAGTTCGTACTCCACTTCTTTTTCCCTTCCGCCATTCTTCTTCTGATATACCGAGACCGTATCCCGCTTCTATCTCCATACGGTCTCGCGTAGTCTCCATTTCTTACCTCTCCGCATTCTTTCACCAGCCACTGCTTTATCACGTTAAGATCTTTGAATGGTTGGTGCTCACTTTTGGCCTGTGTAAGGCCTTGTATAGCTTGATACTGTTCTTTCCCCCCTAATCCTGAACTTCAACGCTTAACAGTGGAAACACTGTTTTACTTAAGTTTGGGGAGGACACCTTTTTTGTATATATTTATTGTTTTCCTTTTTGAATATAATTTGTTTTTAGGGGGAGCGCCGACAATTTTGACCCTCTTGGTATAGCCTGACAGTGAGGGCACTGTCAAGTTTAAGTTTGGGGGTGTGGTCGGTAAGCTTTCTTCCTTCGCATTCATTTGTATATTTTGCATTTGCATACCTTATTTAAAAACCCATAAAAATCGAAAATTTTTCCAAAAAATATAAAAACTTTGTCGTCAAGTTAGCTAACAGGGTAACTTAGATCTTTATTCCGAAAGTTTAGTTGATATGATAGAAATAACTAAATTCTAGGCTTAGGAATTGAAAACCCTAAAAATAACCCTCATTCTGTCTAACTTTGGTAAGTATACGTCCTTACAGTTTTTTTTGAGAAATAGGTAATCTTGAGTTCAGTTCTTGAGTTAAGTCAAGATGAAGGGAAAGTATTGATGCTCTACTGAAGGATAAGTCCGAAAAATAGTTTCTTTTCTTGAGTTCAAATTTAGAAAGTATATACCCCACAAACTGCACATACACGCACCTTGAAACTTGGGATAGTAGAGGATACCTAGAAATACTCTTGCCTGAAAGCCTAGTATGAAAGAAAAAACGGTATTTAAAGCTAAACACCAAAAGAGCATATTGAAAAATATATCCGGTCTTGAAAAAAGAAAAGAGAAAAAGAAAAAGAAAAAAATAGAATAAAGTCAAGACCTGGAAACTGCTATTTACGCTTTAATGTTCACACATTCAGTAATCGGCCGTTAGTGCCTCAAGAAGTATTAATAGTCGCATGAAAGGTGTGTGAGCAAAACCGTCCATCCTTAATGAAAAGAAGTAGTATTAGGTATTAGGGCAAGGGTACTATAGCTTGAATTGAATTCTCGAGTGTAGGGGTGCAAATATACACACACGTAGGGGTATACAATCGATGTTTGGATAAAATATAGAAATAAAGAATAAGACTTGTGTTTTCTGTAAAGTTGATAAAAATCCCTGATTTGAGGCCTCACTTTAGAAGGAAAACTCAGGAGAACCAACATCTTTCTAAACTTTTTTGGAACGTATAGGACCTAAGCTTAAATAGATAGGAGGTGTGAAAAATAAGGGTTGAATATTTCTAACTTAGGATGATAGAGTTTCTAACGTAAATACTAAACTGTAGGAGTATAGTTGATGTTAACTTATGACACTAGCTTGACGGGATTTTGTGGATAGTATCCGCTGAAAACCCTCAGGAGACAACACTCCTCCTACTAGGGACACCTAGAGGTTTAACGGCTTGTTGCACATGCTCAGTGCAATAGCGTTCCCTGCGAAAGTGCGGTTAGGATTTTATTTTTGTGAATAATTGGTTTTGCTCGGGACGAGCAAAGGTTAAGTTTGGGGGTATTTGTACATAACAGAATACCGCATTTTATACCGCCCATTCTTATGCTCGTGTGTTTATAGGTAGGTGCTTTTAATCCGTGTTTGTTACATATTTACAGAGTACAGGTTTCCAGTACAAATATTGCAATTCAAGACAAAATCTCCAAAGTTACAGAACATCTGTCACAGCAGATAAAAGCCGGGTTCCGGTCATCCATATCTATCTCGTGCCGAGTACCAGTTCAAGAGACAAGACATATGACAATGGTCATTCGTGTCTGGGACAAGCACAGAGCACGAGGGGGGCTGCACAAGAATCAATGGGTGCGCAGAGCTCGAGGGAGATAAATTCAAATGTGTTGAAAAATGAAGCCATCATTGTTGACTATTGGAACCTGAAGCAATCATGGAAGAATATTGAAAATCTGTACATGTTTAACAGAAGAAAACAGCAACACAGGACCACAAAAGAAATCCGACCCTCTAATTCCTCTACATGGCCGCGGATCAGCGGCCAACATGGGGTATAGTCCGCGGATCCGCGGCCGTTTAGGCTCCTCATCTGGTGAAACTTTGGGGGTAGGTGGCACAGTGTATTTGGGAATAAAATATTGCCTTAGGGTTTCTGTAAGCAGCCTATAAATACTCCAGAACTGAGCCCAACAAAGTGTTAATTTCTTTAGCCTCTTTTAGTGTAGCTTTGTTCTTCTTCTTCTTCTTCTTCATCTTTCCTCCATGAAAATGTAGTGAGAGCATTGAGTGGATGATCAATGAAGATGAGGGTTTTTGTATCATTCTCTTTTGTTTAACTTCCCCTTGAGATTCTTGCTTTCTCTTGATCTTTCAACCTCCTCATTGAGCTTGAAAGGTTAAGAGTTTGTTATTGATCTCAAGGGTCGTATTTTCTTATGGAATTAGTTCTTCACTTCACATGAGTTCTTTACCCTTCTCTTGATCTTGCAACCTCTTGATTGAGCTTGCAAGTTTAAGGGTTGGCTATTGATCCCATGCTTGTCTTGAGTTCTAGTTTCTAGTTTTTTTCTTGCTTTTTATTACTTGCTTTTTATTACCTTGCTTTACTTTCTTGCAATTTAAATTCATGCACTTACTTACTTGTAATCTTTTCTTTTCCCTTTTCTTTTTGTTCTCTCTTTTTTGTTCATTTTGTGAATGGTTGTAATTATCGTTGTTAAGAATCAATACGGTATTATAAGTTAACGTTTCTTTGCTCGTTTCCTTTTCCCGTTATTTTCCATTGAACTCCGCCCAAACGTTACGCAAGCGCTCCGTTAGGCACCCTACCCTAAAAAGGTAACGGTGATTCCTAACCGCGACCGGTTGCGTTCGGTTTGGCCGGAGGCGAAAGCAAGAGACAAGAACGGAAGGACAAGGGTAAATAGCCGGATTCCACGAATACCGTGCTTAAATCCCCTAATCCACGTTGTTGTCGATTGCTCTAGCTTCAATTGGTCAAGACTCGGCTCAAAGGTTTTTGAGTACGGATTTCTTTAGCTTACAATTTCGTATCTTTTTCTTAACAACTTCATACTTGCATATAAAACACATAGGTTAGTTTGAACAAACACATACAAATTTTTTATTGACTTATCTAAAACAAGAACGGAAATACAACCATCTCTCTGTGGATCGACCCGTGCTCAACCGGCTAGCTGCATAGCGACACCATCTTGATTGCAGTTAACTTTAATTCTTACAATCAATCACGCCCTGGTCAGTCCTCGTCCGTAACGAGCTCAAGCTAACGCAACTCTAGCCGTAGCTCTCTCTGCCCGTGCAATCGTGGCAGCAAAATCATAACCGATATCGATGAGGATAGATCATAGGAATGAATATAATACTGTGCAAGGAAATGTACATCCTAAGGCTCCTTAAGCGGAGTAGCGTATCGTAAGTATGCCGCGGAACATACACACGGTACGTCACTCTTCTGAAGTCACCTATTCTATCAACCAAGGTCAACCTACACGACGAAAGTTCGGGTCTAATACCCCCTCGACTAAGTCTAAGTTCCGTAAGGTCAAGCCTAAGTTCCGTATATATACAAACGCTCTAGGCTCCGCATAGTCAAACTTAGACTCGAACCAAGGTTAACCTAGCGCTCTGATACCAACTTTATCAAGACCCGAAATAGCACTTGACTGGCCCTTGAATCATATGAAGTCTATAGAACCTCATCTAATTCAAGTAAGCCAAAAGCCCAGAAATCTAAAACCATTTTAAATAATAAATGAAAGAAAACTAGTTTTAAAGAAGTGAAGAAAACATGTTTTAAAACAAGGTTTTAAGTAAGTAAGCCGAATATGCATTTTTAAAATCTCAAGTCTTTTCTGAAGATTTTGGCAGAGTTTCCTTTGTAAATACTGGTCCCAAATAGGGTACAACAAGAATAATATATGCATAAGGATGAAAGGCATCCCCAAACGGGAGCTAGCTCTTCGTCAATCGACGGTCACAACCACGCAAGCAATATAATATACAACGCCGAAGGGCAAGGATCAAAACTCAAAAGGAAACTCAAAATCAACAAGAAAACCATAATACTACAACGCGCGACTCTAAGGTCGAAATAATACACAACTGGTTTTCTAAGTCTGAATAAATATACAAGTTTGGTTGATGGAATTTACTAGATACAACTGAAAATAAATAAGTACAGTGGTGGTCACGATGCGAGTGAACCCACCTACCAAAGCAATCACCCAGAAAAGGAAGCAGTGAGCCAGAAAAGCCGCAATGAAACCTGTACGACAAAAACCTGCAAGAATTGTGGCACAACGGGGGTGAGTTGCCAACTCGTGAATAGAAAACATCATATAGAAGAAATCGTATGTATAACTCAATCCTAGGTCAATACGATCAGTAATAATATATCCTCAATATGAATAAGTCTGAAGCAAGATAAAGTGGCAAGGGTAAACATCTATACATCAGTGTAATACCAAGTGCTTGTGTCAGTGCCTCAGGTAGCAACATATCATAATATGAGGTATAATCAATGTAATCAGTGTCAACTATAACCTGAAGTCTTTGATTATGTGGATAACATCCAACTATCAAATCAATGTCTGTATGTATGTGGATCTCGTCCACGTGTCTCCCAATGACACAAAACATCATGCATGTAAATATCATAAAGCAAATGCATGGAAGTATGAGGATGTAAATCAACGTGTGCCCCTTGCGACACATCAAAATCATGGAACCGGAGTGTCCAGCATCGACACTCGAAAACATCATGAAACCTGTGCCCAACATCGGCACGCAAATCCTCATATATCGGGCTCCGTCAGTCCGGATAGGCCCATGGGCTCCGTCAGTCCGGATCGGCCCATATCATCACTCGACTCCGTTCGGTATCCTCCGGATATCCGCCGAGCCCAAATTCTATCACCGGTAGGTAGTAGTCCCTCTGCCAGGCTCACCGTCTGTATACACAGCATCCCTTTCTTGCCTCGGGGTACCATACCGGGCCCCACCATATACCCGCACACGGCTCACCACTCCTCCTCGCATGGAGTATATATATATATATATATATATATATATATCAGAACCGATAAAACTCATGGTGGGCGCACTGAAATATCATATCAAGGGTAACCGGGTTTTTAAAACAATACATACTATCTTTTGAAATAACCACGGTTCCTAAATCCAGAAATATCATAGAAACAACATATCTCAATGCGTATAATCATAAAGCATGATGTATGCGACATACAAAACAGTAATAAGCACATATCAAGGGAAGACCGCTCCTTTAAAATGAATCAGTTTTAAAATGTATCTTGCGGTTCCCAAATCTCCAAATCAAGACAGAATCATCTATGTATGTGCAAATACGTATGTATGCAAGTATGGGTGTACAATATGTATGTACACAAGTATGCCATGCAAGGGGTCATATCCTGATGCAATAATCCTTCTGTGTAGTGACATGGAAATTATCGATGATGAAGTGTGTGAGCCGGCAAGCAGGTGTACGTGGAACATATGCATCATCGATAATGGTGTTGGTATCCTGACAGCATAGTTTTAATATAACAATAAACCCATTTACACATGCAATGCGATGCGAATAGCAAAAATATGCAGAAATTGACTAATAAACACTACAGTGAAGAATCTACCTCAATATAAAAATGTCATAAAGTTTTGCCATTTGAAATAAGACGAATCGTGTTGTTTAGAAAAATAAGGGCAACAGTGTTTTTAGGAAAAGATGCGTCTTTTGAAAATATCTGTAGAATCCCTTTGCCTGTCTTTAAAGTACTCACGATTCGTTAGTTTTGAAATAGGTATGACTCGAGTCAGTCTAACATCTACAAAGAAAAATACAGATCTAACTGAAAAGCTAATCGCAAGGGTATGGAAACCACTTAAATCTAAGTCGATATATATATACACATAATAGTCAGTGATCCCGCCTCAATAGTATCACATACGATATGGTATACAATAAGACATCCTCGAGTCAAGAGTGTGGATCAATCATCAATATATAGCTCATACGTAAATCCGTCGTACGGCATCCCAAATCTGGGTACGGGTCAAATATCACATTTATCTCATCAATTATCGGGTATCCTTATCATCATATCTCACGTATTGGGGTACTGATCTAAGTTTAGTACAACTGATATCATCTATATAAATATAAATGCGTGTGCAAAACACACGTCCAAAAGCCCGCTAAAATCTCATGTCGTATCTCATCATTCGAACCACATCATATCACCGATCTCATGGCACCATACCCAATCTAATCGACTTATCTCTAAATATCAACCACTAACCTCATCATCCAAGTGTAGGTATACGTGTATATATATACATAGTCCCATACCTATGTGTGTATATATATATACGTATCTCCATATACGTACAAGTATAACAGTAAGCATGTGTGTGCGTGTGAGTGTAAATCTGATCTAGGGTCACAACTAAGAAGCTATACTAGTTCACTTCTAATAACCTTAATCTAACCATTTAACACCTAATCATACCCTGAATATCCATGTCACATATAAAGCTATCATATATAGTATATAAATAGTATACTAAACATCGAACTGCGGGGGTGCTATACGCCATCCACCCGACTTCCCCCATAGTTATAATCTACTCACCTTGATCTTGCTTGCCGATGTCGATGTCACCATCATCTCCTTTATTGTCTCAAATCATCATGGGGGTACCTACATATCACGCGCATCGTATCACATTAAAACCAAATCGAAACCAAAACGACACGCGGAACTCACATAGGTCAAAACCTACGGTCTACTCCCGCAAATCAACCCGATATCACTCGATATGGTCGTACAACGTCACGTGATCGAGATAAAGCACAAATACAAAAATACAGAATTTAAAATACGCAAAGCTATAACTTGAATTAAAACAACAACATGAGAAAATGGTCCCAGATTTTGATCAAGGTGAAAACAATATTCCACAACAATACTGGAGTGATGTATAGGGTGCATATGAGCAATAGGGGCAATCTGGGCACCTAACCCACCAAGGTAGCCAGCCACATAAGGCTAAATTCCGGCTAGGCCGGCCCAGAGGAGGAGTTGGGGTCTCGTGTGAAGAGGGTGGTCTCCTGGTGGTCTAACTAAGTCCCTAGTATTGTTTGTTAGTTTCAAAATTTCCCTGGATCATCCCAGATTTACCTGCACACCCTAATCACTTACAAACCGACATGAAAGTTCTGAAATTCCGTATTTTGGTTTTCAGTAGGGTTGGTCTGGGTTTCTATCAATTGGGAGGGGTTTAAGGTCACCATTAGGCCTCAATTCACAATCACAACTCCAATCAAACCCTAACCCTCTCTAGAAATGTCCAAAGTGCACAAAACTTCGCCAAATCACTTTTAAACTTGAAAAGAGGCTTTAGCAAAGGAAATACTCCACTAATTGTGAAAGGATTACCTTAATAGGGACCCAAGAATCCCCTACAGCACCAAAATGTGATTTTTCTTGGTCCAAAGTGGAGCTTGAGAGCTTGTGCACATTTTTTGTGAAGTGGGAGTGGGGTTTTGAGTGGTTTTTGGGTGTGTTTGTGGTGATTTGAGGAGGGGGGAGATGAGGGCAGCAGCTATGAGGGAAATGAGGGGAGAAAATGATGGAGAAAGAAGAAGGGAACAAAAGGTTAAGGCTCTCCCTTGACCCCTCACTTTCTCTCACTTGCCCATACTTCCTTTCTTTAATCAATCTCCTTTTTCTTTTCTTTTCTTTTCTTCTCTCCTCAATAGTAAACACAAAAGAAAAGAATGAGAAAAAATGATAACGCAATGTAGGAAAATGTAACACAAGTGTGAAATGATATGGTGCATGTTTTGCACAAAACACGCTTAAAGCCCGATTAGCGATTTTTAATCGCGATTAGCACTAAAATAGTGTCAAATAAATCATAAACTCTCATAAATTGCTTAAATCACATAAAATACCCTCTTTTTAATAATTTCCATAACTTTCCAAAATTTTCCTAATTTAACGGTATTTAATTATACCGAACTATTAAAATATTCATTAAAATTAATATTAAATTATAAAAATTCCCAAAAATAATATCTCTTCTGTCCTCTGAAAAATTTTCCTGCAGGGTTCTTTGCGCAAAACTTCTCCCCCTTCTCCAATAAATTGATTTTGTGCAGGATTCTTTGCGCCGCAAATAAAAGAAAAAAATTTTGCAAGTGTTTTGGATTTTTTTGTGTTTACTGCTTTGCATTTATAAAAGGGATTTTTTAAGGGGCTTTAAGTTGAGGAGGAGGCCTTTGGAAATTGTTGTTGCCTTGGAATTTTTGTTGATTTTGATTCCAAGAAAAATTGGGGTGGTTCCTCCAACCAGGATTGTAAGTTGAAGAGTATGAATCATTTCTTTGTCATTGCTGAAAGGCAGCATTGACTTGATCCTGTCCTTGAGCAGGTGGGTTGTAAGGATACTCTTTAGTCAAATGGGATGGATCCGAACAACAAGCGCATATAGTGCGAGGGGGTAAAGCAGGGGAAGGAGAAGGCGATGAGAATTTGCTCTCAATTGCTTCTAGTATTCGTGTAATTGCTGCCATTTCGGCTTTCATTGCAATTGACATATCGAGTTGATGGACGCCTAACCTAGACTGACTGGAGGAAGTAGATGAAGTGGATGAAGTGGTCTGTCTAGTGCTTTCCCACTGAAGTGTTTGTTCAGCAAGATCGTCGAGAAATTGCCAAGCTTCCTCGTTAGATTTGGTAAGGAAGTGACCTTGACAAATGGTTTCCAGCAATTGCTTAGTTGCTGGGTTCAGTCCTTCGTATAAGGTCTGGCAAAGTTGCCATCTCTCAATACCATGATGAGGGAACTGAACAAGAAGGTTTTTGAATCGTTCGAAACACTTCAAAAAAGGTTCGGAAGGAAGCTGGGAGAATTGGTTAATTTCATTACGAATTCTCGCGGTTTTGTGATGTGGGTAAAACTTTTTAAGAAATGCTTTAACAAACTCTTCCCAACTATTTATGGAATGCGATGCAGTACTATATAGCCACTTTTCAGCTAGGTCACATAGAGTGAAGGGAATGACTCGTAGCCTTATAGCATCATCGGACAGTTGGGTGGTCTTCATAATTGCACAAACATTCTAGAATTTGTTAATGAAGATATAGGCATCTTCGGATTCTAGCCCGTGAAATTTGGGCAACATATTGATGAAGTGGGGCTTAATTTCGAAATTATCCCCATTTGCCGGCGGGAGTGAAAGACAAGTAGGAAGTGCGGAGCGGGTAGGATAGAAACGATCCTGGAGCGCGATTCGCTGTGGCGCTTCAACGGGAGGGTGTTGTGGGTTATTCGCACCCAGTTAAGGTGGAATCAGTCCCGAAGTAGGTAAAGAGTTGTTAGGATTGAATCCTGACATCTCCTTAGAAGATGATGAAAGTGAAGATGAAGGTAAAGAAGAAAAGAAGTGGAGGGAGTTTCGATTTCGGAGTCGAACGCGTCGTCAGTAGCGACTAACGAGGCACGGACTAAGCGGGCACTAGTGTCCCTAGTCCAACCGGACATACACTAAACGAGTTGTAGTGTAGTCAAAACGTAGAATGTGAGGGTATGAAAACGTCAATGGGGAAATGTGAATGAAGGTTGGGTGCAATGGAGTTCTAGCGACAAATGGAAAGTTTTTTTTGTAAAAATTTTTGTTTTGTGTTTTTTTATTGTTTTTTTATAAAGAGTTTTTGCAAAAAAAATTTGTACGGAACTACGACAAACTTTAACACAATCACAATTTAAGCATGCACAATCAAGCCTAAAGCTAGGGTCTCCTAAATCAACTAGACGGCTCCTAATTGGTCTAAAGCGACAAGTTGTGAGATATCCCTCAAATCGCCTCTTCACCGCCAATTGTGGCCAGGTAAGCACAAGTGAAGAAAGGAGGGTTCCGCTCACGAATCACCGTGAGACGGGACTTTTAAAGTTACCTTTCTCACTTTTCTAGCCTAGGCTCCAAAAAGTCAGGTTTAGATAAACGACTGAATGCCCGCAACCTTCCTCTGTCCTAATTAGCACAACAGTCCTTAATTGGCCGAGTCTAGATATTTTTTAATTAGCTCAAGGTTGATGCATATGCTTTTTGAGATTTCTGGGGTTTTAGGAAGGGTAATGAAATCCCCACCCAATCATAATTGGTGTTATAGCCCCCTAGATTCCGTTTTAAATATACAAAGCAGTAACACACAAAATCTAAAACACTTGCCAAAAATTTTCTTTTATTTGCGGCGCAAAGAATTCTGCATAAAATGATTTATTGGAGAAGGAGAAGAATTTTGCGCAAAGAATACCTGCAGGAAATTTTTTTAGTGGAGTGCGGAGGGTAGGAGGAGAAAAAGTATACTCACATAGAGTTTTAAAACAGGTGACGTCACCTGTTTGACCGCGGTTCCGCGGTCAAACTCCTGATTTAGCCGCGGTTCCTCAATGGTTCAGTTGGTTTAGGCCTCCAAAATTTTTCTATGTGCTGTTATGGTTCTTCTCTGTCTTTTCAGATCCTCTGTTTCTTGATTTGTTCACTGGGCTTGCTCCAGATCTGAATCAGTCCGTCTTCTTATCCTTCACAATTCACACAAAACCAATCAAAAATAACAAGATGATTTTTTTTTATTTTTTTCAATTTTTCAATTTTTTATTTAATTAACCCGAAATTACAAAAAGAAATAAACTACCGTTTCCCCGGCAACGGCGCCATTTGATTGTTTGAGTGTTTTGTATATGCATTTTTAAAAATTAAGAATACCGCAATCAAGACAGTGTCGCTTGGAAGCTAACCGGTTGAGTACGAGTCGATCCACAGGGAAATGGTGTTCTTTTCTTTAAGTTCTAACGAGTTAAGTCCTATTTTTGGTAGGTTTTGTTTTACAATCTAAAAATGAGAATTAATCGATTTAAAAAGCTTGCTAGGGTTAGGTTTAGGTTAGTTTGAAATATGGATTCTTCTCACTGCTAACAATGCCCTAGTTAAGAGTATAGGTGTTAGGGTAATAGTCAACAACGAGGATCAGCACGACTAGGAAGAAACGTAGTTTCTTCCTTTTGGTACTTGTCCGTCCGTTCATAACTCTTAGCCCTAACCTCCAGTTAATTCAACCACAACCGGTCTAATTAGGGAATCACCGCTATCTTGTAGGATAGGGTGCCGTAGTGAGTGGTGTGTGGTTGATTTAAATAGAGTCCTAATTAATTAAAATTATATGGGCAAGGAAAGGAGTGAGAGAGATTTCCTTCTCTCAAACCTTCCCTATCCAAACCCTAACAAGTGAGGAATTACTCACTCATTAGGTAGTTAACAATAAAATTCATTTTTATAATTTTTATATTAGAAAACTAAATTGCAGAGAGTAAAAGAACAGATAAAAATTGTAAGAATTAAATTGAGATAATAAAAGAATGCGAGATAAAAATAAAAGTACCTTTATTGATGACCTCTCAACAAGTGCATTACAACTGGAATTAAAATTTTAATCTAAGAATTAAAAAGAGGCATGCCTAATTAGGCTTTTGGCTTTCCTATTTATAGATAGAAAAAACCTTAGGTTACAATCTGATCCACAATTGAATTTACAAGACTACCCTAAGAAAGCCGGGTTAAAGCACCGACACCCACCGACACACGCATCGACACGTGCACTATACGGCCGCGGAACCGCGGCAGAAAGGCCTGTTTGGCCGCGGTTCAACGCCCAATTGGTGGGATCATGGGTTCCACTTCACAGGGTTGCTTCATGTTGCTTTTTCCTTTTGTTTTCTTCACTTGGTTCCTTAGAATCTCTTCTACTTTCTTCCAGATTTCCAACAGTGCAGATGATGTGGACTTTTTACCGTGAGCTTCGCGTTGAAGTCTTGAATCTTGTACTGCCCTTGTGCTTTGTGCATTGAACTATCTACTGATCTTCATTTGTTCCTTGAACTGGTAGGTGGCATTATACGGATTCTGTAGGGTTGCTATGCACGCGCACAAGGGTCTACGAGGCATCAACCTTGCCCGATTGAAAAATTAGCCGTGCCGAACAACCCGAATACGGATCTTTAAACTAGAGATTAGGCGAAAACTAACATGCTAAACATTTTAACACTAAGTGAGAGGGATTACAACCTTTGTAGATCCGGTACTTCACTTCATATACTCCGTGTTGTGGTCCCTTCGCTGCGATCATCGGGTTCCGGACTCTCGAGAGGTTCCACGAAGAGAAAGATGCAACCTTTGCTTCCGATCTTCGATACAAAGATGATCTACCTTGAAGTTTCGTTAACACAAGCTAACACTCATGAAATGATGTGAACACCCTCATCTAAATGGCAAGGGAAGATGAGGATGATGAAGTAGGATTTTCTCTCTCTTTATTTATCTTTTTCTCACATTTATTCATCACTTGGAAAAAGATAGTAAGCTTTTTCCATGAAGAAAGATCAAGGAAGAAGATGAAGAATTATGATAGAATCCTTTTGTGATGAATAGAAAAAGAATTAATATGATGAATAATGCAACCATGGTCAAGCAAACTCATGTAGAGAATTAACTAGGGTTAGGGTTTGGGCTAGGTTAAAGATGGGTCACACACAAATATCTTTATCATGACAAAATGAAAAGCTTCTAGAATCAACTAGAAGACTTAACTCTAATCCAAACCCTAATCATGTTTAAACTCCACAAAACATGTTGCATTAGTTATCATATCATGTTATAATATTATATATCACATATATAATATTTATTGTAACCAAATAAAATAATACAATTAACATATAGCGCATATATATCAATGTATTACCCGAGTGAGAAAAAGAAACTTTTAGTGAGCTAATATTAGTTAATGCAATTTAATATATGAAATATATTATTATACATTAAATTATCGAATCAACACTTGATCCGACAATCCGGCTATATCGCATATAACCGACTAATATTTATCCGTACCGATTCATCGAATCAACAATTGATCCGATGACCCGGCTGATATCAAATATCGCGAGAATACAATACGATATCACATACCGCATTATCCTCGGTCCTGCACATATCACATATGTGCCCCTACTCCGTTTTTCCTGAGCCAAGAAACCTCTGTGTAGGACTCTAAAGAATCGTCAATACGCCGGCAGTAGGTGATGATCATATCAAACACCCACAAGCTGCAAGCGGTCAGCTAAACGTAAAAGCTACCCAGGTATTGAGCGCTCAGAAGATCAACAAGCAAGCCTGTACATTCTCCTGTGAATCCAAACAGTAACACTTCCGTACAGTCCGGTCTCGTCGTCTGATATGTTGCATATCTCGCCTAGGGGTGGTAAACGTCAGACCCCAGTAGCTCGATAAGTCGTGTCGATATGAGGTCTATAACAGTTCGAGAAACTACTGATAACACTTACCAGAAAATCTCTGCAACCCTGGCCAGGGATTTCCGGTTATAGCCAATCGAACACAGCACAACATCAACTCCCTATACCGGGAGAGACGAATCCCCTCCTATCGCTCATTGCCTCCATGTGATTCGGGACTGTACCCAAAAGCCAGCTTTTTGCACGGCCTCTTGGACGTGGTATGATGGAAATCAAAGCACAGTGGGAATCACACAAGACTCTATGACGATCTCGGGTCGACAGACTACTCTGTACCAGTGTCACCGGAGAACTGCCATCTGACGTATGGTATAATACCATCTGGGAGTTCTTGGCGAGTCCGTCCAGTATACCCAGTCTCCACTGAGCACCCGTACACCATCCTTGATGTCAAACACCGATGGATATGGGATCATCCATCGCCCATCATATGGGTCAAGATGCGTATACGCTAGTCTACTCTGGTGTATCGATGCCCTGTCTCGATACACCCTCGACTAGGAACAGTTATAGGATGTACTCGTCGACTACCGTGGCCCCACTAGTATGATCTCATCATAGTCCCAGTAGTCGAGTACATATCCTAAGGGCTTTATCAACATGTAATATAGAGACAATCAAAGTACATGTTAAGATAAAGTACAACCAGATAGCATACTATCATGTCGAGCAAGAAAGTCCTCCCTATATATATCCAAGCATCCATTACAATATACATCGTATGTACAGTAATGGCCTCTAGGGCATACATATAACTAACAATCTCCCACTTGCACTAAGGCCATCTGTTGTGGTATCGCATACCCAACAATTAGCTGCGGTTGAAGCATCTCATACTCAACCATCCCATAAAAGTCTCTACTGGGAAAAAGGCCTTTGTGAGTGGATCCGCGCTGTCGTCCTCTGTGTCTACTGTCCTAACCTCGATCTCCCTGGAGATCAACCATCTCCATGATCAGGTGATACTGCCTAAGAATTATATCTGGATTTCTGATGGGACGTTAGTTCCTTGGTTAAAGCCACAACTCTATTGTCACACAATGGTAGGAACGAAGTTCGTCTCATGAACTTATATATATCCAGACTGCCTCTTTGGTAGTATCCTTGGTAACGATGTATGTTGCCTTTAATCGTCTAGTATGTCACGGTATCTAGCTTGGAACTCTTCCAACATACCGTCCCTCCACTGAGGGTAAAGATAATGCCTGCGACTGACATTCAGTCGTCCTTATCACCCTGGAACCTTTCCAGTGATTCTCCTCAGGATCGATTGATACCATCTCACTACAACTAGTGAGTGTCCTAACATCCAATTAGATCTATCTCATAGATCCAAAACCCAGGATTTAGGAGGTATCATTTTGATCCTATATGGAGAATCCTTGTGATAAGCGGAGATTAACCGAGCGTAGCATAGGAAACTCCTTCCCTATCAAGAGTATGTCATCCACGTACTCTACAAGGATCAACACCATACTCTCTACTACCTTTTTGTATATACAAGGTTCATCTACCATTTTGATGAAGTCAAACTCTTTGACTACCACATCAAAACAGATGTTCCATCTCCGTGATGCCTGTTTTATCATATAAAACATCTTGTACATGTTTCCGCTGCTCCCACTGTCTATGAAGCCCTCTGGCTGTGTACTTATAGACGTTTTCTTCTAAAACACCACTTAAAAAAGCAGTTATGACACCCAACCACCAGATATCATAGTCATGGTATGTAGCCGTGGCAAGTAGGATCTGGATGGACTTAAGCATAGTTTTGAAAGTCTCAACTTTTCCATGTACACCAAGTAATCTTCTCAAGATATACTCGCTCTTGATGGGGATTTAACCCTTCAGATAAAGCAACCAAAGTCCATACTTTGTTGGTGTATAAGGATTCCATCTCAGATCGATAAGCATTCAGCCATTCTTACAGAGTCCCACTCCTGATGGCCAGCTCGAAACTAGTTGGGTCATCATCTCATGATGCAATCCTCGCTCCCACTGTCATAGAGAAACCGAAGTATCTCTCAGGTGGGTGAGGAATCCTACTAGATCGGCGGAGAGGCTGAGGTTCGTTGGAAACTATTGAATCCTTTGGTTCTACCAAATCATCAGCTGCAGTTTGTATAGCTGGAACATTTTCAGTTCTACATAACAGACCTTGCCTCGAGCTTGTCCGGATTTTGCTTTTAGACATAGTCCGGACAACCCCAAATCTTAACTTATTTAAGATATGGGCTCTTCCCTTTCCATATCATATATGGAGTGGTAGGCAACTGATTTGATTTGAACCCTATTCAATAGGTATGCAACTTCACAAGTGCATAACTCCCTAAAGGAAATAGGAAACTCAGTAGTACTCATCATAGAGCACACCATATCACATAGGGTGCTATTGCTTCGCCCCGATATACCATCGTGCTATGGTGTATACGGAGGAGTAATGCTGAGAGAGAATCTTATTCTCCTTTAGAATAGTCCAGGAATTCCGTGCTCAAGTATTCTCCTCCTTGATATCATCAAAGGACATAATACTTATACCCGTTTTTGGTTCTCTACTTCTAACTTATATTCCGTGAATATCTCAAAAGGTTCGGACTTGTGTTTCAACTGGAACATATGTCTGAATCTTGAGAGATCATCAGTGAATATAATGAAGTACAAAGAACCGGTCCTGGCATGTGTAGACAGGGGACCTTCATACATCAACATGTATCAATCCCAAGAGTTCACTAACTCTTTCTCTGTTTCCAATAAACAGAGCTGTAGTCATCTTATCTTTGTGACATGACCGGCAAGTTTCACAAGATGTAAATTCAAACTAATTTAAATATGCATCTATATGTAACTTAGCTAGTCGGGTCGCATTGATATGACCTAGTCTACAATACCTCAAGAAGGATTCGTTCATTTCTGAAGTCTTCCACTTGTGTGTGTTTCATATACTAAGAACTGTAGTTTGATTTAGAACGTCAATGCTTTTAGATAACGTGCCTGAACCGATCAACTCTTGATATAGGAAATGTTCAAAACATTATCCAACAATACAAAATTATATCCTTTCTTTACTAATAAAGAGACTGATATGATTTTGTATATCAGGTTCGGTATCTAATAACATTTGTTCAGAATCAATGTATTCTGGTAATACAGGGTGACAGTGACCAACAGACTTGGCTGCAACACTTGCACCGTTTTCTATCTCATGAAACTTATCATCCGTTCTCAGTTCTCTACCAATCTGTAGCCCATGTAACAGATTACATATGCGGGATCCTGATCCGGTATCACATACCCAGGACGTAAAGGATACTGAGAAACAGTTCTCTGTAATGAACACACCCGAAGATGATGCATCAACATGCACTTTCTTCGTTTGGACGGCACGGGAAATCTGGTATTCCCCAATTTCCTGCTCTGTCTTATAACAATTATAAGTTGGAGCGGGACCAACGTTCCCCAGCTCAGTATAACAAGCGTGTTCGGTCAATATATCCGTTTTATTATCTTGATTAAGGCGTGATATGGTCGCTACCTGGAGAGAGAGAGAAGAAAACACTCAGCGTATGCTCTTGCAAGATTAGATTGGTTATCTAATATATCTAATCATGATGTCTTCCACTGTTTTAATCAAATCTTCCTTCAAACCCTAAAAGGAATGACTAGCCGGGATTAATTACACGCTACAAGTTCGCCAATTTTTCAGCCAGGCCAGTGTCGGTACTTTGAGGGAGGCCCCCCGTGCTTTCGCACGAACCGAATTAATGTAAACCTCGTTTTCCCAGAGGCGTAACCCTGTTGACACCTTTCTAGACACCTACTTGATCGGCTAATTGTATTGTGTAAAACTCTCCCAGGAGTAACTCTAACTCGCAGCGGGTATCGGGATCCAACTATCTCATAGAAGGTATGCAATCTCATTGCAAATTTCAACACTTGAAATTCCCAATAATATTTTACCCCTAGCGTGCTATGACCTTGACGCATGCCAAACAACCCATAGTCCGCTAGTTAAGTTCAACCCGTACATTTCTTGATTGAATTAAACCCACCCGCACGACCCTTGACGCATGCCAAACAACGCCGTACGAATACCCTAATACAATCGCATCGTATGCTAGCAGATAAGCATTAGTTAGCTACCGTACACTACGCCTTGACGCATGCCAAACTATCGCAGCACGAATACTAAGTAGTACTTATCTGAAATGACGGATGGCTACGACAGGTTTTTAAGAAAACCCTTTGCGTAATGAACTTGATATCGTTGTAGAATCGAGTGATTTTAAATGGAGTGTTTTTTAGGCCTTTCTAGTTTTGCTAAAGGGGTCATTCCCGGTGAAGGGATCGTCGGCCCTTTCCTCATCGAATAAGGTGCAGGATATATCATATATACCGCTGTGCAAAGCAAGAACTATAGAAGCAATCAAAAGACAAACCGAGTTTGTAGCATCTGCCAGTTATTGCTAAAGGAGTCACTCCCGGTGAAGGGATCTCGGTCCTTTCCTTATCGAATAAGGTGCTGGATGTTCTACAAGGAACACCGCTATGCAAAGCAAGAACTAGAGCTACCATTTTTTAATTTAAACAAGTTTCTACAACATCTTAGGTTTCTTTTATTTCATTAATCTCATTAATGAAGTCCCATTTTATTATGCTTCACAAGCATCACGGTTGAAACGAAATCTGCAATATAACATATATCTCATATATATATAATATAAACATTCGTCTCAGGCAGTAATATGATCTCATGACAGAACAATGCAGCAGAAGAACATATATGAAATATTGAATATACTAGGACGTCCGTGTTTTCAATACGAGCCTGTATAAAACACGGATTCCACGGTCGCGATGAATAGCCAAACCCACATCCCTAGACCCCTACGAGAGCGGCAAGTAACACTGCCAATTCTAGGGTTAGGAGACCCGGTCTCGACTCCTCGAGATGGTCTCCCACTGGACCTTAGAACCCGGTTACTTGTGCTCCCCGCCTTGGGTCTACCTAATGCGGAAAAGTAAATAATATACAACGGTGACATCTTCCGCTACCTGGAAGTGCCCCAATAAAAGAATATTACATACAAATGAATTTTACATGAATGAAAAAGAAAAAACTCTCATCTCACAAAAAACCCCGGCTATTCAAACGCGACGATCCAATACAACATATCACAGCAACACATAATATCTCATATCATCAACGTAAGCAAGTATGTGTATCCCGATTGTCGTTGATGTATAGCAACGAAGCCGGCGATACACCACATACTACGCTTACGGTCACAGAAAAGAAAGTGTAAAACTACAACAGTTGAAATCCGCAACCTCCTTAGACATCGCATGCCTAACCAAATGAATTCCTTAGACATCGCATGCCTAACAATTATAAACCCCGCATTTTAGTCTCATTATCGAAAACTCTTTTCAATGTCAAGTCGGGCAATTCAACAAGATTCCTGACAACCTGATCGAATGCTCGTCGCAAACTTTAGTAGACGGCCGCACCCCTAGATGCCGTCGACGAAGTGCACTAAGGCGGAACACCGCTGCCGCGAGCACCCGAACGGATGCTTTCGGGGACGGGGTCCTCCTACAGTCACTTGGTCAGGGCTATGGGGCGTGGCTGTCTATTAAGTTTACCCTGCGAGTATCCGCGTACGCTACGTGATTGCGACGGACTTTTGATCACATCAAAATTCCGTAGCAACCGATCATTTGAGACTAAACTGCTATGTTTATAATATTCAAATTAGTTATCTCATAACTACCTGTGGATTCCAAATATTGTATGACATTCCAGATAAATAGACAAAGTTAAACTTTCCGATCGAATCATCAAACACCCAAGATTTCCCCAATATATCTCAACACTTGAAATCAGTTTAAAAACATCCATCACATGCCACAGTACCAATGGTCCAGCCGTAGAAGGGTCAAGCCAACGCCTCACATGTGGCACGCCGTACTGCCTTAAACCCTAAGGTTCAAAAGGCAGTTCAAGACGGTCACATAATCGAGTTAAGGTTTGTTGTCTTCTAGAGGGTCCACCGCGTTACTTGCACGACTTAGAACGTTCTTAAACACGAGAAATAATCCAACTTCTGAAAAATTTTCCGACAGGGGAAAAAGTGAGTTATTGATATCCGTTCGAACTTTTTAACAGTTTCTAAAAGTTATCCGGACAAAACACAAAAGACGCAGTTAAAGTTCCCGATCGAATCATCGAATCCCCAATACAACCCAGAGAATTCAACAGTTGAATAAATATTAAAAATTCCCAGAAAATACAGCACTAAAAGATAAGAATTACTGTGCAAATTTGAAATAGTGAAGTGACTAACTTGCCGCGGAACCGCCGCACAAGCCATGCTTGTGCCGCGGTTCCGCCGCGCTTTGGGGGAATCAGGCTCACGTGCTTCACAGTAACTCTTGT
Organism: Agapanthus africanus; assembly: GCA_030015575.1. Taxonomy (NCBI): domain Eukaryota; kingdom Viridiplantae; phylum Streptophyta; class Magnoliopsida; order Asparagales; family Amaryllidaceae; genus Agapanthus; species Agapanthus africanus. The sequence goes on along the minus strand of CM057339.1, from coordinate 585,304,742 downwards.
ATTTCCCTGCTGATTTTTTTGAGCATTTTTAATATGAAAAAAATCACAGTTTTGAAAAATTTCCAGAGAATGGGTTTTATCGGGTTTTCCGGGTTCGATCGGACTTTAAACTTCGCCTAGACTTCGCCTAAAGCTCTAGCTTGGCTCTGATACCACTGTAGGGTTGCTATGCACGCGCACAAGGGTCTACGAGCCATCAACCATGCCCGATTGAAAAATTAGCCGTGCCGAACAACCCGAATACGGATCTTTAAACTAGAGATTAGGCGAAAACTAACATGCTAAACATTTTAACACTAAGTGAGAGGGATTACAACCTTTGTAGATCCGGTCCTTCACTTCATATGCTCCGTGTTGTGGTCCCTTCGCTGCGATCATCGGGTTCCGGACTCTCGAGAGGTTCCACGAAGAGAAAGATGCAACCTTTGCTTCCGATCTTCGATACAAAGATGATCTACCTTGAAGTTTCGTTAACACAAGCTAACACTCATGAAATGATGTAAACACCCTCATCTAAATGGCAAGGGAAGATGAGGATGATGAAGTAGGATTTTTGCTCTCTTTATTTATCTTTTTCTCACATTTATTCATCACTTGGAAAAAGCTAGTAAGCTTTTTCCATGAACAAAGATCACAGAAGAAGATGAAGAATTATGATAAAATCCTTTTGTGATGAATAGAAAAAGAATTAATATGATGAATAATGCAACCATGGTCAAGCAAACTCATGTAGAGAATTAATTAGGGTTAGGGTTTGGGTTAGGTTAAAGATGAGTCACACACAAATATCTTTATCATGTCAAAATGAAAAGCTTCTAGAATCAACTAGAAGACTTAACCCTAATCCAAACCCTAATCATGTTTAAACTCCACAAAACATGTTGTACTAGTTATCATATCATGTTACAATTTTATATATCACATATATAATATTTATTGTAACCAAATAAAATAATACAATTAACATATATCGCATATATATAAATGTATTACCCGAGTGAGAAAAAGAATCTTTTAGTGAGCTAATATTAGTTAATGCAATTTAATATATGAAATATATTATTATACATTAAATTATCGAATCAACACTTGATCCGACAATCCGGCTATATCGCATATAACCGACTAATATTTATCCGTACCGATTCATCGAATCAACAATTGATCCGATGACCCGGTTGATATCAAATATCGCGAGAATACAATACGATATCACATACCGCATTATCCTCGGTCCCGCACATATCACATATGTGCCCCTACACCGTTTTGCCTGAGCCAAGAAACCTCTGTGTAGGACTCTAAAGAATCGTCAATACGCCGGCAGTAGGTGATGATCATATCAAACACCCAGAAGCTGCAAGCGGTCAGCTAAACGTAAAAGCTACCCAGGTATTGAGCGCTCAGAAGATCAACAAGCAAGCCTGTACGTTCTCCTGTGAATCCAAACAGTAACACTCCCGTACAGTCCGGTCTCGTCGTCTGATATGTTGCATATCTTGCCTAGGGGTGGTAAACGTCAGACCACAGTAGCTCGATAAGTCGTGTCGATATGAGGTCTATAACAGTTCGAGAAACTACTGATAACATTACCAGTAAATCTCTGCAACCCTGGCCAGGGATTTCCGGTTATAGCCAATCGAACACAGCACAACATCAACTCCCTATACCGGGAGAGACGAATCCCCTCCTATCGCTCATTGCCTCCATGTGATTCGGGACTGTACCCAAAAGTCACCTTTTAGCACGCCCTCTTGGACATGGTATGATGGAAATCAAAGCACAGTGGGAATCACACAAGACTCTATGACGATCTCGGGTCGACAGACTACTCTGTACCAGTGTCACCGGAGAACTGCCATCTGACGTATGGTATAATACCATCTGGGAGTTCTCGGCGAGTCCGTCCAGTGTACCCAGTCTCCACTGAGCACCCGTACACCATCCTTGATGTCAAACACCGATGGATATGGGATCATCCATCGCCCATCATATGGGTCAAGATGCGTATACGCTAGTCTACTCTGGTGTATCGATGCCCTGTCTCGATACACCCTCGACTAGGAACAGTTATAGGATGTACTCGTCGACTACCGTGGCCCCACTAGTATGATCTCATCATAGTCCCAGTAGTCGAGTACATATCCTAAGGGCTTTATCAACATGTAATATAGAGACAATCAAAGTACATGTTAAGATAAAGTACAACCAGATAGCATACTATCATGTCGAGCAAGAAAGTCCTCCCTATATATATCCAAGAATCCATTATAATATACATCGTATGTACAGTAATGGCCTCTAGGGCATACATATAACTAACAGATTCATCTATTGTTGGTCGTAGTCTCACATTTGTAGCGTATTTTCATGAATTCCACTGTAACATCTGAGAACTTGTAACCTGCAACTATTTAGAAGACATGGATCAAAAGCACCTATTTATATGAAATGTAATTAAGAATGGGCGATCTAATAATGAAAAATTCTGATATGAACAATCATGTACTTGCATCCTGCTCACAGTCTGGCATCTCTGGTCTCTGGGTTCTCTGTTTCTCTCTGAACTATCAATCTCGCAATCTTTCTGCTCGTCGGCCCAGTCAGGCGTACTAACGAAACAGTCCCGCTCTGGAACTCCTTTGATCACCGTTTGGCCAATCAACATGACCACTCTCAAACGGCACATTACTGAAGGCGGCATTGATTTGTTAGAATTTAAAGTTTACCGCAATCAGGACGGTGTCGCTTTGCAGCTAGACGCGATGAGCACGGGTCAATCCACAGGGAGACGGAGCGTTTTATGTTCTTGTTCTCACGAGTTAATGCTTGTGGGCGGAAAGTTCTTATCTACCATATGTGTTATATGCAAGTATAAAGTTGTTAGGAAAAGATACAAAAAGTGTAAGCTAAGGAATCCGCACTAAAAACCTTTGAGCCGAACTTAACGATTGAAGCTAAAGAAATTGGCAACAACATGGATTAGGGTACTTAAGCACGGTATTCATGGAATTCGGCTTATTGACCTTTATCCTTCCATTCTCGTCTCTTGCTTTCGCCTCCGGCCAAACCGAACGCAACCGGTCGCGGTTTGGAATCACCGTTACCTTGGTAGGGTAGCGTGCCTAACGGAGCGCTTGCGTAATGTTTGGACGGAGTTCAATGAAAAATACGGGAAAAGGAAATGAACAAAGAAACCTTAACTTACAATATCGTATTTATTTCTAACAACGCCCTATTAACAACCATTCACAACACAACCCAAAAAGAGCAAAAGAAAAGAACAAAGAAAAGAACAAAAAAAAAAGCATTATAAGTAAGTGCAAGGAATTTAAAGAGCAAGTAAGTAAAGAGCATGAATTATATTGCAAGAAAGGTAAATGCAAGTAAGAATTATACTAAGAACCAAAGAACACATAACAAGCCATGGGTTCAATAACCAAATCTTAAACTTGCAAGCTCAATGAATAGGTTGCAAGATGAAGAAGGGGCAAAGAACTCATGTGAAAATGAAGGCACAAAAGAGAGCTTTATTCATTCCAAAAGAAGATACAACCCTTGAGATCAAATACCAAAACATAAACTTGCAAGCTCAATTAAGAGGTTGCAAGATCAAGAGAAGGCAAGGATCTCAAGGGGAAGCTAAGCTATTTACAAGAGAAAGGGAAAACAAAATGAAGTGTTGCAAAAAGAATGAGAAAATTGGACCCTTTCTCCTTTGCCCCATGGTCTGCTTTTATAGGCAAGAGAAAGGATTAAGCAAACAATAAAATAAAGACCCAATGGCAGCATTAGAGACACTGTGAGTGGATGGGGCCCACATGAGGAGGTGGGGCCTACCCGCTCGGCCCAAGAGCAAAGTGCTCGGCCAAATTCCGAGGGCAGGGTCCCGTGCTTGGTGTGTTGACTTATTTTGTCCCCTATATCACTCTGGTGTTGTTTATTTTTTCTGTAAAAGCTTTGGATGCACCCAGGTATTGGAAGGAAACTTAGTAGATATGAATCACATCACACTTTATTGCATTGAATGCACATCACACCATGCCATTTGCTTTAGACATCATGCCATGGCTGCCCCTAGGTCCATGGTCTAATCCCCAAGAGTTAGTGTGTACACATGTTATGTGTTGGACCAAAATGTTGTACACACACTTGTTTGCAAAATAACTCTTAGGATATCGGTTGGTTTCCGGTTCTGGTTGCAGTGTCAGCTCACAAATGATATATCCGTGATTCTGGATGTATTTCTAGTGTTTTGTCATGGATACCTGTAATCTGTATTACTGAGAAAACACCGGTTAATGGTACCGATATATACAAAAAATAGATAATGAATTAGCGGTATTAAAATGCAATATTCTGGTCTGAACAAATACACCCAAACTTATCTTTTGCTCGTCCCGAGCAAAACAAAATCCTAGCCAAACTTATCCTAGCCTACCCTCGGTTATTGGGGTCTGACGTTTACCACCCCTAGACTTGATATGCGACATATCAGACGAGGAGACCGGACTGTACGGAAGTGTCACTGTCAGGCTTTTTGCAGGAGTTGGAGCGGGCTTGCTTGCTGATCTTCTGATCGCTCAATACCCGGGTAGCCGTTACGTCCAGCTAGTACCGCTGACGGCTTGTGGGTGCTTGATATGATCATCACCTACTGCTGGCGTATTGACGCGTCTTTAGAGTCCTACATAGAGGTTTTACTGGCTCAGGCAAAACGAGATAGGAGCGCATATGTGATTTGTGCGGGACCGAGAATAATGCGAGTATGTGATACCGTATTCTATTCTCGCGATGTTTGTATCGATCGGTTATATGAGATACAACCTGGTTATCGAATCAAGGGTTGATTCGATAAGTCGATACATTGGGTGTTAATCAGTTATATGTGATATAACCGGATTATTAAGTCAAGTGTTGATTTAATAATTTAGTGTATAATTGTATATGTGATATACTAATTTACATTAACTAACATTGGTTCACTTAAGCATTTGTTTTTCTCACTTGTGCACAACTTAATATATATGAGATATATATTTATTTGTGTTCATTTTGTATCATGGTTGTTGATACAACTTACATGGGTGTATAAGACTTATACCATACTAATTATAGTGTTAGGTTTTTATATTTAAAGTAATTCTAAAATTAGTGGATAATGGGCTCACATGCATGAAGCTTCATGAAGCTTTTGGTTGCATTGACTTAGTCTACTAATTTTGTTTTACTTAAGATATTAATTAACCTAACCATTATAATGTAGCAATGGTTATGTCTCTACATGAGTTAGTATATAATACCCACTCACCCATGGTAAGCTCTCTCTCTCTAGTTAGTTTTCATTCTCATTTTTGAGCTCATCTTCTTCCTCCTTTAAATTCTTGCTAGGGTTTGATAAAGAGAGAGAAACTTTATGAGAAAAGAAATTCTAATGTGTACCCATTTCCTATTTCATCATCCTCTACTAGACTAGAACTTTAGTTTAGGGTGTTTGATTCACTAATTTTCTAGTTAGTGAAGTAGAAGCTTGAGTTCGTATTCCCTCGACGTAGATCATTTTCGGCCTCGAAGACTTCAAGAAAAACCGTTTCCCTCTTCTCATGGAGCCGTCCGAGAGTCCAGGAGTTCGATGATCGCAGCGAAGGGACTACAACAAGGAGCTTTAGAAGTGAAGGACCGATCTACAAAGGTTGTATTTCGTATTCACTAAGTGATAATTGTTATTTACTTGCATGCGTTACCCTAATTATCTAGCAAAGATCTTGTTTAGGGTTATTCGGCATGGCTAAAATTTTAATCGGGCATAGTTGATGCCTTGTAGAACCTTGTTAGAGTGCCTAGTAACCCTACATCTTTCAGTAAAACTTCAATACTTTCCCTTCATTTCGACATAACTCAAGAACTGAACTCAAGATTGCATATTTCTCAAAAAAAAACTGTAAGGACGTATAATTACCAAAGTTTAAACAAAATGAGGGTTATTTTTAGGGTTTTCAATTCCCAAGCCTAGGATTTAGTTATTTCTAACGTATTAACTAAACTTTCGGAATAAAATCTAAGTTACCTTATTAGCTAACTTGACGACAAAGTTTTTATATTTTGGAAATTTTTTCGATTTTAATGGTTTTTTAAATGAGTATGCAAATGAATAATGTACAAATGAATGCGAAGGAAGAAAGCTTACCGGGCATGCCCCCAAACTTAAACTTGACAGTGCCCTCACTGTCAGGCTACACCAAGAGGGTCAAAATTGTCGGCGCTTCCTAAAAAGAAATTTTATACAAAACAAAAAAGAAAACCAAAAAATGTATACACAAAAAGGGTTCCCCCCAAACTTAAGTAAAACAGTGTTTCCATTGTTAAGCGTTAAAGTTCAGGATTAGGGGGTAGAGAACACAATATCAAGCTATACAAGGCCTTACAAAGGCCGAAAGTGAGCACCAACCATTCAAATTTTTTTTCGCTATAATGTGCAGGTTGGTGGAAGAAGTCGTAGAGAAAAGAGATGGAGAATACGCGAGACCGTATGCAGATAGAAGCGGGATACGGTCTCGATGGAGGAGAAGAAGAATGGCGGAAGGGAAAAAGAAGTGGAATACGAACTTGAGGATGAAAATGGAGTGAATCAATTAGCACAATTTGTGATGACCGATGTGTAAAAAGTGATTGTGCTAATCGATCAACCTATCGAGAAATTGGGTCAAATCCCTCAGGATTCGTGCGAAAACATAGGTATGCCGAACTTGGTAAACCAGATACAAGAAATGAAAGTGATACGGTGTCTTGCAAGGTCGGAACGATGGAAATGATGGAGGGAAGTGATCGAGGAAGGGTATAGGTTAAGGGTTCAGGAGGGTGTACACAGTCAATGAAAGGGATAGGATGAATCGGAAAATCCGACTCATCAAGAAAAACTGGTTCATCCTCAAAAATATCCTCAAAAGTTTCCTCAAAATTCCGCATATCCATGCATTTATCTTCAAAATCCAGACGCATATGGGGTTCGGGAAAAACATTAATGACTCGGGATGATGAATTGGAGAGAAAAACTCATCCAAAATTATGGGTTCATCATCCAAAATATTCCCGGCATCAATATTCTTAATCAAGTGCAAATCAATATTCTCACACACCTCATCAAAAGCATGGATTTCAATCAATTTTGGTTCTAAGATGGAGGTGTAGAGGTCAAAAGGATTGGTGATGGTTTCACTCGAAAGAGACCCTTCACAATCAGGTTAATCAAACACTACAAAGTCGCACAACTCATTCATCATTCTATCTTCAATTGATAAATCATTTGGGACACTCGATAGACTCTCAAAACAGGAGTTGTGGGATTCAAGTTGAAATGGGTAGGTTTGATTTGGAAGGGTATACAGCTCACTCTCTCCACTCAAATTCTTAACATGTCCAACTGCCTCATCATACATTGGAAAATGTGGAGCTAGTTGGAAACTAGCTACCAGGTCACTAGGTTGTATGAGGGCGGCCATGGACGCATTCAAATCTATCATCTGTTGGTACGACGCTACCCGAAAGTCTTCTAATGACTGTTCCAGACTAGACATGGGTTGTGAAGGGGTTTCAGTAAAAGATTCAAACTCGTTTGGATACTGAAAACTCCCAAAAGGCTGTAGATAAGCAATGTCTAGGGAAGGTGTAAAAGTTGGATAGGACTGGTAGGAATTGAATGGTTGGACAGGAGTAGGATCAACATTTGGATACGAAGGTTATTGGAATTGTTGATCAAAAGAATTGGAAGTAGTGAAAGGAGTGAAAGATCGGCTACAGGATTGTTCGATACAATCAGCAATAGACATGGGTCTTGGAGTTGCAACAGGACTCGAAAAAGGGGTATCAACGTAAGAAGGTGGTGAAGGTTGAAACGGTTGATACAAAGTGGATTGCGGAGTCCAATTGATAGTCTTAGACGCGTCTATCCGATCATTCAAAGTGATTTTGGGCATGGAGGGGTCGTTCGACGTTCGGCCAAAGCAAGAACCGTAGGAAGTTATGTCTGGTTGTGGGTACCAAAGTTCGGCAAGAGTTTTGCTAGGTGGGGTACCTATGATATGAAGAGAGGAAGAAGAATAAGAGAAAAGGAGGGGAAAAGAATATGGTTTTTATTTCTTCTTTTCTTTTTAAGTTGGTTATTAACAAAAGAATGAAATATACCCACAAAAAGAATCTGGACAAAAACAATCACGACACAAAAATACCACACACCTAATCGTTCTAGGGTTCACCTAGGTCAACTAGACTTGCTCCAGAACTTGATTGTTGAAGAAAAACTGTGTCGAGAAGTGGGCTCAAGATATATTGATCACGAGGCCAGGTAAGTGCAGAGATAATGGGAGGCTTTCCGACGCTTTCGCGAAGCTCCTTAATTTAATAACCCTTTCTCTTTTGGCGGTTTTGCCGTCAACACTTTCCTAGACACCCCAAGAACGATATACCGTTAAGCGGTGTTCTAAACACAATTAACCTCTCCTAGTGAGAGCGAAGTCCTTAAGGTTTAAAGTCTAGTTTCTTTTAAAAATTTGTGCGGGTAAACGTTTATGCACAGTTTCGTGATTTGTGGGCCACTGAAAAGGTGATGAAATCCTTTACTGTATGTTGTGGGGTTCGCTTGCCCTTAAGTCCGTATTAATGTATGCAATGCACAATTCAATGAAAAAGATTTGTTCAAAATTTCAAAAAATCATTTTTTTATGTTTAAGCCCGGCACTGCAACAAATATGGGTTAGTTAATTTGAGCGTTTGGAAGCGAAATTGCAAAGAATCCTGTAAAGATAGAAAATTGGATGCGTCGGATTTGAGAAGAAGGTGTTAACGAAGTAAGTACCGATAAATTTTCGGGTTTAGAAACCACCGTTGAAGTTTAATTCGAATAGCTTGAAATGTACGCTTGCGCGGATCAAACTACCCGGATCTTTGGCTCTATACGTAGTAATCACCTTATCTTGGAATGTACACTTTGCTCCCCACAATCGCCGTTCGCAATTCCGCAAAATCTACAAATGTCGGAAAAATGGATATTAGTGCGGAAAAGCGATACGGATGCCCAAATACCTGCACACTAAAAATTATAAAAAACAAACAGTAAAAATGGGACAAAAACAGAACACTGGAGCACAGAGGAAATATTGGAGGCAAAAGGTGGATGTACGGCCGGCGTCGCCTGATTTGGAGTGTATGTCGCCGGCCCCTTTGTGGCAGATGGCCTCCAAACTTGTTCTGTGTTACCACTGTTCTATAGGTATCTCACAAGTATTGTTTGTATTTTCTTTAGTTACAGAGTGCAAGCAGGTAAGAAATCCAGAGAGAAAAATCAAGTTAGCAAAGTTAGTGTTTTTGTTTTGGTTTTGGTTTTTTGAAATTTTTATGTTGTTTTGAAAATAGGGTTAGTTGTATAAGTGAGTTGTACAATGATTAACCCGAAATAACAAGAATTAAAGTGTTACCATCTCCCCGGCAACGGCGCCATTTGATTTGTTAGAATTTAAAGTTTACCGCAATCAGGACGGTGTCGCTTTGCAGCTTGCCGCGATGAGCACGGGTCGATCGACAGGGAGACGGAGCGTATTATGTTCTTGTTCTCACGAGTTAATGCGCGTGGGAGGAAAGTTCTTATCTACCCTATGTGTTATATGCAAGTATAAAGTTGTTAGGAAAAGATACAAAAAGTGTAAGCTAAGGAATCCGCACTAAAAACCTTTGAGCCGAACATAACGATTGAAGCTAGAGCAATTGGAAACAACGTGAATTAGGGTACTTAAGCAGGGTATTCGTGAAATCCGGCTTATTGACCCTTGTCCTTCCGTTCTCGTCCCTTGCTTTCGCCTCCGGCCAAACCGAACGCAACCGGTCGCGGTTAAGAATCACCGTTACCTTGGTAGGGTAGGGTACCTAACGGAGCGCTTGCGTAACGTTTGGACAGAGTTCAATGGAAAATACGGGAAAAAGAAATGAGCAAAGAAACCTTAACTTACAATATCGTATTTATTCCTACCAACACCATATTAACAACCATTCACAACACAAACCAAAAAGAGCAAAAGAAAAGAACAAAGAAAAGAAAAGAGCATTATAAGTAAGTGCAAGGAATTTAAAGAGCAAGTAAGTAAAGGGCATGAATTAAATTGCAAGAAAGGTAAATGCAACTAAGAAATATACTAAGAACCAAAGAACACATAACAAGCCATGGGTTCAATAACCAAATCTTAAACATGCAAGCTCAATGAAGAGGTCGCAAGATCAAGAAGAGGCAAAAAACTCATGTGAAAATGAAGGCACAAAAGAGCGCTTTATTCATTCCAAAAGAAGATACAACCTTTGAGATCAAATACCAAAACTTAAACATGCAAGTTCAGTTAAGAGGTTGCAAGATCAAGAGAAGGAAAGGATCTTAAGGGGAAGCTAAGCTATTTACAAGAGAAAGAGAAAACAAAATGAAGTGTTGCAAAAAGAATGACAAAATTGGACCCTTTCTCCTTTGCCCCATGGTCTGCTTTTATAGGCAAGAAAATGGATTAAGCAAACAATAAAATAAAGACCAAATAGCAGTATTGGAGACACTGTGAGAGGATGGGGCCCAGAGGAGGAGGTGGGGCTGGCTAGCTCGGCCTAAGAGGTAAAGTGCTCGGACAAATTCCGAGGGCTGGGTCTCGTGCTTGGTGTGTTGACTTATTTTGTCCCCCAAATCACTCTGGTGTTGTTTATTTTCTCTGTAAAAGCTTTGGATGCACCCAGGTTTTGGAGGGAAACTTGGTAGATATGAATCACATCACACTTTATTGCATTAAATGCACATCACACCATGCCACTAGCTCTAGCCATCATGCCATGGCTGTCCCCTAGGTCCATAATCCAAACCCCAAGAGTTAGTGTGTACACATGTTATGTGTTGGACCAAAATGTTGTGCACACACTTGTTTGCAAAATAACTCTTGGGATATCGGTCGGTTTCCGGTTCTGGTTGCAGTGTCAGCTCACAAATGATATATCCATGATTCTGGATGTATTTCTAGTGTTTTTTCACGGATACCTGTAATCTGTATTACTGAGAAAACACCGGTTAATAGTACCGATATATACAAAAAATAGATAATGAATGAACGGTATTAAAATGCAATATTCTGGTCTAAACAGGCATCTAGCTGTCTGAATACGCACGCTATAATTGATCTTAGTGCAAATCTCTATCATTGCGGTGTCCTGGAAAGAACCTGCTCACGGCTTCTTCCGATCTCACCTATGCCGAACTATACGAAGGTTGGCACTCTTGCTCAACTCTTTTCTTATAACCGGACAGCTGTGTCCTCAACATGGCTTTCCTATGAAATTTGGTTGTATCTAACGCCTCTGCACACATATCAATCCTCTAGCATCAATGGAGCGTAACAACCGCTCGTTAACATCTCGCACGAACCTCTCGTTCCACTTGTCTTTATTATCGCCTATTTCGACGTCATCTCTTGTTGTCTGCATATTGCAATTCATTCTCGGCTACGGTCAATCTTGAGTCTCTCACACGGACTCAAAATTATGAACTCAGTACCTTCATCACTCTGTGGAAGATATCTAACCGAACACGTCCTCGGGAACTCGTCCAATCTATCGGAGGAATACACATTATTCATCCGTTCTCGATCAACTCACAACGCATATGGTGAGGTCTTTCTATCTGAAACTGGTCAACTTACCGATCTCATATCGGAGGATTTGACAAACAACATCCTCTCTTGATCGATGTACTCTAGATCTGAGTAAGATCCTTCAACTGGAATTCTTCAACTCATCTGAGCCTGTGTCGGCACCTCAAATCTGGCGAAACATAATAGTCGCTCCACTCGAAATAGACTAGCTACCTCCTTTCACATCTCTGCTTAGAAGCTCCAGTGGTTTCAGCTCATAAGCTCTGGAAACGACATCCCATCAATCTCAACAATAGCTGGGTCATCTGTCTACACAGTAGACAACATCACGATCTCTGAGGTATGCTGTACATCAACAGTCCTCTCAATCCGGTAACCTCTATCAATGGCCCGATCATCCGGTGCAAAACCGAACACTCTCCTCAAACGACAGATCACAACACATCACTATACCTACACGCCTCTATGTCACCAAAAAACAACAATGGTCAGTCCTCATCCAAGACGAGCTCGCCCTGACCGAAACACTAGAAATAGCTCAATCAGTGGTCAACCCATGGTGACAGGAACCTCAAGCAGGTATCGATGAAGATAATCACATGAAAGAAAGAAGTCATCATATCCAAAATGGATATATGATCAAAAGAACGAATAGTATCACAGATCCAAGATAAGTACATCCTAAGGTTCTTACGTGGAGTATCGTATCGTAAATATTCCGCGGAATATAAGTACGGTACGTTACTCTACTATAGCTACCTACTCCATCAATCAAGGTCAACCTATGAAATGAAAGTTCCGGTCTAATACCCCCCGTCAAGTCTAAGTTCCGTAAGGTCATGCCAAGATTCCGGAATATATACACCCTAGACTCCGCATAGTCAAACTCAGACTCAAACCAAGGTTAAACCTAACGCTCTGATACCAATTTTGTCATGACCCAAAATTTAGTTCGTAACCGGCACTTAAATCACGCAACGTCAAAAGGCGTAACGTAAATCAAGTAAGCCGAAGCCCAGAAAATCTAAACCTTTTTTTATATAGGAGTGCAGTTTTGAAATAAGGTATAATGAATCATATTTTGACTTTTCCAAATTCGGACAGCACCTCCCTTATATATTCTGATCCAAAAAAAGATATACAACAATATATGGGCATCCCCAAGCGGGAGCAAGCTTTATGCCAACTGGTGGAAACACAACCACGCAAGTAATACATATACGATGCCCAACGGCGAAGATCAACCCAGAAAAAACAATTAATAAGCAAGACATCAACTCAAGAAGCGAACATAACCCGCCCAACGGCGAAGATCAACCCAGAAAGAACAATTAAGAAGAAATACATCAACTCAAGAAGCGAACATAACCCATCGTTCTAAGTCTCGCACAAAACCCAAGTCTGACTAGGTCTACCAATATACAATACTAGTTTCTGATCTGATGTCATGTGACATGATGTGATGGAGTTTGTATAGATACAACAGAATATAACGGTACGAGAGTGGGCATGATCCAACATGTGTCCCACCTACCAAAGAAAAAACCCTGGATGAAGCTGTATGCCAGCAATACCGCAACTGATCCCAAGTGGTCAAACCTGCAAGAACTGTGCGATTTTCTAGGTCACTATATCCTGAAAGTAATATTATGATATCTAGGGTGACCACAAATTCATATATGTTAACAATCAATTCAGTGCCCAAAGCATATATAAATAAACATCCGACATCATATGCCTATAATATAAGTGGATAGCATCCACGTGTACATCAATGACACAACTCAATATCATGGAATATGAATGTCCAAAATCAACACTCGAAACATCATGAAAACATAGAATATATATGTATGTATGTATGAGGATATCAACCACCTGTGTCTATCAATGACACATCAAAACTATGGAACCTGAGTGTCTAACACCGACACTCGAAACATCATGAAAACCAGTGTCCAGCTTTGACATGTAAATCCTCATACCTCAGGCACCGCATCCTCAGATCGGCCCTCATTTACGTATCTCATCTCAGGTGCCGCATACTCAGATCGGCCCTCATATCCATCTCATAACTCCGGTCGGTATCCTCCAGATATCCGCCGAGTTCTATAAAATCACCGGCAGGTAGTGTTCCCTCTTCCAGGCTCATCGGCTACACTACGATAATCATTTCTTGCCCCAGGGGTATCATACCGGGTCCACCATGTACCCGCAAACGGATCATCACCTCCTCGAATCTGGTCTTGAAAACCAATCTCAGAACCAAGAAAACTCATGGTGGACGCATCGAAATATCATATCATGTGAAACCGGGTTTTTAAAACAATACATCATTTCCTTCGAATTATAACCATGGTTCTCAAATCCAGAAATCTCATGAAAACTGCATATCAATGCATATAACCATAAAGTACGACGTATGCAACATAGAGTAATAATATGAGCATATCGGTATATCATGCAAGCATATAACCACAAGGTACGACATATGCAATATAAAGTAATAATATGAGCATATCGGTATATCATGCAAACATGTCAAGTGATGGTACAAAACAATGAATATACTACACAGTTACGAATCATATCATGACGTGGCAGTTCTACAGTGTATGTGACACGGCAATTACCGATGAAGAATGTGTGTGAGCCGGCAAATCTGTGTAAGTGTAACACGTGCATCAACGGTAATGGTGCAGGTGTACTAGCAATTGATATCATATAACATTTCATAATGGAATAAGGTGTATACATTGTAGGTTACTAGGCACACTCATGAGGTTCTACAAGGCATCAACCATGCCAAAATCAAATTTTTATGTGCCTAACAACTCTATGCAAGATCGTTTACTAGAGGTAAGGCGAAACAAAAAGCTAGTAAACTACTTTACTACTAAGTGAAAGGAATTACAACCTTTGTAGATCCGGTCCTTCACTTCTAAAGCTTCGTGTTGACGTCCCTTCGATGCGATCATCGGGATCCCGGACCCTAGCGTTGGTTTCATCGGAGAAATGAGCGGGCTAGGTCGTTGACTTCGAGGCCGAAGATGATCTACGTCGGGGAGACTCAAACTCAAGCTATTCCTTCACTTGGTCACGAATTTTGTGAAGAGAACACCCTATACTACATGGCAAGTGGTAGAGGATGAAGAAATAGGAAGTGGGTTCACTTTGGATTTGGATTTCTCACTCTTTTTCTTCACTTGAAAATTTTCAAGAAAGCTTTCTTCACTTCAAGAAGAAGATGAAGAAGAAAAGAATATGAATAATAATAATATCAAAAATGAATAATCAAGTGAAGTCTATCATGATGCAACCATGGGTGAGTTTAACCTTTGTAGAGACTAAACTAGAGTTTAAGTTAATGGTTAGGTTAATGAAAGTATCATGCAAAACAAAATGGTTAGACTTTGTCAAAGATGCTTGAAAGCTTCATGAAGCTTCAAGCATAAAACAAAGAGAGCAACCATTTTATTTTTGTCAAAATAAATAAAATAAATAAAATCCTAACCATTAACCTAAACAAGGTGTAAGTCATACACACACCCAAGTTTGCATGTATCATCAAACATGATACAAACTAATGCACAAAAATATATCACATATAGAACTTGTGCACAAAAAGTGAGAAAGACAATCTTAAGTGAACCAATAGTAGTTAATGTAAAGTAATATATCAAATATATAATTATACATTAAATCATTAAATCAACACTTGATTTAATAATCCGGTCAAATTGCATATAACCGACTAATATCTAGTGTATCAATGTATCGAATCAACACTTGATTCGGTAACCCGGCTATATCTCATATAACCGCCCGATGATATAAATCGCGAGAATAGAATACAGTATCACATACTGGTATTATTCTCGGTCCCGCACATATCTCATATGCGCTCCAATTTCGTTTCGCTTGAGCCAGGAAACCCCTGTGTAGGACTCTAAAGACTCGTCAATACGCCGGCAGTAGGTGATGATCATATCAAACACCCACAAGCCACAAGCGGTCTGCTAAACGTAACGGCCACCCGGGTGTTGAGCGATCAGAAGATCAATGAGCAAGCCTGCTCACACTCCTGTGAATCCAACCATTAACACTTACCGCACAGTCCGGTCTGTTCGTCTGATATGTCGCATATCTCGCCTAGGGGTGGTAAACGTCAGACCCCAGTAGCTTGATAAGTCATGCCGATGTAAGGTCCATAACAAGAATGAAACTACTGATAACACTTACTGGTAAATCAGTGCAACCCTGGCCAGGGATTTCCAGTTATGGCCAGTCGAGCATAGCGCAACATCAACCCCCAATACCGGGAGAGACGAATCCCCTCCTATCGCTCATTGCCTCCATGTGAATCGGGACTGTACCCAAAAACCACCTGTTTGCACGACTCAGTAGAGCCGTGGTAGGGTGGAAATCAAAGCATAGTGTGAGACACACAAGACTCTATGACGATCTCGGGTCAACAGACTAAGCTGTACCAGTGTCACCAGAGAACTGCCATTTGACGTGATGTATAATACCATCTTGGAGTTCTCGGCGAGTCCGTTCAGTGTACCCAGTCTCCACTGATCACCCGCATACCATCTCTGATGTCAAACACCAATGGATATGGGATCATCCATCGCCCATCACATGGGTCGAGAAGATATACGCTAGTCTACTCTGGAATATCGATGCCCCGTCTCGATATTCCCACGACTAGGAACAATGAAGGATGTACTCATTGACTACCCAGGCCCCACTAGTATGATCTACATCATAGTCCTAGAAGTCGAGTACACATCCTAAGGGCTTTATCAACATGTAACAGAGAGACAATAAGTATACATGTTAAGATAAAGAGCAACCAGATAGCGTACTATCATGTCGAGCAAGAAAGTCCTACCTATATATGTCCCAGCATCCACTACAATATACATCTCATGTATAGTAATGGCCACTAGGGCATACATATAACTAACAATCTCCCACTTGCACTAGGGCCATCTGTAGCAGTGGTTGTAGTATCTCATACTCAACCATCCCATAAAAGTCTCTCTCTGGGAAAAGGCCTTTGTGAGTGGATCCGCCGTGTTGTCCTCTGAGTCTACTCTCCAAACCTCGATCACCCTGGAGATCAACTATCTCCATGATCAGGTGATGCTGCCTCAGAATATGTTTGGGTCACTGATGGGACCGGGGTTCCTGGGACAAAACCACACTTCCATTGTCACACAATGCTAGGAACCTAGTTCATCTCATGAACTAATATACACCCAAACTGCCTCTTTGGTAGTATGTTTGATAGCGATGTCACCAGTCTTTATCATCTAGTTTGCCACGGTATCATGCTTGGAACTCTTCCAACATACCGTCCCTCTACCGAGGGTAAAGACAATGCCTGCGACTGACATTCAGTCGTCCTTATCACACTGGAACCTTTCCAGTGATTCTCCCCAGGATCAACTAATACCATCTCACTACAACTAGTGAGAATCCTAACATCCATTTAGATCTATCATATAGATCCAAATCCCAGGATTTAGGAGGTATCACCTTTATCCTATATGGAGAATTCATGTGATAAGAGGAGATTGACCGTGCGTAGCATAGGAAACTCTTTTCCTATCAAGAGTATGTCATCCATGTACTCTATGAGGACCACCACCTTACTCTTTACTACCTTTTTGTATATACAAGATTCATCTACCATTTTGATGAAGTCAAACTCTTTGACTACCTCATCAAAACAGACGTTTCAACTCCGCGATGCCTGCTTTATCCTGTAAAGCAACTTGCACACGTTTTCGCTGCTCCTACTGTCTACGAAGCCCTATGGCTGTGTATTTATAGACGCTCTCTTCTAAATCAATATTTAGAAAAGCAGTCATGACACCCAACCGCCAGATATCATAGTCATGGTATGTAGCCGTGGCAAGTAGGATCCGGATGGACTTAAGCATAACCACTGGAAAAGGTTTCATCATTTTCCACGCCTGGTCGATGACGAAAACCACTAACAAGTCTTAGCTTTGAAAGTCTCAAATTTTCCATCTACACCAAGTAATCTTCTCAAGATATACTTGCTTCTGATGGGGATTTAACCCTTCAGATACAGCATCCAAAGTCCATACTTTGTTGGTGTACATGGATTCCATCTCAGATCGCTAAGCATCCAGTCATTCTTACAGAGTCCCCACTCTTGATGGCCTGCTCAAAACTAGTTGGGTCATCATCTCATGATGCAATCCTTGTTCCCACTGTCATCGAGAAACCGAAGTATCTCTCAGGCGGATGAGGAACCCTGCTAGATCGGTGGAGAGGCTGAGGTTCGTCGGAATTTATTGAGTCCTTTGGTTCTACCAAATCATCAGCT
The DNA here is from genome assembly GCA_030015575.1 of Agapanthus africanus. Lineage (NCBI taxonomy): Eukaryota > Viridiplantae > Streptophyta > Magnoliopsida > Asparagales > Amaryllidaceae > Agapanthus > Agapanthus africanus. The sequence goes on along the minus strand of CM057339.1, from coordinate 585,286,712 downwards.
GTAGTTTGTATAGCTGGAAATCTTTCCAGGTATACAGAACTGACCTTGCCTCGATCTTGTTCGGATTTTGCTTTTGACATAGGCCGGACAACCCCAAATCTTAACTTGCTTAAGAGATGGGTTCTTCCCACACCACATCTTATATGGAGTGGTAGGCACTGATTTGATTCGAACCCAATTCAATAGGTATGCAGCTTCTCAAGTGCATAACCCTCAAAAGGAAATAGGTAACTCAGCAGTACTCATCATAGAGCGCACCATATCATATAGGGTGCGATTGCTCCGCCCCGATACACCGTTGTGCTGTGGTGTATTCAGAGGAGTAACACCGAGAGAGAATCCCATTCTCCTTTAGAATAGTCCAAGAATTTCATGCACAAGTATTCTCCTCCCTGATCTCATCATAGGACATAATACTTATACCTGTATTTGGTTCTCCACTTCCAACATATATTCATTGAATTTCTCAAAAGCTTCAGACATGTGTTTCAACAGGAACATGTGTCCGAATCTTGAGAGATCATCAGTGAATGTAAGGAAGTACAAAGAACCAGTCTTGGCATGTGTAGACTGGGGACCTTCATACATCACTATGTATCAGTCCCAGGAGTTCACTGACTCTTTCTCTGTTTCCAGTAAACGGAGCTATGGTTATCTTATCTTTGTGACATGACTGGCAAGTTTCATAAGATGTAAATTAAACTGATTTTAATATGCATCTAAATGTAACTTAGCTAGTCGGGTCGCATTGATATGACCTAGTCTACAATACCTCAAGAAGGAATCGTTCATTTCTGAACTCTTCCTCTTGTGTGTGTTCTGTACGTTAAGAACTGTGGTCTGATTTAGAATGTATATGCTTTTAGATAACGTGCCTGAACCGATCAACTCTTGATATAGGATATGTGCAAAACATTATCCAACAATACAAAATTATATCCTTCTTTAGTAAATAAAGAGACTGATATGATGTTGTATATCAGGTTTGGTATCTAATAACATTCGTTCAGAATCAGTGTATTCTGGTAATACAGGGTGATAGTGACCAATAGACTTGGCTCTAACACTTGTACCGTTTTCTTTCTCATGAAACTTATCACCCATTCTCAGTTCTCTACCTTTCTATAGCCCATGTAACAGATTACATACGCGGGATCCTGATCCGGTATCTAATACCCAGGACGTAAAGGACACTGAGAAACAGTTCTTTGTAATGAACACATCCGAAGAAGATGCATCATCATGCACTTTCTTCGTTTGGGCGGCATGGGAATCCTGGTATTCCCATATTTCCTGCTCGGTCTTATAACAATTATAAGTTGGAGAGGGACCAACGTTCCCCAGCTCAGTATAACAAGCGGGTTCGGTCAATACATCCATATTATTATCTTGATTAAGGCGTGACATGGTAGCTACCTGGAGAGAGAGAGAAGAAAACACTCTGCGTGCGCTCTTGCAAGATTAGATTGGTAATATATTTTATCTAATCAGGATGGCTCCCACTGTTTTTATCAAATCTTTCTTCAAACCCTAAAAGGAAAGATTAGCCGGGATTAATTACACTGTATAAGTTTGCCAATCTTTCAGCCAGGCCAGTGCCGGTACTTTGAGGAAGGTTCCCCGTGCTTTCGCATGGACCTAATTAAAGTAAACCTCGTTTTCCCAGGGGCGTAACCCCGTTGACACCTTTCTAGACACCTACTGGATCGGCTAATTGTAAAGTGCAAAACTCTCCCAGGAGTAACAATTACTCACAGTGGGTATCAGGATCCAACTATCATATAGAAGGTATGCAATCTCATTGCAAATTTCAACACTTGAAACTCCCGATAAAGGTTTTTACCCCTATCACTTATGACCTTAACTATGGTCAAAAAATCATAAGCACCAGTCAAGTTCTACCCGTCATTTCATGATTAATTAGACCCACCCACATGACCCTTAACTAAGGTCAACAAAGTCACGCGACTGTCCTAACTAATCGCATCATATGCGGTGTAGGAAGACATCACTTAGCTACCGTACACAGTGCCTTGACTATGGTCAACAAACATAGCACGAATACTAAGTACTCTACTTCCTAAAATGACGGAGGGTTGCGAATGGTTTTTAGTAAAACCTTTAACGCTTTGAACTTGATCTCGCTGCAGAATCAAATGGTTTTTAAATGGAGTGTTTTTGAGGCTTTTGCTAGTTTCGCTAAAGAGGTCACTCCCGGTGAAGCGATCTCGGCTCTTTCCTCGTCGAATGAGGTGCAGAATATTCACAATACCACTATGCAAAGCAAGAACTAAAAAAGCAATCAAAATACAAACCGAAGGTTGTAGCATCTGCTAATTATTGCTAAAGAGGTCACTCCCTGTGAAGGGATCGTCGGCTTTTTCCTTATCGAATAAGGTGCTGGATGTTCTACAAGGAACACCGCTATGCAAAGCAACAACTAGAGCTACCTGATTTTTGAAATTCGATTCCACAACATCATTTAGGTTTATTTTCTTTCATTAATCTCATTAATGAATGTCCCATCATTTAAGTCCACATAAACATCACAGATAAATATAACGTACGCTTATGCCATCTGCATTCGCCTCGATGTCCCGTATGCACCGTTAGGTTAGGTAACTAACGGCAGAGCGGGGCAGGGCTAGCACGGGTGTAAAACATAAGCAACGTCTATATAATATATCATATATACTATATACAATAACTATCTGAACAAATCACATGATCACATTACAGATAACGCAGCAGAAAATATCATATGAAATATTGGATATACTAGGACGTCCGTGTTTTATTTTGAGCCTTTATAAAACACGGACTCCACGGTCGTGATGAATAGCCAATCCAACACCCCTAGACCCCTACGAGAGCGGCAAGCAACCCTACCAATTCTTGAGTTAGGAGACCCGGACTCGACTCCTCGAGATGGTCTCCCACTGGACCCTAGAACCCGGTTACTTGTGCTCCCCTCCTTGGGTCTATTCTAATGCGGAAAAGTAAATAATATAAAATGGTGACATAATCCTCAACCCGGAAGTGCCCCAATAAAAGAATATTACATACATTGAATTTTACATGAATGAAAATGAAAAACACTCATCTCACATAAAATAAACCCGGCTATTCAAACACGACGATCCAATATAACATATCCAGTAACACATAACATCACATGTCATCAACGTAAGTAAATATGCCCATCCAAATTGTCGTTGACATATAGCAACGAAACCGGCGATATCACATATTACACTTACGGTCGCAGAAAAGAAAGTGTAAAACTACAACAGTTGGAATCCGCAACCTCCTTAGACATCGCATGCCTAATCAAATGAATTCCTTAGACATCGCATGCCTAACAATTATAAACCCCGCATTTTAGTCTCATTGTCGAAAACCCTTTTCAATATCAAGTCGGGTAATTCAACAATATTCCCGACATCCTGAACGAATGCTCGTCGCAAAATTTAGTAGACGGCCGTGCCCCCCGATACCGTCGACGAAGTGCACTAAGGCGGAACACCGCTGCCGTGAGCACCCGAACGGATGCTTTTGGCGACGGGGTTCTCCTACAGTCACTTGGTCGGGGCTATGGGGTGTAGCTGTCTATTAAGTTTACCCGGCGAGTATCCGCGTACGCAACATGATTGCGACGGACTTTTGAACACTTCAAAATCCCGTGGCAACCGATCAAGTGAGACTAAACTGCTAGATTTATAACATTCAAATTAGTTATCTCATAACTACTTGTGGATTCCAAATATTGTATCACATTCCAGATAAATAGACAATGTTAAACTTTCCGATCGAACAATCAAACACCCAAGTTTTCCCGAAAAGCTCAATAAGTTTAAAAACATCCATTTCATGCCACAGTACCAACGGTCCAGCCGTAGAAGGGTCAAGCCAACGCCTCACATGTGGCGCGCCGTACTGCCCCAAACCCTAAGGTTCAAAAGGCAGTTCAAGACGGTCACATAATCGAGTTAAGCTTTGTTGTCTTCTAGAGGGTCTATCGCGTTACTTGCACTACTTAGAACTTTCTTAAACTACGGAAAAATTCAACACTTGGAAATTTTCCGGCAGGGGAAAAGGTGAGATATTGATATCCGGTCGAACATTTTAACACGTTCTAAAATACCCGGAAAAACAAAATAAACAAAGTTAAATGATCCGATCGAATCATCGAGTCCTCAATAGACCCCAGAAAACTAAACTGTTGAATACAGATTAAAAATTCCCAGAAAAAACAGGAAACTGCTACGGGTATTACTGTAGAAAATGAAGCGCCTAATCATCACATACGGCCGCTGAACCGCCGCCAGAATGAGGGTAAGGCCGTGGTTCCGCGGCGCCACTGTAGTGTTAGGTTGTCGTTTTCTCCAGTTTTTCTTATAATTTCATGCTCTATTTTCTGAGGATTTTTAATTAAGAAAAATCCACTGTTTAAAAAAATGTTCAGAGAAGGGTGTAGTTTAGGGTTTCGGTGTTCGATCGGGTTTCTAACTTCGTCTACATTTCGCCTAAAGCTCTAGCTAGGCTCTGATACCACTGTAGGGTTACTAGGCACACTCATGAGGTTCTACAAGGCATCAACCATGCCAAAATCAAATTTTTATGTGCCTAAAAACTCTATGCAAGATCGTTTACTAGAGGTAAGGCGAAACAAAAAGCTAGTAAACTACTTTACTACTAAGTGAAAAGATATACAACCTTTGTAGATCCGGTCCTTCACTTCTAAACCTTCGTGTTGACGTCCCTTCACTGCGATCATCAGGATCCCGGACCCTAGCGATGGTTTCATCGGAGAAATGAGCGGGCTAGGTCGTTGACTTCGAGGCCGAAGATGATCTACGTCGGGGAGACTCAAACTCAAGCTATTCCTTCACTTGGTCAAAAACTTTGTGAAGAGAACACCCTATACTACATGGCAAGTGGTAAAGGATGAAGAAATAGGAAGTGGGTTCACTTTGGATTTGGATTTCTCACACTTTTTCTTCACTTGAAAATTTTCAAGAAAGCTTTCTTCACTTCAAGAAGAAGATGAAGAAGATAAGAATATGAATAATAATAATATCTAAAATGAATAATCAAGTGAAGTCTATCATGATGCAACCATGGGTGAGTTTAACCTTTGCATAGACTAAACTAGAGTTTAAGTTAATGGTTAGGTTAATGAAAGTATCATGCAAAACAAAATGGTTAGACTTTTTCAAAGATGCTTGAAAGCTTCATGAAGCTTCAAGCATAAAACAAAGAAAGCCACCATTTTATTTTTGCCAAAATAAATAAAATAAATAAAACCCTAACCATTAACTTAAACATGGTGTAAGTCATACACACACCCAAGTTTGCATGTACCATCAAACATGATACAAACTAGTGCACAAAAATATATCACATATAGAACTTGTGCACAAAAAGTGAGAAAGACAATCTTAAGTGAACCAATACTAGTTAATGTAAAGTAATATATCAAATATATAATTATACATTAAATCATTAAATCAACACTTGATTTAATGATCCGGTCATATTGCATATAACCGACTAATATCTAGTGTATCAATGTATCGAATCAACACTTGATTCGGTAACCCGGCTATATCTCATATAACCGCCCGATGATACAAATCGTGAGAATAGAATACAGTATCACATACTGGTATTATTCTCGGTCCCGCACATATCTCATATGCGCTCCTATATCGTTTCGCTTGAGCCAGGAAACCCTGTGTAGGACTCTTAAGACTCGTCAATACGCCGGCAGTAGATGATGATCATATCAAACACCCACAAGACGAAAGCGGTCTGCTAAACGTAAAGGCCACCCGGGTATTGAGCGATCATAAGATCAACGAGCAAGCCTGCTCACACTCCTGTGAATCCAACCAGTAACACTTACCGCACAGTCCGGTCTGTTCGTCTGATATGTCGCATATCTCTCCTAGGGGTGGTAAACGTCAAACCCCAGTAGCTTGATAAGTCATGCCGATGTAAGGTCCATAACAAGCATGAAACTACTGATAACACTTACCAGTAAATCAGTGCAACCCTGTCCAGGGATTTCCAGTTATGGCCAGTCGAGCATAGCACAACATCAAACCCCAATACCGGGAGAGACGAATCCCCTCCTATCGCTCATTGCCTCCATGTGAATCGGGACTGTACCCAAAAACCACCTGTTTGCACGACTCAGTAGAGCCGTGGTAGGGTGGAAATCAAAGCACTATGGGAGACACACAAGACTCTATGATGATCTTCGGTCAACAGACTAAGCTGTACCAGTGTCACCAGAGAACTGCCATCTGACGTGAGGTATAATACCATCTGGGAGTTCTCGGCGAGTCCGTTCAGTGTACCCAGTCTCCACTGAGCACCCGCATACCATCTCTGATGTCAAACACCAATGGATATGGGATCATCCATCGCCCATCACATGGGTCGAGAAGATATACGCTAGTCTACTCTGGAATATCGATGCCCCATCTCGATATTCCTACGACTAGGAACAATGAAGGATGTACTCATTGACTACCCAGGTCCCACTAGTATAATCTACATCATAGTCCTGGAAGTCGAGTACACGACTTTATCAACATGTAACAGAGAGACAATAAGTATACATGTTAAGATAAAGAGCAACCAGATAGCGTACTATCATGTCGAGCAAGAAAGTCCAACCTATATATGTCGCAGCATCCACTACAATATACATCTCATGTACAGTAATGGTCTCTAGGGCATACATATAACTTACATACATCACTAAGGGTAATATCCTACATAACATGAACAATGAATGGGTATATCTATCTAAATATAAACTATACGGTCGCTTAAGGATACGAATTGTATTTTGAAAGTAGGGGCTACGGTGTTTAGGAAAAGGATATCATTTGAAAATCCGTAACGTCCCTTGAGGTTTCCATTTAAAAATGCATACGATTCATCAGTTTTGGAATTAGGTCTGGTTCAGTTATTATCTCTACATTGGCGATCATGCCTCATAACATCTAATATGACAATAATACTCTATTATCATTCTCAAATCATAAGCACGGATCAATCATCCGGCAAAACACATCTCGTACGGAAATCCATCGTACGGTGACATCAACAGAAAAGGGAATCTATCATCCTATACAATATATCTCGTACGGTAATGCGTCGTACGATAACAACAAACGGGATAGGTAATCTATCATCCTATACAATATAGAGGGTACGGATCTAAGTCTCGTATGTCACATCACTTATTCGTCTCATCAATATAGATATATCATACACATATCTCTCAGTTCACGTTTGTATCAATCTCATAATGATATCGTTCATATACGTCATATCTTATAATTCTCGAGTCGTATCGATCTCGATCTCATATAAAGCCACTATCAACTCACACTCGTTCTCTTTCGATTCATACTTATCATGATTCACATTATCGAGCACAGCGCAACATCAACCCTCAATACCGGGAGAAACGAAACCCCTCCTATCGCTCATTGCCTCCATGTGATTCGGGACTGTACCCAAAAGCCACCATTTTGCACGTTCTCTTGAACGTGGTAAAGTGGAAATCAAAGCACAGTGGGAATCACACAAGTCTCTATGACGATCTCGGTTCTACAGACTAACCTGTACCAATGTCACCAGAGAACTGCCATCTGACGTGAGGTATAATACCATCTGGGAGTTCTCGGTGAGTCCGTCCAGTGTACCCAGTCTCCACTGAGCAACCGTATACTATCTCTGATGTCAAACACCAATAGATATGGGATCATCCATCGCCCATCTACATGGGTCGAGAAGCTATACGCTAGTCTACTCTGGTATATCGATGCCTTGTCTCGATACACCCACGGCTACGAACATTTGAAGGATGTACTTACCGACTACTCTGTCCCCACTAGTATGATCTGCATCATAATCCTGGTAGTCAAGTACTCATCCTAAGGGCTTTATGAACATTAAACATAGAGACAATTAGTGTATATGTTAAGATAAAGAGCAACCAGATAGCATACTATCATGTTGAGCAAGAAAGTCCTCCGTATGTATGTCCAAGCATCCACTATAATATACATTATAAGTAGAATAATGTCCTCTAGGGCATACATATAACTAACACTTTTAAAACCATTGGATTCTACAACGATATCAAGTTTAAAGCGTTAAACGTTTTCTTTAAAACTATTCGCAACCCTCCGTCATTTTAGGAAGTAGAGTACTTAGTATTCGTGCTACGTATGTTGATTATAGTCAAGGCTTAGTGTACGGTAGCTAAGTGATTTCTTCCTAAACAGCATAAGATGCGATTAATTAGGACCATTATGATTATGTTGATATAGTCAAGGGTCATATGAGTGGGTATGATTAATCATGAAATGGCGGGTAGAATTTGACTAGTACTTATTATATGTTGATTATAGTCAAGGTCATACGTTACTAGGGGTAAAAACCATATCGGGAGTTTCAAGTGTTGAAATTTGCAATGAGATTGCATACCTACTATATGATAGTAGGATCCCAATCCCATTATGAGCAATAGTTTCTGCCGGGAGAGTTTTGCATTTTACAATTACCTAACTCATTAAGTGTCTAGAAAGGTGTCAACGGGGCTACGCCTCTGGGAAAATGAGGTTTATTTTAATTAGGTCCGTGCGAAAGCATGGGGAACCTCCTTCAGAAGTACCGGCACTGGCATGGCTGAACGGTTAGCGAAGTTATAGAATGTAATTAATCCTGGCTAATTTTTTCCTTTTAAGGTTTGAAGAAAAAGTTGATAAAAGCAGCAGGAGACATCGATTAGATAAGATAATAAACCAATCTAATCTTTGCAAGAGCTTTCGCTGAGTGTATTCTTTTCTCTCTCCTAATGGCAGATAACCATGACTGGACTTAAGCTCCTGTTAGAGAAAAATAAGCTTACCGGACCGAATTATAAAGATTGGCTGAGGAACATTAACATTGCTGTGATAAAGTATCATATGTCCTCACTGCCACAGCCCCGCCCAAACCAGGCCCTGAATCTTCTATTGCGGATAGGGAAATCCGCAAAACGTGGGATAATGACTGTGCCACCCCCAAATGCCTCGTGCTTGCATCGATTGACAATACACATCAAAAGCAGCACGAGGAGATGGATGTTCAATCCATCTTTCTCCATACAAAGGAGTTGTATGGAGAGAAATCTCGTATCCTACGATACGAAGCATCTCGAAAGATGTTTCAGATGCGGATGGCTCTTGGCACTTCAGTAGGTGACCACGTTATGAAGATGATAGCTCTTATTGAAGAGCTTGAGAGCCTCGGATGGACAATGGATAACGAGCAATATACGGATATTGTTCTACAGTCTCTTCCCTCTGCCTTTGCTCCTTTTATAGTGAACTTCAACATGCACAACATGGAGAAGTCACTACCCGAACTTCTCAATATGTTGAGAAATGCGGAGAGCACGCTTAAGGCGAAGTCTCTGTTAGGATACGGCAGCGCCCCGGCCATCAATCCGAGGCCAAAAGCGGAACAAAATTTTTACAACTTGGCCCTACCACAACCAGATACCCAGATTGTTCCATTAACACTAAACAAGCAATCTACAAAGATGTTTGAATGGCTATACCAATCGATCCATGTCCTTCGGTCTTTATCCATCATCCCACGCTCCTCACGGCATCTCCGATCTCGCTCGATCTCCGGTCTCCTCGCCGGAGTGGCACCACGTCAACGAATCTTTATACGGGCTCCCACTTTGAACTGAAGCAACTCGGACATGAAGTTTGCTAGCCGACATGTCCAAGGATGAAGTAGAGAGTGTGTAGGATACTTTGTCTCAAGACACCCAATGAATTGGGTGAAGGTAAATGAAGTTGCCATGGTAAGATGTGAGCAAAAGATTTTGGCAAAGCAAATTTTGGCTTGCAAAGAATGGCTCAGCCAATGATGGAAAGAAAAAACATCCTCTCTGTCAAAATGAGGCCGGCCACTATATTGTTCACTGTGAAAATAGGGGGGGTGAGCATTGTTAGTTATGTATATGCCCTAGAGGCCATTGTTGTACATGTGATATATGTTATAATGGATGCTTGGATATATATAGAGCGGACTTTCTTGCTCGATATGATAGTATGCTATCTGGTTTCACTTTATCTTAACATGTTAACAAATACTGTTTTGTGATCACGTGTTGATAAAGCCCTTAGGATATGTACTCGACTACTAGGACTATTATACAGATCATGCTAGTGGGGCCAGGGTAGTCTACGAGTACATCCTATAACTGTTCCTAGTCGAGGGTGTATCGAGACAGGGCATCGATACTCCAGAGTAGACGAGCGTATACGCATCTTGACCCATATGATGGGCGATGGATGATCCTATATCCATTGGTGTTGGACATCAAAGATGGTGTACGGGTGATCAGTGGAGACTGGGTATACTGAACGGACTCGCCGAGAACTCCTAGATGGTATTATACCTATCGTCAGACAGCAGTTCTCCGGTGATACTGGTACAGGTTAGTCTGTAGACCCGGGATCGTCATAGAGTCTTATGTGATTCCCACTGTGCTTTAATTTCCACCTTACCACGTCCAAGAGGGCATGAAAAACGGTGGCTCTTGGGTACAGTCCCGAATCACATAGAGGCAATAAGCGATAGGAGGGGTTTCGTCTCTCCCGGTATAGGGAGTTGATGTTGTGCTGTGTTCGATTGGCTATAACTGGAAGTCCCTGGCCAGGGCTGATATGGAGATTTACTGGTAAGTGTTATCAGTAGTTTCTCGACCCATTAAGAGCCTTACATCGACACGACTTATCGGTTACTGGGGATTGACGTTTACCAACCCTAAACTAGATATGCAACATATCAGACGAAGAAATCGGACTGTACGGGAATGTTACTGATTGGATTTGCAGGAGAATGTACATGCTAGCTTGTTAATATTCTGATTGCTTAATACACGGGTGGATGTTACGTTTAGCTGACCGCTTGGAGGTTGTGGGTGTTTTATATGATCATCACCTGCTGCCGGCGTAATGACGATTCTTTAGAGTCCTATACAGAGGTTTCCTGGCTCAGGCAAAATGGAGTAGGAGCACATATGTGATATGTGCGGGACCGAGAATAATACGATATGAGATACCATATTCTATTCTCGCGATATGAGATATCGGCCGGGTATATTTGATATGGCCGGGTCATCGGATCAAGTGTTGATTCGATGAATTAGTACATGTTATATTAGTCGGTTATATGTAATATAGCCGAATTGTCGGATCAAGAGTTGATTCGGTAATTTAATGTATAATTATATATGTGATATATTACATTACGTTAGCTAATATAACCTCGCTTTATTGATTCATTTTCTCTCTGGATAATACATTGATGTATTTGCGATATATGTTAATTGTATTATTTTCTTTTGTTACAAAATATATTGTATATGTGATATATAATATTGTAACAAGTTAGGGTTACAAATGCAACATGGTTTTTAAGTTTAAACAAAGCTAGGTTTTGGATTTGGGTTAGCTTATTCATGAAGCTTCATGAAGCTTTCCTTTTTGATTTCTAGCTTGATATTTTGTGAAGATATTTTGTAAACCCAATCCAAAACCGTAACTCTAGTTTATTCTCTACATGAGTTAAGGCCTTCATTTATTAACTCATGGTTGTCATTTGTAACCATAACAATAATTCATTATTCATCACAAAATCTTTCTTCTTCTTCTTCCTCCTTGAAAAAGCTTTCTAACTTTTTGTGAATTGATGATTTAAAGTGAGAAATTGAAAACAAAAGAGAGCAAAATTCCTAATTCATCATACTCATCTATTCTAGCCACATAGATTAGGCTGTTCACTTCACTAATACTTGATTAGAGAAGTGAGAGCTTGAGTTTGAGATTCTTCAAGGTAGATCATCTTCGAAAAGGAAGACTTCAAGCAAGCATGGATCATTCGACTTGTGGAGCCTCTCTAGAGTCCGGAAGTTCATGGATTGCGGCGAAGGGACTACTACTCGAAGCTTTTGAAGTGTAGGAACGGACTAAAAAGGTTGTAATCCCTCTCTCTTAGATGTAAAGATGTTTACATGCAAGTTAACCCTAATTCTCTAGTTAAGATATTGGTTAGGGTTTGTTTAGCATCCCAAAATTTTCAATATGGCATGTGTGATGCCTTCCTAAACCATGCTAAGGTGCTATGCTATCCATACAGTGGTATTAGAGCCAAGCTAGAGCATTAGGCGTTGTCTAGACGAAGTTAGAAGTCCGATCAAACCCCGAAACACCGAGAATTGACCCCTTGCTGGAAATTTTTTCAAAAGTTGAAATTTTTCATATTAAAAATACTCAGAAAATCATGCAGGGAATTTTATGGACCCACCTGAAGAAAGAGTCCCTAACTCACTACAGTGACAGCGTAACCGTGGCCAAAACCTGGTTTTGGCGGCGGTTCCGCGGTGCCACTGTGGAGGCTTGGGACGGGCACTTCAGCGACGGTCTATAGGTGCTGGGGCATGCTACTGGGAATTTTTATTTTCTGCTCAAGTGTTGAGCTCACTGGGGTATTTTAGGAATTTGTTGTGTCTGTCAAATTATCTAACTTCGCCTAGTTATATGTGATGTTTATGTGTTGCTGTGATATGTTATATTGGATCGTTGTGTATTGAATAGCCGGAGGTTTTATGTGAGATTAGTGTTTTCTTTTTCATTCATGTAAAATTCATTTGTATGTAATATTCTTTTATTGGGGCACTTCCGGGTTGAGGATGATGTCACTATTATATATTATTTACTTTTCCGCATTAGGATAGACCCAAGACGGAGAGCACAAGTAACCGGGTTCTAGGGTCCAGTGGGAGGCCATCTTGAGGAGTCGAGACCGGGTCTCCTAACCCTAGAATTGGCAGGGTTAGTTGCCACTCTCGTAGGGGTCTAGGGATGTGAGTTTGGCTATTCATCGCGATTGTGGAATCCGTGTTTTATATAGGCTCAAAATAAAACACGGATGTCCTAGTATATCCAATATTTCATATGTTGACTTCTGCTGCAATGTTCTGTGATGAGATCATATTACTGCCTGAGACGAATGCTTATACTATATGTTGATATATAAATATTGCTTCTTTCGTTTCTTCTGCGATGCTTAGGAAGCTTAAATGATGGGTTTTATTAATGAGATTAATAAAAGAAAAGAAACCTAAAAGATGTTGTAGAATCAAATTTTCAAAAAGGGTAGCTACGGTTTTTGCTTTGCATAGCGGTATTCCTTGAAGAATACCCAGCACCTTATTCGATAAGGAAAGAGTCGAGATCCCTTCACCAGGAGTGACCTTTTTAGAAAAACTGGCAGATGCTACAAACTCACGGTTTAGTTTTTGATTGCTTCTATAGTTCTTGCTTTGTACAGCGGTATTTATGAAATATCCCGCACCTTATTCGATGAGGAAAAAGCAGAGATCCCTTCACCGGGAGTGACCTCTTTAGCGAAACTAGAAAAGCCTCAAAAACATTCCTTTTTCAAAATCACTTGTTTCTACAACGATATCAAGTTCATTACGCTTATGGTTTTCTGAAAAACCTGTGTAGCCCTCCGTCATTTCAGATAAGTACTACTTAGTAATCGTGATGTGTTTGTTGACTATGTTAAGGCGTAGTGTGTGGTAGCTAATTAGTGCTTATCTGCTAAAACATGAGATGTGATTGGATTAGGGTAGTTGTACGACTTGTTGACTATGTTAAGGGTCGTGCAAGTGGGTTTAATTCAATCGGGAAATAACGGGTTGAACTTGGCTAGCAATTATGATTTGTTCACTATGTTAAGGTCATAAGTTGCTAGGGGCAAAAGCATTATTGGGAATTTCAAATGTTGAAATTTGCAATGAGATTGCATACCTTCTATGAGATAGATGGATCCCGATACCCACTGCGAGTAAGAGTTACTCATGGGAGAATTTTACACAGGACAATTAGCCGATCAAGTAGGTGTCTAGAAAGGTGTTAGCGGGGTTATGCCTCTGGGAAAAATGAGGTTTATACTAATTAGGTCCGTGCGAAAGCACGGGGAACCTCTCTCAAAGTACCAACACTGATCTGGCTGAAAGATTGACGAAATTCTAGGGTGTAATTAATCCCGGTTAATCTTACCTTTTAGGGTTTGAAGAAAGATTTGATTAAAACAGTGGGAGCCATCCTGATTAGATAAGATAATAATCAATCTAATCTTGCAAGAGCGCATGCTAAAGTGGTTTCTTCTCTCTCTCTCCAGGTAGCGACCATGTCAGGCCTTAATCAAGATAATAATATGGATGTATTGACTGAACCCGCTTGTTATACTGAGCAGGGGAACGTTGGTCCCGTTCTTTCTTTTAATTGTTATAAGACTGAACAAGAAATAGGGGAATACCAGAATTCACACGCCGCCCAAACGAAGAATAAACATGTTGATGTATCTTCTTCGGATGTGTTAGTTACCGAGAACTGTTTCTCAGTTCACTCTACGTCCTGGGCATTAGATACCGGATCAGGATCCCACGTATGCAATATATTGCATGGGCAAAAGAAAGGTAGAGAACTTGGAATGGGTGATTATTCCGTAAGAGTAAGGAATGGTGCAAATGTTGCAGCTAAAGCAGTTGGCGAATATCACATTGTATTACCAAGTGGTAATACATTGATTCTGAACGAATGCTATTATATAGCGAACATGATATGCAACATTATATCAGTTTCTATATTAAGTAAAAAGGGATATAATTTTGTAATACAGGATAATGTTATGAACATCTTCCTAAATCAAAAGTTGATTGGATCAGGCTCGTTACATAATGGTATATACGTTCTAAATCAAAACACAGTTCTTAATATACAGAACACACATAAGAGAAAGAGTTCAGAAATGAACGAATTCTTCTTATGGAATTGTAGACTAGGTCATATCAATGCGACAGGGCTAGCTAAGTTACATAAGGATGGATATTTTAATCCGTTCGAATTTTCATCTTATGACACTTGCCAGTCATGTCTCAAAGGCAAGATGACCAAAACTCTGTTTAGTGGAAACGGAGAAAGAGTTACAGAACTCTTAGGACTGATACATAGTGATATATGTTGTCCCATGTCTACACATGCCAGGAACGGTCCTTCCTACTTCATTACATTCACTGATGGTCTCTCAAGATACGGATATGTGTTCCTGTTGAAACACAAGTCTGAAGGTTTTGAGAAATTCAGGGAATATAAACACGAAGTTGAGAACCAAACGGGTAAAAGTATTAAAATCCTTCGATCTGATCGAGGAGGAGAATATTTGAGCAATGAGTTTCTGGACTATTTAAAAGAGAATGTGATTCTCTTTCAGCTTACTCCTCCTTATACACTACAGCACAACGGTGTATCGGAGCGGAGGAATCGCACCCTATTAGATATGGTGCGCTCTATGATGAGCTCCGCTGAGTTGCCTATTTCCTTTTGGGGTTATGCGCTGGAGACAGCAGCATACCTATTGAATCAAGTTCCATCTAAATCTGTACCTACCACACCACATGAGATATGGAGTGGGAAGAGACCATATTTTAAACGAGTTAAGATATGGGGTTGTCCGGCCTATGTCAAAAGGCAAAATCCGGACAAACTCGAGCCACGATCAGTTCTTTGCAAGTTTGTGGGATATCTTAAGAATTCATAAGGATATATTTTCTACAACACGAAGGAACAAAAGGTGTTTGTTTCTCAATATGCCACCTTTTTGGAAAAGGAATTTCTTGCAAAAGAAATTAGTGGCGAAGAGGTAGAACTAGAAGAAGTTCCAACAGCACAAACTGCAGCTGAAGATTTAATGGAACCAGAGGATTCAGTAGTTCCCGACGAACCCCCGCCACTCCGCCGATCTAGTAGGGTTCCTCATCCACCTGAGAGATACTACGATTTTATCGTCGATGGTGGGAGTGAGGATTGCATCATGGAAGATGATGACCCAATTAGCTTCGAGCAGGCCATCACGAGTGGGGACTCTGTGAAATGGCTGGAAGCAATGCGATCTGAGATGGAATCCATGTATACCAACAAAGTATGGACTTTGGAAATTTCTCCTGAAGGGGTAAAACCCATTAGGGGGAAATGGGTCTTTACGAAGAAACTTGATGTAGATGGAAAAGTTAAGACTTTCAAAGCTAGACTTGTTGCAAAGGGTTTTCGTCAACGACCACGTATGGATTATGACGAAACCTTTTCGCCAGTGGCTATGCTTAAGTCCATCCGGATCTTACTTGCCATTGCTGCATGCCATGACTACGAAATCTAGTAAATGGATGTTAAGACCGCCTTTCTAAAGGGTGATTTGGAAGAGTGCATGTACATGATTCAGCCAGAGGGATTCGTAGACAGTGGGAGCAGCGGAAAGGTGTGCAAGCTGCTTAAATCCATCTATGGGTTGAAGTAGGCATCACGTAGTTGGAATATATGTTTTGATGTGGTAGTCAAAGAGTTTGACTTCATCAAAAACATAGATAAACCTTGTATATATAAGAAGGTGGCAGAGAGTAAGGTTTTCTTCCTCGTATTGTACGTGGATGACATACTCTTGATGGGAAATGATATTCCTATGCTGCACTCGGTCAAGCTCTTCTTATCACATAGATTCTCAATGAAAGATCCAGGTGTTGCCTCCTGCATTTTAGGAATTAAGATCTATAGAGATAGATCGGATACTGGTATTGTCCCAATCCAGGTACATTGGCACCATACAAAAGAGGTTTAGTATGGAAGAATCCAAGCGTGGGAACTTACCCACGATCTCTGGACTCACTCTCTCCAAAGAGATGTCTCCCAAGACAGATTTGGAGAGAGCTCGCATGCAAGAGATACCCTATGCTTTGGCAGTAGGCTCTATCATGTACGCGATGCTATGTACCAGACCCGATGTAGCATACTCACTAAGTGTAGTGAGTAGGTATCAAGAAGATCCTGGAGAGAATCACTGGACAGCTGTGAAGAACATTCTCAAGTACTTGAGAAGGACAAAAGAGATGTTCTTGGTGTATGGTAACGGAGAACTCCATGTGGAGTCCTTTACCGATTCGAGCTTCCAGAGTGATAACGACGACTCTAAGTCGCACTCAGGATTTGTCTTTACCCTCAATGGAGGGGCGGTTTGTTGGAAGAGTTCCAAACAAGAAACCGAGGCAGACTCGACGATGGAAGCTGAATACATCGCTGCCAACGATGCTGCCAAAGAGGCTGTCTGGATAAAGAAGTTCATCACTGAACTTGGTGTGGTTCCGTCCATTGAGCATCCAATACCTCTGTATTGTGATAACAATGGAGCTGTGGCTTTGGCCAAGGAACCCAAGTCCAATCAGAAGTCCAAACATATTCTGAGGAGGTATCACCTGATACGGGAGATAGTTGATCGCCGGGCAATCGAGGTTAGGAGAGTTGATACGAAAGACAACACTGCGAATCCACTCACAAAGGCCATTCCTCAGATACAATTTGAGAGACTCTTCGGGATGTTGGGTATGAGATACTACAACAGCTGGCCTTAATGCAAGTGGGAGATTGTTAGTTATGTATATGCCCTATAGGCCATTGTTGTACATGTGATGTATATTATAATGGATGCTTGGATATATATAGAGAGGACTTTCTTTCTCGATATGATAGTATGCTATCTGGTTTCACTTTATCTTAACATGTTAACAAATACTGTTTTGTGATCACGTGTTGATAAAGCCCTTAGGATATGTACTCAACTACTAGGACTATGATACAGATCATACTAGTGGGGCTAGGTTAGTCTACGAGTACATCCTATAACTGTTCCTAGTCGAGGGTGTATCGAGACAGGGAATCGATACTCCAGAGTAGAATAGCGTATACGCATCTTGACCCATATGATGGGCGATGGATGATCCCATATCCATTGGTGTTGGACATCAAAGATGGTGTACGGGTGCTCAGTGGAGACTGGGTACACTGAACGGACACGCCGAGGACTCCTAGATGGTATTATACCTATCGTCAGATAGCAGTTCTCTGGTGACACTGGTACAGGTTAGTCTGTAGAACCGAGATCGTCATAGTTTCTTGTGTGATTCCCAATGTGCTTTGATTTCCACCTTACCACGTCCAAGAGGGCATGGAAAACGGTGGCTTTTGGGTACAGTCCTGAATCACATGGAGGCAATAAGCTATAGGAGGGGTTCCGTCTCTCCCGGTATAGGGAGTTGATGTTGTGCTGTGTTCGATTGGCTATAACTGGAAGTCCCTGTCCATGGATGATATGGAGATTTACTGGTAAGTGTTATCAGTAGTTTTTCGACCCGTTAAGAGCCTTACATCGACACGGCTTATCGGTTACTGGGGTCTGACGTTTACCACCCCTAGACTAGATATGCAACATATCAGACGAAGAGATCGGACTGTACGGGAGTGTTACTGATTGGATTTGCAGGAGAATGTATAGGCTTGCTTGTTGATCTTCTGATTTCTCAATACACGGGTGGCTGTTACGTTTAGCTGACCGCTTGCAGCTTGTGGGTGTTTGATATGATCATCACCTGCAGCCGGCGTATTGACGATTCTTTAGAGTCCTACACAGAGGTTTCCTGGCTTAGGCAAAACGGAGTAGGAGCACATATGTGATATGTGCGGGACCGACAATAATACGATATGAGATACCGTATTCTATTCTCGCGATATGAGATATCGGCCGGGTATATTTTATATGGCCGGGTCATCGGATCAAGTGTTGATTCGATGAATTAGTACATGTTATATTAGTCGGTTATATGTAATATAGCCGGATTGTCGGATCAAGAGTTGATTCGATAATTTAATGTTTAATTATATATGTGATATATTACATTACATTACCTAATATAAGCTCGCTTTATTGATTCATTTTCTCACTGGATAATACATTGATGTATATGCAATATATGTTAATTGTATTATTTTCTTTTGTTACAAAATATATTGTATATATGATATATAATATTGTAAAAAGTTAGGGTTACAAATGCAACATGGTTGTTTGTTGGAGATAGTGCCCTCATAGTCAATTATTGGATCGTAGGTACGTGATTGCAATGATTGCGGAGGACCTATACCGGTAGGACAGTCTTACTCGAGATGATAGTATGCTATCTGGTTTGCCTTTATCAGTCGTGTACATGTTCAGGTGACTGATTGCATGTTACACTTTGATAGAGCCCTTAGGATCTTGCTTTACTACCAACAGTATGATGGCGATCATATACGTGAGAGTTGGGTAGTTTATATGCATATCCTTAATTGTGGTCCCTAGTCGTGGGAGTTTTGAGACAGGGCATCGATACTCCGGAGTAGACTAGTGTGTACAGTCGAGACCCCGACGAGGGGCGGTGGCCGGTCTCACAAGCCACTGGTGTCAGTTGGATCACCTAAGATGTATACAGGTGCTCATTGGGTTATGAGTACACCGGACAGGACTCGCCGGGAATCTGCTAGTTAGTATTATATCTACCGTCAGATAGCAGTTCCCTGGTGACATGTGTACAGGTTAGTTCATCGACCTGAGGTCGTCATTTGTCTCATGTGAGTTCCCTCTGTGCTTTGATTTCTACCCTACCACGGCTCAAAGGAGTCGTGCAAACAGGTAGTTTTTGGGTACAGTCTTGAGCCATATGGAGGCACGTGAGCGGATCGGCAGGGGATTCGTCTCTCCCAGTATTGGGGGCGAGGTCGTGCTGTGTCTAGGAGAGCCATTACACAAAGTCCATGGCCATGGCAGGAGATTTAATGGTAGGTACTCCAGTAGTATCTCAGGGTGTTATTGGGCTTCACTCCGACACGACTTATACTGCTATTGGGGGTCTGACGTTACTAGCGCCATAGGCAGATATGCGACACTCATTGACGAACGGACCGGACTGTATATACATTGTCACTGTTAGGCTCAGTAGGGTTTCTGGATGAGTTCGCTCATCGGCCTCCCTTGAGTGCGCTCATCGGTCTCCCTTGAGGTCAGTCCATGGGCAGCCGTTACGCATAGCTAGTGCCGCTGACGGTTTGTGGTTAAACCCACTGCCAGGGTACTGACGAGTCATTAGAGTCCCCCACAGACAGTTTCCCAAGTTCGGGCGAAACGTTGTAGAGGCCGTATGGTTTTATGGCAGGGTTCGGAAAATGCACGTGCGTTTACGCACGTGTCAGTTTTCGAGCAAATGATACTGGTCGGCTTTGGTTTAAGCCGGATCCGATTATTATATTGAGTAGGTATAATATCTTTGTCTCAGTTGCATTTGTATTCGGTCGTAATACAAATGCGGGTATATTTATACAGTTTCGGGGTTATCCTGAAAGTTGTTTCAGGATCACTTTTGGAAGTTGCCAGTTTCCAGTTTTCTATCAGCCGTCTTTTAACATTTGGTTAAAGACGGATTTATCTTTTCTTGGATGAGGTGAGTCGTGCTTCTAGAAACTTCTAGATTGGTGACTAGATTCATGCATCTTTCTTAGCATTTATTATGTGATGACTAGGTGTTAATGAGTCATGGTTTACATAAAAGCTTTTTGTTTTGCTTAAGATCTTTCCTTCATGATATGCTTTAGGATGTGGTCACCTCCCTCCGTCTACACTCACCTCCCTTCTCTATATATATGGCCGGCCACTATTTGAGAGAGAGAGAGAGAGATTGATTTTCATTTTTGGAGAGAAAAGACTATGGTTTTGGGTGTATGGAAATTTCATATCTCGGTTCATTCCATCACCCGATTAAAATGGCAACTTCATTAACCGATCGTCCACGGACTTGGACGAAGTGAGACAAAGTCATCTACTCATTCTCTACATCATTCTTGGTCGTCTCTTTTAGCAAACTTGACGATCGAGTTGCCTCGAGTCAGAGGCGGGAGCCCGTTTAAAGAATCGGTGATGTGGTGCCACCTCGACGAGGATATCGGAGATCGACGAGATCGGAGAAGCCGCAACGGAGCGTGGGATGATGGTTGAAGAACGAAGGACTCGGATCGTTCGGTACAATCTTTCTACACTCTTTACAGTTTGTTAGTTTAGCAATAATGGCAGATCCGGGTTAAAGTATACGATAGCGCCAGTTAAAAAGTTTTTGTTCCGCATTTGGCGTCTGTAGACTGCCGGGGCGCTACCGTAGACTTACAGTGGTATCAGAGCCTCACCATTTTGCTATACTAACTTGTGCTAACGCGTTGAAAACATCGATCGAACCGAAAATCAAAAATCGCAATTTCTTCACTTGACAGTTTCTGTTAATTTTTAAACTGGTCAAAATGACATTTGGACCATACCAGAAAATCAAGCAGGCTTTTTTAGGAATACTGCAGAAATTCGACGAAGTAATCTTACTGTTCCGCCGCGCATCCGCGGCCCAAGCATGGGTTTGGCCGCGGATGCGCCGCAGGAAAGTCAAATCACTCTGCGAAATTTCTACAGTGCATTCTCTATTACAAATTGGGATTTTTGGTATATATAGTTTGGGCCCAGGTTTTGTTACTGTTCTACAGTAAGTCGTGGGGCCCACTTTTTGATATTTGGTCGATCGAAATTTAAACATGTTAGTTTACAGTGCTTACATTATATCTCCGACCGGGAATGTCATTTGATCGGTAAACCGCGTCTGATTGCTATAGTTCTTTTAGACGGGTTTGCGAACGTGACATTCGCGTTGATGTTCTGTGTTGTGCTGTGATGTTGCGAATTTGTCGTGGTGGATAGCAGAGTGCAATGGTAGTACAGTTTGTGTTTATTTGTACATTTGATATTGCGGGGCGAGCGTCCAACTTGTGGACAGCCGTCACTGCCTGTTGTATAATATTCTTTTGGGGCACGACCAGGTTGCGGTCGATGTACCTATTGTACTATTTTTCATTACTGTACTAGGTTTTGCCCCGCGACGGAGTGCACGGACAGCCGGGTTCGGGAGGGCAACGGGTCCGCATCTCATGGCTTTGAGAGGCAGAGGGGTCCCACTCTAGAATTGGCAGACTATTCGCCGCACTCGTAGGGGGTACAGGTTGATCCAAGGAGGGGTGCCCAAGATTACCGGATTCCGTGGAGTGCTGGGTGGTCCATTCACTATGCTGTAGGGGGCTGCCTCGCTTCAGGTTTTGGCGGGTAACTTGCCGCACCTGTAGGGGTCTAGGTTTCATTGCACAGGCTATCCACACGACAGGGGAACGTCGGGTTTCAGTAGCGGCTCTGTGAAACCCGGGGATCCCAGATATCTGTATTGTTCTGTGATGCTTATTACATTTCTGTAATGTCGCATATTATCACGCATGGAGCGATTATTGTATATTGGTTTATATACTATTAGATGTTGTATATGTTTTACACCCGCGCTAGTCCAGTCCCCGCTCTGTCGTTAGTTAAGTAACCTAACGGGTGATGACGGGACCCAGTGACGAATGCGGATGGCATATACGTACATTTTATTTTCATTCTTTTATGGTGTGATCGATTGATGGGACTGCGTTGATTCTGATCAACGCAAAGTAAAAACAAACCTGTTTGCAGTTGTTGGAACAAATTTAAAAAAGTGTTATTGCAAAGACGTTTTCTTTTGTTATGCATAGCGGTATTCAGTGGAATATCCTGCACCTCATTCGACGGGGCAAGGGCTGATATCCCTTCACCGGGACTGACCCCTTGGGCAGAAGTTTGCGTCAGGGTAATAACTTCACTATAGTCGATTACATTTTGTTTTGCAAAGCGGTATTCAGTGGAATATCCTGCACCTCATTCCACGAGGAAAGAGCCGAGATCCCTTTACCGGGAGTGACCTCTTTAGCAAAAGGTTTTAGCCACTATATTTTAAAAAGCTATCAGGTTCCTTCAGCGATATCAAGTTCACTACATTAAAGGTTTTTCGCCAAAAACCATCCGTAGCCCTCCGTCATTTCATATGAATGGTCAGTAGTATTCAAGCTATGTTGGTCTAGCCCTTAGCTAGGACATAGTGATTGGTAGCTGCTGGGGTGTTCACATGTTGCATAGATAGATGCGTTGGTTTGGGACAGTCGTACAGCCTTGTTGGCCCTTAGTCAAGGGCGAGTACGGGTGGGTTCAAATTAACAAGATTATGATGGGAAGAACTTGACATGTGACTTATGGTGGGCTGGCCCTTAGTCACGATCATAAGAGCATGGGGCAAAAATCATATCGGGATTTTCTAAAGAAACTGAAACTTGCCAAGTATACGCATACCTTCTGGAGTATGAGTAACGTGGATGCATTCCATCACGTTATCATGCGATGAGAGTTGGATCCCGATTCCCACTGATGAGTTGGTTTACTCTTCGGGTGATCCCGATTGATTCTTCTTTAGGTTTGGAGGAGAATTTGACAGGACAGTGGGAGGTTTCCGGATTAGATAAAGTGATGACCATTCTGATCTAGGTTAGAGTGCACGCAGAGTGTTTCTTTTCTCTCTCTCTTTGGCAGCGACCTTTGACCGACCCTAGACTATGACTCAGTGACCAGGTTGACCGAACCTTCTTAAAATACTGGCTTTTGGATTGTCTGAGTTGCATAAGTCATTGCCACTCCTTCTTTTACCCTTTGAATTTCTCAGAACACCCGTATTACTACGGATATCCACTTCCATTGGATAGATCCATCGTATGGTTATATACGAACTCGAAGGGACTTCTTCGAGGATGGATCCAGGTTCAGGAGAAAAGAATTGGTTTATTCAGTTGTCTTTTATTATCACCTTCTCTCAGGTTGCGAGAGCTCCTTGGTTTAGGAGAGTACACCTATTACGCTTATTGGATAGTCTTATTCCAAACCATAGGCTGGTGCCGAAAGGTAGGGAATGAAGAAAACCAATTAGCCTAAGTAGGGTGTGCAGAAGGTAATATGTAAAGACAAAATAAAGGGATTAGAAACAGGGCAAAGTAAATTGCGACTGATATCATTCACGACCAAAACCGCGTACTTCATCGCCACTCCTATTTCACCTTTAAAAGAATAAGGTATTATTCAGTTGTCTTTTATCATCACCTTCTCTCGAGATGCGAGTACTCCTTGGTTTAGGAGGGTACACCTATTATGCTTACTGGATAGTCTTCTTCCAAACCATAGGCTGGTGCCGAACGGTAGGGAAGGAAGAAAACCATTTAGCCTAACGATGGTGTACAGAAGGTAACGAATAAAGACAAATAAAGGGATTTGGAGAGATGGCAATAAAATATACGGTTGAAGTCATGAATTGGATTATGGAAGCGGCATTGCTATGAATACCAGGATACCCCTACGAAACATTTTCATGTTTCAGTGCATTGTTAAAGGAAAAACTGTTTTCCCGATTAGACACTTACTCCAAGGGTATGTATTTACCAGGTTTCATTATCATATCTGTATGGTTTTACAGATGATGAGTGGGAGTAAGATATTGGGAATTAGGTGATTATCCCCATTATATCGGAATTCGTTGTAATTGGTGATATTTGAGGAAATCGCCAGGGTACAGTTTTCTACCTACGACGCACAGGTTTTGAGTTGTTTAACTCAGCGGATTTATACAGAGTATTGTATGTTGTCCAAGTGTCCTTCAGGACAAAGGGGTAGGTCCCCGTACTTTGTTCTGTTTACTTATAACTTCTCTAGTTTTTAGACAAGTGTTTCGTAGAAATACAAGGTCTAAGTTTTGAGAAGTTGTGGGTATAAGAATAAAGTAGAGAACCAGGTATCACAAGTATCGGGATTCTTCAAAGAGATCGAAGATGTAGATTCTTGTGATTGGTATTCAGATGATAGTAATAGTTTTGAGAAACGTGTTTCTCTTTCAGGTTGCTCATAATTGGATGGATTCCTAAGTTGAGTAATGCTGATTAGCCTCTTTCCATTAAGATGATATGCACTGGAGACAGCTGCATGATTTGAATATGGTTCTAATTAAATAAGTGCCAAAGTTTCTGTATTGGATATAGAATGGATCGTACCTTAAAAGAAATTAAGGTACGGGGAGTTGTCCAGCTTATGCTTAAAACCAGACTCTGGATAACTCAGGGCACGTTTCTGTAATGGCTGTTTGTGGGTTGACCCTGGCTATGATGAGGGTTGATATTCTACCATTTGGAAGATCAATAGTGATATTGTTCTTGACTCGCCACAGTTTTAGTAAAATGGTTCTTTTTCAGAAAACAGTAGTGGGAGTATGGTAGAACTGGAAGTGATTCCAGAACCGCGAACGATTACGGAAAATTTAATAGGACCTATACATTCAATCAGGTTTGACATTCCAATAGCCACTCCGCAGACATGGTAGGTAACCTCAGACACCCGAGAGGTACTTCGGTAGGCTCAAGGACGGTGACAGGGAGGTTCTTATCTACCAAGACTTGACACTACTGTTGTTCCAGGCTATGAAACCCGGTAGGAGGGTTGTCGTAGTCAGTGGGAGCAGCGGAAGCATAGTGGGCAAGATGCTTATGTCTATTTATAGACTTGAGCAGTTATAGCGGAGATAGATCATCTAATTTTGATGTGACAGTCATGGGTTTGACTTCAATCAGAATAGGGGATGGATCTGTTAAGAAGGTAGTAGGGTGTGATGTCAAGGTATCTGGATGACATATACAAGGTAGGAAGTAAAATTCCTATACTACGATCGGTTGTACTGTGGTCGTCACACAGTTGTTTCTCCAGACAGGATATGGATATAATATTTGACATTCTGGTTTCTAGATCTATGGTTTTAGATCTGGATTTGGGTAGTTTCCCAATGTGGGTACTTTGACAGATATTCTAATGGTTTTTAGATTAGTTGACTCCTAGCATGGTGGTGTACCTGCAGGTGATGGAGTCACCCTCTCTAAAGGTGTCATACAGACTAAAGGAGAGAGGGATGTGCATGATTGGCAGATCACTTGCTTAGGCAACTGAGTCAATCATGAAATGTCAAGTACCACACCAGATGTTGTTTTTGCACTAGATGCAATAAGTTTGTATTAATCCAATCCGGGAGAAACATAAGGAAGCAGTTTTAGAACATAAGTACATGTTCTACGGATTTGATGACGGCAGACTCCTTCGGGAGACGATTATCATTCCAGGCTTCAAAGGTGACGTGGATGACAGAGTGACTGTCAGAGTTTTAGTTTTTCCCTCTGACGAAGAGGGACAGTATTATGGACAGGTGGTCCAAGAGGATACTGTGGGAAGCAAGGTGCCCGATACTGATTAGGTTCAGTGATCGATTCTGTCTAAGAAGTTTTGATATGGAGTTCATTTATGAACTAAGGTCCCATCAGATATCCAGACATGTTCTAAGACAGGTATTAATCAATTCGGGAGATGGTTTTCTCCGCGAACTTGAGATTAAGAGAGATATAGAAAGATACTTCTAGGCGGATCCACTCACTGAGGCTATTTCTCGAACACAATAGTTTTACAAACGGGCTTTGTGAAACTGACTAGTAGAGGAGTTGGATGTTCGGTTTCACACGGGCTGTGAGTAGTCGACATCGCAATATTAGCCTTGAGTGCAAGTGGGAGATTGTTGGAGATAGTGCCCTCATAGTTAATTATTGGATCGCAGGTACGTGATTGCAATGATTGCGGAGGACCTATACTGGTAGGACAGTCTTACTCGAGATGATAGTATGCTATCTGGTTTGCCTTTATCAGTCGTGTACATGTTCAGGTGACTGATTGCATGTTACACTTTGATAGAGCCCTTAGGATCTTGCTTTACTACCAACGGTATGATGGCGATCATATACGTGAGAGTTGGGTAGTTTATATGCATATCCTTAATTGTGGTCCCTAGACGTGGGAGTTTCGAGACAGGGCATCGATACTCCGGAGTAGACTAGTGTGTACAGTCGAGACCCCGACGAGGGGCGGTGGCCGGTCTCACAAGCCACTGGTGTCAGTTGGATCACCTAAGATGTATACAGGTGCTCATTGGGTTATGAGTACACCGGACAGGACTCGCCGGGAATCTGCTAGTTAGTATTATATCTACCGTCAGATAGCAGTTCCCTGGTGACATGTGTACAGGTTAGTTCATCGACCTGAGGTCGTCATTTGTCTCATGTGAGTTCCCACTGTGCTTTGATTTCTACCCTACCACGGCTCAAAGGAGTCGTGCAAACAGGTAGTTTTTGGGTACAGTCCCGAGCCATATGGAGGCACGCGAGCGGATCGGCAGGGGATTCGTCTCTCCCGGTATTGGGGGCGAGGTCGTGCTGTGTCTAGGAGAGCCATTACACAAAGTCCATGGCCATGGCTGGAGATTTACTGGTAGGTACTCCAGTAGTATCTCAGGGTGTTATTGGGCTTCACTCCGACACGACTTATACTGCTATTGGGGGTCTGACGTTACTAGCCCCCTAGGCGGATATGCGACACTCATTGACGAACGGACCGGACTGTATATACATTGTCACTGTTAGGCTCAATAGGGTTTCTGGATGAGTTCGCTCATCGGCCTCCCTTGAGTGCGCTCATCGGTCTCCCTTGAGGTCAGTCCATGGGCAGCCGTTACGCATAGCTAGTGCCGCTGACGGTTTGTGGTTAAACCCACTGCCAGGGTACTGACGAGTCATTAGAGTCCCCCACAGATAGTTTCCCAAGTTCGGGCGAAACGTTGTAGAGGCCGTATGGTTTTATGGCAGGGTTCGGAAAATGCACGTGCGTTTACGCACGTGTCAGTTTTCGAGCAGATGATACTGGTCGGCTTTGGTTTAAGCTGGATCCGAGTATTATATTGAGTAGGTATAATATCTTTGTCTCAGTTGCATTTGTATTCGGTCGTAATACAAATGCGGGTATATTTATACAGTTTCGGGGTTATCCTGAAAGTTGTTTCAGGATCACTTTTGGAAGTTGCCAGTTTCCAGTTTTCTATCAGCCGTCTTTTAACATTTGGTTAAAGACGGATTTATCTTTTCTTGGATGAGGTGAGTCGTGCTTCTAGAAACTTCTAGATTGGTGACTAGATTCATGCATCTTTCTTAGCATTTATTATGTGATGACTAGGTGTTAATGAGTCATGGTTTACATAAAAGCTTTTTGTTTTGCTTAAGATCTTTCCTTCATGATATGCTTTAGGATGTGGTCACCTCCCTCCTCCTACACTCACCTCCCTTCTCTATATATATGGCTGGCCACTATTTGAGAGAGAGAGAGAGATTGATTTTCATTTTTGGAGAGAAAAGACTATGGTTTTGGGTGTATGGAAATTTCATATCTCGGTTCGTTCCATCACCCGATTAAAATGGCAACTTCATTAACCGATCGTCCACGGACTTGGACGAAGTGAGACAAAGTCATCTACTCATTCTCTACATCATTCTTGGTCGTCTCTTTTAGCAAACTTGACGATCGAGTTGCCTCGAGTCAGAGGCGGGAGACCGTTTAAAGAATCGGTGATGTGGTGCCACCTCGACGAGGATATCGGAGATCGACGAGATCGGAGAAGCCGCAACGGAGCGTGGGATGATGGTTGAAGAACGAAGGACTCGGATCGTTCGGTACAATCTTTCTACACTCTTTACAGTTTGTTAGTTTTGTAATAATGGCAGATCCGGGTTAAAGTATACGATAGCGCCAGTTAAAAAGTTTTTGTTCCGCATTTGGCGTCTGTAGACTGCCGGGGCGCTACCGTAGACTTACATTGTTAAGTTTAAATAAAGTTAGGTTTTTGATTTGGGTTAGCTTTTTCATGAAGCTTCATGAAGCTTTCCTTTTTGTTTTCTAGCTGTTAGTTATATGTATGCCCTAGAGGCCATTACTGTACATACGATGTATATTGTAATGGATGCTTGGATATATATAGGGAGGACTTTCTTGCTCGACATGATAGTATGCTATCTGGTTGTACTTTATCTTAACATGTACTCTGATTATCTCTATGTTACATGTTGATAAAGCCCTTAGGATATGTACTCGACTACCGGGACTATGATGAGATCATACTAGTGGGGCCATGGTAGTCGACGAGTACATCCTATAACTGTTCCTAGTTGAGGGTGTATCGAGACAGGGCATCGATACTCCAGAGTAGACTAGCGTATGCGCTTCTTGACCCATATGATGGGCGATGGATGATCCTATATCCATTGGTGTTTGACATCAGATAAGGTATTCGGGTGCTCAGTGGAGACTGGGTACACTGGACGGACTCACCGAGAACTCCCAGATGGTATTATACCTCACGTCAGATGGCAGTTCTCTGGTGATACTGGTACAGGTTAGTCTGTAGACCCAAGATCGTCATAGAGTCTTGTGTGATTCCCACTATGCTTTGATTTCCATCATACCACGTCCAAGAGGGCGTGCAAAAAGGTGGCTTTTGGGTACAGTCCCGAATCACATGGAGACAATGAGCGATAGGAGGGGTTTCATCTCTCCCGGTATAGGGAGTTGATGTTACGCTGTGTTTGATTAGCTATAACTGGAAATCCCTGGCCAGGGTTGCTGAGATTTACTGGTAAGTGTTATCAGTAGTTTCTCGAACTGTTATAGACCTCATATCGACACGACTTATCAAGCTACTGGGGTCTAACGTTTACCACCCCTAGGCGAGATATGCGACATATCAGACGAAGAGACCGGACTGTACGGGAGTGTTACTGACAGGATTCACAGGAGAATGTACAGGCTTGCTTGTTGATCTTCTGATCGCACAATACCTGGGTGGATGTTACGTTTAGCTGACCGCTTGCAGCTTGTGGGTGTTTGATATGATCATCACCTACTGCCGGCGTATTGACGATTCTTTAGAGTCCTACACAGAGGTTTCTTGGCTCAGGCAAAACGGAGTAGGAGCACATATATGATATGTGCGGGACCGAGAACAATACGTGTATGTGATACCGTATTAGATTCTCGCGATATGAGATATCGGCCGGGTATATGTGATATAGCCGGGTTATCGGATCAAGTGTCGATTCGATGAACTGATACAGATTATATTAGTCGGTTATTTGTGAAATAGCCGGATTATCGGATCAAGTGTTGATTCAATAATTTAATGTATAATTATATATTTGATATATTAAATTACATTAACTAATATAAGCTCACTAAAAGATTCTTTTTCTCGCTCGGGTAATACATTGATATATATGCGATATATGTTAATTGTATTATTTAATTTTGTTACAATAAATATTGTATATGTGATATATAATATTGTAACATGTTAGGCTTATTAATGCAACATGATTAGTGGAGATTAAACATAATTAAAGTTTGATTTGGGTTAATTTTTCTAGAAGCTTCTAGAAGCTTTTTGTTTTGTTTTTGCAAAAATATTTTCTAAAGATATTTTGTTATGATATTTGTTAACCCAACTCAACCCTTGAACATGGTTCATTCTCTACATGGGTTAAGTTATCATACTTAACCCATGGTTGCATTTCTAACCTCACCACAATTCGTTATTCATCACAAAGTAATTCATCATCTTCTTCCTCCTTGCAAAGCTTTCTAGCTTTTTGCTTAGTGATGAAAATGAGTGAGATTAAGAAAATAAATGAGAGCTAAAATCCTACTTCATCATCCTAATCTATCCTAGCCATTTAGATTAGGGTGTTCACTTCATTTGTGAGTGAGAGCTTGTGTTAAAGAAACTTCAAGGTAGATCATCTTAGTTATCGAAGATTGGAAGCAAGTTTGCATCTTTCTTTTGTGGAGCCTATCTAGAGTCCGGATACTCGATGATCGCAGCGAAGAGACCTCAACACGGAGATTTAGAAGTGATGGACCGGAATACAAAGGTTGTAATCCCAAACTCTTAGATGTTAAAGTGTTTAAGATACTTTGTTTCGCCTAATCTATAGTTTAAAGATCTTGGTTAGGGTTGTTCGGCACGTCTAAATTTTAAATTGGGCATGGTTGATGCCTTGTAGATCCTTGTGAGAGTGCCTAGCAACCCTACACTAGCTTGATATTTTGTGAAGATATTTTGTTAACCCAACCCAAACACTTAACTCTAGTTTATTCTCTGCATGAGTTAAGGCCTTTATTTATTAACTCATGGTTGTCATTTGTAACCATAACAATAATTCATTATTCATCACAAAAGCTTTCTTCTTCTTCCTCCTTGAAAAAGCTTTCTAGATTTTTGTGAAGTGATGATTTAAAGTGAGAAATTGAAAACAAAAGAGAGCAAAATTCCTACTTCATCATCCTCATCTATTCTAGCCACATAGATTAGGCTGTTCACTTCACTAATACTTGATTAGAGAAGTGAGAGCTTGAGTTTGAGATTCTTCAAGGTAGATCATCTTCGAAAAGGAAGACTTCAAGCAAGCATGGATCATTCGACTTGTGGAGCCTCTCTAGAGTCCGGAAGTTCATGGATCGCGGCGAAGGGACTACTACTCGAAGCTTTTGAAGCGAACGAACGGACTACAAAGGTTGTAATCCCTCTCTCTTAGATGTAAAGTTGTTTACATGCAAGTTAACCCTAATTCTCTAGTTAAGATCTTGGTTAGGGTTTATTTAGCAGCCCAAAATTTTCAGTATAGCATGTGTGATATCTTCCTAAACCTTGCTAAGGTGCTATGCTATCCATACAAGCATAAGCTTCCCAATGGGTGACCAAAACCAACAATCAACACAAATCTCTCCAAGTAAAATATCTAAAACTTTACAAAAAGCTTTAAATGAAAGCATGGGTCACAAATGAAGCCATGCCATAGCATTAATGAAACAAGCGACTCACCCTAAAAAATTGCCACCTCACCAAATGACTCTCCCTTATAAAGATTTGGGCCATGAAGAAAAGGAATGAAAACTTGGCCAAAAAAGATACACTCACAATAACCAATAATTAAACATTAAAACTAATGTTTAATCGAGGGAAGAAAAACTGGCAACTTCAAAAGTAATCACGTAACGAATTACAGGATTACCCCACAACTGTATAAACATACCCACATTTGTATTCCGACCGAATACGAATGCAACGAGACAAAAGTATTCCAACACAATATAATATTAGGATCCGTCTTAAACCAAAGCCAACTAGTATTATCTGTCCGAACCATGACACGTGCACAAATGCACGTGTATGTTCGAACCCTGCAATAAAACCATACGGCCTCTACACGTTTCGCCCGAACTTGGGAAACTGTCTGTGGGGGACTCTAATGACTCATCAATACGCTAGCTGTGGATTTAACCACAAGCATGTCAGTAGCACTAGCTGTGCGTAACAGCTGCCGAGGTATTGAGCGAAAGGGAAGCCGATGAGCGAACTCATCCAGGAACCCTACTTAGCCTAACAGTGACAATATACGTACAGTCCGGTCTGTTCGTCTAAGAGTATCGCATATCGGGTCTAGGGGTGGATAAAGTCAGACCCCTAATAACGCGATAATTCGTGTCGGTATGAAGCCCATCACCACTTGAGAAACTACTGATCCGAATCAGTAATTCTCGATTACCTTGGCTAAGGATTTCTGGTGAAGGCCACCCGTGCACTGTGCGACATCAACCCCCAATACCGGGAGAGAGGAATCCCCGACGATCCGCTCACTGCCTCCATGTGGCTCGGGACTGTACCCAAATAAAACATGTTTGCATGACTCCTTTGAGCCGTGGTAGGGTAGTAATCAATGCACAGTGGGAACTCACACGAGACAAATGACGATCTCAGGTCGACAGACTAAGCTGTACACATATCACCTGGAAACTGCTATCTGACAATAGGTATAATACCAACTAGCAGGTTCACGGAGAGTCCGTCCAGTGTACCCATGATCCAATGAGCACCTGTATACTATCTTAGGTGAACAAACTAACACCAATGGCTTGTGAGACCTGGCCACCGCCCATCGTCGGGGTCTCGATCAACATACACTAGTCTACCCTAGAGTATCGATGCCCAGTCTCGAAACACCCACGACTAGGGACATTTAAGGATGCGCTTATAGACCACCAGCTCCCACGTATATGATCGCCATCAAACTGCAGGCAGTCAAGCAAGAATCCTATGGGCTCTATCAATATGTAATAGCGATGATAAAGACAAACCAGATAGCTTACTATTATCTCGAGTAAGACTGTTCTACCGATATACCGATATAGGTCCTCACTCAATCATCATGATCACGTGCTTATGATCCAATAATTGACTTTGAGGGCACTATATCCAACAATCTCCCACTTGCACTTAAGGATAATTATTACGATGCCGAATACTCACAGCCCCTGTGATACCGAACACCCAACTCGTCTACTAATCAGTTTCACAAAGCTCGTTTGTAAAACTATTGCATTCGAGAAATAGCCTCAGTGAGTAGATCCGCCCTGATGTTTCTTTCTATGTCTCTCTTTATCACAAGTTCGCATAGAAAGCCATCTCCCGAATTGAGCAATACCTGTCTTAGAAAAAGTATGGATATCTAATGGGACCTAATTCATAAATGAACTCCAAATCCAAACTTCGTAGACTGTATCGTCAACTGAATTTAATCAGTATCCTGCACCATGCCTCCCATAGTATCCGCTTGGACCACCTATCCAAACTACCGCCCCTCGTCAGAGGAAAAACTATAACTCTGACAGTCACTCTGTCATCCAAGTCACCTTGGAAGCCTGGAA
Organism: Agapanthus africanus; assembly: GCA_030015575.1. Classification (NCBI taxonomy): domain Eukaryota; kingdom Viridiplantae; phylum Streptophyta; class Magnoliopsida; order Asparagales; family Amaryllidaceae; genus Agapanthus; species Agapanthus africanus. The sequence goes on along the minus strand of CM057339.1, from coordinate 585,253,115 downwards.
TGATAATCGTCTCCCAAAGGAGGCCGTCTTTATAAAATCCATAGAACATTTACTTATGTTCTAAAACTGCTTCCTAATGTTTCTCCATGATTGGATTAATATCATAACTTATTGCATCTAGTGCAAAAACAACATCTGGTGTGGTACTTGATATCTCATGATTGACTCAATTTCCTAAGCAAGTGATATGCCAATGATGCATACCTCTCTCCCCTTTAGTCTGTAAGACACCTTTAGAGAGGGTGACTCCATCACCTGCAGGTACACCACCATACCAGGAGTCGTCCATTCTAAATATCTTTAGAATACTGTCTAAGTACCCATATTGGGACACTTCCTAAATCTAGATCTAGTAACCAGAATGCCTGATATAATATCCATATCCTATGTGGAGAAACCTCTGTGTGACAACCACAATATAACCGATCGTAGTATAGGAATTTCACTTCCTACTATATGTCATCCAAATACCAGGACATCATACCCTACTACCTTCTTAACAGATCCATCCTCTATTCTGATGAAGTCAAAGCCCATGACTGTCACATCAAAAATAGATGATCTATCTACGCTATATTTACTTTAGTCTATAAATAGACATAAGCTACTTGTCCACTATGCTTCCGCTGCTCTCACTGACCACAACAACTCTCTGGCAGAGTCATACACACTTGCACTTCTAAAGCTAGTTTAGAACGACGCTATACTCATCCTCCTGCCGGGTCTCATAGTCCGGAACAACAGTAGTGTCAAGGCTGGGTAAACAAGAACCTCCCTGTCACCGTCCTTGAGGGTACCGGAGTACCTTTCGGGTGCCTGAGGTTACCCACCAAATCTACGGAGTGGCTAATGGAATGTCAAACCTGATTGAATCTTTAGGTCCTATTAAATTTTCAGTAATCATTTGCAGTTCTGGAATAACTTCCAGTTCTACCATACTCCCACTATAGTTTTCTGGGGGAAAAATCCATTTTTCTAAAACTGTGGCGAGTCAAGAACAATATCACTATTGATCTTCCAGATGGTAGAAAATCAACCCTCGTCATAGCCCGGATCAACCCACAAACTGCCATTACAGAAACGCGCCTTGAGTTATCCAGAGTCTGGTTTTAAGCATAAGCCGGACAACTCCCCGCACCTTAACATCGTTATGATATGAATCGTTCTATATCCAATATAGAAACAGAAACACTGATTTAATTGGAACCAGATTCAAATCATGCAGCTGTCTCCAGTGCATGTCAACAAAATGGTGAGAGGCCCATCAGCATTACTCAACTTAGGAGTGCATCCAATTATGAGTAATCTGAAAGAGAAACAAGTTCTCAAAACCATTACTATCAACTGAATACTAAACACAAGTATCTACATCTTCAATCACCTTGAAGAATCCTGATACTTGCAACACGTGGTTCTCTACTTTACTCTTATACCTATAACTTCTCAAAACATGGACCTTGTATTTCTATGAAACACATGTCTAAAACTTGAGAAGTCATAAGTAAACAGAATAAAGTACGAAGACTAACCCCTTTATCCTAATGGACACTGAACAACATACAATACTTTGTATAAGTCCCCTTAGTTGAATAACTCAAACCATGTGCGTCGTAGGTTGAAAACTGTACCCAGTCGATTTCCTCAAATATCACCAATTACAAAGAATTCCGATAATGAGGATAGTCACCTAATTCCCAATAACATACTCCCACTCATCATCTGTAAAACCATACAGATGTGAGAATCATACCTGGTTAATACATACCCTGGAGCAAGGGTTAATCAGGAAATCAGTTTTCTATTAACGACGCATAGTGAAACTGAAACATGAAAATGTTTCGAAGGGGTATCGGGGTATTCTAAGTAATGCCTCTTCCATTATTCAGATTCATGATTGTAACCATATATTTCCTTGCCATCTCTCCAAATCTCTTTATTTGTCTATAGTCGTTACCTTCTGTACACCATCGTTAGGCTTAATGGTTTTCTTCCTTCCCTACCGTTCGGCACCAGCCTATAGTTTGGAAGAAGACTATCCAATAAGAATAATTGGTGTACTCTCCTAATCCTAGGAGTACTCGCAACCTGAGAGAAGGTAGAGATAAAAGACAACTGAATAAACCTTATTCCTATTTCTCCTAAATCTGAATCCATCATCGAAAAAGTTCTTTCGAGTTCGTATGTAACTATCGATGGATTTATCCAATGTAAGTGGATGTTCATAATAATACGGGGTGTTCTGAAGAAATGCAAAGGGTAAAAGAAGGAGTGGCAATGATGTATGCAACTTAGACAATCCAAAAGCCAGTGTTTTAAGAAAGTTCGGTTAACTTGGTTACTGAGTCATTGTCTAGGGTCGGGCCATGGTCGCAGCCAAAGAGAGAGAAAAGAAACACTCAGCGCGCACTCTAACCTAGATCAGAATGGTTAATCACTTTATCTGATCAGGATGTCTCCCACTGTATCCTCAAATTCTCCTCCAAACCTGAAAGAAGAATTAGTCAGGATCACCCGAGGAGTAAAACAACTCATCAGTGGGAATCGGGATCCAACTATCATCGCATGATAACTTGATGGAATCCACTCAAGTCATCACACTCCAGAAGGTATGCGCAAGCTTGGCAAGTTTCCTGTATGTTTCAAACTCCCGATGTGATTTTTACCCCAAGCAGCTTATGACCTTGACGGATGCCAACAAATCATAAGTTGCAAGTCAAGTCCTACCTGTTAGTTATATGTATGCCCTAGAGGCCATTACTATACATGTGTTGTATATTGTAGTGGATGCTTGGACATATATAGGGAGGACTTTCTTGCTCGACATGATAGTATGCTATCTGGTTACACTTTAGCTTAACGTGTATACTGATTGTCTCTCTGTTACATGTTGGTAAAGCCCTTAGGATGTGTACTTGACTACCTGGACTATAATGCGGATCATACTAGTGGGGACATGGTAGTCCATAAGTACATCCTTCAAGGTCCCTAGTCGTGGGTATATCGAGACGGGGCATCGATATACCAGAGTAGACTAGCGTATACCTTCTCGACCCATACAGATGGGCGATGGATGATCCCATATCCATTGGTGTTTGACATCAGAGATGATATACGGGTGCTCAGTGGAGACTGGGTACAGTGGACGGACTCGCCGAGAACTCCCAGATGGTATTATACCTTACGTCAGATGGCAGTTCTCTGGTGACACAGGTACAGGTTAGTCTGTAGACCCGAGATCGTCATAGAGTCTTGTGTGATTCCCACTGTTCTTTGATTTCCACCTTACCACGTCCAAGAGGGCGTGCAAAACGGTGGTTTTTGGGTACAGTCCCGAGTCACATAGAGGCAATGAGTGATAGGAGGGGTTTCGTCTCTCCCGGTATTTGGGGTTGATATTGCGCTGTGCTCGATTGGCCATAACAGGGAAGTCCCTGGCCAGGGCTGGTTTAGAGATTTACTGGTAAGTGTTACCCGTAGTTTCTCGACCCATTATGCGCCTCTTATCGGCACGACTTATCGGTTATTGGGGTCTGACGTTTACCACCCCTAGACTTGATATGCGACATATCAGACGAGGAGACCGGACTGTACGGTAGTGTCACTGTCAGGCTTTTTGCAAGAGTTGGAGCGGGCTTGCTTACTGATCTTCTGATCGCTCAATACCCGGGTAGCCGTTACGTCCAGCTAGTACCGCAGATAAAAACCAGTTAGCTTTAGTCTTTAGAAGTTCGATAAAAATACGGATTTAGTGGGAGTTATACATATTTGTGATCTGTAATGATTGATGGTATGTGTATATGAATTCTTTGGATTGTCGCGGATGAATAGTCGGGGGTTGTGAGATGAGAGTTTTTCCTTTATCTTTCAATTCATGTAATATGTAAATTGATGTAATATTATTTTTGGCCGCACAACCGGGTCGGGGTTGTAGCCGTCATTGTATAATTTCTTTTTACTGTTTTTGCTCCTAAGATAGACCCAAGGTGGGGTGCACAAACTACCGGGTATCTTGAAGTGCCGATTGGCCTACTCATGTCGTTGAGGGAGGTTGCTCCACTTCGGATATTTGGCGGGTAGTTTGCCGCACCCGTAGGGGTCTAGGGTGGGGTATTGGCTATTCATCGCGCCCATGTAATCCGCCTTTCGTTACAGGCTCGTACGAATTGCTGATTCTTAGTATATCCAATGTGTTCATCTGTGATCTGAAATGGCTATCATTGCAATATGTCTATATATGATATTATTTAGGCGTTGCTTATGTTTTGCAGCCGCGCTAGCCCAGCCCACGCTCTGTCGTTAATTAAGTAACCTAACGGGTAATGACGGGGCCCCGTGGCGAATGCGAATGGCATAAGCGTACGTCATATTTTGGTTGTTTTCTGCAATGGTAGGATTAAATGATGGGACGCATTAAAAGAACTAATGCAAGAAAATAAACCAAGTAAAAGTCGTTGGAACACTTTCAAAACCACTCGGTTTCTTTTCAAAATAACTTTTAAACGTGGAGCTTAAGCCACTCCTTTTAAAAGTTATCTCGTTCCATCGATTATATCAAGTTCACTACGTTCACGGTTTCGCCAAAAACCATTCGTAGCCCTCCGTCGTTTCACATGGATGGTCAATAGTATTCAAGCTATGTATGTTGGCCAAAGGCAAGGCATAGTGATTGGTAGCTATTGGGTATTCATGTGCAGCATAGATAGATGTGTTTGTTTGGGGCAGTCGTTCTACCATTTTGGCCAAAGTCAAGGGTATGTGCGGATGGGCTCAAATTAACCTGGAGAATGACGGGTAGAACTTGACATGTGACTTATGATATTTTGGCCAAAGTCAAGGTCATAAGAGCATGGGGCAAAAATCCACATCGGGAGTTTCAAAAGAACTGAAACTTGCTAGCACTGCATACAGTTTGGAGTATGATGATTCTGGTAGGATTCCTTCAGTTTTTTCACGCAATGATATTTGGATCCCGATCCTACTGTGAGTATATGCTACTCCTCGGGAAATTTCTCACTAAACGATCAATGCTATAAACCTAGTAGGTGTCTAGAAAGGTGTTAGCAGGGCTACGCCCCCAGGGAAAAGAGGTTCTTAAATTAAGGAACTTCACGAAAGCGTTGGAAAACCTCCCTCGATGTACCGACACCAGCCTGGCCGAACGGTTAAGCAAGTATTGTATGGTGAGATTGATCCTGACTAATTCTTCCTTTTTGGTTTGAGGAGGGATTCGAGAGACAGTGGGAGCCATCCTGTTTAGACAAATTAAAAACCACTCTAAACTTGCAAGAGCATCATGCTAAAGTGTTTCTTCTCTCTCTCCTAATTGCAGCGACCAAACATCATGACCGGACTTAAGTTATTACTAGATAAAAACATACTGACATGGCCAAACTACAAAGATTGGCTCAGGAATGTCAAAATGGCAATCACTTATGACAAGTTGGGGTATCTCCTTACCACCAAAGCTCTCCCTGTCCCAGGTCACACCTCCAGCGTCGCGGATAAGGAAATCCGTAAGACTTGGGAGATCGATTGCGCGAAGGCCAGGTGCCTCGTGCTTGCCTTTATGGACAACGAACATCAGAGGAGGCACGAGAATATGGACCTTGAATCCATATTTCTCCATACAAAAGAACTGTATGGAGAGCAATCTCGTATCACAAGATACGAAGTGTCGAAAAAGTTATTTTCGGCAAGGTTGGCCATCGGATCATCGGTAGCGGAACACGTGCTTAAGACGATTGGCTTCATTGAGGAGCTCGCGGACCTTGGGACCACGTTAGAGAACGAGCTCTATACGGACTTGATTCTCCAGTCCCTTCCTTCCACTTACGCCCAGTTTATCCTGAACTTCAAGTTACAAGAAAAAGAAGTTGAACTTTCAGAACTCCTCAACATGCTGAGGAGTGCAGAGGGCACCCTACAGAATGGTAGGGAAACATCCATTTTGTTTGTAGGAGGATCTTCCTCTTCTAGGTCCAAGGCGAAAGCCAAGGGAAAGAAGAAGAAAACCCCCGCCAAACCAAGGGGCGGTGTTAGTAAGGTGGATACGAAGGGAAAGACAAAAGCAACAAAGATAGTGGGGAAGCTTATAGGGAAAGAAGAGTGCTTTTTCTGTCATAAGAGTGGGCACTGGAAGAAAGATTGCAGGGCTTGGAAAGCCAGAACACAGGATCTGAAGCAAGTTGCGGCTTCAGCTTCAGGTGTGTATGTTATTGAAAACTGTCTATCAATAAACTCTACTTCCTGGGTTTTGGATACCGGATCAAGATCTCATATCTGTAATTCTTTGCAGGCGTTGAGAAACCGTAGGGTTTTGAAGGCAGGTGACATGACCCTCAAAGTTGCAAACGGAGCTAGCATGGATGCTAAGGCCATGGGGGACTATCACCTGGGAATGTCAGATGGACATGTTTTGGTTTTACGTAATTGCTTTTTTGTACCCAACAAAACTTGTAATATCATTTCTGTATCTTTGATTTCTAAAGAAAGTTATGAATTTGTGTTTGTAAGTAATGTTGTAAACATTCACCTTAATCAAGTTCTGATTGGGTCAGATACATTAAGCAATGGTATATACGTATTAAACCAACCACAGATTTTCAATGTCCAGAATACACACAAAAGAAAGTCTCCGGAAATAAATCAGACTTTCTTATGGCATTGTAGACTGGGTCACATCAATGAGAGAAGGTTGACGAAGTTACATAAAGAAGGATATTTGAATCCGTTCGAATATCAATCGTATGCCACTTGTCAATCATGTCTCAAAGGAAAGATGACAAAGACTCCGTTCACTGGACACGGAGTAAGAGCGAGCGAGCTCTTGGGACTCGTACACAGCGACGTGTGCGGTCCAATATCTACACATGCGCGAAGCGGTTATTCTTACTTCATTACTTTTACGGATGACTTTTCAAGGTACGGTTATGTCTTTCTTAATGAAACATAAGTCCGAAGCCTTTGGAAAATTCCAGGAATATAAGAATGAAGTAGAAAAACAAACCGGCAAAAGTATCAAGACACTAAGATCGGATCAAGGTGGTGAATACTTGAGTGCCGAGTTCCTGGACTATTTAAAAGAGAATGGAATTCTCTCTCAGCTTACTCCTCCATACACTCCGCAACATGACGGTGTATCGGAGAGACGGAACCGAACCCTATTGGATATGGTACGGTCCATGATGAGTAACGCTGAGTTACCGCGATCATTCTGGGGATATGTACTAGAATCAGCTGCATACCTTTTGAACCGAGTTCCAACTAAGAATGTGCCTACCATACCATATGAGATGTGGTGTGGGAAGAGACCCTATCTTAATCACATTAAGAAATGGGGAAGTCCAGCTTTTGTCAAAAAGCATCATGCGGACAAGCTCGAGGCACGCTCAGTACAGTGCAAGTTTGTGGGATATCCAAAGAACTCCAAGGGATATTTCTTCTATCGCGAGGAGGAACAAAGGGTTTTTGTTTCTCGGCATGCCCACTTCTTGGAAACTCAGTTTTTGGAGAATCAGATAAGTGGGAGCGCAATAGAACTGGAAGAAATTCCAGAGCCATGAGCTATTACTGAAAGCTTAGTAGAACCAGATGGTTCGAAAGATCATGACATTCCTACGCCGCTCCGCAGGAGTAGTAGGCGGTCTCATCCGCCCGAGAGATACTACGGTTTTCTCATAGACGGGGATAGAGAGGATTGCATCATAGATTATGATGAGCCGACTAGCTTCCAGTAGGACATTCAGAGCGTTGACTCGGTAAAATGGCTGGATGCAATGCGGACCGAAATGGAGTCCATGTATACCAACAAAGTATGGACGTTGGACGTTGCTCCAGATGTGGTAAAACCCGTAGGATGCAAGTGGATCTTCAAAAGGAAGATTGGTGTAGATGGACAGGTTGAGACCTATAAAGCTAGACTGGTTGCAAAGGGTTTTCGTCAAAGACCTAGTTTGGACTATGACGAGATCTTTTCTCCAGTAGCTATGCTGAAATCCATTCGGATCCTTCTTGCCATTGCTGCCTTCCACGATTATGAGATTTGGCAAATGGACGTAAAGACCGCTTTTCTAAATGGAAATTTAGAGGAGTGTGTTTATATAGACCAGCCAGAGGGTTTCATTCAGAGTGGAGCAGCGGAAAGGTGTGCAAGTTGCTTAAGTCCATCTACGGACTAAAGCAGGCATCGCGGAGTTGGAACATCTGTTTTGAAGAGACGGTCAAAGAATTTGGCTTTATCAAAAATCCAGATGAACCATGCATCTATAGTAGATTTGTAGCGAGAACTGTAGTATTCCTCGTTTTATACGTGGATGACATTCTCTTAATAGGAAATGACATTCCTATGCTAAATCTGTCAAGGGGTTCTTGTCACACAGGTTCTCCATGAAAGACCTGGGTGATGCCTCGTACATTCTGGGGATCCGGATCTACCGTGACAGATCCAAGAGGATACTAGGACTCTCACAATCCAGGTACATCGACACCATACTGAAAAGATTTAGTATGGAAGATTCCAAGCGCGGTAATCTACCGGCTTGTCACGGGATCACCCTTTCCAAAGAGATGTCTCCCAAGACTGATTTGGAAAGGGATCGCATGTCAATTATACCCTACGCTTCTGCGGTAGGCTCTATAATGTATGCGATGTTGTGTACCAGACCAGATGCAGCTTATGCACTGAGTGTGGTAAGCCGGTATCAGTCAAACCCTGGGGAGAAACACTGGATAGCAGTAAAGAACATTCTCAAGTTCCTGAGAAGGACTAAGGAGATGTTCTTGGTGTATGGCGGAAAAGACCTCCAGATCGAGGCCTTTGCTGACTCCAGCTTCCAGAGTGACAAGGATGATTCCAAGTCCATGTCGGGTTATGTCTTTACCCTCAATGGAGGGGCAGTGTGTTGGAAGAGTTCCAAACAGGAAACCGTTCCTGACTCGACGATGGAAGCGGAATATATCGCTGCTGTAGATGCCGCAAAAGAAGCTGTCTGGATAAGGAAGTTCTTAACTGAACTTCAGGTGGTTCCGTCCACTGTTGATCCAATACCTCTGTATTGCGACAACAATGGGGCATAGCTTTAGCGAAGGAACCAATGTCCCATCAGAAGTCCAGACACATCTTGAGGCGGTATCACCTGATCAGGGAGATCGTGGGTCGCCAGGAGATCGAGGTTCGGAGAGTTTCTACGGAAGATAACACTGCTGATCCACTCACAAAGGCCTTACCCCAGACTCAGTTCGAGCGGCTGATCGAGATGATAGGTCTTCGATACGCCAGTACATGGCCTTAGTGCAAGTGGGAGATTGTTAGTGTATATGCCCTAGCGGCCATTACTGTATCATACTAGTTTGTATATTACTTAATGGAAGCTTGGGATATTCACCTTGTATAGACAATCTTGCTCAATATAGTAGTATGCTACTTGGTTTGTTTCTACTTCAATGTGTACATGTGTTTATTTTAGTATATCACCTATACACATTAGTGGAGCCCTTAGGATCTTTTCTTGATTACCAGCGTTGTGATGGCAGTTACACTAGTAGGGGCTGGGTAATCTATAAGCACATCCTTATGCAGGTCCCTAGTCGTAGGACTATCGAGACAGGGCATCGATACTCCGGAGTAGACTAGCGTATGCGCTTCTCATCCCAGTGTGAGAGACGGTCTGTCCCACAGCCGTCAGTACGTCGTACTTGAGATAGTATGCGGGTGCTCGTTGGGTTACGAGTACACTGGACAGGACTCATCGGGAACTGCTGGTTGGTACTATACCTATCGTCAGTTATCAGTTCCCGGGTGACATGAGTACAACTTAGTCCGCTGACTTGACACTGTCACTTCGCCTCTAGTGTGTTCCTACTGTACTTAGATTACTACCCTACCACGGCTCAAAGGAGTCGTGCAAACAGGTAGTAGTTGGGTGCAGTCCCGAAGCACTTGGAGGCAGTGACGGTTAGACAGGATTCGTCTCTCCCGGTATTGGGGGTTGACATCGCACTGTGTCTAGGAGAGCCATTACACGAGTAGTCCCTGGCCAGGGCAAGCGAGATATACTGGTAGGTCTCCAGTGTTATCTCAGGGTGTTCTGGGCTTCACTCCGACACGACTTGTACCGCTATTAGGGGACTGACGTTTACCGCCCCCTAGGCCCGCCATGCGATGTATCAGATGAACAGACCGGACTGTACAGAGATTGTCGCATTCAGGCTCAGTAGGAGTTCAGATGGGTTTCACCTCGTCAGCCTTCTTGTCGGCATCTACCTGGGGACCGTTACGCACAGCTAGTGCCGCCTGCGGTCTATGGTTAAACCCACTGCCAGCGTAGTGTCGAGTCTTTAGAGTCCCACACAGAAATTTATTCGCCTTTAGGCAAAAGAGTAGTGGTCGCATGGTTTTGCGACAGGGTTCGGTCACATCCATGCACTTGTGCACGTTTGGTGTCCGGACAGTTAACACTAGCGGGCTTTGGTTTAAGCCAGATCCTAGTGTACGTTTTGGGATTGGTTTTATCTTGTTTGTATTCGTGTTCCTCAGAACGCGGATGCGGGTGTGTATGCACAGTTGACAGAGAGATAGAGGCAGAGGATTCTCATTGGGGTTGTTGACTGTTGACTGTTGACTATTGACTTTTGACTAAACCCTAATGAGAATAAGATATATATATAATTAACATTAATATTAATTAAGTATTATAGTGACATGGTTGTTGAGAGGTTGACTTTGTTGACTTGTTGACTTTGTTGACCGGTTGACTAGGTTGGACTAGTTGACCATCATCATGACAATGGCTATCATTCCATGGCAAAGACTTTTGCTTGCTTGTTTATTTATGCAAAATGAGTGCATGAAATGATATAGCCATTTTGACTTAAACCATCACACAATACTTGATTACTATTTTTTGTTATGATGGCTTTGGATTATGAGAGCAAGGATGGCAAAAGAGTTACTCAATCTCTCATTTTCATTTCTCTCTCTTGCCATCACTTGCTCAAGCTCTCCCTCTTCCTCTTGCTCGCTCTAGCTCAAGGCAAACCATTCTCATGTGTTGAGACTCATTGCCTTAGTGATAAAAAGACACCAAAACAATTCTCTACTCATTCTAGTTCACAAGGCCTAGCAAGCCAAGTGTTCTAGTTTCTTCAAAGTTCGAAGAAGAAGCCAAAATTAGAAGCTTTCGGGTGGATCCATCTTCGGCGCAGGGAGACGATGAGGTGAGGCCGATCCGTACACCGGGAGGAGTTGAAGACGAAGGAGTTCAAGAAAGGTATAGCCCCCTAACCGAGTAGGTAAAACTCAAGTTAGGTTGTTAGTTAGTTGTTTAACAAAGATCCGTATTATGAGTCCATGTTACCACCCTCTTGAAAATCGTTTTTCACCACTTCCGCAACCCCGTAAGTATCGGGGAAGGGTAGCATGGACTTACACAGGATTCCATCTCTTAAGCGAGTTAAGATTTGGGGTTGTCCGGCTTTTTATCAAAAAGCAGAATCCGGAAAAGCTCGAGACACGATCAGTCAAGTGTAGTGGGATATCCAAAAGATTTATATGGATATCTTTTCTACCACAAGGAGAAACAAAAGGTGTTTGTTTCTCGAAATGCCACATTTTTAGAAAAAGTGATTTTTCCAAACGATGCCGATGGCAATATGGTAGATCTAGAAGAGGTTCTAGAAACACAAGTCACAAATGATGACTTGGTTGAACCTAAAGTTGCAACAGAACCTAATGAACCTCAGCCACTCCGTTGATCTGGTAGGACTTCTCGCCCACCGGAGAGATACTACGGTTTTCTCGTTGATGGTGATGGAGAAGATTGCATCATGGATGATGATGACCCTACCAGTTTTCAGCAAGCTATCACGAGTGGTGACTCTGTGAAGTGGCTGGATGCCATGAGATCCGAAATGGAACCTATGTACACCAACAAAGTATGGACTTTGGATGTTGTACCTGTTCTCTGCCGAAAGATGCGACCGAGACGTTGGGACGTCTGGCCTGAATTTTGGGGGCAGATGCAATTTGGTTTTATCCATCCACCTCTCCGGAGATGCCAAGTTGATTTATGGCACCGTGTATCGGAGGTTTAGACAGATGCGGCCATTGTAGCAGACTTCGTCAGATTCCCCCTCGTTTGAGAGGTTTTTGATTGTGGGGATGCTCTTCCCTGCAGGCGTAAGCCCCTGCAGTTAATTATGCTACCGCATCGCGGTAACCACTTTCTCCTTCTCCAGATGGTCACTTCGTGTCGTGTGTGTTTGTTTTATTTTTGGTTGCCCGTGGATTGTATATGAAGACTAATTTATGTTGTCACCCGTAGGGCGTGGATTAGTCCAAATCCGTATTTTCTTAGATTTGGGTTTGGGTTGGGTTTAAGGATCGTTAATTTCATTTGAGACTAAGATCAACTTAAACGTTTGTTAAAGATACGTTGGTCTAATGTTAGACTAAGATCAACTTAAGCATTTGTTAAGGATAAGTTAGTCTAATTTTAGACTAAGATCAACTTAACGAGATTGTTTAGATCCAACAAAAGAGCATTTGGGCTCTATTGTTTTAGTTTAAGGACTTTACGGTCCCATGGGTTTAAGGACATCATAGTCTATGAAGTTTAAGGACATCATAGTCCATAGTTTAAAGACGTCATAGTCTGTAAAGTTTAAAGATATCATAGTCTATGAGTTTAAGGACCCCACAGTCCATGGAAGTTTAGACACATCATAGTCTGTAAAGTTTAAGGACATCGTAGTCCATGAGTTTAAAGACCCCACAGTCCATGGCAGTTTAGAGACATCATAGTCTATAAAGTTTAAGGACATCGTAGTCTATGAGTTTAAGGACCCCACAATCCGTGGAATGTCTGGTTGTCGGGACCCGTCACCTCTCTGAAGACGGTGAAGGATTACAACGACAAATATCAGAGGAGTGAAGAGATGTACCCATGAACCAATGTTAGTTGAAAGGCTCTAGGTATTTCTTTGAATGTCATATGAGATGATCAATTTTGGAAGACAAAAGTGTATTTGAGGTTCAGTCAAAAAGGGGGGTCCTGCCTCTGGAAGACTTAGCTAATTTAGGCTAAGATTGGCTCGAATATAGTGTTAAACACTAGAGTACACTCGTCTATCACGTGCTCCCACATGATGCGCTTAAAATAGTGTTAAACACTAAGGATGAAGCGCACAAAATAGTGTTAAACACGAAAAGAAAAAAGCGCTCACGTGAGGTCACGTGAAGCGCTTGAGTGTTGGGACAAACTTCTTTTATTTTATTCTCATAATATGCAAGTAAGTGTTAAACACTTAATCTTTATGACCATCATGTGTGGACACGTGATGGTGCCCATGCATTGGGTATTAGTCCCTCAGTTTTACCCCATTTTCTCTTTTTAAAAGAGGTGTTTGTCAGGGGTCACGTGGGGACACATGAGGCACCCAAAATCGATTCTGCCCTTTTTATTTTGAGAAGTCTGTTCAATGGGCACGTGGGGGCACGTGACCTAATCTTATTCGTTCTCTTTTGGTCATTGGAGGGGAGGGTCACGTGTTACCACGTGATCATGTTAGGTACTCGATCCTTTTACGTGCATGGAGAGATAAATCCCTTGTATAAGAATTAAATTCTCTTATAGGGTTAAACCCTAATTTTATTCAGTGGAATTAAATTCCTATGTGCTTAAAAGAATTAAATTCTTTAAACATAATTCTCCTTCTAATCTTTAAATCTGCATGGCAAAATCTCCCTGTTAAGAATTAAATTCTCAACTTTTGGGGAGATCTGCTTCTGTAGATCTATTACCATGAAGAAGAACTAAGTTCTTGTATTAAGGGTTAAACCCTATCATTGTTGGAAGAACTAAATTCCTATATGCTTTGTGGGAGAATAGAATTCTCTGAACTTAGGTCCTCCCTCAGATTTTAGATCTGCATGACAGAATCTCCCCTATGAGAATTAAATTCTCAACTTATAGGGAGATCTGCTTCTGGAGATTTTCAACCAGAGGAAGAACTAAGTTCTTATTTAGAAGAGTTAAACTCTTAATTTGAGAATTAAATTCTCTTTTGTTTTGTGGGAGCTTATAGAATGACCTCTTTCCCTCTCTTACCTAGGGTTTCTTTCTTTTCAGAAGAGATCTTCTTTTCTCTCTGGAGAATTAAATTCTTTTCTCTTTTTTTTCTGTATCCTCTCTCTGTTGTTATTCCTTTTTATCCTTTTTTCTTTGCTCCTATTTATACGAGAAAGAAAAGAATCAGTTTGTTTAGTCCATCTTTCATTGAAAGATTTTTATTGATTTTATAACCAACATGATCTTTTAGATCATTCGGTGAATTTTATTCACCATTGGATTTTTAATCCAAAAGATATTTTATTTGTTGTTCCTGGAATTTTTTAGGAAAATATTTCCTTGTACAGAATCTTTCTATAAATTGGTGATTTTTAGTCACCATTGGATTTTTAATCCAACGGTGTTCCACTTTACAGAGTGTAATCTTTTCTGTTTGGAAAAATCTAAGGAAATATTTTTCCAGTTAGGGTTTTTGATTCCATTTAATTAGAATTTAATTCTATTGTTCATCACGTGTTGGCACGTGACCTTACTGATTAAGCATTTGATTAGAATTTAATTCTATTAGTTCGGAGGGTTCAGGAGCCCATCACGTGTTGGCACGTGACCGCACTGATTAAGATTTAATTCTGTTAGTTCAAAGGGCTCAGGAACCCATCACGTGCGGCACATGACCCCATCGGTTGAGCATCTCCAATTGTTTATTTCAGCACCTATAAACTGTAAGTGCACGGCGGCGCCCCGGCCGTCAATCCGACGCCGGAATGCGGAAGCGATGATTTAGTTTAACTTTTGAAACCGGCACCACCGCGCACTATAAACTCGGATCGTGCCATTAATCTAGTCCTAACTATCTAGAGAGGGGGTAGAGAGACATACCGAGCGATCCGTGTCCATCGGTCTTCTCATCGTCATCCCGATCTCCCCGCGGAATCTCCGGTCTCCACCAAGTCGCCAGAAGGGCACCACGTCGCCTGCTTCTTTTACGGGCTCCCACCTCTGGACCGAGGCAACTCGGGCACGAAGTTGGCGAGTCGACATGCCCAACAGTTGCTGTAGAATAGTGTAGAACCTATGTCTCATTTGGGGTATTGGAAGTTGCCATAATGTGGAGGAAATGAGAAGTGGAATTTTGTGGTGAACTTGGGATTTTGAACAAGCATCAAGAGAACTAAAAATCCCCAAAACAAATTTCAGCCCCCCCTTTCCCTTTTGGCCGGCCATGCATGAGGGAATGGTGAGAGAGAGAGAGGATAATCAAGGGGGGGAACTATCATCCAAAGGAGAGAGAAAAAGGATATGATGATCAAGAATCATTTCAACCAAAACCCCACTTCAAAAACCCATCATCACTATACAAGTCAAGCCATCATGAACCACCATGAAGTCAAGAAGTCAAGGTCAAACAAGAGCTATCATGAAGCAACAATATGTAAAGACAACCCTCCACAAATGCTTATTTGCACAATTTCAAATAAGCCCTCCTACACCAATCTTCGGCCAATGAAAGATACAAAGAAATATGGTCGAAACGGAAAGCAAACTGGCAACTCCAGAAAACTGGTCCCGTAATAAATTACAGGAAAACCCCGATACTGTGTATACACACCCGCATCTGTATTCCGACCGAATACAAATGCAATGAGACAAAATCTACACTATATTATATTAGGATCCGACTTAAACCAAAGCTGGCTAGTATTATCCGTCCGATCCTGATCCGTGCAATACCGCACGTATCTGATCGAACCCTGCCATATATCCATACGTCCTCTAGTACTAACCGTCTGATCCTGATCCATGCAATACCGCACGTATCTGATCGAACCCTGCCATATCTCCATACGGCCTCTACAGCGTTTCGCCCGAAACTTGAGTAACTGTTTTGTGGGGGACTCTAAAGACTCGTCAATACTATGGCTGTGGATTTAACCAGTAGCACGTCAGAGGTATTAGCCATACGTGACGGGCTACCAGCTATTGACCAAAAGGGACGTCGATGAGCGAACTCATCCTGACACCCTACTGAGCCTGTCAGTGACAATATCCGTACAGTCCGGTCCGTTCGTCTATGAGCATCGCATGGCGGGCCTAGGGGTTGGTAAAAGTCAGACCCCTAAAAGCGGTACAAGTCGTGTCAGAGTGTAGCCCAGAACACCCTGAGATACTACTGGAATACCTACCAGAAAATCTCCTGCCTTGGTCAAGGACTTCGTGTAATGGCTCTCCTAGACACAGCGCGTCCTCACCCCCAATACCGTGAGAGACGAACCCCCGAAGATCCGCTCACTGCCTCCATGTGGCTCGGGACTGTACCCAACTAAAACCTGTTTGCACGTCTCCTTTGAGCGTGGTAGGGTAGTAATCAAAGTACAGTGGGAACACACACGAGACAAATGACGATCCTCAGGTCGATGAACTAACCTGTACACATGTCACCAGGGAACTGCTATCTGACGTCAGGTATAAGACCAACTAGCATGTTCCCGGCGAGTCCTGTCCGGTGTACTCATAACCCAATGAGCACCTGTATACATCTTAGGTGAACTAACTGACACCAGTGGCTTGTGAGACCGGCCACCGCCCCTCGTCGGGGTCTCGACTGTATACACTAGTCTACTCTGGAGTATCGATGCCCTGTCTCGAAACTCCCACGACTAGGGACCTTTTAAGGATGTGCTTATAGACTACCAGCTCCCTCGTATATGATCGCCCTCATACTGCTGGCAGTCAAGCATGAATCCTATGGGCTTTATCAACGTGCAATAGTGACCTGTAAGGTCACCTAAAGCAGTACACGATGATAAAGATAAACCAGATAGCATACTATCATCTTGAGTAAGACTGTCCTACCGGAATAGATCCTCCCTCAATCATTGCAATCACGTGCATGTGATCCAATAATTGACTCTGAGGGCACTATCTCCAACAATCTCCCACTTGCACTCAAGGCTAATTATTGCGATGTCGCATACTCACAGCCCGTGTTATACCGAACACCCAAATCCTCTACTAGTCAGTCTCACAAATCCCGTTTGCGAAACTATTGCGTTCGAGGAATAGCCTCAGCGAGTGGATCCGCTTTGATGTTTCTTTCTATGACTCTCTTAATCTCAAGTTCGCGGAGAAACCCATCTCCCGAAATGAGCAATACCTGTCTTAGAATGTGTCTAGATGTCTGATGGGACCTAGCTCATAAATGAACTCCAAATCCAAACTTCTTAGACTGTATCGTCAACTGAACTTAATCAGTATCCTGCGCCATGCCTCCCTCAGTATTGCCTTGGACCACCTGTCCAAAATACTGCCCCTCGTCAGAAGGAAAAACTATAACTCTGACAACCTCCCTGTCGTCCGGGTCACCTTGGAAGCCTAGAATGATAACTATCTCCCGAATGAGGCTGTCGTTATCATATCCTTAGAACATTCACTTATGTTCTAAAACTGCTTCCGATTGCTTCTCCAGGATTGGATCAATATCAACTTATTGTATCTAGTGCAAGAACAACATCTGGTGTGGTACTTGACATCTCATGATTGACTCAATTGCCTGAGCAAGTGATCTGCCAATCATGCACATCCCTCTCCCCTTTAGTCTGTAAGACACCTTTAGAGAGGGTGACTCCATCACCTGCAGGTACACTACCGTGCCAGGAGTCGTCCATTCTAAATACTCTTAGAATGCTGTCTAAGTACCCTGATTAGGAAACCACCCAAATCTAGATCTAAAACCATAGATCTAGTAACCAGTATGTCTGATATAATGTCCAAGTCCCATGTGGAGAAACCACTGTGTGACGACCAAAGTATAACCGATCGTAGTATAGGAATATCACTTCCTACTCTGTGTATGTCATCCAAATACCAGGACATCACACCCTACTACCTTTTCAACAGATCCATCCCCTATTCTGATGAAGTCAAACTTATCACTGTCACATCAGAAATTGATGATCTATCTCCGCTATATCTGCTTTAGTCTATAAATAGACATAAGCCACATGTCCACCATGCTTCCGCTACTCCCACTGACCACAACAACCCTCTGGTAGAGTCATATAGACGTACACTTCAAAATCCAGTTTAGAACGACGCTATACTCATCCTCCTGCCGAGTCTCATAGTCTAGAACAACAGCAATGGCAAGTCTGGGTAATCAAGAACTTCCCTGTTACCGTCCTTGAGGCTACCGGAGTACCTCTCGGGTGCCTGAAGTTACCCACCTTATCTGCGGAGTGGCCAATGGAATGTCAAACCAGATTGAATCTTTAGGTTCCTATCAAATCTTCAGTAATCATTTGTGGTTCTGGAATCACTTCCAGTTCTACCATACTCCCACTACTGTTTTCTGAAAAAATCCATTTTTAATAAAACTGTGGCGAGTCTAGAACAATATCACTATTGATCTTCTATATGGTAGAAAGTCAACCCTCGTTATAGCCTGGGTCAACCCACAAACAGCCATTACAGACACGTGCCTTAAGTTATCCAGAGTTTGGTTTTAAGCATAAGCCAGACAACTCCCCGTACCTTAACATTGTTAAGATATGAACTGTTCTATATCCAATATAGAACCAGAGGCACTGATTTAATTGAACCAGATTCAAATCATGCAGCTGTCTCCAGTGCATGTCAACTAAATGGAAGGAGACCGATCAGCGTTACTCAACATAGGAATGCTTCCAATTATGAGTAACCTGAATGAGAAGCAAGTTATCTTAATCATTACTATCAACTGAATACCATACACAAGTATCTACATCTTCGATCACTTTGAAGAATCCCGATACTTGCAATACCTGGTTCTCTACTTTATTCAAATATCTATAACTTCTCAAAATTCGGACCCTGTGTTTCCACGAAACACCTGTCTAAAAACTAGAGAAGTCATAAGTAAACCGAATATAGTACGAGGACCAACCCCTCTGTCCTGACGGACCCTGGACAACATACAATACTCTGTATAAGTCCCTTGAGTCTGATAACTCATTCACTGTGTGTCGTAGGTTAAAAACTGTACTTATGGTTAAGAAGAATTACACCGCTGTTTAATACTCCTTACATAACCATCCACTGATATAGGTAAATGTCACAGACATAATTTCAAAAAGATATAACTCACTCTATAAAAATAGACGTACAGATATATCAATTTGAAATTGGTGCATAACAGCGGATATTCAAAACCAAATATTTGTCGTCCGGCAACCAACCCAGGTGACTTCCTCAAATATCACCGATTACAACGAATCCCGATATAATGAGGATGATCACCTAATTCCCAATAACTTACTCCCACTAATCATCTGTAAAGCCATACAGATGTGAGAATCATACGTGGTAAATATATACCCTGGAGCAAGTGTCTAACTGGGAAATCAGTTTTCCTTTAACAGTACACAGTGAAACTGAAACATTGAAATGTTTCGATGGGGTATCCCGGTATTCCTAGTAATGCCTCTTCCATTATCCAGATCCACAACTGTAACCGTGTAATTCTTTGCCATCTTTCCAAATTCCTTTCTATGTCTTTAGTCATTACCTTCTGTACACCACTTTAGGCCAAATGGTTTTCTTCCTTCCTTACCGTTTGGCACCAGCCTATGGTTTGGAAGAAGACTATCCAATAAGCATAATAGGTGTACTGTCCTAATCCTAGGAGCACTCGCAATGCGAGAGAATGTGAGGATAAAAGACAACCGAATAAACCTTATTCCTATTTCTCCTGAACCAGAATCCATCCCCGAACTGGAACAAGTTCCTTTCGAGTTCGTATATAACCATACGATGGAGTATCCAATAAACTGTAGATCTTCGTAGTGATACGGAGTGTTCTGGAGAAATACAAAGGTGATTTAGGATTGGCGAATAAATACTTGGTTTGGTCGTGAATAGCAGTCGCAATTTACTTTGCCCTCTTACTAATCCCTTGATTTGTCTTAACTTAATACCTTCTGTACACCATCGTTATGCTAATTGGTTTTCTTCATTCCCCACCGGTCGGCACCAGCCTAAGGTTTGGAAGAAGACTATCCAATTTGCGTAATAGGTGTACTATCTCCTAAACCAAGGAGTACTCGCAACCTGAGAAAAGGTGAAAGGAAAAGACAACTGAATAGTCCTATCTGTTTTCTCCAGAACCGGAAACCATCCTCGAATAAATTCCTTCGAGTTCGTATATAACCATACGATGGTTTTGTCCAATGGAAGTGGACGTTCATAGTAATACGGGGTGTCCTGAAGAAAAGGGTAAAAGTAGGAGTGGCAATGAGGTTAGCAACTCTGACAATCCAAAAGCCAGTGTTTAAGAAGGTTCAGTCAACTTTGGTCACTGAGTCATAGTCTTAGGGTCGGGTCAATGGTCGCTGCCAAAGAGAGACAGAAAAGAAACACTCAGCGTGCACTCTAACCTAGATCAGAATGGTTACCAATTTATCTAATCTGGAAACCTCCCACTGTAACCTCAAATTCTCCTCCAAACCTGAAAGAAGAATTAGTCGGGATCACCCGAGGAGTAAACCAACTCATCAGTGGGAATCGGGATCCAACTATCATCGCATGATAACGTGACGGAATCCGCTCACGTCATCACACTCCAGAAGGTATGCGCATATCTGGCAAGTTTCAGTTTCTTTAGAAACTCCCGATGTGATTTCTGCCCCATGCTCTTATGACCTTGACGAAAGTCAACAAATCATAAGTCACATATCAAGTTCTACCCGTCATTGTCCAGGTTAATTTGAACCCACCCGTACAAGCCCTTGACGAAGGTCAACAAGGCTATACGACTGTCCCAAACCAACACATCTATCTATGCAGCAGAAAGTTAACAAGCAGCTACCATTCACTATGCCTTGACGAAGGTCAACAAACATAGCATGAATACTACGTGCTACCCGTCTGAAACGACGGAGGGCTACGAATGGTTTCTTGCGAAAACCTTTAACGTAAAGAACTTGATATCGTTGAAGGAACTGGATAGCTTTTAAAAATATAGTGACGAAAACCTTTGCTAAAGAGGTCACTCCCGGTGAAGGGATCTCGGCTCTTTCCCCGTAGAATGAGGTGCAGGATATTCCAACTGAATACCACGATGCAAAGCAAAAGTAATCGGCTATAGTGAAGTTAATGCCCTGACGCAAACTTCTGTCCAAGGGGTCACTCCCGGTGAAGGGATCTCGGCCCTTGCCTCATCGACTAAGGAGCAGGATATTCCAACTGAATATCACTGTGCAAAACAAAAGTGAACGTCCTTGCAATAACAGCTTTTTGAAAAGTGTTCCAACAACATCAGAATAGGTTTGTTTAACTTGCATTGATCCGAATCAACGCAGTCCCATCAATTGATCACACCACAAAGAACGAAAATAATGACGTACGTATATGCCATCGGCATTCGCCACTGGGTCCCGTCATTACCCGTTAGGTTAGTTAACTAACGACAGAGCGGGGACTGGACTAGCGCGGATGCAAAACATATACAACATTTACTAGTATATATATCAATATATAATATTTTCGCTCAAGGCGTGATAAAATGCAACATCACAGAAATGTACAGCATCACAGAACAATACAGATATCTGGGATCCCCGGGTTTCACAGAGCCGCTACTGAAACCCGACGTTCCCTTGGTCTTGTGGATAGACTGTGCAATGAAATCCTAGACCCCTACGGGCGCGGCAAGTTACCCGCTAAAACCTGAAGTGGGGCAGCCCCCTTCAGCAACGTGAATGGACCACCCGGCACTTCACGGAATACGGTAACTTGGGCATCCCACCTGGGTCAACCTGTACCCCCTACGAGTGCGGCGAATAGCCCGCCAATTCTAGAGTGAAGCCCCTTCCGTCTCAATGCCATGAGATGCGGGCTTGTTGCCCTCTAGAACCCGGCTATCCGTGCACCCCACCTTGGGGTAATCCTAGTACAGAAAGTAAAATATACATACAACGGGTACATCGACCTCGACCCGGTCGTGCCCCAAAAGAATAATATACAAACAGCAGCGATGGCAGTCCATATGTCGGACGCTCGCCCCGCAATATCAAATGTACATAATACAACAAAATCTGTACTTGCATTGCAACTAGGCTATCCCCTACGACCAATCCGCAACATCACAGCATAACACAGAACATCAACGTGAATGTCACGTTCGCAAATCCGTCTAACCGGACTATAGCAGTTAGACTGGATTTACCGATCAAGTGACATTCACGGTCGCAGATATAATGTAAATACTGTGAACTAATGTGTTAAAAAAATCCGATCGATCAAAATTTACCAAGTGGGCCCCAAGCATTACTGTAGCAGTTAAAGAAATTCTGGGCCCAAAAATAATATTCCAAAACCCCAATTTCACTGTTTAAAGATCTCTGTGCAAAATTGGTGCACTGAAGGCACTGTACTGCGGCGGAACCGCGGCCAGAAGGGGGGTTTGGCCACGGTTCCACGGCCATCCTACAGCATCAATTCCCCAAATTTTCACAGAAGTCTTATCTTTCCCTGCACATCATTCTGCAATGACCTAAAAAAATTTTCGAGCTAAAAAAAATTTCGACAGAAAACTGATGTTTTGAAAAACGCGGTTTTGGAACATTTGTCCGATCGGAAGTGTAAACACATTAGACCAAGCTAGACTAGGTTAATGGCGAGGCTCTGATACCACTGTAAGTGCATGGCGGCGCCCTGGCCGTCAATCCGACGCCGGAATGCGGAAGCGATGATTTACATTAACTTTTCAAACTGGCACCACCGCGCACTATAAACCCGGATCGTGCCATTAATCTAGTCTTAGCTATCTAGAGAGGGGGTAGAGAGATATACCGAGCGATCCGTGTCCATCGGTCTTCTTGTCGTCGTCCCGATCTCCCCGCGGAATCTCCGGTCTCCACCAAGTCGCCGGAAGGGTACCACATCGCCTGCTTCTTTTACGGGCTCCCACCTCTGGACCGAGGTAACTCGGGTACGAAGTTGGCGAGTCGACGTGCCCAAGAGTTGCTGTAGAATAGTGTAGAACCTATGTCTCATTTGGGGTATTGGAAGTTGCCATAATGTGGAGGAAATGAGATGTGAAATTTTGTGGTGAACTTGGGATTTTTAACAAGCATCAAGAGAACTAAAAATCCCCAAAACAAAATTTCAGCTCCCCCCCTTTCCCTTTTGGCCGGCCATGCATGAGGGAATGGTGAGAGAGAGAGAGAATAATCAAGGGGGGAAAACTATCATCCAAATGAGAGAGAAAAAGGATATGATGATCAAGAATCATTTCAACCAAAACCCCACTCCAAAAACCCATCATCACTACACAAGTCAAGCCATCATGAACCATCATGAAGTCAAGAAGTCAAGGTCAAACAAGAGCTATCATGAAGCAACAATATGCAAAGACAACCCTCCACAAATGCTTATTTGCACAATTGCAAATAAGCCCTCCTCCACCAATCTTCGGCCAATGAAAGATACAAAGAAATATGGCCGAAACGGAAAGCAAACTAGCAACTCCAGAAAACTGGTCCCGTAATAAATTATAGGAAAACCCCGATACTGTGTATACACACCAGCATCTGTATTCCGACCGAATACAAATGCAATGAGACAAAATCTACACTGTACTATACTAGGATCCGACTTAAACCAAAGCCGGCTAGTATTATCCGTCCGATCCTGATCCGTGCAATACCGCACGTATCTGATCGAACCCTGCCATATATCCATACGGCCTCTAGTACTAACCGTCCGATCCTGATCCGTGCAATACCGCACGTATCTGATCGAACCCTGCCATATCTCCATACGGCCTCTACAGCGTTTCGCCCGAAACTTGAGTAACTGTTTTGTGGGGGACTCTAAAGACTCGTCAATACTATGGCTGTGGATTTAACCAGTAGCACGTCAGAGGTATTAGCCATACGTGACGGGCTACCAGCTATTGACCAAAAGGGACGTCGATGAGCGAACTCATCCTGACACCCTACTGAGCCTGTCAGTGACAATATCCGTACAGTCCGGTCCGTTCGTCTATGAGCATCGCATGGCGGGCCTAGGGGGTTGGTAAAAGTCAGACCCCCAAAAGCGGTACAAGTTGTGTCGGAGTGTAGCCCAGAACACCCTGAGATACTACTGGAATACCTACCAGTAAATCTCCTGCCTTGGCCAAGGACTTCGTGTAATGGCTCTCCTAGACACAGCGCGACCTCACCCCCAATACCGGGAGAGACGAACCCCCGAAGATCCGCTCACTGCCTCCATGTTGCTCGGGACTGTACCCAACTAAAACCTGTTTGCACGTCTCCTTTGAGCGTGGTAGGGTAGTAATCAAAGTACAGTGGGAACACACACGAGACAAATGATGATCCTCAGGTCGATGAACTAACCTGTACACATGTCACCAGGGAACTGCTATCTGACGTCAGGTATAAGACCAACTAGCATGTTCCCGGCGAGTCCTGTCCGGTGTACTCATAACCCAATGAGCACCTGTATACATCTTAGGTGAACCAACTGACACCAGTGGCTTGTGAGACCGGCCACCACCCCTCGTCGGGGTCTCGACTGTATACACTAGTCTACTCTGGAGTATGGATGCCCTGTCTCAAAACTCCCACGACTAGGGACCTTTTAAGGATGTGCTTATAGACTACCAGCTCCCACGTATATGATCGCCCTCATACTGCTGGCAGTCAAGCATGAATCCTAGGGGCTTTATCAACGTGCAATAGTGACCTATAAGGTCACCTAAAGCAGTACACGATGATAAAGGTAAACCAGATAGCATACTATCATCTTGAGTAAGACTGTCCTACCGGAATCGGTCCTCCCTCAATCATTGGAATCACGTGCCTGTGATCCAATAATTGACTCTGAGGGCACTATCTCCAACATAAACCTTGTTCATAAAAGGTCACGTGTCCTCACGTGATGCCCGATCACGTGTAGACACGTAATGCCCGATCACGTGTGGATACGTGATGCTCCTCTTGGGTGTTTCCTCATTGCTTTATTCATTTTTTATTTTGTTCCCACGAGGGAAAAAATGCCCCACAGCATTGTTCTCACGTGTTTGCACGTGAGTGCAACGCTGTAACTTTTGTGGCCGTTGGATTTGCCTAGGGAACGGGGAAGATGAATCGTTTCCTATCACGTCCTATAAATGCAGAGGTCTCTTCAACAGCGCCTCCATTCCTTCATCTTCTTCCTTATTCAATTTCTTTGATAATTTAATTCTCTTCCTCAGAGTTCAAATCTCTGTTCAACAAAAAATTTTAGTGTTTAACTCTGTCCACACAAAAAGAATCCCTTTTCAGGTAAGGGTCTTGAATCATCTGAGGAACTTTTTTATAAAATTCTTTTTGGATTTTAAATCTAAACAAAGGGTTTTTCCCTTCAATAGTAAAAAAATTCATCTTTCTGAACTCTAAGAACGCACGATCTTTAGGTAGTAAGCCCCCAATGTTGGCATCTTTCTCTGATCTTAGAGGATTGATGATGGTACTCATTTTCCTTTTGGAATTTAATTCCATTCCAAAGAGCTTAGCTCTAAAAATTTTCTTGGAATTTAATTCCTCTGTTCAAAAGGAATTTAATTCCCCCAGAGAACTTAGTTCTAACAAGAAAACCTCTTGGGATTTCTATCCTCAGTTGTTCTTGACAGCAAAATTTTTGAAGAGATTCTGCTTGATTTGCACGGAGTTCATGATGGGCTTCTTAATCAGCACTTATTTTCTCCATGCGGATATTAAGGGTTGTTCAAATTCCCATGTCTGGATCAGTCTGTCCACTGAACTTTCACTGATTTTCATTTTCAGGTGCTATGGCCGCTCATCTGTATGACCTTAACGAAATTATTTAATATGGGGACATTCGTGCATTAGGCCACTGCCAAAATCAGGAGTTCACAAATGCTCAGTCCGCCGAAATCATGCGTCACTTTGATAAATACAATGGTCGACTGCTTCCTCGTCGTTCTGCTCTTTTGAAGCTCATTGTGAGAGCGATCTGGGAAGCACTTCCTTTATTTTATGCAGGCATGCCGCTTAAGGTATTGGATGATGCCGAAGATAAGGTACACTCAGTGTATCTGATGGGCCTAATCTCAAAGAAAAGGCGAGACAATCTTGTTGATATTCTGCATCAAACTTTCCAACATGCGATGATAAACGCTGCCTATCGAAGGACGGAGGACATCCGTGAAGATCCTGACGCTTGCGAGCATGAGAGGATGCATACGAGAATGGTCCGAGAGGCCCGAAACATTTTAGATGGCCTTACTTTTGAATTTCTCAATCCATGTCCTGGATTTGATGTCTTACCATTGTAAACATTTTCTTTTATTTTTATATGAATTTTCGGAGTATGAATGACAAAACTCTCCTTTTCCCCTTCTATGTTTACATGTGTTCTTTATGAAATTTTGTCAAATTGTTATTGGTGCTCACGGGTTTGGCGCGTGAGGTACTGTTAGGAATTTCAATCTCACATTGGCTCCTGCTCACGTGTTATGCACGTGCAGTGCTGTTTTAATTTCCAATAAGGATCCAGGCCGGTGCTCGCGTGCTGTGCACGTGGGGCTCTGTTTATGGGGTCGTTTCGTCTCCCCACACCGATTCCAACGAGTGACCTCTTTGATTTCCCATGCTCTCCCGTTTTTTTTGGGCTTTGGGAATAATTCCAACAGGCGCAATATTTTTTGTGCATGGCATTAAATGCTCTCCTTTATAACCCGAAGCCCTGCATTTCTTCCTCTCTTCACAGAGAAACCCATTTATACCTTAGGGTGATCATCTTGAGAAAGCGACTAAGTGTCATGGCTTGCAACCGCCTCCATGCTCATCGACAACCATGGGAGGCTCCTGTCGAGGAGATGATTCCTCGCTTTGCTGCGCGGCTGGTGGATCCTCTTCTCACCGATGCCGAATGCTACGCGGTGACGTATGAACTCCTAATTCGTAGGGGATCTCCCTTCCTATGGGTTCCATTTGGCTACGGATGGTCTTTTCATCTGTGCTTGCGGACATCCCTCCTCATCCGACGGAGAAGACTCCGGCGATCCTCGATGCGGCAGAGGACAAGATCGAATGTTTCTACGAGGCGCGTTTGATTACCCGGGCTCCGAAGGACCGCTCGATTCATCTATTGGGTCAAATAAGAGCTCGGTGGGCTCTCATGTCAGCTTTTGCTGATGAACATGGCGCTAATAGGTAGGGAGCAACTCCGCGCGAAAACCATCGTTTCGACGTGTTGGAAAAGGCAGTGAGGGAGCTGGAGAATTTTGTATTTTGTTTTGTTAACCCTTTTATCACCGATCCTTTGTTTGGTGACCTTTTCCCTGTAGCGTAGTATATTTAGATCAATATATTCCCCTTATCATTGGTTGTTAACTGCTTTTCTACTGAATTTTTCTTTTCGTCATATATTCGTACGTGCATCTCGCCTGAGTACGTGAGCGTTATACTTGACCCCTAGGAATTTTCTTTAGGTGCGAACATTGTCGTCGTGCTATCCATAAATCAGCACATTCTTGAATCCATGGGCATATAATCATGAATGCATGCTTAATGGGGTGCCTATAGAGGATTTTCCTTGTTGCCAGAAGGAGAAAATAGATTGTGCGTGTTTTGGATTGAGGCTCGGCGTCAAGTGGAGGTCTGTTTACATAATCTCGAGTGCACATGCCTTCCCTCTGAGGTTGTGACTGCAAAGACGAGCTTGCGGGGGCTGGTTGGTCGGTGCACCGTAAATCTGTAGTCATGTGAGAATAAGCTCAACCGAAAGTTTTCGGACAGGGAGTTGGCTTCAAATGCGCTGGGGGAACTTCAAGCTGAACTTACTGTAACATTTCAAAAAAATAAAATATTATTTTTGGGAATTTTTATAATTTAATATTAATTTTAAATGAATATTTTAATATTTCGGTATAATTAAATACCGATAAATTGTGGAAATTTTTTGAAAATTATAGAAATTACTAAAAGTGCGTGTTTTATGTGAATTATGCAAATTTTAAGTTTTTATGATTAATTTGACACTAATTTAGTGCTAATCACGATTAAAAATCGCTAATCGCGCTTTAAGCGTATTTTGTGCAAACATGCACCATATCTTTTTATTAACACTTGTGGCATTTTCCTACATGATTTGGGTGCAAAGCTTGTTATTTTGGGGTTACTATTGTGGAGAGAAGGAAATTAGAGGTGAAAAAGAAAAGAGTATTATATTACGTATGGTGAAGAGAGAGAAAGAGTGGGTGAGGGTCAACCTTGTCATGATGCCATCCCCTTATCATTTCTCCCTCTCATTTCTCTCCGCTCTCTCTCCTTTCCTGCTGCTGCTGCCTCCCCCCTCCTCCTTCATCTTCAAGCCATAAAACACCATGAAAATCAACTCAAAACCTCACACCCATTTCACAAAAAGGTGCACAAGCCCTCTAGCTACCCAATGGACCAAGAAAAATTCGATTTTGGCGCTGTTGAGGATTCTTGAGATCTAAATGGGGTAAACCCTTTCACAATTATTGTATTATTTTAAGTGATTTAGCCTCATTTCAAGTTTAATATCGTTTTGGCAAAGTTTAGTGAGCTCTGAAAACTCAAGATGGGAATTAGGGTTTGATTTGAGTAGAGATGTGTAATAAGCCTTATTAGTGAACTTAAACCCCTCCCAATTGTTAGCAAACCCAGACCAAACCCAAACTAGAACCTGAAACGAAAAATAAAAACTTTGCATATCGGTTTTGTGAGGGTATTTGGCGTGCAGAGAAATCTGGGATGATCCGGGGAAGTTCTGAGACAAACAAACAATACTAGGGACTTAGTTAGACCACCAGGAGGCCACCCTACCAATACGAGAAGATTCCTCCATACCCAAACCGGCCTGGCCGGATTTTTAGGTGATGTGGCCGACCCCCTGTAAAACTAGGTGCCCATGTTGCTTTTGTAGGTACCCTATACATCACCCAAGAGTTGTTTATTTGCTCTGTTTTAGCCTGAGTCAAAATCTTGGACCACTTTCCCTAGTTGCTTCCTTGATTTGATTTATGGTTTTCCATATTTCAATTTCTAGATTTTTGTATTTGTGCGTTATCTCGATCGTGTGACGTTTGTACGTCTATATCGAGTGATATCGGGTTGTTTTGCGAGAGCTAACCATAGGTTCTAACCTATAAGCTTTTAAGCGTATCGTTTTGGTTTTCGTGTGTCATTTTGATTTCAATTTAGTTTTAATGCGATGCGATACATATGACATGTAGGTACCCCCACGGTGATCCGAGACGATGAAGAAGAAGTGGCGACATCGACATCGGCAAGCAAGATCAAGGTGAGTAGATTATATCTACGGGGGAAGTCGGGTGGATAGCGTATAGCACCCCCGCAGTTAGATACTTAGTATACTATATATATATATATATATACTATATATATACGTATGAGTTAAGTGTGTTTTGGATATTTTAGATGTGATTAGGCGTATTATGGATAGATTAGGGTTTAGAGGTAAACTAGTATAGTTTCCTAGTTGCGAACCCTAGAATAGTTTTACACCCACACACACACACATGCTTATTTGTTATACATATACCTAGATGATGAGGATAGTGGAAGATATTTGGAGATGAGTTGATGACTTTGGGCATAGTGCCGTGAGATCGGTGGTATGATGTGATTCGTATTTGGGATACGACATGAGATTTTTGCGGGCCTTTGGACGTGTGTTTCACACACGCATTTATATTTATATAGATGGTATCGATTCTGTACTAGACTTAGATCAGTACCCCAGATCATGAGATATGATGATAAGGATACCTGATAATTGATGAGAGGAATGTGATATTGACCCGTACCCAGATTTGGGATGGCGTACGATGATTTGACGTACGAGCTTTATTTGATGATAAGATCCGCACTCATGACTCGAGGATGTCATATGATATTGTATCGAATGCGGTACCTTTGAGGCGGGATCACCGACTATTATATTTTATATATATATATTTATATCGACTCAGATTTAGGTGGTTTCCATACCCCTTCCGATTGACTTGTTAGTTAGAGCTGTAGTTTTGCTAGTAGATGTTAGGCTAGGCCGATGTCATACCTATTTCAAAAACTAACAAATCGGGAGTATTTTAAAGACAGGTAAAGGGATTCTACGGATATTTTCAAAAGACGCATCTTTTCTTAAAAACACCGTAGCCCTTATTTTTCTAAAAACCCCGATTCGTCTTTGTAGCACCTTGAAAAGTCGTTTTGGTGTTTTCCAGAAAATCGGTGAAAATTCGGTATTTTTCCGTAAACTGTCTTTTTTTGTTATTTGCAGTTTAGGACTAATTATACCTAATTTGGATTGGTAATTGCTAGTTTTTAGTAGCTAATGAGTTACTTATTAATTTTTGGTCATTTAAAAAATTTCCCTATTTTTTAAATTTTTAATATTATTTTAAGCCGGTAAGAAAATACATTAAATTAGAGATAAATACAAATTTAAATGGGCTAAATTTAAGATTTAAAATCATGTTAATTAAAATCTAGTTTTAACATAAATTTTTAGTATTTTATTTTGAGTTTTAACTAATTTTTATTATGGAAAACGAAATTTATTGAATTTAAGCTAAAACTTGCAATTTTGGACTTGTAGGGGGTCTTTTTGCATAAAATTTCTTTTGTAAAACCCCATTCACTCTTCCCTCACCCCTAGGCCGGCCCACTTCAGCAGCACAAGGAAAAATTTTCCTTGCCTCCTTTGATTTTTTATTATGTGTGGAAATGATGTATTTTGAAAAGGGTTTTGAATTTTTAATTGGGTATGGGTCTTTAGTTGATTGGTATGGGTTGACCATGGCTTTTCCATCACCACCCACACCATTCGCCTTCCCTCTTCTGGCCGAATTTCAGCAGCCCTCCCCCTACATCATTTTTCTTTTCATTTCCTTCAAAAATTCATCAAGATTGCTCCAAAATTCCAATTTAAACCTCACAAATTAATCCACATCCTTCATCCCATTCTCCTTAGCCTCTCTTACTTGGATCATGGTGCTATGAAGCCATCATTGGAGGCAAATTCTTCTTGCTAGATCTCTAGATTTTGAGGTATAATTTCTACCCATTTAAGTTCTTATGGTTAGAATTCTTTAATTGAGTTGTTTTAGTGTTAATATTAGTGCTAATTTCATTCTAGGTTTTTAAAGTTAATGGTTTGAGTTTAACTAGGGTTTTAGAAACCATTATTTAGTTAATTAAATCTATTTTGCTATCTAGTTGTTTACTAACCCAATCTATGAGGTTACTTTGCTTAAGTGGCTTCATATTATGCTAATCTAAGTTAATCTTGTGTGAAATTTTCATTGTAATTGCTAATTACAAAAATCAAGAAAGGGGTTTGTGTATGGAAATAGATTGAAGCATGATTGTTGTGTTGGAATAATGGTTTGATGCTTTGTAAATGATTTAAAATTAGTGTAGTGGCTATCTAGTGGGTTAGTTTGGATGTTTGTGTTGGATTGTGTTAACTTTATCGCTAATTTTCGATATTTGCACCAAATTGCAAATTTCTGGCTTACTAGGTTTTTATAAAAAATATTGTGATGAATTATTTGCGATATCTTGATGATATTTTTGGCATATCCTATGACATTTAGGATGTGTGAGTGCGGTTTTTTTTAGTGAGCGGGTTTTAGCTTTGCCGGGCGACCAAATCGACGATTTAGTTAATTTTTTTGCGATTTTCGCGTGTGTTCCACGCACCTTGTACACGTTGTACCTAGCTTGTGAACGTTAGTATTTTCGTTTGGGTTTTGCATCGTTCTTGATATGTAACCTATGTTTGGTAATGATGTAAATTCCAGGTTCGGTCGCGGAGACGTCAGACGCGGCACGAAAGGGGAAAGCGGTGATTGGACGTGGCTAGCAAGGGATTCCGGTGAGTAGATTTAACATCTACGGGGGACTATCGTTTGGATGGCGCTAGTCTCCCGATAGTTTAAGTAGTTAAGATTTTAGTGATATTAGTAACTACATCGATGCCTTATTTGATCTACATATGCGAACCCATTCTATAGGACACCTGCACCATTGCCAGGGTTTTTATATGCAGCACGAGCACTATTCATGCTTACACACACGCCCTGGTAATTGCCATGCAACCACACTAGATAACCTATAATATGAAACCTTTTACTATAATTGATGCTTAAACCTGTGCTATTGCCTTTAATTCCTTAAAATGAAATCATAAGATTGCTAATCATGTGCATGTACCTCATCATGTTATTTGTTCATGCCTAGTCTATCAATCATACATCGCAACTTGATTATTGACACCATATGCATTCAATATCATTGGCATATGCATTTATGAGGATTTCTTGAGATTTTGTGATATTCTGGATTTCGGGGGAAAGCTGCAAAATTTCTAAACTTATTATATTTTTAAAATATGTAAATTGCGGTTTTCTAGTGATGTAAGTGTCGTCCACCATGAGTTTGTTGTAGTTTTCGAGACCCGTTTCGAGGAGTTGGATGAACCGTCTCGGGTACAAGGTGGGCCCGGTAAGGTACCCCGGGGCAAGAAGCTCGTGTTGCTGACGATGAGCCTGGCAGGGGACGGATTACCTACCGGTGACTGTTTGGGACGGTGTATATCCAGAGGATACCGACCGTGGCCGCGAGATAATGAGATGGTGATATTGAGATGGGTCAGCCGGATGGCTGAGGCCAGAGATGCTATGACATGGATATATGAGATTTGAGATAGTTTTGAGGTGTCGTTGCTGGACACAGATTCTTGTTGATTCTATTGGTATTGTGCTGGTATTTCAAAAGAGATTCCTAAAGGAAAAACATGATTCTTATACTTACACATTCAGATCATGAGTTGATTCACATTGCATTCATACCTGCTAGTATATTCATATTGCATACATAACTGCTATTATGTCCTGCCATACCTGTATTATAGATGCCAGGATGCTTGTGTGCATACTTGCGATAGCCTTTATAGATGTTATTTATTACTCACGAGTTGGCAACTCACTCCCGTTGTGCCACAGTCTTTTGCAGGTCCGCTCCGTCAGCACAGTAGCGGCGGGCGCACCGCTTCTTTTGCTTCTCTTGCCAGGACTCGAGGTTTTTGCTCGTAGGTGGGTTGTATTATTATTTTTGTACCATCTTGTATATTCTTTGTATCTAGAGTACTCCATCTACTGTATCTACCATTATTGTTGTATATTGACCTAGAGATGAGACTGTGAGATTTGTGGACTGTTTATGTTGTATTTTGGGGTCGAGCTCACTTGAGTCGACATGCTGTTTTTCTCATGTTTCTTTATGATTATTTTGCACGTTGTTGTTTTATATTGCGTGGGATTTGTGACCGCCTTGTGGCGAAGAGCTAGCTCCCGCTTGGGGATGCCTTATTTGTTGGATTTATATATATTCTTGTTGTACCCATTTTGGGGGCCAGTATTTACAAAGGAGACTCTGCCGAAATTTTAGGAAAAATTGATATTGTTTTTAAAAAGGTTTTATATGACTTATTTGACAAACTCGCTTTCAATTGATTGGTTTTTTTTCACTCTTTTGCTTATTTGGTTTTGGGTTCTGGGCTTTGGCTTACTTATTTTACGGACGTCTTGAGACGTTTCGTAAACTTAAGTGCCAGTCACGTTCCGTACCCTGTGGGTCGTGACAAAGTTGGTATCAGAGCGATAGGTTTTACCTTTTTGAGTGTAGGATGACCCTTGGTAGATGGAGTAAGTGACTTAAGTAGGGTAACGTAGCGTGTGTATGTCCGCGGCATACTTGCGATACGGTACTCCGCCTAAGTGACTTTACGATATACTTGCTTGAAATTCTTTCTTCAATTCCGTGTATCCTATGATTCTATTGCACTGTTCTTATTATCCTTTTTCCTGTACCAGCCACTATGCCGCCGAAGGCTACGAGGGCACAGAGGGCTGCCGCCCGAGATGAGATTCGAGCTGGCTCGTCCGAGACTAGGACTGAGCAGGGTGGTATGCCTACGCCGTAGGGACAGACCGATCCACCTTCCCCAGGCTGTATGGATAGGCTTGAGACTGGTATGGAGAAGTTGCGACAGATGATGCGGAGTATGCAGGAGCTACGTCAGATGGTAGGATCCCTAGTTGCAGCCAGTCGTACACCGAGGCCGGATGACGCACCTACTACATCCAAGACTACCATGATACCTGCTCCTACTACTACCGCCGTGACCATCCCGGTTTCACTACAGGATTTCATGAGGCTGAGACCTCCAGTATTCACCGGCACCGAGGCAGCGGAGGACCCACAGACGTTCCTTGACAGTTTAGCCAGGATCTGCCGTTCGCTGAGATGTTCGGATGATCGATGGGTGGAGCTTGCGAGTTTCCGTCTAGAGGGTCTCGCGCAGATATGGTGGGAGTCAGTCTTCAGAGGTCGAGCTGCAGGTCTACCGCCTATGACTTGGGCCGAGTTTACAGCGGTCTTTCTAGCTCGTTTCCTCCCAGAGAGCGTTCGTGACGCCAGAGCTCGTAGCTTCGAGGCCTTGGTCAAGACACCTGGGATGACGGTGTCTGAGTATGACGTTCAATTTACATAGTTGTCCCGATATGCCCCGTACCTGGTAGATACCGAAGCGAAGAGGGTGAAGAGGTTCATACAAGGACTTGATACCCAGTTATATCTTGCCATTGGCGCCCAGCACTACGACACTTATTCAGCTGCTATGGATACGGCATTACGGATGGAGGCACGCATATCACAGACTTCGGCCGTTTCTGGGCCGAAGAGGATTCGCACCGAGGTGTCGTCTCAGAGGCAGCGTGCCAGATTCTTTCCGAGGGATGGGCCCGGCAGAGGATTTGGGCGGGGACAGTTATATGGTTCATATCCCCAGGGATAGCAGCCGTCGCCAGGGTGTTTTGGGTGCGGGAGTCTGCACCATCTTGTCAGAGACTGTCCGACGAGACGACAGGGAGCGGCGACAGTTCCGCATGTGACCCTACCACCATCACCACCCCCTCCTCAGAGAGCCCTACTTCCTACCACAGGCGATGCTCCACGCCAGTTAGGTGCACCCAGAGGCCGTGGACGTGGCGGTCCTGTTCAGAGAGGACGAGGAGGCAGAGGCCGAGGTCGATGTCAGCCCGCTATCGGTGGAGGACAGGCCCGAGTATTTGCTTTGACACCGCAGGATGCGCAGGCATCCAATGCCATTGTGACAGGTACCTTGCCAGTTTGCTCTTTCGACGCACGGGTATTATTTGACCCAGGTTCCACACATTCGTACGTCTCTACACACTTTGCACCGATGTTGGGCCGTGAGTCGTCGTCGCTAGATCATCCGCTTGTTGTTATTACTCCGGTAGGCGAGTCGTTTGTCGCTCGTTTTGTATTTCGATTGTGTTTCGTTCGTATCGGGGAGAGGGATTCATCGGTTGATTTGATTCTCCTCGATATGTTGGACTTTGATGTGCTTCTGGGCATGGATTGGCTAGCACTTGTTATGCT
This sequence comes from Agapanthus africanus, assembly GCA_030015575.1. Classification (NCBI taxonomy): domain Eukaryota; kingdom Viridiplantae; phylum Streptophyta; class Magnoliopsida; order Asparagales; family Amaryllidaceae; genus Agapanthus; species Agapanthus africanus. The sequence continues at coordinate 585,217,543 of CM057339.1, read as the reverse complement.
TCGGTGGACTGCCGTGAGAAGGCAGTCAGATATAGCTTTCCGGAAGAGCCAGTCCTTGTTATTCAGGGAGACCGCAGCGTCACCCTTCCCAGCTTGATTTCGTCTCTTCGCGCTGGTCAGCTCTTGCGGAAGGGGTGTCAGGGATTCTTAGCGTATATTTGTGATACTCGAGCTGCAGAGGTTCCGTTGGACCGGGTCCCGGTTGTTTGTGAGTTCCCTCATGTTTTCCCTGATGAGCTACCTAGGCTACCACCTGAGCGCGATGTTGAGTTCTTCATTGATTTGATTCCCGGCTCGGGGCCTATTTCTATACCGCCTTATCGGATGGCCCCAGCAGAGCTTCGAGAGCTGAAGGATCAGTTGCAGGATTTGTTAGATAAGGGGCATATTCGACCTAGTGTTTCTCTATGGGGTGCTCCGGTCCTGATTGTCAAGAAGAAGGACGGAAGTTTGCGCTTATGTATCGACTACCGCCAGCTGAACAAAGTTACCGTTCGGAACAGATATCCGTTGCCAGGCATTGATGATTTGTTCGACCAGCTTCAGGGTGCGGGGTATTTTTCGAGGATCGACTTGCGATCAGGATACCATCAGCTGCGAGTTCGACAGGAGGATATACCGAGGACAGCTTTCCGCACGCGCGACGGCCACTATGAGTTTTTGGTGATGTCGTTCGGACTCACCAACGCCCCAGCTGTAGGGTTCCTAGGCACACCAAGGAGGTCTCACAAGACATCAACCATGCCAATTTTCAAATTTACCGGTGCCAAGAAACCCTAACACGGACCGTTGGCTAGAATTCTAGGCGAAAAAGAAACTAGTTAACTACTTTAACTAAGTGAATACGGAAATACAACCTATGTAGATCCGGTGCTCCACCTCCACGGCTCCGCAATGAAGTCCTCTCCGCTGTCCAAATCGAACCATGACTCTCACGGTGATTTCATCGGAGAAAAGACCGGGCTAGGTCGTCGACAACGTGCCGAAGATGATCTACGTCGAGGCATCACTAGATCAAGCTCCACCTTCACTATGCCTTGAAATCTTGTGAAGGAAACACACTCTACTACTTGGCAAGAGGTAGAGGATGAAGAAATAGGAAGTGGGTAGACTTTAGAATTGGATTTCTCACTCTTTTTCTCACTTTGTCATTAAAGCTTTCAAGCTTTTTCTTGAAGTGAAGAAGAAGAAGAAGATGAAGAATATGATAAGATTATGACAAGTTAATTTAAAATAGAAAAGAAAATCAAAACTTATCATAATCCAACCATGGTTATGTGTAGAGAGAAAACTATAGTTAGGTGAATGGTTAGGTTAGGCATAAAACAAAAATGGTGGACTTTTTCAAAGCTTCATGAAACTTCAACAAAGAAACAAAATTATCCACCATTTTCCTTTTGCCAAAATGAAATAAATAAATAAATAAATAAAACAAAACCCTAACCATTATCATGTAACCATGGTTTGATCTTTACACAAAAACCCTAGCAAACATGTATCATCAAACATGATACAATCAAGTGCACAAAAGTATATCACATATACAATGTGTACATCCGAGTGAGAAAATCCATCTTATGTAAACCGATACTAGTTAATGCAAACTAATATATCAAATATATAATTATGCATTAAATCATTAAATCAACACTTGATTTAATGATCCGGTCATGTCGCATATAACCGGCTAATATCAACAGTAACAACTTATCGAATCAACACTTGATCCGATAACCCGGCTATATCGTATATAACAGATCAATGTCACATATCGCGAGAATTGAATACAGTATCACATACTGGTATCATTCTCGGTCCCGCACATATCTCATATGCGCTCCTATTTCGTTTCGCTTGAGCCAGGAAACCTCTGTGTAGGACTCTAAAGACTCGTCAATACGCCGGCAGCAGGTGATGATCATATCAAACACCCACAAGCCGCAAGCGGTCTGCTAAACGTAACGGCCACCCGGGTATTGAGCGATCAGAAGATCGACGAGCAAGCCCGCTCACACTCCAGTGAATCCAACCAGCAACACTACCGTACAGTCCGGTCTAATCGTATGATATGTCGCATATCTCGCCTAGGGGTGGTTAACGTCAAACCCCAATAGCTCGATAAGTCGTGTCGATATGAGGTCTATAACAATTCGAGAAACTACTGGTAACACTTACCAGTATATCTCAGCAACCCTGGCAAGGGATTTCCTGTTATAGCCAATCGAACACAGCACAACATCAACTCCCTATATCGGGAGAGACGAATCCCCTCCTATCGCTCATTGCCTCCATGTGACTCGGGACTGTACCCAAAAACCACCGTTTTGCACGCCCTCTTGGACGTGGTAAGATGGAAATCAAAGCACAGTGGGAACCACACAAGACTCTATGACGATCTCGGGTCAACAGACTACTCTGTACCAGTGTCACCAAAGAACTGCCATCTGACGTAAGGTATAATACCATCTGGGAGTTCTCGGCGAGTCCGTCGAGTGTACCCAGTCTCTACTGAGCACCCGTATATCATCTCTGATGTCATCATCCATCGTCCATCTGTATGGGTCGAGAAGGTACACGCTAGTCTACTCTGGTATATCGATGCCCCGTCTCGATACACCCACGACTAGGGACTTTGAAGGATGTACTTATGGACTACCATGTCCCCACTAGTATGATCCACATCATAGTCCAGGTAGTCAAGTACACATCCTAAGGGCTTTACCAACATGTAATAGAGAGACAATCTGTGTACATGTTAAGGTAAAGAGCAACCAGATAGCATACTATCATGTCGAGCAAGAAAGTCCTCCCTATATATGTCCCAGCATCCACTACAATATACATCCAATATACAGTAATGGCCTCTAGGGCATACATATAACTAACAATCTCCTACTTGCACTAGGGCCATCTGTAGCAGTGGTTGTAGTATCTCATACTCAACCATCCCATAAAAGTCTCTCTCTGGGAATAGGCCTTCGTGAGTGGATCCGCTGCGTTGTCCTCTGAGTCTACTCTCCTAACCTCGATCCTTTAGAGATCAACCATCTCCATGATCAGGTGATACTGCCTTAGAATATGTCTGGATCACTGATAGAACCTGCGTTCCTTGGCATAAGCCACAACTCCCATTGTCACACAATGGTAGGAACGTAGTTCATCTCATGAACCAATATACACCCAAACAGCCTCTTTGGTAGCATCTTAAGTAGCGATGTATCCTGCCTTTATCGTCTAGTATGTCACGGTATCTAGCTTGGAACTCTTCCAACATACCGTCCCTGTACTGAGGGTAAAGACATTGCCTGCGACTGACATTCAGTCGTCTTTATCACCCTGGAACACTTCCAGTGATTCTCCCCTGGATCGATTGATACCATCTCACTATAACTAGTGAGAATCCTAACATCCAATTAAATATATCTCATAGATCCAAAACTCAGGATTTAGGGGGTATCTTTTTGATCCTACACGGAGAATTTATGTGATAAGCAGAGATTGATCGAGCGTAGCATAGGAAACTCCTTCCCTATCAAGAGTATGACATCCACGTACTCTACGAGGATCATTACCATACCCCCTACTACCTTTTTGTATATACAAGGTTCATCTACCATTTTGATGATGTCAAACTGTTTGACTATTACATCAAAACAGACGTTCCAACTCGGCGATGTCTGCTTTATCATATAAAACATCTTGCACACGTTTCCGCTGCTCCCACTGTCTACGAGGCCCTCTGGCTGTGTACTTATAGACGCACTCTTCTAAAACATCATTTAGAAAAGCAGTCATGGCACCCAACCGCCGGATATCGTAGTTATGGTATGTAGCCGTGGCAAGTAGGATCTGGATGGACTTAAGCATAGCTACTTGAAAAGATTTCATCATTATCCACGCCTGGTCGATGACGAAAACCTTTAACAAGTCTATCTTTGAAAGTCGCAACTTTTCCATGTACACCAAGTAATCTTCTCAAGATATACTTGCTCCTGATGGGGATTTAACCCTTCAGATATAGCAACCAAAGTCCATACTTTGTTGGTGTATAAGGATTCCATCTCAGATCGATAAACATCCAGCCATTCTTACAGAGTCTCATTCCTGATGGCCAGCTCGAAGCTAGTTGGTTCATCATCTCATGATGCAATCCTCGCTCCCACTGTCATAGAGAAACTGAAGTATCTCTCAGGTGGGTGAGGAACCCTACTAGATCGGCGGAGAGGCTGAGGTTCGTTGGTATCTACTGAATCCTTTGGTTCTGTCAAATCATCAGCTGCAATTTGTATAGCTGGAACATTTCCAGTTGTACATAACAGACGTTGCCTCGAGCTTGTCCGGATTTTGCTTTTAGACATTGGCCGGACAACCCCAAATCTTAACTGACTTAAGAGATGGGCTCTTCCCTTTCCATATCACATATGAAGTGGTAGGCTACTGATTTGATCGGGACCCTATTCAATAGGTATGCAGCTTCTCAAGCGCATAACTCCCAAAAGGAAATAGGTAACTCAGTAGTACTCATCATAGAGCACACCTTATCATATAGGGTGTGATTGCTCCGCCCTGATATACCATCGTGCTATGGTGTATACGGAGGAGTAATGCTGAGAGAGAATCTCATTCTCCTTTAGAATAGTCCAGGAATTCCATGCACAAGTATTCTCCTCCCTGATCTCATCATAGGACATAATACTTATACCCGTATTTTCGTTCTCTACTTCCAACTTATATTCTGTGAATATCTCAAAAGATTCGGACTTGTGTTTCAACAGGAACATAGGTCTGAATCTCGAAAGATCATCAGAGAATGTAATGAAGTATAAAGAACCAGTCCTGGCATGTGTAGACAAGGGACCTTATATACATCAACATGTATCAATCCCAAGAGTTCATTAACTCTTTCTCTGTTTCCAATAAACAGAGCTATGGTCATCTTATCTTTGTGACATGACTGGCGAGTTTCACAAGATGTAAATTCAAACTGATTTAAATATGCATCTATATGTAACTCTAGCTAGTCGGGTCACATTGATCTGACCTAGTCTACAATACCTCAAGAAGAATTCGTTCATTTCTGAACTCTTCCTCTTGTGTGTGTTCAGTATACCAAGAACTGTAGTTTGATTTAGAACGTCAATGCTTTTAGATAACGTGCCTGAACCGATCAACTTTTGATATAGGAAATGTTCAAAACATTATCCAGCAATACAAAATTTTATCATTTCTTTACTAATAAAGAGACTGATATGATTTTGTATATCAGGTTCGGTATCTAATAACATTCGTTCAGAATCAATGAATTGGTAATACAGGGTGACAGTGACCGACAGACTTGGCTGCAACACTTGCACCGTTTTCTGCCTCATGAAACTTATCACCCGTTCTCAGTTTTTCTACCCTTTTGTAGCCCTATGTAACAGATTACATATCTGGGATCCTGATCTGGTATCATATACCCAGGATGCGGAGGATACTGAGAAACAGTTCTTTGTAATGAACACACCAGAAGATGATGCATCAACATGCACTCTCTTCGTTTGGGCGGCACGGGAAATCTGGTATTCCCCAATTTCCTGCTCTGTCTTATAACAATTATAAGTTGGAGCGGGACCAACGTTCCCCAGCTCAGTATAACAAGCGGGTTCGGTCAATAATCCGTATTATTATCTTGATTAAGGCGTGATATGGTCGCTACCAGGAGAGAGAGAGAGAGAAGAAAACACTCAGCGTGCGCTCTTGCAAGAATAGATTGGTTATTATTTTATCTAATCAGGATGGCTCCCACTGCTTTTTATCAAATCTTCCTTCAAACCCTAAAAGGAAAGACTAGCCGGGATTAATTACACACTACAAGTTCGCCAATCTTTCAGCCAGGCCAGTGTCGGTACTTTGAGGGAGGTCCCCCGTGCTTTCGCACGAACCTAATTAATGTAAACCTCGTTTTCCCAGATGCGTAACCCCGTTGACACCTTTCTAGACACCTACTTGATCGGCTAATTGTAATGTGTAAAACTTTCCCAGGAGTAACAATTACTCGCAGCGGGTATCGGGATCCAACTATCTCATAGAAGGTATGCAATCTCATTGCAAATTTCAACACTTGAAATTCCCGATAATATTTTACCCCGAACGATCTATGACCTTGACAAGGTCAACAAAGCATAGACCGCAAGTCAAGTTCAACCCGTCATTTCTTGATTGAATCAAACCCACCCGCACGACCCTTGACAAGGTCAACAAGGCCGCACGACTACCCTAACCCAATCTGCATCATATGCATAAGCAGATAAATACTGGTTAGCTACCGCACACTGCGCCTTGACAAGGTCAACAAACGCAGCACGAATACTAAACAGGATTTATCTGAAATGACGGAGGGCTACGACAGGTTTTTCTGAAAACCTATTGCGTAATGAACTTGATATCGTTGTAGGATCGAATGGATTTTGAAATGGAGTGTTTTTTAGGCTTTTCTAGTTTTGCTAAAGGAGTCACTCCCGGTGAAGGGATCGTCGATCCTTTCCTCGTCGAATGAGGTGCGGGATATATCATATATATCACTGTGCAAAGAAAAACTCTTGAAAGCAATCAAAAGACAAACCGAGGTTGTAGCATCTTCCAGTTGTTGCTAAAGGAGTCACTCCCGGTGAAGGGATCTCGGTCCTTTCCTTATCGAATAAGGTGCAGGATATATCGTATATACCGCTGTGCAAAGCAAGAACTGTAGCTACCTGTTTTATTTTGAAATTCGATTCTACAACATCTTAGGTTTCTTTTAATTTCATTAATCATATTAATGAAGTCCCATCATTAAAGTACCTAAACATCACAGATAAATACGACGTACACTTATGCTATCCGCATTCGCCTCGACATCCCCTCGTGCACCGTTAGGTTAGGTAACTAACGGCAGAGCAGGGCAGGGCTAGCACGGGTGTAAAACATAAGTAACGTCTATATAATATATCATATATACTATATACTGTATCTATCACAGAACATCACATGATCACATCACAGATATCGCAGCAGAAGAAACATATGAAATATTGGATATACTAGGACGTCCGTGTTTTCAATACGAGCCAGTATAAAACACGGATTCCACGGTCGTGATGAATAGCCAAACCCACACCCCTAGACCCCTACGAGAGCGGCAAGCAACCCTACCAATTCTGGAGTTAGGAGACCCGGACTCGATACCTCGAGTCGGTCTCCCACTGGACTCCAGAACCCGGTTACTAGTGCACTCCTCCTTGGGTCTATCCTAGTGCGGAAAAGTAAATAATATACAAAAGGTGACAACTTCCGCAACCTGGAAGTGCCCCAATAAAAGAATATTACATACAAGTTTTTACATGAATGAAAATGAAAAACACTCATCTCACATAAAAACCCCCGGGCTATTCAAACACGACGATCCAATATAACATATCCAGCAACACATAACATCACATGTCATCAACGTAAGTAAACATGCGTATCCCAATTGTCGTTGACATATAGCAACGAAACCGGAGATATCACATATTACACTTACGGTCACAGAAAAGAGAGTGTAAAACTACAACAGTTGGAATCCGCAATCTACATAGACATCGCATGCCTAATCAAATGAATTACTTAGACATCGCATGCCTAACAATTATAAACCCCGCATTTTAGTCTCATTTATCGAAAACTCTTTTCAACATCAAGTCGGGCAATTCAACAAGATTCCCGACATCCTGATCGAATGCTCGTCGCAAACTTCAGTAGGCGGCCGCACCCCCGACGCCGTCGACGAAGTGCACCAAGGCGGAACACCGCTGCCGCGAGCACCCGAACGGATGCTTTCGGCGACGGGGTTCTCCTACAGTCACTTGGTCGGGGCTATGGAGTGAGGCTGTCTATTAAGTTTATCGGCGAGTATCCGCGTACGCTACGTGATTGTGACGGACTTTTGATCACATCAAAATTCCGTGGCAACCGATCAAGTGAGACTAAACTGCTATGTTTATAACATTCATTCAGTTATCTCATAACTTATTGTGAATTCCAATTATTGTATCCCATTCCGGATAAATAGAAAATGTCAAACTTTCTGATCGAACAATCGAACACCCAAGTTTTCCCGATACAGATCAACACATGAAACAAGTCTAAAAACATTCAGTTCGTACCTCAGTACCAACGGTCCAGCCGTAGAAGGGTCAAGCCAACGCCTCACATGTGGCACGCCGTACTGCCCCAAACCCGAAGGTTCAAAGGGCAGTTCAAGACGGTCACATAATCGAGTTAAGGTTTGTTGTCTTCTAGAGGGACCATCGCGTCACTTCCACAACTTAGAACGTCGTTAAACTACGGAAAAATCCAACACTTGGAAATTTCCCGACAGGGGAAAAATTGGGTATTTATATCCAGTCGAACTTTTTAACATATTCTAAAATTTATCCGGAAAACACAGACACAGTTTGATAATCCGATCGAATATACGAACTCCCAAAACAACCCCAGAAAACTCAACTGTAGAAAAAATATTAAAAATTCCAGGGAAAAGCACCACTGGAAACTAAGAATTACTGTGTAAACAACTTTAAATAATGCGGCCGTACAGCCGCGGAACCGCCGCATGAGCTATTGCTCATGCCGCGGATCCGCGGCGCCTTAGTAGAATTTGACTGTCGAATTTCACAGTAACTCTTAGATGTTTGTGATGTGTTCTCTGCATATTTTTAATTTTGAAAAAGACCAGATTTCAGAAATTGTCCAGAGAGCAATTTAGGGTTGGGGTTTTGGGTCGATCGGACTTCAAAATCCGTCTAGACTTCGCCTAAGGCTCTAGCTAGGCTCTGATACCACTGTAGGGCTCCTAGGCACACCAAGGAGGTCTCACAAGGCATCAACCATGCCAATTTTCAAATTTACCGGTGCCGAGAAACCCTAACACGGACCGTTGGCTAGAATTCTAGGCGAAAAAGAAACTAGTTAACTACTTTAACTAAGTGAATACGGAAATACAACCTTTGTAGATCCGGTGCTCCACCTCCACGGCTCCGCAATGAAGTCCTCTCCGCTGTCCAAATCGAACCATGACTCTCACGGTGGTTTCATCGGAGAAAAGACCGGGCTAGGTCATCGACAACGTGCCGAAGATGATCTACGTCGAGGCATCACTAGATCAAGCTCCACCTTCACCAAGCCTTGAAAACTTGTGAAGGAAACACACTCTACTACTTGGCAAGAGGTAGAGGATGAAGAAATAGGAAGTGGGTAGACTTTAGAATTGGATTTCTCACTCTTTTTCTCACTTTGCCATTAAAGCTTTCAAGCTTTTTCTTGAAGTGAAGAAGAAGAAGAAGATGAAGAATATGATAAGATTATGACAAGTTAATTTAAAATAGAAAATAAAATCAAAACTTATCATAATCCAACCATGGTTATGTGTAGAGAGCAAACTATAGTTAAGTGAATGGTTAGGTTAGGCATAAAACAAAAATGGTGGACTTTTTCAAAGCTTCATGAAACTTCAACAAAGAAACAAAATTATCCACCATTTTCCTTTTGCCAAAATGAAATAAATAAATAAATAAATAAAACAAAACCCTAACCATTATCATGTAACCATGGTTTGATCTTTACACAAAAACCCTAGCAAACATGTATCATCAAACATGATACAATCAAGTGCACAAAAGTATATCACATATACAATGTGTACATCCGAGTGAGAAAATCCATCTTAAGTAAACCGATACTAGTTAATGCAAACTAATATATCAAATATATAATTATGCATTAAATCATTAAATCAACACTTGATTTAATGATCCGGTCATGTCGCATATAACCGGCTAATATCAACAGTAACAACTTATCGAATCAACACTTGATCCGATAACCCGGCTATATCGTATATAACCGATCAATGTCACATATCGTGAGAATTGAATACAGTATCACATACTGGTATCATTCTCGGTCCCGCACATATCTCATATGCGCTATTTCGTTTCGCTTGAGCCAGGAAACCTCTGTGTAGGACTCTAAAGACTCGTCAATACGCCGGCAGCAGGTGATGATCATATCAAACACCCACAAGCCGCAAGCAGTCTGCTAAACATAACGGCCACCCGGGTATTGAGCGATCAGAAGATCGACGAGCAAGCCCGCTCACACTCCAGTGAATCCAACCAGCAACACTACCGTACAGTCCGGTCTGATCGTCTGATATGTCGCATATCTCGCTTAGGGGTGGTAAACGTCAGACCCCAATAGCTCGATAAGTCGTGTCGATATGAGGTCTATAACAATTCGAGAAACTACTGGTAACACTTACCAGTATATCTCAGCAACCCTGGCCAGGGATTTCCTGTTATAGCCAATCGAACACAGCACAACATCAACTCCCTATACCGGGAGATACGAATCCCCTCCTATCGCTCATTGCCTCCATGTGACTCGGGACTGTACCCAAAAACGACCGTTTTGCACGCCCTCTTGGACGTGGTAAGATGGAAATCAAAGCACAGTGGGAACCACACAAGACTCTATGACGATCTCGGGTCAACAGACTACTCTGTACCAGTGTCACCAAAGAACTGCCATCTGACGTAAGGTATAATACCATCTGGGAGTTCTCGGCGAGTCCGTCCAGTGTACCCAGTCTCTACTGAGCACCCGTATATCATCTCTGATGTCAAACACCAATGGATATGGGATCATCCATCGCCCATCTGTATGGATCGAGAAGGTACACGCTAGTCTACTCTGGTATATCGATGCCCCGTCTCGATACACCCACGACTAGGGACTTTGAAGGATGTACTTATGGACTACCATGTCCCCACTAGTATGATCCGCATCATTATCCAGGTAGTCAAGTACACATCCTAAGGGCTTTACCAACATGTAATAGAGAGACAATCTGTGTACATGTTAAGGTAAAGAGCAACCAGATAGCATACTATCATGTCGAGCAAGAAAGTCCTCCCTATATATGTCCCAGCATCCACTACAATATACATCCAATATACAGTAATGGCCTCTAAGGCATGCATATAACTAACACCAGCAGCATTCATGGATTTGATGAACCGTACTTTCAGGCCGTATCTTGACTTGTTCATCATCGTGTTTATCGACGATATCTTGGTGTACTCCCGGAGCAGAGAGGAGCACGAGCAGCACTTGCGGATTACGTTACAGACTCTGAGGGAGCACCAGTTGTTCGCAAAGTTCTACAAGTGTGCATTCTGGCTAGACAGCGTCGGATTCTTGGGTCACGTGATTACGAGAGACGGCATATGTGTGGACTCGAAGAAGATTGAGGCTGTTCAGCAGTGGCCCCGACCTACATCGGTTACAGAGATCCGTAGTTTTCTAGGCCTGGCAGGCTACTACAGGCATTTTGTTCAGGACTTCTCCCGTATAGCTGCACCTTTGACCGGTCTGACCCGGAAGGGAGTTCCATTCGTTTAGACAGAGGAGTGCGAGCGCAGTTTTCAGCAGCTACGGACTTATTTGACTACGGCGCCCGTATTATCTTTGCCTTCGGGATCAGGTGGATTTGTGGTCTACTATGATGCTTCGCGAGTGGGGTTAGGATGCGTATTGATGCAGCATGGCCGGGTGATCGCTTATGCTTCTCGGCAGTTGAAGAAGCATGAACAGAACTACCCCACTCACGATTTGGAGATGGCTGCAGTGGTCTTTGCACTGAAGATTTGGCGACATTACCTATATGGCGAGTCGTGCTAAATATTCACAGACCACAAGAACTTAAAATACATATTTCAGCAGCGAGACCTGAACCTCAGACAGCGTCGTTGGATGGAGTTGGTTTAAGACTACGACTGCGAGATCTTATATCACTCAGGAAAGGCGAATGTTGTGGCAGATGCTTTGAGCAGGAGGCCCGGGGGTAGTCTATCCTATTTGCGCGCAGTGCAGAGGCAGTCGTCAGCAGATTGGCAGATTTTATGCGACAGCCGAATTGAGTTCGAGTTCACTCAGACAGGGGGACAGCTCGCGCATGTTCGTGCACGCCCACAGTTGCTTGACCGTATATATGAGGCACAGCGCAGAGACGACCGTTGCTCAGAGATCATGGCACAGATGGGACATGGCAGATTTTCCGAGTTCGTGATTGATGATCAGGGGATTTTACGATATGGATCTAGACTGTGCGTACCAGATGCTGATGGATTGCGGCGCGACATTCTTGAGGAGGCACACCGATCAGTGTATAGTGTCCACCCCGGTTCCACCAAGATGTGCCATGATATGAAAGAGACCTACTGGTAGGACGGGATGAAGAGGGACATTGCGGAGTTTGTATCGAGATGCCTGACTTGTCAGCAAGTCAAGGCCGAGCACCAGAGGCCCGCAGGAGAGCTACAGCCGTTACCCATTCCAGAGTGGAAATGGGAGCAGATTTCGATGGATTTCGTTGTGGGTCTACCCAGGACCAGTCGAGGGTACGACTCTATCTGGGTGATCGTAGATCGATTGACGAAAGCGGCTCACTTCCTGCCAGTGAAAACCACTTTCAGCTTCGCTCAGTATGCCCAGCTTTACATCGACGAGATCGTGCGGTTGCATGGCGTACCGACTTGTATCGTGTCCAACAGAGGCACCTATTTTACCAGCCGACTTTGGCAGAGACTTCAGGAGGCATTGGGCACCCGTTTGAGTTTTAGCACAGCATTTCATCCGCAGACCGACGGCCAGTCAGAGCGGACTATTCAGACACTCGAGGACATGCTCAGAGCGTGCGTATTAGACTTCGGCGGTAGCTGGGATCGTCATTTACCGTTAGTGGAGTTCTCCTACAACAACAGCTTTCAGGATACTATTCAGATGGCACCTTTCGAGGCATTGTATGGGAGGAGATGCAGATCACCCGTCTGTTGGACAGAGCCCAGCGAGAGCAGTATTTTGGGGCCGCAGCTTGTTGAGGAGATGACGACGAAGATACAGTTGATTCGAGACCGGATGAGAGCAGCTCAGAGCAGGCAGAAATCGTATGCAGACAGGCGTCGTCGCAGGCTAGAGTTCGCAGTTGGCGATCATGTTTTTCTGAGGGTCTCTCCGATAAAGGGCGTGATGCGATTTGGGTGAAAAGGAAAGCTTAGTCCTAGATTTGTGGGTCCCTTCGAGATTCTCGAGCGTGTCGGCGCAGTTGCATATCGTTTGGCTCTTCCACCTAGCTTTCCCGATGTTCACCCCGTCTTCCATGTTTCAATGCTCCGCAAGTACCTTCACGACCCTTCGCATGCGATTCAGCACCCAACAGTCCAGCTAGAGCGCGACCTTTCTTTTGCAGAGTAGCCGGTGGCTATCCTGGATCGGCAGGTGAAGAAGTTGAGATCGAAAGTTATACCGACCGTCAAGGTCCTTTGGCGTGGCCTGAGCAGCGAGGAGGTCACCTGGGAGACCGAGGGCGAGATGAGGAAGAAATATCCCCATCTCTATGAAGGTACGCGTAGCTATATTTTTAAATTCGGGGACCGAATTTCTTTAAGGGGGGAAGATTGTAGCGCCTTGAAAAGTCGTTTTGGTGTTTTCCTGAAAATCGGTGAAAATTCGGTATTTTTCCGTAAACCGTCTTTTTTTGTTATTTGCAGTTTAGGACTAATTATACCTAATTTGATAGGTAATTGCTAGTTTTTAGTAGCTAATGAGTTACTTATTAATTTTTGGTCATTTAAAGAATTTTCCATATTTTTCAATTTTTTAATATTATTTTAAGCCGGTAAGAAAATACATTAAATTAGCGATAAATACAAATTTAAATGGGCTAAATTTAAGCTTTAAAATCATGTTAATTTAAATCTAGTTGTAACATAAATTTTTAGTATTTTATTTTGAGTTTTAACTAATTTTTATTATGGAAAACGAAATTTATTGAATTTAAGCTAAAACTTGCAATTTTGGACTTGTAGGGGGTCTTTTTGCATAAAAATTCTTTTGTAAAACCCCATTCACTCTTCCCTCACCCCTAGGCCATCCCACTTCAGCAGCACAAGGAAAAATTTTCCTTGCCTCCTTTGACTTTTTATTATGTGTGGAAATAATGTATTTTGAAAAGGGTTTTGAATTTTTAATTGGGTATGGGTCTTTAGTTGATTGGTATGGGTTGACCATGACTTTTCCATCACCACCCACACCATTCCCCTTCCCTCTTCTGGCCGAATTTCAGCAGCCCTCCCCCTTCATCATTTTTCTTTTCATTTCCTTCAAAAATTCATCAAGATTGCTCCAAAATTCCAATTTAAACCTCACAAATTAATCCCCATCCTTCATCCCATTCTCCTTAGCCTCTCTTGCTTGGATCATGGTGCTATGAAACCATCATTGGAGGCAAATTCTTCTTGCTAGATCTCTAGATTTTGAGGTATAATTTCTACCCATTTAAGTTCTTATGGTTAGAATTCTTTAATTGAGTTGTTTTAGTGTTAATATTAGTGCTAATTTCATTCCAGGTTTTTTAAGTTAATGGTTTGAGTTTAACTAGGGTTTTAGAAACCATTATTTAGTTAATTAAATCTATTTTGCTATCTAGTTGTTTACTAACCCAATCTATGAGGTTACTTTGCTTAAGTGGCTTCATATTATGCTAATCTAAGTTAATCTTGTGTGAAATTTTCATTGTAATTGCTAATTACAAAAATCAAGAAAGGGGTTTGTGTATGGAAATAGATTGAAGCATGATTGTTGTGTTGGAATTATGGTTTGATGCTTTGTAAATGGTTTAAAATTAGTGTAGTGGCTATCTAGTGGGTTAGTTTGGATGTTTGTGTTGGATTGTGTTAACTTTATCGCTAATTTTCGATGTTTGCACCAAATTGCAAATTTCTGGCTTACTAGGTTTTTATAAAAAATATTGTGATGAATTATTTGCGATATCTTGATGATATTTTTGGCATATCCTATGACATTTAGGATGTGTGAGTGCGGTTTTTTTTAGTGAGCGGGTTTTAGCTTTGCCGGGCGACCAAATCGACGATTTAGTTAATTTTTTTGCGATTTTCGCGTGTGTTCCGCGCACCTTGTGCATGTTGTACCTATCTTGTGAACGTTAGTATTTTCGTTTGGGTTTTGCTTCGTTCTTGATATTTAACCTATGTTTGGTATTGATGTAAATTTCAGGTTCGGTCGCGGAGACGTCAGACGGGGCACGAAAGGGGAAAGCGGTGATTGGACGTGGCTAGCTAGGGATTCCGGTGAATAGATTTAACATCTACGGGGGACTATCGTTTGGATGGCGCAAGTCTCCCGATAGTTTAAGTAGTTAAGATTTTAGTGATTTTAGTAACAACATCCATGCCTTATTTGATCTACATATGTGAACTCATTCTATAGGACACCTGCACCATTGCCAGGGTTTTTATATGCAGCATGAGCACTATTCATGCTTACACACACGCCCTGGTAATTGACATGCCACCACACTAGATAACCTATAATTTGAAACCTTTTACTATAATTGATGCTTAAACCTGTGCTATTGCCTTTAATTCCTTAAAATGAAATCATAAGATTGCAAATCATGTGCATGTACCTCATCATGTTATTTGTTCATGCCTAGTCTATCAATCATACATCGCAACTTGATTATTGACACCATATGCATTCAATATCATTGGCATATGCATTTATGAGGATTTCTTGAGATTTTGTGATATTCTGGATTTCGGGGGAAAGCAGCAAAATTTCTAAACTTATTATATTTTTAAAATATGTAAATTGCGGTTTTCTAGTGATGTAAGTGTCGTCCACCATGAGTTTGCTGTGGTTTTCGAGACCCGTTTCGAGGAGTTGGATAAATCGTCTCGGGTACATGGTGGGCCCGGTAAGGTAACCCGGGGCAAGAAGCTCGTGTTGCTGACGATGAGCCTGGCAGGGGACGGATTACCTACCGGTGACTGTTTGGGACGACGGATATCCAGAGGATACCGACCGTGGCTGCGAGATGTTGAGATAGTGATATTGAGATGGGTCAGCCGGATGGCTGAGGCCAGAGATACTATGACATGGATATATGAGATTTGAGATAGTTTTGAGGTGTCGTCGCTGGACACAGTTTCTTGTTGATTCTATTGGTATTGTGCTGGTATTTCAAAAGAGATTCCTAAAGGAAAACATGATTCTTATACTTACACATTCAGATCATGAGTTGATTCACATTGCATTCATACCTGCTAGTATATTCATATTGCATACATACCTGCTATTATGTCCTGCTGTTAGTGTTTATGCCCTAGAAGGCCATTACTGTATCATACTAGCTTGTATATTACTTAATGGAAGCTTGGGATATTCACATGTATATAACAGTCTTGCTAAACATGGTAGTATGCTACTTGGTTTTTCTATCTTAATATGTGAGTGTACGTATTGATAGAGCTCTTAGGATCTTGCTTGTCTACCAGCGTTGTGATGGCAGTCACACTAGTGGGGGCTGGGTAGTCTACAAGCACATCCTCATTCAGGTCCCTGGTCGTTGGATTATCGAGACTGAGCATCGATACTCCGGAGTAGACTAGTGTGTACGCTTCTTATCCCAGTTGGGGAGATGGTCTGTCCCACAGCCGTCAGTACGTCGTACTGGAGATAGTATACAGGTGCTCGTTAGGTTACGGGTACACCGGACAGGACTCACAGGGAACTGTTGGTTGGTTTGATACCAGTCGTCAGTGAACAGTTCCCAGGTGACATGAGTACAGCGTAGTCCGCAGACTTGACACTGCTACTTCGTTTCGAGTGTGTCCCACTGTTCTTAGATTGCTACCCTACCACGGCTCAAAGGAGTCGTGCAAACAGGTAGCAGTTGGGTGCAGTCCCGAGCACTTGGAGGCAGTGGCGGTTAGACAGGATTCGTCCCTCCCGGTATTGGGAGTAGATATCGTGCTGTGTCAGAGAGCCATTACGCAAAGTCCCTGGCCAGGGCAAGTGAGATTTGCTGGTAGGTTCCAGTAGTTTCTCAGGGTGTAATGGGCTACCCTCCGACACGACTTATACCGCTATTAGGGGACTGACGCTTGCCGCCCCCCTAGGCCCGATATGCGATAGTCTTGGACGAACGGACCGGACTGTATGGAGATTGTCACATCAGACTCAGTAGGAGTTCGGATGGGTTTTCTCATCGGCCTTCTTATCGACAACTACCTGGGGACCGTTACGTACAGCTAGTGCCGCTTGCGGTCTGTGGTTAAACCCACTGCCAGCATAGTAGTCGAGTCTCTAGAGTCCCACACAGAGAGTTTCCTACTCCAGGCGAAACGATATAGAGGTTGCATGGTTTTGCGACAAAGGGTTCGGACGCATACGTGCGTTTACGCGCGTACGACTTTCGGACAGTTTTTACCAGTCGGCTTTGGTTTAAGCCAGTTACTGGTATCCGGTTATTGGATTTTTACAGTCTAAAGTTTTTCCGTATTTTTGCGGATCGGAGGGGCGTTCTCGTAATTGTACGAGAAGCTTCTAGAAGATGTGACTAAGGAGGTTACTTTGGATGAGGTTGTGAGTCATGGTGGTGATTCATTCATTTCATTAATGCACATTTATTGCTTAATGACTCATGCTAATGAATCACCACTAGATATTTTATGAAGCATGCTTATTCATTTCTTTTATTCATTATTCTTAAATAAGAATGCTTCATAATATATTATGATACACTCTCTCTCTTCTCTCATTATCTTATCTCACATTCTCTCTCCTCAAGCTCTCATCTTCAAACCCTAATCCTTACACCTCATGAGTTGAGATCAAAGGATTAGTTAGACTAAACAATCCTTAACCATCACTCTATCTCATTCTAACTTCTTTGATTAGCAATCCAAGAAGGTTAGTTACCTCAAGTTAGAGGTTTAGCTTGGTGTTTTGCTCTCGGGTGGATCGTCTACTACCTAGAGAAGGTCGAGGAGAACAAAGGAGGACACAAAGACGAAGGACCGGTTTCATTAGGTATAATCCCTAATCACAAGTGAAATGAAACTCTTTGAATACGGTTATTTATAGTTTAGCTTCGATTCAAGCGGTTAGTCGATGTTCGTTCTTTAAACTTGATTGTTTTTGAAAATTCCGCCTCCCCATAAGTACTGGGGTGTACTACATCGACTTACAGTGGTATCAGAGCCTCGCTAAACACTAAATAACTTAATCGCAAATTTGTACGAATTTCGAACGGAAAAACGAAACCGGAAAACCCTAAAAAATGCAAGTTTCTGTCGAATTTAAAAACGATGTCAGAAAATTTTTCAGGTGTGTTCAGAAAGCTAGAAAGGAGTCCAGGAGAACACCCAAGAAATTCGAGCCCATGAATCGGCAACTCGGCTGCGGAAGCGCGGCGGATCGGTGGGATCCGCCGCCCTTCCGCGGCGCTTTGGCCGAGTCATGGACTCATCTTTCTTGTGTGGGTCCCCTGTGATATTTGGGGTTTTCTGGAATATTTAATATTTGCTCAGGTTACTGTTTAACAGAGCAGATTTTGGAGCAATATTGATGTTGTTTAATCGATCGAAATTGTACAGTATTTGCATATTGGATTATATCTGTGATTGTTTAATGTGTTCGTAAACCTCCCCCAACTGCTAGTATGTCGGTTGGCAGGGGGTTGCACATTTCTGAAATGGTTATATCTGTTTGTGCATATAAACTGTATTGGACTGTTGTGGTGTATAGCCGGGTTAGCAATGGGTTATTGTTTAATTCATTTGTTGTAAATGTAATTTGTTGTAATATTATTTTTGCGGGGCACTTCCAGGTTGCAGTTGTAGCCACCGTTGTATTATTTCATTTTACTGTTTTTGCTCCTAGGACTGACCCAAGGTGGGGTACACAGACTACCGGGTGGGTAGTTTGCCGTACCCGTAGGGGTCGAGGGTGGGGTAACGGCTATTCATCACAACTGTGTAATCTGTCTTTTCTTGCAGGCTCAAAAGAAATACAGATTGCTTGCAAATCCAATATTGTTTATCTGTATTCTGGAATGAATATCATTGCGTCAGACGAATGTAAAATATCTATATTTATGATAGCTATTTAGACGCCACTTATGTTTTACACCCGCGCTAGCCCAGCCCCCGCTCTGTCGTTAGTTAAGTAACCTAACGGGTGATGACGGGACCCAGTGGCAAATGCGGATGGCATAAGAGGACGTTGTATTTTCGTTGTTTTCTGCAATGATAGGTTAATGATGGGACGCATTATCTATAATGCAAAGTAAAACAAACCAAAGTTTAAATCGTTGGAACAATTTAAAAGAAACCACTCGGTTATTTTTAAAACAGATATTTTTAAATGCGGAGATTTAACCACTCCTTTTAAAAGCTATCAGGTTCCTTCGGTTATATCAAGTTCATTACGTTCACGGTTTCGCCAAAACCAGTCGTAGCCCTCCGTCATTTCTTATGAATGGTCAGTAGTTTTCAAGCTATGTTTGTTTGGCCCTTAGTCAAGACATAGTGATTGGTAGCTGCTGGGGTATTCATTTGTTGCATAGATAGATGAGTTGGTTTGGGACAGTCGTATTACTTTGTTTGGCCCTTAGTCAAGAGTATACGGATGGGTTCAAATCAACAGGATAATGATGGGCAGAACTTGACATGTGACTTATGATTTGTTGACCCTTAGTCAAGATCATAAGAGCATGGGGCAAAAATCCATATCGGGAATTTCTAAAGAAACTGAAATTTGCAAAGAGATGCATACCATTTGGAGTTTGATGAATGTTGGTAGGATTCCTTCAACATTATCATACGATGATATTTGGATCCCGATCCTACTGTGAGTATATGATACTTATCAGGATATTCGTCACTTAACGATCAATGCTATAAACCTAGTAGGTGTCCAGAAAAGTGTCAGCGGGGTTACGCCCCCAGAGAAAAGAGGTTATTTAATTAAGGAACTTCGCGAAAGCGTAGGAAAACCTCCCTCGAAGTATCGACACCGGCCTGGCTGAACGGTTAAGCAAGAATTGTACGGTGAGAATAGTCTTGGCTAATTCTTCTTTTATGGTTTGAGGAAGGATTCGAGAAACAGTGGGAGCCATCCAGTTTAGATAAACTAAAAACCATTCTAAACTTGCAAGAGCATCATGCTAAAGAGTTTTCTTCTCTCTCTCCTAATTGCAGCGACCCTGAAAATGACTGGACTTAAGTTACTTTTAGAGAAAAATATACTGACGGGGCCAAACTATAAAGATTGGCTGCGGAATGTCAAGATGGCTTTGACCTATGACAAACTGGGGTACGTCCTCACCGCTACGGCACCTGCTGTCCCTGGTCCCAAATCCAGTAATGCGGATAAGGAAATCCGCAAAACCTGGGATTTAGATTGCGCGAGAGCCAAGTGCATCGTGCTTGCCTCGATGAACAATGAACATCAGAGGAGGCACGAGGATATGTCCATTGATGGCATATTTCTCCATACAAAGGAACTTTATGGAGAGCAATCTCGTATAGCAAGATACGAGACCTCTAAGAAATTGTTTCGAGCGAGGTTGGCTGTCGGGTCATCGGTAGGTGAACATGTCCTACAGATGATTGGCTATATAGAAGAGCTCGCAGACCTTGGGACGACTTTGGATAATGAGCTCTATACAGACCTTGTTCTCCAGTCCCTTCCTCCCACCTACGCCCAGTTTATCCTCAACTTCAATCTTCAAGGAAAAGAAGTTGAACTTGCGGAACTCCTGAACATGTTAAGGAGTGCGGAGGGCACCTTGCAGAAGGCAAGGGAAACACCTGCTATGTTTGTTGGCGGTTCATCTTCTTCCGGGTCCAAGGCTAGGGCCAAAGGAAGGAAGAAGAAGGCCGCACCCAGACCTAGAGGAGGTGTTAGTAAGGTGGGAGGGAAGGGAAAGAAAAAGAAAGCAGTACCGATAGTTGGCCAGGATGAGTGCTTCCATTGTCACAGGAAAGGGCACTGGAAGAAGGATTGCAAGGCGTGGAACGCCAAGAACCAGGAACCGAAGCAAGCTATGGCTTCGACTTCAGGTGTGTTTGTAATTGAGAATTGTCTGTCGATCAACTCTACTTTCTGGGTATTGGATACCGGATCAGGATCTCATATTTGCAATTCATTGCAGGCACTGAGAAACCGTAGAGTGCTGAAGGAAGGTGATATGATCCTCAGGGTTGCTAACGGAGCTAGCGTGGGAGCTGCGTCCGTCGGGGATTATCACCTAGGATTGACGAGTGGACACATTTTGGTTTTACATAACTGTTATTTTGTACCCAGCTTAACGTGTAATATCATATCTGTTTCCTTGTTATCAAATAAAGGTTATGATTTCACGTTTGTAAGAGATGTTGTCAACATCCACCTTAATCATGGTTTGATTGGGTCCGGTACTCTAAATAACGGCATATATGTTTTAAACCAACTCCAAATTTTCAATGTCCAGAACACACTAAAAAGAAAGTCTCCAGATTTGAATAAAGCTTTCTTATGGCATTGTAGACTGGGTCACATCAATGAGAGAAGGTTGACTAAGTTGCATAGAGAAGGATATTTGGACTCGTTCGAATATCAATCTTATGACACTTGTCAATCCTGTCTCAAAGGAAAGATGACAAAGACTCCATTTACTGGACAAGGAGAAAGAGCGAGCGAGCTCCTAGGACTCATACACAGCGATGTATGTGGTCCAATGTCTACACATGCAAGAGGTGGTTATTCCTACTTCATTACTTTTACAGATGATTTCTCTAGGTATGGATATGTTTTCTTAATGAAGCATAAATCAGAGGCCTTTGAGAAATTCCTGGAATTCAAGAGTGAAGCGGAAAACCAAACAGGCAAAAGTATTAAGACACTAAGATCTGATCGAGGTGGAGAATACTTGAGTGCCGAGTTCCTAGGTTACCTAAAAGAGAAAGGAATTCTCTCTCAGCTTACTCCTCCATACACTCCACAGCACAACGGTGTATCGGAGAGACGGAATCGAACCCTATTGGATATGGTACGATCCATGATGAGTAATGCTGAGTTACCGCGATCTTTCTGGGGTTATGCGCTAGAATCAGCAGCATATCTTTTGAACCAGGTTCCAACCAAGACTGTGCCTACCACACCATATCAGATGTGGAGTGGGAAGAAACCCTGTCTAAAACATTTTAGGACATGGGGGTGTCCAGCTTTTGTAAAAAAGCAGCATGTGGACAAGCTCGAGGCACGATCAGTACTGTGCAAACTTGTGGGATATCCAAAGAACTCCAAGGGATATTATTTCTATTACGCAGAGGAACAAAAGGTTTTTGTTTCTCGTCATGCCCACTTCTTAGAAACTGAATTTTTAGAAAATCAGAAGAGTGGGAGCGAAATAGAACTGGAAGAAATTCCAGAACCACAAGCTGCTACTGAAAGTTTGGTAGAACCAGAGGTTCAAGAAGAACAGAACATTCCCGCACCCCTCCGCAGGAGTAGTAGGCCGTCTCATCCGCCTGAGAGATACTACGGTTTTCTCATTGACGGGGATAGAGAGGATTGCATCATAGATGATGATGAACCTACTGACTTCCAGCAGGCCATCCAGAGCGGCGACTCGGTACGATGGCTAGATGCAATGCAGACCGAGATGGAGTCCATGTACACCAACAAAGTATGGACTTTGGACTTTGCTCCAGATGGGGTAAAACCCATAGGATGCAAATGGATCTTCAAGAAAAAGATTGGTGTAGATGGACAGGTGGAAACCTATAAGGCTAGACTTGTTGCAAAGGGTTTTCGTCAAAGACCTGGTTTGGACTATGACGAAACCTTTTCTCCAGTGGCTATGCTCAAATCCATTCGGGTCCTTCTTGCTATTGCTGCCTTCCATGATTATGAAATCTGGCAGATGGACGTAAAGACGGCTTTTCTGAATGGAAATTTAGAAGAAAGCGTCTATATGGATCAACCAGAGGGTTTCAATCAGAGTGGGAGCAGCGGGAAAGTATGCAAGCTGCTTAAGTCCACTAAAGCAGGCATCGCGGAGTTGGAACATCTGTTTTGATGAAACAGTCAAAGAATATGACTTTATCAAAAATCCAGATGAACCGTGCATATATAGTAAAGTTGTGGCCAGAAGTGTCGTATTCCTCGTCTTATACGTGGATGACATTCTATTGATAGGAAATGACATTCCTATGCTACAATCTGTCAAAGGATTCTTGTCACACAGGTTCTCCATGAAAGACCTGGGTGATGCCTCTTACATTCTGGGGATCCGGATCTATCGTGATAGATCCAAGAGGATGTTGGGACTTTCGCAGTCCAGGTATATCGACACTGTACTGAAAAGATTCAGTATGGAAGATTCTAAGCGCGGTAATCTACCGGCTTGTCACGGAATCACCCTCTCCAAAGAGATGTCTCCCAAGACTGATTTGGAAAGGGAACGCATGTCAATTATACCCTACGCTTCTGCGGTAGGCTCTATAATGTATGCGATGTTGTGTACCAGACCAGATGTAGCTTACGCACTGAGCGTGGTAAGCCGGTATCAGTCAGACCCAGGGGAGAAACACTGGATAGCAGTAAAGAACATTCTCAAGTACCAGAGGAGGACTAAGGAGATGTTCTTGGTTTACGGCGGAAAAGACCTCAGGTTGGAGGCCTTTGCCGATTCCAGCTTCCAGAGTGATAAGGACGATTCCAAGTCCATGTCGGGTTATGTCTTTACCCTCAATGGAGGGGCGGTGTGCTGGAGGAGCTCCAAGCAGGACACCGTTGCTGACTCGACGATGGAAGCGGAGTATATAGCTGCTTGCGATGCCGCAAAAGAAGCAGTCTGGATGAAGAAGTTCCTAACAGAACTTCAGGTTGTTCCTACCATAGTTGATCCAATACCTCTGTATTGCGACAACAACGGAGCTATAGCTTTAGCGAAGGAACCAAGGTCCCATCAGAAGTCCAGACACATCTTGAGGCGGTATCACCTGATCAGGGAGATCATTGATCGTCAGGAGATCGAGGTTCGGAGAGTTGCTTCAGAAGAGAACATTGCTGATCCATTCACGAAGGCCCTTCCTCAGATTCAGTTCGAGAGGCTGCTCGAGATCATTGGTCTACGATATGCCAGTACATGGCCCTAGTGCAAGTGGGAGATTGTTAGTGTTTATGCCCTAGAAGGCCATTACTGTATCATACTAGCTTGTATATTACTTAATGGAAGCTTGGGATATTCACATGTATATAACAGTCTTGCTAAACATGGTAGTATGCTACTTGGTTTTTCTATCTTAATATGTGAGTGTACGTATTGATAGAGCTCTTAGGATCTTGCTTGTCTACCAGCGTTGTGATGGCAGTCACACTAGTGGGGGCTCGGTAGTCTACAAGCACATCCTCATTCAGGTCCCTGGTCGTTGGATTATCGAGACAGAGCATCGATACTCCGGAGTAGACTAGTGTGTACGCTTCTCATCCCAGTTGGGGAGATGGTCTGTCCCACAGCCGTCAGTACGTCGTACTGGAGATAGTATACAGGTGCTCGTTAGGTTACGGGTACACCGGACAGGACTCACAGGGAACTGTTGGTTGGTTTGATACCAGTCGTCAGTGAACAGTTCCCAGGTGACATGAGTACAGCGTAGTCCGCAGACTTGACACTGCTACTTCGTCTCGAGTGTGTCCCACTGTTCTTAGATTGCTACCCTACCACGGCTCAAAGGAGTCGTGCAAACAGGTAGCAGTTGGGTGCAGTCCCGAGCACTTGGAGGCAGTGGCGGTTAGACAGGATTCGTCCCTCCCGGTATTGGGAGTAGATATCGTGCTGTGTCAGAGAGCCATTACGCATAGTCCCTGACCAGGGCAAGTGAGATTTGCTGGTAGGTTCCAGTAGTTTCTCAGGGTGTAATGGGCTACCCTCCGACACGACTTATACCGCTATTAGGGGACTGACGCTTGCCGCCCCCCTAGGCCCGATATGCGATAGTCTTGGACGAACGGACCGGACTGTATGGAGATTGTCACATCAGACTCAGTAGGAGTTCGGATGGGTTTTCTCATCGGCCTTCTTATCGACAACTACCTGGGGACCGTTACGTACAGCTAGTGCCGCTTGCGGTCTGTGGTTAAACCCACTGCCAGCGTAGTAGTCGAGTCTCTAGAGTCCCACACAGAGAGTTTCCTACTCCAGGCGAAACGATATAGAGGTTGCATGGTTTTGCGACAAAGGGTTCGGACGCATACGTGCGTTTACGCGCGTACGACTTTCGGACAGTTTTTACCAGTCGGCTTTGGTTTAAGCCAGTTACTGGTATCCGGTTATTGGATTTTTACAGTCTAAAGTTTTTCCGTATTTTTGCGGATCGGAGGGGCGTTCTCGTAATTGTACGAGAAGCTTCTAGAAGATGTGACTAAGGAGGTTACTTTGGATGAGGTTGTGAGTCATGGTGGTGATTCATTCATTTCATTAATGCACATTTATTGCTTAATGACTCATGCTAATGAATCACCACTAGATATTTTATGAAGCATGCTTATTCATTTCTTTTATTCATTATTCTTAAATAAGAATGCTTCATAATATATTATGATACACACTCTCTCTTCTCTCATTATCTTATCTCACATTCTCTCTCCTCAAGCTCTCATCTTCAAACCCTAATCCTTACACCTCATGAGTTGAGATCAAAGGATTAGTTAGACTAAACAATCCTTAACCATCACTCTATCTCATTCTAACTTCTTTGATTAGCAATCCAAGAAGGTTAGTTACCTCAAGTTAGAGGTTTAGCTTGGTGTTTTGCTCTCGGGTGGATCGTCTACTACCTAGAGAAGGTCGAGGAGAACAAAGGAGGACACAAAGACGACGGACCGGTTTCATTAGGTATAATCCCTAATCACAAGTGAAATGAAACTCTTTGAATACGGTTATTTATAGTTTAGCTTCGATTCAAGCGGTTAGTCGATGTTCGTTCTTTAAACTTGATTGTTTTTGAAAATTCCGCCTCCCCATAAGTACTGGGGTGTACTACATCGACTTACACCTGCCATACCTGTATTATAGATGCTAGGATGCTTGTGTGCATACTTGCGATAGCCTTTATAGATGTTATTTATTACTCACGAGTTGGCAACTCACCCCCGTTGTGCCACAGTCTTTTGCAGGTCCGCTCTGTCAGCACAGTAGCGGCGGGCGCACCGCTTCTTTTGCCTCTCTTGCCAGGACTCGAGGTTTTTGCTCGTAGGTGGGTTGTATTATTATTTTTGTACCATATTGTATATTCTTTGTA
This sequence comes from Agapanthus africanus, assembly GCA_030015575.1. Lineage (NCBI taxonomy): Eukaryota > Viridiplantae > Streptophyta > Magnoliopsida > Asparagales > Amaryllidaceae > Agapanthus > Agapanthus africanus. The sequence goes on along the minus strand of CM057339.1, from coordinate 585,191,327 downwards.
TCTAGAGTACTCCATCTACTGTATCTACCAGTATTGTTGTATATTGACCTAGAGATGAGACTGTGAGATTTGTGGACTGTTTATGCTGTATTTTGCGGTCGAGCTCACTTGAGTCGACATGCTGTTTTTCTCATGTTTCTTTATGATTATTTTGCATGTTGTTGTTTTATATTGCGTGGGATTTGTGACCGCCTTGTGGCGAAGAGCTAGCTCCCGCTTGGGGATGCCTTATTTGTTGGATTTATATATATTCTTTTTGTACCCATTTTGGGGGCCAGTATTTACAAAGGAGACTCTGCCGAAATTTTCGGAAAAATTGATATTGTTTTTAAAAAGGTTTTATTTGACTTATTTGACAAACTCGCTTTCAATTGATTGGTTTTTCTTCACTCTTTTGCTTATTTGGTTTTGGGTTCTGGGCTTTGGCTTACTTATTTTACGGACGTCTTGAGACGTTTCGTAAACTTAAGTGCCAGTCACGTTCTGTACCCTGCGGGTCGTGACAGTCTTCTTTCAAATAGCAAAACTGTATGACATAGATACATTGATGTAGATTCTGCACTGTTGTGTTTATTATTCATTTGCCGCATATTCTTGCTGTTCGCATCGCGTTGCATGTTAAATATGTTATTGTTATATCAAATCCATGCCGTTAGGACACCAGCACCATTATCGATGATGCATATGTTCCACGTACACCTGCTTGCCGGCTCACACACATCATCATCGATAATTGCCATGTCACTACACTGTAGTACTGTTGCATTCAGGATATGACCTTTGCATGGCATACTTTTGTACTTACATACTGTACATTCATACTTGTGTACATACCTATTGTACACCCATACATGCATACATACGTATTCGCACATACATAGATGATTCTCGCTGGATTTGGAGATTTGGGAACAACATGATACTCTTTAAAACTGATTCATTTTAAAAGAGCGGTTTCCCTCAATATGTGCATATTACTATTCCATATTGCATGATATACTGATATGCTTGCATTTCTTTTACATGTCGCATACATCATGCTCTTGATTATATGCATCGAGATATGTTGTTTCCATGATATTTCTGGATTTGGGAACTGTGGATATTTCAAAAGAGAGTATGTACCTGTTTTAAGAACCCGGTTACCCTTGATATGATATTTTAGTGCGTCCACCATGTGTTTTCTCGGTTCTGAGAGCGACATGTGAAACCCAATTCAAGGAGGCGGATGAGGCCGATTGCGGGTACATGGTGGACCCGGTATGGTGCCCCGGGGCGAGAACGGATCGATGTGTGGTAAACGGTGAGCCTGGCAGAGGGACTACTACCTACCAGTGATAGTATTTGGGCTCGGCGGATATCCGGAGGATACCGACCGGAGTTGAGAGATGATATGGGCCGATCCGCACTGACGGAGCCCGACATATGAGGATTTACGTGCCGATGCAAGGCACAGGTTTCATGATTTTTTCGAGTGTCGATGCTTGACACTCAGGTTCCATGATTTTGATATGTCGCGAGCGACGCATGTTGATTTATATCATCATATTTCCATGCATATGCTTTATGATATTTACATGCACGATGCTTGTTGTCATTGGGTGACACGTGGACGAGATCCACATACATACAGACATTGGTCACATAGTTGGATGATATCCACATACTCATAGACTTCCTGATATAGTTGACATTGATTACAATGATCATACCTCATATTTATGATATATTGCTACCTGAGGCACTGACACGAGCTTTTGGTACTACACTTATGTATAGATGTTTACCCTAGCCACCTTATCATGCTTCAGACTTATTCATATTAAGGATATATTACTACTGATCGTATTGACCTAGGATTATGTCATGCATACGATTTCTACTCTGCGATGTTTTCTATTCACGAGTTAGCAACTCACCCCCGTTGTGCCACAGTTCTTGCAGGTTTTGCCGTACAGGTTTCATTGCGGCTTTTCTGGCACACTGCTTCCTTTCTGGGTGATTGCATTGGTAGGTGGGTTCACACGCATCGTGGCCACCCTTGTATTATTTTATTCAGTTGTATCTAGTAATTCCATTAACCAAACATGTATATTGTTTCAGACTTAGAAAACCAGTTATGTATTATTTCGACCTTAGAGTCGCGCGTTGTATTATTATGGTTTTCATGCTGATTTTGAGTTCTTTTTTAGTTTTGATCCTCGCCCTTGGCGTTGTATATTATATTTCTTGCGTGGTTGTGACCGTCGATTGACGAAGAGCTAGCTCCCGCTTGGGGATGACTTTTATCATTGTGTATATATTATTCTTGTTGTACCCCGTTTGGGGCCAGTATTTACAAAGAAAACTCTGCCAAAATTTTCGGAAAAGAATATAGATTTTAAAAATGCATATTTGTCTTACTTATTTAAAAACCTTGTTTTTTTAAACATGTTTTCTTACGTCTTAAAAACTAGTTTTCCTTATTTACTCCTTAAAAATGGTTTTAGATTTCTGGGCTTTTGGCTTACTTGGATTAGATGGGGTCCTATAGACTTCATATGATTCAAGTGCTAGTCACGTGCTATTTCGGGTCGTGACACTTACGGCCAAGACCACTCGTGCATATAAACTCTAGCAGGTGCTTCAAGAAGCTATCAGGGAGGTGGTCGCTATTGATAAAGCCGTCATTTTTACTCGCGAGATGGTTGAAGCTCACTAAGTTACCGAAAAGGAGCTTGAAAGTCGGCTCGCATCGTACCAGGCCCAATAGTCTCAAGCGGAGGCCCGTCTCATAGCAATAATGAATCATGAAGTCGAGACTCGGCGGAAGAAGAATGAACTGATGAATCTATTAAACCGTCCACCGGCTTGAACAAATGTATATGTTTTTTTATTCTCCTTTGTACTTACTCCTGAATGAGAGTATTTTTTTATTCTTTTATAGATTGTACTTTTTATTCATTTTGGTTCATGAATAATAGACATACTTTGTTTCATGGTGGTGTGTCCCTTTTAGCAAATGTGTTTTGTGGATAATCTATTTTGATCTATTTGCAGGACAGCGATGGCTTAGGAGTCAGGTTCAGGTCTGCGTCCTAAGGCTTTCCAACTTTATAAGCCGTGAGGGTCTCATAAAGATTTTTCTCTCTACGGGTCGAGAGGATCTCGTAGGTATATTTTCTCCTTAGGAATCGTGAGAATTCCTAAGTGTGTTTTCTCTTGAGAGTCGTAAGGATCTCACAAGAGAATTTTCTTCCTTACAAGTCGAGAGGACTCATAAGTGTTTGATGAGTTGGCCTTTTTCCGAGTCGAAGCACTGCTCCGATGAGGATGTCATTTGTTTAACGTATTTCCGCGACGGGGTCATTGGATGACGTATTTCTGCGACAGGGTCATTTGCTGACGTGTTTCCGCGACGGGGTCACTGGCTGACGTGTTTCCGCGACGGGGTAATTTGCTGACGTGTTTCCGCGACGGGGTCATTTGGTGACGTGTTTCCGAGACGGGATCATTTGCTGACGTGTTTCCGCGACGGGGTCATGTGATGACGTATTTTCGCGATGGGGTCATTGGCTGACGTATTTCCGCGACGGGATCATCTGCTGACGTATTTCCGCGACGGGGTCATTTGATGACGTATTTCCGCGACGGGGTCATTTGCTGACGTGTTTCCATGACGGGGTCATTTGCTGACGTGTTTCCGCGATGGGGTCATTTGCTGACGTGTTTCCGAGACGGGGTCATTTGCTGACGTGTTTCCGAGACGGGGTCATTTGTTGACGTGTTTCCGCGACGGGGTCATGTGATGACGTATTTCCGCGACGAGTCATTGGCTGACGTATTTCCACGACGGGGTCATGTGCTGACGTATTTCCGCGATAGGGTCATGTGTTGACGTTGCGTCTGCTGTGACGAGACGAATGTTTGTCTGTGGACCGTCAAGATTTGGAACTAGGGATTTTGCCGTGGCTCTGCTCTGCTTACGTTGCGTCTGCTGTAACGAGACGAATGTCGAGGTGGTCTCTAGGTTGTTTGTGAACCTCGAGATTTGGTACTAGGGACTTTGTCGTGGGTCCGATTGGTTGCGACCCTGAGGTCAGTTGTTGACGTTACATTTGCATCCTGCTGGAGTTGAAAAGAAAAGTCATTGTTGACGTTACATTTGCCTCTGTTGATGTTGAACAAAGGTGGCTTAGCAAACAGGGTTAGGATCTTGTCGACTAAGGCTTTTGACTTTATGAGCCGTAAGGGTCTCATAAAGGTATTTCTCCATCGTGAGGATCTCGTAGGTGTATTTTCTCCTTAGGAATCGTGGGGATTCCTGAGCGTGTGTTCTCTTATAAGTCGTAAGGACCTTACAAGAGTGTTTTCTGCTTATAAGTCAAGAGGACTTACAAGTGTCGTTCGCCGTGTGAGCATATCCCTAGTCGCTGGTGGGACTTTGTTAGGGAAATGTTTATTCATGCCCGTGGATTGTATACAAGGGTCAATATTGAACCGCTTGTAGGGAAATCTGGGAGATGTGATGGCTTAAGAACAGGTTCAGATCCCTATAGCTTAAGGCTTTTGAATCTTACGAGCCGTGAGGGTCTCATAAGAAGGTTCTCGATACGAGTCATGAGGATCTCGTAAGTGTGTTTTCTCCTTAGGAATCTTGGGGATTCCTAAGTGTGTCACTCCCTTATGAGTCGTAAGGATCTCACGCAGGTATTTTCTCCTTACAGGGTCGAGAGGACCTTGCAAGTGTCTTTTAACGAGATTGCACCCTTTCGGGTTTTCACAAACTCGCCGATAGTCCTGCTGTTTTTACTCATGGAGCCCTTTCGGGTTTTCGTCCATGCCCATCTCACTTATGGACGTACCGTTTTTTTTTGTGTCAGCCTTGGGATGCTGTGGTCCGTACTAATTTATAGACGTCTCAGTCATTTGCAAGTTTTAGGATATTGCGGTCCATCGTTAGTTTAGGGACGTTTCGGTCCGTTGCAAGTTTTAGGACATTGCGGTCCACCACTAGTTTAGGGACGTTTCGGTCCATTTCAAGTTTTAGGACATTCGTTCCATCCTTAGTTTAGGGACGTTTCGGTCCGTTGCAAGTTTTAGGACATTGCGGTCCATCGTTAGTTTAGGGACGTTTCGGTCCGTTGCAAGTTTTAGAACATTGCGGTCCATCGTTAGTTTAGGGACGTTTCGGTCCATTGCAAGTTTTAGGACATTGCGGTCCATCGTTAGTTTAGGGACGTTTCGGTCCATCGTACGTTTTCGAGGCGAGGTTTTGTTGGATACTACTTATAGAGTTCAGGCTTGGGAAGATAGCGAGCGGACATAGGCATCGTCATCTATCGTTGACCTAGGCCGTGACTCGTCAGGCGTAGTATTTTTTCAAGAATCGGCCGTTTATTGGCTTGAAGAGTCTTCCGCCATGCATATCCATGAGCAAGTAAGCCCCACCCTGGTAGACTTTGTCTATGATGTACGGACCTTCATAGTTCGGCTCGAATTTCCCCCGTTTGGCACGATTGGGGATCATAGGTTTCTTGACCACTAGCACGAGTTCGCCTTGGTGGAATGTTCTCGGCCTAGTCAGTCTCTTGTATGAGCACGTCATTTTTGCTTTGTAAGCCTCCAAGTTTTGCTGCGTCATGAGCCAGGTTTCGTCAAGGGCGTCCAGCTCCTCAAGCTAAAGATGAGTATTCTCTTTGTCTGTTAGCTCGTAGTGAACTTCCACTCGCAGAGAGGGTAATGTAAGTCCATGCTACCGCTCCCGGTACTTACGGGCTTGCGGAAATGACGAAAAACAATTTTTCTAGAGGAGGTAACATGGACTCAAAACGGATCTTTGTTAAACTATCTACCTAACAACCTAACTAGGAGTTGTTAACTACTCGGATAGGGGGTTATACCTTTCTTTCTTGAACTCCTTCGTCTTCAACTCTCGATGGTGTACGATCGGCTTCACCCCGTCGTCTCCTTGCGCCGAAGATCGATCCACCCGAAAGCTTCTACCTTTGGCTTCTTCTTCGAACTTTGAAGAAACTAGTTCACTCGGTTAGCTAAACCTTGTGAACTAGAGTGAGTAGAGGAGAGTGTGTTGGGATTTTTCTCTATGGTTCTTGCTTCTCAACACATGAGACAAGTGAACCGTAGACTAGAGAGAGAGGGAGAGCAAGAGGAAGAGGGTGAGAGCTCAAAACAAGAGAGAGAAAGGAAATGAGAGAATGAGTAAGACTTTTCTCCCTTTGGCTCTCATAATCCAAAGTCATCATAACAAAAATATCAATCAAGTATTATGTGATGGTTTAAGTCAAAATAGCCATATCATTTCATGCACTCATTTTGCATAAGATAAACAAGCAAGCAAAAGTCTTTGCCATGAAATGATAGCTATTGTCATGATGATGGTCAACTAGTCCAACCTAGTCAACCGGTCAACAAAGTCAACAAGTCAACAAAGTCAACCCCTCAACAACCATGTCACTATAATACTTAATTAATATTAATGTTAATCATATATCATATTCTCATTAGGGTTGAGCAAAAAGTCAACAGTCAACAGTCAACAACTCTAATGAGAATCCTCTGCCTCTGTCTCTCCGTCAACTGTGCATACACACCTGCATCCGCGTTCCGAGGAACATGAATACATACAAGATAAAACCAATCCCAAAACGTACACTAGGATCTGGCTTAAACCAAAGCCCGCTAGTGTTAACTGTCCGGACACTGTACGTGCACAAGTGCACGGATGTGACCGAACCCTGTCGCAAAACCATGCGACCTCTACTCTTTTGCCTAAAGGTGAATAGCTTTCTGTGTGGGACTCTAAAGACTCGACACTACGCTGGCAGTGGGTTTAACCACAGACCGCAAGCGGCACAAGCTGTGCGTAACGGTCCCCAAGTAGATGCCGACAAGAAGACTGATGAGGTGAAACCCATCTGAACTCCTACCGAGTCTGACTGTGACAGTCTCCATACAGTCCGGTCTGTTCGTCTGATACATCGCATGGTGGGCCTAGGGGGAGGTAAACGTCAGTCCCCTAAAAGCGGTACAAGTCGTGTCGGAGTGAAGCCTAGAACACCCTGAGATAACACTGGAAACCTACCAGTATATCTCGCTTGCCCTGGCCAGGGACTACTCGTGTAATGGCTCTCCTAGACACAGCGCGATGTCAACCCCCAATACCGGGAGAGACGAATCCTATCTAACCGTCACTGCCTCCAAGTGCTTCGGGACTGCACCCAAAAACTACCTGTTTGCACGACTCGTTTGAGCCGTGGTAGGGTAGTAATCAAAGTACAGTGGGAACACACTCAAGGCGAAGTGACAGTGTCAAGTCAGCGGACTAAGCTGTACTCATGTCACCTGGGAACTGATAACTGACGATAGGTATAGTACCAACCAATAGTTCCCGACGAGTCCTGTCGAGTGTACTCGTAACCCAACGAGCACCCGCATACAATCTCCTGTACGACGTACTGATGGCTGTGGGACAGACCATCTCCCACACTGGGATGAGAAGCGCATACGCTAGTCTACTCCGGAGTATCGATGCCCTGTCTCGATAGTCCTGCGACTAGGGACCTGCATAAGGATGTGCTTATAGATTACACAGCCCCCACTAGTGTGACTGCCATCACAACGCTGGTAATCAAGCAAAGATCCTAAGGGCTCCACTAATGTGTATATGTGATATGCTAAAATAAACACATGTACACATTGAAGTATTAACAAACCAAGTAGCATACTACGATATTGAGCAAGATTGTTTATACAAGGTGAATATCCCAAGCTTCCATTAAGTAATATACAAACTAGTATGATACAGTAATGGCCTCTAGGGCATATACACTAACAATCTCCCACTTGCACTAAGGCCATGTACTGGCGTATCGAAGACCTATCATCTCGATCAGCCGCTCGAACTGGGTCTGGGGTAAGGCCTTTGTGAGTGGATCAGCAGTGTAATCTTCCGTAGAAACTCTCCGAACCTCGATCTCTTGGCGACCCACGATCTCCTTAATCAGGTGATACCGCCTCAAGATGTGTCTGGACTTCTGATGGGACCTTGGTTCCTTTGCTAAAGCTATAGCCCCGTTGTTGTCGCAATACAGAGGTATTGGATCAACAATGGACGGAACCACCCGAACTTCAGTTAAGAACTTCCTTACCCAGACAACTTCTTTTGCGGCATCTGCAGCAGCGATATATTCCTCTTCCATCGTCGAGTCAGCAACGCTTTCCTGTTTGGAACTCTTCCAACACACCGCCCCTCCATTGAGGGTAAAGACATAACCCGACATGGACTTAGAATCATCCTTGTCACTTTGGAAGCTGGAGTCAGCAAAGGCCTCGATCTGGAGGTCTTTTCCGCCATACACCAAGAACATCTCCTTAGTCCTTCTCAGGTATTTGAGAATGTTCTTTACTGCTATCCAATGTTTCTCCTCTTGGTTTGACCGATACCGGCTTACCACACTCAGTGCATAAGCTACATCTGGTCTGGTACACAACATCGCATACATTATAGAGCCTACCGCAGAAGCGTAGGGTATAATAGACATGCGATCCCTTTCCAAATCAGTCTTGGGAGACATCTCTCTGGAGAGGGTGATCCCGTGACAAGCCGGTAGATTACCGCGCTTGGAATCTTCCATACTGAATCTTTTCAGTATGGTGTCGATGTACCTGGACTGTGAGAGTCCCAGTATCCTCTTGGATCTGTCACGATAGATCCGGATCCCCAGAATGTATGAGGCATCACCCAGGTCTTTCATGGAGAACCTGTGTGACAAGAACCCCTTGACGAATTGTAGCATAGGAATGTCATTTCCTATTAAGAGAATGTCATCCATGTATAAAACGAGGAATACTACAGTTCTCGCTACAAATCTACTATAGATGCATGGCTCATCTGGATTTTTGATAAAGCCAAATTCCTTGACCGTCTCATCAAAACAGATGTTCCAACTCCGCGATGCCTGCTTTAGTCCATAGATGGACTTAAGCAACTTGCACACCTTTCCGCTGCTCCCACTCTGAATGAAACCCTCTGGCTGGTCCATATAAACACACTCCTCTAAATTTCCATTTAGAAAAGCGGTCTTTACGTCCATCTGCCAAATCTCATAATCGTGGAAGGCAGCAATGGCAAGAAGGGTCCGAATGGATTTTAGCATAGCTACTGGAGAAAAGGTCTCGTCATAGTCCAAACCAGGTCTTTGACGAAAACCCTTTGCAACCAGTCTAGCTTTATAGGCCTCAACCTGTCCATCTACACCAATCTTCCTTTTGAAGATCCACTTGCATCCTACGGGTTTTACCCCATCTGGAGCAACGTCCAACGTCCATACTTTGTTGGTGTACATGGGCTCCATTTCGGTCCGCATTGCATCCAGCCATTTTATCTAGTCAACGCTCTGAATGGCCTGCTGGAAGCTAGTCGGCTCATCATAATCTATGATGCAATCCTCTCTATCCCCGTCTATGAGAAAACCATAGTATCTCTCGGGCGGATGAGACTGCCTACTACTCCTGCGGAGCGTCGTAGGAATGTCATTTTCTTTTGAACCCTCTGGTTCTACTAAGCTTTCAATAATAGTCTGTGGTTCTGGAATTTCTTTCAGTTCTATTTCGCTCCCACTTGTTTCCTTTTCTAAGAACTGGTGTTCCAGAAAGTGGGCATTACGAGAAACAATGATCTTTTGTTCCTCTGCGTAATAGAAGAGATACCCTTTGGAGTTCTTTGGGTATCCCACAAACTTGCACAGTACTGAGCGTGCCTCGAGCTTGTCCGCATGCTGCTTTTTGACAAAAGCCGGACATCCCCAGATCTTCAGATATTGAAGATAGGGTTTCTTCCCACTCCATATCTCATATGGTGTGGTAGGCACAGTCTTAGTCGGAACTCAGTTCAAAAGGTATGCAGCTGATTCCAGTGCATATCCCCAGAATGATTGCGGTAACTCAGCGTTACTCATCATGGAACGTACCATATCCAATAGGGTTCGGTTCCGTCTCTCCGATACACCGTTATGTTGCGGAGTGTATGGAGGAGTAAGCTGAGAGAGAATTCCGTTCTCTTTTAAATAGTCCAGTAACTCGGCACTCAAGTATTCACCACCTCGATCCGATCTTAGTGTCTTGATACTTTTGCCGGTTTGTTTTTCTAATTCATTCTTATATTCCTGGAATTTTCCAAAGGCTTCGGACTTATGTTTCATTAAGAAGACATAACCGTACCTTAAAAAGTCATCCGTAAAAGTAATGAAGTAAGAATAACCGCTTCGCGCATGTGTAGACATTGGACCGCACACGTCGCTGTGTACGAGTCCCAAGAGCTCGCTTGCCCTTACTCCGTGTCCAGTGAACGGAGTCTTTGTCATCTTTCCTTTGAGATAGGATTGACAAGTGGCATACGATTGATATTCGAACGGATTCAAATATCCTTCTGTATGTAACTTCGTTAACCTTCACTCATTGATGTGACCCAGTCTACAATGCCATAAGAAAGTCTGATTTATTTCCGGAGACTTTCTTTTGTGTGTATTCTAGATATTGAAAATCTGTGGTTGGTTTAGTACGTATATACCATTGCTTAATGTACCTGACCCAATCAGAACTTGATTAAGGTGAATGTTTACAACATTACTTACAAACACAAATTCATAACCTTCTTTAGAAATCAAAGATACAGAAATGATATTACAAGTTGCGTTGGGTACAAAATAGCAATTACGCAAAACCAAAACGTGTCCATCTGACAACCCCAAGTGATAGTCCCCCACGGCCTTAGCATCCATGCTAGCTCCGTTTGCAACTTTGAGGGTCATGTCACCTGCCTTCAAAACCCTACGGTTTCTCAACGCCTGCAAAGAATTACAGATATGAGATCCTGATCCGGTATCCAATACCCAGGAAGTAGAGTTTATTGATAGACAGTTTTCAATAACATACACACCTGAAGCTGAAGCCGCAACTTGCTTCAGTTCCTGTGTCCTGGCTTTCCAAGCCCTGCAATCTTTCTTCCAGTGACCACTCTTATGACAGAAAAATCACTCTTCTTTATCCACAAGCCTTCCCGCTACCTTTGTTGCTTTTGCTTTTCCCTTCGTATCCACTTTACTAACACCGCCCCTTGGTTTGGCGGAGGCTTTCTTCTTCTTTCCCTTGTCTTTCGCCTTGGACCTAGAAGAGGAAGATCCTCCTACAAACAAAGTGGATGTTTCCCTACCTTTCTGTAGGGTGCCCTCTGCACTCCTCAGCATGTTGAGGAGTTCTGAAAGTTCAACTTTTTTTTCTTGTAAATTGAAGTTCAGGATAAACTGGGCGTAAGTGGAAGGAAGGGACTGGAGAATCAAGTCCGTATAGAGTTCATTCTCTAACGTGGTCCCAAGTTCCGCGAGCTCCTTAATGAAGCCAATCATCTTAAGCACGTGTTCCGCTACCGATGATCCGATGGCCAATCTTGCCGAAAATAGCTTCTTCGTGTTGGAGATAGTGCCCTTAGAGTCAATTATTGGATCACAGACACGTGATTGCAATGATTGAGGGAGGACCTATCCCGGTAGGACAGTCTTACTCGAGATGATAGTATGCTATCTGGTTTACCTTTATCATCGTGTACTGCTTTAGGTGACCTGACAGGTCGCTATTGCACGTTGATAGAGCCCCTAGGATTCTTGCTTGACTGCCAGCAGTATGAGGGCGATCATATAAGTGAGAGCTGGAGTCTATAAGCACATCCTTAAAAGGTCCCTAGTCGTGGGAGTTTCGAGACAGGGCATCGATACTCCAGAGTAGACTAGTGTATACAGTCGAGACCCCGACGAGGAGCGGTGGCCGGTCTCACAAGCCACTGGTGTCAGTTGGTTCACCTAAGATGTATACAGGTGCTCATTGGGTTATGAGTACACCGGACAGGACTCGCCGGGAACATGCTAGTTGGTCTTATACCTGACGTCAGATAGCAGTTCCCAGGTGACATGTGTACAGGTTAGTCCATCGACCTGGGGATCGTCATTTGTCTCGTGTGAGTTCCCACTGTGCTTTGATTACTACCCTACCACGGCTCAAAGGAGTCGTGCAAACAGGTTTTAGTTGGGTACAGTCCCGAGCCACATGGAGGCAGTGAGCGGATCTTCAGAGGTTCGTCTCTCCCGGTATTCGGGGTGAGGTCGCGCTGTGTCTATGAGAGCCATTACACGAAGTCCTTGGCCAAGGCAGGAGATTTACTGGTAGGTATTCCAGTAGTATCTCAGGGTGTTCTGGGCTACACTCCGACATGACTTGTACCACTTTTGGGGGTCTGACTTTTACCAACCCCCTAGGCCCGCCATGCGATGCTCATAGACGAACGGACCGGACTGTACGGATATTGTCACTGACAGGCTCAGTGGGGTGTCAGGATGAGTTCGCTCATCGACGTCCCTTTTGGTCAATAGCTGGTGGCCCGTCACGTATTGGCTTATACCGCTGACGTGCTAGTGGTTAAATCCACAGCCATAGTATTGACGAGTCTTTAGAGTCCACCACACTTTCAGTTACTCAAGCTTTCGGGCGAAACGCTGTAGAGGCCGTATGGAGATATAGCAGGGTCCGATCAGATACGTGCGGTATTGCACGGATCAGGATCGGACGGTTTGTACTAGTGGCCGTATGGTTATATGGCAGGGTTCGATCGGATACGTGCAGTATTGCACGGATCAGGATCGGACGGATATTACTAGCCGGCTTTAGTTTAAGCCGGATCCTAGTTTAGTACAGTGTAGATTTTGTCTCATTGCATTTGTATCCGGACGGAATACAGATGCGGGTGTGTATGCACAGTATCGGGGTTTTCCTGTAATTTATTACGGGACCAGTTTTCTGGAGTTGCCAGTTTGCATTCCGTTCCGGCCGGTTTTCCTTTGTTCTTTCCCGGCCGGACTTTTCTGATGGAGGGTGTTATTTGCAAGTTTGCAAATAACACATTGTGGAGGGCTTTCTTGCAAATGTATTAATTATGAAAGCATCTTTTGATACCATTCTTATCTATCATCATCACTTGCTTTTTGTTGATTTGAGGTGATTAGTAGTTGATGTGAGTTAGTTATGATGATGTTTGGATATGGTCACCCTCTCTCTTTTCCTACACTCACCTCCCTCTTGCTTATGTATTCTTTTCCTCCACCATTTTCTCTTATGAGATAGTTGAACACATTTGAGAGAAGAAGATGAGTTTTTCATTCTTGAGAGTTTCATTCTTGATCTCATTTTCATGTTAGAAAAATGCAAGCACCATTTTTCTTATCTTGATTCCTCCATCATCTTCAAAGGTAACAAACCCCAAATGAGACATAGCCTCTACATTACACATTCTACAGCAAATCTTGGACGCGTCGGCCAGCCAACTTCGAGCCCGAGTTGCCTCGGTATTGAGGTGGGAGCCCGTAAAAGATACAGGCGATGTGGTGCCCTTCCGGCGAGGAGGCGACGACCGGAGTTTCCGCAAGAGATCGGGACGACGACGAGAAGACCGGAGGACTCGGATCATTCGGTATATCTCTTCCCCTTCTTGTAGTTAGCTTAGACTAGTTAATGGTTCGATCCGGGTGTTTAGTGCGCGGTGGTGCCGGTTTGCTAAGTTCGCAAAATTAAAGTTTATCACCGCTTCCGCATTTGGCCGTCGGATTGACGGCCGGGGCGCCGCCGTGCACTTACACTTCGACACTCCGTATCTTGTGATACGAGATTGATCTCCATACAGTTCTTTTGTATGGAGAAATATAGATTCGAGGTCCATATTCTCGTGCCTCCTATGATGTTCGTTGTCCATAGAGGCAAGCACGAGGCACTTGGCCTTCGCGCAATCGATCTCCCAGGTCTTCCGGATTCCCCTATCCGTGACGCTGGTTTTGGGACCTGGGACAGGGGGAGCTTTGGTGGTAAGGAGATACCCCAACTTGTCATAAGTGATTGCCATTTTGACATTCCTGAGCCAATCTTTGTAGTTTGGCCCTGTCAGTATGTTTTTATCTAGAAGTAACTTAAGTCCGGTCATGATGATTGGTCGCTGCAATTAGGAGAGAGAGAAGAAACACTTTAGCATGATGCTCTTGCAAGTTTAGAGTGGTTTTTAATTTGTCTAAATAGGATGGCCCCCACTGTCTCTCGAATACCTCCTCAAACCAAAAAGGAAGAATTAGTCAGGATCAATCTCACCGTACAATACTTGCTTAACCGTTCGTCCAGGCTGGTGTCGGTACTTCGAGGGAGGTTTTCCAACGCTTTCGCGAAGTTCCTTAATTTAAGAACCTCTTTTCCCTGGGGCGTAGCCCCGCTAACACCTTTCTAGACACCTACTTGGTTTATAGCATTGATCGTTAAGTGAGAAATTTCCCGAGGAGTAGCATATACTCACAGTAGGATCGGGATCCAAATATCATCGCGTGACAAAACTGAAGGAATCCTACCAGAATCATCACACTCCAAATGGTATGCAGTGCTAGCAAGTTTCAGTTCTTTTGAAACTCCCGATGTAGATTTTTGCCCCATGCTCTTATGACCTTGGCGTGAGGTCAAAATGTCATAAGTCACATGTCAAGTTCTTCCCATCATTATCCAGGTTAATTTGAACCCACCCGTACCTACCCTTGACGTAGGCCAAAATAGCAGTACGACTGTCTCCAACCAACGCATTCTATCTATGCAATAGATAAATATCCGGCAGGTACCAATCATTATGCCTTGGCGTAAGGTCAAAATACATAGCTTGAATACTACCGAATATTTAACTGAAATGATGGAGGGCTACGGATGGTTTTGGCAAAACCGTGAACGTAGTGAACTTGATATGATCGATGGAACGAGATAGCTTTTAAAAGGAGTGGCTTAAGCTCCGCGTTTAAAAGTTATTTTGAAAAGAAACCGAGTGGTTTTTGAAAGTGTTCCAACGACTTTTACTTGGTTTATTTTTCTTTGCATTAGTTCTTTTAATGCGTATTTTTCTTGCATTAGTTATTTTAATGCATCCCATCATTTAATCCTACCATTGCAGAAAACAACCAAAATATGACGTACGCTTATGCCATTCGCATTCGCCACGGGGCCCCGTCATTATCCGTTAGGTTGCTTAACTAACGACAGAGAGGGGGCTGGGCTAGCGCGGCTGCAAAACATAAGCAACGCCTAAATAATATCATATATAGATATATTGCAATGATAGCCATTTCAGATCACAGATGAAAACATTGGATATACTAGGAATCCGCAATTCGTACGAGCCTGTAACGAAAAGCTGATTACACGGTCGCGGTGAATAGCCAAACCCCACCCTAGACCCCTACGGGTGCGGCAAACTACCCGCCAAGTACCCGAAGCGAAGCAACCTCCCTCAACTCCGTGAGTAGGCCACTCGGCACTTCGGGATACCCGGTAGTTTGTGCACCCCCTCCATGGGTCTATCCTAGGAGCAAAAACAGTAAAAAGAAATTATACAATGACGGCTACAACCTCGACCCGGTTGTGCGGCCATATAAATAATATTACATCAATTTACAAATTTACATGAATTGAAAGAAAAAAAAACTCTCATCTCACAACCCCCGGCTATTCACCCGCGACAATCCAAAGAATTCATATACACATACCAACATCATCACAGATCACAGATTTGTATAACTCCCACTAATCGACATATAGCGATTAGCAGACGTTCAATACAAATATCACATCACAGATAAAAACCCGTTAGCCTTAGTTTTTAGAAACTCGATCAAAATACGGTTTTTAAATCCCCCAAAACAAATTTTTCTTTCTGGAAAATCTGGGCTGAAAAAACATATACCAAAAATCCCAAAATACCCCATAGAACAAACTGCAGTGAAGACGATCCAGAGAGGAGCTAAATCGGCCGCGGAACGGCGGCAATAGCAAGCTATTGCCGCGTTTCCGCGGCGGTTTGATGGGTTCTCTGGACCGTTTTTCTACAGTAGACTACAAAAACCCTGAGTCGATTTTTAAAGCATGATTTATTATTTTTACAGCACTTTAAAAATTGACAGCAAGTTTGATATCGGGGTGTATTTCGTGACCTTTTCTCCAATCGAATTTCTAGTTACTATGCTAACAAGTTAGGTAGTGTTTAACTAGGCTCTGATACCACTGTAAGTCCATGCTACCGCTCCCGGTACTTACGGGCTTGCAGAAATGACGGAAAACGATTTTTCTAGAGGAGGTAACATGGACTCAAAACGGATCTTTGTTAAACTATCTACCTAACAACCTAACTAGGAGTTGTTAACTACTCGGTTAGGGGGTTATACCTTTCTTTCTTGAACTCCTTCGTCTTCAACTCTCGATGGTGTACGGATCGGCTTCACCCCGTCGTCTCCTTGCGCCGAAGATCGATCCACCCGAAAGCTTCTACCTTTGGCTTCTTCTTCGAACTTTGAAGAAACTAGTTCACTCGGTTAGCTAAACCTTGTGAACTAGAGTGGGTAGAGGAGAGTGTGTTGGGATTTTTCTCTATGGTTCTTGCTTCTCAATACATGAGACAAGTGAACAATAGACTAAAGAGAGAAGGAGAGCAAGAGGAAGATGGTGAGAGCTCAAAACAAGAGAGAGAAAGGAAATGAGAGAATGAGAAAGACTTTTCTCACTTTGGCTCTCATAATCCAAAGTCATCAGAACAAAAATATCAATCAAGTATTATGTGATGGTTTAAGTCAAAATAGCCATATCATTTCATGCACTCATTTTGCATAAGATAAACAAGCAAGCAAAAGTCTTTGCCATGAAATGATAGCTATTGTCATGATGATGGTCAACTAGTCCAACCTAGCCAACCGGTCAACAAAGTCAACAAGTCAACAAAGTCAACCCCTCAACAACCATGTCACTATAATACTTAATTAATATTAATGTTAATCATATATCATATTCTCATTAGGGTTGAGCAAAAAGTCAACAGTCAACAGTCAACAACTTTAATGAGAATCCTCTGCCTCTGTCACTCCGTCAACTGTGCATACACACCTGCATCCTCGTTCCGAGGAACATGAATACATACGAGATAAAACCAATCCCAAAACGTACACTAGGATCTGGCTTAAACCAAAGCCTGCTAGTGTTAACTGTCCGGACACTGTACGTGCACAAGTGCACGGATGTGACCGAACCCTGTCGCAAAACCATGCGGCCTCTACTCTTTTGCCTAAAGGCGAATAGCTTTCTGTGTGGGACACTAAAGACTCGACACTACGCTGGCAGTGGGTTTAACCACAGACCGCAAGCTGCACTAGCTGTGCGTAACGGTCCCCAGGTAGATGCCGACAAGAAGACTACCAAGGTGAAACCCATCTGAACTCCTACCGAGTCTGACTGTGACAGTCTCCATACAGTCCGGTCTGTTCGTCTGATACATCGCATGGCGGGCCTAGGGGGCGGTAAACGTCAGTCCCCTAAAAGCGGTACAAGTCGTGTCGGAGTGAAGCCCAGAACACCCTGAGATAACACTGGAAACCTACCAGTATATTTCGCTTGCCCTGGCCAGGGACTACTCGTGTAATGGCTCTCCTAGACACAGCGCGATGTCAACCCCCAATACCGGGAGAGACGAATCCTGTCTAACCGTCACTGCCTCCAAGTGCTTCGGGACTGCACCCAAAAACTACCTGTTTGCACGACTCCTTTGAGCCATGGTAGGGTAGTAATCAAAGTACAGGGAACACACTCGAGGCGAAGTGACAGTGTCAAGTCAGCGGACTAAGCTGTACTCATGTCACCTGGGAACTGATAACTGACGATAGGTATAGTACCAACCAACAGTTCCCGACAAGTCCTGTCCAGTGTACTCGTAACCCAACGAGCACCCGCATACTATCTCCAGTACGACGTACAAATGGCTGTGGGACAGACCATCTCCCACACTGGGATGAGAAGCGCATACGCTAGTCTACTCCGGAGTATCGATGCCCTGTCTCGATAGTCCTACGACTAGGGACCTGCATAAGGATGTGCTTATAGATTACCCAGCCCCCACTAGTGTGACTGCCATCACAACGCTGGTAATCAAGCAAAGATCCTAAGGGCTCCACTAATGTGTATAGGCGATATGCTAAAATAAACACATGTACACATTGAAGTAGAAACAAACCAAGTAGCATACTACTATATTTAGCAAGATTGTTTATACAAGGTGAATATCCCAAGCTTCCATTAAGTAATATACAAACTAGTATGACACAGTAATGGCCTCTAGGGCATATACACTAACAGGTAACTCTATCTCCAAGGGAATTATTGCTTCAGTGCTGAATACCATTGCATACGGCGTTGTGTTTGTGGCCGTTTTGAACGTAGTTCGATACGCCCAGAGAGCTTAACGCAATCTCTCATGCCAGTCCTTCTTATTTCGAGACACCGTCTTTTTCACGACCTTCGTCAAGGTCTTGTTGAAAGCCTCAGCCAGACCGTTAGCTCGAGGATTATAGACTGAAGAGTATCTCCAGTCTATATTATGCTGCTGAGCGAAGCGGCTGATCTTATGGCTTCTGTAGGTCGGCCTGTTATCGGAGATAATCCGTCGCGGAGTGCCGAACCGATAGATGACGTATGTCTTGAAAAAATGAAGGATATTCTTCATCTTCACTTCTCTTAGCGGCTGCTTCTGCCCACTTAGAGAAGTAATTATCTGTCTCCAGTATGAACCGATGGCCTCTGGATGATACTGGTTCAATAGGCCCGATTATGTCAGTTCCCTACATTTCGAACGGTCACCTTTCCACCGTTGGATGTAGAGGATTTGGATGCTGGTGGATAAAATCCCCGTGAATCTAGCACGACTGGCACTGCTTCACGTATTCGAGGCAGTCTTGGATCATTGTGGGCTAATAGTAGCCCATCCTTTTGATCTTCAGTTTCATCTTCGTCCTGGCTTGATGAAAACCGCCGAGTCCGTCGTGAGTTTCTTGGACGACTCTTCTTGCCTCTTCAG
Source organism: Agapanthus africanus (assembly GCA_030015575.1). Classification (NCBI taxonomy): domain Eukaryota; kingdom Viridiplantae; phylum Streptophyta; class Magnoliopsida; order Asparagales; family Amaryllidaceae; genus Agapanthus; species Agapanthus africanus. Next base: position 585,172,372 of record CM057339.1, on the reverse strand, counting down.
GTCCCAGGCATCTCAGCCATAGAGAGTCGAACGATCTCTTATACAGCGTATCTTCGACGAAGGCGAAGGATAGAGCTCGTTTCATGAGCAGATGTTTTGAGGACGCATCTTCAGGAGTTCGACGTGATTTGAAGTAGTCTATAAAGACTTCTCTCCAATCATTAGACTTTTCCTGGTCCTTTATTTGTAGGGTCGTCGGCTTGGTCTCTCCCTTTTCTTCAGAAGACTCGGGAGATATTTCTTCCAGTGCAAGAACCCGACGGCTTTGCACAACGATCCTCACGTCATCGAGGTTTTTGTCAGCCAGTTCTTTAGCGAGTTTTGCTAACGCATCCGCCTTGCTATTTTCCGCTCGCGGTATGCTTTCCAGGGCGTAGGAAGGGATTTGAGTCAGCAATTGTTGCACTCTCTCACCGTACTTTACCAACTCTGATTTGCACGTTTGATAGTCGTCGTTTACTTGACTAACGACCAGTTAGGAGTCTCCGTATATAAGGAGGTTTTCGATCCCCATGTCGATAGCGATCGCATTATCCCTCCTTATGGAGTCATGAAGATGAGGCCTACCCTAGACTTTGATTATGGGGGAACTGTTCTTTCGTTTCTTCATGGAAGATGCCCCATCAAAGTAGAGTTCCCATCGGTGTTACTCTCTCCTTTCTCGCCGTCGATTTTGTCAAATGCGTGCTCGTCTGGCAATTTGCAATTTATGGGTGAATCAGCAGGTATGGTATGCTCAGCGAGGAAGTCGGCGATGTCCTGGCCTTTCACTGCCTTGAGAGGTCGATAAGTTGTCGAGAATTCCATTAGGAGTAGGGCCCATTTAGCGAGCCGCCCTGTTAGTATGGCTCTTGACATCAAATATTTGAAGGGATCCACCTTTGATATGAGATGGACCTCATGCGCCAAAGCATAATGCTGAAGCTTCGTTATAGCGAAGATTAATGCCAGGCAATGTTTTTAGATAGGGGAGTAATTGTTTTTTTCCCCCAGGAGAACTCGACTCAAATAGTAGAGGTCTCTCTCCTTCCCTTGGTCGTTTTCTTGTGCCCAAAATGCGCCTAAAGAACCCTCAAGGGCGGTTGTGTATAGAATGAAGGGCTTTCCTTTGACCGGAGTGGTCAGTACTGGCGGATTCTGCAAATATTGCTTGATTTCGTCCAGTGCAGTTTGGCCTTTGCGATCCCAAACGAACAGGGTCCCCTTCTTTATTAGATGACTGTAGGGGCGGCATTTGCCGGAGAGGTTGGCTATGAACCATCGGATGTATACGAGCTTTCCTTAGAGAGACAGCAGTTACTTAAGAGTTCTTGGCGGAGGCTTTTCCATGATCGCCTTGATCTTCGACGGGTCTATTTCGATGCCTCGATGTCGTACGATGAATCCTTGGAATTTACCCGAGGAGACTCCGAATGCGCATTTCAGAGGGTTCATCTTCAAGTTGTATTTCCGACGACGTTGGAACACTATTTTTAGATGCTCCCAATGCTCCTCGTGTGATTTGCTTTTTACCACGAGGTCGTCAATATATCATTCGACGATTCCATGTATGAGTTCGTCGAAAAACTTCGTCATGGCCCTCTGATAGGTGGCGCCAGCGTTCTTCAGGCCGAAAGGCATTACTTTGTAGCAAAATATCCCCAGCGGAGTCCGGAAAGCGGTATGCTTCTGGTCTTCGGAATGCATCTTTATTTGATTGTACCCCGATGAGCCGTCCATGAAGGAGAAAACTTCGAGAGTGGACGTGTTCTCTATCATCAGCTCAGTAACCGGTATTGAAAAGTCATCCTTTGGGCAAGCTTTATTGAGGTCTCGAAAGTCCATGCAGATGCGCACTGTCCTATTTTTCTTCATCACTGGGACAATGTTCGCGATCCAATCAGGGTACTGAACCTCTTGAATGAAGCCGGAGTCGATTAGCTTCTTGACCTCGGCGTTGATGCTCATTTCAAGTTCGAGCCGCATTCTTCTCGGTGCTTGTTTGACTGGCTTGGCGTCCAGAGATATCACTAATTTGCGCACCGCTATTTCCGGATCTAGCCCGGACATCTCGGAGTAGTTTCATACAAAGCAGTCTTTATACTTCATGAGCACTTCTTTGAGCATAGCCACCTTTTCTTTAGACAACAGCTTATTGACGAATGTCGGCCGTGGGTCGTTTTCCGTTCCCAGGTCGATTTTTCTGAGGTTATCTGCAGTAGTATGTATCCCATCTTCTAGATCTTTTGGCGCCGGTAGAAACTCAGAGATCACTTCGTCATCATTTTCGAAGCACCGGGAGAGGTCATCCATATTGTTGGGCACTCCTTCTCCTGTCAGCGTTATTACGTGACAGGTACGAGATCGCTTCCAAGACCGATGTTGATCCGGCTCTACTCTCGCTACATACGTGGCTTTCGGTTCATGATATTGTGGTAGGATTACCCTCCAACTGCTGGATAGAGCGAACCTTCCTTGCTCATACTGGTCTTCTACCCAGTTTTTGAATGTGAAGCAGTCTTTGAGAGGATGACCTATTGCTCGATGATAGGAGCAATAATCCGGGTGATGAACCTCGTTTGCTTGCTCCGGGTGTTTGGACTCCAGGAGGGTAATCATCTGATGTTTAATGACAAGATCGAATATCTTTCTTGTCTTGTCTTGGGGAAAAGAATATGCTCGACCCATCTTCTTTATAAGAGACGGATCCCGGCTGCTCAATTTTCGATCGCAAGGTTTCTTGGACCCGCTTTGCTACTGTCGAACGTTTTTTCCGTTCTTCATTTTATTTCTACCTCTGCGTCGGGTCTTTTGTATGACGGACTGGCGACGAAGGGCATCGTCATTCTCCGTAGCCTGCTGAAGGAGGAGCTGCGTCCTAGCTTTCTCGTAAATGGCCATTTCGCGGCTATGATCATCCCGGACCTTTTGACCCGCTTTCCTTATTAGCTTGTCCATCTGTTTTTCGAATGACGGACTTAGCAATTTCATGGTGGAACCACGTTTTGGTTCAACTGCAGTGTCTTTTAATAGAGCATCTCCTTCTTCCTCAAAATCATGTATAACCTAGCTGTCGAGACCCGAAATAGTACGTTACTGACACTTGAATCATATGAAATCTATAGGACCCCATCTAACTCAAGTAAGCCAAAAAAATCCCAGAAATCTAAACCATTTTAAAGAAGAAATGAAGAAAACTTATCTTTAAAGAAAGAGGTTTTAATAACATAAGCCAAAGTATTGCATTTTAGAAACTCAAGTCTTTTCTAAAGATTTCGGCAGAGTTTCCTTTGTAAATACTGGCCCCAAAAGGGGTACAACATGCATAATATGAATAAAGGCATCCCCACGCGGGAGCTAGCTCTTTGTCAATTGACGATCACAACCACGCAAGCAATATAGTATACAATACCAAGGGCGAGGATCAAAACTCAAAAGGAAACTCAAAATCATCAAGAAAACCATAATAATACAACGCGCGACTCTAAGGTTGAAAGAATATACACTGGTCTTCTAAGTCTAATAAATATACAAGTCTGGTTGATGGAGTTACTAGATACAACTGAATATAAATAAAAGGTACAATGGTGGTCACGATGTAAGTGAACCCACCTACCAAAGCAATCACCCGAAAAGGAGCAGTGTGCCAGTAAAACCGCAACGAACCTGTACGGAAAAACCTGCAAGAACTGTGCCACAACGGGGATGAGTTGCCAACTCGTGAGTAGAAAACATCACCAAGCAGAAATCGCATGTATGACTCTATCCTAGGTCAATACGATCATAAAATATATCCTCAATGATAATATGACCTGAAGCATAAAATAAAGGCAAGGGTAAACATCTATGCATATGTGTAATCCCATGTGCTCGTGCCAGTGCCTCAGGTTGCAATATATCGTAAATATGAGGTATGAATGCGGTTTAATGAAAACAGAATATATCATGAATGAGAAAACTGTTTTCTTAATATAATGAGATTTCTGTATAAACATTTAAGTATCATCAATGAAATCATCAGAAAATCAGTGTCAAGTATCAACACAAAATATATATCTCAATATTTCAATATCTCAGGCTCCGGCTATCCGGACTGGCCTGTATCATCAAATCTCAATATCTCAGGCTCCGGCTATCCGGATTGGCCTGTATCATAAATCTCAATAAAATCACCGGTCAGCAATGCTTCCCTGTCACAGGCTCAAACTCCATTCTCTGCGATCTTCTCGCCCCGGGGTACCGCACCGGGTCCACCATGCACCGGCAAACGGTTCATCTCCTCTTCGAATCGGGTGTATGATATCGCTCGAGAGCCGAGAAAACTCATGGTGGACATATCACAATCATAACATGAGAAAACCGCACATTTATTATTTAAAATGATAAATGAGTTTATTAAATCTTGCAGTTTCTCCAAATCCAGAAATCTCATGGAAAATCCGAAATCCAAAATAAAAGTCAATAATAATGAATACTGGGCTCTGGCAATCGGGACTGGCCCAAAATTTCATGGCGAATGAACATATAAATAAACATGAAAATCACAGTAATAAATGCAATGTCTAAATTAGCATATGAAAACAATAACATATAGGAACTATCAGCTAGAAAGCTATGTCAATGAAGTAATGTTCTCTAAATTGTACGTGACATAGCAATTATCGATGAAGATGTGTGTGAGCCGGCTAGAAAGTGTACGTGGAGCATACGCATCATCGGTAATGGTGCTGGTGTCCTAACAATAGGTTTCATCATTACTCACGAAAATACATATATCCATGCAATGCAATGCGAACAGCAGAATAAATGGCAAATGAATAGTAAATGCAGCAATAATATGCGGAACATGAATAATAACGCAACAATAAAGAATCTACATTACTATATATGTGTCATACCATTTTGCCATTTGAAATAATACGAATCGTGGTGTTTTGAAAATAGGGCTACGGTGTTTTTAAGAAAAGGTACGTCCTTTGAAATATCCGTAGAATCCCTTGTCCTGTCTTTAAAATATTCACGATTCGTTAGTTTTGAAATAGGTATGACTCAAGTCTAGTCTAACGTCTACAAGTAAACTACAGGACTAAACTAACAAGCTAATCGAAAAGGTAAGGAAACCGCCTAAATCTGGGTCGATATATATATATATATATATATATATATATATATATATATATATATATATATATATATATATAATAGTCGGTGATCCTGCCTCAATAGTATCGCGTACGATACAATATATCATATGACATTCTCGAGTCAAAAGTGCGGATCTATCATCAATATATAGCTCGTACGGTAAATCTATCGTACGGCATCCCAAACTGGGTACGAGTCAAATATCACATTTATTTCATCATTCATCTGGTATCCTTATCATCATATCATGATCTGGGTACTGATCTATGTCTAGTACATACTGATACCATCTACATATATATATATGCATGTGTATGAAACACACCGCCCAAGGACCCGCTATAATATCATGTCGTATCTCAAATACGAACCATGTCACATCACCAACCTCATGGCATCATGCCTAATCTCATCGACTCATCTCCAAATATCATGTATTATCCTCATCATCCATGTATAAATATATATATATATATATATATATGTGTGTGTGTGTGTGTATACATACATATATATATATATACATAGTCACATACCTATGTGTGTGTGTATATACATATCCCCATATACGCACAAGAAGTAAAATGTATGCAAGTGTGTATGTGTTCGTGTATGTAAATCTTTACTCTAAGGTTCGCGACTACAACTAACTAACGACACTATCATCCAATTACACTAAAATCTAACCATGAACTCTTAAACTCTATCTAGATAGTCATCTAGTCTCATAAAAACATATTTATATATATATACGCATTCGTATACTACATTACGAAACTGCGGGGGTGCTATACGCCATTCACCCAACTTCCCCTGTAGATATATATCTACTCATCTTGATCCTCACTTGGCGAAGTCTATGTCGCTTTGCTCTTACTATTCATCCGAAGTACACTTGAGGGTACCTACATATATACACATATAGCATCGTAAACAGAAATCTCGCACAAAACCAAAACAGTGCACGTACCATACATAGGTTTAAACCTATGTTCTATACATGCAAGAAGAACCAATAACCCTCGACATCGATGTACAAACGCCAATCGATCGAGACAAAATAAAATATCACAAGTTCAAGTCATTTAAAAGTCACATTTCAAAACAGCAACTCAAGGAAATGGTCCCAGATTTTGTTTCAGGCGAAATTAGCCAATTCTGCACCTGGGGTAGGTCTAATTTGCCTAAGATAAAGCCATGGACCAAGAACGGAACGATTCCAACGTACCAAGGCCGCAAATTGCGGCCAAAATGAGAAAAATGGTGGCCTAAACATGAGCATATGGTCTCGGGTTTCTAGGGTAGTTTCTAGGTTGCAGGCACATCTCTCAGGCTTCGCTAAATAATTTTAGGTCACCCGGGTGTTAGCATATCTCCAATTTCTATCACAATTTCCACAAAAATACGATATCGGGGTTTCTAAGTTTGTGAACTGGGGGTTTACTCTCAGGTTTAGTCCAATATACCATCACTACAGGGGTTGTATGGCCTCTACTAATATCAAATACACTTCATTACTCAAGTTATCATCAAAACCCTAACTTGGAAATTTCAAAGTCCACTGAACCTCAATATATCGATTCTAAACTAAACGTAGAAGCTAATGGAATGAAATACTATACAAATGGTGAAGGGATTACCTTATTTGGCAACTCAAGAAAATTCTTGAGTTGCCCCAAGTCTCCAAAATCCAATTTTTCTTGGTCCAAAGTATTTGTGAGAAACTTGTGCATGTTTTTTGTGAAGGCAATATGAGATTTTAAGTTTTTTTTTATGGTGTTTGTGAGGATGAAGAGGAGGGGGGAAAGAGGAGGCATCCATGAGGGAAGGGAGAGGGGAAATGATGAAGAGGATGAATGATTATCAAAGGCCCATGGTCAATGAAGACCCCTCACACTCTCTCTCATGCCCATACCCCATTTCTTTACTACTTTCTTTTTCTTTTCTTATCTTCTCTTATCATATCTTTTCTTTTCATTTTAAAACAAAACCAAATGAAAATAAAGAGAAGCCATGATAGGAAAAATGTAACAATTTATGAAAATGACTTGGTGCATGTCGCATGCACAAAACTAGCTTAATGCACGATTAGCGATATTTAATCGCGATTGGTATTAAAATTGTATATAATTAATTATAAAAATTCATAATTTGCCTAAATCACATAAAGCACCCCCATTTCCGTAATTTCTATAATTTTCCAAATATTTTCCAATTTATCGGTATTTAATTATACTGCATTATCAAAATATTCATAATATTTATTATTTAATTTTATAAATTCCCAAAAATAATATTTTACTTTTCTGAAATGTTACAGTAGCAGCCATGGAATCGCTCCCGTTTCTTGGATTGAACATATCCAAGCCCGATCGTTTCCATTCTCCCGTTGAGAAATTTTCGCTGAGTTCCAGAGACGTTCCATATCTTGTTGTAGAACTGGGCTTGTCGCGCGGTCTGCTTCAAGGGTATGCCTTGGTGCCTCAGGAGCCTTTTTAATCCTTGTGTAGTATCTGGGCAAACGGACGGGCTGGAGCCTGTCAAGCGTAGAATCGGCACCATGCCACATCTCTTTCTCCACTTTGGTTTCCGTGGATGGATAAAAGAGGATCTCCTTTTCATCTTTTCGCTTGGGAAGGAAGTAGAACGTCTGCAGTTCTTGCAGACTGTAGGTATCAAGTGCGTCGAGCTCTTTGTAATGCTCTAGCGGAACCATGGCGATATGTAAACTCTGATCATCTCCAATGAAGGTTTGTATTGATGGCCGAACAGAAAATACTGCATTGCTCTCATCTTCAGAGTCACTGCCAAAGACCAGAATAGGGGTAGACGGTCCATGTTTGTTGTATCGAGGAAGTCCCGAATAGACTATCTCTTCTTCCTCCTCGGTATCGCTCCCGAAGACTGGAATGGTGGTGATAGCTTTTTGCTTATTCTCCGGCTTATGGCACCTTTCCGTGTCTTCAAAGTCTGACAGGAAATACTTCGCATCCTCGTATTTTTGGACTTCATTCACAGAGAATAGGTTCATCTCCCCTATCACAGTGTATTCAAGCCCATCTTTGAAGTACTTCATAAACTGATGCTGTGTAGAAGGGATAATGTTGTACTTGTGTAACCAAGGCCGGCCGAGCAAAGCGTTGTAGCAAGTCTTGGCGTCAATGACGTGGAATTTGATGTCAGTGATGAGAAGCCCAAAGCGTAATGTAAGAATTACAGACCCGAGCGTCCGTGTTGACTGGGAGTCGAATCCGGAGATATTGATTTTATCCCGAGCGAGATGTTGAACGCTCATGCAGATTTCTTTCAACACTCTCACATTGAGAAGGTTGACGGAGGATCCATTGTCGACCAGGATCTTCCCTATCTTAATGTCATGGCAATACCAGGAGACATATAGGGGACGGTTGTGCTCGCATGTTTCGAGGAGGAGATTTTCATCGCCGAAAGTGATATCAGCTGCGTGAATTTCTTCCAGTTAGTCCTTCATATTTTCTTCGGCAAGGAAAGCTTGGAAATGGTCAGGCTCTTGTAATGCCTTGATCGGAGAATCTCTCACCTCTTTGGATAGTATAAGGGCGTCGAGAATGCTTAGCTGCGAGGGTATCTTCCTCAGGTATGCCAGAACGTTGTAATCCACCTTGTTTTTCTTAGGCGGGTCCTTGGCTGCCAGCTCTTCGACGACTCTGTCATCGAGGGTGATATCCTCAATAACCTTTTCTTTCCCCTTACTTTTTGTTCGATCCCATGTTTGCAGGTCCGAGATTCTTTTCAGGTAGCGTGCGATTGCGCAGCTGAATGTTCTCGCAGGTCTTCATCTCTTCTATTTCAAAGATGGATTCATTGAAGAGAGGGCCGAGGGCTATATCTTCATCAGAATCACTGCCGAAGGTGAGAACTTGAGATCCTCTGGAATTAACCATGTGACATTCACCGGCAGTTCTTTTATGCTCATCTATCGTGCTTCTTTGTTCCAGACGAGTTTTGCGTTTCATCCGCTTGAAATGATGCCGGTGAGCAACGTATCCCTTCCACCAGTTTTTAAAGCCCATGCACTTTTTGGTGGGGTGTGCAATGTTCTGATGGTATAAGCAGAAGTTAGGATGTGTATCCTCTTCGTTAAGGTGTATCTTATCACGAGTGTTTCCATCGGAGGGTGGCAGCTTCATTCCCATCGATATGGCTTTGGCGAACCTTTTCCTTGTCCTGAACCTGCTTTTGCTGCCGGCCGAAGTAGTTTGATCTGGTGGGAGTGTTTTTTCCCTTTCGTCCAGTCGCCGGCGTTTGGCTTTTTTGAATATGGCCAGTTCGCGCTCTCGATCAGCTTCGCTTTTCTAACGGGCCTCATTCAGGAATACGTCAATCATCTCGTCGAACGGTTCTAGGAGTTCAGGCTTGGGATCTGCCCCCAGTTTCTCTATATCAGGAGCTTCTTCACCATTTATCGAGTGAGAGATCATGTGGCAGCTCGCCACATAGTCTTCAGGCCCTTCCGAAGAATCGTCCCTCATCAACGTCATCGTCTTCATTCTCAAGAACATGCTTAAAGAATTCGTCCAACATGATTGGGGTCCGTGCCTTCTGGTTATATTCTTCCAGTACATCGATGCATTTCTGCAGACCTGTACGGCTATTGTCGGGTTGGATGGGCTTCTTGGCCTTCTTCTTTTTCTTTAAAGACTTTGGAGGCTTGACTTGAATGTTTTGTCCACCATCACCAACTTTCAGCGTTGGGCGTCGCTTCAGCATCCCTTCAATAATCTCGGGCTCCAGCGGGCTTTTCCACCTAATCGCCGGACATGTTTGAAGGTCCTTCAACATTCTTTTAGTTTTAGATGAAAGGGCCACCTCCCATGGGGCTTCCTCTATAAGTGAGCATGATGCCCCAGGCGTGTCCACCTTTTTAGGAGCGTGAGGTTGTGGCAGGTTCACCTTCCAGTTTTCTGAAAACATGAACTTGCCCTGTAGGCACTGATCTTCGATCCAACTTTTGAAGATGTAACAATCTTCGATTGGATGAACCAATATTCGGTGGTAAGGACAGTAATTAGGATTGTTAATGTCTCCTGGTTACGTTGGGCGTCTTGGCTCCGGCAGAGTGATGAGCCTGTTGCGCAGCGCAAGCTCGAATAACCTCTTCGTCTTATCCTGAGGGAATAAGTAAGGGCGTCTCATCTTTTCTCCAAGGGATCGATGTCTATCACTTTGGCGATCAACTGGTTTTGGACCACTGGGCTGCTGCCGAGCATTGGCGACGAAGGTCGCTTTCCCTTTCCCTTTTTCGTTTCGAGATTCCAACTTCGAAGAAACGGTCTATGACCCATCTGATCCATTTGGGCCAGCTTGTCAATCAAGGCCTGGAAGGTGGTCGGCTTGAAGAAAATCATGAACTGGGATATTGTCGCCTGCGGATCGAGGGTACCTACGAACATGCGTACTGCAGGAGCTTCTTCGATGCTTTGTTCGCAATTCGACCATAGATTCCGCCATCGTATCGCATACTGCACCCATGTTTCGCATGGCTTCACCCTGGTGTTAATTAATGCGGTGATCAGGGTGCGCTCGCTAGCACTGGCGAAACGTTGGGTGAACAGCAATTCCATATTCGTAAAAGTTTTGACGGAGTCATTGGGAATCTCTGAGTACCATTCGAACGCCGTCTCCGCCAGGCTGCCGATGAATTGGCGAAGCAGTAGCTTATAATCCCCTCCAGTGTTGCCGCAGAGAGCCCTGAACTGAGCAACATGTTGATGGGGATTTCTTGTCCCCTTATACACATGGAATTTAGGAATTGTGTATCCTGGTGGGTAATTTATCTGATCGTACCATCCTGGATATGGTCGCCCAATTCTAACGACTTGGCCGGTTGCTTCATTCGCTTGATGAGTTCGTATTTGCTGAGCTATATAATCATCGAGCATGGATTTGGAGATGGTCTCCTCCTTGGCTGCTGACAGAGCCGGCAGAGGATTTGATGTCTCTCCTCTATCATCTTCAATTATTACTGGAGGATCTTCGGCTGGAGGGTCCGGCTGGATCATCAGGCCCACCATATCTTGGAATAAAAGGGCCATTTGTTTTATGTTGGCCACTTATTCCGCAGCCTCTTTGTCCTTCTTCTCAAGCAATCTCCGAAGGAATTTGGCATCCGTTTCCTGCTCATGACGCTGCTCCGAAGATGTCTCTAGGCCTGCTTTTGGTCCAGTGAGTGCAGCCATGGCTGTCAGAATTTCTTTGAGCTTTTGTTGTTGTTGCTCCTGAGCCTTAGTCACAAACCGTGTAAGTGGTCGGTGACCCATAGAGATACGGCTATCCTCTTTTCCGAAAGCCATATAAACAGTATGCACCACCATGCCGCCAGACTTAGGGCGTTTAGATTCAGTGTCCTTGCGATTTGCCAAAGACGCAGGGATCTTCTCCGGCCTCCTTCTTTTGTGGGCGGTCGAAGTTGAGGGAGCCGTTGCAGCGGGCACACAAAAAGATGAAACCTTCTGTGGCTTGACAGGGTGATCCCCTTCTCTCCGAACTTTCATCTTTTTCTGTCGGTGGGGGTATTCTTGATCAATCACGGTGTCTTGGACCCATCGCAAGACCTTGTGAATTTTGGAGGACAGCCGCTGAGGGGGCTGCTCCGACTTCGCCTTTGTGATCTTTTCAACAGGCGGAGGAGACCTTTTTAGCAAGGCAGTTGGAGAATTCCTGCGCACCATGTTAAGTAGTTTAAAACTGTTCCCAATTGGAACAACAGCATCAATTTCCACCATTGGAGCTGGCGGAGTCAGTCCAGAAGGAGAGCTGCTCCCATCTTTCCTTACTCGGTGCCAGTGGCGACGTCGAGCATGGCGAGCGGCCGGGACAACCTCCATTGTTGGATCAGCTTTCCCATGCCTCCTGTTCTGATGAGAGCCTGTCGTTGGCGTCAGCCTGTCAAAAACAGACGTCGACTGAGAGGGAATGGTCAACCTGTAAAAAGCCGACCTTCGAGTAGGGAGAGCAGCCTGGACGACCTCAACTGTAGCAGGAGTTGGAATGACCTTCTCTGGTATTGCGAGCCTCTTTGCAGGACCACTTGAGCTTTGACCCAACCTGTCGAAGACTGAGGCATTGGAGCTGGACGACCCGCTGAGAAGGGCCATAGTGGTTGTAAGCCGATCAAAGACCGACTTCTTCGCAGCTTCTTGTGTCGGCATCTGAATGTTGAAGCTCGTTGGTAGGATCATGGTCCTGAAGAATAGCCCAGTGGTGGCTTGGGTCACTTGTTCCACCGGCATTGTGAAAAGGGAGGCCACTTGGGGCCCGTAGGTTACTCCTCCAGATGAGGCGGAACGGGAGTTGTTGTTGCAGCTGGAGCAGTCAGAGGCCATTGATGTTATTTTTTCTGCACAGGAGCAAAACCAAATCTTAGTACCTCGAACCCAAAGGCAACCATATTATACCGCGATTCGTTCGCGAACATGACATACGAAGTGTGGAGTGGAAAGAGGAAAAGGTCCCACCAGGCATGCCAGAATCTGTTCTCCGCCGTAAGACGCGATCGAGACGTTGGTACGTCTGGCCTGAATTTCGGGGGTAGATTCTACCTCTCCGAAGATTCCAAGTTGATTTATGGCACCGTGTATTGGAGGTTTAGACGTATGCTGCCGTTGTAGCAGACTTCGTCAGATTCCCCCTCGTTTGAGGGGTTTTTGATTGTGGGGACGCTCTTCCCTGTAGACGCAAGCCCCTACAGTTAATTATGCTACCGCATCGCGGTAACCACTTTCTCCTTCTCCAGATGGTCACTTTCTGTCTTGTGTGTTTGTTTTATTTTTGGTTGCCCATGAATTGTATACGGAGACTAATTTATGTTGTCGCCCGTAGGGCGTGGATTAGTCCAAATCCGTATTTTCTTAGATTTGGGTTTGAGTTGGGTTTAAGGATCGTTAATCTCATTTGAGACTAAGATCAACTTAAACGTTTGTTAAGGATACGTTAGTCTAATTTTAGACTAAGATCAACTTAACCATTTGTTAAGGATACATTAGTCTAATTTTAGACTAAGTTCAACTTAACGGGATAGTTTAGATTCAACAAAAGAGCATTTGGGCTCTATTGTTTTAGTTTAGGGACTTTGCGGTCCAATGGGTTTAAGGACATCATAGTCCATGAAGTTTAAGGACATCATAGTGTAGGGTTCCTAGGCACGCTAATGAAGTCTCACAAGGCATCAACCATGCCAATTTATAATTTTACGGGTGCCGAGAAACCCTAATACGGATCGTTGACTAGAAGTTTAGGCGATATACGAATCTAGTTAACAACTTAACTAAAGATAAGAATCTACAACCTTTGTAGATCCGGATATCCACTTTCTTGGCTCCACGTAGGCGTCCTCTCGCTGTCCATCTCGAATCCCGGACTCAATCGTCGGCTTGATCGGAGAAATGGGCGGACTAGGTCGTCGGCTTCGTGCCGAAGATGATCTACGTCGAGGCATCACAAGTTCAAGCTCCGACTTCACAAATTTTTGAAACTTGTGAATAAAACACCCAAAACAACTTGGCAAGAGGTAGAGGGTGAAGAAATAGGAGGTGGGTTCACTTTAGAATTGGATTTCTCACTTTAGAACTCAAGTTGCCATTGATGGCATCAAGCTTTCTTTCTTGAAGAAGAAGATCAAGAAGAAGGAAATATTATGATAAGTTAATCAAAAATGAAAAAGAAATGAATACTTATCATAATAGGAACCATGGTTAGGTGTAGAGAATTGACCAAGGTTAGAAGAGTGGTTAGGGTTAAGCATGAAGACAAATTGGTCACTTTAGTCAAAGCTTCATGAAGCTTCACAAAGGTTCAAGAATGAAAGCAACCATTTTGTGTTCTTATCCCATTCTTTTTCCAAAATCAATAAATAAAAGAATGGATAATTTAAAACCCTAATCACTTTCTTAACCTAGGTTTAATTCTTTACACTTAACCAAATGAGGAAGCATCATCAAACATGATACAAAGATGTGCACAAAAGTATATCACATATACAACTTGCACATCAAGTGAGAAAATCCATTTAAAGTGAACCAATACTAGTTAATGCAAAGCAATATATCAAATATATAATTATACATTAAATCATTAAATCAACACTTGATTTAACGATCCGGTCATATCGCATATAACCGACTAGTATCCTATGTATCGGCTTATCGAATCAATCCTTGATTCGATATCTAGGTTATATCGTATATAACCAATCGATACATTCATCGCGAGAATTGAATACGGTATCACATACACGCATTATTCTCGGTCCTGCACATATCTCATATGCGCTCCTATTTCGTTTCGCTTGAGCCAGGAAAGCTCTGTGTAGGACTCTAAAGACTCGTCAATACGCCGGTAGCAGATGATGATCATATCAAACATCCACAAGCCGCAAGCGGTCTGCTAAACGTAACGGCCATCCGGGTATTGAGTGATCAGAAGATCGACGAGCTAGCTCGCTCACACTCCTGTGAATCCAACCAGTAACACTTACCGTACAATCCGGTCTGTTCGTCTGATATGTCGCATATCAAGTCTAGGGGTGGTAAACGTCAGACCCCAATAACCGATAAGTCGTGCCGATGTGAGGCTCATAACGGGTCGAGAAACTACTGGTAACACTTACCAGCAAATCTCTGATCAGCCCTGGCCAGGGACTTCCCTGTTACGGCCAATCGAGCATTGCGCAACATCAACCCCCAATACCGGGAGAGACGAAACCCCTCCTATCGCTCATTGCCACCATGTGACTCGGGACTGTACCCAAAGACCACCGTTTTGCACGCCCTCATGGACATGGTAAGGTGGAGATCAAAGCACAGTGGGAATCACACAAGACTCTATGACGATCTCGGGTCTACAGACTAACCTGCACAAGTGTCACCTGAGAACTGCCATCTGACGTGAGGTATAATACCATCTGGGAGTTCTCGGCGAGTCCGTCCAGTGTACCCAGTCTCCACTGAGCACCCGTATATCATCTCTGATGTCAAACACCAATGGATATGGGATCATCCATCGCCCATCTCATGGGTCGAGAAGCGTATACGCTAGTCTACTCTGGTATATCGATGCCCCGTCTCGATACACCTACGACTAGGAACCTTGAAGGATGTACTTATGGACTACCATGTCCCCACTAGTATGATCTGTATCATAGTCCAGGCAGTCAAGTACACATCCTAAGGGCTTTACCAACATGTAACTATAAGACAGTTTAAAGAGACTAGTGTACATGTTAAGATAAAGAGAAACCAGATAGCATACTATCATATCGAGCAATAAAGTCATCTCTATATATGTCCAAGCATCCAATATAATATACATCATCTGTACAATACTGGCCTCTAGGGCATACATACAACTAACAATCTCCACTTGCACTAGGGCCAGCTGCTGTAGTATCGCATACCGAGCATCCCGAAGAGTCTCTCAAACTGTATCTGGGGTATGGCCTTCGTGAGTGGATCCGCCGTGTTGTTCTTCGTGTCAACTCTCCTGACCTCGATCTCCCGGCGATCAACTATCTCCCGGATCAGGTGATACCGCCTCAGAATATGCCTGGACCGCTGATGGGACCTGGGTTCCTTGGCCAAAGCCACCGCTCCATTGTTATCGCAATACAAAGGTATTGGAGGCTCAATGGATGGAACCACTCCAAGTTCACTAATGAACTTCATGATCCAGACAGCCTCTTTGGCAGCATCGTTGGCAGCGATGTATTCAGCCTCCATCGTCGAGTCTGCCACGGTTTCCTGCTTGGAACTCTTCCAGCTAACCGCCCCTCCATAAAGGGTAAAGACAAATCCCGACTGCGACTTAGAGTCGTTCTTATCACTCTGGAAGCTCGAATCGGTAAAAGACTCCACCTGGAGTTCTCCGTTACCATACACCAAGAGCATCTCTTTAGTCCTTCGCAAGTACTTGAGAATGCTCTTCACAGCTGTCCAGTGACTCTCTCCAGGATCAGCTTGATACCTGCTCACTACACTTAGTGAGTATGCAACATCGGGTCTGGTACATAGCATCGCGTACATGATAGAGCCTACAGCCGAAGCATAGGGTATCCCTTGCATGCGAGCTCTCTCCAAATCAGTCTTGGGAGACATCTCTTTGGAGAGAGTGATTCCAGAGATCGTGGGCAAGTTCCCACGCTTGGATTCTTCCATACTAAACCTCTTTAGTATGGTGTCAATGTACCTAGATTGGGACAATCCCAATATCCGTTTGGATCTATCTCTATAGATCCTAATTCCCAATATGCAGGAGGCATCACCAAGATCTTTCATTGAGAATCTTTGTGATAAGAAGAGCTTGACCGATTGCAGCATAGGAATATCATTTCCTATCAAGAGTATGTCGTCCACGTACAATACGAGGAAGACAACCTTACTCTCTGCCACCTTCTTGTAAATACAAGGTTCATCTGGGTTTTTGACGAAATCAAACTCTTTGATAACGACGTCAAAGCAGATGTTCCAACTCCGCGATGCTTGCTTTAATCCATAAATGGATTTAAGCAGCTTGCACACCTTCCCGCTGCTCCCACTGTCTACGAAGCCCTCTGGCTGAGTCATGTACACGCACTCTTCTAAATCACCATTTAGAAAGGCGGTCTTAACATCCATTTGCCAGATTTCGTAATCATGATATGCAGCGATGGCAAGCATGATCCGGATGGATTTAAGCATAGCCACTGGAGAAAAGGTTTCGTCATAGTCCACACCTGGTCTTTGACGAAAACCCTTTGCAACAAGTCTAGCTTTGAAAGTCTCCACTTTCCCATCTACACCAAGTTTCTTCTTGAAGATCCACTTGCTCCCAATGGGTTTTACCCCTCAGGAGCAACTTCCAAAGTCCATACTTTGTTGGTGTACATGGATTCCATCTCGGACCGCATAGCATCCAGCCATTTCACTGAGTCTCTACTCGTGATGGCCTGCTCGAAGCTTGTTGGGTCATCATCCTCCATGATGCAATCCTCGCTCCCACTATCCATGAGAAAACCGTAGTATCTCTCAGGTTGGCGAGGAACCCTACTAGATCGGCGGAGAGGCTGAGGTTCATTGGGAGCTACTGAATCTTCTGGTTCCACTAAATCTTCAGTTATGGTTTGTGTATCTGGAACCTCTTCCAGCTCTACCACTTTGCCACTAATTTCTTTTTCAAGGAATTCCTTTTCTAAAAAGGTGGCATATTGAGAAACAAACACTTTTTGTTCTTTAGCATGGTAGAAAAAATATCCTTGGGAATTCTTAGGATATCCCACAAACTTGCAAAGAACTGACCGTGCCTCGAGTTTGTCTGGATTTTGCCTTTTGACATAGGCCGGACAACCCCATATCTTAACTCGTTTAAAATATGGTCTCTTCCCACTCCATATCTCATATGGTGTGGTAGATACAGATTTAGATGGAACTTGATTCAATAAGTATGTTGCTGTTTCCAGCGCATATCCCCAGAAGGAAATAGGTAACTCAGCTGTGCTCATCATAGAGCGCACCATATCTAATAGGGCGCGGTTCCTCCGTTCTGATACACCGTTGTGCTGTGGTGTATATGGAGGAGTCAACTGAGAGAGAATCCCATTCTCTTTTAGGAAGTCCAGGAATTCATTGCTCAAGTATTCACCTCCTCGATCAGATCGTAGGATTTTAATACTTTTTCCGGTTTGGTTCTCAACTTCTTGTTTATATTCCCTAAATTTCTCAAAAGCTTCTGATTTGTGTTTCATCAGGAACACATACCCGAACCTAGAGAGATCGTCAGTGAATGTAATAAAGTATGAAGAACCATCCCTGGCATGTGTAGACATAGGACCGCATACATCACTATGTATCAGTCCCAAGAGTTCGGTAACTCTTTCTCCGTGTCCCGTAAACGGAGTTTTGGTCATCTTGCCTTTGAGACATGATTGGCAAGTGTCATAAGATGAAAATTCGAAAGGTTTCAAATATCCATCCTTATGCAACTTAGCCAGTCGTGTCGCATTGATGTGACCCAATCTACAATGCCACAAGAAGGATTCGTTCATTTCTGAACTCTTCCTCTTGTGTGTGTTAGTTATGCTCAGAACTGTTGATTGATTTAGAACATAAATGCCATTGCACAACGTGCCTGATCCAACCAACTTTTGGTTATGGAAAATGTTCATAACATTGTTCTGTAATACAAAATTATATCCCTCTTTACTCAATAAAGAAACTGATATAATGTTGCATATCAGGTTCGGCATGTAATAGCATTCGTTCAGAACCAATGTATTACCAGTTGGTAATGCAAGGTGATATTCCCCGACAGTCTTAGCTACAACAATTGCACCATTTCCAACTCTAATGTCTTTATCACCTTCTCCAAGTTCTCTACCTTTCCTGAGCCCATGTAACTGATTACATATATGGGATCCTGACCCGGTATCTAATACCCAGGACGTAGAGCAAATGGAGAAACAGTTCTCTGTAACGAACACACCCGAAGAAAATGCATCATCATGTACTTTCTTCATACGGGTGGCATGGGAATCCTGGTATTCCCCTATATCCTGTTCAGTCCTATAACTCTTATAGGAAAGAACGGAACCAACGTTCCCCAGCACAGTATAACATGCGGGTTCGGTCAATACATCCATATTATTATCTTGATTAGGGCCTGACATGGTCGCTACCTGGAGAGAGAGAGAAGAAAACACTTTAGCGTATGCTCGTGCAAGATCAGATTGGTTATTATCTTATCTAATCAGGATGGCTCCCACTGTTTTTATCAAATCTTCCTTCAAACCCTAAAAGGAAAGACTAGCCGGGATTAATTACACACTACAAATTCGCCAATCTTTCAGCCAGGCCAGTGTCGGTACTTTGAGGGAGGTACCCCGTGCTTTCACACGAACCTAATTAATGTAAACCTCATTTTTCCAGAGGCGTAACCCCGTTGACACCTTTCTAGACACCTACTTGATCAGCTAATTGCAATGTGTAAAACTCTCCCAGGAGTAACTCTTACTCGCAGTGGGTATCGGGATCCAACTATCTCATAGAAGGTATGCAATCTCATTGCAAATTTCAACACTTGAAATTCCCGATAATATTTTGCCCCTAGCAGCTATATGACCTTAACATAGTCAACAAATCATAAGTGCTAGTCAAGTTCAACCCGTCATTTCCTGATTGAATTAAACCCACCCGCACGACCCTTAACATAGTCAACAAAGTCGCACGACTACCCTAATCCAATCTGCATCATATGCATAAGCAGATAAATACTGGTCAGCTACCGCACACTACGCCTTAACATAGTCAACAAACGTAGGACGAATACTAACTAGTACTTATCTGAAATGATGGAGGACTACGACAGGTTTTTCTGAAAACCTATTGCGTAATGAACTTGATATCATTGTAGAATCAAATGAAGTTTTGAAATGGAGTGATTTTGAGGCTTTTCTAGTTTTGCTAAAGGGGTCACTCCCGGTGAAGGGATCGTCGGCCCTTTCCTCGTCGAATGAGGTGCGGGATATATCATATATATCACTGTGCAAAGCAGAAACTATAGAAGCAATCAAAAACAAACCGAGGTTGTAGCATCTACCAGTTATTGCTAAAGGAGTCACTCCCGGTGAAGGGATCTCGGTCCTTTCCTCATCGAATAAGGTGCAGGATATATCACATATACCGCTGTGCAAAGCAAGAACTGTAGCTACCTGTTTTATTTAAAATTTGATTCTACAACATCTTAGGTTTCTTTTCTTTCATTAATCTCATTAATGAAGTCCCATCATTTAAGTACCTAAACATCACAGATAAATACGACGTACACTTATGCCATCCGCATTCGCCTCGATGTCCCCTCGTGCACCGTTAGGTTAGGTAACTAACGACAGAGCAAGACAGGGCTAGCGCGGGTGTAAAACATAAGTAACGCCTATATAATATATCATATATACTATATAAAGTATCTATCACAGAACATCACATGATCACATCACAGATATCGCAGCAGAAGAAACATATGAAACATTGGATATACTAGGACGTCCGTGTTTTCAATACGAGCCAGTATAAAACACGGATTCCACGGTCGTGATGAATAGCCAATCCCACACCCCTAGACCCTTACGAGAGCGGCAAGAAACCCTACCAATTCTAAGGTTAGGAGACCCGGACTCGACTCCTCGAGTTGGTCTCCCACTGGACCCCAGAACCCGGTTACTTGTGCTCCCCTCCTTGGGTCAATCCTAATGCGGAAAAGTAAATAATATACAAAAGGTGACATCTTCCGCAACCTGGAAGTGCCCCAAATAAAAGAATATTACATACAAGTTTTTACATGAATGAAAATGAAAAACACTCATCTCACATAAAAAAAACCCGGCTATTCGAACACGACGATCCAATATAACATATCCAGCAACACATAACATCACATGTCATCAACGTAAGTAAGTATGCATACCCCAATTGTCATTGACGTATAGCAACGAAACCGGCGATATTAACATACTACACTTACGGTCACAGAAAAGAAAGTGTAAAACTACAACAGTTGGAATCCACAACCTCTTTAGACATCGCATGCCTAATCAAATGAAATACTTAGACATCACATGCCTAACAGTTATAAACCTCGCATTTTAGTCTCATTATCGAAAACTCTTTTCAATATCAAGTGAAACTAAACCGCTAGATTTATAACATTCATTCAGTTATCTCATAACTGTTTGTGAATTCCAATTATTGTATCACATTCCAGATAAACAGAAAATGTTAAACTTTCCGATCAAACAGTCGAACACCCAAGTTTTCCCGATACAGCTCAACACATGAAATAAGTCTAACAACATTCAGTTCATGCCTCAGTACCAACGGTCCAGCCGTAGAAGGGTCAAGCCAACGCCTTACATGTGGCACGCCGTACTGCCCCAAACCCGAAGGTTCAAAGGGCAGTTCAAGACGGTCAAATAATCGAGTTAAGGTTTGTTGTCTTCTAGAGGGTCCATCGCGTTACTTGCACTACTTAGAACGTCGTTAAACTACGGAAAAATCCAACACTTGGAAATTTCCCGACAGGGGAAAAATTGGGTATTTATATCCGGTCGAACTTTTTTAACATATTCTAAAGTCATCCGGAAATACACAAAGACGAAATTTGATAATCCGATCGAAACATCGAAGCTCTAAAACACCCCAGAAAATTCAACTCTTGAATAAATATTAAAAATACCCATAAAACTCAGTTGCTGAAATGATGAATTACTGTGCAAAGGAGGAGGGCTGACGTCATCATTAGGCCGCGGAACCGCCGCAGAAGCAAGGCTTCTGCCGCGGTTCCGCCGCACTTTGGAGGAATTGGGTGATCGTATTTCACAGTAATTCTTAGAAAGTCCTGCTAAATTTTCTGCATATTTTTAATTTGGAAAACACCCAGTTTTTAGAAAATTTCCAGAGAGCAAGAAAAATTTAGGGTTTTGGGTTCGATCGGCTTTCAAACATCTTCTACACTTCGCCTAAGGCTCTAGCTAGGCTCTGATACCACTGTAGGGTTCCTAGGCATGCTAATGAAGTCTCACAAGGCATCAACCATGCCAATTTATAATTTTACGGGTGCCGAGAAACCCTAATACGGATCGTTGACTAGAAGTTTAGGCGATATACGAATCTAGTTAACAACTTAACTAAAGATAAGAAGCTACAACCTTTGTAGATCCGGATATCCACTTCCTTGGCTCCACCTAGGCGTCCTCTCACTGTCCATCTCGAATCCCGGACTCAATCATCGGCTTGATCGGAGAAATTGGCGGACTAGGTCGTCGGCTTCGTGCCGAAGATGATCTACGTCGAGGCATCACAAGTTCAATCTCCGACTTCACAAATTTATGAAACTTGTGAAGAAAAAACCCAAAACAACTTGGCAAGAGGTAGAGGGTGAAGAAATAGGAGGTGGGTTCACTTTAGAATTGGATTTCTCACTTTAGAACTCAAGTTGCCATTGATGGCATCAAGCTTTCTTTCTTGAAGAAGAAGATCAAGAAGAAGGAAATATTATGATAAGTTAATCAAAAATGAAAAAGAAATGAATACTTATCATAATAGGAACCATGGTTAGGTGTACAGAATTGACCAAGGTTAGAAGAGTGGTTAGGGTTAAGCATGAAGACAAATTGGTCACTTTGGTCAAAGCTTCATGAAGCTTCACAAAGGTTCAAGAATGAAAGCAACCATTTTGTATTCTTATCCCATTCTTTTTCCAAAATCAATAAATAAAAGAATGGATAATTTAAAACCCTAAACACTTTCTTAACCTAGGTTTAATTCTTTACACTTAACCAAATGAGCAAGCATCATCAAACATGATACAAAGATGTGCACAAAAGTATATCACATATACAACTTGCACATCAAGTGAGAAAATCCATTTAAAGTGAACCAATACTAGTTAATGCAAAGCAATATATCAAATATATAATTATACATTAAATCATTAAATCAACACTTGATTTAACGATCCGGTCATATCGCATATAACCGACTAGTATCCTATGTATCGGCTTATCGAATCAATCCTTGATTCGATATCTAGGTTATATCGTATATAACCAATCGATACATTCATCGCGAGAATTGAATACGGTATCACATACACGCATTATTCTCGGTCCTGCACATATCTCATATGCGCTCCTATTTCGTTTCGCTTGAGCCAGGAAAGCTCTGTGTAGGACTCTAAAGACTCGTCAATACGCCGGTAGCAGATGATGATCATATCAAACATCCACAAGCCGCAAACGGTCTGCTAAACGTAACGGCCATCCGGGTATTGAGCGATCAGAAGATCGACGAGCTAGCCCGCTCACACTCCTGGAATCCAACCAGTAACACTTACCGTACAGTCCGGTCTGTTCGTCTGATATGTCGCATATCAAGTCTAGGGGTGGTAAACGTCAGACCCCAATAACCGATAAGTCGTACCGATGTGAGGCTCATAACGGGTCGAGAAACTACTGGTAACACTTACCAGCAAATCTCTGATCAGCCCTGGCCAGGGACTTCCCTGTTACGGCCAATCGAGCACTGCGCAACATCAACCCCCAATACCGGGAGAGACGAAACCCCTCCTATCGCTCATTGCCTCCATGTGACTCGGGACTGTACCCAAAGACCACCGTTTTGCATGCCCTCATGGACATGGTAAGGTGGAGATCAAAGCACAGTGGGAATCACACAAGACTCTATGACGATCTCGGGTCTACAGACTAACCTGCACAAGTGTCACCTGAGAACTGCCATCTGACGTGAGGTATAATACCATCTGGGAGTTCTCGGCGAGTCCGTCCAGTGTACCCAGTCTCCACTGAGCACCCGTATATCATCTCTGATGTCAAACACCAATGGATATGGGATCATCCATCGCCTATCTCATGGGTCGAGAAGCGTATACGCTAGTCTACTCTGGTATATCGATGCACCGTCTCGATACACCTACGACTAGGGACCTTGAAGGATGTACTTATGGACTACCATGTCCCCACTAGTATGATCTGAATCATAGTCCAGGCAGTCAAGTACACATCCTAAGGGCTTTACCAACATGTAACTATAAGACAGTTTAAAGAGACTAGTGTACATGTTAAGATAAAGAGAAACCAGATAGCATACTATCATATCGAGCAAGAAAGTCATCTCTATATATGTCCAAGCATCCAATATAATATACATCATCTGTACAATACTGGCCTCTAGGGCATACATACAACTAACTCATAGTCCATAGTTTAAAGACGTCATAGTCTTTAAAGTTTAAAGACATCATAGTTAATGAGTTTAAGGACCCCACAGTCCATGGCAGTTTAGAGACATCATAGTCTGTAAAGTTTAAGGACACCGTAGTCCATGAGTTTAAGGACCCCACAGTCCATGGCATTTTAGAGACATCATAGTCTGTAAAGTTCAAGGACATCGTAGTCCATGAGTTTAAGGACACCACAGTCCATGGAATGTCTGGTTTTCGGGACCCGTCACCTCTCTGAATACGCTGAAGGATTACAACGACAAATATCAGAGGAGTGAAGAGATGTACCCTTGAATCAATGTTGGTTGAAAGGCTCTGGGTTTTGCTTTTAATGTCATATGAGATGATCAATTTTGGAAGACAAGAGTGTATTTGAGGTTCAGTCAAAAAGGGGGGTCCTGCCTCTGGAAGACTTAGCTAATTTGGGCTAAGATTGGCTCGAATATAGTGTTAAACACTAGAGTACACTCGTCTATCACGTGCTCCCACGTGATGCGCTTAAAATAGTGTTAAACACTAAGCATGAAGCGCAAAAAATAGTGTTAAATACTAAAAGAAAGAAGCGCTCACGTGGGATCACGTGAGGCGCTTGAGTGTTGGGCCAACTTCCTTTATTTTATTCTCATAATATGTAAGTAAGTGTTAAACACTTAATCTTTATGACCATCATGTGTGGACACGTGATGGTGCCCATGCATTGGGTATTAATCCCTCAGTTTTACCCCATTTTCTCTTTTTAAAAGAGGTGTTTGTCAGGGCTCACATGGGGATACGTGAGGCACCCAAAATCGATTCTGCCCTTTTTATTTTGAGAAGTCTATTCAAGGGTCACGTGGGGTCACGTGACCTAATCTTATTCGTTCTCTTTTAGACATTGGAGGGGAGTATCACGTGTTACCATATGATCATATTGGCTACTCAATCCTTTTACGTGCATGGAAAGATAAATCCCTTGTATAAGAATTAAATTCTCTTATAGGGTTAAAACCTAATTTTATTTAGAAGAATTAAATTCCTATGTGTTTAAAAGAATTAAATTCTTTAAACCCAATTCTCCTTCTAAGCTTTAAATCTGCATGGCAGAATCTCCCTGATGAGAATTAAATTCTCAATTTATGGGGAGATCTGCTTCTATAGATCTATTACCATGAAGAAAAACTAAGTTCTTGTATTAAGGGTTAAACCTTATCTTTGTTGGAGGAATTAAATTCCTATATGCTTTGTGGGAGAATGGAATTCTCTGAACTTTGGTCCTCCCTCAGGTTTTAGATCTGCATGACAGAATCTTCCCGATGAGAATTAAATTCTCAACTTATGGGAAGATGTGCTTCTACAGATCTTCAACCAGAGAAAGAACCGAGTTCTTATTTAGAAGAGTTAAACTCTTAATTTGAGAATTAAATTCTCTTTTGTTTTGTGAGAGCTTATAGAATGACCTCTTTCCCTCTCTTACCTAGGGTTTCTTTCTTTTCAGAAAAGATCTTCTTTTCTCTCTGGAGAATTAAATTCTCTTCTTCTTTTTTTATGTATTCTCTCTCTCTTGTTGTTATCCCTTTTTCTCGTTTTTCTTGGCTCCTATTTATAGGAGAAAGAAAAGAATCAGTTTATTTAGTCCATTTTTCATTGAAATATTTTGATTGATTTTATAACCAACATGATCTTTTAGATCATTCGTTGAATTTTATTCACCATTGGATTTTTAATCCAAAAGATATTTTATTTGTTGTTCCTGGAAATTTTTAGGAAAATATTTCCTTATACAGAATCTTTCTATAAATTGGTGATTTTTAGTCACCATTGGATTTTTAATCCAACATTGTTCCACCTTACAGAGTGTAATCTTTTCTGTTTGGAAAGATCTAAGGAAATATTTTTCCAGTTAGGGTTTTTGATTCCCTTTAATTAGAATTTAATTCTATTGTTCATCACGTGTTGGCACGTGACCTTAATGATTAAGCATTTGATTAGAATTTAATTCTATTAGTTCGGAGGGTTCAGGAGCTCATCACGTGTTGGCACGTGACCCCACTGATTAAGATTTAATTATGTTAGTTCAAAAGGCTCAGGAACCCATCACGTGCTGGCACGTGACCCCATCGGTTAAGCATCTCCAATTGTTTATTTCAGCGCCTATAAAGCTTGTTCATAGAAGGTCGCGTGTCCTCACGTGTGGACACATGATGCCCGATCACGTGTGGACACGTGTCTCTCCTCTTAGGTGTTTCCTCATTGCTTTATTCATTTTTTATTCAGTTCCCACGAGGGAACAGTACCCCTTGGGATAAAACCCATAGGGTGCAAATGGATCTTTAAGAGAAAGATCGGTGTAGATGAGCAGGTGGAGACCTATAAGACAAGGCTTGTGGCGAAAGGATTTCGACAAAGACCAGGACTGGACTATGACGAAACTTTTTCTCCTGTAGCCATGATTAAATCCATTCGGATCCTACCTACTATTGCTGCTCACTACGACTATGAAATCTGGCAGATGGACGTTAAAACGGTCTTTCTAAATGGTGATTTAGAAGAGTACGTTTATATGGATCATCCAGAGGGTTCACCGATAGTGGGAGCAGCGGGAAAGCATGTAGGTTGGTTAAATCCATTTATGGATTAAAGCAGGCATCACGGAGTTGGAACATCTGTTTTGATGATGTTATCAACGAGTTTGAGTCCGTCAAAAATCCAGATGAACCTTGTGTTTATAAGAAGATTGTAGGAAGTACTGCCACATTCCTAGTATTGTACGTGGATGACATTCTTCTGATAGGAAACGATGTTCCTATGCTACAATCGGTCAAACTGTTCTTATCACAAAGGTTCTCCATGAAGGACCTGGGTGATGCCTCATACATACTGGGCATGAAGATCTATAGGGATAGATCTAAACGGTTATTGGGATTGTCCCAAACCAGGTATATTAACACCATCCTAAAGTGGTTTAGTATGGAAGACTCAAAGCGGGGCTTCTTACCCGCTAGTCATGAAGTCACTCTCTCTAAGGACTTTTGCCCAAAGACCGATGAAGAGAGAGCTCGCATGAGCATTATACCCAACGCTTCTGTTGTAGGATCTATAATGTATGTGATTTTATGTACACACCCTGATGTAGCTTATGCACTGGGTGTAGTAAGCAGGTATCAATCCAACCTAGGGGAGAATCACTGGACTCCTGTGAAGATCATTCTTAAGTACTTGCGAAGGAAAAATGTTCTTGGTGCATGGTAACGAAGATCTCCAAATGGTGGCCTTTACCGATTCGAGCTTCTAGAGTGATAAGGATGACAGCAAATCTATCTCAGGGTTTATCTTTACCCTCAATAGAGGGGCGGTGTGTTGGAAAAGTTCCAAACAGGATACCGTTGCAGACTCCACGATGGAAGCTGAGTATATTGCTGCAAATGATACTTCCAAGGAAGCCGTCTGGATGAGGAAGTTCATCTCAGAGCTAGAAGTAGTTCCAACCATTATTGATCCAATACCATTGTATTGTGATAATAATGGGGCTATGGCATTAGCCAAAGAGCCCATGTCCTATCAGCGATCCAGACACATCCTTAAGCGGTATCATCTGATTCGGGAGATAGTTGATCGCTGCGAGATCGTGATTCGGAGAGTAGATACAAAAGATAACACCGCGTATCCACTCACCAAGGCCCTCCCTGTGCCGCAGCATGAGCGAATTTTTGAGATGTTGGGTATGAGATACGGCAATAATTGGCCTTTGTGCAAGTGGGAGATTGTTGGATATATGTATGCCCTAGAGGCCATTATATGATAGTGTATGTACCGGTATGTGTGTATATATATATATATATATTCATGGGACATTCTTGCTCGACATGATAGTATGCTATCTGGTTGCACATTTTATCTTGACATGTTCATTTGATCGTGCTTTCATTCATTTGGTACATATTGATATAGCCCTTAGGATATGCAGGACTACTGAGATTATGATGCGGATCATACTAGTGGGACATGTGTAGTCTATGAGCATATCCTTAAAATATTCCTAGTCGTGGGTGTATTGAGACGGGGTATCGATATCACCAGAGTAGACTAGCGTATGCGTTACTTGTCCCATATGATGGGCGATGGATGATCACATATCCATTGATGTGGTGACACCAAAGATCGTATACGGGTGCTCAGTGAGACTGGGTACACTGAACGGACTCGCCGATAACTCTTATGTGGTATTATATCTATCGTCGGATAGCAGTTCTCAGGCGACACTGGTACAGGTTAATCTGTAGACCCGAGATCTGTTAGATATGTATGCCCTAGAGGCCATTATTGTATACACTACTACAAATAAGGGTTGCCCTACGGATTTATCGGTAGGGGCAAACCACTGCCCCTACGGAGATGTCCGTAGGGGCGAAAAAAGACCCCGTAGGTGCAAAGGCCGCAGGTGCAAGTTGAAGCCCTGAACTTTCCCCTACGGGCAAACTCTTGCCCCTACGGGCAAACTCTTGCCCCTACGGAGTTCTGTGTAGGGCCAGTTTCATCTACGAAGTAGGCCGTAGGGTAAAAAAAGTTATATTATTTACCGTTTTTTTTAAATATATTAACTGTACCTACGGAGATAGCCGTAGGGCCACGTACTATCCCCTACGGATATCTGCGTAGGTACTTGTAACATTTCAAAATAATAAAATATTATTTTGGGAATTTTTATAATTTAATATTATTTTATTGATTATTTTAATATTAAATTTATAATTAAATACCGATAAATGGGAAAAATTTTGGAAAATTCTAAAATAGGGTATTTTATGGAATTATGACATTTTTAAGTCTTTATGATTAATTATATGCTAATTTAGTGCTAATCGCGATTAAAAATCGCTAATCGGGTTTTTAGCAATTTTGTGCAAAACATACACATATCTTTTTCCTACACTTGTGTTACATTTTCTTACCATGGCTATTACTTTGGGTTTACTATTTGAATGAGAAGGTTTTGGAAAAGAAAAGAAAAGAAAAGGATTTTGATTAAAGAAATAGGTATGGTGAGAGAGAGGGGGTTGGTGAGGGTGTTTGACTTGGCCATTCTCTCTTATTTTCTCCTCTCATTTCTCCCCCCCCCCCCCTCTTCCATGAGCTGCTGCTGCTCCTGCTGCCCTCCACTTCCTCAACCTTCAAACCCGCATTACTCCATGAAATTCACCCCAAAACCCCACTTCCATTTCACAAAAGTTGTACACAAGCTCACAAGCATGCCTTTGGACCAAGAAAGTAGATGTTTTGGTGCTGTTGAGGATTCATGAGGGTCTTATGAGGTAATTTCTTCAAAATTAGAGTGTTATTTCTTGTGCTTAAGTTTCAATTCAAGTTTCATATCGATATCGTGTAATTTGGTGTGTTTTGGACCAACTTAGAGAGGGTTAGGAGAAAGTTGAGATGTTGCTATGCAATTGGACTCTAATGGTGACCTTAGACCCCATATTGACCAAAACACTGGCCTAACACAACCTGAAACCCAAAAATACGGAATTACAGAACTTTTCATGTCGGTTTGTGTGATCTGTGAAGGTGTTCTGGAATCTGGAGCAACCCGGGGGCACCAAAAATAAAATTGAGCCCGCAGTGAGTCGTGCAGGCACCTAGGAAGCTACCACCAAGACCCAAGCCCCTAACTCAAACCAAAGGCCGCAAATTTGAGCATTTTGGCCGCAATTTGCTTCCAGAGTAGGAGGGAATCGGTCCATTTTTGTTCTAGGGCTTATTTTGCACTAAATTAGACCCCTCCTATATGCAGATTTGGCTAATTGTCATCTAGGGAAAATCTGGGAGCATTTTGGTGTGTTTTAGGCGATGTTTTCCGTATTTTTAAATGCACTTTCTTGATATTTGGATTTGTATTTGGTTGTCGGGTGCTCGTACATCGACAACAGGGGTTGTTTGTTGGATTTGCATGTTTGGGCCATAGGTTCCAACCTATGAGCACATTGTGCGCTCTATCGGTTTTCTGCCTTGATTTTCATACGCATTGCTATGGTTGATCATTGTAGGTACCTTCACGTGGATTCCGAGGCAACGGAGCATGGCGTTATCGACATTGACACGCAGGATACAGGTGAGTAGATTTATATCTACGGGGAGAAATCGGGTGGATGGCATATAGCACCCCCGCAGTTCGTGGTGATGTATACGAATACGTATACACATAGATATTGATTATATGTTGTTGAGATTATTGATGATAAGATGGATATTTGGTATTTTTGGATTGGTTTAGTGTAGTTGTGAAACCCTAGAGTAGTGGTCGCACTCACACACGCACGCACACACATATTTGCATACATTCTTTCTTTCATATGTGCGTATAGGAATATATATTGATGTGTATATTTACACATGGATATGGGACTATGTGTTTATATACTGGATTTGAGGATAGTATTTGGGATTTGAGATGAGTCGATGAGATTGGGCTTGACGCCAGGAGATCGGTGATGTGATTTGGTTCGTATTGAGATACGCCGTGATGTTTTAGCGGGTCTTTTGACATAGTAATTCTTACACCTGCATGCATACATAGATGGTATCAGTATTGTACTAGACGTAGATCAGTACCCCGATCATGATATTTGATAAAGAGGATACCAGATGAATAGTATGATGAATGTGATATTGACCCGTACCCAGATTTGGGATGCCGTATGACGGATTTACGTGCGAGCTGTATATTGATGATTCATCCGCACTCTTGACTTGGGATGTCTGATTATAGATATGATATCGGGTATGATATTATTGAGGCGGGATCACCGACTAATATATATATACAGGTATGTATATATATCGACTCAAATGTTAGGTGGTTTCCTTACCTGTAGTCCAGCTGGTTAGCTTAGCCCTTTAGTTTAGTTTAGTTGTTAGATTAGATTCGATTCTTACCTATTTCAAAAACTAACGAATCGTGGGTATTTTAAAAGACAGCCCAAGGGATCCTACGGATATTTCAAAAGACGTATCTTTTCATAAAAACACCGTAGCCCCTATTTTCAAAACCCCATGATTCGTGTTATTTCAAAAGGCACCATTTGTAGGACTTATATTAGGTTAATGCAGATTAGTTATAGTTGCGTCTAGTATTCAGCTCCCGCTCAGTATTGTTGTTCGCTCCGCATCACATGCTTATATTATGCTTCATATTCTACTGTTGCTATCTTGTGGTTAGGACACCAGAACCATTACCGATGATGCGTATGTTCCACGTACACTTACTTGCCGGCTCACACACATCTTCATCGGTAATTGCCATGTTACGTACACCTCAGAAATATTATTACTTGACATAGCCTGTTAGCTAATAGTTTAGACATGATATTAGTGTACTTGCCTTATATGTTAGTTTAGACATTGTACTTATTACCTGCTACTTCATGCATACCGATATTCATTGTTATGCCGCATTCATGGATTCTCATGCATATATTCATGGTTTTACATGCTATTGATGATTTGGATTCCCATGATATTTTCTGGATTTGGAGGAAAACCGCAAAACATATATAAACTGCTTTCTCTCTTTTTAAATAAAAAAATGCGGTTTTCCTATGATGTATGAGTCGTCCACCATGAGTTTGCTGATGGATTTCGAGACCCGATTCGTGGAGTTGGATGAACCGTTTCGGGTACATGGTGGACCCAGTAAGGTACCCCGGGGCAAGAAGCGCGTGATGATGACGATGTGAGCCTGGCAGGGAAGCACTACCTACCGGTGATTTTACCCGACACGTCGGATATCCGGAGGATACCGTCGTGGTCTTGAGATGGATGGTAGGGGCCGGTCTGGACTGACGCCGCCCTAGATATTGTGATTGAGACATTGAGATTTCGAGATATTGAGGTACAGAGACTGTGATACAGAGATATCGAGATATTGGGATTACGTTTTGTGCCGATGCTAGGCACTGTTTTATGCTGATTTCATTATGATACCTCATTCTAAAAATACAAAGGAAATCTCACTAAATTATGAAAACAGTTTCTTCATTTACATGTATTCTGTTTTCATGCATTCATACCTCATTCATATGATATATTGCTACCTGAGGCACTGACACGGGCATATGAGATTACACTTGGGTTAGATATATACCCTAGTCATTGTTTTAGACTGCTGGTTATATTGAGGATATATTATGATCGTATGACCTAGGATTGCGTCATACATGCGATTTCTGTTCATAGATGTTTTCTATTCACGAGTTGGCAACTCACCCCCGTTGTGCCCCAGTTTCTTGCAGGTTTGCCGTACAGGTTTCATTACGGCTTTGCGGGCACAGTTTCGTTCGGGTGACTTGCTAGTAGGTGGGTTTATTGGTATCGTACCCATCATATTACCTTGTATATCATTATTCTGTTGTATCTAGAAGTTCCATCAACCAAACATGTATTTATTTCAGAGATAGAGACCAGTGTTGTTTATTCTATCGACCTTAGAGTCGCGCTTTGTATTTATACGGATTTCCTGTTGTTTTGAGTTTCCTTTTCTGTTGTGATCCTCGCCTTTCGGCGTTGTATATTATATTGATTGCGTGGTTGTGACCGTCGATTGACGAGGAGCTAGCTCCCGCTTGGGGATGCATTTTCATTGTATATGCTTTATCAGGTTTTGTACCCGATTGGGATCGGTTTTACAAAGGAGACTCTGCCGAAATTTTCAGGAAATAATAGATGTTTTAAAAACGCATAATTCGGCTTATGCTATTAAAACTACTTGATTTAAATTGGTTTTCCTTCACTCTACTGTTTTTCTTGGTTTTCGGCTTACTTATATTACGAACGCCTCGAGACGTTTCGTAGTTTAAGTGCCGGTCATGTTCCGTACTTTTCGGGTCGTGACAAAGTTGGTATCAGAGCGTTAGGTTTTACCTTCGGAGCGTTGGATGACCCTTGGTTGATGGAATAGGTAACTAAAGTAGAGTGACGTATCGTGGGTATATTCCGCGGCATATTTACGACACGCCACTCCTCTTAAGGAGCCTTAGGATGTACATTTCTTTGCTCAGTATCATATTCATTCCTGATCTAGCTTCATCGGTACCAGTTATGGTTTTGCCGCCACGATTACGGGCAAGGAGAGCTACAGCTAGAGTTGCGGTCAGCATGAGCTCGTTACGAACGAGGACTGACCAGGGCGTGATTCCGGCGACACACGATTGCAGAGATGTGTCTTTTGATGGTGTTTTTGGCGCCACGAGCGTTGGTTGGATCGCTGTATGAGGTTACTCGGATGTGCTGATCGGCACCAGAGGATTGAGCCACTGACAGAGGCCAGCCAGATTTTGATGACCATTGAAGTATTGCTTACTCCTGATGATTGAGGCACCGTTCAGCGTGCAGATGAGCGAGCCAGTTATTGCTGCGAACGACGAGATATTGCCCCAGGTGCTGGAGTTAGTGCAGAATGAGTTATACTAAGAGATGATAGAAGGTCGCTAGTCATCGAGGATGAATGACTAGGACATGTGGATCGTTCGCCTACCCCGATGCGAGGTCATCAGATAGATTGATTCCAGCTAGAGACGACTTCACGCGGAGACGTTGAGAGTCGACAGAGACGATCGGATGTCAGAAACCTATTATTCCAAGTTTAAAGTATTCGGAAAGACATGCAGGCAATTCTATGGACCCTCTAGAAGAATGAAACCCTAACTCGACTTAATGACCGTATGAAAGCCTTTGAACCTTAGGGTTTGCGGCAGTTCTGCGGCGCCATTAGTGAGGCTTGGGTTTGCCCTTCTACGGCTGGACCACCAATGCTGTGGTATGTACTCGATACTATTATACTATACCCAAGATGTTGAGCTCTTGGGGGACTGTGAGGATTCGACGATTCGATCGGATGGTTCGACTTAATTCGGATGCTAATCGGTGAGATGCATTTCTTGGGAGACTCCAGATACGAGGATAGCCGTTGGAGCTCAGTCCATGTAGCCACGATGAGACGAGTCTGAAGCAGTCGACATTAGAGAAAGTGGAGTAAGAGGTTCGTACTAGATCTAGATGAGATGACGTTCCACTCCGCCGACATCAGAGATGCGATGCGCATGCCGAGGCATGGTACTTGGATTTACCTTCCAGAAGGATTCGCGATGAGTATGCAGCCATTCCGGAGCAAGAAGCAGATATAGTAAAGGACGATGACTTCCGGACAATTGGCAGAGATGAGACTTGGAAGAGACCTTGAGCAGGATTCCTTCCAGGACACTGCTGCAATGATATTTGCACCCAGGATCAGATGTGTCACGTGCATTCAGAGAGCCAGAGGCCGACGCCAGTGACATGCTGCTTTACGAGTGGTCGCGATGATTGACCGAGAGATGACCAGAGAAGTGCCAAAACGGAATCGTCCCCGTTAGCACACCTGACAGGGCCGATGAGCCGATGGATCGTGAGATTGGTAATCCACAGAGAAGACTTGAACCCAGGAGCGGTCATGTTACGCACACCAGCAGGCCAGAGTTCAGGATCGTCGACGAGATATGCTATGAGTGACCACGACAGTTGGCCGGAGATTTTTGGAGGATGTGCTTGAGCGGAACTATTCCGCCATACTTGATTTCGGTATTTTGGGGCGATCTATTCGCATGAGTGATTTTGATGATTGAGTTTCATGATATTTGTTTTCATGCACCATGGTTGTACCTATCGGATATTTGCGATTTTGCACAGTTGTTGCACTTGATATTGTTTTCGTGCCTT
The DNA here is from genome assembly GCA_030015575.1 of Agapanthus africanus. Taxonomy (NCBI): domain Eukaryota; kingdom Viridiplantae; phylum Streptophyta; class Magnoliopsida; order Asparagales; family Amaryllidaceae; genus Agapanthus; species Agapanthus africanus. The sequence continues at coordinate 585,137,722 of CM057339.1, read as the reverse complement.
GATTTCCCATATATATGATTTCATGGGTTTCATACATTTGAGTTGATTTTGTGCGTATGCACGCACACGATTTGGGTTTTGCACTCTGTATAGTTTACATATGCTTGCAGTGCAGTGACATGTATTTTGTGCACTTAGTTGCACTGGACTTCGATTTCGATTGGGATGTTCGATGTTTGTTTGTGCGCTTTATGCACCTGATTGGATTTTACGCGTGTTTCGGCGCTTGATATTGGATTTCATGATTTCGTTCATGATGGATGCACCGGATTTGGATTTTAGCGCATGTTATGAGATGCGATTTGGTGCACACCAGATGCACTAAATCGAGATTCTTCGTGCATGAGATGCACCTGTTTTTGCTGTCAGGCACACACTTGGTCCATGACAGATGCTTCGTGCACACCTGATGCACTTAGATGTTGTTTCTGTGCACATGTATGGCACATTTATGGATCTGATTTCCGTGCGCACCAGACGCACGTAGTATTCATATGTATATTTTGGAATTGATTTCTTATGGAGCGGTACGTTTTTATGATGATTGCTATATGTTTTTATACTGAGCAGGACTAGTCAGAGGACAGTACCTGGGTATATTTTGCATGCATTGATAGTTATCGAAGGGATTTTCAAAAGCGAGCTATAGTCTCAATATTTACCTACGCGTCTGATAAGACACGAAATGTTTAAAACAAGGAAACCCTTCTAAATTGTTTTCAAAACGGCGGAACGTGCATATTAAACAAAAGGTATATACGTATATGGCTATTTTCTTATAAGAGACGTCCGCCACTGTGCAGTGTTATGCGCATTGCACAACGACTTTAAAAGATTTGGCATGCATTTCCTTTAGAAACTTACATGTATAGATTTGATATTTACATGTATAGTTCTGATTTATATCATATTGGTTTTGCTTTGGATTTGGCATTCATGTCCTTACCATAACTCCGATGATTGCGGGATGCTTGACGGAGTTTTGTTTTTGAGTTATCTGCTCATTACTCTTACGCATGCATTGCGCTATGATGCGTTTATGTATTGATGATTTCGGAGCCCCGACGACTTGGATTTCTTATTGAAATGTTTTAGAAATTGGGAGTTTAAATTTAAATTCGGGGACCGAATTTCTTTAAGGGGGGAAGATTGTAACATTTCAAAATAATAAAATATTATTTTGGGAATTTTTATAATTTAATATTATTTTATTGATTATTTTAATATTAAATTTATAATTAAATACCGATAAATGGGAAAAAATTTGGAAAAATTTTGGAAAATTCTAAAATAGGGTATTTTATGGAATTATGATATTTTTAAGTCTTTATGATTAATTATATGCTAATTTAGTGCTAATCGCGATTAAAAATCGATAATCGGGTTTTTAGCAATTTTGTGCAAAACATACACATATCTTTTTCCTACACTTGTGTTACATTTTCTTACCATGGCTATTACTTTGGGTTTACTATTTGAATGAGAAGGTTTTGGAAAAGAAAAGAAAAGAAAAGGATTTTGATTAAAGAAATAGGTATGGTGAGAGAGAGAGGGTTGGTGAGGGTGTTTGACTTGGCCATTCTCTCTTGTTTTCTCCTCTCATTTCTCCCCCTCTCTTCCATGAGCTGCTGCTGCTCCTGCTGCCCTCCTCTTCCTCCACCTTCAAACCCGCATTACTCCATGAAATTCACCCCAAAACCCCACTTCCATTTCACAAAAGTTGTACACAAGCTCACAAGCATGCCTTTGGACCAAGAAAGTATATGTTTTGGTGCTGTTGAGGATTCATGAGGGTCTTATGAGGTAATTTCTTCAAAATTAGAGTGTTATTTCTTGTGCTTAAGTTTCAATTCAAGTTTCATATCGATATCGTGTAATTTGGTGTGTTTTGGACCAACTTAGAGAGGGTTAGGGGAAAGTTGAGATGTTGCTATGCAATTGGACTCTAATGGTGACCTTAGACCCCATATTGACCAAAACACTGGCCTAACACAACCTGAAACCCAAAAATACGGAATTACAGAACTTTTCATGTCGGTTTGTGTGATCTGTGAAGGTGTTCTGGAATCTGGAGCAACCCGGGGGCACCAAAAATAAAATAGAGCTCGCAGTGAGTCGTGCAGGCACCTAGGAAGCTACCACCAAGACCCGAGCCCCTAACTCAAACCTAAGGCCGCAAATTTGAGCATTCTAGCCGCAATTTGCGGCCAGAGTAGGAGGGAATCGGTCTATTTTTGTTCCAGGGCTTATTTTGCACTAAATTAGACCCCTCCTATATGCAGTTTTGGCTAATTGTCATCTGGGGAAAATCTGGGAGCATTTTGGTGTGTTTTAGGCGATGTTTTCCGTATTTTTAAATGCACTTTCTTGATATTTGGATTTGTATTTGGTTGTCGGGTGCTCGTACATCGACAACAGGGGTTGTTTGTTGGATTTGCATGTTTGGGCCATAGGTTCCAACCTATGAGCACATTGTGCGCTGTATCGGTTTTCTGCCTTGATTTTCATACGCATTGCTATGGTTGATCGTTGTAGGTACCTTCACGTGGATTCCGAGGCAACGGAGCATGGCGTTATCGACATTGACACGCTGGATACAGGTGAGTAAATTTATATCTACGGGGAGAAGTCGGGTGGATGGCGTATAGCACCCCCGCAGTTCGTGGTGATGTATACGAATACGTATACACATAGATATTGATTATATGTCGTTGAGATTATTGATGATAAGATGGATATTTGGTATTTTTGGATTGGTTTAGTGTAGTTGCGAAACCCTAGAGTAGTGGTCGCACTCACACACGCACGCACACACATATTTGCATACATTCTTTCTTTCATATGTGCGTATAGGAATATATATTGATGTGTATATTTACACATGGATATGGGACTATGTGTTTATATACTGGATTTGAGGATAGTATTTAGGATTTGAGATGAGTCGATGAGATTGGGCTTGACGCCAGGAGATCGGTGATGTGATTTGGTTCGTATTGAGATACGACATGATGTTTTAGCGGGTCTTTTGACATAGTAATTCTTACACCTGCATGCATACATAGATGGTATCAGTATTGTACTAGACGTAGATCAGTACCCCGATCATGATATTTGATAAAGAGGATACCAGATGAATAGTATGATGAATGTGATATTGACCCGTACCCAGATTTGGGATGCCGTACGACGGATTTACGTACGAGCTGTATATTGATGATTGATCCGCACTCTTGACTTGGGATGTCTGATTATAGATATGATATCGGGTATGATATTATTGAGGCGGGATCACCGACTAATATATATACAGGTATGTATATATATCGACTCAGATGTTAGGTGGTTTCCTTACCTGTAGTCCAGCTGGTTAGCGTAGCCCTTTAGTTTAGTTTAGTTGTTAGATTAGATTCGATTCTTACCTATTTCAAAAACTAACGAATCGTGGGTATTTTAAAAGACAGCCCAGGGATCCTACGGATATTTCAAAAGACGTATCTTTTCATAAAAACACCGTAGCCCCTATTTTCAAAACCCCATGATTCGTGTTATTTCAAAAGGAACCATTTGTAGGACTTATATTAGGTTAATGCAGATTAGTTATAGTTGCGTCTAGTATTCAGCTCCCGCTCAGTATTGTTGTTCGCTTCGCATCACATGCTTATATTATGCTTCATATTCTACTGTTGCTATCTTGTAGTTAGGACACCAGCACCATTACCGATGATGCGTATGTTCCACGTACACTTACTTGCCGGCTCACACACATCTTCATCGGTAATTGCCATGTCACGTACACCTTAGAAATATTATTTCTTGACATAGACTGTTAGCTAATAGTTATACATGATATTAGTGTACTTGCCTTATATGTTAGTTTAGACATTGTAGTTTTTACCTGCTACTTCATGCATACCGATATTCATTGTTATGCCGCATTCATGGATTCTCATGCATATATTCATGGTTTTACATGCTATTGATGATTCGGATTCCCATGATATTTTCTGGATTTGGAGGAAAACCGCAAAACATATATAAACTGCTTTCTCTCTTTTTAAATAAAAAAATGCGGTTTTCCTATGATGTATGAGTCGTCCACCATGAGTTTGCTGATGGATTTCGAGACCCGATTCGAGGAGATGGATGAACCGTTTCGGGTACATGGTGGACCCGGTAAGGTACCCCGGGGCAAGACGCGCGTGATGATGATGATGTGAGCCTGGCAGGGGAGCACTACCAACCGGTGATTTTACCCGACGCGTCGGATATCCGGAGGATACCGTCGTGGTCTTGAGATGGATGGAAGGGGCCAGTCTGGACTGACAGCGCCCTAGATATTGTGATTGAGACATTGAGATTTCGAGATATTGAGGTACAGAGACTGTGATACAGAGATATCGAGATATTGGGATTACGTTTTGTGCCGATGCTAGGCACTGTTTTATGCTGATTTCATTATGATACCTCATTCTAAAAATACAAAGGAAATCTCACTAAATTATGAAAACAGTTTCTTCATTTACATGTATTCTGTTTTCATGCATTCATACCTCATTCATATGATATATTGCTACCTAAGGCACTGACACGGGCATATGAGATTACACTTGGGTTAGATATATACCCTAGTCATTGTTTTAGACTGCTGGTTATATTGAGGATATATTATGATCGTATGACCTAGGATTGCGTCATACATGCGATTTCTGTTCATAGATGTTTTCTATTCACGAGTTGGCAACTCAACCCCGTTGTGCCCCAGTTTCTTGCAGGTTTGCCGTACAGGTTTCATTACGGCTTTGCGGGCACAGTTTCATTCGGGTGACTTGCTAGTAGGTGGGTTTATTGGTATCGTACCCATCATATTACCTTGTATATCATTATTCTGTTGTATCTAGAAGTTCCATCAACCAAACATGTATTTATTTCAGAGATAGAGACCAGTGTTGTTTATTCTATCGACCTTAGAGTCGCGCTTTGTATTTATACGGATTTCCTGTTGTTTTGAGTTTCCTTTTCTGTTGTGATCCTCGCCTTTCGGCATTATATATTATATTGCTTGCGTGGTTGTGACTGTCGATTGACGAGGAGCTAGCTCCCGCTTGGGGATGCATTTTCATTGTATATACTTTATCAGGTTTTGTACCCGATTGGGATCAGTTTTACAAAGGAGACTCTGCCGAAATTTTCAGGAAATAATAGATGTTTTAAAAACGCATAATTCGGCTTATGCTATTAAAACTACTTGATTTAAATTGGTTTTCCTTCACTCTACTGTTTTTCTTGGTTTGGATTTCTGGGTTTTCGGCTTACTTAGATTACGAACGCCTCGAGATGTTTCGTAGTTTAAATGCCGGTCATATTCCGTACTTTTCGGGTCGTGACAGTACTTATCCGTAGGGGCAAAATATCAGGATTCCTGATATTTTGCCCCTACGGATAACTCCGTAGGGGCCTTTGTTTGCCCCTACGGACATATCTATAGGGGCACTCTCAACCCCCCGGTACTGAGATCAGGGTGTAAATATCAGTTACTGCTGATATTGTGCCCCTATGGTTTAAGCCGTAGGGGCAACATGTGTACCTACGGATTAATCCGTAGGTACACATTATCTTTATTTTTTTTTAAAAAAAGGGCTGCCTGATTTTTTCCCGCCCTGTGCACAATAATATATATATCAATAAAATATAAAATTAATCATCACACAACATACATCGCAGTATTCATAATCACATCTCACGCATATAATATACAAAAGAAACCCAAAAACTGAATATGATATAAATATAAACCAATATCAATATCAATATCAATATCATTTTAAAATGTAGTACAATATGTATGATATAAATAAATACATGTTTCAAAAAATATGAATCAAAAAGCTACCCTAGCTCGGTCCAGCTCCACCCCGGATAAACGATAGAATCAAGGGCGCCTGCTCCTCAGTCAATAAACCCTGCAATTCGGCGCGTGCGGGAGTCTAAGCGGCCTGTGGAGCTGGCAATGTGGTCTGCGCAGCCACCGTCGAGGTAGTCGCTTGCGGAGCCACGGCTGCGGGAGTCTGAGTTGGCAGTGGAGCTATAGGAGCTGTCTGCGGAACCGCAGCCGATGTAGTGGCTTGCGGAGCCGCAGCCGAAGGAGATGCATGTGGAGGCTCAGCCGATGTACCCTGTCGTGTCGGGACCTAACGTGTGTAAGAAGCGTGTAAGAACTGTGTATTATTCGAATTCGTATCATTATTAAGTTATTTCGAAACCCTATTTGGATATCTAGTTTGGAAAACCGTTGTTTATTTTAATTACATATGTATGTATGATTAATCAAACCTAAGTCTAAAACCAAATAAGCTCAAGCTACGTACTAATTATGGATATGTTGATATCTATAATATGACATGATATTTTACTATAAAGTAGTATACATACCAGAATCTCCTTCAACTCCTGAACGGTGGCCCTCAAGCTCTCCAGTTCCTGATGGACACGTCGCTCACTGGAGACGGAGGAAGTAACCGCCGGGGTGGAGTCCAACCTCATATGGGCCCTGCTAGGGCCCAGTTGTTGGAGATAGTGCCCTCAGAGTCAATTATTGGATCACAGGCACGTGATTCTAATGATTGAGGGATGACCTATCCCGGCAGGACAGTCCTACTCAAGATGATAGTATGTTATCTGGTTTACCTTTATCATCGTGTACAGCTTTAGGTGACCTTACAGGTCACTATTGCACGTTGATAGAGCCCCTAGGATTCTTGCTTGACTGCCAGCAGTATGAGGGCGATCATATACGTGGGAGCTGGTAGTCTATAAGCACATCCTTAAAAGGTCCCTAGTCATGGGAGTTTCGAGACAGGGCATCGATACTCCAGAGTAGACTAGAGTATACAGTCGAGATCCCGACGAGGGGCGGTGGCCGGTCTCACAAGCCACTGGTGTTAGTTGGTTCACCTAAGATGTATACAGGTGCTCATTGGGTTATGAGTACACCGGACAGGACTCGCCGGGAACATGCTAGTTGGTCTTATACCTGACGTCAGATAGCAGTTCCCTGGTGACATGTGTACAGGTTCGTTCATCGACCTGAGATCGTCATTTGTCTCGTGTGAGTTCCCACTGTACTTTGATTACTACCCTACCACGCTCAAAGAAGACGTGCAAAAAGGTTTTAGTTGGGTACAGTCTCGAGCCACATGGAGGCAGTGAGCGGATCTGCAGGGGTTCGTCTCTCCCGGTATTGGGGGTGAGGTCGCGCTGTGTCTAGGAGAGCCATTACACAAAGCCCTCGGCCGAGGCAGGAGATTTACTGGTAGGTATTCCAGTAGTATCTCAGGGTGTTCTGGGCTATACTCCAACACGACTTGTACCGCTTTTGGGGGTCTGACTTTTACCAACCCCCTTGGCCTTCCTTGCGATGCTCATAGACGAACGGACCGGACTGTACGGATATTGTCACTGACAGGCTCAGTAGGGTGTCAGGATGAGTTCGCTCATCGACGTCCCTTTTGGTCAATACCTGGTAGCCCGTTACGTATAGGCTAATACCTCTGACGTGCTAGTTGTTAAATCCACAGCCATAGTATTGACGAGTCTTTAGAGTTCCCCACAGACCGTTTTCTCAAGTTTCGGGCGAAACGCTGTAAAGGCCGTATGGAGATATGGCAGGGTTCGATCAGATACGTGCGGTATTGCACGGATCATGATCGGACGGTTAATACTAGCGGGCTTTGGTTTAAGCCGGATCCTAGTATTGTACATTGTAGATTTGTCTCATTGCATTTGTATTTCGGTCGGAATACAAATGCGGGTATGTATATACAGTAGCGGGGTTTTCCTGTAATTTATTGCGGGAACAGTTTTATGAAGTTGCCAGTTTGCTTTCCGTTTCGGCTAATTTTCTTTGTATCTTTCCTTGGCTGAAATTTGGTGGAGGAGGGCTTATTTGCATTTGTGCAAGTTAGATTAGTGGAGGGTGTTATTTGCATATTGTTGTATCATGATAATTCTACCACCATTTGACTTCTTCTTCTTTTCATCATGGCATGACTTTTGGAGTAATCATGGTTGTTGATGATTAGGTTTTGGAGTGAGGTTCTTATTTGTGATCATTCTTTTATCATCATCACCTTTTCTCTCTCTTGATTGATTTTGGGGCTCACTCCTTTTCATTGATACACTCTCCACTCTTTCATTTTCTACATGAGCCATGGCCGGCCAAGTAAGGAGGGGCTGTCCAAAATTTGAGTGGGGAATTTTTGTTCTTTTCATGCTACAAAAATTCCCAAGTTCATCTCCAAAAAGGTTTAGTTCATTTCCTCCACCAAAGGCAACTTCCTCAAACCACAAATGAGACATAGAGCACTACACGTATTCTACAGCAATCCTTGGGCACGTCGGCTCGCCAACTTCGTGCCCGAGTTGCCTCGGTCTAGAGGTGGGAGCCCGTAAAAGAAGCCGGCGAGGAGATGAAGACCGGAGATTCCGCGGGGAGATCGGGACGACGACGAAAAGACCGAAGGACACGGATCGCTCGGTATATCTCTCTACCCGTTCTTTAGTTAGCTAGGATTAGATTAATGGCCCGATCCGGGATTTTAGTGCGCGGTGGTGCCTGTTTACAAGTTCGTAAAAAGTATCATTTCCGCATTTTGGCCTCGGGTTGACGGCCAGGGCGCCGCCGTGCACTTACAATGGTATCAGAGCCATGCCATTAACCTAGTCTAGCTTGGTCTAATGTGTTTACATCTTCGATCGAACAAAATTCCAAAACCCACGTTTTCAAAAGCATCAGTTTCTGTCGAAATTTGTTTTGGCTCCAAAAATTTTTCAGGTTGTTGCAGAATACTGTGCGGGGAATTCTAAGCATTCTGTGAAAATTTGGTCGCGTGATCTCACCATACCACCGCGGAACCGCGGCCAAACCCATGCTTGGGCCGCGGTTCCGCCGCCACTTTTACAGTTCAGTGTACCAAATTTCTACAGAAAGCTCCTGTGTAGAAAATAGGGTTTTTGGAACATTCTTTTTGGGCCCAGAATTTCTTTAAGTGCTACAGTAGTGCTTGGGGGCCCACTTGGGAAAATTTGATCGATCGAATATTTTAAATATGTTAGTTCACAGTATTTACATTATATCTGCGACTGTGAATGTCATTTGATCGGTAAATCTTGTCTAACTGCTATAGCCCGGTTAGACGGGTTTGCGAACGTGACATTCACGTTGATGTTCTGTGTTGTGCTGTGATGTTGCGGATTGGTCATGGGGGATAGCCTGGATGCAATGCTAGTACAGTTTTGGTTGTATTATGTACATTTGATATTGCGGGGTGAGCGTCCGACATGTGGACTGTCGTCACTGCCTGTTTGTATATTATTCTTTTGGGGCACGAGCGGGGTGAGGTCGATGTACCCGTTGTATGTATATTTTACTTTCTGTACTAGGATTACCCCGCGGTAGGGTGCACGGATAGCCGGGTTCTAGAGGGCAACAAGCCCGCATCTCATGGCATTGAGACGGAGGGGGCTTTACTCTAGAATTGGCGGGCTATTCGCTGCACTCGTAGGGGGTACAGGTTGACCCAGGAAGGGTGCCCAAGTTACCGTATTCCGTGAAGTGTTGGGTGGTCCATTCACGTTGCTGAAGGGGGCTGCCTCGCTTCAGGTTTTGGCGGGTAACTTGCTGCGCCCGTAGGGGTCTAGGATTTCATTGCACAGGCTATCCACACGACCAGGGGAACGTCGGGTTTCAGTAGCGGCTCTATGAAACCCGGGGATCCCAGATATCTGTATTGTTCTGTGATGCTTATTACATTTCTGTGATGTTGCATTTTATCACGCCTTGAGCGAAATATTATATATTGATATATATACTAGTAGATGTTGTATATGTTTTGCATCCGCGCTAGTCCAGTCCCCACTCAGTCGTTAGTTAAGTAACATAACGGGTAATGACGGGACCCAGTGGCGAATGCAGATGGCATATACGTACATCATTATTTTCATTCTTTATTGGTGTGATCAATTGATGGGACTGCGTTGATTCGAATCAATGCAAGCTAAACAAACCTTTTCTGATGTTGTTGGAACACTTTTCAAAAAGCTGTTATTGCAAGGACGTTCACTTTTGTTTTGCACAGTGGTATTCAGTTGGAATATCCTGCTCCTCAGTCGACGAGGCAAGGGCCGAGATCCATTCACCGGGAGTGACCCCTTGGACAGAAGTTTGCGTCAGGGCAATAACTTCACTATAGTCGTTTACTTTTGCTTTGCATCGTGGTATTCAGTTGGAATATTCTACACCTCATTCTACGAGGAAAGAGCCGAGATCCCTTCACCGGGAGTGACCTCTTTAGCAAAGGTTTTCGCCACTATATTTTTATAAAAGCTATCCAGTTCCTTCAACGATATCAAGTTCATTACGTTAAAGGTTTTCGCCAGAAACCATTCGTAGCCCTCCGTCGTTTCATATGGATAGTCAATAAGTATTCAAGCTGTGTATGTTGGCCAAAGTCAAGGCACAGTGAATAGTAGCTATTGGGTATTCATATGCAGCATAGATAGATGCGTTGGTTTGGGGCAGTCGTATAGCCTTGTTGGCCAAAGTCAAGGGCTTGTATGGGTGGGCTCAAATTAACCTGGAGAATGACGGGTAGAACTTGACATGTGACTTATGATATGTTGGCCAAAGTCAAGGTCATAAGAGCATGGGGTAAAAATCTCATCGGGAGTTTCTAAAGAAACTGAAACTTGCCAGATATGCGCATACCTTCTGGAGTGTGATGATGTGAGCGGATTCCGTCACGTTATCATGCGATGATAGTTGGATCCCGATTCCCACTGATGAGTTAGTTTACTCCTCGGGTGCCCCCGACTAATTCTTCTTTCAGGTTTGGAGGAGAATTTGAGGTAACAGTGGGAGGTTTCCAGATTAGATAAATTGGTAACCAATCTGATCTAGGTTAGAGTGCACGCTGAGTGTTTCTTTTCTCTCTCTCTTTGGCAGCGTCTATTGACCCGACCCTAAGAATATGACTCAGTGACCAAGATTGACCGAACCTTCTTAAACACTGGCTTTTGGATTGTCAGAGTTGCAAACCTTATTGCCACTCCTACTTTTACCCTTTTCTCCAGGACACCCCGTATTACTACAAACGTCCACTTCCATTGGATTAAACCATCGTATGGTTATATACGAACTCGAAGGAATTTATTCGAGGATGGTTTCTGGTTCTGGAGAAAACGAATAGGACTATTCAGTTGTCTTTTCCTTTTACCTTCTCTCAGGTTGCGAGTACTCCTTGGTTTAGGAGATAGTACACCTATTACGCAAATTGGATAGTCTTCTTCCAAACCTTAGGCTGGTGCCGAACGGTGGGGAATGAAGAAAACGAATTAGCATAACAATGGTGTACATAAGGTATTAAGTAAAGACATATCAAGGGATTAGTAAGAGGGCAAAGTAAATTGCGACTGATATTCACGACCAAACCAAGTATTTCTTCGCCAATCCTAAAATCACCTTTGTATTTCTCTAGAACACTTCGTATCATTACGAAGATCCACAGTTTATTGGATACTCCATCGTATGGTTATATACGAACTCGAAAGGAACTTGTTCCAGTTCGGGGATAGATTCTGGTTCAGGAGAAATAGGAATAAGGTTTATTCGGTTGTCTTTTATCTTCACCTTCTCTCGCATTGCGAGTACTCCTAGGATTAGGACAGTACACCCATTATGCTTATTGGATAGTCTTCTTCCAAACCATAGGCTGGTGCCGAACGGTAGGGAAGGAAGAAAACCATTTGGCCTAAGAGGGTGTACATAAGGTAATGACTAAAGACATATAAAGGATTTGGAGAGATGGAAAAGAATTATACGGTTACAGTTGTGAATCTGGATAATGGAAGAGGCATTACTAGGAATACCAAAATACCCCATCGAAACATTTCAATGTTTCATTTTCACTGTGTATTGTTAAAGGAAAACTGATTTCCCGATTAGATACTTAGTCCAGGGTATGTATTTACCAGGTATGATTCTCACATCTATATGGTTTTACAGATGATGAGTAGGAGTAAGTTATTGGGAATTGGGTGATCATCCTCATTATATCGGGGTTCGTTGTAATCGGTGATATTTGAGGAAGTCACCTGGGTTGTTTGCCGGACGACAAATATTTGGTTTTGAATATCCGCTGTTATGCACCAATTTCAAATTGATATATCTGTACGTCTATTTTTATAGAGTGAGATATACCTTTTTGAAATTATGTCGATGACATTTACCTATATCAGTGGATGGTTAGGTAAGGAGCATTAAACATCGGTGTAATTCTTCTTAACCATAAGTGCAGTTTTCAACCTTCGACACACAGGGATTGAGTTATCAGACTCAAGGGACTTATACAGAGTATTGTATGTTGTCCAGCGTCCATGAGGACAGAGGGGTTGGTTCTCGTACTATATTCGGTTTACTTATGACTTCTCTAGTTTTTAGACAGGTGTTTCGTAGAAACACAGGGTCCAAGTTTTGAGAAGTTATAGGTATATGGATAAAGTAGAGAACCAGGTGTTGCAAGTATCGGGATTCTTCAAGTTGATCGAAGATGTAGATACTTGTGTAGGGTATTCAGTTGATAGTAATGATTAAAGAACTTGCTTCTCTTTCAGATTACTCATAATTGGAAGCACTCCTAAGTTGAGTAATGTTGATCGGCCTCTTTCCATTTAGTTGACATGCACTGGAGACAGCTGCATGATTTGAATCTGGTTCAATTAAATCAGTGCCTCTGGTTCTATATTGGATATAGAACAGTTCATATCTTAACGATGTTAAGGTACGGGGAGTTGTCCGGCTTATGCTTAAAACCAGACTCTGGATAACACAAGGCACGTTTCTGTAATGGCTGTTTGTGGGTTGACCCAGGCTATGACGAGGGTTGACTTTCTACCATCTGGAAGATCAATAGTGATATTGTTCTTGACTCGCCACAGTTTTAATAAAAATGGATTTTTTTCAGAAAACAGTAGTGGGAGTATGGTAGAACTGGAAGTGATTCCAGAACCGCAAACGATTACTGAAAGTTTGATAGGAACCTAAAGATTCAATCTGGTTTGACATTCCATTGGCCACTCCGCAGATACGGTGGGTAACCTCAGGCACCCGAGAGGTACTCCGGTAGCCTCAAGGACGGTGACAGGGAGGTTCTTGTTTACCCAGACTTGCCATTATTGTTGTTCCAGACCGTGAGACCCGGCAGGAGGATGAGTATAGCGTCGTTCTAAACATGCTTTAGAAGTCTACGTCTATATGACTCTGCCAGAGGGTTGTCGTGGTCAGTGGGAGCAGCGGAAGCATTGGTGGACAAGTGGCTTATGTCTATTTATAGACTAAAGCAGATATAGCGGAGATAGATCATCTATTTCTGATGTGACAGTCATAGGTTTGACTTCATCAGAATAGGGGATGGATCTGTTAAGAAGGTAGTAGGGTGTGATGTCCTGATATTTGGATGACATACACAGAGTAGGAAGTGATATTCCTATACTACAATCGGTTATACTTTGGTTGTCACACAGTGGTTTCTCCACATGGGACTTGGATATAATATCAAGAAATTCTGGTTACTGGATCTATGGTTTTAGATCTAGATTTGGAAAGTGTCCCAATCAGGGTACTTAGACAGCATTCTAAACGTATTTAGAATGGACGACTCCTGGCACGGTAGTATACCTGCAGGTGATGGAGTCACCCTCTCTAAAGGTGTCTTACAGACTAAAGTGGAGAGGGATGTGCATGATTGGCAGATCACTTGCTTAGGCAATTGAGTCAATCCTGAGATGTCAAGTACCACACCAGATGATGTTTTTCCACTAGATGCAATAAGTTGACATTGATCCAATCCTGGAGAAACAGTCGGAAGCAGTTTTAGAATATAAGTAGATGTTCTAGGGATATGATAACAACAGCCTCTTTCGGGAGACAGTTATCATTCCAGGCTTCTAAGATGACCTGGATGACAGAGAGGTTATCAGAGTTATAGTTTTCCCTCTGACGAGGGGCGGTATTTTGGACAGGTGGTCCAGGAGGATACTGAGGGAGGCATGGCGCAGGATACTGATTAAGTTCAGTTGACGATACAGTTTAAGAAGTTTGGATTTGGAGTTCATTTATGAGCTAGGTCCCATCAGACATCCAGACATATTCTAAGACAGGTATTGCTCATTTTGGGAGATGGCTTTCTCCGCGAACTTGACATATTGAAAGACATAGAAAGAAACATCAAAGCGGATCCACTCGCTGAGGCTATTACTCGAACGCAATAGTTTCATAAACGGGTTTTGTGAGACTGACTAGTAGAGGAGTTGGGTGTTCGGTATCACACGGGCTGTGAGTATGCGACATCGCAATAATTAGCCTTGAGTGCAAGTGGGAGATTGTTGGAGATAGTGCCCTCAGAGTCAATTATTGGATCACAGGCACGTGATTGCAATGATTGAGGGAGGACCTATTCCGGCAGGACAGTCATACTCAAGATGATAGTATGTTATCTGGTTTACCTTTATCATCGTGTACTACTTTAGGTGACCTTACAGGTCACTATTGCACGTTGATAGAGCCCCTAGGATTCTTGCTTGACTGCCAGCAATATGAGGGCGATCATATACGTGGGAGCTGGTAGTCTATAAGTACATCCTTAAAAGGTCCCTAGTCATGGGAGTTTCGAGACAGGGCATCGATACTCCAGAGTAGACTAGTGTATACAGTCGAGACCCCGGCGAGGGGCGGTGGCCGGTCCCACAAGCCACTAGTGTTAGTTGGTTCACCTAAGATGTATATAGGTGCTCATTGGGTTATGAGTACACCGGACAGGACTCGCCGGGAATATGCTAGTTGGTCTTATACCTGACGTCAGATAGCAGTTCCCTGGTGACATGTGTACAGGTTAGTTCATCGACCTGAGATCGTCATTTGTCTTGTGTGAGTTCCCACTGTACTTTGATTACTACCCTACCACGCTCAAAGGAGACGTGCAAAAAGGTTTTAGTTGGGTACAGTCCCGAGCCACATAGAGGCAGTGAGCGGATCTGCAGGGGTTTGTCTCTCCCGGTATTGGGGGTGAGGTCGCGCTGTGTCTAGGAGAGCCATTACACAAAGCCCTCGGCCGAGGCAGGAGATTTACTGGTAGGTATTCCAGTAGTATCTCAGGGTGTTCTGAGATACACACCGACACGACTTGTACCGCTTTTGGGGGTCTGACTTTTACCAACCCCCTAGGCCCGCCACGCGATGCTTATAGACGAACGGACCGGACTGTACGGATATTGTCACTGATAGGCTCAGTAGGGTGTCAGGATGAGTTCGCTCATCGACGTCCCTTTTGGTCAATACCTGGTAGCCCGTTACGTATAGGCTAATACCTCTGACATGTTAGTGGTTAAATCCACAACCATAGTGTTGACGAGTCTTTAGAGTTCCCCACAGACCGTTTTCTCAAGTTTCGGGCGAAACGCTGTAGATGCCGTATGGAGATATGGCAGGGTTCGATCAGATACGTGCGGTATTGCACGGATCATGATCGGACGGTTAATACTAGCGGGCTTTGGTTTAAGCCGGATCCTAGTATTGTGCAGTGTAGATTTGTCTCATTGCATTTGTATTTCGGTCGGAATATAAATGCGAGTATGTATATACAGTAGTGGGGTTTTCCTGTAATTTATTGCGGGAACAGTTTTATGAAGTTGTCAGTTTGCTTTCCGTTTCGGCCAATTTTCTTTGTATCTTTCCTTGCCTGAAATTTGGTGGAGGAGGGCTTATTTGCATTTGTGCAAATTAGATTAGTGGAGGGTGTTATTTGCATATTGTTGTATCATGATAATTCTACCACCATTTGACTTCTTCTTTTCATCGTGGCATGACTTTTGGAGTAATCATGGTTGTTGATGATTAGGTTTTGGAGAGAGGTTCTTATTTGTGATCATTGTTTTATCATCATCACCTTTTCTCTCTCTTGATTGATTTTGGGGCTCACTCCTTTTCATTGATACACTCTCCACTCTTTCATTTTCTTCATGAGCCATGGCCGGCCAAGTAAGGAGGGGCTGTCCAAAATTTGAGTGGGGAATTTTTGTTATTTTCATGCTACAAAAATTCCCAAGTTCATCTCCAAAAAGGTTTAGTTCATTTTCTCCACCAAAGGCAACTTCCTAAAACCCCAAATGAGACATAGAGCACTACACGTATTCTACAGCAATCCTTGGGCACGTCGGCTCGCCAACTTCATGCCCGAGTTTCCTCTGTCCAGAGGTGGGAGCCCGTAAAAGAAGCCAGCGACGTGGTGCCCTTCCGGCGAGGAGATGAAGACCGGAGATTCTACGGGGAGATCGGGACGACGACGAGAAGACCGAAGGACACGGATCGCTTGGTATATCTCTCTACCCATTCTTTAGTTATCTAGGATTAGATTAAAGGCCCGATCCGGGATTTTAGTGCGCGGTGGTGCCGGTTTACAAATTCTTAAAAAGTATCGTTTCCGCATTTTGGCCTCGGATTGACGGCGGAGGCGCTGCCGTGCACTTACACCAGTCCCCGGCCTCTCTCCCAACCTCTGTGGTGCCCTCCGTGTGCGGCGTCCAGAACTGAGGTCAGCACCCTCGGATCGCTCTGTCCGGTAAAATCGATCCCCGAGGCCTCGGCCTGCTCAACCACCCGCTCCTACACCCAAATTAAGCAGTAAAGTATAAGTATAAAATTTAAACTTGAACCTTCCAAAACTAAAATTTCAAATATGGGTAGAATAAATATTAACACTTACGCAATACTCCTGGGTAGCGACGTCGGGATATCAAAGATCGCCCGTGGCGGGATCTGTCGAGGTGCCGTGGACGGCAAGATATGCGGACAGCACGCTCGGTGTACCACCTAACGCCACGGTCTGAGCTGTCTGCAATATTAGAAAATAACTCTTAATATTAGAAATATTAGAAAATAACTCTTAATATTGCAAAATATCACAAAGGTCGGTCTATTGTAATTTACGGATAACTCCATGGCTCGAGTAATATTCCTCGAGCCACCTGTGTAAGTAGGGCGACCCCTCTTCGCCGACTTCCTGTTCTCTGTATTCTGAGCGGCATGTTTCTGCACAACGCATTAAAATTTAGTTTTCTAATTAAGGAACACAAAAAATAAATTATATCCTAAACAATGAATTACATTTAAAATACATACATGTTTGCGCTGGGAGTCGAAATATTCGCACAATAGAGGCCATGTCTCTACGTCGACTCTCGCAAACGCCGGAGTAGATAGGAGGGCCGCTCTCTCTGCCTCGGGGGTCGCCATCCACAGGGAGTAGCAGTCGGCCTTCATCTCATTCCTGTTGTATCGGACCATGGCCTGCATGTTCTTCATCAGGCCATTGTACAGAGCATGAAGGTCGAGCACCCTCCCCGGATGATCAGGGTCGGCTACAGGCTGAAAATCGTAATCCAACTGAAAATACAAAAAAAAACATTGTTATTAGATTGCAAGTGTTAATAATAAATATGATAAGCGGATAGATCAAATGAAAATATATATTAATACGTACCCGAGCCTGATCAAAGAAGAGGGCGAATGAGCGCTGGTGCTGCTCGCCCCACTCAACGTGAAGTGGATAGTTCTTCACGAGCCGGCTCTCGTCCCCCATATACCAGCCGAACCTCTCGGCATGAGGACCGGTATAGCGATAGTCAAGGGTAAAAAAAGGGGGAATGTTGCCTCCCCCTAGCTCTGTCAGGCCTCATCCTATGGGACTGATTCGGGCCTCGAGTCCCCCTCTGGGGATGGGGAGGCCCTGCGTCTGCACGAAATATCAAGACAATCAATATTAAGACAAAGTTGTATTAATAGATCAAGGTTAAATGAAAATTCAAGTGTGATATATACCTCCGATGACTATCGCACGAGCCTGGGCAAGGGCGGCAGCACGAGCGGGACGATAGTTCCTCCGGTGAGGAACAACCGGGGTCCCGGATGCGGACGCATCCCCTCCAACTAGAAAATAAACATTGACGCTAAATTTCCATGAAGTTCATATTTATTCTATAGAGCATATGTAAAATGAATAAATATTTTATATTTATTCATACTAACCTGCAGACGATGCGGAGGGTATGGAAGCGGCAGGAGTGGCCCCTACGGAAGATGTGAACGCACCACCTATAATTAGACAATTAAAAATAGATTATATAAGTAATTGCAAAAAGAATGTGTAGATCAATAATATAACGTTCTAAATCAATATGCATGCACTATAGGATATATAAACATGTAAGTCTACGCTAGCGCCCCGGCCGTCTACAGACGCCAAAATGCGGAACAAAAACTTTTAACTGGCGCTATCGTATACTTTAACCCGGATCTGCCATTATTGCTAAACTAACAAACTGTAAAGAGTGTAGAAAGGTTATACCGAACGATCCGAGTCCTTCGTTCTTTAACCATCATCCCACGCTCCGTTGCGGCTGCTCCGATCTCGTCGATCTCCGATCTCCTCGTCGAGGTGGCACCACATCACCGATTCTTTAAACGGGCTCCCGCCTCTGACTTGAGGCAACTCGATCGTCAAGTTTGCCAAAAGAGACGACCAAGAATGATGTAGAGAATGAGTAGATGACTTTATCTCACTTCGTCCAAATCCGTGGACGATCGGTTAATGAAGTTGCCGAGGGAAATGGGTGATGGAATGCAATGAACTGTAAAATTCCATGCACCCCAAATACTATCATATGTTTTCAACAAATGAATCAAGTAACCAAAAGAGAGAGGGGAGGGGCCTTTCTTATAAAGAGAAGGAGGAGGGTGAGTGTAGGAGGAAAGTGGTGACCATAAGAGAATAAATATCAAAGCTTCTCACTCAAAATATCCTTAGCTAAACAAAACATCATTAATGCAAATGGTGATTCATTAACCTAGTCACCATTGCATTAATGGCTCCATTAAAGCACTAATGACTCACTAGCCTCATCACCACTTCTAGAAGCTTCTAGAATGATGACTCACCTCAACTGAAGAAAAGATAAATCCGTCTTTAACCGAATGTTAAAAGACGGCTGATAGAAAACTGGAAACTGGCAACTTCCAAAAGTGATCCTGAAACGACTTTCAGGATAACCCCGAAACTGTATAAATATACCCGCATTTGTATTACGACCGAATACAAATGCAACTGAGACAAAGATATTATACCTACTCAATATAATACTCGGATCCGGCTTAAACCAAAGCCGACCAGTATTATCTGCCCGAAAAATAACACGTGCGTAAACGCACGTGCATTTTCCGAACCCTGCCATAAAACCATACGGCCTCTACAACGTTTCGCCCGAACTTGGGAAACTGTCTGTGGGGAACTCTAATGACTCGTCAGTACCCTGGCAGTGGGTTTAACCACAAACCGTCAGCGGCACTAGCAATGCGTAACGGCTGCCCATGGACTGACCTCAAGGGATGCCGATGAGCGCACTCATCCGGAAAACCCTACTGAGCCTAACAGTGACAATGTATATACAGTCCGGTCCGTTAGTCTATGAGTATCGCATATCTGCCTAGGGGGCTAGTAACGTCAGACCCCCAAGAGCAGTATAAGTCGTGTCGGAGTGAAGCCCAATAACACCCTGAGATACTACTGGAGTACCTACCAGTAAATCTCCTGCCACGGCCGTGGGCTTTGTGTAATGGCTCTCCTAGACACAGCACGATCTCGCCCCCAATACCGGGAGAGACGAATCCCCTGCCGATCCGCTCACGTGCCTCCATATGGCTCGGGACTGTACCCAAAAGCTACCTGTTTGCACGACTCCTTTGAGCCGTGGTAGGGTAGAAATCAAAGCACAGTGGGAACTCACACGAGACAAATGACGACCTCAGGTCGATGAACTAACCTGTACACATGTCACCAGGGAACTGCTATCTGACGGTAGATATAATACTAACTAGCAGATTCCCGGCGAGTCCTGTCCGGTGTGCTCATAACCCAATGAGAACCTGTCTACATCTTAGGTGATCCAACTGACACCAGTGGCTTGTGAGACCGGCCACCGCCCCTCGTCGGGGTCTCGACTGTACACACTAGTCTACTCCGGAGTATCGATGCCCTGTCTCGAAACTCCTACGACTAGGGACCACAATTAAGGATATGCATATAAACTACCCAACTCTCACATATATGATCGCCATCATACTGTTGGTAGTAAAGCAAGATCCTAAGGGCTCTATCAAAGTGTAACATGCAATCAGTCACCTGAACATGTACACGACTGATAAAGGCAAACCAGATAGCATACTATCATCTCGAGTAAGACTGTACTACCGGTATAGGTCCTCCGCAATCATTGCAATCACGTACCTGCGATCCAATAATTGACTATGAGGGCACTATCTCCAACAATCTCCCACTTGCACTCAAGGCTAATATTGCGATGTCGACTACTCACAGCCCGTGTGAAACCGAACATCCAACTCCTCTACTAATCAGTTCACAAAGCCCGTTTGTAAAACTATTGTGTTCGAGAAATAGCCTCGGTGAGTGGATCCGCCTGGAAGTTTCTTTCTGAATCTCTCTTAATCTCAAGTTCGCGGAGAAAGCCATCTCCCGAATTGAGTAATACCTGTCTTAGAATATGTCTGGATATCTGATGGGACCTTAGTTCATAAATGAACTCCATATCCAAACTTCTTAAACTGTATGGATCACTGAACCTAATCAGTATCTGGCACCATGCCACCCACAGTATCCTCTTGAACCACCTGTCCATAATACTGTCCCTCTTCATCAGAGGGAAAACTATAACTCCGACAATCACTCTGTCATCCATGTCACCTTTGAAGCCTGGAATGATGACCGTCTCCCGAAGG
Organism: Agapanthus africanus; assembly: GCA_030015575.1. Lineage (NCBI taxonomy): Eukaryota > Viridiplantae > Streptophyta > Magnoliopsida > Asparagales > Amaryllidaceae > Agapanthus > Agapanthus africanus. Next base: position 585,116,823 of record CM057339.1, on the reverse strand, counting down.
AGGCTGCCGTCATCAAATCCGTAGAACATGTACTTATGTTCTAAAACTGCTTCCTTATATTTCTCCAGGATTGGATTAATACAAACTTATTGCATCTAGTGCAAAAACAACATCTGGTGTGGTACTTGACATCTCATGATTGACTCAATTGCCTAAGCAAGTGATCTGCCAATCATGCACATCCCTCTCCCCTTTAGTCTGCAAGACACCTTTAGAGAGGGTGACTCCATCACCTGTAGGTACACCACCATGCTAGGAGTCAACTATTCCAAAAACCATTAGAATATCTGTCAAAGTACCCACATTGGGAAACTACCCAAATCCAGATCTAAAGCCATAGATCCAGAAACCAGAATGTCAAATATTATATCCATATCCTGTCTGGAGAAACAACTGTGTGACGACCACAGTACAACCGATCGTAGTATAGGAATTTTACTTCCTACTCTGTGTATGTCATCCAGATACCATGACATCACACCCTACTACCTCCTTAACTGATCCATCCCCTATTCTGATTGAAGTCAAACCCATGACTGTCACATCAAAATTAAATGATCTATCTCCGCTATTAGTGCTCAAGTCTATAAATAGACATAAGCTACTTGCCCACTATGCTTCCGCTTCTCCCACTGACTACGACTACCCTCCTACCGGGTCTCATAGCCTTGAACAACAGTAGTGTCAAGTCTTTGTAGATAAGAACCTCCCTGTCACCGTCTCTGAGGTTACTTAAGTACCTCTCGGGCGTCTGAGGTTACCTACCATACCTGCGGAGTGGCTATTGGAATGTCAAACTTGATTGAATATATAGGTCCTATTAAATTTTCCGTAATCGTTTGCGGTTCTGGAATCACTTCCAGTTCTACCATACTCCCACTACTGTTTTCTGAAAAAGATCCATTTTACTAAAACTGTGGCGAGTCAAGAACAATATCACTATTGATCTTCCAAATGGTAGAATATCAACCCTCGTCATAGCCAGGGTCAACCCACAAAACAGCCATTACAGAAACGTGCCCTGAGTTATCCAGAGTCTGGTTTTTAAGCATAAGCTGGACAACTCCCCGTACCTTAATATCTTTTAAGGTACGAACTATTCTATATCCAATACAGAAACTTTGGCACTTATTTAATTGGAACCATATTCAAATCATGCAGCTGTCTCCAGTGCATATCAACTTAATGGAAAGAGGCTAATCAGCATTACTCAACTTAGGAATCCATCCAATTATGAGTAACCTGAAAGAGAAACACGTTTCTCAAAACCATCACTATCATCTGAATACCAATCACAAGAATCTACATCTTCGATCTCTTTGAAGAATCCCGATATTTGTGATACTTGGTTCTCTACTTTATTCTTATACCCACAACTTCTCAAAACTTAGACCTTGTATTTCTACGAAACACTCGTCTAAATACCAGAGAAGTTATAAGTAAATAGAACATAGTACGAGGACCTACCCCTTTGTCCTGATGGACACTGGACAACATACAATACTCTGTATAAGTCCGTTGAATTTGAACAACTCAAAACCTGTGCGTTGTAGGTGGAAAACTGTACCCTGGCGATTTCCTCAAATATCACCAATTACAACGAATTCCGATATAATGAGGATAATCACCTAATTCCCAATATCTTACTCCCACTCATCATCTGTAAAACCATACAGATATGAGAATGAAACCTGGTAAATACATACCCTTGGAGTAAGTGTCTAATCGGGAAAACAGTTTTTCCTTTAACAATGCACTGAAACATGAAAATGTTTCGTAGGGGTATCCTGGTATTCATACCAATGCCTCTTCCATAATCCAATTCATGACTTCAACCGTATATTTTATTGCCGTCTCTCCAAATCCCTTTATTTGTCTTTAGTCGTTACCTTCTGTACACCATCGTTAGGCTAAATGGTTTTCTTCCTTCCCTACCGTTCGGCACCAGCCTATGGTTTGGAAGAAGACTATCCAGTAAGCATAATAGGTGTACCCTCCTAAACCAAGGAGTACTCGCAATTGAGAGAAGGTGATGATAAAAGAAAACTGAATAATACCTTATTCCTTTAAAGGTGAAATAGGAGTGGCAATGAAGTACGCGGTTTTGGTCGTGAATGATACCAGTCGCAATTTACTTTGCCCTCTTTCTAATCCCTTTATTTTGTCTTTACATATTGCCTTCTGCACACCCTACTTAGGCTAATTGGTTTTCTTCATTCCCTACCTTTCGGCACCAGCCTATGGTTTGGAATAAGACTATCCAATAAGCGTAATAGGTGTACTCTCCTAAACCAAGAAGCTCTCGCAACCTGAGAGAAGGTGATAATAAAAGACAACTGAATAAACCAATTCTATTTCTCCTGAACCTGGATCCATCCTCGAAGAAGTCCCTTCGAGTTCGTATATAACCATACGATGGATCTATCCAATGGAAGTGGATATCCGTAGTAATACGGGTGTTCTGAGAAATGCAAAGGGTAAAAGATGGAGTGGCAATGACTTATGCAACATAGACAATCCAAAAGCCAGTATTTTAAGAAGGTTCAGTCAACCTGGTCACTGAGTCATAGTCTAGGGTCGGTCAAAGGTCGCTGCCAAAGAGAGAGAGAAAAGAAACACTCTGCGTGCACTCTATCCTAGATCAGAATGGTTATCACTTTATCTAATCCGGAAACCTCCCACTGTCCTGTCAAATTCTCCTCCAAACCTAAAGAAGAATCAATCGGGATCACCCGAAGAGTAAACCAACTCATCAGTGGGAATCGGGATCCAACTCTCATCGCATGATAACGTGATGGAATGCATCCACGTTACTCATACTCCAGATGGTATGCGCATACTTGGCAAGTTTCAGTTTCTTTAGAAACTCCCGATATAGTTTTTGCCCCATGCTCTTATAACCTTGGTGTTAGGTCAAAATGTCATAAGTCACATGCCAAGTTCTACCCATCACTATCTTGTTAATTTGAACCCACCCGCACATGCCCTTGGCATTAGGTCAAAATGGCAGAACGGCTGTCCCAAACCAACTCATCTATCTATGCAACAATTGAATACCCAGCAGCTACCAAACACTATGCCTTGGCGTTAGGTCAAAATACATAGCTTGAATACTACTGAATACCCAAAAGAAGTGACGGAGGGCTACGGCTGGTTTTTGGCGAAAAACCTTTAGCGTAGTGAACTTGATATCGCTGAAGGAACCTGATAGCATTTTAAAATATAGTGGCGAAAACCTTTTGCTAAAGAGGTCACTCCCGGTAAAGGGATCTCGGCTCTTTCCTCGTGGAATGAGGTGCAGGATATTCCACTGAATACTGCTATGCAAAGCAACTTGTAATCGACTATAGTGAAGTTATTACTCTGACGCAAACTTCTGTCCAAGGGGTCAGTCCCGGTGAAGGGATATCGGCCCTTGCCCCATCGAATGAGGTGCAGGATATTCCACTGAATACCGCTATGCATAACAAGAGGAAACGTCTTTGTAACAACACTTTTTAAATTTGTTCCAACAACTGAAAATAGGTTTGTTTTACTTTGCATTGATCAGAATCAACGCAGTCCCATCATTAAATCACACCAGAAAAGAACGAAAATAAAATGTACGTATATGCCATCCGCATTCGTCACTGGGTCCCGTCATTACTCGTTAGGTTACTTAACTAACGACAGAGCGGGGACTGGACTAGCGCGGGTGTAAAACATATACAACATCTAATAGTATATAAACCAATATACAATAATCGCTCCAGGCGTGATAGTATGCAACATTACAGAAAAGTAATAAGCATCACAGAACAATAGAGATAATCTGGGATCCCCGAGTTTCACAGAGCCGCTGCTGAAACTCGACGTTCCCCTGTCGTGTGGATAGCCTGTGCAATGAAACCTAGACCCCTACGGGTGCGGCAAGTTACCCGCCAAAACCTGAAGCGAGGCAGCCCCCTACAGCATAGTGAATGGACCACCCAGCACTTCACGGAATCCGGTAGCTTGAGCACCCCTCCTTGGGTCAACCTGTACCCCCTACGAGTGTGGCGAATAGTCTGCCAATTCTAGAGTGGGACCCCTCTGCCTCTCAAAACCATGAGATGCGGACCCGTTGGCCCCCAGAACCCGGCTATCCGTGCACTCCGTCTCGGGGCAAAACCTTGTACAGTAATGAAAAATAGTATAATAGGTACATCGACCGCAACCTGGTCGTGCTCCAAAAAGAATATTATACAACAGGCAGTGACGGCAGTCCACAAGTTGGACGCTCGCCCCGCAATATCAAATGTACAAATAAACTCAAACTGTACTACCATTGCACACTGCTATCCACCACGACAAATCCGCAACATCACAGCACAACACAGAACATCAACACGAATGTCACGTTCGCAAACCCGTCTAAAAGAACTATAGCAATCAGACGCAGTTTACCGATCAAATGACATTCCCGGTCGGAGATATAATGTAAGCACTGTAAACAAACGTGTTAAAATTTCGATCGAGCAAATATCAAGAAGTGGGCCCCACGCAAATCTGTACAACAGTAATAAAACCTGGGCCCATTTGATATATACCAGAAACCACAAAATCCTGCAAAGACCCCACTATACAAATTTGGGAGCATGCGCTCACCACGTGGCCGCGGATGCGCGGCCAAACCAAGGGTTTGGCCGCGTTTACGCGGCAGTTTGGCGGATTCATGACCCCAAATTTTGTCGTGGTTCTTAGAAAAGCCTGCACAGATTTTTAAGACATGCAGAATTAATTTTTGAGACCATTTAAAATCAATAGAAACTTTGAGCTTAGAATTTGCAGTTTTTAGTTTTCCGGTTCGATCGATGTTTTAAACGCGTTAGCACAAGTTAGCATAGCAAAATGGTGAGGCTCTGATACCACTGTAAGTCTACGCTAGCGCCCCGGCCGTCTACAGACGCCAAAATGCGGAACAAAAACTTTTAACTGGCGCTATCGTATACTTTAACCTGGATCTGCCATTATTGCTAAACTAACAAACTGTAAAGAGTGTAGAAAGGTTATACCGAACGATCCGAGTCCTTCGTTCTTTAACCATCATCCCACACTCCGTTGCGGCTGCTCCGATCTCGTCGATCTCCGATCTCCTCGTCGAGGTGGCACCACATCACCGATTCTTTAAACGGGCTCCCGCCTCTGACTTGAGGCAACTCGATCGTCAAGTTTGCCAAAAGAGACGACCAAGAATGATGTAGAGAATGAGTAGATGACTTTGTCTCACTTCGTCCAAATCCGTGGATGATCGGTTAATGAAGTTGCCGAGGGAAATGGGTGATGGAATGAAATGAACTGTAAAATTCCATGCACCCCAAATACTATCATATCTTTTCAACAAATGAATCAAGTAACCAAAAGAGAGAGGGGAGGGGCCTTTCTTATAAAAAGAAGGAGGAGGGTGAGTGTAGGAGGAAAGTGGTGACCATAAGAGAATAAATATCAAAGCTTCTCACTCAAAATATCCTTAGCTAAACAAAACATCATTAATGCAAATGGTGATTCATTAACCTAGTCACCATTGCATTAATGGCTCCATTAAAGCACTAATGACTCACTAGCCTCATCACCACTTCTAGAAGCTTCTAGAATGATGACTCACCTCAACTGAAGAAAAGATAAATCCGTCTTTAACCGAATGTTAAAAGACGGCTGATAGAAAACTGGAAACTGGCAACTTCCAAAAGTGATCTGAAACGACTTTCAGGATAACCCCGAAACTGTATAAATATACCTGCATTTGTATTACGACCGAATACAAATGCAACTGAGACAAAGATATTATACCTACTCAATATAATACTCGGATCCGGCTTAAACCAAAGCCGACCAGAATTATCTGCCCGAAAAATAACACGTGCGTAAACGCACGTGCATTTTCCGAACCCTGCCATAAAACCATATGGCCTCTACAATGTTTCGCCCGAACTTGGTAAACTGTCTGTGGGGAACTCTAATGACTCGTCAGTACCCTGGCAGTGGGTTTAACCACAAACCGTCAGCGGCACTAGCAATGCGTAACGGCTGCCCATGGACTGACCTCAAGGGATGCCGATGAGCGCACTCATCCGGAAAACCCTACTGAGCCTAACAGTGACAATGTATATACAGTCCGGTCCGTTCGTCTATGAGTATCGCATATCTGCCTAGGGGGCTAGTAACGTCAGACCCCCAAGAGCAGTATAAGTCGTGTCGGAGTGAAGCCCAATAACACCCTGAGATACTACTGGAGTACCTACCAGTAAATCTCCTGCCACGGCCGTGGGCTTTGTGTAATGGCTCTCCTAGACACAGCACAATCTCGCCCCCAATACCGGGAGAGACGAATCCCCTGCCGATCCGCTCACGTGCCTCCATATGGCTCGGAACTGTACCCAAAAGCTACCTGTTTGCACGACTCCTTTGAGCCGTGGTAGGGTAGAAATCAAAGCACAGTGGGAACTCACACGAGACAAATGACGACCTCAGGTCGATGAACTAACCTGTACACATGTCACCAGGGAACTGCTATCTGACGGTAGATATAATACTAACTAGCAGATTCCCGGCGAGTCCTGTCCGGTGTGCTCATAACCCAATGAGCACCTGTATACATCTTAGGTGATCCAACTGACACCAGTGGCTTGTGAGACCGGCCACCGCCCCTCGTCGGGGTCTCGACTGTATACACTAGTCTACTCCGGAGTATCGATGCCCTGTCTCGAAACTCCCACGACTAGGGACCACAATTAAGGATATGCATATAAACTACCCAACTCTCACATATATGATCGCCATCATACTGTTGGTAGTAAAGCAAGATCCTAAGGGCTCTATCAAAGTGTAACATGCAATCAGTCACCTGAACATGTACACGACTGATAAAGGCAAACCAGATAGCATACTATCATCTCGAGTAAGACTGTTCTACCGGTATAGGTCCTCCGCAATCATTGCAATCACGTACCTGCGATCCAATAATTGACTATGAGGGCACTATCTCCAACAAAACATACCCGCAGGTGCGTGGTGTCACCACCTACAGCTAGACGATAATAAAAATTGCTATGTAAGAGCAAAGGGAATGTGTGTATTTATGATATAGCATTATAAATCAATATACATGCACTATATGATATATAAACATACCTGGAGGAGCGGGAGTGGCCTCTGTCCCAGATGTCGACGCATCACCAATAACTAGACAATCAAACATTGACAATATAAGTAATTTTGACATAAATAGGCATGAATATCTGTAATATTACATTCAAAATGGATATGCGTGCAGTATACCTGAAGGTGTGGCAAAATCCACACGGAAGGAGGCATCCCAAGGGGTCTCCGATCTGGGTGCAAGACCGGCCCTCTGAAGCTCCCTACGGAGCTCTCCGGGCGGCAGAACCGCTCTGCCTCTGCCTCTGCCGCGGCTGGAGCTCCTGCCGCCCGTCGCTGCTCCCGACATCGTCATCAAATCTAGATAAACGGTTCGTGGATGCATTAGACAATCATTAAAGGTATTGACTATATATGTATAGAGCGTAAAATGTGAAGTAATAATATAACATTACTGATAACCTTTTTCGTTTCGTGGGCGCATTATACATATCTACTTGGATTTCATCGTCGATGTCATTTCTAACCCACGTAACTTCATGATCGGTCGAAGATAACCCGTCCTTCGAAACAGACGGTCGGAGCACTTTAAGCCTTCTCTCTTCTTCGTCCTCATCGCTGTCCTCGAATTCTGGGACATCGTAGACATCTCTGGGTTTCCATCGGCATACAACACTCCATCCCGGATGCTTCAAACACTGTGAGTAGTATACTTGGAGCGCTTGGTTCGGAAAGATAAACGGATCTTCCTGACCGTAAAATCGAAGTGTGTTCACACTGGTCAATCCATATTCATCTTTCCAAGTCCCAAGGTTGCTTCTCCACCTGTCCGTATCGGTTCGCGTATCGTACCAAGTACACTGGAATATATAAAAAGGGTTCTGACCGTCCGGGATAGTGGATGCCGAGTATACAATTTAAGTACCCATAGTAAATCACACCGTCCGATCCTACCATCGCAATCCCACTATTCTGAATGGTTCTAGATATCTCTATGTCCTTAACTTCGAATTTGTATCCAAGGACACCAAATCCTTTGTAATATGCAACCTCCATACTAGGAAACGTCGATGGCCGCAATAACAAACCTTCCTGCTAAAATTCAAGAATTTCGATGTTGTGTGTTCATGGAAATGAGGACATGCTTTGTGACCATGTACGGACCAACCTGATAGCATTCCATACGCAGGAAAGTCATTAATTGTCCATATTAAAGCCACACGCAGTATGAAGGTTGTATTTGTGTTTGCATCATATGTCTCTACACCATCAATAAACAAAGATTGCAACTCCTCGATCAGAGGTCGGAGATAGACGTCGATATTTTTCCCCGGTGAGTTTGGTCCGTCGATAAGAAGAGGCATCATAAAGTATGATTGGTACATAGCCAACCAAGGGGACAGATTATAAATTATCATTACAACGGGCCATGTGCTGTGACTTCCAGCCATATAGTTGAATGGGCAGAAGCCATCAGTAGCCAGTCTGAGCCGGACATTGCGAGGATCGCTACTGAATATTGCGTGCCTCCTATCAAAATCCTTCCATGCTGGTGAATCTCTTGGATGAATCATTTTTCCATCTTCACTTGGAGGAGCACGGTGATGCCAAATCATTGCCTCGGCTATTTTCTTGCACCTGAATAGCCTTTGTAGCCTCTGTGTTATGGGAAAGTATCATGCTATCTTCACAGGTATATCAGGCTTCTTATCAGAATCTTTCGGCTTATACCTGGCCTCTCCGCATGTTCGACACTCTTTCAAATCTGAATTCTCTTTCCGGTACAACACGTAATTTTTAGGGCATGCTTGAATCTTCTCGCACTTTAGACCCAAATCAGACATCATTTTCTGGGCTTCGTACCAGCTGTCGGGCACATTATTTCCCGGAGGCATAGAATCTTTCAAGAACGAAAGAAGCATTGTGAATGACTTGTTGCTCCATCCATTTAGGCACTTAATCTGGAAAAGTTGGACGAACCATGAGAGGGTGGAATACTTCGCATTCTCATAAATTGGTTTCCTTGCATCATTCATGAAATTTTCATATTTATCCGCACGCGGTCCTTGACCGGAAGGAATGTCATCTTCGGTATGAATAGATTCACCTAGGGCAGCCTCTACCATATCCTCCATTTCTACTGATGGAAATAAATTACCGTCTTCTCCTTCTGCCGCATTACCGAATTCTTCTTCTTCTCCTGCCGCATTATGGTGTTCTCCTTCTTCTTCTGCCGCAGTACTGCATTCTTCTCCTTCCCCGTGATATTTCCAAGTTGTATAAAGTCTAGTAAAACCATGTTTTACAATATGAAGCTCTGCCAATTCTACCTTCTGCCAGTACTTATTTCCACATCTATCGCACGGACAGAGAATCTTCTCTATTATGATCTTATTATGTACGCGTGCAAATTCAAGGAAAGCAGCAACTCCTGCGACAAACTTAGGTTGCATACGTTGTTTCCAATCCACATACATCCAGTCCTTAACTCTGACGTACTCATAGGCCATGTTAGACTGTATAACATATAAATTGTAGGTTATGCTGACTATATTGAGAAATATAAGAACGGGATAGTTACTAACAAAGGAGAAAATCCGTGTATATGCTTTGTGTGTGCGTTTGTCGTTGAAAAGAATAAATTGTCGCACGTATGATAACCGATAGACAGGGACTAAGTGGCGCTTTTAGTTTCATATATGAGTATCGATGAGAATATGAAGGTTTCATATTATCATATATTGGTTTTAACTTGAACATCTCGAATCACTCTCTAATTATGTGTTTGTTGTGTATTCTTGTTGTATGTGTGTGTTCCGGCTGTCGAGGGTAGGCTTCTATCCCATTAAGAATGTATAGAGCGAACACCCATCACTTGTGCTTTAAACCGTTTCGAGTAAATTTCGGCAGCACATCCCCGCTGTTCTCCGAGTACACTGTAATAGAATAGATAATCATTTCAAAGCTGTGAAACAACGTTGAAATGAACATCTAATCTATCTTTGTACACGGAGAACCAGCAGAAAGGTACCGACGAAATATCTCGAATCGGATGAAAACACAAGTGAATTAAGGCGTTTGCTTTATACATTCTAAACTTGTCCACATGGGACAAATCTATGGGTTACCATACGATTGAATTTTCTCGTCGCGTAGACTATACGACGGTTGTTAGTATCGAGCTATACTGTCCGATATTTAACAACCTTCGTATAGTTCTATGTAACGACGAGCATCGCACGTATGTTAACCGATAGACGGGGACTAAGTAGTGCTTTTAGTTTCATATATGAGTATCGATGAGAATATGAAGGTTTCATATTATCATATATCGGTTTTAACTTGAACATCTCGAATCACTCTCTAATTATGCGTTTGTTGTGTATTCTTGTTGTATGTGTGTGTTCCGGCTGTCGGGGGTAGGCTTCTATCCCATTAAGAATGTATAGAGCGAACACCCATCACTTGTGCTTTCAACCGTTTGGAGTAAATTTCGTCAGCACCTCCCCGCTGTTCTCCTAGTACACTGTAATAGAATAGATAATCATTTCAAAGCTGTGAAACAACGTTGAAATGAACATCTAATCTATCTTTGTACACGGAGAACCAGCGGAAAGGTACCGACGAAATATCTCGAATCGGATGAAAACACAAGTGAATGAAGGCGTTTGCTTTATACATTCTTAACTTATCCACACGGGACAAATCTATGGGTTACCATACGATTGAATTTTCTCGTCGCGTAGACTATACGACGGTTGTTAGTATCGAGCTATACTGTCCGATATTTAACAACCTTCGTATAGGTCTATGTCACGACGAGCATCGCACGTATGTTAACCGATAGACGGGGACTAAGTGGCGCTTTTAGTTTCATATATGAGTATCGATCAGAATATGAAGGTTTCATATTATCATATAGTGGTTTTAACCCGAACATCTCGAATCGCTCTCTAATTATGCGTTTGTTGTGTATTCTTGTTGTATGTGTGTTTTCCGGCTGTTGGGGGTAGGCTTATATCCCATTAAGAATGTATAGAGCGAACACCCATCACTTGTGCTTTCAACCGTTTCGAGTAAATTTCGGCAGCACCTCCCCGCTGTTCTCCGAGTACACTGTAATAGAATGGATAATCATTTCAAAGCTGTGAAACAATGTTGAAATGAACATCTAATCTATCTTTGTACACGGAGAACCAGCAGAAAGGTACAGACGAAATATCTCGAAACGGATGAAAACACAAGTGAATGAAGGCATTAGCTTTATACATTCTTAACTTGTCCACACGGGACAAATCTATGGGTTACTATACGATTGAATTTTCTCGTCGCGTAGACTATACGACGGTTGTTAGTATCGAGCTATACAGTCCGATATTTAACAACCTTCGTATAATTCTATGTCACGACGACCATCGCACGTATGTTAACTGATAGACGGGGACTAAATGGCGATTTTAGTTTCATATATGAGTATCGATGGGAATACGAAGGTTTCATATTATCGTCGAGTATCATATATTGGTTTTAACCTGAACATCTCGAATCGCTCTCTAATTATGCGTTTGTTGTGCATTCGTGTTGTATGTGTAACTTGATTTTAAACCATTGAGATCAAGATTTGAGAAATTTTATAAGTGGCCGTTAACATGATAACAATCATCTCTTCTTATCAGTCCATATCTGAATTCTAAAGAGCAGTATATTTGCTATTAAAAGATCATGTTCAACTCTAAAGCAAGGGAAAAGCAGAGGAATATAGATCTATTAAAGTCAAGCCATAAAGCTAATCACATATTTACAACATTGCAAATACATTAACGCAAAACATAGTTATGATGCTTCAAAAGAATCAATTATCAAGGATGAAGAGAGCTTGTGATAAAGCAATCAAATTTAGCTTTTACATTAAAATTGTTTATGATAAAACTTTTGAGATCCTTCAAGAAAGTTATGGCACTGTGAGGTTCCACAACTTATCATAACCAATCGCAAATTTTCATAGTTCTTTACTGGTATAAGACTTGTACTTCTATGAGGCGGAGTAAATAAATTTGTCGAGAGCTCGTGATGCATGTGTAATGATAGAATCCAACAAAAATTATTCTCATGTACTAATAATAGCATCCCAATTGCAACTTTTTTATTCAATAAGATAACACATTTGCAAGAGTGCATCATTTACATTATGTTTTACTCCCTCCAGGGCCACCAAACTATACGGTGTCTATAGGATGGCTATTCTCAATGGAGTAACAGTCGGGTCTAACTTGGCCAATTTGAAAATCATTATCTCGTTGTTTATATAGATTACCGCTATTGTTTGTAAATCGTATATTGCTTATATATGCTAAGCCTCCCGCTGCAAAACGGTCGCTCTCCATTGGCGGACTCAGTTCACCATTGTTAAAGCTCACTACTCCAATATTGATACGGGTTAATCTCTTGAAGAGAGTTTTTGGCCAATATCCCCAAACCTAACCGAACCCTAACCCCAGCCCCAGCCCAGCTCCAGCCCCAGCCCAGCTCCAGCCCCAGCCCAACCGAGCCCTAGCCCCAGCCCCAGCCCAGCCCCAACCCCAGCACATCCCCAACCCCAAACCCCAACCAAACCCTAGCCCCAGCCCCAGCCCCAGCCCCAACCCCAACCCCAACCGAACCCCACAACCTAAGCCTAACCCTAACCCTAACCCTAACCCTAACCGAACCCGATCGATGCCGACGCCGACGCCGATGCCCTCACCCCTACCCGAACCTGTCCTGAACCCTAGAGTACAACGTCAAAATTAAAAATTATTTCAGATTTACTTACAACCGTGCGCGCGGTGGAGGAGACGGTAGAAATTGGTGGTCGCCGACGATCGGCGAAGGTGGCGACGAGGCGCGGGAAGTCAACGAAGGTATGGGGAAGACCGACGAAGCTAGTGCAGGCTCGCGAGCGCGGTGGCGACGAAGCTCGGGAACGGGCGACGAGAGGCGCGGGAGTGAGAGAGAGAAATTTGGGAACGATGAATATAATTTTTCTGTGCTTTTTTTTTACTAATAACTTATGTTGATGCCCCTACGGACATAACCGTAGGTCCCCGGCTTGCGGCTCCGTAGGGCCAAAGAAAAAATTAGAACGTAGGGCACTGTAGGGACAACGAGTTGTCCCTACGGATAAATCCGTAGGGGCAAGAAATATTTTCCCCTACGGATTTCTGAGTCCGTAGGGGCAACCCCATATTGTAGTAGTGATAGTACTAGTTTGTATGATACATTTTGGAGGCTTGGGATATATATACGGGTTTACGACAGTCTTGCTCGACATAGTAGTATGCTACTTGGTTTGTTTCTATCTTAATATATGTATATGTTTCTTTTAACATATCGCTAATACATATTGATGGAGCCCTTAGGATCTTTGCTTGACTACCGGCGTTGTGATGGTGATCACACTAGTGGGGGCTGGGTAGTCTATAAGCACATCCTTATTTTTGGTCCCTGGTCGTAGGATTATCGAGACAGGGCATCGATACTCCAGAATAGACTGGTGCATACGCTTCTCTTACCAGCACGGGAGATGGTATGTCCCTCAGCCATCAGTACGTCGTACTGGAGATAGTATGCAGGTGCTCGTTAGGTTACGAGTAAACTGGACAGGACTCGTCGGGGACTGTTGGTTGGTATTATACCTATCGTCAGTTAACAGTTCCCAGGTGAAATGAGTACAGCTTAGTCCGCTGACTTGACACTGTCACTTCGCCTCGAGTGTGTTCCCACTGTTCTTAGATTACTACCCTACCACGGCTCTACTGAGTCGTGCAAACAGGCAGTAGTTGGGTGCAGTCCCGAAGCACTTGGAGGCAGTGACGGTTAGACAGGATTCGTCTCTCTCGGTATTGGGAGTTGATATCGCGCTGTGTCTAGGAGAGCCATTACACATAGTCGTCCTTGGCTAGGGCAATCGAGATTTGCTGGTAGTGTTACCAGTAGTTTCTCAGGGTGTTTTGGGCTACACTCCGACACGACTTGTACCGCTTTTAGGGGACTGACGTTTACTTCCCCCCTAGGCCCGCCATGCGATACTCTCATACGAACGACCGGACTGTACTGAGATTGTCATATTCAGGCTCAGTAGGAGTTCGGATGGGTTCACCTCATCAGTCTTCTTATCGGCATCTACCTGGGGACAGTTAAGTACAGCTAGTGCCGCTTGCGGTCTGTGGTTAACCCCACTGCCAGCGTAGTGTCGAGTCTTTAGAGTCCCACACAGATGGTTATTCGCCTTTGGGCAAAACAGAGTAGAGGTCGCATAGTTTTGCGACGGGGTTCGTTCACATCCGCGCACTTGTGCACGTTTGGTGTCCGGACAGTTATTACTAGTGGGCTTTGGTTTAAGCCAGATCATAGTATATGTTTTGGGGTTAGTTTTATCTCATTGTATTCGTGTTCCTCGGAACACGGATGCAGGTGTGTATGCACAGTTGACTGAGGCAGAGGCAGAGGATTCTCATTAGGGTTATGGTACGGGTGTGTATGCACGGTTAACTGTTATCTTTTTCCAAACCCTAATGAGAATAGGAAATATGATTAATAATATTAGTTAACAATTATTGTGCCATGGTTGAGTTGAATTCTTGACTTTTGTTGACTTGTTGACTTGTTGACTTTAGTTGACCGGTTGACCAAAGTAGACTTGTTGACCATCATCATTTGTTTTCAAAGATGCTTCTGATTTTTTGCACAAGCATATAATGAATGAAATGATAATGGTCATTCTTCAACTCACCATCACAAATTGTTAATTATTATTATTGTTATCATTTTCTAAAATAAGAGAGCATGATTGTAAAAAATTCATTCTCACTTGCATCTTCTCTCTCATCCGTAGCTCTCTCTCTTCCTCTAGCTCAAGGCAAAAATCTCTCATGAGTTGAGAACCATTTGCCATTGAGATAAAACACTAAAACTACTCTCTACTCATCCTAAGGTTGAAGGTTTGGCAAACCTAACACTTTAGGTACCTCAAGTTCGAGGAAGGAGCTCAAGGTAGAGGCCCTCGGGTGGATCTTTCTTCGGCAAAAGAAGGCGACGAGGAGAACCATTCAACCCACTCCAAGGAGAAGAAGAGAAGGAGTTCAAGACTAGGTATAACCATTCTACTAGTATTTAGAACTTGTAGTTCATATGTTAGTTTTTGTTTAGCCAAGATCCTTGATGAACGGTCCATGTTACCTATCGAGGAAAATTTTGATTTTACCTATTCCGCCTCCCCGAATGATCTGGGGTGGGTAACGTGGACCTAACAGCGGTATCAGAGCCTAGCTAAACACACACTAGCATGTTAGCAAAGTATCTAGAATTTCGATCGGAGAAAAAAACCGCAAAACACGCCGAAAATGCTAACTTTCTGTCGATTTTTATTTCTGTTCAAAAATTTATTTAACACATACTAAATATCGGCTCAGGGTTTTACAGAACACACAAGAAAACTGGTCCAGTGACTCGGTCAACGCGCCGCGGAACCGCGGCAAGAGCATTCTCTTGCCGCGGATCCGCGGCCGAGTTGACTCGGCCGTGGGTCAATCTTCTTGCAGTGTTCTTATAATGGTATTTTGGGATTTTTAGGATGGTTTGTTTCTGCCCAGAATTTCCAGAGAACAAAATTTGTTTTTGGGGTGGTTAAAAATTCGCATTTTAATCGAATTTCTGTAGATTTTGGCTAATGGGTTATATCTGTGATGTGATATATGTATTGAACGTCTGCTAATCGCTATACGTCGATTAGTGGGGGTTATACATATCTGTGATCTGTAATGTTGATGGTTTGTGTATATGGATTCGTTGGATTGTCGCGGATGAATAGCCCGCGGGTTGTGTGATGAGAGTTTTATTTATCTTTTAATTCATGTAATATGTAATTGATGTAATATTATTTGTATGGTCGCACATCCGGGATGAGGTTGTAGCCGCCATTGTATATTATTTCTTTTACTGTTTTTGCTCCTAGGATAGACCCAAGGTAGGGTGCACAAACTACCGGGTACCTCGAAGTGCTGGGTGGCCTACTCACGTTGTTGAGGGAGGTTGCTTCACTTCGGGTATTTGGCGGGTAGTTTGCTGCACCCGTAGGGGCTAGGGTGGGGTTTTGGCTATTCATCGCGACCGTGTAATCCGTCTTTCGTTGCAGGCTCGAACGAAACACGGATTCCTAGCATATCCAATGTGTTCATCTGTGATCTGGAATGGCTATCATTGCATCTGACGAATGTATATATCTATTTATGATATCTAGTAGGCGTTGCTTATGTTTTTCATCCGCGCTAGTCCAGCCCCCGCTCTGTCGTTAGTTAAGTAACCTAACGGGTGATGACGGGACCCCGTGGCGAATGCGGATGACATAAGCGTACGTCATATTTTCGTTGTTTTCTGCAATGGTAGGGTTAATTGATGGGACGCATTAAATTAATTCAAGAAAACAAACCTAAAAGACATTGTTGGAACAATTTTCAAAAATCTGTTATTGCAAGGACGCTTTCTTTTGTTTTGCATAGAGGTATTCGGTTATGAATGCCCAGCACCTCATTCGACGAGGCAAGGGCCGAGATCCCTTCATCGGGAGTGACCCCTTGGACAAAAAGTTTGCGTCAGGGTAATAACTTCACTATAGTCGATTATTCTTGCTTTGCATCGAGGTATTCAGTTTGGAATATCCTGCACCTCATTCGACGAGGAAAGAGCCGAGATCCCTTCACGGGGAATGACCTCTTTAGCAAAAGTTATCGCCACTATATTTTCAAAAAGGCAATCATGTTCCTTCAACTATATCAAGTTCATTACGTTAACGGGTTTCTCGCCAAAACCCAGTCGTAGCCCTCCGTCATTTCGGATTGGTATTGCTTAGTATTTGTGCTACGTATTTCATGCTCAGCCGAGGCGTAGTGAACGGTAGCTATGTAATATTTTTCTGTAGCATATAATGTGATTGGTTGGGAAAGTCGTGCGGTCATTTTGGCTCAGTCAAGGACTCGTACAGGTGGGTCTAATGCAATCAAGAAAATGACGGGTTGAACTTGACTAGGATCCTTTGATATGTTGGCTCAGTCAAGGTCACTTGGGTCCTAGGGGTAAAAACCACATCGGGAGTTTCTAAAGAAACTGAAACTTGCAGATTTAGCATACCTTCTAGAGTGTAGTGACTAGAGTGGATTCCATCTAGGTCATTACACGATGATAGTTGGATCCCGATCCCACTGATGAGTTGGATTACTCTCGGGAGATTATTTCACTTAACAATCAATGCTATAAACCAAGTAGGTGTCTAGAACGGTGTTAGCAGGGCTACGCCTCCAGGGAAAAGAGGTTATTTAATTAAGGAACTTCGCGAAAGCGTTGGAAAACCTCCCTCGAAGTACCGACACTAGCCTGGCTGAAAGGTTAAGCAAGTATTGTGACGTGCAATTAATCCTGACTAGTTCTTCTTTTAAAGGTTTGAAGAAGAATTTGAGGAAATAGTGGGAGCCATCCTGATTAGATAAATTAATAAACCAATCTAATCTTGCAAGAGCGCACGCTGAGTTTTTCTTTTCTCTCTCTCCAGGTAGCAACCATTTCACGCCCTAATCAAGATAATAAAATGTATCGCTTGACCGATACGAATTCTTATTCGGGGCTGGGGAACGTTGGTTTGGCTCTAACTTATGACAACAGTCATAAGTATGAGCAAGGGAAAGAGAATTGTATGGATTCCAAGGATACCCAGTTAAAGAAGAAGCATGGTTTTGCATCTACTTCAGGTGTTCTTGTAATTGAGAACTGCTTTACGGTCAGCCCTACCTCCTGGGTACTTGATACCGGATCAGGATCTCATATCTGTAATATATTGCATGGACTGAGAAAAAGTAGGAGAGTTGCACCTTGTGATATGTCGCTCAGGGTAGCGAACGGAGCACAAGTTAATGCTACAGCCGTCGGTGAATATCACCTAGTGTTGCCAAATGGAAATACTATGATTTTGAACGATTGCTACTATGTAGCTTCCATGGTTTGCAACATCATATCAGTTTATTTACTCGATAAAGATGGATATAACTTTGTTCTTGATAGAAATATCATGAACATCTACCTTCATAAGGTACTGGTTGCAGAAGGTACACTGTGTAATGGTATCTACGTTCTAAATCAGAATACATTTCTCAATATACAAAACACACGTAAGAGGAAGAGTTCAGATATGAACGAATCCTACTTATGGCATTGTAGACTTGGTCATATCGGAGAGAAAAGACTAAGTAAGTTGCATAAAGATGGACTCTTGGATACGTTCGAGTTTTCATCTTATGAAACTTGTCAGTCTTGTCTCAAAGGAAAGATGACCAAATCTCCGTTCACCGGACATGGAGAAAGGGCAGCAGAGCTCTTGGGACTCATACACAATGATGTATGTGGTCCAATGTCTATACATGCAAGGGGTGGGTTCTCGTACTTCATCACATTCACTGACGATCTCTCTAGGTTCGGATATGTGTATCTGATGAGACACAAATCTGAAGCTTTAGAGAAATTCAAGGAATTCAGAAACGAAGTAGAGAACCAGACTGGCAGAAGTATGAAGATCCTCCGATCGGATAGGGGAGGGGAGTACTTAAGCAAGGAATTCCTAGATTACTTAAAAGAGAATGGTATTCTCTCTCAGCTTACTCCTCCTTATACACCACAGCACAACGGTGTATCGGAACGGAGGAATCGTACACTATTGGACATGGTTCGTTCCATGATGAGTAGTGCTGAGTTGCCTCTTTCATTTTGGGGACATGCGCTTTTAACAGCAACATATCTATTGAATGATGTTCCGTCTAAATTTGTGCCTAAGACACCATTTGAGATATGGAATGGTAAAAGGCCGTATCTTAAACGTATTAAGATATGGGGTTGTCCGGCCTATGTAAAAGTACAAAATCCGGACAAATTGCAGGCACGTTCAGTTCTATGTAAATTTGTAGGATATCCTAAAAACTCTACAGGATATCTGTTCTACCACACCGAGGAACAGAAGGTGGTTGTATCTCGCCACGCCACCTTTTTATAGTGGCAATTTCTTGCAAAAGAAACAAGTGGGAGTTCGGTAGAACTGGAAGAAATTCAGTGACCACAAAATGAAACTGAAAATTTGACAGATCCTCAGGATTCAATAACCCAGACGATCCTCAGCCACTCCGCAGATCTGGTAGGATTTCTCGTCCGCCGGAGATATACTACGGTTTTCTCATAGACGGGGATCGAGAGGATTGCATCTTGGAAGAAGATGACCCTACCAGTTTCAGGCAGGCCATTATCAGTAGGGACTCTGATAAGTGGATGGAAGCAATGCAATCCGAAATGGAGTCCATGTACACCAATAAAGTGTGGACCTTGGATATTGCTCCACCTGGGGTAAAACCCGTTGGATGCAAATGGATCTACAAAAGGAAACTTGGTGTAGATGGGCAGGTGGAAACCTATAAGGCTAGACTCGTTGCAAAAGGTTTTCGTCAAAGACCTGGTTTGGACTATGACGAAACTTTTTCTCCAGTGGCTATGCTCAAATCTATTCGGATCCTACTTGCCATTGCTGCCTTCCATGACTATGAAATCTGGTAGATGGACGTTAAAACGGCTTTTCTAAACGGCTGTTTAGAAAAGTGCGTTTACATGGATCAGCCAGAAGGTTTCATAGACAGTGGGAGCAGCGGGAAGGTGTGCAAGTTGCTTAAATCCATTTATGGATTAAAGCAGGCATCGCGGAGCTGGAACATCTGTTTTGATGAGGCAATCAAGGAATTTTATTTCATCAAGAACGAAGATGAACCTTGTGTCTATAAGAAGATTGTAGGACGACCTGTCGTATTCCTAGTCTTGTACATGGACGACATTCTTTTGATAGGAAATGACATTCCTATGCTACAATCGGTCAAGCTATTCTTGTCACAATGGTTCTCCATGAAGGACCTGGGTGATGCCTCGTACATTCTGGGGATGAAGATCTACAGAGATAGATCCAAGAGACTACTGGGACTTTCGCAGTCCAGGTACATAGAGACCGTACTAAAAATATTTAGTATGGATGATTCCAAACGAGGTAATATACCCGCATTGCACGGAATCACCCTCTCCAAGAAGATGTCTCCTAAGACTGACGAGGAGAGGGTTCGCATGAGCACTATACCCTACGCTTCGACGGTAGGATCTATAATGTATGTGATGCTATGTACAAGACCAGATGTAGCTTACGCACTAAGCGTGGTGAGCCGGTATCAGTCAAACCCAGGTGAGGACCACTGGACGGCAGTGAAGAACATTCTCAAGTACCTGAGAAGGACTATGGAGATGTTCCTGGTTTACGGTAGTGGAGACCTCAGGGTCGAGTCCTTTACCGATTCAAGCTTCCAGAGTGACAAGGATGACAACAAGTCTGTCTCGGGTTTTTTGTTTACCCTCAACGGAGGGGCGGTGTATTGGAGGAGTTCCAAACAGGATACCGTCGCAGACTCGACGATGGAGGCTGAATACATTGCTGCAAGCGATGCCGCGAAAGAGGCGGTCTGGATGAAGAAGTTCATTAGTGAACTTCAGGTGGTTCCGTCCATTGTTGACCCAATACCTTTGTATTGCGATAACAATGGGGCTATAGCTTTAGCGAAGGAACCAATGTCCCATCAGAGATCCAGACACATCTTAAGGCGGTATCACCTGATCAGGGAGATCATTGATCGCCAGGAGATCGAGGTACGGAGAGTGGACACAAAAGACAACACGACGGATCCATTCACAAAGGCCCTCCCTCAAACACAGTTCGAGCGACTTTTTTGAGCTATTGGGTATGCGGTACGCCAGCAGCTGGCCTTAGTGCAGACGTTGGGTATGTGGTACACCAATTACTGGCCTTTAGTGCAAGTGGGAGATTGTTAGATATGTATGCCCTAGAGGCCATTATTGTATAGTACTAGTTTGTATAATACATTTTGGAGGCTTGGGATATATATACGGGTTTACGACAGTCTTGCTCGATATAGTAGTATGCTACTTGGTTTGTTTCTATCTTAATATGTGTATATGTTTCTTTTAACATATCGCTAATACATATTGATGGAGCCCTTAGGATCTTTGCTTGACTACCGGCGTTGTGATGGCGATCACACTAGTGGGGGCTGGGTAGTCTATAAGCACATCCTTATTTTTGGTCCCTGGTCGTAGGATTATCGAGACAGGGCATCGATACTCCAGATTAGACTGGTGCATACACTTCTCTTCCCAGCAGGGGAAATGGTCTGTCCCTCAGCCATCAGTACGTCGTACTGGAGATAATATGCAGGTGCTCGTTAGGTTACGAGTACACTGGACAGGACTCGTCGGGGACTGTTGGTTGGTATTATACCTATCGTCAGTTAACAGTTCCCAGGTGACATGAGTACAGCTTAGTCCGCTGACTTGACACTGTCACTTCGCCTCGAGTGTGTTCCCACTGTTCTTAGATTACTACCCTACCACGGCTCTACTGAGTCGTGCAAACAGGCAGTAGTTGGGTGCAGTCCCGAAGCACTTGGAGACAGTGATGGTTAGATAGGATTCATCTCTCCCGGTATTGGGAGTTGATATCACGCTGTGTATAGGAGAGCCATTACGCATAGTCGTCCCTGGCCAGGGCAAGCGAGATTTGCTGGTAGTGTTACCAGTAGTTTCTCGGGGTGTTTTGGACTACACTACGACACGACTTGTACCGCTTTTAGGGGACTGATGTTTACCGCCCCCTAGGCCCGCCATGCGATACTCTCATACGAACAGACCGGACTGTACTGAGATTGTCATATTCAGGCTCAGTAGGAGTTCGGATGGGTTCACCTCATCAGTCTTCTTATCGGCATCTACCTGGAGACCGTTAAGTACAGCTAGTGCCGCTTGCGGTCTGTGGTTAACCCCACTGCCAGCGTAGTGTCGAGTCTTTAGAGTCCCACACAGATGGTTATTCGCCTTTGGGCAAAACAGAGTAGAGGTCGCATAGTTTTGCGACGGGGTTCGTTCACATCCGCGCACTTGTGCACGTTTGGTGTCCGGACAGTTATTACTAGTGGGCTTTGGTTTAAGCCAGATCATAGTATATGTTTTGGGGTTAGTTTTATCTCATTGTATTCATGTTCCTCGGAACACGGATGCAGGTGTGTATGCACAGTTGACTGAGGCAGAGGCAGAGGATTCTCATTAGGGTTATGGTACGGGCGTGTATGCACGGTTAACTGTTATCTTTTTCCAAACCCTAATGAGAATAGGAAATATGATTAATAATATTAGTTAACCATTATTGTGCCATAGTTGAGTTGAATTCTTGACTTTTGTTGACTTGTTGACTTTAGTTGACTGGTTGACCAAAGTAGACTTGTTGACCATCATCATTTGTTTTCAAAGACGCTTCTTATTTTTTGCACAAGCATTTAATGAATGAAATGATAATGGTCATTCATAAACTCACCATCACAAATTGTTAATTATTATTATTGTTATCATTTTCTAAAATAAGAGAGCATGGTTATAAAAAATTCATTCTCGCTTGCATCTTCTCTCTCATCCATAGCTCTCTCTCTTCCTCTAGCTCAAGGCAAAAATCTCTCATGAGTTGAGAACCATTTGCCATTGAGATAAAACACTAAAACTATTTTCTACTCATTCTAAGGTTGAAGGTTTGGAAAACCTAACACTTTAGGTACCTCAAGTTCGAGGAAGGAGTTCAAGGTAGAGGCCCTCGGGTGGATCTTTCTTCGGCAAAAGAAGGCGACGAGGAGAACCATTCAACCCACTCCAAGGAGACGAAGAGAAGGAGTTCAAGACTAGGTATAACCATTCTACAAAGTAGTTAGAACTTGTAGTTCATATGTTAGTTTTTGTTTAGCCAAGATCCTTGATGAACGGTCCATGTTACCTATCGAGGAAAATTTTGATTTTTACCTATTCCGCCTCCCTGAAAGATCCGGGGTGGGTAACGTGGACCTAACAAGATTGTCACAGAGTCTTGTGTGTCCTCCCACTGTACTTTGATCTCCACCCTACCATGGCTCTACTGAGTCATGCAAACAGGTGGATTTTGGGTACAGTCCCAAGGCACATGGAGGAAATGAGCGATAGGAGGGGTTTCGTCTCTCCTGGTATTGGGGTTGATGTTGCGCCATGTCCGATGGGCTATAACAGGAAGTCCCTGGCCAGGGCTGCTGATATTTACTGACAAGTGTTATCAGTACTTTCTCGATCTATTATTATCCATATATCGGCATAACTTATTAGGTTAATGGGTTTGAAGATACCACTCTTAGACTTGATATGCAGCATGATTGACGAAGAGACCGGACTATACGGTAAGTGTTACAAGTTGGCTCGACAGGAGTTTTAGCAGGTTTGCTTGTGTTTCTTCTGATCGCTCAATACCTGGGAGCCGTTACGTACAGTTTGTGCCACTGAAGGTTTGTGAGCATATGATGTGATCACTGCCTACTGCTAGCGTATTGACGAATCTTAGAGTCCCACAAAGGGGTCTCCTAGCTCAGGCAAAAAGATGTAGGGGTGCATATGAGATATGCGCGGGAGCTCGATTAAATGTATGTATTGGATACCGTATTTTAATCGGGCGTTTTCTATTAGACTGGTCGTATGTGTTATGACCGGGTTATTAAATCAAGTGTTAATTTAATATTAAGTCCATTAGTTCATTTATTAAAACCTATTTCTTTATTATGCATGCATGAGTGTTTGTATATGTTGATATGGATGCACACATGCAAGCATACATGTGTCATGGTTGATGATACATTGGTGGTGGCAATGCAAGACTCGCATGGTAACATATTTAGATATTTTGTTTATTTTAGAAAAGCAAAATGGCAAAACGATCATGGGTGACTATTCAACTCTCTTGAGTTGACAATAGTCAATGGTTTTTTAGCCCATGGTTTTGTAGCCCATGGTTTTGCTTAACCTCAAGTTACAAAATATCTAGATATTTTGTAACCATAGTTTAGCATGGATGACTTCACTTAGTCTCTTGAGTTTAGAAAGAGTTATCATATTATTCTCTTGAGTTTAGTTTGAGCCATCTCCTTCTTTCTCTCTCTCCTCAAAGCTTTCTAGGGGTTTAAAAGAAAGAGAAAGAATTAAAAAGAAAAGTTTTTGTAGTGAGATCCAAACCCACATCACCATTCCACTTTAGTCTAGCCCACTAGTGTGGAGTATTTGCTTCATCTTCATCCTTGATCAAGTGAAGCTTGGATCTTGGTGTAAAGGGACATCGTGGTGGATAATCGTGGACTTGGAAGGACACAAAACAACCGGTTCAAATCTCAATCGATCCAAGGAGTCTAGGAGGAGGTCTACAAAGGTTGTAATTTCTTCCCACTTAGTGTTATACACTTTATAGTATGTTATACTATAGTTTGTTACTCTATTTTTCTAGTTCGATTCATGTTTGAAATTGTTTAGCACCCTCTAAATTTTTGTTATAGCATGTGTGATGCAACCCTAAACCTAGGATGGTGCTAGAGAATTGATCAGTCGAAAATATTGCATTTTTAACACATCAATTTCCCTACTATTTGCAATCATCTAAAGGTGTTTGGTATGAATATAGCACATATTAGCAATTTGTCTGTAAAATACCAAATAACATGTGTTATACATTATAACCGGCATTTTGAGGGAAATTATGTGTTTATTATTGCACGCATGATCTTTTGTGTGTCAACACTTGTCTCGAGATTGTGTGTAGGAAATTCTCCAGGTAAAAGAGCCGGAATCATAAAAGTGCTGATAAAAATACACCAAATCCAAGACTTGTGATCTGGCAGTAAATAAGAAAGATTTATAAGATTCCAGAGATCAGGAAAGTACCATGAGGCCAACACAATTCATCACAGAAAATTCCATGCACCAAACCTATAAAACGGCCGTGGATCCGCGGCCGAGTCAGGCCGATCCGCGGCCGAGTCGACTCGTCGGTGGCAGAAACTTTTTGCAGGCTTCTTCTTTCAACGGCCAAACTTCTTCTAGATGCTTCAGTTCCTTGAATTATCCAAAAGCTTCCCTCCAATAGCAAGTCTTCTCTTGTAAGCTAGATAACTAACTTAATCTTGAAGCTTCTCTTCAACTACCAAGCTTATAAGGGAAGCTACACCTAGCTTCTAGGGGAAACTAAAGGGAAACACTATAAAAAGGCACCTAAGGCTTCATGAGGTGGTTGTTTATCAATTAGGGTAAAATTCAAGTGAGATCCAAATCAATTCTAAACAAATTGAGTGACACAATTTGATCCAAATCAAGATTCATCGAGTACCAAATTGAGCAAGAATCCAACGAGCCTTTTGAAGAAACGCCGATCTTCATCTGAGCAAGAGATCCACGATGATCCGCGACCCAAGAAGATGATGCGAAGCTAGTTCGATGATTTAGTTCCTCCTCAATTCTTGTAGTCTTTGAGTGTATTGTAACGAAACATCGAATAATAAAAGGTGAAATTTCTTGATCTTGCTTTTCTTTACATTTGAGCATTATGAAGAGTTATCGATTCTTGATTGTTATCTTTTTCATGATGTTTGAGTGAAAACTCCGCTTGTGGAGGAATCGAGAAAATAGGTAGATGATGATGACTAAATTCTTGAACGATTCTTAAGTCTTATGAGTTTTGTAAACTTTAGAAAATTAAATCAACGACGACCTAGTTTTGAGAGAGATGCTTTCTTGAATGTTCTCGCACTAAATTAGAGATCAATGATCGATGATTGAATTTCCTAGAGGCTAGAATTTGAATGCTAATCAACGAAAGGACAAGAGATGATGATGAAGAAACCCTGGTTTCTTCAATAGATCCCTAAACCTCGTTGATTGTCATCGATCTAGCAACAAATCTTCAATAGATAAGAATTTGTAATCATAAGTAATCATCCTCACTATCGATTGGATCGATTCCTACAAGACTCTTTACAAATCTTGATAATTCATTCGATTTGGACATCTTCGTGATCTTTAGTATTTCTTGATTTTAGATCTAGTTCTTTATGATTCTTGAAACTAAACTTCACAACTTTTGAATCATTTTCCTTTGTTCTTTTAATTTTCAACTCAACTAAAACAAGATCGATCAAATCACACTTTCTCAGTGGACGATCCGTATTCACCGACGAAACTACAATAGACACCGTCAATTGATTGCGGTATAAATTTCTTTGGTTGTGAAACATTTCTAAACACGGTACGGAAACGATTCAATCAAATGGCGCCGTTGCCGGTGATAGTGTGCTAATTTGTTCGTTTTTGTAATTTGAGTTGAAAAATTTATTATTCCATCAGTTTTTTTTAGATCAAAATTCGCTTAAGCGCTTAATGATTTGTTGTGATTTGTTGCAAGGAGATCTGGAATCTGTGGAACAATAGGAAAAATTTTCAGGACATCTCAGAGAGTTCAGTGAGTGAACAGGAGCATCTGTACCAATTTTTGTGCAGGGATCTCATCATCACACCGCACATTCGCGGCGAAACTAGCCATAGTGCGGCGGTTCCACGGCGGGATAGCTGCTTCAGTGCACCAAAATTTTTAGGTATATTTCTGTCTTTCTTATCTCCTACCTGCCCTGTCCATTAACCAATTTCTGCAGGTTTCTTTGCAAAAATTCGCAGCGCCGCTAAAAAAAATTGTTGCGTGTTTGACCTTGGTTGTTTGCATTTTTAATACGGAAATTAAGAGGCAAAGACCAAATTCAGATTAGGTGGGGAGTTCATTACCCTTCCTAAGCCCCAAAAAATCACAAACTTGCATCCGCATTACCCTCATTAACTAAAAAATATCTAGACATGACTCTAAGGACCGTCGCGCTCACTTAGGACAGAAGGAGGTCGTGGGTAATCTATTTCTTATCCGTGTTTCTTTTGTGGTGTCTAAGGCAAGTGTGTCTAAGGCAAGTGGTTACTTAATTAGGCCCACTACTTA
The DNA here is from genome assembly GCA_030015575.1 of Agapanthus africanus. Lineage (NCBI taxonomy): Eukaryota > Viridiplantae > Streptophyta > Magnoliopsida > Asparagales > Amaryllidaceae > Agapanthus > Agapanthus africanus. The sequence goes on along the minus strand of CM057339.1, from coordinate 585,089,729 downwards.
CGTAGTGGAGAACCTCCCACTTACCTGGCACTTACCTGGCCACAGGAGAGGCAAAGAGGCAGTAGAGGATCTATCTTGCGGCTTTTCTTCTGGAAGTCTAGGAGCGGTCTAGAGACTTGACCTAGGTGACCACTAGATTTAGGGTTGCTTGTGCATTGTTTATGATTTGATTTTTCAAAAATCCGTACTTTTTTCAAAACAAACACCAAAACTCATATTTTCCTTAATTATCACAACGCTGCCACTTGTGCTAAACCATTTAGTGCATGCTCGGCTGGACACGGGATTCTAGTGCCCGTCTTGTCCGTGTTCCTCCTATCGACTCCGAAGTCGGTAATTCTATATCTACTTTTTCTTCACCCACTATCACACCCACTTCGATGGACAATTCTCCATCGAACTTCATTAACACTACTCTGCCACCGTCCGCAGGTGCGCAGAATCCGCCCCACATCTCTCTCCAAGAGAGATGTTACCCTATGCGAGGTCCTCTTTCGACCTGTCTTACCATTCCACCAGCCAATGGGGACAATTTTGAAATCAAACCACAATACATCAATCTTCTACCTAAATATCACGGTCTCGAGTCTGAAGATGCATATGTCTTTATTACCAAATTTGAAAATGTATGCGCTATGATGGGTACTTTACAGCTTTCTGTGGATGCTATGCGTCTACGTCTTCTCCCATTTACCTTGTGCGATATAGCCGAGAAGTGGCTTTATAACATAGCCGTACATTCTATTTCGAACTGGGATGAATTCGTCGCAGCATTCCTTGAGAAATTCTACCCCAATCATAAGACAGCCGAGTCCGCAGCGAAATAAATCAATTTACCCAGCTTCCAAATGAACCATTCTCGAAGTGTTTTGAACGCTTCAAGGATTTGTTAGTTCAATGTCCACATCACGGAATCCCTAAATGGGATCTGTGCAGAATCATATATGAGGGCATTAATCATACAACAAAACAGAACCTTGAATCCATCTGTCAAGGCACCTTCATGACTAAAGATGATGGTGAAGCCTGCAGATTGTTAGAAGATTTCGCTGAAAAATCTTTACAGTGGGAGAGTGTAAACCAGTCATCTTCTACGGGTGGCATTCACCAAATTGATGTTTCCATAGGGTTACAGCTGAAATGGCAGCAATGCAAAAGAAACTCGAAGCTATGGAACATAAATTGTTAGCAGCCTCCCTAAATCAGATGTCACTTTCCAAAACTGTCTGTGGATGCTGTTCTGATCCATCTCATCTTACGAATGAATGTCCTTTGAATTCTCCATTTCAAGGTCAAGAGCATACCAATGCTGCTTTCCAACAAAGACCTAGAAACGATCCATATTCTTCCACTTATAATGAGGGTTGGAGGAATCACCCTAACTTTGCTTGGATACCAACAACAAACTCAAAACACGGTCCAAATCAAAACAATTTCCAAAGGGCTCCTCCACTACAACAGTAGCCATTTCAACTGACTCAGCACCCATACCAATCATAAAACTTTCAAAACCCTGTCAACACACCTGCACCGTATAATCCTTTGCAGTTGACCGGTACTGATAATTCCTCTTCACTCGAACGGACTTTTGAAATGTTCATGAAACAAATGTCGGCTGAATTTAAGTCTACCCTCGATAAATTCCAGAAAAACTCTGACCTCAATAGTGAGAGTCTTAAATCGATGGAAGCTCAAATTGCCCAATTTAAAAGCCAAAATGAGTGCTAGAGAGAAAAGGAAACTTCCGTCTCAACCCCTACCAAATACTGGGCATTACAATGTGAATGCCATCACAACGTGAATGCCATCACTACGTTGAGATCGGGAAGAATGATGAATAATCACGTTGGGGAAGAGATTGATGATAATGAAAAATCTATCAATAATACCCCGGCTGAGACTTTTCCTTCCACACACACTTCTACTTCTAATCCTACTTTATCTACCCCACTCATTTTCTTGCGAGCCTATTCTCCATTTTCCTCAAGGCTCGACACCTCAACATACCTCTTGTAGTCCACCAAAGACGATCCCCACTCCTATTCTGGGATCATTTCCACACACATCATCTTCTCCAATTTTGGACCCAGCTCTTATTGCTAAAGCTCATTATCCGAATCGGTTAAGGGGAAACAAATCGAGTCTACATATGGAGAAGATTATGGAAATGTTCAAACAGGTTAACATCAATATCCCTCTCCTAGATGATATCCAACAAGTCCCCGCTTATGCGAAAATTCTTAAATACTTGTGCACTAGGAAGAGAAAGACTCAAGTGCCCAAAAAGGTTTTCATGACTAATAATGTTAGCACTGCTTTTACCCCACAGTTACCAAAGAAACGTAAGGACCCAGGATGTCCTACAATATCGATTTCTATTGGGGGTAAAAACATCAACCGTGCTTTACTTGACCTTAGCGCAAGTGTTAACCTGCTTCCATATTCTGTTTACGAGCAGTTAGGGATTGGAGAGTTAAAACCTGCTCATTGCACTCTCCAAATGTCGGACCGTTCAATCACCAAACCTAGGGGTGAACTGGAGGATGTGTTAATAAAAGTCGGGGAATATATATTCCCTGTGGACTTTATTGTTCTCGATACACAACCTGTAGCAAACCCATAGAATCAAATTCCGGTGATTTTGTGTCGACCATTCCTTGCTACTTCCAATGCTATCATTAACTGTCGAAATGGTTCAATGAACCTATCTTTTGGAAAAATGACAATTGAACTGAACATCTACAAAATTGGAAGTCAGCCATCTGAACCCTCTGCTCACATACTTGATATATGTTCTGTCCACGAGATTGCTCCCGAAAGTTGCGAAGTTGATGAACTTTTGTAAATCCCCGTTTTCATTTTAATAAAAATTTCTCCACTTTCTGAATTCCAGTGGTTTCTTTTCCCTTCGTGTCTGAATTGGTTGTTTAAGCTTAACATTTATTTTTCCAACTCTTTTGAAATCAAAATCCTAACCCAAAACTATATTACAAACTTCAGCCAAAATTTACCTTTTAACCAATAATAAAGCCCTCGACCCGCTTACCATCCCTCAGCCACTTCAGAAAATTTTTAAAAAGGAATTATCTTTTTTTTACAGGCCCAAATCCAAGCTCCTTCTGCCCGCCAAACTTCTAAAGAAATTATTTTAAAAACGTGCCCGGCCCGCCTCCTCACCTTACCCGACCCGCTTCATTTAACCCATCTCCTTCCCTCACTATAACCGTTCCCGCCCATTCTTTTCCCTCGTCGCACACCCACGTCGCGCTGTTACCCCACGTCGCCCGCGATCCCCGGCCACGACTCCCTCAAACCCCCGTCTCCAACTCCTCATCTCCCTCCCACTCTCAAACTCCTCATCTCCCTCTCACTCTCCAACTCCTCAAAACTCTCCAACCCGGTCGAAAATTTCCCACGAACCCACCAACAGCCCACTGCAACCTCCGACGACGACAACCCCTCGGCAACCCTCGATCACTCCTCCTCCATCAACCTCCTCCCTCTAAGACTCCACCTTCATTAACTCGAGCCCCTACCGAGCCCCCTGCACACCAACCCATTTCACCCGAGCCAACCACCACCTTGCACTCTCGACGCCGACAAGGCCCCCACTGCACCTGAACCACGTCGTCGACCTCCACCTCCTCAGCATCATCACCATCACCACAATCCCCTAGCCCCGCTGCTTAACCTTTCCCTCTCTTCAAAATTCCAAAACCCATTCTTTTGTTCCAAGCATTTCACTGTGCACATCGCCGGAGCGACCATCGCCGACATCGCCGACCCCAGCAAGTCCCGGGAGACCCACAGAGCACCACTCTATACTTCCAGCGAGCGCGAGACGACTCCGGGAACTCCGACGTCAAACCCGTGTCTCGAGCCAAGCTCGCGCAATTCGTTTTACGGCGTACATCGCGCGTTCGTGACGCCGTTGCTGCCGTGCGACCCCGAGACATTTTCCAGGCAAGTGTTTACTTACTTCATGCTAAAATAATAGTGGTACAAACCTAAATAATCTAGTTTACGAATTTACCGATTCCCGATACGTATTGTGACCTAAGTGTTCAATGCTAGTCTCCAATGACTATTATAGTTTATTTCGACGGAAACTGATATTTTCTGTTGGCCCATTTGATGATAAATATCGTGTATGAATCTCGCTGGAAAATACGATTGTTAGAGACAAAAATTGATACCCCCAAATATGCCGTTAAAACTAGGATTTTCTCGTACCTGAAAACGAATAAAATTACCATAAATTATATACATACTGGAATGATAAGTTCGAGGGCTTAAATCGAAGCCGACTCAACGAACTTTAACCCTATGTAAAATTCTAATGATTTCTGTTCTGCAACTGTGATGATAATTAGATCGGAATGCGACTCTGGACTGCAGTCCAGAGCGTTTCTGATTATTGTGTTCTGTACCAAGACCTGTGTCACTGTGTTTCCTGAAGTCGTATGTTACGGAACCCTGCAGTAGATTAAATATAATTCTGTTAGTTAAACAAAACAAGTGGTTCCATTCCGTTTCATCGCCGTTTGCTATTTTAAACTGTATTTAAAAGGGCAGAACGTATAACTGTCCAGAACAGATTCAGAAATGACACACTGAGATTAAACTGTGTATAACTTTTAACGTACAGATGCAATTGAGGATCCGTCTATTGCGTTGAATACTCTATTGAAAACCATATATTTCATTCAACAGTATTATTGCTAAATTCTGAGCCCAATCTGGTGCAATTCGTGTCGCGAAACGGACATTCAGTTCTGAAACTGAATTTCCAGCCGCGAGCACTTAAAATGAAACAGCTATATCTTGAAAACCGGAATCCCAATTGAACTGAAACAAATTTTGATGAATTGCTGACTGAGTGTTCTATTTATCTTACTTGTATCATTTTGCTGAATTCTTAACATATTAATTTATACAATTTATTTTAGTCAATAACATGCATGTTGAAACATACATAGCTTATTGGTAGCATACATACATATATCATACCCTTTCGATATACTCAGTGTTAGTGCGTGTGGACATTGCATTATCGTGCGTGATAGATGTTGGTTTATGAGTGATGAGTACACCAATGGAAAGTGAATATTCGTGACAGTGATTAATACAGTGAACAGTGATAAAACCGTGCCATTGGTATACTCGTACACGACTAAATCAAGATCATAACTAGTGAGAACCTGGGGAAAAAGGGGAAATCAAAGTGGAAAGAGTATCGTATTTAGCGGGACCGTGTTTAGAGGATGATCATTCGAACCGTGATACTGATACATGTAGGGTAGGATCTAGCTATCCGGCTGACAGGGTTATGTCCCGGGCATGTGGGCCGTTGTCTCGGGTATGTACGAGACTCCTGTTAAACATGATCCTCCTTCCACTATGTGATTTCAAACATGACCTAGAGACCGATTGGGACACATAACATATTCTGCATCATATAATGACATAGTGATTACTTGCATTGTTCCTACACCATTATTACCTCATATACCTGTTTCATCTTATTATAATAATATTGTTATTGTGTCGCTCTGACGACCTGAGTATGCATGCTCAGATCCTGCGGGAGGACCAGCGCAGGAGACAGATCTACCTTTCGAGTTCACGGAGATATAGTCTGGTGTACTTCCTATTTTTCTGCTTTCCATAAAAGTGATCGTGAGTTTGACTTTGGTTAGTATTTTGTTCTTGTTATCTGTAATTTGTGAACAATGGAATATTAATGTAATAAATTAGTGATGTGATTCCTTTACCACTGCGCTTTATTTACTGATTACCAAGTAATGCTAGAAGCCGAAGTGTGACTACGGTGGGATGATTCCTTGACCGTAGGAGCATGGCTGGCCTAGTCATCCCTCGTTTTCCGTATTTTGGGAAGCGGGGCATGACATGGTTTAGTTGGTATCAGAGCCAGGTTTAGTATCAAGGGATAACATTAACTATACTGTATTACGTTATTCTTGTTTCACTACTCTTGATTTTCACCCTTGAATCTGAACCTATCCTTCTGAATCTTCCAGTGATATGACGTCCCCGAACGACCCCTCCTCGGACTCCAGCTCTCAGGACCGCACGGAAAGAATACTTAGTGCACTGACCACTCTCGCGGAAGCTCAGGAGAGAAAGACAGATTTACTCACTGAGGGACTCAGGGCGATTACCGCCGCAGGAGGACCCTCCGCACTTATTACCGCCCCTGAGGGCGCTACTCCACCAGCTTATCAGGCTAGGGATGGTACCGTATCAGACTTCCGACGGTTACACCCAGCTGCATTCGCAGGGCTAGCTGAACCCCTTGAGGCTGAGCAATGGCTGGTAAACATGGAGAATTTATTGACAGCCGCCAGGGTTCCAGAGGAAGACAGAGTGGACGTGATAAAGATTCAATTAGAAGACGAAGCCCGTACATGGTGGTCGGCTGAATAAAGCAGACTTGACGAGCCGATTGAATGGAGCAAGTTTAAGGAGTGCTTCTTAGATCATTATTTTCCTCCCATAGCCAAGGCAGAAAATGGAGGAAAGGTTTATTCTTTTGAAGCAGAATGGACGCCCAGTGGACGTATATGAAGCAGAGTTCAACCGTCTGAGCCGCTTTGCTCCATACATGGTCAAATCAGAGGCCACCAGGGCCAGACGCTTCCTTCAGGGGTTAGATTTTGAGTTGCAGCAGTTGATTGCATCGTTGGATTTACAGACTTTCGCACAGGTACTCAACGCGGTGAGAGTAAAGGAGCAATTGATTAACAAGTTCAGGAGACCCCCAGTCGTTCCAGCACGTACCCACGCGCCATCTCGAGGAGCCATACCGGTTCACAGGCCAGGGACGACACAAATGAAGCGCCCGTTCGTACCACAGCATCGCCCCCAGAGATAGGGCGTAGTTTGCGGCTATTGTGGTAGAGGTGGGCATACCCAGAAGGACTGTCGCCGTGCCAAGGGACAGTGCTTGATTTGCGGTTCCAGTCAGCACAAGATTGGCAGTTGCCCTGAGCGAGCAGAGATACAAGGAGGTTTTGGACCGCCACAGCAGAGGCCGCAGGAGCAGAGACAACCCTTTACAGGTCGCGGTCAGGGATGGGCTTTCACCTTGTCCGCCGAGCAGGCAGAGGCGTCAGGAGACGTGGTTACAGGTACTCTGCTCGTACATTCCTTGCCAGCTAGAGTACTTTTTTATTCTGGAGCATCGCATTGTTTCTTGTCTGAGCATTTCACTGATACACACTCAATACCACATGAACCACTAACAAAGGGATGATAAATTCATACGGGTAATGGCATTATAATATCTAGTCGAGAATATAGATTATGCCCGGTTGTAGTGTGTGGCAGGGAATTCTATGCGAATTTCCTCCTAATTGGGACAGGCAGTTACGACGCAATTCTTGGGATGGATTGGATGAGCACTTTTCATGTTGTTATCGATTGTCGTGCAAGGAATGTGATCTTCAGCATTCCCAATCACCCGGAGTTTATTTTCGAGGGCGGAAGCGAATCTTTGGAGCCAGCTAAATACAGAGCAAAGCCTAAGGAGCTGACAGCTATGGAGATTGATAATAGCCCAGTCCCAGAAATTGTTCGGGACTTTCTGGACGTATTTCCCGAGGATTTACCAGGTCTACCACCTCCTCGAATCTTGGAGTTCTCGATCGACTTGACTCCAGGTACAGCCCCAGTATCCAGAGCCCCATACAGAATGGCACCAGTTGAGTTGGCGGAATTGAAGAAGCAGGTTGAAGAACTATTGGAGAAGGGATTTATTCGGCCAAGCGCTTCACCGTGGGGTGCACCAGTTCTGTTGGTAAAGAAGAAGGATGGATCGCTGCGAATGTGTATAGATTATCGGGAGCTGAACAAGGTCACAATAAAGAACAAGTACCCAATCCCGCGCATTGACGACCTATTCGATCAGCTAAGTGGAGCTAAGGTATTCTTGAAGTTGTACCTCCGTTCTGGATATCATCAAATCAGAGTAGCAGCCGAGGATGTATGCAAGACGGCTTTCAGGACCCGATACGGACACTACGAGTTTCTTGTGATGTCATTCGGTGTTACCAATGCCCCAGCAATATTCATGGACTTGATGAACAGAGTGTTCGCAAAGTACTTGGACACGTTTGTCGTTGTGTTTATCGACGACATACTTATCTACTCGAAGACCCGGGAAGAGCACGCTGAACATTTGCGCACGGTACTACAAATTCTTTGGGAAGAGAAGCTGTATGCGAAGCTGAGCAAGTGTGAATTCTGGCTCGACAAGGTTCAGTTTTTGGGACATATTATTTCGGGCGAAGGCATCTCGGTGGACCCGGCAAAGATAGAATCTGTCATAGATTGGCCAACGCCGAAGTCAGTAGCCGAGATCAAGAGCTTTCTGGGATTGGCAGGTTATTATCGGAGATTCGTCCAAGATTTCTCAAGAATCGCGGAACCATTGACGAGGCTAACAAGGAAGGACGTGCCGTTTACATGGACAGAGGAGTGCACTCTGGCATTCGACACACTGAAGCAGAAGTTAACCATGGCACCTATACTTACAGTACCAGATAATTCCGGTGGTTTGGTGATACACAGTGATGCCTCAGGGAAGGGATTAGGCTGTGTCCTAATGCAGCACGGCCGTGTGGTTGCTTACGCCTCTCGACAACTGAGAAACCACGAGAAGAACTACCCTACGCATGACTTGGAGTTAGCTGCGGTAGTATTTGCATTGAAGATTTGGAGGCACTATCTTTTGGGTGAGAAAGTGGAAGTGTACACAGATCACAAAAGTTTAAAGTACGTTTTCACTCAGAAGGAAATAAATATGAGGCAGCGCCGATGGCTAGAGCTGATGGCAGATTATGACTTGGACCTTCAGTATCACCCGGGGAAGGTGAATGTTGTACCAGATGCGCTCAGTCGCAAGCCAGCGGTCATGATGTTGACCGATCAGAGGAGCATTATTGAGGATTTTCAGAGACTTGAACTTGAAGTCGCTACGCCGAACGCACTCAGTCAACTTTGGCAGCTATAGGTGCAATCTTCTCTGGTGGATCGCATCAAGACCGCACAAGCTGATGATCACCGATTGCAAAAGTTCAGAGAGGAAGTGGAAGCTGGACTGAGAACGGATTTGATTATACATGAAGATGTCTCTCTGAGATTCGGTAGCAGACTCTGCGCACCTAAGGGAGGTGTTCGAGAAGAAGTATTGGCTGAAGCACACAGTTCAGCTTATTCTGTGCATCCGGAAAGTACAAAAATGTATCAGGACCTAAAGCAGTACTTTTGGTGGAACGGAATGAAGCGGGAAATTGCGAGGTTCGTAACCAGGTGCTAGGTATGTCAGCAGGTGAAGGCGGAACATCAGAGGACAGCAGGACTGTTACAACCCCTGCCGATACCGGAATGGAAGTGGGAGCACATTACTATGGATTTCGTGACGGCCTTACCACGGAGCCCTAGGGGTAATAACGCCATTTGGGTTATCGTCGATCGCCTCACAAAAGATGCACACTTCCTACCTTTCCGAGTAGGACAGTCGAAAGAATCACTGGCAAAATGATATATCAAGGAGATTGTACGACTTCACGGTGTTCCAGTCAGCATTGTGTCAGACCGGGACACGAGATTCTTGTCGCACTTTTGGAAGAGCTTACAGGAGAGTTTGGGAACCCGCCTTAAATTCAGCACAGCTTATCACCCACAGACGGATGGACAGTCCGAGCATACGATTCAGACGCTCGAGGATATGTTGAGAGCCTGTATGTTGGACTTTCAAGGTTCCTGGGAGGACCATCTGCGCCTAGTCGAATTCTCTTATAACAATAGTTATCAGGCTAGTATTCAGATGGCTCCTTTTGAAGCACTATACGGGCGGAAGTGTCGATCCCCAGTATGTTGGGATGATATGGAAGAACGAAGACTACTGGGCCCCGAACTCATTGTTCAGACAATCGACAAAGTCCAAATGATCAGACAGCGTATCAAGGCGGCTCAGGATCGACAGAAAAGTTGGGCAGATACCAGCAGAAGGGCACTTGAGTTCGAAGTCGGAGATCATGTGTTCTTGAAGATTTCCCCTACTCGTGGAGTTATCAGGTTCGGAAGTCGGGGAAAGCTTAGTCCTCGCTTTATCGGACCTTTTGAGGTGCTAAAGCGAGTAGGAGAGGTGGCCTATCGACTTGCCTTGCCTCCATCGCTAGCTGGTGTGCACAATACCTTCCACGTGTCACAGTTGCGGCGTTATGTTCGGGATAAGAGCCATGTCCTGGACCATTCGGAGCTAGTTTTGGGTACCGATTTATCGTACGAAGAGCAGCCTACTACCATTCTCGACCGGAGAGAGAAAGTGCTGAAGAATAAGGTCATTCCGTTAGTCCGAGTGTCTTGGGGCGGTCGTTCCCCAGGAGAATCCACCTGGGAGCGGGAGGAAGACATCCGTAATCGTTATCCACATCTTTTTGTTTAGTACATTGTTTCCTTGTATCCTTATTAAATTTCGAGGACGAAATTTTTGTTAAGGGGGGTATGATGTAAATCCCCGTTTTCATTTTAATAAAAATTTCCCCACTTTCTGAATTCCAGTGGTTTCTTTTCCCTTCGTGTCTGAATTGGTTGTTTAAGCTTAACATTTATTTTTCCAACTCTTTTGAAATCAAAATCCTAACCCAAAACTATATTACAAACCTCAGCCCAAATTTACCTTTTAACCAATAATAAAGCCCCCGGCCCGCTTACCATCCCTCAGCCACTTCAGAAAATTTTTAAAAAAGGAATTATCTTTTTTTTACAGGCCTAAATCCAAGCTCCTTCAGCCCGCAAAACTTATAAAGAAATTATTTTAAAAACGTGCCCGGCCCGCCTCCTCACCTTACCTGACCCGCTTCATTTAACCCATCTCCTTCCCTCACTATAACTGTTCCCGCCCATTCTTTTCCCTCGTCGCACACCCACGTCGCGCTGTTACCCCACGTCGCCCGCGATCCCCGGCCACGACTCCCTCAAACCCCCGTCTCCAACTCCTCATCTCCCTCCCACTCTCCAACTCCTCATCTCCCTCTCACTCTCCAACTCCTCAAAACTCTCCAACCCGGTCGAAAATTTCCCACGAACCCACCAACAACCCACTGCAACCTTCGACGACGACAACCCCTCGGCAACCCTCGATCACTCCTCCTCCATCAACCTCCTCCCTCTACGACTCCACCTTCATTAACCCGAGCCCCTACCGAGCCCCCTGCACACCAACCCATTGCACCCGAGCCAACCACAACCTTGCACTCTCGACGCCGATGAGGCCCCCACTGCAACTGAACCACGTCGTCGACCTCCACCTCCTCAGCATCATCACCATCACCACAATCCCCTAGCCCCACTGCTTAACCTTTCCCTCTCTTCAAAATTCCAAAACCCATTCTTTTGTTCCAAGCATTTCACTGTGCACATCGCCAGAGTGACCATCGCCGACATCGTCGACCCCAGCAAGTCCCGGGAGACCCACAGAGCACCACTGTATACTTCCAGCGAGCGCGAGACGACTCCGGGAACTCCGACGTCAAACCCGTGTCTCGAGCCAAGCTCGCGCAATTCGTTTTATGGCGTACATCGCGCGTTCGTGACGCCGTTGCTGCCGTGCGACCCCGAGACATTTTCCAGGCAAGTGTTGACTTGCTTCATGCTAAAATAATAGTGGTACAAACCTAAATAATCTAGTTTACGAATTTACCGATTCCCGATACGTATTGTGACCTAAGTGTTCGATGCTAGTCTCCAATGACTATAATAGTTTATTTTGACGGAAACTGATATTTTCTATTGGCCCATTTGATGATAAATATCGTGTATGAATCTCGCTGGAAAATACGATTGTTAGAGACAAAAATTGATACCCCCAAATATGCCGTTAAAACTAGGATTTTCTCGTACCTGAAAACGAAAAAAATTACCATAAATTATATACATACTGGAATGATACGTTCGAGGGTTTAAATCGAAGCCGACTCGACGAACTTTAAACCTATGTAAAATTCTAATGATTTCTGTTCTGTAACTGTGATGATAATTAGATCGGAATGCGACTCTGGACTGCAGTCCAGAGCGTTTCTGATTATTATGTTCTGTCCCAAGACCTGTGTCACTGTGTTTCCTGAAGTCGTATGTTACGGAACCCTGCAGTAGATTAAATATAATTCAGTTAGTTAAGCAAAAAAAGTGGTTCCATTCCGTTTCATCGCCGTTTGCTATTTTAAACTGTATTTAAAAGGGCAGAACGTATAACTGTCCAGAACAGATTCAGAAATGACACACTGAGATTAAACTGTGTATAACTTTTAACGTACAGATGCGATTGAGGATCCGTCTATTGAGTTGAATACTCTATTGAAAACCCTATATTTCATTCAACAGTATCATTGGTAAATTCTGAGCCCAATCGGGTGCAATTCGTGTCGCGAAACGGACGTTCAGTTCTGAAACTGAATTTCCAGCCGCGAGCACTTAAAATGAAACAGCTATATCTTGAAAACCGGAATCCCGATTGAACTGAAACAAATTTTGATGAATTGCTGACTGAGTGTTCTATTTATCTTACTTGTATCATTTTGCTGAATTCTTAACATATTAATTTATACAATTTATTTTAGTCAATGACATGCATGTTGAAACATACATAGCTTATTGGTAGCATACATACATATATCATACCCTTTCGATATACTCAGTGTTAGTGCGTGTGGACATTGCATTATCGTGCGTGATAGATGTTGGTTTATGAGTGATGAGTACACCAATGGAAAGTGAATATTTGTGATAGTGATTAATACAGTGAACAGTGATAAAACCGTGCCATTGGTATACTCATACACGACTAAATCAAGATCATAACTAGTGAGAACCTGGGGAAAAAGGGAAAATCAAAGTGGAAAGAGTATCGTATTTAGCGGGACCGTGTTTAGAGGATGATCATTCGAACCGTGATACTGATACATGTAGGGTAGGATCTAGCGATCCGGCTGACAGGGTTATGTCCCGGGCATGTGGGCCGTTGTCTCGGGTATGTACGAGACTCCTGTTAAACATGATCCTCCTTCCACTATGTGATTTCAAACATGACCTAGAGACCGATAGGGACACATAACATATTCTGCATCATATAGTGACATAGTGATTACTTGCATTGTTCCTACACCAGTATTACCTCATATACCTGTTTCATCTTATTATAATAATATTGTTATTGTGTCGCTCTGACGACCTGAGTATTCATGCTCAGATCCCGCGGGAGGACCAGCGCAGGAGACAGATCTACCTTTCGAGTTCACGGAGATATAGTCTGGTGTACTTTCTATTTTTCTTTTTTCCATAAAAGTGATCGTGAGTCTGACTTTGGTTAGTATTTTGTTCTTGTTATCTGTAATTTGTGAACAATGGAATATTAATGTAATAAATTAGTGATGTGATTCCTTTACCACTGCGCTTTATTTACTGATTACCATGTAATGCTAGAAGCCGAAGTGTGACTACGGTGGGATGATTCCTTGACCGTAGGAGCATGGCTGGCCTAGTCATCCCTCGTTTTCCGTATTTTGGGAAGCGGGGCGTGACAACATTGCTTTGAAGATCTCGACGACACTAGCACATCAATGTCTGATCTTGCACATCTTAATGAGGACACTCTTTCCACTCCTGAGTCGGACACTCTTGACACATCACTTTCCGAGTCTGTATCCTATGCAGACTACGAGCTTCTTTGTGATTCTGAATATCATTCGATGACCCCACCTTCTATAGTTTCTCCGCCAGCATTAGATCTCAAAATTTTACCTTTTCACCTTAAATATGCATATTTAAGAGAGAATGGGTCTTTACGAGCTATCATATCCGCTTCTCTAGCCTCAGAGCAAGAGAATGCGCTTTTGAAGGTATTGAGATCTAATAGGAAGGCGTTTGGTTGGACTATGGCTGACATCAAAGGGATTAGCCCCTTGATAGTTGAACGTCATATACATCTGATAGATGAAGCCAAGCCAAACCGAGAACCACAGAGACGGTTAAATCCCGTCATGAAGGATGCGGTGAAGAAAGAAATCGTCAAATGCCTTGACAATGGTATCATTTACCCAATCTCCGATAGCCAATGGGTAAGTCCTGTTGGATATAGTGCCCTCAGAGTCAATTATTGGATCGCAGGCACGTGATTGCAATGATTGAGAGAGGACCTATACCGGTAGGACAATCTTACTAGAAAGGTTTGTATACTATCTGGTTTGTTTTTATCATCGTGTGCATACTTTAAATGACATTGCGGTTCACTTTTACACGTTGATAGAAAAATAGTATACTATCTGGTTTACCTTTATCATCATGTACTGCTTTAGGTGATGGTACAGATCACTATTGCACGTTGATAGAGCCCTTAGGATTCTTGCTTAACTACCAGCAGTATGATGGCGATCATATACGTGGGAGCTGGGGTCTATAAGCACATCCTTAAAAGGTCCCTAGTCGTGGGAGTTTCGACACCAGGCATCGATACTCCATTAGTAGACTAGTGTATACAGTCGAGACCCCGACGAGGGGCGGTGGCCGGTGTCACAAGCCATTGGTGTCAGTTGGTTCACCTAAGATGTATACAGGTGCTCATTGGGTTATGAGTACAGCGGACTGGACTCGTCGGGAACATGCTAGTTGGTATTATACTTGACGTCAGATAGCAGTTTCCTGGTGACATGTGTACAGGTTAGTTCATCGACCTGAGATCGTCATTTGTCTCGTATGAGTTCCCACTGTACTTTGATTACTACCCTACCATGGCTCAAAGGAGTCGTGCAAACAGGTTGTAGTTGGGTACAGTCCCGAGCCATATGGAGGCAAGTGAGCGTATCAGCAGGGGTTTCGTCTCTCTCGGTATTGGGGGTAAGATCGCGCTGTGTCTAGGAAAGCCATTACACGAAGCTCTCGGCCGAGGCAAGAGATTTACTGGTAGGTATTCCAGTAGTATCTCAGGGTGTTCTGGGCTACACTCCGACACGACTTCTACCGCTTTTAGGGGTCTGACTTTTACCAGCCCCTAGGCTCGCCATGCGGTGCTCATAGACGAACGGACCGGACTGTACAGATATTGTCACTGACAGGCTCAGTAGGCTGTCAGGATGAGTTCGCTCATCGACCTCCCTTTTGGTCAATACCTGGTAGCCTGTTACGTACGGCTAATACCTCTGTCGTGCTAGTGGTTAAATCCACAGCCAAAGTATTGACGAGTCTTTAGAGTCCCCCACAGACAGTTTCTCAAGTTTTGGGCGAAACGCTGTAGAGGCCGTATGGATTTATGGCAGGGTTCGAACGTACGCGTGCACTTATGCACGTGTTATGGTTCGGACGAATAATACTAGCAGGCTTTGGTTTAAGCCGGATCCTAGAATTATACAGTGTAGATTTTGTCTCATTACATTTGTATTCGGTCGGAATACAAATGCGGGTATGTATATACAGTCGCGGGGTTTTCCTGTAATTTATTACCGGATCACATTTTTGAAGTTGCCAGTTTGCATTCCGTTTCGGCCATTTTCCTTTCTTTCCTTCTTGGCTGAAATTCCTTTGTTGGAGGGGGGTTCTTTTTGCAAATGTGCAATTAATAATGGAGAAGGTTTTTGTGGCACATGGTTGCTTTATGATGGTTCATCATTACTTGCTTTTTGAGATGGGATTGTGATGGGATTGAAAAGTATTTGGTGTGACATATATTTCTCATTATCATCACACATTTGGATATGCTATCTCTCTCTCCACTTCATCTTTCTCTCCATGGCCGGCCACTATGGATGTGGGCTGTCTAATTTTTGAGGTGGGGAAATTGATCTCATTTGCTTGCACAAAATCCTTTTGTTCATCTCCAAAGCATATTACTCCACCTCCACATCTAAATGGCAACTTCAAACAACCCTCGAGACATAGCATTCTACACTCAGTCTGCAGCAATCTTGGACACGTCGGCTAGGCAACTTCGTGTCCGAGTTGCCTCGGTTCAGAGGTAGGAGCCCGTAAAAAGACTCGATGATGTGGTGCCCTTTCCGACGAGGAGATCGAGACCGAAGATGCCGCGAGGAGCTTTGGATGGTGGTCGAAGACCGAAGGACACGGATCGCTCGGTATAGCCTCTCTAGTAAGCTAGTGGTAGGTTAATGGTCCGATCCGGGTTTATAGTCCGCGGTAGCGCCGGTTTCTAGTTAAAGAAAAGTTTTTGTTTCCGCATTTTGGCCTCGGACAGACGGCCGGGGCGCTACCGTAGTCTTACATGGTATCAGAGCCAGGTCATTAACCCTTACTAGCTTGCTCTAACGTGTTTAGAACTTTGATCGAACAAAAATTCCGAAACCGCGTTTTCAAATGTGCAGTTTCTGTCGATTTTCATTTGTTGTCAAAAAATTATTTGTTATGTTGCAGAAATACGTGCAGGGTTTTCAGAGAACACTGCAAAAATTTGGTACCATGATCTTACTGTAGCGCCGCGGAACCGCGGCCATAACCCCATTTTGGTCGTGGTTCCGCCGCTGAACAGTAGCCTCACTGCACCAAATTTCTACAGTAGGTTTCTGACTTGAAAATGAGGTTTCTGGAATATTTTGTTTGAGCCCAGATTATTTTGAGTGCTACAGTTGTGCTTGGGGCCCACTTCAGGAATTTTTGTCGATCAAAAATTTTAAACATGTTAGTTCACAGTGTTTACATTATATCTGCGACCGTGAATGTCATTTGATCGGTAAATCCTGTCTAACTGCTATATCCCTTTTAGATGGATTTGCGAACGTGACATTCACGTTCATGTTCTGTGTTGTGCTGTGATGTTGCTGATTTGTCGTGGTGGATAGCCTGGATGCAATGGTAGTACAGTTTGGTTGTATATGTACATTTGATATTACGGGGCGAGCGTCCGACATGTGGACTGCCGTCACTGCCTATTTGTATATTATTCTTTTGGTGCACGACCAGGCTTAGGTCGATGTACCCGTTGTATATTTTACTTTCTGTACTAGGATTACCCCAAGGTATGGTGCACGGATAGCCGGGTTCTAGAGGGCAACGGGCCCGCATCTCATGCCTTTGAGACGGAGGGGGCTTCACTGTAGAATTGGCGGGCTATTCGACGCACTCGTAGGGGGTACAGGTTGACCCAAGGAGGGGTGCTCAAGTTACCGGATTCCGTGAAGTGTTGGGTGGTCCATTCACGTTGTTGAAGGGGGCTGCCTCGCTTCAGGTTTTGGCGGGTAACTTGCCTCGCCCGTAGGGGTCTAGGATTTCATTGCACAGGCTATCCACACGACCAGGGGAACGTCGGGTTTCAGTAGCGGCTCTATGAAACCCGGGGATCCCAGATTATCTGTATTGTTCTGTGATGCTTATTATATTTCTGTGATGTTGCATTTTATCACGCCATGAGCGATTATTATATATTGATATATATACTAGTAGATGTTGTATATGTTTTAAACCCGCTCTAGTCCAGTCCCCGCTCTGTCGTTAGTTAAGTAAACTAACGGGTGATGACGGGACCCAGTGGCAAATGCGGATGGCATATACGTACATCGTATTTTCGTTCTTTATTGGTGTGATCAATTGATGGGACTGCATTGATTCGGATCAATGCAAGCTAAACAAACCTATTTTGATGTTGTTGGAACATTTTTCAAAAAGCTGTTATTGCAAGGACGTTCTCTTTTGTTTTGCACAGTAATATTGGGTTATGAATATCCAGCACCTCAGTCGACGAGGCAAGGGCCGAGATCCCTTCACTGAGAGTGACCCCTTGGACAGAAGTTTGCGTCAGGGTAATAACTTCATTATAGCCGATTACCTTTTGCTTTGCATCGTGGTATTCAGTTGGAATATCCTGCACCTCATTCTACGGGGAAAGAGCCGAGATCCCTTCACCGGGAGTGACCTCTTTAGCAAAGGTTTTCGCCACTATATTTTTATAAAAAGCTATCCGGTTCCTTCAACGATATCAAGTTCATTACGGTAAAAGGTTTTTCGCCAAAAACCATTCGTAGCCCTCCGTCATTTCAGATTAGTACTGCTTAGTATTCGTGCTACGTATGTCGTGCTCAGCCGAGGCGTAGTGTGCGGTAGCTCTGTAATGCTTTTCTGTCTTATGGATATATGATTAGTTAGGACAGTCGTACGGTCATTTTGGCTCAGTCAAGGACACGTGCGGGTGGGTATAATGCAATCAAGATAATGACGGGTTGAACTTGGCTAGGATCCTTTGATATGTTGTCTCAGTCAAGGTCACTTGGATCCTAGGGGTAGAAATCACATCGGGAGTTTCTAAAGAAACTGAAACTTGCCAGACATGCGCATACCTTCTGGAGTGTGATAACGTGAGTGGATTCCATCACATTATCATGCGATGATAGTTGGATCCCGATTCCCACTGATGAGTTGGTTTACTCCTCGGGTGATCCCGACTAATTCTTCTTTCAGGTTTGGAGGAGAATTTGAGATTACAGTGGGAGGTTTCCTGATTAGATAAAGTGATAACCATTCTAATCTAGGTTAGAGTGCACGCTGAGTGTTTCTTTTCTCTCTCTCTTTGGCAGCGACAATGACCCGACCCTTGACTATGACTCAGTGACCAAGTTAACCGAACTTTCTTAAAACACTGGCTTTTGGATTGTCAGAGTTGCATACCTCATTGCCACTCCTGCTTTTACCCTTTTCTCCAGAACACCCCGTATTACTATGAACGTCCACTTCCATTGGATAAAACCATCGTATGGTTATATACGAACTCGAAGGAATTTATTCGAGGATGGTTTCCGGTTCTGGAGAAAACGAATAGGACTATTCGGTTGTCTTTTCCTTTTACCTTCTCTCAGGTTAAGAGTGCACCTTGGATTAGGACAGTACACCTATTACGCTTATTGTATGGTCTTCTTCCAAACCATAGGCTGGTGCTGAACTGTGGGCAATGAAGAAAACCAATTAGCCTAACGATGGTGTGCAGAAGGTAATAAGTTAAGACAAATAAAGGGATTAGTAAGAGGGCAAAGTAAATTGCGACTGCTATTCACGACCAAAACCAAGTATTTCATCGCCACTCCTACTTCACCTTTGTATTTCTCTAGAACACTCCGTATCACTACGAAGATCCACAGTTTATTGGATACTCTATCGTATGGTTATATACGAACTCGAAAGGAACTTGTTCCAGTTCGGGGATGGATTCTGGTTCAGGGGAAATAGGAATAACGTTTATTCAGGTGTCTTTTATCTTTACCTTCTCTCAGGTTGCGAGTGCTCCTAGGATTAGGACAGTACACCCATTACGCTTATTGGATAGTCTTCTTCCAAACCATAGGCTGGTGCCGAAAGGTAGGGAAGGAAGAAAACCATTTAGCCTAAGCGGGTGTACAGAAGGTAATGACTAAAGACATATGAAGGGATTTGGAGAGATGGCAAAGAAATATACGGTTACAGTTGTGAATCTGAAAATGGAAGAAGCATTACTAGGAATACCCAAATACCCCTTCGAAACATTTACATGTTTCAGTTTCACTGTGTATTGTTAAAAGAAAACTGATTTCTCAATTAGTCCTTGCTCCAGGGTATGTATTTACCAGGCATGATTTTCACATCTGTATGGTTTTACAGATGATGAGTGGGAGTAAGTTATTGGGAATTGGGTGATCATCCTCATTATATCGGGATTCGTTGTAATTGGTGATATTTGAGGAAATCACCTGGGTTGTTTGCCGGACGGCAAATATTTGGTTTTGAATATCCGTTGTTATGCAGCAATTTCAAATTGATATATCTGTACGTCTATTTTTATAGAGTGAGATATAACTTTTTGAAATTATGTCGATGACATTTACCTATATCGGTGGATGGTTAGGTAAGGAGCATTAAACAGCGGTGTAATTCTTCTTAACCATAAGTACTGTTTTCAACCTACGACACACAGGGAATGAGTTTTTAGACTCAGGGGACTTATACAGAATATTGTATGTTGTCCAGTGTCCATTGGGACAGAGGGATTGGTACTCGTACTATATTCTGTTTACTTATAACTTCTCTATTTTTTAGACAAGTGTTTCGTAGAAACACAAAGTCTAAGTTTTGAGAAGTTATAGGTATAAGAGTAAAGTAGAGAACCAGATGTTGCATGTATCGGGATTCTTCAAGGTGATCAAAGATGTAGATACTTGTGTATAGTATTCAGTTGATAGTAATGGTTTTGAGAAACTTGTTTCTCTTTCAGGTTAATCATATCTGGATGCATTCCTAAGTTGAGTAACGCTGATTGGCCTCCTTCCATTTAGTTGACATGCACTAGAGACAGCTGCATGATTTGAATCTGGTTCCAATTAGATCAGTGCCTCTGTTTCTATATTGGATATAGAACGGTTCATATCATACCGAGGTATGGGGAGTTTTCCGGCTTATACTTAAAACCAGACTCTGAATAACTCAAGGCACGTTTCTGTAATGGCTGTTTGTGGGTTGACCCGGGCTATGACGAGGGTCGACTTTCTACCATCTGGAAGATCAATAGTGATATTGTTCTTGACTCGCCACAGTTTTAATAAAAATGGATTTTTTCAGAAAACAGTAGTGGGAGTATGGTAGAACTGGAAATGATTCCAGAACCGCAAACTATTACTGAAAATTTGACAAGATCCTAAAGATTCATTCTAGTTTGACATTCCATTAGCCACTCCGCAGATATGGTGGCACTCGAGAGGTACTTCGGTATGCTCATAGACGGTGACAGGGAGGTTCTTGTTTACCCAAACTTGTCATTGCTGTTATTCCAGACTGTGAGACCCGGCAGGAGGATGAGTATAGCGTCGTCCTAAACTACCTTTAGAAGTGCATATGTATATGACTCTGCCAGAGGGTTGTCGTAGTCAGTGGGAGCAGCGGAAGCATAGTGGGCAAGCAGCTTATGTTTATTTTTGGACTAAAGCGGATATAGCGGAGATAGATCATCTATTTCTGATGTGACAGTCATAGGTTTGACTTCATAAGAATAGGGAATGGATCTGTTAAGAAGGTAGTAGGGTGTGATGTCCTGGTATTTGGATGACATACACAGAGTAGGAAGTGAAATTCCTATACTACGATCGGTTATACTTTGGTTGTCACACAGTATTTTCTCCACATAGGATATGGATATTATATCAAATATTCTGGTTACTAGATCTATGGTTTTAGATCTAGATTTGGGTAGTTTCCCAATCTGGGTACTTAGACAGCACTCTAAAAGGTGTTTTAGAATGGACGACTCCTGGCACGGTATTATACCTGCAGGTGATTGAGTCGCCCTCTCTAAAGATGTCTTACAGACTAAAGGGGAGAGGGATGTGCATGATTGGCAGATCACTTGCTTAGGCAATTGAGTTGATTATAAGATGTCAAGTACCACACCAGATATTGTTTTTGCACGAGATGCGATATGTTGATATCGATCCAATCCTGGAGAAACGATCGGAAACGGTTTTAGAACATAAGTGAATGTTCTAGGGATATGATAACGGCATCCTCCTTCGGGAGACAGTTATCATTCCAGGCTTCCAAGGTGACCTGGATGACAGAGTGACTGTCTGAGTTATAGTTTTCACTCTGACGAGGGGCAGTGTTTTGGACAGGTGATCCAAGAAAACACTGAGGGAGGCATGACGCAGGTTACTGATTAAGTTCAGTTGACGATACAGTCTAAGAAGTTTGGATTTGGAGTTCATTTATGAGCTAGGTCCCATCAGAAATCCAGACATATTCTAAGACAGGTATGACTCATTTCGGGAGATAGCTTTCTCCGCGAACATGAGATAAAAAAAGACATAGAAAGAAACATCAGGGCGGATCCACTCACTGAGGTCATTCCTCGAACGCAATAGTTTCGCAAACGGGCTTTGTGAGACTGATTAGTAGAGGAGTTGGGTGTTCGATATCACACGGGCTGTGAGTACGCGACATCGCAATAATTAGCATTGAGTGCAAGTGGGAGATTGTTGGATATAGTGCCCTCAGAGTCAATTATTGGATCGCAGGCACGTGATTGCAATGATTGAGAGAGGACCTATACCGGTAGGACAGTCTTACTCGAAAGGTTTGTATACTATCTGGTTTGTTTTTATCATCGTGTGCATACTTTAAATGACATTGCGGTTCACTTTTACACGTTGATAGAAAAATAGTATACTATTTGGTTTACCTTTATCATCGTGTACTGCTTTAGGTGATGGTACAGATCACTATTGCACGTTGATAGAGCCCTTAGGATTCTTGCTTGACTACCAGCCGTATGATGGTGATCATATACGTGGGAGCTAGGGTCTATAAGCACATCCTTAAAAGGTCCCTAGTCGTGGGAGTTTCGACACCAGGCATCGATACTCCATTAGTAGACTGGTGTATACAGTCGAGACCCCGACGAGGGGCGGTGGCCGGTCTCACAAGCCATTGGTGTCAGTTGGTTCACCTAAGATGTATACAGGTGCTCATTGGGTTATGAGTACAGCGGACTGGACTCGTCGGGAACATGCTAGTTGGTATTATACCTGACGTCAGATAGCAGTTCCCTGGTGACATGTGTACAGGTTAGTTCATCGACCTGAGATCGTCATTTGTCTCGTGTGAGTTCCCACTGTACTTTGATTATTACCCTACCACGGCTCAAAGGAGTCGTGCAAACAGGTTTTAGTTGGGTACAGTCCCGAGCCATATGGAGGCAAGTGAGCATATCGGCAGGGGTTTCGTCTCTCCCGGTATTGGGGGTGAGATCACGCTGTGTCTAGGAGAGACATTACACGAAGCCCTCGGCCGAGGCAGGAGATTTACTGGTAGGTGTTTCAGTAGTATCTCAGGGTGTTCTGGGCTACACTCCGACACGACTTGTACCGCTTTTAGGGGTCTGACTTTTACCAGCCCCCTAGGCCTGCCATGCGATGCTCATAGACGAACGGACCGGACTGTACGGATATTGTCACTGACATGCTCAGTAGGATGAAAGGATGAGTTCGCTCATCGACCTCCCTTTTTGTCAATACCTGGTAGCCCGTTACGTACGACTAATACCTCTGACGTGCTAGTGGTTAAATCCACAGCCAAAGTATTGACGAGTCTTTAGAATCCCCCACAGACAGTTTCTCAAGTTTCGGGCGAAACGCTATAGAGGCCGTATGGATTTATGGCAGGGTTCGAACGTACGCGTGCACTTGTGCACGTGTTATGGTTCGGACGAATAATACTAGCGGGCTTTGGTTTAAGCCGGATCCTAGTATTATACAGTGTAGATTTTGTCTCATTGTATTTGTATTCGATCGGAATACAAATGCAGGTATGTATATACAGTCACGGGGTTTTCCTGTAATTTATTACCGGATCACTTTTTTGAAGTTGCCAGTTTGCATTCCGTTTCGGCCATCTTCCTTTCTTTCCTTCTTGGCTGAAATTCCTTTGTTGGAGGAGGGTTCTTTTTGCAAATGTGCAATTAATAATGGAGAAGGTTTTTGTGGCACATGGTTGCTTCATGATGGTTCATCATTACTTGCTTTTTGAGATGGGATTGTGATGGGATTGAAAAGTCTTTGGTGTGACATATATTTCTCATTATCATCACACATTTGGATATGCTATCTCTCTCTCCTCTTAATCTTTCTCTCCATGGCCGGCCACTATGGATGTGGGCTGTCCAATTTTTGGGGTGGGGAAATTGATCTCATTTGCTTGCACAAAATCCTTTTGTTCATCTCCAAAGCCTATTACTCCACCTCCACATCTAAATGGCAACTTCAAACAACCCCTCGAGACATAGCATTCTACACTTAGTCTGCAGCAATCTTGGACACGTCGGCTAGCCAACTCCGTGTCCGAGTTGCCTCGGTTCAGAGATGGGAGCCCGTAAAAAGACTCGGTGATGTGGTGCCCTTTCCGACGAGGAGATCAAGACCGGATATGCCGCGAGAAGCTTGGGATGGTGGCCGAAGACCGAAGAACACGGATCGCTCGGTATAGCCTCTCTACCCTTTCTCTAGTTTGCTAGTAGTAGGTTAATGATCCGATCCGGGTTTATAGTCCGCGGTAGCGCCGGTTTCTAGATAAAGAAAAGTTTTTGTTTCCGCATTTTGGCCTCGGACAGACGGCCGGGGCGCTACCGTAGTCTTACAAGTCCAATTCATGCCGTTCCTAAGAAATCTGGTATTACGGTCATAATAAATGAGGCAAATGAGTTAATCCAGACACGCGCTCAAACTGGGTGGCGTGTATATATTAATTATAGAAAACTCAATGCTGCAACGAGGAAAGACCACTTTCCTCTACCTTTCATTGACCAGATGTTAGAACGCTTAGCTGGACGAGAATATTACTGCTTCATGGATGGATACTCTGGCTATAACCAGGTCCCTATTTCCTTAAAGGATCAAGACAAAACCACATTTACTTGTCATTTTGGTACTTTTGCTTATAGTCGCATGCCCTTTGGGTTATGCAATGCTCCCGCTACATTTCTGCGGTGTATGAAGGAGATATTCTCGGACATGGTCGAGAAATTTCTGGAGATTTTCATTGACGATTTCTCGATATTCAGAGATTCTTTTGCTGACTGCCTATCTCATCTTGACGCAGTTCTTACTCGTTGTAAAGAGAAGAACTTAATCTTGAATTGGGAAAAATGCCATTTCATGGTCCAAGAGGGAAATGTGCTTGGACATGTTATTTCACGGAAAGGCATTGAGCTTGACAAAGCTAAAATAGATGTCATTCAAAACCTTCCTCATCCCAAATGAGTCAAGGATATACGATCCTTTCTTGGCCATGCAGGTTTTTACAGGAGATTCATTAAGGATTTTAGCAAAATTGCTAGTCCTTTAACTCTTCTCTTGGACAAGGACAAAACCTTTCACTTTGACTCAGATTGTGAGGCAGCATTTGACTCACTCAAACATTCTCTCACTGCAGCCCCCATTTTATCTTCTCCAGATTGGAACCACCCTTTTGAGCTTATGTGTGATGCATCAGATTTTGCAGTTGGTGCAGTCTTAGGACAGCACATTGAAAAGATGCCACACGTGATCTATTATGCAAGTAAGACATAGAATGATGCTCAAATTAACTATACAACTAGCGAAAAGGAACTCTTGGCAGTTGTATTCGCATTAGAAAAATTCAAGCCTTACTTGATTGGCTCACCTATTGTTATATACACTGACCACTCCGCTTTGAAACATCTTTTGGCAAAGAAAGATGCTAAAGGTAGGCTAATACGTTGGGTCCTTCTATTACAAGAATTTGATCTTGTTATTAAAGATAAGAAAAGATGTGAAAACGTTGTAGCCGACAATCTTTCGCGCATCTCTTCTTCATCTATGACCCTGCCGATCAATGATTATTTTCCAGACGAACAACTCTTGAGTATATCCGACGAACCTTGGTTCAAAGATATTGTGAATTATCTTGCGACGGGACTTATTCCCCGTGAATGGTCGAAACAGGACAAACATCGATTTCTATCCCAAGTAAAACACTTTTACTGGGATGAACCATATTTGTTTAAATATTGTCCTGACCAGATCATTCGTCGATGTGACCCTAATGATGAATTCAAGAGTGTTCTATCTTTTTTTCATGATCAGGCATATGGGGGTCATTTCGGTCCTCGAAAGACGGCGGAGAAGGTTTTGCAATGCGGTTTTTATTGGACGACTTTATTCAAAGATGCATTTGATCATTGCAAAACCTGTACAGAGTGTCAACACACGGGTAGGATTTCCCGAAGAAATGAGATGCCACTTCAACTCATCTTGGTGGTTGAAATTTTTGACGTTTGGGGTATTGACTTTATGGGTCCTTTTCCTAACTCCTTTAGGAATCTGCACATATTGCTTGCAGTTGATTACGTCTCGAAGTGGGTAGAAGCTATTCCTTGTCGCACTAATGACAAAAGGTTGTCATTAGGTTCTTAAAAGAAAATATCTTTTCGTGATTTGGACATCCACGCGCTATCATTAGCGATAACGGGACGCATTTCTGTAATCGGTCTTTCGAGATTTTGATGCAAAAATATGCAATCAACCACAAACTTTCCACACCATATCATCCCCAAACGAGCGGGCAAGCTGAGGTTTCAAATAGACAAATCAAACAAATTTTAGAGAAAACTGTTTCTAAAAATCGAAAAGATTGGTCAACCAAATTGACGGATGCTCTTTGGGCATTCCGAACTACATATAAAACCGATCTAGGGATGTCTCCTTACAAACTAGTATTTGGAAAGGCCTGTCACCTTCCGGTCGAGATTGACCACAAAGCAATGTGGGCCATTAGAGAACTTAACTTTGACTTAAATCAAGCCTGCAACTTTCGGAAGCTGCAATTAAATGAGCTAAGCGAACTCCGCGATGAAGCTTACGATAATGTTGTAATTATAAAGAATCAGACTAAGCTATTTCACGGTAAAAACATTTTGAGAAAAACTTTTTCACCTGGTCAACAAGTCCTTCTTTATGATTCACGACTCCATCTTCATGCGGGTAAGCTATAATCTTGGTGAAAAGGACCTTTTGTTGTGCGGTATGTATACCCGCACGGGGCAGTTGAGGTTGAAAATGTTGAAAACGGTACAATTTTCAAAGTAAATGGACATAGATTAAAACCGTATTTTTCCACTGACCCCTCGGAGGAGCTCCTGTTTTTACAGGAGCCACTTTATAATGACTGATTTTCCTCCACCTCACCTCCATGACTTGGTAATTTTGTCGCATCTTTAGAATGGAGGTGAGTCAACTTGTACATACATTTTATAAAAATAAAAAATAAAAAAATATAATAAACAAAACAATAAAAATTTTGTACATGAGTGAAAAGAATAAGTTTGGGGGAGGATTTTTCACGATCATATTTATTGCCCACATTAATAAATTTCCTCCTAGGCTTACAGGTTTTTGTGATCCAGCAGATGGCAACAGTGAGGACACTCTTGAAAACAAGTTTGGGGAAGATTTGTACTTATTTACGCATCATTTGCATATCACTTTGCATAAGCACAAAGCATATAAAACATATAAAAAATTTAAAATTTTTAAAAGATAAAAATATTTAATATTTAATTTTATAATAAAAGATTAGATAGCGAAAAATTACATCCATGAGATTGGAAAAATTTAAGAAAACCAAGAAAATTAGAAGTTTTCTTAAACGAACTAGTAATAAGTAGTTATGAGCCGTTGTCCCAAGGGTTAGTAAGATGAAGGAAGTCACTAATCTGAGGATAAAAATAAGTCTGAAAAACAGTTCCTATTTTGGAAGCCAAACATTTGAACGTTGATAACCTACTATACGCACTTACACACGTCTTGAAACTCGGGATAGTAGAGGATACCTTGAAATGCTCTTGTCTAAAAGCCAAAGTATGAAATAAATAATAAATGGAAAATAAAAGATAAAATGGTGTAGAAAAATGAACACCGGTTTTGTTATCACCAAGGCAGCAATAAAAAAATATAGCGAGGGTGCTTCATCACCTAGTGCCTTAGACCAACTGGTTTGGGAGTCACTGCTAAGCCTTAGGTGTTGCAAGACGAGAAAAATACTAATACACCTAATCAACAAGCACATGAGTAATCGGTCGGTTAGTACCTCAAGAAGTATTAACGGTCGCATGAAAAATGTGTGAGCAATCTCATTTAAATATTCATCAATTAAAAAGTACTGAGGCAGATGGACAAGAGTATAATAGCTTGAATTGAATTCTCCGAGTGTAGGATGTCTTTTACATACACGTAGGGGTATATGATCGATATTTGGAAGAAAGGTAGGAATAAAGAATAAAGACGATGTTTTATTGAGGGATGATGTGATTTCTAATATCTTTTCATGACTATTAAGATAGAGCTCATGACAACTGAAAAGCTTGTGTAGTTGGAAACTATAATTTTCATAATCTTTCTTTTATAATTCTTATATTTAAATGTAACTTTCACGGTCTTTCTTTTATTATGGAATTTTATGGGTGCAATCCGCTGAAAACCCTTAGGAGACAACACTCCTCCTACTAGGGACACCTAGAGGTTTAAAGGCTTGTTGCACGTGCTTAGTGCAATCGTATTGCCTACGAAAGTGTGCTAGTTAGTTTTTTTTTTATAAAAATTTTCTCCTTCACCTGATTAAAACAAGTTTGCTCGAAACGACCAAATTTAAGTTTGGGGGAATTTGATCAGTTGAAAATATTGCATTTTTAACACATCAATTTCCCTACTACTTGCAATCATCTAAAGGTGTTTGGTATGAATATAGCACATATTAGCAATTTGTCTGTAAAATACCAAATAACATATGTTATACGTTATAACCGGAATTTTGAGGGAAATTGTGTGTTTATTATTGTACGCATGATCTTTTGTGTGTCAACACTTGTCTCGAGATTGTGTGTAGGAAATTCTCCAGGTAAAATAGCCGGAATCATAAAAGTGCTGATAAAAATACACCAAGTCCAAGACTTGTGATCTGGCAGTAAAGAAGAAAGATTTATAAGATTCCAGAGATCAGGAAAGTACCATGAGGCCAACACAATTCAGCACAAAAAATTCCATGCACCAAACCCATAAAATGGCCGTGGATCCGCGGCCGAGTCAGGCTGATCCGCGGAGGATCCGCGGCCGAGTCGACTCGTCGGCGGCAGAGACTTTTTGCAGGCTTCTTCTTTCAATGGCCAAACTTCTTCCAGACGCTTCAGTTCCTCGAATTATCCAGAAGCTTCCCTCCAACAACAAATCTTCTCTTGTAAGCTAGATAACTAACTTAATCTAGAAGCTTCTCTACAACTACCAAGCTTATAAGGGAAGCTACACCTAGCTTCTATGGGAAGCTAAAGGGAAACACTATAAAAAGGCACCTAAAGCTTCATGAGGTGGTTGTTCATCAATTAGGGTAAAATTCAAGTGAGATCCAAATCAATTCTAAACAAATTAAGTGACACAATTTGATCCTAATCAAGATTCATCGAGTACCAAATTGAGAAAGAATCCAATGAGCCTTTTGAAGCAACGCCGATCTTCATCCGAGCAAGAGATCCACGACGATCCGCGATTCAAGAAGACGATACGAAGCTAGTTCGATAATTTAGTTCCTCCTCAATTCTTGTAGTCTTTGAGTGTATTGTAACGAAACATCTAATAATAAAAGGTGAAAATTCTTGATCTTGCTTTTCTTTACATTTGAGCATTATGAAGAGTTATCGATTCTTGATTGTTATCTTTTTCATGATGTTTGAGTGAAAACTCCGCTTGTGGAGGAATCAAGAAAATAGGTAGATAATGATGACTAAATTCTTGAACGATTCTTAAGTCTTATGAGTTTTGTAAACTTTAGAAAATTAAATCAACGACGACCTAGTTTTGAGCGAGATGCTTTCTTGAATGTTCTCTCTCTAAATTAGAGTTCAATGATCGATGATTGAATTTCTTAGAGGCTAGAATTTGAATGCTAATCAATGAAAGGACAAGGGATGATGACGAAGAAACCGTAGTTTCTTCAATAGATCCCTAAACCTCGTTGATTGTCATCGATCTAGCAACAAATCTTCAATAGATAAGAATTTGTAATCATAAGTATTCATCATCACTATCGATTGGATCGATTCCTACAAGGCTCTTTACAAATCTTGATAATTCATTCGATTTGGACATCTTCGTGATCTTTAGTATTTCTTGATTTTAGATCTAGTTCTTTATGATTCTTGAAACTAAACTTCACAACTTTTGAATCATTTTCTTTTATTCTTTTAATTTTCAACTCAACTAAAACAAGATCGATCAAATCACACTTTCTCAGTGGACGATCCGCATTCACCGACGAAACTACAATAGACGCCGTCAATTGATTGCGGTATAAATTTCTTTGGTTGTGAAACATTTCTAAACACGACACGGAAACGATTCAATCAAGAATCCCTACACGAGCTACCGTGGTGAGTCCCGTCCGTGCGACCCTGTCGAGGGAGGGGGCTCCGGTCATGCCTGGGTGCAGGAGAACTGACCGACACCTCTTCAGGAGGGACAGGAGCATGATGGGCCTCAGGGCGGGGTGCTCTGGCAAGGGTCCTCGGTGTGGAGATATGAGGCACCCAGTGGGTCATTGAATTGGTCATCACAGGGGATCTGCATCCGCCGGAGATAGCGAGGCGGTGCTCGGTCGTGCCGACGTGGGCAGCGTCCTCTCTCCCTCTGTAGCGGTTCTGGTCCCGAGGTGGGGGAGCGGCGACTTGGGGAGTTTTCCCGGCCGTTTGGACATGGACATGCGCATCCACGACGGACGCGAGCCGATCTATCCGAGAAGATAGGGCGTGAATGTCATTCGGGGGAGGAGGGGATCCACTCACGTCTCCATTGTGAGGAGGGCGGCGGCTGGAGCTCGGGTCATCGCGGTGATGACTCGCCATATGTTCGAGATCAAAAGGTGAATTTTCGTTGAGTGGAACTAGATGCTTTTCCCACAAACGACGCCAACTCATGGATCTCTGGATCTCTTTCAGATGTTACCTCCCGTTGATCCGCAACGAGTGGTGAGGAGCGACTGAGATTGGATCTAAGGGTTTCCCCTTTTATGCATGTGGATCTTAATAGGCTTGTAGTGGATGAAGCCGAGCTACCTGCAAGGAAGTCCCGGTGTGGTTGTGCCACCGAGGACCCTCCGACGATCAAGTTAGACGGGCTAAATGGGCAGAGTAGCGGTCTATTAGGGTAAACATATGTTTCCTGAGTTGTCTAAGATAGGGGTTTATATAGTGGCAGCCGTGGGCTGGCGGGCGCGAGATTCACGTAGGCCGTTACGCCCCTGGCGTTACGCCTGCGTGAAAAGCGGGATTTCCTATTAATGACGAGATGCGCTCGTTAATGGGGGAACGAGATTGCGTGGAACGCGGGATCGTGGGCGGCGGATATCCCACGTCGGGAGAGATTCGTGGAGCCGTGGCGGAGACGCCTGTGATCGGTGCTTGGGATCGGTCGATGAGACCGAGGAAGTAGAGCTCGGTGGGAGGCTCGGGGTCGAGCGGGAGACCGAGCAGGCTTGGTTCATGTGACTGCTCGGAGGAGAGCTGGAAGGGCTGAGGAAGCTCAGCTTGCAGGAGGGCTCGGAGGAGAGCCAATGGTTATTTGTAAGACGAGCAGAGGAGTGGTCTGGAAGGCCACCGAGGGTTGGAAACATCCTCGGGAGGGAGGCCCGGGACGCGCCTTCAACGTACCGTTCTTATTCCTTTCTCGCAAGCCCTGGGACACGTCATCTGCCACGTGTCATGATCTGGGGAGTGCTCAGTATCTCCCGGAGGGCGCCTTCAATGTACCGTTCTTACTCCTTTCTCGCAAGCCCTAAGACACGTCATCTGCAACGTGTTATGATCTGGGGAGTGCTCAGTATCGAGCATCATCAGATCTCCTATACACATGATAGAAAATGAAAATTATTCCAAATGGCTCTGGATAATATACATCAGTAAAACTAACTCGATATGAATGGAATTCTCTTTTGTTATGCTCATTTCCCATATCAAGTAAAAAATATAATCCTCGCAATATATTCCAAATACCCTGTATATAGTTGGGGATAAAAAATGCTCAATTCAAGATCCTTAATTCTTCTAAGCTTTACTCCTCAATCTTTCTCGACTTATTCATGATTATTTTTTAATACAAATCATTGCATAAGCATAGTAATCTAAGTTAACTAGAGAATACAAACTAATTAGGTCCATAATTCACAACTATCAATCTTCAATATAATCGTTTATACTCTCAGCATATCATAAATCAATTAACATGGGGATAAAAGCAGTATACACCTGGCAATCCATTCCACAACATAAGAAAATTTTGAGAAATCGCATAACCACTACCTCCATATATTTTTTAGTCTTTTTGTTAAGTTTTGCAGGACAGCAAACAATAGCCTATCTATATACATCGATGAACTATCACTCTATCAATACAGCAGTTAATACTCTCAGCATCATAAATCAATTGACATGGTAAAAAAACAGAATACAACTGGCAATCCATTCCACATCAGAAGAATTTCCAGAATTTTGAGTCCTTCTCTGTAAATTTCAGTCTTC
Source organism: Agapanthus africanus (assembly GCA_030015575.1). Classification (NCBI taxonomy): domain Eukaryota; kingdom Viridiplantae; phylum Streptophyta; class Magnoliopsida; order Asparagales; family Amaryllidaceae; genus Agapanthus; species Agapanthus africanus. The sequence continues at coordinate 585,057,619 of CM057339.1, read as the reverse complement.
TTATCAAGTTTCAGAGGACAGCAAACAATAGCATATATATTTCCAATTAATTTGATAAGTAATGAGTTTTCTTTTCTTTCATCCGAAAAACCAAGTAGTTCTTCTGCGACCAGCTCCATAATCTCAACCGGGGCAATCACATCCGACAATAGATAATACTAGATACTTCTGCGCTGGCAAGGAAGGCGTCTCTTCTGGCCTGCGAGCAGTTACGTACCGACTTAACTGTTTTTTTTTTGAGACACTAGGTGGAATAAATTAACCATCCATTCCGGTTTGAACCCGGGTCTCCTCCTCCCAAACTCCAACACCCTCACCGCCGGGCTGCTCCAAGTCCTTTTACGGACTTAATTGTTATGGGTCAAGAGCTTTTATTTGGTCTTCTAAATTTTTGTTATTTCAAGGACTGGTAGTGTGTGTGTCTACACAGACGCGCGCACACTGAACTTAATAATTAGAAACACAGAGGAGTATATAATTGTCATATCTATTACTATTAGAAGTTTCTTAGAAGCTACAATACCATTTAGTTAGAAATGGCAATAAAGTTCATGATTGGTGTTATGTAATACGAAATATATTACACATGAACATATTGCATGATGCTAGACTATTATTAATATAAGCTAAGTGGGCATGAATCGCATTCTTAAGCTTAAGTGCATTAATATCCAATAACTGTAATCAATTAAAAAGTCAAAGTGAGATTGTTTATTGATAACAATATTACTGTACTGGAGCAGAAAATCCAGGTATCAATTGGTGTCATGTCATGACAGCAGTCCTAGTTAACTAAGCATCCGATCGAAAGATTTACTATATATGATGCTATCTAATGGAAAAAGGATATGCGCCACACAATCCTACGTGCAAAGCATGTAGGATACATCAATACCGAAGTCCCCATGTTTTACACTAATTTCATTCGTTGATTCAGATTTTGGATGAATCTAGATCGTTTATGACAATAGGATGGATGATGTTGTCTTGGCAATAGCATTTTAGAAAAAAATATTTGGTGATTCATGTGACACCAAGATACAAAGGAGAGAAATTTAAACTAGCAAATGGGGCAAGGAATTAATTGATAGGTTGAAAAAAAATGTAAAAAAGCTCCCTGTCGTCCAGTCATCCTATATATGAACAATCACATGTCATGGGAAACTTGCAGGGGGCAAGGAAAAAGAAAACCAAGGAAAACTCAGCACGAGGAGGAGGAGAGGAGAAAAAAAGGAGAGATTTAGAAATGGGAAATCCTCCTTGTTGTGATAAAGTTGGGATCAAGAAAGGTCCGTGGACACCAGAAGAAGACATCGTTTTGGTTTCTTACATTCAAGAACATGGCCCTGGGAATTGGAGACTAGTGCCAGCAAACACTGGTATGAAAGGAATTCATTCAAAATTCAATTTTAAACCCGTTCATTTTTTCCTTCATATTGTTAAAGGTCTTATGTTTTGATTTGTTGCAGGATTGATGAGATGTAGCAAGAGTTGCAGATTGCGGTGGACTAACTATCTTAGGCCAGGGATCAAGAGAGGGAATTTTACGGCGCATGAAGAAAGGATGATCATACATCTCCAAGCTATGCTAGGGAATAGGTGATCCAATTAACCCACTCTTATATAATTTGAAGCTACCAGCATAATAACTATCATATAATTTCTAATTAATCTCCTCCTTTAACATCTATCAGTTTGCTTCTTTAATTAGCACTATGTCTTTGAGTTGAACCATTTGTCCTATAGCAAACCTATCACCTTATATGCTTTCTTCTCCATCTAAAGGAATTTGTAGACACCAACTGGTTATTTAGAAATATGGCTGGCTATATATCCTCCATAGTATCATAAATCCTCAACCAAAAGTAGCACAAAATAAGAGAGGGTCAGTTTGATGGCCGTTGTTAAAACTGTTGACAACTCTATATAAACCTGTGTCAAATTTTTCCTTAATCGACTAGGTTGACGGCCGGTTGTAAAACTTTATCAAATCTTCCAAAGTGGTCAACCAAGCAGACAGCTATATATTTGTAAATCTTATGTCATATCTTTTGTACATCCTTGATTCAAAGCTGAATCTGTAATTAATGATGGAGAAGTCATGAAGATGATCATAGGATTTTGTTTCCACCAAAAAATTGCAATCATTTCATGCTTGTTTTTCACTCTTCCTTGGTAGATGGGCAGCCATAGCATCATACCTTCCTCAAAGAACAGACAACGACATCAAGAACTTCTGGAACACACACCTCAAGAAAAAGATCAAGAAGCATCCAACCTCAACTGACACCTGCACGACTTCAAATGATTCTGATACACGAAATCCAAACACGAAAACTGTGAACCCTAGACTCCCCAGCTTCGCTCAAACCTCCTCAACCTATGCCTCAAGCACCGAAAACATATCAAAACTCCTACAAAACTGGATGCAATCCTCGCCAAAATCAACCACTACAATAAAGCAAGAACAACTGGAAATCACCGCCTTTGATGACAGCAATTACTGCAACAATGTTTCGATCGCCCACGAAGAGATTGAATCAATGCTCTCATTCGAGAATTTAGGCTGCAGCGGCTGGGATAAGTCGATACTCGAGAAATGGCTTCTTGATGAAGGAACAGGACACATCGAGGGGCTCATGGAACTATCAGATGCTATTTTCTGAATTTCTAATTTTTGCACGGCTTGTTACTGTTCTAGTGCAACTACTGCTAGTACTACTACTATCACTATTTATCTTAGTAGGTTTGTTGTAAATTTCTGAAACAATGAAAGAAATCTGTTACCAAATGTGCCATAGTTGTTTCCACAAATCTACTGAATAAAAAGACCACGGGGTGTTTACTTTACAAAATGTGTCGCCTCTCTGACACAAGAAGCCAATGATATGTGTATGTGATAAAAGCTAGAAGTTATGTTCACATTAAATGTTTTCCACGTTTGAGGGGCCAGCATAATAAGTACAATATATCTACAGCTTTTGTGATGAAGATTTTGTCTTTCCATGGAAGAAGTTTTGATGATTATGCAATTGAAGACTGAATACATCAATTGATATGTACGTAACATATTTCCGTAACATGTGGTGTCATCTGTACAAAAGCCGTGAATGATAGAAAGAGAAAATAGCGAGACAATTCTTGAATTCTGTAAAATACTTACTGCAGCTAATTAAATGTGGAAAATTTTCTGGTTGATTGCCAATTAATACCCTGTTTTACATGCTTTGCATTTATATACATTATTAATCTTTTCGCTGCACATAGATATCCTAAAGTAGAAACCATATGGATTTTGTTTAAAATAGTTATGGATTTGATAGTTAACTGAAGTGAGCAAAATATTAAACGGTTGTACTTTAAGGTATATAAGTGCAGCGAAAAAATCAATAAGAAATAGAAGTACAAAGTAGGTAAAACATTGGGTATTAATTAGCAATTAACCCGAAAATTTTCAAAGGCTTTAAGACAAATGAACAGCATGTCAATTCACAATCTCTGGTAGCCCCGCTGCTGCTTCTCAAAATCTAATTCTTCACAAAAGCATGCAAGCTGGATGAGATAAGAAGATGATGACGTCAGATCTTTATTTAAGATGAAATAATTGTGAATTAAATAATAACAGTAAATACCTCAGGACAGCTAATTAGAACATCACAAGCAAATAATAATAGTAATAATAATATATACCATAAGACAGCTAATTAGAACATCCCTAGCTTAGTCACGCAGATGTCGGGATTTTTTTCTTAACATGTTTATTTTACGTTTAAAGGGGGGAAAACTCAAATATTTTTTCAGATATAGATCGTTTAAGAAAGAAAAGCTTCAGACTTTTGGTCATCCCAGCAAACTGCCCATCCCTATATATTACAAAAAAGAGAGACACAAGTAACTAAATGAATAAATCAATCAAAAGAGAATGGAAAATGGGAGCAAGCATTATGACCAAAATGATAGCAGGTTAGCTGTTTTCACTTATTTGAGGGTAAATAACACTAAAATACCCTTAACTAATACCTTAATTTTGACTTTTGGGGTACTTTAGTGAAAAAATCCCTTGTAAACCATGGTTTAAAGTATTTTATATTAGATATAGATGCTCCCAAGAAAATTATTGTAATTGAAGAAGAAACAATCACTACTACAATAAGGGATTGCCCCTACGGCTATAGGAATCCGTAAGAGCAATTTTTTACTACCCCTACGGATTATTCCGTAGGACTAACGATTTGCCCCTACGGTACCCTACAGATTAATTAAAAAAATATTAAAATGTAATCTTTTTTTTGTCCCTACGGAGCCGTAAGAGAAGACCCTAAGGATTAATTCGTAGGGGCAACGAAGGGTTATTTATAAAAAAAAAAATAAAACCCAGAAATTTCCTCATCGTTCTCAAAATTTCCCAGTTCCCCCGTGATCGATCTTCCGCGCGCGCCTTCTCGCCACCACACCCGTGCCCCCCCCGTCGCCGGTACACCCATCGTCGACTTCCTCGCCGTCTTTGGCCGCACCACAGAGACCCGCGAGCTCGTCGCCGACTGTATCTCGTCGACAGAAAAATCCCCGGCCTCCTCCACCTCGTCGAGCTCTTTGCCGCCGGCAAAACTACTACTGAAGTGAGTTAATTTCAATTTTGTACTTATAATTATGCTTTTTTGTGTTATTGTTGATTTTAGGGTTAGAGTTAGGGTTACTACTATGCAGCCGGGTTAACTAGGGTTAGAGTTAGGGTTAATTAGGCAGGGTTAGGGTTTGGGCTAGGGTTATGGTTAATTAGGTAGGATTAGGGTTCGGTATAAGGTTAGGGTTGGGTTAGGTTTAGGGTTAGGGTTAGGGTTAATTAGGTAGGGTTAGGGATATGGTTAGTTTGGGTTAATTAGGTAAAATAGGGTCGGTGATGATTAGGGTTAGGTTTAATTAGATTAATTAGGGTTAATTTTTTGTTTCGGCCAGAGTTAATTTGGGTTGGGGTTTGAGTGATTATTAGGGTTAGGTTAAGTTGGATTAGGGTTTGGGCTAGGGTTAATTAAGTAAAATACAGTGTATTTGTGTTAGGGTGTTGATTAGGGTTAATTGGGTTAATTTTGGGTTAATTAGGTTAATTAGGGATAATTTGTGTTAGGGTGATGATTAGGGTTAATTTGGGTTAATTAGGTTTAGGGTTTAGGGTGCACTAGTTCCTTCACGACGATACTCGATGATAACGTAAATGTACAACTTTACCGTAAACGCAATAAAAATTTACCCTAAACTAAAAAACTTCGAACCTTTAATAAAGAAACGTAAACGTAAAACCTATTCAAGTTAAAACCAATATATGATACTCGATGATAATATGAAACTTTCTTATTCTCATCGATATTCATATGTGAAAATCAAAGCGCGACTTAGTCCCCGTCTATCGGTTAACATTACGTTCGATGTTCGTCGTGACATAGAACTATACGAAGGTTGTTAAATATCGGATGGTATAGTTTGGTACTAACAACCGTCATATAGTTTATATGACGAGAAAATTCAATCGTATGATAACCGATAGATTTGTCCAGTGTGGACAAGTTAGGAATGTATAAAGCAAACAACTGTATTCACTTGTGTTTTCATTCGTTTCGAGTTATTTCGTCGGTACTTTTCCGCTGGTTCTCCGTGTATAAAGATAGATTAGATATCCATTTCAAAGTTATTTCACAGCATTGAAATGATTATCTATTTTATTACAGTGTACTCGGAGAACAGTGTGGAGGTGCTGCCAAAATTTACTTGAAACGGATGAAAGCATAAGCGAATGAGTGCATGCTCTATAAATTCTTAATGGGATAGAAGACTTACCCCCGACTGCCGAAACACACACAGCCAACACGAATACACAACAAACGCACACACAAAGCACATACACACTAACAACCCTACACTTAAGCGAAATCATAAATTGAAACACACATACACAGAATACAACTTATACGTGGGTATCTTCAAATCTAACTTTGTTTATCGATAATTTATTCTTTTCAACGAAAAACTTGCATTTACAGATTTTCTTCTTTGTCAGTAACCATCATATTCTTACATTTTTCAATATAGTCACCATAACCTACAATTTATATGTTATATAGTCTAATATGGCCCATGAGTACATCAGAGTTAAGGACTGGATGTACGTGGATTGGCAACAACGCATGCAATCTAAGTTTGTCGCAGGAGTTGCTGCATTCATTGAATTTGCACGCGCACATAATAAGATCGTGTTACAGAAGATTCTCTGCCCATGCGATAGATGTGGGAATAAGTACTGGCAGAAGGTAGAAATCGTAGAGCTTCACATCGTTAAACATGGTTTTACTAGAATTTATACAACTTGACTATATCACGGGGAAGGACAAGAAGAAGACAGTAATACGACAGAGGAAGAAAGAGAAGACGGTAATGTGGCAGAAGAAGAAGACGGTAACTTCATTTCAGGAGAAGAAATGGAGGATATGGTAGAGGCTGCCATAGGTGATAGTATTCCTACCGAAGATGACATTCCTTCCGGTCAAGGACCGCGTGCGGATAAGTATGAAAAGTTCATGAATAATGCTAGAAGACCAATTTACGAGAATGCAAAGTATTCCATCCTATCATGGTTCGTCCAACTTTTCCAGATTAAGTGCATAAATGGATGGAGCAAAAAATCATTCACGATGCTTCTGAAGTTCCTGAAAGATTCTATACCACCGGGAAATAACATGCCCGACGGCTGGTACAGAGCCCAGAAGATGATGTCTGATTTGGGTCTGAAGTGTGTGAAGATTTATGCATGTCCTAAAAATTGCGTGTTGTAATGGAAAGAGAATTCAGATTTGAAAGAGTGTCCAACATGCGGAGAGGCCAGATATAAGCCGAAAGAATTTGATAAGAAGCTCGATATACGTATCAAGATAGCACGATACTTTCCCATAACACAGAAGCTACAGAGGCTATTCAGGTGTAAGAAAACAGCCGAGGCAATGATTTGGCATCACAGTGCTGCTCCAAGCGAAGATGGAAAAATGAGTCATCCAAGAGATTCACCGGCATGGAAGAATTTCGATAGTAAGCACGAAATATTCAGTAGTGATTCTCGCAATGTCAGGCTCGACTCACTAGTGATGGGTTATGCCCATTCAACTATATGGCTGGAAGCCACAACACATGGCCCGTTGTAAAGATAGTTTATAATCTGTCACCTTGGTTAGCTATGGATCAATCCTACTTTATGATGCCTCTTTTTATTGACGGACCAAACTCACCGGGAAATAATATCGACGTCTATCTCCGACCTCTGATCGATGAGTTAAAATCTTTATTCATTGATAGTGTAGAGACTTACGATGAAAACACAGATACAACCTTCACACTGCGTGCGGCTTTAATGTGGACAATTAATGACTTTCCTGCATATGGAATGCTATCAGCTTGGTCCGTACATGATCACAAAGCATTCCCTTATTTCCATCAATATAAAATATCGAAATTCTTGAATTTTAGCAAGAATGTTTGTTATTGCGGTCATCGGCGTTTTCTGCCACTAGAACATCCCTACAGGTTAGACACTGCTCACTTTAATGGTCATCAGGAGCTTCTAGGGCCTCCAGCCTCATTGTTCGGAGAGGACGTGACTGCTCAGTGGGATGGTTACAATAATGCGACCTTCGGGATAGATCCGGCAAAACTGGTCAAACCACCCTTGTCACGACCCATAATTTAGCACGTGATCGGCACTTAAATTACGCAACGTTTAAAGGCGTAACGTAAATCAAGTAAGCCGAAGCCCAGAAAATCTAAACCTTTTTTGCGGAAAACAGTGGGGGTGTAGTTTTGAAATAAAGGTATAATGAATCATGTTTTTCTTAATAAGCATAGCTAATGAAACATGAAAATGCAAGTGGATTATACTAGAGTTGAAAGCATGTTTCGTCTTTAAAATTTTGGGCAGCACCTCCCTTGTATATTTTGATCCAAAACCGTATACATGACAAAATATAGGCATCCCCAAGCGGGAGCTAGCTCTTCGCCAACCGGTGGAATCACAACCATGCAAAAACATGTATACGACACCCAACGGCGAAGAATCAACCCAGAAAGAACAAATAAAGAAGCAAGATATCAAAACTCAAGAAAAGCGATCACAAACCCATCGCTCTTAGTCTCGCACAATACCCAAGTCTGACTAGGTCTATCAATATACAATTTCTAGTCTCTGATTTGATTTGATCTGATCCAATGGAGTTTATCTAGATACAACAAAATATAACAGTACAAGAGTGGGCACGATCCAATGTGTGTCCCACTTACCAAAGAAAAACCCCCTGGATGAAGCTGTGTGCCAGCAATACCGCAACTGATCCCAAGCGGTCTAACCTGTAAGAACTGTGGCACAACGGGGATGAGTTGCCAACTCGTGAGTAAAAAACATCAGCAAGTAGAAATCGAATAAAACAACGATTTCCTAGGTCACTATATCCTGAAGGTAATACTATGATATCTAGGATGACCATGTATGCATATATATTAACAATCGAGTCAATGCAATGACATATATAAATAAACATCCGACATCATATACTTGTATGCATGTGGATATCATACACGTGTCCATCAACGACATAAACAATATCATGGAACCTGAGTGTCCTACACCGACACTCGAAACATCATGAAAACATATGCCTGTATATATATGAGGATATCAACCACATGTGTCCATCAACGACACATCAAAATCATGGAACCTGAGTGTCCAACACCGACACTCGAAACATCATGAAACCCTTGTCCAGCATCGACACGTAAATCCTTATATCTCGGGCTTGGTCAGTCCGTATCAGCCCATATCACGACTACGGTCGGTATCCTCCAGATATTCGTCGCGCCCAACTATCTCGGGCTCCGTCAGTCCGGATCGCCCCATATCATCTCATGACTCCGGTCGGTATCCTCCAGATATCCACCGAGCCCAAAACTATCACCTGTAGGTAGTGTTCCCACTGCTAGGCTCGTTGTCTATATCTCGAGCTTCTTGCCCCGGGGTACCTTACCGGATCCACCATGTACCCACAGACGGTGCCTTCCGCTCCTTGAATCGGGTATATTCACTGCTCAGAACCGAGAAAACTCATGGTGGACACCTTGAAATATCATATCAAGAGAAATCGCATTTTAAAGCAATACATAATTCCCTTTGAAATATAACTGTGGTTCTCAAATCCAGAGATCTTATGAAAATAACATCTCAAGCATATAACCATAAAGTACGATGTATGCAACATAGAGTAGTAATATGAGCATATCGAGTATATCATGCAAGCATGTCAAGTGATAATACTGAACAATGAATATACTTTTATGTTTAAGATTAAACTCATGATATGGCAGTTCTACTGTGTAAGTGGCGTGGCCATTACCGATGAAGAATGTGTGTGAACCGGCAATTCTGTGTAAGTGTAACATGCGCATCAACGGTAATTGTACAGGTGCACTAGCAAATGATATCATATAACATTAAATACCGGAACGTGATATGTACATCATGAGGGGTAATATCCTACACAACATGAACAATAAATGGGTATATATTTCTACACAAGAATCATACAATCACTTTTTAAACGATACACATCGTTGTTTTGAAAATAGGTATGGTTCAGGTGGCAATCTTTATACCGGCGATCCCGCCTCATAGTATCAGGTGTCGCAATATCCTCGATCATCATTCTCAATTCATGAGCGCGGATCAAACATTCGGTAAACGCATCGCGTACGGTAATCTATCGTACAGTGTCACAAATAGAGTAGCGAATCTATCATCCTATTCCCCAGCAAAGGTACGGATCTATAATCTCGTACGACATACCTTATCAATCACATAACACATCTATATCAATCTTATATCATGTCATCTTGCATATGCGTCATATCTTGGTAATCTCAATTCATATCGATCTCGATCTCATATCCTATTATTATCAACACATACTTGTTCTCTTTCAATTCATACTTACCATGATTCACTTTCTCATTTCATATTCTCATATATCAATCCGAGTCATCTATATCTATCATCTCAATATCCTACATCATGTTATCCTATATACCTATATCATATTCTCAAGCCAATATATATTCATTAGTGTCAACTTTTATCATATCATCTCTTTCTAAATCCTATAATCATGTTATCTTAAGTTCGTAGCATATCCTTTATCAAATTTATAAGTTATAAAACTATCTTCTATATCCATGGTTGCGGGGGTGCTATACGCCATCCACCCGACTTCCCCCGTAGATATAAATCTACTCACTTGCTAAACTCCTCGCTTAGCTGAAGTCGATGTGCTTCGTCGTCTCGGAAGTCCACGCGAAGTACCTATAATCAGTACACATCGAAATGCAATTAAAACCAATATCCGAAAATCGATACGGCACACGGATTCACTCATAGGTTAAAACCTATATCTTCGCATGCAAATCAACCATATAACCCTCGTCCGTTGACGTACAAACGTACAACAACGGAATCCAAATCAAATATCAAAACCAAGTTTTCAGAATCGGAAAACGAAATTCAGTAACATGAGAAATCACTCCCAGATTTTAACTGAGGTAAAATTAGCCAATTTTACACATGGGGTTGCTCTAGATATCAGATAACAATGTCGGTAACCAAAAATAACCACTTTCCACCCCTATGTGGCCACAGTTTGCGGCTACTAAGAATAAATCTGTGGCCATGTTTAAGGGGGAGGGGCTCGGATTTCAAGGGGTGCTTCTAGGTCACCTGCTAGTCTCTCTGTTATGGGAACTTATCGTATAGAGGTCTTGGGTCAAAGCAGATCTCAATATCCCATCACAATTTACAGAAAATACGATATCAGCCAATTTTCAAAGTTCGTGTTTTAGTTTCGTGTATCTGGTCTTGGCCAATAAAACGATCTCTAAGGTCTTGCAAACACTCACTACACCTCAAATTAACACTTAACAACAACTTGGAATTTTCTAAGATCACATAACCTAATTATTTCAAATTCTAAACTAACTAGGATAATTAAAGACAAATACCAATCTAAAGTGAAGGGATTACCTCAATTTGGCCACTTAGGAAAATTCTTGAGTTGCCCAAACTCTTCAAAATCCATACTTGATTGGTTCAAAGGGTTTAGAATGAGATTGTGCATGTTTTATATGAAGGTGGTATGGGGTTTTGAAAAGCATTTGGAGATGATGCATGTAGGTAGTGAGGGATGAAGGAGATGAAGAAAATGGATGAAGAAATGAATAAGGAAGAAGAATGGAATAAAGTAGAAGATAAGGAAGTCAAAGATGCCTCTCTCTCTCTCTTAACCTCACTCTCTTTTAATCTTACCCTCTCTCTAAATATCTCTTTTGTTTTACTCCCTCTCTCATTAACCATGGCATCTAATTTCATTTCATTTCTTTTCCAAATAATTAAAACCAACACAATAATACAACATGCAACCAAAATATCACATGACATGGTGCACTAGCCATGGAAAAAAATGTAGAAATGCGGATTTGGCTTAGTCGTGATTAGTAGTGTACTAATCAATTTAATTTAAACTTGCATATAATTAATTATAAAAATGCCAAAATCCGATAAATATCTTTTAAATGAATAAATCATTTTAATCTCCAATTATATTCCAATTATTGGTATATACTTATACCATTTTACGAAAAACCCGTATACGCAAATCGAATAGTTTTCACGAAATATATTATTTTAATATTAAATTTCCAAAAATAATATTTTATATTTCTGAAATGTTACAGTCTTCCCCCCTTAAATAAATTCGGTCCCCGAATTTAAATTTAAATCCCTAAATACAAAAACATTTCAATAATCAGCTCAATCAATGGGGCTCCGAAATCACGGAAGACATAGAAATACCACAGCGCATCGGGTATGCCTGAAAATGAGTGCGAAACTCAAAATCAAACTCCGTCAAGAATCACGCAATCGTCGGAGTTAAAATGGAGATACAGATCTCGAAATCCACTACTGAAATCCAATATACTATAGTCAAATTCATAATACGTATATAGCACGCATCTTTGTAAAACCATTTTAAAAGCTGATTAACTTATGCCAAATCTTTTCCAAATCGTCGTGCTATGCGTAGCTCATGGCACAAGTGGCGGACGATCATTTGTAAAGTAGTAAATATATATACCTATATATGTTTTGCTCAAATTATACGTCCCGCCTTTTTGAAATATCCCAGAAGGTTCTCTTTGTAAAATTTCGTGTCACTCGCGGACACGTAAGAAATAGAGAGACTATAGCTCCTTTTTGAAAACCTCTTTGTGACTTTTCATGCATGAAAAAGTACTCAGGTATTGTTCTCAGACTAGTCCTGCTCGATTACTATACAATATAGTACCCAATATCAAAATGCGATACTCATAAACATAATCAGCCTCAAAAGGCGTATGCAATATCACATGCGTCTGGTGCGCATAGAAATCAACTCCAATACAAGTGCCACGAATATGCACAAAAGCAAAACTAAGTGCAACGGGTGTGCACGTAAGCATCTGTCCAGTGCAACGGATGTGCACGACAACAATATAAAATGCATCTATAGGGCACGAAAATCTCAACACAGATCAACTAACATGCACGAATGAAAATCCCAATCAAGTGCATCCAACATGCACGAATAAAAATCCCAATCAAGTGCATCCAATCATTCACGAATGAAAATCCCAATCAAGTGCATCCAACATGCACGAATCAAAATCCCAATCAAGTTCATCCAATCATGCACGAATAATAATCCCAATCGAGTGCATCCAACATGCACGAATAAAAATTCCAATCAAGTGCATCCAATCATGCACAAATAATAATCCTAATCAAGTGCACCCGGTGTGCACAAAATCTCATATCATGCGTCCAACATGCGCGAAAATCCAAATCAAGTGCGTCAGGTCCGCACAAAACATCTAGTACAGCAGCGTGCACGATAACGAACGACAAGTGCAGACGCTCACGAAAACATAAATATGGTGCGACAAATGCACGAAATACAAATCTGGTGCAACCAATGCACGAAATACAAATCTGGTGTAACCAATGCACTCTACACTCTAAAAAAGTATATACGCAATAGAAATCGACCAGAGGGTTCTATCATGCAATGTTATCATTTAGATGAAGTAACTACATTTTATTCCCGCTATCTGGACGTAAACATTGAGACGAAACTTAACCGGCCTCGGAGAATTCAGGACGGGCCATATGGTAAAGATGATTATAAGAGAGTAGACACTATGTTTATCGACAAGATATATCGGTTTATCCTCCTCAATAGCGTATGTCTTGAAGAAATTAGAGAGTAAGTTTTTTTGGATTAATTGTTATATTTGTGTTTGTGTGTATGAAATGATATAATATTAATGTCATAATATATTTTTGAGAACAAAATTCATTTTAATGAGGTACGTGAGGGGCATCCTGATTGGAATGATGAACGATTGGAAAAATATCATCAGGATAATTTTTGCGATTGGATTGCAGATCATGTAAGTTGTTCGAATAGCATGTTATTGCTGCCAGTCTTAATCTAAACTTATATCATTATGTATTTGTCATAAAATTTGTTTTGTCAGATCCACGATCCGAACTTGTTTGCATCATTAGAGATAGATTCAAGATGTATAGCTCAGTTTCCTATTATGGAGGTTGCATATTATAAAGGATTCGGTGTCCTTGGATACAAATTTGAAGTTAAGGACATAGAAATATCTCGAACCACTCAGAATAGTGGGATTGCGACGGTAGGATCAGATGATGTGATTTATTATGGATACTTAAATTGCATACTTGGCATCCAATATCCCGGACGATCAGAACCGTTTTATATATTTCAATGTACTTGGTACGATACACGAACCGATACGGATAAGTGGAGAAACAATCTCGGGACTTGGAAAGATGAATATGGATTGACTAGTATGAACACACTTCGATTTTACGGTCAGGATGATCCATTTATCTTTCCGAACCAAGCGTTCCAAGTATACTACTCACAGTGCTTGAAGTATCCGGGATGGAGTGTCGTATGCCGTTGGAAACCTAGGGATGTTTACGATGTCTCAGAATTCGAGGACAGCGATGATGATGAAGAAGAGAGAAGACTTAGAGTGTTCCGACTGTCTGTTTCAAAAGACGGGCTGTCTTAAGCTGATCGTGAAGTTACGTGGGTTAGAAATGATATCGATGATGAAATCCAAGTAGATATGTCTAATGCATCCACGAAATGAAAAAGGTTATCACTAATGCTATATTATTACTTCACATTTCTATGATATATACATATATTGCATGCATATGTAATGATTGTACTCTTATCTAGGTTTTATGACGATGACCGGAGCAGCGAGGGGCGGCAGGAGCACCAGCCGCGGCAGAGGCGGAGGTAGAGGCAAAGCGGTTTTGTCGCCCGGAGAGCTGCGTAGGGAGCTTCATAAGGCCGGTCTTGCATCCCGATCAGACACCCCTTTGGATGAATCCGTCCGTGTGGACTTTGCCACACCTCTAGGTATATTGCACGCATATTCATTTTGAATGTAATATTATAGATATACATGCATATTTATTTCAAAATTACTTATATAGTCAATGTTTAATTGTCTAGCTGTTGGTGGTGCATTCACATCAGAGGTGGAGGCCACTACCGCACCTGCAGGTATGTTTATATATCCTATAGTGCATGCATATTGATTTAGAATATTATATCATAATATACATACATTCCTTTTGCTCTTATTTAGATAATCATTTTTTGATTGTTTAGCTATAGGTGGTGCTTCCACATCTCGGGCAGAGGCCACTACCGCACCTGTGGGTATGTTCATAAATATACACACATTTTTTTTGCAATTACTTATATAATCTATTTTTGATTATCTAATTATAGGTGGTGCGTCCACATTTGACGCAGAGGACACGCCCGCCACTTCCGTACCCTCCGCTCAGTCTGCAGGTTAGTATGAATAAATATAAAATATTTATTCATTTTACATATTCTCTAAGAATAAACATGAACTTCATGTAATTTTATCGTCAATTTTTATTTTCTAGTTGGAGGGGATGCATCCATGTCCGGGTCACCAGCTGTTCCTCACCGGAGGAACTATCATCCCGCTCATGCTGCTGCCCGGGCCCAGGCTCGTGCTGCTGTCGCCGGAGGTATATATCGCACTTCAATTTTCGTTAATCCTTGATTTCTTAATACCACTTTGTCTTAATATTTCTTGTCTTGATATTTCTTGTAGATTCAGGGTAGCCCCATCCCGAGAGGGGGACTCGGGGGTCGAATCAGTCCCACAGGATGAAGCCCGATAGAGCTAAGGGGATGCACCATTCCCCCTCTTCTTTACCCCCGATTATCGCTATACCGGCGCTTATGCCGAGTGGTTCGGCTGGTATATGGAGGATGAGAGCCGCATCCTAAAGATGTATCCACTTCACGTTGAGTGGGGCGATCAGCACCGGCGCTCATTTTCCCTCTTCTGGGATCAGGCTCGGGTATTAATATATATTTTCATTTGACTTATCAAATATATTTATTATTATTTAACACTTGCAATTTAAATACATTGTTTTTTGGTATTTGCAGTTGGATTATGACTTTCAGCCTATACCCGACCCTGATCACCCTGAGAGAGTGCTCGATTTTCACGTTCTGTACGAGGGCCAGATGAAGAATATGCAATCAAAGGTCTGATATAATAGGAACGAGCTGAAGATTGACTCTATTCTCTATGGATGGCGACCCCGAGGCTGAGAGAGCGGCTCTCCTACATGTTAGGAATATGTATGCCCTAAAGGCCATTATTGTACATGTGATATATATTATAGTGGATGCTTGAACATATATATATATATAGAGAGAGAACTTTCTTGCTCGACATGATAGTATGCTATCTAGTTACTCTTTATCTTAACATGTTGACTGGTATTCTTTACCGTCTTGCTCTCACATATTGATAAAGCTCTTAGGATATGTACTTGACTACCAGGATTATGATGAGATCATACTAGTGGGGCCAGGATGGTCCAAAAGTACATCCTTTAATCAGTTCCTAGTCGTGGGAATATCGAGATTAGGGCATCGATATTCCAGAGTAGACTAGTGTGTACGTTTCTTGTCCCTTAGAGGGCGATGGTTGATCCACAACCATTGGTGTGTGACATCAAAAATTGTACACAGGTGCTCATTGGAGAATGGGTACACCGAACATGACTCGCCGATGACTCCTATGTGGTAGTATACCTATCGTCAGATAGCAGTCCTCTGGTGACACCGGTACAGGATAGTCTGTAGACCCAAGATCGTCATAGAGTCTTATGTGGCTCCCACCGTGCTTTGATTTCCTCCCTACCACGGCTCAAAGGAGTCATGCAAACAGGTGGATTTTAGGTACAGTCCCGAGTCACATGGAGGCAATGAGTGATAAGAGGGGTTTCTTCTCTCCCGGTATTAGGGATTGATGTTGCGCTATGCTCGATTGGCTATAACTGAAAGTCCCTGGCCAGGGCTGTGTTCATATCAGAATTTTGCATTATTATATTCCCCATTCTTAATCATATTACAAATAAATAGGTGCTTTTGATCCATGTCTGCTAAATAGTTGCAGGTTACAGGTTCTCAGAACAATACAGTGAAATTCATGAAAATACGCTACAAATGTGAGACTACGACCAACAAATAGATGAATCTGTATGATGCCGCCTACTAGTTAAGGAATAAACAAAGATCAATGAATAGTTCAATTGCACAAAGCATAAGGGCTGCACAAGATTCAAGACTTCAACGCGAAGCTTACGGTAAAAGTCCACAAATTATGCACTGTTGGAAATCTGGAAGAAAGTAGAAAAGATTCGGAGGAACCAAGAGAAGAAAACAGAAGGAAAAAGCAACTTGAAGCATCCCTGAAGAACTGAGCCAGAGATCTCACCATATGGCCGCGGATCCGCGGCCAAACATGGGATTCCGCCGCGGTTCCGCGGCCGTGCAGTGCACGTGTCGGTGCACGTGTCGGTGGGTGTCAGCTTTGACCCGGCTTTCTTAGGGTAGTCTTGTAATTTCAAGTATGGACCAGATGTAAAACCTAGGATTTCTCCTATCTATAAATAGGAAAGCCTACAGCCTCTTTTGGGGTATGCCTCTTTTAATTTCTAGATCTAAATTTTATTTTCATTGTAATCGTCTGAGGTATCAATAAAAGTAAGTTTTTTTTATATCTTGCATTTTTCATTCGAATTTAATTTCTGCAATTTTCGTATCTGTCTTTTATTATCTCCACGTTAATTAGGTTATTAAAACAAAAATTATAAAAATGAATCTCATCGTAATTTCCCTAATGAGTGAGTAATTCCTTACTTGTTAGAGTTAGGATTGGAAAGGATTGAGAGATGAACATCTCTCACTCCTTTCTTGCCCGTATAATACTTTAAATTAGGACTTTATGTGAATCAAACACACACAGCTCACTACGGCATCCTATCCTACGAGATAGCGGTGATTCCCTAGTTAGACCGGTTGTGGTTGATTTACATAGATGTTAGGGCTAAGAGTTAAGAAAGGATGGACAAGGACCAAAAGAAAGAAACTACGTTTCTTCCTAGTCGTGCTAATCCCCTTTGTTGACTATTTCCCTAACACCTATGTTCTTAATTAAGGCAAAGGAAGCAGTGAGTAGAGTTATTTTTCCAAACTAACCTAATCCTTACCCTAGCAAGGTTTTAAATAAAACTAAATTCAATCTTAGTTTTTCTAAAATCAAAACCTACCAAAAATATGCCTTAACTCGTAAGAACAATAAGAAAAGAACACGTTTTCCCTGTGGACCGACCCGTACTCAACTGGCTAGCTACCAAGTGACATCGTTATTGATTGCGGTATATTTTTGATCTATCTTTTAAAACTCACGTACGCAAAAGATCCAAACAATCAAATGGCGCCGTTGCCGGGGAAATGGTAGTTATTTTATTTTTGTAATTTCGGGTTAGTTGAAATTGAAAAATTATAAAAACTGAAAAATAAAAACATAAAAAAATATATCATCTTGTTATTTTTTGAAGGGTTTTGTGTGAATTGTGCAGGAAAGAAAGATGGATTGATTCAGATCTGGAGCAAGCTCAGTGAACAAATCCAGAAATAGAAGATCTGAACAGACAGAGGAGAATCAAAACCGCACAGAACAAAATTTTTTGGGATCCGAAACAACCATTACACCGCGGAACCGCGGCGGGAATAGGCTTTTGACCGCGGATCCGCGGTTAATTGCTGACATCAGAGAACCAAATTCCTCTGTGATTATTTCTTGCCTTCTCTGTAACCCCCTGAGCTCCACTGAAAAATTTTCCTGCAGGTATTCTTTGCACAGAATCTTTCTCCCTCTCCAATAAATCAATTTTGTGCAGGATTCTTTGCGCCGCAAATAGAAATAAATTTTTTTTGGCAAGTGTTTTAGATTTTTGTGTGTTAATTGCTTTGCATATTTAAAACGGACTTTTAAGCGGCTATAACACCAATCCAGATTGGGTGGGGATTTCATTACCCTTCCTAGGACCCCAAAAATCACAAAAAGCATATGCATCAACCCTCGAGTTAATTAAAAAATATCTAGACTCAGCCAATTAAAGACTGTCGCGCTCATTAGGACAAGGGAGGGTTGTGGGCTTTCAGTCGTTTATCTAAACCTGACTTTGTGGTGCCTAGGCTAGACAAGTGAGAAAGGTAATTTTAAAAGGCCCGTCTCACGGTGATTCGGGAGCGGATCCCTCCTTTCTTCATTTGTGCTTACCTGGCTACAATTGGCGGTGAAGAGGCGATTTGAGGGATATCTCACAACTTGTCGCTTTGGAACAGTTAGGAGCAGTCTAGTTGACTTAGGAGACCCTAACGCCAGGCTTGATTGTGCATGCCTAAATTGTGATTGTGCAGTAGTTCCGTACAAATTTTTGTAAAACTCTTTCTAAAAAAAAACACTTTCAAAAATTTCAAAACTCTAAAAATAAACAGATTTTTTTAAAAACAAAAAATATAAAAAATAAAATAAAATAAAATAAAAAAATCACATTCTTTTTCTTCTCCTTTCTCTTATCACATCATGGGTACCCCACCTTGCAAAACTCTTGCCGAACTTTGGTACTCTCAACCAGACATTATTTTCTATGCTTCTTGTTTTGGTCGAATTTCGAACGACCCCTCCATGCCCAAAGTTTCTTTGAAAGATCGAATAGACGCGTCTAGGAAAACTAGTTGGACTCCGCAATCCACCTTATATCAACCATTTCAACCTTCACCACCTTCTTACGTTGATACTCTTTTTTCAAGTCCTGTTGTAACTCCGAAACCCATGTCTATTGCTGAACATATTGAACAATCTCGTAACCGATCTTTCACTCCTTTCACCACTGCGAATTCTTTGGATCAACAATTCCATGCACCTTCTTATCCAAATATTGATCCTACTCCTGTCCAACCATTCAATTCCTACCAGTCCTACCCGACTTTTGCACCTTCCCTAGACATTGCTTCTACACAGCCATCTGGGAGTTTCACGTATCTAAACAACTTTGAATCTTTTACTGAAACCCCGTCACAACCCATGTCTAGTCTGGAACAGTCGTTGAAAGATTTTATGGTAGCGTCAAGCCAACAGATGATGGATTTGAATGCGTCCATGGCCGCCCTCATACAACCTAGTGACCCGGTAGCTAGTTTCCAACTAGCTCCACATTTTCCAATGTATGATGAGGCGGTTGGACAGGTTGAAAATTTAAGTGGTGAGAGTGAGCTGTACACCCTTCCAAATCAAACCTACCCATCCCCAATTGAATCCCACAACTCCGGTTTTGAATGCCTATCAAGTGTTCCAAATGATTCACCCATTGAAGATAAAACGTTTGATGAGTTGCGCGATTTTGTAGTGTTTGATTTACCTGATTGTGAAAGGTCCCTTTCGAGTGAAACCATCACCAATCCTTTTGACCTCTACACCTCCACTCTAAAACCTGAATTGATTAATATCCATACTTTTGATGAGGTGTCTAAGAAAATTGATTTCCACTTGATTGAGGATATCGATGCTGGGAATATTTTGGATGATGAACCCGTAGATTTGACTGAATTATTCTTTCCAATTCATCATCCCGAGTCATTAAATGTTTCTCCCAAACTTCATATGCGTCTTGATTTTGATGAGAATTGCATGGATAAGCTAAATTTTGAGGAGTGTATTGAGGAAATTATTGAGGATGAAGCCGTTTTACTCGGTGAGTCGGATTTTCCAATTCATTCTATCCCTTTCATTGACTGCGCACACCCTCCTGAATCTTTAACCGATACCCTTCCTCAATCACTTCCGTCCATCCTCATTCCGACCTTGTAAGAAACCGTTACACTTTCATTTTCAATGTCTGGTTTACCAAGTTCGACATACCCATGTTTTCTCACGAATCTTGAGGGATTTGACCCCATTTCTCGACGGGTAGATAGATTAGAACAATCTCTTTTTACACAACGGTCATCACAATTTGTGCTAATTTATTCACTCAATGTACACCCTCAAGTTCGTACTACACTTCTTTCTCTCTTCCGCCATTCTTCTCCTAATATACCGAGACCGTATTTCACCTTTCTTCCCATACGGTCTCGCTTAATCTCCATTTCTTTACTCTCCGCATTCTTTCACCAACCAACACACTACAGAGATAGAATAATTGAATGGTTGGTGCTCACTTTTAGCCTGCGTAAGGCCTTGTATAGCTTGATACTGTGTTTTTCTCCTTCCTAACTCTGAACTTTAACGCTTAAATAGTGGAAACACTGTTTCACTTAAGTTTGGGGGGGACCTTTTTGTATA
The DNA here is from genome assembly GCA_030015575.1 of Agapanthus africanus. NCBI lineage: Eukaryota > Viridiplantae > Streptophyta > Magnoliopsida > Asparagales > Amaryllidaceae > Agapanthus > Agapanthus africanus. The sequence goes on along the minus strand of CM057339.1, from coordinate 585,036,697 downwards.
TATATATTTTTTTTCTGTTAAAAAAAATCTAAATAAACAGGGGAGTGCCGACTGTTAGTGTATATGCCCTAGAGGCCATTACTGTATCATACTAGTTTGTATATTACTTAATGGAAGCTTGGGATATTCACAGTTGTATAGATAATCTTGCTCAAAATAGTAGTATGCTACTTGGTATGTTTCTACTTTAATGTGTACATGTGTTTCTTTTAGTATATCACCTATACACATTAGTGGAGCCCTTAGGATCTTTGCTTGATTACCAGCGTTGTGATGGCAGTCACACTCGTGGGGGCTGGGTAATCCACAAGCACATCCTTATACAGGTCCCTAGTCGTAGGAATATCGATACAGGGCATGGATACTCCGGAGTAGACTAGCGTATGCGCTTCTCATCCCAGCATGGGAGACGGTCTGTCCCACAGCCGTCAGTACGTCGTACTTGAGATAGTATGCGGGTGCTCGTTAGGTTACGAGTACACTGGACAGGACTCGTCGGGAACTGTTGGTTGATACTATACCTATCGTCAGTTATCAGTTCCCAGGTGACATGAGTACAGCTTAGTCCGCTGACTTGACACTGTCACTTCGCCTCGAGTGTGTTCCCACTGTACTTTGATTACTACCCTACCACGGCTCAAAGGAGTTGTGCAAACCGGTAGTAGTTGGGTGCAGTCCCGAAGCACTTGGAGGTAGTGACGGTTAGACAGGATTCGTCTCTCCCGGTATTGGGGGTTGATATCGCGCTGTGTCTAGGAGAGCCATTACACAAAGTCCCTAGCCAGGGCAAGCGAGATATACTGGTAGGTTATCCATTGTTATCTCAGGGTGTTCTGGGCTACACTCCGGCACGACTTGTACCGCTATTAGGGGACTTACGTTTACCGCCCCGTAGGCCCTCCATGCGATATTCTCAGACGAACGGACCGGACTATACGAAGATTGTCACATACAGGCTCAGTAGGAGTTCGGATGGGTTCACCTCATCAGTCTTCTTATCGGCATCTACCTGGGGACCGTTACGTACAGCTAGTGCCGCTTGCGGTCTGTGGTTAAACCCACTGCCAGCGTAGTGTCGAGTCTTTAGTGTCCCACACAGAGGGTTATTCGCCTTTGGGCAAAACAGAGTAGAGGTCGCATGGTTTTGCGACGGGGTTCGTTCACATCCGCTCACTTGTGCACGTTTGGTGTCCGAACAGTTATTACTAGCGGGCTTTGGTTTAAGACAGATCCTAGTATATGTTTTGGGGTTAGTTTTATCTCATTGTATTCGTGTTCCTCGGAACACGGATGCGGGTGTGTATGCACAGTTGACTGAGGCAGAGGCAGAGGATTCTCATTAGGGTTATGGTACTGGTGTGTATGCACAGTTGACTGTTGTCTTTTTCCAAACCCTAATGAGAATAGGAAATATGATTAATAATATTAGTTAACAATTATTGTGCCATGGTTGAGTTGAATTCTTGACTTTTGTTGACTTGTTGATTTTTGTTGACCGGTTGACCAAAGTGGACTTGTTGACCATCATCATTTGTTTTCAAAGATGCTTCTTATTCTTTGCAAAAGCATTTAATGAATGAAATGATAATGGTCATTCATCAACTCACCATCACAAATTGTTAATTATTATTATTGTTATCATTTTCTAAAATATGAGAGGATGGTTGAAAAACTTATTGATTCTCACTTGCATCTTCTCTCTCATCCATTGCTCTCCCACTTCCTCTAGCTCAAGGCAAAAATCTCTCTGAGTTGAGAACCATTTGCCTTGGAGATAAAACACCAAAACTCATCTCTACTCATCCTAAGGTTGAAGGTTTAGCAAACCTAATACTTTAGTTACTTCAAGTTCGAGGAAGGAGCTCAAGGTAGAGACCCTCAGGTGGATCCATCTTCGGCAAGAGAAGGCGACGAGAAGAGAACCATCCGACCACCACAAGGAGTCCAAGAGAAGGAGTTCAAGTTAAGGTATAACCCCCTAACCGAGTAGGTAAAGCTCTTGTTAGTTGCTTATGTGTTGTTTAGCAAAGATCCGCGGTTTTCTAGTCCATGTTACCATGACCCGAAAAATCGTTTTTCACCGTTTCCGCAAGACCGAAAGAACCGGGAGAGGTAACATGGACTTACACTGGTATCAGAGCCTGGCTAAACACACACTAGCATGTTAGCAAAGTATCTAGAATTTCGATCGGACAAAAAACCGCAAAACACGTCAAAAATATCAACTTTCTGCCGATTTTTAATTCTGCTCGAAAAATAATAAATCATGACTAAAAATAGGCTCAGGGTTTTTAAAGAACACCCAAGAAAAACGATCCAACCAGTCGACCAACTCACCGCGGAACCGCGGCAATAGCATGCTCTTGCTGCGGATCCGCGGCCGAGTTGATTCGGCCGTGGGTCGTTTCTCCTGCAGTGTTCTTATATTGATGTTTTGGGATTTTTAGGATGGTTTGTTTCTGCCCAGATTTTCCAGAGAACAAATTTGTTTTTGGGGTGGTTACAAATCCGTATTTTGATCAAACTTCTCTAGACTTTGGCTAATGGATTATATCTGTGATGTGATATATGTATTGAACGTCTGCTGATTGCTATACGTCGATTAGTGGGCGTTATACATATCTGTGATCTGTAATGTTAATGGTTTGTGTATATGAATTCGTTGGATTGTCGCGGATGAATAGCCGGGGGGTTGTGAGATGAGAGTTTTTCTTTTTCTTTCAATTCATGTAATTTGTAATTGATGTAATATTATTTGTTTGGCCGCACATCCGGGATGGGGTTATAGCCGCCATTGTATAATTTCTTTTTATAGTTTTTGCTCCTAGGATAGACCCAAGGTGGGGTGCAAAAACTACCAGGTACCTCGAAGTGCCGAGTGGCCTACTCACGTTGTTGAGGGAGGTTGGTTTGCTTCGGGTACTTGGCGGGTAGTTTTCCGCACCCGTAGGGGTCTAGGGTGGGGTATTGGCTATTCATCGCGACCGTGTAATCCGCTTTACGTTGCAGGCTCGAACGAAACGCGGATTCCTAGCATATCCAATGTGTTCATCTGTGATCTGGAATGGCTATCGTTGCATCTGACGAATGTATATATCTATATGTAGATATCTATTTAGGCGTTGCTTATGTTTTGCATCCGCGCTAGTCTAGCCCCCGCTCTGTCGTTAGTTAAGTAACCTAACGGGTGATGACGGGACCCCGTGGCGAATGCGAATGGCATAAGCGTACGCCATATTTTCGTTGTTTTCTGCGATGGTAGGATTAATTGATGGGACACATTAAATTAATGCAAGAAAATAAACCAAAGTAAAAGTCGTTGGAACACTTTATAAACCACTCGGTTCTTTTCAAAAACCAACTTTTAAATGCGGAGCTTGAACCACTCCTTTTAAAAGCTATCTCGTTCCATCGATTATATCAAGTTCACTACGTTCACGGTTTCACCAAAACCATTCGTAGCCCTCCATCATTTCAGTTAAATATTCGCTAGTATTCAAGCTATGTATTTTGACCTCACGCCAAGACATAGTGATTGGTAGCTACCGGATATTTATCTGTTGCATAGATAGAATGCGTTGGTTTGAGACAGTCGTACTGCCATTTTGGCCTACGTCAAGGGTAGGTACGGGTGGGTTCAAATTAACCTGGATAATGATGGGTAGAACTTGACATGTGACTTATGACATTTTGACCTCACGCCAAGGTCATAAGAGCATGGGGCAAAAATCCACATCGGGAGTTTCTAAAGAAACTGAAACCTGCTAGCGCTTCATACCATTTGGAGTGTGATGATTCTGGTAGGATTCCTTCAGTTTTGTCACATGATGATATTTGGATCCCGATCCTACTGTGAGTATATGCTACTCCTCCGGAACTTTCTCACTTAACGATCAATGCTATAAACCAAGTAGGTGTCTAGAAAGGTGTTAGCGGGGCTACGCCCACAGGGAAAAGAGGTTATTTAATTAAGGAACTTCGCGAAAGCGTTGGAAAACCTCTCTCGAAGTACCAACACTGTCCTGGCTGAACGGTTAAGCAAGTATTGTACGGTGAGATCGATCCCGACTAATTTTTCCTTTTTGGTTTGAGGAGGGATTCGAGAGACAGTGGGAGCCATCCTGTTTAGACAAACTAAAAACCACTCTAAACTTGCAAGAGCATCATGCTAAAGTGTTTCTTCTCTCTCTCCTAATTGCTGCGACCAAACATCATGACTGGACTTAAGTTACTACTAGATAAAAACATACTGACATGGCCAAACTATAAAGATTGGCTCAGGAATGTCAAAATGGCAATCACTTATGACAAGTTGGAGTATCTCCTTACCACCAAATCTCCCCCTGTCCCAGGTCCCAAAACCAGCATCGCGGATAAGGAAATCCGTAAGACCTGGGAAATCGACTGCGCGAAGGCCAAGTGCCTCGTGCTTGCTTCTTTGGACAATGAACATCAGAGGAGGCATGAGAATATGGACCTTGAATCCATATTTCTCCATACAAAAGAACTGTATGGAGAGCAATCCCGTATCGCCAGATACGAAGTCTCGAAAAAGCTGTTTTCGGCGAGATTGGCCGTCGGATCATCGGTAGCGGAACACGTGCTTAAGATGATTGGCTTCATTGAGGAGCTCGCGGACCTTGGGACCACGTTAGAGAACGAGCCCTACACGGACTTGATTCTCCAGTCCCTTCCTTCCACTTACGCCCAGTTTATCCTGAACTTCAACTTGCAAGAAAAAGAAGTTGAACTTTCAGAACTCCTCAACATGCTGAGGAGTGCAGAGGGCACCCTACAGAAAGGTAGGGAAACATCCACTTTGTTTGTAGGAGGATCTTCCTCTTCTAGGTCCAAGGCGAAAGCCAAGGGAAAGAAGAAGAAAACCCCCACCAAACCAAAGGGGCGGTGTTAGTAAAGTGGATACGAAGGGAAATGCAAAGGCAACAAAGGTAGCGGAAAAGCTTGTGGGGAAGGAAGAGTGCTTTTACTGTCACAAGAGTGGACACTGGAAAAAGGATTGCAGGGCTTGGAAGGCCAGAAACCAGGACCCGAAGCAAGTTGCGGCTTCGGCTTCAGGTGTGTATGTTTTTGAAAACTGTCTATCAATAAACTCTACTTCCTGGGTATTGGATACCGGATCAGGATCTCATATCTGTAATTCTTTACAGGCACTAAGAAAGCGTAGGGTTTTGAAGGCAGGTGATATGACCCTCAGAGTTGCAAACGGAGCTGGCATGGATGCTGAGTCCGTGGGGGACTATCACCTGGGATTGTCAGATGGACACGTTTTGGTTTTGCGTGATTGCTATTTTGTACCCAATGCAACCTGTAATATCATATCTGTATCTTTATTATCTAAAGAAGGTTATGAATTTGCATTTGTAAGTAATGTTGTGAACATTCACCTTAATCAAGTTTTGATTGGGTCGGGTACATTAAACAATGGTATATACGTATTAAACCAACCACAGATTTTCAATGTCCAGAATACACACAAAAGAAAGTCTCCGGAAACAAATCAGGCTTTCTTATGGCGTTGTAGACTGGGTCACATCAATGAGAGAAGGTTGACGAAGTTACATACAGAAGGATATTTGGATCCGTTCGAATATCAATCATATGCAACTTGTCAATCCTGTCTCAAAGGAAAGATGACAAAGACTCCGTTCACTGGACACGGAGTAAGAGCGAGCGAGCTCTTGGGACTCGTACACAGCGACGTGTGTGGTCCAATGTCTACGCATGCGCGAAGCAGTTATTCTTACTTCATTACTTTTACAGATGACTTTTCAAGGTACGGATATGTCTTCTTAATGAAACATAAATCCGAAGCCTTTGGAAAATTCCAGGAATATAAGAATGAAGTAGAAAAACAAACAGGCAAAAGTATCAAGACACTGAGATCTGATCGAGGTGGTGAATACTTAAGTGCCGAGTTCTTGGATTACTTAAAAGATAATGGAATTCTCTCTCAGCTTACTCCTCCGTACACTCCGCAACATAAAGGTGTATCGGAGAGACGGAACCGAACCCTATTGGATATGGTACGGTCCATGATGAGTAACGCTGAGTTGCCGCGATCATTCTGGGGATATGCGCTAGAATCAACTGCATACCTTTTGAACCGAGTTCCAACTAAGACTGTGCCTAACACACCATATGAGATATGGAGTGGGAAGAAACCCTATTTTCAATATCTGAAGATCTGGGGATGTCCAACTTTTGTCAAAAAGCAGCATGCAGACAAACTCGAGGCACGCTCAGTACTGTGCAAGTTTGTGGGATACCGAAAGAACTCCAGGGGGTATCTCTTCTATTACGCAGAGGAACAAAAGGTCTTTGTTTCTCGTAATGCCCACTTTATGGAACACCAGTTCTTAGAAAAGGAAATAAGTGGGAGCGCAATAGAACTGGAAGAAATTCCAGAACCACAGACTATTACTGAAAGCTTAGTAGAACCAGATGGTTCAAAAGAACAGGACATTCCTACGCCGCTCCGCAGGAGTAGTAGGCAGTCTCATCCGCCCCAGAGATACTACGGTTTTCTCATAGACGGGGATAGAGAGGATTGCATCATTGATAGTGATGAGCCGAGTAGCTTCCAGCAGGCCATTCAGAGCGTTGACTCGGTAAAATGGATGGATGCAATGCGGACCGAAATGGAGTCCATGTACACCAACAAAGTATGGACGTTGGACATTGCTACAGATGGGGTAAAACCCGTAGGATGCAAGTGGATCTTCAAAAGGAAGATTGGTGTAGATGGACAGGTTGAGACCTATAAAGCTAGACTTGTTGCAAAGGGTTTTCGTCAAAGACCTGGTTTGGACTATGACGAAACCTTTTCTCCAGTGGCTATGCTGAAATCCATTCGGATCCTTCTTGCCATTGCTGCCTTCCACGATTATGAGATTTGGCAGATGGACGTAAAGACCGCTTTTCTAAATGGAAATTTAGAGGAGTGTGTCTATATGGACCAGCCAGAGGGTTTCATTCAGAGTGGGAGCAGTGGAAAGGTGTGCAAGTTGCTTAAGTCCATCTATGGACTAAATCAGGCATCGCGGAGTTGGAACATCTGTTTTGATGAGACAGTCGAAGATTTTGGCTTTATTAAAAATCCAGATGAACCATGCATCTATAGTAGATTTGTAGCAAGAACTGTCGTATTCCTCGTTTTATACGTAGATGACATTCTTTTGATAGGTAATGACATTCCTATGCTATAATCTGTCAAAGGGTTCTTGTCACACAGGTTCTCCATGAAAGACCTGGGTGATGCCTCTTACATTCTGGGGATCCGGATCTATCGTGACAGATCCAAGAGGATATTAGGACTTTCACAGTCCAGGTACATCGACACCATACCGTAAAGATTCAGTATGGAAGATTCCAAGCACGGTAATCTACCGGCTTGTCACGGGATCACCCTCTCCAAAGAGATGTCTCCCAAGACTGATTTGGAAAGGGATCGCATGTCTATTATACCCTACGCTTCTGCGGTAGGCTCTATAATATATTCGATGTTGTGTACCAGACCAGATGTAGTTTATGCACTAAGTGTGGTAAGCCGGTATCAGTCAAACCCTGGGGAGAAGCACTGGATAGCGGTAAAGAACATTCTCAAGTACCTGAGAAGGACTAAGGAGATGTTCTTGGTGTATGGCGGAAATGACCTCCAGATCGAGGCCTTTGCTGACTCCAGCTTCCAGAGTGACAAGGATGATTCCAAGTCCATGTCGGGTTATGTCTTTACCCTCAATGGAGGGGCGGTGTGTTGGAAGAGTTCCAAACAGGAAACCATTGCTGACTCGACGATGGAAGCGGAATATATCGCTGCTACAGATGCCGCAAAAGAAGCAGTCTGGATAAGGAAGTTCTTGACAGAACTTCAGGTGGTTCCGTCCATTATTGATCCAATACCTCTGTATTGCGACAACAACGGGGCTATAGCTTTAGCGACGGAACCCAGGTCCCATCAGAAGTCCAGACACATCTTGAGGTGGTATCACCTGATCAGGGAGATCGTGGGTCGCCAGAAGATCGAGGTTCGGAGAGTTGCTACGGAAGATAACACTGCTGATCCATTCACGAAGGCCTTACCCCAGACTCAGTTCGAGCGGCTGACCGAGATGATAGGTCTTCGATACGTCAGTACATGGCCTTAGTGCAAGTGGGAGATTGTTAGTGTATATGCCCTAGAGGCCATTACTGTATCATACTAGTTTGTTTATTACTTAATGGAAGCTTGGGATATTCACAGTTGTATAGACAATCTTGCTCAAAATAGTAGTATGCTACTTGGTTTGTTTCTACTTTAATGTGTACATGTGTTTCTTTTAGTATATCACCTATACACATTAGTGGAGCCCTTAAGATCTTTGCTTGATTACCAGCGTTGTGATGGCGGTCACACTCGTGGGGGCTGGGTAATCCACAAGCACATCCTTATACATGTCCCTAGTCGTAGGACTATCGATACAGGGCATCGATACTCCAGAGTAGACTAGCGTATGCGCTTCTTATCCCAGCATGGGAGACGGTCTGTCCCACAGCCGTCAGTACGTCGTACTTGAGATAGTATGCGGGTGCTCGTTAGGTTACGAGTACACTGGACAAGACTCGTCGGGAACTGTTGGTTGGTACTATACCTATCGTCAGTTATCCATTCCCAGGTGACATGAGTACAGCTTAGTCCGCTGACTTGACACTGTCACTTCGCCTCGAGTGTGTTCCCACTGTACTTTGATTACTACCCTACCACAGCTCAAAGGAGTCGTGCAAACAGGTGTAAGTCCATGCTACCTCTCCCGGTACTTTCGGGTATGCGAAATTTGGTGAAAAACAATTTTCTAGAGGCGGTAACATGGACTCAAAACCGGATCTTAGTTAAACATCTAACTAACATCCTAACTAGGAGTTGTTAACTACTCGGTTAAGGGGTTATACCTTTCTTTCTTGAACTCCTTCGTCTTCATCTCTTGATGGTGTACGGATTGGCTTCACCCCGTCGTCTCCTTGCGCCGAAGATCGATCCACCCGAAAGCCTCTACCTTTGGCTTCTTCTTCGAACTTTGAAGAAACTAGTTCACTAGGTTTGTTAAACCTTGTGAACTAGAGTGAGTAGAGGAGAGTGTGATGGGATTTTCTCCATGGTTCTTGCTTCTCAACACATGAGACAAGTGAACCATAGACAAGAGAGAGAGCAAGAAGAAGAGGGTGAGAGCAAGAGAATGAGAGAGCTCAAAACCAAGAGAGAAAGACAATGGAAGAATGAGCCTCTCTTTTCTTTATGTCCCTCTCATAATCCAAAAGCATCATTGGCCATAATGTCAATCAAGTATTATGTGATGGTTCATATCATGTCAAAGGCAATATCATTTTCATGCACTCATTATGCAAACCACAACAAGCAAGCAAAAGTCTTTGCATGAAAATGACAACCATTGTGATGATGATGGTCAACTAGTCCAACCTAGTCAACCGGTCAACAAAGTCAACAAGTCTACAAAGTCAACCCCTCAACAACTGTTAGTTGTATGTATGCCCTAGAGGCCAGTATTGTACAGATGATGTATATTATATTGGATGCTTGGACATATATAGAGATGCCTTTCTTGCTCGATATGATAGTATGCTATCTGGTTACTCTTTATCTTAACATGTATACTAGTCTCTTTAAACTGTCTTATGGTTACATGTTGGTAAAGCCCTTAGGATGTGTACTTGACTGCCTGGACTATGATGCAGATCATACTAGTGGGGACATGGTAGTCCATAAGTACATCCTTCATGGTCCGTAGTCGTGGGTGTATCGAGACGGGGCATCGATATACCAGTGTAGACTAGCGTATACGCTTCTCAACCCATGAGATGGGCGATGGATGATCCCATATCCATTGGTGTTTGACATCAGAGATGGTATATGGGTGCTCAGTGGAGACTGGGTACACTGGATGGACTCGCCGAGAACTCCCAGATGGTATTATACCTCACGTCAGATGGCAGTTCTCACTTGACACTTGTGCAGGTTAGTCTGTAGACCCGAGATCGTCATAGAGTCTTGTGTGATTCCCACTGTGCTTTGATCTCCACCTTACCACGTCCATGAGGGCGTGCAAAACGGTGGTCTTTGGGTACAGTCCCGAGTCACATGGAGGCAATGAGCGATAGGAGGGGTTTCGTCTCTCCCGGTATTGGGGGTTGATGTTGCGCAGTGCTCGATTGGCCGTAACAGGGAAGTCCCTGGCCAGGGCTAATCAGAGATTTGCTGGTAAGTGTTACCAGTAGTTTCTCGACCCGTTATAAGCCTCACATCGGCACGACTTATCGGTTATTGGGGTCTGACGTTTACCACCCCTAGACTTGATATGCGACATATCAGACGAACAGACCGGACTGTAGGGTAAGTGTTACTGGTTGGATTCACAGGAGTGTGAGCGGGCTCGCTCGTCGATCTTCTGATCGCTCAATACCCGGATGGCCGTTACGTTTAGCAGACCGCTTGCGGCTTGTGGATGTTTGATATGATCATCATCTGCTACCGGCGTATTGACGAGTCTTTAGAGTCCTACACAGAGGTTTCCTGGCTCAAGCGAAACGAAATAGGAGCGCATATGAGATATGTGCAGGACCGAGAATAATGCGTGTATGTGATACCGTATTCAATTCTCGCGATGAATGTATCGATTGGTTATATACGATATAACCTAGATATCGAATCAAGGATTGATTCGATAAGACGATACATAGGATACTAGTCGGTTATATGCGATATGACCGGATCGTTAAATCAAGTGTTGATTTAATGATTTAATGTATAATTATATATTTGATATATTACTTTGCATTAGCTAGTATTGGTTCACTTTAAATGGATTTTCTCACTTGATGTGCAAGTTGTATATGTGATATACTTTTGTGCACATGTTTGTATCATGTTTGATGATACTTGCTCATTTGGTTAAGTGTATAGAATTATACCATGGTTAAGTTGATGTTTAGGGTTTTGATTTTTCATTTATTTATTTATTTGTTTATTTATTTATTTGGAAAAGATAAAGATGAGAATGGTGGCTTTCTTTGTTTCTTATTGAAGCTTCATGAAGCTTTGACTTAGTCACCATTCTTGTCTCATGCTTAACCCTAACCATTTGAACTAACCCTAGTTCATTCTCTACACTTAACTATGATTAAGATTATGATAAGTTTTCATTTTTCTTTTTCATTTTTAGAAGACTTATCATATTCTTTCTTATTCTTCATCATCTTCTTCTTCAAGAAAAGCTTAAGTCCATCAATGGCAACTTGAGCAAAAGTGAGAGAAATCCAATTCTAAAGTGAACCCACCTCCTATTTCTTCACCCTCTACCTCTTGCCAAGTAGTATAGGGTGTTTTCTTCACAAGTTTCACAACTTGGTGAAGTTGGAGCTTGAACTTGTGATGCCTCGACGTAGATCATCTTCGGCACGAAGCCGACGACCTAGTCCGCCCATTTCCCCGATGAAGCCGACGATTGAGTTCGGGTTACGAGAGGACGCCTACGTAGAGCTAAGGAAGTGGAGAACCGGATCTACAAAGGTTGTAGCATCTCTCCTTTAGTTAAGTTGTTAACTAGTTTCGTTTTTCGCCTAAATTTCTAGTCGACGATCCGTATTAGGGTTTCGCGGCACTCATAAAATTTGAAATTGGCATGGTTGATGCCTTGTGAGACCTCTTGAGAGTGCCTAGGAACCCTACAGTGGTATCAGAGCCTAGCTAGAGCCTTAGGCGAAGTCTAGATGACGTTTGAAACCCGAATACACATCGAAACCCTAACACATCATGCTCTCTGGACTTTTTCCAAAAACTGGGATTTTTCCAGATTAAAAATTCTTAAAAAATTCAGCAGTGAATTCTAAGAACTACGGTGCAAAATTTACCACATGAACAGTAAATAGTGCGGCGGAACCGCGGCAGAAGCTTGGCTTCTGCGGCGGTTCCGCGGCCAACTAATTGGATTTTCCTGTAATTTTTGCACAGTAATTCATCATTTCAGCAGCTGAGTTTTCTGGGAAGTTTTAATATGCACTCAACAGTTGAGTTTTCTGAGGTGTTTTAGAGCTTCGATGATTCGACCGGTAATTTCAAATGTCGTCTATGTGTTTTCCGGATATTTAGAATATGTTAAAAGTTTCGACCGGATGTAAATACCCAACTTTTCCCCTGCCGGGAAATTTCCAATTGTTGGACTTTTCCGTTGTTTAATGACGTTCTAAGTAGTGCAAGTAACGCGATGGTCCCTCTAGAAGACAACAAACCTTAACTCGATTATGTGACCGTCTTGAACTGCCCTTTGAACCTTCGGGTTTGGGGCAGTACGGCGTGCCACATGTGAGGCGTTGGCTTGACCCTTCTACGGCTGGACCGTTGGTACTGAGGCATGAAGTGAATGTCTTTGAACTTATTTCATGTGTTGATCGGTTTCGGGAAAACTTGGGTGTTCGAATGTTCGATCGGAAAGTTTAATATTTTCTATTTATCCGGAATGGGATACAATAATTGGAATTCACAAACAGTTATGAGATAACTGGATGAATGTTATAAATCTAGCAGTTTAGTTTCACTTGATATTGAAAAGAGTTTTCGATAATGAGACTAAAATGCGGGGTTTATAACTGTTAGGCATGTGATGTCTAAGTATTTCATTTGATTAGGCATGCGATGTCTAAAAGGATTGCGGATTCCAACTGTTGTAGTTTTACACTTTCTTTTCTGTGACCGTAAGTGTAGTATGTTGATATCGCCGGTTTCGTTGCTATACGTCAACGACAATTGGGGTATGCATACTTACTTACGTTGATGACATGTGATGTTATGTGTTGCTGGATATGTTATATTGGATCGTCGTGTTCGAATAGCCGGGGGTTTTTATGTGAGATGAGTGTTTTTCATTTTCATTCATGTAAAAACTTGTATGTAATATTCTTTTATTGGGGCACTTCCAGGTAGCGGAAGTTGTTACCTTTTGTATATTATTTACTTTTCCGCATTAGGATAGACCCAAGGAGGGGAGCACAAGTAACCGGGTTCTAGGGTCCAGTGGGAGACCATCTCGAGGAGTCGAGTCCGGGTCTCCTAACCCTAGAATTGGTAGGGTTGCTTGCCGCTCTCGTAGGGGTCTAGGGGTGTGGGATTGGATATTCATCACGACCGTGGAATCCGTGTTTTATACTGGCTCGTATTGAAAACACGGACGTCCTAGTATATCCAATGTTTCATATGTTTCTTCTGCTGCGATATCTGTGATGCGATCATGTGATGTTCTGTGATAGATACTTTATATAGTATATATGATATATTATATAGACGTTACTTATGTTTTGCATCCGCACTAGCCCTACCCTGCTCTGTCGTTAGTTACCTAACCTAACGGTGCACGAGGGGACATCCAGGCGAATGCGGATGGCATAAGTGTACGTCGTATTTATCTGTGATGTTTAGGTGACTTAAATGATGGGACTTCATTAATATGATTAATGAAAGAAAAGAAACCTAAGATGTTGTAGAATCAAATTTTAAACAAAACAGGCAGCTACAGTTCTTGCTTTGCACAGCGGTATATATGATATATCCTGCACCTTATTCGATAAGGAAAGGACCGAGATCCCTTCACCGGGAGTGACTCCTTTAGCAATAACTGGCAGATGCTGCACACTCGGTTTGACTTTTGATTGCTTCTATAGTTTCTGCTTTGCACAGTGATATATATGATATATCCCGCACCTCATTCGACGAGGAAAGGACCGATGATCCCTTCGCCGGGAGTGACTCCTTTAGCAAAACTAGAAAAGCCTCAAAAACACTCCATTTCAAAATTCATTCGATTCTACAACGATATCAAGTTCATTACGCAATAGGTTTTCAGAAAAACCTGTCGTAGCCCTCCGTCATTTCAGATAAGAACTGTTTAGTATTCGTGCTGCGTTTGTTGGCCTTTGTCAAGGCGTAGTGTGCGGTAGCTGAATAGTGCTTATCTGCTTGTGCATGTGATGCAGATTGTTTCAGGGTAGTCGTACGACCTTGTTGGCCTTTGTCAAGGGTCGTGCGGGTGGGTTTGATTCAATCAAGAAATGACGGGTTGAACTTGACTAGCACCCTATGATTTGTTGGCCTTTGTCAAGGTCATAGGACGCTAGGGGTAAAATATTATCGGGAATTTCAAGTGTTGAAATTTGCAATGAGATTGCATACCTTCTATGAGATAGTTGGATCCCGATACCCACTGCGAGTAAGAGTTACTCCTGGGAGAGTTTTACACATTACAATTAGCCGATCAAGTAGGTGTCTAGAAAGGTGTCAACGGGGTTACGCCTCTGGGAAAACGAGGTTTACTTTAATTAGGTCCGTGCGAAAGCACTGGGAACCTCCCTCAAAGTACCGACACTGGCCTGGCTGAAAGATCGACGAAGTTGTAGGGTGTAATTAATCCCGGCTAGTCTTTCCTTTTAGGGTTTGAAGGAAGATTTGATAAAAACCAGTGGGAGCCATCCTGATTAGATAAGATAATAACCAATCTGATCTTGCACGAGCATACGCTAAAGTGTTTTCTTCTCTCTCTCTCCAAGTAGCGACCATGTCATGCCCTAATAAAGATAATAATATGGATGTATTGACCGAACCCGCATGTTATACTGTGCTGGGGAACGTTGGTTCCGTTCTTTTTTATAAGAGTTATAGGACTGAACATGATATAGGGGAATACCAGGATTCCCATGCCACCCGAATGAAGAAAGTACATGATGATGCATTTTCTTCGGGTGTGTTCGTTACAGAGAACTGTTTCTCCATTTTCTCCACGTCCTGGGTATTAGATACCGGGTCAGGATCCCATATATGTAATCAGTTACATGGGCTCAGGAAAGGTAGAGAACTTGGAGAAGGTGATAAAGACATTAGAGTTGGAAATGGTGCAATTGTTGCAGCTAAGACTGTCGGGGAATATCACCTTGTATTACCGACTGGTAATACATTGGTTCTGAACGAATGCTATTACATGCCGAACCTGATATGCAACATTATATCGGTTTCTTTATTAAGTAAAGAGGGATATAATTTTGTATTACAGGACAATGTTATGAACATTTTCCGTAACCAAAAGTTGGTTGGATCAGGCACGTTGTGCAATGGCATTTATGTTCTAAATCAATCAACAGTTCTGAGCATAACAAACACACACAAGAGGAAGAGTTCTGAACTGAACGAATCCTTCTTGTGGCATTGTAGACTGGGTCACATCAATGCGACACGACTAGCTAAGTTACATAAGGATGGATATTTAAATCCGTTTGAATTTTCATCTTATGACACTTGCCAGTCATGTCTCAAAGGAAAGATGACCAAAACTCCGTTTACGGGACACGGAGAAAGAGTTACCGAACTCTTGGGACTGATACATAGTGATGTATGCGGTCCCATGTCTACACATGCCAGGGATGGTTCTTCGTACTTCATTACATTCACTGACGATCTCTCTAGATTCGGATATGTGTTCCTGATGAAACACAAATCAGAAGCTTTTGAGAAATTTAGAGAATATAAACAAGAAGTCGAAAACCAAACCGGAAAAAGTATTAAAATCCTTCGATCTGATCGAGGAGGTGAATACTTGAGCAATGAATTCCTGGACTTCCTAAAAGAGAATGGGATTCTCTCTCAGCTGACTCCTCCATATACACCACAGCACAACGGTGTATCAGAACGGAGGAATCGCACCCTATTAGATATGGTGCGCTCTATGATGAGCACAGCTGAGTTACCTATTTCCTTCTGGGGATATGCGCTGGAGACAGCAGCATACCTATTGAATCAAGTTCCATCTAAATCTATACCTACCACACCATATGAGATATGGAGTGGGAAGAGACCATGTCTTAAACGAGTTAAGATATGGGGTTGCCCGGCCTATGTCAAAAGGCAAAATCCGGACAAACTCGAGGCACGATCAGTTCTATGCAAGTTTGTGAGATATCCCAAACATTCACATGGATATCTTTTCTACCATACAGAGGAACAAAAAGTGTTTGTTTCTCGACATGCCACCTTTTTGGAAAAGGAATTTCTTGCAAAAGAAATTAGTGGCGATAAGGTAGAACTGGAAGAAATTCCGGCTACACAAACTCAAACTGAAGATTTAGTGGAACCCGAGGATTCAGTAGCTCCCAATGAACCTCGGCCTCTCCGCCGATCTAGTAGGGTTCTTCGCCAACCTGAGAGATACTACGGTTTTCTCATGGATGGTGGGAGCGAGGATTGCATCATGGAGGATGACGACCCAACTAGCTTCGAGCAGGCCATCATGAGTAGGGACTCAGTGAAATGGCTGGATGCTATGCGGTCCGAGATGGAATCCATGTACACCAACAAAGTATGGACTTTGGAAGTTGCTCCTGAAGGGGTAAAACCCATTGGGAGCAAGTGGATCTTCAAGAAGAAACTTGGTGTAGATGGGAAAGTGGAGACTTTCAAAGCTAGACTTGTTGCAAAGGGTTTTCGTCAAAGACCAGGTGTGGACTATGACGAAACCTTTTCTCCAGTGGCTATGCTTAAATCCATCCGGATCATGCTTGCCATCGCTGCATATCATGATTACGAAATCTGGCAAATGGATATTAAGACCGCCTTTCTAAATGGTGATTTAGAAGAGTGCGTGTACATGACTCAGCCAGAGGGCTTCGTAGACAGTGGGAGCAGCGGGAAGGTGTGCAAGCTGCTTAAATCCATTTATGGATTAAAGCAAGCATCGCGGAGTTGGAACATCTGCTTTGACGTCGTTATCAAAGAGTTTGATTTCGTCAAAAACCCAGATGAACCTTGTATTTACAAGAAGGTGGCAGAGAGTAAGGTTGTCTTCCTCGTATTGTACGTGGACGACATACTCTTGATAGGAAATGATATTCCTATGCTGCAATCGGTCAAGCTCTTCTTATCACAAAGATTCTCAATGAAAGATCTTGGTGATGCCTCCTGCATATTGGGAATAAGGATCTATAGAGGTAGATCCAAACGGATATTGGGATTGTCCCAATCCAGGTACATTGACACCATACTAAAGAGGTTTAGTATGGAAGAATCCAAGCGTGGGAACTTGTCCACGATCTCTGGAGTCACTCTCTCCAAAGAGATGTCTCCCAAGACTGATTTGGAGAGAGCTCGCATGCAAGGGATACCCTATGCTTCGGCTGTAGGCTCTATCATGTACGCGATGCTATGTACCAGACCCGATGTTGCATACTCACTAAGTGTAGTGAGCAGGTATCAAGCTGATCCTGGAGAGAGTCACTGGACAGCTGTGAAGAGCATTCTCAAGTACTTGCGAAGGACTAAAGAGATGCTCTTGGTGTATGGTAACGGAGAACTCCAAGTGGAGTCCTTTACCGATTCGAGCTTCCAGAGTGATAAGGACGACTCTAAGTTGCAGTCGGGATTTGTCTTTACCCTTTACGGAGGGGCGGTTAGCTGGAAGAGTTCCAAGCAGGAAACCGTGGCAGACTCGACGATGGAGGCTGAATACATCGCTGCCAACGATGCTGCCAAAGAGGCTGTCTGGATCAAGAAGTTCATTACTGAACTTGGAGTGGTTCCATCCATTGAGCATCCAATACCTTTGTATTGCGATAACAATGGAGCGGTGGCTTTGGCCAAGGAACCCAGGTCCCATCAGCGATCCAGGCATATTCTGAGGCGGTATCACCTGATCCGGGAGATAGTTGATCGCCGGGAGATCGAGGTCAGGAGGGTTGACACGAAGAACAACACGGCGGATCCACTCACGAAGGCCATTCCCCTGATACAGTTTGAGAGACTCTTCGGGATGCTCGGTATGCGATACTACAGCAGCTGGCCCTAGTGCAAGTGGGAGATTGTTAGTTGTATGTATGCCCTAGAGGCCAGTATTGTACAGATGATGTATATTATATTGGATGCTTGGACATATATAGAGATGACTTTCTTGCTCGATATGATAGTATGCTATCTGGTTACTCTTTATCTTAACATGTATACTAGTCTCTTTAAACTGTCTTATGGTTACATGTTGGTAAAGCCCTTAGGATGTGTACTTGACTGCCTGGACTATGATGCAGATCATACTAGTGGGGACATGGTAGTCCATAAGTACATCCTTCATGGTCCCTAGTCGTGGGTGTATCGAGACGGGGCATCGATATACCAGTGTAGACTAGCGTATACGCTTCTCGACCCATGAGATGGGCGATGGATGATCCCATATCCATTGGTGTTTGACATCAGAGATGGTATACGGGTGCTCAGTGGAGACTGGGTACACTGGACGGACTCGCCGAGAACTCCCAGATGGTATTATACCTCACGTCAGATGGCAGTTCTCAGGTGACACTTGTGCAGGTTAGTCTGTAGACCCGAGATCGTCATAGAGTCTTGTGTGATTCCCACTGTGCTTTGATCTCCACCTTACCACGTCCATGAGGGCGTGCAAAACGGTGGTCTTTGGGTACAGCCCCGAGTCACATGGAGGCAATGAGCGATAGGAGGGGTTTCGTCTCTCCCGGTATTGGGGGTTGATGTTGCGCAGTGCTCGATTGGCCGTAACAGGGAAGTCCCTGGCCAGGGCTGATCAGAGATTTGCTGGTAAGAGTTACCAGTAGTTTCTCGACCCGTTATGAGCATCACATCGGCACGACTTATTGATTATTGGGGTCTGACGTTTACCACCCCTATACTTGATATGCGACATATCAGACGAACAGACCGGACTGTACGGTAAGTGTTACTGGTTGGATTCACAGGTGTGTGAGTGGGCTAGCTCGTCGATCTTCTGATCGCTCAATACCCGGATGGCCGTTACGTTTAGCAGACCGCTTGCGGCTTGTGGATGTTTGATATGATCATCATCTGCTACCGGCGTATTGACGAGTCTTTAGAGTCCTACACAGAGGTTTCCTGGCTCAAGCGGAACGAAATAGGAGCGCATATGAGATATGTGCAGGACCGAGAATAATGCGTGTATGTGATACCGTATTCAATTCTTGCTATGAATGTATCGATTGGTTATATACGATATAACCTAGATATCGAATCAAGGATTGATTCGATAAGACGATACATAGGATACTAGTCGGTTATATGCGATATGACCGGATCGTTAAATCAAGTGTTGATTTAATGATTTAATGTATAATTATATATTTGATATATTACTTTGCATTAGCTAGTATTGGTTCACTTTAAATGGATTTTCTCACTTGATGTGCAAGTTGTATATGTGATATACTTTTGTGCACATGTTTGTATCATGTTTGATGATACTTGCTCATTTGGCTAAGTGTATAGAATTATACCATGGTTAAGTTGATGTTTAGGGTTTTGATTTTTCATTTATTTATTTATTTGTTTATTTATTTATTTGGAAAAGATAAAGATGAGAATGGTGGCTTTCTTTGTTTCTTATTGAAGCTTCATGAAGCTTTGACTTAGTCACCATTCTTGTCTCATGCTTAACCCTAACCATTTGAACTAACCCTAGTTCATTCTCTACACTTAACTATGATTAAGATTATGATAAGTTTTCATTTTTCTTTTTCATTTTTAGAAGACTTATCATATTCTTTCTATTCTTCATCATCTTCTTCTTCAAGAAAAGCTTAAGTCCATCAATGGCAACTTGAGCAAAAGTGAGAGAAATCCAATTCTAAAGTGAACCCACCTCCTATTTCTTCACCCTCTACCTCTTGCCAAGTAGTATAGGGTGTTTTCTTCACAAGTTTCACAACTTGGTGAAGTTGGAGCTTGAACTTGTGATGCCTCGACGTAGATCATCTTCGGCACGAATCCGACGACCTAGTCCGCCCATTTCCCCGATGAAGCCGACGATTGAGTTCGGGTTACGAGATGGACAGCGAGAGGACGCCTACGTGGAGCTAAGGAAGTGGAGAACCGGATCTACAAAGGTTGTAGCATCTCTCCTTTAGTTAAGTTGTTAACTAGTTTCGTTTTTCGCCTAAATTTCTAGTCGACGATCCGTATTAGGGTTTCGCGGCACTCATAAAATTTGAAATTGGCATGGTTGATGCCTTGTGAGACCTCTTGAGAGTGCCTAGGAACCCTACAACAACCATGTCACTATAATAATTAATTAATATTATTGCTAATTATATATATATCATATCCTCATTGGGGTTGAGCAGAAAGTCAATAGTCAACAGTCAACAGTCAACAACCCTAATGAGAATCCTCTGCCTCTGTCTCTCCGTCAACTGTGCATACACACCCGCATCCGCGTTCCGAGGAACACGAATACATACTGGATAAAACCAATCCTAAAATGTACACTAGGATCTGGCTTAAACCAAAGCCCGCTAGTGTTAACTGTCCGGACACTGTACGTGCACAAGTGCACTGATGTGACCAAACCTTGTCGCAAAACCATGCGATCTGTCGCAAAACCATGCGACCTCTACACTTTTGCCTAAAGGCGAATAGCTTTCTGTGTGGGACTCTAAAGACTCGACACTACGCTGGCAGTGGGTTTAACCACAGACCGCAAGCGGCACTAGCTGTGCGTAGCGGTCCCCAGGTAGATACCGACAAGAAGACTGACGAGGTGAAACCCATCTGAACTCCTACTGAGTCTGACTGTGACAATCTCCGTACAGTCCGGTCTGTTCGTCTGATACATCGCATGGCGGGCCTAGGGGGGCGGTAAACGTCTGTCCCCTAATAGCGGTACAAGTCGTGTCGGAGTGAAGCCCAAAACACCATGAGATAACACTGGAAGCCAACCAGTATATCTCGATTGCCCTGGCCAGGGACTACTCGTGTAATGGCTCTCCTAGACACAGCGCGATGTCAACCCCCAATACCGGGAGAGACGAATCCTGTCTAACCGTCACTGCCTCCAAGTGCATCGGGACTGCACCCAACTACCACCTGTTTGCATGACTCCTTTGAGCCGTGGTAGTGTAGTAATCAAAATACAGTGGGAACACACTCGAGGCGAAGTGACAGTGTCAACTCAGCGGACTAAGCTGTACTCATGTCACCTGGGAACTGATAACTGACGATAGGTATAATACCAACCGGTCAGTTCCCGACGAGTCCTGTCCAGTGTACTCGTAACCCAACGAGCACCCGCATACTATCTCCAGTACGACGTACTGATGGCTGTGGGACAGACCATCTCCCACTCTGGGATGAGAAGCGCATGCGCTAGTCTACTCCGGAGTATCGATGCCCAGTCTCGATAGTCCTGCGACTAGGGACCTGCATAAGGATGTGCTTATAGATTACCCAGCCCCCACTAGTATGACTGCCATCACAACGCTGGTAATCAAGCAAAGATCCTAAGGGCTCCACTAATGTGTATAGGTGATATACTAAAATAAACACATGTACACATTGAAGTAGAAACAAACCAAGTAGCATACTACTATATTGAGCAAGATTGTTTATACAAGGTGAATATCCCAAGCTTCCATTAAGTAATATACAAACTAGTATGATACAGTAATGGCCTCTAGGGCATATACACTAACAATCTCCCACTTGCACTAAGGCCATGTACTGGCGTATCGAAGACCTATCATCTCGATCAGCCGCTCGAACTGAGTCTGGGGCAAGGCCTTCGTGAGTGGATCTGTAGTGTTATCTTCTGAATTTACTCTCTTTTCCTCGATCTCCCGGCGATCAATGATCTCCCTGATCAGGTGGAACCGCCTCAAAATGTGCCTGGACTTTTGATGGGACCTGGGTTCCTTCGCTAAAGCTATAGCGCCGTTGTTGTCACAATACAGCGGTATTGGATCAACACAGGTAGGAACCACCTGAAGTTCCGTGAGGATCTTCTTCATCCAGACAGCTTCCTTTGCGGCATCGCAAGCAGCTATATACTCCGCTTCCATGGTTGAGTCAGCAACGGTTTCCTGCTTGGAACTCTTCCAGCAAACCGCCCCTCCATTGAGGGTAAAGACATAACCCGACATGGACTTGGAGTCTTCCTTGTCACTCTGGAAGCTGGAGTCAGCAAATGCCTCAATCTGGAGGTCTTTTCTGCCATACACCAAGAACATCTCCTTAGTCCTTCTCAGCTACTTGAGAATGTTTTTTACTGCTATCCAGTGTTTCTCCCCTGGGTTCGACTGATACCGGCTTACAACGCTCAATGCGTATGCTACATCTGGTCTGGTACATAACATCGCATACATAATAGAGCCTACCACAGATGCGTAGGGTATTGATGACATGCGAGCCCTTTCCAAATCAGTCTTGGGAGATATCTCTTTGGAGAGGGTGATTCCGTGACAAGCCGGTAGATTACCGCGCTTGGAATCTTCCATACTGAATCGTTTCAGTATGGTGTCGATGTACCTTGACTGTGAAAGTCCTAACATCCTCTTAGATCTATCACGATAGATCTGGATCCCCAGAATGTAGTTGGCATCGCCCAGGTCCTTCATGGAGAACCTCTGCGACAAGAATCCTTTGACTGACTGTAGCATAGGAATATCATTTCCTATTAGGAGAATGTCATCGACGTACAAGATGAGGAATACCATATTTCTCCCTACAATCTTACTGTAAATGCATGGTTCATCTGGGTTTTTGATAAAGTCGAATTCTTTGACAGTATCATCAAAGCAGATGTTCCAACTCCGCGATGCCTGCTTGAGTCCATAGATGGACTTGAGCAACTTGCACACTTTACCGCTGCTCCCACTCTGAATGAATCCCTCTGGCTGATCCATATAGACGCACTCTTCCAAATTTCCATTTAGGAAAGCCGTCTTTACGTCCATCTGCCAGATCTCATAATCGTGGAAGGCAGCAATGGCAAGAAGGATACGAATGGATTTAAGCATGGCTACCGGAGAAAAGGTCTCGTCATAGTCCAAACCAGGTCTTTGACGAAAACCCTTTGCAACGAGCCTAGCTTTATAGGTTTCAACCTGCCCATCTACACCAATCTTCTTTCTGAAGATCCATTTGCAGCCTACGGGTTTCACCCCTTCTGGAGCAAAGTCCAAAGTCCAAACTTTGTTGGTGTACATGGACTCCATCTCGGTCCGCATTGCATCCAGCCATTTTACCGAGTCACCGCTCTGAATGGCTTGCTGGAAGCTAGTAGGCTCATCATAATTAACTGTGCAATCCTCTCTATCCCCGTCTATGAGAAAACCGAAGTATCTCTCGGGCGGATGAGACTGCCTACTACTTCTGCGGAGCGGCGTAGGAATGTCTGGTTCTCCTGAAATGTCTGGTTCATCCAAGCTTTCAGTAACAGCTTGTGGTTCTGGAATTTCTTCCAGTTCTATTGCGCCCCCACTTATCTGATTTTCCAAAAATTCAGTTTCCAAGAAGTGGGCATGCGGAGAAACAAAAACTTTTTGTTCTTCTGCGGAATAGAAAAGATACCCTCTGGAGTTCTTTGGGTATCCCACAAACTTACACAGTACTGAGCGTGCCTCGAGCTTGTCCACATGCTGCTTTTTTACAAAAGCTGGACATCCCCATGCCTTAAGATACTTAAGACAGGGTTTCTTCCCACTCCACATCTGATATGGGGTGGTAGGCACAGTCTTGGTTGGAGCCTTGTTCAAGAGATATGTAGCTGCTTCTAGTGCATAACCCCAGAAAGATCGCGGTAACTCATCCTTACTTATCATGGAACGGACCATATCCAATAGGGTCCGATTCCGCCTTTCCGATACACCGTTGTGTTGTGGTGTGTATGGAGGAGTAAGTTGAGAGAGAATTCCATTCTCTTTTAAGTAGCCCAGAAACTCGGCACTCAAGTATTCTCCACCTCGATCCGATCTTAGAATCTTGATACCTTTGCCGGTTTTTTTTTCAACTTCATTCTTGTATTCTCGAAATTTCCCAAAGGCCTCGGATTTGTGCTTCATTAAGAAGACATGTCCATACCTAGAGAAATCATCTGTGAAAGTAATGAAGTATGAATAACCACTTCGCGCATGTGTAGACATTGGACCAAACACATCACTGTGTATGAGTCCCAAGAGCTCGCTCGCTCTTTCTACGCGTCCAGTGAACGGAGTCTTTGTCATCTTTCCCATGAGACAAGATTCACAAGTGGCATAACACTGATACTCGAACGGATTTAAGTACCCTTCTTTATGTAACTTAGTTAATCGTGTCTCATTAATGTGACCCAGTCTACAATGCCATAAGAAAGCCTGATTTGTTTCCGGAGACTTTCTTTTAAGTGTGTTCTGGACACTGAAAATCTGAGCTTGATTTAACACGTATATTCCATTCTGTAATGTACCTGACCCAATCAGAACTTGATTTAGGTGGATGTGTACTACATCGCTTACAAAAGTAAATTCATATCCTTCCTTAGAAAGTAAGGATACAGATATGATATTACAAGTTGCATCTGGTATATACAAACAGTTACGCAAAATCAATATCTGCCCAGTTGTCAGTCCAAGATGATATTCCCCTACGGATTCAGCATCCATGCTCATTCCGTTAGCAACCCTGAGAGTCATATCACCTTTCCTGATAACCCTACGGTTTCTCAGAGCCTGTAACGAATTACAGATATGAGATCCTGATCCGGTATCCAATACCCAGGAAGTAGGGTTAACTGACATACAGTTCTCAATTACAAACACACTCGAAGCCGAAGCCACAACATGCTTCGAATTCTGGCTACTGGATTTGCAAGCCCTGCAATCCTTCTGCCAATGTTCATTCCCGTTACAATAGGAACGTCCCTCTTTAACCATATCCAGTCCCGAAACTTTTGCCCTTCCTTTTCTTTCTTCTTCCCTGGTTTCCTTCAGGGTATAAGCAGAGGGCAGGGACTGTAGAATTAAGTCAGTACTTGACCCATTCTCCAACGTGGTCTCCAGGTCCGTGAGCTCAAAATAGCTGGTCTCTGTAAGGACGTTGCCCCCTACAGATGACCCGACAGCCAACCTCGCTTGAAGTAATTCGTTCGAGGTCTCATATCTTGCGATACGAGATTGCTCTCCATATAAAACTTTGTTATGGAGGAAGATAGAAACCGAGTCCATCTTCTCGTGCTGCCTCTGGTTTGCACCATTAACTGAGGCTAACACGAGGCACTTGGCTTTCGCACAATCCTTTTCCGATGTCCTGCGGATGTAAACATCCGTGACAGGGGAAACTGGACATGAGACGGCAGGGGTTTGATTAGTTAATAGGTGCCCCAGCTTGTCATGGGCAATGGACATTTGGACAGGCTTTTGCCAGTCATAACAGTCAGGTTCAGTAATCTTATTATCTAGATGTAACCTAGGTGTGGTCACAGGGTCGCTGCAATTAAGAGAGAGAGAAGAATACACTCAGCATGATGCTCTTGCAAGTTTAGATTGGTTTTTAATTTGTCTAAACAGGATGGCTCCCACTGTCTCTCGAATCCCTCCTTAAACCAAAAAGGAAGAATTAGTCAGGATCAATCTCACCGTACAATTCTTGCTTAACCGTTCAGCCAGGCTGGTGTCGGTACTTCGAGGGAGGTTTTCCAACGCTTTCGCGAAGTTCCTTAATTTAAGAACCTCTTTTCCCTGGGGGCGTAGCCCCGCTAACACCTTTCTAGACACCTACTTGGTTTATAGCATTGATCATTAAGTGAGAAATTTCCCGAGGAGTAGCATATACTCACAGTAGGATCGGGATCCAAATATCATTGCATGACAAAACTGAAGGAATCCTACCAGAATCATCACACTCCAAATGGTATGCAGTGCTAGCAAGTTTCAGTTCTTTTGAAACTCCCGATGTGGATTTTTGCCCCATGCTCTTATGACCTTGACGAAGGTCAACAAATCATAAGTCACATGTCAAGTTCTACCCATCATTATCCAGGTTAATTTGAACCCACCCGTATATACCATTGACGAAGGTCAACAAGGTAATACGACTGTCCCAAACTAACGCATCTATCTATGCTACATATGAACACCCAACAACTACCAATCACTATGCCTTGACGAAGGTCAACAAACATAGCTTGAATACTATTGAATATTCATACAAAACGACGGAGGGCTACGAATGGTTTTGGCGAAACCTTGAACGTAGTGAACTTGATATAATCGAAGGAACGAAATAGCTTTTAAAAGGAGTGGCTCAAGCTCCGCATTTAAAAGTTAGTTTTGAAAAGAACCGAGTGGTTTTTCGAAAGTGTTCCAACGACTTTTACTTGGTTTATTTTCTTGCATTAGTTCTTTTAATGCGTGTTATTCTTGCATTAGTTCTTTTAATGCGTCCCATCATTTAATCCTACCATTGCAGAAAACAACCAAAATATGACGTACGCTTATGCCATTCGCATTCGCCACGGGGCCCCGTCATTACCCGTTAGGTTACTTAACTAACGACAGAGCGGGGGCTGGGTTAGCGCGGCTGTAAAACATAAGCAACGCCTAAATAATATCATATATAGATATATTGCAATGATAGCCATTTTAGATCACAGATGAACACATTGGATATACTAGGAACCCGCGATTCGTACGAGCCTGTAACGAAGAGCAGATTACACGGTCGTGGTGAATAGCCAATACCCCACCCAAGACCCCTACGGGTGCGGCAGACTACCTGCCAAGTACCCGAAGCGAAGCAACCTCCCTCAACCCCGTGAGTAGGCCACTCGGCACTTCGGGATACCCGGTAGTTTGTGCACCCCCTCCATGGGTCTATCCTAGGAGCAAAAACAGTAAAAAGAAATTATACAATGACGGCTACAACCCCGACCCGGTTGTGCGGCCATACAAATAATTATTACATCAATTTACAAATTTACATGAATTGAAAGAAAAGAAAACTCTCGTCTCACAACCCCCGGCTATTCACCCGCGATAATCCAATGAATTCATATACACAAACCAATAATATTATAGATCACAGATTTGTATAACTCCCACTAATCGACATATAGCGATTAGCAGACGTTCAATACAAATATCACATCACAGAAATAAACCCGTCAGCTTAAGTCATAAGAAACTCGATCAAAATACGGTTTTTAAAGCCCCAAAAACAAAATTTTCTTTCTGGAAAATCTGGGCTGAAAAAACATATACCAAAATTCCCAAAATACCCCACAGAATATACTGTAGCAAAGAGGATCCAGAGAAGAGCCAATACGGCCGTGGAACCGCGGCAATAGCAAGCTATTGCCGCGTTTCCGCGGCGCTTTGATGAGATCACATGACCGTATTTCTACAGTATACTCTAAAAACCCTTAGTTAATTTTTAAAGCATGATTTATTACTTTTACAGCACTTTGAAAATCGACAGCAAGTTTGAAAACCGGGTGTATTTCGCGACTTTTTCTCCGATCGAATTTCTAGTTACTATGCTAACATGTTAGGTAGTGTTTAACTAGGCTCTGATACCACTGTAAGTCCATGCTACCTCTCCCGGTACTTTCGGGCATGCGGAATTTGGTGAAAAACAATTTTCTAGAGGCGGTAACATGGACTCAAAACCGGATCTTTGTTAAACATCTAACTAACATCCTAACTAGGAGTTGTTAACTACTCGGTTAGGGGGTTATACCTTTCTTTCTTGAACTCCTTTGTCTTCATCTCTTGATGGTGTACGGATTAGCTTCACCCCGTCGTCTCCTTGCGCCGAAGATCGATCCACCCGAAAGCTTCTATCTTTGGCTTCTTCTTCGAACTTTGAAGAAACTAGTTCACTAGGTTTGCTAAACCTTGTGAACTAGAGTAAGTAGAGGAGAGTGTGATGGGATTTTCTCTATGGTTCTTGCTTCTCAACACATGAGACAAGTGAACCATAGACAAGAGAGAGAGCAAGAGGAAGAGGGTGAGAGCAAGAGAATGAGAGAGCTCAAAACCAAGAGAGAGAAAGACAATGGAAGAATGAGCCTCTCTTTTCTCTATGTCCCTCTCATAATCCAAAAGCATCATTAGCCATAATATCAATCAAGGCTTAAACCAAAGCCCGCTAGTGTTAACTGTCCGGACACTGTACGTGCACAAGTGCACTGATGTGACCGAACCCTGTCGCAAAACCATGCGACCTGTCGCAAAACCATGCGACCTCTACTCTTTTGCCTAAAGGCGAATAGCTTTCTGTGTGGGACTCTAAAGACTCGACACTACGCTGGCAGTGGGTTTAACCACAGACCGCAAGCGGCACTAGCTGTGCGTAGCGGTCCCCAGGTAGATACCGACAAGAAGACTGACGAGGTGAAACCCATCTGAACTCCTACTGAGTCTGACTGTGACAATCTCCGTGCAGTCCGATCTGTTCGTCTGATACATCGCATGGCGGGCCTAGGGGGGCGGTAAACGTCAGTCCCCTAATAGCGGTACAAGTCATGTCGGAGTGAAGCCCAAAACACCCTGAGATAACAATAGAAGCCTACCAGTATATCTCGATTGCCCTGGCCAGGGACTACTCGTGTAATGGCTCTCCTAGACACAACACGATGTCAACCCCCAATACCGGGAGAGACGAATCCTATCTAACCGTCACTGCCTCCAAGTGCTTCGGGACTGCACCCAACTACCACCTGTTTGCACGACTCCTTTGAGCCGTGGTAGGGTAGTAATCAAAGTACAGTGGGAACACACTCGAGGCGAAGTGACAGTGTCAAGTCAGCGGACTAAGCTGTACTCATGTCACCTGGGAACTGATAACTGACGATAGGTATAATACTAACCGGTCAGTTCCCGACGAGTCCTGTCTAGTGTACTCGTAACCCAATGAGCACCCGCATACTATCTCCAGTACGACGTACTGATGGCTGTGGGACAGACCATCTCCCACTCTGGGATGAGAAGCGCATGCGCTAGTCTACTCCGGAGTATCGATGCCTAGTCTCAATAGTCTTGCGACTAGGGACCTGCATAAGGATGTGCTTATAGATTACCCAGCCCCCACTAGTGTGACTGCCATCACAACGCTGGTAATCAAGCAAAGATCCTAAGGGCTCCACTAATGTGTATAGGTGATATACTAAAATAAACACATGTACACATTAAAGTAGAAACAAACCAAGTAGCATACTACTATATTGAGCAAGATTGTTTATACAAGGTGAATATCCCAAGCTTCCATTAAGTAATATACAGACTAGTATGATACAGTAATGGCCTCTAGGGCATATACACTAACAACAGGTAGTAGTTGGGTGCAGTCCCGAAGCACTTGGAGGCAGTGACGGTTAGACAGGATTCGTCTCTCCCGGTATTGGGGGTTGATATCGCGCTGTATCTAGGAGATCCATTACATAAAGTCCCTGGCCAGGGCAAGCGAGATATACTGGTAGGTTATCCAGTGTTATCTCAGGGTGTTCTGGGCTACACTCCGGCACGACTTGTACCGCTATTAGGGGACTGACGTTTACCGCCCCTAGGCCCGCCATGCGATATCTCAGACGAACGGACCGGACTATACGGAGATTGTCATATACAGGCTCAGTAGGAGTTCGGTTGGGTTCACCTCATCAGTCTTCTTATCGGCATCTACCTGGGGACCGTTACGTACAGCTAGTGCCGCTTGCGGTCTGTGGTTAAACCCACTGCCAGCGTAGTGTCGAGTCTTTAGAGTCCCAGACAGAGGGTTATTCGCCTTTGGGAAAAACAGAGTAGAGGTCGCATGGTTTTGCGACGGGGTTCGTTCACATCCGCGCACTTGTGCACGTTTGGTGTCCGAACAGTTATTACTAGCGTGCTTTGGTTTAAACCAGATCCTAGTATATGTTTTGGGGTTAGTTTTATCTCATTGTATTCGTGTTCCTCGGAACACGGATGCGGGTGTGTATGCACAGTTGACTGAGGCAGAGGCAGAGGATTCTCATTAGGGTTATGGTACGGGTGTGTATGCACAGTTGACTGTTGTCTTTTTCCAAACCCTAATGAGAATAGGAAATATGATTAATAATATTAGTTACCAATTATTGTGCCATGGTTGAGTTGAATTCTTGACTTTTGTTGACTTGTTGACTTTTGTTGACCGATTGACCAAAGTCGACTTGTTGACCATCATCATTTGTTTTCAAAGATGCTTCTTATTCTTTGCAAAAGCATTTAATGAATGAAATGATAATGGTCATTCATCAACTCACCATCACAAATTGTTAATTATTATTATTGTTATCATTTTCTAAAATATGAGAGGATGGTTGAAAAACTTATTGATTCTCACTTGCATCTTCTCTCTCATTCATTGCTCTCCCTCTTCCTCTAGCTCAAGGAAAAAATCTCTCATGAGTTGAGAACCATTTACCTTGGAGATAAAACACCAAAACTCATCTCTACTCATCCTAAGGTTGAAGGTTTAGCAAACCTAATACTTTAGTTACCTCAAGTTCGAGGAAGGAGCTCAAGGTTGAGACCCTCAGGTGGATCCATCTTCGGCAAGAGAAGGCGACGAGAAGAGAACCATCCGACCACCACAAGGAGTCCAAGAGAAGGAGTTCAAGTTAAGGTATAACCCCCTAACCGAGAAGGTAAAGCTCTTGTTAGTTTCTTGTGTGTTGTTTAGCAAAGATCCGAGTTTTCTAGTCCATGTTACCATGACCCGAAAAATCGTTTTTCACCGTTTCCGCAAGCCCGAAAGAACCGGGAGAGGTAACGTGGACTTACACCGACAACTTTGACCCTCTTAGTGTAGCCTGACAGTGAGGACACTGTCAAGTTTAAGTTTGGGGGTGTGCTCGGTAAGCTTTCCTCCTTCGCATTCATGTGTATATTTTTGCATTTGCATAATTATTTTAAAACCCATAAAAATCAAAAATTAAAAAATAAAAATTGAAAATTTCAATTTTGACCATATTTGACTTAAGTTTGACAAGACGGTTAACTAGCTAGGAAAAGCTAGATCCTGAACTTAGTAAATTAAAAATCCTAAAAATAACCTTTCTTAAAGTTTAACGGTAGAAAATATATGTCCTTATAGTTTATTTAGAAATAGGCAAATTTTGAGTTCAGTTCTTGGGCTAAGTCAAAATAAGGGAAGAGTATTCAAATTTTTATTGAAGTGTAAGTCTGAAAAATAATTCTGAACCTTTAGTCTAAATTCTGAAAATATATACCCTACAACTCGCACATACACGCACCTTGAAACTTGGGATAATAGAGGATACCTTGAAATGCTCTTGTCTAAAATCCTTAGTATGAGAAAAAAATTAAATAAAAGTATAAGTGTGAATAAAGAGATATAAAAAAAAAATGAACACTGGTTTTGTAAATACTTAAGGCTGCGTAAAATAAAAAAATATATAGCGAGGGTGCTTTATCACCTAGTGCCTTAGACCAACTGATTTGGGAGTCACTGCTAAAGCCTTAGGTATTACAAGACGAGGAATTACGCCTAAATACGCAAGCACATTTTGTAATCGGTCGTTTAGTACCTTAAGAAGTATTAACGGTCGCATGAAGGATGTGTGAGCAATTTCATCTAAAATTCACCAACTAAAAGTATTTTGGACGATGGACAAGAGTATGATAGCTTGAATTGAATTTCCAAGTGTAGGGGTGATACATACACACACGTAGGGGTATATGATTGGGGTTTGGATGATAGATAGGAATGAAAGATATGGCTTATACCTTCAGTAGAGATGATAAAAATTCCTAAGTTGAGATGGAACCTTAGAAGGAAAATTCAAAAGATGCTGAAAGCTGAATAAATTTGCAGAACATATACGATCTTAAGTTAAATGATAAGTGAGTGTGAAAAATATGGGTTGATGATTTCTAAGTTAAAGATAATAGAATTTCTTGCTAGAACACCCAATTGAAGAATGAAAGTCAACAGGCCAAATTGATCGGATTTTGTGGGTAGTATCTGCTAAAAACCCTCAGGAGACAACACTCCTCCTACTAGGGACACCTATAGGTTTAACGGCTTGTTGCACGAGCTCAGTGCAATCGCGATTCTCTACGAAAGTGAGGTTAGGATTTTTTCGAGAATAAAAATAGTTTTGCTCAGGACGAGCAAAAGATAACTTTGGGGGTATTTGTTCATATCAGAATTTTGCATTATTATATTCACCATTCTTAATCATATTACAAATAAATAGGTGCTTTTGATCCATGTCTGCTAAATAGTTGCAGGTTACAGGTTCTCAGAACAACACCATAAAATTCATGAAAAGACGCTACAAATGTGAGACTACGACCAACAAATAGATGAATCTGTATGATGTCGCCTACCAGTTTAAGGAACAAACAAAGATCAATGAACAGTTCAATTGCACAAAGCACAAGGGCAGCACAAGATTCAAGACTTCAACGCGAAGCTTACGGTAAAAGTCCACAAATTATGCACTGTTGGAAATCTTGAAGAAAGTAGAAAAGATTCTGAGGAACCAAGAGAAGAAAACAGAAGGAAAAAGCAACTTGAAGCATCCCTAAAGAACTGAGCCAGAGATCTCACCATATAGCCACGGATCCGCGGCCAAACATGGTATTCTGCCGCGGTTCCGCGGCTGTGCAGTGCACGTGTCGGTGCACGTGTCGGTGGGTGTCGGTGCTTTGACCCGGCTTTCTTAGGGCAGTCATGAAAATTCATGTATGGATCGGATGTAAAACCTAGGATTTCTCCTGTCTATAAATTGGAAAGCCTGCATCTTTTTGGGGCCTGCCTCTTTTAATTTCTAGATCTAAATTTTATTTTCATTGTAATCGTCAAGAGATATCAATAAAAGTAAGTTTTTTTTATATCTTGCATTTTTCATCCGAATTTAATTTCTGCAATTTTCGTATCTGTCTTTTATTATCTGCACGTTAAGTAGGTTATTAAAACAAAAATTATAAAAATGAATCTCATCGTAATTTCCCTAATGAGTGAGTAATTCCTCACTTGTTAGGGTTAGGATTGGGTAGGTTTGAGAGATGAACATCTCTCACTCCTTTCTTGCCCGTATAATACTTTAAATTAGGACTCTATGTGAATCAAACACACACCGCTCACTACGACACCCTATCCTACGAGATAGCGGTGATTCCCTAGTTAGACCGGTTGCGGTTGATTTACATAGAGGTTAGGGCTAAGAGTTAAGAAAGGACGGATAAGGAACAAAAGGAAGAAACGTAGGAAGAAACTACGTTTCTTCCTAGTCGTGCTAATCCCCTTTGTTGACAATTACCCTAACACCTATGTTCTTAATTAAGGTAAAGGAAGCAGCGAGTAGTGTTATTTTTCCAAACTAACCTAATCCTAACCGTAGCAAGGTTTTAAAATAAACTAAATTCAATCATAGTTTTTCTAAAATCAAAACCTACCGAAAATAGGCCTTAACTCGTAAGAACAATAAGAAAAGAATACGTTTTCCCTGTGGACCGACCCGTACTCAACCGGCTAGCTACCAAGCGATACTGTTATTTATTGCGGTATATTTTTGATCTGTCTTTTAAAACACACGTACGCAAAAGATCCAAACAATCAGGCTGCTGCTTACATTCACTGATAAGAGTTATCAGTAGTTTCTCAAACCGTTATAGGCCACACATCGTCATGACTTATCACATTACCGGGGGATGACGTTTACCACCCATAGACATGATATGCGACATATCAGACGAAGAGACCGGACTGTACGGTAGTGTTACTGATAGGCTTCATGGAGAGTATGGACGAACTTTCTTGTTGATCTTCATATCGCTTAATACCCGGGTAGCCGTTACGTCCAGCTAGTATCGCTGACGGCTTGTAGGTTATTGATGTGATCATTACTTACTGCTGGCGTATTGACGAGTCTTTAGAGTCCCACACAGAAGTTTACAGGTTCGAGCGAAACGAAAGTAGGGCACATATGTTGATATGTGCGTGGGCCTGATTAACTATGAGTATGTGATACCGTATTATTATCTGGAAGTTATCTGATGTCGATCAGGTTATATGTGATATAACTGGATTATCGAATCAAGTGTTGGTTTGATAATGTGATATTCAGATTAATGATATTAGTCGGTTATATATGATATTACCGGATTATTAGATCAAGTGTTGATTTAATAATGTGATATATATTATATGTGATATAATTATATCTTAACTAATACCATTAACTCACTAATTGCTTTATATATATATATATATATATTATATGAAGCATGACATGTTTTTCTATAATAGAAAAATGATGTGTAAATTGTGTAGATATTTGTGGAATGGGCAAGGCATGGGTTTTATTATTTGTATATTAGTCTTGACTCACTATTCAAGCATGGTTGCAATTTATAATTGCAATTTTATTCCATGCTTGAATAAGTGAGGAAAGAGATAGCCATTTTGAGTTTACTCTCATCATTTTCATTCTTCATGCCTTAGCCATTTTCTTGAGCTCTAGCTCTTTCTCTTGCTCTCTACAATTTTTTTCACATCACTTCTAAGTTCAAACCCTCACATGTGATGTGAATCATTGAACTTGAGAAAACCCTAGTGAGAAAATTAAACCCCTACTTCACCATCACACATTAGATTAGCAATTTGATATGGAGTGTTACCTTCACTAATGAGATTAGTGAAGGGTTAGCTTGAGCATGTGGACTTCGGGTAGATCGTCTTTGGCGCGAAGATCACGAAGGAGCTTCTTTCATCTTGAAGAGGAGCCTAGAGGAGTCGCGTGGGCCACAACCCGGAGATATTGAAGAGAAGGTGTAACACCTGAGTTTAGGGTTAGTGGT
Source organism: Agapanthus africanus (assembly GCA_030015575.1). NCBI lineage: Eukaryota > Viridiplantae > Streptophyta > Magnoliopsida > Asparagales > Amaryllidaceae > Agapanthus > Agapanthus africanus. The sequence continues at coordinate 585,002,026 of CM057339.1, read as the reverse complement.
AATTAAGTGTTAATGTGGGGTTTTTGGTAAAAAGTTTACCAAAACGGGATTCTAGTATTTTATCTGGGTTTATGGTTATTTTTGTAGAATTTTACCCCGACCACACACACTTGTGCACGTCAGATGGGATTAAGATTAGGGTTTGCCATATTTTGAGCTTGTGGGTTAGCCATGTTAAGTTAACCATGGTGGTCTAAACTTCTTTTTTTATTGGTGTTAATTGAGGAGTTTTAGTTTTAAATTGGATTAGGGTTGGGGTTGTCTTGAGATGAGAAGGGGAGATTATGGTGGACCTTGATTTGTTTCACATTACCTTCCTTCAATACTTCATTTACCCCTTAAACTCATCTCACATATATACACACATCGGCCATTTCCTGCTGACTTCAGCCACAAAAAAAAACTGAAGTAAAAACAACATCAGCAACAACTACACCCAATAGCATCAGCCCTTAAAACCAACAGCAGTACTACTTCCACAGTAGCACCATCATTGTATCAGCCCAAATTCTGCCTGTTTTCAGCAACAATATCTGCATAATCCCATAACATCAACTCCCTAACCCCTATGCAGCTGCTACAGCCACCCTAACACCAGAAAATCAGCTTCAGCCTGCTACAAACAGCACCATCAGCCCCAAAAACTTCAGCCATTTTCATCATTCCAGCCTCTACTACATCCTTCTTCAGCAACAGCAGCTGCACATCAGCCCCCACCAACTTCAGCGACACTCACACACAAAACCATCTTCAAATAACCTTGCTCTACCACAAAAAACAGCTTCAGCTCCAACTCAATTCAGCAGCAACATCAGCTGAAACAGCAACACTTTCCGCCCAAAACCCACACCACATCAGCCCCAACACATACACCAACTACATGACATCAGCACCACAACACCAACACAACCCCAACAACAGTAGCAGCTCAACCCAGGACCAAACATTCAGCATCAGCAACAACACTTCAGCATCAGCAACAACACTTCAGCTTCAGCAACAGTGAAGCTCAGCTCATTTCCAGCCAAGTTTAGCAGCACCCACTACCTTCTACTTCTCCTTCTTCTTGTTGCAAGGTTCCTAGGGGGTATAATTCCTAAGCTCTCTCCATATTACTTAGATTTATGTGATTGTTTAGCTAGTTTAGAGTTAAATGGAGTTTTAGTGCTAGAATTGTGTAGTGATGCTAGATCTAGTTACATTGGAGTGATTATGGCTTAATGAACCCTTTTTAGTGTTAATTAGTCTGTTTGAGCCTAGTAGTGTTGTTAATTTTAGATGGATAGCCTTAAGTTGCTAAAATTACGGTAATCTAGCTTAATTCGTGTCCATTTCATGCCTTAGTAGTGATTTCGAGTGATTTAAGAGAATTTTGGCAAAAGTGAAAGTTGTGTTAGTTATACTAGCCCTTTTAGATTCTATGGAGACAAGTTAACCAGAGGTTTGCCCTAGATTTCACCAAGACACCCGATTTACCCGACTTGGCGTAATTTAGCAGTTTTATCGACACTTTGGCCTCTGTTGGATCTGCTGTCGACCCTTGACCTTCAGGATAAAATTGTGAAGACTTTAGCATGGTGAGACTAGTAGAAACACACACACAGAGTACGGGGACCCACCTCCCCCTCTCGGCCGCCGATTTAACCGTTCTGGCCGCAAATTGCGGCCAGAGTAGGGGGTGGTGTGTGGGGATTTTGCGTGTAGGGTCATTCTGGGTAGGTTAGGCTTCTGGTACCTGCAACTTTTCAAGTTTGGCCCAGAGGCAAAATCTGGAGCTATTTGCGTGTTTTCGATGTTTTAAGTCTTGTGCGACACGCGCGTGATACGCGTGGTTCTGTGGCGCGCAGCGTGACACAGCGTGTCAGCTTAGGTTCTGGTGGGTTTGTGCGCGTCGCGTCGTGTCGTGTGCACGCGCGTTTAGTTTCACGCACGCGTATCTTTTTTTCTATATATCGTGTTTTTGCAGGACTTTCCTGATGTATGTGACTTTTGTAAATTCTAGGTTCGCCGGCGGGGACTTCAAGCGCAGCGGAGAAAGGGAAGCAGGTGGTCGGACACACTTAGCACGGGATCACGGGTGAGTAGATTTAACATCTACGGGGGATGATCGTTTGGATGGCGCAAGTCGCCCGATAGATATAGTAGACTTGATATTACTTGTGACATTCTGATAAAAATACTTGCATGATAACTGCTGTAGTTATTATCTATATGATGTTCCATATACACAGATTCATTATAGGTGTTAGTGTATATGCCCTAGAGGTCATTACTGTATCATACTAGTTTGTATATTACTTAATGGAAGCTTGAGATATTCACCTTGTATAAACAATCTTGCTCAATATAGTAGTATGCTACTTGGTTTGTTTCTACTTCAATGTGTACATGTGTTTATTTTAGTATATCACCTATACATATTAGTGGAGCCCTTAGGATCTTTGCTTGATTACCAGCGTTGTGATGGCAGTCACACTAGTGGGGGCTGGGTAATCTATAAGCACATCCTTATACAGGTCCCTAGTCGCAGGACTATCGAGACAGGGCATCGATACTCCGGAGTAGACTAGCGTATGCGCTTCTCATCCCAGTGTGGGAGATGGTCTGTCCCACAGCCATCAGTACGTCGTACTGGAGATAGTATATGGGTGCTCGTTAGGTTACGAGTACACTGGACAGGACTCGTCGGGAACTGACCGGTTGGTATTATACCTATCGTCAGTTATCAGTTCCCAGGTGACATGAGTACAGCTTAGTCCGCTGACTTGACACTGTCACTTCGCCTCGAGTGTGTTCCCACTGTACTTTGATGACTACCCTACCATGGCTCAAAGGAGTCGTGCAAACAGGTAGTAGTTGGGTACAGTCCCGAAGCACTTGGAGGCAGTGACGGTTAGAAAGGATTCGTCTCTCCCGGTATTGGGGGTTGACATCGCGCTGTGTCTAGGAGAGCCATTACACGAGTAGTCCCTGGCCAGGGCAATCGAGATATACTGGTAGGCTTCCAGTGTTATCTCAGGGTGTTTTGGGCTTAACTCCGACACGACTTGTACCGCTATTAGGGGACTGACGTTTACCGCCCCCCTAGGCCCGCCATGCGATGTATCAAACGAACAGACCGGACTGTACGGAGATTGTCACATTCAGGCTCAGTAGGAGTTCAGATGGGTTTCACCTCGTCAGTCTTCTTGTCGGCTTCTACCTGGGGACCGTTACGCACAGCTAGTGCCGCTTGCGGTCTGTGGTTAAACCCACTGCCAGCGTAGTGTCGAGTCTTTAGAGTCCCACACAGAAAGCTATTCGCCTTTAGGAAAAAGAGTAGAGGTCGCATGGTTTTGCGACAAGGTTCGGTCACATCCGTGCACTTGTGCACGTACAGTGTCCGGATAGTTAACACTAGCGGGCTTTGGTTTAAGCCAGATCCTAGTGTACGTTTTGGGATTGGATTTATCCAGTATGTATTCGTGTTCCTCGGAACGCGGATGCGGGTGTGTATGCACAGTTGACGGAGAGACAGAGGCGGAGGATTCTCATTAGGGTTGTTGACTGTTGACTGTTGACTATTTACTTTTTTTCTCAACCCTAATGAGAATATGATATATGATTAACAATAATATTAATTAAGTATTATGGTGACATGGTTGTTGAGGGGTTGACTTTGTTGACTTGTTGACTTTGTTGACCGGTTGACTAGGTTTGACTAGTTGACCATCATGATGACAATGGCTATCATTTCATGGCAAAGACTTTTTACTTGCTTGTTTCTCTTGTGAGAAATGAGTGCATGAAATGATATGGCTATTGTAGCTTAAACCATTTACACAATACTTGATTACTATTTTTGTGATGATGGCTTTGGATTATGAGAGCCAAGAGAGAAAAGTCTTTCTCATTCTATCATTTCCATTCTCTCTCTTGTGTTCTTGAGCTCTCATCTTCTTCCTCTTGCTCTCCCTCTCTTTAGTCTATGGTTCACTTGTCTCATGTGTTGAGAACCAAGAACCATAGAGAAAATCCCAACACACTCTTCTCTACTCACTCTAGTTCACAAGGTTTAGCAAACCAAGTGAACTAGTTTCTTCAAAGATCGAAGAAGAAGCCAAAGGTAGAAGCTTTCGAGGTGGATCGATCTTCGGCGCAAGAAGACGACGGGGTGAAGCCGATCCGGACAACCATCGAGGCTTGAAGACGAAGGAGTTCAAGAAAGAAAGGTATAACCCTCTAACCAAGTAGTTAACAACTCTTAGTTAGGTTGTTAGTTAGATGTTTAACAAAGATCCGGTTTTGAGTCCATGTTACCACCTCTAGAAAATTGTTTTTCACCAAATTCCGCATGCCCGAAAGTACCGAGAGAGGTAGCATGGACTTACAATAGGACACATGCACCAATACCAGGTTTTATATGCAGCATGAGCACTATTCATGTGGACACACACACCCTGGTAATTGCCATGTCACGACGCTAGACAACCTTTAATCTGAAACATGTTAATTGCCTAGAATTGTGATATTGCAATAAGTATTTAAAATGAAACCATAATAATCACTATCCTCATTCATATGTATCATTATATCATTTGCGCATGCCTAGTATAAATCAAACATTGTAAATTGATACCGTAGGCATTCATAATCATTGACATGTGCATTCAGGATGATTTCATGAGATTTATGATATTTCTGGATTTCGGGGGAAAACCGCAAGATTTCAAACTTATAATCTTTTAAATATAAAGTTGCGGTTTTCTAGTGATGTAAAGTGTCGTCCACCATGAGTTTTGTTGTGGTTTTCGAGACCCATTTCGAGGAGGTGGATGAACCGTCTCGGGTACATGGTGGGCCCGGTACGGTACCCCGGGCCAAGAAGATCCCAGGAGATGGCGTTGAGCCTGGCAGGGGACGGATTACCTACCGGTGACTTCATTGGGCACGGCGGATATCCAGAGGATACCGACCGTGGCCGCTAGATTGAGATATGGATATTTGATTTAGATCAGCCGGATGGCTGAGGTCAGAGATACGGGACATGGATATATGAGATTTGGACAGTTTTGAGGTGTCGTTGCTGGACACGGATTTTATTGATTTCTTGGGTTTTATGCTGATGTTAAAAAAAAAGGGAAGTTTCAAAACAAAGGAAGGAATAATTCTTGTATATACTTGATAGTACTTTCATGTGGCGTACATACCTGTTATTACATCCATGTGACATATAAACTTTTTAGTACACTAATGATGCATACATACCTGCTAGTATATGTAGTCATACCTGTTTTAGGGATGCTAGGATACTTGTGTGCATGCATACGATAGCCTTAGTAGATGTTATTTATCACTCACGAGCTGGCAACTCACCCCCGTTGTGCCACAGCTTATCTGCAAGTCCGTTCCGTCAGCACTAGAGCGGCGGATACCTTTGCTTCTTTTGCACTTTTTGCCTGGACTCGAGACTTTTGCTCATAGGTGGGTTATTATCATTTTGTACCACCTTATATATTTTTTGTATCTAGAACACTCCATCTACTGCTACTATTATTTCAGTTGTACCTGTTTTATTTGGATTACTGTATATTGACCTAGAGGTGAGATTGTGAGACTTGGGGATTTATTTTCTGTCGTATCTGGGGTCGAGCTCACTCGAATCGACATGTTATTCCTATGCTTCATGCTTATTTATGCACATTGTTATTGTATATTGCGTGGGATTTGTGACCGCCTTGAGGCGAAGAGCTAGCTCCCGCTTGGGGATGCCATTTTCATGTTAATCATTACATTCTTGTTGCACCCGTCTAGGGCTTATTTTTTACAAGGAAATTCTGAATGAATTTTTGGAAAAAGGAAAGTTATTTTAAAAAGGGATTTTGATATGCTAGTGGAGTAAAATGCTTAAATAAATTAGTTTTCCTTCACTCTAAGAATATTAATTGGGTTTTGTATTCTGGGCTTCGGCTTACTTATTTTACGGACGCCTTGAGACGTTTCGTAATCTAAGTGCCGGTCGCGCTCCGTACTTTGCGGGTCATGACAAAGTTGGTATCAGAGCGATAGGTTTCACCTTTCCGAGTGTAGGATGACCCTTAGTAGATGGAGTAAGTGACTTAAGCAGGGTAACGTAGCGTACGTATGTCCGCGGCATACTTGCGATGCGGTACTCCGCCTAGGTGACTTTAGGACATACTTGCTTGGAATTCCTTCTTCAATTCCATGTATCCTTCGATTTTATTGCACCGTTCTTATTGTCCTGTTTCCTGTACCAGTCACTATGCCACAGAGGACTACCAGAGCGCAGAGGGCTGCCGCCCGAGATGAGATTCGAGCTGGCTCGTCCGAGACTAGGACTGAGCAGGGGGTATGCCTACGCCGCAGGGACAGACCGATCCACCTTCCCCAGGCCGTATGGATAGGCTTGAGACTGGTATGGATGAGCTGCGGCAGATGATGGGGAGTATGCTGGAGCTACGTCAGATGGTAGGATCCCTAGTTGCAGCCGGTCGTGCACCGAGGCCGGAGGACGTACCTACTACATCCCAGACCACTATGATACCTGCTCCTACTACTACCGCCGTGACCATTCCGGTTTCACTACAGGAGTTCATGAGGCTGAGATCTCCAGTCTTTACGGGTACCGACACAGCAGAGGACCCGCAGACGTTCCTTGACAGCTTGGCCAGGATCTGCCGTTCGCTGAGATGTTTTGATGATCGCTGGGTAGAGCTTGCGAGTTTCCGACTAGAGGGTCTCGCACAGATATGGTGGGAGTCAGTTCTGAGAGGTCGAGCTGCAGGTCTACCGCCCATGACCTGGACCGAGTTCACAACAGTTTTCCTTGCCCGTTTCCTCCCGGAGAGGGTCCGCGACGCCAGAGCTCGTAGTTTCGAGGCCTTGGTCAAGGCACCTGGTATGACGGTGTCTGAGTATGACGTACAGTTTACACAGTTGTCCCGATATGCTCCGTACCTGGTAGATACCGAAGCCAAGAGGGTGAAGAGGTTCATACAGGGACTGGATGCCCAGCTTTATCTTGCCATTGGCGCCCAGCATTTCGATACCTATTCAGCAGCTATGGATACGGTGTTGCGGATGGAGGCACGTATTTCGGCGACTTCGGCCGTTCCCAGGCCGAAAAGGATTCGTACCGGCACGCCAGGTCAGAGACAGCATGCCAGATTCATTTCGAGAGATAGGACGGGCAGAGGGTTTGGACGAGGTCAGCTGTATGGATCATATACACAGGGACAGCAGTCGTCGCCAGGATGCTTTGGGTGCGGGAGTCTGCACCATCGTGCTAGAGATTGTCCAGCGAGACGACAGGGAGCGACGGCAGTTCCGCATGTGACTCTACCTCCATCACCGCCCCCTCCTCAGAGAACTCTACTTCCTGCCGCAGGCGATACTCCACGCCAGTTAGGTGCACCCAGAGGCCGTGGGCGCGGCGCACCGATCCAGAGAGGACGAGGAGGCAGAGGCCGAGGCCGAGGTCAGCCCGCTATTGGAGGAGGTCAGGCCCGAGTTTTTGCATTGACGCCCCAGGATGCGCAGGCATCCAATGCCGTCGTTACAGGTACCCTATCAGTATGCTCTGTTGATGCACACGTGTTGTTCGATCCCGGATCCACGCACTCTTACGATTCCACCCACTTCGTGCCGAGTTTGGGTAGAGAGTCCGGTTTGCTTGATCAGCCGCTTATTGTGACTACTCCTGTGGGAGAGTCATTCGTTGCTCGGGACGTGTTCCGATCCTGTACCGTTCGTATTGGCGAGCGAGAGCTACCTGTCGACTTGATCCTTCTGAAGATGTTGGACTTCGACGTTCTTTTGGGCATGGATTGGTTAGCCACGTGCTATGCGTCGGTTGACTGCCGTGAGAAGACAGTTAGATTTTGTTTTCCCGGCGAGTCGGCATTTGTTGTGTAGGGGGACCGTGGTGCCGCCCCTCATATATTGGTTTCTTCCCTTCGCGCTGGTCAGCTGTTGAGGAAGGGATGTCGGGGATTTCTAGCCTGTGTATACGATACTAGAGCTACGGATGTTCCATTGGACCAGGTTCCGATTGCATGTGAGTTCCCTGATGTTTTCCCTGACGAGCTGCCAGGACTGCCGCCTGAGCGTGATGTCGAGTTCTGTATTGATTTGATTCCCGGCTCGTGGCCTATTTCTATACCGCCTTATCGGATGGCCCCGGCGGAGCTTAGAGAGTTGAAGGTTCAACTGCAAGATTTGTTAGATAAGGGACTTATTCGACCCAGTGTTTCTCCATGGGGTGCTCCGGTCCTGTTTGTCAAGAAGAAGGACGGAAGCTTGCGCTTATGTATCGACTACCGCCAGCTGAACAAGGTTACCGTGCGAAACAGATATCCGTTGCCGCGCATTGATGATTTGTTCGACCAGCTCCAGGGTGCGGGGTATTTTTCGAGGATCGACTTATGATCAGGATACCGCCAGCTGCGTGTCCGACAGGAGGATATACCGAAGACAGCCTTCCGTACACGCTATGGCCACTATGAGTTTCTGGTGATGTCGTTCGGACTCACCAACGCCCCTGCAGCATTTATGGATTTGATGAACCGTGCATTCAGGCCGTATCTTGACTTGTTCATCATCGTGTTCATCGACGATATTTTGGTGTACTCCCGGAGCCGAGAGGAGCACGAGCAGCACCTGAGGATTACGTTACAGACTCTGAGGGGGCACCAGCTGTTCGCGAAATTCTCCAAGTGTGCATTCTGGCTGGACAGCGTCGGATTCTTGGGTCACGTGATTACGAGAGACGGCATATGTGTGGACCCAAAGAAGATTGAGGTCGTTCAGCAGTGGCCCCGACCTACATCGGTTACCGAGATCCGTAGTTTTCTAGGACTGGCGGGCTACTACAGGCGTTTTGTCCAGGATTTCTCCCGTATTGCTGCACCTTTGACCGGTTTGACCCGGAAGGGAGTTCCTTTCGTTTGGACGGAGGAGTGCGAGCGCAATTTTCAGCAGCTACGGACTTGTTTGACTACGGCGCCGGTATTATCTTTGCCTTCGGGATCAGGCGGATTTATGGTTTACTGTGATGCTTCGCGAGTGGGGTTAGGATGCGTATTGATGCAGCATGGTAGGGTGATCGCATATGCTTCGCAGCAATTGAAGAAACATGAACAGAACTACCCCACTCATGACTTGGAGATGGCGGCTGTGGTCTTTGCACTGAAGATATGGCGACATTACCTATATGGCGAGTCGTACCAAATATTCACAGACCACAAGAGCTTAAAATACATATTTCAGCAGCGAGACCTGAACCTCAGACAGCGTCGTTGGATGGAGCTGGTGAAAGACTACGACTGCGAGATCTTATACCACCCGGGCAAGGCGAATGTAGTGGCAGATGCTTTGAGCAGGAGGCCCGGGGGTAGTCTATCCTATTTGCGTGCAGTACAGAGGCAGTCGTCGGCAGATTGGCAGATTTTATGCGACAGCCGAGTTGAGTTCGAGTTCACTCCGACAGGGGGACGGCTCGCGCATGTTCGTGCACGCCCACAGTTGCTTGACCGTATATATGAGGCACAGCGCAAAGATGACCGTTGCTCAGAAATCATGGCACAGATGGGACAGGGCAGATTTTCCAAGTTCGTGATTGATGATCAGGGGATATTACGATTTGGATCTAGGCTGTGCGTACCAGATGCTGAGGGATTGCGGCGCGATATTCTTGAGGAGGAACATCGATCGGTGTATAGTGTCCACCCCGGTTCCACCAAGATGTACCATGATATGAGAGAGACCTACTGGTGGGACGGAATGAAGAGGGACATCGCGGAGTTCGTATCGAGTTGCCTGACTTGTCAGCAAGTCAAGGCCGAGCACCAGAGGCCCGCAGGAGAGCTACAGCCGTTACCCATTCCGGAGTGGAAATGGGAGCAGATTTCGATGGATTTCGTTGTGGGTCTACCCAGGACCAGTCGAGGGTATGACTCCATCTGGGTGATCGTAGATCGATGGACGAAAGCGGCTCACTTCCTGCCAGTGAAGACCACTTTCAGCTTCGCTCAGTATGCCCAGCTTTACATCGACGAGATCGTGCGGTTGCATGGCGTACCGACTTGTATCGTGTCAGATCGAGGCACCCAGTTTACTAGCCGACTATGGCAGAGGCTTCAGGAGGCATTGGGCACTCGTTTGAGTTTCAGCACAGCATTCCATCCGCAGACCGACGGACAGTCAGAGCGGACCATTCAGACTCTCGAGGACATGCTCCGAGCGTGTGTTTTGGACTTCGGCGGTAGCTGGGATCGTCATTTACCTCTAGTGGAGTTCTCCTATAATAACAGCTTCCAGGATACTATTCAGATGGCACCTTTCGAGGCATTGTATGGGAGGAGATGTAGATTACCCGTTTGTTGGACCGAGCTGAGTGAGAGCAGTATTTTCGGGCCGCAGGTCGTGCAGGAGACGACCGAGAAGGTGCAGTTGATTCGAGACCGGATGAGGGCAGCTCAGAGCAGGCAGAAATCTTATGCAGACAGGCACCGTCGCAGATTAGAGTTCGCAGTTGGCGACCATGTTTTTCTGAGAGTCTCTCCGATGAAGGGCGTGATGCGGTTTGGGCAAAAGGGGAAGCTTAGCCCTAGATTCATAGGTCCCTTCGAGATACTCGAGCATGTCGGCGCTGTTGCGTATCGTTTGGCTCTTCCACCCAGCTTTTCAGATGTTCATCCCGTCTTCCATGTATCGATGCTACGCCGTTATCTTCATGACCCTTCCCACACGATTCAGCATCAGACAGTTCAGCTTGAGCCCGACCTTTCGTTCACCGTGCAGCCAGTTGAGATTTTGGATCGGCAGGTGAAGAAACTTCGATCAAAGGTCCTGCCATCGGTGAAGGTTCTTTGGCGCAGCCCGACCAGCAAGGAGATCACTTGGGAGGCCGAGGGAGAGATGCGGAAGAAATTCCCTCATCTTTTCGGAGGTACGCGTAGTTGCATATTTTAAAATTCGGAGACGGATTTTCTTAAGGGGGGAAGACTGTAACACCTGAGTTTAGGGTTAGTGGTAATTAAGTGTTAATGTGGGGTTTTTGGTAAAAAGTTTACCAAAACGGGATTCTAGTATTTTATCTGGTTTTATGGTTATTTTTGTGGAATTTTACCTCGACCACACACACTTGTGCACGTCAGATGGGATTAAGATTAGGGTTTGCCATATTTTGAGCTTGTGGGTTAGCCATGTTAAGTTAACCATGGTGGTCTAAACTTCTTTTTTAATTGGTGTTAATTGAGGAGTTTTAGTTTTAAATTGGATTAGGGTTGGGGTTGTCTTGAGATGAGAAGGGGAGATTATGGTGGACCTTGATTTGTTTCACATTACCTTCCTTCAATACTTCATTTACCCCTTAAACTCATCTCACATATACACACACATCAGCCATTTCCTGCTCACTTCAGCCACAAAAAAAAACTGAAGTAAAAACAACATCAGCAACAACTACACCCAATAGCATCAGCCTTTAAAACCAACAGCAGTACTATTTCCACAGTAGCACCATCATTGTATCAGCCCAAATTCTGCCTGTTTTCAGCAACAATATCTGCATAATCCCATAACATCAACTTCCTAACCCCTATGCAGCTGCTACAGCCACCCTAACACCAGAAAATCAGCTTCAGCCTGCTACAAACAACACCATCAGCCCCAAAAACTTCAGCCATTTTCATCATTCCAGCCTCTACTACATCCTTCTTCAGCAACAGCAGCTGCACATCATCCCCCCCAACTTCAGCCACACTCACACACAAAACCATCTTCAAATAACCTTGCTCTACCACAAAAAACAGCTTCAGCTCCAACTCAATTCAGCAGCAACATCAGCTGAAACAGCAACACTTTCAGCCCAAAACCCACACCATATCAGCCCCAACACATACACCAACTACATGACATCAGCACCACAACACCAACACAACCCCAACAACAGTAGCATCTCAGCCCAGGACCAAACATTCAGCATCAACAACAACACTTCAGCATCAGCAACAACACTTCAGCTTCAGCAACAGTGAAGCTCAGCTCATTTCCAGCCAAGTTTAGCAGCACCCACTCCCTTCTACTTCTCCTTCTCCTTGTTGCAAGGTTCCTAGGGGGTATAATTCCTAAGCTCTCTCCATATTACTTAGATTTATGTGATTGTTTAGCTAGTTTACAGTTAAATGGAGTTTTAATGCTAGAATTGTGTAGTGATGCTAGATCTAGTTACTGTAGGGTTGCTGGGCACGCTCACAAGGGTCTACGAGGCATCAACCATGCCCGATTAAAAATTTAGCCGTGCCGAACAACCCGAATACAGATCTTTAAACTAAAGATTAGGCGAAAACTAGCATGTTAACAACTTTAACACTAAGTGAGAGGGATTACAACCTTTGTAGATCCGGTCCTTCACTTCATATGCTCCGTGTTGTGGTCCCTTCGCTGCGATCATCGGGTTCCGGACTCTCGAGAGGTTCCACGAAGAGAAAGATGCAACCTTTGCTTCCGATCTTCGATACAAAGATGATTTACCTTGAAGTTTCGCTAACACAAGCTAACACTCATGAAATGATGTGAACACCCTCATCTAAATAGCAAGGGAAGATGAGGATGATGAAGTAGGATTTTTTGCTCTCTTTATTTATCTTTTTCTCACATATTTTCATCACAAATATCAAAGCAAGAAAGCTTTGTAAGCAAAGAAGAAGAAGGAAGAAGATGAACAATATGATAGAATTCCTTTTGTCATGAATAATGCAAAAGAGATAATGATGAATTATGCAACCATGGTAAAGTAACCATTGTAGAGATTGAACTAGGGTTAAAGGGTGTGGTTGGGTTAAGAAATATCATGCTAAAATATCTTTTTCAAAACAAAAAAGAAAACCTTCTAGAAACATCTAGAAAGGTTTAACCCTAATCAAACCCTAACCATGTTTAATCTCTACTAAACATGTTGCATTAGTAATCATATCATGTTACAATATTATATATCACATATATAATATTTATTGTAACCAAATAAAATAATACAATTAACATATATCACATATATATCAATGTATTACCCGAGTGAGAAAAAGAATCTTTTAGTGAGCTAATATTAGTTAATGTAATTTAATATATCATATATATTATTATACATTAAATTATCGAATCAACACTTGATCCGACAATCCGGCTATATCGCATATAACCGACTAATATTTATCCGTACCGATTCATCGAATCAACACTTGATCCGATGACCCGGCTGATATCAAATATCGCGAGAATATAATACGGTATCACATATCGCATTATCCTCGGTCCCGCACATATCACATATGTGCTCCTACTCCGTTTTGCCTGAGCCAAGAAACCTCTGTGTAGGACTCTAAAGAATCGTCAATACGCCGGCAGTAGGTGATGATCATATCAAACACCCACAAGCTGCAAGCGGTCAGCTAAACGTAACAGCTACCCAGGTATTGAGCGCTCAGAAGATCAACAAGCAAGCCTGTACATTCTCCTGTGAATCCAAACAGTAACACTCCCGTACAGTCCGGTCTCGTCGTCTGATATGTTGCATATCTCGCCTAGGGGTGGTAAACGTCAGACCCCAGTAGCTCGATAAGTCGTGTCGATATGAGGTCTATAACAGTTCGAGAAACTACTGATAACACTTACCAGTAAATCTCAGCAACCCTGGCCAGGGATTTCCGGTTATAGCCAATCGAATACAGCACAACATCAACTCCCTATACCGGGAGAGACGAATCCCCTCCTATCGCTCATTGCCTCCATGTGATTCGGGACTGTACCCAAAAGCCACCTTTTTGCACGCCTTCTTGGACGTGGTATGATGGAAATCAAAGCACAGTGGGAATCACACAAGACTCTATGACGATCTCGGGTCAACAGACTACTCTGTACCAGTGTCACCGGAGAACTGCCATCTGACATATGGTATAATACCATCTGGGAGTTCTCGGCGAGTCCGTCCAGTGTACCCAGTCTCCACTGTGCACCCGTACACCATCCTTGATGTCAAACACCGATGGATATGGGATCATCCATCGCCCATCATATGGGTCAAGATGCGTATACGCTAGTCTACTCTGGTGCATCGATGCCCTGTCTCGATACACCCTCGACTAGGAACAGTTATAGGATGTACTCGTCGACTACCGTGGCCCCACTAGTATGATCTCATCATGGTCCCAGTATTCGAGTACATATCCTAAGGGCTTTATCAACATGTAACATAGAGACAATCAGAATACATGTTAAGATAAAGTACAACCAGATAGCATACTATCATGTCGAGCAAGAAAGTCCTCCCTATATATGTCCAAGCATCCACTACAATATACATCGTATGTACAGTAATGGCCTCTAGGGCATACATATAACTAACAATCTCCCACATGCACTAGGGCCATCTGTTGTGGGATCGCATACCCAACAATTAGCTGCGGTTGAAGTATCTCATACTCAACCATCCCATAAAAAGTCTCTACTGGGAAAAAGGCCTTTGTGAGTGGATCCGCGATGTCGTCCTCTGTGTCTACTCTCCTAACCTCGATCTCCCTGGAGATCAACCATCTCCATGATCAGGTGATACTGCCTAAGAATTATATCTGGATTTTTTTATGGGACGGTAGTTCTTTGGCTAAAGCCACAACTCCATTGTCACACAATGGTAGGAACGAAGTTCATCTCATGAACTTATATATATATCCAGACTGCCTCTTTGGTAGCATCTTTAGTAACGATGTATCTTGCCTCTAATCATCTAGTATGTCACGGTATCTAGCTTGGAACTCTTCCAACATACCGTCCCTCTACTGAGGGTAAAGACAATGCTTGCGACTGACATTCAGTCGTTCTTATCACCCTGGAACCTTTCCAGTGATTCTCCCCAGGATCAATTGATACCTATCTCACTACAACTAGTGAGTATCCTAACATCCAATTAGATCTATCTCATAGATCCAAAAACCCAGGATTTAGGAGGTATTACTTCGATCCTATATGGAGAATCCTTGTGATAAGCGGAGATTGACCGAGCGTAGCATAGGAAACTCCTTCTCTATCAAGAGTATGTCATCCACGTACTCTACGAGGATCACCACCATACTCTCTACTACCTTTTTGTATATACAAGGTTCATCTACCATTTTGATGAAGTCAAACTCTTTGACTACCACATCAAAACAGATGTTCCAACTCCGCGATGCCTGTTTTATCATATAAAACATCTTGCACACGTTTCTGCTGCTCCCACTGTCTACGAAGCCCTCTGGCTGTGTACTTATAGACGCTCTCTTCTAAAATATCATTTAGAAAAGTAGTCATGACACCCAACCACCAGATATCGTAGTCATGGTATGTAGCTGTGGCAAGTAGGATCTGGATGGACTTAAGCATAGCTTTGAAAGTCTCAACTTTTCCATGTACACCAAGTAATCTTCTCAAGATATACTCGCTCCTGATGGGGATTTAACCCTTCAGATAAAGCAACCAAAGTCCATACTTTGTTGGTGTATAAGGATTCCATCTCAGATCGGTAAGCATCCAGCCATTCTTACAGAGTCCTACTCCTGATGGCCAGCTCGAAACTAGTTGGGTCATCATCTTATGATGCAATCCTCGCTCCCACTGTCATAGAGAAACCGAAGTATCTCTCAGGTGGGTGAGGAACCCTACTAGATCGGCGGAGAGGCTGAGGTTCGTTGGAAACTATTGAATCCTGTGGTTCTACCAAATCATCAGCTGCAGTTTGTATAGCTGGAACATTTCCAGTTATACATAACAGACCTTGCCTCGAGCTTTTCCGGATTTTGCTTTTAGACATAGTCCGGACAACCCCAAATCTTAACAAACTTAAGATATGGGCTCTTCCCTTTCCATATCGCATATGAAGTGGTAGGCAACTAATTTGATTTGAACCCTATTCAATAGGTATGCAGCTTCTCAAATGCATAACTCCCAAAAGGAAATAGGAAACGCAGTAGTACTCATCATAGAGCACACCATATCATATAGGGTGCTATTGCTCCGCCCCGATACACCATCATGCTATGGTGTATACGGAGGAGTAATGCCGAGAGAGAATCTCATTCTCCTTTAGAATAGTCCAGGAATTCCGTACTCAAGTATTCTCCTCCTTGATCATATCAAAGGACATAATACTTATACCCATTTTTGGTTCTCTACTTCTAATTTATATTCTGTGAATATCTCAAAAGCTTCGGACCTGTGTTTCAACAGAAACAAATGTCTGAATCTTGAGAGATTATCAGAGAATGTAATGAAGTAGAAAGAACCGATCTTGGCATGTATAGACAGGGGACCTTACATACATCAACATGTATCAATCCCAAGAGTTCACTAACTCTTTCTCTGTTTCCAATAAACAGAGCTGTGGTCATCTTATCTTTGTGACATGACCGGCAAGTTTCACAAGATGTAAATTCAAACTAATTTAAATATGCATCTATATGTAACTTAGCTAGTCGGGTCACATTGATATGACCTAGTCTACAATGCCTCTAGAAGGATTCGTTCATTTCTGAACTCTTCCTCTCGTGTGTGTTCTGTACGTTAAGAACTGTAGTTTGATTTAGAACGTCTATGCTTTTAGATAACGTGCCTGAACCGATCAACTTTTGATATAGGAAATGTTCAAAACATTATCCAACAATACAAAATTATATCCTTTCTTTACTAATAAAGAGAATGATATGATGTTGTATATCAGGTTCGGTATCTATTAACATTTGTTCAGAATCAATGTTTTCTGGTAATACAGGGTGATAGTGACCAACAGACTTGGCTGCAACACTTGCACCGTTTTCTATCTCATGAAACTTATCACCCGTTCTCAGTTCTCTACCTATCTGTAGCCAATGTAACAGATTACATATGCGGGATCCTGATCTGGTATCACATACCCAGGACGTAAAGGATACTGAGAAACAGTTCTGTATAATGAACACACCCGAAGAAGATGCATCAGCATGCACTTTCTTCGTTTGGGCGGCACGGGAAATCTGGTATTCCCCAATTTCCTGCTCTGTCTTATAACAATTATAAGTTGGAGCGGGACCAACGTTCCCCAGCTCAGTATAACAAGCGGGTTCGGTCAATATATCCGTATTATTATCTTGATTAAGGCATGATTTGGTCGCTACCTGGAGAGAGAGAGAAGAAAACACTCAGCGTATGCTTTTGCAAGATTGGATTGGTTATCTAATATATCTAATCAGGATGTCTCCCACTGTTTTAATCAAATCTTCCTTCAAACCCTAAATGGAAAGACTAGCCGGGATTAATTACACGCTACAAGTTCGCCAATCTTTCAGCCAGGCCAGTGTTGGTACTTTGAGGGAGGTCCCCCGTGCTTTCGCATGAACCTAATTAAAGTAAACCTCGTTTTCCCAGAGGCATAACCCCGTTAACACCTTTCTAGACACCTACTTGATCGGCTAATTGTAATGTATAAAACTCTCCCAGGAGTAACTCTTACTCGCAGCGGGTATCGGGATCCAACTATCTCATAGAAGGTATGCAATCTCATTGCAAATTTCAACACTTGAAATTCCCAATAATATTTTTGCCCCAAGCGATCTATGACCTTGACATGGTCAACAAACCATAGACCGCAAGTCAAGTTCAACCCATCATTTCCTGATTGAATTAAACCCACCCGCACGACCCTTGACAAGGTCAACAAAGTCGCACGACTACCCTAATCCAATCGCATCATATGCTTATACAGATAAGCAGTAATCAGCTACCGCACACTACGCCTTGACAAGGTCAACAAACGCAGCACGAATACTAACTATTACTTATCTGAAATGACGGAGGGCTACGACGGGTTTTTCAGAAAACCCTTTGCGTAATGAACTTGATATCGTTGTAGAATCGAGTGATTTTAAATGGAGTGTTTTTGAGGCTTTTCTAGTTTTGCTAAAGGGGTCACTCCCGGTGAAGGGATCGTCGGCCCTTTCCTCGTCGAATGAGGTGCGGGATATATCATATATATCACTGTGCAAAGCAGAAACGATAGAAGCAATCAAAAGACAAACCGAGGGTTGTAGCATCTGCCAGTTATTGCTAAAGGAGTCACTCCCGGTGAAGGGATCTCGGTTCTTTCCCTATCGAATAAGGTGCAGGATGTTCTACAAGGAACACCGCGATGCAAAGCAAGAACTGTAGCTACCTGTTTTTGAAAATTCGATTCCACAACATCTAAGGTTTCTTTTAGTTTCATTAATCTCATTAATGAAGTCCCATTTTATTATGCTTCACAAGCATCTCATTTGAAACGAAATCTGCAATATAACATATATCTCATATATATAATATAAACATTCGTCACAGGCAGTAATATGATCTCATCACAGAACATAGTAGCAGAAGAACATATATGAAATATTGGATATACTAGGACGTCCGTGTTTTCAATACGAGCCTGTATAAAACACGGATTCCACGGTCGTGATGAATAGCCAAACCCACATTCCTAGACCCCTGCGAGAGCGGCAAGTAACACTGCCAATTCTAGGGTTAGGAGACCCGGTCTCGACTCCTCGAGATGGTCTCCCACTGGACCCTAGAACCCGGTTACTTGTGCTCCCTGCCTTGGGTCTACCTAATGCGGAAAAGTAAATAATATACAACGGTGACAACTTTCGCAACCTGGAAGTGCCCCAATAAAAGAATATTACATACAAATGAATTTTACATGAATGAAAAAGAAAAACTCTCATCTCACATAAAACCCCCGGCTATTCAGAACGCGACGATCCAATAGAACATATCACAGCAACACATAATATCTCATATCATCAACGTAAGCAAGTATGCGTATCCCGATTGTTGTTGATGTATAGCAACGAAGCCGGCGATACACCACATACTATGCTTACGGTCACAGAAAAGAAAGTGTAAAACTACAACAGTTGGAATCCGCAACCTCCTTAGACATCGCATGCCTAACCAAATGAATTCCTTAGACATCGCATGCCTAACATTTATAAACCCCGCATTTTAGTCTCATTATCGAAAACTCTTTTCAATATCAAGTCGGGCAATTCAACAAGATTCCCGATATTCTGATCGAATGCTCGTCGCAAACTTTAGTAGACGGCCGCACTCCCGGATGCCGTCGACAAAGTGCACTAAGACGGAACACCGTTGCCGCAAGCACCCGAACGGATGCTTTTGGCGACGGGGTTCTCCTACAGTCACTTGGTCGGGGCTATGGGGCGTAGCTGTCTATTAAGTTTACCCGGCGAGTATCCGCGTACGCTACGTGATTGCGACGGACTTTTGATCACATCAAAATTCCGTGGCAACCGATCATTTGAGACTAAACTGCTATGTTTATAATATTCAAATTAGTTATCTCATAACAACAAGTGGATTCCAAATATTGTATCACAATCCAGATAAATAGACAATGTTAAACTTTCCGATCGAATAATCAAACACCCAAGATTTCCCCAATATATCTCAACACTTGAAATCAGTTTAAAAACATCCATTACATGCCACAGTACCAATGGTCCAGCCGTAGAAGGGTCAAGCCAACGCCTCACATGTGGCACGCCGTACTGCCACAAACCCTAAGGTTCAGAGGCAGTTCAAGACGGTCACATAATCGAGTTAAGGTTTGTTGTCTTCTAGAGGTTCCACCGCGTTACTTGCACGACTTAGAACGTTCTTAAACTCGAGAAAAATTCTAACTTTTGAAAAATTTTCCGACAGGGGAAAAAATGAGTTATTGATATCCGTTCGAACTTTTTAACAGTTTCTAAAAGTTATCCGGACAAAACTAAACAAAGTTAAAATATCCGATCGAATCATTAAGTCCCCAATACAACCCAGAAAACACAACACTGGAGTGAAAATAAAAAATTCCCAGAAGAATCAGGAATTAGCTACGGAGGTTACTGTGCAAAGCCTATCCCTCAATCCTTCCTTCTTGCCGCGGAACCACCGCCAATACCTAGGTTTGGCCGCGGTTCCGCGGTGCTTTGGGGGATTTAGGGGGTCGGGTTTCACAGTAATTCCTATAATTACCTGCTGATTTTTTTGAGTATTTTTAATTCACAAAAAATCACAGTTTAGAAAAATTTCCAGAGAAGGGGTTATATCGGGTTTTCCGGGTTCGATCGGACTTTAAACTTCGTCTAGACTTCGCCTAAAGCTCTAGCTTGGCTCTGATACCACTGTAGGGTTGCTAAGCACGTACAGAAGGGTCTACGAGGCATCAAACATTGCCCGATTAAAAATTTAGCCGTGCCGAACAACCCGAATACAGATCTTTAAACTAGAGATTAGGCGAAAACTAGCATGTTAACAACTTTAACACTAAGTGAGAGGGATTACAACCTTTGTAGATCCGGTCCTTCACTTCATATGCTCCGTGTTGTGGTCCCTTCGCTGCGATCATCGGGTTCCGGACTCTCGAGAGGTTCCACGAAGAGAAAGATGCAACCTTTGCTTCCGATCTTCGATACAAAGATGATCTACCTTGAAGTTTCTTTAACACAAGCTAACACTCATGAAATGATGTGAACACCCTCATCTAAATAGCAAGGGAAGATGAGGATGATGAAGTAGGATTTTTTGCTCTCTTTATTTATCTTTTTCTCACATATTTTCATCACAAATATCAAAGCAAGAAAGCTTTGTAAGCAAAGAAGAAGAAGGAAGAAGATGAACAATATGATAGAATTCCTTTTGTGATGAATAATGCAAAAGAGATAATGATGAATTATGCAACCATGGTAAAGTAACCATTGTAGAGATTGAACTAGGGTTAAAGGGTGTGGTTGGGTTAAGAAATATCATGCTAAAATATCTTTTCCAAAACAAAAAAGAAAACCTTCTAGAAACATCTAGAAAGGTTTAACCCTAATCAAACCCTAACCATGTTTAATCTCTACTAAACATGTTGCATTAGTAATCATATCATGTTACAATATTATATATCACATATATAATATTTATTGTAACCAAATAAAATAATACAATTAACATATATCGCATATATATCAATGTATTACCCGATCGAGAAAAAGAATCTTTTAGTGAGCTAATATTAGTTAATGTAATTTAATATATCATATATATTATTATATATTAAATTATCGAATCAACACTTGATTCGACAATCCGGCTATATCGCATATAACCGACTAATATTTATCCGTACCGATTCATCGAATCAACACTTGATCCGATGACCCGGCTGATGTCAAATATCGCGAGAATATAATACGGTATCACATATCGCATTATCCTCGGTCCCGCACATATCACATATGTGCTCCTACTCCGTTTTGCCTGAGCCAAGAAACCTCTGTGTAGGACTCTAAAGAATCGTCAATACGCCGGCAGTAGGTGATGATCATATCAAACACCCACAAGCTGCAAGCGGTCAGCTAAACGTAACAGCTACCCAGGTATTGAGTGCTCAGAAGATCAACAAGCAAGCCTGTACATTCTCCTGTGAATCCAAACAGTAACACTCCCGTACAGTCCGGTCTCGTCGTCTGATATGTTGCATATCTCGCCTAGGGGTGGTAAACGTCAGACCCCAGTAGCTCGATAAGTCGTGTCGATATGAGGTCTATAACAGTTCGAGAAACTACTGATAACACTTACCAGTAAATCTCAGCAACCCTGGCCAGGGATTTCCGGTTATAGCCAATCGAACACAGCACAACATCAACTCCCTATACCGGGAGAGACGAATCCCCTCCTATCGCTCATTGCCTCCATGTGATTCGGGACTGTACCCAAAGGCCACCTTTTTGCACGCCCTCTTGGACGTGGTATGATGGAAATCAAAGCACAGTGGGAATCACACAAGATTCTATGACGATCTCGGGTCAACAGACTACTCTGTACCAGTGTCACCGGAGAACTGCCATCTGACGTATGGTATAATACCATCTGGGAGTTCTCGGCGAGTCCGTCCAGTGTACCCAATCTCCACTGAGCACCCGTACACCATCCTTGATGTCAAACACCGATGGATATGGGGTCATCCATCGCCCATCATATGGGTCAAGATGCGTATACGCTAGTCTACTCTGGTGCATCGATGCCCTGTCTCGATACACCCTCGACTAGGAACAGTTATAGGATGTACTCGTCGACTACCGTGGCCCCACTAGTATGATCTCATCATGGTCCCAGTAGTCGAGTACATATCCTAAAGGCTTTATCAACATGTAACATAGAGACAATCAGAATACATGTTAAGATAAAGTACAACCAGATAGCATACTATCATGTCGAGAAAGAAAGTCCTCCCTATATATGTCCAAGCATCCACTACAATATACATCGTATATACAGTAATAGCCTCTAGGGCATACATATAACCAACAATTACATTGGAGTGCTTGTGGCTTAATGAACCCTTTTTGGTGTTAATTAGTCTGTTTGAGCCTAGTAGTGTTGTTAATTTTAGATGGATAGCCTTAAGTTGCTAAAATTACGGTAATCTAGCTTAATTCGTGTCCATTTCATGCCTTAGTAGTGATTTCGAGTGATTTAAGAGAATTTTGGCAAAAGTGAAAGTTGTGTTAGTTATACTAGCCCTTTTAGATTCTATAGAGACCAGTTAACCAGAGGTTTGCCCTAGATTTCACCAAGACACCCGATTTACCCGACTTGGCGTAATTTAGCAGTTTTATCGACTTTTTGGCCACTGTTGGATCTGCTGTCGACCCGTGACCTTCAGGATAAAATTGTGAAGACTGTAGCATGGTGAGACTAGTAGAAACACACACACACAGCACGGGGACCCACCTCCCCCACTCGGCCGCCGATTTAACCGTTCTGGCCGCAAATTGCGGCTACAGTAGGGGGTGGTGTGTGGGTATTTTGGGTGTAGGGTCATTCTGGGTAGGTTAGGCTTCTGGTACCTGCAACTTTTCAAGTTTGGCCCAGAGGCAAAATCTGGAGCTATTTGCGTGTTTTCGATGTTTTAAGTCTTGTGCGACACGCGCGTGATACGCGTGGTTCTGTGGCGCGCAGCGTGACACAGCGTGTCAGCTTAGGTTCTGGTGGGTTTGTGCGCGTCGCGTCGTGTCGTGTGCACGCGCGTTTATTTTCACGCACGCGTATCTCTTTTTCTATATATCGTGTTTTTGCAGGACTTTCCTGATGTATGTGACTTTTGTAAATTCTAGGTTCGCCGGCGGGGACTTCAAGCGCAGCGGAGAAAGGGAAGCAGGTGGTCGGACACACTTAGCACGGGATCACGGGTGAGTAGATTTAACATCTACGGGGGATGATCGTTTGGATGGCGCAAGTCGCCCGATAGATATAGTAGACTTGATATTACTTGTGACATTCTGATAAAAATACTTGCATGATAACTGCTGTAGTTAGTATCTATATGATGTTCCATATACACAGATTCATTATAGGACACATGCACCATTACCAGGTTTTATATGCAGCATGAGCACTATTCATGTGGACACACCCACCCTGCTAATTGCCATGTCACGACGCTAGACAACCCTTAATCTGAAACATGTTAATTGCCTAGAATTATGATATTGCAATAAGTATTTAAAATGAAACCATAATAATCACTATCCTCATGCATATGTATCATTATATCATTTGCGCATGCCTAGTATAAATCAAACATTGTAAATTGATACCGTAGGCATTCATAATCATTGACATGTGCATTCAGGATGATTTCATGAGATTTATGATATTTCTGGATTTCGGGGGAAAACCGCAAGATTTCAAACTTATAATCTTTTAAATATAAAGTTGCGGTTTTCTAGTGATGTAAAGTGTCGTCCACCATGAGTTTTGTTGTGGTTTTCGAGACCCGTTTCGAGGAGGTAGATGAACCGTCTCGGGTACATGGTGGGCCCGGTACGGTACCCCGGGGCAAGAAGATCGCAGGAGATGGCGTTGAGCCTGGCAGGGGACGGATTACCTACCGGTGACTTCATTGGGCACGGCGGATATCCAGAGGATACCGACCGTGGCCGCTAAATTGAGATATGGATATTTGATTTGGATCAGCCGGATGGCTGAGGTCAGAGATACTGGACATGGATATATGAGATTTGGACAGTTTTGAGGTGTCGTTGCTGGACACGGATTTTATTGATTTCTTGGGTTTTATGCTGATGTTAAAAAAAAAGGAAGTTTCAAAACAAAGGAAGGAATAATTCTTGTATATACTTGATAGTACTTTCATGTGGCGTACATACCTGTTATTACATCCATGTGACATATAAACTTTTTAGTACACTAATGATGCATACATACCTGCTAGTATATATAGTCATACCTGTTTTAGGGATGCTAGGATACTTGTGTGAATGCATACGATAGCCTTAGTAGATGTTATTTATCACTCACGAGCTGGCAACTCACCCCCGTTGTGCCACAGTTTTTCTGCAGGTCCATTCCGTCAGCACTAGAGCGGCGGATACCTTTGCTTCTTTTGCACTTTTTGCCTGGACTCGAGGCTTTTGCTCATAGGTGGGTTATTATCATTTTGTACCACCTTATATATTTTTTGTATCTAGAACACTCCATCAACTGCTACTATTATTTCAGTTGTACCTGTTTTATTTGGATTACTGTATATTGAACTAGAGGTGAGATTGTGAGACTTGGGGATTTATTTTATGTCGTATCTGGGGTCGAGCTCACTCGAGTCGACATGTTATTCCTATGCTTCATGCTTATTTATGCACATTGTTATTGTATATTGCGTGGGATTTGTGACCGCCTTGAGGCGAAGAGCTAGCTCCCGCTTGGGGATGCCATTTTCATGTTAATCATTATATTCTTGTTGCACCCGTTTGCGCTTTGCGCTGCGCGACACGTGTCAGCGCAGTTGCGCTGCGCTTTGCGCTGCGCGACACGTGTCAGCGCAGATGCGCTAGCGCAGCTGCGCTGCGCAACACGTGTCACGCGCTGGGGCATCAGCGCCAAACAGAATTAAAATTCTGAGAAATCTTTTCTGTTCTTGTTAAAACATGAAGATTTTCTTCTGCAAAGCAGAAGCCCTTGGATCAAAGATCCAACGGTGGGGAAAATTCCCCAAATCACTTAGAGAAAGATCTCTTTAACAAATTTAACTAATTTATGGGCGCTATAAAAAGGACCCTAGGCCTCAATTCAAAGGAGGAACATCATTTTTTCTTGAAAAAATTCAAGAGCTCCAAACAGAGAGAGAATTCTTAGAAAATTTCAAAGAAAAAGGTAAAAACCTTCACGAGAGAAAAGAAATCTCTTTTAATAAATCATTGATCTGAAAAACAGATCAATGTTCTTCATATAATAAACAGTGCTTTGCACTTCTCATGAACCACTGGTTCTTCAAAAACAAGAAAACAACAAAATAAAAATAGTGCTTTGCACTTTTATGAACCTCTGGTTCTTCAAACAAAAAGAAAAACTTATTTTTCTTTGATCTAAATTAGATCAAGAAATCAAATAGTGCTTTGCACTTCTGTTCTTGAATCTAAAAGATTCTTAGTGCTTTGCATTTCCAAACTGCGCTGTTGCGCTCTTAAGAGAGCGCCACGTGTCAGCTACAGAACAACTTGCGCTACACGCTCTTAAAATAGAGCTTTGCTCTCTGGAATTGGCGCAACTCACCAGAGCGCGCTACGTGTCAGCAGCGCAACAGCGCAGCGCACCGCGCTGTTGCGCTTGCGCTCGCCAGAGCATGACACGTGTCCTCACCACAAGCGCTTGCGTTCAGTGATTGGCGCAAAGCGCCTGACAAATGCAATGCATTTCATTTCCTGAAGGGCCAGGCCCAATTAAAAGGCTTAACATGCCTAATAAATAAAATGCTATGCATTATTTAAAAGGGCAGAGCCCAATTGAAAGGTCCAATGGTCCAAAACAAATGATCTGCATCATAATAAAAAGGGCAGAGCCCAGTCAAAATGGGCATAAATAGCCTGAAGTAATGCTATGCATTATTCTAAAAAGGGGAAAGCCCAGACAAAAGCCAAATGCAAATAAAATGTTGAACATTTTCAACTGGACTTAGCCCAATTCTGGCCGTAAGTCCTCAAATTAAATTGACTGAGCGATATTGCCCCCTTAAATCAATTTATATCCGGTTTGAGGGTACATCTCCGAGCTCCTCCGACACCTCTCGTTGTAATCCTTCAACGACGTCAGGGAGGCGACGGGTCCCAACAACCACACATGAATATGGACCAAAACTTCCTTAAACTCGTGGACCGAAACGTCCCTAAACTAACATCGGACAGAAACGTCCCTAAACTAATATCGGACCGAAAGTCCCTAAATTAATATCGGACCGAAACGTCCCTAAACTAATATCGGACCGAAACGTCCCTAAACTAATGTCGGACAATCACGTCCCTAAACTGGAACATAGACCACTACGTCCCTAAACTGGAATACAGACCACTACGTCCCTAAACTGGAGCAATAGAGCCCCCAAATGCTCTTTTGCCGGATCTAAACGGTCGCGTTAAGTTGATCTTAGTCTCAAAACAGGACTAACGTATCCTTAACGAACGTTTAAGTTGATCTTAGCCGCAACGCGACTAACGTATCCTTAAACTAAAAACACCAAACCCAAATCTAAGTAAATACGGATTTGGACTAATCCACGTCCTACGGGCGACGACATTACTCAGTCTCCGTATACAATCCACGGGCAACCACAAACAAAACAAACACACACGAAACGAAGTGAAATTCTGGAGAAGGAGAAAGTGGTTACCGCGATGCGGTAGCGTAATTAACTGCAAGGGCTTGCGCCTGCAGGGAAGAGCGTCCCCACATTCAAAAACCCCTCTAGCGAGGGGGAATCTGACGAAGTCTGCTACATCGGCCGCATCCGTCTAAACCTCCGATACACTGTGCCATAAATCAACTTGGCATCTTCGGAGAGGTGGACGGATAAAACCATATAGCATCTGCCCCGAATCTCAGGCGAGACGTCCTAACATCTTAGCCGCCATTCGGAGGGGAATAGATTCTGGCACGCCCGGTGGGACCTTTTCCTCTTTCCACTCCACACTTCATGTGTCGTCTTCGCGAACCAATCGCTGTTTGTTAAATGGTTGCCTTTGGATTTCAAGTTACTGAGATTTGGTATTTTGCATGGCGTAGAACTCAAGATTCAATGTCCTTTAACTGCACCAACTGCTCGAAATGCCACTGCAATGGACGCTCCACCTCACCGGGAGGTGTAGCATATGGGCCCCAAGCGGCTTCCTTCCTCGCTCTGCCGGTGGACCAGGTGACCCAGGCCACCACCGGCCTGTTTTTCGGGACCATGATCCCACCTACAAGCTTCTCTATGCCAATACCTGCACCGGAAGTGAACAAAAAGTCGGTCTTCGACCGGCTCACTGCTACGACGGCCCCTGTCAACGGGTCGCCTGCTACCAAACCGACAGCCTCTGTTTTCACCAGGCTAAATCAGAACTCTAAACTGGCTGTCCCAAGGAAGGCAATAACTGCTGCTCCAGAAGTCGTCGAGGCGGCTTCCCCTGTCAAAGAATCAGTCTTTTCAAGACTGACGATTCCTGCTCCTGCCCCTGCTCGAGGATCCGTCTTCGACAGGTTGAATATCACCCCTCAAAAGACAACCTCAGTCTTTAAGAGGTTAACACCAGCGACGCCTCATTCAGACAAGGGGCAAAAGAAGATGTCTCAATCTCCGAGCCAGTCCCAACGGCTCGTCATGCTCGACGTCGCCATTGGCAACGAGTGAGGAAGGCAGGGGGCAACTCCCCCTCAGGGCTAACTCCACCGGCTCCAGTGGTGGAAGTCAACGCTGCTGTTCCAACTGGGAACAGCTTTGAACTACTGAGGAGGGTACGTAAGAATTCTCCAACCGCTACATTGAAAAGATCTCCTCCACCTGCGGAGAGAGCTCCAGAAATGAAGCAAGAACAGCCCCATCAACGGCTGTCCTAAAAAATATACAAGGTTTGGCGGAGGGTTCAAGACTCCGTGATTGACCCAGATCACTCTCGTCAACAGAAAAAGGGGAAGGTGCGAAAAGAAAAGGACTGTCCTATTAAACAGCAGAGGACAACAATCGCTAGGGTGCCCACTGCAACGGCCCCCTCCACTTCAACGGCCCACAAAAGAAGATGGCCGGAGAAAACCCCTGCACCCACGGCAAATGTCAAAGATGGTGAACCTAAACGCCCTAAGTACGGGGGCATAATAGTTCATACCGTCTATGTGGCGTCTGCTAATGAGGACAGTCGCATATCAACAGGTCATAGACCGCACACGCGGTCAGTGACCAAGGCGCAGGAGCAGCAACAAAAGCTCCAAGAAATGATGAACGCTATGGCCGCACTTACAGGGCCAAAAGAGAACCCTGAAACGTCCTCAGATGAGCGCCAGGAGGAAGAAACCGACGCCGAATTCCTTCGTCGGATATTGGAGAAGAAGGACAAAGAGGCCACTGAACAAGCAGCCAATATACAGCGTATGGGCCTCCTCTTCCAGGACATGATAGGGATGATGATACAACAAGATCCCCCGGCTGAAGAGCCCCGATCGCCCTTGGAGACGATAGGGGAGAGACATCAAATCCTCCACCAGCTCTATCGACAGCTAAAGAGGATACAATCTCCAAAGCTGATTTGGATGAGTACATCTTCCAGCAAATACGGGTTCATCATGCGACCGAAGCGGCCGGTCAGGTCGTAAAAACACGGCGGCCATATCCAAGTTGGTACGATCAAATCAAGTACCCACCCGGTTACACAATTCCCAAGTTCCATGTCTACAAAAGGACGGGCAATCCTCATCAGCATGTTGCCCAGTTCAGAGCACTCTGCGGCAACACCGGCGGTGATGACAAGCTGTTGCTTCGCCAGTTTGTTGGAAGCTTATCAGATACGGCGTTCGAATGGTACTCTGAGCTCCCGAACGACTCTATTAAAACCTTCGCGGAGATGGAGCTGCTGTTTACTCAGCGTTTTGCAAGCGCCAGTGAACGTACCCCGATGACGGCACTGATTAACGCCAGGATAAAACCCGGCGAGACATGGGTTCAGTACGCTATACGATGGCGGAACTTGTGGTCGAAGTGCGAGCAGCGCATTGAAGAAGCTCCCGCGGTGGGTATGTTTGTGGGAACCCTTGATCCGCAAGCGACCATCTCACAATTTATGATGTTTTTCAAGCCAACTACCTTCTAGGCCTTGATTGACAAACTAGCGCAAATGGATCAAATGGGCCATAAACCCCCTCTTCTAAGGCCGGACTCCCGAAATGACAAAGGGAAGGGAAAAGCGATCGTCATCGCTAATGCTCAACAACAACCGAGCGACTCGAAGCCGGTTGCTCGTCAAAATAATATGCGCCCGTACGTACCCCTTGAGGATAGGATGGGACGTACTTATTCCTTTCCCCACGATAAAACGAGGAGGTTATTCGAGCTGGCGTTGCGCAATAGACTCATAAATCTGCCGGATCCAAAACGTCCTTTGCAACCAAGTGACGTCAACGAGCCCAACTACTGTCCTTATCATCGAGTACTAGGCCATCCGATCGAAGATTGCTACGTTTTCAAGAATTGGCTTGAAAACCAGTACCGACAGGGCAAGTTCGCGTTATCTGACAAATGGAAGGTGAATCCCCCACAGCCCCACACCTCTAAGGGGACGAATACGCCGGGGGCAACATGCTCCGTCATTGAAGAAGCTCCTTTGGAGGTTGTATTATCAGCCAAGACAAAGAGGATGCTAAACGATCTTCAGACATGTCCAGCGATCAAGTGGAAGAACCCGTTGGAACCGCAGGTCATTGAGGGGATGTTGAAGCCACGTCCAAATCCAAAGACCGATGGTGGTGGTTCAAGCACTTGCAGCCAGCCGTCAAAATCTTCGAAAAAGAAGAAGAAGAAATCTAAGAAGCCCGTGAAGCCTGGCGACAAGCGCACGGACTTACAAAAGCAAATTGACGCTCTGGATGAATACAACCAAAAGGCACGGACTCCCATTACGCTCCAAGAGTTCCTCAATCACGTCTTTCAAGAAGAAGATGAGGGAGAAAGTTCATCGGATGAATCCGAGGAATATGTGGCCAGTTGTCATATGATTTCCCATTCGATCACGAACGATGAGGAGACTCCTTGCACTGAAACGCTGGGGGCAGATCTCGAACCAAAATTTCCGGAACTATCAGTTGAAATGATTGACGCGTTCCTTAACGAAGCTCGATTGAAAATTAAAGCTGATCGTGAACGCGAGACGGCTATATTTGAAAGGGCCAAGCGCCAGCGACTTGATGAAAGAGCTGAGATGATCCCGTTGGTGCTAAACACCTTCGCTACCGACAAAAGCCAATTCAAGATGAGGAAAAAGTTTGCTAAGGCTATATCAATGGGCATGAAGCTACCATCCTCTGAAGGAAACATCACTGGTGAAATGGAAACGCACCCCTCCTATTGCTTATATCATCAAAAGATTTCGCACCCCACTCAAGAGTGCAAAGCTTTCGATAAATGGTGGCAAAGATACGTTGCTCATCGACAATGCTTTAAGCGGGAAAAGCGTAAAACTCGTCGAGGGCAAGGAAATACGACCGAAGGGATTAAAAGAACTACCGGCAATTATCGCATGGTTAACACTGGCGGGCCACAAATGCCTACATTCGGGAGTGATTCTGTTGAAGAGCTAGAACTTGCCCCTCTCTTTAAGGAGTCCGCTTCGAGAAAAGAAGAAGAACCGAAGGTCTGCGAAAATATTCGGCTGCGGAATCAGACGCTGCCTGAAAAGAACCTCGGACCCTCAAGCAGAAAAGATAAAGGGAAAGAAAAGGTCTCTGAAGATATCGTCTTAGATGACC
This sequence comes from Agapanthus africanus, assembly GCA_030015575.1. Taxonomy (NCBI): domain Eukaryota; kingdom Viridiplantae; phylum Streptophyta; class Magnoliopsida; order Asparagales; family Amaryllidaceae; genus Agapanthus; species Agapanthus africanus. The sequence continues at coordinate 584,971,153 of CM057339.1, read as the reverse complement.
AAGTTCTGGAAGAGCTAAACGCCAACAACCCGCCGAAGAAGAATAAGGTGGATTACAACGTCTTAGCACATCTGAGAAAGCTGCCCTCACAACTCAGCAATTTTGAAGCCCTTTTGCTATCAAAAGAGGCGAGAGATTCATTGATTAAGGCACTCCAAGATCCGGAACAATTCCAAGCATGCCTGGCCAAGGAAAAGATGAAGGATGAATTGGAGGAAGTGCACACGGCCGATGTCACTTTCGGCGACGAGGACCTTCTCCTTGGGACGTGCGAACACAATCGCCACCTTTATGTCTCAGGATACTGCCACGATATTAAAATAGGCAAAATCCTGATCGATAACGGGTCCTCCGTTAATCTCCTCAACGTGCGGGTGTTAAAAGAAATCTGCATGACGTCCAGCACCTTGCTCGTGACAAGATCACCATCTCCGGGTTTGACTCCCAGTCATCAAGAACTCTTGGGTCTGTGATACTGACGTTACGCTTCGGGCTACTCGTCACAGACGTTAAGTTCCACGTCATAGACGCCAAGACATGCTACAACGCTTTGCTCGGCCGACCATGGTTACACGAGTACAACATCATCCCTTCTACACAACATCAGTGTATGAAGTATTTTAAGGATGGTTTCGAGTATACCGTGACGGGAGAACTAAACCCGTTCTCTGTGAACGAGGTCCGCAAATACGAAGATGCCAAATACTTCTTGCCGGATTTCGAAGACACGGAGAAGTGTCACAAGCCGGAGAACAAAACTAACGCCACCATCCCTGTCTTCGGCAGTGATACCGAGGAGGAAGAGGAGATAGTGTATTCGGGTCTGCCCCAACACAACACGCCGGGACCATCGGCTCCTACATTGATCTTTGGCAGCGACTCGGAAGATGAGATCCGTGTTGTATTCTCTGCTCGACCTTACATACGAACGTCCGCTGACGAAGAACAAAGTCTACAAGTCGCCATGGTGCCGCTTAAACACCATAAAGAATTGGATGCACTTAATATTTACAATATAGAAGAGCTGCAAACGTTTTATGTCCCTCCCAGGCGAGAAAGCGAAAAAGCAATTCTGTTTTACCGCTCTGAAGAAACCAAGGTGGAGAAAGAAATCTGGCATGGCGCGGATCCTACGCTCGACAGGCTTCAGCCTATTCGTCTTCCCAGATATTATACAGAGGGTTTGAAGAAGCTGCTGAAACGCCAGGGAATATCCTTCAAGCAGACCGTTCGAAAAGCCAAGTTCTATGATAAAGTCTGGAACGTTCCCGGGACTCAACGCAAACTGCCTAACGGGAGAATGGAGACGAAAGGACTCAGATATATCCGGTCAAAGAAACGGGAGCTACTGAACAGCTGTTACGTCATGTAAGACTTCGATGAAGAAGCAGATGCTCAATGGGAGGACGCTAATCCTAAGCCAGTGAAAGTTCCAGATGCAAAGGAGCCCAGTCCGTCGTTCGAGGAACAAATGGACAAACTTATAAAGAAAGCTGGTCAAAAAGTCCGAGACGACCATAACCGCGAAATGGCCATCTACGAGAAGGCCAAAACGCAACGCCTCCTCCAACAGGCCGTGAAAGATGAAAATGCCGCTCCATGTCAACCTGTTATAAAGAAGGCTCGGCGCAAAAGCAGAAATAAGTCGAAAGGCCGAAAAGGCGCTCAGCAGCAACAAAGCAGGGCTAAGAACCCACGCAAACGGGAGTCAAGTGCTATTGATCTATCCCTTATGAAGAAAATGGGCCGAGCGTACTCGTTTCCTCGGGACAAGACGAAGAAGATACTTGATCTTGCTCTAAAACATCAAATGCTTACATTGCCGGAGTCTAAACATCCCGGACGAGCGGGCGAAGTCTCACACTCGGACTATTGCTCTTACCATCGAGTAATAGGGCACCCTCTCGAGGACTGCTTCACCTTCAAGAATTTGGTCGAAGATCAGTATCAGCTTGGCAAGTTCGCTCTGTCTGACAACTGGAGGGTAGCGCCGCCGCAGAAGCACGGGCCCAAGGCCACGAAAGAAGAACCCGTTCCGCATTGGGATTGGAAGCGAATCCGTACTTGTCATGCGATAATGATATCAAAAGAAGAGCCCGAGAACATGGACGATCTTCCCTGGTGCTTCGAAAACAGCAACGATGAGGTGATCTCAGAATTCCCGCCAGCGCCAAAAGAGCTGGAAGATGGAATCCATACCACAGCAGATAACCTCAAGAAGATTGAGTTGGGGACGGCAAACGATCCACGACCGACATTCATCAGCGAGTTACTATCTGAAGAAAGGGTAGCTGCATTAAAGGATGTGCTTCTGCAGCATAGAGATTGCTTCGCGTGGAACTATTCCGAAATGCCGGGACTAGATCCAGAAATTGCTGTACACAAATTGGCGATATCCCCGAACATCAAGCCAGTCAAACAGGCGCCGACGAGAATGCGGCTCGAGCTTGAAATAAGTATCAATGCTGAAGTCAAAACGCTGATCGACTCTGGCTTCATCCAGGAGGTTCAATATCCGGAGTGGATCGCCAACATCGTCCCGGTGATGAAGAAAAATGGGACAGTGCGTATATGCGTAGACTTTCGGGATCTTAATAAAGCTTGTCCGAAGGACGATTTTCCAGTGCCAGTCACCGAACTGATGATAGACAATACGTCCACTCATGAGATTTTCTCCTTCATGGACGGCTCGTCAGGGTATAATCAGATAAAGATGCATCCCGAAGACCAGAAGCACACCGCCTTCAGGACCCCTCTAGGGATATTTTGTTATAAAGTAATGCCCTTCGGTTTAAAGAATGCCGGTGCCACTTATCAAAGGGCCATGACGCAGATCTTTGATGACCTTATACACGAAATCGTCGAATGCTATATCGACGATCTCGTGGTTAAAAGAAAATCATACGAGGAACATCTCGAGCATCTGAAGACCGTATTTCAACGCCTTCGACAATACAACTTGAAAATGAACCCGCTCAAGTGTGCATTCGGAGTTTCCTCAGGCAAATTCCTGGGATTCATTGTTCGACACCGAGGTATTGAAATAGATCCGTCAAAGATCAAAGCGATCATGGAAATGCCTCCACCGAGAACTCTCAAACAGTTGCGATCTCTCCAAGGGAAGCTCGCATACATACGGCGATTTATAGCCAATCTTTCAGGCAAGTGCCGTCCTTACAGTCACCTGATGAAGAAGGGAACCCCGTTCGTCTGGGATCAAAAATGCCAAAGCGCGCTAGACGAGATCAAGCAATACCTGCAGAACCCGCCGGTGTTGGCTGCTCCGGTTAAGGGAAAGCCTCTCATTCTTTATACAACCGCCCTCGAAGGTTCTTTAGGCGCATTATGGGCACAAGAGAACGATCAAGGGAAAGAGAGAGAACTCTACTACTTAAGTCGAGTTCTGCTGGGGGCAGAACTCGACTACTCCCCCATCGAAAAACACTGCCTGGCGTTGATCTTTGCGATAACAAAGCTTAGGCACTATGCGTTGGCGCATGAAGTCCGTCTCATTTCAAAGGTGGACCCCCTTAAATACTTGATGTCAAAGGCCATATTGACGGGACGACTCGCTAAATGGGCCCTGCTCTTGATGGAGTTCTCGATAACCTATCAGCCTCTCAAGGCAGTAAAAGGCCAGGCCATCGCCGATTTCCTCGCTGAGCACCCGATACCTGCCGACTCTCCTTTAAACTGCGATCTTCCAGACGAACATGCGTTTGATGCGATCGACGGTGATAATACCCGATGGGAGCTTTATTTCGACGGAGCATCTTCCGTGAAGAAGCGCAAACAAAGTACCCCTATAATCAAATCGGGGGTAGGATTCATCTTTGTAACTCCACAAGGAGGGATAATGCGCTTTCCTTTCTCCCTGACGGAGCCGAGGACAAACAACGAAGCCGAATACGAAGCTCTGATAGCGGGCCTCGAGATCGCCATTGACATGGGAATTGAAGACCTCCTCATATACGGGGATTCTCAACTGGTCGTTAGTCAAGTAAATGGCAACTACCAAACGTGCAAACCGGAGTTGGTGAAATACGGTGAAAAAGTACAACAACTGTTGACCCAAATCCCCTCCTACACTTTGGAGAACATACCGCGTGCGGAAAATAGCAGAGCAGACGCGTTGGCCAAGCTTGCTAAAGAACTGGCCGACGAGAACCTCGATGACGTTAGAATCGTAGTGCAAAGCCGTCGGGTGCTTGCCCCAACAGAAATATCTCCGGAATCATCCGAAGAAAAAGGAGCGAGCGAGCAGACGACCTTACAGATAAAAGAACGAGAAAAGGCTGATGACTGGAGAAAAGTCTTCATAGATTACTTCAAGTCTCACCGAATGCCTGAAGAAGCGTCCACAAGACATCAGCTCATAAAACGAGCCCTGTCTTTCGCCTTCGTCAACGATACTCTATACAAGAGGTCATTTGATTCTTTGTGGCTGAGATGCTTAGGACCTGACGAAGCGAAAAAGGTTGTTCAGGAAGTTCACAAAGGACTCTGCGGTTCTCACCAAGCAGGCCCAAAGATGAAGTTGAAGATCAAACGGATGGGCTACTACTGGCCCACGATGATCCAGGACTGCATCGAATATGCGAAGCAATGCCACTCATGCCAAATTCATGGGGACTTTATCCATCAGCATCCGAATCTACTACATCCAACGGTGGCTAGCTGGCCATTCGAAATGCGGGGGACTGATATAGTCAGCCCCATCGAACTTGCATCGTCTAGAGGACATCGTTTCATCCTAGCGACGACCGACTACTTCTCTAAGTAGGCAGAAGCGTTACCGCTGAGGGAAGTAAAGCCGGAGAATATCCTCTATTTCTTCAATACGCATGTCATATATCGGTTTGGAACGCCAAGACGAATCATCTCCGATAACGGGCCAGCCTACAGAAGCCACAAGATCAGTCGCTTTGCACAGCAGCATAATATAGAGTGGAGATATTCCTCGGTTTATAATCCGCGAGCTAACGGTCTAGCTGAGGCCTTCAACAAGACCTTGACAAAGATCATGAAGAAAACAGTGTCACGGAATAAGAAGGACTGGCACGAAAGACTGCAAGAAGTTCTTTGGGCATATCGAACTACGTTCAAGACGGCCACGAACACAACGCCGTACGCGTTGGTGTTCGGTACAGAAGCAGTACTCCCCCTCGAGATAGAGTTACCCTCTCTACGAATGGCAGTCCACTACGAGCTGACAGACGAAGAAAACGCTCACCTTTGGCTTGAGGAGCTTGACGCCCTTGAAGAAACACGGCTCATAGCGCAACAAAATCTGGAAGCTTATAAAGCAAAGATGACGCGCTCATACGAAAGATTGACCCGACCGAGGACATTCCGCCAAGGCGAACTCGTGCTAGTGGTCAAAAGGCCTATGATTCCCAATCGCGCCAAGCGGGGAAAATTCGAGCCAAACTATGAAGGCCCGTACATCATAGATAAAGTTTACCAGGGTGGGGCCTATCTACTCATGGACATGCACGGTGAAAGGCCTTTCAGGCCAATAAACGGTCGCTTCCTAAAGAAATAATACGCTTAATGAGCCACAGCCTAGGTCAATGATAGATGACGACGACTATGTCCGCTCTCTATCTTCCTAAGCTCAAGCTTTATAAAAAGTAGCCGGCCTTCTCCATGACGGACCGAAACGTCCTTAAACTAACGACGGACCGAAATGTCCTTAAACTAACAACAGACCGAAACGTCTTTAAACTAAAACCACAACATCCTTAGGCTAACGAGATAAAAAAAAATAAATAAATAAATATAATAAATAAAAACGGTATGTCCATAAGCAAAAAGGGCACGGATGAAAACCCGAAAGGGCTCCGTGAGTAAAAACAGCAGGGCTACCGGCGAGTGTTCGTGAAAACCCGAAAGGGCGCGACCTCGTAAAAAAAAAGAAAATAAAAAGAATAAAAAAAACGGTATGTCCATAAGCAAAATGGGCACGGATGAAAACCCGAAAGGGCTCCGTGAGTAAAAACAGCAGGACTACCGGCGAGTGTTTGTGAAAACCTGAAAGGTCACAACCTCGTTAAAGGACGCTTATAGGGTCCTCTCGACCTTGTAAGGAGAAACCACCTGCGTGAGATCCTTACGACTCACAAAGGGAGCAGCACACTTAGGGATCCCCATGATTCCTAAAGAGAAAATACACTTGCGAGATCCTCACGACTCGTAAGGAGAACTCTCTTATGGAACCCTCACGGCTTATAAGATTTGAAAGTCTTAAGTTACAGAGACCTAAACCTGTGCTTAAGCAACCCCCAACCTTCGATACTACCCTACAAGTGGCTCAATACTGACCCTTGTAAACAATCCACGGGCGCGAATAAACATTTCCCTAACCAAGTCTCATCCGTGACTGGGGGTATGTTCGCATGGTAAACAACCCTTGTAAATCCTCTCGATTTATGAGGAGAAAGCCCTCCTGTAGGATCCTTACGACTTACAGAGGAACATACACTTAGGAATCCTCACGATTCTTAAGGAGAAAACACACCTACAAGATCCTCACGGCTTGTAGGGAGAAATAACTTCGTGAGACCCTTACGGCTCATGAAGTCAAAAGCCTTAGCCGACAGGACCTTAACCCTGTTCGCTAAGCTACCTTTGTTCGACATCGACAGAGGCAAATGATGACGCGCTCCTGGCAATATCCCAGTTGTAGCGGTGCTGATGCCGAAATCGGTGTCTAATTTCAGGTTTACGGCGAAAAGCCAGTAGGCCGCACACGCATACGAAATAGCCGAAATGATGGGGCAACTTGCAATAAAAAGCAGCAAGTAAAGAAAATGTATGCATGGAAAACAGCCGAAATGATTGGGCAACTCGCAATAAAAAGCAGCGAGTAAAAATAAAATAAATAGCCGAAATGATTGGGCACCGCGGAAAATAGCCGAAATGATTGGGCAATCGCGACCTTCGCGATATAAAAGCTGAAATGATAGAGCATCGCGGAAATAAATAAAAAAAAGAAAGAGAAGAAATGATAAAACTTTGGCCCTACAGTTAAGATCACATCGATCCCTGTATACAATCCAAGGGCATAAACAAAGAGGGAACCATACCTTCCCAACAGGCTCCGCCAGAAGACGAAGCCAAACATCGACGGTTCATTCCAACTCCGAAGAAACCAGTGTCTTCAGCAAATTTCTCGACTCACGGATACAAACACTCCTTGACGAGAGCCTTCTGATCCGCGTCGACTCGCAGAGCCACCAGTGCCTCCGTGGGAAATCCTCGACTCGTTTCAAACCCCAAGGAAACAAATAATCCTTGGCGCTTGGGAAACAAATAATCCCTAGCAAACTCCTTGACTCACGGATACAAACACTCCTTGACGAGAGCCTCCTGATCCGCGTCGACTCGCAGAGCCACCAGTGCCTCCGTGGGAAATCCTCGACTCGTTTCAAACCCCAAGGAAACAAATAATCCTTGGCATTTGGGAAACAAATAATCCCTAGCAAACTCCTCGACTCACGGATACAAACACTCCTTAACGAGAGCCTCCTGATCCGCGTCGACTCGCAGAGCCACCAGTGCCTCCGTGGGAAATCCTCGACTCGTTTCAAACCCCAAGGAAACAAATAATCCTTGGCGCTTGGGAAATAAATAATCCCTAGCAAACTCCTCGACTCACGGATACAAACACTCCTTGACGAGAGCCTCCTGATCCGCGTCGACTCGCAGAGCCACCAGTGCCTCCGTGGGAAATCCTCGACTCGTTTCAAACCCCAAGGAAACAAATAATCCTTGGCGCTTGGGAAACAAATAATCCCTAGCAAACTCCTCGACTCACGGATACAAACACTCCTTGACGAGAGCCTCCTGATTCGCGTCGGCTCGCAGAGAAACCAGTATCTCCGCGGGAAATTCCCGATTCGTCTCAACATGCAAATGAAGCCTCAGGCAGCAGGAACTAAAAAACTTGCTTCCTGAACAATGGGACCCTGCAAGTCAATCCAAAATGGTCTCTTGCATACTATTCACAGGTCTCACTCTCCAAAGTCGAATTTCGACGAGGAGGGAAACAACCGCTTGTGGGTCCTCTCGACTCGTAAGAGGGAAAAATTCTCTTATAGGATCCTTACGACTTATAAGAGAAAACCACGCTTAGGAATCCTCACGATTCCTAAGGAGAAAACCCACCTACGAGATCCTCTCGATCCGTAGGGAGAAAAGTCTCTATGAGACCCTCACGGCTTATAGAGTTGAAAAGTCTTAGGCAGCAGATCTGAACCTGCGGCCTAAGCCATCGCTATTTCTTAGGAAAGTCAGGATACTCGTTCTAATCATCCGTTAACTATGTTTGCTGAGGTGATATGCTGATAGTAAAAGAAAGAAAAGACTAAGAAAATGACACATTACAAAAAAGGTGTATCTTTTATTCATAAACTTGATTGGATACAGGATACATTATGTCAAAGAATAAAAAATATATATATACATTCTTTTATCTACGAGTACAAACGATACAAAGATGGATAGCTACTGAGGAGGAAGTGTCTTTAGTAAATCCACAAGCTGCTATCGCACTTCCTTCAGTGCTTCCTCCTGAGTGACAGCCGCAGCCACCTCCGCCTCCACCTGGGCCCGCTGCTGCAAGAAGGATGAAAGTTGCTCCTCCGCCGCCTTCTGGGCTGCTTCCTGGCTGGGTGCATCTCGCTCGACAACGTCAAGTTGTTGCCTCAATGATAACCCTTCAGAAAGACATTGCAGAAGGCCCTCAAAGACAACCTTCAGCCGTGCGGCGTTGGTGTCACGGCCCGAAAGTACGGAACATGACCGGCACCTAAACTACGAACGTCTCGAGACGTACGTAATCTAAGTAAACCGAAAACCCAGAAATCCAAACCAAGAAAAGTAGTAGAGTGCAGGAAAAACCAACTTAAAGCAAGTAATTTCAATAGCATAAGCCGAATTATGCGGTTTTTAAAACATCAAAAATTTACTGAAAATTTCGGCAGAGTCTCCTTTGTAAATACTGGCCCCCAAACGGGATACAACATGAATAGTATACGAAATCAAGAAAAAGGCATCCCCAAGCGGGAGCTAGCTCTTCGTCAATCGACGGTCACAACCACACAAGCAATATAATATACAACGCCAACGGCGAGGATCAAAACTCAAAAGGAAACTCAAAACCACCAGAAATATAACGAGCGACTTTACGGTCGAAAGAATAAACAACACTGGTCTCTATCTCAATAAATACATTTTTGGTTGATGGAATTTACTAGATACAACGGAATAATATTATACAAGGTAATATGATGGGTACGATACAAGAAAAACCCACCTACTAGCAAGTAACCCGAATGAAACTGAGCCCGCAAAGCCGTAAAGAAACATGTACGGCAAAACCTGCAAGAAACTGGGGCACAACGGGGGTGAGTTGCCAACTCGTGAATAGAAAAACATCTACGCACAGAAATCGCATAAATAACGCAACCTAGGTCAATGATCATAATATATTCCCAAATATATGAATAACACGTAGCCTATAACAAGGCTAGGGTAAATATCTAACCCGAGTGTAATCTCATGTGCCTGTGTCAGTGCCTCAGGTATATCATATGAATGAGGTATGAATGCACGGAACAGAATGCATGTACTGACGAAAACTTCTTTCATAAATCAGTGAGATTTCTGTATTTTTAAAGTGAGGTACCATAAATGAAATCAGCATAAAACAGTGCCCAGCATCGACACAAAACAAGTGTCCAAATATCTCGATATCTCTATACCTCAATATCTCAAAATCAATATCTAGGGTGCCGTCAATCCAGATCGGCCCCTACCATCCATCTCAAGACCACGACGGTATCCTCGAGATATCCGACGCGTCGGTAATATCACCGGTCGGTAGTGCTCCCCTGCCAGGCTCAACGTCAACAACACATTCCTCTTGCCCCGGGGTACCGCACCGGGCCCACCATGTACCCGAAACGGTTCATCCATCTCCTCGAATCGGGTCTCGAAATCCATCAGCAAACTCATGGTGGACGACTCATACATCATAGGAAAGCCGCATTTTTTTATTTAAAAAGAAGGAAAGCAGTTTATATATGTTTTGCGGTTTTCCTCCAAATCCATAAAATAACATGGGAATCCGAATCATCAATAGCATGTAAAACCATGAATATAAGCATGAGAATCCATGAATACGGCATAACAATGAATAACAGTATGCATGAAGTAGCAGGTAATAACTACAATGTCTAAACTATTAGTTAACATGCTATGTCAAGCAATAATATTTTCTAAGGTGTACGTGACATGGCAATTACCGATGAAGATGTGTGTGAGCCGGCAAGTAAGTGTACGTGGTACATACGCATCATCGGTAATGGTGCTGGTATCCTAACAGCATGATATCAATAATGGAGTATGAAACATAATATAAGCATGCGATGCGAAGCGAACCACAATAAGGAGCGGGAGCTGAGAACTAGACGCAACTATAACTAATCTGCATTAATCTAATATAAGTCCTACAAATGGTGCCTTTTGAAATAACACGAATCATGGGGTTTTGAAAATAGGGGCTACGGTGTTTTTATGAAAAGATACGTCCTTTGAAATATCCGTAGGATCCCTTGACCTGTCTTTTAAAATACCCACGACCCGCTAGTTTGAAATAGGTGGGAGTCTAATCTAATCTAACAACTACACTAAACTATACGGCTGAACTACAGGTAAGGAAACCGCCTATCATCTGAGTCGATACATATACATACCTGTATATGTATAGTCGGTGATCCCGCCTCAATAATATCATATCCGATACCATATCTATAATCAGGAATCCCAAGTCAAGAGTGCGGATCAATCATCAAATATAGCTCGTACGTAAATCCGTCGTACGGCATCCCAAATCTGGGTACGGGTCAATATCACATTCATCATACTATTCATCTAATATCCTCTTTATCAAATGTCATGATCGGGGTACTGATCTACGTCTAGTACAATATTGATACCATCTATGTACGCATGCATGTATAAGAATCACTACGTCAAAAGACCCGCTAAAACATCATGTCGTATCTCAATACGAACCAAAACACATCACGGATCTTCTGGCCTCAAGCCCAATATCATCGACTCATCTCAAATCCCAATTACTATCCTCAAATCCAGTATATAAACACATAGTCCCATACCCATGTGTAAATATACACATCAATATATAATCCCATGTACGCACATATGAAAGAAGAATGTATGCAAATATGGGTGTGTGTGTCTGTGTGGTGCAACCACTACTCTAGGGTTTCGCAACACTAAACCAATCCAATCACACCAAGGATCCATCTCTATCATCAATAATATAAAACAATATATAAACAATATATATATGTGTGCATACGTATTCGTATACATCACCACGAACTGCGGGGGTGCTATACGCCATCCACCCGACTTCTCCCCGTAGATATAAATCTACTCACCTGGTCCTCGCTTGCCAGTGCCGACGCCGCCAAGCGCTTGCTTGTCGTCTCGAAGTCCACATGGGGTACCTACATATCATAACGCACTGTATCGCATTAAAACTAAATTCGAAATCGAAACGGCATACGAAAATCAAATCGGCACGCGTATCACGCATAGGTCCAAACCTATCGCCTACGCATGCAAGAATAGTCAAACCAACCCTCGATGTCGATGTACAAACGTCAAACCATCGAGAAAAATCCAATCACACACATTTGCACATTCACGAACCCTAATTTTAATATAAATTAGGTTAAAACTCACAAAAACCCCAATTTCACTTAAAAAGCCATTTTTCCGAAAATCTAGCAAGCACAATTCGCCGTTTTTGTACAAAACATGACGTTTAAATGAATGTAGCGGCCGATATACTTATTAAATATCTTAAATAAGTCATATAAACAATTCCCGGAATTTAATCTCATTAAATTCCAAAAACCCTAATATTCTAGTTTACAAAATACCTAAAATTTAACAATTTCAAAGCAAAAATGCACAAACTACAATCTAGCTTAGATTTGCATGATCTAACGCATTGAACCACACTTAATAAAGTTGATGAAGTCATGAAAAACCTAAACACATTTTTAATCCCAAATATTTAACCAATTTCAAAAACCTAGTAAGCAAATTAGCAAATTAACACAATTTTTAAACTAACCATTAGCACAAGCTACTAATCTTGTAATAACATGACAAAAAGCCTAAATATAACACACAACCATACACCAATTTTATAAAACCCTAACTTGCATTCAAATTTCTAACTTGAATTCCAAAACTTGCAACTTAAGCCTAATTAACACTTAAGTAGTTTAGCTTTAAGAAATTTGTAACAAATTAAGCAAAAATGTTTTAGAATTATACCCCAAAAACATTTGAAGATCCATAAGCATCCATGGCCTCCCAAAATGCTCTCTTTTCACAAAGATCCATGCCATACGGGCTAGGCTAAAATGGGTAGGAGTCGGATTTGGGTTTTGGGATTTTTTTTGATGGATTTTGGGCAATTTTTGATGAAGTTTTGATGAGAAAAGAGAAGGGAAATGGGGGGGGGGGGCTGCTGCTGCTGTAGGAGAGGGGGGGTCAGCTGGAATGGGAGGGGGAGAGGAGAGAGAGGGAGGTAGGGAAAGTGGGGGGAGAAAGTCAAAGTCCAACCAAAGTAAAAAGTCTAACTAATTTATCCATTTTCTTTTCTTTTCTTTCATTTCTTTTCCTTTGAAATTCAAGTGGGGAAAAAGATGGTGGCTGCTAAATTCAGCCAAGGGGAGAAGTGAATGGGGGTGTGTGGGTGTGGGTACGGATGTAGGGTGATGAAAAATGATAAATACAATACCCCAAACATCCATTTACGCTAAAAAAAGCCTTTTTTCTTCAATAATTTCTAAACCGTTTTGGCAAATAATTTCGTTCCAAAAACCACATGATAAAATTTTATTTAATGTTTTATGATGCACAAAATTTGTTTCAACTCATTCCAATTTGTAATTTTCCTTAATTAAATGTATTAGTGACGGCTTAAAATAATAATAAAATAATATTTTTTTCAGAAAATTTGAAATTTCACCAGCGGCTCAATAAACACCAAATAATAGCAATTACATAGCTAGAATATTTATACTTAATTTTTATAATAAGATATTTGTATTTTGACTTTTTACAGAAAACCCCCTTATTTTACCGATTTTTTTCTAAATTTCACCGAAACGATTTTCAAAACGTTACAGTTGGCCTCCACCCGAGCATGCAGTTAGGCAGACTTGCTCGAAGTCTCACTACGCTCCTTACGCCGTGAAATGACTTCTTGTTCGAGATGGCGGAAGTAAGGAGCGCTCTGCTCAACCCACGCTGTTCTTTGATTACTGGCAGCCAAGGTCTCGGGAGCGGGACGCAGCGACTCCAACTGATATAGGCGACCCTCGATCTCCCTACAATGGTTAACCCAGGATGCGATGATGCCCTGATCATGAAAGTTCACGAGTATTGCTAGCATCGGGTTAACCACCATAGCGAAGTCTGCGGCAGATGTAGGAGTTTCTCGACGTAGTCACTCAACATGCGCAGACTATTCGCGGCGCCTTTTGAAGACAGACTCCTCAGATAAGGACCCGCCGGCATTGTAATACGAGGCTCGAAGGGCGACGAGGACGGAACGACAACAGAAAAGAAACAGGATGCGATCAGATAACAGTACAGAAAATAAAGAGAGGGAAGTTATCAACGTGATAGTCGCTGTACCAGTCGAGACAGGTGGCAAGGTCGGAAGGGCCGGTGGCGCAGCTGATCTTTTATCCCCTCCTTCAATCTGTAGCACTGCAGTCAAAATAAAAAAGAGGGGGTTAGAGGTAACTCCATCAATGAAAAAAGAAAGACATCAATGGAAATCATACTCACCAACGCCACCAGAGGAAGAAGCAAGTTCGGATGGGAAAGAGAAGTGTGGGAGCAACATCTGATATACATGATCAAAGAGCACTCCTGAAGAGATACAACTATTGACTTTAGTACACAAATTATATGTCTGAAGTATAGGATTAATAAATTGCAAACCCATACCTTCCAACATCTTAGATGGTATGAGAGAGGGTTGAGAGGTGACCACCGCCAAGGCAGTTGTTGAAGGCGCTCCCTCAAGCAGTGGAGCATCGGCACTGGCTGCACCTGCATTACAACAAATGCGAATTTATCAGAAAGGATTGTAAGATAAAAAAAGATAGCAACTTGGGATTTACCTGATGAGCTGCCGGCTGAAACGGAGGCGATTCCCTCCTCTATTGACATGAGACCACCGCCCGTGGCCTCATCACCCGACTCAATGGGAACCGTTGTGGTGCTCGCGAGACCTGGAGACGGCGGAGGACCATAGACGGGGAGGGCTATGACTGGAGTATTGCCAGATTCCAGAGAAGGAGCGGTTGGCTCGTCCTCGGGAATCATGGCCACCTCATCCACTACTCTCTCAGGTTCAGTAGTCGCGGTTGTATCGTCCACCATCACCACGAGATCGCCGGCCTCGAGCGCCTCATCCGCCACCACCCTGGGCTCAGTTATAATGATCATATCATCTGCCACCACTTCAGGTTCGGCATCAATGACGTTCTCGGCGGCAGGCCCCTCGACCTCCACCTCAGGCTCCAAAGCCACAACGACGTTACCCACCGTCGGCTCGAGTTCGGCAGGTACCGCCTCCTCTGTTTCTTTGGGATCAACAGTTTCCTCCTCCCCCTCGATCGGACTTGGCACTGCAAGATAAGAGATATAAGGACCAATGACATTAAAATCCTTATAACAAAAACTCTGAGAGAAATATTACCTGAAGCGGATTTACCGTTTGCGCTCCGAACTGCGCGCGCCACCTCTCTGCGGGCAGTGGATATGGCGACAGGGGCCTCTTCAGATGGAGTATCAGCACGAGGGGCGGTGCTGGGACCCGCTCCCATAGCCAAGGCAGCCCTATGCGCCTTCGCCTCATGCCTCAGCCGCTTCCTCTCCTCCCGGGCTGTCGCGATGGACCTTTGTGACGCCTCCTTCAAGGCGTCGTCATCCTCGTTCAGGGATGCCTCCAGAGCCTTTAAGGCATCTTTCATCGGCTCTTCAAGACGAACCTCCTGCGGTGGCCCAGAGGAAGCAGGAACATCGGCAGCTGGTAGAACATCTGTGTCACTTGGAGGGAACAGCATTGAGGTTCCTGTGATTAAAAGGGAAAGGTTAGATCGACCATAACATAAGGGAAATGAAAACTTGATGAGTCGACACTTACTAAGGCCCATGGATGCTCTAAGACGTTCCTCCTCCTGGAAAGTCTTCAGAGAAGCGGCAGTGGCTTCTTCATCAGTGATGCCTGTTGAAAGAAAAGAAAGAAAAGCGTTAGTCAAAGGCAATGAAGAG
The DNA here is from genome assembly GCA_030015575.1 of Agapanthus africanus. Classification (NCBI taxonomy): domain Eukaryota; kingdom Viridiplantae; phylum Streptophyta; class Magnoliopsida; order Asparagales; family Amaryllidaceae; genus Agapanthus; species Agapanthus africanus. The sequence goes on along the minus strand of CM057339.1, from coordinate 584,955,748 downwards.
GATATGTTGCAATAAAGAAAAGGCGACTGGTAGTTACCTGATTGCGCAAGCTTAGCTAGCCACGCGTCACGCCCCGCCAACCACGCTGAAGCTTTGAGAGCAGCCTCCAAGTCTGTATCGTCCGGCGGCGGCATCACAAATCCTTCGTTAGTCCCGTATTCGATCAGGCCCTCGGCATAGGAAGCATGGGGTTCCTGACCGAACACGACGTCCGCGGTGAAGAGCGACTTCTTTTTCTTTTGCCCTCCGACCCTAGGCTCACGGGGGATCGACTTCCGCTTAGCAGCCACTTTGGGACGACGGGTCCCGATGTCCGCACCCACGCCAGACTCTGGCGAGGGTACAACCACTGTCTCCACTGGAGCACAGGGTGCGGGAGGTGCATCTGTGATATCAGGGAGCGGCAACTCACGTGGAGGACTTTGCGCACGCGATGGTCTGCCCCCAGCATCTTTTAGAGGAGGAACCACCGGGGTCCTTGGCACTAAGGGAGCGTTACGGTTGGTGCCGGGAGGTGCTTCTTTACGGTCGATCAACACTCGCCTCTCTTCCTTTATAACGGCCCCCGTCGCATGATTGTACCACTCTTTATATACATTAATGAGTCGTGGAGTGCAGAACGACGTGTTGATAAAAAAACGAGAACCCGTGTTCAGGCGCATGAAGTGATGTAACGCGTTCTCCATCCCTTCTTCATTGGCAGCAGGTTCCAGTAAGAAAGCTTCCAAGGGTACCCCTTGATCGTAGCCCAGTTGTTGGGCAAAACGATGCGGGTTATATCTCATGAAGATTGCCACACCGTCCTGCCTGAAGACTAGGAAGCCCGGTCTAATAGAATACAAGTGGAGGGTCTCCCGGGCCGTCAACACTGAAGCTCCATCCCTAAAGGAGTCCTGTAATGGTCGCACCGCAGTGGTGGACGCTTTTCCAATGGTTAATACCTTGTCAATGAAGGACATCCCGACTCCAATGGTGTGAGGGCGAAGCAGTAAACCTCTGGCGTTCCGTGGTGAAGGGGTCACGATTGATGTGCCAATCAATTGAATAATGCGAGGGAAACCACACTTGTCAAAGAACGAGGGCCTTTTATGCATGCCGAAGACACCCGCCGTATGTAGCTCGAACCACGACATAAAGTAGTGCATAGGGAAGACCACGTGCAATACCCCGGGCTCGTTAGCATCCGCTGCTCGGTTGAGACCATGATATAGGTGCGCCAAGCCAGCGATCCCAACAACCACCTTTACCCCGATGGCCATCCGGTGGGCTGGGTAAAAGACAGAGGGCTGCATACGATGAGAGTGCATTGGGATCGCAAACCAGCTCAGCCACAATCCAAGAAATCCTAAGAAAAATGCCTCCTCATCCATTCCAGGGGCCGCAAATTCTGCAAATGACATAGTAGGGAAGTCCGGAAGGAAAAAACCCTTTTGATCTATCTCCTTCTCCGGTAGGTTGTCCACACCTAAACCGAAAGGGTCATCCAGAGTGGCAAACTTGGCAGCCTCTGATGAGAGGACGCTTGGGCGAAGGAACCGAGCAGTGAAATCTTCAAAGTTAACCCCCCGACTCCCATGTTCGATAAAAGGAGATTCATAGATGTTCAACACCTTAATCAAACTTGGGAATTGATGTTGAACGGCATTCTCCGGCGTGACCCCCCTTACCACTGGCCTAGCACCAAAGACGTACACATCTGTCAGGACCAGCTCCTCATAATGTTCTCCCATGACTGGTAGACCGGATACCTCCATGAACTCCTCCAATGAGATGGACACTTCCCGATCCATGGCAAGGAAAGTGTGGGTGGGATTGTTCCACTGCTCCAATAAAGCCTTAAACCACCAGGTGGGGAGCATGGGATACTAGAAGAGAGAGACGTAGACCGCGGTGTACAATCCTAATTTTATCAACTGCGACTTCTTAGTCGACAGGATGTACCGGGCCCACGGCAGGTAGCCAATCGGATGACGGGGGATCAGACCAATGTTATATGATTGCCCCCAGGGTCTCGCCTCGCCCTGACAGATACGACGTCCTAGGATATCCAAGACCATAGGACGTTGGACCGGAACCGCATCCATAGTGGGATGAAGAAAGCTGTTCGCGGTCCAATCCACCATCTCCACGGCATACTGCACCAAGGGTGGGGTAGCATAATGAATTGCTGTGACGGGCTCGGACGGCACTGCGCATGTGAAGCTGCGTCGACCCATGATGATCTGGTTATACCAAGACCCCCAAAGGTGGAGGTTCTTGTACTCCGGGTCGTATTCTTTAATCATGGTCAGGACTTCACGGTCCGAGGGCGCCTCGGGAAATCCCTCCTCCGAGCGGACGAACGGGAATGAAGTGTCTAGAGACATGATCGCTGCAAAAGAACAATTTAGCCGTTAGTGTCGTAATTCCAACGTTTGGCTTCTAAAAAAGAAAATGCATTAATTAAATTAAATTAAAATTAACTAATTACACCACACAGCAGTGCAGTGAGTAGGAGACCAAAGAGGGGACCCATAAAATCTGGATGACAATACGTCAGTTAACAAGACAACCTCATCATTGGATGAGATTGTCAGTTGGTCCCCAGGAAAACATTCCCATTTATAAAAAAAGGGGGAATAATCCCTAGAGACAAGGAGAAAATCTCCTCTTTCAGAGCAAAGCTCTATCACAGAGTAACACTTGTCAAACTCTGGTCCCAGGAAAATAAGATTCCTTAAAAGAGCATGGCTCTGTGGTAATAATGGAAAGGGTCCATCAGAAAAAAATTTACACTTAAAAGAATCAACAATTTTGGAATCTTGAAAGATTCATGAAAAACTTATAAAAAGATTCCTCATTTTTCAAATCTAAAAGAGCTATTTTTGGATCCATGAGCAAAGCTCTGATCATGGGTGAAAACCCATGAACAAGATCTCTGTAGATCTATGGATTCATAAGAGCAAAGCTCTGTTGATGAAACCCAAAGGGGATTTCTTTAGATCAGAAGATCTGTGAGAGCAAAGCTCTATGGGTTAATTAAAATTAATTTAACTTAGGATTAATTTTACCTAAAGTTTTCTAACTTGGAAGAGCAAAGCTCTAAAGTTCTGGAAACGAGAGCAAAGCTCTGGAGTTCTAAGCAAGAGCAAAGCTCTGGAAATCAAAATCTAGAAAATAGTGAGATTTTTTCTAAAGGCCAGAGGTCCTATTTATAAGACGCTTGCGCCCCTTGAGCTCACCCCTTGATCCAACGATCAGGAGTTTGCCACCGCAGCACTCACGTGTGCGCCACGTGAGCGCAACGGTGGGGGGGGGGGCATTTATTTCGCCCAATCAGAGCAAAGCTCTGTTGAAATTCAAAATTCAAAATTTTGAAGCAATGCTTCAAATCTCGGGCGCAACGCGCCACATGTCAGGCGCTGATACGTCAGCGCAGCGCCCAAGAAGGCACGCCCAATTAGAGCAAAGCTCTATTTAAAGGAAGCAACGTTTCAGTTGCGCATGCACTGCGCTGCGCGACACGTATCAGCGCAGATGTGCTCGCGCAGTTGCGCTGCGCTGTGCGCTGCACGACACGTGTCAGCGCAGTTGCGCTGCGCTTTGCGCTGCGCGACACGCGCTAGCGCAGTTGCGCTGCGCGACACGTGTCGGCGCAGATGAGCTAGCGCAGATGCGTTGCGCTGTGCGCTGCGCGACACGTTTCACGCGCTGGGGCATCTGCGCCAAACAGAATTAAAATTCTGAGAAATCTTTTCTGTTCTTGTTAAAACAAGAAGATTTTCTTCTGCAAAGCAGAAGCCCTTGGATCAAAGATCCAACGGTGGGGAAAATTCCCCAAATCACTCAGAGAAAGATCTCTTTAACAAATTTAACTAATTTATGGGCACTATAAAAAGGACCCTAGGCCTCAATTCAAAGGAGGAATATCATTTTTTCTTGAAAAAAGTCAAGAGCTCCAAACAGAGAGAGAATTCTGAGAAAATTTCAAAGAAAAAGGTAAAAACCTTCACGAGAGAAAAGAAATCTCTTTTAATAAATCATTGATCTAAAAACCAGATCCATGTTCTTCATATAATAAACAGTGCTTTGCACTTCTCATGAACCACTGGTTCTTCAAACAAAAAGAAAAACTTATTTTTCTTTGATCTAAATTAGATCAAGAAATCAAATAGTGCTTTGCACTTCTGTTCTTGAATCTAAAAGATTCTTAGTGCTTTGCACTTCCAAACTGCGCTGTTGCGCTCTTAAGAGAGCGCCACGTGTCAGCTACAGAACAACTTGTGCTACGCGCTCTTGAAATAGAGCTTTGCTCTCTGGAATTGGCGCAACTCACCAGAGCGCGCCAAGTGTCAGCAGCGCAACTGCGCAGCGCACCGCGCTGTTGCGCTTGCGCTCGCCAGAGCATGACACGTGTCCTCACCACAAGCGCTTGCGCTCAGTGATTGGCGCAAAGCGCCTGACAAATGCAATGCATTTCATTTCCTGAAGGGCCAGGCCCAATTAAAAGGCTTAACAGGCCTAATAAATAAAATGCTATGCATTATTTAAAAGGGCAGAGCCCAATTGAAAGGTCCAATGGACCAAAACAAATGATCTGCATCATAATAAAAAGGGCAGAGCCCAGTCAAAATGGGCATAAATGGCCTGAAGTAATGCTATGCATTATTTTAAAAAGGGGAAAGCCCAGACAAAGGCCAAATGCAAACAAAATGTTGAACATTTTCAACTGAACTTAGCCCAATTCTGCCCGTAAGTCCTCAAATTAAATTGACTGAGCGATATTGCTCCCTTAAATCAATTTATATCCGGTTCGAGGGTACATCTCCGAGCTCCTCCGACACCTCTCGTTGTAATCCTTCAACGACGTCAGGGAGGCGACGGGTCCCAACAACCACACATGAATATGGACCGAAACGTCCTTAAACTCGTGGAACGAAACGTCCCTAAACTAGTGGACCGAAACGTCCCTAAACTATTATCGGACCGAAACGTCCCTAAACTAATATCGGACCGAAACGTCCCTAAACTAATGTCGGGCAATCACGTCCCTAAACTGAAACATAGACCACCACGTCCCTAAACTGGAATACGGACCACTACGTCCCTAAACTGGAGCAATAGAGCCCCCAAATGCTCTTTTGCAGGATCTAAACGGTCCCGTTAAGTTGATCTTAGTCTCAAAACAGGACTAACGTATCCTTAACGAACGTTTAAGTTGATCTTAGCCGCAACGCGACTAACGTATCCTTAAACTAAAAACACCAAACTCAAATCTAAGTAAATACGGATTTGGACTAATCCACGTCCTACGGGCGACGACATTACTCAGTCTCCGTATACAATCCACGGGCAACCACAAACAAAACAAACACACACGACACGAAGTGAAATTCTGGAGAAGGAGAAAGTGGTTACCGCGATGCGGTAGCGTAATTAACTGCAGGGGCTTGCGCCTGCAGGGAAGAGCGTCCTCACAATCAAAAACCCCTCTAGCGAGGGGGAATCTGACGAAGTCTGCTACATCGGCCGCATCCGTCTAAACCTCCGATACACGGTGCCATAAATCAACTTGGCATCTTCGGAGAGGTGGACGGATAAAACCATATAGCATCTGCCCCAAATCTCAGGCGAGACGTCCTAACGTCTTAGCCGCCATTCGGAGGGGAACAACTACTATTATTTCAGTTGTACCTGTTTTATTTGGATTACTGTATATTGACCTAGAGGTGAGATTGTGAGACTTGGGGATTTATTTTATGTCGTATCTGGGGTCGAGCTCACTCCAGTCGACATGTTATTCCTATGCTTCATGCTTATTTATGCACATTTTTATTTTATATTGCGTGGGATTTGTGACCGCCTTGAGGCGAAGAGCTAGCTCCCGCTTGGGGATGCCATTTTCATGTTAATCATTATATTCTTGTTGCACCCGTCTGGGGATTATTTTTTACAAGGAAATTCTGAATGAATTTTGGGGAAAAGGAAAGTTATTTTAAAAAGGGATTTTGATATGCTAGTGGAGTAAAATGCTTAAATAAATTAGTTTTCCTTCACTCTAAGAATATTAATTGGGTTTTGTATTCTGGGCTTCGGCTTACTTATTTTACGGACGCCTTGAGACGTTTCGTAATCTAGGTGTCGGTCGCGCTCCGTACTTGCGGGTCGTGACAGAAGGACTCGATCTACAAAGGTTGTATGCTCTTTTCTTCTCTTTAGTTCATCACACCTTAAAAGCGAACCCTAATTATCTAGTAATGATCTCGTTAGTCTAACTAAGCACCTAATAAAATTTAAAATTTAGTATGCTTCATGCCTCTAGAACCTCATGGTGGTGCTAAGGTCGACTTTCATGGTATCAGAGCTAAGCTAGAACATTAGGGTAGCTTGTAGCGACGTTAGAAATCCACCATTTTTGTCGTGCATAAACTGCCGATAAAAACAGTTTCCAAAATGATGTTTTGAGTAGTTTACACACCCCGCGGGCTCACGGTTTGAACTGATAAGCCGCGGGATGGAGCGTACTCACCCCGGGGTACCCTGGGGGGGAGGGACTAGAGGACAGACCCACACCCCAAGACCACTACAAGGTGGCCTTGGGGGTGGGTGACCCGAGAGCACCCCAACTGGGTGCTCTCGGGTTTGCCTTCCCCTAGGGGCCACCTCGAGGTGGCCCCCGTAGGTGGGTAACCCCCATGAGGCTCCCTATTCGATAGTTAATTTTGGTATCTTTGCTTCCGCAAAGATTCGGGCAGGTTTCGAGTTGGTTTCGACTCCCGGATTGGCTTAAAACGATCGTTTTTGGAACTTTAGCTCACTGGATTTTTCAAAGTTTTGGAAAAACTGGTTTAGTTTGCAAATTGCGTGCGGAATTCTAATGTTGCGGTTACTATACAAGCTTTGTAATGTGTGATACATTTATTAGAATCCTGATTAATTAGTTTTATGAAAACTAGTTAGTATATTGTAAACCTAGCCATTTAGTCTCAATTGATCGATTGCCACAAAGTTTTTATTCGGAACAAAACTCCGTCGCAATTGCGTATTGTACGCGATCACTATGTAGGGAATCTTGTTGAATTATCCGACAACCAATTGAAAAGTGTTTTCAATTTGAGACTAAAATGCATGTTTTATAAGTTAGGCATGAAATTCGGAATATGAGATATTCCGGGTTTATGATGTCTATGAATATCGCGGATTCTAATTATTGTAGTTTTCTATTTCTTTTTCTGCGACCGTAAGTGTAATATGTGGGGTATCCCAATCTCGTTGCTATATGTCAACGAGTTTTAGAGATACGCATATTTGCTTACGTTGATGATATATGATATCATGTGCTGCTGTTGATATGATTTGTTGAATCGTCGTGAAAAAATAGCCGGGGGGTTTTATATGAGATGGGGTTTTTTTATTTTCATTCATGTAAAATCTATATGTAATATTCTTTTATTGGGGCACTTCCGGGTTGAGGATGTTTTCACCACTGTTGTATATTATTTACTTTTCTGCATTAGGATAGACCCAAGACGGGGAGCACAAGTAACCGGGTTATAGAGTCCAGTGGGAGAGCATCTCAAGGAGTTCAGACCGGGTCTCCTAACTCTAGAATTAGCAGGGTTACTTTCCGCTCTCGTAGGGGTCTAGGGATGTGGGTTTGGCTAATCATCATGACTGTGGAATCCGTGTTTTACATTACTGGCTAAATTTAAAACACGGACATCCTAGTATATCCAATATTTCATATGTTGCTTCTGCTGCTTGTTTCTGTGATGTTGATCATATAACTGCGTGAGACGAATGTAATTTTATATATATGATATATAATAAACGTTGCTTATGTTTTATACCCGTGCTATTCCAGCCCCCGCTTTGCCGGTAGTTAAGTAACCTAACGGTGCATGATGGGGCCCCGTGGCGAATGCGGTTGGCATAAGCGTACGTTCTATTTTCGTTTCATTTTTCTGTGATGTTTAGGAAACATTAATTGATGGGACTTCATTAATGAGATTAATGAAAAGAAAGAAACCAAAAGATGTTGTGGAATAAAATTTAGAAAAAGGGTAGCCGTAGTTTTTTCTTTGCATAGTGGTATTCCTTGATGAATATCCAGCACTTCATTCGATGAGGAAAGAGCCGAGATCTCTTCACCGGGAGTGATCTCTTTAGCGAAACTAGCAAATGCTACAACCAACTCGGTTTTGTTTTTGAAAAGCTTCTCTAGTTCTTGCTTTGCATAGTGGTATTCATGAATATCCAGCACCTCATTTGATGAGGAAAGAGCCGAGATTCCTTCACCGGGAGTGACCACTTTAGCGAAACTAGCAAAAGCCTAAAAAACAGTCCTTTTCAAAATCACTAGATTCTACAACGATATCAAGTTCATTACGCTCATGATTTTCTTAAAAACCCGCGTAGCCTTCCGTCATTTCAGATAAGTACTATTTGGTATTCGTGCTGCGTTTGTTGACCTTGTTAAGGTGTAGTGTGCGGTAGCTGATTAGTACTTATCTACAGCATGTGATGCGATTGGATTAGGGTAGTCATGCGGCTTTGTTGACCTTGTTAAGGGTCGTATGGGTGGGTTTAATTCAATCGAGAAATGACGGGTTGAACTTGCCTAGCGCTTATGATTTGTTGACCTTGTTAAGGTCATAAGTGGCTAGGGGTAAAAACATTATCGGGAATTTCAAGTGCTGAAAATTGCAATGAGATTGCATACCTTCTATGAGATAGTTAGATCTCGATACCCACTGCGAGTAAGAGTTACTTCTGGAAGAGTTTTGCACTTTACAATTAGCTAATCTAGTAGGTGTCTAGAAAGGTGTCAACGGGGTTATGCCTATAGGAAAACGAGGTTTATTTTAATTAGGTTCGGTCGAAAGCACGGGGAACCTCCCTCGGAGTACCGATACCAGCCTGGTCAAACGATTGGCTAACCTGTAGGGTGTAATTAATCCCGGCTAATCTTACCTTTTAGGGATTGAAGGAAGATTTGATAAAAACAATGGGAGCCATCCTGATTAGATAAAATAATAACCAATCTAATCTTGCAAAAAGCGCACCCTAACGCGTTTCCTTCTCTCTCTCTCCAAGCAGCAACCAATGTCACGCCGTAATCAAGGTAATAATAAGGATGTATTGACCAGACCCTCCTTTTATACAGGGCTAGGGAATGTTGGTCCCTCTCTATCTTATGAATGTCATAAGTCTGAGCAAGGGATAGGGGAATGTCAGGATTCTCACGCCCCCCGTACAAAGAAACAACATGTTGATGCATCTTCTTCGGGTGTGTTCGTTACCGAGAACTGTTTCTCAGTTTGTTCTACGTCATGGGTATTGGATACCAGATCAGGATCCCACGTATATAATTTGTTACATGGGCTAAAGAAAGGTAGAGAACTGGGAAAGGGTAATAAATCCCTAACAGTAGGGAATGGTGCAATTGTTGCAGCCAAGGCAGTTGGCGATTATCACCTTGTATTACCAATTGTTGCAGCCAATGATGATGTACAACATTATATCGGTTTCTTTGCTAACTAAAGAAGGATATAATCTTACATTAGAGGATAATGTTATGAACATTTTCCAGAATCAAGTGTTGATTGGATCTGGTACGTTATGTAACGGTATATACGTTCTTAATCAAAGTACAGTTCTTAACATACAGAACACAAACAAGAGGAAAAGTTCAAAAATGAATGAAGCCTTCTTTTGGCACTGTAGACTAGGTCATATCAATGCGACAAGACTGGCTAAGTTGCATAAAGATGGATATTTGAATCTGTTTGAATTTTCATCTTATGAAACTAGCCAATCATGTCTCAAAGGCAAGATGACCAAAATTCCGTTTACTAGACACGGAGAAAGAGCTACTGAACTCTTGGGACTGATGCATAGTGATTGTTAGTGTATATGCCCTAGAGGCCATTACTGTATCATACTAGTTTGTATATTACTTAATGGAATCTTGGGATATTCACCTTGTATAAACAATCTTGCTCAGTATAGTAGTATGCTACTTGGTTTGCTTCTACTTCAATGTGTACTTGTGTTTATTTTACTATATCACTTATACGCATTAGTGGAGCCCTTCGGATCTTTTGCTTGATTACCAGCGTTGTGATGGCAGTCACACTAGTGGGGGCTGGGTAATCTATAAGCACATCCTTATACAGGTCCCTAGTCGCAGGACTATCGAGACAGGGCATCGATACTCCGGAGTAGACTAGCGTATGCGCTTCTCATCCCAGTGTGGGAGATGGTCTGTCCCACAGCCATCAGTACGTCGTACTGGAGATAGTATACGGGTGCTCGTTGGGTTACGAGTACACTGGACAGGACTCGTCGGGAACTGACAGGTTGGTATTATACCTATCGTCAGTTATCAGTTCCCAGGTGACATGAGTACAGCTTAGTCCGCTGACTTGACACTGGCACTTCGCCTCGAGTGTGTTCCCACTGCACTTTGATCACTACCCTACCACGGCTCAAAGGAGTCGTGCAAACAGGTGGTGGTTGGGTGTAGTCCCGAAGCACTTGGAGGCAGTGACGGTTAGACAGGATTCGTCTCTCCCGGTATTGGGGGTTGACATCGCGCTATGTCTAGGAGAGCCATTACACGAGTAGTCCCTGGCCAGGGCAAGCGAGATATACTGGTAGGTTCCAGTGTTACCTCAGGGTGTTTTGGGCTTCACTCCGACACGACTTGTACCGCTATTGGGTGACTGACGTTTTACCGCCCCCTAGGCCCGACATGCGATGTATCAGACGAACATACCGGACTGTACGGAGACTGTCACATTCAGACTCAGTAGGAGTACAGATGGGGTTTCACCTCGTCAGCCTTCTTGTCGACATCTACCTGGGGACCGTTACGCACAGCTAGTGCCGCTTGCGGTCTGTGGTTAAACCCACTGCCAGCGTAGTGTCGAGTCTTTAGAGTCCCACACAGAGGGTATTCGCCTCTGGGCAAAACAGAGTAGAGGTCGCATGGTTTTGCGACAGGGTTCGTTCTCATCCGCGCACTTGTGCACGTTTGGAGTCCGGACGGATATTACTGGCTGACTCTGGTTTGAGTCAGATACCGGTATATGTTTTGGGCTTGCTTTTATATCTCAGTATTCATGTTCCTCGGAACAAGAATGCAGGTGTGTATGCACAGTTATTTTGAGGTGGAGGAAGATGATTTTCATTAGGGTTTCGGAACGGGTGCGTATGCACAGTTGACAGTTATCTTTTTCCAAACCCTAATGGATTTTTGGATTATCTATTAATAATAGTAATTAAATGAGAATTATGTTATGGTTGATTTTGTTGACTTGTTGACCATGGTTGACTTGTTGACCATGGTTGAATGTTGACCACCATCATGCTTTGTAAAGATCCTCCTTGATTCATGCTTACATTTCATTTAATGAAGCATGATAGTGGTCATTCAAAATTACCATCAAGTATTCTTATTTTGAATTATTATTATTTAGATAATTCTTTTTCTTTTGGCATTATGGTTGCAAGAAAGAAAAAGATAGCTCATTATCTCATTTAGCTTCTCTCTCCTCTCTTCATCTTCTTCTTCCTCAAGCTCAAGGTGATTCCTTCTTATGTGTTGAGAATCCTTCACCTTGAAAAGAAAACAACCCCTAGACACTCTCTACTCTCTCTAGGGTTCAAGGTTTAGCAAGCCGGAAATCCTAGTTCACTCCAAGTTCGAGAAAGAGCCCAAAGGTTGAACCTTCGAGGTGGATCCATCTTCGACGGAAGAAGGCTACGAGGCAAGAACCATCAACCTCTACAAGGTTTGAAGAAGAAGGAGTTCAAGTTTAGGTATAACCTTCATCCGAGTAGCTAAGTTTCTTTAGCAAGTTTGCTAGTTCAGTTTAGACACGATCCCGACCTTGTTTAGTCCATGTTGCCTCTTGCGATAAAAATTTGTTTTTTATACCGTTTCCGCCTCCTCGTAAGAACCGGGGGTCGCAATATGGACTTACAGTGGTATCAAAGCCTAACTAAACTTAAACTAGCTTGGTAGTGAAGTGTAACGAAGTTCGGAACCGAAAAAGTCACAAAACCGGAAAAACAAAACCCTAAGTTTCTGTTAAAATTTTTTCTGCTCTAAATGAAAAACTTTATACTTGTAAATTCGGCTCAGGGTTTTGTATGAACACCCAAGAAAAACGACACAGTGATTCGTTCAAACCGCCGCCCTTCCGCCGCACGAGGTAGGCATATGCCGCGGAAGCGCCGCGGTTTGTCGTCTTCTGTGCATCGTTTTTCGTGCAGTGTGTTTGTGTGTTGGTTTTGGGATTTTTAAAATATATTATATGTGCCCAGATTTTCCAGAACAGAAATTTGCTTTTGGGGTCCTATAATTCCGTATTTTTTCCGAACTTCACTGCACTTTGACTATGATGGTTATATCTGTGATGCTTGCATGTATTGAACGTCGGTTAATCGCTATAAGACGATTAGTCGGGGTTATACATGATCTGTGTTTGATATTGGAATGTGTATATGAATGTGTTGGACTGTCGCGGGTGAATAGCCGGGGTGGATGTGAGATGAGCTTTTGTTTTTCTTTCATTCATTGTAAATGTAAATTGATGTAATAATTATTATTTGTTTGGCCGCACGACCGGGTCGGGGTTGTAGCCGTCATTGTATAATTCTTTTTACTGTTTTTGCTCCTAGGATAGACCCATGGAGGGGTGCACAAACTGTCGGGTACTTGGCGGGTAGTTTGCCGCACCCGTAGGGGTCTTGGGTGGGGTATTGGCTATTCACCGCGACCGTGTTATCCGCTTTTCGTTTCAGGCTCGAAAGGATTGCGGATTGCTAGTATATCCAATGTATTCATCTGTGATCTGTAATGTCTATCATTGCTTTCTATTTAGGCGTTGCTTATGTTTTACAGCCGCGCTAGCCCAGCCCCCGCTCTGTCGTTAGTTAAGTAACCTAACGGGTGATGACGGGGCCCCGTGGCGAATGCATATGGCATAAGCGTACGTCATATTTTGGTTGTTTTCTGCAATGGTAGGATTAAATGATGGGACGCATTAAAAGTACTAATGCAAGAATATCACGCATTAAAAGAACTAATGCAAGATAATAAACCAAGTTAAAATCGTTGGAACACTTTCGAAAAACCACTCGGTTCTTTTCAAAACTAACTTTTAAATGCGGAGATTGAGCCACTCCTTCTAAAAGCTATCTCGTTCCATCGATTATATCAAGTTCACTACGTTCACGATTTCGCCAAAACCATTCGTAGCCCTCCGTCGTTTCACATGAATAGTCAATAGTATTCAAGCTGTGTTTGTTGGCCAAAGTCAAGGCATAGTGATTGGTAGCTGTTGGGTATTCATGTGCAGCATAGATAGATGCGTTGATTTGGAACAGTCGTACTGCCTTGTTGGCCAAAGTCAAGGGTAGGTACGGGTGGATTCAAATTAAACCTGGAGAACGACGGGTAGAACTTGACATGTGACTTATGATTTGTTGGCCAAAGTCAAGGTCATAAGAGCATGGGGCAAAAATCCACATCGGGAGTTTCATAAGTACTGAAACTTGCTAGATTTGCATACCATTTGGAGTGTGGTGATTCTGGTAGGATTCCTTCAGTTTCGTCACGCGATGATATTTGGATCCCGATCCTACTGTGAGTATATGCTACTCCTCGGGAAATTTCTCACTAGACGATCAATGCTATAAACCTAGTAGGTGCCTAGAAAGGTGTTAGCGGGGCTACGCCCCCAGGGAAAAGAGGTTATTTAATTAAGGAACTTCACGAAAGCGTTGGAAAACCTCCCTCGAAGTACCGACACTGGCCTGGCTGAACGGTTAAGCAAGTATTGCACGGTGGGATTGATCCCGGCTAATTCTTCCTTTGTGGTTTGAGGAGGGATTCGAGAGACAGTGGGAGCCATCCTGTTTAGACAAATTAAAAACCATTCTAAACTTGCAAGAGCATCGTGCTAAAGTGTTTCTTCTCTCCCCCCTGCAGCGACCAAATCGAAATGACTGGACTTAAGTTACTTCTAGATAAAAACATATTGACAGGGCCAAACTACAAAGATTGGCTCAGGAATGTCAAGTTGGCAATCACTTACGACAAGCTGGGGTATCTTCTTACCACCAAAGCTTCCCCCGTCCCAGGTCCCACCTCCAGCGTCGCGGATAAGGAAATCCGTAAGACTTGGGAGATTGACAGCGCGAAGGCCAGGTGCCTCGTACTTGCCTCGATGGACAACGATCATCAGAGGAGGCACGAGAATATGGATTTGGAATCCATATTTCTCCATACAAAAGAACTGTATGGAGAGCAGTCTCGTATCGCAATATACGAAGTGTCGAAGAAGTTGTTTTCGACAAAGTTGGCCGTCGGATCATCAGTAGCGGACCACGTGCTTAAGATGATTGGCTACACTGAGGAGCTCGTGGAACTTGGGACCACGTTGGACAGTGAACTCTAAACGGATATAATTCTCCAGTCCCTTCCATCCACTTACGCCCAGTTCATACTGAATTTCAACTTGCAAGAAAAGGAAGTTGAACTTTCAGAACTCCTCAACATGCTGAGGAGCGCAGAGGGCACCCTACAGAAGGGTAGGGAAACACCCACTTTGTTTGTAGGAGGATCTTCTTCCTCTAGGTCCAAGGCGAAAGCCAAGGGAAAGAGGAAGAAAGCCCCCGCCAAACCAAGAGGCGGTGTTAGTAAAGTGGGTACGAAGGGAAAGGAAAAGGCAACAAAGATTGCGGGGAAGCTTGTGGGTAAAGAGGAATGCTTCTATTGTCATAAGAGTGGACACTGGAAGAAAGATTGCAAGGCCTGGATGGCCAGGACACAGGAACTGAAGAAGGTTGCGGCTTCAGCTTCAGGTGTGTATGTTATTGAAAACCGTCTTTCTATAAATTCTACTTCCTGGGTATTGGATACCGGATCAGGATCTCATATCTGTAATTCTTTGCAGGCGTTGAGAAACCGTAGGGTTTTGAAGACAGGTGACATGACCCTCAGAGTTGCGAACGGAGCTAGCATGGATGCTAAAGCCGTGGGGGACTATCACCTGGGAATGACAGATGGGCATGTTTTGGTTTTGCGTAATTGCTTTTTTGTACCCAACGCAACTTGTAATATCATTTCTGTATCTTTAGTTTCTAAAGAAGGTTATGAATTTGCGTTTGTAAGTAATGTTGTAAACATTCACCTTAATCAAGTTCTGATTGGGTCAGGTACATTGAGCAATGGTATATACGTATTGAACCAACCACAGATTTTCAATGTCCAGAATACACACAAAAGAAAGTCTCCAGATATCAATCAGGCTTTCTTATGGCATTGTAGACTGGGTCACATCAATGAGACACGGTTGACTAAGTTACATAAAGAAGGATACTTGGATCCGTTCGAGTATCGGTCTTATGCCACTTGTGAATCTTGTCTCATGGGAAAGATGACAAAGACTCCGTTCACTGGACACGGAGAAAGAGCAAGCGAGCTCTTGGGACTCGTACACAGCGACGTGTGCGGTCCAATGTCTACACATGCGCGAAGCGGTTACTCTTACTTC
This sequence comes from Agapanthus africanus, assembly GCA_030015575.1. Classification (NCBI taxonomy): domain Eukaryota; kingdom Viridiplantae; phylum Streptophyta; class Magnoliopsida; order Asparagales; family Amaryllidaceae; genus Agapanthus; species Agapanthus africanus. Next base: position 584,940,200 of record CM057339.1, on the reverse strand, counting down.
ATTACTTTTACGGATGATTTCTCAAGGTACGGTTATGTCTTCTTAATGAAACATAAGTCCGAAGCCTTTGAAAAGTTCCAGGAATATAAGAATGAAGTAGAGAAACAGACCGGCAAAAGTATCAAGATTCTAAGATCGGATCGAGGTGGAGAATACTTAAGTGCCGAGTTCCTGAATTATTTAAAAGAGAACGGAATTCTCTCTCAGCTTACTCCTCCATACACTCCGCAACACAACGGTGTATCGGAGAGACGGAACCGAACCCTATTGGATATGGTACGGTCCATGATGAGCAACGCTGAGTTACCGCGATCATTCTGGGGGTATGCGCTAGAATCAGCTGCGTACCTTTTGAACCGAGTTCCTACTAAGACTGTGCCTACTACACCATATGAAATGTGGAGTGGGAAGAGACCCTATCTTAAGCACATTAAGACATGGGGATGTCCAGCTTTTGTTAAAAAGCAGCATGCGGACAAGCTCGAGGCACGCTCAGTACAGTGTAAGTTCGTGGGATATCCAAAGAACTCCAAGGGATATTTCTTCTACTATGAAGAGGAACAAAAAGTTCTTGTTTCTCGTCATGCCTACTTCTTGGAAACTGAGTTTTTGGAAAACCAGATAAGTGGGAGCACAGTAGAACTGGAAGAAATTCCAGAACCACGAGCTATTACTGAAAGCTTGGAGGAACCAGAGGGTTCAAAAGAACAGGACATTCCTACGCCGCTCCGCAGGAGTAGTAGGGAGTCTCATCCGCCCGAGAGATACTACGGTTTTCTCATAGACGGGGATAGAGAGGATTGCATCATAGAATATGATGAGCCTACTAGCTTCCAGCAGGCCGTTCAGAGCGTTGACTCGGTAAAATGGCTGGATGCAATGCGGACCGAAATGGAGTCCATGTACACCAACAAAGTATGGACGTTGGACATTGCTCCAGATGGGGTAAAACCCGTAGGATGCAAGTGGATCTTCAAAAGGAAGATTGGTGTAGATGGACAGGTTGAGACCTATAAAGCTAGACTTGTAGCAAAGGGTTTCCGTCAAAGACCTGGCTTGGACTATGACGAAACCTTTTCTCCAGTGGCTATGCTGAAATCCATTCGGATCCTTCTTGCCATTGCTGCCTTCCACGATTATGAGATTTGGCAGATGGACGTAAAGACCGCTTTTCTGAATGGAAATTTAGAGGAGTGTGTCTATATGGATCAGCCAGAGGGTTTCATTCAGAGTGGGAGCAGCGGAAAGGTGTGCAAGTTGCTTAAGTCCATCTATGGACTAAAGCAGGCATCGCGGAGTTGGAACATCTGTTTTGATGAGACGGTCAAGGAATTTGGCTTTATCAAAAATCCAGATGAACCATGCATCTATAGTAGATTTGTAGCGAGAACTGCAGTATTCCTCGTTTTGTACGTGGATGACATTCTCTTAATAGGAAATGACATTCCTGTGCTACAATCTGTCAAGGGGTTCTTGTCACACAGGTTCTCCATGAAAGACCTGGGTGATGCCTCATACATCCTGGGGATCCGGATCCATCGTGATAGATCCAAGAGGATATTAGGACTTTCTCAGTCCAGTTACATCGACACCATAGTGAAGAGATTCAGTATGGAAGATTCCAAGCGCGGTAACCTACCGGCTTGTCACGGGATCACCCTCTCTAAAGAGATGTCTCCCAAGACTGATTTGGAGAGGGATCGCATGTCTATTATACCCTACGCTTCTGCGGTAGGCTCTATAATGTATGCGATGTTGTGTACCAGACCGGATGTAGCTTATGCACTGAGTGTGGTAAGCCGGTATCAGTCAAACCCTGGGGAGAAACACTGGATAGCGGTAAAGAACATTCTCAAGTACCTGAGAAGGACTAAGGAGATGTTCTTGGTGTATGGCGGAAAAGACCTCCAGATCGAGGCCTTTGCTGACTCCAGCTTCCAGAGTGACAAGGATGATTCCAAGTCCATGTCGGGTTTTGTCTTTACCCTCAATGGAGGGGCGGTGTGTTGGAAGAGCACCAAACAGGAAACCGTTGCAGACTCGACTATGGAAGCGGAATACATCGCTGCATCTGATGCCGCAAAAGAAGCTGTCTGGATGAGGAAGTTCTTAAAAGAACTTCAGGTGGTTCCGTCCATTGTTGACCCAATACCTCTGTATTGCGACAACAACGGGGCTATAGCTTTAGCAAAGGAACCCAGGTCCCATCAGAGATCCAGGCACATCTTGAGGCGGTATCACCTGATCAGGGAGATCGTGGATCGCAAGGAGATCGAGGTTCGGAGGGTTGCTTCAGAAGAGAACACTGCAGATCCATTCACCAAGGCCCTACCCCAGACTCAGTTCGAGCGGCTGATCGAGATGATAGGTCTTCGATACGCCAGTACATGGCCTTAGTGCAAGTGGGAGATTGTTAGTGTATATGCCCTAGAGGCCATTACTGTATCATACTAGTTTGTATATTACTTAATGGAAGCTTGGGATATTCACCTTGTATAAACAATCTTGCTCAGTATAGTAGTATGCTACTTGGTTTGTTTCTACTTCAATGTGTACTTGTGTTTATTTTACTATATCACTTATACGCATTAGTGGAGCCCTTAGGATCTTTTACTTGATTACCAGCGTTGTGATGGCAGTCGCACTAGTGGGGGCTGGGTAATCTATAAGCACATCCTTATACAGGTCCCTAGTCGCAGGACTATCGAGATAGGGCATCGATACTCCGGAGTAGACTAGCGTATGCGCTTCTCATCCCAGTGTGGGAGATGGTCTGTCCCACAGCCATCAGTACGTCGTACTGGAGATAGTATACGGGTGCTCGTTGGGTTACGAGTACACTGGACAGGACTCGTCGGGAACTGACAGGTTGGTATTATACCTATCGTCAGTTATCAGTTCCCAGGTGACATGAGTACAGCTTAGTCCGCTGACTTGACACTGGCACTTCGCCTCGAGTGTGTTCCCACTGCACTTTGATCACTACCCTACCACGGCTCAAAGGAGTCGTGCAAACAGGTGGTGGTTGGGTGCAGTCCCGAAGCACTTGGAGGCAGTGACGGCTAGACAGGATTCGTCTCTCCCGGTATTGGGGGTTGACATCGCGCTGTGTCTAGGAGAGCCATTACACGAGTAGTCCCTGGCCAGGGCAAGCGAGATATACTGGTAGGTTCCAGTGTTACCTCAGGGTGTTTTGGGCTTCACTCCGACACGACTTGTACCGCTATTGGGGGACTGACGTTTTACCGCCCCCTAGGCCCGACATGCGATGTATCAGACGAACAGACCGGACTGTACGGAGACTGTCACATTCAGACTCAGTAGGAGTACAGATGGGGTTTCACCTCGTCAGCCTTCTTGTCGACATCTACCTGGGGACCGTTACGCACAGCTAGTGCCGCTTGCGGTCTGTGGTTAAACCCACTGCCAGCGTAGTGTTGAGTCTTTAGAGTCCCACACAGAGGGTATTCGCCTCTGGGCAAAACAGAGTAGAGGTCGCATGGTTTTGCGACAGGGTTCGTTCTCATCCGCGCACTTGTGCACGTTTGGAGTCCGGACGGATATTACTGGCTGGCTCTGGTTTGAGTCAGATACCGGTATATGTTTTGGGCTTGCTTTTATATCTCAGTATTCATGTTCCTCGGAACAAGAATGCAGGTGTGTATGCACAGTTATTTTGAGGAGGAGGAAGATGATTTTCATTAGGGTTTCGGAACGGGTGCGTATGCACAGTTGACAGTTATCTTTTTCCAAACCCTAATGGATTTATGGATTATCTATTAATAATAGTAATTAAATGAGAATTATGTTATGGTTGATTTTGTTGACTTGTTGACCATGGTTGACTTGTTGACCATGGTTGAATGTTGACCACCATCATGCTTTGTAAAGATCCTCCTTGATTCATGCTTACATTTCATTTAATGAAGCATGATAGTGGTCATTGAAAATTACCATCAAGTATTCTTATTTTGAATTATTATTATTTAGATAATTCTTTTTCTTTTGGCATTATGGTTGCAAGAAAGAAAAAGATAGCTCATTATCTCATTTAGCTTCTCTCTCCTCTCTTCATCTTCTTCTTCCTCAAGCTCAAGGTGATTCCTTCTCATGTGTTGAGAATCCTTCACCTTGAAAAGAAAACAACCCCTAGACACTCTCTACTCTCTCTAGGGTTCAAGGTTTAGCAAGCCGGAAATCCTAGTTCACTCCAAGTTCGAGAAAGAGCCCAAAGGTTGAACCTTCGAGGTGGATCCATCTTCGACGGAAGAAGGCTACGAGGCAAGAACCATCAACCTCTACAAGGTTTGAAGAAGAAGGAGTTCAAGTTTAGGTATAACCTTCATCCGAGTAGCTAAGTCTCTTTAGCAAGTTTGCTAGTTTAGTTTAGACACGATCCCGACCTTGTTTAGTCCATGTTGCCTCTTGCGATAAAAATTTGTTTTTTATACCGTTTCCGCCTCCCCGTAAGAACCGGGGGTCGCAATATGGACTTACAGTGATGTATGCGGTCCTATGTCTACACTTGCCAGGAATGGTATTTTGTACTTTATTACATTCACCGATGATCTCTCAAGGTTTAGACATGTGTTCTTGTTGAAAACAATTCTGAAGCTTTTGAGAAATTCAAGGAATATAAGTGCGAAGTCAAAAACCAGATTGGCAAAAGTATTAAAATCCTACGATCTGATTGGAGAGGAGAATACTTGAGCGGTGAATTCCGTGATTATCTAAAAGAGAATGGGATTCTCTCTCTGCTTACCCCTCCGTATACACCACAACACAATGGTGTATCGGAGCGGAGGAATTGCACCCTATTAGATATGGTGCACTCTATGATGAGTACTGCTGAGCTGCCTATTTCTGTTAGTTATGTGTATGCCTTAGAGGCCATTATTTTACACATGATGTATATTATAGTGGATGCTTGGACATATATAGAGAGGACTTTCTTGCTCGACGAGACAGTATGCTATCTGGTTGCTCTTTGTCTTAACATGTAGACTTGTATTGTGATACTATCTTGCTCTCACATGTTGATAAAGCCATTAGGATATGTACTTGACTACCAGGACTATGATGGAGATCATACTAGTGGGGCCAAGGTGTTGGAGATAGTGCCCTCAGAGTCAATTATTGGATCACAGGCACGTGATTGCAATGATTGAGGGGAGGACCTGTCCCAGTAGGACAGTCTTACTCAAGATGATAGTATGCTATCTGGTTTACCTTTATCATCGTGTACTGCTTTAGGTGACCTTACAGGTCACTATTTCACGTTGATAGAGCCCCTAGGATTCTTGCTTGACTACCGGCAGTATGAGGGCGATCATATACGTGGGAGCTGGTAGTCTATAAGCACATCCTTAAATGGTCCCTAGTCGTGGGAGTTTCGAGACAGGGCATCGATACTCCAGAGTAGACTAGTGTATACAGTCGAGACCCCGACGAGGGGCGGTGGCCGGTCTCATAAGCCACTGGTGTCAGTTGGTTCACCTAAGATGTATACAGGTGCTCATTGGGTTATGAGTACACCGGACAGGACTCGCCGGGAACCTGCTAGTTGGGTTTATATACCAGACGTCAGATAGCAGTTCCCTGGTGACATGTGTACAGGTTAGTTCATCGACCTAGGATCGTCATTTGTCTCGTGTGAGTTCCCACTGTGCTTTGATTACTACCCTACCACGGCTCAAAGGAGTCGTGCAAACAGGTTTTAGTTGGGTACAGTCCCGAGCCACATAGAGGCAGTGAGCGGATCTGCAGGGGTTCGTCTCTCCCGGTATTGGGGGTGAGGTCGCGCTGTGTCGAGGAGAGCCAGAACATGAAAAGTCCTTGGCCAAGGCAGGAGATTTGCTGGTAGGTATTCCAGTAGTATCTCAGGGTGTTCTGGGCTGCACTCCGACACGACTTGTACCGCTTTTGGGGGTCTGACTTTTACCAACCCCCTAGGCCCGCCATGCGATGCTCATAGACGAACGGACCGGACTGTACGGATATTGTCACTGACAGGCTCAGTAGGGTGTCAGGATGAGTTCGCTCATCGACGTCCCTTTCAGTCAATACTTAGTAGCTCGTTACGTATTGGCTTATACCTCTGACTTACTAGTGGTTAAATCCACAACCAAGGTATTGATGAGTCTTTAGAGTCCACCACACTCAGTTACTCAGGTTTCGGGCGAAACGCTGTAGAGGCCGTATGGAGATATGGCAGGGTTCGATCAGATACGTGCGGTATTGCACGGATCGTGATCGGACGGTTTTTACTAGCCGGCTTTGGCTTAAGCCGGATTCTAGTATTTGATAGTGTAGTTTTGTCTCTTTGCATTTGTGTTCAGTGGGAATACAAATGCGGGCATGTATTTACAGTAGTGGGGTTTTCCTGTAATTTATTACGGGAACAGTTTTCTGTAGTTGCCAGTTTGCATTCCGTTCCGGCCGGTTTTCTTTTATTCCTTCACGGCCGGACTTTTGTTCGATGGAGGGGTTATTTGCAAGTTCGCAAATAACTTATAGTGGAGGGCTTCCTTGCATATTGTGCCTTTGTCATGATGAGATGATTTTCTAGTCCTTTTCCATTGCTTTTCTTTTGATGGGTTATTGAAAGGATGTGAGGTTTTTCTTGTATTGATTTATATCATATCTTTTTCACATTTTTAGAAAATAGAGTGGTTTTCTTTTTCTCTCTCCAATCTCCACCATGGAGAAGAGGGGGCTGGCCACTTCATGAGATGAGAGAGAAGGGGTTCATTTTTAGATGAGGGAAAATGATTCATTCTCATTTTAGCTTTGCTTGATTCAAAATTCCTATGCTCATTCCCTCCATCCATGGCAACTACTAAACCCCAAGAGACAAGTTTACTACACTATTCTATAGCAAGCCTTGGACGCGTCGGCTAGCCAACTTCGCGCCCGAGTTGCCTCGGTCAAGAGGCGGGAGCCCGTAAAAGATTCCGGCTACGTGGTGCCCTTTCCGACGAGACGATGATGGACGGAGATTCCGCGGGAGATCGGAGTGGAGACGAAGACCGAAGGACACGGATCGCTTGGTATAACTTCTCTACTCTTTTCTTGTTTGCTAGTTAGCTAGGTTAATGGCCCGATCCGGGTAAAAAGTGCGCGGTGGTGCCGGTTGCAAGTTTTGCAAAGTTTTTGTTTCCGCGTTTCCGGCGTCGGATCGACGGCCGGGGCGCCCCCGCGGGCTTACAATGGTATCAGAGCCACGCCATTAACCATGCCTAGCTTGCTCTAGCACGTTTAGAACTCGATCGAACAAAAATCCCCAAAAACCGTATTTTAGAGCACATGTGTTCTTTGTTGAAATTTTTCAAGCTCCAAAAATTTTTTAGGTCATTGCAGAGACATGTGCAAGAAATTCTAAGAATTCTGGGAAAATACGATTCACTGATTCCTTACTTCGACCGCGGAAATGCGGCCAAACCCCTGGTTTGGCGGTTTGGCCGCGGTTCCGCGGTGGTTAAGAGGAATCGTTGAACCAAATTTTTCCAGTGGGCTTTTGAATATGAAATAGGGGTTTTGGGATATTAATTTTGGGCCCAGATTTTTTGTAAGTGCTACAGTATTGCTTGGGGCCCACTTTGATAAATTTATTCGATCAGATATTTTAAACATGCTAGTTCACAGTATTTACATTATATCTGCGACCGTGAATGTCACTTGATCGGTAAATCCAGTCTATCTGCTATAGCCCTTTTAGAAGGATTTGCGAACGTGACATTCACGTTGATGTTCTGTGTTATGCTGTGTTGTTGCGGATCGGTCGTGGGGATAGCCTGGATGCAATGTTAGTACAGTTCTGTTTTATATGTACATTTGATATTGCGGGGCGAGCGTCCGACATGTGGACTGCCGTCACTGCCTGTTTGTATTATTATTTTGGGGCACGACCAGGTTGCGGTCGATGTACCCGTTGTATGTATATTTTACTTTCTGTACTAGGATTACCCCGCGGAAGGGTGCACGGGTAGCCGGGTTCTGGAGGGAAACAAGCCCGCATCTCATGGCGTTGAGACGGAGGGGGCTTCACTCTAGGATTGGCAGGCTATTCGCCGCACTCGTAGGGGGTACAGGTTGACCCAGGAGGGGTGCCCAAGTTACCGGATTCCGTGAAGTGCTGGGTGGTCCATTCACTTTGCTGAAGGGGGCTGCCTCGCTTCAGGTTTTGGCGGGTAACTTGCCGCGCCCGTAGGGGTCTAGGATTTCATTGCGCAGGCTATCCACACGACCAGGGGAACGTCGGGTTTCAGCAGCGGCTCTGTGAAACCCGGGGATCCCAGATATCTGAATTGATCTGTGTTGCTATACATTTCTGTGTTCCTGCATTTTTATCACGCCTTGAGCGAAAATTATATATTGTATATATACTAGTAGATGTTGTATATGTTTTTCATCCGCGCTAGTCCAGTCCCTGCTCTGTCGTTAGTTAGCTAAACTAACGGGTGATGACGGGACCCAGTGGCGAATGCGGATGGCATATACGTACGTCAGTATATTTTCGTTCTTTGTGGTGTGATCAATTGATGGGACTGCGTTGATTCGGATCAACGCAAGATAAACAAACCTATTCTGATGTTGTTGGAACACTTTTTCAAAAAGCTGTTATTGCAAGGGCGTTCTCTTTTGTTTTGCATCGTGGTATTCAGTTGGAATATCCTGCTCCTCAGTCGACGAGGCAAGGGCCGAGATCCCTTCACCGGGAGTGACCCCTTGGACAGAAGTTTGCGTCAGGGCAATAACTTCACTATAGCCGTTTACTTTTGCTTTGCATCGTGGTATTCAGTTGGAATATCCTGCACCTCATTCTACGGGGAAAGAGCCGAGATCCCTTCACCGGGAGTGACCTCTTTAGCAAAGGTTTTCGTCACTATATTTTTACAAAGCTATCAGTTCCTTCAACGATATCAAGTTCTTTACGTTAAAGGTTTTCGCCAGAAACCATTCGTAGCCCTCCATCATTTCGGTTAAATATTCGGTAGTATTCAAGCTATGTATTTTGACCTCACGCCAAGGCATAGTGATTGGTAGCTGCCGGATATTTATCTGTTGCATAGATAGATGCGTTGGTTTGGGACAGTCGTACTACTATTTTGGCCTACGTCAAGGGTATGTACGGGTGGGTTCAAATTAACCTGGATTATGATGGGTAGAACTTGACATGTGACTTATGATATTTTGACCTCACGCCAAGGTCATAAGAGCATGGGGTAGAAATCCACATCGGGAGTTTCAAAAGTACTGAAACTTGCCAGATATGCGCATACCTTCTGGAGTATGATAGCGTGAGCGGATTCCGTCACGTTATCATGCGATGATAGTTGGATCCCGATTCCCACTGATGAGTTGGTTTACTCCTCGGGTGATCCCGGCTAATTCTTTTTTGAGGTTTGGAGAAGAATTTGAGTTACAGTGGGAGGTTTCCAGATTAGATTAAGTGATAACCATTCTGATCTAGGTTAGAGTGCACGCCGAGTGTTTCTTTTCTCTCTCTTTGACAGCGACCATTGACCCGACCCTAGACTATGACTCAGTGACCAAGTTGACCGAACCTTCTTAACACTGGCTTTTGGATTGTCAGAGTTGCAAACCTCATTGCCACTCCTACTTTTACCCTTTTCTCCAGGACACCCCGTATTACTACGAACGTCCACTTCCATTGGACAAAACCATCGTATGGTTATATACGAACTCGAAGGACTTCGAGGATGGTTTCTGGTTCTGGAGAAAACGGATAGGACTATTCAGTTGTCTTTTCTTTTCACCTTCTCTCAGGTTGCGAGTACTCTTTGGTTTAGGAGTAGTACACCTATTATGCAAATTGGATAGTCTTCTTCCAAACCATAGGCTGGTGCCGACCGTTAAGGAATGAAGAAAACCAGTTAGCCTAAACGGTGTACAGAAGGTATTAAGTTCAGACAAAGCAAGGGATTAGTAAGAGGGCAAAGTAAAGTGCGACTGCTATTCACGACCAAACCAAGTATTTCTTCGCCAATCCTAAAACACCTTTGTATTTCTCCAGGACACTCCGTATCACTACGAAGATCCCAGTTTATTGGATAATCCATCGTATGGTTATATATGAACTCGAAAGGAACTTGTTCCAGTTCGGGGATGGATCCTGGTTCAGGAGAAATAGGAATAAAGTACATTCATGTGTCTTTTATCTTCACCTTCTCTTGCGTTGCGAGTGCTCCTAGGATTAGGACAGTACACCCTTTATGCTTATTGGATAGTCTTTTTCCAAACCATAGGCTGGTGCCGAACGGTAGGGATGGAAGAAAACCATTTGGCTTAAAGAGGTGTACATAAGGTAATGACTAAAGACGTATAAAGGGATTTGGAGAAGCGGCAAAGAATTATACGGTTATAGTTGTGAATCTGGATAATGGAAGAGGCATTACTAGGAATACCAGGATACCCCATCGAAACATTTCAATGTTTCAGTTTCACTGTGTACTGTTAATAGAAAACTGATTTCCCAATTAGACACTTGCTCCAGGGTATGTATTTACCAGGTATGATTCTCACATCTGTATGGTTTTACAGATGATGAGTGGGAGTAAGTTATTGGGAATTAGGTGACCGTCCTCATTATATCGGGATTCGTTGTAATTGGTGATATTTGAGGAAGTCACCTGGGTTGTTTGCCGGTCGGCAAATATTTGGTTTTGAATATCCGTTGTTGTGCACCAATTTCAAATTGATATATCTGTACGTCTATTTTTATAGAGTGAGATATACCTTTTTGAAATTATGTCTATGACATTTACCTATACCAGTGGATGGTTAGGTAAGGAGCATTGAACAGCGGTGTAATTCTTCTTAACCATAAATACAGTTTTCAACCTACGACACACAGTGAATGAGTCACTAGACTCAGGGGACTTATACAGAGTATTGTATATTGTCCAGTGTCCACTAGGACAGAGGGGTTGGTTCTCGTACTATATTCTGTTTACTTGTGACTTCTCTAGTTCTTAGACAGGTGTTTCATAGAAACGCAGGGTCTAAGTTTTGAGAAGTTATTAGTATAAGATTAAAGTAGAGAACCAGGTATTGCAAGTATCGGGATTCTTCAAGGTGATCGAAGATGTAGATACTTGTATATGGTATTCAGCTGATAGTAATGGTTAAGAGAACTTGCTTCTCTTTCAGGTTACTCATAATTGGAAGCATTTCTAAGTTGAGTAACGCTGATCGGCCTCCTTCCATTTAGTTGACATGCACTGGAGACAGCTGCATGATTTGAATCTGGTTCAATTAAATCAGTGCCCCTGTTTCTATATTGGATATAGAACAGTTCATATCTTGACATTGTTAAGATACGGGGAGTTGTCCAGCTTATGCTTAAAACCAGACTCTGGATAAATCAAGGCACGTTTCTGTAATGGCTGTTTGTGGGTTGACCCGGGCTATGCAGAGGGTTGATATTCTACCATCTGGAAGATCAATAGTGATATTGGTCTTGACTCGCCACAGTTTTAATAAAATGGATTTTTTCAGAAAACAGTTGTGAGAGTATGGTAGAACTGGAAGTGATTCCAGAACCGCAAACGATTACTGAAGATTTGATAAGAACCTAAAGATTCAATCTGGTTTGACATTCCATTGGCCACTCCGCAGATAAGGTGGGTAACCACAGGCACCCGAGAGGTACTTCGGTATACTCAAGGACGGTGGCAGAGAGGTTCTTGTTTACCCAGACTTGCCATTGCTGTTGTTCCAGACTGTGAGACCCGGCAGGAGGATGAGTATAGCGTCGTTCTAAACTAGCTTTAGAAGCGTAAGTCTATATGACTCTGCCAGAGGGTTGTCGTAGTCAGTGGGAGCAGCGGAAGCATTGGTGGACATCAGGCTTATGTCTATTTATAGACTAAAGCAGATACAGCGGAGATAGATCATCTATTTCTGATGTGACAGTCATAGGTTTGACTTCATCAGAACAGGGGATGGATCGGTTGAGAAGGTAGTAGGGTGTGATGTCCTGGTATTTGATGACATACACAGAGTAGGAAGTGATATTCCTATACTACGATTAGTTATACTATGGTCGTCACACAGTAGTTTCTCCATATAGGACTTGGATACTATATCAGACATTCTGGTTACTAGATCTATGGTATTAGATCTAGATTTGGGTGGTTTCCCAATCTGGGTACCTTGACAGCATTCAATGAGTATTTAGAATGGACGACTCCTGGCACGGTAGTGTACCTGCAGGTGATGGAGTCACCCTCTCTAAAGGTGTCTTACAGACTAAAGGGGAGAGGGATACGCATGATTGACAGATCACTTGCTTAGGTAATTGAGTCAATCATGAAATGTCAAGTACCACACCAGATGTTGTTCTTGCAGTAGGTGCAATAAGTTGATATTATTCCAATCCTGGAGAAACAGTCGGAAGCAGTTTTAGAACATAAGTTGATGTTCTAGGGATATAATAACGGCAGCCTCCTTTAGGAGACGGTTATCATTCCAGGCTTCCAAGGTGACCTGGATGGCAGAGTGGCTATCAGAGTTATAGTTTTCCCTCTGACGAGGGGCAGTATTTTGGACAGGTGGTCCAGGTGGATACTGAGGGAAGGCATGGCGTAGGATGCTGATTAAGTTCTGTTGACGATACAGTCTAAGAAGTTTGGATTTGGAGTTCACTTTTGAGCTAGGTCCCATCAGACATCCAGACATTCTAAGACAGGTATTGCTCATTTCGGGAGATGGCTTTCTCCGCGAACTTGAGATAAAGAGAGACATAGAAAGAAACACCAGAGCGGATCCACTCACTGAGGCTATTCCTCGAACGCAATAGTTTCGCAAACGAGCTTTGTGAGACGGACTAGTAGAGGAGTTGGGTGTTCGGTATCACACGGGCTGTGAGTATGCGACATCGCAATAATTAGCCTTGAGTGCAAGTGGGAGATTGTTGGAGATAGTGCCCTCAGAGTCAATTATTGGATCACAGGCACGTGATTGCAATGATTGAGGGGAGGACCTGTCCCAGTAGGACAGTCTTACTCAAGATGATAGTATACTATCTGGTTTACCTTTATCATCGTGTACTGCTTTAGGTGACCTTACAGGTCACTATTGCACGTTGATAGAGCCCCTAGGATTCTTGCTTGACTACCGGCAGTATGAGGGCGATCATATACGTGGGAGCTGGTAGTCTATAAGCACATCCTTAAATGGTCCCTAGTCGTGAGAGTTTCGAGACAGGGCATCGATACTCCAGAGTAGACTAGTGTATACAGTCGAGACCCCGACGAGGGGCGGTGGCCGGTCTCACAAGCCACTGGTGTCAGTTGGTTCACCTAAGATGTATACAGGTGCTCATTGGGTTATGAGTACACCGGACAGGACTCGCCGGGAACCTGCTAGTTGGGCTTATATACCAGACGTCAGATAGCAGTTCCCTGGTGACATGTGTACAGGTTAGTTCATCGACCTGGGATCGTCATTTGTCTCGTGTGAGTTCCCACTGTGCTTTGATTACTACCTTACCACGGCTCAAAGGAGTCGTGCAAACAGGTTTTAGTTGGGTACAGTCCCGAGCCACATGGAGGCAGTGAGCGGATCTGCAGGGGTTCGTCTCTCCCGGTATTGGGGGTGAGGTCGCGCTGTGTCGAGGAGAGCCAGAACATGAAAAGTCCTTGGCCAAGGCAGGAGATTTGCTGGTAGGTATTCCAGTAGTATCTCAGGGTGTTCTGGGCTGCACTCCGACACGACTTGTACCGCTTTTGGGGGTCTGACTTTTACCAACCCCCTAGGCCCGCCATGCGATGCTCATAGACGAACGGACCGGACTGTACGGATATTGTCACTGACAGGCTCAGTAGGGTGTCAGGATGAGTTCGCTCATCGACGTCCCTTTCAGTCAATACTTGGTAGCTCGTTACGTATTGGCTTATACCTCTGACTTGCTAGTGGTTAAATCCACAACCAAGGTATTGATGAGTCTTTAGAGTCCACCACACTCAGTTACTCAGGTTTCGGGCGAAATGCTGTAGAGGCCGTATGGAGATATGGCAGGGTTCGATCAGATACGTGCGGTATTGCACGGATCGTGATCGGACGGTTTTTACTAGCCGGCTTTGGCTTAAGCCGGATTCTAGTATTTGATAGTGTAGTTTTGTCTCTTTGCATTTGTGTTCAGTGGGAATACAAATGCGAGCATGTATTTGCAGTAGTGGGGTTTTCCTGTAATTTATTACGGGAACAGTTTTCTGTAGTTGCCAGTTTGCATTCCGTTCCGGCCCGTTTTCTTTTATTCCTTCACGGCCGGACTTTTGTTCGATGGAGGGGTTATTTGCAAGTTCGCAAATAACTTATAGTGGAGGGCTTCCTTGCATATTGTGCCTTTGTCATGATGAGATGCTTTTCTAGTCCTTTTCCATTGCTTTTCTTTTGATGGGTTATTGAAAGGATGTGAGGTTTATCTTGTATTGATTTATATCATATCTTTTTCACATTTTTAGAAAATAGAGTGGTTTTCTTTTTCTCTCTCCAATCTCCACCATGGAGAAGAGGGGGCCGGCCACTTCATGAGATGAGAGAGAAGGGGTTCATTTTTAGATGATGGAAAATGATTCATTCTCATTTTAGCTTTGCTTGCTTCAAAATTCCTATGCTCATTCCCTCCATCCATGGCAACTACTAAACCCCAATAGACAAGTTTACTACACTATTCTATAGCAAGCCTTGGACGCGTCGGCTAGCCAACATCGCGCCCGAGTTGCCTCGGTCAAGAGGCGGGAGCCCGTAAAAGATTCTAGCTACGTGGTGCCCTTTCCGACGAGACGATGATGGACGGAGATTCCGCGGGAGATCGGAGTGGAGACGAAGGACACGGATCGCTTGGTATAACTTCTCTACTCATTTCTTGTTTGCTAGTTAGCTAGGTGAATGGCCCGATCCGGGTAAAAAGTGCGCGGTGGTGCCGGTTGCAAGTTTTGAAAAGTTTTTGTTTCCGCGTTTCCAGCGTCGGATCGACGGCCGGGGCGCCCCCGCGGGCTTACACAAGGTTGTCCACAAGTACATCCTTTAATTGTTCCTAGTCGAGGGTATATCGAGACAGGGCATCGATATTCCAGAGTAGACTAGCGTATACGCTTCTTGACCCATATGATGGGAGATGGATGATCCCACATCCATTGGTGTTTGACATCAAAGATGATATACGGGTGCTCAGTAAAGACTGGGTACACAAAACTGTCACGCCCCGCTTCCCAGAGTACGCAAGATTGGGCACGTGACATAGCCAACCATGCTACCTGTGGGTAGGAAATATCCATCCACAGTCACATTATGGTTGTAGAGATATCAAGAACAAAATAATAAACTAATCTAATACATGTCCAAATCCATAATAACAAGAATCAATAAACGATAAGTGCGGAAGCAAATGATCCAATACAATAAATAAACAGTACGTCCCATAATGCGGGCTCACATCTGGAAATGAAATGAAATAAATAAACTAAACCCTAAGGAACTCACAGTTCAGCCTGCTGGCTGAAGTACTCCTGCTCGGTCGTCGATAGTGGTAAGGAATCTGGGCCATGCAAAACCCAGACGTCAGCGCGTCATGTCAACCAAATAGTATAATATAAACATGGTAATAAGAAATGCAGGTATGAACATGAATAAAGGAGTACTAAGAAATAACAGAGCAGGGTAATGTGAAATGGTGACTAAACTGTCCTATCAGGTTTCTACTCTATAGTCTTTGAAATCAATTGATGAATCGTCGATGTAACTCAATAGTATCCCGTGCGTGCCCGGGACCACGGTCAAGGTTCTGTTGGAGATAGTGCCCTCATAGTCAATTATTGGATCGCAGGTACGTGATTGCAATATTGCGGAGGACCTATCCCGGTAGGACAGTCTTACTCGAGATGATAGTATGCTATCTGGTTTGACTTTATCAGTCGTGTACATGTTCAGGTGACTGATTGCATGTTACACTTTGATAGAGCCCTTAGGATCTTGCTTTACTACCAACAGTATGATGGCGATCATATACGTGAGAGTTGGGTAGTTTATATGCATATCCTTAATTGTGGTCCCTAGTCGTGGGAGTTTCGAGACAGGGCATCGATACTCCGGAGTAGACTAGTGTGTACAGTCGAGACCCCGACGAGGGGTGGTGGCCGGTCTCACAAGCCACTGGTGACAGTTGGATCACCTAAGATGTATACAGGTGCTCATTGGGTTATGAGTACACCGGACAAGACTCGCCGGGAATCTGCTAGTTAGTACTATACCTATCGTCAGATAGCAGTTCCCTGGTGACATGTGTACAGGTTAGTTCATCGACCTGAGGTCATCATTTGTCTCGTGTGAGTTCCCACTGTGCTTTGATTTCTACCCTACCACGGCTCAAAGGAGTCGTGCAAACAGGTAGCTTTTGGGTACAGTCCCGAGCCATATGGAGGCACGTGAGCGGATCGGCAGGGGTTTTGTCTCTCCCGGTATTGGGGGCGAGATCGTGCTGTGTCTAGGAGAGCCATTACGCAAAGCCCTCGGCCGAGGCAGGAGAATTACTGGTAGGTATTCCAGTAGTATCTCAGGGCGTTCTGGGCTACACTCCGACACGACTTATACTGCTAATGGGGGTCTGACGTTGCTAGCCCCCTAGGCGGATATGCGATACTCATTGACGAACGGACCGGACTGTATATACATTGTCACTGTTAGGCTCAGTAGGGTTTTCGGAGGAGTTCGCTCATCGGTCTCCCTTGAGTTCGCTCCTCGGCCACCCTTGAGGTCAGTCCATGGGCAGCCGTTACGCATAGCTAGTGCCGCTGACGGTTTGTGGTTAAACCCACTGCCAGGGTGCTGACGAGTCATTAGAGTCCCCCACAGACAGTTTCCCAAGTTCGGGCGAAACGTTGTAGAGGCCGTATGGTTTTATGGCAGGGTTTGGAAAATGCACGTGCGTTTACGCACGTGTCGATTTTCGGACAAATGATACTGGTCGGCTTTGGTTTAAGCCGGATCCTAGTATTATATTGAGTAGATATAATATCTTTGTCTCAGTTGCATTTGTATTCGGTCGTAATACAAATGCGGGTATATTTATACAGTTTCGGGGTTGTCCTGAAATTCGTTTCGGGATCACTTTTGGAAGTTGCCAGTTTCCAGTTTTCTATCAGCCGTCTTTTAACATTCGGTTAAAGACGGATTTATCTTTTCTTCAGATTTGAGTGAGTCATCATTCTAGAATCTTCTAGAATTGATGATGAGGCATATGCCTCATTAGTGCATTAATGGTTTCATTAAAAGCATGATGAGGTGTATTTGTGAGTCATGCTTTAGGTTTAATGATTCTTGTTTTGGTTAAGATATTTCTTCTTGATCTTTTAAGTGAGAAGCATTCTCTTATGGTCACCCCCCTCTCCTACGGTCACCTCCCTCTTGCTATATATGGCTTGCCCTCTCTCTCTCCTCATTCTCACTCCCACTTGTTGGTTTCATATTAGAGAGAAAAGATTATGATAGGTTTTATCGGTGTATGGAATTTCACAGTCCATTTCATTCTATCACCCGATTTCCACGGCAACTTCATTAACCGATCGTCCACGGATTTGGACGAAGTGAGACAAAGTCATCTACTCATTCTCTACATCAATCTTGGTCGTCTCTTTTAGCAAACTTGACGATCGAGTTGCCTCGAGTCAGAGGCGGGAGCCCGTTTAAAGAACCGATCATGTGGTGCCACCTCGACGAGGAGATCAGAGACCGACGAGATCAGAGCAGCCGCAACGGAGCGTGGAATGATGGTTGAAGAACGAAGGACTCGGATCGTTCGGTACAATCTTCCTACACTCTTTACAGTATGTTAGTTTAGCATTAATGGAAGATCCGGGTTAAAGTATACGATAGCGCCAAGTTAAAAGTTTTTATTCCGCATTTGGCGTCTGTAGACTGCCGGGGCGCTAGCGTAGACTTACAGTGGTATCAGAGCCTCACCATTTTGCTATACTAACTTGTGCTAACGCGTTTAAAACATCGATCCGACCGAAAATCGAAAACTGCAAAAATCACAATTTTTATGCCCGACAGTTTCTGTTAATTTTAAACGGTCTCAAAATTGATTTCTGGATGTCTTAAAAATCCGTGCAGGCATATTTAAGAACCACGACAAAAGTTGGGGTCGTGATCCCTCCAGACTGCCGCGGAAGGGCGGCCAAACCCATGGTTTGGCCGCGCATCCGCGGCCACGTGGGGAGCACGTGCTCCCAAATTTGGTCAGTGTGTTCAGTGTTGGATTTTGGGGTTTTTGGTATATATCATTTTGGCCCAGTTTTTGTTACTGTTCACCAGTAAGCTGTGGGGCCCACTTTTTGATATTTGGTCTTTGGTCGATCGAAATTTAAACACGTTAGTTTACAGTGCTTACATTATATCTCCGACCGGGAATGTCATTTGATCGGTAAACCACGTCTGATTGCTATAGTTCTTTTAGACGGGTTTGCGAACGTGACATTCGCGTTGATGTTCTGTTTTGTGCTGTGATGTTGCGGATTTGTCGTGATGGATAGCAGTGTGCAATGATAGTACAGTTTGAGTTTATTTGTACATTTGATATTGCGGGGCGAGCGTCCAACTTGTGGACAGCCGTCACTGCCTGTTGTATAATATTCTTTTTGGGGCACGACCAGGTTGCGGTCGATGTACCTATTGTACTATTTTTCATTACTGTACTAGGTTTTACCCCGCGACGGAGTGCACGGATAGCCGGGTTCGGGAAAGCAACGGGTCCGCATCTCATGGCTTTGAGAGGCAGAGGGACCCCACTTCAGAATTGGCAGACTATTCGCCGCACTCGTAGGGGGTACAAGTTGACCCAAGGAGGGGTGTTCAAATTACCGGATTCCGTGAAGTGCCGGGTGTTCCATTCACTATGCTGTGGGGACTACCTCGCTTCAGGTTTTGGCGGGTAACTTGCCGCACCCGTAGGGGTCTAGGTTTCATTGCACAGGCTATCCACACGACAGGGGAACGTCGAGTTTCAGCAGCGGCTCTGTGAAACTCGGGGATCCCAGATATCTGTATTGTTCTGTGATGCTTATTACTTTTCTGTAATGTTGCATATTATCACGCCTGGAGCGATTATTGTATATTGGTTTATATACTATTAGATGTTGTATATGTTTTACACCCGCGCTAGTCTAGTCCCCACTCTGTCGTTAGTTAAGTAACCTAACGGGTGATGACGGGACCCAGTGACGAATGCGGATGGCATATACGTACATTTTATTTTCGTTCTTTTCTGGTGTGATCGAATGATGGGACTGCGTTGATTCTGATCAACGCAAAGTTAAAACAAACCTGTATACAGTTGTTGGAACAATTTAAAAAGTGTTGTTACAAAGACGTTTCCTTTTGTTATGCATAGCGGTATTCAGTGGAATATCCTGCACCTCATTCGACGGGGCAAGGGCTGATATCCCTTCACCGGGACTGACCCCTTGGGCAGAAGTTTGCGTCAGCGTAATAACTTCACTATAGTCGATTACAAGTTGCTTTGCATAGCGGTATTCAGTGGAATATCCTGCACCTCATTCCACGAGGAAAGAGCCGAGATCCCTTTACCGGGAGTGACCTCTTTAGCAAAAGGTTTTCGCCACTATATTTTAAAAAGCTATCAGGTTCCTTCAGCGATATCAAGTTCACTACGCTAAAGGTTTTTCGCCAAAAACCAGCCGTAGCCCTCCGTCACTTCTTTTGGGTATTTAGTAGTATTCAAGCTATGCATTTTAGCCAAAGTTAAGGCATAGTGTTTGGTAGCTGCTGGGTATTCAATTGTTGCATAGATAGATGAGTTAGTTTGGGACAGTCGTTCTGCCGATTGGCCAAAGTCAGGGGCATGTGCGGGTGGGTTCAAATTGACAAGATAGTGACGGGTAGAACTTGGCATGTGACTTATGACACTTTGACCAAAGCCAAGGTTATAAGAGCATGGGGCAAAAATCATATCAGGAGTTTCTAAAGAAACTGAAACTTGCCGAGTATGCGCATACCTTCTGGAGTATGAGTAACGTGGATGCATTCCATCACGTTATCATGCGATGAGAGTTGGATCCTGATTCCCACTGATGAGTTGGTTTACTCTTCGGGTGATCCCGATTGATTCTTCTTTAGGTTTGGAGGAGAATTTGACAGGACAGTGGGAGGTTTCCGGATTAGATAAAATGATGACCATTCTGATCTAGGTTAGAGTGCACGCAGAGTGTTTCTTTTCTCTCTCTCTCTTTGGCAGCGACCTTTTGACCGACCCTAGACTATAACTCAGTGACCAGGTTGACCGAACCTTCTTAAAATACTGGCTTTTGGATTGTCTGAGTTGCATAAGTCATTGCCACTCCTTCTTTTACCCTTTGCATTTCTCAGAACACCCGTATTACTACGGATATCCACTTCCATTGGATAGATCCATCGTATGGTTATATACGAACTCGAAGGGACTTCTTCGGGGATGGATCCAGGTTCAGGAGAAATAGAATTGGTTTATTCAGTTGTCTTTTATTATCACCTTCTCTCAGGTTGCGAGAGCTCCTTGGTTTAGGAGAGTACACCTATTACGCTTATTGGATAGTCTTATTCCAAACCATAGGCTGGTGCCGAAAGGTAGGGAATGAAGAAAACCAATTAGCCTAAGTAGGGTGTGTAGAAGGTAATATGTAAAGACAAAATAAAGGGATTAGAAAGAGGGCAAAGTAAATTGTGACTGATATCATTCACGACCAAAACCGCGTACTTCATCGCCACTCCTATTTCACCTTTGAAAGAATAAGGTATTATTCAGTTGTCTTTTATCATCACCTTCTCTCAGTTGCGAGTACTCCTTGGTTTAGGAGGGTACACCTATTATGCTTACTGGATAGTCTTCTTCCAAACCATAGGCTGGTGCCGAACGGTAGGGAAGGAAGAAAACCAGTTAGCCTAACGATGGTATACAGAAGGTAACGACTAAAGACAAATAAAGGGATTTGGAGAGATGGCAATAAAATATACGGTTGAAGTCATGAATTGGATTATGGAAGAGGCATTGCTATGAATACCAGGATACCCCTACGAAACATTTTCATGTTTCAGTGCATTGTTAAGGAAAAACTGTTTTCCCGATTAGACACTTACTCCAAGGGTATGTATTTACCAGGTTTCATTATCATATCTGTATGGTTTTACAGATGATGAGTGGGAGTAAGATATTGGGAATTAGGTGATCATCCTCATTATATCGGAATTCGTTGTAATTGGTGATATTTGAGGAAATCGCTAGGGTACAGTTTTCCACCTACAACGCACAGGTTATGAGTTGTTAAACTCAGCGGACTTATACAGAGTATTGTATGTTGTCCAGTGTCCATCAGGACAAAGGGGTAGGTCCTCGTACTATGTTCTGTTTACTTATAACTTCTCTAGTATTTAGACGAGTGTTTCGTAGAAATACAAGGTCTAAGTTTTGAGAAATTGTGGGTATAAGAATAAAGTAGAGAACCAGGTATCACAAGTATCGGGATTCTTCAAAGAGATCGAAGATGTAGATTCTTGTGATTGGTATTCAGATGATAGTGATGGTTTTGAGAAACGTGTTTCTCTTTCAGGTTACTCATAATTGGATGGATTCCTAAGTAGAGTAATGCTGATTAGCCTCTTTCCATTAAATTGATATGCACTGGAGACAGATGCATGGATTGAATATGGTTCCAATTAAATAAGTGCCAAAGTTTCTATATTGGATATAGAATAGTTCGTACCTTAAAAGATATTAAGGTACGGGGAGTTGTCCAGCTTATGATTAAAACCAGACACTGGATAACTCAGGGCACGTTTCTGTAATGGCTGTTTGTGGGTTGACCCTGGCTATGACGAGGGTTGATATTCTACCATTTGGAAGATCAATAGTGATATTGTTCTTGACTCGCCACAGTTTTAGTAAAAATGGATCTTTTTCAGAAAACAGTAGTGGGAGTATGGTAGAACTGGAAGTGATTCCAGAACCGCAAACGATTACGGAAAAAATTTAATAGGACCTATACATTCAATCAGGTTTGACATTCCAATAGCCACTCCGCAGGTATGGTAGGTAACCTCAGACACCCGAGAGGTACTTCGGTAGCCTCAAGGACGGTGACAGGGAGGTTCTTATCTACCCAGACTTGACACTACTGTTGTTCCAGGATATGAGACCCGGTAGGAGGGTTGTCGTAGTCAGTAGGAGCAACGGAAGCATGGTGGGCAAGTAGCTTATGTCTATTTATAGACTTGAGCAGTTATAGCGGAGATAGATCATCTAATTTTGATGTGACAGTCATGGGTTTGACTTCAATCAGAATAGGGGATGGATCAGTTAAGAAGGTAGTAGGGTGTGATGTCATGGTATCTGGATGAGATACACAGAGTGGGAAGTAAAATTCCTATACTACGATCGGTTGTACTGTGGTCGTCACACAGTTGTTTCTCCAGACAGGATATGGATATAATATTTGACATTCTGGTTTCTAGATCTATGGTTTTAGATCTGGATTTGGGTAGTTTCCCAATGCGGGTACTTTGACAGATATTCTAATGGTTTTTGGAATAGTTGACTCCTAGCATGGTGGTGTACCTGCAGGTGATGGAGTCACCCTCTCTAAAGGTGTCTTACAGACTAAAGGGGAGAGGGATGCGCATGATTGGCAGATCACTTGCTTAGGCAATTGAGTCAATCATGAGATGTCAAGTACCACACCAAATGTTGGTTTTGCACTAGATGCAATAAGTTTGTATTAATCCAATCCTGGAGAAACATAAGGAAGCAGTTTTAGAACATTAGTACATGTTCTATGGATTTGATAACGGCAGCCTCTTTCGGGAGACGGTTATCATTCCAGGCTTCAAAGGTGACATGGATGACAGAGTGATTGTCAGAGTTTTAGTTTTCCCTCTGACAAGGGACAGTATTATGGACAGGTGTTTCAAGAGGATACTGTGGGTGGCATGGTGCCGGATACTGATTAGGTTCAGTGATCCATACAGTCTAAGAAGTTTGGATATGGAGTTCATTTATGAACAAAGGTCCCATCAGATATCCAGACATATTCTAAGACAGGTACTACTCAATTCGGGAGATGGCTTTCTCCGCGAACTTGAGATTAAGAGAGATACAGAAAGAAACATCTAGGCGGATCCACTCACCGAGGCTATTTCTCGAACACAGTAGTTTTACAAACGGGCTTTGTGAAACTGATTAGTAGAGGAGTTGGATGTTCGTTTTCACACGGGCTGTGAGTAGTCGACATCGCAATATTAGCCTTGAGTGCAAGTGGGAGATTGTTGGAGATAGTGCCCTCATAGTCAATTATTGGATCGCAGGTACGTGATTGCAATATTGCGGAGGACCTATCCCGGTAGGACAGTCTTACTCGAGATGATAGTATGCTATCTGGTTTGACTTTATCAGTCGTGTACATGTTCAGGTGACTGATTGCATGTTACACTTTGATAGAGCCCTTAGGATCTTGCTTTACTACCAACAGTATGATGGCGATCATATACGTGAGAGTTGGGTAGTTTATATGCATATCCTTAATTGTGGTCCCTAGTCGTGGGAGTTTCGAGACAGGGCATCGATACTCCGGAGTAGACTAGTGTGTACAGTCGAGACCCCGACGAGGGGTGGTGGCCGGTCTCACAAGCCACTGGTGACAGTTGGATCACCTAAGATGTATACAGGTGCTCATTGGGTTATGAGTACACCGGACAGGACTCGCCGGGAATCTGCTAGTTAGTACTATACCTATCGTCAGATAGCAGTTCCCTGGTGACATGTGTACAGGTTAGTTCATCGACCTGAGGTCGTCATTTGTCTCGTGTGAGTTCCCACTGTGCTTTGATTTCTACCCTACCACGGCTCAAAGGAGTCGTGCAAACAGGTAGCTTTTGGGTACAGTCCCGAGCCATATGGAGGCACGTGAGCGGATCGGCAGGGGTTTCGTCTCTCCCGGTATTGGGGGCGAGATCGTGCTGTGTCTAGGAGAGCCATTACGCAAAGCCCTCGGCCGAGGCAGGAGATTTACTGGTAGGTATTCCAGTAGTATCTCAGGGCGTTCTGGGCTACACTCCGACACGACTTATACTGCTAATGGGGGTCTGACGTTGCTAGCCCCCTAGGCGGATATGCGATACTCATTGACGAACGGACCGGACTGTATATACATTGTCACTGTTAGGCTCAGTAGGGTTTTCGGAGGAGTTCGCTCATCGGTCTCCCTTGAGTTCGCTCCTCGGCCACCCTTGAGGTCAGTCCATGGGCAGCCGTTACGCATAGCTAGTGCCGCTGACGGTTTGTGGTTAAACCCACTGCCAGGGTGCTGACGAGTCATTAGAGTCCCCCACAGACAGTTTCCCAAGTTCGGGCGAAACGTTGTAGAGGCCGTATGGTTTTATGGCAGGGTTTGGAAAATGCACGTGCGTTTACGCACGTGTCGATTTTCGGACAAATGATACTGGTCGGCTTTGGTTTAAGCCGGATCCTAGTATTATATTGAGTAGATATAATATCTTTGTCTCAGTTGCATTTGTATTCGGTCGTAATACAAATGCGGGTATATTTATACAGTTTCGGGGTTGTCCTGAAATTCGTTTCGGGATCACTTTTGGAAGTTGCCAGTTTCCAGTTTTCTATCAGCCGTCTTTTAACATTCGGTTAAAGACGGATTTATCTTTTCTTCAGATTTGAGTGAGTCATCATTCTAGAATCTTCTAGAATTGATGATGAGGCATATGACTCATTAGTGCATTAATGGTTTCATTAAAAGCATGATGAGGTGTATTTGTGAGTCATGCTTTAGGTTTAATGATTCTTGTTTTGGTTAAGATATTTCTTCTTGATCTTTTAAGTGAGAAGCATTCTCTTATGGTCACCCCCCTCTCCTACGGTCACCTCCCTCTTGCTATATATGGCTTGCCCTCTCTCTCTCCTCATTCTCACTTCCACTTGTTGGTTTCATATTAGAGAGAAAAGATTATGATTGGTTTTATCGGTGTATGGAATTTCACAGTCCATTTCATTCTATCACCCGATTTCCACGGCAACTTCATTAACCGATCGTCCACGGATTTGGACGAAGTGAGACAAAGTCATCTACTCATTCTCTACATCAATCTTGGTCGTCTCTTTTAGCAAACTTGACGATCGAGTTGCCTCGAGTCAGAGGCGGGAGCCCGTTTAAAGAACCGATCATGTGGTGCCACCTCGACGAGGAGATCGGAGACCGACGAGATCAGAGCAGCCGCAACGGAGCGTGGGATGATGGTTGAAGAACGAAGGACTCGGATCGTTCGGTACAATCTTCCTACACTCTTTACAGTATGTTAGTTTAGCATTAATGGAAGATCCGGGTTAAAGTATACGATAGCGCCAAGTTAAAAGTTTTTATTCCGCATTTGGCGTCTGTAGACTTACAGGTTCTCGGGGCTGAATCCGAGACGTGCCGCTAAGCAGTAATAGGTAGTAGGATGGATGAGTGATGTCAGCATCATCACTCCGGGGCAGGCCAAGCCCGTAAGACTGATCAGAACAAGTATCGAACTGTTGAGTTACAAGTCGGTTTCACCTTTGATTTCCCCATACCCCCAAGTTATGTATGTCAGGTCAGGTATTCAGTAGTCAAGGACTAATGCCAACACAAAATCAGGTAAAAGTAGGTCTGTCTGGATAGACAGCAGGAATGGTCAGGTTTGTCGGCATTAGGCATGAAATCAGGTAACAGGTCAGGTCACGTTTCAACAGGTTGAGTCGATATGTACAGGGTGTCATGTCCGGTGTATCAGTACATGTGTCAGGTGTATCGAGATCGGTCAATATGTAATGTGATCAAATGTATGCTGATAACAGGTATAGTAACGAATAAGGAACAACAGCAGGAACAGCAAATAACAATATTATTCCATGTAAACACAGTGATGCTTTGTATTCTCTTATTAACAGGTTCAAGCACCCTTGGGGTGCAATAATCAGAGTATAGCGCAATATTAATAACAGCAGGCAATAAAGATATAAGTGTGCGACTATTATCCTCTAAATAGTAAAATGATTAGCAGGTAGTTGTCATTAAGGTTACGGTGGCAAAATACGATTTAGGTGGCAGTATTATAATATACATCATATTTCGTCCAAAGAGATAAGTAGCAATACTAGTTAATATAGCAAGTTTGTGAGTCAAACATTTAATCAGTTTAACGTAGCATGTAGCAAGAAATCTTGCCTCGACGGTTTCGCAAACCGGAAAGCACGGATGCAATGTCGGCAGAAAACACGAGACGGTTGCACGGGCTACGGATCGAGTCCCAACAGCGAACAGCGGGACCACATGGACCAGGGTACTTCGCTGGAGCGTCGGGTCCAAACGACGGCACGGTCGGAATCTGGCAAAAGTCAAAAGCAACGAAGTTAGCAAACACGATATACGCAACAAGGACCAGCGAGGGATTAAACATGAATGGAAAGCTAAAGGGATGCTTATAGGGAAGAAACAGGGGCAACTACGACGGGCCCGACGGCGATGGGCGCGCCGGCGGCGAACAGAAGATGCGGCGATGGCTGGAATTTCCTTGTTCGCTGGAAAGAGGGTGGTGCTGTGCGATGAGGGAATGTAAGGGCCGGGTTCTGGTCGCAGGGGAGAGGAGGTGGTCGGAGGTGGCGCGGGTGACGTCGACGAGGGTCGACGGCACGTTTTCTGGCGACCCGGGGGTTGGTGCTAGGGTCGGGCTCGGGTTCTGGTGGTCCGGCGAGGGGAGGAGGAAGGCGACGACGAGGTCGGGACGAGGGTGAAGGGAGGAGGATTTGGGTGTCGTTGGCGATGGGAGGCGGCGGCGGCGGCGAGGTCTGTGGCTGGTGATGGCGTCGGGGTTGGTTGCAGGCGCGGAAAGAGACGGAGGAAAGAGGTAGGAGGGTGCGGCTAGGCTGAGGAGGTGTTGACGGCGACGGCGAGATCGCGGGGAGGTCGGCGGCGCAACCACGAGGAGGATAGGGTTAGGGCTTGGAGGTTCTCATGGGGTTTCTCGCGATGGGGAAGAGGAAGGAGGCGGCTGCGATAAATATATAGGAGGAGAGAGAGAGAGATTGTAGAGAGGCGGAGAGAGAGAGAGAGAGAGGAAGGGGGCCCACGAGAGACTTAAGTCTCTCGTGATTGGCCATGGCAATTCCCATAGGATTTAAAAAGTGATTTTAGAAATATTTGATTGGTTAAAAAAATCTGTAACAACTAAATTTTAAATATATCCTTATAGTTTAGTTTAATTAATTAAATTGGGATTTTGGCGCTAAATGAAACATTTCCAAATCGCGCCCGGGTTGCGCCCAAATGTTTCAAATTCAAATTATAGGATTTTAAGCGAGTTCCAAATTTTGAAAAGAGGTGTTTAATGATTAAAATGCATGCCCCCAAGTCGGACACTTGCACGCGCGCGTAGACGTCCAAACTTGCCCGTTTCGCCGAACGGGACGAAATCTCGATACGTGGACGCTACCACGCGACTAGTGGCGATGAGTAGGCCAACATGGATATTTTAAATTTCATTTTAGGTGTTAAAATTTGTTATGTGCCAAAATGACTTAACCGGTTAAAATTTAGCAATAAGCACCAAACCATTAGGATAATCGAAATGAGCAATGTATAACACTCAACTAGAACCAGAAATAGTATTATTGGGCTCGGGTGTTACATCATACCCAACTACAAAAGAATTTCGTCCTCGAAATTCCGAGAATACAAGATATCTAACTACTGGAAAAGGTGAGGAAATTTCTGCCGGATCTCGTCTTCTCGCTCCCAAGTGGACTCTCCATGCGATCGGTCACCCCAAGAAACTAGCACAAGAGGGATAACCTTGTTCTTAAGAACCTTTTCTCTTCGATCCTTGATTTCAACTGGTCGCTCATCAAAAGTTAGGTCCTCCCGTACGGTCAACTCCGAATGATCCAAGACGTGGGTCTCATCTCGGACATACCTCCGTAGTTGAGATACATGAAACACATCGTGCACTCCTGCCAATGACTGTGGTAACGCCAAACGGTACGCTACCTCTCCAACACACTCCAATATCTCGAAGGGTCCAACGAATCGAGGACTAAGCTTTCCCCGACTCATAAAGCGAATCACTCCTCTAGTCGGTGATATCTTCAGGAATACCAGATCACCCACGGCGAACTCTAGAGGTCTTCTTGACGTGTCAGCCCAACTTTTCTTTCTGTCTTGAGCTGCCTTCATATGCTTCCTGATTGTATTCACCTTCTCGACTGTCTGTACCACCAAATCTGGTCCTAGCAACCTTCGTTCACCAACTTCGTCCCAACAAACAGGTGAACGGCACTTACGACCATACAACGCTTCAAACGGAGCCATCTGAATAGTCGCTTGGAAACTATTGTTGTACGAAAACTCCACCAGGTGTAGATGATCCTCCCAAGAACCTTTGAAGTCTAACATGCAAGCCCTCAACATATCTTCAAGGGTCTGGATCGTTCTCTCCGATTGTCCATCAGTCTGAGGATGATAAGCTGTGCTAAACTTCAATCGAGTCCCCAAACTTTCTTGTAAACTCCTCCAGAAGTGCGACAAGAACCGAGTGTCCCGATCGGACACGATGCTTACCGGTACTCCATGCAATTTCACAATCTCCTGCATGTACCGCTCTGCCAAGGTCTCTGTCGATTGACCAACCCGAAAAGGAATAAAGTGAGCCGCCTTGGTCAACCGATCGACAATCACCCATACTGCATTGTTGCCCTTTGGACTCCGCGGTAAAGCCGTCACGAAATCCATGGTTATATGTTCCCACTTCCACTGAGGAATCGGAAGTGGTTGCAACAAACCAGCAACCCTTTGGTGTTCAGCCTTGACTTGCTGACACACCAAGCACTTAGCCACGAAGCGAGCAATTTCCCGTTTCATACCTTCCCACCAGAAGTGCTGTCGAATATCTCGGTACATCTTTGTCCCTCCTGGATGTACAGAGTAAGCTGAACTGTGTGCCTCCTTCATAAGCTCTTCACACACATCTCCTTTTGGCACACACACACGGCTACCATATCTCAACGAACCGTCTTCATGGATCAGTAAATCGGTTCGTAGTCCGGCTTCAACCTGCTCTCGAAACTTTTGCAGCCTAGGATCCTGCGATTGCGCCACTTTAATCTTCTCAACTAAGGACGATTGTACTTGCAATTGCATCAACTGCCCCATAGCATGTGGTAGCACAACCTCCAAGTCAAATCTCCGAAAATCCGCAATGATCTCCCTCTGTGCAGTCAATATCTGAATTGCTGGTAGCCGACTCAGCGCATCTGGCACGACGTTAATTTTTCCCGGATGGTACTTAAGATCAAGGTCGTAGTCGGCCATCAGCTCCAACCATCTGCGTTGCCTCATGTTCAACTCCTTCTGAGTGAATACGTACTTCAAACTCTTGTGATCTGTAAAGACTTCGACTCTCTCGCCCAAAAGGTAGTGTCTCCAAATCTTCAGGGCGAAGATCACGGCTGCAAGCTCCAAGTCATGAGTCGGATAATTCTTCTCATGAGTCTTCAGTTGTCTCGATGCGTAAGCGACGACTTTCCCATTCTGCATTAAAACACATCCCAATCCTTTTCCAGATGCGTCGCTGTGAATCACCAGTCCTCCTGAATTATCCGGTACAGTTAGGATAGGGGCGGTTATCAACTTCTGCTTCAACGCCTCGAAGGCCAATGCACAACCATCCATCCAAACAAACGGTACCTCCTTGCGCGTAAGCTTGGTTAACGGCTCTGCCAAACGAGCGAAGTTCTCCACAAATCTCCTGTAGTATCCGGCGAGTCCGAGAAAACTTCTTATCTCCGCAACATTCTTTGGAATAGGCCAATCTCGAACTGCTGCAATCTTTTCGGGATCGACGGCGATTCCATTGCCCGACACGACATGCCCCAGAAACTTCACTTCTTCCAGCCAGAATTCGCACTTACTCATCTTCGCGAATAATTTTTCCTGTCTCAGCGTCTGCAGTGCGATCTTTAAATGCTCAGCATGCTCCTCCGGACTCTTCGAGTATACCAGAATATCGTCAATGAATACCACAATAAACTGGTCCAAGTATGGTGAAAAGACCCTGTTCATCAAATCCATGAATATTGCCGGCGCATTCGTCACTCCGAAGGGCATCACTAGATACTCGAAATGTCCATATCGAGTTCGAAACGCCGTCTTGCAAATGTCTTCTGCTTTTACTCGGACCTGATGATATCCTGATCGCAAATCCACTTTCGAGAATACCCTCGCGCCACTAAGCTGCTCAAAAAGTTCTCCAATGCGAGGGATCGGGTACTTGTTCTTAATAGTCACCCGGTTCAATTCTCGATAATCAATGCACATCCTTCTCGTGTCATCCTTCTTCTTTACTAAAAGAACTGGAGCTCCCCAAGGTGAGTTGCTTCTTCGAATCCATCCCTTCTCAAGTAATTCACCAACTTGTTTCTTAACTTCTTCCAATTCCACCGGTGCCATCGGATAATAAGATTTTGATACTGGCGCTGCACCAGGAATAAGGTCAATCGCAAACTCCACATCTCGCTTCGGCGGTAAGCCTGATATATCTTCAAACACATCCATAAAGTCACGAACAACTGCCGGCTCTTCATTACTATCCGCTTCCATTGTCGCAAGAACACTGTTTGTCGGCCTAGCCCTAAACTCGACTGGCCCGACAGAGCTGCTTCCTCCAATGAAAGTAAACTCAGGGTGTCCGGGAATCTGGAAAATTACTTTCCTTGCCCTACAATCAATGTGTGCGTGGAAAGTGCCAAGAAAATCCATTCCCAAGACTACTTCATAACTGCCCGTATCTATCACCAAGAAATCTGCAAAAAGCTCCCGTCCGCAAACAACAACTGTACAATCTTTACATTCCTTACTAGCTATGATTTTCCCATTCCCAGTGTGTATGTCCCAGAAACTAGACAGGGTAATGCAGGTAATCGAGTGTGTAGTTATAAATTTGGATGACATAAAACAGTGGGATGCTCCGTAATCAAATAATGCCAATGCGGGAAAACCATGAACGAGTAAAGTACCTGAAACCACTTCTCCCGATGCCTTAGCTTCCTCAGCTGTCAACGTGAACGCTCGAGCCTGATTTGGTCCTTGAGTCAGCTGTTTCTGCCCTTGGAACGGTCTCTGCGGAGGCTTCTGTATATCATCTCTCGTGCGAAGCTTCGACGGACAAGCACCAACTGCGTGATCGGCTGCTCCACAAACCAGACAAAGTCCCAGTCTCCTTCGACAATCCTTCTGCACGTGCCCAGGTAATCGGCAGTAATCACAAATCACGCTCTTCCTTCGATCAACGATCACAGGCTTCTTCATGGGTGCTACACCTCGACGGTCCACTGGAATACCTTTGCGCCCATGATCTCGGTTAGGTACAAATGCGGGCTTTCGGGCCGCAACTGTTGTCTGCTGTAGGTTCCCTTTCATTCCCGACAAACTCTGCTGCTCTCTGGCTGCCGTAAGAACCTGCGAGAAAGTGGTCAAACCCAGGGAGACAATCTTCCTCTGGATGTCCATGTCCAAACTGCGCAAGAACCTTCGCGCCCTGTCTGCCTCCTTGGCGACTAAGGGTCCAGCGAAGCGGCTGAGTCTCGTCCATTCCGCTGCATGTACATCCACAGCTGCTCCATTTTGTCTCAGCCCAATAAATTTCTCCTCCATTTCCTCCCGTGCATTCCGCGGGAAGAACTTTTCCAAGAAACTTTTTAGAGAAATCCGCCCAACTGATTGGCTTGGGCAAGCGGGTCTCCTCCACAAGCCACCACTCTCGGGCGTAATCCACCAGCTGAATGCGCACCACATCAACTCTCTTGTCTTCTGGGATCTGTGCCGCAATCAGTAAATTCTCCGTGTCTACTAGCCACTGCTCGGCTGGTAACGGCTCCTCCAGACCAGTGAAAGTAGTAGGACCCAAATGTCTGAAATCTGCCACGGTCCCTACTCGGTCAACTGGCTTCGCTACAGCGGTGTTTACAGACTGCTGAATAGCCTGCAAACCCTCCTGAAATGAATCTGCTTGCTGCTGGATCAGCTCAGTTTGCCTCTTCTGATTTTCCAACATCCCACGTATCACTCCTAACATGGCGGCTTCATCCACACGCCTCTGATACGTCTTGAAATTCTTATCTGCCATGGTCCTGAAATCAAAACAAATAACATTAGCATGATGATAGATTCAATATATAAATCAAGGCTAGAACTCCAAGATACTTAAATAGAGTACTGCATTGTAGCTATGCCGCGGTATCATAGCCGCAATTACTTAACTCCACCCAAGTCGCCTAAGTCCTAGAGATAACAAGAAGTTAGATTTTCGAATTGACAATGCAAAGTAAGTTCGCATGTCGACATGATCCGGAAGAATGATTCAAGGATGGTAAAACAGTCAAGGTGGCAGGACATGTTTCCTAAACACGGGTATTCTAATTCGTGTATCGGGTACAATACCCAACTACAAAAGAATCAACCCAACTAGCCTATGTCTCTGATACCAAAAGAACCATGTCACGCCCCGCTTCCCAGAGTACGCAAGATTGGGCACATGACATAGCCAACCATGCTACCTGTGGGTAAGAAATATCCATCCACAGTCACATTACGGTTGTAGAGATATCAAGAACAAAATAATAAACTAATCTAATACATGTCCAAATCCATAATAACAAGAATCAATAAACGATAAGTGCGGAAGCAAATGATCCAATACAATAAATAAACAGTACGTCCCATAATGCGGGCTCACATCTGGAAATGAAATGAAATAAATAAACTAAACCCTAAGGAACTCACAGTTCAGCCTGCTGGCTGAAGTACTCCTGCTCGGTCGTCGATAGTGGTAAGGAACCTGGTCCATGCAAAACCCAGACGTCAGCGCGTCATGTCAACCAAATAGTATAATATAAACATGGTAATAAGAAATGCAGGTATGAACATGAATAAAGCAGTACTAAGAAATAACAGAGCAGGGTAATGTGCAATGGTGACTAAACTGTCCTATCAGGTTTCTACTCTATAGTCTTTGAAATCAATTGATGAATCGTCGATGTAACTCAATAGTATCCCGTGCGTGCCCGGGACCACGGTCAAGGTTCTCGGGGCTGAATCCGAGACGTGCCGGTAAGCAGTAATAGGTAGTAGGATGGATGAGTGATGTCAGCATCATCACTCCGGGGCAGGCCAAGCCCGTAAGACTGATCAGAACAAGTATCGAACTGTTGAGTTACAAGTCGGTTTCACCTTTGATTTCCCCATACCCCCAAGTTATGTATGTCAGGTCAGGTATTCAGTAGTCAAGGACTAATGCCAACACAAAATTAGGTACAGTAGGTCTGTCTGGATAGACAGCAGGAATGGTCAGGTTTGTCGGCATTAGGCATGAAATCAGGTAACAGGTCAGGTCACGTTTCAACAGGTTGAGTCGATATGTACAGGGTGTCATGTCCGGTGTATCAGTACATGTGTCAGGTGTATCAAGATCGGTCAATATGTAATGCGATCAAATGTATGCTGATAACAGGTATAGTAACGAATAAGGAACAACAGCAGGAACAACAAATAACAATATTATTCCATGTAAACACAGTGATGCTTTGTATTCTCTTATTAACAGGTTCAAGCACCCTTGGGGTGCAATAATCACAGTGTAGCGCAATATTAATACCAGCAGGCAATAAAGATATAAGTGTGCGACTATTATCCTCTAAATAGTAAAATGATTAGCAGGTAGTTGTTATTAAGGTTACGGTGGCAAAATACGATTTAGGTGGCAGTATTATAATGTACATCATATTTCGTCCAAAGAGATAAGTAGCAATACTAGTTAATATAGCAAGTTTGTGAGTCAAACATTTAATCAGTTTAACGTAGCATGTAGCAAGAAATCTTGCCTCGACGGTTTCGCAAACCGGAAAGCACGGATGCAATGTCGGCAGAAAACACGAGACGGTTGCACGGGCCACGGATCGAGTCCCAACAGCGAACAGCGGGACCACACGGACCAGGGTACTTCGCTGGAGCGTCGGGTCCAAACGACGGCACGGTCGGAATCCGGCAAAAGTCAAAAGCAACGAAGTTAGCAAACACGATATACGCAACAAGGACCAGCGAGGGATTAAACATGAATGGAAAGCTAAAGGGATGCTTACAGGGAAGAAACAGGGGCAACTACGACGGGCCCGACGGCGATGGGCGCGCCGGCGGCGAACAGAAGATGCGGCGATGGCTGGAATTTCCTTGTTCGCTGGAAAGAGGGTGGTGCTGTGCGATGAGGGAATGTAAGGGCCGGGTTCTGGTCGCAGGGGAGAGGAGGTGGTCGGAGGTGGCGCGGGTGACGTCGACGAGGGTCGACGGCACGTTTTCCGGCGACCCGGGGGTTGGTGCTAGGGTCGGGCTCGGGTTCTGGTGGTCCGGCGAGGGGAGGAGGAAGGCGACGACGAGGTCGGGACGAGGGTGAAGGGAGGAGGATTTGGGTGTCGTCGGCGATGGGAGGCGGCGGCGGCGGCGAGGTCTGTGGCTGGTGATGGCGTCGGGGTTGGGTGCAGGCGCGGAAAGAGATGGAGGAAGGAGGTAGGAGGGTGCGGCTAGGCTGAGGAGGTGTTGACGGCGACGGCGAGGTCGCGGGGAGGTCGGCGGCGCAAGCACGAGGAGGCTAGGGTTAGGGCTTGGAGGTTCTCGTGGGGTTTCTCGCGATGGGGAAGAGGAAGGAGGCGGCTGCGATAAATATATATGAGGAGAGAGAGAGAGATTGTAGAGAGGCGGAGAGAGAGAGAGAGAGAGGAAGGGGGCCCACGAGAGACTTAAGTCTCTCGTGATTGGCCAGGGCAATTCCCAAAGGATTTAAAAAGAGATTTTAGAAATATTTGATTGGTTAAAAAAATCTGTAACAACTAAATTTTAAATATATCCTTATAGTTTAGTTTAATTAATTAAATTGGGATTTTGGCGCTAAATGAAACATTTCCAAATCGCGCCCGGGTTGCGCCCAAATGTTTCAAATTCAAATTATAGGATTTTAAGCGATTTCCAAATTTTGAAAAGAGGTGTTTAATGATTAAAATGCATGCCCCCAAGTCGGACACTTGCACGCGCGCGTAGACGTCCAAACTTGCCCGTTTCGCCCAACGGGACGAAATCTCGATACGCGGACGCTACCACGCGACTAGTGGTGACGAGTAGGCCAACATGGATATTTTAAATTTCATTTTAGGTGTTAAAATTTGTTATGTGCCAAAATGACTTAACCGGTTAAAATTTAGCAATAAGCACCAAACCATTAGGATAATTGAAATGAGCAATGTATAACACTCAACTAGAACCAGAAATAGTATTATTGGGCTCGGGTGTTACAAAAACGGACTCGTCGAGAACTCCTAGTTGGTATTATACCAGTCGTCAGATAGCAGTTCTCTGGTGACACTGGTACATGTTAGTCTATAGACCCAAGATCGTCATAGAGTCTTGTGTGATTCCCACTGTGCTTTGATTTCCACCTTACCACGTTCAAGAGAACGTGCAAAACGGTAGCTTTTGGGTACAGTCCCGAATCACATGGAGGCAATAAGCGATAGGAGGGGATTCGTTTCTTCCGGTATTGGGGGTGGATGTTGCGCTGTGCTCGATTGGCTATAACAGGAAGTCCCTGGCTAGGGCTGATACGGAGATCTGCTGGTAAGTGTTATCAGTAGTTTCTCGACCCGTTATGAGTCTCACATCGGCATGACTTATCGGTTACTGGGGTCTGACGTTTACCACCTCTAGACTAGATATGCGACATATCGGACGAAGAGACTGGACTATACGGTAGTGTTACTGATATGCTTTACAGGAGTATAAGCAGGCTTGCTTGTTGATCTTTTGATCGATCAATACCCGGGTAGCCGTTACGTCCAGCTAGTACCACTGACGGCTTGTGGGTGCTTGATATGATCATCACCTATTGCCGGCGTATTGATGAGCCTTTAGAGTCCTACACAGAGGTTTCCTGGCTCTGGCGAAACGAAGTAGGAGCACATATGTGATATGTGCGGGACCGAGGTTAATACGAGTATGTGATACCGTATTCTATTCTTGCGATATGTGATATCGGTCGGTTATATGTGATATAACCGGGTTATTTAATCAAGTGTAGATTCGATAAGTTGATACATATGATATTAGTCGAATATATATGATATAGCTGGATTATTAAATCAAGTATTGATTTAATAATTTAATGTATAATTATATATTTGATATATTTACATTAACTAATATTAGCTCACTTGTGCATTTCTTTTTCTCACATGCGCACACTTAATATATATGTGATATATATTATTTATGTTTTCTTTTTTGTGTGTCATGCTTGATGATACATGAAACATGGGTGTATGAGACTCACACCATGCTCATGATACTGTAAGGTTTAATTATTTAAATTAAATCCAAATTAGTTGGAAATTAGTCACATGGCATGAAGCTTGTGGAAGCTTGTAGATCCATTGACTTAGTCCACTAATTTTGTTTTACTTAAAATATTTAGAAACCCAACCATTCTCATTAGCCATGGTTAAGTCTCTACAAGAGTTATATGAGATATTTTCACACCTATGGTTGCATTATTCTCTCACTCATTCTATTCTCTTCATCTTCATCTTCAACAAGAGAAAGCTCTCTAGGTTTTGGAGAGGTGAGGGAAAATAGTGAGAAAAAGATTTCTAAAGTGAGCAAAAAATCCTACTTCATCATTCTTTACTAGATTAGCCATTTAGTTTAGGGTGTTAGCTTCACTAATCCCTAATTAGTGAAGAGGTAGCTTGGGTTAGTGTCTCCTCGAAGTAGATCTTCTTCGGCCTCGAAGACTTCGTGCAAGTTTGTTCCTTTCATCTTGTTGAGCAATTCTAGAGTCCGGAAGATCACTACTTGGAGAGAAGGGACTACTATACGGAGCTATTGACATGAAGGACCGGTCTACAAAGGTTGTATTCCATATTTACTGTTCAGACCATAATATTGCATTTTTCATTCCCCTATTCTTGTCCTTTCTATAAATAAACAGGTACTCTTGACGCACGTTTGTTGCATATTACAGGATACAGGTTTCTGGAGCAAATACAGTGAAAAAGACACAAAACAACAGAAAAAGGGACTTTTGACCAACAAGTAGACGGATCCTAGTCAAGCCTAGTTGAAGAACAGTGCATGGTCCAAAAAGTCATGTGAACGGTTAAAAGATCGCTACAAGTATTCACTGAAATATCTGGAAGAGAATAAGAAGCCCAACAGAGAAACTACATATGGAAACAGAAGCCTAAAGAGCCACTGAACCAAGCCCAAAAAGCACAGAGCCCAATTCTTCTGTTTGGCCGCGGAACCGCGGCCAAACCCATGCTGGCGCCGCGGTTCCGCGGCCATCAAGAACACGTGTCGGTGGATTTTGCTTCTGTTGCCGCGACGGATCTGGTGTTGGGATTCTCAGGGGTCAAATCTGTAAATTCACGTGTGCGAGAGTCTGTAACCCTAGTTTTTATATTTTCCTATAAATTGTAATCCTAGATCTGAAAAATGTATGCCTCTTTTCAATAAATGAAATTCAGAATTTCTGGGAGTGACAATCAGATCTATTCTGTCTTCTATTTGGAGGGAGCCATCAAATCTGTAGGTAATTTATTTCCTTGCTTTTTATTTTCTAATATAATTTATCATCCCCTAATGAGCGAGTAGTCTCCTCGCTTGTTAGGGTTAGCCTTAGCGAAAGGGTTGAGAGATGAGATCTCTCACCCCTTTCAATGTCATCTTCACTTTAGAGTTAGAACTCCATGCATACGCACACATCCGCTCCCTACGGCACCCTACCCCTCGAGGTAACGGTGAACCGTAGTATAAAGGGCCGGTTGCGCGCGTTTTCCATGGGGGTTAGGTTAATTATCAACAAAGGAAGGATACGAATCTAGAGGAAGAAACATCTTCCCAAATGATTCGTATCCACTTTATTGATAATTAACTTAACACCTAATAGATCTAAAATAAGAAGGCATTGAAAGCGGTGAAGGAAACATTAATCTCCAAAACTTCCCCTAAGCCTAACCTTAGTAAGACTTTTAATTAGATTAATTAGATCTAGTATTTTAGATTTTTATAAACCAACCAAAACTACAAATAGAATCAACTCGTTAAAACACATAAAAGGAATTTACCCGTCTCTGTGGATCGACCCGTACTCACCGGCTAGCTGCGAAGCGACGCCGTTTCTGATTGCGGTAAACTCATGTTTTTGACACTAATTATTGTGCATGGTTATGGTTGTTGACCATTTGACCTTATTGACTTGTTGACCTTGGTTGACACTTTGACCATCATCATTTCTTTTGGAAGATGCTTTTTGATCCTTGCAAATTGAAATGATAATGGTCCTGTCATGATTAACCATGACAATTATCTAGCTAATTATTCAATTAAAATAATTCACACATATTAGTGAGAATGGTTCTATTATTTGTCATTCTATCATATCTTTTCTCTCTCTTGTTCTTCCTCTCCCTCAAGCTCTCTCCCTCTCATGTGTTGAGAAACACTTGAGCTTGAGAAAAACCCTCTCTTGATCTTCTCTACTCTCATCTAGGGTTCAAGTATTAGCACTTCTTGCACCCTAGTTACTTCTAGATTGGAGTTGAAGCCAAAGGTTGAGGCTTTTGGGTGGATCTTTCTTTGACGGGAGAAGACGACAAGGTGACCTCCTTCCACTACTCCAAGGAGCAAGGAGAGAAGGACTAAGAGCCCAAGGTATAACCTTTCTAGCACTTAGCTAGTTACAAGTTAGCTTTAGCAAGTTTTTGTTTAGCAAAGATCCTTTTAAGCATAGTCCATGTTGCCTAAGTTCATAAAAATCCGATTTTTATTCCGTTTTCCGCCTCCCCGCAAGCACCGGGATGGGCAACGTGGACTTACAGTGGTATCAGAGCCTAACTAAACATAAACTAGCTAAGTAGTGAAGTGTGTCGAAGTTCGAAACGTAAAAATCGAAAAAACCAAGTTTTAAAAACCCTAGTTTCTGTTAAATTTTTTTCTGGTCAAAACAAAATTTGTTGTACTCCTAAAATCGTCTCAGGGTTTTTTAAAGATAGCCACCAAAAACGAGCAAGTGAATCGACCATAGTGCCGCGGTTCCGCGGCAATAGCAAGCTATTGCCGCGCAACCGCGGCCGTCTTGGCTCTTCACTTGGTCGAGTTTGGTGCAGTGTATTTCTGGCTTGGTTTTAGGATTTTTCTGATGGTTTATTTGTGCCCAGATTTTCCAGAATAGAAATTTACTTTTGGGGGCCTATAAATCCGTATTTTTTTCGAACTTCAATACACTTTGACTACAAAGGTTATATCTGTGAGGTTTGCATGTATTGAACGTCGGCTAATCGCTATATGTCGATTAGTCGTGGTTATACATCTCTGTGATCTGTGTTTGATACTGGTTTGTGTATATGAATGGGTTGGATTGTCGCGGGTGAATAGCCGGGGTGGATGTGAGATGAGTGTTGCTTTTCTTTCATTCATTTGTAATATGTAAATTGATGTAATATTATTATTTGTTTGGCCGCACAACCGGGTCGGGGTTGTAGCCGTCATTGTATAATTCTTTTTACTGTTTTTGCTCCTATGATAGACCCAAGGAGGGGGTGCACAAACTACCGGGTATCTCGAAGTGCCGAGTGGCCCACTCACGGTGGTGAGGGAGGTTGCTTCGCTTCGGGTACTTGGCGGGTTGTTTGCCGCACCCGTAGGGGTCTTGGGTGGGGTATTTGGCTATTCACCGCGACCGTGTAATCCGCTTTTCGTTGCAGGCTCGAACGGATTGCGGATTCCTAGTATATCCAATGTATTCATCTGTGATCTGTAATGTCTATCATTGCTATATATTTATATATGATAACTATTTAGGCGTTGCTTATGTTTTACAGCCGCGCTAGCCCAGCCCCCGCTCTGTCGTTAGTTAAGTAACCTAACGAGTGATGACGGGGCCCCGTGGCGAATGCGAATGGCATAAGCGTACGTCATATTTTGGTTGTTTTCTGCAATGGCAGGATTAAATGATGGGATGCATTAAAAGAACTAATGCAAGAAAATAAACCAAGTAAAAGTCGATTGGAACACTTTGAAAACCACTCGGTTCTTTTCAAAACTAAACTTTTAAACGCGGAGCTTGAACCACTCCTTTTAAATGTAAGCCCGCGGGGGCGCCCCGGCCGTCGATCCGACGCCGGAAACGCGGAAACAAAAACTTTGCGAACTTTGCAAACCGGCACCACCGCGGACTTTTTACCCGAATCGGGCCATTAACCTAGCTAACTAGCAAACAAGATAAGAGTAGAGAAGTATACCAAGAGATCCGTGTCCTTCGGTCTTCGTCTCCACTCCGATCTCTCGCGGAATCTCCGTCCATCATCGTCTCGTCTGAAAGGGCACCACGTAGCCGGAATCTTTTACGGGCTCCCGCCTCTTGACCGAGGCAACTCGGGCGCGAAGTTGGCTAGCCGACGCGTCCAAGGCTTTCTATAGAATAGTGTAGTAATCTTGTTTCTTGGGGTTTATAGAAGTTGCCATGGAGGATGTGGAGGTGAAGGAAAGAATGAGCTTTGGAAAATTGGAGCTCACACTTCTTTTGCAAGAGAATGAGATGATAAGAATGCAACACCAATAATGAGCCTCCTCCTCTTTTTCTCATAAGATGTGGCCGGCCCCCTTAATAGAAATGGGTGGAGATAATGGAATGATAAAACCAAGTGAGAAAAAGAAAAGATAATCCTCAATTAAAGTCACACCATGGTCAAAAACAATCCAACTCAATCTCTTTCTTATGAAAGCAAGTGATGAGATTAAAAAGGAATCTCATCATGATATGGTCAAATCATAATCCACACATATGCAAGAAAACCCTCCACTTATTGTTAATTGCAAACTTGCAATTAACACCCTCCAACGGATAGTCCGGCCGTGAAGGAATGAAGAAAAACCGGCCGGAACGGAATGCAAACTGGCAACTTCAGAAAACCGATCCCGTAATAAATTACAGGAAAACCCCACTACTGCAAATACATGCCCGCATTTGTATTCTCACTAAACACAAATGCAAAGAGACAAAACTACACTATCTAATACTAGGATCCGGCTTAAGCCAAAGCCGGCTAGTAAAAAAAAAACCGTCCGATCACGATCCGTGCAATACCGCACGTATCTGATCGAACCCTGCCATATCTCCATACGGTCTCTACAGCGTTTCGCCCGAAACCTGAGTAACTGAGTGTGGTGGACTCTAAAGACTCGTCAATACCTTGGTTATGGATTTAACCACTAGCATGTCAGAGGTATAAGCCAATACGTAACGGGCTACCAGATACTGACTGAAAGGGACGTCGATGAGCGAACTCATCCTTACACCCTACTGAGCCTGTCAGTGACAATATCCGTACAGTCCGGTCCGTTCGTCTAAGAGCATCGCATGGCGGGCTTAGGGGGTTGGTAAAAGTCAGACCCCCAAAAGCGGTACAAGTCGTGTCGGAGTGTAGCACAGAACACCCTGAGATACTACTGGAATACCTACCAGCAAATCTCCTGCCTTGGCCAAGGACTTTTCATGTTCTGGCTCTCCTCGACACAGCGCGACCTCACCCCCAATACCGGGAGAGACGAACCCCTGCAGATCCGCTCACTGCCTCCATGTGGCTCGGGACTGTACCCAACTAAAACCTGTTTGCACGACTCCTTTGAGCCGTGGTAGGGTAGTAATCAAAGCACAGTGGGAACTCACACGAGACAAATGACAATCCCAGGTCGATGAACTAACCTGTACACATGTCACCAGGGAACTGCTATCTGACGTGTGGTATAATCCCAACTAGCAGGTTCCCGGCGAGTCCTGTCCGGTGTACTCATAACCCAATGAGCACCTGTATACATCTTAGGTGAACCAACTGACACCAGTGGCTTGTGAGACCGGCCACCGCCCCTCGTCGGGGTCTCGACTGTATACACTAGTCTACTCTGGAGTATCGATGCCCTGTCTCGAAACTCCAACGACTAGGGACCATTTATGGATGTGCTTATAGACTCCAGCTCTCACTTATATGATCGCCCTCATACTGCTGGTAGTCAAGCAAGAATCCTAGGGGCTCTATCAACGTGCAATAGCGATTCGTAAGGTCACCTAAAGCAGTACACGATGATAAAGATAAACCAGATAGCATACTATCATCTTGAGTAAGACTGTCCTACTGGGACAGGTCCTCCCCTCAATCATTGCAATCACGTGCCTGTGATCCAATAATTGACTCTGAGGGCACTATCTCCAACAATCTCCCACTTGCACTCAAGGCTAATTATTGCGATGTCGCATACTCACAGCCCGTGTGATACCGAACACCCAACTCCTCGACTAGTCAGTCTCACAAAGCTCGTTTGCGAAACTATTCCGTTAAAGGAATAGCCTCAGTGAGTGGATCCGCTCTGGTGTTTCTTTCTATGTCTCTCTATATCTCAAGTTCGCGGAGAAAGCCATCTCCCGAAATGAGCAATACCTGTCTTAGAATGTCTGGATGTCTGATGGGACCTAGCTCATAAATGAACTCCAAATCCAAACTTCTTAGACTGTATCGTCAACTGAACTTAATCAGTTTCCTGCGCCATGCCTTCCCTTAGTATCCACCTGGACCATCTGTCCAAAATACTGCCCCTCGTCAGAAGGAAAACTATAATTCTGATAGCCACTCTGCCATCCAGGTCACCTTGGAAGCCTGGAATGATAACGGTCTCCCAAAGGAGAATACTGTTATCATATCCCTAGAACATCAACTTATGTTCTAAAACTGCTTCAGACTGTTTCTCCAGGATTGGATCAATATCAATTTATTGCACCTACTGCAAGAACAACATCTGGTGTGGTACTTGACATTTCATGATTGACTCAATTGCCTAAGCAAGTGATCTGTCAATCATGCGTATCCCTCTCCCCTTTAGTCTGTAAGACACCTTTAGAGAGGGTGACTCCATCATCTGCAGGTACACTGCCGTGCCAGGAGTCGTCCATTCTAAATACTCATAGAATGCTATCAAGGTACCCAGATTGGGAAACCACCCAAATCTAGATCTAAAACTATAGATCTAGTAACCAGAATGTCTGATATAATATCCAAATCCTATGTGGAGAAACTACTGTGTGACGAACAAAGTATAACCGATCGTAGTATAGGAATATCACTTCCTACTCTGTGTATGTCATCAAATACCAGGACATCACACCCTACTACCTTCTCAACAGATCCATCCCCTATTCTGATGAAGTCAAACCTATGACTGTCATATCAGAAATAGATGATCTATCTCCGCTATATCTGCTTTAGTCTATAAATAGACATAAGCCTGATGTCCACCAATGCTTCCGTTGCTCCCACTGACTACGACAACCCTCTGGCAGAGTCATATACACGTACGCTTCTAAAACCAGTTTAGAACGACGCTATACTCATCCTCCTGCCGGGTCTCATAGTCTGGAACAACAGCAATGGCAAGTCTGGGTAAACAAGAACCTCTCTGCCACCGTCCTTGAGTATACCGAAGTATCTCTCGGGTGCCTGAGGTTACCCACCTAATCTGAGGAGTGGCCAATGGAATGTCAAACTAGATTGAATCTTTAGGTTCTTATCAAATCTTCAGTAATCGTTTGCGGTTCTGGAATCACTTCCAGTTCTACCATACTCCCACTTCTGTTTTCTGAAAAAAACCATTTTTATTAAAACTTTGGCGAGTTAAGAACAATATCACTATTGATCTTCCAGATGGTAGAATATCAACCCTCTGCATAGCCCGGGTCAACCCACAAACAGCCATTACAGAAACGTGCCTTGAGTTATCCAGAGTCTGGTTTTAAGCATAAGCTGGACAACTCCCCGTATCTTAACAATGTCAAGATATGAACTGTTCTATATCCAATATAGAAACAGAGGCACTGATTTAATTGAACCAGATTCAAATCATGCAGCTGTCTCCAGTGCATGTCAACTTAATGGAAGTAGGCCGATCAGCATTACTCAACTTAGGAATGCTTCCAATTATAAGTAACCTGAAAGAGAAGCAAGTTCTCTTAACCATTACTATCAACTGAATACCATATACAAGTATCTACATCTTCGATCACTTTGAAGAATTCCGATACTTGCAATATCTGGTTCTCTACTTTATTCTTATACCTATAACTCCTCAAAACTTAGACCCTGTGTATCTACGAAACACATGTCTAAGAACTAGAGAAGTCATAAGTAAACCGAATATGGTATGAGAACCAACCCCTCTGTCCTCATGGACACTGGACAATATACAATACTCTGTATAAGTCCCCTGAGTCTAGTGACTCATTCACTGTGTGTCGTAGGTTGAAAACTGTACTTATGGTTAAGAAGAATTATACCGTTGTTCAATGCTCCTTACCTAACCATCCACTGATATAGGTAAATGTCATAGACATAATTTCAAAAAGGTATGTCTCACTCTATAAAAATAGACGTACAGATATATCAATTTGAAATTGGTGCACAACAAC
Source organism: Agapanthus africanus (assembly GCA_030015575.1). Lineage (NCBI taxonomy): Eukaryota > Viridiplantae > Streptophyta > Magnoliopsida > Asparagales > Amaryllidaceae > Agapanthus > Agapanthus africanus. Next base: position 584,895,554 of record CM057339.1, on the reverse strand, counting down.
GGATATTCAAAACCAAATATGTGCCGACCGGCAAACAACCCAGGTGGCTTCCTCAAATATCACCAATTCTAACAAATCCCGATATAATGAGGATGGTCACCTAATTCCCAATAACTTACTCCCACTCATCATCTGTAAAACCATACAGATGTGAGAATCCAACCTGGTAAATACATACCCTGGAGCAAGTGTCTAATTGGGAAATCAGTTTTCTTTTAACAGTACACAGTGAACTTGAAACATTGAAATGTTTCGACGGGGTATCCTGGTATTCCTAGTAATGCCTCTTCCATTATCCAGATTCACAACTTTAACCGCATAATTCTTTGCCACTTCTCCAAATCCCATTATATGTCTTTAGTCGTTACCTTCTGTACACCCCTTTAGGCCAAATGGTTTTCTTCCTTCCCTACCGTTCGGCACCAGCCTATGGTTTGGAAGAAGACTATCCAATAAGCATAATGGGTGTACTGTCCTAGTCCTAGGAACACTCTCAACGCGAGAGAAGGTGAAGATAAAAGACACCTGAATGTACTTTATTCCTATTTCTCCTGAACCAGGATCCATACCCGAACTGGAACAAGTTCTTTTCGAGTTCGTATATAACCATACGATGGATTATCCAATAAACTGGGATCTTCGTAGTGATACGGAGTGTCCTGGAGAAATACAAAGGAGATTTGGGATTGGCGAAGAAATACTTGGTTAGGTCGTGAATAGCAGTCGCAATTTACTTTGCCCTCTTACTAATCCCTTGCTTTGTCTGAACTTAATACCTTCTGTACACCGTTTAGGCTAACTGGTTTTCTTCATTCCCTATCGGTCGGCACCAGCCTAAGGTTTGGAAGAAGACTATCCAATTTGCGTAATAGGTGTACTATCTCCTAAGCCAAGGAGTACTCGCAATCTGAGAGAGAAGGTAAAAGGAAAAGACAACTGAATAATCCTATTCGTTTTCTCCAGAACCAGAAACCATCCTCGAATAAATTCCTTCGAGTTCGTATATAACCATACGATGGTTTTATCCAATGGAAGTGGACGTTCGTAGTAATACGGGGTGTCCTGGAGAAAAGGGTAAAAGTAGGAGTGGCAATGAGGTTTGCAACTCTGACAATCCAAAAGCCAGTGTTAAGACGGTTCGGTCAACTTGGTCACTGAGTCATAGTCTAGGGTCGGGTCAATGGTCGCTGTCTAGGAGAGAGAGAAAAGAAACACTCAGCGTGCACTCTAACCTAGATCAGAATGGTTATCACTTTATCTAATCAGGAAACCTCCCACTGTAACGTCAAATTCTTCCCCAAACCTGAAAGAAGAATTAGCCGGGATCACCTGAGGAATAAACAACTCATCAGTGGGAATCGGGATCCAACTATCATCGCATGATAACGTGACGGAATCCGCTCACGCTATCACACTCCAGAAGGTATGCGCATATCTGGCAAGTTTCAGTTCTTTTGAAACTCCCGATGTGGATTTTTACCCCATGCTCTTATGACCTTGACGAAGGCCAACAAATCATAAGTCACATGTCAAGTTCTACCCGTCATTATCCAGGTTAATTTGAACCCACCCGTACAAGCCCTTGACGAAGGCCAACAAGGCTATACGACTGTCCCAAACCAACGCATCTATCTATGCCGCAGAAAGGTAACAAGCAGCTACCATACACTATGCCTTGACGAAGGCCAACAAACATAGCATGAATACTACGTGCAACCCGTCTGAAACGACGGAGGGCTACGAATGGTTTCTGGCGAAAACCTTTAACGTAATGAACTTGATATCGTTGAAGGAACCGGATAGCTTTTAAAAATATAGTGACGAAAACCTTTGCTAAAGAGGTCACTCCCGGTGAAGGGATCTCGGCTCTTTCCCCGTAGAATGAGGTGCAGGATATTCCAACTGAATACCACGATGCAAAGCAAAAGTAATCGGCTATAGTGAAGTTATTGCCCTGACGCAAACTTCTGTCCAAGGGGTCACTCTCGGTGAAGGGATCTCGGCCCTTGCCTCGTCGACTGAGGAGCAGGATATTCCAACTGAATACCACGACGCAAAACAAAAGAGAACGCCCTTGCAATAACAGCTTTTTGAAAAGTATTCCAACAACATCAGAATAGGTTTGTTTATCTTGCATTGATCCGAATCAACGCAGTCCCATCAATTGATCACACCAATAAAGAACGAAAATATACTGACGTACGTATATGCCATCCGCATTCGCCACTGGGTCCCGTCATCACCCGTTAGGTTAGCTAACTAACGGCAGAGCGGGGACTGGACTAGCGCGGATGCAAAACATATACAACATCTACTAGTATATATATAATATATAATTTTCGCTCAAGGCGTGATAAAAATGCAGCAACACAGAAATGTATAGCAACACAGATCAATACAGATATCTGGGATCCCCGGGTTTCACAGAGCCGCTGCTGAAACCCAACGTTCCCCTGGTCGTGTGGATAGCCTGTGCAATGAAATCCTAGACACCTACGGGCGCGGAAAGTTACCCGCCAAAACCTGAAGCGAGGCAGCCCCCTTCAGCAACGTGAATGGACCACCCAGCACTTCACGGAATCCGGTAACTTGGGCACCCCTCCTGGGTCAACCTGTACCCTCTACGAGTGCGGCGAATATCCTGCCAATTCTAGAGTAAAGCCCCTTCCGTCTCAACGCCATGAGATGCGGGCTTGTTGCCCTCTAGAACCCGGCTATCCGTGCACCCCTCCGCGGAGTAATCCTAGTACAGAAAGTAAAATATACATACAACGGGTACATCGACCGCAACCTGGTCGTTCCCCAAAAGAATAATACAAACAGGCAGTGACGACAGTCGACATGTCGGACGCTCTCTCCGCAATATCAAATGTACATATAAAACAATACTGTACTAACATTGCATCCAGGCTATCCCTACGACTGATCCACAACAACACAGCACAATCACAGAACATCAACGTGAATGTCACATTCGCAAATCCGTCTAACCGGGCTATAGCAGTTAGACCGGATTTACCGATCGAATGATATTCACGGTCGCAGATATAATGTAAATACTGTGAACTAGCATGTTTAAAATATCCGATCGAACAAATTTATCAAAGTGGACCCCAAGCAATACTGTAGCACTTACAGAAAATCTGGGCCCAAAAATAATATCCCAAAACCTCTATTTCCTATTCAAAAGTCCACTGGAAAAATATGGTGCAACGATTCCTCTTAACCACCGTGGAACCGCGGCCAAACCAGGGGTTTGGCCGCGTTTCCGCGGTCGAAGTAAGGAATCAGTGAATCATATTTTTCCAGAATTCTTAGAATTTCTTGCACATGTCTATGCAATGACCTGAAAAATTTTTGGAGCTTGAAAAATTTCAACAGAGAACACATGTGCACTAAAATACGGTTTTTGGGGATTTTTGTTCGATCGAGTTCTAAACGTGCAAGAGCAAGCTAGGCATGGTTAATGGCGTGGCTCTGATACCAATGTAAGCCCGCGGGGGCGCCCCGGCTGTCGATCCGACGCCGGAAACGCGGAAATAAAAACTTAGCGAACTTTGCAAACCGGCACCACCGCGGACTTTTTACCCGAATCGGGCCATTAACCTAGCTAACTAGCAAACAAGATAAGAGTAGAGAAGTATACCAAGCGATCCGTGTCCTTCGGTCTTCGTCTCCACTCCGATCTCTCACGGAATCTCCGTCCATCATCGTCTCGTCGGAAAGGGCACCACGTAGCCGGAATCTTTTACGGGCTCCCGCCTCTTGACCGAGGCAACTCGGGCGCGAAGTTGGCTAGCCGACGTGTCCAAGGCTTGCTATAGAATAGTGTAGTAATCTTGTCTCTTGGGGTTTATAGAAGTTGCCATGGAGGATGTGGAGGTGAAGGAAAGAATGAGCTTTGGAAAATTGGAGCTCACACTTCTTTTGCAAGAGAATGAGATGATAAGAATGCAACACCAATAATGAGCCTCCTCCTCTTTTTCTCATAAGATGTGGCCGGCCCCCTTAATAGAAATGGGTGGAGATAATGGAATGATAAAACCAAGTGAGAAAAAGAAAAGATAATCCTCAATTAAAGTCACACCATGGTCAAAAACAATCCAACTCAATCTCTTTCTTATGAAAGCAAGTGATGAGATTAAAAAGGAATCTCATCATGATATGGTCAAATCATAATCCACACATATGCAAGAAAACCCTCCACTTATTGTTAATTGCAAACTTGCAATTAACACCCTCCAACGGATAGTCCGGCCATGAAGGAATGAAGAAAAACCGGCCGGAACAGAATGCAAACTGGCAACTTCAGAAAACCGATCCCGTAATAAATTACAGGAAAACCCCACTACTGCAAATACATGCCCGCATTTGTATTCCCACTGAACACAAATGCAAAGAGACAAAACTACACTATCTAATACTAGGATCCGGCTTAAGCCATAGCCGGCTAGTAAAAAAAAAAACCGTCCGATCATGATCCGTGCAATACCGCACGTATCTGATCGAACCCTGCCATATCTCCATACGGCCTCTACAGCGTTTCGCCCGAAACCTGAGTAACTGAGTGTGGTGGACTCTAAAGACTCGTCAATACCTTGGTTGTGGATTTAACCACTAGCACGTCAGAGGTATAAGCCAATACGTAACGGGCTACCAGATACTGACTGAAAGGGACGTCGATGAGCGAACTCATCCTGACACCCTAATGAGCCTGTCAGTGACAATATCCGTACAGTCCGGTCCGTTCGTCTAAGAGCATCGCATGGCGGGCCTAGGGGGTTGGTAAAAGTCAGACCCCCAAAAGCGGTACAAGTCGTGTCGGAGTGTAGCACAGAACACCCTGAGATACTACTGGAATACCTACCAGCAAATCTCCTGCCTTGGCCAAGGACTTTTCATGTTCTGGCTCTCCTCGACACAGCGCGACCTCACCCCCAATACCGGGAGAGACGAACCCCTGTAGATCCGCTCACTGCCTCCATGTGGCTCGAGACTGTACCCAACTAAAACCTGTTTGCACGACTCCTTTGAGCCGTGGTAGGGTAGTAATCAAAGCACAGTGGGAACTCACACGAGACAAATGACGATCCCAGGTCGATGAACTAACCTGTACACATGTCACCAGGGAACTGCTATCTGACGTGTGGTATAATCCCAACTAGCAGGTTCCCGGCGAGTCCTGTCCGGTGTACTCATAACCCAATGAGCACCTGTATACATCTTAGGTGAACCAACTGACACCAGTAGCTTGTGAGACCGGCCACCGCCCCTCGTCGGGGTCTCGACTGTATACACTAGTCTACTCTGGAGTATCGATGCCCTGTCTCGAAACTCCAACAACTAGGGACCATTTAAGGATGTGCTTATAGACTCCAGCTCTCACTTATATGATCGCCCTCATACTGCTGGTAGTCAAGCAAGAATCCTAGGGGCTCTATCAACGTGCAATAGCGATTCGTAAGGTCACCTAAAGCAGTACACGATGATAAAGATAAACCAGATAGCATACTATCATCTTGAGTAAGACTGTCCTACTGGGACAGGTCCTCCCCTCAATCATTGCAATCACGTGCCTGTGATCCAATAATTGACTCTGAGGGCACTATCTCCAACATTAAAAGCTATCTCGTTCCATCGATTATATCAAGTTCACTACGTTCATGGTTTCGCCAAAACCATTCGTAGCCCTCCATCATTTTAGTTAAATATACGGTAGTATTCAAGCTATGTATTTTGACCTCACGCGAAGACATAGTGATTGGTAGCTGCCGGATATTTATCTGTTGCATAGATAGAATGCGTTGGTTTGAGACAGTCGTACTGCCATTTTGGCCTACGTCAAGGGTAGGTACGGGTGGGTTCAAATTAACCAGGATAATGATGGGAAGAACTTGACATGTAACTTATGACATTTTGACCTCACGCCAAGGTCATAAGAGCATGGGGCAAAAATCCACATCGGGAGTTTCATAAGTACTGAAACTTGCTAGCGTTGCATACCATTTGGAGTGTGATGATTCTGGTAGGATTCCTTCGGTTTTATCACACGATGATATTTGGATCCCGATCCTACTGTGAGTATATGCTACTCCTCGGGAAAACTCTCACTTAACGATCAATGCTATAAACCTAGTAGGTGTCTAGAAAGGTGTTAGCGGGGCTACGCCCACAGGGAAAAGAGGTTACTTAATTAAGGAACTTCGCGAAAGCGTTGGAAAACCTCCCTCGAAGTACCGACACCGGCCTGGCTGAACGGTTAAGCAAGTATTGTACAGTGAGAGTAATCCTGACTAATCCTTTCTTTACGGTTTGAGAAGGGATTCGAGAGACAGTGGGAGCCATCCAGTTTAGACAAATTAAAAACCACTCTAAACTTGCAAGAGCATCATGCTAAAGTGTTTCTTTTCTCTCTCCTAATTGCAGCGACCATTCAAGATGACCGGACTTAAGTTATTACTAGATAAAAACATATTGACAGGGCCAAACTACAAAGATTGGCTCAGGAATGTCAAGATGGCAATCACTTACGACAAGTTGGGGTATGTCCTTACCACTAAAGCTCCCCCTGTCCCAGGTCCCACCTCCAGTGTCGCGGATAAGGAAATCCGTAAGACATGGGAGATAGATTGCGCGAAGGCCAAATGCCTCGTATTAGCCTCGATGGACAATGAACATCAGAGGAGGCACGAGAATATGGACCTAGAGTCCATATTTCTTCATACAAAAGAACTGTATGGGGAGCAGTCTCGTATCGCAAGATACGAAGTGTCGAAGAAGTTGTTTTCGGCAAGGTTGGCCGTCGGATCATCGGTAGCGGAACACGTGCTTAAGATGATTGGCTACATTGAGGAGCTCGCGGACCTTGGGACCACGTTGGAGAATGAACTTTATACTGATTTAATTCTCCAGTCCCTTCCTTCCACTTACGCCCAGTTTATTCTGAACTTCAACATGCAAGGAAAGGAGGTAGAACTTTCCGAACTTCTAAACATGTTGAGGAGTGCTGAGGGCACCCTACAGAAAGGTAGGGAGACATCCACTTTGTTTGTAGGAGGATCTTCCTCTTCTAGATCCAGGGTGAAAGCCAAGGGTAAGAAGAAGAAAGCCCCCGCCAAACCAAGAGGCGGTGTCGGTAAAGTGGATACGAAAGGAGAAGGTAAAGCAACAAAGATAGCGGGGAAGCTAGTGGGGAAGGAAGAATGCTTCTATTGTCACAAAAGTGGTCACTGGAAACAGGATTGCAAGGCTTGGAAAGCCAGAACACAGGATTTGAAGCGAGTTGCAGCTTCAGCTTCAGGTGTGTATGTTATTGAAAACTGTCTATCAATAAACTCTACTTCCTGGGTATTGGATACCGGATCAGGATCTTATATCTGTAATTCTTTGCAGGCGTTGAGAAAGCGTAGAGTTTTGAAGGCAGGTGACATGACCCTCAGAGTTGCGAACGGTGCTAGCATGGATGCTGAGGCCGTGGGGGACTATCACCTGGGATTGTCGGATGGACATTTTTTGGTTTTACGTAGTTGTTATTATGTAACAAATGCAACCTGTAATATCATTTCTGTATCTTTATTATCTAAAGAAGGTTATGAATTTGCATTTGTAAGTAATGTAGTGAACATTCACCTTAATCAAGCTTTGATTGGGTCAGGTACATTGAACAACGGTATATACGTATTAAACCAACCACAGATTTTCAATGTCCAGAATACACACAAAAGAAAGTCTCCAGAAATAAATAAAACTTTCTTATGGCATTGTAGACTGGGTCACATCAATGAGAGAAGGTTGACTAAGTTACACACAGAAGGATATTTGGATCCGTTCGAATATCAGTCTTATGCAACTTGTCAATCCTGTCTCAAAGGAAAGATGACAAAGACTCCGTTCACTGGACACGGAGAAAGAGCGAGCGAGCTCTTGGGACTCGTACACAGCGACGTGTGCGGTCCAATGTCTACACATGCGCGAAGCGGTTATTCTTACTTCATTACTTTTACGGATGATTTCTCAAGGTTCGGACATGTCTTCTTAATGAAGCATAAATCCGAAGCTTTTGATAAGTTCCAGGAATATAAGAATGAAGTAGAAAAACAAACAGGCAAAAGTATAAAGAAACTGAGATCTAATCGAAGTGGTGAATACTTGAGTGCCGAGTTCCTGGGTTACTTAAAAGAGAATGGAATTCTATCTCAGCTTACTCCTCCATACACTCCGCAACATAATGGTGTATCGAAAAGACGGAACCGAACCCTATTGGATATGGTACGGTCCATGATGAGTAACGCTGAGTTGCCGCGATCGTTCTGGGGATATGCGCTAGAATCAGCTGCATACCTTTTGAACCGAGTTCCAACTAAGACTGTGCCTACCACACCATATGAAATATGGAGTGGGAAGAAACCCTATCTTCAATACCTGAAGATTTGGGGATGTCCAGCTTTTGTAAAAAAGAAGCATGCGGACAAGCTCGAGGTACGCTCAGTACTGTGCAAGTTTGTGGGATACCCAAAGAACTCCAGGGGGTATCTTTTCTATTACGCAGAGGAATAAAAAGTCCTTGTTTCTCGTAATGCGCATTTTCTGGAACATCAGTTCTTAGAAAAAGAAATAAATGGGAGCGCAATAGAACTGGAAGAAATTCCAGAACCACAAGCTATTACTGAAAGCTTAGTAGAACCAGAGGGTTCGAAAGATCAGGACATTCCTACGCCACTCCGCAGGAGTAGTAGGCAGTCTCATCCGCCCGAGAGATACTACGGTTTTCTCATTGACGGGGATAGAGAAGATTGCATCATTGACTGTGATGAGCCTACTAGCTTCCAGCAAGCCATTCAGAGCGTCGACTCGGTAAAATGGCTGGATGCAATGCGGACCGAGATGGAGTCCATGTACACCAACAAAGTATGGACGTTGGACATTGCTCCAGACGGGGTAAAACCCGTAGGATGCAAGTGGATCTTCAAAAGGAAGATTGGTGTAGATGGACAGGTTGAGACCTATAAAGCTAGACTGGTAGCAAAGGGCTTTCGTCAGCGACCTGGTTTGGACTATGACGAAACCTTTTCTCCAGTAGCTATGCTGAAATCCATTCGGATCCTTCTTGCCATTGCTGCCTTCCACGATTATGAGATCTGGCAGATGGACGTAAAGACAGCTTTTCTAAATGGTCATTTAGAGGAATGTGTCTATATGGATCAGGCAGAGGGTTTCATTCAGAGTGGGAGCAGCAGAAAGGTGTGCAAGTTGCTTAAGTCCATTTATGGACTAAAGCAGGCATCGCGGAGTTGGAACATCTGTTTTGATGAGACGGTCAAGGAATTTGTATTTATCAAAAATCCAGATGAACCATGCATCTATTGTAGATTTGTAGCGAGAACTGTAGTATTCCTCGTTTTATACGTGGATGACATTCTCTTAATAGGAAATGACATTCCTATGCTACAATCTGTCAAGGGGTTCTTGTCACACAGGTTCTCCATGAAAGACCTGGGTGATGCCTCATACATTTTGGGTATCCGGATCTACCGTGACAGATCCAAGAGGATATTAGGACTTTCGCAGTCCAGGTACATCGACGCCATACTGAAGAGATTCAGTATGGAAGATTCCAAGCGCGGTAATCTACCGGCTTGTCACGGGATCACCCTCTCCAAAGAGATGTCTCCCAAGAATGATTTGGAGAGGGATCGCATGTCTATTATACCCTACGCTTCTGCGGTAGGTTCTATAATGTATGCGATGTTGTGTACCAGACCGGATGTGGCTTATGCACTGAGTGTGGTAAGCAGGTATCAGTCAAACCCTGGGGAGAAACATTGGATAGCAGTAAAGAACATTCTCAAGTACCTGAGAAGGACTAAGGAGATGTTCTTGGTGTATGGCGGAAAAGACCTGCAGATTGAGGCCTTTGCTGACTCCAGCTTCCAGAGTGACAAGGATGATTCCAAGTCCATGTCGGGTTTTGTCTTCACCCTCAATGGAGGGGCGGTGTGTTGGAAGAGCTCCAAACAGGAAACCGTTGCTGACTCGACGATGGAAGCGGAATACATTGCTGCATCTGATGCCGCAAAAGAAGCTGTCTGGTTGAGGAAGTTCTTGAGAGAACTTCAGGTGGTTCCGTCAATTGTTGACCCAATACCTCTGTATTGCGACAACAACGGGGCTATAGCTTTAGCGAAGGAACCCAGATCCCATCAGAAATCCAGACACATCTTAAGGCGGTATCACCTGATCAGGGAGATCGTGGATCGCCAGGAGATCGAGGTCGGGAGAGTTGCATCAGAGGATAACACAGCAGATCCATTCACCAAGGCCTTACCCCAGACTCAGTTCGAGCGGCTGATCGAGATGATAGGTCTTCGATACGCCAGTACATGGCCTTAGTGCAAGCGGGAGATTGTTAGTGTATATGCCCTAGAGGCCATTACTGTATCATACTAGTTTGTATATTACTTAATGGAAGCTTGGGATATTCACAGTTGTATATACAATCTTGCTCGAAATGGTAGTATGCTACTTGGTTTGTCTCTGCTTTAATATGTGCATGTGTTTCTTTTAGCATATTGCTGATATACATGTTAGTAGAGCCCTTAGGATCTTTGCTTGATTACCAGCGTGGTGATGGCGCTCACACTCGTGGGAGCTGGGTGATCTATAAGCACATCCTTATACAGGTCCCTAGTCGTTGGACTATCGAGACAGGGCATCGATACTCCGGAGTAGACTAGCGTATGCGTTTCTCATCCCAGTATGGGAGACGGTCTGTCCCACAGCCGTCAGTACGTCGTACTTGAGATAGTATACGGGTGCTCGTTGGGTTATGAGTACACTGGACAGGACTCGTCGGGAACTGTTGGTTGGTATTATACCTATCGTCAGTTAACAGTTCCCAGGTGACATGAGTACAGCTTAGTCCGTTGACTTGACACTGTCACTTCGCCTCGAGTGTGTTCCCACTGCACTTTGATTACTACCCTACCACGGATCAAAGGAGTCGTGCAAACAGGTAGTTTTTGGGTGCAGTCCCGAAGCACTTGGAGGCAGTGACGGTTAGACAAGATTCGTCTCTCCCGGTATTGGGGGTTGACATCGCGCTGTGTCCAGGAGAGCCATTACACGAGTAGTCCCTGGCCAGGGCAAGCGAGATATACTGGTAGGTTTCCAGTGTTATCTCAGGGTGTTCTGGGCTACACTCCGACACGACTTGTACCGCAATTAGGGGACTGACGTTCACCGCCCCCCTAGGCCCGCCATGCGATGTATTAGACGAACAGACCAGACTGTACGGAGATTGACACATACAGGCTCAGTAGGAGTTCAGATGGGGTTCACCTCGTCAGTCTTCTTATGGACATCTACCTGGGGACCGTTACGTACAGCTAGTGCCGCTTGCGGTCTGTGGTTAAACCCACTGCCAGCGTAGTGTCGAGTGTTTAGAGTCCCACACCGAGAGCTATTCGCCTTTAGGCAAAATGAGTAGAGGTCGCATGGTTTTGCGACAGGGTTCGTTCACATCCGCGCACTTGTGCACGTTTGCTGTCCGGACAGTATATACTAGCGGGCTTTGGTTTAAGCCTGATCCTAGTATATGATTTGGGATTGGTTTTTCTCATTGTGTTCGTGTTCCTCGGATCACGAATACGGGTGCGTATGCATAGTTGCTTGAGACAGAGGGAGAGGACTTTGATTAGGGTTAATGGCTATTGTCATTTTATTAACCCTAATGATTATGTGTGTATTATAGTTAATTGATAATTAGTTTAATAATTGTGCATGGTTATGGTTGTTGACCATTTGACCTTATTGACTTGTTGACCTTGGTTGACACTTTGACCATCATCATTTCTTTTGGAAGATGCTTTTTGATCCTTGCAAATTGAAATGATAATGGTCATGTCATGATTAACCATGACAATTATCTAGCTAATTATTCAATTAAAATAATTCACACATATTAGTGAGAATGGTTCTATTATTTCTCATTCTATCATATCTTTTCTCTCTCTTGTTCTTCCTCTCCCTCAAGCTCTCTCCCTCTCATGTGTTGAGAAACATTTGAGCTTGAGAAAAACCCTCTCTTGATCTTCTCTACTCTCATCTAGGGTTCAAGTATTAGCACTTCTTGCACCCTAGTTACTTCTAGCTTGGAGTTGAAGCCAAAGGTTGAGGCTTTCGGGTGGATCTTTCTTTGACGGGAGAAGACGACAAGGTGACCTCCTTCCACTACTCCAAGGAGCAAGGAGAGAAGGACTAAGAGCCCAAGGTATAACCTTTCTAGCACTTAGCTAGTTACAAGTTAGCTTTAGCAAGTTTTTGTTTAGCAAAGATCCTTTTAAGCATAGTCCATGTTGTCTAAGTTCATAAAAATCCGATTTTTATTCCGTTTTCCGCCTCCCCGCAAGCACCGGGGTGGGCAACGTGGACTTACAACCCGGGTATTGAGCGATCAGAAGATCGACAAGCAAGCCCGCTCACACTCCTGTGAATCCAACCAGTAACACTTACCGTACAGTCCGGTCTCGTCGTCTGATATGTCGCATATCTTGCCTAGGGGTGGTAAACGTCAGACCCCAGTAGCTCGATAAGTCGTGTCGATATGAGCTCTATAACAGTTCGAGAAACTACTGGTAACACTTACCAGAAAATCTCAGCAACCCTGGCCAGGGATTTCCGGTTATAGCCAATCGAACACAGCGCAACATCAACTCCCTATACCGGGAGAGACGAATCCCCTCCTATCGTTCATTGCCTCCATGTGATTCGGGACTATACCCAAAAGCCACCATTTTGCACGCCCTCTTGGACGTGGTAAGGTGGAAATCAAAGCACAGTGGGAATCACACAAGACTCTATGACGATCTCGGGTCTACAGACTAACCTGTACCAGTGTCACCAGAGAACTGCCATCTGACGTGAGGTATAATACCATTAGGGAGTTCTCGGCGAGTCCGTCCAGTGTACCCAGTCTCTACTGAGCACCCGTATATCATCTCCGATGTCAAACACCAATGGATATGGGATCATCCATCGCCCATCTGTATGGGTCGAGAAGGTATACGCTAGTCTACTCTGGTATATCGATGCCCCGTCTCGATACACCCACGACTAGGGACCTTGAAGGATGTACTTATAGACTACCATGTCCCCACTAGTATGATTCGCATCATAGTCCAGGTAGTCAAGTACACATCCTAAGGGCTTTACCAACATGAAACAGAGAGACAATCAGTATACACGTTAAGGTAAAGAGTAACCAGATAGCATACTATCATGTCGAGCAAGAAAGTCCTCCCTATATATGTCCCAGCATCCACTATAATATACATCCTATGTACAGTAATGGCCTCTAGGGCATACATATAACTAACAGTGTCTAGAAAGGTGTTAATGGGGTTATGCCTATGGGAAAATGAGATTTATTTTAATTAGGTCCGTACGAAAGTACAGGGAACCTTCCTTAAAGTTCCAACACTGGCCTTGCTAAAAGATTGGCGAACTTGTAAGGTGTAATTAATCCCGGCTAGTCTTACCTTTTAGGGTTTGAAGGAAGATTTAATAAAAAAAGTGGGAGCCATCCTGATTAGATAAGATAATAACCAATCTAATCTTGCAAGAGCATACTCTAAAGTGTTTTCTTCTCTCTCTCTCCAGCTAGTGACATGTCAGGCCTTAATCAAGATAATAATATGAATGTATTGACCGAACCCGCTTGTTATACTGAGCAAAGGAACGTTGGTTCCGCTCTCACTTATAATTGTTATAAGTCCGAGCAGGAAATATGGGAATATCCGGATTCCCACGCCGCCTAAACGAAGAATAAGCATGTTGATGGATCTTCTTCGGGTGTGTTAGTTATCGAGAATCGTTTCTCAGTACACTCTACGTCCTGGGTATTAGATACCGGATCGGGATCCCACATATGTAATATGTTACATAGGCTAAGGAAAGGTAAAGAACTGGGAATGGGTGATTATTCCGTAAGAGTAGGGAATGGTGCAAATGATGCCAACAAAGAAGTTGGCGAATATCACCTAGTATTACCAAATGGTAATATATTGATTCTGAACGAATACTATTACATACCGAACCTGATATGCAATCTTATATCAGTTTCTTTATTAAGTAAAGAAAGATATAATTTTGCAGTACAGGAAAATGTTATGAACATTTTTCTGAATCAAAAGTTGATTAGATCATGCTTGCTAAATAATGGCATATACATTCTAAATCAAACCACAGCTCTTAATGTACAAAACACAGATAAGAGGAAGAGTTCAGAGATGAACGAATCCTTCTTATGACATTGTAGACTAGGTCATATCAATGCGACACGACTAGGTAAGTTACATAACAATGGATATTTGAATCCGTTCTAATTATCATCTTATGAAACTTGCCAGTCATGTCTCAAAGGCAAGATGCCCAAAACTCCGTTTACTGGACACGGAGAAAGAGTTACGGAACTCTTGGGACTCATACATAGTGATGTATGCGGTCCCATAACTACACATGCCAGGAATGGTTCCTCATGCTTCATTACATTCACTGACGATCTCTCAAGATACAGACATTTGTTCCTGTTGAAATACAATTCTGAACCTTTTGAGAAATTCAAAGAATATAAGCACGAAGTCGAGAACCAAACGGGTAAAAGTATTAAAATCCTACGATCTGATCGGGGAGGAGAATACTTGAGCATGGAATTCCGTGACTATCTAAAAGAGAATGGGATTCTCTCTCAGCTTACTCCTCCGTATACATCATAGCACAACGGTGTATCGGAGCGAAGGAATCGCACTCTATTGGATATGGTGCGCTCTATGATGAGCACAGCTGAGTTACCTATTTCCTTCAAGGGTTATGCGCTGGAGACAACACCATACCTATTGAATCAAGTTCCATCTAAATCAGTGCCTACCACACCATATAAGATATGGAGCGGGAAGAGACCATATCTTAAACGAGTTAAGATATGGGGTTGTCCGGCCTATGTCAAAAGCCAAAATCCAGACAAACTCGAGGCACGATCAGTTCTTTTCAAGTTTGTGGGATATCCAAAGAATTCATATGGATATTTTTTCTACCACAGTGAGGAACAAAAAGTGTTTGTTTCTCAACTTGCCACCTTTTTAGAAAATGAATTTCCAGCAAAGGAAATTATTGGCGAATAGGTAGAGCTGGAAGAAGTTCCAGGTACATAGACTACAACTGATGATTTAGTGGAACTAGAGGATTCAATAACTCCCAACGAATCTCAGTCTCTCCGCCGATCTAGTAGGATTCCTCATCCACTTGAGAGATACTATGGTTTTCTTGTTGATGGTGGGAGCGAAGATTGCATAATGGAAGATGATGACCCAACTAGGTTCGAGCAGGCCATCACGAGTGAGGACTCTGTGAAATGGCTGGATGCAATGCGATCTGAGATGGAATCCATGTACACCAACAAAGTATAGACTTTGGAAGATACTACTGAAGGGGTAAAACCCATCCGGAGCAAGTGGATCTTCAAGAAAAAACTTGGTGTAGAAGGAAAAGTTGAGACTTTCAAATTTAGACTTGTTGCAAAAGGTTTTCGTCAACGACTAGGTGTGGATTATGATGAAACCTTTTCTCCAGTGGCTATGCTTAATTCCATCCGGATCCTACTTGCCATTGCTGCATACCATGACTACGAAATCTGGCAAATGGATGTTAAGACCGCTTTTCTAAATGGTGATTTAGAAGAGAGCGTGTACATGACTCAGCCAGAGGGCTTCGTGGACAGTGGGAGCAGCGGGAAGGTGTGCAAGCTTCTTAAATCCATCTACGGGTTGAAACAGATATCGCGGAGTTGGAACATCTGTTTTGATGTGGTAGTCAAAGAGTTTGACTTCATCAAAAACGTAGATGAACCTTGTATATACAAGAAGGTGGCAGAGAGTAAGGTTGTCTTCCTTGTATTGTACGTGGATGACATACTCTTGATAGGAAATGATGTTCCTATGCTGCACTCGGTCAAGATCTTCTTATCATAAAGATTCTCAATGAAAGATCTAGGTGATGCCTCATAAATCTTGGGGAAATGATGTTCCTGTTGCGCCACGGCAGCGCCCCGGCCGTCTATCCGAGGCCAAAATGCGGAATCAAAATTTTCTTAACTATTAAACTGGCGCTACCGCGGACAATATACCCGGATCGTAACCATTAATCGATACTAGTTAACAAGAGAAAGGGTGAGAGATATACCGAGTGATCCGAGTCCTCCGGTCTTCTCGTCGTCGTCCCGATCTCCCGCGGAAACTCCGGTCGTCGCATCCTTGCCGGAAGGGCACCACATCGTCTGCATCTTTTACGGGCTCCCACCTCAATACCGAGGCAACTCGGGCACGAAGCTGGCTAGTCGACGTGCCCAAGGTTTGCTGTAGAATGTAGTGTAGATGATGCTTGACTCATATGGGGTAATGAAGTTGCCATTGGATGGAGGGAAGTGAATAACGAAATGGAGATGAACTTTTGTGTATCCAAATAAGATGATAAATTTCCCACTCCAAATGAAAAATGAACCTCTCATTTTTCTCTCCTCCTCAAATTGTGGCCGGCCTCTACAAATTGAGTATGGTGGAGGGATATCAAAACCAAATCAAGAGGGAGGTGAGTGTAGGAGAAAGAGAATGGTGACCATACCCCAAAAGTAAACCTCACATCCAAACACAAATCAACTCTAATCAATCCTTTCTCAAAAAGCAAATGAGGTGATGGAAAAAGAATATAATCATGAAGGAACTATCATGAAGCCATCATATGCAAGAAAACCCCTCCACAAAATGTAATTTGCAAAACTGCAAATTACCCCTCCATCGGAAAAGTCCGGCCGGGAAGGAACAAAAGAAAACCGGCCTAACGGAAAGCAAACTGGCAACTCCAGAAAACTGGTCCCGTAATAAATTACAGGAAAACCCCGATACTGTGCATACACACCCGCATCTGTATTCTGACCGGATACAAATGCAATGAGACAAAATCTACACTGTACTAAACTAGGACCGGCTTAAACCAAAGCCGGCTAGTAAAATCCGTTCGATCCTGATCCGTGCAATACCGCACGTATCTGATCGAACCCTGCCATATATCCATACGGACACTAGTACAAACCATCCGATCCTGATCCGTGCAATACCGCACGTATCTGATCGGACCCTGCCATATCTCCATACGGCCTCTACAGCGTTTCGGCCGAAAGCTTGAGTAACTGTAAGTGTGGTGGACTCTAAAGACTCGTCAGGATTTAACCACTAGCACGTCAGAGCTATAAGCCAATACGTGACGGGCCACCAGCTATTGACCAAAAGGGACGTCGATGAGCGAACTCATCCTGACACCCTACTGAGCCTGTCAGTGACAATATCCATACAGTCCGGTCCGTTTGTCTATGAGTATCGCATGTCGGGCCTAGGGGGTTGGTAAAAGTCAGACCCCCAAAAGCGGTACAAGTCGTGTCGGAGTGTAGCCCAGAACACCCTGAGATACTACTGGAATACCTAACAGTAAATCTCCTGCCTCGGCCGAGGGCTTTGTGTAATGGCTCTCCTAGACACAGCGCGACCTCACCCCCAATACCGGGATAGACGAACCCCTGAAGATCCGCTCACTGCCTCCATGTGGCTCGGGACTGTACCCAACTAAAACCTGTTGGCACGACTCCTTTGAGCCGTGGTAGGGTAGTAATCAAAGTACAGTGGGAACTCACACGAGACAAATGACGATCCCCAGGTCGATGAACTAACCTGTACACATGTCACCAGGGAACTGCTATCTGACGTCATGTATAAGACCAACTAGCATGTTCCCGGTGAGTCCTGTCCGGTGTACTCATAACCCAATGAGCACCTGTATACATCTTAGGTGAACCAACTGACACCAGTGGCTTGTGAGACCGGCCACCGCCCCTCGTCGGGGTCTCGACTGTATACACTAGTCTACTCTGGAGAATCGATGCCCTGTCTCGAAACTCCCACGACTAGGGCCCTTTTAAGGATGTGCTTATAGACCACCAGCTCTCACGTATATGATCACCCTCATACTGCTGGCAGTCAAGCAAGAATCCTAGGGGCTCTATCAGCGTGTAATAGCGACCTGTAAGATCACCTGAAGCAGTACACGATGATAAAGGTAAACCAGATAGCATACTATCAACTCGAGTAAGACTGTCCTACCGGGATAGGTCCTCCCTCAATCATTGCAATCACGTGCCTGTGATCCAATAATTGACTCTGAGGGCACTATCTCCAACAATCTCCCACTTGCACTCAAGGCTAATTATTGCGATGTCGCATACTCACAGCCCGTGTGATACCGAACACCCAACTCCTCTACTAGTCAGTCTCACAAAGCTCGTTTGCGAAACTATTGCGTTCGAGAAATAGCCTCAGTGAGTGGATCCGCTGTGATGTTTCTTTCTATGTCTCTCTATATCTCAAGTTCGCAGAGAAAACCATCTCCCGAAATGAGCAATACCTGTCTTAGAGTATATCTGGATATCTGATGGGACCTATCTCATAAATGAACTCCAAATCCAAACTTCTTAGACTGTATCGATAACTGAACTTAATCAGTACCCAGCGCCAAGCCTCCCTCAGTATTGCCTTTGGACCACCTGTCCAAACTACTGCCACTCGTCAGAAGGAGAAACTATAACTCTGACAGCTACTCTGCCATCCATGTCACCTTAGAAGCCGGGAATGATAACCGTCTCCTAAAAGAGGCTGTCGTTATCACATCCCTAGAACATCAACTTATGTTCTAAAACTGCTTCCGACTGTTTCTCCAGGATTAGATTAATATCAACTTATTGCACCTACTGCAAGAACAACATCTGGTGTGGTACTTGAGATATCATGATTGACTCAATTGCTTAAGCAAGTGATCTGTCAATCATGCGTATCCCTCTCCCCTTTAGCCTGTAAGACACCTTTAGAGAGGGTGACTCCATTACCTGCAGGTATACTACCGTGCCAGGAGTCGTCCATTCTAAATACTCATAGAATGCTGTCAAGGTACCCAGATTAGGAAACCACCCAAATCTAGATCTAAAACCATAGATCTAGTAACCAGTATGTCTGATATAATGTCCAAGTCCCTTGTAGAGAAACCACTGTGTGACGACCAAAGTATAACCGATCGTAGTATAGGAATGTCACTTCCTACTTTGTGTATGTCATCCAAAACCCGGATATCACACCCTACTACCTTCTCAACAGATCCATCCCCTATTCTGATGACGTCAAACCTATGACTGTCACATCAGAAACAGATGATCTATCTCCGCTATATCTGTTTTAGTCTATAAATAAACATAAGCCTGATGTCCACCAATGCTTCCGCTGCTCCCACCTACTACGACAACCCTCTGGCAGAGTTATATAGACGTGCACTTCTAAAGCTAGTTTAGAACGACGCTATACTCATCCTCCAGCCGGGTCTCACAGCCTGGAACAACAACAATGGCAAGTGTGGGTAAACAAGAACTTCCCTGTCACCGTCCTTGAGGCTACCGGAGTACCTCTCGGGTGCCTGAAGTTACCCACCTTATCTGCGGAGTGGCCAATGGAATGTCAAATCAGATTGAATCTTTAGGTTCTTTATCAAATCTTCAGTAATCGTTTGCGGTTCTGGAATCACTTCCAGTTCTACCATACTCCCACTACTGTTTTTGAAAAAATCCATTTTTAATAAAACTGTGGCGAGTCTAGAACAATATTACTATTGATCTCCCAGATGGTAGATAGTCAACCCTCGTCATAGCCTGGGTCAACCCATAAACAGCCATTACAAAAACGTGCCTTGAGTTGTCCAGTGTCTGGTTTTAAGCATAAGCCGGACAACTCCCCGTATCTTAACAATGTCAAGATATGAACTGTTCTATATCCAATATAGAAACAGAGGCACTGATTTAATTGAACCAGATTCAAATCATGCAGCTGTCTCCAGTGCATGTCAACTAAATGGAAGGAGGCCGATCAGCGTTATTCAACTTAGGAATGCTTCCAATTATGAGTAACCTGAAAGAGAAGCAATTTCTCTTTATCATTACTATCAACTGAATACCATACACAAGTATCTACATCTTCGATCACTTTGAAGAATCCCGATACTTGCTACACCTGGTTCTCTACTCTATTCAAATACCTATAACTCCTCAAAACTTAGACCCTGTGTTTCTACGAAACACATGTCTAAGAACTAGAGAAGTTAAAAGTAAACAGAATATAGTATGAGGACCAACCCCTCTGTCCTAATGGACACTGGACAACATACAATACTCTGTATAAGTCCGCTGAGTTTAACAACTCTTTCACTGTGCGTCGTAGGTTGAAAACTGTACTTATGGTTAAGAAGAATTACACCGCTGTTTGATGCTCCTTACCTAACCATCCACTGATATAGGTAAATGTCATCGACATAATATCAAAAGGTATATCTCACTCTATGAAAATAGACGTACAAATATATCAATTTGAAATTGGTGCACAACAGCGGATATTCAAAACCAAATATTTGCCGACCGGCAAACAGCCCAGATGATCTCCTCAAATATCACCGATTACAACGAATCCCGATATAATGAGGATGATCACCCTATTCCCAATGACTTACTCCCACTCATCATCTGTAAAACCATACAGATGTGAGAATCATACCTGGTAAATACATACCGTGGAGTAAGTATCTAATCGGGAAATCAGTTTTCTTTTAACATTACACAGTGAAACTGAAACATTGAAATGTTTCGGTGGGGTGTTCCGGTATTCTTAGTAATGCCTCTTCCATTATCCAGATTCACAACTATAACCGTATAATTCTTTGCCACCTCTCCAAATCCCTTTATATGTCTTTAGTCATTACCTTCTGCACACCCCTTTAGGCCAAATGGTTTTCTTCCTTCCCTACCGTTCGGCACCGGCCTATGGTTTGGAAGAAGACTATCCAATAAGCATAATGGGTGTACTGTCCTAGTCCTAGGAGCACTCGCAATGCGAGAGAAGGTGATGATAAAAGACAACCGAATAAACCTTATTCCCATTTCTCCTGGACCAGAATCCATCCCCGAACTGGAACAAGTTCCTTTCGAGTTCGTATATAACCATACGATAGAGTATCCAATAAAATGTGGATCTTCGTAGTGATACGGGGTGTCCTGGAGAAATACAAAGGTGATTTAGGATTGGTGAAGAAATACTTGGTTTGGTCGTGAATAGCAGTCGCACTTTACTTTGCCTTCTTACTAATCCCTTGCTTTGTCTTAACTTGATACCTTCTGTACACCGTTTAGGCTAATTGGCTTTCTTCATTCCCTACCGGTCGGCACCAGCCTATGGTTTGGAAGGAGACTATCCAATTTACGTAATAGGTGTACTACTCCTAAACCAAGGAGTACTCGCAACCTGAGAGAATGTGAAAAGAAAAAGACAACTGAATAATCCTATTCGTTTTCTCCAGAACCAGAAACCATCCTCGAATTCCTTCGAGTTCGTATATAACCATACGATGGTTTTGTCAAATGGAAGTGGACGCTTGTAGTAATACGGGGTGTCCTGGAGAAAAGGGTAAAAGTAGGAGTGGCAATGAGGTTTGCAACTCTGACAATCCAAAAGCCAGTGTTAAGAAGGTTCGGTCAACTTGGTCACTGAGTCATAGTCTACGGTCGGGTCAATGGTCGCTGCCAAAGAGAGAGAGAAAAGAAACACTCAGCATGCACTCTAACCTAGATCAGAATGGTTAGCACTTTGTCTAATCTGGAAACCTCCCACTGTAACCTCAAATTCTTCCCCAAACCTGAAAGAAGAATTAGTCGGGATCACCCGAAGTAAACCAACTCATCAGTGGGAATCGGGATCCAACTATCATCGCATGATAACGTGACGGAATCCACTCACGTTACCACACTCCAGAAGGTATGCGCACGTCTGGCAAGCTTCAGTTCTTTTGAAACCCCCGATGTGATTTTTACCCCTAGTACCCAAGTGACCTTGACTGAGCCAACATATCAAAGGGTCCTAGTCAAGTTCAACCCGTCATTATCTTGATTGCATTAGACCCACCCGCACAAATCCTTGACTGAGCCAAAATGACCGCACGACTGTCCTAACCAATCTCATATCCATGCAACAGAAAAGCACTACATAGCTACCGAACACTACGCCTCGGCTAAGCACGACATACGCAGCACGAATACTAAGTAATACTAATCTGAAATGACGGAGGGCTACGACTGGTTTTTGGCGAAAAAACCTTTAACGTAATGAACTTGATATCGTTGAAGGAACTGCATAGCCTTTTATAAAAATATAGTGACGAAAACCTTTGCTAAAGAGGTCACTTCCGGTGAAGGGATCTCGGCTCTTTCCCCGTAGAATGAGGTGCAGGATATTCCATCTGAATACCACGATGCAAAGCAAAAGTAATCGGCTTTAGTGAAGTTAATGCCCTGACGCAAACTTCTGTCCAAGGGGTCACTCCCGGTGAAGGGATCTCGGCCCTTGCCTCGTCGACTGAGTAGCAGGATATTCCAAATGAATACCACGATGCAAAACAAAAGTGAACGTCCTTGCAATAACAGCTTTTTGAAAAAAAAAAGTGTTCCAACAACATCAGAATAGGTTTGTTTATCTTGCATTGATTCAAATCAACACAGTCCCATCAATTGATCACACCACAAAGAACGAAAATATACTGATGTACGTATATGCCATCCGCATTCGCCACTGGGTCCCGTCATTACCCGTTTGGTTAGCTAACTAACGACAGAGCGGGGACTGGACTAGCGCGGATGTAAAACATATACAACATCTACTAATATATATACCAATATATTATATTCGCTCAAGGTGTGATAAAATGCAACATCACAGAAATATTCAGCATCACAGAACAATAATGATATCTGGAAGCCCCGGGTTTCACAGAGCCGCTGCTGAAACCCGACGTTCCCCCGGTCGTGTGGATAGCTTGTGCAATGAAATCCTAGACCCCTACGGGCGCGGCAAGTCACCCGCCAAAACCTGAAGCGAGGCAGCCCCCTTCAGCACCGTGAATGGACCACCCAGCACTTCACGGAATCCGGTAACTTGGGCACCCCTCCTGGGTCAACCTGTACCCCCTACGAGTGCGGCGAATAGCCCGCCAATCCTAGAGTGAAGCCCCCTCCGTCTCAATGCCATGAGATGCGGTCCCGTTGCCCTCTAGAACCCGGCTATCCGTGCACCCCTCCGCGGGGTAATCCTAGTACAGAAAGTAAAATATACATACAACGGGTACATCGACCGCAACCAGGTCGTGCCCCAAAAGAATAATACAAACAGGCAGTGACGGCAGTCCACATGTCGGACGCTCGCCCCACAATATCAAATGTACATAATACAACAAAACTGTACTAACATTGCATCCAGGCTATCCCCCACGACCGATCCGCAACAACACAGCATAAACACAGAACATCAACGTGAAAATCACGTTCGCAAATCCGTCTAACCGGGCTATAGCAGGTAGACAGGATTTACCGATCAATTGATATTCACGGTCGCAGATATAATGTAAATACTGTGAAATAATGTGTTTAAAATATCCGATCGATCAAAAATTAACAAGTGGGCCCCCAAGTAATACTGTAGCACTCACAGAAATTCTGGGCCCAATATTAATATTCCAAAACCCCTATTTTCAGCCCACAAGCCCACTGCAGAAAAACGATGACATGATCCCGCATTCCTGCGGCGGAACCGCGGCCAAAGAGGGGTTATGGCCGCGGTTCCGCGGTCGTACGGAGGGATCGTGTTGTCGAATTTTTCCAGTGTTCTTAGAACTCCCTGCACATCATTCTGAGACAAATGACGATCTCAGGTCGATGAACTAACCTGAAAAATTTTTCGAGCCCGGAAAAAATCGACAGAAAATTGATGCATGCAAAACGCGGATTTTGGAATTTTGGTCGATCGGATAAGTAAAACACATTAGAACAAGCTAGGCAAGGTTAATGGCGTGGCTCTGATACCATGTTGCGCCACGGCAGCGCCCCGGCCGTCTATCCGAGGCCAAAATGCGGAATCAAAATTTTCTTAACTATTAAACTGGCGCTACCGCGGACAATATACCCGGATCGTAACCATTTGCCGATACTAGCTAACAAGAGAAAGGGTGAGAGATATACCGAGTGATCCAAGTCCTCCGGTCTTCTCGTCGTCGTCCCGATCTCCCGCGGAAACTCCGGTCGTCGCATCCTTGCCGGAAGGGTACCACATCGTCTGCATCTTTTACGGGCTCCCACCTCAATACCGAGGCAACTCGGGCACGAAACTGGCTAGTCGACGTTCCCAAGGTTTGCTGTAGAATGTAGTGTAGATGATGTTTGTCTCATATGGGGTAATGAAGTTGCCATTGGATGGAGGGAAGTGAAGAACGAAATGGAGATGAACTTTTGTGTATCCAAATGAGATGATAAATTTCCCACTCCAAATGAAAAATGAACCTCTCATTTTTCTCTCCTCCTCAAATTGTGGCCGGCCTCTACAAATTGAGAATGGTGGAGGGATATCAAAACCAAATCAAGAGGGAGGTGAGTGTAGGAGAAAGAGAATGGTGACCATACCCCAAAAGTAAACCTCACATCCAAACACAAATCAACTCTAATCAATCCTTTCTCAAAAAGCAAATGAGGTGATGGAAAAAGAATATAATCATGAAGGAACTATCATGAAGCCATCATATGTAAGAAAACCCCTCCACAAAATGTAATTTGCAAAACTGCAAATTACCTCTCCATCGGAAAAGTCCGGCCGGGAAGGAGCAAAGGAAAACCGGCCAGAACGGAAAGCAAACTGGCAACTCCAGAAAACTGGTCCCGTAATAAATTACAGGAAAACCACGATACTGTGCATACACACCCGCATCTGTATTCGACCGGATACAAATGCAATGAGACAAAATCTACACTGTACTAAACTAGGACCGGCTTAAACCAAGGCCGGCTAGTAAAATCCGTTCGATCCTGATCCGTGCAATACCGCACGTATCTGATCGAACCCTGCCATATATCCATACGGCCACTAGTACAAACCGTCCGATCCTGATCCGTGCAGTACCGCACGTATCTGATCGGACCCTGCCATATCTCCATACGGCCTTTTACAGCGTTTCGCCCGAAAGTTTGAGTAAATGTAAGTGTGGTGGACTCTAAAGACTCGTCAGGATTTAACCACTAGCACGTCAGAGCTATAAGCCAATACGTGACGGGCCACCAGCTATTGACCAAAAGGGACGTCGATGAGCGAACTCATCCTGACACCCTACTGAGCCTGTTAGTGACAATATCCGTACAGTCCGGTCCGTTTGTCTATGAGTATCGCATGTCGGGCCTAGGGGGTTGGTAAAAGTCAGACCCCCAAAAGCGGTACAAGTCGTGTCGGAGTGTAGCCCAGAACACCCTGAGATACTACTGGAATACCTACCAGTAAATCTCCTGCCTCGGCCGAGGGCTTTGTGTAATGGCTCTCCTAGACACAGCGCGACCTCACCCCCAATACCGGAGAGACGAACCCCTGAAGATCCGCTCACTGCCTCCATGTGGCTCGGGACTGTACCCAACTAAAACCTGTTTGCACGACTCCTTTGAGCCGTGGTAGGGTAGTAATCAAAGTACAGTGGGAACTCACACGAGACAAATGACGATCCCCAGGTCGATGAACTAACCTGTACACATGTCACCAGGGAACTGCTATCTGACGTCAGGTATAAGACCAACTAGCTTGTTCCCGGCGAGTCCTGTCCGGTGTACACATAACCCAATGAGCACCTGTATACATCTTAGGTGAACCAACTGACACCAGTGGCTTGTGAGACCGGCCACCGCCCCTCGTCGGGGTCTCGACTGTATACACTAGTCTACTCTGGAGAATCGATGCCCTGTCTCGAAACTCCCACGACTAGGGACCTTTTAAGGATATGCTTATAGACCACCAGCTCTCACGTATATGATCGCCCTCATACTGCTGGCAGTCAAGCAAGAATCCTAGGGGCTCTATCAGCGTGTAATAGCGACCTGTAAGGTCACCTGAAGCAGTACACGATGATAAAGGTAAACCAGATAGCATACTATCATCTCGAGTAAGACTGTCCTACCGGGATAGGTCCTCCCTCAATCATTGCAATCACGTGCCTGTGATCTAATAATTGACTCTGAGGGCACTATCTCCAACAGTTCCTATGGTTACATTTGTAGTTATCATAACAATTCATTATTCATCACAAAATTATTATTCATTCATTCTTCTTCTTCTTCCTCCTTGCAAAGCTTTCTAGCTTTCGGTTTTATGATGGATTAGTGTGAGATTATGAAAACAAAAGAGAGCATAAATCCTACTTCATCATCCTATTCTATCCTTGCCATTTAGATTAGGGTGTTCACTTCATTTAGTGAGTGAGAGCTTCTGTTAAAGAAACTTCAAGGTAGATCATCTTAGTTATCGAAGATCGGAAGCAAGATTGCATCTTTCTTTTGTGGAGCCTCTCTAGAGTCCGGATACTCGATGATCGCAGCGAAGGGACCTCAACACAGAGCTTTAGAAGTGAAGGACCGGACTACAAAGGTTGTAATCCCAAACTCTTAGAAGTAAAGTTGTTTACTTGCTTTGTTTCGCCTAATCTCTAGTTTAAAGATCTTGGTTAGGGTTGTTCGGCACGTCTAAATTTTAAATCGGGCATGGTTGATGCCTTGTAGACCCTTTTGAGAGTGCCTAGTAACCTTACAGTGGTATCAGAGCCAAGCTAGAGCTTTAGGCGAAGTCTAGACGAAGATTAAAGTCCGATCGAACTCCGAATACCCGTAAAATCCTAGTTTCTGGAAATTTTTTCAAAAGTTGACATTTTTCATATTAAAAATGCTCAGATGTTATAAATCTAGCAGTTCAGTCTCAGATGATCGGTTGCCACTGAATTTTGATGTGATCAAGAGTCCGTCGCAATCACGTAGCGTACGCGGATACTCGCCGGGTAAACTTAATAGACAGCCACGCCCCATAGCCCCGACCAAGTGACTGTAGGAGAACTCCGTCGCCAAAAGCATCCGTTCGGGTGCTCGCGACAGCGGTGTTCCGCCTTAGTGCACTTCGTCGACGGCATCCGGGGGTGCGGCTGTCTACTAAAGTTTGCGACGAGCATTCGTTCAGGATATCGGGAATCTTGTTGAATTGCCCGACTAGATATTGAAAAGTGTTTTCGATAATGAGACTAAAATGCGGGGTTTATAATTGTTAGGCATGCGATGTCTAAGGAATTCATTTGGTTAGGCATGCGATGTCTAAGGAGGTTGCGGATTCCAACTGTTGTAGTTTTACACTTTCTTTTTTGTGACCGTAAGTGTAATATGTGGTGTATCGCCGGTTTCGTTGCTATACATTAACGACAATTGGTATACGCATATTTACTTACGTTGATGATATGTGATATTATGTGTTGCTATGATATGTTATATTGGATCGTCGTGTTTTGAATAGCCGGGGGTTTTATTTGAGATGATGGTTTTTATTTTCATTCATGTAAAATTCATTTGTATGTAATATTCTTTTATTGGGGCACTTCCGGGCTGAGGATGATGTCACCATTGTATATTATTTACATTTCCGCATTAGGTAGACCCAAGGCGGGGAGCACAAGTAACCGGGTTCTAGGGTCCAGTAGGAGACTATCTCGAGGAGTCGAGACCGGGTCTCCTAACCCTAGAATTGGCCGTGTTGCTTGCCGCTCTCGTAGAGGTCTAGGGATGTGGGTCTGGATATTCATCGCGACCGTGGAATCCGTGTTTTATACAGGCTCGTATTAAAACACGGACGTCCTAGTATATCCAATATTTCATATATGTTCTTCTGCTGCAATGTTCTATGATGAGATCATATTACTACATGAGACGAATGTTTATATTATATATGTTGGATATGTATGCCCTAGAGGCCATTATTGTATAGTACCAGTATGTATAATACATTTTGGAAGCTTGGGATATATATACATGGGTTTACGACAGTCTTGCTCGATATAGTAGTATGCTACTTGGTTTGTATCTATCTTAATATGTGTATTTGTTTCTTTTAACATATCGCTAAAAACATATTGATAGAGCCCTTAGGATCTTTGCTTGACTACCGGCGTTGTGATGGCGATCACACTAGCGGGGGCTGGGTAGTCTATAAGCACATCCTTATTTTGGTCCCTGGTCATAGGATTATCGAGACAGGGCATCGATACTCCAGAGTAGACTGGTGCATACGCTTCTCGTCCCAGCAGGTGAGATGGTCTGTCCCACAGCCATCAGTACGTCGTACTGGAGATAGTATGCAGGTGCTCGTTAGCTTACGAGTACACTGGACAGGACTCATCGGGAACTGTTGGTTGGTATTATACTAATCGTCAGTTAACAGTTCTCTGGTGACATGAGTACAGTTTAGTCCGTTGACTTGACACAGTCACTTTGCCTCAAGTGTGATCCCACAGTTCTTAGATTACTACCCTACCACGGCTCTATTGAGTCGTGCAAACAGGTAGTAGTTGGGTGCAGTCCCGAAGCACTTGGAGGCAGTGACGGTTAGACAGGATTCGTCTCTCCCGGTATTGGGAGTTGTTATCGCGCTGTGTCTAAGAGAGCCATTACACATAGTCATCCCTGGCCAGGGCAAGCGAGACTTGCTGGTAGTGTTACCAGTAGATTCTCAGGGTGTTTTGGGCTACACTCCGACACGACTTGTACCGCTATTAGGGGACTGACGTTTTCCGCCCCCCTAGGCCCGCCATGCGATACTCTTAGACAAACAGACCGGACTGTACAGGGATTGTCACATTCAGGCTAAGTAGGAGTTCGGATGGGTTCACTTCATCAGTCTTCTTGTCGGCATCTACCTGGGGACCGTTACGTACAGCTAGTACCGCTTATGGTCTGTGGTTAAACCCACTGCCAGCGTAGTGTCGAGTCTTAAGAGTCCCACACAGAGGGTTACTCGCCTTTGGGCAAAACTGAGTAGAGGTCGCATGGTTTTGCGACGGGGTTCGTTCACATCCGCGCACTTGTGCACGTTTGGTGTCCGGGCAGTTATTACTAGCGGGCATTGGTTTAAGCCAGATCCTAGTATTTGTTTTGGGATTGGTTTTGTCTCAGTGTATTCGTGTTCCTCGGAACACGGATGCGGGTGTGTATGCACAGTTGATAGAGGCAGAGGATTCTTATTAGGGTTGTTGACCATTTGATTTTGGTTGACTTGTTGACCTTTGACTTTTTCCAAACCCTAATGAGAATGAGAAATATGATTAATAATATTAATTAAGAATTATTGTGTCATGGTTGAGTTGAACATTTGACTTTTGTTGACTTGTTGACTTTGTTGACCAGTTGACCATTGTGGACTTGTTGACCATCATGATTTCTTTTCAATGATGCTTCTTGTTCTTTGCAAAATGCATTAAATGAATGTAATGATAATGGTCATTCATAAACTAACCATCACAATTCTTAATTATTATTATTGTTATCATTATTCCAAAAGATGTGAGCATTGTTGCATTATGAGAGCTCATTCTATCATATTCTTTCTCTCTCTTGAAAGAAAGCTCTCCCTCTTCCTCTCTCAAAGTTCAAGTGTTCCATGAGTTGGAAATCATGAACTTTTGAGACAAAACCACCATAACTCTTCTCTACTCACTCTAAGGTTCTAGGTTTAGCAAACCAAGCACCTTAGTTATCTCTAGGTTGAGTTATGAGCTCAAGTTCGAGGCCCTCGGGTGGATCCATCTACGGCAAAGAGGAGACGACGAAGAGGAGCCGTTCAAACCACTACAAGAAGCAAGCAAGGAGGAGAACCACAAAAAGAAGAGAATGAGTTCAAGACCTAGGTATAACCATTCTATATTGTAGCTAAAACTTGTAGTTTATTTGTTAGTTTTTGTTTAGCAACGATCCTTCATGGATGGTCCATGTTACCTAGTGAGAAAAAAATTTGATTTTTACCTATTCCGCCTCCCCGAAAGAATCGGGGTGGGTAACGTGGACCTAACAGTGGTATCAGAGCCTAGCTAAACAACAACTAACTGTTAGCAAAGTGTTTAGAACTTCGATCCGGAAGAAATCCCGAAAACATGTCCAAAACCATACTTTCTGCCGATTTTAAAACTGCTCTTAAAATTATTCCACATGCCTTAAAAATCAGTGCAAGTTTTTTTAGAAACATACGAGAAAAACGAGCCTCTGACTCGGTCAAAGCGCCGCGGAAGCGCGGCGAAACCACGCGTTTCGCCGCGGTTCCGCGGCCGAGTTGACTCGGGCCGCGACTCGGTTTTCTGCAGTTTGTTCAGTATGTGATTTTGGGATTTTAAAGATGTTTTGTTTCTGGCCATATTTTCCAGAGAACAATATTGTGTTTGGGGTAGTTACAAATTGGTATTTTGATCGAAGTTCTACAAACTCTTGCTAAATGGTTATATCTGTGATGTGATATATGCACTGAACGTCGACTAATCGCTATACGTCGATCAGTGGGGATTGTGCATATCTGTGATCTGTAATGTTGTTGGATTGTGTATATGAACTTGTTGGATTGTCGTGGATGAATAGCCGGGGTTTTGTGAGATGAGATTTTCTTTATCTTTCATTTGATGTAATATGTAAATTGATGTAATATTATTTTTATGGCCGCACATCTGGGATGAGGTTGTAGACGCCATTTTATATTATTTCTTTTACTGGTTTTGCTCCTAGGATAGACCCAAGGTGGGGTGCACAAACTACCGGGTACGTTGAAGTGCTGAGTGGCCTACTCACATTGTTGAGGGAGGCTGCTTCACTTCGGGTATTTGGCGGGTAGTTTGCCGCACCCGTAGGGGTCTAGGGTGGGGTTTGGCTATTCATCGCGACCGTGTAATCCGTCTTTCGTTGCAGGCTCGAACGAAACGCGGATTCCTAGCATATCCAATGTGTTCATCTGTGATTTGGAATGGCTATCATTGCATCTGACGAATGTGTATATCTATATATGATATCTAGTAGGCGTTGCTTATGTTTTGCATCCGCGCTTGTGCAGCCCCTGCTCTGTCGTCAGTTAAGTAACCTATTGGGTAATGACGGGGCCCCGTGGCGAATGCGGATGGCATAAGCGTACATCATATTTTCGTTGTTTTCTGCAATGGTATGATTAATTGATGTGACTCATTATATTAATGCAAAGAAAATAAACCAAAAAGACGTTGTTGGAACAATTTTCAAAAAGCTGTTATTGCAAGGACGTTCTCTTTTGTTTTGCATAGAGGTATTCGGTTATGAATGCCCAGCACCTCATTCGACGAGGCAAGGGCCGAGATCCCTTCATCGGGAGTGACCCCTTGGACAAAAAGTTCGCGTCAGGGTAATAACTTCACTATAGTCGATTATTCTTACTTTGCATCGAGGTATTCAGTTTGGAATATCCTGCACCTCATTCGACGAGGAAAGAGCCGAGATCCCTTCACAGGGAGTGACCTCTTTAGCAAAAGTTTTCACCACTATATTTTTTCAAAAAGGAAATCATGTTCCTTCAACTATATCAAGTTCATTACGTTAACGGTTTTTTCGCCAAAAACCCAGCCGTAGCCCTCCGTCATTTCGGATTGGTATTATTTAGTATTCGTGTTGCGTTTGTTGACCTAGTCAAGGCGTAGTGAACGGTAGCTAAGTGATATTTTTCTGTGCATTGCCAAATGTGATTGGTTAGAACAGTCGTGCATCCTTGTTGACCTAGTCAAGGGCACGTACGGGTGGGTTTAATGCAATCAAGATTATGACGGGTAGAACTTGACTGGCGGTTTATGGTTTGTTGACCTAGTCAAGGTCATAAACCGTTAGGGGCAAAAACCACATCGGGAGTTTCCAAAGAAACTGAAACTTGCAAATTTAGCATACCTTCTAGAGTGTGGTGACTAGAGTGGATTCCATCTAGGTCATCGCACAATGATAGTTGGATCCCGATCCCACTGATGAGTTGGATTACTCTCGGGAGATTATTTCACTTAACAATCAATGCTATAAACCAAGTAGGTGTCTAGAACGGTGTTAGCGGGGCTACACCTCCAGGAAAAGAGGTTGTTTAATTAAGGAACTTCGCGAAAGCGTTGGAAAACCTCCCTCGAAGTACCAACACCAGCCTGGCTGAAAGGTTAAGCAAGTATTGTGACGTGCGATTAATCCTGACTAGTTCTTCTTTTAGGGTTTGAAGAAGAATTTGAGAAAACAGTGGGAGCCATCCTGGTTAGATAAATCAATAAACCAATCTAATCTTGCAAGAGAGCACGCTGAGTGTTTCTTTTCTCTCTCTCCAGGTAGCAACCATTTCACACCCTAATCAAGATAATAAAATGTATCGCTTGACCGATCCGAATTCTTATTCGGGGCTGGGGAACGTTGGTTCGGCTGTAACTTACGACAACAGTCATAAGTATAAGAAAGGGAAAGAGGATTGTATGGATTCCAGGGATACCCAGTTGAAGAAGAAGCATAGTTTTGCATCTACTTCAGGTGTTCTTGTAATCGAGAACTGCTTTACGGTCAGTCCTACCTCCTGGGTACTTGATACCGGATCAGGATCTCATATCTGTAATATATTGCAGGGACTGAGAAAAAGTAGGAAAGTTGCACCTGGTGATATGTCGCTCAGGGTAGCGAACGGAGCACAAGTTAATGCTGCAGCCGTCGGTGAATATCACATAGTGTTGGCAAATGGCAATACTATGATTTTGAACGATTGCTACTATGTACCTTCCATGGTTTGCAACATCATATCAGTTTCTTTACTCGATAAAGATGGATATAACTTTTTTCTAGATAGAAATATCATGAACATCTACCTTCATAAGGTACTGGTTGCAGAAGGTACACTGTGTAATGGTATCTACGTTCTAAATCAGAATACAGTTCTCAATGTACAAAACACACGCAAGAGGAAGAGTTCAGATACGAATGAATCCTACTTGTGGCATTATGACTTGGTCATATCGGAGAGAAAAGACTAAGTAAGTTGCATAAAGATGGACTCTTGAATACGTTCGAGTTTTCATCCTATGAAACTTGTCAGTCTTGTCTCAAAGGAAAGATGACCAAATCTCCGTTCACCGGACATGGAGAAAGGGCAGCAGTGCTCTTGGGACTCATACACAGTGATGTATGTGGTCCGATGTCTATACATGCAATGGGTGGGTTCTCGTACTTCATCACATTCACTGACGATCTCTCTAGGTTCGCATACGTGTATCTGATGAAACATAAATCCGAAGCTTTTGAGAAATTCAAGGAATTCAGAAACGAAGTAGAGAACCAGACTGGCAAAAACATCAAGATTCTCCGATCGGATAGGGGAGGGGAGTACTTAAGCATGGAATTCCTAGATTACGTAAAAGAGAATGGTATTCACTCTCAGCTTACTCCTCCTTATACACCACAGCACAACGGTGTATCGGAGCGGAGGAATCGTACCCTATTGGATATGGTTCGCTCCATGATGAGTAGTGCCGAGTGGCCTCTTTCATTTTGGGGACATGCGCTTTTGACAGCGGCATATCTATTGAATGATGTTCCGTCTAAATCAGTGCCTAAGACTCCATTCGAGATATGGAATGGAAAAAGGCCATATCTTAAAAGATTTAAGATATGGGTTGTCCGGCTTATGTTAAAACGCATAAACCAGATACACTAGAGGCACGGTCAGTTTTATGTAAGTTTGTAGGATATCCAAAGAATGGTTATGGATATCTGTTCTACTATACCGAGGAACAGATGGTGTTTGTTGCTCAGCATGCCGTTTTCTTAGAAACGGAGTTTCTTGCAAAAGAAATTAGTAGGAGCACGGTAGAACTGGAAGAAATTCAGTGACCACAAAATGAAACTAAAGATTTGACAGAACCTCAGGATTCAATAACCCCGAATGAACCTCAGCCGCTCCGCAGATCTGGTAGGATTTCTCATCCGCCCGAGAGATACTACGGTTTTCTCATAGACAGGGATCGAGAGGATTGCATCTTGGAAGAAGATGACCCTACCAGTTTCAGGCAGGCCATTATCAGTAGGGACTCTGATAAGTGGCTGGAAGCTATGCAATCCGAAATGGAATCCATGTACACCAATAAAGTGTGGACCTTGGATATTGCTCCACCTGGGGTAAAACCCGTTGGATGCAAATGGATCTACAAAAGGAAAATTGGTGTAGATGGGCAGGTGGAAACCTATAAGGATAGACTCGTGGCAAAAGGTTTTCATCAAAGACCTGGTGTGGACTATGAAGAAACATTTTCTCCAGTGGCTATGCTCAAATCCATTCGGATCCTACTTGCCATTGCTTCCTTCCATGACTATGAAATCTAGCAGATGGACGTAAAAACGGCTTTTCTAAACGGCTGTTTGGAAGAGTGCGTTTACATGGATCAGCCAGAGGGTTTTGTAGACAGTGGGAGCAGTGGGAAGGTGTGCAAGTTGCTTAAATCCATTTATGGATTAAAGCAGGCATCGCGGAGCTGGAACATCTGTTTTGATGAGGCAATCAAGGAATTTGATTTCATCAAGAACGAAGATGAACCTTGTATCTATAAAAAGAATGTAGGACGAACTGTCGTGTTCCTAGTCTTGTACGTGGACGACATTCTTTTGATAGGAAATGATTTTACTATGCTACAATCGGTCAAGCTATTCTTGTCACAACGGTTCTCCATGAAGGACCTGGGTGATACCTCGTACATTCTGGGGATCAAGATCTACAGAGATAGATCCAAGAGACTTCTGGGACTTTCGCAGTCCAGGTACATAGAGACCGTATTAAAGAGATTTAGTATGGAAGATTCCAAGCGCGGTAATATACCCGCATTGCACGTAATCACCCTCTCCAAGAAGATGTCTTCTAAGACTGACGAGGAGAGGGTTCGCATGAGCACTATACCCTACGCTTCGGTGGTAGGATCTATAATGTACGCGATGCTATGTACAAGACCAGATGTAGCTTACGAGCTGAGCGTGGTGAGCCGGTATCAGTCAGACCCAGGTGAGGACCACTGGATGGCAGTGAAGAACATTCTCAAGTACCTGAGAAGGACTAAGGAGATGTTCCTGGTTTACGGTAATGGAGACCCCAGGGTCGAGTCCTTTACCGATTCAAGCTTCCAGAGTGACAAAGATGACAACAAGTCTGTCTCGGGTTTTGTGTTTACCCTCCATGGAGGGGCGGTGTGTTGGAAAAGTTCCAAACAGGATACCGTCGCAGACTCGACGATGGAGGCTGAATACATTGCTGCAAGCGATGCAGCAAAAGAGACGGTCTGGATGAAGAAGTTCATTAGTGAACTTCAGGTGGTTCCGTCCATTGTTGACCCAATACCTTTGTATTGCGATAACAATGGGGCTATAGCTTTAGCGAAGGAACCAAGGTCCCATCAGAAATCCAGACACATCTTAAGGCGGTATCACCTGATCAGGGAGATCATTGATCGCCAGGAGATCGAGGTACGGAGAGTGGACACAAAAGACAACACGGATGATCCATTCACAAAGGCCCTTCCTCAAACAAAGTTCGAGCGAATTTTTGAGCTATTGGGTATGCGGTACTCCAGCAGCTGGCCTTAGAGCAGACATTGGGTATGCGGTACACCAATTACTGGCCTTTAGTGCAAGTGGGAGATTGTTGGATATGTATGCCCTAGAGGCCATTATTGTATAGTACTAGTATGTATAATACATTTTGGAAGCTTGGGATATATATACATGGGTTTACGACTGTCTTGCTCGTTATAGTAGTATGCTACTTGGTTTGTATCTATCTTAATATGTACATTTGTTTCTTTTAACATATCGCTAAAAACATATTGATAGGGCCCTTAGGATCTTTGCTTGACTACCGGCGTTGTGATGGCGATCACACTAGCGAGGGCTGGGTAGTCTATAAGCACATCCTTATTTTGGTCCCTGGTCATAGGATTATCGAGACAGGGCATCGATACTCCAGAGTAGACTGGTGCATACGCTTCTCGTCCCAGCAGGGGAGATGGTCTGTCCCACAGCCATCAGTACGTCGTACTGGAGATAGTATGCAGGTGCTCGTTAGCTTACGAGTACACTGGACAGGACTCATCGGGAACTGTTGGTTGGTATTATACCTATCGTCAGTTAACAGTTCTCAGGTGACATGAGTACAGCTTAGTCCGTTGACTTGACACAGTCACTTCGCCTCAAGTGTGTTCCCACTGTTCTTAGATTACTACCCTACCACGGCTCTATTGAGTCGTGCAAATAGGTAGTAGTCGGTGTAAGTGCACGGCGGCGCCCCGGATGTCAATCCAACGCCGGAATGCGGGAACGAAAACTTTTCTATAAACTAGAACCGGCACCACCGCGCACTACAAATCCCGGATCGGGCCATTAACCTAACTCTAGCAAACTAGAAAATGGGAAGAAGGCTATACCGAGCGATCCGTGTCCTTCGGTCTTCGTCCTCCACTCCGATCTCCTCGCGGAATCTCCGGTCTTCAGCTCCTCGTCGGAACGGGCACCACATCGCCGGGTTCTTTTACGGGCTCACACCTCTGGACCGAGGCAACTCGGGCACGAAGTTGGCAAGCCGACGTACCCAAGAAATGCTGTAGGCTAAGTGTAGTGGCTTGTCTCTTTGGGGTTATGAAGTTGCCTTTGAAGGAGGAGAAGAATAATCTTTGGAGAGAGGTGTAGGATTTTTGGTAGCAAGCATAGAATCAAAATGAGATGAATGATTTCCTCCCACACAATGAACCTCTCTCCCCTCAATAGTGGCCGGCCCCTCTAGAAAATGGTGGAGGGAAATTGCAATAATGCAAGGAAAGAAAATGAATGATAATCATGAAATAAAAATGGTCACACCATTTCTCATCTAATCTAATCAAAACTCTTATCTCATAATTGCAAAGGAATTGATCCAAAAGGAATCTCATGATGCTAGTCATATCATGAAGCCACATATATAAATAACACCCTCCACAAATGCTAATTTGCAAACATGCAAATAAGCCCCTCCATCATATAAGTCCGGCCGCGAAGGAACAAGGGAAAATTGGCCGGAACGGAATGCAAACTGGCAACTTCAGAAAACTGATCCCGTAATAAATTACAGGATAAACCCCGCAACTGCATATACATGCCTGCAATTGTATTCCCACTGAATACAAATGCAAAGAGACAAAATCTATACTGAACAATACTAGGATCAGGCTTAAACCAAAGCCCGCTAGTAAAATCCGTCCGATCACGATCCGTGCAATACCGCACGTATCTGATCGAACCCTGCCATATCTACATACGGCCTCTACAGCGTTTGGCCCGAAACTTAAGAAATTGGTCTGTAGAGGACTCTAAAGACTCGTCAATAATTTGGTTGTGGATTTAACCACTAGCACGTCAGAGGTATTAGCCTATACGTAACGGGCTACCAGGTAATGATAAAAAGGACGTCGATGATCGAACTCATCCTGACACCCTACTGAGCCTGTCAGTGACAATATCCGTACAGTCGGGTCCGTTTGTCTATGAGCATCGCATGGCGGGCCTAGGGGGTTGGTAAAAGTCAGAGCCCCAAAAACGGTACAAGTCGTGTCGGAGTGTAGTCCAGAACACCCTGAGATACTACTGGAATACCTACCAGTAAATCTCCTGCCTTGGCCAAGGACTTTCATGTACTGGCTCTCCTAGACACAGCGCGACCTCACCCCCAATACCGGAAGAGACGAACCCCTGCAGATCCGCTCACTGCCTCCATATGGCTCGGGACTCTACCCAACTAAAACCTGTTTTCACAACTCCTTTGAGCGTGGTAGGGTAGTAATCAAAGCACAGTGGGAACTCACACGAGACAAATGACGATCTCAGGTCGATGAACTAACCTGTACACATGTCACCAGGGAACTGCTATCTGACGTTAGGTATAATACCAACTAGCATGTTCCCGGCGAGTCCTGTCTGGTGTACTCATAACCCAATACGCTCCTTTATACATCTTAGGTGAACCAACTGACACCAGTGGTGTAACATTTCAAAAAAATAAAATATTATTTTTTGCCAATTTTTATAATTTAATATTATTTTATTGAATATTTTAATATTAGGTGTAATTAAATACAGAAAAATTTGGAAAAATTATGGAAAATTCTAAAATAGGTTATTCTATGGAAGCATGCCATTGTTAAGTTTTTATAATTAGTTATATGCTAATTTAGTGCTAATCGCGATTAAAAATCACTAATCGGGTTTTTAGCAATTTTGTGCAAAATATGCACATATCATTTTTATCACACTTGTGCATTTTCTATCATGTTATTTGGGGTTACTATTCGTTTGAAAAGGGTCTTTGAAGAGAAAAAGAAAAGAAAAAGAAATGGAAAAGGAATAAAGAAATGAGGTATGGTGAGAGAGAGAAATGTATGGGTTTTCTTTGACTTTGGACTTAGCCATTCTCTTCATTCCTCATTCATTTTCCCTCCCTCTTCCTCCATTGCTGCTGCTGCTCCTGTTCCTCATTCTCCCCCTCTTCAAGATCCTTAAAACACCTCAAAACCATCACCAAAACCCTACCCCCATTTCATTAAAATTGTGCACAAGCTCGAGATCTACACATTGGACCAAGGAAGCAAGGATTTTGGCCACTAGGGGCAACTCAAGAATTTTCTTGAGTTGCCAAATGTGGTATTTTCTGGACCATTAGATTAGTTTTAGCATTTCATATACCCTCATGCTAGTTTAGAACCGATATTGTTTGATTTGGTGACTTAAGGATAAACCTAGTTAGGGTTTGAGAAAAATTTGAGTTATGATATGAAATTGAGCTCAGTAGAGGCTACACCAACACCTTAGTTCTATAATTGAGACCCAAACCTGAAGCTTAAACCCAGAATAGGGATTTATAGAAACCGATATCGGAGAATTTGTGAAATCTGTGATGGTTACATTGAATCTGCTTTTACCCCGAGACTCTGAAAATTTAATTGATTGGACAGTGAGATGTGCAGGCACCCTAGAACCACCACACAAGACCCCAGTCCCTAAATCCATGACCCGGCCGCAGATTTAATCTGTTTGGCCACAATTTGCGGCCAGACCTACCCCATTTTGTCTCGTTGTGGTTCTGCAGCTCCTACATGTATAGATTAGACCCCTGGCATGTATAGATTTGTCTAATTTGACCTAGGGTGAAATCTGGAGCATTTTTCCTTAGTTGCTGTTTTGGATTCGTGTTTCCGTATTCCGTATTTTTAAATCTGAATTTGTGTATTGCGTTTTACCTCGACTACTTGGCGTTTATACGACGATATAGAGGTTTGTTGTTGGTTTTGAGGGCGTTGTCCATAGGTTCTAACCTATAGATCATAGCGTATCGTTTTGGGATTCGTATGCCGTTTTATTATTGATTTGGTTTTAATACGCATTTACGATACGTTGATGTGTAGGTACCCCATGAAGACTTCGGGACGACAAGCAAACGCGTGGTGACGTCGACAATGA
This sequence comes from Agapanthus africanus, assembly GCA_030015575.1. NCBI lineage: Eukaryota > Viridiplantae > Streptophyta > Magnoliopsida > Asparagales > Amaryllidaceae > Agapanthus > Agapanthus africanus. The sequence goes on along the minus strand of CM057339.1, from coordinate 584,856,007 downwards.
AGACGCAAGGTGAGTAGATTATATCTACGGGGGAAGTCGGGTGGATGGCGTATAGCAACCCCGCAGTCCGTAGTTGATATACTATACATGATAGTTATAGTGTGTCGTGGTTTTTGTGTTAGGTGTATTATAGATAGTTTAGGGTTAAAAACAACTAGTGTACTTCATAGTCGCGAACCCTAGAATAGATTTACACCTACACGCACACCCTTGCATATTCATTATACGTGTACTGTGTTTGATGATATTGGATGACTTTGGAGATGAGTCGATGATTTTGGGCATTGTGCTGCGAGATTGGTGATTTGATATGATTCGTATTTGGGGATACGACATGTGATCTCTAGCGGGCCTTTGGACGTGTGCTTACACACGCAGTATATAGATGGTATCAGTTGTACTAGATTTAGATCAGTACCCCAGATTATGTGAGATGATGATAATGATACCTGATAATTGTTGAGAGGAATGTGATATTGACCCGTACCCAGTTATTGGGATGCCGTACGATGATTTACTGTACGAGCCTATATTGATGATTGATCCGCACTCATGACATGAGGATTGGCATATGATATACTGTATCGTACGCGATACTATTGAGGCGGGATCACCGACTATTATATTATATATATATATATCGACTCAGATTTAGGTGGTTTCCTTACCCCTCCCGATGGACTGGGCTTAGTAGATGTTAGACTAGACCCGAGTCATACCTATTTCAAAACTAACGAATCGGGAATATCTTAAGGATAAGTAAAGGGATTCTACGGGTATTTTCAAAAGACGCATCTATTCTTAAAAACACCGTAACCCTTATTTTACTAAAACCCCGATTCGTCTTATTTCAAATGGCACCGCTGCATGACATATACATATTGGTGTAGATTCTTCACTGTTGCGTTGATTTATTCGATTCCGCATCTCATTGTATGTGCATACTATTATTCCATGTTGCATGATATTCTGTTATACTTGCATTTCATTTATATGTCACATACATCATGTTTTCTGATTATACGCATCGAGATATCCGTTTTCATGATATTTCTGGATTTGGGAACCGTGGATAATTTCAAAGGAAAGTATGTACTTATTTGAAAAACCCGGTTTCCTTGATATGATATTTGCGCTGCCACCATGAGATTTATCGGTTCTGATTTTATACCCCTTACGAGGAGTGGGTGCCGTATGAGGGTACATGGTGGGGCCCGATATATGAGATAGTAGGGCTGACCCAGACTGACGGATGCCCGATATATGAGATAGTGGGGCTGATCCGGACTGACGGATGCCCGATGTATGAGATAGTGGGCTGACCCGGACTGACGGATGCCCGATATATGAGAGAGTGGGCTGACCCGGACTGACGGATGGCCGATATATGAGGATTTACGTGCCGATGCTAGGCACAGGTTTCATGATGTTTTCCATGATTTTGATTATATCCTCATATTTGCATGCATGATGCTTATTGTCATTGGGTGGCAGGTGGATGGGATCCACATACATACAGACTATTATTACATCGATCATACTTCATTTGTATATATAACAGGGTATGAGGGCGCTGTTATATATATACCCTTACACTAATATTAGTGGAATGTGACGCTAATATATGTGTATTGATATCCATTTTGATGCTTCATCATATTTACTTCATGCAGACATACCTTCTATTTGTGACATGTTATTACCTGAGGCACTGGCACGAGTATTTGGCACTACCTACATGTTTAGATGCTACATTGCCACCTTTTTATGCTTCAGATTTATTCTTGAGGTTTATGTTATATCTGATCGTATTGACCTAGGATTATGTCATGCATTCGATTTCTTCTTGTAGATATTCTCTATTCACGAGTTGGCAACTCACCCCCGTTGTGCCACAGTTCTTGCAGGTTTTGCCGTACAGGTTCCATAACGGCATTTCTGGCATACTGCTTCCTTTGCGGGTGAATTGCTTTTGGTAGGTGGGTTCTTTGCATCAGAACCACCATTGTACTTGTATTATTCCTTTGTATCTAGAATTCCATCAACCAAAACTTGTATATTTGTTTCAGACTTAGACATTTGTGATGTATTATTCGACCTTAGAGTCGCGCTTAGTAGTATTGCGGTTTTCATGCTTATTGAGTTTGTTTTGGATTTGACCCTCACCATTCGGCGTTGTATATTATATTGCTTGCGTGGTTGTGACCGTCGATTGACGAAGAGCTAGCTCCCGCTTCGGGATGCCTTTTATCATTGCATATATATATTGTTCTTGTTGTACCCCGTTCGGGGCCAGTATTTACAAAGGAAACTCTGCCGAAATTTTTAGAAAATACTTTACATTTTTAAAATGCATGTTCGTCTTAGTTATTTAAAAACCTTGACTTCAAACATGTTTTTCTTCACTTCTTCAAACCAGTTTTCTTTATTTACTCTTTAAATGGTTTTAGATTTCTGGGATTTTGGCTTACTTGGATCAGATGGAGTCATATAGACTTCATATGGTTCAAGGGCCAGTCACGTGCTATTTCGGGTCGTTACATGTTTTTCTTCACTTCTTTAAACCAGTTTTCTTTATTTACTCTTTAAATGGTTTTAGATTTCTGGGATTTTGGCTTACTTGGATCAGATGGAGTCCTATAGACTTCATATGGTTCAAGGGCCAGTCACGTGCTCTGTCGGGTCGTGACAAGTGGCTTGTGAGACCGGCCACCGCCCCTCGTCGGGGTCTCGACTGTATACACTAGTCTACTCTGGAGTATCAATGCCCTGTCTCGAAATTCCCACGACTAGGGACCTTTTAAGGAAGTGCTTATAGACCCCAGCTCCCACGTATATGATCGCCCTCATACTGCTGGTAGTCAAGCAAGGATCCTAGGGGCTCTATCAACGTGCAATAGTGACCTGTAAGGTCACCTAAAGCAGTACACGATGATAAAGGTAAACCAGATAGCATACTATCATCTTCAGTAAGACTGTCCTACCGGTATAGGTCCTCCCTCAATCATTACAATCATGTGCCTGTGATCCAATAATTGACTCTGAGGGCACCATCTCGAACAATCTCCCAGTTGCACTCAAGGCTAATTATTGCGATGTCGCATACTCACAGCCCGTGTGATACCGAACACCCAACTCCTCTACTAGTCAGTCTCACAAAGCTCGTTTGCGAAACTATTGCGTTCGAGGAATAGCCTCAGTGAGTGGATCCGCTGTGATGTTTTTTTCTATGTCTCTCTTTATCTCAAGTTCGCGGAGAAACCCATCTCCCGAAATGAGCAATACCTGTCTTAGAATATGATTGGATGTCTGATGGGACCTAGTTCACAAGTGAACTCCAAATCCAAACTTCTTAGACTGTATCGTCGACTGAACTTAATCAGTGTCTTGCGCCATGCCTCCCTCAGTATCTGCCTGGACCACCTATACAAAATACCGCCCCTCGTCAGAGGGAAAACTATAACTCTGACAGCCACCCTGTCATCCAGGTCACCTTGGAAGCCTGGAATGATAACTGTCTCCCAAAGGAGGAAGTCGTTATCATTTCCCTAGAACATCCACTTATGTTCTAAAACTGCTTCCGAATGTTTCTCCACGATTGGATTAATATCAACTTACCGCATCTCGTGCAAAAACAACATCTGGTGTGGTACTTGACATCTCATGATTGACTCAATTGCCTAAGCAAGTGATCTGCCAATCATGCACATCCCTCTCCCCTTTAGTCTGTAAGACACCTTTAAAGAGGGTGACTCCATCACCTGCAGGTACACTACCGTGCCAGGAGTCGTCCATTCTAAATACTCTTAGAATGCTATCTAAGTACCCTGATTGGGACACTTCCCAAATCTAGATCTAAAACCATAGATCTAGTAACCAGAATGCCTGATATAATATCCAATTCCTATGTGGAGAAACCACTGTGTGACAACCAAAGTATAACCGATCGTAGTATAGGAATTTCACTTCCTACTCCGTGTGTGTCATCCAAATACCAGGACATCACACCCTACTACCTTCTTAACAGATCCATCCCCTATTCTGATGAAGTCTAACCTATGACTGTCACATCAGAAATAGATGATCTATCTCCGCTGTATCTGCTTTAGTCTATAAATAGACATAAACCACTTGTCCACTTTGCTTCCGCTGCTCCCACTGACTACGACAACCCTCTGGCAGAGTCATATACACGTGCACTTCTAAAGCTAGTTTAGAACGACGCTATACTCATCCTCCTGCCGGATCTCACAGTCTGGAACAACATCATTGGCAAGTCTGGGTAAACAAGAACCTCCCTGCCATCGTCCTTGAGCATACCGAAGTACCTCTCAAGCGCCTGAGGTTACCCACCATATCTGCGGAGTGGCTAATAGAATGTCAATCCAGATTGAATCTTTAGGTTCTTATCAAATTTTCAGTAATCGTTTGCGGTTCTGGAATCACTTCCAGTTCTACCATACTCCCACTACTGTTTTCTGAAAAAATCTAATTTTATTAAAACTGTGGAAAGTCAAGAACAATATCATTATTGATCTTCCAGATGGTAGAAAATCAACCCTCGTCATAGCCCGAGTCAACCCACAAACAGCCATTACAGAAACGCGCCTTGAGTTGTCCAGTGTCTGGTTTTAAGCATAAGCCGGACAACTCCCCGTACCTCAACATCGTTAAGATATGAACTGTTCTATATCCAATATAGAAACATAGGCACTGATTTAATTGAACCAGATTCAAATCATGCAGCTGTCTCCAGTGCATGTCAACTAAATGGAAGGAGGCCGATCAGCGTTACTCAACTTAGGAATGCTTCCAATTATGAGTAACCTGAAAGAGAAGCATGTTCTCTTAATCATTACTATCAACTGAATACCATGCACAAGTATCTACATCTTCGATCACCTTGAAGAATCCTGATACTTGCAATACCTGGTTCTCTACTTTACTCTTATACCTATAACTTCTCAGAACTTGGACCCTGTGTTTCTACGAAACACCTGTCTAAAAACTAGAGAAGTCATAAGTAAACCGAATATAGTACGAGGACCATCCTCTCTGTCCTACTGGACACTGGACAACATACAATACTCTGTATAAGTCCCCTGAGTCTAGTGACTCATTCACTGTGTGTCGTAGGTTGAAACTGTACCTATGGTTAAGAAGAATTACACTGCTGTTTAATGCTCCTTACCTAACCATCCACTGATATAGGTAAATATCATAGAAATAATTTCAAAAAGGTGTATCTCACTCTATAAAAATAGACGTACATATATATCAATTTGAAATTGGTGCATAACAGCGGATATTCAAAAACCAAATATTTGCCGTCCGGCAAACAACCCAGGTGATTTCCTCAAATATCACCAATTACAACGAATTCCGATATAATGAGGATGATCACCCAATTCCCAATAACTTACTCCCACTCATCATCTGTAAAACCATACAGATGTGAGAATCATACCTGGTAAATACATACCCTGGAGTAAGGACTAATTGGGAAATCAGTTTTCTATTAACAGTACACAGTGAAACTGAAATATTGAAATGTTTCGTAGGGGTATCCGGGTATTCGTAGTAATGCCTCTTCCATTATCCAGATTCACAACTGTAACCGTATAATTCTTTGCCATCTCTCCAAATCCCTTTATATGTCTTTAGTCATTACCTTTTGTACACCCCTTTAGGCTAAATGGTTTTCTTCCTTCCCTACCTTTCGGCACCAGCCTATGGTTTGGAAGAAGACTATCCAATAAGCATAATGGGTGTACTGTCCTAATCCTAGGAACACTCGCAATGCGAGAGAAGATGAAGATAAAAGACAACCGAATAAACCTTATTCATATTTCTCCTGAACCAGAATCCATCCCCGAACTGGAACAAGATCCTTTCGAGTTCGTATATAACCATACGATGGAGTATCCAAATAAACTGTGGATCTTCGTAGTGATACGGAGTGTCCTGGAGAAATACAAAGGTGAATTGGGAGTGGTAATGAAATACTTGGTTTGGTCGTGAATAGCAGTCGCATTTTACTTTGCCCTCTTACTAATCCCTTGATATGTCTTTACTTAATACCTTCTGTACACCTTAGTTAGGCTAATTGGTTTTCTTCATTCCTTACCGGTCGGCACCTGCCTATGGTTTGGAAGAAGATTATCCAATTTGCGTAATAGGTGTACTATCTCCTAAACCAAGGAGTACTCGCAACCTGAGAGAAGGTAAATGGAAAAGACAACTGAATAGTCCTATTCGTTTTCTCCGGAACCGGAAACCATCCTCGAATAAAATCCTTCGAGTTCGTATATAACCATACGATGGTTTTGTCCAATGGAAGTGGACGTTCGTAGTAATACGAGGTGTCCTGGAGAAAAGGGTAAAAGTAGGAGTGGCAATGAGGTATGCAACTCTGACAATTCAAAAGCCAGTGTTTAAGAAGGTTCGGTTAATCTTGGTCACTGAGTCATAGTCTAGGGTTGGGTCATGGTCGCTTCCAAAGAGAGAGAGAAAAGAAACACTCAGTGTGCACTCTAACCTAGATCAGAATGGTTATCACTTTATCTAATCTGGAAACCTCCCACTGTACCGTCAAATTCTCCTCCAAACCTAAAAGAAGAATTAGTCGGGATCACCCGAGGAGTAAACCAACTCATCAGTGGGAATCGGGATCCAACTATCATCGCATGATAACGTGACGGAATCCGCTCACATTATCACACTCCAGAAGGTATGCGCATATCTGGCAAGTTTCAGTTTCTTTAGAAACTCCCGATGTGATTTTTACCCCATGCTCTTATGACCTTGACTTTGGCCAACAAATCATAAGTCACATATCAAGTTCTACCCGTCATTCTCCAGGTTAATTTGAACCCACCCGTACAAGCCCTTGACTTTGGCCAACAAGGCTATACGACTGTCCCAAACCAACGCATCTATCTATGTAGCATATGAATACCCAATAGCTACCAATCACTGTGCCTTGACTTTGGCCAATAAACATAGCTTGAATACTTATTGACTATCCATATGAAACGACGGAGGTCTACGAATGGTTTCTGGCGAAAACCTTTAACGTAATGAACTTGATATCGTTGAAGGAACCGGATAGCTTTTTAAAAATATAGTGACGAAAACCTTTGCTAAAGAGGTCACTCCCGGTGAAGGGATCTCGGCTCTTTCCCCGTAGAATGAGGTGCAGGATATTCCAACTGAATACCACGATGCAAAGCAAAAGTAATCGGCTATAGTGAAGTTATTGCCCTGACGCAAACTTTTGTCTAAGGGGTCACTCCCGGTGAAGGGATCTCGACCCTTGCCTCGTCGACTGAGGAGCAGGATATTCCAACTCAATACCACGATGCAAAACAAAAGAGAACGTCCTTGCAATAACAGCTTTTTGAAAAATGTTCCAACAACATCAGAATAGGTTTGTTTAGCTTGCATTGATCCGAATCAACGCAGTCCCATCAATTGATCACACCAATAAAGAACGAAAATAATGATGTACGTATATGCCATCCGCATTCGCCACTGGGTCCCGTCATCACCCGTTAGGTTACTTAACTAACGACAGAGCGAGGACTGGACTAGCGCGGATGCAAAACATATACAACATCTACTAGTATATATATCAATATATAATATTCGCTCAAGGCCTGATAAAATGCAACATCACAGAAATGTAATAAGCATCCCAGAACAATACAGATATCTGGGATCCCCGGGTTTCATAGAGCCGCTACTGAAACCCGACGTTCCCCTGGTCGTGTGGATAGCCTGAGTAATGAAATCCTAGACCCCTATGGGAGCGGTAAGTTACCTGCCAAAACCTGAAGCGAGGCAGCCCCCTTCAGCAACGTGAATGGACCACCCAGCACTTCACGGAATCCGGTAACATGGGCACCCCCTGGGTCAACCTGTACCCCCTACGAGTGCGGCGAATAGCCTGCCAATTATAGAGTAAAGCCCCCTCCGTCTCAATGCCATGAGATGCGGGCCCGTTGCCCTCTAGAACCCGGCTATCCGTGCACCCCACCTTGGGGTAATCCTAGTACAGAAAGTAAAATATACATACAACGGGTACATCGACCTCAGCCTGGTCGTGCCCTAAAAGAATAATATACAAACAGGCAGTGACGGCAGTCCACATGTCGGACGCTCGCCCCGCAATATCAAATGTAGATAAAAAACCAAACTGTACTAACATTGCATCCTGGCTATCCCCCACGACCGATCCGCAACAATACAGCACAACACAGAAAATCAACGTGAATGTCACGTTCGCAAATCCGTCTAAAATGGCTATAGCAGATAGACAGGATTTACCGATCAAATGAAATTCACGGCCGCAGATATAATGTAAATACTGTGAACTAACATGTTTAAAATTTTCGATCGACTGAATTTTCCGAAGTGGGCCCCAAGCACAACTGTAGCACTCAAAAACATCTGGGCCCAAAAAGAATATACCAGAAACCCTATTTCCATGTCAGTAAACCACTGTAGAAATTTGGTACGGTTTGGCCACAAAACAGCGGCGGTTCCGCGGCCAAAACGTGGTTTTGGCCGCTAAACCGCCGCGCTACAGTAACATCAGCGTACCAAATTTTCACAGAATTCATAAAAAACCCTGCACGTAATTTTCCGATGTACCAAATAATTTTTTAGAGCACAGAAAAATTCGACAGAAACTACGACAAGGAAACGCGGTTTTTGGAAATTCGTTCGATCGAACTTGTAAACACGTTAGTGCAAGCTAGACTAGGTTAATGGCTTGGCTCTGATACCACTATAAGTGCACGGCGGCGCCCCGGCTGTCAATCCGACGCCGGAATGCGGAAACGAAAACTTTTCTATAAACTAGAACCGGCACTACCGCGCACTATAAATCCCGGATCGGGCCATTAACCTAACTCTAGCGAACTAGAAAATGGGAAGAAGGCTATATCGAGCGATCTGTGTCCTTCGGTCTTCGGCCTCCACTCCGATCTCCTCGCGGAATCTCCGGTCTTCATCTCCTCGTCGGAACGGGCACCACATCGCCGGGTTCTTTTACGGGCTCCGACCTCTGGACCGAGGCAACTCGGGCACGAAGTTAGCAAGCCGACGTACCCAAGAAATGCTGTAGGCTAAGTGTAGTGGCTTGTCTCTTTGGGGTTATGAAGTTGCCTTTGAAAGAGGAGACGAATAATCTTTGGAGAGAGGTGTGGGATTTTTGGTAGCAAGCATAGAATCAAAATGAGATGAATGATTTCCTCCCACACAATGAACCTATCTCCCCTCAATAGTGGCCGACCCCTCTAGAAAATGGTGGAGGGAAATTGCAATAATGCAAGGAAAGAAAATGAATGATAATCATGAAATAAAAATGGTCACACCATTTCTCATCTAATCTAATCAAAACTCTCATCTCATAATTGCAAAGGAATTGATCCAAAAGGAATCTCATGATGCTAGTCATATCATGAAGCCACATATATAAATAACACCCTCCACAAATGCTAATTTGCAAACATGCAAATAAGCCCCTCCATCATATAAGTCCGGCCGCGAAGGAACAAGGGAAAACTGGCCGGAACGGAATGCAAACTGGAAACTTCAGAAAACTGATCCCGTAATAACTTACAGGATAAACCCCGCAACTGCATATACATGCCTGCAATTGTATTCCCACTGAATACAAATGCAAAGAGACAAAATCTACACTGTACAATACTAGGATCGGGCTTAAACCAAAGCCCACTAGTAAAATCCGTCCGATCACGATCCGTGCAATACCGCACGTATCTGATCGAACCCTGCCATATCTCCATACGGCCTCTACAGCGTTTCGCCCGAAACTTGAGAAACCGGTCTGTGGGGGACTCTAAAGACTCGTCAATACTTTGGTTGTGGATTTAACCACTAGCACGTCAGAGTTATTAGCCTATACGTAACGGGCTACCAGGTATTGACTAAAAGGGATGTCGATGAGCGAACTCATCCTGACACCCTACTGAGCCTGTCAGTGACAATATCCGTACAGTCCGGTCCATTCGTCTATGAGCATCGCATGGCGGGCCTAGGGGGTTGGTAAAAGTCAGACCCACAAAAGCGGTACAAGTCGTGTCGGAGTGTAGTCCAGAACATCCTGAGATACTACTGGAATACCTACCAGTAAATCTCCTGCCTTGGCCAAGGACTTTCATGTACTAGCTCTCCTAGACACAGCGCGACCTCACCCCCAATACTGGGAGAGACGAACCCCTGCAGATCCGCTCACTGCCTCCATGTGGCTCAGGACTGTACCCAGCTAAAACCTGTTTGCACAACTTCTTTGAGCGTGGTAGGGTAGTAATCAAAGCACAGTGGGAACTCACACGAGACAAATGACGATCTCAGGTCGATGAACTAACCTGTACACATGTCACCAGGGAACTGCTATCTGACGTCAGGTATAATACCAACTAGCATGTTCCCGGCGAGTCCTGTCAGGTGTACTCATAACCCAATGAGCACCTGTATACATCTTAGGTGAACCAACTGACACCAGTGGCTTGTGAGACCTGCCACCGCCCCTCGTCGGGGTCTCGACTGTATACACTAGTCTACTCTGGAGTATCGATGCCCTGTCTCGAAACTCCCATGACTAGGGACCTTTTAAGGATGTGCTTATAGACCCCAGCTCCCTTGTATATGATCGCCCTCATACTGCTGGTAGTCAAGCAAGAATCTTAGGGGCTCTATCAACATGCAATAGTGACCTGTAAGGTCACCTAAACTAGTACACGATGATAAAGGTAAACCAGATAGCATACTATCATCTTAAGTAAGACTGTCCTACCGGTATAGGTCCTCCCTCAATCATTGCAATCACGTGCCTGTGATCCAATAATTAACTCTGAGGGCACTATCTCCAACAGTTGGGTGCAGTCCTGAAGCACTTGGAGGCAGTGACGGTTAGAAAGGATTCGTCTCTCCCGGTATTGGGAGTTGATATCGCGTTGTGTCTAGGAGAGCCATTACACATAGTCGTCTCTGGCCAGGTCAAGCGAGACTTGCTGGTAGTGTTACCAGTAGATTCTCAAGGTGTTTTGGGCTACACTCCGACACGACTTATACCGCTATTAGGGGACTGACGTTTTCCGCCCCCCTAGGCCCGCCATGTGATACTCTTAGACGAACATACCGGACTGTACGGAGATTATCACATTCAGGCTTAGTAGGAGTTCGGATGGGTTCACCTCATCAGTCTTATTGGGGACCGTTACGTACAGCTAGTACTGCTTGCGGCCTGTGGTTAAACCCACTGCCAGCGTAGTGTCGAGCCTTTAGAGTCCCACACAGAGAGTTACTCGCCTTTGGGCAAAACTGAGTAGATGTCGCATGGTTTTGCGACGGGGTTCGTTCACATTCGCGCACTTGTGCATGTTTGGTGTCCGGGCAGTTATTACTAGCGGGCTTTGGTTTAATCCAGATCCTAGTATTTGTTTTGGGATTGGTTTTGTCTCAGTGTATCCGTGTTCCTCGGAACACGGATGCGGGTGTGTATGCACAGTTGACAGAGGCAGAGGATTCTCATTAGGGTTGTTGACCATTTGATTTTGGTTGACTTGTTGACCTTTGACTTTTTCCAAACCCTAATGAGAATGAGAAATATGATTAATAATATTAATTAAGAATTATTGTGTCATGGTTGAGTTGAACATTTGACTTTTGTTGACTTGTTGACTTTGTTGACCAGTTGACCATTGAGGACTTGTTGACCATCATCATTTCTTTTCAATGAAGCCTCTTGCTCTTTGCAAAATGCATTAAATGAATGTAATGATAATGGTCATTCATAAACTAACCATCACAATTCTTAATTATTATTATTGTTATCATTATTCCAAAATATGTGAGCATTGTTGCATTATGAGAGCTCATTTTATCATATTCTTTCTCTCTCTTGAAAGAAAGCTCTCCCTCTTCCTCTCTCAAAGTTCAAGTGTTCCATGAGTTGGAAATTATGAACTTTTGAGACAAAACCACCATAACTCTTCTCTACTCATTTTAAGGTTCTAGGTTTAGCAAACCAAGCACCTTAGTTATCTCTAGGTTGAGATAGGAGCTCAAGTTCGAGGCCATCGGGTGGATCCATCTACGGTTAATAGGAGACGACGAGGAGGAGCCGTTCAAACCACTACAAGAAGCAAGGAAGGAGGAGAACCACAAAAAGAAGAGAAGGAGTTCAAGACCTAGGTGTTAGTTATATGTATGCCCTAGAGGCCATTACTGTACATGCGATGTATATTGTAGTGGATGCTAGGACATATATAGGGAGGACTTTCTTGCTCGACATGATAGTATGCTATCTGGTTGTGCTTTATCTTAACATGTACTCTGATTGTCTATATGTTACATGTTGATAAAGCCCTTAGGATATGTACTCGACTACTGGGACTATGATGAGATCATAATAGTGGGGCCACGGTAGTCGACGAGTACATCCTATAACTGTTCCTAGTCGAGGGTGTATCGAGACAGGGCATCGATGCACCAGAGTAGACTAGCGTATACCCATCTTGACCCATATGATGGGCGATGGATGATCCCATATCCATCGGTGTTTGACATCAAGGATGGTGTACGGGTGCTCAGTGGAGACTGGGTACACTGGACGGACTCGCCGAGAACTCCCAGATGTTATTATACCATACGTCAGATGGCAGTTCTCCGGTGACACTGGTACAGAGTAGTCTGTTGACCGGAGATCGTCATAGAGTCTTGTGTGGTTCCCACTGTGCTTTGATTTCCATCATACCACGTCCAAGAGGGCGTGCAAAAAGGTGGCTTTTGGGTACAGTCCCGAATCATATGGAGGCAATGAGCGATAGGAGGGGATTCGTTTCTCCCGGTATAGGGAGTTGATGTTGTGCTGTGTTCGATTGGCTATAACCAGAAATCCCTGGCCATGGTTGCTGAGATTTACTGGTAAGTGTTATCAGTAGTTTCTCGAACTGTTATAGACCTCATATCGACACGACTTATCGAGCTACTGGGGTCTGACGTTTACCACCCCTAGGCGAGATATGCGACATATCAGACGACGAGACCGGACTGTACGGGAGTGTTACTGTTTGGATCCACAGGAGAAAGTACAGGCTTGCTTGTTGATCTTCTGAGCGCTCAATACCTGGGTAGCTGTTACGTTTAGCTGACCGCTTGCAGCTTGTGGGTATTTGATATGATCATCACCTACTGCCGGCGTATTGACGATTCTTTAGAGTCCTACACAGAGATTTCTTGACTCAGGCAAAACGGAGTAGGAGCACATATGTGATATGTGCGGGACCGAGGATGATGCGGTATGTGATATCGTATTGTATTCTCGCGATATTTGATATCAGCCGGGTCATCGGATCAAGTGTTGATTCGATGAATCGGTACGGATAAATATTAGCCGGTTATATGCGATATAGCCGGATTGTCGGATCAAGTGTTGATTCGATAATTTAATGTATAATAATATATTTGATATATTAAATTGCATTAACTAATATTTGCTCACTAAAAGATTCTTTTTCTCACTCGGGTAATACATTGATATATATGCGATATATGCTAATTGTATTATTTTATTTTGTTACGGTAAATATTATATATGTGATATATAATATTGTAACATGATATGATAACTAATGCAACTCGTTTAGTGGAGTTTAAACTTGATTAGGGTTCGGATTAGGGTTAATCTTTCTAGAAGTTTCTAGAAGGATTTGTTTTGTTTTGTGAAAGATATTTGTTCATGACTCATTCTTTTAATTACCCAAAAACTCTAACCCTAGTCAATTCTCTACAAAGGTTAAGTGAACCATGGTTGCTTTATCTATCATATTATTATTTCCTATTCATCACAAATGGATTGATCTTCTTCTTCCTCCTTCATTCTTCCATGGAAAAGCTTGCTAGTTTTTCAAAGGTGATGAATAATAGTGAGAAAAAGATAAATAAATAGAGCAAAATTCCTACTTCATCATCCTCATCTTCCCTTTCCATTTAGATGAGGGTCTTCACATCATTTCATGAGTGTTAGCTTGTGTTAAAGAAACTTCGAGGTAGATCATCATAGTATCGAAGATCGGAAGCAAAGCTTGCGTCTTTCTCTTCGTGGAACCTCTCGAGAGTCCGGATCCCTATGATCGCAGCGAAGGGACCACAACACGGAGCATATGAAGTGAAGGACCGGATCTACAAAGGTTGTAATCCCTCTCACTTAGTGTTAAAGTGTTTAGCATGCAAGTTATCGCCTAATCTCTAGTTTAAAGTTCCGTATTCGGGTAGTTCGGCACGGCTAAATTTTATTCGGGCATGGTTGATGCCTCGTAGACCCTTGTGCGCGTGCCTAGCAACCCTACAGTGGTATCAGAGCCAAGCTAGAGCTTTAGGCGAAGTCTAGACGGAATTTGAAGTCCGAACGAACCCGAAAACCCAAACGAAACATGCTCTCTGTCCGGATTTTAAATCGTGGATTTTTCCGTATTAAAAATGCCAAAAAAAATTCAATAAATAATTATAAGAATTACTGTGCAAACTCAGGCGAACAATTCGTCCAACAGAGCGCGGAACCGCGGCAGAAGCCCAGCTTCTGCGGCGGTTCCGCGGCTAGGTGATGACGTCACCTCCCAATTGTTGCACAGTAATTCCTATTTTAATTTTCTGGGTTTTCTGGGAATTTTCAATATTTATTCAAGTGTTGAATTTTCTGGAGTTGTTTTGGGGATTCGGTGTTTCGATCGGGGTATCAAATTTTGTCTATGTGGTTTTCCGGATAACTTTTAGAAACTGTTAAAAAGTTCGAACGGATATCAATAACTCACTTTTTCCCCTGTCGGAAATTTTTTTCAAAAGTTGGATTTTTTCCTCGTGTTTAAGAATGTTCTAAGTCGTGCATGTAACTCGATGGACCCTCTAGAAGACAACAAACCTTAACTCGATTATGTGACCGTCTTGAACTGCCCTTTGAACCTTAGGGTTTGGGGGAGTACGGCGTGCCACATGTGAGGCGTTGGCTTGACCCTTCTACGGCTGGATCATTGGTACTGTGGCATGTAATGGATGTTTTTAAACTGTTTTCAAGTGTTGAGATATATTGGGGAAATCTTGGGTGCTTGATGATTCGATCGTAAAGTTTAACTTTTTCTATTTATCTGGAATGTGATACAATAATTGGAATCCACAAATAGTTATGAGATAACTGATTTAAATATTATAAACATAGTAGTTTAGTCTCAGTTGATCGGTTGCTACGGAATTTTGATGTGATCAAAAGTCCGTCGCAATCACGTAGGGTACGCGGATACTCGTCGGGTAAACTTAATAGACAGCCTCACTCCATAGCCCCGACCAAGTGACTGTAGGAGAACCCCGTCGCCGAAAGCATCCGTTCGGGTGCTCCCGGTAGCGGTGTTCCGCCTTGGTGCACTTCGTCGACGGTATCGGGTGTGCGGCCGTCTACTAAAGTTTGCGACGAGCATTCGATAAGGACGTCGGGAATCTTGTTGAATTGCCCGACTAGATATTGAAAAGAGTTTTCGATAAGGAGAATAAAATGCGGGGTTTATAAATGTTAGGCATGCGATGTCTAAGGAATTCATTTGGTTAGGCATGCGATGTCTAAGGAGATTGCGGATTCCAACTGTTGTAGTTTTACACTTTCTTTTCTGTGACCGTAAGCGTAGTATGTGGTGTATTGCCGGTTTCGTTGCTATACATCAACGACAATCGGGATATGCATACTTGCTTACGTTGATGATATGAGATATTATGTGTTGCTGTGATATGTTCTATTGGATCGTCGCGTTTGAATAGCCGGGGGTTTTATGTGAGATGAGAGTTTTTCTTTTTCATTCATGTAAAATTCATTTGTATGTAATATTCTTTTATTGGGGCACTTCCAGGTAGCGGAAGTTGTCACCGTTGTATATTATTTACTTTTCCGCATTAGGTAGACCCAAGGCGGGGAGCACAAGTAACCGGGTTCTAGGGTCCTGTGGGAGACCATCTCGAGGAGTCGAGACCGGGTCTCCTAACCCTAGAATTGGCAGTGTTACTTGTCGCTCTCGTAGGGGTCTAGGGATGTGGGTTTGGCTATTCATCGCGACCGTGGAATCCGTGTTTTATACAGGCTTGTATTGAAAACACGGACGTCCTAGTATATCCAATATTTCATATATGTTCTTCTGCTGCAATGTTCTGTGATGAGATCATATTACTGCCTGAGACGAATGTTTATATATTATATATATGAGATATATGTTATATTGCAGATTTCGTTTCAAAAGAGATGCTTGTGAAGCATATTTAAAATGGGACTTCATTAATGAGATTAATGAAATAAAAGAAACCTAAGATGTTGTAGAAACTTGTTTAAAAACTGGTAGCTACAGTTCTTGCTTTGCATAGCGGTGTTCCTTGTAGAACATCCAGCACCTTATTCGATAAGGAAAGGACCGAGATCCCTTCACCGGGAGTGACTCCTTTAGCAATAACTGGCAGATGCTACAAACTCGGTTTGTCTTTTGATTGCTTCTATAGTTTCTGCTTTGCACAGCGGTATATATGATATATCCTGCACCTTATTCGATGAGGAAAGGGCTGACGATCCCTTCACCGGGAGTGACCCCTTTAGCTAAACTAGAAAGGCCTCAAAAACATTCCATTTAAAATCACTCGGTTCTACAACGATATCAAGTTCATTACGCAAAGGGTTTTCATAAAAACCTGTCGTAGCCCTCCGTCATTTCAGATAAGTACTAGTTAGTATTCGTGCTGCGGTAGTTTGGCATTCGTCAAGGCGTAGTGTACGGTAGCTAACTAGTGCTTATCTGCTAGCATATGATGCGATTGGATTAGGGTATTCGTACGGCGTTGTTTGGCATTCGTCAAGGGTCGTGCGGGTGGGTTTAATTCAATCAAGAAATGTACGGGTTGAACTTGGCTAGCAGACTATGAGTAGTTTGGCATTCGTCAAGGTCATAGGACGCTAGGGGTAAAATATTATTGGGAATTTCAAGTGTTGAAATTTGCAATGAGATTGCATACCTTCTATGTGATAGTTGGATCCCGATACCCGCTGCGAGTAAGAGTTACTCCTGGGAGAGTTTTACACATTACAATTAGCCGATCAAGTAGGTGTCTAGAAAGGTGTTAACGGGGTTACGCCTCTGGGAAAACGAGGTTTACTGTAATTAGGTTCGTGCGAAAGCACGGGGGACCTCCCTCAAAGTACCGACACTGGCCTGGCTGAAAGATTGGCGAACTTGTAGCGTGTAATTAATCCCGGCTAGTCTTTCCTTTTAGGGTTTGAAGGAAGATTTGATTAAAACAGTGGGAGACATCCTGATTAGATATATTAGATAACCAATCTAATCTTGCAAGAGCATACGCTGAGTGTTTTCTTCTCTCTCTCTCCGGATAGGGACCAAATCACGCCTTAATCAAGATAATAAAACGGATATATTGACTGAACCCGCTTGTTATACTGAGCTGGGGAACGTTGGTCCCGCTCCAACTTATAATTGTTATAAGACAGAGCAGGAAATTGGGGAATACCAGATTTCCCGTGCCGCCCAAACGAAGAAAGTTCATGTTGATGCATCATCTTCGGGTGTGTTCATTACACAGAACTGTTTCTCAGTATCCTTTACGTCCTGGGTATGTGATACCGGATCAGGATCCCGTATATGTAATCTGTTACATGGGCTATAGATAGGTAAAGAACTGAGAACGGGTGATAAGTTTCATGAGACAGAAAACGGTGTAAGTGTTGCAGCCAAGTCTGTTGGTCACTGTCACCCTGTATTACCGAAATACATTGATTCTGAACAAATGTTATTAGA
Source organism: Agapanthus africanus (assembly GCA_030015575.1). NCBI lineage: Eukaryota > Viridiplantae > Streptophyta > Magnoliopsida > Asparagales > Amaryllidaceae > Agapanthus > Agapanthus africanus. The sequence goes on along the minus strand of CM057339.1, from coordinate 584,838,143 downwards.
TACCGAACCTGATATACAAAATCATATCAGTCTCTTTATTAGTAAAGAAAGGATATAATTTTGTATTGTTGGATAATGTTTTGAACATTTTCTATATCAAGAGTTGATCGGTTCAGGCACGTTATCTAAAAGCATTGACGTTCTAAATCAAATCACAGTTCTTAGTATAAAGAACACACACAAGAGGAAGTGTTCAGAAATGAATGAATCCTTCTTGGGGTATTGTAGACTAGGTCATATCAATGCGACCCGACTGGCTGAAGTTACATAAAGATGCATATTTAAATTAGTTTGAATTTACATCTTGTGAAACTTGCCAGTCATGTCACAAAGATAAGATGACCACAGCTCTGTTTATTGGAAACAGAGAAAGAGTTAGTGAACTTTTGGGATTGATACATGCTGATGTATGAAAGTCCCCTGTCTATACATGCCAAGACCGGTTCTTTTTACTTCATTACATTCTCTGATAATCTCTCAAGATTCAGACATATGTTCCTGTTGAAACACAAGTCCGAACCTTTTGAGATATTCACAGAATATAAGTTAGAAGTAGAGAACCAAAATACGGGTAAAAGTATTATTTCCTTTGATGAGATCAAGGAGGAGAATACTTGAGCACGGAATTCCTGGACTATTCTAAAGGAGAATGAGATTCTCTCTCTCAGCATTACTCCTCCGTATACACCATAGCACGATGGTATATCGGGGCGGAGCAAACTCACCCTATGTGATATGGTGTGCTCTATGATGAGTACTACTGAGTTTCCTATTTCCTTTTGGGAGTTATGCACTTGTGAAGCTGCATACCTATAGAATGTGGATTCAATAGTTTCCAACGAACCTCAGCCTCTCCGCCGATCTAGTAGGGTTCCTCACCCACCTGAGAGATACTTCGGTTCCTCTATGACAGTGGGAGTAAGGATTGCATCATGAGATGATGACCCAACTGGTTTCGAGCTGGCCATCAGGAGTGGGACTCTGTAAGAATGGCCGGATGCTTATCGATCTGAGATGGAATCCTTATACACCAACAAAGTATGGACTTTGGTTGCTTTATCTGAAGGGTTAGATCCCCATCAGGAGCGAGTATATCTTGAGAAGATTACTTGGTGTGCATGGAAAAGTTGAGACTTTCAAAGCTATGCTTAAGTCCATCCAGATCCTACTTGCCACGGCTACATACCATGACTACGATATCTGGTGGTTGGGTGTCATGACTGCTTTTCTAAATGATGTTTAGAAGAGAGCGTCTATAAGTACACAGCTAGAGGGCTTCGTAGACAGTGGGAGCAGCGGAAACGTGTGCAAGATGTTTTATATGATAAAGCAGGCATCACGGAGTTGGAACATCTGTTTTGATGTGGTAGTCAAAGAGTTTGACTTCATCAAAATGGTAGATGAACCTTGTATATACGAAAAGGTAGTAGAGAGTATGGTGGTGATCCTCGTAGAGTACGTGGATGACATACTCTTGATAGGGAAGCAGTTTCCTATGCTACGCTTGGTCAATCTCCGCTTATCACAAGGATTCTCCATATAGGATCAAAGTGATACCTCCTAAATCCTGGTTTTTGGATCTATGAGATAGATCTAATTGGATGTTAGGATACTCACTAGTTGTAGTGAGATGGTATCAATCGATCCTGGGGAGAATCACTGGAAAGGTTCCAGGGTGATAAGGACGACTGAATGTCAGTCACAGGCATTGTCTATACCCTTAGTGGAGGGACGGTATGTTGGAAGAGTTCCAAGCTAGATACCGTGACATACTAGACGATTAAAGGCAAGATACATCGTTACCAAGGATGGTACCAAAGAGGCAGTCTGGAAATATATAAGTTCATAAGATGAACTTCGTTCCTACCATTGTGTGACAATGGGGTTGTGGCTTTAGCCAAGGAACTTCCGTCCCATCAGAAATCCAGATATAATTCTTAGGCAGCATCACCTGATCATGGAGATGGTTGATCTCCAGGGAGATCGAGGTTAGGAGAGCAGACACAGAGGACAACAGCGCGAATCCACTCACGAAGGCCTTTTTCCCAGTAGGGACATTTATGGGATGGTTGAGTATGAGATACTTTAACCGCAGCTAATTGTTGGGTATGCGATACCATAACAGATGGCCCTAGTGCAAGTAGGAGATTGTTAGTTATATGTATGCCCTAGAGGCCATTACTGTACATACGATGTATATTGTAGTGGATGCTAGGACATATATAGGGAGGACTTTCTTGCTCGACATGATAGTATGCTATCTGGTTGTGCTTTATCTTAACATGTACTCTGATTGTCTCTATGTTACATGTTGATAAAGCCCTTAGGATATGTACTCGACTACTGGGACTATGATGAGATCATACTAGTGGGGCCACGGTAGTCGACGAGTACATCCTATAACTGTTCCTAATCGAGGGTGTATCGAGACAGGGCATCGATGCACCAGAGTAGACTAGCGTATACGCATCTTGACCCATATGATGGGCGATGGATGATCCCATATCCATCGGTGTTTGACATCAAAGATGGTGTACGGGTGCTCAGTGGAGACTGGGTACACTGGACGGACTCGCCGAGAACTCCCAGATGGTATTATACCATACGTCAGATGGCAGTTCTCCGGTGACACTGGTACAGAGTAGTCTGTTGACCCGAGATCGTCATAGAGTCTTGTGTGGTTCCCACTGTGCTTTGATTTCCATCATACCACGTCCAAGAGGGCGTGCAAAAAGGTGGCTTTTGGGTACAGTCCCGAATCATATGGAGGCAATGAGCGATAGGAGGGGATTCGTCTCTCCCGGTATAGGGAGTTGATGTTGTGCTGTGTTCGATTGGCTATAACCAGAAATCCCTGGCCAGGGTTGCTGAGATTTACTGGTAAGTGTTATCAGTAGTTTCTCGAACTGTTATAGACCTCATATCGACACGACTTATCGAGCTACTGGGGTCTGACGTTTACCATCCCTAGGCGAGATATGCGACATATCAGACGACGAGACCGGACTGTACGGGAGTGTTACTGTTTGGATCCACAGGAGAAAGTACAGGCTTGCTTGTTGATCTTCTGAGCGATCAATACCTGGGTAGCTGTTACGTTTAGCTGACCGCTTGCAGCTTGTGGGTGTTTGATATGATCATCACCTACTGCCGGCGTATTGACGATTCTTTAGAGTCCTACACAGAGGTTTCTTGACTCAGGCAAAACGGAGTAGGAGCACATATGTGATATGTGCGGGACCGAGGATAATGCGGTATGTGATATCTTATTGTATTCTCGCGATATTTGATATCAGCCGGGTCATCGGATCAAGTGTTGATTCGATGAATCGGTACGGATAAATATTAGCCGGTTATATGCGATATAGCCGGATTGTCGGATCAAGTGTTGATTCGATAATTTAATGTATAATAATATATTTGATATATTAAATTGCATTAACTAATATTTGCTCACTAAAAGATTCTTTTTCTCACTCGGGTAATACATTGATATATATGCGATATATGCTAATTGTATTATTTTATTTTGTTACGGTAAATATTATATATGTGATATATAATATTGTAACATGATATGATAACTAATGCAACTCGTTTAGTGGAGTTTAAACTTGATTAGGGTTCGGATTAGGGTTAATCTTTCTAGAAGTTTCTAGAAGGATTTGTTTTGTTTTGTGAAAGATATTTGTTCATGACTCATTCTTTTAATTACCCAAAAACCCTAACCCTAGTCAATTCTCTACAAAGGTTAAGTGAACCATGGTTGCTTTATCTATCATATTACTATTTCCTATTCATCACAAATGGATTGATCTTCTTCTTCCTCCTTCATTCTTCCATGGAAAAGCTTGCTAGTTTTTCAAAGGTGATGAATAATAGTGAGAAAAAGATAAATAAATAGAGCAAAATTCCTACTTCATCATCCTCATCTTCCCTTGCCATTTAGATGAGGGTGTTCACATCATTTCATGAGTGTTAGCTTGTGTTAAAGAAACTTCGAGGTAGATCATCATAGTATCGAAGATCGGAAGCAAAGCTTGCGTCTTTCTCTTCGTGGAACCTCTCGAGAGTCCGGATCCCGATGATCGCAGCGAAGGGACCACAACACGGAGCATATGAAGTGAAGGACCGGATCTACAAAGGTTGTAATCCCTCTCACTTAGTGTTAAAGTGTTTAGCATGCAAGTTATCGCCTAATCTCTAGTTTAAAGTTCCGTATTCGGGTAGTTCGACACGACTAAATTTTATTCGGGCATGGTTGATGCCTCGTAGACCCTTGTGCGCGTGCCTAGCAACCCTACACTAGGTATAACCATTCTACATATTAGCTAAAACTTGTAGTTTATTTGTTAGTTTTTGTTTAGCAACGATCCTTCATGGATGGTCCATGTTACCTAGTGAGGAAAAAATTTGATTTTTACCTATTCCGCCTCCCCGAAAGAACCGGGGTGGGTAACGTGGACCTAACAATATATATGAGATATATGTTATATTGCAGATTTCGTTTCAAATGTGATGCTTGTGAAGCATAATAAAATGGGACTTCATTAATTAGATTAATGAAACTAAAAGAAACCTAAAGATGTTATAGAAACTTGTTTAAAAACTGGTAGCTCTAGTTCTTGCTTTACATAGCGGTATTCCTTGTAGAATATCCAGCACCTTATTCGATAAGGAAAGAGCTGAGATCCCTTCACCGGGAGTGATCTCTTTAGCGAAACAAGCAGATGCTATAAACTCGATTTGTCTTTTGATTGTTTTTATAGTTTATGCTTTGCATAGTGATATTTGTGAACTATCTTGCACCTTATTCGATGAGGAAAGAGCCGAGATCCCTTCACCGGGAGTGGCCTCTTTAGCAAAACTAGAAAAGGCCTAAAAAACATTCCATTTTAAAATCACTCGATTCTATAACGACATCAAGTTCATTACGGTCATGGTTTTCTTAAAAAACCTGCGTAGCCCTCCGTCATTTCAGATAAGTACTACTTAGTATTCGTACTGCAGTAGTTTGGCATGCGTCAAGGCATAGTGTACGGTAGCTAACTAGTGCTTATCTGCTAGCATACGATGCTATTGGATTAGGGTATTCGTACGGCGTTGTTTGGCATGCGTCAAGGGTCGTACGGGTGGGTTTAATTCAATCAGGAAATGCACGGGTTGAACTTGACTAGCGGACTATAGGTTGTTTGGCATACGTCAAGGTCATAGCACGCTAGGGGTAAAAGAATTATCGGGAATTTCAAGTGTTGAAATTTGCAATGAGATTGCATACCTTCTATGAGATAGTTGGATCCCAATAACCACTGCGAGTAATAGTTACTCCTGGGAGAGTTTTACACATAACAATTAGCCGATCAAGTAGGTGTCTAGAAAGGTGTTAACGGGGTTACGCCTCTGGGAAAACGAGGTTTACTTTAATTAGGTCCGTGCGAAAGCACGGGGAATCTCCCTCAAAGCACCGGCACTGGCCTGGCTGAAAGATTGGCGAACTTGTAGGGTGTAATTAATCCCGGGTAGTCTTTCCTTTTAGGGTTTGAAGGAAGATTTGACTAAAACTGTGGGAGCCATCCTGATTATATAAATTGATAACCAATCTAATCTTGTAAAAGCGCACGCTGAGTGTTTTCTTCTCTCTCTCTCCAGGTAGCGACCATATCACGCCTTAATCAAGATAATAATACAGATGTATTGACCGAACCCGCTTGTTATACTGAGCTGGGGAACGTTGGTCCCGCTCCAACTTACAAATGTTATAAGACAGAGTAGGAAATTGGGGATTACCAGAATTCCCATGCCGCCCAAACGAAGAAAGTGCATGCTGATGCATCTTCTTCGGGTGTGTTCATTACAGAGAACTTAGAACGGGTGATAAGTTTCATGAGATAGAAACGGTGCAAGTATTGCAGCCAAGTCTGTTGGTAGTTATCACCCTGTATTAGCAAATACATTGATTCTGAACGAATGTTATTAGATACCGAACCTGATATACAACATCATATCAGTCTCTTTATTAGTAAAGAAGGATATAATTTTGTATTGTTGGATAATGTTTTTAACATTTCCTATATCAAGAGTTGATCGGTTCAGGCACGTTATCGAAAAGCATAGACGTTTTAAATCAAACTACAGTTCTTAACGTACAGAACACACACAAGAGGAAGAGTTCAGAAATTAACGGATCCTTTTTGAGGTATTATATACTAGGTCATATCAATGTGACCCGACTAGCTGAAGTTACATTTAGATGCATATTTAAATTAGTTTGAATTTACATCTTGTGAAACATGCCGGTCATGTCACAAAGATAAGATGACCACAGCTCTGTTTATTGGAAACAGAGAAAGAGTTAGTGAACTCTTGGGATTGATACATGTTGATGTATGAAGGTCCCCTGTCTACATATGCCAGGATCTGTTCTTTGTACTTCATTACATTCACTGATGATCTCTCAAGATTCAGACATATGTTCCTGTTGAAACACAAGTCCGAAACTTTTGAGATAATCACAGAATATAAGTTAGAAGTAGAGAACCAAAAACGGTTATAAGTATTATCTCCTTTGATGAGATCAAGGAGGAGAATACTTGAGCACGGGATTCCTGGACTATTCTAAAGGAGAATGAGATTCTCTCTCAGGATTACTACTCCGTATACACCACAGCACCTCGGTGTATCGGGGCGAAGCAATCACACCCTATGTGATATGATGCGCTCTATGATGAGTACTACTGAGTTTCCTATTTTCTTTTGCGAGTTATGCACTTGAGAAGCTGCATCGGATGAGAAAGGGTGAGGGTTGTGGTAGGCTTGTGACAGTCAACGGAAAACTTTGTCACATTCTATGACATGAACCATAATAAGAATATCATTGGGGCGTCCCCTACTCAGCGACGCGCTACATCGGATCCCGGGTGTAGTGTTAAATATGCAAGGGCTTGGTCGTCGTCCAGATGCGGCGCGCTACATCGAACCCCGGGTGTAGTGACAAATAAGCAAGGGTCGTCGTCCAGAGACGGCGCGCAACATCGGACCCCGGGTGTAGTGAAAAATAAGCAAGGGTCGTCGTCTACAGACGGCGCGCTACATCGGACCCCGGGTGTAGTGACAAATAAGCAAGGGTCGTCGTCCAGAGACGGCGTGCTACATCGGACCCCGGGTGTAGTGACAAATAAGCAAGGGTTTCATAGGATCCGTCTAGCTTCCTGGAACATAGGTTCCCTTATGGGTAGACTAATAGAATTAGTGGTGGTGATGATTAGGAGGAGAGTTGGTATTATGTGTTTGCAAGAAACCAAGTGGGTAGGTGAAAAGAGTAGAGTCATAGAGCCTTGGGGTTATAAGCTTTGGTAAACGGGTAGAGATAAAAATCGTAATGGGGTAGGTATAATCATAGATAGACGGTTGCTTGAGGATGTAGTTGAGATTAGGAGAAAAGGTGATAGAATTTTACTGGTTAAGCTTATTCTAGGTGGAGAGATCTTTAATGTTATTAGTGCTTATGCACCACAGATAGGTCTTGATGACGCTAGTAAGCGTCTATTCTGGGAGGATTTAGACGAGGTGGTGCAAAGTATACCTAGTGGAGAGAAGTTATTTATTGGTGGTGATCTTAATGGACATGTAGGTAGTAGTCGTAGTGGGTTTGATACTATCCATGGAGGTTTTGGTTTCGGACAAAGGAATGAAGTAGGTGACTCGATTCTAGATTTTGCTTTATCTTATGACTTGATCTTAGCAAACACCTGGTTTAGGAAAAGAGAGTCCCACCTTATCACTTTTAGGAGCAGATCAAATGCTAGTAAAATAGACTTTTTTCTGACGAGAAGAATAGATAGAGGTTGTTGTATCGACTGTAAGGTAGTGCCAGGTGAGAGTGTAACTACTCAACATAGACTTTTAGTTCTAGATTTTCGATTTAGAAGAGAACCTAGGAAGATTAGACGTAAGGTAGAGCCTAAAATTAAATGGTGGCGATTGAAAGAAGGTAATCAAAAGGCTTTTATAGATCGTGTAGTACAAGAAGCGGATTGGCAGTCGGAAGATGATCCAGACAAAACATGGAACAAAATGGCTAGTTGTATCAAGAAAGTAGCTAGAGATCTACTTGGTGAGTCGAGAGGTGGTGCTCCACCATCTAAGGACATATCATGGTGGAATGAAGATGTAAAGGCTGCTATTAAAATTAAAAGGGATTCTTATAAAGATTTGAAGAAAAGTAGAGATGCAGAGAGATTTGAGAAGTACAAAATGGCTAAAAAGGAAGTTAAGAAAGCTGTTCGGGAAGCTAAATCTAAGGTCTACAAAGAGGTGTACGAGAAATTAGACACTAAAGAGGCTGCAAATGATATATACCGGATTGCTCGAATGCGGGAAAGGAAGACTAGAGACTTATGTGCGGTGAAGTGTGTCAAAAATGAAAATCAGAAGGTTTTAGTTCGAGATGAGGATATCAAGGAAAGATGGAGAGATTATTTTGACAAATTGTTCAATGAGAGCTTTACTAAGAATTTGGATGGACTTGTCATTCAATCTCAAGATATAAATCGTGATTTCATGCGTAAAATAAGACTTACTGAGGTTAAAGAAGCTTTGAACAGAATGGGTTTAAGAAAAGCGGTTGGTCCTGACGGGATTCCTATCGAGATTTGGAGATGCTTAGGAGAAATAGGCGTTAAATGGCTGACAGATCTGTTTAATAAGATTTGGCAGACAAAAAAGATGCCAAATGAATGGAGGAAAAGTATCCTTGTACCTATCTACAAGAATAAGGGTGACATTCAAAGTTGCTCAAACTACCGCGGAATAAAACTAATGTGTCACACCATGAAACTTTGGGAGAGAGTGATTGAACACAGGCTAAGGAAGGATATTAAGATAACAGAGAACCAATTTGGGTTCATGCCTGGACGATCGACGACAGAGGCGATTCATTTGCTTCGTCAACTTGTCGAGCGCTTTAGAGAGAGGAGAAGAGATTTGCATATGATATTTATTGATTTAGAAAAAGCGTACGACAAGGTACCTAGAGAGGTATTATGGGGGACAATGATGAAAAAGGGGGTCCCCGTCAAGTATATTGACATAATCAAGGATATGTACGACGGAGTAGTGGCAAATGTCAGAACTTGCGGTGGCTTAACAAGTGATTTTCCGATTACTATTGGTTTACATCAAGGATCTGCATTAAGTCCTTTCCAGTTTACCATCGTGATGGATGAGCTTACTAGAACTATCCAAGATGAGGTCCCTTGGTGTATGCTATTCGCTGATGATATTGTTCTAGTAAATGAGACGAAAGCAGGGGTTAATGCCAAATTGGAATTATGGAGACAAACATTGGAATCTCGGGGATTCAGATTGAGCAGGTCCAAGACAGCATATATGCACTGCAAATTTAGTAGCCAGAGAATTCAAAACCATATTGGTATAACATTGGAAGGGCAAGAGATATCACCGAGTGACCAGTTTAGATATCTAGGTTCCATCGTCCAAAGGAATGAGGAGATCGATAGTGATGTTAATCAAAGGATCCAAGCTGGTTGGTTGAAATGGAGGAGTGCAACAGGGATTTTGTGTGATCGTAACTTTCTGTTAAAATTGAAAGGGAAGTTTTATCGGAGCGCTATTCGGCCTTCCTTATTATATGGTACAGAATGCTGGGCTCCTAAGAAGCATCATACACAGAAGATGCACGTAGCGGAGATACGCATGCTTCGTTGGATGTGCGGTAACACTAGAAAAGACAAGGTGCGAAATGAGGATATTCGTGCAAAAGTTGGTGTAGCACCCGTGGAGGAGAAGATGCGGGAAAACCGGCTTAGATGGTTTGGTCATGTGCGACGCAGACCTATGGAAGCACCGGTTCGACGAATAGATACTCTCGATATGGGTAATGGCAAAAGGACAAAAGGGAGACCGAAGAAAACATGGATGGAGGTGATACGAAACGATATGGTTGCCAAAGGACTCAATGAAAGTATATTGTTCGATAGAAGTGAGTGGAGACAGAGGATTCATGTGCTGGACCCGGCGTGATTCTCATGTTGGTTCATGTAGCCTACCCCATATGCTTGGGATAAAAGGCTCAGTTGTTGTTGTTTTGCACTTGAGAAGCTGCATAGCTATTGAATAGGGTTCCAATCAAATCAGTTGGCTACCAGTTCATATGTGATATGGAATGGGAAAAGCCCATATCTTAAGTATGTTAAGATTTGGGGTTGTCCAGCCTATGTCTAAAAGCATAATCCGGACAAGCTCGAGGCAAAGTCAGTTCTCTAGAAGTTTGTTGGATATCCCAAGCATTCGCAAGGGAATATCTTCTACATAACCGAGGAACAAAAGATGTTTTGTTTCTCAACATTCCACCTTTGTGAAAGGGAATGTCTTGTGAAGAAATTAGTGGTCATGAGGTAGAACTGGAAACAGTTCCAGCTATACAAACTGTAGCTGATGATTTGGTAGACCGAAGGATTCAATAGTTTCTAACGAACCTCAGCCTCTCCGCCGATCTAGTAGGGTTCCTCACCCACCTGAGAGATACTTCGGTTTCTCTATGACAGTGGGAACGAGGATTGCATCATGAGATGATGACCCAACTTATTTCGAGCAGGCCATCAGGAGTGGGACCCTGTAAGAATGGCTGGATGCTTAGCGATCTGAGATGGAATCCTTATACACCAACAAAGTATGGACTTTGGTTGCTTTATCTGAAGGGTTAAATCCTCATCAGGAGCAAGAATATCTTGAGAAGATTACTTGGTGTACATGGAAAAGTTGAGACTTTCAAAGCTATGCTTAAGTCCATCCAGATCCTACTTGCCACAGCTACATACCATGACTACGATATCTAGCGGTTGGGTGTCATGACAGCTTTTCTAAATGATGTTTTGGAAGAGAGCGTCTATAAGTACACATCCAGAGGGCTTCGTAGACAGTGGGAGCAGTGGAAACGTGTGCAAGTTGTTTTCTGCGATAAAGTAGGCATCACGGAGTTGGAACGTCTGTTTTGATATGGTAGTCAAAGAGTTTGACTTCATCAAAATGGTAGATGAACCTTGTATATGCAAAAAGGTAGTAGAGAGTATGGTGGTGATCCTCGTAGAGTAGGTGGATGACATACTCTTGATAGGGAAGGAGTTTCCTATGCTACGCTCGGTGAATCTCCGCTTATCACAATGATTCTCCATTTAGGATCAAGGTAATACCTCCTAAATCCTGGGTTATGGATCTATGAGATAAATCCATTTGGATGTTAGGATTCTCACTAGTTGTAGTGAGATGGTATCAATCGATCCTGGGAGAATCACTGGAAAAGTTCCAGGGTGGTAAGGTCGACTGAATGTCAGTCGCAGGAATTGTCTTTACCCTCAGTCGAGGGACGGTATGTTGGAAGAGTTCCAAGCTAGATACCGTGACTTACTAGACAATTAAAGGCAAGATACATCATTACCAAGGATGCTACCAAAGAGGCATTCTGGATATATAAGTTCATGAGATGAACTTCGTTCCTACCAGTATGTGGAAATGGAGTTGTGGCTTATGCCAAGGAACCCCAGTCCCATCAGAAATCCAGATATAATTCTTAGACAGTATCACCTGATCATGGAGATGGTTGATCTCCAAGGAGATCGAGGTTAGGAGAGTAGAAACAGAGGACAACAGCGTGGATCCACTCACAAAGGCCTATTTCCCAGTAGAGACTTTTATGGGATGGTTGAGTATGAGATACTTCAACCACAACTGATTGTTGGGTATGCGATACCACAACAGATGGCCCTAGTGCAAGTGGGAGATTGCTAATGATATGTATGCCCTAAAGGCCATTACTGTACATACGATGTATATTGTAGTGGATGCTAGGACATATATAGGGAGGACTTTCTTGCTCGACATGATAGTACGCTATCTGGTTACTCTTTATCTTAACATGTACTCTGATTGTCTCTTTGTTACATGTTGATAAAGCCCTTAGGATGGGTACTTGACTACCAGGACTATGATGCAGATCATACTAGTGGGGACAGTATAGTCGCCAAGTACATCCTTCAAATGTTCCTAGTCGTAGGTGTATCGAGACAGGGCATCGATATACCAGAGTAGACTAGCGTATGCGCTTCTTGACCCATATGATGGGCGATGGATGATCCCATATCCATTGGTGTTTGACATTAGAGAAGGTATACGGGTGATTAGTGGAGACTGGGTACACTGGACGGACTCACCGAGAACTCCCAGATGGTATTATACCTCACATCAGATGGCAGTTCTCTGGTGACACTGGTACAGGTTAGTCTGTAGACCCGAGATCGTCATAGAGTCTTGTGTGATTCCCACTGTGCTTTGATTTCCATGATACTACGTCCAAGAGGGCATGCAAAAGGTTGCTTTTGGGTACAGTCCCGAATCACATGGAGGCAATGAGCGATAGGAGGGGTTTCGTCTCTCCCAGTATAGGGAGTTGAAGTTGTGCTGTGTTTGATTGGGTATAACTGGAAATCCCTAGACAGGGTTACTGAGATTTACTGGTAAGTGTTATCAGTATTTTCTCAAACTGTTATAGACCTCATATCGACACGACTTATCAAGCTACTGGGGTCTGACGTTTACGACCCCTAGACGAGATATGCGACATATCAGACGAAGAGACCGGACTGTACGGGAGTGTTACTGAGTGGATTCGCAGGAGAATGTAAAGGCTTGCTTGTTGATTTTCTGATCGCTCAATACCTGGGTGGCTTTTACATTTAGCTGACCGCTTGCAGCTTGTGGGTGTTTGATATGATCATCACCTACTGCCGGCGTATTGCCGATTCTTTAGAGTCCTACACAGAGCTTTCTTGACTCATGCAAAACGGAGTAGGAGCACATATATGATATGTGCGGGACCGAGAATAATACGTGTATGTGATACCGTATTAGATTCTCGCGATATGAGATATCGGCCGGGTATATGAGATATAGCCGGGTCATCGGATCAAGTGTTGATTCGATGAACTGATAAAGATAATATTAGTCGGTTATTTGTGAAATAGCCGGATTATCGGATCAGGTGTTGATTTGATAATTTAATGTATAATAATATATTTGATATATTAAATTACATTAACTAATATAAGCTCACCTATTGATTCATTTTCTCACTCGGGTAATACATTGATATATATGCGATATATGTTAATTGTATTATTTTCTTTTGTTACGAAAATATATTATATATGTGGTATATAATATTGTAACAACTTATGATTACTAATGCAACATGGTTAGTGGAGATTAATCATGGTTAAGGTTTGATTTGGGTTAAACTTTTCTATAAGCTTCTAGAAGCTTTTACTTTGTTTCTTGCAAAGATATTATGGTTGATATTTTGTGAGATATTTCCTAACCCAACCCACACCCTTTAACCCTAGTTAACTCTCTACATTGGTTAGCCTTTTCTTTGGTAAACCATGGTTGCATTTGTAGTAATCATAACAATTCATTATTCATCACAAAATTATGATTCATTCATTCTTCTTCTTCTTCCTCCTTGCAAAGCTTTCTAGCTTTGGATTTTGTGATGGATTAGTGTGAGATTATGAAAAAAAAAGAAAGCATAAATCCCACTTAATCATCCTAATCTATCCTTTCCATTTAGATTAGGGTGTTCACTTCATTTAGTGAGTGAGAGCTTGTGTTAAAAAAACATCAAGGTAGATCATCTTAGTTATCGAAGATCGGAAGCGAGCTTGCATCTTTCTTTTGTGGAGCCTCTCTAGAGTCCGGATACTCGATGATCGCAGCGAAGGGACCTCAACATGGAGCTTTAGAAGTGAAGGACCAGACTACAAAGGTTGTAATCCCAAACTCTTAGAAGTAAAGTTGTTTACTTGCTTTGTTTCGCCTAATCTCTAGTTTAAAGATCTTGGTTAGGGTAGTTCAGCACGTCTAAATTTTAAATCGGGCATGGTTGATGCCTTGTAGACCCTTGTGAGAATGCCTAGTAACCCTACAAGGTTTTCATCAACGACCAGGTGTGGATTATGATGAAACCTTTTCTCCAATGGCTATGCTTAAGTCCATCCGGATCCTACTTGCCATTGCTGCATACCATGACTACAAAATCTGGCAAATGGATGTTAAGACCGCTTTTCTAAATGGTGATTTAGAAGAGAGCGTGTACATGACTCAGCCAGAGGGCTTCGTAGACAGTGGGAGCAATGGGAAGGTGTGCAAGCTGCTTAAATCCATCTACGGGTTGAAACAGATATCGCGGAGTTGGAACATCTGTTTTGATGTGGTAGTCCAAGAGTTTGACTTCATCGAAAACGTAGATGAATCTTGTATATACAAGAAGGTGGCAGAGAGTAAGGTTGTCTTCCTCGTATTGTACGTGGATGATATACTCTTGATAGGAAATGATGTTCCTATGCTGCACTCGGTCAAGCTCTTCTTATCATAAAGATTCTCAATAAATGATCTAGGTGATGCCTCATACATCTTGGGGATTATGATCTATAGAGATAGATCTAAATGGATACTGGGATGTTAGTGTATATGCCCTAGAGGCCATTATTGTATCATACTGGATTGTATATTACTTAATAGAAGCTTGGAATATTCACAGTAGTTTTGACAGTCTTGCTCAAAATGGTAGTATGCTACTTGGTTTGTTTCTACTTCAATATGTGCATGTGTTTCTTTTAACATATCTCTTATACATATTAGTAGAGCCCTTAGGATCTTTGCTTGATTACCAGCGTTGTGATGGCAGTCACACTAGTGGGGGCTGGGTAATCTACAAGCACATCCTTATACATGTCCCTAGTAGTAGGATTATCGAGACGGTGCATCGATACTCCGGAGTAAACAAGTGTATACGCTTCTCATCCCAGCAAGGGAGATGGTCTATCCCACAGCCATTTGTACGTCGTACTGGAGATAGTATGCAGGTGCTCGTTAGGTTACGAGTACACCAGACAGGACTCGTCGGGAACTGCTGGTTGGTACTATACCTATCGTCAGGTAGCAGTTCTCAGGTGACATGAGTACAGCTTAGTCCGTTGACTTGACACTTCCACTTCGCCTCGAGTGTGTTTCTACTGTACTTTGATTACTACCCTACCACGGCTCTATTGAGTCGTGCAAACATGTAGTAGTTGGGTGCAGTCACGAAGCACTTGGAGGCAGTGGCGGTTAGATAGGATTCATCTATCCCGGTATTGGGGGTTGATATCACGCTGTGTTTGCAGAGCCATTACACAAAGTCCCTGGACAGGGCAAGAGAGATTTACTTGTAGGTACTCCAGTAGTTTCTCAGGGTGTTTTGGACTACACTCCGACATGACTTATACCGCTATTAGGGGTCTGACGTTTACCGCCCCCTAGGCCCGATATGCGATACTCTTAGACGAACAGACCAGACTGTACGGAGATTGTCACATTCAGGCTCAGTAGGAGTTCGGATGGGTTTTCCTCATCGGCCTTCTTATCGACATCTACCTGGGGACCGTTACGTACAGCTAGTACCGCTTGCGGCCTATGGTTAAACCCACTGCCAGCGTAGTGTCGAGTCTTTAGAGTCCTACACATAGGGTCTTTTTCTGCTTTTGGGCGAAACGATGTAGGAGTCGTATGGTTTTACGACAGGGTTCGTTCACATACGCGTACTTGTGCGTGTTTGGTGTTCGGACGGTTGATACTAGTGGGCTTTGGTTTAAGCCGGATCCTAGTATTACATATTGGATTGGTTTAGTCTCATTGTATTCGTGTTTCTCGGAACACGGATGCTGGTATGTATATACGAATGATAGGGACAGAGAAGGAGACACCTCATTAGGGTTTTGACTATTGACTTGATTAAAACCATAATGAGATGGAGGAAATTGTTTGCTAATTGTTATTAGAGATAATTGTGTCATGGCTAATTGGTTTGATCATTTGACTATGTTGACTATTGTTGACTTGGATATTTTTGTTGAGCATAAGATATTTTGCTTAGCATTAATTGTGACATGATAATGGTCAAATCAAAGGAGCCATCACGATTATCCTAATAAAACTTATTTTTCTCTTTCGTTAAATGAGAGCTCTCTTCATTATTCTCATTCTCCCATTCTCTCATGGTTCTCTCCTTCTTCCTCTCTCAACCCTTAGTGTCTCATGCGTTGAGAATCAAGGGTTATTGAGACTTAACCACCAAAATCCTTCTCTACTCACTCTAGGCTACTTATTTTAGCACACCAAGTTCCCTAATTACCTCATTTTAGAGGATAGAGCTCAAGGTAGAGACCTTCGGGTGGATCATCTTTGACGTGGAGAAGCCGGAGAGGAAGCACCATGCACAACCACTCCAAGGAGCTCACAACAAGGAGAAGCACAACAATGAGAAGAAGGAATTGAAGATTGTAGTATAATCTTCTAACATAGAAGATACAACTCCTACTTAGTTTGTTAGTTAATGTTTAGCAAAGATCCTCATGGGTAGTCTATGTTACCTTGTAAAGAAAAATTCGATTTTTGCCTATTTCGCCTCCCCGTTAACTACCAGGGTGAGTAACATAGAATTACAATGGTATCAGAGCCTCGCTATTCTATAACTAACATGTTAGCAAAGCCTTTAGAACTTCGATCACGTAAAAATCCCGAAAACACGACCAAAATTTGCACTTTCTATCGAATTTTAAATCAGGTCTAAAAATATTTTCGGAGACCTGAATAATACGTGCAGGCTTTTTCTAGAACACTGAAGCAATTTGGGTGACTATCTCGGTCGGACCGCTGCGGATCCGCGGCCGAACCAAGCGTTCCACTGCGGAGTCACGGCCGAGTCGACTCCGAGTTGGTCCAAAATTTTTCTGGTGGTCTCTGTTGTTGTTTTGTGTTTTCTGGGATATTTTGTTTCTGCTCAAGAATTTTTGTGTACAGTGTTGTACTTCGAGTAGATTCAAATATGGTTATTGATCGAAATTCTATGAACTTTAGCTAATCAGATTATATCTGTGATGTGTTATATGTGTTGAACGTCTGCTAATCGATATACGTCGATTAGTGGGGGTTGCACATATCTGTGATCTGTGATATTGGTTTGTGTATATGAACTTGTTGGATTGTCGTGGATGAATAGCCGGGGTTGTGAAATGAGTGTTTATTATCTTTCATTTGTTATAAATTGTAAATTGATGTAATATTATTTTGTTGTCACACATCCGGGTTGAGGTTGTAGACACCATTGTATATTATTTCTTTTACTGTTTTCTGCTCCTAGGATAGACCCAAGGTTGGGTGCACAAACTACCGGGTACTTTGAAGTGCTGAGTGGCTTACTCACTTTGTTGAGGGAGGTTTCTTCACTTCAGGTATTTTGCGGATAGTTTGCCGCACCCGTAGGGGTCTAGGGTGGGGTTATGGTTATTCATCACGACCGTGTAATCCATCATTCGTTACAGGCTCAAACGAAACGCGGATTCCTAGTATATCCAATGTGTTCATCTGTGATCTGGAATGACTATCATTGCGTCCGAAGAATGTATATATCTAGTAGACGTTGTTGCTTATGTTTTACATCCGCGCTAGTCCTGCCCTCGCTCTGTCGTTAGTTAAGTAACCTAACGGGTGATGACGGAGCCCCGTGGCGAATGCGGATGGCATAAGCATACGTTATATTTTCGTTGTTTTCTGCAATGGTGGGATTAATTGATGGGACTGCATTATATTAATGCCAAGCAAACAAACCAAAGTTGAATCGTTGGAACAATTTCAAAACCACTTGGTTTTTTTCTAAAACAACAAAACTTTTAAAACGCGGAGCTTAAACCACTCATTTTAAAAGCTATCAGGTTCCTTCGATTATATCAAGTTCACTACGTTCACGGTTTCGCCAAAACCATTCGTACCCCTCCGTCATTTCATATGAATATTCAATAGTATTCAAGCTATGTTTGTTGACCTTCGTCAAGGCATAGTGATTGGTAGCTGCTGGGTGTTCATATGTAGCATAGATAGATGCGTTGGTTTAGGACAGTCGTATTACCTTATTGACCTTCGTCAAGGGTATATACGGGTGGGTTAAAATTAACCTGGACAATGATGGGTAGAACTTGACATGTGACTTATAATTTGTTGACCTTTGTCAAGGTCATAAGTGTAAGTCTACGGTAGCGCCCCGGCCGTCTGTCCGAGGCCAAAATGCGGAAACGAAAACTTTTTCAAAACTTGAAACCCGGTGCTATCGCAGACTTTAATCCCGAATCGAACCATTAACTAATAACTAGCAAACTAGAGAAGGGTTGGAAAGGCTATACCGATCGATCCGTGTTCTTCGGTCTTTGGCCACCATCCCAAGCTCCTCGCGGCATCTCCGATCTCGATTTCCTCGTCGGAAAGGGCACCACATCATCGAGTCTTTTTACGGGCTCCCGCTTCATCCGAAGCAACTCGGACACGAAATTCGCTAGCCGACGTGTCCAAGGTGAAGTAGAGAATGTGTGTGACAACTTTGTCTCTTGCATCCATTTTATGGATGGAGGTTAAAGATGAAGCCATCAATGGAAATGGTGAGCTAGAGGAAGAAGAAGAAGAAGAGAGCATTTTCTTTTCTTGTGTGTTATGTGATAAAATGAGTGAGAATCAAATAATACAAGAGCCAACCCTTACTATGGCTGCCCTTCTCTCTCTTCTTATCATATCAACACTCAAATCCATCCAATAATGTTACACATGCACAAAAAAAGAGACCATGAGTCACCACTTGTGCATGTGTCACAATTAATGCTCCTAATAATGACTTTTAGCTCATTATTTCCATTTGTAAACATTAACCCAAATGTTTACAACAATAAAAAGATACGGAAACATCTAAAGTAAACTCGTGAAGGATCACAAGGATATCCCTCACCTGTATATACATACCTGCATTCGCATTCCGACTGAATGCGAATGCGATGAGACTAAAGTAATCCAACAAATCTAATACTAGGATCCGGCTTAAAACAAAGCCCACTAGTATGATCCGCCCGATCATGATCCGTGCACCACTGCACGTATATGATCGGACCCTGCCATATATCATACGGCCTCTACAACGTTTCTCCCGAAACTTAAGAAACTGTCTGTGGGGGACTCTAAAGACTCGTCAATACGTTGGCTATGGATTTAACCACTAGCACGTCAGCGGTACTAGCTGTACGTAACGAGCTACCAGGTATTGACCAAAAGGGAGGTCGATGAGCGAACTCATCTTGACACCCTATTGAGCCTGTCAGTGACAATATCCATACAGTCCGGTCCGTTCGTCTATGAGCATCGCATGTCGGGCCTAGGGGGTTGGTAAAAGTCAGACCCCCAAAAGCGGTACAACTCGTGTCGGAGTGTAGCCTAGAACACCCTGATATACTACTGGAATACCTACCAGTAAATCTCCTGCCTTGGCCAAGGACTTCATGTAATGGCTCTCCTAGACATAGCGCGATCTCACCCCCAATACCGGGAGAGACGAAACCCCTGCCGATCCGCTCACTGCATCTATATGGCTCGGGATTGTACCCAACTAAAACCTGTTTGCACGACTCCTTTGAGTCATGGTTGGGTAGTAATCAAAGCACAGTGGGAACTCACACGAGACAAATGACGATCTCAGGTCGATGAACTAACCTGTACACATGTCACCAGGGAACTGCTATCTGATGTCAGGTATAATACCAACTAGCATGTTCCCGGCGAGTCCTATCCGGTGTACTCATAACCTAATGAGCACCTGTATACATCTTAGGTGAACCAACTGACACCAATGGCTTGTGAGACCGGCCACCTCCCCTTGTCGGGGTCTCGACTGTATACACTAGTCTACTCCGGAGTATCGATGCCCTATCTCGAAAACTCCCACGACTAGGAACACTTTAAGGATGTGCTTATAGACCCCAGCTCCCACGTATATGATCGCCATCATACTGCTAGCAGTCAAGCAAGAATCCTAAGGGCTCAATCAACGCGCTATACTGATCTGTAACATCACTTAAAGTAGTACACGATGATAAAGATAAACCAGATAGAAAATTATCATCTTGAGTAAGACTGTCCTACCGGCATAGGTCCTCCATCAATCATTGCAATCACGTGCCAGTGATCCAATAATTGACTTGGAGGGCACAATATCCAACAATCTCCCACTTGCACTCAAGGCCAATTATTGCGATGTCGCATACTCACAGCCCGTGTGATACCGAACACCCAACTCCTCTACTGATCTGTTTCACAAAGATCATTTGCGAAACTATTGCGTTCGAGGAATAGCCTCAGTGAGTGGATCCGCCCTAATGTTTCTTTCTATGTCTCTCTTTATCTTAAGTTCGCGGAGAAAGCCATCTCCCGAAATGAGCAATACCTATCTTAGAATATGTCTGGATATCTGATGGGACCTAGTTCATAATCGAACTCCAAATCTAAACTTCTTAGACTGTAACGTCAACTGAACTTAATCAGTATCCTGCGCCATGCCTCCCTTAGTATTCGCTTGGACCACCTGTCTAAAATACTGCCCCACGTCAGAGGGAAAATTGTTAGGTCCACGTCAGCCACCCCGGTTCTTTCGGGGAGGCGGAATAGGTAAAAATCAAATTTTTCTTTACTAGGTAACATAGACCATCCATAAAGGATCTTTGCTAAACAAAAACTAACAAATAAACTACAAGTTATAGCTACTATGTAGAATGGTTATACCTAGGTCTTGAACTCCTTCTCTTCTTTATGTGGTTCTCCTCCTTGATTGCTCCTTGTAGTGGTTTGAACGGCTCCACCTCGTCGTCTCCTCTTTGCCGAAGATAGATCCATCCGAGGGCCTCGAACTTGAGCTCCTACCTTAACCTAGAGGTAACTAAGGTGCTTGGTTTGCTAAACCTAGAACCCTAGAATGAGTAGAGAGGAGTTATGGTGGTTTTTTCTCAAAAGTTTATGATATCCAACTCATGGAACACTTAAACTTTGAGAGAGGAAGAGGGAGAGCTTTCTTTCAAGAGAGAGAAAGAATATGATAGAATGAGCTCTCATCTTGCAACCATGCTCACATATTTGGAATAATGATAATAATAATAATTAAGAATTGTGATGGTTAGTTTATGAATGACCATTATCATTTCATCATTTAATGCATTTTGCAAAGAACAAGAAGCATCTTTGAAATGAAATGATGATGGTCAACAAGTCAACAATGGTCAACCGGTCAACAAAGTCAACAAGTCAACATGTCAAGAAAAGTCAAATGTTCAACTCAACCATGGCACAATAATCCTTAATTAATATTATTAATCATATTTCTCATTCTCATTAGGGTTTAGAAAAAGTCAACGGTCAACAACCCTAATGAGAATCCCCTGCCTCTGCCTCTGTCAACTGTGCATACACACCCGCATCCGTGTTTCGAGGAACACGAATACAATGAGATAAAACCAATCCCAAAACATATACTAGGATCTGGCTTAAACCAAAGCCCGCTAGTAATAACTGCCCGGACACCAAACGTGCACAAGTGCGCGGATGTGAACGAACCCTGTCGCAAAACCATGCGACCTCTACTCTGTTTTGTCCAAAGGCGAATAACCCTCCGTGTGGGACTCTAAAGGCTCGACACTACGATGGCAGTGGGTTTAACCACAGGCCGCAAGCGGTACTAGCTGTACGTAACGGTCCCCATGTAGATGCCGACAAGAAGACTGATGAGGTGAACCCATCCGAACTCCTACTGAGCCTGAATGTGACAATCTCCGTACATTCCGGTCTGTTCGTCTAAGAGTATCGCATGGTGGGCCTAGAGGGGCGGTAAACGTCAGTCCCCTAATAGCGGTACAAGTCGTGTCGGAGTGTAGCCCAAAACACCCTGAGAATCTACTGGAAAACCTACCAGTAATTTTCGCTTACCCTGGCCAGGGACGACAATGTGTAATGGCTCTTCTAGACACAACGCGATATCAATACCCAATACCGGGAGAGGCGAATCCTGTTTAACCGTCACTGCCTCCAAGTGCTTCGGGACTGCATCCAACTACTACCTGTTTTCACGACTCAGTAGAGCCGTGGTAGGGTAGTAATCTAAGAACAGTAGGAACACACTCGAGGCGAAGTGACAGTGTCAAGTCAGCGGACTAAGCTGTACTCATGTCACTTGGGAACTGTTAACTGACGATAGGTATAATACCAACCAACAGTTCCCGACGAGTCCTGTCCAGTGTACTCGTAACCTAACGAGCGCCTGCATACTATCTCCAGTACGACGTACTGATGGCTGTGGGATAGACCATCTCCCCTGCTGGGAAGAGAAGCATATGCACCAGTCTACACTGGAGTATCGATGCCCTGTCTCGATAATCCTACAACCAGGGACCAAAATAAGGATGTGCTTATAGACCACCCAGCCCCACTAGTGTGATCGCCATCACAACGCCGGTAGTCAAGCAAAGATCCTAAGGGCTCCATCAATATGTTTTTAGCGATATGTTAAAAGAAACATATACACATATTAAGATAAAAACAAACCAAGTAGCATACTACTATATCGAGCAAGACTGTTGTAAACCCGTATATATATCCCAAGCCTCTAAAATGTATTATACAAACTAGTACTATACAATAATGGCCTCTAGGGCATACATATTCAACAAAAACTATAACTCTGATAGTCACTCTGTCATCCATGTCACCTTGGAAGCCTGGAATGATAACCGTCTCCCGAAAGAGGCTGTCGTTAGCATATCCCTAGAACATCCGCTTATGTTCTAAAACTGCTTCCAAACGTTTCTCCAAGATAGGAATAATATCAACTTATTGTATCTAGTGCAAAAACAACATCTGGTGTGGTACTTGACATCTCATGATTGACTCAATTGCCTAATGCAAGTGATATATCAATCATGCACATCCCTCCCCCCTTTAGTCTGTAAGACACCTTTAGAGAGGGTGACTCCATCACCTGCAGGTATACTATCGTGCCAGGAGTCGTCCATTCTAAAACACCTGTAGAATGCTGTCTAAGTACCCAGATTGGGAAACTACCCAAATCTAGATCTAAAATCATAGATCTAGTAACCAGAATGTCTGATATAATATCCAAGATTTATGTGGAGAAACCACTGTGTGACAACCAAAGTATAACCGATCGTAGTATAGGAATTTCACTTCCTACACTGTGTATGTCATCCAAATACCAGGACATCACACCCTACTACCTTCTTAACAGATCCATCCCCTATTCTGATGAAGTCAAACCTATGACTGTCACATCAGAAATAGATGATCTATCTCCGCTATACCTGCTTTAGTCTATAAATAGACATAAGCCACTTGCCCACTATGCTTCCGCTGCTCCCACTGACTATGACAACCCTCTGGCAGAATAATATACACGTGTACATCTAAAGCCAGTTCAGAACGACGCTATACTCATCCTCCTGCCGGGTCTCATAGCCAGGAACAACAGTAATGGCAAGTCTAGGTAAACAAGAACCTCCCTGTCACCGTCCTTGAGGCTACCGGAGCACCCCTCGGGTGCCTGAGGTTACCCACCATATCTGCAGAGTGGCCAATGGAATGTCAAACCTGATTGAATCTTTAGGTCCTATTAAATTTTCAGTAATCGTTTGCGGTTCTAGAATCACTTCTAGTTCTACCATACTCCAACTACAGTTTTTTGAAAAAATCCATTTTACTAAAACTGTGGCGAGTCAAGAACAATATCACTATTGATCTTCCAGATTGTAGAAAGTCAACCCTCATCATAGCCCGGGTCAACCCACAAACAGCCATTACAGAAACGTGCCTTGAGTTATCCAGAGTCTGGTTTTAAGCATAATCCAGACAACTCCCCGTACCTTAACATCGTTAAGATATGAACCGTTCTATATCCAATATAGAAATAGAGGCACTTATTTAATTGGAACCAGATTCAAATCATGCAGCTGTCCCCAGTGCATGTCAACTAAATGGAGAGAGGCTGATCAGCATTACTCAACTTAGGAGTGCATCCAAATATGAGTAACCTGAAAGAGAAATAAGTTTCTCAAAAACCATTACTATCAACTGAATACCATACACAAGTATCTATATCCTCGATCACCTTGAAGAATCTTGATCCTTGCAACATCTGGTTCTCTACTTTACTCTTATACCTATAACTTCTCAAAACTTGGACCATGTGTTTCTACGAAACACTTGTCTAAAAAACTAGAGAAGTCATAAGTAAACAGAATATAGTACGAGGACCAACCCCTTTGTCCTAATGGACACTAGACAACATACAATACTCTGTATAAGTCCCTTGAGTCTAATAACTCATTCCCTGTGTGTCGTAGATTGAAAACTGCACTTATGGTTAAAAAGAATTACACCGTTGTTTAATGCTCCTTACCTAACCATCGACTGATATAGGTAAATGTCAAAGACATAATTTCAAAAAGTTATATCTCACTTTATCAAAATAAACGTACAGATATATCAATTTGAAATTGGTGCACAACAACGGATATTCAAAACCAAATATTTGCCGTCCGGCAAATAACCCAGGCGATTTCCTCAAATATCACCAATTACTACGAATCCCGATATAATGAGGATGATCACCTAATTCCCAATAACTTACTCCCACTCATCATCTGTAAACCATACAGATGTGAGAATCATACCTGGTAAATACATACCCTGGAGTAAGGACTAATTGGGAAATCAGTTTTCTATTAACAATACACAGTGAAACTGAAACATGTAAATGTTTCGAAGGGGAATTCGGGTATTTCTAGTAATGCCTCTTCCATTATCAGATTCACAACTGTAACTGTATATTTCTTTGCCATCTCTCCAAATCCTTTTATATGCCTTTAGTCGTTACCTTCTGTACACCACCTTTAGGCCAAATGGTTTTCTTCCTTCCCTACCGTTCGGCACCAGCCTATGGTTTGGAAGAAGACTATCTAATAAGCATAATAGGTGTACTCTCCTAATCCTAGGAGTACTCTCAACCTGAGAAAAGGTAATGATAAAAGACAACTGAATAAACCTTATTCCTATTTCTCCTGAACCAGAATCCATCCCCGAACTGGAACAAGTTCCTTCGAGTTCGTATATAACCATACGATGGAGTATCCAAATAACTGTGGATCTTCGTAGTGATACGGGGTGTTCTGGAGAAATGCAAAGGTGAAGTAGGAGTGGCGATGAAATACTTGGTTTGGTCGTGAATAGCAGTCGCAATTTACTTTGCCCTCTTTCTAATCTCTTTATTTGTCTTTACTTATTACCTTCTGTACACCTCACTTAGGCTAATCAGTTTTCTTCATTCCCTACCTTTCAGCACCTGCCTATGGTTCGGAAGAAGACTATCCAATAAGCATAATAGGTGTACCGTCCTAATCCAAGGAACACTCGCAACCTGAGAGAAGGTAAAAGGAAAAGACAACTGAATAGTCCTATTCATTTTCTACAGAACCGGAAACCATCCTCGAATCTGGAACAAGTTCCTTCGAGTTCGTATATAACCATATGATGGTTTTATCCAATGGAAGTGGATGTTCGTAGTAATACGGGGTGTTCTGGAGAAAAGGGTAAAAGTAGGAGTGGCAATGAGGTATGCAACTCTGACAATCCAAAAGCAAGTGTTTTAAGAAGGTTCGGTTAACTTGGTCACTGAGTCATAGTCAAGGGTCGGGCCATGGTCGCTGCCAAAGAGAGAGAGAGAAAAGAAACACTCTGCGTGCACTCTAACCTTGATCAGAATGGTTACCAATTTATCTAATCAGGAAAGCTCCCACTGTAACCTCAAATTCTCCTCCAAACCTGAAAGAAGAATTAGTCGGGATCACCCGAGGAGTAAACCAACTCATCAGTGGGAATCGGGATCCAACCATCCTCGCATGATAACGTGATGGAATCCACCCACGTTATCACACTCCAGAAGGTATGCGCATACCTGGCAAGTTTCAGTTTCTTTAGAAACTCCCGATGTGATTTTTACCCCATGCTCTTATGAACTTGACTTTGGCCACCAAATCATAAGTCACATGTCAAGTTCTACCCGTCATTACCCAGGTTAATTTGAACCCACCCATACCTACCCTTGACTTTGGCCAACAAAGCAGTACGACTGTCCCAAACCAACGCATCTATCTATGCAACAGAAAGGTAACAAATAGCTACCATACAGTATGCCTTGACTTTGGCCAACAAACATAGCATGAATACTAAGTGCTACCCGTCTGAAATAATGGAGGGCTACGAATGGTTTTTGGGGAAAAACCTTTAACGTAATGAACTTGATATCGTTGAAGGAACCAGATAGCTTTTTTATAAAAATATAGTGGCGAAAACCTTTGCTAAAGAGGTCACTCCCGGTGAAGGGAACTCGGCTCTTTCCCCGTAGAATGAGGTGCAAGATATTCTAACTGAATACCGCGATACAAAGCAAAAATGCAATCGGCTATAGTGAAGTTATTACCCTGACATAAACTTCTGTCCAAGGGGTCACTCCCGGTGAAAGGATCTCGGCCCTTGCCTCATCGACTGAGGTGCTGGATATTCATAACCGAATACCACTGTGCAAAACAAAAGAAAACGTCCTTGCAATAACAGCCTTTTAAAAAATGTTCCAACAACATCAGAATAGGTTTGTTTATCTTGCATTGATCCGAATCAATGCAGTCCCATCAATTAATCACACCACAAAAGAACAAAAATATGATGTACGTATATGTCATCCGCATTCGCCACTGGGTCCCGTCATCACCCGTTAGGTTACTTAACTAACGACAGAGCGGGGACTGGACTAGCGTGGGTGTAAAACATATACAACATCTACGAGTATATATATATCAATATATAATAATCGCTCGAGGCATGAAAAAAAATGCAACATCAAAGAAATGTAATAAGCATCACAGAACAATACAGATAATCTGGGATCCCCGGGTTTCATAGAGCCGCTACTGAAACCCGACGTTCCCTTGGTCGTGTGGATAGCATGTGCAATGAAATCCTATACCCCTACGGGTGCGGCGAGTTGCCCGCCAAAACCTGAAGCGAGGCAGCCCCCTTCAACAAAGTGAATGGACCACCCAGCACTTCACGGAATCCGGTAACTTGAGCACCCCTCTTTGGGTCAACCTGTACCCCCTACGAGTGCAGCGAATAGCCCGCCAATTCTAGAGTGAAGCCCCCTCCATCTCAAAGCCATGAGATGCGGGCTCGTTTCCCTCTAGAACCCGGCTTTCCGTGCACCCCACCGCGGGGTAATCCTAGTACAGAAAATAAAAATATATACAACAGGTACATCGACCTCAGCCCGGTCGTGCCCCAAAAGAATAATATACAAACAGGCAGTGACGGCAGTCCACAAGTCGGACGCTCGCCCCGCAATATCAAATGTACAAATAATACCAAATTTTACTACCATTGCTCCAGGCTATCCACCACAACAAATCCGCAACATCACAGCACAACACAGAACATCAACGTGAATGTCACGTTCGCAAATCCGTCTAAAGGGGCTATAGCGAGTAGACAAGATTTACCGATCAAATGACATTCACGGTCGCAGATATAATGCAAGTACTGTAAACTAACATATTTAAAATTTCGATCGACAAAATTTCCCGAAGTGGGCCCCAAGCACAACTGCTGCAATCAAAAAAATCTGGGCCAAAAATTAAACATTCCAGAAACCCCAATTCCAATACAGAGACCACTGTAGAAAAATTGGTGGACTGATGCTACAGTTGTGCGACGGATCCGCGGCCAAAACGTGGGTAAGGCCGCGGTTCTGCGGTGCTACAGTGATATCACTCCACAAAATTTCAGCAGTGGTCTTCAAAAAGCCTGCCTGATTTTCTGACACACTCAAAATAATTTTTCGACGACAAAAATTTTTCGACATAAACATCATGAAATGGAATCGCGGTTTCGGAAATTTCGTTCGATCGATGTTTTAAATACGTTAGAACAAGCTAGTAAAGGTTAATGGCGTAGCTCTGATACCATGTAAGTCTACGGTAGCGCCCCGGCCGTCTGTCCGAGGCCAAAATGCGGAAACGAAAACTTTTTCAAAACTTGAAACCTGGCGCTATCGCAGACTTTAATCCCGGATCGAACCATTAACCTATAACTAGAAAACTAGGGAAGGGTTGGAAAGGCTATACTGATCGATCCGTGTCCTTCGGTCTTTTGCCACCATCCCAAGCTTCTCGCGGCATCTCCGATCTCGATCTCCTCGTCGGAAAGGGTACAACATCATCGAGTCTTTTTACGGGCTCCCGCTTCATCCGAAGCAACTCGGACACGAAGTTCGCTAGCCGACGTGTCCAAGGTGAAGTAGAGAATGTGTGTGAAAACTTTGTCTCTTGCATCCATTGTATGGATATAGGTTGAAGATGAATCCATCAATGGAAATGGAGAGCTAGAGGAAGAAAAAGAAGAAGAGAGCATTTTCTTTTCTTGTGTGTTATGTGATAAAATGAGAGAGTGAGAATCAAATAATACAAGAGCCAACCCTTACCATGGCTGCCCTTCTCACTCTTCTTATCATATCAACACTCAAATCAATCCAATAATGTGACACATGCACAAAAAAAGAGACCATGAGTCACCACTTGTGCATGTGTCACAATTAATGCTCCTAATCATGACTTTTAGCTCATTATTTCCATTTGTAAACATTAACCCAAATGTTTACAACAATAAAAAGATACGGCAACATCTAAAGTAAACTCGTGACGGATCACAAGGATACCCCTCACCTGTATATACATACCTGCATTCGCATTCCGACTGAATGCGAATGTGATGAGACTAAAGTAATCCAACAAATCTAATACTAGGATCCGGCTTGCAACAAAGCCCACTAGTATGATCCGCCCGATCATGATCCGTGCACTACTGCACGTATATGATCGGACCCTGCCATATATCATACGGCCTCTACAACGTTTCGCCCGAAACTTGGGAAACTGTCTGTGGGGGACTCTGAAGACTCGTCAATACATTGGCTGTGGATTTAACCACTAGCACGTAAGCGGTACTAGCTGTACGTAACGGGCTACCAGGTATTGACCAAAAGGGAGGTCGATGAGAGAACTCATCCTGACACCCTTCTGAGCCTGTCAGTGACAATATCCGTACAGTCCGGTCCGTTTGTCTATGTGCATCGCATGTCGGGCCTAGGGGGTTGGTAAAAGTCAGAACCCCCAAAGCGGTACATGTCGTGTCGGAGTGTATCCCAGAACACCCTGAGATACTACTGGAATACCTACAAGTAATTCTCCAGCCTTGGCCAAGGACTTCGTGTAATGGCTCTCCTAGACACAGCGTGATCTCACCCCCAATACCGGGAGAGACGAAACCTCTGCCGATCCGCTCACTGCCTCCATGTGGCTCGGGACTGTACCCAACTAAAACCTGTTTGCACGACTCCTTTGAGCCGTGGTAGGGTAGTAATCAAAGCACAGTGGGAACTCAAACGAGACAAATGACGATCTCAGGTCGATGAACTAATCTGTACACATGTCACCAGGGAACTGCTGTTTGACACTGGGTATAAAACCAACTAGCATGTTCCCGGCGAGTCCTGTCCGGTGTATTCACAACCCAATGAGCACCTGTATACGTCTTAGGTGAACCAACTGACACCAATGGCTTGTGATACCATCCACCGCCCCTCGTCGGGGTCTCAATCCGTATACACTAGTCTACTCTGGAGTATCGATGCCCTGTCTCGAAACTCCCTCGACTAGGGACCTTTTAAGGATGTGCTTATAGACCCCAGCTCCCACGTATATGATCGCCATCATATTGCTGGCCGTCAAGCAAGAATCCTAAGGTCTCTATCAATGTGTAATAGTGATCTATAAGGTCACCTAAAGCAGTACACAATGATAAAGATAAACCAGATAGCATACTATCATCACGAGTAAGGCTGTCCTACCAGCATAGGTCCTCCCTCAATCATTGCAATCACGTGCCTGTGATCCAATAATTGACTTTGCGGGCACTATATCCAACAATCTCCCACTTGCACTCAAGGCTAATTATTGCGATGTCGGATACTCACAGCCCGTGTGATACCGAACACCCAACTCCTCAACTAATCAGTTTCACAAGGCACGTTTGCGAAACTATTGCATTCGAGGAATAACCTCAGTCAGTGGATCCGCCCTAATGTTTCTTTCTATGTCTCTCTTTATCTCAAGTTCGCGGAGAAAGCCATCTCCCGAAATGAGCAATACCTGTCTTAGAATATGTTTGGATATCTGATGGGACCTAGTTCATAAATGAACTCCAAATCCAAACTTCTTAGACTGTATCGTCAACTGAATTTAATCAGTATCCTGCGTCATGCCTCCCTCAGTGTCTGCTTGGATCACCTGTCTAAACCACTGCTCCTCGTTAGAGGGAAAACTATAACTCTGACAGTCACTCTGTCATCCAGGTGACCTTGGAAGCCTGGAATGATAACCGTCTCCTAAAAGAGGCTGTTGTTATCATATCCCTTGAACATCCACTTATGTTCTAAAACTGCTTCCGAACGTTTCTCCAGGATAAGATTAATATCAACTTATTACATCTAGTGCAAAAACGACATCTGGTGTGGTATTTGACATCTCATGATTGACTCAATAGCCTAAGCAAGTGATATGCCAATCTTGCACATCACTCTCCCCTTTAGTCTGCAAGACACCTTTAGAGAGGGTGACTCCATCACCTGCAGGTACACCACCATGCCAGAAGTCGTCCATTCTAAATACTTTTAGAATGCTGTCTTAGTACCCAGATTGGGAAACTACCCAAATCTAGATCTAAAAGCATAGATCTAGTAACCAGAATATCTAATACAATATATCTATATCCTATGTGGAGAAACCACTATATGACAACCAAAGTATAATCGATCGTAGTATAGGAATTTCACTTCCTACTCTGTGTATGTCATCCAAATACCAGGACATCACACCCCACTACCTTCCAAACAGATTCATCCCCTATTTTGATGAAGCCAAACCCATGACTGTTACATCAAAAATAGATTATCTATCTCCGCTATATCTGTTTTAGTCTATAAATAGACATAAGCTACTTGTCCTCTATGCTTCCGCTTCTCCCACTGACTACGACAAACCTCTGGCAGAGTCATATACAAGTGCACTTCTGAAGCCAGTTCAGAACGACGCTATACTCATCCTTCTGCCGGGTCTCATAGCCTCGAACAACAGTAGTGTCAAGTCTGGGTAAACAAGAACCTCCCTGTCACCATCTTTGAGCATACCGAAGTACCTCTCGAGTGCCTAAGGTTACCCACCTTATCTGCGGAGTGGCCAACGGAATGTCAAACGAGATTTAATCTTTAGGTTTTTATCAAATTTTCAGTTAATCGTTTGCGGTTTTGTAATCACTTCCAGTTCTACCATACTCCCACTACTATTTTCTGAAAAAATCCATTTTTATTAAAAACTGTGGCGAGTCAAGAACAATATCACTATTGATCTTCCAGATGGTAGAAAGTTAACCCTCGTCATAGCCTGGGTCAACCCACAAACTGGCATTACAGAAACGCGCCTTGAGTTATCCAGAGTCTGGTTTTAAACATAAGCCGGACAACTCCGCGTACCTTAACATTGTTAAGATATGAACTATTCTATATCCAATATAGAAACAGAGGCACTGATTTAATTGGAACCAGATTCAAATTATGCAGTTATCTCCAGTGCATGTCAACTAAATGGAGAGATGCCGATCAGCATTGCTCAACTTAGGAATACATCCAGATATGAGTAACCTGAAAGAGAAGCAAGTTCTCATAATCATTACTATCAACTGAATACCATACACAAGTATCTACATCTTGGATCACCTTGAAGAATCCTGATACTTGCAATACCTGGTTCTCTACTTTATTCATATACCTATAACTTCTCAAAACTTGGATCTTGTATTTCTATGAAACACATGTCTAAGAACTAGAGAAGTCACAAGTAAACAGAATATAGTACGAGTACCAACCCCTCTGTCCTAATGGACACTGGACAACATATATTACTTTGTATATGTCCGCTGAGTTGAATAACTCAAATCCTGTGCGTCGTAGGTTGAAAACTGTACTATGGTCAAGAAGAATTACACCGCTGTTTAATGCTCCTTACCTAACCATCCACTGATATAGGTAAATGTGATGGACATAATTTCAAAAAGTTATATCTCACTTTATAAAAATAAACGTACATATATATCAATTTGAAATTGGTGCATAACAACGTATATTCAAAACCAAATATTTGCCGTACGGCAAACAACCCAGGCGATTTCCTCAAATATCACCAATTACAACGAATCCCGATATAATGAGGATGATCACCCAATTCTCAATAACTTACTCCCACTCATCATCTGTAAAACCATACAGATGTGAGAATCAAACCTGGTAAATACATATCCTGGAGCAAGGGCTAATTGGGAAATCAGTTTTCTTTTAACAATACACAGTGAAACTGAAACATGTAAATGTTTCGAAGGGGTATCCGGGTACTCTTAGTAATGCCTCTTCCATTATCCAGATTCATGACTGTAACCGTATATTTCTTTGCCATCTCTCCAAATCCCTTTATATGTCTTTAGTGATTACCTTCTGTACACCACCTTTAGGCCAATTGGTTTTCTTCCTTCCCTACCGTTCAGCACCAGCCTATGGTTTGGAAGAAGACTATCCAATAAGCGAAATAGGTGTACTGTCCTAATCCTAGGAGCACTCGCAACCCGAGAGAAGGTAAAGATAAAATACAACTGAATAAACCTCATTCCTATTTCTCCTAAACCAGAATCCATCGCCGAACTGGAACAAGTCCCTCCGAGTTCGTATATAACCATACGATGGAGTATCCAATAAACTGTGGATCTTCGTAGTGATACGGGGTGTTCCATAGAAATAAAAAGGTGAAGTAGGAGTGGCGATGAAATACTTGGTTTGGTCGTGAATTGCTGTCGCAATTTACTTTTCCCTCTAACTAATCCCTTTATTTGTCTTTACTTAATACCTTCTGTACACCTTTTAGGCTAAATGGTTTTCTTCATGCCCTACCTTTCGGCACCTGCCTATGGTCTGGATGAAGACTATCCAATTAGCGTAATAGGTATACCGTCCTAATCCAAGGAGCACTCGCAACCTGAGAGAAGGTAAAAGGAAAAGACAACTGAATAGTCCAATTCATTTTCTCCAGAACCGGAAACCATCCTCGAATCTGGAACGAGTTCCTTCGAGTTCGTATATAACCATAGGATGGTTTTACCCAATGGAAGTTGATGTTCGTAGTGATACGAAATGTTCCGGAGAAAAATGGTAAAAGTAGGAGTGGCAATGAGGTATGCAACTCACACAATCCAAAAGCCAGTGTTTTAAGAAGGTTCGGTTAACTTGGTCACCGAGTTATAGTCAAGGGTCGGGCTATGGTCGCTGCCAAAGAGAGAGAGAGAGAAAAGAAACACTCTGCGTGCACTCTAACCTAGATCAGAATGGTTATCAATTTATCTAATCAGGAAGCCACCCACTGTATCCTCAAATTCTCCTCCAAACCTGAAAGAAGAATTAGTCGGGATCACTCGAGGAGTAAACCAACTCATCAGTGGGAATCGAGATCCAACTATCATCGCATGATAACGTGATAGAATCCACTCACGTTTTCACACTCTAGAAGGTATGCGCATATCTGGCAAGTCTCAGTTTCTTTAGAAACTCCCGATGTGATTTTTACCCCATGCTCTTATGACCTTGACGAAGGACAACATATCATAAGTCACATGTCAAGTTCTACCCGTCATTATCCAGGTTAATTTGAACCCACCCGTACATACCCTTGACAAAGGCCAAAATAGTAGTACGACTGTCCCAAACCAACGCATCTATTTATACAGCAGAAAAGTAACAAATAGCTACCATACACTATGCCATGACGAAGGCCAACAAACATAGCATGAATACTAAGTGCTACCCGTCTGAAATGACGGAGTGCTACGAATGTTTTTTGGCAAAAAATCATTAACGTAATGAACTTTATATCGTTGAAGGAACCGGATAGCTTTTTATAAATATAGTGGCGAAAATCTTTGCTAAAGAGGTCACTCCCGGTGAAGGGATCTCGGCTCTTTCCCCGTAGAATGAGGTGCAGGATATTCCAATTGAATACCACGATGCAAAGAAAAAAGTAATCGAATATAGTGAAGTTATTACCTTGACGCAAACTTCTATCCAAGGGGTCACTCCCGGTGAAGGGATCTTGGCCCTTGCCCCGTCGACTGAGGTGCTGGATATTCATAACCGAATACCACTGTGCAAAACAAAAGAAAACGTCCTTGCAATAACAGCTTTTTGAAAAATGTTCCAACAACATTAGAATAGGTTTGTTTAGCTTGCATTGATTCGAATCAATGCAGTCCCATCATTTAATCACACAATAAAAGAACGAAAATATGATGTACGTATATGCCATCCGCATTCGTCACTGGGTCCCGTCATCACCCGTTAGGTTACTTAACTAACGACAGAGCGGGGACTGGACTAGCGCGGGTGTAAAACATATACAACATCAACTAGTATATATATAGCAATATGTAATAATCGCTCCAGGGGTGACAAATGCAACATCACAGAAAGTAATAAGCATCACAGAACAATACAGATAATCTGGGATCCCCGGGTTTCCTTTGAGCCGCAAGTGAAACCCGACGTTCCCCTGGTCGTGTGGATAGCCTATGCAATGAAATCCTAGACCCCTACGGGCGCAACAAGTTACCCGCCAAAACCTGAAGCGAGGCAGCCCCCTTCAACAAAGTGAATGGACCACCCAACAGTTCACAAAATCCGGTAACTTGAGCACCCCTCCTTAGGTCAACCTATACCCCCTACGAGTGCGGCGAATAGCCCGCCAATTCTAGTGTAAAGTCCCCTCCGTCTCAAAGCCATGAGATGCAGGCTCGTTGCCCTCTAGGACCCGGCTATCCGTGCACCCCACCGCGGGGTAATCCTAGTACAAAAAATAAAAATATGTACAACGGGTACATCGACCTTAACCCGGTCGTGCCCCAAAAGAATAATATACAAACGGGTAGTGACGGCAGTCCACATGTCGGACACTCGCCCGCAATATCATATGTACAAATATAACCAAACTGTACTAACATTGCAGCAAGCTATCCACCATGACAAATCTGCAACAACACAGCAGAATACATAACATCAACGTGAATGTCACGTTTGCAAATCCGTCTAAAAGGGCTATAGCAATTAGACAAGATTTACCGATCAAAAGACATTCATGGTCGCAGATATAATGTAAGTACTGTAAACTAACTTATTTAAATTTTCGATCGAAAAAATTTCCCGAAGTGGGCCCCAAGCACAAATCCAGCACTCAAAATAATCTGGGCCAAAACTAAAAATTCCAGAAACCACAATTCCAAGTTAAAGACCACTGTATAAAAATTGGTGCAGAGAAGCCCCTTAACCGCGGCAGAACCGCGGCCAAAATGTCGGTATGGCCGCGGTTCCGCGGCATTACTGTAGGATCACTTTACCAAATATCAACAGTGTTCTTAAAAAAGCCTGCCTGATTTTCTGAAACACTCAAATTAATTTTTCGACGACAAAATAAATTCGACAGAAACTTTAGTATTGGAAATGCGGTTTCGGAAATTTTGTTCGATCGATGTTTTAAATACGTTAGGACAAGCTAGTAAAGGTTAATGGAGGGTCTCTGATACCATGAAAGTCTACGGTAGCGCCCCGGCCGTCTATCCGAGGCCAAAATGCGGAAACAAAAAACTTTTTCTTAAACTTGAAACTGGAGCTATCATATACTTTCACCCGGATAGAACCATTAACATATAACTAGCAAACTAGAGAAGGGTTAGAAAGGCTATACCGATCGATCTGTGTCCTTCGGTCTTTAGCCACCATCCCAAGCTCCTCGCGGCATCTCCAGTCTTCTCGTCGGAAAGGGCACCACATCAATGAGTCTTTTTACGGGCTCCCGCTTCGTCCGAAGCAACTCGGACACGAAATTTGCTAGCCGATGTGTCCAAGGTGATGTAGAGAATGTGTGTGATCACTTTGTCTCAAGCATCCATTGATTCTCAACGCATGAGAGTGTATGGATGGAGGTTGAAGATGATGCCATTAATGGAGATAGTGAGCTCAAGAAGAAAGAGGAGGAAGAAGAGCTTTCTTTTTCTTTCTTGTTGTAATGATAAAATGAGAGTGAGATCCATAATACAAGAGCTAACCACAACCATATGGCTGCCCTCCCTCAATCCTCTTATCATTTCAACACTTAAATCAATCAATAATGTGACATATGCAAAAAGAAAGAGACCATGAGTCATCATTTGTGCACGTGTCACAATTAATGCTCCTAATCATGACTTTGAACTCATTATTTCCATTTGTAAACATTAATCCAAATGTTTACAACAATAAAAAGATATGGCAATATCTAAAGTAAACTCGTGTCGGATCACAAGGATACCCCTCACCTGTATATACATACCTGCATCCGCATTTCGACTGAATGCAAATGCGATGAGACTAAAGTAATCCAACAAATCTAATACTAGGATCCGGCTTAAAACAAAGCCCACTAGTATGATCCGTCCGATCATGATCCGTGCATGACTGCACGTATATGATCGAACCCTGCCATAATACCATACGGCCTCTACAACGTTTCGTCCGAAACTTGAGAAACTGTCTGTGGGGGACTCTAAAGACTTGTCAATACTTTGACTGTGGATTTAACCACTAGCACGTCAGTGGTACTAGCTGTACGTAACGGACTACCAGGTATTGAACAAAAGGGAGGTCGATGAGCGAACTCATCCTGACACCCTACTGAGCCTGTCAATGACAATATCCGTACAGTCCGGTCTGTTCGTCTATGAGCATCGCATGTCAGGCCTAGGGGTTTGGTAAAAGTCAGACCCCCAAAAGCGGTACAAGTCATATCGGAGTGTAGCCCAGAACAACCTGAGATACTACTGGAATACCTACCAGTAAATTTGCTGCCTTGGCCAAGGTCTTCGTGTAATGGCTCTCCTAGACATAGCGCGAACTCACCCCCAATAACGGGAGAGACGAAACCCCTGCCGATCCGCTCACTGCCTCCATGTGGCTCGGGACTGTACCCAACTAAAACCTGTTTGCACGACTCCTTTGAGCCGTGGTAGGGTAGTAATCAAAGCACAATGGGAACTCACACGAGACAAATGACGATCTCAGGTCGATGAACTAACCTGTACACATGTCACCAGGGAACTGCTATCTGACACTGGGTATAAAACCAACTAGCATGTTCCCGGCGAATCCTGTCCGGTGTACTCATAACCCAATGAGCACCTGTATACGTCTTAGGTGAACCAAGTGACACCAATGGCTTGTGAGACCAGCCACCGCCCTTCGTCGGGGTCTCGATCCGTATACACTAGTCTACTCTGGAGTATCGATGCCCTGTCTCGAAACTCCCTCGACTAGGGACCTTTTAAGGATGTGCTTATTGACCCCAGCTCCCACGTATATGATTGTAAGTCCACGTTACCTCTCCCGGTACTTACGGGCTTGCGGAAATGATGAAAAACGATTTTTCAAGAGGTGGTAACATGGACTCAAAATACGGATCTTTGTTAAACAACTTCCTAACAACCTAACTAGGAGTTTTACCTACTCGGTTAGGGGGCTATACCTTTTTTGAACTCCTTCGTCTTCAACTCTTTGCGGTGTACGGATCGGCCTCACCTCGTCGTCTCCTTGCGCCGAAGATGGATCCACCTGAAAGGTTCTACCTTTGGCTTCTTCTTCGAACTTGAAGAAACTAGAACACTTGGTTTGCTAAACCTTGTGAACTAGGATGAGTAGAGAAGTGATATGGGTTTTCTTTTATCTCTAAGGCAATGTTTCTCAACTCATGAGAGGGTGTTGCCTTGAGCTAGAGAGAGAGCAAGAGGAAGAGCAAGAGGGAGAGCTCAAGCAAGAGAGAGAAATCAAATGAGAGAATGAGTAAGTCTTTTGCCATCCAAGCTCTCATAATCCAAAACAATCATAACAAAATAGTAATCAAGTATTATGTGATGGTTCAAGTCAAAATGGCTATATCATTTCATGCACTCATTTTGCAAAAAAGAAACAAGCAAGCAAAAGTCTTTGCAATGAAATGATAGCCATTGTCATGATGATGGTCAACTAGTCCAACCTAGTCAACCGGTCAACAAAGTCAACAAGTCAACAAAGTCAACCCCTCAACAATCATGTCACTATAATACTTAATTAATATTATTGTTAATCATATTTCTTATTCTCATTAGGGTTTAGCAAAAAGTCAACAGTCAACAGTCAACAGTCAACAGTCAACAACCCCAATGAGAATCCTCTGCCTCTGTCTCTCTGTCAACTGTGCATACACACCCGCATCCGCGTTCCGAGGAACACGAATACAAACGAGATAAAACCAATCCCAAAACGTACACTAGGATCTGGCTTAAACCAAAGCCCGCTAGTGTTAACTTTCCGGACACTAAACGTGCACAAGTGCACGGATGTGACCGAACCCTGTCGCAAAACCATGCGACCTCTACCGTTTTTCCTAAAGGCGAATAGCTTTCTATGTGGGACTCTAAAGACTCGACACTACGCTGGCAGTGGGTTTAACCACAGACCGCAAGCGGCACTAGCTGTGCGTAACGGTCCCCAGGTAGATGCCGACAAGAAGACTGACGAGGTGAAACCCATCTGAACTCCTACTGAGCCTGAATGTGACAATCTCTGTACAGTCCGGTTTGTTCGTCTGATAACATCGCATGGCGGGCCTAGGGGGCGGTAAACGCCAGTCCTCTACTAGCGGTACAAGTCGTGTCGGAGTGTAGCCCAGAACACCCTGAGATAACACTGGAAACCTACCAGTATATCTCACTTGCCCTGGCCAGGGACTACTCGTGTAATGGCTCTCCTAGACACAGCGCGATGTCAACCCCCAATACCGGGAGAGACGAATCCTGTCTAACCATCACTGCCTCCAAGTGCTTCGGGACTGCACCCAACTACGACCTGTTTGCATGACTCCTTTGAGCCGTGGTAGGGTAGTAATCTAAGTACAGTGGGAACACACTCGAGGCGAAGTGACAGTGTCAAGTCAGCGGACTAAGCTGTACTCATGTCACCTGGGAACTGATAACTGACGATAGGTATAGTACCAACCAACAGTTCCCGACGAGTCCTGTCCAGTGTATTCATAACCTAACGAGTACCCGCATACTATCTCAAGTACGACATACTGACGGGTGTGGGACAGACCGTCTCCAACAGTGGGATGAGAAGCGCATACGCTTGTCTACTCCGGAGTATCGATGCCCTGTCTCGATAGTCCTGCGACTAGGGACCTATATAAGGATGTGCTTATAGATTACCCAGCCCCCACGAGTGTGACTACCATCACAACGCTGGTAATCAAGCAAAGATCCTAAGGGCTCCACTAATGTGTATAGGTGATATACTAAAATAAACACATGTACACATTAAATTAGAAACAAACCAAGTAGCATACTACTATATTGAGCAAGATTGTCTATACAAGGTGAATATCCCAAGCTTCCATTAAGTAATATACAAACTAGTATGATACAGTAATGGCCTCTAGGGCATATACACTAACAATCTCCCACTAGCACTAAGGCCATGTACTGGCGTATCGAAGACCTATCATCTCGATCAGCCGCTCGAACTGAGTCTGGGGTAAGGCCTTTGTGAGTGGATCAGCAGTGTTATCTTCTGTATTTACTCTCTTCACCTCGATCTCCCGGCGATCAACGATCTCCCTGATCAGGTGGTACCGCCTCAAAATGTGCCTGGATTTCTGATGGGACCTGGGTTCCTTCGCTAAAGCTATAGCTCCGTTGTTGTCACAATACAGCGGTATTGGATCAACACTGGTAGGAACCACCTGAAGCTCCGTGAGGAACATCTTCATCCAGACAGCTTCCTTTGCGGCATCGCAAGCAGCTATGTACTCCGCTTCCATAGTTGAGTCAGCAACGGTTTCCTGCTTGGAGCTCTTCCAGCATACCGCCCCTCCATTGAGGGTAAAGACATAACCCGACATGGGCTTGGAGTCATCCTTGTCACTCTGGAAGCTTGAGTCAGCAAAGGCCTCGATCTGGAGGTCTTTTCCGCCATACTCCAAGAACATCTCCTTAGTTCTTCTCAAGTACTTGAGAATGTTCTTTACTGCTATCCAGTATTTCTCCCCTGGGTTCGACTGATACCGGCTTACAACGCTCAATGCGTATGCTACATCTGGTCTGGTACACAACATCACATACATAATAGAGCCTACCGCAGATGCGTAGGGTATTGATGACATGCGAGCCCTTTCCAAATCAGTCTTGGAAGACATCTCTTTGGAGAGGGTGATTCCGTGACAAGCCGGTAGATTACCGCGCTTGGAATCTTCCATACTGAATCGTTTCAGTATGGAGTCGATGTACCTTGACTGTGAAAGTCCCAACATCCTTTTAGATCTATCACGATAGATCTGGATCCCCAGAATGTAGTTGGCATCGCCCAGGTCCTTCATGGAGAACATCCGTGACAAGAATCCTTTGACTGACTGTAGCATAGGAATATCATTTCCTATTAGGAGAATGTCATCGACGTACAAGACGAGGAATACCACATTTCTCCCTACAATCTTACTGTAAATGCATGGTTCATCTGGGTTTTTGACAAAGTCGATTTCTTTGACAGTATCATCAAAGCAGATGTTCCAACTCCGCGATGCCTGCTTGAGTCCATAGATGGACTTGAGCAACTTGCACACTTTACCGCTGCTCCCACTCTGAATGAATCCCTCTGGCTGATCCATATAGACGCACTCTTCCAAATATCCATTTAGGAAAGCAGTCTTTACGTCCATCTGCCAGATTTCATAATCGTGGAAGGCAGCAATGGCAAGAAGGATCCGAATGGATTTCAGCATAGCCACTGGAGAAAA
Source organism: Agapanthus africanus (assembly GCA_030015575.1). Taxonomy (NCBI): domain Eukaryota; kingdom Viridiplantae; phylum Streptophyta; class Magnoliopsida; order Asparagales; family Amaryllidaceae; genus Agapanthus; species Agapanthus africanus. The sequence continues at coordinate 584,797,119 of CM057339.1, read as the reverse complement.
GGTTTCGTCATAGTCCAAACCAGGTCTTTGACGAAAACCCTTTGCAACAAGTCTAGCCTTATAGGTCTCAACCTGTCCATCTACACCAATCTTCCTTTTGAAGATCCACTTGCATCCTACGGGTTTTACCCCATCTAGAGCAACGTCCAACGTCCATACTTTGTTGGTGTACATGGACTCCATTTCGGTCCGCATTGCATCCAGCCATTTTACCGAGTCACTGCTCTGAATTGCTTGCTGGAAGCTAGTAGGCTCATCATAATCAATAGTGCAATCCTCTCTATCCCTGTCTATGAGAAAACCGTAGTATCTCTCGGGCGGATGAGACTGCCTACTACTCCTGCGGAGCAGAGCAGGAATGTCCGGTTCTCCTGAAACATCAGGTTCTTCCAAGCTTTCAGTAATAGCTTGTGGTTCTGGAATTTCTTCCAGTTCTATTGCGCTCCCACTTATCTGATTTTCCAAAAATTCAGTTTTCAAGAAGTGGGCATGCGGAGAAACAAAAACTTTTTGTTCTTCTGCGGAATAGAAAAGATACCCCCTTGAATTCTTTGGGTATCCCACAAACTTACTCAGTACTGAGCGTGCCTCGAGCTTGTCCGCATGCTGCTTTTTTACAAAAGCTGGACATCCCCATGTCTTAAGATACTTAAGACAGGGTTTCTTCCCACACCACATCTGATATGGGGTGGTAGACACAGTCTTGGTTGGAGCCTTATTCTAGAGATATGCAGCTGCTTCTAGTGCATAACCCCAGAAAGATTGCGGTAACTCAGCCTTACTCATCATTGAACGAACCATATCTAATAGGGTTCGATTCTGCCTTTCAAATACACCGTTGTGCTGTGGTGTGTATGGAGGAGTACGCTGAGAGAGAATTCCATTCTCTTTTAAGTAGTCCAGAAACTCGGCACTCAAGTATTCACCACATCGATTAGATCTCAGTGTCTTTATACTTTTTCCTGTTTGTTTTTCAACTTCATTCTTGTATTCCCGAAATTTCCCAAAGGCCTCGGATTTGTGCTTCATTAAGAAGACATGTCCATACCTAGAGAAATCATCTGTGAAAGTAATGAAGTATGAATAACCACTTCGCGCATGTGTAGACATTGGACCACACACATCACTGTGTATGAGTCCCAAGAGCTCGCTCGCTCTTACTCCGTGTCCAGTGAACGGAGTCTTTGTCATCTTTCCCATGAGACAAGATTCACAAGTGGCATAAGACTCTCGAACGGATTCAAGTAACCCTCTTTATGTAACTTAGTTAATCGTGTCTCATTAATGTGACCCAGTCTACAATGCCATAAGAAAGCCTGATTTGTTTCCGGAGACTTTCTTTTAAGTGTGTTCTGGACACTGAAAATCTAAGCTTGATTCAATACGTATATCCCGTTATTTAATGTACCTGACCCAATCAGAACTTGATTTAGGTGGATGTGTACTACATCGCTTACAAAAGTAAATTCATAACCTTCCTTAGAAAGTAAGGATACAGATATGATATTACAAGTCGCACCTGGTACATACAAACAGTTACGCAAAATCAATATCTGCCCAGTTCTCAGTCCAAGATGATATTCCCCTACGGATTCAGCATCCATGCTCATTCCGTTAGCAACCCTGAGAGTCATTTCACCTTTCCTGATAACCCTACGGTTTCTCAGAGCCTGTAATGAATTACAGATGTGAGATCCTGATCCGGTATCCAATACCCAGGAAGTAGGGTTAACTGACATACAGTTCTCTATTACAAACACACCCGAAGCCGAAGCCACAACATGCTTCGAATTCTGGCTACTGGCTTTGCTAGCCCTGCAATCCTTCTGCCAATGTTCATTCCCGTTACAATAGGAACGTCCCTCTTTTACTACATCCAGTCCTGAAACTTTTGCCCTTGCTTTTCCTTCTTCTTCCCTGGTTTCCTTCAGGGTATAAGCAGAGGGCAGGGACTGTAGAATCAAGTCAGTATTTGACCCGTTCTCCAACGTGGTCTTCAGGTCCGTGAGCTTCAAATAGCTGGTCTCTGTAAGGACGTTGCCCCCTACAGATGACCCGACAGCCAACCTCGCTTGAAGCAATTCGTTCGAGGTCTCATATCTTGCGATACGAGATTGCTCTCCATATAAATCTTTGTTATGGAGGAAGATAGAAACTGAGTACATCTTCTCGTGCTGCCTCTGGTTCGTACCATCAACTGAGGCTAACACGAGGCACTTGGCTTTCGCACAGTCTTTTTCCAATGTCATACGGATGTCAATGTCCGTGACAGGGGAAACTGGTCCTGAGATTGCAGGGGTTTGATTAGTTAAGTGGTGTCCCAGCTTGTCATGGGTAATGGACATCTGGACAGACCTTTGCCAATCATAACAGTCAGGTTCAGTCATTTTATTATCTAGATGTAACCTATGTGCGTTCACTGGGTCGCTGCAATTAAGAGAGAGAGAAGAAAACACTCAGCATGATGCTCTTGCAAGTTTAGATTGGTTTTTAATTTATCTAAACAGGATGGCTCCCACTGTCTCTCGAATCCCTCCTCAAACCATAAAGGAAGAATTAGTCAGGATCAATCTCACCGTACAATACTTGCTTAACCGTTCAGCCAGGCCAGTGTCGGTACATCGAGGGAGGGTTTCCAACGCTTTCGCGAAGTTCCTTAATTAAATAACCTCTTTTCCCTATGGGCGTAGCCCCGCTAACACCTTTCTAGGCACCTACTTGGTTTATAGCATTGATCGTTAAGTGAGAAAGTTCGGGAGGAGTAGCATATACTCACAGTAGGATCGGGATCCAAATATCATCGTGTGATAAACTGAAGGAATCCTACCAGAATCATCACACTTCAAATGGTATGCAGCGCTAGCAAGTTTCAGTTCTTTTGAAACTCCCGATGTTGATTTTTGCCCCATGCTCTTATGACTTTGACGAAGGTCAACAAATCATAAGTCACATGTCAAGCTCTACCCGTCATTGTCCAGGTTAATTTGAACCCACCCGTATATACCCTTGACGAAGGTCAACAAGGTAATACGACTGTCCCAAACCAACGCATCTATCTATGCTACATATGAACACCCAACAGCTACCAATCATTATGCCTTGACGAAGGTCAACAAACATAGCTTGAATACTATTGAATATTCATACGAAACGACGGAGGGCTACGAATGCTTTTGGCGAAACCTTGAACGTAGTGAACTTGATATAATCGAAGGAACCTTGATAACTTTTAAAAGGAGTGGCTTAAGCTCCACGTTTTAAAAGTTATTTTTTGAAAAGAAACCGAGTGGTTTTTGAAATTGTTCCAACGACTTTACTTGGTTTATTTTCTTGCATTAATTTTAATGCGTCCCATCATTTAATCCTACCATTACAGAAAACAACGAAAATATGACGTACGTTGATGCCATCAGCATTCGCCACGGGGCCCCGTCATTACCCGTTAGGTTACTTAACTAACGACAGAGCGGGGGCTGGACTAGCGCGGATGCAAAACATAAGCAACGCCTAAATAGATATCATATATAGATATACTCATTCATCACATGCAATGATAGCCATTCCAGATCACAGATGAACACATTGGATATACTAGGAATCTGCAATTCGTACGAGCCTGTAACGAAAAGCGGATTACACGGTCGCGATGAATAGCCAATACCCCACCCTAGACCCCTACGGGTGCGGCAAACTACCCGCCAAATATCCGAAGCGCAGCAACCTCCCTCAACGACATGAGTAGGACACTCGGCACTTCGAGATACCCGGTAGTTTGTGCACCCCACCTTGGGTCTATCCTAGGAGCAAAAAAAGTAAAAAGAAATTATACAATGTCGGCTACAACCCCGACCCGGTTGTGCGGCCAAAAATAATATTACATCAATTTACATATTACATGAATTGAAAGATAAAGAAAGCTCTCATCTCACAACCCCCCGGCTATTCATCCGCGACAATCCAATGAATTCATATACACATACCATCAACATTACAGATCACAGATATGTATAACCCCCACTAATCAACGTATAGCGATTAGCGGACGTTCAATACATATATCACATCACAGATATAACCCGTTAGCTTAAGTCTTTTAGAAGTTCGATCAAAATACGGATTTTTAGACCCCAAAAACAAATTTTTCTTTCTGTAAAATCTGGGCAGAAAAGCCATATCCCAAAAATCCCAAAACAACCCCAGAAAAACACTGCAGGAAACCTTTTCCACGACCGAGTCAACTCGGCCGCGGAACCGCGGCGGGAGCATGCTCCCACCGCGTTTTCTCTGCGCTTTGACCGAGTCGATGGACCAAATTTCTTGTGTGGGTTTTAAAAAGCCCGAGCCGATTTTTAGTGTCAGATTTATTAATTTTTGAACAGAAAACAGAATTGGCAGAAACTTGATTTTACGGGCGTGTTTCGCGACTTTTTCTTCGATCAAACTTCTAGTTACTTTGCTAACATGTTAGATAGTGTTTAACTAGGCTCTGATACCACTCTAAGTCCACGTTACCTCTCCCGGTGTTAGAGATAGTGCCCTCAGAGTCAATTATTGGATCACAGGCACGTGATTGCAATGATTGAGGGAAGACCTATCCCAGGAGGACAGTCTTACTCAAGATGATAGTATGCTATCTGGTTTATCTTTATCATCGTGTACTGCTTTAGGTGACCTGACAGGTCACTATTGCACGTTGATAGAGCCCCTAGGATTCATGCTTGACTGCCAGCAGTATGAGGGAGATCATATACGTGGGAGCTGGTAGTCTATAAGCACATCCTTAAAAGGTCCCTAGTCGTGGGAGTTTCGAGACAGGGCATCGATACTCCAGAGTAGACTAGTGTATATAGTCGAGACCCCGACGAGGGGCGGTGGCTGGTCTCACAAGCCACTGGTGTCAGTTGGTTCACCTAAGATGTATACAGGTGGTCATTGGGTTATGAGTACACCGGACAGGACTCGCCGGGAACATGCTAGTTGGTCTTATACCTGCCGTCAGATAGCAGTTCCCTGGTGACATGTGTACAGGTTAGTTCATCGACCCGAGGATCGTCATTTGTCTCGTGTGAGTTTCCACTGTACTTTGATTACTACCCTACCACGCTCAAAGGAGACGTGCAAACAGGTTTTAGTTGGGTACAGTCCCGAGCCACATGGAGGCAGTGAGCGGATCTTCAGGGGTTCGTCTCTCCCGGTATTGGGGGTGAGGTCGCGCTGTGTCGAGGAGAGCCATTACACGAAGTCCTTGGCCAAGGCAGGAGATTTACTGGTAGGTATTCCAGAAGTATCTCAGGGTGTTCTGGGCTACACTCCGACACGACTTGTACCGCTTTTGGGGGTCTGACTTTTACCAACTCCCAAGGCCCGCCATGCGATGCTCATAGACGAACGGACCGGACTGTACGGATATTGTCACTGACAGGCTCAGTAGGGTGTCAGGATGAGTTCGCTCATCGACGTCCCTTTTGGTCAATAGCTGGTAGCCCGTCACGTATGGCTAATACCACTGACGTGCTAGTGGTTAAATCCACAGCCATAGTATTGACGTGTCTTTAGAGTCTCCCACATTCAGTTACTCAAGTTTCGGGCGAAACGCTGTAGAGGCCGTATGGAGATATGGCAGGATTCGATCAGATACGTGCGGTATTTCACGGATCAGGATCGGACGGTTAGTACTAGAGGCCGTATGGAGATATGGCAGGGTTCGATCAGATACGTGCGGTATTGCATGGATCAGGATCGGACGAATAATACTAGCCGGCTTTGGATTAAGCCGGATCCTAGTATAGTACAGTGTAGATTTTGTCTCATTGCATTTATATTTCGGTTGGAATACAAATGCGGGAGTGTATACACAGTATCGGGGTTTTCCTGTAATTTATTACGGGACCAGTTTTCTGGAGTTGCCGGTTTGCTTTCCGTTTCGGCCATATTTCTTTGTATCTTTCATTGGCCGAAGATTGGTGGAGGAGGGCTTATTTGCATTTGTGCAAATAAGCAATTTGGAAGGGGGTCTTTGCATATTATTGTATCATGATAGTTCCACCATCACATTGACTTCGGAGTTCATGATGGTTCATGATGGCTTGACCTTTTGGAGTGATGATTGGTTGGTTGAGTGTTGGATTTTCCTTGTGATGATTTCTTCTCATCATCTCTTTTCTCTCTCTTGGATTATGAGAGACTCTCATTCTTTTGATACACACTCTCCCTCATTCTCTCCATTCCTCACGCCATGGCCGGCCATTCCCTTGTAGGGGCTGTCCAAATTTTGAGTGGGGAATTTTTGTTCATTTCATGCTGCAAAATTCCCAAGTTCATCTCCCAAAAGTCTTAGCTCATTTCCTCCACCATATGGCAACCTCCTACAACCCGAAATGAGACATGAGCACTACACATTCTACATCAAACCTTGGGCACGTCGGCTCGCCAACTTCGTGCCCGAGTTGCCTCGGTATAGAGGCGGGAGCCCGTAAAAGAAGCAGGCGACGTGGTGCCCTTCCGGCGACGTGATGGAGACCGGAGATTCCGTGGGAGATCGGGACGACGACGAGAAGACCGGAGGACTCGGATCACTCGGTATATCTCTCTACCCCCTCTCTAGATAGCTAGGACTAGTTTAATAGCACGATCCGGGTTTTTAGTGCGCGGTGGTGCCGGTTTGAAAAATCAAAGTTTAGCATCGCTTCCGCATTCCGGAGTCGGATTGACGGCCGGGGCGCCGCCGTGCACTTACAGTGGTATCAGAGCCTCTCCATTAACCTAGTCTAGCTTTGGATAATGTGTTTTACTTTTTCGATCGAACAAAATTCCAAAACCCGTATTTTTCATAGCATCAGTTTCTGTCGAAATTTTTTTGGAGTCCTATAATTTTTCAGGTAGTTGCAGAATGATGTTCAGGGAAGTATAAGCCTCCTGTAAAAATTTGGTCGCGCGATCTCATTATTCCACCGCGGAACCGCGGCCAAACCCATGCGTTGGCCGCGGTTCCGCCGCTGTTTTAACTGTTCAGTGCACCAATTTTTTACAGAGGCCTCCTGAATTGAAAATTGGGTTTTTGGAACATTATTTTTGGGCCCAGAATTTCATCATCTGCTACAGTATTGCTTGGGGCCCACTTGGTAAATTTTGATCGATAGGATATTTTAAACACATTTGTTCACAGTATTTACATTATATCTGCGACCATGAATGTCACTTGATCGGTAAGTCATGTCTAACTGCTATAGCCCGGTTAGACGGATTTGCGAACGTGACATTCACGTTGATGTTCTGTGTATTGCTGTGATGTTGCGGATTGGTCATGGGGGATAGCCTGGATGCAATGCTAGTACAGTTTTGTTGTATTATGTACATTTGATATTGCGGGGTGAGCATCCGACATGTGGACTGCCGACACTGCCTGATTGTATATTATTATTTTGGGGCACGACCAGGTTGCTGTCGATGTACCCGTTGTATGTATATTTTACTTTCTGTACTAGGATTACCCCAAGGAGGGGTGCACGGATAGCCGGGTTCTAGAGGGAAACAAGCTCGCATCTCATAGCATTGAGATGGAGGGGGCTTCACTCTAGGGTTGGCGGGCTATTCGCCGCACTCGTAGGGGGTACAGGTTGACCCAAGAGGGGTGCCCAAGTTACCGGATTCCGTGAAGTGCCGGGTGGTCCATTCACATTGCTGAAGGGGGCTGCCTCGCTTCAGGTTTTGGCGGGTAACTTTCCGCGCCCGTAGGGGTCTAGGATTACATTGCACAGGCTATCCACACGACCAGGGGAACGTCGGGTTTCAGTAGCGGCTCTGTGAAACCCGGGGATCCTAGATATCTGTATTGTTCTGTGATGCTGTACATTTCTGTGATGTTGCATTTTATCACGCCTTGAGCGCAATATTATATATTGATATATATACTAGTAGATGTTGTATATGTTTTGCATCCGCGCTAGTCCAGTCCCCGCTCTGTCGTTAGTTAGCTAACCTAACGGGTAATGACGGGACCCAGTGGCGAATGCGGATGGCATATACGTACATCATTATATTTTGTTCTTTGTGGTGTGATCAATTGATGGGACTGCATTGATTCAGATCAATGCAAGTTAAAAAGAAACCTATTCTGATGTTGTTGGAACACTTTTCAAAACGCTGTTATTGTAAGGACGTTTACTTTTGCCTAGCATCGTGGTATTCAGTTGGAATATCCTGCTCCTCAGTCGACGAGGCAAGGGCCGAGATCCCTTCACCGGGAGTGACCCCTTGGACAAAAGTTTGCGTCAGGGCTATAACTTCACTATAGCCGATTACTTTTGCTTTGCATCGTGGTATTCAGTTGGAATATCCTGCACCTCATTCTACGAGGAAAGAGCCGAGATCCCTTCACCGGGAGTGACCTCTTTAGCAATGGTTTTCGTCACTATATTTTTAAAAGCTATCCGATTCCTTCAACGATATCAAGTTCATTACGTTAAAGGTTTTCGCCAGAAGCCATTCGTAGCCCTCCATCATTTCAGTTAAATATTCGGTAGTATTCAAGCTATGTATTTTGACCTCACGCCAAGGCATAGTGATTGGTAGCTGCCGGGTATTTATCTATTGCATAGATAGATGCGTTGGTTTGGGACAGTCGTACTACTATTTTGGCCTACGTCAAGAGTATGTACGGGTGGGTTCAAATTAACCTGGATAATGATGGGCAGAACTTGACATGTGACTTATGATATTCTGACCTCACGCCAAGGTCATAAGAGCATGGGGAAAAAATCACATCGGGAGTTTCTAAAGAAAATGAAACTTTCCAGATATGCGCCTACCTTCTGGAGTGTGATGACGTTAGCGGATTCCGTCACGTTATCATGCGATGATAGTTGGATCCCGATTCCCACTGATGAGTTAGTTTACTCCTCGGGTGACCCCGACTAATTCTTCTTTAAGGTTTGGAGGAGAATTTGAGATTACAGTGGGAGGTTTCCAGATTAGATAAATTGGTAACCATTCTGATCTAGGTTAGAGTGCACGCTGAGTGTTTCTTTTCTCTCTCTCTTTGGCAGCGACCATTGACCCGACCCTAAGACTATGACTCAGTGACCAAGTTGACCGAACCTTCTTAAACACTGGCTTTTGGATTGTCAGAGTTGCGAACCTCATTGCCACTCCTACTTTTACCCTTTTCTCTAGGAAACCCCGTATTACTACGAACGTCCACTTCCAGTGGACAAAACCATCGTATGGTTATATATGAACTCGAAGGAATTTATTCGAGGATGGTTTCCGGTTCTGGAGAAAACGAATAGGACTATTCAGTTTTCTTTTCCTTTTACCTTCTCTCAAGTTGCGAGTACTCCTTGGTTTAGGAGATAGTACACCTATTACGCAAATTGGATAGTCTTCTTCCAAATCTTAGGCCGGTGCCGAACGGTAGGGAATGAAGAAAACCAATTAGCATAACGATGGTGTGCAGAAGGTATTAAGTAAAGACATATCAAGGGATTAGTAAGAGGGCAAAGTAAATTGCGACTGATATTCACGACCAAACCAAGTATTCCTTCGCCAATCCTAAATCACCTTTGTATTTCTCCAGGACACTCCGTATCACTACGAAGATCCACAGTTTATTGGATACTCCATCGTATGGTTATATACGAACTCAAAAGGAACTTGTTCCATTTCGGGGATGGATTCCGGTTCAGGAGAAATAGGAAAAAGGTTTATTCGGTTGTCTTTTATCTTCACCTTCTCTCGCGTTGCGAGTGCTCCTAGGATTAGGACAGTACACCCATTATGCTTATTGGATAGTCTTCTTCCAAACCATAGGCTGGTGCCGAACGGTAGGGAAGGAAGAAAACCATTTGGCCTAAAGGGATGTGCAGAAGGTAATGACTAAAGACATATAAAGGGATTTGGAGAGGTGGCAAAGAATTATACGGTTGCAATCGTGAATCTGGAAGAGGCATTACTAAGAATACCGGGATACCACATCGAAACATTTCAATGTTTCAGTTTCACTATGTACTGTTAAAAGAAAACTGATTTCCTAATTAGTCCTTACTCCAGGGTATGTATTTACCAGGTATGATTCTCACATCTGTATGGTTTTACAGATGATGAGTGGGAGTAAGTTATTGGGAATTAGGTGATCTTCATCATTATATCGGAATTCGTAGTAATTGGTTATATTTGAGGAAATCGCCTGGGTTGTTTGCCGGACGGCAAATATTTGGTTTTGAATATCCGCTGTTATGCACCAATTTCAAATCGATATATCTGTACGTCTATTTTTATAGAGTGAGATATACCTTTTTGAAATTATGTCTATGACATTTACCTGTATCAGTGGATGGTTAGGTAAGGAGCATTAAACAGCGGTGTAATTCTTAACCATGAGTACAGTTTTCAACCTACGACACACAGTGAATGAGTTATCAGACTCAATGGACTTATACAGAGTATTGTTTGTTGTCCAGGGTCCATCAGGACAGAGGGGTTGGTCCTCATACTATATTCGGTTTACTTATGACTTCTCTAGTTTTAAGACAAGTGTTTCGTGGAAACACATGGTCTGAATTTTGAGAAGTTATAGGTATTTGAATAAAGTAGAGAACCAGGTATTGCAAGTATCAGGATTCTTCAAGTTGATCGAAGATGTAGATACTTGTGTATGGTATTCAGTTGATAGTAATGATTAAGAGAACTTGCTTCTCTTTTAGGTTACTCATAATTGGAAGCATTCCTAAGTTGAGTAACGCCGATCGGCCTCTTTCCATTTAGTTGACATGCACTGGAGACAGCTGCATGATTTGAATCTGGTTCAATTAAATCAGTGCCCCTGTTTATGTATTGGATATAGAACAGTTCATATCTTAACGATGTTAAGGTACGGGGAGTTGTCCGGTTTATGCTTAAAACCAGACTCAGGATAACTCAAGGCACGTTTCTGTAATGGCTGTTTGTGGGTTGACCCAGGCTATGATGAGGGTTGACTTTCTACCATCTGGAAGATCAATAGTGATATTGTTCTAGACTCGCCACAGTTTTAATAAAAATGGATTTTTCAGAAAACAGTAGTGGGAGTATGGTAGAACTGGAAGTGATTCCAGAACCACAAACGATTACTGAAGATTTGCTAGGAACCTAAAGATTCAATCTGGTTTGAAAATCCATTGGCCACTCCGCAGATAAGGTGGGTAACTTAAGGCACCCGAGAGGTACTCCGGTAGCCTCAAGGACGGTGACAGGGAAGTTCTTGTTTACCCAAACTCTCCATTGCTGTTGTTCCAGACTGTGAGACCCGGCAGGAGGATAAGTATAGCGTCGTTCTAAACTTGCTTTAGAAGTGTACGTCTATATGACTCTGCCAGAGGGTTGTCGTAGTCAGTGGGAGCAGCGGAAGCATTGGTGGAAAGGTAGCTTATGTCTATTTATAGACTAAAGCAGATATAGCGGAGATAGATCATCAATATCTGATATGACAGTCATAGGTTTGACTTCATCAGAATAGGGGATGGATCTGTTGAGAAGGTAGTAGGGTGTGATGTCCTAGTATTTGTATGACATACACAGAGTAGGAAGTGATATTCCTATACTACGATCGGTTACACTTTGGTCGTCACACAGTGGTTTCTCCACACAGGACTTAGATATTATATCAGATATACTGGTTACTAGATCTATGGTTTTAGATCTAGATTTGGGTGGTTTCCTAATTAAGGGTACTTAGACAGCATTCTAAGAGTAATTAGAATGGACGACTCCTGGCACGGTAGTGTACCTGCAGGTGATGGAGTCACCCTCTCTAAAGGTGTCTTACAGACTAAAAGGGAGAGGGATGTGCATGATTGGCAGATCACTTGCTCAGGCAATTGAGTCAATCATGAGATGTCAAGTACCACACCAGATGTTGTTCTTGCACTAGATGCAATAAGTAGATACTGATCCAATCCTGGAGAAACAGTCGGAAGCAGTTTTAGAACATAAGTGGATGTTCAAGGGATATGATAACGACAGCCTCATGCGGGAGACAGTTATCAATCCAGGCTTCCAAGGTGACCTGAACGACAAGGAAGTTGTCAGAGTTATAGTTTTTCCTTCTGACGAGGGGCAGTATTTTGGACAGGTGGTCCAAGGTAATACTGAGGGAGGCATGATGCAGGATACTGATTAAGTTCAGTTGACGATACAGTCTAAGAAATTTGGATTTGGAGTTCATTTATGAGCTAGGTCCCATCAGACATCCAGACACATTCTAAGACAGGTATTGCTCATTTCGGGAGATGGCTTTCTCCGCGAACATAAGATATAGAGAGACATAGAAAGAAACATCAAGGCGGATCCACTCACTGAGGCTATTTCTCGAACGCAATAGTTTCGCAAACGGGATTTGTGAGACTGACTAGTAGAGTAGTTGGGTGTTCGGTATCACACGGGCTGTGAGTATGCGACATCGCAATAATTCGCCTTGAGTGCAAGTGGGAGATTGTTGGAGATAGTGCCCTCAGAGTCAATTATTGGATCACAGGCACGTGATTGCAATGATTGAGGGAAGACCTATCCCAGGAGGACAGTCTTACTCAAGATGATAGTATGCTATTTGGTTTATCTTTATAATCGTGTACTGCTTTAGGTGACATGAAAGGTCACTATTGCACGTTGATAGAGCCCCTAGGATTCATGCTTGACTGCCAGCAGTATGAGGGAGATCATATACGTGGGAGCTGGTAGTCTATAAGCACATCCTTAAAAGGTCCCTAGTCATGGGAGTTTCGAGACAGGGCATCGATACTCCAGAGTAGACTAGTGTATACAGTCGAGACCTCGACGAGGGGCGGTGGCCGGTCTCACAAGCCACTGGTGTCAGTTGGTTCACCTAAGATGTATACAGGTGCTCATTGGGTTATGAGTACACCGGACAGGACTCGCCGGGAACATGCTAGTTGGTCTTATGCTTGACGTCCGATAGCAGTTCCCTGGTGACATGTGTACAGGTTAGTTCATCGACCTGAGGATCGTCATTTGTCTCGTGTGAGTTCCTACTGTACTTTGATTACTACCCTACCACGCTCAAAGAAGACGTGCAAACAGGTTTTAGTTGGGTACAGTCCCGAGCCACATGGAGGCAGTGAGCGGATCTTCAGGGGTTCGTCTCTCCCGGTATTGGGGGTGAGGTCGCGCTGTGTCTAGGAGAGCCATTACACGAAGTCCTTGTCCAAGGCAGGAGATTTACTGGTAGGTATTCCAGAAGTATCTCAGGGTGTTCTGGGCTACACTCCGACATGACTTGTACCGCTTTTTGGGGTCTGACTTTTACCAACCCCCTTGGCCCGCCATGCGATGCTCATAGACGAACGGACCGGACTGTATGGATATTGTCACTGACAGGCTCAGTAGGGTGTCAGGATGAGTTCGCTCATCGACGTCCCTTTTGGCCAATAGCTGGTAGCCCGTCACGTATGGCTAATACCTCTGACGTGCTAGTGGTTAAATCCATAGCCATAGTATTGACGAGTCTTTAGAGTCTCCCACATTCAGTTACTCAAGTTTCGGGCGAAACGCTGTAGAGGCCGTATGGAGATATGGCAGGGTTCGATCAGATACGTGCGGTATTGCACGGATCAGGATCGGACGGCTAGTACTAGAGGCCATATGGAGATATGGCAGGGTTCGATCAGATACGTGCGGTATTGCACGGATCAGGATCGGACGAATAATACTAGCCGGCTTTGGTTTAAGCCGGATCCTAGTATAGTACAGTGTAGATTTTGCCTCATTGCATTTGTATTTCGGTTGGAATACAAATGCGGGTGTGTATACACAGTATCGGGGTTTTCCTGTAATTTATTACGGGACCAGTTTTCTAGAGTTGCCAGTTTGTTTTCCCTTTCGGCCATATTTCTTTGTATCTTTCATTGGCCGAAGATTGGTGGAGGAGGGCTTATTTGCATTTGTGCAAATAAGCAATTTGGAAGGGGGTCTTTGCATATTATTGTATCATGATAGTTCCACCATCACATTGACTTCTTAGTTCATGATGGTTCATGATGGCTTGACCTTTTGGAGTGATGATTGGTTGGTTGAGTGTTGGATTTTCCTTGTGATGATTTCTTCTCATCATCTCTTTTCTCTCTCTTGGATTATGAGAGACTCTCATTCTTTTGATACACTCTCTCCCTCATTCTCTCCATTCCTCATGCCATGGCCGGCCATTCCCTTGTAGAGGCTGTCCAAATTTTGAGTGGGGAATTTTTGTTCATTTCATGCTGCAAAAATTCCCAAGTTCATCTCCCAAAAGTCTTAGCTCATTTTCTCCACCATATGGTAACCTCCAACAACCCGAAATGAGACATGAGCACTACACATTCTACAGCAATCCTTGGGCACGTCGGCTCGCCAACTTCGTGCCCGAGTTGCCTCGGTATAGAGGCGGGAGCCCGTAAAAGAAGCAGGCGACGTGGTGCCCTTCTGTAAGTCGATGTACAACACCCCAGTACTTGTGGGGAGGCGGAATTTTCAAAAACGAACTTGTTTTGTGAACAAACATCGACTAACCGCTTGTATCGAAGCTAAACGATAACTAACTTAAAACATAGAGTTTCTATGCTACTATGTTTAGGGATTATACCTAACGAATCGTGTCCTTCGTCTTTGCGAACTCCACCTCCTCCTCGGCCTTCTCGAAGTAGTAGACGATCCACCCGAGAGCTTTACTCCAAGCTTAGCCTCTAACCTTGAGGCAACTAAACTTCTCTAAGTGCTAATCAAAGAAGCTAGGTGAAATATAGAGAGGGTTATGGATTAAGTAGTCTAACAAATCCTTGTACTCAACACATGAGAGTGGAGGATTAGGGTTTGAAGAGGGAGAGCTTGAGGAGAGAGAAGATGATAATAATTATCACGTGAGAATAGTAAGTTATCATAATATATATGAAACTTTAAAATTCATCTATAAAAGAAAAACAAATGATGAATAATCAAGTTTCATAAATATCTAATGGTGATTCATAACCATGACTCATTAAGCATTTATTGTGCATTAATGATATCTATGAATCACTCTCATGACTCACTAAACCCAATTAATGCATATGACACCTAAACCTTCTTAGTCACCATCTTCTAGAAGCTTCTCGTGCAATTACGATAACGCCCCTCCTTTCCGCAAAAATACGGAAAAACTTTAGACTGTATAAATCCAATAACCGGATACCAGTAACTGGCTTAAACCAAAGCCGACTGGTAAAAACTGTCCGAAAGTCGTACGCGCGTAAACGCACGTATGTGTCCGAACCCTTGTCGTAAAACCATACGACATCTATATAATTTCGCCTGGAGTAGGGAAACTCTCTGTGTGGGACTCTAGAGACTCGACTACTACGCTGGCAGTGGGTTTAACCACAGACCCCAAGCGGCACTAGCTGTACGTAACGGTCCCCAGTTCGATGTCGATAAGAAGGCCGACGAGGGAACCCATCCGAACTCCTACTGAGTCTGATGTGACAATCTCCATACAGTCCGGTCCGTTCGTCCAAGACTATCGCATATCGGGCCTAGGGGGCGGCAAGCGTCAGTCCCCTAATAGCGGTATAAGTCGTGTCGGAGGGAAGCCCATTACACCCTGAGAAACTACAGGAACCTACCAGCAAATCTCGCTTGCCCTGGCCAGGGACTTTGCGTAATGGCTCTCTGACACAGCGCGATATCAACTCCCAATACCGGGAGGGACGAATCCTTTCTAACCGCCACTGCCTCCAAGTGCTCGGGACTGCACCCAACTGCTACCTGTTTGCACGACTCCTTTGAGCCGTGGTAGGGTAGCAATCTAAGAACAGTTGGACACACTCGAGGCGAAGTAGCAGTGTCAAGTCTGCGGACTATGCTGTACTTATGTCACCTGGGAACTGTTCATTGACGACTGGTATAAAACCAACCAACAGTTCTCTGTGAGTCCTGTCCGGTGTACCCGTAACCTAACGAGCACCTGTATACTATCTCCAGTACAACGTACTGACGGCTGTGGGACAGACCATCTCCCCAAGTGGGATGAGAAGCGTACACACTAGTCTACTCCGGAGTATCGATGCTCTGTCTCGATAATCCAACGACTAGGGACCTGAATAAGGATGTGCTTGTAGACTACCCAGCCCCCACTAGTGTGACTGCCATCACAACGCTGGTAGTCAAGCAAGATCCTAAGAGCTCTATCAATACGTACACTCACATATCAAGATAGAAAAACCAAGTAGCATACTACCATGTTTAGCAAGACTGTTATATACATGTGAATATCCCAAGCTTCCATTAAGTAATATACAAACTAGTATGATACAGTAATGGCCTTCTAGGGCATAAACACTAACAATCTCCCACTTGCACTAGGGCCATGTACTGGCATATCGAAGACCAATGATCTCGAGTAGCCTCTCGAACTGAATCTGAGGTAGGGCCTTCGTGAATGGATCAGCAATGTTCTCTTCAAATGCAACTCTCCGAACCTCGATCTCCTGACGATCAATGATCTCCCTGATCAGGTGATACCGCCTCAAGATGTGTCCGGACTTCTGATGGGACCTTGGTTCCTTCGCTAAAGCTATAGCTCCGTTGTTGTCGCAATACAAAGGTATTGGATCAACTATGGTAGGAACCACCTGAAGTTCTGTTAGGAACTTCTTCATCCAGACTGCTTCTTTTGCGGCATCGCAAGCAGCTATATACTCCGCTTCCATCGTCGAGTCAGCAACGGTGTCCTTCTTGGAGCTCTTCCAGCACACCGCCCCTCCATTGAGGGTAAAGACATAACCTGACATGGACTTGGAATCGTCCTTATCACTCTGGAAGCCGGAATCAGCAAAGGCCTCCAACCTGAGGTCTTTTCCGCCGTAAACCAAGAACATCTCCTTAGTCCTCCTCAGGTACTTGAGAATGTTCTTTACTGCTATCCAGTGATTCTCCCCTGGGTCTGACTGATACCGGCTTACCACGCTTAGTGCGTAAGCTACATCTGGTCTGGTACACAACATCGCATACATTATAGAGCCTATCGCAGAAGCGTAGGGTATAATAGACATGCGTTCCCTTTCCAAATCAGTCTTTGGAGACATCTCTTTGGAGAGGGTGATTCCGTAACAAGCCGGTAGATTACCGTGCTTAGAATCTTCCATACTGAATCTTTTCAGTACAGTGTCGATATACCTGGACTGCGAAAGTCCCAACATCCTCTTGGATCTATCACGATAGATCCGGATCCCCAGAATGTAAGAGGCATCACCCAGGTTTTTCATGGAGAACCTGTGTGACAAGAATCCTTTGACAGATTGTAGCATAGGAATGTCATTTCCTATCAATAGAATGTCATCCACGTACAAGACGAGGAATACGACACTTCTGGCTACAACTTTACTATATATGCACGGTTCATCTGGATTTTTGATAAAGTCATATTCTTTGACTGTCTCATCAAAACAGATGTTCCAACTCCGTGATGCCTGCTTTAGTCCATAAATGGACTTAAGCAGCTTGCATACTTTCCCGCTGCTCCCACTCTGATTCAAACCCTTTGGCTGATCCATATAGACGCTCTCTTCTAAATTTCCATTCAGAAAAGCCGTCTTTACGTCCATCTGCCAGATTTCATAATCATGGAAGGCAGCAATAGCAAGAAGGACCCGAATGGATTTGAGCATATCCACTGGAGAAAAAGTTTCGTCATAGTCCAAAACCAGGTCTTTGACGAAAACCCTTTGCAACAAGTCTAGCCTTATAGGTTTCCACCTGTCCATCTACACCAATCTTTTTCTTGAAGATCCATTTGCATCCTATGGGTTTTACCCCATCTGGAGCAAAGTCCAAAGTCCATACTTTGTTGGTGTACATGGACTCCATTTCGGTCCGCATTGCATCTAGCCATCGTACCGAGTCGCCGCTCTGGATGGCCTGCTGGAAGTCAGTAGGTTCATCATCATCTATGATGCAATCCTCTCTATCCCCATCTATGAGAAAACCGTAGTATCTCTCAGGCGGATGAGACGGCCTACTACTCCTGCGAAGGGTTGCGGGAATGTCCTGTACTTCTTGAACTTCCGGTTCTACCAAACTTTCTGTAGCAGTTTGTGGTTCTGGAATTTCTTCCAGTTCTACTACGCTCCCACTCTTCTGATTTTCTAAAAATTCAGTTTCTAAGAAGCGGGCATGACGAGAAACAAAAACCTTTTGTTCCTCTGCATAATAGAAACAATATCCTGTAGAGTTCTTTGGATATCACACAAACTTACACTCTACTAAGCGTGCCTTGAGCTTGTCCGGATGCTGCTTTTTTACAAAAGCTGGACATCCCCATGTCTTCAGGTACTGAAGATAGGGTTTCTTCCCACTCCACATCTGATATAGTGTGGTAGGCACAGTTTTGGTTGGAACTCTGTTCAAAAGATATGTCGCTGATTCTAGCGCATATCCCCAGAAAGATCGCGGTAACTCAGCATTACTCATCATGGATCGTACCATATCCAATAGGGTTCGATTCCGTCTCTCCGATACACCGTTGTGCTGTGGAGTGTATGGAGGAGTAAGCTGAGAGAGAATTCCTTTCTCTTTTAGGTAACCTAGGAACTCGGCACTTAAGTATTCTCCACCTCGATCAGATCTCAGTGTCTTAATACTTTTGCCTGTTTGGTTTTCCGCTTCACTCTTGTATTCCTGGAATTTCTCAAAGGCCTCAGATTTATGCTTCATTAAGAAGACATGTCCAAACCTAGAGAAATCATCCGTAAAAGTAATGAAATAGGAATAACCACCTCTCGCATGTGTAGACATTGGACCACATACATCGCTGTGTATGAGTCCTAAGAGCTCGCTCGCTCTTACTCCTTGTCCAGTAAATGGAGTCTTTGTCATCTTTCCTTTGAGACAAGATTGACAAGTGTCATAAGTTTGATATTCGAATGAGTCCAAATATCCTTCTCTATGCAACTTAGTCAACCTTCTCTCATTGATGTGACCCAGTCTACAATGCCATAAGAAAGCTTTATTTAAATCTGGAGACTTTCTTTTTAGTGTGTTCTGGACATTGAAAATTTGGAGTTGGTTTAAAACATATATACCGCTATTTAGTGTACCGGACCCAATCAAACCATGATTAAGGTGGATGTTGACAACATTTCTTACAAACGTGAAATCATAACCTTTATTTGATAACAAGGAAACTGATATGATATTACACGTTAAGCTTGGTACAAAATAACAGTTATGTAAAACCAAAATGTGTCCACTCATCAATCCTAGGTGATAATCCCCGACGGACGCAGCTCCCACGCTAGCTCCGTTAGCAACCTTTAGGGTCATATCACCTTCCTTCAGCACTCTACGGTTTCTCAGTGCCTGCAATGAATTGCAAATATGAGATCCTGATCCGGTATCCAATACCCAGGAAGTAGAGTTGATCGACAGACAATTCTCAATTACAAACACACCTGAAGTCGAAGCCACAGCTTGCTTCGGTTCCTGGTTCTTGGCGTTCCACGCCTTGCAATCCTTCTTCCAGTGCCCTTTCCTGTCACAATGGAAGCACTCATCCTGGCCAACTACCGGTGCTGCAAACTTTTTCTTTCCCTTCCCTCCCACCTTACTAACACCTCCTCTAGGTCTGGGTGCGGCCTTCTTCTTCCTTCCTTTGGCCCTTGCCTTGGACCCGGAAGAAGATGTACCGCCAACAAACATAGCGGGTGTTTCCCTTGTATTCTTCAAGGTTCCCTCTGCACTCCTTAACATGTTCAGGAGTTCCGAAAGTTCAACTTCTTTTCTTTGAATGTTGAAGTTCAGGATAAACTGGGCGTAGGTGGAAGGAAGGGACTGGAGAATAAGGTCTGTATAGAGCTCATTATCCAAAGTCGTCCCAAGGTCTGCGAGCTCTTCTATATAGGTGATCATCTTTAGGACATGTTCTCCTACCGATGACCCGACAGCCAACCTCGCTCGAAACAAGTTCTTAGAGGTCTCGTATCTTGCTATACGAGATTGCTCTCCATAAAGTTCCTTTGTATAGAGAAATATGCCATCAAGGTCCATATCCTCGTGCCTCCTCTGATGTTCATTGTTCATCGAGGCAAGCACGATGCACTTGGCTTTCACGCAATCTAAATCCCAGGTTTTGCGGATTTCCTTATCCGCATTACTGGATTTGGGACCAGGGACAGCAGGTGCCGTAGCGGTGAGGACGTACCCCAATTTGTCATAGGTCAAAGCCATTTTGACATTCCGCAGCCAATCTTTATAGTTTGGCCCTGTCAGTATATTTTTCTCTAAAAGTAACTTAAGTCCAGTCATTTTCAGGGTCGCTGCAATTAGGAGAGAGAGAAGAAAACTCTTTAGCATGATGCTCTTGCAAGTTTAGAGTGGTTTTTAGTTTATCTAAACTGGATGGCTCCCACTGTTTCTCGAATCCTTCCTCAAACCATAAAAGAAGAATTAGACAGGACTATTTTCACCGTACAATACTTGCTTAACCGTTCAGCCAGGTTAGTGTCGATACTTCGAGGGAGGTTTTCCAACGCTTTCGCGAAGTTCCTTAATTAAATAACCTCTTTTCTCTGGGGGCGTAACCCCTCTGACACTTTTCTGGACACCTACTTGGTTTATAGCATTGATCGTTAAGTGATGAATATCCTGATAAATAGCATATACTCATAGTAGGATCGGGATCCAAATATCATCGTATGATAATGTTGAAGGAATCCTACCAACATTCATCAAACTCCAAATGGTATGCATCTCTTTGCAAATTTCAGTTTCTTTAGAAATTCCCGATATAAGTTTTTGCCCCATGCTCTTATGACCTTGACGTATGCCAACAAATCATAAGTCACATGTCAAGTTCTGCCAATCATTATCTTGTTAATTTGAACCCACCCGTATATACCCTTGACGTATGCCAACAAGGTAATGCGACTGTCCCGAACCAACACATCTATCTATGCAACAAATGAATACTCCAGCAGCTACCAAATACTATGCCTTGACGTATGCCAACAAGCATAGCTTGAATACTACTGACCATCCATAAGAAATGACGGAGGGCTACGACTGGTTTTGGCGAAACCGTGAACGTAGTGAACTTGATATAACCGAAGGAACCTGATAGCTTTTATAAGGAGTGGTTAAGTCTCCGCATTTAAAAATATCTGTTTTAAAATTAACCGAGTGGTTTCTTTTAAATTGTTCCAACGATTAAAACTTTGGTTTATTTTCTTTGCATTATAGATAATGCGTCCCATCATTAACCTATCATTGCAGAAAACAACGAAAATACAACGTCCTCTTATGCCATCCGCATTTGCCACGGGGTCCCGTCATTACCCGTTAGGTTACTTAACTAACGACAGAGCGGGGGCTGGGCTAGCGCGGGTGTAAAACATAAGTGACGTCTAAATAGCTATCATATATATAGATATTTTACATTTGTCTGACGCAATGATATTCATTCCAGATCACAGATGAACTTAATTGGATTTGCAAGCAATCCGTGTTTGTTTTGAGCCTGCAACAAAATACGGATTACACAGTTGTGATGAATAGCCATTACCCCTCCCACGACCCCTACGGGTGCGGCAAACTACCCGCCCGGCAGTTTGTGCACCCCACCTTGGGTCTGTCCTAGGAGCAAAAACAGTAAAATGAAATAATACAACGGTGGCTACAACCGCAACCTGGATGTGCCCCGCAAAATAATATTACAACAAATTACATTTACATCAAATGAATTAAATGATAACCCATCACATAACCCCGGGTATACATCACAACAGTCCAACACAGTTCATATGAACAAACAGATAAAATCCATTTCAGAAATGTGCAACCCCCTGCCAACTGACATACTAGCAGTTAGGGGAGGTTTACGAACACATTATACAAACACAGATATAATCCAACAAGCAAATACTGTATAATTTCGATCGATTAAACACTTTTAATTTTGCTCCAATACTGCTCTGTAAATCTGAAACCTGAGCAAAAATAAAATATTCCATAAAATCCCAAATCACACAGAGAAGCAACACAGGGAATTTGGGTTCCTGACTCGGCAACTCGGCGGCAGAAGCGCGGCGGATCGGTGGGATCCGCCGCGGTTCCGCGGCCCGGTGGACGATTCAGGACCCCAAATTTCTTGGGTGTTCTTCTGGTGTCTTTTTAAGCTTTCTGAACTTCCCTGAAAAATTTTATGACTTCATTTAAAATTCGACAGAAACTTGTGATTTCGGGTTTCTCCGGTTTCGTTTTTTCCGTTCGAAATTCATACAAATTTGCAAGTAAGTTATTTATTGTTTAGCGAGGCTCTGATACCACTGTAAGTCGATGTACAACACCCCAGTACTTGTGGGGAGGCGGAATTTTCAAAAACGAACTTGTTTAGTGAACAAACATCGACTAACCGCTTGAATCGAAGCTAAACGATAACTAACTTAAAACATAGAGTTTCTATGCTACTATGTTTAGGGATTATACCTAACGAATCGTGTCCTTCGTTTGGGAACTCCACCTCCTCCTCGGCCTTCTCGAAGTAGTAGACGATCCACCCGAGAACTTTACTCCAAGCTTAGCCTCTAACCTTGAGGCAACTAAACTTCTCTAAGTGCTAATCAAAGAAGCTAGGTGAGATATAGAGAGGGTTATGGATTAAGTAGTCTAACTAATCCTTGTACTCAACACATGAGAGGGGAGGATTAGGATTTGAAGAGGGAGAGCTTGAGGAGAGAGAAGATGATAATAATTATCAAGTGAGAATAGTAAGTTATCATAATATATATGAAACTTTAAAATTCATCTATAAAAGAAAAACAAATGATGAATAATCAAGTTTCATAAATATCTAATGGTGATTCATAACCATGACTCATTAAGCATTTATTGTGCATTAATGATATGTATGAATCACTCTCATGACTCACTAAACCCAATTAATGCATATGACACCTAAATCTCCTTAGTCGCCATCTTGTAGAAGCTTCTCGCGCAATTACGAGAACGCCCCTCCTTTCCGCAAAAATACGGAAAAACTTTAGACTGTATAAATCCAATAACCGGATACCAGTAACTGGCTTAAACCAAAGCCGACTGGTAAAAACTGTCCGAAAGTCGTACGCGCGTAAACGCACGTATGTGTCCGAACCCTTGTCGTAAAACCATACGACCTCTATATCGTTTCGCCTGGAGTAGGGAAACTCTCTGTGTGGGACTCTAGAGACTCGACTACTACGCTGGCAGTGGGTTTAACCACAGACCGCAAGCGGCACTAGCTGTACGTAACGGTCCCCAGGTAGATGTCGATAAGAAGGCCGATGAGGGTCCCCAGGTAGATGTTGTAAATTAACATTTCGTTCCTCATTTCCTTTTCCCGTCTTTTCCATTTGAAACTCCACCCAAACCCTACGCAAGCGCTCCGTTAGGCACCCTACCCTACCAAGGTAAAGGTGATTCCTAACCGTGTCCGGTTGCATTCGGTTTGGCCGGAGGCGAAAGCAAGATACAAGAACGGACGGACAAGGGTCAATAAGCCGGATTCCACGAATACCATGCTTAAATACCCTAATCCACGTTGTTGTCGATTGCTCTAGCTTCATTGGTTGAGTTCGGCTCAAAGTACTTGAATACGGAATCCATTAACTTACACTATCCTATCGTTTCCTAACAAGCCTTATACTTGAATATAACACATAGGTTAAATAACGAACAAATCCGCCACGCGCATTAACTCGTTAAAACAAGAACGTAAAACTTATCATCTCCCGGTGGATCGACCCGTGCTCATCGCGGCTAGCTGCAAAGCGACACCGTCCAGATCGCGGTTAAACATTAGAACTCTTAAATATCCGACACGCTTTTGGCGTGCGATCAACACACTCGAGGCGAAGTGACAGTGTCAAGTCATCGGACTAAGCTGTACTCATGTCACCTGGGAACTGATAACTGACGATAGGTATAGTACCAACCAATAGTTCCCGACGAGTCATGTCCAGTGTACTCATAACCTAACGAGCACCCGCATACTATCTCAAGTACGATGTACTGACGGCTGTGGGACAGACCGTCTCCCACACTGGGATGAGAAGCTCATACGCAAGTCTACTCCGGAGTATCGATGCCCTGTCTCGATAGTCCTTCGACTAGGGACCTGCATAAGGATGTGCTTATAGATTACCCAACCCCCACGAGTGTGACTGCCATCACAACGCTGGTAATCAAGCAAATATCCTAAGGGCTCCACTAATGTGTATAGGTGATATACTAAAATAAACACATGTACACATTAAAGTAGAAACAAACCAAGTAGCATACTACTATATTGAGCAAAATTGTCTACATAAGGTGAATATCCCAAGCTTCCATTAAGTAATATACAAACTAGTATGATACAGTAATGGCCTCTAGGGCATATACACTAACAATGATCACCATCATACTGCTGGCCGTCAAGCAAGAATCCTAAGGGCTCTATCAATGTGTAATAGTGATCTGTAAGGTCACCTAAAGCAGTACACAATGATAAAGATAAACCAGATAGCATACTTCATCACGAGTAAGGCTGTCCTACCGGCATATGTCCTCCCTCAATCATTGCAATCACGTGCCTGCGATCCAATAATTGACTTTGAGGGCACTATATCCAACACTAACATCTTTTTTAACTACGTCTTCGGCTACCAATGTTATGCCTTTGTTGGCAACCAAATCCATGATTTGATCTTGAGTTAGCGGGCTACTGTCATCGGTAGCCAAGACATTTCCCGAGATAGGATGCGACTGACTTTCATGCAGCCTGCCTACCTTTGGATTTGAGGAAATAGGTGTCGGCTGTCTCGGGACACCGTTTCCCGGTTCATGAGCAGAACCCTGCGCTTGATTGGACGACTGATAGGCAAGTTGGGCCATGAGCTGTAAGACGACGTTTGTCAAGTCTTCAATTTTTGAGTAGAGCTTGGCCATCTCCATGTCTTTACTTCTGAGCTGTTTTTGGAGCTCTTAGAGAAGTTGTTGCTCTGTGTTCTTGGGACGGAAGATTGGCACCTCTTCGCTTTCCGAGCCCGACTCCTCATGAACCGAGAGATCTCTTCGCTTATCAGCTTCACTGGGAGGATTTTCATTACCTTCTATAGGATGCTAGTCTTGGAAAGTGACAACCACATTCACACTAGATTGGATTTGAGACGTAGTGGCCCCACCCTTGCTCTTGCTGCGCGTGCCAACCTTGTAGACAGTGTGGACCACATATCCAGTCATTTCTTCATCTTTGGCGGGGTAACCCTGTTCTTCTAACCTCATGAAGTTCAGCCTAGCAGGAGCCCTAGCCCTTTTGTTTGCTCTGTATCTGAGCCTTTTCTGTCTTGGTTTCTCGATTTTGAGGGCTTAGCGGGCATCCGTCATCTAGGAAGCCATCGTGAGCCGATTAATGGGGAGCTTAGAGAAGATACCCAATCGAGCAGTTATCAAGGGCACCGCTGGAGCTTGCTCGAGACGCCTTATTGCTCGGTGGTGGGATGAGAGGTGGAGACTGAATTCTTTTCTGTGGAAGAAATTGATGGAATTTCCTTCGACTGGGGCCAAGGAAAGTTGTTCAAACACCGACTTGCGTTTGGGTTAGGGCGCTTTCGAGACCACCATATTTGGCCACTTCCCTTTTGAGGCGGGTTTATTAGTCACCGGGGCTCGAGGAACATAGATGGCGTTAGCTAGCACGAACAGAATAGAGGCAAATGGTAGCGGCGGATCCTCCTACTGTCGCCCGAGATTGGCCGGAAGAACCGTCCTTGCGTACATCTTCATCGTGTAGGAGATGGGAGCTGTGTCGAGAGCTGAGCTTATCCTTGGGGACATTTTGTTGCGTCCGAAGTTGCGATTGGAAAACGTTAACCTGCACAAGAAAGAATGATATCAGTAAAGACAATCAATGTATATGTTGATTGAGTTCGCATGGATATTTAACCTGAAATATGGGATGTGAGATTGGTCCCACCGGGCTTGCCAGAATCTGTAGGGTGTTTTTCGTCACCCCATTGAGATGGGAGTACGCGTCGCTTGTCAGGCGTTCTACAGATTCCCCCGACCTAGGGTTGGCTGAGGTTTATTGATTGTGGGGATCCGAATATCCAGTAGCGGTGGACTAAGCTGTCGTTAATTACCCCTCGCCTTTGGAACGAGGGAACCACCGATTGACGGGTCAAATAGGTCATGTGAACTCAATGTGCAGTGTTGTGTTTTAAAGGGGTTTTGGATATATCGGGGTCCCCGCAAAGTTTTACGGGAGTCCCGCTACCCGGATAGCGGGCTGGGGATCAAGAGGGCAAGCAGCCCCCTTGCTGGGTGCAGGGCAGCACCCCGTTAGAAATTTTTTCTAACGGGGGATGGTGTTTTTAGTGTGGAGTGTATGTAAAATGAGGGGGGGAAAAGGCGTCCAAAGGACGCCTGAGCGCCAGCGCCTCACGTGCCAAGCAAGTGGGCACTGGGTGCTAGGTGCCGGCACTCGAGGCGCTTGGGTGCGAGCGCCCCATGTGCCCGGCTCGTGGGCGTTGGGCCCCAGGGCCCCACGTGCATGGCATGCGGCCACTGGGAGCCAGTGCCCCACGTGCTTGGCATGCGGGCGCTGGGCGCCAACGCCCCACGTGCTTGGCACGCGGGCGCTGGGCGCCAACGCCCCACGTGCTTGCCATGCGAGCACTGGGCGTCAGCAAAAAAGGGACTTTGTCCCTGCACTGGGAGCTGTGCTCCCGATTTGACTTCTGGAGTTAAACTCTAAAAAAAGAGATTAATTATGGAGTTGAACTCCAACAGATCTTGAATGGAGTTAAACTCCTAGAAATCTTTAGAAATTATCAAAGGGGGGCCTTTTTTGTTTCTCTCCCCTTTGTCTCTGGATCTTCCCAAGATGGGATTTTTGGAGATGGGTCTCCTTCTTCTTCCTCTCGGTCAGCCGGATCTTGGAGAAAGGGAGTGAGATTTAAAAATCTCCCTGTTTTGAGATCTGATGGAAGATCTGAGCTCCCCTTTGTGGGTTTTGTGGTGAAAAGCTATTTAATTTTGGAATAGGAAGAGTAAAACTCTTGATTTAATTGAAAAGGGGACGAAGGTTTCGACCTTGAGGAAGGAGAAGGAGGCACAAAAACCCTAGATTTTGAGGGGAATCAAAAGTTCTCCTTTTATTTCATTATCACGTTGCCATATATAAGCTTACAAATTTACATATAGCCCCTTGGGCTTTACAAAATGGAATTTTGCCTATCCCATGCCTCATGTGCTCATTTCTTTTGCACATGAGCCATGGGCTTTACAAAAATTTTGTTTTATGCCTATTTTCCATAAATTCATGCATAAAATATTACATCAAAATTAATTATTACATGATTTCATTTTGGCATGGGGGAGGCCGGCAGCGGGGCTCGACTTGGGCATGGGCCCACTTGATATGGGCTTGGGCCCGCTTACTTGGGGTTGACTTTGAATTTAACTTGGTCAACTGAGGTGCAATTTTTAACTCCAACATCGGTCAATACATCTATATTATTATCTTAATTAAGGCCTGACATGGTCGCTACCTGGAGAGAGAGAGAGAAGAAAACACTTAGCGTATTCTCTTGCAAGATTAGATTGGTTTATTATCTTATCTAATCAAGATGGCTCCAACTGTTTACTGTTTTTAACAAATCTTTCCTTCAAACCGTAAAAGGTAAGACTAGCCGGGATTAATTACACCTTACAATATCGCCAATTTTTCAGCCAGGTCAGTGTCGGTACATTGAAGGAGGTTCCCCGTGATTACGCATGGACCTAATAAAAATAAACATCGTTTTCCTAGGGGCGTAACCCCGTTAACACCTTTCTAGACACCTACTTGATCGGCTAATTGTCTTGTGTAAAATTCTCCCAGGAGTAACTCTTACTCGCAGTGAGTATCGGGATCCCACTATCTCATAGAAGGTATGCAATCTCATTGCAAATTTCAACACTTGAAATTTCCGATAATAGTTTTTACCCCTAGCTCCCTATGACCTTGACGGAGGCCAAACTACCCATAGGGCGCTAGTCAAGTTCAACCTGTTCATTTCTTGATTGAATTAGACCCACCCGCACGACCCTTGATGGAGGCCAAACAACGCCATACGAATACCCTAATCCAATCACATCTCAAGCTGCAGATAAGTACTAATCAGCTACCACACACTACGCCTCGACGGAGACCAAACTACCGTAGCACGGATACTAAAATAGCACTTATCTGAAATGACGGAGGGCTACGCAGGTTTTTAAGAAAACCATGAGCGTAATGAACTTGATATCGTTGTAGAAACAGGCGAGTTTTGAAAAGGAGTGTTTTTAGGCTTTTATTAGTTTTGCTAAAGAGGTCACTCCCGGTGAAGGGATCTCGGCTCTTTCCTTATCGAATAAGGTGTTGGATATTTCACAAATACCACTATGCAAAGAAAGAACCAAAGAAGCAATCAAATGAAAAAACCGAGTGGGTTGTAGAATCTGCTAGCTTTTGCTCAAGAGGTCACTCCCGGTGAAGGGATCTCGGCTCTTTCCTTATCGAATAAGGTTCTGGAAATTCTACAAGGAATACCGTTATGCAAAGCAAAAACTAGAGCTACCTTTTCTGAAAATTTGATTGTACAGCATATTTTAGGTATCATTCTTTCATTAATCTCATTAATGAAGTCCCATCATTTATGCTTCCTAAGTATCACAGAAGAAACGAAAATACAACTTACGCTTATGCCACCCGCATTCGCCACAGTGTCCCGTTATGCACCGTTAGGTTACTTAACTAACGGCATAGCGGGGCGGGACTAGCGCGGGTGCATAACATAAGCAATGTTTATTATATATCATATATACAATAATAAAGAATTCGTCTCACGCATATAAAGTGATCACGTCACAGAATATCAGCAGCAGAAGATAACATATGAAATATTGGATATACTAGGAATTCCGTGTTTTAAATTAAGGCAGTATAAAACACGGATTTCATGGTCGTGATGAATAGCCAAACCCACATCCCTAGACCCCGACGAGAGCGGCACGCAACCCTACCAATTCTAGAGTTAGGAGACCCGGTGTCGACTCCTCGATATGGTCTCCCACTGGACTCTAGAACCCAGTTACTTATGCTCCCAACCTTGGGTCTATCCTAATGCGGAAAAGTAAATAATATACAACAATGGTGACATCATTCTCAACCTGGAAGTGCCCCAATAAAAGAATATTACATACATTTTTTTACATAAATGAAAATGAAAAACTCTCGTCTCACATAAAAAAAAAACCGGCTATTCAAAACACGACGATCCAATATAACATATCCCAACAACACATAACATCACATGTCATCAACCTAAGTAAATATGTGTCACCCAATTTTCGTTGACATATTGCAACGGAACTGGCGATACACCACAAATTACACTTACGGTCGTAAAAAAGAAAATGTCAAACTACAACATTTTGAATCAACAATCACCTTAGATATCATAAACTCGAAATATCACATACTTCGGATTTCATGCCTAACAATATGAATTCCAAATATTTTATCACATTCCATAAATAGCTAGACGATATTAAACATTCGGATCGAACCAACAAACACCCAAAATTTTCCGAAAAGCTCAACACTTGAGCGTAGTTTGAAAATACTCAGAACATGCCACAGTACCTATAGACCAACCGTAGAAGGGTCAACCCTTGCCTCACTTATGGCACTGCGGAACTACCGCAAACCCTAGTGTTTGGTGGTGGATCTTATGGACATTGAATCGAGCTAGGGTTTCGTTCTTCTAGAGGGTCCATCGCATTACTTGCATGATTTTTGAATGTTCTTTAACTTGGAAAAATCCAACTCTTGGAAAATTTCCCTCGAGAGTTAAAGTGGGTATTTGATATCCGTTCGAACTTTTTAACGCCACCTGAATAACCCAAAATAATGTTAGAATTACGACTACAAAACACTCTGAATTGCCTTTATAGAAAATTAACAACTAATGCAATTTTAGCAAAAACAAGGAACACCTGAAACACCAAAACCCAGAGACCAGAACACCAAACGAATACGAACCAGAAAAGAGCATAGGGGGCTGGCCAGGCCGGATTTTATGGCCATGTCATCGTTTCAAATCCGGTTGAATTGGTTCGTATTTGTTCAGTATTCATGTTACATCTCATATAACATTTTGCAGTTGCTTAAAATTGTTTCGACGACTTAAAAATATTGACAGAAACCGGGTTTTAGTTTCGAGTGTTCCGTAGTTGTTTCGGTTTTGTAATTCTACAAACATCGTCTAAATATCTAGCTTGGCTTTGATACCACTGTAGGAATGCCTAGCATGACAGCAAGGGTTCGTGAGGCATCATCCGTGCCATTTTCAAAATTTTGCCATGCTAAACAATCCTAACCCTAGAATCTTAACTAAAGAATTAGATGAAACATAGTGTAAACAACTTTATAACTAAGTGAACTAGGAATGCAACCTTTGTAGACCAGTCCTTCTCTTCAATAGCTCCATGTAGTAATCCCTTCGCTCCAAGTAGTGATCTTCCGGACTCAAGAATGGCTCCACAAGATGAAAGGAACGAGCTTGCACGAAGTCTTCGAGGCCGAAGATGATCTACGTCGAGGAGACACTAACCCAAGCCATTTCACTAATCAGGGATTAGTGAAGCTAACACCCTAAACTAAATGGCTAATCTCGTAAAAGACGATGAAGTTGGAATTTTGCTCACTTTAGAATTAATTTTCTCACTTTTTTCTTCTCCTCTCAAAAACCTAGAGTGCTAAGCTCTTGATGAAGAAGAAGAAGAAAATAATGGATGAGAGAGTGAATGGCAACCATGGGTGAGAAATATCTCATATAACTCATGTAGAGACTTAACCTTGAGTTTAGATTATGGTTGGGTTAATAAATAACTTATGTAAAACAAAATTAGTGGACTAAGTCAATGCATCTATAAGCTTCCACAAGCTTCATGCCATGTGACTAATTTCCAACTAATTTTGATTTACCTTAAATAAATAAACCTTGCATTATCATGAGCATTGTGTGAGTCTCATACACCCATGTAGTGTGTATCATCAAGCATGACACAGAAAAGAAAACACAATTAATATATATCACATATTTATTAAGTGTGCACATGTGAGAAAAGAAATGCTTATGTGAGAAAATATTAGTTAATGTAAATAGATATATCAAATATATAATTATACATTAAATCAATAAATCAACACTTGATTTAATAATCCGGCTATATCACATATAACCGACTAATATTATTTGTATCAACTTATTAAATCAAACTTGATTCGATAACCCAGCTATATCACATATAACCGACCGATACGAATAAATCGCGAGAATAGAATACGGTATCACATACTCGTATTAATCTCGGTCCCGCACATATCACATATGTGCTCCTACTTCTTTTTTCCTGATCCAGTAAACCTCTGTGTAGGACTCTAAAGACTCGTCAATACGCCGGCAGTAAGTGATGAACATATCTGGCACCCATAAGCCGTCAGCGGTACTACCTAGACGTAATGGCTACCCAGGTATTGAGCGATCAGAAGATCAACAAGCAAGCCCGCTCTAACCCCTGGAAATCCTGTCAGTAACACTACCATACAGTCCGGTCACTTCGTCTGATATGTCGCATCTCTAGTCTAGGGGTGGTAAACGTCAGACCCCAGTAACAGATAAGTCGTGCCGATGTGGGGCTCATAACTGGTCGAGAAACTATTGATAACAGTTACCAGTAGATCTCCATATCAGCCCAGGCTAAGGACTTCCTGTTATCGCCAATCGAGCATAGCGCAACATCAACCCACAATACCGGGAGAGACGAAACCCCTCCTATCGCTCACTGCCTCCATGTGATTCGGGAATATACCCAAAAGCCACCGTTTTGCTCGTTCTCTTGAACATGGTAAGGTGGAAATCAAAGCACAGTGGTAATCACACAAGACACTATGACGATCTCGGTCTACAGACTAACCTGTACCAGTGTCACCAGAGAAATGCTATCTGACGATAGGTATAATACCAACTAGGAGTTCTCGGAAAGTCTATTCGGTGTACCAAGTCTCCACTGAGCACCCGTATACCATCTTTGGTGTCAAACACCAATGGATGTGGGATCATCCATCGCCCATCATATGGGTCAAGAAGCGTATACGCTAGTCTACTCTGGAATATCGATGCCCTGTCTCGAAACACCCTCGACTAGGAAAAATTATAGCATGTACTTGTGGACTACCCTGGCCCCACTAGTATGATCTCCATCATAGTCCTAGTAGTCAAGTACACATCCTAAGGGCTTTATCAACATGTGAGAGCAAGATAGTATCACTATACAAGTCTATATGTTAAGACAATGAGCAACCAGATAGCATACTATCATGTCGAGTAAGAAAGTCCTCTCTATATATATCCAAGCATCCACTATAATATACATCACATGTACAATAATAGCCTCTAGGGCATACATATAACTAACAACCCTAAAGAGGTATCTCCTTCTATGCCCCTCTCATCCGTATATACATACCGGCTTTCTTATTCCGAGAAACACGAATACAAAGAGACGAAACGGATCCATCAATATAATACTAGGATCGGGCTTAAACAAAAGTCCACTAGTATTATCCGCCCGAAAATCATACACGCATAAGTGCACGTAGATGATCGAAGCACTGCCGTAAAACCATACGGCCTCTACACTTTTTGCCCAGTGCAGGGAAACTCTCTATGTGGGACTCTAAAGACTCGACACTACGCTGGCAGTGGGTTTAACTACGGGCCGTAAGCGGTACTAGCTGCACGTAACGGTCCCCATGTGGATGTCGATAAGAAGGCCGATAAGGAAAACCAATCCGAACTCCTACTGAGCCTGAATGTGACAATCTCTGTACAGTCCGGTCTATTTTGTCTAAGAGTATCGCATATTGGTCCTAGGGGGTGTAAGTCCACGTTGCCCACCCCGGTGCTTACGGGGAGTCGGAAACGGTATAAAAATTTGATTTTTAGAACTCAAGGCAACATGGATTAAAAGGAGGATCTTTTCTAAACAAAAACTAACAACCATACTAAAAGATTTAGCTACTCGGTAAAGGGTTATACCTAAGTCTTGAACTCCTTCTCTTCTTGCTCCTTGGAGTTGGATGAACGTGTCGTCCTCGTCACCTTCTCTTGCTGAAGAAAGATCCACCCAAGGGCCTCTATCTTTGGCTCCTACCTCAATCTAGAGGTAACTAAAGTGCTTGGTGTGCTAAACCTAGAACCTTAGGATGAGTAGAGAGTAATTTTGGTGTTTTATCTCAAAAGCTAAATGGTTCTCAACTCATGAGAGGAAGAGCTCTGAGAGAGAGGAAGAGCATGAGAGAATGAGGATAATATCAAACCTTCTCACATATATGTGATTTATGATAATTAAATAATTAATCAAAGATAATAGTGTTGGTTAACTTGAAATGACCATTATCATTTCACATTAATGAATTTTGCAAGAATCAAAGAGCATCTTTCATGTGAAATGATGATGGTCAATATGTCAACATAGGTCAACAAGTCAACCATAGTCAAATGGTCAACAACCCTAACCATAACACAATTATAATTAATTAATATTAATAATCAAATTTCACATATACATTAGGGTTAAGAAAAAGGACAACGGTCATCAACCCTAATGAAAGTCCTCTGCCTCTTCCTCAATCAACTGTGCATACACACCCGTATCCGTGTTCCGAGGAACACGAATACAATGAGATAAATCCAATCCCAAAACATATACTAGGATCTGACTTAAACCAAATCCCGCTAGTATCAACTGTCCGGACACCAAACATGCACAAGTGCGCGGATGTGAACGAACCCCGTCGCAAAACCATGCGACCTCTACTCTGTTTTGCCTAAAGGCGAATAACCCTCTGTGTGGGACTCTAAAGACTCGACACTACGCTGGCAGTGGGTTTAATCATAGACCGCAATCGGCACTAGCTGTACGTAATGGTCCCCAGGTAGATGCCGATAAGAAGACTGACGAGGTGAACCCATCTGAACTCCTACTAAGCCTGAATGTGACAGTCTCCGTACAGTCCGGTCTGTTCGTCTGAGAATATCGCATGGCGGGCCTATGGGGCGGTAAACGTCAGTCCCCTAATAGCGGTACAAGTCGTGTCGGAGTGTATCCCAGAACACCATGAGATAACACTGGAAACCTACCAGTATATCTCGCTTGCCCTGGCCAGGGACTTTGTGTAATGGCTCTCCTAGACACAGCGCGATATCAACCCCCAATACCGGGAGAGACGAATCCTGTCTAACCGTCACTGCCTCCAAGTGCTTCGGGACTGCACCCAACTGCAACCTGTTTGCACGATTCTTTTGAGCCGTGGTAGGGTAGCAATCTAAGAACAGTAGGAACACACTCGAGGCGAAGTGACAGTGTCAAGTCAACGGACTAAGCTGTACTCATGTCACATGGGAACTGATAACTGACGATAGGTATAATACCAACCAACAGTTCCCGACGAGTCATGTCCAGTGTACTCGTAACCTAACGAGCACCCGCATACTATCTCAAGTACGACGTACCGACGGCTGTGGGACAGACCGTCTCCCAAGCTGGGATGAGAAGCGTATACGCTTGTCTACTCCGGAGTATCGATGCCCTGTCTCGATAGTCCTACGACTAGGGACCTACATAAGGATGTTCTTGTGGATTACCCAGCCCCCACGAGTGTGACTGCCATCACAACGCTGGTAATCAAGCAAAGATCCTAAGGGCTCCACTAATGTGTAAAGGCGATATGCTATAAGAAACACATGCACACATTAAAGTAGAAACAAACCAAGTAGCATACTACAATTTTGAGCAAGATTTTCTATACAAGGTGAATATCCCAAGCTTCCATTAAGTAATATACAAACTAGTATGATACAGTAATGGCCTTTAGGGCATATACACTAACAATCTCCCACTTGCACTAAGGCCATGCACTGGCGTATCGAAGACCTATCATCTCGATCAGCCGCTCGAACTGAGTCTGGGGTAAGGCCTTTGTGAATGGATCAGCAGTGTTATCTTCCGTAGCAACTCTCCGAACCTCGATCTCCTGGCGACCCACGATCTCCCTGATCAGGTGATACCGCCTCAAGATGTGTCTGGACTTCTGATGGGACCTGGGTTCCTTCGCTAAAGCTATAGCCCTGTTGTTGTCGCAATATAGAGGTATTGGATCAAAAATGGACGGAACCACCTGAAGTTCTGTCAAGAACTTCCTTATCCAGAAGGCTTGTTTTACGGCATCTGTAGCTGCGATATATTCCACTTCCATCGTCGAGTCAGCAACGGTTTCCTGTTTGGAATTCTTACAACACACCGCCCCTCCATTGAGGGTAAAGACATAACCCGACATGGACTTGGAATCATCCTTGTCACTCTGGAAGCTGGAGTCAGCAAAGGCCTCGATCTGGAGGTCTTTTCCACCATACACGAAGAACATCTCCTTAGTCCTTCTCAGGTTCTTGAGAATGTTTTTTACCGCTATCCAGTGTTTCTCCCCACGGTTTGACTGATACCGGCTTACCACACTCAGTGCATAAGCTACATCCGGTCTGGTACACAACATCGCATACATTATAGAGCCTACTGTAAGTCGATGTAGTACACCCCAGTACTTGTGGGGAGGCGGAATTTACAAAAACAATCAAGTTTAAGGAACGAACATCGACTAACCGCTTAAATCGAAGCTAAACGATAACTAACCAAACATATAGTTGTTCTAAACTACTATGCTTAGGGATTATACCTATCGAAACTTGTCCTTCGTCTTTACGATCTCCTTGTTCTCCTCGGCCTTCTCTAGGTAGTAGACGATCCACCCGAGAGCGAAACTCCAAGCTAAACCTCTAAACTTGAGGCAACTAACCTTCTTGGATTGCTAATCAAAGAAGTTAGGATGAGATAGAGTGATGGTTATGGATTGTTTAGTCTAACTAATCCTTTGATCTCAACTCATGAGGTGTAAGGATTAGGGTTTGAAGATGAGAGCTTGAGAAGAGAGAATGTGAGATCAGATTATGAGAAGTGAGAGAGTGTATCATAATATATTATGAAGCATTCTTATTTAAGAAAAATGAATAAAAGAAATGAATAAGCATGCTTCATAAATGAAAAGAGGTGATTCATTAAGCATGTGTCATTATCATTTATGGTGCAATTAATGATAATGATGATCACCTCATGACTCACTTTCTTATCCATAAGTAACCTCCTTAGTCACATCTTCTAGAAGCTTCTCGTACAATTACGAGAACGCCCCTCCAATCCGCAAAAATACGGAAAAACTTTAGACTGTAAAAATCCAATAACCGGATACCAGTAACTGGCTTAAACCAAAGCCGACTGGTAAAAACTGTCCGAAAGTCGTACGTGCGTAAATGCACGTATGCGTCCGAACCCTTTGTCGCAAAACCATGCGACCTCTATATCGTTTCGCCTGGAGTAGGAAACTCTCTGTGTGGGACTCTAGAGACTCGACTACTACGCTGGCAGTGGGTTTAACCACAGACCGCAAGCGGCACTTGCTGTACGTAACGGTCCCCAGGTAGTTGTCGATAAGAAGGCCGATGAGAAAACCCATCCGAACTCCTACTGAGTCTGATGTGACAATCTCCATACAGTCCGGTCCGTTCGTCCAAGACAATCGCATATCGGGCCTAGGGGGGCGGCAAGCGTCAGTCCCCTAATAGCGGTATAAGTCGTGTCGGAGGGAAGCCCATTACACCCTGAGAAACTACTGGAACCTACCAGCAAATCTCGCTTGCCCTGGCCAGGGACTTTGCGTAATGGCTCTCTGACACAGCACGATATCTACTCCCAATACCGGGAGGGACGAATCCTGTCTAACCGCCACTGCCTCCAAGTGCTCGGGACTGCACCCAACTGCTACCTGTTTGCACGACTCCTTTGAGCCGTGGTAGGGTAGCAATCTAAGAACAGTAGGACACACTCGAGGCGAAGTAGCAGTGTCAAGTCTGCGGACTACGCTGTACTCATGTCACCTGGGAACTGTTCACTGACGTCTGGTATCAAACCAACCAACAGTTCCCTGTGAGTCCTGTCCGGTGTACCCGTAACCTAACGAGCACCTGCATACTATCTCCAGTACGACGTACTGACGGCTGTGGGACAGACCATCTCCCCAACTGGGATGAGAAGCGTACACACTAGTCTACTCCGGAGTATCGATGCTCTGTCTCGATAATCCACGACCAGGGACCTGAATAAGGATGTGCTTGTAGACTACCCATCCCCCACTAGTGTGACTGCCATCACAACGCTGGTAGACAAGCAAGATCCTAAGAGCTCTATCAATACGTACACTCACATATTAAGATAGAAAAACCAAGTAGCATACTACCATGTTTAGCAAGACTGTTATATACATGTGAATATCCCAAGCTTCCATTAAGTAATATACAAGCTAGTATGATACATTAATGGCCTTCTAGGGCATAAACACTAACAATCCCCCACTTGCACTAGGGCCATGTACTGGCATATCGTAGACCAATGATCTCGAGTAGCCTCTCGAACTGAATCTGAGGAAGGGCCTTCGTGAATGTATCAGCAATGTTCTCTTCTGAAGCAACTCTCCGAACCTCGATCTCCTGACGATCAATGATCTCCCTGATCAGGTGATACCGCCTCAAGATGTGTCTGGACTTCTGATGGGACCTTGGTTCCTTCGCTAAAGCTATAGCTCCGTTGTTGTCGCAATACAGAGGTATTGGATCAACTATGGTAGGAACAACCTGAAGTTCTGTTAGGAACTTCTTCATCCAGACTGCTTCTTTTGCGGCATCGCAAGCAGCTATATACTCCGCTTCCATCGTCGAGTCAGCAACGGTGTCCTGCTTGGAGCTCTTCCAGCACACCGCCCCTCCATTGAGGGTAAAGACATAACCCGACATGGACTTGGAATCGTCCTTATCACTCTGGAAGCCGGAATCAGCAAAGGCCTCCAACCTGAGGTCTTTTCCGCCGTAAACCAAGAACATCTCCTTAGTCCTCCTCAGGTACTTGAGAATATTCTTTACTGCTATCCAGTGTTTCTCCCCTGGGTCTGACTGATACCGGCTTACCACGCTTAGTGCGTAAGCTACATCTGGTCTGGTACACAACATCGCATACATTATAGAGCCTATCGCAGAAGCGTAGGGTATAATAGACATGCGTTCCCTTTCCAAATCAGTCTTGGGAGACATCTCTTTGGAGAGGGTGATTCCGTGACAAGCCGGTAGATTACCGCGCTTAGAATCTTCCATACTGAATCTTTTCAGTACAGTGTCGATATACCTGGACTGCGAAAGTCCTAACATCCTCTTGGATCTATCACGATAGATCCAGATCCCCAGAATGTAAGAGGCATCACCCAGGTCTTTCATGGAGAACCTGTGTGACAAGAATCCTTTGACAGATTGTAGCATAGGAATGTCATTTCCTATCAATAGAATGTCATCCACGTACAAGACGAGGAATACGACACTTCTGGCCACAACTTTACTATATATGCACGGTTCATCTGGATTTTTGATAAAGTCATATTCTTTGACTGTCTCATCAAAACAGATGTTCCAACTCCGCGATGCCTGCTTTAGTCCATAAATGGACTTAAGCAGCTTGCATACTTTCCCGCTGCTCCCACTCTGATTGAAACCCTCTGGCCGATCCATATAGACGCTCTCTTCTAAATTTCCATTTAGAAAAGCCGTCTTTACGTCCATCTGCCAGATTTCATAATCATGGAAGGCAGCAATAGCAAGAAGGACCCGAATGGATTTGAGCATAGCCACTGGAGAAAAAGTTTCGTCATAGTCCAAACCAGGTCTTTGACGAAAACCCTTTGCAACAAGTCTAGCCTTATAGGTTTCCACCTGTCCATCTACACCAATCTTTTTCTTGAAGATCCATTTGCATCCTATGGGTTTTACCCCATCTGGAGCAAAGTCCAAAGTCAATACTTTGTTGGTGTACATGGACACCATTTCGGTCCGCATTGCATCTAGCCATCGTACCGAGTCGCCGCTCTGGATGGCCTGCTGGAAGTCAGTAGGTTCATCATCATCTATGATGCAATCCTCTCTATCCCCATCTATGAGAAAACCGTAGTATCTCTCAGGCGGATGAGACGGCCTACTACTCCTGCGGAGGGGTGCGGGAATGTTCTGTTCTTCTTGAACCTCTGGTTCTACCAAACTTTCAGTAGCAGTTTGTGGTTCTGGAATTTCTTCCAGTTCTATTTCGCTCCCACTCTTCTGATTTTCCAAAAATTCAGTTTCTAAGAAGCGGGCATGACGAGAAACAAAAACCTTTTGTTCCTCTGCGTAATAGAAGCAATATCCTGTAGAGTTCTTTGGATATCCCACAAACTTACACTCTACTGAGCGTGCCTCGAGCTTGTCCGGACGCTGCTTTTTTACAAAAGCTGGACATCCCCACGTCTTCAGGTACTGAAGATAGGGTTTCTTCCCACTCCACATCTGATATGGTGTGGTAGGCACAGTTTTGGTTGGAACTCTGTTCAAAAGATGTATCGCTGATTCTAGCGCATACCCCCAGAAAGATCGCGGTAACTCAGCATTACTCATCATGGATCGTACCATATCCAATAGGGTTCGATTCCGTCTCTCCGATACACCGTTGTGCTGTGGAGTGTATGGAGGAGTAAGCTGAGAGAGAATTCCTTTCTCTTTTAGGTAACCTAGGAACTCGGCACTTAAGTATTCTCCACCTCGATCAGATCTCAGTGTCTTAATACTTTTGCCTGTTTGGTTTTCCGCTTCACTCTTGTATTCCAGGAATTTCTCAAAGGCTTCGGATTTATGCTTCATCAAGAAGATATGTCCAAACCTAGAGAAATCATCTGTAAAAGTAATGAAGTAGGAATAACCACCTCTCGCATGTGTAGACATTGGACCGCATACATCGCTGTGTATGAGTCCTAAGAGCTCGCTCGCTCTTACTCCTTGTCCAGTAAATGGAGTCTTTGTCATCTTTCCTTTGAGACAGGATTGACAAGTGTCATAAGATTGATATTCGAACTAGTCCAAATATCCTTCTCTATGCAACTTAGTCAACCTTCTCTCATTGATGTGACCCAGTCTACAATGCCATAAGAAAGCTTTATTCAAATCTGGAGACTTTCTTTTTAGTGTGTTCTGGACATTGAAAATTTGGAGTTGGTTTAAAACATATATGCCGTTATTTACAGTACCGGACCCAATCAAACCATGATTAAGGTGGATGTTGACAACATCTCTTACAAACGTGAAATCATAACCTTTATTTGATAACAAGAAAACTGATATGATATTACACGTTAAGCTGGGTACAAAATAACAGTTATGTAAAACCAAAATGTGTCCACTCGTCAATCCTAGGTGATAATCCCCGACGGACGCAACTCCCACGCTAGCTCCGTTAGCAACCCTGAGGATCATATCACCTTCCTTCAGCACTCTACGGTTTCTCAGTGCCTGCAATGAATTGCAAATATGAGATCCTGATCCGGTATCCAATACCCAGGAAGTAGAGTTGATCGACAGACAATTCTCAATTACAAACACACCTGAAGTCGAAGCCACAGCTTGCTTCGGTTCCTGGTTCTTGGCGTTCCACGCCTTGCAATCCTTCTTCCAGTGCCCTTTCCTGTGACAATGGATGCACTCATCCTGGCCAACTATTGGTACTGCTTTCTTTTTCTTTCCCTTCCCTCCCACCTTACTAACACCTCCTCTAGGTCTGGGTGCGGCCTTCTTCTTCCTTCCTTTGGCCCTAGCCTTGGACCCGGAAGAAGATGAACCGCCAACAAACATAGCGGGTGTTTCCCTTGCCTTCTGCAAGGTGCCCTCCGCGCTCCTTAACATGTTCAGGAGTTCCGCAAGTTCAACTTCTTTTCCTTGAAGATTGAAGTTGAGGATAAACTGGGCGTAGGTGGGAGGAAGGGACTGGAGAACAAGGTCTGTATAGAGCTCATTATCCAAAGTCGTCCCAAGGTCTGCGAGCTCTTCTATGTAGCCAATCATCTGTAGAACATGTTCACCTACCGATGACCCGACAGCCAACCTCGCTCGAAACAATTTCTTAGAGGTCTCGTATCTTGCTATACGAGATTGCTCTCCATAAAGTTCCTTTGTATGGAGAAATATGCCATCTAAGGATATATCCTCGTGCCTCCTCGGATGTTCATTGTTCATCGAGGCAAGCACGATGCACTTAGCTCTCGCGCAATCTAAATCCCAGGTTTTGCGGATTTCCTTATCCGCATTGCTGGATTTGGGACCAGGGACAGCAGGTGCCGTAGCGGTGAGGACGTACCCCAGTTTGTCATAGGTCAAAGCCATTTTGACATTCCGCAGCCAATCTTTATAGTTTGGCCCCGTCAGTATATTTTTCTCTAAAAGTAACTTAAGTCCAGTCATTTTCAGGGTCGCTGCAATTAGGAGAGAGAGAAGAAAACTCTTTAGCATGATGCTCTTGCAAGTTTAGAGTGGTTTTTAGTTTATCTAAACTGGATGGCTCCCACTGTTTCTCGAATCCTTCCTCAAACCATAAAAGAAGAATTAGCGAAGACTATTCTCACCGTACAATACTTGCTTAACCGTTCAGCCAGGCCGGTGTCGATACTTCGAGGGAGGTTTTCCAACGCTTTCGCGAAGTTCCTTAATTAAATAACCTCTTTTCTCTGGGGGCGTAACCCCGCTGACACTTTTCTGGACACCTACTAGGTTTATAGCATTGATCGTTAAGTGACGAATATCCTGATAAGTAGCATATACTCACAGTAGGATCGGGATCCAAATATCATCGTATGATAATGTTGAAGGAATCCTACCAACATTCATCAAACTCCAAATGGTATGCATCTCTTTGCAAATTTCAGTTTCTTTAGAAATTCCCGATATAAGTTTTTGCCCCATGCTCTTATGACCTTGACGTATGCCAACAAATCATAAGTCACATGTCAAGTTCTGCCCATCATTATCTTGTTAATTTGAACCCACCCGTATATACCCTTGACGTATGCCAACAAGGTAATGCGACTGTCCCAAACCAACACATCTATCTATGCAACAAATGAATACCTCAGCAGCTACCAAACACTATGCCTTGACGTATGCCAACAAGCATAGCTTGAATACTACTGACCATCCATAAGAAATGACGGAGGGCTACGACTGGTTTTGGTGAAACCGTGAACGTAGTGAACTTGATATAACCGAAGGAACCTGATAGCTTTTAAAAGGAGTGGTTAAGGCTCCGCATTTAAAAATATCTGTTTTAAAAATAACCAAGTGGTTTCTTTTAAATTGTTCCAACGATTTAAACTTTGGTTTGTTTTACTTTGCATTATAGATAATGCGTCCCATCATTAACCTATCATTGCAGAAAACAACGAAAATACAACGTCCTCTTATGCCATCCGCATTTGCCACGGGGTCCCGTCATCACCCGTTAGGTTACTTAACTAACGACAGAGCGGGGGCTGGGCTAGCGTGGGTGTAAAACATAAGTGACGTCTAAATAGCTATCATAAATATAGATATTTTACATTCGTCTGACGCAATGATATACATTCCAGAACACAGATAAACAATATTGGATTTGCAAGCAATCTGTATTTCTTTTGAGCCTGCAAGAAAAGACAGATTACACAGTTGTGATGAATAGCCGTTACCCCACCGTCGACCCCTACGGGTACGGCAAACTACCCACCCGGCAGTCTGTATACCCCACCTTGGGTCAGTCCTAGGAGCAAAAACAGTAAAATGAAATAATACAACGGTGGCTACGACCGCAACCTGGAAGTGCCCCGCAAAAATAATATTACAACAAATTACATTTACAACAAATGAATTAAACAATAACCCATTGCAAACCCCGGCTATACACCACAACAGTCCAATACAGTTTATATGCACAAACAGATATAACCATTTCAGAAATGTGCAACCCCCTGCCAACCGACATACTAGCAGTTGGGGGAGGTTTACGAACACATTAAACAATCACAGATATAATCCAATATGCAAATACTGTACAATTTCGATCGATTAAACAACATCAATATTGCTCCAAAATCTGCTCTGTTAAACAGTAACCTGAGCAAATATTAAATATTCCAGAAAACCCCAAATATCACAGGGGACCCACACACGAAAGATGAGTCCATGACTCGGCAACTCAGCCGCGTAAGCGCGGCGGATCGGTGGGATCCGCCGCCCTTCCGCGGCGCTTTAGCCGAGTCATGGGCTCGAATTTCTTGGGTGTTCTCCTGGACTCCTTTCTAGCTTTCTGAGCACACCTGAAAAATTTTTGGACTTCATTTTAAGTTCGACAGAAACTGAACAGATTTAGGGTTTTCCGGCTTCGTTTTTCCGTTCGAAAATCGTACAAATTTGCAATCAAGTTATTTATTGTTTAGCGAGGCTCTGATACCACTGTAAGTCGATGTAGTACACCCCAGTACTTGTGGGGAGGCGGAATTTACAAAAACAATCAAATTTAAGGAACGAACATCGACTAACCGCTTAAATCGAAGCTAAACGATAACTAACCAAACATATAGTTGTTCTAAACTACTATGCTTAGGGATTATACCTATCGAAACTTGTCCTTCGTCTTTACGATCTCTTTGTTCTCCTCGGCCTTCTCTAGGTAGTAGACGATCCACCCGAGAGCGAAACTCCAAGCTAAACCTCTAAACTTGAGGCAACTAACCGTCTTGGATTGCTAATCAAAGAAGTTAGGATGAGATAGAGTGATGGTTATGGATTGTTTATTCTAACTAATCCTTTGATCTCAACTCATGAGGTGTAAGGATTAGGGTTTGAAGATGAGAGCTTGAGGAGAGAGAATGTGAGATCAGATTATGAAAAGAGAGAGAGAGTGTATCATAATATATTATGAAGCATTCTTATTTAAGAAAAATGAAAAAAAGAAATGAATAAGCATGCTTCATAAATGAAAAGAGGTGATTCATTAAGCATGTGTCATTATCATTTATGGTGCAATTAATGATAATGATGAATCACCTCATGACTCACTTTCTTATCCATAAGTAACCTCCTTAGTCACATCTTCTAGAAGCTTCTCGTACAATTACGAGAACGCCCCTCCAATCCGCAAAAATACGGAAAAACTTTAGACTGTAAAAATCCAATAACCGGATACCAGTAACTGGCTTAAACCAAAGCCGACTGGTAAAAACTGTCCGAAAGTCGTACGTGCGTAAACGCACGTATGCGTCCGAACCCTTTGTCACAAAACCATGCGACCTCTATATCGTTTCGCCTGGAGTAGGAAACTCTCTGTGTGGGACTCTAGAGACTCGACTACTATGCTGGCAGTGGTTTTAACCACAGACCGCAAGCGACACTAGCTGTACGTAACGGTCCCCAGGTAGTTGTCGATAAGAAGGCCGATGAGAAAACCCATCCGAACTCCTACTGAGTCTGATGTGACAATCTCCATACAGTCCGGTCCGTTCGTCCAAGACAATCGCATATCGGGCCTAGGGGGGCGGCAAGCGTCAGTCCCCTAATAGCGGTATAAGTCGTGTCGGAGGGAAGCCCATTACACCCTGAGAAACTACTGGAACCTACCAGCAAATCTCGCTTGCCCTGGCCAGGGACTTTGCGTAATGGCTCTCTGACACAGCACGATATCTACTCCCAATACCGGGAGGGACGAATCCTGTCTCCACTGCCTCCAAGTGCTCGGGACTGCACCCAACTGCTACCTGTTTGCACGACTCCTTTGAGCCGTGGTAGGGTAGCAATCTAAGAACAGTGGGACACACTCGAGGCGAAGTAGCAGTGTCAAGTCTGCGGACTACGCTGTACTCATGTCACCTAGGAACTGTTCACTGA
Organism: Agapanthus africanus; assembly: GCA_030015575.1. Taxonomy (NCBI): domain Eukaryota; kingdom Viridiplantae; phylum Streptophyta; class Magnoliopsida; order Asparagales; family Amaryllidaceae; genus Agapanthus; species Agapanthus africanus. The sequence continues at coordinate 584,752,159 of CM057339.1, read as the reverse complement.
CGACTGGTATCAAACCAACCAACAGTTCCCTGTGAGTCCTGTCCGGTGTACCCGTAACCTAACGAGCACCTGCATACTATCTCCAGTACGACGTACTGACGGCTGTGGGACAGACCATCTCCCCAACTGGGATGAGAAGCGTACACACTAGTCTACTCCGGAGTATCGATGCTCTGTCTCGATAATCCACGACCAGGGACCTGAATAAGGATGTGCTTGTAGACTACCCAGCCCCCACTAGTGTGACTGCCATCACAACGCTGGTAGACAAGCAAGATCCTAAGAGCTCTATCAATACGTACACTCACATATTAAGATAGAAAAACCAAGTAGCATACTACCATGTTTAGCAAGACTGTTATATACATGTGAATATCCCAAGCTTCCATTAAGTAATATACAAGCTAGTATGATACATTAATGGCCTTCTAGGGCATAAACACTAACACCTACCACAGAAGCGTAGGGTATAATAGACATGCGATCCCTTTCCAAATCAGTCTTGGGAGAAATCTCTTTGGAGAGGGTGATGCCGTGACAAGCCGGTAGATTACCGCGCTTGGAATCTTCCATAGTGAATCTTTTCAGTATGGTGTCGATGTACCTGGACTGTGAAAGTCCTAACATCCTCTTGGATCTGTCACGATAGATCCGGATCCCCTGAATGTAAGAGGCATCACCCAGGTCTTTCATGGAGAACCTGTGTGACAAGAACCCTTTGACAGATTGTAGCATAGGAATGTCATTTCCTATTAAGAGAATGTCATCCACGTATAAAACGAGGAATACGACAGTTCTTTCTACAAATCTACTATAGATGCATGGTTCATCTGGATTTTTGATAAAGCCAATTTCTTTGACCGTCTCATCAAAACAGATGTTCCAACTCCGCGATGCCTGCTTTAGTCCATAGATGGACTTAAGAAACTTGCACACTTTTCCGCTGCTCCCACTCTGAATGAAACCCTCTGGCTGGTCCAAATAGACACACTCCTCTAAATTTCCATTTAGAAAGGCGGTCTTTACGTCCATCTTCCAATTCTCATAATCGTGGAAGGCAGCAATGGCAAGAAGTATCCGAATGGATTTCAGCATAGCCACTGGAGAAAAGGTTTCGTCATAGTCCAAACCAGGTCTTTGACGAAAACCCTTTGCAACAAGTCTAGCCTTATAGGTCTCAACCTGTCCATCTACACCGATCTTCCTTTTGAAGATCAACTTGCATCCTACGGGTTTTACCCCATCTGGAGCAACGTCCAACGTCCATACTTTGTTGGTGTACATGGACTCCATTTCGGTCCGCATTGCATCCATCCATTTTACCGAGTCAACGCTCTGAATGGCCTGCTGGAAGCTAGTCGGCTCATCACTATCAATGATGCAATCCTCTCTATCGCCGTCTACGAGAAAACCGTAGTATCTCTCGGGCGGATGAGACTGCCTACTACTCCTGCGGAGCGGCGCAGGAATGTCCTATTCTTTTGAACCCTCTGGTTCTACTAAGCTTTCAGTAATAGCTCGTTGTTATGGAATTTCTTCCAGTTCTATTGCGCTCCCACTTATCTGATTTTCTAAAAAATCAGTTTCCAAGAAGTGGGCATGACGAGAAACAAAAACCTTTTGTTCCTCTTCGCAATAGAAGAAATATCCCTCGGAGTTCTTTGGATATCCCACAAACTTACACTGTACTGAGCGTGCCTCGAGTTTGTCCGCATGCTGCTTTTTGACAAAAGCTGGACATCCCCATGTCTTAATGTGCTTAAGATAGGGTTTCTTCCCACACCACATCTGATATGGTGTGGTAGGCACAGTCTTAGTTGGAACTCGGTTCAAAAGGTATGCAGCTGATTCTAGTGCATATCCCCAGAATGATCGCGGTAACTCAGCATTACTCATCATGGAACGTACCAAATCCAATAGGGTCCGGTTCCGTCTCTCCGATACACCATTATGTTGCGGAGTGTATGGAGGAGTAAGTTGAGAGAGAATTCCATTCTCTTTTAGGTAATCCAGAAACTCGGCACTCAAGTATTCACCACCTCGATCAGATCTTAGTGTCTTGATACTTTTGCCTGTTTTTTTTTCTACTTCATTCTTATATTCCTGGAATTTTCCAAAGGCTTCGGATTTATGTTTCATTAAGAAGACATATCCGTACCTTGAAAAGTCATCCGTAAAAGTAATGAAGTAAGAATAACCGCTTCGCGCATGCGTAGACATTGGACCGCACACGTCGCTGTGTACGAGTCCTAAAAGCTCGCTCGCTCTTACTCTGTGTCCAGTGAACAGAGTCTTTGTCATCTTTCCTTTGAGACAGGATTGACAAGTTGCATATGATTGATATTCGAACGGATCCAAATATCCTTCTGTATGTAACTTCGTCAGCCTTCTCTCATTGATGTGACCCAGTCTACAATGCCATAAGAAAGCCTGATTTGTTTCCGGAGACTTTCTTTTGTGTGTATTTTGGACATTGAAAATCTGTGCTTGGTTTAATACGTATATACCATTGCTTAATGTACCTGACCCAATCAGAACTTGATTAAGATGAATGTTTACAACATTGCTTACAAATGCAAATTCATAACCTTCTTTAGAAATTAAAGATACAGAAATGATATTACAAGTTGCATTGGGTACAAAATAACAATTACGTAAAACCAAAACATGTCCATCTGACATTCCCAGGTGATAGCCCCACACGGCCTCAGCATCCATGCTAGCTCCGTTTGCAACTCTGAGGGTCATATCACCTGCCTTCAAAACCCTACGCTTTCTCAGTGCCTGCAAAGAATTACAGATATGAGATCCTGATTCGGTATCCAATACCCAGGAAGTAGAGTTTATTATAGACAGTTTTCAATAACATACACACCTGAAGCTGAAGCCGCAACTTGCTTCAGATCCTGGTTTCTGGCCTTCCAAGCCCTGCAATCCTTTTTCCAGTGTCCACTCTTGTTGAAAGGTTCCTAGGCACCCTAATGAGGTTATACAAGGCATCGAACATGCCATTTTCAAATTTTAACGGTGCCTACAAACCCTAACAAGATCGTTTTGCTAGATATTTAGGCGAAAAGTAAACTAGCTAACAACTTAGCTAAAGAGAATACGGAAATACAACCTTTGTAGATCCGGTGCTCCACCTCCATAGCTCCGCAACGAAGTCGTCTCCGCTGTCCAAAAGAAATCCGGGCTCTAAAGTCGGCTTCGTCGGAGAGAAAGCGAGCTAGGTCGTCGATGTCCATGCCGAAGATGATCTACGTCGAGGCATCGCTAAATCAAGCTCCACCTTCACCAAGCCCTAAAATATTGTGAAGGAAACACACTCTACTACTTGGCAAGAGGTAGAGGATGAAGAAATAGGAAGTGGGTAGACTTTAGAATTGGATTTCTCACTCTTAATCATCAATCACCATTGATGGACCTTAGGTTTTCTTCTTGAGTTGAATGAAGAAGAAGAAGAATATATTATGATAAGAAATTCATTCTTATCATAATGTAACTATAGTTAGGTGTAGAGAATCAATCATGGTTAAAGGAATGGTTAGGGTCAAACTAGAGACAAAATGGTCACTTAGTCAAAAGATCAAGAAGCTTCAACTAGAATCCAAAATAAGCAACCATTTCATTTCAATTTCTTTTATTCATTTATCATAAATAAATGGATAATTAAATAAGATAAATGAATAACAAATAATAAACCCTAACATATCATTAACCAAGGTTTAACACTTTACACTTAACCAAAAAGCATGTATCATCAAACATGATACAAGCTAGTGCACAAAATCATATCACATATATAATGCGCACAACCGAGTGAGAAAATCCATCTTAAAGTGAACCGATACTAGTTAATGCAAAGTAATATATCAAATATATAATTATGCATCAAATCATTAAATCAACACTTGATTTAACGATCCGGTCATATCGTATATAACCGACTAGTATGCAATGCATCGGTTTATCGAATCAACCCTTGATTCGATAACTAGGGTATATCGCATATAACCTAATCGATACATTGATCGCGAGAATGAAATACGGTATCACATACACGCATTATTCTCGGTCCCGCACATATCTCATATGCGCTCCTATTTCGTTTTGCTTGAGCCAGGAAACCTCTGTGTAGGACTCTAAAGACTCGTCAATACGCCGGCAGCAGGTGATGATCATATCAAACACCCACAAGCCGTAAGCGGTCTGCTAAACGTAACGGCCACCCGGGTATTGAGCGATCTGAAGATCGGCGAGCAAGCCCACTCACACTCCAGTGAATCCGACCAGTAACACTACCGTACAGTCCGGTCTGATCGTCTGATATGTCGCATATCTTGCCTAGGGGTGGTGAACGTCAGACACCAATAGCTCGATAAGTCGTGTCGATATGAGGTCTATAACATTTCGAGAAACTACTGGTAACACTTACCAGTAAATCTCAGCAACCCTGGCCAGGGATTTCCTGTTATAGCCAATCGAACACAGCGCAACATCAACCCCCTATACCGGGAGAGACGAATCCCCTCCTATCGCTCATTGCTTCCATGTGACTCGGGACTGTACCCAAAAACCACCGTTTTGCACGCCCTCTTGGACGTGGTAAGATGGAAATCAAAGCACAGTGGGAACCACACAAGACTCTATGACGATCTCGGGTCAACAGACTACTCTGTACCAGTGTCACCAGAGAACTGCCATTTGACGTGAGGTATAATACCATCTAGGAGTTATCGGCGAGTCCGTCCAGTGTACCCAGTCTCTACTGAGCACCCGTATATCATCTCCAATGTCAAACACCAATGGATATGGGATCATCCATCGCCTATCTGTATGGGTCGAGAAGGTATGCGCTAGTCTACTCTGGTATATCGATGCCCCGTCTCGATACACCCACGACTAGAGACTTTGGAGGATGTACTTATGGACTACCTTGTCCCCACTAGTATGATCCGCATCATAGTCCAGGTAGTCAAGTACACATCCTAAGGGCTTTACCAACATGTAACAGAGAGACAATCAGTATACACGTTAAGGTAAAGAGCAACCAGATAGCATACTATCATGTCGAGCAAGAAAGTCCTCCCTATATACGTCCCAGCATCCACTACAATATACATCCAATGTACAGTAATGGCCTCTAGGGCATACATATAACTAACAATCTCCCACTTGCACTAGGGCCATCTGTAGCAGTGGTTGTAGTATCTCATACTCAACCATCCCATAAAAATCTCTCTCTGGGAATAGGCCTTCGTGAGTGGATCCGCTGCGTTATCCTCTAAGTCTGCTCTCCTTGCCTCAATCAACCTGGAGATCAACCATCTCCATGATCAGGTGATACTGCCTTAGAATAAGTCTGGATCACTGATGGGACCGGCGTTCCTTGGCATAAGCCACAACTCCATTGTCTCACAATGGTAGGAACGTAGTTCATCTCATGAACCATTATACATCCAAACAGCCTCTTAGGTAGCATCCTAAGTAGCGATGTATCCTGCCTTTATCGTCTAGTATGTCACGGTATCTAGCTTGGAACTCTTCCAACATACCGTCCCTTTAGTGAGGGTAAAGACAATGCCTGCGACTGACATTCAGTCGTCTTTATCACTCTGGAACACTTCCAGTGATTCTCCCCATGATCGACTGATACCATCTCACTACAACTAGTGAGAGTCCTGACATCCATTTAGATCTATCTCATAGATCCAAAACCCAGGATTTAGTAGGTATCACTTTGATCCTATATGGAGAATCATAGTAATAAGCGGAGATTGATCGAGCGTAGCATAGGAAACTACTTCCCTATCAAGAGTATGTCATCCACGTACTCTACGAGGATCATTACCATACTCCCTACTACCTTTTTGTTTATACAAGGTTCATCTACCATTTTGATGATGTCAACTTCTTTGACTAATCCATCAAAACAGATGTTCCAACTCCACGATGCCTGCTTTATCCTATAAAGCATCTTGCACACGTTTCCGCTGCTCCCACTGTCTACGAAGCCTTCTGGCTGTGTACTTATAGACGCACTCTTCTAAAACATCATTTAGAAAAGCAGTCATGACACCCAACCACCAGATATCGTAGTCATGGTATGTAGCCATGGAAAGTAGGATCTGGATGGACTTAAGAATAGCTACTTGAAAAAGGTTTCATCATATTCCATGCGTGGTCAATGATGCAAACTTTTAACAAGTCTAGCTTTGAAAGTCTCAACTTTTCCATCTACACCAAGTAATCTTCTCAAGATATACTTGCTCCTGATGGGGATTTAACCCTTCAGATATAGCAACCAAAGTCCATACTTTGTTGGTGTACATGGATTCCATCTCAGATCACTAAGCATCCAGCCATTCTTACAGAGTCTTACTCCTGATGGCCAGCTCGAAACTAGTTGGGTCATCATCTCATGATGCAATCCTCGCTCCCACTGTCATAGAGAAACAGAAGTATCTCTCAGGTGGGTGAGGAACCCTACTAGATCGGCGGAGAGGCTGAGGTTCGTTGGAATCTATTGAATCCATTGGATCTATCAAATCATCTGCTGCAGTTTGTATAGCTGGAACATTTCCAGTTGTACATAACAGACCTTGCCTCGAGCTTGTCCGGATTTTGCTTTTAGACATAGGCCGGACAACCCCAAATCTTAACTGACTTAAGAGATGGGCTCTTCCCATTCCATATCACATATGATGCGGTAGACAGCTGATTTGATTGGAACCCTATTCAATAGGTATGGAACTTCACAAGCGCATAACACCCAAAAGGAAATAGGTAACTCAGTAGTACTCATCATAGAGCACACCTTATCAAATAGGGTGTATCTGCTCCGCCCCGATATACCATCGTGCTATGGTGTATACGGAGGAGTAATGCCGAGAGAGAATCTCATTCTCCTTTAGAATAGTCCAGGAATTCCATGCTCAAGTATTCTCCTCCTTGATCACATCAAAGGACATAATACTTATACCCGTATTTTGGTTCTCTACTTCTAACTTATATTCTGTGATTATCTGAAAAGGTTCGGACTTGTGTTTCATCAGGAACATAGGTCTGAATCTCGAAAGATCATCAGAGAACGTAATGAAGTATAAAGAACCAGTCCTGGCATGTGTAGACAGGGGGCCTACATACATCAACATGTATCATCCCAAGAGTTTATTAACTCTTTCTCTGTTTCCTGTAAACGGAGCTATGGTCATCTTATCTCTGTGACATGACTGGCAAGTTTCACAAGATGTAAATTCAAACTGATTTAAATATGCATCTAAATGTAACTTAGCTAGTCGGGTCACATTGATCTGACCTAGTCTACAATACCTCAAGAAGAATTCGTTCATTTCTGAACTCTTCCTCTTGTGTGCGTTCCGTATACTAAGAACTGTAGTTTGATTTAGAACAACAACGCTTTTAGATAACGTGCCTGAACCGATCAACTTTTGATATAGGAAATGTTCAAAACATTATCCAACAATACAAAATTTTATCGTTTCTTTACTAATAAAGAGACAGATATGATTTTGTATATCAGGTTCGGTATCTAATAACATTCGTTCAGAATCAATATATCGGTAATACAGGGTGACAGTGACCAACAGACTTGGCTGCAACACTTGCCCCGTTTTCTGTCTCATGAAACTTATCACCCGTTCTCAGTTTTTCTACCCTTTTGTAGCCCTATGTAACATCTTACATATCTGGGATCCTGATCCGGTATCATATACCCAGGATGCGGAGGATACTGAGAAACAGTTCTTTGTAATGAACACACCCGAAGATGATGCATAAGCATGCACTCTCTTCGTTTGGGCGGCACGGGAAATCTGGTATTCCCTAATTTCCTGCTCTGTCTTATAACAATTATGAGTTGGAGCGGGACCAACGTTCCCCAGCTCAGTATAACAAGCGGGTTCGGTCAATAATCCGTATTATTATCTTGATTAAGGCGTGATATGGTCGCTACCAGGAGAGAGAGAGAAGAAATCACTCAGCGTGCGCTCTTGCAAGAATAGATTGGTTATTATTTTATTTAATCAGGATGGCTCCCACTGCTTTTTATCAAATCTTCCTTCAAACCCTAAAAGGAAAGACTAGCCGAGATTAATTACACACTTCAAGTTCGCCAATCTTTCAGCCAGGCCAGTGTCGGTACTTTGAGGGAGGTCCCGCGTGCTTTCGCACGAACCTAATTAATGTAAACCTCGTTTTCCCAGAGGCGTAACCCCGTTAACACCTTTCTAGACTCCTACTTGATCGGCTAATTGTAATGTGTAAAACTCTTCCAGGAGTAACTCTTACTCGCATCGGGTATCGGGATCCAACTATCTCATAGAAGGTATGCAATCTCATTGCAAATCTCAACACTTGAAATTCCCGATAATATTTTGCCCCTAACGTGCTATGACCTTGACGAAAGCCAACAAACCATAGCCTGCTAGTCAAGTTCAACCCGTACATTTCTTGATCGAATTAAACCCACCCGCACGACCCTTGACGAAAGCCAACAAAGCCGCACGACTACCCTAATCCAATCACATCGTATGCTAGCAGATAAGCAGCATATAGCTACCGCACACTGCACCTTGACGAAAGCCAACAAATGAAGCACGAATACTATATACAACTTATCTGAAATGACGGAGGGCTACGATAGGTTTTTCTGAAAACCTATTGCGTAATGAACTTAATATCGTTGTAGAATCAAATGAAGTTTAAAATGGAGTGCTTTTGAGGCTTTTCTAGTTTTGCTAAAGGAGTCACTCCCGGTGAAGGGATCGTCGGTCCTTTCCTCGTCGAATGAGGTGCGGGATATATCACATATATCACTGTGCAAAGCAAAAACACTTAAAAGCAATCAAAAGACAAACCGAGGGTGTAGCATCTGCCAGTTATTGCTAAAGGAGTCACTCCCGGTGAAGGGATCTCGGTCCTTTCCTTATCGAATAAGGTGCAGGATATATCACATATACCGCTGTGCAAAGCAAGAACTGTAGCTACCTGTTTTATTTTGAAATTCGATTCTACAACATCTTTAGGTTTCTTTTATTTCATTAATCTCATTAATGAAGTCCCATCATTTAAGTACCTAAACATCACAGATAAATACGACGTACACTTATGCCATCCGCATTCGCCTCGATGTCCCCTCGTGCACCGTTAGGTTAGGTAACTAACGACAGAGCGGGGCAGGGCTAGCGCGGGTGTAAAACATAAGTAACGTCTATATAATATATCATATATACTATATACTGTATCTATCACAGAACATCACATGATCTCATCACAGATATCGCAGCAGAAGAATCATATGAAATATTCGATATACTAGGACGTCCGTGTTTTCAATACGAGCCAGTACAAAACACGGATTCCACGGTCATGATGAATAGCCAAACCCATACCCCTCGACCCCTATGAGAGCGGCAAGCAACCCTACCAATTCTGGAGTTAGGAGACCCGGCCTCGACTCCTCGAGTTGGTCTCCCACTGGACTCCAGAACCCGGTTACTTGTGCTCCCCTCCTTGGGTCTATCCTAGTGCGGAAAAGTAAATAATATACAAACGGTGACCACTTCCGCAACCTGGAAGCGCCCCAATAAAAGAATATTACATACAAGTTTTTACATGAATGAAAATGAAAAACACTCATCTCACATAAAAACCCCCGGCTATTCAAACACGACGATCCAATATAACATACCCAGCAACACATAACACCACATGTCATCAACGTAAGTAAATATGTCCATCCCAATTGTCGTTGACATATAGCAACGAAACCGGCGATATCACATATTACACTTACGGTCACAGAAAAGAAAGTGTAAAACTACAACAGTTGGAATCCGCAACCACCTCAGACATCGCATGCCTGACCAAATGAATTACTTAGACATCGCATGCCTAACAATTATAAACCCCGCATTTTAGTCTCATTATCGAAAACTCTTTTCAATATGAAGTCGGGAAATTCAACTGGATTCCCGACATCCTGATCGAATGCTTGTCGCAAACTTTAGTAGGCGGCCACACCCCCGACGCCGTCGACGAAGTGCACCAAGGCGGAACACCGCTACCGGGAGCACCCGAACGGATGCTTTCGGCGACGGGGTTCTCCTACAGTCACTTGGTCGGGGCTAAGGGATGTAGCTGTCTATTAAGTTTACCAGCGAATATTCGCGTACGCTACGTGATTGCGACGGACTTTTGATCACATCAAACTTCCGTGGCAACCGATCAAGTGAGACTAAACTGCTATGTTTATAACATTCATTCAGTTATCTCATAACTTATTGTGAATTCCAATTATTGTATCCCATTCCGGATAAATAGAAAATGTCAAACTTTCCGATCGAACAATCGAACACCCAAGTTTTCCCGATACAGATCAACACATGAAATAAGTCTAACAGCATTCAGTTCGTGCCTCAGTACCAACGGTCCAGCCGTAGAAGGGTCAAGCCAACGCCTCACATGTGGCACGCCGTACTGCCCCAAACCCGAAGGTTCAAAGGGCAGTTCAAGACGGTCACATAATCGAGTTAAGGTTTGTTGTCTTCTAGAGAGTCCATTGCGTTACTTGCACTACTTAGAACGTCGTTAAACCACGGAAAAATCCAACACTTGGAAATTTCCCGACAGGGGAAAAATTGGGTATTTATATCCGTTCGAACTTTTTAACATATTCTAAAATTTATCCGGAAAGCCACACAGACAAAATTTGATATTCCGATCGAAACACCGAATCCCCAAAATAACTCCAGAAAACTCATCTGTATAAAAAATATAAAAATATCCCAGGAAAATCAGCACAGAAATCTGAGAATTACTGTGAAAACAAAATGCACAAAACGACAAAACCGGCCGCGCTTCCGCCGCACGAGCCATGCTCGTGCCGCGGAAACGCGGTGGGAAAGTTGAATTAGGCCCACGAAATTTACAGTAATTCTTAGAAAACCCTGCTTGATTTTCTGGATATTTTTAATCTTGAAAAATCCACAATTTTAAAATCTGGACAGAGAGCATGTTAGGTTTGGGTTTTCGGGTTCGTTCGGACTTCAATTTCCGTCTGGACTTCGCCTAAGGCTCTAGCCAGGCTCTGATACCAATGAAAGGTTCCTAGGCACCCTAATGAGGTTATACAAGGCATCGAACATGCCATTTTCAAATTTTAACGGTGCCTACAAACCCTACCAAGATCGTTTGCTAGATATTTAGGCGAAAAGTAAACTAGCTAACAACTTAGCTAAAGAGAATATGGAAATACAACCTTTGTAGATCCGGTGCTCCACCTCCATAGCTCCGCAACGAAGTCGTCTCCGCTGTCCAAAAGAAATCCGGGCTCTAAAGTCGGCTTCGTCGGAGAGAAAGCGAGCTAGGTCGTCGATGTCCATGCCGAAGATGATCTACGTTGAGGCATCGCTAAATCAAGCTCCACCTTCACCAAGCCCTAAAATCTTGTGAAGGAAACACACTCTACTACTTGGCAAGAGGTAGAGGATGAAGAAATAGGAAGTGGGTAGACTTTAGAATTGGATTTCTCACTCTTAATCATCAATCACCATTGATGGACCTTAGGTTTTCTTCTTGAGTTGAATGAAGAAGAAGAAGAATATATTATGATAAGAAATTCATTCTTATCATAATGTAACTATAGTTAGGTGTAGAGAATCAATCATGGTTAAAGGAATGGTTAGGGTCAAACTAGAGACAAAATGGTCACTTAGTCAAAAGATCAAGAAGCTTCAACTAGAATCCAAAATAAGCAACCATTTCATTTCAATTTCTTTTATTCATTTATCATAAATAAATGGATAATTAAATAAGATAAATGAATAACAAATAATAAACCCTAACCTATTCATTAACCAAGGTTTAACACTTTACACTTAACCAAAAAGCATGTATCATCAAACATGATACAAGCTAGTGCACAAAATCATATCACATATATAATGCGCACAACCGAGTGAGAAAATCCATCTTAAAGTGAACCGATACTAGTTAATGCAAAGTAATATATCAAATATATAATTATGCATCAAATCATTAAATCAACACTTGATTTAACGATCCGGTCATATCGTATATAACCGACTAGTATGCAATGCATCGGTTTATCGAATCAACCCTTGATTCGATAACTAGGGTATATCGCATATAACCTAATCGATACATTGATCGCGAGAATGAAATACGGTATCACATACACGCATTATTCTCGGTTCCGCACATATCTCATTTGCGCTCCTATTTCGTTTCGCTTGAGCCAGGAAACCTCTGTGTAGGACTCTAAAGACTCGTCAATACGCCGGCAGCAGGTGATGATCATATGAAACACCCACAAGCCGCAAGCGGTCTGTTAAATGTAACGGCCACCCGGGTATTGAGCGATCTGAAGATCGACGAGCAAGCCCACTCACACTCCAGTGAATCCGACCAGTAACACTACCGTACAGTCCGGTCTGATCGTCTGATATGTCGCATATCTTGCCTAGGGGTGGTGAACGTCAGACCCCAATAGCTCGATAAGTCGTGTCGATATGAGGTCTATAACATTTCGAGAAACTACTGGTAACACTTACCAGTAAATCTCAGCAACCCTGGCCAGGGATTTCCTGTTATAGCCAATCGAACACAGCGCAACATCAACCCCCTATATCGGGAGAGACGAATCCCCTCCTATCGCTCATTGCCTCCATGTGACTCGGGACTGTACCCAAAAACCACCGTTTTGCACGCCCTCTTGGACGTCGTAAGATGGAAATCAAAGCACAGTGGGAACCACACAAGACTCTATGACGATCTCGGGTCAACAGTCTACTCTGTACCAGTGTCACCAGAGAACTGCCATCTGACGTGAGGTATAATACCATCTGGGAGTTCTCGGCGAGTCCGTCCAGTGTACCCAGTCTCTACTGAGCACCAGTATATCATCTCCGATGTCAAACACCAATGGATATGGGATCATCCATCGCCCATCTGTATGGGTCGAGAAGGTATGCGCTAGTCTACTCTGGTATATCGATGCCCCGTCTCGATACACCTACGACTAGGGACTTTGAAGGATGTACTTATGGACTACCTTGTCCCCACTAGTATGATCCGCATCATAGTCCAGGTAGTCAAGTACACATCCTAAGGGCTTTACCAACATGTAACAGAGAGACAATCAGTATACACGTTAAGGTAAAGAGCAACCAGATAGCATACTATCATGTCGAGCAAGAAAGTCCTCCCTATATACGTCCCAGCATCCACTACAATATACATCCAATGTACAGTAATGGCCTCTAGGGCATACATATAACTAACACTTGTGACAGGAAAAGCACTCTTCCTTCCCCACAAGCTTTCTTGCTACCTTTGTTGCCTTTGCATTTCCCTTCGTATCCGCTTTACTAACACCACCCTTTGGTTTGGTGGGGGTTTTCTTCTTCTTTCCCTTGGCTTTCGCCTTGGACCTAGAAGAGGAAGATCCTCCTACAAACAAAGTGGATGTTTCCCTACCTTTCTGTAGGGTGCCCTATGCACTCCTCAGCATGTTGAGGAGTTCTGAAAGTTCAACTTCTTTTTCTTGCAAGTTGAAGTTCAGGATAAACTGGGCGTAAGTGGAAGGAAGGGACTGGAGAATCATGTCCGTATAGAGCTCGTTCTCTAACGTGGTCCCAAGGTCCGCGAGCTCTTCAATATAGCCAATCATCTTAAGCACGTGTTGCGCTACCGATGATCCGACAGCTAATCTCGCCGAAAACAGCTTTTTCGAGACTTCGTATCTGGCGATATGGGATTGCTCTCCATACAGTTCTTTTGTATGGAGAAATATGGATTCGAGGTACATATTCCCGTGCCTCCTCTGATGTTCATTGTCCATAGAGGCAAGCACGAGGCACTTGGCCTTCGCGCAGTCGATTTCCTAGGTCTTACGGATTTCCTTATCCGCGATGCTGGATTTGGGACATGGGACAGGGGGAGCTTTGGTTGTAAGGAGATACCCCAACTTGTTATAATTGATTGCCATTTTGACATTCCTGAGCCAATCTTTGTAGTTTGGCCCTGTCAGTATGTTTTTATCTAGTAGTAACTTAAGTCCAGTCATGATGTTTGGTCGCTGCAATTAGGAGAGAGAGAAGAAACACTTTAGCATGATGCTCTTGCAAGTTTAGAGTGGTTTTTAATTTGTCTAAACAGGATGGCTCCCACTGTCTCTCGAATCCCTCCCCAAACCAAAAAGGAAGAATTAGTCGGGATCAATCTCACCGTACAATACTTTCTTAACCGTTCAGCCATGCCAGTGTTGGTACTTCGAGGGAGGTTTTCCAACGCTTTCGCGAAGTTCCTTAATTAAGTAACTTCTTTTCCCTGTGGGCGTAGCCCCGCTAACACCTTTCTAGACACCTACTTGGTTTATAGCATTGATCGTTAAGTGAGAAAGTTCTGGAGGAGTAGCATATACTCACAGTAGGATCGGGATCCAAATATCATCGTGTGACAAAACCGAAGGAATCCTACCAGAATCATCACACTCCAAATGGTATGCAGCGCTAGCAAGTTTCAGTTTCTTTAGAAACTCCCGATGTGGATTTTTGCCCCATGCTCTTATGACCTTGACTTTGGCCAACAAATCATAAGTCACATGTCAAGTTCTACCCGTCATTCTCCAGGTTAATTTGAACCCATCCATACCTACCCTTGACTTTGGCCAAAAAGTAGTACGACTGTCCCAAACCAACACATCTATCTATGCTGCACATGAATACCCAATAGCTACCAATCACTATGCCTTGACTTTGGCCAACAAACATAGCTTGAATACTATTGACCATCCATGTGAAACGACGGAGGGCTACGAATGGTTTTGGCGAAACCGTGAACGTAGTGAACTTGATATAATCGATGGAACGAGATAGCTTTTAAAAGGAGTGGTTCAAGCTCCGCATTTAAAAGTTGGTTTTTGAAAAGAACCGAGTGGTTTTGAAAGTGTTCCAATGACTTTTACTTGGTTTATTTTCTTGCATTAATTTTAATGCGTCCCATCATTTAATCCAACCATTGCAGAAAACAACGAAAATATGATGTACGCTTATGCCATTCGCATTCGCCACGGGGTCCCGTCATCACCCGTTAGTTTACTTAACTAACGACAGAGTGGGGGCTGGACTAGCGCGGGTGCAAAACATAAGCAACGCCTAAATAGATATCATATATAGATATATACATTCGTCACATTTAATGATAGCCATTCCAGATCACAGATGAACACATTGGATATATTAGGAATTCGCATTCCGTACGAGCCTGTAACGAAGAGCGGATTACACGGTCGCGATGAATAGCCAAGACCCCACCCTAGACCCCTACGGGTGCAGCAAACTACCCACCAAGTACCCGAAGCGAAGCAGCCTGCCTCAACACTGTGAGTAGGCCACTCGGCACTTCGAGATACCCGGTAGTTTGTGCACCCCACCTTGGGTCTATCGTAGGAGCAAAAAAAGTAAAAGAAATTATACAATGACGGCTACAACCCTATCCTGGTTGTGCGGCCATATAAATAATATTACATCAATTTACATATTACATGAATTGAAAGAAAAAGAAAACTCTCATCTCACAACCCCCCGGCTATTCATCCACGACAATCCAACGAATTCATATACACAAACCATCAACATTAAGATCACAGATATGTATAACGCCTACTAATCGACGTATAGCGATTAGCAGACGTTCAATACATATATCACATCACAGATATAACACATTAGCCAAAGTCTAGAGAAGTTCGATCAAAATACGGATTTGTAACCACCCCAAAAACAAATTTGTTCTCTGGAAAATCTGGGCAGAAACAAACCATTCTAAAAATCCCAAAACGACCCACGGCCGAGTCAACTCGACCGCGGATCCGCGGTGAGTTGGTCGACTCGCTGGATCGTTTTTCTTGTGTGTTCTTTAAAAACCCTGAGCCGATTTTTAGTGTATGATTTATTATTTTTAAAGCAGGTTTAAAAATCGGCAGAAAGTTTTGTTTTTGAAAAGTGTTTTGCGATTTTTCTCCGATCGAAATTGTAGATACTTTGCTAACTTGCTAGTTTGTGTTTAGCTAGGCTCTGATACCACTGTAAGTCCACGTTGCCAGTCCCGATGCTTACGGGAAGGCGGAAACGGTATAAAAATTCGAGTTTTAGAACTCAAGGCAACATGGACTAAAAGGAGGATCTTTGCTAAACAAAAACTAACAACCATGCTAAAAGATTTAGCTACTCGGTTAAAGGGTTATACCTAAGTCTTGAACTCCTTCTCTTCTTGCTCCTTGGATTTGGATGAACGGGTCTTCCTCGTCACCTTCTCTTGCCGAAGAAAGATCCACCCGAGGGCCTCTACCTTTGGCTCCTACCTCAATCTAGAGGTAACTAAAGTGCTTGGTGTGCTAAACCTAGAACCTTAGGATGAGTAGAGAGTAATTTTGGTGTTTTATCTCAAAAGCTAAATGGTTCTCAACTCATGAGAGGGAGAGCTTTGAGAGAGAGGAAGAGGATGAGAGAGAATGAGCATGAGAGAATAAGGATAATATCAAACCTTCTCATATATATGTGAATTATGATAATTAAATAATTAATCAAAGACAGTAGTGATGGTTAACTTGAAATGACCATTATCATTTCACATTAATGAATATTGCAAGAATCAAAGAGCATCTTTCATGTGAAATGATGATGGTCAATATGTCAAAATAGGTCAACAAGTCAACCATAGTCAAATGGTCAACAACCCTAACCATAACACAATTATAATTAATTAATATTAATAATCATATTTCACATATACATTAGGGTTAAGAAAAAAGACAACGGTCATCAACCCTAATGAAAGTCCTCTGCCTCTGCCTCAATCAACTGTGCATACACACCCGTATCCGTGTTCCGAGGAACACGAATACAATGAGATAAAACCAATCCCAAAACATATACTAGGATCTGGCTTAAACCAAAGCCCTCTAGTATCAACTGTACGGACACCAAACGTGCACAAGTGCGCGGATGTGAACGAACCCCATCGCAAAACCATGCGACCTCTACTCTATTTTGCCTAAAGGCGAATAACCCTCTGTGTGGGACTCTAAAGACTCGACACTACGCTGGCAGTGGGTTTAACCACAGACCGCAAGCGGCACTAGTTGTACGTAATGGTCCCCAGGTAGATGCCGATAAGAAGACCAACAAGATGAACCCATCTGAACTCCTACTGAGCCTGAAAGTGACAGTCTCCGTACAGTCCGGTCTGTTCTTCTGAGAATATCGCATGGCGGCCTAGGGGGCGGTAAACGTCAGTCCCCTAATAGCGGTACAAGTCGTGTCGGAGTGTAACCCAGAATACCCTGAGATAACACTGGAAACCTACCAGTATATCTCGCTTGCCCTGGCCAGGGACTTTGTCTAATGGCTCTCCTAGACACAGCCCGATATCAACCCTCAATACCGAGAGAGACGAATCCTGTCTAACCATCACTGCCTCCAAGTGCTTCGGGACTGCACCCAACTGCTACCTGTTTGCACGATTCCTTTGAGCCGTGGTAGGGTAGCAATCTAAGAACGGTGGGAACACACTCGAGGCGAAGCGACAGTGTCAAGTCAACGGACTAAGCAGTACTCATGTCACCTGGGAACTGATAACTGACGATAGGTATAATACCAACCAACAGTTCCCGACGAGTCCTGTCCAGTGTACTCGTAACCTAACGAGCACCCGCATACTATCTCAAGTACGACGTACTGACGGCCGTGGGACAGACCGTCTCCCAAGCTGGGATGAGAAGCGCATACGCTAGTCTACTCCGGAGTATCGATGCCCTGTCTCGATAGTCCTGCGACTAGGGACCGGCATAAGGATGTGCTTGTGGATTACCCAGCCACCATGAGTGTGACTGCCATCACAACGCTGGTAATCAAGCAAAGATCCTAAGGGCTCCACTAATGTGTAAAGGCGATATGCTATAAGAAACACATGCACACATTAAAGTAGAAACAAACCAAGTAGCATACTACTATTTTGAGCAAGATTGTCTATACAAGGTGAATATCCCAAGCTTCCATTAAGTAATATACAAACTAGTATGATACAGTAATGGTCTCTAGGGCATATACACTAACAGGGGGCGGTAATCGTTAGACACCTAATAGCGCAATAAGTCGTGCCAGTGAGTATCCCAAAACACCATGAGAAACTACTGGAAAACCTACCAGTAAATCTCGCTTGCCCTGGCCAGGGACATTGTGTAATGACCCTCCGAACACTGCATGATATCAGCCCCCAATATCGGGAGAGATGAGTCCTATCTAACCGCTACTGCCTCCATATGCTTCGAGACTGCACCCAACTACTACCTGTTTGCACGACCCCTTTGAGCCGTGGTAGGGTAGTAATCAATGTACAGTAGGAACATACTCGAGGCGAAGTAGCGTTATCAAGTCGACGGACTAAGCTGTACTCATGTCATCTGGGAACTGCTACCCGACGATAGGTATAATACCAACCAACAGTTCCCTATGAGTCCTGTCCTGTGTACTCATAACTTAATGAGCACCTGCGTACTATCTCCAGTAAGATGTACTAATGGATGTGGGACAAACCATCTCCCCTGCTGGGATGAGAAGCGTATACACTAGTCTACTCCGGAGTATCGATGCCCCGTCTCGATAATCCTATGACTAGGGACCTGTATAATGATGTGCTTGTAGGTTACCCAGCCCCGACTAGTTTGACTGCCATCACAATGCTGGTAATCAAGCAAAGATCCTAAGGGCTCTGCTAATATGTATAAGCGATATACTAAAGGAATCACATGCACATATTGAAGTAGAAACAAACCAAGTAGCATACTACCATTTTGAGCAAGACTGTTAATACAACTGTGAATATCCCAAGCTTCCATTAAGTAATATACAAACCAGTATGATACAATAATGGTCTCTTGGGCTTACATCACTAACAGGAATTTGGCGGGTAGTTTGCCGCACCCATAGGGGTCTAGGGTGGGGTTTGGCTATTCATCACGACGGTAGAACCCGTCTTTCATTAAGGGCTTAAATGAAATACGGAATTCCTAGTATTTCCAATGTATTCATCTGTGATCTGTAATGTTTATAAATGCGTGCGACATATGGCTATTTATATATGAGATATATAATAAACGTTGCTTATGTTTTGCACCCGCGCTAGTCCAGCCCCCGCTCTGCCGTTAGTTAAGTAACCTAACGTTGCATGACGGGGCCCCGTGGCGAATACGGATGACATATGCATACAATCTATTTTCATTTGTTTTTTGTGATGTATAGGAAATGTAAATGATAGGACAACATTAATGTGATTAATGTTAAGAAAAAGAAAACTAAAGATGTTGTATAATCAAACATTTTATAATGGGTAACCCTAGTTTTTGCTTTGCATAATGGTATTCCTTGATGAATATCCAGCACATTATTCGATGAGGAAAGGGCTGAGATCCCTTCACTGTGAGTGACCCCTTTAGCGAAATTAGCAAATGTTACAAAGCACTTGATTTTTTTTATAGTTGATCTAACTATTTCTTTCCATCGTCGTATTAATGAATATCCAGCACCTCATTCGATGAGGAAAGAGCCGAGATCACTTCACCGGGAATGACCTCTTTAGAAAAATTAGAAAGATACTAAAAAACCATTTGACTTTTAAAACTGGATCTTAAATCACTCTTTTCACTAGATTCTACAACGATATCAAGTTCAAAACGTTAATGGTTTTCATAAAAACCATCCATTGCCCTCCTCCATTTTAGGAAGCAGAGTACTTAGTATTCGTGCCACGTTTTTTGACTATAGTTAAGGCGTGGTGTACGGTAGCTAAGTGATGTCTTCCTATAATGCATTTGGTGCGATTGATTAGGACATTCGTATGACTTTGTTTACCATAGTTAAGAGTCATGCGGGTAGCTCCAAATCAATCATGAAATGGCGGGTAGAACTTGACTAGTTCTTATGATTTGTTGACCATAGTTAAGGTTATAAGACACTAGGGGTAAAAATCATATCAGGAATTTCAAGAGTTGAAATTTGCAATGATATTGCATACCTTCTATTTGATAGTTGGATCCCGATCCTTCTGTGAGTAAAAGTTACTCCCGGGAGAGTTTTGCACATTACAATTTGCTAACCCGGTAGGTGTCTAGAAATGTGTCAACGGGGTTACGCGTCTAGGAAAACGAGGTTTATTTTAATTAGGTCCGTGCGATAGCACGGGGAATCTCCTTCGGAGTACCGACACTAGCCTGGCCGATCGGTTAGCGAACTTATAGATTGCAATTAATTCTGGCTAATTTTCTTTTTAGGGTTTGAAGGAAAATTTGATAAAAGAAGTGGGAGATATCGATTAGATATGATTAATAACCAATCTAATTATGCAAGAGCAATCGTTGAGTGTCTTATTTTCTCTCTCCTAAAGGCAGATACCTATGACGGGACTTAAGCTTTTATTAGACAAGAATAAACTCACGGGATCGAATTACAAAGATTGGCTAAGGAACATAAATATTGCCCTGACCTGTGATAAGGTCGGATACGTCATGACTACTCCAGCCCCTTCCAGCCCAGGCCCTGATTCTTCAGTTACGGATAAAGAAATCCGCAAGGCATGGGATATAGACTGTCCAACAGCTAAGCGCCTCGCGCTTGCTTCTATGAATAATGAAGATCAGAAGTAGAATGAGAACATGGATGTACAATCCATCTTTCTCCATACAAAGGAGTTTTATGGAGAGCAATCTCGTACTCACCAATACGAGGCATCTCAAAAGTTGTTTCAGATCCGGATGGCTGCCGGCACATCTGTAGGTGACCATGTATTGAAGATGATTGGACTTATCGATGAACTAGAGGACCTGGGATGGACCATGGAGAATGAACATTATGTTGATATTTTTCTACAGTCCCTTCCCCTGCCATTGCTCAGTTCATTTTAAACTTCAACATGCACAACATGGAGAAGTCATTACCTGAACTCCTCAATATGTTGAGGAGTGCAAAGAGAACGCTGAAGGTAGAGAAAACTCCCGCTCTAATTTCTGGGCCATCTTCTTCTTCCGTCCTGAAAACCAAGTCCAAGGGAAAGAAGAAGAAGAATCCAATCAAGCCGAGAGGAGGTGTGAAAAAGGCACCGGGAAAGGACAGATTAGGGGCTGCTGCGACAGGACGAGGCGAATACTTCCACTGCCACCAGGCTGGACACTTGAAGAGAAACTGCGTTGGACACCTGGCCGGCCTCAAGAAGAAGAAGCATAGTGATGCTTCCACTTCAGGTGTGTTTGTAACAAAAAACTATTTTTCAATTAACTCTACTTCCTGAGTATTAGATACCGGGTCAGGATCTCACATCTGCAATTGTGTGCAGGTTCTGAGAAATAGCAGGTTTTTGAAGAAATGTGATCACACTCTCCGGGTTGGGAATGGTTCCTCTGTACATGCTGTAACAGTGAGAGAGTGTCACCTTGGTTTGTTGTCGGGTTGTATATTGGTTTTGAACCTATGTTATTTTGTACCTTCAATGTTATGTAATATTATATCTGTATCGTTGTTGGACAATGCTGGATAATTTTATATTACAATCTAATGTTATGAACATAAACCTTAATCAAGAGTTGATTGGGTATGGTACATTAAATAACGGGATATACGTCCTAAACCAGCACACAGTTTTCAATATACAACACACAAACAAAAGGAAGATTTCATACATAAATGAAGCTTTCATTTGGCATTGTAGACTTGGTCATATTAATGAAACAAGACTAACCAAGCTAGATAACGATGGATATTTAAACTCTTCTGAATATAAATCTTATGCGACTTGCCAGTCTTGTACCAAAGGTAAAATGACCAAAACTCCGTTTAGTGTACACGGAGAGAAAGCTACTGAGCTCTTCGGCCTCATACATAGTGATGTATGTGGACCAATGTCTACATATGCAAGACGTAGTTTTTCCAACTTCATAACTTTTACTAATGATTTCTCGAGATTCGGACACGTGTTTTTGTTGAAACATAAGTCAGAAGCCTTCGAAAAGTTCAAGGAGTATAAATTTGAAGTAGAAAAACAAACAGGCTTGAGTATCAAGAAACTTCGATCGGATCGAGGAGGTGAGTATCTAAGCTCAGAGTTTCTAGATTTCCTAAAAGAGAATGGGATTCTCTCTTAGCTCACTCCTCCGTACACACCACAACACAATAGTGTGTCGGAACAGAGGAATCGTACCCTATTAGACAGGGTACTATCAATGATGAGTGATGCTGAGTTACCACTTTCATTATGGGGACACGCATTGGAGACTACGATTTATCTATTGAATAGGGTTCCGACCAAAACCGTGTCAACCACTCCATATGAGATATGGTATGTGAAGAGACCATCTTTTAAATGAGTTAGGATATGGGGTTGTCCGGCTCATGTGAAAAAGCAAAATACGGTCAAACTCGAGACACGATCGGTTTTGTGTAAATCTGTGGGATATCCAAAACAGTCGTATAGATATCTTTTCTATCACAAGGAGGAATAAAGGGTGTTTGTTTCTCAGTATGCCATATTTTTAGAAAATGAATTTTTTTTTCAAATGATACTATTGGTAATGCGATAGAACTGGTAGAAATTCCAGATACACAAACAATTACCGATGATTTGGTTGAACCTGAGATTTCAATAGAACCTGACGAAGCTCAGCCAATCCATAGATCTAGCAGGACTTTTCGCCCACCTGATATATACTACAGTTTTCTTATTGATGGTGATAGAGAATATTGCATCATGGATGATGATGACTCTACTAGTTTTCACCAAGCTATCACGAGTGGTGACTCAGTGAAATGGCTGGATGCCATGAGATCCGAAATGGAATCAATACACACCAACAAAGTATGGACTTTAGAGGTTGCACCTTCTGGAGTAAAACTCATAGGGTGCAAGTGGATCATTAAGAGAAAAATCGGTGTGGATGGTCAGGTGGAGACCTATAAAGCTAGGCTGGTCCTAAAAGGATTTCGTCAAAGATCAGGCATGGACTATGATGAAACCTTTTCGCCAGTCGCAATTCTCAAATCCATTCGGATCCTGCATTATATTGCTGCTCACTATGATTATGAAATATGGCAGATGGATGTTAAAACGGCATTTCTAAATGGTGATTTAGAAGAATTCGTTTTTATGGATCAGCCAGATAGGTTCATTAATAGTGGGAGCAGCGGAAAAGCATGCTGGTTTCTTAAATCCATCTATTGATTAAAGCAAGCATCACAGAGTTGGAACATCTACTTTGATGATACAATCAAAGAGTTTGGTTTTATGAAAAATGTAGATGAACCATGTATTTGTTAGTTATGTGTATGCCCTAGAGGCCATTATTGTATATATGATGTATATTATAGTGGATGCTTGGATATATATAGAGAGGACTTTCTTGCTCGACATGATAGTATGCTATCTGGTTGCTCTTTGTCTTAACATGTAGACTTGTATTGTGATACTGTCTTGCTCTCACATGTTGATAAAGCCCTTAGGATGAGTACTTGACAACCAGGACTATGATAGAGATCATACTTGTAGGGCCAGGGTAGTCCACAAGTACATCCTTTAATTGTTCCTAGTCGAGCGTGTATCGAGATAGGGCATCGATATTCCAGAGTAGACTAGAGTTTACGCTTCTTGACCCATATGATGGGCGATGGATGATCCCATATCCATTGGTGTTTGACATCAAAAATGGTATATGGGTACTCAGTGGAGACTGGGTACACTGAACGGACTCGCCGAGAACTCCTAGATGGTATTATACCTATCGTCAGATAGCAGTTCTCTGGTGACACTGGTACAGGTTAGTCGGTAGACCCGAGATCGTCATAGAGTCTTGTGTGATTCCCACTGTGCTTTGATTTCCACCTTACCACGTTCAAGAGAACGTGCAAAACGGTGGCTTTTAGGTACAGCCCCGAATCACATGAAGGCAATGAGCAATAGGAGGGGATTCGTCTCTCCCGGTATTGGGGGTTGATGTTGCGCTGTGCTCGATTGGATATAACAGGAAGTCCCTGGTCTGGGATGATACGAAGATCTACTGGTAAGTGTTATCAGTAGTTTCTCGACCTGTTATGAGCCTCACATCGGCACTACTTATCGGTTATTGGGGTCTGATGTTTACCACCCCTAGACTGGATATGCGACATATCAGACGAAGAGACTGGACTGTACGGTAGTGTTACTGACAGGCTATACAGGATTAAGAGCATGCTTGCTTGTTGATCTTCTGATCGCTCAATACCCGGGTAGCCGTTACGTCCAGCTAGTATCGCTGACGGCTTGCGGGTGCTTGATATGATCATCACCTACTGCCAGCGTATTGACGAGTCTTTAGAGTCCTACACAGAGGTTTACTGGCTTAAGCAAAACGAAGTTGGAGCACATATGTGATATGTGTGGGACCGAGATTAATACGAGTATGTGATACCATATTCTATTCTCGCGATTTATGATATCGGTCGGTTATATGAGATATAGCCTGATTATCGAATCATGTGTTGATTCGATAAATTGATACAAATAATATTAGTCGGTCATATGAGATATAGCAGGATTATTAAATCAAGTGTTGATTTAATGATTTAATGTATAATTATATATTTAATATATTAATTTACATTAACTAATATTAGCTCACTTAAGCATTTCTTTTCCACTTATGCATTTAATATATGTTAGTTATATGTATGCCCTAGAGGCCATTACTGTACATGTGATATATATTGTAGTGGATGCTTGGACATATATAGGAAGGACTTTCTTACTCGACATGGTAGAACATTATCTAAACATGTACACTTATTGTCTCTCTATTACATGTTGATAAAGCCCTTAGGATGAGTACTTGACTACCAGGATTATGATGCAGATCATACTAGTGGGGCAATGGTAGTCGGAAGTACAAACTTTAATTGATCATAGTCGTGGGAGTATCGAGACAGGGCATCGATACTTCAGAGTAGACTAGCGTTTGCGCTTCTTGACCCATATGATAGGCGATGGATGATCCCATATCCATTGGTGTTTAACATCAGAGAAGGTATACGGGTGTTCAGTGGAGACTGGGTACACTGGACGTACTCACCGAGAACTTCTAGATAGTATTATACCCATCGTCTGATAGATGTTCTCTGGTGACACAGGTACAGGTTAGTCTGTCTATCCGAGATCGTCAAGGAGACTTGTGTGATTCCCACCGTGCTTTTATTTCCACCATACCACGTTCAAGAGATCGTGGAAAATGGTGATTTTGGGGTACATTACCGAGTCAAATGGAGGCAATGAATGATAGGAGGGGATTCATCTCTCCCGATATTGGGGGTTGATGTTGCGCTATGCTCGATTGGCCATAACTGGAAATCCCAGGCCAGGTTTGTTGAGATCAACTGGTAAGTGTTATCAGTAGTTTCTCGAACCGTTATGGACCTTGCATCTATTTGTTATATGTATGCCCTAGAGGCCATTATTGTAGATGCGATGTATATTGTAGTCGATGCTTGGACATACATAGTGAGGACCTTCTTTCTCGACATGATAGTATGCTATCTGGATGCACTTTATCTTCACATGTACATTTATTGTCTCTCTATTACATGTTTATAAAGCCCTTAAGATGAGTACTTGACTTCCAGGATTATGATGCAGTTCAAACTAGTAGGGACAGAGTAGTCGGTAAGTACATCTTTCAAATGTTCCTAGTCGTAGGTGTAGCTTCTCGACCCATGTAGACGGGCGATGGATGATCCCATATCCATTGGTGTTTGACAACAGAGATGGTATACGGGTGATCAGTGGAGACTGGGTATACTGGACGGAGTCGCCGAGAACTCTCAGATGGTATTATACCCCACGTCAGATGGCAGTTCTCTGGTGACACTGGTACAGGTTAGTCTGTCGACCCGAGATCGTCATAGAGTCTTGTGTTATTCCCACTATGATTTGATTTCCACCTTACGACGTTCAAGAGAACGTGCAAAAGGGTGGTTTTTAGGTACAGTCCCGAGTCACATGGAGGCAATGAGCGATAGGAGGGGATTCTTCTCTCCCGGTATAGGGAGTTGATGTTGCACTGTGCTCGATTGGCTATAACAGGAAGTCCCTGTCCAGGGATGATTTTGAGATATACTGGTAAGTGTTTATAGTAGTTTCTTGTCCCGTTATGAGCCTCACATCGGCACAACTTATCGAGTTACCGGGGTCTGACGTTTACCACCCTTAGACGAGATATGAGACATATCAGATGAAGAGACCGGACTGTACGGTAGTGTTACTGATTAGATTCGCAGGAGTGTGAGCAGGCTTGCTTGGGGTTCTTCTGATCGCTCAATACCCGGGTAGCCGTTACGTTAAGCAGACCGCTTGTGGCTTGTGGGTGTTTGATATGATCATCACCTACTGCCGGCGTATTGACGAGTCGTTAGAGACCTACACAGAGGTTTCCTGGTTCATGCGAAATGGAGTAGGAGCACATATGTGATATGTGCGGGACCAAGATTAGTGCGCGTATGTGATACCGCATTCTATTCTCATGATATATGTATCGATTGGTTATATGTGATATAGCCGGGTTATCGGATCAAGTGTTGATTCGATAAAACGATACATATGATATTAGTCGGTTATATGTGATATAGACGAATTATTAATTCAAGTGCTGATTTAATAATTTAATGTATAATTATATATTTGATATATTACATTACATTAACTAATATTAGCTCAATTAAGTATTTCTTTTTCTCACATTTGATACACTTTACATATATGTGATATATGTATTGTTTTCTATTTGCACACAAAATATATATGTGATATATATTGTTGTGTCGTGTTAGGTTACACATGCAACATGTATGTATGAGACTTATACCATGCTAGGGTTAATGTTATGGTTTTATTTGTTTTAAGCAATTCAAACTTTTGGATTTAGTCAAGGTTGAGGTTGGAGAAGCTAGTAGAACATTGACTTATTCAACTTGTTTGTCTATCTTAAGATATTTGTTAACCCAACCCTTAACCATAGACTATGGTTTATTCTCTACATGAGTTAGGCATGGCATATTAACTAACCATGGTTGAATTTCTAACCTTATGAATTATTCATTCATCACTTGACTTCATTTTCTTCTTCCTCATGAGTTTGCTCTCTAGGTTTTGATCAAGTGATGATTTTTAGTGAGAAAATAAAATCTAAAGTGAGAAAAAATCCTACTTCATCATCCTCTACTATTAGCCATTTAGTTTAGGGTGTTTGCTTCACTAATCTAACACATAAGTGAAGAGGTAGCATGTGCTTGAGTCTCCTCGATGTAGATCATCTTCTGTCACGACCCGAATTTTTCGACTCGTGACCGGCACTTAACCACGCAACGTCTACAGGCGTAACACGACTAAGTAAGCCGAACCCAGAAATCAAAACCATTTAAAAGGCGCGTGTTGAAAACATTTAATTAAAACATTTAGAAAACCTTAATTAGTTCAATAAGTTCTTTTAAAGTTAAGTTATCATTTAAATAATTTTGGCAGCATTTCCTTGTAAAAGTAACCCCGAAATCGGGTATAAGCAGGATATAAGTGAAAATGATATATAATGAAATAAAGCACCCCCAAACTGGAGCAATCACGCCCAACGGCGGAAACCATCACCAAAAGAGTAATATACGGCGCCGTAGCGAAGAATGAGCAATACGTAAACATCACAGAATAATAAACTGCATAAATAAACAGTCGGCTCCCACGAGCTCGGCACCAGAATACAAAATTATACATCATCGTCCTCACACTGTCTCTAAGTCCAGTACATATATTGTAACACTTTAGAATGTGTTTTATGGCTAATTATATTTTAATGTATGGATTTTAATAAAAAGTTTACCAAATTGGTTTTTTATTATTTTTTCCTATTTAATGAGTATTTTATTAGAATTTTTCTAGGCACACACACACTTGTGCATGTAAACTAGGGTGTTAAGTGTGGTTTAACCATTGCTTAATCTAGTTTTATATTTTGTTTAAGTGTTTTGGGTATTATGGTTGTTATAATGAAAAAGGGTTTTAATAGAAATAAAAAGGTTTTTTATTTATTTGGATTGTATATTGTTGACTTTGTGTAAGAGAGAGGGAATGGGAGCATGGTGTGAACCATGCCTCATTAATGAGGCAAGAGAAAGAGATGGGAGGGGGTTAGTGTGGCTCTCATTTTCTTTTCTCATTTCTCTTTTGCTCTCAATCTCACTCTCACACAAACACACACACACTCACCTGCAGCAAAACAGCATCAGCAGCAACTTCTGGGAGCAACAGTAGGAGCTCCAGCAACTGCAACAGCCATCATCTCCTCCATACAATTCTTCTCTTGCTTCCTTAGGTTCCTTAGGGTATAATTCTGAGCTCTTTTCCTAGTTTTCCTAGCTTGTGTGTGGATTAGCTTCGATTATTGTTACATAGTGAATTTAGTGCTATATTTTGGTGATTTTTGAGATGTTGTGGCAAATTGATGATTGTGTTGGTAAACCCTACTTATTTAAGTGTTGTTAGGGTCACCTTGACTGAGCTTAACCCTGGATTTCACTAAAATACCATATGGTTTACTTTTTGTGCAAATTAGCGTTTTTAAAGCGATTTATTGGCAATCTGAGTTCTGCTTTTGACCCGGTGCCTTCAGGTTAAAATTAAGAAGACTGGAACTGTTGGAGATAGTGCCCTCAGAGTCAATTATTGGATCACAGGCACGTGATTCCAATGATTGAGGGAGGACCTATCCCGGTAGGACAGTCTTACTCGAGATGATAGTATGCTATCTGGTTTGCCTTTATCATCGTGTACTGCTTCAGGTGACCTGACAAGTCGCTATTACACGTTGATAGAGCCCCTAGGATTCTTGCTTGACCACCAGCAGTATGAGGGCGATCATATAAGTGGGAGCTGGGGTCTATAAGCATATCCTTAAATGGTCCCTAGTCGTGTGAGTTTCGAGACAGGGCATCGATACTCCATCGTAGACTAGTGTATACAGTCGAGACCCCGACGAGGGGCGGTGGCCGGTCTCACAAGCCACTGGTGTCAGTTGGATCACCTAAGATGTATACAGGTGCTCATTGGGTTATGAGTACACCGGACAGGACTCGCCGGGAACATGCCAGTTGGTCATATACCAGACGTCAGATGGCAGTTCCCTGGTGACATGTGTGCAGGTTAGTTCATCGACCTGGGGATCGTCATTTGTCTCGTGTGAGTTCCCACTGTACTTTGATTACTACCCTACCACGGCTCAAAGGAGTCGTGCAAACAGGTTTTAGTTGGGTACAGTCCCGAGCCACATGGAGGCAGTGAGCGTATCTTCAGGGGTTCGTCTCTCCCGGTATTGGGGGTGAGGTCGTGCTGTGTCTAGGAGAGCCATTACACGAAGCCCTCGGCCGAGGCAAGGAGATTTACTGGTAGGTATTCCAGTAGTATCTCAGGGTGTTCTGGGCTACACTCCGACACAACTTGTACCGCTTTTGGGGGTCTGACTTTTACCAACCCCCTAGGCCCGCCATGCGATGCTCATAGACGAACGGACCGGACTGTACGGATATTGTCACTGACAGGCTCAGTAGGGTTGTCTGGCTGAGTTCACTCACAGACGTCCCTTTTGGTCAATACCTGGTAGCCCGTTACGTTTTGGCTTATACCTCTGACGTGCTAGTGGTTAAATCCACAACCAAGGTGTTGACGAGTCTTTAGAGTCCCCCACATTCAGGTACTCAGCTTTCGGGCGAAAGGTTGTAGAGGCCGTATGGAGATATGGCAAGGTCCGATCAGATACGCGCGGTATTGCACGGATCAGGATTGGACAGTTTGTACTATTGGCCGTATGGTTATATGGCAGGGTTCGATCAGATACGTGCGGTATTGCACGGATCAGGATCGAACAGATATTACTAGCCGGTTTTGGTATAAGCCGGATTCTAGTATAGTACAGTGGAGATTTTGTCTCATTGCATTTGTATTTCGGTCGAAATACAGATGCGGGTGTGTATGCAAAGTATCGGGGTTTTTCCTGTAATTTATTACGGGACCAGTTTTCTGGAGTTTCCAGTTTGCTTTCCGTTTCGGCCGATTTCCTTTGTTCTGTTCATTGGCCGAAGTTTGGTGGAGGAGGGCTTATTTGCATTGTTGCAAATGAGTGTTTGTGGAGGGGGTTCTTTGCTTATATTTGTATCATGATGGAGCCCATCCTTTGACTCTTTCTTTTCCATCATGGCTTGACTTTGGCTCATCATGGTTATTGATGATGAGGTTGGTGGAAGGTGGTTGAGTATGGGTTTTGATTTGGTGTGACCATCATTCTTTTTGATTTTTCTTTCTCCTTTGAAAAATCAATCATCCCCTTTTTTTTCCACCCACATCTTTGATGGGCCGGCCACTGTTTGAGAATGGAGTGAGGTTTTTATTTGGATGGATTAATTCATTTCATGCATTTGAGTGGACCCCCCCCAACATGTTTTGTGCTGGAAGTTTTTAATTGAGGTGATGAGTGATTAATATATAGGGAAATGAATGAGCTTAAATAAAGATTCATTATTTTTCACAGCACACAGAGAGAGAGAGAGTGCTTGCTTCAATTTCTTTTTCCAGTGAGCACTTTCAAGTTCTGGCCGAGCTCATCCTTCATAATATGCTCAAATTTTTTTGGGCTTCCATCCATGAAAATTCTTGTGCTAAATTCCTCCATAAATGGCAATCTCCTAAACCCCAAAGAGACAACTATTCTGCACTATTCTACAGCAAATCTTGGACGCGTCGGCCAGCCAACTTCGCGCCCGAGTTGCCTCGGTATTGAGGTGGGAGCCCGTAAAAGATTTTGGCATTGTGGTGCCCGTTTCGACGAGGAGGTGACGGACGTAGTATCCGCGGGAGATCGGAGTGGAGATGAAGACCGAAGGACACGGATCGCTTGGTATATCTCTAACCCGTCTTGTAGTTTGCTAGATCTAGTTTAATGGCCCGATCCGGGATTTAGTGCGCGGTGGTGCCGGTTTGCTAAGTCCGCAAAATTAAAGTTTTTCACCGCTTCCGCATTTGGCCGTCGGATTGACGGCCGGGGAGCCGCCGTGCACTTACAGTGGTATCAGAGCCTTGCCATTAACTTAGTCTAGCTTTGTGTAATGTGTTTGCACTTCCGATCGATCAAAAAGTCCAAAAACCCGTATTTTGTCGCATCAGTTTTCTGTTGGAAATTTTTAGTGTCGAAAATTTTTTCAGGTTGTAAAATATTGATGTACTAAAAATTATAAGACCACTGTTCAAATTCGATGCACTGATCTTCTAACCAGAGCGCGGAAGGGCGGCCAAAACCCACTTGTGGCCGCGCTTCCGCCGCAGCATGAAGGAATCAGTGGGTTGGGTTTTTACAGTGGGCTTCTGGGGAGATTTTAGGGTTTCTGGAACATTAACATTGGGCCCAGAATTTCTTTAACTGCTACAGTATTGCTTTGGGGCCCACTTGTTAAAATTTGATTGATCGGATATTTTAAACACATTTTTCACAGTATTTACATTATATCTGCGACCGTGAATGTCACTTGATCGGTAAATCCGGTCTAACTGCTATAGCCCGGTTAGACGGATTTGCGAACGTGACTTTCACGTTGATGTTTTGTTTTTGCTGTGATGTTGCGGATCGGTCTTGGGGGATAGCCTGGATGCAATGCTAGTACTGTTGTGGTTGTATTATGTACATTTGATATTGCGGGGCGAGCGTCCGACATGTGGACTGCCGTCACTGCCTGTTTGTATTATTATTTTGGGGCACGGCCAGGTTGCGGTCGTTGTACCCGGTGTATGTATATTTTACTTTCTGTACTAGGATTACCCCGCGGAGGGGTGCACGGATAGCCGGGTTCTGGAAGGCAACAAGCCCGCATCTCATGGCATTGAGACGGAGGGGGCTTCACTCTAGGATTGGCGGGCTATTCGCCGCACTCGTAGGGGGTACAGGTTGACCCAGGAGGGGTGCCCAAGTTGCCGGATTCCGTGAAGTGCTGGGTGGTCCATTCACGGTGTTGAAGGGGGCTGCCTCGCTTCAGGTTTTGGCGGGTGACTTGCCGCGCCCGTAGGGGTCTAGGATTTCATTGCACAGGCTATCCACACGACCAGGGGAACGTCGGGTTTCAGCAGTGGCTCTGTGAAACCCGGCGATCCCAGATATCTGTATTGTTTCTGTGATGCTGTTCATTCTCTGTGATGTTGCATTTCTTTTCACGCCTTGAGCGAAATATAATATATTGGTATATATATTAGTAGATGTTGTATATGTTTTACATCCGCGCTAGTCCAGTCCCCGCTCTGTCGTTAGTTAGCTAACCTAACGGGTAATGACGGGACCCAGTGGCGAATGCGGATGGCATATACGTACATCAGTATATTTTCGTTCTTTTTGGTGTGATCAAATGATTGGACTGCATTGATTCGGATCAATGCAAGTTAAAAACAAACCTAATCTGATGTTGTTGGAACACTTTTTCAAAAAGCTGTTATTGCAAGGACGTTCTCTTTTGTTTTGCATTGTGATATTCAGTTGGAATATCCTGCTCCTCAGTCGACGAGGCAAGGGCCGAGATCCCTTCACCGGGAGTGACCCCTTGGACAAAAGTTTGCGTCGGGGCATTAACTTCACTATAGCCGATTACTTTTGCTTTGCATCGCGGTATTCATTTGGAATATCCTGCACCCCATTCTACGGGGAAAGAGCCGAGATCCCTTCACCGGGAGTGACCTCTTTAGCAACGGTTTTCGTCACTATATTTTTAAAAAAAAAAAAAAAAGGCTATCCGTTCCTTCGACGATATCAAGTTCTTTACGTTAAAGGTTTTCGCCAGAAACCATTCGTAGCCCTCCGTCGTTTCATATGGGTGGTCAATAGTATTCAAGCTGTGTATGTTGGCCAAAGTCAAGGCACAGTGATTGGTAGCTATTGGGGTATTCATATGCAGCATAGATAGATGCGTTGGTTTGGGACAGTCGTACTGCCATTTTGGCCAAAGTCAAGGGTATGTACGGGTGGATTCAAATTAACCTGGAGAATGACGGGTAGAACTTGACATGTGACTTATGATATGTTGGCCAAAGTCAAGGTCATAAGAGCATGGGGCAGAAATCACATCGGGAGTTTCAAAAGAACTGAAACTTGCCAGATATGCGCATACCTTCTGGAGTGTGATACCGTGAGCGGATTCCGTCACGTTATCATGCGATGATAGTTGGATCCCGATTCCCACTTATGAGTTGGTTTACTCCTCGGGTGACCCCGACTAATTCTTCTTTCAGGTTTGGAGGAGAATTTGAGGTACAGTGGGAGGTTTCCAGATTAGAAAAATTGGTAACCATTCTGATCTAGGTTAGAGTGCACGCTGAGTGTTTCTTTTCTCTCTCTCTTTGGCAGCGACCATTGACCCGACCCTAAGACTATGACTCAGTGACCAAGTTAACCGAACCTACTTAACACTGGCTTTTGGATTGTCAGAGTTGCAGACCTCATTGCCACTCCTACTTTTACCCTTTTCTCCAGGACACCCCGTATTACTACGAACGTCCACTTCCATTGGTCAAAACCATCGTATGGTTAGATACGAACTCGAAAGAATTTATTCGAGGATGGTTTCAGGTTCTGGAGGAAACGGATAGGATTATTCAGTTGTCTTTTCTTTTCACCCTCTCTCAGGTTGCGAGTACTCCTTAGTTTAGGAGTAGTACACCTATTATGCAAATTGGATAGTCTTCTTCCAAACCTTAGGCTGGTGCCGACCGGTAGGGAATGAAGAAAACCAATTAGCATAACGATGGTGTGCAGAAGGTATTGAGTTAAGACAAAGCAAGGGATTAGTAAGAGGGCAGAGTAAAATTGCAACAGATATTCACGACCAAACCAAAGTATTTCTTTGCCAATCCTAAAATCACCTTTGAATTTCTCCAGGACACTCCGTATCACTACGAAGATCCACAGTTTATTGGATATTCCATCGTATGGTTATATACGAACTCGAAAGGAACTTGTTCCAGTTCGGGGATGGATTCTGGTTCAGGAGAAATACGAATAAGATTTATTCAGGTGTCTTTTATCTTCACCTTCTCTCGCATTGCGAGTGTTCCTAGGATTGGGACAGTACACCCATTATGCTTATTGGATAGTCTTCTTCCAAACCATAGGCTGGTGCCGAACGGTAGGGAAGGAAGAAAACCATTTGGCCTAAAGGGGTGTGCAGAAGGTAATGACTAAAGACATATGAAGGGATTTGGAGAGGTGGCAAGGAATTACACGGTTACAGTTGTGAATCTGGATAATGGAAGAGGCATTACTAGGAATACCAGAATACCCCTACGAAACATTTCAATGTTTCAGTTTCACTGTGTAATGTTAAAAGAAAACTGATTTCCCGATTAGATACTTACTCCAGGGTATGTATTTACCAGATATGATTCTCACATCTGTATGCTTTTACAGATGATGAGTGGGAGTAAGTTATTGGGAATTGGGTGATCATCCTCGTTATATCGGGATTCATTGTAATCGGTGATATTTGAGGAGATCACCTGGGCTGTTTGCCGGTCGCCAAATATTTGGTTTTGAATATCCGCTGTTATGCACCAACTTCAAATTGATATATCTGTACGTCTATTTTTATAGAGTGAGATATATCTTTTTGAAATTATGTCTACGACATTTACCTATATCAGTGGATGGTTAGGTAAGGAGCATTAAACAGCGGTGTAATTCTTCTTAACCATAAGTATAGTTTTCAACCTACGACACACAGTGAATGAGTTATCAGACTCAAGGGACTAATACAGAGTATTGTATGTTGTCCAGACTCCATCAGGACAGAGGGGTTGGTCCTCGTACTATATTCGGTTTACTTATGACTTCTCTAGTTTTTAGACAGGTGTTTCGTGGAAACACAGGGTCCGAATTTTGAGAAGTTACAGGTATTTGAATAAAGTAGAGAGCCAAGTGTTGCAAGTATTGGGATTCTTCAAGGTGATCGAAGATGTAGATACTTGTGTATGGTATTCAGTTGATAGTAATGACTAAGAGATCTTGCTTCTCTTTCAGGTTATTCATAATTGGAAGCATTCCTAAGTTGAGTAACACTAATCGGCCTTTTTCAATTTAGTTGACATGCACTAGAGACAGTTGCATGATTTGAATCTGATTTGACATTCCATTGGCCACTCCGCAGATTTTGGTGGGTAACTTCAGGCACCCGAGAGGTACTACGGTAGCCTCAAGGACGGTGACAGGGAAGTTCTTGTTTACCTACACTTGCCATTGCTGTTGTTCCAGGCTGCGAGACCCGGCAGGAGGATGAGTATAGCGTCGTTCTGAAATGGCTTCAGAAGTGTACGTGTATATGACTCTGGCAGGGGGTTGTCGTAATCAGTGGGAGCAGCGGAAGCAATGGTGGACAGGTAGCTTATGTCTATTTATAGACTAAAGCAGATGTAGCGGAGATAGATCATCAATTTCTGATGTGACAGTCATGGGTTTGACTTCATCAGAATAGGGGATGGATCTATTGAGAAGGTAGTAGGGTGTGATGTCCTGGTATTTGGATGACACACACAGAGTAGGAAGTGATATTCCTATACTACGGTCGGTTATACTTTGGTCGTCACACAGTGGTTTCTCCACAAAGGAAATGGATTTAATATCTGACATTCTGGTTACTAGATCTATGGTTTTAGATCTAGATTTGGGTGGTTTCCCAATCAGGGTACTTTGACAGCATTCTAAGAGTATTTAGAATGGACGACTCCTGGCACGGTAGTGTACCTGCAGGTAATGGAGTCACCCTCTCTAAAGGTGTCTTACAGACTAAAGTAGAGAGGGATGTGCATGATTGGCAGATCACTTGCTCAGGAAATTGAGTCAATCATGAGATGTCAAGTACCACACCAGATATTGTTCTTGCATAGGATGCAATAAGTTGACATTAATCCAATCCTGGAGAAACAGTCGGAAGCAGTCTTAGAACATAAGCGAATGTTCTAGGGATATGATAACGACAGCCTCATTCGGGAGACAGTTATCATTCCAGGCTTCCAAGGTGACATGGACGACAAGGAGGTTGTCAGAGTTATAGTTTTCCCTCTGACGAGGGGCAGTATTTTGGACAGGTGATCCAAGGCAATACTGAGGGAGGCATGGCGCAGGATACTGATTAAGTTCAGTTGACGATACAGTCTAAGAATTTTGGATTTGGAGTTCATTTATGAGCTATGTCCCATCAGACATCCAGACACATTCTAAGACAGGTATTGCTCTTTTCGGGAGATGGGTTTCTCCGCGAACTTGAGATATAGAGAGACATAGAAAGAAACATCAAGGCGGATCCACTCACTGAGGCGGTTCCTCGAACGCAATAGTTTCGCAAACTAGATTTGTGAGACTGACTAGTAGAGGAGTTGGGTGTTCGGTATCACACGGGCTGTGAGTATGCGACATCGCAATAATTAGCCTTGAGTGCAAGTGGGAGATTGTTGGAGATAGTGCCCTCAGAGTCAATTATTGGATCACAGGCACGTGATTGCAATGATTGAGGGAGGACCTATCCCGGTAGGACAGTCTTACTCGAGATGATAGTATGCTATCTGGTTTGCCTTTATCATCGTGTACTGCTTCAGGTGACCTGACAAGTCGCTATTACACGTTGATAGAGCCCCTAGGATTCTTGCTTGACCACCAGCAGTATGAGGGCGATCATATAAGTGGGAGCTGGGGTCTATAAGCATATCCTTAAATGGTCCCTAGTCGTGTGAGTTTCGAGACAGGGCATCGATACTCCATCGTAGACTAGTGTATACAGTCGAGACCCCGACGAGGGGCGGTGGCCGGTCTCACAAGCCACTGGTGTCAGTTGGATCACCTAAGATGTATACAGGTGCTCATTGGGTTATGAGTACACCGGACAGGACTCGCCGGGAACATGCCAGTTGGTCATATACCAGACGTCAGATGGCAGTTCCCTGGTGACATGTGTGCAGGTTAGTTCATCGACCTGGGGATCGTCATTTGTCTCGTGTGAGTTCCCACTGTACTTTGATTACTACCCTACCACGGCTCAAAGGAGTCGTGCAAACAGGTTTTAGTTGGGTACAGTCCCGAGCCACATGGAGGCAGTGAGCGTATCTTCAGGGGTTCGTCTCTCCCGGTATTGGGGGTGAGGTCGTGCTGTGTCTAGGAGAGCCATTACACGAAGCCCTCGGCCGAGGCAAGGAGATTTACTGGTAGGTATTCCAGTAGTATCTCAGGGTGTTCTGGGCTACACTCCGACACGACTTGTACCGCTTTTGGGGGTCTAACTTTTACCAACCCCCTAGGCCCGCCATGCGATGCTCATAGACGAACGGACCGGACTGTACGGATATTGTCACTGACAGGCTCAGTAGGGTTGTCTGGCTGAGTTCACTCACAGACGTCCCTTTTGGTCAATACCTGGTAGCCCGTTACGTATTGGCTAATACCTCTGACGTGCTAGTGGTTAAATCCACAACCAAGGTGTTGACGAGTCTTTAGAGTCCCCCATATTCAGTTACTCAGCTTTCGGGCGAAAGGTTGTAGAGGCCGTATGGAGATATGGCAAGGTCCGATCAGATACGCGCGGTATTGCACGGATCAGGATTGGACAGTTTGTACTATTGGCCGTATGGTTATATGGCAGGGTTCGATCAGATACGTGCGGTATTGCACGGATCAGGATCGAACAGATATTACTAGCCGGTTTTGGTATAAGCCGGATTCTAGTATAGTACAGTGGAGATTTTGTCTCATTGCATTTGTATTTCGGTCGAAATAAAGATGCGGGTGTGTATGCACAGTATCGGGGTTTTTCCTGTAATTTATTACGGGACCAGTTTTCGGGAGTTTCCAGTTTGCTTTCCGTTTCGGCCGATTTCCTTTGTTCTGTTCATTGGCCGAAGTTTGGTGGAGGAGGGCTTATTTGCATTGTTGCAAATGAGTGTTTGTGGAGGGGGTTCTTTGCTTATATTTGTATCATGATGGAGCCCATCCTTTGACTCTTTCTTTTCCATCATGGCTTGACTTTGGCTCATCATGGTTATTGATGATGAGGTTGGTGGAAGGTGGTTGAGTATGGGTTTTGATTTGGTGTGACCATCATTCTTTTTGATTTTTCTTTCTCCTTTGAAAAATCAATCATCCCCTTTTTTTTCCACCCACATCTTTGATGGGCCGGCCACTGTTTGAGAATGGAGTGAGGTTTTTATTTGGATGGATTAATTCATTTCATGCATTTGAGTGGACCCCCCCCAACATGTTTTGTGCTGGAAGTTTTTAATTGAGGTGATGAGTGATTAATATATAGGGAAATGAATGAGCTTAAATAAAGATTCATTATTTTTCACAGCACACAGAGAGAGAGAGAGAGTGCTTGCTTCAATTTCTTTTTCCAGTGAGCACTTTCAAGTTCTGGCCGAGCTCATCCTTCATGATATGCTCAAATTTTTTTGAGCTTCCATCCATGAAAATTCTTGTGCTAAATTCCTCCATAAATGGCAATCTCCTAAACCCCAAAGAGACAACTATTCTGCACTATTCTACAGCAAATCTTGGACGCGTCGGCCAGCCAACTTCGCGCCCGAGTTGCCTCGGTATTGAGGTGGGAGCCCGT
The DNA here is from genome assembly GCA_030015575.1 of Agapanthus africanus. Taxonomy (NCBI): domain Eukaryota; kingdom Viridiplantae; phylum Streptophyta; class Magnoliopsida; order Asparagales; family Amaryllidaceae; genus Agapanthus; species Agapanthus africanus. The sequence continues at coordinate 584,713,385 of CM057339.1, read as the reverse complement.
AAAAGATTTTGGCATTGTGGTGCCCGTTTCGACGAGGAGGTGACGGACGTAGTATCCGCGGGAGATCGGAGTGGAGATGAAGACCGAAGGACACGGATCGCTCGGTATATCTCTAACCCGTCTTGTAGTTAGCTAGATCTAGTTTAATGGCCCGATCCGGGATTTAGTGCGCGGTGGTGCCGGTTTGCTAAGTCCGCAAAATTAAAGTTTTTCACCGCTTCCGCATTTGGCCGTCGGATTGACTGCCGGGGAGCCGCCGTGCACTTACAGGAACATGCTCACTAGGTATGGACAACACCACCAGAACACGAGCCCCTACCCCAAATTCTGGCCGCCGATTTAATCTTATTGGCCGCAAATTGCGGCAAGGGTAGGGTGTTGGGTCTTGAGGTTTTGGGTAGGGTTGTCTGCAGTGTATTGTAGTGCTTTGGAATGTCTAGTTTTGTAAGATTTGACCTGTAGGAAAATCTGGGACTATATATCGTTTTGCATGTCCGTTTGTTTGCGCGATACGCGCGATACGTGATAGGGTTCTGTGATCTAGCGTATCGCGGCGTGTCGCGATGGTTTTAGACGCGTATATACACGCTTTAGCGTATCGTGCACACGCGCGTTTAGTTCGCGACGCGAGTTTCTCGTTTGGGTTCGATATCGCATTTTGCGAGATATTTAGCTTATATATGATTTCCATGTCTTATTTGCAGGTTTGCAGGCAGGGACTACGGACACTGCTACAGGGGGGAGCAGATGGTAGGATTCACCTAGCGTGGAGCGTAGGTGAGTAGATTTAACATCTACAGGGGAATCGCCCGCGTGGCGTTATGCGTCTGGGCTAGGATTCAAATACTTGTCGCATATTCTACGTCATTGTTAGAATTGCGCCTTTACCCTATTTACTTAGGTATATTTGTACTGTGACTAGTAGCCGTAGGGCACTGCACACATTATTGACGGTTCATGTTGCACATGAACGGATTGTATGATACACACACACCGTCAATAATTGCCATGTCACACACTAACCATTATAGATACTATTGCTTGTCACACATGACATCTAGCTTATCGGTATACCTATAGTGTATCATAACTTTAGTGATAGGTACATATACACCTTGCGATACAGCTACAGGTATACCTTGCACATATTTTACTTATACCGGGAGGAACATCCTACATATTTTACTTATACCTAGGGGGGTATACGACATAAGTTCTTATAGGTAGATACCTATACATTGCTACACCTGTATGTTACATACATATTCAGTTGCAGTCACATATTTACTTTTACTGATGTTACTTAGCTGTACCTTATTGGTTTCGCATACATCTGGTTTCAGCTACATATTCTCTGTTATATGCTCGCATTTCAGATATATCGTATATATTTATTCCTGGATTGCGCATTATTATTTGGATTTTACATGATGTTTTCTGGATTTGGGAACCGCGGGAGTTCATGAAATTATGCATACATTGAAAAACCCGGTTTCCTTGATATGATATTTGCGCATCTACCATGGGTTTTATCAGTGCTGATTATATATACCCCTACGAGGAGGCGTCGAGGCCGTAGAGGGTACATGGTGGGGCCCGGAGGTACTCCGGGGCAAGAAAGGGATGTCGATGTGCTATGAGCCGATGAGCCCGGCAGGGGAACCATACCATCCGGTAACAGTACCAATCACTCGGCGTGGATTATGGAGATACCGTTGGGAGTCATGAACGTATGCATACGTCGAAAGGCGAGGGTCAGAGCTAGGCACTCGTGCTTTCGGGACAGCGTATGATACGTACCTATCAGGATTTCTGTGTCGATGCTTGGCACATTGTTTTCATGATATTTCTTTTAAACACCTTTGTATATATAACAGGGGATTAGCCGTTGTTATATATACCCTTACACCAATATTAGTGGAATGGGACGCTAATATATGTGTATTGACCCCATCATATTTATTTCTGTATATATACATATACTTAGGATGCTAGAAACTTACTTGAGACTTTGACTTGGGATATCAAGTGATTCATTGAGATTGGACATACATATGGGATTATTGATTTGTACATTCGGGATATAGGAGATTACTCGATATTGTACATTGAGGTGATGTGAGACTTATATGATGTGAGAGCCCAGTTTGGGGGCTGATTTGAGGAATTGTGGATCTGAGTGTCTTGATGGATTGTGATCCTACCACGATGTCAGGTTTCCGTGGAAATGACATATTCGACCCCCCTACCTCACACTTATCTACCTTATGCACAGTTTCATATATTGATAGTACCTGTTAGTGTACCCTTATGATAGTGGCATATCTACATTCTCATATCCCTATTGCATGGTTATTGCATACTATGGTCATGTTACTATTGCTTCTCATATTGATTGTACCTGCTAGTGTACTTTCCTTTATTCAGCATTTGCATGACATGTTATTACTGTAATCGCATACCTTAGATTCATGCTGTACGTACATTCCTGCGATTACCTGCATATGTTATCTACTATTCACGAGTTGGCAACTCACCCCCGTTGTGCCACAGGTGTTTCAGGTTGTTTCCCAGAGTAGCCGAGGCAGGCTATTCAGCTATTCAGCTATCATCTTTTGCTACAGATACCGCGTCAGCTCACAGTACTTTTTGCTTAGGTGGGTTTTGGTGGTTATCTGTATTTTGTATTGTACATTCGTTGTATCTTGTACTCTCCATCTACTATTATGTTGTTGACTTAGAGACTTGGTGAGGACGATGTTGTATATTATTTGTGGGTTGTTGTCTTTTATATACAGCTTTCTCTCTATTGTCTTTATTTCTTCGCTACGGCGTTATATTTTTTGTGTTGTATTCATCTTGGCTAGTTTTTACAAAAAGGGGGGTGTTGCCAAAATTTTAAAGAAAGAAAGTAGGACTTTTAAAGAATTTGGGTTGCGATTTAAAATGTTTCAAAAACTTATATTATCTTTTCCGTATTTTTATGGTTTAGATTTCTCGGTTTTGGCTTTCTTTTACTGCGTTACGTCTTTAGGCGTTGCGTAGTATTAGGGCCGTTACGGGCCAATTTTGGGTCATGAAATATATGGTAGATGGAGAATACTAGATACAAAAGGGTGTACAATAAAAGAAATCAGATACCACAACCCGCCTAATAGCAAAACAGCTCTCGCACCAACTGTTGTGGTATATATAGCAAAAAGATGCAAAAGGCAGCCTACCGCGACTACTCTGAGGGGCAACCTGCAAATACTGTGGCACAACAGGGGTGAGTTGCCAACTCGTGAATAGTATATAACATATAAAGGTAATCGCGAGCATGCACGTACTGCGCTACTCTAACATATGCCAGCAGGTAAAATCTATATGCGACAAGCAGTAGATGCAATAATCATGCAGGTGCTCTGTCAGGTAAAATAACTAGAGGATGAGATGCATGATAGTCAATACTGAGCATGGGATAAACAACATCTACACGGAAATATCAACGTGGAAAAAAATAATCGGTGCCAACACTACACCCAAATCCCAAACAACTGAGGCGCCGACACTCTCCTCGGCCCTCAAATCCTGTAAATCTCTGAGAATCACGAGTGCCCAACATCGGCACTCAAAATATCATAAAATACTCGTGTCCAGCATCGACACGCAAATCCTCATATATCGGGCTCCGTAAGTCCGGATCAGCCCACGGGCTCCGTCTTCGGTATCGGCCCTCGGCCCCGGCAGTACAGATCATCCTGCATCCATCTCTCGACTCTGGTCAGTATCCTCTGGATAACCGCCAGGTCCAACCAATCACTGGTAGGTACTCGCCACCCTGCTAGGCTCATCGTCTACTCCACGAAAAACATTTCTCGTCCCGGGGAACCATACCGGGTCCACCACGAACCCGCAAACGGATCATCCAACTCCTCGAATCGGGTTTCAAACACACGTCTCAGCACCGAGAAAACGCGTGGTGGACGCACCAAAATATCATATCACGAGGAACCGGGTTTTCAAATAGTGCATCTTTTCTTAAATAACCCCACGGTCCTCAAAACCAGAAATCACATGAAAAATCTAACACCAATGAGAATAACGAATCATATGTGGAATGAACAACAATATAATGATCATGGCAATTCTACAGTGAGTGTGTCATGGAAATTACTAACGGTGTGTGTGTAACATGCAGATTAGTGCTCTTGCAACATGAACCGTTAGTAATAGTGCGGTGTTCTATCAATTCTAAGTTTACATACATATAGCAGGGGATGCAATATGCAACAACAGTATCCATGAACAGTCAATGTAGGTAATGCAATATGTAACTATAAGGTCCTATCAGCCCTGACGCATAACGCCATGCGGGCGATATCCCCGTAGATGTTAAATCTACTCACCGAAATCTCGCGCTAAGTGTAGCCGACGACTTGCTTCCCCTTCTTCGCAGCGTCCGTCTCACTCGCCTGCGAACCTATAATTTACACAATATATCACGCATAAGCTCAAATCTACAAAAACGCGATATTAAGGTCAACTAGAAACCCGTATCCCAAACCAAGCGCGCGTGTGCGCGATACGCTAAAACGTGTGATTACGCGCCTGAAGCTACCCCGACGCGTCGCGATACGCAGAAACCCCAAACCCACACACGTATCACGCGTGTCGCGAAGGTTTAAAATACGAGAAATAGGGTATTTAACACCAGATTTTTCTACATCAAGAATTAAATAAAATTGCACATACCATGAGTCTAAGGATAGCAGCAGACACCTATAGAGCAAGACTCAAACCCATGCCCTCCCATCTGGCCGCAAATTGCGTCCAGAACTAATATTTCAGCGGCCCAAACATGGAAAATGGGGGTCGTGTTCTACACATGGGATCAGCACCTAACAACTCTACTGCAGTCAACTCAGATTTATTCTGAACTCACTGGGTCGATAGCAGATTACAGGAAGTTAGAAATTGCTTAAAAACGACGAATTTGTAACAAACAGAAATCTGGTGGTATTTTAGTGAAATTAGGGGCTAAGCTAGGTTAACATGGCCCTAACAATACTCAATCAACTTAGTTTAACCAATGCACACTTCACTTGATCAAAGTTCCCACTAATTACCACATATCGCACTAAAACGCACCATAAATCACTAATCGAAGCTAAACTACATTAACTAAGCAAACTAGGGGGTAAGTTCAAGAAATATACCCCACACTCGACCCTAGGGAGCAGGTGGAAGGAGAAGGAGCTGCTGCTGAAGTTGTTGCTGCTGCTGCTGCTGCTGTACTGTGCTACAGCTGCTGTGCTTGCTGCTGCTGCTGTGCTTGCTGCTGTTGTGCTTGCTGCTGCTGCTGTGCTTGCTGCTGTTGTGCTTGCTGCTACTGGGAGTGTGGGTGTGTGAGTATGAGAGTGAGAGGTACAGAAAAAAAAAGAATGAGAAGCCAAAGGAAATGAGAACTAGGCTTAGTCAACCCTTCCCTCACTCTCTCTCCTCATTTAATGAGGCATGGCAAAGGCCATCATGCCTGTCACGACCCGAGTATTTCGACTCATGACCGACACTTAACCACGCTACGTCTACAGGCGTAACGCGACTAAGTAAGCCGAACCCAGAAATCAAAACCATTTAAAGATAGTGAGTGTTGAAAACTTTTAGTTAAAGCTTTTAGAAAACCTTAAATAATTCAATAAGTCCCTTTTTAAATTTACTTAATCATTTGAATAATTTTGGCAGCATTTCCTTTGTAAAAGTAGCCCCGAGACCGGGTACAAAACAGGATATAAGTGAAATGAAATGTAATGAAATGAAACGTCCCCAAACGGGAGTAATCACGCCCAACGGCGGAAACCAACATCACAAGAGTAATATACGACGCCGTAGCGAAGAATAAACAATAAGTGGGCATCACAGAATATAAACTGCATATAAAAACAGTCGGCTCCTACGAGCACGACACCAGAATACAAAATATACATCATCGTCCTCACACAGTATCTAAGTCCAGTACATAAATGGTAGATGGAGAGTACTAGATACAAAAGGGATACAATAAAAGTACTCAGAATACCACAACCCACCTAAAAGCAAAACAGCTCTCACCGCAACTGTGGTGGTATCTGTAGCCAAAAGATGCAAAAGACAGCCTGCCGCGACTATGCTGAGGGCAACCTGCAAATACTGTGGCACAACGGGGGTGAGTTGCCAACTCGTGAATAGAGATAACATATAAAGGTAATCGCGAGCATGCACGTACAGCGCTACTCTAACAAATACCGGCACATGATATCAATGCGAGGTGAGCAGTATGTATAATAATCATGCAAGTCCTCTATCAGGTGATATAGCTACAGGATGAGATGCGATAATGAATGCTGAGCATGGGAATATAGTGTAAGTCTACGCTAGCGCCCCGGCAGTCTACAGACGCCAAATGCGGAACAAAAACTTTTAAACTGGCGCTATCGTATTCTTTAACCCGGATCTGCCATTATTGCTAAACTAACAAACTGTAAAGAGTGTAGAATGGTTATACCGAACGATCCGAGTCCTTCGTTCTTCAACCATCATCCCACGCTCCGTTGCGGCTGCTCCGATCTCGTCGATCTCCGATCTCCTCGTCGAGGTGGCACCACATGATCGGTTCTTTAAACGGGCTCCCGCCTCTGACTCGAGGCAACTCGATCGTCAAGTTTGCTAAAAGAGACGACCAAGAATGATGTAGAGAATGAGTAGATGACTTTGTCTCACTTCGTCCAAATCTGTGGACGATCGGTTAATGAAGTTGCCGTGGAAATCGGGTGATGGAATGAAATGGACTATGAAATTCCATACACCGATAAAACCTATCATAATCTTTTCTCTTTAAAATGAAATCAACAAGTGAGAGTGAGAATGAGGAGAGAGAGAGGGCAAGCCATATATAGCAAGAGGGAGGTGACCGTAGGAGAAGGGGGTGACCTTAAGCTAAAAGCTTCTCACTTCAAAATATCTTAAGCAATCCAAAAGGAATTAATCACAAAGCATGAGTCATTAGGCTAGTCATCATCTAATAAATGCAACCAATTAGAACACAACACCAATTAGCCTAGTCACCTCATCTAGAATCTTCTAGAAGAATTCACACTCATCTCAAGAAAAGATAAACCCGTCTTTAACCAAATGTTAAAAGACGGCTGATAGAAAACTGGAAACTGGCAACTTCCAAAAGTGATCCTGAAACAACTTTCAGGATAACCCCGAAACTGTATAAATATACCCGCATTTGTATTACGACCGAATACAAATGCAACTGAGACAAAGATATTATACCCACTCAATATAATACTTGGATCCGGCTTAAACCAAAGCCGACCAGTATCATCTGCCCGAAAACTGACACGTGCGTAAACGCACGTGCATTTTCCGAACCCTGCCATAAAACCATACGGCCTCTACAACGTTTCGCCCGAACATGGGAAACTGTCTGTGGGGGACTCTAATGACTCGTCAGCACCCTGGCAGGGGGTTTAACCACAAACCGTTAGCGGCACTAGCTATGCGTAACGGCTGCCCATGGACTGACCTCAAGGGTGGCCGAGGAGCGAACTCAAGGGAGACCGATGAGCGAACTCCTCCGAAAAACACTACTGAGCCTAACAGTGACAATGTATATACAGTCCGGTCCGTTCGTCAATGAGTATCGCATATCTGCCTAGGGGGCTAGTAACGTCAGACCCCCAATAGCAGTATAAGTCGTGTCGGAGTGAAGCCCAATAACACCCTGAGATACTACTGGAGTACCTACCAGTAAATCTCCTGCCACGGCCGTGGGCTTTGTGTAATGGCTCTCCTAGACACAGCACGACCTCGCCCCCAATACCGGGAGAGACGAAGCCCCTGCCGATCCGCTCACGTGCCTCCATATGGCTCGGGACTGTACCCAAAAGCTACCTGTTTGCACGACTCCTTTGAGCCGTGGTAGGGTAGAAATCAAAGCACAGTGGGAACTCATACGAGACAAATGACGACCTCAGGTCGATGAACTAACCTGTACACATGTCACCAGGGAACTGCTATCTGACGGTAGATATAATACTAACTAGCAGATTCCCGGCGAGTCCTGTCCGGTGTACTCATAACCCAATGAGCACCTGTATACATCTTAGGTGATCCAACTGACACCAGTGGCTTGTGAGACCGGCCACCGCCCCTCGTCGGGGTCTTGACTGTACACACTAGTCTACTCCGGAGTATCGATGCCCTGTCTCGAAACTCCCACGACTAGGGACCACAATTAAGGATATGCATATAAACTACCCAACTCTCACGTATATGATCGCCATCATACTGTTGGTAGTAAAGCAAGATCCTAAGGGCTCTATCAAAGTGTAACATGCAATCAGTCACCTGAACATGTACACGACTGATAAAGGCAAACCAGATAGCATACTATCATCTCGAGTAAGACTGTGCTACTGGGATAGGTCCTCCGCAATCATTGCAATCACGTACCTGCGATCCAATAATTGACTATGAGGGCACTATCTCCAACAATCTCCCACTTGCACTCAAGGCTAATATTGCGATGTCGACTACTCACAGCCCGTGTGAAACCGAATATCCAACTCCTCTACTAATCAGTTTCACACAGCCCGTTTGTAAAACTATTGTGTTCGAGAAATAGCCTCAGTGAGTGGATCCGCCTAGAAGTTTCTTTCTATATCTCTCTTAATCTCAAGTTCGCGGAGAAAGCCATCTCCCGAATTGAGTAGTACCTGTCTTAGAATATGTCTGGATATCTGATGGGACCTTAGTTCATAAATGAACTCCATATCCAAACTTCTTAGACTGTATGGATCACTGAACCTAATCAGTATCCAGCACCATGCCACCCACAGTATCCTCTGGAACCACCTGTCCATAATACTGTCCTTCGTCAGAAGGAAAACTAAAACTCTGACAATCACTCTGTCATCCATGTCACCTTTGAAGCCTGGAATGATAACCGTCTCCCGAAAGAGGCTGCCGTTATCAAATCCATAGAACATGTACTAATGTTCTAAAACTGCTTCCTTATGTTTCTCCAGGATTGGATTAATACAAACTTATTGCATCTAGTGCAAAAACAACATCTGGTGTGGTACTTGACATCTCATGATTGACTCAATTGCCTAAGCAAGTGATCTGCCAATCATGCACATCCCTCTCCCCTTTAGTCTATACGACACCTTTAGAGAGGGTGACTCCATCACCTGCAGGTACACTACCATGCTAGGAGTCAACTATTCTAAAAACCATTAGAATATCTGTCAAAGTACCCATATTGGGAAACTACCCAAATCCAGATCTAAAACCATAGATCTAGAAACCAGAATGTCAAATATTATATCCATATCCTGTTTGGAGAAACAACTGTGTGACGACCACAGTACAACCGATCGTAGTATAGGAATTTTACTTCCTACTCTGTGTATGTCATCCAGATACCATGACATCACACCCTACTACCTTCTTAACTGATCCATCCCCTATTCTGATTGAAGTCAAACCCATGACTGTCACATCAAAATTAGATGATCTATCTCCGCTATAACTGCCTAAGTCTATAAATAGACATAAGCATCTTGCCCACTATGCTTCTGCTGCTCCCACTGACTACGACAACCCTCCTACCGGGTCTCATATCCTGGAACAACAGTAGTGTCAAGTCTGGGTAGATAAGAACCTCCCTGTCACCGTCCTTGAGGCTACCGAAGTACCTCTCGGGTGTCTGAGGTTACTCACCATATCTGTGGAGTGGCTATTGGAATGTCAATCCTGATTGAATGTATAGGTCCTATTAAATTTTCCGTAATCGTTCGCGGTTCTGGAATCACTTCCAGTTCTACCATACTCCCACTACTGTTTTCTGAAAAAGATCCATTTTACTAAAACTGTGGTGAGTCAAGAACAATATCACTATTGATCTTCCAAATTGTAGAATATCAACCCTCGTCATAGCCAGGGTCAACCCACAAACAGCCATTACAGAAACGTGCCCTGAGTTATCCAGTGTCTGGTTTTAATCATAAGCTGGACAACTCCCCATACCTTAATTTCTTTTAAGGTACGATCCATTCTATATCCAATACAGAAACTTTGGCACATATTTAATTGGAACCATATTCAAATCATGCAACTGTCTCCAGTGCATATCAACTTAATGGAAAGAGGCTAATCAGCATTACTCAACTTAGGAATCCATCCAATTATGAGTAATCTGAAAGAGAAACACGTTTCTCAAAACCATCACTATCATCTGAATACCAATCACAAGAATCTACATCTTCGATCTCTTTGAAGAATCCCGATACTTGTGACACCTAGTTCTCCACTTTATTCTTATACCCACAACTTCTCAAAACTTAGACCTTGTATTTCTACGAAACACTTGTCTAGATACTAGAGAAGTTATAAGTAAACAGAACATAGTACGAGGACCTACCCCTTTGTCCTGATGGACACTGGACAACATACAATACTCTGTATAAGTCCGCTAAGTTGAACAACTCAAAACCTGTGCGTTGTAGGTGGAAAAATGTACCCTGGCGATTTCCTCAAATATCACCAATTACAACGAATTCCGATATAATGAGGATGATCACATAATTCCCAATATCTTACTCCCACTCATCATCTGTAAAACCATACAGATATGAGAATGAAACCTGGTAAATACATACCCTTGGAGTAAGTGTCTAATCAGGAAAACAGTTTTTCCTTTAACAATGCACTGAAACATGAAAATGTTTCGTAGTGGTATCCTGGTATTCATAGCAATGCCTCTTCCATAATCCAATTCATGACTTCAACCGTATATTTTATTGCCATCTCTCCAAATCCCTTTATTTGTCTTTAGTCGTTACCTTCTGTACACCATCGTTAGGCTAACTGGTTTTCTTCCTTCCCTACCGTTCGGCACCAGCCTATGGTTTGGAAGAAGACTATCCAGTAAGCATAATAGGTGTACCCTCCTAAACCAAGTAGTACTAGCAACTGAGAGAAGGTGATGATAAAAGACAACTGAATAATACCTTATCCTTTTTAAAGGTGAAATAGGAGCGGCGATGAAGTACGCGGTTTTGGTCGTAATGATATCAGTCGCAATTTACTTTGCCCTCTTTCTAATCCCTTTATTTTGTCTTTACATATTACCTTCTGCACACCCTACTTAGGCTAATTGGTTTTCTTCATTCCCTACCTTTCGGCACCAGCCTATGGTTTGGAATAAGACTATCCAATAGGCGTAATAGGTGTACTCTCCTAAACCAAGGAGCTCTCGCAACCTGAGAGAAGGTGATAATAAAAGACAACTAAATAAACCAATTCTATTTCTCCTGAACCTGGATCCATCCCCGAAGAAGTCCCTTCGAGTTCGTATATAACCATACGATGGCTCTATCCAATGGAAGTGGATATCCGTAGTAATACGGGTGTTCTGAGAAATACAAAGGGTAAAAGAAGGAGTGGCAATGACTTATGCAACTCAGAAAATCCAAAAGCCAGTATTTAAAGAAGGTTCGGTCAACCTGGTCACTTAGTCATAGTCTAGGGTCGGTCAAAGGTCGCTGCCAAAGAGAGAGAGAGAAAAGAAACACTCTGCGTGCACTCTAACCTAGATCAGAATGGTCATCTTATTTATCTAATCCGAAAACCTCCCACTGTCCTGTCAAATTCTCCTCCAAACCTAAAGAAGAATCAATCGGGATCACCCGAAGAGTAAACCAACTCATCAGTGGGAATCGGGATCCAACTCTCATCGCATGATAACGTGATGGAATGCATCCACGTTACTCATACTCCAGATGGTATGCGCATACTTGGCAAGTTTCAGTTTCTTTAGAAACTCCCGATATAGATTTTGCCCCATGCTCTTATAACCTTGGCGTTAGGTCAAAATGTCATAAGTCACATGCCAAGTTCTACCCATCACTATCTTGTTAATTTGAACCCACCCGCACATGCCCTTGGCGTTAGGTCAAAATGGCAGAACGGCTGTCCCAAACTAACTCATCTATCTATGCAACAATTGAATACCCAGCAGCTACCAAACACTATGCCTTGGCGTTAGGTCAAAATACATAGCTTGAATACTACTGAATACCCAAAAGAAGTGACGGAGGGCTACGGCTGGTTTTTGGCGAAAAACCTTTAGCGTAGTGAACTTGATATCGCTGAAGGAACCTGATAGCTTTTTTAAAATATAGTGGCGAAAACCTTTTGCTAAAGAGGTCACTCCCGGTAAAGGGATCTCGGCTCTTTCCTCGTGGAATGAGGTGCAGGATATTCCACTGAATACCGCTATGCAAAGCAACTTGTAATCGACTATAGTAAAGTTATTACTCTGACGCAAACTTCTGTCCAAGGGGTCAGTCCCGGTGAAGGGATATCGGCCTTTGCCCCGTCGAATGAGGTGCAGGATATTCCACTGAATACCGCTATGCATAACAAAAGAAAACGTCTTTGCAATAACACTTTTTAAATTGTTCCAACAACTGTATACAGGTTTGTTTTTACTTTGCGTTGATCAGAATCAACGCAGTCCCATCATTCAATCACACCAGAAAAGAACGAAAATAAAATATACGTATATGCCATCCGCATTCGTCACTGGGTCCCGTCATCACCCGTTAGGTTACTTAACTAACGCAGAGCGGGGACTGGACTAGCGCGGGTGTAAAACATATACAACATCTAATAGTATATAAGCCAATATACAATAATCGCTCCAGGCGTGATAATATACAACATTACAGAAAAGTAATAAGCATCACAGAACAATACAGATATCTGGGATCCCCGAGTTTCACAGAGCCGCTGCTGAAACCCGACGTTCCCCTGTCGTGTGGATAGCCTGTGCAATGAAACCTAGACCCCTACGGGTGCGGCAAGTTACCCGCCAAAACCGGAAGCGAGGTAGTCCCCACAGCATAGTGAATGGAACACCCGGCACTTCACGGAATCCGGTAAATTGAGCACCCCTCCTTGGGTCAACCTGTACCCCCTACGAGTGCGGCGAATAGTCTGCCAATTCTGAAGTGGGGCCCCTCTGCCTCTCAAAACCATGAGATGCGGACCCGTTGCTTTCCCGAACCCGGCTATCCGTGCACTCCGTCGCGGGGTAAAACCTAGTACAGTAATGAAAAATAGTACAATAGGTACATCGACCGCAACCTGGTCGTGCCCCAAAAGAATATTATACAACAGGCAGTGACGGCAGTCCACAAGTTGGACCTCGCCCCGCAATATCAAATGTACAAATAAACACAGACTGTACTATCATTGCACACTGCTATCCACCACGACAAATCCGCAACATCACAGCACAACCCAGAACATCAACGCGAATGTCACGTTCGCAAACCCGTCTAAAAGAACTATAGCAGTTAAACGCGGTTTACCGATCAAATGACATTCCTGGTCGGAGATATAATGTAAGCACTGTAAACTAACGTGTTTAAATTTCGATCGACCAAAGACCAAATATAAAAAAGTGGGCCCCACTGCTTACTGGTGAACAGTAACAAAATCTGGGCCAAAACTTTATATACCAAAAACCACAAAATCCCACAGAGAACCAACTGAAAAAATTTGGGAGCACGTGCTCCCCACGTGGCCGCGGTTGCGCGGCCAAACCATGGGTTGGGCCGCCCTTCCGCGGCGGCTTGGAGGGATCACGACCGCAAATTTTATCGTGGCTCTTAGAATTCCCTGCACGGATTTTTAAGACATCCAGAAATAATTTTTGAGACCGTTTAAAATTAACAGAAACTGTCAGGTAGTATTTTTGCAGTTTTGGTTTTTCGGTTCGATCGAAGTTTTGAACACGTTAGCACAAGTTAGTATAGCAAAATGGTTAGGCTCTGATACCAATGTAAGTCTACGCTAGCGCCCCGGCAGTCTACAGACGCCAAATGCGGAACAAAAACTTTTAAACTGGCGCTATCGTATACTTTAACCCGGATCTGCCATTATTGCTAAACTAACAAACTGTAAAGAGTGTAGAATGGTTATACCGAACGATCCGAGTCCTTCGTTCTTCAACCATCATCCCACGCTCCGTTGCGGCTGCTCCGATCTCGTCGATCTCCGATCTCCTCGTCGAGGTGGCACCACATGATCGGTTCTTTAAACGGGCTCCCGCCTCTGACTCGAGGCAACTCGATCGTCAAGTTTGCTAAAAGAGACGACCAAGAATGATGTAGAGAATGAGTAGATGACTTTGTCTCACTTCGTCCAAATCCGTAGACGATCGGTTAATGAAGTTGCCGTGGAAATCGGGTGATGGAATGAAATGGACTGTGAAATTCCATACACCGATAAAACCTATCATAATCTTTTCTCTCTAAAATGAAATCAACAAGTGAGAGTGAGAATGAGGAGAGAGAGAGGGCAAGCCATATATAGCAAGAGGGAGGTGACCGTAGGAGAAGGGGGTGACCTTAAGCTAAAAGCTTCTCACTTCAAAATATCTTAAGCAATCCAAAAGGAATTAATCACAAAGCATGAGTCATTAGGCTAGTCATCATCTAATAAATGCAACCAATTAGAACACAACACCAATTAGCCTACTCACCTCATCTAGAATCTTCTAGAAGAATCCACACTCATCTCAAGAAAAGATAAACCCGTCTTTAACCAAATGTTAAAAGACGGCTGATAGAAAACTGGAAACTGGCAACTTCCAAAAGTGATCCTGAAACAACTTTCAGGATAACCCCGAAACTGTATAAATATACCCGCATTTGTATTACGACCGAATACAAATGCAACTGAGACAAAGATATTATACCTACTCAATATAATACTCGGATCCGGCTTAAACCAAAGCCGACCAGTATCATCTGCCCGAAAACTGACACGTGCGTAAACGCACGTGCATTTTCCGAACCCTGCCATAAAACCATACGGCCTCTACAACGTTTCGCCCGAACATGGGAAATTGTCTGTGGGGGACTCTAATGACTCGTCAGCACCCTGGCAGTGGGTTTAACCACAAACCGTCAGCGGCACTAGCTATGCGTAACGGCTGCCCATGGACTGACCTCAAGGGCGGCCGAGGAGCGAACTCAAGGGAGACCGATGAGCGAACTCCTCCGAAAAACCCTACAGAGCCTAACAGTGACAATGTATATACAGTCCGGTCCGTTCGTCAATGAGTATCGCATATCTGCCTAGGGGGCTAGTAACGTCAGACCCCCAATAGCAGTATAAGTCGTGTCGGAGTGAAGCCCAATAACACCCTGAGATACTACTGGAGTACCTACCAGTAAATCTCCTGCCATGGCCGTGGGCTTTGTGTAATGGCTCTCCTAGACACAGCACGACCTCGCCCCCAATACCGGGAGAGACGAATCCCCTGCCGATCTTCTCACGTGCCTCCATATGGCTCGGGACTGTACCCAAAAGCTACCTGTTTGCACGACTCCTTTGAGCCGTGGGAGGGTAGAAATCAAAGCACAGTGGGAACTCATACGAGACAAATGACGACCTCAGGTCGATGAAATAACCTGTACACATGTCACCAGGGAACTGCTATCTGACGGTAGATATAATACTAACTAGCAGATTCCCGGCGAGTCCTGTCCGGTGTACTCATAACCCAATGAGCACCTGTATACATCTTAGGTGATCCAACTGACACCAGTGGCTTGTGAGACCGGCCACCGCCCCTCGTCGGGGTCTCGACTGTACACACTAGTCTACTCCGGAGTATCGATGCCCTGTCTCGAAACTCCCACGACTAGGGACCACAATTAAGGATATGCATATAAACTACCCAACTCTCACGTATATGATCGCCATCATACTGTTGGTAGTAAAGCAAGATCCTAAGGGCTCTATCAAAGTGTAACATGCAATCAGTCACCTGAACATGTACACGACTGATAAAGGCAAACCAGATAGCATACTATCATCTCGAGTAAGACTGTGCTACTGGGATAGGTCCTCCGCAATCATTGCAATCACGTACCTGCGATCCAATAATTGAGTATGAGGGCACTATCTCCAACATATAGTATCTACACGAAGTGTCGAGGTGGACTATATATGTATGTATGCACCGCGAATCCCAACATCCCAGACGCCGGTACTCCATCGGCCCTCATATCCTGTATATCCCTGAGAATCACGAGTGCCCAACATCGGCACCCAAATAACATAAATACTCGTGTCTAGCATCGACACGCAAATCATCCTCTATCGGGCATCCGTCAGTTCGGGTCAGCCCTCTCTCAACATATCGGGCACCCGTCAGTCCGGGTCAGCCCTCTCTCAAAATATCGGGAATCCGTCAGTCCGGGTCATCCCTCTCTCAATATATCGGGAATCCGTCAGTCCGGGTCATCCCTCTCTCAATATATCGGGAATCCGTCAGTCCGGGTCATCCTTTTCTCAATATATCGGGAATCCGTCTGTCCAGGTCATCCCTCTCTCAATAAAATCCACTCTAGCACCGAGAAAAGAAAACACGGGGTGGCGCCCCAAAATATCATATCAAAGGAACCGGGTTTTTAAATGATTACATATTTGAAAAGGGCCACGGTTCCCAAATCCAGAAATCACATGTAATCCCATCCCATATGCAAGTAAACGTGATGTGATATGTGCATCAAGTATGAATGTCATGTCAAGTCACAAAAAAGATGAGCTACAGCATAATGATCCGATGTGATATATGCATCAAGTAAGAATGTCATGTCAAGATAGTGCTTGTGCAACGTGAACTGTCAATAAGGGTGCGGTGTTCTATCAATTCTAAGCATACATACAGCAGGGAATGCAATATGCAATGACAGTATATGAGGTATGTGCAACATATAGTAATAAGGTCCTATCAGCCCTGACGCATAACGCCATGCGGGCGATATCCCCGTAGATGATAAATCTACTCACCGAAGTCTCGCGCTAAGTATAGCCAATGACTTGCTTGGCCTTCTTCGCAGCGTCCGTCTCACTCGCCTGCGAACCTAAAATCACATAACATATACCACACATAAGCTCAATTTCACCAAAAACGTGGTATTAGGGTCCAACTAGAAACCCATGCCGCAAACCAATCGCGCGTGTGCGCGATACGCTAAAACGTGTGATCACGCGCCTGTAACTACCCTGACACGTCGCGATACGCAGAAACCCCAAATCACACACGTATTACGCGTGTCGCGAAGGTTTAGAAATACGGAAAAACAGGTATTTAGTCCCAGATTTTTATACAGAGCTAAAATTACAAAAATATATATATCACAGAACCCTACACACTAGCAGACACCTATAGGACCAAACCCTAACCCAAACCCTACCCATCTGGCCGCAAATTGCGGCCAGAACGAAGAAATTGTCGGCCACGGTACGGAGTTTGGGGGTCGGGTTCTACCTAGGGTTTCAGCACCTAACTACTATACTGCAGTCTCCTCAATTTCAATCTGAACTCAGCGGGTCAAAAGCAGTTCCAGAAAACTCAGTTTTGCACAAATACGAAGAATTTGCATCAATTAGGGAAACTGGTGGTATTTTAGTGCAATTGGGGTTAAACTAGGTTAATATGGTCTCAACAACCCACTAACAACCTACTGAAACCAATTCACACCACACTAGCACAAGGTTCCCACTAAACACCTCATATCGCACTAAAACGCACTAAAAACCACTAACCGATGCAAAACTACACTAACCAAGCTAACTAGGGAATAAGTTTAAGAAATATACCTCATACTCAACCCTAGGGAGCTGGAGGAAGAAGAAGAGGTGCAGGGAAGAGGCTGTTGTCGAAGTTGTGGCAGTTGTTGCTGCTAGCTGCTGCTACTGGTGCTGTTGCTGTTGCTGCTGATCTTGTAAGTGCACGGCGGCGCCCCGGCCGTCAATCCGACGGCCAAACGCGGAAACGGTGATAAACTTTAATCTTTGCGGACTTAGCAAAACCGGCACCACCGCGCACTAAACCCCGGATCATGCCATTAAACTAGTCTAAGCTAAGTAAGAAGATAGGTTAGAGATATACCGACTGATCCGAGTCCTCCGGTCTTCATCTCCATTCCGATCTCCTCGCGGGATCTCCGGTCGTCGCCTCCTCGCCGGAAGGGCACCACGTCGCCTGCATCTTTTACGGGCTCCCACCTCAATACCGAGGCAACTCGGGCGCGAGGCTGGCGAATCGACGCGTCCAAGATATGATGTAGGAAGTGTAGTGTAGAATGTATGTCTCACTTTGGGGTATTGGTTGCCTTTTGAAGATGGAGGAATGAAGGTATGAAAAATGGTGCTTTCATTTTTCCTTGTATCAAAAATGAGATGAATGAATGCTACTCACTTAAAGATGAAGATGAAGCTCTCTCATTTTCTTCTCTTTTCTTCTTCTCTCTTTCTTTTCTTAAAACTCACACCCTAAGAAAATGGTGGAGGAATGGAACAATATATCAAGGGAGGTGAGTGTAGGAGAATGGAAGAGGTGACCACAAACAAACATAAAGACATCAACCATGCTTAATCCTTCTATTCACATCAAATCCCATTAATGCAAAAGCATGGATGATAAAGCAAAGATGCTTATCATAATGAATACAAGTGCAAGAAGACCCCTCCACAAATGTTATTTGCACAATTGCAAATAACCCCCTCCATCGTAAAAGTCCGGCCGGGAAAGAACAAAGGAAAACCGGCCGGAACGGAAAGCAAACTGGCAACTCCAGAAAACTGGTCCCGTAATAAATTACAGGAAAACCCCCATACTGTGCATACACACCCGCATCTGTATTCCGTCCGGATACAAATGCAATGAGACAAAATCTACACTGTACTAAACTAGGACCGGCTTAAGCCAAAGCCGGCTAGTAATATCCGTCTGATCCTGATCCGTGCAATACCGCACGTATCTGATCGAACGCTGCCATATAACCATACGGCCACTAGTACAAAACTGTCCGATCCTGATCCGTGCAATACCGCACGTATCTGATCGGACCCTGCCATATCTCCATACGGCCTCTACAGCGTTTCGCCCGAAAGCCTGAGTAACTGAAAGTGTGGTGGACTCTAAAGACTCGTCAATACTATGGCTGTGGATTTAACCACTAGCACGTCAGAGGTATAAGCCAATACGTGACGGGCCACCAGCTATTGACTAAAAGGGACGTCGATGAGCGAACTCATCCTGACACCCTACTGAGCCTGTCAGTGACAATATCCGTCTAGTCCGGTCCGTTCGTCTATGAGCATCGCATGTCGGGCCTAGGGGGTTGGTAAAAGTCAGACCCCCAAAAGCGGTACAAGTCGTGTCGGAGTGTAGCCCAGAACACCCTGAGATACTACTGGAATACCTACCAGTAAATCTCCTGCCTTGGCCAAGGTCTTCGTGTAATGGCTCTCCTAGACACAGCGCGACCTCACCCCCAATACCGGGAGAGACGAACCCCCGAAGATCCGCTCACTGCCTCCATGTGGCTCAGGACTGTACCCAACTAAAACCTGTTTGCACGACTCCTTTGAGCCGTGGTAGGGTAGTAATCAAAGTACAGTGGGAACTCACACGAGACAAATGACGATCCCCAGGTCGATGAACTAACCTGTACACATATCACCAGGGAACTGCTATCTGACGTCAGGTATAAGACCAACTAGCATGTTCCCGGCGAGTCCTGTCCGGTGTACTCATAACCCAATGAGCACCTGTATACATCTTAGGTGAACCAACTGACACCAGTGGCTTGTGAGACCGGCCACTGCCCTTCGTCGGGGTCTCGACTGTATACACTAGTCTACTCTGGAGTATCGATGCCCTGTCTCGAAACTCCCACGACTAGGGAGCTTTTAAGGATGTGCTTATAGACTCCAGCTCTCACTTATATGATCGCCCTCATACTGCTGGCAGTCAAGCAAGAATCCTCGGGGCTCTATCAACGTGCAATAGCGACATGTCAGGTCACCTAAAGCAGTACACGATGATAAAGATAAACCAGATAGCGTACTATCATCTTGAGTAAGACTGTCCTACTGGGACATGTCCTCCCCTCAATCATTGCAATCACGTGCCTGTGATCCAATAATTGACTCTGAGGGCATTATCTCCAACAATCTCCCACTTGCACTCAAGGCTAATTATTGCGATGTCGCATACTCACAGCCCGTGTGATACCGAACACCCAACTCCTCTACTAGTCAGTCTCAAAAAAACCGTTTGTGAAACAATTGCGTTCGAGGAATAGCCTCAGTGAGTGGATCCGCCTTGATGTTTCTTTCTATGTCTCTCTATATCTCAAGTTCGCGGAGAAAGCCATCTCCCGAAATGAGCAATACCTGTCTTAGAATGTCTGGATGTCTGATGGGACCGAGCTCATAAATGAACTCCAAATCCAAACTTCCTAGACTGTATCGTCAACTGAACTTAATCAGTATCCTGCGCCATGCCACCCTCAGTATTTCCTTGGACCACCTGTCCAAAATACTGCCCCTCGTCAGAGGGATAACTATAACTCTAACAACCTCCTTGTCGTCCAGGTCACCTTGGAAGCCTGGAATGATAACTGTCTCTCGAATGAGGCTGTCGTTATCATATCCCTAGAACATCCACTTATGTTATAAAACTGTTTCCGATTGTTTCTCCAGGATTGGATCAATATCAACTTATTGCATGTAATGCAAGAACAACATCTGGTGTAGTACTTGACCTCTCATGATTTACTCAATTGCCTAAGCAAGTGATCTGCCAATCATGCGCATCCCTCTCTACTTTAGTCTATAAGACACCTTTAGAGAGGGTGACTCCATTACCTGCAGGTATACTACCGTGCCAGGAGTCATCCATTCTAAATACTCTTAGAATGCTGTCAAAGTACCCTGATTGGGAAACCACCCAAATCTAGATCTAAAACCATAGTTCCAGTAACCAGTATGTCTGATATAATGTCCAATTCCTTTTGTGGAGAAAACACTGTGTGACGACCAAAGTATAACCGATCGTAGTATAGGAATATCACTTCCTACTACCTTCTCAACAGATCCATCCCCTATTCTGATGACGTCAAACCTATGACTGTCACATCAGAAATAGATGATCTATCTCCGCTACATCTGCTTTAGTCTATAAATAGACATAAGCCTGATGTCCACCAATGCTTCCGCTGCTCCCACTGACTACGACAACCCTCTGGCAGAGTCATATAGACGTGCACTTCTAAAGCAAGTTTAGAACGACGCTATACTCATCCTCCTGCCGGGTCTCGCAGCCTGGAACAACAACAATGGCAAGTATGGGTAAACAAGAACTTCCCTGTCACCGTCCTTGAGGCTACCGGAGTACCTCTCGGGTGCCTGAAGTTACCCACCTTATCTGCGGAGTGGCCAATGGAATGTCAAATCAGATTGAATCTTTAGGTTCCTTATCAAATCTTCAGTAATCGTTTGCGGTTCTGGAATCACTTCCAGTTCTACCATACTCCCACTGCTGTTTTTGAAAAAATCCATTTTTAATAAAACTGTGGCGAGTCTTGAACAATATTTCTATTGATCTCCCAGATGGTAGAAAGTCAACTCTCGTCATAGCCTGGGTCAACCCACAAACAGCCATTACAGAAACGTGCCTATGAGTTATCCAGAGTCTGGTTTTAAGCATAAGCCGGACAACTCCCCGTACCTTAACAATGTTAAGATATGAACTGTACTATATCCAATATAGAACCAGAGGCACTGATTTAATTGAACCAGATTCAAATCATGCAGCTATCTCCAGTGCATGTCAACTAAATGGAGAGAGAGGCCGATCAGCGTTACTCAACTTAGGAATGCTTCCAATTATGAGTAACCCGAAAGAGAAGCAAGTTCTCTTAACCATTACTATCAACTGAATACCATGTACAAGTATCTACATCTTCGATCACTTTGAAGAATCCCGATACTTGCAACACCTGGTTCTCTACTTTATTCTTATACCTATAACTTCTCAAAACTTCGACCCTGTGTTTCTACGAAACACCTGTCTAAGAACTAGAGAAGTCATAAGTAAACAGAATACAGTACGAGGACCAACCCCTCTGTCCTAGTGGACACTGGACAATATACAATACTCTGTATAAGTCCCCTGAGTCTTGCGACTCAATCACTGTGTGTCGTAGGTTGAAAACTGTACTTTTGGTTAAGAAGAATTACACCGCTGTTCAATGCTCCTTACCTAACAATCCACTGATATAGGTAAATGTCATCGACATGATATCAAAAGGTATATCTCACTCTATGAAAATAGACGTACAGATATATCAATTTGAAATTGGTGCACAACAGCGGATATTCAAAACCAAATATTTGCCGACCGGCAAACAGCCCAGGTGATTTCCTCAAATATCACCAATTACAACGAATCCCGATATAATGAGGATGGTCACCTAATTCCCAATAACTTACTCCCACTCATCATCTGTAAAACCATACAGATGTGAGAATCAAACCTGGTAAATACATACCCTGGAGCAAGTGTCCAATCGGGAAATCAGTTTTCTTTTAACAGTACACAGTTGAATTAAAACATTGAAATGTTTCGATGGGGTATCCTGGTATTCCTAGCAATGCCTCTTCCATTATCCAGATTCACAACTATAACCGTATAATTCTTTGCCACCTCTCCAAATCCCTTTATATGTCTTTAGTCATTACCTTCTGCACACCCCTTAGGCCAATTGGTTTTCTTCCTTCCCTACCGTTCGGCACCAGCCTATGGTTTGGAAGAAGACTATCCAATAAGCATAAAGGGTGTACTGTCCTAATCCTAGGAGCATTCGCAACGCGAGAGAAGTTGAAGATAAAAGACACCTGAATGTACTTTATTCCTATTTCTCCTGGACCAGAATCCATCCCCGAACTGGAACAAGTTCCTTTCGAGTTCGTATATAACCATACGATGGAGTATCCAATAAACTGTGGATCTTCGTAGTGATACGGAATGTCCTGGAGAAATACAAAGGTGATTTAGGATTGGCGGAGAAATACTTGGTTTGGTCGTGAATATCAGTCGCAATTTACTTTGCCCTCTTACTAATCCCTTACTTTGTCTTAATCTTAATACCTTCTGCACACCGTTTAGGCTAACTGGTTTTCTTCATTCCCTACCGGTCGGCACCAGCCTATGGTTTGGAAGAAGACTATCCAATTTGCATAATAGGTGTACTACTCCTAAACTAAGGAGTACTCGCAACCTGAGAGAGGGTGAAAAGAAAAGACAACTGAATAATCCTATCCGTTTTCTCCAGAACCGGAAACCATCCTCGAATTCCTTCGAGTTCGTATCTAACCATACGATGGTTTTGTCCAATGGAAGTGGACGTTCGTAGTAATACGGGGTGTCCCGGAGAAAAGGGTAAAAGTAGGAGTGGCAATGAGGTCTGCAACTCTGACAATCCAAAAGCCAGTGTTAAGTAGGTTCGGTCAACTTGGTCACTGAGTCATAGTCTTAGGGTCGGGTCAATGGTCGCTGCCAGAGAGAGAGAAAAGAAACACTCAGCGTGCACTCTATCCTAGATCAGAATGGTTACCAATTTATCTAATCTGGAAACCTCCCACTGTACCTCAAATTCTCCTCCAAACCTGAAAGAAGAATTAGTCGGGGTCACCCGAGGAGTAAACAAACTCATCAGTGGGAATCGGGATCCAACTCTCATCGCATGATAACGTGACGGAATCCTCTCACGGTATCACACTCCAGAAGGTATGCGCATATCTGGCAAGTTTCAGTTCTTTTGAAACTCCCGATGTGATTTCTGCCCCATGCTCTTATGACCTTGACTTTGGCCAACAAATCATAAGTCACATGTCAAGTTCTACCCGTCATTCTCCAGGTTGATTCGAATCCACCCGCACAAGCCCTTGACTTTGGCCAACAAGGCTATACGACTGTTCCAAACCAACGCATCTATCTATGCTGCATATGAATAACCAACAGCTACCAAACACTGTGCCTTGACTTTGGCCAACAAACACAGCTTGAATACTATTGACTACCCATATGAAACGACGGAGGGCTACGAATGGTTTCTGGCGAAAACCTTTAACGTAATGAACTTGATCTCGTTGAAGGAACGGATAGCTTTTTAGAAAATATAGTGACGAAAACCTTTACTAAAGAGGTCACTCCCGGTGAAGGGATCTCGGCCCTTGCCTCGTCGACTGAGGAGCAGGATATTCCAACTGAATACCACGATGCAAAACAAAAGTGAACGTCCTTGCAATAACAGCTTTTTGAAAAGTGTTCCAACAACATCAGAATAGGTTTGTTTAACTTGCATTGATCCGAATCAACGCAGTCCCATCAATTGATCACACCACAAAGAACGAAAATATACTGACGTACGTATATGCCATCCGCATTCGCCACTGGGTCCTGTCATCACCCGTTAGGGTAGCTAACTAACGGCAGAGCGGGGACTGGACTAGCGCGGATGAAAAGCATATACAACATCTACTAATATATATACCAATATATAGTATTTCGCTCAAGGCGTGAAAAGAAATGCAACATCACAGAAATGTACAGCATCACAGAACAATACAGATATCTGGGATCCCCGGGTTTCACAGAGCCACTACTGAAACCCGACGTTCCCCTGGTCGTGTGGATAGCCTGTGCAATGAAATCCTAGACCCCTACGGGCGCGGCAAGTCACCCGCCAAAACCTGAAGCGAGGCAGCCCCCTTCAGCTCCGTGAATGGACCACCCAGCACTCCACGGAATCCGGCAACTTGGGCACCCCTCCTGGGTCAACCTGTACCCCCTACGAGTGCGGCGAATAGCCCGCCAATCCCAGAGTGAAGCCCCCTCCGTCCCAATGCCATGAGATGCGGGCTTGTTGCCCTCCAGAACCCGGCTATCCGTGTACCCCACCGCGGGGTAATCCTAGTACAGAAAGTAAAATATACATACATCGGGTACATCGACCGCAACCAGGTCGTGCCCCAAAAGAATAATACAATCAGGCAGTGACGGCAGTCCACATGTCGGACGCTTGCCCCGCAAAATCAAATGTACATAATACAACCACAACTGTACTAGCATTGCATCCAGGCTATCCCCCACGACCGATCCGCAACATCACAGCATAAACATAGAACATCAACGTGAAAGTCACGTTCGCAAATCCGTCTAACCGGGCTATAGCAGCTAGACAGGATTTACCGATCGAGTGACATTCACGGTCGCAGATATAATGTAAATACTGTGAAAAATGTGTTTAAAATTTTCCGATTGACCAAACCTTAACAAGTGGGCCCCCAAACAAAACTGTAGCACTCGCAGAAAACCTGGGACCAATTTTAATATTCCAGAAAGCACATTTTCAACTCAGGAACATTCTACAAAATTTTGGGGAAATGAACAGTTCTAACTGCGGCGGAAGAGCGGCCGAAGCAGGGGTTTGGCCGCCTTTCCGCGGTGGAACAGTGAGTTCATCGTACCAAATTTTTACAGTGTGTTTCTAATTCCCTGCACATCACTCTGAGAGAACCTGAAAAATTTTTGGACTCAAAAAAAATTCGACAGAAACTGATGTGCTTGAAATACGCGTTTTCGGGATTTTGTTCGATCGGAAACGTAAAACACATTAAACAAAGCTAGACGAAGTTAATGGCGAGGCTCTGATACCACTGTAAGTGCACGGCGGCGCCCCGGCCGTCAATCCGACGGCCAAACGCGGAAACGGTGATAAACTTTAATCTTTGCGGACTTAGCAAAACCGGCACCACCGCGCACTAAACCCCGGATCATGCCATTAAACTAGTCTAAGCTAAGTAAGAAGATAGGTTAGAGATATACCGACTGATCCGAGTCCTCCGGTCTTCATCTCCACTCCGATCTCCTCGCGGGATCTCCGGTCGTCGCCTCCTCGCCGGAAGGGCACCACGTCGCCTGCATCTTTTACGGGCTCCCACCTCAATACCGAGGCAACTCGGGCGCGAGGCTGGCGAATCGACGCGTCCAAGATATGCTGTAGGAAGTGTAGTGTAGAATGTATGTCTCACTTTGGGGTATTGGTTGCCTTTTGAAGATGGAGGAATGAAGGTATGAAAAATGGTGCTTTCATTTTTCCTTGTATCAAAAATGAGATGAATGAATGCTACTCTCTCAAAGATGAAGATGAAGCTCTCTCATTTTCTTCTCTTTTCTTCTTCTCTCTTTCTTTTCCTAAAACTCACACCCTAAGAAAATGGTGGAGGAATGGAACAATATATCAAGGGAGGTGAGTGTAGGAGAATGGAAGAGGTGACCACAAACAAACATAAAGACATCAACCATGCTTAATCCTTCTATTCACATCAAATCCCATTAATGCAAAAGCATGGATGATAAAGCAAAGATGCTTATCATAATGAATACAAGTGCAAGAAGACCCCTCCACAAATGTTATTTGCACAATTGCAAATAACCCCCTCCATCGTAAAAGTCCGGCCGGGAAAGAACAAAGGAAAACCGGCCGGAATGGAAAGCAAACTGGCAACTCCAGAAAACTGGTCCCGTAATAAATTACAGGAAAACCCCCATACTGTGCATACACACCCGCATCTGTATTCCGTCCGGATACAAAAGCAATGAGACAAAATCTACACTGTACTAAACTAGGACCGGCTTAAGCCAAAGCCGGCTAGTAATATCCGTCTGATCCTGATCCGTGCAATACCGCACGTATCTGATCGAACGCTGCCATATAACCATACGGCCACTAGTACAAAACTGTCCGATCCTGATCCGTGCAATACCGCACGTATCTGATCGGACCCTGCCATATCTCCATACGGCCTCTACAGCGTTTCGCCCGAAAGCCTGAGTAACTGAAAGTGTGGTGGACTCTAAAGACTCGTCAATACAATGGCTGTGGATTTAACCACTAGCACGTCAGAGGTATAAGCCAATACGTGACGGTCCACCAGCTATTGACTAAAAGGGACGTCGATGAGCGAACTCATCCTGACACCCTACTGAGCCTGTCAGTGACAATATTCGTCTAGTCCGGTCCGTTCGTCTATGAGCATCGCATGTCGGGCCTAGGGGGTTGGTAAAAGTCAGACCCCCAAAAGCGGTACAAGTCGTGTCGGAGTGTAGCCCAGAACACCCTGAGATACTACTGGAATACCTACCAGTAAATCTCCTGCCTTGGCCAAGGTCTTCGTGTAATGGCTCTCCTAGACACAGCGCGACCTCACCCCCAATACCGGGAGAGACGAACCCCCGAAGATCCGCTCACTGCCTCCATGTGGCTCGGGACTGTACCCAACTAAAACCTGTTTGCACGACTCCTTTGAGCCGTGGTAGGGTAGTAATCAAAGTACAGTGGGAACTCACACGAGACAAATGACGATCCCCAGGTCGATGAACTAACCTGTACACATGTCACCAGGGAACTGCTATCTGACGTCAGGTATAAGACCAACTAGCATGTTCCCGGCGAGTCCTGTCCGGTGTACTCATAACCCAATGAGCACCTGTATACATCTTAGGTGAACCAACTGACACCAGTGGCTTGTGAGACCGGCCACTGCCCCTCGTCGGGGTCTCGACTGTATACACTAGTCTACTCTGGAGTATCGATGCCCTGTCTCAAAACTCCCACGACTAGGGACCTTTTAAGGATGTGCTTATAGACTCCAGCTCTCACTTATATGATCGCCCTCATACTGCTGGCAGTCAAGCAAGAATCCTCGGGGCTCTATCAACGTGCAATAGCGACATGTCAGGTCACCTAAAGCAGTACACGATGATAAAGATAAACCAGATAGCGTACTATCATCTTGAGTAAGACTGTCCTACTGGGACATGTCCTCCCCTCAATCATTGCAATCACGTGCCTGTGATCCAATAATTGACTCTGAGGGCATTATCTCCAACAGATCTCTATTGCTGCTGTTGCTGTGAAGCTTGCTGTGGAGTTTGCTGCTGCTGCTGTTGCTGCTTCTGGCTTCAGCTGATGGAGTGTGAAGAGGTAAGTGTGTGTGTGTGTGAGTGTGTGAGAGTTTTGAGAGAAAAACAAAAAGATTTGAGAAGGAAACAATCATCACCCAAAAGTCACCCCTCCTCTCTCTCTCTCTTCATTAAATGCAAGCATGGCTTAAGCCATGATGCACCCTCCCTCTCTCTCACAAGTCAACACCCTAACAATTCAAATTAAAGTAACTATTACTTAACTAATTAACTTAATTTAAACCCAAAATACTTAATCCCATGATTAACCCACCATGGTTACTAATCATGGTAAAACTCATTTTAAAAACCCTAGTTTACATGCACATGTGTGTGCAAGTCTAGGAAAATTTTAGAAAAATATTTATTAAATTAGGAAAAATATTTGAAACACAATTTGGTAAACTTTTCATTAAAAACCCTTTATTTAAATATAAATAGACCCTAACACATCCTAAGGTGTTACAATCTCTCCCCCTTAAAGAAATTCGTCCTCGAATTTCAAAAATCTAACTACACGTACCTTTGAAAAGATGGGGATACGTCTTCATCATCTCGCTTTCGGTCTCCCAAGTGACCTCCTCACGGTTCTGACCATGCCAAAGTACCTTAACTGATGCGATGTCCTTCGATCTTAATTTCTTCACTTGTCGATCCAAGATCATCACCGGCTGCTCTGCATAGGAAAGGTCGCGCTCAAGCTGGATCGTCGGGTGCTGAATCGCATGCGAAGGATCATGAAGATATCTACGGAGGATTGAAACGTGAAATACGGGGTGCACATCTGGAAAACTGGGCGGAAGGGCTAATCGGTATGCTACTGCACCAACACGCTCGAGGATCTCGAAGGGGCCCACATATCTGGGACTGAGCTTCCCCTTCTTCCCAAACCTCATCAAACCTTTCATAGGGGAGACCCTCAAGAAAACATGATCACCAACAGAAAACTCAAGCCTGCGCCGCCGACGGTCCGCATAAGATCTTTGCCTACTCTGCGCGGCTCTCATCCTATCGCGAATCAACTGGATCTTCGCGGTCGTCTCCCCAACAATCTGTGGTCCTAAGATACTGCCCTCACTGAGCTCTGTCCAACAGGCGGGCGATCTGCATCTCCTCCCATAGAGAGTCTCAAACGGTGCCATCTGAATGGTCTCCTGGTAGCTGTTATTGTAGGAGAACTCTACCAAGGGTAAGTGATGATCCCATCTACCTCCGAAATCTAACACACACGCTCTGAGCATGTCCTCGAGAGTCTGAATCGTTCGCTCTGACTGTCCGTCGGTCTGCGGATGAAATGCTGTACTGAAACTCAAGCGAGTACCCAAAGCCTCCTGGAGCCTCTGCCATAATCGGCTGGTAAACTGGGTGCCTCTATCGGACACAACACATGTCGGGACTCCGTGTAGTCGCACAATCTCGTCGATGTAGATCTGGGCATACTGAGTAAATCCGAAAGTCGTCTTCACTGGTAAGAAGTGAGCCGCCTTCGTCAAACGATCCACGATCACCCAGATGGAGTCATACCCTCGACTAGTCCTGGGTAGACCCACAATGAAATCCATCGAAATCTGTTCCCATTTCCACTCCGGAACGGGTAACGGCTGTAGCTCTCCCGCGGGCCTCTGGTGCTCAGCCTTGACTTGCTGACAAGTCAGGCATCTCGACACGAAATCTGCGATGTCCCTCTTCATTCCGTCCCACCAATAAACATCTCTCATATCATGATACATCTTGGTTGAACCGGGATGGACGCTGTACACCGATCGATGTGCCTCCTCGAGAATCTCGCGCCGCAGTCCCTCAGCATCTGGTACACATAGTCTAACTCCAAATCGTAGTACCCCCTGATCATCGATCACGAACTCGGAAAATCTGCCCTGTCCAATCTATGCCATGATCTCCGAACATCGGTCATCACTGCGCTGTGCCTCATGTATGCGGTCAAGTAACTGTGGGCGTGCACGAACATGCGCGATCTGTCCTCCAATCGGCGTGAACTCGAACTGTACTCGGCTGTCGCATAATATCTGCCAATCTGCCGACGACTGTCCCCGAACCGCGCTCAAATAAGATAGATTACCCCCGGGCCTCCTGCTCAACGCATCCGCCACTACATTCGCCTTGCCCGGGTGGTACAAGATCTCGCAGTCATAATCCTTCACTAACTCCATCCATCGGCGCTGTCGAAGGTTCAGGTCCCGCTGCTGGAATATATATTTTAGACTCTAGTGATCCGTGAATATCTGGCACGACTCGCCGTATAGGTAATGTCGCCAGATCTTAAGTGCAAAGACCACTGCAGCCATCTCCAAGTCATGAGTGGGGTAGTTTTGTTCATGTTTCTTCAATTGTCGCGAAGCATACGCGATCACCCTGTCGTGCTGCATCAAAACGCACCCTAGCCCCACTCGAGAGGCATCACAATAGACCACAAACCCGCCTGAGCCTGAAGGTAATGATAATACCGGTGCCGTCGTCAGCCGAGTCCGCAACTGCTGAAAACTGTGTTCGCACTCCTCCGTCCATTCGAAAAGGACTCCCTTCCAGGTCAACCCGGTCAAAGGGGTAGCAATACTGGAGAAGTCCTGCACAAATCGCCTGTAGTAGCCGGCCAACCCCAAAAAGCTGGGAATCTCCGTAACCGATGTGGGTCTAGGCCAACGCTGAACGGCCTCGATCTTCCTCGGGTCTACACATATACCGTCTCGTGAAATCACATGCCCCAAGAAGTCTACGCTGTCCAGCCAAAAAGCACACTTGGAGAATTTTGCATAAAGCTGGTGCTCCCTCAAAGTCTGCTGTGTAATCCACAGGTGCTGCTCGTGCTCCTCACTACTCCGGGAATACACCAAGATATCGTCAATGAATACTATAATGAACAGATCCAAATATGGCCGGAAAAAAAGGTTCATCAAGTCCATGAATGCTGCTGGCGCATTGGTGAGTCCGAACGACATCACCAAAAACTCATAATGGCCGTAGCGCGTACGGAAAGCTGTCCTGGGAATGTCCTCCTGCCGAACCCGCAACTGATGATAGCCCGATCGTAAATCGATCCTCGAAAAGTACCCTGCCCCCTGAAGCTGTTCGAACAAATCGTCGATGCGCGGCAAAGGATACCTGTTCCGCACTGTCACCCTGTTCAGCTGCCGGTAGTCGATACACAGACGCAAACTGCCGTCCTTCTTCTTGACGAACAGGACTGGAGCACCCCAAGGAGAAACACTGGGTCGAACAAGTCCCTTATCCAGCAAATCTTGCAACTGACCCTTCAACTCTCGAAGTTCCGCCGGGGCCATCCGATAAGGCGGTATGGAAACAGGCCCCGTGCCAGGAACCAAATCAATACAGAAAGAAATGTCGCGCTCGGGCGGTAGCCCAGGAAGCTCGTCAGGGAACACATCAGGGAACTCGCTAACAACCGGAACCTGATCCAATGGAACCTGTGTACCACTAGCATCGCAAACATAAGCGAGAAATCCCTGACATCCCTTCCTCAAAAGCTGTCCAGCGCGAAAAGAAGAAATCACACTGTGAGGGGCGGCACCACGGTCCCCCAACACAACAAAAACCGACTCGCCGGGAAAACAAAATCTAATTGTCTTCTCACGGCAGTCCACAGAAGCATAGCACGTGGCTAACCAATCCATGCCCAAAAGAACGTCGAAGTCCAACATCTCCAGAAGGATCAAGTCGACAGGCAACTCTCTCTCTCCAATACAGACGGTACAGGATCAGAACACGTGCCTAGCTACAAACGACTCTCCCACAGGAGTGGTCACAACAAGCGGCTGATCTAGCACACCGGACTCTCTACCCAAACGCGGCACAAAGTGTGTGGATACGTACGAGTGCGTGGATCCGGGATCGAACAATACGTGTGCATCAACTGTACAAACAGGAAGGATACCTGAAACCACCGCATTAGACGCCTCCGCGTCCTGATGCGTTAAAGCAAAAACCCGCGCCTGTCCACCACCCGCGACTGACTGCCCTCTGCCTCGGTCATCTCGTCCTCTCTGAGAAACTCCTCCACGCCCACGACCTCGCTGTGTATGGGTCTGGCGCGGAGCAACGGTAGGTACGATAGGCAACGCCCTCTGGGGTGGTGAAGGTGGTAATGTGACATGCGGTGCTGTCGCCTCCCTCCGGGGTAACTCAGGACAATCCCGTACACGATTGTAAGAACTCCCACAGCGAAAACATCCCGACGATGACCGCTGACCATCCTGGGAATAGGAACTGAATAACCGGCCCCGCCCTGAATCTCTGCTGCCTGCAATACGTCTATCACGGCGCCGAAAAGGCTGTCTCTGTGCTGATGTATCCGCACGAACTCTCTTCGGCTCTGGAACTACCGAAGTCTCAGCAAGGTGCTCCTCGACTACTAGGGCTGCGTCTACAGCTGCTGCATAGGTCTCGTAGTGCTGCGCGCTGATCGCGAGGAACAGTGGTGTAAGCAAGCCTCGAACAAATCTCTTGACTCGCAACTCCTCGGTAGCCACTAAATATGGGGCATAGACTGCTAGCTCTGTAAACAGCACGTCATACTCTGCCACTGTCATCCCTGGCGTCTGGCGCAAGGACTCAAATCTGCATGCTCGGGCATCCCTAACACTTTGGGGAAGGAAACGAGCTAGAAATATTGTCACGAACTCTGTCCAGGTCATAGGAGGAAGACCTGCTGCTCTACCCTTCTCAACTGAATCGCACCACTTCTGCGCAAGACCTTCCAGGCGAAAGCTCGCGAACTCAACCCATCTCGCATCTGCGCATCTGAGGGAACGGCATATCCGGGCCATCCTGTCGATGAAAGATTGTGGGTCCTCGGCTGTATCGGTGCCTGTGAAGACCGGAGGCTTCAGCCTCATGAACTCTGATAGCGATACTGTAATCACCTCCGTGGCTGCAGGGGCAACTGGCTGTGCGGTAGGTACCATCGCGGTCTCTGGAACTGGTGGAGCTACCTCTGGTCGCTGCGCTCGAAGCGTCTCAACTAGCGATACTATCATCTGGCGCATCTCCTGCATGCTAGATCCCACCGTCTGGCGCATTTCCTGCATACCAGCCCCTAGCGTGGCGATCTGATCTGTCACGGCAGGAACAGCCTGCTCGGGTACAACCGGTGTACTGCCCGGATCAGTCCTCGTCTCGGACGAGT
Organism: Agapanthus africanus; assembly: GCA_030015575.1. Taxonomy (NCBI): domain Eukaryota; kingdom Viridiplantae; phylum Streptophyta; class Magnoliopsida; order Asparagales; family Amaryllidaceae; genus Agapanthus; species Agapanthus africanus. The sequence continues at coordinate 584,680,287 of CM057339.1, read as the reverse complement.
CAACTCGAATCTCGGCCCTCGCGGCCGCTCTCTGCGCCCTCGTAGTCTTTGGCGGCATAATGGCTGAAAGAAAATTAGGATTCGATAAGAACACGGAAATCGAATCGCAGGAATGTATGTACTTAAGAAGGAATTTAAATCAACAAGTCCTAAGGTCGCGTAGGCGGAGTACCGTGTCGTGAGTATGCCGCGGAACATACACACGCTACGCTACCCTGCTGCAGCTACCTACTCCATCATACCATGGTCATCCTACACTCCGAAGGTAAAACCTACGCTCTGATACCAACTTTGTCACGACCCGAGTATTTCGACTCGTGACCGGCACTTAACCACGCTACGTCTATAGGCGTAACGCGACTAAGTAAACCGAACCCAGAAATCAAAACCATTTAAAGATAGTGAGTGTTGAAAACTTTTAGTTAAAGCTTTTAGAAAACCTTAAATAATTCAATAAGTCCCTTTTTAAATTTACTTAATCATTTGAATAATTTTGGTAGCATTTCCTTTGTAAAAGTAGCCCCGAGACCGGGTACAAAACAGGATATAAGTGAAATGAAATGTAATGAAATGAAACGTCCCCAAACGGGAGTAATCACGCCCAACGGCTGAAACCAACATCACAAGAGTAATATACGACACCGTAGCGAAGAATAAACAATAAGTGGGCATCACAGAATATAAACTGCATATAAAAACAGTCGGCTCCTACGAGCACGACACCAGAATACAAAATATACATCATCGTCCTCACACAGTATCTAAGTCCAGTACATAAATGGTAGATGGAGAGTACTAGATACAAAAGGGATACAATAAAAGTACTCAGAATACCACAACCCACCTAAAAGCAAAATAGCTCTCACCGCAACTGTGGTGGTATCTGTAGCCAAAAGATGCAAAAGACAGCCTGCCGCGACTATGCTGAGGGCAACCTGCAAATACTGTGGCACAACGGGGGTGAGTTGCCAACTCGTGAATAGAGATAACATATAAAGGTAATCGCGAGCATGCACGTACAGCACTACTCTAACAAATACCAGCACATGATATCAATGCGAGGTAAGCAGTATGTATAATAATCATGCAAGTCCTCTATCAGGTGATATAGCTACAGGATGAGATGCGATAATGAATGCTGAGCATGGGAATATAGTATCTACACGAAGTGTCGAGGTGGACTATATATGTATGTATGCACCGCGAATCCCAACATCCCAGACGCCGGTACTCCATCGGCCCTCATATCCTGTATATCCCTGAGATTCACGAGTGCCCAACATCGGCACCCAAATAACATAAATACTCGTGTCTAGCATCGACACGCAAATCATCCTCTATCGGGCATCCGTCAGTCCGGGTCAGCCCTCTCTCAACATATCGGGCACCCGTCAGTCCGGGTCAGCTCTCTCTCAAAATATCGGAAATCCGTCAGTCCGGGTCATCCCTCTCTCAATATATCGGGAATCCGTCAGTCCGGGTCATCCCTCTCTCAATATATCGGGAATCCGTCAGTCCGGGTCATCCCTCTCTCAATAAAATCCACTCTAGCACCGAGAAAAGAAAACACGGGGTGGCGCCCCAAAATATCATATCAAAGGAACCGGGTTTTTAAATGATTACATATTTGAAAAGGGCCACGGTTCCCAAATCCAGAAATCACATGTAATCCCATCCCATATGCAAGTAAACGTGATGTGATATGTGCATCAAGTATGAATGTCATGTCAAGTCACATAAAAGATGAGCTACAGCATAATGATCCGATGTGATATATGCATCAAGTATAAATGTCATGTCAAGATAGTGCTTGTGCAACGTGAACTGTCAATAACGGTGCGGTGTTCTATCAATTCTAAGCATACATACAACAGGGAATGCAATATGCAATGACAGTACATGAGGTAAGTGCAATATATAGTAATAAGGTCCTATCAGCCCTGACGCATAACGCCATGCGGGCGATATCCCCGTAGATGTTAAATCTACTCACCGAAGTCTCGCGCTAAGTATAGCCAACGACTTGCTTGCCCTTCTTCGCAGTGTCCGTCTCACTCGCCTGCGAACCTAAAATCACATAACATATACCACACATAAGCTCAATTTCACCAAAAACGTGGTATTAGGGTCCAACTAGAAATCCGTGCCGCAAACCAATCGCGCGTGTGCGCGATACGCTAAAACGTGTGATCACGCGCCTGTAACTACCCTGACGCGTCGCGATACGCAGAAACCCCAAATCACACACGTATTACGCGTGTCGCAAAGGTTTAGAAATACGGAAAAACAGGTATTTAGTCCCAGATTTTTATACAGAGCTAAAATTACAAAAATATATATATCACAGAACCCTACACACTAGCAGACACCTACAGGACCAAACCCAAACCCTACCCATCTGGCCGCAAATTGCGGCCAGAACGAAGAAATTGGCGGCCACGGTACGGAGTTTGGGGGTTGGGTTCTACCTAGGGTATCAGCACCTAACTACTATACTGCAGTCTCCTCAATTTCAATCTGAACTCAGCGGGTCAAAAGCAGTTCCAGAAAACTCAGTTTTGCACAAATACGAAGAATTTGCATCAATTAGGGAAACTGGTGGTATTTTAGTGCAATTGGGGTTAAACTAGGTTAATATGGTCTCAACAACCCACTAACAACCTACTGAAACCAATTCACACCACACTAGCACAAGGTTCCCACTAAACACCTCATATCGCACTAAAACGCACTAAAAACCACTAACCGATGCAAAACTACACTAACCAAGCTAACTAGGGAATAAGTTTAGGAAATATACCTCATACTTAACCCTAGGGAGCTGGTGGAAGAAGAAGAGGTGCAGGGAAGAGGCTGTGGTCGAAGTTGTGGCAGTTGCTGCTGCTAGCTGCTGCTACTGGTGCTGTTGTTGTTGCTGTTGCTGCTGATCTCTGTTGCTGCTGTTGCTGTGAAGCTTGCTGTGGAGTTTGCTGCTGCTGCTGCTTCTGGCTTCAGCTGATGGAGTGTGAAGAGGTAAGTGTGTGTGTGTGTGAGTGTGTGAGAGTTTTGAGAGAAAAACAAAAAGAGTTGAGAAGGAAACAATTATCACCCAAAAGTCACCCCTCCTCTCTCTCTCTCTTCATTAAATGCAAGCATGGCTTAAGCCATGATGCACCCTCCCTCTCTCTCACAAGTCAACACCCTAACAATTCAAATTAAAGTAACTATTACTTAACTAATTAACTTAATTTAAACCCAAAAGACTTAATCCCATGATTAACCCACCATGGTTACTAATCATGGTAAAACTCATTTTAATAACCCTAGTTTACATGCACATGTGTGTGCAAGTCTAGGAAAATTTTAGAAAAATATTTATTAAATTAGGAAAAATATTTGAAACACAATTTGGTAAACTTTTCATTAAAAACCCTTTATTTAAATATAAATAGACCCTAACACATCCTAAGGTGTTACAGTGCCCCATAATGCACACACTCTCTCTCTCGCTCTCTCTCACCAAGTCAACACCCCAAAACAAAAATTCAAATTAAAACAACCAAACAAATAACTAAATAACTTAATTAAAACCCAAAAGACTTAATCCCCATTATTAAACCAACCATGGTTGCTAATCATGGTAAAACCTCATTTTAAACCCTAGTTTACATGCACATGTGTGTGCAAGCCTAGGAAAATTCTAGGAAAATATTTATTAAATTTGGAAAAATATTTGAAACCCAATTTGGTAAACTTTTTATTAAAAACCCTTTATATAAATATAATTAGCAACTAAACACATCCTAAGGTGTTACAATCTCTCCACCTTAAAGAAATTCATCCCCGAATTTCAAAATATAAGGAAACGCATAACTTCAAAAAGATGAGGGAACTTCTTCCGCATCTCTCCCTCGGCCTCCCAAGTGATCTCTTCGCCATTCGGGCTGCGCCAAAGCACCTTCACTGATGGAAAGACCTTCGATCTAAGTTTCTTCACCTGCCGGTCCAATATCACGACTGGCTGATCGGTGAACGAAAGGTCGTGCTCAAGCTGAACGGTCTGATGCTGAATCATGTGCGAAGGGTCATGCAGGTATCTGCGAAGCATCGACACGTGGAACACAGAGTGAACATCTGGGAAGTCGGGTGGAAGAGCCAAACGATAAGCTACTGCGCCCACACGCTCGAGGATCTCGAAGTGACCTATGAATCTGGGGCTAAGCTTCCCCTTCTGTCCAAACCTCATCACTCCCTTCATCGGAGAGACCCTCAGAAAAACGTGATCTCCAACTGCGAACTCTAATCTGCGGCGGCGCCTGTCAGCATACAATCTCTGCCAGCTCTGAGCTGTCCTCATCCTATCTCGAATCAGCTGTATCTTCTCGGTCGTCTCCTGTACGATCTGGGGGCCCAAAATACTGCTCTCACTGAGCTCTGTCCAGCAGACGGGCGATCTACATCTCCTCCCATACAGAGCCTCGAAAGGTGCCATTTGAATAGTATCCTGGAAACTATTGTTGTAGGAGAACTCCACCAAGGGTAAATGATGATCCCAACTACCACCAAAGTCTAAAACGCATGCTTGGAGAATGTCCTCGAGAGTCTGAATCGTCCGCTCTGACTGGCCGTCGGTCTGCGGATGAAATGCTGTGCTGAAACTCAAGCGTATGCCCAAAGCCTCCTGAAGTCTCTGCCATAGTCGGCTGGTAAACAGGGTGCCTCTGTCGGACACGATACACGTCGGGACTCCATGTAGTCGTACTATCTCGTTCATGTAAATCTGGGCGTACTGAGCAAAACCGAAAGTCGTCTTCACTGGCAGGAAGTGAGCCGCTTTCGTCAAACGATCCACGATCACCCAAATGGAGTCATACCCTCGCCTAGTCCTGGGTAGACCCACAATGAAATCCATCGAAATCTGCTCCCATTTCCACTCCGGAATGGGTAACGGCTGTAGCTCTCCTGCCGGCCTCTGGTGCTCGGCCTTGACTTGCTGACAAGTCAGGCATCTCGACACGAAATCTGCGATGTCCCTTTTTATTCCATCCCACCAGTAAACATCTCTCATATCATGATACATCTTGGTGGAACCGGGATGGACGCTGTACACCGATCGATGTGCCTCCTCAAGAATCTCCCGCCGCATCCCCTCAGCATCGGGTATGAACAGTCTAGTCCCAAATCTCAGCATCCCCTGATCATCGGTCACGAACTCGGAAAATCTGCCCTGTCCAATCTACGCCATGATCTCTGAACATCGTGTTAGTTATGTATATACCCTAGAGGCCATTGCTGTACATATGATGTATATTATGATGGATGCTTGGATATATACAGAGAGGACTTTCTTGCTCGTCATGATAGTATGCTATTTGGTTTCACTTTATCTTAACATGTTGACTTGTACTGGTTTACTGTCTTTCTCTCACATGTTGATAAAGCCCTTAGGATCTGTACTCGACTACTGGGACTATGATGAGATCATACTAGTGGTGCAACGGTAGTCGATGAGTACATCCTATAACTGTTCCTAGTCGAGGGTATATCGAGAAAAGGCATCGATACACCGGTGTAGACTAGCGTATACGCATCTTGGCCTATATTATTGGCGATGGATGATCCCATATCCATCGGTGTTTGACATCAGAGATGGTGTACGGGTGCTCAGTGGAGACTGGGTACACTGGAAGGACTCGCCGAGAACTCCCAGATGGTGATATACCACACGTCAGATGGCAGTTCTCCGGTGACACTTGTACAGGGTAGTCTGTAGACCCGAGATCGTCATAGAGTCTTGTGTGATTCCCACTGTCTTTGATTTCCACCTTACCACGTCCAAGAGGGCGTGCAAAACGGTGGCTTTTGGGTACAGTCCCGAATCACATGGAGGCAATGAGCGATAGGAGGGGATTCGCCTCCCCCGGTATAGGGAGTTGATGTTGTGTTGTGTTCGATTGGCTATAACTGGAAGTCCCTGGCCAGGGATGATATAGAGATAAACTGATAAGTGTTACCAGTAGTTTCTCGACCTGTTATGAGCCACACATCGACACGACTTATCGGTTACTGGGGTCTGACGTATACCACCCCTAGACTTGATGTGCGACATATCAGACGAACAGACCGGACTGTACGGGAGTGTTACTGATTGGATTCACAGGAGAACGCACAGGCTAGCTTGTTGATCTTCTGATCGCTCAATACATGGGTGGCTGTTACGTTTAGCTGACCGCTTGCAGCTTGTGGGTGTTTGATATGATCATCACCTGCTACCGGCGTATTGGCGATTCTTTAGAGTCCTACACAGAGGTTTCTTGGCTCAGGCGAAACGGAGTAGAGGCACATATGTGATATGTGCAGGACCGAGGATAATACGATATGAGATACCGTATTATATTCTCGCGATATTTAGATATGAACCGGGTCATCGGATCAAGTGTTGATTCGATGAACCGGTACATGATATATTTGTCGGTTATATTCGATATAGCCGGATTGTCGGATCAAGTGTTGATTCGATGATTTAATGTATAATAATATATATGATATATTGTATTACATTAACTAATATTGGCTCGCTTTATTATTTCATTTTCTCACCGGATAATACATTGATATATATGCGATATATGTTAATTGTATTATTTTCTTTTTTTACAAATATATAATATATATGTGATATATATATTATAGTAACATGATATGATTAATAATGGAACATGATTAGTGGAGATTAAGCAAGGTTATGGTTTGATTGGGGTTAGCTCCTTGCCCCATCTAGAAGCTTTCCTTTTGTCAAGTGTAAAATATTATGGTTGATATTATCTTATGACTCATTCTTTAAACCTAACCAAACCCTAGCCCTAGTTTATTCTCTACAAAGGTTAACCTTCTCATCCTTGACCGTGGTTCCATGATCAATCATAAATTCTTTACTACTATTCATCACAAAAGGATTATCTCAATTCATTTCATCATCTTCTTCTCTCTTTAGCTTTGAGAAAGCTTACTAGAAATTCCTTTTGTGATGATTTCATGTGAGATTATGATATAAAAAGAAAGCATAAATACTACTACATCATTCTCATCTAATCTAGCCCATTAGATTAGGGTGTTCACCTCATTAGAGTGAGAGAGCTTGAGCTATTGCAACTTCGACGTAGATCATCGGAGAAGCGGAACACTACAAGCTAGCATGGATCGTTCGAGTCGTGGAGCCTCTCTTGAGTCCGGGAGATCGTGGATCGCGGCGAAGGGACTTCTACTCGGAGCTTATGAAGCGAAGGAGCGAACTACAAAGGTTGTAACCCATCACCCTTAGTAGTAAAGATGTTTACTTGCATGTTAAACCCTAATAATCTAGCAAAGATCCCGGCTTTGGGTTGTTCGGCACGTCTAAAATTTTATTCGGGCATGTTTGATGCCTTATGAACCCTCACAAGAGTGCCTAGGAACCCTACAGTGGTATCAGAGCCTAGCTAGAGCATTAGGCGACGTGTATACGAAGTTAAAACTCCAAACATACCCCGAAACTACGAAATGAACCCTTCTCTGGACAAATTTTAAAAATGCGTTTTTTCTGTATTAAAAATACCTAAAAAAATCAGCAGGAAAATATAAGTATTACTGTTGAAAATGTGCTTCCAAATCATACGGAACACCGCGGAACCGCGGCCAAACCTTACTTGGGCCGCGGATCCGCGGCCGAGCTGTAGATTTGGGCTTTTGTTTTGCAACAGTAATATCCGTTTCTGTTAGATATATTTTATGTGTATTTTTAATATGACTCAAGTGTTGAGTGTTCTGGGGTTTATTTTGTAATCGTTGATTCGATCGGAAAATTTAATTTTGTTATGTTTTCAGGGTATTTAGAAACTGTTAAAAAGTTCGAGCGGATATCATTAACTCACTTTTTCCCGGCACGAAAAACTTTCAAGTGTTGAATTTTTATCGGGTTTAAATCTTTCTGAAAAATGTGCAAGTAACACGGTGGACCCTCTAGAAGACAACAAACCTTAATTCGATTATGTGACCGTCTTGAACTGCCTCTAAACCTTAGGGTTTGGGGAAGTACGGCGTGCCACCTGTGAGGCGTTGGCTTGACCCTTCTACGGCTGGATCATCGGTACTGTGACATATTTCTGGGATTATTTGAACTCCGCTCAAGTGTTGAGCTATTTAAGAAATCTTGGGTATTTGATTATCCGGTTGGAAAGTTTAATACTGTCTATTTATCTGGAATGTGATACAATATGTGGAATTCATATAGTTAGGCATGAAATGCGAAGTATGTGATATTTCGGATTTACGATGTCTAAAGTGATTGTGGATTCCAAATATTGTAGTTTTACAATTTCTTTTCTGTGACTATAAGTGTAGTATGTAGTTGTATTGCCTATTTTCGTTGCTATACATCAACGACGATCGGTGTATGCATACTTACTTACGTTGATGATATGTGATATTATGTGTTGCTGTGATAAGTTATATTAGATTGTCGTGTTCAGAATAGCCGGGGTTTTTATGTGAGATGATGGTTTTTAATTTTCATTCATGTAAAATTCATTTGTATGTAATATTCTTTTATTGGGGCACTTCCGGGATGAGGTTGATGTCACCAGTGTATATTATTTACTTTTCCGCATTTGGTAGACCCAAGGAGGGGAGCACAAGTAACCGAGTTCTAGGGTTCAGTGGGAGGCCATCTCGAGGAGTCGAAACCGGGTCTCCTAACCCTAGAATTGGCAGTGTTACTTGCCTCTCTCATAGGGGTCTTGGGATGTGGGTTTGGCTATTCGTCGCGACCGTGGAATCCGTGTTTTATACAGGCTCGTATTGAAAATACGGACGTCCTAGTATATCCAATATTTCATATATGTTCTTCTGCTGCAATGTTCTGTGATGAGATCATATTACTGCCTGAGACGAATGCTTATACTATATATATATATATATATATATATGCTGATATATAAATATTACTGCTTTCGTTTCTTCTGTGATGCTTAGGAAGCATAAGCTGATGGGATATTTATTGATGAGATTAATAAAAAGAAAAGAAACCTAAAAGATGTTGTAGAATCAAAAATTTATAGAAAGGGTAGCTACAGTTTTGCTTTGCATAGCGGTATATATGATATACCCTGCACCTTATTCGATGAGGAAAGAGCCGAGATCCCTTCACCGGGAGTGACCTCTTTAGCAAAACTGGCAGATGCTACAACTCTCGGTTTGTCTTTTGATTGCTTTTAGAGTTTTGCTTTGCATAGCGATATATATGATATATCCTGCACCTTATTCGATGGGGGAAAGAGCCGAGATCCCTTCACCGGGAGTGACCACTTTAGCGAAACTAGAAAAGCCTCAAAAACACTCTTTTTTCAAAAACCACATGATTCTACAACGATATCAAGTTCATTACGCTCATGGTTTTCTGAAAAACCTGCGTAGCCCTCCGTCATTTCAGATAAGTACTACTTAGTATTCGTGTTGCGGTAGTTCGGCCTCCGTCAAGGCGTAGTGTACGGTAGCTAACTAGTGCTTATCTGCTAGCATACGATGCGATTGGATTAGGGTATTCGTACGGCGTAGTTTGGCCTCCGTCAAGGGTCGTACGGGTATGTTTAATTCAATCAAGAAATGACGGGTTGAACTTGACTAGCGCCCTATGGGTAGTTTGGCCTCCGTCAAGGTCATGGGACGCTAGGGGCAAAAGCATTATCGGGAATTTCAAGTGTTGAAATTTGCAATGAGATTGCATACCTCCTATGAGATAGTTGGATCCTGATACCCACTGCGAGTAAGAGTTACTCCTGAAAGAGTTTTACACAGGATAATTAGCCGATCAAGTAGGTGTCTAGAAAAGTGTTAACGGGGTTATGCCTCTGGGAAAACGAGGTTTACTTTAACTAGGTCCGTACGAAAGCACGGGGAACCTCCCTCAAGTACCAACACTGATCTGGCTGAAAGATTGACGAAATTGTTGGGTGTAATTAATCCCGGCTAATATTACCTTTTAAGGTTTGAAGGAAGATTTGATAAAAACAGTGGGAGACATCCTGATTAGATAAGATAAATAACCAATCTAATCTTGCAAGAGCATACGCTAAAGTGTTTTCTTCTCTCTCTCTCCAGGTAGCGACCATGTCAGGTCATAATCAAGATAATAATATGGATGTATTGACTGAACCCTCTTATTATACTGAGCAGGGGAACGTTGGACCCGTTCTTTCTTATAAGAGTTATAAGACTGAACAGGGAATATGAGAATATCTGGATTCTCAAGCTGCCCAAAAGAACATGCATGTTGATACATCTTCTTCAGGTGTGTTAGTTATTGAGAACTGTTTCTCAGTTCACCCTATGTCCTGGGTATTAAATACCGGATCAGGATCCTACATATGAAAATCATTGCTCAAGTGTTAGTTATTGAGAAACGGAGTAGAGGCACATATGTGATATGTGCAGGACCGGGGATAATTCGATATGAGATACCGTATTATATTCTCGCGATATTTATATATGAATCGGGTCATCGGATCAAGTGTTGATTCGATGAATCGGTACATGATATATTAGTCGGTTATATTCGATATAGCCGGATTGTCGGATCAAGTGTTGATTCGATGATTTAATGTATAATAATATATATGATATATTGTATTACATTATCTAATATTGGCTCGCTTTATTATTTCATTTTCTCACCGGATAATGCATTGATATATATGCGATATATGTTAATTGTATTATTTTCTTTTGTTACAAATATATAATATATATTATAGTAACATGATATGATTAATAATGGAACATGATTAGTGGAGAATAAGCAAGGTTACGGTTTGATTAGGGTTAGCTCCTTGCACCATCTAGAAGCTTTCCTTTTGTCAAGTGTAAGATATTATGGTTGATATTATCTTATGACTCATTCTTTAAACCTAACCAAACCCTAGCCCTAGTTTATTCTCTACAAAGGTTAACCTTCTCATCCTTGACTATGGTTCCATGATCAATCATATATTCTTTACTACTATTCATCACAAAAGGATTATCTCATTTCATTTCATCATCTTCTTCTCTCTTTAGCTTTGAGAAAGCTTACTAGAAATTCCTTTTGTGATGATTTCATGTGAGATTATGATATAAAAAGAAAGCATAAATACTACTCCATCATCCTCATCTAATCTAGCCCATTAGATTAGGGTGTTCACCTCATTAGAGTGAGAGAGCTTGAGCTATTGCAACTTCGACGTAGATCATCGGAGAAGCGGAACACTACAAACTAGCATGGATCGTTCGAGTCGTGGAGCCTCTCTTGAGTCCGCGAGATCGTGGATCGCGGAGAAGGGACTTCTACTCGGAGCTTATGAAGCGAAGGAGCGAACTACAAAGGTTGTAATCCCTCACACTTAGTAGTAAAGATGTTTACTTGCATGTTAAACCCTAATAATCTAGCAAAGATCCCGGCTTTGGGTTGTTCGGCACGTCTAAAATTTTATTCGGGCATGTTTGATGCCTTATGAACCCTCACAAGAGTGCCTAAGAACCCTACACATCGGTCATCACTGTGTTGTGCCTCATGTATACGGTCAAGCAACTGTGGGCGTGCACGAACATGCGCAAGCTGTCCCCCGATCGGCATGAACTCGAACTGCACTCGGCTGTCGCATAATATCCGCCAATCTGCCGACGACTGCCTCTGCACTACGCTCAGACAAGATAGATTGCCACCGGGCCTCCTGCTCAAAGCATCTGCCACTACATTTGCCTTGCCCGGGTGGTACAAGATCTCGAAGTCGTAGTCCTTCACTAACTCCATCCATCGGCGCTGTCTAAGGTTCAGGTCTCGCTGCTGAAATATATATTTTAAGCTCTTATGATCAGTGAATATCTGGCACGACTCGCCGTATAGGTAATGTCGCCAGATCTTAAGTGCAAAGATCACTGCAGCCATTTCCAAATCGTGAGTGGGGTAGTTCTGTTCATGTTTCTTCAATTACCGCGAAGCATACGCGATCACCTTGTCATGCTGCATCAATACGCCCCCTAGCCCCACTCGAGAAGCATCACAATAGACCACAAATCCGCCTGATCCTGAAGGCAATGATAACACCGGTGCCGTAGTCAGTCGAGTCCGTAGCTGCTGAAAACTGTGCTCACACTCCTTCGTCCAATCGAAAGGAACTCCCTTCCGGGACAACCCGGTCAAAGGAGTAGCAATACTGGAGAAGTCCTGCACAAATCGCCTGTAGTAACCGGCCAACCCTAAAAAGCTGTGAATCTCCGTAACTGATGTGGGTCTGGGCCAACGCTGAACGGCCTCAATCTTCCTCGGGTCTACACATATACCGTCTCATGAAATCACATGCCCCAAGAAGTCTACGTTGTCCAGCCAGAAAGCACACTTGGAGAATTTGGCGAAAAGCTGATGCTCCCTCAAGGTCTGCAGTGTAATCCGCAGGTGCTGCTCGTGCTCCTCACTACTCCGGGAATACACCAAGATATCTTCAATGAATACTATGATGAACAGATTAAGATACGGCCGGAAAATACGGTTCATCAAGTCCATGAATGCTGCTGGCACGTTGGTGAGTCCGAACGACATAACCAAAAACTCATAATGGCCGTAGCGCGTGCGGAAAGCTGTCCTAGGAATGTCCTCCTGTCGAACCCGCAGCTGATGATAGCCCGATCGTAAATCGATCCTCGAAAAATATCCTGCCCCCTGAAGCTGGTCGAACAAGTCGTCGATGCGTGGCAAAGGATACCTGTTCCGCACTGTAACCCTGTTCAGCTGGCGGTAGTCGATACACAAACGCATACTGCCGTCCTTCTTCTTGACAAACAGGACTGGAGCACCCCAAGGAGAAACACTGGGTCGAATAAGTCCCTTATCCAGCAAATCTTGCAACTGACCTTTCAATTCTCGAAGTTCTGCCGGGGGCATCCGATAAGGCGGTATGGAAATAGGCCCCGCGCCAGGAACCAAATCAATACAGAAAGAAATATCACGCTCGGGCGGTAGCCCAAGAAGCTCGTCAAGGAACACATCAGGAAACTCGCAAACAACCGGAACCTGATCCAGCGGAACCTCTGTAGCGCTAGCATCCCAAACATAGGCAAGAAATCCCTGATATCCCTTCCTCAAAAGCTGTCCAGCACGAAAAGAAGAAATCACACTGTGAGGGGCGGCACCACGGTCCCCCAACACAAAAAAAACCGACTCGCCGGGAAAACAAAATCTAACTGTCTTCTCACGGCAGTCCACAGAAGCATAGCACGTGGCTAACCAATCCATGCCCAAAAGAACGTCGAAGTCCAACATCTCAAGAAGGATCAAGTCGACAGGCAACTCTCTCTCGCCAATACAGACGGTACAGGATCGGAACACGTGCCTAGCAACAAACGACTCTCCCACAGGAGTGGTCACAACAAGCGGCTGATCAAGCAAACCGGACTCTCTACCCAAACTCGGCACAAAGTGTATGGATACGTGTTGGAGATAGTGCCCTCAGAGTCAATTATTGGATCACAGGCACGTGATTGCAATGATTGAGGGAGGACCTATACCGGTAGGACAGTCTTACTCAAGATGATAGTATGCTATCTGGTTTACCTTTATCATCGTGTACTGCTTTAGGTGACCTTACAGGTCACTATTGCACGTTGATAGAGCCCCTAGGATTCTTGCTTGACTACCAGCAGTATGAGGGCGATCATATACGTGGGAGCTGGGGTCTATAAGCACATCCTTAAATGGTCCCCAGTCGTGGGAGTTTCGAGACAGGGCATCGATACTCCAGAGTAGACTAGTGTATACAGTCGAGACCCCGACGAGGGGCGGTGGCCGGTCTCACAAGCCACTGGTGTCAGTTGGTTCACCTAAGATGTATACAGGTGCTCATTGGATTATGAGTACTGATTGAAAACGATATCGAATTGTGTGTTTAGAAAATGAATAAAATTCACAATCAAAGAATTGTTTGACCGCAATCAATTACGGTGTCAGTTGTAGATCGTTACTGAGTGCGGATCGTCCACAGGGAAAGTGTAATCGTTCGTCTTTTGAATTAGATGAATTGAAACTTTAATGAAAAGAAAACAAATAATTCATGATTTATATTTGAAGTTCAAGAATTAGAAAATCTAGATCTAATAACAAGAAAAAGATAGAATCAAGAATTGATAGTTTGATTATTTTTCCAACCAAATATCAAGAATCGAAATGAGGCTCGTAGGAATCGATCGGATATATAGATGTGATGTAATCTCACGATGACGTATTCTTATCCTTCGATGAATTGATACTAGATCGATGATGATCGACGAGAATTAGGGATTTCTAGTGAAACTAGGGTTTCATCATTTATCCCTTGTTCATTCGTCGATATCATTCACATTCTAGCCTCTAGTAAATTCAAGAAACGATCGTAGATCCCTAATTTCGAGCGATCACAATCATGAAAGCATCGCAACGAAACTAGGTCATCGATTCTTGAACTTGCTAGGGTTTACAAAACCCGTAGGACTTAAGAATTGTAATAAGATTTGTTACATCATCATTCTATTGATCGTCTCGACTCCTCGACGAGCGGAGTTTTACTCAAACATCATCACAAGAACTACAATCATTAATTGAGATCGAATCATGATGCAAGAATTTAAAGAAAACGAGATTAAAGAATTTCACATTTTATTTATATCAACAATTTCATTACATCCGCTCAAGAACTACAAGAGGAAGAACTCGATCGTCGATTTGGCTTCGCTTGGCTCCGTGAGTCGCGGATCGGCTTGGATCACTTGCTCGATTGGAGATTGGCTCCGCTCCTAAAAGGTTGAAGGGCTTCTCGCTTGATTGGTACTCGGGATCTTGAAGTTGGATTGGAATTAGGGTTAGGGTTTCGCACAAGTCTTGTCACTAGACTTATGGAAGAAGATGGTGTAAGAGGTTGAAGAATGAGGAACTAATGAACTATTAAAGAACTATTCAAGAACCCTCAACCCTTAGATCTAGGTTCCTATTTATAGACATCAAAACCCTAGATCTAGGATTTGAATTTTAAGTTTCCCTCCAAAAGTTTGTTGAGGAGATTTGAATTTCCCTCCAAAAGTTTGTTGAGGAGAAGCTTCTAGATGAAGTTTGTTTTGACGAGCCTTCTAAATGTGCCACGTGGAGAATTGGGAGTCTTCTGGAAGCTTGTACAGTTAGAGGTAGCCACGTGTAGAAAATTGAGCACTTGAAGCCGTCAAGCCGCCGCGGAACTGCGGCGCAAGCGTGCTCCCGCCGCGGAACCGCGGCACTTTGTAGGCCTTGGGTCTTTATCTTTCTGGTACTTGGTTGGGATGATATGGGGGCCTTGTTTTGATATGTTGATTTTTAGTTTTCCCTCTAGATTGTTACCAGATCTTAAATCTTGGAGTTGGCGCAATTTTGATCAACTCTTTGATGATTTTGGCTTGGTCCCTGAAATCTCCTGCACAGCTCTCGAAACAAGTGTTGCGCAATATAGGGATGATGCAATGCCATGATAAACATACAATTTCCTTCATAAATGTCGGTTTTAGAGTATAACACATGTAATCTGATATTTCAGGACTGTTTTGCTAATATATGCAGTATGAATACCGAACACTTCTAGATGAGTGCAAATGATAGGGAAATTGCCGTGTTAAAAATGCAATATTTTCGACTGATCAAATTCCGCCAAACTTATTTTCGATCGTCTCGAGCTGGTGAAAAGGCAACCTCGCTATATTTTTTTATTGCTGCCTTGGCGATAAAAAAACCAGTGTTCATTTTTCTCACCACTTTATATTTTCTTCATTTTTTAATTTTCTTCATACTTTTGGCTTTAAGACAAGAGCATTTCAAGGTATCCTCTACTATCCCAGGCTTTAAGACGTATGTAAGTGCGAATAGCAGGGTATCAACGTTCAAAATGTTTGGCTTCCAGAATAGAAACTATTTTTCAGACTTATTTTTATCCTCAGATTAGTGACGTCTTTCATCCTACTAACCCTTGGGACAACGGCTCGTAACTACTTATTACTAGTTCGTATAAGAAAACTTCTAATTTTCTTGGTTTTCTTAAATTTTTCTAATCTCATGGATGTAATTTTTCTTTATCTAAACTTTCATTATCTTATTTATGTACAAAAATATTTTTATATTTTGAAAAATTTTCAATTTTTATAGATTTTGAAATTTTTTAAATTTTTATAAGTTTTTAAAGAAATGTTTTGTGCTTATGCAAATGATATGCAAATGATGCAAAAATAAGCACAAACCTCCCCCAAACTTGTTTTCAACAGTTTCCTAACTGTTGCCATCTGCTAAATCTTGAAAACCTGTAAGCTTGGGAGGAATTTATTAGTGGGGGCAAAATATTTAAGTGAAGAACGTCCCCCAAACTTATTCTTGGGTCACATTTTGTAAAAAAATTTCTTTTCAAGAGCCCGATTACACTCCCCAAACTTGAATTAAACAATGTTAAGCTTTAAAAATCACATGAGGGGGTAAAGAATCATTGGTCGATGCCAAGCTTTGCAAAGACCGTACGTCAACACCAACTATTCGAAAATTTTATCAATGCAGTGCTCTGGTTGGTGGAAGAAGAAGTGGGGAAAGGTTAAGTGGTGGAATAGAATGTGTGTGCGTCTCATTTTAGAGAGACGATGCAGTGAATGTGATGGATTACTCGCATTCTTTTTACAATTCAAAAGAAGGGGTGGAGGTTCAATTTCATTGATTGGGAGATGATTCATCTCAACACCCGTGTCATTCAAAAATGCGAGCTCATCAGCGAAGATTTCCTCAAAAGTTCCATCAATACCCCGATGAATAATGTCATCACAAAGTGCGAGGTGATCTTCAGACTCTAAGAATGGTTCATAATCAGTGTTAATTGTTGACCCGGACATCTCGGTGGAAGAGTCCGTATGTGTATAATACATAGTTGGGTCAAACAATAACGTATGAAAAGAGTCAAGATCAGTATCAGGAGGATCATCAAATTCGCTGCTGTCGACATCCATTAAGTCGACAAAACAGACCTGAGCAGTAGGTTCGGAGGGTACACTTCCCAACTTGTAAATGTTCAGCTCTATTGACCTATTCCCGAAGGATAGGGTCATAGAACCTTACGACAGTTGATAATAGCATTGGAAGTGGCCAAAAAGGGGCGACCTAAAATCACCGGAATTTGATTTCGTGGGTTCGCTATAGGCCGTGTATCAATTACAATAAAGTCCACAGGAAAAATAAATTCCCCGATTTTTATTAACACATCCTCCAGTTCACCCCTAGGTTTGGTGATTGATCGGTCAGCCATCTGGAGAGTGCAAGGAGATGGTTTCAACTCTCCGATCCCTAACTGCTCATAGACTAAGAAAGGAAGCAGGTTAACACTTGCCCCAAGGTCTAGTAGAGCACGGTTGATGTGTTTCTCCCCAATAGAGATGGAAATCATAGAATAGCCAGGATCCTTACGTTTCCTCGGTAATTGCTGGGGGAAAGCCGTGTCTATAGTCTTTGCCATGAAAATCTTCTTGGGCACTTGAGTCTTCCTCTTCCTAGTGCACAAGTTCTTAAGAGTTTTCGCATAGGACGGAACTTGTTGGATAGCATCTAGGAGAGAGATGTTGATGTTAACTTGCTTAAAAATGTCCATAATCTTCTCCATATGTGGACTCGGTGTGTTAGCCCTTAACCGATTAGGATAAGGTGCTTTAGCAATAAGTGCTGGGTCCATCATAGGAGAAGGAAGTATGTGTGGACCCGATCCCAAAATAGATGTGGGGATCGTCGGTGGAGGAGTAGAAGAGGTTGGCTGAAGTGGCGAGCCTTTTGGGAAACGAAGAATAGGCTCGGAAGAAGATGGTGGGGTAGAAGAACTGGGGTTAGAATTAGAAGTGTGTGTGTAAGGAAAGGTCTCAGCCGGGGTATCATTGATTGATTTATCGGTATCATCAAACTCTTCCCCAACGTGCGTGTCAAGCACTCTTCCAGATCTCAACGTGATTGCATCCACATGATGTGAATAGCCAGGATTGGGTAAAGGTTGAGCTGGAAGTTTCCCTTTCTCTCTTGCACTCATTTCGGCTTTTAATCGTGCAATTTCTGCTTCCATCGATTTAATACTCTCAGCTTGAGACGCTGAGTTTTTCTTTATATCATCGACAGAAGTCTTTATTTCAACCGATACTTGCATGAGATTTGTTAGAAGCAAGTTTATGAATGAAGAGGATTCATCAGTTCCGGTCAACTGCAAAGGACTAGATGGTGCGGGTGTGTTGACCGGATTTTGGAAATTTTGTGATTGGAAGGGGTGCTGACTCAATTGAAGTTGTGGGTGCTGTTGTGGTGGAGGGACCCTTTGGAAATTTTTTTGGGTTGGAACCGTGTTTTGAGATTGTGATTGGTTCCAAGCAAAATTTGGATGATTCCTCCAACCCTGATTATATGTGGAAGAAAAATGATCATTTCTAGGTCTTTGAAATGTGGCATTGGTATGCTCATGACCTTGAAACGGACATTCTTCCGTCAAGTGAGAAGGATCAGAACAGCATCCACATACAGTTTTGGAGAGTGACATTTGACTTAGGGCGGCAGCTAAAAATTTGTTTTCCATAGCGTCAAATTTCTTGTGTAAAGCTGAAATTTCAGCTCTAATTCCTATGGAAATATCATTGCCATCCCAAGACGATTGACTCACACCCTCCCACTGTAAAGATCTTTCAGCGAAATCATCTAGAAATTTCCAGGCTTCCCCATCATCTTTGGTCATGAAGTTGTCTTGACACATAGATTCAAGGGTCTGTCTTGTGTTAGGATTAATGCCCTCATAAATGATTCGGCACAGTTCCCATCTCGGGATGCCGTGATGTGGACATTGGACTAACAGATCCTTGAAACGTTCAAGACATTTTGAAAATGTTTCATTTGGCAGCTGGGTGAATTGATAGATTTCGCTACGGACTCGAGCTGTCTTTTGGTATGGGTAGAATTTCTTAAGGAATGCTTTGACGAATTCTTCCCAATTTGAAATGGAATGTGCGGTAGTGTTATACAGCCTTTTCTCGGCTATATCGCACAAGGTAAATGGGAGAAGACGAAGACGTAAAGCATCCACAGAAAGCTGTGAAGTACCCATCATTGCGCATACATTTTCAAATTTGGTGATAAATGCATATGCGTCTTCAGACTCGAGACCGTGAAATTTTGGTAGAAGGTTGATGTATTGGGGTTTTATTTGAAAATTTTCCCCGTTGGCTGGTGGAATGGAAAGACAGGTGGAAAGTGGACCTCGTGTAGGATAGCACCTCTCTTGGAGAGAGATGCGAGGTGGATTCTGCGCACCAACAGACGGCGGCAGATTAGTGGAAAAGAAGTTCGATGGAGGTGGATCCATCGATGTGGGTGTGGTGGTGGGTAAAAGAAAGGGTAAATGTAGAAATACCGTCTTTAGGGTCGATCAAGGAAACGCGGACTAAACAGGCACTAGAATCCAGTTGTCCAGCCTATCTTGTACTAAAAAGGGTTAATACAAGTGGCAGCGTGAATTTATAATTAGGGGAAATGATATGAATGCGGTGTTTGTTTTGAAAAGTGGACGGATTTTTGAAAATATGATGCAAATCCCAAAATGCAACAAGCAAAACCCTAATTCTAGTGGTCACCTAGGTCAAACTCTAGACCGCTCCTAACTGCCAAAAGACAAGTCGCCGGATAAATTTTCCACTGCCTCTTTGTCTCTCCTGTGGCCAGGTAAGTGGGAGGTTCTCCACTTTGTAAGTAGTGGTCCTAATTAAGTAACCACTAGCCTTCGACACACTTACCTAGACACCACAAGAGAAACGCGGATAAGTAATGAATTACCCACGGCCTTCTTCTGTCCTAAGTGAGCGCGACGGTCCTTAGAGTCATCTCTAGATATTTTTTAGTTAATTAGGGTAAATGCGGATGCAATTTTGCGATTTTTGGGGCTTAGGAAGGGTAATGAACTCCCCACCTAATCTGGATTTGGTCTTTGCCCCTTAATGTCCATATTAATTATGCAAACAACCACAAAATCAAAACAAGCACAATTTAATTTTGCTTTTTGCGCGGCGCTGCGATTTTTTGCAAAGAAACCTGCACAAAATGTTAATTGGAGCTGATGAGGGGAGAGATAAGAAAGTCAGAGATCACCTGAGAGAAACATTGCACAGAGAGCTCTCTCCCAAGCCGCGGAACCGCCGCAACAAGTCCCTTACACAACGGAATCGCGGTCGTATGTACTGCTCACTGCACAATATTTTTACAGAGAGCTTATCTTGACTCCCTTAGTCCTCTGGAAAATTCTTAAAAAAATTTCACTACTCCCTTAATCCGCAGGTGCTGCTCGTGCTCCTCACTCCTTCGGGAATACACCAAGATATCGTCAATGAATACTATGATAAACAGATCAAGATACGGCCGGAAAATACGGTTCATCAAGTCCATGAATGCTGCTGGTGCGTTGGTGAGTCCGAACGACATAACCAAAAACTCATAATGGCCGTAGCGCGTACGGAAAGCTGTCCTAGGAATGTCCTCCTGTCGAACCCGCAGCTGATGATAGCCCGATCGTAAATCGATCCTCGAAAAATATCCTGCCCCCTGAAGCTGGTCGAACAAGTCGTCGATGCGTGGCAAAGGATACCTGTTCCGCACTGTAACCCTGTTCAGCTGGTGGTAGTCGATACACAAACGCATACTGCCGTCCTTCTTCTTGACAAACAGGACTGGAGCACCCCAAGGAGAAACACTGGGTCAAATAAGTCCCTTATCCAGCAAATCTTGCAACTGACCTTTCAATTCTCGAAGTTCCGCCGGGGGCATCCGATAAGGCGGTATGGAAATAGGCCCCGCGCCAGGAACCAAATCAATACAGAAAGAAATATCACGCTCGGGCGGTAGCCCAAGAAGCTCGTCAGGGAACACATCAGGAAACTCGCAAACAACCGGAAACTGATCCAGAGGAACCTCTGTAGCGCTAGCATCCCAAACATAGGCGAGAAATCCCTGATATCCCTTCCTCAAAAGCTGTCCAGCACGAAAAGAAGAAATCACACTGTGAGGGGCGGCACCACGGTCCCCCAACACAACAAAACCGACTCGCCGGGAAAACAAAATCTAACTGTCTTCTCACGGCAGTCCACAGAAGCATAGCACGTGGCTAACCAATCCATGCCCAAAAGAACATCAAAGTCCAACAACTCAAGAAGGATCAAGTCGACAGGCAACTCTCTCTCGCCAATACAGACGGTACAGGATCGGAACACGTGCCTAGCAACAAACGACTCTCCCACAGGAGTGGTCACAACAAGCGGCTGATCAACCAAACCGGACTCTCTACCCAAACTCGGCACAAAGTGTGTGGATACGTGTTGGAGATAGTGCCCTCAGAGTCAATTATTGGATCACAGGCATGTGATTGCAATGATTGAGGGAGGACCTATACCGGGAGGACAGTCTTACTCAAGATGATAGTATGCTATCTGGTTTACCTTTATCATCGTGTACTGCTTTAGGTGACCTTACAGGTCACTATTGCACGTTGATAGAGCCCCTAGGATTCTTGCTTGACTACCAGCAGTATGAGGGCGATCATATACGTGGGAGCTGGGGTCTATAAGCACATCCTTAAAAGGTACCTAGTCGTGGGAGTTTCGAGACAGGGCATCGATACTCCAGAGTAGACTAGTGTATACAGTCGAGACCCCGACGAGGGGCGGTGGCCGATCTCACAAGCCACTGGTGTCAGTTGGTTCACCTAAGATGTATACAGGTGCTCATTGGATTATGAGTACTGATTGAAAACGATTTCGAATTGTGTGTTTAGAAAATGAATAAAATTCACAATCAAAGAATTGTTTGACAGCAATCAACTACGGTGTCGGTTGTAGATCGTTACTGAGTGCGGATCGTCAACAGGGAAAGTGTAATCGTTCGTCTTTTGATTTAGATGAATTGAAACTTTAATGAAAAGAAAACAAACAATTCATGATTTATATTTGAAGTTCAAGAATTAGAAAATCTAGATCTAATAACAAGAAAAAGATATAATCAAGAATTGATAGTTTGATGATTTTTCCAACCAAATATCAAGAATCGAAATGAGGCTCGTAGGAATCGATCGGATCTATAGATGTGATGTAATCTCACGATGCCGTATTCTTATCCTTCGATGAATTGATACTAGATCGATGATGATCGAAGAGAATTAGGGATTTCTAGTGAAAATAGGGTTACATCATTTATCCCTTGTTCATTCGTCGATATCATTCACATTGTAGCCTCTAGTAAATTCAAGAAACGATCGTAGATCCCTAATTTCGAGCGATCACAATCAAGAAAGCATCGCAACGAAACTAGGTCATCGATTCTTGAACTTGCTAGGGTTTACAAAACCCGTAGGACTTAAGAATTGTAATAAGATTTGTTACATCATCATTCTATTGATCTTCTCGACTCCTCGACGAGCGGAGTTTTACTCAAACATCATCACAAGAACTACAATCATAAATTGAGATCGAATCATGATGCAAGAATTTAAAGAAAACAAGATTAAAGAATTTCGCCTTTTATTTATATCAACAATTTCATTACATTAGCTCAAGAACTACAAGAGAAAGAACTCGATCGTCGATTTGGCTTCGCTTGGCTCCGTGAGTCGCGGATCGGCTTGGATCACTTGTTCGATTGGAGATCGGCTCCTCTCCTAAAAGGTTGAAGGGCTTCTCACTTGATTGGTACTCGGGATCTTGAAGTTGGATTGGAATTAGGATTAGGGTTTCGCACAAGTCTTGTCACTAGACTTATGGAAGAAGATGGTGTAAGAGGTTGAAGAATGAGGAACTAATGAACTATTAAAGAACTATTCAAGAACCCTCAACCCTTAGATCTAGGTTCCTATTTATAGACATCAAAACCCTAGATCTAGGATTTGAATTTTAAGTTTCCCTCCAAAAGTTTGTTGAGGAGATTTGAATTTCCCTCCAAAAGTTTGTTGAGGAGAAGCTTCTAGATGAAGTTTGTTAAGACGAGCCTTCTAGATGTGCCACGTGGAGAATTGGGAGTCTTCTGGAAGCTTGTACAGTTAGAGGTGAGTATTCCCGCCTGTCACGCGGGTGACCCGGGTTCGATCCCCGGCAACGGCGCCATTTGATTGATGATAAAATTCAAGACTGTGTCGTGTGTAACTCGAATGAATTTCTTTGTGTCGGTATTTAGAAAATGAATAAAATTCACAATCAAAGAATTATATTTGACCACAATCAACTACGGTGTCGGATGTAGATTGTAAGTGAGTGCGGATCGTCCACAGGGATTGTGCGATTCGTTTCTATGTTTGATTTGTTTGAATTGAAAAGTTAATCGAAAAGAAAAGAAAACATGATTCAAGATTTTATTGATTGATTCAGGTGTCACTAGTCTAATCAAGAATCAAGAAAATGATAAACAATCGAGAATTGGGTTTCGATGATATTTCCAACCAAATGTCAAGAATCTAAATGAGGCTCGCAGGAATCGATCGGATCTATAGACGTGATGTAATCTCAAGATATCGTGTTCTTGTCCTTCGAAGAATTGATACTAGATCGATGATGATCGACGAGAGTTAGGGCTTTCTCATGAAACTAGGGTTTCATCATTTAACCCTTGTTCTTTTGTCGATATCATTCATATTCTAGCCTCTAGCAAATTCAAGAAACGATCGTAACTCCCCAATTTCGAGCGATATCAATCAAGAAAGCATCGCAACGAAACTAGGTCGTCGGTTCTTGAACTTGCTAGGATTTACAAAACTTGTAGGAATCAAGAATCGTTTTAAGATATGTTACATTATCATTCTATTGATCATCTCGACTCCTCGACGAGCGGAGTATTACTCAAACATCACAACAAGAACTACAACTACAAATTGAGATCGAATCATGATGCAAGAATTTAAAGGGAACAAGATAAAAGAATTTCACCTTTTATTTATATCAACAATTTCATTACAGTCGCTCAAGAACTACAAGAGGAAGAACTAGATTGTCGATTTGGCTTCGCTTTTCTCCGT
Source organism: Agapanthus africanus (assembly GCA_030015575.1). Taxonomy (NCBI): domain Eukaryota; kingdom Viridiplantae; phylum Streptophyta; class Magnoliopsida; order Asparagales; family Amaryllidaceae; genus Agapanthus; species Agapanthus africanus. The sequence continues at coordinate 584,656,213 of CM057339.1, read as the reverse complement.
GAGTCGTGGATCGGCTTGGATCACTTGCTCGATTGGAGATCGGCTCCGCTCCTAAGAGGTTGAAGGGCTTCTTGCTTGATTGGTACTCGGGATCTTGAAGTTGGATTGGAATTAGGGTTAGGGTTTCACACAAGTCTTGTCACTAGACTTGTGGAAGAAGATGGTGTAAGAGGTTGAAGAATGAGGAACTAATGAACTATTAAAGAACTATTCAAGAACCCTCAACCCTTAGATCTAGGTTCCTATTTATAGACATCAAAACCCTAGATCTAGGATTTGAATTTTAAGTTTCCCTCCAAAAGTTTGTTGAGGAGATTTGAATTTCCCTCCAAAAGTTTGTTGAGGAGAAGCTTCTAGATGAAGTTTGTTAAGACGAGCCTTCTAGATGTGCCACGTGGAGAATTGGGAGTCTTCTGGAAGCTTGTACAGTTAGAGGTAGCCACGTGCAGAAAATTGAGCACTTGAAGCCGTCAAGCCGCCGCGGAAGCGCAAGCGTGCTCCCGCCGCGGAACTGCGGCGCTTTGTGGGCCTTGGGTCTTTATCTTTCTGGTACTTGGTTGGGATGATATTGGGGCCTTGTTTTGATATGTTGATTTTTAGTTTTCCCTCTAGATTGTTACCAGATCTTAAATCTTAGAGTTGGCGCAATTTTGATCAGCTATTTGATGATTTTGGCTTGGTCCCTGAAATCTCCTGCACCGATCTCGAAACAAGTGTTGCGCAATATAGGGATGATGCAATGCCATGATAAACATACAATTTCCTTAATAAATGTCGGTTTTAGAGTATAACACATGTAATCTAATATTTCAGGACTGTTTTGCTAATATATGCAGTATGAATACCGAACATTTCTAGATGAGTGCAAATGATAGGGAAATTGCCGTGTTAAAAATGCAATATTTTCGACTGATCAAGTACACCGGACAGGACTCGCCGGGAACATGCTAGTTGGTATTATACCCGACGTCAGATAGCAGTTCCCTGGTGACATGTGTACAGGTTAGTTCATCAACCTGAGATCGTCATTTGTCTCGTGTGAGTTCCCACTGTGCTTTGATAACTACCCTACCACGCTCAAAGGAGTTGTGCAAACAGGTTTTAGTTGGGTACAGTCCCGAGCCACATGGAGGCAGTGAGCGAATATGCAGGGGTTCGTCTCTCCCGGTATTGGGGGTGAGGTCGCGCTGTGTCTAGGAGAGCCAGTACATGAAAGCCCTTGGCCAAGGCAGGAGATTTACTGGTTGGTATTCCAGTAGTATCTCAGGGTGTTCTGGACTACACTCCGACACGACTTGTACCGCTTTTGGGGGTCTGACTTTTACCAACCCCGTAGGCCCGCCATGCGATGCTCATAGACGAACGGACCGGACTGTACGGATATTGTCACTGACAGGCTCAGTAGGGCGTCAGGATGAGTTCGCTCATCGACGTCCCTTTTGGTCAATAGATGGTAGCCCGTCACGTATGGCTAATACCTCTGACGTGCTAGTGGTTAAATCCACAGCCATAGTATTGACGAGTCTTTACAGTCCACCACACACAGTTACTCAGGTTTCGGGCGAAACGCTGTAGAGGCCGTATGGAGATATGGCAGGGTTCGATCAGATACGTGCGGTATTGCACGGATCGTGATCGGACGGATTTTACTAGCAGGCTTTGGTTTAAGCCTGATCCTAGTATTGTACAGTGTAGATTTTGTCTCTTTGCATTTGTATTCAGTGGGAATACAATTGCAGGTATGTAAATACAGTCGTGGGGTTTTCCTGTAATTTATTACGGGATCAGTTTTCTGAAGTTGCCAGTTTGCATTCCGTTTCGGCCAGCTTTCCTTTGTTCCTTCGCGGCCGGACTTTTAGATGGAGGATTTATTTGCAAGTGTGCAAATAGGTTTTGTGGAGGGGTTTTCTTGCATTTTATGGCTTCATGATGGTTCTACCATCATGAGATTCTTTTTAAGTCTTTTCCTTTGCTTTTATGAGATTGGATTTGGATGAGGATTGATTAGAAATTGGGGTGACCTTTTTATTCTCATATTGATTCATTTTCTTTTCTTGGAAAAATTCATTCTTTTTCTCCACCATGGAGAAAAGGGGCCGGCCACTTGAGAGTGAGGAGAGGGGTTTCATTTTTGATGAGGGAAATTTGATCATCTCATTTTTGCATGCTACACAAATTCATCAACCTCACTCCAAAGTCCATTTCTCATTCCTCCATCAAAGGCAACTTCTATAACCCCAAGAGACAACCATTCTACACTTCATCTACACCATCCCTTGGGCACGTCGGCTCGCCAACTTCATGCTCGAGTTGCCTCGGTCCAGAGGTGGGAGCCCGTAAAAGAACCCGGCGATGTGGTGCCCGTTTCGACGAGGAGGCGACGACCGGAGATTCCGCGAGGAGATCGGAGTGGAGGCGAAGACTGAAGGACACAGATCGCTTGGTATAGCTTCTCTACTCTTATTCTAGTTTGCTAGAGTTAAGTTAATGGCCCGATCCGGGATTTTTGTGCGCGGTGGTGCCGGTTTCTAGTTTTTAGAAAAGTTTTGTTTCCGCATTCCGGCGTCGGATTGACGGCCGGGACGCCGCCGTGCACTTACAATGGTATCAGAGCCACGCCATTAACCTAGTCTAGCTTGCTCTAGTGAGTTTAAAACTTCGATCGAACATTTATCCCAAAACTGCATTTTCATTACACATGTTTCTGTCGAAATTTTTTTGGGCTCTAAAAATTTTTCAGGTTGTTGCAGAAACACGTGCAGGTAATTCTAAGCAATCTGAGAAAATTTCGTCGCGTGACATCACCTTTACACCGCGGAACCGCGGCCAAACCCACGCATTGGCCGCGGTTCCACCGCAAGGTAGACTGTTCATTTGACCAAATGTTTACAGTGGGCTTATGAGTTGAAAATGGGGTTTTTGGAACATTCTTTTTGGGCCCAGATTTTCTGTGAGTGCTACAGTAGTGCTTGGGTCCCACTTCGGTAAATTTGATCGATCGAAATTTTTTAACTTGTTAGTTCACAATATTTACATTATATCTGCGACCGTGAATGTCATTTGATTGGTAAATCCTGTCTAACTGATATAGCCCTTTTAGACGGATTTGCGAACGTGACATTCACGTTGATGTTCTGTGTTGTGCTGTGATGTTTCGGATTGGTCGTGGGGGATAGCCTGGGAGCAATGATGGTACAGTTTTGTTTTATATGTACATTTGATATTGCGGGGCAAGCGTCCGACATGTGGACTGCCGTTACTGCCTGTTTGTATATTATTCTTTTGGGGCACAACCGGGGTGAGGTCGATGTACCCATTGTATGTATATTTTACTTTCTGTACTAGGATTACCCCACGGTGGGGTGCAGGATAGCCGGGTTCTAGAGGGCAACGGGCCTGCATCTCATGGCTTTGAGACGGAGGGGGCTTTACTCTAGAATTGGCGGGCTATTCGTCGCACTCGTAGGGGGTATAGGTTGACCCAGGAGGGGTGCCCAAGTTACCGGATTTCGTGAAGTGCTGGGTGGTCCATTCACGTTGCTGAAGGGGGCTGCCTCGATTCAGGTTTTGGCGGGTAACTTGCCGCACCCGTAGGGGTCTAGGATTTCGTTGCACAGGCTATCTACACGACCAGGGGAACGTCGGGTTTCAGTAGCGGCTCTATGAAACCCGGGGATCCCAGATATCTGTATTGTTCTGTGATGCTTATTACATTTCTGTGATGTTGCATTTTATCACGCCTTGAGCGAATATTATATATTGATATATATAATAGTAGATGTTGTATATGTTTTGCATCCGCGCTAGTCCAGTCCCCGCTCTGTCGTTAGTTAAGTAACCTAACGGGTGATGACGGGACCTAGTGGCGAATGCGGATGGCATATACGTACATCATTATTCTCGTTCTTTATTGGTGTGATCAATTGATAGAACTGCTTTGATTCGGATCAATGCAAGCTAAACAAACCTATTCTGATGTTGTTGGAACAATTTTTCAAAAAGCTGTTATTGCAAGGGCGTTCTCTTTTGTTTTGCACAGTGGTATTCGGTTATGAATATCCAGCTCCTCAGTCGACGAGGCAAGGGCCGAGATCCCTTCACCGGGAGTGACCCCTTGGACAGAAGTTTGCGTTAGGGAAATAACTTCACTATAGTCGTTTACTTTTGCTTTGCATCGTGGTATTCGGTTGGTATATCCTGCACCTCATTCTACGGGGAAAAAGCCGAGATCCCTTCACCTGGAGTGACCTCTTTAGCAAAGGTTTTCGTTACTATAATTTTTATAAAGCTATCCAGTTCCTTCAACGATATCAAGTTCATTACGTTAAAGGTTTTCGCCAGAAACCATTCGTAGCCCTCCATCATTTCAGTTAAATATTCGGTAGTATTCAAGCTATGTATTTTGACCTCACGCCAAGGCATAGTGATTGGTAGCTGCCGGATATTTATCTATTGCATAGATAAATGCGTTGGTTTGGGACAGTCGTACTACTATTTTGGCCTTCGTCAAGGGTATGTACGGGTGGGTTCAAATTAACCTGGCCAATGATGGGTAGAACTTGACATGTGACTTATGATATTTTGACCTCACGCCAAGGTCATAAGAGCATGGGGCAAAAATCACATCGGGAGTTTCTAAAGAAACTGAAACTTTCCAGATATGCGCATACCTTATGGAGTGTGATAACGTGAGCGGATTCCGTCACGTTATCATGCGATGATGGTTGGATCCCGATTCCCACTGATGAGTTGGTTTACTCCTCGGGTGATCCCGACTAATTCTTCTTTCAGGTTTGGGGAAGAATTTGACGTTACAGTAGGAGGTTTCCAGATTAGATAAAGTGATAACCATTCTGATCTAGGATAGAGTGCACGCTGAGTGTTTCTTTTCTCTCTCTCTTTGGCAGCGACCATGACCCGACCCTAGACTATGACTCAGTGACCAAGATTAACCGAACCTTCTTAAACACTGGCTTTTGGATTGTCAGAGTTGCATACCTCATTGCCACTCCTACTTTTACCCTTTTCTCCAGGACACCCCGTATTACTACGAACGTCCACTTCCATTGGACAAAACCATCGTATGGTTATACACGAACTCGAAGGATTTTATTCGAGGATGGTTTCCGGTTCTGGAGAAAACGAATAGGACTATTCAGTTATTTTTTCCTTTTAACTTCTCTCAGGTTGCGAGTACTCCTTGGTTTAGGAGATAGTACACCTATTACGCAAATTGGATAATCTTCTTCCAAACCATAGGCAGGTGCCGACCGCTAGGGAATGAAGAAAACCAATTAGCCTAACTAAGGTTTACAGAAGGTATTAATAAAGACATATCTAGGGATTAGTAAGAGGGCAAAGTAAAATGCGACTGTTATTCATGACCAAACCAAGTATTTCATTACCACTCCCAATTAACCTTTGTATTTCTCCAGGACACTCTGTATCACTACGAAGATCCACAGTTTATTTGGATACTCCATCGTATGGTTATATACGAACTCGAAAGGATCTTGTTCCAGTTCGGGGATGGATTCTAGTTCAGGAGAAATATGAATAAGGTTTATTCAGTTGTCTTTTATCTTCATCTTCTCTTGCATTACGAGTGTTCCTAGGATTAGGACAGTACGCCCATTATGCTTATTGGATAGTCTTCTTCCAAACCATAGGCTGGTGCCGAAAGGTAGGGAAGGAAGAAAACCACTTAGCCTAAAGGGGTGTACAGAAGGTAATAACTAAAGACATATAAAGGGATTTGGAGAGATGGCAAAGAATTATACGGTTACAGTTGTGAATCTGGATAATGGAAGAGGCATTACTACGAATACCCGGATACCTCTACGAAACATTTCAATGTTTCAGTTTCACTGTGTACTGTTAATAGAAAACTGATTTCCCAATTAGTCCTTACTCCAGGGTAAGTATTTACCCGGTATGATTTTCACATCTGTATGGTTTTACAGATGATGAGTGGGAGTAAGTTATTGGGAATTGGGTGATCATCCTCATTATATCGGAATTCGTTGTAATTGGTGATATTTGAGGAAATCACCTGGGTTGTTTGCCGGACGGCAAATATTTGCTTTTGAATATCCGTTGTTATTCACCAATTTCAAAATGATATATCTGTACGTCTATTTTTATAGAGTGAGATACACCTTTTTGAAATTATGTCTATGACATTACCTATATCAATGGATGGTTAGGTAAGGAGCATTAAACAGCGGTGTAATTCTTCTTAACCATAGGTACAGTTTTCAACCTACGACACACAATGAATGAGTCACTAGACTCAGGGGACTTATACAGAGTATTGTATGTTGTCCAGTGTCCATTAGGACAGAGGGGATGGTCCTCGTACTATATTCGGTTTACTTATGACTTCTCTAGTTTTTAGACAGGTGTTTCGTAGAAACACAGGGTCCAAGTTTTGAGAAGTTATAGGTATAAGAGTAAAGTAGAGAACCAGGTATTGCAAGTATCAGGATTCTTCAAGGTGATCGAAGATGTAGATAGTTGTGCATGGTATTCAGTTGATAGTAATGATTAAGAGAACTTGCTTCTCTTTCTGGTTACTCATAATTGGAAGCATTCCTAAGTTGAGTAACGCTGATCGGCCTCCTTCCATTTAGTTGACATGCACTGGAGACAGCTGCATGATTTGAATCTGGTTCAATTAAATCAGAGCCACTGTTTCTATATTGGATATAGAACAGTTCATATCTTAACGATGTTGAGGTACGGGGAGTTGTCCGGCTTATGCTTAAAACCAGACACTGGACAACTCAAGGCACGTTTCTGTAATGGCTGTTTGTGGGTTGACTCGGGCTATGACGAGGGTTGATTTTCTACCATCTGGAAGATCAATAGTGATATTGTTCTTGACTCACCACAGTTTTAATAAAATTGGATTTTTTCAGAAAACAGTAGTGGGAGTATGGTAGAACTGGAAGTGATTCCAGAACCGCAAACGATTACTGAAAATTTGATAAGAACCTAAAGATTCAATCTGGTTTGACATTCCATTAGCCACTCCGTAGATATGGTGGGTAACCTCAGGCGCTCGAGAGGTACTTCGGTATGCTCAAGGACGGTGGCAGGGAGGTTCTTGTTTACCCAGACTTGCCAATGATGTTGTTCCAGACTGTGAGACCTGGCAGGAGGATGAGTATAGCTTCATTCTAAACTAGCTTTAGAAGTGCACGTGTATATGACTCTGCCAGAGGGTTGTCGTAGTCAGTGGGAGAAGCGGAAGCATAGTGGACAAGTGGCTTATGTCTATTTATAGACTAAAGCAGATACAGCGGAGATAGATCATCTATTTCTGATGTGACAGTCATAGGTTTGACTTCATCAGAATAGGGGATGGACCTGTTAAGAAGGTAGTAGGGTGTGATGTCCTGGTATTTGGATGACACACACGGAGTAGGAAGTGAAATTCCTATACTACGATCGGTTATACTTTGGTTGTCACACAGTGGTTTCTCCATATAGGAATTAGATATTATATCAGGCATTCTGGTTACTAGATCTATGGTTTTAGATCTAGATTTGGGAAGTGTCCCAATCAGGGTACTTAGACAGCATTCTAAGAGTATTTAGAATGGACGACTCCTAGCACGGTAGTGTACCTGCAGGTGATGGAGTCACCCTCTCTAAAGGTGTCTTACAGACTAAAGGGGAGAGGGATGTGCATGATTGGCAGATCACTTGATTAGGCAATTGAGTCAATCATGAGATGTCAAGTACCACACCAGATGTTGTTTTTGCACGAGATGCAGTAAGTTGATATTAATCCAATCCTGGAGAAACATTCGGAAGCAGTTTTAGAACATAAGTGGATGTTCTAGGGAAATGATAACGGCTGCCTCCTTTGGGAGACAGTTATCATTCCAGTCTTCCAAGGTGACCTGGATGACAGGGTGGCTGTCAGAGTTATAGTTTTCCCTCTGACGAGGGGCGGTATTTTGGACAGGTGGTCCAGGCAGATACTGAGGGAGGCATGGCGCAAGACACTGATTAAGTTCAGTCGACGATACAGTCTAAGAAGTTTGGATTTGGAGTTCACTTGTGAACTAGGTCCCATCAGACATCCAATCATATTCTAAGACAGGTATTGCTCATTTCGGGAGAAGGGTTTCTCCGCGAACTTGAGATAAAGATAGACATAGAAAGAAACATCACAGCGGATCCACTCACTGAGGCTATTCCTCGAACGCAATAGTTTCGCAAACGAGCTTTGTGAGACTGACTAGTAGAGGAGTTGGGTGTTCGGTATCACACGGGCTGTGAGTATGCGACATCGCAATAATTAGCCTTGAGTGCAAGTGGGAGATTACAAAAATCCTGGATCGGGCCATTAACCTAACTCTAGAAAACTAGAATAAGAGTTGTGAAGCTATACCAAGCGATCAGTGTCCTTCGGTCTTCGCCTCCACTCCGATCTCCTCGCGGAATCTCCGGTCGTCGCCTCCTCGTCGAAACGGGCACCACATCGCCGGGTTCTTTTACGGGCTCCTACTTCTGGACCGAGGCAACACGGGCACGAAGTTGGCGAGCCGACGTGCCCAAGGGGTGGTGTAGATGAAGTGTAGAATGGTTGTCTATTGGGGTTATTGAAGTTGCCTTTGATGGAGGAATGAGCAATGGACTTTGGAGTGAGGTTGATGAATTTGTGTAGCATGCAAAAATGAGATGATCAAATTTCCCTCATCAAAAATGAAACCCCTCTCCTCACTCTCAAGTGGCCGGCCCCTTTTCTCCATGGTGGAGAAAAAGAATGAATTTTTCCAAGAAAAGAAAATGAATCAATATGAGAATAAAAAGGTCACCCCAATTTCTAATCAATCCTCATCCAAATCCAATCTCATAAAAGCAAAGGAAAAGACTTAAAAAGAATCTCATGATGGTAGAACCATCATGAAGCCACAAAATGCAAGAAAACCCCTCCACAAAACTTATTTGCACACTTGCAAATAAACCCTCCATCTAAAAGTCCGGCTGCGAAGGAACAAAGGAAAGCTGGCCGAAACGGAATGCAAACTGGCAACTTCAGAAAACTGATCCCGTAATAAATTACAGGAAAACCCCACGACTGTATATACATGCCTGCAATTGTATTCCCACTGAATACAAATGCAAAGAGACAAAATCTACACTACACAATACTAGGATCAGGCTTAAACCAAAGCCCGCTTGTAAAATCCGTCCGATCACGATCCGTGCAATACCGCACGTATCTAATCGAACCCTGCCATATCTCCATACGGCCTCTACAGCGTTTTGCCCGAAACCTGAGTAACTGTGTGTGGTGGACTCTAAAGACTCGTCAATACTATGGCTGTGGATTTAACCACTAACACGTCAGAGGTATTAGCCATACGTGACGGGCTACCATCTATTGACCAAAAGGGACATCGATGAGCGGACTCATCCTGACACCCTACTGAGCCTGTCAGTGACAATATCCGTACAGTCCGGTCCGTTCGTCTATGAGCATCGCATGGCGGGCCTAGGGGGTTGGTAAAAGTCAGACCCCCAAAAGCGGTACAATTCGTGTCGGAGTGTAGTCCAGAACACCATGAGATACTACTGGAATACCTACCAGTAAATCTCCTGCCTTGGCCAAGGACTTTCATGTACTGGTTCTCCTAGACACAGCGCGACCTCACCCCCAATACCGGGAGAGACGAACCCCTGCAGATCCGCTCACTGCCTCCATGTGGCTCGGGACTGTACCCAACTAAAACCTGTTTGCACAACTCCTTTGAGCATGGTAGGGTAGTAATCAAAGCACAGTGGGAACTCACACGAGACAAATGACGATCTCTGGTCGATGAACTAACCTGTACACATGTCACCAGGGAACTGCTATCTGACGTCAGGTATAATACCAACTAGCATGTTCCCGGCGAGTCCTGTCCGGTGTACTCATAACCCAATGAGCACCTGTATACATCTTAGGTGAACCAACTGACACCAGTGTCTTGTGAGACCGGCCACCGCCCCTCGTCGGGGTCTCGACTGTATACACTAGTCTACTCTGGAGTATCGATGCCCTGTCTCGAAACTCCCACGACTAGGGACCTTTTAAGGATGTGCTTATAGACCCCAGCTCCTACGTATATGATCGCCCTCATACTATTGGCAGTCAAGCAAGAATCCTAGGGGCTCTATTAACGTGCAATAGTGACCTGTAAGGTCATCTAAAGCAGTACACGATGATAAAGGTAAACCAGATAGCATACTATCATCTTGAGTAAGACTGTCCTACCGGTATAGGTCCTCCCTCAATCATTGCAATCACGTACCTGTGATCCAATAATTGACTCTGAGGGCACTATCTCCAACAATACGTACGAGTGCGTGGATCCGGGATCGATCAACACGTGTGCATCAACAGAACATACTGGAAGGATACCTGAGACCACTGCATTGGACGCCTACGCGTGCTGATGCGTCAAAGCAAAAACCCGCGCCTGTCCTCCACCTGTGACTGACTGCTCTCTACTTCGGTCATCCCGTCCTCTCTGAGCAACTCCTCCACGCCCCCGACCTCTCAGTGTATGAGTCTGACGCGGAGCAACAATAGGTACAACAGGCAACGCCCTCTGGGGTGGTGAAGGTGGTAAGGTAACATGCGGTGTTGCTGTCTCCCTCCGGTGTATCTCAGGACAATCTCTGATGAGATGAAGTAGACTGCCGCATCTATAGCAACCCCGCGACGACTGCCGACTCTACCGTGGATACGAACTAAACATCTGGCCTCGTCCCGAATCTTTGCCACTCCCCATACCTAAATGATACCTGTCGTGGCGTCTGAATGTCTGTCTCCATGCGGATATACTAGTACGAACTCTCTTCGGCTCTGCAACAACCGAAGTCTCAGCAAGGAGCTCCTCGACTAATAGGGCTGCATCTGCCGCTGCTGCATATGTATCATAACGCTGCGCGCTGATCGCAAGGAACAGTGGTGTAAGCAAACCTCGGACAAATCTCTTAACTCGCAACTCCTGAGTAGCCACTAGATACGGGGCATAAACTGATAGCTCTGTAAACAGCACGTCATACTCTGCCACTGACATCTCCGGAGTCTGGCGTAAGGACTCGAACCTGCATGCTCTAGCATCTCTGACACTCAGTGGGAGAAAGCGGGCAAGGAATAGTGCCACGAACTCTGTCCAGGTCATAGGAGGAGGAAGACCTGCTGCTCTGCCCTTCTCAACTGATTCGCACCATTTCTGCGCAAGACCTTCCAGGCGAAAGCTCGCCAACTCAACCCATCTCGCATCTGCGCATCTGAGGGAACGGCATATCCGAGCCATCCTATCAATGAAAGACTGTGGGTCCTCGGCTGCAACGGTGCCTGTGAAGACCGGAGGCTTTAGCCTCATAAACTCTGATAGCGATCGTGTAATCACCTCCATGGCTGCAGGGGCAACTGGCTGTACGGTAGGCACCATCGCGGTCTCTGTAATGGGTGGAGATACCTCTGGTCGCTGTGCTCGAAGCGTATCATCTGGCGCATCTCCTGCATGCTGGATCCCACCGTCTGGAGCATCTCCTGCATACCAGCCCCTAGCGTGTCGATCTGATCTGTCACGGGAGGAACAGCCAGCTCTGGTACAACCAGTGTATTTCCCGGATCAGTCCTCGTCTCGGACGAGTCAACTCGAATCTCGGCCCTCACGGCAGCTCTCTACGCCCTCGTAGTCTTTGGCGGCATAATGGCTGAAAGGAAAATAGGATTCGATAAGGATGCAGAAATCGAATCGCAAGAATGTATATACTCAAGAAGGAGTTTAAATCAATAAGTCCTAAGGTCTCTTTGGCGGAGTGCCGTGTCGTGAGTATGCCGCGAAACATACACACGCTATGCCACTCTGCTTTAGCTACCTACTCCATCATACCAAGGTCATCCTACACTCCGAAAGGTAAAACCTACGCTCTGATACCAACTTTGTCATGACCCGAATTTTTTGACTCGTGACCGGCACTTAACCACGCAACGTCTACAGGCGTAACGCGACTAAATAAGCCGAACCCAGAAATCAAAACCATATAAAAGTAGCGTGTGTTGAAAACATTTAATTAAAACATGTAGAAAACCTTAATTAGTTCAATAAGTTCTTTTAAAGTTAAGTTATCATTTAAATAATTTTGGCAGCATTTCCATGTAAAAGTAACCCCGAAATCAGGTATAAGCAGGATATAAGTGAAAATGATATATAATGAAATAAAGCACCCCTAAACGGGAGAAATCACGCCCAACGGCGGAAACCATCACCACAAGAGTAATATACGACGCCGTAGAGAAGAATGAGCAATACGTAAACATCACAGAATAATAAACTGCATAAATAAACAGTCGGCTCCCACGATCTCGGCACCAGAATACAAAAATATACATCATCGTCCTCACACTGTCTCTAAGTCCAGTACATATATGGTAGATGGAGAATACTCCATACAAAAGGCTGTAGAATAAAAGAAATCAGATACCACAACCCACCTAAAAGCAAAACAGCTCTCGCACCAACTGTAGTGGTATTTGTAGCCCAAAGATGCAAAAGGCAGCCTGCCGCGACTACTCTGAGGGGCAACCTGCAAATACTGTGGCACAACGGGGGTGAGTTGCCAACTCGTGAATAGTAGATAACATATAAAGGTAATCGCGAGCATGCACGTACTGCGCTACTCTAACATATGCCAGCAGGAAAAATCTATATGCGACAAACAGTAGATGCAATAATCATGCAGGTGCTCTGTCAGGTAAAATAACTACAGGATGAGATGCATGATAGTCAATACTGAGCATGGGATAAACAACATCTACACGGAAATATCAACGTGGAAAAAAATAATCGGTGCCAACACTGCATCCAAATCCCAAACAACTCAGGCGCCGACACTCTCCTCGGCCCTCAAATCCTGTAAATCTCTGAGAATCACGAGTGCCAAACATCGGCACTCAAAATATCATAAAATACTCATGTCCAGCATCGACACGTAAATCCTCATATATCAGGCTCCGTAAGTCCGGATTAGCCCACGGGCTCCGTCTGCTGTATCGGCCCTCGGCCCCGGCAGTACGGATCATCCCGCATCCATCTCTTGACTCTGGTCAGTATCCTCCGGATAACCGCCAGGTCCAACCAATCACCGGAAGGTACTCGCCACCCTGCTAGGCTCATCGTCTACTCCACGAAAAACATTTATCGCCCCGGGGAACCATACCGGGTCCACCACGAACCCGCAAACGGATCATCCAACTCCTCGAATCGGGTTTCAAAGACACGTCTCAGCACCGAGAAAACGCGTAGTGGACGCACCAAAATATCATATCACGAGGAACCGGGTTTTCAAATAGTGCATCTTTTCTTAAATAACCCCACGGTCCTCAAAACCAGAAATCACATGAAAAATCCAACACCAATGAGAATATCGAATCATATGTGGAATGAACTACAATATAATGATAATGGCAATTCTACAGTGAGTGTGTCATGGCAATTACTAACGGTGTGTGTGTAACATGAAGATTAGTGCTCGTGCAACATGAACCGTTAGTAATAGTGTGGTATTCTATCAATTCTAAGTTTACATACATATAGCAGGGGATGCAATATGCAACAACAGTATCCATGAACAGTCAATGTAGGTAAATGCAATATGTAGCTATAAGGTCCTATCAGCCCTGACGCATAACTCCATGCGGGCGATATCCCCGTATATGTTAAATCTACTCACCGAAGTCTCGCGCTAAGTATAGCCGACGACTTGCTTCCCCTTCTTCGCAGCGTCCGTCTCACTCTCCTGCGAGCCTATAATTTACACAATATATCACACATAAGCTCAAATCTACAAAAACGCGATATTAAGGTCAACTAGAAACCCGCGTCGCAAAACAAGCGCGCGTGTGCGCGATACGCTAAAACGTGTGATTACGCGCCTGAAGAAACCCCGACGTGTCGCGATACGCAGAAACCCCAAACCCACACACGTATCACGCGTGCCGCGAAGGTTTAAAATACGAGAAATAGGGTATTTAACTCCAGATTTTTCTACATCAAGAATTAAATAAAAATTGCACATACCATGAGTCTCAGGATAGCAGCAGACACCTATAGAGCAAGACCCAAACCCATGCCCCCCCATCTGGCCGCAAATTGCGGCCAGAACTAATATTTCGGCATCCTAAACATGGAAAATGGGGGTCATGTTCTACACATGGGATCAGCACCTAACAACTATACTGCAGTCAACTCAGATTTATTCTAAACTCACTGGGTCGATAGCAGATTACAGGAAGCTAGAAATTGCTTAAAAACGATGAATTTTCATCAAACAGAAATCTGGTGGTATTTTAGTGAAATTGGGGGCTAAGCTAGGTTAACATGGCCCTAACAACACTCAATCAACTTAGTTTAACCAATACACACTTCACTTGATCAAAGTTCCTACTAATTACCACATATCACACTAAAACGCACCATAAATCACTAATCGAAGTTAAACTACATTAACTAAGAAAACTAGGGGGTAAGTTCAAGAAGTATACCCCACACTCGACCCTAGGGAGCAGGAGGAAGGAGAAGGAGCTGCTGCTGCTGAAGTTGTTGCTTCTTCTCACTGCTGCTGCTGCTGTGCTTGCTGCTGCTGCTGTGCTTGCTGCTGCTGGGAGTGTGGGTGTGTGAGTATGAGAGTGAGAGGTTAAAAGAAGAAGAAGAATGAGAAGGCAGAGGAAATGAGAACTAGGCTTACTCAACCCCTCCCTCACCCTCTCTCCTCATTTAATGAGGCATGGCAAAGGCCATCATGCCCCATAATGCACACACACACACACACACTCTCTCTCTCACCAAGTCAACACCCCAAAACAAAAATTCAAATTAAAACAACCAAACAAATAACTAAATAACTTAATTAAAACCCAAAAGACTTAATCCCCATTATTAAACCCACCATGGTTGCTAATCATGGTAAAACATTATTTTAAACCCTAGTTTACATGCACATGTGTGTGCAAGCCTAGGAAAATTCTAGGAAAATATTTATTAAATTTGGAAAAATATTTGAAACCCAATTTGGTAAACTTTTTTATTAAAAACCCTTTATTTAAATATAATTAGCCACTAAACACATCCTAAGGTGTTACATCTTCGGCTTCGAAGGCATTGAGCAAGCCCGTTCATTTCTTCAAGTGAACCTTCACTAGAGTCCGGGAGTTCGATGATCGCAGTGAAGGGACTACTACACGGAGCTTTAGAAGTGAAGGACTTGTCTACAAAGGTTGTATTCCTCATTCAATTTGTTTGTAAAGTTGTTTGCATATCATTTCGTTGCATTTTCTACTATACGATTCTAGGATAGGGTTAGCTAGTATGGCTAAAATTCTAATTTGGCATGGAAGATGCCTCCCGAAACCTTGCTGCCATGCTAGGAAACCCTTCAGTGGTATCAGAGCCATGCTAGAAAATTAGACGATGTTTGTTAGATTACGAAACCAAAACGACTCCGAAACTTGAAACACGAAAATGTAGTTTCTGTCGATTTTAAAAATTCCTCTAATTTTTTTTAAACAACTGCAGAATGTTGTATGTGATGCAACATGAACACACAAGAAAATTGAGCCCCCCACGCCGAAATTGGGCCGGACACTTTGCCAGAAAATCCGGCCTGCTCGGCCAGTTTGAGGGTTTTTGGGTTGAAATTTTTTGTGTGTTCCAGGCACTGGGTTTTGGTGTTTCAGGTGTTGTTTGTTTTTTCTATGTTTGCATGTGATGATATCTTACAATATAAGCAATTCGGAGTGTTTCGTATTCATAGTTTTAACAATGTTTCGGGTATTCGCATGTTGTCTAGGCGAAGTTAAAAAGTTTGATCGAATGTCAAAAACCTATTTTTCCAAGTTTAACGTATTCGGAAAAACATGCAGGTAAATCTGTGAACTCTCTAGAAGAATGAAACCCTAACTTGACATAATGACCATGGAACCGCTTTCGAACCTTAGAGTTTGCGGTAGTTCCGCGGTGCCATTAATGATGCTTGGGTCTGCCCTTCTACGGCTGGTTCATAGGTACTGTGGCATTTTCTAGGTATTATTAAACTGTGCTCAAGTGTTGAGCTCTCGGGGAGTTGTGGGACTTTGATGATTCGATCAAAAAGTTTAACGTCGTCTTGATATCATGTAATGGGATACAATACTTGGAATCCACACTAATTTGAATATTGTATATCTAGTAATTTAGTCTCATTTGATCGGTTGCCACGAGATTTTGATGTGATGAAAAGTCCGCCGCAATCACGTAGCATACGCGGATACTCGCCGGGTAACCTTACTAGATATCCCCGCCCCATAGCCCCGACCAAGTGACTGTAGGAGAACCCCGTCGCCAAAAGAATCCGTCCGGGTGCTCGCGGCCGCGGTGTCCCGCCTTAGCGCACTTCGTCGATGGTATCGGGGGGTGCGGCCGTCTACTAAAATTTCCGACGAGCATTCGATCAGGATGTCGGGAATCTTGTTGAATTGCCCGACTTGTTTTTGGAATGTGTTTTCAATATCGAGACTAAAATGCGGGGTTTATAATTGTTAGGCATGTGATGTCTAAGGAATTCATTTGGTTAGGCATGAAATCCAAAGTATGTGATATTTCGGGTTTATGATGTCTAAGGTGGTTGCGGATTCCAACTATTGTAGTTTTTTACTTTCTTTTCTGCGACCGTAAGTGTAATATATGGTGTATCGCCAGTTTCGTTGCTATATGTCAACGACAATTAGGATACACATATTTACTTACGTTGATGACATGTGATGTTATGTGTTGCTGTGATAAGTTATATTGGATCGTCGTGTTCTGAATAGCCGGAGGATTTTATGTGAGATGAGAGTTTTTCATTTTCATTCATGTAAAAACTTGTATGTAATATTATTTTATTGGGGCACTTCTAGATTGAGGAAGCTGTCACCGTTGATATATATTATTTACTTTTCCGCATTAGGATAGACCCAAGGGGGAGCACAAGTGACCGGGTTCTAGAGTCCAGTGGGAGACCATCTCGAGGAGTCGAGACCGGGTCTCCTACCTCTAGAATTGGTAGGGTTGCTTGCCGCTCTCGTAGGGGTATAGGGATGTGGGTTTGTCTATTCATCACGACCGTGGAATCCGTGTTTTATACAGGCTTAATTAAAACCCCGGAAATCCTTGTATATCCAATATTTCATATGTTGTTTTCTGCTGCGATATTCTGTGATGTGATCACTTTATATGATGAGATAGATAATGTATAGTATATGTGATATATTATATATACGTTGCTTATGTTTTACACCAGCGCTAGCCCTACCTCGTTCTGCCATTAGTTACCTAACCTAACGGTGCATGACGGGACATCGAGGAGAATGCGGATGGCATAAACGTACGTTGTATTTATCTGTGATGTTTAGGTAACTTAAGTGATGGGACTTCAATAATGAGATTAATGAAAGAAAATAAATCTAAATATGTTTTGGAGTCGAATTTTCAAAAACAGATAGCTCTATTTGTTGTTTTGCATAGCGGTGTTCCTTGTAGAGCATCCAGCACCTTATTCGATAAGGAAAGAGCCGAGATCCCTTCACCGGGAGTGACCTCTTTAGAAATAACTGGCAGATGCTACAACCCTCGATTTCATCTTTTGATTGCTTGTAGCGCCTTGAAAAGTCGTTTTGGTGTTTTCCCGAAAATCGGTGAAAATTTGGTATTTTTCCGTAAATCGACTTTTTTGTTATTTTGCAGTTTAGGCCTAATTGTACCAATTTGGATAGATAATTTCTAGTTTTTAGTAGCTAATGAGTTAGAAATTCTGATCGTTTAAAATTTTTCCCTAATTTTTCAATTTTTTTAATATTATTTTAAGCCGGTAAAAAAAACATTAAATTAGCGATAAATACAAATTTAAATGGGCTAATTTTAATCTTTAAAACCATGTTAATTAAAATCTAGTTGTAATATAAATTTTTAGTATTTATTTCAAGTTTTAATGGGTTTTTATGATGGAAAACAAAAATATATTTATTTTGAGCTAAAACTTGCAATTTTGGACTTGTCGGGGGTCTTTTTGCATAAAAATTTTTGTCCACTCTCTCACACTCATCCTCACACCCTCTTGGCCGGCCCCACCTCAGCAGCAAGCCCACAAAATTTTTCCCCATCTCATTTGAACAAAATGATATGATAAGGGTTTTAATATATTAAATTGGGTATGGGTTTGTGTTTGACTTGGTCTTTTGACTTTGGAACTTTCTCTACACTTTTCCCCAACTCCCCCACACCTTTCCCACTCCTCCACAGCCGAGATTTCTGCTGGGAACAGAACCCCCCTCGCCTTTCTTGTCTCATCTCCTTTCATCATCAAATTTCTTCAAAAATTTCTCCAAAAATCCAAATCAAACCTCAAAATTCCAAGCCATTCTCCATCCCACTTTTCTTAGCCTTTCTAGCTTGGATCATGGTGCTATGAAGCCATCCTTGGAGGCATATTGTTCTTGTTAGATCTCTAGTTTGAGGTATAATTTCAATCCTTGGCTAATTTGTAGTTAAAGTGTGCTAATTAGAACTTGAAAATTGTTTTAGTGTTCAAATTATAGCTAATTTCTAATCTAGTTTTTTTAGTTCATGGATTGAATTTTAACTAGGGTTTTAGAAACCATTAATAAGTTAATTAAGTTATTTTGCTTTCTAGTGTTTCACACTAACCTAATTAATGGAGTTATTTTGCTTAAGTGGTTCCATATTATGCGAATCTAAGTTAATCTAGCGTGAATTTGGATCGCTATTGCTTTTCAGAAAAATCAAGAAAAGGGTTTGTGTATGGAAATAGGTTTGAAGCATGGTTATTGTGTTGTAATTATAGTGTTGTGGCTAACTAGTTATGCGGTTGGATGTTCTTGCTAGGTTGTAGTCTTTTTTGTCGCAAATCGGCGATGTTTGCACCGATTTTTTGAATGTAAATGCTTACTAGTTTTTATATAAATTTATGTGATGAATTAATTGTGATAACTTGATTATATTTTTAGCATATCCTATGACATTTAGGATGTGTGAGTGCGGATTTTTGAGTGTTCGGGTTTTAGTTTTGCCGGGCGACCAAATCGACGATTCTAGTTAGTTTTTACGGTTTTCGTGTGTGTTCCGCGCACCTTGTGCACGTTGTGCCTAGCTTGTGAACGTAGATATTCTCGTTCGGGATTTGCGTTGTTTTATGATATGTAACCTTATGTTTTGTATTGATGTAAATTCCAGGTTCGGTCGCGGAGACGTCGGACGCGGCACGAAAAGGGAAAGCGGTGATTGGACGTAGCTAGCTAGGGATTCCGGTGAGTAGATGTAACATCTACGGGGGACTATCGTTCGGATGGCGCAAGTCGCCCGATAGTTTAAGTAGTTTAAAGATTTCTAGTGATATTAGTAATTAGGAGTAAATGCTTGCGTAACATCTTGCTACATCCTTACTTTATATTGTCAGACATATGCGAACCCATTCTATAGGACACCTGCACCATTACCAGGGTTTTTATATGCAGCACGAGCACTATTCATGCGAACACACACGCCCTGGTAATTGCCATGCCACGACACTAGATAACTTATAATCTGGAATGTTGTCACCATATTTGATACTTAAATCTGTACTATTGCAATAAATCCTTAAAATAACATTGTAGAATTGCTATTCATGTGCATGTATACCATTACATCAATTGTTCATGCCTAGTTTATTAATCATACATTACAACTTGGTTATTGATACCATATGCATTCATTATCATTGACATATGCACTTATGATGATTTATTGAGATTTATGATATTTCTGGATTTCGGGGAAAGCCGCAAAATTTACAACTTATGATCTTTTAAAATATAAAAAGTTGCGGTTTTCTAGTGATGTAAAGTGTCGTCCACCATGTGTTTGATGTGGTTTTCGAGATCCGTGTCGAGGAGTGGAGGCACCGTCACGGGTACATGGTGGGCCCGGTAAGGTACCCCGGGGCAAGAGGATCGTGTTGTTGACGTTGAGCCTGGCAGGGGATAGATTACCTACCGGTGACTTTTTGGCACGGCGGATATCCAGAGGATACCGACCGTGGCCACGAGATGTTGAGATATTGATATTTGAGGTGGGTCAGCCGGACGGCTGAGACCAGAGATACTACGATATGGATATATGAGATTTGAGACAGTTTTGAGGTGTCGTTGCTGGACACGGATTCTGGTTGATTCTATTTGTATTGTGCTGATATTTCAAAAGAGATGCCTAAAGGAAAAAGATGATTTCTTATATTTACACATGCAGATCACGAGTATATTCATATTGCATACATACCTACTAGTATATTCATATTGCATACATACCTGCTATTATATCCTGCCATACCTGTATTATAGATGCTAGGATGCTTGTGTGCATACTTGCGATAGCCTCTATAGATGTTATTTATTACTCACGAGTTGGCAACCTATCCCCGTTGTGCCACAGCCTTTTGCAGGTCCGCTCCGTCAGTACAGTAGCGGCGGGCGCACTTGCTTCTTTTGCCTCTTTTGCCTGGACTCGGGGCTTTTACTCGTAGGTGGGTTGTATTATTATTTTGTACCACCTTGTATATCATTTGTATCTAGAGTACTCCATCTACTATATCTACCATTATTGTTGTATATTGACCTAGAGCTGAGACTGTGAGATTTGTGGGCTTTTTATGCTCTATTTTGGGGTCGAGCTCACTTGAGTCGACATGCTGTTTTATATGTGCTTCTTATGTTTATTTATGCACATTGCTGATTTACATTGCGTGGGATTTGTGACCGCCTTGTGGCGAAGAGCTAGCTCCAGCTTGGGGATGCCTTATTTGTTGTATTCATATATATTCTTGTTGTACGCATTTTGGGGGCCAGTATTTACAAAGGAGACTCTGCCGAAATTTTCGGAAAAATTGATATTGTTTTTAAAAAGGCTTGATATGACTTATTTGACAAACTCGCTTTCAATTGATTGGTTTTCCTTCACTCTTCTTCTTTTTGGTTTTGATTTCTAGGCTTTGGCTTACTTATTTTACGAACGTCTTGAGACGTTTCGTAACTTAAGTGCCAGTCACGACGTTCCGTACCCTGCGGGTCGTGACATTGCTTTTCTAGTTCTTGCTTTGCATAGTGGTATTTGTGAAATATCCTGCACCTTATTCGATAAAGAAAGAACCGAGATCTCTTCACCGGGAGTGACCTCTTTAGCAAAGCTAGCAAAAGCCTAAAAAACACTCCATTTTAAATCATTTGATTTTACAACGATATCAATTTCATTACGCAAAAGGTTTTCTTAAAAAGCTGTCGTAGCCCTCCGTCATTTCAGATAAGTGCTACTTACTATTCGTGTTGCGGTAGTTTGGCCTTCGTCAAGGCGTAGTATTCATGTAACGTTTTAGAAATCGTTATGCGAATTTTTCTGTTTTAGGGTAAGTTTGTCGGTATTTTCCGTTTTAACCCGACTGTGATCAAACGACCATATAGTGTAAGTCTACGCTAGCGCCCCGGCAGTCTACAGACGCCAAATGCTGAACAAAAAACTTTTAACTGGCGCTATCGTATACTTTAACCCGGATCTGCCATTATTGCTAAACTAACAAACTGTAAAGAGTGTAGAAAGGTTATACCGAACGATCCGAGTCCTTCGTTCTTCAACCATCATCCCACGCTCCGTTGCGGCTGCTCCGATCTCGTCGATCTCCGATCTCCTCCGTCGAGGTGGCACCACATGATCGGTTCTTTAAACGGGCTCCCGCCTCTGACTCGAGGCAACTCGATCGTCAAGTTTGCTAAAAGAGACGACCAAGAATGATGTAGAGAATGAGTAGATGACTTTGTCTCACTTCGTCCAAATCCGTGGACGATCGGTTAATGAAGTTGCCGAAGGAATCGGGTGATGGAATGAAATGGACTGTGAAATTCCATACACCGATAAAACCTATCATAATCTTTTCTAGCAAATGAAAACTCAAGTGAGAGAGTGTATGAGGAGAGAGAGGGGGCCGGCCTCTTATAGGAAGAGAGGGGGTGACCGTAGGAGAGGGGGGGTGACCACAAGCAAAAGATATTATGAACAAATATCCTAAGGAAAACAAAACCCATTAATAACAAAGCATGAGTCATTAGGTTAGTCATCAAAAAACCATTAATGCACTAATGAGTCATGAAGCCTAGTCATCATCTAGAACCTTCTAGAAGCACGACTCACTCTCATCCAAGAAAAGATAAATCCGCCATTAACCAAATGTTAAAAGACGGCTGATAGAAAACTGGAAACTGGTAACTTCCAAAAGTGATCCTGAAACGACTTTCAGGACAACCCCGAAACTGTAAAATATACCCGCATTTGTATTACGACCGAATACAAATGCAACTGAGACAAAGATATTATACCTACTCAATATAATACTCGGATCCGGCTTAAACCAAAGCCGACCAGTATCATCTGCCCGAAAAATAACACGTGCGTAAACGCACGTGCATTTTCCGAACCCTGCCATAAAACCATACGGCCTCTACAACGTTTCGCCCGAGCTTGGGAAACTGTCTGTGGGGGACTCTAATGACTCGTCAGTACCCTGGCAGTGGGTTTAACCACAAACCGTCAGCGGCACTAGCTATGCGTAACGGCTGCCCATGGACTGACCTCAAGGGTGGCCGAGGAGCGAACTCAAGGGAGACCGATGAGCGAACTCGTCCGAAAACCCTACTGAGCCTAACAGTGACAATGTATATACAGTCCGGTCCGTTCGTCAATGAGTATCGTATATCTGCCTAGGGGGCTAGTAACGTCAGACCCCCAATAGCAGTATAAGTCGTGTCGGAGTGAAGCCCAATAACACCCTGAGATACTACTGGAGTACCTACCAGTAAATCTCCTACCATGGCCATGGATTTGTGAAATGGCTCTCCTAGACACAGCACGACCTCGCTCCCAATACCGGGAGAGACGAATCCCCTGCCGATCCGCTCACGTGCCTCCATATGGCTCAGGACTGTACCCAAAAGCTACCTGTTTGCACGACTCCTTTGAGCCGTGGTAGGGTAGAAATCAAAGCACAGTGGGAACTCACACGAGACAAATGACGACCTCAGGTCGATGAACTAACCTGTACACATGTCACCAGGGAACTGCTATCTGACGGTAGATATAATACTAACTAGCAGATTCCCGGCGAGTCCTGTCCGGTGTACTCATAACCCAATGAGCACCTGTATACATCTTAGGTGATCCAACTGACACCAGTGGCTTGTGAGACCGGCCACCGCCCCTCGTCGGGGTCTCGACTGTACACACTAGTCTACTCCGGAGTATCGATGCCCTGTCTCGAAACTCCCACGACTAGGGACCACAATTAAGGATATGCGTATAAACCCCCCAACTCTCACGTATACGATCGCCATCATACTGTTGGTGGTAAAGCAAGATCCTAAGGGCTCTATCAAAGTGTAACATGCAATCAGTCACCTGAACATGTACACGACTGATAAAGGCAAACCAGATAGCATACTATCATCTCGAGTAAGACTGTGCTACCGGGATAGGTCCTCCGCAATCATTGCAATCACGTACCTGCGATCCAATAATTGACTATGAGGGCACTATCTCCAACAATCTCCCACTTGCACTCAAGGCTAATATTGCGATGTCGACTACTCACAGCCCGTGTGAAACCGAACATCCAACTCCTCTACTAATCAGTTTCACAAAGCCCGTTTGTAAAACTATTGTGTTCGAGAAATAGCCTCAGTGAGTGGATCCGCCTAGAAGTATCTTTCTATATCTCTCTTAATCTCAAGTTCGCGGAGAAAACCATCTCCCGAATTGAGTAATACCTGTCTTAGAATATGTCTGGATATCTGATGGGACCTTAGTTCATAAATGAACTCCATATCCAAACTTCTTAGACTGTATCGATCACTGAACCTAATCAGTATCGGGCACAATGCCACCCACAGTATCCTCTTGGACCACCTGTCCAAAATACTGTCCCTCGTCAGAGAGAAAACTAAAACTCTGACAATCACTCTGTCATCCTTGTCACCTTTGAAGCCTGGAATGATAACCGTCTCCCGAAAGAGGCTGCCGTCATCAAATCCATAGAACATGTACTTATGTTCTAAAACTGCTTCCTTATGTTTCTCCAGGATTGGATTAATACAAACTTATTGCATCTTTTGCAAAACCAACATTTGGTGTGGTACTTGACATCTCATGATTGACTCAATTGCCTAAGCAAGTGATCTGCCAATCATGCACATCCCTCTCCCCTTTAGTCTGTAAGACACCTTTAGAGAGGGTGACTCCATCACCTGCAGGTACACCACCATGCTAGGAGTCAACTATTCCAAAAACCATTAGAATATCTGTCAAAGTACCCACATTGGGAAACTACCCAAATCCAGATCTAAAACCATAGATCCAGAAACCAGAATGTCAAATATTATATCCATATCCTGTCTGGAGAAACAACTGTGTGACGACCATAGTTCAACCGATCGTAGTATAGGAATTTTACTTCCTACTCTGTGTATGTCATCCAGATACCATGACATCACACCCTACTACCTTCTTAACTGATCCATCCCCTATTCTGATTGAAGTCAAACTCATGACTGTCACATCAAAAATAGATGATTTATCTCCGCTATAACTGCTCAAGTCTATAAATAGATATAAGCATCTTGCCCACTATGCTTCTGCTGCTCCCACTGACTACGACAACCCTCCTACCGGGTCTCATAACCTGGAACAACAGTAGTGTCAAGTCTGGGTAGATAAGAACCTCCCTGTCACCGTCCTTGAGCCTACCGAAGTACCTCTCGGGTGTCTGAGGTTACCTACCATATCTGCGGAGTGGCTATTGGAATGTCAAATTTGATTGAATGTATAGGTCCTATTAAATTTTCCGTAATCGTTCGCGGTTCTGGAATCACTTCCAGTTCTACCATACTCCCACTACTGTTTTCTAAAAAAGATCCATTTTTACTAAAACTGTGGAGAGTCAAGAACAATATCACTATTGATCTTCCAAATGGTAGAATATCAACCCTCGTCATAACCAGGGTCAACCCACAAACAGCCATTACAGAAACGTGCCCTGAGTTATCCAGAGTCTGGTTTTAAGCAAAAGCTGGACAACTCCCCGTACCTTAATTTCTTTTAAGGTACGAACTATTCTATATCCAATATAGAAACTTTGGCACTTATTTAATTGGAACCATATTCAATCCATGCAGCTGTCTCCAGTGCATATCAACTTAATGGAAAGAGGCTAATCAGCATTACTCAACTTAGGAATCCATCCAATTATGAGTAACCTGAAAGAGAAAACTCGTTTCTCAAAACCATCACTATTATCTGAATACCAATCACAAGAATCTACATCTTCGATCTCTTTGAAGAATCCCGATACTTGTGATACTTGGTTCTCTACTTTATTCTTATACCCACAACTTCTCAAAATTTAGACCATGTATTTCTACGAAACACTTGTCTAAATACTAGAGAAGTTATAAGTAAACAGAACATAGTACGAGAACCTACCCCTTTGTCCTGAAGGACACTGGACAACATACAATACTCTGTATAAGTCCGCTGAGTTTAACAACTCAAAACTTGTGCGTTGTAGGTGGAAAACTGTACCCTGGCGATTTCCTCAACTATCACCAATTACAACGAATTCCGATATAATGAGGATGATCACCTGATTCCCAATATCTTACTCCCACTCATCATCTGTAAAACCATACAGATATGAGAATGAAACCTGGTAAATACATACCCTTGGAGTAAGTGTCTAATCGGGAAAAACAGTTTTTCTTTTAACAATGCACTGAAACATGAAAATGTTTCGTGGGGGTATCCTGGTATTCATAGCAATGCCTCTTCCATAATCCAATTCATGACTTCAACCGTATATTTTATTGCCGTCTTTCCAAATCCCTTTATTTGTTTTTAGTCGTTACCTTCTGTACACCATCGTTAGGCTAAATGGTTTTCTTCCTTCCCTACCGTTCGGCACCAGCCTATGGTTTGGAAGAAGACTATCCATTAAGCATAATAGGTGTACCCTCCTAAACCAAGGAGTACTCACATCTCGAGAGAAGGTGACGATAAAAGACAACTGAATAATACCTTATTCTTTTTAAAGGTGAAATAGGAGTGGCGATGAAGTACGCGGTTTTGGTCGTGAATGATATCAGTCGCAATTTACTTTGCCCTCTTTCTAATCCCTTTATTTTGTCTTTACATATTACCTTCTGCACATCCTACTTAGGCTAATTGGTTTTCTTCATTCCCTACCTTTCGGCACCAGCCTATGGTTTGGAATAAGACTATCCAATAGGCGTAATAGGTGTACTCTCCTAAACCAAGGAGCTCTCGCAACCTGAGAGAAGGTGATAATAAAAGAAAACTGAATAAACCAATTCTATTTCTCCTGAACCTGGATCCATCCCCGAAGAAGTCCCTTCGAGTTCGTATATAACCATACGATAGATCTATCCAATGGAAGTGGATATCCGTAGTAATACGGGTGTTCTGAGAAATTCAAAGGGTAAAAGAAGGAGTGGCAATGACTTATGCAACTCAGACAATCCAAAAGCCAGTATTTTAAGAAGGTTCGGTCAACTTGGTCACTGAGTCATAGTCTAGGGTCGGTCAAAGGTTGCTGCCAAAGAGAGAGAGAAAAGAAATACTCTGCGTGCACTCTAACCTAGATCAGAATGGTCATCACTTTATCTAATCCGGAAACCTCCCACTGTCCTGTCAAATTCTCCTCCAAACCTAAAGAACAATCAATCGGGATCACCCGAAGAGTAAACCAACTCATCAGTGGGAATCGGGATCCAACTCTCATCGCATGATAACGTGATGGAATGCATCCACGTTACTCATACTCCAGATGGTATGCGCATACTTGGCAAGTTTCAGTTTCTTTAGAAACTCCCGATATGATTTTTGCCCCATGCTCTTATAACCTTAGCTTTGGTCAAAATGTCATAAGTCACATGCCAAGTTCTACCCGTCACTATCTTGTTAATTTGAACCCACCCGCACATGCCCCTGACTTTGGCCAATCGGCAGAACGACTGTCCCAAACTAACTCATCTATCTATGCAACAATTGAATACCCAGCAGCTACCAAACACTATGCCTTAACTTTGGCTAAAATACATAGCTTGAATACTACTGAATACCCAAAAGAAGTGACGGAGGGCTACGGCTGGTTTTTGGCGAAAAACCTTTAGCGTAGTGAACTTGATATCGCTGAAGGAACCTGATAGCTTTTTAAAATATAGTGGCGAAAACCTTTTGCTAAAGAGGTCACTCCCGGTAAAGGGATCTCGGCTCTTTCCTCGTGGAATGAGGTGCAGGATATTGCACTGAATACCGCTATGCAAAGCAACTTGTAATCGACTATAGTAAAGTTATTACTCTGACGCAAATTTCTGTCCAAGGGGTCAGTCCCGGTGAAGGGATATCGGCCCTTGCCCCGTCGAATGAGGTGCAGGATATTCCACTGAATACCGCTATGCATAACAAAAGGAAACGTCTTTGTAACAACACTTTTTAAATTTGTTCCAACAACTGTAAACAGGTTTGTTTTAACTTTGCATTGATCAGAATCAACGCAGTCCCATCGTTTAATCACACCAGAAAAGAACGAAAATAAAATGTACGTATATGCCATCCGCATTCGTCACTGGGTCCCGTCATTACTCGTTAGGTTACTTAACTAACGACAGAGCGGGGACTGGACTAGCGCGGGTGTAAAACATATACAACATCTAATAGTATATAAGCCAATATACAATAATCGCTCCAGGCGTGATAATATGCAACATTACAGAAAAGTAATAAGCATCACAGAACAATACAGATAATCTGGGATCCCTGGGTTTCACAGAGCCGCTGCTGAAACCCGACGTTCCCCTGTCGTGTGGATAGCCTGTGCAATGAAACCTAGACCCCTACGGGTGCGACAAGTTACCCGCCAAAACCTGAAGCGAGGTAGTCCCCACAGCACAGTGAATGGAACACCCGACACTTCACGGAATCCGGTAAATTGAGCACCCCTCCTTGGGTCAACCTGTACCCCCTACGAGTGCGGCGAATAGTCTGCCAATTCTAGAGTGGGACCCCTCTGCCTCCCAAAGCCATGAGATGCGGACCCGTTGCCCTCCAGAACCCGGCTATCCGGGCACTCCGTCTCGGGGCAAAACCTAGTACAGTAATGAAAAATAGTACAATAGGTACATCGACCGCAACCTGGTCGTGCCCCAAAAGAATATTATACAACAGGCAGTGACGGCTGTCCACAAGTTGGACGCTCGCCCCGCAATATCAAATGTACAAATAAACTCAAACTGTACTACCATTGCTCACTGCTATCCACCACGACAAATCCGCAACATCACAGCACAACACAGAACACCAACGCGAATGTCACGTTCGCAAACCCGTCTAAAAGAACTATAGCAATCAAACGCGGTTTACCGATCAAATGACATTCCCGGTCGGAGATATAATGTAAGCACTGTAAACTAACGTGTTTAAATTTCGATCGACCAAAGACCAAATATCAAAAAGTGGGCCCCACGACTTACTGGTGAACAGTAACAAAACCTGGGCCAAAACGATATTAACCAAAAACCCCAAAATCTAACCAAGAATCCACTGTAAAAAGTTGGGGCCACGAGCTCACTGTTTGGCCGCGGATGCGCGGTCAAACCATAGGTTTGACCGCGTTTCCGCGGCTATCTCATCGAGTCACGTGCCCAAATTTCTACGTCATTCTTAGAAAAGCCTGCACAGTATTCTGAGATGTGTAGAATAATTTTATCAGACCGTTTAAAATCAACAGAAACTGTCGGGCATGGATTTTGCAATTTTCGATTTCCGGTCGGATCGATGTTTTAAACGCGTTAGCACAAGTTAGTATAGCAAAATGGTTAGGCTCTGATACCACTGTAAGTCTACGCTAGCGCCCCGGCAGTCTACAGACGCCAAATGCGGAACAAAAAACTTTTAACTGGCGCTATCGTATACTTTAACCCGGATCTGCCATTATTGCTAAACTAACAAACTGTAAAGAGTGTAGAAAGGTTATACCGAACGATCCGAGTCCTTCGTTCTTCAACCATCATCCCACGCTCCGTTGCGGCTGCTCCGATCTCGTCGATCTCCGATCTCCTCCGTCGAGGTGGCACCACATGATCGGTTATTTAAACGGGCTCCCGCCTCTGACTCGAGGCAACTCGATCGTCAAGTTTGCTAAAAGAGACGACCAAGAATGATGTAGAGAATGAGTAGATGACTTTGTCTCACTTCGTCCAAATCCGTGGACGATCGGTTAATGAAGTTGCCGAAGGAATCGGGTGATGGAATGAAATGGACTGTGAAATTCCATACACCGATAAAACCTATCATAATCTTTTCTAGCAAATGAAAACTCAAGTGAGAGAGTGTATGAGGAGAGAGAGGGGGCCGGCCTCTTATAGGAAGAGAGGGGGTGACCGTAGGAGAGGGGGGGTGACCACAAGCAAAAGATATTATGAACAAATATCCTAAGGAAAACAAAACCCATTAATAACAAAGCATGAGTCATTAGGTTAGTCATCAAAAAACCATTAATGCACTAATGAGTCATGAAGCCTAGTCATCATCTAGAACCTTCTAAAAGCTTCTAGAAGCACGACTCACTCTCATCCAAGAAAAGATAAATCCGCCTTTAACCAAATGTTAAAAGACGGCTGATAGAAAACTGGAAACTGGCAACTTCCCAAAGTGATCCTGAAACGACTTTCAGGACAACCCCGAAACTGTAAAATATACCGGCATTTGTATTACGACCGAATACAAATGCAACTGAGACAAAGATATTATACCTACTCAATATAATACTCGGATCCGGCTTAAACCAAAGCCGACCAGTATCATCTGCCCGAAAAATAACACGTGCGTAAACGCACGTGCATTTTCCGAACCCTGCCATAAAACCATACGGCCTCTACAACGTTTCGCCCGAGCTTGGGAAACTGTCTGTGGGGGACTCTAATGACTCGTCAGTACCCTGGCAGTGGGTTTAACCACAAACCGTCAGCGGCACTAGCTATGCGTAACGGCTGCCCATGGACTGACCTCAAGGGTGGCCGAGGAGCGAACTCAAGGGAGGCCGATGAGCGAACTCCTCCGAAAACCCTACTGAGCCTAACAGTGACAATGTATATACAGTCCGGTCCGTTCGTCAATGAGTATCGCATATCTGCCTAGGGGGCTAGTAACGTCAGACCCCCAATAGCAGTATAAGTCGTGTCAGAGTGAAGCCCAATAACACCCTGAGATACTACTGGAGTACCTACCAGTAAATCTTCTACCATGGCCATGGATTTGTGTAATGGCTCTCCTAGACACAGCATGACCTCGCCCCCAATACCGGGAGAGATGAATCCCCTGCCGATCCGCTCACGTGCCTCCATATGGCTCGGGACTGTACCCAAAAGCTACCTGTTTGCACGACTCCTTTGAGCCGTGGTAGGGTAGAAATCAAAGCACAGTGGGAACTCACACGAGACAAATGACGACCTCAGGTCGATGAACTAACCTGTACACATGTCACCAGGGAACTGCTATCTGACGGTAGATATAATACTAACTAGCAGATTCCCGGCGAGTCCGGTCCGGTGTACTCATAACCCAATGAGCACCTGTATACATCTTAGGTGATCCAACTGACACCAGTGGCTTGTGAGACCGGCCACCGCCCCTCGTCGGGGTCTCGACTGTACACACTAGTCTACTCCGGAGTATCGATGCCCTGTCTCGAAACACCCACGACTAGGGACCACAATTAAGGATATGCGTATAAACCACCCAACTCTCACGTATATGATCGCCATCATACTGTTGGTGGTAAAGCAAGATCCTAAGGGCTCTATCAAAGTGTAACATGCAATCAGTCACCTGAACATGTACACGACTGATAAAGGCAAACCAGATAGCATACTATCATCTCGAGTAAGACTGTGCTACCGGGATAGGTCCTCCGCAATCATTGCAATCACGTACCTGCGATCCAATAATTGACTATGAGGGCACTATCTCCAACATATAGACTTGCCAGCACCTAGTTTAGCTAAAATAAAGCTAGTGCACAAGCTTTGGGGGTATATGGGACGTTTTTGTTCAATTTGAATTTTTCCCAATTTTAATGTTATTTTAATGCGGTATTCACATTTTGGGAAATTTCACTTTAGCGGTCTTTTCTTCAATTTTTCTTGTGTAAACCTAACCCGCATAATATCTAGATTCATTGTGTGGACTAGGATTAATGGTTTAAAGAAAAAGAAAAGAAAAGAATTGTAGATGCATGCATGTGTGCATATGTGTGTATGAATTCATTTAATTGCATTTATTGTTGGTAATTGCTAGGAAACCCCTCACAAAACACTCCCCTCACTCACTTGGCCGAGATCCCTTCCTCCCCTACTGCCCTTGCTCATTCCTTTTCCATTCATGCATCATTCTAGCACATTAAATCCTCAAAAATCCAAAATATATCACAAAAGTACCAAAAAGTATTGATTTTGCTCTTGGATCACTTGGAGCGAAGGAAAGCTTGGATCTTGTGAGTAAGATTTTTAGGTATAATCCCTACACTGTTAATTAGGAGTTTGTATGTTGTTTTTCTCGTTAGTTGTAGTGTAGAACGCTTTTTATATCGATTAGTGCGATATCGCTTTTTTTAAATTCTTTTTAGAACTTTTATACCTGATGTGATCTGGAGAATTTAGTGTTTGACCAAACAAAATTATAGTGATGTACTAGTAAACCTTAGACACCACCTGAGAGACGAGGACCACCCAATCCGCCGGGGCCGGCGACCCCTATAGCGCGATCCGGCGACGCCGGCATGGTAGGAAAGTGTTGGGGTTTAGGTTCTATGGGTAGTTGTCTGCTGTTGGCTAGGGGTGTTTGGTACCGTTTACTTTTTTAGTAAATTCAGTATACAAAATCTGGGATCGATTACCTATAATCTAGTGTTTTGAGTCCGCGTGTTACGTGTTGCGACACGAATCGTGAGCTTGTGCTGCTGTTGTACTCAGTTAGGTTTTGAGGTATCGTTACGCGCGTTAGCCACTAGACGTGCACTCGCGAGTTAGTTTAATGAGTTGGTGCGTTATTTAATACGTAGTTTTGCGTTATATTGATCGATTCTGAGATTGTTCGCATTATTTCTTGTGTTTGTGAAATTATAGCGTCGCAAGCGGGGACTTCGGACGCTGCGAATAAGGGGAAGCAGGTGGTCAGATTTTCATAGCTGGAGACCATTGGTGAGTAGATTTAAAATCTACGGGGAAATCGCCCGTATGGCGTTATGCGTCGGGGAGGATATGATAGGATAGCTGCATGTTATTGCATATTTGTTAATTATATATGAATGTCATTGCATAGCATTATCTGTTGTACTTGACTCGTACCTTTAGATATAACACATTACTGACGGTTCATGTTGCACGAGCACTAAATTGTATGCTACACCCACATCGTCAGTAATTGCCATGACACGCACAAACACCTACATACGTGATATGGTAGTGGATAGGAATGATTGGAGTAGTAACTCTTATTCCATTGTGCATATGAAATATTGTGGGCACATACATACGTGATATTGCATTAAGCAGGAATAGTTGAGGTAGTGACCCTTATTCCACTTCACATATATCTTACTATAGCTACTTGTACATCATGCATACATATTGACATGTACACCATATACTCGATTTTAGTTACTTGTACATCATGCATACATATTGACATGTACATCACATACTCGATTTGAGTTACTTGTACATCATGCATACATATTGACATGTACACCCACATAGTCTATTACAGCTACATGTACATCATGCACACATACTGACATCATATGATGCTGTATTTGTTTTCGGAGGATTTTGGGAACTGCAAGATATATTTTAAAAGCTGGATTCATTTAAAACGCGGTTTTCCCTTTATATGCTCATATTAATGTTTTATGTTGCATATATCAGTTTTATATGGATTTTACGCATTGAGATATGGATTTCATATGATTTATGGATTTGAGAACCGTAGGGGTATTTTCAAGAAACTATGTACTGTTTGAAAACCCGGTTTCTCTTGATATGATATTTTAGTGCGTCCACCATGTGATTTCTCGGTTCTGAGATTTGGCTTGTGATACCCGATTCGAGGAGCAAGAGGCACCGTCTGCGGGTACATGGTGGACCCGGTATGGTACCCCGGGGCGAGTGGTGATTTCGTGGTGTAGACGATAAGCCTGGCGGTGGGACCACTACCTACCGGTGATTGTATTTGGACTCGGCGGTTATCATGGGGATACCGACCGGGGTGAGGTATGACATATCGTCAGGGACAGTCATGGTGACAGCGCTTGAGTTATGAGTATTTACGTGTTGATGTTAGACACGGGTTTCATGGTGTTTCGAGTGTCGGTGTCAGACACTCAGGTTTCCATGATTTTTACGTATCGTCGGTGGACATACGTGGTTGATATCCTTAAATATATACTTACATGTATATGTTTTCATGATGTTTCGGATTTCAGAGTTAGACACTCAGGTTCCATGAGACTTACAGGATATGAGGGCCGATCTGTGGATGCGGTGCCTGAGGATTTGGGATTTGATGTGTCAGTGAGGGTCACTGGTGTTTTTCCATG
Organism: Agapanthus africanus; assembly: GCA_030015575.1. Lineage (NCBI taxonomy): Eukaryota > Viridiplantae > Streptophyta > Magnoliopsida > Asparagales > Amaryllidaceae > Agapanthus > Agapanthus africanus. The sequence continues at coordinate 584,622,421 of CM057339.1, read as the reverse complement.
CTGATGATTTTGCATGAGATTTTATTGTATCATCCCACACACTCAGGATTATTGTTGTTATGCATTGCTTCATGTAGTTGTAGTACCCTGATGATGTACCTTTACATGATTGTTGCATATTCATTTATCATACTTATGCTATCGGATTACATGTGATAGATAGATCGCTGTTCGTGCATATCTGCGATTACAGTATGATGTTATTTACTATTCACGAGTTGGCAACTCACCTCCGTTGTGCCACAGTGTTTTGCAGGACTTACCCTCAGAGTAGTTGCGGCAGGGCATCTTATCATCACTACTTTTGCAGATACCACTACGTTAGGCAGTGAGGCCTTTGCTTTCAGGTGGGTTTGCGGTTATCTGTTTGTACATTATATATCCTTTTTGTTGGATCCAGTATTCTCCATCTACCACTGTTTATATATGACTTAGAGACGACTTGTAAGGATTCAGTGCTGTATTATTTTGGTGACTTTAGGGTGACTTGCTCGTGGGAGCCGGTTATGTTGGAAAGTTTACTTCTTATTGCAGTCTTTCCTTTGTTATTTCTTTGCTTCGGCGTCGTATATTTGTTGTGGTGGTTGTTTCCGCAGTTGGCCATGATTTTGCTCCCGTTTGGGATGCTTTTATATATTATCTGTGTTGTACCCGTTTTCGGGGCTAGTTTTTACAAAGGAGGTGCTGCCGAAATTTTTAAGAAAGAAAACTAAAGTTAGATATTTAACTTGTGATTTTCAAAGTGTTAAAACTATGTTTTTCTCCGTTGATCCAGATTTGGGTGGTTTAGGTTTCTGGGTTTCGGCTTCCTTGAGTTGCATACGCCTGTAGACGTTACGTAGTTTATGTGCCGGTTACGGGCCAAATTTCGGGTCGTGACAAAGTTGGTATCAGAGCGTTAGGTTTTACCTTTCGGAGTATAGGATGACCTTGGTATGATGGAATAGGTAGCTTAAGCAGAGTGATGTAGCGTGTGTATGTTCCGCGGTATACTTACGACACGGTACTCCGCCTAAGTGACCTTAGGACATATTGATTGATATTCTTCCGTGAAGATATACATCCTTGTGATTCAATTCCTGTTTCCTTATTGAATCTTATTTCAATTTCCAGCCTATATGCAGCCGAAGACTACTAGGTAACAGAGAAAGGCCGCGAGGGCCGAGGTCAGAGTTGACTCGTCTGAGGCGAGGACTGACCAGGGCGGTACGCCTGTTGTACAGGAGCACATTGCTATGATTGGAGCTGGTATGCAGGATCTGCACCATATAGTGAGGTTTTTAGTAGAGACCATCCGAGCGCAGAGGCAGGCAGTTGTTCCACCAGTTGCGGGGACCATGATGGTACCTACAGTTCCGTTAGTCGCAGTTACAGCTCCGGAGGTTATTGCTGTGTCGCTGATAGATTTTATGAGGCTGAGGCCTCCGGTGTTTACTGGCACAGATGTTACTGAGGATCCGCAGTCGTTCATCGACCGGATGGCCAGGATTTGTCATTCACTCCGATGCTCCGATTAGAGATGGGTGGAGTTTGCCAGTTTTCGTTTGGAGGGTCTGGCGCAGAAGTGGTGTGAGTCCTTGGAGAAGGGCAGAGTCGCGGGTCTTGCTCCTATGACCTGGGCTGAGTTTGTGACGGTGTTTCTCAGCCGTTTTCTTCCATCGAACGTCAGGGATGCACGAGCACGCAAGTTTGAGTCGTTACGTCAGACTCCGGGGATGACGGTGTCTGATAATGTGTTGTTTACCGAGCTGTCAGTGTATGCTCCGTACCTGGTGGCGACTGAGAAGATGAGGGTGAAGAGGTTTGTTCGAGGCCTGCTTACCCAGTTGTTCCTAGCCATCAGCATTCAGCATTGCGACACGTAAGTGGCAGCTGTCGATGCAGCTCTATTGGTGGAGGAGCGTCTAGCCGAGTCATCGGTTGTTCCGGAACCGAAGAGGACTCGTACGGATGTACCAGCACGGAGACCGAGATTTGCACGCCGAGGAAGAGTTCCTTCAGACTCGGGGAGTAGTAGAGACGTGGGACGTGGCCAGTTATTCAGTTCTTATTCCCAGGAGGGCCAACGACCGTCTTATGGATGCTTCGGGTGTGGCAGTCTACATCACCTTGTTCGGGATTGTACCGTGATACGTCAGAGAGGGCCAGCAGTACCCCAGGTTACCTTACCACCTTTTCCGCCTCAGAGAGCGTTGCCTCTTATTCCTGTTGTTGCGCCGCGTCAGACTCCTGCTCAGAGAGGTCGTGGTCGCGGTGGTTTTGTAACGAGAGGACGAGGTGGCAGAGGCAGGGGACAGCCAGTAGCCGGTAGAGGACAGGCACGGGTTTTTTCCTTGACTCACCAGGACGCTCAGGCGTCCAATGCTGTGGTTTCAGGTACCCTTTCTGTATGTTCTTATGATGCACATGTTCTTTTTGATCTGGGATCTACGCATTCGTATGTTTCTATGCACTTTGTGCCGAGGTTAGGCCGAGAGTCGTGTTTGCTGGATCAGCCACTTGTCGTGACTACTCCTTTGGGAGAGTCGTTTGTTGCGCGACACGTGTTCCAGTCGTGTGCTGTCCGTTTAGGAGACAGAAATCTGTCCGTCGACTTGATCCTTCTTGAGATGTTGGACTTCGACGTTCTGTTGGGCATGGACTGGCTAGCTACTTGCTATGCGTCCGTGGACTGCCGTGAGAAGACAGTTAGATTTTGTTTTCCCGGAGAGTCAGTGTTTGTTGTGCAGGGTGACCGTATTGCCGCCCCTCACAGTTTGATTTCTGTTCTGCGCGCTAGTCGGCTTTTCAGGAGAGGATGTCGGGGATTCTTGGCTTTCATTCATGATACTGGAGCCACAGTGGAGTCATTGGACCAGGTTTCTACCGTGAAAGAATTTCCCTATGTCTTTCCCGATGAGTTACCTGGGTTGTCGCCAGAGCGCGATATTGAGTTTTGCATTGATCTGATTCCTGGCACGGAGCCTATTTCTATACCGCCTTATCGGATGTCTCCGGCAGAGCTTAGAGCTTAAAGATCAATTGCAAGAGTTTCTTGATATGGGACTTGTGCGTCCGAGTGTTTCGCCATGGGGAGCTCCTATTCTGTTCGTCAAGAAGAAGGACGGCAGTTTGAGGCTGTGTGTGGATTATCGTCAGTTGAACCGAGTTGCGGTGCGAAACATGTATCGTTTACCTCGCATTGACAATTTATTTGATCAGCTCCAGGGTACGAAACATTTTTCAAAGATTTATTTGCGTTCGGGTTATAATCAGTTGCGGGTTCGGAATGATGACATTCCGAAGACTGCTTTTCGTACACGCTATGGACATTATGAGTTTTTGGTGATGTCGTTCGGACTCACCAATGCGCCAGCAGCGTTCATAGATCTAATGAACCGGATTTTCAGGCAATTCCTCAACCAGTTTATTATTTTGTTTATTGATGACATACTGGTCTACTCTAGGAGTCGTGAAGAGCATGAGCAGCACTTGAGGATTACTTTGCAGATATTGAGAGAGCACCAGCTGTATGCTAAATTCTCAAAGTGCGCGTTTTGGCTGGATAGAGTTGACCTCCTGGGTCATGTGGTGACTGGTGATGGTGTTCTTATGGACCCGAGGAAGATCGAGGCTATACAGCTTTGGCCTAGACCTGTATCGGTGACTGAGGTCTGCAGCTTTTTGGGCTTAGCTGGTTATTATCGCCGTTTTGTGCAGGATTTCTCGAGTATCGCTGCACCGTTGACTGGACTGACCCGGAAGGGAGTTCCTTTTCTTTATACTGATGCGTGCGAGCAGAGTTTTCAGCAGTTGAAGAATCGGTTGACGACAGCACTAGTTCTTTCTTTACCTTCTGGATCAGGCGGCTACGTTGTTTATTGTGATGCTTCTCGAGTGGGGCTCGGCTGTGTTTTGATGCAGCATGATAGGGTGATTGCGTATGATTCTAGGAAGCTGAAGAAGCATGAGCAGAATTACCCCACTCACGATCTTGAGATGGCCGCGGTAGTCTTTGCGTTGAAGATTTGGAGACACTACTTGTACGGAGAGTCGTGTCAGATCTTCATGGATCATAAGAGTTTGACGTATATCATCTAGCAGCGGGATATGAACCTGAGACAACGCCGATGGATGGAGCTAGTGAAGGATTATGATTGTGAGATCCTTTATCACCCGGGCAAGGCGAACGTGGTGGCTGATGCTTTGAGTCGTAGGCCCGGGGGTAGCTTGTCCTAGTTGAGCGCAGTTCAGCGTCAGTCGTCTGCAGATTGGCAGCTCTTGTGTGATGGTAGAGAGCAGTTCGAGTTCACTTCCACTGGGGGATAGTTTGCTCATGTCCGCACCCGTCCACTACTATTTGATCGTATCCGTGATGCGCAACCAAGTGATGCCCGTTTGTCCGAGATTCTTGAGCTTGTTCGACAGGGTACAGTTTCGGAGTTCATGATTAATGACCAGGGTGTGCTACGATGCGGGACTCGCTTGTGTGTACCAGATGCTGATGGGTTGAGACGCGGGATCCTAGAGCAGGCACATCAGTCGGCCTTTAGCGTTCATCCAGGTTCCACCGAGATGTACCGTGACTTGAGAGACTTTTACTGGTGGGAAGGGATAAAACGTGATATTTCGGACTTCGTTTCGAGGTGCCTGACTTGTCAGCCAGTCAGGGCTGAGCATCAGAGACCGGCTGGAGAGTTGCAGCCTTTACCCGTTCCGGAGTGGAAATGGGAGCAGATTTCCATGGACTTCATTGTGGGTCTACCCAGGACCAGTAGTGGGTATGACTCCATTTGGGTGATTGTTGAATGGTTGACGAAAGCGGCTCACTTCCTTCCAGTGAAGGCCACTTTCGGGTATGCTCAGTATGCGCAGCTATATATAAATGAGATTGTGCATTTGCACGGTGTTCACACATGCATAGTATCCGACAGAGGCACCCAGTTTACTAGCCATCTTTGGCAGAAGCTTCAGGAAGCTTTGGGTACCCGGTGAGTTTTAGCACCGCTTTTCATCCGCAGACCGATGGTCAGTCGGAGCGGACTATTCAGACTCTGGAGGATATGCTCCGTGCATGTATGCTTGATTTTGGTGGCAGTTGGGATCGTCACTTGTGTAAGTGCACGGCGGCGCCCCGGCCGTCAATCCGACGGCCAAATGCGGAAGCGGTGATAAACTTTAATTTTTCTTGAACTGGCAAACAGCGGCGCACTAATACCCGGATCGAACCATTAATTAGTCCTAGCTAACTACAAGATGGGGAAGAGAGATATACCGACTGATCCAAGTCCTCCGGTCTTCTCGTCGTCGTCCCGATCTCCTGCGGAAGCTCCGGTCTCCACCTCGTCGCCGGAAGTGCACCACATCGCCTACTTCTTTTACGGGCTCCCACCTCAATACCGAGGCAACTCGGGCACGAAGCTGGCTAGTCGACGTGCCCAAGATTTGTTGTAGAATGTGTGAAGAACCATGTCTCACTTTGGGTTGTGGAATTGCCTTTGTGGTGGAGGAAAAAGAACTTGGAATTTTGGAGAGTCTTCTTGTGTGATTTTTAGAGCATGAAGAGAACCAAAAATTGTCACACCAAAATCAATCACCCACCTCCCTAAAGAATGGCCGGCCCTAGCCAAAGTGAAGGGTGAGAATGGAGAGAAAGTCAAGGGAGTGGGTGAGCTATCATGCAAGCATGGATAAAGAGTGATGATTAAAACAATATCATCACAAACATAAACAAACACTCCAAAACAACCATGATGACTCCAAATGGTCAAGCCATCATGAAGAAGTCAATAAGTCAAGGTCAATGGAGCAACCATGATGATCCAACCAATATGCAAAGAACCCCTCCACAAAAACTTATTTGCAACAATGAAAATAAGCCCTCCTCCACCAATCTTCGGCCAACGAACGATACAAGGGAAATTGGCCGAAACGAAAAGCAAACTGGCAACTCCAGAAAACTGGTCCCGTAATAAATTACAGGAAAACCCCGATACTGTGCATACACACCCGCATTTGTATTCCGACCGAAATACAAATGCAATGAGACAATAATCTACACTGTACTATAGTAGGATCCGGCTTAAACCAAAGCCGGCTAGTATTATCCGTCCGATCCTGATCCGTGCAATACCGCACGTATCTGATCGAACCCTGCCATACACCCATACGGCCTATAGTACAAACAGTCCGATCCTGATCCGTGCAATACCGCACGTATTTGATCGGACCTTGCCATATCTCCATACGGCCTCTACAACTTTTCGCCCGAAAGCTGAGTAACTGAATGTGGGGGACTCTAAAGACTCGTTAACACCATGGTTGTGGATTTAACCACTAGCACGTCAGAGGTATAAGCCAATACATAACGGGCTACCAGGTATTAACTAAAAGGGACGTCTGTGAGCGAACTCAGCCCGACAACCCTACTGAGCCTGTCAGTGACAATATCCATACAGTCCGGTCCGTTCGTCTATGAGTATCGCATGGCGGGCCTAGGGGGTTGGTGAAAATCAGACCCCCAAAAGCGGTACAAGTCGTGTCGGAGTGTAGCCCAGAACACCCTGAGATACTACTGGAATACCTAACAGTAAATCTCCTTGCCTCGGCCGAGGGTTTCGTGTAATGGCTCTCCTAGACACAGCACGACCTCACCCCCAATACCGGGAGAGACGAACCCCTGAAGATACACTCACTGCCTCCATGTGGCTCGGGACTGTACCCAACTAAAACCTGTTTGCACGACTCCTTTGAGCCGTGGTAGGGTAGTAATCAAAGTACAGTGGGAACTCACACAAGACAAATGACGATCCCCAGGTCGATGAACTAACCTGTACACATGTCACCAGGGAACTGCCATCTGACGTCTGGTATATGACCAACTAGCATGTTCCCGGCGAGTCCTGTCCGGTGTACTCATAACCCAATGAGCACCTGTATACATCTTAGGTGAACGAACTGACACCAGTGGCTTGTGAGACCGGCCACCGCCCCTCGTCGGGGTCTCGAATGTACACACTAGTCTACTCTGGAGTATCGATGCCCTATCTCGAAACTCCCACGACTAGGGACCATTTAAGGATGTGCTTATAGATTACCAGCTCCCACGTATATAATCGCCCTCATACTGCTGGTGGTCAAGCAAGAATCCTAGGGGCTCTATCAACGTGCAATAGTGACCTGTCAGGTCACCTAAAGCAGTACACGATGATAAAGATAAACCAGATAGCATACTATCATCTCGAGTAAGACTGTCCTATCGGGGTAGGTCCTCCATCAATCATTGTAATCACGTGCCTGTGATCGAATAATTGAATCTGAGGGCACTATCTCCAACAATCTCCCACTTGCACTCAAGGCTAATTATTGCGATGTCGCATACTCACAACACGTGTGATACCGAACACCCAACTCCTCTACTAGTCAGTCTCACAAAGCTCGCTTGCAAAACTATTGCGTTCGAGGAATAGCCTTAGTGAGTGGATCTGCCTTGATGTCTCTTTCTATGTCTCTCTATATCTCAAGTTCCCGGAGAAACCCATCTCCCGAAATGAGCAATACCTGTCTTAGAATGTGTCTGGATGTCTGATGGGACATAGCTCATAAATGAACTCCAAATCCAAACTTCTTAGACTGTATCGTCAACTGAACTTAATCAGTATCCTGCGCCATGCCACCCTCAGTATTGCCTTGGACCACCTGTCCAAAATACTGCCCCTCGTCAGAGGGAAAACTATAACTCCGACAACCTCCTTGTCGTCCATGTCACCTTGGAAGCCTGGAATGATAACTGTCTCCCGAATGAGGTTGTCGTTATCATATCCCTAGAACATTCACTTATGTTCTAAAACTGCTTCCGACCATTTCTCCAGTATTGGATTAATGTCAACTTATTGCATCTAGTGCAAGAACAACATCTGGTGTGGTACTTGACATCTCATGATTGACTCAATTGCCTGAGCAAGTGATCTTCTAATCATGCACATCCCTCTCCCCTTTAGTCTGTAAGACACCTTTAGAGAGGGTGACTCCATCGCCTGCAGGTATACTACCATGCCAGGAGTCGTTCATCCTAAATACTCATAGAATGCTGTCTAAGTACCCAGATTGGGAAACCACCCAAATCTTGATCTAAAACCATAGATCTACTAACCAGTATGTCAAATATAAAATCCATTTCCTTTGTGGAGAAAACACTGTGTGACGACCAAAGTATAACCGATTGTAGTGTAGGAATATCACTTCCTACTCTGTGTATGTCATCTATATACCATGACATCACACCCTACTACCTTCTCAACAGATCCATCCCCTATTCTGATGAAGTCAAACCCATGACTGTCACGTCAGAAATAGATGATCTATCTCCGCTACATCTGCTTTAGTCTATAAATAGACATAAGCTACCTGTCCACCAATGCTTCTGCTGCTCCCACTAACTACGACAACCCTCTGGCAGAGTCATATAGACGTACACTTCTAAAACTAGTTTAGAACGACGCTATACTCATCCTCCCGCCGGGTCTCGCAGCCTGGAACAACAGCAATGGTAATTGTGGGTAAACAAGAACTTCCCTGTCACCGTCCTTGAGGCTACCGTAGCACCTCTCGGGTGCCTGAAGTTACCCACCTTATCTGCGGAGTGGCCAATGGAATGTCAATCCAGATTGAATCTTTAGGTTCCTTATCAAATCTTCAGTAATCGTTTGTGGTTCTGGAATCACTTCCAGTTCTACCATACTCCCACTTCTGTTTTCTGAAAAAATCCATTTTTAATAAAACTGTGGAGAGTCTAGAACAATATCGCTATTGTTTATCCAGATGGTAGAAAATCAACCCTCGTCATAGCCTGGGTCAACCCACAAATAGCCATTACAGAAACGTGCCTTGAGTTGTCCAGTGTCTGGTTTTAATCATAAGCCGGACAACTCCCCGTACCTTAACACCGTTAAGATATAACTGTACTATATCCAATATAGAAACAGACGCACTGATTTAATTGAACCAGATTCAAATCATGCAGCTGTCTCCAGTGCATGTCAACTAAATGGAAGAAGGCCTATCAGCGTTACTCAACTCAGGAATGCTTCCAATTATGAGTAACCTGAAAGAGAAGCAAGATCTCTTTATCATTACTATCAACTGAATACCATTCACAAGTATCTACATCTTCGATCACTTTGAAGAATCCCGATACTTGCTACACCTGGTTCTCTACTCTATTCAAATACCTATAACTTCTCAAAATTCGGACCCTGTGTTTCCAAGAAACACTTGTCCAAAAACTAGAGAAGTCATCAGTAAACCGAATATAGTACGAGGACCAACCCCTCTGTCCTGATGGACCCTGGACAACATACAATACTCTGTATAAGTCCCTTGAGTCTGATAACTCATTCACTGTGTGTCGTAGGTTGAAAACTGTACTTATGGTTAAGAAGAATTACACCGCTGTTTAATGCTCCTTTCCTAACCATCCACTGATATAGGTAAATGTCATAGACATAATTTCAAAAGGGTATATCTCACTCTATGAAAATAGACGTACAGATATATCGATTTGAAATTGGTGCATAACAACGGATATCCAAAACCAAATATTTGTCGACCGGCAAACAGCCCAGGTGATTTCCTTAAATATCACCGATTACAACGAATCCCGATATAATGCGGATGATCAACTAATTCCCAATAACTTACTCCCACTCATCATCTGTAAAACTATACAGATGTGAGAATCATACTTGGTAAATACATACCCTGGAGCAAGTGTCTAACTAGGAAATCAGTTTTCCTTTAGCAGTACACAGTGAAACTGAAACATTGAAATGTTTCGTAGGGGTATTCTGGTATTCCTAGTAATGCCTCTTCCATTATCCAGATTCACAACTGTAACCGTGTAATTCCTTGCCACCTCTCCAAATCCCTTTATATGTCTTTAGTCATTACCTTCTGCACACCCCTTTAGGCCAAATGGTTTTCTTCCTTCCCTACCGTTCGGCACCAGCCTATGGTTTGGAACAAGACTATCCAATAAGCATAATGGCTGTACTGTCCTAATCCTAGGAACACTCGCAAAGCGAGAGAAGGTGAAGATAAAAGACAACCGAATAAACCTTATTCCTATTCCTCCTGAACCAGAATCCATCCCCGAACTGGAACAAGTTCCTTTCGAGTTCGTATATAACCATACGATGGAGTATCCAATAAACTGTGGATCTTCGTAGCGATATGGAGTGTCCTGGAGAAATACAAAGGTGATTTAGGATTGGCGAAGGAATACTTGGTTTGGTCGTGAATAGCAGTCGCAGTTTACTTTGCCCTCTTACTAATCCCTTGCTTTGTCTTAACTCAATACCTTCTGTACACCATCGTTAGGCTAATTGGTTTTCTTCATTCCCCACCGGTCGGCACCAGCCTAAGGTTTGGAAGAAGACTATCCAATTTGCGTAATAGGTGTACTACTCCTAAACAAAGGAGTACTCGCAACCTGAGAGATGGTAAAAGGAAAAGACAACTGAATAGTCCTATCCGTTTTCTCCAGAACCGGAAACCATCCTCGAATAAATCCCTTCGAGTTCGTATCTAACCAAACGATGGTTTTGTCCAATGGATGTGGACGTTCGTAGTAGTACGGGGTGTCCTGGAGAAAAGGGTAAAAGTAGGAGTGGCAATGAGGTGCGCAACTCTGACAATCCAAAAGCCAGTGTTAAGAAGGTTCGGTCAACTTGGTCACTGAGTCATTGTCTTAGGGTCGGGTCAATGGTCGCTGCCAAAGAGAGAGAGAAAAGAAACACTCAGCGTGCACTCTAACCTAGATCAGAATGGTTACCAATTTATCTAATCTGGAAACCTCCCACTGTACCGTCAAATTCTCCTCCAAACCTGAAAGAAGAATTAGTCGGGATCACCTGAGGAGTAAAGTAACTCATCAGTGGGAATCGGGATCCAACTCTCATCGCATGACAACGTGACGGAATCCGCTCACGGTATCACACTCCAGAAGGTATGCGCATATCTGGCAAGTTTCAGTTCTTTTGAAACTCCCGATGTAATTTCTGCCCCATGCTCTTATGACCTTGACTTTGGCCAACATATCATAAGTCACATTTCAAGTTCTACCCGTCATTCTCCAGGTTAATTTGAATCCACCCGTACATACCCTTGACTTTGGCCAAAATGGCAGCACGACTGTCCCAAACCAACGCATCTATCTATGCTGCATATGAATGCCCCAATAGTTACCAATCACTGTGCCTTGACTTTGGCCAACATACACAGCTTGAATACTATTGACCATCCATATGAAACGACGGAGGGCTACGAATGGTTTCTGGCGAAAACCTTTAACGTAAAGAACTTGATATCGTCGAAGGAACTGATAGCTTTAAAAACATAGTGACGAAAACCTTTACTAAAGAGGTCACTCCCGGTGAAGGGATCTCGGCTCTTTCCCCGTAGAATGAGGTGCAGGATATTCCAACTGAAAACCACGGTGCAAAGCAAAAGTAATCGGCTATAGTGAAGTCATTGCCCTGACGCAAACTTTTTGTCCAAGGGGTCACTCCCGGTGAAGGGATCTCGGCCCTTGCCTCGTCGAGTGAGGAGCAGGATATTCCAACTGAATACCACAATGCAAAACAAAAGAGAACGTCCTTGCAATAACAGCTTTTTGAAAAGTGTTCCAACAACATCAGATTAGGTTTGTTTTTAAACTTGCATTGATCCGAATCAATGCAGTCCCATCAATTGATCACACCAAAAAGAACAAAAATATACTGATGTACGTATATGCCATCCGCATTCGCCACAGGGTCCCGTCATTACCCGTTAGGTTAGCTAACTAACGACAGAGCGGGGACTGGACTAGTGCGGATGTAAAACATATACAACATCTACTAATATATATACCAATATATTATATTCGCTCAAGGCGTGATAAGAAATGCAACATCACAGAAATGTACAGCATCACAGAACAATACAGATATCTGGGATCCCCGGGTTTCACAGAGCCACTACTGAAACCCGACGTTCCCCTGGTCGTGTGGATAGCCTGTGCAATGAAAACCTAGACCCCTACGGGCGCGGCAAGTCACCCGCCAAAACCTGAAGCGAGGCAGCCCCCTTCAGCAACGTGAATGGACCACCCGACACTTCACGGAATCCGGTAACTTGGGCACCCCTCCTGGGTCAACCTGTACCCCCTACGAGTGCGGCGAATAGCCCGCCAATCCTAGAGTGAAGCCCCGTCCATCTCAATGCCATGAGATGCGGGCTTGTTGCCCTCTAGAACCCGGCGATCCGTGCACCCCTCCGCGGGGTAATCCTAGTAGAGAAAGTAAAATATACATACAACGGGTACATCGACCGCAACCTGGTCGTGCCCTAAAATAATAATACAATCAGGCAGTGACGGCAGTCCACCTGTCGGACGCTCGCCCCGCAATATCAAATGTACATAATACAATCACAACTGTACTAGCATTGCATCCAGGCTATCCCCCACGACCGATCCGCAACATCACAGCAAAAACAGAACATCGACGTGAAAGTCGCGTTCGCAAATCCGTCTAACCGGGCTATAGCAGTTAGACCGGATTTACCGATCGAGTGACATTCACGGTCGCAGATATAATGTAAATACTGTGAAATAATGTGTTTAAAATATCCGATCGATCAAAAATTAACAAGTGGGCCCCCAAGCAATACTGTAGCACTCACAGAAATTCTGGGCCCAAGTTTAATATTCCAAAACCCCAATTTTAACCCCAGAAAGATACTGTAGAAATTTGGTGCAAGGAACCCAACAGTGTGCGGCGGAACCGCGGCCCAAAGGGGGGTTTGGCCGCGGTTCCGCGCTCCTACTGTAGAGTTACTGCATCAAATTTTCACAGAACTCTTATCTTTTCTAGTAGATCACTTTTCTGTAACCTGAAAAATTTTTGGACACCAAAATATTTTAACAGAAAACTGATGCAAGCAAAAAATGCTGATTTTGGAATTTTGGTCGATCGGAAATGCAAAACACATTAAACCAAGCTAGACTAAGTTAATGGCGAGGCTCTGATACCACTGTAAGTGCACGGCGGCGCCCCGGCCGTCAATCCGACGGCCAAATACGGAAGCGGTGATAAACATTAATTTTTCTTGAACTGGTAAACAGCCGCGCACTAATACCCGGATCGAACCATTAATTAGTCCTAGCTAACTACAAGATGGGGAAGAGAGATATACCGACTGATCCAAGTCCTCCGGTCTTCTCGTCGTCGTCCCGATCTCCTGCGGAAGCTCCGGTCTCCACCTCGTCGCCGGAAGTGCACCACATCGCCTACTTCTTTTACGGGCTCCCACCTCAATGCCGAGGCAACTCGGGCACGAAGCTGGCTAGTCGACGTGCCCAAGATTTGCTGTAGAATGTGTGAAGAACCATGTCTCACTTTGGGGTTGTGGAATTGCCTTTGTGGTGGAGGAAAAAGAACTTGGAATTTTGGAGAGTCTTCTTGTGATTTTTGGAGCATGAAGAGAACCAAAAATTGTCACAACAAAATCAATCACCCACCTCCCTAAAGAATGGCCGGCCCTAGCCAAAGTGAAGGGTGAGAATGGAGAGAAAGTCAAGGGAGTGGGTGAGCTATCATGCAAGCATGGATAAAGAGTGATGATTAAAACAATATCATCACAAACATAAACAAACACTCCAAAACAACCATGATGACTCCAAATGGTCAAGCCATCATGAAGAAGTCAATAAGTCAAGGTCAATGGAGCAACCATGATGATCCAACCAATATGCAAAGAACCCCTCCACAAAAACTTATTTGCAACAATGAAAATAAGCCCTCCTCCACCAATCTTCGGCCAATGAACGATACAAGGGAAATTGGCCGAAACGAAAAGCAAACTGGCAACTCCAGAAAACTGGTCCCGTAATAAATTACAGGAAAACCCCGATACTGTGCATACACACCCGCATTTGTATTCCGACCGAAATACAAATGCAATGAGACAATAATCTACACTGTACTATACTAGGATCCGGCTTAAACCAAAGACGGCTAGTATTATCCGTCCGATCCTGATCCGTGCAATACCGCACGTATCTGATCGAACCCTGCCATACACCTATACGGCCTATAGTACAAACAGTCCGATCCTGATCCGTGCAATACCGCACGTATCTGATCGGACCTTGCCATATCTCCATACGGCCTCTACAACTTTTCGCCCGAAAGCTGAGTAACTGAATGTGGGGGACTCTAAAGACTCGTCAACACCATGGTTGTGGATTTAAACACTAGCACGTCAAAGGTATAAGCCAATACATAACGGGCTACCAGGTATTGACTAAAAGGGACGTCTGTGAGCGAACTCAGCCCGACAACCCTACTGAGCCTGTCAGTGACAATATCCGTACAGTCCGGTCCGTTCGTCTATGAGTATCGCATGGCGGGCCTAGGGGGTTGGTGAAAATCAGACCCCCAAAAGCGGTACAAGTCGTGTCGGAGTGTAGCCCAGAACACCCTGAGATACTACTGGAATACCTACCAGTAAATCTCCTTGCCTCGGCCGAGGGCTTCGTGTAGTGGCTCTCCTAGACACAGCACGACCTCACCCCCAATACCGGGAGAGACGAACCCCTGAAGATACGCTCACTGCCTCCATGTGGCTCGGGACTGTACCCAACTAAAACCTGTTTGCACGACTCTTTTGAGCCGTGGTAGGGTAGTAATCAAAGTACAGTGGGAACTCACACAAGACAAATGACGATCCCCAGGTCGATGAACTAACCTGTACACATGTCACCAGGGAACTGCCATCTGACGTCTGGTATATGTCCAACTAGCATGTTCCCGGCGAGTCCTGTCCGGTGTACTCATAACCCAATGAGCACCTGTATACATCTTAGGTGAACGAACTGACACCAGTGGCTTGTGAGACCGGCCACCGCCCCTCGTTGGGGTCTCGAATGTACACACTAGTCTACTATGGAGTATCGATGCCCTATCTCGAAACTCGCACGACTAGGGACCATTTAAGGATGTGCTTATAGATTACCAGCTCCCACGTATATGATCGCCCTCATACTGCTGGAGGTCAAGCAAGAATCCTAGGGGCTCTATCAACGTGCAATAGTGACCTATCAGGTCACCTAAAGCAGTACACGATGATAAAGATAAACCAGATAGCATACTATCATCTCGAGTAAGACTGTCCTATCGGGGTAGGTCCTCCATCAATCATTGTAATCACGTGCCTGTGATCGAATAATTGAATCTGAGGGCACTATCTCCAACAACTTGCCGTTGATTGAGTTCTCCTACAACAACAGCTTTCACGAGACTATTCTGAAGTCACCTTTTGAGGCTCTATATGGTAGGAAGTGTCGATCGCCAGTCTGTTTGACCGAGCTTAGTAAGAGTCTGGTTTTAGGACACCAGCTAGTTCAGTAGACTACGGAAAAGATCCAGCTGATTCAGGACAGGATGAGAGCAGCCCTGTGCAGGCAGAAGTGTTATGCCGACCGTCGTCGTCGCAGACTTGAGTTCGCAGTGGGAGATCATGTATACCTGAGAATTTCTCCGATGAAGTGCGTTATGTGATTTGGGAAGAGGGGGAAGCTCAGTCCCAGATTTGTAGGTCCTTTCGAGATCCTTGAGCGAGTGGGTTCAGTTGCTTATCGTTTGGCGCTCCCGCCTAGTTATCCGGATGTTCACCCTGTTTTCCATGTGTCGATGCTTCGTATATACCTTCATGATCATTCTCACATGATTCAGCACGAGACCGTTCAGCTTGAGCGCGATCTTTCGTTCACCGAGCAGCTGGTAGTTATTTTAGATCGGCAGGTGAAGAAATTTCGGTCAAAGGTCTTGCCGTCTGTGAAGGTTCTTTGGCGTAGCCCTACTAGTGAGGAGATCACTTGGGAGGCCGAGAGCGAGATGCGGAAGAAATTCCCTCACCTCTTTGAAGGTACGTTTAGTATGAAATTTTAATTCGGGGACCGAATTTCTATAAGGGGGAGGTTGTAACTTTTAGAAATCGTTATGCGAATTTGTCCGTTTTAGGGTAATTTTGTCGGTATTTTCCGTTTTAACCCGACTGTGATCAAACGACCATATAGAATTGCCAGCACCAAGTTTAGCTAAAATAAAGCTAGTGCGCTAGCTTTGGGGGTATATGGGACGTTTTGGTTCAATTTGAATTTTTCCCAATTTTAATGTTATTTTAATGCGGTATTCACATTTTGGGAAATTTCTCTTTAGCGGTCTTTTCTTCAATTTTTCTTGTGTAAACCTAACCCACATAATATCTAAATTCATTGTGTGGACTAGCATTAATGGTTTAAAGAAAAAGAAAAGAAAAGAATTGTAGATGCATGCATGTGTGCATATGTGTGTATGAATGCATTTAATTGCATTTATTGTTGGTAATTGCTAGGAAACCCCCCACAAAACACTCCCCTCACTCACTTGGCCGAGATCCCTTCCTCCCCTACTGCCCTTGCTCATTTCTTTTCCATTCTTGCATCATTCTAGCACATTAAATCCTAAAAATCCCAAATATATCACAAAAATACTAAAAAGTATTGATTTTGCTCTTGGATCACTTGGAGCGAAGGAAAGATTTGATCTTGTGCGCAAGATTTTTAGATATAATCCCTACACTGTTAATTAGGAGTTTGTATGTTTTTTTGCTCGTTGTTTGTAGCTTAGAACGCTTTTTATATCGATTAGTGCGATATCGGTTTTTTTAAAGTCTTTTTAGAACTTTTATACCTGCTGTGATCTGGAGAATTTAGTTTTTGATGAAACAAAATTATAGTGATGTACTAGTGAACCTGAGACACCACCTGAGAGACGAGGACCACCCCATCGGCTGGGGCCGGCGACCCCTATAGCGCGATCCGGCAACGCCGGCATGGTAAGAAAGTGTTGGGGTTTGGTTTCTGTGGGTAGTTGTCTACTGTTGGCTAGTGGTGTTTGGTACCGTTTACTTTTTTAGTAAATTCAGTATACAAAATTTGGGATTGATTACCTATAATCTAGTGTTTTGAGTCCGCGTGTTACGTGTTGCGACACGAATCGTAAGCTTGTGCTCCTGTTGTACTCAGTTAGGTTTTGAGGTATCATTACGCGCATTAGCCACTAGACGTGCACTCGCGAGTTAGTTTAATGAGTTGGTGCGTTATTTAATACGTAGTTTTGCGTTATATTGATCGATTCTGAGATTGTTCGCATTATTTCTTGTGTTTGTGAAATTATAGCGTCGCAAGCGGGGACTTCGGACGCTGCGAACAAGGGGAAGCAGGTGGTCGGATTTTCATAGCTGGAGACCATTGGTGAGTAGATTTAACATCTACGGGGAAATCGCCCGTATGGCGTTATGCGTCGGGGAGGATATGATAGGATAGCTGCATGTTATTGCATATTTGTTAATTATATATGAATGTCATTGCATAGCATTATCTGTTGTACTTGACTCGTACCTTTAGATATAACACATTACTGACGGTTCATGTTGCACGAGCACTAAATTGTATGCTACACCCACATCGTCAGTAATTGCCATGACACGCACAAACACCTACATACGTGATATGGTAGTGGATAGTGTAAGTCCATGCTACCTCTCCCGGTACTTTCGGGCATGCGGAATTTGATAAAAAACGATTTTTATAGAGGTGGTAACATGGACTTAAAGCCCGGATCTTTGTTAAACATCTAACTAACAACCTAACTAGGAGTCGTTAACTACTCGGTTAGGGGGTTTATACCTTGCTTGTCTTGAACTCCTTCGTCTTCAAACTCCGATGGTGGTCCGGATCGGCTTCTTCCCGTCGTCTCCTTACGCCGAAGATAGATCCACCTGAAAGCTTCAACCTTTTGGCTCCTTCTTCGATCTTTGAAGAAACTAGTTCACTCGGTTTGCTAAACCTTGTGAACTAGAGTGAGTAGAGAAGAGTTTGTATGGGATTTTATCTATGGTTCTTGGTTCTCAACTCATGAGACAAGTGAACCATAGAGTCAAGAGGGGGAGCAAGAGGAAGAGGGTGAGAGCAACAGTATGAGAGCTCAAGAACAAGAGAGAGAATGAGCATGAAAGAATGAGAGAAGACTTTTCTCATTTGGTTCTCATAATCCAAAACAATCATAACACATCATATCAATCAAGTATTATGAGATGGTTTAAGCAACCATAGCCATATCATTTCATGCACTCATTTTGCACAAAAGAGCAAGCAAGCAAAAGTCTTTGCCATGAAATGATAGCTATGGTTATCATGATGGTCAACTAGTCAAGCCTAGTCAACCGGTCAACAAAGTCAACAAGTCAACAAAAGTCAACAAAGTCAACAACTCAATAACCATGTCACTATAATACCTAATTAATATAATTGTTAATCACATATCATATTCTCATTAGGGTTGAGCAAAAAGTCAATAGTCAACTGTCAACGGTCAACAACCCTAATGAGAATCCTCTGCCTCTGTCTCTCCGTCAACTGTGCATACACACCCGCATCCTCGTTCCGAGGAACACGAATGCATACTGGATAAATCCAATCCCAAAAGGTACACTAGGATTTGGCTTAAACCAAAGCCCGCTAGTGTAAACTGTCCGGATACTGTACGTGCACAAGTGCACGGATGCGACCGAACCCTGTCGCAAAACCATGCGACCTCTACTCATTTGCCTAAAGGCGAATAGCTTTCTGTGTGGGACTCTAAAGACTCGACACTACGCTGGCAGTGGGTTTAACCACAGACCGCAAGCGGCACTAGCTTTGCGTAACGGTCCCCAGGAAGATGCCGACAAGAAGACTGACGAGGTGAAACCCATCTGAACTCCTACTGAGCCTGAATGTGACAATCTGCATACAGTCCGGTCTGTTCGTCTGATACATCGCATGGCGGGCCTAGGGGGCGATAAACGTCAGTCCCCCAATAGCGGTACAAGTCGTATCGGAGTGAAGCCCAAAACACCCTGAGATAACACTGGAAGCCTACCAGTATATCTCGTTTGCCCTGGCCAGGGACTACTCGTGTAATGGCTCTCCTAGACACAGCGCGATGTCAACCCCCAATACCGGGAGAGACGAATCCTGTCTAACCGTCACTGCCTCCAAGTGCTTCGGGGCTGCACTCAACTACCACCTGTTTGCACGACTCCTTTGAGCCGTGGTAGGGTAGTAATCAAAGTACAGTGGGAACACACTCGAGGCAAAGTGACAGTGTCAAGTCAGCGGACTAAGCTGAACTCATGTCACCTGGGAACTGATAACTGACGATAGGCATAATACCAACTAGTCAGTTCCCGACGAGTCCTGTCCAGTGTACTCGTAACCCAACGAGCACCCGCATACTATCTCAAGTACGACGTACCGACGGCTGTGGGACAGACCATCTCCCACACTGGGATGAGAAGCGCATGCGCTAGTCTACTCCGGAGTATCGATGCCCTGTCTCGATAGTCCTGCGACCAGGGACCTGCATAAGGATGTGCTTATGGATTACCCAGCCCCACTAGTGTGACTGCCATCACAACGCTGGTAATCAAGCAAAGATCCTAAGGGCTCCACTAATGTGTATAGGCGATATACTAAAATAAACACATGTACACATTGAAGTAGAAACAAACCAAGTAGCATACTACTATTTTAAGCAAGATTGTATATACAAGGTGAATATCCCAAGCTTCCATTAAGTAATATAGAAACTAGTATGATACAGTAATGGCCTCTAGGGCATATACACTAACAATCTCCCACTTGCACTAAGGCCATGTACTGGCGTATCGAAGACCTATCATCTCGATCAGCCGCTCAAACTGAGTCTGGGGCAGGGCCTTGGTGAATGGATCTGCAGTGTTATCTTCTGAAGCGACTCTCCGAACCTCGATCTCCTGGCGATCTACGATCTCCCTGATCAGGTGATACCGCCTCAAGATGTGTCTGGATCTCTGATGGGACCTGGGTTCCTTCGCTAAAGCTATAGCCCCGTTGTTGTCGCAATACAGAGGTATTGGATCAACAATGGACGGAACCACCTGAAGTTCTTTCAAGAACTTCCTTATCCAGACAGCTTCTTTTGCGACATCAGATGCAGCGATGTATTCCGCTTCCATCGTCGAGTCTGCAACGGTTTCCTGTTTGGAACTCTTCCAACACACCGCCCCTCCATTGATGGTAAAGACAAAACCCGACATGGACTTGGAATCATCCTTGTCACTCTGGAAGCTGGAGTCAGCAAAGGCCTCGATCTGGAGGTCTTTTCCGCCATACACCAAGAACATCTCCTTAGTCCTTCTCAGGTACTTGAGAATGTTCTTTACCGCTATCCAGATTTTCTCCCTAGGGTTTGACTGATACCGGCTTACCACACTCAGTGCATAAGCTACATCCGGTCTGGTACACAACATCGCATACATTATAGAGCCTACCGTAGAAGCGTAGGGTATAATAGACATGCGATCCCTCTCCAAATCAGTCTTGGGAGACATCTCTTTAGAGAGGGTGATCCCGTGACAAGCCGGTAGGTTACCACGCTTGGAATCTTCCATACTGAATCTCTTCAGTATAGTGTCGATATACCTGGACTGTGAAAGTCCTAATATCCTCTTGGATCTATCACGATGGATCCGGATCCCCAGGATGTATGAGGCATCACCCAGGTCTTTCATGGAGAACCTATGCGACAAGAACCCCTTGACAGATTGTAGCATAGGAATGTCATTTCCTATTAAGAGAATGTCATCCACGTATAAAACGAGGAATACTACAGTTCTCGCTACAAATCTACTATAGATGCATGGTTCATCTGGATTTTTGATAAAGCCAAATTCCTTGACCGTCTCATCAAAACAGATGTTCCAACTCCGCGATGCCTGCTTTAGTCCATAGATGGACTTAAGCAACTTGCACACCTTTCCGCTGCTCCCACTCTGAATGAAACCCTCTGGCTGGTCCATATAGACACACTCCTCTAAATTTCCATTTAGAAAAGCGGTCTTTACGTCCATTTGCCAGATCTCATAATCGTGGAAGGCAGCAATGGCAAGAAGGATCCGAATGGATTTCAGCATAGCCACTGGAGAAAAGGTTTCGTCATAGTCCAAGCCAGGTCTTTGACGGAAACCCTTTGCTACAAGTCTAGCTTTATAGGTCTCAACCTGTCCATCTACACCAATATTCCTTTTGAAGATCCACTTGCATCCTACGGGTTTTACCCCGTCTGGAGCAATGTCCAACGTCCATACTTTATTGGTGTACATGGACTCCATTTCGGTCCGCATTGCATCCAGCCATTTCACTGAGTCAACACTCTGAACGGCCTGCTGGAAGCTCGTAGGCTCATCATAATCTATGATGCAATCCTCTCTATCCCCGTCTATGAGAAAACCGTAGTATCTCTCGGGCGGATGTGACTACCTACTACTCCTGCGGAGCGGCGTAGGAATGTCCTGTTCTTTTGAACCCTCTGGTTCCACTAAGCTTTCAGTAATAGTCTGTGGTTCTGGATTTTCTTCCAGTTCTATTGTGCTCCCACTTATCTGGGTTTCCAAAAACTCAGTTTCCAAGAAGCGGGCATGCTGAGAAACAAAAAAACCTTTTGTTCCTCAGCGGAATAGAAAAGATACCCCCTGGAGTTCCTTGGGTATCCCACAAACTTACACTGTACTGAACGTGCCTCGAGCTTGTCCGCATGCTGCTTTTTTACAAAAGCTGGACATCCCCATACCTTAAGATACTTAAGACAGGGTTTCTTTCCAGTCCACATCTGATATGGGGTGGTAGGCACAGTCTTGGTGGGAGCCTTGTTCAAGAGATACACAGCTGCTTCTAGTGCATATCCCCAGAATCATCGCGGTAACTCAGCGTTACTCATCATGGACCGTACCATATCCAATAGGGTCCGGTTCCGTCTCTCCGATACACCGTTATGTTGCGGAGTGTATGGAGGAGTAAGCTGAGAGAGAATTCCGTTCTCTTTTAAATAGTCCAGGAACTCGGCAATCAAGTATTCTCCACCTCGATCCGATCTTAGAATCTTAATACTTTTGCCGGTTTGTTTTTCTACTTCATTCTTAAATTCGTGGAACTTTCCAAAGGCTTCGGACTTATGTTTCATTAAGAAGACATAACCGTACCTTGAGAAGTCATCCGTAAAAGTAATGAAGTAAGAATAACCGCTTCGCGCATGCGTAGACATTGGACCGCACACGTCGCTGTGTACGAGTCCCAAGAGCTCGCTCGCTCTTACTCCGTGTCCAGTAAACGGAGTCTTTGTCATCTTTCCTTTGAGACAGGATTGACAAGTGGCATACGATTGATATTCGAACGGATTCAAATATCCTTCTGTATGTAACTTAGTCAACCTTCTCTCATTGATGTGACCCAGTCTACAATGCCATAAGAAAGTCTGATTTATTTCCGGAGACTTTCTTTTGTGTGTATTCTGGACGTTGAAAATCTGTGGTTGGTTTAATACATATATACCATTACTCAATGTACCTGACCCAATCAAAACATGATTAAGGTGAATGTTTACAACATTACTTACAAACGCAAATTCATAACCTTCTTTAGAAACTAAAGATACAAGAATGATATTACAAGTTGCGTTGGGTACAAAAAAGCAATTATGCAAAACCAAAACATGTCCATCTGACATTCCCAGGTGATAGTCCCCCACGGCTTTAGCATCCATGCTAGCTCCGTTCGCAACTCTGAGGGTCATGTCACCTGCCTTCAAAACCCTACGGTTTCTCAACGCCTGCAAAGAATTACAGATATGAGATCCTGATCCGGTATCCAATACCCAGGAAGTAGAGTTTTTTGAAAGACAGTTTTCAATAACATACACACCTGAAGCTGAAGCTGCAACCTGCTTCAATTCCTGTGTTCTGGCCTTCCAGGCCCTGCAATCATTCTTCCAGTGTCCTTTCTTATGACAATAGAAGAATTCTTCCTTATCCACAAGCTTCCCCGCTTTCTTTGTTGCTTTAGCTTATCCCTTCGTATCCACTTTACTAACACCGCCTCTTGGTTTGGCGGGGGATTTCTTCTTCTTTCCCTTGGCTTTCGCCTTGGACCTAGAAGAAGATGATCCTCCTACAAACAAAGTGGATGTTTCCCTACTTTTCTGTAAGGTGCCCTCTACGCTCCTCAGCATGTTGAGGAGCTCTGAAAGTTCAACCTCCTTTTCTTGTAGGTTGAAGTTCAGTATAAACTGGGCGTAAGTGGAAGGAAGGGACTGGAGAACTAAGTCCGTATAGAGCTCACTCTCCAATGTGGTCCCTAGGTCCGCGAGCTCCTCAATGTAGCCGATCATCTTTAGCACGTGTTCTTCTACTGATGATCCGACGGCCATCTTTGCCGAAAATAACTTTTTCGACGCTTCGTATCTTGTGATACGAGATTGCTCTCCATACAGTTCTTTTGTATGAAGAAATATGGATTCCAAGTCCATATTCTCGTGCCTCCTCTGATGTTCATTGTCCATCGAGGCAAGTACGAGGCACTTGGCCTTCGCGCTATCAATATCCCAAGTCTTACGGATTTCCTTATCCGCGACGCTGGAAGTGGGACCAGGGACAGGGGGAGCTTTGGTGGTAAGAAGATACCCCAGCTTGTCGTAAGTGATTGCCATCTTGACATTCCTGAGCCAATCTTTGTAGTTTGGCCCTGTCAGTATGTTTTTATCTAGAAGTAACTTAAGTCCAGTCATGTCGATTGGTCGCTGCAATTAGGAGAGAGAAGAAGAAACACTCAGCATGATGCTCTTGCAAGTATAGAGTGGTTTTTAGTTTGTCTAAACAGGATGGCTCCCACTGTTTCTCGAATCCCTCCTCAAACCATAAAGGAAGAATTAGTCGGGATCAATCCCACCGCTCAATACTTGCTTAACCGTTCAGCCAGGCCAGTGTCGGTACTTCGAGGGAGGTTTTCCAACGCTTTCGCGAAGTTCCTTAATTTAAGAACCTCTTTTCCCTGGGGGCGTAGCCCCGCTAACACCTTTCTAGGCACCTACTAGGTTTATAGCATTGATCGATTAGTGAGAAATTTCCCGAGGAGTAGCATATACTCACGGTAGGATCGGGATCCAAATATCATTGCGTGACGAAACTGAAGGAATCCTACCAGAATCATCACACTCCAAATGGTATGCAAATCTAGCAAGTTTCAGTACTTATGAAACTCCCGATGTGGATTTTTGCCCCATGCTCTTATGACTTTGATGAAGGTCAACAAATCATAAGTCACATGTCAAGTTCTTCTCGTCATTATCCAGGTTAATTTGAAACCACCCGTATATACCCTTGACGAAGGTCAACAAGGTAATGCGAATGTCCCAACCCAACGCATCTATCTATGCTACATATGAACACCCAACAGCTACCAATCACTATGCCTTGACGAAGGTCAACAAACATAGCTTGAATACTATTGAATATTCATACGAAACGACGGAGGGCTACGAATGGTTTTGGCTAAACCGTGAACGTAGTGAACTTGATATTGTCGATGGAACGAGATAGCTTTTAAAAGGAGTGGCTCAAGCTCCGCATTTAAAAGTTGGTTTTGAAAAGAACCGAGTGGTTTTTCGAAAGTGTTCCAACGAATTTAACTTGGTTTATTATCTTGCATTAGTTCTTTTAATGCGTGATATTCTTGCATTAGTTCTTTTAATGCGTCCCATCATTTAATCCTACCATTGCAGAAAACAACCAAAATATGACGTACACTTATGCCATTCGCATTCGCCATGGGGCCCCGTCATTACCCGTTAGGTTACTTAACTAACGACAAAGCGGGGGCTGGGCTAGCACGGCTTTAAAACATAAGCAACGCCTAAATAATATCATATATAGATATATGCAATGATAGACATTTCATATCACAGATGAACACATTGGATAGACTAGGAACCTGCAATTCGTACGAGCCTGTAACGAAAAGCAGATTACACGGTCGCGGTGAATAGCCCAACCCCATCCAAGACCCCTACGGGTGCGGCAAACTACCCGCCAAGTACCCGAAGCGAAGCAACCTCCCTCATCCCCGTGAGTAGGCCACTCGGCACTTCGGCATACCCGGTAGTTTGTGCACCCCCTCCATGGGTCTATCCTAGGAGCAAAAACAGTAAAAAGAAATTATACAATGACGGCTACAACCCCGACCCGGTTGTGCGGCCATACAAATAATTATTACATCAATTTACAAATTTACATGAATTGAAAGAAAAGAAAACTCTCGTCTCACAACCCCTGGCTATTCACCCGCGACAATCCAATGAATTCATATACACATTCCAGCAACATTACAGATCACAGATTTGTATAACCCCCACTAATCGACATATAGCGATTAGTAGACTTTCAATACAAATATCACATTACAGAAAAACCCGTCAGCTAAAGTCTTTTAGAAGTTCGATCAAAAATACGGATTTTCGGGACCCCAAAAATAAAATTTTCGTTCTGGAAAATATGGGCAGAAAATATATATTCCAAAAATCCCAAAACAACCCCAGAAAAACACTGCACCAAACTTGGACCTCGGCCGAGTCAACGCGGCCGCGGAACCGCGGCGGGAGCGTGCTCCCGCCGCGTTTCCGCGGAGCTTTGAACAGATCATGGGACCAATTTTGGTGGTTATTCTAATAAAAGCCTGAGCCGATTTTTAAGATGAAAATAATCAACTTTTGAACAGAATAAAAATCGGCAGAAACTGAACATTTTTGGGTTCGTTTTTCTACTTTTCTTTGATCGATCTTCTAGCTACTTTGCTAACATGTTAGATAGAGTTTAACCTGGCTCTGATACCACTGTAAGTCCATGCTACCTCTCCCGGTACTTTCGGGCATGCGGAATTTGATAAAAAACGATTTTTATAGAGGTGGTAACATGGACTTAAAGCCCGGATCTTTGTTAATCATCTAACTAACAACCTAACTAGGAGTCGTTAACTACTCGGTTAGGGGGTTATACCTTGCTTGTATTGAACTCCTTCGTCTTCAAACTCAGATGGTGGTCCGGATCGGCTTCTTCCCGTCGTCTCCTTACGCCGAAGATAGATCCACCTGAAAGCTTCAACCTTTTGGCTCCTTCTTCGATCTTTGAAGAAACTAGTTCACTCGGTTTGCTAAACCTTGTGAACTAGAGTGAGTAGAGAAGAGTTTGTATGGGATTTTATCTATGGTTCTTGGTTCTCAACTCATGAGACAAGTGAACCATAGAGTCAAGAGAGGGAGCAAGAGGAAGAGGGTGAGAGCAAGAGTATGAGAGCTCAAGAACAAGAGAGAGAATGAGCATGAAAGAATGAGAGAAGACTTTTCTCATTTGGCTCTCATAATCCAAAACAATCATAACACATCATATCAATCAAGTATTATGAGATGGTTTAAGCAACCATAGCCATATCATTTCATGCACTCATTTTGCACAAAAGAGCAAGCAAGCAAAAGTCTTTGCCATGAAATGATAGCTATGGTTATCATGATGGTCAACTAGTCAAGCCTAGTCAACCGGTCAACAAAGTCAACAGGTCAACAAAAGTCAACAAAGTAAACAACTCAACAACCATGTCACCATAATACCTAATTAATATAATTGTTAATGACATATCATATTCTCATTAGGGTTGAGCAAAAAGTAAATAGTCAACTGTCAACGGTCAACAACCCTAATGAGAATCCTCTGTCTCTGTCTCTCCGTCAACTGTGCATACACACCCGCATCCGCGTTCCGAAGAACACGAATGCATACTTGATAAATCCAATCCCAAAAGGTACACTAGGATCTGGCTTAAACCAAAGCCCGCTAGTGTAAACTGTCCGGACACTGTACGTGCACAAGTGCACGGATGTGACCGAACCCTGTCGCAAAACCATGCGACCTGTCGCAAAACCATGCGACCTCTACTCATTTTCCTAAAGGCGAATAGCTTTCTGTGTGGGACTCTAATG
Source organism: Agapanthus africanus (assembly GCA_030015575.1). Taxonomy (NCBI): domain Eukaryota; kingdom Viridiplantae; phylum Streptophyta; class Magnoliopsida; order Asparagales; family Amaryllidaceae; genus Agapanthus; species Agapanthus africanus. Next base: position 584,595,476 of record CM057339.1, on the reverse strand, counting down.
ACTCGACACTACGCTGGCAGTGGGTTTAACCACAGACCGCAAGCGGCACTAGCTGTGCGTAACGGTCCCCAGGTAGATGCCGACAAGAAGACTGACGAGGTGAAACCCATCTGAACTCCTACTGAGCCTGAATGTGACAATCAGCGTACAGTCCGGTCTGTTCGTCTGATACATCGTATGGCGGGCCTAGGGGGCGGTAAACGTCAGTCCCCCAATAGCGGTACAAGTCGTGTCGGAGTGAAGCCCAAAACACCCTGAGATAACACCGGAAGCCTACCAGTATATCTCGTTTGCCCTGGCCAGGGACTACTCGTGTAATGGCTCTCCTAGACACAGCGCGATGTCAACCCCCAATACCGGGAGAGACGAATCCTGTCTAACCGTCACTGCCTCCAAGTGCTTCGGGACTGCACCCAACTACCACCTGTTTGCACGACTCCTTTGAGCCGTGGTAGGGTAGTAATCAAAGTAAAGTGGGAACACACTCGAGGAGAAGTGACAGTGTCAAGTCAGCGGACTAAGCTGTACTCATGTCACCTGGGAACTGATAACTGACGATAGGCATAATACCAACTAGTCAGTTCCCGACGAGTCCTGTCCAGTGTACTCGTAACCCAACGAGCACCCGCATACTATCTCAAGTACGACGTACCGACGGCTGTGGGATAGACCGTCTCCCACACTGGGATGATAAGCGCATGCGCTAGTCTACTCCGGAGTATCGATGCCCTGTCTCGATAGTCCTGCGACCAGCGACCTGCATAAGGATGTGCTTATGGATTACCCAGCCCCAGTAGTGTGACTGCCATCACAACGCTGGTAATCAAGCAAAGATCCTAAGGGCTCCACTGATGTGTATAGGCGATATACTAAAATAAACACATGTACACATTGAAGTAGAAACAAACCAAGTAGCATACTACTATTTTGAGCAAGATTGTATATACAAGGTGAATATCCCAAGATTCCATTAAGTAATATACAAAATAGTATGATACAGTAATGGCGTCTAGGGCATATACACTCACAGATAGGAATGATTGGAGTAGTAACTCTTATTCCATTATGCATATGAAATATTGTGGGCACATACATACGTGATATTGAATTGGGCAGGAATAGTTGAGGTAGTGACCCTTATTCCACTTCACGTATATCTTACTATAGCTACTTATACATCATGCATACATATTGACATGTACACCATATACTCGATTTCAGTTACTTGTACATCATGCATACATATTGACATGTACACCACATACTCGATTTCAGTTACTTGTACATCATGCATACATATTGACATGTACACCCACATAATCTATTACAGCTACATGTACATCATGCACACATACTGACATGTATACCGCATATGCTTGCTATAGTTGTATACACCCTCAGAGGTATTGTTTTTATATGTGATATTGAGTTGTTGATCATTGCGCTTTTGAAATGCATTATACTTACTTGCTTACATGTAGATACTGAAACCTTGCTACACTTACATGTACACCTCATATGATTCTGTATTTGTTTTCGGAGGATTTTGGGAACCGCAAGATATATTTTAAAAGATGGATTCATTTAAAAGTGGTTTTCCCTTTATATGCTTATATTGATATTTTATGTTGCATATATCAGTTTTATATGGATTTTACGCATTGAAATATGGATTTCATATGATTTATGAATTTGAGAACCGTGGGGGTATTTTCAAGAAACTATGTACTGTTTGAAAACCCGGTTTTTGTTGATATGATATTTCAGTGTGTCCACCATGTGATTTCTCGGTTCTGAGATTTATCTTGTGATACCCGATTCGAGGAGCGGGAGGCACCGTCTATGGGTAGATGGTGGACCCGGTATGGTATCCCGGGGCGAGTGGTGATTTCGTGGTGTAGACGATAAGCCTGGCGGTGGGACCACTACCTACCGGTGATTGTATTTGGACTCGGCGGTTATCGTGGGGATACCGACCGGAGTGAGGTATGACATATCGTCAGGGTCAGTCATGGTAACAGCGCTTGAGTTATGAGGATTTACGTGTCGATGTTAGAGACGGGTTTCATGGTGTTTCGAGTGTCGGTGTTAGACACTCAGGTTTCCATGATTTTTACGTATCGTCGGTGGACATACGTTGTTGATATCCTTAAATATATACTTACAGGTATATGTTTTCATGATGTTTCGGATGTCGGAGTTAGACACTCAGGTTCCATGAGACTTACAGGATGTGAGGGCCGATCTGTGGATGCGGTGCCTGAGGATTTGGGATTTGATGTGTCAGTGAGGGACATTGGTGTTTTTCCATGCTGATGATTTTGCATGAGATTTTATTGTATCATCCCACAAACTCAGGATTATTGTTTTTATGCATTGCTTCATGTGGTTGTAGTACCCTGATGATGTACCTTTACATGATTGTTGCATATTCACTTATCATACTTATGCTATCGGATTACATGTGATAGATAGATCGCTGTTCGTGCATACCTGCGATTAGAGTATGATGTTATTTACTATTCACGAGTTGGCAACTCACCCCCGTTGTGCCACAGTGTTTTCTAGGACATACCCTCATAGTAGTTGTTGCAGGGCATCTTATCATCACTACTTTTGCGGATACCGCTACGTTAGGCAGTGAGGCCTTTGCTTTTAGGTGGGTTTGCGGTTATCTGTTTATACATTGTATATCCTTTTGTTGGATCTAGTTTTCTCCATCTACCACTTTTTGTATATGACTTAGAGACGACTTGTGAGGATTCAGTGTTGTATTATTTTGGTGACTTTGGGGTGCCGTGCTCATGGGAGCCGGTTATGTTGGAAAGTTTACTTCTTATTGCAGTCTTTCCTTTGTTATTTCTTCGCTTCGGCGTCGTATATTTGTTGTGGTGGTTGTCTCCGCCGTTGGGCGTGACTTTGCTCCCGTTTGGGATGCTTTTATATATTATCTGTGTTGTACCCGTTTTCGGGGCTAGTTTTTACAAAGGAGGTGCTGCCGAAATTTTGAAGAAAGAAAACTAGAGTTAGAGATTTTACTTGTGATTTTCAAAGTGTTAAAACTATGTTTTTCTCCGTTGATCCAGATTTGGGTGGTTTAGATTTCAGGGTTTCGGCTTACTTGAGTTGCGTACGCCTATAGACGTTACGTAGTTTAGGTGCCGGTTACGGGCCAAATTTTGGGTCGTGACAGTTCGGTAGCTAACTAGTGCTTATCTGCAGCATGAGATGTGATTGGATTAGGGTATTCTTACGGCGTAGTTTGGCCTCCGTCAAGGGTCATGCGGGTGGGTCTGATTTAATCAAGAAATGAACGGGTTGAACTTGTCTTGCGCCCTATGGGTAGTTTGGCCTCCGTCAAGGTCATAGGACGCGTGGGGAAAAATATTAAAGGGAATTTCAAGTGTTGAAATTTGTAATGAGATTGCATACCTTCTATCAGATAGTTGGATTCCGATACCCACTGCGAGTAGGAGTTAATCCTAGGAGAGTTTTACACATTACAATTTACCGTTCAAGTAGGTGTCTAGAAAGGTGTCAACGGGGTTACGCCCTTGGGAAAATGAGGTTTATTTTAATTAGGTCTGTGCGAAAGCATGGGGAACCACCCTCAAAGTACCGGCACTGGCCTTGCTGAAAGATTGGCGAACTTATAGGGTGTAATTAATCCCGGCTTGTCTTTCCTTTTTGGGTTTGAAGGAAGATTTGATAAAAATAGTAGGAGCCATCCTTATTAGATAAAATAATAACCAATCTAATCTTGCAAGAGCATACGCTGAGTGTTTTCTTCTCTCTCTCTCTAGGTAGCGACCATGTCACGCCTTAATCAGGATAATAATATGGATGTATTGACCGAACCTGCTTGTTATACTGAGCTGGGGAACGTTCGCCTTGCTCCAACTTATAATTGTTATAAGAACGAGCAGGAAATAGGGGAATACCACGATTCCCATGCCGCCCAAACGAAGAAAGTGAATGATGATGCATCTTCTTCGGGTGTGTTCATTTCCGAGAACTGTTTCTCAGCTTACTCTACATCCATGGTATGAGATACCGGATCAGGATCCCAAATATGTAATCAGTTACATGGGCTACAGATAGGTAGTGAACTAAGAACGGGTGATAATGTTTCAAGAGTTGGAAACGGCGCAATTGTTGCAGCCAAGATGTTGGCAGTTATCATCCTGTATTACCAAATACATTGATTCTGAATGAATGTTATTAGATACCGAACCTGATATACAACATCATATCAGTCTTTTTATTTAGTAAAGAAGGATATAATTTTTTATTATTGGATAATGTTTTGAACATTTCCTATATCAAAAGTTGATCGGTTCAGGCACGTTATCTAAAAGCATATACATTCTAAATCAAATTACAATTCTCAACGTACATAACATACACAAGGGGAAGACTTCAGAAATGAACGAATCCTTCTTGAGGCATTATAGACTAGGTCATATCAATGCAACCCGACTAGCTAAGTTGCAAAAAGATGCATATTTAAATCGGTTTGAATTTACATATTGTGAAACTTGCCAGTCATGTCACAAAGTTAAAATGACCATAGCTCTGTTTACTGGAAACAGAGAAAGAGGTAGTGAACTCTTGGGATTGATATATGATGATGTATGTAAGTCCCCTGTCTATACAGGCCAGGACCGGTTCTTTGTACTTCATTACATTCACTGATGATCTCTCATGATTCGGACAAGTGTTCCTGTTGAAACACAGGTCTGAAGCTTTTGAGAAATTTAATGAATATAAGGCAGAAGTAGAGAACCAAAAAGGGTATATGTATTATGTCCTATGATGTGATCAGGGAGGAGAATACTTGAGCACAGAGATCCTGGACTATTCTAAAAGAGAATGAGATTCTCTCTCAGCATTACTCCTCCATATAAACCATAGTACAACGGTGTATCGGGGCGGAGCAATCGCACAATATAAGATATAGTGCGCTCTATGATAAGTACTACTGAGTTGCCTATTTCCTTTTGGGGGTTATGCACTTGTGAAGTTGCATACCTATTGAATTGGGTTATAACCAAATCAAGTGCCTACCACTCCATATGTGATATGGTATGGGAAGATCCCATCTTTTATGTAAGTTAATATTTGGGGTTGTCCGGCCTATGTCAAAAGAAAAATCCGGACAAGCTCGTGGCAATGTCAGTTCTGTGGAAGTTTGTTGGATATCCCAAGCATTCGTAAGGGAATATCGTCTACCACACTGAGGTGTTGGATATAGTGCCCTTAGAGTAAATTATTGGATCACAGGCACGTGATTGCAATGATTGAGGGAGGACCTATACCGGTAGGACAGTCTTACTCAAAATGATAGTATGCTATCTGATTTATCTTTATCATCGTGTACTGCTTTAGGTGACCTTACAGGTCGCTATTACATGTTGATAGAGCCCTTAGGATTCTTGCTTGACTGCCCGCGGTATGAAGGCGATCATATACGTAGGATCTGGGATCTATAAGCACATCCTTAAAATGGTCCCTAGTCGTGGGAGTTTCGAGATTGGGCATCGATACTCCATTAGTAGACTAGTGTATACAGTCGAGACCCCGACGAGGGGCGATGGCCGGTCTCATAAGCCATTGGTGTCAGTTGGCTCACCTAAGATGTATACAGGTGCTCATTGGGTTATGAGTACACCGGACAGGACTCGGCGGGAACATGCTAGTTGGTATTATACCTAACGTCAGATAGCAGTTTCCTGGTGACATGTGTATAGGTTAGTTCATCGACCTGAGATCGTCATTTGTCTCGTGTGAGTTCCTACTGTGCTTTGATTACTACCCTACCACGGCTCAAAGGAGTCGTGCAAACAGCTTTTAGTTGGGTACAGTCCCGAGCCACATGGAGGCAGTGAGCGGATCGGCACGGGTTTCGTCTCTCCCGGTATTGGGGGTGAGATCGCGCTGTGTCTAGGAGAGCCATTACATGAAGTCCTTGGCCAAGGCAGGAGATTTACTGGTAGGTATTCCAGTAGTATCTCAGGATGTTCTGGGCTACACTCCGACATGACTTGTACCGCTTTTGGGGGTCTGACTTTTACCAACCCCCTAGGCCCGCCATGCGATGCTCATAGACGAACGGACCGGACTGTACGGATATTGTCACTGACAGGCTCAGTAGGGTGTCAGGATGAGTTCGCACATCGACATCCCTTTTGGTCAATACTTGGTAGCCCATTACGTACGGCTAATACCTCTGACGTGCTAGTGGTTAAATCCACAGCCATAGTATTGACGAGTATTTAGAGCCCCCCACAGACAGTTTCTCAAGTTTCGGGCGAAACGTTGTAGAGGACGTATGATATATGGCAGGGTTCGATCATATAAGTGCAGTTGTGCACGGATCATGATCGGACGGATCATACTAGTAGGCTTTAGTTTAAGCCGGATCCTAGTATTAGATTTGTTGGATTACTTTAGTCTCATCGCATTCGCATTCAGTCGGAATGCGGATGCAGGTATGTATATACAGGTGAGGGGTGTCCTTGTGATCCGTCACGAGTTTACTTTAGATGTTGCCTTATCTTTTTGTTGTTGCAAACATTTGGATTAATGTTTGCTTATGGAAATGATAAGCTAGAAATCATCATTTTGTGCATTTAATGTGGCATGTGCAAGGTTATTGACTCATGGTCTCTTTTCTTGTGCTAATGTCGCATTATTTGATGGATTTGTGTCTTGATATGATAAGGAGAGAGAGAGGGGCTGCCATGAGAGAGTTAGCTCTTGTATTTTTCTTTTTAACAATTCTCACTCCCATGATCATCACAAGACATAAGAAAAGAAAAGGGAACATCTTCTTCTTCTTCTTCCTTTAGCTCACAACCTCCATTAATGGCATCATCTCTAACCTCCATCCATGCAATGGATGCAAGAGAAAAAGTTGTCACAAACATTCTCTACTTCTTCTTGGACACGTCGGCTAGCGAACTTCGTGCCCGAGTTGCTTCGGATGAAGCGGGAGCCCGTAAAAAGACTCGAAGATGTGGTGCCCTTTCCGACGAGGAGACCGAGACCGGAGATGCCGCGAGGAGCTTGAGATGGTGGCCAAAGATCGAAGGACACAGATCGATCGGTATAGCTTTCCAACCCTTTCTCTAGTTGCTAGTTGTAGGTTAATGGTTCGATCCGGATTTTAAGCATACGATAGCGCCGGTTTCTAGTTTTGAAAAAGTTTTCGTTTCCCCATTTAGGCCTCGGAATGACGGCCGGGGCGCTACCGTACTCTTACATGGTATCAGAGCCACGCCATTAACCTTTACTAGCTTGCTCTAACGTGTTTAGAACTTCGATCGAACGAAATTTTCGAAAACCGCAATTCCAATTTAACAGTTTCTGTCGAATTTTTTTTGTGCTCGAAAAATTATTTTGAGTGTTGTAGAAATTCGTGCAGGCTTTTCTAAGATTACCGTGAAAATTTGGTATCCTGTTACTACTGTTGCGTTGCGGAACCGCGGCTTTACCCATACTTTGGCCGCAGTTCCGCCGCCATTCCATGTCATCAATGCACCAAAATTTCTACAGTTCTCTCTGTTTTGGAATTAGGGTTTCTGGTATTTTTGTTTTTGGCCCAGATTTGTTTGAGTACTGGGAATTGTGCTTGGGGCCTACTTCGGGAAATTTTGTCGGTCGAAAATTTTAAACATGTTAGTTCACAGTATTTACATTATATCTGCGATCGTGAATGACATTTGATCGGTAAATCCTGTCTAATTGCTATAGCCCTTTTAGACGGAATTGCGAACGTGACATTCACGTTGATGTTCTGTGTTGTGCTGTGATGTTGCGGATTTGTCGTGGTGGATAGCCTGGATGCAATGGTAGTACAGTTTGGTTGTATTTGTACATTTTATATTGCGGGGCGAGCGTCCGACATGTGGACTGTCATCACTACCTGTTTGTATATTATTCTTTTGGGGAACGACCGGGCTGAGGTCGATGTACCCATTGTATATATATTTTACTTTCTGTACTAGGATTACCCCGCGGAGGGCTGCACGGGTACACGGGTTCTAGAGGGCAACGGGCCCGCATCTCATGGTTTTGAGACGGAGGGTGCTTCACTCTAGAATTGGCGGGCTATTCGCCGCACTCGTAGGGGGTACAGGTTGACCCAAGGAGGGGTGCTCAAGTTACCGGATTCCGTGAATTGTTGGGTGGTCCATTCACGTTGTTGAAGGGGGATGCCTCGCTTCAGGTTTTGGTGGGTAACTTGCCGCGCCCGTAGGGGTCTAGGATTTCATTGCACAGGCTATCCACACGACCAGGGGAACGTCGGGTTTCAGTAGCGGCTCTATGAAACCCGGGGATCCCAGATAATCTGTATTGTTCTGTGATGCTTATTACATTTCTGTGATGTTACATTTTATCACGCCTTGAGCGATTATTATATATTTCTATATATATACTAGTAGATGTTGTATATGTTTTACACCCGCGCTAGTCCAGTCCCCGCTCTGTCGTTAGTTAAGTAACCTAACAGGTGATGACGGGACCCAGTGGCGAATGCAGATGGCATATACGTACATCATATTTTCGTTCTTTTTTGGTGTGGTTAATTGATGGGACTGCATTGATTCGGATCAATTCAAGCTGAACAAACCTATTTTGATGTTGTTGGAACATTTTTCAAAACGCTGTTATTGCAAAGACGTTCTCTTTTGTTTTGCATAGTGGTATTCAGTTATGAATATCCAGCACCTCAGTCGACGAGGAAAGGGCGGAGATCCCTTCATCGGGAGTGACCCCTTGGACAGAAGTTTGCGTCAGGGTAATAACTTCACTATAGCCGATTGCCTTTTTGCTTTGCATCGTGGTATTCAGATGGAATATCCTGCACCTCATTCTACGGGGAAAGAGCTGAGATCCCTTCACCGGGAGTGACCTCTTTAGCAAAGGTTTTCTCCACTATATTTTTATAAAAAGCTATCCGGTTCCTTCAACGATATCAAGTTCATTACGTTAAAGGTTTTTCGCCAAAAACCATTCGTAGCCCTCCGTCATTTCAGACGGGTAGCACTTAGTATTTATGCTATGTTTGTTGGCCAAAGTCAAGGCATAGTGTATGGTAGCTATTTGTTACCTTTCTGTTGCATAGATAGATGCGTTGGTTTGGGACAGTCGTACTGCTTTGTTGGCCAAAGTCAAGGGTAGGTACGGGTGGGTTCAAATTAACCTGGATAATGACGGGTAGAACTTGACATATGACTTATGATTTGTTGTCCAAAGTCAAGGTCATAAGCGCAAGGGGTAAAAATCACATCGGGAGTTTTTAAAGAAAATGAAACTTGCCAGATATACGCATACCTTTTGGAGTGTGATAACGTGAGTGGATTCCATCACGTTATCATGCGATGATAGTTGGATCCCGATTCTCACTGATGAGTTGGTTTACTCCTCGGGTGATCCCGACTAATTCTTCTTTCAGGTTTGGAGGAGAATTTGAGGTTACAGTGGGAGATTTCCTGATTAGATAAATTGACAACCTTTCTGATCTAGGTTAGAGTGCACGCTGAGTGTTTCTTTTCTCTCTCTCTCTTTGGCAGGGACCATGGCCCGACCCTTGACTATGACTCAGTGACCAAGTTGACCGAACCTTCTTATAACACTGGCTTTTGGATTGTTTGAGTTGCATACCTCATTGCCACTCTTACTTTTACCCTTTTCTCCCAAACACCCCGTATTACTACGAACGTCCACTTCCTTTGGATAAAACCATCGTATGGTTATATACGAACTCGAAGGAACTTGTTCCAGATTCGAGGATGGTTTCTGGTTCTGGAGAAAATGAATAGGACCATTCAGTTGTCCTTTCCTTTTACCTTCTCTCAAGTTGCGAGTGCTCCTTGGATTAGGACGATACACCTATTACGCTAATTGGATAGTCTTTATCCAAACCATAGGCAGGTGCCGAACGGTAGGGAATGATGAAAACCATTTAGCCTAAAAGGTGTATAGAAGGTAATAAGTTAAGACAAATAAAGGATTAGTAAGAGGGCAAAGGAAACTGCGACTGCTATTCATGACCAAAGCAAATATTTCATCGCCACTCCTACTTCACCTTTGTATTTCTCCAAGACACTCCGTATCACTACGAAGATCCACAGTTTATTAGATACTCCATCGTATGGTTTTATACGAACTCGAAAGAACTTGTTCCAGTTCGGGGACGGATTCTGGTTCAGGAGAAATAGGAATAAGGTTTATTCAGTTGTCTTTTATCTTCACCTTCTCTCAGGTTACGAGTACTCCTAGGATTAGGAGAGTACACCCATTATACTTATTGGATAGTCTTCTTCCAAATCATAGGCTGGTGCCGAACGGTAGGGAAGGAAGAAAACCATTTGGCCTAAAGGGGTGTACAGAAGGTAATGACTAAAGACATATAAATGGATTTAGAGAGATGGCAAAAAAATACACGGTTACAGTTGTGAATCTTATAATGGAAGAGGCATTACTAGGAATACCCGGATACCCCTTCGAAACATTTACATGTTTCAGTTTCACTGTGTATTGTTAATAGAAAACTGATTTCCTAATTAGTCCTTGTTCCAGGGTATGTATTTACCAGGTATGATTCTCACATCTGTATGGTTTTACAGATGATGAGTGGGAGTAAGTTATTGAGAATTGGGTGATCATCCTCATTATATCGGGATTCGTTGTAATTGGTGATATTTGAGGAAATCGCCTGGGTTGTTTGCCCGACGGCATATATTTGGTTTTGAATATCCATTGTTATGCACCAATTTAAAATTGATGTATATGTACGTTTATTTTTATAAAGTGAGATATAACTTTTTGAAATTATGTCTATGACATTTACCTATGTCAGTGGATGATTAGGTAAGGAGCATTAAACAGCGGTGTAATTCTTCTTAACCATAAGCACAATTTTCAACCTACGACACACAGAGAATGAGTAATTAGACTCAGGGGACTTATAAAGAGTATTGTATGTTGTCCAGTGTCCATTTGGACAGAGGGGTTGGTACTCGTACTATATTCTGTTTACTTGTGACTTCTCTAGTTCTTAGACTTATGTTTCGTAGAAATACAAGATCCAAGTTTTGAGAAGTTATAGGTATAAGAGTAAAGTAGAGAACCAGGTGTTGCAAGTATCAATATTCTTCAAGGTGATCGATGATGTAGATACTTGTGTATGGTATTCAGTTGATAGTAATGGTTTTGAGAAACTTGTTTCTCTTTCAGGTTACTCATAATTGGAAGCATTCCTAAGTTGAGTAATGTCGATCGGCCTTTCTCCATTTAGTTGACATGCACTGGAGAAAGCTGCATGATTTGAATCCGGTTCCAATTAAATCAGTGCCTCTGTTTCTATATTGGATATAGAACGGTTCATATCTTAATGATGTTAAGGTATGGGGAGTTGTCCGGCTTATGGTTAAAACCAGAATCTGGATAACTCAAGGCACGTTTCTGTAATGGCTATTTGTGGGTTGACCCAGGCTATGACGAGGGTTGACTTTCTACCATCTGAAAGATTAATAGTGATATTGTTCTTGACTCGCCACAGTTTTAGTAAAATGGATTTTTTCAAAAAACAGTATTGGGAGTATGGTAGAACTGGAAGTGATTCCAGAACCGCAAACGATTACTGAAAATTTGATAAGAACCTAAAGATTCAATCTGGATTGACATTCCATTGGCCACTTCGCAGATATGGTGGGTAACCTCAGGCACTCGAGAGGTATTTCGTTATGCTCAAAGACGGTGACAGGGAGGTTCTTGTTTACCCAGACTTGATAATACTGTTGTTCCAGGCTATGAGACCCGGCAGGAGGATGAGTATAGCGTCGTTCTGAACTGGATTTAGAAGTGTACGTGTATATGACTCTGCTAGAGGGTTGTCATAGTCAGTGGGAGCAGCGGAAGCATAGTGGACAAGTAGCTTATGTCTATTTATGGACTAAAGCAGATATAGCGGAGATAGATCATCTATTTCTGATGTGACAGTCATAGGTTTGACTTCATCAGAATAGGGGATGGATCTGTTAAGAAGGTAGTAGAGTGTAATGTACTGGTATTTGGATGACATACACAGAGTAGGAAGTGAAATTCCTATACTACGATCGGTTATACTTTGATTGTCACACAGTGGTTTCTCCACATAGGATATGGATATTATATCAGATATTCTGGTTACTAGATATATGGTTTTAGATCGAGATTTCGGTAGTTTACCAATCTGGGTACTTAGACAGCATTCTAAAGGTGTTTCAGAATGGACGACTCCTAGCACGGTAGTGTACCTACAGGTGATGGGGTCACCCTCTCTAAAGGTGTCTTACAGACTAAAGGGGAGAGGGATGTGCATGATTGGCAGATCACTTGCTTAGGCAATTAGTTGATCATGAGATGTCAAGTACCACACCAGATGTTGTTACTGCACTAGGTTGATATTAATCCTATCCTGGAGAGACATTCGGAAACAGTTTTAGAACATAAGTGGATGTTCTAGGGATATGATAACAACAGCCTCTTTCGGGGGACAGTTTTCATTCCAGGCTTCCAAGGTGACCTGGATGACAGACTGACTGTCAGAGTTATAGTTTTCCCTCTCACGAGGGGCAGTATTTTGGACAGGTGGTCAAAGCGGATACCGAGGGAGGTGTGGCACAGGATACTGATTAAGTTCAGTTGACGATACAGTCTAAGAAGTTTGGATTTGGAGTTCATTTATGAACTGGGTCCCATCAGATATCCAGACATATTCTAAGACAGGTATTGCTCATTTCGGGAGATGGCTTTCTCCGCGAACTTGAGAAAAAGAGAGACCTAGAAAGAAACATCAGGGCGGATCCACCCACTGAGGATATTCCTCGAACGCAATAGTTTTGCAAACGGGTTTTGTGAAACTGATTAGTAGAGGAGTTGGGTGTTCGGTATCACACGGGCTGTGAGTATGCGACATCGCAATAATTAGCCTTAAGTGCAAATGGGAGATTGTTGGATATAGTGCCCTCAGAGTCAATTATTGGATCACAGGCACGTGATTGCAATGATTGAGGGAGGACCTATACCGTTAGGACAGTCTTACTCAAGATTATAGTATGCTATCTGGTTTATCTATATCATCGTGTACTGCTTTAGGTGACCTTACAGGTCGCTATAACACGTTGATAGGGCCCTTAGGATTCTTGCTTGACTGCGAGCAGTATGATGGCGATCATATACGTGGGAGCTGGGATCTATAAGCACATCCTTAATGTTGTCCCTAGTCGAGGGAGTTTCGAGACTGGGCATTGATACTCCATTAGTAGACTAGTGTATACAGTCGAGACCCCGACGAGGGGCGGTGGCCGGTCTTACAAGCCATTAGTGTCAGTTGGTTGACCTAAGATATATACAGGTGCTCATTGGGTTATGAGTACACCGGACAGGACTCGCCGGGAACATGCTAGTTGGTATTATACCTGACGTCAGATAGCAGTTCCCTGGTGACATGTGTACAGGTTAGTTCATCGACCTGAGATCGTCATTTGTCTCGTTTGAGTTCCTACTGTGTTTTGATTACTACCCTACCACGGCTCAAAGGAGTCGTGCAAACAGGTTTTAGTTAGGTACAGTCCCGAGCCACATGGAGACAGTGAGCAGATCGGCACGGGTTTCGTCTCTCCCGGTATTGGGGGTGAGATCGCGCTGTGTCTAGGAGAGCCATTACACGAAGTCCTTGGCTAAGGCAGGAGATTTACTGGTAGGTATTCCAGTAGTATCTCAGGGTGTTCTGGGCTACACTCCGACACGACTTGTACCGCTTTTGGGGGGTCTCACTTTTACCAACCATCTAGGCCTGCCATGCGAAGCTTATAGACGAATAGACCGGACTGTACGAATATTGTCATTGACAGGCTCAGTAGGGTGTCAGGATGAGTTCGCTCATCGACCTCCCATTAGGTCAATACTTGGTAGCCCGTTACGTACGGCTAATACCTCTGACGTGCTAGTGGTTAAATCCACAACCAAAGTATTGACGAGTCTTTAGAATCCCCCACAGACAGTTTCTCAAGTTTCGGGCGAAACGTTGTAGAGGCCGTATGATATATGGCAGGGTTCGATCATATACGTGCAGTTGTGCACGGATCATGATCGGACGGATCATACTAGTGGGCTTTGGTTTAAGCCGGATCCTAGTATTAGATTTGTTGGATTACTTTAGTCTCATCGCATTCGCATTTAGTCGGAATGCAGATGCAGGTATGTATATATAGGTGAGGGGTATCCTTGTGATCCGTCACGAGTTTACTTTAGATGTTGCCGTATCTTTTTATTGTTGGAAACATTTGGATTAATGTTTGCATATGGAAATTATGAGCTAGAAATCATCATTTTGTGCATTTAATGTGGCATGTGCAAGGTTAGTGACTCATGGTCTCTTTTCTTGTGCTAATGTCGCATTATTTGATGGATTTGTGTCTTGATATGATAAGGAGAGAGAGAGGGGCTGCCATGAGAGAGTTAGCTCTTGTATTTTTCTTTCTAACAATTCTCACTCTCATGATCATCACAAAACACAAGAAAAGAAAAGGGAACTTCTTCTTCTTCCTCTTCCTCTTCCTCTTCTTCCTCTAGCTCACAACCTCCATTAATGGCATCATCTCTACCTCCATCCATGCAATGGATGCAAGAGACAAAGTTGTCACAAACATCTTCTACTTCGCCTTGGACACGTCGGCTAGCGAACTTCGTGCCTGAGTTGCTTCGGATGAAGCGGGAGCCCGTAAAAAGATTCGAAGATGTGGTGCCCTTTTCGACTAGGAGACCGAGACTGGAGATGCCGCGGGGAGCTTGGGATGGTGGCCAAAGACCGAAGAACACGGATCGATCGGTATAGCTTTCCAACCCTTTCTCTAGTTGCTAGTTGTAGGTTAATGGTTCGATCCGGGTTTTAAGCATACGATAGCGCCGGTTTCTAGTATTGAAAAAGTTTTCGTTTCCGCATTTTGGCCTCGGAATGACGGCCGGGGCGCTACCGTACTCTTACACGAGGAACAAAAGGTATTTTATTTCGCAGCATGACCACCTTTTTTAGAAAAGGAATTTATTTTGGAAACAAATTTATGGTCATGAGGTAGAACTGGAAGGAGTTCCTGCTATACAAATTACAGCTGATGATTTGGTAGAACCGGAGGATTCAATAGCTCCCGACGAACCTCAAACTCTCAGCCGATATAGTAGGGTAGGGTTCCTCATCCACCTGAGAGATACTTCGGTTTTCTCTATGACAGTGGGAATGAGGATTGCATCATGAGATGATGACCCAACTAGTTTCGAGCAGGCCATCGAGAGTAGGGACTCTGTAAGAATGTCACGTCCCGAAAGTACGGAACGTGACTGGCACTTAGATTACGAGACGTCTAAAGGCGTACCGTAACCTAAGTCAGCCAAAGCCCAGAAATCTAACCCAAAATCAAAGAGAGTGAAGGAAAAACCTTTAATGAAGACGATTTTCAAATTAATTAAGTTGCAAAGAATTCCTTTTTTTAAAATATCAAAAATTTCTGAAAATTTCGGCAGAGTCTCCCCTGTATTTTCTATCCCCCAAAATGGGTACAACAAGATAATAAACCTGTAATTATAAAAATGGCATCCCCAAGCGGGAGCTAGCTCTTCGCCCAAGGCGGATCACAACCACATGCAATATAATAGTAATATCAAGAAAAAGAGCATAAAAGAGATGCAAATACCAGAAAACACACGTCAGCTCAAGTGAGCTCGACCCAAAAGAAACCATAAATATACAAATCTCTCAGTCTCATCACTAGGTCGCATATACAATACAAGTGGTAGATGGAGAATACTAGATACAATGATAAAGCAAAAAGAAATAAAGTATACTCGCAACCCACCTACGGGCGATGTCGCGAGTCTGAGCAAAAGGAACTGATGACAAGATAGCCCGCCGCTACAAGTCTGACGGGTCCGACCTGCAAGACACTGTGGCACAACGGGGGTGAGTTGCCAGCTCGTGAGTAAATATAACATCTAATAAGGCAATCGTAAGAATGCACGCAATGCGGAACAACATGTATGTCCATATGTGCTATAATGTCTCTAGTATGCATGCGCAGGTATGCAATGTCATTTTTAAGTCTTTAAGGGTTTTAATGCTAAGGTTATTGAATTCCTAACTTTAAAACATGAACATCTGTATAGTAGCTAAATATCATCAAGAAATCATCTGAAAACCTGTGTCAAGCATCGACACCAAAAAAGAATCATATCTGTCTCAATATCGGGCTCCGTCAGTCCGGATCGGCCCATATCATAAATCTCACGACAACGGTCGGTATCCTCCGGATATCCGCCGTGCCAGACATCACCGGTAGGTAGTCTTCCCCTGCCAGGCTCATCGTCTACAACTCGATCTTCTTGCCCCGGGGTACCATACCGGGCCCACCATGTACCCGAGACGGTTCCTCCACTCCTCGAATCGGGTCTCGAAATCCATCAGAAAACATGAAAACTCATGGTGGACGACACATACATCACGAGAAAACCGCAACTTTGTTTTTAAAAATGATAAATATAAGATTTTGTTAAATTCTTGCGGTTTTCCCCAAAAATCCAGAAATCACAGCAAAACTGAAATCCTCAAGAAAATCATAATGTCCACATGTTATATATATGACCAATGTCTATGCTATCAATGTGTATGATGTAAATTTTGGCTCTAGTTCTATGTAATTATGATGATGATGCGAGATATGTGCATGCAATGCAGTTTTATATGTCAAGTATAAATGCAGGTGATGATATTAGGATAAACAGGTTTTATCGTGCACGTGACATGTCAATTACCAAAGGCGTGTGTCACCTGAATAGTGCGCGTGCAATAGATGCCAATGGTAAGGTGTTCGTGTCCTACGAAATTATATCGCATATGTATATATGAATGTCATATGAATGTCAATGCAATCTAGTATAGGGTTAGCTGTAAGGGTATGCAATGTACATAAATGGATAAGCTAGTTAACAATATAATTATTGCATAAAGTAGAGTAATCCTAACTAAGGGGGGGCGCCTCGCGCCATCCAGACGATTCCCCCATAGATGAATATATCTACTCACCAGAAATCCCCGCTAATCTGATCCGGCCACCGCTTTGCCTTTTCGCGCCGTATCCGAAGTTTCCCTGACCGATCCTAGAATTGCATAACACAAAATATAAGGTTACAGATTTCTGAAATGATGCAACTCACACTATGAAAAGATCGACGCCCTCGAATTAATCACAACGTGCACTCGGTACGCGGAAAATACACGAAAATCGCTAAAACCTTAACTAAAATCGCCGTATCGGGGAAATCGATTAAACTACAACCCGACTAGACGAAACCCCGCGTTCGCGCATTCTAATAATCCTATACGAAGCTAATAATATTGCTAACCTAACGTAAATTGACCGCCTTCTATTTCTACAAAAAATCTAGTAAGCGATTTCCTTACCGATTTGTTACAAACATCGAAATTTATCGATTTAGTAAGCATACCAATACACAATTCACCACTCTAATTAATTAGATAACCAAACCCCAACTTTAATACATCAACCATGCTTCAAACACTAATCCACAATCAAATCCCTTTTCTTGAATTTCATGAACAAGAAATTTCTATTAAATTGATACTTCAAAATTCTATTTTAGCACCTTTAAACTACAATTTGACAAAGAGATTAGAATTTTCACCTCACAAGCTTGAACCCTAGCTTGCTCAAGTCTCCAAGAAGCCTCCTTTCATCAACTTTTTAAACTAATTTGGGTTGAAAATAGGGTGGATTAGGGTTTTACTTTGAATTGGAGAAGAAAATAATGTATTTTGTTGATTTTTTCATGATTTTAGAAGCAAGAAAAATGAGGAAAAAAAATTGGGCTGAAGGAGGGAGGCTCGGCCTGAGCTAGAGGGTGAGGGAGAGTGAGGGAAAAATGTGGAAGGTTCCAAGAAAAAGTCACTCTCAATTGTATTTAATGCTTAACATAACAATTTTTACAAAAAAAACCCCTTTTTTGTTCATTTTTTTCATTAAATTTCCAACCCAAAAACTAAAAATGTGAAAGTCATGAAACAATTTTATTAACACCATATTTTATCTTATAAAGACTCCTAATTAAGAAATTTACCTAAATAAATTTGTATTTATCCCTAATTAAATATATTTAAAAAGGCTTAAAATAATAAAAAAATAATTAATTACAAAAAAAAAATTATTTGACTAGAAAATTACAAATGACATTTTAGTGACAAAATTATAGTAATATCTTATTTAAATTTTGTATAATTAGGTCTACAATGAAAAATATCAATTTTGACTTTTTACGGAAAAAGCCGAAAAATTTGCCGATTACCGAAAAACTGCCTAAACGATTTTTGAAGGGTTACAATCTTCCCCCCTTAAAGAAATTCGGTCCCCGAATTTAGAATTTAACTACACGTACCTTCAAAAAGATAGGGATATCTCTTCCTCATCTCGACCTCGGTCTCCCAGGTGACCTCCTCGCTGTTCGGGCCACGCCAAAGGACTTTGACAGACGGTATGACCTTCGACCTCAATTTCTTCACCTGCCGATCCAAGATGACCACCGGCTGCTCGGTGAAAGAAAGATCACGCTCTAACTGGATCGTCTGGTGCTGAATAGCCTGGGAAGGATCATGAAGGTACTTGCGGAGCATCGAGACATGGAATACGGGGTGAACATCGGGGAAGCTGGGCGGAAGGGCTAACCGATAAGCGACTGGACCAACACGCTCTAGGATCTCGAAAGGACAAACATATCTAGGACTCAGTTTTCCTTTCCGCCCAAATCTCATCACACCCTTCATCGGAGAGACCTTCAGGAAAACATGATCGCCAACAGCGAACTCGAGTCGGCGACGACGCCTGTCAGCATAAGATTTCTGCCTGCTCTGTGCCGCTCTCATCCTGTCCCGAATCAGCTGTATTTTCTTGGTCGTCTCCTGTACAATCTGCGGCCCTAAAATACTGCTCTCCCTGAGCTCTGTCCAACATACAGGCGATCGACATCTCCTCCCATATAAAGCCTCGAAAGGTGCCATCTGAATCGTCTCCTGGAAGCTATTATTGTAGGAAAACTCGATCAAAGGCAAATGACGATCCCAGCTACCACCGAAATCTAAAACACAAGCTCTGAGCATGTCCTCAAGAGTCTGAATCGTACGCTCCGACTGACCGTCAGTCTGCGGATGAAAGGCTGTGCTAAAACTCAATCGGGTGCCCAAAGCTTCCTGTAGTTTCTGCCACAATCGGCTGGTAAACTGGGTACCACGGTCAGACACGATGCAAGTCGGAACACCATGCAGTCGCACTATCTCATCAATATAAACCTGGGCGTACTGAGAAAATCCAAAAGTGGTCTTCACTGGCAGAAAGTGAGCCGCTTTCGTCAGTCGATCCACGATCACCCAAATAGAGTCATACCCTCGACTGGTCTTGGGTAGACCCACTACGAAGTCCATGGAGACCTGCTCCCACTTCCACTCAGGGATGGGCAAAGGCTGTAACTCGCCGGCTAGCCTCTGGTGCTCGGCCTTGACTTGCTGACAAGTCAGGCATCTCGACACAAAATCTGTAATATCCTTCTTCATCCCGTCCCACCAGTAAACCTCTCTCAAATCACGGTACATCTTGGTGGAACCTGGATGCACACTGTATACTGATCTATATGCCTCCTCGAGAATATCACGCCTCAGTCCCTCTGAATCTGGCACACACAGTCGAGTCCCAAATCGAAGTATCCCCTGATCATCGATCACGAACTCAGAAACTCTGCCCTGCCGAATCTGCTCAATAACCTCCAAGATATGGGCATCGCCGGACTGTGCCTCGCGAATACGGTCAAGTAATTGTGGGCGTGCTCTGAAATGGGCCAGCTGTCCCCCTGTAGGAGTAAACTCGAACTGCACTCTGCTGTCACATAACACCTGCCAATCCGCCGTCGACTGCATCTGTACTGCGCTCAAACAAGATAAGCTACCTCCGGGCCTCCTACTCAAAGCATCAGCCACCACATTCGCCTTGCCCGGATGGTATAAAATCTGGCAGTCATAATCCTTCACCAACTCCATCCAACGGCGCTGCCTCAGGTTCAAATCTCGCTGCTGGAAGATATATTTCAAACTTTTGTGGTCCGTGAATATCTGGCACGACTCACCGTATAGGTAATGTCTCCAGATCTTGAGTGCAAACACCACTGCAGCCATCTCTAAATCATGGGTGGGGTAGTTCTGCTCGTGTTTCCTCAGCTGCCGAGAAGCATACGCGATAACTCTGTCGTGCTGCATCAACACACATCCCAGCCCCACTCTAGAAGCATCACAATATACCATAAACCCGCCTGATCCTAAAGGCAATGCTAACACTGGAGCAGTAGTCAGACGAGTCTTCAACTGCTGGAAGCTATCCTCACATGCCTGGGTCCAATCAAAAGGAACCCCCTTCCGGGTCAACCCGGTCAACGGTGCAGCAATGCGGGAGAAATCCTGGACAAAACGTCGATAATAGCCGGCCAGACCTAGAAAGCTACGAACCTCTGTAACTGATACCGGTCTAGGCCAACGCTGAACTGCCTCGATCTTCTTCGGGTCCACGCAAATACCATCTCTCGTCACCACATGACCCAAGAAGTCGACACTGTCTAACCAGAATGCGCACTTGGAAAATTTGGCGAACAGCTGATGCTCCCTCAAAGTCTGCAATGTGATACGTAAGTGCTGCTCATGCTCCTCCCGGCTCCGAGAATAAACCAGGATGTCGTCAATGAACACAATGATGAACTGATCGAGATACGGCCTGAATACGCGGTTCATCAAATCCATAAAAGCTGCCGGGGCATTGGTGAGCCCGAACGACATCACCAAGAACTCATAATGACCATAACGAGTACGGAAGGCTGTCTTCGGAATATCCTCCTTCCGAACTCGCAACTGGTGATAACCTGACCGTAAATCAACCTTCGAGAAGAACCCTGCATCCTGGAGCTGATCAAATAAGTCATCAATGCGGGGTAGGGGATACCTGTTCCGCACAGTAACCCGGTTCAGCTGACGATAGTCATTGCATAAACGCATACTTCCGTCCTTCTTCTTAACAAACAAGACGGGAGCACCCCAAGGTGACACACTCGGTCGGATAAGCCCCTTGTCCAGCAAGTCCTGTAACTGATCCTTTAGCTCTCTCAGCTCCGCCGGGGCCATCCGATAAGGCGGTATAGAAATAGGCCCCGTGCCAGGGATCAAGTCAATACAGAACTCAATCTCGCGCACTGGTGGCAGACCAGGCAGCTCTTCAGGGAATACATCAGGAAACTCTCTCACAACAGGGACCTGGTCCAACGGAACCTCTGTGGAGCTAGTATCACAAACATAAGCTAAGAATCCCTGACACCCTTTCCTTAAGAGCTGACCAGCGCGAAGAGATGAAATCAAGCTGGGAAGGGTAGCGCTACGATCTCCATGAATAATAAGAACCGGCTCACCAGGAAAACTGAATCTGACTGCTTTTTCACGGCAGTCCACGGATGCATAACAGGTGGCTAGCCAGTCCATACCAAGAAGAACGTCAAAGTCCAGCATATCGAGGAGAATCAAATCTACTGAAGAATCTCTCTCCCCGATACGAACGGAACAAGATCGGTACACAAAACGGGCAACAAAAGACTCGCCTCCCGGGGTAATAACGACAAGCGGCTGATCTAACGGAGAAGACTCGCGGCCTAACCTCGGTGCAAAATACGTGGAAACATAGGAATGTGTGGAGCCTGGATCAAATAATACCCGTGCATCAAAGGAACATACTGGCAGAGTACCTGTCACGACGGCATTGGATGCCTGTGCATCCTGAGGAGTCAATGCGAACACTCGGGCCTGTCCACCACTAATGGCTGGCTGTCCTCTGCCTCCACCTCGGCCTCTGCCTCTGCCTCTGTCGCCTCGTCCTCTCTGAACCGGACCGCCACGCCCACGGCCTCGAGAAGCATCTGGCTGGCGGGAAGCATCATCAGGAGTAGGAAGTAAAGCTCTCTGAGAAGGTGGTGAGGGTGGTAAGGTCACATGCGGGACTGTCGCCGCGCCCGGACGCCCCATGGTACAGTCTCTGATACGGTGGTACTGACTCCCGCACCGAAAACATCCTGGAGACGACTGCTGGGTCTGTGGATATGAACCAAATAACTGACCTCGTCTCAATCCTCTGCCTCCGCCATCTCCCGGAAATAATCTATCACGACGTCTGCCCATCTGCCGCTGAGCTGGCGTATCAGTACGGATCCTCTTCGGCCCAGAAACGACCGGAGTCTCAGAAATACGCTCCTCCAAAAGTAAGGCTGCATCCATCGCGGCAGCGTATGTATCAAAGTGCTGGGTGCCGATGGCAAGGAATAGCTGTGTATCAAGCCCTCGTACAAACCTCTTTAGCCTCTTCTCTTCTGTGTCGACTAGGTACGGTGCATATCGAGACAACTGGGTAAACTGTATATCATACTCCGACACTGTCATCCCAGGAGTCTTGCGCAGAGACTCAAAACTACGGGCTCGAGCATCTCGGACACTCTCCGGAAGAAAACGAGCAAGAAATGCAGATCTAAACTCATCCCAGGTCATAGAAGGCAGACCTGCAGCTCGGCCTCTCTCTACTGAGTCGTACCATGTCTGGGCAAGACCCTCCAGACGAAAACTCGCAAACTCCACCAATCTATCCTCAGAACACCTCAACGAACGGCCAATCCGTGCCATCCTATCGAGAAATGTCTGTGGGTCCTCTGTCGCATCTGTACCGGTTAAAGCTGGAGGTCTCAATCTCATGAACTCCTGTAGTGAAACAGGGATAGTCTCCGTAGTAGCAGCAGGAGTGACCATCTGTGCAGCAGGTACGATCGTGGTCTGTGCGGTGGAAGGAACGTCCTCGGATCTCTGTGCCCGGCTGGACTCAACTAAAGATCCCATCATCTGCCGCAACTCTTGCATGCCGGCCTCTAATCTGGCAATACGGTCAGGATGAGGCGGATCAGTAGGACCCTGAGGGGTAGGCGTATCCTCCCGCTCGATCCTCGCCTCAGACGAGCCCGCTCGAATCTCATCCCTAGCGGCAGCCCGCTGAGCTCTCGTAGTCTTTGGCGGCATCGAAGCTGAATAATAAACAGGACTGATAAGATCATTGCAATTGAATCAAGGAATGCAAGGAATCAAGAAAGGAAATACAAGCAATTATGTCCTAAGGTCACTTAGGCGGAGTACCGTATCGTAAGTATGCCGCGGATCATACCCACGCTACGCCACTCTGCTTAAGTCACCTACTCCATCTACCAAGGTCGTCCTACACTCAGAAAGGTAAAACCTACGCTCTGATACCAACTTTGTCACGTCCCGAAAGTACGGAACGTGACTGGCACTTAGATTACGAGACGTCTAAAGGCGTACCGTAACCTAAGTCAGCCAAAGCCCAGAAATCTAACCCAAAATCAAAGAGAGTGAAGGAAAAACCTTTAATGAAGACGATTTTCAAATTAATTAAGTTGCAAAGATTCCTTTTTTTAAAATATCAAAAATTTCTGAAAATTTCGGCAGAGTCTCCCCTGTATTTTCTATCCCCCAAAATGGGTACAACAAGATAATAAACCTGTAATTATAAAAATGGCATCCCCAAGCGGGAGCTAGCTCTTCGCCCAAGGCGGATCACAACCACATGCAATATAATAGTAATATCAAGAAAAAGAGCATAAAAGAGATGCAAATACCAGAAAACACACGTCGGCTCAAGTGAGCTCGACCCAAAAGAAACCATAAATATACAAATCTCTCAGTCTCATCACTAGGTCGCATATACAATACAAGTGGTAGATGGAGAATACTAGATACAATGATAAAGCAAAAAGAAATAAAGTATACTCGCAACCCACCTACGGGCGATGTCGCGAGTCTGAGCAAAAGGAACTGATGACAAGATAGCCCGCCGCTACAAGTCTGACGGGTCCGACCTGCAAGACACTGTGGCACAACGGGGGTGAGTTGCCAGCTCGTGAGTAAATATAACATCTAATAAGGCAATCGTAAGAATGCACGCAATGCGGAACAACATGTATGTCCATATGTGCTATAATGTCTCTAGTATGCATGCGCAGGTATGCAATGTCATTTTTAAGTCTTTAAGGGTTTTAATGCTAAGGTTATTGAATTCCTAACTTTAAAACATGAACATCTGTATAGTAGCTAAATATCATCAAGAAATCATCTGAAAACCTGTGTCAAGCATCGACACCAAAAAAGAATCATATCTGTCTCAATATCGGGCTCCGTCAGTCCGGATCGGCCCATATCATAAATCTCACGACAACGGTCGGTATCCTCCGGATATCCGCCGCGCCAGACATCACCGGTAGGTAGTCTTCCCCTGCCAGGCTCATCGTCTACAACTCGATCTTCTTGCCCCGGGGTACCATACCGGGCCCACCATGTACCCGAGACGGTTCCTCCACTCCTCGAATCGGGTCTCGAAATCCATCAGAAAACATGAAAACTCATGGTGGACGACACATACATCACGAGAAAACCGCAACTTTGTTTTTAAAAATGATAAATATAAGATTTTGTTAAATTCTTGCGGTTTTTCCCAAAAATCCAGAAATCACAGCAAAACTGAAATCCTCAAGAAAATCATAATGTCCACATGTTATATATATGACCAATGTCTATGCTATCAATGTGTATGATGTAAATTTTGGCTCTAGTTCTATGTAATTATGATGATGATGCGAGATATGTGCATGCAATGCAGTTTTATATGTCAAGTATAAATGCAGGTGATGATATTAGGATAAACAGGTTTTATCGTGCACGTGACATGTCAATTACCAAAGGCGTGTGTCACCTGAATAGTGCGCGTGCAATAGATGCCAATGGTAAGGTGTTCGTGTCCTACGAAATTATATCGCATATGTATATATGAATGTCATATGAATGTCCATGCAATCTAGTATAGGGTTAGCTGTAAGGGTATGCAATGTACATAAATGGATAAGCTAGTTAACAATATAATTATTGCATAAAGTAGAGTAATCCTAACTAAGGGGGGGCGCCTCGCGCCATCCAGACGATTCCCCCATAGATGAATATATCTACTCACCAGAAATCCCCGCTAATCTGATCCGGCCACCGCTTTGCCTTTTCGCGTCGTATCCGAAGTTTCCCCGACCGATCCTAGAATTGCATAACACAAAATATAAGGTTACAGAT
Source organism: Agapanthus africanus (assembly GCA_030015575.1). Classification (NCBI taxonomy): domain Eukaryota; kingdom Viridiplantae; phylum Streptophyta; class Magnoliopsida; order Asparagales; family Amaryllidaceae; genus Agapanthus; species Agapanthus africanus. The sequence continues at coordinate 584,570,176 of CM057339.1, read as the reverse complement.
TTCTGAAATGATGCAACTCACACTATGAAAAGATCGACGCCCTCGAATTAATCACAACGTGCACTCGGTACGCGGAAAATACACGAAAATCGCTAAAACCTTAACTAAAATCGCCGTATCGGGGAAATCGATTAAACTACAACCCGACTAGACGAAACCCCGCGTTCGCGCATTCTAATAATCCTATACGAAGCTAATAATATTGCTAACCTAACGTAAATTGACCGCCTTCTATTTCTACAAAAAATCTAGTAAGCGATTTCCTTACCGATTTGTTACAAACATCGAAATTTATCGATTTAGTAAGCATACCAATACACAATTCACCACTCTAATTAATTAGATAACCAAACCCCAACTTTAATACATCAACCATGCTTCAAACACTAATCCACAATCAAATCCCTTTTCTTGAATTTCATGAACAAGAAATTTCTATTAAATTGATACTTCAAAATTCTATTTTAGCACCTTTAAACTACAATTTGACAAAGAGATTAGAATTTTCACCTCACAAGCTTGAACCCTAGCTTGCTCAAGTCTCCAAGAAGCCTCCTTTCATCAACTTTTTAAACTAATTTGGGTTGAAGAGAGGGTGGATTAGGGTTTTACTTTGAATTGGAGAAGAAAATAATGTATTTTGTTGATTTTTTCATGATTTTAGAAGCAAGAAAAATGAGGAAAAAAAATTGGGCTGAAGGAGGGAGGCTCGGCCTGAGCTAGAGGGTGAGGGAGAGTGAGGGAAAAATGTGGAAGGTTCCAAGAAAAAGTCACTCTCAATTGTATTTAATGCTTAACATAACAATTTTTACAAAAAAAACCCCTTTTTTGTTCATTTTTTTCATTAAATTTCCAACCCAAAAACTAAAAATGTGAAAGTCATGAAACAATTTTATTAACACCATATTTTATCTTATAAAGACTCCTAATTAAGAAATTTACCTAAATAAATTTGTATTTATCCCTAATTAAATATATTTAAAAAGGCTTAAAATAATAAAAAAATAATTAATTACGAAAAAAAATTTATTTGACTAGAAAATTACAAATGACATTTTAGTGACAAAATTATAGTAATATCTTATTTAAATTTTGTATAATTAGGTCTACAATGAAAAATATCAATTTTGACTTTTTACGGAAAAAGCCGAAAAATTTGCCGATTACCGAAAAACTGCCTAAACGATTTTTGAAGGGTTACAAAGAATGGATGGATGCTAAGCGATCTGAGATGGAATCTATGTACACCAACAAGTATGGACTTTGGTTGCTTTATCTAAAGGGTTAAATCCCCATCAGGAGTAAGTATATCTTGAGAAGATTACTTGGTGTAAATGGAAAAGTTGAGACTTTCAATGCTAGACTTATTGTAAAAGGTTCTCGTCATCGACCAGGTGTTGATAATGATGAAACCTTTTCTAGTGCCTATGCTTAAATCCATCCGGATCCTACATGCCATTGATACATACCATAACTATGATATCTGACGGTTGGGTGTCATGACTGCTTTTCTAAATACTAATTTAGAAGAAAACGTCTATAACTACACAGCCAGAGGGCTTCGTAGACAGTGGGAGCATCAGAAACATGTGCAAGTTGCTTTATGGGTTAAAGCAGGCATCGCGGAGTTGGAACATCTATTTTGATATGGTATTCAAAGATTTTGACTTCATCAAAATGGTAGATGAACCTTATATATACAAAAAAGTAGTAGAGAGTAAGGTGGTCTTCCTTGTATTGTACATAAAAGACGTACTCTTGATAGGGAAGAAGTTTCCTATGCTACGCTCGGTCAATCTCCTCTTATCACATGGATTCTCCATATAGGATCAAGGTGATACTATAACACCTTAGATTGTGTTTAGTGGTAATTGTGTGTTAATGTGGGGTTTTTGGTAAAAAGTTTACCAAAACGGGTTTCAAATAATTTATCTGGTTTTATCAATATTTTATTAGAATTTTATCTTGACTGCACACACTTGTGCATGTTAACGAGGGTTAAGTCTAGGGTTGAACCATGTTTAGATGACCATGGTAGACTAACCCATTTGTTAAGTTAATTTGTTTTTAATTAAGGGTTTTAGTTTTTAAAATTTGAATTAGTGTTAGGGGTTGACTAGTAGGTGAGAGAGAGAGAGGTCATGATGGTTTGTGACATGCTTGGCATTTAATGAGGAGAGAGGGTGAGAGGTTGACTCCCATTTTATTTTCAAAACCCTTGTATTTTTCCCTCACACTCATTCTCACACATATCTCTCCCTCTCACTCTCACACACACCAACACACACCAACAGCAACATCAGCAGTAGTAGCTACAACAGAAGCAACAGCAGCAGCAGAAGAGGCAGCAACAACAACACCAACACCATAGCAACAACAGCACAGCAACACCAACAACAACACAACTGTAGCAGCAACACAGCAGCATCAGCACCAGCACAGCAGCACAGCAACACCAGCAGCAATAGCAGCAGCATCTGAAGCAGCAGCAGCAGCAAACACAGCAGCAGCTCAGCAGCAGCAACAGCCCCTTCTCCATCTTCTTCTTCTCTTTCTCCTGCATCCTAGGATCTCTAGAGGTATAATCTCTTAACTTGACTTCTTTCTTTGCTAGGATATGGTTTCTAAGCTTAAGTTTAGTTTTTATTATATGAATTAGTGCTAGTTTTGGGTAATTTGAGTGAGATTTGGAAAAGTGATGGTTTTAATTGTTCGTGTAGTCTTACTAAGTGCTGTTAAGACCAGTTAACCCAAGATTTATTCCAGATTTCAGTAAAATACCAGATTGTTTCGATTTGGTGTAATTTAGCGTTTAAATTGGACTTTTAGCCTTTCTGGGATCTGCTCTTGACCCGGGCACTTCAGGAAAAAGTTGTGAATACTGTAGCTTAGTGACCATGCCAGAGACACACACACAAAGCACGAGGACCCCTCTCCCCTTTTTGGCCGCAGATTTAATCCATCTGGCCGCAAATTGCGGCCAGAAGGTGGGTTGGGGTGTTGGGTTTTGGTGACTTTTTCTGTTTTGACTCGAGTCAAAATCTGGAGCATTAAACCTTGTTTCGATGTTTTTAAACTTGTGCGACACCTGTGTGATCTGAGTTGGTTCTATGGTGCGCTGCGCGACACAGCGTGTCGGGTTGGTTTCTGGTGAGGTTACGCACGTCGCGACGTATCTAGTGCACGCGCGTTTAGATTCACACACGAGTTATTCTTTTGATCGATATATCAAGTTCTTGCAGGAGTTGCCTTATATGTTTTACTTTATTTAAATTCTAGGTTCGCAGTCGGGAACTTCGAGCGCCTCGGAGAAAGGAAAGCAGGTGGTCGGACACACCTAGCGCGAGATCACGGGTGAGTAGATGTAGCATCTACGGGGGACAATCGTTTGGATGGCGAAAGTCGCCCGATAGTTTAAATAATTTAAAGATTCCTAGTGATTTTAGTAATTATGAGTTAATGCTTGCATAACATCTTGTTACATTTATGCTCTATATTGACATACATATGCGAACTCATTCTATAGGACACCAGCACCATTGCCAGGGTTTTTATATGCAGCACGAGCACTGTTCATGCGTACACACACGCCTTGGTAATTGCCTTGCCACAACACTAGATAACTTATAATCTGAAACATTTTCACCATATTTGATGCTTAAACCTGTGCTATTGCATTTAAATCCCTAAAATGAAATTGTAGGATTGCTATTCATGTGCATGTACCTCATTACATCATTTGTTCATGCCTAGTCTATTAATCATACATTCCAACTTGACTATTGATACCATATGCATTCATTATCATTGACATATGCAGTTATGATGATTTCTTGAGATTTATGATATTTCTGGATTTCGGGGGAAAGCCGCAAGAATTTCTAAACTTATTACCTCTTTTAAAATATGCAAAGTTGCTGTTTTCTGGTGATGTAAGTGTCGTCCACCATGAGTTTTCTGTGGTTTTCGAGACCCGTTTCGAGGAGTTGGATGAACCGTCTCGGGTACATGGTGGGCCCGGTATGGTACCCCAGGACGAGAAGGTCGCAGATGATGGCGTTGAGCCTGGTAGGGGAGCACTACCTACCGGTGACTTTTTGGCATGGCGCTTATCCAGAGGATACCGACCGTGGCCACGAGATGTTGAGATATGGATATTTGATATGGGTCAGCAGGACGGCTGAGGCCAGAGATACTGTGATATGGATACATGAGATTTGAGACAGTTTTGAGGTGTCAATGCTGGACACTAATTCTTGATGATTCTAGTGAATTTTTGCTGATATTTCAAAAGAGATTCCAAAAAAGAAAATAATGATTCTTATACCTACCTATTCAGATCACGAGTTGATTCATGTTGCATACATACCTGCTAGCACTTTCATATTGCATACATACCTTCTAGTATATCCTACCTTATCTGTATTGTAGATGCTAGGATGCTTGTGTGCATACTTGCCATAGACTCTATAGATGTTATTTATTACTCACGAGTTGGCAACTCACCCACGTTGTGCCACAGCCTTTTTGCAGGTCCGCTTCGTCAGCACAGAAGCGGCGGGCGCACTAGCTTCTTTTTCCTCTTTTGCTTGGACTCTACGTTTTTACTCGTAGGTGGGTTGTGTTATTATTTTGTACCACCTTGTATATTCATTGTATCTAGAGTACTCCATCTACTGTATCAGCTGCACCTGTTATTCGTATTTTTGTATATTGACCTAGAAACTAGGCTGTGAGATTTGTGGACTTTTATGCTGTATTTGGGGTCGAGCTCACTTGAGTCGACATGATATTTTACTTGTGCTTCTTATGCTTATTTATGCACATTGCTGTTTTACATTGCGTGGGATTTGTGACCGCCTTGGGGCGAAAAGCTAGCTCCCGCTTAGGGATGCCATATTTCATGTTATTCATTTATGCTCCTGTTTTGTACCCGTTTGGGGGCCTGTTTTTACAAAGGAGACTCTGCCGGAATTTTTGGAAAAAGGGATGTTGCTTTTAAAAAGCTTGATGTGACTTAATGGGTTAAATCGCTTTCACTAAATTGGTTTTCCATCACTTTATTTCTTAATCGGGTTTTGATTTCTGGGCTTTGACTTACTTATTTTATGTACGCCTTGAGACGTTTCGTAACTTAAGTGCCAGTCACATTCCGTACCCTGCGGGTCGTGACAAAGTTGGTATCAGAGCGATATGTTTTACCTTTCCGAGTGTAGGATGACCCTTGGTAGATGGAGTAAGTGACTTAAGCAGGGTAAAGTAGCGTGCGTATGTCCGCGGCATACTTGCGATACGGTACTCCGCCTAAGTGACTTTAGGATATACTTGCTTGAAATTCCTTCTTCAATTCCGTGTATCCTATGATTCTATTGCACTATTCTTACTATCCTGTTTCCTGTACCAGCCACTATGCCGCCGAAGGCTACGGGAGCGCAGAGGGCTGCCGCCCGAGAAGAGATCCGAGCAGGCTTGTCCGAGACGAGGACCGAGTAGGGTAGTATACCTACGCCTCAGGGACGGACTGATCCTCCTTCCCCAGGCTGCATGGATAGGCTAGAGTCTGGTATGGAGGAGTTACGACAGATGATGGGAGGTATGCAAGAGTAACGACAGATGGTGGGATCCTTAGTAGAGTCTAGTCATGTACCGAGGTCGGAGGACGTACCTACCACATCACAGACTACCATGGTACCTGCTGCCCAGACAGTTGCTCCTACTCCTACTACCGTGGCTATCCCAGTATCGCTATAGGATTTCATGAGGCTGAGACCTCCAGTCTTCACCGGCACAAATGCAGCGGAGGATCCACAGACATTCCTTAACAGATTAGCCAGGATTTTCCGTTCGCTCAGATGTTCTGACGATCGATGGGTGGAGCTTGCGAGTTTCCGTCTAGAGGGTCTTGCGCAGACGTGGTGTGAGTCCGTCGAGAGAGGTCGAGCTGCAGGTCTACCTCCTATGACTTGGGCCGATTTCACAGCGGTCTTTCTAGCTCGTTTCCTTCCAGAGAGCGTTCGTGACGCTAGAGCTCGTAGTTTTGAAGCTTTGATCAAGACTCCCGGGATGACGGTGTCTGAGTATGATGCCCAGTTCACGTAGTTGCCCAGACATGCTCCGTATTTGGTTGATACTAAAGAAAAGAGAGTGAAGAGGTTCGTGCAGGGACTTGACACCCAGCTATTTCTTGTCATCGGCGCCCAGCACTTCGACACTTATTCAGCTGCTATGGACACGGCATTATGGATGGAGGCACGCATTTCAGCCACTTCGGCAGTTTCTGGTCCGAAGAGGATTCGTACCGATGTGCCAGCTCAGAGGTATCATGCCAGATTCTTTACGAGGGATGGTGCCGGCAGAGGAGTTGGGCAGGGTCAGTTATATGGTTCATATCCGCAGGGACAGCAGGCGTCGCCAGGATGCTATGGGTGCGGGAGTCCGCACTATCGTATCAGAGACTGTCCGGTGAGACGACACGGAGCGGCGACAGTTCCAAATGTGACCTTACCACCATCACCACCTCCTCCTCAGAGAGCTCAACTTCCTACCCCAGGCGATGCCCCATGTCAGTTTGATGCACCCAGAGGCTGTGGACGTGGTGGTCCGATCCAGAGAGGACGAGGAGGCCGAGGACAGCCAGCTATTGGTGAGGGACATGCCTGAGTATTTTCTTTGACACCGCAGGATGAACAGGCATCCAACGCCGTTGTGACAGGTACCTTGCCAGTTTGTTCTTTCGACGCACGAGTATTATTCGACCCAGGTTCCACACATTCGTATGTTTCTATACAATTTGCACCGATGTTGGGTCGCGAGTCGTTGTCGTTAGATCTGCCGCTTGTGGTTATTACTCAGGTGGGCGAGTCGTTTGTCGCTCGTTTTTTGTTTCGTTTGTGTTCCGTTCGTATCGGGGAGAGGGATTCATTGGTAGATTTGATTTTCCTCGATATGTTGGACTTTGACGTGCTTCTGGGCATGGATTGGCTAGCCACTTGTTATGCTTCTGTGGACTGCCGTGAAAAGGCAGTCAGATTTAGCTTTCCGGGAGAGCCAGTCCTTGTTATTCAGAGAGACCGCAGTGTCACCCTTCCCAGTTTGATTTCGCCTCTTCGCGCTGGTCAGCTCTTGCGGAAAGGATGTCAGGGATTCTTAGCATATATTTTTGATACTCGAGCTGCAGAGGTTCCGTTGGACCGGGTCCCGATTGTTTGTGAGTTCCCTGATGTTTTCCCTAATAAGCTGCCTGGGCTACCACCTGAGCGCGATGTTGAGTTCTGCATTGACTTGATTCCCGGCTCGGGGCCTATTTCTATATCGCCTTATCAGATAGCCCCGGCGGAGCTTAGAGAGCTAAAGGATCAGTTGTAGGATTTGTTAGATAAAGGGCTTATTCGACCTAGCATTTCTCCGTGGGGTGCTCCTGTCCTGTTCGTCCAGACGAAAGACGGAAGTTTGCGCTTGTGCATTGATTACCGCCAGCTGAACAAAGTTACCGTACGGAACAGGTATCCCTAACCACGTATCGACGATTTGTTCGACCAGCTTCAGGGGGCAGGATATTTTTTGAGGATCGACTTGTGATCAGGATACCATCAGCTGCGAGTTCGACAGGAGGATATACCGAGGACAGCTTTCCGCACGCGCTATGACCACTATGAGTTTTTTGTGATGTCGTTCGGACTCACCAACGCCCCAGCAGCATTCATGGATTTGATGAACCGTATATTAAGGCCGTATCTCGACTTGTTCATCATCGTGTTTATTGATGATATTTTGTTGTATTCCCGGAGCCGAGAGGTGCATGAGCAGCACTTGCGGATCACGTTGCAGACTTTGAGGGAGCACCAGCTGTTCGCGAAATTCTCCAAGTGTGCGTTTTGGCTTGACAACGTTGTTTTCTTGGGCCACGTGATTACGAGAGATGGCAGATGTGTGGACCCGAAGAAGATCGAGGACGTTCAGCAGTGGCCCAGACCGACATCAGTTATGGAGATCCGCAGTTTCCTAGGCCTGGCTGGCTACTACAGGCGATTCGTTCAGGATTTCTCCCGTATTGCTGCACCTTTGACCGGATTGACCCGGAAGGGAGTTCCTTTCGATTGGACGGAGGAGTGCGCGCACAGTTTTCAGCAGCTACGGACTTGTTTGTCTACAGCGCCGGTGTTATCTTTGCCTTCAGGATCAGGCGGATTTGTGGTCTATTATGACGCTTCACGAGTGGGGCTAGGGTGCGTATTGATGCAGCATGACAGTGTGATCGCGTATGCTTCACGGCAGTTGAAGAAACATGAACAGAACTACCCCACTCATGATTTGGAGATGGCTGCAGTGTCTTTGCACTTAAGATCTGGCGACATTACCTATACGGCGAGTCGTGCCAGATATTCACTGATCACAGGAGCTTAATGTACATATTTCAGCAGCGAGACCTGAATCTCAAACAACGTCGTTGGATGGAACTAGTAATGGACTACGATTGCGAGATCTTGTATTACCCGAGCAAGGCTAATGTAGTGGTGGATGCTTTGAGCAGGAGGCCCGGGGGTAGTCTATCTTGTTTGCGCGCAGTATAGAGGCAGTCGTCAGCAGATTGGCAGATTTTATGCGACAGCCGAGTTGAGTTTGAGTTCACTCCGACAGGGAGAAAACTTGCGCATGTTCGTGCACGTCCGCAGTTACTTGACCGTATTCGAGAGGCACAGCCCAATGATGACCGTCTTTCAGAGATCATGGAGCAGATTAGGCAGGGCAGAAATTCCGAGTTCGTGATCGATGATCAGGGAGTACTGCGATTTGGGACTCGATTGTGCGTACCAGATTCTGAGGGACTGTGGCATGAGATTCTTGAGGAGGCGCATAGATCGACATACAGCGTTCATCCGGATTCCACCAAGATGTACTGCGATTTAAGAGATGTTTATTGGTGGGACAGGATGAAGAGGGACGTCACAGACTTCTTGTCGAGATTCCTGACTTGTCAGCAAGTCAAGGCCGAGCACCAGAGGCCAGCAGGAAAGTTGCAACCTTTGCCCATTCCGGAGTGGAAATAGGAGCAGATTTCTATGGACTTCGTTGTGGGTCTACCCAGGACCAGGAGAGGGTACGACTCAATTTGGGTGCTCATGGATCGATTGACAAAAGAGGCTCACTTCCTACCAGTGAAGACCACTTTCAGTTTTTCTCAGTATGCCCAGATTTGCATCGACGAGATCGTACGGTTGCATGGCGTACCGACTTGTATCGTGTCAGACCGAGGCACCCAGTTTACCAGCCGGGTATGGCAGAGACTTCAGGAGGTATTGGGCACCCGTTTGAGTTTCAGCACAACATTTCATCAGCAGACCGACGACCAGTCAGAGCGGACTATTCAGACTCTCGAGGACATGCTCCGAGCCGGCGTTTTGGACTTCGGAGGTAGCTTGGATCATCATTTACCTTTAGTGGAGTTCTCCTACAACAACAGCTTCCAGGATACTATTCAGATGGCACCTTTTGAGGCTTTGTATGGGAGGAGATGTAGATCACCCGTCTGTTGGACTGAGCTGAGCTAGAGCAGTATTTTGGGGCCGCAGATCGTGCAGGAGACGACCGAGAAAGTACAGTTGATTCGAGATCGTATGAGAGCGGCTCAGAGCAGGCAGAAATCGTATGCAGACAGACGCCGTCGCAAACTAGAGTTCGCAGTTGGCGATCATGTTTTTCTGAGGGTTTCTCCGATGAAGGGTGTGATGTGATTTGGAAAAAAGGAAAGATTAGTCCCAGATTTGTAGGTCCCTTCGAGATCCTCGAGCGTGTCGGCGCAGTTGCATATCGTTTGGCGCTTCCACCCAGCTTTCCATATGTTCACCCCGTATTCCACGTGTCGATGCTATGCATATATCTTCATGACCCTTCTCACACGATTCAGTATCAGACCGTTCAGCTTTAGAGCGATCTTTCGTTCACCGTGCAGCCTGTAGTGATATTGGATCGGCAGGTGAAGAAACTTCGATCAAAGGTCCTGCCATCTGTGAAGGTTCTTTGGCACAGCCCGAATGGTGAAGAGATCACTTGGGAGGCCGAGGGAGAGATGCGGAAGAAATTCCCTCATCTCTTTGAAGGTACGCGTAGCTATATAGTTTAAATTCGGGGACGAATTTTCTTAAGGAGGGAAGATTGTAACACCTTAGATTGTGTTTAGTGGTAATTGTGTGTTAATGTGGGGTTTTTGTTAAAAAGTTTACCAAAACGGGTTTCAAATAATTTATCTGGTTTTATGAATATTTTATTAGAATTTTATCTGGACTGCACACACTTGTGCATGTTAACTAGGGTTAAGTCTAGGGTTAAACCATGTTTAGATGACCATGGTGGACTAACCCATTTGTTAAGTTAATTTGTTTTTAATTAATGGTTTTATTTTTTAAAATTTGAATTAGTGTTAGGGGTTGACTAGTAGGTGAGAGAGAGAGAGAGGCCATGATGGCTTGTGTCATGCTTGGTATTTAATGAGGAGAGAGGGTGAGGGGCTAACTCCCATTTTATTTTCAAAACCCTTGTATTTTTCCCTCACACTCATTCTCACACATATCTATCCCTCTCACTCTCACACACACCAACACACAACAACAACAACAGCAACATCAGCAGCAGCAGCAGCTACAACAGAAGCAACAGCAGCAGCAGAAGTGGAAGCAATAACAACAACACCATAGCAACAGCAGCACGGCAACACCAACAACAACACAGCAGTAGCAGCAACATAGCAGCATCAGCACCAGCACGGCAGCACAGCAACACCAGCAGCAATAGGAGCAACATCTGAAGCAGCAGCAGCAAACACAGCAGCAGCAGCAACCCCTTCTCCTTCTTCTTCTTCTCTTTCTCCTGCATCCAAGGATCCCTAGAGGTATAATCTCTTAACTTGACCTCTTTCTTTGCTAGGATATGGTTTCTAAGCTTAAGTTTAGTGTTTATTATATGAATTAGTGCTAGTTTTGGGTAATTTGAGTGAGATTTGGGAAAGAGATGGTTTTAATTGTTACAGTAGCCTTACTAAGTGCTGTTAAGACCAGTTAACCCAAGATTTATCCCAGATTTCAGTAAAATACCAGATTGTTTCGATTTGGTGTAATTTAGCGTTTAAATTGGACTTTTAGCCTTTCTGGGATCTGCTCATGACCCGGGCACTTCAGGAAAAAGTTATGAATACTGTAGCTTAGTGACCATGCCAGAGACACACACACGAAGCACGAGGACCCCTCTCCCCTTTTTGGCCGCAGATTTAATCCATCTGGCCGCAAATTGCGGCCAGAAGGTGGGTTGGGGTGTTGGGTTTTGGTGTGTGGGGGTCTGCTGTATAGTTAGGGGTTTTGGTATGTACAACTTTTTCTGTTTTGACTCGAGTCAAAATATGGAGCATTAAACCTTGTTTCGATGTTTTTAAACTTGTGCGACACGTGGGTGATCTGAGTTGGTTCTGTGGTGCGCTGTGCGACACAGCGTGTCGGGTTGGTTTATGGTGAGGTTATGCACGTCGCAGCGTATCGAGTGCACGCGCGTTTAGATTCACACACGAGTTATTCTTTTAATCGATATATCACGTTCTTGCAGGATTTGCCTTATGTATGTTACTTTATGTAAATTCTAGGTTCGCAGTCGGGAACTTCGAGCACCGCGGAGAAAGGAAAGCAGGTGGTCGGACACAACTAGCGCGAGATCACGGGTGAGTAGATGTAGCAACTACGGGGGATAATCGTTTGGATGGCGCAAGTCGCCCGATAGTTTAAGTAATTTAAAGATTCCTAGTGATTTTAGTAATTATGAGTTAATGCTTGCATAACAACTTGTTACATTCATGCTCTATATTGACATACATATGCGAACTCATTCTATAGGACACCTGCACCATTGCCAGGGTTTTTATATGCAGCACGGGCACTATTCTTGCGTACATACACGCCTTGGTAATTGCCATGCCACAACACTAGATAACTTATAATCTGAAACATTTTCACCAAATTTGATGCTTAAACCTGTTCTATTGCATTTAAATCCTTAAAATGAAATTGTAGGATTGCTATTCATGTGCATGTACCTCATTACATCATTTGTTCATACCTAGTCTATTAATCATACATTGCAACTTGACTATTGATACCATATTCATTCATTATCACTAACACATGCACTTATGATGATTTCTTAAGATTTTTGATATTTCTGGATTTCGGGGGAAAGCCGCAAGAATTTCTAAACATATTATCTCTTTTAAAATATGGAAAGTTGTGGTTTTCTAGTGATGTAAGTGTCGTCCACCATGAGTTTTCTGTGGTTTTCGAGACCCGTTTCGAGGAGTTGGATGAACCGTCTTTTGTATATGGTGGGCCCGGTAAGGTATCCCGGGGCGAGAAGATCGCAGATGATGGCGTTGAGCCTGGCAGGGGAGCACTACCTACTGGTGACTTTTTGGCACGACGGATATCCAGAGGATACCGACCGTGGCCACGAGATGTTGAGATATGGATATTTGAGATGGGTCAGCCGGACGGCTGAGGCCAGAGATACTGTGATATGGATACATGAGATTTGAGACAGTTTTGAGGTGTCGATGCTGGACACGGATTCTTGATGATTCTAGTGATGTTTTGCTGATATTTCAAAAGAGATTCCAAAAAAGAAAATCATGATTCTTATACCTACCTATTCAGATCACGAGTTGATTCATGTTGCATACATACCTGCTAGCACATTCATGTTGCATACATACCTGCTAGTATATCTTGCCTTATCTGTATTGTAGATGCTAGGATGCTTGTGTACATACTTGCGATAGCCTCTATAGATGTTATTTATTACTCACGAGTTGGCAACTCACCCTCGTTGTGCCACAGCCTTTTTGCAGGTCCGCTCCGTCAGCACAGTAGCGGCGGGCACACTAGCTTCTTTTGCCTCTTTTGCCCGGACTCGAGGTTTTTGCTCGTAGGTGGTTGTGTTATTATTTTGTACTACCTTGTATATTCGTTGTATCTAGAGTACTCCATCTGCTGTATCAGCTGCACCTGTTATTCGTATTGTTGTATATTGACCTAGAGATGAGGCTGTGAGATTATGGACTTTTATGCTGTATTTTGGGTCGAGCTCACTTGAGTCGACATGATATTTTACTTGTGCTTCTTATGCTTATTTATGCACATTGCTGTTTTACATTGCGTGGGATTTGTGACCGCCTTGGGGCGAAGAGCTAGCTCCCACTTGGGGATGCCATATATCATGTTATTCATTTATACTCATGTTTTTTTACCTGTTTGGGGTCCTGTTTATACAAAGGAGACTCTGCCGGATTTTTTGGAAAAAGGGATGTTGCTTTTAAAAAGCTTGATGTGACTTAATGGGTTAAATCGCTTTCACAAAATTGGTTTTCCTTCACTTTATTTCTTAATCGGGTTTTGATTTCTGGGCTTTAGCTTACTTATTTTACGTATGCCTTGAGACGTTTCGTAACTTAAGTGCCAGTCACGTTCCGTACCCTGCGGGTCGTGACAGATACCTCCTAAATCCTGGGTTTTGGATATATGAGATAGATCTAAATGGATGTTAGAATTCTCACTAGGTTTCGTGAGATGGTATCAATCAATCCTGGGGAGAATCTCTGGATATCTTCCAGGGTGGTAAGGTCGACTGAATGTCAGTCACAGGCATTGTCTTTACCCTCAGTGCAGGGACGGTATGTTGGAAGAGTTCCAAGATAGATACTGTGGAAAACTAGACGATAAAGGCTGGATACATCGCTACCAAGGATGCTACCAAAGAGGCAGTCTGGGTGTGTATTAGTTCATGAGATGAACTTCGTTCCTACCATTGTGTGACAATGGAGTTATGGATTAGGCCTAGGAACCCCCGTCCCATTAATAATTCAGACATATTCTAAGGCAGTATCACCTGATCATGGAGATGGTTGATCTCCAGGGAGATAGAGGTTATGAGAGTAAACACAGAGGACAACACGGCGGGTCCACCCATAAAGGCCTTTTCCCATGAGACTCTTATTGGATGGTTGAGTATGAGATACTACAACCACTGCTATATGACGGCCCTAGTGCAAGTGGGAGATTGTTAGTTATATATATGCACTAGAGGCCATTACTGTACATGCGATGTATATTGTAGTGGATTCTTGGACATACATAGTGAGAACCTTCTTGCTCGATATGATAGTATGCTACCTGGTTGCACTTTATTTTAACATGTACACTTATTGTCTCTCTATTACATGTTGATAAAGCCGTTAGAATGAGTACTTGACTACCAGGATTATGATGCAGATCATACTAGTGGGGACAGAGTAGTCGGTAAGTACATCCTTCAAATGTTCCTACTCGTAGGTGTATCGAGATAGGGCATAGATATACCAGAGTAGACTAGCGTGTAGCTTCTCGACTCATGTAGATGGGCGATGGATGATACCATATCCATTGGTGTTTGACATCAAAGATGGTAAACGGGTGCTCAGTGGAGACTGGGTACACTGGACGGACTCGCCAAGAACTCCTAGATGGTATTATACCACACGCCAGATGGAAGTTCTCAGGTAACACTGGTACAGGTTAGTCTGTCGACCCGAGATCGTCATAAAGTCTTGTGTGATTCCCACTGTGCTTTGATTTCCACCTTACCACGCTCAAGAGAATGTGCAAAACGGTGGTTTTTGGGTACAGTCCCGAGTCACATGGAGGAAATGAGAGATAGGAGGGGATTCGCCTCTCCCGGTATAAGGAGTTGATGTTGCACTGTGCTCAATTGGCTATAACAGGAAGTCCCTGGCCAGGGCTGATTTTGAGATATACTAGTAAGTGTTATCAGTAGTTTCTCGACCCGTTATGAGCCTAACATCGGCATGACTTATCGAGTTACTAAGGTCTGATGTTTACCACTCCTAGATGAGATATGCGACATATCATACGAAGAGACCGGACTGTACGGTAGTATTACTGATTGGATTCGCAGGAGTGTGAGCAGGCTTGCTAGTTGATCTTCCAATCTCTCAATACCCGGGTGGCCTTTCTGTTTAGCAGACCGCTTGCGGCTTGTGGGTGTTTGATATGATCATCACCTACTGCCGGCGTATTGACGAGTCTTTAGAGTCCTACACAGAGGTTTCCTGGTTCATGCGAAATGGAGTAGGAGCACACATGTGATATGTACGGGACCGAGATTAATGTGCGTATATGATATCGTATTCTATTCTCGCGATATATGTATGTTAGTTATGTATTTGCCCTAGTGGCCATTGTTGTACATATGATGTATATTATAGTGGATGCTTGGATATATATAGAGAGGGCTTTCTTGCTAGATATGATAGTATGCTATCAGGTTTCACTTTGTCTAAACATGTTGATTGGTATTGGTTTACTGTCTTGCACTCTCATGTTGATAAAGCCCTTAGGATATGTACTCGACTACTAGAACTATGATGCAGATCATACTAGTGGGGCCAGGGTAGTCCAAGAGTACATCCTATAACGGTTCCTAGTCGAGGGTGTATCGAGACAGGGCATCGATACTTTAGAGTAGACTAGCGTTTACGCATCTTGACCCATATGATGGGCGATGGATGATCCCATATCCATTAGTGTTTGACATAAAGGATGGTATACGGGTACTCAGTGGTGACTGGGTACACTGAACGGACTCGTCGAGAACTCCTAGAAGGTATTATACCTATCGTCAGATAGCAGTTCTCTTGTGACACTGGTACAGGTTAGTCTGTAGACCCGAGATCGTCATAGAGTCTTATGTGATTCCCACCATGCTTTGATTGCCACCTTAGCACATTCATGAGAACGTGCAAAATGGTGGCTTTTGGGTACAGTCCCGAATCACATGGAGGCAATGAGTGATAGGAGGGGTTTCGTCTCTCCCGGTATTTAGGGTTGATGTTGCGCAGTGTTCGATTGGCTATAACTAGAAGTCCCTGGCCAGGGCTGATATGGAGAGCTACTGGTAAGTGTTATTAGTAGTTTCTAGACCCATTATGAGCCTCACATCGACATGACTTATCGGTTACTGGGGTCTAATGTTCACCACCCCTAGGCAGGATATGCGACATATCAGACGAAGAGACCGGACTGTACGGTAGTGTTACTGATTGGATTCACAAGAGATTGAGCAGTCTTGCTTGTTGATCTTCTGATCGCTCAATATCCGGGTGGCCGTTACGTTTAGCTGACCACTTGCGGCTTGTGGGTGTTTAATATGATCATCACCTACTGCCGGTGTTCAGTTGATAAAACTGCACATTTAATATGACATTTTTCCTACTATTATTATATAATAAAAGGTGTTTATTATAATATATGATACATATGAGGGTTTATCTGTAAAAATACTATTTTCATGTGTTTATATATTATAAATAACATTTTGTAGGAAAAAGTAAGCATATAATATCCATGTAAAATTTGGCCCATTTATATATGCTTACCTTATTAATACCTTTGACCAATTCATAATGGTTAAGTTTAGAGTCCTACACTGAGGTTTCCGGGCTCAGGCGAAACGGAGTAGGAGCACATATGTGATATGTGCAGGACCGAGATTAATACGATATGTGATACCGTATTCTATTCTTGCGATATGTGATATCGGCCAGTTATATGTGATATAGCCGGGTTATCGGATCAAGTGTTGTTTCGATAAAATGATACATATTATATTAGTCGGTTATATATAATATAGACGGATTATTAAATCAAGTGTTGATTTTATAATTTAAAGTAGAATTATATATTAGATATATTAAATTACATTAACTAATATATTGCTCACTTAAGTATTTCATTTTCTCACATTTGGATACATTTAACATATATGTGATATATGTTTAATGTATTCTTTTCCTTTGTTACATTATATATTATATATGTGATATATAATATTGTGACATGCTAGGTTATACATGTAACTAGGGTGTATGAGATATAAACCATGCTATTGATAATTGTGGGTTTATATTTATTTAAGGTAATTCAAAATTGAGGTGGATTTCGGACAAATGCATGAAGCTTGTCAAAGCTTGTGGATGCATTGACAAAGTCCACTATTTTTGTTTTACCTAAGATATTTATTAACCTAACCCTTATCAATGAACCTATGGTTTAGTCTCTACAAGAGTTAGTGAGACATACACTCACCCATGGTTGCATTTCTAACCTCATCACAATTCATTCTCACTTGAGCTTCTTCTTCTTCTTCTTCTTCATTGATTTTGCTCTCTTGATTTTCTTCATGTGATGAAAAATAGTGAGAATTAAAATACTAAAGTGAGCAAAATTCCTACTTCATCATTCTCTTCTATACTAGCCATATAGATTAGTGTGTTAGCTTCTCTAATCCATAATTAGTGAAGAGATAGCTTGGGTTTGTGATTCCTCAAGGTAGATCATCTTGGATTGTGAAGACTGCAAGCAAGGATGCCTCATTCACCTTATGGTACCTCTCTAGAGTCCGGGAGCATGATGATCGCAGTGAAGGGACCTCAACTCGGAGCTTTAGAAGTGAAGGAGAGGACTACAATGGTTGTAATCCCTAATCACTTAGTAGTAAAGGGTTTACTTGTTGTTTAAAACCCTAATTCTCTAGTAAAGATCCTTACTTAGGTTGTTTGGCACTTGAAAATTTGAAATACGGCATGTTTGATTCCTTGTAGAACCTTGTTCTAGTGCCTAAGAATCTTACAGTGGTATCAGAGCCAAGCTAGAGCATTAGGCGTTGCGTAGGCGAAATTAAAAGTCCGAACGAATTCCGAATAACCAAATTTTTCTACTTTCAGGAAAAAATTTCAAAATTTGAAATTTATCATATTAAAAATATTCAGAAAATCATGCAAGTAATTCTATGGACCCTCTTGAAGAACAAGTCCCTAACTCGCTTTAGTGACCGTGGAGCCGCGGCCAAAATATGGTTTTGGCGGCGGTTCCGCGGCGCCACTAAGGAGGCAAGGGACGACACTTCAACGGTTGGTCCATTGGTACTGGAGAATGCTTCTGGGAATTTTTAATAGTGCTTAAGTGTTGAGCTCTTTGGGATTTTTGGGAATTCATTGATTCGATCGAATTGTTTAAGGTCGTCTAGCTTTCTGAAATGTCATACAATAATTGGAATCAACATATTTGTTTGTTGAGTGTAAATCTAACTTTTCGGTCTCGGTTGTAATTGGAAATCTTGTTGAATTATCCGACTTATTTTGAAAAAGTGTTTTCATGGGTGTGACCTAAATGCGAGCTTTACATTGTTAGGCATGAAATCTTGGATATGTGATATCCCGTGTTTGGGTTGTCTAAGGGCAGTTACGATTCCAATTGTTGCTATACATCAACGATAATTGGAATACACATATTTACTTATGTTGATGACATGTGATGTTATGTGTTGCTGTGATATGCTATATTGGATCGTCGTGATCTGAATAGCCGGGGGTTTTATGTGATATGAGGTTTTTATTTTCATTCATGTAAAATTCAATTGTATGTAATATTCTTTATTGGGGCACTTCCGGGTTGAGGATGATGTCACCTTTGTATATTATTTACTTTTCCGCATTAGAATACACCCAAGGATGGGGGCACAAGCGACCGGGTTCTAGGGTCCAGAGGGAGGCCATCTCGAGGAGTCGAGACCGGGTCTCCTAACCCTAGAATTGGGAGGGTTGCTTGCCACTCTCGTAGGGGTCTAGAGATGTGGGTTTGGCTATTCATCGCAACCGTGGAATCCGTGTTTTATACAGGCTTAAAATGAAACACGGATGACCTAGTATATCCAATATTTCATATGTTATCTTCTGCTTCTAATATTCTGTGATGTGATCATTTTAAATGCGTGAGACGAATGCTTTATTATTGTATATATGATATATAATAAACATTGCTTATGTTTTGCACCCGCGCTAGTCCCGCCCCGGTATGCCGTTAGTTAAGTAACCTAACGGTGCATAACGGGACACTATGGCGAATGCGGAAGGCATAAGCGTACGTTTTATTTTCGTTTATTTTGTGATTCTTAGGAAGATTAAATGATAGGACGTCGTTAATGAGATTAATGAAAGAAAAGAAACCTAAAAGATGTTGTAATCAAATTTATAAAAAGGGTAGCTCTAGTTTTTGCTTTGCATAGCGGTATTCGTTGTAAAATATCCATCATCTTATTCGATAAGGAAAGAGCCAAGATCCCTTCACCGGGATTGACCTCTTTTGCAAAACTAGCAGATTATACAACTCACTCGGTTTTGTTTTTGATTGCTTCTATAGTTCTTTCTTTGCATAGCGGTATTTATCAAATATCCTGCACCTTATTCGATAAGGAAAGAGCCGAGATCCCTTCACCGGGAGTGACCTCTTCAGCGAAACTAGTAAAAGCCTCAAAAACACACCTTTTAAAAATCACTTGTTTCTATAACGATATCGAGTTCATTACGCAAAAGGTTTTCATAAAAACCTGTCGTAGCACTCCGTCATTTCAGATAAAGATTATTTAGTATTCGTGCTGCGTTTGTTGACCTCTGTCAAGGCGTAGTGTGCAGTAGCTGTTTAGTTCTTATCTGTAAAACATGTGATGAGATTGGATTAGGGTAGTCGTACGACCTTGTTGACCTCTGTCAAGGGTCGTGCGGGTGGGTTTGATTCAATCAAGAAATGGCGGGTTGAACTTGACTAGTGCACTATGGTTTGTTGACCTTTGTCAAGGTCATAGCATGCTAGGGGCAAAAACATTATCGGGAATTTCAAGTGTTGAAATTTGAAATGAGATAATATACCTTCAATGAGATAGTTGGATCCCGATACCCACTGCGAGTAAGAGTTTCTCCTGGGAGAGTTTTACACATGACAATTAGCTGATCAAGTAGGTGTCTAGAAAGGTGTTTACGGGGTTATGCCTCTGGGAAATTGAGGTTTATTTTAATTAGGTCCGTGAGAAAGCACAGGGAACCTCCCTCAAATTACAAACACTGGCCTGGCTGAAAGATTGGCGAACTTGTAAGGTGTAATTAATCCCAGCTAGTCTTACCTTTTAGGATCTGAAAATATATGATAAAAGTAGTGGGAGCCATCATGATTAGATAAGGTAATAACCAATCTAATCTTGCAAGAGCATACGCTAAAGTGTTTTCTTCTCTCTCTCTCCAGGTAGTGACCATGTCAGGCCTTAATCAAGAAAATAATATGGATGTATTGACCGAACCCGCTTATTATACTGAGCAGGGGAACGTTGGTTCCGTTCTCTCTTATAACTGTTATAAAACTGAATAGGAAATAGGGTTACATCCGGATTGTCACGCCACAAAAATGAAGAACAAGCATGTTGAAGCATCTTCTTCGGGTGTGTTAGTTATCAAGAACTGTTTCTCAGTTCACCCTATGTCCTGGGTATTAGATACCGGATCAGGATCCCGCATATGTAATATGTTACATGAGCTACGGAAAGGTAGAGAACTTGGAGAGGGTGATCATTCCGTAAAAGTAGAGAATGGTGCAAATGTTGCAGCCAAAGCAGTTGGCGAATATCACCTTGTATTACCAAATGGTAATACATTGATTCTAAACGAATGCTATTACATTCCGACCCTGATATGCAATATTATATCAGTTTCTTTATTAAGTAAAGAAGGATATAATTTTGTAGTACATGATAATGTTATGAACATCTTCCTAGATCAAAAGTTGATTGGATCAAGCTCGTCAAATAATAGCATATACGTTCTGAATCAAACCACGGTTCTTAATGTATAAAACACACACAAGAAGAAGAGTTTAGAAATGAACGAATCCTTCTTGTGGCATTGTAGACTAGGTTATATCAATACGACACGACTAGCTATGTTGTATAAGGATGGATATTTAAACCCATTCGAATTTTCATCTTATGACACTTGCCAGTCATGTCTCAAAGGCAAAATGACCAAAACTCCGTTTAGTGGATACGGAGAAAAAGTTACAAAACTCTTTGGACTGATACATAGTGATGTATGTGGTCCCATGTCTACACATGCCAGGGATGGTTCCTCGTACTTCATTACATTCACTGACGATCTCTCAAGATACGGACATGTGTTCCTGTTGAAACACAAGTCTGAAGCTTTTGAGAAATTCAGAGAATATAAGCATGAAGTAGAGAACCAAACGGGTAAAAGTATTAAGATCCTTCGATCTGATCGAGGATGAGAATACTTGAGCAATGAGTTCTGGGATTATCTAAAAGAGAATGGGATTCTCTCTCAGCTTACTCCACCATATACACCACAACACAATGGTGTATTGGAACGGAGAAATCGCACCCTATTACATATGGTGCGCTCTATGATGAGCACCGCTGAGTTACCTATTTCCTTTTGGGGTTATGCGCTTGAAGCACCAGCATACCAATTGAATCAGGTTCTATCAAAATATGTGCCTACCACACCATATAATATATGGAGTGGGAAGAGACCGTGTCTTAAACGAGTTAAGATATGGGGTTTTCCGGCCTATGTCAAAAGCAATAATCCGGACAAACTCGAGGCACGATCAGTTCTTTGTAAGTTTGTTGGATATCCTAAACATTCAAATGGATATCTATTCTACCACGGTAAACAACAAAAGGTGTTTGTTTCTCAACATGCCACCATTTTAGAAAAGGAATTTCTTGCAAAAGATATTAGTGACGAAGAGGTAGAGCTGGAAGAAGTTCCAGCAGAACAAACTACAACTGAAGATTTAGTAGAACCAGAGGATTCGATAGTTGCCAACGAACCTCAGCCTCTCCGCCGATCTAGTAGGGTTCCTCATCCACCTGAGAGATACTACGGTTTTCTCATTGATGGTGGAAGCGAGGACTGCATCATGGAAGATGATGACCCGACTATCTTCGAGCAGGCCATCACGAGTGATGACTCGGTGAAATGGCTGAATGCAATGCGATCTGAGATGGAATCCATGTACACCAACAAAGTATGAACTTTGAAAGTTTCTCCTGAAGGGGTAAAACCTATTGGGAGCAGGTGAATCTTTAAGAAGAAACTTGGTATAGATGGAAAAGTTGAGACTTTCAAATTTCGTAAAAACTATTCGATTTGCGAATTTGGGGTTTTCGTAAAATGGTATAAATATATACCAATATTTGGGAAATAATTGGAGATTAAAATAATTTATTCACTTAAAAATATATTTATCGGATTTGGGCATTTTTATAATTAAATATATGTAAGTTTAAATTAAACTCGATTAATGCACTACTAATCACGATTATGCCAAATCCGTATTTTTAATTAATCATGGCTTGTGCACCATGACATGTTGCATTTTGATACATGTTGTTTTCATTGCATTTGTGCATTAATTGTGAGTGAGAAAGGATAAAGAGAAAAAGAAAAAAAAGAACAAATGATTGAAGAGAGAGGGGAGGGACAAAAGTCATGACATGGGGCATGGGCTCAAGAGAGAGAGAGAGAGAGAGAGAGGATGGCATGCTACCCCCTTGACCCTTCTTCATTTCTTTCCTTCATCATTTTATTTCCTCAACTCCTCCTTCATCTTCTTCATCTCCTCCATCACCTCCTCTACTCCATGAAAGCATCTCTAATTCTTCACGAAAACCCTATACTCCCTTCACTAAAAATGATCCCCACCTCATCCTAAACCCTTTGGACCAATCAAATTTGGATTTTGAAGACTTTGGTCATCTAGGGTTTTTCTTGAGTTGCTTCCAAGAGGTATAAATTCCATTTCACACCTTGTAATTAGTTTTCCTTGCATCCTAGTTTAGTTTAGAGTTAATCTTGTGTAGAGTGTGATCTTTGAAATTTCCAAGTTGATGTTTTGTGAATTGTTGACTTGTTAAGATGCTATAGAGGTGTAGTGAGTGTTTCAAGACCTTAGAGATTTCTTTTCTGGACCAGAACAGATATTAGAACCCGATACACGAACTTAGAATTTACCCCGTATCGGTTTTGTGAAGTATTTTGTTGGACTATAGGGTATTTGGATCTATCTGGGATATTTTTAAGAAAATCAAACAAGTCCATTAACCTAGATAACCACAAGAAGACCACCACCGCAATACGAAACCATTTTGGCCTACCCAAACCGGCGACGCCAGAATATTTGGTGATCTCCCCGGGCCTCCTATTTGCATTGGAGTTATAGTTTTTCCTGTAGCTCACTTACCCTATAAACTATCCCATGTACTTGGTTGTTTAGTCCCAATTGACCTCAGATAAAATCTGGGAGCTGTTTGTGAGTGCTTTGGCAAAGTATTCCGATATTTGAACTTGGGTTTTGTTATTTGATATTGTATTTGGTTGTTGGGCGTTTGTACATCAACGAAGAGGGTTATTTTGTTGATTTTGCATGGGTAGGCTATAGGTTTTAACCTATAAGCAATTCATGTGCCCTATCGGTTTTCGGATATTGATTTTAATAGCATTTCGATTGTATGTTGATATGTAAGTACCTTCACGCGGTCTTCCGAGACGACGGGGCACATCGACTTCGTCCTAGCGAGGAGTATTGCAGGTGAGTAGATTTATATCTACGGGGGAAGTCGGGTGGATGGCGTATAGCACCCCAGCAATTATAAAATGGAAACCGATTTATATATATAGAATATAGTCAGAGAAACCTATACTAGGAACCTACGGATGTGATTAAAGAATTTAGTGTGAAATGATATGATAGATAAAGATGTCTCGAATAGGTATATGAGGATATGAAATGTGAATGTGAATCGCGATATATATATATATATATATATATATATATATATATATATATATGTAGTTGCAAGAGAATAAGTATGAGGTTTATAGTGGCATGATATGAGATCGATAAATACGACATGAGATTAATAAGATAGAATGTATGTGTAAGATGATTTGATATGAGATATTGATGTGATGGAAGGAGTATATGATGAAATATGATGACTTGGCTTAATATGTCGTTATACGGATGAGAGGTGATATGAGAATATAGATACTGTTGCAAAGACAGGGTATCGGATTTATACGTATGTGACTTGATAGGTATGTGTCTGTGTGTGTGTGTGTATATTTATGAGGATAATAAGTGATCTGTCGTACGAGACTTTAGATCATTACCCTCATTGTTGTATAGGTCTATAGAATCCTTAATTGTTTAATGCCGCCGTACGCGACGAGTTTAACTGATGATTGATCCATACCCTTGACTCGATGATGCCGTACAATGGATTATACCGTACGTGATGCTGTGAGGCTGGACTGCCGATTGATAGATTCATCGACTCGGATATGTTATAGATATTGTTAATCACTGTCTACACTACTTAGTTTAGCTCTTATGTAGATGTTAGATTAGATACGTATACCTTATAATAGTGCGCTTACGATTTACTTCATGCTACGTTTACGATATTCTCTTTGCATTACGTATACATGTTCTTCCATTATTTGTTATGATATCGTCAGGTAGTACACCTACATAATTACCGATGGCGTATGTTACATTTACACGGATTGCCAACTCACACACTTTCATCATCGGTAATTACTATGTCACTTACACAGTTAAAATTCTATATCATGCTATTACTCTTAATTGTTCAGTATTATCACATGACTTGTTGGCATGACATACTGATATGCTCACATCACTATTCTATGTTGCATAATATACTTATATGCTCACATTTCTGTTCTATGTTTGCATACATCTTGCTTTATGATCATACGCATTGAGATGCTCTTTTCATGAGATTCTGGATTTTAGAACCGTGGTTATATTTCAAAAGAATGTATGGATTTTTTTAAAAACCTGGTTTCTTTTGATATGATATTTCGATGCGTCCACCATGAGTTTTCTCGGTTATGAGCTATGTGATACCCGATTCGAGGAGCTCGATGAAAAGTTTGCGGGTACATGGTGGACCCGGTATGGTACCCCGAGGCAAGAAAGGTATGTTGTGCAGTAGACGATGAGTCTGGAAGAGGGACTACTACCTACCAGCGATAGTTTGGACCCGGCGGTTATCCGGAGGATACCGACCGGAGTTGTGAGATGGATATGGGCCGATCCGGACTGACGGAGTCCATGTGCTTGTCACGACCCGAAGGTATGGAACGCGACTGGCACTTAAATTACGAAATGTCTAAAGGCGTAACGTAATCTAAGTAAGCCAAAGCCCAGAAAACTAAACCGTTTAACAAATAGAGTGAAGGAAAACAAAGCAAGTGGTTTTAAGTAAAAATAAGTGGCATTAAACATTTAAAAGCAACATCATATTTTCCCGAAAATTTCGGCAGAGTCTCCTTTCTAAATACTTTCCCCCAAAGGGGTACAACACATGAAAATACATATAAATAATGAATAATGCATCCCCAAGCGGGAGCTAGCTCTTTGCCAAAGGCGGAATCACAACTACATGCAATATGTATATCAAAAGTGCATAATAAGCATCTCAAAGCAAGAAATAAGAAAATACCACTTCGGCTCAAGTGAGCATCGACACCAAACACTACAAATACAAGTCTCACGAGTCTCACCGTCTAGTCTAATATACAAGGGTAGATGGAGTATACTAGATACAAATAATATACACGATGGCATAAAATATCCTCGCAACCCACCTATGAGCAATGCCGCAAGTCCAGGCAAAAGGAACAGAATGAGGAAGTGCGCCCGCTGCTACTGTGCTGACGGGTCGGACCTATAAGATACCGTGGCACAACGGGGTTGAGTTGCCAACTCGTGAGTAGTAAGTAACATCGTATAAGGCTATCGTAAGCATGCACGCAAATGCGTCTCAACCTACGCATATGGATATGATACGAAGTACTAACATGAAAGCCACATGAATGCATAATCAAAACGAAACCTCAACAAGTCTGGTATGAGAAAATCTTTGTTCTTAACTTAGAAAAACCTCTGTGCAATAAACTGAACTATCATCAATGAAATCAACAGAAAATCCGTGTCAAGCATCGACACAAAATATATATCTCAATATCTCAATGTATCAATATCTTAGTATCTCAATGTCTCAATATCTCAATATCTCATTGTCTCAATATCTCAATATCTCAATAACTCAATATCTCAGGCTCCGTCAGTCCGGATCGACCCATATCATCAAATTTCATGACTACGTCGGTATCCTCCGGATATCCACCGCGTTAAAAATAACCGGTCGGTAGTGCTCCCCTGCCGGGCTCATCGCCATCATCTGCGGCCCTCTTTCCCCGGTATACCGTACCGGGTCCACCATGCACTCGCAGACGGTCCCTCCCCTACCTCGAATCGGGTGTATGACACTGCTTAAGGACCGAGAAATCCCATGGTGGACACCACACACATCATATCACGAGATAACCACAACTTACATTTTTAAAATGGTAATACGTTTTTAAAATTCTTACTGTTTCTCCAAAATCCATAAATCTCATAAATACTGAAATCCTCGAGAAGAATCACAATATGTAAACATGTCGGTGATGATAGTTGTCTATGATACGATAGTATATACCCTGCGAAGTACGGCCAGAAGCTATACATGAATCATGATGCAATGAGGTATGTATATATGACTAACAATCCTATGTATCCATCCTGATGAAATGACTATACGGGTATAGATTTACAGATCATATATGATGCAACGCACATATACCGATTCTAAGCAAGTTCTATAGTATTCGTGATATAGCAATTACCAAAGGCGTGCGTGTTCGCATGAATAGTGCATGTGGCATGAACCAATGGTAATGGTGCAAGTGTCCTATGAGATAATATCATATATATTTATAATGATGCAATGCAATGAGATGAATGACTAGGAGACTACGCATATAATTACAAGCACTACTAGTAATCCTGACTATCGGGCGCTTTGCTCCATCCAGAGGATTCCCCCGTAGATGTGTACATCTACTCACCGGGACGCCATGGCTAATCTGATCCGATTTCTGCTCTGCCATTTCCGCGCCACATCCGACGGCTCTGCACACGATTCTAGAAACGTACACAAGTAAATAAAAGAATAAATATATTAATATTCGCGGACACAAACAATACAAGTCAACCACGCGCACTAACTTAACGCGCACGCACTTGGTGCACAAAACACGCTCGCGACAACGCAACAAACCACAACTAGGGTCTCTATACGTGGCAAATCCCAAACCTAAAACCCAATCGTACCAATCGCGCATTCACAACACACTAAATTTTATATGAAATAGGTAGTAACCCATCAAAACCTCAAACTTAATTCAAATCGATTTATTCCAAAAACCTAGTAAACATCAATTTACCATTTTACTTCAAATCTTGATTTTTAACAAAACTACTGGCCACAATAATCACTTAATAACCTAATTAAGACACACAAATCCTAACTAAATTTTAATTTCACCTAATTACACACTAATTAAAAACTTATTTTGCAAAATATATAATTAAGACAATTTAAAAATAACAATTAGCAACTTAACAACTAGATTAAATTTTTCATGTCTTAACATGTTAAACTACACATTGCTACCTAAATCAAGTGATGTAAACTTTAATTTAATATCAAACCCTTCTCTTTAAAATTTTATTTTGCAATTAAAGTTATATTAACATCTAATTAAAATTAGATTTAAGCATAAATTAACAAGTAACAATTTGGATGAAGTTTTATACCTCAAGATCATGAGATCAAACATGCAAACTTAGCCTCCCAATTTGCGTCCTTGCTCCAAGATCCATGCTAGATTAGGCAAAGGAATAATGGGTGATGGTTTGATTATGAATTTGTGAGGTTTTATACTGATTTTTGATGGAAAAAAGAAGAATTTTGAAGGGAAAAGGAGGTGGAGAAATGGGGGCCCTGCTGCCATGGGGGGCTCGGCCAACGGGAGAGAAAGAGAGGGTCAGGTGTTATGTGGCATTTTTCCAAGTCAAGAAAACCCATACCTCAATTATTTACACCCCATACTTCTTTATTATTTCATTTCATTATTTATTTATTTTCTATTTGAACTTTTCTTGAAATTTCTAGAACTATCTACGACCTTTGAAAGAAAAGAGCATGTTACGAGATTAGTTTAAGTTGTCATGGTACAATGCAACTTGTAGTTAATCCAAAATAATTTGTAATTAACACTAATTAGTGTATAAGTGTATGATTAAAATAATAATTAAAAATAATTAATTAAAGGAAAATCTTTATGAAAACTAGCAAGTTGTAAGTGACTAATTAAATACCAATACTAGCCATTACATAGTTAAAATAGGTATATTCAATTCTATGTGGAAAAATTATTATATTTTGGTTTTTACGGAAAAAACCAGTTATTTTACAGATTATCGGAAAATTCCTCTAAATGATTTTTAAAACGTTACAATCTTTCCCCCTTAAAGAAATCCGGTCCCCGGATTTAAAATCTAACTACGCGTACCCTCAAAGAGATGGGAATATTTCTTCCACATCTCGTCATCGGCTTCCCACGTGACCTTTTTCGCCGTTCGGGCCACGTCAAAGAACCTATACGGGCGGTATGACCTCGGACCTCAGTTTCTTCACCTGCCGATATAGAATGACTAACGGCCGCTCGGTGAAAGAAAGATCGCGCTCCAGCTGGATCGTCTGATGTTGTATCATGCGAGAGGGGTCATGAAGGTACTTGTGGAGCATTGATACATGAAACACGGGGTGAATATCTTGAAAGCTGGGTGGAAAAGCTAAACGATAAGCAACTGCGCCGACACGCTCGAGAATTTCAAAAAACCCACCTATCTGGAACTAAGCCTTCCTTTTCTTTCCGAATCTCGACACGCCCTTCATCGGAGAAACCTTCAAGAAAACATGATCTAGAACGACGAACTCAAGTCTGCGCCGACGTCGGTTTGCATAAGATTTCTGCCTTCTTTGGGCCGCTCTCATCCTATCCCAAATCAACTGAATCTTTTCGGTCGTCTTTTGCACAATCTGTGGTCCCAAAATACTGCTCTCACATAGCTCTGTCCAACAAACTGGTGATAGAAATTTCCTCTCATATAATGCCTCGAAGGGTGCCATCTGAATCTTCTCCTGGAAGCTGTTATTATAGAAAAACTCTATCAAAGGCAAGTGGCGATCCTAATTCCCACAAAAATCTAGAACGCAAGCTCGGAGCATATCCTCAAGAGTCTGAATGGTCCGCTCTGACTGACCATCGGTCTAATGGTAGAAACCTATACTGAAACTCAATCGGGTGTCCAAAGTCTCTTAAAGTTTCTACAATAGTCGGCTGGTGAACTGGGTGCCTCTGTCGGACACAATACAAGTCGGAACTCCATGTAGTCGCACAATCTCATCAAAATATATCTTGTACGGTTCCTAAGCACGACAGCAAGGTTCCGGGTGGTATCGTCCATGCCAAATTCAATTTTTTGTCATGCTAAAGAACTCTAATATAGGATGTTTAACTAGAGAATCATACGAAAACAAGATGTAAATAACTTTACAACTAAGTGATTAGGGATTACAACCTTTGTATTCCATTCCTTCACTTCTTTAGCTCCTTGTAGTGGTCCCTTCACTGCGATCATTGAACTCTCAGACTTTTGAGATGCTCCACAAGATGTACGATGCATGCTAGCTAGAAGTCTTCAAAGTCTATGATGATCTACTTCGAGGAAACACGGACTCAAGCTATCTCTTCACTAATAATGAATTAGTGAAGCTAACATCCTAAACTATATGGCTAGTATAGAAGAGGATGATGAAGTAGAAATTTTTCTCACTTTAAAATTTATTATCTTATAATTTTTCTTTATCTCCTCAAATCAAAGAGAGAGCTTGAGAGAGATGAAAATGAAGAAGATGAATGAATAATTGCTTGAGGCTAGAAATGCAACCATGGTGAGTTATGTCATCCTTAACCCTTGTAGAGACTAAACCATGGCTAAGTGTGAAGGTTAGGTTAATAAATATCTTAAGTAAAATCAAACAAGTGGACTAAGTCAATGGTTTTACTAGCTTCCTCAAAGCTCAACCATGACTAATTCCAAATGATGTTTAATTATTTAATAATAAATATTAAACCCTAACATTAACCCTAGCATGGTGTGAGTCTCAAACACCCTTGTTGCATGTATAACCTAGCATGTCACAATGATATATATCACATATATATTAATTGTGAACAAAATAAAACATTACAATTAACATATATCACATATATATTAATGTATCATCAAGTGAGGAAAAGTATTGCTTAAGTGAGATAATATTAGTTAATGTAATTTAATATATCAAATATATAATTCTACATTAAATTATTAAATCAACAGTTGATTTAATAATCCGGCTATATCACATAAAACCGACTAATATAATATGTATCATTTTATCGAATCAACACTTGATCCGATGACCCGGCTATATCACATATAACCGGCCGATATCACATATCGCGAGAATAGAATACGGTATCACATACACGTATTAATCTCGTTCCCGCGCATATCGCATATGTGCTTCCACTTCGTTTTGCCTGAGCCAGGAAACCTCTGTTTAGGACTCTAAAGACTCGTCAATACACCGGCAGTAGGTGATGATCATATCAAACACCCACAAGCCGCAAGCGGTCAGCTAAACGTAATGGCCACCCGGGTATTAAGTGATCAGAAGATTAACAAGCAAGCCTGATCACACTCCTGTGAATCCAATCAGTAACACTACCGTACAGTCCGGTCTCTTCGTTTGATATATCGCATATCTAGTCTAGGGGTGGTAAACGTCGGACCATAGTAACCGATAAGTCATGCCGATGTGAGGCTCATAACAGGTCGAGAAACTACTGATAACACTTACCAGTAGATCTCCATATCATCCCTGGCCAGGGACTTCCTGTTATAGCCAATCGAACACAGCGCAACATCAACCTCAAATACCGGGAGAGAAGAAAACCTTCCTATCGCACATTGACTCCATGTGAGTCGGGACTGTACCCAAAAGCCACCGTTTTGCACGTTCTCATGAACGTGGTAAGGTGGAAATCAAAGCACGGTGGGAATCACACAAGACTCTATGACTATCTCGGGTCTACAGACTAACATGTACCAGTGTCACCACAGAACTGCTATCTGACGATAGGTATAATACCAATTTGGAGTTCTCGTCAAGTCCGTTCAGTATACCCAGTCTCCACTGAGCACCCATACACCATCTTTGATGTCAAACACCAATGGATGTGGGATCATCCATCGCCCATCATATGGGTCAAGATGCGTATACGCTAGTCTACTCTGGAGTATCGATGCCCCGTCTCGATACACCCTCGACTTGGAATAATTATAGGATGTACTTATGGACTACCTTTGGCCCCACTAGTATGATCTCCATCATAGTCCTGCCAGTCAAGTACACATCCTAAGGGTTTTATTAACATGTGAGAGCAAGACAGTATCACTATACTAATCTACATATTAAGACAAAGAGCAACCAGATAGCATACTATCATGTCGAGAAAGAAAGTCCTCTCTATATATATCCAAGCATCCACTATAATATACATCACATGTACAACAATGGCCTCTATGGCATGCATATAACTAACAATCTCCCACTTGTACTAAGGCCATGTGTTGTAGTATCTTGTACCCAACATCCTGAAAAGTCTTTCAAATTGTATCTGGGGTTTGGACTTCGTGAATGGATCGGTTGTGTCAACTCTCCGGACCTCGATCTCCCGGCGATCAACTATCTCCCGGATCAGGTGATACCGCCTCAGAATATGCCTGGATCTCTGACGAGACCTGGGTACCATTGCCAAAGCCACTGCTCCATTGTTATCGCAATACAAAGGTATTGGATGCTCGATGGACGGAACCACTCCAAGTTCGTTTATGAACTTCTTCATCCAGACAGCCACTTTGGCAGCTTCGTTGGCAGCGATGCATTCAGCCCCCTTCATCGAGTCTGCCACGGTTTCCTGTATGGAACTCTTCCAACAAACCGCCCCTCCATTGAGGGTAAAGACAAATCCCGAGTGCGACTTAGATTCGTCCTTATCACTCTGGAAGCTCGAATCGATAAAGGAATCTACTGGGAGTGCACCGTTTCTATACACCAAGAAATCTCTTTAGTCCTTCTCAAGTACTTGAGAATGTTCTTCACAGCTGTCTAGTGACTCTTTCCTCGATCTGCTTGATACCTACTCACTACACTTAGTGAGTAGGCTACATCGGGTCTGGTACATAGCATTGCGTACATGATAGAGCCTACTGCCGAAGCATAGGGTAACCCTTGCATTCGAGCTCTCTCCAAATCAGTCTTGGGAGACATCTCTTTGGAGAGAGTGAGTCCAGAGATCGTGGGTAAATTCCCATACTTGGATTCTTCCATACTAAACCTCTTTAGTATGGTGTCAATGTACCTGGATTCGGACAATCCCAGTATCCGTTTAGATCTATCTATAAAGATCTTAATCCCCAAGATATAGGAGGCATCACCTAGAACTTTCATTGAGAATCTTTGTGAGAAAAAGAGATTGACCGAGTGCGGCACAGGAATATCGTTTCCTATAATGAGTATGTCATCCACGTACAATACGAGGAAGACAACCTTACTCTCTGCTACCTTCTTGTATATACAAGGTTCATCTACATTTTTGACGAAGTCAAACTCTTTGACTACGACATCAAAACAGATGTTCCTACTCTGTGATGCCTGCTTTAACCAGTAGATGGATTTAAGCAGCTTGCACACCTTTCTGCTGGTCCCACTATCTATGAAGCCCTCTGGCTGAGTCTTGTACACGCTTACTTCTAAATCACCATTTAGAATGGCGTTCTTAACATCCATTCCAGATTTCTTAGTCATGGTATGCAGCAATGGCAAGTATAATCTGGATGGAATTAAGCATAGCCACTGGAGAAAAAGGTTTCATCATAATACACACCAGGTCGTTGACAAAAACCCTTTGCAACAAGTCTAGCTTTGAAAGTCTCAACTTTTCCATCTACACCAAGTTTCTTATTAAAGATCCATTTGCTCCCAATGGGTTTACCCCTTCAGGAGAAACTTCCAAAGTCCATACATTGTTAGTGTACATGGATTCCATCTCAGATCGCATTGCAACCAGCTACTTCACAGAGTCCTCACTCATGATAGCCTGCTCGAAACTAGTTGGGTCATCATCTTCCATGATGCAATCCTCACTTCCACCATCAATGAGAAAACCGTAGTATCTCTTAGGTGGATGAGGAACCCTACTAGATCGACAGAGAGGCTAAGGTTCATTGGAAACTATCGAATCCTCTAGTTCTACAAAATTTTCTGTCGTAGTTTGTATAGCTGGAAACTCTTCCAGTTCTACCTCCTTTCCACTAATTTCTTTTTCAAGAAATTCCTTTTCTAAAATGGTGGCATGTCGAGAAACAAACACCTTTTGTTCCTCGGTGTGGTAGAAGATATCACCGTGCGAATGTTTAGGATATCCAATAAACTTACACAGAAAAGACCTTGCCTCGAGCTTGTCCGGATTTTGTGTTTTCACATATGCCGGACAACCCCATATCTTAACATAATTAAGATATGGTCTCTTTTCTTTCCAAATCTCATATGGAGTGGTTGGAATAGATTTGGTGGGAACCATATTCAATAGCTTTGCAGCTGTCTCCAGTGCATATCCCCAAATGAAAATAGGTAACTCAGCGGTGCTCATCATAGAGCGCACCATATCTAATAGGGTGCGATTCCTTCGTTCCGATACACCATTGTGCTGTGCTGTATACAGAGGAGTAAGCTGAGTGAGAATCCCATTCTCTTTTAGATTATCCAGGAACTCATTGCTCAAGTATTCTCCTCCTCGATCGGATCGTAGGATTTTAATACTTTTACCCGTTTGGTTTTCAACTTCGTGCTTATATTCTTTGTATTTCACAAAAGCTTCAGACTTGTGTTTCAACAGGAACACATGTTCGTATCTTGAGAGATCGTTAGTGAATGTAATGAAGTACGAGGAACCAATCCTGGCATGTATAGACATGAGACCACATACATCACTATGTATTAGTCCCAAGAGTTCCGTAACTCTTTCTCTGTGTCCAGTAAACGGAGTTTTGGTCATCTTGCCTTTGAGACAGGACTGGAAACTGTCATAAGATGAAAATTCAAACGGATTCAAATATCCATCCTTATGTAACTTAGCTAGTCGTGTCGCACTGATATGACCTAGTCTACAACGCCACAAGAAGGATTCATTCATTTCTGAACTCTTCTTTTGTGTGTGTTTTGTACATTAAGAACTGTAGATTGATTTATAACGTATATGCCATTCTTTAACGAGCCTGATCCAATTAACTTTTGATTCAGGAAGATGTTCATAAAATTATCTTGTACTACAAAATTATATCTTTCTTTGCTTAATAAAGAAACTGATATAAGATTGCATATCAGGGTAGGAATGTAATAGCATTCGTTCAGAATCAATGTATTACCATTTGGTAATAAAGGTGATATTCGCCAACAGCTTTGTCTACAACATTTGCACCATTCCTCACTCTTACGGAATGATCACCCATTCCCAGTTCTCTACCTTTCTTTAGCCCATGTAATACATTACATATGTGGGATCCTGATCCGGTATCTAATACCCAGGACGTAGAGTGAACTGAGAAACAGTTCTCGATAACTAACACACACGAAGAAGATACATCAACATGCTTATTCATCGTTTGGGCGGCGTGGTAATCCGGATATTCCCCTATTTCCTGCTCAGTCTTATAACAATTATAAGAAAGAATGGAACCAACGTTCCCCTGCTCAGTGTAACAAGCGGGTTCGGTCAATACATCCATATTATTATCTTGATTAAGGCCCGACATGGTCTTTGCCTAGAAAGAGAGAGAAGAAAATACTTTAGCGTATGCTCTTGCAAGATTAGATTGGTTTATTAACTTATCTAATCAGGATGGATCCCACTGTTTTTATAAAATCTTCCTTCAAAGCTCAAAAGGTAAGACTAGCCGGTATTAATTACACCTTACAAGTTCGCCAATCTTTCAGCCAGGCCAGTGTTGGTACTTTGAGCGAGGTTCCCCGTGCTTCTGCACGGACCTAATTAAAATAAACCTCGTTTTTCCAAAGGCAGTACCCCGTTAACACTTTTATAGACACCTACTTTATCGGCTAATTGTCATGTGTAAAACTCTTCCAGGAATAACTCTTACTCGCAGTGGGTATCGGGATCCAACTATCTTATAGAAGGTATGCAATCTCATTGCAAATTTCAACACTTGAAATTCCCGATAATACTTTTACCCCTAGAGTCCTATGATCTTGACACAGGCCAACAAATCATAGTCCGCTAATCAAGTTCCACCCGTCATTTCCTGATTGATTTAAACCCACTCACACGACCTTTGACGCAGGCCAACAAAGTCACACGACTACCCTAATCCAATCTCATCTTATGCTACCGATAAACACTAGTTAGCTACCGCACACTACGCCTTGACGCAGGCCAACAAACGTAGCACGAATACTAAATATTACTTATCTGAAATGACGGAGGGCTACGCAAGTTTTTAAGAAAACCATGAGCGTAATGAACATGATATCGTTGTAGAAACATGTGATTTTGAAAAGGAGTGCTTTTAAGGATTTTTACTATTTTTTCTAAAGAGCTCACTCCCGGTAAAGGGATCTCGGCTCTTTCCTTATCGAATAAGGTGTAGGATATTTCACAAATACCTCTATGCAAAGCAAGAACTAAAAGAAGCAATCAAAAAAAAACCGAGTGAGTTATAGATGTAGGATTGTATAGCACGGCAGCAAAGTTTCGGGAGGCATCGTGCTTGCCAATTTAAAATTTTGCCGTTCTAAAAAACCCTAACCCTAGGTTATTAACCAAAGAGTCATACAGAATCGATAAAGCAAACAACTTTACTTATAAGTGATTGGGATTATAACCTTTGTAGTCTGTTCCTTCTCTTCATAAGCTCCGAGTAGTGGTCCCTTCGCCGCGATCCATGAACTCCCGGAATCTTGAGAGGCTCCACAAGTCGTATGATGTATCCTTGCTTGTAGTCTTCGAAATCATAGATGATCTACTTCGAGGAAATACGGACTCAAGCTATCAATTCACTAAGTAGGAACTAGTGAAGCTAACACACCAATCTATATGGCTAGTATAGAAGTGGATGATGAAGTATGAATTTTGCTCTCTTTAGTTTTCTTTTTCTCATAATCTTTTATCACAAAAGACAAAGCTAGAAAAGCTTTTTGAGGAAGAAGAAGATGAAGTGATAAAAGAATAATTGTTATAAGGTTAGAAATTCAACCATGGGTTAAAATGTGTCATCCTTAACCCTTGTAGAGACATAACCATGAGCTAGGGTTAAAGGTTAGGTTGATAAATATCTTAAGCTTGACAAAAGAGTGGACTTGGTCAAAGAACCTACAAGCTTCTACATGCTTTGAACCATGACTAAATACCACAATTTTAAATTTACTTAATAATAAAAATAAACCCTAATCTTAATCCTAGCATGGTTTAATTCTCATAAACCCTAGTTGCATTTATAACCTAACATGTTACAATTATACATATCACATATATAAAATTATGTAAGAAAAGAAAAGAATACAATAAACATATATCACATATATGTTAAATGTTTCCAAAGTGAGAAAATGAAATACTTAAGTTAGCATATATTAGTTAATGCAATTTAATATATCAAATATATAATTATAAATTAAATTATCGAATCAACACTTGATCCGATAATCCGGCTATATCACATATAACCGACTAATATAAAATGTATCATTTCATCGAATCAACACTTGATCCGATGACCCGGCTATATCACATATAACAGGACGATATCACATATCACGAGGATAGAATACGGCATCACATACACGTATTAATCTCGGTTCCGCACATATCACTTAAGTTCTCCTACACCGTTTCTCTTGAGCCAGGAAACCTCTGTGTAGGACTCTAAAGACTCGTCAATATGCCGGCAGTAGGTGATGATCATATCAAACAACCACAAGCTGCAAGCGGTCATCTAAACGTAATAGCCACCCGGGTTTTGAGTGACCAGAAGATCAACAAGAAAGCCTGTACATACTCTTGCGAATCCAATCAGTAACACTTTCATACAGTCCGGTGTCTTCGTCTGATATGTCGCATATCCAGTCTATGTGTGGTAAACGTCAGACCCCAGTAACCGATAAGTCATGCTGATGTGAGGCTTATAACGGGTCGAGAAACTACTGATAACACTTACCAGACGATCTCCAGATCAGCCCTGGCCAGGGACTTCCAGTTATAGCTAATCGAGCACAGCGTAACATCAACCCCCAATACCGGGAGAGACGAAACCCCTCCTATCACTCATTGCCTCCATGTGATTCGGGACTGCACCCAAAAGCCAACGTTTTGAATGTTCTCAAGAACGTGGTAAGGTGGAAATCAAAGCACAGTGGGAATCACACAAGACTCTATGACGATCTCGGGTCTACAGACTAACCTGTACCAGTGTCACCAGAGAACTGCTATCTGACGATATGTATAATACCATCTAGGAGTTCTCGGCGAGTCCGTTCAGTGTACCCAGCCTCCACTGAGCACACGTACACCATCTTTCTTGTCAAACACTAATGGATGTGGGATCATCCATCGCCCATCACATGGGTCAAGATGCGTATATGCTAGTCTACTCTGGAGTATCGATGCCCTGTCTCGATACACCCTCGACTAGGAACAATTATAGGATGTACTCATAGACTACCCTGGCCCCACTAGTATGATCTGCATCATAGTCCTAGTAGTCAAGTACATATCCTAAGGGCTTTATCAACATGTGAGAGCAAGATAGTAATACAATAAAAGTCAACATGTTTAGATAAAGTGAAACCAGATAGCATACTATCATGTCGAGCAAGAAAGTCCTCTCTATATATATCCAAGCATCCACTATAATATGCATCATATGTAAAACAATAGCCTCTATGGCATATACATAACTAACAATCTCCCACTTGCACTAATGCCAGCTGTTGTAGTTTCTCATACCCAACATCCCGAAGAATCTCTCAAATTGTATCTGGGGTATGGCCTTCGTGAGTGGATCCGCAGTGTTGTCCTTCGTGTCAACTCTCCTAACCTCGATCTCTCGGCGATCAACTATCTCCCGGATCAGGTGATACCGCCTCAGAATATGCCTGGATCTCTGATGGGACCTGGATTCCTTGGCCAAAGCCACAGCTCCATTGTAATCAAAATACAAAGGTATTGGATGCTCAATGGACGGAACCACTCCAAGTTCAGTGATGAACTTCTTCATCCAGACAGCCTCTTTGGCAGCATTGTTGGCAGCGATGTATTCAGCCTCTATCGTCGAGTCTGCCATGGTTTCCTGTTTGGAACTCTTCCAACAAACCGCCCATCCATTGAGGGTAAAGACAAATCCCAAGTGCGACTTAGAGTCGTTTTTATCACTGTGGAAGCTCAAATCGGTAAAGGACTCTACTGGGAGTTCACCGTTACCATACACCAAGAACATCTCTTTAGTCCTTCTCAAGTACTTGAGATTGTTCTTCACAGCTGTCCAGTGACTCTCTCCAGGATCTTCTTGATACCTACTCATTATACTTAGTGAGTATGCTACATCGGGTCTGGTACATAGCATCGCGTACATGATAGAGCCTACTGCCGAAGCATAGGGTATCCCTTGCATGCGAGCTCTCACCAAATCAGTATTGGGTGACATCTCTTTGGAGAGAGTGAGTCCAGAGATCGTGGGTAAATTCCCATGCTTGGATTCTTCCATACTAAAACTCATTTGTATGGTGTCAATGTACCTGAATTGGGACAATCCCAGTATCCATTTAGATCTATCTTTATAGATCTTAATCTCCAAAATGCAGGAGGCATCACCAAGATCTTTCATTGAGAATCTTTGTGATAAGAAGAGCTTGACCGAGTGCAGCTTAAGAACATGATTTCCTATAAGAGTATGTCATCCACGTAAAATACGAGGAAGACAACCTTAATCTCTGCTACCTTATTGTAAATAGAAGGTTCATCTACGTTCTTGATGAAGTCAAGCTCTTTGACTACTACATCAAAACAAATGTTCCAACTCCGCGATGCCTCCTTTAACCTGTAAATGGATTTAAGCAGCGTGCACACCTTTCCACTGCTCTCACTGTCTACGAAACCCTCTGGCCGAGTCATGTACATGCACTCCTCTAAATCATCATTTAGAAAGGCGGCCTTAACATCCATTTAACAGATCTCGTAGTCATGGTATGCAGCAATGAAAAGTAAGATCCGGATGGACTAAAGCATAGCTACTCGAGAAAAGGTTTCGTCATAAACCACACTTGGTTGTTGACGAAAACCCTTTGCAACAAGTCTAGCTTTGAAAGTCTCAACATTTCCATCTACACAAAGTTTCTTCTTAAAGATCCATTTGCTCCCAATGGGTTTTACCCCTTCAGGAGAAACTTCCAAATTCCATAGTTTGTTGGTGTACATGGATTCCACCTCAGATCGCATTGCATCCAGCCATTTCACACAGTCCCCATTCGTGATGGCCTACTCGAAGCTAGTCGGGTCATCATCTTCCATGATGCAATCCTTTCTCCCACCATCAATGTGAAACCATAGTATCTCTCAGGTGGATGAGGAACCCTACTAGATCGGCGGAGCGGCTGAGGTTCGTCGGGAACTACTGAATCCTCTGGTTCCACTAAATCTTCTGTCGTAGTTTGTATTGCTGGAACTTCTTCCTGTTCTACCTCCTCGCCACTAACTTCTCTGTTAAGAAATTCCTTTTCTAAAAAGGTGGCGTTACGAGAAACAAACTCTCTTTGTTCCTCAGAACGGCAGAAGATATACCCACGTGAATTTTTGGGATATCCAACAAACTTTCAGAGAACTGGCCTTGCCTCGAGCTTGTCCAGATTTTGCATTTTAATATAAGCCGGACAATCCTATATCTTAATATAATTAAGACATGGTATCTTCACCTTCCATATCTCATATGGGATGGTAGGCATAGATTTGGTAGGGACCATATTCAATAGGTGTATGGCTGTCTCAAGCGCATACCCCTAAAAGGAAATAGGCAACTCAGTAGTGCTCATCATAGAGCGCACCATATTTAATAGGGTGTGATTCCTCCATTCCGATACACCGTTGTGCTGTGGTGTATACGGAGTAGTAAGCTGAGAGAGAATTCCATTCTCCTTTAGATAGTCCCGGAACTCATTTCTCACGTATTCTCCTCCTCGATCAGATCGAAGGATTTTAATACTTTTACTCGTTTTGTTCTCGACTTCGTGTTTCTATTCTTTGAATTTCTCAAAAGCTTCAGACTTGTGTTTCAACAGGAACACATGTCCATATCTCTAGAGATCATCAGTGAATGTAATGAAGTACGAGAAACTATTCCTGGCATGTATAGACATGGGACCGCATACATCACTATGCATCAGTCCCAACAGTTCTGTAACTCTTTCTCCGTGTCCACTAAACGGAGTTTTGGTCATTTTGCCTTTGAGACATGACTGGCAAGTGTCATAAGATGAAAATTCGAACGGATTTAAATATCCATGCTTATGTAACTTAGCTAGTCGTGTCGCATTGATATGACCTAGTCTACAATGCCACAAGAAGGATTCGTTCATTTCTGAACTCTTTCTCTTGTGTGTGTTTTGTACGTTAAGAACTGTGGTTTGATTTAGTACGTATATGCCATTATTTAACGAGCCTGATCCAATCAACTTTTGATCCAGGAAGATGTTCATAACATTATCCTGTACTACAAAATTATATCCTTCTTTACTTAATAAAGAACCTGATATAAGATTGTATATCAGGGTCGGTATGTAATAGCATTCGTTTTGAATCAATGTATTACCATTTGGTAATACAAGGTGATATTCGCCAACTGCTTTGGCTGCAACATTTGCACAATTCCCTACTTTTACGGAATGATCACCCTCTCCCAGTTCTCTACCTTTCCGTAGCCCATGTAACATATTACATATGTGGGATCCCGATCCGGTATCTATTACCCAGGACGTAGAGTGAACTGAGAAACAGTTCTCGATAACTAACATACCCGAAGAAGATGTATCAACATGCTTATTCTTCGTTTGGGCGGCATGGGAATCCGGATATGTCTCTATTCCCTGCTCAGTCTTATAACAATTATAAGAAAGAACGGAACCAACGTTCCCCTGCTCAGTATAACAAGCGGGTTCGGTCAATACATCCATATTATTATCTTGATTAAGGCCTGACATGGTCGCTACTTGGAGAGAGAGAGAGAAGAAAACACTTTAGCGTATGCTCTTACAAGATTAGATTGGTTATTATCTTATTTAATTTGGATGTCTCTCACTGCTTTTATCAAATCTTCCTGCAAACCATAAAAGGTAAGACTAGCAGGGACACCTTACAAGTTTGCCAATCATTCAGCCGGGCCAGTGTTGGTACTTTGAGGGAGGTTCCCCGTGCTTTCGCACGGACCTAATTAAAATAAACCTCTTTTTCCCAGACTCATAACACCGTTAACACCTTTCTAGACACCTACTTGATCGGCTAATTGTCTAGTGTAAAAATCTCCCATGAGTAACTCTTACTCGCAGTGGGTATCGGGATCCAACTATCTCATAGAAGTTATGCAATCTCATTGCAAATTTCAACACTTGAAATTCCCGATAATACTTTTTCCCCTTGCAAGCTATGACCTTGACGAAGGCCAACAAACCATAGGCCGCTAGTCAAGTTCAACCTGTACATTTCTTGATTGAATTAAACCCACCCGCACGACCCTTGATGAAGGCCAACAAAGTCGCACGACTATCCTAATCTAATCGCATCACATGCTATAAGCATATAAGTACTAATCAGCTACCGCAAACTACGCCTTGACGAAGGCCAACAAACGTAGCACGGATACTAACTAGTCTCTATCTGATATGACGGAGGGCTACGACAGGTTTTTCAGAAAACCTTTTGCGTAATGAACTTGATATCGTTGTAGAAACAAGTGATTTTGAAAAGGTGTTTTTTTTAGGCTTTTACTGGTTACGCTAAAGAGGTCACTCCCGGTGAAGGGATCTCGGCTCTTTCCTTATCGAATATGGTGCAGGATATTTCACAAATACCACTATGCAAAGCAAGAACTATAGAAGCAATCAAAAACAAAACCGAGTGAGTTGTGGCATCTGCTAGTATCGCTAAATGTTAGTTATGTATATGCCCTAGAGGCCATTGTTGTACATATGATTTATATTATAGTGGATGCTTTTATATATATATAGAGAGAGAGGACTTTCTTGCTCGACATGATAGTATACTATCTGGTTTCACTTTGTCTTAACATGCTGACTTGTATTGTTTTACTGTCTTACTCTCACAAGTTGATAAATCCCTTGGGATATGTACTTGAATACTAGGACTATGATGCATATCATACTAGTGGGGCCAGGGTAGTCAACGAGTACATCCTATAATTGTTCCTAGTTGAGGGTGTATCGAGACAAGGCATCGATACACCAGAGTAGACTAGCGTATACGCATCTTGACCCATATGATGGGCGATGGATGATCCCACATCCATTGGTGTTTGACATCAAAGATGGTGTACAGGTGCTCAGTAGAGACTGGGTACACTGAACGGACCCGCCGAGAACTCCTAGATGGTATTATACATATCGTCAGATAGCAGTTCTCTGGTGACACTGGTACAGGTTAGTCTGTAGACCCGAGATCGTCATAGAGACTTGTATGATTCCCACTGTGCTTTGATTTCCTCCTTACCATTTTCATGAGAACGTGCAAAACGGTGGCTTTTGGGTACAGTCCCGAATCACATAGAGGCAATGAGCGTTAGGAGGGGTTTCGTCTCTCCCGGTATTGGGGGTTGTTGTTGCGCTGTGTTCGATTGGCTATAACTGGAAGTCTCTGGCCAGGGCTGATATGGAGATCTACTGGTAATTGTTATCAATAGTTTCTCGACCCGTTATGAGCCTTATATCGACACAACTTATCGGTTACTAGGGTCTGACGTTTACCACCGGTCGACTGGATATGCGACATATCAGACGAAGAGACCGGACTGTATGGGAGTGTTACTGATTGGATTCACAGGAGTGTGTGCAGGCTGGCTTGTTGATCTTCTGATCGCTCAATACCCGGGTGGCTGTTACGTTTAGCTGACCGCTTGCAGCTTGTGGGTGTTTGATATGATCATAACCTACTACAGGCATATTGACGAGTTTTTAGTGTCCTACACAGAGGTTTCCTGGCTCAGGATAAACGGAGTAGGAGCACATATGTGATATGTGCAGGTCCGAGATTAATACGATATGTGATACCGTATTCTATTCTCGCGATATGTGATATCGGCCGGGTATATGTGATATAGCCGGGTCATCGAATCAAGTGTTGATTCGATGAATTGATACATATTATATTAGTCGGTTATTTGTAACATAGACGGATTATTAAATCAAGTGTTGATTTAATAATTTAATGTATAATTATATATGTGATATATTACATTACATTAACTAATATAAGCTCACTTAAATGGCTCTTTTTCTCACTTGATGATACATTGATGTATATGTGATATATGTTAATTGTATTATTTTCTTTTGTTACAAAATATTATATATGTGATATATGATATTGTAATATGCTAGGTTACAAATGCAACTAGGGTTTA
Source organism: Agapanthus africanus (assembly GCA_030015575.1). Lineage (NCBI taxonomy): Eukaryota > Viridiplantae > Streptophyta > Magnoliopsida > Asparagales > Amaryllidaceae > Agapanthus > Agapanthus africanus. The sequence continues at coordinate 584,526,455 of CM057339.1, read as the reverse complement.
TGAGAGTTAAACCATGATTAGGGTTAAGATTAAGTTTTACATTTTTATTTTGGATAATTCTATTTTGTGGATTTATGCTAGGATATTTTGCTTAGTTGACTAAAGTCCACTCTTTAGATATTTTCCTAGATATTTGTTAACCTAATTTTAACCCTTGCCTATGGTTTATTCTCTACAAGGGTTAAGCATGCCATGCTTAACCCATGGTTGCATTTCTAACTTCATAACAATTATTCATCACACTTATCTTCTTCTTCCTCCTCACAAAAGCTCACTAGATTTTTCTTTTGTGATTAATTAAAGTGAGTTAAAGAAAACTAAAGAGAGCAAAATTCCTACTTCATCATCCTCAGCTATTCTTGCCACTTAGATTAGGGTGTTTGCTTCACTAATACCTCATTAGTAAAGTGAAAGCTTAGGTTTGTGTTTCCTCAAGGTAGATCGTCTTGGATTTCGAAGACTTCAAGCAAATTGCATCATTCACCTCATGGAGCCTCTCTAGAGTCCTGGAGCATGATGATCGCAGCGAAGGGACCTCAACTCGAAGCTTATGAAGTGAAGGAACGGACAACAAAGGTTGTAATCCCTAAACTCTTAGATGTTAAGTTGTTAACATGTTGTTTAGTTTGATTCTTTAGCTTAAGATTCATGGATAGGGTTATCTAGAATGGCTAAAAATTTAAACTTGGTATGGATGATGCCTCCCGAAACCTTGCTGCCATTGTAGGTAACCCAACAGTGGTATCGGAGCCTAGCTAGAGAATTAGAAGGATAAGTATAGGATTATGAAACCGAAACAACTCCGAAACACCCGACGTCAAACCCTAGTTTCTGTAAAAAATTTCCGAGTGTCAAAATTTTTTTCAAACAGTTGCAGAATGATGTATCAGATATATTATGAACACCGTCCAAAACTCACCTCACCTCGCCGGAAAATGGCCGGCCACTTTGAGCATATGTCCGGCCTACTCGGCCAAATAAAGGCAATTGGGTGTGGGTTTTGGGTGGTGTTCTATTCTCTAGGGTTTGGCAATTCAGGTCTTATTTGTTTTTGCTAAATTTGCATGTTATGTTGTCTTTTACAGAGGAAATTTAGAGTGTTTCGTATTTGTAATTCTAGTTAGTTTTCGGGTTATTTAGACAGTGTTAAAAGGTTCGAACGGATATCAATAACTCACATTTTCCCTTGCTAGAATTTTTTCCAAGTGTTGGATTTTTCTTTAGTTTAAAACTTTCAGAAAATCATGCAAGCGATTCTGTGAACCCTCTAGAAGAAAGAAAACTTAACTCGATTATGTGACCGTCAAAAGCGCCACTAAACCCTAGGGTTTGTGGTAGTTTAGCGGTGCCACAAGTGAGGCATTGGTTGACCCTTCTACGGCTTGTTCATAGGAGCTGTGGCATGTTCTGGGATTTTTTGAACATCTCTCAAGTGTTGAGCTCAATTGGGAATTTTTGGGTGTTTGTTTATTCGAACGAAAAATTTAACATTGTCTAGTTTTCTGTAATGTGATACAATATGTGGAATTCATATAGTTAGGCATGAAATCCGTAATATGAGATATTTCGGGTTTATGATGTCTAAGCTGATTATGGATTCCAAATGTTGTAGTTTTTCATTTTCTTTTCTGCGACCGTAAGTGTAATATGTGGTGTATCGCCGGTTTCGTTGCTATACATCAACGACAATTGGGATACGCATATTTACTTACGTTGATGACATGTGATATTATATGTTGCCATGATATGTTATATTGAATCGTCGTGTTTTAAATAGACGGGGTTTTATGTGAGATGAGGGTTTTTATTTTTATTCATGTAAAATTCATTATATATAATATTCTTTTATTGGGGCACTTCCGGGTTGAGGATGATGTCACCATTTAGGATAGACCCAAGGATGGGAGCACAAGTAACCGGGTTCTAGGGTCCAGTGGGAGGCCATCTTGAGAAGTCGTGATCGGGTCTCCTAACCCTAGAATTGGCAGGGTTACTTGCCGCTCTCGTAGGGGTCTAGGGTTGTGGGTTTGGCTATTCATCGTGACCGTAGAATCAGTGTTTTATACAGGCTCACAATAAAACTCGGACGTCCTAGTATATCCAACATTTCATATGTTATTTTCTGTTGCAGATATTATGTGATGTGATCATATTATATGCGTGAGACGAATGCTTTATTATTGTATATATGATATATAATAAACGTTGATTATGTTTTGCACCCGCACTAGTCCCGTCCCGGTATGCCGTTAGTTAAGTAATTTAAAGGTGCATAACGGGACATTGTGGAGAATGCGGATGGCATAGGCGTACGTTGTATTTTCGTTTCTTCTGTGATGCTTTGGAAGCTTAAATGATGGGATTTCATTAATGAAATTAATGAAAGAAAATAAACCTAAAAGATGTTGTAGAATCAAATTTATAAAAAAAGGGTTTCTCTAGTTTTGCTTTGCATAGCGGTATTCACCTTATTCGATAAAGAAAGAGCCGAGGTCCCTTCACCGTGAGTGACCTCTTCAGCAAAACTAGCAGATGCTACAACTCACTCAATTTTGTTTATGATAGCTTCTATAGTTCTTGCTTTGCATAGCGGTATTTGCAGAATATCTAGCACCTTATTCGATAAGGAAAGAGGCGAGATTCCTTTACCGGGAGTGACCTCTTTAGCAGTACTAGCAAATGCTACAACTCACTTCGTTTTGTTTTTGATACCTTCTATAGTTCTTGGTTTGCATAGCGGTATTTGTGAAATATCTCGCACCTTATTCGATGAGAAAAGAGCCGAGATCCCTTCACCAGGAGTGACCTCTTTAGCGAAACTAGTAAAAGCCTAAAAAAACACACTCCTTTTCAAAATCACTTGTTTCTACAACGATATCAAGTTCATTACGATCATGGTTTTCATAAAAACCTGCGTAGCCCTCCGACATTTCAGACAAGTAATATTTAGTATTCATGCTATGTTTGTTGGCTTTTGTCAAGGCGTAGTATGTGGTAGCTACTTACTGCTTATCTGCAGCATATGAAGCGATTGGATTAGGGTAGTCGTACAGCTTTGTTGGCTTTCTTCAAGGGTCGTGCGGGTGGGTTTAATTCAAACAAGAAATGTACGGATTGAACTTGACTAGCGGACTATGCTTTGTTGGCTTTCGTCAAGGTCATAGCACGTTAGGGGTAAAAGTATTATAGGGAATTTCATGTTTTGAAATTTGCAATGAGATTGCATACCTTTTATGAGATAGTTGGATCCTGATACCCACTGCGAGTAAGAGTCACTCCTGGGAGAGTTTTACACATGACAATTAGCCGATCAAGTAGGTGTCTAGAAAAGTGTTAACGGGATTATGCCTCTGAAAAAACGATGTTTATTTTAATTAGGTCCGTGCGAAAGCACGGGGAACCTCCCTCAAAGTACCAACACTAACCTGGCTGAAAGTTTGGCAAACTTGTAAGGTGTAATTAATCTCGGCTGGTCTTATCTTCTAGGGTTTGAAGGAAGATTTGATAAAAACAATGGGAGCCATCCTGATTAGATAAGATAATAACCAATCTAATCTTTCAAGAGCATACGCTAAAGTGTTTTCTTCTCTCTCTCTCCAGGTAGCGACCATGTCAGGCCTTAATCAAGATAATAATATGGATGTATTGACCGAACCCGCTTATTATACTGAGCAGGGGAATGTTGGTTCCGTTTTTTCTTATAATTGTTATAATACTTAACAGGAAATAGGGGAATATACAGATTCACACGGCGCTCAAACGAAGAATAAGCATGTTGATGCATCTTCTTCTGGTGTGTTAGTTATCGAGAACTGTTTCTCAGTTCACTCTACGTCTTGGGTATTAGATACCGGATCGGGATCCCACATATGTAATATGTTACATGGGCTAAGGAAAGGTAGGGAACTGGGAATGGGTGATTATTCCATAAGAGTAGGGAATAGTGCAAATGTTGCAGCCAAAGTAGTTGGCGAATATCACCTTGTATTGCCAAATGGTAATACATTGATTCTGAACGAATGCTATTACATTCCGACCCTGATATGCAATCTTATATCGGTTTCTTTATGTAAGTTGATGCTATGCACCCCGCGGAATCGCGGGGAGGCGGAAGGTGTAAAAAACGATAATTTTAGCATCATAACACCGACTTTAAGCCTTGATCGTAATCTAAACCATATCTAGCAAAATCAAAAGAGGTATAAACTAAGTACAGAAATTATACCTCAAGAAACCTGGTCCTTCTTCTCCTTATCTCGCTGTCCTCCTCACCTGCATGAACTCCTCGAAGTGGTACGGATGTCGTCTCCTCGTCGGCTTGCTCGAATCCTAGATGATCCACCCGAACGTTTGTGCACCAAGCTTTTCTTCTAAACCAAAGAAACAAGATCAAGTAGATTGCTAATCTAAATGATCAAGGGTGTGTAGATTATGTAGATGGATTGAGGAGTCTAATTTAGCTCAAGGTTACTCAACTCATGAGTGTTCTTGAGCTTAAGGGAATTGGAGATGGTGAAAAGAAATGATATGAGCTAAGAGATGAAGAAGGTTAGGGTGTTCTCTCTCTCTTATTCTAAACTGAACTCTTCTCTATTATCTATTAGAAAAACTAATTCAATAATAGAAAATAGCTTCAATGGTCAAACAAATGACTCATTGGTCAATTGATCAACATGTGTCCTTAAAACCCAAGTCCTTATTCATGCATAATACTCATTTATTAATTACCTAAAATGTATTAATTATTTAAAACTAAATGATTAATACAATTAGGTCATGCCATCTACAAATACATTTTGTACAAATTACGAAAATGCCTATCGTCCGTATATACATACCTGTATTCGTATTCCGAAAAATACGAATACCGAAGACGACAATCCATCAGTACAATACAAGGATCCGGCTTAAACCAAAGCCCACTAGTATTGTCCGTCCGACTCATCGTGCGTGCACGAGTGTAAGTCCACGTTGCTCACCCCGGTTCTTACGGGGAGGCGGAAACGGCGAAAAACAATTATTTTGGCGCAAGGGCAACATGGACTAAAAGCCGAATCTTTGATAAACTAGAAACTAACAAACTACGAGAGGCGTTAACTACTATGCCGTAGAAATTATACCTCACAAAACCGGTCCTTCGGGTCTTCTCTCCGCTGTCCGACTCGTTCATCCACGCTCCGAGGGTCGATCCGGATCTTGGTCACCTCCGCGGCCTTCTTGAGTCGAAGACGATCCACCCGAGAGATGTACACCGAGCTCCACCTCGAGCCGAGGAAACTAGGGCAACAAGATCGCTAGTCTTAAAGTCCTAGGTTATGTAGAGGAGGTTGATGGAAGTATTTGTCTATATGGATTCTTTTTCTCTCAACACATGAGATCAAAAGAATATTTCAAGAGGAGGAAGATGAAGGAGATTAAGCAACCATGGAGCTCTCTTTCTTTCTTCTCACTTGCAAGAGAGAGAATGAGAAAAGAGAAAACGAAATTATCAACTAAAGAAAAAAGGCACCATGGTTGCAATAATAATAAAACAACATCATTACCAATCCTATCATGATAAAGTTGATGCTATATTGAATTGACCATTTTCATAATCAAAAGAAAAAGAAAATCCAAAGAAGAGTGTAGACCTCTCATGAAGGTCAATGGTCAACACCGGTCAACGGGTCAACAAAGTCAAGAAAGGTCATGGTGGTCAAATGGTCAATGCAATTAGCCATCACAAAATTATCACAAAAAGGATTAGTAAAATAATGTCTCCGGCTCATAATGGTTTTGACCAAACGAATTGCCAAAACCCTAATGAGTCCTCCTCAAAATGGTTTTGACCGAATCAACTGTCAAAACCCTAATGAGCCTGCCACATAATGGTTTTGGCAGAACCAACTGCCAAAACCCTAATGGGGCACCTCCTCCTTTATCGATCCTCAAAACTGTGCATACACACCTGCATCCGCATTCCGTAGAATGCGAATGTACAGAAGACAAAACAAATCCATCCGTGCAATACTAGGATCCGGCTTAAACCAAAGCCCACTAGTATTGCCTGCCCGAACAGCATACGCACACAAGTGCACGTAAATGATCACAGCCTTGCCGTAAAACCATACGGCCTCTACACGTTTCGCTCAGTGCAGAGAAACTCTCTGTGTGGGACTCTAAAGACTCGACACTACGCTGGCAGTGGGTTTAACCACAGACCGCAAGCGGCACTAGCTGTACGTAACGGTCCCCAGGTAGATGTCGATAAGAAGGCCGATGAGGTAAACCCATCCGAACTCCTACTGAGCCTGTATGTGACAATCTCCGTACAGTCCGGTCTGTTCATCTGATACATCGCATGGTGGGCCTAGGGGGTGGTGAAAGTCAATCCCCCAATAGCGGTACAAGTCGTGTCGGAGTGTAGCCCAGAACACCCTGAGATAACACTGGAAACCAACCAGTATATTTCACTTGCCCTGGCCAGGGACTACTCGTGTAATGGCTCTCCTAGACACAGCGCGATGTCAACCCCCAATACCGGGAGAGACGAATCCTGTCTAACCGTCACTGCCTCCAAGTGCTTCGGGACTGCAACCAACTACTACATGTTTGCACGACTCCTTTGAGCCGTGGTAGGGTAGTAATCTAAGTACAGTGGGAACACACTCGAGGCGAAGTGACAGTGTCAAGTCAGCGGACTAAGCTGTATTCATGTCACCTGGGAACTGATAACTGACGATAGGTATAATACCATCCAACAGTTCCCGACGAGTCATGTCCAGTGTACTCGTAACCTAACGAGCACCCGCATACTATCTCTAGTACGACGTACTGATGGCTGTGGGACAGACCACCTCCCGAGCTGGGATGAGAAGCGTATACGCTAGTCTACTCCGGAGTATCGATGCCCCGTCTCGATAGTCCTACGACTAGGGACCTGTATAAGGATGTGCTTGTAGATTACCCAGCCCCCACTAGTGTGACTGCCATCACAACGCTGGTAATCAAGCAAAGATCCTAAGGGATCTACTAATATGTATAAGCGATATGCTAAAAGAAACACATGCACATATTGAAGTAGAAACAAACCAAGTAGCATACTACCATATTGAGCAAGATTGTCTATACAGCTATGAATATCCCAATCTTCCATTAAGTAATATACAAGCTAGTATGATACAGTAATGGCCTCTAGGGCATATACACTAACAATTTCTCACTTGCACTAAGGCCATGTACTGGCGTATCGAAGACCTATCATCTCGATCAGCCGCTCGAACTGAGTCTGGGGTAGGGCCTTCGTGAGTGGATCTGCAGTGTTATTCTCCGAATCTACTCTCTTCACCTCGATCTCCCGGCGATCTACGATCTCCCTGATCAGGTGGTACCGCCTCATAATGTGCCTGGACTTCTGATGGGACCTTGGTTCCTTCGCTAAAGCTATAGCGCCATTGTTGTCGCAATACAGCGGTATTGGATCAACAATGGTAGGAACCACCTGAAGCTCCGTGAGGAACTTCTTCATCCAGACAGCTTCCTTTGCGGCATCGCAAGCAGCTATGTACTCCGCTTCCATAGTTGAGTCAGCAACGGTCTCCTGCTTGGAACTCTTCCAGCAAACCGCCCCTCCATTGAGGGTAAAGACATAACCCGACATGGACTTGGAGTCATCCTGGTCACTCTGGAAGCTGGAGTCAGCAAAGGCCTCGATCGGGAGGTCTTTTCTGCTATACACCAAGAACATCTCTTTAGTCCTTCTCAGGTACTTGAGAATGTTCTTTACCGCTATCCAGTGTTTCTGCCCTGGGTTTGACTGATACCGGCTTACAACGCTCAATGCGTATGCTACATCTGGTCCGGTACATAACATCGCATACATTATAGAGCCTACCGCAGAAGCGTAGGGTATAGATGACATGCGAGCCCTTTCCAAATCAGTCTTGGGAGACTCTCTTTGGAGAGGGTGATTCCGTGACAAGCCGGTAGATTACCGTGTTTGGAATCTTCCATACTGAATCTTTTCAGTATGGTGTCGATGTACCTTGACTGTGAAAGTCCCAACATCCTCTTAGATCTATCACGATAGATCTGGATCCCCAGAATGTAGTTGGCATCGCCCAGGTCCTTCATGGAGAACCTCTGCGACAAGAATCATTTGACAGTCTGTAGCATAGGAATATCATTTCCTATTAGGAGAATGCCATCCACGTACAAGACGAGGAATACCACAGTTCTCCCTACAATCTTACTGTAAATGCATGGTTCATCTGGGTTCTTGATAAAGTCGAATTCCTTGACAGTATCATCAAAGCAGATGTTCCAACTCAGCGATGCTTGCTTCAGTCCATAGATGGACTTGAGCAACTTGCATACTTTACCGCTGCTCCCACTCTGAATGAATCCCTCCGGCTGATCCATAAAGACGCACTCTTCCAAATTTCCATTTAGGAAAGCCGTCTTTACGTCCATCTGCCAGATCTCATAATCGTGGAAGGCAGCAATGGCAAGGAGGATCCGAATGGATTTGAGCATAGCCACTGGAGAAAAGGTCTCGTCATAGTTCAAACCAGGTCTTTGACGAAAACATTTTGCTACAAGTCTAGCTTTATAGGTTTCAACCTGCCCATCTACACCAATCTTCTTTCTGAAGATCCATTTATAGCCTACGGGTTTTACCCCTTCTGGAGCAAAGTCCAAAGTCCAAACTTTGTTGGTGTACATTGACTCCATCTCGGTCCGCATTGCATCCAGCCATTTTACCGAGTCACCGCTCTGAATGTCTTGGTGGAAGCTAGTAGGCTCACCATAATCCATAGTGCAATCCTCTCTATCCCCGTCTATGATAAAACCGTAGTATCTCTCGGGCGGATGAGACTGCCTACTACTCCTGCGGAGTGGCGCTGGGATGTCCGGTTCCCTTGAAACTTCTGGTTCTTCCAAGCTTTCAGTAATAGCTTGTGGTTCTGGAATTTCTTCCAATTCTATTGCGCTCCCACTTATCTGATTTTCTAAAAATTCAGTTTATAAGAAGTGGGCATGCTGAGAAACAAAAACCTTTTGTTCCTCTGCGGAATAGAAAAAATACCCCCTGGAGTTCTTTGGGTATCCCACAAACATACTCAGTACTGAGCGTGCCTCGAGCTTGTCCGCATGCTGCTTTTCTACAAAAGCTGGACATCCCCATGTCATAAGATACTTAAGACAGGGTTTCTTCCCACTCCACATCTGATATGGGGTGGTAGGCACAGTCTTGGTTGGAGCCTTGTTTAAGAGATATGCAGCTGTTTCTAGTGCATAACCCAGAAAGATCGCGGCAACTCAGCCTTACTCATCATGGAACGAACCATATCCAATAGGGTTCGATTCCGCCTTTCCGATACACCGTTGTGTTGTGGTGTGTATGGAGGAGTTCGCTGAGAGAGAATTCCATTCTCTTTTAAGTAGTCCAGAAACTCGGCACTCAAGTATTCACCACCTCGATCAGATCTCAGTGTATTGATACTTTTGCCTGTTTGTTTTTCAACTTCATTCTTGTATTCCTGAAATTTCTCAAAGGCTTCGGATTTGTGCTTCATCAAGAAGATATGCCCATACCTAGAGAAATCATCTGTGAAAGTAATGAAGTATGAATAACCACTTCGCCCATGTGTAGACATTGGACCACACACGTCACTGTGTATGAGTCCCAAGAGCTCGCTCGCTCTTTCTCCGTGTCCAGTGAACGGAGTCTTTGTCATCTTTCCCATGAGACAAGATTCACAAGTGGCATAAGACTGGTACTCGAACGGGTCCAAGTATCCTTCTTTTTGTAACTTTGTCAACCGTGTCTCATTGATGTGACCCAGTCTACAATGCCATAAGAAAGCCTGATTTAATTCCGGAGACATTCTTTTAAGTTTGTTCTGGACACTGAAGACCTGAGCTTGATTCAAAACGTATATACCGTTTTTCAATGTACCTGACCCAATCAGTACTTGATTTAGGTGGATGTTTACTACATCGCTTACAAAAGTAAAATCATATCCTTCTTTAGAAATTAAGGATACAGATATGATATTACAAGTTGCACCCGGTACATAAAAACAGTTACGCAGAATCAATATGTGCCCGGTTGTCAGTCCAAGATGATATTCCCCTACGGATTCAGCGTACATGCTTATTCCGTTAGCAACCCTGAGAGTCATATCACCTTTCCTGATAACCCTACGGTTTCTCAGAGCCTGTAACGAATTACAGATATGAGATCCTGATCCGGTATCCAATACCCAGGAAGTAGGGTTAACTGACATACAGTTCTCAATTACAAACACACCCGAAGCCGAAGCCACAACATGCTTCGAATTCTGGCTACTAGCTATACAAGCCCTGCAATCCTTCTGCCAATGTTCATTCCTGTAACAATAGGAACATCCTTCTCTTACTACATCCAGTCCCGAAACTTCTGTCCTTCCCTTTCTTTCCCTGGTTTCCTTCAGGGTAGTAGGTAGAGATTGTTGAACTAAGTCAGCATCTGACCCGTTCTTCAACGTGTTCGTCAGGTCCGAGAGCTCAAAAGAGCCGGTCTCTGTAAGGACGTTGCCCCCTACAGATGACCCGATAGCCAACCTCGCTGGAAGAAATTCGTTCGAGGTCTCATATCTTGCGATACGAGATTGCTCTCCATATAAATTTTTGATATGGAGGAGGATAGAAACTAAGTCCATCTTCTCGTGCTGCCTCTGGTTTGCACCATCAACTGAGGCCAACACGAGGCACTTGGCTTTCGCACAGACTTCTTCCGATGTCCTACGGATATCAATGTCCGTGACAGGGGAAACTGGACCTGAGACGGCAGGGGTTGGATTAGTTAAGAGGTGTCCCAGCTTGTCATGGGCAATGGAGATCTGGACAGACCTTTGCAAGTCATAACAGTTAGATTCAGTCATTTTATTATCTAGATGTAACCTATGTCTGGTCACTGAGTCGCTGCAGTTAAGAGAGAGAGAAGAAAACACTTTAGGATGATGCTCTTGCAAGTTAAGATTGGTTTTTAATTTATCTTAACAGGATGGCTCCCTGTCACAACCCAAAATTGGCCCGTGACGGACCTAATACTACGCAACGCCTAAAGACGTAACGCAGTAAAAGAAAGCCAAAACCCAGAAATCTAAACCATAAAAATACGGAAATGATAATATAAGTTTTTGAAATTTTTGAAATCGCAACCCAAATTCTTTAAAAGTCCAACTTTCTTTCCTTAAAATTTTGGCAACACCCCCTTTTTGTAAAAACTGGCCAAGATGAATACAATACAAATATACGACGCCGTAGCGAAGAAATAAAGACAATAGAGAGGAAGCTGTATATTAAAGACAACAAATCCACAAATAATATAAAATATCGTCCTCACCAAGTCTCTAAGTCAACAACATACTAGTAGATGGAGAGTACAAAATACAACGAATGTACAATATGAAATACAGATAATCATCCAACCGACCTAAGCAAAATGGTATACTGTGAGCTGATGCGATATCTGTAGCAAAAGATGATAAATGAGAAGCTGAATAGCCTGCCTCGACTACTCTGGGGAAAAACCTGAAACACAAGTGGCACAACGGGGGTGAGTTGCCAACTCGTGAATAGTAGATAACATATGCAGGTAATCGCAGGAATGTACGTACAGCATGAATCTAAGATATGCGATTACAGTAATAACATGTCATGTGAATGCAGAATAACGGAAAGTACACTAGCAGGTACAATCAATATGTGAAGCAATGATGACATGATAATAGTATGCAATAACTATGCAATAGGGATATGAGAAAGCAAATATGCAACTATCATAAGGTTACACTAACAGGTACTACCAATATGTGAAACTGTGCATAAAATAGGTAAGTGTGAAGTATAGGGTGGAATATGTCATTTCCACGGAAACCTGACATCGTGGCAGGATCACAATCCATCAAGACACTCCAATCCACAAATCCTCAAATCAGCCCCCAAGTTGGGCTCTCATATCATGTAAGTCTCACATCTCCTCAATATACAATATCGAATAGATATCCTATATCCCGAATGTACAAATCAACAATCACCTAGGTATGTCCAATACCCAATCTCAATGAATCACCTAATAAACCAAGTCAAATCTCCAGTAAGAATCTAACATCCTAAAGGTAAATATATAGAAATAAATATGATGGGGGCAATACACATATATTAGCGTCCCATTCCACTAATATTGGTGTAAGGGTATATATAACAACGGCTAAATCCCCTGTTATATATACAAAGGTATTAAAAGAAATATCATGAAAGCCAATGTGCCAAGCATCGACACAGAAATCCTGACCACGTATCATACGCTATCCCGAAAGCACGAGTGCCTAGCTCTGACCCTCGCCTTTCGACGTATGCATACGTACATGACTCCCAGCGGTGTCTCCGTGATCCCCCGCCGAGTCATGGGTACTGTCACCGGTAGGCACTCGCCCGCCTCCAGGCTCAATCGGCAAAATCCATCGATCTTCTTGCCGAGGGGAACCATACCGGGCCCCACCATGTACCCTCATACGGCAACCACACCTCGTATGGAGTATATAATCAGCACCGATAAAACTCATGGTGGACGCGCAAATATCATATCAAGGAAACCGGGTTTTTCAATGTATGCATAATTTCATGAACTCCCGCGGTTCCCAAATCCCGAAAACACCATGTAAAATCCAAATAAACAATGCGCAAATCCAGGAATAAATATATGCGATATAGCTGAATACGAGCATGTAAATGAAAGTATATAGCTGAAACCAGATGTATGCAAAAATCAATAAGGTACAGCTAAGTATAGGTATCTACCTATAAGTAAAAGATATCGTATACCCCCCTGGGTATAAGTAGAATATGTAAGATACCCCCCTAGGTATAAGTAAAATATGTACAAGGTATACCTGTAGCTGTATCGCAAGGTGTAGATGTACCTATCACTAAAGGCAAGATACACTATAGGTATACCGATAAGCTAGATGTCATGTATGATAAGCAATATAGTATCTATAAAGGGTTGTGTGTGGCATGGCAATTATTGACGGTGTGTGTGTAGCATACAATCCGTGCTTGTGCAACATGAACCGTCAATAATATGTGCAGTGTCCTACGGCTGCTAGTCACAGTAAAACTATATCAAGGAAATAAAGTAAAGGTGCAATTCTAACAATGACGTAGAATATGCGACAGGTATTTGAATCCTAGCCCAGACGCATAACGCCATGCGGGCGATTCCCCTGTAGATGTTAAATCTACTCACCTACACTCCACGCTAGGTGAATCCTACCATGTGCTCCCCTCTGTAGCCGTGTCCGTAGTCCCTGCCTGCAAACCTGCAAATACGACATGGAAATCATATATAAGCCAAATATTCCGCAAAACGCGATATCGAACCAAAACGAGAAACTCGCGTCGCGAACTAAACGCGCGTGTGCACGATACGCTGAATCGTGTGTATACGCGTCTAAAACCATCGCGACACGCCGCGATACGCTGGATCACAGAACCCTCTCACGTATCGCGCGTATCGCGCAAACACAACAAACACCAAAAACGATATATGATCCCAGATTTTCCTACAGGTCAAATATTGCAAAACTAGACATGCCAAAACACTATACAACACAGAATACAACCCTAGCCAAGACCCCAACACCCCTGCCCCCTACTTGGCCGCAATTTGTGGCCAAACACATTAAATCTGTGGCCTGGTTAGGGAAATAGGGGCTCGTGTTTTGGTGGTGGTGTCTATACCTAGTGTACATGTCCCAGTTTCCTCAATTTTGTCCTGAAGGCCCCGGGTCAAAAGCAGATTCCAGATTGCCAATATATCGCTTTAAAATCACCAATTTGCGCAATAGGCAAACCCTATGGTATTTTGGTGTAATCCGGGGTTAAACATAGTTAAGGTGACCCTAACAACACTTAAACAAGTAGGGTTAAGCAATACAATCATCACTTAATCAAATTTCCAAATAAAACACCACAATTAGCACTAAACTAGCTAATTAACACTAACCGACACCAATAAGCACACAAGCTAAGCAACTAGGGGATTTGGGTTCAGAAATATACCCTAGAGAACCCAAAGAAGCAGGAGAAGATGTGTATGGGGGAGGAAGAGCTTCTGCAAGTGCTGGGGCTCCTGTTGCTGCTGTTGCTGATGCTTGCCTCTACTGCCGCTGCTCTCTGCTGCTGCTGCTGCTGCTCTCTTGAGCTGCTGCTGTTGCTAGGCTGATGTTGTTGTTGTGGTTGATGCTATGGCTGCTGCTGTGCTGTTTGGAGATGCTGATGCTGCAAGCTGCTGCTGCTATTGTTGTTGTTGTTTGAGCTGCTGCTGCTGCTGCTGTTGTGGGTGTGTGTGTGTGAGAGAGTGAGAGATGAGTGATATGAGAGTGAGAAAATGAGAGTAAGGCTAGAACCCCTCCCTCTCTCCTTCTCTCTCATCATTAAATGAGGCATGGCAAAGGCCATCATGCCCCATAATGCACTCTCTCTCTCTCAAGGTCAACACAAAGAAAGTCAATTTAAAAACCATATTCAAATTCATTTTAAAACAACCATAACACTTAAACAAAACATAAAATTAGATTAAGTAATAGGTAGTTCACCATGTTGCTAATCATGGTTAAACCCCCAAAAACAACCCTAGTTATCATGCACAAGTGTGTGCAAGCCTAGGAAAAATCTAATAAAATACTCATTAAATAGGATAAAATATTTGAAACTTAATTTGGTAAACCTTTTTATTAAAAACCATACATTAAAATATAATTAGCTACAAAACACAATCTAAGGTGTTACAATCTCCCCCCCTTAAAAGAAATTCGTCCCCGAATTTAAAAATATACCGATACGTGTACCTTCAAAGAGAAGATTACAACCCCCAAATCTCGCTCGCAGCCTCCCAAGTGATTATCTCACTATACGGCTACGTCCAAGAAAACCCTTCACAGACGGCAAGACCCTTGACCGGCGTTTCCCCACCTGCCGAGCCATTAACACAATTGGCTGCTGGTGAATGAAAGATCGCGTCAAGCTAAATGGTATGATGCTAAATCATGTGAGAAAGGTCATGAAGGTAATTGTAAAGCATCATCACAAGGAATACGGGGTGAAAACTCAATAATCTGGGCGGAAGAGCCAAATTAAAGGCAACGAAACTAACTCGCTTATAGGATCTCAGAAGGACCTAAATCCTGGGATAAGCTTCCCAAAATCCAACACGTCATTCATCGGAAAGTCCGTAGGAATACATGATCTGTCCCTGCGAACTCGAGTCTATAACCAACGCAGTCGGCATAAGACCTCAGTTCGCAATGGACAATTCCCATCCTGACCTGAATCAATTGGATCATCTCCGAAGCTCTGGACTAGCTGGAGTCCAAAATCCTACTTACGCAGAGTCAGAAAAAAACAACAGGCTGGCGATCGACACGACCTAACCCCTAAACCTAAAGGGGGCCAATTGGAGTATCTCCTGATAACTGCTATCGAAGAAGAACCCTAACAATGGCGAGTGACGATCCCCAACTGCTGACAACAATCAAACAAACACACAACTTTAACAAAAACAACTGAGCAAACTGATTATAACCGGACGACAAGAATTCGAATGGAGTCACACCCTGACTAAACTTGGGTAGAAACCATAACGAAATTCGTGGAGATCTGCTCCCACTCTTACTTCGGAACGGTAAAAGATTGAAACTCTCCAGCCGGCCTCAGATGCTCGACCCAAGCACACAACAAGACAGACACCTTGAAACGAAACCTGAAACTTCTCTTTACATCTCTGTCCACCCGTAACTATCTCACAAGTCACGTTAAATGTTGGTGGAACTTGAATGCATATAGAGAGTTGACAGATGTGCATGTTCTAGGATTTCACGTCTCTACCCGATGATACCAGGTACACAAACGCGTCCCTAATTTAGCACACCATTATCACAAATCAAGGTCTCCGAATCATTACCTAACCGAGTATGCTCAAGTATCACTGACGAACGAGCATGGGCGGGTAGTGTCTCGCGAAAACGATTTAAGGAAAGTGGTCGGGCGTGGACATGAGCAAGCTGCCCCCTCCGTAGAGACGAACTAAAGCTGTACTCGACGATCACACAAGAACTGCAAATCTGCAGAAGACTATCACAACAGTCAAAATCCGCTGCAGGAAGATGTACATTAAGCTCTGGTGGTCCGTGAAAATCTGACACGACTCTCGAACAAGTAGTGTCTCCAAATCTCCAACGCAAAACCACCGTGGCCATATCCAGATCATGAGTGGAATATCCTTCTCGTACTTCCTCCAAATGTAGGGAAGCAAAAGTGATAACTCTATAGTATCACCTCAGTACATAATCGATCCCACTCAAGAAACATTACAGTTAAACAACAAAGTCGCCCGAACCAAAAGCAAAGAAAGACTGATGCAGTTGTTAACTGAATCTTCAACTGCTGAAAACTCCGCACACATGCCTCAGTCCAAAGAAAAGAAACCTCCTTTCTGGTCAATTCAGTCGACGGTGCAGCACTACTCTAGCAATCCTGCATGAAACGGCGGTAAAAAACTGCTAAGCCCAACAATCTGCGGATCTCCGTCCTGCACACAAGTCTGGGCCTAAGCTGTACGGCCACGAACTCCCTCGGAACCATACGAAACCGTCTCCCGTGACTACAAGACCTAGGAGTCAACACAAAACAAGCCTGAAGAAACACTCCGAGAATTTAGGAAACTGCTGGTGCTCTCTCCAGTATCTGCATAACAAATCCTCAAGTGCTACTACTTTCCCTCAAGACACATTAGATAGACCAGAATGTCGTAAATAACACAATAAAACTGGTCGAGGAACGGCCTGCAGAAATCTTGTTCATCATATCTACGAATGCTGCTAGGGCATCAGGGAATCCAACGAATCACTGATACACAGAAAGCCCGTAGCACGCATAAGGCAGTCGTCGGAATGCCATCACTCCGAATCCGCAATAATGATGACCTGATCCCAAGCAAACTTAGAAATGTCTCGCACTGTGGAGCTGATCGAAGAAATCGTCACGGCGAGGTAAAGGATACCCATCCGCACCGTAAGCCGGTTCAATTGACGATCCATCGATACCCAACCTCAAACTGCCGTCTTCCTCCTCGACGAACAGAAATAGGAGCTTCCAAAAGCGAAACACTCAGACGCACAAAACTCCCCATACCAAAACTCTGCAGCAGATCCTTAAGCTCCCTAAGCTTCGCCGGCTCATCTGGAACAACGTCGGAAAAACTCTCGCACGAAAGGAACACCGGTCCAACAAACCCTCTGTGGCTACAGTATCACGAATGAATGCCAAGAATCCATGACATCTCCTCAGTAGCCGATTAGCGAAAAAGGCTGAATTCAAGCTGTGAGAGGCGGCACAACTATCCACCTGCACAACAAGAATTGACCTGCCGGGAAAACAAAACTGACTGTTTCCTCACGGTAGTCCACAGACGCCTAACACGTAGCTAAACAGTCCGTGGCTAGGAGAACGTCAAATCCAACATCTCCAGAAGGATCAAAACGACGGACGAATCTCTATCTCCTATCCGATTGGCACACAACTGAATACGTGTCGCGTAACAAAAGAATCGCTGACAGAAGTTAACACAACTACGACTAATCTACCCAACCACGGTACAAGCATGAAAAATAAACGAATACATCAAGGAACATATATAAAATAAGGATACCTGAAAACTCAGTATTTGACGTCCGCGCGTCCCGATGAGTAGAAGCAAACTCCTGTGTGTGCCCTCTACCCGAAGCTGGATGAACTCCTCTGGTAGACTGAGCCCTCTGAGCGAACCTTCCACGTCCACGGCCTCTCTGAAAACGATCCTGACGAGGTGCTAAGGAACAATCCCTAACGAAGTGCTGAAGGCTCCCGCATCGAAAACATCCACGCGCTGACTGCTGACCATCCTGGGGATGAGAGCTGAACGACTGTCCTCGTCCTAAGCCTCTGCTACTCCCGCGACGGCCACGAAATTTGTCTCGATGACCAAACCTCTGCCTCTGGGCTGGTATACTGGTACGAGTCCTCCACTGTCCTGGAACTCTCTGAGCCTCTGGAATATGTGCCTCATCAGCTGGAGCTGCAACCACTGGTGCTATGTAGGTGATGGACTGCTCCACGCTGATCGTAAGCGACAACTGAGTAACAGGGGTGACAACCTCCTGTCGTAGCTCCCGAACGACATCAACCAATGAACTCATAGTCTGGCGCAAATCCTGCATCTCTGCCACAAGCCTGTCAATAGTATATGTCGTAGGCTGATCCGTCTGCACCTGTGCAACTAGAGTGCCATCCTGGTCAGTACTCGTCTCACCCGAGCCAACTCTGACCTCGGCCCTCGCTGCATCACTCTGAGTCCCCATAGTCATCGGCGGCAAGGCTATAAATAGATATAAGATTCGATGAGAAGAAGAAATCGAATCTCAAGGATATGAATCATCAAGGGAGGAATTTCAAGCAAATTGTACTTAGGTCACTTAAGGCGAAGTACCGCATCGTGGGTATGCTGCAGACATACACACACTACGTTACTCTTCTTAAGCTACCTACTCCATCATACTAAGGTCATCCTACACTCCGAAAGATAAAACCTAGCGCTCTGATACCAACTTTGTCACGACCCAAAATTGGCCAGTGACGGCCCTAATACTACGCAATGCCTAAAGACGTAACGCGGTAAAAGAAAGCCAAAACCCAGAAATCTAAACCATAAAAATACGGAAAAGATAATATAAGTTTTTGAAACATTTGAAATCGCAACCCAAATTCTTTAAAAGTCCCACTTTCTTTCCTTAAAATTTTGGCAACACCCCCTTTTTGTAAAAACTAGCCAAGATGAATACAATACAAATATACGACGCCGTAGCGAAGAAATAAAGACAATAGAGAGAAAGCTGTATATTAAAGACAACAAATCCACAAATAATATACAATATCGTCCTCACCAAGTCTCTAAGTCAACAACATACTAGTAGATGGAGAGTACAAAATACAACGAATGTACAATATGAAATACAGATAATCATCCAACCCACCTAAGCAAAATGGTATACTGTGTGCTGATGCGATATCTGTAGCAAAAGATGATAGATGAGAAGCTGAATAGCCTGCCTCGACTACTCAGGGGAAAAACCTGAAACACCTGTGGCACAACGGGGGTGAGTTGCCAACTCGTGAATAGTAGATAACATATGCAGGTAATCGCAGGAATGTACGTACAGCATGAATCTAAGATATGCGATTACAGTAATAACATGTCATGTGAATGCAGAATAATGGAAAGTACACTAGCAGGTACAATCAATATGTGAAGCAATGATGACATGATAATAGTATGCAATAACTATGCAATAGGGATATGAGAAAACAAATATGCAACTATCATAAAGGTACACTAACAGGTACTACCAATATGTGAAACTGTGCATAAAATAGGTAAGTGTGACGTATAGGGTGGAATATGTCATTTCCACAGAAACCTGACATCGTGGCAGGATCACAATCCATCAAGACACTCCAATCCACAAATCCTCAAATCAGCCCCCAAGTTGGGCTCTCATATCATGTAAGTCTCACATCTCCTCAATGTACAATATCGAATAGATATCCTATATCCCGAATGTACAAATCAACAATCACCTAGGTATGTCCAATACCCAATCTCAATGAATCACCTAATAACCCAAGTCAAATCTCCTGTAAGAATCTAACATCCTAAAGGTATATATATATAGAAATAAATATGATGGGGGCAATACACATATATTAGCGTCCCATACCACTAATATTGGTGTAAGGGTATATATAACAACGGCTAAATCCCCTGTTATATATACAAAGGTATTAAAAGAAATATCATGAAAGCCAATGTGCCAAGCATCGACACAGAAATCCTGACCACGTATCATACGCTATCCCGAAAGCACGAGTGCCTAGCTCTGACCCTCGCCTTTCGACGTATGCATACGTACATGACTCCCAGCGGTGTCTCCGTGATCCCCCGCCGAGTCATGGGTACTGTCACCGGTAGGTACTCGCCCGCCTCCAGGATCAATCGGCAAAATCCATCGATCTTCTGGCCCAGGGGAACCATACCGGGCCCCACCATGTACCCTCATACGACAACCACACCTCGTATGGAGTATATAATCAGCACCGATAAAACTCATGGTGGACGCGCAAATATCATATCAAGGAAATCGGGTTTTTCAATGTATGCATAATTTCATGAACTCCCGCGGTTCCCAAATCCCAAAAACACCATGTAAAATCCATATAACAATGCGCAAATCCAGGAATAAATATATGTGATATATCTGAATACGAGCATGTAAATGAAAGTATATAGCTGAAACCAAATGTATGCAAAAATCAATAAGGTACAACTAAGTATAGGTATCTACCTATAAGTAAAAGATGTCGTATACCCACCTAGGTATAAGTAGAATATGTAAGATACCCCTTTGGGTATAAGTAAAATATGTACAAGGTATACCTGTAGCTGTATCGCAAGGTGTAGATGTACATATCACTAAAGGCAAGATACACTATAGGTATACCGATAAGCTAGATGTCATGTATGATAAGCAATATAGTATCTATAAAGGGTTGTGTGTGACATGGCAATTATTGACGGTGTGTGTGTAGCATACAATCCGTGCTCGTGCAACATGAACCGTCAATAATATGTGCAGTGTCCTACGGCTGCTAGTCACAGTACAACTATATCAAGGAAATAAAGTAAAGGCGCAATTCTAACAATGACGTAGAATATGCGACAGGTATTTGAATCCTAGCCCAGACGCATAACGCCATGCGGGCGATTCCCCTGTAGATGTTAAATCTACTCACCTACACTCCACACTAGGTGAATCCTACCATGTGCTCCCCCTGAAGCCGTGTCTGTAGTCCCTGCCTGCAAACCTGCAAATACGACATGGAAATCATATATAAGCCAAATATTCCGCAAAACGCGATATCGAACCAAAACGAGAAACTCGCGTCGCGAACTAAACGCGCGTGTGCACGATACGCTGAATCATGTGTATACACGTCTAAAACCACCGCGACACGCCGCGATACGCTGGATCACAGAACCCTCTCACGTATCGCGCGTATCGCGCAAAAACAACGAACACCAAAAACGATATATGATCCCAGATTTTCCTACAGGTCAAATATTGCAAAACTAGACATGCCAAAACACTATACAACACAGAATACAACCCTAGCCAAGACCCCAACACCCCTGCCCTCTACTTGGCCGCAATTTGTGGCCAAACACATTAAATCTGTGGCCTGTTTAGGGAAATAGGGGCTCGTGTTTTGGTGGTGGTGTCTATACCTAGTGTACATGTCCCAGTTTCCTCAATTTTGTCCTGAAGGCCCCGGGTCAAAAGCAGATTCCAGATTGCCAATATATCGCTTTAAAATCACCAATTTGCACAATAGGCAAACCCTATGGTATTTTAGTGTAATCCGGGGTTAAACTTAGTTAAGGTGACCCTAACAACACTTAAACAAGTAGGGTTAAGCAATACAATCATCACTTAATCAAATTTCCAAATAAAACACCACAATTAGCACTAAACTAGCTAATTAACACTAACCGACACCAATAAGCACACAAGCTAAGCAACTAGGGGATTTGGGTTCAGAAATATACCCTAGAGAACCCAAAGAAGCAGGAGAAGAAGTGTGTGGGGGAGGAAGAGCTTCTGCAAGTGCTGGGGCTCCTGTTGCTGCTGTTGCTGATGCTTGCCTCTACTGCCGCTGCTCTCTGCTGCTGCTGCTGCTGCTCTCTTGAGCTGCTGCTGTTGCTAGGCTGATGCTGTTGTTGTAGTTGATGCTATGGCTGCTGCTGTGCTGTTTGGAGATGCTGATGATGCAAGCTGCTGCTGCTGTTGTTGTTGTTGTTTGAGCTGCTGCTGCTGCTGCTGTTGTTGTCGGTGTGTCTGTGTGAGAGAGTGAGAGATGAGTGATATGAGAGTGAGAAAATGAGAGTAAGGCTAGAACCCCTCCCTCTCTCCTTCTCTCTCATCATTAAATGAGGCATGGCAAAGGCCATCGTGCCCCATAATGCACTATCTCTCTCTCTCAAGGTCAACACAAAGAAAGTCAATTTAAAAACCATATTCAAATTCATTTTAAAACAACCATAACACTTAAACAAAACATAAAATTAGATTAAGTAATAGGTAGTTTACCATGTTGCTAATCATGCTTAAACCCCCAAAAACAACCCTAGTTATCATGCACAAGTGTGTGCAAGCCTAGGAAAAATCTAATAAAATACTCATTAAATAGGATAAAATATTTGAAACTTAATTTGGTAAACCTTTTTATTAAAAACCATACATTAAAATATAATTAGCTACAAAACACAATCTAAGGTGTTACACTCCCACTGTCTCTCGAATCCCTCCTCAAACCATAAAGGAAGAATTAGTCTGGATCAATCTCACCGTACAATACTTGCTTAACCGTTCAGCCAGGCTGGTGTTGGTACTTCGAGGGAGCTTTTCCAACGCTTTCGCGAAGTTCCTTAATTAAATAACCTCTTTTCCCTGTAGGCGTAGCCCCGCTAACACCTTTCTAGACACCTACTTAGTTTATAGCATTGATCGTTAAGCGAGAAAGTTCCGGAGGAGTAGCATATACTCAAAGTAGGATCGGGATCCAAATATTATCGCGTGACAAAACTGAAGGAATCCTACCAGAATCATCACACTCCAAATGGTATGCAGCGCTAGCAAGTTTCAGTTCTTTTGAAACTCCCGATGTGGATTTTTTCACCATGTTCTTATGATCTTGACGAAGGTCAACAAATCATAAGTCACATGTCAAGTTCTACCCGTCATTATCCAGATTAATTTGAACACACCCGTATATACCCTTGACGAAGGTCAACAAGGTAATACGACTGTCCCAAACCAACGCATCTATCTATGCTACATATGAACACCCAACAGCTACCAATCACTATGCCTTGACGAAGGTCAACAAACACAGCTTGAATACTATTGAATATTCATACGAAATGACGGAGGGCTACGAATGGTTTTGGCGAAACCGTGAACGTAGTGAACTTGATATAATCGATGGAACGAGATAGGTTTTAAAAGGAGTGGCTCAAGCTCCGCATTAAAAAACTGGTTTTGAAAAGAACCGAGTGGTTTTCAAAGTGTTCCAACGACTTTTACTTGGTTTATTTTCTTGCATTAATTCCAATGCGTCCCATCATTTAATCCTACCATTGCAGAAAACAACGAAAATATGACGTACGCTTATGCCATCCGCATTCGCCACGGGGTCCCGTCATCACCCGTTAGGTTACTTAACTAACGACAGAGCGGGGGCTGGACTAGCACGGATGCAAAACATAAGCAACGCCTAAATAGATATCATATAGATATATATAAACATTCATCACATGCAATGATAGTCATTGCAGATCACAGATGAATACAATGGATATACTAGGAATCCGCAATTCGTACGAGCCTGTAACGAAGAACGGATTACACGGTCGCGATGAATAGTCAAACCCCACCCTAGACCCCTACGGGTGAGGCAAACTACCCGCCAAGTACCCGAAGCAAAGCAACCTCCCTCAACACCGTTAGTAGGCCACTCGGCACTTCGAGATACCCGGTAGTATGTGCACCCCACCTTGGGTCTATCCTAGGAGCAAAAACAGTAAAAAGAAATTATACAATGACGGCTATAACCCCGACCCGGTTGTGCGGCCAAACAAATAATATTACATCAATTTACAAATTTTACATGAATGAAAGAAAAAGAAACTCTCATCTCACATCCACCCCGGCTATTCATCCGCGACAATCCACCGAGTTCATATCCACAAACCAACAACATTACAGATCACAGTTATGTATAACCCCACTAATCGACGTATAGCGATTAGCGGACGTTCAATACATATATCACATCACAGAAAATATTCATTAGCCAAAGTGTACGGAATATCGATCAAAATACGGATTTGTGACCACCCCAAAAGTCAATTTGCTCTCTGGAAAATCTGGGTAGAAACAACATGCATTAAAAATCCCAAAACAACCAAACTAAAACACTGCACAAAACCCGGTCCACGGCCGAGTCAACTCGGCCGCGGATCCGCGGCAAGAAGCATGTTCTTGCCGCGGAACCGCGGCACTTTGACCGACTCAGTGGACTGTTTTTGGGCTGTGTTTTTACAAAACCCTGAGACGAATTTTCATGTATGTTAAATCATTTTTAGAGCAGTATAAATATTCGACAGAAACCATGGTTTTTCCGGGCGTGTTTTGCGACTTTTTCCCGATCGATATTCTAAACACTTTGCTAACTTGCTAGTTTATGTTTAGCTAGGCTCTGATACCACTGTAAGTCCACGTTGCTCACCCCGGTTCTTACGGGGAGGCGGAAATGACGAAAAACAATTATTTTGGCGCAAGGGCAACATGTACTAAAAGCCGGATCTTTGCTAAACTAGAAACTAACAAACTACGAGAGGCGTTAACTACTATGCCATAGAAATTATACTTCACGAAACCGTTCCTTCGGGTCTTCTCTCCGCTGTCCGGCTCGTCCATCCACGGTCCGAGGGTCGATCCGGATCTTGGTCACCTCCGCGGCCTTCTTGAGTCGAAGACGATCCACCCGAGAGATGTACACCGAGCTCCACCTCGAGCCGAGGCAACTAGGGCAACAAGATCGCTAGTCTTGAAGTCCTAGGTTATGTAGAGGAGGTTGATGGAAGTATTTGTCTATGGGGATTCTTTTTCTCTTAACACATGAGATCAAAAGAATATTTCAAGAGGAGGAAGATGAAGGAGATCAAGCAACCATGGAGCTCTCTTTCTTTCTTCTCACTTGCAAGAGAGAGAATGAGAAAAGAGAAAATGAAATTATCAACTAAAGAAAAATGGCACCATGGTTGCAATAATAATAAAACAACATCACTACCAATCCTATCATGATAAAGTTGATGCTACATTGAATTGACCATTTTCATAATCAAAAGAAAAAGAAAATCCAAAGAAGAGTGTAGACCTCTCATGATGGTCAATGGTCAACACCGGTCAACGGGTCAACAAAGTCAAGAGAGGTCATGGTGGTCAAATGGTCAATGCAATTAGCCATCACAAAATTATCACAAAAAGGATTAGTAAAATAATGTCTCCGGCTCATAATGGTTTTGACCAAACGAATTGCCAAAACCCTAATGAGTCCTCCTCAAAATGGTTTTGACCGAATCAACTGTCAAAACCCTAATGAGCCTGCCACATAATGGTTTTGGCAGAACCAACTGCCAAAACCCTAATGGGGCACCTCCTCCTTTATCGCTCCTCAAAACTGTGCATACACACCTGCATCCGCATTCCGTAGAATGCGAATGTACAGAAGACAAAACAAATCCATCCGTGCAATACTAGGATCCGGCTTAAACCAAAGCCCACTAGTATTGCCTGCCCGAACAGCATACGCACACAAGTGCACGTAAGTCATCGCAGCGTTGCCGTAAAACCATACGGCCTCTACACGTTTCACTCAGTGCAGGGAAACTCTCTGTGTGGGACTCTAAAGACTCGACACTATGCTGGCAGTGGGTTTAACCATAGACCGCAAGCGGCACTAGCTGTACGTAACAGTCCCCACGTAGATGTCGATAAGAAGGCCGATGAGGTAAACCCATCTGAACTCCTACTGAGCCTATATGTGACAATCTCCGTACAGTCCGGTCTGTTCGTCTGATACATCGCATGGCGGGCCTAGGGAGTGGTGAACGTCAGTCCCCCAATAGCGGTACAAGTCGTGTCGGAGTGTAGCCCAGAACACCCTGAGATAACACTGGAAATCTACCAGTATATCTCACTTGCCCTGGCCAGGGACTACTCGTGTAATGGCTCTCCTAGACACAGCGCGGTGACTAGGGACATGTATAAGGATGTGCTTGTAGATTACCCAACCCCTGTAGGGTTACTATGCACTGTCACAAGGTTCTACAAGGCATCAACCATGCCAAAATCAAATTTTTCATGTGCTGAACAACCCTAACCAAGATCTTAGACTAGAGATTGGGCGAAACAAAGCATGTAAACAACTTTACATCTAAGAGTTAGGGATTAGAACCTTTGTAGTCCGTTCCTTCACTTCTAAAGCTCCGTGTTGAGGTCCCTTCGCTGCGATCATCATGTACCCGGACACCAGAGAGGCTCCATGAAGAGAAAGATGCAATCTTGCTTCCAATCTTCAATAACAAAGATGATCTACCATGAAGAAACTCAAACCCAAGCTCTTGCTTTGCTAATCAAGTATTAGCAAAGCAAACGCCCTAATCTAAGCGGCTAGAATAGATGAGGATGATGAAGTAGGAATTTAGCTCTCATTTGTTTTCAATTTCTCACTCATTTTCATCACATGTCAAAAAGCTAGAAAGCTTTTTCATCAAAAAGGAAGAAGAAGAAGAAGAAGCAAATCAATTTGTGATGAATAATGAATGAAGTGTGTGGTTAGAATTGCAACCATGGGTTAAAAATATAAACTTAACCCTTGTAGAGAATTTATTATGGTTATGGGTTTGGGTTTGGTTAAGAAATATCAACCAAAATATCTTTGCTTAAAAACAAAAACAAAGCTTCTAGAAGCTTCAAGAAAGCTTAACCCTAATCCAAACCCTAACCATGTTTAAACTCCACAAAACATGTTGCAATTGTA
Organism: Agapanthus africanus; assembly: GCA_030015575.1. Taxonomy (NCBI): domain Eukaryota; kingdom Viridiplantae; phylum Streptophyta; class Magnoliopsida; order Asparagales; family Amaryllidaceae; genus Agapanthus; species Agapanthus africanus. The sequence continues at coordinate 584,499,671 of CM057339.1, read as the reverse complement.
AGCTTAACTTGTTCCAATATTATATATCACATATATAATATATTTTGTAACAAAATAAAATAATACAATTAACATATATCACATATATATCAATGTATTACCCGAGTGAGAAAAAGAATCATTAAGTGAGCTTATATTAGTTAATATAATTTAATATATCAAATATATAATTATACATTAAATTATCAAATCAACACTTGATCCGATAATCCGGCTATTTCATAAATAACCGACTAATATAATCTGTATCAGTTCATCGAATCAACTCTTGATCCGATGACCCGGCTATATCACATATACCCGGCCGATATCTCATATCGCGAGAATCTAATACGGTATCACATACACGTATTGTTCTCAGTCCCGCACATATCACTTATGTGCTCCTACTCCGTTTTGCCTGAGCCAGGAAACCTCTATGTAGGACTTTAAAGAATCGTCAATACGCCGGCAGTAGGTGATTATCATATCAAACAACAACAAGATGCAAGCGGTCAGCTAAACGTAACAGCCACCCAGGTATTGAGCGATCAGAAGATCAACAAGCAAGCCTGTACATTCTCCTGCGAATCCAATCAGTAACACTCATGTACAGTCCGGTCTCTTCGTCTGATATGTCGCATATCTCGCCTAGGGGTGGTAAACGTCAGACCTCGGTAACTTGATAAGTCATGTCGATATGAGATCCATAACAATTTTAGAAACTACTTAAAACACTTACCAGTAAATCTCAGCAACCCTGGCCAGGTATTTCCAGTTATAGCCAATCGAACACAGCGCAACATCAACTCCCTATACCGGGAGAGACGAAACCCCTCCTATCGCTCATTGCCTCCATGTGATTCGGGACTGTACCCAAATGCCACCTTTTTGTACACCCTCTTGGACGTGGTATGATGGAAATCAAATCACGGGGGGAATCACACAAGACTCTATGACGATCTCCGCTCGATAGACTAACATGTACCAGTGTCACCAGAGAACTGCCATCTGACGTGAGGTATAATACCATCTGGGAGTTCTCGGCGAGTCCGTCCAGTGTACCCAGTCTCCACTGAGCACCCGTATACCTTCTCTGATGTCAAACACCAATGGATATGGGATCATCCATCGCCCATCATATGGGTCAAGAAGCATATATGCTAGTCTACTCTGGAGTATCGATGCCCTGTCTCGGTACTCCCATGACTAGGAACATTTAAAGGATGTACTTGGCGACTACTCTATCCCCACTAGTATGATCTGCATCATAGTCCTGGTAGTCAAGTACTCATCCTAAGGGCTTTATCAACATGTGACATAGAGACAATCAGAGTACATGTTAAGATAAAGAGTAACTAGATAGCATACTATCATGTCGAGCAAGAATGTCCTCCCTATATATGTCCAAGCATCCACTACAATATACAACGTATGTACAGTAATGGCCTCTAGGGCATACATATAACTAACAATCTCCCACTTGGACTAGGGTCATCTATTGTAGTATCTCATACCCAACAATAAGTTGTGGTTGAAGTATCTCATACTCAACCATCCTATAAAAGTCTCTACTGGGAAATAGGCCTTTGTGAGTGGATCCGCGCTGTTGTCCTCTATGTCTACTCTCCTAACCTCGATCTCCCTGGAGATCAACCATCTCCAAGATCAGGCGATACTGCCTAAGAATATGTCTGGATCTCAGATGGGACGGGGGTTCCTTTGCAAAAGCCAAAACTCCATTGTCACACAATGGTAGGAACGAAGTTCATCTCATTAACTTATATATATATATATATATATATATATCCAGACTGCCTCTTTGGCATTCTTGGTAACGATGTATCTTGCCTTTAATCGTCTATTATGTTACGGTATCTAGCTTGGAACTCTTCCAACATACCGTCCCTCCACTGAGGGTAAAGACAATGCATGTGACTGACATTCAGCCGTCCTTATCACCCTGGAACCTTTCCAGTGATTCTCCCCAGGATCGATTGATACTATCTCACTACAACTAGTGAGAATCCTAACATCCAATTAGATCTATCTCATAGATCCATAACCCAGGATTTATGAGGTATCACCTTGATCCTATATGGAAAATCTTTGTGATAAGAGGAGATTGACCGAGCGTAGCATAGGAAACTCCTTTCCTATCAAGAATATGTCATCCACGTACTATACGAGGATCACCACCATACTCCCTACTACCTTTTTGTATATACTTGGTTCATCTACCATTTTGATGAAGTCAAACTCTTTGACTACTACATCAAAACAGACGTTCCAACTCCACGATGCCTGATTTATCCCATAAAACATCATGCTCACGTTTCCGCTGCTCCCACTGTTTACGAAGCCCTCTGACTGTGTACTTATAGATTCTCTCTTCCAAATCATCATTTAGAAAAGCAGTCATGACACCCAACCGCCAGATATCATAGTTATAGTACGTAGCCGTGGAAAGTAGGATCTGGATGGACTTAAGCATAGCTTTGAAAGTCTCAACTTTTCCATGTACACCAAGTAATCTTCCAATGATATACTTGCTTCTGATGGGGATTTAACCCTTCAGATAAAGCAACCAATGTCCATACTTTGTTGGTGTATAAGGATTCCATCTCATATCGCTAAGCATCCAGCCATACTCACAGAGTCCCTACTCCTGATGGCCTGCTCGAAACTAGTTGGGTCATCATCTCATGATGCAATCCTCTCTCCCACTATCATAGAGAAACCGAAGTATCTCTCAGGTGGATGAGGAACCCTACCAGATCGGCGGAGAGGCTGAGGTTTATTGGAAACTATTGAATCCTCCGGGTTTACCAAATCATCAGCTGCAGTTTGTATAGCTGGAACTCCTTCCAGTTCTACCTCATAACCACTAATTTCTTCACAAGAAATTCCCTTTTTCTCAAAAAGTGGTATGCCGAGAAATAAAACATCTTTTGTTCCACGGTGTGGTAGAAGATTTTCTCTTGCGAATGCTTGGGATATCCAACAAACTTCCACAGAACTGACCTTGCCTCGAGCTTGTCCGGATTTTGCTTTTGATATAGGCCGGACAACCCCAAATCTTAACATCTTTAAGAGATGGGCTCTTCCCATACCATATCACATATAGAGTGGTAGGCATCTGATTTGGTTGGAACCCTATTCAATAGGTATGCAACTTCTAAAGTGCATAACTCCAAAAGAAAATAGGCAACTCAGTAGTACTCATCATAGAGCACACCATATCACATAGGATGCAATTGCTCCGCCCCGATACACCGACGTGATATGGTGTATACGGAGGAGTAATGCTGAGAGAGAATCTCATTCTCCTTTAGAATAGTCCAGGAATTCCGTGCTCAAGTATTCTCCTCCTTGATCTCATCAAAGGACATAATATTTATACCCGTTTTTGGTTCTCTACTTCTAACTTTTATTCTGTGATTATCTCAAAAGTTTCGGACTTGTGTTTCAACAGGAACATATGTCTGAATCTTGAGAGATCATCAGTGAATGTAATTAAGTACAAAGAACCGGTCCTGGCATAAGTAGACAGGGGACTTTCATACATCAACATGCATCAATCCCAAGAGTTCACTAACTCTTTCTTTGTTTCCAATAAACGGAGTTGTGGTCAACTTATCTTTGTGACATGACTGGCAAGTTTTACAAGATGTAAATCCAAACTAATTTAAATATGCATCTTTATGTAACTTCAGCTAGTCGGGTCGCATTGATATGACCTAGTCTACAATGCCTCCAGAAGGATTCGTTCATTTCGGAACTCTTCCTCTTGTGTGTATTGTGTACGTTAAGAACCGTGGTTTGATTTAGAACGTCTATGCTTTTAGATAACGTGCCTGATTCGATCAACTCTTGATATAGGAAATGTTCAAAACATTATCCAACAATACAAAATTATATCCTTCTTTACTAATAAAGAGACTGATATGATGTTGTATATCAGGTTTGGTATCTAATAACATTCGTTCAGAATCAGTGTATTCTGGTAATACAGGGTGATAACTGCCAACAGGCTTGGCTGCAACACTTGCATCATTTCCAACTCTTGAAATTTATCACCCGTTCTCAGTTCTCTACCTTTCTATAGCCCATGTAACAAATTGCATTTGCGGGATCCTGATCCGGTATCTCATACCCAGGACGTAAAGAATACTGAGAAACAGTTCTCGGTAATGAACACACCCGAAGAAGATGCATCAACATGTACTTTCTTCGTTTGGGTGGCACGGGAATTCTGGTAATCCCCTATTTCCTGCTCTGTCTTATAACAATTATAAGTTGGAGCGGGACCAACGTTCCTTAGCGCAGTATAACAAGCGGGTTCGGTCAATACATCTGTATTATTATCATGATTAAGGCGTGACATGGTCGCTACCTAGAGAGAGATAGAAGAAAACACTCAGCGTATGCTCTTGCAAGATTAGATTGGTTATTAATATATCTAATCAGGATGTCTCCCACAGTTTTAGTCAAATCTTCCTTTAAACCCTAAAAGGAAAGACTAGCCGGGATTAATTACACCCTACAAGTTCGCCAATCTTTCAGCCAGGCCAGTGCCGGTACTTTGAGGGAGGTTCACCGTGCTTTCGCACGGACCTAATTAAAATAAACCTCATTTCCCCAGGGGCGTAATCCCGTTGACACCTTTCTAGACACCTACTTGATCGGCTAATTGTAATGTGTAAAACTCTCCCAGGAGTAACTTTTACTCGTAGCGGGTATCGGGATCCAACTATCTCATAGAAGGTATGCAATATCATTGCAAATTTCAACACTTGAAATTCCCGATAATATTTTGCCCCTAGCGTCCTATGACCTTGACGGAGGTCAACAAACCATAGGCCGGTAGTCAAGTTCTACCCATCATTTCCTGATTGAATTAAACCCTCCCGCACGACCCTTGACGGAGGTCAACAAGGACGCAGGACTACCCTAAAACAATCTGCATCATATGCATAAGCAGATAAATACTAGTTAGCTACCGCACACAACGCATTGACGGAGGTCAACAAACGTAGTACGATTACTAAGTAGAACTTATCTGAAATGACGGAGGGCTACGACAGGTTTTTAAGAAAACCCTTTGTGTAATGAACTTGATATCGTTGTAGAATCGAGTTATTTTAAATGGAATTTTTTTGAGGCCTTTTCTAGTTTTGCTAAAGAGGTCACTCCCGGTGAAGGGATCTCGGCTCTTTCCACATCGAATAAGGTGCAGGATATTTCACAAATATCACCATGCAAAGCAGAAACTATAAAAACAATCAAAAGACAAACCGAGTTTGTAGCATCTGCTAGTTTCGCTAAAGAGGTCACTCCCGGTGAAGAGATCTCGGCTCTTTCCTTATCGAATAAGGTGCTGGATGTTCTACAAGGAACACCACTTTCCAAAGCAAGAACTAGAGCTACCAGTTTTTGAGACAAGTTTCTAAAACATCTTTAGGTTTCTTTTAGTTTCATTAATCTCATTAATGAAGTCCCATTTTATTATGCTTCACAAGCATCAGATATGAAACGAAAACAACAATATAATATATATATCTCATATATATAATATAAACATTCGTCTCAGGAAGTAATATGATCTCATCAAAGAACATTGTAGCAGAAGATAACATATGAAATATTGGATATACTAGGATTTCCGTGTTTTATGCGAGCCTGTATAAAACGCAGATTCCACGGTCGCGATGAATAGCCAAACTCACATCCCTTGACCCCTACGAGAGCGGCATGTAACACTGCAAATTCTAGGGTTAAGTGACCCGGTCTTGACTCCTCGAGATGGCCTCCCACTGGACCCTAGAACCCAGTTACTTGTGCCCCCCTCCTTGGGTCTACCTAATGCGGAAAGGTAAATAATATACAATGGTGACATCAACCTCAACTTGGAAGTGCCCTAATAAAAGAATATTACATACAATGAATTTTACATGAATGATAATAAAAACCCTCATCTCACATAAAACCCCGGCTATTCAAAAAACGACGATCCAATATAACATATCACAGCAACACATAATATCACATATCATCAACGTACGTAAATATGCGTATCCCAGTTGCCGTTGATGTATAGCAACGAAACCGGCGATACACCACATATTACACTTACGGTCGCAGAAAAGAAAGTGTAAAACTACAACAGTTGGAATCCGCAACCTTCTTAGACATCTCATGCCTAACCAAATGAATTCCTTAGATATCGCATGCCTAACAATTATAAACCGCGCATTTTAGTCTCGAACTCGAAAACACTTTTCAATATCAAGTCGGGTAATTCAACAAGATTCCCGACATCCTGATTGAATGCTCATCGCAAACTTTAGTAAACGGCCGCACCCCTGGATGCCGTCTACGAAGTGCACTAAGGCGGAACACCGTTGCCGCGAGCACCCGAACGGATGCTTTTGGCGATGGGGTTCTCCTACAGTCACTTGGTCGGGGCTATGGGGCGTGGCTATCTATTAAGTTTACCCGGCGAGTATCCGCGTACGCTACGTGATTGCGATAGACTTTTGATCACATCAAAATCCCGTGGCAACCGATCAAATGAGACTAAACTGCTAGATTTATAACATTCAAATTAGTTATCTCATAACTACTTGTGGATTCCAAATATTGTATCACATTCCAGATAAATAGACAATTTTAAACTTTCCGATCGAATAAACAAACACCCAAGATTTCCCAAATAGCTCAACACTTGAGCGGAGTTCAAAAAGTATCCATCACTTGCCACAGTACCAATGGTCCAGCCGTAGAAGGGTCAAACCAACGTCTCACATGTGGCAACGCCGTACTGCCCCAAACCATAAGGTTTAGAGGCGGTTCAGACGGTCACATAATCGAGTTAAGGTTTGTGTTCTTCTAGAGGGTCCACCGCGTTACTTGCACGACTATGAATGTTCTTTAACTAAGGAAAAAATCTAACACTTGGAAATTTTCCGGCAGGGGAAAAAATGAGTTATTGATATCCGTTCAAACTTTTTAACACGTTCTAAATTACCCGGAAAAACTTAAACGAAATTTAACTTTCCGATCGAATCAACGAATACAAAAGATTTCCAGAAAACTCAACACTTGAGTAATAATAAAAATTCTCAGAAGCATGTATAAATACCTACGGATATTACTGTGAAAAATATAACCATAATACCCATGTACGGTCGCGGAACCGCCGCGCATGGCAAGGTATTGCCGCGGTTCCGCGGCGCTTTAAGGGGATTGGTGGTTCGTTTTTCACAGTAATCCTTAGAATTCCAAGCTTAATTTTCTTAGTATTTTTAATACAGAAAAAATCAACATTTTAAAAAATTTCCAGAGAGGGGGTGTATTGCGACGTTTCAGGGTTCGATCGGAATTTAAACTTCGTCTAGACTTCGCCTAAAGCTCTAGCTTGGCTCTGATACCACTGTAGGGTTACTATGCACTATCACAAGGTTCTACAAGGCATCAACTATTCCAAAATCAAAATTTTCATGTGCCGAACAACCCTAACCAAGATCTTAGACTAGAGATTGGGCGAAACAAAGCATGTAAACAACTTTACATCTAAGAGTTAGGTATTACAACCTTTGTAGTCCGTTCCTTCACTTCTAAAGCTCCATGTTGAGGTCTCTTCGCTGCGATCATCATTTACCCGGACTCTAGAGAGGATCCATGAAGAGAAAGATGCAATCTTGCTTCCAATCTTCAATAACAAAGATGATCTACCTAGAAGAAACTCAAACCCAAGCTCTTGCTTTGCTTATCAAGTATTAGCAAAGCAAACACCCTAGTCTAAGCGGCTAGAATAGATGAGGATGATGAAGTAGGAATTTAGCTCTTATTTGTTTTCAATTTCTCACTCATTTTCATCACATGTCAAAAATCTAGAAAGCTTTTTCATCAAAAAGGAAGAAGAAGAAGAAGCAAATCAATTTGTGATGAATAATGAATCAAGTGTGTGGTTAGAATTGCAACCATGGGTTAAGAATATAAACTTAACCCTTGTAGAGAATTTACTATGGTTAAGGGTTTGGGTTTGGTTAAGAAATATCAACCAAAATATCTTTACAAAATATCTTTGCTTAAAAACAAAAACAAAGCTTCTAGAAGCTTCAAGAAAGCATAACCCTAATCCAAACCCTGACCATGTTTAAACTCCACAAAACATGTTGCATTTGTAACCTTAACTTGTTACAGCATTATATATCACACATAATATATTTTGTAACAAAATAAAATAATACAATTAACATATATCACATATATATCAATGTATTACCCGAGTGAGAAAAAGAATCTTTAAGTGAGCTTATATTAATTAATGTAATTTAATATATCAAATATATAATTATACATTTAATTATCGAATCAACACTTGATCCGATAATCCGGCTATTTCACAAATAACCAACTAATATAATCTGTATCAGTTCATCGAATCAACACTTGATCCGATGACCCGGCTATATCACATATACCCGGCCGATATCTCATATCGCGAGAATCTAATACGGTATCACATACACGTATTGTTCTCGGTCCCGCACATATCACATATGTGCTCCTACTCCGTTTTTCCTGAGCCAGGAAACCTCTATGTAGGACTCTAAAGAATCGTCAATACGCCGGCAGTAGGTGATGATCATATCAAACACCGACAAGCTGCAAGCGGTCAGCTAAACGTAACAGCCACCCAGGTATTGAGCGATCAGAAGATCAACAAGCCATCCTGTACATTCTCCTGCGAATCCAATCATTAACACTCCTGTACAGTCCGGTCTCTTCGTCTGATATGTCGCATATCTCGCCTACGGGTGGTAAATGTCAGACCCCGGTAACTTGATAAGTCGTGTCGATATGAGGTCCATAACAGTTTGAGAAACTACTGATAACACTTACCAGGAAATCTCAGCAACCCTGGCCAGGGATTTCTAGTTATAGCCAATCAAAGACAGCGCAACATCAACTACCTATACCGGGAGAGACGAAACCCCTCCTATCGCTCATTATCTCCATGTGATTCGGGACTGTACCCAAAAGCCACCTTTTTGCATGCCCTCTTGGACGTGGTATGATGGAAATCAAAGCACAGTGGGAATCACACAAAACTCTATGACGATCTCGAGTCTACAGACTAACCTTTACTAGTGTCACCAGAGAACTTCCATCTGACGTGAGGTATAATACCATCTGGGAGTTCCGGGCGAGTCTGTCCAGTTTACCCAGTCTCCACTGAGCACCCGTGTACCTTCTCTGATGTCAAACACCAATGGATATGGAATCATCCATCGCCCATCATATGGGTCAAGAAGCGCATACGCTAGTCTACTCTGGAGTATCGATGCCCTGTCTCCGTACTCCCACGACTAGGAATATTTGAAGGATGAACTTGGCGACTACTCTGTCCCCACTAGTATGATCTGCATCATAGTCCTGGTAGTCAAGTACTCATCCTAAAGGCTTTATCAACATGTGACATAGAGACAATCAGAGTACATGTTAAGATAAAGAGTAACCAGATTACATACTATCATGTCGAGCAAGAAAGTCCTCCCTATATATGTCCAAGCATCCACTACAATATACAACGTATGTACAGTAATGGCCTCTAGGGCATATATATAACTAACAGCCACCACTATTGTAACTGCCATCACAACGCTAGTAATCAAGCATAGATCATAAGGGCTCTACTAATATGGATAGGCGATATGTTAAAAGAAACATATGTACATATTGAAGTAGAAACAAACCAAGTAGCATACTACTATTTTGAGCAAGAATGTTATTAGAACTGTGAATATCCCAAGCATCCATTAAGTAATATACAAACTAGTATGATACAGTAATGGTCTCTAGCGCATATACACTAACAATCTCCCACTTGCACTAGGGCCATGTACTGGCATATCGCAGACCTATCATCTCGAATAGCCTCTCGAACTGCGTCTGAGAAATAGCCTTTGTGAATGGATCTGCAGTGTTGTCCTCTGTAGCAACTCTCTGAACCTTGATCTCCCGGTGGTCTACGATCTCTCTGATCAGGTGATACCGCCTCAAGATGTGTCTGGACTTTTGATGAGACCTGGGTTCCTTCTCTAAAGCTATAGCGCCATTGTTGTCGCAAAACAGTGGTATTGGACCAACATTGGATGGAACCACTTGAAGATCTGTCAAGAACTTTCTCATCCAGACTGCTTCTTTAGCGGCGTCAGAAGCAGCAATATACTCCTCTTCTATAGTTGAGTCAGCAACGGTATCTTGTTTGAAACTCTTCCAACATATCGCCCCTTCATTGAGGGTGAATACATAACCCGACATGGACTTGGAGTCATCCTTATCGCTCTGGAAGCTGGAGTCAGAAAAAGCCTCGATCTGGAGGACTTTTCCGCCATACACCAAGAACATATCCATAGTCCTTCTCAGGTACTTGAGAATGTTCTTTACTGCTATCCAGTGGTTCTCTCCTGGGTCTGACTGATACCGGCTTACCACGCTTAGTGCGTAAGCTACAGCTGGTCTGGTACACAACATCGCATACATTATAGAGCCTACTGCAGAAGCGTAGGGTATAATAGACATGCGATCCAAATCATTCTTGGGAGACATCTCTTTGGAAAGGGTGACTCCGTGACAAACCGGTAGGTTTCCGCGTTTGGAATCTTCCATACTGAATCTTTGCAGTATGGTGTCGATATACGTGGACTGTGAAAGTCCAAACAACCTTTTTGATCTATCACGATAGATCCGGATCCCCAGTATGTAAGAGGCATCACCCAAGTCTTTCATAGAGAACCTTTGTGATAAGAATCTTTTGACAGATTGTAGGGTAGGAATGTCATTTCCTATTAAAAGAATGTCGTCTACGTATAATACGAGGAACACAACAGTTCTCCATACAATCTTACTATATAAGCATGGTTCATCTAGATTTTTGATAAAGTCGAATTCTTTGACTGTTTCATCAAAACAGATGTTCCAACTCCGCGATGCCTTCTTTAGTCTATAAATGGACTTAAGCAGCTTGCATACTTTCTCGCTACTCCCACTCTGATTAAAACCTTCTGGCTAATCCATATAGACGCACTCTTCTATATATCCATTTAGGAAAGCCGTCTTTACGTCCATGTGCCAGATTTCATAATCGTAGAAGGAAGCAATGGCAAGAATAATCCGAATGGATTTGAGCATAGCCACTTTAGAAAAGGTTTCATCATAGTCCAAACCAGGTCTTTGACGAAAACCTTTTGCAACAAGTCTAGCCTTATAGGTTTCAACCTGTCCATCTACACCAATCTTCCTTTTGAAGATCCATTTGCAGCCAACGGGTTTTACCCCTTCTGAAGCAAAGTCCAAAGTCCATACTTTGTTAGTGTACATGACTCCATTTCGGTTCACATTACATCTAGTCATTTTACCGAGTCTGTGCTCTGAATGGCTTGCTGGAAGCTATTTAGTTCATCATTGTCAATGATGCAATCCTCTCTATCCCCGTCTATGAGAAATCCGTAGTATCTCTCGGGCGGATGAGAAAACCTACTACTCCTGCGGAGTGGTGCGGGAATGTCCTGTTCTTTTGAATTTTCTGGTTCCACTATGCTTTCAGTAATAGTTTGTGGTTCTGGAATTTCTTCCAGTTCTATTGCGCTCCCACTTATCTGATTTTCTAAAAATTCAGTCTCCAAGAAGCAGGCATGACGAGAAATAAAAACCTTTTTTTCCTCTGTGTAATAGAAAAAATACCCCTTAGAGTTCTTTGGATATCCCACAAACTTGCACTGTACTGAGCGTGCCTTGAGTTTGTCCGTATGCTGCTTTTTGACAAAAGCTGGACATCCCCATGTCTTATTGTGCTTAAGATAGGGTTTCTTCCCACTCCACATCTGATATGGTGTGGTAGGCACTGTCTTAGTTGGAACCCGGTTCAAAAGATATGCAGCTGATTCTAGTGCATAACCCAAAAAGATCGTGGTAACTCAGCATTACTCATCATGGAATGAACCATATCCAATAGGGTTCTGTTCCTCTTTTCCGATACACCATTGTGTTGTGGAGTGTATGAAGGAGTAAGCTGAGAGAGAATTCCATTCTTTTTTAGGTAATCCAGGAACTCGGCACTCAAGTATTCACCACCTCGATCAGATCTTAGTGTCTTGATACTTTTGCCGGTTTGTTTTTCCACTTCCTTCTTATATTCCCGGAATTTCTCAAAAGCTTCGGATTTATGCTTCATCAGGAAGACATGTCCGTACCTTGAGAAATAATCCGTAAAAGTAATGAAGTAAGAATAACCGCTTCATGCATGTGTAGACATTGGACCACACACATCACTGTGTATGAGTCCCAAGAGCTGGCTTGCTCTTACCCCTTGTTAATTCAATGGATTCTTTGTCATCTTTCCTTTGAGACACGATTGACAAGTTGTATAAGATTGATATTCGAACGGCTCCAAATATCCTTCTTTATGCAACTTAGTCAACCGTGTTTCATTGATGTGACCCAGTCTACAATGCCATAAGAAAGCATGATTAATTTCTGGAGACTTTCTTTTGTGTGTATTCTGGACATTGAAAATCCGCGGTTCGTTTAATACGTATATACCATTGTTTAATGTACCCGACCCAATCAAGTTGTGATTAAGGTGGATGTTTACGACATCGCTTACAAATGCAAAATCATAACCTTCTTTAGTCATTAAAGATACTGATATGATATTACAAGTCAAACTAGGTACATAATAAAAGTTGCGCAAAACCAAAACATGTCCATTAGTCAATCCTAAGTGATATTCCCCCACGGACACAGCATCCATGCTTGCTCCGTTTTCAACTCTGAGGGTCATATCTGTAACGTTTCAGAAAATCGTTTTGCGAATTTTCCCGTTTTAAGGCAAAATTGTCGGTTTTTCCCGTTTTAACCCGATTTCGATCAAACGACCGTATAAGGTTACCGACACCTAATTTGGCCAAAATAAAGCTTGTGCGTGAACTTTGGGAGTATTTGGGAGGTTTTGGTTCAGATAGATTTTTTCCGAATAAAATATTATTTTAAGCGGTATTTTGTGCACGTAAATCGGGAAAATTTTTATTTTGTGAATAAATTAATTTTGTCACTAGAAATAGTTTAGAACCTTCTTTTTAAATATCTAGATTTTTTTTGGTGACTAATGGTTTGGATTTAAAAAGAAAAGAAAAGAGTGAAAGGTGGCAAAATAGCATTTTTTAATATTATTTACACTCTTTCCTAGCTATTTCCTCACAAATTATTCACAAAAATACCCCCCTCACCCCCATGGCCGACCCTTATCTCTAATTTCTGTCCAAAATATTTCCCAAGCTCATTTCTTCATGATATCTTCAAAATTCTTCAAGAAAAATTCCAAAATAAATCCACAAAAATCCTAAATAAATATAAAACCATCTTTTCCTTCACTAATCCTTCTTGGTTCTTCAACAAGCTTGGGTTTTCATGCTAAGATGATGGATTAAGCTTCATTTTGGTGTTCTTGGGGAGGTATAATTCTTACATTAATTTCTTTTATACTTGCTTTAATCTTAAAACTAACTAATTTAGTTAACTATTTAAGTGGTTAGTTTAGCTTTTAATTCATGATTAATTCATTATATTTGGTTTAAAAAATTCATGTTAGGGTTAAATTTTGATTAAGTGATTAGTGTTTAATTCAAATGTTAAATTGTGTTTTGGAAAAGATTAATCTAGTAGAAAGTGTTAAAATTTGTTAATAAGCATTTTGTTTAATTAAGCAAAATTGCTTACTAGATTTTTGCTAAAACTTATTTAAGAAAGTTTAAAAATATAGGATTGGTTTAGATAGCTTAGTTAAGCTATTTTAAGGTAGTTGTAATTGTTAGATTTGTGTTATCTTGAATCTAGTACGATATATTGCGATAGGTTGCTTACTAGATTTCGGGGTTTTTCCGACGTAGGGTTCTTTTGGTAGTTGCGAGGTTATATCAGTGTATTCCTCGTAATTTTTGTGTTGTGTTGCGCGATCGGGACGATCGGGGTCCAGAATTGGTGTTTTGTAGTTTAGCGACCCCAATTAGGGTTTTGGCCGGTATCGTGCGCGATAGATGCGCTAAGCGCGCAGTGTATTTTTCTGGGCGTTATTCTTGCGTTTCGATGTCTTTTCGTCGATGTAGAATATATGCTTATGTGATGTGTTTATGAAATTTTAGGTTCGCAAGCGGGGACTTCGGACGCTACGACAAGGGGAAAACAGGTGGTAGGCTTCACCTATCTTGGAGCGTTGGTGAGTAGATTTAACATCTACAGGGGAATCGCCCGCATGGCGTTATGCGTCTGGGCTAGAAATATTTACATTGTCGCATATTCTATGTCATGTTTAGAATTGCGCATTTACCCTATTAGTTAGATTGTAGTGTGCCTGGACTAGTAGTAGTAGGACACTGCACATATTATTGACGATTTATGTTGCACTAGCACTGTTTGTACGCCACACACCGTCAATAATTACCATGTCACACACATAACCACTTATAGATGTTATATTTCTTGGTTAGGGACATTGTGACATTGATTGATATTTCTTATCACATTGACATACAATTATCTGTTTACCTATAGGGTATTGTACCATTAGTGATAGGTACATACACACCTAAGCACATAGCTACAGGTGTAATTGCATTTTATACTTTACTTATACCTGATAGGTATATCACATCATCATATAGGTAGATACCTATATTTCTGCTATACCATTCATGTGTTCATTTATATCTGGTGAATGCTATGCTTTTCTTTTATACGCTTTCATTACAGTTTTTGTGTTGCGTATACTTTATTCATGGATTATCGCATTGTTATATGGATTTTTCATGATGTTTTCTGGATTTGGGAACCGTGGTAGTTCATGAAATTATGCATACATTGAAAAACCCGGTTTCCTTGATATGATATTTTAGCAGCCACCATGAGATTTATCGGTGCTGATATATATACCCTACGCGAGGAAAGGAGGGATCCGTGTATGGGTACATGGTAGGGCCCGGAGGTACCCTGAAGCAAGAACGTTGTCGCTGTGTGAGTCGACATCGCGGTGCTAGGCGATGAGGCTTAGGGGAACCGTACTTTCCGGTGACAGGACCATTGACTCATCGGCAATCGAGTGGATACCGACGGGAGTCATGTACGTATGGATACGTCGAGAGGCGAGGGTCAGAGCTAGGCACTCGAGCTTTCGGGATAGCGTATGATATGTACCTATCAGGGGGCCAGTCATGGAGACAGCACCTGATGGATCAGCATTTCTGTGTCGATGCTTGGCATATTGGTTTCATGATATTTTCAATTACTCTTTTGTATATAACAGAGGATTGAGTCGCTGTTATATATACCCTTACACCAATATTAGTGGAATGGGACGCTAATATATGTGTATTGCCCTCATCATATTTATTTATGACATTATATTAGGATGTTAGAACTGTGCTGGAGATTTGATTTAGGACTTAAGAGATTCATTGGGATTGGATACTGATATTGTACATACGAGATATGTGAGATCCACTTGCTGTTGTACATTTGATATATGTGAGATATACTGATATTGTACATACGAGATATGTGAGATCCACTTGATGTTGTACATTTGATATATGTGAGATATACCTGATATTGTACATACTAGATAGGTGAGATCTACTTGATGTTGTACATTCGATACATATGCGAGATATACTTGATATTGTGCAGTTGAGGCGATGTGACACTTAGATGATATGAGAGCCAATTTGGGGGATGATTTGAGGAATTGGGATTTTGATTTGTCTTGCTGGATTGTGATCCTACCACGATGTTAGGATTCCGTGGAAATGACATATTTCACTCCATACCTCATCTTTATATACTTGTGCACTGTTCCATGTATTAGGAGTACCTATGAGTGTACCTTTTCATGAGTGTTGCACATTTACTTTCTCATATCCCCAGTGAATGATTATTGCATACTGTTGTCATATCATTATTGCTTTATATATTGGTGGTACTTGTTAGTGTACTTTCCATTATTTCGTACTCATGACCTGTTATTACTGCAATTGTCATATATTAGATTCATGCTGTACGTACATTCTTGCGATTACCTGCATATGTTATTTACTATTCACGAGTTGGCAACTCACTCCCGTTGTGCCACAGATGTTACAGAGTGTTCCTCAGAATAGTCGAGGCTGGCTATTCATCTATCATCTTTTGCTACGGATACCGCATCAGCTCACAGTGTGCAGTTTGCTTAGGTGGGTTTTGTGGTTATTCGTTGTATTGTTTATTCGTGTATCCCTGTACTCTCCATCTACTATTTTCATATTGACTTAGAGACTTGGTGTGGACGATGTTGTATATTATGTTGGATTTGTTGTCTTTTATACATTTTCCTTTCTATCGTCTTTTATTTCTTCGCTACGGCGTCGTATATTTGTTGTGGTGGTTGTTTTCCGCCTTTAGGCGTGGATTTGCTCCCGTTTGGGATGCTTTACTTTATATTTATGTTGTACCCATTTTTGGGGCTAGCTTTTACAAAGGAGGTGCTGCCAAAATTTTAAAGAAAAAGTGGACTCTTTTAAAGAATTTGAGTTGTGATTTCAAATGTTTCAAAAACTTTTTATTATCTTTTCCGTATTTTTATGGTTTAGATTTCTGGGTTTTGGCTTTCTTTTACTGCGTTATGTCTGGAGGCGTTGCGTAGTATTAGGGCCGTCACGTGCCAATTTCGGGTCGTGACAAAGTTGGTATCAGAGCGCGGTTTTACCTTTCCGAGTGTAGGATGACCTTGGTATGATGGAGTAGGTAACCTAAGCGGAGTAACGTAGTGTGTGTATGTCTGCAGCATACTCACGATGCAGTATTTCGCTTAAAGTGCCTAAGTACAAATTGCTTGAAATTCCTTCCTTGATGATTCATATCCTTGTGATTCCATTTCCTTGTTCTTATCGAATCCTATCTCTATTTATAGCCTTGCCGCCGATGACTATGGGGACTCAGAGTGGTGCAGCGAGGGCCGAGGTCAGAGTTAGCTCGGGTGAGACGAGCACTGACCAGGATGGCACTTTTGTTGCACAGGTGCAGACGGTTCAGCCTTCGACAGATCAGCTCGCTAGGCTTGTGACAGAGATGCAGGACTTGCGCCAGACGATGAGATCATTGGTTGATGCCATTCGAGCGCAGCGACAGGAGGTTGACACCCCTGTTACTCAGTTGTTCCTTGGGATCAGCATGCAGCAGTCTGTCACCTATGTAGCACCAGTGGATGTAGCCCCAGTCGACGAGACACATATTCCAGAGACTTTGCGAGTTCCAGGACAATGGAGGACCCATACAGGTGTGCCAGTCCAGGGACAGAGGCCTAGTCGTCGAGATAGATTTCGTGACCATCGCGGGAGCAGCAGAGGCATAGGACGTGGACAGACGTTCAGCTCTTATCCCCAGGAGGGTCAGCAGCGTTATATTGGATGCTATCGATGTGGGAGCCTTCACCACTTCATCAGGGGTTGTTCCTTAGCGCCGCATCAGAGTCGTGTTCTAAGAGGTCGTGGGCGTGGAAGGTTCGCTCAGAGGGGTCAGTCTGGCAGAGGAAGAGTTTTGACAGTTCCGGGTAGAAGGCAGACACGAGAGTTTGTTTCTACTCATCCGGACGCACAGGCGTCCAATGCAGAGTTTTCAGGTATCCTTGTTCATGTTCTTTGATGTACTTGTTGGTTTTTCGCACTTTGTTCCGTGGTTGGGACGAGGATCGTGTTAGTTAGATCAGCTGTTTTGTTGTGTTCACTTCTGTCAGCGATTCTTTTGTTGCGCGACACGTATTTCAGTGGTATGCCAATCGGTGGGGAGATTTTGCCGTCATTAGATCCTTCTAGAGATGTTGGATTTGACGTTCTCTTGGGCATGGATTGGTTAGCTACGTGTTAGGCGTCTGTGGACTACCGTGTGGAAACAGTCAGGAATTGTTTTCCCGGCGAGTCAGTTCTTGTTGTGCAGGTGGATAGTTGTGCCGCCTCTCACTGCTTGAATTCAGCCTTTTTCGCTAGTCAGCTTTGGAGGAGATGTCGTGGATTCTTGGCGTTCATTCGAGATACCGGAGCCACAGTGGGATTGTTGGACCGGGTACTTATCGTGCGAGAGTTTTCTGACGATATTCCAGGAGAGCTAGCGAAATTCAGGGAGCTTAAGGATCTGCTGCAGAGTTGTTTGTTGGGAGGTTTGTGTGTCCGAGTGTTTCGCTTTTGGGAGCTCCTATTTCTGTTCGTCAAGGAGAAAGACGACAGATTGTGGTTGTGGATTGATAGATCGTCAATTGAACCGGCTTACGGTGCGGTTAGGTATCATTTATCTCGCTTTGACGATTTCTTCGATCAGCTCCAGAGTGCGAGACTTTTTCTAAGTTTGTTTGGGATCAGGTCATCATTGTTGCGGGTTCGGAGTGGTGGCATTCCGAATACTGTTTTTGTGCGTGCTATGGGCAGTTTGTGTTTTGGTGGTGTCGTTGAACTCGTCAATGCCCTAGCAGCATTTGTAGTTATGATGCACCAGATTTCTTCAGGCCGTTCCTCGACCAGTTGCTGTTGTGTTTTGACGACATTCTGGTCTATACTTTGTGTCTTGAGGAACAGGAGCAGCACTTGAGAATTTGTTTTGCAGACATTGGGAGAGCCCCGGCTGTTTGCTAGATTCTCGTAGTGTTCCTTCAGGCTTGTTTGTGTTGACTCCTAGGACTTGTAGTTACGGGAGACGGTTTCGTATGGTTCCGAGGGAGATCGAGACCGTACAGCTTAGGCCCGGACTTGTGTGCAGGACGGAGGTCCTTTGATTTTGGGCTTAGCAGGTTTTTACCGCCGTTTCGTGCTGGATTACTAGCGTATTGTTGCACCGTTGACTGTACAGACCTGAAAGTAGGTTCATTTCTTTGGACTGAGACATGTGTACAGAGTTTTCGGCAGTTGAAGATTCAGTTAGCAACTGCATCAGTTCTTTCTTTTGATTCGGAGTCTGTGATTGTGGCAAGGTTGTGCTAAGTTAGGAATGCGTTTGTGTACCTGATGTTATCGGGTAGAGACATGAAATCCTAGAGCAAGCACATCAGTCAACTCTCTATGTTCATTCAAGCTCCGCCAATATTGACGTGACTGGTGAGATAGTTACCGGCGGACAGGAATGTAAAGAGAAATTTCAGGTTTCGTTTCAAGGTGTTTGTCTTGTTGTGCGTTTGTGTTAATTGTTTGCGGCAGTTGGGATCGTCACTCGCCATTGTTAGGATACTTCTTGATAGCTGTTATCAGGAGACATTCCAATTGGCAACCTTTAAGTTTTGTTTGTTAGGTGGTGTCGATCTCCAGTCTGTTTTTCTGACTCTGCATAGTAGGATTTTTGGACCCCAGCTAGTCTAGAGACTTCGAAAATGATCCAGCTGTTTCAGGTAAGGATGATGACAGTCCTGTGCGGACAGAGGTCTTATGCCGACCATGGTGATCGCAGGCTCGAGTTCGCTGTAAGAGATCATGTATTCCTACGGATTTTTCCGATGAAGGACGTGTTGAGTTTTGGGAAGCTTACCCAGAATAGTAGGTCCTTTCCAGATCCTTAAAGTGAGTTAGTTTTGTTGCCTTTAATTTGGTACTTCCGCCCATATTAATGAGTACTCACCCCGTATTCCTTGTGTCGATACTTTGCAATTTCCTTCATGACCTTTCTCACATGATTCAGCACCAGACCATTTAGCTTGGACGCGATCTTTCGTTCACCAGTAGCCAATTGCGTTAATGGCTAGGCGGGTGGAGAAACTTCGGTCAAGGGTCTTGCCATCTGTGAAGGGTTTTTCTTGGACGTAGCCGTATAGTGAGGTAATCACTTGGGAGGCTGCGAACGAGATATGAGAGTTTAGTAATCCTCTCTTTGAAGATACGCCTAGTGAAAATTTTAAATTCGGGGACGAATTTTTATAAGGGGGGGAGATTGTAACGTTTCAGAAAATCGTTTTGCGAATTTTCCCGTTTTAGGGCAAAATTGTCGGTTTTTCCCGTTTTAACCCGATTTCGATCAAACGACCGTATAAGGTTACCGACACCTAATTTGGCCAAAATAAAGCTTGTGCACGAACTTTGGGAGTATTTGGGAGGTTTTGGTTCAGATAGATTTTTTCCGAATAAAATATTATTTTAAGCGGTATTTTGTGCACGTAAATCGGGAAAATTTTTATTTTGTGAATAAATTAATTTTGTCACTTGAAATATTTTAGAATCTTCTTTTTAAATATCTAGATTTTTTTTGGTGACTAATGGTTTGGATTTAAAAAGAAAAGAAAAGAGTGAAAGGTGGCAAAATAGCATTTTTTTATATTATTTACACTCTTTCCTAGCTATTTCCTCACAAATTATTCACAAAAATACCCCCCTCATCCCCATGGCCGACCCTTATCTCTAATTTCTGTCCAAAATATTTCCCAAGCTCATTTCTTCATGATTTCTTCAAAATTCTTCAAGAAAAATTCCAAAATAAATCCACAAAAATCCTAAATAAATATAAAACCATCTTTTCCTTCACTAATCCTTCTTGGTTCTTCAACAAGCTTGGGTTTTGATGCTAAGATGATGGATTAAGCTTCATTTTGGTGTTCTTGGGGAGGTATAATTCTTACATTAATCCTTTTATACTTGCTTTAATCTTAAAACTAACTAATTTAGTTAACTATTTAAGTGGTTAGTTTAGCTTTTAATTCATGATTAATTCATTATATTTGGTTTAAAAAATTCATGTTAGGGTTAAATTTTGATTAAGTGATTAGTGTTTAATTCAAGTGTTAAATTGTGTTTTGGAAAAGATTAATCTAGTAGAAAGTGTTAAAATTTGTTAATAAGCATTTTGTTTAATTAAGCAAAATTGCTTACTAGATTTTTGCTAAAACTTATTTAAGGAAGTTTAAAAATATAGGATTGGTTTAGATAGATTAGTTAAGCTATTTTAAGGTAGTTGTAATTGTTAGATTTTTGTTATCTTGAATCTAGTGCGATAAATTGCTATAGGTTGCTTACTAGATTTCGGGGTTTTTCCGACGTAGGGTTCTTTTGGTAGTTGCGAGGTTATATCCAGTGTATTCCTCGGAATTTTTGTGTTGTGTTGCGCGATCGGGACGATCGGGGTCCAGAATTGGTGTTTTGTAGTTTAGCGACCCCAATTAGGGTTTTTGCCGGTATCGTGCGCGATAGATGCGCTAAGCGCGCAGTGTATTTTTCTGGGCGTTATTCTTGCGTTTCGATGTCTTTTCGTCGATGTAGAATATCTGCTTATGTGATGTGTTTATGAAATTTTAGGTTCGCAAGCGGGGACTTCGGACGCTACGACAAGGGGAAAACAGGTGGTAGGCTTCACCTAGCTTGGAGCGTTGGTGAGTAGATTTAACATCTACAGGCGAATCGCCCGCATGGCGTTATGCGTCTGAGCTAGAAATATTTACATTGTCGCATATTCTATGTCATGTTTAGAATTGCGCATTTACCCAATTAGTTAGATTGTAGTGTGCCTGTACTAGTAGTAGTAGAACACTGCACATATTATTGACGATTTATGTTGCACTAGCACTGTTTGTACGCTACACACACCGTCAATAATTACCATGTCACACACATAACCACTTATAGATGTTATATTTTTTGGTTAGGGACATTGTGACATTGATTCATATTTCTTATCACATTGACATACAATTATCTGTTTACCTATAGGGTATTGTACCATTAGTGATAGGTACATACACACCTAAGGACATAGCTACAGGTGTACTTGCATTTTATACTTTACTTATACCTGATAGGTATATCACATCATCATATAGGTAGATACCTATATTTCTGCTATACCATTCATGTGTTCATTTATATCTGGTGAATGCTATGCTTTCCTTTTATACGCTTTCATTACAGTTTTTATGTTGCGTATACTTTATTCATGGATTATCGCATTGTTATATGGATTTTTCATGATGTTTTCTGGATTTGGGAACCGTGGTAGTTCATGAAATTATGCATACATTGAAAAACTCGGTTTCCTTTATATGATATTTTAGCAGCCACCATGAGATTTATCGGTGCTGATATATATACCCTACGCGAGGAAAGGAGGGATCCGTGTATGGGTACATGGTGGGGCCCGGAGGTACCCTGAAGCAAGAACGTTGTCGCTGTGTGAGTCGACATCGCGGTGCTAGGCGATGAGGCTTAGGGGAACCATACTTTTCGGTGACAGGACCATTGACTCATCGGCTATCGAGTGGATACCGACGGGGGTCATCTACGTATGGATACGTCGAGAGGCGAGGGTCAGAGCTAGGCACTCGAGCTTTCGGGATAGCGTATGATACGTACCTATCAGGGGGCCAGTCATGGAGACAGCACCTGATGGATCAGCATTTCTGTGTCGATGCTTGGCACATTAGTTTCATGATATTTTCAATTACTCTTTTGTATATATAACAGGGGATTGAGTCGCTGTTATATATACCCTTACACCAATATTAGTGGAATGGGACGCTAATATATGTGTATTGCCCTCATCATATTTATTTATGACATTATATTAGGATGTTAGAACTGTGCTGGAGATTTGATTTGGGACTTAAGAGATTCATTGGGATTGGATACTGATATTGTACATACGAGATATGTGAGATCAACTTGCTGTTGTACATTTGATATATGTGAGATATACTGATATTGTACATACGAGATATGTGAGATCCACTTGATATTGTACATTTGATATATGTGAGATATACCTGATATTATACATACTAGATAGGTGAGATCTACTTGATGTTGTACATTCGATACATATGCGAGATATACTTGATATTGTGCAGTTGAGGCGATGTGACACTTAGATGATATGAGAGCCAATTTGGGGGCTGATTTGAGGAATTGGGATTTTGATTTGTCTTGCTGGATTGTGATCCTACCACGATGTTAGGATTTCGTAGAAATGACATATTTCACTCCATACCTCATCTTTATATACTTGTGCACTGTTCCATGTATTAGGAGTACCTATGAGTGTACCTTTTCATGAGTGTTGCACATTTACTTTCTCATATCCCCAGTGAATGATTATTGCATACTGTTGTCATATCATTATTGCTTTATATATTGGTGGTACTTGTTAGTGTACTTTCCATTATTTCGTACTCATGACCTGTTATTACTACAATTGTCATATATTAGATTCATGCTGTACGTACATTCTTGCGATTACCTGCATATGTTATTTACTATTCACGAGTTGGCAACTCACCCCCGTTGTGCCACAGGTGTTACAGAGTGTTCCTCAGAATAGTCGAGGCTGGCTATTCATCTATCATCTTTTGCTACGGATACCGCATCAGCTCACAGTGTGCAGTTTGCTTAGGTGGGTTTTGTGGTTATTCGTTGTATTGTTTATTCGTTGTATCCCTGTACTCTCCATCTACTATTTTCATATTGACTTAGAGACTTGGTGAGGACGATGTTGTATATTATGTTGGATTTTATACAGTTTCCTTTCTATTGTCTTCTATTTCTTCGCTACGGCGTCGTATATTTATTGTGGTGGTTGTTTTCCGCCTTTAGGCGTGGATTTGCTCCCGTTTGGGATGCTTTACTTTATATTTATGTTGTACCCATTTTTGGGGCTAGCTTTTACGAAGGAGGCGCTGCCAAAATTTTAAAGAAAAAGTGGACTCTTTTAAAGAATTTGAGTTGTGATTTCAAATGTTTCAAAAACTTTTTATTATCTTTTCTGTATTTTTATGGTTTAGATTTCTGGGTTTTGGCTTTCTTTTACTGCGTTACGTCTGGAGGCGTTGCGTAGTATTAGGGCCGTCACGTACCAATTTCGGGTCGTGACAATATCACCCGCCTTCTAGACCCTACGGCTTCTCAGTGCCAGCAAAGAATTACAGATATGAGATTCTGAACCGGTATCCAATACCCAGGAAGTAGAGTTGATTGATAGACGGTTTTCAATTACATACACACCTGAAGTCGAAGCTACAACCTGCTTCGCTCCTTGGTTCTGGGCTTTCCAGGCCTAGCAATCCTTCTTTCAATGGCCCTTCTTGTGACAATAAAAGCATTCTCCCTTTCCTACAGTCTGCCCCTAACTTTTACTTTTCCCTTTGCTTCCACCTTACCAACACCGCCTCTCGCTTTGGTGGGGACCTTCTTCTTCTTTCTTTTGGCTTTCGCCTTGGACCTGGAAGAAGAAGTGTCACCAACAAATAGAGCGGGTGTTTCCCTTGCTTTCTGTAGGGTTCCCTCAGCACTCCTCAACATGTTGAGGAGTTCCGGAAGTTCAACTTCTTTACTTTGAATATTAAAATTCAAAATAAACTGGGCGTAGGTGGAAGGAAGGGATTAGAGAATCAAGTCTGTATGCAGCTCAATCTCTAACGTGGTCCCGAGGTCTGCGAGCTCCTCAATGTAGCCAATCATCTTAAGGACGTGTTCCCCGACAGATGATCCGATGGCCAACCTCACTTGAAACAGTTTCTTCGAGGTCTCGTATCTTGCGATACGAGATTGCTCTCCATATAAGTCCTTTGTATGGAAGAAGATGGATTCTAAGTCCATATTCTTGTGCCTCCTCTGATGTTCATTGTCCATAGAGGCAAGCACGAGGCATTTGGCCTTCTCTCAGTCAATCTCCCAGGTCTTACGGATTTCCTTGTCCGCGACACTAGAGTCTGGGCCTGGGACGGCGGGGGCTTTTGTATTTAGGACATATCCCAACTTGTCATAAGTAATAGCCATCTTGACATTCCTGAACCAATCTTTATAGTTTGGCCCTGTCAACATGTTTTTATCTAAAAGCAACTTAAGGCCCGTCATGTTTGGTTGTTGCAATTAGGAGAGAGAGAAGAAACACTTTAGCATGGTGCTCTTGCAAGTTTAGAATGGTTTTTAGTTTATCTAAACAGGATGGCTCCCACTGTTTCTCGAATCCCTCCTCAAACCAAAAAAGAGGAATTACTCAGGATTAATCTCACCGTACAATTCTTGCTTAACCGTTCAGCCAGGCTAGTGTTGGTACTTCGAGGGAGGTTTTCCAACGCTTTCGCGAAGTTCCTTAATTACATAACCTCTTTTCCCTGGAGGCGTAGCCCCGCTAACACAGTTCTAGACAATTACTTGGTTTATAGCATTGATCGTTTAGTGGAAAAATCTCCTGAGGAGTAGCATATAATCACAGTAGGATCGGGATCCAAATATCATTGTGTGATAGAGTTGAAGGAATCCTACCAAAATTATCACACTCCAAATAGTATGCAACACTAGCAAGTTTCGGTTTCTTTAGAAACTCCCGATGTGGGTTTTTGCCCCATGCTCTTATGACCTTGACTTTAGCTAACAAATCATAAGTCACATGTCAAGTTCTTCCCGTCATTCTCCAGGTTAATTTGAACCCACCCGTACCTACCCTTAACTTTGGCAAACAATGCAGTACGATTGTCCCAAACCAACGCATCTATCTATACTTCATATGAATATCCAACAGGTACCAATCACTATTCATATGAAATGACGGAGGGCTATGAATGGTTTTGGTAAAACCGTGAACGTAGTGTACTTGATATAATCGAAGGAACTTGATAGCTTTAAAAAGGAGTGGTTTAAGCTCCGCATTTAAAAGTTTGCTGTTTTTGAAAATAAACCGAGTAGTTTTCGAATTTGTTCCAACGATTTAACTTTGGTTTATTTTCTTTGCATTAATCTAATGCAGTCCCATCATTTACTCCTATCATTACAGAGATAATTGAAAAAAAATATCACGTCCTCTTATGCCATCCGCATTCGCCACTGGGCCCCGTCATCACCCGTTAGGTTACTTGACTAACGGCATAGCGGGGGCTGGGCTAGCGCGGATGTCAAACATAAGTGACACCTACTATATACAATATATAGATATTTTACAATCATCTCGTGCAATAATAATCATTCCAGTCACAGATAAACATTTCAGATATGCTAGGAATGCAGCGTTTCGTTTAAGCTTGCAACGAAAGACAGATCCGACGGTCGTGATGAATAGCCAAACCCCACCCCAGACCTCTACGGGTATGGCAAAATACCCGCCAAATTCCAGAACTGAAGCAGCCTCCCTCAACAAAGTGAGTAGGCCACATGGCACTTCAAAGAACCCGGTAGTTTGTGTACCCCACCTTAGGTCTATCCTAAGAGCAGAAAACAGTAAAAAAAAATAATACAACGGTGGCTACAACCTCAACCCGGATGTGCCCAGCGAAATAATATTACATCAATTTTACAATATACATGAATGAAAGATAAAAACACTCATCTCACATCCCCGGCTATTCATCATCGATAATCAAAAAATGTTTATATACACAAACCAACAGATATGTGCAACCTCGACTAACCGACGTATAGCAATTAGTCGACGTTTAAAACATATATAACAATACAGAAGAACCAATTAGCTAAGTACAATAGGAATTCAATCGAAACATATTTTCCGTATCTACCCCAAATGCAAACCATCACTCAGAAACATACTGGGTAGAAACCAAATATTCCAGAAATCATAATACCAAAATTAAGATATAACAGAATAAATCCGAGTTGAATCTGCCATGACTCGGCCGCGGTTCTGCCGCAGAAAGACGATTCTGCCGCGGATCCGCGGCTGTCTTGGCGATTCAGAGGCTCGAATTTCTTGTGTCATCTTAGAAAACCCTGCATGTATTTTTCATGATACTGAAATAATTTTTAAGACGGTTTTTGAAAATCGACAAAAACTGGGGTTTTCGGTATTTAGTTTTCCGGTTTTTCCGATGATCGAAATCCTACTACTTGCTAATCTGCTAGATTAGGTTTAGTTGGCTCTGATACCACTGTAAGTCGATGCTATGCACCCCGCGGAATCGCGGGGAGGCGGGAGGTGTAAAAAACGATAATTTTAGCATCATAACACCGACTTTAAGCCTTGATCGTAATCTAAACCGTATCTAGCAAAATCAAAAAAGGTATAAACTAAGTACAGAAATTATACCTCAAGAAAACTGGTCCTTCTTCTCCTTATCTCGCTGTCCTCCTCACCTGCACGAACACTTCGAAGTGGTACGGATGTCGTCTCCTCATCGGCTTGCTCGAATCCTAGATGATCCAACCGAACGTTTGTGCAGCAAGCATATCTTCTAAACCAAAGAAACTAGATCAAATAGATTGCTAATCTAAACAATCTAGGGTGTATAGATGATGTAAATGGATTGAGGAGTCTAATTTTTTTAGTTATATGTATGCCCTAGAGGCCATTACTGTACATACGATGTATATTGTAGTGGATGCTAGGACATATATAGGGAGGACTTTCTTGCTCGACATGATAGTATGCTATCTGGTTGCACTTTATCTTAACATGTACTCTGATTGTCTCTATATTACATGTTGATAAAGCCCTTAGGATATGTACTCGACTACTGGGACTATGATGAGATCATACTAGTGGGGCCACGGTAGTCGACGAGTATATCCTATAACTGTTCCAAGTCGAGGGTGTATCGAGACAGGGCATCGATACACCAGAGTAGACTAGCGTATACGCATCTTGACCCATATGATGGGCGATGGATGATCCCATATCCATCGGTGTTTGACATCAAGGATGGTGTACGGGTGCTCAGTAAAGACTGGGTACACTGGACGGACTCGCCGAGAACTCCCAGATGGTATTATACCTCACGTCAGATGGCAGTTCTCCGGTGGCACGGTACAGAGTAGTCTGTTGACCCGAGATCATCATAGAGTCTTGTGTGATTCCCACTGTGCTTTGATTTCCATCATACCACGTCCAAGAGGGCGTGCAAAAAGGTGGCTTTTGGGTACAGTCCCGAATCACATGGAGGCAATGAGCGATAGGAGGGGATTCGTCTCTCCCGGTATAGGGAGTTGATGTTGTGCTGTGTTCGATTGGCTATAACCAGAAATCCCTGGCCAGGGTTGCTGAGATTTACTGGTAAGTGTTATCAGTAGTTTCTCGAACTATTATAGACCTCATATCGACACGACTTATCAAGCTACTGGGGTCTGACATTTACCACCCCTGGGCGAGATATGCAACATATCAGACGACGAGACCGGACTGTACGGGAGTGTTACTGTTTGGATTCACAGGAGAATGTACACGCTTGCTTGTTGATCTTCTGAGCGCTCAATACCTGGGTGGCTGGTATGTTTAGCTGACCGCTTGCAGCTTGTGGGTGTTTGATATGATCATCACCTACTGCCAGCGTATTGACGATTCTTTAGAGTCCTACACAGAGGTTTCTTGGCTCAGGCAAAACGGAGTAGGAGCACATATGTGATATGTGCGGGACCGAGGATAATGCGGTATATGATACCGTATTGGATTCTCGCGATATGAGATATCGGCCGGGTATATGTGATATAGCCGGGTCATCGTATTAGTCGGTTATATGCGATATAGCCGGATTGTCGGATCAAGTGTTGATTCGATAATTTAATGTATAATAATATATATGATATATTAAATTACATTAACTAATATTTGCTCACTTAAAGATTCATTTTCTCACGGGATAATACATTGATATATATGCGATATATGTTAATTGTATTATTTTCTATTGTTACAAAATATATTGTATATATGATATATAATATTGTAACATGTTAGGGTTACAAATTTAACATTGGATTAGGGTTTAATCTTGGTTAGGGTTTGGATTAGGGTTAGCTTTTGCATGAAGCTTCCATGAATCTTCATGAAGCTTTGACTTTGTGGTTGCTTGATATTTTTGTGAGATATTATGTTAACCCAATCCAAACCATTAACCCTAGTTAACTCTTCTCATGCTTAACCCTTGGTTAGATTTGTAACCACTACAATAATTCATTGTTCATCACAAAAGGATTAAGATTATCTTCTTCATTCTTCTTTTTCATGCTTGAGTTCTTTGATGAAAAAGCTTTCTTTTGTGATGAAAGTGAGTGAGAAAAAGATGATAAATGAGAGAAAAAATCCTACTTCATCATCCTCATCTATCCTTGCCATTTAGATGAGGGTGTTCACTTCATATTATGAGTGTTAGCTTGTGTTATCGAAACTTCAAGGTAGATCATCTTGGTATCGAAGATCGGAAGCAAAGGTTGCATCATTCTCTTCGTGAACCATCTCGAGAGTCCACAACACGATGATCGCAGCGAAGGGACCTCAACATGGAGCTTAGGAAGTGAAGGACCGGATCTACAAAGGTTGTAATCCCTCTCACTTAGTGTTAAAGTGTTTAACACGCATGTTTTCGCCTAAACCCTAATTTAAAGATCCGTATTCGGGTTGTTCGGCACGGCTAAAATTTTAATCGGGCATGGTTGATGCCTCGTAGACCCTTGTGCGCGTGCCTAGCAACCCTACAGTTGTATCAGAGCCAAGCTAGAGCTTTAGGCGAATTCTAGACGAAGTTTAAAGTCCGATCGAACCCGGAAAACCCGATAAAACCCATTCTCTGGAAATTTTTCAAAACTGTGATTTTTTTCAAATTAAAAATGCTCAAAAAAATCAGCAGGGAAATACAAGAGTTACTGTGAAGCAAGTGCGCCTGATTCCACTAAAGCGCGGCAGAACTGCGGCACAAGCATGGCTTGTGCGGCGGTTCCGCGGCTAGTTAGTCACTTCACTATTTAAAATTTGCACAGTAATTCTTATCTTTTAGTGCTGTATTTTCTGGGAATTTTTAATATTTATTCAACTGTTGAAATTTCTGGGTTGTATTGGGGATTCGATGATTCGATCGGGAACTTTAACTGCGTCTTTGTGTTTTGTCCGGATAACTTTTAGAAACTGTTAAAAAGTTCGAACGGATATCAATAACTCACTTTTTCCCCTGTCGGAAATTTTTTCAAAAGTTGGATTTTTCCTCGTGTTTAATAACGTTCTAAGTCGTGAAAGTAACGCGGTGGACCCCCTAGAAGACAACAAACCTTAACTCGATTATGTGACCGTCTTGAACTGCCTTTTGAACCTTAGGGTTTGGGGCAGTACGGCGTGCCACATGTGAGGCGTTGGCTTGACCCTTCTACGGCTGGACCATTGGTACTGTGGTATGTGATGGATGTTTTTAAACAGATTTCAAGAGTTGAGATATATTGGGGAAATCTTGGGTGTTTGATGATTCGATCGGAAAGTTTAACTTTGTCTATTTAACTGGAATGTGATACAATATTTGGAATCCACAGGTAGTTATGAGATAACTAATATGAATGTTATAAACACAGCACTTTAGTCTCACTTGATCGGTTGCCACGGAATTTTGATGTGATCAAAAATCCGTCGCAATCACGTAGTGTACGCGGATACTCGCCGGGTAAACTTAATAGACAGCTACGCCCTAAAGCCCCGACCAAGTGACTGTAGGAGAACCCCGTTGCCGAAAGCATCCGTTCGGGTGCTCGCGGCAGCGGTGTTCCGCCTTAGTGCACTTCGTCGACGGCATCTGGGGGTGCGGCTGTCTACTAAAGTTTGCGACGAGCATTCGATCAGGATGTCGGGAATCTTGTTGAATTGTCCGACTTGATATTGAAAAGAGTTTTCGATAATGAGACTAAAATGTGGGGTTTATAATTGTTAGGCATGTGATGTCTAAGGAATTCATTTGGTTAGGCATGCGATGCCTAAGGAGGTTGCGGATTCCAACTGTTGTAGTTTTACACTTTCTTTTCTGTGACCGTAAGCGTAGTATGTGGTGTATCACCGGCTTCGTTGCTATACATCAACGACAATCGGGATACGCATACTTGCTTACGTTGATGATATGAGATATTATGTGTTGTTGTGATATGTTATATTGGATCGTCGCGTTTTGAATAGCCGGGGGGTTTTATGTGAGATGAGAGTTTTTTTTTTTCATTCATGTAAAATTCATTTTTATGTAATATTCTTTTATTTGGGCACTTCCAGGTAGCGGAAGATGTCACCGTTGTATATTATTTACTTTTCCGCATTAGTTAGACACAAGGCGGGGAGCACAAGTAACCGGGTTCTAGGATCCAGTGGGAGACCATCTCGAGGAGTCGAGACCGGGTCTCCTAACCCTAGAATTGGCAGTGTTACTTGCCGCTCTCGTAGGGGTCTAGGGACGTGGGTTTGGCTATTCATCACGACCGTGGAATCCGTGTTTTATACAGGCTCGTATTGAAAACACGGACGTCCTAGTATATCCAATATTACATATATGTTCTTCTGCTGCCATGTTCTGTGATGAGATCATATTACTGCCTGAGACGAATGTTTATATTATATATATGAGATATATGTTATATTGCAGATTTCGTTTTCAAAAGTGATGCTTGCGAAGCAAAATAAAATGGGACTTCATTAATGAGATTAATGAAATAAAAGAAACCTAAGATGTTGTAGAAACTTGTTTTAAAAACTGGTAGCTCTAGTTCTTGGTTTGCATAGCGGTGTTCCTTGTAGAACATCCAGCACCTTATTCGATAAGGAAAGGACCGAGATCCCTTCACCGGGAGTGACTCCTTTAGCAATAACTGGCAGATGCTACAAACTCGGTTTGTTTTTTGATTGCTTCTATAGTTCTTGCTTTGTATAGTGGTATTTGTGAAATATCCTGCACCTTATTCGATGAGGAAAGGGCCGACGATCCCTTCACCGGGAGTGACCCCTTTAGCAAAACTAGAAAAGCCTAAAAAACACTCCATTTAAAAATCACTCGATTCTACAACGATATAAAGTTCATTACGCAAAGGGTTTTCTTAAAAACCTATCGTAGCCCTCCGTTATTTCAGATAAGTAATAGTTAGTATTCGTGCTGCGTTTGTTGACTCAGTCAAGGCGTAGTGTGCGGTAGCTGATTAGTGCTTATCTGCAAAGCATATGATGCGATTGGATTAGGGTAGTCGTGCGGCCTTGTTGACTCAGTCAATGGTCGTGCGGGTGGGTTTAATTCAATCGGGAAATGACGGGTTGAACTTTACTTGCGGTCTATGGTTTGTTGACTCAGTCAAGGTCATAGATCGCTTGGGGCAAAATATTATTGGGAATTTCAAGTGTTGAAATTTGCAATGAGATTACATACCTTCTATGAGATAGTTGGATCCCGATACCCGCTGCGAGTAAGAGTTACTCCTGGAAGAGTTTTACATATTACAATTAGCCGATCAAGTAGGTGTCTAGAAAGGTGTTAACGGGGTTATGCCTCTGGGAAAACGAGGTTTACTTTAATTAGGTCCGTGCGAAAGCACGGGGGACCTCCCTCAAAGTACCGACACTGGCCTGGCTGAAAGATTGGCGAACTTGTAGCGTGTAATTAATCCCGGCTAGTCTTTCCTTTTAAGGTTTGAAGGAAGATTTGATTAAAATAGTGGGAGACATCCTGATTAGATATATTAGATAACCAATCTAATCTTGCAAGAGCATACGCTGAGTGTTTTCTTCTCTCTCTCTCCAGGTAGCGACCATATCACGCCTTAATCAAGATAATAATACGGATATATTGACCGAACCCGCTTGTTATACTGACCTGGGGAACGTTGGTCCCGCTCCAACTTATAATTGTTATAAGACAGAGCAGGAAATTAGGGAATACCAGATTTCCCATGCCGCCCAAACGAAGAAAGTGCATGCTGATGCATCTTTTTCGGGTGTGTTCATTACAGAGAACTGTTTCTCAGTATCCTTTACGTCCTGGGTATGTGATACCGGATCAGGATCCCGCATATGTAATCTGTTACATGGGCTACAGATAGGTAGAGAACTGAGAACGGGTGATAAGTTTCATGAGATAGAAAACGGTGCAAGTGTTGCAGCCAAGTCTGTTGGTCACTGTCACCCTGTATTACCAGAATAAATTGATTCTGAACAAATGTTATTAGATACCGAACCTGATATACAAAATCATATCAGTCTCTTTATTAGTTAAGAAAGGATATAATTTTGTATTGTTGGATAATGTTTCGAACATTTCCTATATCAAGAGTTGATCGGTTCAGGCACGTTATCTAACAGCATTGTCGTTCTAAATCAAACTACAGCTCTTAGTATACGGAACACACACAAGAGGAAGAGTTCAGAAATGAACGAATCCTTCTTGAGGTATTGTAGACTAGGTCATATCAATGCGACCCGACTAGCTAAGTTACATATAGATGCATATTTAAATTAGTTTGAATTTATATCTTGTGAAACTTGCCGGTCATGTCACAAAGATAAGATGACCACAGCTCTGTTTATTGGAAACAGAGAAAGAGTTAGTGAACTCTTGGGATTGATACATGTTGATGTATGTAAGGTCCCCTGTCTACACATGCCGAGATTGGTTCTTTATACTTCATTACATTCTCTGATAATCTCTCAAGATTCAGACATATGTTTCTGTTGAAATACAGGTCCGAAGCTTTTGAGATATTCACAGAATATAAATTAGAAGTAGAGAACCAAAAATGGGTATAAGTATTATGTCCATTGATGCGATCAAGGAGGAGAATACTTGAATACGGAATTCCTGGACTATTCTAAAGGAGAATGAGATTCTCTCTCAGCATTACTCCTCCGTATACACCACAGCACGTCGGTGTATCGCGGCGGAGCAATAGCACCCTATTTGTTATGGTGTGCTCTATGATGAGTACTACTGAGTTTCCTATTTCCTTTTGGGAGTTATGCACTTGAGAAGATGCATACCTATTGAATAGGGTTCAAATCAAATCAGTTGCCTACTACTTCATATGTGATATGGAAAGGGAAGAGCCCATATCTTAAGTTAGTTAAGATTTGGGGTTGTCCGGCCTATGTCTAAAAGAAAAATCCGGACACGCTCGAGGCAAGGACTGTTATGTAGAACTGGAAATGTTCCAGCTATACAAACTACAGCTGATGATTTGGTAGAACCAAAGGATTCAATAGTTTCCAACGAACCTCAGCCTCTCCGCCGATCTAGCAGGGTTCCTCACCCACCTGAGAGATACTTCGGTTTCTTTATGACAGTGGGAGCGAGAATTGCATCATGAGATGATGACCCAACTAGTTTCGAGCTGGCCATCAGGACTGGGAATCTGTAAGAATGGCTGGATGCTTATCGATCTGAGATGGAATCCTTATACACCGACAAAGTATGGACTTTGGTTGCTTTATCTGAAGGGTTAAATCCCCATCAGGAGCGAGTATATCTTGAGAAGATTACTTGGTGTATATGGAAATGTTGAGACTTTCAAAGCTATGCTAAAGTCCATCCAGATCCTACTTGCCACTGCTACATTCCATGACTACGATATCTGGTAGTTGGGTGTCATGACTGCTTTTCTAAATGATGTTTTAGAAGAGAGCGTCTATAAGTACACAGCCAGAGGGCTTCGTAGACAGTGGGAGCAGCGGAAACGTGTGCATGATGTTTTATATGATAAAACAGGCATCGCGGAGTTGGAACATCTGTTTTGATGTGGTAGTCAAAGAGTTTGACTTCATCAAAATGGTAGATGAACCTTGTATATACAAAAAGGTAGTAAAGAGTATGGTGGTGATCCTCGTAGAGTACGTGGATGACATACTCTTGATAGGGAAGGAGTTTCCTATGCTACGCACGGTCAATCTCCGCTTATCACAAGGATTCTCCATATAGGATCAAAGTGATACCTCCTAAATCCTGGGTTTTGGATCTATGAGATGGATCTAATTGGATGTTAGGAATCTCACTAGTTGTAGTGAGATGGTATCAATCGATCCTGGGGAGAATCACTGGAAAGGTTCCAGGGTGATAAGAACGACTGAATGTCAGTCGCAGGCATTGTCTTTACCCTCAGTGGAGGGACGGTATGTTGGAAGAGTTCCAAGCTAGATACCGTGACATACTAGATGATTAAAGGCAAGATACATCGTTACCAAGGATGCTACCAAAGAGGCAGTCTGGATATATATATAAGTTCATAAGATGAACTTCGTTCCAACCATTGTGTGACAATGGAGTTGTGGCTTTAGCCAAGGAACTACCGTCCCATCAGAAATCCAGATATAATTCTTAGGCAGTATCACCTGATCATGGAGATGGTTGATCTCCGGGGAGATCGAGGTTAGGGGAGTAGACACAGAGGACGACAGCGCGGATCCACTCACAAAGGCCTTTTTCCCAGTAGAGACTTTTACGGGATGGTTGAGTATGAGATACTTCAACCGCAGCTAATTGTTGGGTATGCGATACCACAACAGATGGCCCTAGTGCAAGTGGGAGATTGTTAGTTATATGTATGCCCTAGAGGCCATTACTGTACATACGATGTATATTGTAGTGGATGCTAGGACATATATAGGGAGGACTTTCTTGCTCAACATGATAGTATGCTATCTGGTTGCACTTTATCTTAACATTTACTCTGATTGTCTCTATATTACATGTTGATAAAGCCCTTAGGATATGTACTCGACTACTGGGACTATGATGAGATCATACTAGTGGGGCCACGGTAGTCGACGAGTACATACTATAACTATTCCTAGTCGAGGGTGTATCGAGACAGGGCATCGATACACCAGAGTAGACTAGCGTATACGCATCTTGACCCATATGATGGGCGTTGGATGATCCCATATCCATCGGTGTTTGACATCAAGGATGGTGTACGGGTGCTCAGTGGAGACTGGGTACACTGGACGGACTCGCCGAGAACTCCCAGATGGTATTATACCTCACGTCAGATGGCAGTTCTCCGGTGACACGGTACAGAGTAGTCTGTTGACCCGAGATCGTCATAGAGTCTTGTGTGATTCCCACTGTGCTTTGATTTCCATCATACCACGTCCAAGAGGGCGTGCAAAAAGGTGGCTTTTGGGTACAGTCCCGAATCACATAGAGGCAATGAGCGATAGGAGGGGATTCGTCTCTCCCGGTATAGGGAGTTGATGTTGTGCTGTGTTCGATTGGCTATAACCGAAAATCCCTGGCCAGGGTTGCTGAGATTTACTGGTAAGTGTTATCAGTAGTTTCTCGAACTGTTATAGACCTCATATCGACACGACTTATCAAGCTACTGGGGTCTGACGTTTACAACCCCTAGGCGTGATATGCAACATATCAGACGACGAGACCGGACTGTACTGGAGTGTTACTGTTTGGATTCACAGGAGAATATACAGGCTTGCTTGTTGATCTTCTGAGCGCTCAATACCTGGGTGGCTGTTACATTTAGCTGACCGCTTGCAGCTTGTGGGTGTTTGATATGATCATCACCTACTGCCAGCGTATTGACGATTCTTTAGAGTCCTACACAGAGGTTTCTTGGCTCAAGCAAAACGGAGTAGGAGCACATATGTGATATGTGCGGGACCGAGGATAATGCGGTATATGATACCGTATTGGATTCTCGCGATATGAGATATCGGCCGGGTATATGTGATATAGCCGGGTCATCGTATTAGTCGGTTATATGCGATATAGCCGGATTGTCGGATCAAGTGTTGATTCGATAATTTAATGTATAATAATATATATGATATATTAAATTACATTAACTAATATTTGCTCACTTAAAGATTCATTTTCTCACGGGATAATACATTGATATATATGCGATATATGTTAATTGTATTATTTTCTATTGTTACAAAATATATTGTATATATGATATATAATATTGTAACATGTTAGGGTTACAAATTTAACATTGGATTAGGGTTTAATCTTGGTTAGGGTTTGGATTAGGGTTAGCTTTTGCATGAAGCTTCCATGAAGCTTCATGAAGCTTTGACTTTGTGGTTGCTTGATATTTTTGTGAGATATTATGTTAACCCAATCCAAACCATTAACCCTACTTAACTCTCTACAAGGGTTAACTCTTCTCATGATTAACCCTTGGTTAGATTTGTAACCACTACAATAATTCATTGTTCATCACAAAAGAATTAAGATTATCTTCTTCATTCTTCTTCTTCATGCTTGAGTTCTTTGATGAAAAAGCTTTCTTTTGTGATGAAAGTGAGTGAGAAAAAGGTGATAAATGAGAGCAAAAATCCTACTTCATCATCCTCATCTATCCTTGCCATTTAGATGAGGGTGTTCACTTCATATTATGAGTGTTAGCTTGTGTTATCGAAACTTCAAGGTAGATCATCTTGGTATCGAAGATCGGAAGCAAAGGTTGCATCATTCTCTTCGGGAACCCTCTCGAGAGTCCACAACACGATAATCGCAGCGAAGGGACCTCAACATGGAGCTTAAGAAGTGAAGGACCGGATCTACAAAGGTTGTAATCCCTCTCACTTAGTGTTAAAGTGTTTAACACGCATGTTTTCGCCTAAACCCTAGTTTAAAGATCCGTATTCGGGTTGTTCGGCACGGCTAAAATTTTAATCGGGCATGGTTGATGCCTCGTAGACCCTTGTGCGCGTGCCTAGAAACCCTACAAATTTAGCTCAAGGTTACTCAACTCATGAGTGTTCTTGAGCTTAAGTGAATTGGAGATGGTGAAAAGAAATGATATGAGCTAAGAGATGAAGAAGGTTAGGGTTTTCTCTCTCTCTCCTATTCTAAACTGAACTTTTCTCTATTATCTATTAGAAAAACTAATTCAATAATAGAAAATAGGTTCAATGGTCAAACAAATGACTCATGGGTCAATAGATCAACATGTGTCCTTAAAACCCAAGTCCTTATTCATGCATAATACACATCATTTCTTAATTACCTAAAATGTATTAATTATTTAAAACTAAATGATTAATACAATTAGGTTCTTCCATCTACAAATACATTTTGTACAAATTACGAAAACGCCCCTCGTCCGTATATACATACCTGTATTCGTATTCCGAAAAATACGAATACCGAAGATGACAATCCATCAGTACAATACAAGGATCCGGCTTAAACCAAAGCCCACTAGTATTGTCCTTCCGACTCATCGTGCGTGCACGAGTGTACGCACGTGATCAAACCCTTTCGTAAAACCATACGATATCAACACATTTTGCCCGATGCAGGAAAACGCTCTGTGTGGGACTCTAGAGACTCGACTCTACGCTGGTAGTGGGTTTAACCACAGGCCGCAAGCGGTACTACCTGTACGTAACGGTCCCCAGATATTGTCAATAAGAAAGCCGATGAGCATAACTCATCCGAACTCCTACTGAGTCTGTATGTGACAATCTCCGTACAGTCCGGTATGTCCATCTAAGAGTATCGCATATCTGGCCTAGGGGGCGGTAAACGTCAGACCCCTAATAGCGGTATAAGTCGTGTCGTAGTGAAGCCCATTACACCCTGAGAAACTACTGGAGTACCTACCAGTAAATCTCGCTTGCCCTGGCCAGGGACTATGTGTAATGGCGTTCCGAACACAGCGCGATATCAATCCCCAATACCGGGAGAGACGAATCCTATCTAACTGCCACTGCCTCCAAGTGCTTCGGGATTGCAACCAACTACTAACTGTTTGCACGACTCAGTAGAGCTGTGGTAGGGTAGTAATCTAAGAACAGTGGGAACACACTTGAGGCGAAGCAGCAGTGTCAAGTCAACGGACTAAGCTGTACTCATGTCATCTGGGTACTGCTATCTGACGATAGGTATATTACCAACCAGCAGTTCCCAATGAGTCCGTCCAGTGTAACTCACAACCAAATGAGCATCTGCATACTATCTCTAGTACGAAGTACCGATGGCTGTGGGACAGACCATCTCCCAAGCTAGGAAGGGAAGCGTATACACTAGTCTACTCTGGAGTATCGATGCCCTATATCGATAATCCCGCGATTAGGGACCTGTATAAGGATGTGCTTGTAGATTACCCAGCCCCTACTAGTTTGACTGCCATCACAACACTGGTAATCAAGCATAGATCCTAAGGGCTCTACTAGTATGCATAGGAGATATGTTAAAAGAAACATATGTACATATTGAAGTAGAAACAAACCAAGTAGCAAACTACTATTTTGAGCAATAATGTTATTACAACTGTGAATATCCCATGCTTCCATTAAGTAATATACAAACTAGTATGATACAGTAATGGTCTCTAGGGAATATACACTAACACTTTATTGAGTAAAGAAAGATATAATTTTGTAGTACAGCATAATGTTATGAACATCTTCTTGAATCAAAAGTTGATTGGATCGGGCTCGTTAAATAATGACATATACGTTCTAAATCAAAATACAGTACTTAATATAGAAAACACATACAAGAGGAAGAGTTCAGAAATGAACGAATCCTTCTTGTGGCATTGTAGACTAGGTCATATCAATATGACACGACTAGCTAAGTTGCATAAGGATGGATATTTGAATCCGTTCGAATTATCATCTTATGAAACTTGACATTCATGTCTCAAAGGCAAGATGACCAAAACTCCATTTAGTGGACACGGAGAAAGAGTTACGGAACTCTTAGGACTGATACATAGTGATGTATGCGGTCCCATGTCCACACAAGCCAGGAATGGTTCCTCGTACTTCATTACATTCACTGATGATCTCTCAAGATACAGACATGTGTTCCTGTTGAAACACAAGTCTGAAGCTTTTGAGAAATTCAAATAATATATGCACGAAGTCAAGAATCAAACGGGTAAAAGTATTAAAACCCTTCGATCTGATCGAGAAGGAAAATAATTGAGCAATGAGTTCCTGGACTATCTAAATGAGAATGGGATTCTCTCTCACCTTACTCCTCCATATACACCACAGCACAACGGTTTATCGGAACAGAGGAATCGCACAATATTAGATATGATGCGCTCTATGATGGTCACTGTTGAGTTGCCTATTTTCTTTTGGTGGTATGCGCTTAAGACAGCCATACACCTATTGATTATGGTCCCTACCTAATCAGTGTCTACCACTCCATATGAGGTATGGAAGGGGAAGAGACCATCTCTTAATTATGTTAAGATATGGGGTTGTCTGGCCTATGTCAAAAGGCACATTCCGGACAAGCTCGAGGCAAGGTTTGTCCTGTGCAAGTTTGTAGCATACCCTAAAAACTCACAAGGGTATATCTTCTACTACATTGAGGAACAAAAGGTGTTTGTTTCTCAACATGACACCTTTTTAGAAAAAGAATTTCTTGCAAAGGAAATTAGTGGCGAGGAGGTAGAACTGGAAGAAGTTCCATCTATACAAACAACGACAGAAGATTTGGTGGAACTAGAGGATTCAGTAGTTCCCGAGTAACCTCAGCCGCTCCGCCGATCTAGTAGGCTTCCTCATCCACCCGAGAGATACTATGGTTTTCTCAACGATGGTGGGAGCAAGGATTGCATCATGGAAGTTGATGATACGACTAGCTTCGAGCAGTCCATCACGAGTGGGGACTCTGTGAAATGGCTGGATGCAATGCGATCTGAGATGGAATCCATGTACACCAACAAAGTACGGACTTTGGAAGTTGCTCCTAAAGGGGTAAAACCTATTGGGAGCAAATGGATCTTTAAGAAGAAACTTGTTATAGATGGAAAAGTTGAGACTTTCAAAGCTAGACTTGTTGCAAAGGGTTTTCTTCAACGACCAGGTGTGGATTATGACGAAACCTTTTCTCCAGTGGCTATACTTAAGTCCATCCGGATCCTACTTGCCATTGCTGCATACGATGACTACGAAATCTGGCAAATGGATGTTAATACCACCTTTCTAAATGGTGATTTAGAGGAGTGCATGTACATGACTCAGCCGGAGGGCTTCGTAGATAGTGGGAGCAGCGGAAAGGTGTGCAAGCTGCATAAATCCATTTATGTGTTAAAGCAGGCATCGCGGAGTTGGAACATCTGTTTTGATGTTTTAGTCAAAGAGTTTGACTTCATCAAGAACGTACATGAATCTTGTATTTACAACAAGGTGGCAGAGAGTAAGGTTTTCTTCCTCGTATTGTACGTGGATGACAAACTTTTGATAGGAAATGATGTTCCTATGCTGCACTCAGTCAAGCTCTTCTTATCACATAGATTCTCAATGAAAGATCTTGGTGATACCTCCTGCATTTTGGTGATTAAGATCTATAGAGATAGATCTAAACGGATACTGGGATTGTCCCAATCCAGGTACATTGACTGTTGGGTTTACCTAGCACCTCACAAGGGGTTGTAATGCATCAAACATGCTACAATTTAATTTTTTAGGGTGCTAAGCAAACTAACCTAGGATCAAACTAGAAATTTAAAGTAACATATGAAGTAGTATCACATAATAGAAGTAATAAAACACTAAGTAAAGAGAGTACAACCTTTGTAGTTCTTGTAAGTCCATGTCACGCACCCCACGAGCTTGCAGGGAGGCGGAATATATGAAAAACAGTTATTAAAGCTTCGTAACACGGACTTGAGCACACGGATCGTCTCTAAACCATTACTAGCAAACTACGAAAGGTTTAACTACTCGGATTCGAAGTTATACCTCACGTTACTTGTCCTTCGGGTCTTCATCGCTGTCCTCCACTCCTCGTAGGCTCTATGGACTTCGGCACCTCAACGGCCTCCTCGAGTCAAAGACGATCCACCCGAGAGCTACTACTCCAAGCTTGACCTCTAACATGAGGTAACTAGGTTACTAAAAGTACTAATCAAAGCAACCTAGGGGATATAGAGTAGGATTTTGGATTAATAAGTCTTGCTAACCCTTGATCTCAATACATGAGAGGTTAGGGTTAGGGTTTGAAGAGAGAGAGCTTGAGGAGAGAGAAGGTGAGAATGAGAATCCTTTTGGAATAATGATTCATATGTGAATATATGAAACATATCATATAATTAAATGAATAACAAATAATGATATATCATCATGTTTCATTAACTCACATTGTGATTCATCTCATGAGTCATTTAACCCATAAATGCAACATTAACTCCATGGATGAATCACACCATGACTCATTAAACCAATTAATGCAAATGCCACCTTAGCCTCCAACTCATCATACTTCTAGAAGCTTCTCGACAAATTACGAGAACGCCCCTCCTATCCGTGAAAACACGGAAATACTTTAGACTGTATAAATCCAATAATCCGATATTAGAATCTGGCTTAAACCAAAGCCCGCTAGTAAAAACCGTCCGAACATCGTACGTGCGTAAAAATACGTATGCGTCTGAACCCAGTCGTAAAACCATACGACCTCTATATCGTTTCGCCCGAAGCAGGGAAACTCTCTGTGTGGGACTCTAAAGACTCGACACTACGCTGGCAGTGGGTTTAACTACAGACCGCTAGCGGCACTAGCTGTACGTAACGGTCCCCAGGTAGATGTAGATAAAAAGGAGGATGAGGAACCTATCCAAACTCTTACTGAGCCTGATGTGAAAATCTCCGTACAGTCCAGTCTGTTCGTCTAGGACTATCGCATATCGGGCCTAGGGGGCGGTAAACGTTAGACCCCTAATAGCGGTATAAGTCTTGTCGGAGTGAAGCCCATTACACCTTGAGAAACTACTGGAACCTACCAGTAAATCTCGCTTGCCCTGGCCAGGGACTTTGTGTAATGG
The DNA here is from genome assembly GCA_030015575.1 of Agapanthus africanus. NCBI lineage: Eukaryota > Viridiplantae > Streptophyta > Magnoliopsida > Asparagales > Amaryllidaceae > Agapanthus > Agapanthus africanus. The sequence continues at coordinate 584,457,168 of CM057339.1, read as the reverse complement.
CTTTCCATATACAGCGCGATATCAACCCCAAATACCGGGAGAGACGAATCCTGTCTAACCGCCACTGCCTCCAAGTGCTTCGGGACTGCACCCAACTACTACCTGTTTGCATGACTCTTTTGAGCCATGGTAGGGTAGTAATATAAGTACAGTGGAAACACACCCGAGGCGAAGTAGCAGTATCAAGTCGACGGACTAAGCTGTACTTATTTCCCCTGGGAACTGCTATCTGACGATGGGTATAAATCTAACCTGCAGTTCCCGGCGAGTCCTGTCCGGTGTATCCGTAACCTAACGAGCACCTGCTTAGTATCTCCAGTACGACGTACTGATGGCTGTGGGACAGACCATCTCCCGGTGCTGGGATGAGAAGCGTATACACCAGTCTACTCCGGAGTATCGATGCCCTATCTCGATAATCCTACGACCAGGGACCTGTATAGGATATTGCTTATAGACTACCCAGCCCCCACTAGTGGACTGCCATCACAACGCTGGTAATCAAGCAAAGATCCCAAGGGCTCTACTAATATGTATAAGTTATACGTTACAAGAAACATATGCACATATTAAAGTAGACACAAACCAAGTAGCATACTACCATTTTTAGCAAGACTGTCAATACAACTGTGAATATCCCAAGCATCCATTAAGTAATATACAAACTAGTATGATACAGTAATGGCCTCTAGGGCATAAACACTAACAATCTCCCACTTGCACTAGGGCCATATACTGGCATATCGCAGACCTATCATCTCTAATAGCATCTCGAACTGCGTCTGAGGAATGGCCTTTGTGAATGGATCAGCAGTGTTATTCTCCGTATCTACTCTCTTTACCTCGATCTCCCGGCGATCTACGATCTCCCTGATCAGGTGATACCGCCTTAAGATGTGTCTGGACTTCTAATGGGACCAGGGTTCCTTCGCTAAAGATATAGCGCCGTTGTTGTCGCAATACAGAGGTACTGGATTAACACTGGTAGGAACCACCTGAAGTTCTGTGAGGAACTTCTTCATCCAGACAGCTTCTTTTGCGGCATCGCAAGCAGCTATGTACTCCGCTTCCATCGTTGAGTCAGCAACGGTCTCCTGCTTAGAACTCTTCCAACATACCGCCCCTCCATTGAGGGTAAAGACATAATCTGACATAGACTTGGAGTCATCCTTGTCACTCTGGAAGCTGGAGTCGGCAAAGGCCTCGATCTAGAGGTCTTTTTCGCCATACACTAAGAACATCTCCTTAGTCCTCCTCAGGTACTTGAGAATGTTCTTTACTGCGATCCAGTGCTTCTCCCCTGGGTTTGCCTGATACCGGCTTACAACGCTTAATGCGTATGCTACATCTGGTCTGGTACTTAACATCGCATACATTATAGAGCCTACCGCAGAAGCGTTGGGTATAATCGACATGCGATCCTTTTCCAAATCAGTCTTGGGAGACATCTCTTTGGATAGGGTGATTCCGTGACAAGTCGGTTGGTTACCGCGCTTAGAATCTTCCATACTGAATCTTTTCAATATGGTGTCTATGTACCTGGACTGTGAAAGTCCCAACATCCTCTTTGATCTATCACGATAGATCTGGATCCCCAGAATGTAGGTGGCATCACCCAGGTCTTTCATGGAGAACTTCTGTGACAAGAATCTTTTGACTGACTGTAGCATAGGAATATCATTTCCTATTAGGAGAATATCATCCACGTACAAGACGAGGAATACAACAACTCACAATCTTACTGTATACGCATGGTTCATCTGGATTTTTGATAAAGTCGAATTCTTTGACAGTATCATCAAAACAGATGTTCCAACTCCGCGATGCCTGCTTTAGTCCATTAATGGACTTAAGCAACTTGCACACTTTACCGCTTCTCCCACTCTGAATGAATCCCTCTGGCTTATCCATATAGACGCACTCTTCCAAATTTCCATTTAGAAAGGCCGTCTTTACGTCCATCTGCCAGATCTCATAATCGTGGAAGGCAGCAATAGCAAGAAGGACCCGAATGGATTTGAGCATAGCCACTGGAGAAAAGGTTTCGTCATAGTCCAAGCCAGGTCTTTGACGAAAACCCTTTGCAACAAGTTTAGCCTTATAGGTTTCTACCTGTCCATCTACACCAATCTTCTTTCTAAAGATCCACTTGCATCCTACGGGTTTTACCCCATCTGGAGCAATGTCCAAAGTCCATACTTTGTTAGTGTACATGGACTCCATTTCGGTCCGCATTGTATCCAGCCATTTTACCGAGTCGCCGCTTTGAATGTCTTGATGGAAGCTAGTAGGGTCATCATTATCAATGATGCAATCTTCTCGATCCCCGTTTATGAGAAAACCGTAGTATCTCTCGGGCGGATGAGACTGCCTACTACTTCTGCGGATAGGCGCTGGTATTTCCCTTTCTTCTGAAACTTCTTGTTCTACCAAACTTTCAGTAACAGCTTGTGGTTCTGGAATTTCTTCCAGTTCTATTGCGCTCCCACTCTTCTGATTTTCTAAAAATTCAGCTTCTAAGAAGTGGGCATGACGGGAAACAAAAACCTTTTGTTCCTCTGCGTAATAGAAATAATATCCCTTGGAGTTCTTTGGATATCCCACAAACTTACACTGTACTGAGCGTGCCACGAGCTTGTCCGGATGCTGCTTTTTTACAAAAGCTGGACCTCCCCATGTCTTAAAGTGTTTAAGACAGGGTTTCTTCCCACTCCACATCTGATATGGTGTGGTAGGCACAGTCTTGGTTGGAACCTGGTTCAAAAGATATGCAGCTGATTCTAGTGCATAACCCCAGAAAGATCGCGGTAACTCAGCCTTACTCATCATGGAACGAACCATATCCAATCGGGTTCGATTCCTCCTTTCCGATACACCATTGTGTTGTGGTGTGTATGGAGGAGTAAGCTGAGAGAGAAATCCATTCTCTTTTAAGTATCCCAGGAACTCGACACTTAAGTATTCACCACCTCGATCAGATCTCAGTGTCTTGATACTTTTGCCTGTCTGTTTTTCCATTTTATTCTTGTATTCTCGGAATTTCTCAAAGGCCTCAGATTTATGCTTCATTAAGAAGATATATCCATACCTAGAGAAATCATCCATAAAAGTAATGAAGTAGGAATAACCACCTCGCACATGTATAGACATTGGACCGCACACGTCACTGTGTACGAGTCCCAAGAGCTCGCTCGCTCTTACTCCGTGTCCAGTAAACGGAGTCTTTGTCATCTTTCCCATGAGACAAGATTCATAAGTAGCATAAGATTGATATTCGAACGGATTCAAATATCCTTCTCTATGTAACTTAGTTAATCGTGTTTCATTGATGTCACCTAGTCTACAATGCCATAAGAAAGCCTGATTTATTTCTGGAGACTTTCTTTTAAGTTTGTTCTGGACATTGAAAACCTGAGCTTGACTCAATACGTATATACCGTCATCTAATGTACCGGACCCAATCAGAACTTGATTTAGGCGGATGTGAACTACATCGCTTACGAATGTAAAATCATATCCCTCTCTCGAAAGTGAGGACACTGATATGATATTACAAGTCAAACTAGGTACATACAAACAGTTATGTAGAATCAATATCTGCCCACTTATCAAACCTAGGCGATATTCTCCCACGGATTCAGCGTCCACGCTCATTCCGTTTGCTACTCTGAGAGACAAATCACCTACCCTTATAACTCTACGGTTTCTCAAAGCATGTAATGAATTACAGATATGAGATCCTGCTCCGGTATGTACCCAGGAAGTAGAGTTAATTGACAAACAGTTCTCAATTAGAAACACACTTGAGGCCGAAGCCACAACATGCTTCGTATCCTGTCTTCTGGCTTCCAAAGCCCTGCAATCCTTCTGCCAATGCCCAATCCCATAACAATAGGAACATCCCTCTTTAGCTACACAAAGTCCTGAAACTTTTGCTCTTCCTTTTCCTCCTACTTTACTGACACCGTATATCGGCTTTGTAGAGGTCTTCTTCTTTTCACCCTTTGCTTTCGCCCTGGATGTAGAAGAAGAAGGTCCCCCATTAAGCAGAGCATGTGTCTCCCTGGTTTCTTTCAGGGTGTAAGTAGAGAGTAGGGACTGTGGAAATAAGTCAGCATATGACCCGTTTCCTAACGTAGTCTCCAGGTCCGTGAGCTCATCAACATAGCTAGTCATCATAAGGACGTCGTCCCTTACAGATGACCCGACAACCAACCTCGCTTGAAGCAATTCGTTCGAGGTCTCATATCTTGCGATATGAGATTGCTCTCCAAATAAATCTTTGTTATGGAGAAAGATGGAAACTGAGTCCATCTTCTCGTGCTGCTTCTGGTATATACCATCAACTGAAGCCAACACGAGGCACTTGGCATTCGCTTTATCCTTTTCCTTTGTCTGACGGATATCCATATCCACGATGGTAGAAACTGGACCTATGATGGCGGGATCTTGAGTAGTAATAGGGTGGTCCAGCTTGTCATAGGCAATGGACATCTAGACAGACGTTTGCCAGTCATATAAGTCAGATTCAGTCAACTTGTTATCTAGATGTAACCTAGTCATGGTCACAAGGTCGCTGCAATTAGAGAGAGAGAAGAAAACACATTAGCATGATGCTCTTGCAAGTTTAGATTGGTTTTTAGTTTATCTAAACTGGATGGCTCCCACTGTTTCTCGAATCCTTCCTCAAACCATAAAAGAAGAATTAGCCAGGACTGATCTCACCGTACAATACTTGCTTAACCGTTTAGCCAGGCCGGTGTCGGTACTTCGAGGGAGGTTTTCCAACGCTTTCGCGAAGTTCCTTAATTAAATAACCTCTTTTCTCTAGGGGCGTAGCCCCGCTGACACCTTTCTCGACACCTACTTGGTTTATAGCATTGATCGTTAAGTGACAAATCTCCTGATAAGTAGCATATACTCACAGTAGGATCGGGATCCAAATATCATCGTGTGATAATGTTGAAGGAATCCTACCAACATTCATCAAACTCCAAATGGTATGCTACACGAGCAAGTTTCAGTTTCTTTAGAAACTCCCGATGTGGATTTTTGCCCCATGTTCTTATGACCTTAACTAAGGGCCAACAAATCATAAGTCACATGTCAAGTTCTACCCATCATTATCTTGTTAATTTGAACCCACCCGTATATACTCTTGACTAAGGGCCAAACAATGTAATACGACTGTCCCAAACCAACTCATCTATCTATGCAACAAATGAATACCCCAGCAGCTACCAATCACTATGTCTTGACTAAGGGCCAAACAAACATAGCTTGAATACTACTGACCATCGAAAATAAATGACGGAGGGCTACGACTGGTTTTGGAGAAACCGTGAACGTAGTGAACTTGATATAATCGAAGGAACCTGATAGCTTTTTAAAACAAGTGGTTAAAGCTCCGCAATTAAAAAATTCTGCTCTTTTAAAATAACCGAGTGGTTTGTTTTAAATTTGTTCCAACGATTCAACTTTGGTTTATTTTCTTTGCATTAATATAATGCGTCCCATCAATTAACCTATCATTGCAGAAAACAATGAAAATAAAACGTCCTCTTATGCCATCCGCATTCGCCACTGGGTCCCGTTATCACCCGTTAGGTTACTTAACTAACGACAGAGCGGGGGCTGGGCTAGCGCGGGTGTAAAACATAAGTGACGTCTAAATAGCTATCATATATAGATATTGTACATTCGTCAGACGCAATAATAGGCATTCCAGATCACTGATGAACATTATTGGATATACAAGCAATCCGTGTTTCCTTCGACGGATTACACAGTTGTGATGAATATCCATTACCCCACCCTAGACCCCTACGGGTACGGAAAACTTTCCGCCAAGTACCCGAAGTGAAGTGGTCTCTCTCAACAACATGAGTAGGCCACTAAACACTTCAAAGTACCCGGTAGTTTGTGCACCCCACCTTAGGTCTATCCTAGGAGCAAAAAATAGTAAATGAAATAATACAACGGTGGCTACAACCGCAACCTGGATGTGCCCCGCAAAAGAATATTACATCATATAACAATTTACATCGAATGAATGAATATAATAACCCATCTCAAACCCCGACTAATCATCACAACGATCCAATCAAGTTCATATACACAAACAGTAAAAACCATTACAGAAATGTGCAAGCCCCTGCCAACCGACATACTAGCAGTTATGGGAGGTTTACGAACACATTAAACATTACAGATAAAAACCCGATTAGCAAATAACTTAGAATATCGATCGACAACCTTTTTCCATGTCTATCCCAAATGCAAGCCAGCACAGAAGTAACCTGGGCAAAAACAAAATATACAGGAAAACAAAACACCACAAAATAACAATTACTTTGAAAATCCGAGTCAACTCGGAGTTGACTCGGCGGCGGATCCGCGGCCGAATGCACCCATCCGCCGCGGTTCCGCGGCCGTATCAGCGAGTTACATTCTCGTATTTTCCCAGTATTCTTAGAATCCCCTGCTGTGAATTTTCAGACCTATCAAATAATTTTTTAGACACGTTTAAAATTGACAGAAACTGAGGGGGTCCGGGGATAAGTTTTCGTGTTTTTCCGACGATCGAAGTTCTAATTAGTTGCTAACAAGATAGTAAAGGTTTAGTTGGCTCTAATACCACTGTAAGTCCATGTCATGCACCCCACGAGCTTGCGGGGAGGCGGAATATATGAAAAACAATTATCAAAGCTTCGTATCACGGACTTGAGCACACGGATCGTGTCTAAACCATTACTAGCAAACTACGAAAGGTTTAACTACTCGGATTCGAAGTTATACCTCACGTTACTTGTCCTTCGGGTCTTCATCGCTGTCCTCCACTCCTCGTAGGCTCTATGGAACGTCGGCACCTCAACGGCCTCCTCGAGTCAATGACGATCCACCCGAGAGCTACTACTCCAAGCTTGACCTCTAACTTGAGGTAACTAGGTTACTAAAAGTGCTAATCAAAACAACCTAGGAGATATAGAGTAGGATTATGGATTAATAAGTCTTGATAACCCTTGATCTCAACACATGAGAGGTTAGGGTTAGGGTTTGAAGAGAGAGAGAGCTTGAGGAGAGAGAAGGTGAGAATGAGAATCCTTTTGGAATAATGATTCATATGTGAATATATGAAAAATATCATATAATTAAATGAATAACAAATAATGATATATCATCATGTTTCATTAATTCATATAGTGATTCATCTCATGAGTCATTTAAACCATAAATGCAACATTAACTCCATGGATGAATCACACCATGACTCATTAAACTAATTAATGCAAACGCCACCTTAGCCTCCAACTCATCATACTTCTAGAAGCTTCTCGACAAATTACGAGAACGGCCCTCCTATCCATGAAAACACGGAAATACTTTAGACTGTATAAATCCAATAATCCGATACTAGAATCTGGCTTAAACCAAAGCCTTCTAGTAAAAACTGTCCGAACATCGTACGTGCGTAAAAACACATATGCGTCCGAACCCTGTCGTAAAACCATACGACCTCTATATCGTTTCGCCTGAAGCAGGGAAATTCTCTATGTGGGACTCTAAAGACTTGACACTACGCTGGCAGTGGGTTTACCCACAGACCGCAAGCGGCACTAGCTGTACGTAACGGTCCCCAGGTAGATGACGATAAGAAGGACGATGAGGAACCTATCCGAACTCCTACTGAGCCTGATGTGACAATCTCCGTACAATCCGGTCTGTTCGTCTAGGACTATCGTATATCGGGCCTAGGGGGCGGTAAACGTCAGAACCCTAATAGTGGTATAAGTCGTGTCGGAGTGAAGCCCATTACACCTTGAGAAACTACTGGAACCTACAAGTAAATCTCGCTTTCCCTGGCCAGGGACTTTGCGTAATGGCTCTCCATACACAGCGCGATATCAACCCCCAATACCGGGAGAGACGAATCCTATCAAACCGCCACTGCCTCCAAGTGCTTCAGGACTGCACCCAACTACTACCTGTTTGCACGACTCCTTTGAGCCGTGGTAGGGTAGTAATCTAAGTACAGTGGGAACACACCCGAGGTGAAGTAGCAGTATCAAGTCGACGGACTAAGCTGTACTCATGTCACCAGGGAACTGCTATCTGACGACGGGTATAAATCCAACCTGCAGTTCCCGGCGAGTCCTGTCCGGTGTACCCGTAACCTAATGAGCACCTGCATACTATCTCCAGTACGACGTACTGATGGCTGTGGGACAGAACATCTCCCTATGCTGGGATGAGAAGCGTATACACCAGTCTACTCCGGAGTATCGATGCCCTATCTCGATAATCCTATGACCAGGGACCTGTATAGGATGTTGCTTATACACTACCCAGCCCCCACTAGTATGACTTCCATCACAACGCTGGTAATCAAGCAAAGACCCCAAGGGCTCTACTAATATGTATAAGCGATACGTTATAAGAAACATATGCATATAATAAAGTAGACACAAACCAAGTAGCATAATACCATTTTTAGCAAGACTGTCAATACAACTGTGAATATCCCAAGCTTCCATTAAGTAATATACAAACTAGTATGATACAGTAATGGCCTCTAGGGCGTAAACACTAACAGTTCTCTTTGCTTGACACCTTGGCTACTTGATAGTTTGAACGGGCTTGCTAGTGATCTTCTGAGTCCACGATGATCTACCCGGAGTCCACTTTGTCCAAGATCCAAGCTCCACTTGATCAAAAGATGAAGATGAAGCTAACACTCTAAACTAATTGGCTAGACGAGTGTAGAATGATGATGTGGTTTCTTTTCTCCCTTCAAAACCCTATCTTTATCACTATCTCACTCACTAACGAAGTCAAGAGAGCAAGAGAGATGATGAAGAAGATGATGGCAACTCAAGAGCTCAAGTTATGATAATTCTAATAATAAAAATGAGAATAGAAATTATATATAATTTCCACTCTCATCCTAAACCATGAGTTAATAAATATCTAGATTTTTACTTTGGAGTAAAGAGAGCCATAGAAAATTAACTCATGGTTAATACAAGGTTAAGTGTAGAGAATGAAGGATAAATATCAACCATGAATTAATTCTATTTACATTAACTCAAAAATAAATTTTTAGATAAATACTTCCATGTGAGTCTTGCATTGGCACCACTAGTGTATCAAGAACCATGATACACACATGTGTATGCATGCATGTGTGCATGCACATCAACATGTGCATCAACATAAATATATGCATACATGCATGCATACAATAAAGAAAAGGGTTTAAACAAAGTGAGCAAAAAAGTCAATGTTAAATCAATACTTGATTTAACAAACCGGCCATATCACATACGACCCGACAAATAATAAATCGCCCGATTAATATACGGTACCACATACGCGCATTTAATCGGGTCCCCACGCATATCACATATGCACACCACATCGTTTCGCATGGGCTAGGAAACTACTCTGTGGGACTCTAAGACTCATCAAATCGTCGGTAGTGGGTGATGATCATATCAAGCACCCCCAAGCCGTAAGAGGTCAGCTAAACGTAACGGCCACCCGGGTATTGAACGAACAGAAGAAAACAAGCGAACCTGTCAAAACTCCCGTCGAGCCAACTGGTAACACTACCGTACAGTCCGGTCTCTTCGTTGGATATGCTGCATATCAAGTCTAGGGATGGCATCGTCGACCCCAATAACTCAATAAGTCATGCCGATGTATGGCCTATAATCAAACCTTGAAACTTCTGATAACACTTATCAGTAAATCTCAACAGCCCTTGCCAGGAACTTAGTGATATAGCCAATCGAGCACAGCGCAACATCAACCCCCAATACCGAGAGAGACGAAACCCCTCCTATCGCTCATTGCCTCCACATGTCTCGGGACTGTACCCAAAAGCCACCTGTTTGCACGACTCAGCAGAGCCGTGGTAGGGTGGAAATCAAAGCAAGGTGGGAGAACATATGATACTCTTTGACGATCTCGGGTCTACAGACTAACCTGTACCAGTGTCACCTAAGAACTGCTATCCGACGATAGATATAATACCATAGAGGAGTTCTCGGCGAGTCCGTCCAGTGTAGCCAATCACCACTGAGCACCTGCATACGATCTTGATTTCAAACATCAATGGATATGGGAACATCCATCGCCCATCATATAGGTCTAGTATCATTTACGCTAGTCTACTCTGGAATATCGATGCCTCGTCTCAATACACCCACGACTAGAGACATTTCAGGATATGCTTATAAACTACATATGTCCCACTAGTATGATCTGCATCATAATCACACTTGTCAAGCAAATATCCTCAGGGCTTTATCAATATGTACAAAGGAATAAAAGCATGATCAAGTGAACATGTCAGATAAAGAGTAACCAGATAGAATCTATCATGTCGAGCAAGAAAGTCCTCTGTATATATATACATGTATAAATACATCCACTATCATATAATGACCTCTAGGGCATACATATACCCAACAATCTCCCCTTGCACTAAGGCCAGTTATTGGCGTATCTCATACACAACATCTCAAAAAGCCGCTAATGCTAAGGCTGAGGGTGTGCCTTGGTGATTGGATCCGCAGTGTTATTCTTTGTATCTACTCTCTGAATCTCGATCTCGCGGCGATCAACTATCTCCCGGATCAAATGATATCGCCTCAGGATGTGTCTGGACCGCTGATAGGACCTGGGCTCCTTGGCTAACGCCATAGCCCCATTATTATCACAATACAATGGTATTGGATCAATAATGGTTGGAACTACTCCTATCTCCGAGACGAACTTCCTCATCCAGACTGCTTCCTTTGCGGCATCATTTACAGCAATGTACTCAGCTTCCATCATAGAGTCTGCAACGGTATCCTGTTTGGAACTCTTCCAACTCACCGCCCCTCCATTGAAGGTAAATAAAAACCCAGAGATAGATTTGTTGTCGTCCTTATCACTCTGGAAGCTCGAATCGGTAAAGGCCTCCATTTGGAGATCTCCGTTACAATACACCAAGAACAATTCTTTAGTCCTTCGCAAGTACTTAAGAATGTTCTTCACAGCTATCCAGTGATTCTCCCCTGGGTTGGACTGATACCTGCTTACTACACCTAGTGCATAAGCTACATCATGGCGTGTACATAACATCGCATACATTATAGATCCTACAGCTGAAGCATAGGGTATAATGCTCATGTGAGCTCTCTCTTCATCGGTCTTTGGGCAAAAGTCCTAGGAGAGAGTGACTCCATGGCAAGCGGATAAGGCACCCCGCTTGGAGTCTTCCATACCAAACCTCTTTAGGATGGTATTGATATACCTGGTTTGGGACAATCCCAACAACCTTTTGGATCCATTCCTATAGATCCGAATGCCCAATATGTATGTGGCATCACCCAGGTCCTTCATGGAGAACCTTTGTGATAAGAATGATTTGACCGACGGCAGCATAGGAATGTCATTTCCGATCAGAAGAATGTCATCCACGTACAATACAAGGAATGTGACAGCTCTCCCTACAGCCTTCTTATAAACACAAGGTTCATCTGGATTTTTGATGAAATCAAACTCTTTGATAACATCATCAAAATAGATGTTCTAACACTGTGATGCCTGCTTTAATCCATAAATGGATTTAAGCAATCTACATGCTTTCCCGTTGCTCCCACTGTCAACGAAGCCCTTTGGCTGATCCATATAAACGCATTCTTCTAAATCACCATTTAGAAATGCAATTTTAATGTCCATCTGCTGGATTTCATAGTCGTAGAGAGCAGCAATAGCAAGTAGGATCCGAATGGATTTAAGCTTGGCTACAGGAGAAAAAGTTTCGTCATAGTCCAGACCCGGTCTTTGACGAAATTCTTTCGCCACTAGTCTTGCCTTATAGGTCTCCACCTGTCCATCTACACCAATCTTTCTTTTAAAGATCCATTTTCACCCCACTGGTTTTACCCCAGGTGGTACAATGTCCAAAGTCTATACTTTGTTGGTGTACATAGACTCCATTTCAGATGTCATGGCATCCAGCCACTTCACAGAGTCTCCACTCGTGATAGATTGCTGAAAACTGGTAGGATCATCATCATCCATGATACAATCTTCTTTATCAACATCAATGAGGAAACCGTAGTACCTTTCCTGTGGGCGAGAAGTCCTACAAGATCTACGGAGTGGTTGAGGTTCATGTGTTTTTGTTGCAACAGCCGGTTCAACCAAGACGTCATTTGCAACTAGTGTTTCTAGAACTTCTTCTAGGTCTACCATATTGCCATCTATATCATTTGTAAAAATTTCTTTTTCTAAAAATGCGGCGTGCTGAGAAACAAACACATTTTATTCCTCCTTGTGATAGAATAGATATCCATAGGAATTCTTTGGATACCCCACAAAATTCCACATGACCGACCGTGTCTCGAGTTTGTCCGGATTTTGCTTTTTAACATAGGCCGGACAACCCAAAATCTTAACTCGTTTAAGAGATGGTCTCTTCCCATGCCATATCTCATATGGCGTGGTAGACACGGTTTTGGTTAGAACCCTGTTCAATAGAAACGCTGCAGTCTCCAATGCATGCCCCTAAAATGAGACAGGTAACTCAGCATCACTCATCATGGAACGAACCATATCCAATAGGGTCCGATTTCTCCGCACTAACACACCGTTGTGCTGTGGTGTGTAAGGAGGAGTGAGCTGAGAGAGAATCCCATTCTCTTTTAGAAAGTCTGCAAATTCTGTACTGAGATACTCTCCACCTCGATCTGATCGAAGTATCTTAATACTCAATCCAGTTTGTTTTTCTACTTCAAGTTTGTACTCAGTGAATTTCCCGAAAGCTTCAGACTTATGCTTTAGTAAAAACACATGACCGAACCTTGAGAAATCATCAGTAAAAGTTATGAAGTAAGAAAAACCGCCTCTAGCCTGTGTAGATATTGTCCCTCATACATCACTATGTATGAGGGCTAAGAGCTGAGTAGCTCTTTCTCCGTGTCCTGTAAACAGAGATTTGGTCATTTTACCCTTGATACAAGACTGGCAAGTCGCATAAGATTTATATTCAAAGGGGTTTAAATATCCATCTTTATGTACCTTGTTTAGTCTTGTTTCGTTAATATGACCAAGTCTACAGTGCCAAAGAAAAGCTTCATTTATTTCTGAAAGTTTTCTTTTATTAGTGTGATGTATGTTGAAAACTGTGTATTGATTTAGGACGTATATATCGTTATTATGTGTACTAAACCCAACCAACATTTGATTCAGGTTAATGTTCATAACATTATTCTGCAATACAAAATGATATCCTTCATTGTCTAACAAAGAAACGGATATTATATTACAAAGCATACTAGGTACATAATAACATGGGTTCAAAACCAATATACACCCTAACGGCAACCCCAGGTGATACTCTCCCACTGAAACCGCATGTACAATGGAACCATTTCCAACCCGGGGAGTATGGTCACCTGTCTTCAAAACTTTGCTATTTCTAAGCCCCTGCATGGAATTGCAAATGTGAGAACTTGAACCGGTATCAAATACCCAGGAAGCAGAGTTTATAGAAAAATAGTTTTCTGTCACAAACACAGCTGAAGCGGAAGCATCACCATGCTTCTTCCTTTTGAGATCCAAGTACTCAGTGCAGTTGTGCTTCCAGTGTCCCGATTTGTGGCTGTGATAACATTCCCCTTTCCCCGATTCCCCACCCGTGGACTTTTCTTTCCCCATAATCTTTTTAACTCCACCTCTAGGTTTGGCGGGTTTCTTCTTCATCTTTCCCTTGGCCTTGGCCTTCGGACGAGAGGAGGAAGATGGCCCAGCAATCAACGCTGGAGTCTTCACTAATTTCAGCGTGCTCTCTGCACTCCTCAACATATTGAGGAGTTCAGGTAGTGAATTCTCCATGTTGTACATGTTGAAATTAACTTCAAACTGAGCAAAGGTGGGGGGGGGGAAACTGCAGAATGATATCAGTATATTGTTCGTTGTCAATTGTCTATCCGAGGTCCTCAAGCTCTTCTATAAGAGCTATCATCTTCAGAACATGGTCACCTACCGGTGTGCCAGGAGCCATCCGCGTCTGAAACAGCTTTCATGACGCATCGTATCGTAAGATACGGGATTGCTCCCCATACAACTCTTTTGTATGGAGAAAAATGGATTGGACATCCATCTGCTCGTGTTGCTTTTGATGTGTGTTATCCATCGATGCAAGCGCGGGGCATTTCACTGTGGCACAGTCAGCGTCCCATGTCTTGCGGACTTCCCTATCCGCAACCGAAGATTTAGGACATGGGACGGGCGGAGCTGGAGCCGTGATGACATATGATACCTTATCATAAGTCAAGACTATGTTAATATTCCTCGGCCAGTATTTATAATTGGTCCCATTCAGTTAATTTTTATCTAGTAGAAGCTTGAGTCATGTCATTGATATCTACCATTATTAGAGAGAAAAGAATACACTTAGCGAAAGCTCTTTTAAACATCAGGTTGGTTATTATCTTATCTAATCGATGTCCCCCACTGCTTTTATCAAATTTTCCTTCAAACCTTAAAAAGAAAACTAGCAAGGATTAATTACATTCTACAACTTCGCTAACCGTTCAGCCAGGCCAGTGTCGATACTTGAGGGAGGTTCCCCATTCTTTTACACGGACCTAATTAAAGTAAATCCTATTTTCCCAAAAGCGTACCCTTGTTAACAACTTTCTAGACAACTAATGAGTTAGTTAATTGTAAAGTGCAAAACTCTCCTGGGAGCGACTCTTGCTCATAGTGGGATCAGGATCCAACCATCATATGGAACGTATGCAATCTCATTGCAAATTTTAACTCTTGAAACTCCCGATATGGTTTTTACCCCTAACACTCATGACCTTGGCTATGGTCAACAAATCACAAGCACTAGTCAAGTTTAACCCGTCATTTCTTGATTAATTTGACCCATTCACATAACCCTTGGCTAAGGTCAACAAGGTCACATGCATGTCCTAATTAATCACATCATATGCTATGTAGGAAGTCATCACTTAGCTACTGTACACTACGCCTTGGCTAAGGTCAAAAAATGTAGCACGAATACTAAGTACTCTACTTCCTAAAATGATGGAGGGTTATGGATATTTTTTTATGAAAACCTTTAACGCTTTGAACTTGATATCGTTGTAGAATCAAACGGTTTTCAAAAGGAGTGGCTTATTCTCCGTAATTTTGAAATGTAGCTTTTTCACAAAAAGCCGAGTGGTTTTTCAATTTGATTCTACAACATATTTTTAGGTTTATTTTTCATTACATTAACCATATTAATGTTGTCCCATCATTTAAGTCATTAAGCCAAACACAGAAAAAAACGAAAATACAACGTACGCTTATGCCATCCGCATTCGTCACAATGTTCCGTTATGCACCGTTAGGTTACTTAACTAACGGTATACCGGGACGGGACTAGCGTGGGTCCAAAACATAAGCAATGTCTACTATATATCTCATATATAATATTGCATTCGTCTCAGATATATCAACCGATCAGATCACAGAATATAAACAGCAGAAGCACATATATGAAAATAAAGGATATACTAAGAATTCCGTATTTTGTATTTAGCAACGATAGAAAATACGGGTTCCATGGTTGTAATGAATAGCCAATCCCACACCCTAAACCCCCACCAGAGCGGAAAGTGACCCTACCAATTCTAGAGTTAGGAGACCCGGCCTCGACTCCTCGAGATGCCTCCCACTGGACTCTAAAACCAGGTCACTTGTGCTCCCCACCTTGGGTCTATCCTAATGCGCAAAAGTAAATAATATACATCGAAGGAAACATGATCCTCAACCCGGATATGCCCCAATAAAAGAATATTACATACAAATGAATTTTACATGAATGAAAAGAAAACTCTCATCTCACTTAAAACCCCGGCCATTCATCACGACGATCCTATACATCATTTCACAGCAATATATAACATCTCATGTCAATATATGCAAATAAATTAAGTGATGTTAAACCATTTGATCGATCGATCAATGACCCAAAATTCCACAGAGAAGCTCAACACCTGAGCAGAATTAAAATTACCCAGAAGCATGGCACAGTACCTATGGACCAACCGTAGAAGGGCCGACCCAAGCCTGACAAACGGCGTCGTGGAACCGCCGCAAAAACCCAGTTTCTGCCGCGGTTCCGTGGTCGTTTAGTCGAGTTAGGGTATCGTTATTCTAGAGGGTCCATAGAATTACCTGCATGATTTTCTGAATATTTTTAATGTGAAAAATTCCAACATTTTTAAAAATTTCCGGAGAATGGTTTTTCCGAGCAATCGATGTTCGTTCGAAGTGTTTTAACGACGTCTAGGTTACTCTAATGCTTTAGCTTGGCTTTGATACCACTGTTGGGTTTACCTAGCACCTCTCAAGGGTATATAATGCATCAAACATGCTACAATTTAATTTTTTAGGGTGCTAAGAAAACTAACGTAGGATCAAACTAGAAACTTAAAGTAACATACGAAGTAGTATCACATACTACAAGTAATAAAACACTAAGTAAAGAGAATACAACCTTTGTAGTTCTCTTTGCTTGACTCCTTGGCTACTTGAGAGTTTGAACGGGCTTGCTAGTGATCTTCCGAGTCCACGATGATCCACCCGGAGTCCTCTTTGTCAAAGCTCGAACCTTCCGTTGATCAAAAGATGAATATGAAGCTAACACTCTAAACTAATTGGCTAGACTAGTGTAGAATGATGATGTGGTTTCTTTTATCACTTCAAAACCCTATCTTTATCACTATCTCACTCACTAACAAAGTGAAGAGAGCAAGAGAGAGGAGGAAGAAGATGGCAACTAAAGAGCTCAAGTTATGATAATTCTAATAATAAAAATGAGAATAGAAATTATATATAATTTCCACTCTCAGCCTAAAACATGGGTTAATAAATATCTCGATATTTACTTTCGAGAAAAGCGAGCCATAGAAAATTAATTCATGGTTAATGCAAGGTTAAGTGTAGAGAATGAAGGATAAATATCAACCATGAATTAATTCTATTTACATTAACTCAAAAATAAATATTTAGATAAATACTTCATGTGAGTCTTGCATTGCCACCACTAGTGTATAAAAAAACCATGATACACACAAGTGTATGCATGTATGTGTGCATGCACATCAACATGCGCATCAACATAAACATATGTATACATGCATGCATGCAATAAAGAAAAGGGTTAAAACAAAGTGAGCAATAAAGTCAATGTTAAATCAACACTTGATTTAACAAACCGGCCATATCACATACAAACCGACCAATAGTAAATCACCCGATTAATATACGGTATCACATACGCGCATTTAATCGGGTCCCCGCGCATATCACATATGCAAACCACATCATTTCCCCTGGGCTAGAAAACTCCTAAGTGGGACTCTAAGACTCGTCAATACGCCGGCAGTGGGTGATGATCATATCAAGCACCCCCAAGCTGCAGGAGGTCAGCTAAACATAACGGCCACCCGGGTATTGAACGATCAGAAGAAAACAAGCGAACCTGTCAAAACTCCCGTCTAGCCAACTGGTAACACTACCGTACAATCCGGTCTCTTCATTAGATATGATGCATATCAAGTCTCGGGATGGCATCGTCGACCCCAATAACTCAATAAGTCATGCTGATGTATGGCCTATTATCAAAACGAGAAACTACTGATAACACTTATCAGTAAATCTCAACAGCCCTGACCAGGGATGTACTAATATAGACAATCGAGCACAGTGCAACATCAACCCCCAATACCGGGAGAGACGAAACCCCTCCTATCGCATATTGCCTCCACATGTCTCGGGACTGTACCCAAAAGCCACCTGTTTGCACGACTCAACAGAGCCGTGGTAGGGTGGAAATCAAAGCACAGTGGGAGAACATATGAGACTCTATGATGATCTCGGGTCTACAGATTAACCTATACCAGTTTCACCTGAGAACTGCTATCCGACGATAGATACAATACTATATAGGAGTTCTCGGTGAGTCTGTCCAGTGTACCAAGTCTCCACTGAGCACCCGCATACGATCTTGATGTCAAACATCAATGGATATGGAAACATCCATCGCCCATCATATGGGTCTAGTATCATATACGCTAGTCTACTCTGGAATATCGATACCCCGTCTCAATACACCCACGACTAGGGATATTTCAGGATATGCTTATAAACTACACATGTCCCACTAGTATGATCTGCATCATAATCCCAGTAGTCAAGCAAATATCCTCAGGGCTTTATCAACATGTACAAATCAATAAAAGCATGATCAAGTGAACATGTCAGATAAAGAGTAACCAGATAACATACTATTATGTCGAGCAAAAAGTCCTCTGTATATATATACATGTATAAATACGTCCACTATCATATAATGGCCTCTAGGGCATACATATACCCAACATTGACACTATACTAAAGAGGTTTAGTATGGAAGGATCCAAGCATGGGAATTTACCCATGATCTCTGGACTCACTCTCTCCAAAGAGATGTCTCCCAAGACTGATTTGGAGAGAGCTCGCAAGCAAGGGATACCCTATGCTTTGGCAGTAGGCTCTATCATGTACGTGATGTTATGTACTAGACCCGATGTAGCATACTCACTAAGTGTAGTGAGTAGGTATCAGGCAGATCCAGGAGAGAGTCACTGGACAGCTGTCTTAGTGTGATATGCCCTAGAGGCCATTATTGTATAGTACTGGTTTGTATATTACATTTTGGAAGCTTGGGATATATACACGGATTGACATTCTTGCTCAATATGGTAGTACGCTACTTGGTTTGTGTCTATCTTAATATGTGTATATGTTTCTTTTTAACATATCGCTAATACATATTGATAGAGCCCTTAGGATATTTGCTTGACTACCAGCGTTGTGATGGCAGTCAGACTAGTGGGGGCTAGGTAGTCTACAAGCACATCCTTATACTGGTCCCTGGTCGTTGGATTATCGAGACAGGGCATCGATACTCCAGAGTAGACAAGTGCATACGCTTCTCATCCCAGGAGGGGAGATGGTATGTCCCACAGCCATCAGTACGTCGTGCTGGAGATAGTATGCAGGTGCTCGTTAGGTTACAAGTATACTGGACATGACTCGCTGGGAACTGTTGGTTGGAATTATACCTATCGTCAGTTATCAGTTCCAAGGTGACATGAGTACAGCTTAGCCCGTTGACTTGACACTGTCACTTCTCCTCGAGTGTGTTCCCACTGTTCTTAGATTACTACCCTACCACGGCTCTATTGAGTCGTGCAAACAGGTAGTAGTTGGGTGTCTTCCCGAAGCAGATGGAGGTAGTGACAGTTAGACAGGATTCGTCTCTCCCGGTATTGGGAGTTGATATCGCGCTGTGTCTAGGAGAGCCATTACATAATCTCCCTGGCCAGGGCAAGGGAGATTTACTGGTAGTATTTCCAGTAGTTTCTCTGGGTGTTCTGGGCTACACTCCGACACGACTTGTACCGCTATTAGGGGACTGACGTTTACCGCCCCTCTAGGCACGACATGCGATACTCTTAGACGAACAGACCGGACTCTAAGAAGATTGTCACATACTGACTCAGTAGGAGTTCGGATGAGTTATGCTCATCTGCTTTCTTATCGACAATACCTGGGGACCATTACGTACAACTAGTACCGCTTGCAGCCTGTGGTTAAACCCACAGCCAGCGTAGAGTCTAGTCTTTAGAGTCCCACACAGAGCGTTTCCCTGCATCGGGCAAAACGTGTAGATATCGTATGGTTTTACGAAAGGGTTCGATCACGTGCGTACACTCAAGCACGCACGATGAGTCGGACGGACAATACTAGTGGGCTTTGGTTTAAGACGGATCCTAGTATTGTACTAATGTACTTTCTTCGTCTTCGGTATTCGTATTTTTCGGAATACGAATGCATGTACGTATGTACGGACGAGGGGGCATTTCTGTAATTTATTCAAAGATGCTTCTAGAAGATGATGTTTCATATATGTATTTTTCATTTTGGATTAAATGATTTATGCATTATGACTTGGTAGAAATGAGGTGGAAATTGCATGATATTGAGCATGGCTAAATGTGACACATGGTGGATTTTGAAGCCGTGACTCATTTGGTTGTAAATTGAACCCTAATGACTAGATGAAAAATAGAAAGTGTTCAGTTTAGAACTATAAGTGAGCTACACTCTCTCTCATACATTCTCTTCACTAGATTTTTCTAAAACATCTTCTTCTTCCTCAAACCTTAGGATACTCATGTGTTGAGTTACCTAAGAAGAAATAGAAAGACTCCTAAATTCATCTACACCATCTACACAACCTAGATCATTTAGATTAGTAATCTACTCGATCTAGTTTCTTTGGTTTAGAAGATAAGCTTGGTGCACAAACGTTCGGGTGGATCATCTAGGATTCGAGCAAGCCGACGAGGAGACGACATCCGTACCACTTCGAGGAGTTCGTGCAGGTGAGGAGGACAGCGAGATAAGGAGAAGAAGGACCAGGTTTCTTTAGGTATAATTTCTGTACTTAGTTTATACTTCTTTTGCTTTTGCTTGATACGTTTAGATTACGATCATGGCTTACAGTCGATGTTATGATGCTAAAATTATCGTTTTTACACCTTCCGCCTCCCTGCGATTCCGCGGGGTGCATAGCATCGACTTACAGTGGTATCAGAGCCAACTAAACCTAATCTAGCAGATTAGCAAGTATTAGAATTTCGATCGTCGGAAAAACCGGAAAACTAAATACTGAAAACCCCAGTTTCTATCGTTTTTCAAAACTGTCTGTAAAATCATTTCAATATCATGAAAAATACATGCAGGGTTTCCTAAGATGACACAAGAAATTCGAGCCTCTGAATCGCCAAGACAGCCGCGGATACACGGCAGAATCGTCTTTCTGCGGCCGAACCACGGCCGAGTCGTGGGCGATTCAATTCGGATTTATTCTGTTATATCTTATTTTTGGTATTATGATTTCTGGAATATTTAGTTTCTGCCCAGTATGTTTCTGAGTGCTGGTTTGCATTTGGGGTAGATACGGAAAATATGTTTCGATCGACTTCCTATTGTAATTAGCTAATTGGTTCTTCGGTATTGTTATATGTGTTTTAAACGTCGACTAATTGCTATACGTCGGGTAGTCAAGGTTGCACATATCTGTTGGTTTGTGTATATAAACATTCTCTGATTGTCGATGATGAATAGCCGAGGATGTGAGATGAGCGTTTTTTTATCTTTCATTCATGTAAATTGTAAAATTGATGTACTATTATTTTGCGGGGCACATCCGGGTTGAGGTTGTAGCCACCGTTGTATTATTTTCTTTTTACTATTTCCTGCTCCTAGGATAGACCCAAGGTGGGGTACACAAACTACCGGGTTCTTTGAAGTGTCGATTGACCTACTCACTTTGTTGAGGGAGGCTCCTTCACTTCTGGAATTTGGCAGGTAGTTTGCCGTACCCGTAGGGGTCTGGGGTGGGGTTTGGCTATTCATCACGACCGTGGGATCCGTTTTTTCGTTGCAGGCTTAAACGAAACGCGGCATTCCTAACATATCCGAAATGTTTATCTTTGACTGGAATGTTTATTATTGCATGAGATGATTGTAAAATATCTATATATGGTATATATTAGGCATCACTTATATTTTACATCCGCGCTAGCTCAGCCCCCGCTCTGTCGTTAGTTAAGTAACCTAACGGGTGATGACGGGGCCCCGTGGCTAATACGGATGGCATAAGAGGACGTGATATTTTTTTCAATTCTCTCTGTAATGATAGGAGTAAATTATGGGACACATTATATAAATGCAAAGAAAACAAACCAAAGTTGAATCGTTGGAACAATTTCAAAACTACTCGGTTTTTTCCCAAACAACAAAACTTTTAAAATGCGGAGCTTAAACCACTCCTTTTAAAAGATATCAGGTTCCTTCGATTATATCAAGTTCACTACGTTCACGGTTTCGCCAAAACCATTTGTAGCCATCCGTCATTTCAGTTAAATATTCAGTAGTATTCAAGCTATGTATTTTGATCTTCGCCAAGGCATAGTGATTGGTAGCTGCTAAATATTTATCTGTTGCATAGATAGATGCGTTGGTTTGGCACAGTCATAATGCCATTTTGGCCTTCGTCAATAGTATGTACTGGTGTGTTGAAATTAACCTGGATAATGACAGGTAGAACTGTTAAATATGTATGCCCTAGAGGCCATTATTGTATAGTACTAGTTTGTATAATACATTTTGGAGGCTTGGGATATATATACGGGTTTACGACAGTCATGCTCAACATAGTAGTATGCTACTTGGTTTGTTTCTATCTTAATATGTGTATATGTTTCTTTTAACATATCGCTAATACATATTGATGGAGCCTTTAGGATCTTTGCTTGACTATCGGCGTTGTGATGGCGATCACACTAGTGGGGGCTGGGTAGTCTATAAGCACATTCTTATTTTTGGTCCCTGGTCGTAGGATTATCGAGACAGGGCATCGATACTACAGAGTAGACTGGTGCATACGCTTCTCTTCCCAGCAGGGGAGATGGTCTTTCCCATAGCCATCAGTACGTCGTACTGGAGATAGTATGCTGGTGCTCGTTAGGTTACGAGTACACTGGACAGGACTCGTCGGGAACTGTTGGTTGGTATTATACCTATCGTCAGTTAACAGTTCCCAGGTGACATGAGTACAGCTTAGTCCGCTGACTTGAAACTGTCACTTCGCTTCGAGTGTGTTCCCACTGTTCTTAGATTACTACCCTACCACGGCTCTACTAAGTCGTGCAAACAGGTAGTAGTTGGGTGCAGTCCCGAAGCACTTGGAGGCGGTGACGGTTAGACAGGATTCGTCTCTCCCGGTATTGGGAGTTGATATCACGCTGTGTCTAGGAGAGCCATTACACATAGTCGTCACTGACCAGGGCAAGCGAGATTTGCTGGTAGTGTTACCAGTAGTTTCTCAGGGTGTTTTTGGCAACACTCTGACACGACTTGTACCGCTATTAAGGGACTGACGTTTACCGCTCCTTAGGCCTGCCATGCGATACTCTCAGACGAAAAGACCGGACTGTACGCAGATTGTCACATTCAGGCTCAGTAGGAGTTCGGATGGGTTCACCTCATCAGTCTTCTTATCGGCATCTACCTGGGGACCGTTACGTACAGCTAGTGCCGCTTGAGGTTTGTGGTTAACCCCACTGCCAGCGTAGTGTCGAGTCTTTAGAGTCCCACACAGAGGGTTATTTGCCTTTGGGCAAAACAGAGTAGAGGTCGCATGGTTTTGCGACGGGGTTCGTTCATATCCGCGCACTTGTGCATGTTTGGTGTCCGGACAGTTATTACTAGTGGGCTTTGGTTTAAGCCAGATTCTAGTATATGTTTTGGGGTTAGTTTTATCTCATTGTATTCGTGTTCCTCGGAATACGGATGCGGGTGTGTATGCACAGTTGACCGAGGCAGAGGCAGAGGATTCTCATTAGGGTTATGGTACGGGTGTGTATGCATAGTTGACTGTTGTCTTTTTCCAAACCCTAATGAGAATAGGAAATATGATTAATAATATTAGTTAAAAATTATTGTGCTATGGTTGAGTTGAATTCTTGACTTTTGTTGACTTTAGTTGACCGGTTGACCAAAGTAGACTTGTTGACCATCATCATTTGTTTTCAAAGTTGCTTCTTATTTTTTGCACAAGCATTTAATGAATGAAACGATAATGGTCATTCATCAACTCACCATCACAAATTGTTAATTATTATTATTGTTATCATTTTCTAAAATAAGAGAGCATGGTTGTAAAAATTCATTTCTACTTGCATCTTCTCTCTCATCCATTGCTCTCCTTCTTCCTCTAGCTCAAGGAAAAATCCCTCTCAGGAGTTGAGAACCATTTTCCTTTGAGATAAAACACCAAGACCACTCTCTACTCATCCTAAGGTTGAAGGTTTGGCAAACCTAACACTTTAGTTACCTCAAGATTGGGGAAGGAGCTCAAGGTAGGGGCCCTTGGGTGGATCTTTCTTCGGCAAGAGAAGGCGACGAGGAGAACCATCCAACCCACTCCAAGGAGAAGAAGAGAAGGAGTTCAAGACTAGGTATAACCATTCTACATAGTAGGTAAAGCTTGTAGTTCATATGTTAGTTTTGTTTAGCCAAGATCCTTCGTGAACGGTCCATGTTACCTATCGAGGAAAATTTTGATTTTTACCTGTTCCGCCTCCCCGAAAGACTCGGGGTGGGTAACGTGGACCTAACAGTGGTATCGGAGCCTAGCTAAACACACACTAGCATGTTAGCAAAGTATCTAGAATTTCGATCGGAGAAAAAACCGTAAAACACGCCGAAAATGCTAACTTTCTGCCGATTTTTATTTCTGTTCAAAAAATTATTTAACACATACTAAAAATCGGCTCAGGGTTTTTACATAACACACAAGAAAACTGGTCCAGTGACTCGGTCAACGCATCACCGAACCGCGGCACGAGCATGCTCCTGCCGCGGATCCGCGGCCGAGTTGACTCGGCCGTGGGTCAATCTTCATGCAGTGTTCTTATAATGGTGTTTTGGGATTTTTAGGATGGTTTGTTTCTGCCCAGAATTTCCAGAGAACAAGATTTGTTTTTGGGGTGGTTACAAATTTGTATTTTGATCGAATTTCTGTAGACTTTGACTAATGGGTTATATCTGTGATGTGATATATGTATTGAACGTCTACTAATCGCTATACGTCGATTAGTGGGGGTTATACATATCTGTGATCTATAATGTTGATGGTTTGTGTATATGGATTCGTTGGATTATCGCGGATGAATAGCCCGGGGGTTGTGAGATGAGAGTTTTATTTATCTTTCAATTCATGTAATATGTAAATTGATGTAATATTATTTGTATGACCGCACATCCGGGATGAGGTTGTAGCCGCCATTGTATATTATTTCTTTTACTGTTTTTGCTCCTAGGATAGACCCAAGGTGGGGTGCACAAACTACCGGGTACCTCGAAGTGCCGAGTGGCCTACTCACGTTGTTGAGGGAGGTTTCTTCACTTCGGGTATTTGGCGGGTAGTTTGCCGCACCCGTAGGGGTCTAGGGTGGGGTTTCGGTAATTCATCGCGACCGTGTAATCCGTCTTTTGTTGCAGGCTCGAACGAAACACGGATTCCTAGCATATCCAATATGTTCATCTGTGATCTGGAATGGCTATCATTGCATCTGACGAATGTATATATCTATTTATGATATCTAGTAGGCGTTGCTTATGTTTTGCATCCGCTCTAGTCCAGCCCCCGCTCTGTCGTTAGTTAAGTAACCTAACGAGTGATGAAGGGGCCCCGTGGCGAATGCGGATGGCATAAGCGTACGTCATATTTTCGTTGTTTTCTGAAATGGTAGGATTAATTGATGGGACGCATTAAATTAATGCATGAAAACAAAGCTAAAAGACGTTGTTGGTGTTGGATATTGTGCCCTCAAAGTCAATTATTGGATCGCAGGTACGTGATTGCAATGATTGCGGAGGACCTATACCGGTAGGACAGTCTTACTCGAAATGATAGTATGCTATCTGGTTTGCCTTTATCAGTCCTGTATAGGTTCAGGTGACTGATCACGATTACACTTTGATAGAGCCCTTAGGATCTTGCTTGACTACCAACAGTATGATGGCGATCATATAAGTGAGAGTTGGGTGGTCTATAAGCATATCCTTAATAGTGGTCCCTAGTCGTAGGAGTTTCGAGACAGGGCATCGATACTCCGGAGTAGACTAGTGTATACAGTCGAGACCCCGACGAGGGGCGGTGGCCGATCTCACAAGCCACTGGTGTCAGTTGGATCACCTACGATGTATACAGGTGCTCATTGGGTTATAAGTACACCGGACATGACTCGCCGGGAACGTGCTAGTTGTTATTATACATATCGTCAGATAGGAGTTCCTTTGTGACATGTGTACAGGTTAGTTCATCGACCTGAGGTCGTCATTTGTCTCATGTGAGTTCCCACTGTGCTTTGATTTCTACCCTACCACGGCTCAAAGGAGTCGTGCAAACAGGTAGTTTTTGGGTACAGTCCCGAGCCATAGGGAGGCACGTGAGCGGATCGGCAGGGGATTCGTCTCTCCCGGTATTGGGGGTAGAGGTCGCGCTGTGTCTAGGAAAGCCATTACACCAAGTCCTTGGCCAAGGCAGGTGAGATTTACTGGTAGGTACACCAGTAGTATCTCAGAGTGTTCAGGGCTTTTCTCCGACACGACTTATACAGCTATTGGGGGTCAGACGTTACTAGCCCCCTAGGCCGGATATGCGATACTCATAGACGAACGGACCGGACTGTATATACATTGTCACTGTTAGGCTCAGTAGGGTTTCCGGATGAGTTCGCTCATCGGCCTCCCTTGAGGTCAGTCCATGTGCAGCCGTTACGCATAGCTAGTGCCGCTGACGGTTTGTGGTTAAACCCACTGCCAGGGTACTGACGAGTCATTAGAGTCCCCCTCAGATAGTTTCCCAAGTTCGGGCAAAACGTTATAGAGGCCGTATGGTTTTATGACAGGGTTCGGAAAATGCACGTCCGTTTACGCACGTGTCATATTTCGGGCAGATAATACTGGTGGGCTTTGGTTTAAGCCGGATCCATGTATTATACAGAATAGATATAATATCTTTGTCTCAGTTGCATTTGTATTCGGTCGTAATAGAAATGCGGGTATATTTATAAAGTTACGGGGTTATCCTGAAATTCATTTCGGGGTCACTTATGGAAGTTGCTAGTTTCCAGTTTTCTATCAGCCGTATTTAACATTTGGTTAAATACGGATTTATCTTTTCTTGAGATAAGTGTGGAAGCTTCTAGAAGGTTCTAGAAGTGGTGAGGTGTTTAGTGAGTCGTGGTTGCATTTAATGATTCCATTAATGCTTGATGACTAGATTAATGATTCATCATTTCATTAAGTGTGTTCACACTTTGTGTTCACACTAAAGATATTTTCTTATTGTCACCTCCCCCTCTTCTACACTTACCCCCCCCACCTCTATATATTGTGGCCGGCCCTCCTCCTCTCTCATACATTCACTTGTAAGAAAAAGAAATGGTTGTTGGTTAAAAGATTATGATAGTTTTCGGTGTATGGAATTTCACAGCTCTTTTCATTCCATCACCCGATTCCCACGGCAACTTCATTAACCGTTCGTCCATGGCTTTGGACGAAGCGAGACAAAGTATTCCACTCATTCTCTACATCAACCTTGGTCATCTCTTCTAGCAAACTTGATGACCGAGTTGCCTCGAGTCAGAGGCGGGAGCCCGTTTAAAGATCCGATGATGTGGTGCCACCTGGACGACGAGATCGGAGATCGACGAGATCGGAGCAGCCGCAACGGAGCGTGGGATGATGGTTAAAGAACGAAGGACTCGGATCATTCGGTATAACCTTTCTTCCCTCTTTGTATATTGTTAGTTTAGCGTTAATGGCAGATCCTGGTTGTAGTATACGATAGCGCCAGATATAAAAAGTTTTGTTCCGCATTTTGGCGTCTGATGGACGGCCGGGGCGCTACCGTAGACTTACATGGTATCAGAGACACGCCATTAAGATTTACTAACTTTTACTAACGCGTTTAAAATATCGATCGAACCAGATATCGAAAACCGCAAAATTCAAGTTCTGAGTTTCTGTTGATTTTTAAAGGGTTCTAAAAATAATTTTACATATCACAGAAAATTCAGCAGGGTTTTATAAGAACACCGTACAAATTTGGGCACGTGAATCGACAAGATCGCCGCGGAATCGCGGTCAAACCTATGGTTTGACCGCGCTTCCGCGGCCATTCAGTGAGATCATGACCCCAAATTTGCACAGTGGGTTATTGTCTGGAATTTGGGGGTTTTGGTATATATCTTTTGGGCCCAGATTTTGTTACTGTTCAACAGATGTTCGTGGGGCCCACTTCGTGATATTTAGTCGATCGAAATTTAAACATGTTAGTTTACAGTACTTACATTATATCTCCGACCGTGAATGTCATTTGATCGGTAAACCGCGTCTGATTGCTATAGTTCTTTTAGACGGGTTTGCGAACGTGATATTCGCGTTGATGTTCTGTGTTGTGCTGTGATGTTGCGGATTTGTCGTGGTGAATAGCAGTGTGCAATGATAGTGCAGTTTGGATTTATTTGTACATTTGATATTGCTGGGCGAGCGTCCAACTTGTGGACTGCCGTCACTGCCTGTTGTATAATATTCTTTAGGGGCACGACCAGGTTGCGGTCGATGTACCTGTTGTACTATATTTCCATTTCTGTACTAGGTTTTACCCCGCGACGGAGTGCACGGATAGCCGGGTTCTGGAGGGCAACGGGACCGCATCTCATGGCTTTGAGAGGCAGAGGGGCCCCACTCTAGAATTGGCAGACTATTCGCCGCACTCGTAGGGGGTACAGGTTGACCCAAGGAGGGGTGCTCAAGCTACCGGATTCCGTGAAGTGCAGGGTGGTCCATTCACTTTGCTGTAGGGGGCTGCCTCACTTCAGGTTTTGGCGGGTAACTTGCCGCACCCGTAGGGGTCTAGGTTTCATTGCACAGGCTATCCACACGACAGGGGAACGTCGGGTTTCAGCAGCGGCTCTATGAAACTCGGGGATCCCAGATTATCTGTATTGTTCTGTGATGCTTATTACTTTTCTGTAATGTTGCATATTATCACGCCTGGAGCGATTATTGTATATTGGTTTATATACTATTAGATGTTGTATATGTTTTACACCCGTGCTAGTTCAGTCCCCGCTCTGTCGTTAGTTAAGTAACCTAACGGGTGATGACGGGACCCAGTGACAAATGCGGATGGCATATACGTACATTTTATTTTCGTTCTTTTCTGGTGTGATTAATGATGAGACTGCGTTGATTCTGATCAATGCAAAGTAAAACAAACCTGTTTGGATGTTGTTGGAACAATTTAAAAAAGTGTTATTACAAAGACGTTTCCTTTTGTTTTGCACAGTGGTATTCGGTTGGAATATCCTGCACCTCATTCGACGGGGCAAGGGCCGATATCCCTTCACCGGGACTGACCCCTTGGGCAGAAGTTTGTGTCAGGGTAATAACTTCACTATAGTCGATTACATGTTGCTTTGCATCGCGGTATTCAGTGGAATATCCTGCACCTCATTCCACGAGGAAAGAGCCGAGATCCCTTCACCGGGAGTGACCTCTTTAGCAAAGGTTTTCGCCACTATATTTTATAAAAAGCTATCAGGTTCCTACAACGAGATCAAGTTCATTACGTTAAAGATTTTTCGCCAAAAACCAGTCGTAGCCCTCCGTAATTTCATATGAATGGTCAGTAGTATTCAAGCTATGTTGGTCTGGCCCTTAGCTAGGACATAGTGATTGGTAGCTGCTGGGGTGTTCATATGTTGCATAGATAGATGCGTTGGTTTGGGACAGTCGTACAGCCTTGTTGGCCCTTAGTCAAGGGCGAGTACAGGTGGGTTCAAATTAACAAGATAATGATGGGAAGAACTTGACATGTGACTTATGATGGGCTGGCCCTTAGTCACGATCATAAGAGCATGGGGTAAAAATCACATCGGGGGTTTCTAAAGAAACTGAAACTTGCCAGGCATGCGCATACCTTCTGGAGTGTGATAACCGAGTGGATTCCGTCACGTTATAATGCGATGAGAGTTGGATCCCGATTCCCACTGATGAGTTGGTTTACTCTTCGGGTGATCCCGATTGATTCTTCTTTCAGGTTTGGAGGAGAATTTGACAGTACAGTGGGAGGTTTCCGGATTAGATAAAGTGATAACCATTCTGATCTAGGTTACAGTGCACGCAGAGTGTTTCTTTTCTCTCTCTCTCTGGCAGCGACCTTTGACCGACCCTAGACTATGACTCAGGGACCAAGTTGATCGAACCTTCTTAAAATACTGGCTTTTGGATTGTCTATGTTGCATAAGTCATTGCCACTCCTTCTTTTACCTTTTGAATTTCTCAGAACACCCCGTATTACTACGGACATCAACTTCCATTGGATAGATCCATCGTATGGTTATATACGAACTCGAAGGGACTCCTTCGAGGATGGATCAAGGTTCAGGAGAAATAGAATTGGTTTATTCAGTTGTCTTTTATTATCACCTTCTCTCAGGTTGCGAGGGCTCCTTGGTTTAGGAGAGTACACCTATTACGCTTATTGGATAGTCTTCTTCCAAACCATAGGCAGGTGCCGAAAGGTAGGGAATGAAGAAAACCAATTAGCCTAAGTAGGATGTACAGAAGGTAATATGTAAAGACAAAATAAAGGGATTAGAAAGAGGGCAAAGTAAGTTGCGACTGTTATCATTCACGACCAAACCACGTACTTCATCGCCACTCCTATTTCACCTTTAAAAGAATAAGGTATTATTCAGTTGTCTTTTATCATCACCTTCTCTCAGTTGCGAGTACTCCTTGGTTTAGGAGGGTACACCTATTATGCTTACTGGATAGTCTTCTTCCAAACCATAGGCTGGTGCCGAACGGTAGGGAAGGAAGAAAACCATTTAGCCTAACGATGGTGTACAGAAGGTAACGACTAAAGACAAATAAAGGGATTTGGAGAGATGGCAAAGAAATATACGGTTAGAGTCATGAATTGGATTATGGAAGAGGCATTACTATGTATACCAGGATACCCCTATGAAACATTTTCATGTTTCAGTGCATTGTTAATGGAAAACTGTTTTCTCAATTAGATACTTACTCCAGGGTGTGTATTCACCAGGTTTCATTCTTATATCTGTATGGTTTTACAGATGATGAGTGGGAGGAAGTTATTGGGAATTAGGTGATCATCCTCATTATATCGGAATTCGTTGTAATTGGTGATATTTGAGGAAATCGCCTGGGTACAGTTTTCAACCTACGACGCACAGGTTTTGAGTTATTCAACTCAGTGGACTTATACAGAGTATTGTATGTTGTCCAGTGTCCATCAGGACAAAGGGGTAGGTCCTCATACTATATTCTGTTTACTTATAACTTCTCTAGTTTTTAGACAAGTGTTTCGTAGAAATACATGTCTAAGTTTTGAGAAGTTATGGGTATAAGAATAAAGTAGAGAACCAGATGTCGCAAGTATCGGGATTCTTCAAAGAGATCGAAGATGTAGATACTTATGATTGGTATTCAGATGATAGTAAAAGTTTTGAGAAACTTGTTTCTCTTTCGGGTTACTCATAATTGGATGGATTCCTAAGTTGAGTAATGCTAATTAGCCTCTCTCCATTAAAGTTGATATGCACTGGAGACAGATGAATGATTAGAATCTGGTTCCAATTAAATAAGTGCCAAAGTTTCTATATTGGATATAGGTGAGTTGTCCGGCTTATGCTTAAAACCAGACTCTGGATAACTCAGGGCACGTTTCTGTAATGGCAGTTTGTGGGTTGGCCCAGGCTATGACAAGGGTTGACTTTCTACCATCTGGAAGATCAATAGTGATATTGTTCTTGACTCGCCACAGTTTTAGTAAAATGGATTTTTTTAGAAAACAGTAGTAGGAGTATGGTAGAACTGGAAGTGATTCCAGAACCGCAAACGATTAAGGAAAATTTAATAGGACCTAAAGATTCAATCAGGTTTTACATTCCATTAGCCACTCCGCAGATTTGGTGGGTAACCTCAGACACCCGAGAGGTACTCCGGTAGCCTCAAGGACGGTGACAGAGAGGTTCTTATCTACCCAGACTTGACACTACTGTTGTTCCAGGCTATGAGACCCGGTAGGAGGGTTGTTGTGGTCAGTGGGAGCAGCGAAAGCATAGTGGGCAAGTAGCTTATGTCTATTTATAGACTAGAGCAGTTATAGTGGAGATTGATCATCTAATTTTGATGTGACAGTCATGGGTTTGACTTCATCAGAATAGGGGATGGATCTGTTAAGAAGGTAGTAGGGTGTGATGTCCTGGTATTTGGATGTCATACACAGAGTAGGACGTAAAATTGCTATACTACGATCGGTTGTACTGTGGTCATCACACAGTTGTTTCTCCGGACAGGATATGGATATAATATCTGACGTTCTGGTTTCTAGATCTATGGTTTTAGATCTGGATTTGGGTAGTTTCCCAATGTGGGTACTTTGACAGTATTCTAATGGTTTTTAGAATAGATGACTCCTGGCATGGTGGTGTACCTGCAGGTGATTGAGTCACCCTCTCTAAAGGTGTCTTACAGACTAAAGGGGAGAGGGATGTACATGATTGGCATATTACTTGCTTAGGCAATTGAGTCAATCATGAGATGTTAAGTACCACACCAAATGTTGTTTTTGCACTAGATGCAATAAGTTTGTATTAATCTAATCCTGGAGAAACATAAGGAAGCAGTTTTAGAAAATAAGTACATGTTCTACGGAGTTGATGACGGCAGCCTTCTTCGGGAGACGGTTATCATTCCAGGCTTCAAAGGTGACATGGATGACAGAGAGATTGTCAGAGTTATAGTTTTCCCTCTGACGAAGAGGGACAGTATTATGGACAGGTGGTCTAAGAGGATGCTGTGGGAGGCATGGTGCCGGATACTGATTAGGTTCAGTTATCGATACAGTCTAAGAAGTTTGGATTTGAAATTCATTTATGAACTAGGTCCCATCAGATATCCAAACATATTCTAAGACAGGTATTACTCAATTCGGGAGATGGCTTTCTCCGTGAACTTGAGATTAAGAGAGAGATAGAAAGAAACATCAGAGCGGATCCACTCACTGAGGCTATTTCTCGAACACAATAGTTTTACAAACGGGCTTTGTGAAACTGATTAGTAGGGGAATTGGGTGTTGGTTTCACACGGGCTGTGAGTACGCAACATCGCAATAATTAGCCTTGAGTGCAAGTGGGAGATTGTTGGATATAGTGCCCTCAAAGTTAATTATTGGATCGCAGGTACGTGATTGCAATGATTGCGGAGGACCTATACCGGTAAGACAGTCTTACTCGAAATGATAGTATGCTATCTGGTTTGCATTTATCAGTCGTGTATATGTTCAGGTGACTGATCACGATTACACTTTGATAGAGCCCTTAGGATCTTGCTTGACTACCAACAGTATGAGGGCGATCATATAAGTGAGAGTTGGGTGGTCTATAAGCATATCCTTAATAGTGGTCCCTAGTCGTGGGAGTTTCGAGACAGGGCATCGATACTCCGGAGTAGACTAGTGTATACAGTCGAGAGCCCGACGAGGGGCGGTGGCCGGTCTCACAAGGCACTGGTATCAGTTGGATCACCTAAGATGTATACAGGTGCTCATTGGGTTATGAGTACACCGGACAGGACTCGCCGGGAACCTGCTAGTTGGTATTATAAATATCGTCAGATAGCAGTTCCCTGGTGACATGTGTACAGATTAGTTCATCGACCCGAGGTCGTCATTTTTCTCGTGTGAGTTCCCACTGTGATTTGATTTCTACCCTACCACGGCTCAAAGGAGTCGTGCAAACAGGTAGTTTTTGGGTACAGTCCCGAGCCACATGGAGGCACGTGAGCGGATCGGCAGGGGATTCGTCTCTCCCGGTATTGGGGGTGGAGGTCACGCTGTGTCTTGGAAAGCCATTACACCAAGTCCTTGTCCAAGGCAGGTGAGATTTACTGGTAGGTACACCAGTAGTATCTCAGGGTGTTCAGGGCATGTCTCCGACATGACTTATACAACTATTGGGGGTCTGACGTTACTAGCCCCCTAGGCCGGATATGCGATACTCATAGACGAACGGAACGGACAGTATATACATTGTCACTGTTAGGCTCAGTAGGGTTTCCGGATGAGTTCGCTCATCGGCCTCCCTTGAGGTCAGTCCATGGGCAACCGTTACGCATAGCTAGTGCCGCTGACGGTTTGTGGTTAAACCCACTGCCAGGGTACTGACGAGTCATTAGAGTCCCCCACAGATAGTTTCCCAAGTTCGGGCGAAACGTTGTAGAGGCCGTATGGTTTTATGACAGGGTTCGGAAAATGCACGTGCGTTTATGCACGTGTCATATTTCGGGCAGATAATACTGGTGGGCTTTGGTTTAAGCCGGATCCATGTATTATACAGAGTTGATATAATATCTTTGTCTCAGTTGCATTTGTATTCGGTCTTAATACAAATGCGGGTATATTTATACAGTTACGGGGTTATCCTGAAATTCATTTCGGGATCACTTTTGGAAGTTGCTAGTTTCCAGTTTTCTATCAGCCGTATTTAACATTTGGTTAAATACGGATTTATCTTTTCTTGAAATAAGTGTGGAAGCTTCTAGAAGGTTCTAGAAGTGGTGAGGTGTTTAGTGAGTCGTGGTTGCATTTAATGATTCCATTAATGCTTGATGACTAGGTTAATGATTCATCATTTCATTAAGTGTGTTCATACTTTGTGTTCACACTAGAGATATTTTCTTATTGTCACCTACCCCTCTCCTACACTTACCCCCCCACCTCTATATATTATGGCCGGCCCTCCTCCTCTCTCATACATTCACTTGTAAGAAAAAGAAATGGTTGTTGGTTAAAAGATTATGATAGTTTTCGGTGTATGGAATTTCACAGCTCATTTCATTCCATCACCCGATTCCCACGGCAACTTCATTAACCGTTCGTCCATGGCTTTGGACGAAGCGAGACAAATTATTCCACTCATTCTCTACATCAACCTTGGTCATCTCTTCTAGCAAACTTGATGACCGAGTTGCCTCGAGTCAGAGGCGGGAGCCCGTTTAAAGATCCGATGATGTGGTGCCACCTGGACGACGAGATCGGAGATCGAAGAGATCGGAGCAGCCGCAACGGATCATGGGATGATGGTTAAAGAACGAAGGACTCGGATCGTTCGGTATAACCTTTCTTCCCTCTTTGTAGATTGTTAGTTTAGCGTTAATGGCAGATCCGGGTTATAGTATGCGATAGCGCCAGATATAAAAAGTTTTTGTTCTGCATTTTGGCGTCTGATTGACGGCCGGGGCGCTACCGTAGACTTACAGTTGGAAAAAATTTCAAAAAGCTGTTATTGCAAGGACGTTCTCTTTTGTTTTGTATAGCGGTATTCGGTTATGAATGCCCAACACCTCATTCGACGAGGCAAGGGCCGAGATCCCTTCATCGGGAGTGACCCCTTGGACAAAAAGTTTGCGTCGGGGTAATAACTTTACTATAGTCGATTATTCTTGCTTTGCATCGAGATATTCAGTTTGGAGTATCCTGCACCTCATTCGACGAGGAAAGAGCTGAGATCCCTTTACAGGGAGTGACCTCTTTAGCAAAAGTTTTCGCATACTATATTTTCAAAAAGGGCTATCATGTTCCTTCAACTACATCAAGTTCATTACGTTAACGGGTCTTTTCGCCAAAAACCCAGCCGTAGCCCTCCGTCGTTTCAGAAAATTAATACTTAGTATTTGTACTGCGTTTGTTGATTATTCGTCAAAGCACAGTGAACGGTAGCTAAGTAATAATTCTCTGTTCCACTGATAGATGCGATTGGTTAGGACGGTCACATGATTTTGTTGATTATTCATCAAGGATCATGCGGGCGGGTCTAATGCAATCCTGGATAACGACGGGTTGAACTTGACTAGGACCTTTTGATTTGTTGATTATTCGTCAAGGTCACTTGGGTCATAGGGGAAAAAATCCACATCGGGAGTTTCTAAAGAAACTGAAACTTGCAGATTTAGCATACCTTATGGAGTGCGGTGACTAGAGTGGATTCCATCTAGGTCATCGCACAATGATAGTTGGATCCCGATCCCACTGATGAGTTGGATTACTCTCGGGAGATTATTTCACTTAACAATCAATGCTATAAACCAAGTAGGTGTCTAGAACGGTGTTAGCGGGGCTACGCCTCCAGGGAAAAGAGGTTATTTAATTAAGGAACTTCACGAAAGCATTGGAAAACCTCCCTCGAAGTACCAACACTAGCCTGGCAGAAAGGTTAAGCAAGTATTGTGACATGCGATTAATCCTGACTAGTTCTTCTTTTAGGGTTTGAAGAAGAATTTGAGGTAAACAGTGGGAGCCATCCTGGTTAGATAAATCAATTAACTAATCTAATCTTGCAAGAGCGCACGCTGAGTGTTTCTTTTCTCTCTCTCCAGGTAGCAACCATTTCACGCCCTAATCAAGATAATAAAATGTATCGCTTGACCGATCCGAATTCTTATTCGGGGATGGGGAACGTTGGTTCGGCTCTAACATACGACAACAGTCATAAGTATGAGCAAGGGAAAGGGAATTGTATGGATTCCAAGGATACCCAGTTGAAGAAGAAGCATGGTTTTGCATCTACTTCAGGTGTTCTTGTAATTGAGAACTGCTTTACGGTCAGCCCTACCTCCTGGGTACTTGATACCGGATCAGGATCTCATATCTGTAAAATATTGCAGGGACTGTGAAAAAGTAGGAGAGTTGCACCTGGTGATATGTCGCTCAGGGTAGCGAACGGAGCACAAGTTAATGTTGCAGCCGTCGGTGAATATCACCTAGTGTTGCCAAATGGCAATACTATGATTTTGAACAATTGCTACTATGTACCTTCCATGGTTTGCAACATCATATCAGTTCCTTTACTCGATAAATATGGATATAACTTTGTTCTTGATAGAAATATCATGAACATCTACCTTCATAAGGTACCGGTTGCAGAAGGTATACTGTGTAATGGTATCTACGTTCTAAATCAGAATACAGTTCTCAATATATAAAACACACGTAAGAGGAAGAGTTCAGATACGAACGAATCCTACTTATGGCATTGTAGACTTAGTCATATCGGAGAGAAAAGACTAAGTAACTTGCATAAAGATGGACTCTTGGATACGTTCGAGTTTTCATCTTATGAAACTTGTCAGTCTTGTCTCAAAGGAAAGATGACCAAATCTCCGTTCACCGGACATGGAGAAAGGGCAGCAGAGCTCTTGGGACTCATACACAGTGATGTATGCGGTCCAATGTCTATACATGCAAGGGGTGGGTTCTCGTACTTCATCACATTCACTGACGATCTCTCTAGGTTCGGATATGTGTATCTGATGAGACACAAATCTGAAGCTTTTGAGAAATTCAAGGAATTCAGAAACGAAGTAGAGAACCAGACTGGCAGAAGTATCAAGATCCTCCGATCGGATAGGGGAGGGGAGTACTTAAGCAAGGAATTCCTAGATTACTTAAAAGAGAATGGTATTCTCTCTCAGCTTACTCCTCCTTATACACCACAGCACAACGGTGTATCGGAACGGAGGAATCGTACCCTATTGGATATGGTTCGCTCCATGATGAGTAGTGCTGAGTTGCCTCTTTCATTCTGGAGACATGCGCTTCAGACAGCGGCATACCTTTTGAATCAAGTTCCGTCCAAATCTGTACCTAGAACTCCGTATGAAATATGGAGCAGTAAGAAACCATGTCTTAAATTTATTAAGATATGGGATTGTCCGGCCTATATGAAAACACAGAAACCGGACAAGCTAGAGACACGGTCAGTTCTATGTAAATTTGTGGGATATCCTAAAGGATCACTAGGATATCTGTTCTACCACACTGAGGAACAGAAGGTGTTTGTATCTCGCTATGCTACCTTTTTATAAAGGGAGTTATTTCAAAAGAAACTAGTGGGAGTTCGGTAGAACTGGAAGAAATTCAGCGACCAAAAAATGAAACTGAAGATTTGACACAACCTCAGAATTCAATAACCCCGAACGACCCTCAGCCACTCCGCAAATATGGTAGGATTTCTCATCCGCCCGAGAGATACTACGGTTTTCTCATAGACGGGGATCGAGAGGATTGCATCTTTGAAGAAGATGACCCTACCAGTTTCAGGCAGGCCATTGCTCCACCTGGGGTAAAACCCGTTGGATGCAAATGGATCTACAAAAGGAAATTTGGTGTGGATGGGCAGGTGGAAACCTATAAGGCTAGACTCGTTGCAAAAGGTTTTCGTCAAAGATCTGGTGTGGACTATGACGAAACTTTTTCTCCAGTGGCTATGCTCAAATCCATTCGGATCCTTCTTGCCATTGCTGCCTTCCATGACTATGAAATCTGGCAGATGGACGTTAAAACGGCTTTTCTAAACGGCTGTTTGGAAGAGTGCATTTACATGGATCAGCCAGAAGATTTCGTAGACAGTGGGAACAGCGGGAAGGTGTGCAAGTTGCTTAAATCCATTTATGGATTAAAGCAGGCACCGCGGAGCTGGATCATCTGTTTTGATGAGGCAATCAAGGAATTTGATTTCATCAAGAACGAAGATGAACCTTATATCTATAAGAAGATTGTAGGATGAACTGTCGCGTTCCTAGTCTTCTACATGGACGACATTCTTTTGATAGGAAATGACATTCCTATGCTAAAATCGGTCAAGCTATTCTTGTCACAACGGTTCTCCATGAAAGACCTGGGTGATGCCTCGTACATTCTGGGGATCAAGATCTACAGAGATAGATCCAAGAGACTACTGGGACTTTCGCAGTCCAGGTACATAGAGACCGTACTAAAGAGATTTAGTATGGA
This sequence comes from Agapanthus africanus, assembly GCA_030015575.1. NCBI lineage: Eukaryota > Viridiplantae > Streptophyta > Magnoliopsida > Asparagales > Amaryllidaceae > Agapanthus > Agapanthus africanus. The sequence goes on along the minus strand of CM057339.1, from coordinate 584,418,593 downwards.
AGATTCCAAGCGCGGTAATATACCCGCATTGCACGGAATCACCCTCTCCAAGAAGATGTCTCCCAAGACAGACGAGGAGAGGGTTCGCATGAGCATTATACCCTACGCTTCGGCGGTAGGATCTATAATGTATGTGATGCTATGTACAAGACCAGATGTAGCTTACGCGCTGAGCGTGGTGAGCCGGTATCAGTCAGACCCAGGTGAGGACCACTGGACGGCAGTGAAGAACATTCTCAAGTACCTGAGAAGGACTAAGGAGATGTTCCTGGTTTATGGTAATGGAGACCTCAGGGTCGAGTCCTTTACCGATTCAAGCTTCCAGAGTAACAAAGATGACAGCAAATCTGTCTCGGGTTTTGTGTTTTCCCTCAATGGAGGGGCGGTGTGTTTGAGGAGTTCCAAACAGGATACCGTCGCAGACTCGACGATGGAGGTTGAATACATTGCTGCAAGCGATGCCGCAAAAGGGGCGGTCTGGATGAAGAATTTCATTAGTGAACTTCAGGTGGTTCCGTCCATTGTTGACCCAATACCTTTGTATTGCGATAACAATGGGGCTATAGCTTTAGCGAAGGAACCAAGGTCCCATCAGAAATCCAGACACATCTTAAGGCGGTATCACCTGATCAGGGAGATCATTGATCGCCAGGAGATCGAGGTACGGAGAGTGGACACAAAAGACAACACGGCGGATCCATTCACAAAGGCCCTCCCTCAAACACAGTTCGAGCGACATTTTGAGCTATTGGGTATGCGGTATGCCAGCTGCTGGCCTTGGTGCAGACGTTGGGTATGCGGTACACCAATTAATGGCCTTTAGTGCAAGTGGGAGATTGTTAGATATGTATGCCATAGAGGCCATTATTGTATAGTACTAGTTTGTATAATACATTTTGGATGCTTGGGATATATATACGGGTTTACGACAGTCTTGCTCGACATAGTAGTATGCTACTTGGTTTGTTTCTATCTTAATATGTGTATATGTTTCTTTTAACATATCACTAATACATATTGATGGATCCCTTAGGATCTTTGTTTGACTATCGGCGTTGTGATGGCGATCACACTAGTGGGGGCTGGGTAGTCTATAAGCACATCCTTATTTTTGGTCCCTGGTCATAGGATTATCGAGACAGGGCAACGATACTCCAGAGTAGACTGGTGAATACGCTTCTCTTCCCAGCAGGGGAGATGGTCTGTCCCACAGCCATCAGTACGTCGTACTGGAGATAGTATGCAGGTGCTCATTAGGTTACGAGTACACTAGATAGGACTCGTCGGGAACTGTTGGTTGGTATTATACCTATCGTCAGTTAACAGTTCCCTGGTGACATGAGTACAGCTTAGTCCGCTGACTTGACACTGTCACTTCGCTTCGAGTGTGTTCCCACTGTTCTTAGATTACTACCCTACCACGGCTCTACTGAATTGTACAAACAGGTAGTAGTTGGGTGCAGTCCCGAAGCACTTGGAGGTAGTGATGGTTAGAAAGGATTCATCTCTCCCGATATTGGGAGTTGATATCGCGCTGTGTCTAGGAGAGCCATTACACATAGTCCTCCCTGGCCAGGGCAAGCGAGATTTGCTGGTAGTATTACCAGTAGTTTCTCAGGGTGTTTTGGGCTACACTCCGACATGACTTGTACCGCTATTAGGGGACTGACGTTTACCGCCCCCTAGGACCGCCATGCGATACTCTCAGACGAACAGACCGGACTGTATGGAGATTGTCACATTTAGGCTCAGTAGGAGTTCGGATAGGTTCACCTCATCAGTCTTCTTATCGGCATCTACCTGGGGACCGTTACGAACAGCTAGTGCCGCTTGCGGTCTATGGTTAACCCCACTGCCAGCATAGTGTCGAGTCTTTAGAGTCCCACAAAGAGGGTTATTCGCCTTTCGGCAAAACAGAGTAGAGTCGCATGGTTTTGCGACGGGGTTCGTTCACATCCACGCACTTGTGCATGTTTGGTGTCCGGACAGTTATTACTAGTGGGGTTTGGTTTAAGCCAGATCCTAGTATATGTTTTGGGGTTAGTTTTATCTCATTGTATGCGTGTTCCTCGGAACACGGATGCGGGTGTGTATGCACAGTTGACCGAGGCAGAGGTAGAGGATCCTCATTAGGGTTATGGTACGGGTGTGTATGCACAGTTGACTGTTGTCTTTTTCCAAACCTTAATGAGAATAGGAAATATGATTAATAATATTAGTTAACAATTATTGTGCCATGGTTGAGTTGAATTCTTGACTTTTGTTGACTTGTTGACTTTAGTTGACCGGTTGACCAAAGTAGACTTGTTGACCATCATCATTTGTTTTCAAAGATGCATCTTATTTTTTGCACAAGAATTTAATGAATGAAATGATAATGGTCATTCATCAACTCACCATCACAAATTGTTAATTATTATTATTGTTATCATTTTCTAAAATAAGAGAGCATGGTTGTAAAAATTCATTTTTACTTGCATCTTCTCTCTCATCCATTGCTCTCCTTCTTTTTCTAGCTCAAGGAAATATCCCTCTCATGAGTTGAGAACTATTTTCCTTTGAGATAAAACATCAAGACCACTCTCTACTCATCCTAAGGTTGAAGGTTTGGCAAACCTAACACTTTAGTTACCTCAAGATAGAGGAAGGAGCTCAAGGTAGAGGCTCTCGGGTGGATCTTTCTTCGGCAAGAGAAGGCGACGAGGAGAACCATCCAACCCACTCCAAGTAGAAGAAGAGAAGGAGTTCAAGACTTGGTATAACCATTCTACATAGTAGGTAAAGCTTGTAGTTCATATGTTAGTTTTGTTTAACCAAGATCCTTCATGAACGGTCCATGTTACCTATCGAGGAAAAATTTGATTTTTACCTGTTCCGCCTCCCCGAAAGACCCGGGGTGGGTAACGTGGACCTAACAAGAACTTGACATGTGATTTATGATATGTTGGCCTTCGTCAAGGTCATAAGTGCATGGGGAAAAAATCCACATCGGGAGTTTCTAAAGAAACTGAAACTTGCTAGTATTGCATACCATTTGGAGTGTGATGATTTTGGTAGGATTCCTTCAGTTTTATCACACGATGATATTTGGATCCCGATCCTACTGTGACTATATGCTACTCCTCGGGAGATTTTTTTTCCACTTAACGATCAATGCTATAAACCAAGTAGGTGACTAGAAAGGTGTTAGCGGGGCTACGCCCACAGGGAAAAGTGGTTATTTAATTAAAGAACTTCGCAAAAGCGTCGTAAAACCTCCCTCGAAGTACCGACACCGGCCTGGCTGAACGGTTAAGCAAGTATTGTATGGTGAGATCAATCCTGACTAATTCTTCTTTTATGGTTTAAGGAAGGATTCGAGAAACAGTGGGAGCCATCCTGTTTAGACAAACTAAAAACCACTCTAAATTTGCAAGAGCATCATGTTAAGTGTTTCTTCTCTCTCTCCTAATTGCAGCAACCAAACATCATGACGGGCCTTAAGTTACTATTAGATAAAAACATACTGACAGGGCCAAACTTTAAAGATTGGTTCAGGAATGTCAAAATGGCAATCACTTATGACAAGTTGGGCTATGTTCTTACTACAAAAGCTCCCGCCTTCCCAGGCCCAGACTCCAGTGTCACGGACAGGGAAACCATAAGACCTGGGTGATTGACTGCGCAAAGGCCAAATGCCTTGTGCTTGCCTCTATGGACAATGAACATCAGAGGAGGCACGAGAATATGGACCTAGAATCCATATTTCTCCATACTAAGGAACTATATGGAGAGCAATCCCGTATCGCAAGATACGAGACCTCGAAGAAGCTATTTTCAGCGAGGTTGGCCGTCGGATCATTTGTAGCGGAACACGTGCTTAAGATGATTGGCTTCATTGAGGAGCTCGCGGACCTCGGGACCACGTTAGAGAACGAGCTCTATACTGACTTGATTCTCCAGTCCCTTCCTTCCACCTACGCCCAGTTTATCCTGAATTTCAACATGCAAGAAAAAGAAGTTGAACTTCTGGAACTCCTCAACATGTTGAAGAGTGCAGAGGGCACCCTACAGAAAGTTAGGGAAACACCTGCTTTGTTTGTTGGAGGATCTTCCTCTTCTAGCTCCAAGGCAAAAGCCAAAGGAAAGAAGAAGAAGAAGAAGAAGGCCCCCATCAAACCAAGGGGCGGTGTTAGTAAGGTGGAAGCTAAGGGAAAAGCAAAGGTAGCGGGACAGATTGTGGGAAAGGAAGAATGCTTTTATTGTCACAAGAAAGGACACTGGAAGAAAGATTGCTGGTCCTGGATGGCCAAGAACCAGGACCCGAAGAAAGTTGTGGCTTCGGCTTCAGGTGTGTATGTTATTGAAAACTGTTTGTCAATCAACTCTACTTCCTAGGTATTGGATACCGGATCAGGATCTCATATCTGTAATTCTTTGCAGGCACTGAGAACCCGTAGGGTTTTGAAGGCGGGTGATATGACTCTCAGAGTTGCAAACGGAGCAAGCATGGATGCTGAATCCGTGGAGGACTATCACTTAGGATTAATAGATGGACATGTTTTGGTTTTGTGCAACTCTTATTTTGTACCCAGTTCGACTTGTAATATCATATCTGTATCTTTAATGTCTAAAGAAGGTTATGATTTTGCATTTGTAAGCAATGTTGTAAACATTCACCTTAATCATGTTTTGATTGGATCGGGTACATTAAGCAACAGTATATACGTTTTAAACCAACCGCAGATTTTCAATATCCAGAATACACACAAAGGAAAGTCTCTAGAATTAAATCCTGCTTTCTTATGGCATTGTAGACTGGGTCGCATCAATGAGACAAGGTTAACTAAGTTACGTAAAGAAGGATATTTGGATCCGTTCGAATATCATTCTTATGCAACATGTCAATCATGTCTCAAAGGAAAGATGACAAAGACTCCGTTTACTGGACACGGGGTAAGAGCGAGGGAGCTCTTGGGACTCGTACACAGTGACATGTGTGGTCCAATGTCTACACATGTAAGAAGTGGTTTTTCCTATTTCGTTACTTTTACGGATGATTTCTCCAGGTATGGACAAGTCTTCTTAATGAAGCATAAATCCGAGGCTTTTGAGAAATTCCAGGAATATAAGAATGAAGTAGAAAAACAAACCGGCAGAAGTATCAAAACACATAGATCTGATCGAGGTGGTGAATACTTAAGTGCCGAGTTCCTGGCTTACCTAAAACAGAATGGAATTCTCTCTCAGCTTACTCCCCCATACACTCCACAACACAACGGTGTATTGGAGAGATGGAACCGTACCCTATTGGATATGGTACGTTCCATGATGAGTAACGTTGAGTTACCGCGATCATTCTGGGGCTATGCACTAGAATCAGCTGCATATCTTTTAAACAAGGTTCTTACCAAAACTGTGCCTACCACACCATATCAGATGTGGAGTGGGAAGAAACTTTATCTTCAATATCTGAAGATATGGGGATGTCCGGCTTTTGTCAAAAAGAAGCATGCAGACAAACTCGAGGCACCCACAGTACTGTGTAAGTTTGTGGGATACCCAAAGAACTCCAGATGTATCTTTTCTATCATGCAGAGGAACAAAAGGTTTTTGTTTCTTGTCATGCCCACTTTCTAGAACACCAGTTCTTAGAAAAGGAAACTGGTGGGAACGCAATAGAACTTTAAGAAATTCCAGAACCACAAGTTATTACTGAAAGCTTGGTGGAACCAGAAGTTTCAAAAGAACAGGACATTCCCGCACCTCTCCGCAGGAGTAGTAGGCTGTCTCATCTGCCTGAGAGATACTACGGTTTTCTCATAGACGGGGATAGATAGGATTGCATCATTGATAATGATGAGCCTACTAACTTCCAGCAAGCCATTCAGAGCACTGACTCAGTAAAATGGCTGGAAGCAATGCCGACCGAGATGGAGTCCATGTACACCAACAAGGTATGGAGTTTGGACATTGCTCCAGAAGGGGTAAAACCCGTAGGCTGCAAATGGATCTTCAAAAGGATGATTGGTGTAGATGGACAGGTTGAAACCTATAAGGCTAGACTTGTTACAAAGGGTTTTCGTCAAAGACCTGGCTTGGACTATGACGAAACCTTTTCTCCAGTGGCTATGCTTAAATCCATTCAGATCCTTCTTGCCATTGCTGCCTTCCACGATTATGAGATTTGGCAGATAGACGTAAAAACCGCTTTTCTAAATGGAAATTTAGAGGAGTGTGTCTATATGGACCAGCCAGAGGGTTACATTCAGAGTAGGAGCAACAGAAAAGTGTGCAAGTTGCTTAAGTTTATTTATGGACTAAAGCAGGCATCGCAGAGTTGGAACATCTGCTTTGATGAGACGGTCAAAGAATTTGACTTTATCAAAAATCTAGATGAACCATGAATTTATAATAAGATTGTAGCACGAACTGTTGTATTCCTCGTCTTGTACGTGGATGACATTCTCTTGATAGGAAATGACATTCCTATACTACAATCTGTCAAAGGGTTCTTATCAAACAGGTTCTCCATGAAAGACCTGGGTGATGCCTATTACATTCTGGGGATCCGGATCTATCGTGATAGATCTAAAAGGATGTTAGGACTTTCACAGTCCCGGTACATCGACACCATACTAAAAAGATTCAGTATGGATGATTCCAAGCGCAGTAATTTACCGGCTTGTTACTGGATCACCCTCTCCAAAGAGATGTCTCCCAAGATTGATTTAGAAAGGGATCGCATGTCTATTATACCCTACGCTTCTGCGGTAGGCTCTATAATGTATGCAATGTTGTGTACTAGACCAGATGTAGCTTATGCACTGAGTGTAGTAAGCTGGTATCAGTCAAACCTTGGGGAGAAGCACTGGATAGCGGTAAAGAACATTCTGAAGTACTTGAGAAGGACTAAGGATATGTTTTTGGTTTACAGCGGAAAAGACATCCAGATCGAGGCCTTTGCTGACTCCAGCTTCCAGAGTGACAAGGATGACTCCAAATCCATGTCGGGTTATGTCTTTACTCTCAATGGAGGGGCAGTGTGTTGGAAGAGTTCCAAACAGGAAACCGTTGCTGACTCGACGATGGAAGCGAAGTATATCGCAGCATATGATGCCGCAAAAGAAGCCGTCTGGATGAGGAAGTTCTTAACAGAACTTCAGGTGGTTCCGTCCATTGTTGATCCAATACCTCTGTATTGTGACAACAACGGGGCTATAGATTTAGCAAAGGAACCCAGGTCCCATCAGAAGTCCAGACACATCTTGAGGCGGTATCACCTGATCAGGGAGATCGTGGATCACCGGGAGATCGAGGTTCGGAGGGTTGCTACAGAAGATAACACTGCAGATCCATTCACAAAGGCCATTCCTCAGACGCAGTTCGAGAGGCTATTCGAGATGATAGGTCTGCGATATGCCAGCACATGGCCTTAGTGCAAGTAGGAGATTGTTAGTGTGATATGCCCTAGAGTCCATTATTGTATAGTACTAGTTTGTATATTACATTTTGGAAGCTTGGGATATATACACGGATTGACATTCTTGCTCAATATGGTAGTATGCTACTTGGTTTGTATCTATCTTAATATGTGTATGTGTTTCTTTTTAACATATCGCTAATACATGTTGATAGAGCCCTTAGGATCTTTGCTTGACTACCAGCGTTGTGATGGCAGTCACACTAGTGGGGGCTGGGTAGTCTACAAGCACATCCTTATACTGGTCCCTGGTCATAGGATTATCGAGACAGGGCATCGATACTCCAGAGTAGACTAGTGTATATGCTTCTCATCCCAGGAGGCGAGATGGTCTGTCCCACAGCCATCAATACGTCATACTGGAGATAGTATGCAGGTGCTCGTTAGGTTACGAGTATACTGGACAGGACTCGCTGGGAACTGTTGGTTGGTATTATACCTATCGTCAGTTATCAGTTCTTAGGTGACATGAATACAGCTTAGTCCGTTGACTTGACACTGTCACTTCTCCTCGAGTGTGTTCCCGCTGTTCATAGATTACTACCCTACCACGGCTCTATTGAGTCGTGCAAACAGGTAGTAGTTGGGTGCAGTCCCGAAGCACTTAGAGGCAGTTACGGTTAGACAGGATTCGTCTCTCCCGGTATTGGGAGTTGATATCGCGCTGTGTCTAGGAGAGCCATTACACAAAGTCCCTGGCCAGGGAAAGCGAGATTTACTGGTAGTATTTCCAGTAGTTTCTCAGGGTGTTCTGGGCTACACTCCGACACGACTTGTACTGTTATTAGGGGACTGACGTTTACCGCCCCCTAGGCCTGACATGCGATACTCTTAGATAAACAGACCGGACTGTATGAAGATTGTCACATACCGACTCAGTTGGAGTTCGGATGAGTTATGCTCATCGGCTTTCTTATCGACAATACCTGGGGACCATTACTTACAGCTAGTACCGCTTGCGGCCTGTGGTTAAACCCACTGCCAGCGTAGAATCGAGTCTTTAGAGTCCCACACAGAGCGTTTCCCTGCATCGGGCAAAACGTGTAGATATCGTATGGTTTTACGAAAGGGTTCGATCACGTACGTACACTCGTGCAAGCACGATGAGTCGGACGGACAATACTAGTGGGCTTTGGTTTAAGCCGGATCCTAGTATTGTACTGATGGATTTTCTTCGTCTTCGGTATTCGTATATTTCGGTATACGAATGCAGGTACGTATTTACGGACGAGGGGGCGTTTTTGTAGTTTATTCAAAGATGCTTCTAGAAGATGATGTTTCATATATGTATTTTTCATTTTGGATTAAATGATTTATGCATTATGACATGGTAGAAATGAGGTGGAAATTGCTTGATATTGAGCATGGCTAAATGTGACACATGGTGGATTTTGAAGCCATGACTCATTTGGTTGTAAATTGAACCCTAATGACTATTATTCATTTAATTTATTAGATGAAAAATAGAAAGTGTTCAGTTTAGAACTATAAGTGAGCTACACTCTCTCTCATACATTCTCTTCACTAGCTTTTTCTAAAACATCTTCTTCTTCCTCAAACCATAGGATACTCATGTGTTGAGTTACCTAAGAAGAAATAGAAAGACTCCTAAATCCATCTACACCATCTACACAACCTAGATAATTTATATTAGCAATCTACTTGATCAAGTTTCTTTGGTTTAGAAGATAAGCTTGGTGCACAAACGTTCGGGCGGATCATCTAGGATTCGAGCAAGCCGAAGAGGAGACGACATCCGTACCACTTCGAGGAGTTCATGCAGGTGAGGAGGACAGCGAGATAAGGAGAAGAAAGACAAGGTTTCTTGAGGTATAATTTATGTACTTAGTTTATACTTCTTTTGCTTTTGCTAGATACGGTTTAGATTACGATCATGGCTTACAGTCGATGTTATGATGCTAAAATTATCGTTTTTTACACCTTCTGCCTTCCCACGATTCCGCGGTGTGCATAGCATCGACTTACAAGATGTGAGGAACATTATCAAGTACTTCAGAAGGACTAAAGAGATGTTGTTGGTGTATGGTAATGGAGAACTCTAGGTGGAGTCCTTTACCGATTCAAGCTTCCAAAGTGATAAGGACGACTCTAAGTCGCACTCGAGATTTGTCCTTACCCTAAATGGAGGGGCGGTTTGTTGGAAGAGTTCAAACAGGAAACTGTGGCAGACTCGACGATGAAGGCTGAATACATCGCTGACAACGATGCTGCCAAAGAGGTTGTCTGGATCAAGAAGTTCATCTCTGAACTTGGTTTGGTTCCATCCATTGAGCATCCAATACCTTTATATTGTGATAACAATGGAGCTGTGGCTTTGGCCAAGGAACCCGGATCCTATTAGAAATCCAGACATATTCAGAGGCGGTATCACCTGATCCGGGAGATCGTTGATCGCCGAGAGATCGAGGTCAAGAGCGTTGACACGAAGGACAACACTGCGGATCTACTCACGAAGGCCATACCCAGGATACACTTTGAGAGACTCTTCGGGATGTTGGGTATGAGATACTACAACAGCTGGCCTTAGTGCAAGTAAGAGATTATTAGTTATGTATATGCCCTAGAGTCTATTGTTGTACATATGATGTATATTATCGTGGATGCCTGGATATATAGAGAGAGGACTTTCTTGCTCGACATGATAGTATGCTATCTGGTTTCTCTTTGTCTTAACATGTTGACTTGTATTGTTTTACTGTCTTACTCTCACATGTTGATAAAGCCCTTAGGATATGTACTTGACTACTAGGACTATGATGCAGATCATACTAGTGGGGCCAGGGTAGCCAACGAGCACATCCTATAATTGTTCCTAGTCGAGGGTGTATCGAGACAGGACATCGATACACCAGAGTAGACTAGCGTATACGCATCTTGACCTATATGATGGGCGATGGATGATAGTGTTTGACATCAAAGATGGTGTACGAGTACTCAGTGGAGACTGGGTACACTGAACGGACTCGCCGAGAACTCCTAGATGGTATTATACCTATCGTCAGATAGCAGTTCTCTGGTGACACTGGTACAGGTTAATCTGTAGACCCGAGATCATCATAGAGTCTTGTGTGATTCCCACTGTGCTTTGATTTCCACCTTACCACGTTCATAAGAACGTGCAAAACGGTGGCTTTTGGGTACAGTCCCGAATCACATGGAGGCAATGAGTGATAGGAGGGGTTTCGTCTCTCCCGGTATTGGGGGTTAATGTTGCGTTGTGTTCGATTGGCTATAATTGGAAGTCCCTGGCCAGGGCTGATATGGAGATCTACTGGTAAGTGTTATCAATAGTTTCTCGACCCGTTATGAGCCTCATATCGACACGACTTATCGGTTACTAGGGTCTGACATTTACCATCCCTATACTGGATATGCGACATATGAGACGAAGAGACCGGACTGTACGGGAGTGTTACGGATTGGATTAACAGGAGTGTGTGCAAGCTTGCTTGTTGATCTTCTGTTCGCTCAATACCCGGGTGGCTATTACGTTTAGCTGATCACTTGCAGCTTGTGGGCGTTTGATATGATCATAACCTACTTCCGGCGTATTGACAAGTCTTTAGAGTCCTACACAGAGGTTTCCAGGCTCAGGCATAACGGAGTTGGAGCAAGTCACGTGCTATTTCGGGCACTACCGTTTCCGGGTTGTGACAGAGCACATATGTGATATGTGCGGGACCGAGATTAATACGATATGTGATACCGTATTCTATTCTCGTGATATGTTATATCGGCCGGGTATATGTGATATAGACGGGTCATTGAATCAAGTGTTGATTCGATGAATTGATACATATTATATTAGTCGGTTATTTGTAACATAGCCGGATTATTAAATCAAGTTTTGATTTAATAATTTAATGTATAATTATATATGTGATATATTACATTACATTAACTAATATAAGCTCACTTAAATGATTCTTTTTCTCACTTGATGATACATTGATGTATATGTGATATATGTTAATTGTATTATTTTCTTTTGTTACAAAATATTATATATGTGATATATGATATTGTAACATGCTAGGTTACAAATGCAACTAGGGTTTATGAGAGTTAAACCATGATTAAGGTTAAGATTAAGGTTTACATTTTTATTTTGGATAATTCTATTTCGTGGATTTATGCAAGGATATTTTGCTTAGTTGACTAAATTCCACTCTTTAGATATTTTCCTAGATATTTGTTAACCTAACTTTAACCCTAGCCTGCGGTTTATTCTTTACAAGGGTTAAGCATGCCAAGCTTAAACCATAGTTGCATTTCTAACCTCATAGCAATTATTCATCACACTTATCTTCTTCTTCCTCCTCACAAAAGCTCACTAGCCTTTTCTTTTGTGATGAATTAAAGTGAGATAAAGAAAACTAAAGAGAGAAAAATTCCTACTTCATCATCCTCATCTATTCTAGCCAATTAGATTAGGATGTTTGCTTCACTAATACCTCATTAGTGAAGTGAAAGCTTGGGTTTGTGTTTCCTCATGGTAGATCGTCTTGGAATTCGAAGACTTCAAGCAAGATGCATCATTCACCTCATGGAGCCTCTTTAGAGTCCGGGAGCTTGATGATCGCAGCGAAAGGACCTCAACTCGGAGGTTTTGAAGTGTAGGAACGGACTACAAAGGTTATAATCCCTAAACTCTTAGATGTTAAGTTGTTAAGATGTTGTTTAGTTTGATTCTTTAGCTTAAGATTCATGCTTAGAGTTATATAGAATGGCAAAAAATTTAAACTTGGCATGGATGATGCCTCCCGAAATCTTGTTGCCGTTGTATGTAACCCAACACTAAAGTGGTCACTCCCGGTGAAGGGATCTCGGCTCTTTCCTTATCGAATAAGGTGCTGGATATTCTACAAGGAATACCGCTATGCAAAGCAAAAACTAGAGCTACCCTTTTTTGGAAATTTTGATTCTACAACATCTTTTTGGTTTCTTATATTTCATTAATCACATTAACGAAGTCCCATCATTTATGCTTCCTAAGCATCACAGAGGAAACAAAAATACAACGTATTCTTATGCCATCCGCATTCGCCACAGTGTCCCATTATGCACCATTAGGTTACTTAACTAAAGGCATACCGGGGAAGGACTAGTACAGGTGAAAAACATAAGAAACGTTTATTATATATCATATATACAACAATAAAGCATTCGTATCACGCATATAAAATGATCACATCACAGTGTTAGTGTATATGCCCTAGAGGCCATTACTGTATCATACTAGTTTGTATATTACTTAATGGATGCTTGGGATATTCACCTTGTATATACAATCTTGCTCAAAATAGTAGTATGCTACTTGGTTTGTCTCTACTTCAATGTGTACTTGTGTTTATTTTACTATATCACTTATACGCATTAGTGGAGCCCTTAGGATCTTTTGCTTGATTACCAGCGTTGTGATGGCAGTCACACTAGTGGGGGCTAGGTAATCTATAAGCACATCCTTATACAGGTCACTGGTCGCAGGACTATCGAGACAGGGCATCGATACTCCGGAGTAGACTAGCGTATGCGCTTCTCATCCCAGTGTGGGAGATGGTCTGTCCCACAGCCATCAGTACGTCGTACTGGAGATAGTATACGGGTGCTCGTTGGGTTACGAGTACACTGGACAGGACTCGTCGGGAACTGACAGGTTGGTATTATACCTATCGTCAGTCATCAGTTCCCAGGTGACATGAGTACAGCTTAGTCCGCTGACTTGACACTGGCACTTCGCCTCGAGTGTGTTCCCACTGCACTTTGATCACTACCCTACCACGGCTCAAAGGAGTCATGCAAACAGGTGGTGGTTGGGTGCAGTCCCGAAGCACTTGGAGGCAGTGACGGTTAGACAGGATTCGTCTCTCCCGGTATTGGGGGTTGACATCGCGCTGTGTCTACGAGAGCCATTACACGAGTAGTCCCTGGCCAGGGCAAACGAGATATACTGGTAGGTTTCCAGTGTTATCTCAGGGTGTTTTGGGCTTCGCTCCGGCACGACTTGTACCGCTATTGGGGGACTGACGTTTACCGCCCCCTAGGCCCGCCATGCGATGTATCAGACGAACAGACCGGACTGTACGGAGACTGTCACATTCAGACTCAGTAGGAGTACCGATGGGGTTTCACCTCGTCAGCCTTCTTGTCGACATCTACCTGGGGACCGTTACGCACAGCTAGTGCCGCTTGCGGTCTGTGGTTAAACCCACTGCCAGCGTAGTGTCGAGTCTTTAGAGTCCTACACAGAGGGTATTCGCCTCTGGGCAAAACAGAGTAGAGGTCGCATGGTTTTGCGACAGGGTTCGTTCTCATCCGCGCACTTGTGCACGTTTGGAGTCCGGACAGATATTGCCAGCGGGCTCTGGTTTGAGCCGGATACTGGTATAGTATTTGGGGTTGCTTTTATCTCTCAGTATTCATGTTCCTCGGAACAAGGATGCAGGTGTGTATGCACAGTTATTTGAGGAAGAGGAAGAGGACTTTCATTAGGGTTTCGGAACGGGTGCGTATGCACAGTTGACAGTCGTCTTTTTCCAAACCCTAATGGATTTGTATTATATCATTTAATAATATATAATAAAATGAAATTGTGTCATGGTTAGTTTTTGTTGACTTGTTGACCATGGTTGAACTTTTGACCATTATCATTACAAAAGAAAGATGCTCTTGATTCTTGCATTTTCATTTAATGTTTGTAATGATATTGGTCATTCTAAAACTTTCCATCAACCTTTTCATTTTGATTATTATTATTTGATAATTCATTTTCTTTTGGCATTATGGTTGCAAGAAAGGAAATGAGAGCTCATTATCTCATTTAGCTTCTCTCTCTTCATCTTCATCTTCTTCCTCCTCTAGCAAAGAGAAACCTTCTCATGTGTTGAGAATCCTTCGCTTTAAAAACAAAAGCAACCCTTAGACACTCTCTACTCACTCTAGGATCAAGGGTTTAGCAAGCCGGCGATTCTAGTTCACTCCAAGTTCGAGAAAGAGCCCAAAGGTCGAGCCTTCGAGGTGGATCCATCTTCGACGGAAGAAGGCGACAAAGGAGAACCATCAACCTCTACAACAAAGTTTGAAGAAGAAGGAGTTCAAGTTTAGGTATAATCATCTTCATCCGAGTAGCTAAATCTCTTTAGCTAGTTTGCTAGTTTTAGTTTAGACAACGATCCCGACCTTGGTTAGTCCATGTTGCCTCTTGCGATAAAAATTTGTTTTTTATACCGTTTCCGCCTCCCCGTAAGAACCGGGGGTCGCAATATGGACTTACAGTGGTATCAGAGCCTAACTAAACTTAAACTAGCTTGGTAGTGAAGTGTAACGAAGTTCGGAAACGAAAAATCACAAAACCGGAAAAATTACAAAACCTGAGTTTCTGTTGAAATTTTTTTGGCTCAAAATGAAAAACTTTATACTTGTAAAATCGTCTCAGGGTTTTGTGAGTGCACCCATGAAAAACGATCCATTGTTGCGCTCAAACCGCCGCCCTTCCGCGGCACGAGGTAGGTATGTGCCGCGGAACCGCCGCTCTTTGTCGTCTTTTCTGCATCGTTTTTCGTGCAGTGTATTTGTGTGTTGGTTTTGGGATTTTTAAAATATATTATATGTGCCCAGATTTTCCAGAAAAGAAATTTACTTTTGGGGTCCTATAATTCCGTATTTTTTCCGAACTTCACTGCACTTTGACTATGATGGTTATATCTGTGATGCTTGCATGTATTGAACGTCGGCTAATCGCTATAAGACGATTAGTCGGGGTTATACATGATCTGTGTTTGATATTGGAATGTGTATATGAATGTGTTGGACTGTCGCGGGTGAATAGCCGGGGTGGATGTGAGATGAGCTTTTGTTTTTCTTTCATTCATTGTAAATGTAAATTGATGTAATAATTATTATTTGTTTGGCCGCACAACCGGGTCGGGGTTGTAGCCGTCATTGTATAATTCTTTTTACTGTTTTTGCTCCTAGGATAGACCCATGGAGGGGGTGCACAAACTGCCGAGTACTTGGCGGGTAGTTTGCCGCACCCGTAGGGGTCTTGGGTGGGGTATTTGGCTATTCACCGCGACCGTGTAATCCGCTTTTCGTTTCAGGCTCGAAAGAATTGCGGATTGCTAGCATATCCAATGTATTCATCTGTGATCTGTAATGTCTACTATTGCTATATCTATAACTATTTAGGCGTTGCTTATGTTTTACAGCCGCGCTAGCCCAGCCCCCGCTCTGTCGTTAGTTAAGTAACCTAACGGGTGATGACGGGGCCCCGTGGCGAATGCGAATGGCATAAGCGTACGTCATATTTTGGTTGTTTTCTGCAATGGTAGGATTAAATGATGGGACGCATTAAAAGAACTAATGCAAGAATATCACGCATTAAAAGAACTAATGCAAGATAATAAACCAAGCTAAAGTCGTTGGAACACTTTCGAAAAACCACTCGGTTCTTTTCAAAACTAACTTTTAAATGCGGAACTTCAGCCACTCCTTCTAAAAGCTATCTCGTTCCATCGATTATATCAAGTTCACTACGTTCACGGTTTCGCCAAAACCATTCGTAGCCCTCCGTCGTTTCACATGAATAGTCAATAGTATTCAAGCTGTGTTTGTTGGCCAAAGTCAAGGCATAGTGATTGGTAGCTATTGGGTATTCATGTGCAACATAGATAGATGCGTTGGTTTGGAACAGTCGTACTGCCTTGTTGGCCAAAGTCAAGGGTAGGTACGGGTGGATTCAAATTAACCTGGAGAACGACGGGTAGAACTTGACATGTGACTTATGATTTGTTGGCCAAAGTCAAGGCCATAAGAGCATGGGGCAAAAATCCACATCGGGAGTTTCATAAGTACTGAAACTTGCTAGATTTGCATACCATTTGGAGTGTGGTGATTCTGGTAGGATTCCTTCAGTTTCGTCACGCGATGATATTTGGATCCCGATCCTACTGTGAGTATATGCTACTCCTCGGGAAATTTTTCACTAAACGATCAATGCTATAAACCTAGTAGGTGCCTAGAAAGGTGTTAGCGGGGCTACGCCTCCAGGGAAAAGAGGTTCTCTAATTAAGGAACTTCGCGAAAGCGTTGGAAAACCTCCCTCGAAGTACCGACACTGGCCTGGCTGAACGGTTAAGCAAGTATTGTGCGGTGGGATTGATCCCGACTAATTCTTCCTTTATGGTTTGAGGAGGGATTCGAGAGACAGTGGGAGCCATCCTGTTTAGACAAATTAAAAACCATTCTAAACTTGCAAGAGCATCATGCTGAGTGTTTCTTCTTCTCTCTCCTAATTGCAGCGACCAAATCAACATGACTGGACTTAAGTTACTCCTAGATAAAAACAAACTGACAGGGCCAAACTACAAAGATTGGCTCAGGAATGTCAAGATAGCAATCAATTATGACAAGCTGGGGTATCTTCTTACCACCAAAGCTCCCCCTGTCCCTGGTCCAACTTCCAGTGTCGCGGATAAGGAAATCCGCAAGACTTGGGAGATTGATAGCGCGAAGGCCAAGTGCCTCCTGCTTGCCTCGATGGACAACGAACATCAGAGGAGGCATGAGAATATGGACATGGAATCCATATTGCTCCATACAAAAGAACTGTATGGAGAGCAATCTCGTATCGCAAGATACGAAGCGTCGAAAAAGTTATTCTCGACAAGAATGGCCGTCGGATCATCAGTAGCCGAGCATGTGCTAAAGATGATCGGCTACATTGAGGAGCTCGCTGACCTAGGGATCACATTGGAGAGTGAGCTATATACAGATATAGTTCTCCAGTCCCTTCCTTCCACTTACGCCCAGTTTATACTGAACTTCAACCTACAAGAAAAGGAGGTTGAACTTTCAGAGCTCCTCAACATGCTGAGGAGCGCAGAGGGCACCCTACAGAAAGGTAGGGAAACATCCACTTTGTTTGTAGGAGGATCATCTTCTTCTAGGTCCAAGGCGAAAGCCAAGGGAAAGAAGAAGAAGGCCCCCGCCAAACCAAGGGGCGGTGTTAGTAAAGTGGATACGAAGGGAAAAGGTAAAGCAGCAAAGATAGCGGGGAAGCTTGTGGATAAGGAAGAGTGCTTCTATTGTCATAAGAAAGGACACTGGAAGAATGATTGCAGGGCCTGGAAGGCCAGAACACAGGAATTGAAGCAGGTTGCAGCTTCAGCTTCAGGTGTGTATGTTATTGAAAACTGTCTTTCTATAAACTCTACTTCCTCGGTATTGGATACCGGATCAGGATCTCATATCTGTAATTCTTTGCAGGCGTTGAGAAACCGTAGGGTTTTGAAGGCAGGTGACATGACCCTCAGAGTTGCGAACGGAGCTAGCATGGATGCTAAAGCCGTGGGGGACTATCACCTGGGAATGTCAGATGGACATGTTTTGGTTTTGCGTAATTGCTTTTTTGTACCCAACGCAACTTGTAATATCATTTCTGTATCTTTAGTTTCTAAAGAAGGTTATGAATTTGCGTTTGTAAGTAATGTTGTAAACATTCGCCTTAATCAAGTTTTGATTGGGTCAGGTACTTTGAGTAATGGTATATACGTGTTAAACCAACCACAGATTTTTAATGTCCAGAATACACACAAAAGAAAGTCTCCAGAAATAAATCAGACTTTCTTATGGCATTGTAGATTGGGTCACATCAATGAGAGAAGGTTGACGATGTTACATACAGAAGGGTATTTGAATGCGTTCGAATATCAGTTGTATGCCACTTGTCAATCCTGTCTCAAAGGAAAGATGACAAAAACTCCGTTTACTGGACATGGAGTAAGAGCGAGCGAGCTCTTGGGACTCGTAGACAGTGACGTGTGCGGTCCAATGTCTACACATGCCCGAAGCGGACATTCTTACTTCATTACTTTTACGGATGACTTCTCAAGGTACGGTTATGTCTTCTTAATGAAACATAAGTCCGAGGCCTTTGGAAAATTCCAGGAGTATAAGAATGAAGTAGAGAAACAGACCGGCAAAAGTATTAAGATTCTAAGATCGGATCGAGGTGGAGAATACTTAAGTGCCGAGTTCCTGGACTATTTAAAAGAGAACGGAATTCTCTCTCAACTTACTCCTCCTTACACCCCGCAACATAACGGTGTATCGGAGAGACGGAACCGCACACTATTGGATATGGTGCGGTCCATGATGAGTAACGCTGAGTTGCCGCGATCATTCTGGGGAAATGCGCTAGAATCAGCCGCATACCTTTTGAACCGAGTTCCGACTAAGACTGTGCCTTCCACACCATATGAAATGTGGTGTGGGAAGAGACCCTATCTTAAGCACATTAAGACATGGGGATGTCCGGCTTTTGTCAAAAAGCAGCATGCGGACAAGCTCGAGGCACGCTCAGTACAGTGCAAGTTTGTGGGGTATCCAAAGAACTCAAAAGGATATTTCTTCTACTGTGAAGAGGAACAAAAAGTTCTTGTTTCTCGTCATGCATACTTCTTGGAAACTGAGTTTTTGGAAAACCAGATAAGTGGGAGCACAGTAGAACTGGAAGAAGTTCCAGAACCACAGACTGTTACTGAAAGTTTGGTGGAACCAGAGGGTTCAACAGAACAGGACATTCCTACGCCGCTCCGCAGAAGTAGTAGGCAGTCTCATCCGCCAGAGAGATACTATGGTTTTCTCATAGACGGGGATAGAGAGGATTGCATCATAGATTATGATGAGCCTACTAGCTTCCAGCAGGCCGTTCAGAGCGTTGACTCAGTGAAATGGCTGGATGCAATGCGGACCGAAATGGAGTCCATGTACACCAACAAGGTATGGACGTTGGACATTGCTCCAGACGGGGTAAAACCCGTAGGATGCAAGTGGATCTTCAAAAGGAAGATTGGTGTAGATGGACAGGTTGAGACCTATAAAGCTAGGCTGGTAGCAAAAGGTTTTCGTCAAAGACCTGGCTTGGACTATGACGAAACCTTTTCTCCAGTAGCCATGCTGAAATCCATTCGGATCCTTCTTGCCATTGCTGCCTTCCACGATTATGAGATTTGGCAAATGGACGTAAAGACAGCTTTTCTAAATGGAAATTTAGAGGAGTGTGTCTATATGGACCAGCCAGAGGGTTTCATTCAGAGTGGGAGCAGCGGAAAGGTGTGCAAGTTGCTTAAGTCCATCTATGGACTAAAGCAGGCATCGCGGAGTTGGAACATCTGCTTTGATGAGACAGTCAAAGAATTTGGCTTTATCAAAAATCCAGATGAACCATGCATCTATAGTAGATTTGTAGCGAGAACTGCAGTATTCCTCGTTTTATACGTGGATGACATTCTCTTAATAGGAAATGACATTCCTATGCTACAATCTGTCAAGGGGTTCTTGTCACACAGGTTCTCCATGAAAGACCTGGGTGATGCCTCATACATCCTGGGGATCCGGATCCATCGTGATAGATCCAAGAGGATATTGGGACTTTCTCAGTCCAGGTACATCGACACCATAGTGAAGAGATTCAGTATGGAAGATTCCAAGCGCGGTAACCTACCGGCTTGTCACGGAATCACACTCTCTAAAGAGATGTCTCCCAAGACTGATTTGGAGAGGGATCGCATGTCTATTATACCCTACGCTTCTGCGGTAGGCTCTATAATGTATGCGATGTTGTGTACCAGACCGGATGTAGCTTATGCACTGAGTGTGGTAAGCCGGTATCAGTCAAACCCTGGGGAGAAACACTGGATAGCGGTAAAGAACATTCTCAAGTACCTGAGAAGGACTAAGGAGATGTTCTTGATGTATGGCGGAAAAGACCTCCAGATCGAGGCCTTTGCTGACTCCAGCTTCCAGAGTGACAAGGATGATTCCAAGTCCATGTCGGGTTTTGTCTTTACCCTCAATGGAGGGGCGGTGTGTTGGAAGAGCTCCAAACAGGAAACCGTTGCAGACTCGACTATGGAAGCGGAATACATCGCTGCATCTGATGCCGCAAAAGAAGCTGTCTGGATGTGGAAGTTCTTGAAAGAACTTCAGGTGGTTCCGTCCATTGTTGATCCAATACCTCTGTATTGCGACAACAATGGGGCTATAGCTTTAGCGAAGGAACCCAGGTCCCATCAGAGATCCAGGCACATCTTGAGGAGGTATCACCTGATCAGGGAGATCGTGGATCGCAAGGAGATCGAGGTTCGGAGAGTTGCTTCAGAAGACAACACTGCAGATCCATTCACCAAGGCCCTGCCCCAGACTCAGTTCGAGTGGCTGATCGAGATGATAGGTCTTCGATACGCCAGTACATGGCCTTAGTGCAAGTGGGAGATTGTTAGTGTATATGCCCTAGAGGCCATTACTGTATCATACTAGTTTGTATATTACTTAATGGATGCTTGGGATATTCACCTTGTATATACAATCTTGCTCAAAATAGTAGTATGCTACTTGGTTTGTCTCTACTTCAATGTGTACTTGTGTTTATTTTACTATATCACTTATACGCATTAGTGGAGCCCTTAGGATCTTTTGCTTGATTACCAGCGTTGTGATGGCAGTCACACTAGTGGGGGCTGGGTAATCTATAAGCACATCCTTATACAGGTCCCTGGTCGCAGGACTATCGAGACAGGGCATCGATACTCCGGAGTAGACTAGCGTATGCGCTTCTCATCCCAGTGTGGGAGATGGTCTGTCCCACAGCCATCAGTACGTCGTACTGGAGATAGTATACGGGTGCTCGTTGGGTTACGAGTACACTGGACAGGACTCGTCGGGAACTGACAGGTTGGTATTATACCTATCGTCAGTCATCAGTTCCCAGGTGACATGAGTACAGCTTAGTCCGCTGACTTGACACTGGCACTTC
The DNA here is from genome assembly GCA_030015575.1 of Agapanthus africanus. Taxonomy (NCBI): domain Eukaryota; kingdom Viridiplantae; phylum Streptophyta; class Magnoliopsida; order Asparagales; family Amaryllidaceae; genus Agapanthus; species Agapanthus africanus. The sequence continues at coordinate 584,397,294 of CM057339.1, read as the reverse complement.
GCCTCGAGTGTGTTCCCACTGCACTTTGATTGCTACCCTACCACGGCTCAAAGGAGTCGTGCAAACAGGTTGTGGTTAGGTGCAGTCCCGAAGCACTTGGAGGCAGTGACGGTTAGACAGGATTCGTCTCTCCCGGTATTGGGGGTTGACATCGCGCTGTGTCTAGGAGAGCCATTACACGAGTAGTCCCTGGCCAGGGCAAACGAGATATACTGGTAGGTTTCCAGTGTTATCTCAGGGTGTTTTGGGCTTCGCTCCGGCACGACTTGTACCGCTATTGGGGGACTGACGTTTACCGCCCCCTAGGCCCGCCATGCGATGTATCAGACGAACAGACCGGACTGTACGGAGACTGTCACATTCAGACTTAGTAGGAGTACCGATGGGGTTTCACCTCGTCAGCCTTCTTGTCGACATCTACCTGGGGACCGTTACGCACAGCTAGTGCCGCTTGCGGTCTGTGGTTAAACCCACTGCCAGCGTAGTGTCGAGTCTTTAGAGTCCCACACAGAGGGTATTCGCCTCTGGGCAAAACAGAGTAGAGGTCGCATGGTTTTGCGACAGGGTTCGTTCTCATCCGCGCACTTGTGCACATTTGGAGTCCGGACAGATATTGCCAGCGGGCTCTGGTTTGAGCCGGATACTGGTATAGTATTTGGGGTTGCTTTTATCTCTCAGTATTCATGTTCCTCGGAACAAGGATGCAGGTGTGTATGCACAGTTATTTGAGGAAGAGGAAGAGGACTTTCATTAGGGTTTCGGAACGGGTGCGTATGCACAGTTGACAGTCGTCTTTTTCCAAACCCTAATGGATTTGTATTATATCATTTAATAATATATAATAAAATGAAATTGTGTCATGGTTAGTTTTTGTTGACTTGTTGACCATGGTTGACTTGTTGACCATGGTTGAACTTTTGACCATTATCATTACAAAAGAAAGATGCTCTTGATTCTTGCATTTTCATTTAATGTTTGTAATGATATTGGTCATTCTAAAACTTTCCATCAACCTTTTCATTTTGATTATTATTATTTGATAATTCATTTTCTTTTGGCATTATGGTTGCAAGAAAGGAAATGAGAGCTCATTATCTCATTTAGCTTCTCTCTCTTCATCTTCATCTTCTTCTTCCTCTAGCAAAGAGAAACCTTCTCATGTGTTGAGAATCCTTCTCTTTAAAAACAAAAGCAACCCTTAGACACTCTCTACTCACTCTAGGATCAAGGGTTTAGCAAGCCGGCGATTCTAGTTCACTCCAAGTTCGAGAAAGAGCCCAAAGGTCGAGCCTTCGAGGTGGATCCATCTTCGACGGAAGGCGACAAAGGAGAACCATCAACCTCTACAACAAAGTTTGAAGAAGAAGGAGTTCAAGTTTAGGTATAATCATCTTCATCCGAGTAGCTAAATCTCTTTAGCTAGTTTGCTAGTTTTAGTTTAGACAACGATCCCGACCTTGGTTAGTCCATGTTGCCTCTTGCGATAAAAATTTGTTTTTTATACCGTTTCCGCCTCCCCGTAAGAACCGGGGGTCGCAATATGGACTTACACACAGAATATCAGCAGCAGAAGATAACATATGAAATATTAGATATACTAGGAGGTCCGTGTTTTATTTTGAGCCTGTATAAAATACGGATTCCAAGGTCGCGATGAATACCCAAACCCACATCCCTAGATCCCTACGAGAGCGGCAAGTAACCCTCCCAATTCTAGGGTTAGGAGACCCGGACTCGACTCCTCGAGTTGGTCTCGCACTTGACCCTAGAACCCTGTTGCTTGTGCTCTCCTCCTTGGGTATATCCTAATGTAGAAAAGTAAATAATATACAATGGTGACATCATCCTCAATCCGGATGTGACCTAATAAAAGAATATTACATACAATGAATTTTACATGAATGAAAATAAAAACCTTATCTCACATAAAACCCCGGCTATTCTAATCATGACGATCCAATATAACATATCACAGCAACACATAACATCACATGTCATCCACGTAAGTAAATATATGTATCCCAATTTTCGTTGATGTACAGCAACGAAAGCAGCGATACACCATATATTATACTTACGGTCGCAGAAAAGAAAGTGAAAAACTACAACATTTGGAATCCAGAATCACCTTAGACATCATAAACCCGAAATATCACATATTACGGATTTCATGCCTAACTATATGAATTCCACATATTGTATCACATTCCAGAAAAAAACTAGACGACGTTAAACATTCCGATCGAATCAACAAACACCCAAAATTTCCTAAAAAGATCAACACTTAAGCGTAGTATAAAAATACTCAGTACATGCCACAGTAGAAATGAACCAGCCGTAGAAGGGTCAACCAATGCCTCACCTGTGGTGCCGCGGAACTACCGCAAACCCTAGGGTTTAGCAGGGGTTCTTATGTGCACAGAATCGAGTTAGGGTTTCGTTATTCTAAAGGGTCCACCGCATTACTTGCACGATATTTGAATGTTCTTTAACTACGAAAAAAATCAACTCTTGGAAAATTTTCCTGCAATGATTAAAGTGGGTATTTGATATCCGGTCTAACTTTTTAACACCATATAAATTAACCCGAAAACAAACTAGAATTGCGAATAAGAAACACTTTGAATTGCCTCTGTAAAAAGATAACATCACATGCAAATTTAGCAAAAACAAACAACACCTGAAATACCAAAGCCCAGAGAATAGAACACAGTAAAAATTTCAACCCCGAACTCTTCAACTTGGCCGAGCAGGCCGGACATTTCATCAAAGTGGCCGGCCATTTTTCGACGAGCTGGGTTCAAATTTCTTATGTTTTCTTATTGTATCACATACAACATTCTACAACTGTTTAAAAAAAATTACTCAGAAAATTTCGACAGAAACTAGGGTTTACATTCGGGTGTTTCGGAGTTGTTTCGGTTTCGTAATCCTACATTATCCGTCTAATTCTCTATCTAGGCACTAATACCACTGTAGGGTTGTATAGCATGGCAGCAAGATTTCGGGAGGCATCGTCCATGCCAATTTAAAATTTTGCAATTCTAAATAACCTTAACCCTAGATTCTTAACTAAAGAATCATACGGAATCGATAAAGCAAAAAACTTTACTTCTATGTGATAGGGATTACAACCTTTGTAGTCCGTTCCTTCGCTTCATAAGCTCCGAGTAGTGGTCCCTTTGCTGCGATCCATGAACTCCCGGACTCTTGAGAGGCTCCACAAGTCGTATGATGCATCCTTGCTTGTAGTCTTCGAAATCCGAGATGATCTACTTCGAGGAAACACGGACTCAAGCTATCTCTTCACTAAGTAGGAACTAGTGAAGCTAACACACTAATCTATATGGCTAGTTTAGAAGAGGATGATGAAGTAGGAATTTTTCTCACTTTTGTTTTCTTTTTCTCACAATCTTTTATCACAAATGAAAAGGCTAGAAAAGCTTTTTGAGGAAGAAGAAGATGAAATGATAAAAGAATAATTGTTATAAGGTTAGAAATGCAATCATGGGTTAAAATGTGTCATCCTTAACCCTTGTAGAGACTTAACCATGAGCTAGGGTTAAAGGTTAGGTTGATAAATATCTTAAGCTTGACAAAAGAGTGGACTTGGTCGATGAACCTACAAGCTTTGAACCATGACTAAATACCACAATTTTGAATTTGATTAATAATAAATATAAACCCTAATCTTAACCCTAGCATGGTTTAATTCTCATAAACCCTAGTTGCATTTATAACCTAGCATGTTACAATTATATATATCACACATATATAATTATGTAACAAAAGAAAAGAATACAATAAACATATATCACATATATGTTAAATGTATCCAAAGTAAGAAAATGAAATACTTAAGTTAGCATATATTAGTTAATGCAATTTAATATATCAAATATATAATTATACATTAAATTATCGAATCAACAATTGATCCGATAATCCGGCTATATCACATATAACTGACAAATATAAAATGTATCATTTCATCGAATCAACACTTGGTCCGATGACCCGGCCATATCACATATAACTGGCCGATATCACATATCGTGAGGATAGAATACGACATCACATACATGGATTAATCTCGATCCCGCACATATCACATATGTGCACCTACTCAGTTTCGCCTGAGCCAGGAAACCTCTGTGTAGGACTCTAAGGACTCGTCAATACGCCGGCAGTTGGTAATGATCATATCAAACACCCACAAGATGCAAGCGGTCAGCTAAACATAAGAGCCACCCGGGTATTGAGAGACTAGAAGATCAACAAGCAAGCCTGTACATACTCCTACGAATCTAATCAGTAACATTACCGTACAGTCCGGTGTCTTTGTCTGATATGTCGCATATCCAGTCTAGGGGTGGTAAATGTTAGACCCCAGTAACCGATAAGTCGTGCCGATGTGAGGCTCATAATAGTTCGAGAAACTACCGATAACGCTTACCAGTAGATCTCCATATCAACCCTGGCCAGGGACTTCAAGTTATAGCCAATCTAGCACAGCGCAACATCAACCCCCAATACTGGGAGGGACGAAACCCCTACTATCGCTCATTGCCTCCATGTGATTCGGGAATGTACCCAAAAGCCACCGTTTTGCACGTTCTCATGAACGTGGTAAGGTGGAAATCAAAGCACATTGGGAATCAAACAAGACTCTATGATGATCTCGGGTCTACAGACTAACATGTACCAGTGTCACCATAGAACTGCTATCTGACGATAGGTATAATACCATCTAGGAGTTCTCGGCAATTCCGTTCAGTTTACCCAGTCTCCACTGAGCACCAGTACACCATCTTGATGTCAAACACTAATGGATGTGGGATCATCTATCGCCCATCATATGTGTCAAGATGCGTATACGCTAGCCTACTCTAGAGTATCGATACCCTGTCTCGATACACCCTCAACTAGGAAAAATTATAGGATGTACTCATGGACTACCCTGGCCCCACTAGTATGATCTGCATCATAGTCCTGGTAGTCAACTATATATCCTAATGGCTTTATCAACATGTGAGAGCAAGATAGTAATACAATACAAGTCAACATGTTTAGACAAAGTGAAACCAGGTAGCAAACTATCATGTCGAGCATGAAAGTCCTCTCTATATATATCTAAGCATCCACTATAATATACATCATATGTACAACAATGGCCTCTAGGGCAGATACATAACTAACAGTAGCATGTGCTAGTTTCGCTAAAGAGGTCACTCCCGGTGAAGGGATCTCGGCTCTTTCCTTATTGAACATGGTGCTGGATATTCTTCAAGGAATACCGCTATGCAAAGCGAAAACTAGAGCTACCCTTTTAGAAAATTTGAATCTACAACATCTTTTAGGTTTCTTTTTCTTTCATTAATCTTATTAATGAAGTCCCATCAATTATTCTTCCTAAGCATCACAGAAGAAACGAAAATACAACGTACGCTTATGCCATCCTCTTTCGCCACAGTGTCCCGTTATGCACCGTTAGGTTACTTAACTAACGGCATAGCGGGGTGGGATTAGCGCGGGTGAAAAACATAAGCAACGTTTATTATATATCATATATATAATAATAAAGCATTCATATCAAACATATAAAGTGATCACATCACAGAATATCAGCAGCAGAAGAAACATATGAAATATTGGATATACTAGGAGGTCCGTGTTTTATTATGAGCCTGTATAAAACACGGATTCCACGGTCGCGATGAATAGCCAAACCCACATCCCTTGACCCCTACGAGAGCGACAAGAAACCCTACAAATTCTAGAGTTAGGAGACCCGGACTCGACTCCTCGAGTTGGTCTCCCACTGAACTCTAGAACCCGGTTACTTATGCTCCCCTCCTTGGGTCTATCCTAATGCGGAAAAGTAAATAATATACAACAATGGAGACATCATCCTCAACCCGGAAGTGCCCCAATAAAAGAATATTACATACAATGAATTTTACATGAATGAAAATAAAAACTCCCATCTCATATAAAACCCCCGGCTATTCAAATCACGACGATCCAATATAACATATCACAGTAACACATACCATCACATGTCATCAACGTAAGTAAATATGCATATCACAATCGTCGTTGACATATAGCAACGATAACGGTGATACACCTCATATTACACTTATGGTCGCAGAAAAGAAAATGTCAAACTACAACATTTGGAATCCAAATTCACCTCAAAAATCATAAACCTGAAATATCACATACTACAGGTTTCATGCCTAACAATATGAATTCCAAAGATTGTATCACATTCTAGAAAAAGCAAGATGATGTTAAACATTCCCATCGAATCAACAAACACCCAAAATTTCCCAAAAAGCTCAACAATTGATCGTAGTTTAAAAATACTCAGAACATGCCACAGTACCTATGGACCAGCCGTAGAAGGGTCAACCCTTGCCTCACCTATGGCGCCGCGGAACTACCGCAAACTCTAGGATTTGGCGGCGGTTCTTACGGACACAGAATCGAGTTAGGGTTTCATTCTTCTAGTGTCACAACCCAAATGTGGCATATGGACGGCACTTAAAACACGTGACATCTAAATACGTCGACGCGGTTCAAGTAAGCCGAAACCCGGAATCTAAACTTCTTTTGAAATTATTGGAGGTGAGGTTTAAATAGTCATCCGATGAAATCAATTTTAAAAATATCATCTAATTTTAACTAACTATATTGAAAAACATTTATGACGTTTTGAAACTTAACATCATCTCCTTTGCATTTTTATTAAACCTGATACAACATAATAATAAAATAGCATCCCAACGAAAGCTAGTCTCCACATCCAAACGATGGAGCAACCAACAATCTAAATCAGAAATCGACTCCAAAGAGTGCGACATCACCACACATAAACTCTAAGTCTTGCTTCTAAGTCCATAATATACAACGTCTAAATTGATGGAGTTTCCACTAGATATAAGAATATATGAATAATCAAGAGTGAGTATGATATAATAATAACCCACTTACCAATAAATCATCCAAAAGAATGTGCCCAAGCCGCTGATAATCCAAGAGGTGAAACATACAAGAAACTGTGGCACAACGGGGATGAGTTTCCAACTCAGTGAATAAAAGTACATCTAAAGGTAGAAATCGACATACATGACGATACCTAGGTCATAAATATAGTCCTATCATAATCTGCACCAATATATGATATGCATATGTGCAATACTAACTATCATGCGATCCCAAATATAATATCTCAATGTCATATGAGTCAAAATCATAACTCTATAGTTCGTGTCGGAGTTCCTTTTTGTATATGAATGTCTGTACAAATATATGCAGGTACTGTCCCCCGGATCAGTCCTGGTTGAATCCACTAAATAATATCTAACTGTGTACCTCATGATAATGATCATATCAATATATATAGATGTCCAGCATCGACATCGAAATCCGAAATCTTTCGTGTCCATCATCGACACGTAAATGCAGATACCGTTGACACCATCTCAACAAATGATCGCCACCCAATATCCTGGCTACGATCAGTATCCCTTGGATATCCGCCGTGCCCAATCAAACCCCGGTCAGTATACCCTGGATATCTGCCGTGCTCATTTCTATCTCCGGAATCGAGTATCCTCGTTAGGCTCCCCTGTAAGTCGACGTTAGACACCCCACAGAATGCGGGGAGGCGGAATAGGTAAAACAATCATTTTGTTTAATCTAACATCGACTAACTTTACGGATCTTTGCCAAACCCTAACTAACAACAACATAGGAGGGATTAGATACTATGAAAGAAGATCATACCTAATGAATCAAGTCCTTCTTGTTCTCGTTGACCACCTCCTCGTCGGCCTCCTCTTTGTGATAGAAGATCCACCCGAGAGCTACTTCTCCAAGCTTAACCTCACACTTGAGGTAACTAGGTAACTAAGAGTGCTAATCAAAGCAACCAAGAAGATATAGAATAGGATTAGGGATCTTTGAGTCTTGCTAACCCTAGGATCTCAACACATGAGAGGATTAGGGTTAGGGTTTGAAGAGAGAGAGAGCTTGAGGAGAGAGAATGTGAAAGTAATTATCTAATAGAAAATTAACTCATTTGTGTATATATATATGAAGCATAAAATATCTTGCACAAAATATCTTTTGCACAAATATCTTCATGCTTCATTTAATACATAATGAATCATCTAATGAGTCATTAAAAGTATTAATGCTTCATTAACTCACTTGATGAATCATCTCCATGAGTCACAAAAACATTTAATGCATATAACACCTAAGCTCTCCACCTCATCAACCTTCTAGAAGCTTCTCGAGTAATAACAAGAACGCCCTTCTATCCATGAAAACACAGAAATACTGAGACTGTATAAATCCAATTATCCAATACTAGAATCTGGCTTAAACCAAAGCCTGCTAGTATAAACTGTCCGAACAACATACGTGCATAAATGCACGTGCGTGCCCCAGCCGTATCGTAAAACCATACGACCTCTATATCGTTTCGCCCGATGCAGGGAAACTCTCTGTATAGGACTCTAAAGACTCGACTACTACACTGGCAGTGGGTTTAACCACAGACCGCAAGCGGCACTAGCTGTATGTAACGGTCCCCAGGTAGATGTCGATAAGAAGGCCGATGAGGAAACCCATCCGAACTCCTATTGAGCCTGATGTGACAATCTCCGTACAGTCCGTTCTGTTCGTCTAGGACTATCGTATATCGGGCCTAAGGGGGCGGCAAGCGTCAGTCCCCTAAAAGCGGTATAAGTCGTCTCGGAGTGAAGCCCATTACACCTTGAGAAGCTACTGGAAATCCTACCAGTAAATCTCGCTTGCCCTGGCCAGGGACTTTGCGTAATGGCTCTCCAAACACAGCGCGATTTCAACTCCCAATACCGGGAGAGACGGATCTTGTCTAACCGCCACTGCCTCCAAGTGCTTCGGGAATGCACCCAACTGCTACCTGTTTGCACGACTCCTTTGAGCCGTGGTAGGGTAGCAATCTAAGAACAGTGGGAACACACCCGAGGCGAAGCAGCAGTTTCAAGTCTGCGGACTATGCTATACTCATGTCACCTGGGAACTGTTAACTGACGACTGGTATAATACCGACCAACAGTTCTCTGCAAGCCCTGTCCGGTGTACCTGTAACCCAACGAGCACCTGTATACTCTCTCTAGTACAACATACTAATGGCTGTGGGACAGACCATCTCCCCAACTGGGATGAGAAGCTTACACACTAGTCTACTCCGGAGTATCGATGCCCTGTCTCGATAATCCTACGACTAGGGACCTGAAAAAGGATGTACTTGTAGACTACCCAGCCCCTACTAGTGTGACTGCCATCACAACGCTGGTAGTCAAGCAAGATCCTAAGGGCTCTATCAATACGTACACACATATTAAGATAGATATAAACCAAGTAGCATACTTCCATGTTTAGCAAGGCTGTTAATATAACTGTGAATATCCCAAGCTTCCATTAAGTAATATACAAGCTAGTAAGATACAATAATGGCCCCTAGGGCATATACACTAACAATCTCCCACTTGCACTAGGGCCATGTACTGGCGTATCGAAGACCTATCATCTCGAGTAGCCTCTCGAACTGAATCTGAGGTAAGGCCTTAGTGAATGGATCAGTAGTGTTCTCCTCTGTAGGAACTCTTCGGACCTCGATCTCCTGTCGATCTATGATCTCCCTGATCAGGTGATACCGCTTTAAGGTGTATCTGGACTTCTGATGGGACCTGGGTTCCTTCGCTAAAGCTATAGCTCCGTTGTTGTCGCAATACAGCGGTATTGGATCAACAATGGTAGGAACCACCTGAAGTTCTGTTAGGAACTTCTTCATCCAGACTGCTTCTTTTTCTGCATCACAAGCAGCGATATACTCCGCTTCCATTGTCGAGTCAGCAACGGTGTCCTGCTTGGAACTCTTCCAGCACACCGCCACTCCATTGAGGGTAAAGACATAACCTGACATGGACTTGGAGTCATCCTTGTCACTCTGGAAGATGGAATCAGCAAAGGCCTTGATCTTGAGGTCTTTTCCGCCGTAAACCAAGAACATCTCCTTAGTCCTTCTCAGATACTTGAGAATGTTCTTTACTGCTATCCAGTGCTTCTCCCCTGGGTCTAACTGATACCTGCTTACCACGCTCAGTGCGTAAGCTACATCTGGTCTGGTGCACAACATCGCATACATTATAGAGCCTACCGCAGAAGCGTAGGGTATAATAAATATGCGATCCCTTTCCAAATCAGTCTTGGGAGACATCTCTTTGGAGAGGGTGATTCCGTGACAATCCGGTAAACTACCGCGCTTAGAATCTTCCATACTGAATCTTTTCAGTATAATGTTGATATACCTGGACTGTGAAAGTCCCAACATCCTCTTGGATCTATCACGATAGATCTGGATCCCCAGAATGTAAGAGGCATCACCCAGGTTTTTCATGGAGAACCCGTGTGACAAGAATCCTATGACAGATTGTAGCGTAGTAATGTCATTTCTTATCAATAGAATGTCATCCACGTACAAGACGAGGAATACGACAGTTCGTGCTACAATTTTACTATATATACATGGTTCATCTGGATTTTTGATAAAGTCATATTCTTTGACCGTTTCATCAAAATAGATGTTCCAACTCCACGATGCCTGTTTTAGTCCATAAATGGACTTAAGAAACTTGCACACTTTCCCGCTGCACCTCATGTACAACTTCTTTAGGCTAATTGGTTTTCATCTTTCCCTACCCTTCGGCACCAGCCTAAGGTTTGGAAGAAGACTATCCAATAAGCGTAATAGGTGTACTCTCCTTATCCTAGGAGCCCTCGCAACCTGATAGAAGGTAATGGGAAAAGACATATGAATAATCCTATTCTTTTTCTCCTGAACCAGAATCCATCTTTGAAAAAGTTCCTTCAAGTTCGTATGTAACTATACGATGGATTTATCCAATGGAAGTGGATATCCGTAGTGATACGGAGTGTTCTAGAGAAAAGCAAAGTGAATGTAGGAGTGGCAGGGGTATACACGGTCTTTGTCGTGAATGATGGTGGTCGCAATTTCCTTTGCCATTATTCTAATCCCTTTATATGTCTTTACTTATTACCTTCTGCACACCACAGTTAAGCTTGTTGGTTCTCTTCCATACCTACCGTTCGGCACCTGCCTATGGTATGGAGGAAGACTATCCAATAAGCTCAATAGGTGTACCCTCTCCTAATCGTAGGAGCCCTCACAACCTGAGAGAAGGCAAAGAGAAAAGACAACCGAATAATCCTATTCAATTTCTCCATAACCAGAATCCATCCTTGAATAAGATCCTTCGAGTTCGTATATAACCATACGATGGATTTATCCAATGGAAGTGGACGTTCGTAGTGATACGGGGTGTTCTGGAGAAATGTAAAGGTGATATAGAAGTGGCAATAATGTATGCGACACCGTAACATTCCAAAAGCCAAAGTGTTTTAAGAAGGTTCGGTCAACTTGGTTTATGAGTTTTAGTCAAGGGTCGAGTCATAGTCGCAGCCAGAGAGAGAGAAAAGAAACACTCAGCGTGCACTCTAACCTAGATCAGAATGGTTAATCATTTTATCTAATCTGGATGGCTCCCACTGTTTCCTCGAATTCTCTTCCAAACCCAAAAGGAGAATTAGTCGGAATTACCCGAGGAGTAATCTTACTCATCAGTGGGAATCGGGATCCAACTATCATCGCATGATAACTTGATGGAATCCACTCAAGTCACCACACTCCAGAAGGTATGCGCAAGCTTGGCAAGTTTCCTGGATGTTTGAAACTCCCGATATGATTTTTACCCCAAGCGGTTTATGACCTTGACTTTGGCCAACAAATCATAACCCGTAAGTCAAGTTCTACCCGTCATTGTCCTGATTGATTTAGACCCACCCGCACACACCCTTGAATTTGGCCAACAAAGTGGTATGACTGTCCTAAACCAATGCATATCCATGCAACGGGATAGCAACACACAGCTACCGCACACGATGCCTTGACTTTGGCCAACAAACACCGCACGAATACTATGCACTACTTATCCGAAATGACGGAGGGCTACGGCTGGTTTATGGCAAAAAACCTTTAACGTAATGAACTTGATATCGTTGAAGGAATCCAAGTGGTTTTTATAAATATATGATGGCGAAAACTTTTGCTAAAGAGGTCACTCCCGGTGAAGGGATCTCGGCTCTTTCCCCGTCGAATGGGGTGCAGGATATCCCAAATTAAATACCACGATGCAAAGCAAAAATAATCGACTATAGTAAAGTTATTACATTGACGCAAACTTTTACCCAAGGGGTCACTCCCGATGAAGGGATCTCGGCCCTTGCCTCGTCAAATGAGGTGCAGGATATTCCAAAATGAATACCACGATGCATAGCAAAAGTGTACGTCTGTAATGTCAGTTTTTAAAAAACTTGGTTCCAACAACATCATATATAGGTTTGTTTTATCTTTGCATTGATAAGAATCTATGCAATCCCATCAATTAATCACACCAGAAAAGAACGAAAATAAAATGTACGTATATGCCATCCGCATTCGCCACTAGGTCCCGTCATCACCCGTTAGGTTACTTAACTAACGACAGAGCGGGGAATGGGCTAGCGCGGGTGCAAAACATATACAACATCTACTAATATATATAAATATATATAACAATCGTCTCAGGCATGATATAAAGCAACATCACAGAAACATCACAGAAGCAATTCAGAATGGTGGATAATCTGGAGCCCCGGGTTTCACTTGAGCCGCAAGTGAGACCCGACGTTCCCTGTCGTGTGGATAGCCTGTGCAATGAAAACCTAGACCCCTACAAGCGCGGCAAGTTACCCGCCAAAACCAAAAGCGAGGTAGCCCCCTTCAACAACGTGAATGGACCACCCGACACTTCACGGAATCCGGTAACTTGAGCATTCCTCCTGGGTCAACCTATACCCCCTACGAGTGCGGCGAATAGCCCGCCAATTCTAGAGTAAGGTCCCCTCCATCCCAACGCCATGAGATGCGGACTAGTTGCCCTCTAGAATCCGGCTATTCATGAACTCCACCTCGTGGTAATCCTAGTACAGAAAATAAAATAATATACAAGGGTGACATCGACCTCAACCCGGTCATGCCCCTTAAGAATAATTTACAAACTGGCAGTGACGGCAGTACACATATCGGACGCTCGCCCCGCAATATCAAATATAAAAATGAAATTAAACTGCACTAACATTGCACCATAGCTATCCACCACGACGATCGAACAAACATCGCAGCACAACACAGAACATCAACGTGAATGTCACGTTCGCAAACTCGTCTAAAAGAACATATAGCAGTTAGACGGGTTTATCGATCAAATGACATTCACGGTCACAGATAGAAATGTATGTACTGTTAAACGCACACTTAAAATATCGATCGACTAAATTCCAATTTGGCCCCAAGTGCATAACCAGTACTCAAATGAATCTGGGCCAAAACCATATATCACAAAAATCATTTTCCACTAACTAGAGCTCCAGAAAATATTTTGGTCACTAAAGCTTAAAAAGGGTCGCGGAAGCGCCGCCAAGTGTGGCATTTCGCGGCGGTTCCGCGGTGGAATTGTGGAGTTAGGTCACCAAATTTTTTCTTTATCTTTAGTTTTGCCTGCACGGATTTTTAAGATGCTTGAAATAATTTTTTGACCACTTTTAAAAATCGACAGCAAACCCAAAAATGAAATCGTGATTTTGGTAAATTCCGTCGATCGATCTTTTAAGCACGTTTAAACAAGCTAGTAAGGGGTTTAAAGGGTGGCTCTGATACCATGAAGGGTTACGGAAGCGCCCCGGCCATCGAAACGCGGCCAAAATGCGGAACAAAAATTTTCTAAACCGGCGCTACCGTTACCCGATTTCCGGATCGACCTTAAACCCTAAACTAGCAAACTAAATAAGAGTTAGAATCGTTATACCGAGATGATCCCATTCCTTCGGTCTTCATTCCAAGCTCGTAGTGATTCCATGATGATGTTTGGTTTCCGGTCTTCCTCCATCTCCGATGATCCACCTGAAAGAAACGGCGCAAGCTCCAGCTTCGTCGAACGAAGCAACCGACGCTCCAAAGTTGCTAACGATGGAGAGTCGAGGTGTAGGAAATTGTCACTATAATTTTCTCTCTTTTCTTGTGCTCAAGGGAGCAACCATAGAAGAAGAATGGAGTGAGGAAACTATGGCATGAACAAAGGAAATCTGGCTAAGTCTTTTGAAGCATGAGAGAGTGAGAGAGAGCGAGAGAGAGAAAGTGTGTAATGTTAATTAAAACCAAATGAAATGAGCCCCCATCAAGCAAGTGGCCGGCCCCCTCTCTCCATCACCCAAAAAAATATCATTTTCTAATTTCATTAAACAATGCTAACCACACTATACAACATGCTTTGACTCTTGCCCATACCATGAACTATGTTCATGACACCTCACATATTCCACCTCATTTATAAAAAAAATGAATTTCCATAAATGGAAAATCATATAAATGAGGTGGCATCTTCTAGAAGATATTCCGTATAAAATACGAAATACTTCCTGGTACATGTATCGAAATACATATACGCGTATTCGTACAAAAATACGAATATCCAAGAGAGAAAATAAGTAGCGAACAATAATACTAGAATACGTATATACAAATACATATATAAATTATTAAATCAAAACCCGATTTAATAATCCGGCTTAACCCTAAGCCGCTAGTATTATCAACCGTCCGATTAAACTCTGCGCAGCATGTGCACATATTTAATCGGACACCTGTATGTATCAACATACCTCATGTACACCATATCGCCTGAGCCATGAAAACCCTCTGTGTGGGACTCTAAAGACTCGTCAATACGCTGGCAGTAGGTTTAACCACAAGCACGTCAGCGGCACTAGCTGTACGTAACGGCTACCCAGGTATTGAGCGAAAGGGAGGCCGGCGAGCAAACACATCCTGAACCCCTACTGAGCCTGACAGTGACAATATCCGTACAGTCCGGTCTGTTCGTCTAAGCGTATAGCATATCGAGTCTAGGGGGTGGATAAAGTCAGACCCCTAACAACGCGATATTTAGTGTCGGCATGATACCCATCACCTCCTGAGAAACTATCGATCCTGGATCGGTAATCCTCGTCTACCATGGCCATGGATTTATGGTGATGGCCACCCGTACACAACGCGACATCAACCCCCAATACCGGGAGAGACGAATCCCCGACGATCCGATCACTGCCTCCATGTGGCTTGGGACTGTACCCAACTAAAACATGTTTGAACGACTCCTTTGAGCCGTGGTAGGGCAGTAATCAAAGTACAGTGGGAACTCACACGAGAAAAATGACGATCTCAGGTCGACAGACAAACATGTACACATGTCACCTGGGAACTGCTATCTGACAATAAGTATAATACCAACTAGCAGGTTCCCGGCGAGTCCGTCCAGTGTATTCATAATCCAATGAGCACCTGCATACTATCTTAGGTGAACAAACTAACACCAATGGCTTGTGAGACCTGGCCACCGCCCCTCGTCGGGGTCTTGATCAGTATACACTATTCTACACTGGAGTATCGATGCCCGGTCTCAATACTCCTTCGACTAGGGACATTTAAGGATGTGCTTATAGACCCCAGCTCCTACATATATGATCGCCATCATAATGCTATCAGTCAAACAAGAATCCTATAGGCTCTATCAGCATGTACATGATGATAAAGACAAACCAGATAGCATATTATCATCTTGAGTAAGACTGTTTTATCGGTATAGGTCTTGCCTCAATCATCATAATCACAAGTCCGCGACTATGATAATTTCCTTGAGGGCACTATAGCCAACATCGGCGATTCCGTCCAGTGTACCCAGTCACCACTGAGCACCTGTATACGATCTCGATGTCAAACATCAATGGATGTGGGAACATCCATCGCCCATCATATGGGTCTAGTATCATATACGCTAGTCTACTCTGGTATATCGATGCCCCATCTCGATACACCTACGACTAGGGACATTTTAGGATATACTTATGAACTACAGATGTCCTACTGGTATGATCTCCATCATAATCACAGTAGTCAAGCAAATATCCTCAGGGCTTTATCAACACATGTAAATGAATAAAAGCATGATCAAGTCAACATGTCAGATAACGAAGAACCAGATAGCATACTATCATGTCGAGCAAGAATGTACACTGAATATATATATATATATATATATATATATATATATATATATACATACATGTATAAAATACATCCACTATCATATAATGGCCTCTAGGGCATACATATATCAAACATACACCACAACACAACGGTGTATCGGGGTGGAGGTATCGCACCCTATGAGATATGGCGCGCTCTATGATGAGTACTGCTGAGTTACCTGTTTCCTTTTTGGTGTTATGAACTTGAGAAGCTGCATACCTATTGAATGGGGTTCCATCCAAATCAGTGCCTACCACTCCATATGAGATATAGAATGGGAAGAGGCCATGTCTTATACGAGTTAAGATATGGGTTGTCCGGCCTATATTGAAAGGCAGAATCTGGACAAGCTCTAGGCAAGGTCAGTTGTGTAAGTTTGTCAGGATATCCCACACATTACTAAGGGAATATCTTTAACACTTAGAGGAGCAAAAGGTGTTTTGTTTCTGAGCATGCCACCTTTTTAGGAAAGGAATTTCTTGTGAAGAAATTGGTGGTCATGAGGTAGAACTGGAAGGAGTTCCAGCTAGACAAACTAACAGCTGATGATTTGATGAAACCAAAGGATTCAATAGTCTCCAACGAACCTCAGCCTCTCCATGAATCTGGCAGGGTTCCTCATCCACTTGAGAGATACTACGGTTTTCTCCGTGACAGTGGGAGCGAGGATTGCATCATCAGGTGATGGCCCAACCGGGTTCAGGAAGTTGGAACGTCTATTTTTATGTAATAGTCAAAAAGTTTGACTTCATCAAAATGGTAGATGAACCTTGTATATATAAGGAGATTGTAGAAAGTAAGGTTGTCAGACACGTATTGTACGTAGATAACATACTCTTGATAGGAAATGGTTTCCTATGCTACACTAGGTCAAGCTCCTCTTATCACGGAGATTCTCAATGAATGATCTGGATGATGCCTGCTACATCTTGTGGACTTAGATCTATGTAGATGTTGGGAGTGTCTCAAATCTAGGTACATAAACACCATACTAAAGGGGTTTAGTATGGAAGTTTCTAAGCATGGTGGTTTGTCCACTTTCTCATGGATCACTCTCTCCAATACTGATTTGGAGAGAGCTCGCATGCAAGGGATACCCTATGCTTCGGCAGTAGGCTCTATCAGAGTGTGCGATGTTATGTACCAGACCAGATGTAGATGACTAACTAGGTGTAGTGATCAGGAATCAATCGGATCTTAGGAGAATCACTGGATAGCTGTGGAGGACATTCTTAAGTGCTTGAGAAGCACTAAAAGAAAGTTCTCGGTTCGAGCTTCCAGAGTGATAAGTTCGACTAAGAGTCAGTCACAGGCATTGTCTTTACCCTTGGTAAAGGGACGGTATGTTGGAAGAGTTCCAAGTTAGATACCTTGACATACTAGACGATAATGGTTGAATACATTGCTACCGACGATACTACCAAAGTTCCTGTCTGGACATTTCTTATTCATGAGATGAACAAGGTTCCTACCATTGAGCGTCCAATAAGTGTTATTGTGACAATAATGGAGTTGTGGCTTTGGCCTAGGAACGCAGGCCCCACCAGCGTTCCAGACACATTCTGAGGAAAGTATCACCTGATTAGTGAGATGTTTGATCTCCAAGGGATCGAGGTTAGGAGAGTTGACATGAAGGATAAACACAGCGGATCCACTTACAAAGGCCTTACCCCTAGAGAGAATTCTATACAATGGTTGAGTATGGGATACTACAACCTCTGCTATATTGTTAGGTATTGGATACTACAACAGATGACCTTAGTTCAAGTAGGAGATTGTTAGTTATATGTATGCCCTAGAGACCATTACTGTACCTGCGATGTATATTGTAATAGATGCTTCGACATATATAAGAAAGACTTTCTTGCTCGACATGATAGTATGCTATCTGGTTGCACTTTATCTTAACATGTAAACAAATACTGTTTTGTGATCACATGTTGATAAAGCCCTTAAGATGAGTATTTAACTACCAGGACTATGATATAGATCATACTAGTGGGGACTGGGTAGTCGATAAGTACATCATTCAAATTTTCCTAGTCGTGGGAGTATCGAGACAGGGCATCGATACTCCAGAGTAGACTAGCGTATGCGCTTCTTGACCTATATGATAGGCGATGGATGATCCCATATCCATTGGTGTTTGACATCAGAAAAGGTATACGGATGCTCAGTGGAGACTGGGTACACTGAATGGACTCGCCGAGAACTCCTAAATGGTATTATACCTATCGTCGGATAGCAGTTCTCTGGTGACACGGGTACAGATTAGTCTGTAGACCCGAGATCGTCATAGAGTCTTGGGTGATTCCCACCGTGCTTTGATTTCCACCATACCACGGTCAAGAGATCGTGCAAAACGGTGGATTTTGGGTACAGTCCCGAATCACATGGAGGTATTGAGCGATAGGAGGGGTTTCGTATCTCCCGGTATTGGGAGTTGATGTTGCGCTGTGCTCGATTGGCTATAACAGGAAATCCCTGGACAGGGTTGCTGAGATTTACTGGTAAGTGTTATCCGTAATTTCTCGAACAGTTATGGACCCTGTATCGGCATGACTTATCAGGCTATTGGGGTCTGACGTTATACCACCCCTAGGCTGTTGATATGCGATATATCAGTCGAAGAGACCGGACTGTACGGTAGTATTACTGATTAGATTCATAGGAGTTATAGCAGGCTTGCTTGTTGATCTTCTGATCGCTCAATACCCGGGTGGCCGTTACGTTTAGCAGACCGCTTGCGGCTTGTGGGTGTTCGATATGATCATCACCTACTGCTGGCGTATTGACGAGTCTTTAGAGTCCTACAAAGAGATTTCCTGGTTCATGCGAAACGGAGTAGGAGCACATATGTGAAATGTTCAGGACCGAGATTAATACGAGTATGAGATACCGTATTCTATTCTCGCGATATGTGATATTGTAACACATTAGAATGTGTTTTGTGGCTAATTATATTTTAATGTATGGATTTTAATAAAAAGTTTACCAAATTAAGTTTCAAATATTTTATCCTATTTATTGAGTATTTTATTAGATTTTTCCTAGGCTTGCACACACTTGTACATGTTAACTAGAGTGTTAATTTGAGGTTTAACCACTTCTTAATCTAGGTTATAGTTTGTTTGAGTGTTATGGGTTTATTGTTCATGGTTGTTTTAAAAATAAAAAGGATTTAAATTATAGTTGAAGTGTTGACTTTGGGGGGGAGAGAGAGAGGGAAAGCATAGGGCAACATGGCTCAAGCCATGCCCATTAAATGAGGGAAGAGAAAGAGAGTGGAGGTTTTTTTTTGAATTTCCTCTCATTTCTCTCTTTGTTCTCTCTTTTCACTCACCCTCTCACTCTCACACACACACACACACACACACACACACTCAGCAGCAGAGAAGCAGCAGCCTCAGCATCAGCAACAAGCAGCAGTGGCAGCAACAACAACCTTAGCATCAACAACAACAACAACAGAGATAGCAGCAGCAGCCATCATCATCATCAGCAGAATCAGCAGCTGTAGCAACAGCAGCCCCAGAACTTGCAGCAGCTCCTTTCACTTCTTCTCCTGCTCTCTAGGGTTCTACAGGGTATACTTCTTAACCCAATCCCCTAGTTGCTTAAGTTGTGCATCGATTAGCTTCGATTAGTGTTAAATAGCTAGTTTAGTGCTATTGATGGTGATTTGAGAGATGTTGTGGCAAATTGATGATTGTGTTAGTTAACCTAGCCTATTTTAGTGTTGTTAGGGTTACTTTAACTGAGTATTTCCCTGGATTGCACTAAAATACCATAGGGTTTGCTTTTTGTGCAAATTAGCGTTTTAAAGCGATTTATTGGCAATCTGAGTTCTGCTATTGACCCGGACCCTTCAGAACAAAATTGAGGAAACTGGAACATGCTTATTAGGTCAGAACCACACCACCCAAACATGAGTCCCCCTTTCCCAAATCTGGCCGCCAATTTAAGACATCTGGCCGCAAATTGCGGCCAGGAAGTGGGGTGGGGTCTTAGGGTTTTGGCTACTGTTGTCTGCAGTGTATTGTAGTGTTTTGGCATGTCTAGTTTTGTAAGATTTGACCTGTAGGAAAATCTGGGGCAATATATCGTATTTGGTGTCCGTTGTGTTTGCGCGATACGTGAGTGGGTTCTGCGATCCAGCGTGTCGCGACGTGTCGCGATGGTTTTAGACGCGTACATACACGTTCTAGCGTATCGTGCACACGCGCGTTTAGTTCGCGACGTGAGTTTCTCGTTTTGGGTTCGATATCACGTTTTGCGGAATATTTGGTTTATATACGATTTCCATGTCTTATTTGCAGGTTTGCAAGAAGGGATTACGGACACTGCTACAGGGGGGAGCAGATGGTAGGATTCACCTAGCGTGGAGTGTAGGTGAGTAGATTTAACATCTACAGGGTAATCGCCCGCATGGCGTTATGCGTCTGGGCTAGGATTCTAATACTTGTCGCATATTCTACGTCATTGTTAGAATTGCGCCTTTACCCTATTTTACTTAGATATAGTTGTACTGTGACTAGTAGCCGTAGGGCACTGCACACATTATTGACGGTTCATGTTGCACGAGCAGGGATTGTATGCTACACACACACCGTTAATAATTGCCATGTCACACACTAACCATTATAGATGCTATTGCTTATCACACATGACGTCTAGCTTATCGGTATACCTATAGTGTATCATACCTTTAGTGATAGGTACATATACACCTTTCGATACAGCTACAGGTATACCTTGCACATATTTTACTTATACCCAGGGGGGTATACGACATCGGTTCTTATAGGTAGATACCTATACATTGCTACACCTGTATGTTACACACATATTCAGTTGCTGTTACATATTTACCTTTACTGATGTTAATTAGCTGTACCTTATTGGTTTCGCATACATCTGGTTTCAGCTACATATTCTCATTTATATGCTCGCATTTCAGATATATCGCATATATTTATTCCTGGATTTGCGCATTGTTGTTTGGATTTCACATGATGATTTCTGGATTTGGGAACCGTGGGAGCTCATGAAATTATGCATATATTGAAAAACCCGATTTCCTTGATATGATATTTGCGCAGCCACCATGAGATTTATCGGTTCTGATTATATACTCCATACGAGGTGTGGTTGCCGTATGAGGGTACATGGTGGGACCCGGTATGGTTCCCCTCGGCAAGAAGATCGATGGATGTTGCCGATTGAGCCCGGAGGCGGGCTAGTACCTACCGGTGACAGTACTAATGACTCGGCGGGGGTCATGGAGACACCGTTGGGAGTCATGCACGTATGCATACGTCGAGAGGCGAGGGTCAGAGCTAGGCACTCGTGCTTTCGGGACAGCGTATGATACGTACCTATCAGGATTTCTGTGTCGAGGCATGGCACATTGTTTTCATGATATTTCTTTTAAACACCTTTGTATATATAACAGGGGATTAGCCGCTGTTATATATACTCTTACACCAATATTAATGGAATGGGACGCTAATATATGTGTATTGACCCCATCATATTTATTTCTGCATATATACATATACTTAGGATGCTACAAACTTACTTGTTACTTTGACTTGGGATATCAGGTGATTCATTGAGATTGGACATATATATGGGATTATTGATTTGTGCATTCGGGATATAGGAGATTACTCGATATTGTACATTAAGGAGATGTGAGACTCATATGATATGAGAGCCCAACTTGGGGGATGATTTGAGGATTTGGGATTTGAGTGTCTTGATGGATTGTGATCCTAACATAATGTCAGGTTTCCGTGGAAATGATATATTCCACCCGCTACCTCACACTTATCTATTTTATGCACAGTTTCATATATTGGTAGTACCTGTTAGTGTACCCTTATGATTGCTGCATATTTGCATTCTCATATCCCTATTGCATAGTTATTGCATACTATTGTCATCTTATTATTGCCTTACCTATTGATTGCACCTGCTAGTGTACTTCCCATTATTCGGCATTTACATGACATGTTATTACTGTAATCGCATATCTTAGATTCATGCTGTACGTACATTCCTGCGATTACCTGCATATGTTATCTACTATTTACGAGTTGGCAACTCACCCCCGTTGTGCCACAGGTGTTTCAGGTTGTTTACTAGAGTGGTCGAGGCAGGCTATTCAGTTATTCAGCTATCATCTTTTGCTACAGATACCGCATCAGCTCACAGTACTATTTTGCTTAGGTGGGTTAGATGATTATCTGTATTTCATATTGTACATTCGTTGTATCTTGTACTCTCCATCTACTATTATGTGGTTGACTAAGAGACTTGGTGAGGACGATATTGTATATTATTGTGGATTTGTTGTCTTTTATTTACAGCTTTCTCTCTATTGTCTTTATTTCTTCTCTACGGCGTCGTATATTTGTATTGTATTCATCTTGGCTAGTTTTAACAAAAGGGGGTGTTGCCAAAATTTTAAAGAAAGAAAGTAGAACTTTTAAAGAATTTGGGTTGCGATTTCAAGTGTTTCAAAAACTTATATTATATTTTCCGTATTTTCTTGGTTTAGATTTCTGGGTTTTGGCTTTCTTTTACTGCTTTACGTCTTTAGGCGTTGCGTAGTATTAGGGCCGTCACGGGCCAATTTTGTGTCGTGACAAAGTTGGTATCAGAGCGCTAGGTTTTACCTTTCGGAGTGTAGGATGACCTTAGTATGATGGAGTAAGTAGCTTAAGCAGAGTAACGTAGTGTGTGTATGTCTGCAGCATACCCACGGTGCGGTACTTTGCATTAAGTGACCTAAGTACAATTTGCTTGAAATTCCTTCCTTGATGATTCGGATCCTTGAGATTCGATTCCTTATTCTCATCGAATCTTATATCTATTTATAGCCTTGCCACCGATGACTATGGGGACTCAGAGTGATGCAGCGAGGGCCGAGGTCAGAGTTGGCTCGGGTGAGACGAGTACTGACTAGGATGGCACTCAAGTTGCACAGGTGCAGACGGATCAGCCTACGATATATACTATTGATAGGCTTTTGGCAGAGATGCAGGACTTCCACCAGACGATGAGTTCATTGGTTGAGGTCGTTCGGGAGATACGACAGGAGGTTGTCACCCCTGTTACTCAGTTGTCACTTGCGATCAGCGTGCAGCAGTCCGTCACCTACAAAGCACCAGTGGTTGCAGCTCCAGTTGACGAGGCACATATTCCAGAGGCTCAGAGAGTTCCAGGACAATGGAGGACTCATACCGGTGTACCAGCCCAGAGGCAGAGGTTTGGTCATCGAGACAGGTTTCGTGGGCGTCGCGGGAGTAGTAGAGGCTTAGGACGAGGACAGTCGTTCAACTCTCATCCCCAGTATGGTCAGCAGTCAGCGCGTGGATGTTTTCGATGCGGAAGCCTTCAGCACTTCGTCAGGGATTGTTCCTTAGCTTGGCGTCAGGATCGTATTCAGAGAGGCCGTGGACGTGGAAGGTTCGCTCAGAGGGATCAGTCTACCAGAGGAGTTCAGCCTGTTGCGGGTAGAGGGCAGACACAGGAGTTCGCTTCTACTCATCTGGACGCGCAGATGTCCAATGCAGAGTTTTCAGGTATCCTTATTTCGCATGTTCTTTTGATGTGTTCGTTTGTTTTTCATGCTTGTACCGTGGTTGGGTAGATTAGTCGTAGTTGTGCTAACTTCTGTCAGCGATTCTTTTGTTGCGCGACACGTATTCAGTTGTGTGCCAATCGGATAGGAGATAGAGATTCGTCCGTCGTTTTGGTCCTTCTAGTGATGTTGGATTTGACGTTCTCCTGGGCACGAACTGTTTAGTTACGTGTTAGGCGTCTGTGGACTACCGTGTGGAAACAGTTAAGTTTGTTTTCCCGGCAGGTCAGTTCTTGTTGTGCAGGTGGATAGTTGTGCCGCCTCTCACAACTTGAATTCAGCCTTTTTCGCTAGTCGGCTACTGAGGAGATGTCGTGGATTCTTGGCGTTCATTCGTGATACCGGAGCCACAGTGGGATTGTTGGACCGGGTTCCTTTCGTGCGAGAGTTTTTCCGACGTTGTTCCGGATGAGCCGACGAAGCATGGGAGCTAAAGGATCAGCTGCAGAGTTGTGGTTTGGGGAGTTTTGTGCGTCTTAGTGTTTCTCTTTTGGATGCTCCTATTTCTGTTCGTTAATGAGAAAGACGGCAGTTTAGGGTTGCGTATCGACGGATCGTTAATTGAACCGGCTTACGGTGTGTATGGGTATCCTTTACCTCGCATTGACGATTTCTTCGATCAGCTCCAGAGTGCGAGACATTTTCGAAGTTTGTTTGGGATCGGGTCATCATTATTGCGGTTCGGAGTGATGGCATTCCGAAGACTGCCTTATGCGTACGACGGGCTTTGTATGTTTTTGTGAGTCGTTGGATTCACTGATGCCCTAGGAGCATTCGTAGATATGATGAACCGGATTTCTTCAGGCCGTTCCTCGACCAGTGCTGTTGTGTTATTTACGACACTCTGGTCTATTTAATATGTCTTGAGAGACAGGAGCAACACTTGGGGATTTGTTTTGCAGATACTGGGAGTGCACCAGCAATTGCTAGATTCTTGGAGTGTTTCTTCATGATTGTTTTGTGTTGACTCCTAGGACTTGTAGTCACGAGAGATGGTTTCGTATGGTTCCGAAGGAGATCGTGGCCGTACAGCTTAGGTCCAGACTTGTGTACAGGACGGAGGTCCGCAGATTTTTGGGCTCAGCAGGTTCTTACCGCCGTTCGTGCAAGATTGCTAGAGTAGTACTGCACCGTCGACAGAATGGACCGGAATGGAGGTTTCTTTTCTGTGGACTGAGGCATGTGTGCGGAGTTTCGGCAGTTGAAGATTCTGTTAACTGCATCAGTTCCTTCTTTGTTCTTGGTTCGGGCGACCTTGTTGTTTAACTGTAATGTTTCTTGAGTGGGGCCCGAGTGTGTACTGAGGTGACACTACAGAGTTATCACTTTTGCTTCCCTACATTTGGAGGAAGTACGAGAAGGATATTCCACTCATGATCTGGAGATGGCCGCGGTGGTTTTGCGTTGGAGATTTGGAGACACTACTTGTTCGAGAGTTGTGTCAGGTTTTCCACGGACCACTAGAGCTTAATGTACATCTTCCTGCAGCGGGTTTTGATTATGGTGATAGTCTTCTGCAGATTTACAGTTCTTGTGTGATCGTTGAGTACAGCTTAAGTTCGTCTCTACGGAGGGGACAGCTTGCTCATGTCCGCGCCCGGCCACTTTCCTTAAATCTTTTTCGCGAGACACTGCCCGCCTATGCTCGTTCATCAGTGATACTTGAGCATACTCTGCTGGGTAATGATTCGGAGACCTTGATTTGTGACAATAGTGTGCTAAGTTAAGGACGCGTTTGTGTACCTGATATTATCGGGTAGAGACGTGAAATCCTAGAACAGGCACATCAGTCAACTCTCGGTATTCATTCAAGTTCCACCAGCATTGACGTGACTTGTGAGATAGTTACGGGTGGACAGGGATGTAAAGAGAAATTACAGGTTTCGTTTCAAGGTGTCTGTCTTGTTGTGTGCTTGGGTCGAGCATCTGAGGCCGGCTGGAGAGTTGCAACCTTTAACCGTTCCGAATTAGGAGTGGGAGCAGATCTCCATGAATTTCGTTATGGTGTCTACCCAGGTTAGTCAGGGTGTGGCTCCATTCGGATTCTTGTCGTCCGGTTATACTCAGTCTGCTCAGTTGTTTTTGTTAAAGTTGTGTGTTTGTTTTGTTTGTTGTCAGCAGTTGGGGATCGTCACTCGCCATCGTTAGGGTTCTCCTTCGATAGCTGTTATCAGGAGACACTCCAATTGGCCACCTTTAGGTTTAGGGGTTAGGTCGTGTCGATCACTAGTCTATTTTCTTTCTGACTCTGCGTAAGTAGGACTTTGGACCCCAGCTAGTCTAGAGACTTCGGAGATGATCCGGTTGTTCAGGTCAGGATGAGAGTAGCCCATCGGAAATAGAGGTCTTATGCCGACTGTGTTGGTCGTAGACCTAAGTGCGCAGTGGAAAACCATGTATTCCTACGGATTTTTCCAATGAATGACGTGTTGGATATTGGGAAGCTTGTCCCAGGATTGTAAGTCCTTTCGAGATCCTATAAGCGAGTTAGTTTCGTTGCCTTTAATTTGGCACTTCCGCCCATATTATTGAATTTTCACCCCGTATTCCTTGTGATGATACTTTACAATTACCTTCTTGACCTTTCTCACATGATTTGGCACCAGACCATTTAGCTTGACGCAATCTTTCGTTCACCAGCAGCCAATGGTATTAATGGCTCGGCAGGTGGAGGATCATCGGTCAAGGGTCTTGCCATCTGTGAAGGGTTTTTCTTGGACGTAGCCGTATAGTGAGATAATCACTTGGGAGGCTGCGAGCGAGATTTGAGAGTTGTAATCTTCTCTTTGAAGGTACGCGTAACAGTATATTTTTAAATTCGGGGACGAATTTCTTTTAAGGGGGGCAGATTGTAACACCTTAGAATGTGTTTTGTGGCTAATTATATTTTAATGTATGGATTTTAATAAAAAGTTTACCAAATTAAGTTTCAAATATTTTATCCTATTTAATGAGTATTTTATTAGATTTTTCCTAGGCTTGCACACACTTGTGCATGTTAACTAGAGTGTTAATTTGAGGTTTAACCATTTCTTAATCTAGGTTATAGTTTGTTTGAGTGTTATGGGTTTATTGTTCATGGTTGTTTTAAAAATAAAAAGGATTTAAATTATAGTTGAAGTGTTGACTTTGGGAGAGAGAGAGAGCGGGAAAGCATGGGGCAACATGGCTCAAGCCATGCTCATTAAATGAGGGAAGAGAAAGAGAGTGGAGGGTTTTTTTTGAATTTCCACTCATTTCTCTCTTTGTTCTCTATTTTCACTCACTCTCTCACTCTCTCTCTCTCTCTCACACACACACACTCAGCAGCAGAGAAGCAGCAGCCTCAACATCAGCAGCAAGCAGCAGTGGCAGCAGCAGTAACCTTAGCATCAACAACAACAACAACAGAGACAGCAGCAGCAGCCATCATCATCATCAGCAGAATCAGCAGCTGTAGCAACAGCAGCCCCAACACTTGCAGCAGCTCCTTTCACTTCTTCTCCTGCTCTCTATGGTTCTACAGGGTATACTTCTTAACCCAATCCCCTAGTTGCTTAAGTTGTGCATCGATTAGCTTCGATTCGTGTTAAATAGCTAGTTTAGTGCTATTGATGGAGATTTGAGAGATGTTGTGGCAAATTGATGATTGTGTTAGTTAACCTAGCCTATTTTAGTGTTGTTAGGGTTACTTTAACTGAGTATTTCCCTGGAATACACTAAAATACCATAGGGTTTGCTTTTTGTGCAAATTAGCGTTTTAAAGCGATTTATTGGCAATCTGAGTTCTGCTATTGACCCGGACCCTTCAGAACAAAATTGAGGAAACTGGAACATGCTTATTTGGTCAGAACCACACCACCAGAACACGAGTCCCCCTTTCCTAAATCTGGCCGCCAATTTAATACATCTGGCCGCAAATTGCGGCCAGGAAGTGGGGTGGGGTGTTGGGGTTTTGGCTACTGTTGTCTGCAGTGTATTGTAGTGTTTTGGCATGTCTAGTTTTGTAAGATTTGACCTGTAGGAAAATCTGGGGCAATATATCGTATTTGGTGTCCGTTGTGTTTGCACGATACGCGCGATACGTGAGTGGGTTCTGCGATCCTGCATGTCGCGGTATGTCGCGATGGTTTTAGACGTGTACACACACGTTCTAGCGTATCGTGCACACGCGCGATTAGTTCGCGACGCGAGTTTCTCGTTTTGAGTTCGATATCGCGTTTTGCGGAATATTTGGCTTATATACGATTTCCATGTCTTATTTGCTGGTTTGCAGGCAGGGACTACGGAAACTGCTACAGGGGGGAGCAGATGGTAGGATTCACCTAGCGTGGAGTGTAGGTGAGTAGATTTAACATCTACAGGGGAATCGCCCGCATGGCTTTATGCGTCTGGGATAGGATTCTAATACTTGTCGCATATTCTACGTCATTGTTAGAATTGCGCCTTTACCCTATTTTACTTAGATATAGTTGTACTGTGACTAGTAGCCGTAGGGCACTACACACATTATTGACGGTTCATGTTGCACGAGCAGGGATTGTATGCTACACACACACCGTCAATAATTGCCATGTCACACACTAACCATTAAAGATGCTATTGCTTATCACACATGACGTCTAGCTTATCGGTATACCTATAGTGTATCATACCTTTAGTGATAGGTACATATACACCATTCGATACAGCTACAGGTATACCTTGCACATATTTTACTTATACCCAGGGGGTATACGACATCGGTTCTTATAGGTAAATACCTATACATTGCTACACCTGTATGTTACACACATATTCAGTTGCTGTTACATATTTACCTTTACTGATATTAATTAGTTGTACCTTATTGGTTTCGCGTACATCTGGTTTCAGCTACATATTCTCATTTATATGCTCGCATTTCAGATATATCGCATATATTTATTCCTGGATTTGCGCATTGTTGTTTGGATTTCACATGATGATTTCTGGATTTGGGAACCGTGGGAGTTCATGAAATTATGCATATATTGAAAAACCCGGTTTCCTTGATATGATATTTGCGCAGCCACCATGAGATTTATCGGTTTTAATTATATACTCCATACGATGTGTGATTACCGTATGAGGGTACATAGTAGGGCCCGGTATGGTTCCCCTCGGCAAGAAGATCGATGGATGTTGCCGATTGAGCCTGGAGGCGGGCTAGTACCTACCGGTGACAATACTAATGACTCGGCGGGGGTCATGGAGACACCGTTGGGAGTCATGCACGTATGCATACATCGAGAGGCGAGGGTCAGAGCTAGGCACTCGTGCTTTCGGGACAGCGTATGATACGTACCTATCAGGATTTCTGTGTCGAGGCTTGGCACATTGTTTTCATGATATTTCTTTTAAACACCTTTGTATATATAACAGGGGATTAGCCATTGTTATATATACCCTTACACCAATATCAGTGGAATGGGACGCTAATATTTGTGTATTGACCCCATCATATTTATTTCTGCATATATACATATACTTAGGATGCTAGAAACTTACTTGAGACTTTGACTTGGGATATCAGGTGATTCATTGAGATTGGACATACATATGGGATTATTGATTTGTACATTCGGGATATAAGAGATTACTCGATATTGTACATTGAGGAGATGTGAGACTCATATGATATGAGAGCCCAACTTGGGGGATGATTTGAGGATTTGGGATTTGAGTGTCTTGATGGATTGTGATGCTACCACGATGTCAGATTTCCGTGGAAATGACATATTCCACCCCCTACCTCACACTTATCTATTTTATGCACAGTTTAATATATTGGTAGTACCTGTTAGTGTACCCTTATGATTGCTGCATATTTGCATTCTCATATCCCTATTGCATAGTTATTGCATACTATTGTCATCTTATTATTGCCTTACATATTGATTGTACCTGCTAGTGTACTTCCCATTATTCGGCATTTAAATGACATGTTATTACTGTAATCGCATATCTTAGATTCATGCTGTACGTACATTCCTGCTATTACCTGCATATGTTATCTACTATTCACGAGTTGGCAACTCACCCCCGTTGTGCCACAGGTGTTTCAGGTTATTCCCCAGAGTAGTCAAGGCAGGCTATTCAGTTATTCAGCTATCATCTTTTGCTACAGATACCGCATCAGCTCACAGTACTATTTTGCTTAGGTGGGTTAGATGATTATCTGTATTTCATATTGTACATTCGTTGTATCTTGTACTCTCCATCTACTATTATGTGGTTGACTTAGAGACTTGGTGAGGACGATATTGTATATTATTGTGGATTTGTTGTCTTTTATATACAGCTTTCTCTCTATTGTCTTTATTTCTTCGCTACGGCGTCGTATATTTGTATTGTATTCATCTTGGCTAGTTTTTACAAAAGGTGGTGTTGCCAAAATTTTAAAGAAAGAAAGTAGAACTTTTAAAGAATTTGGGTTGCGATTTCAAGTGTTTTAAAAACTTATATTATCTTTTCCGTATTTTCTTGGTTTAGATTTCTGGGTTTTAGCTTTCTTTTACTGCGTTACGTCTTTAAGCGTTGCGTAGTATTAGGGCCGTCACGGGCCAATTTTGGGCCGTGACAGATATCGGTCGGGTATATGTGATATAGCCGGGTTATCGGATAAAGTGTTGATTCGATAAGTTGATTCCTCTGATATTAGTCAGTTATATGTACTATAGCCGGATTATTAAACCATGAGTTGATTTAATAGTTTAATGTATAATTATATATTTGATATATTAAATTACATTAACTAATATTAGCTCACTTAAGATTTCTTTCTCACTTTTTGAAACATTGATATATATATATATATGTGTGTGTGTGTGTGTGTGTGTGTGTGTGTTTCTCACTTTTTGAAACATTGATATGTGTGTGTGTGTGTGTGTGTGTGTGATATATTAATTGTATTCTTTTTTGCACAAAATATATACATGATATATATTGTTGTGTCATGCTAGGTTACACATGCAACATATATGAAACTAACACCATGTTAGGGTCAATATTTATTCTTAAGTAATTACAAATTAGTGGAGATATTTTGATGGTTTGAAGCTTGGAGAAGCTTTAAGATAACCATTGACTTAGTCCACTCTTTTGTTTTTCCTTAAGATATTTATCAACTCAACCATTAACCATACACAATGGTTAACTTTCTACAAGGGTTAGATATATGATATACTCACCCATGGTTGCATTTCTAACCTCATGAGTTCATTCATCTTCTTCTTCTTCATCAAGTGAGAAAAGCTTGCTAGCTTTTTCAAAAGTGATGGAAACTTGTGAGAGTAAGTGTATATGCCCTAGGGGCCATTATTGTATCATACTAACTTGTATATTACTTAATGGAAGCTTGGGATATTCACAGTTGTATTAACAGTCTTGCTCAACATAGTAGTATGCTACTTGGTTTATATCTATCATAATATGTGTATATGTTTCTTTTAGCATATCACGAATACATATTGATAGAGCCCTTTGGATCTTGCTTGACTACCAGCGTTGTGATGGCAGTCACACTAGTGGGGGCTGGGTAGTCTACAAGCACATCCTTTTTCAGGTCCCTAGTCGTAGGATTATCGAAACAGGGCATCGATACTCCGGAGTAGACTAGTGTGTACGCTTCTCATTCCAGTTGGGGAGATGGTCTGTCCCACAGCCATCAGTACGTCGTACGAGAGATAGTATGCAGGTGCTCGTTGGGTTAAGGGTACACCGGACAGGACTCGCAGGGAACTGTTGGTTGGTTTTATACCCGTCGTCAGTTAACAGTTCCCAGGTGACATGAGTACAGCATAGTCCGTTGACTTGACACTGCTGCTTCGTCTCGAGTGTGATCCCACTGTTCTTAGATTGCTACCCTACCACGGCTCAAAGGAGTCGTGCAAATAGGTAGCAGTTGGGTGCAGTCCCGAAGCACTTGGAGGCAGTGACATGTAGAAAGGATTCGTCTCTCCCGGTATTGGGAGTTGATATCGCACTGTGTTTGGAGAGCCATTACGCAAAGTCCATGTCCAGGGCAAACGATATTTACTGGTAGGATTTCCAGTAGCTTCTCAAGGTGTAATGGGCTTCGCTTCGACACGACTTATACCGCTTTTAGGGGACTGACGCTTGCCACCCCCTAGGCCCGATATGCAATAGTATTAGACGAACAGACTGGACTGTACGGAGATTCTCACATCAGGCTCAGTAGGAGTTCGGATGGGTTTCCTCATCGGCCTTCTTATCGACATCTACCTGGAGACCGTTACGTACAGCTAGTACCGCTTGCGGCCTGTGGTTAAACCCACTGCCAGCGTTGTAACACCTTAGAATGTGATTAGTGGTAATTGTGTTTTAATGTGGGGTTTTTGGTAAAAAGTTTACCGAAATGATTTTCAAATAAATTATCTGATTTTATGATTATTTTATTAGAATTTTATCCGGACTGCACACTCTTGTGCATGTTAAGTTGGGTTAAGTCTAGGGTTAAACCATGTTTAGATGAGCATGGTGGGTTAACCCATATGTTAAGCTAAAGTGTTTTAATTAGGGGATTTGAGTTTTTAAAATTTGAAATTTAATAGGTGTTGACTTGTGTAGAGGAAAGAGAGGGCATGATGGATGTGCCATGCTTGGAATTTAATGAAGAGAGAGAGAGGGGTTGACTCTCATTGTTTGTTTCAAATCTATTGCTTTCTCTCACTCACATCTCTCCCTCTCCCTCTCACACACACACCAAAAAAAATCCAGCAGCAGTAGCAGAAGTGGTAGCAGCAACAACAACAACACCATAGCAACAGCAGCAGCACAGCAACACCAGCACAGCAGCAACACCAGCACAGCAGCACCAACAACAACACTGCAGTAGCAACAACACGGCAGCATTAGCACCAGCAAGTATCAGCACAACAACAGCACCAGCAACATCAGCAGTGGTAGCAGCATCAGCAACAATAGCATCAGTAACAACAACAGTTCAGCAGCAGCAGCAGCATAGCAGCTCAGCAGCAGCAGCAACACCTTCTTCTTCTTCTTCTCTTCTCCTACATCCTAGGATCCCTAGAGGTATAATCTCTTAACTTGACTTCTTTCTTGCTAGGTTATGGTTATTTATTTTAGTTTAGTGTTGATTATGTGGGTTAGTGCTAGTTTTGGGTGATTTGAGTGAGATTTGGCCAAGTGTTGGTTTTTGTTGATGATATAGCTTGACTAGGTGCTATTAAGGCCACTTAACCTAAGATCTACCCCAGATTTCATTAATTTGCCAGATCATTGCCGTTTGGTGTAACTTAGCATTTCATATAGACTTTTAGGATATCCGAGATCTGCTACAACCTTGATCATTTTATAGTTTAGCAAACTCCTACAGAATGGTGTGCAGGCTTTTTTAGAGTAGGGTGTAGGTTTTAGTGCTCTTCTCCCTCCCCGTGACCCGGCGACATCCCCCTCATTTCCGGCGTCGCCGGCCCCCTGGTGAGATGAGGAATGGTGCTGTGCTGAGTGGTGCAGGTAGGTTTTTGGCTATGTGTGGTATTGTTTGGGTTTTGGGTTTTTACTGTTGGTGAAATCTGGGGGAGTTGGTTAGCTTTTTTGTGTTTTGTGTACTTTTGACGGTATTTTGATGGTTTAGTTAGAGAATAGGGTAGATTAGGGTTTCTAGGTTAGAGTAGCTCTAATATTTGCTGTTGGTATCACTTGACTCTTGTAATTTCACCTAATTTCATAAAACACCCTATTGTTGCAAACATAGTGCTTTAAGGTGTTTTTAAAATAAAACTTTAGGATACGTAGAATCTGCTGTATCTAGGGTAGTTTTCTTAGTAAGCAAACTTATATACTAGGCTGTGAATGGTGTTAGGATCCTAGGGTAGAGACCTGGGCACACTCCACCGGGTTTTGGCCGGTATTGTCACGACCCGAAAGAGCACGTGACTGGACCTTGAACCATATGAAGTCTATAGGACTCCATCTGATCCAAGTAAGCCAAAAGCCCAGAAATCTAAAACCCTTTTTAAGAGTAAAGAAACATATTTTGTAAATTATTTTCCATTGAGGCATTTTATCAAACATTTACTACGTATAAACAAAGAGCACAACCCACACAAGAAATACAATATACAACGCCGAAGGGCGAGGATCAAGACCCAAGAGAATCTCCAGTAAGCAAGAAAATCGTAGTACTACTGAGCGCGACTCTAAGGTCGAAAATAATACATCACTAGTGTCTAAGTCTGAAACAATATACAAGTTTTGGTTGATGGAATTTCTAGATACAATGAATAATACATGTACAACGGCGGTTCTGATACAAAGAACCCACCTACCAAGCAAAACACCCGCAAAGGAAAGCAGTGTGCCAGAAATGCCGCTATGGAACCTGTACGGCAAACCTGCAAGAACTGCGGCACAACGGGGGTGAGTTGCCAACTCGTGAATTGAAAATATCTACAAGCAGAAATTGAAAGCATGACATAATCCTTAGTCAAAACGATCTGATATAATATAAACCTCAAATGAATAAGTCTGAAGCATGGTAAAGTGGCAAAGTAACATCTGAACATAAGTGTATTGCCAAGAACTCGTGCCAGTGCCTCCCGTAATAACATATCATAAATATAATGTATGTATGCGGTGAAATGAAAGCAGAAGGTATCATGAATGAAGTCATCAGAAACTCTGTGTCGAGCATCGACACAAATATATATCTCAATATCAAATAAATACCATATATCATGTATCCGATATGTGTGCAACATCCATAAAGGTACTCTATCAGGTACTACTAATACATGATGCAATGCATATAAAATGAATGTAGGGTAGGGGAGATATAATATACCATCGACCATAAAGGCTCCTCTCATATCGAGCACATAGGCTCCTTTCCTATATCGGCATCCGTCAGTCCGGGTCAGCCCCCACTCTCATATATCGGGCATCCGTCAGTCCGGGTCATCCCCCACTCTCATATATCGGGCATCCGTCAGTCCGGGTCAGCCCCCACTCTCATATATCGGGCATCCGTCAGTCCGGGTCAGTATACATATATATTTCAGCGTCCCATACCACTGATATATTTACGCAGGAGTAAAACAATCCAGAATCATCATATGACACCATATCACAGTGCGAAATCCATGAATTATAATACATGCAACATGAAACACTAATATGAGCATGGAACTATGTAAAGGCACATGCACAAAGTATATGAATCAATAACATATAAGCATGCAATGCAATGCGAGCCGTAGAATAAATGGTTAATGAATAGTAATGCAGCTTGCCATTTGAAATAAGAAAAATCGGGGTCTTTGTAAAATAAGGGCTACAGTGTTTTTAAGATACCCCCGATTCGTTAGTTGTTGAAATAGGTATGACTTGGGTCTAGTCTAACATCCACTATGCAAACTACAGATCTAAGCATCAAGTCAACTGGGAGGGGTATGGAATCCACCTAACTCTGAGTCGATATAAATATATATACATAAAATAGTCGGTGATCCCGCCTCAATAATATCGCGTACAATACAGTATATCATATGACAATCCTCAAGTCATGAGTGCAGATCTATCATCAATATAAAACTCGTACGGTACATTGTCGTACGGCATCCCAATAGCTGGGTACGGTTCAATTATCACAATCAGTTCATCATTTAATTGGTATCCTCATCATCATATCGCATAATCTGGGGTACTGATCTAAGTCTAGTACAACCGATACCATCAATATGACTGCGTGTGTAAACACACGTTCCAAGGCCCGCTAGAGATCACATGTCGTATCCCACATACGAATCATATCAAATCGCCGATCTCGCGGCACTATGCCCAAATCATCGACTCACCTCCAATATCGTCCAATATCATCAAACACAGTGCAAGCATAATGAATGTGCAAGGGTGTATGTGTAGGTGTAAATCTATTCCAGGGTTCGCGACTATGAACTACACTAGTTGCTCCTAACCCTAAACTACCCATAATACACCTAACACAATATCCACGACACACTATAACGATCATATATATAAATATACATGATATCAACTACGGACTGCGGGAGTGCTATACGCCATCCACCCGACTAGACCCTGTAGATATAATATACTCACCTTGCGTCTTCATTTGTGGACGTCGCCACGCGCTTGCTTGTCGTCCCGGAGTCTTCATGGGGTACCTACACGTCAAAGTATCGTATTGCGTATTAAAACCAAATTAAAGCTAAAACGGCATACGAATCCCAAAACGATACACTATGATCTATAGGTTAGAACCTCTGGACAACGCCTTCCAAAACCATCAACAACCCTCGATATCGTCGTATAAATGCCAAATAGTCGAGGTAAAACACAATACACAATTCAGAACTAAAAATACGGAATACGGAAACACGAATCCAAAACAGCAACTAAGGAAATAGGCTCCATATTTCACCCTAGGTCAATTTAGACAAATCTACACATACCAGGGGTCTAATCTATACATGTAGGGGCTACAGAACCAAAACGACACAAAATGGGGCCGGTCTGGCCGCAAATTGCGGCCAATGGGATTAAATCTGCGGCCGGGTCATAGAGTTAGGGGCTAGGGTCTTGGGGTTAGCTTCCTGGGTGCCTGCACATGTCACTGTCAATTCAATATAATTTTCAGAGTCTCGGGTTGATAGCAGATCTCATATACGCTTATCAGATTCCACAAACTTTCGGATATCGGTTTCTAAATCCGTATTCTAGGTCTTAAGTCTCAGGTTTGGGTCTCAATTCATGCACTAGGGTGTTTATATAACCTCAACTGAGTTCAATTTCACATTACAACCCAAAATTCCCTCAAACCCTAACTAGGTTTTCCTCAAATCCACATAGCCACACAATATCGGTTCTAAACTAAACATGGGGTATAAGTAATACTAAAACTAAGCTAAGGGTTCAGTAAATAGCTCATTTGGCAACTCAAGAATTTTCTTGAGTTGCCCCTAGTGGCCAAAATCCTCGCTTTCTTGGTCCAATGTATAGATCTTGAGCTTGTGCACATTTTTTGTGAAATGATGATGGGGTTTTGGTGTAGTTTTCATGGTGATTTGGGGCTATTTAAGAGGGGAGGGAGGTGAAGAGCAGCAGCAGCAAGGGCTGAAGGGGGAGAGAGATGAGTGAAGGAAATGAAGGAGATGGCTAAGTCCTTAGGTCAAAGGAGACCATACCTCTCACTCTCACCAAACCTCATATTTTATTCTAAAACATTTTCTTTTCTTTTCCTTCAAATTCCTTCTCACTCAAATAGTGAACCCCAAAATAAAACCGTGGCAAGAAAAATGCAACACAAGTGTAGGAAATGTTATGTGCATGATTTGCACAAAATTGCCCGAAAACCCGATTAGCGATTTTTAATCGCGATTAGCACTAAATTAGCAAATAACTAATCAAAACAACTTTAAAATGGCATAATTCTTTAAATTACCCGATTTTAGAATTTTCCATAATTTTTCCAAATTTTCCCCATTTAGTTGTATTTAATTATACCGAATTATTAAAATATTCAATAAAGTAATATTAAATTATAAAATTTCCTAAAAATGGTATTTTTTATTTTGAAATGTTACAGGTATCCCCGCCTTGCCGCCGGCCAAATTTTGGTGAAGTGATTTGGGTTTTGTTAGGTAGTTGTCTGTAGTTTTGCTGAGGGGTTTGGTCTTGTTTATTTTTCTTGTTTTTGCTCCAGGTAAAATCTGGGACCTGTTACCTATATTTAGCGTAGCGGGACTTGCGCGACACGTACGATGCGTGTTGAGTTGGTTTGCGGTGTGTTACAGCGTATCGCTGTGTGCCGCAGCGTGTCGCGTTGGTTTTGGCATATGCACACACGTTACGTATGCGTGCGCGTTTAGTTCGCGACGCGAGTTTCTCGTTTGGTTTTAATATCACGTTTTTGCAATATTTTAGCTTATGTGTTGCCTTGTGTAAATTCTAGGTTCGCATGCAGGAACTTCGAGCGCTACGGAGAAAGGAAAGCAAGTAGTCGGACACACCTAGCGCGAGATCACGAGTGAGTAGATGTAACATCTACGGAGGACAATCGTTTGGATGGTGCAAGTCGCCCGATATTTTTAGTAATTTAAAAGATACCTAGTGATGTTAATAATTATAATTATCACACTTGTATGTTATCTGCTGCATTCATGCTCTATACTGACATACATATGCAAACTCATTCTATAGGACGCATGCACCATTACCAGGGTTTTTATATACAGCACGAGCACTATTCATGCGTACACACACGCCTTGGTAATTTCCATGCCACAACACTAGATAACTTATAATCTAGAACATTGTCACCATATAGCTGCTTAAAACTGTGCTTTTGCATTAAATCCTTAAAATGAAATTGTAGAATTGCTATTCATGTGCATGTACCTCATTACATCATTTGCTCATGCCTAGGCTATTAATCATACATTGCAACTTGATTATTGATACCATATGCATTCATAATCATTGACATATGCACTCATGATGATTTCTTGAGATTTATGATATTTCTGGTTTTCGGGGGAAGCCACAAGAATTTCTAAACTTGGTACTTTTTAAAATAAGCAAAGTTGCGGTTTTCTAGTGATGTAAGTGTCGTCCACCATGAGTTTGCTATGGTTTTCGAGACCCGTTTCGAGGAGTTGGATGAACCGTCTCGGGTACATGGTGGGCCCGGTAAGGTACCCCGGGGCGAGAAGGTCGCAGATGATGGCGTTGAGCCTGGCAGGGGATGGATTACCTGCCGATGACTTTTTGGCACGGCGGATATCCAGAGGATACCGACCGCGGCCACAGATGATGAGATATTGATATTTGAGATGGGTCAGCAGGACGGCTGAGGCCACAGATACTATGATATGGATATATGAGATTTGAGACAGTCTTGAGGTGTCGTTGCTGGACATGGATTCTGGTTGATTCTATTGATATTATACTGATATTTAAAAAGAGTTTCAAAAAAAGAAAAGAATGATTTCTTATACTTACATATCCAGATCACGAGTTGATTCATGTTGCATACATACCTGTTAGTACATTCCTGTTGCATACATACCTGCTAGTATATCCTGCCATGACTGTATTATAGATGCTAAGATACTTGCGTGCCTGCATGCGATAGCCTCCATAGATGTTATTTATTACTCACGAGTTGGAAAGTCACCCCCGTTGTGCCACTGCTTTTTGCAGGTCCGCTCCGTCAGCACAGTAGCGGCGGACGCATTAGCTTCTTTTGCCTCTTTTGCCTGGACCCGAGGCTTTTGCTTGTAGGTGGGTTGTGTTATCATTTTGTACCACCTTGTATATTCATTGAATCTAGAGTACTCCATCTACTGTATCAGCTGCACCTAT
This sequence comes from Agapanthus africanus, assembly GCA_030015575.1. Taxonomy (NCBI): domain Eukaryota; kingdom Viridiplantae; phylum Streptophyta; class Magnoliopsida; order Asparagales; family Amaryllidaceae; genus Agapanthus; species Agapanthus africanus. The sequence goes on along the minus strand of CM057339.1, from coordinate 584,358,010 downwards.
TATTTGTATTATTTTATATTGACCTAGAGGCGAGACCGTGAGATTTGTGGATTTTATGCTGTATTTTGGGGTCGAGCTCACTTGAGTCGACATGTTATTTTACTTGTGCTTCTTATGCTTATTTATGCACATTGATATTTTACATTGCTTGGGATTTGTGACCGCCTTGAGGCGAAGAGCTAGCTCCCGCTTGGGGATGCCATATTTCATGATTATTCATTTATACTCCAGTTTTGTACTCGCTTGGGGGCCCGTTTTTACAAAGGAGACTCTGCCGGAATTTTTGGAAAAAGGGATGTTGCTTTTAAAAAGCTTGATGTGACTTAATGGATTAAATCGCTTTCAGTACATTGGTTTTTCCTTCACTCTATTTTCTTAATCGGTTTTTGATTTCTGGGCTTTGGCTTACTTATTTTACGGACGCCTTGAGACGTTTCATAACTTAAGTGCCAGTCACGTTCCGTACCCTGCGGTCGTGACAAAGTTGGTATTAGAGTGATAGGTTTTACCTTTCTGAGTGTAGGATGACCCTTGGTAGATGGAGTAAGTGGCTTAAGCAAGGTAACGTAGCGTGCGTGTGTCCGCGGCATACTTGCGATACGGTACTCCGCATAGGTGACTTTAGGATATACTTGCTTGAAATTCCTTCTTCAATTCCGTGTATCCTATGATTCTATTGCATTGTTCTTATTATCCTGTTTCTTGTACCAGCTACTATGCCGCCGAAGGCTACGAGAGCGCAGAGGGCTGCCGCCCGAGATGAGATCCGAGCAGGCTCGTCCGAGACGAGGACCGAGCAGGGTGGTATACCCACGCCTCAGGGACAGACTGATCCGCCTTCCCCAGGCCGCATGGATAGGCTAGAGTCTGGTATGGAGGAGCTACGACAGATGATGGGAGGTATGCAGGAGCTACGACAGATGGTTGGATCCTTAGTAGAGGCTAGTCGTACGCCGAGATCGGAGGACGTACCTACCACATCACAGACGACAATGGTACCTGCTGCCCGGACAGTTGCTCCTACCACTACTACCGTGGCCGTTCCTCTATCGCTACAGGATTTCATGAGGCTGAGACCTCCAGTATTCACCGGCACCGATGCGGCAGAGGATCCACAGACATTCCTTGACAGATTAGCCAGGATTTGCCGTTCGCTCAGATGTTTTGACGATCGATGGGTGAAGCTTGCGAGTTTCCGTCTAGAGGGCCTTGCGCAGACGTAGTTTGAGTCCGTTGAGAGAAGTCGAGCTGCAGGTCTACCTCCTATGACTTGGGCCGAGTTTACAGCGGTATTTCTGGCTCGTTTCCTTTTAGAGAGCGTTCGTGACGCTAGGGCTCGTAGTTTTAAGGCCTTGATCAAGACTCCAGGGATGACGGTGTCTGAGTACGATGTCCAGTTCACGGAGTTGTCCTGATGTGCTCCGTATTTGGTGGATACTGAGGAGAAGAGAGTGAAGAGGTTCGTACAGGGACTTGACGCCCAGCTATTTCTTTCCATCGGCGCACAGCATTTCGACACTTATTCAGCTGCTATGGACACGGCATTGCGGATGGAGGCAAGCATTTCAGCGACTTCGGTCGTTTCCGGGCCGAAGAGGATTCATACCGGTATGCGAGATCAGAGACATCATGCCAGATTCTTTCCGAGAGATGGTGCCGACAGAGTTGTTGGACGAGGTCAGCTGTATGGTTCATATCCGCAGGGACAGCAGCCATCGCCAGGATGTTATGGGTGCGGGAGTCCGCACCATCGTATCAGATAATGTCCGGTGAGACGACAGGGGCCAGCGACAGTTCCACATGTGACCTTACCACCATCACCACCTCCTCCTCAGAGAGCTCTACTTCCTACCCCAGGCGATGCTCCACGTCAGTTAGGTGCCCCCAGAGGCCGTGGATGTGGTGGTCCTATTCAGAGAGGACGAGGAGGACAAGGCCGAGGGCGAGGACACCCAGCTATTGGTGGGAGATAGGCCCGAGTATTTGCTTTGACACCGCAGGATGCGTAGGCATCCAACGCCGTTGTGATAGGTACCTTGCCAGTTTTCTCTTTCGACGCACGAGTATTATTCGACCCAGGTTCCACACATTCGTATGTCTCTATACACTTTGCATCGATGTTGGGCCGTGAGTCATCATCGTTAGATCAGCCGCTTGTGGTCATTACTCCGGTAGGCGAGTCGTTTGTTGCTCGTTTTATGTTTCGTTTGTGTTCCGTTCGTATCGGGGAGAGGGATTCATTGGTAGATGTGATTCTCCTCGATATGTTGGACTTTGATGTGCTTCTGGGCATGGAATGGTTAGCCACTTGTTATGCTTCAGTGGAATGTCGTAAGAAGGCAATCAGATTTAGCTTTTTGGGAGAGCCAGTCCTTGTTATTCAGGGAGACCGCAGTGTCACCCTTCCCAGTTTGATTTCGTCTCTTCGCGCCAGTCAGCTACTACGGAAGGGATGTCAGAGATTCTTAGCCTATGTCTGTTCTACTCGAGCTGCAGAGGTTCCGTTGGACCAGGTCCCGGTTGTTAGTGAGTTCCCTGATGATTTCCCTGACGAGCTGCCTGGGCTACCGCCTGAGCGCGACGTTATGTTCTGCATTAACTTGATTCCCGGCTCGGGACCTATTTCCATACCGCCTTATCGGATGGCCCCGGCGGAGCTTAGAGAGCTGAAGGATCGGTTGCAGGATTTGTTAGATAAAGGGCTTATTCGACCTAGCGTTTGTCCGTAGGGTGCTCCTGTCCTGTTCGTCAAGAAGAAAGACGGCAGTTTACGCTTGTGCATCGATTACCGTAGGCTGAACAAAGTTACCGTGCGGAACAGATATACTTTGCCATGCATTGATGATTTGTTTGACCAGCTTCAGGGGGCAGGATATTTTTCGAGGATCGACATGCGATCAAGATACCATCAGCTGCGAGTTCGACAGGAGGATATACCGAGGACAGCTTTCCGCACGCGCTACGGCCACTATGAGTTTTTGGTGATGTCATTCGGACTCACCAACGCCCCAGCAATATTCATGGATTTGATAAACCGTATATTCAGGCCGTATCTCGACTAGTTCATCATCGTGTTCATTGATGATATTTTGGTGTATTCCCGGAGCCGAGAGGAGCACGAGCAGCACTTGCGGATCACGTTGCAGACCTTGAGGGAGCACCAGCTTTTCGCAAAATTCTCCAAGTGTGCATTCTGGCTGGACAGCGTTGGTTTCTTGGGCCACGTGATTACGAGAGATGGCATATGTGTGGACCCGAAGAAGATCGAGGCCGTTCAGCAGTGGCCCAGACCGACATCAGTTATGGAGATCCGCAGTTTCTTAGGCCTAGCTGGCTACTACAGGCGATTTGTAAAGGATTTCTCTGGTATTGCTGCACCTTTGACCGGATTGACCCGGAAGGGAGTTCCTTTCGTTTGGACGGAGGAGTGCAAGCACAGTTTTCAGCAGCTACGGACTTGTTTGACTACGGCGACGGTATTATCTTTGCCCTCAGGATCAGGCGGATTTATGGTCTATTGCGACGCTTCACGAGTGGGGCTAGGGTGTGTATTGATGCAGCATGACAGGGTGATCGCGTATGCTTCACGGCAGTTGAAGAAACATGAACAGAACTACCCTACTCAGGATTTGGAGATGGCTGTAGTGGTCTTTGCACTTAAGATCTGACGACATTACATATACGGCGAGTCGTGCCAGATATTCACTGATCACAAGAGCTTAAATTACATATTTCAGCAGCGAGACCTGAATCTCAGACAGCGACGTTGGATGGAGCTGGTGAAAGACTATGATTGCGAGATCTTGTACCACCCAGGCAAGGCTAATGTGGTGGCGGATGCTTTGAGCAGGAAGCCCGGGGGTAGTTTATCTTACTTGAGCGCAGTACAGAGGCAGTCGGCAGCAGATTGGCAGATTTTATGCGACAGCCGAGTTGAGTTCGAGTTCACTCCGACAGGGGGACAGCTTGCGCATGTCCGTGCACGTCCGTAGTTACTTGACCGTATTCGAGAGGCACGGCCCAGTGATGACCGACTTTCAGAGATCATGGAGCAGATTAGGCAGGGCAGAGATTCCGAGTTCGTGATCGATGATCATGGAGTACTGCTATTTAGGACTCGATTATGCGTACCAGACTCTGAGGGACTGCGGCGTGAGATTGTTGAGGAGGCACATAGATCGACATGCAGCGTTCATCCGGGTTCCACCAAGATGTACCGCGATTTGAGAGATGTCTATTGGTGGGACGGGATGAAGAGAGGTGTCACAGACTTCGTGTCGAGATGCCTGACTTGTCAGCAAGTCAAGGCCGAGCACCAGAGGCCAGCATGAGAGTTGCAGCATTTGCCCATTCCGGAGTGGAAATGGGAGCAGATATCTATGGACTTCGTTGTGGGTCTACCCAGAACCAGGAAAGGGTATGACTCCATTTGGGTGATCGTGGATCGATTAACGAAAGCAGCTCACTTCCTGCCAGTGAAGACCACTGTCAATTTTGCTCAGTATGCCCAGATTTACATCGACGAGATCGTGCGGTTGCATGGCGTACCGACATGTATCGTGTCAGACCGAGGCACCCAGTTTACCAGCCGACTATGGCAGAGACTTCAGGAGGCATTGGGCACCCGTTTGAGTTTCAGCACGGCATTTCATCCGCAGACCGACGGCCAGTCAGAGCGGACTATTCAGACTCTCGAGGACATGCTCCGAGCGTGCGTTTTGGACTTTGGTGGTAGCTGAGATCATCATTTACCTTTAGTGGAGTTCTCCTACAACAACAGCTTCCAGGATACTATTCAGATGGCACCTTTCGAGGCCTTGTATGGGAGGAGATGTAGATCGCCCGTCTGTTGGACTGAGCTTAGCGAGAGCAGTATTTTAGGACCGCAAATCGTGCAGGAGACGACCGAGAAAGTACAGTTGATTCGAGATCGGATGAGAGCGGCTCAGAGCAGGCAGAAATCGTATGCAGACAGGCGCCGTCGCAGACTAGAGTTCGTAGTTGGCGATCATGTTTTTCTGAGAGTCTCTCTGATGAAGGTGTTAGTGTATATGCCCTAGGGGCCATTATTGTATCATACTTGTATGTATATTACTTAATGAAAGCTTGGGATATTGACAGTTGTATATACAGCCTTGCTAAAAATGGTAGTATGCTACTTGGTTTGTGTCTACTTTAATATATGCATATGTTTCTTGTAACGTATCACTTATACATATTAGTAGAGCCCATAGGATCTTTGCTTGATTACCAGTATTGTGATGGCAGTCACACTAGTGGGGGCTGGGTAGTCTATAAGCAACATCATATACTTGTCCCTAGTCGTAAGATTATCGAGACAGGGCATTGATACTCCAGAGTAGACTAGTGTGTGCGCTTCTCATCCCAGTTGGGGAGATGGTCTGTCCCACAGCCATAAGTACGTCGTACTGGAGATAGTATACAGGTGCTCGTTAGGTTACGGGTACACCGGACAGGACTCGCAGGGGGACTGTTGGTTGGTATTATACCAATCGTCAGTTAATAGTTCCCAGGTGACATGAGTACATCATAGTCCGCAGACTTGACACTCTACTTCGCCTCGAGTGTGTCCCACTGTTCTTAGATTGCTACCCTACCACGGCTCAAAAGAGTCGTGCAAACAGGTAGCAGTTGGGTGCAGTCCCGAGCACTTAGAGGCAGTGGCGGTTAGAAAGGATTCGTCTCTCCCGGTATTGGGAGTTGATATCGCGCTGTGTCAGAGAGCCATTACGCAAAGTCCCTGGCCAGGGCAAGCGAGATTTACTGGTAGGTTCCAGTAGTTTCTCAGGGTGTAATGGGCTACGCTCCGACACGACTTATACCGCTATTAGGGGACTGACGCTTGCCACCCCCTAGGCTAAATATGCGATAGTCTTAGACGAACAGACCGGACTGTACGGAGATTGTCACATCAGGCTCAGTAGAAGTTCGGATGGGTTTCCTCATCGGCCTTCTTATCGACATCTACCCGGGGACCGTTACGTACAGCTAGTGCCGCTTGCGGTCTGTGGTTAAACCCACTGCCAGCATAGTGTCGAGTCTTTAGAGTCCCACACAGAGAGTTTCCCTGCTCCAGGCGAAACGATATAGAGGTCGTATGGTTTTACGATAAGGGTTCGGACGCATACGTGTGTTTACGCACGTACGACGTTCGGATAGTTTTTACTAGTCGGCTTTGGTTTAAGCCAGATTCTAGTATCAGGTTATTGGATTTATACAGTCTAAAGTTTTTCCGTGTTTTCACGGATAGGAGGGGCGTTCTCGTAATTTGTCGAGAAGCTTCTAGATGGATGATGACATGGAGGGTAAGGTGGCATTAACATTTAATGAATTTGTGAGTCACTTAGATGAATCATTCAAGTGAGTTAATGAAGCACTCACTTGATGATTCATTGCATATATTTAATGAAGCATGATGATAATGCATTTTGATTTATTCTTTTTTATTTTCTTATGCTTCATAATATATTAGAAGTGAGAAGCTTTTTCATTGATAACTTATGCTCACCTTCTCTCTCCTCAAGCTCTCTCTTGAAACCCTAATCCTCCCCTCTCATGTGTTGAGATCAAGGATTAGATAGACTAATACATCCATAACCTCACTCTATATCCCCTAGGTAGCTTAGATTAGCACTTTGAGCAACCTAGTTATCTCAAGTTAGAGATCAAGCTTGGCGTAGGAGCTCTCGGGTGGATCGTCTTTGACTCGAGGAGGCCGTTGAAGCGCCGATGTTCCAAGGGGCCTACGAGGAGTGGAGGACAGCGATGAAGACCCGAAGGACAAGTAACGTGAGGTATAACTTCGAATCCGAGTAGTTTAACCTCTCGTAGTTTGCTAGTAACGGTTTAGACACGATTCATGCGCTCAAGTCCGTGTTACGAAGCTTTGATAATCGTTTTTTCATATATTCCGCCTCCCCGCAAGTTCGTGGGGTGCGTGACATGGACTTACAGTAGTATCAGAGCCAACTAAACCATTACTAGCTTGTTAGCAACTAATTAGAAGTTCGATCGACGGAAAACACGAAAACGAAACCCTGGAACCCTAACAGTTTCTGTAAATTTTAAACGTGTCGAAAAAAATATTTGATATGCCTTAAAATTCACAGCAGGTAAATATAAGAATTCTGGGAAAATACGGAGTTCTAACTCGGCTTAATGGCCGCGGATCCGCGGCGGAGTCAACCCCGAATTGACTCCGATTTGCTCTACAATTCATATATTTTGGTGTTCTGTTTTCCTGTATGTTCTGTTTCTGCCCAGGTTACTTCAGTGGTGGTTTGCTTTTGGGGTAGACACGGAAAAAGGTTGTTGATCGATGTTCTAAGTTATTTGCTAATTGGCTTTTTATCTGTAATGTTTAATGTATTCGTAAACCTCCCCTAACTGCTAGTATGTCGGTTGGCAGGGGGTTGCACATTTCTGTAATGTTTATTGTTTGTGTATATGGACTTGATTGGAGTGTTGTGATGATTAGCCGGGGTTGAGATGGGTTTAATATTCATTCATTCGATGTAAATGTAATATGATGTAATATTCTTTTGCGAGGCGCATCCAGGTTGCGGTTGTAGCCACCGTTGTATTATTTCTTTTTACAGTTTTTGCTCCTAGGATAGATCCAAGGCGGCGTACACAAACTACCGGGTATGTTGAAGTGTTTAGTGGCCTACTCACGTTGTTGAGGGAGACCGCTTCGCTTCGGGTACTTGGCGGGTAGTTTGCCGTACCCGTAGGGGTCTAGGGTTGGGGTAATGGCTATTCATCACAACTGTGTAATCCGTCTTTTATTGCAGGCTCAAAGCAAATGCGGATTGCTAGTAAATCCGATAAAGTTCATCAGTGATCTGGAATGCTTATTATTGCGTCTGACGAATGTACAATATCTATATATGATAGCTATTAGACGTCACTTATGTTTTACATCAGCGCTAGCCCAGCCCCCGCTCTGCGTTAGTTAAGTAACCTAACGGGTGATGACGGGACCCCGTGGCGAATGCGGATGGCGTAAGAGGACTTGGTATTTTCGTTGTTTTCTGCAATGATAGGATAAATGATGGGACGCATTATTATAATGCAAAGAAAATAAACCATAGTTTAATCGTTGGAACAAATTTAAAAGAAACCACTCGGTTATTTTAAAAGAGCAGAATTTTTAATTACGGAGCTTTAACCACTCCTTTTAAAAAGCTATCAGGTTCCTTCGATTATATCAAGTTCACTACGTTCACGGTTTTGCCAAAACCATTCGTAGCCCTCCGTCATTTCATTTAAATATTCAGTAGTATTCAAGCTATGTATTTTGACCTTCACCAAGACATAGTGATTGGTAGCTGTTGAATATTTATCTGTAGCATAGATAGATGCATTGGTTTGGGACAGTCGTACTACTATTTTGGCCTTCGTCAAGAGTATGTACGGGTGGGTTCAAATTAACCTGGATAATGACGGGTAGAACTTGACATGTGACTTATGATATGTTGGCCTTCGTCAAGGTCATAAGGGCATGGGGCAAAAATCTATATCGGGAATTTCTAAAGAAGCTGAAATTTGCAGAGAGAGCATACCATTTTGGAGTTTGATGAATGTTGGTAGGATTCCTTCAACATTATCATACGATGATATTTTGGATCCCGATCCTACTGTGAGTATATACTACTTATCAGGAGATTCGTCACTTAACGATCAATGCTATAAACCAAGTAGGTGCCGAGAAAGGTGTCAGCGGGGCTACGCCCCCAGAGAAAAGAGGTTATTTAATTAAGGAACTTCGCGAAAGCGTTGGAAAACCTCCCTCGAAGTATCGATACTGACCTGGCTGAACGGTTAAGCAAGAATTGTACGGTGAGAATAGTCCTGGCTAATTCTTCTTTTATGGTTTGAGGAGGGATTCAAGAAACAGTGGGAGCCATCCTGTTTAGATAAACTAAAAACCAATCTAAACTTGCAAGAGCATCATACAAAAATGGTTTCTTCTCTTTCTCTCATTGCAGCGACCTTGTGACCACACATAGGTTACATCTAGATAACAAATTGACTGAATCTGACTTATATGACTGGCAAAGGTCTGTCCAGATGTCCATTGCCTATAACAAGCTGGACCACCCTAACACTACTCAAGATCCCACCGTCCCAGGTCCAGTTTCCACCGTCGCGGATATGGATATCCGTCAGACAAGGAAAAAGGATAAAACGAAAGCCAAGTGCCTCGTGTTAGCTTCAGTTGATGGTGTATACCAGAAGCAGCACGAGAAGATGGACATAGTTTCCATCTTTCTCCATAACAATGATTTATATGGAGAGCAATCTCATATCACAAGATATAAGACCTCGAACGAATTAATTCAAGCGAGGTTGGCTGTCGGGTCATCTGTAGGGGACAATGTCCTTACAATGACTAGCTCTATTGATAAGCTCAAGGACCAGGAGACCACGTTGGGAAACGAGTCATATACTTACTTGATTGTACAATCTCTGCCTCCTACCCTGAAGGAAACCAGGGAAGTAGAAGGAAAGAGAAGGGCAAAAGTTTTGGGACTGGATATAGTAAAAGTGGGACGTTCCTATTGTTATAGGATTGGGCATAGGCAGAAAGATTACAGGGCTTTAGAAGCCAGTAGCCAGGATACGAAGCATGTTGTGGATTCAGCCTCAAGTGTATTTGTTATTGAGAAAAGTTTGTCAATTAACTCTACTTCCTGGGTACTCGATACCGGAGCAGGATCTCATATCTGTAATTCATTACATACTTTGAGAAACCGTAGAGTTATGAAGGTAGGTGATTTGTCTCTCAGAGTTGCAAACGGAATGAGCGTGGACGCTGAATCCGTGGGAGAATATCGCCTAGGTTTGACAAGTGGGCAGATATTGATTCTACGTAACTGTCTGTATGTACTTAGTATGACTTGTAATATCATATCAGTGTCCTCACTTTCAAAAGAGTGATATGATTTTACATTCGTAAGAGATGTAGTTCACATCCACCTAAATCAAGTTTTGATTGGGTCCGGTACATTAGATAACGACATATACGTATTGAGTCAAGCTCAGGTTTTCAATGTCCAGAACACACTTAAAAAAAGTCTCCGGAATTAAATCAGGCTTTCATATGGCATTGTAGACTAGGTCACATCAATGAGAGAAGGTTGACTAAGTTACATAGAGAAGGATATTTGAATCCGTTCGAATATCAATCTTATGCTACTTGTGAATCTTGTCTCATAGGAAAGATGAGCAAGACTTCATTTACTGGACACAGAGTAAGAGCAAGCGAGCTCTTGGGACTCATACACAGTGACGTGTGCGGTCCAATGTCTACACATGCGAGAGGTGGTTAATTTTACTTCATTACTTTTACGGATGATTTCTCTAGGTATGGACATGTCCATTTGATGAAACATAAATCCGAGGCCTTTAAGAAATTCCAGGAATACAAGAATGAAGTGGAAAACCAAAAAGGCAAAAGTATCAAGACACTGAGATCTGATCGAGGTGGTGAATACTTAAGTGCCGAGTTCCTGGGTTACTTAAAAGAGAATGGAATTCTCTCTCAGCTTACTCCACCATACACACTACAACACAATGGTGTATTAGAAAGAAGGAATCGAACCCTATTGGATATGGTTCGTTCCATGATGAGTAAGGCTGAGTTACCGCGATCTTTCTGGGGTTATGCGCTAGAGTCAGCTGCATATCTTTTGAACAAAGTTCCAACCAAGACTGTGCCTACCACACCATATTAGATGTGGAGTGGGAAGAAACCCTATCTTCAGTACCTGAAGACATGGGGATGTCCAGCTTTTGTAAAAAGGCAGCATGCGGACAAGCTCGAGGCACGATCAGTACAGTGTAAGTTTGTGGGATACCCAAAGAACTCCAAGGGGTATTTTTTCTATTACGCAGAGGAACAAAAGGTTTTGTTTCTCGTCATGCCCATTTTCTGGAACAGCAGTTTTTAGAAAAAGGAACAAGTGGGAGCGTAGTAGAGCTGGAAGAAATTCCAGAACCACAAGCTAATACTGAAAGCTTGGAAGAACCAGAAGGTTCAGGAGAACAGGACATCCCAGCGCCACTCCGCAGGAGTAGTAGTCAGTCTCATCCGCCCGAAAGATACTACGGTTTTCTCATAGACGGGGATAGAGAGGATTGCACTGTTGACTATGATGAGCCTACTAGCTTCCAACAAGCCATTCAGAGCGGTGACTCAGTAAAATGGTTGGATGCAATGCGGACCGAAATGGAGTCCATGTACACTAACAAAGTATGGACTTTAGACATTGCTCTAGATGGGGTACAACCCGTAGGATGCAAATGGATCTTCAAAAAGAAGATTGGTGTAGATAGACAGGTTGAAACCTATAAGGCTAGACTTGTTGCAATGGGTTTCTGTCACGCCCCGAAAGAGCACGTGACTGGCACTTGAACCATATGAAGCCTATAGGACTCCATCTGATCCAAGTAAGCCAAAAGCCCAGAAATCTAAAACCATTTTGAAGAATAAGTAAAGAAAACCGGTTCAAAGAAGTGAAGAAATACAGGTTTGAAATCAAGGTTTTTAAATAACTAAGCCGAATGTGCTTTTTAAAAACGGTACAGTCTTTTCTAGAAATTTCGGCAGAGTTTCCTTTGTAAAACTGGCCCCGAATGGGGTAAACCGATAATAACAAGATATAACATGATAAAGGCATCCCCAAGAGGGAGCTAGCTCTTCGTCAATCGACGGTCACAACCACGCAAGATATGATAATATACAACGCCAAGTGGCGAGGATCAAAATCAAAAGAAAGCTCAAAAGTAGCAAGAAAACCGCAATACTACTAAGCGCGACTCTAAGGTCGAATAATACAACACTGTCTCTGAGTCAGAAAGAATATACAAGTTTTGGTTGATGGACAATTTCTAGATACAATGAAATAAATAAATACAAAGGTGATTCCTGATACGAAAGAATCCACCTACCAAAGCAAATCACCCGCAAGAAGGAAATGTGCCAGAAATGCCGCAATAGAACCTGTACGGCATAACCTGCAAGAGCTGTGGCACAACGGGGGTGAGTTGCCAACTCGTGAATAGAAACATCTACAAGGATAAATCGAATGCAAGACATAATCCTAAGTCAACGATCAGTAAAATATCCACAAGAGTACATCTGAGCGTAAAAAGGTGGCAAGGTAACATCTAATCATGTAAATAGTGCCAGGTACTCAGGTAACAACATGACATCAGTGTAAGGTATGTCTGCATGAAGTATCAATGAAGAAATATCAATAATATCAATACACATATATTAGCGTCCCATACCACTAATATTGGTGCAAGATAAGTGTAAATCCAGTCTGTACATCTGTGGAACCCGTCCACCTGTCACCCACTGACAGCAAGCATCATGTATGCAATGTGAGGATATAAATAAAATCATGGAAAACCCATCATGAAACCCGTGCCAAGCATCGACACGTAAATCCTCATCCATATGGGGCTCCGTCTGCGGATATCGGCCCTCGGCCCCGGCAGTATGAGTCAACCCATGTCCATCTCTGGGCTCCGTCTGCGGATATCGGCCCTCGGCCCCGGCAGTATGCCCATCTCTCGGCTCCAGGCGGTATCCCCCGGATATCCGCCGAGCTCAGGTAAAATCACCGGTAGGTACTCGCCCGCCTCCAGGCTCAATCGGCATAACCCATCGATCATCTCGCCGAGGGGAACCATACCGGGCTCACCACGAACCCGCAAACGGTACATCACCTCCTCGAATCGGGTTTCAAGCACACGTCTCAGCACCGAGAAAACGCGTGGTGGACGCACCGAAATATCATATCACGAGGTACCGGGTTTTCATAAAGTGTCTCTTTTCTTAAATAACCCCACGGTCCTCAAAAACCAGAAATCACATGAAAATCGAACATCCAGCAGTAATCCAATGCGATATACTATGCAATCAATCCATGATATATGCGACATGTAAAGAGAGTAATCATATCGGAAATCATGCAACATGGAATAGGAATGCGCATATGTCGAATGAAGCATCATATCACAAATGCAATAGTACTACGGTGTAGTGACATGGCAATTATCGATGATGAAGTGTGTGAGCCGGCAAGTAGTGTACGTGAAACATACGCATCATCGATAATGGTGCTGGTGTCCTAACAGCATGATAATAATATGGTAATGAACATATGCCAGCAATGCGAATAACATGAATATGCGGAAATCTAGAAATCAGCAGCACAGTGAAGTATCTACTATGCAACTACATCTAAGTATCCTGTCAATCAGGAGGGGTAGGTGTGGAAACCACCTAAAACTGAGTCAATGTATATATGTAGATATATAGTCGGTGATCCCGCCTCAATGTCATATCGTAAGATATCCTCTAGCTATGAGTGCGGATCTATCATCAATATCGGCTCGTACGGTAAATCATCGTACGGCATTCCCAAAAGCTGGGTAGGGGTCAACATCTCATTGTCTCATCACATAACAAATATCACCATCATCAGATCATATAGTCTGGATGTACTACTCTATCTCTAGTACAAACGGTAACATCGGTAAAGTATGCATGCGGGGGTAAACACACATCCCAAGCCCGCAAGAATCACAAGTCATATCCCACATATGGATCGTATCAAATCACCGATCCCAGGGCACCAAGCCCACAATATCGACTCATCTCCAAAGTCGTCACATATCATCAACCACAGTGTAAGTACATGTGAAAAGCAAGGGTATGTGTATAGGTGTAACTCTATCCTAGGGTTCGCGACTATGAACTACACTAGTCACTTCTAACCCTACCTTATCCAAAATACACCTAATATCACAATACTATATAATAAGCTATCTACGGACTGCGGGGGTGCTATACGCCATCCACCCGACTTTCCCCCGTAGATATAATCTACTCACCTTGCATCACCAATTGCGGACGTCACCATGCATTTGCTTGTCGTCCGAAGTCTTCATGGGTACCTACACATCAAAATATCGTATATGCGCATTAAAACCAAATCCAATCTAAAACGGCGCATAAACTCCAAAACGATACGATAAGGGGCCTATAGGTGAGAACCTATGGCACGCCTTCAAAACCATCCATAATCCCCTATATCGTCGTATAAACGACAATAGTCGAGGCAAAACACATTCCACCATTTCCAATCCAAAAAAATACGGAATACGGAAACACGAATCCAAAACGACAACATAGGATATATGTCCCAGATTTCACCCTAGAAAGAATCTGTCAAAACTAGAAGTACCCAGGGCCAAGAATTGATGAAATGGGGCCAGGCACGCAAAACGAGGAATTTCCCCACTGGTCTGGCCGCAATTTGCGGCCAGAATGGAGGTTTTGGCGGCCGTACGGATGAGATAGGGGCTAGGGTTTTGGGGTTAGTTTCCTGGGTGCCTGCACATGCTACTGTCCACTCAATTTTATTTTAGGATACCTCGTATGATAGCAGATTCCAAATAACAGTGACAGATTACACAATTTCTCCGAAATTCCGTATTCTTGGTTTCCAATGGGATTGGGCTGGGTTTCTAGCTCTAGGGTGTTCATACGATCTCCACTGAACTCAAATCAACCATCACAACTCACAAATCCTTCAAACCCTAACTAGTTTTCACCAAGTCCACAAATTCACCCGATTTCAATTCTAAACTTGCATAGGGGTATATGAAAAGGTAAAACTAAGACAATGGTTCAGAAATTACCTTAATTGGCAACTCAAGAACTTTCTTGAGTTGCCCCAAGTGGTCACAATCCAAGCTTTCTAGGTCCATCTTGAAGATCTCGAGCTTGCGCATCTTTTTTGTGAAACCGACATAGGATTTTGGTGTGGTTTTAGAGATGAAGTGAGGGGATTTAGTGGAGGGGAGAAGAGGGCTAGGGCAGCAGTAGTAAGGAGAGAGGAAGAGGGGGAGAAATGAGAGGGGAGAGAAATGGCTAAGGGTTAAAAGTCAATTGTCCACTCTCTCTCTCACCTACCCTCATCATTACCTTTTTCTTTTCTTTTCTTTTCCTTTTCTCTAAATCCCTAAACCTTCTCATGAGAATAGTAACCCCAAAAGAAATCCATGGTAACAAAAATGCATAAGTGTAGGAAAAAGTGACATGTGCAAGTTTTGCACAAAATTACCAAAAAACCCGATTAGCGATTTTAATCACGATTAGCACTAAATTAGTGTCAAAATGATCACAACAACTTAAAAATGTCATAATTCACTAATTTATCTTATTTTAGAATTTTCCATAATTTTCCGTAATTTTTCTCCATTTATTTGCATTTAAAAATAGATTTAATATTAAAATAATCAATAAAATAATATTAAATTATAAAAATTCCCAAAATTAATATTTTATATTTTTGAAAATGTTACAATCTACCCCCCTTAAAGAAATTCGGTCCCCGAATTTAAATTTAAAACCCCACTACTAAAACAATCTCAGTAATAATCCAATTTGTCGGGGCTCCGAAAATATCAACACAAAGAACGTCACAGCGCAATGCATGCGCAAGGGTACTGAGCAGATAACTCAAAAACAAAACTCCGTCAAGCACCCCGCAATCATCGGAGTCGATATAAAAACACAATGTCAAATCCAATACAAAACCGATATGATATGGATCGAAACTACACATGTAGACATCCAATCTATACACGTAAAAAGCTGATGTAAAACATGCAAAAGTATATCCAGGTATCGTCTACTGACTAGTCCTGCTCAGCATGAAAGCAAAAACCCAACATCATAAGGGGTACTGCTCCAAAGGGAATAAATCTCAAAAAATGTACGTAACACAATCCTGTGCGTCTGGTGCGCACGGAAATCAAAAATCCAATATGTGCTAAACAGGTGCACAAAACAACATCTAGGTGCAACGGGTGTGCACGAAACCTCTGTCATGGGCAACGTATGTGCCTGACAGCCAAGGTCCGGTGCATCTAACATGCACGAAGAAATCTCGATTTAGTGCATCGGGTGCGCACCAAAATCGTATCTAAAAACATGCGCCCAACATGCGCGAAAATCCAAATCTGTGCATCTATCGTGCACGAACGAAAATCTAAACCCTGCGCACTCAACATGCACGGAATCACGAAATCCAATAACAAACATCGAATAGGTGTAAAGCACATCACCAGCACGGAGTGCAAAACCAACCATCAAAATCCGGGCCAAAATCAACGATAAAATGCGTCTCAAACCAAAATCTGGTGTACCTCAAAGGAAAATCTCACAATCGTGTGCATCAGCGTGCACGAATCAAAGCATAACACTAAAATGCATGAAAACTCTGCGCGAAATATATAAATATCCAGTGGGTGCATGAAACCAATATCATGAAACTCAGTCACCAAAACTAAATCATGCAAACAGAGCACCCAAAATACCGAAATCCAAAATGACGGATACGTGATAATCGAATCACAAAATCACAAATCACAAATACTGTCTTCGGTTGTTCCTCCTTCGAGGTCGAGAAGGAGTCGGTGCAATCCACAGCTAGCAGCGCAGGATATCTACCTGCCTCTTGCTTACGGTCTAACGTCTTCTGACTCTCTGGATCCTTATCTTCTCTGCGGATTACCTATCACGCGGTCAATCGGCTCATCGGCCCTGTCAGGTGTGCTAACGGGGACGATTCCGTTCTGGCACTTCTCTGGTCACCTCTCGGTCAAACCTCACGACCACTCGTAAGGCAGCATATCACTGGCGTCGACCTCTGGCTCTCTGAAAGCACGTCACACATCCGATCCTGGGTGCAACATCATGGCAGCTATGTCCTGGAAGGAATCCTGCTCAAGGTCTCTTCCAATCATGCCTATGCCGATCTGTACAGAGGCTAGCTCTCCTGCATAACCTCTTCTCGCTCAAAGGGCATCTGTGTCCTCAGCACAAAATTTCTCCAGAAACGGGTCACATCGCAACGTCTCTGTAAGCATCTCAGGTCTCTAGTCTCGACGGAAAGCAATGACAGCTCGTCAGGGTCTCACACGAACCTCTTGTTCCAACTGTCTCTATCGTCGTCCACTATGACGTCACGCCAAGCTACTATGCACTGCACCGTCTCGGCCACGGTCAATCTGAAGTCTCTCACACGGACTCGAAATCGCGTATTCTGTAGCTTCATCACTCTGTAGCAGATGTCAGGCCGAACTGGTCCTCGGGAACACGTCCCAACCATCGGAGGAAAACTCATCACTCGTCCGTCCTTGATCAATTCGCAACGCATCTGGGTAGGTTCCTTTATCCGAACCTGGCCAACTACCTCGTCGACAATGCCGAACCCTGGTCTGCTGGGTGTGCGCAAACGACCACTCCTGGTCTAGGTCTTCTCGTATCGTACTCCAGAAAAGTCCTGTCGAGGTTCCTTTCTCAAATCTCAATCCTGCCGAAATGCCCGGAAGTCATCGTCCAATGCTGAAGCTCACGCTTATTCCGGAACGGCTGCATACTTATCGCGCTTCTTTCTGGAAGATATATCCATATACCACGCCTCGGGGTGTGTATCACATCTCTAATGTCAGCGGAGTGGGACGTCATCTCGTCGAAATCTCTTACGAACTCTTTACTTCACTCTGCTCAAATGTCGACTGATTCGGACTCGTCTCATCGTGGCTACACGAACTGCGCTCCGACGGCTATGCTCGCATCTGGAGTCTCCCAAGTAATGTCCCATCACGATATCCGAAAGATGTCGAACCATCCGATCGACTCGTCAGATCCTCATAATCCCCCAAGAGCTCACATCTCGGGTACAGTTTAATAGTATCGAGTACATGCCACAGCGTCGGTGGTCCAGCCGTAGAAGGGCAAACCCAAGCCTCACTAATGGCGCCGCGGAACCGCCGTAAACCCTAAGGTTCAAAGGCTGTCACACGGTCATTAAGTCGAGTTAGGGTTTCATTCTTCTAGAGGGTCCATAGAATCACCTGCATGTCTTTCCGTATACTTTAAACTTGGAAAATAGGCTCCTGACATTCGATCGTCTCAATCGACTCTCAACGAACCTGCGTGAAGTCGTCTCTAGCTGGAATCAATCCACCTGATGATCTCGCCTCGGGGTAAGCGAACTCACCACACGTCCTAGTCATCCATCCTCGGTGACTAGCGACTCGCTATCACCTATCTAAGAACATGCTCATGCTGCAGTAGCTCCAATCATCTGGGCGATACCTCATCATTTGCAGCAACAACTGGCTCATACGCCTGTACGCCGAACAATGCCTCAATCCTCCAGGAAAGGCAACACAATGGCGGTCGTCTCTGAATCAGCCTGCTCTAGATCTGAGTAAGACTCTCCACACTGAAAATCTTCAACTCATCTGGGCCCGCTCTGGCGCAAAATCGGACGAATCACCTTCGTCTCTCAAATCGAGTAGACTAGCTATCATCTGTCGCATATCTGCCTGAAAGCTCCGGCAACCTCAGCTCGTAAGTTCCGAAAGCGACATCCTGTCAATCTCAGCAACAGCTGGTCCATCTGTCTGCACGGTAGCCGACATCACGATCTCGGAGGTATGCTGTACATCAACAGTCCTCTCTCGACTGGCAGCTCTAACAAAGGCACGATCAACCGGTGCAAACCAAGCACTCGCCTCCACTAGAGGTCACAATCACCACACTAACTCGAGACGTTCCCATGTCACCAGAAAACACAAAGGTCGGCCCTCGTACCACACGAACTCACACCGGCCGTAACCCTAGCAGCAGCCCAAACTGCGCTCAAACATGGTGACAGGAATCTCAATCGAGTATCAAAGAGTACACCAGTGGCAAGAAAGGAAACAACAGATCCAAAGTGGATACATGATCATAGGAAGGAACAGTATCAATGGAGGTATGATCATGAAACTAATAGAATCGGGAATCTCAAATGGATGTATAATCCAGGATATGAAAGAATCACTGATCTCAAAACAAATGTCCATCCTAAGGTTCCTTAAGCGGAGTGGCGTGTCGTAAGTATGCCGCAGAACATACCAACGGTACGTCACTCTACTTTAGTCACCTAATCCATCAACCAAGGGTCATCCTAAAACGACGAAAGTTCGGGTTTACACCCCCTCAACCAAGTCTAAGTTCCGTAAGGTCAAGCCTAAGTTCCGTATATATACAACTCCCTAGGCTCCACATAGTCAAACTTAGACTCGAACCAAGGTCAACCTAGCGCTCTGATACCAACTTTGTCACGCCCCGAAAGAGCACGTGACTGGCACTTGAACCATATGAAGCCTATAGGACTCCATCTGATCCAAGTAAGCCAAAAGCCCAGAAATCTAAAACCATTTTGAAGAATAAGTAAAGAAAACCGGTTTAAAGAAGTGAAGAAATACAGGTTTGAAATCAAGGTTTTTAAATAACTAAGCCGAATGTGCATTTTAAAAACGGTACAGTCTTTTCTAGAAATTTCGGCAGAGTTTCCTTTGTAAAACTGGCCCCGAATGGGGTAAAACGATAATAACAAGATATAACATGATAAAGGCATCCCCAAGCGGGAGCTAGCTCTTCGTCAATCGACGGTCACAACCACGCAAGATATGATAATATACAACGCCAAGTGGCGAGGATCAAAATCAAAAGAAAGCTCAAAAGTAGCAAGAAAACCGCAATACTACTAAGCGCGACTCTAAGGTCGAATAATACAACACTGTCTCTGAGTCAGAAAGAATATACAAGTTTTGGTTGATGGACAATTTCTAGATACAATGAAATAAATAAATACAAAGGTGATTCCTGATACGAAAGAATCCACCTACCAAAGCAAATCACCCGCAAGAAGGAAATGTGCCAGAAATGCCGCAATAGAATCTGTACGGCATAACCTGCAAGAGCTGTGGCACAACGGGGGTGAGTTGCCAACTCGTGAATAGAAACATCTACAAGGATAAATCGAATGCAAGACATAATCCTAAGTCAACGATCAGTAAAATATCCACAAGAGTACATCTGAGCGTAAAAAGGTGGCAAGGTAACATCTAATCATGTAAATAGTGCCAGGTACTCAGGTAACAACATGACATCAGTGTAAGGTATGTCTGCATGAAGTATCAATGAAGAAATATCAATAATATCAATACACATATATTAGCGTCCCATACCACTAATATTGGTGCAAGATAAGTGTAAATCCAGTCTGTACATCTGTGGAACCCGTCCACCTGTCACCCACTGACAGCAAGCATCATGTATGCAATGTGAGGATATAAATAAAATCATGGAAAACCCATCATGAAACCCGTGCCAAGCATCAACACGTAAATCCTCATCCATATGGGGCTCCGTCTGCGGATATCGGCCCTCGGCCCCGGCAGTATGAGTCAACCCATGTCCATCTCTGGGCTCCGTCTGCGGATATCGGCCCTCGGCCCCGGCAGTATGCCCATCTCTCGGCTCCAGGCGGTATCCCCCGGATATCCGCCGAGCTCAGGTAAAATCACCGGTAGGTACTCACCCGCCTCCAGGCTCAATCGGCATAACCCATCGATCATCTCGCCGAGGGGAACCATACCGGGCCCACCACGAACCCGCAAACGGTACATCACCTCCTCGAATCGGGTTTCAAGCACACGTCTCAGCACCGAGAAAACGCGTGGTGGACGCACCGAAATATCATATCACGAGGTACCGGGTTTTCATAAAGTGTCTCTTTTCTTAAATAACCCCACGGTCCTCAAAAACCAGAAATCACATGAAAATCCAACATCCAGCAGTAATCCAATGCGATATACTATGCAATCAATCCATGATATATGCGACATGTAAAGAGAGTAATCATATCGGAAATCATGCAACATGGAATAGGAATGCGCATATGTCGAATGAAGCATCATATCACAAATGCAATAGTACTACGGTGTAGTGACATGGCAATTATCGATGATGAAGTGTGTGAGCCGGCAAGTAGTGTACGTGAAACATACGCATCATCGATAATGGTGCTGGTGTCCTAACAGCATGATAATAATATGGTAATGAACATATGCCAGCAATGCGAATAACATGAATATGCGGAAATCTAGAAATCAGCAGCACAGTGAAGTATCTACTATGCAACTACATCTAAGTATCCTGTCAATCAGGAGGGGTAGGTGTGGAAACCACCTAAAACTGAGTCAATGTATATATGTAGATATACAGTCGGTGATCCCGCCTCAATGTCATATCGTAAGATATCCTCTAGCTATGAGTGCGGAT
The DNA here is from genome assembly GCA_030015575.1 of Agapanthus africanus. Taxonomy (NCBI): domain Eukaryota; kingdom Viridiplantae; phylum Streptophyta; class Magnoliopsida; order Asparagales; family Amaryllidaceae; genus Agapanthus; species Agapanthus africanus. Next base: position 584,336,778 of record CM057339.1, on the reverse strand, counting down.
CTATCATCAATATCGGCTCGTACGGTAAATCATCGTACGACATTCCCAAAAGCTGGGTAGGGGTCAACATCTCATTGTCTCATCACATAACAAATATCACCATCATCAGATCATATAGTCTGGATGTACTACTCTATCTCTAGTACAAACGGTAACATCGGTAAAGTATGCATGCGGGGGTAAACACACATCCCAAGCCCGCAAGAATCACAAGTCATATCCCACATATGGATCGTATCAAATCACCGATCCCAGGGCACCAAGCCCACAATATCGACTCATCTCCAAAGTCGTCACATATCATCAACCACAGTGTAAGTACATGTGAAAAGCAAGGGTATGTGTATAGGTGTAACTCTATCCTAGGGTTCGCGACTATGAACTACACTAGTCACTTCTAACCCTACCTTATCCAAAATACACCTAATATCACAATACTATATAATAAGCTATCTACGGACTGCGGGGGTGCTATACGCCATCCACCCGACTTTCCCCCGTAGATATAATCTACTCACCTTGCATCACCAATTGCGGACGTCACCATGCATTTGCTTGTCGTCCGAAGTCTTCATGGGTACCTACACATCAAAATATCGTATATGCGCATTAAAACCAAATCCAATCTAAAACGGCGCATAAACTCCAAAACGATACGATAAGGGGCCTATAGGTGAGAACCTATGGCACGCCTTCAAAACCATCCATAATCCCCTATATCGTCGTATAAACGACAATAGTCGAGGCAAAACACATTCCACCATTTCCAATCCAAAAAAATACGGAATACGGAAATACGAATCCAAAACGACAACATAGGATATATGTCCCAGATTTCACCCTAGAAAGAATCTGTCAAAACTAGAAGTACCCAGGGCCAAGAATTGATGAAATGGGGCCAGGCACGCAAAACGAGGAATTTCCCCACTGGTCTGGCCGCAATTTGCGGCCAGAATGGAGGTTTTGGCGGCCGTACGGATGAGATAGGGGCTAGGGTTTTGGGGTTAGTTTCCTGGGTGCCTGCACATGCTACTGTCCACTCAATTTTATTTTAGGATACCTCGTATGATAGCAGATTCCAAATAACAGTGACAGATTACACAATTTCTCCGAAATTCCGTATTCTTGGTTTCCAATGGGATTGGGCTGGGTTTCTAGCTCTAGGGTGTTCATACGATCTCCACTGAACTCAAATCAACCATCACAACTCACAAATCCTTCAAACCCTAACTAGTTTTCACCAAGTCCACAAATTCACCCGATTTCAATTCTAAACTTGCATAGGGGTATATGAAAAGGTAAAACTAAGACAATGGTTCAGAAATTACCTTAATTGGCAACTCAAGAACTTTCTTGAGTTTCCCCAAGTGGTCACAATCCAAGCTTTCTAGGTCCATCTTGAAGATCTCGAGCTTGCGCATCTTTTTTGTGAAACCGACATAGGATTTTGGTGTGGTTTTAGAGATGAAGTGAGGGGATTTAGTGGAGGGGAGAAGAGGGCTAGGGCAGCAGCAGTAAGGAGAGAGGAAGAGGGGGAGAAATGAGAGGGGAGAGAAATGGCTAAGGGTTAAAAGTCAATTGTCCACTCTCTCTCTCACCTACCCTCATCATTACCTTTTTCTTTTCTTTTCTTTTCCTTTTCTCTAAATCCCTAAACCTTCTCATGAGAATAGTAACCCCAAAAGAAATCCATGGTAACAAAAATGCATAAGTGTAGGAAAAAGTGACATGTGCAAGTTTTGCACAAAATTACCAAAAAACCCGATTAGCGATTTTAATCACGATTAGCACTAAATTAGTGTCAAAATGATCACAACAACTTAAAAATGTCATAATTCACTAATTTATCTTATTTTAGAATTTTCCATAATTTTCCGTAATTTTTCTCCATTTATTTGCATTTAAAAATAGATTTAATATTAAAATAATCAATAAAATAATATTAAATTATAAAAATTCCCAAAATTAATATTTTATATTTTTGAAAATGTTACAGTTTCCGTCAAAGGCCTGGTTTGGACTATGACGAAACCTTTTCTCCAGTGGCTATGCTCAAATCCATTCGGGTCCTTCTTGCTATTGCTGCCTTCCACGAATATGAGATCTGGCAGATGGACGTAAAGACAGCCTTTCTAAATGGAAATTTGGAAGAGAGCGTCTATATGGATCAGCCAGAGGGATTCATTCAGAGTGGGAGCAGCGGTAAAGTATGCAAGTTGCTTAAGTCCATTTATGGACATAAACAGACATCACGGAGTTGGAACATCTGTTTTGATGATACTGTCAAAGAATTTGACTTTATCAAAAATCCAGATGAACCATGTGTAAGTCCATGCTACCTCTCCCGGTACTTTCGGGCATGCGGAATTTGATAAAAAACGATTTTCTTAGAGGTGGTAACATGGACTTAAAACCCGGATCTTTGTTAAATATCTAACTAACAACCTAACTACGAGTTGCTAACTACTCGGTTAGGGGGTTATACCTTTCTTTTTCTCGAACTCCTTCGTCTTCAAGCCTCGATGGTCGTCCGGATCGCCTTCACTCCGTCGTCTCCTTGCGCCGAAGATAGATCCACCTCGAAAGCTTCTACCTTTGGCTTCTTCTTCGGTCTTTGAAGAAACTAGTTCACTTGGTTTGCTAAACCTTTTGAACTAGAGTGAGTAGAGAAGAGTTTGTATGGGATTCTATCTATGGTTCTTGATTCTCAACTCATGAGACAAGTGAACCATAGAGTCAAGAGAGGGAGAGCAAGAGGAGGAAGATGAGAGCTCAAGAAAAAGAGAGAGAATGAGCATGAAAGAATGAGAGAAGACTTTTCTCATTTGGCTCTCATAATCCAAAACAATCATAACACATCATATCAATCAAGTATTATGTGATGGTTTAAGCAACCATAGCCATATCATTTCATGCACTCATTTTGCACAAAAGAGCAAGCAAGCAAAAGTCTTTGCCATGAAATGATAGCTATGGTTATCATGATGGTCAACTAGTCAAGCCTAGTCAACCGGTCAACAAAGTCAACAAGTCAACAAAAGTCAACAAGTCAACAAAGTCAACAACTCAACAACCATGTCACCATAATACCTAATTAATATAATTGTTAATCACATATCATATTCTCATTAGGGTTGAGCAAAAAGTCAATAGTCAACTGTCAGCGGTCAACAACCCTAATGAGAATCCTCCGCCTCTGTCTCTCCGTCAACTGTGCATACACACCCGCATCCGCGTTCCGAGGAACACGAATACAAACTGGTTAAATCCAATCCCAATACAAACACTAGGATCTGGCTTAAACCAAAGCCCGCTAGTGTTTACTGTCCGGACACTGTACGTGCACAAGTGCACGGATGTGACCGAACCCTGTCGCAAAACCATGCGACCTGCCGCAAAACCATGCGACCTCTACTCTTTTGCCTAAAGGCGAATAGCTTTCTGTGTGGGACTCTAAAGACTCGACACTACGCTGGCAGTGGGTTTAACCACAGACCGCAAGCGGCACTAGCTGTGCGTAACGGTCCCCAGGTAGAAGCCGACAAGAAGACTGACGAGGTGAAACCCATCTGAACTCCTACTGAGCCTGAATGTGACAATCTCCGTACAGTCCGGTCTGTTCGTCTGATACATCGCAAGGCGGGCCTAGGGGGCGGTAAACGTCAGTCCCCTAATAGCGGTACAAGTCGTGTCGGAGTGAAGCCCAAAACACCCTGAGATAACACTGGAAGCCTACCAGTATATCTCGATTGCCCTGGCCAGGGACTACTCGTGTAATGGCTCTCCTAGACACAGCGCGATGTCAACCCCCAATACCGGGAGAGACGAATCTTGTCTAACCGTCACTGCCTCTAAGTGCTTCGGGACTGCACCCAACTACCACCTGTTTGCACGACTCCTTTGAGCCATGGTAGGGTAGTAATCAAAGTACAGTGGGAACACACTCGAGACGAAGTGACAGTGTCAAGTCAGCGGACTAAGCTGTACTCATGTCACCTGGGAACTGATAACTGACGATAGGTATAATACCAACCGGTCAGTTCCCGACGAGTCCTGTCCAGTGTACTCGTAACCTAACGAGCACCCGTATACTATCTCCAGTACGACGTACTGATGGCTGTGGGACAGACCATCTCCCACACTGGGATGAGAAGCGCATACGCTAGTCTATTCCGGAGTATCGATACCCTGTCTCGATAGTCCTGCGACTAGGGACCAGCATAAGGATGTGCTTATAGATTACCCAGCCCCCACTAGTGTGACTGCCATCACAACGCTGGTAATCAAGCAAAGATCCTAAGGGCTCCACTAATGTGTATAGGTGATATACTGAAATAAACACAAGTACACATTGAAGTAGAAACAAACCAAGTAGCATACTACTATATTGAGCAAGATTGTTTATACAAGGTGAATATCCCAAGCTTCCATTAAGTAATATACAAACTAGTATGATACAGTAATGGCCTCTAGGGCATATACACTAACAATCTCCCACTTGCACTAAGGCCATGTACTGGCGTATCGAAGACCTATCATCTCGATCAGCCGCTCGAACTGAGTCTGGGGCAAGGCATTGGTGAATGGATCTGCAGTGTTATCTTCTGAAGCGACTCTCCGAACCTCTATCTCCTGGCGATCCACGATCTCCTTGATCAGGTGATACCGCCTCAAGATGTGTCTGGATCTCTGATGGGACCTGGGTTCCTTCGCTAAAGCTATAGCCCCGTTGTTGTCGCAATACAGAGGTATTGGATCAACAATGGACGGAACCACCTGAAGTTCTTTCAAGAACTTCCTTATCCAGACAGCTTCTTTTGCGGCATCAGATGCAGCGATGTATTCCGCTTCCATCATCGAGTCTGCAACGGTTTCCTGTTTGGAACTCTTCCAACACACCGCCCCTCCATTGAGGGTAAAGACAAAACCCGACATGGACTTGGAATCATCCTTGTCACTCTGGAAGCTGGAGTCAGCAAAGGCCTCGATCTGGAGGTCTTTTCCGCCATACACCAAGAACATCTCCTTAGTCCTTCTCAGGTACTTGAGAATGTTCTTTACCGCTATCCAGTGTTTTTCCCCTGGGTCTGACTGATACCGGCTTACCACACTGAGTGCATAAGCTACATCCGGTCTGGTACACAACATCGCATACATTATAGAGCCTACCGCAGAAGCGTAGGGTATAATAGACATGCGATCCCTCTCCAAATCAGTCTTGGGAGACATCTCTTTAGAGAGGGTGATCCCGTGACAAGCCGGTAGGTTACCGCGCTTGGAATCTTCCATACTGAATCTTTTCAGTATGGTGTCGATGTACATGGACTGCGAAAGTCCTAATATCCTCTTGGATCTATCACGATGGATCCGGATTCCCAGGATGTATGAGGCATCACCCAGGTCTTTCATGGAGAACCTGTGTGACAAGAACCCCTTGACAGATTGTAGCATAGGAATGTCATTTCCTATTAAGAGAATGTCATCCACGTATAAAACGAGGAATACTACAGTTCTCGCTACAAATCTACTATAGATGCATGGTTCATCTGGATTTTTGATAAAGCCAAATTCCTTGACTGTCTCATCAAAACAGATGTTCCAACTCCGCGATACCTGCTTTAGTTCGTAAATGGACTTAAGCAACTTGCACACCAATCCGCTGCTCCCACTCTGAATGAAACCCTCTGGCTGGTCCATATAGACACACTCCTCTAAATTTCCATTTAGAAAAGCTATCTTTACGTCCATCTGCCAAATCTCATAATCGTGGAAGGCAGCAATGGCAAGAAGGATCCGAATGGATTTCAGCATAGCTACTGGAGAAAAGGTCTCGTCATAGTCCAAACCAGGTCTTTGACGAAAACCCTTTGCAACCAGTCTAGCTTTATAGGTCTCAACCTGTCCATCTACACCAATCTTCCTTTTTAAAGATCCACTTGCATCCTACGGGTTTTACCCCGTCTGGAGCAACGTCCAACGTCCATACTTTGTTGGTGTACATGGACTCCATTTCGGTCCGCATTGCATCCAGCCATTTTATCGAGTCGACGCTCTGAACGGCTTGCTGGAAGCTAGTAGGCTCATCATAATCTATGATGCAATCCTCTCTATCCCCGTCTATGAGAAAACCGTAGTATCTCTCGGGTGGATGAGACTGCCTACTACTCCTGCGGAGCGGCGTAGGAATGTCCTGTTCTCTTGAACCCTCTGGTTCCACTAAGCTTTCAGTAATAGCTCGTGGTTCTGGAATTTCTTCCAGTTCTACTTTGCTCCCACTTATCTGGGTTTCCAAAAACTCAGTTTCCAAGAAGTAGGCATGACGAGAAACAAGAACTTTTTGTTCCTCTTCGCAGTAGAAGAAATATCCCTTGGAGTTCTTTGGAAATCCCACGAACTTACACTGTACTGAGCGTGCCTCGAGCTTGTCCGCATGCTGCTTTTTAACAAAAGCTGGACATCCCCATGTCTTAATGTGCTTAAGATAGGGTCTCTTCCCACACCACATTTCATATGGTGTAGTAGGCACAGTCTTAGTCGGAACTCGGTTCAAAAGGTATGCAGCTGATTCTAGCGCATATCCCCAGAATGATCGCGGTAACTCAGCGTTACTCATCATGGACCGTACCATATCCAATAGGGTTCGGTTCCGTCTCTCCGATACACCGTTATGTTGCGGAGTGTATGGAGGAGTAAGCTGAGAGAGAATTCCGTTCTCTTTTAAATAGTCCAGGAACTCGGCACTCAAGTATTCTCCACCTCGATCCGATCTTAGAATCTTAATACTTTTGCCGGTTTGTTTTTCTACTTCATTCTTAAATTCCTGGAACTTTCCAAAGACTTCGGACTTATGTTTCATTAAGAAGACATAACCGTACCTTGAAAAGTCATCCGTAAAAGTAATGAAGTAAGAATAACCGCTTCGCGCCTGTGTAGACATTGGACCGCACACGTCGCTGTGTACGAGTCCCAAGAGCTCGCTCGGTCTTACTCCGTGTCCAGTAAACGGAGTCTTTGTCATCTTTTCTTTGAGACAGGATTGACAAGTGGCATACGATTGATATTCGAACGGATTCAAATATCCTTCTGTATGTAACTTTGTCAACCTTCTCTCATTGATATGACCCAGTCTACAATGCGATAAGAAAGTCTGATTTATTTCCGGAGACTTTCTTTTGTGTGTATTCTGGACATTGAAAATCTGTGGTTGGTTTAATACGTATATACCATTGCTCAATGTACCTGACCCAATCAGAACTTGATTAAGGTGAATGTTTACAACATTACTTACAAACACAAATTCATAACCTTCTTTAGAAACTAAAGATACAGAAATGATATTACAAGTTGCGTTGGGTACAAAAAAGCAATTACGCAAAACCAAAACATGTCCATCTGACATTCCCAGGTGATAGTCCCCCACGGCCTAAGCATCCATGCTAGCTCCGTTTGCAACTCTGAGGGTCATGTCACCTGCTTTCAAAACCCTACGGTTTCTCAACGCCTGCAAAGAATTACAGATATGAGATCCTGATCCGGTATCCAATACCCAGGACATAGAGTTTATTGAAAGACAGTTTTCAATAACATACACACCTGAAGCTGAAGCCGCAACCTGCTTCAATTCCTGTGTCCTGGCTTTCCAAGCCCTGCAATCATTCTTCCAGTGACCTTTCTTATGACAATAGAAGCATTCTTCCTTATCCACAAGCTTCCCCGCTATTTTTGTTGCTTTAGCTTTTCCCTTCGTATGCACTTTACTAACACCGCCCCTTGGTTTGGCGAAGGCTTTCTTCTTCTTTCCCTTAGCTTTCGCCTTGGACCTTGAAGAGGAAGATCCTCCTACAAACAAAGTGGATGTTTCCCTACCTTTCTGTAGGGTGCCCTCTGCGCTCCTCAGCATGTTGAGGAGCTCTGAAAGTTCAACTTCTTTTTCTTGTAAGTTGAAGTTCAGTATGAACTGGGCGTAAGTGGAAGGAAGGGACTGGAGAATCAAGTCCGTATAGAGCTCATTCTCCAACGTGGTTCCAAGTTTCGCGAGCTCCTCAATCAAGCCAATCATCTTAAGCACGTGTTCCGCTACTGATGATCCGATGGCCAACCTTGCCGAAAATAACTTCTTCGACACTTCGTATCTTGCGATACGAGATTGCTCTCCATACAGTTCTTTTGTATGGAGAAATATGGATTCAAGGTCCATATTCTCGTGCCTCCTCTGATGTTCGTTGTCCATCGAGGCAAGTACGAGGCACTTGGCCTTCGCGCTATCAATCTCCCAGGTCTTACGGATTTCCTTATCCGCGACGCTGGAAGTGGGACTTGGGAAAGGGGGAGCTTTGGTGGTAAGAAGATACCCCAGCTTGTCGTAAGTGATTGCCATTTTGACATTCCTGAGCCAATCTTTGTAGTTTGGCCCTGTCAGTATGTTTTTATCTAAAAGTAACTTAAGTCCAGTCATTTCGATTGGTCGCTGCAATTAGGAGAGAGAAGAAGAAACACTTAGCATGATGCTCTTGCAAGTTTAGAGTGGTTTTTAATTTGTCTAAACAGGATGGCTCCCACTGTTTCTCGAATCCCTCCTCAAACCAAAAAGGAAGAATTAGTCAGGATCAATCTCACCGTACAATACTTGATTAACCGTTCGGCCAGGCTGGTGTCGGTACTTCAAGGGAGGTTTTCCAACGCTTTCGCGAAGTTCCTTAATTTAAGAACCTCTTTTCCCTGGGAGCGTAGCCCCGCTAACACCTTTCTAGACACCTACTTGGTTTATAGCATTGATCGTTAAGTGAGAAATTTCCTGAGGAGTAGCATATACTCACAGTAGGATCGGGATCCAAATATCATCGCGTGACGAAACTGAAGGAATCCTACCAGAATCATCACGCTCCAAATGGTATGCAATACTAGCAAGTTTCAGTTCTTTTGAAACTCCCGATGTGGATTTTTTCCCCATGCTCTTATGACCTTGACTTTGGCCAACAAATCATAAGTCACATGTCAAGTTCTACCCGTCGTTCTCCAGGTTAATTTGAATCCACCCGTACATACCCTTGACTTTGGCCAACAAGGCAGTACGACTGTTCCAAACCAACGCATCTATCTATGCTGCACATGAATACCCAATAGCTACCAATCATTATGCCTTGACTTTGGCCAACAAACACAGCTTGAATACTATTCACTATTCATGTGAAACGACGGAGGGCTACGAATGGTTTTGGCGAAACCGTGAACGTAGTGAACTTGATTTAGTCGATGGAACGAGATAGCTTTTAAATGGAGTGGCTCAAACTCCGCATTTTAAAAGTTTGTTTTCAAAAGAACCGAGTGGTTTTTCGAAAGTGTTCCAACGACTTTTACATGGTTTATTTTCTTGCATTAGTTCTTTTAATGCGTGATATTCTTGCATTAGTTCTTTTAATGCGTCCCATCATTTAATCCTACCATTGCAGAAAACAACCAAAATATGACGTACGCTTATGCCATTCGCAATCGCCACTGGGCCCCGTCATTACCCGTTAGGTTACTTAACTAACGACAGAGCGGGGGCTGGGCTAGCGCGGCTGTACAACATAAGCAACGCCTAAATAATATCATATATAGATATACTGCAATGATAAACATTTCAGATCACAGATGAACACATTGGATATACTAGGAAGCTGCAATTCGTACGAGCCTGTAACGAAAAGCAGATTACACGGTCGCGGTGAATAGCCAATACCCCACCCAAGACCCCTACGGGTGCGGCAAACTACCCGCCAAGTACCCGAAGCGAAGCAACCTCCCTCATCCCCGTGAGTAGGCCACTCGGCACTTCGGCATACCCGGTAGTTTGTGCACCCCCTCCATGGGTCTATCCTAGGAGCAAAAACAGTAAAAATAAATTATACAATGACGGCTACAACCCCGACCCGGTTGTGCGTCCATACAAATAATTATTACATCAATTTACAAATTTACATGAATTGAAAGAAAAGAAAACTCTCGTCTCACAACCCCCGGCTATTCACCCGCGACAATCCAATGAATTCATATACACATTCCAGCAACATTACAGATCACAGATTTGTATAACCCCCACTAATCGACATATAGCGATTAGCAGACGTTCAATACAAATATCACATTACAGAAAAACCCGTCAGCTTAAGTCTTTTAGAAGTTCGATCAAAAATACGGATTTTCAGGACCCCAAAAATAAAATTTTCGTTCTAGTAAATCTGGGCTGAAAACACATATTCCAAAAATCCCAAAACAACCCCAGAAATACACTGCACCAACTTTAGACCCCGACCGAGTCAACTCGGCCCCGGAACCGCGGCGGGAGCGTGCTCCCGCCGCGTTTCCGTGGCTCTTTGAACCGATCGAGCGACCAAATTTGGTGGTTATTCTAATAAAAGCCTGAGCCGATTTTTAAGGTGAAATTTATCAACTTTTGAGCAGAATAAAAATCGGCAGAAACTTGGCGATTCGGGTTCGTTTCGTGACTTTTTCTTTGATCGATCTTCTAGCTACTTTGCTAACATGTTAGATAGAGTTTAACTAGGCTCTGATACCACTGTAAGTCCATGCTACCTCTCCCGGTACTTTCGGGCATGCGGAATTTGATAAAAAACGATTTTCTTAGAGGTGGTAACATGGACTTAAAACCCGGATCTTTGTTAAACATCTAACTAACAACCTAACTACGAGTTGCTAACTACTCGGTTAGGGGATTATACCTTTCTTTTTCTCGAACTCCTTCGTCTTCAAGCCTCGATGGTCGTCCGGATCGCCTTCACTCCGTCGTCTCCTTGCGCCGAAGATAGATCCACCTCGAAAGCTTCTACCTTTGGCTTCTTCTTCGGTCTTTGAAGAAACTAGTTCGCTTGGTTTGCTAAACCTTGTGAACTAGAGTGAGTAGAGAAGAGTTTGTATGGGATTCTATCTATGGTTCTTGATTCTCAACTCATGAGACAAGTGAACCATAGAGTCAAGAGAGGTAGAGCAAGAGGAGGAAGATGAGAGCTCAAGAACAAGAGAGAGAATGAGCATGAAAGAATGAGAGAAGACTTTTCTCATTTGGCTCTCATAATCCAAAACAATCATAACACATCATATCAATCAAGTATTATGTGATGGTTTAAGCAACCATAGCCATATCATTTCATGCACTCATTTTGCACAAAAGAGCAAGCAAGCAAAAGTCTTTGCCATGAAATGATAGCTATGGTTATCATGATGGTCAACTAGTCAAGCCTAGTCAACCGGTCAACAAAGTCAACAAGTCAACAAAAGTCAACAAGTCAACAAAGTCAACAACTCAACAACCATGTCACCATAATACCTAAATAATATAATTGTTAATCACATATCATATTCTCATTAGGGTTGAGCAAAAAGTCAATAGTCAACTGTCAACGGTCAACAACCCTAATGAGAATCCTCCGCCTCTGTCTCTCCGTCAACTGTGCATACACACCCGCATCCGCGTTCCGAGGAACACGAATACAAACTGGATAAATCCAATCCCAATACAAACACTAGGATCTGGCTTAAACCAAAGCCCGCTAGTGTTTACTGTCCGGACACTGTACGTGCACAAGTGCACGGATGTGACCGAACCCCGTCGCAAAACCATGCGACCTGCCGCAAAACCATGCGACCTCTACTCTTTTGCCTAAAGGCGAATAGCTTTCTGTGTGGGACTCTAAAGACTCGACACTACGCTGGCAGTGGGTTTAACCACAGACCGCAAGCGGCACTAGCTGTGCGTAACGGTCCCCAGGTAGAAGCCGACAAGAAGACTGACGAGGTGAAACCCATCTGAACTCCTACTGAGCCTGAATGTGACAATCTCCATACAGTCCGGTATGTTCGTCTGATACATCACATGGCGGGCCTAGGGGGCGGTAAACGTCAGTCCCCTAATAGCGGTACAAGTCATGTCGGAGTGAAGCCCAAAACACCCTGAGATAACACTGGAAGCCTACCAGTATATCTCGATTGCCCTGGCCAGGGACTACTCATGTAATGGCTCTCCTAGACACAGCACGATGTCAACCCCCAATACCTGGAGAGACGAATCCTGTCTAACCATCACTGCCTCCAAGTGCTTCGGGACTGCACCCAACTACCACCTGTTTGCACGACTCCTTTGAGCCGTGGTAGGGTAGTAATCAAAGTACAGTGGGAACACACTCGAGACGAAGTGACATTGTCAAGTCAGCGGACTAAGCTGTACTCATGTCACCTGGGAACTGATAACTGACGATAGGTATAATACCAACCGGTCAGTTCCCGACGAGTCCTGTCCAGTGTACTCGTAACCTAACGAGCACCCGTATACTATCTCCAGTACGACGTACTGATGGCTGTGGGACAGACCATCTCCCACACTGGGATGAGAAGCGCATACGCTAGTCTACTCCGGAGTATCGATGCCCTGTCTCGATAGTCCTGCGACTAGGGACCAGCATAAGGATGTGCTTATAGATTACCCAGCCCCCACTAGTGTGACTGTCATCACAACGCTGGTAATCAAGCAAAGATCCTAAGGGCTCCACTAATGTGTATAGGTGATATACTGAAATAAACACAAGTACACATTGAAGTAGAAACAAACCAAGTAGCATAGTACTATATTGAGCAAGATTGTTTATACAAGGTGAATTTCCCAAGCTTCCATTAAGTAATATACAAACTAGTATGATACAGTAATGGCCTCTAGGGCATATACACTAACACCATGCATATACAGAAAGATTATAGGGAGAGCTGTAGTATTCCTCGTCTTATACGTGGATGACATTCTCCTAATAGGAAATGATATTCCTATGTTACAGTCAGTCAAAAGATTCTTGTCACAGAAATTCTCCATGAAAGACCTGGGAGATACCACCTACATTCTGGGGATCCAGATCTATCGTGATAGATATAAAAGGATGTTGGGACTTTCACAGTCCAGGTACATAGACACCATATTGAAAAGATTCAGTATGGAAGATTCTAAGCGCGGTAACCTACCGGCTTGTCACGGAATCACCCTCTCCAAAGAGATGTCTCCCAAGACTGATTTGGAAAGGGATCGCATGTCGATTATAACCTACGCTTCAGCGGTAGGCTCTATAATGTATGCGATGTTATGTACCAGACCAGATGTAGCATACGCATTGAGCGTTGTAAGCCGGTATCAGGCAAACCTAGGGGAGAATCACTGGATAGCAGTAAAGAACATTCTCAAGTACATGAGGAGGGCTAAAGATATGTTCTTGGTGTATGGCGGAAAAGACCTCCAGATTGAGGCCTTTGCCGACTCCGGCTTCCAGAGTGACAAAGATGACTCCAAGTCCATGTCGGGTTATGTCTTTACCCTCAATAGAGGGGTGGTCTTTTGGAAGAGTTCCAAACAGGAGACCGTTGCTGACTCAACGATGGAAGCGGAGTACATAACTGCTTGCGATGCCGCAAAAGAAGCTGTCTGGATAAAGAAGTTCCTTACAGAACTTCAGGTGGTTCCTACCAGTGTTGATCCAATACCTCTGTATTGTGACAACAACGGCACTATAGCTTTAGCGAAGGAACCCAGGTCCCATCAGAAGTCCGGACACATCTTAAGGCGGTATCACCTGATCAGGGAGAATGTAGATCGCCGGGAGATCGAGATAAAGAGAGTAGAGATAGAGAATAACATTGCTGATCCATTCACAAAGGCCATTTCTCAGACGCAGTTCGAGAGGCTATTCGTGATGATAGGTCTACGATATGCCAGCTCATGGCCCTAGTGCAAGTGGGAGATTGTTAGTGTATATGCCCTAGGGGCCATTATTGTATCATACTTGTATGTATATTACTTAATAGAAGCTTGGGATATTCACAGTTGTATATACAGTCTTGCTAAAAATGGTAGTATGCTACTTGGTTTGTGTCTACTTTAATATGTGCATATGTTTCTTGTAACGTATCACTTATACATATTAGTAGAGCCCATAGGATCTTTGCTTGATTACCAGCATTGTGATGGCAGTCACACTAGTGGGGGCTGGGTAGTTTATAAGCAACATCATATACTTGTCCCTAGTCGTAGGATTATCGAGACTGGGCATCGATATCCAGAGTAGACTAGTGTGTACGCTTCTCATCCCAGTTGGGGAGATGGTGTAAGTCGATGTACAACACCCCACGACTTGCGGGGAGGCGGAATAATGAAAAACGATCTTGTTCTTTGCGTAAACATCGACTAACCGAGAATCTTTGCTAAACTATAACAAACAAGAATCATAGAAGTTAACAACTACTATGAAAAGTGATTATACCTAATGAACCTTGTCCTTCGTCTTTTCGTTCTCCACGTCCTCTCCGGCCTTCTCTATGTAGTAGACGATCCACCCGAGAGCTTTACTTCAAACTTCACCTCTAACTTGAGGTAACTAGGTTTCTTAAAGTGCTAATCTAAGTAACCTAGGTGATATAGAGAAGGGTTATGGATTAAGTAGTCTAATCTAATCCTTGGTCTCAACACATGAGAGGGGAGGATTAGGGTTTGAAGAGAGAGAGCTTGAGGAGAGAGAAAGTGAGCAAGAGAATGCAATGAGATAATGATCTCTCATGATATATATGAAGCATTATCATTATCAAAATAAATAATATAAAGGAATTAACAACCATGCTTCATAAATATAAATGAGTGATTCATCTACATGAGTCATTAAGCATTTATGATGCATTAATGACAAGGATGAATCACACAAATGAGTCACTAATCTTATTTAATGCTTATGCCACCTTAACCCCAAGTCACCAACCTTCTAGAAGCTTCTCGCGAAATTACGAGAACGCTCCTCCTATCCGTTAAAACACGGAAAAACTTTAGACTGTATAAATCCAATAACCGGATACTAGAAACTGGCTTAAACCAAAGCCGGCTAGTAAAAACTGTCCGGATGTCGTACGTGCGTAAACACACGTATGCGTCCGAACCCTTGTCGTAAAACCATACGACCTCTATATCGTTTCGCCTGGAGTAGGGAAACTCTCTGTGTGGGACTCTAAAGACTCGACTACTATGCTGGCAGTGGGTTTAACCACAGACCGCAAGTGGCACTAGCTGTACGTAACGGTCCCCAGGTAGATGTCGATAAGAAGGCCGATGAGGAAACCAATCCGAACTCCTACTGAGTCTGATGTGACAATCTTCGTATAGTCTGGTCTGTTCGTCTAAGACTATCGCATATCGGGCCTAGGGGGGCGGCAAGCGTCAGTCCCCTAATAGCGGTATAAGTAATATCGGAGTGAAGCCCATTACACCATGAGAAACTACTGGAACCTACCAGCAAATCTCGCTTGCCCTGGCCAGGGACTTTGCGTAATGGCTCTCTGACACAGCGCGATATCAACTCCCAATACCGGGAGAGACGAATCATGTCTAACTGCCACTGCCTCCAAGTGCTCGGGACTGCACCCAACTGCCACCTGTTTGCACGACTCCTTTGAGCCGTGGTAGGGTAGCAATCTAAGAACAGTGGGACACACTCGAGGTGAAGTAGCAGTGTCAAGTCTGCGGACTATGCTGTACTCATGTCACCTGGGAACTGTTAACTGACGACTGGTATAAAACCAACCTACAGTTCCCTGTGAGTCCTGTCTGGTGTACCCGTAACCTAACGAGCACCTGTATACTATCTCCAGTACGACGTACTGACGGCTGTGGGACAGACCATCTCCCCAACTGGGATGAGAAGCGTACACACTAGTCTACTCCGGAGTATCGATGCCCTGTCTCGATAATCCTACGACTAGAGACCTGAATAAGGATGTGCTTGTAGACTACCCAGCCCCCACTGGTGTGACTGCCATCACAACGCTGGTAGTCAAGCAAGATCCTAAGAGCTCTATCAATACGTATACTCACATATTAAGATAGAAAAACCAAGTAGCATACTACCATGTTTAGCAAGGCTGTTATATACAGGTGAATATCCCAAGCTTCCATTAAGTAATATACAAACTAGTATGATACAATAATGGCCCCTAGGGCATATACACTAACAATCTCACACTTGCACTAGGGCCATATACTGGCATATCGAAGACCGATGATCTCGAGTAGCCTCTCGAACTGAATCTAAGGTAGGTCCTTCGTGAATGGATCAGCAATGTTCTATTCAGTAGCAACTCTCCGAACCTCGATCTCCCGACGATCAATGATCTCCCTGATCAGGTGATACCGCCTTAAGATGTGTCTGGACTTCTGATGGGACCTTGGTTCCTTCGCTAAAGCTATAGCTCTGTTGTTGTCGCAATACAGAGGTATTGGATCAACAATGGTAGGAACCACCTGAAGTTCTGTTAGGAACTTCTTCATCCAGACTGCTTCTTTTGCAACATCGCAAGCAGCAATATACTCCGCTTCCATCGTCGAGTCAGTAACGGTGTCCTGCTTGGAACTCTTCCAGCACACCGCCCCTCCATTGAGGGTAAAGACATAACCTGACATGGACTTGGAATCGTCCTTATCACTCTGGAAGCCGGAATCAGCATAGGCCTCCATCTTGTGGTCTTTTCCGCCGTAAACCAAGAACACCTCCTTAGTCCTTCTCAGGTACTTGAGAATGTTCTTTACTACTATCCAGTTCTTCTCCCCTGGGTCTGACTGATACCGGCTTACCATGCTCAGTACGTAAGCTACATCTGGTCTGGTGCACAACATCGCATACATTATAGAGCCTACCGTAGAAGCGTATGGTATAATAGACATGCGTTCCCTTTCCAAATCAGTCTTGGGAGACATCTCTTTGGATAGGGTGATTCCGTGACAAGCCGGTAGATTACCGCGCTTAGAATCTTCCATACTGAATCTTTTCAGTACAGTGTCGATATACCTGGACTGCGAAAGTCCCAACATCCTCTTGGATCTATCACGATAGATACGGATCCCAAGAATGTAAGAGGCATCACCCATGTCTTTCATGGAGAACCTGTGTGACAAGAATCCTTTGACAGATTGTAGCATAGGAATGTCATTTCCTATCAATAGAATGTCATCCACGTACAAGACGAGGAATACGACAGTTCTTGCTACAAATTTACTATATATACATGGTTCATTTGGATGTTTGATAAAGTCATATTCTTTGACCGTTTCATCAAAACAGATGTTCTAACTCCGCGATGCCTGCTTTAATCCATAAAGGGATTTAAGCAACTTGCATACTTTCCCGCTGCTCCTACTCTGATAGAAACCCTCTGGCTGATCCATATAGACCCACTCTTCTAAATTACCATTCAGAAAAGTCGTCTTTACGTCCATCTGCCAGATTTCATAATCATGGAAGGCAGCAATAGCAAGAAGGACCCGAATGGATTTGAGCATAGCCACTGGAGAAAAAGTTTCGTCATAGTCCAAACCAGGTCTTTGACGAAAACCCTTTGCAACAAGTCTAGCCTTATAGGTTTCTACCTGTCCATCTACACCAATCTTTTTCTTGAAGATCCATTTGCATCCTATGGGTTTTACCCCATCTGGAGCAAAGTCCAAAGTCCATACTTTGTTGGTGTACATGGACTCCATTTCGGTCCGCATTGCATCTAGCCATCGTACCGAGTCACCGCTCTGGATGGCCTGCTGGAAGCTAGTAGGTTCATCATCATCTATGATGCAATCCTCTCTATCCCCATCTATGAGAAAACCGTAGTATCTCTCAGGCAGATGAGACGGCCTACTACTCCTGCGAAGGGGTGCGGGAATGTCCTATTCTTCTTGAACTACTGGTTCTACCAAACTTTCAGTAGCAGTTTGTGGTTCTGGAATTTCTTCCAGTTCTATTTCACTCCCACTTATTTCCTTTTCTAAAATCTGATGTTCTAGAATATGGGAATTACGAGAAACAAATACCTTTTGTTCCTCTGCGTAATAGAATAGATATCCCGTGGAGTTCTTTGGATATCCCACAAATTTATACTTTACTGATCGTGCCTCGAGCTTGTCCACATGCTGCTTTTTAACAAAAGCTGGACATCCCCAAATCTTCAGATACTGAAGATAGGGTTTCTTCCCACTCCACATCTGATATGGTGTGGTAGGCACAGTCTTCGAAGGAACTACGTTCAAAAGATATGCCGCTGATTCTAGCGCATAACCCCAGAAAGATCGCGGTAACTCAGCTTTACTCATCATGGAACGTACCATATCCAATAGGGTTCGATTCCGTCTCTCCGATACACCGTTATGCTGTGGAGTGTATGGAGGAGTAAGCTGAGAGAGAATTCCTTTCTCTTTTAGGTAACCTAGGAACTCGGCACTTAAGTATTCACCACCTCGATCAGATCTTAGTGTCTTGATACTTTTGCCGGTTTGGTTTTCTACTTCATTCTTGTACTCTTGGAATTTCTCAAAAGCCTCGGATTTATGTTTCATCAGATAAATGAATCCATACCTTGAGTAATCATCCGTAAAAGTAATGAAATCGGAAAAACCACCTCTTGCATGTGTAGACATTGGACCACATACATCGCTGTGTATGAGTCCTAAGAGCTTGCTCGCTCTTACTCCATGTCCAGTAAATGGAGTCTTTGTCATCTTTCCTTTGAGACAATATTTACAAGTGGCATAAGTTTGATATTCGAACGAGTCCAAATATCCTTCTCTATGTAACTTAGTCAACCTTCTCTCATTGATGTGACCCAGTCTACAATGCCATAAGAAAGTTTTATTTAAATCTGGAGACTTTCTCTTTATTGTGTTCTGGACATTGAAAATTTGGAGTTGGTTTAAGACATATATACCGTTATCCAGTGTACCGGACTCAATCAAACTATGATTAAGGTGGATGTTAACAACATCACTTACAAACGTGAAATCATAACCTTTATTTGATAACAAGGAAACAGATATGATATTACACGTTAAGCTGGGTACACAAAAACAGTTATGTAAAACCAAAATGTGTCCACTCGTCAATCCCAGGTGATAATCCCCTACGGACACAGCTCCCACGCTAGCTCCGTTAGCAACCATCAGGGTCATATCACCATCCTTCAGCACTCTACGGTTTCTCAGTGCCTGCAATGAATTGCAAATATGAGATCCTGATCCGGTATCCAACACCCAGGAAGTAGAGTTGATTGACAAACAATTCTCAATTACAAACACACCTGTAATCGAAGCCACAGCTTGCTTCGGTTCCTGGTTCTTGGCGTTCCACGCCTTGCAATCCTTCTTCCAGTGCCATTTCCTATGACAATGGAAACACTCATCCTGGGCCACTACTGGTACCGCAAACTTTTTCTTTCCCTTCCCTCCCACCTTACTTACGCCTCCTCTAGGTTTGGTGGCGGCCTTCTTTTTCCTTCCTTTGGCCCTAGCCTTGGACCCGGAAGAAGAAGCACCGCTAACAAACATAGCGGGTGTTTCCCTTGCCTTCTGCAAGGTGCCCTCTGCACTCCTTAACATGTTAAGGAGTTCCGGAAGTTCAACTTCTTTTCTTTGAATGTTGAAGTTCAGAATAAACTGGGCGTAGGTGGAAGGAAGGGACTGGAGAATAAGGTCTGTATAGAGCTCATTATCCAAAGCCGTCCCAAAGTCTGCGAGCTCTTCTATATAGCCAATCATCTTTAGGACATGTTCTCCTACCGATGATCCGACGGCCAACCTCGCTCGAAACAAGTTCTTTGAGGTCTCGTATCTTGCTATACGAGATTGCTCTCCATAAAGTTCTTTTGTATGGAGAAATATGGCATCAAGATCCATATCCCCGTGCCTCCTCTGATGTTCATTGTTCATCGAGGCAAGCACGATGCACTTGGCCTTCGCGCAATCATACTCCCAGGTTTTGCGGATTTCCTTATCCGCATTACTGGATTTGGGACCTGGGACTGTAGGTGCCTTAGCGGTGAGGACGTACCCCAATTTGTCATAGGTCAAAGCCATTTTGACATTCCGCAGCCAATCTTTATAGTTTGGCCCTGTCAGTATATTTTTCTCTAAAAGTAACTTAAGTCCAGTCATTTTCAGTGTCGCTGCAATTAGGAGAGAGAGAAGAAAACTCTTTAGCATGATGCTCTTGCAAGTTTAGAGTGGTTTTTAATTTATCTAAACTGGATGGCTCCCACTGTTTCTCGAATCCTTCCTCAAACCATAAAAGAAGAATTAGCCATGACTATTCTCACTGTACAATACTTGCTTAACCGTTCAGCCAGGCTGGTGTCGGAACTTCGAGGGAGGTTTTCCAACGCTTTCGCGAAGTTCCTTAATTAAATAACCTCTTTTCTCTGGGGGCGTAACCCCACTGACACCTTTCTTGACACCTACTTGGTTTATAGCATTGATCGTTAAGTGATGAATCTCCTGATGAGTAGCATATACTCACAGTAGGATCGGGATCCAAAAATCATCGTATGATAATGTTGAAGGAATCCTACCAACATTCATCAAACTCCAAATGGTATGCATCTCTTTGCAAATTTCAGTTTCTTTAGAAATTCCCGATATATATTTTTTCCCCATGCATCAGCAGTAGCACAACAACACCAGCACAGCAGCAACAAGCAGCACAGCAGTAGCAGCATTAGCACCAGCAAGCATCAGCACAGCAACAGCATCAGCAACATCAGCAGTGGTAGCAGCATCAGCAACAATAGCATCAGCAACAGCAACAGTTCAGCAGCAGCAGCAGGATAGCAGCCCAGCAGCAGCAGCAGCAGCAACACCTCCTTCTTCTTCTTGTTCTTCTCTTCTCCTACATCCTAGGATCCCTAGAGGTATAATCTCTTAACTTGACTTCTTTCTTGCTAGGTTATGGTTATTTAGTTTAGTTTAGTGTTGATTATGTGGGTTAGTGCTAGTTTTGGGTGATTTGAGTGAGATTTGGCCAAGTGTTGGTTTTTGTTGATGATATAGCTTGACTAGGTGCTGTTAAGGCCACTTAACCTAAGATCTACCCCAGATTTCTTTAATTTACCAGATCATTTCCGTTTGGTGTAACTTATCATTTCATATAGAATTTTAGGATATCCGAGATCTGCTACAACTTTGATCATTTTATAGTTTAGCAAACACCTACAGAATGGTGTGCAGGCTTTTTTAGAGTAGTGTGTAGGTTTTAGTGCTCTTCTCCCTCCCCGAGACCCGGCGACATCCCCCTCATTTCCGGTGTCGCCGGCCCCCCTGGTGAGATGAGGAATGGTGCTGTGCTGAGTGGTGCAGGTAGGTTTTTGGCTTTGTGTGGTATTGTTTGGGTTTTGGGTTTTTACTGTTGGTGAAATCTGGGGGAGTTGGTTAGATTTTTTGTGTTTTGTGGACATTTGACGGTATTTTGATGGTTTAGTTGGAGAATAGGGTAGATTAGGGTTTCTAGGTTAGAGTAGCTCTAATATTTGCTGTTGGTATTACTTGACTCTTGTAATTTCACCTAATTTCACAAAACACCCTATTGTTGCAAACTTAGTGCTTTAAGGCATTTTTAAAATAAAACTTTAGGATACGTAGAATCTGCTGTATCAAGGGTAGTTTTCTTAGTAAGCAAACTTATACACTGGGCTGTGAATGGTGTTAGGATCCTAGGGTAGAGACCTGGGCACACTCCACCGGGTTTTGGCCGGTATCCCCCCCTTGCCGCCGGCCAAATTTAGGTGAAGTGATTTGCGTTTTGTTAGGTAGTTGTCTGTAGTTTTGCTGAGGGGTTTGGTCTTGTTTATTTTCCTTGTTTTTGCTCCAGGTAAAATCTGGGACCTGTTACCTATATTTAGCGTAGCGGGACTTGCGCGACACGTACGATGCGTGTTGAGTTGGTTTGTTGTGTGTCACAGCGTATCGCTGTGTGCCGCAGCGTGTCACGTTGGTTTTGGAATATGCACACACGTTACGTATGCGCGCGCGTTTAGTTCGCGACGCGAGTTTCTCGTTTGGTTTTAATATCACGTTTTTGCAGTATTTTAGCTTATGTGTTGTCTTGTGTAAATTCTAGGTTCGCAGGCAGGAACTTCGAGCGCTGCGTAGAAAGGAAAGCAGGTGGTCGGACACACCTAGCGCGAGATCACGGGTGAGTAGATGTAACATCTACGAGGGACAATCGTTTAGATGGCACAAGTCGCCCGATAGTTTTAGTAATTTAAAAGATACCTAGTGATGTTAGTAATTAGAATTATCACACTTGTATGTTATCTGCTACATTCATGCTCTATACTTACATACATATACGAACTCATTCTATAGGACACATGTAAGTCCGCGTTGCTCACCCCGGTTTCCTACGGGGAAGCGGAAACGGCGAAAAACAATGATTTTGGCGCAAGGCAACATGGACTCAAAAGCAAGGATCTTTGCTAAACTAGAAATTAGCAAACAAGTAGAGGCTTTAACTACTATGCCGTAGAAAATATACATCACGAAACTGGTCCTTCGGGTCTTCTCTCCGCTGTCCGGCTGGTCCATCCACGCTCCGAGGTACGATCCGGATCTTGGTCACCTCCGCGGCCTTCTTGAGTCGAAGACGATCCACCCGAGAGTTGCACACCGAGCTCCACCTCAAGCCGAGGCAACTAGGGCAACGAGATCGCTAATCTAGATGCCCTAGGTTGTATAGAAGAGAAAGATGGAAGTGTTTGTCTATGTGGATTCTTCTTCTCTCAACACAGAAGATCAAAAGATTTTATCAAGAGGGGGAAGATGAAGGAGAAACTCTAGCAACCATGGAGCTTTTCTTTTCTTCTCACTTCAAAAGAGAGAATGAGAAGAGAATAATGAAAAAGATTAACTCAAGAAAATGAACCATGGTTGCAATAATACACCAAAACCATCATTAGTAATCCTATCATGATAAACTTGATGCTACATTGAATTGACCGTTATCATAATCAAAAATTAAAAAGAAAATCAAAGAAGAGTGTAGACCTCTCTTGAAGGTCAATGGTCAACTCCGGTCAACGGGTCAACAAACTCAAGAGAGGTCATGGTGGTCAAATGGTCAATGCAATTAGCCATCACTAAACTATCACTAAAAGGATTAGTAAACAATGTCTCCGGCTCATAATGGTTTTGACCAAACGAATTTCCATAACCCTAATGAACCTGCCACAAAACGGTTTTGGCCGAACCATCTGCCAAAACCCTAATGAGGCACCTCCTCCTTCATCGCTCCTCGAAACTGTGTATACACACCTGCATCCGCATTCCGTAGAATGCGAATGCACAGTAGACAAATCAAATCCATCCGTGCAATACTAGGATCTGGCTTAAACCAAAGCCCACTAGTATTGCCTGCCCGAACAGCATACGCACACAAGTGCACGTAAGTGATAGTAGCCCTGCCGTAAAAACATACGGCCTCTACACGTTTCGCTCAGTGCAGGGAAACTCTCTGTGTGGGACTCTAAAGACTCGACACTACGCTGGCAGTGGGTTTAACCACAGACCGCAAGCGGCACTAGCTGTACGTAACGGTCCCCAGGTAGATGTCGATAAGAAGGCCGAGGAGGTAAACCCATCCGAACTCCTACTGAGCCTGTATGTGACAATCTCCGTACAGTCCGGTCTGTTCGTCTGATACATCGCATGGCGGGCCTAGGGGGTGGTGAACGTCAGTCCCCTAATA
Organism: Agapanthus africanus; assembly: GCA_030015575.1. Lineage (NCBI taxonomy): Eukaryota > Viridiplantae > Streptophyta > Magnoliopsida > Asparagales > Amaryllidaceae > Agapanthus > Agapanthus africanus. The sequence goes on along the minus strand of CM057339.1, from coordinate 584,313,211 downwards.
GCGGTACAAGTCGTGTCGGAGTGTGGCCCAGAACACCCTGAGATAACACTGGAAACCTACCAGTATATCTCGCTTGCCCTGGCCAGGGACTACTTGTGTAATGGCTCTCCTAGACACAGCGCGATGTCAACCCCCAATACCGGAAGAGACGAATCCTGTCTAACCGTCACTGCCTCCAAGTGCTTCGGGACTGCACCCAACTACTACCTGTTTGCATGACTCCTTTGAGCCGTGGTAGGGTAGTAATCTAAGTACAGTGGGAACACACTCGAGGAGAAGTGACAGTGTCAAGTCAGCGGACTAAGCTGTACTCATGTCACCTGGGAACTGATAACTGACGATAGGTATAATACCAACCAACAGTTCCCGACGAGTCCTGTCCAGTGTACTCGTAACCTAACGAGCACCCGCATACTATCTCAAGTACGACGTACTGACAGCTGTTGGACAGACCGTCTCCCCCGCTGGGATGAGAAGCGCATACGCTAGTCTACTCCGGAGTATCGATGCCCTGTCTCGATAGTCCTACGACTAGTGACCTGTATAAGGATGTGCTTATTGATTACCTAGCCCCCACGAGTATGACTGTCATCACAACGCTGGTAATCAAGCAAAGATCCTAAGGGCTCTACTAATATGTATAAGCGATATGCTAAAAGAAACACATGCACATATTGAAGTAGAAACAAACCAAGTAGCATACTACCATTTTGAGCAAGATTGTCTATACAACTGTGAATATCCCAAGCTTCCATTAAGTAATATACAAGCTAGTATGATACAGTAATGGCCTCTAGGGCATATACACTAACAATCTCCCACTTGCACTAAGGCCATGTACTGGCGTATCGGAGACCTATCATCTCGATCAGCCGCTCGAACTGAGTCTGGGGTAGGGCCTTCGTGAGTGGATCTGCAGTGTTGTTCTCCGTATTTACTCTCTTCACCTCGATCTCCGGGCGATCTACGATCTCCCTGATCAGGTGGTACCGCCTCAAAATGTGCCTGGACTTCTGATGGGACCTGGGTTCCTTCGCTAAAGCTATAGCGCCGTTGTTGTCGCAATACAACGGTATTGGATCAACAATGGTAGGAACCACCTGAAGCTCTGTGAGGAACTTCTTCATCCAAACAGCTTCCTTTGCAGCATCGCAAGCAGCTATGTACTCCGCTTCCATAGTTGAGTCTGCAACGGTCTCCTGCTTGGAACTCTTCCAGCAAACCGCCCCTCCATTGAGGGTAAAGACATAACCCGACATGGACTTGGAGTCATCCTTGTCACTCTGGAAGCTGGAGTCAACATAGGCCTCGAGCTGGAGGTCTTTTCCGCCATACACCAAGAACATCTCCTTAGTCCTTCTCAGGTACTTGGGAATGTTCTTTACCGCTATCCAGTGTTTCTCCCCTGGGTTCGACTGATACCGGCTTACAACGCTCAATGCGTATGCTACATCTGGTCTGGTACATAACATCGCATACATTATAGAGCCTACCGCAGAAGCGTAGGGTATAATAGACATGCGATCCCTTTCCAAATCAGTCTTGGGAGACATCTCTTTGGAGAGGGTGATCTTATGACAAGCCGGTAAATTACCGCGCCTGGAATCTTCCATACTGAATCTTTTCAGTATGGTGTCAATGTACCTTGACTGTGAAAGTCCCAACATCCTCTTAGATCTATCATGATAGATCTGGATCCCCAGAATGTAGTTGGCATCGCCCAGGTCCTTCATGGAGAACCTCTGCGACAAGAATCCTTTGACTGACTGTAGCATAGGAATATCATTTCCTATTAGGAGAATGTCATCCACGTACAAGACGAGGAATACTACAGTTCTCCCAACAATCTTACTGTAAATGCATGGTTCATCTGGGTTTTTGATAAAGTCTAATTCTTTGACAGTATCATCAAAGCAGATGTTCCAACTCCGCGATGCCTGCTTAAGTCCATAGATGGACTTGAGCAACTTACACACTTTCCTGCTGCTCCCACTCTGAACGAATCCCTCCGGCTGATCCATATAGACGCACTCTTCCAAATTTCCATTTAGGAAAGCCGACTTTACGTCCATCTGCCAGATTTCATAATCGTGGAAGGCAGCAATGGCAAGAAGGATCCGAATGGATTTTAGCATAGCCACTGGAGAAAAGGTCTCGTCATAGTCCAAACCAGGTCTTTGACGAAAACCCTTTGCAACAAGTCTAGCTTTATAGGTCTCAACCTGCCCATCTACACCAATCTTCTTTCTGAAGATCCATTTGCAGCCTACGGGTTTTACCCCTTCTGGAGCAAAGTCCAAAGTCCAAACTTTGTTGGTGTACATGGACTCCATCTCGGTCCGCATTGCATCCAGCCATTTTACCGAGTCACCGCTCTGAATGGCTTGCTGGAAGCTAGTAGGCTCACTATAATCCATAGTGCAATCCTCTCTATCCCCGTCTATGAGAAAACCGTATTATCTCTCGGGCGGATGAGACTGCCTATTACTCCTGCGGAGTGGCGCTGGGATGTCCTGTTCTTTCGAACCCTCTGGTTCTACTAAGCTTTCAGTAATAGCTCGTGGTTCTGGAATTTCTTCCAGTTCAATTGCGCTCCCACATATCTGGTTTTCCAAAAACTCAGTTTCCAAGAAGCGGGGATGACGAGAAACAAAAACCTTTTGTTCCTCTGCGTAATAGAAAAGATACCCCTTGGAGTTCTTTGGGTATCCCACAAACTTACACTGTACAGAACGTGCCTCGAGCTTGTCCGCATGCTGCTTTTTTACAAAAGCTGGACATCCCCATGTCTTAAAGTGTTTAAGACTGGGTTTCTTCCCACTCCACATCTGATATGGTGTGGTAGGCACTGACTTAGTAGGAACTTGGTTCAAAAGATATGCAGCTGTTTCTAGTTCATAACTCCAGAAGGATCGCGGCAACTTGGCCTTACTCATCATGGAACGAACCATATCCAATAGGGTTCGATTCCTCCTTTCCGATACTGTCACGACCCAAAATTGGCACGTGACGGCCCTAATACTACGCAACGCCTACAGACGTAACGCAGTAAAAGAAAGCCAAAACCCGGAAATCTAAACCATTAAAAAGACAAGAAAAAGCTAATAGGAGTTTTGAAACATTTGAAGTCACAACCCAAATTCTTTAAAATTCCAACTTTATTTCCTTTAAAAATTTGGCAGCACCTCCCTTGTAAAAGCTAACCCCAAAAATGGGTACAACATAAATATAAAGTAAAGCATCCCCAAACGGGAGCAAATACACGCCCAAAGGCGGAAAACAACCACCACCACAAATATACGACGCCAAAGCGAAGAAATAAGAGACAATAAAAAGGAAACTGTATAAAAGACAACAAATCCACAATAATATACAATATCGTCCTCACCAAGTCTCTAAGTCATCAAGTAACAGTAGATGGAGAGTACAAAATACAACGAGTATACAATACAAAATACAGATAACCACCCTAAACCCATATAAGCAAAACGGCACGCTGTGAGCCGATGCGGTATCTGTAGCAAAAGATGATAAATGAATAGCCTGTCTCGACTACTCTGGGAAACACCTGCAACACCTGTGGTACAACGGGGGTGAGTTGCCAACTCGTGAATAGTAAATAACATATGCAGGTAATCGCAAGTATGCACGTATAGCGTGAATCTAAGATATGCAATTAATAGCAATAACAGGTCATAAGAATGCAGAATTTTGGAAAGTACAGTAGCAGGTACAACCAATATATATAACAGTGAAGATATGACATCAGTATGCAATAATCATGCAATAATGATATGACAACAGTATGCAATAATCATGCAATAGGGATATGAGAATGTAAACATGCAACAATCATGAAAGGTACACTAACAGGTACTACTAATACATGAAGCAGTGCATAAACAATAAATGTGGAGTATGGAAAGAAGTATGTCATTTCCATAGAATCCTGACCTCGTGGTAGGATCACAATCCATCAAGACAAATTCAAAACCAAATTCCTCAAATCAGCCCCCAAGTTGGGCTCTCATATCATATAAGTCTCACATCTCCTCAATGTACAATATCGAATAGATCTCCTATATCCCGAATGTACAAAATCAAGTGAGTCCCGTATATATATCCAATATCCAATCTCAAATGAATCTCCTATATCCCAAGTACCAGATCTCAAGTAACATTCTAACATCCTAATTATATTTGCATAACTAAATATGATGAGGTCAATACACATATATTAGCGTCCCATTCCACTAATATTGGTGTAAGGGTATATATAACAGCGGCTAAATCCCCTGTTATATATACAAAGTAATTAGAAATATCATGAAACCAATGTGCCAAGTATCGACACAGAAATACGGATCTATCATATGCCGTCTCCCAGACTAACATCCTGATAGGTACGTATCATACGCTATCCCGAAAGCTCGAGTGCCTAGCTCTGACCCTCGCTTCTCGACGTATCCATACGTACATGACTCCCGTCAGTATCCACATGATAGCTGCTGAGTCATTGGTCCTGTCACCGAAAAGTATGGTTCCCCTAAGCCTCATCGCCTGACACCACGACATCGTTCTTGCTTCGGGGTACCTCCGGGCCCCACCATGTACCCGCACACGGACCCCTCCTTTCCTCGCGTGGGGTATACACATCGTAAACGACAAATCTCATGGTGGCTGCTGAAATATCATATCAAGGGAAACCGGGTTTTTCAAATAATGCATAATTTCATGATCTACCACGGTTCCCAAATCCAGAAAACATCAAGAAAAATCCATATCTCAATGCGAAAATCCATGAATAAAGTATTCGCATCATAAATATGAAATGCGAGCAAATAGAGGAAAAGCAGTAATTAACTGTAACAAGTTAATATAATATCATGCGGTTCCTAATCTCTCCAATTCTAAAATAACATCATGTAAAGGTAAACATGTAGCTATAACCAGATATATGTGCAACATAAAGGTATAGCAAGATATATGTATCTACCTATAAGTAATGATGTAGTATACCCCCTGGGTATAAGTGAAATATGAGTGCAAGGTATACCTGTAGCTATGTCATGAGGTATGTATGTACCTATCACTAAAGGTACGATACCCTATAGGTATACAGGTAACGAGCATGTAAGTATGTGAAGGCATATGTGTGTAAGTATGTGGATATACAGGTATGCTATATGTCATATGCGATAAGAAATATGAATCAAAGTCAATATTTCCCTAACCAAACCATATCCTAACTATAAGTGGTTTGTGTGTGACATGGAAATTATTGACGGTGTGTGTAGCATACAATCAGTGCTCGTGCAATATGAATCGTCAATAATATGTGCAGTGTCCTAAGGGTACTAGTGTAGGGTTCCTAGGCACCCGCAAGAGGTCTCATAAGGCATCTACCATGCCAATTTCAAAAATTAAATGTGCCGAGAAACCCTAACAAGATCGTTGGCTAGAATTTTAGGCGACAAAAGAAAGTAGTTAACAACTTAACATAAAAGAACGGAAATACAACCTTTGTAGATCCGGTTCTCCACCTCCATAGCTCCGCAATGAAGTCTCCTCGCTGTCCAAATGGAATCCCGGGCTCTAGCGTCGGCTTCATCGGAGAAATGGGCGGGCAAGGTCGTCGGCTTCGTGCCGAAGATGATCTACGTCGAGGCATCACAAGATCAAGCTCCAACTTCACCAAGCCATGAAAACTTATGAAGGAAACACCCTATACTACTTGGCAAGAGGTAGAGGATGAAGAAATAGGAGGTGGGTTCACTTTAGAATTGGATTTCTCACTCATTTTCTCAAGTTGCCATTGATGGAGGCAAGCTTCTTCTTGAAGAAGAAGAAGAAGAAAATGAAATATGTTATGATAAGTATATTTCAAAAAGAAAATAAAATGAATACTTATCATAATCCAACCATGGTCAAGTGTAGAGAATAGACTAGGGTTAAGTGGAATGGTTAGGGTTAAGCATGAGACAAAATGGTGACTTAGTCAAAGCTTCATGAAGCTTCAACATGCATCCAAAGAAAGCCACCATTTTTCTTTATGCTTATTATTTTCCAAAAAGAATAAATAGATAAATAAATGAATAAGAAAACAAAACCCTAACCATTCATATAACCATGGTTTAATCTTTACACAAACCCAAGTTAGCATGCATCATCAAACATGATACAAACTTGTGCACAAAAATATATCACATATACAATGTGCACAAACAAGTGAGAAAAACCATTTAAAGTGAACCAATACTAGTTAATGCAAAGTAATATATCAAATATATAATTATGCATTAAATCATTAAATCAACACTTGATTTAACGATCCGGTCATATCGCATACAACCGACTAATATCCAATGTATCAGCTTATCGAATCAACCCTTGATTCGATAACTAGGTTATATCGCATACAACCAATCGATACATTCATCGCGAGAATGAAATACGGTATCACATACACGCATTATTCTTGGTCCCGCACATATCTCATATGCGCTCCTATTTCGTTTCGCTTGAGCCAGGAAACCTCTGTGTAGGACTCTAAAGACTCGTCAATACGCCGGCAGCAGGTGATGATCATATCAAACACCCACAAGCCGCAAGCGGTCTGCTAAACGTAACGGCCACCCGGGTATTGAGCGATCAGAAGATCGACGAGCAAGCCCGCTCACACTCCTGTGAATCCAACCAGTAACACTTACCGTACAGTCCGGTCTCGTCGTCTGATATGTCGCATATCTCGCCTAGGGGTGGTAAACGTCAGACCCCAATAGCTCGATAAGCCGTGTTGATATGAGGTCTATAACAGTTCGAGAAACTACTGGTAACACTTACCAGTAAATCTCAGCAACCCTGGCCAGGGATTTCCGGTTATAGCCAATCGAACACAGCGCAACATCAACTCCCTATACCGGGAGAGACGAATCCCCTCCTATCGCTCATTGCCTCCATGTGATTCGGGACTGTACCCAAAAACCACCGTTTTGCACGCCCTCTTGGACGTGGTAAGGTGGAAATCAAAGCACAGTGGGAACCACACAAGACTCTATGACGATCTCGGGTCAACAGACTACTCTGTACCAGTGTCACCAGAGAACTGCCATCTGACGTGAGGTATAATACCATCTGGGAGTTCTCGGCGAGTCCGTCCAGTGTACCCAGTCTCTACTGAGCACCCGTATATCATCTCTGATGTCAAACACCAATGGATATGGGATCATCCATCGCCCATCTGTATGGGTCGAGAAGGTACACGCTAGTCTACACTGGTATATCGATGCCCCGTCTCGATACACCCACGACTAGGGACTTTGAATGATGTACTTATGGACTACCATGTCCCCACTAGTATGATCCACATCATAGTCCAGGCAGTCAAGTACACATCCTAAGGGCTTTACCAACATGTAACAGAGAGAGACAATCAGTATACACGTTAAGGTAAAGAGTAACCAGATAGCATACTATCATGTCGAGCAAGAAAATCCTCCCTATATATGTCCCAGCATCCACTACAATATACATCATATGTACAGTGATGGCCTCTAGGGCATACAAATAACTAACAATCTCCCACTTGCACTGGGGCCATCTGTAGCAGTGGTTGTAGTATCTCATACTCAACCATCCTATAAAAGTCTCTCTCTGGGAATAGGCCTTCGTGAGTGGATCCTCCGTGTTATCCTCTGAGTCCGCTCTCCTAACCTCGATCACCCTGGAGATCAACTATCTCCGTGATCAGGTGATACTGCCTTAGAATATGTCTGGATCACTGATGGGACCGGGGTTCCTTGGCATAAGCCACAACTCCATTGTCTCATAATGGTAGGAACGTAGTTCATCTCATGAACTAATATACATCCAGACTGCCTCTTTGGCAGCATCTTAAGTAGCGATGTATTCAGCCTTTATCGTCTAGTATGTCACGGTATCTAGCTTGGAACTCTTCCAACATACCGTCCCTTTACTGAGGGTAAAGACAATGCCTGCGACTGACATCCAGTCGTCTTTATGACCCTGGAACCCTTCCAGTGATTCTCCCCAGAATCGTTTGATATCATCTCACTACAACTAGTGAGAATCCTAACATCCAATTAAATCTATCTCATAGATCCAAAACTCAGGATTTAGGAGGTATCGTTTTGATCCTTCACGGAGAATCTTTATGATAAGCGGAGATTGATCGAGTGTAGCATATGAAACTCTTTCCCTATCAAGAGTATGTTATCCACGTACTTTATGAGGGTCACTTCTATACTCTCTACTACCTTTTTGTATATACAAGGTTCATCTACCATTTTGATGATGTCAAACTCTTTGACTACTTCATCAAAACAGACGTTCCAACTCCGCGATGCCTGCTTTATCTTATAAAGCATCTTGTACACGTTTCCGCTGCTCCCACTGTCTACGAAGCCTTCTGGCTGTATACTTACAGACGTTCTCTTCTAAAACATCATTTTAGAAAAGCAGTCAAGACACCCAACCGCCAGATATCGTAGTCATGGTATGTAGCCGTGGCAAGTAGGACCTGGATGGACTTAAGCATAGCCACTGGAAAAGGTTTCATCATTATCCATGCCTGGTCGATGATGCAAACTTTTAACAAGTCTAGCTTTGAAAGTCACAACCTTTCCAAGTACACCAAGTAATCTTCTCAAGATATACTTGCTCCTGATGGGGATTTAACCCTTCAGATATAGCAACCAAAGTCCATACTTTGTTGGTGTACATGGATTCCATCTCAGATCACTAAGCATCCAGCCATTCTTACAGAGTCTTACTCTTGATGGCCAGCTCGAAACTAGTTGGGTCATCATCTCATGATGCATTCCTCGCTCCCACTGTCATAGAGAAACCGAAGTATCTCTCAGGTGGGTGAGGAACCCTACTAGATCGGCGGAGAGGCTGAGGTTCGTTGGTATCTACTGAATCCTTTGGTTCTACCAAATCATCAGCTGTAGTTTGTATAGCTGGAACTTTTTCAGTTCTACATTACAGACCTTGCCTTGAGCTTGTCCGGATTTTGCTTTTAGACATAGGCCGGACAATCCCAAATCTTAACTAGCTTAAGACATGGGCTCTTCCCTTTCCATATCACATATGAAATGGTAGGCAACTGATTTGATTGGAACCATATTCAATAGGTATGCAGCTTCTTAAGTGCATAACTCCCAAAAGGAAATAGGAAACTCAGTAGTACTCATCATAGAGCACACCTTATCATATAGGGTGTGATTGCTCCGCCCTAATATACCAACGTGCTATGGTGTATGCGGAGGAGTAATGCTGAGAGAGAATCTCATTCTTCTTAAAATAGTCCAGGAGTTCCGTGCTCAAGTATTCTCCTCCTTGATCACATCAAAGGACATAATACTTATACCCGTATTTTGGTTCTCTACTTCTAACTTATATTCTATGAATATCTCAAAAGGTTCGAACTTGTGTTTCAACAAGAAGATAGATCTGAATCTCGAGAGATTATCAGAGAATGTACAAAGAACCGGTCTTGGCATGTGTAGACAGGGGACCTACATACATCAACATGTATCATCCCAAGAGTTCACTAACTCTTTCTTTGTTTCCAGTAAACAGAGCTATGGTCATCTTATCTCTGTGACATGACTGGCAAGTTTCACAAGATGTAAATTCAAACTGATTTAAATATGCATCTAAATGTAACTTAGCTAGTCGGGTCGCATTGATATGACCTAGTCTACAATACCACAAGAAGGATCCGTTCATTTCTGAACTCTTCCTCTTGTGTGTGTTCCGTATACTAAGAACTGTAATTTGATTTAGAAAATCAATGCTTTTAGATAACGTGCCTGAACCGATCAACTTTTGATATAGGAAATGTTCAAAACATTATCCAACAATACAAAATTTTATCATTTCTTTACTAATAAAGAGACTGATATGATTTTGTATATCAGGTTCGGTATCTAATAACATTCGTTCAGAATCAATGTATTTGTAATACAGGGTGACAGTGACCGACAGACTTGGCTGCAACTCTTGCCCCGTTTTCTGCCTCATGAAACTTATCACCCGTTCTCAGTTCTTTACCTATCTGTAGCCCATGTAACAGATTACATATCTGGTATCCTGATTCGGTATCATATACCCAGGACGTAAAGGACATTGAGAAACAGTTCTGTATAATGAACACACCCGAAGATGAAGCATCAGCATGCACTCTCTTCGTTTGGGCGGCATGGGAATCTTGGTATTCCCCTATTTCCTGCTCTGTCTTATAACAATTATAAGTTGGAGCGGGACCAACGTTCCCCAGCTCAGTATAACAAGCGGGTTCGGTCAATATTCCGTTTTATTATCTTGATTAAGGCGTGATATGGTCGCTACCTGGAGAGAGAGAGAAGAAAACACTCAGCGTGCGCTCTTGCAAGAATAGATTGGTTATTATTTTATCTAATCAGGATGGCTCCCACTGTTTTCATCAAATCTTCCTTCAAATCCTAAAAGGAAAGACTAGCAGGGATTAATTACACACTACAAGTTCGCCAATCTTTCAGCCAGGCCAGTGTCGGTACTTTGAGGGAGGTCCCCCGTGCTTTCGCACGAACCTAATTAATGTAAACCTCGTTTTCCCAGAGGCGTAACCTCGTTAACACCTTTCTAGACACCTACTTGATCGGCTAATTATAATGTGTAAAACTCTCCCAGGAGTAACAATTACTCGCAGCGGGTATCGGGATCCAACTATCTCATAGAAGGTATGCAATCTCATTGCAAATTTCAACACTTGAAATTCCCGATAATATTTTGCCCCAGGCGATCTATGACCTTGACTGAGTCAACAAACCATAGACCGCAAGTAAAGTTCAACCCGTCATTTCCTGATTGAATTAAACCCACCCGCACGACCCTTGACTGAGTCAACAAGGCCGCACGACTACCCTAATCCAATCTGCATCATATGCATAAACGGATAAATAGTAATCAGCTACCGCACACTACGCCTTGACTGAGTCAACAAACGCAGCACGAATACTAACTATTACTTATCTGAAATGACGGAGGGCTACGTCAAGTTTTTAAGAAAACCCTTTGCGTAATGAACTTTATATCGTTGTAGAATCAAATGATTTTAAAAATGGAGTGTTTTTGGGCTTTTCTAGTTTTGCTAAAGGGGTCACTCCCGGTGAAGGGATCATCGGCCCTTTCCTCGTCGAATGAGGTGCGGGGTATATCATATATATCACTGTGCAAAGCAAAAACTCTTAAAAGCAATCAAAAGACAAACCGAGTGTGTAGCATCTGCCAGTTATTGCTAAAGGAGTCACTCTCGGTGAAGGGATCTCGGTCCTTTCCTCATCGAATAAGGTGCAGGATATATCATATATACCGCTGTGCAAAGCAAGAACTGTAGCTACCTGTTTTATTTTGAAATTCGATTCTACAACATCTTAGGTTTCTTTTATTTCATTAATCACATTAATGAAGTCCCATCATTTAAGTACCTAAACATCACAGATAAATACGACGTACACTTATGCCATCCGCATTCGCCTCGATGTCCCCTCGTGCACCGTTAGGTTAGGTAACTAACGGCAGAGTGGGGCAGGGCTAGCGCGGATGTAAAACATAAGTAACGTCTATATAATATATCATATATACTATATACAGTATCCATCACAGAACATCACATGATCACATCACAGATATCGCAGCAGAAGAATCATATGAAATATTGGATATACTAGGACGTCCGTGTTTTCAATACGAGCCAGTATAAAACACGGATTCCACGGTCGCGATGAATAGCCAAACCCACACCCCTAGACCCCTACGAGAGCGGCAAGCAACCCTACCAATTCTAGAGTTAGGAGACCCGGACTCGACTCCTCGAGTTGGTCTCCCACTGGACTCCAGAACCCGGTTACTTGTGCCCTCCTCCTTGGGTCTATCCTAGTGCGGAAAAGTAAATAATATACAAAGGGTGACAGCTTCCGCTACCTGGAAGTGCCCCAATAAAAGAATATTACATACAAGTTTTTACATAAATGAAAATGAAAAACACTCATCTCACATAAAAAAACCCGGCTATTCAAACACGACGATCCAATATAACACATCCAGCAACACATAACATCACATGTCATCAACGTAAGTAAGTATGCATACCCCAATTGTCGTTGACGTATAGCAACGAAACCGGCGATATCGTCATACTACACTTACGGTCACAGAAAAGAAAGTGTAAAACTACAACAGTTGGAATCCGCAATCTCTTTAGACATCGCATGCCTAATCAAATGAATTACTTAGACATCACATGCCTAACAATTATAAACCCCGCATTTTAGTCTCAAAATCGAAAACACTTTTCAATATCAAGTCAGGCAATTCAACAAGATTCCCGACATTTTGATCGAATGCTCGTCGCAAACTTCAGTAGACGGCCGCACCCCTGATACCGTCGACAAAGTGCACCAAGACGGAACACCGCTGCCGCGAGCACCCGAACGGATTCTTTCGGCGACAGGGTTCTCCTACAGTCACTTGGTCGGGGCTATGGGGTGTAGCTGTCTATTAAGTTTACCCGGCGAGTATCCGCGTACGCTACGTGATTGCGACGGACTTTTGATCACATCAAAATTCCGTGGCAACCGATCATCTGAGACTAAACCGCTGTGTTTATAACATTCATTTAGTTATCTCATAACTACTTGTGAATTCCAATTATTGTATCACATTCCGGATAAATAGAAAATGTTAAACTTTCCGATCAAACATTCGAACACCCAAGTTTTCCCGATACAGCTCAACACATGAAATAAGTCTAAAAACATTCAGTTCGTGCCTCAGTACCAACGGTCCAGCCGTAGAAGGGTCAAGCCAACGCCTCACATGTGGCACGCCGTACTGCCCCAAACCCTAAGGTTCAAAGGGCAGTTCAAGACGGTCACATAACCGAGTTAAGGTTTGTTATCTTCTAGAGGGACCATCGCGTTACTTGCACTACTTAGAACGTCGTTAAACTACAGAAAAATCCAACACTTGGAAATTTCCCGACAGGGGAAAAGTTGGGTATTTATATCCGGTCGAACTTTTTAACATATTCAAAAATTATCCGGAAAGCCACATAGACAAAATCTGATACTCCGATCGAATCACCGAATCCCCAAAACAACCCCAGAAAATTCAACTCTTGAATAAATATTAAAAATTCCCAGAAAATCCAGCATAATAAAATAGGAGTTACTGTGCATACAGGGAATGATGATGTCATCATATGGCCGCGGAACCACCGCAGAAGCCTGGCTTCTGCCTCGGTTCCGCCGCACGTTGGAATCATCTATGGGAAAACTTTGCACCGTAATTCTTAGAATTCCCTGCTGAATTTTTTAAGCATTTTTAATCTGGAAAAAACCCAGTTTTTGAAAAAAGTCCAGAGAGCGGGTCGGATTAGGGTTTCGGGGTTTGTTCGGATTTCAAACGTCGTCTACGCATCGCCTAAGACTCTAGTTAGGCTCTGATACCACTGTAGGGTTCCTAGGCACCCTCAAGAGGTCTCATAAGGCATCTACCATGCCAATTTCAAAAATTACATGTGCCGAGAAACCCTAACAAGATCGTTGGCTAGAATTTTAGGCGACAAAATAAAGTAGTTAACAACTTAACATAAAAGAACGGAAATACAACCTTTGTAGATCCGGTTCTCCACCTCCATAGCTCCGCAATGAAGTCTCCTCGCTGTCCAAATGGAATCCTGGGCTCTAGCGTCGGCTTCATCGGAGAAATGGGCGGGCAAGGTCGTCGGCTTCGTGCCGAAGATGATCTACGTCGAGGCATCACAAGATCAAGCTCCAACTTCACCAAGCCATGAAAACTTGTGAAGGAAACACCCTATACTACTTGGCAAGAGGTAGAGGATGAAGAAATAGGAGGTGGGTTCACTTTAGAATTGGATTTCTCACTCATTTTCTCAAGTTGCCATTGATGGAGGCAAGCTTCTTCTTGAAGAAGAAGAAGAAGAAGATGAAATATGTTATGATAAGTATATTTCAAAAAGAAAATAAAATGAATACTTATCATAATCCAACCATGGTCAAGTGTAGAGAATAGACTAGGGTTAAGTGGAATGGTTAGGGTTAAGCATGAGACAAAATGGTGACTTAGTCAAAGCTTCATGAAGCTTCAACATGCATCCAAAGAAAGCCACCATTTTTCTTTATGCTTATTATTTTCCAAAAAGAATAAATAGATAAATAAATGAATAAGAAAACAAAACCCTAACCATTCATATAACCATGGTTTAATCTTTACACAAACCCAAGTTAGCATGCATCATCAAACATGATACAAACTTGTGCACAAAAATATATCACATATACAATGTGCACAAACAAGTGAGAAAAACCATTTAAAGTGAACCAATACTAGTTAATGCAAAGTAATATATCAAATATATAATTATGCATTAAATCATTAAATCAACACTTGATTTAACGATCCGATCATATCGCATACAACTGACTAATATCCAATGTATCGGCTTATCGAATCAACCCTTGATTCGATAACTAGGTTATATCGCATACAACCAATCGATACATTCATCGCGAGAATGAAATACGGTATCACATTCACGCATTATTCTCGGTCCCGCACATATCTCATATGCGCTCCTATTTCGTTTCGCTTGATCCAGGAAACCTCTGTGTAGGACTCTAAAGACTCGTCAATACGCCGGCAGCAGGTGATGATCATATCAAACACCCACAAGCCGCAAGCGGTCTGCTAAACGTAACGGCCACCCGGGTATTGAGCGATCAGAAGATCGACGAGCAAGCCCGCTCACACTCCTGTGGATCCAACCAGTAACACTTACCGTACAGTCCTGTCTCGTCGTCTGATATGTCGCATATCTCGCCTAGGGGTGGTAAACGTCAGACCCCAATAGCTCAATAAGTCGTGTTGATATGAGGTTTATAACAGTTCGAGAAACTACTGGTAACACTTACCAGTAAATCTCAGCAACCCTAGCCAGGGATTTCCGGTTATAGCCAATCGAACACAGCGCAACATCAACTCCCTATACCGGGAGAGACGAATCCCCTCCTATCGCTCATTGCCTCCATGTGATTCGGGACTGTACCTAAAAACCACCGTTTTGCACGCCCTCTTGGACGTAGTAAGGTGGAAATCAAAGCACAGTGGGAACCACACAAGACTCTATGACGATCTCGGGTCAACAGACTACTCTGTACCAGTGTCACCAGAGAACTGCCATCTGACGTGAGGTATAATACCATCTGGGAGTTCTCGGCGAGTCCGTCCAGTGTACCCAGTCTCTACTGAGCACCCGTATATCATCTCTGATGTCAAACACCAATGGATATAGGATCATCCATCGCCCATCTGTATGGGTCGAGAAGGTACACGCTAGTCTACACTGGTATATCGATGCCCCGTCTCGATACACCCACGACTAGGGACTTTGAAGGATGTACTTATGGACTACCATGTCCCCACTAGTATGATCCACATCATAGTCCAGGCAGTCAAGTACACATCCTAAGGGCTTTACCAACATGTAACAGAGAGAGACAATCAGTATACACGGTAAGGTAAAGAGTAACCAGATAGCATACTATCATGTCGAGCAAGAAAGTCCTCCCTATATATGTCCCAGCATCCACTACAATATACATCATATGTACAGTAATGGCCTCTAGGGCATACATATAACTAACAACTAGTCCAAGCACAACAATATCTAAGCAATAAAGTAAATGCGCAAATCCTAAATCTGACATAGAATATGCGACAAAAGTAATATATCTAGCCCAGACGCATAACGCCATGTGGGCAATTCCCCTGTAGATGTTAAATCTACTCACCAACGCTCCTGGCTAGGTGATGTCTACCACCTGTTTTCCTTTTGTAGCAGCGTCCGAAGTTCCCGCCTGCGAACCTGCAACAAGATACGATAAAGCAAATATATATCAATAATAACCTAAAATACAAACAATCTACACAGACCAACACGACACACAACATACACTAAAGGATTCGTATTGTAGCTAACACGTATAGCTACACTACGAAACCAACTCAGACCAACAGCAACACAGAACACGCACCGTATCGGATAACGTATCGCACGAAACGAAACACTAGAAATAGGCAAATGATCCCAGATTTTTCTGTGCTAACTAATTGTAAAAATTGCAAGTACCATGAGCCTACACATAACACCAGAGACCCCCTACACCAAAAACCAACACCAAGGTCCCTACTCTGGCCGCAAATTGCGGCCAGATCGAATAAATCTGCGGCCGAAGTATGGGGAAATGGGCTCGTATTTTGTGGGTAGGTTCTAGGTCTCTATACTAGGTTACTGTCAAGTCAATTTTTGCAACTCTCCTTTAGTTTAACAGCAGATCTTTCGGGACCATAAAACGACACTAAAAATACGATATTTACCCGAAACGATACGATACGCGATAAAAACAGCAACTTTAAAGTTAAGCTACACAAAAATAACTTAAACAACAGAAAAGAAACAATACTTAATCAAAAGAACACAAAGATCCTAGCTTTGTGCACACCAAGGCATCCAAGAGGCAAGTGATGGAAAAAGATGTGATTTGTGTGATGATTTTGGTGATTTGTGATGGATTTGTGTTGGAAATGGGAGAGTGTTCAGTTGAGAGAGAGAGTGAGAAGAGGAAATGAAAAGAGATAGAGAAATGAGTGAGGGTGTGAGGTTAAAGAGAGAGGGAGGTGAGTGTAGGAGAGAAAAGAGAGTGAGTGTATCCAATGCATTAATTAACCATTAATACATTCCCATACACCTCATCACTCAAACAAAATATCTTTCTCTCATCTCACAAAAGATCTAGGGATTAGGGTTAAGGATTGGATTAACTAGGATTAAAGCAAAGAGATTAGATTAGGGTTAAGTGTCATGGTTGCTAAGAACAAAATTAACACAAACAAATCCTCGCATTTACGTGCACACGTGCGTGCATGCATATAACAAATAATAATAAATTATTAAATAAATGTTAAAAAATGCGAGGAACCCGAATTGGTAAACTTTTACAGTAAACCTGCATTAACGTCTAAACGAACACTAACCGAAATCTAAGACGTTACAATCTCCCCCCTTTATAAAAATTCGTCCCCGAATTTAAAATTCTTACTAAGCGTACCTTCAAAGAGAAGATTACAAAGTCTCATATCTCGCTCGCAGCCTCCTAAGTGATCACCTCACTATATGGCTACGTCCAAGAAAACTCTCCACAGATGGCAAGACCCTTGACCGAAGTTTCTCCACCTGCCGAGCCACTAACACAATTGGCTGCGGGTGGACGAAAGATCGCGTTCAAGATAAATGGTCTGGTGCTGAATCATGTGAGAAAGGTCATGAAGGTAATTGCAAAGTATCGACACAAGGAATACGGGGTGAATACTCAATAATCTGGGCGGAAGTGCCAAATTAAAGGCAACGAAACTAACTCACTTTAAGGATTTCGAAAGGACCTACAATTCTGGGTAAGCTTCCCAAAACTCAACACGTCATTTATCGGAAAAATCCGTAGGAATACATGATCTCCCACTGCGAACTCAAGTCTGCGACCATCATGGTCGGCATAAAACCTCTGTCCGCACAGGACTGCCATCATCCTGACCTGAACCAACTGGATCATTTCCGAAGTCTCTAGACTAGCTGAGGTCCAAAAATCCAACAACGCAGAGTTAGAAAAACAGATTGGTGATCGACACGACATAACCCCTAAACCTAAGGGTTGCCAATTGGAGTGACTCCTGATAATAGCTATCGAAGGAGAACCCTAACAGTGGCGAGTGACGATCACCAACTGCCGACAACAACTAAAACGCACGCACAAGCATATCCTCCATAGTCGGTATAGCCCGCTCTCACAAAACCATCATCCTGCAGATGGAAAAGCGGAGCTAAAGCTCTACAAGTACCCAAGGCTTCCTGAAGTTCCTGCCCAAGACGGCAAGTGAACAGGGTGCCTTCATTGGATACGACCCATGAAGGAACTCCGTGCAACGCATAGCTTAACAAAGAACAACTGAGCAAACCGAGTAAAACCAGACAAAAAGAATCCGAATGAAGTCACACCCTTACTAAACCTGGATAGACACCATAACGAAATTCGTGGAGATCTGCTCCCATTCCCACTTCGGAACGGTTTAAGGTTGCAACTCTCCAGCCGGTCTCAGATGCTCAACCAAAGCACACCACAAGACAGACACCGTGAAACAAAATCCAAAACTTCACTCTTCATTCCTATCCACCCGTAACTATCTCACAAGTCACGTCAAATGCTGGTGGAACTCGAACGAACACCGAAGCTGACCGATATGCCTGTTCTGGGATTTTGCATCTCTGCCCATCAGCAACGGGCACACAAATGCGTCCCTAAACATAACACATCTTTGTCACAAATCAAGGACTCCGAATCATTACCCAGCCGAGTATACTCAAGTATCTCTAACGAACGAGCGTTGGCAGGAAGTGTCACAACCACACAAAATCGAGCCACTCTCGTGAAACACTACAGTTAAATCACAAAGTCGCCCGAACCAAAAGCAAGAACTGATGCAGTTGCTAACGAAATCTCCAACTGCCAAAAACTCCGTACACCTGCCTCAGTCCAAAGAAAAGAACCTCCATTCCGGTCATTCCATTCAACTGTGTAGCAATACGCTAGTAATCCTGCACGAAACGGTGGTAAAAACCTGCTAAGCCCAAAATCAAAAGACCTCTGTCCGCACACAAGTCTGGGCCTAAGCTGCACGGTCTCGATCTTCCTCGGAACCATACGAAAACCATCTCCGTAACTACAAGACCTAGGAGTCAACACAAACAAGCCTGAAGGAACACTTCGAGAATTTAGCAAACAGCTGGTGCTCTCCTAGTATCTGCAAAACAAATCCTCAAGTGCTGCTCATGTTCCTCAAGACACATTGAATAGACCAGAATGTCATCAGTAACACAACAATAACTGGTCGAGGAACGGCCTGAAGAAATCCGGTTCATCATATCTACGAATGCTGCTAGGGCATTGGTGAGTCCGACGACACCACCAAAACACACAAAGCCTGTAGCACGCACAAGGCAGTCTTCGGAATGTCATCAATCCGAACCCGCAACAATGATGACCTGATCCCGGACAAACTTAGAAAATGTCTCGCACTCTGGAGCCGATCGAAGAATCGTCAATGCGAGGTAAAGGATACCTATCTGCACCGTAAGCCGGTTCAATTAACGATCCATCAATACACAACCTAAACTGTCGTCTTCCTCCCTGACGAACAGAAATAGGAGCACCCTAATGCGAAACACTCAGACGCACAAGCCTCCCAACAAACAACTCTGCAGCTGATCCTTAAGTTCCCTAAGCTTCACCGGCTCATCTAGAACAACGTCGGATAACTCTCGCACGAAAGGAACCGGGTCCAACGAACCAACTGTGGCTCCGGTACCACGAATGAACGCCAAGAATCCACGACATCTCCTCCAAAGCTGACTAGCGGAAAAGGATGAATTCAAGCTGTGAGAGGCGGCACAACTATCCACTTGCACAACAAGAACTGACTCGCCGGGAAACAACACCTTGACTTTTTCCCACGGTAGTCCACAGACGCCTAGCACGTAACTAACCAGTCCGTGCCCAGGAGAACGTCAAATCCAACATCTCAAGAAGGATCAAACGACGGACGAATCTCCTACCCGATTGGCACACAACTGAATTGTAACATTTTCAAAAATATAAAATATTAATTTTGGGAATCTTTATAATTTAATATTATTTTATTGATTATTTTAATATTAAATCTATAATTAAATGCAAATAAATAGGAAAAATGTTTGAAAAATTATGAAAAATTATGGAAAATTCTAAAATAGGGTAAATTAGTGAATTATGACATTTTTAAGTTTTTGTGATTAGTTTGACACTAATTTAGTGCTAATCGCGATTAAAAATCGCTAATCGGAATTTTTGGGTTTTTGTGCAAAATTGTGCACATATCATTTTGGACTTGTGTTACATTTTCTAGCCATGATTTATCTTTTGGGTTTACTATTTAGATGAGAAGGATTATGATTTTAAAAAGAAAAGGAAAAGAAAAGAAAAAGAAAAGAAAATAGGGTTGGTGAGAGAGAGGTATGGGTGCACATTGACTTAACCTTAGCCATTTTCCTCCTCATTTCTCTCCCTCATCCTTGTGCTGCTGCTGCTGCTCCCTTCTTCCTCTTCCTCCACCTTCAATCCCTCAAGTCACCATTAAATCTAGCTCAAAACCTCACACTCATTTCACAAAACATGCACACAAGCTCACAAGCTAGAGGATGGACCAAGAAAGATGGTGTTTTGGTGCTGTTGAGGATTCATGAGTCTCTTGTGAGGTAATTTCTTTGCATTTAGAGTGTTTAATCATGTGTTTAGGCTTTAATTGAAGTTTCATATCGATATCGGGTGAATTGGTGCACTTTGAGTAAGATTAGAGGAAATCAGGGTAATGTTGAGCTTTGACCTTGCAATTGAGTTTAAAAAGTGACCTTAGACCCTATATTGATTAGAAAACCAGACCAAGTCCACTGGAAAACTAAAAATACGGAATTACGGGACTTTCATGTCGGTTTGTGAGTGTTTAGAGTGTGCAGGGAAATCTGGAATGTACTGGGACTGTTTCAGGCAAATTCAACAATACCAGGGACCAAATTGAGACCATAGGAGGCCATCCTGACCAAACGGACCCCATTAGGCATAGGGGGGCCGGCGAGGCCGGTTTTGGGAGGGTTGTGGCCGGCCAAGTAGTGAGGGAATGCTTCGGGGTTGGTCCAGTAGCTCAAATACATCATATATAGCACCCTAGAGTTGTTTATTTGCCCTGATTTGGCCTGAGATGAAATCTGGGATCGTTTTCTTGGGTTGCTGCCTTACTTTCAGTATTTGGTGTTATGTATTTTGATTTCCACATTTTGGTGTTTGTACGTTATCTCGATCGTGTGACGTTTGTACGACTGCATCGAGTGATTTCGGGTTGTTTTGCGAAGGCTAACCGTAGGTTCTAACCTATAAGCCTTTTAGCGTATCGTGTTGGTTTTAGCGTGTCGTTTTGGATTTAGTGTGTCGTTTCAAGTATTGATTTGGTTTTGATGCGATGCGTTACGTGTGATATGTGTAGGTACACCGCGACGATCCGAGGCGATGCGGAAGATGACGGTGACATCGACACCGACACGCAGGATTCAGGTGAGTAGATTATATCTACTGGGGGAAGTCGGGTGGATGGCGTATAGCACCCCCGCAGTCCGTAGTTGTTATTATATGATAGTTAGGTGTATTATGGATAGTGTAGGGTTAGAAGTGACTAGTGTAGTTCATAGTCGCGAACCCTAGAATAGAATTACACCTACACGCACACCCTTGCATATTACCTATACTTACACGGTGTTAATGATGATATTGGATGACTTTGGAGGTGAGTCGATGATATTGGGCTTTGTGCCGCGAGATCGGTGATGTGATATGATTCGTATTTGGGATACGAAATGTGTTTCTTGCGGGCTTAGGATGTGTGTTTACCCCCGCATTCATACTTTGTAGATGGCATCAGTTGTACTAGACTTAGATCAGTACCCCAGATTATATGATATGATATGATGATAGTGATACCTGTTATGTGACGAGATAATGAGATGTTGACCCGTACCCAGCTATTGGGATGTCGTACGACGATTTACCGTACGAGCCTATATTGATGATAGATCCGCGCTCATGACTCGAGGATATCAGATGATATACCGTATCGTACGCGATACTATTGAGACGGGATCACCGACTTACATATATTTATATATATCGACTCAGATGTTAGGCGGTTTCCTTACCTGTAGTTCAGCTTGCTAGTTCAGCCGTATAGTTTAGTGTAGTTGTTAGAGTAGCTTAGACTTCTTACCTATTTCAAAAAACTGACGAATCGTGGGTATTTTTTTAAGACAGCTCAAGGGAATCTACGGATATTTCAAAAACGACGTATCTTTTCATAAAAACACCGTAGCCCCTATTTTCAAAACCCCATGATTTGTGTTATTTCAAAAGGCACCATTCGTAGGACTTATATTAGATTAATGCAGATTAGTTATAGTTGCGTCTAGATTCAGCTCTCAGTCTTTTTGTGGTTCGGTTTGCATCGCATTCTTATTTTATGCTTCATACTCCATTTTTAATATCATGCTGATAGGACGCCAGCACCATTACCGATGATGCGTATGTACCACGTACACTTACTCGCCGGCTCACACACATCTTCATCGGTAATTGCCATGTCACGTACACCTTAGAAAATATACTATTGCATTGATATAGGTTGTTAGCTAATAATTTAGACAGGTTGTAAGTGTACTCGCCTTATATGCTAGATTAGACATTGTAGTTATTACCTGCTACTTCCTGCACACTGTTATTCATTGTTATGCCGCATTCATGGATTCTCATGCATATATTCATTATTTTACGTGCTATTGAGGTTTGGATTTGGATTTCTATGAGATTTTCTGGATTTGGGGGAAAACCGCAAAGGCACAAATAATCTTATTCTCTCTTTTAAAATAAAAAGTGCGGTTTTCCCATTATGTATGAGTCGTCCACCATGAGTTTGCTGATGGATTTGGAAACCCGATTCGAGGAGACGGATGAACCGTTTCGGGTACATGGTGGACCCGGTAAGGTACCCCGGGGCAAGAAGCGCGTGGTGATGACGATGTGAGCCTGGCAGGGGAGCACTACCTACCGGTGATTTTACCCGACGCGTCGGATATCCGGAGGATACCGTCGTGGTCTTGAGATGGATGGTAGGGGCCGGTCTGGACTGACGGCGCCCTAGATATTGTGGTTGAGACTTGAGATATCGAGATATTGGGATTTCGTTTGTGCCGATGCTAGGCACAGTTTTATGCTGATTTCATTATGGTACCTCATTTTAAAAATACAAGGGAAATCTCACTAAAGTATGAAAACAGTTGCTTCATGTAAATGTATTCTGTTTTCTCGCATTCATATCTCATTCATATGCTATATTGTTATCTGAGGCACTGACACAGACACATGAGATTGCACTCGGGTTAGATATTTACCCTAGCCTTGCTATAGGCTGCATGTTTTATATTGAGGATTTTCTATACTGATCGTTTTGACCTAGGATTATGTCTTGCATTCGGTTTCTGCTTGTAGATGTTTCTATTCACGAGTTGGCAACTCACCCCCGTTGTGCCACAGTTCTTGCAGGTCCTGCCGTACAGGTTTCTTTGCGGCATTTCTGGCACACTACCTTCTTGCGGTTGATTTGCCTTGGTAGGTGGATTCTTTCACATCAAGAACCACCATTGTATTTATTTTATTCATTGTATCTAGTATTTCCATCAACCAAAACTTGTATATTGTTTCAGACCTAGACTTTAGTGTTGTATATTTTGACCTTAGAGTCGCGCTTAGTAGTATTGCGGTTTTCTTGTTGCTTTTGAGCTTTCTTTTGGATTTGATCCTCGCCACTTGGCGTTGTATATTATTGTTGCATGTGTGGTTGTGACCGTCTATTGACGAAGAGCTAGCTCCCGCTTGGGGATGCCTTTATCATTGCATATATATTGTTATTTTTGTTGTACCCCATTCGGGGCCAGTTTTACAAAAGAAACTCTGCCGAAATTTTTAGAAAAGACTTACTGTTTTTAAAACGCACCTTCGGCTTAGTTATTTAAAAACCTTGATCTCAAACATGTTTTCTTCACTTCTTTAAACCAGTTTCCTTACTTATTCTTAAAAATGGTTTTAGATTTCTGGGCTTTTGGCTTACTTGGATCAGATGGAGTCCTATAGGCTTCATATGGTTCAAGGGCCAGTCACGTGCTCTTTCGGGTCGTGACATGAATACGTGTTGCGCAACAAAAGAATCGCTGACAGAAATTAACACCACAAACGGCTGATCTATCTAACACGACTCTCGTCCCAACCACGGCACAAAGTGTGTAAAACAACAAGCAAATACATCAAAAGAACATACGAATTATGAATACCTGAAAACTCTGCATTGGACGCCCGCGCGTCCCGATGAGTAGAAGAAGACCCTTGTGTCTGCCCTCTACCCGAAACTGGTTGAAATCTTCCTCTGCCAACCTGACCCCTCTGAGCGTACCCTTCACGACTACGACCTCTCCGAGTACGCATCTGATGCGGTGCTAAGGAACAATTCCTGATAAGGTGATGAAGGCTTCCGCACCAGAAACATCCACGCGGCGACTGCTGACCCTCCTGGGGATGAGAGCAGAACGACTGTCCACGTCCTAAGCCTCTGCCACTCCCACGATAGTCACGAAATCTGTCTCGACGACTAGGCCTCTGTCTCTGGGATGGTACACCGGTACGAGTCCTCCACTGTTCCGGAACTCTCCGAGTCTCTAGAAGACGTGTCTCGTAAACTGGGGCTGCATCCACTGGTGCTATGTAGGTGACGGACTGCTGCATGCTGATCCCAAGGAACAACTGAGTAACAGGGGTGTCAACCTCCTGTCGCTGCGCTCTAACGGCATCAACTAATGATCTCATCGTCTGGCGCAAGTCCTGCATCTCTGCCACAAGCCTAGCGAGCTGCTCTGTCGAAGGTTGATCCGTCTGCACCTGTGCAACTAGCGTGCCATCCTGGTCAGTGCTCGTCTCACCCGAACCTACTCTGACCTCGGCCCTCGCTGCATCACTCTGAGTCCCCATAGCCATCGGTGACAAGGCTATAAATGGAAAAAGGATTCAACAAGAACACGGAAATCGAATCACAAGGAAGGAATTTCAAGCAATTTGTACTTAGGTCACTTTAGGCGGAGTACTGCATCGTGAGTATGCTGTAGAAATACACACACTACGTTACTCTGCTTAAGCTACCTACTCCATCATATACAGGTCATCCTACACTCCGTAAGTTAAAAACCTAGCGCTTTGATACCAACTTTGTCACGACCCAAAATTGGCACGTGACGGCCCTAATACTACGCAACGCCTACAGACGTAACGCAGTAAAAGAAAGCCAAAACCCAGAAATCTAAACCATTAAAAAGACAAGAAAAAGCTAATAGGAGTTTTGAAACATTTGAAATCACAACCCAAATTCTTTAAAATTCCAACTTTATTTCCTTTAAAAATTTGGCAGCACCTCCCTTGTAAAAGCTAGCCCCAAAAATGGGTACAACTTAAATATAAAGTAAAGCATCCCCAAACGGGAGCAAATACACGCCCAAAGGAGGAAAACAACCACCACCACAAATATGCGACGCCAAAGCGAAGAAATAAGAGACAATAAAAAGGAAACTATATAAAAGACAACAAATCCAAAATAATATACAATATCGTCCTCACCAAGTCTCTAAGTCATCAAGTAACAGTAGATGGAGAGTACAAAATACAACGAGTATACAATACAAAATACAGATAACCACCCAAAACCCACTTAAGCAAAACGACACGCTGTGAGCCGATGCAGTATCTGTAGCAAAAGATGATAGATGAATAGCCTGTCTCGACTACTCTGGGAAACACCTGCAACACCTGTGGCACAACGGGGGTGAGTTGCCAACTCGTGAATAGTAAATAATATATGGAGGTAATCGCAAGTATGCACGTATAGCGTGAATCTAAGATATGCAATTAATAGCAATAACAGGTCATAAGAATGCAGAATTTTGGAAAGTACACTAGCAGGTACAACCAATATATATAATAGTAAAGATATGACATCAGTATGCAATAATCATGCAATAATGATATGACAACAGTATGCAATAATCATGCAATAGGGATATGAGAATGTAAATAGGCATCAATCATGAATGGTACACTAACAGGTACTACTAATACATGAAGCAGTGCATAAACAATAAATGTAGAGTATGGAAACAAGTATGTCATTTCCACGGAATCCTGATCTCGTGGTAGGATCACAATCCATCAAGACAAATTCAAAACCGAATTCCTCAAATCAGCCCCCAAGTTGGGCTCTCATATCATATAAGTCTCACATCTCCTCAATGTACAATATCGAATAGATCTCCTATATCCCGAATGTACAAAATCAAGTGAGTACCGTATATATATCCAATATCCAATCTCAAATGAATCTCCTATATCCCAGGTAACAGATCTCAAGTAACATTCTAACATCCTAATTATATTTGCATAACTAAATATGATGAGGTCAATACACATATATTAGCGTCCCATTCCACTAATATTGGTGTAAGGGTATATATAACATCGGCTAAATCCCATGTTATATATAAAAAGTAATTAGAAATATCATGAAACCAATGTGCCAAGCATCGACACAGAAATACTGATCTATCATATGTCGTCTCCCAGACTAACATCCTGATAGGTACGTATCATACGCTATCCCGAAAGCTCGAGTGCCTAGATCTGACCCTCGCCTCTCTACGTATCCATACGTACATGACTCCCATCGGTATCCACATGATAGCCGCTGAGTCATTGGTCCTGTCACCGGAAAGTATGGTTCCCCTAAGCCTCATCGCCTGACACCACGACATCGTTCTTGCTTCGGGGTACCTCCGGGCCCCACCATGTACCTACACACGGACCCCTCCTTTCCTCGCGTGGGGTATACACATCGTAAACGACAAATCTCATGGTGGCTGCTGAAATATCATATCAAGGGAAACCGGGTTTTTCAAATAATGCATAATTTCATGAACTACCACGGTTCCCAAATCCAAAAAACATCATGAAAAATCCATATCTCAATGCGAAAATCCATGAATAAAGTATACGCATCATAAATATGAAATGCGAGCATATAGAGGAAAAGCAGCAATTAACTGTAACAAGTTAATATAATATCATGCGGTTCCTAATCTCTCCAATTCTAAAATAACATCATGTAAAGGTAAACATGTAGCTATAACCAGATATATGTGCAACATAAAGGTATAGCAAGATATATGTATCTACCTATAAGTAATGATGTAGTATACCCCCTGGGTATAAGTGAAATATGAGAGCAAGGTATACCTGTAGCTATGTCATGAGGTATGTATGTACCTATCACTAAAGGTACGATACCCTATAGGTATACAGGTAACTAGCATGTAAGTATGTGAAGGCATATGTGTGTAAGCATGTGGATATACAGGTATGCTATATGTCATATGCGATAAGAAATATGAATCAAAGTCAATATGTCTCTAACCAAACCATATCCTAACTATAAGTGGTTTGTGTGTGACATGACAATTATTGACGGTGTGTGTAGCATACAATCAGTGCTCGTGCAACATGAATCGTCAATAATATGTGCAGTGTCCTAAGGGTACTAGTCCAAGCACAACAATATCTAAGCAATAAAGTAAATGCGCAAATCCTAAATCTGACATAGAATATGCGACAAAAGTAATATCTCTAGCCCAGACGCATAACGCCATGCGGGCGATTCCCCTGTAGATGTTAAATCTACTCACCAACGCTCCTAGCTAGGTGAAGTCTACCACCTGTTTTCCATTTGTAGCAGCGTCCGAAGTTCCCGCCTGCGAACCTGCAACAAGATACGATAAAGCAAATATATATCAATAATAACCTAAAATACAAACAATCTACACAGACCAACACGACACACAACGTACACTAAAGGATTCGTATTGTAGCTAACGCGTATAGCTACACTACGAAACCAACTCAGACCAACAGCAACACAGAACACGCACCGTATCGGATAACGTATCGCACGAAACGAAACACTAGAAATAGGCAAATGATCCCAGATTTTTCTGTTCTAACTAATTGTAAAAATTGCAAGTACCATGAGCCTACACATAACACCAGAGACCCCCTGCACCAAAAACCAACACCCAGGTCCCTACTCTGGCCGCAAATTGCGGCCAGATCGAATAAATCTGCGGCCGAAGTATGGGGAAATGGGCTCGTATTTTGTGGGTAGGTTCTAGGTCTCTATACTAGATTACTGTCAAGTCAATTTTTGCAACTCTCCTTTAGTTTAACAGCAGATCTTTCGGGACCATAAAACGACACTAAAAATACGATATTTACCCGAAACGATACGATACGCGATAAAAACAGCAACTTTAAAGCTAAGCTACAAAAAAATAACTTAAACAACAGAAAAGAAACAATACCTAATCAAAAGAACACAAAGATCCTAGCTTTGTGCACACCAAGGCATCCAAGAGGCAAGTGATGGAAAAAGATGTGATTTGTGTGATTATTTTGGTGATTTGTGATGGATTTGTGTTGGAAATGGGAGAGTGTTCTGTTGAGAGAGAGAGTGAGAAGAGGAAATGAAAAGAGATAGAGAAATGAGTGAGGGTGTGAGGTTAAAGAGAGAGGGAGGTGAGTGTAGGAGAGAAAAGAGAGTGAGTGTATCCAATGCATTAATTAACCATTAATGCATTCCCATACACCTCATCACTCAAACAAAATATCTTTCTCTCATCTCACAAAAGATCTAGGGATTAGGGTTAAGGATTGGATTAACTAGGATTAAAGCAAAGAGATTAGATTAGGGTTAAGTGTCATGGTTGCTAAGAACAAAATTAGCACAAACAAATCCTCGCATTTACGTGCACACGTGCGTGCATGCATATAACAAATAATAATAAATTATTAAATAAATGTTACAAAATGCGAGGAACCCGAATTGGTAAACTTTTACAGTAAACCCGCATTAACGTCTAAACGAACACTAACCGAAATCTAAGGCGTTACAGATACACCGTTGTGTTGTGGTGTGTATGGAGGAGTAAGCTGAGAGAGAATTCCATTCTCTTTTAAGAAGCCCAAAAACTCGGCACTCAAGTATTCACCACCTCGATCAGATCTTAGTGTCTTAATACTTTTGTCTGTTTGTTTTTCAACTTCATTCTTGTATTCCTGAAATTTCTTAAAGGCCTCGGATTTGTGCTTCATCAAGAAGACATGCCCATACCTAGAGAAATCATCTGTGAAAGTAATGAAGTATGAATAACCACTTCTCGCATGTATAGACATTGGACCACACACGTCACTGTGTATGAGTCCCAAGAGCTCGCTCGCTCGCTCTTTCTCCGTGTCCAGTGAACGGAGTCTTTGTCATCTTTCCCATGAAACAAGATTCACAAGTGGCATAAGACTGATACTCGAACGGATCCAAGTATCCTTCTTTATGTAACTTTGTCAACCGTGTCTCATTAATGTGACCCAGTCTACAATGCCTTAAGAAAGCCTGATTTAAATCCGGAGACTTTCTTTTAAGTGTGTTCTGGACACTGAAGACCTGAGCTTGATTCAAAACGTATATACCGTTTTTCAATGTACCTGACCCATTCAGAACTTGATTTAGGTGGATGTTTACTACATCGCTTACAAAAGTAAAATCATATCCTTCCTTAGAAAGTAAGGATACAGATATGATGTTACAAGTCGCACCTGGTACATAAAAACAGTCAAGCAGAATCAATATCTTCCCAGTTGTCAGTCCTAGATGATATTCCCCTACGGATTCAGCATACATGCTCATTCCGTTAGCAACCCTGAGAGTCATATCACCTTTCTTGATAAACCTACGGTTTCTCAGAGCCTGTAATGAATTACAGATATGAGATCCTGATCCGGTATCCAATACCCAGGAAGTAGGGTTAACTGACATACAGTTCTCTTTTACAAACACACCCGAAGCCGAAGCCACGACATGCTTCAAATTCTTGCTACTGGCTTTGCAAGCCCTGCAATCCTTCTGCCCATGTTCATTCCCTTAACAATAGGAACATCCCTCTTTTACTCCATCCATTCCTGAAACTTCTGCCCTTCCCTTTCTTTCTACTTCCCTGGTTTCCTTCAGGGTAGTAGGTAGAGACTGTTGAACTAAGTCAGCATCTGACCTGTTCTTCAACGTGGTCTTCAGGTCCGTGAGCTCAAAAGAGCTGGTCTCTGTAAGGACGTTGCCCCTTATAGATGACCCGATAGCCAACCTCGCTGGAAGCAATTCGTTCGAGGTCTCATATCTTGCGATATGAGATTGCTCTCCATATAAATCTTTGTTATGGAGGAAGATAGAAGCTGAGTCCATCTTCTCGTGCTGCCTCTGGTATGTACCATCAACTGAGGCTAACACGAGGCACTTGGCTTTCGTACAGTCTTCTTCCGATGTTCTACGGATACCAATATCCATGACAGGGGAAACTGGACCTGAGACGGCAAGGGTTGGATCAGTCAAGAGGTGTCCCAGCTTGTCATGGGCAATGGACATCTGGACAGACCTTTGTCAGTCATAACAGTCAGATTCAGTCATTTTATTATCTAGATGTAACCTAGGTGCGGTCACTGGGTCGCTGCAATTAAGAGAGAGAGACAAGAAAACACTTAGCATGATGCTCTTGGAAGTTTAGATTGGTTTTTAATTTATCTAAACAGGATGGCTCCCACTGTCTCTCGAATCCCTCCTCAAACCATAAAGAAAGAATTAGTCGGGATCAATCTCACCGTACAATACTTGCTTAACCGTTCACCAGGCTGGTGTCGGTATTTCGAGGGAGGTTTTCCAACGCTTTCGCGAAGTTCCTTAATTAAGTAACCTCTTTTCCCTATGGGCGTAGCCCCGCTAACACCTTTCTAGACACCTACTTGGTTTATAGCATTGATCGTTAAGTGAGAAAGTTCCGGAGGAGTAGCATATACTCACAGTAAGATCGGGATCCAAATATCATCGCGTGACAAAACTGAAGGAATCCTACCAGAATCATCACACTCAAAATGGTATGCAGCGCTAGCAAGTTTCAGTACTTTTGAAACTCCCGATGTGGATTTTTTCCCCATGCTCTTATGACCTTGACTAAGGCCAACAAATCATAAGTCACATGTCAAGTTCTACCCGTCGTTGTCCAGGTTGATTTGAACCCACCCGTATATACCCTTGACTATGGCCAACAAAGTAATACGACTGTCCCAAACCAACGCATTCTATCTATGCAACATATGAATACCCACCAGCTACCAAACACTGTGCCTTGACTAAGGCCAACAAACACAGCTTGAATACTGTTGAATATTCATATGAAATGACGGAGGGCTACAGATGGTTTTGGCGAAACCGTGAACGTAGTGAACTTGATATAATCGATGGAACGAGATAGCTTTTAAAAGGAGTAGTTCAAGCTCCGCGTTTAAAAAGCTGGTTTTTAAAAAAACCGAGTGGTTTTCAAAGTGTTCCAACGAGTTTTACTTGGTTTATTTTCTTGCATTAATTCTAATGCGTCCCATCATTTAATCCTACCATTGCAGAAAACAACCAAAATATGGCGTACGCTTATGCCATCCGCATTCGCCATGGGGCCCCGTCATCACCCGTTAGGTTACTTAACTAATGACAGAGCGGGGGCTGGACTAGCGCGGATGCAAAACATAAGTAACACCTAAATAGATATTATATATGGATATATAGAAATGATAGCCAATCCAGATCACAGATGAACACTTTGGATATACTAGGAACCCGCGATTCGTTCGAGCCTGCAACGAAAAGCGGATTACACGGTCGCGATGAATAGCCAAACCCCATCCTAGAACCCTACGGGTGCGGAAAACTACCCGCCAAGTACCCGAAGCGAAGCAACCTCCCTCAACACCGTGAGTAGGCCACTCGGCACTTCGAGATACCCGGTAGTTTGTGCACCCCACCTTGGGTGTAACACTTTGATTTTCCGTTGAGTGTCTTTCATGATAATTAATGATCGTACGTGTTATTATATATGAGTTCCTAGGATTATTAGTTATATTTAGTAGTGTTTGCAAATTGGGAATTTTCTTGTGTTAGTGCACACTTGCACACTTAGCCATTTTTTTAAGACTTAGGGTTTTTGGTAACATGTTAACCATTCTTTTGTGCATGGTTGCTAACTTTTTCCCCACCATTTTAATCTTTCCAAAACCTTTTTTCATAATTCAAAATTCTATTAAACAAATGAGGCATGGGGGTTAGGTAAAAAGCTTGACTTTTGACCCATTTTTCCCTCTCTTCTCTCTCTCTTTCCCCACTCCAGAATTCTGGAGAATTTCCAGCAGCAAACCCTCCATTTTCCTCCATATTCTCTTCTCTTTTGATTCCCCTTTGATCCATACACAAAACCCTATACATATCAACTCATTTTCTTCACAAAATGATGGAAAAGTGAGGTTCTTGAGGTGTTCAAAGGCAAATCTGCACACTAGAGGGGAAAGCTGAAACTTTTGATGTTTTGCAAGGTTCTTAGAAGGTATTAACTCATATTAGCACTCCTTTTCCCTAAACTTGTAGTATTCTTTAGTAAAAATCTCTTTTTTTGTGCATTTTTAGTGATATTAAAGGATATTTGTGAGGTATATGTTAGATTGGTATTCTCATAGTTTAGTTAGCTCCTTTAAGTGTTATTAGAGCTATTTTAACCAGGTTATACTTCAGGTTTGCACAAAAATACCATAAAGTTTGATTTTAGTGCAAAGTGTGGATTTTAACTAGAAATAAGGCTCTGTACGATCTGCTGCTACCCGAGATATTTCAGAGTGAAACTAGATGTTACTGTAGCATGTATGGGGGTGCACACACAAAACCTGGGAGCCCAATTCCATACCCAGGCCGCCGAAATGTGCATTCTGGCCGCAAATTGCGGCCAGATGGGGGAGTTTTGGGTTGGGGTTTGGGGTGTGGGTGTCTGCTGCTATGTGGGTTGTTTTGTTATATATAGTTTTACAATATCTTTTCTGTATCAAAATCTGGAGTTGATTACTTATTTTCCCGTATTTTTAGTCTTCGCGACACGCGTGATACGTGTTTGTGGGTTTTGGGTTTCTGCGTATCGCGACGCGCCGGAGTGACTTCAGGCGCGTAATCACACGTTTTAGCGTATCGCGCACACGCGCGCTTGGTTTGCAACACGAGTTACTAGTTCGGCTTTAGTGTCGCGTTTGTGTGACTTCAGGCTTACGTGTGATATATTGTGTAATTCTAGGTTCGCAGGCGAGCACGGCGGACGCCGCGCAGAAGGGGAAGCAGGTTGTTGGCTATACCTAGCGAGAGACTACGGTGAGTAGATTTCACATCTACGGGGATATCGCCCGCATGGCGTTCTACGTCAGGGCTGATAGGACATTATAGTTTCTTTTGTATACATTGACTGTTCATGGCTACTATTTAGTGCATACTGCATTCCCTGCTATGTGTATATAAATTAGAATTGATAGAACACCGCACCATTACTAACGGTCCATGTTGCACGAGCACTATCCTGCATGTTACACACACACCGTTAGTAATTGCCATGACACGCACACTGTAGGAATTTATATATCACATCGGATCATTACATTATAGCTCATCTACATGTGACTTGACATGCTATTCATACTTGATGCATATTTCACATCGGATCATTATATTGTAGCTTATCTATATGTGACTTGACATGATATTCATATTTGATGCATATATCACATGGGATCATTATATTGTAGCTTATCTATATGTGACTTGACATGATATTCATACCTGATGCATATATCACATCGGATCATTATATTGTAGCTTATCTATATGTGACTTGACATGATATTCATACCTGATGCATGTATCACATCGGATCATTATATTGTAGCTTATCTATATGTGACTTGACATGATATTCATACCTGATGCATGTATCACATCGGATCATTATATTGTAGCTTATCTATATGTGACTTGACATGATATTCATACCTGATGCATGTATCACATCGGATCATTATATTGTAGCTTATCTATATGTGACTTGACATGATATTCATATTTGATGCACATATCATATCGGATCTTTGACTTGCATATTGGTTTGGATTACATGTGATTTCTGGATTTGGGAACCGTGGCAATTTCAAATATGTAATCATGTAAAAACCCGGTTCCCATCATATGATATTTCGGTGCATCCACCATGTGTTTCCTCGGTGCTAGAGTGATATATGTGAACCCGAATCGAGGAGCTGGTTGAGGCCGATTACGGGTACATGGTGGACCCGATATGGTACCCCGGGGCGAGAACGGTTTCGCTGTATAGTAGACGGTGAGCCTGGCAGAGGGACTACTACCTACCGGTGATTGGTTGGACCTGACAGTTATCCGGTGGATACTAATCAGAGTCGATAGATGGATGTGGGGTGATCCGTACTGCCGGGGCCGAGGGCCGATACCGCAGACGGAGCCCGTGGGCTGACCCGGACTGACGGGGCCCGATGGATGAGGATTTGCGTGTCGATGCTGTGTTAGTGTTTATGCCCTAGAAGGCCATTACTGTATCATACTAGCTTGTATATTACTTAATGGAAGCTTGGGATATTCACATGTATATAACAGTCTTGCTAAACATGGTAGTATGCTACTTGGTTTTTCTATCTTAATATGTGAGTGTACGTATTGATAGAGCTCTTAGGATCTTGCTTGTCTACCAGCGTTGTGATGGCAGTCGCACTAGTGGGGGCTGGGTAGTCTACAAGCACATCCTTATTCAGGTCCCTGGTCGTTGGATTATCGAGACAGAGCATCGATACTCCGGAGTAGACTGGTGTGTACGCTTCTCATCCCAGTTGGGGGGATGGTCTGTCCCACAGCCGTCAGTACGTCGTACTGGAGATAGTATACAGGTGCTCGTTAGGTTACGGGTACACCGGACAGGACTCACAGGGAACTGTTGGTTGGTTTGATACCAGTCGTCAGTGAACAGTTCCCAGGTGGCATGAGTACAGCGTAGTCCGCAGACTTGACACTGCTACTTCGTCTCGAGTGTGTCCCACTGTTCTTAGATTGCTACCCTACCACGGCTCAAAGGAGTCGTGCAAATAGGTAGCAGTTGGGTGCAGTCCCGAGCACTTGGAGGCAGTAGCGGTTAGACAGGATTCGTCCCTCCCGGTATTGGGAGTAGATATCGTGCTGTGTCAGAGAGCCATTACGCAAAGTCCCTGGCCAGGGCAAGCGAGATTTGCTGGTAGGTTCCAGTAGTTTCTCAGGGTGTAATGGGCTTCCCTCTGACACGACTTATACCGCCATTAGGGGACTGACGCTTGCCGCCCCCTAGGCCCGATATGCGATAGTCTTGGACGAACGGACCGGACTGTATGGAGATTGTCACATCAGACTCAGTAGGAGTTCGGATGGGTTTTCTCATCGGCCTTCTTATCGACAACTACCTGGGGACCATTACGTACAGCTAGTGCCGCTTGCGGTCTGTGGTTAAACCCACTGCCAGCGTAGTAGTCGAATCTCTAGAGTCCCACACAGAGAGTTTCCTACTCCAGGCGAAACGATATAGAGGTTGCATGGTTTTGCGACAAAGGGTTCGGACGCATACGTGCGTTTACGCACGTACGACTTTCGGACAGTTTTTACCAGTCGGCTTTGGTTTAAACCAGTTACTGGTATCCGGTTATTGGATTTTTACAGTCTAAAGTTTTTCCGTATTTTTGCGGATTGGAGGGGCGTTCTCGTAATTGTACGAGAAGCTTCTAGAAGATGTGACTAAGGAGGTTACTTTGGATGAGGTTATGAGTCATGGTGGTGATTCATTCATTTCATTAATGCACATTTATTGCTTAATGACTCATGCTAATTAATCACCACTAGATATTTTATGAAGCATGATTTATCATCACTCTTTATTCTTTTCTCATTATTAGAAAATGCTTCATAATATATTATGATACACTCTCTCTCATCTCATAATCTTATCTCATATTCTCTCTCCTCAAGCTCTCATCTTCAAACCCTAATCCTTACACCTCATGAGTTGAGATCAAAGGATTAGTTAGACTAAACAATCCATAACCATCACTCTATCTCATCCTATCTTCTTTGATTAGCAATCCAAGAAGGTTAGTTGCCTCAAGTTTAGAGGTCTAGCTTGGAGTTTCGCTCTCGGGTGGATCGTCTACTACCTAGAGAAGGCCGAGGAGAACAAGGAGATCGTAAAGACGAAGGACTAGTTTCGATAGGTATAATCCCTAATCACAAGTGATAAGAAAATCATTGTGTACGGTTATTTATAGTTTAGCTTCGATTTAAGTGGTTAGTCGATGTTCGTTCCTTAAACTTGATTGTTTTTGTAATTTCCGCCTCCCCACAAGTACTGGGGTGTACTACATCGACTTACAGTGGTATCAGAGCCTCGCTAAACAATAAATAACTTAATTGCAAATTTGTACGAATTTCGAACGGAAAAACGAAGCCGGAAAACCCTAAATCTGTTCAGTTTCTGTCGAACTTAAAATGAAGTCCAAAAATTTTTCAGGTGTGCTCAGAAAGCTAGAAAGGAGTCCAGGAGAACACCCAAGAAATTCGAGCCCATGAATCGGCAACTCGGCCGCGGAAGCGCGGCGGATCGGTGGGATCCGTCGCCCTTCCGCGGCGCTTTAGCCGAGTCATGGACTCATCTTTCTTGTGTGGGTCCCCTGTGATATTTGGGGTTTTCTGGAATATTTAATATTTGCTCAGGTTACTGTTTAACAGAGCAGATTTTGGAGCAATATTGATGTTGTTTAATCGATCGAAATTGTACAGTATTTGCATATTGGATTATATCTGTGATTGTTTAATGTGTTCGTAAACCTCCCCTAACTGCTAGTATGTCGGTTGGCAGGAGGTTGCACATTTCTGAAATGGTTATATCTGTTTGTGCATATAAACTGTATTGGACTGTTGTGGTGTATAGCCGGGGTTAGCAATGGGTTATTGTTTAATTCATTTGTTATAAATGTAATTTGTTGTAATATTATTTTTGCGGGGCACTTCCAGGTTGCGGTCGTAGCCACCGTTGTATTATTTCATTTTACTGTTTTTGCTCCTAGGACTGACCCAAGGTGGGGTACACAGACTGCCGGGTGCGTAGTTTGCCGTACCCGTAGGGGTCGAGGGTGGGGTAACGGCTATTCATCACAACTGTGTAATCTGCCTTTTCTTGCAGGCTCAAAAGAAATACAGATTGCTTGCAAATCCAATATTGTTCATCTGTGTTCTGGAATGAATATCATTGCGTCAGACGAATGTAAAATATCTATATTTATGATAGCTATTTAGAAGCCACTTATGTTTTACACCCGCGCTAGCCCAGCCCCCGCTCTGTCGTTAGTTAAGTAACCTAACGGGTGATGACGGGACCCAGTGGCGAATGCGGATGGCATAAGAGGACGTTGTATTTTCGTTGTTTTCTGCAATGATAGGTTAATGATGGGACGCATTATCTATAATGCAAAGTAAATAAACCAAAGTTTTAAATCGTTGGAACAATTTAAAAGAAACCACTCGGTTAATTTTAAAAAACAGATATTTTTAAATGCGGAGATTTAACCACTCCTTTTAAAAGCTATCAGGTTCCTTCGGTTATATCAAGTTCACTACGTTCACGGTTTCGCCAAAACCAGTCGTAGCCCTCCGTCATTTCTTATGGATGGTCAGTAGTATTCAAGCTATGCTTGTTGGCATACGTCAAGGCATAGTGTTTGGTAGCTGCTGGGGTATTCATTTGTTGCATAGATAGATGTGTTGGTTTGGGACAGTCGCATTACCTTGTTGGCATACGTCAAGGGTATATACGGGTGGGTTCAAATTAACAAGATAATGATGGGCAGAACTTGACATGTGACTTATGATTTGTTGGCATACGTCAAGGTCATAAGAGCATGGGGCAAAAACTAATATCGGGAATTTCTAAAGAAACTGAAATTTGCAAAGAGATGCATACCATTTGGAGTTTGATGAATGTTGGTAGGATTCCTTCAACATTATCATACGATGATATTTGGATCCCGATCCTACTGTGAGTATATGATACTTATCAGGATATTCGTCACTTAACGATCAATGCTATAAACCTAGTAGGTGTCCAGAAAAGTGTCAGCGGGGTTACGCCCCCAGAGAAAAGAGGTTATTTAATTAAGGAACTTCGCGAAAGCGTTGGAAAACCTCCCTCGAAGTATCGACACCGGCCTGGCTGAACGGTTAAGCAAGTATTGTACGGTGAGAATAGTCTTGGCTAATTCTTCTTTTATGGTTTGAGGAAGGATTCGAGAAACAGTGGGAGCCATCCAGTTTAGATAAACTAAAAACCACTCTAAACTTGCAAGAGCATCATGCTAAAGAGTTTTCTTCTCTCTCTCCTAATTGCAGCGACCCTGAAAATGACTGGACTTAAGTTACTTTTAGAGAAAAATATACTGACGGGGCCAAACTATAAAGATTGGCTGCGGAATGTCAAAATGGATTTGACCTATGACAAACTGGGGTACGTCCTCACCGCTACGGCACCTGCTATCCCTGGTCCCAAATCCAGCAATGCGGATAAGGAAATCCGCAAAACCTGGGATTTAGATTGCGCGAGAGCCAAGTGCATCGTGCTTGCCTCGATGAACAATGAACATCAGAGGAGGCACGAGGATATGGACCTTGATGGCATATTTCTCCATACAAAGGAACTTTATGGAGAGCAATCTCGTATAGCAAGATACGAGACCTCAAAGAACTTGTTTCGAGCGAGGTTGGTTGCCGGGTCATCGGTAGGTGAACATGTCCTACAGATGATCAGCTATATTGAAGAGCTCGCAGACCTTGGGACGACTTTGGATAATGAGCTCTATACAGACCTTATTCTCCAGTCCCTTCCTCACACCTACGCCCAGTTTATCCTGAACTTCAACCTTCAAAGAAAAGAAGTTGAACTTCCGGAACTCCTGAACATGTTAAGGAGTGCAGAGGGCACCTTGAAGACATCAAGGGAAACACCCGCTATGTTTGTTGGCGGTTCATCTTCTTCCGGGTCCAAGGCTAGGGCCAAAGGAAGGAAGAAGAAGGCCGCACCCAGACCTAGAGGAGGTGTTAGTAAGGTGGGAGGGAAGGGAAAGAAAAAGAAAGCAGTACCGATAGTTGGTCAGGATGAGTGCTTCCATTGTCACAGGAAAGGGCACTGGAAGAAGGATTGCAAGGCGTGGAACGCCAAGAACCAGGAACCGAAGCAAGCTGTGGCTTCGACTTCAGGTGTGTTTGTAATTGAGAATTGTCTGTCGATCAACTCTACTTCCTGGGTATTGGATACCGGATCAGGATCTCATATTTGCAATTCATTGCAGGCACTGAGAAACCGTAGAGTGCTGAAGGAAGGTGATATGATCCTCAGGGTTGCTAACGGAGCTAGCGTGGGAGCTGCGTCCGTCGGGGATTATCACCTAGGATTGACGAGTGGACACATTTTGGTTTTACATAACTGTTATTTTGTACCCAGCTTAACGTGTAATATCATATCAGTTTCCTTGTTATCAAATAAAGGTTATGATTTCACGTTTGTAAGAGATGTTGTCAACATCCACCTTAATCATGGTTTGATTGGGTCCGGTACTCTAAATAACGGCATATATGTTTTAAACCAACTCCAAATTTTCAACCTCCAGAACACACTAAAAATAAAGTCTCCAGATTTGAATAAAGCTTTCTTATGGCATTGTAGACTGGGTCACATCAATGAGAGAAGGTTGACTAAGTTGCATAGAGAAGGATATTTGGACACGTTCGAATATCAATCTTATGACACTTGTCAATCCTGTCTCAAAGGAAAGATAACAAAGACTCCATTTACTGGACAAGGAGTAAGAGCGAGCGAGCTCTTAGGACTCATACACAGCGATGTATGCGGTCCAATGTCTACACATGCGAGAGGTGGTTATTCCTACTTCATTACTTTTACAGATGATTTCTCTAGGTTTGGACATGTCTTCTTGATGAAGCATAAATCCGAAGCCTTTGAGAAATTCCTGGAATACAAGAGTGAAGCGGAAAACCAAACAGGCAAAAGTATTAAGACACTGAGATCTGATCGAGGTGGAGAATACTTAAGTGCCGAGTTCCTAGGTTACCTAAAAGAGAAAGGAATTCTCTCTCAGCTTACTCCTCCATACACTCCACAGCACAACGGTCTATCGGAGAGACGGAATCGAACCCTATTGGATATGGTACGATCCATGATGAGTAATGCTGAGTTACCGCGATCTTTCTGGGGGTATGCGCTAGAATCAGCGATACATCTTTTGAACAGAGTTCCAACCAAAACTGTGCCTACCACACCATATCAGATGTGGAGTGGGAAGAAACCCTATCTTCAGTACCTGAAGACGTGGGGATGTCCAGCTTTTGTAAAAAAGCAGCGTCCGGACAAGCTCGAGGCACACTCAGTAGAGTGTAAGTTTGTGGGATATCCAAAGAACTCTACAGGATATTGCTTCTATTACGCAGAGGAACAAAAGGTTTTTGTTTCTCGTCATGCCCGCTTCTTAGAAACTGAATTTTTGGAAAATCAGAAGAGTGGGAGCGAAATAGAACTGGAAGAAATTCCAGAACCACAAACTGCTACTGAAAGTTTGGTAGAACCAGAGGTTCAAGAAGAACAGAACATTCCCGCACCCCTCCGCAGGAGTAGTAGGCCGTCTCATCCGCCTGAGAGATACTACGGTTTTCTCATAGACGGGGATAGAGAGGATTGCATCATAGATGATGATGAACCTACTGACTTCCAGCAGGCCATCCAGAGCGGCGACTCGGTACGATGGCTAGATGCAATGCGGACCGAGATGGAGTCCATGTACACCAACAAAGTATGGACTTTGGACTTTGCTCCAGATGGGGTAAAACCCATAGGATGCAAATGGATCTTCAAGAAAAAGATTGGTGTAGATGGACAGGTGGAAACCTATAAGGCTAGACTTGTTGCAAAGGGTTTTCGTCAAAGACCTGGTTTGGACTATGACGAAACTTTTTCTCCAGTGGCTATGCTCAAATCCATTCGGGTCCTTCTTGCTATTGCTGCCTTCCATGATTATGAAATCTGGCAGATGGACGTAAAGACGGCTTTTCTGAATGGAAATTTAGAAGAGAGCGTCTATATGGATCAGCCAGAGGGTTTTAATCAGAGTGGGAGCAGCGGGAAAGTATGCAAGCTGCTTAAGTCCATTTACGGACTAAAGCAGGCATCGCGGAGTTGGAACATCTGTTTTGATGAGACAGTCAAAGAATATGACTTTATCAAAAATCCAGATGAACCGTGCATATATAGTAAAGTTGTGGCCAGAAGTGTCGTATTCCTCGTCTTGTACGTGGATGACATTCTATTGATAGGAAATGACATTCCTATGCTACAATCTGTCAAAGGATTCTTGTCACACAGGTTCTCCATGAAAGACATGGGTGATGCCTCTTACATTCTGGGGATCCGGATCTATCGTGATAGATCCAAGAGGATGTTGGGACTTTCGCAGTCCAGGTATATCGACACTGTACTGAAAAGATTCAGTATGGAAGATTCTAAGCGCGGTAATCTACCGGCTTGTCACGGAATCACCCTCTCCAAAGAGATGTCTCCCAAGACTGATTTGGAAAGGGAACGCATGTCTATTATACCCTACGCTTCTGCGGTAGGCTCTATAATGTATGCGATGTTGTGTACCAGACTAGATGTAGCTTACGCACTGAGCGTGGTAAGCCGGTATCAGTCAGACCCAGGGGAGAACCACTGGAGAGCACTAAAGAACATTCTCAAGTACCTGAGGAGGACTAAGGAGATGTTCTTGGTTTACGGCGGAAAAGACCTCAGGTTGGAGGCCTTTGTTGATTCCGGCTTCCAGAGTGATAAGGACGATTCCAAGTCCATGTCGGGTTATGTCTTTACCCTCAATGGAGGGGCGGTGTGCTGGAAGAGCTCCAAGCAGGACACCGTTGCTGACTCGACGATGGAAGCGGAGTATATAGCTGCTTGCGATGCCGCAAAAGAAGCAGTCTGGATGAAGAAGTTCCTAACAGAACTTCAGGTGGTTCCTACCATAGTTGATCCAATACCTCTGTATTGCGACAACAACGGAGCTATAGCTTTAGCGAAGGAACCAAGGTCCCATCAGAAGTCCAGACACATCTTGAGGCGGTATCACCTGATCAGGGAGATCATTGATCGTCAGGAGATCGAGGTTCGGAGAGTTGCTTCAGAAGAGAACATTGCTGATCCATTCACGAAGGCCCATCCTCAGATTCAGTTCGAGCGGCTACTCGAGATCATCGGTCTTCGATACCCCAGTACATGGCCCTAGTGCAAGTGGGAGATTGTTAGTGTTTATGCCCTAGAAGGCCATTACTGTATCATACTAGCTTGTATATTACTTAATGGAAGCTTGGGATATTCACATGTATATAACAGTCTTGCTAAACATGGTAGTATGCTACTTGGTTTTTCTATCTTAATATGTGAGTGTACGTATTGATAGAGCTCTTAGGATCTTGCTTGTCTACCAGCGTTGTGATGGCAGTCGCACTAGTGGGGGCTGGGTAGTCTACAAGCACATCCTTATTCAGGTCCCTGGTCGTTGGATTATCGAGACAGAGCATCGATACTCCGGAGTAGACTGGTGTGTACGCTTCTCATCCCAGTTGGGGGGATGGTCTGTCCTACAGCCGTCAGTACGTCGTACTGGAGATAGTATACAGGTGCTCGTTAGGTTACGGGTACACCGGACAGGACTCACAGGGAACTGTTGGTTGGTTTGATACCAGTCGTCAGTGAACAGTTCCCAGGTGACATGAGTACAGCGTAGTCCGCAGACTTGACACTGCTACTTCGTCTCGAGTGTGTCCCACTGTTCTTAGATTGCTACCCTACCACGGCTCAAAGGAGTCGTGCAAACAGGTAGCAGTTGGGTGCAGTCCCGAGCACTTGGAGGCAGTAGCGGTTAGACAGGATTCGTCCCTCCCGGTATTGGGAGTAGATATCGTGCTGTGTCAGAGAGCCATTACGCAAAGTCCCATCCCAGGGCAAGCGAGATTTGCTGGTAGGTTCCAGTAGTTTCTCAGGGTGTAATGGGCTTCCCTCTGACACGACTTATACCGCCATTAGGGGACTGACGCTTGCCGCCCCCCTAGGCCCGATATGCGATAGTCTTGGACGAACGGACCGGACTGTATGGAGATTGTCACATCAGACTCAGTAGGAGTTCGGATTTCTCATCGGCCTTCTTATCGACAACTACCTGGGGACCGTTACGTACAGCTAGTGCCGCTTGCGGTCTGTGGTTAAACCCACTGCCAGCGTAGTAGTCGAGTCTCTAGAGTCCCACACAGAGAGTTTCCTACTCCAGGCGAAACGATATAGAGGTTGCATGGTTTTGCGACAAAGGGTTCGGACGCATACGTGCGTTTACGCACGTACGACTTTCGGACAGTTTTTACCAGTCGGCTTTGGTTTAAGCCAGTTACTGGTATCCGGTTATTGGATTTTTACAGTCTAAAGTTTTTCCGTATTTTTGCGGATTGGAGGGGCGTTCTCGTAATTGTACGAGAAGCTTCTAGAAGATGTGACTAAGGAGGTTACTTTGGATGAGGTTATGAGTCATGGTGGTGATTCATTCATTTCATTAATGCACATTTATTGCTTAATGACTCATGCTAATGAATCACCACTAGATATTTTATGAAGCATGATTTATCATCACTCTTTATTCTTTTCTCATTATTAGAAAATGCTTCATAATATATTATGATACACTCTCTCTCATCTCATAATCTTATCTCATATTCTCTCTCCTCAAGCTCTCATCTTCAAACCTTAATCCTTACACCTCATGAGTTGAGATCAAAGGATTAGTTAGACTAAACAATCCATAACCATCACTCTATCTCATCCTAACTTCTTTGATTAGCAATCCAAGAAGGTTAGTTGCCTCAAGTTTAGAGGTTTAGCTTGGAGTTTCGCTCTCGGGTGGATCGTCTACTACCTAGAGAAGGCCGAGGAGAACAAGGAGATCGTAAAGACGAAGGACTAGTTTCGATAGGTATAATCCCTAATCACAAGTGATAAGAAAATCATTGTGTACGGTTATTTATAGTTTAGCTTCGATTTAAGCGGTTAGTCGATGTTCGTTCCTTAAACTTGATTGTTTTTGTAATTTCCGCCTCCCCACAAGTACTGGGGTGTACTACATCGACTTACATGCTGGACACGAGTATTTATGATATTTGGGTGCCGATGTTGGGCACTCGGGATTCTCAGAGATGTACAGGATTTGAGGGCCGATGAGAGTGCCGACGCCTGAGCTATTTGGAGGGATCTGGGTGCATTGATGGACACCGATTATATATTCCACGTTGACATTCCGTGTAGATATTATATTGCCCATGCTCAGCATTTATTATTGCACCTCATCCTGTAGTAACATTACCCGATAGAGTACTTGCATGATTATTGCACATACTGCTTATCACATATTGATATCATCTGTTGGCATATGATAGAGTAGCGCAGTACGTGAATGCTCGCGATTACCTTTATATGTTATCTCTATTCACGAGTTGGCAACTCACCCCCGTTGTGCCACAGTGTTTGCAGGTTGCCTTCGGAGTAGTCGCGGCAGGCTGCTTTTGCATCTTTTGACACAGATACCCCCATAGTTGGTGTACCAGCTCTTTTGCTGATAGGTGGGTTTTGTGCGGTATATGTTTATCTTTCAGTTATGTACATTGTTGTATCTAGTATTCTCCATCTACCATGTATGTATTTGACTTAGAGACAGTGTGAGGACGATGATGTATTATATTGTATTCTGGTGTCGAGCTCGTTGTGAGCCGACTGTATTGCAGTTACCCTATCTGTGATGTTCCCACTTATGGATCTTGA
The DNA here is from genome assembly GCA_030015575.1 of Agapanthus africanus. Classification (NCBI taxonomy): domain Eukaryota; kingdom Viridiplantae; phylum Streptophyta; class Magnoliopsida; order Asparagales; family Amaryllidaceae; genus Agapanthus; species Agapanthus africanus. The sequence continues at coordinate 584,268,447 of CM057339.1, read as the reverse complement.
TCTTCGCTACGGCGTCGTATATTGTTATCTTGGTGATTGTTTACTTTGATTTCTTATCATGTTAGTAAGTGCTTTCTTTTAAAACCTTATAACACTCTCTACTTTCACTGGTTTGATTTCTGGGTTTTCGGTTCACTTGGTCGCGTTACACCTGTAGACGTTACGTGATTAAGTGCCGGTCACGGGCCAAACTTTGGGTCGTGACAAAGTTGGTATCAGAGCCAAGTTTTACCTTTCAGAGGTTAGGATGACCCTGGTATGATAGAGTAGGTAGCTGCAGCAGGGTAGCGTAGCGTGTCTATGTTCCGCGGCATACTCACGACACGATACTCCACCTACGCGACCTTAGGACTTGTTGATGTAAATTCCTTCTTGAGTATATACATTCTTGCGATTCGATTTTCGTATCCTTATCGAATCCTATTGTTCCTTTCAGCCATTATGCCGCCAATGACTACGAGGGCGTAGAGAGCGGCCGCGAGGGCCGAGATTCGAGTTGACTCGTCCGAGACGAGGACTGGTCCGGGTAGTACACCGGTTGTGCCCGAGCAGGCTATTCCTGCCATGACAGATCAGATTGCTATGTTAGGGGCTGGTGTGCAGGAGATACGCCAGACGATGGGATCCAGTATGCAGAAGATGCGCCAGATGATGGGATCTCTAGTTGAGACATTTCGAGCGCAGCGACCAGAGGTAGTTCCACCCGTTGCAGAGACCGCGGTGGTACCCACAGTTCAGGCAGTTACACCTGCGACTACAGAGGTTATTACAGTATCGCTGTCAGATTTTATGAGGCTGAAGCCTCCGGTCCTCACAGGCACCGATGTGGCCGAGGACCCACAGTCGTTCATTGATAGGATGGCGCGGATATGTCGTTCACTTAGATGCGCGGATGCGAGATGGGTTGAGTTCGCGAGTTTTCTCCTGGAAGGTCTTGCGCAGAAATGGTGCGAATCAGTCAAGAAGGGTAGAGCAGCAGGTCTTCCTCCTATGACCTGGACAGAGTTCGTGGCGTTATTCCTTGCCCGTTTTCTTCCCCTGAGTGTCAGAGATGCTAGAGCACGCAGGTTCGAGTCCTTACGCCAGACGCCAGAGATGTCAGTGGCAGAGTACGATGTGTTGTTCACCGAGCTATCCGTTTATGCTCCGTATCTAGTGGCTACTGAGGAGTTGCGAGTCAAGAGATTTGTCTGAGGCTTGCTTACACCACTGTTCCTTGCTATCAGCGCGCAGCATTACGAGACATACGCAGCAGCAGTAGATGCAGCATTATTAGTTGAGGAGCGCCTTGCTGAGACTTCGGCAGTTCCAGGGCCGAAGAGAGTTCGTGCAGATACGTCAGTGCAGAGACGGCCTTTCCGGCGTCGTGACAGGCACCTTGCAGGTGGCAGAGATTCGAAACGAGGCCGATTGTTTAGCTCCTATCCCCAGGAGGGTCAGCGACCGTCATCGGGATGTTACCGTTGCGGGAGTTCTTATCATCGTATGCGAGATTGTCCTGAGGTACCCCGGAGTGGGGCGGCAGCACCACATGTTACATTACCACCTTCACCACCCCAGACGGCATTGCCGATAGTACCTACTATTACTCCGCGTCAGACGCATACACAGAGAGGTCGTGGTCGTGGAGGATTTGTTCATAGAGGACGAGGTGTCCGAGGTAGAGGGCAGCCAGCGGCCGGCAGGGGACTGTTAGTTGCAGGTGGAGGACAGGCGCGAGTTTTTGCTTTGACGCATCAGGACGCGCAGGCGTCCAATGCGGTGGTCTCAGGTATCCTTTCTGTATGTTCGGTTGATGCACACGTGTTATTCGATCCCGGATCCACGCACTCGTACGTATCCATACACTTTGTGCCGAGTTTGGGTAGAGAGTCCGGTTTGCTTGACCAGCCGCTTGTTGTTTGCTTGACCAGCCACTTGTTGTGACTACTCCTGTGGGAGAGTCGTTTGTTGCTAGGCACGTGTTCTGATCCTGTACCGTCCGTATTGGCGAGAGAGAGTTGCCGGTCGATTTGATCCTTCTTGAGATGTTGGACTTCGACGTTCTTTTGGGCTTGGATTGGTTAGCCACGTGCTATGCTTCTGTTGACTGCCGCGAGAAGACAGTTCGATTTTGTTTTCCCGGCGAGTCGATTGTTGTTGTGTTGGAGGACCGTGGTGCCACCCCTCACAGTGTGATTTCTTCTTTTCGCGCTAGACATCTTTTGAGGAAGGGATGTCAGGGATTTCTCGCCTATGTTTGCGATACTAGAGCTACAGAGGTTCCGGTAGATCAGGTTCCGGTTGTTAGCGAGTTCCCTGATGTGTTCCCTGACGAGCTTCCTGGGCTACCGCCCGAGCGTGATATTTCTTTCTGTATTGATTTGGTTCCTGGCGCGGGGCCTATTTCTGTACCGCCTTATCGGATGGCCCCGGCGGAACTTAGAGAATTGAAGGGTCAGTTGCAGGATTTGCTGGATAAGGGACTTGTTCGACCCAGTGTTTCTCCTTGGGGTGCTCCAGTCCTGTTTGTCAAGAAGAAGGACGGCAGTATGCGTTTTTGTATCGACTACCGCCAGCTGAACAGGGTGACAGTGTGGAACAGATATCCTTTGCCACGCATCGACGATTTGTTCGACCAGCTTCAGGGGGCAGGATACTTTTCGAGGATCGATTTGCGATCGGGCTACCATCAGCTGCGGGTTCGACAGGAGGACATTCCTAGGACAGCCTTCCGCACACGTTACGGCCATTATGAGTTTTTGGTGATGTCGTTCGGACTCACCAACGCGCCAGCAGCATTTATGGATTTGATGAACCGTATTTTCCGGTCGTATCTTGATCTGTTCATTATAGTGTTTATTGACGATATCTTGGTGTATTCTCGGAGTAGAGAGGAGCACGAGCAGCACCTGCGGATTACAGTGCAGACCTTGAGGGAGCATCAGCTTTTCGCCAAATTCTCCAAGTGTGCCTTCTGGCTAGACAGCGTAGACTTCTTGGGGCATGTGATTACACGAGATGGTATATGTGTCGACCCGAGGAAGATCGAGGCAGTTCGGAGTTGGCCTAGACCCACGTCAGTGATGGAGGTTCGCAGCTTTCTAGGGCTAGCAGGCTATTATCGGCGATTTGTGCAGGACTTCTCTCGCATTGCTACACCTTTGACCGGGTTGACCCCGAAGGGAGTTCGCTTCAATTGGACAGAGGAGTGTGAGCACAGTTTCCAGCGACTACGGGCTCTACTGACTACGACACCAGTGCTATTATTGCCTTCAGGATCAGGCAGATTTATGGTCTACTGCGATGCTTCACGAGTGGGGCTAGGGTGCGTTTTGATGCAGCATGACAGGGTGATCGCATATGCTTCGCGGCAATTAAAGAAACATGAACAGAATTACCCCACTCATGATCTGGAGATGGCTGCAGTGGTCTTTGCACTCAAGATCTGGCGACATTATCTGTATGGAAAGTCGTGCCAGATATTCACTGACCACAAGAGCTTAACGTACATATTTCAGCAGCGAGACCTGAACCTTAGACATCGCCGATGGATGGAGTTAGTGAAGGACTACGATTGTGAGATCTTGTATCACCCGGGCAGGGCGAATGTAGTGGCGGATGCTTTGAGCAGGAGGCCCGGCGGTAGTCTATCCTGTTTGAGCGCAGTACAGAGGCAGTCGTCGGCGGACTGGCAGATCTTATGCGACAGCCGGGTACAGTTCGAGTTTACGCCGATCGGAGGACAGATTGCGCATGTTCGTGCATGCCCACAGTTGCTTGACCGTATACATGAGGCACAGCACAGTGATGACCGCTGTTCAGAGGTCAGGACACAGATGGGACATGGCAGATTTTCCGAGTTCGTGATCGATGATCAGGGGATACTACGATTTGGAGCTAGGCTGTGCGTACCAGATGCTGAGGGATTGCGGCGCGAGATTCTTGAGGAGGCACATCGGTCGGTATATAGTGTTCATCCCGGTTCCACCAAGATGTACCACGATATGAGAAATGTTTACTAGTGGGATGGTATGAAGAGGGACATTGCAGATTTTGTGTCAAGATGCCTGACTTGTCAGCAAGTCAAGGCTGAGCACCAGAGGCCCGCGGGAGAGCTACAGCCGTTACCCATTCCGGAGTGGAAATGGGAACAGATATCTATGGATTTCATTGTGGGTCTACCCAGGACTAGTCGAGGGTATGACTCTATCTGGGTGATCGTGGATCGTTTGACGAAAGCGGCTCACTTCCTACCGGTGAAGACGACTTTCGGATTTGCTCAGTATGCCCAGATTTACATTGATGAGATTGTACGACTGCACGGAGTTCCGACTTGTATCGTGTCCGATAGAGGCACCCAGTTTACCAGCCGGCTATGGCAGAGGCTTCAGGAGGCTTTGGGCACTCGCTTGAGTTTTAGCACAGCATTCCATCCACAGACCGACGGACAGTCAGAGCGGACTATTCAGACTCTCGAGGACATGCTCAGAGCAAGCGTTTTAGACTTCGGAGGTAGCTGGGATCATCATTTGCCCTTAGTAGAGTTCTCCTACAACAACAGCTACCAGGAGACCATTCAGATGGCACCGTTTGAGGCTCTTTATGGGAGGAGATGCAGATCGCCCACCTGTTGGACGGAGCTCAGTGAGAGCAGTATCTTAGGACCGCAGATTGTGGAGGAGACGACCGCGAAGATCCAGTTGATTCGCGATAGGATGAGAGCAGCCCAGAGTAGGCAGAGGTCTTATGCGGACCGTCGTCGGCGCAGACTTGAGTTTTCCGTTGGAGATCATGTTTTCTTTAGGGTCTCCCCAATGAAAGGCGTGATGAGGTTTGGGAAGAAGGGGAAGCTTAGTCCCAGATACGTGGGCCCCTTCGAGATCCTTGAGCGTATTGGTGCGGTTGCGTATCGATTAGCCCTTCCGCCCAGTTTTCCAGATGTGCACCCCGTATTTCACGTTTCGATGCTCCGCAGATATCTTCATGATCCTTCGCATGCGATTCAGCACCTGACGATCCAGCTTGAGCGCGACCTTTCCTATGCAGAGCAGCCGGTGATGATCTTGGATCGGCAAGTGAAGAAATTGAGGTCGAAAGAGATACCGTCCGTCAAAGTGCTTTGGCATGGCCAGAGCGGCGAGGAAGTCACTTGGGAGACCGAGAGCGAGATGAGGAAGAGATATCCCTATCTTTTTGAAGGTGCGTATAGTTAGATTTTTAAATTCGGGGACCAAATTTCTTTAAGGGGGGTAGATTGTAACACTTTGATTTTCCGTTGAGTGTCTTTCATGATAATTAGTGATCGTACGTGTTATTATATATGAGTTCCTAGGATTATTAGTTATATTTAGTAGTGTTTGCAAATTGGGAATTTTCTTGTGTTAGTGCACACTTGCGCACTTAGCCAATTTTTTGAGACTTAGGGTTTTTGGTAACATGTTAACCATTCTTTTGTGCATGGTTGCTAACTTTTTCCCCACCATTTTAATCTTTCCAAAACCCTTTTTCATAATTCAAAATTCTATTAAACAAATGAGGCATGGGGGTTAGGTAAAAAGCTTGACTTTTGAGCCATTTTTCCCTCTCTTCTCTCTCTCTTTCCCCACTCCAGAATTCTGGAGAATTTCCAGCAGCAAACCCTCCATTTTCCTCCATATTCTCTTCTCTTTTCATTCCCCTTTGATCCATACACAAAACCCTATACATATCAACTCATTTTCTTCACAAAATGATGGAAAAGTGAGGTTCTTGAGGTGTTCAAAGGCAAATCTGCACACTAGAGGGGAAAGCTGAAACTTTTGGTGTTTTGCAAGGTTCTTAGAAGGTATTAACTCATATTAGCACTCCTTTTCCCTAAACTTGTAGTATTCTTTAGTAAAAATCTTTTTTTTTGTGCATTTTTAGTGATATTAAAGGATATTTGTGAAGTATATGTTAGATTGGTGTTCTCATAGTTTAGTTAGCTCCTTTAAGTATTATTAGAGCTATTTTAACCAGGTTGTACTTCAGGTTTGCACAAAAATACCATAAAGTTTGATTTTAGTGCAAAGTGTGGATTTTAACTAGAAATAAGGCTCTGTACGATCTGCTGCTACCCGAGATATTTCAGAGTGAAACTAGATGTTACTGTAGCATGTATGGGGGGTATAGAGTGCACACACAAAACCTGGGAGCCCAATTCCCTACCCAGGCCGCCGATATGTTCATTCTGGCCGCAAATTGCGGCCAGATGGGTGAGTTTTGGGTTGGGGTTTGGGGTGTGGGTGTCTGCTGCTATGTGGGTTGTTTTGGTATATATAGTTTTACAATATCTTTTCTGTATCAAAATCTGGAGGTGATTACCTATTTTCCCGTAATTTTAGTCTTCGCGACACGCGTGATACGTGTTTGTGGGTTTTGGGTTTCTGCGTATCGCGACGCGCCGGAGTGACTTCAGACGCGTAATCACACGTTTTAGCGTATCGCGCACACGCGCGCTTGGTTCGCAACACGAGTTACTAGTTCGGCTTTAGTGTCGCGTTTGTGTGACTTCAGGCTTACGTGTGATATATTGTGTAATTCTAGGTTCGCAGGCGAGCACGGCGGACGCCGCGCAGAAGGGGAAGCAGGTTGTTGGCTATACCTAGCGAGAGACTACGGTGAGTAGATTTCACATCTACGGGGATATCGCCCGCATGGCGTTCTACGTCAGGGCTGATAGGACCTTATAGTTTCTTTTGTATACATTGACTGTTCATGGCTACTATTTAGTGCATACTGCATTCCCTGCTATGTGGATATAAATTAGAATTGATAGAACACCGCACCATTACTAACGGTCCATGTTGCACGAGCACTATCCTGCATGTTACACACACACCGTTAGTAATTGCCATGACACGCACACTGTAGGAATTTATATATCACATCGGATCATTACATTATAGCTCATCTACATGTGACTTGACATGCTATTCATACTTGATGCATATATCACATCGGATCATTATATTGTAGCTTATCTATATGTGACTTGACATGATATTCATATTTGATGCATATATCACATCGGATCTTTATATTGTAGCTTATCTATATGTGACTTGACATGATATTCATACCTGATGCATATATCACATCGGATCATTATATTGTAGCTTATCTAAATGTGACTTGACATGATATTCATACCTGATGCATATATCACATCGGATCATTATATTGTAGCTTATCTATATGTGACTTGACATGATATTCATACCTGATGCATGTATCACATCGGATCATTATATTGTAGCTTATCTATATGTGACTTGACATGATATTCATACCTGATGCATGTATCACATCGGATCATTATATTGTAGCTTATCTATATGTGACTTGACATGATATTCATATTTGATGCACATATCATATCGGATCTTTGACTTGTATATTGGTTTGGATTACATGTGATTTCTGGATTTGGGAACCGTGGCTATTTCAAATATGTAATCATGTAAAAACCCGGCTCCCTTGATATGATATTTCGGTGCGTCTACCATGTGTTTCCTCGGTACTAGAGTGATATATGTGAACCCGAATCGAGGAGCTGGTTGAGGCCGATTACGGGTACATGGTGGACCCGGTATGGTACCCCGGGGCGAGAACGGTTTCGCTGTGTAGTAGACGGTGAGCCTGGCAGAGGCACTACTACCTACCGGTGATTGGTTGAACCTGACAGTTATCCGGAGGATACTGATCAGAGTCAATAGATGGATGTGGGGTGATCCGTACTGCCGGGGCCGAGGGCCGATACCGCAGACGAAGCCCGTGGGCTGACCCGGACTGACGGGGCCCGATAGATGAGGATTTGCGTGTCGATGCTGGACACGAGTATTTATGATATTTGGGTGCCGATGTTGGGCACTCGGGATTCTCAGAGATGTACAGGATTTGAAGGCCAATGAGAGTGCCGGCGCCTGAGCTATTTGGAGGGATCTGGGTGCATTGATGGACACCGATTATATATTCCACGTTGACATTCCGTGTAGATATTATATTGCCCATGCTCAGCATTTATTATTGTACCTCATCCTGTAGTGACATTACCTGATAGAGTACTTTCATGATTATTGCACATACTTCTTATCACATATTGATATCATCTGTTGGCATATGATAGAGTAGCGCAGTACGTGCATGCTCGCGATTACCTTTATATGTTATCTCTATTCACGAGTTGGCAACTCACCCCCGTTGTGCTACAGTGTTTGCAGGTTGCCTTCGGAGTAGTCGCGGCAGGCTGCTTTTGCATCTTTTGACACAGATACCCCCATAGTTGGTGTACCAGCTCTTTTGCTGATAGGTGGGTTTTGTGCGGTATATGTTTATCTTTCAGTTATGTATATTATTGTATCTAGTATTCTCCATCTACCATGTGTGTATTTGACTTAGAGACAGTGTGAGGACGATGATGTATAATATTGTATTCTGGTGTCGAGCTCGTTGTGAGCCGACTGTATTGCAGTTACCCTATCTGTGATGTTCCCACTTATGGATCTTGATCTTCGCTACGGCGTCGTATATTGTTATCTTGGTGATTGTTTACTTAGATTTCTTATCATGTTAGTAAGTGCTTTCTTTTAAAAACTTATAACACTCTCTACTTTCACTGGTTTGATTTCTGGGTTTTCGGTTCACTTGGTCGCGTTACGCCTGTAGACGTTACGTGATTAAGTGCCGGTCACGGGCCAAACTTTGGGTCGTGACATTGGGTCTATCCTAGGAGCAAAAACAGTAAAAAGAAATTATACAATGACGGCTACAACCCCGACCCGGTTGTGCGGCCATACAAATAACATTACATCAATTTAGAAATTTTATAATGAATGAAAGAAAAAGAAACTATTATCTCACACCCATTCCCGGCTATTCATCCGCGACAATCCAACGAGTTCATATACACAAACCATCAACATTACAGATCACAAATATGTATAACCCCCACTAATCGACGTATAGCGATTAGCGGACGTTCAATACATATATCACATCACAGAAAATATTCATTAGCCAAAGTGTACGGAATATGGATCAAAATACGGATTTGTAACCACCCCAAAAGTCATTTTGTTCTCTGGAAAATCTGGGTAGAAACAACATGCATTAAAAATCCTAAAACAGCCAAATAAAAACACTGCAGAAAACCCGTTCCACGGCCGAGTCAACTCGGCCGCGGTTCCGCGGCAGAAAGCAGGTTCTTGCCGCGGATCCACGACGCTTTGACCGAGTCACTGGATCGTTTTTCTGGTGTGTTTTTACAAAACCCTGAGACGAATTTTCATGTATGTTAAATTATTTTTACAGCAGTATAAAAATTCGACAGAAATATGGTTTTTCCCGGACTTGTTTTGTGGTTTTTTTCCGATCGATATTCTTAACACTTTGCTAACTTGCTAGTTTATGTTTAGCTAGGCTCTGATACCACTGTAAGTCCGCGTTGCTCACCCCGGTTCCTACGAGGAGGCGGAAACGGCGAAAAACAATGATTTTGGCGCAAGGCAACATGGACTCAAAAGCAAGGATCTTTGCTAAACTAGAAACTAGCAAACAAGTAGAGGCTTTAACTACTATGCCGTAGGAAATATACTTCACGAAACTGGTCCTTCGGGTCTTCTCTCCACTGTCCGGCTCGTCCATCCACGCTCCGAGGTACGATCCGGATCTTGGTCACCTCCGCGGCCTTCTTGAGTCGAAGACGATCCACCCGAGAGTTGTACACCGAGCTCCACCTCATGCCGAGGCAACTAGGGCAACGAGATCGCTAATCTAGATGCCCTAGGTTGTGTAGAAGAGAAAGATGGAAGTGTTTGTCTATGTGGATTCTTCTTCTCTCAACACATGAGATCAAAAGATTTTATCAAGAGGAGGAAGATGAAGGAGAAACTCTAGCAACCATGGAGCTTTTCTTTTCTTCTCACTTCAAGAGAGAGAATGAGAAGAGAATAATGAAAAAGATTAACTCAAGAAAATGAACCATGGTTGCAATAATACACCAAAACCATCATTACTAATCCTATCATGATAAAGTTGATGCTACATTGAATTGACCATTATCATAATCAAAAATTAAAAAGAAAATCAAAGAAGAGTGTAGACCTCTCTTGAAGGTCAATGGTCAACTCCAGTCAACGGGTCAACAAAGTCAAGAGAGGTCATGGTGGTCAAATGGTCAATGCAATTAGCCATCACTAAACTATCACTAAAATGATTAGTAAACAATGTCTCCGGCTCATAATGGTTTTGACCAAACGAATTGCCAAAACCCTAACGAACCTGCCACATAACGGTTTTGGCCGAACCATCTGCCAAAACACTAATGAGGCACCTCCTCCTTCATCGCTCCTCGAAACTGTGCATACACACCTGCATCCGCATTCCGTAGAATGCGAATGCACAGTAGACAAATCAAATCCATCCGTGCAATACTAGGATCTGGCTTAAACCAAAGCCCACTAGTATTGCCTGCCCGAACAGTATACGCACACAAGTGCACGTAAGTGATCGTAGCCCTGCCGTAAAACCATACGGCCTCTACACGTTTCGCTCAGTGCAGGGAAACTCTCTTTGTGGGACTCTAAAGACTCGACACTACGCTGGCAGTGGGTTTAACGACAGACCGCAAGCGGCACTAGCTGTACGTAACGGTCTCCAGGTAGATGTCGATAAGAAGGCCGATGAGGTAAACCCATCCGAACTCCTACTGAGTCTGTATGTGACAATCTCCGTACAGTCCGGTCTGTTCGTCTGATACATCGCATGGCGGGCCTAGGGGGTAGTGAACGTCAGTCCCCTAATAGCGGTACAAGTCGTGTCGGAGTGTAGCCCAGAACACCCTGAGATAACACTGGAAACCTACTAGTATATCTCGCTTGCCCTGGCCAGGGACTACTTGTGTAATGGCTCTCCTAGACACAGCGCGATGTCAGCCCCCAATACCGGGAGAGACGAATCCTGTCTAACCATCACTGCCTCCAAGTGCTTCGGGACTGCACCCAACTACTACCTGTTTGCACAACTCCATTGAGCCGTGGTAGGGTAGTAATCTAAGTACAGTGGGAACACACTCGAGGCGAAGTGACAGTGTCAAGTCAGCGGACTAAGTTGTACTCATGTCACCTGGGAACTGATAACTGACGATAGGTATAATACCAACCAACATTTCCCGACGAGTCCTGTCCAGTGTACTCGTAACCTAACGAGCATCCGCATACTATCTCAAGGACGACGTACTGACGGCTGTGGGACAGACCGTCCCCCCGCTGGGATGAGAAGCGCATACGCTAGTCTACTCCAGAGTATCAATGCCCTGTCTCGATAGTCCTACGACTAGGGACATGTATAAGGATGTGCTTATGGATTACCCAGCCCCCACGAGTATGACTGCCATCACAATGCTGGTAATCAAGCAAAGATCCTAAGGGCTCTACTAATATGTATAAGCGATATGCTAAAAGAAACACATGCACATATTGAAGTAGAAACAAACCAAGTAGCATACTACCATTTTGAGCAAGATTGTCTATACAACTGTGAATATCCCAAGCTTCCATTAAGTAATATACAAGCTAGTATGATACAGTAATGGCCTCTAGGGCATATACACTAACAACACATGCACCATTACCAGGGTTTTTATATGCAGCACGAGCACTATTCATGGGTACACACACGCCTTGGTAATTACCATGCCACAACACTAGATAACTTATAATCTAGAACATTGTCACCATAATGCTGCTTAAAACTGTGTTTTTGCATTAAATCCTTAAAATGAAATTGTAGAATTGCTATTCATGTGCATGTACCTCATTACATCATTTGCTCATGCCTAGGCTATTAATCATACATTGCAACTTGATTATTGATACCATATGCATTCATTATCATTGACATATGCACTCATGATGATTTCTTGAGATTTATGATATTTCTGGATTTCGGGGGAAGCCGCAAAAATTTCTAAACTTAGTACTTTTTAAAATAAGCAAAGTTGCGGTTTTCTAGTGATGTAAGTGTCGTCCACCATGAGTTTGCTGTAGTTTTCGAGACCCGTTTCGAGGAGTTGGATGAACCGTCTCGGGTACATATGGGCCCAGTAAGGTACCCCGGGGCGAGACGGTCACAGATGATAGCGTTGAGCCTGGCAGGGGATGGATTACCTACCGGTGACTTTTTGGCATGGCGGATATCCAGAGGATACCGACCGCGGCCACAGATGATGAGATATTGATATTTGAGATGGGTCAGCCAGAGGGCTGAGGCCAGAGATACTATGATATGGATATATGAGATTTGAGACAGTCTTGAGGTGTCGTTGCTGGACACGGATTCTGGTTGATTCTATTGATATTATGATGATATTTAAAAAGAGTTTCAAAAAAAAAGAAAAGAATGATTTCTTATACTTAGATATCCAGATCACGAGTTGATTCATGTTGCATACATACCTGCTAGTACATTCATGTTGCATACATACCTGCTAGTATATCTTGCCATGATTGTATTATAGATGCTAAGATACTTGCGTGCCTGCATGCGATAGCCTCTATAGATGTTATTTATTACTCACGAGTTGGCAACTCACCCCGTTGTGCCACTGCTTTTTGCAGGTCCGCTCCGTCAGCACAGTAGCGGCGGACGCATTAGCTTCTTTTGCCTCTTTTGCCTGGACTCGAGGCTTTTGCTTGTAGGTGGGCTTTGTTATCATTTTGTACCACCTTGTATATTCATTGTATCTAGAGTACTCCATCTACTGTATCAGCTGCACCTGTTATTTGTATTATTGTATATTGACCTAGAGGCAAGACTGTGAGATTTGTGGATTTTATGTTGTATTTTGGAGTCGAGCTCACTTGAGTCGACAAGTTATTTTACTTGTGCTTCTTATGCTTATTTATGCACATTGCTGTTTTTCATTGCGTGGGATTTGTGACCGCCTTGAGGCGAAGAGCTTGCTCCCGCTTGGGAATGCCATATTTCATGATTATTCATTTATACTCCAGTTTTGTACCCGCTTGGGGGCCTGTTTTTACAAAGGAGACTCTGCCGGAATTTTTGGAAAAAGGGATGTTGCTTTTAAAAAGCATGATGTGACTTAATGGATTAAATCGCTTTCAATACATTGGTTTTTCCTTCACTCTACTTTCTTAATCGGGTTTTGATTTCTAGGCTTTGGCTTACTTATTTTACGGACGCCTTGAGACGTTTCGTAACTTAAGTGTCAGTCACGTTCCGTACCCTGCGGTCGTGACAAGCATAGTGTCGAGTCTTTAGAGTCCCACACAGAGAGTTTCCCTGCTTCAGGCGAAACGATATAGAGGTCGTATGGTTTTACGACAGGGTCCGGACATATACGTGTACTTGTGCACGTATGATATTCGGACAGATTATACTAGCGGGCTTTAGTTTAAGCCAGATTCTAGTATTGGATTATTGGATTTATGCAGTCTCAGTATGTCCGTGTTTTTTGTAAATACGGATGGGAGGGGCATTCTCGTAATTAGTCGAGAAGCTTCTAGAAGAAAGGTGACTCATTTAGATTTAATTCATTTATGAATTTAACTAAATGAGGTGGAGAGCTTATGTGTTATTTGCATTAAATAAATTAGTGACTCATGAGATGATCCATCCAAGTGATTTAATGAAGCATTAATTATTTTGATAACTCATGAGATGATTCATTCATTTGTATTAAATGGAGCATGGTTGTAATTATCTCATATGATTTATTTGATAATTATTATGCTTCATAATATATAGAAATGAGTTATATTTTCATTTCATTCTCACATACACACTCTCTCTCCTCAAGCTCTCCTCTTCTTCAACCTAACCCTAATCCTCTCATGTGTTGAGATCCCAAGGGATAGAAAGACTAATAAATCCTTAATCCACTTCTATATCTTCTAGGTCACTTGGATTAGCAATCCTAGCCACTTAGTTACCTCAAGTGAGAGGTTAAAATTTGGAGAAGAAACTCTCGGGTGGATCTTCTATCACATCGAGGAGGCCGACGAAGAGGTGAACTACAAGAACAAGAAGGACTAGTATCTTGAGGTATAATCATCTATCATAGTAGTTTAGCACTTCTAGATAGTTTGTTAGTTAGGGTTTAGCAAAGATCCGTAAAGTTAGTAGATGTTACCTTAAACAAAATGATTGTTTTACCTATTCCGCCTTCCCGCATCTTGTGGGGTGTCCAACGTCGACTTACAGTGGTATCAGAGCCTTGCTAAACCATAACTAACATGTTAGCAAAGTCTTTAGAAATTCGATCACAAAATAATCCCGAAAAAACGACGTTTTCACTAAGTTTCTGCCGATTTTAAAACGGGGTCTAAAAATTTTTCAGGGACCCTTAAAAATACAAGCAGGGTTTTTTAAGAATTGTGAAGAAATTTGGGATCGTGACTCGTCCAAACAACCGCGGAACCGCCGCCGATCCAAGCGATCTGCCGCGGATCCACGGCCGAGTTGACACCGAGTCAACCCAAATTTGCTCAGTTATTCTTCTGTGTTGATGTTGTGTTTTCTGGAATGTTTTGTTTCTGCTCAGGTTTTATGTGCACAGAGAATTGTTTGGAGTAGATTCATATGTGTTTCCTGATCAAAATTCTAAGAACTTTAGCTAACTGGATTATATCTGTGTTGTGTTTAATGTGTTCGTAAAACTCCCCTAACTGCTAGTATGTCGGTTAGCAGGGGGTTGCACATTTCTGTAATGGTTTTTACTGGTTTGTGAATATGAACTTATTGGATAGCCGGGGATGTGAGATGAGTGTTTCTTTCATTCAAATGTAAATTGTAATTTGTTGTAACATTCTTTTGCGCGGCACATCCGGGTTGAGGTTGTAGCCACTATTGTATTATTTCATTTACTATTTTCTGCTCCTAGGATAGACCCAAGATGGGGTGCACAAACTACCGGGTACTTTGAAGTGCTTAGTGGCCTACTCACGTCGTTGAGGGAGACCGCTTCACTTCGGGTACTTGGCTGGTAGTTTGCCGTACTCGTAGGGGTCTAGGGTGGGGTGTTGGCTATTCATTATGACTGTGTAATCCGTATTTCATTGCCGGCTCAAAGGGAATGCGGATTCCTAGAATATCCAATATGTTCATCTGTGATCTGGAATGCCTATTATTGCGTCTGACGAATGTACAATATCTATATATGATATCTAGTAGGCGTTATTTATGTTTTGCACCCGTGCTAGCCCAGCCCCCGCTCTGTCGTTAGATAAGTAACCTAACGAGTGAATGACGGGGCCCAGTGGTGAATGCGGATGGCATAAGAGGACGTTGTATTTTCGTTGTATTCTGCAATGATAGGTTAAATGATGGGACGCATTATTTTAATGCAAAGAAAATAAACCAAAGTTGAATTGTTGGAACAGTTTAAAAGAAACCACTCGGTTATTTTAAAACAGAAGATTTTTTTAACTGCAGAACTTAAACCACTCCTTTTAAAAGCTATCAGGTTCCTTCGATCATATCAAGTTCACTACATTCACGGTTTCGCCAAAACTATTCGTAGCCATCCGTCATTTCATTTGGGTATTCTGTAGTATTCAACCTATGTATTTTGACCAACGCCAAGGCAAAGTGTTTGGTAGTTGCTGGGTATTCATCTGTTGCATAGATAGATGAGTTGGTTTGGGACAGTCGTACTGCCATTTGGCCAACGTCAGGGAATGTACGTGTGGGTTCAAATTAACAAGATAATGATGGGTAGAACTTGACATGTGACATGACATTTTGTCCAACGCCAAGGTCATAAGAGCATGTGGCAAAAATCGATATCGGGAGTTCCTAAAGAAACTGAAACTTGCTAGTGTTGCATACCATTTGGAGTGTGATAATTTTGGTAAGAATTCCTTCAGCTTTATCACACGATGATATTTGGATCCCGATCCTACTATGAGTATATGCTACTCATCAGGAGATTCTTTTACTTAAACGATCAATGCTATAAACCAAGTAGGTGTAAAGAAAGGTGTCAGCGGGGCTCTCCCCCACGGAAAAGAGGTTATTTAATTAAGGAACTTCGCGAAAGCGTCGTAAAACCTCCCTTAAAGTACTGACACTTGCCTGGCTGAACGGTTAATCAAGTATTGTACAGTAAGAATAGTCCTGACTAGTTCTTCCTTTTTGGTTTGAGGAGGGATTCGAGAAACAGTGGGAGCCATCCTGTTTAGATAAACTAAAAACCACTCTAAACTAGCAAGAGCATCATGCTAAAGTGTTTCCTCTCTCTCTCCTAATTGCAGCGACCTAGAACATGATAGGCCTTAAGTTATTATTAGATAAAAATATTTTGACAGGGCCAAACTATAAAGATTGGTTCCGGAATGTCAAGATGGAAATTACCTATGAAAAATTAGGGTATGTCCTTACTACTAAGACCCCTGCCGTCCCAGGTCCTGAATCCAGTGTCGCGGATAAGGAAATCCGCAAGACCTGGGAGTTAGACTGCGCGAAGGCCAAATGCATCGTGCTTGCCTCTATGAATAATGAACATCAGAGGAAGTATGAGAATATGGATCTTGAATCCATATTTCTCCACACCAAGGAACTGTATGGAGAGCAATCTTGTATAGCTAGATACGAGACCTCAAAAAACTTGTTTCAGTCGAGGCTGGCCGTCGGATCATCTGTAGGAGAACATGTCCTTAAGATAATTGGCTATCTTGAAGAGCTCGCGGACCTCGGGACAACATTAGAGAACGAGCTGTATACAGACTTGGTTCTTCAGTCCCTTCCTTCCACCTACGCCCAGTTTATCTTGAATTTCAACATTCAAGGTAAAGAAGTTGAACTTCCAGAACTCCTTAACATGTTGAGGAGTGCAGAGGGCACCTTGCAGAAGGCAAGGGAAACACCCACTATATTTGTTCGTGGTGCTTTCTCTTCCAGGTCCAAGGCAAGGGCCAAAGGAAGGAAGAAGAAGGCCGCTACCAAACCGAGAGGAGGTGTTGGTAAGGTGGGAGTCAAGGGAAAGGCAAAGGTTGAGGTGCCAGTAGTGGCAAAGGACGAGTGCTTCCACTGTCGTAGGAAAGGCCATTGGAAGAAGGATTGCAAAGCTTGGATTGCCAAGAACCAGGGACCGAGGCAAGTTGTGGCTTCGGCTTCAGGTGTGTTCGTAATTGAAAATTGTCTGTCAATCAACTCTACTTCCTGGGTAATGGATACCGGATCAGGATCTCATATATGCAATTCATTGCAGGTACTGAGAAACTGTAACGTTTTGAAAATCGTTTCGGTGAAATTTCGAAAAAATCGGTAAAATAAGGGGGTTTTCTGTAAAAAGTCAAAATACAAATATCTTATTATAAAATTTAAATATACATATTCTAGCTATGTAATTGCTATTATTTGGTGTTTATTGAGCCGCTGGTGAAATTTCAAATTTTCTGAAAAAAATATTATTTTAATATTATTTTAAGCCGTCACTAATACATTTAATTAGGGAAAATTACAAATTAGAATGAGTTGAAACAAATTTTGTGAATCATAACACATTAAACAAAATTTTATCATGTTGTTTTTGAAATGAAATGGTTTGCCAAAACGGTTTAGAAAATATCGAAGAAGAAGGCTTTTTTCGGTGAAATTAGTGTAAATAGATATTGGGGTATAACATTTATCATTTTCCCTCACCCCACACACACACCCACACTCGCACACACTCATTTTCCTCCCCATTTTCAGCAGCCCCTCTCCAAAGTTTTCCCCCATTTCTTTTGATAAAAGAAAAGAAAACATAAAGAAAAGTATAAGAAAAGAGGTATGGGTTGTGTTGACTTTAGACCTTTTTGACTTGGCAAGACTTTCCTCACCTCACTCTCTCTCCAATCACCACTAGTGGCCGAACCCTCCCAATTCCTGCACACAACAGCCCCTCCTCTTTTCTCATCACATTTCTCTTCAAAAAACTCATCAAAATTGCCTCACAAATCAACACAAAACCTCACAAATCCCAAATCCATTCCCTACCCATTTTTCCTTAGCCCTTATAGCATGGATCTTGGTGCAAAGATCTCAATTTGGAGGTCAAGTTCCATATTTGATCTCATGGTTTGTGAAGGTATAACTCCAACCCTTGTGCTTAATTTGATGTTAAATACTTTAAATCAACTTAATTAGGTGTTTAATTTAGGTTTTAAATTGCAAGTTTAAATTCAAGAGAAGGGTTTGAATTAAAGTTATGGTTGTGATAATTTGTTCATGGTAGTGTGATGTATTTTAGCATCTTAAGTTATGCAAAACCAAATCTTGTAGCTAATTTGCATATTGCTATATTTAATTTGCCCAAATTGTGATAATTATGCTAATTTGCTAACTAGGTTTTAGAAATTCTATTAAAATGTGGGATTAAAATCTAGTTAGGGTTTTTAGCACATCATTAAGGTTTCCATGAGTGGTTTAACCATTTAAAATATGCAAAGCCAAGCTAAATTGTTAAATTGTGAAATTTTGCGTTAAAAAGTGTTAAATTAGATATTTTTGCAAAACTAGAATTTTGGAATTTATACAAGTTGATGAGAATAAATTATTGATATGGTTTCTATAACTTGGTTATGATAATTGGTGGATATTGTGGCCATTAGTTTCGTTTAAACATCGAGTTTTAAAGTGAAACGGCTAATTGATGCTTACTAGGTTTCTTGTAATAAATCGATTTAATCAATTTATTGGTTTTGATGAATTGCATCGTATTTTATATATTTTTAGTGAATTGTAAAACCATGATTTGGTATGTTTGGTGTTTTTCTCGATCAATCGGCGTTTGTACGCCGATGTCGAGGGTTTTTGGGTTGATTTGTGAAAGCAAACCATAGGTTTTGACCTATGTGAGATTCGTGTGTCGATTTGGTCATGAGTCGGACTTAATGCGATGCGATGTGTTATGTTATGTAGGTACCCTCACGAAGACTTCAAGGAGACAAGAAAGCGCGTGTCGACATCGGCATCGGCAAGCGAAGGTCGAGGTGAGTAGATTTATATCTACGGGGAGAAGTCGGGTGGATGGCGTATAGCACCCCCGCAGTCCGTGGTGATGTATACGGATGCGTATACACACCAACAATTTATGATATGTTGTTAGGATTTATTTTTGATGATTTTAGATGGATATTGGTGTTGGATTGGTGCATGGTTACGAAACCTTAGGTAGTGGGTGCACTACACTTACACATACACACGTATACATACTTGCATACATTCCTTATTTCATATGTGCGTGTATGGGAATATATATTTATGTGTTCACATGGGTATGGGACTATGTGTTCATATACTGGATTTGAGGATAGTATTTGGAATTTGAGATGAGTCGATGAGAATGGGCTTGAGGCCAGGAGATCGGTGACGTGATTTGGTTCGTATTGAGATACGACATGATGTTTTAGCGGGTCTTCTGACGTAGTAATTCTTACACCCGCATGCATACATAGATGGCATCAATATTGTACTAGACGTAGGACATTATTCCGGATCATGATATTTGATAAAGAAGATACCAAATGAATAGTGTGATTGATGTGACTTTGACCCGTACCCAGATTTGGGGATGCCGTACGACGGATTTACGTACGAGCTATATATTGATGATTGATCCGCACTCTTGACTTGGGATGTCTGATTATAGATATGGTATCGGATATGATATTATTGAGGCGGGATCACCGACTAATATATATACAGGTATGTATATACATCGACTCAGATGTTAGGCGGTTTCCTTACCTGTAGTCCAGCTGGTTAGCTTAGCCCTTTAGTTTTGTTTAGTTGTTAGATTAGATTCGATTCTTACCTATTTCAAAAACTAACGAATCGTGGGTATTTTAAAAGACAGCCCAAGGGATCCTACGGATATTTCAAAAGACGTATCTTTTCACAAAAACACCGTAGCCCCTATTTTCAAAACCCCATGATTCATGTTATTTCAAAAGGCACCATTTGTAGGACTTATATTAGGTTAATGCAGATTAGTTATAGTTGCGTCTAGTATTCAGCTCCCGCTCTTTATTGTGGGTCGCTTCACATCGCATGCTTATATTATGTTTCATACTCCATTATTGATATCATGCTGTTAGGACACCAGCACCATTACCGATGATGCATATGTACCACGTACACTTACTTGCCGGCTCACACACATTTTCATCGGTAATTGTCATGCCACGTACACTTTAGAAATACTATTGCATTGACATAGGTTGTTAGCTAATAATTTAGACATGATATTCGTGTACTCGCCTTATATGCTGGATTAGACATTGTAGATATTACTTGTTACTTCATGCATGTTAATATTCATTGTTATGCCGCATTCATGGATTTTTATGCCGATATGCACTGTTTACATGCTATTGAGGATTGGATTCGGATTTCTATGAGATTTTCTGGTTTTGGGGGAAAACCGCAAAACTTATATAAGCTTCTTTCTCTCTTTAAAATAAAAAGTGTGGTTTTCCCATGATGTATGAGTCGTCCACCATGAGTTTGCTGATGGATTTCGAGACCCGATTCGAGGAGGCGGATGAACCGTTTCGGGTACATGGTGGACCCGGTAAGGTACCCCGGGGCAAGAAGCGCGTGATGATGACGATGTGAGCCTGGCAGGGGAGCACTACCTACCGGTGATTTTACCTGACGCGTCGGATATCCGGAGGATACCGTCGTGGTCTTGAGATGGATGGTAGGGGCCGGTCTGGACTGACGGCGCCCTAGATATTGTGATTGAGACATTGAGATTTCGAGATATTGAGGTACAGAGACTGTGATACAGAGATATCGAGATATTGGGATTACGTTTTGTGCCGATGCTAGGCACTGTTTTATGCTGATTTCATTATGATACCTCATATTAAAAATACAAAGGAAATCTCACTAAATTATGGAAACAGTTCTTCATTTACATGTATTCTGTTTTCATGCATTCATACCTCCTTCATATGATATACTGCTACTTGAGGCACTGACACGGGCATATAGGTTTACCCTAGTCATTGTTATAGACTGCTGGTTATATTTAAGGATTATATATTATGATCGTATGACCTAGAATTGCGTCATACATGCGGTTTCTGTGCGTAGATGTTTTTCTATTCACGAGTTGGCAACTCACCCCCGTTGTGCCCCAGTTTCCTGCAGGTTTGCCGTACAGGTTTCATTACGACTTTGCGGGCTCAGTTTCATTCGGGTGACTTACCAGTAGGTGGGTTTTTCTTGTATCGTACCCATCCTATTACCTTGTATAATATTATTCCGTTGTATCTAGTAAATTCCATCAACCAAACATGTATTTATTTTGAGATAGAGACCAGTGATGTTATTCCTTCGACCTTAGAGTCGCGCGTTATTTTTCTGCGGTTTTCTTGTTGATTTGAGTTTCCTTTTGAATTTTGATCCTCGCCGTTGGCGTTGTATATTATATTGCTTGTGTGGTTGTGACCGTCGATTGACGAAGAGCTAGCTCCCGCTTGGGGATGCCTTTTTATTGATTTCGTATACTATTCATGTTGTATCCCGTTTGGGAGCCAGTATTTACAAAGGAGACTCTGCCGAAATTTTCAGTAAATTTTGATCTTCTTAAAAACCGCATAATTCGGCTTATGCTATTAAAACTACTTGTTTTAAATTGGTTTTCCTTCACTCTACATCTTTTCATGGTTTGGATTTCTGGGTTTTCGGTTTACTTAGATTACGTACGCCTCGAGACGTTCGTAGTTTAAGTGCCGGTCATATTCCGTACTTTCGGGACGTGACAGAAACCTAGAGTGCTGAAGGTTGGTGATATGACCCTCCAGGTTGCTAACGGAGCTAGCGTGAATGCTGAGTCCGTAGGGGATTATAACCTTGGATTGACAAGTGGACATATTTTGGTTTTGCGCAACTTTTTTTGTGTACCTAGTTTAACGTGTAATATCATATCGGTATCGTTTTTATCAAAAGAAGGTTATGATTTCAAGTTTGTAAGCGATGTTGTTAACATCCACCTTAATCATGGTTTGTTTGGGTCCGGTATACTAGATAACGGTATATACGTGTTAAACCAATTGCATATTTTCAATGTCCAGAACACACTAAAAAGAAAGTCTCCAGATGTAAATCAGGCATTCTTATGGCATTGTAGACTGGGTCACATCAATGAGACAAGATTAACTAAGTTACATAGAGAAGGATATTTGGATCCGTTCGAATATCAATCTTATGCCACTTGTCAATCATGTCTCAAAGGAAAGATGGCTAAGACTCGATTCTCTAGACATGGAGTAAGAGCGAGCGAGCTCTTAGGACTCATACACAGTGACGTATGTGGTCCAATGTCTACACATGCAAAAGGCGGTTTTTCATATTTCATTAATTTTACGGATGATTTCTCTAGGTATGGATTCATTTTCTTGATGAAACATAAATCCGAGGCCTTTAAGAAATTACAAGAATATAAGAATGAAGTGGAAAACCAAACCGGCAAAAGTATCAAAACACTGATATCTGATCGAGGTGGTGAATACTTAAGTGCCGAGTTCCTGAGTTACCTAAAAGAGAATGGAATTATCCCTCAGCTTACTCCTCCATAAACTCCACAACATAACGGTGTATCGAAAAGATGGAACCGAACCTTATTGGATATGGTACGTTCCATGATGTGTAATACTGAGTTACCGCGATCTTTCTGGGGTTATGCACTAGAATCAGCTGCATATCTTTTGAACAGGGTTCCTACCAAGACTGTGCCTACCACACCATATCAGATGTGGAGTGGGAAGAAACCCTATCTTCAGTATCTGAAGGTATGGGGATGTCCAGCTTTTGTTAAAAAGGAGCATGCGGACAAACTCGAGGCACGATCAGTACAGTGTAAGTTTGTGGGATATCCAAAAAACTCCAAGGGGTATTTTTTTCTATTACGCAGAGGAACAAAAGGTTTTTGTTTATCGTAATGCCATTTTTTAGAACAGCAGTTTTTAGAAAAGGAAACAAGTGGGAGCGCAATAGAACTGGAAGAAATTCCAGAACCACAAACTACTACTGAAAGTTTGGTAGAACCAGAAGTTCAAGAAGAACAGGACATTCCCGCACCCCTCCGCAGGAGTAGCAGGCCGTCTCATCCACCTGAGAGATATATGGTTTTCTCATAGACGGGGATAGAGAGGAATGCGTCATTGATAATGATGAACCTACTAGCCTCCAACAGGCCATCCAGAACGGCGACTCAGTAAGATGGCTGGATGCAATGCGGACCGAGATGGAGTCCATATACACCAACAAAATATGGACTTTGGACTTTGCTCTAGATGGGATAAAACCCATAGGATGTAAGTGGATCTTCAGGAAGAAGATTGGTGTAGATGGACAGGTGGAAACTTATAAGGCTAGACTTGTTGCAAAGGGTTTTCGTCAAAGACCTGGTTTGGACTATGACGAAACTTTTTCTCCGGTGGCTATGCTCAAATCCATTCGGATCCTTCTTGCCATTGCTGTCTTCCATGATTATGAGATCTGGCAGATGGACGTAAAGACGGCTTTTCTAAATGGTAATTTAGAAGAGTGCGTCTATATGGATCAGCCAGAAGGTTTCAATCAGAGTGGGAGCAGCGGGAAAGTGTGCAAGTTGCTTAAGTCCATTTATGGACTAAAGCAGGCATCGCGGAGTTAGAACATCTGTTTTGATGAAACGGTCAAAGAATATAACTTTATCAAAAATCCAGATGAACCATGTATATATAATAAAATTGTAGCACGAACTGTCGTATTCCTCGTCTTGTACGTGGATGACATTCTCTTGATAGGAAATGAAATTCCTATGCTACAATCTGTCAAAGGATTCTTGTCACACAGGTTCTCCATGAAGGACCTGGGTGATGCCTCTTACATTCTGGGGATCCAGATCTATCGTGATAGATCTAAGAGGATGTTGGGACTTTCGCAGTCCAGGTATATCAACATTATACTGAAAAGATTCAGTATGGAGGATTCTAAGCGCGGTAATTTACCGGCTTGTCACGGAATCACCCTATCTAAAGAGATGTCTCCCAAGACTGATTTGGAAAGGGAACGCATGTCAGTTATACTGTACACTTCTGCTGTAGGCTCTATAATGTATGCGATATTGTGCACCAGACCAGATGTGGCTTACGCACTGAGCGTGGTAAGCCGGTATCAGTCAGACCCAGGGGAAAAGCACTGGATAGCAGTAAAGAACATTCTCAAGTACCTGAAAAGGACTTAGGATATGTTCTTGGTTTACGGCGGAAAAGTACTCCAGATCGAGGCTTTTGCTGACTCCAGCTTCCAGAGTGACAAGGATGACTCCAAGTCCATGTCAGGTTATGTTTTTACCCTCAATGGAGGGGCGGCGTGCTGGAAGAGTTCCAAGAAGGACACCGTTGCTGACTCGACGATGGAAGCAGAATATATCGCTGCTTGCGATGCCGCAAAAGAAGAAGTCTGGATGAAGAAGTTCCTCACAGAACTTCAGGTGGTTCCAACCATTGTTGATCCAATACCTCTGTATTGTGACAACAACGGGGCTATAGCTTTAGCGAAGGAACCCAGGTCCCATCAGAAGTCCAGACACATCTTAAGGGGGTATCACCTGATCAGGGAGATCATAGATCGCCGGGAGATCGAGGTCCGGAGAGTTGCTACAGAGGAGAACACTGCAGATCCATTCACAAAGGCCTTACCTAAGACACAGTTCGAGAGGCTATTTGAGATGATAGGTCTTCGATACGCCAGTACATGGCCCTAGTGCAAGTGGGAGATTGTTAGTGTATATGCCCTAGGGGCCATTATTCTATCATACTAGCTTGTATATTACTTAATGGAAGTTTGGGATATTCACAGTTGTATTAACAGTCTTTCTCAACACAGTAGTATGCTACTTGGTTTATATCTATCTTAAAATGTGTATATGTTTCTTTTAGCATATCACGAATACATATTGATAGAGCCCTTTAGATCTTGCTTGAATACCAGCATTGTGATGGCAGTCACACTAGTGGGGGCTGGGTAGTCTACAAGCACATCCTTTTTCAGGTCCCTAGTCGTAGGATTATCGAGACAGGGCATCGATACTCCAGAGTAGACTAGTGTGTACGCTTCTCATCCCAGTTGGGGAGATGGTCTGTCCCACAGCCATCAGTACGTCGTACTGGAGATAGTATGCAGGTGCTCGTTGGGTTACGGGTACACCGGACAGGACTCGCAGGGAACTGTTGGTTGGTTTTATACCCGTCGTTAGTTAACAGTTCCCAGTTGACATGAGTACAGCAAAGTCCGTTGACTTGACACTGATACTTCGTCTCGAGTGTGTACCCACTGTTCTTAGATTGCTACCCTACCACGGCTCAAAGGAGTCTTGCAAACAGGTAGCAGTTGGGTGCAGTCCCGAAGCACTTGGAGGAAGTGGCAGATAGAAAGGATTCATCTCTCCCGGTATTGGGAGTTGATATCGCACTGTGTTTGGAGAGCCATTAAGCAAAGTCCCTGGCCAAGGAAAACGAGATTTACTGGTAGGATTTCCAGTAGCTTCTCAAGGTGTAATGGGCTTCACTCCGACACGCTTATACCGCTTTTAGGGGACTGACGCTTGCCGCCCCCTTAGGCCCGATATGCGATAGTATTAGACGAACAAACAGGACTGTACGGAGATTGTCATATCAGGCTCAGTAGGAGTTCGGATGGGTTTCCTCATCGGCCTTCTTATCGACATCTACCTGGGGACCGTTACGTACAGCTAGTACCGCTTGCGGCCTGTGGTTAAACTCACTGCCAGCATAGTGTCGAGTCTTTAGTGTCCTACACAGAGAGTTTCCCTGCTTCAGGCGAAACGATATAGAGGTCGTATGGTTTTACGACAGGTTTCGGACATATACGTGGATTTGTGCACGTATGATGTTCGGACAGATTATACTAGCGGGCTTTAGTTTAAGCCAGATTCTAGTATTGGATTATTGGATTTATGTAGTCTGAGTATATCCATGTTTTTCGTAAATACGAATGGGAGGGGCATTCTCGTAATTAGTCGAGAAGTTTCTAGAAGAAAGGTGACTCATTTAGATTTAATTCATTTATGAATTAAACTAAATGAGGTGGAGAGCTTATGTGTTATTTGCATTAAATGAATTAGTGACTCATGAGATGATTCATCCAAGTGAGTTAATGAATCATAAATTGTTTTGATGACTCATGAGATGATTCATTCATTTATATTAAATGAAGCATGGTTGTAATTAACTCATATGATTTATTTGATAATTATTATGCTTCATAATATATAGAAATGAGTTATATTTTCATTTCATTCTCACATACATACTCTCTCTCCTCAAGCTCTCCTCTTCTTCAACCTATACCCTAATCCTCTCATGTGTTGAGATCCCAAGAGTTAGAAAGACTAATAGATCCTTAATCCACTTCTATATCTTCTAGGTCACTTGGATTAGAAATCCTAGCCACTTAGTTACCTCAAGTGAGAGGTTAAAGCTTGGAGAAGGAACTCTCGGGTGGATCTTCTATCACATCGAGGTGGCCGACGAGGAGGTGAACAACAAGAACAAGAAGGACTAGTATCTTGAGGTATAATTATCTATCATAGAAGTTTAGCACTTCTAGATAGTTTGTGTTGGAAATAGTGCCCTCAAAATAAATTATTGGATCGCAGGCACGTGATTGAAATGATTGAGGGAGGACCTATACCGGTAGGACAGTCTTACTCAAGATGATAGTATGATATCTGGTTTATTTTTATCATCTTGTACTGATTTAGGTGACAAGATATATGTCACTATTACACGTTGATAGAGCCCATAGGATTCTTTCTTGACTACCAGCAGTATGATGACGATTATATACGTGAGAGTTGGGTAGTCTATAAGTACATCCTTAAATGTGGTCCATAGTCGCGGGAGTTTCGAGATAGGGCATCGATACTCCGGAGTAGACTAGTGTATACAGTCGAGACCCCGACGAGGGGCGGTGGCCGGTCTCACAAGCCATTGGTGTCAGTTGGTTCACCTAAGATGTATACAGGTGCTCATTGGGTTATGAGTACACCGGACAGGACTCGCCGGGAACATGCTAGCTGGTTATTAAAACTAGTCGTCATTTGTCTCGTGTGAGTTCCCACTATGCTTTGATTATTACCCTACCACGGCTCAAAGGAGTCGTGCAAACAGGTTTTAGTTGGGTACAGTCCCGAGCCATATGGAGGCAGTGAGCGGATCGGCAGGGGATTCGTCTCTCCCAACGTTGGGGGTGAGATCGCGCTGTGTTGAAGAGAGCCATTACACGAAGTCCATGGCCATGGCAAGCGAGATTTACTGGTAGGTATTCCAGTAGTATCTCAGGGTGTTCTGGGCTACACTCCGACACGACTTATACCGGTCTGACGTTTACCAGCTCCCTAGGCCCGATATGCGATACTCATAGACGAATGGACCAGACTGTACGGTTATTATCGCACATAGGCTCAGTAGGGTTCCAGGATGAGTTCGCTCATCGGACACCCTTTCACCGAGTACATGGGCAGCCGTTACGTACAACTAGTACCACTAACGGCTTATGGTTAAATCCACTGCCAGAGTATTGACGAGTTTTTAGAGTCCCCCACAGAAAGTTTCCCAGTTCGGACGAAACGTTGTAGATGCCGTATGGTTTTATGGCAGGGTTCGAACATACGCGTGCACTTATGCCCGTGTCATGGTTCGGACGGATAATACTAGCGGGCTTTGGTTTAAGCCGGGTCCTAGTATTATACTGTGTAGATTTTGTCTCATTGCATTTGTGTTCGGTTGGAATACAAATGCGGGTATGTATATACAGTTGCGGAGTTATCCTGTAATTTATTACGGGATCGCTTTTTGAAGTTGCTAGTTTGCATTCCGTTTCTGCCATTTTTCTTTTTTCCTTCATGGCTGAAATTGTTGTTATGAAGGGGGTTTATTTGCAAAGTGCGGGTTTATAAAATGAGGTTTTTTTTGTGGTGCCAAGGGGGGGTTTCTGCAATTTCGAATTTGACAAAGGAGGGGGTTTTTTGTGGTGAGAGTCGATGGTTGATGGAGTAAGTTAAAGGTGATGTTTTTGTGAGGTTTTTTGTAGCTGCCTTTGATTAAGGTCACCACTTGCTTTTGCTTGCACTCGCCCCCTCCCCCCCCCCCCACCATTTCTTTCTCTGGCCTTGGCCGAGACCTCATAAGAGGCAGCCCCATCTTGGTGAGTGGAAGAGGAATTTTGATTCATTTCATTGCAAAAAAATCCTCAAGCTCATTTTCCATTCTCCATCTCCACTCAAAATGGCAACTTCGATTAACCCTCGAGACAAATCGTTCTACACTTATTCTACAACAATCTTGGACACGTCGGCTAGCAAATTTCGTGTCCGAGTTGCCTCGGTTCAGAGGTGGGAGCCCGTATAAAGATTCGTTGATGTGGCGCGGTTTTCGGTGATGAGAAGATCGTAGATCGAGCGAGATCGGGAAGCAAGCTTCGTCGGTGCATCCGCAACATGCTAGGGCAGAGGTTAAAGACCGAAGGACTCGGATCGATCGGTATAGCCTTTCTACCTTTTTAGTAGTTGCTAGTTTAGTGTTAATGGTTAGATCCGGGTGAAAGACTACGATAGCGTCAGTTTAGTAAAATGTTTTTTGTTCCGCATTTGGCCTCGGAAAGACGGTCGGGGCGCTACCGTAGATCTACACTGGTATCAGAGCCAACCCATTAACCACATACTAGTTGTTTAGACAATGTTAAAATATCGAAACCGAAACAACCAGAAACAATACCAATGATTTTCTTTGATTCGAAGATAGGTGGCTGTTGAATTCCCGAATTGATGAAGTGTTTCTTTGCACAATTTTTCTCACTATAAAATGCATCATCCACTTGTGCAGGGAATATTTCTTTGTCAATTATTCTCAAAAAAAATGCATCAGCCACTTGTGTGGGAAATTAAGTGGCTTTTGTGGTTTATGTTTTGAGTGTGAGGGCAAATTTGGAGTGGCTGTTCTTTTGTATGGGTGTGCAGGAATTTTTTTCAGTTTTGCTTTAAAACACAACTCCACTCACCTCAAAAGCACAGCCACCTCCATTACAACAGCCACTTTTTTTTCATTTTTCAAGTCTTGGCCAAAATTGATGTGCTCACATTTTTGGTTTGGTGGTATTGTTTGTTTAGCACAGTTTGGATAATGTTTTATCAGGTTGTTTGGGCTATTCAGGGGTTATTTCAGAGTCGATATTTTCTAACATTGTTTAAGTTTTATAGTGCATTACATTATTATCTGAGAACGTGAATGTCATTCGATCGGTAAATCTTGTCTAATTGCTATAGCTCTTTTAGACGGGTTTGCGAACGTGACATTCACGTTGATGTTCTGTGTTGTGCTGTGATGTTGCGGATTTGTCGTGGTGGATAGCTTGCGTGCAATGGTAGTATAGTTTTGATATATTTGTACATTTGATATTGCGGGGCGAGCGTCCAACATGTGGACTGCCGTCACTGTCTGTTTGTATATTATTCTTTTGGGGCACGACCGGGCTGAGGTCGATATACCCGTTGTATATATTTTTCTTTTGTGTACTAGGATTACCCCGCGGTGGGGTGCACGGATAGCCGGGTTCTGGAGGGCAACGGGCCCACATCTCATGGCTTTGAGACGGAAGGGGCTTCACTCTAGAATTGGCGGGCTATTCGCCGCACTCGTAGGGGGTATAGGTTGACCCAAGGAGAGGTGCTCAAGTTACCGGATTCCATGAAGTGTTGGGTGGTCCATTCACTTTGTTGAAGGGGGTTGCCTCGCTTCTGGTTTTGGCGGGTAACTTGCCGCACCCGTAGGGGTCTAGGATTTCATTGCACAGGCTATCCACACGACAGGGAAACGTCGGGTTTCATCTGTGGCTCTATGAAACCCGGGGATCCCAGATTATCTGTATTGTTCTGTGATACTTATTACTTTTCTGTGTTGCTGCATTTATCAAGCTTGGAGTGATTATTGTATATTGATATATATATACTAGTAGATGTTGTATATGTTTTACACCCGCGCTAGTCCAGTCCCTGCTCTGTCGTTAGTTAAGTAATCTAACGGGTGATGACGGGACCCAGTAGCGAATGCGGATGGCATATACGTACATTTTATTTTCGTTCTTTATTGGCATGATTAATTGATGGGACTGCGTTGATTCATATCAATGCAAAGAAAACAGACCTATACAGATGTTGTTGGAACAATTTTTCAAAAAGCTGTTATTGCAAGGACGTTCTCATTTGTTTTGCATAGTGGTATTCGGTTATGAATATCCAGCACCTCATTCGACGAGGCAAGGGCCGAGATCTCTTCATCGGGAGTGACCCCTTGGACAGAGGTTTGCGTCAGGGTAATAACTTCACTATAGTCGATTACTTTTTGCTTTGCATCGTGGTATTCAGTTTGGAATATCCTGCACTTCATTCTACGGGGAAAGAGCCGAGATCCCTTCACCGGGAGTGACCTCTTTAGCAAAGGTTTTCGCCACTATATTTTTATAAAAGCTATCCGGTTCCTTCAACGATATCAAGTTCATTACGTTAAAGGTTTTGCGCCAAAAACCATTCGTAGCCCTTCGTCATTTCAGATGAGTAGCACTTAGTATTCATGCTATGTATGTTGGCCTTCGTCAATGCATAGTGTATGGTAGCTATTTGTTACTTTTCTGTTGCATGGATAGATGCGTTGGTTTGGGACAGTCGTACTGCCATTTTGGCCTTCGTCAAGGGTATGTACGGGTGGATTCAAATTAACCTGGATAATGACGGGTAGAACTTGACATGTGACTTATGATATGTTGGCCTTCGTCAAGGTCATAAGAGCATAGGGTAAAAATCAAATCGGGAGTTTCTAAAGAAACTGAAACTTGCCAGGCATGCGCATACCATCTGGAGTGTGATAACGTGAGTGGATTCCGTCACGTTATCATGCGATGATAGTTGGATTCCGATTCTCACTGATGAGTTGGTTTACTCCTCGGGTGATCCCGACTAATTCTTCTTTCAGGTTTGGAGGAGAATTTGAGGAAACAGTGGGAGATTTCCTGATTAGATAAAGTGATAACTATTCTGATCTTGGTTAGAGTGCACGCAGAGTGTTTCTTTTCTCTCTCTCTCTTTGGCAGCGTCCATGACCCGACCCTAGACTATGACTCAATGACAAAATTAACCGAACATTCTTAAAATACTGGCTTTTGGATTGTCCGAGTTGCATACATCATTGCCACTCCTTCTTATACCCTTTACATTTCTCCAGAACACACCGTATTACTACGAATATCCACTTCCATTGGATAAATCCATCGTATGGTTATATACGAACTCGAAGGAACTTGTTCCAGATTCGAGGATGGATTCTGGTTCTGGAGAGATTGAATAGGACTATTCGGTTGACTTTTCCTTTTACCTTCTCTCAGGTTGTGAGGCCTCCTAGGATTAGGAGAGGGTACACCTATTACACTTATTGGATAGTCTTCCTCCAAACTATAGGCAGGTGCCGAACGGTGGGGAATGAAGAAAACCAATTAGCCTAAGTGTGGTGTAAAGAAGGTAATAAGTAAAGACAAATAAAGGGATTGGAAAGAGGGCAATGTAAATTGCGACTGCTATTCACGACCAAACCAAGTATTTCATCGCCAATCCTATTTCACCTTTGTATTTCTCCAGAACACCCCGTATCACTACGAAGATCCACAGTTATTTGGATAATCCATCGTATGGTTATATACGAACTCGATGGAACTTGTTCCATTTCGGGGATGGATTCTGGTTCGGGAGAAATAGAATAAAGTTTTATTCAGTTGTCTTTTATCATCACCTTCTCTCAGATTGCGAGTACTCCTAGGTTTAGGAGAGTACGCCTATTATGCTTATTGGATAGTCTTCTTCCAAACCATAGGTTGGTGCCGAAAGGTATGGAAGGAAGAAAACCATTAAGCTTGACGATGGTGTACACAAGGTAATGACTAAAGTCAAATAAAGGGATTTGGAGAGATGGCAAAGGAAATATATGGTTATAGTCATGAATCTAGATAATGGAAGAGGCATTACTAGGAATACCCGGATACCCCTTCGAAACATATTCATGTTTCAGTTTCACTGTGTATTGTTAATTATAAACTGATTTCCCAATTGGGTCCTTGCTCCAGAGTATGTATTTACCAGGTATGATTCTCACATCTGTATAGTTTTACAGATGATGAGTGGGAGTAAGTTATTGGGAATTGGGTGATCATCATCATTATATCGGAATTCGTTGTAATTGGTGATATTTGAGGAAATTGCCTGGGTACAGTTTTCAACCTACAACGCACTGGGTTTGAGTTATTAAACTCAGGGGATTAATACAAAGTATTGTATGTTGTCCAGTGTCCATTAGGACAAAAGGGTAGGTCCTCGTACTATATTCTGTTTATTTGTGACTTCCCTAGTTTTAGACATGTGTTTCTTAGAAATACAAGGTCCAAGTTTGAGAAGTTATAGGTATAAGAATAAAGTAGAGAACCAGGTGTAGCAAGTATCGGGATTCTTCAAGATGATCGAAGATGTAGATATTTATGTATGGTATTCAGTTGATAGTAATGTTTTTGGAGAACTTGCTTCTCTTTCAGGTTACTCATAATTGGATGCATTCCTAAGTTGAGTAATGCTGATCGGCCTCTCTCCATTTAGTTGACATGCACTGGAGACAGCTGCATGATTTTAATCTGGTTCCAATTAAATCAGTGCCTCTGTTTCTATATTGTATATAGAATGGATCATATCTTAACGAAGTTAAGGTAAATAGAGTTGTCCGGTTTATGCTTAAAACCAGACTCTGGATAACTCAAGGCACGTTTCTGTAATGGCAGTTTGTGGGTTGACATTGGCTTTGACGAGGGTTGACTTTCTACCATCTGGAAGATCAATAGTGATATTGTTCTTGACTCGCCACAGTTTTAGTAAAATGGATTTTTCATAAAACAGTAGTGGGAGTATGGGAGAACTGGAAGAGATTCCAGAACCACAAACGATTACGGATGTTTTAAATAGGACCTAAAGATTCAATCAGGTTTGACATTCCATTAGCCACTCCGCAGATATGGTGGGTAACCTCAGGCATTCGAAAGGTACTCCGGTAGCCTCAAGGATGGTGACAGGGAGGTTATTGTTTACACAGACTTTCCATTACTGCTGTTCCAGACTATGAGACCCGGCAGTAGGATAAGTATAGTGTCGTTCTAAACTAGGTTTAGAAGTGCACGCGTATATTATTCTGCCAGAGGGTTGTCGTAGTCAGTGGGAGCAGTGGAAGTATAGTGGACAAGCAACTTGTGTCTATTTATAGACTAAAGCAGATATAGCGGAGAAAGATCATCTATTTTTTGATATAATAGTCATGGGCTTTGACTTCATCAGAATAGGGGATGGATCTGTTAAGAAAGTAGTAGGGTGTGATGTCCTGGTATTTGGATGACATACACATAGTAGGAAGTGAAATTCCTATACTACGATCGGTTATACTTTGGTTGTCACACAGTGGTTTCTCCACATAGGATATGGATATTATATCGGACATTCTGGTTAGTAGATCTATGTGTTTAGATCGAGATTTGGGTAGTTTCCCAATCTGGGTACTTTGACAGTATTCTAAAGGTAATTAGAATGGACGACTCTTGGCATGGTGGTGTACCAGCAGGTGATGGAGTCACCCTCTCTAAAGGTGTCTTACAGACTAAAGTGGAGAGGGATGTGCATGATTGGCAGATCGCTTGCTTAGGCAATTGAGTTGATCATGAGATGTCAAGTACCACACTAGATGTTGTTTTTGCACTAGATGCAATAAATTATATTAATCCAATCCTGGAGAAACGTTCGGAAGATGTTTTAGAACATAAGTGGATGTTCTAGGGATTTGATAACGACAGCCTCCTTCGGGAGACAGTTATCATTCCAGGCTTCCAAGGTGACCTGGATGACAGAGTGGCTGTCAGAATTATAGTTTTCCCTCCGACGAGGGGCAGTAGTTTGGACAGGTGGTCCAAGTGGTTACTGAGGGAGGCATGGCGCAGGATACTGATTAGGTTCAGTTGACGATACAGTCTAAGATATTTGGATTTAGAGATCATTCGTGAACTAGGTCCCATCAGATATCCAGACATATTCTAAGACAGCTATTGCTCATTTTGGGAGATGGGCTTCTCCGCGAACTTGAGATATAGAGAGACATAGAAAGAAACATCAGAGCGGATCCACTCACTGAGGCTATTCCTCGAACGCAATAGTTTCACAAACGGGCTTTGTGAGACTGATCAGTAGAGGAGTTGGGTGTTCGGTATCACACGGGCTGTGAGTATGCGACATCGCAATAATTAGCCTTAAGTGCAAGTGGGAGATTGTTGGATATAGTGCCCTCAAAGTCAATTATTGGATCGCAGGCACGTGATTGCAATGATTGAGGGAGGACCTATACCGGTTGGACAGTTTTACTCGAGATGATAGTATGATATCTGGTTTATTTTTATCATCGTGTATTGATTTAGGTGACATGATATATGTCACTATTGCACGTTGATAGAGCCCATAGGATTCTTGCTTGACTACTAGCAGTATGATGGCGATCATATACGTGAGAGTTGGGTAGTCTATAAGCACATCCTTAAATGTGGTCCCTAGTCGCGGGAGTTTCGAGATAGGGCATCGATACTCCGGAGTAGACTAGTGTATACAGTCGAGACCCCGACGAGGGGCGGTGGCCGGTCTCACAAGCCATTGGTGTCATTTGGTTCACCTAAGATGTATACAGGTGCTCATTGGGTTATGAGTACACCGGACAGAACTCGCCGGGAACATACTAGCTGGTTATTAAAACCTGTCGTCAGATAGCAATTCCCAGGTGACATGTGTACTGGTTAGTCTATCGACCTGAGATCGTCATTTGTCTCGTGTGAGTTCCCACTGTGCTTTGATTATTACCCTACCACGGCTCAAAAGAGTCGTGCAAATAGGTTTTAGTTGGGTACAGTCCCAAGCCACATGAAGGCAGTGAACGGATCGGCAGGGGATTCGTCTCTCCCAACGTTGGGGGTGAGATCGCGCTGTGTTTAGGAAAGCCATTACACGAAGTCCATGGCCATGGCAGGGGAGATTTACCGGTAGGTATTCCAGTAGTATCTCAGGGTGTTCTGGGCTACACTCCGACACGACTTATACCGCTATTGGGGGTCTGACGTTTACCAGCTCCCTAGTCCCGATATGCGATACTCATAGACGAACGGACCGGACTGTATGGATATTGTCACACATAGGCTCAGTAGGGTTCTAGGATGAGTTCGCTCATCGGACTCCCTTTCACTCAGTATATGGGCAGCCGTTACGTACAGCTAGTACCACTGACGGCTTGTGGTTAAATCCACTGCCAGAGTATTGACGAGTTTTTAGAGTCCCCCATAGAAAGTTTCCAATTTGGGCAAAACGTTGTAAATGCCGTATGGTTTTATGGCAGGGTTCGAACATACGCGTGCACTTGTGCACGTGTCATGGTTCGGACGGATAATACTAGCGGGCTTTGGTTTAAGCTGGATCCTAGTATTATACTGTGTAGATTTTGTCTCATTGCATTTGTGTTCGGTTGGAATACAAATGCGGGTATGTATATACAGTTGCGGAGTTATCCTGTAATTTATTACGGGATCGCTTTTTGAAGTTGCCAGTTTGCATTCTGTTTCGGCTATTTTTCTTTTTTCCTTCATGGCTGAAATTGTTGTTATGAAGGGGGTTTATTTGCAAAGTGTGGTTTTATAAAATGAGGTTTTTTTTTTGTGGTGCCAGGGGCTCCAGCACACAGCAGCAACAATTTCGATGGAAGGGGGTTTCTGCAATTTCGAATTTGATAAAGGAGGGTTTTTTTTGTGGTGAGAGTTGATAGTTGATGGAGTGAGTTGAAGGTGATGTTTTTGTGTGGTTTTTTGTAGCTACCTTTGCGTAAGGTCGCCACTTGTTTTTTCTTGCACTCACCCCCCCTCATTTCTTTCTCTGGCCTTGGCCGAGACCTCATAAGAGGCAGCCCCATCTTGGTGAGTGGAAGAGGAATTTTGATTCATTACATTGCAAAGAAAAATCCCCAACCTCATTTTCCATTCTCCATCTCCACTCAAAATGGCAACTTCGATTAACCCTCGAGACAAAGCGTTCTACACTTATTCTACAGCAATCTTGGACACGTCGGCTAGCAAACTTCGTGTCCGAATTGCCTCGGTTCAGAGGTGGGAGCCCGCATAAAGATTCGTTGATGTGGTGCGGTTTTCGGTGAGGAGGAGATCGTAGATCGAGCGAGATTGGGAAGCAAGCTTCGTCGGTGCATCCGCAACATGCTAGGGGCAGAGGTTAAAGACCGAAGGACTCGGATCGATCGGTATAGCCTTTCTACCTTTTTAGTAGTTGCTAGTTTAGTGTTAATGGTTAGATCCGGGTGAAAGACTACGATAGCGCCAGTTTAGTAAAAAGTTTTTTGTTCCGCATTTGGCCTCGGAAAGACGGCCGGGGCGCTACCGTAGACTTACAGTTTGTTAGTTAGGTTTTAGCAAAGATCCGTAAAGTTAGTCGATATTACCTTAAACAAAATGATTGTTTTACCTATTCCGCCTCCCCGCATCTTGTAAGGTGTCTAACGTCGACTTACAGTGAGAAAGATATATCTAAAGTGAACCCACTTCCTAATTCATCATCCTATACTATTAGCCATTTAGTTTAGGGTGTTTGCTTCACTAATCTACACAATTAGTGAAGAGATAGCATGAGCTAGTGTCTCCTATCATCTTCGTCCTCGAAGAATTCGAAGCAAGCTTGTTCGTTTCTTCGTGGGAGCCTCTCTAGAGTCCGGACGATCGTGATCGCAGCGGAGGGACTTCTACACGGAGCTAATGAAGTGAAGGACCGGTCTACAAAGGTTGTATTCCTTGTTCACTTAGATGTAAAGAGTTTACATATCATGTTTAACCCTAAGTCTCTAGTTAAGATCTTGGTTAGGGTTTGTTTAGCACCCCAAAAATTTTAAAGTAGCATGATTGATGCTTGCCAAAACCTTCACAAGGTGCTAAGCCAACCCTACAGATGTCACCATTGTTGTATATTATTTACTTTTCCGTATTAGGATAGACCCAAGGTGGAGAGCACAAGTGACCGGGTTCTGGGGTCCAGTGGGAGACTATCTCGAGGCGTCGAGACCAGGTTTCCTAACTCCAGAATTGGCAGGGTCACTTGCCGCTCTCGTAGGGGTCTAGCTATTCATCACCACCGTAGAATCCGTATTTTCTATTGTTGGCTAAATACTAAATATGGACGTCCTAAGATATCATATATTATCACATCTGTGTTTCTGCTGCCTATATTCTGTGATGTGATCGCTTAATATATCTGAGACGAATGCTATATTATATATGAGATATATAATAGACGTTGCTTATGTATTACACCCGCGCTAGTCCCATCCCGGCATGTCGTTAGTTAAGTAACCTAACGGTGCATAACAGAACATTGCGGCGAATGCGGATGGCATAAGTGTACGTTGTATTTTCGTTTCTTTTCTATGATTGGCTTAAGGACTTAAATGATGGGACTATATTAATATGATTAATGTAAAGAAAGTAAACCTAAAAAGATGTTGTAGAATCGGATTTGAAAACCACTCAGCTTTTTATGAAAAGGCTACCTTTCAAACATACGGAGCTTAAGCCACTCCTTTTGAAAACCATATGATTCTACAACGATATCAAGTTCAAAGCGTTAAAGGTTTTCTTGAAAACCATCCGCAACCCTCCGTCATTTTAGGAGGTAGAGTACTTAATATTCGTGCTACGTTTGTTGACTATAGTTAAGGCGTAGTGTACGGTAGCTAAGTGATGTCTTCCTACACTGCATATAATGCAGATTAATTAGGACATTCATGCGACTTTGTTAACCATAGTTAAGGGTCATGTGAGTG
Source organism: Agapanthus africanus (assembly GCA_030015575.1). Lineage (NCBI taxonomy): Eukaryota > Viridiplantae > Streptophyta > Magnoliopsida > Asparagales > Amaryllidaceae > Agapanthus > Agapanthus africanus. The sequence goes on along the minus strand of CM057339.1, from coordinate 584,230,444 downwards.
GGTCTAATTAATCAAGAAATGAAGGGTAGAACTTGACTAGTGCTTATGATTTGTTGACCATAGTTAAGGTCATGGGTATTAGGGGTAAAAACCACATCGGGAATTTCAAAAGTTGAAATTTGCAATGAGATTGCATACCTTCCATATGATGGTTGTGCTAGTTGTATGTATGCCCTAGAGGCCAGTATTGTACAGATGATGTTTATTATATTGGATGCTTGGACATATATAGAGAGGACTTTCTTGCTCGATATGATAGTATGCTATCTGGTTGCTCTTTATCTTAACATGTATACTTGTCTCTTGATACTGTCTTATAGTTACATGTTGGTAAAGCCCTTAGGATGTGTCCTTGACTACCTGGACTATGATACAGATCATACTAGTGGGGCCATGGTAGTCCATAAGTACATCCTTTAATGTTCCTAGTCATAGGTGTATCGAGACAGGGCATCGATATACCAGAGTAGACTAGCGTATACGCTTCTCGACCCATGAGATGGGCGATGGATGATCCCATATCCATTGGTGTTTGACATCAGAGATGGTATACGGGTGCTCAGTGAAGACTGGGTACACTGGACGGACTCGCCGAGAACTCCCAGATGGTATTATAGCTCACGTCAGATGGCAGTTCTCTGATGACACTTGTGCAGGTTAGTCTGTAGACCCGAGATCGTCATAGAGTCTTGTGTGATTCCCACTGTGCTTTGATTTCCACCTTACCACGTCCAAGAGGGCGTGCAAAACGGTGGTTTTTGGGTACAGTCCCGAGTCACATGGAGGCGATGAGTGATAGGAGGGGTTTCGTCTCTCCCGGTATTGGGGGTTGATGTTGCGCTGTGCTCGATTGGCCATAACAGGGGAGTCCCTGGCCAAGGCTGATTTAGAGATTTACTGGTAAGTGTTACCAGTAGTTTCTCGACCCGTTATGAGCCTCACATCGGCACGACTTATCGGTTATTGGGGTCTGAGGTTTACCACCCCTAGACTTGATATGCGACATATCAGACGAGGAGACCGGTCTGTACGGAAAGTGTTACCGGCAGGCTTTTACAGGAGTTGGAGCAGGCTTGCTTGCTAATCTTCTGATCGCTCAATACCCGGGTGGTCGTTACGTCCTTCTAGTACCGCTGACGGCTTGTGGGTGCTTGATGTGATCATCACCTAATACCGGCGTATTGACGAGTCTTTAGAATCCTACACAGAGGTTTTACTGGCTCAGGCAAAACGAAATAGGAGCGCATATGTGATATGTGCGGGACCGAGAATGATGCGTATATGTGATACCGTATTCTATTCTCGCGACTTTTTGTATCGCGAGGTTATATGTGATATAGCCGGGTTATCGAATCAAGTGTTGATTCGATAAGTGGATACATTGGATGTTAGTCGGTTATATGCGATATGACTGGATTATTAAGTCAAGTGTTGATTTAATAATTTAGTGTATAATTGTATATTAGATATACTAATTTACATTAACTAACATATATTCACTTGTGGATTTTTCTCACATGTGCACAAGTTTAATATATATATGTGATATATATTAAAAAGTGTTTTCTTTTTGTATTATGGTTGATGATACATCATTCATGGGTGTATGAGACTTACACCATGCTATTTATTATGTTGGGTTTTAATATTTAAAGTAATTACAAAAATTAGTGAGGATTAGAAAAATGCATGAAGCTTGTGAAAGCTTGTGGATGCATTGACTAATTCCACTAAGTTTGTTTTTACTATGGATATTTGTTAACACAACCATAAGGATTAGCCATGGTTATGTCTCTACATGAGTTAGTATATGATACTCACTCACCATGGTTAGCTTTCTCACTTGATCATTATCTTTCTCTCATTATTTTCATCATCTTCTTCCTTGAGAAAAAGTGCTCTCTATGGTTTGATCCAAAGTGAGAAACATTGTGAGAAAATAAATTCTAAAGTGAACCCACTTCCTATTTCTCCATCCTCTACTAGACTAGCACTTTAGTTTAGGGTGTTTGCTTCACTAATTCTCTAGTTAGTGAAGTAGAAGCTTGAGTTGGCATCCCCTCGACGTAGATCATCTTCGGCCTCGAAGACTTCAAGCAAGGACGCTCCTTTAGCCTCGTGAATCCATGCAAGAGTCCGGGAGAACCACGATCGCAGCGAAGGGACTTCAACAAGGAGATAAAGAAGTGAAGGACCGATCTACAAAGGTTGTATTTCGTATTCACTTAGTTGTAGATGTTATTTACTTGCATGTGAAACCCTAATTTTCTAGCAAAGATCTTGTTTAGGGTTGTTAGGCACGGCTAAAATTTTAATCAGGCATGGTTGATGCTTTCTTAACCCTTGTTAGCATGCCTAATAACCCTACAGTGGTATCAGAGCCTAGCTAGAGAATTAGGCGACGTGTATACAAAGTTAAAACTCCGAACGAACCCCGTAACGTCAATTTAACCCCCTCTCTGGACAACTTCTAAAAATGTGGATTTTTCTGTATTAAAAATACCTAAAAAATTCAGCAGGGAAATATAAGCACTACGGTGAAAAATGAGCGCACAATCCGTACAAACCGCCGCGGAACCGCGACCGTACCTCCCTTGGGCAGCGGATCCGCGGCAGTACTGAGGAATTATGCACTAGTTTGTGCACTGTAATATCAATTTCTGTAAGTGCTATTTTCTGGGTATTTTTAATCTGACTCAAGTGTTGAGTGTTCTGGGGATTATTTTGTATTCGTTGATTCGATCGGAAAATTTAGTTTCGTTCTTGTTTTTCCGGATAATTTAGAAAGTATTAAAAAGTTCGAACGGATATCAATAACTCACTTTTTCCCGACCCGGAAAATTTCCAAGTGTTGGATTTTTCCGTAGTTTAAGAACGTCTAAATCGTGCAAGTTACGCAATGGACCCTCTAGAAGACAACAAACCTTAACTCGATTATGTAACCGTCTTGAACTGCCTTTTGAACCTTAGGGTTTGGGGGAGTATGGCGTTGCCACATGTGAGGCGTTGGCTTGACCCTTCTACGGCTGGACCATTGGTACTGTGGCATGTGATGGATGTTTTTAAACTCCTCTCAACTGTTGAGCTATTAAGTAAATCTTGGGTATTTGATTATTCGATCGGAAAGTTTAATACTGTCTATTTATCTGGAATGTGATACAATATGTGGAATTCATATAGTTAGGCATGAAATGCGAAGTATGTGATATTTCGGATTTACGATGTCTAAAGAGATTGTGGATTCCAAATGTTGTAGTTTTACACTTTCTTTTCTGCGACCGTAAGTGTAATATGTGATATCGCCGGTTTCGTTGCTATATGTCAACGACAATTGGGATGCGCATATTTGCTTACGTTGATGACATGTGATACTATGTATTACTGGATATGTTATATTGGATCGTCGCGTTTCTGAATAGCCGGGGGTTTTTATGTGAGATGAGGGTTTTTATTTTCATTCATGTAAAATTAAATGTATGTAATATTCTTTTATTGGGGTACTTCCGGGATGAGGTTGATGTCACCATTTGTACATTATTTACTTTTCCGCACTAGGATATACCCAAGGAGGAGAGCACAAGTAACCGGGTTCTAGAGTCCAGTGGGAGACCAACTCGAGGAGTCGAGTCCGGGTCTCCTAACTCTAGAATTGGTAGGGTTGTTTGCCGCTCTCGTAGGGGTCTAGGGGTGTGGGTTTGGCTATTCATCACGACTGTGGAATCCGTGTTTTATAGAGGCTCAAAATAAAACACGGACGTTTTAGTATATCCAATGTTTCATATGTTTCTTCTGCTGCGATATCTGTGATGTGATCATTTGATATGTTGTGATAGATACTGTATATAGTATATATGATATATTATATAGACGTTACTTATGTTTTACACCCGCGCTAGCCCTGCCCCGCTCTGCCGTTAGTTACCTAACCTAACGGTACACGAGAGGACATCGAGGCGAATGCGGATGGCATAAGTGTACGTCGTATTTATCTGTGATGTTTAGGTGAATTAAATGATGGGACTTTATTAATATGATTAATGAAAGAAAAGAAACCTAAAAGATGTTGTAGAATCAAATTTTCAAAAAGGGTAGCTACAGTTTTTGCTTTGCATAGCGATATATATGATATATCCTGCACCTTATTCGATGAGGAAAGAGCCGAGATCCCTTCACCGGGAGTAACATCTTTAGCAAAACTGGCAGATGCTACAACACTCGGTTTGTTTTTGATTGCTTTTGGATTTTTGCTTTGCATAGTGATATATATGATATATCCTGCACCTTATTCCATAAGGAAAGAGCCGAGATCCCTTCACCGGGAGTGACCTCTTTAGCAAAACTAATAAAAGCCTCAAAATCACTCCATTTCAAAATTCACTCGATTCTACAACGATATCAAGTTCGATACGCAATAGGTTTTCAGAAAAACCTGTTGTAGCCCTCCGTCATTTCAGATAAATCCTGCTTAGTATTCGTGTTGCGTTCGTTAACCTTGTCAAGGCGTAGTATGCGGTAGCTGACCAGTATTTATCTGTTTATGCATATGATGCAGATTGGATTAGGGTAGTCGTACGGTCTTGTTGACCTTATCAAGGGTCGTGCGGGTGGGTTTAATTCAATCAAGAAATGACGGGTTGAACTTGACTTACAGTCTATGGTTTGTTGACCTTGTCAAGGTCATAGATCGTTTGGGGCAAAATATTATCGGGAATTTCAAGTGTTGAAATTTGCAATGAGATTGCATACCTTCTATGAGATAGTTGGATCCCGATACCCACTGCGAGTAATTGTTACTCCTGGGAGAGTTTTACACAGGACAATTAGCCGATCAAGTAGGTGTCTAGAAAGGTGTCAACGGGGTTACGCCTCTGGGAAAATGAGGTTTACTTTAATTAGGTCCGTGCGAAAGCACGGGGAACCTCCCTCAAAGTACCGACACTGGCCTGGCTGAAAAATTGGCGAAATTGTTGGGTGTAATTAATCCCGGCTAGTCTTTTCCTTTTAGGGTTTGAAGGAAGATTTGATAAAAACAGTGGGAGCCATCCTGATTAGATAAAATAATAACCAATCTGATCTTGCAAGAGCATATGCTAAAGTATTTTCTTCTCTCTCTCTCCAGGTAGCGACCATATCATGCCTTAATAAAGATAATAATATGGATGTATTGACCGAACCCGCATGTTATACTATGCTGGGGAACGTTGGTTCCGTTCTTTCTTATAAAAGTTATAAGACTGAACAGGATATAGGGGAATACCAGGATTCCCATGCCACCCGAATGAAGAAAGTACATGTTGATGCATTTTCTTCGGGTGTGTTCGTTACAGAGAACTGTTTCTCCATTTCCTCTACGTCCTGGGTATTAGATACCGGGTCAGTATCCCATATATGTAATCAGTTACATGGGCTTAAGAAAGGTAGAGAACTTGGAGAAGGTGATAAATACATAAGGGCTGGAAATGGTGCAATTGTTGCAGCTAGAACCGTCGGGGAATATCACCATGTATTGCCAACTGGTAATACATTAATTCTAAACGAATGCTATTACATGCCGAACCTGATATGCAACATTATATCGGTTTCTTTGTTGAGTAAAGAAGGATATAATTTTGTATTACAGGATAATGTTATGAACATTTTTCTAAACCAAAAGTTGGTTGGATCAGGCACGATGTGCAATGGCATTTATGTTCTAAATCAATCAACAGTTCTAACTATAACAAACACAAACAAGAGGAAGAGTTCAGAACTGAACGAATTCTTCTTGTGGCATTGTAGACTGGGTCACATCAATGTGACACGACTAGCTAAGTTGCATAAGGATGGATATTTGAATCCGTTTGAATTTTCATCTTATGACACTTGCCAGTCATGTCTCAAAGGCAAGATGACCAAAACTCCGTTTACGGGACACGGAGAGAGAGTTATGGAACTCTTGGGACTGGTACATAGTGATGTATGCGGCCCCATGTCTACACATGCCAGGAATGGTTCTACGTACTTCATTACATTCACTGACGATCTCTCTAGATTCGGATATGTGTTCCTGATGAAACACAAATCAGAAGCTTTTGAGAAATTTAGAGAATATAAACAAGAAGTCGAGAACCCAACCGGGAAAAGTATTAAAATCCTTCGATCAAATCGAGGAGGAGAATACTTGAGCAATGAATTCCTGGACTTCCTAAAAGAGAATGGGATTCTCTCTCAGCTGACTCCTCCATATACACCACAGCACAACGGTGTATCGGAACGGAGGAACCGCACCCTATTAGATATGGTGCGCTCTATGATGAGCACAGCTAAGTTACCTATTTCCTTCTGGGGGTATGCGCTAGAGACAGCAGCATAACTATTGAATCAAGTTCCATTTAAATCTGTACCTACCACACCATATGAGATATGGAGTGGGAAGAGGCCATATCTTAAACGAGTTAAGATATGGGGTTGTCCGGCCTATGTCAAAAGACAAAATCCGGACAAACTCGAGGCACGGTCAGTTCTTTGCAAGTTTGTGGGATATCCAAAGAACTCATATGGGTATTTTTTCTACCACAATGAGGAACAAAAGGTGTTTGTTGCTCAACATGCCACCTTTTTAGAAAAGGAATTTCTTGTAAAAGAAATTAGTGGCAAAGTGGTAGAGCTGGAAGAGGTTCCAGATACACAAACTGCAACTGAAGATTTAGTGGAACCAGAGGAATCAGTAGTTCCCAACGAACCTCAGCCTCTCCGCCGATCTAGTAGGGTTCCTCACCCACCTGAGAGATACTACGGTTTTCTTATGGATGGTGGGAGAGAGGATTGCATCATGGTTGATGATGACCCAACTAGCTTCGAGCAGGCCATCACGAGTGGGGACTCGGTGAAATGGTTGGATGCAATGCGGTCCGAGATGGAATCCATGTACACCAACAAAGTATGGACTTTAGAAGTTGCTCCTGAAGGGGTAAAACCCATTGGGAGCAAGTGGATCTTCAAGAAAAAACTTGGTGTAGATGGGAAAGTGGAGACTTTCAAAGCTAGACTTGTTGCAAAGGGTTTTCGTCAAAGACCAGGTGTGGATTATGACGAAACCTTTTCTCCAGTGGCTATGCTTAAATCCATCTGGATCATGCTTGCCATCGCTGCATATTATGACTACGAAATCTGGCAAATGGATGTTAAGACCGCTTTTCTAAACGGTGATTTAGAAGAGTGCGTGTACATGACTCAGCCAGAGGGCTTCGTAGATAGTGGGAGCAGCGGGAAGGTGTGCAAGCTGCTTAAATCCATTTATGGATTAAAGCAAGCATCGCGGAGTTGGAACATCTGCTTTGACGTCGTTATCAAAGAGTTTGATTTCGTCAAAAACGTAGATGAACCTTGTATCTAAAAGAAGGTGGCAGAGAGTAAGGTTGTCTTCCTCGTATTATACGTGGACGACATAATCTTGATAGGAAATGGCATTCCTATGCTGCAATCGGTCAAGCTCTTCTTATCACAAAGATTCTCAATGAAAGATCTAGGTGATGCCTCCTGCATACTGGGGAATTATGATCTATAGAGATAGATCTAAAAGGATACTGGGATTGTCCCAATCCAGGTACATTGACACCATACTAAAGAGGTTTAGTATGGAAGAATCCAAGCGTGGGAACTTACCCACGATCTCTGGACTCACTCTCTCCAAAGAGATGTCTCCCAAGACTGATTTGGAGAGAGCTCGCATGCAAGGGATACCCTATGCTTCAGCTGTAGACTCTATCATGTACGCGATGCTATGTACCAAACTCAATGTAGCAAACTCACTAAGTGTAGTGAGTAGGTATCAAGATGATCCTGGAGAGAGTCACTGGACAGCTGTGAAGAGAATTCTCAAGTACTTACAAAGGACAAAAGAGATACTCTTGGTGTATGGTAACGGAGAACTCCAAGTGGAGTCCTTTACCGATTCGAGCTTCCAGAGTGATAAGGACGACTCTAAGTCGCACTCGTGATTTGTCTTTACCCTTTACGGAGGGGCGGTTAGCTGGAAGAGTTCTAAGCAGGAAACCGTGGCAGACTCGACGATGGAGACTGAATACATCGCTGCCAACGATGCTGCCAAAGAGGCTGTCTGGATCAAGAAGTTCATTACTGAACTTGGAGTGGTTCCATCCATTGAGCATCCAATACTTTTGTATTGTGATAACAATGGAGCGGTGGCTTTGGCCAAGGAACCTAGGTCCCATCAGCGATCGAGGCATATTCAGAGGCGGTATCACCTGATCCGGGAGATAGTTGATCGCCGAGAGATCGAGGTCAGGAGGGTTGACACGAAGAACAACACAGCGGATCCACTCACGAAGGCGATACCCCAGATACAGTTTGAGAGACTCTTCGGGATGCTTGGTATGCGATACTACAGCAGCTGGCCCTAGTGCAAGTGGGAGATTGTTAGTTGTATGTATGCCCTAGAGGCCAGTATTGTACAGATGATGTATATTATATTGGATGCTTGGACATATATAGAGAGGACTTTCTTGCTCGATATGATAATATGCTATCTGGTTGCTCTTTATCTTAACATGTATACTTGTCCCTTGATACTGTCTTATAGTTACATGTTGGTAAAGCCCTTAGGATGTGTACTTGACTACCTGGACTATGATGCAGATCATACTAGTGGGGCCATGGTAGTCCATAAGTACATCCTTTAATGTTCCTAGTCGTGGGAGTATCGAGACAGGGCATTGATATACCAGAGTAGACTAGCGTATACGCTTCTTGACCCATGAGATGGGCGATGGATGATCCCATATCCATTAATGTTTGACATCAGAGATGGTATACGGGTGCTCAGTGGAGACTGGGTACACTGGACGGACTCGCCGAGAACTCCCAGATGGTATCATACCTCACGTCAGAAGGCAGTTCTCTGGTGACACTTGTAAGTCCACGTTGCCCTCGCCGGTGCTTGCGGGGAGGCGGAAACGTTATGAAAAATTCGATTTTTACAACTCTAGGCAACATGGACTATGTAAAGGAGGGATCTTTGCTAAACAAAACTAACTAACAAAGCTAAAGAGTTTAACTACTCGGAAAGTGGGTTATACCTAGGGCTTCAAGTCCTTCTCTCCTTGCTCCTTGGAGTGAAAGAAAGGGTTCTCCTTGTCGCTTCTCTTGCCGAAGAAAGATCCACCCGAGGGCCTCAACCTTTGGCGCCAACCTCAAACTAGAAGTAACTAAGGTTCTTGGTGTGCTAGACCTAGGATCTTAGAAAGAGTAGAGAGTGTTTTTGGAGGGATTATCTCAAGCTCAAATGGTTCTCAACACATGAGAGGGGAGAGCTAGAGAGAGAGGAAGAGGAGGAGAGAGAATGGAAATGATAAAGTGAGAAGAATATCTCAACCTTCTCACATATATGTGAATAATGTAAATTAGATAATTAGCAAAAGATAATTGTCATGGTTAATCAAGAAATTACCATTATCATTTCACATTAAATGCTTTTGCAAGGATCAAAGAGCATCTTTCATATGGAATGATGATGGTCAACTTGTCAACCCAGGTCAACAAGTCAAGTATAGTCAAATGGTCAATAACTCTAACCATGCACATTTATAATTAACTAATTATTAATAAATCATAATTCACACAAAACATTAGGGTTAAGAAAATGACAATAGTCATCAACCCTAATCAAAGTCCTCTGCCTCTGTCTCAGTCAACTGTACATACACACCCGTATCCGTGTACCGAGGAACACGAATACAATGAGATAAAACCAATCCCAAATCATATACTAGGATCCGGTTTAAACCAAAGCCCGCTAGTATAAGCTGTCCGGACACCAAACGTGTACAAGTGCGCGGATGTGAAAGAACCCTGTCACAATACCATGCGACCTCTACTCATTTTGCCTAAAGGCGAATAACCCTCTATGTGGGACTCTAAAGACTCGACACTACGCTGGCCGTGGGTTTAACCACAGACCGCAAGCGGCACTAGCTGTACGTAACGGTCCCCAGGTAGATGCCGATAAGAAGACTGACGAGGTAAATCCCATCTGAACTCCTACTGAGCCTGAATGTGACAGTCTCCTTACAGTCCGGTCTGTTCGTCTAAGAACATCGCATGGCGGGCCTATGGGGCGGTAAACGTCAGTCCCCTACTAGCGGTACAAGTCGTGCCGGAGTGTAGCCCAGAACACTGGAAACCTACCAGTCTATCTCGCTTGCCCTGGCCATGGACTTTGTGTAATGGCTCTCCTCGACACAGCGCGATATCAACCCCCAATACCGGGAGAGACGAATCTTGTCTAACTGTCACTGCCTCCAAGTGCTTCAGGACAGCACCCAAAAACTACCTGTTTGCATGACTCCTTTGAGCCGTGGTAGGGTAGCAATCAAAGTACAGTGGGAACACACTCGAGGCGAAGTGACAGTATCAAGTCAACGGACTAAGTTGTACTCATGTCACCTGGGAACTGATAACTGACGATAGGTATAATACCAACCAACAGTTCCCGACGAGTCCTGTCCAGTGTACTCGTAACCTAACGAGCACCCGCATACTATCTCAAGTACGACGTACTGACGGCTGTGGGACAGACCGTCTCCCAAGCTGGGATAAGAAGCGCATACGCTAGTCTACTCCGGAGTATCGATGCCATATCTCGATAGTCCTGCGACTAGGGATGTGCTTATAGATTACCCAGCCCCCATGAGTGTGACTGCCATCACAACGCTGGTAATCACGCAAAGATCCTAAGGGCTCCACTAATGTGTAAAGGCGATATGCTAAAAGAAAAACATGCACACATTAAAGCAGAAACAAACCAAGTAGCATACTACCATTTTGAGCAAGTATGTCAATACAAGGTGAATATCCCAAGCTTCTATCAAGTAATATACAATCCATTATGATACAGTAATGGCCTCTAGGGCATATACACTAACAATCTCCCACTTGCACCAAGGCCATGTACTGGCATATCGAAGACCTATCATCTCGATCAGCCGCTCGAACTGAGTCTGCGGTAAGGCCTTCGTGAATGGATCAGCAGTGTTATCTTCCGTAGCAACTCTCTGAACCTCGATCTCCTGGCGACCCACGATCTCCCTGATCAGGTGATACCGCCTCAAGATGTGCCTGGACTTCTGAGGGGACCTGGGTTCCTTCGCTAAAGCTATAGCTCCGTTGTTGTCGCAATACAGCGGTATTGGATCAACAATGGTAGGAACCACCTGAAGCTCCGTGAGGAACATCTTTATCCAGACAGCTTCCTTTGCGGCATCTGCAGCAGTGATATATTCCGCTTCCATCGTCGAGTCAGCAACGGTTTCCTGTTTGGAACTCTTCCAACACACCGCCCCTCCATAGAGGGTAAAGACATAACCCGACATGGACTTGGAATCATCCTTGTCACTCTGGAAGCTGGAGTAAGCAAAGGCCTCGATCTGGAGGTCTTTTCCGCCATACACCAAGAACATCTCTTTAGTCCTTCTCAGGTACTTGAGAATGTTCTTTACTGCTATCCAGTGTTTCTCCCCAGGGTTAGACTGATACCGGCTTACCACACTCAGTGCATAAGCTACATCTGGTCTGGTACACAATATCGCATACATTATAGATCCTACCGCAGAAGCGTAGGGTATAATAGACATGCGATCCCTTTCCAAGATCTCTTTCCAAATCAGTCTTGGGAGACATCTCTTTGGAGAGGGTGATCCCGTGACAAGCCGGTAGATTACCGCGCTTGGAATCTTCCATACTGAACCTTTTCAGTATGGTGTCGATGTACCTGGACTGTGAGAGTCCTAATATCCTCTTGGATCTATCACGATAGATCTGGATCCCCAGAATGTAAGAGGTATCACTCAGGTCTTTCATGGAGAACCTGTGTGACAAGAACCCTTTGACAGATTGTAGCATAGGAATGTCATTTCCTATCAAGAGAATGTCATCCACGTATAAAATGAGGAATACTACAGTTCTCGCTACAAATCTACTATATATGCATTTGTAACATTTTCAAAAGTATAAAATATTAATTTTGGGAATTTTTATAATTTAATATTATTTTATTGATTATTTTAATATTAAATGCAAATAAATAGGAAAAATGTTAGAAAAATTATGAAAAATTATGGAAAATTCTAAAATAGGGTAAATTAGTGAATTATGACATTTTTAAGTTTTTGTGATTAGTTTGACACTAATTTAGTGCTAATCGCGATTAAAATCGCTAATCGGTTTTTAACAAATTTGAACAAAAATGCACACACTATTTTTCCTACACTTGTGCACTTTCTACCATGATTTTCTTATTTGGGGTTACTATTGAGGTGAGAAGGTTTGATTTAGGGATTAAAAGAGAAAAAGGAAAAGAAAAGAATATAGAATGAGGGTAGGTGAGAGAGAGAGGCATGGGACTTTGACTTATACCCTTAGCCATTGTTTTCCTTCCATTTTTCCCTCCCACTTCTTCCTCTTGCTGCTGCTGCCCTTCCTCATCATTCTCCCCCTGTACAAACCCTCTCACTTCATCTCAAAAACTATCTCAAAACCTCATGTCCGTTTCTTTAAAAAGATGCACAAGCTCGAGATCTACGCAATGGACCAAGAAAGCTTGGATTGTGGCCACTAGGGGCAACTCAAGAAAATTCTTGAGTTTCTAATGGAGGTAATTACTGAACCATTAGCTCAATTGTAGCCTTTCCTATAACCCCATGTTAAGATTATATCGATATTGTGTGATATTATGGACTTGATGAAAACCTAGTTAGGGTTTGAGAGAAACTTGAGTTGTAATGTGAAATTGAGCTCAGTAGAGGACTTGTAAACACCTTAGTGCATGAATTGGAACCCAAAACCTGAAGCTAGAACCAGAAATACGGATTTTAGAAACCGATATCGGGGAAATTGTGTAATCTGTGCAGGTTAACTTGAATCTGCTATCACCCCGAGGACCCTAAAATGATATTGAGTGGAAATTGAGATGTGCAGGCACCATAGAGGCAACACCCCAAACCCTAGCCCCCAACTCCCTTTCCCGGCCGCCAATTCTCCCCTTTTGGCCGCCAATTGCGGCCTGGGTCCCACCTCCTTGGCTCGTATTGGTTCTGTAGCTCCTACATTGTTAGTTTAGGCCCCTGGTATATATAGATTTGTATAAAGTGATCTAGGGTGAAATCTGGGACATATTTCATGAGTTGCTGTTTTGGACTTTAGTTTCCGTATTCCGTATTTTCATTTCTGCATTGATGTGTTTCGTTTTACCTCGACTATTTGGCGTTTATACGACGATATAGAGGATTTATTGATGGTTTTGAAGGCGTGCCATAGGTTCTCACCTATAGGCCCCCTTATCGTATCGTTTTGGATTTCATGCGCCGTTTTAGCTTGGATTTGGTTTTAATGCGCATATGCGATATTTGATGTGTAGGTACCCATGAAGACTTCGGGACGACAAGCAAATGCATGGTGACGTCCGCAAATGATGATGCAGGTGAGTAGATTATATCTACAGGGGGAAGTCGGGTGGATGGCGTATAGCACCCCCGCAGTCCGTAGTTAGTATATACATATAGTAGATGTGTGATAGTTTTAGTGTGTTGTAGCTTTGTGTTAGAAGTATTATGGATAGTATAGGGTAGAAGTGACTAGTGTAGTTCATAGTCGCGAACCCTAGGATAGAACTTACACCTACACACACACCCTTGCATATTACTTGTACTTACACGGTGTTTGAGGATATGGATTGACTTTGGAGATGAGTCGATGATGTGGGCTTGATGACGTGAGATCGGTGATTGGATACGATTCATTGTGGGATATGACTTGTGATTTCTTGCGGGCTTGGGATATGTGTCTACCCCGCATGCATACTTCACTGATGGTATCGTTTGGTGTTAGACATAGAGTAGTACCCCAGACTATGTGATCTGATGATAGTGATACCTGTTATGTGATGAGATAGTGAGATGTTGACCCGTACCCAGCTATTGGGATGCCGTACGATGATTACCGTACGAGCCGATATTGATGATAGATCCGCACTCATAACTCGAGGATATCTTATGATCTGACATTGAGGCGAGATCACCGACTATATACCTTTATATATGTATCGACTCAGATTTAGGCGGTTTCCATACCCCTCCAGACTTGCATAATACTTAGATCAGTAGTTGCATAGTAGATGTTAGATTAGACCAGAGTCATACCTATTTCAAAACTAACGAATCGGGAATATTGCAAGATAGGAAAAAGGGGATTCTACGGATACTTTCAAATGTGTAGAGTCTATTTTCTAAACACCGTAGCCCTTGTTTTACCAAAGACCCCGATTCGTCTTATTTCAAAAGGCAAGGTTGCATGATATAGCTTTCGAGTTAGATTCTTCACTATTGCGTTGATTATTCGATTGCACCTGTTCATACTATTTGCATGGCATTACTTGTGTTTATTGTTATATTGCCATCATGCTGTTAGGACACCAGCACCATTATCGATGATGCGTATGTTCCACGTACACTGATTGCCGGCTCACACACTTCATCATCGATAATTGCTATGCCACTACACTGTAGTACTGCTGCATTCATGATATGATTTCCGCATGGCATATTGTACACATAGACCTGTACACAAATATATACGATTTGACTTGATATTCACACCTGATGCTTATGTCACACCTGATCATTATATTGTAGCTCATTTATACGTGACATGACTTGATACTCACATTTGATGCTTATATCACACCTGATCATCATATTGTAGCTCATTTATACGTGACATGACTTGATACTCACATTTGATGCTTATATCACACCTGATCATCATATTGTAGCTCATTTATATGTGACATGACTTGATACTCACATTGATGCTTATATCACACCTGATCATTATATTGTAGCTCATCTATATGTGACTTGACATGATATTTATGTTTGACGCACATATCATATCAGATTAGTGACTTACATTTTGGTTTGGATTATATGTGATTTCTGGATTTGGGAACCGTGGCTATTTCAAATATGTAATCATTTAAAAAAAAACCGGTTCCCTTGATATGATATTTCGGTGCGTCCACCATGTGTTTTCTCGGTGCTAGAGTGATATATAAAAACCCGAATCGAGGAGGCGGTTGAGGCCGATTACGAGTACATGGTGGACCCGGTATGGTACCCCGGGGCGAGAACGGTTTCGCTGTGTGATAGACGGTGAGCCCGGCAGAGGGACTACTACCTACCGGTGATTGTACTTGAGCTCGGCGGATATCTGGAGGATTCCGACCGGAGCCCAGAGATGGATATGGGCTGACCCGTACTGCCGGGGCCGAGGGCCGATACCGCAGACGGAGCCCAGAGATGGACATGGGTTGACCCGTACTGCCGGGGCCGAGGGCCGATACCGCAGACGGAGCCCCATATGGATGAGGATTTACGTGTCGATGCTTGGCACGGGTTTCATGATGTTTTACCATGATGTTGTTTATATCCTCATATTGCATGCATGATGCTTATTGTCATTGGGTGACGGGTGGACGGGTTCCACGCATATACAGATATGGATCATATACAGATATGGATCATATACAGACATGGATCATATACGGACATGGATCATATACAGACATGGATTTACACTTATCATACTTCATTTGTATATATAACAGGGTATGAGGGCGCTGTTATATATACCCTTACACCAATATTAGTGGTATGGGACGCTAATATATGTGTATTGATATCATTTGATACTTCATCATATTTACTTCATACAGCATACCTTACATTCATGACATGTTATTACCTGAGTACTTGGCACCACATACATATTTAGATGTTACCTTGCCACCTTATCACACTCAGATGTACTCTTGTGGATTATATTACTGATTGTTGACTTAGGTTTATGTCTTGCATTCGGTTTCTGCTTGTAGATGTTTCTATTCACGAGTTGGCAACTCACCCCCGTTGTGCCACAGTTCTTGCAGGTTCTGCCGTACAGGTTCTATTGCGGCATTTCTGGCACATTACTTTCTTGCGGGTGGCTTGCTTTTGGTAGGTGGATTCTTTCGCATCAAGAACCACCCTTGTATTCATTTTACTCATTGTATCTAGAATTTCCATCAACCAAAACTTGTATATTCTTTCAGACTTAGAGACAGTGTTGTATTATTCGACCTTAGAGTCGCGCTTAGTAGTATTGGGGTTTCTTGTGGCTTGAGCTTTCTTTTGGGTTTGATCCTCGCCACTTGGCGTTGTATATTATTGTTGCATGTGTGGTTGTGACCGTCTATTGACGAAGAGCTAGCTCCCGCTTGGGGATGCCTTTATCATTGCATATATATTGTCATTCTTGTTGTACCCCATTCGGGGCCAGTTTTACAAAAGAAACTCTGCCGAAATTTTTAGAAAAGACTGTACTGTTTTAAATTGCATATTCGGTTTAGTTATTTAAAAACATTGATTTTTAAACATGTAGTTCTTTACTTATTCTTAAAAAGGGTTTTAGATTTCTGGGTTTTCGGCTTACTTAGTCGTGTTACGCCTGTAGGCGTTACGTGGTTAAGTGCCGGTCACGGGCCAAACTTTGGGTCGTGACAAAGTTGGTATCAGAGCGCTAGGTTGACCTTGGTTCGAGTTTGAGTTTGACTATGTGGAGCCTAGGGCGTTTATTTATATACGGAACTTAGGCTTGACCTTACGGAACTTAGACTCGGTCGAGGGGGTATTAGACCCGAATTTTCGTCGTATTAGGATGACCCTTGGTTGATGGAATAGGTGACTAAAGTAGAGTGACGTACCGTTGGTATGTTCCGCGGCATACTTACGACACGCCACTCCGCTTAAGGAACCTTAGGATGTACATACTTTCGAGATTAGTGATTCTCTTTATATCCAGGATTATACATCCATTTGAGATCCCCGATTCTATTAGTTTCATGATCATACCTTCATTGATGCTGTTCCTTCCTATGATCATGTATCCACTTTGGATCTGTTGTTTCCTTCTTGTCATTGATGTGCTCTTTTGATACTCGAATGAGGTTCCTGTCACCATGGTTGAGCGCAGTTTGGGCTGCTGTTAGGGTTACGGCCGGTGTGATCTCGTTTGGTACGAGGGCCGACCATTGTGTTTTCTGGTGACATGGGAATGTCTCGAGTTAGTATTGCTGATTGTGACCTCTAGTGGAGGCGAGTGCTTGGATTTGCACCGGATGATCGGGCCACTGTTAGAACTGTCAGTTGAGAAAGGACTGTTGATGTACAGCATACCTCAGAGATTGTGATGTCGCCTACCGTGCAGACAGATGGACCAGCTATTGCTGAGATCGACAAGATGTTGCTTTCGGAGCTTACGAGCTGAGATTGCCGGAGCTTTCAGGCAGATATGCGACAGATGATAGCTAGTCTACCCGATTTGAGAGACGAAGGTGATTCGTCCGATTTTGCGCCAGAGCGGGCCCAGTTGAGTTGAAGATTTCCAGTGTAGAGAGTCTTACTCAGATCTAGAGCAGACCGATTCAGAGATGACCGCCTCTGTATTGCCTTCCTGGAGGATTGAGGCATTGTTCGGCATACAGGCGTATGAGCCAGTTGCTGCAAATGATGAGATATCGCCCAGATGATTGGAGCTATTGCAGCGTGAGCATATACTCAGAGAGATGATAGCGAGTCGCTAGTCACCTGTGGATGAATGACTAGGACATGTGGTTCGTTCGTTACCGATGCGAGGTCATCAGATAGATCGTTTCCAGCTAGAGACGATTTCACGCAGGTTCGTTGAGAGTCGATTGAGACGATCGAATGTCAGGAGCCCATTTTCCAAGTTTAAAGTATACGGAAAGACATGCAGGTGATTCTATGGACCCTCTAGAAGAATGAAACCCTAACTCGACTTAATGACCGTGTGACAGCCTTTGAACCTTAGGGTTTACGGCGGTTCCGCGGCGCCATTAGTGAGGCTTAGGTTTGCCCTTCTACGGCTGGACCACCGACGCTGTGGCATGTACTCGATACTATTAAACTGTACCCGAGATGTGAGCTCTTGGGGGATTATGAGGATCTGACGAGTCGATCGGATGGTTTGACATCTTTCGGATATCGTGATGGGATACTGCTTGGGAGACTCCAGATGCGAGCGTAGCCGTCGGAGCGCAGTTCGTGTAGCCACGATGAGTTAGGTCCGAATCAGTCGACATTGAGCAATGTGGAGTAGAGAGTTCGTACGAGGTTTCGATGAGATGACGTCCCACTCCGCTGACATCAGAGATGTGATACACACCTCGAGGCGTGGTATATGGATATATCTCCCAGAAAGAAGCGCGATGAGTATGCAGCCATTCCGGAATAAGCTTTAACTTCAGCATTGGATGACGACTTCCGGGCATTTCGGCAGGAATGAGATTTGAGAAAGGGACCTCGACAGGACCTTTCTGGAGTACGATACGAGAAGACCTAGACCAGGAGTGGTCGTATTGCGCACACCCAGCAGGACAGAGTTCGGCATTATCGACGAGGTAGTTGACCAGGATCGAATAAAGGGACTTACCCAGATGCGTTGCGAATTGATCAAGGGCGGACGAGTGACGAGTATTCCTCCGATGGTTGGGACGTGTTCCCGAGGATCTGTTCGGCCTGACATCTTCTACAGAATGGTGAAGCTACAGAGTACGCGATTTCGAGTCCGTGCGAGAGACTTCAGATTGGCCGTGGCCGAGAACAGTGCAGTGCAAGGTGACTTGGCGTGACGTCATAGTGGACAATGATAGAGGCATGTGGAACCAGAGGTTCGTGTGAGACGCTGACGAGCTGTCATTACTTCCCGTCGAGACTAGAGACCTGATATGCTTACAGAGACGTTGGAATGTGACCAATTTCCGAGAAGAGGTTGTGCTGAGGACACAGATGTCTATCAAGCGAGAAGAGGTAGTACAAGAGAGCCAGCCTCTGTGCAGATCGGCATAGACATGATTGGAAGAGCCCTTGAGCAGGATTCCTTCCAGGACATTGCTGCAATGATGTTTGCACCCAGGATCAGATGTGTGACGTGCATTCAGAGACCCAGAGGCCGACGCCAGCGATATGCTGCCTTATGAGTGGTCGTGAGGTTTGACCGAGAGGTGACCAGAGAAGTGCCAGAACGGAATCGTCCCCGTTAGCACACCTGACAGGGCCGATGAGCCGATTGACTGCGAGATAGGAAATCCGCAGAGAAGATAAGGACCCAGAGTCAGAAGACGCCAGACCGTGAGCAAGAAGCAAGTAGATATCCTGCGCTGCTAGCAGTGGATAGCACTGACTCCTTCTCGACCTCGAAGGAGGAACTACCGACGACGGTATTTATGATTTGTGATTTTGTGATTCGATTATCACGTATCCGTCACTTTGGATTTCGGTATTTTGGGCGTTCTGTTTACATGATTTAGATTTGATGACTGAGTTTTATGATATTGGTTTCATGCACCCACTGGATATTTATATATTTTGCGCTGAGTTATTGCATTTGAGATATTGATTGAGATTTCATGCCTATCGTATTCAGGGATTTGATTTGCACTTCCAGCGTAGTTTTCATGCACCTTTAGTGTTTTGACATACGATTTTGGTGCACGCCAGATGCACTAAATCGGAATTCTTCGTGCATTTCATATGCACCTGATTTTTTTTTCTGTCAGGCACACACGTTGCCTACGACAGATGTTTCGTGAGCACCCGTTGCACTTAGATGTTGTTTTCTATACCTGTTTGACACATATATGGATTTTGATTCCTTGCGCACCAGACGCACAGGATATTCTTATATATGCATTTTGGGGATTGATTCTAGTAGAGTAATACTTTTTTTTTTATGATATTCTCTGTGTGTTGATATTTTCGGAGCCCCGACAAATGGATTATTACTGAAATTGTTTTAGTAGTGGGGGTTTAAATTTAAATTCTGGGACCGAATTTCTTTAAGGGGGGTAGATTGTAACATTTTCAAAAGTATAAAATATTAATTTTGGGAATTTTTATAATTTAATATTATTTTATTGATTATTTTAATATTAAATGCAAATAAATAGGAAAAATGTTAGAAAAATTATGAAAAATTATGGAAAATTCTAAAATAGGGTAAATTAGTGAATTATGACATTTTTAAGTTTTTGTGATTAGTTTGACACTAATTTAGTGCTAATCGCGATTAAAATCGCTAATCGGTTTTTAACAAATTTGAACAAAAATGCACACACTATTTTTCCTACACTTGTGCACTTTCTACCATGATTTTCTTATTTGGGGTTACTATTGAGGTGAGAAGGTTTGATTTAGGGATTAAAAGAGAAAAAGGAAAAGAAAAGAATATAGAATGAGGGTAGGTGAGAGAGAGAGGCATGGGACTTTGACTTATACCCTTAGCCATTGTTTTCCTTCCATTTTTCCCTCCCACTTCTTCCTCTTGCTGCTGCTGCCCTTCCTCATCATTCTCCCCCTGTACAAACCCTCTCACTTCATCTCAAAAACTATCTCAAAACCTCATGTCCGTTTCTTTAAAAAGATGCACAAGCTCGAGATCTACGCAATGGACCAAGAAAGCTTGGATTGTGGCCACTAGGGGCAACTCAAGAAAATTCTTGAGTTTCTAATGGAGGTAATTACTGAACCATTAGCTCAATTGTAGCCTTTCCTATAACCCCATGTTAAGATTATATCGATATTGTGTGATATTATGGACTTGATGAAAACCTAGTTAGGGTTTGAGAGAAACTTGAGTTGTAATGTGAAATTGAGCTCAGTAGAGGACTTGTAAACACCTTAGTGCATGAATTGGAACCCAAAACCTGAAGCTAGAACCAGAAATACGGATTTTAGAAACCGATATCGGGGAAATTGTGTAATCTGTGCAGGTTAACTTGAATCTGCTATCACCCCGAGGACCCTAAAATGATATTGAGTGGAAATTGAGATGTGCAGGCACCATAGAGGCAACACCCCAAACCCTAGCCCCCAACTCCCTTTCCCGGCCGCCAATTCTCCCCTTTTGGCCGCCAATTGCGGCCTGGGTCCCACCTCCTTGGCTCGTATTGGTTCTGTAGCTCCTACATTGTTAGTTTAGGCCCCTGGTATATATAGATTTGTATAAAGTGATCTAGGGTGAAATCTGGGACATATTTCATGAGTTGCTGT
Source organism: Agapanthus africanus (assembly GCA_030015575.1). Classification (NCBI taxonomy): domain Eukaryota; kingdom Viridiplantae; phylum Streptophyta; class Magnoliopsida; order Asparagales; family Amaryllidaceae; genus Agapanthus; species Agapanthus africanus. The sequence goes on along the minus strand of CM057339.1, from coordinate 584,209,286 downwards.
TTTGGACTTTAGTTTCCGTATTCCGTATTTTCATTTCTGCATTGATGTGTTTCGTTTTACCTCGACTATTTGGCGTTTATACGACGATATAGAGGATTTATTGATGGTTTTGAAGGCGTGCCATAGGTTCTCACCTATAGGCCCCCTTATCGTATCGTTTTGGATTTCATGCGCCGTTTTAGCTTGGATTTGGTTTTAATGCGCATATGCGATATTTGATGTGTAGGTACCCATGAAGACTTCGGGACGACAAGCAAATGCATGGTGACGTCCGCAAATGATGATGCAGGTGAGTAGATTATATCTACAGGGGGAAGTCGGGTGGATGGCGTATAGCACCCCCGCAGTCCGTAGTTAGTATATACATATAGTAGATGTGTGATAGTTTTAGTGTGTTGTAGCTTTGTGTTAGAAGTATTATGGATAGTATAGGGTAGAAGTGACTAGTGTAGTTCATAGTCGCGAACCCTAGGATAGAACTTACACCTACACACACACCCTTGCATATTACTTGTACTTACACGGTGTTTGAGGATATGGATTGACTTTGGAGATGAGTCGATGATGTGGGCTTGATGACGTGAGATCGGTGATTGGATACGATTCATTGTGGGATATGACTTGTGATTTCTTGCGGGCTTGGGATATGTGTCTACCCCGCATGCATACTTCACTGATGGTATCGTTTGGTGTTAGACATAGAGTAGTACCCCAGACTATGTGATCTGATGATAGTGATACCTGTTATGTGATGAGATAGTGAGATGTTGACCCGTACCCAGCTATTGGGATGCCGTACGATGATTACCGTACGAGCCGATATTGATGATAGATCCGCACTCATAACTCGAGGATATCTTATGATCTGACATTGAGGCGAGATCACCGACTATATACCTTTATATATGTATCGACTCAGATTTAGGCGGTTTCCATACCCCTCCAGACTTGCATAATACTTAGATCAGTAGTTGCATAGTAGATGTTAGATTAGACCAGAGTCATACCTATTTCAAAACTAACGAATCGGGAATATTGCAAGATAGGAAAAAGGGGATTCTACGGATACTTTCAAATGTGTAGAGTCTATTTTCTAAACACCGTAGCCCTTGTTTTACCAAAGACCCCGATTCGTCTTATTTCAAAAGGCAAGGTTGCATGATATAGCTTTCGAGTTAGATTCTTCACTATTGCGTTGATTATTCGATTGCACCTGTTCATACTATTTGCATGGCATTACTTGTGTTTATTGTTATATTGCCATCATGCTGTTAGGACACCAGCACCATTATCGATGATGCGTATGTTCCACGTACACTGATTGCCGGCTCACACACTTCATCATCGATAATTGCTATGCCACTACACTGTAGTACTGCTGCATTCATGATATGATTTCCGCATGGCATATTGTACACATAGACCTGTACACAAATATATACGATTTGACTTGATATTCACACCTGATGCTTATGTCACACCTGATCATTATATTGTAGCTCATTTATACGTGACATGACTTGATACTCACATTTGATGCTTATATCACACCTGATCATCATATTGTAGCTCATTTATACGTGACATGACTTGATACTCACATTTGATGCTTATATCACACCTGATCATCATATTGTAGCTCATTTATATGTGACATGACTTGATACTCACATTGATGCTTATATCACACCTGATCATTATATTGTAGCTCATCTATATGTGACTTGACATGATATTTATGTTTGACGCACATATCATATCAGATTAGTGACTTACATTTTGGTTTGGATTATATGTGATTTCTGGATTTGGGAACCGTGGCTATTTCAAATATGTAATCATTTAAAAAAAACCCGGTTCCCTTGATATGATATTTCGGTGCGTCCACCATGTGTTTTCTCGGTGCTAGAGTGATATATAAAAACCCGAATCGAGGAGGCGGTTGAGGCCGATTACGGGTACATGGTGGACCCGGTATGGTACCCCGGGGCGAGAACGGTTTCGCTGTGTGATAGAAGGTGAGCCCGGCAGAGGGACTACTACCTACCGGTGATTGTACTTGAGCTCGGCGGATATCTGGAGGATTCCGACCGGAGCCCAGAGATGGATATGGGCTGACCCGTACTGCCGGGGCCGAGGGCCGATACCGCAGACGGAGCCCAGAGATGGACATGGGTTGACCCGTACTGCCGGGGCCGAGGGCCGATACCGCAGACGGAGCCCCATATGGATGAGGATTTACGTGTCGATGCTTGGCACGGGTTTCATGATGTTTTACCATGATGTTGTTTATATCCTCATATTGCATGCATGATGCTTATTGTCATTGGGTGACGGGTGGACGGGTTCCACGCATATACAGATATGGATCATATACAGATATGGATCATATACAGACATGGATCATATACGGACATGGATCATATACAAACATGGATTTACACTTATCATACTTCATTTGTATATATAACAGGGTATGAGGGCGCTGTTATATATACCCTTACACCAATATTAGTGGTATGGGACGCTAATATATGTGTATTGATATCATTTGATACTTCATCATATTTACTTCATACAGCATACCTTACATTCATGACATGTTATTACCTGAGTACTTGGCACCACATACATATTTAGATGTTACCTTGCCACCTTATCACACTCAGATGTACTCTTGTGGATTATATTACTGATTGTTGACTTAGGTTTATGTCTTGCATTCGGTTTCTGCTTGTAGATGTTTCTATTCACGAGTTGGCAACTCACCCCCGTTGTGCCACAGTTCTTGCAGGTTCTGCCGTACAGGTTCTATTGCGGCATTTCTGGCACATTACTTTCTTGCGGGTGGCTTGCTTTTGGTAGGTGGATTCTTTCGCATCAAGAACCACCCTTGTATTCATTTTACTCATTGTATCTAGAATTTCCATCAACCAAAACTTGTATATTCTTTCAGACTTAGAGACAGTGTTGTATTATTCGACCTTAGAGTCGCGCTTAGTAGTATTGGGGTTTCTTGTGGCTTGAGCTTTCTTTTGGGTTTGATCCTCGCCACTTGGCGTTGTATATTATTGTTGCATGTGTGGTTGTGACCGTCTATTGACGAAGAGCTAGCTCCCGCTTGGGGATGCCTTTATCATTGCATATATATTGTCATTCTTGTTGTACCCCATTCGGGGCCAGTTTTACAAAAGAAACTCTGCCGAAATTTTTAGAAAAGACTGTACTGTTTTAAATTGCATATTCGGTTTAGTTATTTAAAAACATTGATTTTTAAACATGTAGTTCTTTACTTATTCTTAAAAAGGGTTTTAGATTTCTGGGTTTTCGGCTTACTTAGTCGTGTTACGCCTGTAGGCGTTACGTGGTTAAGTGCCGGTCACGGGCCAAACTTTGGGTCGTGACAGCATGGTTCATCTGGATTTTTGATAAAGCCAAATTCTTTGACCGTCTCATCAAAACAGATGTTCCAACTCCGCGATGCCTGCTTTAGTCCATAGATGGACTTAAGCAACTTGCACACCTTTCCGCTGCTCCCACTCTGAATGAATCCCTCTCGATGGTCCATATAGACACACTCCTCTAAATTTCCATTTAGAAAAGAGGTTTTACGTCCATCTGCCAGATCTCATAATCGTAGAAGGCAGCAATGGCAAGAAGGATCCGAATGGATTTCAGCATAGCCACTGGAGAAAAGGTTTCGTCATAGTCCAAGTCAGGTCTTTGACGGAAACCCTTTGCAACAAGTCTAGCTTGATAGGTCTCAACCTGTCCATCTACACCAATCTTCCTTTTGAAGATCCACTTGCATCCTACGGGTTTTACCCCATCTGGAGCAATGTCCAACGTCCATACTTTGTTGGTGTACATGGACTCCATTTCGGTCCGCATTGCATCCAGCCATTTTACCGAGTCAACGCTCTGAATGGCCTGCTGGAAGCTAGTCGGCTCATCACTATCAATGATGCAATCCTCTCTATCCCCGTCTATGAGAAAACTGTAGTATCTCTCGGGCGGATGAGACTACCTACTACTTCTGCGGAGCGGCATAGGAATGTCCTGATCTTCCGAACCCTCTGGTTCTACTAAGCTTTCAGTAATAGCTCGTGGTTCTGGAATTTCTTCTAGTTTTATTGCGTTCCCACTTATCTGTTTTTCCAAAAACTGAGTTTCCAAGAAGTGGGCATGACGAGAAACAGATACCTTTTGTTCCGCTTCGCAATAGAAGAAATATCCCTTGGAGTTCTTTGGATATCCCACGAACTTGCACTGTACTGAGCGTGCCTCGAGCTTGTCCGCATGCTGCTTTTTGACAAAAGCTGGACATCCCCATGTCTTAATATGATTAAGATAGGGTCTCTTCCCACACCACATCTGATATGGTGTAGTAGGCACAGTCTTAGTTGGAACTCGGTTCAAAAGGTATGCAACTGATTCTAGCGCATATCCCCAGAATGATCGCGGTAACTCAGCGTTACTCATCATGGACCGTACCATATCCAATAGGGTTCGGTTCCGTCTCTCCGATACACCGTTATGTTGCGGAGTGTATGGAGGAGTAAGCTGAGAGAGAATTCCATTCTCTTTTAAGTAATCCAGGAACTCGGCACTCAAGTATTCACCACCTCGATCAGATCTCAGTGTCTTGATACTTTTTCCTGTTTGTTTTTCTACTTCATTCTTATATTCCTGGAATTTTCCAAAGGCTTCGGATTTATGTTTCATTAAGAAGACATAACCGTACCTTGAAAAGTCATCCATAAAAGTAATGAAGTAAGAATAACCGCTTCGTGCATGCGTAGACATTGGACCGCACACGTCGCTGTGTACGAGTCCCAAGAGCTCGCTCGCTCTCACTCCGTGTCCAGTGAACGGAGTCTTTGTCATCTTTCTTTTGAGACAGGATTGACAAGTTGCATATGATTGATATTCGAACGTATCCAAATATCTTTCTGTATGTAACTTCGTCAACCTTCTCTCATTGATGTGACCCAGTCTACAATGCCATAAGAAAGTCTGATTTGTTTCCGGAGACTTTCTTTGGTGTGTATTCTGGACATTGAAAATTTGTGGTTGGTTTAATACGTATATACCATTGCTCAATGTACCTGACCCAATCAGAACTTGATTAAGGTGAATGTTTACAACATTACTTACAAACGCAAATTCATAACCTTCTTTAGAAATCAAAGATACAGAAATGATATTACAAGTTGCGTTGGGTACAAAAAAGCAATTACGTAGAACCAAAACATGTCCATCTGACATTCCCAGGTGATAGTCCCCCACGGCCTCAGCATCCATGCTAGCTCCGTTTGCAACTTTGAGGGTCATGTCACCTGCTTTCAAAAACCTACGCTTTCTCAACGCCTGCAAAGAATTACAGATATGAGATCCTGATCCTGATCCTGTATCCAATACCCAGGACGTAGAGTTTATTGATAGACAGTTTTCACTAACATACACACCTGAAGCTGAAGCCGCAACCTGCTTCAAATCCTGTGTTCTGGCTTTCCAAGCCCTGCAATCTTTCTTCCAGTGTCCACTCTTGTGACAGTAAAAGCATTCTTCCTTATCCACAAGCTTCCCCGCTACCTTTGTTGCTTTTGCCTTTCCCTTCGTATCCACCTTACTAACACCGCCCCTTGGTTTGGCGGGGGTTTTCTTCTTCTTTCCCTTGGCTTTCGCCCTGGACCTAGAAGAGGAAGATCCTCCTACAAACAAAGTGGATGTTTCCCTACCTTTCTGTAGGGTGCCTTCTGCACTCCTCAGCAAGTTGAGGAGCTCTAAAAGTTCAACTTCCTTTTCTTGCAAGTTGAAATTCAGGATGAACTGGGCGTAAGTGGAAGGAAGGGACTGAAGAATCAAGTCCGTATAGAGCTCATTCTCCAACATGGTCCTAAGGTCCGCGAGCTCCTCTATGTAGCCAATCATCTTAAGCACGTGTTCCGCTACCGATGATCCGACGGCCAATCTTGCCGAAAATAACTTCATCGACACTTCGTATCTTGCGATACGAGATTGCTCTCCATACAGTTCTTTTGTATGGAGAAATATGGATTCGAGGTCCATATTCTCGTGCCTCCTCTGATGTTCGTTGTCCATAGAGGCAAGCACGAGGCACTTGGCCTTCGCGCAGTCGATCTCCCAAGTCTTACGGATTTCCTTATCCGCGACGCTGGAGGTGGGACCTGGGACAGGGTGAGCTTTGGTGGTAAGAAGATACCCCAACTTGTCATAAGTGATTGCCATTTTGACATTTCTGAGCCAATCTTTGTAGTTTGGCCCTGTCAGTATGTTTTTATCTAGAAGTAACTTAAGTCCAGTCATGATAAATGGTCGCTGCAATTAGGAGAGAGTGGAGAAACACTTTAGCATGATGCTCTTGCAAGTTTAGAGTGGTTTTTAATTTGTCTAAACAGGATGGCTCCCACTGTCTCTCGAATCCCTCCGCAAACCATAAAGGAAGAACTAGTCGGGATCAATCTCACCGTACAATACTTGCTTAACCATTCAGCCAGGCCAGTGTCGGTACTTCGAGGGAGGTTTTCCAACGCTTTCGCGAAGTTCCTTAATTAAGTAACCTCTTTTCCCTGTGGGCGTAGCCCCGCTAACACCTTTCTAGACACCTACTTGGTTTATAGCATTGATCGTTAAGTGAGAAAGTTCCGGAGGAGTAGCATATACTCACAGTAGTCGGGATCCAAATATCATTGCGTGACAAAACTGAAGGAATCCTACCAGAATCATCACACTCCAAATGGTATGCAACACTAGCAAGTTTCAGTTCTTTTGAAACTCCCGATGTGGATTTTTGCCCCATGCTCTTATGACCTTGACTTTGGCCAAAATATCATAAGTCACATGTCAAGTTCTACCCGTCATTCTCCAGGTTAATTTGAGCCCACCCGCACATACCCTTGACTTTGGCCAAAATGGTAGAACGACTGCCCCAAACCAACACATCTATCTATGCTGCACATGAATACCCAATAGCTACCAATCATTATGCCTTGACTTTGGCCAACATACATAGCTTGAATACTTATTGACCATTCATGTGAAACGACGGAGGGCTACGAATGGTTTTGGCGAAACCGTGAACGTAGTGAACTTGATATAATCGAAGAAACGAGATAGCTTTCAAAAGGAGTGGTTCAAGCTCCGCATTTAAAAGTTTGGTTTTGAAAAGAACCGAGTGGTTTTCAAAGTGTTCCAACGACTGTTACTTCGTTTATTTTATCTTGCATTAATTCCAATGCGTCCCATCATTTAATCCTACTATTGCATAAAACAACGAAAATATGACGTACGCTTATGCCATCCGCATTCGCCACGGGGTCCCGTCATCACCCGTTAGGTTACTTAACTAACGACAGAGCGAGGCTGGACTAGCGCGGATGCAAAACATAAGCAACGCCTAAATAGATATCATATAGATATATATAAACATTCGTCACATGCAATGATAGCCATTCCAGATCACAGATGAATACATTGGATATACTAGGAATCCGCAATTCGTACGAGCCTGTAACGAAGAACGGATTACACGGTCGCGATGAATAGCCAAACCCCACCCTATACCCCTACGGGTGCGGCAAACTACCCGCCAAGTACTCGAAGTGAAGCAATCTCCCTCAACACCGTGAGTAGGCCGCTCGGCACTTCGAGATACCCGGTAGTTTGTGCACCCCACCTTGGGTCTATCCTAGGAGCAAAAACAGTAAAAAGAAATTATACAATGACAGCTACAACCCCGACACGGTTGTGCGGCCATACAAATAATTATTACATCAATTTACATATTACAAGAATTGAAAGAATAAGAAAACTCTCATCTCACAACCCCCCGGCTATTCATCCGCGACAATCCAACGAATTCATATACACATACCATCAACATTACAGATCAAAGATATGTATAACCCCCACTAATCGACGTATAGCGATTAGCGGACGTTCAATACATATAATACATTACAGATATAACCCATTAGCCAAAGTGTAAAGAAGTTCGATCAAAAATACGGATTTGTGACCACCCCAAAAACCAACTTGTTCTCTGGAAAATCTGGGTGGAAACAAACTATCTCAAAAATCACAAAACACCCCCAGAAGTAAACTGCTGGAAAAACGATCCACGGCCGAGTCAACTCGGCCGCGGAACCGCGGTGAGTTGGTCGGTTCAGTGGGTCGTTTTTCTTGCCTGTACTTAAAAAAGCCTGAGCCGATTTTTAAGATATGATTGATTAATTCTAAAGCAGGTTTAAAAATCGGCAGAAAGTTAGGGTTTCGGAAAAATGTTTTGCGATTTTTTGTGATCGAAGTTCTATATACTTTGCTAACAAGTTAGTTTGTGTTTAGCTAGGCTCTGATACAACTATAAGTCCACGTTACCCAACCCGGTGCTTGCGGGGAGGCGGAAACGTTATGAAAAATTCGATTTTTACAACTCTAGGCAACATGGACTATGTAAAGGAGGGATCTTTGCTAAACAAAACTAACTAACAAAGCTAAAGAGTTTAGCTACTCGGAAAGTGGGTTATACCTAGGGCTTCAAGTCCTTCTCTCCTTGCTCCTTGGAGTGAAAGAAAGGGTTCTCCTTGTCGTTTCTCTTGCCGAAGAAAGATCCACCCGAGGGCCTCAACCTTTGGCTCCAACCTCAAACTAGAAGTAACTAAGGTGCTTGGTGTGCTAGACCTAGGACCTTAGAAAGAGTAGAGAGTGTTTTTGGAGGGATTATCTCAAGCTCAAATAGTTCTCAACACATGAGAGGGGAGAGCTAGAGAGAGAGGAAGAAGAAGAGAGAAATGGAAATGATAAAGTGAGAAGAATATCTCAACCTTCTCACATATATGTGAACTATGTAAATTAGATAATTAGCAAAAGATAATTGTCATGGTTAATCAAGAAATGACCATTATCATTTCACATTAAATTCTTTTGCAAGGATCAAAGAGCATCTTTCATATGGAATGATGATGGTCAACTTGTCAACCTAGGTCAACAAGTCAAGTATAGTCAAATGGTCAACAACCCTAACCATGCACAATTATAATTAACTAATTATTAATAAATCATAATTCACACAAAACATTAGGGTTAAGAAAATGACAATAGTCATCAACCCTAATCAAAGTCATCTGCCTCTGTCTCAGTCAACTGTGCATACACACCCGTATCCGTGTACCGAGGAACACGAATACAATGAGATAAAACCAATCCCAAATCATATACTAGGATCCGGCTTAAACCAAAGCCCGCTAGTATAAGCTGTCCGGACACCAAACGTGCACAAGTGCGCGGATGTGAACGAACCCTGTCGCAATACCATGCGACCTCTACTCATTTTGCCTAAAGGCGAATAACCCTCTGTGTGGGACTCTAAAGACTCGACACTACGCTGGCAGTGGGTTTAACCACAGACCGCAAGCGGCACTAGATATACGTAACGGTCCCCAGGTAGATGCCGATAAGAAGACCGACGAGGTAAACCCCATCTGAACTCCTACTGAGCCTGAATGTGACAGTCTCCGTACAGTCCGGTCTGTTCGTCTAAGAACATCGCATGGCGGGCCTAGGGGGGCGGTAAACGTCAGTCCCCTACTAGCGGTACAAGTCGTGCCGGAGTGTAGCCCAGAACACCTGAGATAACACTGGAAACCTACCAGTCTATCTCGCTTTCCCTGGCCAGGGACTTTGTGTAATGGCTCTCCTCGACACAGCGCGATATCAACCCCCAATACCGGGAGAGACGAATCCTGTCTAACCGTCACTGCCTCCAAGTGCTTCGGGACTGCACCCAAAAACTACTTGTTTGCACGACTCCTTTTAGCCACGGTAGGGTAGCAATCAAAGTACAGTGGGAACACATTCGAGGCAAAGTGACAGTATCAAGTCAACGGACTAAGCTGTACTCATGTCACCTGGGAACTGATAACTGACGATAGGTATAATACCAACCAACAGTTCCCGACGAGTCATGTCCAGTGTACTCACAACCTAACGAGCACCCACATACTATCTCAAGTACGACGTACTGACGGCTGTGGGACAGACCGTCTCCCAAGCTGGGATAAAAAGCGCATACGCTAGTCTACTACGGAGTATCGATGCCCTGTCTCGATAGTCCTGCGACTAGGGACCTGCATAAGGATGTGCTTATAGATTACCCAGCCCCCACGAGTGTGACTCCCATCACAACGCTGGTAATCAAGCAAAGATCCTAAGGGCTCCACTAATGTGTAAAGGCGATATGCTAAAAGAAACACATGCACACATTAAAGAAGAAACAAACTAAGTAGCATACTACCATTTTGAGCAAGAATGTCAATACAAGGTGAATATCCCAAGCTTCCATCAAGTAATATACAATCCAGTATGATACAGTAATGGCCTCTAATGCATATACACTAACAACACTTGTGCAGGTTAGTCTGTAAACCCGAGATCGTCATAGAGTCTTGTGTGATTCCCACTGTGCTTTGATTTCCACCTTACCACGTCCAAGAGGGCGTGCAAAACGGTGGTTTTTGAGTACAGTCCCGAGTCACATGGAGGCGATGGGCGATAGGAGGGGTTTCGTCTCTCCCGGTATCGGGGGTTGATGTTGCGCTGTGCTCGATTGGCCATAACAGGGAAGTCCCTGGCCAGGGCTGATTTAGAGATTTACTGGTAAGTGTTACCAGTAGTTTCTCAACCCGTTATGAGCCTCATATTGGCACGACTTATCGGTTATTGGGGTCTGACGTTTACCACCCCTAGACTTGATATGCGACATATTAGACGAGGAGACCGGACTGTACGGGAAGTGTTACCGGCAGGCTTTTACAGGAGTTGGAGCGGGCTTGCTTGCTGATCTTCTGATCGCTCAATACTCGGGTGGCCGTTACGTCCAGCTAGTACCGCTGACGGCTTGTGGGTGCTTGATGTAATCATTACCTACTACCTACGTATTGACGAGTCTTTAGAGTCCTACACAGAGGTTTTACTGGCTCAGGCAAAACGAAATAGGAGCGCATATGTGATATGTGCGGGACCGAGAATGATGCGTGTATGTGATACCGTATTCTATTCTCGCGACTTTTGTATCGCGAGGTTATATGTGATATAGCCGGGTTATCGAATCAAGTGTTAATTTGATAAGTGGATACATTGGATGTTAGTCGGTTCTATGCGATATGACCGGATTATTAAATCAAGTGTTGATTTAATAATTTAGTGTATAATTGTATATTAGATATACTAATTTACATTAACTAACATATATTCACTTATGGATTTTTCTCACATGTGCACAACTTTAATATATATATATGTGATATATATTAAAAAGTGTTTTCTTTTTGTATCATGATTGATGATACATCATTCATGGGTGTATGAGACTTACACCATGCTATTTATTATGTTGGGTTTTAATATTTAAAGTAATTACAAAAATTAGTGAGGATTAGAAAAATGCATGAAGCTTGTGGAAGCTTGTTGATTCATTGACTAATTCCACTAAGTTTGTTTTTACTATGGATATTTGTTAACCCAACCATAAGGATTAGCCATGGTTATGTCTCTATATGAGTTAGTATATGATACTCACTCACCATGGTTAGCTTTCTCACTTGATCATTATCTTTCTCTCATTATTTTCATTATCTTCTTCCTTGAGAAAAAGAGCTCTCTAGGGTTTGATCCAAAGTGAGAAACATTGTGAAAAAATAAATTCTAAAGTGAACCCACTTCCTATTTCTCCATCCTCTACTAGACTAGCACTTTAGTTTAGGGTGTTTGCTTCACTAATTCTCTAGTTAGTGAAGTAGAAGCTTGAGTTGGCATCCCCTCGACGTAGATCATCTTCGGCCTCGAAGACTTCAAGCAAGGACGCTCCTTTAGCCTCGTGAAGCCATGCAAGAGTCCGGGAGAACCACGATCGCAGCGAAGGGACTTCAACAAGGAGATAAAGAAGTGAAGGACCGATCTACAAAGGTTGTATTTTGTATTCACTTAGTTGTAGGTGCTATTTACTTGCATGTGAAACCCTAATTTTCTAGAAAAGATCTTGTTTAGGGTTGTTAGGCACGACTAAAATTTTAATCGGGCATGGTTGATGCTTTCTTAACCCTTGTTAGAATCCCTAGTAACCCTACAGGTTGGATCCCGATCCTACTGTGGGCAATAGTTGCCCCCAGGAGAGTTTTGCAGTTTACAATTAGCTAACCCATTAGGTGTCTAGAAAGGTGTTAACAAGGATACGCCTCTGGGAAGACGAGGTTTATATTAATTAGGTCCGTGCGAAAGCACGGGGAACCTCTCTCAAGTACCGACACTGGCCTGGCTGAACGGTTAGCGAAATTATAGAGTGTAATTAATCCTGGCTAGTTTTCCTTTTAAGGTTTGAAGGGAAATTTGATAAAAGCAGTGGGAGACATCGATTAAAAAAGATAATAACCAATCTGATCTTTGCAAGAGTTTTCGCTGAGTGTATTCTTTTCTCTCTCTTAATGGAAGATACCAATGACAGGACTCAAGCTTCTACTAGATAAAAATAAACTGAATGGGACCAATTATAATGACTGGCGGAGGAACCTTGCCTTGACTTATGATAAGGTATCATATGTCTTCACGGCTCCAGCCCCGCCCATCCCAGGTCCTAAATCTTCAGTTGCGGATAAGGAAATCCGCAAGACATGTGACGCTGACTCTGCCACGGCCAAATGCCTCGCGCTTGCATCAATGGATAACACACATCAGAAGCAGCACGAGAATATGGACGTCCAAGCCATATTTGTAACGTTTCCAAAATAATAAAATATGATTTTTGGGAAATTTTATAATTTAATATTATTTTAATGAATATTTTAATATTCTGGTATAATTAAATACAAATAAATGGGGAAAAATTACGGAAAATTCTAAAATAAGGTATTTTATGGAATTATGCCATTTTAAAGTTTTTAAGATTAGTTATATGCTAATTTAGTGCTAATCGCGATTAAAAATCGCTAATTGGATTTTTAGCACTTTTGAGCAAAAATGTGCACATATCATTTTCTACACTCGTTACACTTGTGTTACATTTCCATTGCCATGGTTGTTCTTTTGGGTTCACTATTGGAGTGAGAAGGAAAAGAAAAGAAAAGGAAAAAAAAAATAGTATGATGATGAGAGAGAATGTCTAGGTCAACCTCTTTTGACCCATGCCCCCCCATCATTTCCCTTCTCATTTTCTCTCCCCTCTCCCATTGAGCTGCTGCTGCTCTCTCTCCCTCTCTCACCCTCTTCACAAAAACCCTAGATCCACCATGAAAACAAAGCCAAAACCCCATTCCCACTTCACAAAACTTACTCCCAAGCTCACTAGCTACACATTGAACCTAGCAAGATTGGGTTTGGAGGACTTTGAGCAACTCAAGAATTTTTTTGAGTTGCCAAAGAAGGTAATTTCTGCACCTATTAGAGTAGTATCTCATTTCTTGTGCATCAATTCTAGTTTCATATCGATATTGTGTCGTTTTGAGGAATTTGGAGAATTCAAGTTAGGGTTTAGGGTTAGACCTGAAATCAAAGTGGAATTGAGGCTTGTTGTGACCATAGAACCCCTTGTGTGATGCTAATTTGAACCCAAACCTGAACTTGAAACCAGAATACGGAATTACGGAATCGATATCGGGGAAAACTGAAAATCTGGAAGTGTTTTGTGGAATCTGCTATCACCCCGAGACCCCAAAAATAAAACTGAGTTGACAGTGAGATGTGCAGGCACCATAGAACCACCGCACCAAACCCTAGCCCCCAACTCCAAGGTGAGGCCGCCAATTATTTCCTTCTGGCCGCAAATTGCGGCCAGAGCAGGGGGGATCTGCCTCGAATTTTGTGCATGGCACCATTTCCTCTATTCTTGACCCTGGGTATGTCTAGTTTTGACTGATTCCATCTAGGGTGAAATCTGGGTTGATTTGCTTGAGTTGGTGTATGATTTACGACTTGTTTTAGTATGGATTTTGGTATTTGGTGATTCATTCCTGTCGGGTGGCGTTGGGACGTCAACGACAAGTGGATATTGATCGTGCTTACATGTGAGTCGATAGGTTTTTACCTATGCGGGTAGCGTGTGCTATTTTGGTTTCCGATGTGATTTTCATGTGCTTTAGCGTTGTGATATACTTGTAGGTACCCTACGAGATGTGGAGGCAAAGAAGATGAAGATGGCGACATCGGCACCGATACATGAGAAGCAAGGTGAGTAGATTTATATCTACGGGGAGAAGTCGGGTGGATGGCGTATAGCACCCCCGCAGTCCGTGGTGATGTATACGAATACGTATACATACATATATTTATTATGCGTTGTTTAGGATTATTGATGGTAATAATGGATTATTGGTGATAAGGATGTATTGGTTGAGTATAGTGCGAAACCCTAGAGTAGTGGTTGCACCCACACTCACACATACACACATACTTGCATACATTCTTTCATATATCTGTGCGCATATGATGATGTATATCTACACATGGGTATGGGACTATGTGTTCATATACGAGATTTGAGGATGATACGTGGGATTGAGATGAGTCGATGAGATTCGATTGAGGCCGTGATATTTGGCGACATGACAGAGTTCGTATTGGAGATGTGATATGATGGTAGTGATACCTGTCATGTGATGAGATAGTGTGATATCGACTCAGATTTAGGTGGTTTCCATACCCCTCTCTATTGACTTGATTGTTTGGTTCGTAGTTCGCATAGTAGTCGTTAGGCTAGACCCGAGTCATACCTATTTCAAAACTAACGAATCGGGGATATTTTAAAGATAAGCAAAAGGGTTTATACGGATATTTCAAACGACGCATCTTTTCTTAAAACACCGTAGCCCTTATTTTACCAAAAACCCTGATTCGTCTTATTTCAAAAGGCAAGGTTGCATGATATATCTATTGAGGCAGGTTCTCTACTGTTGCGTTGACTACTCGATTCCGCACACTCATGCTATTTGCATTGCATCGCTTGTATTGTTGATATATTTCAGTCATGCTGCTAGGACACCAGCATCATTATCGATGATGCGTATGTTCCACGTACACTTGGTTGCCGGCTCACACACTTCATCATCGATAATTGCCATGTCACTACACTGTAGTACTGTTGTATTCAGGATATGACCTTTGCATGACATATTGATATGCTTACCTTTCTGCTATATGACGCATACATCATGCTTCCTGATTATACGCATTGAGATATGTTATTTCCATGATATTTCTGGTTGTTGGGAACCGTGGGTGTTTCAAAAGGAAAGTATGTAATTGTTTTAAAACCCGGTTACCCTTGATATGATATTTCAGTGCGTCCACCATATATTTTCTCGATGCTGAGAGCGACATGTGAAACCCGATTCGAGGAGGCGGATGAGGCCGATTGCGGGTATATGGTGGACCCGGTATGGTTCCCCGGGGCAAGAAATGTTTTTCGTGGAGTAGACGATGAGCCTGGCAGGGTGGCGAGTACCTACCGGTGATTTTGTTGGACCTGGCGGTTATCCGGAGGATACTGACCAGAGTCGATAGATGGATATGGGCGTACTGCCGGGGCCGAGGGCCGATACCGCAGACAGAGCCTGTGGGCCGATCCGGACTGACGGAGCCCGATATATGAGGATTTACGTGTCGATGCTGGGCACAGTTTTCATGATGTTTTCGAGTGTCGATGCTGGGCACTCCGGTTCCATGATTTTGACGTGTCGCAAGGGACACAGGTGGTTTATATCCTCATATTTCCATGCATATGCTGATATTTACATGCATGATGGTTATTGTCGTTGGGTGACGAGTGGACGGGATCCACGTACATGCAGATTGATTTCATTGATTGTACCTCACATTTATGATATGCTATTACCTGAGGCACTGGCACGAGCTTTTGGCATTACACTCATGTATAGAGATTACATTACCAGTTTAGCATGTTTCAGTCTTATTCATATTGAGGTTTATATATATCTGATCGTATTGACCTAGGATGGGTCATGCATTCGATCTCTGCTTGTAGATATTTTCTATTCACGAGTTGGCAACTCACCCCCGTTGTGCCACAGTCCTTGCAGGTTTTTGTCGTACAGATTCCACAGCGGCATTTCTGGCACACTGGTTCCATATGGGTGACTTGCGTTGGTAGGTGGGTTCTTTTGTATCAGAACCGCCATTGCTCCTGTATTATTCATTGTATCTAGTAATTCCATCAACCAAAACTTGTATTTTGTTTCAGACTTAGAAAACAGTGTTGTATTATTTCGACCTTAGAGTCGCGCTTGTAGTATTACGGTTTTCTGGCTGTTTTGAGTTTCTTTTTGGGTTTTGATCCTCACCCTTTGGCGTTGTATATTATTATTGCTTGCGTGGTTGTGACCGTCGATTGACGAAGAGCTAGCTCCCGCTTGGGGATGCCTTTTATCATTTCATATATATTATTCTTGTTGTACCCCGTTCGGGGCCAGTTTTTACAAAGGAAACTCTGCCGAAATTTTCAGGAAAGGTTACACATTTTAAAAATGCATATTCGGCTTAGTTATTTAAAAACTTGATCTTCGAAACGTGATTTCTTTACTTTTCAAAACCAGTTTTCCTTATTTACTCTTTAAATGGTTTTAGATTTCTGGGCTTTTGGCTTACTTGGATCAGATGGGGTCCTATAGACTTCATATGGTTCAAGGGCCAGTCACGTGCTCTTTCGGATCGTGACAATATTTCTTCATACAAAGGAGTTGTATGGAGAGCAATCCCGTGTCTTACGATACGAAGCATACAGAAAGCTGTTTTAGATGCGAATGGCCCCTGGCACACCAGTTGGAGACCATGTTCTGAAGATGATAGCTCTCATAGAAGAGCTTGAGGACCTTGGGTGGACAATGGACAATGAGCAATATACTGATATTATTCTGCAGTCTCTCCCCTCCACCTTTGTTCAATTTATAGTTAACTTCAGCATGCAAAACATGGAGAAGGAACTACCTGAACTCCTTAATATGTTAAGGAGTGCAGAGAGCACGCTGAAGTCAGAGAAGACTCCCGTTTTGAGTGTTGGGCCATCTTCCTCCTCTCGCCCGAAGGCTAAGGCCAAGGGAAAGATGAAGAAGAAACCCACCAAATATAAGGGTGGAGGTAAAATGGCTAAGGGGAAAGATAAGTCCAAGGCTGGGGAATCGGGGAAAGGGGAATGTTATCACTGCCACAAAACAGGACACTGGAAGCGCAACTGCACGGAGCACTTGGATCTCAAGAAGAAGCATGAGGATGCTTCCGCTTCAGGTGTGTTTATGACAGAAAACTATTTTTCAATAAACTCTGCTTCCTGGGTATTAGATACCGGTTCAGGTTCTCACATTTGCAATTCTATGCAGGGGCTGAAAAACAGCAAGGTTTTGAAGACAGGTGACCATACTCTCCGCGTTGGAAATGGTTCCAATGTACATATAGTTGCAGTAGGAGAGTATCACTTGGGGTTGTCGTCTGGATGTATATTGGTTTTGAACCCATGTTATTATGTACCCAGTATGCTTTGTAATATAATATCTGTTTCTTTGTTAGACAATGAAGGATATAATTTTGTATTACAGAACAATGTTATGAACATTCACCTGAATCAAATGTTGGTTGGGTATGGTACACTTAATAACGGGATATACGTCCTAAATCAACACATAGTTTTCAGCATACAACACACTAATAAAAGAAAATTTTCAGAAATAAATGAAGCTTTTCTTTGGCACTGTAGACTTGGTCATATTAACGAAAAAAGACTAAACAAGCTATATAAAGATGGATTGTAACGTTTTGAAAATCGTTTCGGTGAAATTTCGAAAAATCGGTAAAATAAGGGGGTTTTCTGTAAAAAGTCAAAATATAAATATCTTATTATAAAAATTAAATATACATATTCTAGCTATGTAATTGCTATTATTTGGTGTTTATTGAGCTGCTGGTGAAATTTCAAATTTTCTGAAAAAAATATTATTTTATTATTATTTTAAGCCGTCACTAATACATTTAATTAGGGAAAATTACAAATTGGAATGAGTTGAAACAAATTTTGTGCATCATAAAACATTAAATAAAATTTTATCATGTGGTTTTTGGAACGAAATCATTTGCCAAAACGGTTTAGAAATTATTGAAGAAAAAAGGCTTTTTTTTATAGCGTAAATGGATGTTTGGGGTATTGTATTTATCATTTTTCATCACCCCACACCCGTACCCACACCCACACACCCCCATTCACTTCTCCCCTTGGCTGAATTCAGCAGCCCCCATCTTTTTCCCCACTTGAATTTCAAAGAAAAGAAAAGAAAGAAAACAAAGGAAATGAAAGGAAATTGTAAAATGAGTTGGACCTTTGACTTTATGCCTTGACTTGGACTATTTTCCTCACCTCCCTCTCTCTCCTCTCCCCTCCATTTTCAGCCGAGCCCCCCTTTGTGCAGCCCCAATTTTCCCCCTCTCTTTTCCTCATCAAAAAGTCTTCAAAATCCATCAAATTTCCATCAAAAATTAAACCAAAACTCAAATCTAACTCCTACCCATTTTTCATTAGCTATTCTTGCATTGATCTAGGGAGCAAGTTGGCATTTTAGAGGCTTTGAATTTCATGTTTGATCTCTTGATCATGAGGTATAAATTCTAACATTTTCTTAAATTGTGTTAATTATTTCATGTTTGCTTAATTAGGTTTTTTTTTTTAGTTCTAGGTGCTTGAATTAAAATTCAAGAGAAGGGTTTAGAATTAATGATTAGGGTTTGTGATCAAATGAGGTTTTTATCAATTGGTTATGGGTGTAATGAGGAGATTAACATGTGGTTGTATGCAAAATCTAAGTTAGTTGCTATTCACTAATTTGTTAATTTAAAATTTTGATAACTTTGCTAATTGCTAACTAGGTTTTTATAATTAGTCTAATAATTCGGTTTAAAAATCTAATTATGGTTTCATAGCATTATTAACATTTTAATGAGTGGTTTAATACTTTAGATTATGCAAATCTAAGCTTAATTCTTAAATCGAGAATTTTTTTGCTTGAAAATTGTTAAAATTGGATAATTTGTAAACTAGGTTTTTGGGGTTTATGGAATTTAATGAGATTAAATTATGGGAATCATTTTTATGACTTATTTAAGATATTTAGTGAATATTGTGGCCTCTAGATTCGTCTATACATCGAGTTTTGTACAAAAACGATGATTTGTGCTTGCTAGATTTTCGGAAAAATGACTTTTAAGTGAAATTGGGGTTTTTGTGAATTTTAAGCTATTTTATATTATAATTAGTGCTTGTAATTGTACAAATTAGTGTGTTGGGAGCTTTCTCGATGGTTTGGCGTTTGTACGCCGACATCGAGGGTTTTTGGGTCGATTTGTGAAGCAACCATAGGTTTTGACCTATGTGAGATTCGTGCGTCGTTTTGGTCATGAGGCGGATTTTAATGCGATACGATGCGTTATGATATGTAGGTACCCCATGTGGACTTCGAGACGACAAGCAAGCGCGTGGCGGCGGCGGCACCGGCAAGCGAGGACCAGGTGAGTAGATTTATATCTACGGGGAGAAGTCGGGTGGATGGCGTATAGCACCCCCGCAGTTCGTGGTGATGCATACGAATACGTATGCACACATATATAAATATTGTTTATATATTGTTTGAGATTATTGATGATAGAGATGGATCCTTGGTGTGATTGGATTGGTTTAGTGTTGCGAAACCCTAGAGTAGTGGTTGCACCACACATACACACACCCATATTTGCATATATTCTTCTTTCTTATGTGCGTACATGGGATTATATATTGATGTGTATATTTACACATGGGTATGGGACTATGTGTTTATATACTGGATTTGAGGATAGTAATTGGGATTTGAGATGAGTCGATGATATTGTGCTTGAGGCCAGAAGATCCATGATGTGTTTTGGTTCGTATTGAGATACGACATGATGTTTTAGCGGGTCTTTTGACGTAGTGATTCTTATACATGCATGCGTACATAGATGGTATCAATATTGTACTAGACGTAGATCAGTACCCCGATCATGATATTTGATAAAGAGGATACCAGGTGAATAGTATGATGAATGTGATATTGACCCGTACCCAGATTTGGGATGCCGTACGACGGATTTACGTACGAGTTATATTGATGATTGATCCGCACTCTTGACTTGGGATGCCTGATTATAGATATGGTTTCGGATATGATATAATTGAGGCGGGATCACCGACTATACATATACAGGTATGTATATGTATCGACTCAGATGATAGGCGGTTTCCTTACCTGTAGTTCAGCTTGTTAGTTCAGCCGTATAGTTTAGTGTAGTTGTTAGATTAGATTAGACTTCTTACCTATTTCAAAAACTAACGAATCGTGGGTATTTTAGAAGACAGCCCAAGGGATCCTACGGATATTTCAAAAGACGTATCTTTTCATAAAAACACCGTAGCCCCTATTTTCAAAACCCCATGATTCGTGTTATTTCAAAAGGCACCATTTATAGGACTTATATTAGATTATTGCAGATTAGTTATAGTTGCGTCTAGTATTCAGCTCCCGCTCATTTTTACTGTTCGCTCCGCATCGCATACTTATATTATAATTTCTTATTGCATTATTAATATCATATTGTTAGGACACCAGCACCATTACCGATGACGCGTATGTACCACGTACACTTACTTGCCGGCTCACACACATCTTCATCGGTAATTGACATGTCACGAACACTTTAGAAAATACTATTTCATTTGACATAGGTTGTTAGCTAATAGTTTAGACATGATATTAGTGTACTTGCCTTATATGCTGGTTAGACATTGTAGTTATTGCCTACTACTTCATGCATGTTATTATTCACTGTTGTGTCGCATTCATGGATTCTCATGCCTATATTCACTGCTTACATGCTATTGATGACTTGGATTCGGATTTCATGAGATTTCTTGGATTTGGAGGAAAACCGCAAAAACATAAATAAACCTTTTCTCCCTTTTAAAATAAAAAGTGCGGTTTTCCCATGATGTATGAGTCGTCCACCATGAGTTTGCTGATGGATTTCGAGACCCGATTCGAGGAGTGGAGGAACCGTTTCGGGTACATGGTGGGCCCGGTATGGTACCCCGGGGCAAGAGGAATGTGGTGTTGACGTTGAGCCTGGCTGGGGAGCACTACCTACCGGTGATATTACCCGACGCGTCGGATATCCGGAGGATACCGTCGTGGTCTTGAGATGGATGGTAGGGGCCGGTCTGGACTGACGGCGCCCTAGATATTGAGATTGAGACATTGATATTTCGAGACAGTGAGATTTATGTTTTGTGTCGATGCTAGACACTGTTGATACTGATTTCATTTATGATACCTCAGTTTAAAAATACGAAGGAAATCTCACTAATTTATGAAAACAGTTTCTTCATTTACATGTATTCTGTTTTCATGCATGCATACCTCATTCATATGATATATTGCTACCTGAGGCACTGACACGGGCATATGAGTTTACACTCGGGTTAGATATTTACCCTAGCCATTGTTATAGGCTGCATGTTATATACATTTTTAAGGATATATTATGATCATTGACCTAGGATTGCGTTATTTATGCGATTTCTGTGCGTAGATGTTTTTCTATTCACGAGTTGGCAACTCACCCCCGTTGTGCCCCAGTTTCTTGCAGGTTTGCCGTACAGGTTTCTTTACGGCTTGCGGGCTCGGTTTCATTCGGGTGATTTGCTAGTAGGTGGGTTTTTCTTGTATCGTACCCATCATATTACCTTGTATAATATTATTCCGTAGTATCTAGTAAATTCCATCAACCAAACGTGTATTTATTGAGATAGAGACCAGTGTTGTTTATTCTTTCGACCTTAGAGTCGCTCATTTTATTTATGGTGGTTTTGAGTTTCCTTTTGAGTTTTGATCCTCGCCGTTGGCGTTGTATATTATATTGCTTGTGTGGTTGTGACCGTCGATTGATGAAGAGCTAGCTCCCGCTTGGGGATGCCTTTTTCTTGATTTCGTATACTATTCATGTTGTATCCCGTTTGGGGGCCAGTATTTACAAAGGAGACTCTGCCGAAATTTTCAGTAAATTTTGATGTTCTTAAAAACCGCATAATTCGGCTTATGCTATTAAAACTACTTGTTTTAAATTGGTTTTCCTTCACTCTACTACTTTTCTTGGTTTGGATTTCTGGGTTTTCTGTTTACTTAGATTACGTACGCCTCGAGACGTTTCGTAGTTTAAGTGTCGGTCATGTTCCGTACTTTCGGGACGTGACATGGATATTTAAACCCTTTTGAATATAAATCTTATGCAACTTGCCAGTCTTGTATCAAGGGTAAAATGACCAAAACTCCGTTTACAGGACACGGAGAAAGAGCTACTGAGCTCTTAGGCCTCATACATAGTGATGTATGCGGGCCAATGTCTACACATGCTAGAGGCAGTTTTTCTTACTTCATTACTTTCACTGATGATTTCTCAAGATTCGGTCATGTATTTTTATTAAAGCACAAGTCCGAAACTTTCGAAAAATTCACTGAATATAAACTCGAAGTAGAAAAACAAACCGGCTTGAGCATCAAAATGCTTCGATCAGATCGAGGTGGAGAGTACCTCAGTACAGAGTTTGCAGACTTCCTAAAAGAGAATGGTATTCTCTCTCAGCTCACTCCTCCTTACACACCATAGCACAACGGTGTGTCAGAACGACGGAATCGGACCCTATTAGATATGGTCCGTTCCATGATGAGTGATGCTGAGTTACCCGTCTCATTTTGGGGGCATGCATTGGAGACTGCAGCTTTTCTACTGAACAGGGTCCCAACCAAAACCGTGTCTACCATTCCATATGAGATATGGCATGGGAAGAGACCATCTCTTAAACAAATTAAGATTTGGGGTTGTCCGGTCTATGTTAAAAAGCAGAATCCGGACAAACTCGAGACACGGTCGGTCATCTCTAATTTTGTGGGATATCAAAAGAATTCTTATGGATACCTTTTCTACCACAAGGAGGAACAAAAAGTGTTTGTTTCTTAGTATTCCACATTCTTGGAAAAAGAGTTTTTTACAAATGATACAGATGGCAGTGTGGAGACCTAGAAGAAGTTCTAGAAACACAAATTTCGAATGACGACTTGGTTGAACCGGCTATTGCAACAGAAACTGATGAACCTCGGCCACTCCGAAGGTATGGTAGGACTTCTCGCCCACCGGAGAGGTACTACGGTTTCCTCATTGATGGTGATAGAGAAGACTACATCATGGAGGAGGATGATCCTACCAGTTTTCTGCAAGCTATCACGAGTGGAGACTCGGTGAACTGGCTGGATGCCATGAGATATGAAATGGAGTCTATGTACACCAACAAAGTATGGACTTTAGATGTTGTACCCATGGGGTAAAACCTGTGGGGTGCAAATGGATCTTTATAAGAAAGATTGGTGTAGATGGGCAGGTAGAGACCTATAAGGCAAGACTTGTGGCAAAGGGATTTGGTCAAAGACCATGTCTGGACTATGACGACACTTTTTCTCCCGTAGCAATGCTTAAATCCATTCGGATCCTACATGCTATTGCTGCTCACTACGACTATGAAATCTGGCAGATGGACGTTAAAACAGCATTTCTAAATGGAGATTTAGAAGAATACGCTTATATGGATCAGCCAGAGGACTTCATTGACAGTGGGAGCAGCGGGAAAGCGTGTAGATTGGTTAAATTCATTTATGGATTAAAGCAGGCATCACGGAGTTGGAACATCTATTTTGATGATGTTATTAAAGAGTTTGATTTCATCAAAAATCCGGATGAACCTTGTGTTTATAAGAAGGCTGTAGGGAGAGCTGTCATATTCCTCGTATTATACGTGGATGACATTCTTCTGATAGGAAATGATATTCCTATGCTACAGTCGGTCAAATCTTTCTTATCGCTAAGGTTCTCCATGAAGGACCTGGGTGATGCCACATATATTCTGGGCATTCGAATCTATAGGGATAGATCCAAGAGGTTATTGGGATTATCCCAAACCATGTACATTAACACCATCCTAAAAAGGTTTAGTATGGAAGACTGCTGATCGCACGCCGATGGCGTGTCGGATGTTCAAAGAATTTAAGTGTAACCGCGATCAGGACGGTGTCGCTTTGCAGCTAGCCGGTGAGCACGGGTCGGTCCACAGGGAGATGGTGTTATCTTACCTTCTTGTCTTAGACGAGTCAATAAAGAATCTGTATGAGTTTGTTCTAACCTATGTGTTTATCTGCAAGTATAAAGTTGTTAAGAGAAGATACGAGATTGTAAGCTAAAGAAATCCGTACTCAAAACCTTTGAGCCGAGTCTTGACCAATTGAAGCTAAGCAATTGGCAACAACGTGGATTAGGGGATTTAAGCGCGGTATTCGTGGAATCCGGCTTATTTACCCTTGTCCTTCCGTTCTTGTCTCTTGCTTTCGCCTCCGGCCAAACCGAACGCAACCGGTCGCGGTTAGGAATCACCGTTACCTTGTCAGGGTACGGTGCCTAACGGAGCGCTTGCGTATGGTTTGGGCGAAGTTCAAATGGAAAATAACGGGAAAAGGAATTGGCAAAGAAATGTTAACTTATAATACCGTATTTTATCTTAACAACAACAATAATTACATACATTCACAAAAGAGAACCAAAAAGAGAGGACAAAAAGAAAAGAACAAAGAAAAGAAAAGATACAAGTAATTAAGTGCATGAATAAAATCGCAAGTAAGTAAATTGCAAGTAATAAAAGACAAGGTAATAAATTGCGAATAATAAAAAGCGATAAAAAGAATACGAAACTAGGACTCAAGACAAGCATGTGATCAATAGCCAACCCTTAAACTTGCAAGCTCAATGAAGAGGTTGCAAGATCAAGGGAAGGGTAGAGAACGCATGGGAAATGAAGTTCTAGTCCCGTGAGAAAATACGACCCTTGAGATCAATAACTAACCCTTAACCATTCAAGCTCAATGAAGAGGTTGAATGAGCAAGAGAAAGCAAAAATCTCAAGGGGAAGAAGGAACACAAGAGAATGATACAAAACCCTCATCTTCATTAATCTCCCACTCAAAAGCTCTCACTACAATTTCATGGAAAAAGAATGAAGAAGAAGAAGAAGAACTATACAAAAAACTACAAAAGAGTGGACACAAAATTGGACTCCCTTCTCCTTTGCCCATGGTTTGCTTTTATAGGCAAAGAAAGAGACCTTTCCTTTAATTTGAATTTGAATTCATCCAAAATTTGGAGGGAAGTTTGAATTTTTGAATTTTTGAATCACATCAACACTTTATGCATTGAATGCACCATACCCTCTCGTGCTCTGTGCATGTCCCTCTCGTGCTTTGTGTTTGACCCTCTCGTGCTTTGTGCTGCCCCTCTCGTGCTTTGTGCTTGTCTGAGACATGAATGACCACTGTCATTTGTCTTGTCTCTGGAACAGGTACGCGGCACTGGACGGATACGGATGATCGAAACCCGGCTTTTTTCTGCTGGCAACAGATGTCCTGGATTTTAGCGTAACAGTAAAGATTTTGTATCATTTGCGTTATTTTGGACTAGAAACCTGTAGCCTGTAAATATGTAGCAAACACGGATTAAAAGCACCTGCCTATAAACAAACGAGTATAAGAATGGGCGGTATAAAATGCAATTTTCTGTGATGAACAAATACCCCCAAACTTATCTTTTGCTCGCCCCGAGCAAAACCATTTATTCACAAAAGAGAATCCTAACCGCACTTTCGCAGGGAACGCGATTGCACTGAGCGTGTGCAACAAGCCGTTAAACCTCCAGGTGTCCCTAGTAGGAGGAGTGTTGTCTCCTGAGGGTTTTCAGCGGATACTACCCACAAAATCCAGTCAAGCTAGTTTTGTAAAGTAACTAAGATTCAAACCCCTAAAGTTTTGTTTCAGAAAATAACAATTCTATTATCCTAAGTCTAGACTATCGAACCTTTATTTTTCACACCTCGCTTCTTATTTAACTACAGATTTTATATGTCTTTACGTGTAGTGCAAATAGTGTCGTTATGTTCCCGAAAGGTCGAATAAAGTCATTATGTCACACAATAAAGCCCAGATAACAATTTTAAAAGGATCACATAAGTTTTATAAAGAGTTAAGCATTTTTCAAGTTTCGTTTTCCAGTAAAGTTTCAACTTCAGAATTTCTATCTTCCCTAACAGGAAACTAGGTCTTATTCTTCACTCCACTTTTTTCTTGTTTTCATTTCATGCACACCACTGTGAACGTGCAATAGTCTTTATCATAGAATAAAACCTTCATATCTCCGTTAAAATTTTTTTTATAAAAGCCTGTCTTTTATCAAGATTATTCTCACACAAAGAACCGTTAGGAATTTTAACTCGGTGAGAACACTTGCTTGACTTTGTTTTTATCTGGACTTTCTAGGCTTCTTAGCGAGCTTTGGGCCAATGCACCCAAACCAGTTGGTTTTAGGGCATTAGGTGTAGAAACACCCCAGCGGACTTAATTACTCAAGTTACCTAGGTCCAAAAACAAAAGACAGTTTGGCGTGAAAAACATGATGATTCAATACGAACGGAGATATAACCGGTAGTTCAATCTTTTTTGGATAAAAGACGTGTTTAGTGGGTTCGGTGTGTAATCATTCCAATCAAGTTTCAGATGGGTTATTTTTCAGACTTAGTTCCAATTAAGGCATCAATAACATTCCTTCATATTCACTTAATTCATAAACTATTCTTGATATATTACTTATTTCAGAACAAACCTATTTGATCCTCAGAAAATCATTTATCTATTTAAAAGTTTTTTAAACATAAAAGACTTTTCATCTAATTTCCAAGACTCATAACACGTGTAGTGTAATGTAAAGACGTATATCAGCTATAGTTATCTTCAAAGGAGAGTTATCTTTCAGGTTTTCAAAATCTAAACATAAGATTTAGTTATTCCTATTTTTTCAAACAAAAACCGTCGAATGTTGAATCAGAGTTCTTCCACAAGCTAACTTGACAAAAAGTTTTTATATTTTTAGAAAATTTTCAGATTTTTATGGATTTTACGGATTTACTATGCAGATGCAAAATATACATATGAATGCAAAGGAAGAAAGCTTACCGAGCACACCCCCAAACTTAAACTTGACAGTGCCCTCACTGTCAGGCTATACCAAGAGGGTCAAAATTGCCGGCGCTCCCTAGAAACAAATTATATACAAAACAAAAACCAAAAAGATATATACAAAAAAGGTGTCCCCCCCAAACTTAAGTAACACAGTGTTCCCACTGTTAAGCGTTGAAATTCAGGATTAGGGGGGAAAGAACAGTATCAAGCTATACAAGGCCTTACACAGGCCAAAAGTGAGCACCAACCATTCAAAGATTTTATCTCTATAATGTGCTGGTTGGTGAAAGAAGGCGTAGAGAAAAGAGATGGAGAATACGTGAGACCGTATGCGAAGAGAAGCGGGATACGGTCTCGGTATATGAGAGAAAAAAGAATGGCGGAAGGGAAAAAGAAGTGGAATACGAACTTGAGGGTGCAAATGGAGTAAATAGATTAGCACAATTTGTGATGACCGATGTGTGAAAAGTGATTGTGCTAATATATTTACCCGTCGAGAAATGGGGTCAAATCCCTCAAGGTTCGTGAGAAACCATGGGTACGCCGAACCTGGTAAACCAGACATATGAAATGTAAGTGATACGGGTTCTTGCAAGGTCGGAACGATGGAAAGGATAGAGGGAAGTGGTTGAGGAAGGGTATCCGTTAAGGGTTCTGGAGGGTGTACACAGTCAGTGAAAGGAACAGGATGAATTGGAAAATCCGACTCATCAATTAAAACTGGTTCATCCTCAAAACTATCCTCAAAATTCTCCTCAAAATTTAGCACATCCATGCACATTTCATCAAAGTCCGGACGCATATGGGGTTCGGGAAAAACATTTAATGACTCGGGATGATGACTTGGAGAGACAAACTCAGCCAAATTTACGGGTTCATCATCCAAAATATCCCCAGCGTCAATATCCTCAATCAAGTGAAAATCAAAATTCTCTGACACCTCATCAAAAGCATGGATATTAATCGATTCTGGTTCTAAGATATAGGTGTAGAGGTCAAAAGGATTAGGTATGGTTTCAGTTGGAAGGGACCCTTCACAATCGGGCAAATCAAACACTACGAAGTCGCACAACTCATTCATCATTCTATCTTCAATTGATAAATCATGTGGGATACTAGATAGACTTTCAAAACAGGAGTTGTGGGATTCAATTTGGGACGGGTAGGTTTGATTTGGAAGGGGGTACATCTCACTCTCTCCACTCAAATTCACATCCTGTCCTGCCGCCTCATCATACATTGAAAAAGTTGGAGCTAGCTGAAAACTAGCTACCGGGTCACTAGGTTGCATGAGGGCGGCCATGGACGCATTCAAATCCATCATCTGTTGACTTGACGCTACCCTAAAGTCTTCCAACGACTGTTCTAGACTAGACATTGGTTGTGAAGGGGTTTCAGTAAAAGATTCAAAGTTGTTTGGATACTGAAAACTCCCAAATGGCGGTTCTGATGCAATGTCTAGGGAAGGTGCAAAAGTAGGGTAGGATTGGTAGGAATTGAATGGCTGGACAGGAGCAGGATCAACATTTGGATAAGAAGGTGAATGGAATTGTTGATCCCAAGAATTTGAAGTGGTGAAAGGAGTGAAAGATCGGCTACGGGATTGTTCAATACGTTCAGCGATGGACAAAGGACGACTTGCAGAAGGGGTATCAACATAAGCGGGTGTGGGAGGTTGAAAAGGTTGATACAAAGTGGAATGAGGAGTGCAAGGGTTTGTCCTAGACGCTGCTATACGATCTTTCAGTGAAACTTTGGGCATGGAGGGGTCGTTCGATGTTCGGCCAAAGCAAGAACCGTATGAAGTAATGTCTGGTTGTGGGTACCAAAGTTCGGCAAGAGTTTTGCGAGGTGGGGTACCCATGATATGAAGAGAGAATGAAAGAAAGGAAGAAAAAAGGAGAGGAAAAAGAATGTGATTTTTTTTTTAACAAAAGAATGAAATATACATAAAAAGAATATGGACAAAAATAATCACGACACAAAAATACCACACACCTAATCGTTCTAGGGTTCACCTAGGTCAACTAGACCTGCTCCAGAACTTGATTGTCGAAGTAAAACTGTGTCGAGAAACAGGCTCAAGATACACTGATCACGAGGCCAGGTAAGTGCAGAGATAAGGGGAGGTTGTCCAACGCTTTCGCGAAGTTCCTTAATTAAATAACCCTTTCTCTTTTGGCGGATGCGCCGTTAACACTTTCCTAGACACCCCGTAAACAATATACCGTTAAGCAAGGTTCTAAACACAGTTAACTTCTCCTAGTGAGCGCGAAGTCCTTAAGGCTGAAAGTCTAGTTTCTTTTAAATTTTGTGTGGGTAAACGTTATGCTTAAGTTCGTGATTTGTGGGCCACGGAAAAGGTGATGAAATCCTTTACCGTATGTTGTGGGGTTCGCTTGCCCTTAAGTCCGTATTAATTGATGCAATCCGCAATTCAAAAAAATTCTTATAAAGAATCAAACAATCGTTTTTTAGTTTAAGCGCGGCGCTGCAACAAATATGGGTTAGTCAATTTTTAGCGTTTGCTAGCGAACTTGCAAAGAATCCTGCAAAGAATAGTATATTGGATGCGTCGGATTTGAGAAGAAGGTGTTAGTAAAGTACGTACCGTTATGTTTTTGGGTTAGGAAACCCCCGTTGAATCAAATCCGGTAAGCTTGGAAAGTTCACTTGCGCGGGTCAAACTACCCGGATCTTTGGCACTGTACTTCGTACTCACCTTAACTTTGAATGTACACTTTGCTCCCCACAATGGCAGTTTGTAAATACGCAAAAATCTGCACACTTGCCCACAAAAATTATCAAAAAACACAAAAAGAATTTTTTTTTTTTTAAATATATACAAAAAGAATATTAACCCGAATAACAAGAAAAGAAATACGTTACCGTCTCCCCGGCAACGGCGCCATTTGATCGCACGCTTTTGGGCGTGTCGGATGTTCAAAGAATTAAAGTGTAACCGCGATCAGGACGGTGTCGCTTTGCAGCTAGCCGGTTGAGCACGGGTCGGTCCACAGGGAGATGGTGGTATCTTACCTTCTTGTCTTAGACGAGTCAATAAAGAATCTGTATGTTTGTTTGATTCTAACCTATGTGTTTATTTACAAGTATAAAGTTGTTAAGAAAAGATACGAGATTGTAAGCTAAGAAATCCGTACTCAAAACCTTTGAGCCGAGTCTTGACCAATTGAAGCTAAGCAATTGGCAACAACGTGGATTAGGGGATTTAAGCGCGGTATTCGTGGAATCCGGCTTATTTACCCTTGTCCTTCCGTTCTTGTCTCTTGCTTTCGCCTCCGGCCAAACCGAACGCAACCGGTCGCGGTTAGGAATCACCGTTACCTTGTCGGGGTACGGTGCCTAACGGAGCGCTCGCGTATGGTTTGGACGAAGTTCAAATGGAAGATAACGGGAAAAGGAATTGGCAAAGAAATGTTAACTTATAATACCGTATTTTATCTTAACAACAATAATTACATACATTCACAAAAGAGAACCAAAAAGAGAGGATCAAAAAGAAAAGAACAAAGAAAAGAAGAGATACAAGTAATTAAAGTACATGGAATAAAATCGCAAGTAAGTAAATTGCAAGTAATAAAAGACAAGGTAATAAATTGCGAATAATAAAAAGCGATAAAAAGAATACGAAACTAAGACTCAAGACAAGCATGTGATCAATAGCCAACCCTTAAACTTGCAAGCTCAATGAAGAGGTTGCAAGATCAAGGGAAGGGTAGAGAACGCATGGGAAATGAAGTTCTAGTCCCGTGAGAAAATACGACCCTTGAGATCAATAACTAACCCTTAACCATTCAAGCTCAATGAAGAGGTTGAATGAGCAAGAGAAAGCAAAAATCTCAAGGGGAAGAAGGAACACAAGAGAATGATACAAAACCCTCATCTTCATTAATCTCCCACTCAAAAGCTCTCACTACAATTTCATGGAAAAAGAATGAAGAAGAAGAAGAAGAACTATACAAAAAACTACAAAAGAGTGGACACAAAATTGGACTCCCTTCTCCTTTGCCCATGGTTTGCTTTTATAGGCAAAGAAAGAGACCTTTCCTTTAATTTGAATTTGAATTCATCCAAAATTTGGAGGGAAGTTTGAATTTTTGAATTTTTGAATCACATCAACACTTTATGCATTGAATGCACCATACCCTCTCGTGCTCTGTGCATGTCCCTCTCGTGCTTTGTGTTTGACCCTCTCGTGCTTTGTGCTGCCCCTCTCGTGCTTTGTGCTTGTCTGAGACATGAATGACCACTGTCATTTGTCTTGTCTCTGGAACAGGTACGCGGCACTGGACGGATACGGATGATCGAAACCCGGCTTTTTTCTGCTGGCAACAGATGTCCTGGATTTTAGCGTAACAGTAAAGATTTTGTATCATTTGCGTTATTTTGGACTAGAAACCTGTAGCCTGTAAATATGTAGCAAACACGGATTAAAAGCACCTGCCTATAAACAAACGAGCATAAGAATGGACGGTATAAAATGCAGTTTTCTGTGATGAACAACTGCAAGCGGGGTGCCCTACCCGCTTGCCATGGAGTCACTCTCTCCAAGGACTTTTGCCTAAAGACTGATGAAGAGAGAGCTCGCATGAGCATTGTACCCTATGCTTCGGCAGTAGGATCTATAATGTATGCAATGTTATGTACACGCCCAGATGTAGCTTATGCACTTAGTGTAGTAAGCAGGTATCAATCCAACCAAGGGGAGAATCACTGGATAGCTGTGAAGAACATTCTTAAGTACTTGCAAAGGACTAAAGAATTGTTCTTGGTGTATGGTAACGGAGATCTCCAAATGGAGGCCTTTACCGATTCGAGCTTCCAGAGTGATAAGGACGACAGCAAATCTATCTCTGGGTTTGTATTTACCCTCAATGGAGGGGCGGTAAGTTGGAAGAGTTCCAAACAGGATACCGTTGCAGACTCTACGATGGAAGCTGAGTACATTGCTGCGAATGATGCGGCCAAAGAAGCCGTCTAGATGAGGAAGTTCGTCTCGAAGCTAGGAGTAGTTCCAACCATTATTGATCCAAAACCATTGTATTGTGATAATAATGGGGCTATGGCGTTAGCCAAGGAGCCCAGGTCCCATCAGCGGTACAGACACATCCTGAGGTGCTTTCATTTGATCCAGAAGATTGTAGATCGCCGCGAGATTGAGATTAGGAGAGTAGACACAAAGAATAACACCGCGGATCCACTCA
Source organism: Agapanthus africanus (assembly GCA_030015575.1). Lineage (NCBI taxonomy): Eukaryota > Viridiplantae > Streptophyta > Magnoliopsida > Asparagales > Amaryllidaceae > Agapanthus > Agapanthus africanus. Next base: position 584,176,882 of record CM057339.1, on the reverse strand, counting down.
CCAAGGCCCTCCCTCAGCCGCAACATGAGCGACTTTTTGAGATGTTGGGTATGAGATACGCCAATAACTGGCCTTAGTGCAAGTGGGAGATTGTTGGATATATGTATGCCCTAGAGACCATTATATGATAGTGGATGTATTTATAAATGTATATATATATTCAGTGTACATTCTTGCTCGACATGATAGTATGCTATCTGGTTCTTCTTTATCTGACATGTTGACTTGATCATGCTTTTATTCATTTACACATGTTGATAAAGCCCTGAGGATATTTGCTTGACTACTGTGATTATGAAAGAAATCATACTAGTGGGACGTCTGTAGTCTATAAGCATATCCTGAAATGTCCCTAGTTGTAGGTGTATCGAGATGGGGCATCGATATACCAGAGTAGACTAGCGTATATGATACTAGACCCATATGATGGGCGATGGATGTTCCCATATCCATTGATGTTTGACATCGAGATCATATGCGGGTGCTCAGTAGAGACTGGGTATACTGGACAGACTCGCCGAGAAATCCTATATGGTATTATATCTATCGTCGGATACCAGTTCTCAGGTGACACTGGTACAGGTTAGTCTATAGACCCGAGATCGTCATAGAGTCTTGTGTGTTCTCCCACTGTACTTTGATTACCACCCTACCACGGCTCTACTGATTCTTGCAAACAGGTGGCTTTTGGGTACAGTCCCGAGACACATGGAGAAGGTGAGCGATAGGAGGGGTTTTTTCTTTCCCGGTATTGGGAGTTGATGTCGTGCTGTGCTCGATTGCCTATTTCAGTAAGTCCCTGGCCAGGGCTGTTGAGATTTACTGAAAAGTGTTATCAGTAGTTTCTCGATCTGTTATAGACCATTCATCGGCACGACTTATTAAGTTATTGGGGTCGACGTTACCATCCCTAAACTCGATATGCAGCATATCAGACAAAGAGACCGGACTGTACGGTAGTGTTGCCGGTTGGCTCGATGGGAGTTGTGACAAGTTCGCTTGTTTTCTTCTGATCGCTTAATACCCGGGTGGCCGTTACGTTTAGCTGACCTCTTGCGGCTTGGGGGTGCTTGATATGATCATCATCCATTGTCGGCGTATTGACGAGTCTTAGAGTCCCACAATGGAGTTACCTAGCCCAGGAAAAACGATGTGGTGTGCATATGAGATATGCGTGGGGACCCAATTAAATGCGCGTATGTGATACCGTATATTAATAGGGCGGTTTGCTATTGGTCGGGTCGTATGAGATATGACCGGTTTGCTAAATCAAGTGTTGATTTAACATTGACCATTAGCTTTTCACTTTGGACCCTTTTGTTTTTGGTGTATGCATGCTTGTATGCACATGTTTACATTGATGCACATATGGATGTGCATGCACTCATACATGCATACACAATTCTATCATGGTTGTTGATACATGAGATGGTGGCAATATAAGACTCACACCTTGTTATATATATGTTGATATTTATTTTTGGAAAAGAAAATGGAAATGGAAAATTTATCATGGTTGATTATTTTATTATTCCACTAACCTTTGTGTTAACCATGAGTTATTTTCCATGGCCATTTTTGATCCAAAGAGAAATATCTAAATATTTATAAACTAGGGTTAAGAATGAGAACAAGAAAATATATATTTTTTCTTTTCTCATTTTTATCCATAAGCTTATCATTATCTCTTGAGCTCTCATTTGCCATCATCTTCTTCCTTCTCTCTCTTGCTCTCTAGCTTTCAGTAGTGAGTAAGATAGTGATCAAGTTAGGGTTTTTAAGTGAGAAAACAAACCACATCACCATTCTACACTACTCTTGCCCATTAGTTTAGAGTGTTGGCTTCTACTTCTTCTTTTGATCAAGTGAAGCCTTGAGCTTGGACAAAGAGGACTCCAGGTGAATTATCGTGGACTTGGAGGATCTCAAGCAAGCTTCTTACAACCCTCAAGTGGCCAAGGAGTCTAGCGAAGGGAGCTACAAAGGTTGTAGGGATGGCTTAGCACCTTGTGAAGGTTTTGGCAAGCATCAGTCATGCTACTTTAAAAAATTTTGGGTGCTAAACAAACCCTAACCAAGATCTTAACTAGAGTATTAGGATAAACAAAACAAGTAAACAACTTTACTTCTAAGAGTTGGGATAACAACCTTTGTAGTCCGGTCCTTCACTTCAAATAGTGTTAGATATGTATGCCATAGAGGCCATTATTGTATAGTACTGGTTTGTATAATACATTTTGGAGGCTTGGGATATATATATGGTTTTACGACAGTCTTGCTCGATATAGTAGTATGCTACTTGGTTTGTTTCTTTCTTAATATGTGTATATGTTTCTTTTAACATATCGCTAAAAACATATTGGTAGAGCCCACAGGATCTTTGCTTGACTACCGACGTTGTGATGGCGATCACACTAGTAGGGGCTGGGTAGTCTATAAGCACATCCTTATTTTGGTCCCTAGTCGTAGGATTTTCGAGACAGGGCATCGATACTCCAGAGTAGACTAGTGCATACGCTTCTCTTCCCAGCAGGGGAGATGGTCTGTCCCACAGCCATCAGTACGTCGTACTGGAGATAGCATGCAGGTGCTCGTTAGGTTACGAGTACACTGGACAGGAATCGTCGGGAACTGTTGGTTGGTATTATACCTATCGTCAGTTAACAGTTCCCAGGAGACATGAGTACAGCATAGTCCGTTGACTTGACACTGTCACTCCGCCTCGAGTGTGTTCCCACCGTTCTTAGATTACTACCCTACCACGGCTCTACTGAGTCGTGCAAACAGGTAGTAGTTGGGTGCAGTCCCGAAGCACTTGGAGGCAGTGACGGTTAGACAGGATTCATCTCTCCCGGTATTGGGGGTTGATATCGCGCTGTGTCTAGGAGAGCCATTACACAAAGTCCTTGGCCAGGGCAAGCGAGAATTGCTGGTAGGTTTTCCAGTATATTCTCAGGGTGTTTTGGGCTATACTCCGACACGACTTGTACCACTATTAGGGGACTAACGTTTACCGCCCCCTAGGCCCGCCATACGATACTCTCAGACGAACAGACCGGACTGTACGGAGATTGTCACATACAGGCTCAGTAGGAGTTCGGATGGGTTCACCTCATCGGTCTTCTTATCGGCATCTACCTGGGGACCGTTACATACAGCTAGTGCCACTTACGGTCTATGGTTAACCCCACTGCCAGCGTAGTGTCGAGTCTTTAGAGTCCCACACAGAGGGTTACTCGCCTTTGGGCGAAACTGAGCAGAGGTCGCATGGTTTTGCGACAGGGTTCGTTCACACTCGCGCACTTGTGCACGTTTGGTGACCGGGCAGTTATTACTAGTGGGCTTTGGTTTAAGCCAGATACTGGTATTGGTTTTGGGATTGGTTTTGTCTCATTGTATTCGTGTTCCTCGGAACGCGGATGCGGGTGTGTATGCACAGTTGATAGAGGCAGAGGCAGAGGATTCTCATTAGGGTTGTTGGCCGTTTGATTTTTGTTGACTTGTTGACCGTTGACTTTTTCCAAACCCTAATGAGAATGATAAATATGATTAATAATGATAATTAAGGATTGTTGTGTGATGGTTAGGTTGACCATTTGACCATGGTGGACATTTTGACCATTGTTGACATTTTGACCATAATCATTTCATATCAAAGATGCTTCTTGATCTTTGCAAATTGCATTTATTATGAAATGATAATGGTCATTCCATACTCACCATCACATTTTACTTTTTGATTATTATTGTTAATCTATTATTCTCATATGAGCATGGTTGCAAAAAGAGAGCTCTCATTCTATCATATTTTTTTCTCTCTCTTTGCAAAAGCTCTTCTTCTTCCTCTCTTAAAGCTTAAGTGTTCCATGCGTTGGAAATCATAAGTTTTTGAGACAAAGCCACCATAACACATCTCTACTCATTCTAGGGTACTAGGTTTAGCAAAGCAAATACCTTAGTTACCTCTAGGTTGAGGTAGGAGCTCAAGTTCGAGGCCCTCGGGTGGATCTATCTTCGACAAAGAGGAGACGACGAGGAGGAGCCGTACAAACTCCTACAAGGAGCAAGTAAGGAGTTCAAGAGAACAAAAAGAAGAGAAGGAGTTCAAGACTAGGTATAACCATTCTACATAGTAGTTAGAACTTGTAGATTTTATGTTAGTTTTGTTTAGCAACGATCCTTCATGATACGGTCCATGTTACCTAGCTAGGGAAAAAATTTCGTTTTACCTATTCCGCCTCCCCGAAAGAACCGGGGTGGGTAACGTGGACCTAACAGTGGTATCAGAGACTAGCTAAACACAAACTAGCATGTTAGCAAAGTATCTAGAATTTCGATCGGACAAAAATCGCAAAACACGTCCGGAAAAACCATGTTTCTGCCGATTTTTTATACTGCTCTAAAGATGATTTAACATACATGAAAAATCGGCTCAGGGTTTTGTAAAAACACAGAACAAAGACGATCCAGTGACTCGGTCAAAGCGCCGCGGATCCGCGGCAAGAACATGCTTCCTGCCGCGAAACCGCGGCCGAGTTGACTCGGCCGTGGATCGGGTTTTGTGCAGTGTTCTTATTTGGAAGTTTTGGGATTTTTAGTATATGTTGTTTCTGCCCAGATTTTCCAGAGAACAAATTTGTTTTTGAGGTGGTTACAAATCCGTATTTTGATCGAACTTCTCTAGACTTTGGCTAATGGGTTATATCTGTGATGTGATATATGCATTAAACGTCGGCTAATCGCTATACGTCGATTAGTGGGGGTTGTGCATATCTGTGATCTGTAATGTTGATGGTTTGTGTATATGAATTCGTTGGATTGTCGCGGATGAATAGCCGGGGGTTGTGAGATGAGAGTTTTCTTTATCTTTCAATTCATGTAATATGTAAATTGATGTAATATTATTTATTTGGCCGCACAACCGAGATGGGGTTGTAGCCGTCATTGTATAATTTCTTTTACTGTTTTTGCTCCTAGGATAGACCCAAGGTGGGGTGAACAAACTATCGGGTACCTCGAAGTGCCGAGTGGCCTACTCACGGCGTTGAGGGAGGTTGCTTCGCTTCGGGTACTTGGCGGGTAGTTTGCCGCACCCGTAGGGGTCTAGGGTGGGGTTTTGGCTATTCATCGCGACCGTGTAATCCGCTCTTCGTTACAGGATCGTACGGAATGCGGATTCCTAGTATATCCAATGTGTTCATCTGTGATCCGGAATGGCTATCATTGCATCTGACGACTGTGTATATATCTATATGATATCTATTTAGGCGTTGCTTATGTTTTGCATCCGCGCTAGTCCAGCCCCCGCTCTGTCGTTTGTTAAGTAACCTAACGGGTGATGACGGGACCCCGTGGCGAATGCGGATGGCATAAGCGTACGTCATATTTTCATTGTTTTCTGCAATGGTAGGATTAACTGATGGGACGCATTAAATTAATGCAAAGAAAAATAAACCAAAAAGTCGTTGAAACAATTTTCAAAAAAGTTGTTATTGCAAGGACGTTCTCTTTTGTTTTGCATAGAGGTATTCGGTTATGAATGCCCAGCACCTCAGTCGACGAAGCAAGGGCCGAGATCCCTTCATCAGGAGTGACCCCTTGGACAAAAAGTTTGCGTCAGGGTAATAACTTCACTATAGTCGATTATTCTTGCTTTGCATCGAGGTATTCAGTTTGGAATATCCTGCACCTCATTCGACGAGGAAAGAGCCGAGATCCCTTCGCAGGGAGTGACCTCTTTAGCAAAAGTTTTCGCCACTATATTTTCAAAAAGGCAATCATGTTCCTTCAACGATATCAAGTTCATTACGTTAAAGGGTTTTTCGCTAAAAACCCAGTCGTAGCCCTCCGTCATTTCTTACAAGTAACACTTAGTATTCGTGCCGTTTGTTGACTCCGTCAAGGCGTAGTGTACGGTAGCTGAGTGCTGCTTGTTTGTAGCAGTATATGGGATTGGTTAGGACAGTCGTATAACCTTGTTGACCCCGTCAAGGGTTATGCGGGTGGGTTTAATGCAATCCAGATAATGACGGGTTGAACTTGACTAGGACTCTTTGATTTGTTGACTCCGTCAAGGTCACTTGGGTCCTAAGGGCAAAAATCCACATCGGGAGTTTCTAAAGAAACTGAAACTTGCAGATTTAGCATACCTTCTGGAGTGTGGTGACTAGAGTGGATTCCATCTAGGTCATCGCACAATGATAGTTGGATCCCGATCCCACTGATGAGTTGGATTACTCTCGGGAGATTTTTTCACTTAACAATCAATGCTATAAACCAAGTAGGTGTCTAGAACGGTGTTAGCGGGGCTACGCCTCCAGGGAAAAGAGGTTATTTAATTAAGGAACTTCGTGAAAGCGTTGGAAAACCTCCCTCGAAGTACCAACACTAGCCTGGCTGAAAGGTTAAGCAAGTATTGTGACGTGCGATTAATCCTGACTAGTTCTTCTTTTAGGGTTTGAAGAAGAATTTGAGGAAACAGTGGGAGCCATCCTGATTAGATAAATTAATAAACCAATCTAATCTTGCAAGAGCGCACGCTGAGTGTTTCTTTTCTCTCTCTCCAGGTAGCAGCCATTTCACGCCCTAATCAAGATAATAAAATGTATCGTTTGACCGATCTGAATTCTTATTCGGGCTGGGGAACGTTGGTTCAGCTCTAACTTACGACAACAGTCATAAGTATGAGCAAGGGAAAGAGGATTGTATGGATTCCAAGGATACCCAGTTGAAGAAGAAGCATGGTTTTGCATCTACTTCAGGTGTTCTTGTAATTGAGAACTGCTTTACGGTCAGCCCTACCTCCTGGGTACTTGATACCGGATCAGGATCTCATATCTGTAATTTATTGCAGGGACTGAGAAAAAGTAGGAAAGTTGTACCTGGTGATATGTCGCTCAGAGTAGAGAACGGAGCACAAGTTGATGCTGCAGCCATCGGTGAATATCACCTAGTGTTGCCAAATAGCAATACTATGATTTTGAACGATTGCTACTATGTACCTTCCATGGTTTGCAAAATCATATCAGTTTCTTTACTCGATAAAGATGGATATAACTTTGTTCTTGATAGAAATATCATGAACATCTACCTTCATAAGGTACTGATTGCAAAAGGTACACTGTGTAATGGTATCTACGTTCTAAATCAGAATACAGTTCTCAATGTACAAAACGCACGCAAGAGGAAGAATTCAGATACGAATGAATCCTACTTGTGGCATTTTAGACTTGGTCATATCGGAGAGAAAAGACTAAGTAAGTTGCATAAAGATGGACTCTTGAATACGTTCGAGTTTTCATCTTATGAAACTTGTCAGTTTTGTCTCAAAGGGAAGATGACCAAATCTCCGTTCACCGGACATGGAGAAAGGGCAACAGAGCTCTTGAGACTCATACACAGTGATGTATGTGGTCCGATGTCTATACATGCAAGGGGTGGGTTCTCGTACTTCATCACATTCACTGACGATCTCTCTAGATTCGGATATATGTATCTTATGAAACACAAATCTGAAGCTTTTGAGAAATTCAAGGAATTTAGAAACGAAGTAGAGAACCAGACTGGCAAAAGTATCAAGATCCTCCGGTCTGATAGAGGAGGGGAGTACTTAAGCATGGAATTCCTAGATTACTTAAAAGAGAATGGTATTCTCTCTCAGCTTACTCCTCCTTATACACCACAGCACAACGGTGTATCGGAACGGAGGAATCGTATCCTATTGGATATGGTTCGCTCCATGATGAGTAGTGCCGAGTTGCCTCTTTCATTTTGGGGACATGCGCTTCAGACAGCGGCATACCTACTGAATTACGTTCCATCCAAATCAGTGCCTAAGACTCTATATGAAATATGGAGTGGAAGAAATCCGTATCTTAAGCGATTTAAGATATGGGGTTGTCCGGCCTATGTGAAAACACAGAAACCGGACAAGCTAGAGGCACGATCAGTTCTGTGTAAATTTGTGGGATATCCTAAAGACTCGCTAGGATATTTGTTCTACCACACTGAGGAACAGAAGGTGTTTGTATCTCGCCACGCTACCTTTTTAGAAAGGGAGTTTCTTGCAAAAGAAACTAGTGGGAGTTCGGTAGAACTGGAAGAAATTCAGCGACCACAAAATGTAACTGAAAATTTGGAGGAACCACTGAATTCAATAACCCCAGACGAACCTCAGCCACTCCGCAGATCTGGTAGGATTTCTCATCCGCCCGAGAGATACTACGGTTTTCTCATAGACGGGGATCGAGAGGATTGCATCTTGGAAGAAGATGACCCTACCAGTTTCAGGCAGGCCATTATCAGTAGGGACTCTGATAAGTGGCTGGATGCAATGCAATCCGAGATGGAGTCCATGTACACCAATAAAGTGTGGACCTTGGATATTGCTCCACCTGGGGTAAAACCCGTTGGATGCAAATGGATCTACAAAAGGAAACTTGGTGTGGATGGGAAGGTGGAAACCTATAAGGCTAGACTCGTTGCAAAAGGTTTTCGTCAAAGACCTGGTTTGGACTGTGATGAAACTTTTTCTCCAGTGGCTATGCTCAAATCCATTCGGATCCTACTTGCCATTGCTGCCTTCCATGACTATGAAATCTGGCAAATGGACGTTAAAACGGCTTTTCTAAACGGCTGTTTAGAAGAATGCGTTTACATGGATCAGCCAGAAGGTTTCGTGGACAGTGGGAGCAACGGGAAGGTGTGCAAGTTACTTAAATCCATTTATGGATTGAAGAAGGCATCGCGGAGCTGGAACATCTGTTTTGATGAGGCAATCAAGGAATTTGATTTCATCAAGAACGAAGATGAACCTTGTGTCTATAAGAAGATTGTAGGACGAACTGTCGTGTTCCTAGTCTTGTACGTGGACGACATTCTTTTGATAGGAAATGACATTCCTATGCTACAATCGGTCAAGCTATTCTTGTCACAACGGTTCTCCATGAAGGACCTGGGTGATGCCTCATACATTCTGGGGATCAAGGTCTATAGAGATAGATCCAAGAGACTACTGGGACTTTCGCAGTCCAGGTACATAGAGACCGTACTAAAGAGATTTAGTATGGAGGATTCCAAGCGCGGTAACATACCCGCATTGCACGGAATTACCCTCTCCAAGAAGATGTCTCCTAAGACTGACGAGGAGAGGGTTCGCATGAACACTATACCCTACGCTTCGGCGGTAGGATCTATAATGTATGCGATGCTATGTACAAGACCAGATGTAGCTTACGCGCTGAGCGTGGTGATCCGGTATCAGTCAGACCCAGGTGAGGACCACTGGACGGCAGTGAAGAACATTATCAAGTACCTGAGAAGGACTAAGGAGATGTTCCTGGTTTACGATAATGGAGACCTCAGGGTCGAGTCCTTTACCGATTCAAGCTTCCAGAGTGACAAAGATGACAGCAAGTCTGTCTCGGGTTTTGTGTTTACCCTCAACGGAGGGGCGGTATGTTGGAGGAGTTCCAAACAGGATACCGCCGCAGACTCGACGATGAAGGCTGAATACATTGCTGCAAGCGATGCCGCAAAAGAGGCGGTCTGGATAAAGAAGTTCATTAGTGAACTTCAGGTGGTTCCGTCCATTGTTGACCCAATACCTTTGTATTGCGATAACAATGGGGCTATAGCTTTAGCGAAGGAACCAAGGTCCCATCAGAAATCCAGACACATCTTAAGGCGGTATCACATGATCAGGGAGATCATTGATCGCCAGGAGATCGAGGTACGGAGAGTGGACACAAAAGACAACACTGCGGATCCATTCACGAAGGCCCTCCCTCAAACATAGTTCGAGCGACTTTTTGAGCTAATGGGTATGCAGAACGCCGGCAGCTGGCCTTAGTGCAGTCGTTGGGTATGCGGTACACCAATTACTGGACTTTAGTGCAAGTAGGAGATTGTTAGATATGTATGCCCTAGAGGCCATTATTGTATAGTACTGGTTTGTATAATACATTTTGGAGGCTTGGGATATATATATATGGTTTTACGACAGTCTTGCTCGATATAGTAGTATGCTACTTGGTTTGTTTCTATCTTAATATGTGTATATGTTTCTTTTAACATATCGCTAAAAACATATTGGTAGAGCCCTTAGGATCTTTGCTTGACTACCGGCGTTGTGATGGTGATCACACTAGTGGGGGCAGGGTAGTCTATAAGCACATCCTTATTTTCGTCCCTAGTCGTAGGATTATCGAGACAGGGCATCGATACTCCAGAGTAGACTAGTGCATACGCTTCTCTTCCCAGCAGGGGAGATGGTCTGTCCCACAGCCATCAGTACGTCGTACTGGAGATAGTATGCAGGTGCTCGTTAGGTTACGAGTACACTGGACAGGACTCGTCGGGAACTGTTGGTTGGTATTATACCTATCGTCAGTTAACAGTTCCCAGGAGACATGAGTACAGCTTAGTCCGTTGACTTGACACTGTCACTCCGCCTCGAGTGTGTTCCCACTGTTCTTAGATTACTACCCTACCACGGCTCTACTGAGTCATGCAAACAGGTAGTAGTTGGGTGCAGTCCCGAAGCACTTGGAGGCAGTGACGGTTAGACAGGATTCGTCTCTCCCGGTATTGGGGGTTGATATCGCGTTGTGTCTAGGAGAGCCATTACACAAAGTCCCTGGCCAGGGCAAGCGAGAATTGCTAGTAGGTTTTCCAATAGATTCTCAGGGTGTTTTGGGCTATACTCCGACACGACTTGTACCGCTATTAGGGGACTAACGTTTACCGCCCCCTAGGCCCGCCATGCGATACTCTCAGACGAACAGACCGGACTGTACGGAGATTGTCACATACAGGCTCAGTAGGAGTTCGGATGGGTTCACCTCATCAGTCTTCTTATCAGCATCTACCAGGGGACCGTTACGTACAGCTAGTGCCGCTTGCGGTCTGTGGTTAACCCCACTGCCAGCGTAGTGTCGAGTCTTTAGAGTCCCACAAAGAGGGTTACTCGCCTTTGGGCAAAACTGAGTAGAGGTCGCATGGTTTTGCGACAGGGTTCGTTCACACTCGCGCACTTGTGCATGTTTGGTGACCGGGCAGTTATTACTAGTGGGCTTTGGTTTAAGCCAGATACTAGTATTGGTTTTGGGATTAGTTTCGTCTCATTGTATTCGTGTTCCTCGGAACTCGGATGCGGGTGTGTATGCACAGTTGATAGAGGCAGAGGCAGAGGCAGAGGATTCTCATTAGGGTTGTTGACCGTTTGACTTTGGTTGACTTGTTGACCGTTGACTTTTTCCAAACCCTAATGAGAATGATAAATATGATTAATAATGATAATTAAGGATTGTTGTGTGATGGCTAGGTTGACCATTTGACCATGGTGGACATTTTGACCATTGTTGACATTTTGACCATAATCATTTCATATCAAAGATGCTTCTTGATCTTTGCAAATTGCATTTATTATGAAATGATAATGGTCATTCCATACTCACCATCACATTTTACTTTTTGATTATTATTGTTAATCTATTATTCTCATATGAGCATGGTTGCAAAAAGAGAGCTCTTATTCTATCATATTTTTTTCTCTCTCTTTGCAAAAGCTCTTCTTCTTCCTCTCTCAAAGCTTAAGTGTTCCATGTGTTGGAAATCATAAGTTTTTGAGACAAAGCCACCATAACACATCTCTACTCATTCTAGGGTACTAGGTTTAGTAAACCAAATACCTTAGTTACCTCTAGGTTGAGGTAGGAGCTCAAGTTCGAGGCCCTCGGGTGGATCTATCTTCGACAAAGAGGAGACGACGAGGAGGAGCCGTACAAACTACTACAAGGAGCAAGTAAGGAGTTCAAGAGAACAACAAGAAGAGAAGGAGTTCAAGACTAGGTATAACCATTCTACATAGTAGTTAGAACTTGTAGATTTTATGTTAGTTTTGTTTAGCAACGATCCTTCATGATACGGTCCATGTTACCTAGCTAGGGAAAAAATTTCGTTTTACCTATTCCGCCTCCCCGAAAGAACCAGGGTGGGTAACGTGGACCTAACAAATAGCTCCGTGTAGTAGTCCCCTTCGCTGCGATCGTAAACTCCGGACTCTAGAGAGGCTCTATGAAGAAAAGAACGTGCTTGCTTCGATGACTTCGAGGCCGAAAATGATCTACGTCGAACAGACACTAACTCAAGATATTCATTCACTGGGTCATGAACTTTGTGAAGAGAACACACTCTACTACATGGCAAGTGGTAGAGGATGAAGAAGTAGGAGGTGGGCTAAGTTTAGAATTGATTTTCTCACTTTATTTCTCATACCTCCATTGAAGCTAGAAAGCTTTTCATGGAGCTTGAAGAAGAAGAAGAAGAACTCATGAATAATTCATCCAAATGAATTATTGCACCCATGGTTGAGTTAAAGCTATCATGCTTAACTCATGTAAAGAAATAACTACACACTATGGTTAAGGGTTGGGTTTGATAAATATCTTTAACTAGACAAAACAGTTGACTTTGTCAAAGCTTATCCAAAAGCTTTTGTCCAAGCTTTATCATAACAAACTCAATCTCTTTTGAATTAGCTTAACATAAATAGAAACTCTAACTTAACCCTAGTATGGTATTAATCTCATACACCCATCTTGTATGTATCATTAAGCATGACACAATACATGTACACAAATATACATATCACATATATACAATGTGCACACCAAGTGAGAAAAGAAATCATTAGTGAGCTAAATATTAGTCAATGTAATATAATATATCAAATATATAATTATACATTAAATTATCAAATCAACTCTTGATTTAATAATCCAGCTATATCACATATAACCGACTAATATGAAATGCAACATCTTATCGAATCAACACTTGATCCGATAACTCGGCTATATCACATATAACCAATCATGTCACACATCGTGAGAATAGAATGCGGTATCTTATACACGCATCAATCTCGGTCCTGCACATATCACATAAGCGCTCCTACTCCGTTTTTCTTGAGCCAGGAAACCTCTATGTAGGACTCTAAAGACTCGTCAATACGCCGGCAGTAGGTGATGATCATATCAAACACCTACAAACCGCAAGCGGTCTGCTAAACGTAACGGCCACCCGGGTATTAAGCGATCAGAAGATCAACAAGCAAGCCTGTACATTCTCCTGTGAATCCAATCAGTAACACTCCCGTACAATCCGGTCTCTTCGTCTAATATGTCGTATATCTCGCCTAGAGGTGGTAAAGGTCAGACCCCAGTAGCTTGATAAGTCGTGTCGATATGAGGTCCATAACAGTTCGAGAAACTATTGATAACACTTACCAGTAAATCTCAGCAACCCTGGCCAGGGATTTCCAGTTATAGCCAATCGAACACAGCGCAACATCAACTCCCTATACCGGGAGAGACGAAACCCCTCCTATCGCTCTTTGCCTCCATGTGATTCGGGACTGTACCCAAAAGCCACCATTTTGCATGCCCTCTTGGACATGGTATAATGGAAATCAAAGCACAGTAGGAATCACACAAGACTCTATGACGATCTCGGGTCTACAGACTAACCTGTACCAGTGTCACCAGAGAACTGCCATCTGACGTGAGGTATAATACCATCTGGGAGTTCTCGGCGAGTCTGTCCAGTGTACCCAGTCTCCACTGAGCACCTGTATACCTTCTCTGATGTCAAACACCAATGGATATAGGATCATCCATCGCCCATGATATGGGTCAAGAAGCGCATACGCTAGTCTACTCTGGAGTATCGATGCCCTGTCTCGGTACTCCCACGACTAGGAACATTTGAAGGATGTACTTGGCGACTACACTGTCCCCACTAGTATGATCTGCATCATAGTCCTGGTAGTCAAGTACTCATCCTAAGGGCTTTATCAACATGTGACATAGAGACAATCAGAGTACATGTTAAGATAAAGAGTAACCAGATAGCAAACTATCATGTCGAGCAAGAAAGTCCTCCCATATATGTCCAAACATCCACTACAATATACATCGTATGTACAGTAATGGCCTCTAGGGCATACATATTACTAACAATCTCCGACTTGCATTAGGGCCATCTATTGTGGTATCGCATACCCAACAATCATCTGTGGTTGAAGTATCTCATACTCAACCATCCCATAAAAGTCTCTACTGGGAAATAGGCCTTTGTGAGTGGATCCGCGTTGTTGTCCTCTGTGTCTACTCTCCTTACCTCGATCACCCTGGAGATCAACCATCTCCATGATCAGGCGATACTGCCTAAGAATATGTATGGATATCTGATGGGACGGGGGTTCCTAGGCATAAGCCACAACTCCATTGTCACACAATGGCAGGAACGAAGTTCATCTCATGAACTTATATATATATATATATATATATATATATATATATATATATATATATATCCAGACTGCCTCTTTGGTAGCATCCTTGGTAACGATGTATCTTTCCTTTAATCGTCTAGTATGTCACGGTATCTAGCTTGGAACTCTTCCAACATACCGTCCCTCCACTGAGGGTAAAGACAATGCCTGTGACTGACATGCAGACGTCCTTATCACCGTGGAACCTTTCCAGTGATTCTCCCCAGGATCGATTGATACCATCTCACTACAACTAGTGAGAATCCTAACATCCAATTAGATCTATCTCATAGATCCATAACTCAGGATTTAGGAGGTATCACCTTGATCCTATATGGAGAATCCTTGTGATAAGAGGAGATTGACCGAGGGTTGCATAGGAAACTCCCTCCCTATCATGAGTATGCCATCCACGTACTATACGAGAATCACCACCATACTCCCTACTACCTTTTTGTATATATTAGGTTCATCTACCATTTTGATGAAGTCAAACTCTTTGACTACCACATCAAAACAGACATTCCAGCTCCGCGATGCCTGATTTATCCCATAAAACATCATGCTCACGTTTCCGCTACTCCCACTGTCTACGAAGCCCTCTGGCTGTGTACTTATAGACGCTCTCTTCCAAATCATCATTTAGAAAAGCAGTCATGACACCCAACCGCCAGATATCGTAGTCATGGTATATAGCCGTGGCAAGTAGGATCTGGATAGACTTAAGCATAGCTTTGAAAGTCTCAACTTTTCCATGTACACCAAGTAATCTTCTCAAGATATACTTGCTCCTGATGGGGATTTAACCCTTCAGATAAAGCAACCAAAGTCCATACTTTGTTTGTGTATAAGGATTCCATCTCAGATCGCTAAGCATCCAGCCATTCTTACAGAGTCACCACTCCTGATGGCTTGCTCGAAACTAGTTGGGTCATCATCTTATGATGCAATCCTCTCTCCCACTGTCATAGAGAAACCGAAGTATCTCTCAGGTGGATGAGGAACCCTACCAGATTGGCGGAGTGGCTGAGGTTCGTTGGAAACTGTTGAATCCTCCGGGTTTACCAAATCATCAGTTGCAGTTTGTATAGCTGGAACTCCTTCCAGTTCTACCTCATGACCACTAATTTCTTCACAAGAAATTCCCTTTTTCTCAAAATGTGGTATGCCGAGAAATAAAACATCTTTTGTTCCTCGATGTGGTAGAAGATATTCCCTTGCGAATGCTTGGGATATCCAACAAACTTCCACAGAACTGACCTTGCCTCGAGCTTGTCCGGATTTTGCTTTTGACATAGGCCGGACAATCCCAAATCTTAACAACTTTAAGAGATGGGCTCTTCCCATACCATATCACATATGGAGTGGTAGGCATCTGATTTGGTTGGAACCCTATTCAATAGGTATGCAACTTCTTAAGTGCATAACCCCAAAAGAAAATAGGCAACTCAGTAGTACTCATCATAGAGCACACCATATCACATAGGGTGCGACTGCTCCGCCCTGATACACCGACGTGTTGTGGTGTATACGGAGGAGTAATGTTGAGAGAGAATCTCATTCTCCTTTAGAATAGTCCAGGAATTCTGTGCTCAAGTATTTTCATCATTGATCTCATCAAAGGACATAATACTTATACCAATTTTTGGTTCTCTACTTCTAACTTATATTCATTGAATTTCTCAAAAGCTTCAAACTTGTGTTTCAACAGGAACATATGTCCGGATCTTGAGAGATAATCAGTGAATGTAATGAAGTACAAAGAACCGGTCCTGGCATATGTAGACAGGGGACTTTCATGCATCAATATGTATCAATCCCAAGAGTTCATTAACTCTTTCTCTGTTTCCAATAAACGGAGCGGTGGTCATCTTATCTTTGTGACATGACTGGCAAGTTTTACAAGATGTAAATCCAAACTAATTTAAATATGCATGTTTATGTAACTTCAGCTAGTCGGGTCGCATTGATATGACCTAGTCTACAATGCCTCAAGAAGGATTCGTTCATTTCTGAACTCTTCCTCTTGTGTGTCTTCTGTACGTTAAGAACTGTGGTTTGATTTAGAACGTCTATACTTTTAGATAACGTGCCTGAACCGATCAACTCTTGATATAGGAAATGTTCAAAACATTATCCAACAAAACAAAATTATATCCTTCTTTACTAATAAAGAGACTGATATGATGTTGTATATCAGGTTCGATATGTAATAACATTCGTTCAGAATCAATGTATTCTAGTAATACAGGGTGATAACTGCCAACAGACTTGGTTGCAACACTTGCATCATTTCCAACTCTTGAAACTTATCACCCGTTCTCAGTTCTCTACCTATCTGTAGCCCATGTAACAAATTATATTTGCGGGGTCCTGATCCGGTATCTCATACCCAGGACGTAAAGGATACTGAGAAACAGTTCTCGGTAATGAACACACCCAAAGAAGATGCATCAACATGTACTTTCTTCGTTTGGGCGGCACGGGAATTCTTGTAATCATCTATTTCCTGCTCTGTCTTATAACAATTATAAGTTGGAGCGGGACCAACGTTCCCTAGCGCAGTATAACAAGCGGGTTCAGTCAATCCATCCGTATTATTATTTTGATTAAGGCGTGACATGGTCGCTACCTGGAGAGATATAGAAGAAAACACTCAGCGTATGCTCTTACAAGATTAGATTGGTTATTAATATATCTAATCAGGATGTCTCCCACTGTTTTAGTCAAATCTTCCTTCAAACCCTAAAAGGAAAGACTAGCCGGGATTAATTACATCCAACAAGTTCGCCAATCTTTCAGCCAGGCCAGTGCCGGTACTTTGAGGGAGATTCCCCGTGCTTTCACACGGACCTAATTAAAGTAAACCCCGTTTTCCTAAAAGCTTAACCCCGTTGACACCTTTCTAGACACCAACTTGATCGGCTAATTGTAATGTGTAAAACTCTCCCAGTAGTAACTCTTACTCGCAGCGGGTATCGGGATCCAACTATCTCATAGAAGGTATGCAATCTCATTGCAAATTTCAACACTTGAAATTCCCAATAATATTTTACTCCTAGCATCCTATTGTTAGTTATATGTATGCCCTAGAGGCCATTACTGTACATACGATGTATATTGTAGTGGATGCTTGGACATATATAGGTAGGACATTCTTGCTCGACATGATAGTATGCTATCTGGTTGCTCTTTATCTTAACATGTACTCTGATTGTCTCTATGTTACACGTTGATAAAGCCTTTAGGATAAGTACTTGACTACCAGGACTATGATGCAGATCATACTAGTGGGGACAGTGTAGTCGCCAAGTACATCCTTCAAATGTTCCTAGTCGTGGGAGTACCGAGACAGGGCATCGATACTCCAGAGTAAACTAGCGTATGCGCTTCTTGACCTATTTGATGGGCGATGGATGATCCCATATCCATTTGTGTTTGACATCAGAGAAGGTAGACGGGTGCTCAGTGAAAACTGGGTACACTGGACGGACTCGCCGAGAATTCCCAGATGGTATTATACCTCACGTCAGATGGCAGTTCTCTGGTGACACTGCTACAGGTTAGTCTGTAGACCCGAGATCGTCATAGAGTCTTGTGTGATTCCCACTGTGCTTTGATTTCCATCATACCACGTCCAATGGGGCATGCAAAAAGGTGGCTTTTGGGTACAGTCCCGAATCACATGGAGGCAATGAGCGAAAGGAGGGGTTTCGTCTCTCCCGGTATAGGGAGTTGATGTTGCGCTATGTTCGATTGGCTATAACTGGAAATCCCTGTCCAGGGTTGCTGAGATTTACTGGTAAGTGTTATCAGTAGTTTCTCGAACTGTTATAGACCTCATATCGACACGACTTATCAAGCTACTGGGGTCTAACGTTTACCACCCCTAGGCGAGATATGCGACATATCAGACGAAAAGACCGGACTGTACGGGAGTGTTACTGATTGGATTCGCTTGAGAAAGTACAGGCTTGCTTGTTGATCTTCTGATCGCTCAATACCCGGGTGGCCGTTACGTTTAGCAGACCGCTTGCGGCTTGTAGGTGTTTAATATGATCATCACCTACTGCCGGAGTATTGACGAGTCTTTAGAGTCCTACACAGAGGTTTCCTGGCTCAAGCGAAACGGAGTAGGAGCGTGTTAGTGTATATGCCCTAGAGGCCATTACTGTATCATACTAGTTTGTATATTACTTGATGGAAGCTTGGGATATTCACAGTTGTATAGACAATCTTGCTCAAAATGGTAGTATGCTACTTGGTTTGTATCTACTTCAATATGTGCATGTGTTTCTTTTAGCATATCGCTTATATATATTAGTAGAGCCCTTAGGATCTTTGCTTGATTACCAGCGTTGTGATGGCAGTCACACTCGTGGGGGCTGGGTAATCTATAAGCACATCCTTATACAGGTCCCTAGTCGTAGGATTATCGAGACAGGGCATCGATACTCCGGAGTAGACTAGCTTATGCGCTTCTCATCCCAGCAGAGGAGATGGTCTATCCCACAGCCATCAGTACGTCGTACTGGAGATAGTATGCGGGTGCTCGTTAGGTTACGAGTAAACTGGACAGAACTCGTCGGGAACTGATGGTTGGTATTATACCTATCGTCGGTTATCAGTTCCCAGGTGACATGAGTACAGCTTAGTCCGCTGACTTGACACTGTCACTTCTCCTCGAGTGTGTTCCCACTGTACTTAGATTACTATCCTACCACGGCTCAAAGGAGTCGTGCAAACAGGTAGTAGTTGGGTGCAGTCCCGAAGCACTTGGAGGCAGTGACGGTTAGACAGGATTCGTCTCTCCCGGTATTGGTGGTTGACATCGTGCTGTGTCTAGGAGAGCCATTACACGAGTAGTCCCTGGCCAGGGCAAGCAAGATATACTGGTAGGTTTCCAGTGTTATCTCAGGGTGTTCTGGGCTACACTCCGACACGACTTGTACCGCTATTAGGGGACTGACGTTCACCACCCCCTTAGGCCCGCCATGCGATGTATCAGACGAACAGACCGGACTGTACGGAGATTGTCACATACATGCTCAGTAGGAGTTGGATGGGTTTACCTCATCGGCCTTCTTATCGACATCTACCTGGGGACCGTTAGGTACAGTGTAAGTCCATGCTACCTCTCCCGGTACTTTCGGGCATGCAGAATTTGATAAAAAACGATTTTCTTAGAGGTGGTAACATGGACTTAAAACCCGGATCTTTGTTAAACATCTAACTAACAACCTAACTACGAGTTGCTAACTACTCGGTTAGGGGGCTATACCTTTCTTTTTCTCGAACTCCTTCGTCTTCAAGCTTCGATGGTCGTCCGAATCGGCTTCTTCCCGTCGTCTCCTTGCGCCGAAGATAGATCCACCTGAAAGCTTCAACCTTTAGCTCCTTCTTCGAACTTTGAAGAAACTAGTTCACTCGGTTTGCTAAACCTTGTGAACTAGAGTGAGTAGAGAAGAGTTTGTATAGGATTTTATCTATGGTTCTTGGTTCTCAACTCATGAGACAAGTGAACCATAGTGTCAAGAGAGGGAGAGCAAGAGGAGGAGATGAGAGCTCAAGAACAAGAGAGAGAATGAGCATGAAAGAATGAGAGAAGACTTTTCTCATTTTGCTCTCATAATCCAAAACAATCATAACACATCATATCAATCAAGTATTATGTGATGGTTTAAGCAACCATAGCCATATCATTTCATGCACTCATTTTGCACAAAAGAGCAAGCAAGCAAAAGTCTTTGCCATGAAATGATAGCTATAGTTATCATGATGGTCAACTAGTCAAGCCTAGTCAACAGGTCAACAAAGTCAACAAGTCAACAAAAGTCAACAAGTCAACAAAGTCAATCCCTCAACAACCATGTCACCATAATACTTAATTAATATAATTGTTAATCACGTATCATATTCTCATTAGGGTTGAGTAAAAAGTTAATAGTCAACTGTCAACGGTCAACAACCCTAATGAGAATCCTCTGTCTCTCCGTCAACTGTGCATACACACCCGCATCCGTGTTCCGAGGAACACGGATGCATACTGGATAAAACCAATCCCAAAAGGTACACAAGGATCTGGCTTAAACCAAAGCCCGCTAGTGTAAACTGTCCGGACACTGTACGTGCACAAGCGCACGGATGTGACCGAACCCTGCCGCAAAACCATGCGACCTGTCGCAAAACCTTGCGACCTCTACTCTTTTGCCTAAAGGCGAATAGCTTTCTGTGTGGGACTCTAAAGACTCGACACTACGCTGGCAGTGGGTTTAACCACAAACCGCAAGCGGCACTAGCTGTGCGTAACGGTCCCCAAGTAGATGCCGACAAGAAGACTGACGAGGTGAAACCCATCTGAACTCCTACTGAGCCTGAATGTGACATTCTCCGTACAGTCCGGCCTGTTCGTCTGATACATCGCATGGCGGGCCTAGGGGGCGGTAAACGTCAGTCCCCCAATACCGGTACAAGTCATGTCGGAGTGAAGCCCAAAACACCCTGAGATAACACTGGAAGCCTACCGGTATATCTCGTTTGCCCTGGCCAGGGACTACTCGTGTAATGGCTCTCCTAGACACAGCGCGATGTCAACCCCCAATACCGGGAGAGACGAATCCTGTCTAACCGTCACTGCCTCCAAGTGCTTCGGGACTGCACCCAACTACTACCTGTTTGCACGACTCCTTTGAGCCGTGGTAGGGTAGTAATCAAAGTGCAGTGGGAACACACTCGAGGCGAAGTGATAGTGTCAAGTCAGCGGACTAAGCTGTACTCATGTCACCTGGGAACTGATAACTGACGATAGGCATAATACCAACTAGTCAGTTCCCGACGAGTCCTGTCCAGTGTACCCGTAACCAAACGAGCACCCGCATACTATCTCAAGTACGACGTACTGACGGCTGTGGGACAGACCGTCTCCCATACTGGGATGAGAAGCGCATGCGCTAGTCTACTCCGGAGTATCGATGCCTTGTCTCGATAGTCCTGCGACTAGGGACCTGCATAAGGATGTGCTTATAGATTACCCAGCCCCACTAGTGTGACTGCCATCACATCGCTGGTAATCAAGCAAAGATCCTAAGGGCTCCACTAATGTGTATAGGTGATATACTAAAATAAACACATGTACACATTGAAGTAGAAACAAACCAAGTAGCATACTACTATTTTGAGCAAGATTGTATATACAAGGTGAATATCCCAAGCTTCCATTAAGTAATATACAAACTAGTATGATACAGTAATGGCCTCTAGGGAATATACACTAACAATCTCCCACTTGCACTAAGGCCATGTACTAGCGTATCGAAGACCTATCATCTCGATCAGCCGCTCGAACTGAGTCTGGGGCAGGGCCTTGGTGAATGGATCTGCAGTGTTATCTTCTGAAGCGACTCTCCGAACCTCGATCTCCTGGCGATCTACGATCTCCCTGATCAGGTGATACCGCCTCAAGATGTGTCTGGATCTCTGATGGGACCTAGGTTCCTTCGCTAAAGCTATAGCCCCGTTGTTGTCGCAATACAGAGGTATTGGATCAACAATGGACGGAACCACCTGAAGCTCTTTCAAGAACTTCCTCATCCAGACAGCTTCTTTTGCGGCATCAGATGCAGCGATATATTCCGCTTCCATCGTCGAGTCTGCAACGGTTTCCTGTTTGGAACTCTTCCAACACACCGCCCCTCCATTGAGGGTAAAGACAAAACCCGACATGGACTTGGAATCATCCTTGTCACTCTGGAAGCTGGAGTCAGCAAAGGCCTCGATCTGGAGGTCTTTTCCGCCATACACCAAGAACATCTCCTTAGTCCTTCTCAGGTATTTGAGAATGTTCTTTACTGCTATCCAGTGCTTCTCCCCAGGGTTTGACTGATACCGGCTTACCACACTCAGTGCATAAGCTACATCCGGTCTGGTACACAACATCGCATACATTATAGAGCCTACCGCAGAAGCGTAGGGTATAATAGACATGCGATCCCTCTCCAAATCAGTCTTGGGAGACATCTCTTTAGAGAGGGTGATCCCGTGACAAGCCGGTAGGTTACCGCGCTTGGAATCTTCCATACTGAATCTTTTCAGTATGGTGTCGATGTACCTGGACTGTGAAAGTCCTAATATCCTCTTGGATCTATCACGATGGATCCGGATCCCCAGGATGTATGAGGCATCACCCAGGTCTTTCATGGAGAACCTGTGCGACAAGAACCCCTTGACAGATTGTAGCATAGGAATGTCATTTCCTATTAAGAGAATGTCATCCACGTATAAAACGGGGAATACTACAGTTCTCGCTACAAATCTACTATAGATGCATGGTTCATCTGGATTTTTGATAAAGCCAAATTCTTTGACCGTCTCATCAAAACAGATGTTCCAACTCCGCGATGCCTGCTTTAGTCCATAGATGGACTTAAGCAACTTGCACACCTTTCCGCTGCTCCCACTCTGAATGAAACCCTCTGGCTGGTCCATATAGACACACTCCTCTGAATTTCCATTTAGAAAAGCTGTCTTTAC
Organism: Agapanthus africanus; assembly: GCA_030015575.1. Lineage (NCBI taxonomy): Eukaryota > Viridiplantae > Streptophyta > Magnoliopsida > Asparagales > Amaryllidaceae > Agapanthus > Agapanthus africanus. The sequence continues at coordinate 584,154,018 of CM057339.1, read as the reverse complement.
GTCCATCTGCCAAATCTCATAATCGTGGAAGGCAGCAATGGCAAGAAGGATCCGAATGGATTTCAGCATAGCTACTGGAGAAAAGGTCTCATCATAGTCCAAACCAGGTCTTTGACGAAAACCCTTTGCAACCAGCCTAGCTTTATAAGTCTCAACCTGTCCATCTACACCAATCTTCCTTTTGAAGATCCACTTGCATCCTACGGGTTTTACCCCGTCTGGAGCAATGTCCAACGTCCATACTTTGTTGGTGTACATGGACTCCATTTCGGTCCGCATTGCATCCAGCCATTTCACCGACTCAATGCTCTGAACGGCCTGCTGGAAGCTAGTAGGCTCATCATAATCTATGATGCAATCTTCTCTATCCCCGTCTATGAGAAAACCGTAGTATCTCTCGGGCGGATGAGACTGCCTACTACTCCTGCGGAGCGGCGTAGGAATGTCCTGTTCTTTTGAACCCTCTGGTTCCACTAAGCTTTCAGTAATAGTCTGTGGTTCTGGAATTTCTTCCAGTTCTACTGCGCTCCCACCAATTTCCTTTTCTAAGAACCGGTGTTCTAGAAAGTGGGCATGACGAGAAACAAAAACCTTTTGTTCCTCTTCGCAGTAGAAGAAATATCCCTTGGAGTTCTTTGGATATCCCACAAACTTGCACTGTACTGAGCGTGCCTCGAGCTTGTCCGCATGCTGCTTTTTGACAAAAACTGGACTTCCCCATGTCTTAATGTGATTAAGATAGGGTCTCTTCCCACACCACATCTCATATGGTGTAGTAGGCACAGTCTTAGTGGGAACTCGGTTCAAAAGGTATGCAGCTGATTCTAGCGCATACCCCCAGAATGATCGCGGTAACTCAGCGTTACTCATCATGGACCGTACCATATCCAATAAGGTTCGGTTCCGTCTCTCCGATACACCGTTATGTTGCGGAGTGTATGGAGGAGTAAGCTGAGAGAGAATTCCGTTCTCTTTTAAATAATCCAGGAACTCGGCACTTAAGTATTCTCCACCTCGATCCGATCTTAGAATCTTGATACTTTTGCCGATTTGGTTTTCTACTTCATTCTTATATTCCTGGAATTTTCCAAAGGCTTCAGACTTATGTTTCATTAAGAAGACATAACCGTACCTTGAAAAGTCATCCGTAAAAGTAATGAAGTAAGAAAAACCGATTCGCGCATGTGTAGACATTGGACCGCACACGTCACTGTGTACGAGTCCCAAGAGCTCGCTCGCTCTTACTCCGTGTCCAGTAAACGGAGTCTTTGTCATCTTTCCTTTGAGACAGGATTGACAAGTGGCATACGATTGATATTCGAACGGATTCAAATATCCTTCTGTATGTAACTTAGTCAACCTTCTCTCATTGATGTGACCCAGTCTACAATGCCATAAGAAAGTCTGATTTATTTCCGGAGACTTTCTTTTGTGTGTATTCTGGACATTGAAAATCTGTGGTTGGTTTAATACGTATATACCATTGCTCAATGTACCTGACCCAATCAGAACTTGATTAAGGTGAATGTTTACAACATTGCTTACAAACGCAAATTCATAACCTTCTTTAGAAACCAAAGATACAGAAATGATATTACAAGTTGCGTTGGGTACAAAAAAGCAATTACGCAAAACCAAAACATGTCCATCTGACATTCCCAGATGATAGTCCCCCACGGCTTTAGCATCCATGCTAGCTCCGTTCGCAACTCTGAGGGTCATGTCACCTGCCTTCAAAACCCTACGGTTTCTCAATGCCTGCAAAGAATTACAGATATGAGATCCTGATCCGGTATCCAATACTCAGGAAGTAGAGTTTATTGAAAGACAGTTTTCAATAACATACACACCTGAAGCTGAAGCTGCAATCTGCTTCAATTCCTGTGTTCTGGCCTTCCAGGCCCTGCAATCATTCTTCCAGTGTCCTTTCTTATGACAATAGAAGCATTCTTCCTTATCCACAAGCTTCCCCGCTTTCTTTGTTGCTTTGGCTTTTCCCTTCGTATCCACTTTACTAACACCGCCCCTTGGTTTGGTGGGGGCTTTCTTCTTCTTTCCCTTGGCTTTCGCCTTGGACCTAGAAGAAGATGATCCTCCTACAAACAAAGTGGATGTTTCCCTACCTTTCTGTAGGGTGCCCTCTGCGCTCCTCAGCATATTGAGGAGCTCTGAAAGTTCAACTTCTTTTTCTTGCAAGTTGAAGTTCAGTATAAACTGGGCGTAAGTGGAAGGAAGGGACTGGAGAACTAAGTCCATATAGAGCTCACTCTCCAATGTGGTCCCTAGGTCCGCGAGCTCCTCAATGTAGCCGATCATCTTAAGCGTGTGTTCTGCTACTGATGATCCGACGGCCATCCTTGCCGAAAATAACTTTTTTGACGCTTCGTATCTTGCGATACGAGACTGCTCTCCATACAGTTCTTTTGTATGAAGAAATATGGATTCCAGGTCCATATTCTCGTGCCTCCTCTGATGTTCATTGTCCATAGAGGCAAGCACGAGGCATTTGGCCTTCGCGCTATCAATCTCCCAAGTCTTACGGATTTCCTTATCCGCGACGCTGGAAGTGGGACCAGGGACAGGGGGAGCTTTGGTGGTAAGAAGACACCCCAGCTTGTCGTAAGTGATTGCCATTTTGACATTCCTGAGCCAATCTTTGTAGTTTGGCCCTGTCAGTATGTTTTTATCTAGAAGTAACTTAAGTCCAGTCATGTCGATTGGTCGCTGCAATTAGGAGAGAGAGAAGAAACACTCAGCATGATGCTCTTGCAAGTTTAGAGTGGTTTTTAGTTTGTCTAAACAGGATGGCTCCCACTGTTTCTCGAATCCCTCCTCAAACCATAAAGGAAGAATTAGTCGGGATCAATCCCACCGCACAATACTTGCTTAACCGTTCAGCCAGGCCAGTGTCGGTACTTCGAGGCAGGTTTTCCAACGCTTTCGCGAAGTTCCTTAATTCAAGAACCTCTTTTCCCTGGGGGCGTAGCCCCGCTAACACCTTTCTAGGCACCTACTAGGTTTATAGCATTGATCGTTTAGTGAGAAATTTCCCGAGGAGTAGCATATACTCACAGTAGGATCGGGATCCAAATATCATCGCGTGACGAAACTGAAGGAATCCTACCAGAATCATCACACTCCAAATGGTATGCAAATCTAGCAAGTTTCAGTACTTATGAAACTCCCGATGTGGATTTTTTCCCCATGTTCTTATGACCTTGACTTTGGCTAAAATATCATAAGTCACATGTCAAGTTCTACCCATCATTCTCCTGGTTAATTTGGATCCACCCGTACCTACCCTTGACTTTGGCCAAAATGGCAGTACGACTGTCCCAAACCAACGCATCTATCTATGCTACACATGAATACCCAATAGCTACCAATCACTATGCCTTGACTTTGGCCAACATACATAGCTTGAATACTATTGACTATTTATGTGAAACGACGGAGGGCTACGAATGGTTTTGGCGAAACCGTGAACGTAGTGAACTTGATATAGTCGATGGAATGAGATAGCTTTTAAAAGGAGTGGCTCAAGCTCCGCATTTAAAAGTTAGTTTTGAAAAGAACCGAGTGGTTTTTCGAAAGTGTTCCAACGACTTTTACTTGGTTTATTATCTTGCATTAGTTCTTTTAATGCGTGATATTCTTGCATTAGTTCTTTTAATGCGTCCCATCATTTAATCCTACCATTGCAGAAAACAACCAAAATATGACGTACGCTTATGCCATTCGCATTCGCCACGGGGCCCCGTCATTACCCGTTAGGTTACTTAACTAACGACAGAGCGGGGGCTGGGCTAGCGCGGCTGTAAAACATAAGCAACGCCTAAATAATATCATATATATATATATTTCAATGATAGCCATTTCAGATCACAGATGAATACATTGGATATACTAGGAATCCGCAATTCGTACGAGCCTGTAACGAAAAGCAGATTACACGGTCGCGGTGATTAGCCAATACCCCACCCAAGACCCCTACGGGTGCGGCAAACTACCCGCCAAGTACCCGAAGTGGAGCAACCTCCCTCAACACCGTGAGTAGGCCACTCGGCACTTCGAGATACCCGGTAGTTTGTGCACCCCCTCCATGGGTCTATCCTAGGAGCAAAAACAGTAAAAAGAAATTATACAATGACGGCTACAACCCCGACCCGGTTGTGCGGCCATACAAATAATATTACATCAATTTACAAATTTATATGAATTGAAAGAAAAGAAAAACTCTCGTCTCACAACCCCCCGGCTATTCACCCGCGATAATCCAACGAATTCATATACACATTCCAACAACATTACAGATCACAGATTTGTATAACCCCCACTAATCGACATATAGCGATTAGCAGACGTTCAATACAAATATCACAACACAGATAAATAACCCGTCAGCTAAAGTGTTTTAAAAGTTCGATCAAAAATACGGATTTTTAGGCCCCAAACACAAAATTTTCGTTCTGGAAAATCTGGGCTGAAAACACATATTCCAGAAATCCCAAAACAACCCCAGAAAAACACTGCACTAAATTTGGACCTCGGCCGAGTCAACTCGGCCGCGGAACCGTGGCGGGAGCGTGCTCCCGCCGCGTTTCCACGGTGCTTTGACTCGATCGTGGGACCAAATTTCGTGGGTGTTTATTAAAAAGCCTGAGCCGATTTTTAAGATAAAATTTATCAATTTTTGAACAGAAAAAAAATCGGCAGAAACTGGACATATCGGGTTTGTTTTGTGACTTTTTCTTTGATCGATCTTCTAGCTACTTTGCTAACATGTTAGGTAGAGTTTAACTAGGCTCTGATACCACTGTAAGTCCATGCTACCTCTCCCGGTACTTTCGGGCATGCGGAATTTGATAAAAAACGATTTTCTTAGAGGTGGTAACATGGACTTAAAACCCGGATCTTTGTTAAACATCTAACTAACAACCTAACTACGAGTTGCTAACTACTCGGTTAGGGGGTTATACCTTTCTTTTTCTCGAAATCCTTCGTCTTCAAGCTTCGATGGTCGTCCGAATCGGCTTCTCCCCGTCGTCTCCTTGCGCCGAAGATAGATCCACCTGAAAGCTTCAACCTTTGGCTCCTTCTTCGAACTTTGAAGAAACTAGTTCACTCGGTTTGCTAAACCTTGTGAACTAGAGTGAGTAGAGAAGAGTTTGTATGGGATTTTATCTATGGTTCTTGGTTCTCAACTCATGAGACAAGTGAACCATAGAGTCAAGAGAGGGAGAGCAAGAGGAGGAGATGAGAGCTCAAGAACAAGAGAGAGAATGAGCATGAAAGAATGAGAGAAGACTTTACTCATTTTGCTCTCATAATCCAAAACAATCATAACACCTCATATCAATCAAGTATTATGTGATGGTTTAAGCAACCATAGCCATATCATTTCATGCACTCATTTTGCACAAAAGAGCAAGCAAGCAAAAGTCTTTGCCATGAAATGATAGCTATAGTTATCATGATGGTCAACTAGTCAAGCCTAGTCAACCGGTCAACAAAGTCAACAAGTCAACAAAAGTCAACAAGTCAACAAAGTCAATCCCTCAACAACCATGTCACCATAATACTTAATTAATATAATTTTTAATCACATATCATATTCTCATTAGGGTTGAGCTAGTCAATAGTCAACTGTCAACGGTCAACAACCCTAATGAGAATCCTCTGCCTCTGTCTCTCGTCAACTGTGCATACACACCCGCATCCGTGTTTCGAGGAACACGAATGCATACTGGATAAAACCAATCCCAAAAGGTACACTAGGATCTGGCTTAAACCCAAGCCCGCTAGTGTAAACTGTCCGGACACTGTACGTGCATAAGCGCACGGATGTGACCGAACCCTGCCGCAAAACCATGCGACCTGTCGCAAAACCATGTGACCTCTACTCTTTTGCCTAAAGGCGAATAGCTTTCTGTGTGGGACTCTAAAGACTCGACACTACGCTGGCAGTGGGTTTAACCACAGACCGCAAGCGGCACTAGCTGTGCGTAACGGTCCCCAGGTAGATGCCGACAAGAAGACTGACGAGGTGAAACCCATCTGAACTCCTACTGAGCCTGAATGTGACATTCTCCGTACAGTCCGGTCTGTTCGTCTGATACATCGCATGGCGGGCCTAGGGGGCGGTAAACGTCAGTCCCCCAATACCGGTACAAGTCGTGTCGGAGTGAAGCCCAAAACACCCTGAGATAACACTGGAAGCCTACCGGTATATCTCGTTTGCCCTGGCCAGGGACTACTCGTGTAATGGCTCTCCTAGACACAGCGCGATGTCAACCCCCAATACCGGGAGAGACGAATCCTGTCTCACCGTCACTGCCTCCAAGTGCTTCGGGACTGCACCCAACTACTACCTGTTTGCACGACTCCTTTGAGCCATGGTAGGGTAGTAATCAAAGTGCAGTGGGAACACACTCGAGGCGAAGTGACAGTGTCAAGTCAGCGGACTAAGCTATACTCATGTCACCTGGGAACTGATAACTGACGATAGGCATAATACCAACTAGTCAGTTCCCGACGAGTCATGTCCAGTGTACCCGTAACCAAACGAGCACCCGCATACTATCTCAAGTACGACGTACTGACGGCTGTGGGACAGACCGTCTCCCACACTGGGATGAGAAGCGCATGCGTTAGTCTACTCCGGAGTATCGATGCCCTGTCTCGATAGTCCTGCGACTAGGGACCTGCATAAGGATGTGCTTATAGATTACCCAGCCCCACTAGTGTGACTGCCATCACATCGCTGGTAATCAAGCAAAGATCCTAAGGGCTCCACTAATGTGTATAGGTGATATACTAAAATAAACACATGTACACATTGAAGTAGAAACAAACCAAGTAGCATACTACTATTTTGAGCAAGATTGTATATACAAGGTGAATATCCCAAGCTTCCATTAAGTAATATACAAACTAGTATGATACAGTAATGGCCTCTAGGGCATATACACTAACATACAGCTAGTGCCGCTTACGGTCTGTGGTTAAACCCACTGTCAGCGTAGTTGTCACGACCCGAGAATTCGACTCGTGACCGGCACTTAACCACGCAACGTCTACAGGCGCAACGCGGCTAAGTAAGCCGAACCCAGAAATCAAAACCAATAAATAGAGTGATTTAAAACGTTTTGTAAAAAGCAATAGTAAATGTCTGAAAAACTTTCATTTATTTAGTAGAAATCCCTTTTTTGTTCACAAGTTATGAGTTTTATAATTTTGGTAACATTTCCTTTTTTTTTAAAAATATTAGCCCCGAAAGTCGGGTAAAAGTAAGGTGTAGCGGAAATAACAAGTGACATGAATAAAGCATCACAATATGATATACGACGCCGTAGCGAAGAATACACAGTAAAATAAGGACAATATCATAAAAGATGAGACTGCATAAAGTAACGTCGGCTCACATGCGAGCTCGACACCAGAATATAAAACCATACATATCGTCCTCACAACTGTCTCTAAGTCAATACAGAAGGTAGATGGAGAGTACTAGATACATCAATATACAACTGAAAGATAACAGATACCGTACAAAACCCACCTAAACAGCAAAAGGGCTATCTCTGCTCAAAAGGGGTATCTGTGCCAAAAAAATGAGGTAACAGCCAGCCGTGACTACTCCCAAGGGCAACCTGCAAACACTGTGGCACAACGGGGGTGAGTTGCCAACTCGTGAATAGAGATAACATATAAAGGTGATCGCAAGCATGCACATATAGCGTGGCTCTACTAATGCCAGCAGATGATACCAATGCATGTCAACAGTGGATACAGTAGTAATGCATGTACTCTAACAGGTAAATGCCACAGGATGAGATGTATAGTAATCAATACTGAGTATGGGATAAATAATATCTACATGGACTATGTCAACATGGAAAGCAATGATCGGTGCCTCAAACTGCACCCAAATCCCACATATACTCAGGCGCCGGCACACCCATCGGCCCTCAAATCCTGTATATCTCGGAGGAATCACGAGTGCCCAACATCGGCACCGAAAACATCATAAAATACCCGTGTCCAGCATCGACACGTAAATCCTCGAACATCGGGCGCCGTCAGTCCGGACCGGCCCCACGGGGTCCGTCTGCGGTATCGGCCCTCGGCCCCGGCAGCACGGTCATCCCGCATCCATCACTCGACTCTGGTCAGTATCCTCCGGACAACTGCCAGGTCCAACCAATCACCGGTAGGTACTCGCCCGCCTCCAGGCTCAATCGGCAAATCCCATCGATCATCTCGCCGAGGGGAACCATACCGGGCCCACCACGAACCCGCAAGCGGAACATCCACTCCTCGAATCGGGTTTCAAGCACACGTCTCAGCACCGAGAAAACGCGTGGTGGACACACCAAAATATCATATCACGAGGTACCGGGTTTTTCAAAATAGCATATCTTTCCTTAAATAATTCCACGGTCCTCAAAACAGAAATCACATGAAAATCCAATACCAATAGTAAATCCAATGCGAGGTACATATACATCAATCCATGGTATGGGCATAAGGGGAAAACCGCTTTTTAAAGTAGTTTCATTTCCGGTTTTAAAAGATGTCATGCGGCTCCCAATATACATGAAGTCATATCAAATCACATATGAGGCGAACTATAGCAATATAATCATGGCAGCTCTATAGTGAGTGTGGCATGGCAGTTACTAACGGTGTGTGTGTAGCATGTAATAGTGCCCGTGCAACGTAAACCGTTAGTAATAGTGCGGTGTTCTATCAGTTCTAAGCAATATATATATCAATACAACAGAGAATGCAATATGCGATGACAGTCTATGGGGTGCATGCAACATATAGTAAATAAGTCCTATCAGCCCTGACGCATAACGCCATGCGGGCGATATCCCCGTAGATGTGAAATCTACTCACCGTGTCTCGCTCTAAGTGTATCCAACCACTTGCTTGCCCTTCTTCGCAGCGTCCGTCTCACTGGCCTGCGAACCTAGAATCACATGCACATATCACACATAAGCTTAAGTCACAAAACGCGACATTATAATCCAACAAGAAACCTGTGTCGCAAACCAATCGCGCGTGTGCGCGATACGCTAAAACGTGTACTCACACGCCACGAAACTACCTCGACGCGCCGCGATACGCAGAACCCAAACCTACTCACGTATCACGCGTGTCGCGAAGGTTTAGAAAAACGGCAAAACAGGTAACTGGTCCCAGATTTTCCTACAGAATTGATCTTAAAAATATATATACCAAAATACCCTACACACAAAAACACACCTACAGAACCCAAAAACCTCCAAAACACCACCTGTCTGGCCGCAAATTGCGGCCAGAATGGCGGTTTTGGCGGCCGTAGTAGGGAGTTAGGGGGTCGGGTTTCACCTGGTGTATCATCTCCTCTCCACCATGCTACAGTATCCACAATTTCACTCTGCACCCACCGGGTCAATAGCAGTTCCAGAAAACTCACATTTTGCCCAAAAACGACATTTGCATCACATATGAAAACTGGTGGTATTTTAGTGTAATAGGGGTTCGACTAAGTTTACATGGTCTCACTAACTCACTAGCAAGCTCCTGAAATCCTAACACATCACCTTAACACCAAGATCCTACTAAACATCCCAAATCACACTAAAACGCACCAAATATCCATTAACCGATGCAAATGCACACAAACTAAGCTAACTAGGGATCAAGTTAGGAAATATACCTCACTCTCGACCCTAGGGAGCTGCAGGAAGAAGAAGAAGTGGAGAGGAGTCGCTGCACTTGGAACTGGGGCTGCTGCTGCTGCTCACTGCCTCTGCTGCTGCTGTTTGTGCTTGCAACTGCTGCTGTTGTTGCTGTGGAGTTTGCTGCCAATGCTTGCTGGTTCTGGAGCTGCTGCTGGGGCTGAAGGTAAGTGTGTGTGTGAGTGTGTGTGAGTGTGAGGGTTATGAGAGAAACAAGAAAAGAAATGAGAGGAAATAATCATCACACACAAGTCACCCCTCTCTCTCTCTCACCTCATTAATGGCAAGCATGGCTTGAGCCATGATGCCCCCCTCACTCTCTCTCTCACAAGTCAACCCCTAACCATTTCAAATTAAAGTTACTTTTAGTTAACTAATTAATTAAACTTACTTATAACCCAAAAGACTTAATCCCCCAATTAACCCACCATGGTTAATAATTATAGTATTTACTTGATTTAAAAACCCTAGTTTACATGCACATGTGTGTGCAAGTTTAGGAAAATTTTGGAAAAATATTTATTAAATTAAGAAAAATATTTAAAACACAATTTGGTAAACTTTTTATTAAAAATCATTATTTAATTATAATTATCCACTAACCCTTATCCTAAGGTGTTACAGTAGTGTCTAGTCTTTAAAGTCCCACACAGAGAGTTTCCCTGCACTGAGCGAAACGTGTAGAGGCCGTATGGTTTTACGGCAGGGCTGCGATCACTTATGTGCACTTGTGTACGTATGCTGTTCGGGCAGGCAATACTAGTGGGCTTTGGTTTAAGCCGGATTCTAGTATTGCACGAATGGATTTATTTTGTCTTCTGTGCATTCGCATTCTACAGAATGCGGATGCGGGTGTGTATGCACAGTTTTGAGGAGCGATAAATGAGGAGGTGCCCCATTAGGGTTTTGGCAGTTGGTTCGGCCAAAACCGTTATATGGCGGGCTCATTAGGGTTTTGACAATTCGTTCGGTCAAAACCATTATGAGCCGGGGACATTATTTACTAATCCTTTATTGATAATTTTGTGATGGCTAATTGCATTGACCACATTGACTACTCTTGACTTTGTTGACCCGTTGACCGAAGTTGACCGTTGACCTTCATGAGAGGTCTACTCTTTGGATTTCTTTTTCTTTTATGGATTATGAAAATGGTCAATTCAATTTGTAGCCATCAACTTTATCATGAAAGGATTGGTAATGATGATAGTTTTGCATTATTGCAACCATGGTTCATTTTCTTTAGCTCACAATTGATTTTCATTTCTCTCTCTTGTTCTTGTGAGAAGAAATGAAAAGCTCTCATGGTTGCTAGCTCCTCCTTCTTCCTCCTCTTGATTTCTTCTTTTGATCTTATGTGTTGAGAGAAAAAGATCCCACAAAGACAAACACTTCCATATATCTCTACTACACAACCTAGGGCATCTAGACTAGCGATCTCGTTTCCCTAGTTGCTTCGGCTCGAGGTGGAGCTCGGTGTACAACTCTCGGGTGGATCGTCTTCGACTCAAGGAGGCCGCGGAGGTGACCAAGATCCGGATCGTTCCTTGGAGCTTGGATGGACGAGCGGGACAGCGGAGAGAAGACCCGAAGGACCGGTTTCGTGAGGTATAATTTCTACGGCATAGTAGTTAAAGCCTCTAGTAGTTTGCTAGTTTCTAGTTTAGCAAAGATCCGGCTTTTAGTCCATGTTGCCTTTGCGCTAAATAATTGTTTTTCGACGTTTCCGCCTCCCCGTAAGAACCGGGGTGAGCAACGTGGACTTACAGTGGTATCAGAGTCTAGCTAAACATAAACCAGCAAGTTAGCAAAGTGTTAAGAATATCGATCTGAAAAAATCACAAAACAAGTCCGGGAAAATTTTCACTTTCTGTCGATTTTTTATACTGTTCAAAAAATTATTTGACATACATAAAAAATCGGCTCAGGCTTTTGTTAGAACACCCAGCAAAATTGAGCCGCTGACTCGGCCAACTCACCGCGGAACCGCGGCCAAACCATGTGTTTGGCCGCGGATCCGCGGCCGAGTTGACTCGGCCGCGACTCCGTTTTGCTGCAGTGTTCTTATATGGTTGTTTTGGGATTTTTAATACATGTTGTTTCTACCCAGATTTTCCAGAGAACAAATTGACTTTTTGGGGTGGTTACAAATTCGTATTTTGATCGATATTCCGTACACTTTGGCTAATGAATATTATCTGTGATGTGATATATGTATTGAACGTCCGTTAATCGCTATACGTCGATTAGTGGGGTTATACATATCTGTGATCTGTAATGTTGATGGTTTGTGGATATGAACTCGGTGGATTGTCGCGGATGAATAGCCGGGGTGGATGTGAGATGAGAGTTTCTTTTTCTTTCATTCATTGTAAAATTTGTAAATTGATGTAATATTATTTTTATGGCTGCACAACCGGGTCGGGGTTGTAGCCGCCATTGTATAATTTCTTTTTACTGTTTTTGTTCCAAGGATAGACCCAAGGTGGGGTGCACAAACTACCGGGTATCTCGAAGTGTCGAGTGGCCTACTCACGGGTTGAGGGAGGTTGCTTCGCTTCGGGTACTTGGCGGGTAGTTTTCCGCACCCGTAGGGGTCTAGGGTGGGGGTTTGGCTATTCATCGCGACCGTGTAATCCGCCTTTCGTTGCAGGCTCGAACGAATCGCGAATTCCTAGTATATTCAAAGTGTTAATTTGTGATCTGGATTGGCTATCATTGCTATATATCTATATATGATATCTATTTAGGTGTTGCTTATGTTTTGCATCCGCGCTAGTCCAGCCCCCGCTCTGTCGTTAGTTAAGTAACCTAACGGATGATGACGGGGCCCCGTGGCGAATGCGGATGGCATAAGCGTACGCCATATTTTGGTTATTTTCTGCATTGGTAGGATTAAATGATGGGACGCATTGGAATTAATGCAAGAAAATAAACCAAGTAAAAGTCGTTGGAACACTTTCAAAACCACTCGGTTCTTTTCAAAAACCAGCTTTTCAAACGCGGAGCTTGAACCACTCCTTTTAAAAGCTATCTCGTTCCATCGATTATATCAAGTTCACTACGTTCACGGTTTCGCCAAAACCATTCGTAGCCCTCCGTCATTTCGTATGGATAGTCAATAGTATTCAAGCTGTGTTTGTTGGCCAAAGTCAAGACACAGTGTTTGGTAGCTATTGGGTATTCATATGTAGCATAGATAGATGCGTTGGTTTGGGACAGTCGTACTTCCTTGTTGGCCAAAGTCAAGGGTATGTGCGGGTGGGTTCAAATTAACCTGAATAATGATGGGTAGAACTTGACATGTGACTTATGATTTGTTGGCCAAAGTCAAGGTCATAAGAGCATGGGGCAAAAATCCACATCGGGAGTTTCAAAAGAACTGAAACTTGTTAGCGCTGCATACCATTTGGAGTGTGATGATTCTGGTAGGATTCCTTCAGTTTTGTCACGCGATGATATTTGGATCCCGATCCTACTGTGAGTATATGCTACTCCTCCGGAACTTTCTTACTTAACGATCAATGCTATAAACCAAGTAGGTGTCTAGAAAGGTGTTAGCGGGGCTACGCCCACAGGAAAATGAGGTTACTTAATTAAGGAACTTCGCGAAAGCGTTGGAAAACCTCCCTCGAAGTACCGACACCAGCCTGGCTGAACGGTTAAGCAAGTATTGTATGGTGAGATTGATCCCGACTAATTCTTCCTTTATGGTTTGAGGAGGGATTCGAGAGACAGTGGGAGCCATCCTGTTTAGATAAATTAAAAACCAATCTAAACATGCAAGAGCATCATGCTAAAGTGTTTTCTTCTCTCTCTCTTAATTGCAGCGACCCAGTGACCAGACATAGGTTACATCTAGATAATAAAATGACTGAATCTGACTGTTATAACTTGCAAAGGTCTGTCCAGATGTCCATTTCCCATGACAAGCTGGGACACCTCTTGACTGATCCAACCCCTGCAGTCTCAGGTCCTGTTTCCCCTGTCACAGATATTCATATCCGCGAGACATCAGAAAAGAACTGTGCGAATGCCAAGTGCCTCGTGTTAACCTCAGTTGATGGTGCATACCAGAGGCAGCACGAGAAGATGGACTTAGTCTCTATCTTCCTCCATAACAAAGATTTATATGGAGAGCAATCTCGTATCGCAAGATAGGAGACCTCGAAAGAATTGCTTCAAGCGAGGTTGGCTATCGGGTCATCTGTATGGGGCAACGTCCTTACAGAGACCGGCTCTTTTGAGCTTTCGGACCTGAAGACCACGTTGAAGAACGGGTCAGATGCTGACTTAGTTCAACAGTCTCTACCTACTACCCTGAAGGAAACCAGGGAAGTAGAAAGAAAGGGAATGGCAGAAGTTTCGGGACTGGATGTAGTAAAAGAAGGATGTTCCTATTGTTACAGGAATGAACATTGGCAGAAGGATTGCAGGGCTTGTATAGCCAGTAGCCAGAATTCGAAGCATGTTGTGGCTTCGGCTTCGGGTGTGTTTGTGATAGAGAACTGTATGTCAGTTAACCCGACTTTCTGGGTATTGGATACCGGATCAGGATCTCATATCTGTAATTCGTTACAGGCTCTGAGAAACCTAGGGTTATCAAGAAAGGTGATATGACTCTCAGGGTTGCTAACGGAATGAGCATGTATGCTGAATCCGTAGGGGAATATCATCTAGGACTGACAACTGGGCAGATATTGATTCTGCGTGACTGTTTTTATGTACCAGGTGCGACTTGTAATATCATATCTGTATCCTTACTTTCTAAGGAAGGATATGATTTTACTTTTGTAAGCGATGTAGTAAACATCCACCTAAATCAAGTTCTGATTGGGTCAGGTACATTGAAAAACGGTATATACGTTTTGAATCAAGCTCAGGTCTTCAGTGTCCAGAACACACTTAAAAGAAAGTCTCCGGAATTAAATCAGGCTTTCTTATGGCATTGTAGACTGGGTCACATTAATGAAACACGGTTGACAAAGTTACATAAAGAAGGATACTTGGATCCGTTCGAGTACCAGTCTTATGCCACTTGTGAATCTTGTCTCATAGGAAAGATGACAAAGACTCCGTTTACTGGACACGGAGAAAGAGCAAGCGAGCTCTTGGGACTCATACACAGTGATGTGTGTGGTCCAATGTCTACACATGCGCGAAGTGGTTATTCATACTTCATTACTTTCACAGATGATTTCTCTAGGTATGGGCATGTCTTCTTGATGAAGCACAAATCCGAAGCCTTTGAGAAATTTCAGGAATACAAGAATGAAGTTGAAAAACAAACAGGCAAAAGTATCAAGACACTGAGATCTGATCGAGGTGGTGAATACTTGAGTGCCGAGTTTCTGGCCTACTTAAAAGAGAATGGAATTCTCTCTCAGCTTACTCCTCCATACACACCACAACACAACGGTGTATCGGATAGGCGGAATCGAACCCTATTGGATATGGTTCGTTCCATGATGAGTAAGGCTGAGTTACCGCGATCTTTCTGGGGTTATGCACTAGAAACAGCTGCATATCTTTTGAACCGAGTTCTAACTAAGACTGTGCCTACTACACCATATCAGATGTGGTGTGGGAAGAAACCCTATCTTAATCACATTAAGACATGGGGATGTCCAGCTTTTGTCAAAAAGCAGCATGCGGACAAGCTCGAGGCACGCTCAGTACAGTGTAAGTTTGTGGGATACCCAAAGAACTCCAAGGGGTATCTTTTCTATTACGCAGAGGAACTAAAGGTTTTTGTTTCTCGTCATGCCCGCTTCTTGGAAACTGAGTTTTTGGAAAACCAGATAAGTGGGAGCGCAATAGAACTGGAAGAAATTCCAGAACCACGAGCTATTACTGAAAGCTTAGTAGAACCAGAGGGTTCGAAAGAACAGGACATCCCAGCACCACTCCGCAGGAGTAGTAGGCAGTCTCATCTGCCCGAGAGATACTGTGGTTTTCTCATAGACGAGGATAGAGAGGATTGCACCATTGACTATGGTGAGCCTACTAGCTTCCAGCAAGCCATTCAGAGCGGTGACTCGGTAAAATAGCTGGATGCAATGCGGACCGAGATGGAGTCCATGTACACCAACAAAGTTTGGACTTTGGACTTTTCTCCAGAAGGGGTAAAACCCGTAGGCTGCAAATGGATCTTCAGAAAGAAGATTGGTGTAGATGGGCAGGTTGAAACCTATAAAGCTAGACTTGTAGCAAAGGGTTTTCGTCAAAAACCTGGTTTGGACTATGACGAGACCTTTTCTCCAGTGGCTATGCTCAAATCCATTCGGATCCTTCTTGCCATTGCTGCCTTCCACGATTATGAGATCTGGCAGATGGACGTAAAGACGGCTTTCCTAAATGGAAATTTGGAAGAGTGCGTCTTTATGGATCAGCCGGAGGGATTCATTCAGAGTGGGAGCAGCGGTAAAGTGTGCAAGTTGCTAAAGTCCATCTATGGACTTAAGCAGGCATCGCGGAGTTGGAACATCTGCTTTGATGATACTGTCAAGGAATTCGACTTTATCAAAAACCCAGATGAACCATGCATTTACAGTAAGATTGTAGGGAGAACTGTGGTATTTCTCGTCTTGTACGTGGATGACATTCTCCTAATAGGAAATGATATTCCTATGCTACAGTCAGTCAAAGGATTCTTGTCACAGAGGTTCTCCATGAAGGACCTGGACGATGCCAACTACATTCTGGGGATCCAGATCTATCGTGATAGATCTAAGAGGATGTTGGGACTTTCACAGTCAAGGTACATCGACACCATACTGAAAAGGTTCAGTAAAAAGATTCCAAGCGCGGTAATTTACCGGCTTGTCACGGGATCACCCTTTCCAAAGAGATGTCTCCCAAGACTGATTTGGAAAGGGATCGCATGTCTATTATACTCTACGCTTCTGCGGTAGGCTCTATAATGTATGCGATGTTATGTACCAGACCATATGTAGCATACGCATTGAGCGTTGTAAGCCGGTATCAGTCAAACCCAGGGGAGAAACACTGGATAGCGGTAAAGAACATTCTCAAGTACCTGAGAAGGACTAAGGAGATGTTCTTGGTGTATGGCGGAAAAGACCTCCAGATCGAGGCCTTTGCTGACTCCAGCTTCCACAGTGACAAGGATGACTCCAAGTCCATGTCGGGTTATGTATTTACCCTCAATGGAGGGGCGGTTTGCTGGAAGATCTCCA
Source organism: Agapanthus africanus (assembly GCA_030015575.1). Taxonomy (NCBI): domain Eukaryota; kingdom Viridiplantae; phylum Streptophyta; class Magnoliopsida; order Asparagales; family Amaryllidaceae; genus Agapanthus; species Agapanthus africanus. The sequence continues at coordinate 584,137,088 of CM057339.1, read as the reverse complement.
AGCAGGAAACCGTTGCTGACTCAACTATGGAAGCGGAGTACATAGCTGCTTGCGATGCCGTAAAGGAAGCTATCTGGATGAAGAAGTTCCTCACGGAGCTTCAGGTGGTTCCTACCCCAGACTGAAGCTCTACCCCAGACTCAGTTCGAGCGGCTGATCGAGATGATAGGTCTTCGATACGCCAGTACATGGCCCTAGTGCAAGTGGGAGATTGTTAGTGTATATGCCCTAGAGGCCATTACTATATCATACTAGTTTGTATATTAGTTGATGGAAGCTTGGGATATTCATAGTTGTATAGACAATCTTGCTCAAAATGGTAGTATGCTACTTGGTTTGTTTCTACTTCAATATGTGCATGTGTTTCTTTTAGCATATCGCTTATACATATTAGTAGAGCCCTTAGGATCTTTGCTTGATTACCAGCGTTGTGATGGCAGTCACATTTGTGGGGGCTGGGTAATCTATAAGCATATCCTTATACAGGTCCCTAGTCATAGGATTATCGAGACAGGGCATCGATACTCCGGAATAGACTAGCGTATGCGCTTCTCATCCCAGCAGGGGAGATGGTCTGTCCCACAGCCATCAGTACGTCGTACTGGAGATAGTATGCGGGTGCTCGTTAGGTTACGAGTACACTGGACATGACTCGTCGGGAACTGATGGTTGGTATTATACCTATCGTCGGTTATCAGTTCACAGGTGACATGAGTACAGCTTAGTCCGCTGACTTGATACTGTCACTTCGCCTCGAGTGTGTTCCCGCTGTACTTAGATTACTACCCTACCACGGCTCAAAGGAGTCTTGCAAACATGTAGTAGTTGGGTGCAGTCCCGAAGCACTTGGAGGCAGTGACGGTTAGACAGGATTCTTCTCTCCCGGTATTGGGGGTTGACATCGCGCTGTGTATAGGAGAGCCATTACACGAGTAGTCCCTGGCCAGGGCAAGCGAGATATACTGGTAGGTTTCCAGTGTTATCTCAGGGTGTTCTGGGCTACACTCCGACACGACTTGTACCGCTATTAGGGGACTGACGTTCACCACCACCCTAGGCCCGCCATGCAATGTATCAGACGAACAGACCGGACTGTACGGAGATTGTCACATACAGGCTCAGTAGGAGTTCGGATGGGTTTACCTCATCGGCCTTCTTATCGATATCTACCTGGGGACCGTTACGTACAGCTAGTGCCGCTTGCGGTCTGTGGTTAAACCCACTGCTAGCGCAGTGTCGAGTCTTTAGAGTCCCGCACAGAGAGTTTCCCTGCACTGAGTGAAACGTGTAGAGGCCGTATGGTTTTACGGCAGGGCTGCGGTCACTTACGTGCACTTGTGTGCGTATGCTGTTCGGGCAGGCAATACTAGTGGGTTTTGGTTTAAGCCGGATCCTAGTATTGTACGGATGAATTTGTTTTGTCTTCTGTGCATTCGCATTCTACGGAATGCGGATGCGGGTGTGTATGCACAGTTTTGAGGAGAGATAAAGGAGGAGGTGCCCCATTAGGGTTTTGGTAGTTGGTTCGGCCAAAACCGTTATATGGCGGGCTCATTAGGGTTTTGACAATTAGTTCGGTCAAAACCATTATGAGCCGGGGACATTATTTACTAATCCTTTATTGATAATTTTGTGATGTCTAATTGCATTGACCACCTTGACTACTCTTGACTTTGTTGACCCGTTGACCTTCATGAGAGGTCTACTCTTTGGATTTCTTTTTCTTTTATGGATTATGAAAATGGTCAATTCAATTTGTAGCCATCAACTTTATCATGAAAGGATTGGTAATGATGATAGTTTTGCATTATTGCAACCATGGTTCATTTTCTTTAGCTCACAATTGATTTTCATTTCTCTCTCTTGTTCTTGTGAGAAGAAAAGAAAAGCTCTCATGGTTGCTAGCTCCTCCTTCTTTCTCCTCTTGATTTCTTCTTTTGATCTCATGTGTTGAGAGAAAAAGATCCCACAAAGACAAACACTTCCATATATCTCTACTACACAACCTAGGGCATCTAGACTAGCGATCTCGTTGCCCTAGTTGCCTCGGCTCGAGGTGGAGCTCGGTGTACAACTCTCGGGTGGATCGTCTTCGACTCAAGGAGGCCGCGGAGGTAACCAAGATCCGGATCGTTCCTTAGAGCTTGGATGGACGAGCGGGACAGCGGAGAGAAGACCCGAAGGACCGGTTTCATGAGGTATAATTTCTACGGCATAGTAGTTAAAGCCTCTAGTAGTTTGCTAGTTTCTAGTTTAGCAAAGATCCGGCTTTTAGTCCATGTTGCCTTTGCGCTAAATAATTGTTTTTCGCCGTTTCCGCCTCACCGTAAGAACCGGGGTGAGCAACGTGGACCCCCTAATCATTCTAAAAATGTGATTTTTTCTGCATTAAAAATACTCAAAAAAATCAGCAGGTAATTATAAGGATTGCTATGAAAAACGACCCCCTAATCCCCTCAAACCGCCGCGGAACCGCAGCAAGACCAAGCCTTGCGCGGCGGTTCCGCGGCCGAAAGAGGGAATTAGGGTTTCATTTTTCTAGGGTTACATCCGTAGCTAATTCCTGATGCTTCTGGGAATTTTTAATTCTACTCAAGTGTTGAGTTTTCTGGAGATGTTTTGTATTCGTTGATTCGATCGGATAGTTTAACTTCGTTTAAGTTTTTCCGGTTAATTTTAGAACGTGTTAAAAAGTTCGAAAGGATATCAATAACTCACATTTTCCCCTGCCGAAAAATTTCCAAGTGTTGGATTTTTCCGTAGTTTAAGAACGTTCTTAGTCGTGCAAGTAACGCAGTGGACCCTCTAGAAGAACACAAACCTTAACTCGATTATGTGACCGTCTGAACTGCCTCTAAACCCCAGGGTTTGGGGCAGTACGGTGTTGCCACATGTGCGTTGGTTTGACCCTTCTACGGCTGGACCATTGGTACTGTAGCATGTGATGGATGTTTTTAAACTAATTTCAAGAGTTGAGAACTATTTGGGAAATCTTGGGTGTTTGATTATTCAATCGGAAAGTTTAACATTGTCTATTTATCTGGAATGTGATACAATATTTGGAATCCACAAGTGGTTATGAGATAACTAATTTGAATGTTATAAATCTAGCAGTTTAGTCTCAGATGATCGGTTGCCACGGAATTTTGATGCGATCAAAAGTCCGTCGCAATCACGTAGCGTACACGGATACTCGCCGGGTAAACTTAATGGATAGCCACGCCCCATAGTCCCGACCAAGTGACTGTAGGAGAACCCCTTCACCAAAAGCATCCGTTCGGGTGCTCGCGGCAGCGGTGTTCCGCCTTAGTGCACTTCGTCGACGGCATCCGGGGGTGCGGCAATCTACTAAAGTTTGCGACGAGCATTCGTTCAGGATGTCGGGAATCTTGTTGAATTGCCCGACTAGATATTGAAAAGTGTTTTCAAGATTGAGACTAAAATGCGGAGTTTATAATTGTTAGGCATGCGATGTCTAAGGAATTCATTTGGTTAGGCATGCGATGTCTAAGGAGGTTGCGGATTCCAACTGTTGTAGTTTTACACTTTCTTTTCTGCGACCGTAAGTGTAATATGTGGTGTATCGCCGGTTTCGTTGCTATACATCAACGACAATTGGGATACGCATATTTACTTACGTTGATGATATGTGATATTATGTGTTGCTGTGATATGTTATATTGGATCGTCGTGTTTTGAATAGCCGGGGGTTTTATGTGAGATGAGAGTTTTTCTTTTTCATTCATGTAAAATTCATTGTATGTAATATTCTTTTATTGGGGCACTTCCGGGCTGAGGATGATGTCACCATTGTATATTATTTAATTTTCCGCATTAGGTAGACCCAAGGCGGGGAGCACAAGTAACCGAGTTCTATGGTCCAGTGGGAGACCATCTCGAGGAGTCGAGACCGGGTCTCCTAACCCTAGAATTGGCAGAGTTGCTTGCCGCTCTCGTAGGGGTCTAGGGATGTGGGTTTGGCTATTCATCGCGGCCGTGGAATCCGCGTTTTATACAGGCTCGCATAAAACACGGAAATCCTAGTATATCTAATATTTCATATATGTTCTTCTGCTGCAATGTTCTGTGATGAGATCATATTACTGCCTGAGACGAATGTTTATATTTTCATATATGTTCTTCTGCTGCAATGTTCTGTGATGAGATCATATTACTGCCTGAGATGAATGTTTATATTATATATATGAGATATATGTTATATTGCAGATTTCGTTTCAAATGTGATGCTTGTGAAGCATAATAAAATTGGACTTCATTAATGAGATTAATGAAACTAAAAGAAACCTAAAGATGTTGTAGAAACTTGTCTCAAAAACTGGTAGCTCTAGTTCGTGCTTTGCATAGCGATGTTCCTTGTAGAACATCCAGCACCTTATTCGATAAGAAAAGAGCCGAGATCCCTTCACCGGGAGTGACCTCTTTAGTGAAACTAGCAGATGCTACAAACTCGGTTTGTCTTTTGATTGCTTCTATAGTTCTTGCTTTGCATAGTGATATTTGTGAAATATCCTGCACCTTATTCGATGAAGAAAAAGACGACGATCCCATCACCGGAAGTGACCGCTTTAGCAAAACTAGAAAAGGCCTCAAAAACACTCCATTTAAAAATCACTCGATTCTACAACGATATCAAGTTCATTACACAAAAGGTTTTCTTAAAAACCTGTCGTAGCCCTCCGTCATTTTAGGAAGTAGAGTACTTAGTATTCATGCTGCGTATGTCGACTTTAGTTGAGGCGTAGTGTACGGTAGCTAAGTGATGTCTTCCTACACAGCATATGATGCAATTAGTTAGGACATTCATGTGATTATGTCGACCATAGTTGAGGGTCATGTAGGGTGGGTCTAATTAATCATGAAATGACGGGTAGAACTTGACTAGTGCTTATGATATGTTGACCTTAGTTAAGGTCATAAGTGCTAGGGGTAAAATATTATTGGGAATTTCAAGTGTTGGAATTTGCAATTGCATACCTTCTATGAGATAGTTGGATCCCCATACCCGCTGCGAGTAAGAGTTACTCCTGGGAGAGTTTTACATATTACAATTAGCCGATCAAGTAGGTGTCTAGAAAGGTGTCAACGGGGTTACGCCCCTGGGAAAACGAGGTTTATTTTAATTAGGTCCGTACGAAAGCACGGGGAACCTCCCTCAAAGTACCGGCACTGTCCTGGCTGAAAGATTGGCGAACTTGTAGAGTGTAATTAATCCCGGGTAGTCTTTCCTTTTACGGTTTGAAGGAAGATTTGACTAAAACAGTGGGAGACATCCTGATTAGATATATTAAATAACCAATCTAATCTTGCAAGAGCATACACTGAGTGTTTTCTTCTCTCTCTCTCTCCTGGTAGCGACCATGTCATGCCTTAATCAAGATAATAATACGGATGTATTGACCGAACCCTCTTGTTATACTGAACTGGGGAACGTTGGTACCGCTCCAATTTATAATTGTTATAAAACCGAGCGGGAAATAGGGGATTACCAGAATTCCTGTGCCGCCCAAACGAAGAAAGTGCATGCTGATGCATCTTCTTCGGGTGTGTGTTCATTACACAAAACTGTTTCTCAGTATACTTTACTTCCTGGGTATGAGACACCGGATCAGGATCCCACATATGTAATATATTACATGGGCTATAGATAGGTAGAGAACTGAGAACGGGTGATAAGTTTCATGAGATAGAAAACGGTACAAGTGTTGCGGCCAAATCTGTTGGTAGTTATCACCCTGTATTACCAGAATACATTGATTCTGAACGAATGTTATTAGATACCGAACCTGATATACAACATCATATCAGTCTCTTTATTTATTAAAGAAGGATATAATTTTGTATTGCTGGATAATGTTTTGAACATTTCCTATATCAAGAGTTGATCGGTTCAAGCACGTTATCTAAGAGCATAGACGTTCTAAATCAAACCACAGTTTTTTAACATACAGAACACACACAAGAGGAAGAGTTCAGAAATGAACAAATCCTACTTAAGGTATTGTAGACTAGGTCATGCCAATATGACCCGACTAGCTGAAGTTACATTAAGATGTATATTTAAATCTGTTTGAATTTACATCTTGTGAAACTTGCCATTCATGTCACAAAGATAAGATGACCACAGCTCCGTTTATTGGAAACAGAGAAAGAGTTAGTGAACTCTTGGGATTGATACATGATGATGTATGTAAGTCCCCTGTCGACACATGCCAGGACTGGTTCTTTGTACTTCATTACATTCACTGATTATCTCTCAAGATTCGGACATATGTTCCTGTTGAAACATAAGTCTGAACCTTTTGAGAAATTCAATGAATATAAGTCAGAAGTAGAGAACCAAAAACGGGTATAAGTATTATGTCCTTTGATGAGATCAAGGAGGACAATACTTGAGCACGAGATTCCTGGACTATTCTAAAGGAGAATGAGATTCTCTCTCAGCATTACTCCTCCGTATACACCACAGCACCTCGGTGTATCGGGGTGGAGTAATCACACCCTATTTGATATGGTGCGCTCTACGATGAGTACTACTGAGTTTCCTATTTCCTTTTGGGGATTATGCACTTGTGAAGCTGCATACCTATTGAATAGGGTTCCGATCAAATCAGAAGCCTACCACTCCATATATGATATGGTATGGGAAGAGCCCATCTTTTAAGGATATTAAGATTTGGGGTTGTCCGGCTTATGTCTAAAGGCAAAATCCGGACAAAGCTCGAGGCAAGGTCAGTTCTGTAGAACTGGAAAAGGTCCCAGCTATACAAACTGCTACAGATGATTTGGTAGACCCGAAGGATTCAATAGTTTCCAACAAACCTCAACCTCTCCGCCGATCTAGTAGGGTTCCTCATCCACCTGAGAGATACTTCGGTTTCTCTATGACAGTGGGAGCGAGGATTGCATCATGAGATGATGACCTAACTAGTTTCGAGCTGGCCATCAGGAGTGGGACTCTGTAAGAATGGCTGGATGCTTAGCGATCTAAGATGGAATCCTTATACACCAACAAAGTATGGACTTTGGTTGCTTTATCTGAAGGGTTAAATCCCCATTAGAAGCAAGTATATCTTGAGAAGATTACTTGGTGTACATGGAAAAGTTAAGACTTTCAAAGCTATGCTTAAGTCCATCCAGATCCTACTTGCCATTGCTACATACCATAACTACGATATCTGGCGGTTGGGTGTCATGACAGCTATTCTAAAATGATAATTTAGAAGATAATGTCTATAAGTACACAGCCAGAGGGCTTCGTAGACAGTGGGAGCAGCGGAAACGTATGCAAGTTGCTTTATGGGATAAAGAAGGCATCGCGGAGTTGGAACGTCTGTTTTGATGTGGTAGTCAAAGAGTTTGACTTCATCAAAATGGTAAATGAACCTTGTATATACAAAAAGGTAGTAGGGAGTATGGTAGTGATCCCCGTATAGTACGTGGATGGCATACTCCTGATAGGGAAGGACTTTCCTATGCTACGCTCGGTCAATCTCCTCTTATCACAATGATTCTCCATATAGGATCAAGGTGATACCTCCTAAATCCTAAGTTTTATATCTATGAGATAGATCTAATTGGATGTTAGGATTCTCACTAGTTGTAGTGAGATGGTATCAATCGATCCTGAGGAGAATCACTGGAATGGTTCCAAGGTGATAAGGACGACTGAATGTTAGTCGCAGGCATTGTCTTTACCCTCAGTGGAGGGACGGTATGTTGGAAGAGTTCCAAGCTAGATACCGTGACATACTAGACGATTAAAGGCTAGACACATCGTTACCAAAGATGCTACCAAAGAGGCAGTCTGGATATAGATAATAGTTCATGAGATGAACTCGGTTCCAACCATTGTGTGACAATAGAGTTATGGCTTTGGCCTAGGAACCCCCGTCCCATCAGAAATCCAGATATAATTCAAAGGCAGTATCACCTGATCATGGAGATGGCTGATCTCCAGCGAGATCGAGGTTAGGAGTGTAGACACAGAGGAAAACAGCGCGGATCCACTCACAAAGGTCTATTTCCTAGAGACTTTTATGGGATGGTTGAGTATGATATACTTCAACCACTGCTGATTGTTGGGTATGTGATACCACAGCAGATGGCCCTAGTGCAAGTAGGAGATTGTTAGTTATATGTATGCCCTAGAGGCCATTACTGTACATACGATGTATATTGTAGTGGATGCTTGGACATATATAGGTAGGACTTTCTTGCTCGACATGATAGTATGCTATCTGGTTGCTCTTTATCTTAACATGTACTCTGATTGTCTCTATGTTACATGTTGATAAAGCCCTTAGGATAAGAACTTGACTACGAGGACTATGATGCAGATCATACTAGTTGGGACAGTGTAGTCGCCAAGTACATCCTTCAAATGGTCCTAGTCGTGGGAGTACCGAGACAGGGCATCAATACTCCAGAGTAGACTAGCGTATGCGCTTCTTGACCTATATGATGGGCAATGGATGATCCCATATCCATTTGTGTTTGACATCAGAGAAGGTATACGGGTGCTCAGTGAAAACTGGGTACACTGGACGGACTCGCCGAGAACTCCCAGATGGTATTATACCTCACGTCAGATGGCAGTTCTCTGGTGACTCTGGTAAAGGTTAGTCAGTAGACCCGAGATCGTCATAGAGTCTTATTCCCACTGTGCTTTGATTTCCATCATACCACGTCCAATGGGGCATGCAAAAAGGTGGCTTTTAGGTACAGTCCCAAATCACATGGAGGCAATGAGCGATAGGAGGGGTTTCGTCTCTCCCGATATAGGGAGTTGATGTTGCGCTGTGTTCGATTGGCTATAACTGGAAATCCCTGGCCAGGGTTGCTGAGATTTACTGGTAAGTGTTATCAGTAGTTTCTCGAACTGTTATAGACCTCATATCGACACGACTTATCAAGCTACTGGGGTCTGACATTTACCACCCCTAGGCGAGATATGCGACATATCAGACGAAGAGACCGGACTGTACGGGAGTGTTACTGATTGGATTCGCTGGAGAAAGTATAGGCTTGCTTGTTGATCTTCTGATCTCTCAATACCCGGGTGGCCGTTACGTTTAGCAGACCGCTTGCGGATTGTGGGTGTTTGATATGATCATCACCTACTGCCGGCGTATTGACGAGTCTTTAGAGTCCTACACAGAGGTTTCTTAGCTCAAGCGAAACGGAGTAGGAGCGCATATGTGATATGTGCGGGAACGAGATTAATACGAGTATGTGATACCGCATTATATTCTCGTGATGTGTGACATAATTGGTTATATGTGATATAGCCAAGTTTTCGGATCGAGCGTTGATTCGATAAGATGTCGCATTTGATATTAGTCGGTTATATGTGGTATAGCCGGATTATTAAATCAAGAGTTGATTTGATAATATAATGTATAATTATATATTTGATATATTATAATACATTAACTAATAGTAAGCTCACAATTGTTTTCTTTTCTCACATGATGTACACATTGTATATATATACGCGATATGTACATTTGTGTACATGGATTGTGTCATGTTTGATGATGCATAAAAGATGGGTGTATGAGATTAACACATTGCTAGGGTTAAGTTAGGGTTTCTATTTATGTTAAGCTAATTCAAAAGAGATTGAGTTAGTTATGCTAAAGCTTGCACAAAAGCTTATGGATAAGCTTATGGATAAGCTTTGAGAAAGTCAACCCTTTTGTCTAATTTAAGATATTTATCAAACCCAACCTTTAACCATAGCCATGAGTTAATTCTCTACATGAGTTAGCCATGAGGGCTTAACTCAACCATGGGTGCAATAATTCATTAGGATGAATTATTCACAAGTCTTCTTCTTCTTCTTCAAGCTCCATGAAAAAGCTTGCTATCTCTAATGGAGTTTTGAGATAAAGTGTGAGAAAATCAATTCTAAAGTGAGCCCACCTCCTACTTCTTCATCCTCTACCACTTGCCATGTAGTAGAGTGTGTTCTCTTCACAAAGTTCATGACCTAGTGAAGGAATAGCTTGATTCAGTGTCTCCTCGACGTAGATCATCTTCGGCCTCGAAGTCATCGATGCAAGCAAGTTCGTTTCTTCATAGAGCCTCTTTAGAGTCCGGGGTTTGAGATCGCAGCGAAGGGGGCTACTACACGGAGCTATTTGAAGTGAAGGACCGGACTACAAAGGTTATAATCCCAAACTCTTAGAAGTAAAGTTATTTACTTGCTTATTGATTTCACATAATCTCTAGTATTCGATCTTGGTTAGGGTTGTTCGGCACGTCTAAAATTTGAATCGGGCATGGTTGATGCCTTGTATAACCTTGTGAGAGTGCCTAATAACCCTACAGTGGTATCAGAGCAAAGCTAGAGCTTTAGGCGAAGTCTAGACGAAGTTTAAAGTCCGATCGAACCCCGAAACCCCATTTTACACTCTTCTCTGGAAATTTTCTAAAAATGTGATTTTTTCTGCATTAAAAATACTCAAAAAAATCAGCAGGTAATTATAAGGATTGCTATGAAAAACGACCCCCTAATCCCCTCAAACCGCCGCGGAACCGCGGCAAGACAAACCTTGCGCGGCGGTTCCGCGGCCGAAAGAGGGAATTAGGGTTTCATTTTTCTAGGGTTACATCCGTAGCTAATTCCTGATGCTTCTGGGAATTTTTAATTCTACTCAAGTGTTGAGTTTTCTGGAGATGTTTTGTATTCGTTGATTCGATCGGATAATTTAACTTCGTTTAAGTTTTTTCGGGTAATTTTAGAACGTGTTAAAAAGTTCAAACGGATATCAATAACTCACTTTTTCCCCTGCCGGAAAATTTCCAGGTGTTGGATTTTTCCGTAGTTTAAGAACGTTCGTAATCGTGCAAGTAACGCGGTGGACCCTCTAGAAGAGCACAAACCTTAACTCGATTATGTGACCGTCTGAACTGCCTCTAAACCTTAGGGTTTGGGGTAGTACGGCGTTGCCACATGTGCGTTGGTTTGACCCTTCTACGGCTGGACCATTAGTACTGTAGCATGTGATGGATGTTTTTAAACTAATTTCAAGTGTTGAGAACTATTTGGGAAATCTTGGGTGTTTGATTATTCGATCGGAAAGTTTAACATTGTCTATTTATCTGGAATGTGATACAATATTTGGAATTCACAAGTGGTTATGAGATAACTAATTTGAATGTTATAAATCTAGCAGTTTAGTCTCAGATGATCGGTTGCCACGGAATTTTGATGCGATCAAAAGTCCGTCGCAATCACGTAGCGTACGCGGATACTCGTCGGGTAAACTTAATGGATAGCCACGCCCCGACAAAGTGACTGTAGGAGAACCCCGTCGCCAAAAGCATCCGTTCGGGTGCTCGCGGCAACGGTGTTTCGCCTTAGTGCACTTCGTCGACGGCATCCGGGGGTGCGGCAGTCTACTAAAGTTTGCGACGAGCATTCGATCAGGATGTCGGGAATCTTGTTGAATTGCCCGACTAGATATTGAAAAGTGTTTTCAAGATTGAGATTAAAATGCGGAGTTTATAATTGTTAGGCATGCGATGTCTAAGGAATTCATTTGGTTAGGCATGCGATGTCTAAGGAGGTTGCGGATTCCAACCGTTGTAGTTTTACACTTTCTTTTCTGCGACCGTAAGTGTAATATGTGGTGTATCGCCGGTTTCGTTGCTATACATCAACGACAATTGGGATACGCATATTTACTTACGTTGATGATATGTGATATTATGTGTTACTGTGATATGTTATATTGGATCGTCGTGTTTTGAATAGCCGGGGGTTTTATGTGAAATGAAAGTTTTTTTTCATTCATGTAAAATTCATTGTATGTAATATTCTTTTATTGGGGAACTTCCGGGCTGAGGATGATGTCACCATTGTATATTATTTACATTTCCGAATTAGGTAGACCCAAGGCGGGGAGCACAAGTAACCGGGTTCAATGGTCCAGTGGGAGACCATCTCGAGGAGTCGAGACCGGGTCTCCTAACCCTAGAATTGGCAGAGTTGCTTACCGCTCTCGTAGGGGTCTAGGGATGTGGGTTTGGCTATTCATCGCGACCGTGGAATCCGCGTTTTATACAGGCTTGCATAAAACACGGAAATCCTAGTATATCCAATATTTCATATATGTTCTTCTGCTGCAATGTTCTGTGATGAGATTATATTACTGTCTGAGACGAATGTTTATATTATATATATGAGATATATGTTATATTGCAGATTTCGTTTCAAATGTGATGCTTGTGAAGCATAATAAAATGGGACTTCATTGATGAGATTAATGAAACTAAAAGAAACCTAAAGATGTTGTAGAAACTTGTCTCAAAAACTGGTAGCTCTAGTTCTTGCTTTGCATAGCGGTGTTCCTTGTAGAACATCCGGCACCTTATTCGATAAGGAATGAGCCGAGATCCCTTCACCGGGAGTGACCTCTTTAGTGAAACTAGCAGATGCTACAAACTCGGTTTGTCATTTGATTGCTTCTATAGTTCTTGCTTTGCATAGTGATATTTGTGAAATATCCTGCACCTTATTCGATGAGGAAAGAGCCGACGATCCCTTCACCAGGAGTGACCACTTTAGCGAAACTAGAAAAAGCCTAAAAAACACTCCATTTAAAAATCACTCGATTCTACAACGATATCAAGTTCATTACGCAAAAGGTTTTCTTAAAAACCTGTCGTAGCCCTCCGTCATTTTAGGAAGTAGAGTACTTAGTATTCGTGCTGTGTATGTCGACTTCAGTTGAGGCGTAGTGTACGATAGCTGGACGCACTCTCTCCAAAGAGATGTCTCCCAAGACTGATTTGGAGAGAGCTCGCATGCAAGGGATACCCTATGCTTCGGCAGTAGGCTCTATCATGTACGTGATGCTATGTACCAGACCCGATGTAGCATACTCACTAAGTGTAATGAATAGGTATCAAGCAGATCCAGGAGAGAGTCACTGGACAGCTGTGAAGAGCATTCTCAAGTACTTGAGAAGGACTAAAGAGATGTTCTTGGTGTGTGGTAATGGAGAACACCAGGTGGAGTCCTTTACCGATTCAAGCTTCTAAAGTGATAAGGACGACTCTAAGTCGCACTCGGGATTTGTCTTTACCCTAAATGGAGGGGCGGTTTGTTGGAAGAGTTCCAAACAAGAAACTGTGGCAGACTCGACGATCGAGGCTGAATACATCTCTGCCAAAGAGGCTGTCTGGATGAAGAAGTTCATCACTGAACTTGGAGTGGTTCCGTCCATTGTGCATCCAATACCTTTGTATTGTGATAACAATGGAGCTGTGGCTTTGGCCAAGGAACCCAGGTCCCATCAGAGATCCAGACATATTCTGAGGCGGTATCACCTGATCTGGGAGATAGTTGATCGCCGAGAGATCGAGGTCAGGAGAGTTGACACGAAGGACAGCACTGCGGATCCACTCACGAAGTACATACCCCAAATACAATTTGAGAGACTCTTCGAGATGTTGGGTATGGGATACTACAACAGCTGGCCTTAGTGCAAGTGGGAGATTGTTAGTTATATATATGCCCTAGAGGCCATTGTTGTACATATGATGTATATTACAGTGGATGCTTGGATATATAGAGAGAGGACTTTCTTGCTCGACATGATAGTATGCTATTTGGTTTCACTTTGTCTTAACATGTTGACTTGTATTGGTTTACTGTCTTGTTCTCACATGCTGATAAAGCCCTTAGGATATGTACTCGACTACTAGGACTATGATGCAGACCATAATAGTGGGGCCAGGGTAGTCCAAGAGTACATCCTATAACTGTTCCTAGTCGAGAGAGTATCTAGACAGGGCATCGATACTCCAGAGTAGACTAGCGTATACGCTTATCGACCCATATGATGGGCGATGGATGATCCCATATCCATTGGTGTTTGACATCAGTGAAGGTATACGGGTGCGTAGTGGAGACTGGGTACACTGAACGGACTCGCCGAGAACTCCTAGATGGTATTATACCTATCGTCAGATAGCAGTTCTCTGGTGACACTGGTACAGGTTAGTCTGTAGACCCGAGATCCTCATAGAGCCTTGTGTGATTCCCACTGTGCTTTGATTTCCACCTTACCACGTTCATGAGAATGTGCAAAACGGTGGCTTTTGGGTACAGCCCCGAATCACATGGAGGCAATGAGCAATAGGAGGGGTTTCGTCTCTCCCAGTATTGGGGGTTGATGTTGCGCTGTGTTTGATTGGCTATAACTGGAAGTCCGTGGCCAGGGATGATATGGAGATCTACTGGTATGTGTTATCAGTAGTTTCTCGACCCGTTATGAGCCTTACATTGACACGACTTATTGGTTACTGGGTCTGACGTTTACCACCCCTAGACTAGATATGCGACATATCAGACGAATAGACCGGACTGTACGGGAGTGTTACTAATTGGATTCACAGGAGTATGTACAGGCTTACTTGTTGATCTTCTGATCGCTCAATACCCGGGTGGCTGTTACGTTTAGCTGACCGCTTGCAGCTTGTGGGTGTTTGATATGATCATCACCTACTGCCGGCGTATTGACGATTCTTTAGAGTCCTACACAGGGGTTTCCTGGCTCAGGCAAAACGGAGTAGGAGCACATATGTGATATGTGCGGGACTGAGAATAATACGTGTATGTGATACCGTATTCGATTCTCGCGATATGAGATATCGGCCGGGTATATGTGATATAGCCGGGTCATCGGATCAAGTATTGATTCGATGAACTGATACATATTATATTAGTCGGTTATTTGCAAAATAGCCGGATTATCGGATCAAGTGTTGATTCGATAATTTAATGTATAATTATATATTTGATATATTACATTGCATTAACTAATATAAGCTTACTTAAATGATTCTTTTTCTCACTTGATGATACATTGATATATATGTGATATATGTTAATTATATTATTTTCTTTTGTTATATAATATATATTATATATGTGATATATAATATTGTAACATGTTAGGGTTACATATGCAACTAGGGTTTAGAGATTAAACCATGCTAGGGTTTAAACTTGGGTTAACATTTTCTTTTTAGATAATTCTTATTTGGATGGAGAAGTTTTGGAGAAGTTTCATGTTGCTTTGACAAAGTCCGCCTTCTTTGTTTTATCCTTGATATTTGTTGACCTAACCTTTTAACCCTAGCCTATGGTTAATACTCTACAAGGGTTAAGCATGACATGCTTAACCCTTGGTTGCATTTCTAACCTCAACAATAATTCATTTTCATTCATCACAACTTCATCTTCTTCTTCCTCTCTCTAAAAGCTTTCTAGCTTTTATTTTGTGATGATTGTTTTGTGAGAAAAAGAAAACAAAAGAGAGCAAAATTCCTACTTCATCATCCTCATCTATTCTAGCCACTTAGATTAGGGTGTTTGCTTCACTAATACCTTATTAGTGAAGTGAGAGCTTGGGTTTGTGATTCTTCAAGGTAGATCATCTTTGAAAGTGAAGACTTCAAGCTAGCATGGATCATTCACCTCATGGAGCCTCTCTAGAGTTCGGGAGCTTGATGATCATAGCGAAGGGACCTCAACTCGGAGCTTATGAAGCGAAGGAACGGACTACAAAGGTTGTAACCCCAAACTCTTAGAAGTAAAGTTGTTTACTTGTAGTTTTACTTTGATTCTCTAGTTAAAGATCTAGGGTTAGGGTTATCTAGAATGGCAAAAATTTAAACTTGGCATCGATGATGCCTCCCGAAACCTTACTGTCGTTGTAGATAACCCAACAGTAGTATCAGAGCCTAGCTCGAGAATTAGACGGATTGTGTAGGATTACGAAACCGAAACAACTCCGAAACTTGACGCATCAAAACCATGTTTCTGTCGATTTTTTTATGAGCTCTAAAAATTTTTTAAACGACTGCTGAATGTTGTATTTGATATAACATGAACACTGGTGAAATTTGAGGCAATTCAGAGAATTTTTGGTCGGCCACATACCCCCTCATCTCGGGTCAAATCCGAGCACCCCCCCCCCCCTCAAATTTTTTCAGTGTTCCACTAACTAGGTTTTGGTGTTTCAGGTGTTGTTTATTTTTGCTAAAATGGCATGTGATGTTAATTTACAGCATTAACTATTCGGAGTGTTTCGTATTCATAATTCTAGTTTTATTTCGGTTATTTTAGACGGTGTTAAAAAGTTTGATCAGATATCAAATACCTACTTTAACCCTTGTCGGAAAAATTTTCAAGAGTTGGATCTTTTTCATAGTTAAAGAACATTCAAATATCGTGCAAGTGACGCGATGGACCCTCTAGAAGAATGAAACCTTAACTCGATTATGTGACCGTCAGAACCGCCTTTAAACCCTAGGGTTTGTGGTAGTTCAGCGTTGCCACATGTGAGGCGTTGGTTTGACCCTTCTACGGCTGGTCCATTGGTACTGTGGCATGTGATGGATGCTTTTAAACTAAGTTCAAGTGTTGAGCATTTAGGGAAATTTTGGGTGTTTGTTGATTCGATCGGAATGTTTAACGTCGTCTAGCTTTTTCTGGATTGTGATATAATATGTGGAATTCATATAGTTAGGCATGAAGTGTTAGTTTTAGGGGAATGAAATGATTTTTTTATTCATCATCATGTTACCTTATATAGGCTTAAAAATTTACATATAGCCCATTGGGCTTTACAAAATGTCATTTTGCCCATCCCATGCCTCATGTGCTCATTTCTTTTGCACATGAGCCATGGGCTTTACAAAAATTTGGCTTTATGCCCATTTTCCTTACATTCATGCATAAAAAATTACATCAAAATTATTTATTACATGATTTTTTATTTTGGCATGGGGGAGGCCGGCCGCGGGGCTCGACTTAGGCATGGGCCCACTTGCTTGGGCTTGGGCCCGCTTACTTGGAGTTGACCTTGACTTTGACCCGGTTAATTGGGGTGCAAATTTTGACCCTAACAAAGTGCCCCATCAATAAATGCACACCGCATATGTGGGTCGCTTGCATGAAATTGATGGATCTTCTTTCACATGGAGGCGACTTGATTTGGTTCCCGCTTTTTGGGAAGCTGGCACTGCCCTTTTTACGACATGGACGGTCGATACTTGACATGTCCCCGAGACGGAGTGTCCGTGGTAGACGTTTCCGCTGCATGGAGTGATTTGGTTCCCGCTTTGTGGAAAGCTGGCACTGCCCTTTATACGACATGGACGGTCGACGCTTGACGCGACTCCGAGACGGAGTGTCCGTGGTAGACTTTTCCCTGGTACGGAGTGATTTGGTTCCCGCTTTGTGAGAAGCCTGCACTGCCCTTTTTACGACATGGTAGACGTTTCCCTGGCCCGGAGTGATTTGGTTCCTGACTTGTGGGAAGCCTGCACTGCCCTTTTTACGACCTGGACGGTCGACACTTGACGCGTCTCCAAGACGGAGTGTACATGGTAGGCTTTTTCCAGGCCCAGAGTGATTTGGTTCCCGATTTGTGGGAAGCCTGCACTACCCTTTTTACGACATGGACGGTCGACGCTTGACGCATCTCCGAGACGAAGTGTCCGTGGTAGACTTTCTCCAGGCCCGGAGTGATTTGGTTCCCGCTTTGTAGGAATCCTGCATTGCCCTTTTTACGACATGGACGGTCGACGCTTGACGCATCTCCGAGACGGAGTGTCCGTGGTAGACTTTTCTCTGGCCCGGAGTGATTTGGTTCCCAATTTGTGGGAAGCCTGCACTGTCCTTTTTACGACATGGACGGTCGACGCTTGACGCGTCTCCAAGACGGAGTGTCCGTGGTAGACTTTTTCTTGGCCCGGAGTGATTTGGTTCCCGCTTTGTAGGAAGCCTGCACTGCCCTTTTTACGACATGGTCGGTCGACGCTTGACGCGACTTCGAGACGGAGTGTCCGTGGTAGACTTTTCCCTGGCCCGGAGTGATTTGGTCGACGTGCCCCCCAGCACGAAGTGTCTCTGGTCGACGTTTCCCCGTGGCGGAGTGTCTGTAGTCGATGTGCCCCCAGCATGGAGTGTCTGCTTGACGTTTCCCCGTTACGGAGTGTCGGCTGTTGGACGCAGAGGTCGATGTTGGAATTGGTTGGTTTGATTTGTGTTGACAATAACATCGTTGCACCGGAATATGGTACCAGGAGCGAATCATCATTTGCCATGAGTGGATTAGGGGATTTTGGTTTTGGTTGGCATCTGCATTGCTGCACTGGAATAATGCCAAGAGCAACTCATCATTTGCCCCGGGAGGATTTGGGAATTTTGGTTTTGGTTTGGCCTCAGCACCGCTTACACTGGAATATGGTACCAAGAGCGAATCATCATTTGCCTTTGCCCGTTGGGGAGCGATGGCTTAGGAGACAAGTTTAGGTCCCTATCACCTAAGACTTTTCAATTTTTACGAGCCGTAAGGGCCCCATAAAAGCATTTTCTCCCTACGAGTCGAGAGGATCCCGTAGGTGTATTTTCTCCTCAGGAGTCGTGGGGACTCCTAAGTGTGTTGCTCCTTTGTGAGTCGTAAGGATCTCACGCGGGAGTTTTCTCCTCACAAAGTCGAGAGGACTTTGCGAGTGCATTTCATCTCTTTTTCACGAGTTTGCGCCCTTTCGGTTTTTCACAAACTCGCCAGCAGTCCTGCTGTTTTTACTCAAGAAGCCCTTTCGGGTTTTCATCCGTGCCCATTTTGCTTGTGGACATAACTTTTTTAATTTTTTTTGTTTTTATTTTTTTTTGGGAATCTTCATCGCTGGTGGGACTTTGAATGTGGTCTCGCCGGTAAGACTTGGGAAAGATTGGGATCGTTTTACGCCCGTGGATTGTATACGGTTTTGCAGGATGTATGATCCAGACCGTAGGGCCGGAAGAATTTCGGGACTTTGTCGGCGTCTGCATCGCTGTACTGGAATATGGTACCAGGAGCGACTCATCATCCTCCGTTAGGGTATGGGATTTAGGATTTGGTTGGCGTCTGCATCGCTGTACTGGAATATGGTACCAGAAGCGACTCATCATTCGCCGTCGGGAATTTGAGTTTTGGTTGGCGTCTGCATCGCTGCACTGGAATATGGTACCAGGAGCGACTCATCGTTCGCCATTGAGATATTCGGGAATTGGTTTTTTAGATCGGCATCTGCATTGCTGCACTGGAATAATGCCAGGAGCAACTCATCATTTGCCTTTCCCTGTTGGGAAGCGATGGATTAGGATACAGGTTTAGATCCCCATCACCTAAAGCTTTTCAATTTTATGGGCCATAAGGGTCCCATAAAAGCATTTTCTCCTTACGAGTCGTAAGGATCCCGTAGGTGCATTTTCTCCTTAGGAGCCGTGAGGACCCCCAAGTGTGGTTTTTCTTTATGAGTCGTAAGGATCCCACAAAGGTTTGTTCTCCACATGTATCGTGAGGACACATGAGTGGGTCTTCCCAATGGACCATAATTCCAAGGGCGGAGACCGGCCGCTGGACGGGTGATTGCGGTAGGGTATGGGTATGATGAGAATTATTTGAGCCCGTGGATTGTGTACGGTGGTCAACTTGGGGACCAACCGTAGGGCTGGGGGAATTTTGGAAAGTTGGATTTTGGTTAGCGTCTGCATCGCTGCACTGGAATATGGTACCAGGAGCGACTCATCATGCGCCGTTTTTTTTAATTTTTTTTATTTACCGCGATTGCTCCATCATTTCAGCTTTTCTTATCGCGAAGGTCGCGATTTCCCTATCATTTCGGCTTTTTATTCGCGGTTGCCCCATCATTTCGGCCTTATTTTCATTTATTTTTACTCGCTGATTTTTATTGCGAGTTGCCCCATCATTTCAGCTTTTTATTATATATATATATATATATATATATATATATATATTTTTACACATTTTTACATCCTGAGTTTAACGAATTAGAGGCCGACTGTTCCCAGTTTAATGACGTGGTGGTCGACTGTTTTCAGAGAAAGGCAGATGTCTGAGAGAATCAGTTTCACGGAGGACTTCGGTCTCCGTTTGTATGAAATTGACGGTCGCGGCTTGACTGTTTGTTAACACGCCTTTAGACAGTTCTATCTCTCCTGCCTTGTGTTGCTTTTCGGCCCAATCTTTGAAGACGAAGCAGTCCTCAATGGAATGACCTATCACTCTGTGATAGGGGCAGTATTTGGGGTCATCGGTCATATTCGCTTCTTACGGTCTTTTTGATTCTGGCAATTATAGACCGTTTCTTAGGGCATCTTTGAATATTTTACGGATTTTGTCCCTTCTGAAGGAATAGACCTTATCCAGCTTCTCTTTCAGTGGAGCTTCTCCTCCCTCTCCGAACACTGGCTTCCGAGGCCGGTTGGCATTAGGCCCGCTCATCCCTTGCTTATTTCGGTCAGCCGAGGTGTTGAAAGATTCAGAATCGTCAGGATTTCCGCCTTTGCGATTATCGTCCTTTTGGTTTCTCCAGGACCTATTGTTATTTTGGGAATCCGAGGAGGACTCCTGCTTTGAGCACTCCAGCATCTGAACTTCCTGGTCAGCTCTTGGAATGTTTTGAGACCCGCGGTGCATAAAAACGGGGCCATCCAATTGTTGAGATTTCCGACGAGGAGACTAACAGATTGGTCCTGCTCTATCGACGGTTCACATTTGACGGAGAGATTGCGCCATCGGGTTATGAAATCCGTGCTACTTTCGTTGTTCTTTGGCTTGGTCCTTACAAGGTCCGCAATGGTGATCTTATCGCTGACGCTCATGAACCTCTGCCGAAACAACGACTCCATTTGGACTAAAGTTGTAATAGAGCCATCTGGTATGCTCGCGTACCAATCGAAAGCGACATCGGTTAAGCTATTAACGAATTAGCGGAGGAGAAGCGCATCATTGCCCCCAGTATTCCCGCATGAGGCTTTAAAATGGGCAATGTGCTGATTCGCATTTCCCGTCCCATCAAATCTTCCAAATTTGGGGATGACATAGCCACTAGGAAATTCTACCAGATCATACTTAGCAGGATATGGTCTCCCGCTACTGCTAGCATCTTTTTGCGCTTCGGCTTCGGCTACCAATGTTTTGACTTTGTTGGCAACCAAATCCATTATTTGATCTTGAGTTAGCGGGCTACTGTCATCGGTAGCCAAGACATTTCCCGAGATAAGATGCGACCGACTTTCATGCGGTCCGCCCACCTTTGGATTTGAGGGAATAGGCGTCGGCTGCGTTAGGACATCATTTCCCTATTCATGAGCAGAGCCCCGCGCTTTATTGGGCGGCTGAGAGGCAAGTCGGGTCGTGAGCTGCAAGACGACATTCGTCAAGTCGTCAATTTTGGAGTAAAGTTTGGCCATCTCCTTGTCTTTACTTATGAGCTGTTTTCGGAGCTCTTGAAGGAGTTGCTGCTCTGCGTTCTTGGGACGGAAGATTGGCTCCTCTTCGCTTTCCGAGCCCGACTCCTCATGAACTAAGGGCCTTTTCTGCTTATTAGCCTCACTGGAAGGGTCTTCATTACCTTCCAGAGGAGGCTGGTCGTGGAATGTGGCAGCCATATTCACACCAGATTGGATTTGAGATGCGGTGGCCTCATCCTTGATTTTGCTGCGAAGGTTGTCGCTGGGACGCGTGCCCACCATGTAAACAGTGTGGATAACACATTCAGCCATCCTTTCATCACTGGAAGCTGGTTTCGCAGAGCGGTCCGGGCTTTGGAAATTCAAAAAATTTAACATGGCTGGAGCCCTTGCCCTTTTGTTGGCTCTGTATCTGAGCCGCTTCTACCTCAGCTTCTCTGCCTTGAGCGCTTGGCAGGCTTCTACTCTTCGGGAAGCCGCCATAGGCCGAGTGATGGGGAGGCTTGAGAAGACATCCGCCCGCATGTCCGTCGAGGTATCGCCTGGGCTTGCCCGCGACGTCTGGCAACTTCTTTTGTTCTGACGGCTTTGCCCCCAGCTGGGGCCATGGAGAGCCGTTTGAACACCGACTCGCGTCTGGGTTGGGGCGCCCTCGAGACCACCACATTTGGCCTCTTGCCTTTCGAGGTCAGTTTGTTGGTTACCGAAGCTTGAAGAGCAGGGACGGCGTTAGCTGGCACGAATAGAATAGAGCCAAATGGTAGCGGTGGCTCCTCCCACTGTCGCCCGAGACTGGCCGGAAGGACCGTCCTGGTGTCCATCTTCATCGTGTAGAAGAAGGGTGTTGTGCTGAGAGCTGAGATCGTCCTTGGAGACATTTTGCTGCGTCCGAAGATTGCGATTGAAAAACGTTAACCTGCACAAAAAAAAGCATGATTTCAGTACAGGAAATTGATATGCATATTAATTGAGTTCGAATGAACGTTTAACCCGAAATATGGGAGGAGAGAAATGGTCCAACCGGGCGTGCCAGAATCTGTAGTATGTTTTTCGTCACCCCATTGAGATGGGAATACGCACGCGCTTGTCAGGCGCATTACAGATTCCCCCTGCCTAGGGTAGGCTGGGGTTTATTAATTGTGGGGATCCGAATCTCCGGCAGCCGCGGACTAAGCTGCCGTTAATTACCCCCCCCCCCCACCCGCCTTTGGTGTGAGACAACCTCCGATTGACGGGTCAAGCGGGTCATGCGAACTCAATGTGCAGTGTTGTGTTTTGAAGGGGTTTTGAATATATCGGGGGGCCCGCAGAGTTTTTACGGGGGTCCCGCTACCCGGATAGTGTAAGTACACGTTACCTACCCCGGTGCTTACGGGAGGCGGAATAGGTAAAAAACGGATTTTTAACACAAGGTAACATGGACTAAAAATGGAGGATCTTTGCTAAGCAAAAACTAGCAAACTAACTACAAGTTCTAGCTACTCGGTTAGAAGGTTATACCTAGATCTTGAACTCTTTCTCTTCTTGTTGTGGTCCTCCTCCTTGCTTGCTCCTTGGAGTGGTGTAGACGGCTCCTCCTCGTTGTCTTCTCTTTGCCGAAGAAAGATCCACCCGAAGGCCTCTACCTTGAGCTCCTACCTCAACCAAGAGGTAACTAGAGTGCTTGGCTTGCTAAACCTAGAACCCTAGAATTAGTAGAGAGAAGTCTTGATGGTTTTGTCTCACAAGCTCATGGTTCTCAACACATTAGAGATGAGAGCTTTGAGAGAGGAAGAGGAAGAGATAAACATGAGAGAGAATGATAAGAAAAATAACAACCATTTCTCATATGAGAGAAAATGATAATAATAATAATAAATAAAAGAAATTAGGATGGTTAGTTTGGAATGACCATTATCATTTCACATTAAATGAAATTTGCAAGAATCAAGAAGCATCTTGCAAGTGAAATGATGATGGTCAAAAGGTCAACAAAAGTCAACCGGTCAACCAAAGTCAAAATGTCAACAAAAGTCAAATGGTCAACTTAACCATGGCACAATTATCCTTAATTAATATCATTAATCATATTTCTCATTCTCATTAGGGTTAAGAAAAAGTCAACGGTCAATAACCCTAATGAGGTTTCTCTGCCTCTGTCAACTGTGCATACATACCCGCATCCGTGTTCCGAGGAACACGAATACAATGAGACAAAACCAATCCCAAAACAAATACTAGGATCTGGCTTAAACCAAAGCCCGCTAGTAATAACTGCCCGGACACCAAACGTGCACAAGTGCGCGGATGTGAACGAACCCCGTCGCAAAACCATGCGACCTCTACTCTATTTTGCCCAAAGGCGAACAGCCCTCTGTGTGGGACTCTAAAGACTCGACACTACGCTGGCAGTGGGTTTAACCATAGGCCGCAAGCGGTACTAGCTGTATGTAACGGTCCCCAGGTAGATGCCGATAAGAAGACCGATGAGGTGAACCCATCTGAACTCCTACTGAGCCTGAATGTGACAATCTCCGTACAGTCCGGCATGTTCGTCTATGAGTATCGCATGTCGAGCCTAGGGGGCAGTAAACGTCAGGCCCCTAATAGCGGTACAAGTCGTGCCGGAGTGTAGCCCAGAACACCCTGAGAAACTACTGGAAACACTACCAGTAATTCTCGCTTGCCCTGGCCAGGGACTTTGTGTAATGGCTCTCCTAGACACAGCGCAATATCAACCCCCAATACCGGGAGAGACGAATCCTATCTAACCGCTACTGCCTCCAAGTGCTTCGGGACTGCACCCAACTACTACCTGTTTGCACGACTCCTTTGAGCCGTGGTAGGGTAGTAATCAAAGTACAGTGGGAACACACTCGAGGCGAAGTAGCAGTGTCAAGTCGACGGACTAAGTTGTACTCCTGTCACCTGGGAACTGTTATCTGACGATAGGTATAGTACCAACCAACAGTTCCCGACGAGTCCTGTCCAGTGTACTCGTAACCTAACGAGCACCCGCATACTATCTCCAGTACGACGTACTAATGGCTGTGGGACAGACCATCTCCCCTGCTGGGATGAGAAGCGTATACGCTAGTCTACTCCGGAGTATCGATGCCCCGTCTCGATAATCCTACGACTAGGGACCTGTATAAGGATGTGCTTGTAGATTACCCAGCCCCCACTAGTGTGACTGCCATCACAACGCTGGTAATCAAGCAAAGATCTTAAGGGCTCCAGTAATATGTATAGGCGATATGCTAAAAGAAACACATGCACACATTAAAGTAGAAACAAACCAAGTAGCATACTACCATTTTGAGCAAGATTGTCTGTACAACTGTGAATATCCCAAGATTCCATTAAGTAATATACAAACTAGTATGATATAGTAATGGCCTCTAGGGCATATACTTAAAGTAAAAACAAACCAAGTAGCATACTACCATTTTGAGCAAGATTGTCTGTACAACTGTGAATATCCCAAGATTCCATTAAGTAATATACAAACTAGTATGATATAGTAATGGCCTCTAGGGCATATACACTAACAATCTCCCACTTGCACTAGGGCCATGTACTGGCGTATCGAAGACCTATCATCTCGATCAGCCGCTCGAACTGAGTCTTGGGTATGGCCTTCGTGAATGGATCTGCAGTGTTATTCTCCGAATCTACTCTCTTCACCTCGATCTCCCGGCGATCTACCATCTCCCTGATCAGGTGGTACCGTCTCAAAATGTGTCTGGACTTCTGATGGGACCTGGGTTCCTTCGCTAAAGTTATAGCGCCGTTGTTGTCACAATACAGCGGTATTGGATCAACAATGGTAGGAACCACCTGAAGCTCCGTGAGGAACTTCTTCATCCAGACAGCTTCCTTTGCGGCATCGCAAGCAGCTATGTACTCTGCTTCCATAGTTGAGTCAGCAACGGTTTCCTGCTTGGAGATCTTCCAGCAAACCGCCCCTCCATTGAGGGTAAATACATAACCCGACATGGACTTGGAGTCATCCTTGTCACTCTGGAAGCTGGAGTCAGCAAAGGCCTCGATCTGGAGGTCTTTTCCGCCATACACCAAGAACACCTCCTTAGTCCTTCTCAGGTACTTGATAATGTTCTTTACTGCTCTCCAGTGTTTCTCCCCTGGGTCCGACTGATACCGGCTTACAACGCTTAATGTGTATGCTACATCTGGTCTGGTACACAACATCGCAGAAATTATAGAGCCTACCGCAGATGCGTAGGGTATAGATGACATGCGAGCCCTTTCCAAATCAGTCTTGGGAGACATCTCTTTGGAGAGGGTGATTCCATGACAAGCCGGTAGATTACCGTGCTTTGAATCTTCCATACTGAATCGTTTCAGTATGGTGTCGATGTATCTGGACTGCGAAAGTCCCAACATCCTCTTAGATCTATCACGATAGATCTGGATCCCCAGAATGTAGTTGGCATCGCCCAGGTCCTTCATGGAGAACCTCTGTGACAAGAATCCTTTGACTGACTGTAGCATAGGAATGTCATTTCCTATTAGGAGAATGTCATCCACGTACAAGACGAGGAATACCACAGTTCTCCCTACAATCTTACTGTAAATGCATGGTTCATCTGGATTTTTGATAAAGTCGAATTCTTTGACAGTATCATCAAAGCAGATGTTCCAGCTCCGCGATGCCTGCTTCAGTCCATAAATGGACTTAAGCAACTTGCACACTTTACCGCTGCTCCCACTCTGAATGAAACCCTTCGGCTGATCCATATAGACGCACTCTTCCAAATTTCCATTTAGAAAAGCGGTCTTTACGTCCATCTGCCAGATCTCATAATCGTGGAATGCAGCAATGGCAAGAAGGATCCTGATGGATTTGAGCATAGCCACTGGAGAAAAGGTTTCTTCATAGTCCAAACCAGGTCTTTGAAGAAAACCTTTTGCAACAAGTCTAGCTTTATAGGTTTCAACTTGCCCATCTACACCAACCTTCTTTCTGAAGATCCACTTGCACCCTACGGGTTTTACCCCTTCTGGAGCAATGTCCAAAGTCCAAACTTTGTTGGTGTATATGGACTCCATCTCGGTCCTCATTGCATCCAGCCATTTTACTGAGTCACCGCTCTGAATGGCTTGCTGGAAGCTAGTAGGCTCATCATTTTCAATGACGCAATCCTCTCGATCCCCGTCTATGAGAAAACCGTAGTATCTCTCGGGGGGATGAGACTGCCTACTCCTCCTGCGGAGTGGCGCTGGGATGTCCGGTTCTCCTGAAACTTCTGGTTCTACCAAGCTTTCAGTAATAGCTTGTGGTTCTGGAATTTCTTCCAAAACTATTGCGCTCCCACTTATCTGATTTTCTAAAAATTCAGTTTCCAAGAAGCAGACATGACGAGAAACAAATACCTTTTGTTCCTCTGCGTAATAGAAGAAATATCCCTTGGAGTTCTTTGGATATCCCACAAACTTGCACTGTATTGAGCGTGTCTCGAGTTTGTCCGTATGCTGCTTTTTGACAAAAGTTGGACATCCCCATGTCTTAATGTGTTTAAGATAGGGTCTCTTCCCACTCCACATCTGATATGGTGTGGTAGGCACTGACTTAGTTGGAACTCGGTTCAAAAGATATGCAGCTGTTTCTAGTGCATAACCCTAGAAAGATCGCGGTAACTCAGCCTTACTCATCATGGAACGAACCATATCCAATAGGGTTCGATTCCGCCTTTCCGATACACCGTTGTGTTGTGGTGTGTATGGAGGAGTAAGTTGAGAGAGAAGTCCATTCTCTTTTAAGTAGCCCAGAAACTCGGCACTCAAGTATTCACCACCTCGATCAGATCTCAGTGTCTTGATACTTTTGCCTGTTTGTTTTTCAACTTCATTCTTGTATTCCCGAAATTTCTCAAAGGCCTCGGATTTATGCTTCATCAGGAAGACATGTCCATACCTAGAGAAATCATCCGTAAAAGTAATGAAGTATGAATAACCACTTCGCGCATGTGTAGACATTGGACCACACACGTCACTGTGTATGAGTCCCAAGAGCTCGCTCGCTCTTACTCCGTGTCCAGTGAACGGAGTCTTTGTCATCTTTCCCATGAGACAAGATTCACAAGTAGCATAAGACTGATACTCGAACGGATTCAAGTATCCCTCTTTATGTAACTTTGTTAACCGTTGTTCATTAATATGACCCAATCTACAATGCCATAAGAAAGCCTGATTTGTTTCCGGAGACTTTCTTTTAAGTGTGTTCTGGATACTGAAAACCTGAGCTTGATTCAATAATAATATTCCATTTTCTAATGTACCTGACCCAATCAGAACTTGATTTAGGTGGATGTGGACCACATCGCTTACAAAAGTAAAATCATATCCTTCCTTAGAAAGTATGGATACAGATATGATATTACAAGCCATGCTAGGTACATACAAACAGTTACGCAGAATCAATATCTGCCCACTTGTCAATCCAAGGTGATATTTCCCTTCGGATTCAGCGCCCACGCTCATTCCGTTGGCAACCCTGAGAGTCATATCACATATCTTGATAACTCTATGGTTTCTCAGAGCCTGTAATGAATTACAGATGTAAGATCCTGATCCGGTATCCAATACCCAGGAAGTAGGGTTAATTGACATACAGTTTTCTATTACAAACACACCCGAAGCCGAAGCCACAACATGTTTCGAATCCTGGCTACTTGCTTTCAAAGCCCTGCAATCCTTCTGCCAATGTCCTTTCCCGTAACAATAGGAACGTCCCTCCTTCACTACATCTTGTCCCGAAACTTTTTCCCTTCTCTTTCCTTCTTCTTTCCTGGTTTCCTTCAGGGTATAAGTAGAGGGCAGATAATGTAGAATCAAGTCAGTACTTGACCCGTTCTTCAACGTGGTCTTCAGGTCCGTGAGCTCATCAAAATAGCTAGTCTTTGTAAGGACGTTGTCCCCTACAGATGACCCGAAAGCCAATCTCGCTTGAAGCAATTCGTTCGAGGTCTCATATCTTGCGATACGAGATTGCTCTCCATATAAATCTTTGTTATGGAGGAAGACAGAAGCTAAGTCCATCTTCTCGTGCTGCCTCTGGTATGCACCATCAACTGAGGCCAACACGAGGCACTTGGCATTCGCACAGTCCTTTTCCGATGTCTTACGGATATCAATATCCGTGACAGGGGAAACTGGTCCTGAGACGGCAGGGGTTTGATTAGTTAGGAGGTGTCCCAGCTTGTCATCGGTAATGGTCATCTGGACAGACCTTTGCCAGTCATAACAGTCAGAATTATCTAGATGTAACCTATGTCTGGTCACAGGGTCGCTGCAATTAAGAGATAGAGAAGAAAACACTTAGCATGATACTCTTGCAAGTTTAGATTGGTTTTTAGTTTATCTAAACAGGATGGCTCCTACTGTTTCTCGAATCCTTCCTCAAACCATAAAAGAAGAATTAGTCGGGATTGATCTCACCGTACAATACTTGCTTAACCGTTCAGCCAGGCTGGTGTCGGTACTTCGAGGGAGGTTTTACGACGCTTTCGCGAAGTTCCTTAATTAAATAACCTCTTTTCCCTGTGGACGTAGCCCCGCTAACACCTTTCTAGACACCTACTTGGTTTACAGCATTGATCGTTAAGTGAGAAAGTTTCCCGAGAAGTAGCATATACTCACAGTAGGATCGGGAACCAAATATCATCGTGTGATAAAGCTGAAGGAATCCTAACAAAATCATCACACTCCAAATGGTATGCAGCACTAGCAAGTTTTAGTTTCTTTAGAAACTCCCGATGTGGATTTTTGCCCCATGCTCTTATGACCTTGACTTTGGCCAACAAACATGTCAAGTTCTACCCGTCATTTTCCAGGTTAATTTGAACCCACCAGTACCTACCCTTGACTTTGGCCAACAAGGCAGTACGACTGTCCCAAACCAACGCATCTATCTATGCTACATATGAATATCCAATAGCTACCAATCACTATGCCTTGACTTTGGCCAACAAACACAGCTTGAATACTATTGACTATCCATATGAAATGACTGAGGGCTACGAATGGTTTTGGCGAAACCGTGAACGTAGTGAACTTGATATAATCGAAGGAACCTGATAGCTTTTAAAAGGAGTGGTTTAAGCTCCGCGTTTTTAAAAGTTTTCTGTTTTGAAAAGAAACCGAGTGGTTTTGGAATTGTTCCAACGATTTAACTTTGGTTTATTTTCTTGCATTAATTTAATGTGTCCCATCAATTAATCCTACCATTGCAGAAAACAACGAAAATATGACGTACGCTTATGCCATCCGCATTCGCCACGGGGCCCCGTCATCACCCGTTAGGTTACTTAACTAACGACAGAGCGGGGGCTGGACTAGCGCGGATGCAAAACATAAGCAACGCCTACTAGATATCATATATAGATATATACATTCGTCAGATGCAATGATAGCCATTCCAGATCACAGATGAACACATTGGATATGCTAGGAATCCGCATTTCGTTCAAGCCTGCAACGAAAGACGGATTACACGGTCGCGATGAATAGCTAAACCCCACCCTAGACCCCTACGGGTGCGGCAAACTACCCACCAAGTACCCGAAGTGAAGCAACCTCCCTCAACAACGTGAGCAGGTCACTCGGCACTTCAAAGTACCCGGTAGTTTGTGCACCCCACCTTGGGTCTATCCTAGGAGCAAAAACAGTAAAAGAAATAATATACAATGGCGGCTACAACCTCATCCTGGATGTGCGGCCATAAAAATAATATTACATCAATTTACAATTTGCATCAAATGAAAGATAAAGAAACTATCATCTCACAAACCCCGGCTATTCATCCGCGACAATCCAACAAGTTCATATACACAATCCAACAACACATATCACAGATATGTACAACCCCCACTAATCGACGTATAGCGATTAGTCGACGTTCAGTACATATATCGCATTACAGATATAACCAATTAGCTAAAATTTATAGAATTTCGATCAATATATCATTTTGAAACTACCCCAAAAACAATACTGTTCTCTGAAGAATCTGGGCAGAAACAAATCATCTTAAAAATCACAAAACAACAAACTGAGAACACTGCAGGAAAACTGAGTCGCGACCGAGTTGACTCGGCCGCGGATCCGAGGCGAAACGCTTGGTTTCGCCGCGCTTCCGCGGCGGCTTGATCGACTCAGGGGCTCGTTTTTCTTTGTTGTTCCTAAAATACCCTGCACGGATTTTTAAGGTGTGTGGAAATATTTTTATGGTTGTTTTTAAAATCGGCAGAAAGTATAGGATTTTGACGTGTTTTGCGATTTTTTTTCCGGATCGAAATTCTAAACACTTTGCTAACATGCTAGTTGTTGTTTAGCTAGGCTCTGATACCACTATAAGTCCACGTTACCCACCCCGGTGCTTACGGGAAGGCGGAATAGGTAAAAAAACGGATTTTTAACACAAGGTAACATGGACTAAAAATGGAGGATCTTTGCTAAGCAAAAACTAACAAACTAACTACAAGTTCTAGCTACTCGGTTAGAAGGTTATACGTAGATCTTGAACTCCTTCTCTTCTTGTTGTGGTCCTCCTCCTTGCTCGCTCCTTAGAGTGGTGTAGACGGCTCCTCCTCGTTGTCTTCTCTTTGCCGAAGAAAGATCCACCCGAAGGCCTCTACCTTGAGCTCCTACCTCAACCAAGAGGTAACTAGAGTGATTGGCTTGCTAAACTTAGAACCCTAGAATGAGTAGAGAGAAGTCTTGATGGTTTTGTCTCACAAGCTCATGGTTCTCAACACATGAGAGATGAGAGCTTTGAGAGAGGAAGAGGAAGAGCTAAACATGAGAGAGAAAGTGCAAGAGAGAATGATAGGAAAAATAACAACCATCTCTCATATGAGAAAAAATGATAATAATAATAATAATTAAAAGAAATTGTGATGGTTAGTTTGGAATGACCATTATCATTTCACATTAAATGAAATTTGCAAGAATCAAGAAGCATCTTGCAAGTGAAATGATGATGGTCAAAAGGTCAACAAAAGTTGTCACGACCCACCCCCAATACAGAGAGTATTGTCCGCTTTGGCCGAAGCCGCACGGTTTTGTCCTTCGGGGTGAACTGGACCCGACCAGGGGCCACTTCCCAGGAGGTCACCCATCCCAGGACTTCCCTGGCCCGAGCACGCTTAACTACGGAGTTCTCAAACTCCTATAGTGCCAGTTCACTTAAAAGGCGCCTCTGTATTGAAGAGAGGTATCATTCCATTTATAGTACAGATCTGACCTCTTTCGGAATGTATTCTGAAGATTCCCCATGTTTTACAGTGGGTCCCCATGCTTATCTGGTATAAATGGGTATACCAGATAATACCTGGGGTATTACATTCTCCCCCACTTAGAACAATGGTTCGTCCTCGAACCACAGACCTACTATTGAGGAACCAGCTCTGATACCATTCTGTCACGACCCACCCCCAATACAGAGAGTATTGTCCGCTCTGGCCGAAGCCGCACGGTTTTGTCCTTCGGGGTGAACTGGACCCGACCAGGGGCCACTTCCCAGGAGGTCACCCATCCCAGAACTTCCCTGGCCCGAGCACGCTTAACTACGGAGTTCTCAAACTCCTATAGTGCCAGTTCACTTAAAAGGCGCCTCTGTATTGAAGAGAGGTATCATTCCATTTATAGTACAGATCTGACCTCTTTCGGAATGTATTCTGAAGATTCCCCATGTTTTACAGTGGGTCCCCATGCTTATCTGGTATAAATGGGTATACCAGATAATACCTGGGGTATTACATATATACCCTTACACCAATATTAGTGGAATGGGACGCTAATATATGTGTATTGCCCCCATCATATTTATTTCTGTACGTATATATATATCTTTAGGATGTTAGATTCATATTGAGATTTGACTTGGGATACTAGGTGATTCATTGGGACTTGGACATTGGATATACCTATGTGATTGGTGATTTGTACGTTCGGGATATAGGGGATTACTCGATACTGTACATTGAGGAGATGTGAGACTTATTTGATGTGAGTGCCCAATGTGGGGGCCTGGTTTGAGGATTTGGGATTGGAGTATCTTGATGGATTGTGATCCTACCACGATGTCAGGTTTCCGTGGAAAATGACATATTCCACCCTATACCTCACCATTACCTATCTTATGCACAGATTCATATATTGGTAGTACTTGTAGTGTACCCTTATGATAGTTGCATATTTGCTTTCTCATATCTCTACTGCATAGACATTGCATACTACTATCATGTCATCATTGCTTCACATAGTGATTGTACCTGCTAGTGTACTCTTCCTTATTCCAGCATTTGCATGACATATTATTACCACTGTAATCGCATATCTTAGATTCATGCTGTACGTGCATTCCTGCGATTACCTGCATATGTTTTATACTATTCACGAGTTGGCAACTCATCCCCGTTGTGCCACAGGTGTTTCAGGTTTTTCCCCAGAGTAGTCGAGGCAGGCTATTCCTCTATTCAGCTATCCAGCTATCATCTTTTGCTACAGATACCGCATCAGCTCACAGTACCTTTTTGCTTAGGTGGGTTAGATGGTTATCTGTATTACATATTGTATATTCGTTGTATTTTGTACTCTCCATCAGCTATTGTATTTGTGGACATAGAGACTTGGTGAGGACGTTAGCATGTATTATTGTGGATTTGAGGTCTTATGTATATACAGCTTCTATCTCTACTACTATTGTTTTCTGTAGTATTCATTGTGGCTGGTTTCTACAAATGGGTGTTGCTAAAATTTTAAAGAAAGAAAGTAAGACTTTTTAAAGAATTTGGGTTGCGATTTCAAATGTTTCAAAACTTATATTATCTTTTCCGTATTTTTATGGTTTAGATTTCTGGGTTTTGGCTTTCTTTTACTATGTTGCGTCTTTAGGCGTTGCGTAGTATTAGGGCCGTCACGGGCCATTCTTGGGTCGTGACAATATATAACAACGGCTAAGTCCCCTGTTATATATACAAAAAGGGGGTTTAAAGAAATATCATGAAACCGTGTGCCAAGCATCGACACAGAAATCCTCATATATGGGGCTCCGTCAGTCCGGATCAGCCCACGGGGTCCGTCTGCAGTGTCGGCCCTCGGCCTCGACAGTACAGGTCATCCCGCATCCATCTCTCTACTCTGGCCAGTAGCCTCCAGACAACTGCCAGGTCCAAACAATCACCGGTAGGTACTCGCCCGCCTCCAGGCTCAATCGGCAAACCCATCGATCTTCTTGCCGAGGGGAACCATACCGGGCCCCACCATGTACTCTCATACGGCAACCACACATCGTATGGAGCATAGAATCAGCACCGATAAAACTCATGGGGGACGCTCGAAATATCATATCAAGGAAACCGGGTTGTTACATGTATGCATAATTTCATGAACTCCCGCGGTTCCCAAATCCCGAAAACATCATATAAAATCCAGATAAACAATGCATAAACACAGGAATAATGTATGCGATATATCTGAATGCGAGCAGGTAAACACAAGTATATAGCTGAACCAGATGTATGCGAAATCAGGATAAGGTACAGCTAAGTAACATCAGTAATGTGAATATGCGACAACCACTGAATATGTATCTAACATACAGGTGTAGCAAAGTATAGGTATCTACCTATAGGAACTGATGTCGTATACCCCCCCTGGGTATAAGTAACGTATGTAGGAAATCCCTCCCGGTATAAGTAAAATATGTAGGAGGTATACCTGTAGCTGTATCGCAAGTGAAAATATACCTATCACTAAAGGTATGATACACTATAGGTATACCGATAAACTAGATGTCAAGTGTGGTAAGCAATGGTAGTTATAAGGGGTAGTGTGTGACATGGCAATTATTGACGGTGTGTGTGTAGCATGCAATCCGTGCTCGTGCAACATGAACCGTCAATAATGTGTGCAGTGTCCTACGGCTGCTAGTCACAGTATATAGCTATATCTAGGAAATGCAGTAAGGCGCAATTCTACAATGACGTAGAATGTGCGGCAGGAATTGAATCCTAGCCCAGACGCATAACGCCATGCGGGCGATTCCCCTGTAGATGTTATATCTACTCACCTAAACTCCACGCTGGGTGAATCCTATCACCTGCTCCCCCTGTAGCTGTGTCCGTAGCTCCTGCCTGCAAACCTGTAAATATAACATGAAAATCACATATAAGCCCAATATCTCTCGAAACGCGATATCGAAACGAAACGAGAAACTCGCGTCGCGAACTAAACGCGCGTGGCACGATACGCTGAATCGTGTGTGTACGCGTCTAAAACCCATCGCGACACGCGGCGATACGCTGGATCACAGAACCCACTCACGTATCGCGCGTATCGCGCAAACACAACTAAACACAAAAGCGACATATTGTCCCAGATTCTGTCCAGGCTACAATATTACAAAACTACAAATACCAAGGACCTACACAACATAGCAGACACCACCCCTGAAAACCCTAGCTCCTATCTCCCTGTTCTGGCCGCAAATTGCGGCCAGAAAGGCGGTTTTGGCGGCCAAAGTTGAGAGGGGTGGGGTCGGGCTCTGGTAGTGGGGTCAGGGTGTTACTAGTAGGCTGGGGTCCACTCAATTTTATTCTGAAGTCCCCCGGGTAACAGCAGATCACAGATATCCATTATATCGCTTAAAAACGACAATTGCACAAAACACAAACTATATGGTATTTTAGTGAAATCTGGGGATTTCTCAGTCTAAGTGGCCTAACTAACACTAAACCAACCTAAGCTAGCTAACCCAATCAACAATTATCCACAATTCCACTTAAACACCACAATTAGCACTAAACTAAGCTATTTAGCACTAATCGACACACGACTTGAGCAAACAAGAAATGGGATTCAGAATTTACCCTGTAGCACCCTAAGAAACAGGAGAAGAAGTGTGTGGAGGAGGTGAGAGCTTGCCACAATTGCTGAATGCCCCTGCTGCTGCTGCCCTTGCTAGCTGCTGCTGCTGCTTCTGCTATTGCTGCTATTATTGTTGCTGTTGTTGTTGTATTGTTGTTGTTGTAGTTGTCGTTGATGCTGGTGATGATGTTTGCCACCACCTCTTCTTGCCACTGCTGCTGCCTCAGCTTGCTGCTGCTTCCCTCTCTTTCTCTCAGCAGTGTGTGTGTGTGTGTGCAGGTGAAGCTGCTGCTTCTGATCCTGTTGCTGCTGCTGCTGCTGAGGGATGTGTGTGTGTTGTGAGAGAGTGAGAGTGTGTGAAGAGGAAATGAGAGGAGAATGAGAGCACACACAAGAAACCCCTTCTCACTCTCTCTCACTTCATTAATGAGGGCATGGGCAAGGCCATGATGCCCCATGCTCTCTCTCTCTCTCTCTCAAAGTCAACCATGCACCCAAAACACCAAATCAAAATTAAAACCCATTTAAAACTATCATGACACTTAAACAAAACTAAAAGCTAGATTAGAGAAAATGGTTAGTTAACCATGTTGCTAATCATGGTATAACCCCAAAAACAACCCTAGTTTACATGCACAAGTGTGTGTGTGCCTAACAAAAATATAATAAAATACACATTAAATAAGATAAAATATTTAAAACTTAATTTGGTAAACTTTTTATTAAAAACCACATTTTAAAATATAATTAGCTACAAAACACATTCTAAGGTGTTACAATCTCCCCCCCTTAAAAGAAATTCGTCCCCGAATTTAAAACTTATACTGTTACCTGTACCTTCAAAAGAAGATTAAAATCCTCAAATCTCGCTCGCAGCCGCCCAAGTGACTACCTCACTATGCGGCTACGTCCAAGAAAACCCTTCACAGATGGCAAGACCCTTGACCGACGTTTCCCTACCTGTCGAGCCATTAACACACATGGCTACGGGTGAACGAAAGACCGCGTCAAGCTAAATGGTCTGGTGCCAAAACATGTGAGAAAGGTCAAGAAGGTAGTTGTAAAGTATTATCACAAGGAATACGGGGTGAAAATCCAATAATCTGGGCGGAAGTGCCAAATTAAAGGCAACAAAACTAACTCGCTAATAGGACCTAAAGGACCTAAAACCCTAGGATAAGCTTCCCAAAATCCAACACGTCATTCATCGGAAAGTCCATAGGAATCCATGACTTGCCACTGCGCACTCAAGCCTGCGACCAACACAGTCGCATAAAACATCTGTTTGCAATGGACAGTTCTCATCCTGACCTGAACACAACTGGACTAACTCCGAATTCTCTAGACATGGCTGGGGTCCAAAATCCTACCTTCGCAGAGTCAGAAAACAACAGGCTGGCGATCGACACGACCTAACCCCTAAGCCTAAGGGTGGCCAATTGGAGTGTCTCCAGATAATAGCTATCGAAAGAGAACCCTAACGATGGCGAGTGACAATCCCAAGCTGCTGACGACCAAACAAAACAACAAACACACAACTTAACAAAACAACTGAGCACTGAGTATAACCGGACGACAAGAATCCGAATGGAGTCACACCCTAACCAAAATTAGGTGGAAACCATAACGAATTTCGTGGAGATCTGCTCCCATTCCTGCTTCGGAACGGTAAAAAGATTGCAATTCTCCAGCCGGCCTCAGATGCTCGACCCAAAGCACACAACAAGACAGACACTTGAAACGAAACCTGAAACTTCTCCTTACATTCCTGTCCACTTGTAACTATCTCACAAGTCACGCCAAAGCTGGTGGAACTTGAATGCACAGAGGGAGTTGACAGATATGCATGTTCTAGGATTACACGCCTCTACCTGATAATGGCAGGTACACAAACGTGTCCCTAACTTAGCACATCATTGTCACAATCAAGGTCTTCGAATCATTACCCAGCCGAATATGCTCAAGTACTTCTGACGTACGAGCTTCGACGGGCAGTGTCTCGCGGAAACGATTTAAGGAAAGTGGTCGGGCGCGGACATGAGCAAGCTGTCCCCTCCGTAGAGACGAACTAAGCTACACTCGACGATCACACAAGAACTGTAAATCTGCAGAAGACCATCACAACAATCCAAATCTGCTGCAGGAAGATGTACATTAAGCTCTAGTGGTCCATGGAAAATCTGACACGACTCTCAAGCAAGTAGTGTCTCCAAATCTCCAACGCAAAACCACCGCGGCCATCTCCAGATCATGAGTGTAATATCCTTCTCGTACTTCCTCCAAATGTAGGGAAGCAAAAGCGATAACTCTATAGTGTCACCTCAGTACACCCTCGAGCCCACTCAAGAAACATTACAGTCAAACAACAAGGTCGCCCGAACCAAAAGCAAAGGAAGAACTGATGCAGCTGTTAACTGAATCTTCAACTGCTGAAGACTCCGTACACGTGCCTCAGTTCAAAGAAAAGAAACCTCCTTTTTGGTCAATTCAGTCGACGGTGCACCACTACTCTGGCAATCCTGCATGAAACGGCGGTAAAAACCCTGCTAAGCCCAAGAATCTGCGGATCTCCGTCCTGCACACAAGTCTGGGCCTAAGCTGTACGGCCACGATCTCCCTCGAAACCATACGGAACCGTTTCCCGTGACTACAAGACCTAGGAGTCAACACAAACAAGCCTGAAGAAACACTCCGAGAATTTAGCAAACTGCTGGTACTCTCCCAGTAACTACATAACAAATCCTCAAGTGCTACTACTGTCCCTCTAGACACATAAAATAGACCAGAGTGTCGTAAATAACACAACAAAAACTGGTCGAGGAACGGCCTGCAGAAATCTGGTTCATCATATCTACGAATGCTGCTAGGGCGACAGTGAATCCAACGACTCACAAAAACTCACAAGGCCCGTAGCACGCACAAGGCAGTCTTCGGAATGCCGTCATTCCGAATCCGCAATAATGATGACCTGATCCCAACCACGCTTAGAAAATGTCTCGCACTCTGGAGCTGATCGGAGGAAATCGTCACGGCGAGATGAAGGATACCTATCCGCACCGTAAGCCGGTTCAATTGACGATCCGTCGATACACAACCCTAAACTGCCGTCTTTCTCCTCGACGAACAGAAATAGGAGTTTCCAAAAGCGAAACACTCAGACACACAAAACTTCCCAAACCAAAACTCTGCAGCTGATCCCTAAGCTCCCTCAGCTTCGCCGGCTCATCTGGAACAACGTCGGAAAAACTCTCGCACGAGAAGAACCCGGTCCAACAATCCCACGGTGGCTCCGGTATCACGAATGAGCGCCAAGAATCCACGCCATCTCCTCAGTAGCCGACTAGCGAAAAAGGCTGAATTCAAGCTGTGAGAGGCGGTACAACTATCCACCTGCACAACAAGAACTGACTTGCCCGGGAAAACAAAACCTAACTTGTTTCCACACGGTAGTCCACAGACGCCTAACACGTAGTTACCCAGTCCGTGCCCAGGAGAACGTCGAATCCAACTTCTCTAGAAGGATCAAAAACGACGGACGAATCTCTACCTCCTATCCGATTGGCACGAAACTGAAATACGTGTCGCGCAACAAAAGGATCGCTGACAGAAGTTAGTACAACTACGACTAATCTACCCAACCACAGTACAAGCAAGAAACAAATAAACGAATACACCAAGAGAAAATAAAATATAACTCAAGGGTACCTGAAAACTCCACAT
This sequence comes from Agapanthus africanus, assembly GCA_030015575.1. Lineage (NCBI taxonomy): Eukaryota > Viridiplantae > Streptophyta > Magnoliopsida > Asparagales > Amaryllidaceae > Agapanthus > Agapanthus africanus. Next base: position 584,098,189 of record CM057339.1, on the reverse strand, counting down.
TGGACGTCTGCGCGTCCAGATGAGTAGAAGCAAACTCCTGTGTCTGCCCTCTACTCGCAGCTGGATGAACTCCTCTGGTAGCCTGAGCCCTCTGAGCAAATCTTCCACGTCCACGGCCTCTCTGAAAGCGATCATGACGAGGTGCTAAGGAACAATCCCTGACGAAGTGCTGAAGGCTCCCGCATCGAAAACATCCTCGTGCTGACTGCTGACCATCCTGGGGATGAGAGCTGAACGACTGTCCTCGTCCCAAGCCTCTGCTACTCCCGCGACGGCCACGAAATCTGTCTCGACGACCAAACCTCTGTCTCTGGGCTGGTACGCTGGTACGAGTCCTCCACTGTCCTGGAACTCTCTGAGCCTCTGTAATATGTGTCTCGTCAACTGGGGCTGCAACCACTGGTGCTATGTAGGTGACGGACTGCTGCATGCTGATCGTAAGGGACAGCTGAGTAACAGGGGTGACAACCTCCTGTCGTAGCTCCCGAACGACGTCAACTAACGAACTCATCGTCTGGCGGAACTCCTGCATCTCTACCAACAGTCTATCCATGGTATAGGTCGTAGGCTGCTCCGTCTGCACCTGTGCAACTAGAGTGCCATCCTGGTCAATACTCGTCTCACCCGAGCTAACTCTGACCTCGGCCCTCGTTGCATCACTCTGAGTCCCCATAGTTTTCGGCGGCAAGGCTATAAATAGATATAAGATGAGATTCGATAAGAATGAGGAATTCGAATCTCAAGGATATAAATCATCAAGGAAGGAATGTCAAGCAAATTGTACTTAGGTCACTTAATGCAAGGTACCGCGCTGTGGGTATGCTGCAGACATACACACACTACGTTACTCTGCTTAAGCTACCTACTCCATCATACTAAGGTCATCCTACACTCCGAAAGGTAAAACCTAACGCTTTGATACCAACTTTATCACGACCCAAGAATGGCCCGTGACGGCCCTAATACTACGCAACGCCTAAAGACGCAACATAGTAAAAGAAAGCCAAAACCCAGAAATCTAAACCATAAAAATACGGAAAAGATAATATAAGTTTTGAAACATTTGAAATCGCAACCCAAATTCTTTAAAAAGTCTTACTTTCTTTCTTTAAAATTTTAGCAACACCCATTTGTAGAAACCAGCCACAATGAATACTACAGAAAACAATAGTAGTAGAGATAGAAGCTGTATATACATAAGACCTCAAATCCACAATAATACATGCTAACGTCCTCACCAAGTCTCTATGTCCACAAATACAATAGCTGATGGAGAGTACAAAATACAACGAATATACAATATGTAATACAGATAACCATCTAACCCACCTAAGCAAAAAGGTACTGTGAGCTGATGCGGTATCTGTAGCAAAAGATGATAGCTGGATAGCTGAATAGAGGAATAGCCTGCCTCGACTACTCTGGGGAAAAACCTGAAACACCTGTGGCACAACGGGGGTGAGTTGCCAACTCGTGAATAGTATAAAACATATGCAGGTAATCGCAGGAATGCACGTACAGCATGAATCTAAGATATGCGATTACAGTGGTAATAATATGTCATGCAAATGCTGGAATAAGGAAGAGTACACTAGCAGGTACAATCACTATGTGAAGCAATGATGACATGATAGTAGTATGCAATGTCTATGCAGTAGAGATATGAGAAAGCAAATATGCAACTATCATAAGGGTACACTACAAGTACTACCAATATATGAATCTGTGCATAAGATAGGTAATGGTGAGGTATAGGGTGGAATATGTCATTTTCCACGGAAACCTGACATCGTGGTAGGATCACAATCCATCAAGATACTCCAATCCCAAATCCTCAAACCAGGCCCCCACATTGGGCACTCACATCAAATAAGTCTCACATCTCCTCAATGTACAGTATCGAGTAATCCCCTATATCCCGAACGTACAAATCACCAATCACATAGGTATATCCAATGTCCAAGTCCCAATGAATCACCTAGTATCCCAAGTCAAATCTCAAAATGAATCTAACATCCTAAAGATATATATATACGTACAGAAATAAATATGATGGGGGCAATACACATATATTAGCGTCCCATTCCACTAATATTGGTGTAAGGGTATATATAACAACGGCTAAGTCCCCTGTTATATATACAAAAAGGGGGTTTAAAGAAATATCATGAAACCGTGTGCCAAGCATCGACACAGAAATCCTCATATATGGGGCTCCGTCAGTCCGGATCAGCCCACGGGGTCCGTCTGCAGTGTCGGCCCTCGGCCTCGACAGTACAGGTCATCCCGCATCCATCTCTCTACTCTGGCCAGTAGCCTCCAGACAACTGCCAGGTCCAAACAATCACCGGTAGGTACTCGCCCGCCTCCAGGCTCAATCGGCAAACCCATCGATCTTCTTGCCGAGGGGAACCATACCGGGCCCCACCATGTACTCTCATACGGCAACCACACATCGTATGGAGCATAGAATCAGCACCGATAAAACTCATGGGGGACGCTCGAAATATCATATCAAGGAAACCGGGTTGTTACATGTATGCATAATTTCATGAACTCCCGCGGTTCCCAAATCCCGAAAACATCATATAAAATCCAGATAAACAATGCATAAACACAGGAATAATGTATGCGATATATCTGAATGCGAGCAGGTAAACACAAGTATATAGCTGAACCAGATGTATGCGAAATCAGGATAAGGTACAGCTAAGTAACATCAGTAATGTGAATATGCGACAACCACTGAATATGTATCTAACATACAGGTGTAGCAAAGTATAGGTATCTACCTATAGGAACTGATGTCGTATACCCCCCCTGGGTATAAGTAACGTATGTAGGAAATCCCTCCCGGTATAAGTAAAATATGTAGGAGGTATACCTGTAGCTGTATCGCAAGTGAAAATATACCTATCACTAAAGGTATGATACACTATAGGTATACCGATAAACTAGATGTCAAGTGTGGTAAGCAATGGTAGTTATAAGGGGTAGTGTGTGACATGGCAATTATTGACGGTGTGTGTGTAGCATGCAATCCGTGCTCGTGCAACATGAACCGTCAATAATGTGTGCAGTGTCCTACGGCTGCTAGTCACAGTATATAGCTATATCTAGGAAATGCAGTAAGGCGCAATTCTACAATGACGTAGAATGTGCGGCAGGAATTGAATCCTAGCCCAGACGCATAACGCCATGCGGGCGATTCCCCTGTAGATGTTATATCTACTCACCTAAACTCCACGCTGGGTGAATCCTATCACCTGCTCCCCCTGTAGCTGTGTCCGTAGCTCCTGCCTGCAAACCTGTAAATATAACATGAAAATCACATATAAGCCCAATATCTCTCGAAACGCGATATCGAAACGAAACGAGAAACTCGCGTCGCGAACTAAACGCGCGTGGCACGATACGCTGAATCGTGTGTGTACGCGTCTAAAACCCATCGCGACACGCGGCGATACGCTGGATCACAGAACCCACTCACGTATCGCGCGTATCGCGCAAACACAACTAAACACAAAAGCGACATATTGTCCCAGATTCTGTCCAGGCTACAATATTACAAAACTACAAATACCAAGGACCTACACAACATAGCAGACACCACCCCTGAAAACCCTAGCTCCTATCTCCCTGTTCTGGCCGCAAATTGCGGCCAGAAAGGCGGTTTTGGCGGCCAAAGTTGAGAGGGGTGGGGTCGGGCTCTGGTAGTGGGGTCAGGGTGTTACTAGTAGGCTGGGGTCCACTCAATTTTATTCTGAAGTCCCCCGGGTAACAGCAGATCACAGATATCCATTATATCGCTTAAAAACGACAATTGCACAAAACACAAACTATATGGTATTTTAGTGAAATCTGGGGATTTCTCAGTCGAAGTGGCCTAACTAACACTAAACCAACCTAAGCTAGCTAACCCAATCAACAATTATCCACAATTCCACTTAAACACCACAATTAGCACTAAACTAAGCTATTTAGCACTGATCGACACACGACTTGAGCAAACAAGAAATGGGATTCAGAATTTACCCTGTAGCACCCTAAGAAACAGGAGAAGAAGTGTGTGGAGGAGGTGAGAGCTTGCCACAACTGCTGAATGCCCTTGCTGCTGCTGCCCTTGCTAGCTGCTGCTGCTGCTTCTGCTATTGCTGCTATTATTGTTGCTGTTGTTGTTGTATTGTTGTTGTTGTAGTTGTCGTTGATGCTGGTGATGATGTTTGCCACCACCTCTTCTTGCCACTGCTGCTGCCTCAGCTTGCTGCTGCTTCCCTCTCTTTCTCTCAGCAGTGTGTGTGTGTGTGTGCAGGTGAAGCTGCTGCTTCTGATCCTGTTGCTGCTGCTGCTGCTGAGGGATGTGTGTGTGTTGTGAAAGAGTGAGAGTGTGTGAAGAGGAAATGAGAGGAGAATGAGAGCACACACAAGAAACCCCTTCTCACTCTCTCTCACTTCATTAATGAGGGCATGGGCAAGGCCACGATGCCCCATGCTCTCTCTCTCTCTCTCTCAAAGTCAACCATGCACCCAAAACACCAAATCAAAATTAAAACCCATTTAAAACTATCATGACACTTAAACAAAACTAAAAGCTAGATTAGAGAAAATGGTTAGTTAACCATGTTGCTAATCATGGTATAACCCCAAAAACAACCCTAGTTTACATGCACAAGTGTGTGTGTGCCTAACAAAAATATAATAAAATACACATTAAATAAGATAAAATATTTAAAACTTAATTTGGTAAACTTTTTATTAAAAACCACATTTTAAAATATAATTAGCTACAAAACACATTCTAAGGTGTTACAAAAGTCAACCGGTCAACCAAAGTCAAAAGGTCAACAAAAGTCAAATGGTCAATCTAACCATGGCACAATTATCCTTAATTAATATCATTAATCATATTTCTCATTCTCATTAGGGTTAAGAAAAAGTCAATGGTCAATAACCCTAATGAGCTTCCTCTGCCTCTGTCAACTGTACATACACACCCGCATCCGTGTTCCGAGGAACACGAATACAATGAGATAAAACCAATCCCAAAATAAATACTAGGATCTGGCTTAAATCAAAGCCCGCTAGTAATAACTGCCCGGACACCAAACGTGCACAAGTGCGCGGATGTGAACGAACCCCGTCGCAAAACAATGCGACCTCTACTCTATTTTGCCCAAAGGCGAACAGCCCTCTGTGTGGGACTCTAAAGACTCGACACTACGCTGGCAGTGGGTTTAACCACAGGTCGCATGCGGTACTAGCTGTACGTAACGGTCCCCAAGTAGATGCCGATAAGAAGACCGATGAGGTGAAACCATCCGAACTCCTACTGAGCCTGAATGTGACAATCTCCATACAGTCCGGTCTGTTCGTCTATGAGTATAGCATGTCGGGTCTAGGGGCGGTAAACGTCAGACCCCTAATAGCGGTACAAGTCGTGCCGGAGTGTAGCCCATAACACCCTGAGAAACTACTGGAAACACTACCAGTAATTCTTGCTTGCCCTGGCCAGGGATTTTGTGTAATGGCTCACCTAGACACAGCGCGATATCAACCCCCAATACCGGGAGAGACGAATCCTATCTAACCGCTACTGCCTCCAAGTGCTTCGGGACTGCACCCAACTACTACCTGTTTGCACGACTCCTTTGAGCCGTGGTAGGGTAGTAATCAAAGTACAGTGGGAACACACTCGAGGCGAAGTAGCAGTGTCAAGTCGACGGACTAAGCTGTACTCCTGTCACCTGGGAACTGTTATTTGACGATAGGTATAGTACCAACCAACAGTTCCCGACGAGTCATGTCCAGTGTACTCGTAACCTAACAAGCACCCACATACTATCTCCAGTACGACGTACTAATGGCCGTGGGACAGACCATCTCCCTTGCTAGGATGAGAAGCGTATATGCTAGTCTACTACGGAGTATCGATGCCCCGTCTCGATAATCCTACGACTAGGGACCTGTATAAGGATGTGCTTGTAGATTACCCAGCCCCCACTAGTGTGACTGCCATCACAACGCTGGTAATCAAGCAAAGATCCTAAGGGCTCCACTAATGTGTATAGGCGATATGCTAAAAGAAACACATGCACACATTAAAGTAGAAACAAATCAAGCAGCATACTACCATTTTGAGGAAGATTGTCTGTACAACTGTGAATATCCCAAGCTTCCATTAAGTAATATACAAACTAGTATGATACAGTAATGGTCTCTAGGGCATATACACTGACAGATAAAGGGCTGGGGATCAAGAGGGCTAGCAGCCCCCTTGCGGGGTGCGGGCCAACGTCCCGTTAGAAATTTTTTCTAACGGGGGATGGTGTTTAGTGTGGAGTGTATATAAAATGAGGGGGGAAATGGCGTCCAAAGGACGAGTGGCACGCGGACGCTGGCGCCTCACGTGCGTTGCACGCGGGCGCTGGCGCCCCATGTGCCAGGCACACGTGCGCTGGGCGCCCCACGTGCCTGGCACGCGGGCGCTGGTCGCCTGCGACCCACGTGCTTGGCACGCGGGCGCCGGGCACCCCACGTGCTTGACACGCGGGCGCAAGGCGCCGGGCGCCCTACGTGCTTGGCACGCGGGCGCTGGGCGCCAGCAGGAAAATGGACTTGGTTCCTGCACTGGAAGCTGTGCTCCCGATTTGATTTCTAGAGTTAAACTCCTAAAAAGAGATTAATTTATGGAGTTGAACTCCAACAGACTTTGAATGGAGTTAGAATCCTAGAAATCTTTAGAAATGATCAAAGGGGGCCCCTTTGTTTCTTTTCCCTTTGGCCCTGGATCTTCCCAAGATGGGATTTTTGGAGATGAGGTTCCTTCTTCTTCCTCTCGGTTGGCCGGATCTTGGAGAAAGGGGTGAGATTTAATAATCTCACTTTTTCGAGATCTGAATTAAGATCTGAGCTCCCGTTTGCGGGTTTTGTGCTGAAAAACTATTTATTTTTGGAAAAGGAAGAGTGAAACTCTTGATTTAATTCAAAAGAAGAAGAAGGTTTAGAACTTCGAGGAAGGAGAAGGAGGCACAAAAACCCTAGATTTTTTAGGGGAATGAAAAGTTCTTTTTTATTCATCATCATGTTGCCTTATATAGACTTATAAATTTACATATAGCCCCTTAGGTTTTACAAAATTGCATTTTGCTCATCCCATGCCTCATGTGCTCATTTCTTTTGCACATGAGGCATGGGCTTTACAAAAATTTGGTTTTATGCCTATTTTCCTTACATTCATGCATAAAAAATTATATCAAAATTATTTATTACATGATTTTTTATTTCGGCATAAGGGAGGCCGGCCGCGGGGCTCGACTTGGGCCTGAGCCGACTTGCTTGGGCTTGGACCCGCTTACTTGGGGTTGACCTTGACTTTGACCCGGTCAACTGGGTGCAAATTTTGGCCCCAACAGAGTTCTTGGAACCCGTCCTCTCTGGCATACACGGGAGGGCGAGTTCTTAAAACCCATATTTACTCGACGCAAATTAGATACTCCGGGTTCATATACATTAGAAATTATTTTTTAGAATTATTTTTTTATTTAAGAATAGTCTTTTTTTAATTTTTAAATCTTTTTAGGGAGGGCGGGATACAGGAACCTGCCCTCTCCATTTTTCCCTCCCCTATAGGATGGGGCGGGTTCTTAGAACCCGCCATCCACCTGGACGAGATGGGTGCGAGGGTGGAGATGCAGGGGTGGCTTGGGGTGGGGGCACGGCGGGTTCCTGCTCTCCACTTTTTAGTGGTGAGAGCGGGTTCTTGATGACGGGGATTGGGGGCTTGGGGCCATGCCTACGTGGTCCCAAACTGTCCTATTCTCGTAATTAAAATTTTAAAATACCCGATTTTACTAATTTTAATCCATAACCACCCTATTTTGAAAAATAAAACCTAATTAGATTAGGGTTCTTCAATTTTTACGTGATAAAAAGCCTTAATTTTAGTAATCCTAATATGTTGTTGAAACAAAGATGATCTTGATATAATTAGATTAGATCTATTAATTAATTAGATTAATTATTTTATATTAGATCATAATGAATATTATGTGATATAAAATCTGTTTGCGAAATTAAGATTTTAAAAAATCTATATATTGATTTTGGAAATCAATTTAATGTAGGGATTTAATTTTTGACATCAAAGTTTAGATATTTGAAATCATTTAATATTTAAAATTGAAAAGGTTTTACTTTTATTGTATAAGATCTTATTATTTAATTAAATTAAATAGAGTAGATAAAATCTAAATTAATTTTTATGTATGAGATCTATTGGAATATATTTGTTATTGAAATCTTTTTGACAGATTTAAAAATTATGATTAGAAATCACATCTATGTTTTTTATTTTCGAAATCAAACCATTAAAATAAAAGGGTTTTATTTTAGAAATCAACTTAAATTTAAAATGTTATTTTAGAAATCAATTTAAATTATTAAAATATATATATATACGAGGTTAATGGAGGGAAGAGGCCATAGGAGGGAATTTCCTCCTATGGCGTCGAAAAAGTATGTCTTCCTTTATCTTTTCCGGCGATCGGTACCCATCATCTTCATTGTTATCATCTAAGATGTGGGTATACCAAATTTCATGCGATTTTACGATCTTTTCACCGTTGATTTTGCAATGTAAAAAGTTCTGTTGTCGGTAAACCGTTAATTTTGAACCCACAAAATCTACGGTGAAAAAGTCGTAGAATCGAATGAAATTTGGTGTACCCACATCTTAGATGATAACGATGAAGATGATGTGTGCCGATCGTCGGAAAAAATAAAGGAGGGTGCACTTTTTCGACGACATAGAAGGAAATTCCCTCCTATGTGCCCTGGCTGTGAGCATGTGAAGGATCTGAAAAATTATTTCCAGGTCCCTAGAAAATTATATAATTTGTTTCATGCCCTTTTTTGTGAGTAAAGCATGGGTAAATTGATAGCTTGGCCCTTTAATTTATAGAGATCATACTTTTACTCATTTTTCATGATATAAATATGCTTATATTTCTTTTCTTGGTCCAAACTAATTTTGAATTATTTTAGGATTTTGCTTTATATGATATACATGAAATTAATTATTGGGAAAATAAATTATATGTTTCATGGAAAAGTTCCATATACACCATAACTTACTTGCTATAGGTTATATCGTATAAAAGTTTAGATAACTACGGTTATCTCAACTTCAAAATTGAGAGAACTACGATTATCTAAACTTCAATATGATCTAAATTTATCAAACTTCATTTTACCAAATCGCATCTCTAAAACATAACCATAGTTTATTTGATAATGGAGTATGGCACTTACTAACCATGGTCTGCATCCGTTCTGCCTCTACTTAAAAATATACTCTTAAAAATATTTTTCCCAACTCCATACCCAAACAGAGCCTTACTCAGTTACCACCAGTTGTTTTTGTCATCAACCAATATCTTTAGTATTGACTTGAGTTTCTCAAAGCAAAGCTTCTATTAGTGAACACTTTCAATATTACAGAAAGCAAATCTCAGTTGTTCAGCTAAATCTAAATCCTTGAAACAAACATAACATCACAAGTAGAAATATTCATAATAATAAAAAACCTCAAATGGCAGTAGAAAGAGAAGGCATACATGATAACTGCATAAAAGCTCGAGGAAAGCCGCAGTAAAAAGAAACCCTTCAATTCTCCTCCTCATGAGAATTGCTTTCGGATGTCGAAGTCGATGACGAAGGATTTCTCCCATTTCGAGACCCAAACAACCCACTCAAACTTGCCCTATTCGAAACCTTCGATTCATCAGCATCGATCTGAAACCTACACACTGGACAGGAGCTATGAAGCTCAAGCCAAGGCAATATGCATTCACTATGAAACTTATGCTTGCACGGCATCTCCCTAACTTCACTCCCAACCTCGAAATCATCCAAACAAACCGAACAATTCAGATTCTCCTCAACTTTGACAGCCGGCATAGCATCGACCGCCTCTTTCTTAGCTGGAGGAGTTCCATATCGGTTTGGGTCGTTCTCCGCCAGATGCTGTAGTAACATATCAAGACCCGGACCGATAAAATAATCACCCAAAGACCCACCGATATTTGTTTCATTGCCTTCTGTATTTTCCGAATCAAAAGTGCCTTGAAGAATTATTGCTTGGTTGAACGGGTTGATCAAGATCACACTGTCCCTGCCTCTGTCTCTCTCTGCCGCATCATCTTCATCTGCAGTCAAGAAGTCATCGCGAAGACTCCGCAGCATTTGCAGAATGGCTGAGCTCCGCCTCCTCCTCCTTAGCAGAAGCTCCAGCTCACGATCTTGGTCAGAATCGGACTCGTCCTCGAATCTCAAAAGCCTGGATCGTCTACGTCTCGGTCGACCGCCCATCATTCCAAGGATAATTGGAGCAAGCAAAGAGAGCGTGTGGTCGGATTCAAGGTCTTCCTCCTCGTCATCATTGTTGGGTTCGCTCGTAGCTATCGTGTCGGTTCTTCCGGCGGTGTTCATTTCTTCGACAAAGCCGCTATCACAAAAGGGGCATTTCATTTCGGGATCAACGATCGGAGGAACTATTTGCTCACACATGTGGCACCAGTATCTATCAACAATGGCTTCACCCATTTCTTCTACAAATCTTCCTTCACTTCAACAGCTGAAAATAAAAAATGAAGAACTAGAGTGATTTGTGATAGGATCTCTAGATTTTTTTATATATAAAAGAGTACCGATTTTACAAGAAAACAAGTGATTGGAAAAGGGTCTCAGATTGGTGATATCAAGGGGGGAAATGACAAGGTATCCTCTAGTTTTTATCTCATTATCATTAAAGACTAACAAAATAAAAGATGTGAAGTAAATAACACCCAAAAGTTTGAGGAATACTTGGGCCACAAAATTTCAGAAAGGAGATTCCTTTCTTCCAACCATCAGTAGAAGAATAATACATAAAAATTATGGAAAAATCATATAGAATTCATTTATATTGCAGGGCAAACATTCCAAATAAATTAATAAATAAAAATACCAAACTCAAAAGTAGAGAATCCTATATTTCATCCACAAGGCACATAATCTCAATAGCTGAGATTTTTAATGGATGAGAATCCAAGAAGAACAAATCCCTAAAAACTTGCCAATAACTGAAAGATCTCAGTTAGTATTAAGAATCCCATCATAAAGGTGAAGCCTTTCTTCTCAAATTGTGAATACATGAGATTTTTATAAAAACGCAAGGGAGATTTCTTCTGAAATCATCACATCCATGAGAATTTATGACAACCCAACAGTGGTTTCTTTCTCAAATCAACACGAACATGAGAATCTATAAGCACTCTAACAGATTTAAACACAGATTAAAAGCACAGAGGAATAATTTCAAACATGAAGTCTAACTGATTTTTTTCCTAATCTAAGCTAATGGTTTGAGAAAGGAACTGTAACTAGAAATCTGGAGGGAAAAAACTAACCTTTTTGCGAGAATCTAGGGTGGGATTTGGATTGTTCTTGGTGAAGAAGAAGAAGGGATGGGGACCTTATTTTTCAAAACAAAGAAAAGGATAATCCCACTATTTGCCCTGCCTGATAAATATCGATGGTACAATAAACTTTGATGGTGTAATAAAAATTTGTATGAGACTGACATGTGGGTCCAGATGGGGATTCTAGGGTCCTAATACAAGGAAAATTATATACTCTTGAGGCCATATATAGTAGTAGACGCTCGTGTTCGAACCGCAAACTAGCGGTTATGCGGAATAAAATACGAAATTTTTTGAAACTTGAACACAAACTACTACAACGTAGAATCGAATCCAAACACTAAACTAGAAACTAACTAGAAAGAGTTAACTACTAGGTTTGTGATTATAACCTTTGTAGTAGTGTTATTCATCTTCTTTCCACTTTCTTAGCTCCTTAAGTCATCGTGAACGAGCTTGGAAGTCGGTCTTCCTTCCCGAAAATGTTCCACCTCGAAGGAACGCAAGATAAGATTCTAGCTTCTCAAGTGAAGCAACTAGTGATCAAAACTTGCTGAGAATTGATCACTAAATTGATGTAGTGGCTAATCTCTAAAGTTTCTCTTTTTATCCTTTTCCATTCTCACCTTAGAAATAACCGCAAGAGAAGGAAGAAGAAGAAAACTTGGGGTATGTTTTTCAAGTATGGCAACTCAAGAAAATGAATTATCATACTCTATTCTCTTTCTCTCTTTTCTTTTTAATGTGAGAGTGATTGGGGTTGTGACTCAACATGTTGAGTCACAATCCTACATCTTTCTAACAATTAAAAGAAGATATGAGAAGAGAAAGAGGCCACCTCATATGCACACATATGCATATGTGTGTGTTGGATATGTATGCCCTAGAGGCCATTATTGTATATGTATACATTTGGATGCTTGGACATATATATGTACAGGACAATCTTGCTAGATATGATAGTATACTATATTGTTTGTCTTTATCTTAACATATGTGTATGTTTTACTTGTTATTACATATCCTTCATACATGTTGATAAAACCCGTAGGATCATTGCTAGACTACCTGCATTGTGATGGCGATCATACTTGTGAGAGCTGGGTAGTCGGTAAGCACATCCTTAAAAGGTCCCTAGTCATGGGAGTATCGAGACTGGGCATCGATATTCCAGAGTAGACTAGTGTATACGTTTCTAGACCCCGACGAGGGGCGATGGTACGGTCCCACAACCATTGGTCTTTCGCATCTAAGATCGTATACAGGTGCTCACTGGATGTGAGTACACTGGACGAACTCGCCGAGAACTTCTAGATGGTACTATATCAATCGTCAGATAGTAGTTCTCTGGTGACATGAGTACAAGTTAGTCTTTAGATCTGAGATCGTCATTTGTCTCGTGTGAGTTCCCACTGTACTTTGATCACTACCTGATTAGTCGAAAATATTGTATATTTTAGCCGGCAATTTCCTCATCATTTAGAAGTATACGGCATTCATATTTTACATATTAGCAAAACTGTCGCAAAATATCAGATTGCATGTATTAGACTCTTAAACCGACACTATAAAGGAAATTGACTGCATTTCATGGCATCGCATCTTCGCTATATTGCGCAACACTTGTTTTGAGATCTATACAGGAAAATCCAGCAGAAAGGCCAAAAATGTACATGGTACCGATCAAACATTACGCCAACTCAATGATTTCAGATCTGGTATCAATTCAGAAGGAGATATTAAATTCAACATATACAATAAAGGCCCAAGAATCAGCCCAAGCCTGTACCAGAGAGCCCAAGGCCCAAGCCCCAAGCCCCATAAAGCGCCGCGGATCCGCGGCAGGAGCCTGCTTGCGCCGCGGATCCGCGGTGGGTCCAAGGATTCAGCCTCTCAATTTTAGTGCAAAACTCCTGTCTCAGCTCCTACAGTTCAGAAAGACACTCCAAGTTCTAGAAGACTCCAGAGGTTTCTGCCAGATCAGCAAACCCTTGTTTCTACACTAAACTAAGCTTTGTAATCTAGAACCTTCTTCTTAAACCCTAGCTTAAACCCTAAGCTAAGCCTAACAAACTCCTTCTAGAAACCTTTCAACAAACTTTTGGAGGGAATTTTAGTTTCAAACCTAGACCTAGGGTTTGGGTGTTCTATAAATAAGACCCTAGGCTCACTTATTATTCATCTTGGAAAAATCCCATTAGAAAACCAATTCTAGTTCATTTGAGAGCCATTCTATCTCTCTCTTCATCTTCTTCTTCCACAAGTCTAGTGAGAGGACTTGTGTGAAACCCTAACCCTAATTCCAACTCAAGAAGCCAAGATCCCGAGTACCCATCAAGCAAGAAGCCTTGCAACCTTTTATGAGCCGAGCCGATCTTCAACAGAGCAAGTGGTCCAAACGATCCGCGACTCACGGAGCCGAGCGACGCCAAATCGACAATTTCGTTCTTCCTCTTGTAGTTCTTGAGCGACTGTAATCAAATTGTTGATATAAATAAAAGGTGAAATTCTTTTATCTTGTTTTCTTTTAATTCTTGCATCATAATTAGATCTCAATTTGTAATTGTGTTCTTGCTGTGATGTTTGAGTAAAACTCCGCTCGTCGAGGAGTCGAGACGATCAATAGAATGAGGATGTAATATATCTTAAATTGATTCTTGATTCCTACAAGTTTTGTAAACCCTAGCAAGTTCAAGAACCGACAACCCATTTCGTTACGATGCTTTCTTGAATGATATCGCTCGAAATTGGGGAGTTACGATCGTTTCTTGAAATTGCTAGAGGCTAGAATGTGAATGATATCGACGAAAGAACAAGGGTGAAATGATGAAACCCTAGTTTCACGAAGAAGCCCTAACTCTCGTCGATCATCATCGATCTAGTATCAATCCTTCGAAGGACAAGAATACGAAATCTTTAGATTACATCACGTCTATAGATCCGATCGATTCCTACGAGCCTCTTTTAGATTCTTGATTTTTTGTTTGGAAATATTATCGAAACCCAATTCTTGATTGTTTATCAGTTTCTTGATTCTTGATAAACTCGTGACACTTGAATCAATTAAACTCTCGAATCATGTTTTCTTTTCTTTTCAATTAACTTTTCAATTCAAACGAAGCAAATATAAAAACGAATCGCACAATCCTTGTGGACGATCCGCACTCACTAACAAACTACATCCGACACCGTAGTTGATTGCGGTCAAATAATTCTATGATTGTGATTCTATTCATTTTCTAAAAAAACGACACACAAAGAAATAATCAATCAAATGGCGCCGTTGCCGGGGATCGCGCGCTAATTCGTTTCATATTATAGTTTGAATTGAAAGAATTATTCCATTGTTATTTTGAGATCAAAATTCATGCAAACCCTAAAACAATTTGTTGTGTTTCATTGCAAGGAAATCTGGAGCTGTTTGGAAATTGAAGAAATTTTTTGGAAAATTCCAGAGGACTAGGGAAGTGATCAGGTGCATTCTGCAATTTTTATTTTCAAGTGATCAAACCATCAGACCGCGGAAGGGCGGCCTAAGCCTCATATTGCGGCGGAACCGCGGCCCCTTGGTGGGTTCTCTGCAAAATTTTTGCCTCAGGTGACTTCTTTACTTCTCATCTCTCCTCTTTTTAGCTCCAACTAATACTTTTCTGCAGGATTCTTCGCAAAGAATAGCAGCTCACAAATTGCAAAATAAATTTGTGCGTATTTTGTTTCTTGGTTGTTTTGCATTATAAATACGGATAATAAGGGGCACGGCCAAATCCAAATTAGGTGGGGATTTCATTACCCTTCCTAGGCCCCGAAAACCACAAAACTTGCATCCGCATTTACCCTCATTAATTAAAAGAAATCTAGAGATGACTCTAAGGACCGTCACGCTCAATTAGGACAGAAGAAGGCCGTGGGTAATTCATTGCTTATCCGCGTTTTCCTGTGGTGCCTAAGGCGAGTGTGTCTAAGGCTAGTGGTTATTAATTAGGCCCACTACTTACGTAGTGGAGTACCTTCCCACTTACCTGGCACTTATCCGGCCACAGGGGGACAAAGAGGCAGTGGAGGATTCTATCCCGCGACTTGTCTTTTGGCAGTTAGGAGTGGTCTAGAGCCGGACCTAGGTGACCATTAGATTCTAGGGTTTGTGTGCTGCATTTGTTGTGTCGCATCATTTTTTTTCAAAAAAATCCGTCCCTTTTTCAAAAGCAAACACCGCATTCATACCCCTAATTATAAATTCACGCTGCCACTTGTACTAACCCTTTTTAGTACAAGATAGGCTGGATACGGGATTCTAGTGCTTGTTTAGTCCGCGTACCCTTTATCGACTCCGAAGTCGATATTTCTCCATTTACCTTTTCTTTACCCACTACCACACCCAGACTGATGGATCCACCTCCATCAAATTTCTTTAACCCTAATATGTCGCGGTCCGTTGGTGCGCAGAATCCACCCCGCATCTCTCTCCAGGAGAGATGCTACCCTATTCGAGGTCCTCTTTCGACCTGCTTATCCACACCACCAGCCAATGGGGATAACTTTGAGATTAAGCCCCAGTATATCAATCTTTTACCCAAATTCCACGGAATCGAGACTGAGGACGCTTATGTTTTCATTACCAAATTTGAAAATGTATGCGCAATGATGGGTACGTCACAACTTTCAGTGGATGCGATGCGTCTACGACTTCTTCCATTTACATTGTGCGATATAGCCGAGAAGTGGCTATATAACACTACCGCACACTCTATTACGAATTGGGAAGAATTCGTCGCTGCATTCCTTAAGAAATTTTACCCAATCCAAAAGACAGCTCGAATCCATAGCGAACTGAATCAATTTGCCCAGCTCCCTGCTGAACCATTCTCTAAATACTTTGAACGTTTCAAGGATCTTTTGGTTCAATGTCCTCATCACGGCATCCCGAGATGGGAGCTTTGCCGAATCATATATGAAGGCAGTAACCCTAACACTAAACAGAGCCTTGAAAACATGTGTCAAGGTACCTTCATGACCAAGGATGATGGGGAAGCTTGGAGATATTTAGAAGAGTTCGCTGAAAAGTCTTTACAGTGGGAAAGTGCATCATTTAGGAGTGGCAATAACCAATCGGATGTTTCCATAGGAGTTAGAGCTGACAATTCAGCTATACACAAGAAACTCGAGACTATGGAAAACAAATTTTTAGCCGCCTCCCTTAATCAAATGTCACTTTCCAAAACTGTATGTGGCTGCTGTTCTGATCCGTCTCACTTGACGGAAGAATGTCCGTTTCAAGGTCGTGAGCATACCAATGCCGCATTTCAAAGACCTAGGAACGATCCTTTTTCTTCCACATATAATCAGGGTTGGAGGAATCACCCTAATTTTGCTTGGAACCAATCACAATCACAAAACACGGTCCTAAACCAAAACAATTTCCAAAGGGTCCCTCCACCACAACAGCAACCACAACTTCAATTGAGTCAGCACCCCTTTCAAGCACATAATTTTCAAAATCAGGTCAACACGCCTGCACTGTCTAGTCCTTTACAGTTGACCGGAACTGATGAATCCTCTTCTTTTGCACAATACATGAATTTGGTCTTATCAAATATCATGCAAGTTTCGGCTGAAATGAAGTCTTCTGTCGATAAAATTGAGAAAAACTCCGCGTCCCAAAACGAGAGTATTAAATCGATGGAAGAAGAAATTTCACGATTAAAAGCCGAAATGAGTGCAAGAGAGAAAGGGAAACTTCCAGCTCAATCCTTACCCAATCCTGGTTATTCACATCATGTGAATGCAATCACCATGTTGAGATCTAGAAGAGTTCTTGACAATCATGTTGGGCAAGAAGTTGATGATACTGAAAATCATATCAACACCCCGGCTGAGACCTTTCCTCACACACACACATCTAATTCTGACCCCAGTTCTTCTACCCTACCACCTTCTTCCGAGCATATTCTCCATTTCCCAAAAGGCTCGCCACTACAGCCCACCTCTTTTACCCCTCCACGGACGATCCCCACTTCTATTCTGGGATCGGTTCCACACACACTTCCTTCTCCTATGATGGACCCAGCGCTTATTACTAACGCACCTTATCCTAATCGGTTAAGGGCTAACACACCAAGTCCACATATGGAGAAGATCACTGAGATGTTTAAACAGGTTAACATAAACATCCCTCTTCTAGATGCTATCCAACAAGTCCCCGCATATGCGAAAGTTCTTAAAGACTTTTGCACTAGAAAGAGGAAGAAACAAATGCCCAAGAAGATATTCATGGCAAAAACAGTAGACACAGCTTTCCCCCAGCAATTACCGAGGAAACGTAAGGATCCTGGTTATCCTACGATTTCCATCTCTATTGGGGAGAAACACATTAACCGTGCTCTACTAGATCTTGGGGCAAGTGTTAACCTGCTTCCTTTCTCAGTTTATGAGCAGTTAGGAATCGGAGAGTTGAAACCATCTCCTTGCACTCTCCAGATGGCTGACCGATCAATCACCAGACCTAGGGGTGAACTAGAGGATGTGTTAATAAAAATCGGGGAATTTATATTTCCTCTGGATTTTATTGTAATTGATACACAGCCTGTAACGAACTCACGGAATCAAATTCCGGTGATTTTAGGTCGCCCCTTTTTGGCCACTTCCAACGCTATCATCAATTGTCGTAACGGTTCTATGACCTTATCCTTCGGGAAGAGAACAATTGAGATGAACATTTACAAGTTAGGAAGTGTACCCTCCGAACCTACTGCTCAGGTCTGTTCTGTCGACTTAATGGATGTCGACAGCAGCGAATTTAATGATCCTCCTGATACTGATCTTGACTCTTTTCATACATTATTGTTTGACCCAACTATGTATCATACACATACGGACTCTTCCACCAAGACGTCCGGGTCAACAATTAATACTGATTATGAACTAATTTTAGAGTCTGAAGATCACCCCGCACTTTGTGATGACATTATTCTTCGGCGTATAGATGAAACTTTTGAGGAGATCTTCGCTGATGAACTCGCATTTCTGAATAACACGAGTGTTGAGGTGAATCATCTCCCAATCAATGAAATTGAACCTCCACCCCTTCTTTTGACTTGTAAAAAGAATGCGAGTAATCCATCACATACACTGCATCGTCTCTCCAAAATGAGACGCACACACATTCTATTCCACCACTTACCCTTTCCCCACTTCTTCTTCCACCAACCAGACCACTGCATTGATAAATTTTTTGAATGGTTGGTGTTAACTTTCGGTCTTTGCAAAGCATGGCATCGACCACTGATTTTTGACCCCCACTTGTGATTTTCAAAACTTAACATTGCATAACTCAAGTTTGGGAGGGTATGTTTTTCTGGCTCCTAAAAAGAATTTTTATAAAATTTTGAGCCAAAAATAAGTTTGGGGGAGGTTCTTCACTTAAATATTTTTCCCCCGCTAATAAATTCCTCCCAAGCTTACAGGTTTTTCGAGACTTAGCGGAAGGCAACAGTGAGGACACTGTTGAAAACAAGTTTGGGGGAGGTTTGTGCTTATTTTCGCATCATTTGCATATCATTTGCATAAGCACAAAACATTTTCGAAAAACTATAAAAATTTAAAAAAATTTCAAAATATAAAAATATTTTTGTACATAAATAAGATAATAAAAGTTTAGATAGTGAACAATTACATCCATGAGATTAGAAAATTTTTAGAAAACTAAGAAAATTAGAAGTTTTCTTATACGAACTAGTAATAATTAGTTATGAGCCGTTGTCCCAAGGGTTAGTAAGATGAAAGACGTCACTAATCTGAGGATAAAAATAAGTCTGAAAAATAGTTTCTATTCTGGAAACCAAACATTTTGAACGTTGATACCCTGCTATTCGCACTTACACACGTCTTGAAGCCTGGGATAGTAGAGGATACCTTGAAATGCTCGTGTCTTTAAGCCAAAAGTATGAAGGAAATAAAAAAAAATGAAGAAAATATAAAGTGGTGAGAAAAATGGACACTGGTTTTGTTATCACCAAGGGCAATAAAAAAAAAATGTATAGCGAGGGTGCTTCTTCACCTAGTGCCCTAAGGCCAACTGGTCTGGGAGTCACTGCTATGCCTGAGGTGGTGCAAGACGAGGAAAATACATCAAGTAAGCAAGCACAGGAGTAATCGGTCGGTTAGTACCTCAAGAAGTATTAACGGTCGCATGAAAGTGTGTGAGCAATCTCGTTTAAATATTCATTAATCAAAAAGTACTGAGGCTGATGGGCAAGAGTATGATAGCTTGAATTGAATTCTCCGGGTGTAGGGATGTCCTTTACACACACGCAGGGTTATATGATCGATGTTTGGAAGAAAGATAGGAATGAAGAATAAGACGATATTTTATTGAGGGAGGACGTGATTTCTAACATCTTTTCATGACCATTAAGATAGGGCTCATGACAACCGAAAAGCTAGCTTAGTTGGAAACCCTAATTTTCAAAGTCTTTCTTCTACGATTCTTTTCTTTAAATGTAATATTCATGATCTTGCTTTTATTATTGGATTTTGTGGGTGCAATCCGCTGAAAAACCCTCAGGAGACAACACTCCTCCTACCAGGGACACCTAGAGGTTTAAAGGCTTGTTGCACGTGCTCAGTGCAATCGTGTTGCCTACGAAAGTGTGCTAGTTAGTTTTTCTCTTTCTTTATTTTCTCCTTCTCTTTTTAATAAAACAGTTCGCTCGAGACGATCGAAATTAAGTTTGGGGGTATTTGATTAGTCGAAAATATTGTATATTTTAGCCGGCAATTTCCTCATCATTTGCACTCATTTAGAAGTATACGGCATTCATATTTTACATATTAGCAAAACTGTCGCAAAATATCAGATTGCATGTATTAGACTCTTAAACCGACACTATAAAGGAAATTGACTGCATTTCATGGCATCGCATCTTCGCTATATTGCGCAACACTTGTTTTGAGATCTGTGCAGGAAAATCCAGCAGAAAGGCCAAAAATGTACATGGTACCGATCAAACATTACGCCAACTCAATGATTTCAGATCTGGTATCAATTCAGAAGGAGATATTAAATTCAACATATACAATAAAGGCCCAAGAATCAGCCCAAGCCTGTACCAGAAAGCCCAAGGCCCAAGCCCCAAGCCCCATAAAGCGCCGCGGATCCGCGGCAGGAGCCTGCTTGCGCCGCGGATCCGCGGTGGGTCCAAGGATTCAGCCTCTCAATTTTAGTGCAAAACTCCTGTCTCAGCTCCTACAGTTCAGAAAGACACTCCAAATTCTAGAAGACTCCAGAGGTTTCTGCCAGATCAGCAAACCCTTGTTTCTACACTAAACTAAGCTTTGTAATCTAGAACCTTCTTCTTAAACCCTAGCTTAAACCCTAAGCTAAGCCTAACAAACTCCTTCTAGAAACCTTTCAACAAACTTTTGGAGGGAATTTTAGTTTCAAACCTAGACCTAGGGTTTGGGTGTTCTATAAATAAGACCCTAGGCTCACTTATTATTCATCTTGGAAAAATCCCATTAGAAAACCAATTCTAGTTCATTTGAGAGCCATTCTATCTCTCTCTTCATCTTCTTCTTCCACAAATCTAGTGAGAGGACTTGTGTGAAACCCTAACCCTAATTCCAACTCAAGAAGCCAAGATCCCGAGTACCCATCAAGCAAGAAGCCTTGCAACCTTTTATGAGCCGAGCCGATCTTCAACAGAGCAAGTGGTCCAAACGATCCGCGACTCACGGAGCCGAGCGACGCCAAATCGACAATTTCGTTCTTCCTCTTGTAGTTCTTGAGCGACTGTAATCAAATTGTTGATATAAATAAAAGGTGAAATTCTTTTATCTTGTTTTCTTTTAATTCTTGCATCATAATTAGATCTCAATTTGTAATTGTGTTCTTGTTGTGATGTTTGAGTAAAACTCCGCTCGTCGAGGAGTCGAGACGATCAATAGAATGAGGATGTAATATATCTTAAATTGATTCTTGATTCCTACAAGTTTTGTAAACCCTAGCAAGTTCAAGAACCGAAAACCCATTTCGTTACGATGCTTTCTTGAATGATATCGCTCGAAATTGGGGAGTTACGATCGTTTCTTGAAATTGCTAGAGGCTAGAATGTGAATGATATCGAAGAAAGAACAAGGGTGAAATGATGAAACCCTAGTTTCACGAAGAAGCCCTAACTCTCGTCGATCATCATCGATCTAGTATCAATCCTTCGAAGGACAAGAATACGAAATCTTTAGATTACATCACGTCTATAGATCCGATCGATTCCTACGAGCCTCTTTTAGATTCTTGACTTTTTGTTTGGAAATATTATCGAAACCCAATTCTTGATTGTTTATCAGTTTCTTGATTCTTGATAAACTCGTGACACTTGAATCAATTAAACTCTCGAATCATGTTTTCTTTTCTTTTCAATTAACTTTTCAATTCAAACGAAGCAAATATAAAAACGAATCGCACAATCCCTATGGACGATCCGCACTCACTTACAAACTACATCCGACACCGTAGTTGATTGCGGTCAAATAATTCTTTGATTGTGATTCTATTCATTTTCTAAAAAAACGACACACAAAGAAATAATCAATCACTACCCTACCATGGCTCTACTGAGTCGTGCAAACAGGTTTTGGTTGGGTGTTGTTGGATATGTATGCCCTAGAGGCCATTATTGTATATGTATACATATGGATGCTGGGGATATGTATGTACAAGACATTCTTGCTCAGTTATATAGTATATTATTTGAGTTTCTTTATCAGGATATGTGTATTTGTTTTTATTGATATTTTATCCAGCTTGCACATATTGATAAAGACTTGATACAGTAATATACTATTATGGTTTGACTTTATATAAACATGTGCATATGTTATCCTCGATATTACATATGGCGGTTACATGTTGATAAAGCCCGTAGGATCTTGCTTGACTATCTGTGTTGTGATGGCGATCATACTTGTGGGAGCAGGGTAGTCCATAAGCACATCGTTAAATGGTCCCTGATCGCGTGAGTATCGAGACTGGGTATTAATACTCCAGAGTAAACTAGTGTATATGTTTCTATACCCCGACGAGGGGCAATGGTTGGTCCCACGGCTATTGGTCTAATGCACCTAAGATCGTATATAGGTGCTCACTGGGTGTGAGTACACTGGACGGACTCGCCAAGAACTTTCAGATGGCACTATACCTATCGTCAGATGGAAGTTCTCAGGTGACATGTGTATAGGTTAGTCTTCGGACCTGAGATCGTCATTTGTCTCGTGTGGGTTTCCACTGTGCTTTGATCATTATCCTACCACGGCTCTACTGAGTCGTGCAAACAGGTTTTGGTTGGGTACAGTCCCGAGCGACATGGAGGCAGTGAGTGATTGTTGGGGATTCATCTCTCCCGGTATTGGGAGTTGATGTTGCACTTTGTTCAATTGGTCAGGACCATAAGACCTTGGCCAAGGCAGTTGGGATTTACTAATAGGTTGATATGTAGTTTCCCGGATTGGTCCTGAGCCGCATCAGCAAGAATTATAGGGTTATTAGGGTCTGACGTTTACCATCCCCAAGATCCGGTATGCGATACTCTTAGATGAAGAGACTGGACTGTATGGAGATTGTCACGGATAGGTTCAGTAGGAGTTCAGACGAGTTTGCACGTCAGCCTTCTTTTTCGACAGGTACCTGGGTAGCTGTTACGTGCAGCTAGTACCGCTAACGTGCTTATGGTTAAACCCACTTCCATCGTACTGTTGAGTCTTTAGAGTCCCACACAGAGCGTTTGCCTGCTTCGGGCGAAAAGATATAGAGACTGTATGGTTTTACGACAGGGTTCGATCACATACGTGTGCTTGTGCACGTATGATGTTCGGGCGGATAATACTAGAGGGTTTTGGTTTAAGCCGGATCCTAGTATTATATTCTTGGATTAATTTTGTCTCTTTGTATTCGTATTTTTCGGAATACGGATACGGGTATGTATATACAGTGAGAGGTATTCTTGTAATTATGCAAGATGCTTCAAGAAGAAGACACCTCATTATTGTTTTAACCATTTAGGTTAAATGGTTAATGAGGTGGAGGTATGAAGTGTTGTTTTTGATTAAATGAAGCATGGCTATTTGGTGACTCATGGGGTGACTCACGGTTTACTATTTGGTTATGCTTGATATTTTGTGTTGTGAAGATATTTTGGTGGCATTATTGGTCTGCATTATAAGTTAACAACACTTAGCCATTCTTCATGCATGCTCTCTACTACACTCTTATCTCCTCAAGCTTCATCTTCTTCTTCCTCAAAACCCTAATAGTCTCATGTGTTGAGAAACCTAGGGTTAGTGAGAAATATCAATCCATCATCTAAGCTACTTAGATTAGCATACTAAGTAACCTACTTACCTCGGTTTAGAGGTAGGAGCTCAAAGTAGACACTCTCGGGTGGATCATCTTTGACGCGAGGAGGTCGACGATCAAGCGCGATCCGTACATCCTTTGAGGAGCTAAAGGAGAGGAGGGAAGACCCGAAAGACTTGATTCTTTAGGTATAAACTTCTATCATAGTAGATAGCTTCTCTAGTTGCTAGTTAGGTTTATGGTAGATCCGGTGTTAACGGGTTATTTTAGCGCCAGTTTAAATCGTTGAAAATTTTTTGTTCCGCAAATGACCATGGATGATAGCCAAGGCGTTAGTGTAACCCAACATTGTATCAGAGCCAGCCCATAAACCCTTAACTAGCAGTTTAAAACGATGTTAAAGTAACGGAACCGAAACAACTCCGAAATACGAAATCCAAAACCCAAGTTTCTATTAATTTTTCCCCGAGCCTCTGAAATATTTTTAAACAATTGCAGAATGCTATTTTTGCTACAACTAGAACACCAGAGAAAAACGAGCCCAGAATATTAAAAGTTGGCTGGCGAGAACTCATTTTAGACCGGCATCGCCGGGTTTACTGTAGCATTAGGTGCTCATTTTTGTTTGGTTTTCTATAGCACTTGGATTTAGGGTTTTAGGATATGTTTGATTTTATTTAGATTCGATATTGTGTTATCTTTGAGTTTGGAGCAATACGGAGTATGTCGAAGCCGTTATTTTAACGCCGTTTATAAGTTTCAGTGTATACATTACTATCTACGACCGTGAATGTCATTAGAGCTGTTTAATCTTTCTAACTGCTATATATTCTATTAGACGGGTTTACGAACATGACATTCACGTTGATATTTTTTGTTTGTGACGTGGTTGTGGTTGGATTGTCGTGGCAGATAGCTTGCGGTGCAAAGATAGATATACAGTTGAGATTCATTTGTATATTCATATTGCGGGGCGAGCGTCCGATGTATGGACTGCCGTCTTTGCCGGATTGTATATTATTTGATTGGGGCATGACCGGATTGAGGTCGATGTCACCATTGTACATATTATTTTTCTTTTCTGTACTAGGATTACCCCGCGGTGGAGTGCACGAATAGTCGGGTTCTAGAGGGCAACAAGCCTGCATCTCATGGCGTTGAGACAGAGGGGGCTTCACTTTAGAATTGGCAGGCTATTCGCCGCACTCGTAGGGAGCATAGTTGACCCACGGAGGGGCGCTCAAATTACTGGATCCGGTGAAGTGCTGGGTGGCCCATTCGCTTTGTTGATTGGGGTTGCCTCATTTCTGAGATTTGCGGGTAACTTGCCGCACTCATAGGGGTCCAGGTTTTCATTGCATGGGCTATCCACATGACCGGAAATGTCGGGTTTTATTTGCAGCTCAAATGAAACCCGAGGCTCCAAGATTATCCACCATTTTGTGTTTCTTGCTGAGATTCTGTGATGTTTCTTAGATCATACCTGGGACGAATGTTATGTATATTTAGATATATACTAGTAGATGTTGTATATTTTTTGCACCTGCACTACTCCAGCGCCCGCTCTGTCGTTAGTTAAGTAACCTAACGGTGCATGACGGGGCCCTACGGCGAATGCGGATGGCATATACGTACATTGTATTTTCGTTCTTTTCTGGTGTGATAGATTTAATTGATAGGACCGCATTAATTTTGATTAATGCAAGAAAAAAACATAAAAAGATGTTATTGGAACAGATTTCGAAAAACTACAATTATATTCTTTCGCTTTGCATAATGGTATTCGATTGTGAATATCCAGCACCTCATTCGAGGAGGCAAGAGCCGAGATCCCTTCACGGGGAGTGACCTCTTGAGCAAAAGTCTATACTGTAGATTACTCGATTTTCTTCAAACCCAGAAGTTTTCAAAAGAGGAGCCAAAACCACTCTTTTTCAAAACTGCTCAGGTTCCTTCAACGATATCAAGTTCATTACGTTAAAGGGTTTTTCGCCAAAAACCCAGCCGTAGCCGTCCGTCATTTCTTACGAGTGTTACTTAGTATTTGTGCTGCGTGTTTTTGAAGGGTTACACTAGCGCCTCGTCCAACTTTCGTGGCCAAATGCAGAACAAAATTTTTTCGACGAACATAAACTTGGCGCTAAGATAACACTAAACCCGGATCTTTACCATAAACCTAACTAGCAAAAGAAGGTTCTATCTACTATGGTAGAAAGTTATACCTCAAACTTGAACTATTTCTCTTCTTGTGTTGCTTCCCCTTGTTGTGGGCTCCTTGGAATGGTATAGATGGCTCCTCCTCACCGTCTTCTCTTTGCCAAAGAAAGATCCACCCGAAGGCCTCTACCTTGAGCTCCAACCTCTATCTTGAAGTAACTAAGGTGCTTGGTGTGCTAAACTAAAAACCCTAGAGTGAGTAGAGGGTTGTTTTAGTGGTTAGATCTCACAAAGCTCTTGATTTTCAACTCATGAAACAAGAGAGCTTTGAGAGAGGAAGAGGAGAGAGCTAGCAAGAGCGAGAAATGTATAATAATGAAAATGAGGAGATAACTCTCATATGATGAAAAAGAATAATGATAATTTTAATTAGGATAAATTGTCATGGTTGATGTTGATTTGACCATTATCATGTCACAATTAATGCTAAGCATGCTCACAAAAATATCTAAGTCAACATGGGTCAACAAAGTCAAATGGTCAAACCAATTAAGCATGATACAATTATCTCTAATTAAAACTCATTAATTAATTTCCTCCATCTCATTATGGTTTTAATCAACTCAATGGTCAAAACCGTAATGAGGTTCCTCTGCCTCTGTCAACTGTGTATACACACCCGCATCCGTGTTCCGAGGAACACGAATACAATGAGACCGAACCAACCCAAAACCAAATACTAGGATCTGGCTTAAACCAAAGCCCACTAGTATCAACTGCCTGAACACCGAACACGCACAAGTACGCATATGTGAATGAACTCCGTCGTAAAACCATACGACCTCTATCTCGTTTCGCCCAAAGGTGAACAACCCTCTGTGTGGGACTCTAAAAACTCGACACTACGCTGACAGTGGGTTTAACCACAGGCCACAAGAGCTACTAGCTGTACGTAACGGTCCCCAGGTAGATGGCGATAGGAAGACCGATGAAGTGAATCCATCCGAACTCCTATTGAGCCTGAATGTGACAATCTCCGTGCAGTCCGGTCTGTTCGTCTAAAAGTATCGCATATCGGGCCTAGGGGCGGTAAACGTCAGACCCCTAATAGCGGTATAAGTCATGTCGGAGTGTAGCTCAGAACACTATGAGAAACTACTGGAAACACTACCAGTAAATCTCGCTTGTCCTGGCCCGGGACGACTATGTGTAATGGCTCTCCTAGACACAGCGCGACATCAACCCCCAATACCGGGAGAGACGAATCCTGTCTAACCGCCACTGCCTACAAGTGCTTCGGGACTGTTCCCAACTACTACTTGTTTGCATGACTCAATAGAGCCGTGGTAGGGTAGTGATTGAATGTTTTCTTTGTTGTGTAGTTAGAAAATTTTATAGAAATCACAACCAAAAATATTTGACCGCAATCAATAACGGTGTCGATAGTAGCGCGTTAGTAAGTGTGGATCGTTCACAGGGAAAGTGTAATCATTCGTATTTCGAATTAGATGAGTCGAAAATTTAAAGAAAAGAGAAAAGACAATTCATGATTTATAAATTTGAAGTTCAAGAATTAGTAAAATCTAGATCTAATAGCAAGAATCAAGAAAACATTTAAAATCAAGAATTGTCAATTGATGATTTCCAATCCAAGAATCAAGAATCGAAGTGAGGCTCGTAGGAATCGATCGGATCTATAGATATGATGAAATCTATTGATTACTTATTCTTATCCATCAATGAATTGATACTAGATCAATGATGATCAACAAGAATTAGGGATTTTTAGTGAAACTAGGGTTTCATCTTCTATCCCTTGTCCTTTCGTCGATATCATTCACATTCTAGCCTCTAGTAAATTCAAGAATCGATCGTGGATCCCTAATTTCGAGCGAACACAATCAAGAAAGCATCGCATCGAAACTAGGTCATCGATTCTTCAATTTGCTAGGGTTTACAAACTCATAGGACTTAAGAATTGTACAAGAATCTATTCATCATCATCTATTGATCGTCTCGAATCCTACACGAGCGGAGTTTTACTCAAACACCACAACACGAAATACAATCACAAATTGAGATCGAATCATGATGCAAGAATGTAAAGAAAGCAAGATATAGAAATTTCACCTTTATTTATCAACAATTTCGTTACAAATCTCTCGAAATCTACAAGAGTAAGAAACTTGATCGTCGATTTTGACTTCGCTCGGCTCCTTGAGTCGCGGATCTCCTTGGATCACTTGCTTCGATGAAGTCCGGCGTTGCTTTCTAAAGGATCGAAGGCTTCATGCTTGATTTGGTACTCGAAGTTCTTGATTTTGGCTTTGGAATTTAAATTGGGGATTTAGGGTTTTGAGGCACAAGTTGTGTCACTCAACTTATGGGTGGAAGAGATGATAGAATCAACAACCTTCAACCACCTTTGAACCCTAGATCTAGGTTTTCTGTTATAAGCCATCATAACCCTAGATCTAGAATTCAAATTTCAAATTTCCCTCCAAAAGTTTGTTAGAGAGAGGCTTCTAGAAGAGGTTAGTTGGAGGGAATATTCTAGAATAAGGTATATTCTAGGTTGAGTTTGTTAGGCCGAGCCTTCTGGATGAAGCCACGTGGAATTCTGGAGTCTTCTGGAAGCTTGGGCAGTTACAGGAGCCACGTGCACAAATATTGCAACCCTGATGATGTCATCAAGCCGCGGATCCACGGCGCCAAGGGGGTTCTGGCCGCGGATCCGCGGCACTATTGGGGCCTTGGGGCATGAGATTTTCTGGTATTTCTTGGGATGACATTTTGGCACTTTTCTGATATGTTGATTATCATTTTGCTTTCTCGATTTCTGCCAGATCCCAAGTCTTGGAGTTGGCGTATTTTTACCAGCACTTTTGATAGTTTCGGCCCGGTTCCTGAAATTTCCTGCACAGACTTCGAAACAGGTGTTGCGCTATACAAGGATGATGCAATGCCATGATAAACACTCAATTTCCCTTAAAATGTCGGTTTTAGTATACAACACAGGTAATCTGGTATTTTACGACTGTTTTGCTAATATGTGCAATACTTAACCTGAATACCTTTAGATGAATGCGAATGATAGGGAAATTGACGTGTTAAAAATACATTATTTTCGACTGATCAAATTCCCCCAAACTTATTTTCGGTCGTCTCGAGCGAACTGTTTTATTAAAAAGAGAAAGAGAAAATAAAGAAAGAGAAAAACTAACTAGCACACTTTCGTAGGCAACACGATTGCACTGAGCATGTGCAACAAGCCTTTAAACCTCTAAGTGTCCCTAGCAGGAGGAGTGTTGTCTCCTGAGGGTTTTCAGCGGATTGCACCCACAAAATCCAATAATAAAAGGAAGGCCGTGAAAGTTACATATAAAGATAAGAATCGTAAAAGAAATACTTTGAAAATTAGGGTTTCCAACTATGCAAGCTTTTCGGTTGTCATGAGCCTTATCTTAATAGTTATGAAAAGATGTTAGAAATCACATCATCCCTCAATAAAACATCGTCTTTATTCTTCATTCCTATCTTTCTTCCAAACATCGATCATATACCCCTACGTGTGGGTAATATACATCCCTACACCCGGAGAATTTAATTCAAGCTATCATACTCTTGTCCATCTGCCTCAGTACTTTTTAATTAATGAATATTTAGCTGAATTTGCTCACACACTTTCATGCGACCGTTAATACTTCTTGAGGTACTAACCGACCGATTACTCATGTGCTTGCTTATTTGGTGTTTTTCTTCGTCTTGCACCACCTAAGGCTTAGCAGTGACTCCCAGACCAGTTGGCCTAAGGCACTAGGTGAAGAGGCACCCTCGCTATATTTTTTTATTGCTGCCTTGGCGATAACAAAACCAGTGTTCATTTTTCTTACCATTTTTATATTTTATTCATTTTTTATTTCCTTCATACTTTGGGCTTTTAGACAAGAGCATTTCAAGGTATCCTCTACTATCCCGAGTTTCAAGACGTGTATAAGTGTGAATAGCATGGTATCAATGTTCAAAATGTTTGGCTTCCAGAATAGGAACTATTTTTCAGACTTATTTTAATCCTCAGATTAGTGACTTCCTTCATCTTACTAACCCTTGGGACAACGGCTCATAACTACTTATTACTAGTTCGTTTAAGAAAACTTCTAATTTTCTTGGTTTTCTTAAATTTTTCCAATCTTTTGGATGTAATTTTTCACTATCTAATCTTTTATTATCTTATTTATGTACACAATTAAATATTAAATATTTTTATCTTTTGAATTTTTTTTAAATTTTTATAGGTTTTTCCAAAAATGTTTTGTGCTTATGCAAAATGATATGCAAATGATGCGAAAATAAGCACAAACCTCCCCCAAACTTGTTTTCAACAGTGTCTTCACTGTTGTCTTCCGCTATATCTACAAAAACCTGTAAGCCTGGGAGGAAATTTATTAAATGGGGGCAATATATTTAAGTGAAAATCCTCCCCCAAACTTATATTTGGCTCATCATTTTGTGTAAAAATTTTCTTTTCAAGAGCCAGATTATACCCCCCCTCAAACTTGAGTTAAGCAATGTTAATATTTTGAAAACCACATGAAGGGGTCAAAAAAATCATTGGTCGATGCCAAGCTTTGCAAAGACCGAAAGTTAACACCAACCATTCGAAAATTTTATCAATGTAGTGCTCTGGTTGGTGGAAGAAGAAGTGGGGAAAGGGTAAGTGGTGGAATAGAATGTGTGTGCGTCTCATTTTGGAGAGACGATGCAGTGAATGTGATGGATTACTCGCATTCTTTTTACAGTCCATATGAAGGGGTGGAGGTTCAATTTCATTATTTGGGAGATGATTCATCTCAACACCCGTGCTTTTCAAAAATGCGAGTTCATCAGCGAAGATCTCCTCAAAAGTCTCATCAATACCCCGAAGAATAATATCATCACAAAGTGCGGGGTGATCTTCAGACTCTAAAAACAGTTCATAATCAATATTAGTTGTTGACCCGGAAAACTCGGTGGAAGAGTCCGTATGTGTATGATACATAATTGGGTCAAACAACAACAAATGAAAAGAGTCAAGATCAGTATTATGAGGATCATCAAATTCGCTGCTGTCGACATCCATTAAGTCGACAGAACATGCTTGAGCAGTAGGTTAGGAGGGTACACTTCCCAACTTGTAAATGTTCAGCTCAATTGACCTATTCCCGAAGGATAGGGTCATAGAACCGTTACGACAGTTGATAATAGCATTGGAAGTGGCCAAAAAGGGGCGACCTAAAATCACCGGAATTTGGTTCTGTGGGTTCGCTACAGGCTGTGTTTCAATTACAATAAAGTCCACAGGGAATACAAATTCCCTGATTTTTATCAACATATCCTCCAGTTCACCCTTAGGATTGGTGCTTGATCGGTCAGCCATCTGGAGAGTGCAATGGGCTGGTTTCAACTCTCCGATCCCTAACTGCTCATAGACTGAGAAAGGAAGCAGGTTAACACTTGCGCCAAGGTCTAGTATAGCACGGTTGATGTGTTTTCCCCCGATAGAAATGAAAATAGTAGGATATCCAGGATCGTTACGTTTCCTCGGTAATTGTTGGGGAAAGGCTGTGTCTACCGTCTTTGCCATGAAAATCTTCTTGGGCACTTGAGTCTTCCTCTTTCTAGTGCACAAGTCCTTAAGATTTTTTGCATAAGCGGGGACTTGTTGGATAGCATCTGTTAGTGTATATGCCCTAGAGGCCATTACTGTATCATACTAGTTTGTATATTACTTAATGGAAGCTTGGGATATTCACAGTTGTATATACAATCTTGCTCGAAATGGTAGTATGCTACTTGGTTTGTCTCTTCTTTAATATGTGCATGTGTTTCTTTTAACATATAGCTGATATACATATTAGTAGAGCCCTTAGGATCTTTGCTTGATTACCAGCGTTGTGATGGCGCTCACACTCGTGGGAGCTGGGTGATCTATAAGCACATCCTTATACAGGTCCCTAGTCATTGGACTATCGAGACAGGGCATCGATACTCCGGAGTAGACTAGCGTATGCGCTTCTCATCCCAGTGTGGGAGACGGTCTGTCCCACAGCCGTCAGTACGTCGTACTTGAGATAGTATGCGGGTGCTCGTTAGGTTACGAGTACACTGGACAGGACTCGTCGGGGACTGTTGGTTGGTATTATACCTATCGTCAGTTATCAGTTCCCAGGTGACATGAGTACAGCTTAGTCTGTTGACTTGACACTGTCACTTCGCCTCGAGTGTGTTCCTACTGCACTTTGATTACTACCCTACCACGGCTCAAAGGAGTCGTGCAAACAGGTAGTTTTTGGGTGCAGTCCCGAAGCACTTGGAGGCAGTGACGGTTAGACAGGATTCGTCTCTCCCGGTATTGGGGGTTGACATCGCGCTGTGTCCAGGAGAGCCATTACACGAGTAGTCCCTGGCCAGGGCAAGCGAGATATACTGGTAGGTTTCCAGTGTTATCTCAGGGTGTTCTGGGCTTCACTCCGACACGAATTGTACCGCTATTAGGGGACTGACGTTCACCGCCCCCTAGGCCCGCCATGCGATGTATCAGACGAACAGACCGGACTGTATGGAGATTGTCATATACAGGCTCAGTAGGAGTTCAGATGGGGTTCACCTCGTCAGCCTTCTTATCGACATCTACCTGGGGACCGTTACGTACAGCTAGTGCCGCTTGCGGTCTGTGGTTAAACCCACTGCCAGCGTAGTGTCGAGTCTTTAGAGTCCCACACAGAGAGCTATTCGCCTTTAGGCAAAATGAGTTGAGGTCGCATGGTTTTGCGACAGGGTTCGTTCACATCCGCGCACTTGTGCACGTTTGCTGTCCGGACAGTTTATACTAGCGGGCTTTGGTTTAAGCCGGATCCTAGTATATGATTTGGGATTGGTTTTTCTCATCGTGTTCGTGTTCCTCGGATCACGAATACGGGTGCGTATACACAGTTGCTTGGGACAGAGGGAGAGGACCTTGATTAGGGATAATGGCTATTGTCATTTTATTAACCCTAATGATTATGTGTGTATTATAGTTAATTGATAATTAGTTTAATAATTGTGCATGGTTATGGTTGTTGACCATTTGACCTTATTGACTTGTTGACCTAGGTTGACACTTTGACCATCATTTCTTTTGGAAGATGCTTTTTGATCCTTGCAAATTGAAATGATAATGGCCATGTCATGATTAACCATGACAATTATCTAGCTAATTATTTTATTAAAATAATATACACATATTAGTAAGAATGGCTCACATTATTCTCATTCTATCATTTCATTTCTCTCTCTTGTTTTTCCTCTCCCTCAAGCTCTCCCCTCTCATGTGTTGAGAAACACTTGAGCATGAGAAAAACCCTCTCTTGATCTTCTCTACTCTCATCTAGGGTTCAAGTATTAGCACTTCTTGCACCCTAGTTACTTCTAGCTTGGAGTTGAAGCCAAAGGTTGAGGCTTTCGGGTGGATCTTTCTTTGACGGGTGAAGACGACAAGGTGACCTCCTTCCACTACTCCAAAGAGCAAGGAGAGAAGGACTAAGAGTCCAAGGTATAACCTTTCTAGCACTTAGCTAGTTACTAGTTAGCTTTAGCAAGTTTTTGTTTAGCAAAGATCCTTCTAAGCATAGTCCATGTTGTCTAAGCTCATAAAAATCCGATTTTTATTCCGTTTTTCGCCTCCCCGCAAGCACCGGGGTGGGCAACGTGGACTTACAACATCTAGAAGAGGGATGTTGATGTTAACCTGTTTCAAGATTTCAGTAATCTTCTCCATTTGTGGACTTGGTCTGTTTCCCCTTAACCGATTCGGGTAAGTAGTTTGAGCAATAAGATCGGGGTCCAAAATTAGAGAAGATTGTGTGGGTGGAAACGATCTAAGAATAGGAGTGGGGATCATTTTCGGTGGACTAGAAGAGGTGGGCTGAGGTGTCGACCCTTGGGGAAAACGGAAAATAGGCTCGAAAGAAAATGGTGGGGTAGACGAACTGGGGTTAGAATTAGAAGTAGAAGTGGAAGGAAAGGTCTCAGCCGGGGTATCATCGATAGATTTTTCTGTGTCATCAATCTCTTCCCCAACGTGATTGTCAAGCACTCTTCCAGATCTCAACGTGATTGCATTCACATGATGTGAATAGCCAGGATTGGGTAGGGGTTGAGCTGGAAGTTTACCTTTCTCTCTTGCACTCATTTCAGCTTTTAATCGTGCAATTTCTTCTTCCATCGATTTAATAGTTTCGCTTTGAGAAGTGGAGTTTCTCTTTATATCATCGACGGAAGTCTTTATTGTCAAAAGCAAGTTCATGAATGAAGAGGATTCATCAGTACCGGTCAACTGCAAAGGATTAGACGGTGCAGGTGTGTTGACCGGATTTTGGAAGTTTTGTGCTTGGAAGGGATGCTGACTCAATGGAAGTGGTTTCTGTTGTTGTGGAGGAGCCCTTTGAAAATTGTTTCGATTTGGAACCGTGTTTTGATTTTGTTGTTGGTTCCAAGAAAAATTAGGGTGATTCCTCCAACCCTGGTTATAAGTGGAAGAAAATGGATCGTTCCTAGGTCTTTGAAAAGCAGCATTGGTATGCTCGTGACCTTGAAACGGAGAATTTTGTGGACATTCTTCCGTCAAATGAGAAGGATCAGAACAGCATCCACATACAGTTTTGGAGAGTGACATTTGACTTAGGGCGACGGCTAAAAATTTGTTTTCCATAGTCTTGAGTTTCTTTTGCATAGCTGAAATATCAGCTCTAACTCATATGGAAACTTCTGATTGGTTATTGCCACCCCTAAACGATTGACTCTCCCACTGTAAAGATTTTTCAGCGAAATCTTCTAAGTATTTCCAAGCTTCCCCATCATCTTTGGTCATGAAGTTTCCTTGACACATTAATTCACAGGTCTGTTTTGTGTTAGGATTAATGCCCTCATATATGATTCTGCATAGATCCCATCTAGGGATCCCGTGATGTGGACATTGAACTAACAGATCCTTAAAGCGTTCAAGACACTTCGAGAATGTTTCATTTGGAAGCTGGGTGAATTGATTGATTTCGCAACGGACTCGAGCTGTCTTATGATTTGGGTAGAATTTCTTAAGGAATGCTTTGACTTCTTCCCAATTCGTAATGGAATGTGCGGTAGTGTTATACAGCCACTTCTCGGCTCTATCGCACAAGGTAAATGGGAGAAGACGAAGACGCATAGCATCCACAGAAAGCTGTGAAGTACCCATCAGTGCGCATACATTTTCAAATTTGGTGATAAAGATATATGCGTCTTCAGACTCGAGACCGTGATATTTGGGTAGAAGGTTGATGTATTGGGGTTTAATCTAAAAATTGTCCCCGTTGGCTGGTGGAATGGAGAGACAGGTCGAAAGAGAACCTCGTGTAGGATAGCACCTCTCTTAGAGAGAGATACGGGGTGGATTCTGCGCACCTGCGGACGGCGGCAGAGTAGTGGTAAAGAAGTTCGATGGAGAATCGTCCATCGAAATGGGTGTGGTGGTGGGTAAAGAAGAGATAAATGTAGAAATACCGACTTTTGGGTCGATGGGGGGGAAAACGCGGACAAAACGGGCACTAGAATCCCGTGTCCAGCCGAGCTTGTACTAAAGGGTTTAGCACAAGTGGCAGCGTTATGATAATTAGAGGAAATGAATGAATGTGATTGGTGTTTGTTTTGGAAAATATACGGATTTTTGAAAAAATGATGCGATCACAACAAATGCAACAGGCAACCCTAAAATCTAGTGGTCACCTAGGTCAAAGCTCTAGACTGCTCCTAACTGCCAAAGGACAAGTCGCAGGATCAATCCTCCACTGCCTCTTTGTCTCTCCTGTGGCCAGGTAAGTGGGAGGTTCTCCACTACGTAAGTAGTGGGCCTAATTAAGTAACCACTTGCCTTAGACACACTTGCCTTAGACACCATAAAAGAAACGCGGATAAGCAATGAATTACCCACGGCCTTCTTCTGTCCTAAGTGAGCGCGACGGTCCTTAGAGTCATCTCTAGATTTCTTTTAGTTAATGAGGGTAATGCGGATGCAAGTTTGTGATTTTCGGGGCTTAGGAAGGGTAATGAACTCCTCACCTAATCTGGATTTGGCCGTGCCCCTTAAATTCCGTATTAATATGCAAACAACCAAAAATCAAAACACGCACAAATTTATTGCTTTTTGCGGCGCTGCGAATTTTTGCAAAGAAACCTGCAACAAATTTGTTATTGGAGCAGACAGAGGAGGAGATAAGAAAGTAAGAGAGGACCTGAGGAAATTTTCGTACAGAGATGCCTTTATCTCATCGCGGAACCGCCGCAATGAGCCCTTAATGCCGCGGAAGCGCGGTCCTGTAGTTCGTTCACTGCACAAAATTTTCACAGAAAGCCTCTATTCACTCCCTCAGCTCTCTGGAATTTTCTAAATATTTTTCCAATTGCTCAGCAGACTCCAGATTTTCTTGCACAAATCACAACGAATCGTTTAGTGTTTTGCGCAAATTTTGATCTCAAAATTCCGATGGAATAAATTTTTCAACTCAAATTTCAAAAACAAACGAATTAGCGCACTATCCCAGGCAACGACGCCATTTGATTGAATGTTTTCTTTGTTGTGTAGTTAGAAAATTGTATAGAAATCACAACCAAAAATATTTGACCGCAATCAATAACGGTGTCGATAGTAGCGCGTTAGTAAGTGCGGATCGTCCACAGGGAAAGTGTAATCATTCGTATTTCGAATTAGATGAGTCGAAAATTTAAAGAAAAGAGAAAAGACAATTCATGATTTATAAATTTGAAGTTCAAGAATTAGTAAAATCTAGATCTAATTGCAAGAATCAAGAAAACATTTAAAATCAAGAATTGTCAATTGATGATTTCCAATCCAAGAATCAAGAATCGAAGTGAGGCTCGTAGGAATCGATCGGATCTATAGATGTGATGAAATCTATTGATTACTTATTCTTATCCATCGATGAATTGATACTAGATCGATGATGATCAACGAGAATTAGGGATTTCTTATGAAACTAGGGTTTCATCTTCTATCTCTTGTCCTTTCGTCGATATCATTCACATTCTAGCCTCTAGTAAATTCAAGAATCGATCGTGGATCCCTAATTTCGAGCGAACACAATCAAGAAAGCATCGCATCGAAACTAGGTCATCGATTCTTCAATTTGCTAGGGTTTACAAACTCATAGGACTTAAGAATTGTACAAGAATCTATTCATCATCATCTATTGATCGTCTCGACTCCTTCACGAGCGGAGTTTTACTCAAACATCACAACACGAAATACAATCACAAATTGAGATCGAATCATGATGCAAGAATGTAAAGAAAGCAAGATATAGAAATTCACCTTTATTTATCAACAATTTCGTTACAAATCTCTCGAAATCTACAAGAGTAAGAAACTTGATAGTCGATTTTGACTTCGCTCGGCTCCTTGAGTCGCGGATCTCTTTGGATCGCTTGCTCTGATGAAGTCCGGCGTCGCTTTCTAAAGGATCGAAGGCTTCATGCTTGATTTGGTACTCGAAGTTCTTGATTTTGGCTTTAGAATTTGAATTGGGGATTTAGGGTTTTGAGGCACAAGTTGTGTCACTCAACTTGTGGGTGGAAGAGATGATAGAATCAACAACCTTCAACCACCTTTGAACCCTAGATCTAGGTTTCCTTTTATAAGCCATCATAACCCTAGATCTAGAATTCAAATTTCAAATTTCCCTCCAAAAGTTTGTTAGAGAGAGGCTTCTAGAAGAGGTTAGTTGGAGGGAATATTCTAGAATAAAGTATATTCTAGGTTGAGTTTGTTAGGCTGAGCCTTCTGGATGAAGCCACGTGGAATTCTGGAGTCTTCTGGAAGCTTGGGCAGTTACAGGAGCTACGTGCAGAAAAATTACAACCCTGATGATGTCATCAAGCCGCGCATCCGCGGCGCCAAGGGGGTTCTGGCCGCGGATCCGCGGCACTATTGGGGCCTTGGGGCATGAGATTTTCTGGTATTTCTTGGGATGACATTTTGGCACTTTTCTGATATGTTGATTATCATTTTGCTTTCTCGATTTCTGCCAGATCCCAAGTCTTGGAGTTGGCGTATTTTTACCAGCACTTTTGACAGTTTAGGCTCGGTTCCTGAAATTTCCTGCACAGACTTCGAAATAGGTGTTGCACTATACAAGGATGATGCAATGCCATGATAAACACTCAATTTCCCTTAAAATGTCAGTTTTAGTATACAACACAGGTAATCTGGTATTTTACGACTGTTTTGCTAATATGTGCAATACTTAACCTGAATACCTTTAGATGAATGCGAATGATAGGGAAATTGAC
The DNA here is from genome assembly GCA_030015575.1 of Agapanthus africanus. Lineage (NCBI taxonomy): Eukaryota > Viridiplantae > Streptophyta > Magnoliopsida > Asparagales > Amaryllidaceae > Agapanthus > Agapanthus africanus. The sequence goes on along the minus strand of CM057339.1, from coordinate 584,059,867 downwards.
GTGTTAAAAATACATTATTTTCGACTGATCAGGTAGCAATCAAAGAACAATAGGAACACACTTGAGGCGAAGCAGCAATGTCAAGTCAACGGACTAAGCTGTACTCATGTCACCTGGGAACTGCTAACTGAAGATAGATATAATACCAACCAACAGTTCCCAACGAGTCCTGTCCAGTGTACTTATAACCTAACGAGCACCTGCATACTATCTCCAATACGACGTACTGATGGCTGTGGGATAGACCATCTCCCCTGCTGGGATGAGAAGCGTATGCACCGGTCTACTCTGGAGTATCGATGCCCTGTCTCGATAATCCTACGACTAGGGACCTGTATAAGGATGTGCTTATAGACTACCCAGCCTCCACTAGTGTGATCGCCATCACAACGCCGGTAGTCAAGCAAAGATCCTAAGGGCTCCATCAATATGTATTAGTGATATGTTAAAAGAAACATATACACATATTAAGATAGATACAAACCAAGTTGTATACTACAATATCGAGGAAGACTGTCGTCAATCCATGTATATATCCCAAGCTTCCAAAATGTAATATACAAACTAGTACTATACAATAATGGCCTCTACGGCATACATATCCAACAATCTCCCACTTGCACTAAAGGACAGTAATTGGTGTACCGCATACCCAACGTCTGCACTAAGGCCAGTTGCTGGCGTACCGCATACCCAATAGCTCAAAAAGTCACTCGAACTGTGTTTGAGGGAGGGCCTTTGTGAATGGATCCGCCGTGTTGTCTTTAGTGTCCACTCTCCGTACCTCGATCTCCTGGCGATCAATGATCTCCCTGATCAGGTGATACCGCCTTAGGATGTGTTTGGATTTATGATGGGACCGTGGTTCCTTCGCTAAAGCTATAGCCCCATTATTATCGCAATATAAAGGTATTGGGTCAACAATGGACGGAACCACCTGAAGTTCACTTCGAATAGCCTCTCGAACTGTGTCTGAAGTAAGGCCTTTATGAATGGATCTGCAGTGTACTCCTTGTAGCAACTCTCCGGACCTCGATCCCCCGGCGATCTATGATCTCCCTGATTAGGTGATACCGCCTTAAGATGTGTCTGGACTTCAGATGGGACCTGGGTTCCTTCGCTAAAGATATAGCCCCGTTGTTGTCACAATACATAGGTATTGGATCAACAATGGATGGAACAACCTGAAGTTCTGTAAGGAACTTCTTCATCCAGACTGCTTCTTTTGCGGCATCGCAAGCAGCGATATACTCCGCTTCCATCGTCGAGTTAGCAATGGTGTCCTTCTTGGAACTCTTCCAGCACACCGCCCCTCCATTAAGGGTAAAGACATAACCTGACATTGACTTGGAGTCATCCTTGTCACTCTGGAAGCTAGAGTCAGCAAAAGCCTCGATCTGGAGGACTTTTCCGCCGTAAACCAAGAACATATCCTTAGTCCTTCTTAGGTACTTTAGAATGTTCTTTACTGCTATCCAGTGCTTTTCCCCTGGGTTTGACTGATACCGGCTTACCACGCTCAGCGCGTAAGCCACATCTGGTCTGGTGCACAACATCATATACATTATAGAGCGTACCGTAGAAGCGTAGGGTATAACTGACATGCGTTCCCTTTCCAAATCAGTCTTGGGAGACATCTCTTTAAATAGGGTGATTCCGTGACAAGCCGGTAAATTACCGCGTTTAGAATCTTCCATACTGAATCTTTTCAGTATAGTGTTGATATACCTGGACTGCGAAAGTCCCAACATCCTCATAGATCTATCACGATAGATCTGGATCCCCAAAATGTAAGAGGCATCACCCAGGTCTTTCATGGAGAACCTGTGTGATAAGAATCCTTTGACAGATTGTAGCATAGGAATGTCATTTCCTATCAAGAGAATGCCAACCACGTACAAGACGAGGAATACGACAGTTCGTGCTACAATTTTACTATATATACATGGTTCATCTGGATTTATGATGAAGTCATATTCTTTGACCGTTTCATCAAAACAGATGTTCCAACTGCGCGATACTTGCTTTAGTCAGTAAATGGACTTAAGCAACTTACACACTTTCTCGCTGCTCCCACTCAGATTGAAACCTTCTGGCTGATCCATATAGACGCACTCTTCTAAATTACCATTTAGAAAAGCCGTCTTTACGTCCATCTGCCAGATCTCATAATCATGGAAGGCAGCAATGGCAAGAAGGATCCGAATGGATTTGAGCATAGCCACTGGAGAAAAAGTTTCGTCATAGTCCAAACCAGGTCTTTGACGAAAACCCTTTGCAACAAGTCTAGCCTTATAGGTTTCCACCTGTCCATCTACACCAATCTTCTTCCTGAAGATCCACTTGCATCCTATGGGTTTTATCCAATCTGGAGCAAAGTCCAAAGTCCATACTTTGTTGGTGTACATGGACTCCATCTCGGTCCGCATTGCATCCAGCCATCTAACTGAGTCGCCGCTCTGGATGGCCTGTTGGAAGCTAGTAGGTTCATCATTATCAATGACGCAATCCTCTCTATCCCCGTCTATGAGAATACCGTAGTATCTCTCAGGCGGATGAGATGGCCTACTACTCCCGCGGAGGGGTGCGGGAATGTCCTGTTCTTCTTGAACTTCTGGTTCTACCAAACTTTCAGTAGTAGTTTATGGTTCTGGAATTTCTTCCAGTTCTATTGCGCTCCCACTTGATTCCTTTTCTAAAATCTGCTGTTCTAGAAAATGGGCATTAAGAGAAACAAAAACCTTTTGTTCCTCTGCGTAATAGAAAAAAATACCCCTTGGAGTTCTTTGGATATCCCACAAACTTACACTGTACTGATCGTACCTCGAGTTTGTCCGCATGCTGCTTTTTAATAAAAGCTGGATATCCCCATACCTTCAGATACTGAAGATAGGATTTCTTCCCACTCTAAATCCGATATGGTGTGGTAGGCACAGTCTTGGTAGGAACCCTGTTCAAAAGATATTCAGCTGAATCTAGTGCATAACCCCAGAAAGATCGCGGTAACTCAACATTACTCATTATGGAACGTACCATATCCAATAGGGTTCGGTTCCGTCTTTCCGATACACCGTTATGTTGTGGAGTGTATGGAGGAGTAAACCGAGAGAGAATTTCATTCTCTTTTAGGTAACCCAGGAAATCGGCACATAAGTATTCACCACCTCGATCAGATCTCAGTGACTTGATACTTTTGTCGGTTTGGTTTTCCACTTCATTCTTATATTCTTGGAATTTCTTAAAGGCCTCGGATTTATGTTTCATCAAGAAAATGAATCCATACCTAGAGAAATCATCCGTAAAAATAATGAAATATGAAAAACCGCCTCTTGCATATGTAGACATTGGACCACATACATCGCTGTGTATGTGATATTTACCCGATGCGAGGAGTGAGTGGGCCATGTGCGGGTACATGGTGGAGCCCGGTACGGTTCCCCTCGGCAAGATGATCGCAGATGATAGGCGATGAGCCTGGAAGGTGGGCAAGTACCTACCGGTGATAGTATTTGGACTCGGCGGTTATCGTGGGGATACCGACCGGAGTGATGTACGACATGTCATCAGGGCCAGTCGTGGGGACGGCGCCTGAGCTATGAGGATTTACGTGTCCCCAAACCTTCTCACTCAAATAGTAAACCCAAAGTAAAGCCATGGTAATAAAATGTAACATAAGTGTAGGAAAAAGATATGTGCATGTTTTGCACGAAAAAGCCAAAAATCCGATTAGCGATTTTTAATCGCGATTAGCGCTAAATTAGCATATAATTAATCAAAAAAACATACAAATGGCATAATTCCATAAAATACCCTATTTTAGAATTTTCCATAATTTTTCCAAATTTTTCCAAATTTTTTCCCATTTATCGGTATTTAATTATACCGAAATATTAAAATATTCATTAAATTATAAAAATTCCCAAAAATAATATTTTATTATTTTGAAATGTTACAAATCCTATCCTTGCGTAACCCTAAACCCTTGATATTTTTGTGTGAGAAAGATATTTCCTTTGTTTTGTTTTGGATTTGGGAGGTGGCGGCATGGTGAGTCATGTGAGGCATGACTTGCATTAATGTGTGTGTTAATGCAAGGGTGCACTCACCTCTCTCTCTCATTATTCTCACCTCTCTCTCTCTCTATCCTTTCACCCTCTCATTTCTTTTATCTCTCTCATTATTTCTCATACTCCTCTCACTCTCAACTGAACACTTACCCTTTCCTTCACTAATCTTCAAAAAACCTTCAAAAACTTCACAAAAATCTTCACAAATCACATCCTTAACCTTTTTTTGCCTCTAGGATCCCTTAGAGCTTGGAAAGATAGGATCTTTGAGCTTTTGTGGTTAGGTAATGATCTCTATCTGTTAAATAAGATGTTATAGTGTTGCGTAGCTTGTTAGTTTCAGTTTAGAACGCGTAAAGTTTAGTTTCGGGAAAATATCGTATTTTTATTGTAGTTTTAGGCCTCGGATGAACTTCTATCAAACCAGATATTTGTTGGAAAAGTTCCCATCACAGTGACCTAGTGTAGTGACCTAGAAGCTACCCTCAAAACCCGAGCCCAATCCCTTTCAAGATGGCCGCAAATAAATTGCTTCTGGCCACAAATTGCGGCCAGACTGGTGAGTTGGGTGTTGTGTTTTGGTGTAGGGATCTCTGGGGTTGAGTGTGGTCTTGTGGTATGTGCAAATTTTACAAATTGTTTGTTTAACAAAATTTAGTATCACTTAGCTTCTTTCTAGTGTTACGATTACGCGCGTTACGTTATCCGACACGGTTCGTGTCTTTGTGTGGTTTTGCTCTTGGGTTGGTTTCGTAGTGTCGCTACACACGTTAGCCACTAGACGAACACTTAAGAGTATGTTTGGAGTTGGTGCGTCGGTCAAACGTAGTTTGTACGTGTTATTGGTCGATTGCTAATATACACTTGCTTTATTGTTTTATGTTTTTACGATCGCAGGTCGGGACTTCGGACGCTGCGAAGAAGGGAAAGCGAGTGGTTGGCTTTACTTAGCCAGGGTAGTTGGTGAGTAGATTTAACATCTACAGGGGAATCGCCCGCATGGCATTATGCTTCAGGGCTAGATATGATATGATATTAGCCGCATGTTTATATTGCACATATAGACATAAAACTCTTTGCATATTTTTACTTGTTGTGCTTGGACTTGTACCCTTTGGACATTGCACCCTTATTGACGGTTCATGTTGCACAGAAACTAATTGTATGCCACTCACACCGTCAATAATTGACATGACACGCACAACACCTATACATACGTGATATTGTATTGGCTAGGGACTTGAGACATAACCCCTATTTTATTGTGCATATGATATATAGCATACCTGTATACCTGCATGCTTACACATATGTCTTGACATGATGCTAGTTACCCATCTACATATATGGTATTGTACCATTAGTGACATGTATATACACATATGAGACATAGATACATGTACATCTTGCATACATACTTACACATACACCCGTATGGTATTACATCATTATTGATAGGTACATGCTCATACACCTTGCTATAGTTACATGTTCACCTTTATATGATGTTGCATATGGTTTTGGAGAATTAGGAACTGCATGATATATTAATAACTTGCTGCAGTTAAATAGCGGTTTTTCCTTTATATGCTTATATTACTATTTCATGTTGCATATATTATATTCATGGATTTTCGCATTGAGATATGGATTTCATATGATGTTTTACTCCTAAGTATATATATCAGTGGTATGGGACGCTGATATATGTATATGTATATATATATCAGTGGTATGGGACGTTGTTATATATGTACACATATATAATGATCTATGCAATTATACTTCTTCATTACTTCATGTTTTCTAGATTTGAGGACCGTGGTAGTTTGATGAAATTATGCATTATTTGAAAAACCCGGTTTCTCTTGATATGATATTTCGATGTGTCCACCAGGAGATTTCTCGGTTCTGAGATTGTGATATATACCGCATGCGAGGAGTGGATTGGGTCATGTGAGGGTACATGGTGGGGGCCCGGAGGTATCCTGGGGCAAGAAGATCGCAGTTGATGGCGATGAGTTAGTAGGGGAGTCCTACCTACCGGTGACAGTATTGGACTCGGCGGTGATCGCGGAGATACCGACCGTAGTCATGTACGTATGAATACGTGGAATATCGAGTGTCGAAGATGGGCATTCGGGTTTCGGTAGCGTATGATACGTACTATCAGGGCCAGTCGTGGTGACAACGTCTGATAGATAAGTTTTTATGTGTCGATGCTGGGTACTAGTTTTCATGATGTTTTGGGGTGTCGATGTTTGACAATCGGGTTCCGTGAGACTTACAGGATATGAGGGCCGATCTGAAGCCGATTTGAGAAATTTGGGATTTAGACTGTCTTGATGGACATTAGTCCTGCCATGATGAGGATTCCGTGAGGATGGCATGTTTTATCCCGTACTCCTCATTTATTTGATATGCATTGCTTTATGTATTAGTAGTACCTGATAGAGTACCTTTCATGACTGTTGCATATACATATTGCCATTTATTGCTATCAGCTTGCATTTGTTAGATTAGCATAGTACGTGCATACTTGCGATTGCCTGCATATGTTATTTACTTTTCACAAGTTGGCAACTCACCCCCGTTGTGCCACAGGGTTTTGCAGGTAGTCCCTCAGGGCAGTCGCGATAAGGCTTTCATCTATCGTATCATCTTTCGCAACGGATACTGCTACAGCTGACTGTGTGCAGTTTTGCTATTGGTGGGTTTTGCGGTTATCCGATGTTGCTCATTGTATATTTGTTGTATCCAGTACTCTCCATCTACTACTTTCATGAATTGACTTAGAGACGAGTTGTGAGGACGATATTGTATATTATTTGTGACTTGGTGGTCTTTTATGCAGTTTCACTTTATATCGTCTTTTTCTTCGCTGCGGCGTCGTATATCTGTTGTCGTGGTTATTTTCCACCTTTGGGCGTGGATTTGCTCCCGTTGGGGATTCTTTTACTTATTTTTATGTTGTACCATTTTTGGGGGCCTGTTTTTCAAAGAAGGTGCTGCCAAAATTTTAAAGGAATTAAAAGTTGGACTTTAAAGAATTTGTACTCGAGATTTCAAAAGTTTTATCTAGGTTCTTATCGCTTACTACTTTTGATGGTTTAGATTGCTGGGTTTTTGGCTTACTTAGATTACGTTACGCCTGTGGACGTTGCGTGGTTTAAGGACCGTCACGTGCCAATTTCGGGTCGTGACAAAGTTGGTATCAGAGCGCTAGGTTTTACCTTTCGGAGTGTAGGATGACCTTGGTATGATGGATTAGGTAGCTTAAGCAGAGTAGCGTAGTGTGTGTATGTCCAAGGCATACTTGCGACACGGTACTCAGCCTAAGTGACCTAAGTACTAACTGCTTGAAATTCTTTCCATGATGATACATATCCTTGTGATTCGGTTTCCGTGTTCTTATCGAATCCTTTTTCCATTTATAGCCTTATGCCGCCGATGACTATGAGGGCTCAGAGAGGTGCAGCGAGAGCCGACGTCAGAGTTGACTCGTGTGTGACGAGGATTGACCAGGACGCTACGCTCGCTGTACAGGAGAAGATTGATCTGCCTTCGATAGATCGTATTGTTGGTGTGTAGTAGCGCCTCTAGTTGGGTTACAACATCTTTAAGTAGTGAACTTTCAAATTCTAGAGGGCTATTACAAACGAACTACGAATCGTAACTAGAGATTAGGGTAATATCAACATAAAAAGAAATCTAAGCTAAAGGAAAAGGAAATACAACCTTTGTAGCCAACTTTTCCGGTCTTTAGGACTCCTAAGGCTTTGCTCGAAGCTTGAATCAACTCCGCTCAAGGTCCTTCGTCGTCTACGATGATCCACCCGGAGATTCCTAGGTCAAGCTCTTTGCCTCACAAAATCAAGATGAAGTGGAGTAAACACTCTACACTAAAGGGTTAGGATGGTGTAGAATGGTTATGTGGTTTGTAAACTCACTTAAAAACCCTTTCTTTGTAAGTTCCTCACTCAAAACAAAATTCAAGAGAGCTTGAAGAAGGAGGCAGATGAAGATGGCAAAAGCTTTTGTGAATATAATGAAAAACTTAATCCAAAAAGAAAAAGAAAAGAATATATATGAGACACTCTCAAATATAACCATAGTTAACTAAATAACTAAATATTTTTATAGATGGGTTAAAGAACAAAGGAAATCTAACCATGGTTAAAGTCAAAGGTCAAATAAGAAGAATGTAGAAACAATGAGTCATTTAGCAAATTTCCTTTTTCTTTAATTCATTAACAAAAATCTAGATATTTATCAACCATGTTAGTCTTGCATTGCAATCTTCTATGTATCATCAACAATGACACATATGTATGTATGTATGTGTGCATGCACATCATCATGTGTATGTATAAACATATATGCATACATCCAAAAGAAAAGGTTTAATTAAAAGTGAGCTAAAAGTCAATATTAAATCAACACTTGATTTAATAAACCGGTCACATCAAATGCGACCCGACCAATAGTAAACGCCCGATTAAAATACGGTATCACATACTCGCATTTAGTCGAGCTCCCGCACAAATCTCATTTGCACTCCCATCATTTCGCCTGAGCTAGAAAAATCCTGTGTGGGACTCTAAGACTCGTCAATACGCCGGCAGTAGGCGATGATCATATCAAAACACCTACAAGCCGCAAGCGGTCAGCTAAACGTAACGGCCACCCGGGTATTGAGTGATCAGAAGAAAAACAAGCGAACCCGTCAAAACTCCCGTCGAGCCATTGGCAACACTAACCGTACAGTCCGGTCTCTACGTCTGATATGCTGCATATCAAGTCTAGGGATGGAATCGACGAGCCCTAATAACTCAATAAGTCATGTCGATATGGACTATGACCGGTCGAGAAAGTACTGATAACATTTATCAGTAAATCTCATCAGCCCTGTCCAGGGACTTCAAGTCAGAGCCAATCGCACATTGCACAACATCAACTCCCAATACTGGGAGAGACGAAACCCCTCCTATAGCTCACTGTATCCATGTGTCTCGGGACTATACCCAAAATCCACCTGTTTGCACGACTCAGTAGAGCCGTGGTAGGGTGGAAATCAAAGTACAGTGGGAGAACACACAAGACTCTATGACGATCTCGGGTCTACAGACTAACATGTACCAATGTCACCAGAGAACTGCCATCCGACGATAGATATAATACTATATAGGAATTCTCGGTGTGTCCATTCAGTGTACCCAGTCTCCACTGAGCAACCGTATACAATTTTCGATGTCACAACACCAATGGATATGGGATCATCCATCGCCCATCATATGGGTCAAGAAACGTATACGCTAGTCTACTCTGGAATATCGATGCCCTGTCTCGATATACCTATGACTAGGAACATTTAAGGAAATGCTTATAGACCACACATGCCCTACTAGTATGATCTCCATCATAACCATGGAAGTTAAGCAAATATCCTCAGGGCTTTATCAACATGTATCAAATGAATATGTCAGATAAAGTAAAACCAGATAGCTTTCTATCATATCGAGCAAGAAAGTCATATATATAAATATACATATATACATGTCCAAGCATCCACTATACATATAATGGCCTCTAGGGCATACATATATCCAACAATCTCCCACTTGCACTAAGGCCAATTATTGGCGTATCTCATACCCAACATCTCAAAAAAGTCGCTCATGTTGCGGTTGTAGAAGGGCTTTGGTGAGTGGATCCACGGTGTTATCCTTTGTATCTACTCTCCGAATCTCGATCTCTTGGCGATCAACTATCTCCCGGATCAAATGATATCGCCTGAGGATGTGTCTAGACTTTTTATGGGATCTGGGTTCTTTGGCCAACGCCATAGCTCCATTATTATCACAATACAATGGTATTGGATTAATAATGTTTGAAATTACTCCTAGCTCCGCGACGAACTTCCTCATCCAGACGGCTTCCTTGGCAGCATCATTTGCAGCAATATACTCAGCTTCCATCATGGAGTCTGCAACGATATCCTGTTTGGAACTCTTCCAACATACCGCCCCTCCATTGAGGGTAAATACAAACCCTGAGAAATATTTATTGTCATCCTTATCACTTTGGAAGCTGGAATTGGTAAAGGCCCCCATTTGGAGATCCCCATTACCATACACCAAGAACAATTCTTTAGTCCTTCGTAAGTACTTAAGAATGTTCTTCATGGCTATCCAGCGTTGCTCCCATGGATTAGATTGATACCTGCTCACTACAGCTAGTGCATAAGCTACATCAGTGCGAGTACATATCATCGCATACATTATAGAGCATACGGCTGAAGCGTAGGGTATAATGCTCATGCGAGCTCTCTCTTCATCAGTCTTCGGACAGAAGTCCTTAGAGAGAGTGATTCCATGGCAAGCGGGCAAGGCACCACGCTTGGAATCTTCCATACTAAACCTTTTTAGGATGGTATCAATGTACTTTGATTGGGACAATCCTAATAATCTCTTGGATCTATCTCTATAGATCCTTATGCACAAAATGCATGAGGCATCACCCAGGTCCTTCATGGAGAACCTTTGTGATAAGAATAATTTGACCGATTGTAGCATAGGAAAATCTTTTCTTATCAAGAGAATGCCATCTATGTACAATACGAGGAAAGTGACAGTACTCCCTACAATCTTCTTATAAATGCATGGTTCATCTATATTTTTGATAAATTCAAACTCTTTGATTGTATCATCAAAACAGATGTTCCAGCTCCGAGATGCCTGCTTTAACCTATAAATGGATTTAAGCAACCTACATGCTTTTTCGCTGCTCCCACTGTCTGTGAATCCCTTTGGCTGATCCATAAAAACGCACTCTTCTAAATCACCATTTAGAAATGCAGTCTTAACGTCCATCTTCCAGATTTCATAGTCGTAGTGAGCAGAAATAGCAAGTAGGATCCGAATAGATTTAAGCATTGCTACTGGAGAGAAAGTTTCATCATAGTCCAGTCCTGGTCTTTGACGAAAACCTTTCGCCACAAGCCTTGATTTATAGGTCTCTACCTGTCCATCTACACGAATCTTTTTCATAAAGATCTATTTGCACCTTACGGGTTTTATCCCAGGAGGTGCAACGTCCAAAATCCATACTTTGTTGGGGTACATGGACTCCAGTTCAGATCTCAGGCATCCAGCCACTTCACTGAGTCTCCACTCGTGATAACCTGTTGAAAACTAATAGGGTCATCATCATCCATGATGCAATCTTCTCTATCACCATCAATGAGAAAACTATAGTATCTCTCCGGTGGACGAGAAGTTCTACCAGATCTCCGGAGCAGCTGAGGTTTTTGTTGTTCTACTACAACATCAGGTTCAACCAATTTTTCATGAGTAATTTGTGTCTGTAGAACCTCCTCTAGTTCTACCACATTTCCATCAGTACTATTTATAAAAATTTCATTTTCCAAAAATGTGGCATGTTGAGAAACAAACACCTTTTGTTCCTCCTTGTGGTAGAAAAGACATCCATATGAATTTTTTGGATATCCCACAAATGTACACATGACCGATCGTGTCTCAAGTTTATCCGGATTCTGCATTTTGACATAAGCCGGACAACCCCATATCCTAACTCTTTTAAGAGATGGTCTCTTCCGACACCACATCTCATATGGAGTGGTAGACACGGTCTTGGTTGGAACCCTGTTCAATAGATAAATTACTGTCTCTAATGCATGTCCCCAATGTTGGATATAGTGCCCTAAAAGTCAATTATTGGATCGCAGGAACGTGATTGCAATGATTGAGGAGGACATATGTCGGTAGGACAGTCTTACTCGAGATGATAGTATGCTATCTGGTTTGCCTTTATCAGTCGTGTACATGTTCAGGTGACTGATTACATGTTACACGTTGATAGAGCCCTTAGGATCTTGCTTGACTACCAACAGTATGAGGGCGATCATATACGTGAGAGTTAGGTAGTCCATAAGCACATCCTTAATAGTGGTCCCTAGTCGTGGGAGTTTCGAGACAGGGCATCGATACTCCGGAGTAGACTAGTGTATACAGTCGAGACCCCGAAGAGGGGCGGTGGCCGGTCTCACAAGCCACTAGTGTCAGTTGGATCACCTAAGATGTATACAGGTGCTCATTGGGTTATGAGTACACCGGACAGGACTCGCCGGGAACCTGCTAGTTGGTATTATACATATCGTCAGATAGCAGTTCCCTGGTGGCATGTGTACAGGTTAGTTCATCGACCTGAGGTCGTCATTTGTCTCGTGTGAGTTCCCACTGTGCTTTGATTTCTACCCTACCACGGCTCAAAGGAGTTGTGCAAACAGGTATTTTTTGGGTACAGTCGCGAGCCACATGGAGGCAAGTGAGCGGATCGGCAGGGGATTCGTCTCTCCCAGTATTGGGGGTGGAGATCGCGCTGTGTCTAGGAAAGCCATTACACCAAGTCCTTGGCCAAGGCAGGTGAGAATTACTGGTAGGTACTCCGGTAGTTTCTCAGGGTGTTCAGGGCTTGTCTCCGACACGACTTATACCGCTATTGGGGGTCTGACGTTACTAGCCCCCTAGGCCGGATATGCGATACACATAGACGAACGGACCGGACTGTATATACATTGTCACTGTTAGGCTCAGTAGGGTTTTAGGATGAGTTCGCTCATCGGCCTCCCTTGAGGTCAGTTACATGGGCAGCCGTTACGCAAAGCTAGTGCCGCTGACGGCTTGTGGTTAAACCCACTGCCAGGGTACTGAAGAGTCATTAGATTCCCCCATAGATAGTTTCCCAAGTTCGGGCGAAACGTTGTAGAGGCCGTATGGTTTTATGGCAGGGTTCGGAAAATGCACGTGCGTTTACGCACGTGTCATATTTCGGGCAGATAATACTGGTGGGCTTTGGTTTAAGCCGGATCCGAGTATTATACTGTGTAGATATAATATCTTTGTCTCAGTTGCATTTGTATTCGGTCGTAATACAAATGCGGGTATGTTTATACTGTTACGGGGTTATCCTGAAATTCGTTTCGGGATCGCTTTTGGAAGTTGTCAGTTTCCAGTTTTCTATCACCCGTCTTTAATATTCGGTTAAATACGGATTTATCTTTTCTTGAGGGTGAGTCATGAGTATGGAAGCTTCTAGATTGGTGACTAGGATTAGTGAGTCACTCATTTGCATTAATGGTTGATGACCAGGCTTATGACTCATTAGTTTTCATTTAATGTTTTTGATGATGTGTTTTATGAGTCACCCTTTACCATTAATTCCTTTTGTTTGCATGAAGGATATTTGATTAAGATATTTTACCTTGTGGTCACCTTCCTTGTTCCTACACTCACCTCCCCCTCTTGATAAATGGCCGGCCCCTCATTTGCAAAAGGATATGGTTGTTGATTAAAAAGTTTATGTGATTTGGTGTATGGAAATTTCATAGCTCATTTCTCATTTCATATCATTCCAAATGGCAGCTTCATTAACCGTTCGTCCATGGATTTGGACGAAGTGAGACAAAGTGTTCTACTCATTCTCTACATCAATCTTGGTCATCTCTTTTAGCAAACTTGATGACCGAGTTGCCTCGGGTCAGAGGCGGGAGCCCGTTTAAAGAACCGTTGACGTGGTGCCACCTAAACGGGGAGATCGGAGATCGACGAGATCGGAACAGCCGCAACAGGAGCGTGGGATGATGGTTAAAGAACGAAGGACTCGGATCGTTCGGTATAACCTTTCTACCCTCTTTACAGTTTTTTAGTTTAGCGTTAATGGCATATCCGGGTTATAGTATGCGATAGCGCCAGTTATAAAAGTTTTTGTTCCTCATTTGGCGTCAGATTGACGGCCGGGGCGCTACCGTAGACTTACATGGTATCAGAGCCACGCCATTAAGCTTTACTAAATTATGCTAACGCGTTTAAAACATCGCTCGAGCGGAATTTTCAAAATCGCAATTTCCAAGTCTAAAGTTTCTGTCGATTTTAAAACAGGCCTAAAAATCATTTTGAGCATCTCAGAAAATCGAGCAGGCTTTTCTAAGAAAACTGTGAAAATTTGGTGGGCTGATTTTACTGTAGTGCGGCGGATTAGCGGCCAAAACCACGTTTTGGCGGCGGATCCGCCGCCGTACTGTAGCCACAGTGCACCAAATTTCTACAGTTGCTTCTACATTGGAAATTGTGGTTTTTTGAATGGTTCTTTTGGGCCCAGTTTTTGTTACTGTACATCAGATGTTTGTGGGGCCCACTTTGGAAAGTTTTGTCGATCGAAATTTAAACGTGTTAGTTTACAGTACTTACATTATATCTCCGACCGTGAATGTCATTCGAGCGGTAAATTGCGTTTAATTGCTATAGTCCTTTTAGACGGATTTGCGAACGTGACATTCGCGTTGATGTTCTGTGTTGTGCTGTGATGTTGCGGATTTGTCGTGGTGGATAGCAGTGGGCAATGGTAGTGCAGTTTGGATTTATTTGTACATTTGATATTGCGGGGCGAGCGTCCAACATGTGGACTGCCGTCACTGCCTGTTTGTATAATATTCTTTTGGGACACGACCGGGCTGAGGTCGATGTACCCGTTGTACATATTTTTCTTTTCTGTACTAGGTTTTCCCCGCGACGGAGTGCACGGATAGCCGGGTTCTGGAGGGCAACGGGTCCGCATCTCATGGCTTTGAGAGGCAGAGGGGCCTCACTCTAGAATTCGCAGACTATTCGCCGCACTCGTAGGGGGTACAGGTTGACCCAATAAGGGGTGCTCAAGTTACCGGATTCTGTGAAGTGCAGGGTGGTCCATTCACTATGCTGTATGGGGCTGCCTCGCTTCAGGTTTTGGCGGGTAACTTGCTGCACCCATAGGGGTCTAGGTTTCATTGCACAGGCTATCCACACGACCAGGGGAACGTTGGGTTTTAGCAGCGGCTCTGTGAAACCCGGGGATCCCAGATTATCTGTATTGTTCTGTGATGCTTATTACTTTTCTGTAATGTTGCATATTATCACGCCTGGAGCGATTATTGTATATTGGTATATATACTAGTAGATGTTGTATATGTTTTTCACCCGCGCTAGTTCAGTGTCCGCTCTGTCGTTAGTTAAGTAACCTAACGGGTGATGACGGGACCCAGAGACGAATGCGGATGGCATATACGTACATTTTATTTTCTTTCTTTTCTGGTGTGATTAATTGATGGGACTGCGTTGATTTTGATCAATGCAAAGGAAAACAAACCTGTTTGGATGTTGTTGGAACAGTTTTAAAAAGTGTTATTACAAAGACGTTTCCTTTTGTTTTGCACAGTGGTATTCGGTTGGAATATCCTGCACCTCATTCGACGAGGCAAGGGCCGATATTCCTTCACCGGGAGTGACCCCTTGGGCAGAAGTTTGCGTCAGGGTATAACTTCACTATAGTCGATTACAAGTTACTTTGCATCGCGGTATTCAGTTGGAATATTCTGCACCTCATTCCACGAGGAAAGAGCCGAGATCCCTTCACCGGGAGTGAACTCTTTAGCAAAGGTTTTCGCCACTATATTTTTATAAAAAGCTATCAGGTTCCTTCAACGAGATCAAGTTCATTACCTTAAAGGTTTTTCGCCAAAAACCAGCCGTAGCCCTCCGTCATTTCTTATGGATGGTCAGTAGTATTCAAGCTATGTTTGTTGGCCTTCGTCAAGGCATAGTGTTTGGTAGCTGCTGGGGTATTCATTTGTTGCATAGATAGATGAGTTGGTTTGGGACAGTCGTATTACCTTGTTGGCCTTCGTCAAGGGTATGTACGGGTGGGTTCAAATTAACAAGATAATAACGGGCAGAACTTGACATTTGACTTATGATTTGTTGGCCTTCGTCAAGGTCATAAGAACATGGGGTAAAAATCACATCGGGAGTTTCTAAAGAAACTGAAACTTGCCAGGCATGCGCATACCTTCTGGAGTGTGATAACGCGAGTGGATTCCGTCACGTTATCATGCGATGAGAGTTGGATCCCGATTCCTACTGATGAGTTGGTTTACTCTTCGGATGATCCCGATTGATTCTTCTTTTAGGTTTGGAGGAGAATTTGACAATACAGTGGGAGGTTTCCGGATTAGATAAAGTGATAACCATTCTGATCTAGGTTAGAGTGCACGCAGAGTGTTTCTTTTCTCTCTCTCTTTGGCAGTGACCATTGACCGACCCTAGACTATGACTCAATGATCAAGTTGACTGAACCTTCTTAAAATACTGGCTTTTGGATTGTCTGAGTTGCATAAGTCATTGCCACTCCTTCTTTTACCCTTTGCATTTCTCAGAACACCCCGTATTACTACGGACATCCACTTCCATTAGATAGATCCATCGTATGGTTATATATGAACTCGGAGGGACTTCTTCGAGGATGGATCAAGGTTCATGAGAAATAGAATTGGTTTATTCAGTTGTCTTTTATTATCACCTTCTCTCAGGTTGCGAGGGCTCCTTGGTTTAGGAGAGTACGCCTATTATGCTTATTGGATAGTCTTCTTCCAAACCATAGGCAGGTGCCGAAAGGTAGGGAATGAAGAAAACCAATTAGCCTAAGTAGGGTGTACAGAAGGTAATAAGTAAAGACAAAATAAAGGGATTAGAAAGATGGCAAAGTAAATTGCGACTGTTATCATTCACGACCAAACCGCGTACTTCTTCGCCACTCCTATTTCACCTTTAAAAGAATAAAGTATTATTCAGTTGTCTTTTATCATCACCTTCTCTCAAGATGTGAGTACTCCTAGGTTGAGGAGGGTACACTTATTATGCTTACTGGATAGTCTTCTTCCAAACCATAGGCTGGTGCCGAACGGTAGGGAAGGAAGAAAACCATTTAGCCTGACGATGGTGTACAGAAGGTAACCACTAAAGACAAATAAAGGGATTTGGAGAGATGGCAAAGAAATATATGGTTAAAGTCATGAATTGGATTATGGAAGAGGCATTACTATGAATACCAGGATACCCCTACGAAACATTTTCATGTTTCAGTGCATTGTTAATGGAAAACTGTTTTCCCAATTAGATACTTACTCCAGGGTATGTATTTACCAGGTTTCATTCTCACATCTGTATGGTTTTACAGATGATGAGTGGGAGGAAGTTATTGGGAATTAGGTGATCATCCTCATTATATCGGAATTCGTTGTAATTGGTGATATTTGAGGAAGTCGCCTGGGTTATTGCCGGCAGGCATGTATTTGGTTTTGAGTATCCGTTATTGTGCACCAATTTCAAAATGATATATCTGTACGTTTATTTTAATAAAGTGAGATATAACTTTTTGATATTATGTCGATGACATTTACCTATATCAGTTGGAGATTGGGTAAGGAGCATTGAACAGCGGAGTAGTTCTTAACCATAAGTACAGTTTTCAACCTATGATGCACAGGTTTTGAGTTATTCAAACTCAACGGACTTATACAGAGTATTGTATGTTGTCCAGTGTCCATCAGGACAAAGGGGTTGGTCCTCGTACTATGTTCTGTTTACTTATGACTTCTCTAGTTTTTTAGACAAGTGTTTTGCAGAAATACAGGGTCTAAGCTTTGAGAAGTTGTGGGTATAAGAATAAAGTAGAGAACCAGGTGTCGCAAGTATCGGGATTCTTCAAAGAGATCGAAGATGTAGATACTTGTGATTGGTATTCCGATGATAGTAATGGTTTTGAGAAACTTGTTTCTCTTTCAGGTTACTCATAATTGGATGTATTCCTAAGTTGAGTAATGCTGATTAGCCTCTCTCCATTAAGTTGGTATGCACTGGAGACAGCTGCATGATTAGAATCTGGTTCCAATTAAATAAGTGCCAAAGTTTCTATATTGGATATAGAATGATTCATATCTTAACGATGTTAAGGTACGGGGAGTTGTCCGGCTTATGCTTAAAACCAGACTCTGGATAACTCAAGGCACGTTTCTGTAATGGCAGTTTGTGGGTTGGCCCGGGCTATGTCGAGGGTTGACTTTCTACCATCTGGAAGATCAATAGTGATATTGTTCTTGACTCGTCACAGTTTTAGTAAAATGGATTTTTTCAGAAAACAGTAGTGGGAGTATGGTAGAACTGGAAGTGATTCCAGAACCGCAAACGATTACGGAAAATTTAATAGGAACTATAGATTCAATCAGGTTTGACATTCCAATAGCCACTCCGCGGATGTGGTGGGTAACCTCAGACACCCGATAGGTACTCCGGTAGCCTCAAGGACGGTGACAGGGAGGTTCTTGCTTACCCAGACTTGACACTACTGTTGTTCCAGACTATGAGACCCTGCAGGAGGTTAAGTATAGCGTCGTTCTAAACTAGCTTTAGAAGTGCACGTATATATTATTCTGCCAGAGGGTTGTTGTGGTCAGTGGGAGCAGCGGAAGCATTGTGAGCAAATAGCTTAAGTATATTTATAGACTAGAGCAGTTATAGCGGAGATAGATCATCTAATTTTGATGTGATAGTCATGGCTTTGACTTTATCAGAATAGGGGATGGATCTGTTGAGAAGGTAGTAGGGTGTGATGTTCTGGTATTTGGATGACATACACAGGGTGGGAAGTAAATTTCCTATACTACGATCAGTTTTACTTTGGTCGTCACACAGTTGTTTCTCCAGACAGGATATGGATATAATATCTGACATTCTGGTTTCTAGATCTATGGTTTTAGATCTAGATTTGGGTAGTTTTCCAATGTGGGTACTTTGACAGTGTTCTAATGGTTTTTAGAATAGATGACTCCTGGCATGGTGGTGTACCTGCAGGTGATGGAGTCACCCTCTCTAAAGATGTCTTACAGACTAAAGGGGAGAGAGATGTGCATGATTGGCAGATCACTTGCTTAGGTAATTGAGTCAATCATGAGACGTCAAGTACCACACCAGATGTTGTTTTTGCACTAGATGCAATAAGTTTGTATTAATCCAATCCTGGAGAAACATAAGGAAGCAGTTTTAGAACATGAGTGGATGTTCTACGGATTTGATGACGGCAGCCTCCTTCGGAGACGGTTATCATTCCTGGCTTCAAAGGTGACACAGATGACAGAGTGATTGTCAGAGTTATAGTTTTCCCTCTGACGAAGGGGGCAGTATTATGGACAGGTGGTCCAAGAGGATACTGTGGGAGGCATAGTGTAGGATACTGATTAGGTTCAGTGATCGGTACAGTCTAAGAAGTTTGGATTTGTAGTTCATTTATGAACTAGGTCCCATCAGATATCCAGACATATTCTAAGACAGGTATTACTCGATTCGGGAGATGGCTTTCTCCGCGAACTTGAGATTAAGAGAGACATAGAAAGAAACATCAGGGCGGATCCACTCACAGAGGCTATTTCTCGAACACAAGAGTTTTACGAACGGGCTTTGTGAAACTGATTAGTAGAGGAGTTGGGTGTTCGGTATCACACGGGCTGTGAGTATGCGACATCGCAATAATTAGCCTTAAGTGCAAGTGGGAGATTGTTGGATATAGTGCCCTCAAAGTCAATTATTGGATCGCAGTCACTTGATTGCAATGATTGAGGAGGATCTATGCCAGTAGGACAGTCTTACTCGAGATGATAGTATGCTGTCTGGTTTGCCTTTATCAGTCGTGTACATGTTCAGGTGACTGATTACATGTTACACGTTGATAGAGCCCTTAGGATCTTGCTTGACTACCAACAGTATGAGGGCGATCATATACGTGAGAGTTAGGTAGTCCATAAGCACATCCTTAATAGTGGTCCCTAGTCGTGGGAGTTTCGAGACAGGGCATCGATACTCCGGAGTAGACTAGTGTATACAGTCGAGACCCCGACGAGGGGCGGTGGCCGGTCTCACAAGCCACTGGTGTCAGTTGGATCACCTAAGATGTATACATGTGCTCATTGGGTTATGAGTACACCGGACAGGACTCGCCGGGAATCTGCTAGTTAGTATTATATCTACCGTCAGATAGCAGTTCCCTGGTGACATGTGTACAGGTTAGTTCATCGACCTGAGGTCGTCATTGGTCTCGTGTGAGTTCCCACTGTGCTTTGATTTCTACCCTACCACGGATCAAAGGAGTCGTGCAAACAGGTATTTTTGGGGTACAGTCCCGAGCCACATAGAGGCAAGTGAGCGGATCGACAGGGGATTCGTCTCTCCCGGTATTGGGGGTGGAGATCGCGCTGTGTCTAGGAAAGCCATTACACCAAGTCCTTGGCCAAGGCAGGTGGGAATTACTGGTAGGTACTCCGATAGTTTCTCAGGGTGTTCAGGGCTTGTCTCCGACACGACTTATACCGTTATTGGGGGTCTGACGTTACAGCCCCCTAGGCCGGATATGCGATACTCATAGACGAACGGACCGGACTGTATATACATTGTCACTGTTAGGCTCAGTAGGGTTTTAGGATGAGTTCGCTCATCGGCCTCCCTTGAGGTCAGTACATGGGCAGCCGTTACACACAGCTAGTGCCGCTGACGGCTTGTGGTTAAACCCACTGCCAGGGTACTGACGAGTCATTAGAGTCCCCCACAGATAGTTTCCCAAGTTCGGGCGAAACGTTGTAGAGGCCGTATGGTTTTATGGCAGGGTTCGGAAAATGCACGTGCGTTTACGCACGTGTCATATTTCGGGCAGATAATACTGGTGGGCTTTGGTTTAAGCCGGATCCAAGTATTATACTGTGTAGATATAATATCTTTGTCTCAGTTGCATTTGTATTCGGTCGTAATACAAATGCGGGTATGTTTATACTGTTACGGGGTTATCCTGAAATTCGTTTCTGGATCGCTTTTGGAAGTTGCCAGTTTCCAGTTTTCTATCACCCGTCTTTAACATTCGGTTAAATATGGATTTATCTTTTCTTGAGGGTGAGTCATGAGTATGGAAGCTTCTAGATTGGTGACTAGGATTAGTGAGTCACTCATTTGCATTAATGGTTGATGACTAGGCTTATGACTCATTAGTTTTCATTTAATGTTTTTGATGATGTGTTTTATGAGTCACCCTTTACCATTAATTCCTTTTGTTTGCATGAATGATATTTGATTAAGATCTTTTACCTTGTGGTCACCTCCCTTGTTCCTACACTCACCTCCCCCTCTTGATAAATGGCCGGCCCCTCATTTGCAAAAGGATATGGTTGTTGATTAAAAAGTTTATGTGATTTGGTGTATGGAAATTTCATAGCTCATTTCTCATTTCATATCATTCCAAATGGCAACTTCATAAACCTTTCGTCCATGGCTTTAGACGAAGTGAGACAAAGTGTTCTACTCATTCTCTACATCAATCTTGGTCATCTCTTTTAGCAAACTTGATGACCGAGTTGCCTCGGGTCAGAGGCGGGAGCCCGTTTAAAGAACCGTTGACGTGGTGCCACCTAGACGAGGAGATCGGAGATCGACGAGATCGGAGCAGCCGCAACAGGAGCGTGGGATGATGGTTAAAGAACGAATGAATCGGATCGTTCGGTATAACCTTTCTACCCTCTTTACAGTTTGTTAGTTTAGCTTTAATGGCAGATCCGGGTTATAGTATGCAATAGCGCCAGTTATAAAAGTTTTTGTTCTGCATTTGGCGTCAGATTGACGGCCGGGGCGCTACCCTAGACTTACACCCAAAAGGAAAGTGGTAACTCAGCATCACTCATCATGGACCGTACCATATCTAATAGGGTACGATTCCTCCGTTCTGACACACCGTTGTGCTGTGGTGTGTACGGAGGAGTGAGCTGGGAGAGAATCCCATTCACTTTTAAGAAGTCTGAAAACTCAGTGCTTAAATAATCTCCACCTCATCTGATCGAAGTTTCTTGGTACTCGAGCCAGTTTGTTTTTCTACTTCAAGTTTGTACTCCTTGAAATTCTCGAAAGATTCGGATTTATGGTTCAATAAAAACACGTGTCCGAATCCTGAGAAATCATCAGTAAAAGTGATGAAGTATGAAAAACCGTCTTTAGCATGTGTAGACATTGGTCCGCATACATCACTATGTATGAAGCTTAAGAGTTCTGTAGCTCTCTCTCCGCGTCCTATAAACGGGGTTTTGTTCATTTTACCTTTGATACAAGACTGACAAGTCGCATAAGATTTATATTCAAAATGTTTTAAATATCCATCTTTATGTACCTTGTTTAGTCTTGTTTCATTAATATGACCAAGTTTACAATGCCAAAGAAAATATTCATTTATATCTGAAATCTTTCTTTTATTTGTATGTTGTATATTGAAAAGTCTGTGTTGGTTTAGGATGTAAATTCCGTTACTTAGTGTACCATACCCAATCAACTGTTGATTCAAGTTAATGTTCATAACATTATTTTGCAACACATATTGATATCCTTCATTGTCCAACAAAGATACGGATATTATATTACATAGCATACCAGGTACAAAATAACAACGGTTCAAAACCAAAATATATCCTGAAAGCAACCCCAGATGATACTCTCCTACGGATACAACATGTACATTGGAACCATTTCCAACCCGTAGAGTGTGGTCCCCAGTCTTCAAAACTCTACTGTTTCTCAATCCCTGCATACAATTACAGATGTGAGAACCAGAACCGGTATCTAATACCCAAGTTGCAGAGTTTAATGAAAAACAGTTTTCAGTTACAAACACACCAGAAGCGGAAGCATCAGTATGCTTCTTCTTCTTAAGATCAACAAGGTACAAAGCACAATTGCGTTTCCAGTGTCCCGACTTGTGGCAGAAAAAACATTCTCCTTTTCCACTTCCCGCGGCCTCAGACTTGTCTTTCCTCTTCCCTTTTTCAACTCCACCTCTCGGCTTGGTGGGATTCTTCTTCTTCGTTCCCTTGGCCTTGGCTTTCGGGACTGAAGAGGAAGATGGCCCATAAAGCAGAGCGGGAGTTTTCGCTATTTTAAGCCTGCTCTCTGCACTTCTAAATATATTGAGAAGTTCAGGCAATGATTTCTCCAAATCGTTCATATTGAAATTCACTATGAACGGAGCAAAGGCGGGGGAGAGAGACTGCAGAACAATATCTGTATATTTCTCATTATCCATAGTCCATCCCAGTTCCTCAAGTTCTTCTATAAGACCAATCATTTTTAGAACATGGTCTCCTACTAATGCGCCGGGGGCCATCCGCATCTGAAACAGCTTTCGAGATGCCTCGTATTGTAAAGTACGAGATTGCTCTTCATACAACTCCTTTGTATGAAGAAAGATGGATTGTGCATCCATCTTCTTGTGCTATTTCTGATGGATACTGTCCATAGAAGCAAGCGCGAGGCATGTGGCCGTATTGCAATCAATATCCCATATTTTTCGGATCTCCTTACCCGAACAGACGATTCAAGTCCTGGGACGGGTGGGGCTTTGGTAGTGAGGACATATGATACTTTATCATATGTGAGTGCCATGTTCAAGTTCCTCAACCATTCTTTATAATTCGGTCTAGTCAGTTTGTTTTTCTCTAAAAGAATCTTAAGTCCCTGTAGGGTTCCTGGCACACTTGTGAAGGTTCACAAGGCATCAAACATGCCCGAATAAAATTTTAGACGTGCCGAACAACCCAAAGCCGAGATCTTTGCTAGATTATTAGGGTTTATCATACAAGTAAACATCTTTACTACTAAATGTGAGGGATTACAACCTTTGTAGTCCGCTCCTTCGCTTCATAAGCTCCGAGTAGAAGTCCCTTCGCCGCGATCCACGATCTCCCGGACTCAAGAGAGGCTCCACGACTCGAACGATCCATGCTAGCTTGTAGTGTTCCGCTTCTCCGATGACTACGTCGAAGTTGCTATAACTCAAGCTCTCTCACTCTAATGAGGTGAACACCCTAATCTAATGGGCTAGATTAGATGAGGATGATGGAGTAGTATTTATGCTATCTTTTTATATCATTTTCTCACAAGAAATCATCACAAAAGAAATAACTAGTAAGCTTTCTCAAAGCTAAAGAGAGAAGAAGATGAATGAAAAATAGTTAATCCTTTTATGATGAATAGTAGAAGTGAATATATGATTGATTATGAAACCATGGTCAAGGATAAGAAGCTTAACCTTTGTAGAGAATAAACTAGAGCTAGGGTTTGGTTAGGTTAAGAAATGTGTCATGGATAAATATCAACCATAATATCTTAACCAAGACAAAAGGAAATCCTTCTAGAATGAACAAGAAGGAGCTAACCCTAATCAAACCCTAATCTCTTTTTATCATGACTAAACATGTTTCATAATAAATCGTATCATGTTACTATAATATATATAACATATATATTATATTTGTAACAAAAGAAAATAATACAATTAATATATATCGCATATATATTAATGTATTATCCGGTGAGAAAATGAAATAATAAAGCGAGCCAATATTAGATAATGTAATACAATATATCATATATATTATTATACATTAAATCATCGAATCAACACTTGATCCGACAATCCGGCTATATCGAATATAACCGACTAATATATCATGTACCGATTCATCGAATCAACACTTAATCCGATGACCCGGTTCATATCTAAATATCGCGAGAATATAGTACGGTATCACATATCGCATTATCCTCGGTCCTGCACATATCACATATGTGTCTCTACTCCGTTTTGCATGAGCCAAGAAACCTCTGTGTAGGACTCTAAAGAATCGTCAATACGCCGGTAGCAGGTGATGATCATATCAAACACCCACAAGCTGCAAGTGTAGGGTTCCTAGGCACACTAATGAGGTCTCACAAGGCATCAACCATGCCAATTTCAAAAATTTCCGGTGCCGAGAAACCCTAACTAGATCGTTAACTAGATTTTAGGCGAAACTACAAGCTACTAAACTGCTTCAGTACTAAGTGAACGGAAATACAACCTTTGTAGATCCGGTCCTCCACCTCCATAGCTCCGTGATGATGTACCCTCGCTGCGATCATCGGATCCCTGACTCTAGCGTCGGCTTCATCGGAGAAATGGGCGGGCTAGGTCGTCGACTTCGATGCCGAAGATGATCTACGTCGAGGCAACACAAGATCAAGCTCCAACTTCACCAAGTCATGAAACTTGTGAAGAAAACACCCTATACTACTTAGCAAGTGGTAGAGGATGAAGAAATAGGAAGTGGGTTCACTTTAGAATTTGATTTCTCACTCTTTTTCTCATGTTGCCATTGATGGTAGCAAGCTCTCTTCTTGTTGAAGAAGAAGAAGAAGAAAAAGAATATGATAAGTATATTCAAAATAGAAAAGTAAATTGATACTTATCATATTTGCAACCATAGTTAGGTGTAGAGAATAAACTAGGGTTAGGTTGAATGGTTAGGGTTAAGCATGAAACAAAAATGGTGGACTTATTCAAAGCTTCATGAAGCTTCAACTAGAAAACAAATCAAGCCACCATTTCTCTTTATCTTTCAAAAAATGAATAAATAAATAAATGAATAGATAAGTAAATCAAAACCCTAACCATTAACATAACCATGGTTTAAACTAAACATACACCCAAACATTCATGTATCATCAAACATGATACAATCTTGTGCACAAAAATATATCACATATACAATGTGCATTTCAAGTGAGAAAATCCATTTAAAGTGAACCAATACTAGTTAATGCAAAGTAATATATCAAATATATAATTATGCATTAAATCATTAAATCAACACTTGATTCAATGATCCGGTCATGTCGCACATAACCGACTAGTATCCAATGTATCGACTTATCGAATCAATCTTCGATTCGATAACTAGGTTATATCGCATACAACCAATAGATACATTCATCGCGAGAATAGAATACGGTATCACATACACGCATTATTCTCGGTCCCGCACATATCTCATATGCACTCCTATTTCGTTTCGCTTGAGCTAGGAAACCTCTGTGTAGGACTCTAAAGACTCGTCAATATGCCGGCAGCAGGTGATGATCATATCAAACACCCACAAGCCGCAAGCGGTCTGCTAAACGTAACGGCAACCCGGGTATTGAGCGATCAGAAGATCGACGAGCAAGCCCACTCACACTCCTGTGAATCCAACCAGTAACACATACCGTACAGTCCGGTCTGTTCGTCTGATATGTCGCATATCTCCTCTAGGGGTGGTAAACGTCAGACCCCAATAACTCGATAAGTCGTGTCGATATGAGGTCTATAACAGTTCGAGAAACTACTGGTAACACTTACCAGTAAATCTCAGCAACCCTGGCCAGGGATTTCCGGTTATAGCCAATCGAACACAACGCAACATCAACTCCCTATACCGGGAGAGACGAATCCCCTCCTATCGCTTATTGCCTCCATGTGATTCGGGACTGTACCCAAAAGCCACCGTTTTGCATGCCCTCTTGGACGTGGTAAGGTGGAAATCAAAGCACAGTGGGAATCACACAAGACTCTATGACGATCTCGGGTCTACAGACTAACCTGTACCAGTGTCACTAGAGAACTGCCATCTGACATAAGGTATAATACCATCTGGGAGTTCTCGGCGAGTCCGTCCAGTGTACCCAGTCTTCACTGAGCACCCGTATATCATCTCTGATGTCAAACATCAATGGATATGGGATCATCCATCGCCCATCTGTATGGGTCGAGAAGGTATACGCTAGTCTACTCTGGTATATCGATGCCCCGTCTCGATACACCCACGATGTGGGACTTTGAAGGATGTACTTATAGACTATCATGTCCCCACTATTATGATCCGCATCATAGTCCAGGTAGTCAAGTACACATCCTAAGGGCTTTACCAACATGCAACAGAGAGACAATCAGTATACACGTTAAGGTAAAGAGTAACCAGATAGCATACTATCATGTCGAGCAAGAAAGTCCTCACTATATATGTCCCAGCATCCACTACAATATACATCCTATGTACAGTAATGGCCTCTAGGGCATACATATAACTAACAATCTCCCACTTGCACTAGGGCCATCTGTAACAGTGGTTGTAGTATCTCATACTCAACCATCCCATAAGAGTCTCTCTTCGGGAATAGGCTTTCGTGAGTGGATCCGCCGTGTTATCCTCTGAGTCTGCTCTCCTAACCTCGATCACCCTGGAGATCAACTATCTCCATGATCAGGTGACACTTCCTTAGAGTACGTCTGGGTCACTGATGGGACCGGGGTTCCTGGGCCAAAGCCACACTTCCATTGTTACACAATGGTAGGAACCTAGTTCATCTTATGAACCAATATACACCCAAACTGCCTCTTTGGTAGCATCTTAAGTAGCGATGTTTTCAGCCTTTATCGTCTAGTATGCCACAGTATCTAGCTTGGAACTCTTCCAACATACCGTCCCTTTTCTGAGGGTAAAGACAATGCCTGTGACTGACTTTCAGTCGTCCTTATCACCCTGGAACCCTTCCAGTGATTCTCCCCAGGACCAATTGATACCATCTCACTACAACTAGTGAGTATCCTAATATCCAATTATATCTATCTCATAGATGAAAACTTAGGATTTAGGAGGTATTATTTTGATCCTATATGGAGAATCCTTGTGATAAGCGGAGATTGACCGAGCGTAGCATAGGAAACTCCTTCCCTATCAAGAGTATGTCATCCACGTACTCTACGAGGATCACTACCATACTCCCTACTACCTTTTTGTATATACAAGGTTCATCTACCATTTTGATGATGTCAAACTCTTTGACTAACACATCAAAACAGACGTTCCAACTCCGCGATGCCTGCTTTATCACATAAAACATCTTGCTCGCGTTTCCGCTGCTCCCACTGTCTACGAGGCCCTCTGGCTGTGTACTTATAGACGCACTCTTCTAAAACTTCACTTAGAAAAGCAGTCATGGCACCCAACCGCCAGATATCGTAGTCATGGTATGTAGCCGTGGCAAGTAGGATCTGGATGGACTTAAGCATAGCCCCAGAAAAGGTTTCATCATCATCCATATCTGGTCAATGATGCAAACCTTTAACAAGTCTAGATTTGAAAGTCTCAACTTTTCCATCTACACCAAGTAATCTTCTCAAGATATACTTGCTCCTGATGGGAATTTAACCCTTCAGATATAGCAACCAAAGTCCATACTTTGTTGGTGTATAAGGATTCCATCTCAGATCGATAAACATCCAGCCATTCTTACAGAGTCTCACTCCTGATGGCCAGCTCGAAACTAGTTGGGTCATCATCTCATGATGCATTCCTCGCTCCCACTGTCATAGAGAAACCGAAGTATCTCTCAGGTGGGTGAGGAACCCTACTAGATCGGCGGAGAGGCTGAGGTTCGTTGGTTACTATTGAATCTTTCGGTTCTACCAAATCATTAGCTGCAATTTGTATAGCTGGAACATTTCCAGTTCTACATAACAGACCTTGCCTCGAGCTTGTCCGGATTTTGCTTTTAGACATAGGCCGGACAACCCCAAATCTTAACTGACTTAAGAGATGGGGTCTTCCATTACCATATCTCATATGGAGTGGTAGGCAACTGATTTGATTGGAACCCTATTCAATAGGTATGCAGCTTCTCAAGCGCATAACTCCCAAAAGGAAATAGGTAACTCAGCAGTACTCATCATAGAGCACACCTTATCATATAGGGTGTGATTGCTCCACCCCCGATACAACGTTGTGCTGTGGTGTATTCGGAGGAATAATCCTGAGAGAGAATCTCATTCTCCTTTAGAATAGTCCAAGAATTCTATGCACAAGTATTCTCCTCCCTGATCACATCGAGGGACATAATACTTATACCCGTATTGGTTCTCTACTTCCAACTTATATTCTATGAATATCTCAAAAGGTTCGGACTCATGTTTCAACAGGAACATATGACTGAATCTTGAGAGATCATCAGAGAATGTAATGAAGTACAAAGAACCGGTCTTGGCATGTGTAGACAGGGGACCTACATACATCAACATGTATCATCCCAAGAGTACACTAACTCTTTCTCTGCTTTGAATAAACAGAGCTGTGGTCATCTAATCTTTGTGACATGACTGGCAAGTTTCACAAGATGTAAATTCAAACTGATTTAAATATGCATCTATATGTAACTTCAGCTAGTCGGGTCGCATTGATATGACCTAGTCTACAATACCTCAAGAAGGATTCGTTCATTTCTGAACTCTTCCTCTTGTGTGTGTTCTGTATACTAGGAACTGTAGTTTGATTTAGAACGTCAATGCTTTTAGATAACGTGCCTGAACCGATCAACTTTTGATATAGGAAATGTTCAAAACATTATCCAACAATACAAAATTTTATCATTTCTTTACTAATAAAGAGACTGATATGATTTTGTATATCAGGTTCGGTATCTAATAACATTTGTTCAGAATCAATGTATTCAGCTAATACAGGGTGACAGTGACCAACAGACCTGGCCGCAACACTTGCACCGTTTTCTGCCTCATGAAACTTATCATCCGTTCTCAGTTTTCTACCTTTCTGTAGCCCTATGTAACAGATTACATATCTGGGATCCTGATCCGGTATCAATATACCCAGGACGTAGAGGATACAGAGAAACAGTTCTTTGTAACGAACACACCCGAAGGAGATGCATCATATGCACTTTCTTCGTTTGGGCGGCACGGAAAATCTGGTATTCCCCAATTTCCTGCTCTGTCTTATAACAATTATAAGTTGGAGCGGGACCAACGTTCCCCAGCTCAGTATAACAAGCGGGTTCGGTTAATAATCCGTATTATTATCTTGATTAAGGCGTGATATGGTCGCTACCAGGAGAGAGAGAGAAGAAAACACTCAGCGTATGCTCTTGCAAGATCAGATTGGTTATAATTTTATCTAATCAGGATGGCTCCCACTGTTTTTTATCAAATCTTCCTTCAAACCCTAAAAGGAAAGACTAGCCGGGATTAATTACACGCTACAAGTTCGCCAATTTTTCAGCCAGGCCAGTGTCGGTACTTTGAGGGAGGTTCCCCATGCTTTCGCACGGACCTAATTACAGTAAACCTCGTTTTCTCAGAGGCGTAACCCCGTTGACACCTTTCTAGACACCTACTTGATCGGCTAATTGTAATGTGTAAAACTCTCCCAGGAGTAACAATTATTCGCAGCGGGTATCGAGATCCAACTATCTCATAGAAGGTATGCAATCTCATTGCAAATTTCAACACTTGAAATTCCTGATAATATTTTTCCCCTAACGTGCTATGACCTTGACGAAAGCCAACAAACCATAGCCCGCTAGTCAAGTTCAACCCGTCATTTCTTGATTGAATTAAACCCACCCGCACGACCCTTGACGAAAGCCAACAAAGCCGCACGACTACCCTAATCCAATCGCATCGTATGCTGCAGATAAGCAGCATATAGCTACCGCACACTGCACCTTGACGAAAGCCAACAAATGCAGCACGAATACTATATACAACTTATCTGAAATGACGGAGGGCTACGACAGGTTTTTCTGAAAACCTATTGCGTAATGAACTTGATATCGTTGTAGAATCAAATGATTTTAAAATGGAGTGTTTTTTAGGCTTTTCTAGTTTTGCTAAAGGGGTCACTCCCGGTGAAGGGATCGTCGGCCCTTTCCTCGTCGAATGAGGTGCGGGATATATCATATATATCACTGTGCAAAGCTAAAACTATAGAAGCAATCAAAAGACAAACCGAGGGTTGTAGCATCTGCCAGTTATTGCTAAAGGGGTCACTCCCGGTGAAGGGATCTCGGCCCTTTCCATATCGAATAAGGTGCAGGATGTTCTACAAGGAACACCGCGATGCAAAAGCAAGAACTGTAGCTACTTGTTTTTGAAAATTCGATTCCACAACATCTTAGGTTTCTTTTCTTTCATTAATCACATTAATGAAGTCCTATCATTAAGTACCTAAACATCACAGATAAATACGACGTACACTTATGCCATCCGCATTCGCCTCGATGTCCCCTCGTGCACCGTTAGGTTAGGTAACTAACGACAGAGCGGGGTAAGGCTAGCGCGGGTGTAAAACATAAGTAACGTCTATATAATATATCATATATACTATATACTGTATCTATCATAGAACATCAAATGATCACATCACAGATATCGCAGCAGAAGAAACATATGAAATATTGGATATACTAGGACGTCCGTGTTTTCAATACGAGCCAGTATAAAACACGGATTCCACGGTCGTGATGAATAGCCAAACCCATACCCCTAGACCCCTACGAGAGCGGCAAGCAACCCTACCAATTCTAGAGTTAGGAGACCCGGACTCGACTCCTCGAGTTGGTTTCCCACTGGACTCCAGAACCCGGTTACTTGTGCCCTCCTCCTTGGGTCTATCCTAGTGCGGAAAAGTAAATAATATACATCAACGGCGACAACTTCCGCAACCTGGAAGTGCCCCAATAAAAGAATATTACATACAAGTTTTTACATGAATGAAAATGAAAAACACTCATCTCACATAAAAACCCCCGGCTATTCAAACACGACGATCCAATATAACATATCCAGCAACACATAACATCACATGTCATCAACGTAAGTAAACATGCGTATCCCAATTGTCGTTGACATATAGCAACGAAACCGGCGATATCACATATTACACTTACGGTCACAGAAAAGAAAGTGTAAAACTACAACAGTTGGAATCCGCAACCTCCATAGACATCGCATGCCTAATCAAATGAATTACTTAGACATCGCATGCCTAACAATTATAAACCCCGCATTTTAGTCTCGTTATCGAAAACACTTTTCAATATCAAGTCGGGCAATTCAACAATATTCCCGACATCCTGATCGAATGCTCGTCGCAAACTTCAGTAGACGGCCGCACTCCCGATGCCGTCGACGAAGTGCAACAAGGCGGAACACCGCTGCCGCGAGCACCCGAACGGATGCTTTCGGCGACGGGGTTCTCCTACAGTCACTTGGTCGGGGCTATGGGGTGAGGCTGTCTGTTAAGTTTACCCGGCGAGTATCCGCGTACGCTACGTGATTGCGACGGACTTTTGATCACATCAAAATTCCGTGGCAACCGATCAAGTGAGACTAAAGTGCTATGTTTATAACATTCAAACCAGTTATCTCATAACTATATGTGGATTCCAAGTATTGTATCCCATTCCAGATAAACAGAAAATGTTAAACTTTCCGATCGAACAGTGAAACACCCAAGTTTTCCCGATACAGTTCAACACATGAAATAGGTTTAAAAACATCCAGTTCATGCCTCAGTACCAACGGTCCAGCCGTAGAAGGGTCAAGCCAACGCCTCACATGTGGCACGCCGTACTGCCCCAAACCCGAAGGTTCAAAGGGCAGTTCAAGACGGTCACATAATCGAGTTAAGTTTTGTTGTCTTCTAGAGAGTCCATCGTGTTACTTGCACTACCCAGAACGTTATTAAACCACGGAAAGTTCCAACACTTGGAAATTTCCCGACAGGGGAAAAATTGGGTATTTATATCTGGTCGAACTTTTTAACATATTCAAAAATTATCCGGAAAAAACATAGACAAAATTAGACAATCCGATCGAATCTACGAACTCCCAATACAACCCAGAAAACTCAACTCTTGAGTAAGAATTAAAAATTCCCAGAAAATACAGCACCAAAATATAGGAATTACTGTGCAAAAATCAATTGAAGAAGAGACAAAGTGGCCGCGGAATCGCCGCATTAGCCATGCTAATGCCGCGGTTCCGCCGCGTTTTGATGGAATCAGGAGTACGGGCTTCACAGTAATTCTTAGAAACTCCTGCTGATTTTCTGCATATTTTTAATTCTCAAAAATCCCGATTTCAAAAAATGTACAGAGAGCTATTTGAGATTAGGGTTTCGGTTCGATCGGACTTCTAACTCCGTCTAAGCAACGCCTAAGGCTCTAGCTAGGCTCTGATACCACTGTAAGGTTCCTAGGCACACTAATGAGGTCTCACAAGGCATCAACCATGCCAATTTCAAAAATTTCCAGTGCCGAGAAACCCTAACTAGATCGTTAACTAGATTTTAGGCGAAACTACAAGCTACTAAACTGCTTTAGTACTAAGTGAACGGAAATACAACCTTTGTAGATCCGGTCCTCCACCTCCATAGCTCCGTGATGATGTACCCTCGCTGCGATCATCGGATCCCTGACTCTAGCGTCGGCTTCATCGGAGAAATGGGCGGGCTAGGTCGTCGACTTCGATGCCGAAGATGATCTATGTCGAGGCAACACAAGATCAAGCTCCAACATCACCAAGTCATTAAACTTGTGAAGAAAACACCCTATATTACTTAGCAAGTGGTAGAGGATGAAGAAATAGGAAGTGGGTTCACTTTAGATTTGGATTTCTCACTCTTTTTCTCATGTTGCCATTGATGGTAGCAAGCTCTCTTCTTGTTGAAGAAGAAGAAGAAGAAGAAAAAGAATATGATAAGTATATTCAAAATAGAAAAGTAAATTGATACTTATCATATTTGCAACCATAGTTAGGTGTAGAGAATAAACTAGGGTTAGGTTGAATGGTTAGGGTTATGCATGAAACAAAAATGGTGGACTTATTCAAAGCTTCATGAAGCTTCAACTAGAAAACAAATCAAGCCACCATTTCTCTTTATCTTTAAAAAAATGAATAAATAAATAAATGAATAGATAAGTAAATCAAAACCCTAACCATTAACATAACCATGGTTTAAACTAAATATACACCCAAACATTCATGTATCATCAAACATGATACAATCTTGTGCACAAAAATATATCACATATACAATGTGCATTTCAAGTGAGAAAATCCATTTAAAGTGAACCAATACTAATTAATGCAAAGTAATATATCAAATATATAATTATGCATTAAATCATTAAATCAACACTTGATTCAATGATCCGGTCATGTCGCACATAACCGACTAGTATCCAATGTATCGACTTATCGAATCAATCTTCGATTCGATAACTAGGTTATATCGCATACAACCAATCGATACATTCATCGCGAGAATAGAATACGGTATCACATACACGCATTATTTTCGGTCCCGTACATATCTCATATGCGCTCCTATTTCGTTTCGCTTGAGCCAGGAAACCTCTGTGTAGGACTCTAAAGACTCGTCAATACGCCGGCAGCAGGTGATGATCATATCAAACACCCACAAGCCGCAAGCGGTCTGCTAAACGTAACGGCCACCCGGGTATTGAGCGATCAGAAGATCGACGAGCAAGCCCGCTCACACTCCTGTGAATCCAACCAGTAACACTTACCGTACAGTCCGATCTGTTCGTCTGTTATGTCGCATATCTCGTCTAGGGGTGGTAAACGTCAGACCCAAATAACTCGATAAGTCGTGTCGATATGAGGTCTATAACAGTTCGAGAAACTACTGGTAACACTTACCAGTAAATCTCAGCAACCCTGGCAAGGGATTTCCGGTTATAGCCAATCGAACACAGCGCAACATCAACTCCCTATACCGGGAGAGACGAATCCCCTCCTATCGCTCATTGCCTCCATGTGATTCGGGACTGTACCCAAAAGCCACCGTTTTGCACGCCCTCTTGGATGTGGTAAGGTGGAAATCAAAGCACAGTGGGAATCACACAAGACTCTATGACGATCTCGGGTCTACAGACTAACCTGTACCAGTGTCACCAGAGAACTGCCATCTGACGTAAGGTATAATACCATCTGGGAGTTCTCGGCGAGTCTGTCCAGTGTACCCAGTCTCCACTGAGCACCCGTATATCATCTCTGATGTCAAACATCAATGGATATGGGATCATCCTGTTGGAGATAGTGCCCTCATAGTCAATTATTGGATCGCAGGTACGTGATTGCAATGATTGCGGAGGACCTATCCCGGTAGGACAGTCTTACTCGAGATGATAGTATGCTATCTGGTTTGCCTTTATCAGTCGTGTACATGTTCAGGTGACTGATTGCATGTTACACTTTGATAGAGCCCTTAGGATCTTCCTTTACTACCAACAGTATGATGGCGATCATATACGTGAGAGTTGGGTAGTTTATATGCATATCCTTAATTGTGGTCCCTAGTCGTGGGAGTTTCGAGACAGGGCATCGATACTCCGGAGTAGACTAGTGTGTACAGTCGAGACCCCGACGAGGGGCGGTGGCCGGTCTCACAAGCCACTGGTGTCAGTTGGATCACCTAAGATGTATACAGGTGCTCATTGGGTTATGAGTACACCGGACAGGACTTGCCGGGAATCTGCTAGTTAGTATTATATCTACCGTCAGATAGCAGTTCCCTGGTGACATGTGTACAGGTTAGTTCATCGACCTGAGGTCGTCATTTGTCTCGTGTGAGTTCCCACTGTGCTTTGATTTCTACCCTACCACGGCTCAAAGGAGTCGTGCAAACAGGTAGTTTTTGGGTACAGTCCCGAGCCATATGGAGGCACGTAAGCGGATCGGCAGGGGATTCGTCTCTCCCGGTATTGGGGGCGAGGTCGTGCAGTGTCTAGGAGAGCCATTACACAAAGTCCATGGCCATGGCAGGAGATTTACTGGTAGGTACTCCAGTAGTATCTCAGGGTGTAATTGGGCTTCACTCCGACACGACTTATACTGCTATTGGGGGTCTGGCGTTACTAGCCCCCTAGGCAGATATGCGATACTCATTGACGAACGGACCGGACTGTATATACATTGTCACTGTTAGGCTCAGTAGGGTTTTCCGGATGAGTGCGCTCATCGGCATCCCTTGAGGTCAGTCCATGGGTAGCCGTTACGCATTGCTAGTGCCGCTGACGGTTTGTGGTTAAACCCACTGCCAGGGTGCTGACGAGTCATTAGAGTCCCCCACAGACAGTTTCCCAAGTTCGGGTGAAATGTTGTAGAGGCTGTATGGTTTTATGGCAGGGTTCGGAAAATGCACGTGCGTTTACGCACGTGTCGATTTTCGGACAGGTGATACTGGTCGGCTTTGGTTTAAGCCGGATCCGAGTATTATATTGAGTAGGTATAATATCTTTGTCTCAGTTGCATTTGTATTCGGTCGTATTACAAATACGGGTATATTTATACAGTTTCGGGGTTATCCTGAAAGTTGTTTCAGGATCACTTTTGGAAGTTGCCAGTTTCCAGTTTTCTATCAGCCGTCTTTTAACATTCTGTTAAAGACGGATTTATCTTTTCTTCAGATATGATGAGTCGTGCTTCTAGAAGTTTCTAGATATGGTGACTAGGGCGATGACTTGGCTTCATGACTCATTAGGCATTAATGGTGTCATTAAAGCTTTTGGTGACTAGGGTTTTTAGTTCAATGTTTCTAAATGACTCATCCATTTTCATTAATGCATTTTGTTTTGGCTTAAGATCTTCTGTGAGAAGCTTTTCTCTTATAGTCACCACCTTTGCTCCTACACTCACCCTCCTCATTCTATATATATGGCTTGCCCTCTCTCTCTCCTCATACATACTCTCACTCTCACTTGTTGATTTCATTTTAGAGAGAAAAGATTATGATAGGTTTTATCGGTGTATGGAATTTCACAGTCCATTTCATTCCATCACCCGATTTCCACGGCAACTTCATTAACCGATCGTCCACGGATTTGGACGAAGTGAGACAAAGTCATCTACTCATTCTCTACATCATTCTTGGTCGTCTCTTTTAGCAAACTTGACGATCGAGTTGCCTCGAGTCAGAGGCGGGAGCCCGTTTAAAGAACCGATCATGTGGTGCCACCTCGACGAGGAGATCGGAGATCGAAGAGATCGGAGCAGCCGCAACGGAGCGTGGGATGATGGTTGAAGAACGAAGGACTCGGATCGTTCGGTACAATCTTTCTACACTCTTTACAGTATGTTAGTTTAGCAATAATGGCAGATCCGGGTTAAAGTATACGATAGCGCCAGTTAAAAAGTTTTGTTCCGCATTTTGGCGTCTGTAGACTGCCGGGGCGCTAGCGTAGACTTACAGTGGTATCAGAGCCTCACCATTTTGCTATTCTAACTTGTGCTAACGCGTTTAAAACATCGATCCGACCGGAAATCGAAAACTACAAAATCCTATGCCGACAGTTTCTGTTAATTTTAAACGGTCTCAAAATTCATTTCTGTATATCTTAAAAATCCGTGCAGGCAAATTTAAGAACCACGACAAAATTTGGGGTCGTGATCCCTCCAAGCTGCCGCGGAAGGGCGGCCAAACCCATGGTTTGGCCGCGCAACCGCGGCCACGTGGGGAGCACGTGCTCCCAAATTTGGTCAGTGGGCTCTGTGTTGGATTTTGGGGTTTTTGGTATATAAAGTTTTGGCCCAGATTTTGTTACTGTTCACCAGTAAGCAGTGGGGCCCACTTTTTGATATTTGGTCTTTGGTCGATCGAAATTTAAACACGTTAGTTTGCAGTGCTTACATTATATCTCCGACCGGGAATGTCATTTGATCAGTAAACCACGTTTAACTGCTATAGTTCTTTTAGACGGGTTTCCGAACGTGACATTCGCGTTGATGTTCTGTGTTGTGCTGTGATGTTGCGGATTTGTCGTGGTGGATAGCAGTGTGCAATGATAGTACAGTTTGTGTTTATTTGTACATTTGATATTGCGGGGCGAGCGTCCAACTTGTGGACAGCCGTCACTGCCTGTTGTATGATATTCTTTTGGGGCACGACCAGGTTGCGGTCGATGTACCTATTGTACTATTTTTCATTACTGTACTAGGTTTTGCCCCGCGACGGAGTGCATGGATAGCCGGGTTCGGGAAAGCAACGGGTCCGCATCTCATGGCTTTGAGAGGCAGAGGGGCCCCACTTCAGAATTGGCAGACTATTCGCCGCACTCGTAGGGGGTACAGGTTGACCCAAGGAGGGGTGCTCAATTTACCGGATTCCGTGAAGTGCCGGGTGTTCCATTCACTATGCTGTGGGGACTACCTCGCTTCAGGTTTTGGCGGGTAACTTGCCGCACCCGTAGGGGTCTAGGTTTCATTGCACAGGCTATCCACACGACAGGGGAACGTCGAGTTTCAGCAGCGGCTCTATGAAACTCGGGGATCCCAGATATCTGTATTGTTCTGTGATGCTTATTACTTTTCTGTAATGTTGCATATTATCACGCCTGGAGCGATTATGTATATTGGTTTATATACTATTAGATGTTGTATATGTTTTACACCCGCGCTAGTCCAGTCCCCGCTCTGTCGTTAGTTAAGTAACCTAACGGGTGATGACGGGACCCAGCGACGAATGCGGATGGCATATACGTACATTTTATTTTCGTTCTTTTCTGGTGTGATCGATTGATGGGACTGCGTTGATTCTGATCAACGCAAAGTAAAAACAAACCTGTTTGAGTTGTTGGAACAATTTAAAAAGTGTTGTTACAAAGACGTTTTCTTTTGTTATGCATAGCGGTATTCAGTGGAATATCCAGCACCTCATTCGACGAGGCAAGGGCCGATATCCCTTCACCGGGACCGACCCCTTGGACAGAAGTTTGCGTCAGGGTAATAACTTTACTATAGTCGATTACATATTGCTTTGCATAGCGGTATTCAGTGGAATATCCTGCACCTCATTCCACGAGGAAAGAGCCGAGATCCCTTTACCGGGAGTGACCTCTTTAGCAAAAGGTTTTCGCCACTATATTTTAAAAAGCTATCAGGTTCCTTCAGCGATATCAAGTTCACTACGCTAAAGGTTTTTTCGCCAAAAACCAGCCGTAGCCCTCCGTCACTTCTTTTGGGTATTCAGTAGTATTCAAGCTACGTATTTTGACCAACGCCAAGACATAGTGTTTGGTAGCTGCTGGGTATTCAATTGTTGCATAGATAGATGAGTTAGTTTGGGACAGTCGTTCTGCCATTTTGGCCAACGTCAAGGGCATGTGCGGGTGGGTTCAAATTGACAAGATAGTGACGGGTAGAACTTGGCATGTGACTTATGACATTTTGACCAACGCCAAGGTTATAAGAGCATGGGGCAAAAACGATATCAGGAGTTTCTAAAGAAACTGAAACTTGCCGAGTATGCGCATACCTTCTGGAGTATGAGTAACGTGGATGCATTCCATCACGTTATCATGCGATGAGAGTTGGATCCTGATTCCCACTGATGAGTTGGTTTACTCTTCGGGTGATCCCGATTGATTCTTCTTTAGGTTTGGAGGAGAATTTGACAGGACAGTGGGAGGTTTCCGGATTAGATAAAATGATGACCATTCTGATCTAGGTTAGAGTGCACGCAGAGTGTTTCTTTTCTCTCTCTCTCTTTGGCAGCGACCTTTGACCGACCCTAGACTATGACTCAGTGACCAGGTTGACCGAACCTTCTTAAAATACTGGCTTTTGGATTGTCTGAGTTGCATAAGTCATTGCCACTCCTTCTTTTACCCTTTGCATTTCTCAGAACACCCGTATTACTACGGATATCCACTTCCATTGGATAGATCCATCGTATGGTTATATACGAACTCGAAGGAACTTCTTCGGGGATGGATCAAGGTTCAGGAGAAATAGAATTGGTTTATTCAGTTGTCTTTTATTATCACCTTCTCTCAGGTTGCGAGAGCTCCTTGGTTTAGGAGAGTACACCTATTACGCTTATTGGATAGTCTTGTTCCAAACCATAGGCTGGTGCCGAAAGGTAGGGAATAAAGAAAACCAATTAGCCTAAGTTAGGTGTGCAGAAGGTAATATGTAAAGACAAAATAAAGGGATTAGAAAGAGGGCAAAGTAAATTGCGACTGATATCATTCACGACCAAAACCGCGTACTTCATCGCCGCTCCTATTTCATCTTTAAAAGAATAAGGTATTATTCAGTTGTCTTTTATCGTCACCTTCTCTCGAGTTGCGAGTACTCCTTGGTTTAGGAGGGTACACCTATTATGCTTACTGGATAGTCTTCTTCCAAACCATAGGCTGGTGCCGAACGGTAGGGAAGGAAGAAAACCAGTTAGCCTAACGATGGTGTACAGAAGGTAACGACTAAAGACAAATAAAGGGATTTGGAGAGATGGCAATAAAATATACGGTTGAAGTCATGAATTGGATTATGGAAGAGGCATTGCTATGAATACCAGGATACCCCTACGAAACATTTTCATGTTTCAGTGCATCGTTAAAGAAAAACTGTTTTTCCCGATTAGACACTTACTCCAAGGGTATGTATTTACCAGGTTTCATTCTCATATCTGTATGGTTTTACAGATGATGAGTGGGAGTAAGATATTGGGAATTAGGTGATCATCCTCATTATATCGGAATTCGTTGTAATTGGTGATATTTGAGGAAATCGCCAGGGTACAGTTTTCTACCTACGACGCACAGGTTTTGAGTTGTTTAACTCAGCGGACTTATACAGAGTATTGTATGTTGTCCAGTGTCCATCAGGACAAAGGGGTAGGTCCTCGTATTATGTTCTGTTTACTTATAACTTCTCTAGTATTTAGACGAGTGTTTCGTAGAAATACATGGTCTAAGTTTTGAGAAGTTGTGGGTATAAGAATAAAGTAGAGAACCAGGTATCACAAGTATCGGGATTCTTCAAAGAGATCGAAGATGTAGATTCTTGTGATTGGTATTCAGATGATAGCGATGGTTTTGAGAAACGTGTTTCTCTTTCAGGTTACTCATAATTGGATGGATTCCTAAGTTGAGTAATGCTGATTAGCCTCTTTCCATTAAGTTGATATGCACTGGAGACAGCTGCACGGATTGAATCTTGGTTCCAATTAAATTAGTGCCAAAGTTTCTGTATTGGATATAGAATGGATCGTACCTTAAAAGATATTAAGGTACGGGGAGCTGTCCAGCTTATGATTAAAACCAGACACTGGATAACTCAGGGCACGATTCTGTAATGGCTGTTTGTGGGTTGACCCTGGCTATGACGAGGGTTGATATTCTACCATTTGGAAGATCAATAGTGATATTGTTCTTGACTCGCCACAGTTTTAGTAAAATGGATCTTTTTAAGAAAACAGTAGTGGGAGTATGGTAGAACTGGAAGTGATTCCAGAACCGCGAACGATTACGGAAAAATTTAATAGGACCTATATATTCGATCAGGTTTGACATTCCAATAGCCACTCCGCAGGTATGGTAGGTAACCTCAGACACCCGAGAGGTACTTCGGTAGCCTCAAGGACGGTGACAGGGAGGTTCTTATTTACCAAGACTTGACACTACTGTTGTTCCAGGATATGAGACCCGGTAGGAGGGTTGTCATAGTCAGTGGGAGCAACGGAAGCATAGTGGGCAAGATGCTTATATCTATTTATAGACTTGAGCAGTTATAGCGGAGATAGATCATCTAATTTTGATGTGACAGTCATGGGTTTGACTTCAATCAGAAT
This sequence comes from Agapanthus africanus, assembly GCA_030015575.1. Lineage (NCBI taxonomy): Eukaryota > Viridiplantae > Streptophyta > Magnoliopsida > Asparagales > Amaryllidaceae > Agapanthus > Agapanthus africanus. The sequence goes on along the minus strand of CM057339.1, from coordinate 584,018,590 downwards.
AGGGGATGGATCAGTTAAGAAGGTAGTAGGGTGTGATGTCATGGTATCTGGATGACATACACAGAGTAGGAAGTAAAATTCCTATACTACGATCGGTTGTACTATGGTCGTCACACAGTTGTTTCTCCAGACAGGATATGGATATAATATTTGACATTCTGGTTTCTAGATCTATGGTTTTAGATCTGGATTTGGGTAGTTTCCCAATGTGGGTACTTTGACAGATATTCTAATGGTTTTTAGAATAGTTGACTCCTAGCGAGGTGGTGTACCTGCAGGTGATGGAGTCACCCTCTCTAAAGCTGTCGTATAGACTAAAGGGGAGAGGGAAGTGCATGATTGGCAGATCACTTGCTTAGGCAATTGAGTCAATCATGAGATGTCAAGTACCACACCAAATGTTGGTTTTGCACTAGATGCAATAAGTTTGTATTAATCCAATCCTGGAGAAACATAAGGAAGCAGTTTTAGAACATAAGTACATGTTCTACGGATTTGATGACGGCAGCCTCCTTCGGGAGACGATTATCATTCCAGGCTTCAAAGGTGACATGGATGACAGAGTGATTGTCAGAGTTTTAGTTTTCCCTCTGACGAGGGACAGTATTATGGACAGGTGGTTCCAGAGGATACTGTGGGTGGCATGGTGCCGGATACTGATTAGGTTCAGTGATCAATACAGTCTAAGAAGTTTGGATATGGAGTTCATTTATGAACTAAGGTCCCATCAGATATCCAGACATATTCTAAGACAGGTACTACTCAATTCGGGAGATGGATTTCTCCGCGAACTTGAGATTAAGAGAGATACAGAAAGAAACTTCTAGGCGGATCCACTTACCGAGACTTTTTCTCGAACACAATAGTTTTACAAACGGGCTTTGTGAAACTGATTAGTAGAGGAGTTGGATGTTCGGTTTCACACGGGCTGTGAGTAGTCGACATCGCAATATTAGCCTTGAGTGCAAGTGGGAGATTGTTGGAGATAGTGCCCTCATAGTCAATTATTGGATCGCAGGTACGTGATTGCAATGATTGCGGAGGACCTATCCCGGTAGGACAGTCTTACTCGAGATGATAGTATGCTATCTGGTTTGCCTTTATCAGTCGTGTACATGTTCAGGTGACTGATTGCATGTTACACTTTGATAGAGCCCTTAGGATCTTCCTTTACTACCAACAGTATGATGGAGATCATATACGTGAGAGTTGGGTAGTTTATATGCATATCCTTAATTGTGGTCCTTAGTCGTGGGAGTTTCGAGACAGGGCATCGATACTCCGGAGTAGACTAGTGTGTGCAGTCGAGACCCTGACGAGGGGCGGTGGCCGGTCTCACAAGCCACTGGTGTCAGTTGGATCACCTAAGATGTATACAGGTGCTCATTGGGTTATGAGTACACCGGACAGGACTCGCCGGGAATCTGCTAGTTAGTATTATATCTACCGTCAGATAGCAGTTCCTTGGTGACATGTGTACAGGTTAGTTCATCGACCTGAGGTCGTCATTTGTCTCGTGTGAGTTCCCACTCTGCTTTGATTTCTACCCTACCACGGCTCAAAGGAGTCGTGCAAACAGGTAGTTTTTGGGTACAGTCCCGAGCCATATGGAGGCACGTGAGCGGATCGGCAGGGGATTCGTCTCTCCCGGTATTGGGGGCGAGGTCGTGCAGTGTCTAGGAGAGCCATTACACAAAGTCCATGGCCATGGCAGGAGATTTACTGGTAGGTACTCCAGTAGTATCTCAGGGTGTAATTGGGCTTCACTCCGACACGACTTATACTTCTATTGGGGGTCTGGCGTTACTAGCCCCCTAGGCAGATATGCGATACTCATTGACGAACGGACCGGACTGTATATACATTGTCACTGTTAGGCTCAGTAGGGTTTTCCGGATGAGTGCGCTCATCGGCATCCCTTGAGGTCAGTCCATGGGCAGCCGTTACGCATTGCTAGTGCCGCTGACGGTTTGTGGTTAAACCCACTGCCAGGGTGCTGACGAGTCATTAGAGTCCCCCACAGACAGTTTCCTAAGTTCGGGCGAAACGTTGTAGAGGCCGTATGATTTTATGGCAGGGTTCGGAAAATGCACGTGCGTTTACGCACGTGTCGATTTTCGGACAGGTGATACTGGTCGGCTTTGGTTTAAGCCGGATCCGAGTATTATATTGAGTAGGTATAATATCTTTGTCTCAGTTGCATCTGTATTCGGTCGTAATACAAATGCGGGTATATTTATACAGTTTCGGGGTTATCCTGAAAGTTGTTTCAGGATCACTTTTGGAAGTTGCCAGTTTCCAGTTTTCTATCAGCCGTCTTTTAACATTCTGTTAAAGACGGATTTATCTTTTCTTCAGATATGATGAGTCGTGCTTCTAGAAGTTTCTAGATATGGTGACTAGGGCGATGACTTGGCTTCATGACTCATTAGGCATTAATGGTGTCATTAAAGCTTTTGGTGACTAGGGTTTTTAGTTCAATGTTTCTAAATGACTCATCCATTTTCATTAATGCATTTTGTTTTGGCTTAAGATCTTTTGTGAGAAGCTTTTCTCTTATAGTCACCACCTTTGCTCCTACACTCACCCTCCTCATTCTATATATATGGCTTGCCCTCTCTCTCTCCTCATACATACTCTCACTCTCACTTGTTGATTTCATTTTAGAGAGAAAAGATTATGATAGGTTTTATCGGTGTATGGAATTTCACAGTCCATTTCATTCCATCACCCGATTTCCACGGCAACTTCATTAACCGATCGTCCACGGATTTGGACGAAGTGAGACAAAGTCATCTACTCATTCTCTACATCATTCTTGGTCGTCTCTTTTAGCAAACTTGACGATCGAGTTGCCTCGAGTCAGAGGCGGGAGCCCGTTTAAAGAACCGATCATGTGGTGCCACCTCGACGAGGAGATCGGAGATCGAAGAGATCGGAGCAGCCGCAACAGAGCGTGGGATGATGGTTGAAGAACGAAGGACTCGGATCGTTCGGTACAATCTTTCTACGCTCTTTACAGTATGTTTGTTTAGCAATAATGGCAGATCCGGGTTAAAGTATACGATAGCGCCAGTTAAAAAGTTTTGTTCCGTATTTTGGCGTCTGTAGACTGCCGGGGCGCTAGCGTAGACTTACACATCCATCGCCCATCTGTATGGGTCGAGAAGGTATACGCTAGTCTACTCTGGTATATCGATGCCCCGTCTCGATACACCCACGACTAGGGACTTTGAAGGATGTACTTATAGACTATCATGTCCCCACTAGTATGATCCGCATCATAGTCCAGGTAGTCAAGTACACATCCTAAGGGCTTTACCAACATGCAACAGAGAGAGAATCAATATACACGTTAAGGTAAAGAGTAACCAGATAGCATACTATCATGTCGAGCAAGAAAGTCCTTACTATATATGTCCCGGCATCCACTACAATATACATCCTATGTACAGTAATGGCCTCTAGGGCATACATATAACTAACAGCAAGCGATCAGCTAAACGTAACAGCCACCCAGGTATTGAGCGATCAGAAGATCAACAAGCTAGCCTGTACGTTCTCCTGTGAATCCAATCAGTAACACTCCCGTACAGTCCGGTCTGTTCGTCTGATATGTCGCATATCAAGTCTAGGGGTGGTATACATCAGACCCCAGTAACCGATAAGTCATGTCTATGTGAGGCTCATAACAGGTCGAGAAACTACTGGTAACACTTACCAGTATATCTCTATATCAGCCCTGGCCAGGGACTTCCAGTTATAGCCAATCGAACACAGCACAACATCAACTCCCTATACCGGGAGAGACGAATCCCCTCCTATCGCTCAGTGCCTCCTTGTGATTCAGGACTGTACCCAAAAGCCACCGTTTTGCACGCCCTCTTGGACGTGGTAAGGTGGAAATCAAAGCACAGTGGGAATCACACAAGACTCTGTGACGATCTTGGGTCTACAGACTACCCTGTACCAGTGTCACCGGAGAACTGCCATCTGACGTGTTGTATAACACCATCTGGGAGTTCTCGGTGAGTCCGTCCAGTGTACCCAGTCTCCACTGAGCACCCGTACACCATCTCTGATGTCAAACACCGATGGATATGGGATCATCCATCGCCCGTCATATGGGTCAAGATGCGTATACGCTAGTATACTCTGGTGTATCGATGCCCTGTCTCGATATACCCTTGACTAGGAACAGTTATAGGATGTACTCATCGACTACCGTGGCCCCACTAGTATGATCTCATCATAGTCCCAGTAGTCGAGTACATATCCTAAGGGCTTTATCAACATGTGAGAGAAAGACAGTAAACCAGTACAAGTCAACATGTTAAGATAAAGTGAAACCAAATAGCATACTATCATTACGAGCAAAAAAAGTTCTCTCTGTATATATCCAAGCATCCATCACAATATACATCATATGTACAACAATGGCCTCTAGGGCATATACATAACTAACAATCTCCCACTTGCACTAAGGCCATCTGCTGTAGTTTTCCATACCTATCAACCCGAATAATCTCTCAAACTGTATCTGGGGAATGGCCTTCGTGAGTGGATCCGCAGTGTTGTCCTTCGTATCTACTCTCCTGACCTCGATCTCCCGGCGATCAACTATCTCCCTGATCAGGTGATACCGCCTCAGAATATGGCTGGACTTCTGATGGGATCTGGGTTCCTTGGCCAAAGCTAAAGCTCTATTGTTATCGCAATACAAAGGTATTGGATGCTCAATGGATGGAAACACACCAAGTTCACTAATGAACTTTTTTATCCAGACAGCCTTTTTGGCAGCATCGTTGGCAGCGATGTATTCAGCCTCCATCGTCGAGTCTGCAACGGTATCCTGTTTGGAACTCTTCCAACATACCGCCCCTCCATTGAGGGTAAAGACAACTCCCGAGTGCGACTTAGAGTCGTCCTTATCACTTTGGAAGCTGGAATCGGTAAAGGACTCCACCCGGAGTTCTCCGTTACCATACACCAAGAACATGTCTCTAGTCTTTCGTAAGTACTTGAGAATGTTCTTCACAGCTGTCCAGTGACTCTCTCCAGGATCTGCTTGATACCGACTCACTACACTTAGTGAGTATGCTACATCGGGTCTGGTACATAGCATTGCATACATGATAGAGCCTACTGCCGAAGCATAGGGTATCCCTTGCATGCGAGCTCTCTCCAAATCAGTCTTGGGAGACATCTCTTTGGAGAGAGTGAGTCTAGAGATCGTGGGTTGGTTCCCACGCTTGGATTCTTCCATACTAAACCTCTTTAGTATGGTGTCAATGTACCTGGATTGGGACAATCCCAGTATCCGTTTAGATCTATCTCTATAGATCATGATTCCCAATATGTAGGAGGCATCACCTAGATCTTTCATTGAGAATCTTTGTGATAAGAAGAGCTTGACTGATTGCAGCATAGGAATATCATTTCCTATCAAGAGTATGTCATCCACGTACAATACGAGGAAGACAACCTTACTCTCTTCTACCTTCTTATAGATACAAGGTTCATCTATATTTTTGATGAAGTCAAACTCTTTGACTACGACATCAAAACAGATGTTCCAACTCCGCGATGCTTGCTTTAACCCATAAATGGATTTAAGCAGCTTACACACCTTTCCGCTGCTCCCACTATCTACGAAGCCCTCTGGCTAAGTCATGTACACGCACTCTTCTAAATCACCGTTTAGAAAGGTGGTATTAACATCCATTTGACAGATTTCGTAGTCATGGTATGCAGCGATGGCAAGTAAGATCCGGATAGACTTAAGCATAGCCACTGGAGAAATGGTTTCGTTATAATCCACACCCGGTCGTTGACGAAAACCCTTTGCTACAAGTCTAGCTTTGAAAGTCTCAACTTTTCCATCTACACCAAATTTCTTTTTAAAAATCCACTTGCTCCCAATGGGTTTTACCCCTTCAGGAGCATTTTTCAAAGTCCATACTTTATTGGTGTACATGGATTCCATCTCAGATCGCATTGCATCCAGCCATTTCACAGAGTCACCACTCGTGATGGCCTGCTCGAAACTAGTTGGGTCATCATCTTCCATAATACAATTCTCGCTTCCACCATCAATGAGAAAACCGTAGTATCTCTCAGTTGGACGAGAAACCCTACTAGATCGGCGGAGAGACTGGGGTTCGTCGGGTACAACTGAATCTTCTGGTTCCAACAAATCATCAGTTGTAGTTTGTGGTACTAGAACCTCTTCCAGCTCTACCTCTTTGCCACTAATTTCTTTTGCAAGAAATTCCTTTTCCAAAAAGGTGGCATGTTGAGCAACAAACACTTTTTGTTCCTCAGCGTGGTAGAAAAAATATCCTTGAGAATTCTTTGGATATCCCACAAATTTGCAAAGAACTGATCGTGCCTCGAGTTTGTCCGGATTTTGCCTTTTGACATAGGCCGGACAACCCCATATCTTAACTCGTTTAAAATATGGTCTCTTCCCACTCCGTATCTCATATGGTGTGGTAGGTACAGATTTAGACGGAACTGTTAGTTATATGTTTGCCCTAGAGGCCATTACTGTACATTGGATGTATATTGTAATAGATGCTGGGACATATATAGGTAGGACTTTCTTGCTCGACATGATAGTACGCTATCTGGTTGCTCTTTATCTTAACGTGTATACTTTCTGTCTCTCTATTACATGTTGATAAAGCCCTTAGGATGTGTACTCGACTTCCAGGAATATGATGTAGATCATACTAGTGGGGCCTGGGTGGTCCATGAGTACATCCTTCAATGTTCTTAGTCGTGGGAATATCGAGACGGGGCATCGATATTCCAGAGTAGACTAGTGTATATCTTCTCGACCCATGTGATGGGCGATAGATGATCCCATATCCATTGGTGTTTGACATCAGAGATGGTATGCGGGTGCTCAGTGGAGACTGGGTACACTGAACGGACTCGCCGAGAACTCCCAGATGGTATTATACCTCACGTCAGATGGCAGTTCTCTGGTGACACTGGTGCAGCTTAGTCTGTTGACCCGAGATCGTCATAGAGTCTTGTGTGTCTCCTACCGTGCTTTGATTTCCACCCTACCACGGCTCTACTGAGTCGTACAAACAGGTGGTTTTTGGGTACAGTCCCGATTCACATGGAGGCAATGAGCGATAGGAGGGGATTCGTCTCTTCCGGTATTGGGGGTTGCAGTGATATACTGGTAAGAGTTATCAGTAGTTTCACGAATGTTATGGACCTTACGTCGGAATGACTTATCAAGCTACTGGGGTCTGACGTTTACCACCCCTAGGCGAGATATGCGACATATCAGACGAACAGACCGGACTGTACGGTAAGTGTTACTGGTTGGATTCACAGGAGTATGAGCGGGCTTGCTCGTCGATCTTCTGATCGCTCAATACCCAGGTGGCCGTTACGTTTAGCAGACCGCTTGCGGCTTGTGGGTGTTTGATATGATCATCACCTGCTGCCGGCGTATTGACGAGTCTTTAGAGTCCTACACAGAGGTTTCCTGGCTCAAGCGAAACGAAATAGGAGCGCATATGAGATATGTGCGGGACCGAGAATAATGCGTGTATGTGATACCGTATTCTATTCTCGCGATGAATGTATCAAATGGTTGTATGTGATATAACCTAGTTATCGAATCGAGGATTGATTCGATAAGTCGATACATTGGATATTAGTCGGTCATATGCGATATGACCGGATCGTTAAATCAAGTGTTGATTTAATGATTTAATGTATAATTATATATTTGATATATTACTTTACATTAACTAGTATTGGTTCACTTAAAATGGATTTTCTCACTTGATGTGCACATTGTATATGTGATATATTTTTGTGCACTTGATTGTATCATGTTTGATGATACATGCAAACTTGGGTGTATGTTTGAATTAAACCATGTTTAGTAAATGGTTAGGGTTTCATTTCATTTGCTTTATTTACTTATTCATTTATTTATTTATTCTTTTTGGTGAGAAATAAAATGGTGACTTTATTTGGATTTCACTTGACACTTCATGAAGCTTTGAAAGTCAAAGCCATTTTGTTTCTTTCCTAAACCCTAACCCTTTAACTAAACCCTAGTTCATTCTCTACACTTAACCATGGTTGCTATTATGATAAGAATGAATGGGATTTTCTTTTTTAAATAATTCTTTTTATTCTTTCATCTTCATCATCTTCATTAAGCTTCATGAAAGCTTGCTAGCTTCAATGGTGAAATGAGAAAAAGAGTGAGAAATCCAATTCTAAAGTGAACCCACTTCCTATTTCTTCATGCTCTACCACTTGCTATGTAGTATAGGGTGTTTTCTTCACAAGTTTCATGACTTGGTGAAGTTGGAGCTTGATCTTGAGCTGCCTCGACGTAGATCATCTTCGGCATCGAAGTCGACGACTTAGCCCGATCTTTTCTCCGATAAAACCACCGCGAGAGTCTAGGATTCCGATGGGTACAGCGAAGGGACGTCATCACGGAGCCAAGGAAGTGGAGTACCGGATCTACAAAGGTTGTAGTCACTTCCCTTTTACTTAAAGTTGTTAACTTGCATTGCATCGCCTATACCTCTAGTTACGATCTTGCTTAGGGTCACTTGGCACATAGAAATTTTTTGATTTTGGCATGTTTGAACTGTTGTGGAACCTCATGTGTGTGCCTAGGAACCCTACAGTGGTATCAGATCCTAGCTAGAGCCTTAGGCGATGCGTAGACGGAGTTAGAAGTCCGATCGAACCGAAACCCTAATACAAATTCCTTCTCTGTACATTTTTTGAAATCGGGGATTTTGGAGAATTAAAAATATGCAGAAAAATCAGCAGGCATTTCTAAGAATTACTGTGAAACACGAGCGTCTGATTCAATCAAAGCGCGGCGGAACCGCGGCATTAGCATGGCTAATGCGGCGGTTCCGCGGCCACTTAGTCGCTTCAGTCAGTTCTTTTTGCACAGTAACTTCTATCTTTCATTGCTGAGTTTTCTGGGAATTTTTAATATTTACTCAAGAGTTGAGTTTTCTGGGTTGTATTGGGAGTTCGTAGATTCGATCGGATTATCAAACTTTGTCTATGTGTTTTTCCGGATAATTTTAGAATATGTTAAAAAGTTCGACCGGATATAAATACCCACTTTTTCCCCTCCGGAAAATTTCCAATTGTTGGATTTTTCCGTAGTTTAAAGACGTTCTAAGTAGTGCAAGTAACGCGATGGACCCTCTAGAAGACAACAAACCTTAACTCGATTATGTGACCGTCTTGAACTGCCCTTTGAACCTTAGGGTTTGGGGCAGTACGGCGTGCCACATGTGAGGCGTTGGCTTGACCCTTCTACGGCTGGACCGTTGGTACTGAGGCATGAAGTGAATGTCTTTAAGCCAATTTCATGTGTTGAGCTGTTTCGGGAAAACTTGGGTGTTTGATTGTTCGATCGGAAAGTTTAACATTTTCTATTTATCTGGAATGTGATACAATATTTGGAATCCACAAGTAGTTATGAGATAACTGATTTGAATGTTATAAACATAGCACTTTAGTCTCACTTGATCGGTTGCCACGGAATTTTGATGTGATCAAAAGTCCGTCGCAATCACGTAGCGTACGCAGATACTCGCCAGGTAAACTTAAGAGACAGCCTCACCCCATAGCCCCGACCAAGTGACTGTAGGAGAACCCCGTCGCCAAAAAGCATCCGTTCGGGTGCTCGCGGTAGCGGTGTTCCGCCTTGGTGCACTTCGTCGACGGCATCGGGGGTGCGGCTGCCTACTAAAGTTTGCGACGAGCATTCGATCAAAATGCCGGGAATCCTGTTGAATTGCCCGACCTTATATTGAAAAGTGTTTTCGATAATGAGACTAAAATGCGGGGTTTATAATTGTTAGGCATATGATGTCTAAGGAATTCAGATGGTTAGGCATGTGATGTATATGGAGGTTGCGGATTCCAACTGTTGTAGTTTTATACTTTCTTTTCTGTGACCGTAAGTGTAATATGTGATATCGCCGGTTTCGTTGCTATATGTCAACGACAATTGGGATACGCATGTTTACTTACGTTGATGACATGTGATGTTATGTGTTGCTGGATATGTTATATTGGATCGTCGTGTTTGAATAGCCGGTTTTTTTTTATGTGAGACGAGTGTTTTTCATTTTCATTCATGTAAAAACTTGTATGTAATATTCTTTTATTGGGGCACTTCCAGGTTGCGGAAGATGTCACCGTTGATGTATATTATTTACTTTTCCGCATTAGGATAGTCCCAAGGAGGGGAGCACAAGTAACCGGGTTCTAGGGTCCAGTGGGAGACCATCTCGTGGAGTCGAGTTCGGGTCTCCTAACCCTAGAATTGGAAGGGTTGCTTGCCGCTCTCGTAGGGGTCTAGGGATGTGGGATTGGCTATTCATCACGACCGTGGAATCCGTGTTTTATACTGGCTCGTATTAAAAACACGGACGTCCTAGTATATCCAATATTTCATATGATATTTTCTGCTGCGTTATCTGTGATGTGATCATGTGATTTGTTCAGATAGATATAGCATATAGTATATATGATATATTATATAGACGTTGCTTATGTTTTACACCCGCGCTAGCCCTGCCTCGCTCTGCCGTTAGTTACCTAACCTAACGGTGCAGACGGGACATCGAGGCGAATGCGGATGGCATAAGCTTACGTTATATTTATCTGTGATGTTTAGGTGGACTTAAATGATGGGATATTCATTAATGAGATTAATGAAAGAAAATAAACCTAAAAGATGTTGTGGAATCGAATTTCAAAATAAAACAGGTAGCTACAGTTTCTGCTTTGCACAGTGATATATATGATATATCCCGCACCTTATTCGATGAAGAAAGGGCCGACGATCCCTTCACCGGGAGTGACCTATTTAGAAATAACTGGCAGATGCTACACACTCGGTTTGTCTTTTGATTGCTTCTATAGTTTCTGCTTTGCACAGTGATATATATGATATATCCCGCACCTTATTCGATGAGGAAAGGGCCGACGATCCCTTCACCGGGAGTGACCCCTTTAGCAAAACTAGAAAAGCCTAAAAAACACTCCATTTAAAAACCATTTGATTCCGCAATGAGATCAAGTTCAAAGCGTTAAAGGTTTTTTTTAAACCAGCTGCAACCCTCCGTCATTTTAGGAAGTTGAGTACTTAGTATTCGTGCTGTGTTTGTTGACCATAGTCAAGGTACAGTGTACGGTAGCTAAGTGATGTCTTCCTACACCGCATATGATGCGATTTGTTAGGACAGTCGCGTGACTTTGTTGACCTTAGTTAAGGGTCATGTGGGTGGGTCTAATTAATCACGAAATGACGGGTAGAACTTGACTAGTACTTATGATTTGTTGACCATAATTAAGGTCATAGGTGCTAGGGGTAAAAACCATTATCGGGAGTTTCAAGTGTTGAAATTTGCAATGAGATTGCATACCTTCTATATGATAGTTGGATCCCGATACCCACTGCGAGTAATTGTTACTCCTGGGAGAGTTTTGCACTTTACAATTAGCCGATCAAGTAGGTGTCTAGAAAGGTGTCAATGGGGCTACGCCTCTGGGAAAACGAGGTTTACTATAATTAGTTCCGTGCGAAAGCACGGGGAACCTCCCTCAAAGTACCGACACTGGCCTGGCTGAAAGATTGGCGAACTTGTAGAGTGTAATTAATCCCGGCTAGTCTTTCCTTTTAGGGTTTGAAGGAAGATTTGATAAAAACAGTGGGAGCCATACTGATTAGATAAAATAAATAACCAATCTAATCTTGCAAGAGCGCACGCAGAGTGTTTTCTTTTCTCTCTCTCCAAGTAGCGACCATATCACGCCTTAATCAAGATAATAATATGGATTATTGACCGAACCCGCTTGTTATACTGAGCTGGGGAACGTTGGTCCCGCTCCAACTTATAATTGTTATAAGACAGAGCAGGAAATAGGGGAATACCAGGATTCCCATGCCGCCCAAACGAAGAAAGTGCATGAGATGCATCTCTTTCGGGTGTGTTCATTATAAAGAACTGTTTCTCAGTATCCTCTGAATCCTGGGTATTTGATACCGGATCAGGATCCCAGATATGTAATCTGTTACATAGGGCTACCGAAAGGTAGAAAAACTGAGAACGGGTGATAAGTTTCATGAGACAGAAAACGGGGCAAGTGTTGCAAGCCAAGTCTTTTGGTCACTGTCACCCTGTATTACCAGTACATTGATTCTGAACAAATGCTATTAGATACCGAACCTGATATACAAAATCATATCAGTCTCTTTATTTGTAAAGAAGGATATAATTTTGTATTGTTGGATAATGTTTTGAACATTTCCTATTTCAAAAGTTGATCGGTTCAGGCACGTTATCTAAAAACATTGACGTTCTAAATCAAACTTCAGTTCCTAGTATATAGAACACACACAAGAGGAAGAGTTCAGAAATGAACGAATCCTTCTTGAGGCATTGTAGACTAGGTCATATCAATGCGACCCGACTGGCTGAAGTTACATTTTAGATGCATATTTAAATTAGTTTGAATTTACATCTTGTGAAACATGCCAGTCATGTCACAAAGATTAGATGACCATAGCTCTGATTATTAGAAACAGAGAAAGAGTTAGTAAACTCTTGGGACTGATACATGATGATGTATGTAAGGTTCCCTGTCTACACATGCCAGGACCGATTCTTTGTATTTCATTACATTTTCTGATAATCTCTCAAGATTCAGACATATGTTCCTGTTGAAACACAAGTCCGAAACTTTTGAAATATTCACAGAATATAAGTTAGAAATAGAGAACCAAAAACTGGCTATAAGTATTATGTCCTATGATAAGATCAGGGAGGAGAATACTTGTGCATAGAATTCCTTGATTATTCTAAAGGAGAATGAGATTCTCTCTCAGTATTACTCCTCTGAATACACCACAGCACAACGGTGTATCAGGACGGAGCAATAGCACCCTATATGATATGGTGTGCTCTATGATGAGAATCACTGAGTTACCTGTTTCTTTTTAAGGGGGTTATGCACTTGAGAGGCTGCATACCTATTGAATTGGGTTCGAATCAAATCAGTGCCTGCCACTCCATATGAGATATGGTATGGGAAGAGCCTATCTCTTAAGTAAGTTAAGATTTGGGATTGTCCGGCCTATGTCAAAAGCAAAATCCGGACAAGATCGAGATAAGGTCAGTTCTGTAGAACTGGAAAGGTTCCAACTATACAAAACTGCAGCTGATTTGATAGGACCAAAGGATTCTATAGTCCCCAACGAACCTCAGCCTCTCCGCCGATCTAGCAGGGTTCCTCACCTGCCTGAGAGATACTTCGGTTTCTCGATGACAGTGGGAGCGAGGATTGCATCATGAGATGATGAACCAACTAGATTCGAGCAGGCCATCGAGAGTAGGTACTCTGTAAGAATGGCTGTATGCTTAGCGATCTGAGATGGAATCCATGTACACCAACAAAGTATGGACTTTGGTTGCGATATCTGAAGGGTTAAATCCCCATCAGGAGCAAGTATATCTTGAGAAGATTACTTGGTGTAGATGGAAAAGTTGAGACTTTCAAAGCTAGACTTGTTGAAGGTTTTCGTCATCGACCAGGCGTGGATAATGATGAAACCTTTTCCAAGTGGCTATGCTTAAGTCCATCCGGATCCTACTTAACATTGCTACATACCATGACTACGATATCTGGTGGTTGGGTGACATGACTGCTTTTCTAAATACTGATTTAGAAGAGAACGTCTATAAGAACACATCCAGAGGGCTTCGTAAACAGTGGGAGCAGCGGAAACGTGTACAAGTTGCTTTACAGGATAAAGCAGGCATCGCGGAGTTGGAACATCTGTTTTGATGTGGTAGTCAAAGAGTTTGACTTCATCAAAATGGTAGATGAACCTTGTATGTACAAAAGGGTAGTATGGAGTATGGTAATGATCCTCGTAGAGTACGTGGATGACATACTCTTGATAGGAAAGGAGTTTCCTATGCTACGATCGGTCGATCTCCTCTTATCACATAGATTCTCCATATAGGATCAAAGTGATACCTCCTAAATCCTGGGTTTTGGATCTATGAGATAGATCTAAATGGATGTTAGGATTCTCACTAGTTGTAGTGAGATGGTATCAGTTGATCCTGGGGAGAATCACTGGAAAGGTTCCAGGGTGATAAGGACGACTGAATGTCAGTCGCAGGCATTGTCCTTACCCTCAGTGGAGGGACGGTATGTTGGAAGAGTTCCAAGCTAGATACCGTGGCAAACTAGACGATAAAGGCTGGTAACATCGCTATTAAAGATACTACCAAAGAGGCAGTTTGGGTGTATATTGGTTCATAAGATGAACTAGGTTCCCACCATTGTGTGACAATGGAAGTGTGGCTTTGGCCCAGGAACCCTGGTCCCATCAGTGACCCAGACATATTCTGAGGCAGCATCACCTGATCATGGAGATAGTTGATCTCCAAGGTGATCGAGGTTGGGAGAGTAGACTCAGAGGACAACACGGCGGATCCACTCACAAAGGCTTTTTTCCCAAAGAGAGACTTTAAGGGATGGTTGAGTATGTGATACTGCAACCACTGCTACAGATGGCCCTAGTGCAAGTGGGAGATTGTTAGTTATATGTATGCCCTAGAGGCCATTACTGTACATTGGATGTATATTGTAGTGGATGCTGGGACATATATAGGTAGGACTTTCTTGCTCGACATGATAGTACGCTATCTGGTTGCTCTTTATCTTAACGTGTATACTTTCTGTCTCTCTGTTACATGTTGATAAAGCCCTTAGGATGTGTACTCGACTTCCAGGAATATGATGTAGATCATACTAGTGGGGCCTGGATGGTCCATGAGTACATCCTTCAATGTTCCTAGTCGTGGGAATATCGAGACGGGGCATCGATATTCCAGAGTAGACTAGTGTATATCTTCTCGACCCATGTGATGGGCGATGGATGATCACATATCCATTGGTGTTTGACATCAGAGATGGTATGCGGGTGCTCAGTGGAGACTGGGTATACTGAACGGACTCGCCGAGAACTCCCAGATGGTATTATACCTCACGTCAGATGACAGTTCTCTGGTGACACTGGTGCAGCTTAGTCTGTTGACCCGAGATCGTCATAGAGCCTTATGTGTCTCCCACTGTGCTTTGATTTCCACCCTACCACGGCTCTACTGAGTCGTACAAACAGGTGGTTTGGGTACAGTCCCGATTCACATGGAGGCAATAAGCGATAGGAGGGGATTCGTCTCTCCTGGTATTGGGGGTTGATGTTGTGCTATGCTCGACTGGCCATAACAGGAAATCCCTGGCCAGGGTTGCAGTGATATACTGGTAAGAGTTATCAGTAGTTTCACGAATGTTATGGACCTTACATCGGCATGACTTATCAAGCTACTGGGGTCTGACGTTTACCACCCCTAGGCGAGATATGCGACATATCAGACGAACAGACCGGACTGTACGGTAAGTGTTACTGGTTGGATTCACAGGAGTGTGAGCGGGCTTGCTCGTCGATCTTCTGATCGCTCAATACCCGGGTGGCCGTTACATTTAGCAGACCGCTTGCGGCTTGTGGGTATTTGATATGATCATCACCTGCTGCCGGCGTATTGACGAGTCTTTAGAGTCCTACACAGAGGTTTCCTGGCTCAAGCGAAACGAAATAGGAGCGCATATGAGATATGTGCGGGACCGAGAATAATGCGTGTATGTGATACCGTATTATATTCTCGCGATGAATGTATCGAATGGTTGTATGTGATATAACCTAGTTATCGAATCGAGTATTGATTCGATAAGTCGATACATTGGATATTAGTCGGTCATATGCGATATGACCGGATCGTTAAATCAAGTGTTGATTTAATGATTTAATGTATAATTATATATTTGATATATTACTTTACATTAACTAGTATTAGTTCACTTAAAATGGATTTTCTCTCTTGATGTGCACATTGTATATGTGATATATTTTTGTGCACTTGATTGTATCATGTTTGATGATACATGCAAACTTGGGTGTATGTTTGAATTAAACCATATTTAGCAAATGGTTAGGGTTTCATTTCATTTGCTTTATTTAATTATTCATTTATTTATTTATTCTTTTTGGTGAGAAATAAAATGGTGACTTTATTTGGATTTCACTTGAAACTTCATGAAGCTTTGAAAGTCGAAGCCATTTTGTTTCTTTCCTAAACCCTAACCCTTTAACTAAACCCTAGTTCATTCTCTACACTTAACCATGGTTCCTATTATGATAAGAATGAATGAGATTTTATTTTTAAGATAATTCTTTTTATTCTTTCATCTTCATCATCTTCATTAAGCTTCATGAAAGCTTGCTAGCTTCAATGGTGAAATGAGAAAAAGAGTGAGAAATCCAATTCTAAAGTGAACCCACTTCCTATTTCTTCATCCTCTACCACTTGCCATGTAGTATAGGGTGTTTTATTCACAAGTTTCATGACTTGGTGAAGTTGGAGCTTGATCTTGAGCTGCCTCGACGTAGATCATCTTCGGCATCGAAGTCGACGACCTAGCCCAATCTTTTCTCCGATAAAACCACCGCGAGAGTCTAGGATTCCGATGGGTACAGCGGAGGGACGTCATCACGGAGCCAAGGAAATGGAGGACCGGATCTACAAAGGTTGTAGTCACTTCCCTTTTAGTTAAAGTTGTTAACTTGCATTGCATCGCCTATACCTCTAGACACGATCTTGCTTAGGGTCACTTGGCACATAGAAAAATTTTGATTTTGGCATGTTTGATCTGTTGTGGAACCTCATGTGTGTGCCTAGGAACCCTACAGGAACTAGATTCAATATGTATATGGCTGTCTCAAGCGCATACCCCAAGAAGGAAATAGGTAACTCAGCTTCGCTCATCATAGAGCGCACCATATCTAATAGGGTGCGATTCCTCCGTTCCGATACACCGTTGTGCTGTGGTGTATAAGGAGGAGTAAGCTGAGAGAGAATCCCATTCTCTTTTAGATAATCCAGAAAATCATTGCTCAAGTATTCTCTTCCTCGATCAGATCGAAGGATCTTAATACTTTTGCCCGTTTGATTCTCTACTTCGTGCTTATATTCTCTGAATTTCTCAGAAGCTTCAGACTTATGTTTCAACAGGAACACATGCCTGTATCTACAGAGATCGTCAGTGAATGTAATGAAGTAGGAAGAACCGTTCCTGGCGTGTGTTGACATGGGACCGCATACATCACTATGTACCAGTCCTAAGAGTTCCGTAACTCTTTCTCCGTGTCCACTAAACGGAGCTTTGGTCATTTTTCCTTTGAGACATGAATGGCAAGTATCATAAGATGATAATTCGAATGAATTCAAAGATCCATTTTTATGTAACTTAGCTAGCCGTGTCTCATTGATATGGCCAAGTCTACAATGCCACAGAAGGATTCGTTCATTTCTGAACTTTTCTTCTTGTGTGTGTTTTGTATATTGAGGACTGTATTTAGATTGAGAATGAATATGCCATTATGTAACGAGCCTGATGCAATCAACTTTTGATTTAGGAAGATGTTCATAACATTATCTTGTACTACAAAATTATATCCTTCTTTACTTAATAAACAAACTGATATAATGTTGCACATCATGTTCGGTATATAATAGCACTCATTCAGAATCAGTGTATTATGACTTGGCAATACTAGGTGATATTCGCCAACTGCTTTGGCTGCAATACTTGCACCGTTCCCTACTAGAACGGAATGATCACCTTTTCCCAGTTCTCTACCTTTTCGTAGCCCATGTAACAATTTACATATGTGAGATCCTGATCCGGTATCTAATGCCCAGGACGTAGGGTGAACTGAGAAACAGTTCTCAATAACTAACACACCTGAAGAAGATGCATCAGCATGCATGTTCTTATGGGCGGCGTGAGAATCCACATATTCTCCTGTTTCCTGTTCAGTCTTATAACACTTATAAGATAAAACGGGTCCAATGTTCCCCTGCCCAGTATAATAAGCGGGTTCAGTCAATACATCCATATTATTATCTTGATTATGGCCTGACATAGTCGCTACCTGGAGAGAGAGAGAAGAAAACACTTTAGCGTATGCTCTTGCAAGATTAGATTGGTTATTATCTTATCTAATCAGGATGTCTCCCACTGTTTTTATCAAATCTTCCTTCAAACCCTAAAAGGTAAGATTAGCCAGGATTAATTACACCCTATAATTTCGTCAATCTTTCAGCCAGATCAGTGTCGGTACTTGAGGGAGGTTCCCCGTGCTTTCGCACGGACCTAATTAAAGTAAACCTCGTTTTCCCAGAGGCGTAACCCCGTTAACACTTTTCTAGACACCTACTTGATCGGCTAATTGTCCTGTGTAAAACTCTCCCAGGAGTAACTCTTACTCGCAGTGGGTATCGGGATCCAACTATCTCATAGGAGGTATGCAATCTCATTGCAAATTTCAACACTTGAAATTCCCGATAATATTTTGCCCCTAGCGATCTATGACCTTGACTAAGTCAACAAACCATAAATCACAAGTCAAGTTCAACCCGTACATTTCCCGATTGAATTAAACCCACCCGTACGACCCTTGACTGAGTCAACAAGGCCGTGCGAATACCCTAATCCAATCACATCTCATGTTTTAGCAGATAAACACTATTTAGCTACCGTACACTACGCCTTGACTAAGTCAACAAACATAGCACGAATACTAAATAATATCTATCTGAAATGACGGAGGGCTACGCAGGTTTTTCAGAAAACCTTGAGCGTAATGAACTTGATATCGTCGTAGAATCAAGTGAATTTTGAAAAGGAGTGTTTTTGAGGCTTTTCTAGTTTTGCTAAAGAGGTCACTCCCGGTGAAGGGATCTCGGCTCTTTCCTCATCGAATAAGGTGCATGACATATCATATACATCGCTGTGCAAAGCAAACTCTAAAAGCAATCAAATGACAAACCGAGTTTTGTAGCATCTGCCAGTTTCGCTAAAGAGGTCACTCCCGGTGAAGGGATCTCGGCTCTTTCCTCATCGAATAAGGTGCAGGGTATATCATATATACCGCTATGCAAAGAAAGACTTTAGCTACCCTTTTTATAAAGTTTTGATTCTACAACATCTTTTAGGTTTCTTTTCTTTTTATTAATCTCATTAATAAAATCCCATCAGCTTATGCTTCCTAAGCATCACAGAAGAAACGAAAGCAGTAATATTTATATATCAACATATATATAGTATAAGCATTCGTCTCAGGCAGTAATATGATCTCATCACAGAACATTGCAGCAGAAGAACATATATGAAATATTGGATATTCTAGGACGTCCGTGTTTTCAATACGAGCCTGTATAAAACACGGATTCCACGGTCGCGATGAATAGCCAAACCCACATAATTAGACCCCTACGAGAGCGGCAAGTAACACTGCCAATTCTAGGGTTAGGTGTCACGACCCGAAAGAGCACGTGACTGGCCCTTGAACCATATGAAGTCTATAGGACTCCATCTGATCCAAGTAAGCCAAAAGCCCAGAAATCTAAAACCATTTTTAAGAATAAGTAAAGAAACTGGTTTAAAGAAGTGAAGAAAAACATGTTTGAAATCAAGGTTTTTAAATAACTAAGCCGAATATGCATTTTTAAAAACAGTACAGTCTTTTCTAAAAATTTCGGCAGAGTTTCTTTTGTAAAACTGGCCCCGAATGGGGTATAACAAGGATAACAATATATGCAATGATAAAGGCATCCCCAAGCGGGAGCTAGCTCTTCGTCAAACGACGGTCACCACCACACATGCAACAATAATATACAACGCCAAGTGGCGAGGATCAAATCCAAAAGAAAGCTCAAAAGCAACAAGAAAACCGCAACACTACTAAGCGCGACTCTATGGTCGAATAATACATCACTAGTCTAGGTCTGAAACAATAAACGAGTTTTGGTTGATGGATATTCTAGATACAATGAATAATATAAATACAACGGCGGTTCTGATACAAAAGAACCCACCTATCCAAGCAAATCACCCAAAAGGAAGCAGTGTGCCAGAAATGCCGCTATAGAACTGTACGGCAAACCTGCAAGAACTGGGGCACAACGGGGGTGAGTTGCCAACTCGTGAATAGAAAGATATCTACAAGCAGAGATCGAATGCATGACCCAACCTAGGTCAATACGATCAGATATAAAGAAACCTCAATATGAATAAAGCTGAAGCATGCTAAACTGGCAATGTAATCTCTATACGTGAATGTAGTGCCAAGTGCTCGTGCTAGTGCCTCAGGTAATAGTATGTCATGAATATGAGGTATGAATGCATGAAAGCAGAATACATGTAAATGAAGAAACTGTTTTCATAATTTAGTGAGATTTCCCTTGTATTTTTAGTTGAGGTATCATAATGAAATCAGCATAAAACAGTGCCTAGCATCGGCACAAAACGTAATCCCAATATCTCGATATCTCTGTATCACAGTCTCTGTACCTCGAAATCTCGAAATCCCAATGTCTCAATCATAATATCTAGGGCGCCGTCAGTCCAGACCGGCCCCTACCATCCATCTCAAGACCACGACGGTATCCTCCGGATATCCGACGCGTCGGGTAAAATCACCGGTAGGTAGTGCTCCCCTGCTAGGCTCACATCGTCATCACCACGCGCTTCTTGCCCCGGGGTACCTTACCGGGTCCACCATGTACCCGAAACGGTTCATCCGTCTCCTCGAATCGGGTTTCCAAATCCATCAGCAAACTCATGGTGGACGACTCATACATCATGGGAAAACCGCACTTTTTATTTTAAAGAGAGAAAAGAAGTTTATATAAGTTTTGCGGTTTTCCCCCAAATCCAGAAAATCTCATGGAAATCCGAATCCAATCCTCAATAGCATGTAAACAGTGCATACAGGCATAAAAATCCATGAATAATAACATGCATGATGTAACAACTAATAATTACAATGTCTAATCTAGCATATAAGGCAAGTACACTAATATCATGTCTAAATTATTAGCTAACAACCTATGTCGATGCAATAATATTTTCTAAGGTGTACGTGACATGGCAATTACCGATGAAGATGTGTGTGAGCCGGCAAGTAAGTGTACGTGGTACATACGCATCATCGGTAATGGTGCTGGTGTCCTAACAGCATAACATCAATAATGGAGTATGAAACATAATATAAGCATGCGATGCGATGCGAACCACAATAATGAGCGGAAGCTGAATACTAGACGCAACTATAACTAATCTGCATTAATCTAAAATAACCTCTACAATTGGTGCCTTTTGAAATAACACGAATCATGGGGTTTTGAAAATAGGGGCTACGATGTTTTTATGAAAAGATACGTCTTTTGAAATATCCGTAGGATCCCTTGGGCTGTCTTTTAAAATACCCACGATTCGTTAGTTTTTGAAATAGGTAGGAGTCTAATCTAATCTAACAACCATCTTAAACTATACGGCTGAACTAACAAGTAGAGCTACGGGTGAGGAAACCGCCTAACATCTGAGTCGATACATATACATACATGTATATATATTAGTCGGTGATCCCGCCTCAATAATATCATATCCGATACCCTATCTATAATCAGACATCCCAAGTCAAGAGTGCGGATCAATCATCAAAATATAGCTTGTACGTAAATCCGTCGTACGGCATCCCAAATCTGGGTACGGGTCAATATCACATTCATCATACTATTTATCTGGTATCCTCTTTATCAAATGTCATGATCGGGGTACTGATCTACGTCTAGTACAATATTGATACCCTCAATGTATGCATGCAGGTGTAAGAATCACTACGTCAAAAGACCCGCTAAAACATCGTGTCGTATCTCAATACGAACCAAATCACATCACCGATCTCCTGGCCTCAAGCCCAATCTCATCGACTCATCTCAAATCCCAAATACTATCCTCAAATCCAGTATATAAACACATAGTCCCATACCCATGTGTAGATATACGCACAATCATATGCACTCTAATAAATGAAAGAATGAATGCAAGTATGTGTGTAAATGTATGTGTGAGTGCAACCACTACTCTAGGGTTCGCACTAAACTAAACCAATATATTCTTATCATCAAAATATCATTATTACCATCAATAACCCTAAACAACACATAATAAATATTCGTGTGTATACGTATTCGTATACATCACCACGGACTGCGGGGGTGCTATACGCCATCCACCCGACTTCTCCCCACAGATATAAATCTACTCACATTGCTTCTCGTGTGCCAAAGCCGATGTCGCTATCTTCACCTCCTTTGCCTCAACATCACGCGGGGTACCTACAAGTATATCACAATGCTAAAGCACATGAAAATCACATCGGAAACCAAAATAGCACACGCTACCCGCATAGGTAAAAACCTATCGACTCGCATGTAAACACAATCAAAATCCACTTGTCGTTGACGTCCAAACGCCACCCGACAGGAATGAATCACCAAATACCAAAATCCATGCTAAAACAAGTCCCAAATTATACACCAACATAGGAAAATCAACCCAGATTTCACCCTAGATGGAATCAGTCAAAACTAGACATACTCAGGGTCAAAACTAGAGGAAATGGGGGCATGCACAGAAAACGAAGCAATTCCTTAAAATACCTTATTTTAGAATTTTCCATAATTTTTCCCCATTTATCTGTATTTAATTATACCAGAATATTAAAATATTCATTAAAATAATATTAAATTATAAAATTTCCTAAAAATCATATTTTATTATTTTGAAGACGTTACAATCTACCCCCCTTAAAGAAATTCGGTCCCCGAATTTAAATTTAAACCCCCAAATACTAAAATATTTCAATACAAATTCCAAGTCATCGGGGCTCCGAAATCATCTATACATAAAACATCATAGCGCAATGCATGCGCATGAGTACTGAGCAGATAACTCAAAAGCAACACTCCATCAAGCATCCGCAATCATCGGAGTCATGATAACGACACAACGTCAAATCCAATACAAAATCAATATGATATGGACCAAGACTATACATGTAGACATCCAATCTATACATGTAAATAGCTGATGCAAATGTATGCCAAATCTTTTTAAGTCGCTGTGCGATGCGCGTAACACTGCACAGTGGCGGACGTTTCTCATAAGAAAATAACTATATATGTGTATATATTTCCTTTGTTTAATAGGTACGTTCCGCCGTTTTGAAAACAGTTTAGAAGGGTTTCCTTGTTTTTAAAACGTTTCGTGTCATATCGGACACGTAGGTATATACTGAGACTATAGCTCGCTTTTCGGAAATCCCTTCGATAACTATCGATGCATGCAAAATATATCCAGGTACTGCCCACTGACTAGTCCTGCTCAGTATGAAAGCAAATATCCAACATCATAAAAATGTACTGGTCCAAAAGGAATAAATCCCAAAAATCACATAACACCACCCTGTGCGTCTGGTGCGCACGGAAATCAAAATCCATATATGTGCTAAACATGTGCACAAAACAACATCTAGGTGCAACGGGTGTGCACGAAGCATCTGTCATAGGCAACGTGTGCCTGGCAGCCAAAACAGGTGCATCTGACATGCACGAAGAATCTCGATTTAGTGCATCTGGTGTGCCCCAAAATCGTATCTCAAAACATGCGCCCAACATGCGCGAAAATCCAAATCGGTGCATCCATCATGCACGAATGAAAATCTAGACCCTGCGCACTCAATATGCACGGAATCACAAAATCCAATAGCAACGTCGAATATGCGTAAGTCCAGTCAAAAGCACGGAGTGCAAGAATCCACATCAATATCACAATCAAAATCGACATACCGAAAGGCATCAAATCGAAGTCAGGTGCAATCGTAATGCACAAAATATAAATCCGGTGCAACAAAGGCACGAAATATAAATCTGATGCGATAAACGCAAGAAACATAAAACTGGTGCGACAAATGCACGAAGTATAGAACTGGTGCATCCCATGCACAAATACCAAGCAATAACTCAAATACGTAAGCAGCAACACCAAGTGTATCCAGATATGAAGAAAATCATAAACGTGTGCAGCTGCGGGCACAAAACACATATCGATACACTACAAGCACATATAAGCTATACCGAGTGCAAAATCAAAACACTAAAATTACATGAAACTCTGCTGGAAGCGTAAATCAAATCACCAGCATAAAATAGGCATGAAATCGCAATCAACAGCTCAAGAGTAATAACTATGTACAAGGTATAAATACCCAGTAGGTGCAACCATGGTGCACAAAATCAAATATCATGAAACTCAGTCATCAAGACTAAATCATGTGAATAGATCGCCCAAAATACCGAAATCCAAAGCAACGGATACGTGATAATCAAATCACAAAATCACAAATCATAATTACCGTCGTCGATATACCATCCTTCAGGGTCAAGAAGGTACCGGAACATCCGATGCTAGCTGCGCAAGATATCTACTTGCCTCTTGCTCGCGGCTGGCGTCCTCTGCCTCTGGTTCCTGATCTTTCCTGTAGATTACCAATCTCGCAATCCATCGGCTCATCGGCCCGGTCAGGAGTACTGACAGGAACGATTCCGTTCTGGCACTTTCCTGGTCACCTTTCGGTCAATCCTCACGACCGCTCGTAAGGCAGCGTATCACTGGCGTCGGCCTCTGGCTCTCTGAAAGCACGTCACACATCTGATCCTGGGTGCAAACATCATTGCAGCAATGTCCTGGAAGGAATCCTGCTCAAGGTCTCTTCCGATCATGCCTATGCCGATCTGTACAGAGGCTGGCTTCCTGCACAACCTCTTCTCGCTCAAAAACACCTGTGTCCTCAGCACAATATTTTCTCGGAAACTGGTCACATTCCAACGTCTCTGTAAGCATATCAGGTCTCTAGTCTCGACGGGAAGCAATGACAGCTCATCAGTGTCTCACACGAACCTCTTGTTCCAACTGTCTCTATCGTCGTCCACTATGACGTCACGCCAAGCTACTACGCACTGCACTGTTCTCGGCCACGGTCAATCTGAAGTCTCTCGCACGGACTCGAAATCGCATATTCTGTAGCTTCATCATTCTGTAGAGGATGTCAGGCCGAACAGGTCCTCGGGAACACGTCCCAACCATCGGAGGAATACTCATCACTCGTCTGTCCCTGATCGATCTGCAACGCATCTGGGTAAGTTCCTTTATCCGAACATGGTCAACTACCTCGTCGACAATGCCGAACTCTGTCCTGCTGGGTGTGCGCAATACGACCACTCCTGGTCTAGGTCTTCTCGTAACGTACTCCAGAAAGGTCCTGTCGAGGTTCCTTTCTCAAATCTCAATCCTGCCGAAATGCCCGGAAGTCATCATCCAATGCTGAAGCTAAAGCTTATTCCGGAACGGCTGCATACCTATCGCGCTTCTCTCTGGAAGATACATCCATATACCACGCCTCGGGGTGCATATCACATCTCTAATGTCAGCGGAGTGGGACGTCATCTCGTCGAAATCTCGTACGAACTCTTTACTCCACCTTGCTCAATGTCGACTGATTCGGACTTAACTCATCGTGGCTACACGAACTGCGCTCCGACGGCTACGCTCGCATCTGGAGTCTCCCAAGCAGTGTCCCATCACGATATCCGAAAGATGTCGAACCATCCGATCGACTCGTCAGATCCTCATAATCCCCCAAGAGATCACATCATGGGTACAGTTTAATAGTATCGAGTACATGCCA
The DNA here is from genome assembly GCA_030015575.1 of Agapanthus africanus. NCBI lineage: Eukaryota > Viridiplantae > Streptophyta > Magnoliopsida > Asparagales > Amaryllidaceae > Agapanthus > Agapanthus africanus. The sequence goes on along the minus strand of CM057339.1, from coordinate 583,992,834 downwards.
CAGCGTCGGTGGTCCAGCCGTAGAAGGGCAAACCCAAGCCTCACTAATGGCGCTGAGGAACCACCGCAAACCCGAAGGTTCAAAGGCTTTCACACGGTCATTAAGTCGAGTTAGGGTTTCATTCTTCTAGAGAGTCCATAGAATCACCTGCATGTCTTTCTGTATACTTTAAACTTGGAAAATGGGCTCCTGACATTCGATCGTCTCTATCGACTCTCAACGAACCTGCGTGAAGTCGTCTCTAGCTGGAAACAATCTATCTGATGACCTCGCATCGGTAAACAAACGAACCACCTGTCCTAGTCATTCATCCTCAGATGACTAGCGACTCGCTATCATCTCTCTAAGTATATGCTCACGCTGCAGTAGCTCCAACCATCTGGGCGACATCTCGTCATTTGCAGCAGCAACTGGCTTATTCGCCTGTACGCCGAACAGCGCCTCAATCCTCCAGGAAAGGCAATACATAGGCGGTCATCTCTGAGTCGGTCTGCTCTAGATCTGAGTAAGACTCTCCACACTGGAAATCTTCAACTCATCAGGGCCCGCTCCGGCGCAAAATCGGACGAATCACCTTCGTCTCTCAAATCGGGTAGACTAGCTATTATCTGTCTCATATCTGCCTGAAAGCTACGGCAATCTCAGCTCGTAAGCTTCGGAAGCGACATCCTGTCAATCTCAGCAACAGCTGGTCCATCTGTCTGCACGGTAGGCGACATCACAATCTCTAAGGTATGCTGTACATCAACAGTCCTCTCTCAACTGGCAGCTCTAACAATGGCCCGATCATCCGGTGCAAGACCAAGCACTCGCCTCCACTAGAGGTCACAATCACCAACACTAACTCGAGACGTTCCCATGTCACCAGAAAACACAATGGTTGGCCCTCGTACCAAACGAGCTCACACCGGCCGTAACCCTAGCAGCAGCCCAAACTGCCCTCAAACATGGTGACAGGAACCTCAATCGAGTATCAAGGAGAGCACATCAATGGCAAGAAAGGAAACAACAGATCCAAAGTGGATACATGATCATGGGAAGGAACAGCATCAATAAAGGTATGATCATGAAACTAATAGAATCGGGGATCTCAAATGGATGTATAATCCTGGATATAAAGAGGATCACTGATCTCGAAAATATGTACATCCTAAGGTTCCTTAAGCGGAATGGCGTGTCGTAAGTATGCCGCGGAACATACCAACGGTACGTCACTCTACTTTAGTTACCTATTCCATCAACCAAGGGTCATCCTACACGACGAAAGTTCGGGTCTAATACCCCCTCGACCAAGTCTAAGTTCCGTAAGGTCAAGCCTAAGTTCCGTATATATATAAACGCCCTAGGCTCCACATAGTCAAACTTAGACTCGAACCAAGGTCAACCTAGCGCTCTGATACCAACTTTGTCACGACCCGAAAGAGCACGTGACTGGCCCTTGAACCATATGAAGTCTATAGGACTCCATCTGATCCAAGTAAGCCAAAAGCCCAGAAATCTAAAACCATTTTTAAGAATAAGTAAAGAAACTGGTTTAAAGAAGTGAAGAAAAACATGTTTGAAATCAAGGTTTTTAAATAACTAAGCCGAATATGCATTTTTAAAAACAGTACAGTCTTTTCTAAAAATTTCGGCAGAGTTTCTTTTGTAAAACTGGCCCCGAATGGGGTATAACAAGGATAACAATATATGCAATGATAAAGGCATCCCCAAGCGGGAGCTAGCTCTTCGTCAAACGACGGTCACCACCACACATGCAACAATAATATACAACGCCAAGTGGCGAGGATCAAATCCAAAAGAAAGCTCAAAAGCAACAAGAAAACCGCAACACTACTAAGCGCGACTCTATGGTCGAATAATACATCACTAGTCTAGGTCTGAAACAATAAACGAGTTTTGGTTGATGGATATTCTAGATACAATGAATAATATAAATACAACGGCGGTTCTGATACAAAAGAACCCACCTATCTAAGCAAATCACCCAAAAGGAAGCAGTGTGCCAGAAATGCCGCTATAGAACTGTACGGCAAACCTGCAAGAACTGGGGCACAACGGGGGTGAGTTGCCAACTCGTGAATAGAAAGATATCTACAAGCAGAGATCGAATGCATGACCCAACCTAGGTCAATACGATCAGATATAAAGAAACCTCAATATGAATAAAGCTGAAGCATGCTAAACTGGCAATGTAATCTCTATACGTGAATGTAGTGCCAAGTGCTCGTGCTAGTGCCTCAGGTAATAGTATGTCATGAATATGAGGTATGAATGCATGAAAGCAGAATACATGTAAATGAAGAAACTGTTTTCATAATTTAGTGAGATTTCCCTTGTATTTTTAGTTGAGGTATCATAATGAAATCAGCATAAAACAGTGCCTAGCATCGGCACAAAACGTAATCCCAATATCTCGATATCTCTGTATCACAGTCTCTGTACCTCGAAATCTCGAAATCCCAATGTCTCAATCATAATATCTAGGGCGCCGTCAGTCCAGACCGGCCCCTACCATCCATCTCAAGACCACGACGGTATCCTCCGGATATCCGACGCGTCGGGTAAAATCACCGGTAGGTAGTGCTCCCCTGCTAGGCTCACATCGTCATCACCACGCGCTTCTTGCCCCGGGGTACCTTACCGGGTCCACCATGTACCCGAAACGGTTCATCCGTCTCCTCGAATCGGGTTTCCAAATCCATCAGCAAACTCATGGTGGACGACTCATACATCATGGGAAAACCGCACTTTTTATTTTAAAGAGAGAAAAGAAGTTTATATAAGTTTTGCGGTTTTCCCCCAAATCCAGAAAATCTCATGGAAATCCGAATCCAATCCTCAATAGCATGTAAACAGTGCATACAGGCATAAAAATCCATGAATAATAACATGCATGATGTAACAACTAATAATTACAATGTCTAATCTAGCATATAAGGCAAGTACACTAATATCATGTCTAAATTATTAGCTAACAACCTATGTCGATGCAATAATATTTTCTAAGGTGTACGTGACATGGCAATTACCGATGAAGATGTGTGTGAGCCGGCAAGTAAGTGTACGTGGTACATACGCATCATCGGTAATGGTGCTGGTGTCCTAACAGCATAACATCAATAATGGAGTATGAAACATAATATAAGCATGCGATGCGATGCGAACCACAATAATGAGCGGAAGCTGAATACTAGACGCAACTATAACTAATCTGCATTAATCTAAAATAACCTCTACAATTGGTGCCTTTTGAAATAACACGAATCATGGGGTTTTGAAAATAGGGGCTACGATGTTTTTATGAAAAGATACGTCTTTTGAAATATCCGTAGGATCCCTTGGGCTGTCTTTTAAAATACCCACGATTCGTTAGTTTTTGAAATAGGTAGGAGTCTAATCTAATCTAACAACCATCTTAAACTATACGGCTGAACTAACAAGTAGAGCTACGGGTGAGGAAACCGCCTAACATCTGAGTCGATACATATACATACATGTATATATATTAGTCGGTGATCCCGCCTCAATAATATCATATCCGATACCCTATCTATAATCAGACATCCCAAGTCAAGAGTGCGGATCAATCATCAAAATATAGCTTGTACGTAAATCCGTCGTACGGCATCCCAAATCTGGGTACGGGTCAATATCACATTCATCATACTATTTATCTGGTATCCTCTTTATCAAATGTCATGATCGGGGTACTGATCTACGTCTAGTACAATATTGATACCCTCAATGTATGCATGCAGGTGTAAGAATCACTACGTCAAAAGACCCGCTAAAACATCGTGTCGTATCTCAATACGAACCAAATCACATCACCGATCTCCTGGCCTCAAGCCCAATCTCATCGACTCATCTCAAATCCCAAATACTATCCTCAAATCCAGTATATAAACACATAGTCCCATACCCATGTGTAGATATACGCACAATCATATGCACTCTAATAAATGAAAGAATGAATGCAAGTATGTGTGTAAATGTATGTGTGAGTGCAACCACTACTCTAGGGTTCGCACTAAACTAAACCAATATATTCTTATCATCAAAATATCATTATTACCATCAATAACCCTAAACAACACATAATAAATATTCGTGTGTATACGTATTCGTATACATCACCACGGACTGCGGAGGTGCTATACGCCATCCACCCGACTTCTCCCCACAGATATAAATCTACTCACATTGCTTCTCGTGTGCCAAAGCCGATGTCGCTATCTTCACCTCCTTTGCCTCAACATCACGCGGGGTACCTACAAGTATATCACAATGCTAAAGCACATGAAAATCACATCGGAAACCAAAATAGCACACGCTACCCGCATAGGTAAAAACCTATCGACTCGCATGTAAACACAATCAAAATCCACTTGTCGTTGACGTCCAAACGCCACCCGACAGGAATGAATCACCAAATACCAAAATCCATGCTAAAACAAGTCCCAAATTATACACCAACATAGGAAAATCAACCCAGATTTCACCCTAGATGGAATCAGTCAAAACTAGACATACTCAGGGTCAAAACTAGAGGAAATGGGGGCATGCACAGAAAACGAAGCAATTCCTTAAAATACCTTATTTTAGAATTTTCCATAATTTTTCCCCATTTATCTGTATTTAATTATACCAGAATATTAAAATATTCATTAAAATAATATTAAATTATAAAATTTCCTAAAAATCATATTTTATTATTTTGAAGACGTTACATTAGGAGACCCGGTCTCGACTCCTCGAGATGGCCTCCCACTGGACCCTAGAACCCAGTTACTTGTGCTCCCCTCCTTGGGTCTACCTAATGCGGAAAAGTAAATAATATACAATGGTGACATCAACCTCATCCCGGAAGTGTCCCAATAAAAGAATATTACATACAAATGAATTTTACATGAATGAAAATAAAAACCCTCATCTCACATAAAACCCCCGGCTATTCAGAACACGACGATCCAATATAACATATCACAGCAACACATAATATCACATATTATCAACGTAAGTAAGTATGCATACACCGATCGTCGTTGACGTATAGCAACGAAAACCGGCAATACAACTACATACTATACTTACGGTCACAGAAAAGAAATTGTAAAACTACAATATTTGGAATCCACAATCACTTTAGATATCGTAAATCCGAAATATCACATACTTCGCATTTCATGCCTAACTCTATGAATTCCACATATTGTATCACATTCCAGATAAATAGACAGTATTAAACTTTCTGAACGGATAATCAAATACCCAAAATTTCTTAAATTGCTCAACACTTGAGCGGAGTTCAAATAATCCCAGAATATGTCACAGTACCGGTGATCCAGCCGTAGAAGGGTCAAGCCAATGCCTCACATGTGGCACGCCGTACTGCCCCAAACCCTAAGGTTTAGAGGCAGTTCAAGACGGTCACATAATCGAGTTAAGGTTTGTTGTCTTCTAGAGGTTCCACCGTGTTACTTGTACATTTTTCCGAAAGATTTAAACCCGATAAAAATTCAACACTTGAAAGTTTTACGTGCAGGGAAAAAATGAATTAATGATATCCGTTCGAACATTTTAACAATTTCTAAATATCCGGAAAAAATAACGAATTTAAATTTTCCGATCGAATCAATCGATTACAAAATAAACTCCAGAACACTCAACACTTGAGTCAGAATAAAAAATACCCTGAAAGTATAAAAGCAGCAAAAGGAATTACTGTGAAAACAGAAGTGTCCAATCAAACAGTTGTGTCGCGGATCCGCGACCCAAGCAAGGTACGGCCGCGGTTCCGCGGCGCTCTGTACGGATGACGTCATCGTTTTTCACAATTATTCTTAAATTTACCTGCAGATTTTTTAGGTATTTTTAATTCATAAAAATCACAGTTTTTAAAAAATATCCAGAGAGGGGTTCATTTTCATCGTATCGGGTTCGATCGGAATTTTAACTTCGTATACACGTCGCCTAATGCTCTAGCTAGGCTCTGATACCACTGTAGGGTTCCTAGGCACTCTTGTGAAGGTTCATAAGGTATCAAACATGCCCGAATAAAATTTTAGATGTGCCGAACAACCCAAAGCCGGGATCTTTGCTAGATTATTAGGGTTTAACATACAAGTAAACAACTTTACTACTAAGTGTGAGGGATTACAACCTTTGTAGTCCGCTCCTTCGCTTCATAAGCTCCGAGTAGAAGTCCCTTCGCCGCGATCCACGATCTCCCGGACTCAAGAGAGGCTCCACGACTCGAACGATCCATGCTAGCTTGTAGTGTTCCGCTTCTCCGATGATCTACGTCGAAGTTGCTATAACTCAAGCTCTCTCACTCTAATGAGGTGACCACCCTAATCTAATGGGCTAGATTAGATGAGGATGATGGAATAGTATTTATGATATCTTTTTATATCATTTTCTCACAAGAAATCATCACAAAAGAAATAACTAGTATGCTTTCTCAAAGCTAAAGAGAAGAAGATGAATGAAAAATAGTTAATCCTTTTGTGATGAATAGTAGAAGTGAATATATGATTGATTATGGAACCATGGTCAAGGATGAGAAGCTTAACCTTTGTAGAGAATAAACTAGAGCTAGGGTTTGGTTAGGTTAAGGAATGTGTCATGGATAAATATCAACCATAATATCTTAACCAAGACAAAAGGAAATCCTTCTAGAATGAACAAGAAGGAGCTAACCCTAATCAAACCCTAATCTCTTTTTATCATCACTAAACATGTTTCATAATAAATCATATCATGTTACTATATATATATATCACATATATATTATATTTGTAACAAAAGAAAATAATACAATTAATATATATCGCATATATATTAATGTATTATCCGGTGAGAAAATGAAATAATAAAGCGAGCCAATATTAGATAATGTAATACAATATATCATATATATTGTTATACATTAAATCATCGAATCAACACTTGATCCGACAATCCGGCTATATCGAATATAACCGACTAATATATCATATACTGATTCATCGAATCAACACTTGATCCGATGACCCGGTTCATATCTAAATATCGCGAGAATATAGTACGGTATCACATATCGCATTATCCTCGGTCCTGCACATATCACATATGTGCCTCTACTCCGTTTTGCCTGAGCCAAGAAACCTCTGTGTAGGACTCTAAAGAATTGTCAATACGCCGGTAGCAGGTGATGATCATATCAAACACCCACAAGCTGCAAGCGGTCAGCTAAACGTAACAGCCACCCAGGTATTGAGCGATCAGAAGATCAACAAGCTAGCCTGTACGTTCTCCTGTGAATCCAATCAGTAACACTCCCGTACAGTCCGGTCGGTTCGTCTGATATGTCGCATATCAAGTCTAGGGGTGGTATACGTCAGACCCCAGTAACCGATAAGTCGTGTCGATGTGAGGCTCATAACAGGTCGAGAAACTACTGGTAACACTTACCAGTATATCTCTATATCAGCCCTGGCCAGGGACTTCCAGTTATAGCCAATCGAACACAGCACAACATCAACTCCCTATACCGGGAGAGACGAATCCCCTCCTATCGCTCATTGCCTCCATGTGATTCGGGACTGTACCCAAAAGCCACCGTTTTTCATGCCCTCTTAGACGTGGTAAGATGGAAATCAAAGCACAGTGGGAATCACACAAGACTCTGTGACGATCTCGGGTCTACAGACTACCCTGTACCAGTGTCACCGGAGAACTGCCATCTGACGTGTGGTATAACACCATCTGGGAGTTCTCGGCGAGTCCGTCCAGTGTACCCAGTCTCCACTGAGCACCCGTACACCATCTCTGATGTCAAACACTGATGGATATGGGATCATCCATCGCCCATCATATGGGTCAAGATGCGTATACGCTAGTCTACTCTGGTGTATCGATGCTCTGTCTCGATATACCCTCGACTAGGAACAGTTATAGGATGTACTCATCGACTACCGTGGCCCCACTAGTATGATCTCATCATAGTCCCAGTAGTCGAGTATAGATCCTAAGGGCTTTATCAACATGTGAGAGAAAGACAGTAAACCAGTACAAGTCAACATGTTAAGATAAAGTGAAACCAAATAGCTTACTATCATAACGAGCAAGAAAGTCCTCTCTGTATATATCCAAGCATCCATCATAATATACATCATATGTACAACAATGGCCTTTAGGGCATATACATAACTAACAGCCCCGTCATCGGTATCTGCCATTAGGAGAGAGAAAAGAATACACTCAGCGAAATGCTCTTGCAAAGATCAGATTGGTTATTATCTTATCTAATCGATGTCTCCCACTGCTTTTATCAAATTTTCTTTCAAACCTGAAAAGAAAACTAGCCAGGATTAATTACATTCTACAGTTTCTCTAACCGGTCAGCCAGGCCAGTGTCGGTACTTTGAGAGAGGTTTCCCGTGCTTGCGCACGGACCAAATTAAAATAAACCTCGTTTTTCCCAGAGGTCAAACCCCGTTAACACCTTTCTAGACACCACTGGATTAGCTAATTGTAAAGTGTAAAACTCTCCCGGGAGTAACTCTTACTCACAGTGGGATCGGGATCCAAATATCATATAGATGGTATGCAATCTCATTGCAAATTTCAACACTTGAAATTCCCGATATAGTTTTTACCCCTAGATGCTTATGACCTTGGCTATGGTCAACATATCATAAGTACTAGTCAAGTTCTACCCGTCATTTCGTGATTAACTAGACCCACCCATATGACCCTTGACTATGATCAACATAATCATATGAATGTCCTAACTTATCACATCATATGCTTTGTAAGAAGGCAACACTTAGCTACCGTACACTACGCCTTGACTATAATCAACATATGTAGCACGAATACTAAGTACTCTGCTTCCTAAAATGACGGAGGGTTGCAGATGGTTTTTACGAAAACCTTTAACGCTTTGAACTTGATTTCATTGTAGAATCTAAATAGTTTTAGAAAAAGGAGTGGCTTAAGCTCCGCATCTTTTGAAACTTGCTTTTTCATAAAAGAGCCGAGTGGGTTTCAAATCCGATTCTACAACATCTTTATGTTTCATTTTCTTTACATTAATCTCATTAATGTATTCCCATCATTTATGTTCCTAAGCCATTACAGAAAGAAACGAAAAACAGTATTACATATTACATATAAAACAATATTACATTCGTCTCAGATATTAAGCAATCACATCACAGAATAATTAGCAGCAGAAACACATATATGAAAATATAGGATATACTAGGAACTCCGTATTTTATACTTAGCCTAAGATAGAAAATACGGATTCCACGGTCGTGATGAATAGCCAAGCCCACACCCTTAGACCCCTACGAGAGCGGCAAGTGACCCTTCAAATTCTGAAGTTTAGGAGACCCGGTCTCGACTCCTCGAGATGGCCTCCCACTGAACTCCAAAACCCAGTCACTCGTGCTCCCCTCCTTGGGTCTATCCTAATGCGGAAATGTAAAATATACATCAATGGAGACATCATCCTCAACCCGGATATGCCCCAATAAATGAATAATATATACAATGAATTTTACATGAATGAAAAGATAAACTCCCGTCTCATATAAAACCCCCTGGCCATTCGATCACGACGATCCTATACATCATATCACATCAACAATTGAAAAGAATAGACGGCGTTAAAATATATCAATCAACACATCAACCTACCCATTATTGTAATAGATCTCAACACTTAAACCTGCATAAAAATTCCTAGAGAGCATATATAGTACCTACGGATCAACGCAAAAACACACGGTCCAAGCCTCACCAACGGCGCCGCGGAACCGCCGCAAATACTCCTATTTGGCCGCGGTTCCACGGCGCCGTTAGTGAGGCAAAGAGCTTGACCTAGGAATCTCCGGGTGGATCATCCTAGATGACGAAGGACCTTGAGCGGAGTTGATCCAAGCTTCGAGCAAAGCCATATGAGTCCTAAAGACCGAAGGAGTTGGCTACAAAGGTTGTATTTCCTTTTCCTTTAGCTTAGACTTCTTTTTATGTTGATATTACTGTAAGTCCACGTTACCTCTCCCGGTACTTACGGGCTTGCGGAAATGATGAAAAACAATTTTTCAAGAGGTGGTAACATGGACTCAAAATACGGATCTTTGTTAAATAACTACCTAACAACCTAACTTGAGTTTTACCTACTCGGTTATGGGGCTATACCTTTCTTGAACTCCTTCGTCTTCAACTCTTTCCGGTGTACGGATCGGCCTCACCTCGTCGTCTCCTTGCGCCGAAGATGGATCCACCTGAAAGCTTCTACCTTTGGCTTCTTCTTCGAACTTGAAGAAACTAGAACACTTGGTTTGCTAAACCTTGTGAACTAGGATGAGTAGAGAAGTGATTTGGGTTTTCTTTTTATCTCTAAGGCAATGTTTCTCAACTCATGAGAGGGTGTTGCCTTGAGCTAGAGAGAGAGCAAGAGGGAGAGCTCAAGCAAGAGAGAGAAATGAAATGAGAGAATGAGTAACTCTTTTGCCATCCAAGCTCTCATAATCCAAAACCATCATAACAAAAATAGTAATCAAGTATTGTGTGATGGTTCAAGTCAAAATGGCTATATCATTTCATGCACTCATTTTGCAAAAAACAAACAAGTAAGCAAAAGTCTTTGCCATGAAATGATAGCCATTGTCATGATGACGGTCAACTAGTCCAACCTAGTCAACCGGTCAACAAAGTCAACAAAGTCAACAAAGTCAACCCTTCAACAACCATGTCACTATAATACTTAATTAATATTATTGTTAATTATATTTCTTATTCTCATTAGGGTTTAGCCAAAAGTCAATAGTCAACAGTCAACAGTCAACAGTCAACAACCCCAATGAGAATCCTCTGCCTTTGTCTCTCTGTCAACTGTGCATACACACCCGCATCCGCGTTCCGAGGAACACGAATACAAACGAGATAAAACCAATCCCAAAATGTACACTAGGATCTGGCTTAAACCAAAGCCCGCTAGTGTTAACTGTCCGGACACCAAACGTGCACAAGTGCACGGATGTGACCGAACCCTGTCGCAAAACCATGCGACCTGTCGCAAAACCATGCGACCTCTACTCTTTTGCCTAAAGGCGAATAGCTTTCTGTGTGGGACTCTAAAGACTCGACACTACGCTGGCAGTGGGTTTAACCACAGACCGCAAGCGGCACTAGCTGTGCGTAACGGTCCCCAGGTAGATGCCGACAAGAAGACGGACGAGGTGAAACCCATCTGAACTCCTACTGAGTCTGAATGTGACAATCTCTGTACAGTCCGATCTGTTCGTCTGATACATCGCATGGCGGGCCTAGGGGAGGTAAACGTCAGTCCCCTAATAGCGGTACAAGTCGTGTCGGAGTGTAGCCCAGAACACTCTGAGATAGCACTGGAAACCTACCAGTATATCTCGCTTGCCCTGGCCAGGGACTACTCGTGTAATGGCTCTCCTAGACACAGTGCGATGTCAACCCCCAATACCGGGAGAGACGGATCCTGTCTAACCGTCACTGCCTCCAAGTGCTTCGGGAATGCACCCAACTACTACCTGTTTGCACGACTCCTTTGAGCCGTGGTAGGGAAGTAATCTAAGTACAGTGGGAACACACTCGAGGCGAAGTGACAGTGTCAAGTCAGCGGACTAAGCTGTACTCATGTCACCTGGGAACTGATAACTGACGATAGGTATAGTACCAACCAATAGTTCCCGACGAGTTATGTCCAGTGTACTCGTAACCTAACAAGCACCCGCATACTATCTCAAGTACGACGTACTGACGGCTGTGGGACAGACCGTCTCTCACACTGGGATGAGAAGCGCATACGCTAGTCTACTCCGGAGTATCGATGCCCTGTCTCGATAGTCCTGCGACTAGGGACCTGCATAAGGATGTGCTTATAGATTACCCAGCCCCCACTAGTGTGACTGCCATCACAACGCTGGTAATCAAGCAAAGATCCTAATGGCTCCACTAATGTGTAAATGTGATATACTAAAATAAACACATGTACACATTAAAGTAGAAACAAACCAAGTAGCATACTACTATATTGAGCAAGATTGTCTATACAAGGTGAATAACCCAAGCTTCCATTAAGTAATATACAAACTAGTATGACACAGTAATGGCCTCTAGGGCATATACACTAACAATATCCCACTTGCACTAAGGCCATGTACTGGCGTATCGAAGACCTATCATATCGATCAGCCGCTCAAACTGAGTCTAGGGTAAGGCCTTTGTGAGTGGATCAGCAGTGTTATCTTTCGTAGAAACTCCCCGGACCTCGATCTCCTGGCGACCCACGATCTCCCTGATCAGGTGATACCGCCTCAAGATGTGTCTGGACTTCTGATGGGACCTGGGTTCCTTCGCTAAAGCTATAGCCCCATTGTTGTCGCAATACAGAGGTATTGGATCAACAATGGACGGAACCACCTAAAGTTCAGTTAAGAACTTCCTTATCTAGACGGCTTCTTTTGCGGCATCTGCAGCAGCGATATATTCCGCTTCCAACGTCGAGTCAGCAACGGTTTCCTGTTTGGAACTCTTCCAACACACCGCCCCTCTATTGAGGGTAAAGATATAACCCGACATGGACTTGGAATCATCTTTGTCACTCTGGAAGCTGGAGTCAGCAAAGGCCTCGATCTGGAGGTCTTTTCCGCCATACACCAAGAACATCTCCTTAGTCCTTCTCAGGTACTTGAGAATTTTCTTTACCGCTATCCAGTGTTTCTCCCCAGGGTTTGACTGATACCGGCTTACCACACTCAGTGCATAAGCTACATCTGGTCTGGTACACAACATCGCATACATTATAGAGCCTACCGTAGAAGCGTAGGGTATAATAGACAGGCGATCCTTTCCAAATCAGTCTTGGGAGACATCTCTTTGGAGAGGGTGATCCCGTGACAAGCCGGTAGATTACCGCGCTTGGAATCTTCCATGCTGAATCTTTTCAGTATGGTGTCGATGTACCTGGACTGTGAAAGTCCCAGTATCCTCTTGGATCTGTCACGATAGATTCGGATCCCCAGAATGTATGAGGCATCACCCAGGTCTTTCATGGAGAACCTGTGTGACAAGAACCCTTTGACAGATTGTAGCATAGGAATTTCATTTCCTATCAAGAGAATGTCATCCACGTATAAAACGAGGAATACTACAGTTCTCGCTACAAATTTACTACAGATGCATGGTTCATCTGGATTTTTGATAAAGCTAAATTCTTTGACCGTCTCATCAAAACAGATGTTCCAACTCCGCGATACCTGCTTTAGTCCGTAGATGGACTTAAGCAACTTGCACACCTTTCCGCTGCTCCCACTCTGAATGAAACCCTCTGGCTGGTCCATATAAACACACTCCTATAAATTTCCATTTAGAAAAGCGGTCTTTACGTCCATCTGCCAAATCTCATAATCGTGGAAGGCAGGAATGGAAAGAAGGATCCGAATGGATTTCAGCATTGCTACCGGAGAAAAGGTCTCGTCATAGTCCAAACCAGGTCTTTGACGAAAACCCTTTGCAACCAGTCTAGCTTTATAGGTCTCAACCTGTCCATCTACACCAATCTTCCTTTTGAAGATCCACTTGCATCCTACGGGTTTTACCCTATCTGGAGCAACGTCCAACGTCCATACTTTGTTGGTGTACATGGACTCCATTTCGGTCCGCATTGCATCCAGCCATTTTACCGAGTCAACGCTCTGAATGGCCTGCTGGAAGCTAGTCGGCTCATCATAATCAATGATGCAATCTTCTCTATCCCCGTCTATGAGAAAACCGTAGTATCTCTCGGGCGGATGAGACTGCCTGCTACTCCTGCGGAGCGGCGTAGGAATGCCATGTTCTTTTGAACCCTCTGGTTCTACTAAGCTTTCAGTAATAGCTCGTGGTTCTGGAATTTCTTCCAGTTCTATTGCGCTCCCACTTATCTGATTCTCCAAAAACTGAGTTTCCAAGAAGTGGGCATGCCGAGAAACAAAAACCTTTTGTTCCTCTTCGTAATAGAAGAAATATCCCTTGGAGTTCTTTGGATATCCCACAAACTTGCACTGTACTGAGCGTGCCTCGAGCTTGTCCGCATGCTGCTTTTTGACAAAAGCTGGACTTCCCCATGTCTTAATGTGATTAAGATAGGGTCTCTTCCCACACCACATCTGATATGGTGTAGTAGGCACAGTCTTAGTTGGAACTCGGTTCAAAAGGTATGCAGCTGATTCTAGTGCATATCCCCAGAATGATCGCGGTAACTCAGCGTTACTCATCATGGACCGTACCATATCCAATAGGGTTCGGTTCCGTCTCTCCGATACACCGTTATGTTGCGGAGTGTATGGAGGAGTAAGCTGAGAGAGAATTCCATTCTCTTTTAAGTAATCCAGGAACTCGGCACTCAAGTATTCACCACCTCGATCCGATCTCAGTGTCTTGATACTTTTGCCGGTTTGTTTTTCTACTTCATTCTTATATTCCTGGAATTTTCCAAAGGCTTCGGATTTATGTTTCATTAAGAAGACATAACCATACCTTGAAAAGTCAATCGTAAAAGTAATGAAGTAAGAATAATCGCTTCGCGCATGTGTAGACATTGGACCGCACACGTCGCCGTGTACGAGTCCCAAGAGCTCGCTCGCTCTTACTCCGTGTCCAGTGAACGGAGTCTTTGTCATCTTTCCTTTGAGACAGGATTGACAAGTGGCATACGATTGATATTCGAATGGATCCAAATATCCTTCTGTATGTAACTTCGTCAACCTTCTCTCATTGATGTGACCTAGTCTACAATGCCATAAGAAAGTCTGATTTATTTCCGGAGACTTTCTTTTGTGTGTATTCTGGACATTGAAAATCTTTGGTTGGTTTAATATGTATATACCGTTGCTTAATGTAGCTGACCCAATCAGAACTTGATTAAGGTGAATGTTTACAACATTACTTACAAACGCAAATTCATAACCTTCTTTAGAAATCAAAGATACAGAAATGATATTACAAGTTGCGTTGGGTACAAAAAAGCAATTACGTAAAACCAAAACATGTCCATCTGACATTCCCAGGTGATAGTCCCCCACGGCCTTAGCATCCATGCTAGCTCCGTTTGCAACTTTGAGGGTCATGTCACCTGCCTTCAAAAACCTACGGTTTCTCAACGCCTGCAAAGAATTACAGATATGAGATCCTGATCCGGTATCCAATACCCAGGAAGTAGAGTTTATTGATAGACAGTTTTCAATAACATACACACCTGAAGCTGAAGCCGCAACTTGCTTCAGATCCTGTGTTCTGGCTTTCCAAGCCGTGCAATCTTTCTTCCAGTGCCCACTCTTATAACAGTAAAAGCATTCTTCCTTCCCCACAAGTTTCCCCGCTATCTTTGTTGCTTTTGCCTTTCCCTTCGTATCCACTTTACTAACACCGCCCCTTGGTTTGGCGGGGGCTTTCTTCTTCTTTCCCTTGGCTTTCGCCTTGGACCTAGAAGAGGAAGATCCTCCTACAAACAAAGTGGATGTTTCCCTATCTTTCTGTAGGGTGCCCTCTGCACTCCTCAGCATGTTGAGGAGCTCTAAAAGTTCAACTTCTTTTTCTTGCAAGTTGAAATTCAGGATGAACTGGGCGTAAGTGGAAGGAAGGGACTGAAGAATCAAGTCCGTATATAGCTCATTCTCCAACGTGGTCCCAAGGTCCGCGAGCTCCTCTATGAAGCCAATCATCTTAAGCACGTGTTCCGCTACCGATGATCCAACGGCCAATCTTGCCGAAAACAACTTCTTCGACACTTCTTATCTGGCGATACGAGATTGCTCTCCATACAGTTCTTTTGTATGGAGAAATATGGATTCGAGGTCCATATTCTCGTGCCTCCTCTGATGTTCGTTGTCCATAGAGGCAAGCACGAGGCAATTGGCCTTCGCGCAATCGATTTCCCAGGTCTTATGGATTTCCCTATCCGCGACGCTAGTTTTGGGACATGGGAAAGGAGGAGCTTTGGTGGTAAGGAGATACCCCCAACTTGTCATAAGTGATTGCCATTTTGACATTCCTGAGCCAATCTTTGTAGTTTGGCCCTGTCAGTATGTTTTTATCTGGTAGTAACTTAAGTCCGGTCATGATGTTTGGTCGCTGCAATTAGGAGAGAGAGAAGAAACACTTTAGCATGATGCTCTTGCAAGTTTAGAGTGTTTTTAATTTGTCTAAATAGGATGGCTCCCACTGTCTCTCGAATCCCTCCTCAAACCCAAAAGGAAGAATTAGTCAGGATCAATCTCACCGTACAATACTTGCTTAATCGTTCGGCCAGGCTGGTGTCGGTACTTCGAGGGAGGTTTTCCAACGCTTTCACGAAGTTCCTTAATTAAATAACCTCTTTTCCCTGGGGCGTAGCCCCGCTAACACCATTCTAGACACCTACTTGGTTTATAGCATTGATCGTTAAGTGAGAAATTTCCCGAGGAGTAGCATATACTTGTTGGAGATAGTGCCCTCAGAGTCAATTATTGGATCACAGGCACGTGATTGCAATGATTGAGGGAGGACCTATCCCGGTAGGACAGTCTTACTCGAGATGATAGTATGCTATCTGGTTTATCTTTATCATCGTGTACTGCTTTAAGTGACCTGAGAGGTCGCTATTACTCGTTGATAGAGCCCCTAGGATTCTTGCTTGACGGCCAGCAGTATGATGGCAATCATATACGTGGGAGCTGGTAGTCTATAAGCACATCCTTAAAAGGTCCCTAGTCGTGGGAGTTTCGAGACAGGGCATCGATTCTCCAGAGTAGACTAGTGTATACAGTCGAGACCCCGACGAGGGGCGGTGGCCAGTCTCACAAGCCACTGGTGTCAGTTGGTTCACCTAAGATGTATACAAGTGCTCATTGGGTTATGAGTACACCGGACAGGACTCGCCGGGAACATGCTAGTTGGTCTTATACCTGACGTCAGATAGCAGTTCCCTGGTGACATGTGTACAGGTTAGTTCATCGACCTGAGATCGTCATTTGTCTCGTGTGAGTTCCCACTGTGCTTTGATTAATACCCTACCACGGCTCAAAGGAGTCGTGCAAACAGGTTTTAGTTGGGTACAGTCCCGAGCCACATGGAGGCAGTGAGTGGATCTGCAGGGGTTCGTCTCTCCCGGTATTGGGGGTGAGGTCGCGCTGTGTCTAGGAGAGCCATTACACAAAGCCCTCGGCCGAGGCAGGAGATTTACTGGTAGGTATTCCAGTAGTATCTCAGGGTGTTCTGGGCTACGCTCCGACACGACTTGTACCGCTTTTGGGGGTCTGACTTTTACCAACCCCCTAGGCCCGCCATGCGATGCTCATAGACGAACGGACCGGACTGTACGGATATTGTCACTAACAGGCTCAGTAGGGTGTCAGGATGAGTTCGCTCATCGACGTCCTTTTTGGTCAATAGCTGGTGGCCCGTCACGTATTGGCTTATAACTCTGACGTGCTAGTGGTGAAATCCACAGCCATAGTATTGACGAGTCTTTAGAGTCCACCACACTTACAGTTACTCAAGTTTCGGGCGAAACGCTGTAGAGGCCGTATGGAGATATGGCAGGGTCCGATTAGATACGTGCGGTATTGCACGGATCAGGATCGGACGGTTTGTACTAGTGGCCGTATGGATATATGGCAGGGTTCGATCAGATACGTGCGGTATTGCACGGATCAGGATCGGACGGATATTACTGGCCGGCTTTGGTTTAAGCCGGATCCTAGTATAGTACAGTGTAGATTTTGTCTCATTGCATTTGTATCCGGTAGGAATACAAATACGGGTGTGTATGCACAGTATCGGGGTTTTCCTGTAATTTATTATGGGGCCAGTTTTCTGGAGTTGCCAGTTTGCATTCCGTTCCGGCCGGTTTTTCTTTGTTCTTTCCCGGCCGGACTTTTCCGATGGAGGGTGTTATTTGCATGTTTGCAAATAACATATTGTGGAGGGGTTTCTTGCATATGGATTGATTATGATGGCATCTTTTCTTTTCAACCATCATTTGATTCTCTTTACATCACTTGATTTGTTTTAATGGTGATTAGAGTTGATTTGGAGTTGATGTGAGATGGTTATCATGATGTTTTGGATGTGGTCACCCATTCTTCTCTCCTACACTCACCTCCCTTCTTGTTATGGTTTTGATATTCATTCCTCCACCATTCTCACAAGAAGAGGTTGGCCACACTTGAGAGAAAAGAATGAGAGAGTTTCATTTTTGAGCTTGTGGGATTTTTCTTGATCTCTTTTTCATGCTAGGAAAAATGCAAGCACCATTTTTCTTATCTTGATTCCTCCATCATCTTCAAAGGCAACAAAACCCCAATGAGACATAGACTCTACACTAGCCTACAGCAAATCTTGGACGCGTCGACTTGCCAGCTTCGCGCCCGAGTTGCCTCGGCATTGAGGTGGGAGCCCGTAAAAGACGCAGGCGATGTGGTGCCCTTCCGGCGAGGAGGCGACGATATGGAGACAAGACTTTCCGCGAGAGATCGGGACGATGACGAGAAGACCGGAGGACTCGGATCACTTGGTATACTTCTCTTCCCATCTCTTGTTTGCTAGTATAGGTTAATGGTTAACGATCCGGGTTTTATTGTCCGCGGTAGCGCCAGTTTCCAAGTAAGAAAATTTTTGATTCCGCATTTTGGCCTCGGTAAGATGGCCGGGGCGCTGCCGTGGCGCAACATGGTATCATAGCCACGCCATTAACCTAGTCTAGCTTTGTCTAATGTGTTTTATAATTCCGATCGAACAAAAATCCCAAAACCGCATTTTTCACCACATCAGTTTTCTGTTGAAATTTTTTGGAGTCTAAAAATTTTTCAGGTTGTAAAAAACTAATGTACTGGAAGTTCTAAGACTACTGGAGAAATTCGACGAATTGATCATTCAAGGGGAGCACGGAACTGCGGCAAAACCCCTCCTTGCGCCGCGGTTCCGCCGCTGTTTGGAAAGTTCAATTGGTCAAACTTTTTCAGTGGGCTTCTGGGGTGATTTTATGGGTTTTGGAATATTAATATTGGGCCCATTATTTCTTGATGTGCTACAGTATTGCTTGGGGGCCCACTTGTTAATTTTTGATCGATCGGATATTTTAAACACATTATTTCACAGTATTTACATTATATCTGCGACCGTGAATGTCACTTGATCGGTAATTCCAGTCTAACTGCTATAGCCCGGTTAGACGGATTTGCGAACGTGACTTTCACGTTGATGTTCTATGTATTGCTGTGATGTTGCGGATCGGTCGTGGGGGATAGCCTGGATGCAATGTTAGTACAGTTTTGTTTTATATGTACATTTGATATTGCGGGGCGAGCGTCCGACATGTGGACTGCCGTCACTGCCCGTTTGTATTATTCTTTTGGGGCACGACCTGGTTGCGGTCGATGTACCCGGTGTATGTATATTTTACTTTCTGTACTAGGATTACCCCGCGGAGGGGTGCACAGATAGCCGGGTTCTAGAGGGCAACGGGCCCGCATCTCATGGCATTGAGACGGAGGGGGCTTCACTCTAGGATTGGCGGGCTATTTGCCGCACTCGTAGGGGGTACAGGTTGACCCAGGAGGGGTGCCCAAGTTACCGGATTCCGTGAAGCGCTGGGTGGTCCATTCACGTTGCTGAAGGGGGCTGCCTCGCTTCAGGTTTTGGCGGGTGACTTGCTGCGCCCGTAGGGGTCTAGGATTTCATTACACAGGCTATCCACACGACCAGGGGAACGTCGGGTTTCAGCAGCAGCTCTGTGAAACCCGGGGCTTCCAGATATCTGTATTGTTCTGTGATGCTGTACTTTTCTGTGATGTTGCATTTTATCACGCCTTTAGCGAAATATTATATATTGGTTTATATATATTAGTAGATGTTGTATATGTTTTGCATCCGCGCTAGTCCAGTCCCCGCTCTGTCGTTAGTTAGCTAACCTAACGGGTAATGACGGGACCCAGTGGCGAATGCGGATGGCATATATGTACGTCATATTATTTTCGTTCTTTGTGGTGTGATTAATTGATGGGACTGCGTTGATTCGGATCAATGCAAGATAAACAAACCTATTCTGATGTTGTTGGAACAATTTTTCAAAAAGCTGTTATTGCAAGGGAGTTCTCTTTTATTTTGCATAGTGGTATTCAGTTGGAATACCCTGCTCCTCAGTCGACGATGCAAGGGCCGAGATCCCTTCACCGGGAGTGACCCCTTGGACAAAAAGTTTGCGTCAGGGCAATGACTTCACTATAGCCGATTACTTTTGCTTTGCATCGTGGTATTCAGTTGGAATATCCTGCACCTCATTCTACGGGGAAAGAGCCGAGATCCCTTCACCGGGAGTGACCTCTTTAGTAAAGGTTTTCGTCACTATATTTTTATAAAAATTTATCCAGTTCCTTCAATGATATCAAGTTCATTACGGTAAAAGGTTTTTCGCCAAAAACCATTCGTAGCCCTCCGTCATTTCGGATTAGTATTGCATAGTATTCGCGCTACGTTTGTCGTTGCAATTCGCCGAGGCGTAGTGTGCGGTAGCTCTGTAATGCTTTCTGTCGCATGGATATGTGGATTGGTTAGGACAGTCGTGCGACTTTATTGATTATTCGTCAAGGGTCGTGCGGGTGGGTTTAACGCAATCAAGATAATGATGGGTTGAACTTGACTAGGACCTTTTGATTTGTTGATTATTCGTCAAGGTCACTTGGGTCCTAGGGGTAAAAATCACATCGGGAGTTTCAAAAGATATGAAACTTGCCAGATATGCGCATACCTTCTGGAGTGTGATAGCGTGAGCGGATTCCGTCACGTTATCATGCGATGATAGTTGAATCCCGATTCCCACTGATGAGTTGGTTTACTCCTCGGGTGATCTCGACTAATTCTTCTTTCAGGTTTGGAGAAGAATTTGAGGTTACAGTGGGAGGTTTCCTGATTAGATAAAGTGATAACCATTCTGATCTAGGTTAGAGTGCACGCTGAGTGTTTCTTTTCTCTCTCTCTCTGGCAGCGACCATTGACCCGACCCTAAACTATGACTCAGTGACCAAGTTGACCGAACCTTCTTAACACTGGCTTTTGGATTGTCAGAGTTACAAACCTCATTGCCACTCCTACTTTTACCCTTTTCTCCAGGACACCCCGTATTACTACGAACGTCCACTTCCATTGGACAAAACCATCGTATGGTTATATACGAACTCGAAGGAATTCGAGGATGGTTTATGGTTCTGGAGAAAACGAATAGGGCTATTCAGTTGTCTTTTCCTTTTACCTTCTCTCTCAGATTGCGAGTACTCCTTGGTTTAGGAGTAGTACACCTATTACGCAAATTGGATAGTCTTCTTCCAAACCTTAGGCTGGTGCCGAACGGTAGGGAAGGAAGAAAACCATTTAGCCTAAACGGTGTACAGAAGGTATTAAGTAAAGACAAAGAAAAGGACTAGTAAGATGGCAAAGTAAATTGCGACTGCTATTCACGACCAAACCAAGTACTTCTTCGCCTATCCTAAATCACCTTTGTATTTCTCCAGGACACTCCGTATCACTACGAAGATCCACAGTTTATTGGATACTCCATCGTATGGTTATATACGAACTCGAAAGGAACTTGTTCCAGTTCGGGAATGGATTCTGGTTTAGGAGAAATAGGAATAAGGTTCATTCGGTTGTCTTTTATCTTCACCTTCTCTCGCATTGCGAGTGCTCCTAGGATTAGGACAATACACCCTTTATGTTTATTGGATAGTCTTCCTCCAAACCATAGGCTGGTGCCGAACGGTAGGGATGGAAGAAAACCATTTGGGCTAAAGGGGTGTACAGAAGGTAATGACTAAAGACATATAAAGGGATTTGGAGAAGTGGCAAAGAATTACACGGTTACAGTTGTGAATATGGATAATGGAAGAGGCATTACTAGGAATACCAGGATACCCCATCGAAACATTTCAATGTTTCAGTTTCACTGTGTACTGATAAAAGAAAACTGATTTCCCAATTAGACACTTGCTCTAGGGTATGTATTTACCAGGTTTGATTCTCATATCTGTATGGTTTTACAGAAAATGAGTGGGAGTAAGTTATTGGGAATTAGGTGATCATCCTCATTATATCGGGATTCGTTGTAATTGGTGATATTTGAGGAAGTCACTTGGGTTGTTTGCCGGTCGGCAAATATTTGGTTTTGAATATCCGTTGTTGTGCACCAATTTCAAATTGATATATCTGTACGTCTATTTTTATAGAGTGAGACATACCCTTTTGAAATTATGTCTACGACATTTACCTATATCAGTGGATGGTTAGGTAAGGAGCATTAAACAGCGGTGTAATTCTTCTTAACCATAAGTACAGTTTTCAACCTACGACACACAGTGAATGAGTTATTACACTCAGGGGACTTATACAGAGTATTGTATGTTGTCCAGTGCCCAATAGGACAGAGGGGTTGGTCCTCGTACTATATTCTATTTACTTATGACTTCTCTAGTTCTTAGACACGTGTTTCATTGAAACACAGGGTCTAAGTTTTGAGAAGTTTTAGGTGTATGAATAAAGTAGAGAACCAGATGTTGCAAGTATCGAGATTCTTCAAGGTGATCGAAGATGTAGATACTTGTGTATGGTATTCGGTTGATAGTAATGATTAGGAGAACTTGCTTCTCTTTCGGGTTACTCATAATTGGAAGCATTCCTAAGTTGAGTGACGCTGATCGGCCTTTTTCCATTTAGTTGACATGCACTGGAGACAGCTGCATGATTTGATTCTGGTTCAATTAAATCAATGCCTCTGTTTCTATATTGGATATAGAACAGTTCATATCTTGACATTGTTAAGGTACGGGGAGTTGTCTGGCTTATGCTTAAAACCAGACTCTGGATAACTCAAGGCACGTTTCTGTAATGGCTGTTTGTGGGTTGACCCAGGCTATGACGAGGGTTGACTTTCTACCATCTGGAAGATCAATAGCGATATTGTTCTAGACTCGCCACAGTTTTATTAAAAATGGATTTTTTCTGAAAACAGTAGTGGGAGTATGGTAGAACTGGAAGTGATTCCAGAACCGCAAACGATTACTGAAGATTTGATAGGAACCTAAAGATTCAATCTAGTTTGACATTCCATTGGCCACTCCGCAGATACGGTGGGTAACCTCAGGCACCCGAGAGGTAATCCGGTAGCCTCAAGGACGGTGACAGGGAGGTTCTTGTTTACCCACAATTGCCATTGCTGTTGTTCCAGACTGTGAGACCCGGCAGGAGGATGACTATAGCGTCTTTCTAAACTAGTTTTAGAAGTGGACGTATATATGACTCTGCCAGAGGGTTGTCGTAGTCAGTGGGAGCAGCAGAAGCATTGGTGGACAGGTGGCTTATGTCCATTTATAGACTACAGCAGATATAGCGGAGATAGATCATCTATTCTGACGTGACAGTCATAGGTTTGACTTCGTCAGAATAGGGGATGGATCTATTGAGAAGGTAGTAGGGTGTGATGTCATGGTATATGGATGACATACACAGAGTAGGAAGTGATATTCCTATACTACGATCGGTTATACTTTGGTCGTCACACAGTGGTTTCTCCACATGGGACTTGGACATTATATCTGACATACTGGTTACTAGATCTATGGTTTTAGATCTAGATTTGGGTGGTTTCCCAATCAGGGTACATAGACAGCATTCTAAGAGTATTTAGAATGGACGACTCCTAGCACGGTAGTGTACCTGCAGGTGATGGAGTCACCCTCTCTAAAGGTATCTTACAGACTAAAGGGGGAGGGATACGCATGATTGACAGATCACTTGCTCAGGCAATTGAGTCAATCATGAGATGTCAAGTACCACACCAGATGTTGTTCTTGCAGTAGGTGCAATAAGTTGATATTGATCCAATCTTGGAGAAACAGTCGGAAGCAGTTTTAGAACATAAGTTGATGTTCTAGGGATATGATAACAGCAGCCTCCTTTAGGAGACAATTATTATTCCAGGCTTCCAAGGTGACCTGGATGACAGAGTGACTGTCAGAGTTATAGTTTTCCCTCTGACGAGGGGCAGTATTTTGGACAGGTGGTCCAGGCGGATACTGAGGGAAGGTATGGCGCAGGATACTGATTAAGTTCAGTTGACGATACAGTCTTAGAAGTTTGGATTTGGAGTTCATTTATGAACTAGGTCCCATCAGACATCCAGACATTCCAAGACAGGTATTGCTCATTTCGGGAGATGGCTTTCTCCGCGAACTTGAGATATAGAGAGACATAGAAAGAAACATCCAGGCGGATCCACTCACTGAGGCTATTCCTCAAACGCAATAGTTTCGCAAACGAGCTTTGTGAGACTGACTTGTAGAGGAGTTGGGTGTTCGGTGTCACAAGGGCTGTGAGTACACGACATCGCAATAATTAGCCTTGAGTGCAAGTGGGAGATTGTTGGAGATAGTGCCCTCAGAGTCAATTATTGGATCACAGGCACGTGATTGCAATGATTGAGGGAGGACCTATCCCGGTAGGAAAGTCTTACTCGAGATGATAGTATGCTATCTGGTTTATCTTTATCATCGTGTACTGCTTTTGGTGACCGAGAGGTCGCTATTACTCCTTGATAGAGCCCCTAGGATTCTTGCTTGACGGCCAGCAGTATGATGGCGATCATATACGTGGGAGCTGGTAGTCTATAAGCACATCCTTAAAAGGTCCCTAGTCGTGGGAGTTTCGAGACAGGGCATCGATTCTCCAGAGTAGACTAGTGTATACAGTCGAGACCCCGACGAGGGGTGGTGGCCGGTCTCACAAGCCACTGGTGTCAGTTGGTTCACCTAAGATGTATACAGGTGCTCATTGGGTTATGAGTACACCGGACAGGACTCGCCGGGAACATGCTAGTTGGTCTTATACCTGACGTCAGATAGCAGTTCCCTGGTGACATGTGTACAGGTTAGTTCATCGACCTGAGATCGTCATTTGTCTTGTGTGAGTTCCCACTGTGCTTTGATTACTACCCTACTACGGCTCAAAGGAGTCGTGCAAATAGGTTTTAGTTGGGTACAGTCCCGAGCCACATGGAGGCAGTGAGCGGATCTGCAGGGGTTCGTCTCTCCCGGTATTGGGGGTGAGGTCGCGCTATGTCTAGGAGAGCCATTACACAAAGCCCTCGGCCGAGGCAGGAGATTTACTGGTAGGTATTCCAGTAGTATCTCAGGGTGTTCTGGGCTACGCTCCGACACGACTTGTACTGCTTTTGGGGGTCTGACTTTTACCAACCCCCTAGGCCCGCCATGCGATGCTCATAGACGAACGGACCGGATTGTACGGATATTGTCACTGACAGGTTCAGTAGGGTGTCAGGATGAGTTCGCTCATCGACGTCCCTTTTGGTCAATAGCTGGTGGCCCGTCACGTATTGGCTTATACCTCTGACGTGCTAGTGGTTAAATCCACAGCCATAGTATTGACGAGTCTTTAGAGTCCACCACACTTACAGTTACTCAAGTTTCGGGCGAAATGCTGTAGAGGCCGTATGGAGATATGGCAGGGTCCGATCAGATACGTGCGGTATTGCACGGATCAAGATCGGACGGTTTGTACTAGTGGCCGTATGGATATATGGCAGGGTTCGATCAGATACGTGCGGTATTGCACGGATCAGGATCGGACGGATATTACTGGCCGGCTTTGGTTTAAGCCGGATCCTAGTATAGTACAGTGTAGATTTTGTCTCATTGCATTTGTATCCGGTAGGAATACAGATGCGGGTGTGTATGCACAGTATCGGGGTTTTCCTGTAATTTATTACGGGACCAGTTTTCTGGAGTTGCCAGTTTGCATTCCGTTCCGGCCGGTTTTTCTTTGTTCATTCCCGGCCGGACTTTTCCGATGGAGGGTGTTATTTGCAAGTTTGCAAATAACATATTGTGGAGGGGTTTCTTGCATATGGATTGATTATGATGGCATCTTTTCTTTTCAACCATCATTTGATTCTCTTTACATCACTTGATTTGTTTTAATGGTGATTAGAGTTGATTTGGAGTTGATGTGAGATGGTTATCATGATGTTTTGGATGTGGTCACCCATTCTTCTCTCCTACACTCACCTCCCTTCTTGTTATGGTTTTGATATTCATTCCTCCACCATTCTCACAAGAAGAGGTTGGCCACACTTGAGAGAAAAGAATGAGAGAGTTTCATTTTTGAGCTTGTTGGATTTTTCTTGATCTCTTTTTCATGCTAGGAAAAATGCAAGCACCATTTTTCTTATCTTGATTCCTCCATCATCTTCAAAGGCAACAAAACCCCAATGAGACATAGACTCTACACTAGCCTACAGCAAATCTTGGACGCGTCGACTTGCCAGCTTCGCGCCCGAGTTGCCTCGGCATTGAGGTGGGAGCCCGTAAAAGACGCAGGCGATGTGGTGCCCTTCCGGCGAGGAGGTGACGATATGGAGACAAGACTTTCCGCGGGAGATCGGGACGATGACGAGAAGACCGGAGGACTCGGATCACTTGGTATACTTCTCTTCCCATCTCTTGTTTGCTAGTATAGGTTAATGGTTAACGATCCGGGTTTTATTGTCCGCGGTAGCGCCAGTTTCCAATTAAGGAAATTTTTGATTCCGCATTTTGGCCTCGGTAAGATGGCCGTGGCGCTGCCGTGGCGCAATAATACTCACAGTAGGATCGGGATCCAAATATCATCGCGTGAAAAAACTGAAGGAATCCTTCCAGAATCATCGCACTCCAAATGGTATGCAGTGCTAGCAAGTTTCAGTTCTTTTGAAACTCCCGATGTGGATTTTTGCCCCATGCTCTTATGACCTTGACTTTGGCCAAAATATCATAAGTCACATGTCAAGTTCTACCCGTCATTCTCCAGGTTAGTTTGAGCCCATCCGCACATACCCTTGACTTTGGCCAAAATGGTAGAACGACTGCCCCAAACCAACACATCTATCTATGCTGCACATGAATACCCAATAGCTACCAATCACTATGCCTTGACTTTGGCCAACATACATAGCTTGAATACTTATTGACCATTCATGTGAAACGACGGAGGGCTACGAATGGTTTTGGCGAAACCGTGAACGTAGTGAACTTGATATAATCGAAGGAACGAGATAGCTTTTAAAAGGAGTGGCTTAATCTCCGTGTTTAAAAGTCATTTTTGAAAAGAAACCGAGTGGTTTTGAAAGTGTTCCAACGACTTTTACTTGGTTTATTTTTCTTGCATAATTCCAATGCGTCCCATCATTTAATCCTACCATTGCAGAAAACAACCAAAATATGACGTACGCTTATGCCATCCGCATTCGCCACGGGGCCCCGTCATTACCCGTTAGGTTACTTAACTAAAGACAGAGCGGGATCTGGACTAGCGCGGATGCAAAACATAAGCAACGCCTAAATAATATCATACATAGATATATTGCAATGATAGCCATTTCAGATCACAGATGAACACATTGGATATACTAGGAATCCTCAATTCGTACGAGCATGTAACGAAAAGCGGATTACACGGTCGCGATGAATAGCCAATACCCCACCCTAGACTCCTACGGGTGCGGCAAACTACCCGCCAAATATCCGAAGTGGAGCAACCTCCCTCAACGACGTGAGTAGGCCACTCGGCACTTCGAGATACCCGGTAGTTTGTGCACCCCAGCTTGGGTCTATCCTAGGAGCAAAAACAGTAAAAAGAAATTATACAATAACGGCTACAACCCCGACCCGGTTGTGCGGCCAAAAATAATATTACATCAATTTACATATTACATGAATTGAAAGATAAAAGAAAACTCTTATCTCACAACCCCCGGCTATTCATCCGCGACAATCCAATGAATTCATATACACATACCATCAACATTACAGATCACAGATATGTATAACCCCCACTAATCGACGTATAGCGATTAGCGGACGTTCAATACATATAACACATCACAGATATATACCCGTCAGCTTAAGTCTTTAGAAGTTCGATCAAAATATGGATTTTCAAGCCCCAAAAACTAATTTTTCTTTCTGTAAAATCTGGGTAGAAAAAACATATCCCAAAAATCCCAAAACAGACCCAGAAACACTCTGCAAGAAACCTTTTCCACGACCGAGTCAACTCGGCCGCGGAACTGCGGCGGGAGCATGCTCCCGCTGCGTTTCCGCGGCGCTTTGACCGATTCGATGGACCAAATTTCTTGTGTGGGTTTTAAAAAGCCTGAGCCGATTTTTAGTGTCAGATTTATTAATTTTTGAACAGAAAACAGAATCGGCAGAAACTTGATTTTACGGGTTCGTTTCGCGACTTTTTCTTCGATCGAACTTCTAGTTACTTTGCTAACATGTTAGATAGTGTTTAACTAGGCTCTGATACCACTGTAAGTCCACGTTACCTCTCCCGGTACTTACGGGCTTGCGGAAATGATGAAAAACAATTTTTCAAGAGGTGGTAACATGGACTCAAAATACGGATCTTTGTTAAACAACTACCTAACAACCTAACTTGAGTTTTACCTACTTGGTTAGGGGCTATACCTTTCTTGAATTCCTTCGTCTTCAACTCTTTCCGGTGTACGGATCGGCCTCGCCTCGTCGTCTCCTTGCGCCGAAGATGGATCCACCTGAAAGCTTCTACCTTTGGCTTCTTCTTAGAACTTGAAGAAACTAGAACACTTGGTTTGCTAAACCTTGTGAACTAGGATGAGTAGAGAAGTGATTTGGGTTTTCTTTTATCTCTAAAGCAATGTTTCTCAACTCATGAGAGGGTGTTGCCTGGAGCTAGAGAGAGAGCAAGAGGAAGAGCAAGAGGGAGAGCTCAAGCAAGAGAGAGAGATGAAATGAGAGAATGAGTAACTCTTTTGCCATCCAAGCTCTCATAATCCAAAACCATCATAACAAAAATATTAATCAAGTATTGTGTGATGGTTCAAGTCAAAATGGCTATATCATTTCATGCACTCATTTTGCAAAAACAAACAAGCAAGCAAAAGTCTTTGCCATGAAATGATAGCCATTGTCATGATGATGGTCAACTAGTCCAACCTAGTCAACCGGTCAACAAGGTCAACAAAGTCAACCCCTCAACAACCATGTCACTATAATACTTAATTAATATTATTGTTAATTATATTTCTTATTCTCATTAGGGTTTAGCCAAAAGTCAATAGTCAACAGTCAACAGTCAACAATCAACAACCCCAATGAGAATTCTCTGCCTCTGTCTCTCTGTCAACTGTGCATACACACCCGCATCCGCGTTCCGAGGAACACGAATACAAACGAGATAAAACCAATCCCAAAATGTACACTAGGATCTGGCTTAAACCAAAGCCCGCTAGTGTTAACTGTCCGGACACCAAACGTGCACAAGTGCACGGATGTGACCGAACCCTGTCGCAAAACTATGCGACCTGTCGCAAAACCATGCGACCTCTACTCTTTTGCCTAAAGGCGAATAGCTTTCTGTGTAGGACTCTAAAGACTCGACACTACGCTGGCAGTGGGTTTAACCACAGACCGCAAGCGGTACTAGCTGTGCGTAACGGTCCCCAGGTAGATGCCGACAAGAAGACGGACGAGGTGAAACCCATCTGAACTCCTACTGAGTCTGAATGTGACAATCTCTGTACATTCCGGTCTGTTCGTCTGATACATCGCATGGCAGGCCTAGGGGGCGGTAAACGTCAGTCCCCCAATAGCGGTACAAGTCATGTCGGAGTGTAGCCCAGACCACTCTGAGATAGCACTGTAAACCTACCAGTATATCTCGCTTGCCCTGGCCAGGGACTACTCATGTAATGGCTCTCCTAGACACAGCGCGATGTCAACCCCCAATACCGAGAGAGACGGATCATGTCTAACCGTCACTGCCTCCAAGTGCTTCGGGACTGCACCCAACTACTACCTGTTTGCACGACTCCTTTGAGCCATGGTAGGGTAGTAATCTAAGTACAGTGGGAACACACTCGAGGCGAAGTGACAGTGTCAAGTCAGCGGACTAAGCTGTACTCATGTCACCTGGGACTGATAACTGACGATAGGTATAGTACCAACCAACAGTTCCCGACGAGTCCTGTCCAGTGTACTCGTAACCTAACGAGCACCCGCATACTATCTCAAGTACGACGTACTGATGGCTGTGGGACAGACAGTCTCCTATACTGGGATGAGAAGCGCATACGCTAGTCTACTCCGGAGTATCGATGCCCTGTCTCGATAGTCCTGCGACTAGGGACCTGCATAAGGATGTGCTTATAGATTACCCAGCCCCCACTAGTGTGACTGCCATCACAACGCTGGTAATCAAGCAAAGATCCTAAGGGCTCCACTAATGTGTAAAGGTGATATACTAAAATAAACACATGTACACATTAAAGTAGAAACAAACCAAGTAGCATACTACTATATTGAGCAAGATTGTCTATACAAGGTGAATATCCCAAGCTTCCATTAAGTAATATACAAACTAGTATGATACAGTAATGGCCTCTAGGGCATATACACTAACAATTACCATAATCTCTAGTTACAATTCGTAGTTCATTTGTAATAGCCCTCTGGAATTTGAAAGTTTACTACTTAAAGATGTTGTAACCCAACTAGAGGCGCTACTACACACCAACATGGTATCAGAGCCTAGCTGGAGCTTTAGCGTAAACCGGACGACGTTTTAAAACTCAATCGAACATGAAAAATGATATTTTTACATGCTCACTGGAAATTTTTTCAAAAGTTAGAATTTTTGTAATTAATATTCCAACTGTTGAAAAAATTTCCAGTGAGCATGAAAAAATATCATTTTTCATGTTCGCTTGAGTTTTTAAACGCCGTCCGGTTTACCCTAAAGCTCTAGCTAGGCTTTGATACCATGTTGGTGTGTAGTAGCGCCTCTAGTTGGGTTACAACATCTTTAAGTAGTGAACTTTCAAATTCTAGAGGGCTATTACAAAGGAACTACGAATTGTAACTAGAGATTAGGTTAATATCAATATAAAAAGAAGTCTAAGCTAAAGGAAAAGGAAATACAACCTTTGTAGCCAACTCCTTGGGTCTTTAGGACTCCTACGGTTTTGCTCGAAGCTTGGATCAACTCCGCTCAAGGTCCTTCGTCGTCTACGATGATCCAACCGGAGATTCCTAGGTTAAGCTCTTTGCCTCACAAAATCAAGATGAAGTGGAGTAAACACTCTACACTAAAGGGATAGGATGGTGTAGAATGGTTATGTGGTTTGTAAACTCACTTAAAAACCCTTTCTTTTTAAGTTCCCCACTCAAAATAAAACTCAAGAGAGCTTGAAGAAGGAGGAAGATGAAGATGGCAAAAGCTTTTGTGAATATAATGAAAAACTTAATCCAAAAAGAAAAAGAAAAGAATATATATGAGACACTCTCAAATATAACCATAATTAACTATGTTAGTTGTATGTATGCCCTAGAGGCCAGTATTGTACAGATGATGTATATTATATTGGATGCTTGGACATATATAGAGAGGACTTTCTTGCTCGATATGATAGTATGTTATCTGGTTGCTCTTTATCTTAACTTGTATACTTGTTTCTTGATACTGTCTTATAGTTACATGTTGGTAAAGCCCTTAGGATGTGTACTTGACTATCTGGACTATGATGCAGATCATACTAGTGGGGACAGAGTAGTCCATAAGTACATCCTTTAATGTTCCTAGTCGTGGGTGTATCGAGACAGGGCATCGATATACCAGAGTAGACTAGCGTATACGCTTCTCGACCCATGAGATGGGCGATGGATGATCCCATATCCATTGGTGTTTGACATCAGAGATGGTATACGGGTGCTCAGTGGAGACTGGGTACACTGGAAGGACTCGCCGAGAACTCCCAGATGGTATTATACCTCACGTCAGATGGCAGTTCTCTGGTGACACTTGAGCAGGTTAGTCTGTAGACCCGAGATCGTCATAGAGTCTTGTGTGATTCCCACTGTGCTTTGATTTCCACCTTACCACATCCAAGAGGGCATGCAAAACGGTGGTTTTTGGGTACAGTCCCGAGTCACATGGAGGCAATGAGGGATAGGAGGGGTTTCGTCTCTCCCGGTATTGGGGGTTGATGTTGCGCTGTGCTCGATTGGCCATAACAGGGAAGTCCCTGGCCAGGTCTGATTTAAAGATTTAGTGGTAAGTGTTACCAGTAGTTTCTCGACCGGTTATGAGCCTCAGATCGGCACGACTTATCGGTTATTGGGGTCTGACGTTTACCACCCCTAGACTTGATATGCGACATATCAGACGAGGAGACCAGACTGTACGGGAAGTGTTACCGTTAGGCTTTTACAGGAGTTGGAGCGGGCTTGCTTGCTGATCTTCTGATCGCTCAATACCCGGGTAGTCGTTATGTCCAGCTAGTACCGCTGACGGCTTGTGGGTGTTTGATGTGATCATCACCTACTGCCGGCGTATTGACGAGTCTTTAGAGTCCTTCATAGAGGTTTTACTGGCTCAGGCAAAACGAAATAGGAGCGCATATGTGATATGTGCGGGACCGAGAATAATGCGTGTATATGATACCGTATTCTATTCTCGCGACTTTTTGTATCGGTCGGTTATATGTGATATAGCCGGGTTATCGAATCAAGTGTTGATTCGATAAGTCGATACATTGGATGTTAGTCGGTTATATATGATATGACCGGATTATTAAGTCAAGTGTTGATTTAATAATTTAGTGTATAATTGTATATATGATATACTAATTTACATTAATTAACATTTGTTCACTTAAAGGATTTTTCTCACATGTGCACAACTTTAATATATATGTGATATATATTAAAATGTATTTTCTTTTTGTATCATGGTTGATGATACATCATACATGGGTGTGCAAGACATACACCATTCTATTTTAAATGGTGGTTAATAATTATATAAGGTAATTACAAATTAGTGGAGTTTTTTGTCATAAGCATGAAGCTTGTAGAAGCTTATGGATGCTTTGACAAAGTCCACTAACTTTGTTTTACTTTAGATTTTTATTAACCAAACCATTTAGGATTAGCCATGGTAATGTCTCTACATGAGTTAGTATATGATACTCACTCACCATGGTTAGCTCACTAACTTGATCATTATTCTCATCCTTTTCTTTTGTTCATCTTCTTCTTCTTTGAGCAAAAGAAAAAGCTTGCTAGGGTTTTAAAAAGAGAGTGAAAGATTATGAGAAATAAAATTCTAAAGAGAACCCACTTCCTATTTCTCCATCCTCTACTAGACTAGCACTTTAGTATAGGGTGTTTTCTTCACTAATTCTCTAGTTGGTGAAGTAGTAGCTTGAGTTGATATTCCCTCGACGTAGATCATCTTCGGCCTCGAAGACTTCAACCATCTCATGATGCCATCCTTTCTCCCTCTGTCATAGAGAAACCGAAGCATCTCTCAGGTGGATGAGGAACCCTACCAGATCGACGGAGAGCCTGAGGTTCGTCGGAAACTATTGAATCCCCCAGTTTTACCAAATCATCAGCTGCAGTTTGTATAGATGGAACTCTTTCCAGTTCTACCTCATGACTACTAATTTCTTTACAAGAAATCCTTTTCTATAAAAGGTAGCATGCCGAGAAATGAAACACTTTTTGTTCCTCGGTGTGGTAGAAGATATTCGCTTGCGAATGCTTGGGATATCCAATAAACATCCACAGAACTGACCTTGCCTCGAGCTTGTCCGGATTTTGCTTTTGGTATAGGCCGGGCCAGCGCTATCTTTCCCTTGATCTCTATCTGGTATATCTTATATCTGTTTTGATAGTGTCACGACCCGAAAAATATGGAACATGACCGGCGCTTAAATTACGAAACGTCTCAAGGCGTACGTAATCTAAGTAAGCCAAAACCCAGAAATCAAAACCAATTAAAGCAGTAGAGTGAAGGAAAAACCAATTTTAGAGCAAGAAGTTTAACAACATAAGCCGAAGTATGTATTTTGAAATCTCAAGTCTTTTCTGAAAATTTCGGCAGAGTTTCCTTTGTAAATATGGACTCCAAACGGGTACAAAACCTGATAAAGCATATATAATGGATAAGGCATCCCCAAGCGGGAGCTAGCTCTTCGCCAACCAGCGGAAAAAACCACACAATGCAATATAATATACAACGCCGAAAGACGAGGATCAAATTCAGGATAAAAAATCCAACATCATCAAGATAACCAGAGGAAAACCATATAATACAGCGCGCGACTCTAAGGTCGAAAGAATATACACTGGTCATCTATCTCTAATAACATACAAGTCTGGTTGATGGAGTTTTACTAGATACAACTGAAATAACAAATATACAGTGGTGGTCCTGATGCAAAATAACCCACCTACCAAAGCAATCACCCAGAAGGAACAGTGTGCCAGCAAAACCGCAACGAAACCTGTACGGGAAAACCTGCAAGAAACTGTGGCACAACGGGGGTGAGTTGCCAACTCGTGAGTAGAAAACATCACAGAGCAGAAATCGCATGCATGACGCTATCCTAGGTCATAACGAGTAATATCCTCAAACAAATATCCTGATCCATATACACATAAGTGCAATACCACGTGCACGTGTCAGTGCCTCAGATATCAACATATCAGATATATGATGTATGAATGCATTACTAATGGAACAGAATACATCATGAAATCAACAACGAAATCAGTGTCAAGTATCGACACAAACAGAAATCTCAGTATCTCAATATATCAATGTCTCAAAACTTAATATCTCAGTATCTCAATATCTCAAAACTCAATATCTCAGTATCTCAATATCTCAAAACTCAATATCTCAGTATCTCAATACCTCGGGCTCCGTCAGTCCGGATCGGCCCATATCATCAATCACACGATCACGAACGGTATCCTCCGGATATCCGCCACGCCAAACAATCACCGGTAGGCAGTCTGCCCCTGCCGGGCTCATCATCCTCCATGAAATCACTCTCGCCCCGGGGTACCATATCGGGTCCACCATGTACCCGGGACGGTTCATACTACTCCTCAAAACGGGTCTCGAAATAAAACAGCTATCATGAAAACTCATGGTGGACGACTCATACATCACTAGAAAACCACAACTTGCATTTTAAAAAGAGAGAGAGAGAGAAGTTTATATATATATTCTTGCGGTTTTCCCCCAAATCCCGAAATCTCATGAAAATCCGAAATCCAAAATCAAGAGTAAGTAAACAGTGAATATCGGCATAAATCTCCATAATACTGCATGACCAATGAATATATGAATGCATCCGATATCATGCAATTAATGCAATAGTTAAACTAGCATATGAAAGATATAACATATCGCAACTATCAACTAGCAAGCTATGTCAATGAATAGTATTTTCTAAAGTGTACATGACATGGCAATTACCGATGATGATGTGTGTGAGCCGGCAAGCAGGTGTACGTGGAACA
The DNA here is from genome assembly GCA_030015575.1 of Agapanthus africanus. Taxonomy (NCBI): domain Eukaryota; kingdom Viridiplantae; phylum Streptophyta; class Magnoliopsida; order Asparagales; family Amaryllidaceae; genus Agapanthus; species Agapanthus africanus. The sequence goes on along the minus strand of CM057339.1, from coordinate 583,957,381 downwards.
TACGCATCATCGATAATGGTGCTGGTGTCCTGACAACAGGGTTTCATGATAATTACAGATAACATATGTACAAGCATGCAATGCGATGAAACATCATGAATATACAGAAAGTGATGTAGTAACAGCAACACTGAAAAATATACCTACCCAATATACGAGTCATACAGTTTGGTATTTAAAATACTCACGATTCTCCACTTTTGAAAATGAGTATGACTCGAGCCCAGTCAAAAGGGTAAGGGAATCCACCTAAGTCTGAGTCGATCTATATATATATATATATATATATATATATATATATATATATATATATATATATATATATATATATATATATCTAGTAGTCGGTGATCTCGCCTCAATAGTATCACGTACGATACAATAAATAATATTACATCCTCGAGTCAAGAGTGCGGATCTATCCTCATAACTATATCTCGTACGGTAAATCTATCGTACGGCATCCCAAATCTGAGTACGGGTCAAATATCATATTTATCTCATTACTCATCTGGTATCCTTATCATCATATGTCATGAACTGGGGTACAGATCTAAGTCTAGTACAAGCTGATACCATCAACAATTATACGTGCATGTGTCTGAAACACATCGCCTAAAGATCCTCTATAATCTCCTGTCGTATCTCATAGTGCGAACCAAATCACATCACTGATCTCACGGCATCATGTCCAATCACATCGACTCATCTCTAAGTACCATATACTATCCTCAACCTCCGTGTATACGTGTGTGTGTGTGTGTGTGTGTATAAGCACTAACACATCCACCTATACATATATATATACATATGACGTATACACCCAAAACCATATCCCGTGCGTGTATGTGTATAAGTAACAACCTCACTCTAGGGTTCACGACTAAGAAATCCACTAAACCACTTTCCTCAATTCTCGCTAACATTAACCCAAGATCTCCTAAAGCTTCTCTTGCTAAGTGTTTATATCCTTCAATAACACATCTAAGTATATCTATATCACATCATATCATTTCTTACGACATTGCGGGGGTGCTATACGCCATCCACCCGACTTCACCCGTCGATATAAATCTACTCACATTGATCTTCGCTTGCCGATGTCGCCACGCGCTTACTTGTCGTATCGAAGTCCTCATGAGGTACCTATATATCACATATAGCATTGTAAACGAAATCACGCATGAAAACCAAAAGGTCGCATGAAACACCGATAGGTTAAAACCTATAGTCTCACATGCAAAACACAACCAATAACCTTAGTCGTTGGCGTTCAAACGCCACACGACGGAATACAATGAAAAATACCAAAACTTAAATTCAAAAACATCGCGAAATAAATGGCAGCAACTCAAGAAAATGGTCCCATATTTTACCTTAGATCAAATTAGCCAATTTTGCATATGGGAGGGGTCTAGTTTACTGAAGATAAAGCCACAGAACCAATACGAACCAATTTGAACCAGGTCTGGCCACAAATTGCGGCCAGAAAGAATATATTTACGGCCATGGTGAGGGATTAGGGTTTCAGTGGGGGTCCTAGGTTGCCTGCACACTCCCCTGTGTTTGCTAAATAATTTTCAGGCCCCCCGGGTGTTTGCAGATTTCATTATACTCTCACAGAATCCACAATTTTTCCGATATCGGGTTTCTAAGTTCGTAATCCGGGGTTTAAGTCTTGGTTTCAGTCCATTACATCATCACAACATGGGTTGTAGTCCCTAATTACACCTCAATTTCACCTTTGGGATCAATTCAACCCTAATCCCTAACTTGAAATTTTCAAAGTTCGCTAAATTACACAATATCGTAACTAAACTTGTATGGATACTTAAGGAATCGAAATACAATTATGATGGTGCAGAAATTACCTCCTTTGGCACTCATGAATCCCCTAGAGCACCAAAATGCAAACTTTCTTGGTTCATACTGTAGCTTGTGAGCTTGTGCAAGATTTTTGTGAAGTGGGGATGAGCTTTGGGATTTGTTTTAATGATGTTTTGAGGGTTTGTAGTGGAGGGGGTGTGAGGTGCTACCTGGGCTGAAGAGAAGAGAGGGAGAAGATGAAGATGAGGAAAGAAACAAGAACCCAAGACTATGCTTTGACCCCTCACCCTCTCTCTTTCTCATGCCCATCCCTCATTCTTTATTCTTTTCCATTTCCATTTCTTTTTTCTTTTCTTTTCTTCTCTCTTCTCATAATAAAACCCAAATCAAGCATGAAGAAATAAAGTAAATCCAAGATTAAATGTAACAAGTGTTAAAATGATATGGTGCATGTTTTGCACAAAACAAGCTTAATGCGAGATTAGCGATATTTAATCGCGATTAGCACTAAATAGTGTATAATTAATTATAAAAACTTATAATTTGCATATTTCACATAAAGCACCATCATTTCGGTAGTTTCCATAATTTTCCAATTTTCCCCCAATTTATCGGTATTTAATTATACCGCCTTATTAAAATATTCATTATAATATTATTTATTTATAAAAATTCCCAAACATAATTTTTTATTTTTCTGAAATATTAAAATTTTCCGCCCTTAAAGAAATTCGGTCCCCGAATATAAATTTAAACCCCTCAAATACTAAAACATTTCAGTAAAAGTCCATGTCGTCGGGGTTCCGAAATCATCAATACATAAAACGCATCATAGCGCAATGCATGTGCATGAATAATGATCAGATAACTCAAAATCAAACTCCGTCAAACATCCCGCAATCATCGGAGTCATGGTGAAGACAGCAATGTCAAAATCCAAAACGAAACCAATATGATGTGCTCAAACAATACATTTAAATATCATTAAAACATCGGGAAGAGATGCATGCCAAAACCTTTTTAAGTTGTTGTGCGATGCACGTAACGCAGCACGGTGGCAGACGTTTATTATAAGAAAATAGCTATGTCTATATATATCCTTTGTTTAATATGCACGTCTCGCCGTTTTGAAATTAATTTAGAAGGGTTTCTTTGTTTTTAAACGTTTCGTGTCATCTCAGACACGTAGGTAAATACTGAGACTATAGCTCCTTTTTTTTTGGAAATCCCTTCAATCGCTATCAATGCATGCAAAGTATATCCAGGTACTGTCATCTGACTAGTCCTGCTCAGTACGAAAACAAATATTAAATATCATAAAAACGTAGTGCTTCATAAGAAATCAATCCCAAAATGTGCATAAGAATGCCGCGTGCGTCTGGTGCGTACGGAAATCAGAATCCATGAATGTGCCATACATGTGCACAGAAACAACATCTAAGTGCAACGGGTGTGCACGGAACACCTGTCAGAGGCAACGGTGTGCCTGACAGCAATATCAGGTGCATCTGATATGCACAAAGAATCCCGATTTAGTGCATATGGTATGCACCAAAATCACATCTCATAAAATGCGCCCAACATGAGCGAAAATCCAAATCAGGTGCATCCATCATGCACGAATAAAATCTAAATCATGTGCATCCAACATGCACGAAATCACGAAATCCAATATCAAGCGCCGAACATGCGCAAAATCCAATCCAAGCACGTCAAATATGCGCAAGAATCCAATCAGGTGCACAAGGTGCACAAAACAAATATCGAGTATCACAATCGAAATCGACGGTATACAACACATTTCAATCCAAATCCAAATCAGGTATACCGTGGTATATAATCTCACAACCATGTGCATCAGCGTGCACAAAGCCAACCAAAATACTAAAAGCGCATGAAGACTATGCCGAAGCATAAGTCAAATCACACGCATAACATAGGCATGAAATCAAAATCAATGTCTCGAATGACATCAAAACGAAGTCAGGTGCAACTCTGGTGCATGTTCTCCGCCGAAGGACGCAACCGGGACGTTGGGACGTCAGGGCCTGAATTCCGAGGGCAGATGCTAAATAGTGCTATCCGTCCACCTCTCCGAAGATGCCAAGTTGATTTATGACACCATGTATCGAAGGTTTATACGGATGCGACCGATGTAGCAGACTTCGTCAGATTTTGATTGTGGGGACGCTCTTCCCAGCAGGCGTAAGCCCCTGCAGTTAATTACGCTGCCGCATCGCGGTAACCACTTTCTCCTTCTCCAGATGATCACTTCGTGTCGTGGGTGTTTGTTTTGTTTTTGGTTTCCCGTGGATTGTATACGGAGACTAATTTATATTGTCGCCCGTAGGGCGTGGATTAGTCCAAATCCGTATTTTCTTAGATTTGGGTTTGGTGGTTGGGTTTAAGGATACGTTAGTCTCATTTGAGACTAGATCAACTTAAACGTTTGTTAAGGATACATTAGTCTAATTTTAGACTAAGATCAACTTAACAGTTTGTTAAGGACACGTTAGTCTAATTTTAGACTAAGGTCAACTTAACCATTTGTTAAGGATATGTTAGTCTAATTTTAGACTAAGATATACTTAACAGGATCATTTAGATCCAACAAAAGAGCATTTGGGCTCTATTGTTTTAGTTTAGGGACTTTGCGGTCAAAGGTTAAGGACATCATAGTCCGTGGGTTTAAGGAACCCACAGTCCAAGGTTAAGGACATCATAGTCCGTGGGTTTAAAGGGACCCCACAGTCCGAGGTTAAGGACATCATAGTCCATGGGCTTAAGGACCCCACAGTCCAGTTTAAAGACGTCATAGTCTATAAAATGTATGGTTGTCGGGACCCGTCACCTCTCTGAAGACGTTGAAGGATTACAACGATAAATATCAGAGGGGTTCAGAGATGTACCCTTGAACCAATTTTGATTGGGAAATCTGTAGTCCAATTTAGGACTAAGATCAATTAATTCGATTATGAGCACATTGGCTCGGTTAAATCTGAATTGAGGACTTATGGCCAACTTGGGCTAAGTCCAATTAGGTTTAGAATGTTAGACCTTTGTTGGACTGTTGAACATTTGTCTTGGTTCAACCTCCCTATTATTTAGCAATGCTAAGCATGGGTCTCGGTTCTGACCATATTTTTATCTCTTATTGAGTGCTGAGCACTCATATGCCATATAAGATGATCAATCTTGGAAGTCAAGGATGTATTTGAGGTTTAGTCAAAGGGGAGTCTTGCCTCTGGAAGACTTAGCCAATTTGGGCTAAGACTGGTTTTTAAAATAGTGTTAAACACTAGAGGATATTTGGCGGTCGCTTGTTCCCATGTGATGCGCTGAAAATAGTGTTAAACACTAAAATTGAATTGGTCACGTGGGGTCACGTGGGGCATCTGAAGATGGGGGCCAGACTCCCTTTATTTTTTTGTCAGAATATTCAAATAAGTGTTAAACACTTTTAGTCTTCACGTCCATCACGTGTAGGCACGTGATGGGTACCTGTGCATTGATTTGTCAAAGTATTTATTAGGGGTCACGTGGGGACACGTGAGGGCGCCCAAAATCTGTATTAGCTTTGGCTTTATTCCCTTCATTTTTTGAGGGTCACGTCTGAGCACGTGAGGTATTGCCTTCAAGCTTTGTTTTTTCTCATTTTGAGGAGTCTGTTTAAGGGTCACGTGGGGGAACGTGACCTAGTCTTGTTCTTTCTTTTCTACTCATTGAGGATGAGGGTCACGTGTTACCACGTGACCAAGTTCTTTATGTGCATGGAGAACTTTAAGTCTCTTGTTTTAAGAATTAGATTCTTTTGTAGGGTTAAACCCTAATTCTGTTTAGAGGAATTAAATTCCTATGTGTTTGGAAGAATTAAATTCTTATGTAGGGTTAAACCCTAATTCCATTTGGAGGAATTAAAATCCTGTGAATTTGGGGGAATTAAATTCCCCTAAACTCAATTCTCCCTCTATGTTTTGGATCTGCATGGCAGAATCTCCCCGATGAGAATTAAATTCTCAACTTGTGGGGAGATCTGCTTCTGCAGATCTTCAACCAAAGGAAGAACTAAGTTCTTTTCAGAAGAGTTAAACTCTTAAATTGAGAATTAAATTCTCTTTTTTGTTTTATGAGCTTAGATCTCTTTTCCTTTCTCACCTAGGGTTTCTTTCTCTGAAAAGATCTTCTTTTCTCTCTTGAGAATTAAATTCTCCTCTCTCTTTTCTCTCTGTTGTTGTTTTTCTCCAAAAACCCAAGATCCCCTCACTTCTCTTCTTGGCTCCTATTTATAGGAGAAAGAAAAGAATCAGTTTGTTCGGTCAATCTTTCATTGAAAGATTTTAATTGATTTTGTAACCAACATGATCTTTTAGACTACTCAGTGAATTTATTCACCATTGGATTTTTAATCCAAAAGATATTCTGTTTGTTAATCTTGGTGAATTTCAGGAAAATCTTTTCTTGTATAGAATCTTTCTATAAATTGGTAATTTTTAATCACCATTGGATTTTTAATCCAACGGTGCCTCCACTTTACAGAGCACAATCTTTTTGTTTGGAAAGACCTAGGGAAATATTTTCCAGTTAGGGTTCTTAATTCCTTCTTAATTAGAATTTAATTCTATTAGTTCGGGAAGGCTTAAAAGCCCATCACGTGTTGGCACGTGATCCCACATTTAAATAGAATTTAATTCTATTAATTAAAGAGCTTAGGAAACCCATCACGTGTTGACACGTGACCCCCCTTGATTCACATTTTAACCAGAATTTAATTCTGTTGTTTTAAAGAACTAAGGAATCATCACGTGTGAGCATGTGACCCTTGGTCACGTGTGAGCACGTGATGCCCCATTGGGGTTTTTACTTAGTTTTTATTATATCTTTTAATCCCTTTCAGTGGGTTTAAAGCCCCATCAAGTGTGGCACGTGACTCCTGTTGATTAGAATTCAATTCTATTATAACATATTTCCCAGTAAACTATCACGTGTCAGCACGTGACCCTTGGTCACGTGTGAGCACATGATGCCCCATTGTGGTTTCTTTCCCGAAATTTTATGAGGGAACAAATGCCTCCACAGCGTTGTTCTCACGTGTTTGCACGTGAGTGCAACGCTGTCATCTTTTGTAGCCGTTGGATCTGCCTAGGGAAGGGGGAAGATAAACCGTTTCCCATCACATCCTATAAATGCAGGGATTTCTTCAGAAGCGCCTCCACTCTTTCAACTTCTTCCTTGTTCTTGCCTGAGAATTTAATTCTCCTTCTCAGAGCTCAGTTCTGTGTCATGTATGTGCAGTGCCGCTTTATCTTCCAATCAAGGGCTGTGCTCACGTGTTGCGCATGCGGGGCTCTGCTTGATGGGGACGTTTCATTTCCCTGATCTGATTTCAATGCGTCATTGCTTTTCATTTCCAATGCTCTCCCCTTTTTTCCGGGTTTTGAGAATAGTTCCACCATGCATAACATTTTTTGTGCATAGCATTAAATGCTCCCTTTTATAATCTGAAATCATGCCTTTCTTCTCTTCCTAGCAGAGAAACCCATTTATACCTCAAGGTGATCATCTTTGAGAAACCGATCAGTTTCTATGGTTTGCAACCGTCCCCATGCCCGTCGGCAACCATGGGAGGTGCCCATTGGGGAGATAATCCCCTCTCTTCGCTGCGCGGCTGGCAGATCCCCTCCTCACCGTCGCTCAATGTGACGCGGTGATGTATGAGCTTCTGACTCGTCAGGGCTCTCCTCTTCCCATAGGCTCCATTTGGCTTCGGATGATCTTTTTTTTCTGTGCTTGCCGATATACCCCCCCATCTAGTGAAGATGACTTCGACGATCCTTGAAGCGGTGGAGGACAAGCTCGAGTGCTTTCACGAGGCTTGTCTAATCACTCAAGCTCTGAAGGATCATTCAGTTTATATACTGAGTCAGATAAGGGCCCAACGAGCCGTCATGTCCGCTTTCGCTGATGAGCATGGCGCCAACCATTGGGGAGCGACTCCTCGCGAAAACTGTCATTTTGACGTGCTGGAGAAGGTGGAGAGGGAGCTGGAAAATTTTGTGTTTTGCTTTGTTAAACCCTTGTATTTCTGATCCCTTGTTTGGTGATTTTTTTCCTTTAGAGTAATATCAATGTATTTTCTCTTATCATTAATCGTTGAATGTTCTCTATTTGCTTTTTCTGCTTGATGTGTCTTCATACGTGCATCCCACCTGTGTACACGAACTTCATACTTGACCCCTGGGAATTTTCTTTAAGTACGAACGCGGGAACTTTCCTTGTTGCCAGAAAGAGAAAATAGCTTGTGCATGTTTTGGATCAAGGATTGGCGTCGAGTGGAGGTCTGTTTACATGATCTTGAGTGCACACGCCTTCCCTCAAGAGGTCGTGGCTGCAAAGACGAGCTTGTGGAGCCTGATTGAACGGTGTGTCGCAGATCTATTAAATCGACCGCGGCTTAAAGAATTGTATATTTTTTATTCTTCTTTTGTACATACTCCTGAATGAGAGTATTTTTTTTATTCTTTCATAGATTGTACTTTGTATTCATTTTTGATTTATGAATAAAAGACATATTTTTCTTATGATGGTGTGTTCCTTTTAGTAAGTGCATCTTGTGGATAATCTATTTCGATTTCCTTACAGGACAGCGATGGCTTAGGAGTCAGGGTTAGGATTTTCCTCCTAAGACTTTTCAACTTTATGAGCCGTGAGGGTCTCATAAAGAATTTTCTTCCTACAGGTCGAGAAGATCCCGTAGGTGTAATTTCTCCTTAAGAATCGTGAGGATTCCTAAGTGCGTTTTCTCTTGAGAGTCGTAAGGATCTCACGAGAGAATTTTCTTCCTTACAAGTTGTGAGGACCCATAAGTGATGGATGAGGTTGACATTATCCGCCTTTCACGGAGTCAAGGGTTGCTCTGGCCATTTCCCACGGGGTCAGGATTGACATAAGCCGTGTTCGATGAACCCAGGATCCGCTTTGGACGCTTCCCACGGGGTCAGGATTGACATTAGCCGTGTTCTACAGGACCAGGATTTGCTCTGGACGCTTCCTACAGGGTCAGGATTGACATAAGCCGTGTTCCACGAAGCCATGATCCGATCTGGACGCTTCCCACGGGGTAAGGATTGACATTAGCCGTGTTCCATGATATCAGGATTGGTTGACTCTCGGTTGTCTGTGCATCACCGAGTCATAGAACTGGGAACTTTGCTATGGCTCCGATTTGCTGATGTTGCGTCTGTTGTAATGAGACAAATGTTAAGATGATCTCCAGGCTGTCTATGAACCGTCGAGATTTGGAACAGGGACTTTGCCATGGCTCCAAGGTTGATTGTCGCGTCTGAACCCTGCTGGAATGAGGAAGAACGTTGTTGGTGATCTCTAGGCTGTAGATGCGGCCGTCGAGACTTGGAACCAGGGAATCTGCCGTGGCTCCTTTTTTCTGACGTCGTATATTCCTGCAGAGACACTGATTTCTCTACGGGTCGACGCGAATCGAGATGCTCTCGTCAAGGACGCTGATTTCCCTGAATCGAGGGTTTTGCCAAGGACACTGATTTCTCTGGGGTTGAGACGAATCGAGGTATTCCTGCAAAGAAGCTGATTTCTCTGCGGGTCGACACGAATCGAGATGCTCTCGTCAAGGACGCTGATTTCCCTGAATCGAGGAGGTTGCCAAGGACACCGATTTTCCTGGGGTTGAGACGAATCGAGGTATTCCTGCAAAGAAGCTGATTTCTCTGTGGGTCGACCCGAATCGAGATGCTCTCGTCAAGGACGCTGATTTTCCAGAATCGAGGAGGTTGCCAAGGACACTGATTTCCCTGGGGTTGAGAAGAATCAAGGTATTCCTGCAAAGACGCTGATTTCTCTGCGGGTCGATGCGAATCGAGATGCTCTTGTCAAGGACGCTAATTTCCTTGAATCGAGGAGGTTGCCAAGGACACCGATTTCCCTGGGGTTGATACGAATCGAGGTATTCCTGCAAAGACGCTGATTTCTCTGCGGGTCGACGTGAATCGAGATGCTCTCTTCAAGGACGCTGATTTGCCTGAATCGAGGAGGTTGCCAAGGACACTGATTTCCCTGGAGGTCAAAACGAATCGAGAGATTCCTGCAAAGACACTGATTTCCTTGTGGGTCGACGCGAATCGAGATGCTCTCGTTAAGGACGCTGATTTTCCTGAATCGAGGAGGTTGCCAAGGACACTGATTTCCCTGGGGTTGAGACGAATCGAGGTATTCCTGCAAAGACGCTGATTTCTCTGCGGGTCGATGCGAATCGAGATGCTCTCGTCAAGGACGCTGATTTTCTTGAATCGAGGAGGTTGCCAAGGACACCGATTTCCCTGGGGTTGAGATGAATCGAGGTATTCCTGCAAAGACGCTGATTTCTCTGCGGGTCGACGCGAATCGAGATGCTCTCGTCAAGGACGCTGATTTCCCTGAATCGAGGAGGTTGCCAAGGACACTGATTTCCCTGGAGGTCGAAACGAATCGAGAGATTCCTGCAAAGACACTGATTTCCTTGCGGGTCGACGCGAATCGAGATCCTCTCGTCAAGGACGTTGGTTTCCCTAAATTGAGGTTTTTGGCTGACTTGTTTCCGAGACGGAGCGTTGCTCCGGCAGGGAGGTCATTGGTTGACTTGTTTCCGAGACGGAGCGTTGATCCGACGGGGAAGTCATTGGTTGACTCTAGGTTGTCTGTGAACCGTAAAGTCTTGGAACTAGGACTTTGCCGTGGCTCCAATTTGTTGATGTCGCGTCTGAATCCTGCTGGAATGAGGAGGAACGCCGTTGTTGTTCTTCTGGGATGCAGATATTGCCGTCAAGATCTGACTCTCCCTTTGACAAGGTCTGGTAGGGAAATGTGGTCCCCTTTTTTGTTTATGCCCCTGAATTGTATACAGGGATCGATGTGATCTCACCTGTAGGGCAGAAAGTTTCATTTCATTTCATTTTTTTGTTTCTTTCCGCGATGCTCTATCATTTCAGCCTTTTATATCGCGAAAGTCGCGATTGCCTAATCATTTCGGCTATTTTCTCGCGGTGCCCAATCATTTCGGCTATTTGTTTTATTTACTCGCTGTTTTTATTGCAAATTGCCCAATCATTTCGGCTATTTTTGTAACTCGCTGTTTTTTATTGCAAATTGCCCAATCATTTCGGCTGTTTTTGTATGCATACATTTTTATTTGCTGATTTCGTTGCAAGTTGCCCCATCATTTCGGCTATTTCATATGCAATTTTGGCTCGCTGATTTTTTATCGCGAGTGTGGAACTTGGAATCTGGTGTCAATCTCAGCATCAGCATCGCTGTGACTGGAATATTGCAAGGAGCGAATCATCATTTGCCATGAAAGGACTTGGAATTTGATACCGATTTGGGCATCAGCATCGCTACAACTGGGATATTGCCAGGAGCGAATCATCATTTTCCTCTGTCGATGTCGAACAAAGGTGGCTTAGCAAACAGGCTTAGGATTCTGTTAACTAAGGCTTTTTGACTTTACGAGCCGTAAGGGTCTCATAAAGGTATTTCTCCCTACGAGTCGTGAGGATCTCGTAGGTGCGTTTTCTCCTTAAGAATCGTGAGGAATCTTAAGCGTATGGTCTCTTATAAGTCGTGAGGATCTTACAAGAGTGTTTTCTCCTTATAAGTCGAGAGGACATACAAGGGTTGTCCACTGTGTAAACATATCCCTAGTCGCAGGTGGGACTTTGTTAGGGAAATGTTTATTCGTGCCCATGGATTGTATATAAGGGTCAATATTGAAACGCTTGTAGGACGGCATTGGAGGTTGTGATGGCTTAAGAACGGGTTCAGATCCCTGTAGCTTAAGGCTTTTGAATCCTATGAGCCGTGAGGGTCTCAAAGGGGAATTCTCCTTACGAGTCGTGAGGATCTCGTAAGTGTGATTTCTCCTTAGGAATCATGGGGATCCCTAAGTGTATTGCTCTCTTGTAAGTCGTAAGGATCTCACACAGGTATTTTCTCCTCACAAGGTCGAGAGGACCTTGTAAGTGTCTTTTAACGAGATTGCGCCCTTACGGGTTTTCACAAAACTCGCCGGTAGTCCTGCTGTTTTTACTCATGGAGCCCTTTCGGGTTTTCATCCGTGCCCATTTTGCTTATGAACATACCGTTTTCTTTTTTCTTCTTTTTTTTATTTTTTTATATTTTTTTTTGTGTCAGCCTTAGGATGCTGCGATCCGTAGTAGTTTATCGACGTCTCGGTCAATTGTTCATAGGTTCGAGATTTTTCGGGCAACGTACGATTACGCAGCTAGATTTTCTCGCAAATCTTCGCATTTTTTGTGTCGGAGGTGGATTCCTTGAAGAGAGGGCTGAGGGCGATTTCTTCGTCAGAGTCGCTTCCAAAGGTGATAACTTGCGATCCCTTGGTGTTGACTATGTGACAGTTGCCAGCAGCTCTTTTGCGCTCATCTGTCGTGCTTTTCTGTTCCCGACGAGCCTTGCGCTTCACTCGTTGAACGTTTTGTCGATGGGAAACATATCCCTGCCACCAGTTTTTAAAGGCTATGCACTTCTCGGTAGGGTGTGCAATCCTCTGATGGTATAAGCAGAAGTTAGGATGTATGTCCACTTCATCAAGATGTATACTGCCAGGAGAATTTCCTCTGAAAGAGGGCAACTTTATTCCTATTGACAGGGCCCCAGCAAATCGTCTCCTTACTTTAAGCTTGCTTTTGCAGGCGATAGGGATGCTTTGATCCGGTTGGGGTGCCTCGACCTTTTCATTCAGTTGTCGGCGTTTGGCTTTTTCGAATATAGCCAGTACGCGCTCTCGATTGGCTTTGCTTTTCTGACGGGCTTCGTTCAGTAGCAAGTCGATCATCTTGTCAGACGGTTCCAAGGGTTTTGGTTTCAATCCCGCCCCCAGCTTTTTTATGCTGTTCTGTATCGCCGAGTGAGCTTCTTCGTTAGTTAACGCCGAATGAGAGATCATGTGGCAACTTGCCACATAGTCCTCAAATTCTTCTAACGAGTCATCCCCGTCGTTATTGTCATTATCTCCGCTCTCAAGGATATTGTTGAGAAATTCTTGGAGTATGACCGGGGTTCGCGCCTTCTGGTTATATTCCTCCAGCGCGTCAATATGCTTTTGCAGATCCGTGCGCTTGTCATCAAACTGCGCGGGCTTTTTGGTCTTCTTCTTTTTCTTCGAAGACTTTGACGGCTGGGCCTGAATGTTTAGTCCACCATCACTATTAATTCCCAATGTTGGGCATGGTTTCAGCATCTCCTCGATAATCTCCGGTTCTTGCAGACTTTTCCACCTGATCGCCGGACATGTTTGAAGATCTTTCAGCATTTTTTTTAGTTTTTGCCGAAAGAACAACTTCCAATGGAGCTTCCTCTATGAATGAGCACGATGCCCCCGGCATGTCCATCTTTTTCGGAGCATGTGGTTGTGACGGGTTCACCTTCCAATTTTCAGACAACACGAATTTGCCTTGCTGGTATTGGTCTTCAACCCAATTTTTCAAGACGTAGCAATCTTCAAGTGGATGGCCCAATACTCGATGGTAGGGGCAGTAATTGGGATTGTTGACATCGTTCGGTTGCGGTGGGTGTCTCGACTCCGGTAGAGTGATGAGCCCGTTGCGCACTGCTAGATCGAACAGTCTCCTTGTTTTATCTTGGGGAAACGAGTAAGGACGTCTCAACTTCTCATTAAGGGATTTCCGCTTGTTGCTTTGGCGAACAACCAGTCTCGGGCCACTCGGCTGTTGTTGAGCGTTGGCGACGAAGATTGCTTTCACTTTCCCCTTTTCACTTCGCGGCTCCGACTTCGAAGAGGATAGTCTATGACCCATCTGATCCATTTGGGCTAGCTTGTCAATCAAAGACTGGAAAGTGGTTGGCTTGAAAAACATCATGAATTGGCAAATGGTCGCCTGAGGGTCGAGAGTACCCACGAACATGCCTACCGCAGGAGCCTCTTCGATACGTTGTTCGCACTTCGACCATAGATTCCGCCACCGTATTGCATACTTCACCCATGTCTCTCCTGGCTTCACCCTGGCATTGATCAATGCTGTGATTGGGGTGCGTTTGCTAGCGCCCGTGAAACATTGGGTGAACAGGAATTCCATCTCCGTAAAAGTTTTGACGGAGTCGTTGGGCAGCTCCGAATACCACTCAAAGGCCGTTTCCGCCAAGCTGCCGACGAATTGGCGGAGCAGTAGCTTATCATTCCCTCCAGTGTTGTCGCAAAGAGCCCTGAACTGAGCGACATGTTGATGGGGATTGCCTATCCCCTTGTACACGTGGAATTTGGGAATCGTGTATCCCGGCGGGTACTTTATTTGATCGTACCAACCTGGACAGGGCCGTCCAGTTCTGGCGACTTGGCTAGCCGCTTCATTCTCTTGATGAGCTCGTATTTGTTGAGCTATATAATTGATTAGTGTGAAAAAGTGTGTGTAGTAGTTAACCGCAATCAATAACGGTGTCGCGTGTAGCTAGACCGAGATGAGTACGGGTCGTCCTCTGGGAAACGTTGAATCTTTTATTCTTACTTTAGATGTGTTGAGATAGAGAGGAGGGATAAAGACTATAGTAGAATGGTTTCTAGATCTACGTTAAGCTCTAATGCAAAATATAGATCTAGATTATTTATGGATGTAGTTAATATAAGAAGGGGCTTGTAGGGTTCGTTGGGATTTAGTAGTTATGGATGATTAATTAAAAATTACCCTTTTTATCCTTTAATAGATTTAAAACTAGAACGACAGTGATGCGTGTAGATTAGGGTTTCTGGAGGGAAAAGGAATCCCACTCTTAACCCTTATCTCGACACGGAACTCCGTTCATATCTACCCTTTACCAGAACAATCATTAATCTAATCTTTAATCGCGGTCGAGACTAACAATGAATTGGTAGCGCGCCCGATTAGGATGTTAATGATTGTTTTGATAAAGTTTATAAACTTTATAGGACGTAAAAAGAGTTTAGGTATTTTCATCATCCATTAACCTACCATAATCCTACGAACCCTAACAAGCGGAGAATTACTCGCGCATGTTGGGAGAAAAAGAGATGGAGAGAAAATACATAATTAAACTACGAAGAAATAGAATAAGAAAAAGAAAGCTACCTTTATTAATCAACAATATTCATTACACTTTGATTCCTTAGAAAATGATTACAATTACTAGTTGCCTCGATCTCTTTTAAGGAGGTAGATGAACAGTTGATGATCAGCCTGGATGCGTGAGCCGGCTTGGACTTCGTGATCTCGTCGACTTGATAATTTTTCCAAGAGGCTCTCGGTCCTTATTTATACCCCAAAAGCCAGAAATTTAGCTTCCAAAATTGGAAGCTAACAGTAGAGATTCACCCTAGAAAATTGCACACTCTGACTCCCCTATCATGCCGCGGATCCGCGGCCAACAGGGGGGTTTGGCCGCGGATCCGCGGCCAAGGGTGGGGATCACTTCATCAATTTTTTAGGGCTTCATCCTTGTGACATGTGGCAATATCTGGGACCTTTAGATCCTTGAAATCTTCTCGTAGTTGCTGCCAGACTTGGACTCCAAGTTTTGCTTTCTTAATTAGGCAGGTTAGCTTTAACAACTTGATTTCCTTGATTTAAAACCTGAAAATTCTGCACAACAACTTAAATAATATTTAGTAGACTTTGTTCTACTAGGATTAGGTCAATGATATTATTTGCATACATTTTCCTACCAAATGCTTATTATAATATATCAACACATGGAAAATAGTATTTTTACACATAAACCCTCATATGTATGATAAATTATAATAAAGACCTTTTTAAATATGGAAATGGTAGGAAAAATATAATAACAAATGTGCAGTTTTATCAACTGAATAAATACCTCCAAACTTATCTTTGATCGTCCCGAGCAAACTAGTTTATTCAAGAGAAGGAGAAAAAGAAAGGAGAAAACTAAGCACACTTTCGTAGGCAAACACGATTGCACTGAGCACGTGCAACAAGCCGTTAAACCTCTAGGAGTCCCTAGTAGGAGGAGTGTTGTCTCCTGAGGGTTTTCAGCGGATTACACCCACAA
Organism: Agapanthus africanus; assembly: GCA_030015575.1. Classification (NCBI taxonomy): domain Eukaryota; kingdom Viridiplantae; phylum Streptophyta; class Magnoliopsida; order Asparagales; family Amaryllidaceae; genus Agapanthus; species Agapanthus africanus. The sequence goes on along the minus strand of CM057339.1, from coordinate 583,941,484 downwards.
AATCCTATAATAAAAGAGAGATGGTGAAATTTACATATAAAGATAAGAACCATAAAAGAAAGTCTTTTGAAAATAAGAGTTTCCAACTAGACTAGCTTTTCAGTTGTCATGAGCCCTATCTTAATAGTCATGAAAAGATGTTAGAAATCACATCATCCCTCAATAAAACATCGTCTTTATTCTTCATTCCTACCTTTCATCCAAACATCGATCATATACCCTTACGTGTGTGAATAGAACATCCCTACACTCGGAGAATTCAATTCAAGCTATCATACTCTTGTCCATCTACCTCAGTACTTTTTAATTTGATGAATATTTAGATTTGCTCACACATTTTCATGCGACCGTTAATACTTCTTGAGGTACTAACAGACCGATTACTCATGTGCTTGCTGATTAGGTGATAATATTTTCCTCGTCTTGCACCACCTAAGGCTTAGCAGTGACTCCCAGACTAGTTGGCCTTAGGGCACTAGGTGAAGAGGCACCCTCGCTATAATTTTTTTTTATTGCTGCCTTGGCGATACAAAACCAGTTTTCATTTTTTTCTTTTCACCATTTTTTTTATATTTTCTTCATTTTTTTTCATTTCCTTCATACTTTGGCTTTTAGACAAGAGCATTTCAAGGTATCCTCTACTATCCCGAGTTTCAAGACGTGTGTAAGTGCGTATAATAGGGTATCAACATTCAAATGTTTGGCTTCCAGAATAGAAATTATTTTTTAGACTTATTTTTATCCTCAGATTAGTGACATCCTTCATCTTACTAACCCTTGGGACAACAGCTCATAACTACTTATTACCAGTTCGCTTAAGAAAACTTCTAATTTTCTTGGTTTTCTTAAACTATTCCTATCTTTCATATATAATTTTTCACTTTCTATTCTTTTATTATCAAAAAAATTTTGTGCTTAAATATAGTATAATGCAAAGTATGCGTAAATAAGCACAAACCTCCCCCAAACTTGTTTTCAACAGTGTCCTCACTGTTGCTATCTGCTGGATCACAAAAACCTGTAAGCTTGGGAGGACATTATTAATGGGGGAAAGAATATATGAAAGTGAAAATGCTCCCCCAAACTTATTTTTGGCTCATAAATTTGAGAACAAAAGTTATGTTCAAGAGCCAAAAATATACCCCCCGCTCAAACATGAGTTAGACAGTATGAAGCATTTTAAGAGGAGGTGAGTCATTTGGTCAAAGTAAGACTTTACAAAGACCAAAAGTTAACACCAACCATTCAAAGATTTTATCAGTATATCGTATAGGTTGGTGGAAGAATGTGTTGTATCGAGTCAATAAAAAGTGGGGAAGGGATAAGAGGTGGTCTGGAAGGGTTTGAAATTAGAGAAAAGAAAGAATGAGGATGAATGTGAATGATTAGGAAGAAGGAATGGTGACGGTTCAACCTCTATAGGTGGAGATTGATTAATCACAAAATCCGTATTGTTTAAAAATTCAAGTTCGTCAGCAAAAAGTTCTTCAAAACTTTTATCAATGGTGTGATTGAACATTTTGCTGTCAAAGAGTTTTGTGCCAGAATTTATCCTACTTGATTCAAAAATTATTGAGGTAGAGGACTCGAAAAACTCATCTACCTCATTTTCAAAAATATCCAAATCAAGTTGAATTTCTGGTATTATTGAACTTGAATTAACGGATTGTGATTTATCAAAACTCACTGAAATATAGGAACGGAAGAAGAACCGGAGAAAGTAGAAGGTGAAATGGGTAAACAAATTGGTATGTCGAGTGTTGCTGAACCAGATGTGGAAGATGGAGGCTGTATTTCGGTCTGATCTTCGGGTATACCATTATCATCAACTTCAAGACATATTTGGGGTTCGGGAAGAATTAAAGGCTCAAGATGATGACCACAAGGAAGTGAAAGGATTTGATGAATTGGTGGGACAAAATCATCCAAAATTTCGGGTTCATTAATCAATATATCCCCAATGTCAATTACCTTATTCAAGTGAAGGTTAAAATTCTCAAACACCTCATCAAAAGTATGGTTTTCAATCAGTTTTGGTTCAAGAGTGGAGGTGTAAAGATCACAAGGGTTGGGTATGGTTTCACTTGAAATGGACCCTTCACAGTCGGGTAAATCAAACACTACAAAGTCACACAACTTATCAGACATTCTATTTGGTGTACTTGATGAATCTATGAAACTAGAGTTGTGGATTTCTGTTTGGAATGGGGAGGTTTGATTAGGAAGGGTGTACAGTTCTGTCTTACTAACCAAATCCTTCCTAATTTGGTTCGACAGTTGTTCATATCATAATATTTCATTTTACAATCCCCATTCTTACGCATTTTACAATAAAAACAGGTGCTTTTGACGCATGTCTGCTACATAGTACAGGGTACAGGTTCTTAGAGCAAAAATAGTGATAAAGACAAAAGACGACAGAAAAAGGGACTTTTGACCAACAAATAGGAGGATCTTAGTAAAGCCTAGAAGAAGAACAGTTCACCATCAACAAGGCAACGCAAGGTCCAAGAATACAAAGCAGACGGTTAAAAATCCATTGCAAAGTTTTCACTAAGGATCTGGAGCTAATGTAGAAGCCCAATTGATAAAAGAACCAAAGAACCAGAAGCCCAAAAAGACCCAAAACAAAACCCCAAAATTTCAGCAATCAAGCTCACCAAAGGGCCGCGGAACCGCGGCCCAAGCCAGCCATTGCCGCGGTTCCGCGGCCATATGAAGCCCGTATGCGGAGAAAATTTACCAAAATGTTGTTGCGGCTTTAGAAAGATTTCCTAGGGGTATATTTGTAATTTTAGATATGCGGATCAACTGTTGCCCTAGGGTTTCTATATCCTATAAATAGAACCCAAACCCTTGTATTTTCTCATGCCTCTATTCATGAATAAAATTCTGTTTTCTTGAAGTTAGAGCACATCAATCGTAAGTAGGTTATTTTTCTTGCCCTAGTTCTAGTTTTTTTATATCTGCCCTAGGTAAATTCTTTACTTGCCCTAGTTTAATTTAGTTTAGAATTTTATTAACTTGCAATAGATGTTTCTTCTCTTTAATAAAATCATGTCTTTCTTCATCCCCTCAATGAGCGAGTAGTTTCCTCGCTTGTTAGGGTTAGGAATAGGGAAGGATTTGAGAGATGAAGATCTCTCATCTCTTTTCTTTGCCAATTTTTTTATGAAAATTAGAACTCCATGCATACCTTCTTATTCCGCTCCCTACGGCACTCTACCCTCGAGGTAACGGTGATTCCGTAGTCTAAAGGCCCGGATTTTAAGGTTTTCCATGGAGGTTAGGGTAAAGATTAAGAAAGGAAGGACAAGGATCTAGAGGAAGAATCAATCTTCCCAATCATCCTAATCCCCTTTGCTAAGATTTACCATAACACTAATATGATATCTTTAATTAAAGGCAATGGAAAGAGATGTAGCTTTTTGTTTACCAAATTTTCCCTAAACCTAGTCCTAGCAAGTTTCTAATCCTAGTATCATACAACTTCAATTTTTAGGTTTAGTTATAAGACCCAACATCATTTGGAATTAACTCGTAAGAACTTAAAGGAGATTTACACATCCCTGTGGACCGACCCGTATTCACCGGCTAGCTAACAAGCGACGCCGTTCTTGATTGCGGTAAATATTTTTGATCGACAAAACATCTCTAAATCAAATGGCGCCGTTGCCGGGGATGGCGTAAAATTTCCTTTTTGTAATTTCGGGTTAATATAAAAAATAAAAAACCATAAAAATCTGAAAAAAATCAAAAATATAAAAATTCTATAATCTTTTATTGTTTGAAGGGTTTTCTTTGTGGATCTTTGCAGGTTTGACGGATCTAAAACAACACAGAAGGCAAATCAGAAAAGGGTATATCAAAACAGGAGGAGATTAAAAGTACTGAGCAGCTGAAAAAATTTGGAGACTTAAAGCCCCTAACCAGCCGCGGTTCCGCCGCATTACCCCTGTCAAAACCGCGATTCCGCGGTCATCTGTGGAGCTCTCTGCACGAAATTTGCACTGTTTGTTTCCTCATTCTGCCCTCTGCAAATCCCCATATATCTTTTGCCAAATCTTCTGCAGGATTCTTTGCGCTAAAAATCTTCTTCCCCCTTCTAATAATTGATTTTCTGCAGGATTCTTTGCGCCGCGCTAAATAGCAAATTGATTGCAAGTGATTTACTGCTTTGCATATTTTAATCTGACTTTTGTAAGTGCACGGCGGCGCCCCGGCCGTCAATCCGACGCCGGAATGCGGAAGCGGTGATAAACTTTAATTTTGCGGACTTAGCAAACCGGCACCACCGCGCACTAAACCCCGGATCGGGCCATTAAACTAGATCTAGCAAAGTTCAAGAAGGGGGAAGAGATATACCGAATGATCCGAGTCCTTCGGTCTTCGTCTCCACTCCGATCTCCCGCGGACGCTTCGTCCTTTATCTCCTCGTTGTCGCCTCTTCGCCGGAAGGGCACCACATCGCCTGCATCTTTTACGGGCTCCCACCTCAATACCGAGGCAACTCGGGCGCGAAGCTGGCGAGTCGACGCGTCCAAGATTTGCTGTAGAAAGTGTAGTGTAGAGGCTATGTCTCATTTGGGTTCGTTGCCATTTGAAGATGATGGAGGAAACAAGATCAGAAAAATGGTGCTTGCATTTTTCTTAACATGAAAAGAGATCAAAATGCTACACTCTCAAAATGAAGCTCTCATCTTTTTCTCTCTCAACCATGAAAAAACTTTCTCATCTTAGAAATGGTGGAGGAAAGAATATGAAGCATGAAGGGAGGTGATGGTAGGAGCACAAGTGGTGACCACATCCAAAACATCATCATCACAAAACTCAAATCCATATCAAATCCATTCACTTCATAATAAATGCATGAAAAGCAAAGATGCTTTCATAATAAATGCATTTGCAAGAAAAACCTCCACAATGTGTTATTTGCAAACTTGCAAATAACCTCCTCCATCGGAAAAGTCCGGCCGGGAAAGAACAAAGGAAAACCGGCCGGAACGGAATGCAAACTGGCAACTCCAGAAAACTGGTCCCGTAATAAATTACAGGAAACCCCCGATACTGTGCATACACACCCGCATCTGTATTCCGTCCGGATACAAATGCAATGAGACAAAATCTACACTGTACTATACTAGGATCCGGCTTAAACCAAAGCCGGCTAGTAATATCCGTCCGATCCTGATCCGTGCAATACCGCACGTATCTGATCGAACGCTGCCATATAACCATACGGCCTCTAGTACAAACCGTACGATCCTGATCCGTGCAATACCACACGTATCTGATCGGACCCTGCCATATCTCCATACGGCCTCTACAGCGTTTCGCCCGAAAGCTTGAGTAACTGAAAGTGTGGTGGACTCTAAAGACTCGTCAATACTATGGCTGTGGATTTAACCACTAGCACGTCAGAGGTATAAGCCAATACGTGACGGGCCACCAGCTATTGACTAAAAGGGACGTCGATGAGCGAACTCATCCTGACACCCTACTGAGCCTGTCAGTGACAATATCCGTACAGTCCGGTCCGTTCGTCTATGAGCATCGCATGTCGGGCCTAGGGGGTTGGTAAAAGTCAGACCCCCAAAAGCGGTACAAGTCGTGTCGGAGTGTAGCCCAGAACACCCTGAGATACTACTGGAATACCTACCAGTAAATCTCCTGCCTTGGCCAAGGTCTTCATGTAATGGCTCTCCTAGACACAGCGCGACCTCACCCCCAATACCGGGAGAGACGAACCCCTGAAGATCCGCTCACTGCCTCCATGTGGCTCGGGACTGTACCCAACTAAAACCTGTTTGCACGACTCCTTTGAGCTGTGGTAGGGTAGTAATCAAAGTACAGTGGGAACTCACACGAGACAAATGACGATCCCCAGGTCGATGAACTAACCTGTACACATGTCACCAGGGAACTGCTATCTGACGTCAGGTATAAGACCAACTAGCATGTTCCCGGCGAGTCCTGTCCGGTGTACTCATAACCCAATGAGCACCTGTATACATCTTAGGTGAACCAACTGACACCAGTGGCTTGTGAGACCGGCCACCGCCCCTCGTCGGGGTCTCGACTGTATACACTAGTCTACTCTGGAGTATCGATGCCCTATCTCGAAACTCCCATGACTAGGGACCTTTTAAGGATGTGCTTATAGACTACCAGCTCCCACGTATATGATCGCCCTCATACTACCGGTAGTCAAGCAAGAATCCTAGGGGCTCTATCAACGTGCAATAGCGACCTGTCATGTCACCTAAAGCAGTACACGATGATAAAGGTAAACCAGATAGCATACTATCATCTCGAGTAAGACTGTCCTACCGGGATAGGTCCTCCCTCAATCATTGCAATCACGTGCCTGTGATCCAATAATCGACTCTGAGGGCACTATCTCCAACAATCTCCCACTTGCACTCAAGGCTAATTATTGCAATGTCGCATACTCACAGCCCGTGTGATACCGAACACCCAACTCCTCTACTTGTCAGTCTCACAAAACCCGTTTGTGAAACTATTGCGTTCGAGGAATAGCCTCAGTGAGTGGATCCGCCTGTGGTGTTTCTTTCTATGTCTCTTTATATCTCATGTTCGCGGAGAAAGCCATCTCCCGAAATGAGCAATACCTGTCTTAGAATGTCTAGATGTCTGATGGGACCTAGCTCATAAATGAACTCCAAATCCAAACTTCTTAGACTGTATCGTCAACTGAACTTAATCAGTTTCCTGCTCCATGCCACCCTCAGTATTGCCTTGGATCACCTGTCCAAAATACTGCCCCTCGTCAGAAGGAAAAATATAACTCTGACAACCTCCTTGTCGTCCATGTCACCTTGGAAGCCTGGAATGATAATTGTCTCCCAAATGAGGCTGTCGTTATCATATCCCTAGAACATCCACTTATGTTCTAAAACTGCTTCCGACTGTTTCTCCAGGATTGGATCAATGTCAACTTATTGCATCTAGTGTAAGAACAACATCTGGTGTAGTACTTGACCTCTCATGATTGACTAATTGCCTAAGCAAGTGATCTGCCAATCATGCGCATCCCTCTCTACTTTAGCCTATAGAACACCTTTAGAGAGGGTGACTCCATTACCTGCAGGTACACTACCGTGCCAGGAGTCGTCCATTCTAAATACTCTTAGAATGCTGTCAAAGTATCCTGATTGGGAAACCACCCAAATCTAGATCTAAAACCATAGATCTAGTAACCAGAATGTCTGATATAATGTCCAAGTCCTTTGTGGAGAAACCACTGTGTGACGACCAAAGTATAACCGATCGTAGTATAGAAATATCACTTCCTACTACCTTCTCAACAGATCCATCCCCTATTCTGATGACGTCAAACCTATGACTGTCACATCAGAAATAGATGATCTATCTCCGCTACATCTGCTTTAGTCTATAAATAGACATAAGCCTGATGTCCACCAATGCTTCCGCTGCTCCCACTGACTACGACAACCCTCTGGCAGAGTCATATAGACGTGCAATTCTAAAGTTAGTTTAGAACGACGCTATACTCATCCTCCTGCCGGGTCTCGCAGCCTGGAACAACAACAATGGCAAGTGTGGGTAAACAAGAACTTCCCTGTCACCGTCCTTGAGGCTACCGGAGTACCTCTCGGGCGCTTGAAGTTACCCACCTTATCTGCGGAGTGGCCAATGGAATGTCAAATCAGATTGAATCTTTAGGTTCCTTATCAAATCTTCGGTAATCGTTTGCGGTTCTGGAATCACTTCCAGTTCTACCATACTCCCACTACTGTTTTTGAAAAAAATCCATTTTTAATAAAACTGTGGCGAGTCTAGAACAATATTTCTATTGATCTGCCATATGGCAGAAAGTCAACCCTCGTCATAGCCTGGGCCAACCCACAAACAGCCATTACAGAAACGTGCCTTGAGTTATCCAGAGTCTGGTTTTAATCATAAGCCGGACAACTCCCCGTACCTTAACAATGTTAAGATATGAACTGTACTATATCCAATATAGAACCAGAGGCACTGATTTAATTGAACCAGATTCAAATCATGCAGCTATCTCCAGTGCATGTCAACTAAATGGAGAGAGGCCGATCAGCGTTACTCAACTTAGGAATGCTTCCAATTATGAGTAACCTGAAAAAGAAGCAATTTCTCTTTATCATTACTATCAACTGAATACCATACACAAGTATCTACATCTTCGATCACTTTGAAGAATCCCGATACTTGTTATACCTGGTTCTCTACTCTATTCAAATACCTATAACTCCTCAAAACTTAGACCCTGTGTTTCTACGAACTAGAGAAGTTAAAAGTAAACAGAATATAGTATGAGGACCAACCCCTCTGTCCTAGTGGACACTGGACAACATACAATACTCTGTATAAGTCCACCGAGTCTAACAACTCTTTCACTGTGTGTCGTAGGTTGAAAACTGTACTTATGGTTAAGAAGAATTACACCGCTGTTTAATGCTCCTTACCTAACCATCCACTGATATAGGTAAATGTCATCGACATAATATCAAAAGGTATATCTCACTCTATGAAAATAGAGGTACAGATATATCAATTTGAAATTGGTGCACAACAACGGATATTCAAAACCAAATATTTGCCGACCGGCAAACAACCCAGGTGACTTCCTCAAATATCACCGATTACAATGAATCCCGATAAAATGAGGATAATCACCTAATTCCCAATAACTTACTCACACTCATCATCTGTAAAACCATACAGATGTGAGAATCATACCTGGTAAATACATACCCTGGAGTAAGTATCTAATCGGGAAATCAGTTTTCTTTTAACATTACACAGTTGAACTGAAACATTGAAATGTTTCGATGGGGTATCCTGGTATTCCTAGTAATGCCTCTTACCATTATCCAGATTCACGACTATAACCGTATAATTCTTTGCCACTTCTCTAAATCCCTTTATATGTCTTTAGTCATTACCTTCTGCACACCCCTTTAGGCCAATTGGTTTTCTTCCTTCCCTACCGTTCGGCACCAGCCTATGGTTTGGAAGAAGACTATCCAATAAGCATAATGGGTGTACTGTCCTAATCCTAGGAGCTCTCGCAATGCGAGAGAAGGTGAGGATAAAAGACAACCGAATAAACTTTATTCCTATTTCTCCTGGACCAGAATCCATCCCCGAACTGGAACAAGTTCCTTTCGAGTTCGTATATAACCATACGATGGAGTATCCAATAAACTGTGGATCTTCGTAGTGATACGGAGTGTCCTGGAGAAATACAAAGGTGATTTAGGATTGGCGAAGAAATATTTGGTTTGGTCGTGAATATCAGTCGTAATTTACTTTGCCCTCTCACTAATCTCTTGCTTTGTCTTAATCTTAATACCTTCTGCACACCATCGTTATGCTAATTGATTTTCTTCATTCCCCACTGTTCGGCACCAGCCTAAAGTTTGGAAGAAGACTATCCAATTTGCATAATAGGTGTACTATCTCCTAAACTAAGGAGTACTCGTAACTTGAGAGAAGGTAAAAAGGAAAAGACAACTGAATAATCCTATCCGTTTTCTCCAGAACCGGAAACCATCCTCGAATAAATTCCTTCGAGTTCGTATCTAACCATACGATGGCTTTGTCCAATGGAAGTGGACGTTCGCAGTAATACGGGGTGTCCTGGAGAAAAGGGTAAAAGTAAGAGTGGCAATGAGGTCTGCAACTCTGACAATCCAAAAGCCAGTGTTAAGAAGGTTCGGTCAACTTGGTCACTGAGTCATAGTCTAGGGTCGGGTCAATGGTCGCTGCCAGAGAGAGAGAGAAAAGAAACACTCAGCGTGCACTCTATCCTAGATCAGAATGGTTACCAATTTATCTAATCTGGAAACCTCCCATTGTACCTCAAATTCTCCTCCAAACCTGAAAGAAGAATTAGTCGGGGGCACCCGAGGAGTAAACTAACTCATCAGTGGGAATCGGGATCCAACTATCATCGCATGACAACGTGACGGAATCCGCTCACGGTATCACACTCCAGAAGGTATGCGCATATCTGGCAAGTTTCAGTTCTTTTGAAACTCTCGATGTGATTTTTACCCTATGCTCTTATGACCTTGGCGTGAGGTCAAAATATCATAAGTCACATGTCAAGTTCTACCCATCATTGTCCAGGTTAATTTGAACCCACCCGTACATACCCTTGACGTAGGCCAAAATAGTAGTACGACTGTCCCAAACCAACGCATCTATCTATGCAACAGATAAATACCCGGCAGCTACCAAACGCTATGCCTTGGCGTGAGGTCAAAATACATAGCTTGAATACTACCGAATATTTAACTGAAATGATGGAGGGCTACGAATGGTTTCTGGCGAAAACCTTTAACGTAATGAACTTGATATCGTTGAAGGAACGGATAGCTTTTTAGAAAATATAGTGACGAAAACCTTTACTAAAGAGGTCACTCCCGGTGAAGGGATCTCGGCTCTTTCCCCGTAGAATGAGGTGCAGAATATTCCAACTGAATACCACGATGCAAAGCAAAAAGCAATCGGCTATAGTGAAGTTAATGCCCTGACGCAAACTTCTGTCCAAGGGGTCACTCCCGGTGAAGGGATCTCGGCCCTTGCCTCGTCGACTGAGGAGCAGGATATTCCAAATGAATACCACGATGCAAAACAAAAGTGAACGTCCTTGCAATAACAGATTTTTGAAAAGTGTTCCAACAACATCAGAATAGGTTTGTTTTAACTTGCATTGATCCGAATCAACGCAGTCCCATCAAATGATCACACCACAAAGAACGAAAATATACTGACGTACATATATGCCATCCGCATTCGCCACTGGGTCCCGTCATCACCCGTTAGGTTAGCTAACTAACGGCAGAGCGGGGACTGGACTAGCGCGGATGTAAAACATATACAACATCTACTAATATATATACCAATATATTATATTTCGCTCAAGGCGTGATAAAATGCAACATCACAGAAATCTACAGCATCACAGAACAATATAGATATCTGGGATCCCCGGGTTTCACAGAGCTACTACTGAAACCCGACGTTCCCCTGGTCGTGTGGATAGCCTGTGCAATGAAAACCTAGACCCCTACGGGCGCGGCAAGTTACCCGCCAAAACCTGAAGCGAGGCAGCCCCATTCAGTACCGTGAATGGACCACCCAGCACTTCACGGAATCCGGTAACTTGGGCACCCCTCCTGGGTCAACCTATACCCCCTACGAGTGCGGCGAATAGCCCACCAATTCTAGAGTGAAGCCCCTTCCGTCTCAATGCCATGAGATGCGGGCTTGTTGCCCTCTAGAACCTGGCTATCCGTGCACCCCTCCGCGGGGTAATCCTAGTACAGAAAGTAAAATATACATACAACGGGTTCATCGACCGCAACCAGGCCGTGCCCCAAAAGAATAATACAAACTGGCAGTGACGGCAGTCCACATGTCGGACGCTCGCCCCGCAATATCAAATGTACATAATACAACCACAACTGTACTAGCATTGCATCCAGGCTATCCCCCACGACCGATCCGCAACATCACAGAAAAATACATAGAACATCAACGTGAAAGTCACGTTCGCAAATCCGTCTAACCGGGCTATAGCAGTTAGACCGGATTTACCGATCAAGTGACATTCACGGTCGCAGATATAATGTAAATACTGTGAAATAATGTGTTTAAAATATCCGATCGATCAAAAATTAACAAGTGGGCCCCCAATCAATACTGTAGCACTCACAGAAAACCTGGGCCCAATTTTAATATTCCAAAACCCCTAAAAATAGCCCAGAAGCCCACTGGAAAAAAAAAACGATGCATTGACGGCTCCAATGTGCGGCGGAACCGCGGCCCCAGGGGGGTTTTCGCCGCGGTTCCGCGCTCCAATCGTCGACTGAATGTATCGAATTTTTCCAGTAGTCTTAGAATTTCCAGTACATTAGTTTTCTACAACCTGAAAAATTTTTCGAGCAAGAAAAAATTCAACAGAAAACTGATGTGAGGAAAAAAGTAGATTTTGGAATTTTGGTCGATCGGAAATGCAAAACACATCAAACGAAGCTAGACGAAGTTAATGGCGAGGCTCTGATACCACTGTAAGTGCACGGCGGCGCCCCGGCCGTCAATCCGACGCCGGAATGCGGAAGCGGTGATAAACTTTAATTTTGCGGACTTAGCAAACCGGCACCACCGCGCACTAAACCCCGGATCGGGCCATTAAACTAGATCTAGCAAAGTACAAGAAGGGGGAAGAGATATACCGAATGATCCGAGTCCTTCGGTCTTCGTCTCCACTCCGATCTCCCGTGGACGCTTCGTCCTTCATCTCCTCGTTGTCGCCTCTTCGCCGGAAGGGCACCACATCGCCTGCATCTTTTACGGGCTCCCACCTCAATACCGAGGCAACTCGGACGCGAAGCTGGCGAGTCGACGCGTCCAAGATTTGCTGTAGGAAGTGTAGTGTAGAGGCTATGTCTCATTTGGGTTCGTTGCCATTTGAAGATGATGGAGGAAACAAGATAAGAAAAATGGTGCTTGCATTTTTCTTAACATGAAAAGAGATCAAAATGCTACACTCTCAAAATGAAGCTCTCATCTTCTTCTCTCTCAACCATGAAAAAACTTTCTCATCTTAGAAATGGTGGAGGAAAGAATATGAAGCATGAAGGGAGGTGATGGTAGGAGCACAAGTGGTGACCACATCCAAAACATCATCATCACAAAACTCAAATCCATATCAAATCCATTCACTTCACAATAAATGCATGAAAAGCAAAGATGCTTTCATAATAAATACATTTGCAAGAAAAACCTCCACAATGTGTTATTTGCAAACTTGCAAATAACCCCCTCCATCGGAAAAGTCCGGCCGGGAAAGAACAAAGGAAAACCGGCCGGAACGGAATGCAAACTGGCAACTCCAGAAAACTGGTCCCGTAATAAATTTCAGGAAACCCCCGATACTGTGCATACACACCCGCATCTGTATTCCGTCCGGATACAAATGCAATGAGACAAAATCTACACTGTACTATACTAGGATCCGGCTTAAACCAAAGCCGGCTAGTAATATCCGTCCGATCCTGATCCGTGCAATACCGCACGTATCTGATCGAACGCTTCCATATAACCATACGGCCTCTAGTACAAACCGTCCGATCCTGATCCGTGCAATACCGCACGTATCTGATCGGACCCTGCCATATCTCCATACGGCCTCTACAGCGTTTTGCCCGAAAGCTTGAGTAACTGAAAGTGTGGTGGACTCTAAAGACTCGTCAATACTATGGCTGTGGATTTAACCACTAGCACGTCAGAGGTATAAGCCAATACATGACGGGCCACCAGCTATTGACTAAAAGGGACGTCGATGAGCGAACTCATCCAGACACCCTACTGAGCCTGTCAGTGACAATATCCGTACAGTCCGGTCCGTTCGTATATGAGCATCGCATGTCGGGCCTAGGGGGTTGGTAAAAGTCAGACCCCCAAAAGCGGTACAAGTCGTGTCGGAGTGTAGCCCAGAACACCCTGAGATACTACTGGAATACCTACCAGTAAATCTCCTGCCTTGGCCAAGGTCTTCGTGTAATGGCTCTCCTAGACACAGCGCGACCTCACCCCCAATACCGGGAGAGACGAACCCCTGAAGATCCGCTCACTGCCTCCATGTGGCTCGGGACTGTACCCAACTAAAACCTGTTTGCACGACTCCTTTGAGCTGTGGTAGGGTAGTAATCAAAGTACAGTGGGAACTCACACGAGACAAATGACGATCCCCAGGTCGATGAACTAACCTGTACACATGTCACCAGGGAACTGCTATCTGACGTCAGGTATAAGACCAACTAGCATGTTCCCGGCGAGTCCTGTCCGGTGTACTCATAACCCAATGAGCACCTGTATACATCTTAGGTGAACCAACTGACACCAGTGGCTTGTGAGACCGGCCAACGCCCCTCGTCGGGGTCTCGACTGTATACACTAGTCTACTCTGGAGTATCGATACCCTATCTCGAAACTCCCACGACTAGGGACCTTTTAAGGATGTTCTTATAGACTACCAGCTCCCACGTATATGATCGCCCTCATACTGCCGGTAGTCACGCAAGAATCCTAGGGGCTCTATCAACGTGCAATAGCGACCTGTCATGTCACCTAAAGCAGTACACGATGATAAAGGTAAACCAGATAGCATACTATCATCTCGAGTAAGACTGTCCTACCGGGATAGGTCCTCCCTCAATCATTGCAATCACGTGCCTGTGATCCAATAATCGACTCTGAGGGCACTATCTTCAAAAACTTTAAGGGGCTATTGACCAATTCAGATTGGGTGGGGATTTCATCACCCTTCCCAGGACCCCAGAAATCACTTAAAGCATTTGCATTGACCACTCTTGATTAAAAAATATTAGACTCAGCCCTAAGGACTTCGAGCTCAATAGGACAGAGGACTAGTATAGGCATCGGCCGTTTATCCTAACCTGTCTTTGCGGTGCCTAGGAAAGTGTGTCAAGGCTAGTGGTTTTTAAATAGGCCCACAGTGTGGTTCCTTCCCACTTACCTGGCACTTACCTGGCCGCAACTGATGGTGAAGAGGCGGTTTGAGGTCCTATCTCTAGCCCTTTGGAACAGTTAGGAGCTGTTTAGCTGACCTAGGTGACCCTAGACTTAGGCCTGATTATGCATGTGTGGTTAATTGCATTTGTGTCATAAGTCTCTTTTCAAAAAATCTTTTTGCAAAAGCTCACATAAAAAAAGAAAAAGGAAAAATCTTTTCAAAACTTGCAACTTGTCGCTAAAGAAATCTTTGCACTCACCTACACCACTTCTTCTCATTGACGTTTTCTTACCTCCACATTCTGTCTTTCATCTTTCGACTACACTAACCCTTTTAGTGTATGTCCGGTTGGACTAGGGACCCTAGCGCCCGGTTAGTCCGTGTTTCGTTGGTACCGACCGACGAACCTTTCGACTCCGAAGTCGAAATCCTGTCCACTTCTTCACTTTCACCATCACATTCTTCTTCCGAAGGTATGTCGGGATACAATCCTAACAACACCTTACCGACGGGAATGATTCCACCTCTAGGTGCGAATAACCCGAATCTCCCGCCTGTTGAAGCGCCCGCACGAGTCGCGCTCCAGGATCTTTTCTATCCCGTCCGCACCACCCTTCCTACTTGTCTTTCCCTCCCACCGGCTAATGGGGACAATTTTGAGATCAAACCCCACTTCATCAATATGCTGCCTAAGTTTCATGGTTTGGAATCCGAAAATGCATATATCTTTATCAATAAATTCCAAAACGTGTCTGCTATGATGAAAACAACCCAATTAAGTGATGACGCTATAAGGCTAAGGGTCATTCCTTTCACCTTATGTGACTTAGCCGAGAAGTGGCTATACAGCACAGCATCACATTCAATTAGAAATTGGGACGAGTTTGTGAAAGCTTTTCTTAAAAAGTTCTATCCTCATCATAAACCTGCTAGAATCCGTAACGAGATTATACAATTTTCTCAGCTTCCTTCGGAACCATTTTGGAAGTGTTTTGAAAGATTTAAAGACCTACTCGTTCAATGCCCTCATCATGGGATCGGAAGTTGGCAATTATGCCAAACATTATACGAGGGATTGAACCCGGCAACGAAGCAGTTGCTAGAAACCATCTGTCAAGGTCACTTTCTAACCAAATCAAGTGAGGAAGCGTGGCAGTTTCTTGAGGACCTTAGTGAACAAACAATTCAATGGGAGAGCACCAAGACCACATCATCTTCTTCTAGTGGTCAATCTAGGGCAGGCATACATCAATTAGATGTATCGATTGCTATGAAGGCCGAGATGGCTGCTCTTACGAAAAAGCTAGAAGCGCTTGAGACCAAAATCTCATCGCCTTCTCCTGCCCCCGTTGCACCTCCACGAACTGTTTGTGCTTGTTGTTCGGATCCATCACATCTCACCGAAGAGTGTCCTCACACAGCTTCTACTCAAGGAAAAGATCAAGTCAATGCCGCCTTTCAGCAACGACAAAGAAATGATCCTTACTCTTCGACATACAATCCGGGTTGGAAGCGCCACCCAAATTTCGCTTGGAACCAAAATCAACAATCCCAAGGAAACAACAATTTTCAAAGAGCTCCTCCTCCACAACAACAAGCACCTCCACAAACTCAATTTCAGCAACCTCTCCAACAGCAACCGTACCCTAATCAAATGAACAATTTTGTACCCAACAATTTTGTTCCCCCTCAAAATGCTATTAGCTCGCTCGAAAGAAGTCTAGAAGCGTTCCTAAAGCAATCTGCACAGTCCACAGCTAGGATAGAGACTTCTGTTCAATCTTTGGTGCAAAACAGTGCCTCACACGATCAAAGCATCAAAGCTATTGAGGCACAAATTGCACAACTCAACGCAACATTGAAAGAGAGACAGAAAGGAAAGCTTCCGTCTCAACCACTCCCAAATCCCGGTCACGCACATGTTGCACATGAACAGCAGAATCATAACGTAAATGCTGTGACCACGTTGAGATCCGGAAAGGTGCTGCAAAACAATGTGGGTATTAACCATGACACCCCTGCCGGTGGTTCTTCATCTTCTTCTTCTTCGTTAGAGCCTATTCTCCATCCTTCACATGGCTCTACTTCTTCTAGCTCGAACGGACCCACTTCTCACAACACGAACACATCTACACGGGGTTCCGTTCCAACTCAACAATCTGATCCGCAAAAATTGGACTCAACAACTTTTCAAAATGTTCATTTTCCAAATCGGCTGAGATCCAATAAACCCACTCCACAGATGGAGAAGATTGTAGAGTTGTTCAAACAGGTTAGCATAAATATCCCTCTTTTGGATGCAATCCAACAAGTTCCTTCATATGCAAAAATCTTAAAGGACTTATGCACCAAAAAGAGGAAGTCACAAGTACCAAAGAAAGTTTTTGTGGCTAGTGCTGTTAGTGATGCTCTTGTCAATTCTTTACCCCCAAAACACAAGGACCCCGGTTGTCCCACTATTTCGATCACAATTGGGAACAAGACCATCAATAGAGCACTATTAGATCTTGGTGCTAGTGTCAATTTGCTACCTTATTCGGTGTACGAACAATTAGGCATTGGAGAGCTTAAGCCCACTCATTGTACTCTCCAAATGGCCGACCGATCAATCACCCACCCTAGGGGAGAGTTGGAGGATATGTTAATTAGAGTAGGGGATATCATTTTCCCCGTTGACTTTATTGTCATGGATACACAACCTGTCGCTAACCCCCGTAATCAAATTCCGGTGATACTTGGTCGACCATTCCTCACGACTTCTAACGCGGTAATCAACTATCGTAACGGTTCAATGAATCTATCTTTTGGCAATATGACAGTTGAACTCAACATTTTCAAGTTAAGAAGTCAGCCTTGTGAGCCTAATTCTAGCGTACTTGATGTTTGCTCGATCAATGAGATCGCGGAGGAGGACTGTGAGTTCAAAAATTTTATGTTTGATCACAGCAATGTTGATGCCACTAGTGCGTTCCTCCTAGAATCCGACACAGCTTTCATGACGGACAAAGATTATGAGTGTTTCACCTTTGTTGACGATCTTTAAGACTCTCCACCCGAGTTTGAGTCTTTTGCTTTTTCGGATGAGTTAGTTGAACCATCCGACTCGGTAGCGTACACTCGATTTGAACCTTTGATGGAATCCTTCGAGTTTGAAACAGTTACTCCATTGTTACCATCTATTGTTTCACCACCTAAACTCGAACTAAAGCTTTTGCCGTCGCACCTAAAATATGCTTATCTAGGTGAGAATGAGACCTTACCCGTTATCATATCTGCCTCTCTAGCTCTCGAGCAAGAGAAGGCTCTTTTAATGGTCTTACACAATAATCGGCAAGCTTTCGGCAGGTCTATGGCGGACATCAAGGGGATTAGTCCCCTCATAGTCGAAGATCATATACACTTGATGGATGATGCCAAGCCGGCAAGGGATCCACAAAGACGCCTCAACCCCATTATGAAAGAGGCAGTCAAGAAGGAGATTGTTAAATGTCTTGATAGTGGTATCATTTACCCTATCTCGGATAGCCAATGGGTTAGCCCCATTCATGTCGTGCCAAAGAAATCGGGCATCACGGTCATTACCAATGAGGCAAATGAGTTAATTCCCACTTGCACCCAAACAGGGTGGCGAGTTTGCATCGACTACCGAAAACTCAATGCCTCGACAAGGAAGGACCACTTTCCTTTACCTTTCATTGACCAAATGCTAGAACGATTGGCGGGGCACGAGTTCTACTGCTTTTTAGATGGCTATTCCGGTTATAACCAAGTCCCCATAGCCAAAGAGGATCAAGACAAGACCACATTTACTTGTCCCTTTGGCACTTTTTCTTATCGTCGCATGCCCTTTGGGTTATGCAATGCACCCTCTACATTTCAGCGGTGTATGATGGGGATCTTTTCGGACATGGTGGAGAAGTTTTTGGAAATCTTTATGGATGACTTCTCCATTTTTGGTGACTCCTTCGACGAGTGTTTACGACATCTTGACGCAGTTCTTACCCGCTGTAGGGATAAGAACCTAACTTTGAATTGGGAGAAATGCCACTTTATGGTACGAGAAGGCATTGTCTTAGGACATGTCATCTCGCAAAATGGCATAGAGGTTGATAGAGCCAAAATTGAAGTCATTTCTAATCTTCCTCCTCCTAAATGCGTCAAAGATATCCGAGCTTTCCTTGGGCATGCCGGTTTTTATAGACGGTTCATCAAGGATTTTAACAAGATTGCTAGACCCTTGACTCTCTTATTGGCCAAGGACACAACTTTTGATTTCGACTCAACTTGCATAAAAGCGTTTTAGTCTTTGAAACACTCTCTCATTTCTGCGCCCATTCTTTCATCTCTAGACTGGACGCGCCTTTTCGAAATTATGTGCAACGCATCAGATTTTGCCATTGGTGCTATTCTTGGACAGCACATTAACAAGATGCCGCACATAATTTACTACGCTAGCCGAACATTAAATGAGGCCCAATTAAACTACACAACGACAGAAAAAGAGTTTTTAGCGGTTGTGTTTGCACTTGAAAATTTTCGGCCTTATTTAATCGGCTCTCCAGTTATTGTGTATACTGATCATTCAGCTCTTCGCCACCTTTTTGCGAAGAAGGATGCTAAATCGAGGCTCATACGTTGGATCCTCTTGCTACAAGAATTTGACCTTGTCATAAGGGACAAAAAAGGATGTGAGAACGTAGTGGCTGATCACCTTTCACGACTTCCCTCTTCGCCTACACTTGAACTTCCAATCACTGATGTTTTTCCCGATGAGCAACTCTTGACCGTTTCTTGCGAACCATGGTTCGCCGATATTGTAAACTACTTAGCCACCGGCTTGATACCTAAAGATTGGTCGAAACAAGATATACTTCGATTCTTGTCCCAAGTAAAGCATTTTTACTGGGATGAACCTTATCTTTTTAAATACTGTTCCGACCAAATCATTCGTCGGTGTGTACCAGAAAATGAGGTTAAGTGTGTGCTGTCTTTTTGTCACGATCAAGCATGTGGCGGGCACTTTGGCCCAAAGAAGACAGCCGAGAAAGTCTTGCAATGTGGTTTCTATTGGCCACGACTCTTCAAGGATGCATATGAATATTGCAAGACTTGCTCCCGGTGCCAACACTTGGGCCGGATATCACGGAGAAATGAAATGTTGCTCTAACCGATTTTGGTTGTGGATATTTTTGATGTTTGGGGTATAGACTTCATGGGACCATTTCCTAACTCTTTTGGAAATATGTATATTCTTTTGGCTGTTGACTACGTTTCAAAATGGGTTGAGGCTGTGCCTAGTCGAACGAACGACAACAAGATTGTTGTTCGATTTCTTAAGGAACACATCTTTTCTCGATTTGGGCACCCTCGCACGATAATAAGTGATAATGGTTCTCACTTTTGCAATAGGACTTTTGAGTCCATAATGCGCAAATATTCTATCACCCATAAGCTGTCAACGCCATACCACCCCCAAACAAGTGGGCAAGCCGAGGTCTCTAATCGGCAAATTAAGCAAATCTTGGAGAAAACGGTTTCCAAAAACCGTAAAGATTGGTCACTCAAATTGATCGATGCACTATGGGCTTTCCGTACTGCATACAAGACCGATCTTGGCATGTCTCCATACCGGCTTGTTTACGGGAAGGCTTGCCACCTCCCAGTAGAAATTGAGCACAAAGCATTTTGGGCTATCAAAGAGCTGAATTTATCTTTAGGAGATGCGGGCAGCAACCGAAAGCTGCAGTTGAATGAACTAGAAGAGCTGCGGGATGAGGCATATGATAATGCCATAATTGCTAAAAACCGAGCTAAGGTGTTCCACGATAAACACCTTTTGCGTAAAACATTTAAACCTGGTCAACAGGTTTTACTCTATGATACTCGGTTACATTATCACCCCGGCAAGCTCCGTTCTAGATGGAGAGGACCTTTTGTAGTCCGCACCGTCTATCCGCACGGTGCGGTTGATCTTGAAAATCCTGAAGACGGTACTTTATTCAAAGTGAATGGGCATCGATTGAAACCGTTCTTCACAGCGGACCCATCGGAGGAGCTCCTGTTTTTGCAGGAGCCGATCTACACTGATTAATTTTCCTCCACTTTCACCCCCGAATTTCCAATTAACTTTTTCCAAAACATTATTTCAAATAAGTTTGGGGGTGTGTATAATATGTAAATATAATTGCCGACATTATCGACCCACTTGGTGCAGTATGACAGTGAGGACACTGTCCAGTTTAAGTTTGGGGGTATGCTCGGTAAGTTTTCTTTCTTTGCATTCATATGTATATTTTTGCAATGCACATTTATATAAAAAATCATAAAAATTTGAAAAATTTGAAAAAAAAAATTAGAAAATGAAAAACCCATAAAAATTTAAAAATTGAAAAATTTCAAAGATTATAAAAATTAATGTATTCAATTTTGGTTAATTGACTTGAGTTTGATAAATAGGTCAACTGGCTAGGAAAAACTAGATCTTAGTCTTTGTAAATTAAAAACCCTAAAAATAACCTTCCTTAAAGTCTAACGATAGAAAGTATATGTCTTTGTAGTTTATTTAGAAATAGGCAAATTTTGAGTTCACTTCTTGGGCTAAGTTGAAACAAAGGAAAAAGTATTGATATTTTATTAGAGTACAAGTTTGAAAGATAATTCCTAACTTAAGTCCAGATTCTGAAAACGTATACCCTATAAATTGCACAATCACGCACCTTGAAACTTGGAATAGTAGAGGAGACCTTGAAATGCTCTTGTCTAAAGTCCTTAGCACAATAAAAAATGAAAAAAAAGTGAATAAAGAAAAAAAAATGGACACAGGTTTTTGTGATTACTTAAGGCTAAAAAAATAGAAAAATATTTAGCGAGGGTGCTTCATCACCTAGTGCCTTAGACCAACTGGTTTGGGAGTCACTGCTAAAGCCTTGGGTGTTACAAGACTAGGAAGTACGCTTTAAAGTGCTAACGCATCTTGTAATCGGTTGTTGGTACCTCAAGAAGTATTAACGGTCGCATGAAGGATGTGTAAGCGAAATTCAACAATTAATAAGTGCTTTGGACAACGGACGAGAGTATGATTGCTTGATTTGAATTTCCAAGTGTAGGCGTGATATTTACACACACGTGGGGATATGTGATTAGAGTTTAGATGAGAGAAAGGAATGAAGAATAGAACTTGTATCTTTAGTAGAGTTGATAAAAATTCCTAAGTGGAGATGGAACCCTAGAAGGAAAACTTAAGAAATGCCGAAAGCTAAGTAAGTCTATAGAACATATATAATCTTAAGTTAAATGATGAGGAAGTGTGAAGAATATGGGTGGATAATTTACGGGTTGACGATAATAGACTTCCTTGTTAGAAAACCTAATTGGAAAACAAAAGTCGAAAAGCCAAATTGATAGGATTTTGTGGGTAGTATCCACTGAAAACCCTCAGGAGACAACACTACTCCTACTAGGGACACCTAGAGGTTTAATGGCTTGTTGCACGTGCTCAGTGCAATCGCGTTTCCCTGCGAAAGTGCGGCTAGGTTAGATTTTTATCGAGAATAAAAAATAAGTTTGCTCGAGGACGAGCAAAAGATAAGTTTGGGGGTATTTGTTCAAATCATAATATTGCATTTTACAATCCCCATTCTTACGCATTTTACAATAAAAACAGGTGCTTTTGACGCATGTCTGCTACATAGTACAGGGTACAGGTTCTTGGAGCAAAAACAGTGAAAAAGACAAAAGACGACAGAAAAAGGGACTTTTGACCAACAAATAGGAGGATCTTAGTAAAGCCTAGAAGAAGAACAGTTCACCATCAACAAGGCAACGCAAGGTCCAAGAATACAAAGCAGACGGTTAAAAATCCATTGCAAAGTTTTCACTAAGGATCTGGAGCTAATGTAGAAGCCCAATTGATAAAAGAACCAAAGAACCAGAAGCCCAAAAAGACCCAAAACAAAACCCCAAAATTTCAGCAATCAAGCTCACCAAAGGGCCGCGGAACCGCGGCCCAAGCCAGCCATTGCCGCGGTTCCGCGGCCATATGAAGCCCGTATGCGGAGAAAATTTACCAAAATGTTGTTGCGGCTTTGGAAAGATTTCCTAGGGGTATATTTGTAATTTTAGATATGCGGATCAACTGTTGCCCTAGGGTTTCTATATCCTATAAATAGAACCCAAACCCTTGTATTTTCTCATGCCTCTATTCATGAATAAAATTCTGTTTTCTTGAAGTTAGAGCGCATCAATCGTAAGTAGGTTATTTTTCTTGCCCTAGTTCTAGTTTTTTTATATCTGCCCTTGGTAAATTCTTTACTTGCCCTAGTTTAATTTAGTTTAGAATTTTATTAACTTGCAATAGATATTTCTTCTCTTTAATAAAATCATGTCTTTCTTCATCCCCTCAATGAGCGAGTAGTTTCCTCGCTTGTTAGGGTTAGGAATAGGGAAGGATTTGAGAGATGAAGATCTCTCATCTCTTTTCTTTGCCAATTTTTTTATGAAAATTAGAACTCCATGCATACCTTCTTATTCCGCTCCCTACGGCACTCTACCCTCGAGGTAACGGTGATTCCGTAGTCTAAAGGCCCGGATTTTAAGGTTTTCCATGGAGGTTAGGGTAAAGATTAAGAAAGGAAGGACAAGGATCTAGAGGAAGAATCAATCTTCCCAATCATCCTAATCCCCTTTGTTAAGATTTACCATAACACTAATATGATATCTTTAATTAAAGGCAATGGAAAGAGATGTAGATCTTTGTTTACCAAATTTTTCCTAAACCTAATCCTAGCAAGTTTCTAATCCTAGTATCATACAACTTCAATTTTTAGGTTTAATTATAAGACCCAACATCATTTGGAATTAACTCGTAAGAACTTAAAGGAGATTTACACATCCCTGTGGACCGACCCGTATTCATCGGCTAGCTAACAAGCGACGCCGTTCTTGATTGCGGTAAATATTTTTGATCGACAAAACATCTCTAAATCAACAGTTCCAGAAATTTTTCTAATGTCTGCTCCAGACTAGTCTTGGGTTGATAAGGGGTTTCAGTATAAGATTGAAATTCCTGTGGATAATTAAAACTCCCAAATAACTGATTAGAAGAACTGTCTAGAGTAGGTGGAAAAGTCGGATTGGATTGATAGGAATAGAATGGTTGCGAAACTTGTGTAGGAGTAGGATCAATATTATGATAAGAAGAATATTGATATGGGTTGGTTGGTTGGCTATTTTCAATAGACATCTTATATGCTACAAACCGCATATCAAACTCTTCTCTGGACAGTGGTGGTGATGGTTGATATTGGTCCGGGTTGAAACTTTGGCCTCTAACCCTAGCTATATGCTCAGCAATGGACATTCGTCTAGGGGTTTCCTCACTCTGGGTATGAACTGAAACAGGTGTAGGATTAGGATACGGTTGATAAGACCTAGACTGAGATGGCCAACTGTTTCTTCCCTCTTGTTCTATATGATCTCTTATGGACATGGAAGAGCCGGACGGTATACCGAAGGGATTACGAAAACAAGAAATATCTGGTTGTGGACAGCAAAGCTCGGCAAGTGTTCTTCTGTTAAGGTCACCCATTTATAAGAAGAGAAGAAGGGGGAAGGGGTAAAAAGGGGAGAAAATAATTGGTTTGTTTTGAAAAATGACGGATTTAGACAAATCACACAAAAATGCACAAACAACCCTAGAACTATGGTTACCTAGGTCCAGTCTCTAGACCGCTCCTAGACTTCCAAAGGACAAGCCGCAGGATCAATCCTCTACTGCCTCTTTACTATTCTTGTAGCCAGGTAAGTGCCAGGTGAGTGGGAGGCTCCCCACTACGAAAGTAGTGGTCCTAATTAAGTAACCACTCGCCTTGGACACACTTGCCTAGGCACTACAAAAGTAATGCGGATAAGCGATAGATTACCCACGACCTTCCTCTGTCCTTATTGAGCGCGACAGTCTTTAGAGTCTGGTCTAGATATTTTTTTAAATTAATGTAGGATTGATGCAGATGCTCGGTTTGTGATTTGTGGGGCTTAGGAAGGGTGATGAAATCCCCACCTAATCTGGATTTGGTCTTGCACCTTAAAAATCCGTATTAAAATATGCAAAAACAAACCGCAAAATAAAACTTTGCAAAAAGATTTTTGAGCGGCGATATTTTGCAAAGAATCCTGCAGAAAATAGATTTTATTGGATTTGAGAGGAGAGAGAAGGAGTTAAGAAAGATACCAGAGAAGTGTGAAACCCTAGATCTCCTGTTTCCTTAAGTCCGTGACTCCGGATTCCCTCGCAAAATTCACACACAAATCGTTAAATATGAAATTTGCAGTTTTGTTTTAATAATGATATGAATCGTCTAAGAATTCAACACAAATTGTTAGTGTATATGCCCTAGAGGCCATTACTGTATCATACTAGTTTGTATATTACTTAATGGAAGCTTGGGATATTCACCTTGTATAAACAATCTTGCTCAATATAGTAGTATGCTACTTGGTTTGTTTCTACTTCAATGTGTACATGTGTTTATTTTAGCATATCACCTATACACATTAGTGGAGCCCTTAGGATCTTTGCTTGATTACCAGCGTTGTGATGGCAGTCACACTAGTGGGGGCTGGGTAATCTATAAGTACATCCTTATACAGGTCCCTAGTCGCAGGACTATCGAGACAGGGCATCGATACTCCGGAATAGACTAGCGCATGCGCTTCTCATCCCAGTGTGGGAGATGGTCTGTCCCACAACCATCAGTACGTCGTACTGGAGATAGTATACGGGTGCTCGTTAGGTTACGAGTACACTGGACAGGACTCGTCGGGAACTGACAGGTTGGTATTATACCTATCGTCAGTTATCAGTTCCCAGGTGACATGAGTACAGCTTAGTCCCCTGACTTGATACTGTCACTTCGCCTCGAGTGTGTTCCCACTGTACTTTGATTACTACCCTACCACGGCTCAAAGGAGTCGTGCAAACAGGTAGTAGTTGGGTACAGTCCCGAAGCACTTGGAGGCAGTGACGGTTAGACAGGATTCGTCTCTCCCGGTATTAGGGGTTGACATCGCGCTGTGTCTAGGAGAGCCATTACACGAGTAGTCCCTGGCCAGGGCAATCGAGATATACTGGTAGGCTTCCAGTGTTATCTCAGGGTGTTTTGGGCTTCACTCCGACACGACTTGTACCGCTATTAGGGGACTGACGTTTACCGCCCCCTAGGCCCGCCATGCGATGTATCAGACGAACAGACCGGACTGTACGGAGATTGTCACATTCAGACTCAGTAGGAGTTCAGATGGGGTTCACCTCGTCAGTCTTCTTATCGGCATCTACCTGGGGACCGTTACGCACAGCTAGTGCCGCTTGTGGTCTGTGGTTAAACCCACTGCCAGCGTAGTGTCGAGTCTTTAGAGTCCCACACAGAGGGCTATTCGCTTTTGGGCAAAACAGAGTAGAGGTCGCATGGTTTTGCGACAGGGTTCGTTCTCATCTGCGCACTTGTGCACGTTTGGAGTCCGGACGGATATTACTAGCGGGCTCTGGTTTGAGCCAGATACTAGTATATGTTTTGGGGTTAGTTTTATCTCATTGTGTTCATGTTCCTCGGAACAAGAATGCGGGTGTGTATGCACAGTTGATCGAGGCGGAGGAAGAGGATTTTCATTAGGGTTTCGGACCGGGTGTGTATGCACAGTTGACAGTCGTCCTTTTCCAAACCCTAATGAATTTATGATATATCAATTAATAATATTAATTAAATGAAATTGTGTCATGGTTGGGTTTGTTGACTTCTTGACCAAGGTTGACTTGTTGACCATGGTTGAAACTTTGACTATCATCATTACATATCAAAGATGCTCTTTGATTCTAGCAAAACCATTTAATGTGTGTAATGATAATTGTCATTCCAAACCATCCATCAACTATTTCATTTAGATTATTATTATTAATTTGATAATTCATTTCATATTATGTTATGGTTGTAAAAAGCCATTTTCATTCTATCATAACACTTCTCTCTCCTCTCTTCTTCTTCCTCCTCCTCTAGTTCAAGGAGACTCACTCTCATGTGTTGAGAAACCCTCTCCTTGAGATAAGAACACCCCAAAACCACTCTCTACTCACTCTAGGGTTAGAGGTCTAGCAAGCCAAAGATCCTAGTTCTCTCAAAGTTCGAGAAAGGAGCCCGAAGGTTGAACCCTCAGGTGGATCCATCTTTGATGGAAGAAGGCGACGAGGAAAGCACCATCCTAGCTCTACAAAGGTTTCAAGAAGAAGGAGATCAAGTTAGGTATAACATCTTTTCCTAGTAGCTAACTCTCTTTAGCTTGGTAGCTAGTTTAGTTTAGAAAAGATCCCGACTTTTGTTAGTCCATGTTGCCTAATGCGCTAAAAATTTGTTTTTTATACCGTTTCCGCCTCCCCGCAAGAACCGGGGTTGGCAACGTGGACTTACAGTGGTATCAGAGCCTAACTAAACTTAAACTAGCTAAGTAGTAAAGTGTATGGAAGTTCAATCGAAAAAATCACAAAAACCTAAACATCAAAAACCCTAACTTTATGTTGAAATTTTTCGTGCTCAAAAGATAAAAAGTTTTACTCCTAAAATCGGCTTAGGGTTTTGTGAAGACACCCACCAAAAACGGTCGCCTGAATCCTTCAAACCGCCGCGTTTCCGCGGCAATGAGCATACATTTACCGCGGAACCGCCGCCGTTTAGGCTCCTCTCACGACCGGGTTTGGTGTGGTGTTCTTCTGGTAGGGTTTTGGGATTTTTAAGATGGTTTATATGTTCCCAGGTTTTCCAGAAAAGAAATTTGTTTTTGGGGTCCTATAAATCCGTATTTTTGGATCGAACTTCACTATACTTTGACTAATATGTTATATCTGTGATGTTTGTATGTATTGAACGTCGGCTAATCGCTATATGTCGATTAGTCGGGGTTATACATATCTGTGATCTGTGATTGATGATGGTATGTGTATATGAATGCGTTGGACTGTCGCGGGTGAATAGCCGGGGTGGATGTGAGATGAGGTTTTCTTTTTCTTTCATTCATGTAATATGTAATTTGATGTAATATTATTTGTATGGCCGCACAACCGGGTCGGGGTTGTAGCCGTCATTGTATAATTCTTTTTACTGTTTTTGCTTCTAGGATAGACCCATGGAGGGGGTGCACAAACTACCGGGTATCTCGAAGTGCCGAGTGGCCTACTCACGGCGTTGAGGGAGGTTGCTCCACTTCGGGTACTTGGCGGGTAGTTTGCCGCACCCGTAGGGGTCTTGGATGGGGTTTTGGCTATTCACCGCGACCGTGTAATCCGCTTTTCGTTGCAGGCTCGAACGGATTGCGGATTCCTAGTATATCCAATGTATTCATCTGTGATCTGTAATGTCTATCATTGCTTTATATTTATAACTATTTAGGCGTTGCTTATGTTTTACAGCCGCGCTAGCCCAGCCCCCGCTCTGTCGTTAGTTAAGTAACCTAACGGGCGATGACGGGGCCCCGTGGCGAATGCGAATGGCATAAGCGTACGTCATATTTTGGTTGTTTTCTGCAATGGTAGGTTTAAATGATGGGACGCATTAAAATAACTAATGCAAGATAATAAACCAAGCAAAAGTCGTTGGAACACTTTCGAAAAACCACTCGGTTCTTTTCAAAACTAACTTTTAAATGCGGAGCTTGAACCACTCCTTTTAAAAGCTATCTCGTTCCATCGATTATATCAAGTTCACTACGTTCACGGTTTCGCCAAAACCATTCGTAGCCCTCCATCATTTCAGTTAAATATACGGTAGTATTCAAGCTATGTATTTTGACCTCACGCCAAGGCATAGTGATTGGTAGCTGCCGGATATTTATCTGTTGCATAGATAGAATGCGTTGGTTTGAGACAGTCGTACTGCCATTTTGGCCTACGTCAAGGGTAGGTACGGGTGGGTTCAAATTAACCAGGATAATTATGGGAAGAACTTGACATGTGACTTATGACATTTTGACCTCACGCCAAGGTCATAAGAGCATGGGGCAAAAATCCACATCGGGAGTTTCATAAGTACTGAAACTTGCTAGCGCTGCATACCATTTGGAGTGTGATAATTCTGGTAGGATTCCTTCGGTTTTATCACGCAATGATATTTGGATCCCGATCCTACTGTGAGTATATGCTACTCCTCGGGAAAACTCTCACTTAACGATCAATGCTATAAACTTAGTAGGTGTCTAGAAAGGTGTTAGCGGGGCTACGCCCACAGGGAAAAGAGGTTACTTAATTAAGGAACTTCGCGAAAGCGTTGGAAAACCTCCCTCGAAGTACCGACACTGGCCTGGCTGAACGGTTAAGCAAGTATTGTACGGTGAGAGTGATCCTGACTAATCCTTTCTTTACGGTTTGAGAAGGGATTCGAGAGACAGTGGGAGCCATCCAGTTTAGACAAATTAAAAACCACTCTAAACTTGCAAGAGCATCATGCTAAAGTGTTTCTTTTCTCTCTCCTAATTGCAGCGACCATTCAACATGACCGGACTTAAGTTATTACTAGATAAAAACATATTGACAGGGCCAAACTACAAAGATTGGCTCAGGAATGTCAAGATGGCAATCACTTACGACAAGTTGGGGTATGTCCTTACCACCAAAGCTCCCCCTGTCCCAGGTCCCACCTCCAGTGTCGCGGATAAGGAAATCCGTAAGACATGGGAGATAGATTGCGCGAAGGCCAAATGCCTCGTACTTGCCTCGATGGACAATGAACATCAGAGGAGGCACGAGAATATGGACCTAGAGTCCATATTTCTCCATACAAAAGAACTGTATGGAGAGCAGTCTCGTATCGCAAGATACGAATGTAGGGTTGCTAGGCACGCGCACAAGGGTCTACAAGGCATCAACCATGCCCGAATAAAAATTTAGCCGTGCCGAACAACCCGAATACGGAACTTTAAACTAGAGATTAGGCGAAAAACAACATGCTAAACAATTTAACACTAAATGAGAGGGATTACAACCTTTGTAGATCCGTTCCTTCACTTCATATGCTCCGTGTTGTGGTCCCTTCGCTGCGATCATCGGGTTCCGGACTCTCGAGAGGTTCCACGAAGAGAAAGACGCAACCTTTGCTTCCGATCTTCGATACTAAGATGATCTACCTCGAAGTTTCTTTAACACAAGCTAACACTCATGAAATGATGTGAACACCCTCATCTAAATGGCAAGGGAAGATGAGGATGATGAAGTAGGAATTTTGCTCTATTTATTTATCTTTTTCTCATAATTATCCATCACAAAAATCAAAGCAAGAAACCATTTCAAGCTTAGAAGAAGAAGGAAGAAGATGATGAATAATGTAATAATCCTTTTGTGATGAATAGGAAAATAATCATATGATAGAATTATGCAACCATGGTCAAGTGAACCTTTGTAGAGAATTAACTAGGGTTAGGGTTTGGGTTTGGTTAAAGCATCACTCACTTCAAAATGTCTTTCACAAAACAAAATGAAAACCTTCTAGAAGCATCTAGAAAGTTTAACCCTAATCCAAACCCTAATCATGTTTAAACTCCACAAAATAAGTTGCATTATTTATCATATCATGTTACAATATTATATATCACATATACAATATTTATCGTAACAAAATAAAATAATACATTTAACATATATCGCATATATATCAATGTATTGCCCGAGTGAGAAAAAGAATCTTTTTGTGAGCAAATATTAGTTAATGCAATTTAATATATCAAATATATTATTATACATTAAATTATCGAATCAACACTTGATCCGACAATCCGGCTATATCTCATATAACCGACTAATATTTATCCGTACCGATTCATCGAATCAACACTTGATCCGATGACCCGGCTGATAACAAATATCGCGAGAATACAATACAATATCACATACCGCATTTATCCTCGGTCCCGCACATATCACATATGTGCTCCTACTCCGTTTTTCCTGAGTCAAGAAACCTCTGTGTAGGACTCTAAAGAATCGTCAATACGCCGGCAGTAGGTGATGATCATATCAAACACCCACAAGCTGCAAGCGGTCAGCTAAACGTAACAGCAACCCAAGTATTGAGCGCTCAGAAGATCAACAAGCAAGCCTGTAACTTCTCCTGTGAATCCAAACAGTAACACTCCCGTACAGTCCGGTCTCGTCGTCTGATATGTTGCATATCTCGCCTAGGGGTGGTAAACGTCAGACCCCAGTAGCTCGATAAGTCGTGTCGATATGAGGTCTATAACAGTTCGAGAAACTACTGATAACACTTACCAGTAAATCTCAGCAACCCTGGCCAGGGATTTCCGGTTATAGCCAATCGAACACAGCACAACATCAACTCCCTATACCGGGAGAGACGAATCCCCTCCTATCGCTCATTGCCTCCATGTGATTCGGGACTGTACCCAAAATCCACCTTTTTGCACGCCCTCTTGGACGTGGTATGATGGAAATCAAAGCACAGTGGGAATCACACAAGACTCTATGACGATCTCGGGTCGACAGACTACTCTGTACCAGTGTCACCGGAGAACTGCCATCTGACGTATGGTATAATACCATCTGGGAGTTCTCGGCGAGTCCGTCCAGTGTACCCAGTCTCCACTGAGCACCCGTACACCATCCTTGATGTCAATCACCGATGGATATGGGATCATCCATCGCCCATCATATGGGTCAAGATGCGTATACGCTAGTCTACTCTGGTGCATCGATGCCCTGTCTCGATACACCCTCGACTAGGAACAGTTATAGGATGTACTCGTCGACTACCATGGCCCCACTAGTATGATCTCATCATAGTCCCAGTAGTCGAGTACATATCCTAAGGGCTTTATCAACATGTAATATAGAGACAATCAGAGTACATGTTAAGATAAAGTACAACCAGATAGCATACTATCATGTCGAGCAAGAAAGTCCTCCCTATATATGTCATAGCATCCACTACAATATACATCGTATGTACAGTAATGGCCTCTAGGGCATACATATAACTAACAACGAAGTGTCGAAGAAGTTGTTTTCGGCAAGGTTGGCCATCGGATCATCGGTAGCGGAACACGTGTTTAAGATGATTGGCTTCATTGAGGAGCTCGCGGAACTTGGAACCACGTTGGAGAATGAGCTCTATACGGACTTGATTCTCCAGTCCCTTCCTTCCACTTACGCCCAGTTTATACTGAACTTCAACTTACAAGAAAAAGAGGTTGAACTTTCAGAACTCCTCAACATGCTGAGGAGCGCAGAGGGCACCCTACATAAAAGTAGGGAAACATCCACTTTGTTTGTAGGTGGATCTTCTTCTTCTAGGTCCAAGGCAAAAGCCAAGGGAAAGAAGAGGAAAGCCCCCGCCAAACCAAGGGGCGGTGTTAGTAAAGTGGATACGAAGGGAAAGGCAAAGGCAACAATGATAGCGGGGAAGCTTGTGGGTAAAGAAGAATGCTTCTATTGTCATAAGAGTAGACACTGGAAGAAAGATTGCAGGGCTTGGAAGGCCAGGACACAGGAACTGAACCAGGTTGCGGCTTCAGCTTCAGGTGTGTATGTTATTGAAAACTGTCTTTTAATAAACTCTACTTCCTGGGTATTGGATACCGGATCAGGATCTCATATCTGTAATTCTTTGCAGGCGTTGAGAAACCGTAAGGTTTTGAAGGCAGGTGACATGACCCTCAGAGTCGCAAACGGAGCTAGCATGGATGCTAAAGCCGTGGGGGACTATCACCTGGGAATGTAAGATGGACATGTTTTGGTTTTGCGTAATTGCTTTTTTGTACCCAACGCAACTTGTAATATCATTTCTGTATCTTTGGTTTCTAAAGAAGGTTATGAATTTGCGTTTGTAAGTAATGTTGTAAACATTCACCTTAATCAAGTTCTGATTGGGTCAGGTACATTGAGCAATGGTATATACGTATTAAACCAACCACAGATTTTCAATGTCCAGAATACACACAAAAGAAAGTCTCCGGAAATCAATCAGACTTTCTTATGGCATTGTAGACTGGGTTACATCAATGAGACACGGTTGACTAAGTTACATAAAGAAGGATACTTGGATCCGTTCGAGTATCAGTCTTATGCCACTTGTGAATCTTGTCTCATGGGAAAGATGACAAAGGCTCCGTTCACTGGACACAGAGAAAGAGCGAGCGAGCTCTTAGGACTCATACACAGTGACGTGTGTGGTCCGATGTCTACACATGCGCAAAGCGGTTATTCATACTTCATTACTTTCACAGATGATTTCTCTAGGTATGGACATGTCTTCTTAATGAAGCACAAATCCGAGGCCTTTGAGAAATTTCGGGATTACAAGAATGAAGTTGAAAAACAAACAGACAAAAGTATCAAGATTCTAAGATCGGATCGAGGTGGAGAATACTTAAGTGCCGAGTTCCTGAATTACTTAAAAGAGAATGGAATTCTCTCTCAGCTTACTCCTCTATACACTCTGCAACATAACGGTGTATCGGAGAGACGGAATCGAACCCTATTGGATATGGTTCGTTCCATGATGAGCAAGGCTGAGTTACCGCGATCTTTCTGGGGTTATGCACTAGAAGCAGCTGCATATCTCTTGAACAAGGCTCCAACCAAGACTGTGCCTACCACCCCATATGAGTTATGGAGTGGGAAGAAACCCTATCTTCAATACCTGAAGATTTGGGGATGTCCAGCTTATGTCAAAAAGTTGCATACGGACAAGCTCGAGGCACGCTCAGTACTGTGCAAGTTTGTGGGATACCCAAAGAACTCCAGGGGGTATCTTTTCTATTACGCAGAGGAACAAAAAGTCCTTGTTTCTCGTAATGCCCATTTTCTGGAACATCAGTTCTTAGAAAAAGAATAAGTGGGTGCGCAATAGAACTGGAAGAAATTCCAGAACCACAAGCTATTACTGAAAGCTTAGTAGAACCAGAGGGTTCGAAAGATCAGGACATTCCCACGCCACTCCGCAGAAGTAGTAGGCAGTCTCATCCGCCCGAGAGATACTACGGTTTTCTCATTGACGGGGATAGAGAGGATTGCATCATAGACTGTGATGAGCCTACTAGCTTCCAGCAAGCCATTCAGAGCGTCGACTCGGTAAAATGGCTGGATGCAATGCGGACCGAAATGGAGTCCATGTACACCAACAAAGTATGGACGTTGGACATTGCTCCAGACGGGGTAAAACCCGTAGGATGCAAGTGGATCTTCAAAAGGAAGATTGGTGTAGATGGACAGGTTGAGACCTATAAAGCTAGACTTGTTGCAAAGGGTTTTCGTCAAAGACCTGGTTTGGACTATGACGAAACCTTTTCTCCAGTGGCTATGCTGAAATCCATTCGGATCCTTCTTGCCATTGCTGCCTTCTACGATTATGAGATTTGGCAGATGGACGTAAAAACCTCTTTTCTAAATGGAAATTTAGAGGAGTGTGTCTATATGGACCAGCCAGAGGGTTTCATTCAGAGAGGGAGCAGCGGAAAGGTGTGCAAGTTGCTTAAGTCCATCTATGGACTAAAGCAGGCATCGCAGAGTTGGAACATCTGCTTTGATGAGACGGTCAAAGAATTTGGCTTTATCAAAAATCCAGATGAACAATGCATCTATAGTAGATTTGTAGCGAGAACTGTAGTATTCCTCGTTTTATACGTGGATGACATTCTCTTAATAGGAAATGACATTCCTATGCTACAATCTGTCAAGGGGTTCTTGTCGCACAGGTTCTCCATGAAAGACCTGGATGATGCCTCATACATCCTGGGGATCCGGATCCATCGTGATAGATCCAAGAGGATATTAGGACTTTCACAGTCCAGGTACATCGACACCATACTGAAGAGATTCAGTATGGAAGATTCCAAGCGCGGTAACCTACCAGCTTGTCACGGGATCACCCTCTCTAAAGAGATGTCTTCCAAGACTGATTTGGAGAGGGATCGCATGTCTATTATACCCTACGCTTCTGTGGTAGGCTCTATAATGTATGCGATGTTGTGTACCAGACCGGATGTAGCTTATGCACTGAGTGTAGTAAGCCGGTATCAGTCAAACCCTGGGGAGAAACACTGGATAGCGGTAAAGAACATTCTCAAGTACCTGAGAAGGACTAAGGAGATGTTCTTGGTGTATGGCGGAAAAGACCTCCAGATCGAGGCCTTTGCTGACTCCAGCTTCCAGAGTGACAAGGATGATTCCAAGTCCATGTCGGGTTTTGTCTTTACCCTCAATGGAGGGGCGTGTTGGAGATAGTGCCCTCAGAGTCAATTATTAGGTCACAGGTACGTGATTGCAATGATTGATGGAGGACCTATCCCGGTAGGACAGTCTTACTCGAGATTATAGTATGCTATCTGGTTTACCTTTATCATCGTGTACTGTTTTAGGTGACCTGACAAGTTGCTATTACACGTTGATAGAGCCCCTAGGATTCTTGCTTGACCACCAGCAGTATGAGGGCGATCATATAAGTGGGAGCTGGGGTCTATAAGCATATCCTTAAATGGTCCCTAGTCGTGTGAGTTTCGAGACAGGGCATCGATATTCCAAAGTAGACTAGTGTATACAGTCGAGATCCCGACGAGGGGCGGTGGCCGGTCTCACAAGCCACTGGTGTCAGTTGGATCACCTAAGATGTATACAGGTGCTCATTGGGTTATGAGTACACCGGACAGGACTCGCCGGGAACATGCTAGTTGGTCATATACCAGACGTCAGATGGCAGTTCCCTGGTGACATGTGTGCAGGTTAGTTCATCGACCTGGGGATCGTCATTTGTCTCGTGTGAGTTCCCACTGTACTTTGATTACTACCCTACCACGGCTCAAAGGAGTCGTGCAAACAGGTTTTAGTTGGGTACGGTCCCGAGCCACATGGAGGCAGTGAGCGTATCTTCAGGGGTTCGTCTCTCCCGGTATTGGGGGTGAGGTCGTGCTGTGTCTAGGAGAGCCATTACACGAAGTCCTTGGCCAAGGCAGGAGATTTACTGGTAGGTATTCCAGTAGTATCTCAGG
Source organism: Agapanthus africanus (assembly GCA_030015575.1). Taxonomy (NCBI): domain Eukaryota; kingdom Viridiplantae; phylum Streptophyta; class Magnoliopsida; order Asparagales; family Amaryllidaceae; genus Agapanthus; species Agapanthus africanus. The sequence goes on along the minus strand of CM057339.1, from coordinate 583,905,888 downwards.
GTGTTCTGGGCTACACTCCGACACGACTTGTACCGCTTTTGGGGGTCTGACTTTTACCAACCCCCTAGGCCCGCCATGCGATGCTCATAGACGAACGGACCGGACTGTACGGATATTGTCACTGACAGGCTCAGTAGGGTTGTCAGGCTGAGTTCGCTCACAGACGTCCCTTTTAGTCAATACCTGGTAGCCCGTTACGTATTGGCTTATACCTCTGACGTGCTAGTGGTTAAATCCACAACCAAGGTGTTGACGAGTCTTTAGAGTCCCCCACATTCTGTTACTCAGCTTTCGGGCGAAAGGTTGTAGAGGCCGTATGGAGATATGGCAAGGTACGATCAGATACGTGCGGTATTGCACGGATCAGGATCGGACAGTTTGTACTATAGGCCGTATGGTTATATGGCAGCGTTCGATCAGATACGTGCGGTATTGCACGGATCAGGATCGAACAGATATTACTAGCCGGTTTTGGTATAAGCCGGATTCTAGTATTGTACAGTGGAGATTTTGTCTCATTGCATTTGTATTTCGGTCGGAATACAAATGCGGGTGTGTATGCACAGTATCGGGGTTTTCCTGTAATTTATTACGGGACCAGTTTTCTGGAGTTGCCAGTTTGCTTTCCGTTTCGGCCAATTTCCTTTGTATCGTTCATTGGCCGAAGATTGGTGGAGGAGGGCTTATTTGCATTGTTGCAAATAGGCATTTGTGGAGGGTGTTCTTTGCTTATATTTGTATCATGATGGTTTCATGATGGAGCCCATCCCTTGACCTTTCTTAAACTCATGATTGCTTGACTTTCTTTATCATCATGGTTTTAGTCATGGTTGTTGGTTGAGTGTTGGGATTGTTGTTGATGATGGGAGGTGATATGGTTGTTGAGTGAGGACTTTTCTTTGTGATCATTTTATTCCATATGATAACCATTCCTCTCTCTCTCTCTTGCATGATTCATATAGTCACCTCCCCCCTTGACTTGTTTCCTCCTCCCATTTTTCCATAGATGGACGGCCACCATTGGGGTGGGCTGTCCAAAAATTTTGGATGTGGATTTTTGTTCATTTCATGCTCCAAAAATCCCACAACACCATCTCCAAAAAGCTTGTATCAATCCTCCACCACAAAGGCAATTCCTACAACCCCAAATGAGACTTGCTCACTAGATATTCTACAGCAAACCTTGGGCACGTCGACTAGCCAGCTTTGTGCCCGAGTTGCCTCGGCATTGAGGTGGGAGTCCGTAAAAGAAGTAGGCGATGTGGTGCACTTTCGGCGACGAGGAGGAGACGGGACATTCCGCAGGAGATTGGGACGACGACGAGAAGACCGGAGGACTCGGATCTGTCGGTATATCTCTCTTCCCTTTATTGTAGATAGCTAGGACTAGTTAGTGGTTCGATCCGGGTATTAGTGCGCGGCGGTTTGCCAGTTCAAGTAAAATTTAAGTTTATCACCGCTTCCGCATTTGGCCGTCGGATTGACGGCCGGGACGCCGCCGTGCACTTACAGGGCGGTGTGTTGGAAGAATTCCAAACAGGAAACCGTTGCAGACTCGACTATGGAAGCGGAATACATCGCTGCATCTGATGCCGCAAAAGAAGCCGTCTGGATGAGGAAGTTCTTGAAAGAACTTCAGGTGGTTCCGTCCATTGTTGATCCAATACCTCTGTATTGCGACAACAACGGGGCTATAGCTTTAGCGAAGGAACCCAGGTCCCATCAGAAATCCAGACACATCTTGAGGCGGTATCACCTGATCAGGGAGATCGTGGATCGCCAGGAGATCGAGGTTCGGAGGGTCGCTTCAGAAGAAAACACTGCAGATCCATTCACCAAGGCCTTGCCCAAGACTCAGTTCGAGCGGCTGATCGAGATGATAGGTCTTCGATACGCCAGTACATGGCCTTAGTGCAAGTGGGAGATTGTTAGTGTATATGCCCTAGAGGCCATTACTGTATCATACTAGTTTGTATATTACTTACTGGAAGCTTGGGATATTCACCTTGTATAAACAATCTTGCTCAATATAGTAGTATGCTACTTGGTTTGTTTCTACTTCAATGTGTACATGTGTTTATTTTAGCATATCACCTATACACATTAGTGGAGCCCTTAGGATCTTTGCTTGATTACCAGTGTTGTGATGGCAGTCACACTAGTGGGGGCTGGGTAATCTATAAGCACATCCTTATACAGGTCCCTAGTCGCAGGACTATCGAGACAGGGCATCGATACTCCGGAGTAGACTAGCGTATGCGCTTCTCATCCCAGTGTGGGAGATGGTCTGTCCCACAACCATCAGTACGTCGTACTGGAGATAGTATACGGGTGCTCGTTAGGTTACGAGTACACTGGACAGGACTCGTCGGGAACTGACAGGTTGTTATTATACCTATCGTCAGTTATCAGTTCCCAGGTGACATGAGTACAGCTTAGTCCGCTGACTTGACACTGTCACTTCGCCTCGAGTGTGTTCCCACTGTACTTTGATTACTATCCTACCACGGCTCAAAGGAGTCGTGCAAACAGGTAGTAGTTGGGTACAGTCCCGAAGCACTTGGAGGCAGTGACGGTTAGACAGGATTCGTCTCTCCCGGTATTGGGGGTTGACATCGCGCTGTGTCTAGGAGAGCCATTACACGAGTAGTCCCTGGCCAGGGCAATCGAGATATACTGGTAGGCTTCCAGTGTTATCTCAGGGTGTTTTGGGCTTCACTCCGACACGACTTGTACCGCTATTAGGGGACTGACGTTTACCGCCCCTAGGCCCGCCATGCCATGTATCAGACGAACAGACCGGACTGTACGGAGATTGTCACATTCAGACTCAGTAGGAGTTCAGATGGGGTTCACCTCGTCAGTCTTCTTATCAGCATCTACATGGGGACCGTTACGCACAGCTAGTGCCGCTTGTGGTCTGTGGTTAAACCCACTGCCAGCGTAGTGTCGAGTCTTTAGAGTCCCACACAGAGGGCTATTCGCTTTTGGGCAAAACAAAGTACAGGTCGCATGGTTTTGCGACAGGGTTCGTTCTCATCTGCGCACTTGTGCACGTTTGGAGTCCGGACGGATATTACTAGTGGGCTCTGGTTTGAGCCAGATACTAGTATATGTTTCGGGGTTAGTTTTATCTCATTGTGTTCATGTTCCTCGGAACAAGAATGCGGGTGTGTATGCACAGTTGATTGAGGCGGAGGAAGAGGATTTTCATTAGGGTTTCGGACCGGGTGTGTATGCACAGTTGACAGTCGTCTTTTTCCAAACCCTAATGAATTTATGATATATCATTTAATAATATTAATTAAATGAAATTGTGTCATGGTTGGGTTTGTTGACTTCTTGACCAAGGTTGACTTGTTGACCATGGTTGAAACTTTGTCTATCATCATTACATATCAAAGATGCTCTTTGATTCTAGCAAAACCATTTAATGTGTGTAATGATAATTGTCATTCCAAACCATCCATCAACTATTTCATTTAGATTATTATTATTAATTTGATAATTCATTTCATATTATGTTATGGTTGTAAAAAGCCATTTTCATTCTATCATAACACTTCTCTCTCCTCTCTTCTTCTTCCTCTTACTCTAGTTCATGGAGACTCACTCTCATGTGTTGAGAAACCCTCTCCTTGAGATAAGAACACCCCAAAACCACTCTCTACTCACTCTAGGGTTAGAGGTCTAGCAAGCCAAAGATCCTAGTTCTCTCAAAGTTCGAGAAAGGAGCCCGAAGGTTGAACCCTCAGGTGGATCCATCTTTGACGGAAGAAGGCGACGAGGAAAGCACCATCCTAGCTCTACAAAGGTTTCCAAAAGAAGGAGATCAAGTTAGGTATAACATATTTTCCGAGTAGCTAACTCTCTTTAGCTTGGTAGCTAGTTTAGTTTAGAAAAGATCCCGACTTTTGTTAGTCCATGTTGCCTAATGCGCTAAAAATTTGATTTTTATACCGTTTCCGCCTCCCCGCAAGAACCTGGGTTGGCAACGTGGACTTACACAAATAGCAAGAATAAAAAATTACGCACGTATCCCCGGCAACAACGCCATTTGATTTGTTCGAAAGAGTGTGTGTAGTAGTTAACCGTAATCAATAACGGTGTCGCGTGTAGCTAGACCGAGATGAGTACGGGTCGTCCTCTGGGAAACGTTGAATCTTTTATTCTTACTTTAGATGTGTTGAGAAAGAGAGGAGGGATAAAGACTATTGTAGAATGGTTTCTAGATCTACGTTAAGTACTAATGCAAAATATAGATCTAGATTATTTATGGATGTAGTTAATATAAGAAGGGGCTTGTAGGGTTCGTTGGGATCTAATAGTTATGGATGATTAATTAAAAATTATCCTTTTTATCCTTTAATAGATTTAAAACTAGAACGACAGTGATGCGTGTAGATTAGGGTTTCTGGAGGGAAAAGGAATCCCACTCTTAACCCTTATCTCGACACGGAAGTCCGTTCATATCTAGCCTTTACCAAAACAATCATTAATCTAATCTTTAATCGCGGTCGAGACTAACAATGAATTGGTAGCGCGCCCGATTAGGATGTTAATGATTGTTTTGATAAAGTTTATAAACTTTATAGGACGTAAAAAGAGTTTAGGTATTTTCATCATCCATTAACCTACCCTAATCCTACGAACCCTAACAAGCGGAGAATTACTCGCGCATGTTGGGAGAAAAAGAGATGGAGAGAAAATACATAATTAAACTACGAAGAAATAGAATAAGAAAAAGAAAGCTACCTTTATTAATCAACAATATTCATTACACTTTGATTCCTTAGAAAATGATTACAATTACTAGTTGCTTCTCGATCTCTTTTAAGGAGGTAGATGAAAGTTGATGATCAGCCTGGATGCGTGAGCCGTCTTAGACTTCGTGATCTCGTCGACTTGATAATTTTTCCAAGAGGCTCTCGGTCCTTATTTATACCCCAAAAGCCAGAAATTTAGCTTCCAAAATTGGAAGCTAACAGTAGAGATTCACCTTAGAAAATTGCACACTCTAACTCCCCTATCATGCCGCGGATCCGTGGCCAACAGGGTGGTTTGGCCGCGGATCCGCGGCTAAGGGTGGGGATCACTTCATCAATTTTTTAGGGCTTCATCCTTGTGACATGTGGCAATATCTGGGACCATTAGATCCTTGAAATCTTCTCGTAGTTGCTGCCAGACTTGGTCTCCAAGTTTTGCTTTCTTAATTACGCAGGTTAGCTTTAACAACTTGATTTCCTTGTTTTAAGACCTGAAAATTCTGCACAACAACTTAAATAATATTAGTAGACTTTGTTCTACTAGGATTAGGTCAATGATATTATTTGCATACATTTTCCTACCAAATGCTTATTATAATATATCAACACATGGAAAATAGTATTTTTACACATAAACCCTCATATGTATGATAAATTATAATAAAGACCTTTTTAAATATGGAAATGGTAGGAAAAATGTAATAACAAATGTGCAGTTTTATCAACTAAACAATAATCATCGAGCGTGGCTTTGGAGATGGTCTCCTCCTTGGCTGCTGACAGAGCCGGCAGAGGATTTGATGTCTCTCCTCTATCATCTTCAATTATTTTTGGAGGATCTTCAGCTGGAGGGTCGGCTGGATCATCATGCCCACCATATCTTGGAATAGAAGGGCCATTTGTTTTATATTGGCCGCTTGTTCCGCTGCCTCTTTGTCCTTCTTCTTAAGCATTCTCCGAAGGAATTCGGCATCAATTTCCTGCTCACGGCGCTGCTCCGAGGATGTCTCCGGGCTTGCTTTCGGTCCCGTAAGTGAGGCCATAGCTGTTAGCATTTCTTGGAGCTTTTGTTGTTGTTTCTCTTGAGCTTTAGTCACTGATCGCGTAAGCGGTCGATGACCTGTGGAGATACGGCTATCCTCTTTTTCGGATGCCATATAGATGGTGTGCACCACCATGCCCCCAGACTTGGGGCGTTTAGACTCAGTGTTCTTGCGATTCATCACAGACACCGGGATTTTCTCCAGCTTTCTCCTCTTGTGAGCGGTCGAGGTTGAGAGGGCCGTTGCAGTAGGCACCCAAGTAGCTGTCACTTTCTGTGGTTTGACAGGGTGATTCTTTTCTTGCCGAACTATCATCTTTTTCTGTCGGCGGGGATAGTTTTGATCTACCACGGAGTCCTGGACCTGTCGCCAAACATTATAAATTTTAGAGGACAGCCGTTGAGGGGGCCGCTCCAGCTTCGCCTTTTGGGTATTCTCCATAGGTGGAGGAGATCTTTTCAGCACAGCGGTCGGCGAATTCCTGCGCACCATGTTAAGTAGTTCAAAGTTGTTCCCAGTTGGAACAGCAGCATCAACTTCCACCATTGGAGCCGGCGGAGTCAGTCCAGAAGTGAATTGCCCTCAGCTTTCTTCACTCGGCGCCAGTGGCGACGTTGAGCATGTCGGGCGGCCGGGAACACCTCCGCTGTTGGATCAACTTTTCTGTGCCCCCTGTTCTAATGAGAGTCTGTTGTTGGCACCAGCCTGTCAAAGACAGATGCTTGCTGAGAAGGGGTAGTCAGTCTTGCGAAGGCCGACTTTCGAACAGGGGAAACAGCCCTCATGACTTCACGTGGAGTCGGAGCTGAAACGACCAGTCTTATGAAGACCGACCCCTTAGCAGGAGCAGGAATGGCTATCCGCTTCGGGATGGCCGCTTCAGGTACCGTGGGCTTCTTCATGGGCCCACTTGAGTTTCAGCCCAATCTGTTAAAAACTTAGGCGCTTGGTTTGGGCGTCCTGTTGAGAGGGGCCGCAGTAGTGGTAAGCCGATCAAAGACCGACTTCTTCTGAGCTTCTTGCAATGGTACAGGGGTGTTGAAGCTCATCGGTGGGAGCATGGTCCTAAAGAATAGCCCAGTGATGGCTTGGGTCACTTGTTCCACCGTTGTGAAAAGGGAGGCCGCCTGAGGCCCATAGGTCACTTCTCCAGCAGGGACGGAGCGAGAGTTACAGTTGCAGTTAGTGCAGTTTGAAGCAATTGATCTTCTGTTTTCTGCATGGAGCAAGACACCAAATATTAGTACCTCGAACCCAAGGGCAACCATATCAAACCACGATTCATTCGCGAACACGACACACGAAGTGTGGAGTGGAAAGAGGAACAGAGTCCCACCGGGCGTGCCAGAATCTGTTCTCCGCCGAAAGACGCGACCGGGACGTTGGGACGTCAGGGCCTGAATTTCGAGGGCAGATGCTAATTGGTGCTATCCGTCCACCTCTCCGAAGATGCCAAGTTGATTTATGACACCATGTATCGAAGGTTTAAACGGAAGCTACCGATGTAGCAGACTTCGTCAGATTCCCCCTTATTGAGGGGTTTTTGATTGTGGGGACGCTCTTCCCTGCAGGCGCAAGCCCTTGCAGTTAATTACGCTACCGCATCGCGGTAACCACTTTCTCCTTCTCCAGATGATCACTTCGTGTCGTGGGTGTTTGTTTTGTTTTTGGTTTCCCGTGGATTGTATACGGAGACTAATTTATGTTGTCGCCCATAGGGCATGGATTAGTCCAAATCCGTATTTTCTTAGATTTGGGTTTGGGGGTTGGGTTTAAGGATACGTTAGTCTCATTTGAGACTAAGATCAACTTAAACGTTTGTTAAGGATACGTTAGTCTAATTTTAGACTAAGATCTACTTAACAGTTTGTTAAGGACACGTTAGTCAAATTTTAGACTAAGGCCAACTTAACCATTTGTTAAGGATACGTTAGTCTAATTTTAGACTAAGATCTACTTAACAGGATCATTTAGATCCAACAAAAGAGAATTTGGGCTCTATTATTTTAGTTTAGGGACTTTGCGGTCAAAGGTTAAGGACATCATAGTCCGTGGGTTTAAAGGGACCCCACAGTCCAAGGTTAAGGACATCATAGTCCATGGGCTTAAGGACCCCACATTCCTGTTTAAAATGTCACAGTCTATGAAATGTTTGGTTGTCGGGACTCGTCACCTCTCTGAAGACGTTGAAGGATTACAACGACAAATATCAGAGGGGTTCAGAGATGGTCCCTTGAACCAATTTTGATTGGGAAATCTGTAGTCCAATTTAGGACTAAGATCAATTAATTCGATTATGAGCACATTGGCTCAGTTAAATCTGAATTGAGGACTTATGGACAACTTGGGCTAAGTCCAATTAGGTTTAGAATGTTAGACCTTTGTTGGACTGTTGAACATTTGTCTGGGTTCAGCCTCCCCATTATATAGCAATGCTAAGCATGGGTCTGGGTTCTGACCATATTTTTATCTCTTATTGAGTGCTGAGCACTCATATGCCATATAAGATGATCAATCTTGGAAGGTAAGGATGTATTTGAGGTTCTGACCTTTTCTACGCATTGTGGATGAGGGGCACGTGTTACCACGTGACCAAGTTCTTTACGTGCATGGGGAACTTCAAGTCTCTTGTTTTAAGAATTGATTCTTTTGTAGGGTTAAACCCTAATTCTGTTTAGAGAAATTAAATTCCTGTGTGTTTGGAAGAATTAAATTCTTATGTAGGGTTAAACCCTAATTCCATTTGGAGTAATTAAATCCCTATGAATTTAGGGGAATTAAATTCCCTAAACTCAATTCTTCCTCTAAGTTTTGGATCTGCATGGCAGAATCTCCCCGATGAGAATTAAATTCTCAACTTGTGGGGAGATCTGCTTCTGCAGATCTTCAACAAAAGAAAGAACTACGTTCTTTTCAGAAGAGTTAAACTCTTAAATTGAGAATTAAATTCTTTTTTGTTTTATGAGCTTAGATCTCTTTCCTTTTCTCACCTAGGGTTTCTTTTCTCTGAAAAGATCTTCTTTTCTCTCTTGAGAATTAAATTCTCCTCTCTTTTTTCTCTCTGTTGGTGTTTTTCTCCAAAAACCTAAGATCCCCTCTCTTCTCTTCTTCGCTCCTATTTATAAGAGAAGAAAAGAATCAGTTTGTTCAGTCAATCTTTCATTGAAAGATTTTAATTGATTTTGTAACCAACATGATCTTTTAGACTACTCAGTGAATTTTATTCACCATTGGATTTTTAATCCAAAAGATATTCCGTTTGTTATTCTTGGTGAATTTCAGGAAAATCTTTTCTTATATAGAATCTTTCTATAAATTGGTGATTTTTAATCACTATTGGATTTTTAATCTAACGGTGCTCCACTTTACAGAGTACAATCTTTTTGTTTGGAAAGATCTAGGGAAATATTTTCCAGTTAGGATTCTTAATTCCTTCTTAATTAGAATTTAATTCTAATAGTTCGGAAGGCTTAAAAGCCCATCACGTGTTGGCACGTGATCCCGCTGTTCGATCATTTAAATAGATTTAATTCTATTAATTAAAGAGCTTAGGAACCCATCACGTGTTGACACGTGACCCCCCTTGATTAACATTTTAACCATAATTTAATTCTGCTGTTTTAAAGAACTAAGGAATCATCACGTGACCCTTGGTCACGTGTGAGCACGTGATGCCCCATTGGGGTTTTTTCTTAGTTTTTATTATATCTTTTAATCCCTTTCAGTGGGTTTAAAGCCCCATCACGTGTGGGCACGTGACTCCTGTTGATTAGAATTCAATTCTATTACAACAGAGTTCCCAGTAAACCATCGCGTGTCAGCACGTGACCCTTAGTCACGTGTGAGCACGTGATGCCCCATAAGGGTTTCTTTCCCGAAATTTTATGAGGGAACGGTGCACAAAATACGTATCAATGCACTACAAGCATATGCGAACCATACCGAGTGGGAAAAACCAAATCGGGTGTGTACCATATGCACAAAATCAACCCAACTGTATGAAATCCATGAAATCATAAACATGTGCAGCCAAGGCACAAAACGATATCAAGTGCAATAACTGTGTACAAATCATAAATCAACACAACGGTGTATAAAGCATATCTTAAGTGCAATAACTATGCACAAAATATGAATACCCAGTAGGTGTAACCATGGTGCACAAAAGCAAATATCATGAAACTCGGTCATCAAAACTCAATAATGCAATAAATCACCAAAAATACTGAAATCCAAAGTGACTGATACGTTATAGTCAACTCACGAAATAACAAATCGTAAATACTGTCGTCGATATGTCCTTCCTTCAAAGTCGAGAAAGTGTCGGTGCATCCAATGCTAGCAGAGCAAGATATCTACTTGCCTCCTGATCATGGCCGGTCGTCTGGTGCCCTTAGGCTCTCGTCTCTCACTGTGAATTGCTAAGTACATAGCTCCCGGGCTCAACGGTCCAATATGGAAACGATAATGGAAGTAGTCCGCTCTGGCACATCCTCTAAGGATCTTTGGCCAACTCTTATGGTCACTCATAACATGTATCGTCGACGATGCTGAACTCTGGCCTGCTGGGCGTGTACCAATATGACTAATTCTGGGTCCAAGTCTTCTCGTATAGTATTTCCAGAAAGGTCCTGTCAAGGTCTCTCCCCAATATCGTTTCTGCCGAACTGCCCGGAAGTCATCATCTTTACTATATCTATTTCTTGTTCCGGAACGGTTGTATACTCATCACGACTCCTCCTGGAAGATATACCCATAGTCAACGCCTCTGCTTGCGTATCACATCTCTGATATCAGCGGAGTGGAACGTCCTCTCGTCACGATCTCGTACGAACCTCTTACTCCACATTCCTCCAATGTCGACTGATTCGGACTCGTCTCCTCATGGCTGCATGGACTGCGCTCCAACGGCTATACTCGTATTTGGAGTCTCCTAAACAATGTATCCCATCACATGATATCTGAATGATTTCGAACTTTTCGATCGATTCGTCAAGGTTCCATAATCCCCCATGAGCTCAACATCTTGGGTACAGTTTAATAGTATCGAACATATGCCACAGCACCTATGGACCAACCGTAGAAGGGCAAACCCAAGCCTCATTAATGGCATGTAACATTTCAAAAAAATAAAATATTATTTTTGGGAATTTTTGTAATTAAATAATAAAATATTGAATATTTTAATAAGGCGGTATGATTAAATACCGATAAATTGGGAAAAATTTGGAAACTTATAGAAATTACTATAAAAAAAAGGATGCTTTATGTGATTTAAGCAAATTATGAAATTTTACGATTTATTATACACTAATTTTGTGCTAATCGCGATTAAAAATCGCTAATCGGGCTTTAAGCGTGTTTTGTGCACATGACATGCACATGTCATTTTAACACTTGTTATATTTTTCCTACATGGTTTTTGGGTGTATGGTTATTTGTTATGGGTTTACTATTGCAAAGAGAAGAGAAGAAAAGAAAACAAAAGAAAAGAAAAAGGAATGATAGAATATTGAGGTATGGGCAAGTGAGAGAAAGTGAGGGGTCAAGAGAGAGCCATGCCCACTTGTTCCCTTCTTCTTCCTTCATCATTTTCTCCCCCCATTACCTCATGTGCTGCTGCCCTCATCTCCCCCTACACAAATCAGCTCACTTCATCACCAAAACAAACTCAAAACCCCACTCCCACTTCACAAAAAATGCGCACAAGCTCTCAAGTAACCCTTTGGACCAAGAAAGTTTGAGTTTTGGCGCTGTAGAGGATCCAAGAGTGCAAAATTAGGTAATTATTCCATCATTAGTGTAGAATTTCCATTCCTTTAGCATCCATGTTAAATTCGAATCGATATTGTGTGGTTTTGGGAACTTTGAAAACTTTAAGTTGAGGATTAGGGTTTGAGTTGAACCCAAAGGTGAAATTAAGGTTAGTAGAGGCTATACAACCCCTGTGGTGATTGATTGGAGACCTAAACCAGAGACTAGAACCCCTATTAGCGAACTTAGAAACCCGATATCGGAAAAATTGCGGATTCTATCAGTGTATATTGAAATCTGCTAACAACCGGGTGACCTGAAAATTATTTAGCAAAGACAATGATACATGCAGGCACCCAGGAAGCTACCTTGAAGACCTGAGCCCAAACCCTAGCACCCCAGCCGCAAATAAAGTCTTTTTGGCCGCAAATTGTTGCCAGACCTGTCCTAAATGAGTTCGTATTGGCTCTGTGGTTTTATCTCCTGTAAACTAGACCCTTGGCATATGCAAAATTGGCTGATTTGACCTAGGGTAAAATCTGGGACCATTTTCAAGAGTTGCTGTTTTGATTCGGGGTTTCATTTCTCATATTTTGAATTCTGTATTGTTGTATCTATGTTTTACCTCGATCACTTGACGTTTGTACGACGATATCGAGGGTTGGTGGTGGTTTTGAAGGAGTGGTCCATAGGTTCTAACCTATAGGCCTTTAGCGTGTCGTTTTGGTTTTCCGATGTGATTTTAATACGCATTTGCAATTGGATTATATGTGTAGGCACCCCACGTGACATCAAGACGTTGTAGATGAAGATGGCGACATCGGCATGGGCACACAAGAAGCAAGGTGAGTAGATATATATCCACGGGGGAAGTCGGGTGGATGGCGTATAGCACCCCTGTTGGAGATAGTGCCCTCAGAGTCAATTATTGGATCACAGGCACGTAATTGCAATGATTGAGGGAGGACCTATACCGGTAGGACAGTCTTACTCAAGATGATAGTATGCTATCTGGTTTATCTTTATCATCGTGTACTGCTTTAGGTGACCTTACGAGTCTCTATTGCACGTTGATAGAGCCCCTAGGATTCTTGCTTGACTGCCAGCAGTATGAGGGCGATCATATACGTGGGAGCTGGGGTCTATAAGCACATCCTTAAAAGGTCCCTAGTCATGGGATTCAAGACAGGGCATCGATACTCCAGAGTAGACTAGTGTATACAGTCGAGACCCCGATGAGGGGCGGTGGCCGGTCTCACAAGCCACTGGTGTCAGTTGGTTCACCTAAGATGTATACAGGTGCTCATTGGGTTATGAGTACACCGGACAGGACTCGCCGGGAACATGCTAGTTGGTCTTATACCTGACGTCAGATAGCAGTTCCCTGGTGACATGTGTACAGGTTAGTTCATCGACCTGAGATCGTCATTTGTCTCGTGTGAGTTCCTACTATGCTTTGATTACTACCCTACCACGCTCAAAGGAGACGTGCAAACAGGTTTTAGTTGGGTACAGTCCCGAGCCACATGGAGGCAGTGAGCGGATCTGCAGGGGTTCGTCTCTCCCGGTATTGGGGGTGAGGTCGCGCTATGTCAAGGAGAGCCATTACACAAAGCCCTCGGCCGAGGCAAGAGATTTACTGGTTGGCATTCCAGTAGTATCTCAGGGTGTTCTGGACTACACTCCGACACGACTTGTACCGCTTTTTGGGGTCTGACTTTTACCAACCCACTAGGCCCGCCATGCGATGCTCATAGACGAACAGACCGGACTGTACGGATATTGTCACTGACAGGCTCAGTAGGGTGTCAGGATGAGTTCGATCATCGACGTCCCTTTTAGTCAATACCTGGTAGCCCGTTACCTATTGGCTAATACCTCTGACGTGCTAGTGGTTAAATCCACAACCAAAGTATTGACGAGTCTTTAGAGTCCCCCACAGACCGTTTTCTCAAGTTTCGGACGAAACGCTGTAGAGGCCGTATGGAGATATGGCAGGGTTCAATCTTATACGTGCGGTATTGCACGGATCATGATCGGACGGATAATACTAGCGGGCTTTGGTTTAAGCCGGATCCTAGTATTGTATAGTGTAGATTTTTTCTCATTGCATTTGTATTCGGTCGCAATACAAATGCGGGCATGTATATGCAGTCGCGGGGTTTTCCTGTTATTTATTACGGGATCAGTTTTCTGAAGTTGCCAGTTTGTATTCCGTTCTGGCCATTTTTCCTTTGTTCCTTCACGGACGGATCTTTCCGATGGAGGGGGTTATTTGCAAGTATGCAAATTAGCATTTATGGAAGGGGTTATTTGTATATGTGGCATTATGATTTGACTATCATCATGAGATTCTTTTTACATCTCTTCACTTGCATTTATGAGATGAGAGTTGATTAGGATTTGGATTTGAATTGGTGTGACTTTAATCCTCATTATCATCACACATTATTCTCATCTTGCATTATTGATTCCTTTTTCCCTCCACCATATTAGTGGCCGACCACCTTTTTGAGTGAGGAGAGAGAGAGTTCTTTTAGAGGTGGGAAATCATTCATCTCATTTTCATTCTATGCTTGCTACAAAAAATCCCACACCTCTCTCCAAAGATTATTCCTCTCCTCCTTCAAAGGCAACTTCATAACCCCAAAGAGACAAGCCACTACACTTAGCCTACAGCATTTCTTGGGCACCGTCTTGCCAACTTCGTGACCGAGTTGTCTCGGTCCAGAGGTGGGAGCCCGTAAAAGAACCCGGCGTTGTGGTGCCCGTTCCGACGAGGAGCTGAAGACCGGAGATTCCGCGAGGAGATCGGAGTGGAAGCCGAAGACCGAAGGACACGGATCGCTCGGTATAGCTTCCTTCCCCTTTTTTAGTTTGCTAGAGTTAGATTAATGGCCCGATCCGGGTTTTTAGTGCGCGGTGGTGCCGGTTCTAGTTTATAGAAAAGTTTTCATTTCAGCATCCGGCGTCGGATTGACGGCCGGGGCGACGCCGTGCACTTACAGTGGTATCAGAGCCACGCCATTAACCTTGTCTAGCTTGCTCTAATGTGTTTACATGTTCGATCGAACGAATTTTCAAAAACCGCGTTTTCATTGCGTTAGTTTCTGTCGAAATTTTTTTGGGCTCGAAATTTTTTTCAGGTTGTTGCAGAAATACATGCAGGGAATTCTAAGAGTTCTGCAAAAATTTGGTGGCATGACTTCACTGTTCCACCGCGGAACCGCGGCCAAACCCATGCATTGGCCGCGGTTTCGCGGCCATGTTGAGTCCTTGCTGCACCAATTTTTTCCAGAGGGTCTTAGACTGTGAAATGGGGTTTTTGGAATATTCTGTTTGGGCCCAGATTTTCTTTGAGTGCTACAGTAGTGCTTGGGGCCCACTTCGGTAAATTTGATCGATCGAAAATTTTAAACATGTTAGTTCACAGTATTTACATTATATCTGCGACCGTGAATGTCATTTGATCGGTAAATCCAGTCTATCTGCTATAGCCCTTTTAGACGGATTTGCAAACGTGGCATTCACGTTGATGTTCTGTGTTGTGCTGTGATGTTGCGGATTGGTCGTGGGGGATAGCCTGGATGCAATGGTAGTACAGTTTTGTTTTATATGTACATTTGATATTGCGGGGCAAGCGTCCGACATGTGGACTGCCGTCACTGCCTGTTTGTATATTATTCTTTTGGGGCACGATCGAGCTGGGTCGATGTACCCGTTGTATATTTTACTTTCTGTACTAAGATTACCCCGCGGAGGGGTGCACGGATAGCCGGGTTCTAGAGGGCAACGAGCCCGCATCTTATGGCTTTGAGACGGAGGGGGCTTTACTCTAGAATTGGCGGGCTATTCGCTGCACTCGTAGGGGGTACAGGTTGACCCAGGAGGGGTGCCCAAGTTACCGGATTCCGTGAAGTGCTGGGTGGTCCATTCACGTTGCTGAAGGGGGCTGCCTCGCTTTAGGTTTTGGCGGGTAACTTGCCGCGCCCGTAGGGGTCTAGGATTTCATTGCACAGGCTATCCACACGACCAGGGGAACGTCGGGTTTCAGTAGCGGCTCTATGAAACCCGGGGATCCCAGATATCTGTATAGTTCTATGCTGATTACATTTCTGTGATGTTGCATTTTATCACGCCTGGAGCGAATATTATATATTGATATATATACTAGTAGATGTTGTATATGTTTTGCATCCGCGCTAATCCAGTCCCCGCTATGTCATTAGTTAAGTAACCTAACGGGTGATGACGGGACCCAGTGGCGAATGCGGATGGCATATACGTACATCATTATTTTCGTTCTTTATTGGTGTGATCAATTAATGGGACTGCATTGATTCGGATCAATGCAAGCTAAACAAACCTATTCTGTTGATGTTGGAACACTTTTCAAAAAGCTGTTATTGCAAGGGCGTTCTCTTTTGTTTTGCAAAGTGGTATTCAGTTGGAATATCCTGCACCTCAGTCGACGACGCAAGGGCCGAGATCCCTTCACCGGGAGTGACCCCTTGGACAGAAGATTGCGTCAGGGTAATAACTTCACTATAGTCGATTACTTTTGCTTTGCATCGTGGTATTCAGTTGGAATATCCTGCACCTTATTCTACGGGGAAAGAGCCGAGATCCCTTCACCCGGAGTGACCTCTTTAGCAAAGGTTTTCGTTACTATATTTTTAAAAGCTATCCAGTTCCTTCAACGATATCAAGTTCATTACGTTAAAGGTTTTCGCCAGAAACCATTCGTAGCCCTCCGTCGTTTCATATGGATAGTCAATAAGTATTCAAGCTGTGTATGTTGGCCAAAGTCAAGGCACAGTGATTGGTAGCTATTGGGTATTCATATGCAGCATAGATAGATGCGTTGGTTTGGGACAGTCGTACTACTATTTTGGCCAAAGTCAAGAGTAGGTACGGGTGGGTTCAAATTAACCTGGAGAATGACGGGTAGAACTTGACATGTGACTTATGATATGTTGGCCAAAGTCAAGGTCATAAGAGCATGGGGTAAAAATCACATCGGGAGTTTCTAAAGAAACTGAAACTTGCCAGATATGCGCATACCTTCTGGAGTGTGATAATGTGAGCGGATTCCGTCACGTTATCATGCGATGATAGTTGGATCCCGATTCCCACTGATGAGTTGGTTTACTCCTCAGGTGATCCCGACTAATTCTTCTTTCAGGTTTGGGGAAGAATTTGACGTTACAGTGGGAGGTTTCCTGATTAGATAAAGTGATAACCATTCTGATCTAGGTTAGAGTGCACGCTGAGTGTTTTTTCTCTCTCTCTCTTTGGCAGCGACCATGACCCGACCCTTGACTATGACTCAATGACCAAAATTAACCGAACCTTCTTAAACACTGGTTTTTAGATTGTCAGAGTTGCAAACCTCATTGCCACTCCTACTTTTACCCTTTTCTCCAGGACACCCCGTATTACTACGAATGTCCACTTCCATTGGACAAAACCATCGTATGGTTATATACGAACTCGAAGGAATTTATTCGAGGATGGTTTCTGGTTCTGGAGAAAACGAATAGGACTATTCAGTTGTCTTTTCTTTTTACCTTCTCTCAGGTTGGGAGTACTCCTTGGTTTAGGAGATAGTACACCTATTATGCAAATTGGATAGTCTTCTTCCAAACCTTAGGCTGGTGCCGAATGGTGGGGAATGAAGAAAACCAATTAGCATAACAATGGTGTACAGAAGGTATTAAGTAAAGACATATCAAGGGATTAGTAAGAGGGCAAATTAAACTGTGACTGCTATTCACGACCAAACCAAGTATTTCTTCGCCAATCCTATATCACCTTTGTATTTCTCCAGAACACTCCGTATCACTACGAAGATCCACAGTTTATTGGATACTCCATCATATGGTTATATACGAACTCGAAAAGAACTTGTTCCGGTTCGGGGATGGATTCTGGTTCAGGAGAAAAAAGAATAAGGTTATATTCGGTTGTCTTTTATCTTCACCTTCTCTCGCATTGCGAGTGCTCCTAGGATTAGGACAGTACACCCATTATGCTTATTGGATAGTCTTCTTCCAAACCATAGGCTGGTGCCGAAAGGTAGGGAAGTAAGAAAACCATTTAGCCTAAGAGTGTCACGACCCGAAAGTACGGAACATGACCGGCACTTAAACTACGAACGTCTCAAGGCGTACGTATTCTAAGTAAGCCGAAAACCCAGAAATCCAAACCAAGAAGAGTAGTAGAGAGTAGGAAAACCAATTTAAATCCAGAAGTTTTAATAGCATAAGCCGAATTATGCGGTTTTTTAAAAACATCAAGTATTTTCTGAAAATTTCGGCAGAGTCTCCTTTGTAAATACTGGCTCCCAAACGGGATACAACATGAATAATATACGAAATCAATAAAAGGCATCCCCAAGCGGGAGCTAGCTCTTCGTCAATCGACGGTCACAACCACACAAGCAATATAATATACAACGCCAACGGCGAGGATCAAAAACTCAAAGGAAACTCAAAACCACAAGAAATCTGCAGAAATAGACGCGCGACTCTAAGATCGAAAGAATAACATCACTGGTCTCTATCTCAAAAATAAATACATGTTTGGTTGATGGAATTTACTAGATACAACTGAATCATATAATACAAGGTAATATGATGGGTACGATACCAATAAACCCACCTACTAGCAAATCACCCGAAGGAAACTATGCCCGCAAGCCGTAATGAAACCTGTACTGCAAACCTGCAAGAAACTGGGGCACAACAGGGGTGAGTTGCCAACTCGTGAATAGAAAAACATCTACGAACAGAAATCGCATGTATGACGCAATCCTAGGTCATACGATCATAATATATCCTCAAAATATATAACCAGCAGCCTATAACAAGGCTAGGGTAAATATCTAACCCGAGTGTAATCTCATGTGCCCGTGTCAGTGCCTCAGGTAGCAATATATCATATGAATGAGGTATGAATGCATGAAAGCAGAATACATGTAAATGAAGAACTGTTTTCATAATTTAATGAGATTTCCTTTGTATTTTTAAAATGAGGTATCATAATGAAATCAGCATAAAACAGTGCCCAGCATCGACACAAAACAAGTGTCCAAATATCTCGATATCTCTGTATCACAATCTCTGTACCTCAATATCTCAAAATCAATATCTAGGGTGCCGTCAATCCAGATCGGCCCTTACCATCCATCTCAAGACCACGACGGTATCCTCCGGATATCCGACGCGTCGGGTAATATCACCGGTCGGTAGTGCTCCCCTGTCGGGCTCAACGTCAACAACACATTCCTCTTGCCCCGGGGTACCGCACCGGGCCCACCATGTACCCGAAACGGTTCCTCCACTCCTCGAATCGGGTCTCGAAATCCATCAGCAAACTCATAGTGGACGACTCATACATCATGGGAAAACCGCACTTTTTATTTTAAAAGAGAGAAAAGGTTTAGTTATGTTTTTGCGGTTTTCCTCCAAATCCAGAAAATCTCATGGAATCCGAATCCAAAACCTCAATAACACGTAAAATAGTGAATATATGCATGAGAATCCATGAATGCGGCATAACAATGAATAACAGTATGCATGAAGTAGCAAGTAATAACTACAATGTCTAAACTATTAGCTAACAGGCTATGTCAAGCAATAATATTTTCTAAGGTGTACGTGACATGGTAATTACCGATGAAGATGTGTGTGAGCCGGAAAGTAAGTGTACGTGGTACATACGCATCATCGTTAATGGTGCTGGTGTCCTAACAGCATGATATCAATAATGGAGTATGAAACATAATATAAGCATGCGATGCGAAGCGAACCACAATAATGAGCGGGAGCTGAATACTAGACGCAACTATAACTAATCTGCATTAATCTAATATAAGTCCTACAAATGGTGCCTTTTGAAATAACACGAATCATGGGGTTTTGAAAATAGGGGCTACGGTGTTTTTACGAAAAGATACGTCTTTTGAAATATCCGTAGGATCCCTTGGGCTGTCTTTTAAAATACCCACGATTCCTTAGTTTTTGAAATAGGTAAGAATCGAATCTAATCTAACAACTAAACTAAACTAAAGGTCTAAGCTAACCAGCTGGACTACAGGTAAGGAAACTGCCTAACATCTGAGTCGATACATATACATACCTGTATATATATTAGTCGGTGATCCCGCCTCAATAATATCATATCTGATACCATATCTATAATCAGACATCCCAAGTCAAGAGTGCAGATCAATCATCAAAATATAGCTCGTACGTAAATCCGTCGTACGGCATCCCCAAATCTGGGTACGGGTTAATATCACATTCAATCACACTATTCATGTGGTATCTTCTTTATCAAATATCATGATCCGGGACAATGTCCTACGTCTAGTACAATACTGATACCGCCTAAGTATGCATACAGGTGTAAGAATTGCTACGTCAAAAGATCCGCTAAAACATCATGTCGTATCTCAATACGAACCAAATCACATCACCGATCTTCTGGCCTCAAACCCAATATCATCGACTCATCTCAAATTCCAAATACTATCCTCAAATCCAGTATATGAACACAAAGTCCCATACCCAAGTGAACACATAAATATATACTCCCATATACGCACATATAAAAGAAAGAATGTATGCAAGTATGTGTGTGTGCGCGTGTGTGAGTGCGACCACTACTCTAGGGTTTCGCAACTACACTAAACCAATCCAAAAATACCAAATATCCATCTTATCATCAATAATCTCAACAACATATAATCAATATCTGTGTGTATACGTATTCGTATACATCACCACGAACTGCGGGGGTGCTATACGCCATCCACCCGACTTCTCCCCGTAGATATAAATCTACTCACCTGGTCCTCGTTCGCCGGTGCCGACGTCGCCACGCGCTTGCTTGTCGTCTCGAAGTCCACATGGGGTACCTACATATCATAACGCACCGTATCGTATTAAAATCCGACTCATGACCAAAACGACGCACGAATCCCACATAGGTCAAAACCTATGGTTGCTTTCACAAATCAACCCAAAAACCCTCGACGTCGGCGTATAAACGCCAAATCATCGAGAAAAACCCAAATACACTCATTTGCACATTCACGAACACTAATTTTAATATATAATAGGTTAAAATTCACAAAAACTCCAATTTCACTTAAAAAGTCATTTTTCCGAAAATCTAGCAAGCACAATTCGCCGTTTTTGTACAAAACATGATGTTTAAACAAATCTAGTGGCCATAATACTTATTAAATATCTTAAATAAGTCATAAAAACAATTTCCATAATTTAATCTCATTAAATTCCATTAACCCCAAAATTCTAGTTTACAAAATACCCAATTTTTTAACAATTTATAGCAAAAATGCACAAACAACAATTTAGCTAGGATTTTCATGAACTAAAAGCATTAAACCACTCAATATATTATCTATAATGACATGAAACCATAATTATAATTTAATCTAAAGCATTTAATAATTTTCCAAAACTCTAGTTAGCAAAATAACTTAATTAGGGCATTTTATAAGTAATGGTTTGGAATTAACAACTAAATTATCTTTCTATAAAACTTAAGATGTTAATCCACAACACAAAACCATGCACAATTTATCATAACCCATTTCCACAACAAAACCCTAATTCAACTCAAGCCATAAACTTTTAAAAAAAAAAAACTAGTATGCAAATAGCACTAAAATTAACATTAAAACAACTCAATTAAATAAATCTAAACATAAAAATTTAAATGGGTAGAAATTATACCTTAAAATCTAGTGATCTAGCAAGAAGAATTTGCCTCCAATGATGGCTTCATAACACCATGATCCAAGTGATAAAAGCTAAGGAGAATGGGATGAAGAATGGAAATCAATTTGTGAGATTTAAATTGGATTTTGGAGCAATTTTTTTGATTAAAATTGAAGGAAATGAAAAGAGGAAAGTGAAGGGGGAAGGGCTGCAGAATTTCGGCCATGGGGTGATGGGGGGAATGGTGTGGGTGTTGTGCACAATTGGTCAAGTCAACCCCCTTCAAATCAAGGTAAAATGAGCCTCCAAAACAATACATCTTAACCTACACCTATAAACTCAATTTCACCCATACAAATGAGATGGAGAAATTTTTGAGGGGGAGAAGTGGGCTGCTGATGGTGGGCTCGGCCATGGAGGGGTGAGGGTGTGTGAGTGATTACAAAAAGAATTCCATGCAAAAAGACCCCCCACAAGCTCAAAATTGCAAGTTTTAGCTTAAATTAATTATTTTTTTGTTCTCCATAATAAAAACCCATTAAAACTTGAAATAAAATACTAAAAATTTATATTACAACTAGATTTTAATTAACATGATTTTAAAGATTAAAATTAGCCTATTTAAATTTGTATTTATCGCTAATTTAATGTATTTTCTTTCCGGCTTAAAATAATATTAAAATATTATTTTTTTCAGAAAATTTGAAATTTCACCAGTGGCTCAATAAACACCAAATACTAGTAATTACATAGCTAGAATATGTATATTTAATTTTATAATAAAGATATTTGCATTTTGACTTTTTACAGAAAATCCCCTTATTTTACCGTTTTTTCGAAATTTCACCGAAACGATTTTCAAAACGTTACAATCTTCCCCCCTTAAAGAAATTCGGTCCCCGAATTTAAATTAAAACTTCCCCCAAATACTAAAATATTTCAGCCAAAACCATCAAATCGCCGGGGCTCCGAAATCATAAATACATAAAACAAATCGTAGCGCAACGCATGCGCATGAAAAATGAGCATATAACTCAAATCAGATCTCCGTCAAGCATCCCGCAATCATCGGAGTCATGGGGAAGACATCAATACCAAATCCAAAGAAAAACCAATATGATATAACTCGAAACTATACATGTAAAATATATTCAGGTACTGTCCTCTGACTAGTCCTGCTCAGTACGAAAACACATAGCAATATCATAAAAACGTACTGCTCTATAAGAAAAATCAATCCCAAAATACGCGTATGAATACTACGCGCGTCTTGTGCGCACGAAAATCAAAATCCATATATGTGCCATACCTGCGCACAGAAACAACATCTAAGTGCATCAGGTGTGCACGAAACATCTGTCCTGGCCAAGTGTGTGCCTGACAGCAAAAACAGGTGCGTCTCATGCACGAAGAATCTCGATTTAGTGCATCTGGTGTGCACCAAATCGCATCTCATAACATGAGCCCAACATGCGCTAAAATCCAATCAGATGCACAAGGTGCACAAAACAATATCGAGTATCCCAATCGAAATCGAAGTCCAGAGCATCTAAGTGCACAACATACGTAACACTGCACTGCAAGCATACATGAACTATACCGCGTGCAAAAACCAAATGCGTATATACGCACAAAATCAATTCAAATGTCTAAAACCGTAAAATCACAAACATGTGAAACCAAGCACGAAAACGATATCAAGTGCAACAACTGTGCAAAAATCGTAAATACTCAGTAAGTACAACCATGGTGCATGAAAACACATATCATGAAACCCAATCATCAAAATCAAATCAAGCGAATAAATCGCCCAACAATACTAAAAACAAGTATGGAGGAATAGTCCCGCTCAAGCGCATCTTCCAAGAATCTCTGGCCAACTGTCGTGGTCACTCATAGCATGTCTCATCGACGATCCTGAACTCTGGCCTGCTGGTGTGCGTAACATGACCGCTCCTGGCTTCAAGTCTTCCTTGTGGATTACCAATCTCACGATCCACCAGCTCATCGGCCCTGTCAGGTGTGCTAACGAGGACGATTCCATTTTGGCACTTCTCTGGTCATCTCTCGGTCAATCCGCACGACCACTCGTAAAGCAACATGTCACTGGAGTCGGCCTCTGGCTCTCTAAATGCACGTGACACATCTGATCCTGGGTGCAAATATTATTGCAGCATTGTCCTGAAAGGAATCCTACTCAAGGTCTCTTCCAGTCTCATCTCTGCCAACTGTCCGGGAGTCATCGTCCTTTACTATATATGCTTCTTGTTCCGGAACAGCTGCATACTCATCGTGACTCCTTCTGGAAGGTATAACCAAGTACAATGCCTCGGCATGCGTATCGCATCTCTGATGTCGGCGGAGTAGAACGTCATCTTATCAAGTTCTCGTACGCACCGCTTACTCCACTTTTCTCTAAGGTCGACCGCTTCGGACTCGTCTCGTCGTGGCTGCATGGACTGAGCTCCAACGGCTATCCTCGTATCGGGAGTCTCCCAAGAAATGCATCTCACCACCTAGCATCCGAATTAAGTCGAGCCATCCAATCGAGTCGTCAAAACCTCATAATCCCCCAAGAGCTCAACATCTTGGGTACAGTATAATAGTATCGAGTACATACCACAGCATCGGTGGTCCAGCCGTAGAAGGGCAAACCCAAGCCTCACTAATGGCGCCGTAGAACTGCCGCAAACCCGAAGGTTCAAAGGCTTTCACATGGTCATTAAGTCGAGTTATGGTTTCATTCTTCTAGAGAGACCATAGAATTTCCTGCATGTCTTTCCGATTACTTTAAACTTGGAATAATAGGTTTCTGACATTCGATCGTCTCTGTCGACTCCCAACGTCTCCGCGTGAAGTCGTCTCTAGCTGGAATCAATCTATCTGATGACCTCGCATCGGGGTAGGCGAACGATCCACATGTCCTAGTCATTCATCCCCGATGACTAGCGACCTTCTATCATCTCTTAGTACAACTCTTTCTGCACTAATTCCAGCATCTGGGGCAATATCTCGTCGTTCGCAGCATTAACAGGCTCACTCGTCTGCACGCTAAACAGTACCTCGATCATCATGACTAAGCAACACACCAACGGTCATCAAAATCTGGATGGCCTCTATCATTGGCTCAATCCTCTAGTGTCGATCAGCACATCCGAGTAACCTCATAAAAGCGATCCGCCAAACGCTCGTGGCGCGGAAACACAGTAAAAATACACATCTCTGCAATCGTGTGTTGCCGGAATTTCGCCCTGGTCAGTCCTCGTTCGTGACGAGCTCGTGCTGACCGCAACTCTAGCTGTAGCTCTCCCTGCCCGTAATCGTGGCAACAAAACCATAACTGGTACTGATGACGCTAGATTGGAATGAATATAATACTGAGCAAAGAAATGTACATCCTAAGGCTTCTTAAGTGGAGTAGCGTATTGTAAATATGCTGCGGAACATACCAACGGTACGTCACTCTACTTTAGTCACCTATTCCATCAACCAAGGGTCATCCTACGCTCCGAAGGTAAAACCTAACGCTCTGATACCAACTTTGTCACGACCCGAAAGTACGGAACATGACCGGCACTTAAACTACGAACGTCTCAAGGCGTACGTATTCTAAGTAAGCCGAAAACCCAGAAATCCAAACCAAGAAGAGTAGTAGAGAGTAGGAAAACCAATTTAAATCCAGAAGTTTTAATAGCATAAGCCGAATTATGCGGTTTTTTAAAAACATCAGGTATTTTCTGAAAATTTCGGCAGAGTCTCCTTTGTAAATACTGGCTCCCAAACGGGGTACAACATGAATAGTATACGAAATCAATAAAAGGCATCCCCAAGCGGGAGCTAGCTCTTCGTCAATCGACGGTCACAACCACACAAGCAATATAATATACAACGCCAACGGCGAGGATCAAAAACTCAAAGGAAACTCAAAACCACAAGAAATCTGCAGAAATAGACGCGCGACTCTAAGGTCGAAAGAAAAACATCACTGGTCTCTATCTCAAAAATAAATACATGTTTGGTTGATGGAATTTACTAGATACAACTGAATCATATAATACAAGGTAATATGATTTGTACGATACCAATAAACCCACCTACTAGCAAATCACCCGAAGGAAACTATGCCCGCAAGCCGTAATGAAACCTGTACGGCAAACCTGCAAGAAACGGGGGCACAACGGGGGTGAGTTGCCAACTCGTGAATAGAAAAACATCTACGAACAGAAATCGCATGTATGACGCAATCCTAGGTCATACGATCATAATATATCCTCAAAATATATAACCAGCAGCCTATAACAAGGTTAGGGTAAATATCTAACCCGAGTGTAATCTCATGTGCCCGTGTCAGTGCCTCAGGTAGCAATATATCATATGAATGAGGTATGAATGCATGAAAACAGAATACATGTAAATGAAGAACTGTTTTCATAATTTAATGAGATTTCCTTTGTATTTTTAAAATGAGGTATCATAATGAAATCAGCATAAAACAGTGCCCAGCATCGACACAAAACAAGTGTCCAAATATCTCGATATCTCTGTATCACAATCTCTGTACCTCAATATCTCAAAATCAATATCTATGGTGCCGACAATCCAGATCGGCCCCTACCATCCATCTCAAGACCACGACGGTATCCTCCGGATATCCGACGCGTCGGGTAATATCACCGGTCGGTAGTGCTCCCCTGCCGGGCTCAACGTCAACAGCACATTCCTCTTGCCCCGGGGTACCACACCAGGCCCACTATGTACCCGAAACGGTTCCTCCACTCCTCGAATCGGGTCTCGAAATCCATCAGCAGACTCATGGTGGACGACTCATACATCATGGGAAAACCGCACTTTTTATTTTAAAAGAGAGAAAAGGTTTATTTATGTTTTTGCGGTTTTCCTCCAAATCCAGAAAATCTCATGGAATCCGAATCCAAAACCTCAATAACACGAAAAATAGTGAATATATGCATGAGAATCCATGAATGCGGCATAACAATGAATAACAGTATACATGAAGTAGCAAGTAATAACTACAATGTCTAAACTATTAGCTAACAGGCTATGTCAAGCAATAATATTTTCTAAGGTGTACGTGACATGGCAATCACCGATGAAGATGTGTGTGAGCCGGCAAGTAAGTGTACGTGGTACATACGCATCATCGGTAATGGTGTTGGTGTCCTAACAGCATGATATCAATAATGGAGTATGAAACATAATATAAGCATGCGATGCGAAGCGAACCACAATTGAGCGGGAGCTGAATACTAGACGCAACTATAACTAATCTGCATTAATCTAATATAAGTCCTACAAATGGTGCCTTTTGAAATAACACGAATCATGGGGTTTTGAAAATAGGGGCTACGGTGTTTTTACGAAAAGATACGTCTTTTGAAATATCTGTAGGATCCCTTGGACTGTCTTTTAAAATACCCACGATTCGTTAGTTTTTGAAATAGGTAAGAATCGAATCTAATCTAACAACTAAACTAAACTAAAAGGTCTAAGCTAACCAGCTGGACTACAGGTAAGGAAACTGCCTAACATCTGAGTCGATACATATACATACCGGTATATATATTAGTTGGTGATCCCGCCTCAATAATATCATATCTGATACCATATCTATAATCAGACATCCCAAGTCAAGAGTGCGGATCAATCATCAAAATATAGCTCGTACGTAAATCCGTCGTACGGCATCCCCAAATCTGGGTACGGGTTAATATCACATTCAATCACACTATTCATCTGGTATCTTCTTTATCAAATATCATGATCCGGGACAATGTCCTACGTCTAGTACAATACTGATACCGCCTAAGTATGCATACAGGTGTAAGAATTGCTACGTCAAAAGACCCGCTAAAACATCATGTCGTATCTCAATACGAACCAAATCACATCACCGATCTTCTGGCCTCAAGCCCAATATCATCGACTCATCTCAAATTCCAAATACTATCCTCAAATCCAGTATATGAACACATAGTCCCATACCCATGTGAACACATAAATATATACTCCCATATACGCACATATAAAAGAAAGAATGTATGCAAGTATGTGTGTGTGTGCGTGTGTGAGTGCGACCACTACTCTAGGGTTTCGCAACTACACTAAACCAATCCAAAAATACCAAATATCCATCTTATCATCAATAATCTCAACAACATATAATCAATATCTGTGTGTATACGTATTCGTATACATCACCACGAACTGCGGGGGTGCTATACGCCATCCACCCGACTTCTCCCCGTAGATATAAATCTACTCACCTGGTCCTCGTTCGCCGGTGCCGACGTCGCCACGCGCTTGCTTGTCGTCTCGAAGTCCACATGGGGTACCTACATATCATAACGCACCGTATCGTATTAAAATTCGACTCATGACCAAAACGACGCACGAATCCCACATAGGTCAAAACCTATGGTTGCTTTCACAAATCAGCCCAAAAACCCTCGACGTCGGCGTACAAACGCCAAATCATCGAGAAAAACCCAAATACACTCATTTGCACATTCACGAACACTAATTTTAATATAAAATAGGTTAAATTTCACAAAAACCCCAATTTCACTTAAAAAGTCATTTTTCCGAAAATCTAGCATGCACAATTCGCCGTTTTTGTACAAAACATGATGTTTAAACAAATCTAGTGGCCATAATACTTATTAAATATCTTAAATAAGTCATAAAAACAATTTCCATAATTTAATCTCATTAAATTCCATTAACCCCAAAATTCTAGTTTACAAAATACCCAATTTTTTAACAATTTATAGCAAAAATGCACAAACAACAATTTAGCTAGGATTTTCATGAACTAAAAGCATTAAACCACTCAATATATTATCTATAATGGCATGAAACCATAATTATAATTTAATCTAAAGCATTTAATAATTTTCCAAAACTCTAGTTAGCAAAATAACTTAATTAGGGCATTTTATAAGTAATGGTTTGGAATTAACAACTAAATTAGCTTTCTATAAAACTTAAGATGTTAATCCACAACACAAAACCATGCACAATTTATCATAACCCATTTCCACAACACAAAACCATGCACAATTTATCATAACCCATTTCCACAACAAAACCCTAATTCAACTCAAGCCATAAACTTTAAAAAAAAAAAACTATTATGCAAATAGCACTAAAATTAACATTAAGACAACTCAATTAAATAAATCTAAACATAAGAATTTAAATGGGTAGAAATTATACCTTAAAATCTAGTGATCTAGCAAGAAGAATTTTCCTTCAATGATGGCTTCATAACACCATGATCCAAGTGATAAAAGCTAAGGAGAATGGGATGAAGAATGGAAATCAATTTGTGAGATTTAAATTGGATTTTGGAGCAATTTTTTTGATTAAAATTGAAGGAAATGAAAAGAGGAAAGTGAAGGGGGAAGGGATGCAGAATTTTGGCCATGGGGTGATGTGGGGAATGGTGTGGGTGTTGTGCACAATTGGTCAAGTCAACCCCTTTCAAATCAAGGTACAATGAGCCTCCAAAACAATACATTTTAACCTACACCTATAAACTCTATTTCACCCATACAAATGAGATGGAGAAATTTTTGAGGGGGCGAAGTGGGCTGCTGATGGTGGGCTCGGCCATGGAGGGGTGAGGGTGTGTGTGAGTGATTACAAAAAGAATTCCATGCAAAAAGACCCCCCACAAGCTCAAAATTGCAAGTTTTAGCTTAAATTAATTATTTTTTTGTTCTCCATAATAAAAACCCATTAAAATTTGAAATAAAATACTAAAAATTTATATTACAATTAGATTTTAATTAACATGATTTTAAAGATTAAAATTAGCCCATTTAAATTTGTATTTATCGCTAATTTAATGTATTTTCTTACCGGCTTAAAATAATATTAAAATATTATTTTTTTCAGAAAATTTGAAATTTCACCAGTGGCTCAATAAACACCAAATAATAGTAATTACATATCTAGAATATGTATATTTAATTTTATAATAAAGATATTTGCATTTTGACTTTTTACAGAAAACCCCCTTATTTTACTTTTTTTCGAAATTTCACCGAAACGATTTTCAAAACGTTACAAAGAGGGTGTACAGAAGGTAATGACTAAAGAAATATAAAGGGATTTGGAGATATGGCAAAAAATTATACGGTTACAGTTGTGAATCTGGATAATGGAAGAGGCATTACTAGGAATACCGGGATACCCCATCGAAACATTTCAATATTTCAGTTTCACTGTGTACTGTTAAAAGAAAACTGATTTCCTAATTAGACACTTGCTCCAGGGTATGTATTTACCAGGTTTGATTATCACATCTGTATGGTTTTACAGATGATGAGTGGGAGTAAATTATTGGGAATTAGGTGATCATCCTCATTATATCAGAATTCTTTGTAATTTGTGATTTTTGAGGAAGTCACCTGGGTTGTTTGCCGGAAGTCAAATATTTGGTTTTGAATATCCGTTATAATGCACCAATTTCAAATTGATATATCTGTACGTCTATTTTTATACAGTGAGATATAACTTTTTGAAATTATGTCGGTGACATTTACCTATATCAGTGGATGGTTAGGTAAGGAGCATTAAACAGCGGTGTAATTCTTCTTAACCATAAGTACGGTTTTCAACCTACTGTAAGTCGATGTAGTACACCCCAGTACTTATGGGGAGGCGGAATTTTCAAAAACAATCAAGTTTAAAGAACGAACATCGACTAACCGCTTAAATCGAAGCTAAACTATAAATAACCGTACACAAAGATTTTCTTATCACTTGTGATTAGGGATTATACCTATCGAAACTAGTCCTTCGTCTTTGTGTCCTCCTTTGTTCTCCTCGGCCTTCTCTAGGTAGTAGACGATCCACCCGAGAGCGAAACTCCAAGCTAAACCTCTAACTTGAGGTAACTAATCAACTTTGATTGCCAATCAAAGATGAAAGGATGATGTAGAGTGAAGGTTATGGATTGTTTAGTCTAACTAATCCTTTGATCTCAACTCATGAGGTGTAAGGATTAGGGTTTGAAGATGAGAGCTTGAGGAGAGAGAATATGAGATAAGATAATGAGAGAAGAGAGAGAGTGTATCATAATATATTATGAAGCATTCTTTTTTAAGAATAATGAATAAAAGAAATGAATAAGCATGCTTCATAAAATATCTAGTGGTGATTCATTAGCATGAGTCATTAAGCAATAAATGTGCATTAATGAAATGAATGAATCACCACCATGACTCACAACCTCATCCAAAGTAACCTCCTTAGTCACATCTTCTAGAAGCTTCTCGTACAATTACGAGAACGCCCCTCCGATCCGCAAAAATACGGAAAAACTTTAGACTGTAAAAATCCAATAACCGGATACCAGTAACTGGCTTAAACCAAAGCCGACTGGTAAAAACTGTCCGAAAGTCGTACGTGCGTAAACGCACGTATGCGTCCGAACCCTTTGTCGCAAAACCATGCAACCTCTATATCGTTTCGCCTGGAGTAGGAAACTCTCTGTGTGGGACTCTAGAGACTCGACTACTACGCTGGCAGTGGGTTTAACCACAGACCGCAAGCGGCACTAGCTGTACGTAACGGACCCCAGGTAGTTGTCGATAAGAAGGCCGATGAGAAAACCCATCCGAACTCCTACTGAGTCTGATGTGACAATCTCCATACAGTCCGGTCCGTTCGTCCAAGACTATCGCATATCGGGCCTAGGGGGGAGGCAAACGTCAGTCCCCTAATAGCGGTATAAGTCGTGTCGGAGGGAAGCCCATTACACCCTGAGAAACTACTGGAACCTACCAGCAAATCTCGCTTGCCCTGGCCAGGGACTTTGCGTAATGGCTCTCTGACACAGCACGATATCTACTCCCAATACCGGGAGGGACGAATCCTGTCTAACCGCCACTGCCTCCAAGTGCTCGGGACTGCACCCAACTGCCACCTGTTTGCACGACTCCTTTGAGCCGTGGTAGGGTAGCAATCTAAGAACAGTGGGACACACTCGAGGCGAAGTAGCAGTGTCAAGTCTGCGGACTACGCTGTACTCATGTCACCTGGGAACTGTTTACTGACGACTGGTATCAAACCAACCAACAGTTCCCTGTGAGTCCTGTCCGGTGTACCCGTAACCTAACGAGCACCTGTATACTATCTCCAGTACGACGTACTGACGGCTGTGGGACAGACCATCTCCCCAACTGGGATGAGAAGCGTACACACCAGTCTACTCCGGAGTATCGATGCTCTGTCTCGATAATCCAACGACCAGGGACCTGAATAAGGATGTGCTTGTAGACTACCCAGCCCCCACTAGTGTGACTGCCATCACAACGCTGGTAGACAAGCAAGATCCTAAGAGCTCTATCAATACGTACACTCACATATTAAGATAGAGAAACCAAGTAGCATACTACCATGTTTAGCAAGACTGTTATATACATGTGAATATCCCAAGCTTCCATTAAGTAATATACAAGCTAGTATGATACAGTAATGGCCTTCAAGGGCATAAACACTAACAATCTCTCACTTGCACTAGGGCCATGTACTGGCATATCGTAGACCAATGATCTCGAGTAGCCTCTCGAACTGAATCTGAGGAAGGGCCTTCGTGAATGGATCAGCAATGTTCTCTTCTGAAGCAACTCTCCGAACCTCGATCTCCTGACGATCAATGATCTCCCTGATCAGGTGATACCGCCTCAAGATGTGTCTGGACTTCTGATGGGACCTTGGTTCCTTCGCTAAAGCTATAGCTCCGTTGTTGTCGCAATACAGAGGTATTGGATCAACTATGGTAGGAACAACCTGAAGTTCTGTTAGGAACTTCTTCATCCTG
This sequence comes from Agapanthus africanus, assembly GCA_030015575.1. Lineage (NCBI taxonomy): Eukaryota > Viridiplantae > Streptophyta > Magnoliopsida > Asparagales > Amaryllidaceae > Agapanthus > Agapanthus africanus. The sequence continues at coordinate 583,873,721 of CM057339.1, read as the reverse complement.
ACTGCTTCTTTTGCGGCATCGCAAGCAGCTATATACTCCGCTTCCATCGTCGAGTCAGCAACGGTGTCCTGCTTGGAGCTCTTCCAGCACACCGCCCCTCCATTGAGGGTAAAGACATAACCCGACATGGACTTGGAATCGTCCTTATCACTCTGGAAGCCGGAATCGGCAAAGGCCTCCAACCTGAGGTCTTTTCCGCCGTAAACCAAGAACATCTCCTTAGTCCTCCTCAGGTACTTGAGAATGTTCTTTACTGCTATCCAGTGTTTCTCCCCTGGGTCTGACTGATACCGGCTTACCACGCTCAGTGCGTAAGCTACATCTGGTCTGGTACACAACATCGCATCATTATAGAGCCTACCGCAGAAGCGTAGGGTATAATAGACATGCGTTCCCTTTCCAAATCAGTCTTGGGAGACATCTCTTTGGAGAGGGTGATTCCGTGACAAGCCGGTAGATTACCGCGCTTAGAATCTTCCATACTGAATCTTTTCAGTACAGTGTCGATATACCTGGACTGCGAAAGTCCCAACATCCTCTTGGATCTATCACGATAGATCCGGATCCCCAGAATGTAAGAGGCATCACCCAGGTCTTTCATGGAGAACCTGTGTGACAAGAATCCTTTGACAGATTGTAGCATAGGAATGTCATTTCCTATCAATAGAATGTCATCCACGTACAAGACGAGGAATACGACACTTCTGGCCACAACTTTACTATATATGCACGGTTCATCTGGATTTTTGATAAAGTCATATTCTTTGACTGTCTCATCAAAACAGATGTTCCAACTCCGCGATGCCTGCTTTAGTCCATAAATAGACTTAAGCAGCTTGCATACTTTCCCGCTGCTCCCACTCTGATTGAAACCCTCTGGCTGATCCATATAGACGCTTTCTTCTAAATTTCCATTCAGAAAAGCCGTCTTTACGTCCATCTGCCAGATTTCATAATCATGGAAGGCAGCAATAGCAAGAAGGACCCGAATGGATTTGAGCATAGCCACTGGAGAAAAAGTTTCGTCATAGTCCAAACCAGGTCTTTGACGAAAACCCTTTGCAACAAGTCTAGCCATATAGGTTTCCACCTGTCCATCTACACCAATCTTTTTCTTGAAGATCCATTTGCATCCTATGGGTTTTACCCTATCTGGAGCAAAGTCCAAAGTCCATACTTTGTTGGTGTACATGGACTCCATTTCGGTCCGCATTGCATCTAGCCATCGTACCGAGTCGCCGCTCTGGATGGCCTGCTGGAAGTCAGTAGGTTCATCATCATCTATGATGCAATCCTCTCTATCCCCGTCAATGAGAAAACCGTAGTATCTCTCAGGCGGATGAGACGGCCTACTACTCCTGCGGAGGGGTGCGGGAATGTTCTGTTCTTCTTGAACCTCTGGTTCTACCAAACTTTCAGTAGCAGCTTGTGGTTCTGGAATTTCTTCCAGTTCTATTTCGCTCCCACTCTTCTGATTTTCTAAAAATTCAGTTTCTAAGAAGGTGGCATGACGAGAAACAAATACCTTTTGTTCCTCTGCGTAATAGAAATAATATCCCTTGGAGTTCTTTGGATATCCCACAAGCTTACACTGTACTGAACGTGCCTCGAGCTTGTCCACATGCTGCTTTTTTACAAAAGCTGGACACCCCCATGTCCTAAAATGTTTTAGACAGGGTTTCTTCCCACTCCACATCTGATATGGTGTGGTAGGCACAGTCTTGGTTGGAACCTGGTTCAAAAGATATGCCGCTGATTCTAGCGCATAACCCCAGAAAGATCGCGGTAACTCAGCATTACTCATCATGGATCGTACCATATCCAATAGGGTTCGATTCCGTCTCTCCGATACACCGTTGTGCTGTGGAGTGTATGGAGGAGTAAGCTGAGAGAGAATTCCTTTCTCTTTTAGGTAACCTAGGAACTCGGCACTTAAGTATTCTCCACCTCGATCAGATCTTAGTGTCTTAATACTTTTGCCTGTTTGGTTTTCCGCTTCATTCTTGAATTCCAGGAATTTCTCAAAGGCCTCTGATTTATGCTTCATTAAGAAAACATATCCATACCTAGAGAAATCATCTGTAAAAGTAATGAAGTAGGAATAACCACCTCTCGCATGTGTAGACATTGGACCGCATACATCGCTGTGTATGAGTCCTAAGAGCTCGCTCGCTCTTACTCCTTGTCCAGTAAATGGAGTCTTTGTCATCTTTCCTTTGAGACAGGATTGACAAGTGTCATAAGATTGATATTCGAACGAGTCCAAATATCCTTCTCTATGCAACTTAGTCAACCTTCTCTCATTGATGTGACCCAGTCTACAATGCCATAAGAAAGCTTTATTTAAATCTGGAGACTTTCTTTTTAGTGTGTTCTGGACATTGAAAATTTGGAGTTGGTTTAAAACATATATGCCGTTATTTAATGTACCGGACCCAATCAAACCATGATTAAGGTGGATGTTGACAACATCTCTTACAAACGTGAAATCATAACCTTTATTTGATAACAAGGAAACTGATATGATATTACACGTTAAGCTGGGTACAAAATAACAGTTATGTAAAACCAAAATGTGTCCACTCGTCAATCCTAGGTGATAATCCCCGACGGACGCAGCTCCCACGCTAGCTCCGTTAGCAACCCTGAGGATCATATCACCTTCCTTCAGCACTCTACGGTTTCTCAGTGCCTGCAATGAATTGCAAATATGAGATCCTGATTCGGTATCCAATACCCAGGAAGTAGAGTTGATCGACAGACAATTCTCAATTACAAACACACCTGAAGTCGAAGCCACAGCTTGCTTCGGTTCCTGGTTCTTGGCGTTCCACGCCTTGCAATCCTTCTTCCAGTGCCCTTTCCTGTGACAATGGAAGCACTCATCCTGGCCAACTATCGGTACTGCTTTCTTTTTCTTTCCCTTCCCTCCCACCTTACTAACACCTCCTCTAGGTCTGGGTGCGGCCTTCTTCTTCCTTCCTTTGGCCCTAGCCTTGGACCCGGAAGAAGATGAACCGCCAACAAACATAGCGGGTGTTTCCCTTGCCTTCTGCAAGGTGCCCTCCGCACTCCTTAACATGTTCAGGAGTTCCGCAAGTTCAACTTCTTTTCCTTGAAGATTGAAGTTGAGGATAAACTGGGCGTAGGTGGGAGGAAGGGACTGGAGAACAAGGTCTGTATAGAGCTCATTATCCAAAGTCGTCCCAAGGTCTGCGAGCTCTTCTATATAGCCAATCATCTGTAGGACATGTTCACCTACCGATGACCCGACAGCCAACCTCGCTCGAAACAATTTCTTAGAGGTCTCGTATCTTGCTATACGAGATTGCTCTCCATAAAGTTCCTTTGTATGGAGAAATATGCCATCTAGGGACATATCCTCGTGCCTCCTCTGATGTTCATTGTTCATCGAGGCAAGCACGATGCACTTGGCTCTCGCGCAATCTAAATCCCAGGTTTTGCGGATTTCCTTATCCGCATTGCTGGATTTGGGACCAGGGACAGCAGGTGCCGTAGCGGTGAGGACGTACCCCAGTTTGTCATAGGTCAAAGCCATCTTGAGATTCCGCAGCCAATCTTTATAGTTTGGCCCCGTCAGTATATTTTTCTCTAAAAGTAACTTAAGTCCAGTCATTTTCAGGGTCGCTGCAATTAGGAGAGAGAGAAGAAAACTCTTTAGCATGATGCTCTTGCAAGTTTAGAGTGGTTTTTAGTTTATCTAAACTGGATGGCTCCCACTGTTTTTCGAATCCTTCCACAAACCATAAAAGAAGAATTAGCCAAGACTATTCTCACCGTACAATACTTGCTTAACCGTTCAGCCAGGCCGGTGTCGATACTTCGAGGGAGGTTTTCCAACGCTTTCGCGAAGTTCCTTAATTAAATAACCTCTTTTCTCTGGGGGCGTAACCCCGCTGACACTTTTCTGGACACCTACTAGGTTTATAGCATTGATCGTTAAGTGACGAATATCCTGATAAGTATCATATACTCACAGTAGGATCGGGATCCAAATATCATCGTATGATAATGTTGAAGGAATCCTACCAACATTCATCAAACTCCAAATGGTATGCATCTCTTTGCAAATTTCAGTTTCTTTAGAAATTCCCGATATGGATTTTTGCCCCATGCTCTTATGATCTTGACTAAGGGCCAACAAATCATAAGTCACATGTCAAGTTCTGCCCATCATTATCCTGTTGATTTGAACCCATCCGTATACTCTTGACTAAGGGCCAACAAAGTAATACGACTGTCCCAAACCAACTCATCTATCTATGCAACAAATGAATACCCCAGCAGCTACCAATCACTATGTCTTGACTAAGGGCCAAACAAACATAGCTTGAATACTACTGACCATTCATAAGAAATGACGGAGGGCTACGACTGGTTTTGGCGAAACCGTGAACGTAGTGAACTTGATATAACCGAAGGAACCTGATAGCTTTTTAAAAGGAGTGGTTAAATCTCCGCATTTAAAAATATCTGTTTTAAAAATAACCGAGTGGTTTCTTTTAAATTGTTCCAACGATTTAAACTTTGGTTTATTTTCTTTGCATTATAGATAATGCGTCCCATCATTAACCTATCATTGCAGAAAACAACGAAAATACAACGTCCTCTTATGCCATCCGCATTCGCTACGGGGTCCCGTCATCACCCGTTAGGTTACTTAACTAACGACAGAGCGGGGGCTGGGCTAGCGCGGGTGTAAAACATAAGTGGCGTCTAAATAGCTATCATAAATATAGATATTTTACATTCGTCTGACGCAATGATATTCATTCCAGAACACAGATAAACAATATTGGATTTGCATGCAATCTGTATTTCTTTTGAGCCTACAAGAAAAGACAGATTACACAGTTGTGATGAATAGCCGTTACCCCACCCTCGACCCCTACGGGTACGGCAAACTACCCACCCGGCAGTCTGTGTACCCCACCTTGGGTCAGTCCTAGGAGCAAAAACAGTAAAATGAAATAATACAACGGTGGCTACGACCGCAACCTGGAAGTGCCCCGCGAAAATAATATTACAACAAATTACATTTACAACAAATGAATTAAACAATAACCCATTGCTAACCCCGGCTATACACCACAACAGTCCAATACAGTTTATATGCACAAACAGATATAACCATTTCAGAAATGTGCAACCCCCTGCCAACCGACATACTAGCAGTTGGGGGAGGTTTACGAACACATTAAACAATCACAGATATAATCCAATACGCAAATACTGTACAATTTCGATCGATTAAACAACATCAATATTGCTCCAAAATCTGCTCTGTTAAACAGTAACCTGAGCAATTATTAAATATTCCAGAAAACCCCAAATATCACAGGGGACCCACACAAGAAAGATGAGTCCATGACTCGGCCAAAGCGCCGCGGAAGGGCGGCGGATCCCACCGATCCGCCGCGCTTCCGCGGTCGAGTTGCCGATTCATGGGCTCGAATTTCTTGGGTGTTCTCCTGGACTCCTTTCTAGCTTTCTGAACACACCTGAAAAATTTTCTGACATCGTTTTAAATTCGACAGAAACTAGCATTTTTTAGGGTTTTCCGGTTTCGTTTTTCCGTTCGAAATTCGTACAAATTTGCGATTAAGTTATTTAGTGTTTAGCGAGGCTCTGATACCACTGTAAGTCGATGTAGTACACCCCAGTACTTATGGGGAGGCGGAATTTTCAAAAACAATCAAGTTTAAAGAACGAACATCGACTAACCGCTTAAATCGAAGCTAAACTATAAATAACTGTACACAAAGATTTTCTTATCACTTGTGATTAGGGATTATACCTATCGAAACTAGTCCTTCGTCTTTGTGTCCTCCTTTGTTCTCCTCGGCCTTCTCTAGGTAGTAGACGATCCACCCGAGAGCGAAACTCCAAGCTAAACCTCTAACTTGAGGTAACTAATCAACTTTGATTGCCAATCAAAGATGAAAGGATGATGTAGAGTGAAGGTTATGGATTGTTTAGTCTAACTAATCCTTTGATCTCAACTCATGAGGTGTAAGGATTAGGGTTTGAAGATGAGAGCTTGAGGAGAGAGAATATGAGATAAGATAATGAGATAAGAGAGAGAGTGTATCATAATATATTATGAAGCATTCTTTTTTAAGAATAATGAATAAAAGAAATGAATAAGCATGCTTCATAAAATATCTAGTGGTGATTCATTAGCATGAGTCATTAAGCAATAAATGTGCATTAATGAAATGAATGAATCACCACCATGACTCACAACCTCATCCAAAGTAACCTCCTTAGTCACATCTTCTAGAAGCTTCTCGTACAATTACGAGAACGCCCCTCCGATCCGCAAAAATACGGAAAAACTTTAGACTGTAAAAATCCAATAACCGGATACCAGTAACTGGCTTAAACCAAAGCCGACTGGTAAAAACTGTCCGAAAGTCGTACGTGCGTAAACGCACGTATGCGTCCGAACCCTTTGTCGCAAAACCATGCAACCTCTATATCGTTTCGCCTGGAGTAGGAAACTCTCTGTGTGGGACTCTAGAGACTCGACTACTACGCTGGCAGTGGGTTTAACCACAGACCGCAAGCGGCACTAGCTGTACGTAACGGTCCCCAGGTAGTTGTCGATAAGAAGGCCGATGAGAAAACCCATCCGAACTCCTACTGAGTCTGATGTGACAATCTCCATACAGTCCGGTCCGTTCGTCCAAGACTATCGCATATCGGGCCTAGGGGGGCGGCAAACGTTAGTCCCCTAATAACGGTATAAGTCGTGTCGGAGGGAAGCCCATTACACCCTGAGAAACTACTGGAACCTACCAGCAAATCTCGCTTGCCCTGGCCAGGGACTTTGCGTAATGGCTCTCTGACACAGCACGATATCTACTCCCAATACCGGGAGGGACGAATCCTGTCTAACCGCCACTGCCTCCAAGTGCTCGGGACTGCACCCAACTGCCACCTGTTTGCACGACTCCTTTGAGCCGTGGTAGGGTAGCAATCTAAGAACAGTGGGACACACTCGAGGCGAAATAGCAGTGTCAAGTCTGCGGACTACGCTGTACTCATGTCACCTGGGAACTGTTTACTGACGACTGGTATCAAACCAACCAACAGTTCCCTGTGAGTCCTGTCCGGTGTACCCGTAACCTAACGAGCACCTGTATACTATCTCCAGTACGACGTACTGACGGCTGTGGGACAGACCATCTCCCCAACTGGGATGAGAAGCGTACACACCAGTCTACTCCGGAGTATCGATGCTCTGTCTCGATAATCCAACGACCAGGGACCTGAATAAGGATGTGCTTGTAGACTACCCAGCCCCCACTAGTGTGACTGCCATCACAACGCTGGTAGACAAGCAAGATCCTAAGAGCTCTATCAATACGTACACTCACATATTAAGATAGAGAAACCAAGTAGCATACTACCATGTTTAGCAAGACTGTTATATACATGTGAATATCCCAAGCTTCCATTAAGTAATATACAAGCTAGTATGATACAGTAATGGCCTTCAAGGGCATAAACACTAACACCTACGACATACAGGGAATGAGTTATTAGACTCAGGGGACTTATACAGAGTATTGTATGTTGTCCAGTGTCCATTAGGACAGAGGGGTTGGTCCTTGTACTATATTCGGTTTACTTATGACTTCTCTAGTTTTTAGACAAGTGTTTCGTAGAAACACAGGGTCCAAGTTTTGAGAAGTTATAGGTATAAGAGTAAAGTAGAGAACCAGGTATTGCAAGTATCGGGATTCTTCAAGGTGATCGAAGATGTAGATACTTGTGTATGGTATTCAGTCGATAGTAATGATTAAGAGAACTTGCTTCTCTTCCAGGTTACTCATAATTGGAAGTATTCTTAAGTTGAGTAATGCTGATTGGCCTCTCTCCATTTAGTTGACATGCACTGGAGACAGCTGCATGATTTGAATCTGGTTCAATTAAATCAGTGCCTCTGTTTCTGTATTGGATATAGAACAGTTCATATCTTAACATTGTTAAGGTACAGGGAGTTGTCCAGCTTATGCTTAAAACCAGACTCTGGATAACTCAAGGCACGTTTCTGTAATGGCTGTTTGTGGGTTGACCCAGGCTATGAAGAGGGTTGACTTTCTACCATCTGGAAGATCAATAGTGATATTGTTCTTGACTCGCCACAGTTTTAATAAAAATGGATTTTTTCAGAAAACAGTAGTGGGAGTATGGTAGAACTGGAAGTGATTCCAGAACCGCAAACGATTACTGAAAATTTGATAAGAACATAAAGATTCAATCTGGTTTGACATTCCATTAGCCACTCCGCAGATATGGTGGGTAACCTCAGACGCTCGAGAGGTACTTCGGTATGCTCAAGGACGGTGGCAGGGAGGTTCTTGTTTACCCAGACATGCCATTGCTGTTGTTCCAGACTGTGAGATCCGGCAGGAGGATGAGTATAGCGTCGTTCTAAACTTGTTTTAGAAGTGTACGTCTATATGACTCTGCCAGAGGGTTGTCGTAGTCCGTGGAAGCAGGGGAAGCATTGGTGGACAAGTAGCTTATGTCTATTTATGGACTACAGCAGATAAAGCGGAGATAGATCATCTATTTCTGATGTGACAGTCATAGGTTTGACATCATCAGAATAGGAGATGGATCTGTTAAGAAGGTAGTAGGGTGTGATGTCCTGGTATTTGGATGACATACACAGAGTAGGAAATGAGAGTAGGAAATGATATTCCTATACTACGATCGGTTATACTTTGGTTGTCACACAGTGTTTTCTCCACATAGGACTTGGATATTATATCAGACATTCTGGTTACTAGATCCATGGTTTTAGATCTAGATTTGGGAATTTTCCCAATCAGGGTACTTAGACAGCATTCTATAAGTATTTAGAATGGACGACTCCTGGCACGGTAGTGTACCTGCGGGTAATGGAGTCACCCTCTCTAAAGGTGTCTTATAGACTAAATGGGAGAGGGATGTGCATGATTGGCAGATCACTTGCTTAGGCAATTGAGTCAATCATGAGATGTCAAGTACCACACCAGATATTGTTTTTTCACGAGATGCAATAAATTGATATTGATCCAATCCTGGAGAAACGATCGGAAGCAGTTTTAGAACATAAGTTGATGTTCTAAGGAAATGATAACGGCAGCCTCCTTTGGGAGACAGTTATCATTCCAGGCTTCCAAGGTGACCTGGATGACAGAGTTGTAGGGTTCCTAGGCACTCTCAAGAGGTCTCACAAGGCATCAACCATGCCAATTTCAAAAAAATCTAGGTGCCGAGAAACCCGACTACGGATCGTTGGCTAGAAATCTAGGCGAAAATGAAATCTAGTTAACAACTTAAATAAAAGGAAACGGAAATACAACCTTTGTAGATCCGGTGCTCCACCTCCATAGCTCCGCAACGAAGTCCCCTCGCTGTCCTAGTGAATTCCCGGGCTCTAGCGTCGGCTTCATCGGAGAATAGGCGAGCTAGGTCGTCGATGTCCATGCCGAAGATGATCTACGTCGAGGCATCGCTAGATCAAGCTCCACCTTCACCAAGCCATGAAAACTTGTGAAGGAAACATCCTATACTACTTGGCAAGAGGTAGAGGATGAAGAAATAGGAGTTGGGTTCACTTTAGAATTGGATTTCTCACTCAAATACATCAATCACCATTGATGAAGAAAGCTTTCTTCTTGTGAGGAAGAAGAAGAAGAAGATGAAAAGTGTTATGATAAGTTATTAAAAATGAAAAGTAAAAAGAATACTTATTATAATTGAACCATGGTTTAGTGTAGAGAATTGATTAGGGTTAAGTGGAATGGTTAGGGTTAAGCATGAGACAAAATGGTTACAAAGTCAAAGTGTTCATGAAACTTCATGAACAAAACAAAACATGCCACCATTTTCTCATTTGCTTTTCTTTTTCCAAAAGAATAAATAAATGAATAAAATGAATAAGCAAATAGTAAACCCTAACCATTTCATTAACCAAGGTTTAATTCTTTACACTTAACCAAAAGGCATGTATCATCAAACATGATACAAGCAAGTGCACAAAATCATATCGCATATGCAATGCGCACATATCGAGCGAGAAAATCCATTTAAAGTGAACCGATACTAGTTAATGCAAAGTAATATATCAAATATATATAATTATACATTAAACCATTAAATCAACACTTGATTTAACGATCCGGTCATATCGCATATAACCGACTAGTATCCAATGTATCCGCTTATCGAATCAATACTTGATTCGATAACCAGGTTATATCGCATACAACCAATCGATACATTCATCGCGAGAATAGAATACGGTATCACATACACGCATTATTCTCGGTCCCGCACATATCTCATATGCGCTCCTATTTCGTTTCGCTTGAACCAGGAAACCTCTGTGTAGGACTCTAAAGACTCGTCAATACGCCGGCAGCAGGTGATGATCATATCAAACACCCACAAGCCGCAAGCGGTCTGCTAAACGTAACGGCCACCCGGGTATTGAGCGATCAGAAGATCGACGAGCAAGCCCGCTCACACTCCAGTGAATCCAACCAGTAACACTTATCGTACAGTCCGGTCTCGTCGTCTGATATGTCGCATATCTTGCCTAGGGGTGGTAAACGTCAGACCCCAATAGCTCGATAAGTCGTGTCGATATGAGGTCTATAACAGTTCGAGAAACTACTGGTAACACTTACCAGTAAATCTCAGCAACCCTGGCCAGGGATTTCCGGTTATAGCCAATCGAACACAGCGCAACATCTACTCCCTATACCGGGAGAGACGAATCCCCTCCTATCGCTCATTGCCTCCATGTGATTCGGGACTGTACCCAAAAGCCACCGTTTTGCACGCCCTCTTGGACGTGGTAAGGTGGAAATCAAAGCACAGTGGGAATCACACAAGACTCTATGACGATCTCGGGTCTACAGACTAACCTGTACCAGTGTCACCAGAGAACTGCCATCTGACGTAAGGTATAATACCATCTGGGAGTTCTCGGCGAGTGCGTCCAGTGTACCCAGTCTCTACTGAGCAGCCGTATATCATCTCCGATGTCAAACACCAATGGATATGGGATCATCCATCGCCCATCTGTATGGGTCGAGAAGGTATACGCTAGTCTACTCTGGTATATCGATGCCCCGTCTCGATACACCCACGACTAGGGACTTTGAAGGATGTACTTACGGACTACCATGTCCCCACTAGTATGATCCGCATCATAGTCCAGATAGTCAAGTACACATCCTAAGGGCTTTACCAACATGTAACAGAGAGACTATCAGTATATACGTTAAGGTAAAGAGTAACCAGATAGCATACTATTATATTGAGCAAGAAAGTCCTCCCTATATATGTCCCAGCATCCACTACAATATACATCCTATGTACAGTAATGGCCTCTAGGGCATACATATAACTAACAATCTCCCACTTGCACTAGGGCCATCTGTAGCAGTGGTTGTAGTAACTCATACTCAACCATCCCATAAAAAATCTCTCACTGGGAATAGGCCTTCGTGAGTGGATCCGCTGTGTTGTCCTCTGAGTCTACCCTCCTAACCTCGATCACCCTAGAGATCAACTATCTCCATGATCAGGTGATACTGCCTTAGAATATGTCTGGATCACTGATGGGACCAACGTTCCTTGGCATAAGCCACAACTCCATTGTCACACAATGGGAGGAACATAGTTCATCTCATGAACTAATATACACCCAAACAGCCTCTTTGGTAGCATCTTAAGTAGCGATGTATCCTGCCTTTATCGTCTAGTATGTCACGGTATCTAGCTTGGAACTCTTCCAACATACCGTCCCTTTACTGAGGGTAAAGACAATGCCTGCGACTGACATTCAGTCGTCTTCATCACCCTGGAACACTTCCAGTGATTCTCCCCAGGATCAACTGATACCATCTCACTACAACTAGTGAGAATCCTAACATCCAATTAAATCTATCCCATAGATCCAAAACTCAGGATTTAGGAGGTATCATTTTGATCCTATATGGAGAATCCTTGTGATAAGCGGGGATTGATCGAGCATAGCATAGGAAACTCCTTCCCTATGAAGAGTATGTTATCCACGTACTCTACGAGGATCACTACCATACTCCCTACTACCTTTTTTGTTTATACAAGGTTCATCTACCATTTTGATGATGTCAAACTCTTTGACTAACACATCAAAACAGACGTTCCAACTCCGCGATGCCTGCTTTATCAGATAAAGCTTCTTGCTCACGTTTCCGCTGCTCCCACTGTCTACGAGGCCCTCTGGCTGTGTACTTATAGACACACTCTTCTAAAACATCATTTAGAAAAGGAGTCATGGCACCCAACCGCCAGATATCGTAGTCATGGTATGTAGCCGTGACAAGTAGGATCTGGATGGACTTAAGCATAGGTACTGGAAAAGGTTTCATCATTATCCACGCCTGGTCAATGACGAAAACCTTTAACAAGTCTAGCTTTGAAAGTCTCAACTTTTCCATTTACACCAAGTAATCTTCTCAAGATATACTTGCTCCTGATGGGGATTTAACCCTTCAGATATAGCAACCAAAGTCCATACTTTGTTGGTGTATAAGGATTCCATCTCAGATCGATAAGCATCCAGCCATTCTTACAGAGTCTTACTCCTGATGGCCAGCTCGAAGCTAGTTGGGTCATCATCTCATGATGCAATCCTCGCTCCCACTGTCATAGAGAAACCGAAGTATCTCTCAGGTGGGTGAGGAACCCTACTAGATCGGCGGAGAGGCTGAGGTTCATTGGAATCTACTGAATCCTTTGGTTCTGTCAAATCATCAGCTGCAGTTTGTATAGCTGGAACATTTCCAGTTGTACATAACAGACGTTGCCTCGAGCTTGTCCGGATTTTGCTTTTAGACATTGGCCAGACAACCCCAAATCTTAACTGACTTAAGAGATGGGCTCTTCCCTTTCCATATCACATATGAAGTGGTAGGCATATCGATTTGATTTGAACCCTATTTAGTAGGTATGCATCTTCTCAAGTGCATAACTCCAAAAAAGGAAATAGGTAACTCAGTAGTACTCATCATAGAGCACACCATATCAAATAGGGTGTATCTGCTCCACCCCGATATACCATCGTGCTATGGTGTATTCGGAGGAGTAATGCCGAGAGAGAATCTCATTCTCCTTTAGAATAGTCCAGGATTTCCGTGCTCAAGTATTCTCCTCCTTGATCTCATCATAGGACATAATACTTATACCCGTATTTTGGTTCTCTACTTCTAACTTATATTCTGTGAATATCTCAAAAGGTTCGGACTTGTGTTTCAACAGGAACATATGTCTGAATCTTGAGAGATTATCAGAGAATATAATGAAGTACAAAGAACCGGTCTTAGTATATGTAGACAGGGGACTTTACATACATCATCATGTATCAGTCCCAAGAGTTTACTAACTCTTTCTCTGCTTCCAGTAAACAGAGCTGGTGTCATTATATCTTTGTGACATGACTGGCGAGTTTCACAAGATGTAAATTCAAACTGATTTAAATATGCATCTAAATGTAACTCAGCTAGTCGGGTCGCATTGATATGACCTAGTCTACAATACCTCAAGAAGGATTCGTTCATTTCTGAACTCTTCCTCTTGTGTGTGTTCTGTATACTAAGAACTGTAGTTTGATTTAGAACATCAATGCTTTTAGATAACATGCCTCAACCGATCAACTTTTGATATAGGAAATGTTCAAAACATTATCCAACAATACAAAATTTTATCATTTCTTTACTAATAAAGAGACTGATATGATTTTGTATATCAGGTTCGGTATCTAATAACATTCATTCAGAATCAATGTATTGGTAATACAGGGTGACAGTGACCGACAGACTTGGCTGCAACACTTGCCCCGTTTTCTGCCTCATGAAACTTATCACCCGTTCTCAGTTTTTCTACCCTTTTGTAGCCCTATGTAACAAATTACATATCTGGGATCCTGATCCGGTATCATATACCCAGGATGCGGAGGATACTGAGAAACAGTTCTTTGTAATGAACACACCCGAAGATGATGCATCATATGCACTTTCTTCGTTTGGGCGGCACGGGAAATCTGGTATTCCCCAATTACCTGCTCTGTCTTATAACAATTATAAGTTGGAGCGGGACCAACGTTCCCCAGCTCAGTATAACAAGCGGGTTCGATCAATAATCCGTTTTATTATCTTGATTAAGGCGTGACATGGTCACTACCAGGAGAGAGAGAGAAGAAAACACTCAGCGTGCGCTCTTGCAAGAATAGATTGGTTATTATTTTATCTAATCAGGATGGCTCCCACTGCTTTTTATCAAATCTTCCTTCAAACCCTAAAAGGATAGACTAGCCGGGATTAATTACACACTACAAGTTCGCCAATCTTTCAGCCAGGCCAGTGTCGGTACTTTGAGGGAGGTGCCCCGTGCTTTCGCACGGACCTAATTAATGTAAACCTCATTTTCCCAGAGGCGTAACCCCGTTAACACCTTTGTAGACACCTACTTGATCGGCTAATTGTAATGTGCAAAACTCTCCCAGGAGTAACAATTACTCGCAGCGGGTATCGGGATCCAACTATCTCATAGAAGGTATGCAATCTCATTGCAAATTTCAACACTTGAAATTCCCGATAATATTTTGCCCCTAACCTCCTATGACCTTGACAAGGGCCAACAAACCATAGGATGCTAGTCAAGTTCAACCCGTCATTTCCTGATTGAATTAAACCCACCCATACGGCCCTTGACAAAGGCCAACAAGGTCGCACGACTACCCTAACTCAATCTGCATCATATGCATAAGCAGATAAGCACCAGTCAGCTACCGCACACTACGCCTTGACAAAGGCCAACAAACGCAGCACGAATACTAACTACTACTTATCTGAAATGACGGAGGGCTACGACAGGTTTTTCTGAAAACCTATTGCCTAATGAACTTGATATCGTTGTAGGATCGAATGAATTTTGAAATGGAGTGTCTTTGAGGCTTTTCTAGTTTTGCTAAAGGAGTCACTCCCGGTGAAGGGATCGTCGGTCCTTTCCTCGTCGAATGAGGTGCGGGATATATCATATATATCACTGTGCAAAGCAAAAACTCTTAAAAGCAATCAAAAGACAAACCGAGTGTGTAGCATCTGCCAGTTATTGCTAAAGGAGTCACTCCCGGTGAAGGGATCTCGGTCCTTTCCTTATCGAATAAGGTGCAGGATATATCATATATACCGCTGTGCAAAGCAAGAACTGTAGCTACCTGTTTTATTTGAAATTCGATTCTACAACATCTTAGGTTTCTTTTATTTCATTAATCTCATTAATGAAGTCCCATCATTTAAGTACCTAAACATCACAGATAAATACGACGTACACTTATGCCATCCGCATTCGTCTCGATGTCCCCTCGTGCACCGTTAGGTTAGGTAACTAACGGCAGAGCGGGGCAGGGCTAGCGCGGGTGTAAAACATAAGTAACGCCTATATAATATATCATATATACTATATACTGTATCTATCACAGAACATCACATGATCACATCACAGATATCGCAGCAGAAGAATCATATGAAATATTGGATATACTAGGACGTCCGTGTTTTCAATACGAGCCAGTATAAAACACGGATTCCACGGTCGCGATGAATAGCCAAACCCACACCCCTAGACCCCTACGAGAGCGGCAAGCAACCCTACCAATTCTAGAGTTAGGAGACCCGGACTCGACTCCTCGAGTTGGTCTCCCACTAGACTGCAGAACCCGGTTACTTGTGCCCTCCTCCTTGGGTCTATCCTAGTGCGGAAAAGTAAATAATATACAAAAGGTGACAACTTCCGCAACCTGGAAGTGCCCCAATAAAAGAATATTACATACAAGTTTTTACATGAATGAAAATGAAAAACACTCATCTCACATAAAAAACCCCGGCTATTCAAACACGACGATCCAATATAACATATCCAGCAACACATAACATCACATGTCATCAACGTAAGTAAACATGCATATCCCAATTGTCGTTGACATATAGCAACGAAACCGGCGATATCACATATTACACTTACGGTCACAGAAAAGAAAGTGTAAAACTACAACAGTTGGAATCCGCAACCACCTCAGACATCGCATGCCTGACCAAATGAATTACTTAGACATCGCATGCCTAACAATTATAAACCCCGCATTTTAGTCTCAAAATCGAAAACTCTTTTCAATATCAAGCCGGGCAATTCAACAAGATTCCTGACATCCTGATCGAATGCTCGTCGCAAACTTTAGTAGGCGGCCGCACCCCCGATACCGTCGACGAAGTGCACCAAGGCGAAACACCGCTGCCGCGAGCACCCGAACGGATGCTTTCGGCGAGTATCCGCATACGCTACGTGATTGCGACGGACTTTTGAAAATTCCGTGGCAACCGATCAAGTGAGACTAAACTGCTATGTTTATAACATTCATTCAGTTATCTCATAACTTCTTGTGAATTCCAATTATTGTATCCCATTCCGGATAAATAGAAAATGCTAAACTTTTCGATCGAACAATCGAACACCCAAGTTTTCCCGATACAGCTCAACACATGAAATAAGTCTAACAACATTCAGTTCGTGCCTCAGTACCAACGGTCCAGCCGTAGAAGGGTCAAGCCAACGCCTCACATGTGGCACGCCGTACTGCCCCAAACCCGAAGGTTCAAAGGGCAGTTCAAGACGGTCACATAATCGAGTTAAGTTTTGTTGTCTTCTAGAGGGTCCATCGCGTTACTTGCACTACTTAGAACGTCGTTAAACTACGGAAAAATCCAACACTTGGAAATTTCCCGACAGGGGAAAAATTGGGTATTTATATCCGGTCGAACTTTTTAACATATTCTAAAATTTATCCGGAAAGCCACATAGACAAAATCTGATACTCCGATCGAAACACCGAATCCCCAAAACAACCCCAGAAAATTCAACTCTTGAATAAATATTAAAAATTCCCAGAAAATCCAGCACCTGACAATAGGAATTACTGTGCATAAACCTAACAGTGATCTCATTCATTAGCCGCGGAACCGCCGCATAAGCTAAGCTTATGCCGCGGTTCCGCCGCATTGTAGCAGCTTCAATAGAAAAATTTTGCATCGTAATTCTTATTTTTCCCTGCTGAATTTTTTAGCAATTTTTAATTTGGAAAAATCCACATTTTCAGAAAAAGTCCAGAGAGCGTGGAAAAATGGGGTTTCCGGTTCTATCGGACTTCAAACTCCGTCTAGACTTCGCCTAAGGCTCTAGCTAGGCTCTGATACCACTGTAGGGTTCCTAGGCACTCTCAAGAGATCTCACAAGGCATCAACCATGCCAATTTCAAAAAAATCTAGGTGCCGAGAAACCCGACTACGGATCGTTGGCTAGAAATCTAGGCGAAAATGAAATCTAGTTAACAACTTAACAAAAAGGAAACGGAAATACAACCTTTGTAGATCCGGTGCTCCACCTCCATAGCTCCGCAACGAAGTCCCCTCGCTGTCCTAGTGAATTCCCGGGCTCTAGCGTCGGCTTCATCGGAGAATAGGCGAGCTAGGTTGTCGATGTCCATGCCGAAGATGATCTACGTCGAGGCATCGCTAGATCAAGCTCCACCTTCACCAAGCCATGAAAACTTGTGAAGGAAACACCCTATACTACTTGGCAAGAGGTAGAGGATGAAGAAATAGGAGTTGGGTTCACTTTAGAATTGGATTTCTCACTCAAATACATCAATCGCCATTGATGAAGAAAGCTTTCTTCTTGTGAGGAAGAAGAAGAAGAAGATGAAAAGTGTTATGATAAGTTATTAAAAATGAAAAGTAAAAAGAATACTTATCATAATTGAACCATGGTTTAGTGTAGAGAATTGATTAGGGTTAAGTGGAATGGTTAGGGTTAAGCATGAGACAAAATGGTTACAAAGTCAAAGTGTTCATGAAACTTCATGAACAAAACAAAACATGCCACCATTTTCTCATTTGCTTTTCTTTTTCCAAAAGAATAAATAAATGAATAAAATGAATAAGCAAATAGTAAACCCTAACCATTTCATTAACCAAGGTTTAATTCTTTACACTTAACCAAAAGGCATGTATCATCAAACATGATACAAGCAAGTGCACAAAATCATATCGCATATGCAATGCGCACATATCGAGCGAGAAAATCCATTTAAAGTGAACCGATACTAGTTAATGCAAAGTAATATATCAAATATATATAATTATACATTAAACCATTAAATCAACACTTGATTTAACGATCCGGTCATATCGCATATAACCGACTAGTATCCAATGTATCCGCTTATCGAATCAATACTTGATTCGATAACTAGGTTATATCGCATACAACCAATCGATACATTCATCGCGAGAATAGAATACGGTATCACATACACGCATTATTCTCGGTCCCGCACATATCTCATATGCGCTCCTATTTCGTTTCGCTTGAACCAGGAAACCTCTGTGTAGGACTCTAAAGACTCGTCAATACGCCGGCAGCAGGTGATGATCATATCAAACACCCACAAGCCACAAGCGGTCTGCTAAACGTAACGGCCACCCGGGTATTGAGCGATCAGAAGATCGACGAGCAAGCCCGCTCACACTCCAGTGAATCCAACCAGTAACACTTACCGTACAGTCCGGTCTCGTCGTCTGATATGTCGCATATCTTTCCTAGGGGTGGTAAACGTCAGACCCCAATAGCTCGATAAGTCGTGTCGATATGAGGTCTATAACAGTTCGAGAAACTACTGGTAACACTTACCAGTAAATCTCAGCAACCCTGGCCAGGGATTTCCGGTTATAGCCAATCGAACACAGCGCAACATCTACTCCCTATACCGGGAGAGACGAATCCCCTCCTATCGCTCATTGCCTCCATGTGATTCGGGACTGTACCCAAAAGCCACCGTTTTGCACACCCTCTTGGACGTGGTAAGGTGGAAATCAAAGCACAGTGGGAATCACACAAGACTCTATGACGATCTCGGGTCTACAGACTAACCTGTACCAGTGTCACCAGAGAACTGCCATCTGACGTAAGGTATAATACCATCTGGGAGTTCTCGGCGAGTCCGTCCAGTGTGTAGGGGTTTCCTTAACACCTCTATAAAGGTTTAGAAGCATCATGCATGCTATAACAATAAAATTTTTGAGGTGCTAAGCAAACTATACAAAGAATCGAACTAGAATATATGAAGTAACAATTAATAGTATCAAGATTAAGAGTTAAGTTATGCTAAGTGTTGAAACTACAACCTTTGTAGTTCACTTTGGAAGACTCCTAGGCTTTGGAAAGGTCCACTTGATCAACTCCTCGTCCACGACGATCCACCCGAAGCACTTTGCCCTAAGCTTGATGCTTCCTACGATCTTTGGAAATCCTTGAAGCACAACACCCTACACAAGATGGCTAGGGTTGTGTAGGATGATGAAGTGGTTGATGTTCTTATTTATTACCTTTTCTTTTCTTTTTCTAACTCTTTTTAACTATTAAAAGAGAGCTAGGGTTTGAGGAAGAAGAAGTCTCACTCTTTTCTTTTTCTAAGATAATGATAATGTAAAAGATAAATGAGAGAGAGAAAGATCTTATCATAACTTTAACCATAGTAGAAATAAAAATCTATATATTTCATCTAAGGTTAAAAGGCAAAAGGAATGGAAACTATGGTTGAGTTAAAGAATTGTGTAGATGAGTGTGGAAGCAATGACTCATTAACCATTTCTTTTGCCTTTAATCTTTAATGAAAAATCTAAGCATTATCTTTTCTACAATATGATTCTTATATTGCCTTCCTCTTTGTATCATCAACCATGATACATTTCATGTATGTATGTATGTGTGCACATCATCATGTACATATACATCCATGTATCCATAAGAAGAAAAGGATTTAAATAAATAATATAAAAGCCAATATTAAATCAACACTTGATTTAATAAATCCATCATATCTCATATGACCCGACTAATATTAAATGCCCGATTAAAATACAGTATCATATACTAGTATTTAATCGAGGCTCCGCGCATATCTTATATGTGCACCACTTCGTTTCGCCAGAGCCGAGAAACTTCTATGTGGGACTCTAAGACTCGTCAATACGCCAGCAGTAGATGATGATCATATCAAACACCTACAAGCCGCAAGCGGTCAGCTAAACGTAACGGCCACCCGGGTATTGAGCGATCAGAATAAGAACAAGCGAACCTGTCAAAACTCCTGTCAATCCATCTGGCAACACTAACCGTATAGTCCGGTCTCTTCGTCAGATATGCTGCATATCGAGTCTAGGGATGGAATCGTCGACCCCAATAACTCAATAAGTCATGCCGGTATATGGTCTATAACAGATCGAGAAACTTACTGATAACACTTATCACTAATATCTCAGCAGCCCTGGCCAGGGACTTCCCGTTATAGCCAATCGTGCACAGTACAGCATCAACCCCCAATACCGGGAGAGACGAAACCCCTCCTATCGCTCACTGCCTCCACATGCCTCGAGACTATACCCAAAATCCACCTGTTTGTACGACTCAGTAGAACCGCAATAGGGTGGAGATCAAAGTATAGTGGGAGGACACACAAGACTCTATGACGATCTCGGGTCTACAGACTAACCTGTACCAGTGTCACCTGAGAACTGCTATCCGACGTATGATATAATACCATATAGGAGTTCTCGGTGAGTCCATTCAGTGTAACCGGTCTCACTGAGCACCCGTATACTATCTTCGGTGTCAACACACCAGACGGATATGGGATCATCCATCGCCCATCATATGGAACAAGAATGGTATACGCTAGTCTAAGCTGGAATATCGATGCCCTGTCTCGATATACCTACGACTAGGAACATTTCAAGGATATGCTTATAAACTACAGATGTCCCACTAGTATGATCCGCATCATAATTCCAGTAGTTAAGCCAATATCCTTAGGGCTTTATCAACATGTACCAAATGAATATAAACATGATCAAGTGAACATATGATAAAGTAAAACCAGATTTAAATACTATCATTTTGAGCAAGACTGTCACCCGAATATATATATATATATATACACATCAGTACATACACTATCTCATAATGGCCTCTAGGGCATACATATATCCAACACAGTGTACCCAGTCTCTACTGAGCACCCGTATATCATCTCCGATGTCAAACACCAATGGATATGGGATCATCCATCGCTCATCTGTATGGGTCGAGAAGGTATACGCTAGTCTACTCTGGTATATCGATGCCCCGTCTCGATACACCCACGACTAGGGGCTTTGAAGGATGTACTTACGGACTACCATGTCCCCACTAGTATGATCCGCATCATAGTCCAGATAGTCAAGTACACATCCTAAGGGCTTTACCAACATGTAACAGAGAGACTATCAGTATACACGTTAAGGTAAAGAGTAACCAGATAGCATACTATCATGTCGAGCAAGAAAGTCCTCCCTATATATGTCCCAGCATCCACTACAATATACATCCTATGTACAGTAATGGCCTCTAGGGCATACATATAACTAACAAGAGTGACTGTCAGAGTTATAGTTTTCCCTCTGACGAGGGGCAGTATTTTGGACAGGTGGTCCAGGCGGATACTGAGGGAGACATGGCGCAGGACACTGATTAAGTTCAGTCGACAATACAGTCTATGAAGTTTGGATTTGGAGTTCACTTGTGAACTAGGTCCCATCAGACATCCAATCATATTTTAAGACAGATATTGCTCATTTCGGGAGATGGGTTTCTCCGCGAACATGAGATAAAGAGAGACATAGAAAGAAACATTACAGCGGATCCACTCACTGAGGCTATTCCTCGAACGCAATAGTTTCGCAAACGAGCTTTGTGAGACTGACTAGTAGAGGAGTTGGGTGTTCGGTATCACACGGGCTGTGAGTATGCGACATCGCAATAATTAGCCTAGAATGCAAGTGGGAGATTGTTGGAGATAGTGCCCTCAGAGTCAATTATTTGATCACAGGCACGTGATTGCAATGATTGAGGAAGGACCTATACCGGTAGGACAGTCTTACTCAAGATGATAGTATGCTATCTGGTTTATCTTTATCATCGTGTACTGTTTTAGGTGACCTTACGACTCGCTATTGCACGTTGATAGAGCCCCTAGGATTCTTTCTTGACTGCCAGCAGTATGAGGGCGATCATATACGTGGGAGCTGGGGTCTATAAGCACATCCTTAAAAGGTCCCTAGTCGTGGGAGTTTCGAGACAGGGCATCGATACTCCAGAGTAGACTAGTGTGTACGGTCGAGACCCCGACGAGGGGCGGTGGCCGGTCTCACAAGCCACTGGTGTCAGTTGGTTCACCTAAGATGTATACAGGTGCTCATTGGGTAATGAGTACACCGGACAGGACTCGCTGGGAACATGCTAGTTGGTCTTATACCTGACGTCAGATAGCAGTTCCCTGGTGACATGTGTACAGGTTAGTTCATCGACCTGAGATCGTCATTTGTCTCGTGTGAGTTCCCACTGTGCTTTGATTACTACCCTACCACGCTCAAAGGAGACGTGCAAACAGGTTTTAGTTGGGTACAGTCCCGAGCCACATGGAGGCAGTGAGCGGATCTGCAGGGGTTCGTCTCTCCCGGTATTGGGGGTGAGGTCGCGCTGTGTCAAGGAGAGCCATTACAAAAAGCCCTCGGCCGAGGCAGGAGATTTACAGGTAGACATTCCAGTAGTATCTCAGGGTGTTCTGTACTATACTCCGACACGACTTGTACCGCTTTTGGGGGTCTGACTTTTACCAACCCCCTAGGCCCGCCATGTGATGCTCATAGACGAACGGACCGGACTGTACGGATATTGTCACTGACAGGCTCAGTAGGGTGTCAGGATGAGTTCGATCATCGACATCCCTTTTAGTAAATACCTGGTAGCCCGTTACGTCTTGGCTAATACCTCTGACGTGCTAGTGGTTAAATCCACAACCAAAGTATTGACGAGTCTTTAGAGTCCCCCACAGACCGTTTTCTCAAGTTTCGGGCAAAACGCTGTAGAGGCCGTATGGAGATATGGCAGGGTTCGATCTTATACGTGCGGTATTGCACAGATCATGATCGGACGGATAATACTAGCGGGCTTTGGTTTAAGCCGGATCCTAATATTGTATAGTGTAGATTTTGTCTCATTGCATTTGTATTCAGTCGCAATACAAATGCGGGCATGCATATGCAGTCGCGGGGTTTCCTGTTATTTATTACGGGATCAGTATTCTGAAGTTGCCAGTTTGTATTTCGTTCCGGCCAGTTTTCCTTTGTTCCTTCACGGCCGGATCTTTCCGATGGAGGGGGGTTATTTGCAAGTATGCAAATTAGCATTTATGGAGGGGGTTATTTGTATATGTGGCATTATGATTTGACTATCATCATGAGATTCTTTTTACATCTCTTCACTTGCATTTATGTGATGAGAGGTGATTAGGATTTGGATTTGAATTGGTGTGACTTTAATCCTCATTATCATCACACATTATTCTCTTCTTGCATTATTGATTCCTTTTTCCCTCCACCATATTAGTGGCGGGCCACCTTTTTGAGTGAGGAGAGAGAGAGAGTTCTTTTAGAGGTGGGAAATCATTCATCTCATTTTCATTCTATGCTTGCTACAAAAAATCCCACACCTCTCTCCAAAGATTATTCTTCTCCTCCTTCAAAGGCAACTTCATAACCCCAAAGAGACAAGCCACTACACTTAGCCTACAGCATTTCTTGGGCACGTCGGCTTGCCAACTTCGTGCCCGAGTTGCCTCGGTCTAGAGGTGAAGACCGGAGATTCCTCGAGGAGATCGGAGTGGAGGCCGAAGACCGAAGGACACGGATCGCTCGGTATAGCTTCCTTCCCCTTTTCTAGTTTGCTAGAGTTAGATTAATGGCCCGATCCGGGTTTTTAGTGCGCAGTGGTGCCGGTTCTAGTTTATAGAAAAGTTTTCGTTTCCGTATTCCGGCGTCGGATTGACGGCCGGGGCGCCGCCGTGCACTTACAACCCCCGCAGTTCGTAGTATAGTTATGATATATATATATATATGGATATATATGTGGTTTATGATACATGGATGATTATCAAGATATGATTATGTGTTCATGGTTAGTTTGGTGTTATTAGAAGTGAACTAGCATAGCTTCTTAGTCGCGAAACCTAGAATAGGTTTACACCCACACGCAAACACCTGCATTCATTTTATTACCTGTGCGTATATGGGGATATGTATGTGTGTGTGTGTGTGTATATATATATATATATACATACACACACACACATGGGTATGGTACTGTGTGTGTGTGTGTATATACGTATACATATACATGGATTATGAGGATAGTACTTGGGATTGGAGATGAGTCGATGAGATGAGGCTTGAGGCCGTGAGATCGGTGATGGGATATGGTTCGTATTTGAGATACGACGTGATATTTTAGCGGGTCCTTTCGGCGTGGTGTTTTCAGACACACGCATGCATATACATAAGTGGTATCAGTATTGTACTAGACGTAGATCAGTACCCCCGATCATGATATTTGATAAAGAGGATACCCGATGAATAATGTGATTGATGTGACATTGAACCGTACCCATATTTGGGATACCGTGCGACGGATTTACCGTACGAGCTATATTGATGTTAGATCCGCACTCTTGACTCGAGGATGTCATATTGTATTAGGGTATCGTATGGGATACTATTGAGGCGGGATCACCGACTATTATATATATGTGTGTGTGTGTGTGTGTGTGCGCGCGTGTGTGTATCGACTCAGATGTTAGGCGGTTCCTTACCTTTCGATCAGCCTGTTAGTTTATCCCGGTAGTTTACCTGTAAATGATGGATTAGACTCGAGTCATACCTATTTCAAAACTAACGAATCGTGAGTATTTTAAAGACAGGCCAAGGGATTCTACGAATATTTTAAATGACGTACCTTTTCTTAAAAACACTGTAGCCCTTATTTTCAAAACACCACGATTCGTGTGATTTCAAATGGCAGAACTGTATGACTCATATTTATATACATGCAGATTAGTTATCATTGTGTTAATTGTGTAAGTCCATATTGCGACCCCCGGTTCTTACGGGAAGGCGGAAACGGTATAAAAAACAAATTTTTATCGCAAGAGGCAACATGGACTAAACAAGGTCGGGATCGTGTCTAAACTAAACTAGCAAACTTGCTAAAGAGACTTAGCTACTCGGATGAAGGTTATACCTAAACTTGAACTCCTTCTTCTTCAAACCTTGTAGAGGTTGATGGTTCTTGCCTCGTAGCCTTCTTACGTCGAAGATGGATCCACCTCGAAGGTTCAACCTTTGGGCTCTTTCTCGAACTTGGAGTGAACTAGGATTTCCGGCTTGCTAAACCTTGAACCCTAGAGAGAGTAGAGAGTGTCTAGGGGTTGTTTTCTTTTCAAGGTGAAGGATTCTCAACACATGAGAAGGAATCACCTTGAGCTTGAGGAAGAAGAAGATGAAGAGAGGAGAGAGAAGCTAAATGAGATAATGAGCTATCTTTTTCTTTCTTGCAACCATAATGCCAAAAGAAAAAGAATTATCTAAATAATAATAATTCAAACTAAGAATAGTTGATGGTAATTTTGAATGACCACTATCATGCTTCATTAAATGAAATGTAAGCATGAATCAAGGAGGATCTTTACAAAGCATGATGGTGGTCAACATTCAACCATGGTCAACAAGTCAACCATGGTCAACAAGTCAACAAAATCAACCATAACATAATTCTCATTTAATTACTATTATTAATAGATAATCCATAAATCCATTAGGGTTTGGAAAAAGAAAACTGTCAACTGTGCATACGCACCCGTTCCGAAACCCTAATGAAAATCATCTTCCTCCTCCTCAAAATAACTGTGCATACACACCTGCATTCTTGTTCCGAGGAACATGAATACTGAGATATAAAAGCAACCCCAAAACATATACCGGTATCTGACTCAAACCAGAGCCAGCCAGTAATATCCGTCCGGACTCCAAACGTGCACAAGTGCGCGGATGAGAACGAACCCTGTCGCAAAACCATGCGACCTCTACTCTGTTTTGCCCAGAGGCGAATACCCTCTGTGTGGGACTCTAAAGACTCGACACTACGCTGGCAGTGGGTTTAACCACAGACCGCAAGCGGCACTAACTGTGCGTAACGGTCCCCAGGTAGATGTCGACAAGAAGGCTGACGAGGTGAAACCCCATCTGTACTCCTACTGAGTCTGAATGTGACAGTCTCCGTACAGTCCGGTCTGTTCGTCTGATACATCGCATGTCGGGCCTAGGGGGCGGTAAAACGTCAGTCCCCCAATAGCGGTACAAGTCGTGTCGGAGTGAAGCCCAAAACACCCTGAGGTAACACTGGAACCTACCAGTATATCTCGCTTGCCCTGGCCAGGGACTACTCGTGTAATGGCTCTCCTAGACACAGCGCGATGTCAACCCCCAATACCGGGAGAGACGAATCCTGTCTAACCGTCACTGCCTCCAAGTGCTTCGGGACTGCACCCAACCACCACCTGTTTGCACGACTCCTTTGAGCCGTGGTAGGGTAGTGATCAAAGTGCAGTGGGAACACACTCGAGGCGAAGTGCCAGTGTCAAGTCAGCGGACTAAGCTGTACTCATGTCACCTGGGAACTGATAACTGACGATAGGTATAATACCAACCTGTCAGTTCTCGACGAGTCCTGTCCAGTGTACTCGTAACCCAACGAGCACCCGTATACTATCTCCAGTACGACGTACTGATGGCTGTGGGACAGACCATCTCCCACACTGGGATGAGAAGCGCATACGCTAGTCTACTCCGGAGTATCGATGCCCTGTCTCGATAGTCCTGCGACTAGGGACCTGTATAAGGATGTGCTTATAGATTACCCAGCCCCCACTAGTGTGACTGCCATCACAACGCTGGTAATCAAGCAAAAGATCCTAAGGGCTCCACTAATGCGTATAAGTGATATAGTAAAATAAACACAAGTACACATTGAAGTAGAAACAAACCAAGTAGCATACTACTATACTGAGCAAGATTGTTTATACAAGGTGAATATCCCAAGCTTCCATTAAGTAATATACAAACTAGTATGATACAGTAATGGCCTCTAGGGCATATACACTAACAATCTCCCACTTGCACTAAGGCCATGTACTGGCGTATCGAAGACCTATCATCTCGATCAGCCGCTCGAACTGAGTCTGGGGTAGGGCCTTGGTGAATGGATCTGCAGTGTTCTCTTCTGAAGCAACCCTCCGAACCTCGATCTCCTTGCGATCCACGATCTCCCTGATCAGGTGATACCGCCTCAAGATGTGCCTGGATCTCTGATGGGACCTGGGTTCCTTTGCTAAAGCTATAGCCCCGTTGTTGTCGCAATACAGAGGTATTGGGTCAACAATGGACGGAACCACCTGAAGTTCTTTTAAGAACTTCCTCATCCAGACAGCTTCTTTTGCGGCATCAGATGCAGCGATGTATTCCGCTTCCATAGTCGAGTCTGCAACGGTTTCCTGTTTGGAGCTCTTCCAACACACCGCCCCTCCATTGAGGGTAAAGACAAAACCCGACATGGACTTGGAATCATCCTTGTCACTCTGGAAGCTGGAGTCAGCAAAGGCCTCGATCTGGAGGTCTTTTCCGCCATACACCAAGAACATCTCCTTAGTCCTTCTCAGGTACTTGAGAATGTTCTTTACCGCTATCCAGTGTTTCTCCCCAGGGTTTGACTGATACCGGCTTACCACACTCAGTGCATAAGCTACATCCGGTCTGGTACACAACATCGCATACATTATAGAGCCTACCGCAGAAGCGTAGGGTATAATAGACATGCGATCCCTCTCCAAATCAGTCTTGGGAGACATCTCTTTAGAGAGGGTGATCCCGTGACAAGCCGGTAGGTTACCGCGCTTGGAATCTTCCATACTGAATCTCTTCACTATGGTGTCGATGTACCTGGACTGAGAAAGTCCTAATATCCTCTTGGATCTATCACGATGGATCCGGATCCCCAGGATGTATGAGGCATCACCCAGGTCTTTCATGGAGAACCTGTGTGACAAGAACCCCTTGACAGATTGTAGCACAGGAATGTCATTTCCTATTAAGAGAATGTCATCCACGTACAAAACGAGGAATACTGCAGTTCTCGCTACAAATCTACTATAGATGCATGGTTCATCTGGATTTTTGATAAAGCCAAATTCCTTGACCGTCTCATCAAAACAGATGTTCCAACTCCGCGATGCCTGCTTTAGTCCATAGATGGACTTAAGCAACTTGCACACCTTTCCGCTGCTCCCACTCTGAATGAAACCCTCTGGCTGATCCATATAGACACACTCCTCTAAATTTCCATTCAGAAAAGCGGTCTTTACGTCCATCTGCCAAATCTCATAATCGTGGAAGGCAGCAATGGCAAGAAGGATCCGAATGGATTTCAGCATAGCCACTGGAGAAAAGGTTTCGTCATAGTCCAAGCCAGGTCTTTGACGGAAACCCTTTGCTGCAAGTCTAGCTTTATAGGTCTCAACCTGTCCATCTACACCAATCTTCCTTTTGAAGATCCACTTGCATCCTACGGGTTTTACCCCGTCTGGAGCAATGTCCAACGTCCATACTTTGTTGGTGTACATGGACTCCATTTCGGTCCGCATTGCATCCAGCCATTTTACCGAGTCAACGCTCTGAACGGCCTGCTGGAAGCTAGTAGGCTCATCATAGTCTATGATGCAATCCTCTCTATCCCCGTCTATGAGAAAACCGTAGTATCTCTCGGGCGGATGAGACTCCCTACTACTCCTGCGGAGCGGCGTAGGAATGTCCTGTTCTTTTGAACCCTCTGGTTCCTCCAAGCTTTCAGTAATAGCTCGTGGTTCTGGAATTTCTTCCAGTTCTACTGTGCTCCCACTTATCTGGTTTTCCAAAAACTCAGTTTCCAAGAAGTAGGCATGACGAGAAACAAGAACTTTTTGTTCCTCTTCATAGTAGAAGAAATATCCCTTGGAGTTCTTTGGATATCCCACGAACTTACACTGTACTGAGCGTGCCTCGAGCTTGTCCGCATGCTGCTTTTTAACAAAAGCTGGACATCCCCATGTCTTAATGTGCTTAAGATAGGGTCTCTTCCCACTCCACATTTCATATGGTGTAGTAGGCACAGTCTTAGTAGGAACTCGGTTCAAAAGGTACGCAGCTGATTCTAGCGCATACCCCCAGAATGATCGCGGTAACTCAGCGTTGCTCATCATGGACCGTACCATATCCAATAGGGTTCGGTTCCGTCTCTCCGATACACCGTTGTGTTGCGGAGTGTATGGAGGAGTAAGCTGAGAGAGAATTCCGTTCTCTTTTAAATAATTCAGGAACTCGGCACTTAAGTATTCTCCACCTCGATCCGATCTTAGAATCTTGATACTTTTGCCGGTCTGTTTCTCTACTTCATTCTTATATTCCTGGAACTTTTCAAAGGCTTCGGACTTATGTTTCATTAAGAAGACATAACCGTACCTTGAGAAATCATCCGTAAAAGTAATGAAGTAAGAGTAACCGCTTCGCGCATGTGTAGACATTGGACCGCACACGTCGCTGTGTACGAGTCCTAAGAGCTCGCTTGCTCTTTCTCCGTGTCCAGTGAACGGAGTCTTTGTCATCTTTCCCATGAGACAAGATTCACAAGTGGCATAAGACCGATACTCGAACGGATCCAAGTATCCTTCTTTATGTAACTTAGTCAACCGTGTCTCATTGATGTGACCCAGTCTACAATGCCATAAGAAAGCCTGATTGATATCTGGAGACTTTCTTTTGTGTGTATTCTGGACATTGAAAATCTGTGGTTGGTTCAATACGTATATACCATTGCTCAATGTACCTGACCCAATCAGAACTTGATTAAGGTGAATGTTTACAACATTACTTACAAACGCAAATTCATAACCTTCTTTAGAAACCAAAGATACAGAAATGATATTACAAGTTGCGTTGGGTACAAAAAAGCAATTACGCAAAACCAAAACATGCCCATCTGTCATTCCCAGGTGATAGTCCCCCACGGCTTTAGCATCCATGCTAGCTCCGTTCGCAACTCTGAGGGTCATGTCACCTGTCTTCAAAACCCTACGGTTTCTCAACGCCTGCAAAGAATTACAGATATGAGATCCTGATCCGGTATCCAATACCCAGGAAGTAGAATTTATAGAAAGACAGTTTTCAATAACATACACACCTGAAGCTAAAGCTGCAACCTTCTTCAGTTCCTGTGTCCTGGCCATCCAGGCCTTGCAATCTTTCTTCCAGTGTCCACTCTTATGACAATAAAAGCATTCCTCTTTACCCACAAGCTTCCCCGCAATCTTTGTTGCCTTTTCCTTTCCCTTCGTACCCACTTTACTAACACCGCCTCTTGGTTTGGCGAGGGCTTTCTTCCTCTTTCCCTTGGCTTTCGCCTTGGACCTAGAGGAAGAAGATCCTCCTACAAACAAAGCGGGTGTTTCCCTACCCTTCTGTAGGGTGCCCTCTGCGCTCCTCAGCATGTTGAGGAGTTCTGAAAGTTCAACTTCCTTTTCTTGCAAGTTGAAATTCAGTATGAACTGGGCGTAAGTGGATGGAAGGGACTGGAGAATTAAATCCGTATAGAGTTCACTGTCCAACGTGGTCCCAAGTTCCGCGAGCTCCTCAGTGTAGCCAATCATCTTAAGCACGTGGTCCGCTACTGATGATCCGACGGCCAACTTTGTCGAAAAAAACTTCTTCGACACTTCGTATCTTGCGATACGAGACTGCTCTCCATACAGTTCTTTTGTATGGAGAAATATGGATTCCAAATCCATATTCTCGTGCCTCCTCTGATGATCGTTGTCCATCGAGGCAAGTACGAGGCACCTGGCCTTCGCGCTGTCAATCTCCCAAGTCTTACGGATTTCCTTATCCGCGACGCTGGAGGTGGGACCTGGGACGGGGGGAGCTTTGGTGGTAAGAAGATACCCCAGCTTGTCGTAAGTGATTGCCAACTTGACATTCCTGAGCCAATCTTTGTAGTTTGGCCCTGTCAATATGTTTTTATCTAGAAGTAACTTAAGTCCAGTCATTTTGATTTGGTCGCTGCAGGGGGGAGAGAAGAAACACTTTAGCACGATGCTCTTGCAAGTTTAGAATGGTTTTTAATTTGTCTAAACAGGATGGCTCCCACTGTCTCTCGAATCCCTCCTCAAACCACAAAGGAAGAATTAGCCGGGATCAATCCCACCGTGCAATACTTGCTTAACCGTTCAGCCAGGCCAGTGTCGGTACTTCGAGGGAGGTTTTCCAACGCTTTCGCGAAGTTCCTTAATTAAATAACCTCTTTTCCCTGGGGGCGTAGCCCCGCTAACACCTTTCTAGGCACCTACTAGGTTTATAGCATTGATCGTCTAGTGAGAAATTTCCCGAGGAGTAGCATATACTCACAGTAGGATCGGGATCCAAATATCATCGCGTGACGAAACTGAAGGAATCCTACCAGAATCACCACACTCCAAATGGTATGCAAATCTAGCAAGTTTCAGTACTTATGAAACTCCCGATGTGGATTTTTGCCCCATGCTCTTATGACCTTGACTTTGGCCAACAAATCATAAGTCACATGTCAAGTTCTACCCGTCGTTCTCCACGTTAATTTGAATCCACCCGTACCTACCCTTGACTTTGGCCAACAAGGCAGTACGACTGTTCCAAATCAACGCATCTATCTATGCTGCACATGAATACCCAACAGCTACCAATCACTATGCCTTGACTTTGGCCAACAAACACAGCTTGAATACTATTGACTATTCATGTGAAACGACGGAGGGCTACGAATGGTTTTGGCGAAACCGTGAACGTAGTGAACTTGATATAATCGATGGAACGAGATAGCTTTTAGAAGGAGTGGCTCAATCTCCGCATTTAAAAGTTAGTTTTGAAAAGAACCGAGTGGTTTTTCGAAAGTGTTCCAACGATTTTAACTTGGTTTATTATCTTGCATTAGTTCTTTTAATGCGTGATATTCTTGCATTAGTACTTTTAATGCGTCCCATCATTTAATCCTACCATTGCAGAAAACAACCAAAATATGACGTACGCTTATGCCATATGCATTCGCCACGGGGCCCCGTCATCACCCGTTAGGTTACTTAACTAACGACAGAGCGGGGGCTGGGCTAGCGCGGCTGTAAAACATAAGCAACGCCTAAATAGAAAGCAATGATAGACATTACAGATCACAGATGAATACATTGGATATACTAGCAATCTGCAATCCTTTAGAGCCTGAAACGAAAAGCGGATAACACGGTCGCGGTGAATAGCCAATACCCCACCCAAGACCCCTAGGGTGCGGCAAACTACCCGCCAAGTACCCGGCAGTTTGTGCACCCCTCCATGGGTCTATCCTAGGAGCAAAAACAGTAAAAAGAATTATACAATGACGGCTACAACCCCGACCCGGTTGTGCGGCCAAACAAATAATAATTATTACATCAATTTACATTTACAATGAATGAAAGAAAAACAAAAGCTCATCTCACATCCACCCCGGATATTCACCCGCGACAGTCCAACACATTCATATACACATTCCAATATCAAACACAGATCATGTATAACCCCGACTAATCGTCTTATAGCGATTAGCCGACGTTCAATACATGCAAGCATCACAGATATAACCATCATAGTCAAAGTGCAGTGAAGTTCGGAAAAAATACGGAATTATAGGACCCCAAAAGCAAATTTCTGTTCTGGAAAATCTGGGCACATATAATATATTTTAAAAATCCCAAAACCAACACACAAACACACTGCACGAAAAACGATGCACAGAAGACGACAAACCGCGGCGCTTCCGCGGCATATGCCTACCTCGTGCGGCGGAAGGGCGGCGGTTTGAACGAATCACTGTGTCGTTTTTCTTGGGTGTTCATACAAAACCCTGAGCCGAATTTACAAGTATAAAGTTTTTCATTTAGAGCAGAAAAAATTTTAACAGAAACTTAGGGTTTTGTTTTTCCGGTTTTGTGACTTTTTCGGTTTCGAACTTCGTTACACTTCACTACCAAGCTAGTTTAAGTTTAGTTAGGCTCTGATACCACTGTAAGTCCATATTGCGACCCCCGGTTCTTACGGGGAGGCGGAAACGGTATAAAAAACAAATTTTTATCGCAAGAGGCAACATGGACTAAACAAGGTCGGGATCGTGTCTAAACTAAACTAGCAAACTTGATAAAGAGACTTAGCTACTCGGATGAAGGTTATACCTAAACTTGAACTCCTTCTTCTTAAAACCTTGTAGAGGTTGATGGTTCTTGCCTCGTAGCCTTCTTCCGTCGAAGATGGATCCACCTCGAAGGTTCAACCTTTGGGCTCTTTCTCGAACTTGGAGTGAACTAGGATTTCCGGCTTGCTAAACCTTGAACCCTAGAGAGAGTAGAGAGTGTCTAGGGGTTGTTTTCTTTTCAAGGTGAAGGATTCTCAACACATGAGAAGGAATCACCTTGAGCTTGAGGAAGAAGAAGATGAAGAGAGGAGAGAGAAGCTAAATGAGATAATGAGCTATCTTTTTCTTTCTTGCAACCATAATGCCAAAAGAAAAAGAATTATCTAAATAATAATAATTCAAAATAAGAATAGTTGATGGTAATTTTGAATGACGACTATCATGCTTCATTAAATGAAATGTAAGCATGAATCAAGGAGGATCTTTACAAAGCATGATGGTGGTCAACATTCAACCATGGTCAACAAGTCAATCATGGTCAACAAGTCAACAAAATCAACCATAACATAATTCTCATTTAATTACTATTATTAATAGATAATCCATAAATCCATTAGGGTTCGGAAAAAGATAACTGTCAACTGTGCATACGCACCCGTTCCGAAACCCTAATGAAAATCATCTTCCTCCTCCTCAAAATAACTGTGCATACACACCTGCATTCTTGTTCCGAGGAACATGAATACTGAGATATAAAAGCAACCCCAAAACATATACCGGTATCTGACTCAAACCAGAGCCAGCCAGTAATATCCGTCCGGACTCCAAACGTGCACAAGTGCGCGGATGAGAACGAACCCTGTCGCAAAACCATGCGACCTCTACTCTGTTTTGCCCAGAGGCGAATACCCTCTGTGTGGGACTCTAAAGACTCGACACTACGCTGGCAGTGGGTTTAACCACAGACCGCAAGCGGCACTAGCTGTGCGTAACGGTCCCCAGGTAGATGTCGATAAGAAGGCTGACGAGGTGAAACCCCATCTGTACTCCTACTGAGTCTGAATGTGACAGTCTCCGTACAGTCCGGTCTGTTCGTCTGATACATCGCATGTCGGGCCTAGGGGGCGGTAAAACGTCAGTCCCCCAATAGCGGTACAAGTCGTGTCGGAGTGAAGCCCAAAACACCCTGAGGTAACACTGGAACCTACCAGTATATCTCGCTTGCCCTGGCCAGGGACTACTCGTGTAATGGCTCTCCTAGACACAGCGCGATGTCAACCCCCAATACCGGGAGAGACGAATCCTGTCTAACCGTCACTGCCTCCAAGTGCTTCGGGACTGCACCCAACCACCACCTGTTTGCACGACTCCTTTGAGCCGTGGTAGGGTAGTGATCAAAGTGCAGTGGGAACACACTCGAGGCGAAGTGCCAGTGTCAAGTCAGCGGACTAAGCTGTACTCATGTCACCTAGGAACTGATAACTGACGATAGGTATAATACCAACCTGTCAGTTCCCGACGAGTCCTGTCCAGTGTACTCGTAACCCAACGAGCACCCGTATACTATCTCCAGTACGACGTACTGATGGCTGTGGGACAGACCATCTCCCACACTGGGATGAGAAGCGCATACGCTAGTCTACTCCGGAGTATCGATGCCCTGTCTCGATAGTCCTGCGACTAGGGACCTGTATAAGGATGTGCTTATAGATTACCCAGCCCCCACTAGTGTGACTGCCATCACAACGCTGGTAATCAAGCAAAAGATCCTAAGGGCTCCACTAATGCGTATAAGTGATATAGTAAAATAAACACAAGTACACATTGAAGTAGAAACAAACCAAGTAGCATACTACTATACTGAGCAAGATTGTTTATACAAGGTGAATATCCCAAGCTTCCATTAAGTAATATACAAACTAGTATGATACAGTAATGGCCTCTAGGGCATATACACTAACAAATTGTTCAGCTCCCGCATATTCTTGTTGTTCGCATCGCACCGCATGTTTATATTTTGTTTTCATATGCCCTTATTGAGATCATGCTGTCAGGACACCAGCACCATTACCGATGATGCATATGTTCCACATACACTTACTTACCGGCTCACACACATCATCATCGGTAATTGCCATGTCACGAACACTTTAGAGAATATTACTCATTGACACAGCTTGTTAACTGATAGTTCGACATGGTATTTGCGTACTCGTCTTTATATGCTAGTTTAGGCATTGCAGTTATTACTTGCTACTGCATGCATATTATTATTCACTGTTATGCAGTATTATAGAGTTTTATGCCGATATTCACTGTTTACTTGCTATTAATGATTGGATTTCGGATTTTCATGAGATTTCCTGGATTTGGGAGAAAACCGCAAGAATATATATAAACTTCTCTCTCTCTCTCTTTTTAAAATGAAAAGTGCGGTTTTCTCGTGATGTATGAGTCGTCCACCATGATATTTTCTTGGTTATGAGATGTATTTCATGACCCGATTCGAGGAGTTGGATGAACCGTCTGCGGGTACATGGTGGACCCGGTAAGGTACCCCAGGGCAAGAAGCTCAAGGTGTAGACAATGAACCCGGCAGGGGCAGACTGACTACCGGTGATTTTACCTGGCGCATCGGATATCCGGAGGATACCGTTCGTGGTCGTGTGATTGATGATAGGGGCCGATCCGGACTGACGGAGCCCTAGATAGTGAGATTGAGACACTAAGATTTTAAGATTTGAGATATTGAGGTATTGAGATTTGATGATATAGGCCAGTCCGGATAGCCGGAGCCTGAGATATCAAGATATTGGGATTTATGTTTTGTGTCGATGCTAGACAATGTTTATGTTGATTTCATTGATGATACCTCGTTTTAAATATACAAAAATCTCACTAAGTTATGAAAGCAGTTTCTTCATTTACATGTATTCTGTTTTCATGCATTCATACCTCATTCATATGATATGTTGCTACCTGAGGCACTGACACGAGCACATGGGATTACACTTATGTATAGATGTTTACCCTTGCCACCTTTTCATGCTTCAGACTTTATCATGTTGAGGATATATTTATATATTGATCGTATTGACCTAGGATTGTGTCATACATACGATTTCTGCTCGGTGATGTTTTCTACTCACGAATTGGCAACTCACCCCCGTTGTGCCACAGTTTCTTGCAGGTTTTGCCGTACAGGTTTCGTTACGGCTGTGCTGGCACACTGCTTCCTTTCAGGGTGATTGCTTTGGTAGGTGGGTTCCTTTGCATCAGGACCACCATTGTATATATGTTATTCAGTTGTATCTAGTAAACTCCATCAACCAGACATGTATATTTTATTGACTTAGAGACCAATGATGTGTATTCTTTCGACCTTAGAGTCGCGCGTTATATTTTTATGGATTTCATATTGTTTAGAGTTTTCCTTTCAGTTTTGATCATCGCCCTTCGGTGTTGTATATTATCTTGCTTGCGTGGTTGTGGCCGTCGATTGACGAAGAGCTAGCTCCCGCTTGGGGATGCCTTTTATCATTATGTATATATTGATCATGTTGTACCCCGTTCGGGGCCAGTATTTACAAAGGAAACTCTGCCGAAATTTTCAGAAAAGACTTGTGATTTTAAAAATACATATTTCGGCTTATGTTGCTAACTACTTGATTTAAATTGGTTTTTTCTTCACTCTACTGCTTAACTTGGTTTTGATTTCTGGTTTTTGGCTTACTTAGATTACGTATGCCTCGAGACGTTTCGTAATTTAAGTGCCGGTCATGTTCCGTACTTTTCGGGTTGTGACAAAGTTGGTATCAGAGCGTTAGGTTTTACTTTTGGAGTGTAGGATGACCCTTGGTTGATGGAGTAGGTAGTTTGAGTAGAGTGGCGTACCGTACGTATGTTCCGCGGCATATTTACGATACGCTACTCCGCTTAAGAAGCCTTATGATGTACATTTCCTTGCACAGTATTATATTCCTTCCAATGATCTAGCCTCATCGGTACCAGTTATGGTTTTGTTACCACGGTTGTACGGGCACAGAGAGCTACGGCTAGAGTTGCGGTCAGCACGAGCTCGTCTTGGACAAGGACTGACCAGGGCATGATTCCAGGGATATACGATTTGCATAGATGCGCCATGTTATTGTGTTTTCGCGCCATGAACGTTTGATGGATCGTTGTTATGAGATTTCTCAGGCGTGCAGATTTGCACCAGAGGATTGAGCCACTGATAGAGGCCAGCCAGAATGTGATGACTATTGATGTATCGCTTATTCATGATGATTGAGGCATTGTTAAGCATGCAGATGAATGAGCCAGTTGTTGCTGCGAACGACGAGATATTGTTCCAGATGTTGGAGCTATTGCAGTATGAGTTGTACTTAGAGATATGATAGAAGGTCGCTAGTCACCCGAGGATGAATGACTAGGACATGTGGTTCGTTCGCTTACCCTAATGCGAGATCATCAGATAGATTGATTCCAGCTAGAGACGACTTCACGCAGGTACGATGAGAGTCGATAGAGGCGATCGAATGTCAGAAACTCATATTCCAAGTTTAAAATATTCGGAAAGACATGCAAACAATTCTATGGACCCTCTTGAAGAATGAAACCCTAACTCGACATAATGACCGTGTGAAAGCCTTTGAACCTTAGGGTTTGCGGCAGTTCCGCGGTGCCATTATTGAGGCTTGGGTTTGCCCTTCTACGGTTGGTCCACCGATACTGTGGTATGTACTCGATACTATTAAACCGTACCCAAGATATTGAGCTCTTAGGGGATTATGAGGTTTTGACGAATCGATCGAATGGTTCGACTTCATTCGTATGCTATGTGGTGGGATGCATTGCTTGGGAGACTCCAGATACGAGTATAGCCGTTGGAGTATAGTCCATGCAACCACGAAGAGACGAGTTCGGAGCAGTCGACATTAGATAAAAGTGGAGTAAGAGATTCGTACAAGATCTTGATGAGATGACGTTCCACTCTGCCGACATCAGAGATGTGATACGCATGTAGAGGCGTTGTATATGGATATATCTTCCAGAAGGAGTCGCGATGAGTATGCAGCCATTCCGGAACAAGAAACATATTTAGTGAAGGGTGATAACTTCCGGACAGTTCGGCAGAGACGAGATTTGGGAGAGATCTCGACAGGACCTTTCTGGAATAAATTACGAGAATACTTGGACCCAGGAGTGGTCATTTTACGCACACCAGAAGGCCAGAGTTCGGCATCGTCGACGAGACATGTTATAAGTGATCATGACAGTTGGCCAGAGATTTTTATAGGTTGTGCTTGAGCGGGACTATTCCGCCATACTTGATTTCGGTATTTTGGGCGATCTATTCGCATGATTGAGTTTTGATGATTGAGTTTCATGATATTTGTTTCGTGCACCATAGTTGCACCTACTGGGTATTTATGGTTTGTGCACAGTTATTGCACTTGATATCGTTTTCGTGCCTTGGTTGCACATGTTTATGATTTCATGGGTTTCATACAGCTGAGTTGATTTTGTGCATATGTACGCACACGATTTGGTTTTTGCACTCGGTATAGTTCACATATGCTTGCAGTGCATCGATAAGTATTTGTGCACCGCAGTTGCACTGGACTACGATTTGATATCATTGAGATATGGATTTTGATTGTGATACACGATATTTGTTTTGTGCACCTTATGCACCTGATTGGATTCTTGCGCATATTTGACGCGCTTGGATTGGATTTGTGCATGTTCGGCGCTTGATATTGGATTTCATGATTTCGTGCATGCTGGATGCACATGATTTAGATTTTATTCGTGCATGATGGATGCACCTGATTTGTATTTTCGTGCATGTTGGGCGCATGTTATGAGATATGATTTGGGTGCACGCCAGATGCACTAAATCGAGATTCTTCTTGCATGTCAGATGCACCTGATTTTGCTGTCAGGCACACTGTTGCCTTTGACAGGTGTTTCGTGCACACCCGTTGCACTTAGATATTGTTTCTGTGCACATGTATGGCACATATATGGATTTTTATTTCCGTGCGCACCAGACGCACGTAGCATTCATATGCACATTTTGGGATTGATTCCTTATGGAGCAGTACGTTTTATGATATTTACTATTATTTTCGTACCGAGCAGGACTAGTCAGAGGACAGTACCTGAATGTATTTTGCATGCATTGATAGTTATCAAAGGGATTTCCAAAAAGAGAGGTATAGTCTCGGTATTTACCTACGTTTCTGATATAACATGAAACGTTTAAAATAAGGGAACCCTTCTAAATTGTTTTCAAAAAAAACGGCAGGATGTGCATATTAAACAAAGAATATATACATAGAGTTATTTTCTTAGTAGAGACATCCGCCACCGTGCAGTGCTATGCGCATCGCACAGCGACTTAACACGGTTTGGCATGCATTTCCTTCAGGTGTTTATATGTATAGTGTTGATGTATATCATATTGGTTTTCGTATTGGATTTAGACATTGATGTCTTCACCATGACTCCGATGATTGCAGGATGCTTGACGGAGTGTTGTTTTTGAATTATCTGCTCATTGTTCATGCGCACGCATTGCTCTACGACGTGTTTTATGTATTGATGGTTTCGGGATCCCAACGGCTTAGTCTTTTACTGAAATGTTTTAGTATTGAGGGGTTTAAATTTAAATTCGGGGACAGAATTTCTTTAAGGGGGGAAGATTGTAACATTTCAAAAAAATAAAATAATATTTTTGGGAATTTTTGTAATTAAATAATAAAATATTGAATATTTTAATAAGGCGGTATAATTAAATACCGAAAAATTTGGAAAATTATGGAACTTACTAAAAAAAAGGTGCTTTATGTGATTTAAGCAAAATATGAAATTCTACGATTTATTATACACTAATTTTATGCTAATCGCGATTAAAAATCACTAATCGGACTTTAAGCGTGTTTTGTGCACATGTCATTTTAACACTTGTTACATTTTTCCTACATGATTTTTGGGTGTATGGTTATTTGTTATGGGTTTACTATTGCAAAGAGAAGAGAAGAAAAGAAAACAAAAGAAAAGAAAAAGAAATGATAGAATAATGAGTTATGGGCAAGTGAGAGAAGGTGAGGGGTCAAGAGAGAGCCATACCCATTTGTTCCCTTCTTCTTCCTTCATCATTTTCTACCCCCATTTCCTCATGTGCTGCTGCCCTCATCTCCCCCTCCACAAATCACCTCGCTTCATCACCAAAACTGTAACACTTCAGAAAAATAAAATATTGATTTTGGGAATTTTAATAATTAAATAATATTATATTGAATATTTTAATATTTCGGTATAATTAAATACCGATAAATTGGGAAAATTTTTGGAAAATTATGGAAAATTCTAAAAGAGGGTGTTTTATGGAATTATGCCATTTTTAATGTTTTTATGATTAATTATATGCTAATTTAGCGCTAATCGCGATTAAAAATCGCTAATCGCGCTTTAAGCGTCTTTGGGCAAAACATGCACCGTATCTTTGTCGACACTTGTTACATATTTTCCCATGGCTTCCTACATGTTTTTATCATGGTTGATGTTTTATTTGAGAGGGGAAAAGAAAAGAAAAAGAAAAGAAAAAGAAAAGATTTGAATAATAGAGGTATGGGTGAGAGAGAGAAAGGTAAGGGTTTACCTTTGACTTTAGACTTGTCCATTCCCTCACCATTTCCTCTCCTCTCCTCTCCATTCCCAGCTGCTGCTGCTGCTCCTTCTCCGTCCCCTCTTCATCTCCCCAAAACACCATGCCAAACACTTCAAAACCCTATCCCCATTTCACAAATTTTGTGCACAAGCTCAAGGGAAGCACATTGGACCAAGAAAGCAAGGATTTTGGCTACTTGGGGCAACTCAAGAATTTTCTTGAGTTGCCAAATAAGGTAATTTCTGGACCATAAGCTTAGTGTTTCCATTACTTATACCCCCATGTTAGATTTGAATCGATATCGAGTGGTTTTGTGGACTTGGGAAAAACCTAGTTAGGGTTAATGGGAATTGAGAGTAGTGATGGGTAATTAAGCTCAGTAGAGGCCACACAAACCCCCTAGTGTTAGAATTAAGACTCAAACCAGAGACTAGAAACCCAGAATACGGATTTAGAAACCGATATCGGGAGAATTGTGAATTTTTTGGATGTAAATTGGAATCTGATAACACCCGGAACCTCTAAAATTAATTTTGCAAACACTGTAGCACATGCAGGCACCCAGGAAGCTACCACAGAGACCCGAGACCAAACCCTAACCTTTGGGCCGCAGATTTAATCCCCTGGGACGCAATTTGCGGCCTGGGTATCTCATTTTTGGTTCTTGCTTCGTCTGTAGCTCCTATGTCAGTAAAATAGACCCCTCCTATATGCAAAATTGGCCAATTGTCACATGGGGAAAATCTGGGAGCATTTTGGTGTATTTGAGGCTATGTTTTCCGTATTTTAAAATGCGCTTTCTTGATATTTGGATTAGTATTGGGTTGTTGGATGTTTGTACATCGACAACAATGGTTGTTTGATTGTTTTTGCACGTGTAGGCCATAGGTTCTAACCTATGAGCGCACCGTGCGCCGTATCGGTTTTCCGAATTCGATTTTAATACGTATTGCGACTGTTGATTATTGTAGGTACCTTCGCATGTATTCCGAGGCGACGGAGCGTGGCGTCATCGATTTCGGAGAGCGAAGACCAGGTGAGTGGATCTATATCCACGGGGGAAGTCGGGTGGATGGTGTATAGCACCCCCGCAAAGTATTGATGGAAAACTGATTATAGGATATGGTTAGAAAACCTAGATTAGGAAACTAGGGTTATAGTAAAGGATAGTTAGTGATACTATATTAGAAACTAAGGATAGTTAGAAATGAGATAATACGGCTATTATGTGATGACGGGATTCGAGGACGACGTTTGCCGATATTGCCGTTTAGGGTACCATAGGACAAGATAGTCGATGTAGATGCGTCATCCGAACCATACCTTTTTTCTAAACCGAAGAGTTGTATGTATATTTTAAAAGTATACCTTGAGGGATGTTACGGATTGTCAAATGATATCTTTTTCTTTAAAACACCGAAACCCCTATTTTCAAAACTACGATTCGCTTCTTTAAAAGTCTGATTGTATGGTTCGGGTGTGTATGTTAGATTAGATACCTATATTTATAGTAGAGATAGAATGTTTAGGTAAACTCGGCTTGATATGAGTTATAGATACGATGAAAAGATTATAAGACGGATATGATGACCTGATGATATGTTGGTATACGGATGCGAGTCGATCGAAATGATTTATACCATGTCGGTCCCCTGATATGAGATTATTGCGGATGTGACCTGGGACATAGGTATATAGATATATATAGAATATGGTGAATCATGGATGATAGGTCGTACGTGATTTCAGGCCGTACCTTCATTTGTCGTATAGGATGATAGGATCCCTATTAGCTTAATGCCGTCGTACGATGATTTTCCGTGCGTGATGAGTTTGACTTGATGATTGATCCTTACCCTTGACTAGAGGTTTTCGTATGATGGATCATACCGTACGCGATGTTGTTAGGCTAGATGCCGATTGATAGATTCCCAGACTCGGTCATATTAGATACGTATACCCGTCAGCATTGCATATGATTTACCTTATGCTGCATTCATATTATTTTCATTGCATTGCATATACCTATGTTAGTACACTTACACCATTATCGATGATGCGTATGTTACACGTACACAGATTTGCCGGCTCACACACTTCATCATCGATAATTGCCATGTCACTACACAGTAGGATTGCTGCATCATGATATGACTCTTTGCATAATCTACCTTCTATAGTTACCTGTGCACTTTTATACGATGTTGCATGATATATTGCTATGCTTACATTTCCATTACATGTCGCATACATCATTCTTTATGATTTTACGCATTGAGATATGATGTTTTCATGAGATTTCTGGATTTGAGAACCGTGGCTATTTCAAAGAAAGCATGTACTGATTTAAAAACCCGGTTTCTCTTGATATGATATTTCAGTGCGTCCACCATGTGTTTTCTCGGTTCTGAGACGTGTGACTTGTGAACCCGAATCGAGAAGCTGGATGAGGCCGATTGCGGGTACATGGTGGACCCGGTATGGTACCCCGAGGCGAGAACGGATCAGTCGTACAGTAGGCGATGAGCCTGGCAGTGGGATCACTACCTACCGGTGATTGGTTGGACCTGGCGGTTATCTGGAGGATACTGACCAAAGTCGATAGATGGATACGGGATTACCCGTACTGCCGGGGCCGAGGGCCGAATCCGCAGACGGAGCTCGATATATGAGGATTTACATGCCGATGCTGGGCACGGTTTTCATGATGTTTTCGAGTGTCAATGCTAGGCACTCAGGTTCTATGATTTTGATGTGTCGGGAGGGACACTGTTGATATATATATATATATCCTCATACTTTCATGCGCACCCCTTTATGATATTTACGTGCATGCAGACATTGATTTTGGGTGGACGAGATCCAC
The DNA here is from genome assembly GCA_030015575.1 of Agapanthus africanus. Taxonomy (NCBI): domain Eukaryota; kingdom Viridiplantae; phylum Streptophyta; class Magnoliopsida; order Asparagales; family Amaryllidaceae; genus Agapanthus; species Agapanthus africanus. Next base: position 583,829,844 of record CM057339.1, on the reverse strand, counting down.
ATGCATATATACCTTGATTATGGTTGGACGAGATCCATATACATGCATTGATTATTACTGTTGGATGTTATCCACATGCATATAGGTATTGACTACCATGTTGGCATTTACAGACCCAATCACCCTAGATATCATAGTATTACCTTTATGATATAGTTGACCTAGGAGTCGTTGTTTATTCGATTTCTATCTTTTGATATTTTTCTACTCACGAGTTGGCAACTCACCCCCGTTGTGCCACAGTTCTTGCAGGTTGACCACTTGGATCAGTAGCGGCTTCGCTGGCACACAGTCGCATTCGGGTGTTTTGCATTGGTAGGTGGGATATTTGTATCATTCCCACTCTTGTATCTATATTTCATATTGTATCTAGTTAACTCTATCAATCAAAAGTTGTAAATTGTATAAGTGATGAGACTTGATGAGACTTGTAGTTGCGATATTTGAGCGATGGGTTTTATATTCACTTTTGGGGTTATATCTTGCTCTTTTCTTTATCTTTTTGTGGTGAACTTCGTCGTTGGACGTCGTATACTTATTTATACTGTATTGCGTGGTTGTGATCCGCCGTTTGGCGAAGAGCTAGCTCCCAGTTGGGGATGCCATTATCCTTATTATGTATTTGTGGTTTTGGATCAAAATTTATAAAGGAAGTGCTGCCAAAATTTTTAAAAGACCAAACATGTTTTTTTGTTTAAACTAGTAAATTTCACTTGCATCATTCAAGTTCCTTTCTATGCATTAAGAAAACTTGATTTCATATACCTTCATTTCAAAACTCACCTCCTTTATTTTTTTCAAAAAGGTTTAGATTTCTGGGTTTCAGCTTACTTGAATTCCGTTACGCCTTTAGACGTTGCGTGATTAAAGTGCTGGTCACGAGCAATATTTCGGGTCGTGACAAAGTTGGTATCAGAGCTCTAGGTTTAACCTTGTTCGAGTCTATGTTTGACTATGCGGAGTCTAGGGCGGGAGTGTATTTCGGAACCTAGGCTTGACCTTACGGAACTTAGACTTGGACGGGGGGGGGGGGGGGGGGTATTAGACCCGAACTTTCGTTTCATAGGCTGACCCTGATTGATGGAGTAGGTAGCTTGAGTAGAGTGACGTACCGTACGTATGTTCCGCGGCATATTTACGATACGATACTCCACTTAAGAAACCTTAGGATGTACATATTTTTGAGACCAGTGATTCTCTTCGTATCCATGATTATACATCCATTCGAGATCCTCGATTCTATTTGTTTCCATGATCATACTCCCATTGATGATGTTCCTTCTTATGATCATGTATCCATTCTGGATCTGTCGTTTCCTCTCATGCCGTTGATCTGCTTTCTTCGATACTCGATTGCGGTTCCTGTCACCATGGTTTGAGCTACTGCTAGTGTTGCGGTCAGGGCGAGCTCGTCTGGTACGAGGGCTGACCATTGTGTTTTCTGGTGACATGGGAACGTCTCGATGTAGTGTTGTGTTGTGGCCTCTTATCGAGGCGAATGCTTGGTTTTACACCGGATGATCGGGCCATTATTAGAGCTGCCAGTTGCGAGAGGACTGTTGATGTACAGCGCACCTCAGAGATTTTGATGTCGCCAACCATGCAGACAGGTGACCCAGCTGTCGCTGAGATGATGGGATGTCGCTTCCAGAGCTTCCGAGCTAAGATCGCCGGAGCTTCCAGGCAGAAAGGCGATAGATGATAGCTAGTTACCCCGATTTGAGAGACGAAGGCGATTCATCAGATTGATGCGCCGACGTAGGCCCAGTTGAGTTGAAGATTTCCAGTGTAGAGAGTCTTACTCAGATCTAGAGCAGACCGATCCAGAGATGACCGCCGATGTATCGCCTTTCCTAGAGGATTGAGGCATTGTTTAGCGTGTGGACGAAGGGTATTCACATGTTGTATAGGCTAAGCAAAAAGGTTCGAACGAGTGTCAGAAACCCATTTTTCCCAACTTTAAAGTGTTCGGAGGAACATGCAGGTAATTCTGTAGACCCTCTAGAAGAATGAAACCCTAACTCGACATGATGACCATGGAACCGCTTTGAACCATAGGGTTTGTGACAGTTTATCGGTGCCATCAGTGAGGCTTGGGTTTTCCCTTCTACGGCTGGTCCAGAGGTGCTGTGGTATGTACCAGATATTTTTAGACTGTGCTCAGGTGCTGAGCCTTCGAGAAATTTTGGGACCTTGATGACTCGATCGAAAAGTTTGACATCGTCCGGATACTAGGTGATAAGAGATCAACAAGCTGACCAGCTTTGGATAGAGGACCTCACCCAGAGGCGTTGTGAGTTGATCGAGAACGGATGAGTATTGAGTATTCCTCCGATGGTTGGGACAAGTTCCCAAGGACGTGTTCGGCCAGATATCTTCTACAAAGTGATGAAGCTACAGAGTACGCGATTTCGAGTCCGTGCGAGAGACTTCGGATTGACCGTGGCTGAGAACAGTTGTAGTGCGCAGATAGCGTGGCGTGACGTCATAGTGAGAGATGATAAAGACGAGTGGAACCAGAAGTTCGTGCGAGACGCTGACAAGCTGTTATTACTCCCCGTCGAGAATAGAGACCTGATATGCTTATAGAGGCGTTGGGATATGGCCAGTTTCCAAGGAAATGTGTGCGGAACACGCAGATGTCCAGAAAACGAGAAAAAATTATGTGAGAGTACCAGCCTCCGTACAGTTCGGCATAGGCGAGATCGGAAGAGACCTTGAGCATGTTTCCTTCCAGGACACTGCTGCAATGAGAATTGCACCCAGGATCAGATGTGTCACGTGTATTCAGAAGACTAGAGACCGACGCCAGTAACGTGCTGCTTTATGAGTGGTCGCGACAAATGACCGGGAGATTACCAGAGGAGTGCTAGAGCGGAGTCGTTCCCGTTAGCACACCTGACAGGGTCGATGAGCTGATGGATTGCGAGATTGGTAATCCGAGGAGAATATGAGTACCAAAGACAAAGGGCGCCAGACCGTGAGCAGGAGGTGAGCGGATGTTCTTGCCCTGTCAGTTTTGGGCGCACTGATATTTTCCAACATTGTAGGAGGTGTACCTCGATGTCATTTTTTTTTTGCGATTTGCATTTGTGATCCGAGTGTCACGCTTATATCGCTTGGATTTGAGTTTTGATGACGAGTTTCCTGATATTGATTTCGTGCACCATGGCTGCACCTACTGAGTGTTTACGTTTTGCGCATAGTTATCACACCTGATATATATATTATACAGCGTTGTGTTGATTTGCGACTTGTGCATGCTTATTGCATTTGATGTCGATTTTATACCTGCGTAGCATGTGTTTATGATTTCATGGATTTCATACGGATGATTTGATTTTTGCACTCGGTATAGCTTATATGTGCTTGCAGTGCATTGATATGTGTTTTGTGCACGCAGTTGCACACGATTTTGATTTATACACCTTGGTATACTCGGTGTTGCTTTTGATGCGTTCGAGCTATTGATTGTATTTCGTGCATTTGATGCACCCGATATTATTTCGTGCACAATAGGTGCACCAGATATTGTTGTCATGCACACCGTTGCAATGGACAGATGCTTTCGTGCACACCCGTTGCACGTAGTTTTGGATTTTTGTGCATATTGTGGCACTTGTATTTGGATTTGATTTCCATGCGCACCAGATGCATGTGATTTTTGGATACGCCTTTTAGGCTGATTTTTGCTTTTGAGCACTTGGTTTTCATGTTGAGCACTATATTGTGTATTAGCCAACAGGACTGATCTGAGGACAGTACCTGAGTACTTTGCATGCATTAATATACTACCAAAAGGGTTTTCAAAAGGAGGTATAGTCTCGCTATTTCCTACGTGTCCGTGAGCGACACGAACGTTTATAAGGAAAACCTTTTGGGATATTTTGGAAACGACGGAACGTGTATTTAAGAAAACATATATGAACATATATTATTATTTTAAAATGAGCGTCCGTCAGTTATGCCGTGAGTTACGCATTTCCGCGGCGGTTTAGAAAAGATTTTGCAAGTATTTCATTCAGATTTTGGAGTTTTTTTAAAGATGCGTACTATACACGTATTATAGTATTTGACTAGTGTATATTGGATTTCAGTAGTGGATTTCGAGATCTGTATCTCCATTGTAACTCCGAGGATATGCGTGCAAAATGAGATGATTTGCGTAACGCTTGACGGAGTTCGATTTTGAGCTTTGTACTCGTTTACACGCGCACTTGGCGCGTTATGCTATTTCAGCGTTTTCTATGATCTCGGAACCCCAACGACTTGGATTTTTACTGAAATATTTTAGCATTGAGGGGTTTAAATTTAAATTCGGGGACCGAATTTCTTTAAGGGGGGAAGATTGTAACACTTCAGAAAAATAAAATATTAATTTTGGGAATTTTAATAATTAAATAATATTATATTGAATATTTTAATATTTCGGTATAATTAAATACCGATAAATTGGGAAAATTTTTGAAAAATTATGGAAAATTCTAAAAGAAGGTGTTTTATGGAATTATGGCATTTTTAATGTTTTTATGATTAATTATATGCTAATTTAGCGCTAATCGCGATTAAAATCGCTAATCGCGCTTTAAGCGTATTTGGGCAAAACATGCACCGTATCTTTTTCTACACTTGTTACATATTTTCCCATGGCTTCCTACATGTTTTTATCATGGTTGATGTTTTATTTTAGATGGGAAAAGAAAAGGAAAGGAAAAGATTTGAATAATAGAGGTATGGATGAGAGAGAGAAAGGTAAGGGTTTACCTTTGACTTTAGACTTGGCCATTCCCTCACCATTTCCTCTCCTCTCCTCTCCATTCCCTGCTGCTGCTGCTGCTCCTTCTCCCTCCCTCTTCATCTCCCCAAAACTCCATGCCAAACACTTCAAAACCCTATCCCCATTTCATAAATTTTGTGCACAAGTTCAAGGGAAGCACATTGGACTAAGAAAGCAAGGATTTTGCTACTTGGGGCAACTCAAGAATTTTCTTGAGTTGCCAAATAAGGTAATTTTTGAACTATAAGCTTAGTGTTTCCATTACTTATACCCCCATGTTAGATTTGAATCGATATCGAGTGGTTTTGTGGACTTGGGAAAAACCTAGTTAGGATTAATGGGAATTGAGAGTGGTGATGGGTAATTAAGCTCAGTAGAGGCCACACAAACCCCCTAGTGTTAGAATTAAGACTAAAACTAGAGACTAGGAACCCGGAATACGGATTTAGAAACCGATATCGAGAGAATTGTGAATTCTGTGGATGTAAATTGGAATCTGCCAACACCCGGAGCCTCTAAAAATAATTTTGCAAACACTGTAGCACATGCAGGCACCCAGGAAGCTACCACAGAGACCCGAGACCAAACCCTAACCTTTGGGCCGCAGATTTAATCCGTTGGGCCGCAATTTGCGGCCCGGGTACCTCATTTTTGGTTCTTTCTTCGTCTGTAGCTCCTATGTAAGTAAAATAGACCCTTCCTATATGCAAAATTGGCTAATTGTCACCTGGGGAAAATCTGGGATCATTTTGGTGTATTTTAGGCTATGTTTTCCGTATTTTAAAATGCACTTTCTTGATATTTAGATTTGTATTGGGTTGTTGGATGTTTGTACATCGACAACAAGGGTTGTTTGATTGTTTTTGCATGTGTAGGCCATAGGTTCTTGTTGGAAATAGTGCCCTCAGAGTCAATTATTGGATCACAGGCACGTGATTGCAATGATTGAGGGAGGACCTATGCCGGTAGGACAGTCTTACTCAAGATGATAGTATGCTATCTGGTTTATCTTTATCATCGTGTACTGCTTTAGGTGACCTTACAGGTCACTATTGCGCGTTGATAGAGCCCTTAGGATTCTTGCTTGACGGCCAGCAGAATGATGGCGATCATATACGTGGGAGCTGGGGTCTATAAGCACATCCTTAAAAGGTCCCTAGTCATGGGAGTTTTCGAGACAGGGCATCGATACTCCAGAGTAGACTAGTGTATATAGTCGAGACCCCGACGAGGGGCGGTGGCCGGTCTCATAAGCCACTGGTGTCAGTTGGTTCACCTAAGATGTATACAGGTGCTCATTGGGTTATGAGTACACCGGACAGGACTCGCCGGGAACATGCTAGTTGGTCTTATACCTGACATCAGATAGCAGTTCCCTGGTGACATGTGTACAGGTTAGTTCATCGACCTAAGATCGTCATTTGTCTCGTGTGAGTTCCCACTGTGCTTTGATTACTACCCTACCACGGCTCAAGGAGTCGTGCAAATAGGTTTTAGTTGGGTACAGTCCTGAGCCACATGGAGGCAGTGAGCAGATCTGCAGGGGTTCGTCTCTCCCGGTATTGGGGGTGAGATCGCACTGTGTCTAGGAGAGCCATTACACAAAGCCCTCGGCCGAGGCAGGAGATTTACTGGTAGGTATTCCAGTAGTATCTCAGGGTGTTCTGGGCTACACTCCGACACGACTTGTACCATTTTTAGGGGTCTGACTTTTACCAACCCCCTAGGCCCGCCATGCGATGCTCATAGACGAACGGACCAGACTGTACGGATATTGTCACTGACAGGCTCAGTAGGGTGTCAGGATGAGTTCGCTCATCGACGTCCCTTTTGGTCAATACCTGGTAGCCCGTTACGTATGGCTAATACTTCTGATGTGCTAGTGGTTAAATCCATAGCCAAAGTACTGATGAGTCTTTAGAGTCCCCCATAGACAGTTTCTCAAGTTTCGGGCGAAACGCTGTAGAGGCCGTATGGAGATATGGCAGGGTTCGATCATGTACGTGCGGTATTGCACGGATCATGATCGGACGGATAATACTAGCTGGCTTTGGTTTAAGCCCGATCCTAGTATTGTACAGTGTAGATTTTGTCTCATTGCATTTGTATTCGGTCGGAATACAAATGCGGGTATGTATATACAGTCGCGGGGTTTTCCTGTAATTTATTACGGGATCGTTTTTCTGAAGTTGGCAGTTTGCTTTCCGTTTCGACCATTTTCCTTTGTATCTTTCTTTGGCTGAAAATTGGTGTGGAGGGGGTTATTTGCAAATGTGCATTTAATAATGGAAAAGACTTTTTGTAGCTTCATGATGGTTCTAGCTTCCATTGACTTCCTTTTTCATCATTGCTTGATGAGATGGTTGATGAGGAGGAGACTTTGTTGTGATTCATTTTCATGGTTATCATTCATATCCTTTTAGCTCATGATCACTTTTTCTCTCTCCTCTCATTGCTTGGCCGGCCACAAATTATGGGGGGCTATCCAAATTTATTAGGGGGGGATTCATTTCTCATTTGGCTTGCACAAAATGAAAAAGCTCTATTTTTTTAAAAGCTCATATCCAATGTTGATATCATTCTTCACCTCCACCAAAATGGCAACTTCACAACCCTTTGAGACAAAGTAATCCACACATAGCCTACAACATCCTTAGACACGTCGACTCGCCAACTTCGTGCCCGAGTTGCCTCGGTCCAGAGGTAGGAGCCCGTAAAAGAACCCGGCGATGTGGTGCCCTTCCGACGAGGATATGAAGACCGGAGATTCCGCGGGGAGATCGGGATGATGACGAGAAGACCGAAGGACACGGATCGCTCGGTATATCTCTCTACCCCTTCTCTAGATAGCTAAGATTAGGCTAATGGCCCAATCCGGGTTTTATAGTCCGCGGTAGCGCCGGTTTCTGTTTAAAGAAAAGTTTTCATTTTCCGCATTTTGGCCTCGTTCAGATGGCCGGGGCGCTGCCGTGGTGCTACATGGTATCAGAGCCACGCCATTAACCTAGTCTAGCTTGCTCTAACGTGTTTACAAGTTCGATCGAACGGATTTTCTGAAAAAACCCATTTTCAACTCCAGTTTTCTGTCGAATTTTTCCAGTGCTCAATAAATTATTTGGTGCATTGTAAAAATACGAGCAGGGTTTTTTAAGAGTTTTGTAAAAATTTGGTCGCAAGGTATTACTGTTCCGCCGCGGAACCACGGCCAAACCCATGCTTGGACCGTGGTTCCGCCGCCATTTTGACTATTTAATGCACCAAATTTTTACAGTGGGGTTCTGAGTTAAAATTGGGGTTTTTGGAATATTCTGTTTGGGCCCAGATATTTTTGAGTGCTACAGTTGTGCTTGGGGGCCCACTTCGGGAATTTTAGTCGATCGAAAATTTTAAACATGTTAGTTCACAGTATTTACATTATATCTGCGACCGTGAATGTCACTTGATCGGTAAATCCTGTCTAACTGCTATAGCCCTTTTAGACGGATTTGCGAACGTGACATTCACGTTGATGTTCTGTGTTGTGCTGTGATGTTGCGGATTGGTCGTGGGGGATAGCCTGGATGCAATGTTAGTACAGTTTGGTTGTTTATGTACATTTGATATTGCGGGTCGAGCGTCCGACATGTGGACTGTCGTCACTGCCTGTTTGTATATTATTCTTTTGGGGCACGACCGGGCCGAGGTCGATGTACCCGTTGTATATTTTACTTTCTGTACTAGGATTACCCCGCGGAGGGGTGCACGGATAGCCGGGTTCTAGAGGGCAACGAGCTCGCATCTCATGGCGCTGAGACAGAGGGGGCTTTACTCTAAAATTGGCGGGCTATTCGCCGCACTCGTAGGGGGTACAGGTTGACCCAAGGAGGGGTGCCCAAGTTACCGGATTCCGTGAAGTGCTGGGTGGTCCATTCACGTTGCTGAAGGGGGTTGCCTCGCTTCAGGTTTTGGTGGGTAACTTGCCGCACCCGTAGGGGTCTAGGATTTCATTGCACATGCTATCCACACGACCAGGGGAACGTCGGGTTTCAGTAGCGGCTCTATGAAACCCGGGGATCCCAGATATCTGTATTGTTCTGTGATGCTTATTACATTTTCTGTGATGTTGAATTTTATCACGCCTTGAGCGAATATTATATATTGATATATATATACTAGTAGATGTTGTATATGTTTTGCATCCGCTCTAGTCCAGTCCCCGCTCTGTCTTTAGTTAAGTAACCTAACGGGTAATGACGGGACCCAGTGGCGAATGCGGATGGCATATACGTACATCATTATTTTCATTCTTTATTGGTGTGATCAATTGATGGGACTGCGTTGATTCGGATCAATGCAAGCTAAACAAACCTATTTTGATGTTGTTGGAACATTTTTCAAAAAGCTGTTATTGCAAGGACGTTCTCTTTTGTTTTGCACAGTGGTATTCGGTTATGAATATCCAGCACCTCAGTCGACGAGGCAAGGGCCGAGATCCCTTCACCGGGAGTGACCCCTTGGACAGAAGTTTGCGTCAGGGTAATAACTTCACTATAGCCGATTGCCTTTTGCTTTGCATCGTGGTATTCAGTTGGAATATCCTGCACCTCATTCTACGGGGAAAGAGCCGAGATCCCTTCACCGGGAGTGACCTCTTTAGCAAAGGTTTTCGTCACTATATTTTTTATAAAAAGTTATCCGATTCCTTCAATGATATCAAGTTCATTACGCTAAACGTTTTTCGCCAAAAACCAGTCGTAGCCCTCCGTCATTTCAGATTGGTATTGCTTAGTATTCGTGCTACGTATGTCGTGCTCAGCCGAGGCGTAGTGTGCGGTAGCTCTGTAATGCTTTTCTGTCTCATGGATATGTGATTGGTTAGGACAGTCGTCCAGTCATTTTGGCTCAGTCAAGGACTCGTACGGGTGGGTCTAATGCAATCAAGACAATGACGGGTTGAACTTGACTAGGATCCTTTGATATGTTGGCTCAGTCAAGGTCACTTGGGTCCTAGGGGTAAAAATCACATCGGGGGTTTCTAAAGAAACTGAAACTTGTCAGATATGCGCATACCTTCTGGAGTGTGATAACGTGAGTGGATTCCATCACGTTATCATGTGATGATAGTTGGATCCCGATTCCCACTGATGAGTTGGTTTACTCCTCGAGTGATCCCGACTAATTCTTCTTTCAGGTTTGGAGGAGAATTTGACGTTACAGTGGGAGGTTTCCTGATTAGATAAATTGGTAACCATTCTGATCTAGGTAAGAGTGCACGCTGAGTGTTTCTTTTCTCTCTCTCTTTGGCAGCGACCATGACCCGACCCTTGACTATGACTCAGTGACCAAGATTAACCGAACCTTCTTAAAACACTGGCTTTTGGATTATCTGAGTTGCATACCTCATTGCCACTCCTACTTTTACCCTTTTCTCCAGGACACCCCGTATTACTACGAACATCCACTTCCATTGGATAAAACCATCATATGGTTATATATGAACTCGAAGGAATTTATTCGTGGATGGTTTCTGGTTCTGGAGAAAACGAATAAGACTATTTAGTTGTCTTTTCCTTTTACCTTCTCTCAGGTTGCGAGTGCTTCTTGGATTATGGCAGTACACCTATTACGCAAATTGGATAGTCTTCTTCCAAACCATAGGCAGGTGCCGACCGGTAGGGAATGAAGAAAACCAATTAGCCTAACGATGGTGTACAGAAGGTATTATGTAAAGAAAAATAAAGGGATTAGAAGGAGGGCAAAGTAAATTGTGACTGCTATTCACGAACAAACCAAGTATTTCATTACCACTCCCACTTCACATTTGTATTTCTCCAGGACACTCCGTATCACTACGAAGATCCACAGTTTATTCGATACTCCATCGTATAGTTATATACGAACTCGAAAGGAACTTGTTCCAGTTCGGGGATGGATTCTGGTTCAGGAGAAATAGGAATAAGGTTTATTAAGGTGTCTTTTATCTTCACCTTCTCTCGAGTTGCGAGTGCTCCTAGGATTAGGACAGTACACCCATTAAGCTTATTGGATAGTCTTCTTCCAAACCATAGGCTGGTGCCGAACGGTAGGGAAGGAAGAAAACCATTTAGCCTAAGAGGGTGTACAGAAGGTAATGACTAAAGACATATGAAGGGATTTGGAGAGATGGCAAAGAAATATACGGTTACAGTTGTGAATCTGGATAATGGAAGAGGCATTACTAGGAATACCCGGATACCCCTACGAAATATTTCAATGTTTCAGTTTCACTGTGTACTGTTAAAAGAAAACTGATTTCCCAATTAGCCCTTGCTCCAGGGTATGTATTTACCAGGTATGATTCTCACATCTGTATGGTTTTCCAGATGATGAGTGGGAGTAAGTTATTGGGAATTAGGTGATCATCCTCGTTATATCGGAATTCGTTGTAATTGGTGATATTTGAGGAAATCGCCTGGGTTGTTTGCCGGACGGCAGATATTTGGTTTTGAATATCCGTTGTTATGCACCAATTTCAAATTGATATATTTGTACGTCTATTTTTATAGAGTGAGATATACCTTTTTGAAATTATGTCTATGACATTTACCTATATCAGTGGATGGTTAGGTAAGGAGCATTAAACAGCGGTATAATTCTTCTTAACCATAAGTACAGTTTTCAACCTACGACATGCAGGGAATGAGTTATTAGACTCAAAGGACTTTTACAGAGTATTGTATGTTGTCCAGTGTCCATTAGGACAGAGGGGTTGGTACTCGTACTGTATTCTGTTTACTTGTGACTTCTCTGGTTCTTAGACATGTGTTTCGTAGAAACACAAGGTCCAAGTTTTGAGAAGTTATAGGTATATGAATAAAGTAGAGAACTAGGTATTGCAAGTATCAGGATTCTTCAAGGTGATCGAAGATATTGATACTTGTGTATGGTATTCAGTTGATAGTAATGATTTTGAGAAACTTGTTTCTCTTTCAGGTCACTCATAATTGGAAGCATTCCTAAGTTGAGTAACGCTGATAGGCCTCCTTCCATTTAGTTGACATGCACTGGAGACCGTTGCATGATTTGAATATGGTTCCAATTAAATCAGTGCCTATGTTTCTATATTGGATATAGAATGGTTCATATCTTAACGATGTTAAGGTACGGAGAGTTGTCCGACTTATACTTAAAACTAGACTCTGGATAACTCAAGGCAGGTTTCTGTAATGGCTTTTTGTGGGTTGACCCAGGCTATGACAAGGGTTGGCTTTCTACCATATGGAAGATCAATAGTGATATTGTTCTTGACTCGCCACAGTTTTAACAAAAATGGATTTTTTTTCAGAAAACAGTAGTGGGAGTATGGTAGAACTGGAAGTGATTCCAGAACCGCAAACGATTACTGAAAATTTGATAAGAACCTAAAGATTCAATCTGACTTGATATTCCATTGGCTACTCCGCAGATATGGTGGGCAACCTCAGGCACCCGATAGGTACTTCGGTATGCTCAAAGACGGTGACAGGGAGGTTCTTGTTTACCCAGACTTGTTTGCTGTTGTTCCAGACTATGAGACCCGGCAGGAGGATGAGTATAGCGTCGTTCTAGACTAGCTTTAGAAGTGCACGTGTATATGACTCTTCCAGAGGGTTGTCGTAGTCAGTGGGAGCAGCGGAAGCATTGGTGGACAAGAGGCTTATGTCTATTTATTGACTAAAGCGGTAATAGCGGAGATAGATCATCTGATTCTGATGTGACAGTCATAGGTTTGACTTCATCAGAATAGGGGATGGATCTGTTAAGAAGGTAGTAGGGTGTGATGTCCAGGTATCTGGATGACATACACAGAGTAGGAAGTGATATTCCTATACTACGATCGGTTATACTTTTGTTGTAACACAGTGGTTTCTCCATAAAGGATATAGACTGTATATCAGATATTCTGGTTACTGGATCTATGGTTTTAGATCCAGATTTGGGTAGTTTCCCAATTAGGGTACTTAGACAGCATTCTAAGAGTATTTAGAATGGACGACTCCTGGCACGGTAGTATACCTGCAGGTAATGGTGTCACCCTCTCTAAAGGTGTCTTACAGACTAAAATGGAGAGGGATGTGCATGATTGGCAGATCACTTGCTTAGGCAATTGAGTCAATCATGAGATGTCAAGTACCACACCAGATATTGTTTTTGCACCAGATGCAATAAGTTGATATTAATCCAATTCTGGAGAAACATTCGGAAGCAGTTTTAGAACATAAGTGGATGTTCTTGGGATATGATAACGGCATCCTCCTTCGGGAGATAGTTATCATTCCAGGCTTCCAAGGTGACCTGGATGATAGAGTGACTGTCAGAGTTATAGTTTTCCCTCTGATGAGGGGCAGTATTTTGGACAGGTGGTCCAAGGGGTGTAAGTGCACGGCAGCGCCTCGACCGTCAATCCGACGCCGGAATGCGGAAACGAAACTTTTCTAAAAACTAGAACCGGCACCACCGCGCACTAAAATCCCGGATCGGGCCATTAACCTAACGCTAGCAAACTAGAGAAAAGAGTAGAGAGGTATACCGAGCGATCCGTGTCCTTCGGTCTTCGGCCTCCACTCCGATCTCCTCGCTGAATCTCCGGTCTTCATCTCCTCGTCGGAACGGGCACCACATCACCGGGTTCTTTTACGGGCTCCCACCTCTGGACCGAGGCAACTCGGGCACGAAGTTGGCGAGTCGACGTGCCCAAGGATGCTGTAGATGAAGTGTAGAAACCATTGTCTCAATGGGGTTGAAGTTGACTTTGATGATGGAGGAGAGAATGAACTTTGGAGTGATGTGAGGAATTTTGTAGCAAGCTAAAAATGTGATGAATATTTTTCCCTCATCAAATATGAACCCTCTCTCCTCAGCCTCTCAAAGTGGCCGGCCTCTCTATAAGGAATCAAAAGAGAATGAAAAGAATATACAAATGTGTGAAGATAAATGAGGAAATTATCTCACCTCAAGGTCAAATCCAAATCCATTCTCATAAATGCAAAGGAGAAGATGGAAAAAGAATCTCATGATGGTAGAACAATCATGAAGCCTCAATTTATAAATAACACTCTCCACAATACTAATTTGCACAATTGAAAATTAGCCCCTCCCATCATACATAGTCCGGCCGTGAAGGAACAAAGGAAAACTGGCCGAAACGGAATGCAAACTGGCAACTTTAGAAAACTGATCCCGTAATAAATTACAGGAAAACCCCGCAACTGTATATACATACCCGCATTTGTATTCCTACTGAATACAGATGCAATGAGACAAAATCTACACTGTACAATACTAGGATCCGGCTTAAACCAAAGCCCGCTAGTATTATCCGTCCGATCATGATCCGTGCAATACCGCACGTATAAGATCGAACCCAGCCATATCTCCATACGGCCTCTACAGCATTTCGCCCGAAACTTGAGAAAACGGTCTGTGGGGGACTCTAAAGACTTGTTAATACTTTGGCTGTGGATTTAACCACTAGTACGTCAGAGGTATTAGCCATACGTTGTAGGGTTACTAGGCACAGTCAAGAGGTTCCACAAGGCATCAACCATGCCAAACAAAAATTTTACGGTGCCGAGAAACCCTAATATAGATCGTTAACTAGAAGTAAAGGCGAAACAACAAGCAAGCAAACAACTTTGCTAATAAGTGAAAGGGATTACAACCTTTGTAGATCCGGTCCACCACTTCTTTAGCTCCGTGTTGACGTCCCTCCGATGCGATCATCGGATCCCGGACTCTAGAAATGGTTTCGTCGGAGAAATGATCGGGCTAGGTCATTGACTTCGAGGCTGAAGATGATTTATGTCGGGGAGACTCAAACTCAAGCTATTCCTTCACTTGGTCAAAAACTTTATGAAGAGAACACCTTATACTACATGGCAAGTAGTAGAGAATGAAGAAATAGGAAGTGGGTTCACTTTAGAATTGGATTTCTCACTCTTTTTACCATGGCACCATTGGAGCTCTCAAGCTTTTGTGAGCTTGATGAAGATGAAGAAGAAGAAGAAAGAATCATATGAATAATATCCAAAGTGAAACTTATCCAAATGAATGACGGCACCATGGTTGAGTTAAGCCCTCATGCTTAACTCATGTAGAGAATTAACCATAGCATAAGGTTAAGGGTTGGGTTAGCTAATATCTTGAACAAATGACAAAAGAGTTGACTTTGTCAATGTTCATCAAGCTTCATGAAGCTTGATAACTTTGACCAAAGTCACTCTCTTTTGTTATATGTTAAGGAAAATAGTAAACCCTAATCTAACCTTGATATGGTTCATGTCTTATACACACAACTTGTTTGTATCATCAAGGATGATACAAACATATACACTTGCATATATCACATATAAACAATGTACACTTTCAAGTGAGAAAATCAATCTTAAGTGAACCAATACTAGTTAATGTAAAGTAATATATCAAATATATAATTATACATTAAATCATTAAATCAACACTTGATTTAACGATCCGGTCATATCGCATATAACCGACTAATATCAATAGTAACAACTTATCGAATCAACACTTGATCCGATAATCCGGCTATATCGCATACAACCGATCAATGTCACAAATCGCGAGAATAGAATACAGTATCACATACTGGTATTATTCTCGGTCCCGCACATATCTTATATGCGCTCCTATTTCGTTTCGCTTGAGCCAGAAATCCCCTGTGTAGGACTCTAAAGACTCGTCAATACGCCGGCAGCAGGTGATGATCATATCAATCACCCACAAGCCGCAAGCGGTCTGCTAAACGTAATGGCCACCCGGGTATTGAGCGATCAGAAGATCAACGAGCAAGCCCGCTCACATTCCAGTGAATCCAACGAGTAACACTACCGTACAGTCCGGTCTGTTCGTCTGATATGTCGCATATCTCGTCTAGGGGTGGTAAACGTCAGACCCCAATAACTCGATAAGTCGTGTCGACATGAGGCTCATAACGGGTCGAGAAACTACTGGTAACACTTACCAGTACATCCCTAAATCTTCCTTGGCCAAGGACTTCCTGTTATAGCCAATCGAACACTGCGCAACATCAACTCCCTATACCGGGAGAGACGAAACCCCTCCTATCGCTCATTGCCTCCATGTGATTCGGGACTGTACCCAAAAACCTCCTTTTTGCACGCCCTCTTGGACGTGGTATGACGGAAATCAAAGCACAGTGGGAATCACACAAGACTCTATGACGATCTCGGGTCTACAGACTAACCTGCACCAGTGTCACCAGAGAACTGACATCTGACGTAAGGTATAATACCATCTGGGAGTTCTCGGCGAGTCCGTCCAGTGTACCCAGTCTCTACTGAGCACCCGTATATCATCTCTGATGTCAAACACCGATGGATATGGGATCATCCATCGCCCATCTATATGGGTCGAGAAGCTATACGCTATTCTACTCTGGTATATCGATGCCCCATCTCGATACACCCACGACTAGGGACTTTGAAGGATGTACTTATGGACTACCATGTCCCCACTAGTATGATCCGCATCATAGTCCAGGTAGTCAAGTACACATCCTAAGGGCTTTACCAATATGTAACAGAGAGACAATCAGTGTACACGTTAAGGTAAAGAGTAACCAGATAGCATACTATCATATCGAGCAAGAAAGTCATCCCTATATATGTCCAAGCATCCACTACAATATACATCCTATGTATAGTAATGGCCTCTAGGGCATACATATAACTAACAATCTCCCACTTGCACTAGGGCCATCTGATAGCAGTGGTTGTAGTATCTCATACTCAACCATCCCATAAAAGTCTCTCTTTGGGAAAAGGCCTTTCGAGAGTGTATCCGCCGTGTTGTCATCTGCTTCTACTCTCCTAACCTCGATCCCTTGGAGTTCAACCATCTCCATGATCAGGTGATACTGCCTAAGAATATTTCTGGATCACTGATGGGACGGGCGTTCCTTGGCATAAGCCACAACTCCATTGTCACACAATGGGAGGAACGAAGTTCATCTAATGAACTTATATACACCCAGACTGCCTCTTTGGTAGCATCTTAAGTAGCGATGTATCTTGCCTTTAATCATCTAGTATGTCACGGTATCTAGCTTGGAACTCTTCCAACATACCGTCCCTTTACTGAGGGTAAAGACAATGCCTGCGACTGACATTCAGTCATCCTTATCACTCTGGAACCTTTCCTGTGATTCTCCCTAGGATCAACTGATACCTTCTCACTACAGCTAGTGAGGATCCTAACATCCAATTAGATCTATCTCATAGATCCAAAACCCAGGATTTAGTAGGTATCATTTTGATCCTATATGGATAATCCTTGTGATAAGCGGAGATTGACCGAGCGTAGCATAGGAAACTCCTTCCCCATCAAGAGTATGTCATCCACGTACTCTACGAGGATCACCACCATACTCCCTACTACCTTTTTGTATATACAAGGTTCATCTACCATTTTTATGAAGTCAAACTCTTTGACTACCACATCAAAACAGACGTTCCAACTCCGCGATGCCTGCTTTATCATATAAAACATCTTGCACACGTTTCCGCTGCTCCCACTGTCTATGAAGCCCTCTGGCTGTGTACTTATAGACGCTTTCTTCCAAATCATCATTTAGAAAAGCAGTCAAGACACCCAACCGCCAGATATCGTAGTCATGGTATGTAGCCGTAGCAAGTAGGATCTGGATGGACTTAAGCATAGCTACTTAGAAAAGGTTTCATTATAATCCATACCTGGTCAATGATGCAAACCTTTAACAAGTCTAGCTTTGAAAGTCTCAACTTTTCCATCTACACCAAGTAATCTTCTCAAGATATACTTGCTCCTGATGGGGATTTAACCCTTCAGATGAAGCCACCAAAGTCCATAATTTGTTGGTGTATAAGGATTCCATCTCAGATCGCTAAGCATCCAGCCATTCTTACAGAGTCCTACTCCTAATGGCTAGCCCGAAACTAGTTGGGTCATCATCTCATGATGCAATCCTCGCTCCCACTGGAATAGAGAAACTGAAGTATCTCTCAGGTGGGTGAGGAACCCTACTAGATCGGCGGAGAGGCTGAGGTTCGTTGGTTGCTATTGAATCCTTTGGTTCTACCAAATCAGCAGCTGCAGTTTGTATAGCTGGAACTGTTTCCAGTTGTACATAACAGACCTTACCTCGAGCTTGTCCGGATTATTCTTTTAGACATAGCCCGGACAACCCCAAATCTTAACCAACTTAAGATATGGGCTCTTCCCTTTCCATATCACATATAAAGCGGTAGGCAATTGATTTGATTGGAACCCTATTCAATAGGTATGCAACTTCATAAGTGCATAACTCCCAAAAGAAAATAGGAAACTCAGTACTACTCATCATAGAGCACACCATATCACATAGGGTGTTATTGCTCCACCCCGATATACCATTGTGTTATGGTGTATTCGGAGGAGTAATGCTGAGAGAGAATCTCATTCTCCTTTAGAATAATCCAGGATTTCCGTGCTCAAGTATTCTCCTCCTTGATCACATCAAAGGACATAATACTTATACCTGTATTTTGGTTCTCTACTTCTAACTTATATTCTATGAATATCTCAAAAGGTTCGGACTTATGTTTCAACAGGAACATATGTCTGAATCTTGAGAGAATATCAGAGAATGTAATGAAGTACAAAGAACCGGTCTTGGCATGTGTAGACAGGGGACCTTCATACATCAACATGTATCATCCCAAGAGTTTATTAACTCTTTCTCTGTTTCCAATAAACAGAGCTAGGGTCATCTTATCTCTGTGACATGACTGGCAAGTTTCACAAGATGTAAATTCAAACTAATTTAAATATGCATTTATATGTAACTTCAGCCAGTCGGGTCGCATTGATATGACCTAGTCTACAATACCTCAAGAAGGATTCGTTCATTTCTGAACTCTTCCTCTTGTGTGTGTTCTGTATACTAAGAACTGTAGTTTTATTTAGAACGTCAATGCTTTTAGATAACGTGCCTGAACCGATCAACTCTGGATTTAGGAAATGTTCAAAACATTATTCAACAATACAAAATTATATCCTTCTTTATCAATAAAGAGACTGATATGATTTTGTATATCGGGTTCGGTATCTAATAACATTTGTTCAGAATCAATGTATTCTGGTAATACAGGGTGACAGTGACCAACAGACCTGGCTGCAACACTTGCACCGTTTTTTGCCTCATGAAACTTATCACCCGTTCTCAGTTCTCTACCTATCTGTAGCCCTATGTAACAGATTACATATGCGGGATCCTGATCTGGTATTACATACCCAGGACGTAGAGGATACAGAGAAACAGTTCTGTGTAACGAACACACCCGAAGATGATGCATCAACATGCACTTTCTTCGTTTGGGCGGCACGGGAATTCTGGTAATCCCCTAATTCCTGCTCTGTCTTATAACAATTATAAGTTGAAGCGGGGCCAACGTTCCCCAGCACAGTATAACAAGCGGGTTCGGTCAATATATCCGTTTTATTATCTTGATTAAGGCGTGACATGGTCTCTACCAGGAGAGAGAGAGAAGAAAACACTCTGCGTGCGCTCTTGCAAGATCAGATTGGTTATTAATTTATCTAATCAGGATGGCTCCCACTGTTTTTATCAAATCTTCCTTCAAACCCTAAAAGGAAAGACTAGCCGGGATTAATTACACGCTACAAGTTCGCCAATCTTTCAGCCAGGCCAGTGTCGGTACTTTGAGTTAGGTGCCCCGTGCTTTCGCACGGACCTAATTAATGTAAACCTCGTTTTCCCATAGGCGTAACCCCGTTAACACCTTTCTAGACACCTACTTGATCGGCTAATTGTAATGTGTAAAACTCTCCCAGGAGTAACAATTACTCGCAGTGGGTATCGGGATCCAACTATCTCATAGAAGGTATGCAATCTCATTGCAAATTTCAACACTTGAAATTCCCGATAATCTTTTGCCCCTAGCGTCCTATGACCTTGACAGAGGTCAACAAACCATAGGCTGCTAGTCAAGTTCAACCCGTCATTTCCTGATTGAAGTAAACCCACCCTCACGACCCTTGACAGAGGTCAACAAGGTCGCACGACTACCCTAAATCAATCACATCATATGCTTATACAGATAAGCACTAATCAGCTACCGCACACTACGCCTTGACAGAGGTCAACAAACGTAGCACGAATACTAACCAGTACTTATCTGAAATAACGGAGGGCTACGACAGGTTTTTAAGAAAACATTTTGCGTAATGAACTTGATATCGTTGTAGAATCAAATAATTTTAAAATGGAGTGTTTTTGAGTCTTTTCTAGTTTTGCTAAAAGGGTCACTCCCGGTGAAGGGATCGTCGGCCCTTTCCTCGTCGAATGAGGTGCAGGATATATCATATACATCACTGTGCAAAGCAAGAACTATAGGAGCAATCAAAAGACAAACCGGGGGTTGTAGCATCTGCCAGTTATTGCTAAAGGAGTCACTCCCGGTGAAGGGATCTCGGTCCTTTCCTTATCGAATAAGGTGCAGGATGTTCTACAAGGAACACCACGATGCAAAGCAAGAACTGTAGCTACCTGTTTTTGAAAATTCGATTCCACAACATCTTAGGTTTATTTTCTTTCATTAATCGCATTAATGAAGTCCCATCATTTAAATCACCTAAACATCACAGATAAATACGACGTACACTTATGCCATCAGCATTTGCCTCGATGTCCCCTCGTGCACCGTTAGGTTAGGTAACTAACGACAGAGCGGGGCAGGGCTAGCGCGAGTGCAAAACATAAGTAACATCTATATAATATATCATATATACTATATACAGTATTTATCACAGAACATCACATGATCACATCACAGATATCGCAGCAGAAGAAACATATGAAACATTGGATATACTAGGACGTCCGTGTTTTCAATACGAGCCAGTATAAAACACGGATTCCACGGTCGCGATGAATAGCCAAACCCACACCCCTAGACCCCTACGAGAGCGACAAGCAACCCTACCAATTCTAGAGTTAGGAGACCCGGACTCGACTCCTCGAGTTGGTCTCCCACTGGACTCCAGAACCCGGTTACTTGTGCTCTCCTCCTTGGGTCTATCCTAGTGTGGAAAAGTAAATAATATACAATGGGTGACATCTTCCGCAACCTGGAAGTGCCCCAATAAATGAATATTACATACAATAAATTTTACATGAATGAAAATGAAAAACTCTCATCTCACATAAAACCCCCGGCTATTCAAACACGACGATCCAATATAACATATCCAGCAACACATAACATCACATGTCATCAACGTAAGTAAATGTGTGCATCCCAATTGTCGTTGACATATAGCAACGAAACCGGCGATATCACATATTACACTTACGGTCACAGAAAAGAAAGTGTAAAACTACAATAGTTGGAATCCGCAACCTCTTTAGACATCGCATGCCTAATCAAATGAATCCCTTAGACATCACATGCCTAATAATTATAAACCCCGCATTTTAGTCTCATTATCGAAAACTCTTTTCAATATCAAGTCGGGCAATTCAACAAGATTCCCGACATCCTGATCGAATGCTCGTCGCAAACTTTAGTAGGCGGCCGCACCCCCGATACCGTCGACGAAGTGCACTAAGGCGGAACACCGCTACCGCGAGCACCCGAACGGATGCTTTCGACGACGGGGTTCTCCTACAGTCACTTGGTCGGGGCTATGGGGTGAGGCTGTCTATTAAGTTTACCCGGCGAGTATCCGCGTACGCTACGTGATTGCGACGGACTTTTGATCACATCAAAATTCCGTGGCAACCGATCAAGTGAGACTAAACTGCTATGTTTATAACATTCATTCAGTTATCTCATAACTTCTTGTGGATTCCAAATATTGTATCACATTCCGGATAAATAGAAAATGTTAAACTTTCCGATCGAACAATCGAACACCCAAGTTTTCCCGATACAGCTCAACACATGAAATAAGTTTAAAAACATTCACTTCGTGCCTCAGTACCAACGGTCCAGCCGTAGAAGGGTCAAGCCAACGCCTCACATGTGGCACGCTGTACTGCCCCAAACCCTAAGGTTCAAAGGGCAGTTCAGGACGGTCACATAATCGAGTTAAGGTTTGTTGTCTTCTAGAGGGTCCATCGCGTTACTTGCACTACTTAGAACATTCTTAAACTACGGAAAGATCCAACACTTGGAAATTTTCCGACAGGGGAAAAAGTGGGTATTTATATCCGGTCGAACTTTTTAACATATTCTAAAATTATCTGGAAAAACTTATAGACAAAGCTAAACAATCCGATCGAATCATCGATTACCCAAAGCAACCCAGAAAACTCAACTCTTGAGTGCAAATTAAAAAATTCCCAGAAAATACAACATTAAAATATAGGAATTACTGTGCAAATTTCAAGTGCTGAAGTGATTATATGGCCGCGGAACCGCCGTACAAGCCATGCTTGTGCCGCGGTTCCGAAGCTCTTTGGTGGAATCAGGCGCACATGCTTCACAGTAATTCATAGAAAAGCCTGCGGATTTTTCTGCATATTTTTAATTCACAAAAATCCCAGTTTTTAAAAAATGTACAGAAAAGGGTTTCGGATTAGGGTTTCGGGTTCGATCGGGTTTCTAACATCGTCTAAACTTCGCCTAAGGCTCTAGCTAGGCTCTGATACTACTGTAGGGTTACTAGGCACACTCAAGAGGTTCCACAAGGCATCAACCATGCCAAACAAAAATTTTACGGTGCCGAGAAACCCTAATATAGATCGTTAACTAGAAGTAAAGGCGAAACAACAAGCAAGCAAACAACTTTGCTAATAAGTGAAAGGGATTACAACCTTTGTAGATCCGGTCCACCACTTCTTTAGCTCCGTGTTGACGTCCCTCCGCTGCGATCATCGGATCCCGGACTATAGAAATGGTTTCGTCGGAGAAATGATCGGGCTAGGTCATTGACTTCGAGGCCGAAGATGATCTACGTCGGGGAGACTCAAACTCAAGCTATTCCTTCACTTGGTCAAAAACTTTGTGAAGAGAACACCCTATACTACATGGCAAGTAGTAGAGAATGAAGAAATAGGAAGTGGGTTCACTTTAGAATTGGATTTCTCACTCTTTTTACCATGGCACCATTGGAGCCCTCAAGCTTTTGTGAGCTTGATGAAGATGAAGAAGAAGAAAGAATCATATGAATAATATCCAAAGTGAAACTTATCCAAATGAATGACGGCACCAGGGTTGAGTTAAGCCCTCATGCTTAACTCATGTAGAGAATTAACCATAGCATAAGGTTAAGGGTTGGGTTAGCTAATATCTTGAACAAATGACAAAAGAGTTGACTTTGTCAATGTTCATCAAGCTTCATGAAGCTTGATAACTTTGACCAAAGTCACTCTCTTTTGTTATATGTTAAGGAAAATAGTAAACCCTAATCTAACCTTGATATGGTTCATGTCTCATACACACAACTTGTTTGTATCATCAAGCATGATACAAACATGTAAACTTGCATATATCACATATAAACAATGTATACTTTCAAGTGAGAAAATCAATCTTAAGTGAACCAATACTAGTTAATGTAAAGTAATATATCAAATATATAAATATACATTAAATCAACACTTGATTTAACGATCCGGTCATATCGCATATAACCGACTAATATCAATAGTAACAACTTATCGAATCAACACTTGATCCGATAATACGGCTATATCGCATACAACCGATCAATGTCACAAATCGCGAGAATAGAATACAGTATCATATACTGGTATTATTCTCGGTCCCGCACATATCTCATATGCACTCCTATTTCGTTTCGCTTGAGCCAGGAAACCCCTGTGTAGGACTCTAAAGACTCGTCAATACGCCGGCAACAGGTGATGATCATATCAAACACCCACAAGCTGCAAGCGGTCTGCTAAACGTAACGGCCACCCGGGTATTGAGCGATCAGAAGATCAACGAGCAAGCCCGCTCACACTCCAGTGAATCCAACGAGTAACACTACCGTACAGTCCGGTCTGTTCGTCTGATATGTCGCATATCTCGTCTAGGTGTGGTAAACGTCAGACCCCAATAACTCGATAAGTCGTGTCGATATGAGGCTCATAACGGGTCGAGAAACTACTGGTAACACTTACCAGTACATCCCTAAATCTTCCTTGGCCAAGGACTTCCTGTTATAGCCAATCGAACACTGCGCAACATCAACTCCCTATACCAGGAAAGACGAAACCCCTCCTATCGCTCATTGCCTCCATGTGATTCAGGACTGTACCAAAAACCAGCTTTTTGCACGCCCTCTTGGACGTGGTATGATGGAAATCAAAGCACAGTGGGAATCACACAAGACTCTATGACGATCTCGGGTCTACAGACTAACCTGCACCAGTGTCACCAGAGAACTGCCATCTGACGTAAGGTATAATACCATCTGGGAGTTCTCGGCGAGTCCGTCCAGTGTACCCAGTCTCTACTGAGCACCCGTATATCATCTCTGATGTCAAACACCGATGGATATGGGATCATCCATCGCCCATCTATATGGGTCGAGAAGCTATACGCTATTCTACTCTGGTATATCGATGCCCCGTCTCGATACACCCACGACTAGGGACTTTGAAGGATGTACTTATGGACTACCATGTCCCCACTAGTATGATCTGCATCATAGTCTAAGTAGTCAAGTACACATCCTAAGGGTTTTACCAATATGTAACAGAGAGACAATCAGCGTACACGTTAAGGTAAAGAGTAACCAGATAGCATACTATCATATCGAGCAAGAAAGTCATCCCTATATATGTCCAAGCATCCACTACAATATACATCCTATGTATAGTAATGGCCTCTAGTGCAAACATATAACTAACATACGTGACGGGCTACCAGGTATTGACCAAAAGGGACGTCGATGAGCAAACTCATCCTGACACCCTACTGAGCCTATCAGTGACAATATCCGTACAGTCCGGTCCGTTCGTCTATGAGCATCGCATAGCGGGCCTAGGGGGTTGGTAAAAGTCAGACCCCCAAAAGCAGTACAAGTCGTGTATGAGTGTAGCCCAGAACACCCTGAGATACTACTGGAATGCCTACCACTAATTCTCCTGCCTTGGCCAAGGACTTCGTGTAATGGCTCTCCTAGACACAGCGCGACCTCACCCCCAATACCGGGAGAGACGAACCCCTGCAGATCCGCTCACTGCCTCCATGTGGCTCGGGAATGTACCCAACTAAAACCTGTTTGCACAACTCCTTTAAGCGTGGTAGGGTAGTAATCAAAGCACAGTGGGAACTCACACGAGACAAATGACGATCTCAGGTCGATGAACTAACCTGTACACATGTCACTAGGGAACTTCTATCTGACGTCAGGTATAAGACCAACTAGCATGTTCCCGGCGAGTCCTGTCCGGTGTACTTATAACCCAATGAGCACCTGTATACATCTTAGGTAAACCAACTGACACCAGTGGCTTGTGAGACCGGCCACCGCCCCTCGTCGGGGTCTCGACTGTATACACTAGTCTACTCTAGAGTATCTATGCCCTGTCTCGAAACTCCCACAACTAGGGACCTTTTAAGGATGTTCCTATTGTAGGGTTCCTAGGCACTCTAAGGAGGTTCCACAAGGCATCAACCATGCCAAATTCAAAAATTTCCGGTGCCGAGAAACCCTTATGCGATCGTTGACTAGAGATCAGGCGAAACTACAAGCTACTAAACTGCTTTAGCACTAAGTGAACGGAAAATACAACCTTTGTAGATCCGGTCCTCCACCTCCATAGCTCCGTGACGATGTCCCCTCGCTGCGATCATCGGATCCTGGACTCTAGCGTCGGCTTCATCGGAGAAATGGTCGGGCTAGGTTGTCGACTTCGATGCCGAAGATGATCTACGTCGAGGCAACTCAAGATCAAGCTCCAACTTCACAAAGTCATGAAAGTTGTGAAGAAAACACCCTATACTACTTGGAAAGTGGTAGAGGATGAAGAAATAGGAAGTGGGTTCACTTTGGATTTGGATTTCTCACTTGGATTCATCACTTGACATTTTCAAGAAAAGGTTTTCTTTTCTTCACTTGAAGAAGAAGATGAAGAAGAAGAAAAATCAATCATGATTTTCAAAAAGAAAATGAAGTGATATATATCATCTTGCAACCATGGGTTAGCTAAACACATGTAGAGAATAAACTAGGGTTAAGTAAATGGTTAGGGTTAAGGAAAGAAACAAAATGGTCAAAGTCTTTCAAAGCTTCAAGAAGCTTCAAAGAAAATCCAAAGTTAGCCACCATTTTATTTCTTTCTTAAATGAATAAATGAATAAGTAAATAAAGAAAATGAAACCCTAAACATTAACTAACCATGGTTTAAAATCAAACATACACCCAAGTTTGCATGTATCATCAAACATGATACAAACTTGTGCACAAAAATATATCACATATACAATGTGCACAATCAAATGAGAAAAACATCTTAAGTGAACCAATATTAGTTAATGTAAAGTAATATATCAAATATATAATTATACATTAAATCATTAAATCAACACTTGATTTAACGATCCGGTCATATCGCATATGACCGACTAATATCCAATGTATCGACTTATCGAATCAATCCTCGATTCGATAACTAGGTTATATCGCATACAACCAATCGATACATTCATCGCGAGAATGGAATACGGTATCACATACACGCATTATTCTCGGTCCCGCACATATCTCATATGCGCTCCTATTTCGTTTCGCTTGAGCCAGGAAACCTCTGTGTAGGACTCTAAAGACTCGTCAATACGCCGGCAGCAGGTGATGATCATATCAAACACCCATAAGCCGCAAGCGGTCTGCTAAATGTAACGGCCACCCGGGTATTGAGCGATCAGAAGATCGAAGAGCAATCCCGCTGACACTCCTGTGAATCCAACCAGTAACACTTACCGTACAGTCCGGTCTGTTCGTCTGATATGTCGCATATCTCGCCTAGGGGTGGTAAACGTCAGACCCCAGAAGCTCGATAAGTCGTGTCGATATGGGGTCTATAACAGTTCGAGAAACTACAGGTAACACTTACCAGTAAATCTCAACAACCCTGGCCAGGGATTTCCGGTTATAGCCAATCGAACACAGCGCAACATCAACTCCCTATACCGGGAGAGACGAATCCCCTCCTATCGCTCATTGCCTCCATGTAATTCGGGACTGTACCCAAAAACCACCGTTTTGCACGCCCTCTTGGACGTGGTAAAGTGGAAATCAAAGCACAGTGGGAATCACACAAGACTCTATGACGATCTCGGGTCTACAGACTAACCTGTACCAGTGTCACCAGAGAACTGCCATCTGATGTAAGGTATAATACCATCTGGGAGTTCTCGGCGAGTCCGTCCAGTGTACCCAGTCTCCACTGAGCACCCGTATATCATCTTTGATGTCAAACACCAATGGATATGGGATCATCCATCGCCCATCTGTATGGGTCGAGAAGGTATACGCTAGTCTACTCTGGTATGTCGATGCCCCGTCTCGATACACCCACGACTAGGGACCTTGAAGGATGTACTTATGGACTACCATGTCCCCACTAGTATGATCCGCATCATAGTCCAGGTAGTCAAGTACACATCCTAAGGGCTTTACCAACATGTAACAGAGAGACAATCAGTGTACACGTTAAGATAAAGAGCAACCAGATCGCATACTATCATGTCGAGCAAGAAAGTCCTCCATATATATATCCCAGCATCCACTACAATATACATCCTATGTATAGTAATGGCCTCTAGGGCATACTTATAACTAACAATCTCCCACTTGCACTAGGGCCATCTTTAGCAGTGGTTGTAGTATCTCATACTCAACCATCCCATAAAAGTCTCTCTCAGAGAAAAGGCCTTTGTGAGTGGATCCGCAGTGTTGTCCTCTGAGTCTACTCTCCTAACCTCGATCCCCTGGAGATCAACTATCTCCATGATCAGGTGATGCTGCCTTAGAATACATCTGGGTCACTGATGGGACCGGGGTTCCTAGGCCAAAGCCACACTTCCATTGTCACACAATGGTAGGAACGAAGTTCATCTCATGAACTAATATACACCCAGACTGCCTCTTTGGTAGTATCTTAAGTAACGATGTATCCAGCCTTTATCGTCTAGTATGCCACAGTATCTAGCTTGGAACTCCTCCAACATACCGTCCCTTTACTGAGGGTAAAGACAATGCCTGTGACTGACATTCAGTCGTCCTTATCACCCTGGAACCCTTCCAGTGATTCTCCCCAGGACCAATTGATACCATCTCACTACATGTAGTGAGTATCCTAACATCCAATTACATCTATCTTATAGATGAAAACTCAGGATTTAGGAGCTATCACTTTGATCCTATATGGAGAATCATTGTTATAAGCGGAGATTGACCGAGCGTAGTATAAGAAACTCCTTCCCTATCAAGAGTATGTCATCCACGTACTCTACGAGGATCACCACCGTACTCCCTATTACCTTTTTGTATATACAAGGTTCATCTACCATTTTGATGATGTCAAACTCTTTGACTAACACATCAAAACAGACGTTCCAACTCCGCGATGCCTGCTTTAATCTGTAAAGCAACTTGCACATGTTTCCGCTGCTCCCACTGTTTACGAAGCCCTCTGGCTGTGTGCTTATTGACGTTCTCTTCTAAATCAATATTTAGAAAAGGAGTCATGGCACCCAACCGCCAGATATCGTAGTCATGGTATGTAGCCGTGGCAAGTAGGATCTGGATGGACTTAAGCATAGATCCTTAGAAAAGGTTTCAACATAATCCATACCTTGTAAATGATGCAAACCTTTAACAAGTCTAGCTTTGAAAGTCTCAACTTTTCCATGTGCACCAAGTAATCTTCTCAAGATATACTTGCTCCTGATGGGGATTTAACCCTTCAGATAAAGCAACCAAAGTCCATACTTTGTTGGTGTACATGGATTCCATTTCAGATCGCTAAGCATCCAGCCATTCTTACAGAGTCCCACTCCTGATGGCCAGCTCGAAACTAGTTGGGTCATCATCTCATGATGCAATCCTCGCTCCCACTGTCATAGAGAAACCGAAGTATCTCTCAGGTGGGTGAGGTACCCTACTAGATCGACGGAGAGGCTGAGGTTCGTTGGAATCTACTGAATCCTTTGGTTCTATCAAATCATCTGTTATAGTTTGTATAGCTAGAACATTTCCAGTTCTACAGAACTGACCTTGCCTCGATCTTGTCCAGGTTTTGCTATTAGACATAGGCCGGACAACCCCAAATCTTAACTAACTTAAGATATGGGCTCTTCCCTTTCCATATCACATATGAAGCGGTAGGCAACAGATTTGATTAGAACCCTATTCAATAGGTATGCAACTTCATAAGTGCATAACTCCCAAAAGGAAATAGGTAACTCAGTAGTACTCATCATAGAGCACACCATATCAAATAGGGTGTATCTGCTCCGCCCCGATACACCGACGTGCTGTGGTGTATACGGAGGAGTAATGCTGAGAGAGAATCTCATTCTCCTTTAGAATAATCCAGGATTTCCGTGCTCAAGTATTCTCCTCCTTGATCTCATCATAGGACATAATACTTATACCCGTATTTTTGGTTCTC
Organism: Agapanthus africanus; assembly: GCA_030015575.1. NCBI lineage: Eukaryota > Viridiplantae > Streptophyta > Magnoliopsida > Asparagales > Amaryllidaceae > Agapanthus > Agapanthus africanus. The sequence continues at coordinate 583,800,418 of CM057339.1, read as the reverse complement.
TACTTCTAACTTATATTCTGTGAATATCTCAGAAGCTTCGGACTTGTGTTTCAACAGGAACATATGTCTGAATCTTCAGAGATCATCAGAGAATTTAATGAAGTACAAAGAACCGGTCCTGGCATGTGTAGACAGGGGACCTTACATACATCATCATGTATCAGTCCCAAGAGTTCACTAACTCTTTCTCTATTTCTAGTAAACGGAGCTGTGGTCATCTTATCTTTGTGACATGACTGGCAAGTTTCACAAGATGTAAATTCAAACTAATTTAAATATGCATCTAAATGTAACTTCAGCCAGTCGGGTCGCATTGATATGACCTAGTCTACAATGCCTCAAGAAGGATTCATTCATTTCTGAACTCTTCCTCTTGTGTGTGTTCTGTATACTAGGAACTGTAGTTTGATTTAGAACGTCAATGATTTTAGATAACGTGCCTGAACCGATCAACTTTTGATATAGGAAATGTTCAAAACATTATCCAACAATACAAAATTATATCCTTTCTTTACTGATAAAGAGACTGATATGATTTTGTATATCAGGTTCGGTATCTAATAGCATTTGTTCAGAATCAATGTATTGGTAATACAGGGTGACAGTGACCAACAGACTTGGCTGCAACACTTGCCCCGTTTTCTGTCTCGTGAAACTTATCACCCGTTCTCAGTTCTTTACCTATCTGTATCCCATGTAACAGATTACTTATCTGGGATCCTGATCCGGTATCTAATACCCAGGACGTAAAGGATACTGAGAAAAAGTTCTCTGTAATGAACACACCCGAAGATGATGCATCAATATGCATTTTTCTTCGTTTGGGCGGTACGGGAATTCTGGTAATCCCCAATTTCCTCCTCTGTCTTATAACAATTATAAGTTGGAGCGGGACCAACGTTCCCCAGCTCAGTATAACAAGCGGGTTCGATCAATAATCCGTTTTATTATCTTGATTAAGGCGTGACATGGTCGCTACCTGGAGAGAGAGAGAAGAAAACACTCTGCGTGCGCTCTTGCAAGATCAGATTGGTTATTTATTTTATCTAATCAGGATGGCTCCCACTGTTTTTATCAAATCTTCCTTCAAACCCTAAAAGGAAAGACTAGCCGGGATTAATTACACGCTACAAGTTCGCCAATCTTTCAGCCAGGCCAGTGTCGGTACTTTAAGGGAGGTCCCCCGTGCTTTCACACGAACCTAATTAATGTAAACCTCATTTTCCCAGAGGCGTAACCCCATTGACACCTTTCTAGACACCTACTAGATCGGCTAATTGTAATGTGTAAAACTCTCCCAGGAGTAACAATTACTCGCAGCGGGTATCAGGATCCAACTATCTCATAGAAGGTATGCAATCTCATTGCAAATTTCAACACTTGAAATTCCCGATAATTTTTCCCCTAGCACCCTATGACCTTGACGGAGGTCAACAAACCATAGGCTACCAGTCAAGTTCAACCCGTCATTTCTTGATTGAATCAAACCCACCCGCACGACCCTTGACGGAGGTCAATAAAGCCATACGACTACCCTAACCCAATCTGCATCATATGCATAAGCAGATAAATACTAGTTAGCTACCGCACACTGCGCCTTGACGGAGGTCAACAAACGTAGCACGAATACTAAGTAGGATTTATCTGAAATGACGGAGGGCTACGACAGGTTTTTCTGAAAACCTATTGCGTAATGAACTTGATATCGTTGTAGAATCAAATGATTTTAAAATGGAGTGCTTTTGAGGCTTTTCTAGTTTTGCTAAAGGAATCACTCCCGGTGAAGGGATCGTCGGTCCTTTCCTCGTCGAATGAGGTGCGGTATTTATCATATATATCACTGTGCAAAGCAGAAACTATAGAAGCAATCAAAAGACAAACCGAGGGTTGTAGCATCTGCCAGTTATTGCTAAAGGTGTCACTCCCGGTGAAGGGATCTCGGCCCTTTCCTTATCGAATAAGGTGCAGGATGTTCTACAAGGAACACCGCGATGCAAAGCAAGAACTGTAGCTACCTGTTTTTGAAAATTCGATTCCACAACATCTTAGGTTTCTTTTCTTTCATTAATCATATTAATGAAGTCCCATCATTTAAGTCACCTAAACATCACAGATAAATACGACGTACACTTATGCCATCCGCATTCGCCTTGATGTCCCGTCTGCACCGTTAGGTTAGGTAACTAACGGCAGAGCGAGGCAGGGCTAGCGCGAGTGTAAAACATAAGCAACATCTATATAATATATCATATATACTATATACTATATCTATCTGAACATATCACATGATCACATCACAGATAACGCAGCAGAAGAAACATATGAAATATTGGATATACTAGGACGTCCGTGTCTTATTTAGAGCCTCTATAAAACACGGATTCCACGGTCGCGATGTATAGCCAAACCCACACCCCTAGACCCCTACGAGAGCGGCAAGCAACCCTACCAATTCTAGAGTTAGGAGACCCGGACTCGACTCCTCGAGTTGGTCTCCCACTGGACCCTAGAACCCGGTTACTTGTGCTTTCCTCCTTGGGTCTATCCTAGTGCGGAAAAGTAAATAATATACAAATGGTGACATCTTCCGCAACCTGGAAGTGCCCCAATAAAAGAATATTACATACAAGTTTTTACATGAATGAAAATGGAAAACACTCATCTCACATAAAAAACCCCGGCTATTCAAACACGACGATCCAATATAACATATCCAGCAACACATAACATCGCATGTCATCAACGTAAGTAAACATGCGTATCCCAATTGTCGTTGACATATAGCAACGAAACTGGCGATATCACATATTACACTTACGGTCGGATAAAAGAAAATGTAAAACTACAACAGTTGGAATCCGCAACCTCTTTAGATATCGCATGCCTAATCAAATGAATTCCTCAGATATCACATGCCTAACAATTATAAACCCCGCATTTTAGTCTCATTATCGAAAACTCTTTTCAATATCAAGTCGGGTAATTCAACAAGATTCCCAACATCCTGATCGAATGCTCGTCGCAAACTTTAGTAGACGGCCGCACCCCCGATGCCGTTGACGAAGTGCACCAAGGCGGAACATCGCTGCCGCGAGCACCTGAACGGATGCTTTCGGCGACGGGGTTCTCCTACAGTCACTTGGTAGGGCTATGGGGTGAGGTTGTCTGTTAAGTTTACCCGGCGAGTATCCGCGTACGCTACGTGATTGCGACGGACTTTTGATCACATCAAAATTCCGTGGCAACCGATCAAGTGAGACTAAAGTGCTGTGTTTATAACATTCATTCAGTTATCTCATAACTACTTGTGAATTCCAATTATTGTATCACATTCTAGATAAATAGAAAATGTTAAACTTTCCGATCGAACAATCAAACACCCATGTTTTCCCGAAACAGATCAACACATGATATAAGTTTAAAAACATTCACTTCATGCCTCAGTACCAACGGTCCAGCCGTAGAAGGGTCAAGCCAACGCCTCACATGTGGCACGCCGTACTGCCCCAAACCCTAAGGTTCAAAGGGCAGTTCAAGACGGTCACATAATCGAGTTAAGGTTTGTTGTCTTCTAGAGGGTCCATCGCGTTACTTGCACTACTTAGAACGTTCTTAAACCACGGAAAAATCCAACACTTGTTGTCTTCTAGAGGGGACCGAATTTCTTTAAGCGGGGTAGATTGTAACGTCTTCAAAATAATAAAATATGATTTTTGGGAAATTTTATAATTTAATATTATTTTAATGAATATTTTAATATTCTAGTATAATTAAATACAAATAAATGGGGAAAAATTATGGAAAATTCTAAAATAGGGTATTTTATGGAATTATGCCATTTTAAAGTTTTTAAGATTAGTTATATGCTAATTTAGTGCTAATCGCGATTAAAAATCGCTAATTGGATTTTTAGCATTTTTGTGCAAAAATGTGCACATATCATTTTCCACACTTGTTACACTTGTGTTACATTTCTTTTGCCATGGCTTTCTTTTGGGTTCACTATTCAAGTGAGAAGAGTTTAGAAAAGAAAAGAAAAGATAGAGTAAGTGATGATGAGAGAGAGAGAGTAGGTTGCATTGACTTTTGACCCTTTCCTTCATCATTTCCCCATCTCTTTTCTCTCCCCTCTCCCCTTGTTGAGCTGCTGCTCCCTCTCCCCCTCTCTCACCCTCTTCACAAAAAGCTTAGATCCACCATGAAAACAAAGCCAAAACCCCATTCCCACTTCACAAAACTTACTCCCAAGCTCACTAGCTACACATTGAACCTAGCAAGATTGGATTTGGAGGACCTTGAGCAACTCAAGAATTTTCTTGAGTTGCCAAAGGAGGTAATTTCTGCACCTATTAGAGTAGTATCTCATTACTTGTGCATCTATTCTAGTTTCATATCGATATTGTGTTGTTTGTGGACTTTGGAGAATTCAAGTTAGGGTTTAGGGTAAAACTGAAATTAAAGATGAAATTGAGGATCGTGGTGACCTTAGAACCCCTTGTGTGATGCTAATTTGAACCCAAACCTGAACTTGAAACCAGAATACGGAATTACGGAATCGATATCGGGGAAAACGGTAAATCTGGAAGTGTTTTGTGGAATCTGCTATCACCCCGAGATCCCAAAAATGAAACTGAGTTGACAGTGAGATGTGCAGGCACCAGAGAACCACCACCCCAAACCCTAGCCCCCAACTCCTTTTCCAGGCCGCCAATTCTTCCATTTTGGCCGCAATTTGCGGCCAGAGCAGGGTGGATCTGCCTCGTTTTGCGTGCATGGCCCCATTTCCTCTATTCTTGACCCTGGGTATGTCTATTTTTGACTGATTCCATCTAGGGTGAAATCTGGGTTGATTTTCCTATGTTGGTGCATGGTTTACGACTTGATTTAGCATGGATTTTGGTATTTGGTGATTCATTCCTGTCGGGTGGCGTTTGGACGTCAACGACAAGTGGATATTGATTGTGTTTACATATGAGTCGATAGGTTTTTACCTATGCGGGTAGCGTGTGCTATTTTGGTTTCCAATGTGATTTTCATGTGCTTTAGCGTTATGATATACTTGTAGGTACCCTACGAGATGTTGAGGCAAAGAAGATGAAGATGGCGACATCGGCACCGACACATGAGAAGCAAAGTGAGTAGATTATATCTACGGGGAGAAGTCGGGTGGATGGCGTATAGCACCCCCGCAGTCCGTGGTGATGTATACGAATACATATACACACATATATTTATTATGTGTTGTTTAGGATTATTGATGGTAATAATGGATTATTGGTGATAAGGATGTATTGGTTGAGTAGTGCGAAACCCTAGAGTAGTGGTTGCACCCACACTCACACATACACACATACTTGCATACATTCTTTCATATATCTGTGCGCATATGATGGTGTATATCTACGCATGGGTATGGGACTATGTGTTTATATACGGGTTTTGAGGATGATACGTGGGATTGAGATGAGTCGATGAGATTCGATTGAGGCCGTGAGATTTGGCGACATGACAGAGTTCGTATTGGAGATGTGATATGATGGTAGTGATGCCTGTCATATGATGAGATAGTGTGATATCGACTCAGATTTAGGTGGTTTCCATACCCCTCTCTTTTGACTTGACTGTGGGTTCATAGTTCGCATAGTAGGCGTTAGACTAGATCCGAGTCATACCTATTTCAAAACTAACGAATCGGGGATATTTTAAAGATAAGAAAAAAGGGTTTATACGGATATTTCAAACGACGCATCTTTTCTTAAAACACCGTAGCCCTTAATTTACCAAAAGCCCTGATTCGTCTTATTTCAAAAGGCAAGGTTGCATGATATATCTATTGAGGAAGGTTCTCTACTGTTGCGTTGACTACTCGATTCCGCACATTCATGCTTTTTGCATTGCATCGCTTGCATTGTTGATATATTTCAGTCATGCTGCTAGGACACCAGCACCATTATCGATGATGCGTATGTTCCACGTACACTGTTGCCGGCTCACACACTTCATCATCGATAATTGCCATGTCACTACACTGTAGTACTGTTGCATTCAGGATTTGACCCTTGCATGACATATTGATATTCTTACCTTTCTGCTATATGTCGCATACATGCTGCTTTCTGATTATACGCATTGAGATATGCTGTTTCCATGATATTTCTGGTTTTGGGAACCGTGGGTGTTTTCAAAGAGGATATGTAATTGTTTTGAAAACCCGGTTACCCTTGATATGATATTTCAGTGCGTCCACCATGTGTTTTCTTGGTGCTGAGAGCGACATGTGAAACCCGATTCGAGGAGACGGATGAGGCCGATTGCGGGTACATGGTGGACCCGGTATGGCTCCCCGGGGCAAGAAATGTTTTTCGTGGAGTAGACGATGAGCCTGGCAGGGTGGCGAGTACCTACCGGTGATTTTGTTGGACCTGGCGGTTATCCGTAGGATACTGACCGGAGTCGATAGATGGATATAGGCGTACTGCCGGGGCCGAGGGCCGATACCGCAGACAGAGCCTGTGGGCCGATCCGAACTGACGGAGCCCGATATATGAGGATTTACGTGCCGATGCTGGGCACAGTTTTCATGATGTTTTCGAGTGCCGATGCTGGGCACTCCGGTTCCATGATTTTGACGTGTCGCGAGGGACACAGGTGGTTTATATCCTCATATTTCCATGCATATGCTGATGATATTTACATGCATGACGGTTATTGTCATTGGGTGACGAGTGGACGGGGTCCACGTACATGCAGATTGATTTCATTGATTGTACCTCACATTTATGATATGTTATTACCTGAGGCGCTGGCACGAGTACTTGACACTACACTCATGTATAGAGATTACATTGCCAGTTTAGCATGTTTCAGACTTATTCATATTGAGGTTTATTTATATTTGATCGTATTGACCTAGGATGGGTCATGCATTCGATCTCTGCTTGTAGATTTTTCTATTCACGAGTTGGCAACTCACCCCCGTTGTGCCACAGTTCTTGCAGGTTTTGCCGTACAGGTTCCTTTGCGGCATTTCTGGCACACTGCTTCCTTGCGGGTCAATTGCATTTGGTAGGTGGTCTCTTTTGCATCAAGAACCACCATTGTACTTATATTATTTATTGTATCTAGTCATTCCATCAACCAAAACTTGTATATTGTTTCAGACTTAGAAAACGGTGTTGTATTATTTCGACCTTAGAGTCGCGCTTGTAGTATTACGGTTTTCTGGCTGTTTTGAGTTCTTTTTGGGTTTTGATCCTCGCCTTTTGGCGTTGTATATTATTATTGCTTGCGTGGTTGTGACCGTCGATTGACGAAGAGCTAGCTCCCGCTTGGGAATGCCTTTTATCATTTCTTATATTATTCTTGTTGTACCCCGTTTGGGGCCAGTTTTTACAAAGGAAACTCTGCCGAAATTTTCAGGAAAGGTTACACATTTTAAAAATACACATTCGGCTTAGTTATTTAAAAACTTTGATTTTCGAAACATGATTTCCTTACTTTTCAAAACCAGTTTTCCTTATTTACTCTTTAAATGGTTTTAGATTGCTGGGCTTTTGGCTTACTTGGATCAGATGGGGTCCTATAGACTTCATATGGTTCAAGGGCCAGTCACGTGCTCTTTCGGGTCGTGACAGATACTGCCGTTTAGGGTACCGTAGGACTAGATAGTCGATGTAGATGCGTCATCCGAACCATACCTTTTTCTAAACCGAAGAGTCGTATGTATCTTTAAAAGTATACCTTGAGGGATGTTATGGATTGTCAAATGATATCTTTTTCTTAAAAACACCGTAACCCCTATTTTCAAAACTACGATTCGCTTCTCTAAAAGTCCGATTGTATGGTTCGGGTGTGTATGTTAGATTAGATACCTATATTTATAGTAGAGATAGAATGTTTAGGTAAACTCGGCTTGATATGAGTTATAGATGCAATGAAAAGATTATAAGACGGATATGATGACCTGATGAGATGTTGGTATACGGATGCGAGTCGATCGAGATGATTTATACCATGTCGGTCCCCTGATATGAGATTATTGCGGATGTGACCTGGGACATAGGTATATAGATATATATAGAATATGGTGAATCATGGATGATAGGCCGTACGTGATTTCAGGTCGTACCCTCATTTGTCGTATTGGATGATAGGATCCCTATTAGCTTAATGCCGCAGTACGATAATTTTCCGTGCGTGATGAGTTTGACTTGATGATTGATCATTACCCTTGACTAGAGGTTGTCGTACGATGGATCATACCGTACGCGATGTTGTTAGGCTGGATGTCGATTGATAGATTCCCAGACTCAGTCATATTAAATACGTATACCCGTCAGCATTGCATATGATTTACCTTATGCTGCATTCATATTATTTTCATTGCATTGCATATATCTGTGTTAGTACACTTACACCATTATCGATGATGCGTGTGTTACACGTACACAGATTTGTCGGCTCACACACTTCATCATCGATAATTGCCATGTCACTACACAGTAGGATTGCTGCATCATGATATGACTCTTTGCATAATCTACCTTCTATAGTTACCTGTGCACTTTTATACGATGTTGCATGATATATTGCTATGCTTACATTTCCATCACATGTCGCATACATCATGCTTTATGATTTTACGCATTGAGATATGCTGTTTTCATGAGATTTCTGGATTTGAGAACCGTGGCTATTTCAAAGAAAGCATGTATTGATTTAAAACCCCAGTTTCTCTTGATATGATATTTCAGTGCGTCCACCATGAGTTTTCTCGGTTTTGAGACGTGTGACTTGTGAACCCGAATCGAGGAGCTGGATGAGGCCGATTGCGGGTACATGGTGGACCCGGTATGGTACCCCGGAGCGAGAACGGATCTGTCGTGCAGTAGGAGATAAGCCTGGCAGTGGGATCACTACTACCGGTGATTGGTTGGACCTGGCGGTTATCTGGAGGATACTGACCAGAGTCGATAGATGGATACGGGATGACCCGTACTGCCGGGGCCGAGGGCCGATTCCGCAGACGGAGCCCGATATATGAGGATTTACGTGCCGATGCTGGGCACGGTTTTCATGATGTTTTCGAGTGTCAATGCTAGGCACTCAGGTTCCATGATTTTGATGTGTCAGGAGGGACACCGTTGATATATATATCCGCATACTTTCATGCGCACCCCTTTATGATATTTACGTGCATGCAGACATTGATTTTGGGTTGAAGAGATCCACATGCATACATACCTTGATTATGGTTGGAAGAGATCCATATACATGCATTGATTATTACTGTTGGATGTTATCCACATGCATATAGGTATTGACTACCTTGTTGGCATATACAGACCCGGTCACCCTAGATATCATAGTATTACCTTTATGATATAGTTGACCTAGGAGTCGTTGTTTATTCGATTTCTATTTGTTGATATTTTTCTACTCACGAGTTGGCAACTCACCCCCGTTGTGCCACAGTTCTTGCAGGTTGACCGCTTGGATCAGTAGCGGCTTCTCTGGCACACAGTCGCATTCGGGTGTTTTGCATTGGTAGGTAGGATATTTGTATCATTCCCACTCTTGTATCTATATTTCATATTGTATCTAGTTAATTCCATCAATCAAAAGTTGTAAATTGTATAAGTGATGAGACTTAGTGAGACTTGTAGTTGCGAGATTTGAGCGATGGGTTTTATATTCACTTTTGGGGTTATATCTTGCTCTTTTCTTTATCTTTTTGTGGTGAACTTCGTCGTTGGGCGTCGTATACTTATTTATACTGTATTGCGTGGTTGTGATCCGCCGTTTGGCGAAGAGCTAGCTCCCGCTTGGGGATGCTATTATCCCTATTATGTATTTGTGGTTTTGGATCAAAATTTACAAAGGAGGTGCTGCCAAAAATTTTAAAAGACCAAACATGTTTTTTTGTTTAAACTAGTAAATTTCACTTGCATCATTCAAGTTCCTTTCTATGCATTAAGAAAACTTGATTTCATATACCTTCATTTCAAAACTCACCTCTTTTATTTTTTTCAAAAAGGTTTAGATTTTTGGGTTTCAACTTACTTGAATTCCGTTACGCCTTTAGACGTTGCGTGATTCAAGTGCTGCTCACGAGCTAATATTTCGGGTCGTGAAAAAAACAAACCCAAAACCCTACTCCCACTTCACAAAAAATATGCACAAGCTCTCAAGCAACCCTTTGGACCAAGAAAGTTTGAGTTTTGGCGCTGTAGAGGATTCATGAGTGCAAAATGAGGTAATTATTCCATCATTAGTGTAGAATTTCCATTCCTTTAGTATCCATGTTAAATTAGAATCGATATTGTGTGGTTTTGGGAACTTTGAAAACTTTAAGTTGAGGATTAGGGTTTGAGTTGAACCCAAAGGTGAAATTAAGGTTAGTAGAGGCTATACAACCCCAGTGGTGATTGATTGGAGACCTAAACAAGAGAATAGAACCCCTATTAGCGAACTTAGAAACCCGATATCGGAAGAATTGTGGATTCTGTGAGTGTATATTGAAATCTGCTAACACCCGGGTGACCTGAAAATTATTTAGCGAAGACAGTGATATATGCAGGCACCCAGGAAGCTACCCTGAAGACCTGAGCCCAAACCCTAGCACCCCGGCCGCAAATAAAGTCTTTCTGGCCGCAAATTGCGGCCAGACCTGTCCCAAATGAGTTCGTATTGGTTCTGTGATTTTATCTCCTGTAAACTAGACCCTTGGCATATGCAAAATTGGCTGATTTGACCTAGGGTAAATTCTGGGACCATTTTCAAGAGTTGTTGTTTTGATTCGGGGTTTCGTTTCTCGTATTTTGAATTCTGGATTGTTGTATTTGTGTTTTACCTCGATCACTTGATGTTTGTATGACGATATCGAGGGTTGTTGGTGGTTTTGAAGGCGTGGTCCATAGGTTCTAACCTATAGGCCTTTAGCGAGTCGTTTTGGTTTTCCGATGTGATTTTAATACGCATTTGCGATTGGATTATATGTGTAGGTACCCTATGTGATGTCGAGACGTTGAAGATGAAGATGGAGACATCGACATCTGCACACAAGAAGCAAGGTGAGTAGATATATATCTACGGGGGAAGTCGGGTGGATGGCGTATAGCACCCCCGCAGTTCGTAGTATAGTTATGATATATATGTGGTTTATGATACGTGGATGATTATCAAGATATGATTATGTGTTCATGGTTAGTTTGGTGTTATTAGAAGTGAACTAGCATAGCTTCTTAGTCGTGAAACCTAGAATAGGTTTACACCCACATGCACACACCTGCATTCATTTTATTACCTGTGCGTATATGGGGATGTGTGTGTGTGTGTATACACGCATGGGTATGGTACTGTGTGTGTGTGTGTGTGTGTGTGTATATATATACATGGATTATGAGGATAGTACTTGGAATTGGAGATGAGTCGATGAGACTGGGCTTGAGGCCGTGAGATCGGTGATGGGATATGGTTCGTATTTGATATACGACGTGATGTTTTAGCGGGTCCTTTTGGCGTGGTGTTTTCAGACACACGCATGCATATACATATGTGGTATCAGTATTGTACTAGACGTAGATTAGTACCCCGATCATGATATTTGATAAAGAGGATACCAGATGAATAATGTGATTGATGTGACATTGACCCGTACCCAAATTTGGGATGTCGTACGATGGATTTACCGTACGAGCTATATTGATGTTAGATCCGCACTCTTGACTCGAGTATGTCATATTGTATTAGGGTATCGTATGGGATACTATTGAGGCGGGATCACCGACTATTATATATATATATATATATATGTATGTATGTATCGACTCAGATGTTAGGCGGTTTCATTACCTTTCGATCAGCCTGTTAGTTTAGCCCGGTAGTTTACTTGTAAATGATGGATTAGACTCGAGTCATACCTATTTCAAAACTAACGAATCGTGAGTATTTTAAAGACAGGCCAAGAGATTCTACGGATATTTTAAAGGACGTATCTTTTCTTAAAAACATCGTAGCCCTTATTTTCAAAACACCACGATTCGTGTGATTTCAAATGGCAAAAACTGTATGACTCATATTTATATACATGCAGATTAGTTATCATTGTTTTTATTGTTCAACTCCCGCATATTCTTGTTGTTCGCATCGCACCGCATGTTTATATTGTGTTTTCATATGCCCTTATTGAGATCATGCTGTCAGGACACCAGCACCATTACCGATGATGCGTATGTTCTACATACACTTACTTGCCGGCTCACACACATCATCATCGGTAATTGCCATGTCACGAACACTTTAGAGAATATTACTCATTGACATAGCTTGTTAACTGATAGTTCGACACGGTATTAGCGTACTCGTTTTTATATGCTAGTTTAGGCATTGCAGTTATTACTTGCTACTGCATGCATATTATTATTCACTGTTATGCAGTATTATGGAGTTTTCTGCCGATATTCACTGTTTACTTGCTATTGATGATTGGATTTCGGATTTTCATGAGATTTCCTGGATTTGGGAGAAAACCGCAAGAATATATATAAACTTCTCTCTCTCTCTCTCTATCTTTTTAAAATGAAAAGTGCGGTTTTCTCGTGATGTATGAGTCGTCCACCATGATGTTTTTTCGGTTATGAAATGGATTTCGAGACCCGATTCGAGGAGTTGGATGAACCGTCTGCGGGTACATGGTGGACCCGGTATGGTACCCCGGGGCAAGAAGCTCGAGTTGGAGACGATGAGCACGGGAGGGGCAGACTGCCTACCGGTGATTTTACCTGGCGCGTCGGACATCCGGAGGATACCGTTCGTGGTTGTGTGATTGATGATAGAGGCCGATCTGGACTGACGGAGCCCTATATAGTGAGATTTGAGACACCGAGATTTTGAGATTTGAGATATTGAGGTATTGAGATTTGATGATACAGGCCAGTCCGGATAGCCGGAGCCTGAGATATCGAGATATTGGGATTTATGTTTTGTGTTGATGCTAGACACTGTTTATGTTATGAAAGCAGTTTCTTCATTTACATGTATTCTGTTTTCATGCATTCATACCTCATTCATATGATATGTTGCTACCTGAGGCACTGACACGAGCACATGGGATTACACTTATGTATAGATGTTTACCCTTGCCACATTTTCATGCTTCAGACTTTATCATGTTGAGGATATATTTATATATTGATCGTATTTACCTAGGATTGTGTCATACATACGATTTCTGCTCGGTGATGTTTTCTACTCACGAGTTGGCAACTCACCCCCATTGTGCCACAGTTTCTTGCAGGTTTTGCCGTACAGGTTTCGTTACGGCTGTGCTGGCACACTGCTTCCTTTCCGGGTGATTACTTTGGTAGGTGGGTTCTTTTGTTTCAGGACCACCATTGTATGTATGTTATTCAGTTGTATCTAGTAAACTCCATCAACTAGACATGTATATTTTATTGACTTAGAGACCAGTGATGTGTATTCTTTCGACCTTAGAGTCGCGCGTTGTATTTTTATGGATTTCATGTTGTTTAGAGTTTTCCTTTCAGTTTTGATCCTCGCCCTTCGGCGTTGTATATTATCTTGCTTGCGTGGTTGTGGCCGTCGATTGATGAAGAGCTTGCTCCCGCTTGGGGATGCCTTTTATCATTATGTATATATTGATCATGTTGTATCCCGTTCGGGGCCAGTATTTACAAAGAAAACTCTGCCGAAATTTTCAGAAAAGACTTGTGATTTTAAAAATACATAGTTCGGCTTATGTTTCTAACTACTTGATTTAAATTGGTTTTTTCTTCACTCTACTGCTTTACTTGGTTTTGATTTCTGGGTTTTGGCTTACTTAGATTATGTACGCCTCGAGACTTTTCGTAATTTAAGTGCCGGTCATGTTCCGTACTTTTCGGGTCGTGACATGGCACCGCGGAACTGCCGCAAACCCTAAGGTTCAAAGGCTTTCACATGGTCATTATGTCGAGTTAGGGTTTCATTCTTCTAGAGGGTCCGTCGAATTACTTGCGTTGTTTTTCGAATACTTTAAACTTGGGAAATGGGTTCCTGACATTCGATCGTCTATATCGACTATCAACGTATCAGCGTGAAGTCGTCTCTAGCTGGAATCGATCAATCTGATGACCTCGCATCGGGGTAGGAAATGAATCACATGTCCTAGTCTTTCATCTCTGGTGACTAGCGATCTTCTATCATATCTCGAAGTATAACTCGTGCGGCATTAGCTCCAAACATCTGGGGCGATATCTCCTGATTCACAGCAGCAACTGGCTCATTCGTCCGCACGCTGAGCAGTGCCTCAATCATCAAGTATAATCGGTGCTTTGACGGTCATCACATCCTGGCTGGCCTCTATCAGTGACCCAATCCTTTGGTGCTGGTCTGCATGTCCGAGAAATCTCGTAACGGTGATCCATCGACGCTAATGGCGCGAAAACGCAAATAAACGATACGTATATGCAATCGTATGTCCCTGGATTCATGCCCTGGTCAGTCCTCGTCCGTGACGAGCTCGTGCTGACCGCAACTCTAGCCGTAGCTCTATGTGCCCGACCGTGGTAACAAAACCATAACCGGTACAGATGAGGATAGATCATAGGAATGAATATAATACTGTGTAAGGAAATGTACATCCTAAGGCTTCTTAAGTGGAGTATCGTATCGTAAGTATGCCGCGAAACATACATACGGTACGTCACTCTGCTTGAGTCACCTACTCCATCAACCAAGGGTCATCTTATACTCAGGAGGTAAAACTTAATGCTCTAATACCAAATTTATCATGACCCGAAAAATACGGAACATGGCCGGCACTTAAATTACGAAACGTCTCGAGGCGTACGTAATCTAAGTAAGCCAAAACCCAAAAATCAAAGCCAATTAAAGCAGTAGAGTGAAGGAAAAACCAATTTTAGAGCAAGAAGTTTAACAACATAAGCCGAAATATGCATTTTTAAATCTCAAGTCTTTTCTGAAAATTTCGGCAGAGTTTCTTTTGTAAATACTGACCCCAAACGGGTACAAAACCTGATAAATCATATATAATAAATAAGGCATCCCCAAGCGGGAGCTAGCTCTTCGCCAACCGGTGGACGAAACCACACAATGCAATATAATATATAACGCTGAAAGGCGGGGATCGAACTCAGGATAAAAAATCCAACATCATCAAGTTAACCAGAGGAAAACCATATAATACAGCGCGTGACTCTAAGGTCGAAAGAATATACACTGGTCATCTATCTCTAATAATATACAAGTCTGGTTGATGGAGTTTTACTAGATACAACTGAAATAACAAATATACAATGGTGGTCCTGATGCAAAAGAACCCACCTACCAAAGCAATCACCCGGAAGGACCAGTGTGCCGGCAAAACCGCAACGAAACCTGTACGGCAAAACCTGCAAGAAACTGTAGCACAATGGGGGTGAGTTTCCAACTCGTGAGTAGAAAACATCACAGAGCAGAAATCACATGTATGACGTTATCCTAGGTCATAACGAGTAATATCCTCAAACAAATATTCTGATCCATCTACACATAAGTGCAATACCACGTGCTCGTGTCAGTGCCTCAGCTAGCAACATATCAGATATATGATGTATGAATGCATTACTAATGGAAACAGAATACATCATGAAATCAGCAGAGAAATCAGTGTCAAGTATCGACATAAAACAGAAATCTCAGTATCTCAATATCTCAGTATCTCAATGTCTCAAAACTCAATATTTCAGTATCTCAATATCTCAAAACTCAATATCTCTGTATCTCAATATCTCAAAACTCAATATCTCAGTATCTCAATACCTCGGGCTCCGTCAGTCCGGATCGGCCCATATCATCAATCACACGACCACGAACGGTATCCTCCGGATATCCGCCACACCAAACAATCACCGGTAGGCAGTCTGCCCCTGCCGGGCTCATCATCCTCCATGAAATCACTCTCGCCCCGGGGTACCATACCGGGTCCACCATGTACCCGAGACGGTTCATACTACTCCTCGAAACGGGTCTCAAAATCCAATAGCTATCATGAAAACTCATGGTGGACAACTCATACATTATGAGAAAACCGCAACTTGCATTTTAAAAAGAGAGAGAGAGAGAAGTTTATATATATATTCTTGCGGTTTTCCCCCAAATCCCGAAATCTCATGAAAATCCGAAATCCAAAATCAAGAGTAAGTAAACAGTGAATATCGGCATAAATCTCCATAATACTGCATGACTAATGAATATATGAATGCATCTGATATCATGCAATTAATGCAATAGTTAAACTAGCATATGAAAGCTATAACATATCGTAACTATCAACTAGAAAGCTATGTCAATGAATAGTATTTTCTAAAGTGTACGTGACATGGCAATTATCGATGATGATGTCTGTGAGCCGGCAAGCAGGTGTACGTGGAATATACGCATCATCGGTAATGGTGCCGGTGTCCTGACAGCAGGGTTTCATGATAATTACAGATAACATATGTACAAGCATGCAATGCAATGAAATATTATGAATATACAGAAAGTGATGCAGTAACAACAACACTGACAAATATACCTACCCAATATACGAGTCATACAGTTTGGTATTTAAAATAATCACGATTCTCCACTTTTGAAAATGAGTATGACTCGAGCCCAATCAAAAGGGTAAGAGAATCAACCTAAGTCTGAGTCGATCTATATATATATATATATATATATATATATATATATATATATATATATATATATATATAGTAGTCGGTGATCTCGCCTCAATAGTATCTGTAGGGTTACTAGGCACACGCACAAGGGTCTATAAGGCATCAACCATGCCCAATTTAAAATTTAGCCGTGCCGAACAACCCTAAACCAAGATCTTAAACTAGAGATTAGGCGAAACAAAGCATGTTAAACACTTTAACACTAAGTGAGAGGGATTACAACCTTTGTAGATCCGGTCCTTCACTTCTTAAGCTCCGTGTTGAGGTCCCTTCACTGTGATCATCATGCATCCGGACTCTAGAGAGGCTCCACGAAGAGAATGATGCAAACTTGCTTCCGATCTTCGATAACAAAGATGATCTACCTTGAAGTTTCATTAACACAAGCTCTCACTCACTAAATGAAGTGAACACCCTCATCTAAATGGCAAGGATAGATGAGGATGATGAAGTAGGATTTATGCTCTCATTTGTTTTCTATTTCTCACTCATTTTCATCACCTTTGAAAAAGCTGGATAGCTTTTCCATGAAGAACTCAAGGAAGAAGAAGAAGAAAAATCAATTAAAAACCTTTTGTGATGAACAATGAAATAATATATGATTAATAATGTAACCATGGTCAACTAAACCTTTGTAGAGATTTAACTAGGGCTAGGGTTTGGGTTGGATTAAGAATGAGTCACACAAAAATATCAAGCATAATATCTTAGCTCAATCCAAAAGAAAACCTTCTAGAAGCATCATGAAGGAACTAACCCAAATCAAACCCTAACCTTGTTTAATCTCCACTAAACTTGTTGCATTAGTAATCATATCATGTTACAATATTATATATCACATATATAATATTTATTGCAACAAAATAAAATAATACAAATAACATATATCGCATATATATCAATGTATTACCCGAGTGAGAAAAAGAATCTTTTAGTGAGCTGATATTAGTTAATGTAATTTAATATATCAAATATATGATTATACATTAAATCATCGAATCAACACTTGATCCGACAATCTGGCTATATCGCATATAACCGACTAATATATCATTTACCGATTCATCGAATCAACACTTGATCCGATGACCCGGCTGATATCAAATATCACGAGAATAGAATACGGTATCTCATATATCATTATCCTCGGTCCTGCACATCACATATGTGCCCCTACTCCGTTTTGCCTGAGTCAAGAAACCTCTGTGTAGGACTCTAAAGAATCGTCAATATGCCGGCAGTAGGTGATGATCATATCAAACACCCACAAGCTGCAAGCGGTCAGCTAAACGTAACAGCCACCCAGGTATTGAGCGATCAGAAGATCAACAAGAAAGCCTGTACATTCTCCTACGAATCCAATCAGAAACACTCCCGTACAGTCCGGTCTCGTCGTCTGATATGTCGCATATCTCGCGTAGGGGTGGTGTACGTCAGACCCCAGTAGCTTGATAAGAACTGTCGATATGAGGTCTATAACAGTTCGAGAAACTACCGATAACACTTACCAGCAAATCTCAACAACCCTGGCCAGGGATTTCCAGTTATAGCCAATCGAACACAGCGCAACATCAACTCCATATACCGGGAGAGACGAATCCCCTCCTATCGCTCATTACCTCCATGTGATTCGGGACCGTACCCAAAAGCCACCTTTTTGCACGCCCACTTGGACGTGGTATGATGGAAATCAAAGAACAGAGGGAATCACACAAGACTCTATGACGATCTCGGGTCAACAGACTACTCTGTACCAGTGTCACCGGAGAACTGCCATCTGACCTGAGGTATAATACCATCTGGGAGTTCTCGGCGAGTCCGTCCAGTGTACCCAGTCTCCACTGAGCACCCGTACACCATCCTTGATGTCAAACACCGATGGATATGGGATCATCCTGTAAGTCCATATTGCGACCCCCGGTTCTTACGGGGAGGCGGAAACGGTATAAAAAACAAATTTTTATCGCAAGAGGCAACATGGACTAAACAAGGTCGGGATCGTGTCTAAACTAAACTTGCATACAAGCTAAAGAGTCTTAGCTACTCGGATGAAGGTTATACCTAAACTTGAACTCCTTCTTCTTCAAACCTTGTAGAGGTTGATGGTTCTTGCCTTGTAGCCTTCTTCCGTCGAAGATGGATCCACCTCGAAGGTTCAACCTTTGGGCTCTTCCTCGATCTTTGAGTGAACTAGGGTTTCCGGCTTGCTAAACCTTGAACTCTAGAGAGAGTAGAGAGTGTCTAGGGGTTGTTTTCTTTTCAAGGTGAAGGATTCTCAACACATGAGAAGGAATCACCTTGAGCTTGAGGAAGAAGAAGATGAAGTGAGGAGAGAGAATGATTATGAAAAGAATGAGCTCTTTTCTTTTGCAACCATGACTAAAAGAAAAGGAATTATCTAATTAATAATAATAATTCAAAAATGAAATAGTTGATGGTTGTATTTGGAATGACCACTATCATACTTTCAATAAATGAAATGTAAGCATGAATCAAGGAGGATCTTTACAAAGCATGATGGTGGTCAACATTCAACCATGGTCAACAAGTCAACCATGGTCAACAAGTCAACAAAATCAACCATAACATTATTTCATTTAATTACTATTATTAATTGATATTTCATAAATCTATTAGGGTTTGGAAAAAGACGACTGTCAACTATGCATACGCACCCGTTCCGAAACCCTAATGAAAATCATCTTCCTCCTCCTCAAAATAACTGTGCATACACACCTGCATTCTTGTTCCGAGGAACATGAATACTGAGAGATAAAAGCAACCCCAAAACATATGCCAGTATCCGGCTCAAACCAGAGCCAGCTGGCAATATCCGTCCGGACTCCAAAAGTGCACAAGTGCGCGGATGAGAACGAACCCTGTCGCAAAACCATGCGACCTCTACTCTGTTTTGCCCAGAGGCGAATACCCTCTGTGTGGGACTCTAAAGACTCGACACTACGCTGGCAGTGGGTTTAACCACAGACCGCAAGCGGCACTAGCTGTGCGTAACGGTCCCCAGGTAGATGCCGACAAGAAGGCCGACGAGGCGAAACCCCATCTGTACTCCTACTGAGTCTGAATGTGACAGTCTCCGTACAGTCCGGTCTGTTCGTCTGATACATCGCATGTCGGGCCTAGGGGGCGGTAAAACGTCAGTCCCCCAATAGCGGTACAAGTCGTGTCGGAGTGAAGCCCAAAACACCCTGAGATAACACTGGAACCTACCAGTATATCTCGCTTGCCCTGGCCAGGGACTACTCGTGTAATGGCTCTCCTAGACACAGCGCGATGTCAACCCCCAATACCGGGAGAGACGAATCCTGTCTAACCGGCACTGCCTCCAAGTGCTTCGGGACTGCACCCAACCACCACCTGTTTGCACGACTCCTTTGAGCCGTGGTAGGGTAGTGATCAAAGTGCAGTGGGAACACACTCGAGGCGAAGTGCTAGTGTCAAGTCAGCGGACTAAGCTGTACTCATGTCACCTGGGATGACTGACGATAGGTATAATACCAACCTGTCAGTTCCCGACGAGTCCTGTCCAGTGTACTCGTAACCTAACGAGCACCCGTATACTATCTCTAGTACGACGTACTGATGGCTGTGGGACAGACCATCTCCCACACTGGGATGAGAAGCGCATACGCTAGTCTACTCCGGAGTATCGATGCCCTGTCTCGATAGTCCTGCGACTAGGGACCTGTATAAGGATGTGCTTATAGATTACCCAGCCCCCACTAGTGTGACTGCCATCACAACGCTGGTAATCAAGCAAAGATCCTAAGGGCTCCACTAATGCGTATAAGTGATATAGTAAAATAAACACAAGTACACATTGAAGTAGAAACAAACCAAGTAGCATACTACTATATTGAGCAAGATTGTTTATACAAGGTGAATATCCCAAGCTTCCATTAAGTAATATACAAACTAGTATGATACAGTAATGGCCTCTAGGGCATATACACTAACAATCTCCCACTTGCACTAAGGCCATGTACTGGCGTATCGAAGACCTATCATCTCGATCAGCCGCTCGAACTGAGTCTGGGGTAGGGCCTTGGTGAATGGATCTGCAGTGTTCTCTTCTGAAGCAACCCTCCGAACCTCGATCTCCTTGCGATCCACGATCTCCCTGATCAGGTGATACCGCCTCAAGATGTGCCTGGATCTCTGATGGGACCTGGGTTCCTTTGCTAAAGCTATAGCCCCGTTGTTGTCGCAATACAGAGGTATTGGGTCAACAATGGACGGAACCACCTGAAGTTCTTTTAAGAACTTCCTTATCCAGACAGCTTCTTTTGCGGCATCAGATGCAGCGATGTATTCCGCTTCCATAGTCGAGTCTGCAACGTTTTCCTGTTTGGAGCTCTTCCAACACACCGCCCCTCCATTGAGGGTAAAGACAAAACCCGACATGGACTTGGAATCATCCTTGTCACTCTGGAAGCTGGAGTCAGCAAAGGCCTCGATCTGGAGGTCTTTTCCGCCATACACCAAGAACATCTCCTTAGTCCTTCTCAGGTACTTGAGAATGTTCTTTACCGCTATCCAGTGTTTCTCCCCAGGGTTTGACTGATACCGGCTTACCACACTCAGTGCATAAGCTACATCCGGTCTGGTACACAACATCGCATACATTATAGAGCCTACCGCAGAAGCGTAGGGTATAATAGACATGCGATCCCTCTCCAAATCAGTCTTGGGAGACATCTCTTTAGAGAGGGTGATCCCGTGACAAGCCGGTAGGTTACCGCGCTTGGAATCTTCCATACTGAATCTTTTCACTATGGTGTCGATGTACCTGGACTGAGAAAGTCCTAATATCCTCTTGGATCTATCACGATGGATCCGGATCCCCAGGATGTATGAGGCATCACCCAGGTCTTTCATGGAGAACCTGTGTGACAAGAACCCCTTGACAGATTGTAGCATAGGAATGTCATTTCCTATTAAGAGAATGTCATCCACGTATAAAACGAGGAATACTACAGTTCTCGCTACAAATCTACTATAGATGCATGGTTCATCTGGATTTTTGATAAAGTCAAATTCCTTGACCGTCTCATCAAAACAGATGTTCCAACTCCGCGATGCCTGCTTTAGTCCATAGATGGACTTAAGCAACTTGCACACCTTTCCGCTGCTCCCACTCTGAATGCAACCCTCTGGCTGATCCATATAGACACACTCCTCTAAATTTCCATTTAGAAAAGCGGTCTTTACGTCCATCTGCCAAATCTCATAATCGTGGAAGGCAGCAATGGCAAGAAGGATCCGAATGGATTTCAGCATAGCCACTGGAGAAAAGGTTTCGTCATAGTCCAAGCCAGGTCTTTGACGGAAACCCTTTGCTACAAGTCTAGCTTTATAGGTCTCAACCTGTCCATCTACACCAATCTTCCTTTTGAAGATCCACTTGCATCCTACGGGTTTTACCCCGTCTGGAGCAATGTCCAACGTCCATACTTTGTTGGTGTACATAGACTCCATTTCGGTCTGCATTGCATCCAGCCATTTTACCGAGTCAACGCTCTGAATGGCCTGCTGGAAGCTAGTAGGCTCATCATAATCTATGATGCAATCCTCTCTATCCCCGTCTATGAGAAAACCGTAGTATCTCTCGGGCGGATGAGACTGCCTACTACTCCTGCAGAGCAACGTAGGAATGTCCTGTTCTTTTGAACCCTCTGGTTCCTCCAAGCTTTCAGTAATAGCTCGTGGTTCTGGAATTTCTTCCAGTTCTACTGTGCTCCCACTTATCTGGTTTTCCAAAAACTCAGTTTCCAAGAAGTAGGCATGACGAGAAACAAGAACTTTTTGTTCCTCTTCACAGTAGAAGAAATATCCCTTGGAGTTCTTTGGATATCCCACGAATTTACACTGTACTGAGCGTGCCTCGAGCTTGTCCGCATGCTGCTTTTTAACAAAAGCTGGACATCCCCATGTCTTAATGTGCTTAAGATAGGGTCTCTTCCCACTCCACATTTCATATGGTGTGGTAGGTACAGTCTTAGTAGGAACTCGGTTCAATAGATACGCAGCTGATTCTAGCGCATACCCCCAGAATGATCGCGGTAACTCAGCGTTGCTCATCATGGACCGTACCATATCCAATAGGGTTCGGTTCCGTCTCTCCGATACACCATTGTGTTGCGGAGTGTATGGAGGAGTAAGCTGAGAGAGAATTCCGTTCTCTTTTAAATAATTCAGGAACTCGGCACTTAAGTATTCTCCACCTCGATCCGATCTTAGAATCTTGATACTTTTGCCGGTCTGTTTCTCTACTTCATTCTTATATTCCTGGAATTTTTCAAAGGCCTCGGACTTATGTTTCATTAAGAAGACATAACCGTACCTTGAGAAATCATCCGTAAAAGTAATGAAGTAAGAGTAACCGCTTCGCGCATGTGTAGACATTGGACCGCACACGTCGCTGTGTACGAGTCCCAAGAGCTCGCTCGCTCTTTCTCCGTGTCCAGTGAACGGAGTCTTTGTCATCTTTCCTATGAGACAAGATTCACAAGTGGCATAAGACTGATACTCGAACGGATCCAAGTATCCTTCTTTATGTAACTTAGTCAACCGTGTCTCATTGATGTGACCCAGTCTACAATGCCATAAGAAATCCTGATTGATATCTGGAGACTTTCTTTTGTGTGTATTCTGGACATTGAAAATCTGTGGTTGGTTCAATACGTATATACCATTGCTCAGTGTACCTGACCCAATCAGAACTTGATTAAGGTGAATGTTTACAACATTACTTACAAACGCAAATTCATAACCTTCTTTAGAAACCAAAGATACAGAGATGATATTACAAGTTGCGTTGGGTACAAAAAAGCAATTACGTAAAACCAAAACATGCCCATCTGACATTCCCAGGTGATAGTCCCCCACGGCTTTAGCATCCATGCTAGCTCCGTTTGCAACTCTGAGGGTCATGTCACCTTCCTTCAAAAACCTACGATTTCTCAACGCCTGCAATGAATTACAGATATGAGATCCTGATCCGGTATCCAATACCCAGAAAGTAGAGTTTATAGAAAGACAGTTTTCAATAACATACACACCTGAAGCTGAAGCCGCAACCTGCTTCAGTTCGTGTGTCCTAGCCTTCCAAGCCCTGCAATCTTTCTTCCAGTGTCCACTCTTGTGACAATAGAAGCATTCCTCTTTACCCACAAGCTTCCCCGCGATCTTTGTTGCCATTTCTTTTCCCTTCGTACCCACTTTACTAACACCGCCTCTTGGTTTGGCGGGGGCTTTCTTCCTCTTTCCCTTGGCTTTCGCCTTGGACCTAGATGAAGAAGATCCTCCTACAAACAAAGCGGGTGTTTCCCTACCCTTCTGTAGGGTGCCCTCTGCGCTCCTCAGCATGTTGAGGAGTTCTGAAAGTTCAACTTCTTTTTCTTGCAAGTTGAAATTCAGTATGAACTGGGCGTAAGTGGATGGAAGGGACTGGAGAATTATATCCGTATAGAGTTCACTGTCCAACGTGGTCCCAAGTTCCGCGAGCTCCTCAGTGTAGCCAATCATCTTAAGCACGTGGTCCGCTACCGATGATCCGACGGCCAACTTTGTCGAAAACAACTTCTTCGACACTTCGTATCTTGCGATACGAGACTGCTCTCCATACAGTTCTTTTGTATGAAGAAATATGGATTCCAAATCCATATTCTCGTGCCTCCTCTGATGTTCGTTGTCCATCGAGGCAAGTACGAGGCACCTGGCCTTCGCGCTGTCAATCTCCCAAGTCTTACGGATTTCCTTATCCGCGACGCTGGAGGTGGGACCTGGGACGGGGGGAGCTTTGGTGGTAAGAAGATACCCCAGCTTGTCGTAAGTGATTGCCAACTTGACATTCCTGAGCCAATCTTTGTAGTTTGGCCCTGTCAATATGTTTTTATCTAGAATCAACTTAAGTCCAGTCATTTCGATTTGGTCGCTGCAGGGGGGAGAGAAGAAACACTTTAGCACGATGCTCTTGCAAGTTTTAGAATGGTTTTTAATTTGTCTAAACAGGATGGCTCCCACTGTCTCTCGAATCCCTCCTCAAACCACAAAGGAAGAATTAGCCGGGATCAATCCCACCGTGCAATACTTGCTTAACCGTTCAGCCAGGCCAGTGTCGGTACTTCGAGGGAGGTTTTCCAACGCTTTCACGAAGTTCCTTAATTAAATAACCTCTTTTCCCTGGGGGCGTAGCCCCGCTAACACCTTTCTAGGCACCTACTAGGTTTATAGCATTGATCGTCTAGTGAGAAATTTCCCGAGGAGTAGTATATACTCACAGTAGGATCGGGATCCAAATATCATCGCGTGACGAAACTGAAGGAATCCTACCAGAATCACCACACTCCAAATGGTATGCAAATCTAGCAAGTTTCAGTACTTATGAAACTCCCGATGTGGATTTTTGCCCCATGCTCTTATGACCTTGACTTTGGCCAACAAATCATAAGTCACATGTCAAGTTCTACCCGTCGTTCTCCAGGTTAATTTGAATCCACCCGTACCTACCCTTGACTTTGGCCAACAAGGCAGTACGACTGTTCCAAACCAACGCATCTATCTATGCTGCACATGAATACCCAATAGCTACCAATCACTATGCCTTGACTTTGGCCAACAAACACAGCTTGAATACTAATGACTATTCATGTGAAACGACGGAGGGCTACGAATGGTTTTGGCGAAACCGTGAACGTAGTGAACTTGATATAATCGATGGAACGAGATAGCTTTTAGAAGGAGTGGCTCAAACTCCGCATTTAAAAGTTAGTTTTGAAAAGAACCGAGTGGTTTTTCGAAAGTGTTCCAACGATTTTAACTTGGTTTATTATCTTGCATTAGTTCTTTTAATGCGTGATATTCTTGCATTAGTACTTTTAATGCGTCCCATCATTTAAATCCTACCATTGCAGAAAACAACCAAAATATGACGTATGCTTATGCCATTCGCATTCGCCACGGGGTCCCATCATCACTCGTTAGGTTACTTAACTAACGACAGAGCGGGGGCTGGGCTAGCGCGGCTGTAAAACATAAGCAACGCCTAAATAGAAAGCAATGATAGACATTACAGATCACAGATGAATACATTGGATATGCTAGCAATCCGCAATCCTTTCGAGCCTGAAACGAAAAGCGGATAACACGGTCGCGGTGAATAGCCAAATACCCCACCCAAGACCCCTACGGGTGCGGCAAACTACCCGCCAAGTACCCGGCAGTTTGTGCACCCCTCCATGGGTCTATCCTAGGAGCAAAAACAGTAAAAAGAATTATACAATGACGGCTACAACCTCGACCCGGTTGTGCGGCCAAACAAATAATAATTATTACATCAATTTACATTTACAATGAATGAAAGGAAAAACAAAAGCTCATCTCACATCCACCCCGGCTATTCACCCGCGACAGTCCAACACATTCATATACACATTCCAATATCAAACACAGATCATGTATAACTCCGACTAATCGTCTTATAGCGATTAGCCGACGTTCAATACATGCAAGCATCACAGATATAACCATCATAGTCAAAGTGCAGTGAAGTTCGGAAAAAATACGGAATTATAGGACCCCAAAAGCAAATTTCTGTTCTGGAAAATCTGGGCACATATAATATATTTTAAAAATCCCAAAACCAACACACAAACACACTGCACGAAAAACGATGCACAGAAGACGACAAACCGCGGCGCTTCCGCGGCAGATGCCTAGCTCGTGTGGCGGAAGGGCGGCGGTTTGAACGAATCACTGTGTCGTTTTTCTTGGGTGTTCATACAAAACCCTGAGCCGAATTTACAAGTATAAAATTTTTCATTTAGAGCAGAAAAAATTTTAACAGAAACTTAGGGTTTTGTTTTTCCGGTTTTGTGACTTTTTCGGTTCCGAACTTCGTTACACTTCACTACCTAGCTAGTTTAAGTTTAGTTAGGCTCTGATACCACTGTAAGTCCATATTGCGACCCCCGGTTCTTACGGGGAGGCGGAAACGGTATAAAAAACAAATTTTTATCGCAAGAGGCAACATGGACTAAACAAGGTCGGGATCGTGTCTAAACTAAACTAGCATACAAGCTAAAGAGTCTTAGCTACTCGGATGAAGGTTATACCTAAACTTGAACTCCTTCTTCTTCAAACCTTGTAGAGGTTGATGGTTCTTGCCTTGTAGCCTTCTTCCGTCGAAGATGGATCCACCTCGAAGGTTCAACCTTTGGGCTCTTCCTCGATCTTTGAGTGAACTAGGGTTTCCGGCTTGCTAAACCTTGAACTCTAGAGAGAGTAGAGAGTGTCTAGGGGTTGTTTTCTTTTCAAGGTGAAGGATTCTCAACACATGAGAAGGAATCACCTTGAGCTTGAGGAAGAAGAAGATGAAGTGAGGAGAGAGAATGATTATGAAAAGAATGAGCTCTTTTCTTTTGCAACCATGACTAAAAGAAAAGGAATTATAATTCAAAAATAAAATAGTTGATGGTTGTATTTGGAATGACCACTATCATACTTTCAATAAATGAAATGTAAGCATGAATCAAGTAGGATCTTTACAAAGCATGATGGTGGTCAACATTCAACCATGGTCAACAAGTCAACCATGGTCAACAAGTCAACAAAATCAACCATAACATTATTTCATTTAATTACTATTATTAATTGATATTTCATAAATCTATTAGGGTTTGGAAAAAGACGACTGTCAACTATGCATACGCACCCGTTCCGAAACCCTAATGAAAATCATCTTCCTCCTCCTCAAAATAACTGTGCATACACACCTGCATTCTTGTTCCGAGGAACATGAATACTGAGAGATAAAAGCAACCCCAAAACATATGCCAGTATCCGGCTCAAACCAGTGCCAGCTGGCAATATCCGTCCGGACTCCAAAAGTGCACAAGTGCGCGGATGAGAACGAACCCTGTCGCAAAACCATGCGACCTCTACTCTGTTTTGCCCAGAGGTGAATACCCTCTGTGTGGGACTCTAAAGACTCGACACTACGCTGGCAGTGGGTTTAACCACAGACCGCAAGCGGCACTAGCTGTGCGTAACGGTCCCCAGGTAGATGCCAACAAGAAGGCCGACGAGGCGAAACCCCATCTGTACTCCTACTGAGTCTGAATGTGACAGTCTCCGTACAGTCCGGTCTGTTCGTCTGATACATCGCATGTCGGGCCTAGGGGGCGGTAAAACGTCAGTCCCCCAATAGCGGTACAAGTCGTGTCGGAGTGAAGCCCAAAACACCCTGAGATAACACTGGAACCTACCAGTATATCTCGCTTGCCCTGGCCAGGGACTACTCGTGTAATGGCTCTCCTAGACACAGCGCGATGTCAACCCCCAATACCGGGAGAGACGAATCCTGTCTAACCGGCACTGCCTCCAAGTGCTTCGGGACTGCACCCAACCACCACCTGTTTGCACGACTCCTTTGAGCCGTGGTAGGGTAGTGATCAAAGTGCAGTGGGAACACACTCGAGGCGAAGTGCTAGTGTCAAGTCAGCGGACTAAGCTGTACTCATGTCACCTGGGAACTGATGACTGACGATAGGTATAATACCAACCTGTCAGTTCCCGACGAGTCCTGTCCAGTGTACTCGTAACCTAACGAGCACCCGTATACTATCTCTAGTACGACGTACTGATGGCTGTAGGACAGACCATCTCCCACACTGGGATGAGAAGCGCATACGCTAGTCTACTCCGGAGTATCGATGCCCTGTCTCGATAGTCCTGCGACTAAGGACCTGTATAAGGATGTGCTTATAGATTACCCAGCCCCCACTAGTGTGACTGCCATCACAACGCTGGTAATCAAGCAAAGATCCTAAGGGCTCCACTAATGCGTATAAGTGATATAGTAAAATAAACACAAGTACACATTGAAGTAGAAACAAACCAAGTAGCATACTACTATATTGAGCAAGATTGTTTATACAAGGTGAATATCCCAAGCTTCCATTAAGTAATATACAAACTAGTATGATACAGTAATGGCCTCTAGGGCATATACACTAACACATCCATCGCCCATCATATGGGTCAAGATGCGTATAAGCTAGTCTACTCTGGTGTATCGATGCGCTGTCTCGATACTCCCATGACTAGGAACATTTAAAGGATGTACTTGGCGACTACACTGTCCCCACTAGTATGATCTGCATCATAGTCCTGGTAGTCAAGTACTCATCCTAAGGGCTTTATCAACATGTAACATAGAGACAATCAGAGTACATGTTAAGATAAAGAGTAACAAGATAGCGTACTATCATGTCGAGCAAGAAAGTCCTCCCTATATATGTCCAAGCATCCACTACAATATACATCGTATGTATAGTAATGGCCTCTAGGGCATACATATAACTAACAATCTCCCACTTGCACTAGGGCCCTCTGTTGTGGTATCGCATACCCAACAATTAGCTGTGGTTGAAGTATCTCATACTCAACCATCCCATAAATAGTCTCTATTGGGAAAAAGACCTTTGTGAGTGGATCCGCGCTGTTGTCCTCGTTGTCTACTCTCCTAACCTCGATCTCCCTGGAGATCAACCATCTCCATGATCAGGTGATACTGCCTAAGAATTATATCTGGATTTCTGATGGGACGGGGTTCCTTGGCATAAGCCACAACTCCATTGTCACACAATGGCAGGAACTGAGTTCATCTCATGAACTATTATATATCCAGATTGCCTCTTTGGTAGCATCCTTGGTAACGATGTATCTTGCCTTTAATCGTCTAGTATGTCACGGTATCTAGCTTGGAACTCTTCCAACATACCGCCCCTCCACTAAGGCTAAAGACAATGCCTGCGACTAACATTTAGTCGTCCTTATCACCCTGGAACATTTCCAGTGATTCTCCTCGGGATCGATTGATACCATCTCACTACAACTAGTGAGAATCCTAACATCCAATTAGATCTATCTCATAGATCCAAAACCCAGGATTTAGGAGGTATCACTTTGATCCTATATAGAGAATCCTTGTGATAAGCGGAGATTGACCGAGTGTAGCATAGGAAACTCTTTACCTATCAAGAGTATGTCATCCAC
This sequence comes from Agapanthus africanus, assembly GCA_030015575.1. NCBI lineage: Eukaryota > Viridiplantae > Streptophyta > Magnoliopsida > Asparagales > Amaryllidaceae > Agapanthus > Agapanthus africanus. The sequence goes on along the minus strand of CM057339.1, from coordinate 583,770,614 downwards.
GTACTCTACGAGGATCACCACCATACTCTCTACTACCTTTCTGTATATACAAGGTTCATCTACCATTTTGATGAAGTCAAACTCTTTGACTACCACATCAAAACAGACGTTCCAACTCCGCGATGCCTGCTTTATCACATAAAACATCTTGCACACGTTTCCGCTGCTCCCACTGTCTACGAAGCCATCTGGCTGTGTACTTATAGACGCTCTCTTCCAAATCAACATTTAGAAAAGCAGTCAAGACACTCAACCGCCAGACATCGTAGTCATGGTATGTAGCCGTGGCAAGTAGGATCTGGATGGACTTAAGCATAGCTTTGAAAGTCTCAACTTTTCTATGTACACCAAGTAATCTTCTCAAGATATACTTGCTCCTGATGGGGATTTAACCCATCAGATAAAGCAACCAAAGTCCATACTTTGTTGGTGTATAAGGATTCCATCTCAGATCTCTAAGCATCCAGCCATTCTTACAGTGTCCCACTCCTGATGGCCAGCTCGAAACTAGTTAAGTCATCATCTCATGATGCAATCCTCGCTCCCACTGTCATAGAGAAACAGAAGTATCTCTCAGGTGAGTGAGGAACCCTACTAGATCGGCGGAGAGGCTGAGGTTCGTTGGTTACTATTAAATCCTTTGGTTCTACCAAATCATCAGCTGCAGTTTGTATAGCTGGAACTCTTTCAAGTTTTACCTTATGACCACCAATTTCTTCACAAGAAATTCCCTTTCACAAAGGTGGCATGCTGAGAAACAAAACATATTTTGTTCCTCTGTTTGGTAGAAGATATTCCCTTGCGAATGCTTGAGATATCCAACAAACTTCCACAGAACTGACTTTGCCTCAAGCTTGTCCGGATTATGCTTTTAGACATAGGTTGGACAACCCCAAATCTTAACACACTTAAGATATGGGCTCTTCCCATTCCATATCACATATGAAGTGGTAGGCAACTGATTTAATTGGAACCCTATTCAATAGGTATGCAGCTTCTCAAGTGCATAACTCCCAAAAGGAAATAGGAAACTCAGTAGTACTCATCATAGAGCACACCATATCAAATAGGGTGCGATTGCTCCGCCCCGATATACCGACGTGCTGTGGTGTATACGGAGGAGTAATACTGAGAGAGAATCTCATTCTCCTTTAGAATAGTCCAGGAATTCCGTGCTCTAGTATTCTCCTCCTTGATCACATCAAAGGACATAATACTTATACCCGGTTTTTAGTTCTCTACTTCTAACTTACATTCTGTGATTATCTCAAAAGTTTCGGACTTGTGTTTCAACAGGAACATATGTCTGAATCTTGAGAGATCATCAGTGAATGTAATGAAGTACAAAGAACCGGTCTTAGCATCTGTAGACAGGGGACCTTCATACATCAGCATGTATCAATCCCAAGAGTTCACTAACTCTTTCTCTGTTTCCAATAAACGGAGCTGTGGTCATCTTATCTCTATGACATGACCGGCAAGTTTCACAAGATGTAAATTCAAACTAATTTAAATATGCATCTATATGTAACTTCAGCTAGTCGGGTCGCATTGATATGACCTAGTCTACAATGCCTCAAGAAGGATTCGTTCATTTCTGAACTCTTCCTCTTGTGTGTGTTCTGTACGTTAAGAACTGTGGTTTGATTTAGAACGTCTATGCTTTTAAATAACGTGCCTGAACCGATCAACTCTTGATATAGGAAATGTTCAAAATATTATCCAACAATACAAAATTATATCCTTCTTTACTAATAAAGAGACTGATATGATGTTGTATATCAGGTTCGGTATCTAATAACATTCGTTCAGAATCAATGTATTCTGATAATACAGGGTGATAACTGCCAACAGACTTGGCTGCAACACTTGCATCTTTTCCAACTCTTGAAACTTATCACCCGTTCTCAGTTCTCTACCTATCTGTAGCCCATGTAACAAATTACATTTGTGGGATCTTGATCCGGTATCTCATACCCAGGACGTAAAGGATACTGAGAAACAGTTCTCGGTAATGAACATACCCGAAGAAGGTGCATCAGCATGTACTTTCTTCGTTTGGGCGGCACGGGAATTCTGGTAATCCCCAATTTCCTACTCTGTCTTATAACAATTATAAGTTGGAGCGGGACAAATCGTTCCTTAGCTCAGTATAACAAGCGGGTTCGGTCAATACATCAGTATTATTATCTTGATTAAGGCGTGACATGGTCGCTACCTGGAGAGAGAGAGAAGAAAACACTCAGCGTGCGCTTTTACAAGATTAGATTGGTTATCAATTTATCTAATCAGGATGTCTCCCACCGTTTTAGTCAAATCTTCCTTCAAACCCTAAAAGGAAAGACTAGCCGGGATTAATTGCACTCTACAAGTTCGCCAATCTTTCAGCCAGGCCAGTGCCGGTACTTTGAGGGAGGTTCCCCGTGCTTTCTCACGGACCTAATTAAAGTAAACCTCGTTTTCCCAGAGGCATTGACACCTTTCTAGACACCTACTTGATCGGCTAATTGTAATGTGTAAAACTCTCCCAGGAGTAACTCTTACTCGCAGCGGGTATCGGGATCCAACTATCTCATAGAAGGTATCCAATCTCATTGCAAATTTCAACAGTTGAAATTCCCAATAATATTTTACCCCTAGCGTGCTATGACCTTGACGCATGCCAAACAACCCATAGTCCGCTAGTCAGGTTCAACCCGTACATTTCTTGATTGAATTAAACCCACCCGCACGACCCTTGACGCATGCCAAACAACGCCGTACGAATACCCTAATCCAATCGCATCGTATGCTAGCAGATAAGCACTAGTTAGCAACCGTACACTACGCCTTGACGCATGCTAAACTACCACAGCACGAATACTAAGTAGTACTTATCTGAAATGACGGAGGGTTACGATAGGTTTTTAAGAAAACCCTTTGCGTAATGAACTTGATATCGTTGTAGAATCGAGTGATTTTTAAAAGGAGTGTTTTTGAGGCTTTTCTAGTTTTTCTAAAGAGGTCACTCCCGGTGAAGGGATCGTCGGCTCTTTCCTCATCGAATAAGGTGCAGGATATTTCACAAATATCGCTGTGCAAAGCAAGAACTATAGAAGCAATCAAAAGACAAACCGAGTTTGTAGCATCTGCTAGTTTCACTAAAGATGTCACTCCCGGTGAAGGGATCTCGTCTCTTTCCTTATCGAATAAGGTGCTGGATGTTCTACAAGGAACACCGCTATGCAAAGCAAGAACTAAAGCTACCAGTTTTTAAACAAGTTTCTACAACATCTTTAGGTTTCTTTTAGTTTCATTAATCTCATTAATGAAGTCCCATTTTATTATGCTTCACAAGCATCACATTTGAAACGAAATCTGCAATATAACATATATCTCATAAATATAATATAAACATTCGTCTCAGGCAGTAATATGATCTCATCACAGAACATTGCAGCAGAAGAACATATATGAAATATTGGATATACTAGGATGTCTATGTTTTAATACGAGCCTGTATAAAACACGGATTCCACGGTCGCGATGAATAGCCAAACCCACATCCCTAGACCCCTACGAGAGCGGCAAGCAACACTGCCAATTCTAGCGTTAGGAGACCCGGTCTCGACTCCTCGAGATGGTCTCCCACTGGACCCTAGAACCCGGTTACTTGTGCTCCCCTCCTTGGGTCTACCTAATGCAGAAAAGTAAATAATATACAATGGTGACATCATCCTCAGCCCGGAAGTGTCTCAATAAAAGAATATTACATACAATGAATTTTACATGAATGAAAATAAAAACCCTCATCTCACATAAAACTCTCAGCTATTCAAAACGTGACGATCCAATATAACATATCACAGCAACGCATAATATCTCATATCATCAACGTAAGCAAGTATGCGTATCCCGATTGTCGTTGATGTATAGCAACGAAGCCGACGATACACCACATACTACGCTTACGGTCACAGAAAAGAAAGTGTAAAACTACAACAGTTGGAATCCGCAACCTCCTTAGACATCACATGCCTAACCAAATGAATTCCTTAGGCATCGCATGCCTAACAATTATAAACCCTGCATTTTAGTCTCATTATCGAAAACTCTTTTCAATATCAAGTCGGGCAATTCAACAAGATTCCCGACATCCTGATCGAATGCTCGTCACAAACTTTAGTAGACGGCCGCACCCCCGGATGCCGTCGACGAAGTGCACTAAGGCGGAACACCGCTGCCGCGAGCACCCGAACGGATGCTTTTGGCGACGGGGTTCTCCTACAGTCACTTGGTCGGGGCTAAGGGGCGTGGCTGTCTATTAAGTTTACCCGGCGAGTATCCACGTACGCTACATGATTGCGACAGACTTTTGATCACATCAAAATTCCGTGGCAACCGATCATCTGAGACTAAACTGCTATGTTTATAACATTCAAATTAGTTATCTCATAACTTTTTGTGGATTCCAAATATTGTATCGCATTCCAGATAAATAGACAGTGTTAAACTTTCCGATCGAATAATCAAACACCCAAGATTTCCCAAATAGCTCAACACTTGAGCGGAGTTCAAAAAATATCCATCACATGCCGCAGTACCAATGGTCCAGCCGTAGAAGGGTCAAACCAACGCCTCACAAGTGGCAATGCCGTACTGCCACAAACCCTAAGGTTTAGAAGCAGTTCAAGACGGTCACATAATCGAGTTAAGGTTTGTGTTCTTCTAGAGGGTCCACCGCGTTACTTGCATGATTTTCCGGAAGTTTCAAACTCGAGAAAAAATCCAACTTTTGAAAAAAATTCCGACAGGAGAAAAAGTGAGTTATTGATATCCGTTCGACTTTTTAACAGTTTCTAAACTTATCTGGAAAAAACTTAAACGAAGTTAAATTATTTGATCGAATCAACGAGTCCCCAATACAACCCAGAAAACTCAACACTTGAGTAAAATTAAAAATTCCCAGAAAAATGCAGAGACACCTACGGATGTTACTGTATAAAATTGAGTGCCTAATCTTCACATAAGGCCGCGGAACCGCCGCAATATGCATGTTATGGCCGCGGTTCCACGGCGCATTAATTGAATTAAGTGGTCGTATTTTACAGTAATTCCTATATTTCCCTGCGGATTTTTTTGAGTATTTTTAATATGAAAAATCAACAGTTTTGAAAAATTTCCAGAAAAGGGTATAAATCGGGGTTTCCGGGTTCGATCGGACTTTAAACTTCGCCTAGACTTCGTCTAAAACTCTAGCCTGGCTCTGATACCACTATAGGGTTACTAGGCACACACACAAGGGTCTATAAGGCATCAACCATGCCCGATTTAAAATTTAGCCGTGCCGAACAACCCTAAACCAAGATCTTAAACTAGAGATTAGGCGAAACAAAGCATGTTAAACACTTTAACACTAAGTGAGAGGGATTACAACCTTTGTAGATCCGGTCCTTCACTTCTTAAGCTCCGTGTTGAGGTCCCTTCGCTGCGATCATCATGCATCCGGACTCTAGAGAGGCACCACGAAGAGAATGATGCAAACTTGCTTCCGATCTTCGATAACAAAGATGATATACCTTGAAGTTTCATTAACACAAGCTCTCACTCACTAAATGAAGTGAACACCCTCATCTAAATGGCAAGGATGGATGAGGATGATGAAGTAGGATTTATGCTCTCATTTTTTTCTATTTCTCACTCATTTTCATCACCTTTGAAAAAGCTAGATAGCTTTTCCATGAAGAACTCAAGGAAGAAGAAGAAGAAAAATCAATTAAAAACCTTTTGTGATGAACAATGAAATAATATATGATTAATAATGTAACCATGGTCAACTAAACCTTTGTAGAGATTTAACTAAGGCTAGGGTTTGGGTTGGATTAAGAATGAGTCACACAAAAATATCAAGCATAATATCTTAGCTCAATCCAAAAGAAAACCTTCTAGAAGCATCATGAAGGAACTAACCCAAATCAAACCCTAACCTTGTTTAATTTCCACTAAACTTGTTGCATTAGTAATCATATCATGTTATAATATTATATATCACATATATAATATTTATTGCAACAAAATAAAATAATACAAATAACATATATCGCATATATATCAATATATTACCCGAGTGAGAAAAAGAATCTTTTAGTGAGCTGATATTAGTTAATGTAATTTAATATATCATATATATGATTATACATTAAATCATCGAATCAACACTTGATCCGACAATCCGGCTATATGGCATATAACCGACTAATATATCATTTATCGATTCATCGAATCAACACTTGATCCGATGACCCGGCTGATATCAAATATCGCGAGAATAGAATACGGTATCTCATATCGCATTATCCTCGGTCCTGCACATATCACATATATGCCCCTACTCCGTTTTGCCTGAGTCAAGAAACCTCTATGTAGGACTCTAAAGAATCGTCAATACGCCGGCAGTAGGTGATGATTATATCAAACACCCACAAGCTGCAAGCGGTCAGCTAAACGTAACAGCCACCCAGGTATTGAGCGATCAGAAGATCAACAAGCAAGCCTGTACATTCTCCTGCGAATCCAATCAGTAACACTCCCGTACAGTCCGGTCTCGTCATCTGATATGTCGCATATCTCGCGTAGGGGTGGTGTACGTCAGACCCCAGTAGCTTGATAAGTCGTGTCGATATGAGGTCTATAACTGTTCGAGAAACTACTGATAACACTTACCAGCAAATCTCAGCAACCCTGGCCAGGGATTTCCAGCTATAGCCAATCGAACACAGCGCAGCATCAACTCCCTATACCGGGAGAGACGAATCCTCCTATCGCTCGTTGCCTCCATGTGATTCGGGACTGTACCCAAAAGCCACCTTTTTGCACGCCCTCTTGGACGTGGTATGATGGAAATAAAAGCACAGTGGGAATCACACAAGACTCTATGACGATCTCGGGTCAACAGACTACTCTGTACCAGTGTCACCGGAGAACTGCCATCTGACGTGAGGTATAATACCATCTGGGAGTTCTCGGCGAGTCCGTCCTGTGTACCCAGTCTCCACTGAGCACCCATACACCATCCTTGATGTCAAACACCGATGGATATGGGATCATCCATCACCCATCATATGGGTCAAGATGCGTATACGCTAGTCTACTCTGGTGTATCGATTCCCTGTCTCGATACTCCCACGACTAGGAACATTTAAAGGATGTACTTGGCGACTACACTGTCCCCACTAGTATGATCCGCATCATAGTCTTGGTAGTCAAGTACTCATCCTAAGGGCTTTATCAACATGTAACATAGAGACAATCAGAGTACATGTTAAGATAAAGAGTAACCAGATAGCGTACTATCATGTCGAGCAAGAAAGTCCTCCCTATATATGTTCAAGCATCCACTACAATATACATCGTATGTACAATAATGGCCTCTAGGGAATACATATAACTAACAGTATCACGTACTATACAATAAATAATATGACATCCTCGAGTCAAGAGTGCTGATCTATCCTCATAACTATATCTCGTACGGTAAATCTATCACACGGCATCCCAAATCTGGGTACGTGTCAAATATCATATTTATCTCATTACTCATCTGGTATCCTTATCATCATATGTCATGAACTGGGGTAAAGATCTAAGTCTAGTACAAGCTGATACCATCAACAATTATATGTGCGTATGTCTGAAACACATCGCCTAAAGATCCGATATAATCTCATGTCGTATCTCATAGTACGAATCAAATCACATCACTGATCTCACGGCATCATGCCCAATCACATCGACTCATCTCCAAGTACCATATACTATCCTCAACCTCCGTGTATACGTGTGTGTGTGTGTGTGTGTGTGTGTGTATATAAGCACCAACACATCCACCTATACATACATACATACATATATATATATATATACACACACACATATAACGTATACTCCCAAAACCATATCCCGTGCGTGTATGTGTATAAGTAACAACCTCACTCTATGGCTCGCGACTAAGAAACCCACTAAACCACTTTCCTCAATTCTCACTAACATTAACCCAAGGTCTCCTAAAGCTTCTCTTGCTAAGTGTTTATATCCCTCAATAACACATCTAAGTATATCTATATCACATCATATCATTTCTTACGACATTGCGGGGGTGCTATACGCCATCCACCCGACTTCCCCCGTAGATATAAATCCACTCACATTGATCTTCGCTTGCCGATGCCGATGTTGCCACGTGCTTACTTGTCGTCTCGAAGTCCTCGTGAGGTACCTACATATCACATATAGCATTGTAAATGAAATCACGCATGAAAACCAAAAGGTCGCACGAAACACCGATAGGTTAAAAGCTATAGTCTCGCATGCAAAACACAACCAATAACCCTAGTCGTTGGCGTTCAAACGCCACACGACGGAATACAATGACAAATACCAAAACTTAAATTCAAAAACATCGCGAAATACAAGGCAGCAACTCAAGAAAATGGTCCCAGATTTTACCCTAAATCAAATTAGCCAATTTTGCATATGGGAGGGGTCTAGTTTACTGAAGATAAAGCCACAGAACCAATTTGAACCAGGTCTGGACACAAATTGTGGCCAGAACGAATATATTTGCGGCCATGGTGAGGGATTAGGGGATAGGGTTTCAGTGGGGGTCCTAGGTTGCCTGCACACTCCCCTGTGTTTGCTAAATAATTTTCAGGTCCCCCGGGTGTTAGCAGATTTCTTTATACTCTCACAGAATCCACAATTTTTCCGATATCGGGTTTCTAAGTTCGTAATCCAGGGTTTAAGTCTCGGTTTCAGTCCATTACATCATCACAACGGGGGTTGTAGTCCCTAATTACACCTCAATTTCACCTTTGGGATCAATTCAATCCTAATCCGTAACTTGAAATTTTCAAAGTTCGCTAAACTACACAATATCGATTCTAAACTTGTATGGATACTTAAGGAATCGAAATACAATTATGATGTTAATGTATATGCCCTAGAGGCCATTACTATATCATACTAGTTTGTATATTACTTAATGGAAGCTTGGGATATTCACAGTTGTATAGACAATCTTGCTCAAAATGGTAGTATGCTACTTGGTTTGTTTCTGCTTAAATATGTGCATGTGTTTCTTTTAGCATATCGCTTATACATATTAGTGGAGGCCTTAGGATCTTTGCTTAATTACCAGCGTTGTGATGGCAGTCACACTAGTGGGGGCTGGGTAATCTACAATCACATCCTTATACAGGTCCCTAGTCGTAGGATTATCGAGACGGGGCATCGATACTCCGGAATAGACTAGCGTATATGCTTCTCATCCCAGCAGGGGAGATGGTATGTCCCACAGCCATTAGTACGTCGTACTGGAGATAGTATGCGGGTGCTCGTTAGGTTACGAGTACACTGGACAGGACTCGTCGGGAACTGTTGGTTGGTACTATACCTATCGTCAGATAACAGTTCCCAGGTGACAGGAGTACAGCTTAGTCCGTCGACTTGACACTGCCACTTCGCCTCGAGTGTGTACCCACTGTACTTTGATTACTACCCTACCACGGCTCAAAGGAATCGTGCAATCAGGTAGTAGTTGGGTGCAGTCCCGAAGCACTTGGAGGCAGTAGCGGTTAGATAGGATTCGTCTCTCCCGGTATTGGGAGTTGATATCGCGCTGTGTCTAGGAGAGTCATTACACAAAGTCCCTGGCCAGGGCAAGCGAGAATTACTGGTAGTGTTTCGAGTAGTTTCTCAGGGTGTTCTGGGCTACACTCCGGCACGACTTGTACCGCTATTAGGGGTCTGACGTTTACCGCCCCCCTAGGCCCGACATGCGATACCCATAGACGAACAGACCAGACTGTACGGAGATTGTCACATTCAGGCTCAGTAGGAGTTCGGATGGGTTTACCTCATCGGCCTTCTTGTCGGCATCTAGCTGGGGACCGTTACGTACAGCTAGTGCCGCTTGCGGTCTGTGGTTAAACCCACTGCCAGCGTAGTGTCGAGTCTTTAGAGTCCCACACACAGAGTTTCCCTGCACTGGGCAAAAGGTGTAGAGGCCGTATGGTCTTACGGCAAGGCTTTGAACACTTACGTGCACTTGTGCGCGTATGATGTTCGGGCAGACGATACCACTGGGCTTTGGTTTAAGCCGGATCCTAGTATTGTATAGATGGATTAGTTTTGTCTTCTGTGCATTCGCATTCTACAGGATGCGGATGCGGGTGTGTATGCACGGTTGTGAGGAGCGAAGAAGGAGGTGCCTCATTAGGGTTTTGACCGTTGATTCGGTCAAAAAACCATTATGAGATGAGGAAAATATTTACTAATCTTTTTAATGATAATTGTGTTATGGCTAATTTTTTTGACCATTTGACCATGTTGACAATTTGACTTATTTGACCTTTGTTGACTTGGATCTTTCTTGTGAGCTCTAGACTCTTCTTTGGCTTTGGATTTGATTTGAGATGATAATGGTCAAATCAATGTAACCATCACACTTTATCATGATAAGAGATTAGTAATTATTTTGCATATGGATCATTATCTCTTGCTCATTCTCTCTCATCCAAATGAGAGCTCCCATGGTTCCTCCTTCTTCTTCCTCTCTTGATTTTTCTATAGCTCTCATGTGTTGAGAAAAATAGAAAAAAAATAGACAAACAAATCCACCATCATATTCTACATCACCTGGGACATTAAGAGTAGCATACTTGTTGCCCTAGTTACCTCGGCTTGAGGTGGAGCTCGGACTACAGACTCTCGGGTGGATCGTCTTCGACTCAAGGAGGCCGCGGAGGTGACCAAGATCCGGATTGACCCATGGAGCCTACGAACACGAGGATGGTAGCGGAGAAGACCTGAAGGACTAGTGGCATGAGGTATAATCTCCTTGCATAATAGATAGAACCTAATGTAGTTTGTTAGCAATGGTTTGGCAAAGATCCTCAAGTTTTAGTCTATGTTACCAAGTGTTAAAATTTTGATTTTTACCTATTCCGCCTCCCCGTAAGTACCGGGGTGGGTAACGTAGACTTACAGTGGTATTAGAGCCTCGCTAAACCATTACTAACTTGTTAGCAAAGTGTTAGAAATTCGATCGCCGGAAAAAATCGCAAAACACGTCAAAAATTGCACTTTTCTGTCGATTTTAAAATCTGGTCCAAAAATTTTTCCAGGAACCTTAAAAACACATGCAGGCTTTTTGAAGGACACACAAGAAAAACGAGGCAGTGACTCGGTGATACCGCCGCGGATCGGCGGCCGAGTCGAGGCCGAGTCGACTCGTTTTTCCTGCAGTCTGTCCAGATTTGTATTTTTTTATTTTTCTGATACTTTGTTTCTGCCCAGATTTAGTTGAGTACAGTGTTGTGCTTGGGGTAGTTTCAAATCAAGTTTTCGATCGAAATTCTAAGTACTTTTGCTAATCGGATTTTCTGTGATGTAATATATGTACTGAACGTTCACTAATCGCTATACGTCGATTAGTGAGGGTTGTGCATATCTGTGATCTGTAATGTTGGTTTGTGTATATGAACTTGTTGGATCGTCGTGATGAATAGCCGGGGATGTGAGATGAGAGTTTTCATTTTTCATTCAATATAAAATTTGTAATTTGATGTAATATTATTTTATGGCCGCACATCCGGGTTGAGGTTGTAGCCGCCATTGTATATTATTTCTTTTACTGTTTTTGCTCCTAGGATAGACCCAAGGTGGGGTGCACAAACTACCAGGTACTTTGAAGTGCCGAGTGGCCTACTCACGTTGTTGAGGGAGGTTGCTTCACTTCGGGTACTTGGCGGGTAGTTTGCCGCACCCGTAAGGGTCTAGGGTGGGGTTTGTCTATTCATCGCGACCGTGTAATCCGTCTTTCGTTGCAGGCTCGAACGAAACGCGGATTCCTAGCATATCCAATGTGTTCATCTGTAATCTGGAATGGCTATCATTGCATCTGACGAATGTATATATCTATATATGATATCTAGTAGGCGTTGCTTATGTTTTGCATCCGTGCTAGTCCAGCCCCCGCTCTGTCGTTAGTTAAGTAACCTAACGGGTGATGACGGGGCCCCGTGGCGAATGCGGATGGCATAAGAGTACGTCATATTTTCGTTGTTTTCTGCAATGGTGGGATTAATTGATGGGACGCATTATAATAATGCAAAGAAAATAAACCAAAGTTAAATCGTTGGAACAATTTTAAAACCACTCGGTTTTTTCAAAACAGAAAAACTTTTTAAAACGCGGAGCTTAAACCACTCCTTTTAAAAGCTATCAAGGTTCCTTCGATTATATCAAGTTCGCTACGTTCACGTTTTTGCCAAAACCATTCGTAGCCCTCCGCCATTTCGTATGAATATTCAATAGTATTCAAGCTATGTTGTTGGCCTTAGTCAAGGCATGGTGATTGGTAGCTGCTGGGTATTCATATGTTGCATAGATAGATGCGTTGGTTTGGGACAGTCGTATTACTTTGTTGGCCATAGTCAAGGGTATATACGGGTGGGTTCAAATCAACCTGGACAATGATGGGTAGAACTTGACATGTAGCTTATGATTTGTTGGCTTTAGTCAAGGTCATAAGAGCATGGGGCGAAAATCCACATCGGGAGTTTCTAAGGAAATTGAAACATGCTAGTGTTGCATACCATTTGGAGTTTGATAATGTTGGTAGGATTCCTTCAGCATTATCACACAATGATATTTGGATCCCGATCCTACTGTGAGTATCCGCTACTCCTCGGAAAACTTTTCACTTAACGATCAATGCTATAAACTAAGTAGGTGTCTAGAAAGGTGTTAGAGGGGCTACGCCCACAGGGAAAAGAGGTTATTTAATTAAGGAACTTCACGAAAGCGTCGTAAAACCTCCCTCGAAGTACCGACACTAGCCTGGGTGAACGGTTAAGCAAGTATTGTACGGTGAGATTAATCCTGACTAATTCTTCTTTTATGGTTTGAGGAAGGATTCGAGAAACAGTGGGAGCCATCCTGTTTAGATAAACTAAAAATCAATCTAAACTTGCAAGAGCATCATTCTAAGTGTTTTCTTCTCTCTCTCTTAATTGCAGTGACCCAGTGACCAGACATAGGTTACATCTAGATAATAAAATGACTGAATCTGACTGTTATGACTGGCAAAGGTCTGTCCAAATGTCCATTACCCATGACAAGCTGGGACACCTCTTAACTAATCAAACCCCTGCCGTCTCAGGACCAGTTTCCCCTGTCACGGATATTGACATCCGTAGGACATCGGAAAAAGAATGTGCGAATGCCAAGTGCCTCGTGTTGGCCTCAGTTGATGGTGCATACCAGAGGCAGCATGAGAAGATAGACTTAGTTTCTATCTTCCTCCATAACAAAGATTTATATGGAGAGCAATCTCGTATCGCAAGATATGAGACCTCGAATGAATTTCTTCAAGCGAGGTTGGCTGTCGGGTCATCTGTAGTGGTCAACGTCCTTACAGAGACTAGTTATTTTGATGAGCTCACGGACCTGAAGACCATGTTGAAGAACGGGTCAAATACTTACTTGATTCTACAGTCTCTACCCTCTACTTATACCCTGAAAGAAACCAGGGAAGAAGGAGGAAAGGGAACGGCAAAAGTTTCGGGACTAGATGTAGTGAAGGAGGTACGTTCCTATTGTTACGGAAAAGGACATTAGCAGAAGGATTGCAGGGCTTTGAAAGCCAGTAGCCAGGATTCGAAGCATGTTGTGGCTTCGTCTTCGGGTGTGTTTGTAATAGAAAACTGTATGTCAATTAACCCTATTTCCTGGGTATTGGATACCGGATCAGAATCTCACATCTGTAATTTATTACAGGCTCTGAGAAACCATAGAGTTATCAGGATAGGTGATATGACTCTTAGGGTTGCCAACGGAATGAGCATGGATGCTGAATCCGTAGGGGAATATCACCTTGAATTGACAAGTGGGCAGATATTGATTCTGCGTAACTGTTTGCATGTACCTATTATGGCTTGTAATATCATATCTGTATCCATACTTTCTAAGGAAGGATATGATTTTACTTTTGTAAGCGATGTGGTCCACATCCACCTAAATCAAGTTCTGATTGGGTCAGGTACATTAGAAAACGGAATATACGTACTGAATCAAGCTCAGGTTTTCAGTGTCCAGAACACACTTAAAAGAAAGTCTCCGGACACAAATCAGGCTTTCTTATAGTATTGTAGACTGGGTCACATTAATGAGACACGGTTAACAAAGTTACATAAAGAGGGATACTTGAATCCGTTCGAGTATCAGTCTTATGCTACTTGTGAATCTTGTCTCATGGGAAAGATGACAAAGACTCCGTTCACTGGACACGGAGTAAGAGCGAGCGAGCTCTTGGAACTCATACACAGTGATGTGTGTGGTCCAATGTCTATACATGCGCGAAGTGGTTATTCATACTTCATTACTTTTACAGATGATTTCTCTAGGTATGGACATATCTTCCAGATGAAGCATAAATCCGAGGCCTTTGAGAAATTTCGGGAATATAAGAATGAAGTTGAAAAACAAACAGGCAAAAGTATCAAGACACTGAGATCTAATCGAGGTGGTGAATACTTGAGTGCCGAGTTTCTGGGCTACGTAAAAGAGAATAGAATTCTCTCTCAGCTTACTCCTCCATACACACCACAGCACAACGGTGTATCGGAAAGGCGGAATCCAACTCTATTAGATATGGTTCGTTCCATGATGAGTAAGGCTGAGTTACCGCGATCTTTCTGGGGTTATGCACTAGAAACAACTGCATATCTTTTGAACCAAGTTCCTACTAAGTCAGTGCCTACCACACCATATCAGATGTGGAGTGGGAAGAAACCCTGTCTTAAACACTTTAAGACATGGGGATGTCCAGCTTTTGTCAAAAAGCAGCATGCGGACAAGCTCGAGGCACGCTCAGTACAGTGTAAGTTTGTGGGATACCCAAAGAACTCCAAGGGGTATGTTTTCTATTACGCAGAGGAGCAAAAGGTCTTTGTTTCTCGTCATGCCCGCTTCTTGGAAACTGAGTTTTTAGAAAATCAGATAAGTTGGAGCGCAATAGAACTGGAAGAAATTCCAGAACCACAAGCTATTACTGAAAGCTTGGTAGAACCAGAAGTTTCAGGAGAACCGGACATCCCAGCGCCACTCCGCAGGAGTAGTAGGTAGTCTCATCCACCCGAGAGATACTACGGTTTTCTCATTGACGGGGATCGAGAGGATTGCATCATTGAAAATAATGAGCCTACTAGCTTCCAGCAAGCCATTCAGAGCGGTGACTCAGTAAAATGGCTGGATGCAATGCGGACCGAGATGGAGTCCATGTACACCAACAAAGTTTGGACTTTGGACATTGCTCTAGAAGAGGTAAAACCCGTAGGCTGCAAATGGATCTTCAGAAAGAAGATTGGTGTAGATGGGCAGGTTGAAACCTATAAAGCTAGACTTGTTACTAAGGGTTTTCATCAAATACCTGGTTTGGACTATGACGAAACCTTTTCTCCAGTGGCTATGCTCAAATCCATTCGGATCCTTCTTGCCATTGCTGCCTTCCACGATTATGAGATCTGGCAGATGGATGTGAAGACGGCTTTTCTAAATGGAAATTTGGAAGAGTGCGTCTATATGGATCAGTCGGAGGGTTTCATTCAGAGTGGGAGCAGCGGTAAAGTGTGCAAGTTGCTTAAGTCCATTTATGGACTGAAGCAGGTATCGTGGAGCTGGAACATCTGCTTTGATGATACTGTCAAAGAATTCGACTTTATCAAAAATCCGGATGAACCATGCATTTACAGTAAGATTGTAGGGAGAACTGTGGTATTCCTCGTCTTGTACGTGGATGACATTCTCCTAATAGGAAATGACATTCCTATGCTACAGTCAGTCAAAGGATTCTTGTCACAGAGGTTCTCCATGAAGGACCTGGGCGATACCAACTACATTCCAGGGATCCAGATCTATCGTGATAGATCTAAGAGGATGTTGGGACTCTCGCAGTCCAGGTACATCGACACCATACTAAAACGATTCAGTATGGAAGATTCAAAGCGTGGTAATCTACCGGCTTGTCACGGAATCACCCTCTCCAAAAAGATGTCTCCCAAGACTGATTTGGAAAGGGCTCGCATGTCATCTATACCCTACGCATCTGCGGTAGGCTCTATAATGTATGCGATGTTTGTGTACCAGACCAGATGTAGCATACGCACTGCGCGTTGTAAGCCGGTATCAGTCGGACCCAGGGGAGAAACACTGGATAGCAGTAAAGAATATTCTAAAGTACCTGAGAAGGACTAAGGAGATGTTCTTGGTGTATGGCGGAAAAGACCTCCAGATCGACGCCTTTGCTGACTCCAGCTTCTAGAGTGACAAGGATGACTCCAAGTCCATGTCGGGTTATGTCTTTACCCTCAATGGAGGGGCGGTTTGCTGGAAGAGCTCCAAGCAGGAAACCATTGCTGACTCAACTATGAAAGCGGAGTACATAGTTGCTTGCGATGGTGCAAAGGAAGCTGTCTGGATGAAGAAGTTCCTCACGGGGCTTCAGGTGGTTCCTACTATTGTTGATCCAATACCGTTGTATTGTAACATCAACGGCGCTATAGCTTTAGCGAAGGAACCCAGGTCCCATCAGAAGTCTAGACACATTTTGAGGCGGTACCACCTGATCAGGGAGATCGTAGATCACCGGGAGATCGAGGTGAGGAGAGTAGATTCGGAGAATAACACTGCAGATCCACTCACGAAGGCCATACCCCAGACTCAGTTTGAGCGGCTGATCGAGATGATAGGTCTTCGATACGCCAGTACATGGCCCTAGTGCAAGTGGGAGATTGTTAGTGTATATGCCCGAGAGGCCATTACTGTATCATACTAGTTTGTATATTACTTAATGGAAGCTTGGGATATTCACAGTTGTATAGACAATCTTGCTCAAAATGGTAGTATGCTACTTGGTTTGTTTCTGCTTAAATATGTGCATGTGTTTCTTTTAGCATATCGCTTATACATATTAGTGGAGCCCTTAGGATCTTTGCTTGATTACCAGCGTTGTGATGGCAATCACACTAGTGGGGGCTGGGTATGTAGGGTTCCTAGGCACACTCAAGAGGTTCCACAACTGATCAACCATGCCAAAATCAAATTTTTCTTGGGCCGAGAAACCCTAAACTAGATCGTTAACTAGAGGTAAAGGCGAAACTACAACAAGTTAACAACTTTAACTAAAAAGTGAAAGGGGGCTACAACCTTTGTAGATCCGGTCCTCCACTTCTCTAGCTCCGTGTTGACGTCCCTCCCTGCGATCATCGGAATCCCGGACCCTAGCGTCGATTTCATCGGAAAAATGGGCGGGCTAGGTCGTTGACTTCGATGCCGAAGATGATCTACGTCAAGGCGACTCAAACTCAAGCTCCACCTTTACTAGGTCATGGAACTTGTGAAGATAACACACTCTACTACTTGGCAAGTGGTAGAGGATGAAGAAATAGGAAGTGGGTTCACTTTGGATTTGGATTTCTCACTTGGAATCATCACTTGAAAAATTCTAGCAATGGTTTCTTCTCTTCATGAAGAAGAAGAAGAAGGAAGAAAAGGAATTATTTTCTAAAATATAAAATCAAGTGAATACTTATCATAATGCAACCATGGGTAAGTTTAACTCATGTAAAGAATAAACTAGGGTTTAGTTAAATGGTTAGGGTTAAGGACAAAACAAAAATGGTAGACTTTTTCAAAGATGCTAGAAAAGCTTCATGAAGCTTCAAGCATAACAACAAAGAAAGCCGCCATTTCATTTTTGCCAAAAATAAATGAATAAATAAATAAGTCAAATGAAACCCTAACCATTTACTAAACATGGTGTATAGCATACACACACCCAAGTTTGCATGTATCATCAAACATGATACAAACAAGTGCACAAAAATATATCACATATA
Source organism: Agapanthus africanus (assembly GCA_030015575.1). NCBI lineage: Eukaryota > Viridiplantae > Streptophyta > Magnoliopsida > Asparagales > Amaryllidaceae > Agapanthus > Agapanthus africanus. The sequence continues at coordinate 583,752,678 of CM057339.1, read as the reverse complement.
CAACTTGTGCAAATCAAGTGAGAAAATCCATCTTAAGTGAACAATACTAGTCAATGTAAAGTAATATATCTAATATATAATTATACATTAAATCATTAAATCAATACTTGATTTAATGATCCGGTCATATCGCATATAATCGACTAATATCAATAGTAACAACTTATCGAATCAACACTTGATCCGATAACCCGGCTATATCGCATATAACCGATCAATGTCACAAATCGCGAGAATCAAATACAGTATCACATACTGGTATTATTCTCGGTCCCGCACATATCTCATATGCGCTCCTATTTCGTTTCGCTTGAGCCAGGAAACCTCTGTGTAGGACTCTAAAGATTCGTCAATACGCCGGCAGTAGGTGATGATCATATCAAACACCCACAAGCCGCAAGCTGTCTGCTAAACGTAACGGCCACCCTGGTATTGAGCGATCAGAAGATCAACGAGTAAGCCCGCTCACACTCCTGTGAATCCAACCAGTAACACTTACCGTACAGTCCGGTCTGTTCGTCTGATATGTCGCATATCTCGCCTGGGGGTGGTAAACATCAGAGCCCAGTAGCTCGATAAGTCGTGTCGATATGAGGTCTATAACAGTTCGAAAAACTACTGATAACACTTACCAGTAAATCTTAGCAACCCTGGCCAGGGATTTCCGGTTATAGCCAATCGAACACAGCGCAACATCAACTCCCTATACCGGGAGAGACGAATCCCTTCCTATCGCTCATTGCCTCCATGTGATTCGGGACTGTACCCAAAAACCACCGTTTTGCACGCCCTCTTGGACGTGGTAAGGTGGAAATCAAAGTACAGTGGGAATCACACAAGACTCTATGATGATCTCGGGTCTACAGACTAACCTGTACCAGTGTCACCAGAGAACTGCCATCTGACGTAAGGTATAATACCATCTGGGAGTTCTCGGCGAGTCCGTCCAGTGTACCCAGTCTCCACTGAGCACCCGTATATCATCTCTGATGTCAAACACCAATGGATATGGGATCATCCATCGCCCATCTGTATGGGTCGAGAAGGTATACGCTAGTCTACTCTGGTATATCGATGCCCCGTCTCGATACACCCACGACTAGGGACCTTGAAGGATGTACTTATGGACTACCATGTCCCCACTAGTATGATCCGCGTCATAGTCCATGTAGTCAAGTACACATCCTAAGGGCTTTACCAACATGTAACAGAGAGACAATCAGTGTACACGTTAAGATAAAGAGCAACCAGATAGCATACTATCATGTCGAGCAAGAAAGTCCTCCCTATATATGTCCCAGCATCCACTACAATATACATCTGATGTACAGTAATGGCCTCTAGGGCATACATATAACTAACAATCTCCCACTTGCACTAGGGCCATCTGTAGTAGTGGTTGCAGTATCTCATACTCAACCATCCTATAAAAGTCTCTCTCTGGGAAAAGGCCTTTGTGAGTGGAACCGCCGTGTTGTCCTCTGAGTCTACTCTCCTTACCTTGATCACCCTGGAGATCAACTATCTCCATGATCAGGTGATGCTGCCTCAGAATATGTCTGGATCACTGATGGGACAGGCGTTCCTAGGCATAAGCCACAACTCCATTGTCACACAATGGGAGGAACGAAGTTCATCTCATGAACTAATATACATCCAGACTGCCTCTTTGGTAGCATCTTAAGTAGCGATGTATCCAGCCTTTATCATCTAGTATGCCACGCTATCTAGCTTGGAACTCTTCCAACATACCGTCCCTTTACTGAGGGTAAAGACAATGCCTGTGACTGACTTTCAGTCGTCCTTATCACTCTGGAACCTTTCCAGTGATTCTCCCCAGGATCAATTGATACCATCTCACTACAACTAATGAGTATCCTAGCATCCAATCAGATTTATCTCATAGATCCAAAACCCAAAATTTAGGAGGTATCACTTATGGAGAATCATTGTGATAAGCAGAGATTGACCGATCATAGCATAGGAAACTCCTTTCTTATCATGAGTATGTCATCCACGTACTCTACGAGGATCATCACCATACTCCCTACTACCCTTTTGTTTATACAAGGTTCATCTACCATTTTGATGATGTCAAACTCTTTGACTAACACATCAAAACAGACGTTCCAACTCCGCGATCCCTGCTTTATCACATAAAACATCTTGCTCGCGTTTCCGCTGCTCCCACTGTCTACGAGGCCCTCTGGCTGTGTACTTATAGATGCACTCTTCTAAAACATCACTTAGAAAAGCAGTCATGGCACCCAACCGCCAGATATCATAGTCATGGTATGTAGCCGTGGAAAGTAGGATCTGGATGGACTTAAGCATAGCTACTTAGAAAAGGTTTCATTATAATCCATACCTGGTCAATGATGCAAACTTTTAACAAGTCTAGCTTTGAAAGTCTCAACTTTTCCATGTACACCAAGTAATCTTCTCAAGATATGCTTGCTCCTGATAGGGATTTAACCCTTCAGATAAAGCAACTAAAGTCCATACTTTGTTGGTGTATAAGGATTCCATCTCAGATCGCTAAGCATCCAGCCATTCTTATAGCGTCCCACTCTTGATGGCCAGCTCGAAACTAGTTGGGTCATCATCTCATGATGCATTCCTCGCTCCCACTGTCATAGAGAAACAGATGTATCTCTCAGGTGGGTGAGGAACCCTACTAGATCGGCGGAGAGGCTGAGGTTCGTTGGAAACAATTGAATCCTTTAGTTCTACCAAATCATCAGCTACAGTTTGTATAGCTGGAACATTTCCAGTTCTACATAACAGACCTTGCCTCGAGCTTGTCCGGATTTTGCCTTTTAGACATAGGCCGGACAACCCCAAATCTTAACAAACTTAAGATATGGGCTCTTCCCTTTCCATATCACATATGAAGCGGTAGGCAACTGTTTTGATTTGAACCCTATTCAATTGGTATGCAGCTTCTCAAGCGCATAATTCCCAAAAGGAAATAGGAAACTCAGCAGTACTCATCATAGAGCACACCATATCACATAAGGTGCTATTGCTCCGCCCCGATATACCATCGTGCTATGGTGTATACGGAGGAGTAATGCTGAGAGAGAATCGCATTCTCCTTTAGAATAGTCCAGGATTTCCGTGCTCAAGTATTCTCCTCCTCGATCACATCAAAGGACATAATACTTATACCCATATTTTTGGTTCTCTACTTCTAACTTATATTCTGTGAATATCTCAAAAGCTTCGGACTTGTGTTTCAACAGGAACATATGTCTGAATCTTGAGAGATCATCAGAGAATGTAATGAAGTACAAAAAACCAGTCTTGGTATGTGTAGACAGGGGACCTTACATACATCAACATGTATCAATCCCAAGAGTTCACTAACTCTTTCTCTGTTTCCAGTAAACAGAGCTATGGTCATCTTATCTTTGTGACATGACTGGCAAGTTTCATAAGATGTAAATTCAAACTGATTTAAATATGCATCTAAATGTAACTTTAGCTAGTCGGGTCACATTGATCTGACCTAGTCTACAATACCTCAAGAAAGAATCGTTCAATTCTGAACTCTTCCTCTTGTGTGTGTTCTGTATACTAAGAACTGTAGTTTGATTTAGAACATCAATGCTTTTAGATAACGTGCCTGAACCGATCAACTCTTGTTATAGGAAATGTTCAAAACATTATCCAACAATACAAAATTTTATCATTTCTTTACTAATAAAGAGACTGATATGATTTTGTATATCAGGTTCGGTATCTAATAACATTCGTTCAGAATCAATGTATTTGGAATACAGGGTGACAGTGACCAACAGACTTGGCTGCAACACTTGCACCGTTTTCTGTCTCATGAAACTTATCACCCGTTCTCAGTTCTCCACCTTTCTGTAGCCCTATGTAACAGATTACATGTCTGGGATCCTGATCTGGTATCAAATACCCAGGACGTAGAGGATACAGAGAAACATTTCTTTGTAATGAACACACCCGAAGGAGATGCATCGTATGCACTTTCTTCGTTTGGGCGGCATGGGAATTCTGGCATTCCTCTATTTCCTGCTCTGTCTTATAACAATTATAAGTTGGAGCGGGACCAACGTTCCCCAGCTCAGTATAACAAGCGGGTTCGGTCAATACATCCGTATTATTATCTTGATTAAGGCGTGACATGGTCGCTACCAGGAGAGAGAGAGAAGAAAACACTCTGCGTGCGCTCTTGCGAGATCAGATTGGTTATTATTTTATCTAATCAGGATGGCTCCCACTGTTTTTATCAAATCTTCCTTCAAACCCTAAAAGGAAAGACTACCCGGCATTAATTACACGCTACAAGTTCGCCAATCTTTCAGCCAGGCCAGTGTCGGTACTTTGAGGGAGGTCCCCCGTGCTTTCGCACGGACCTAATTACAGTAAACCTCGTTTTCCCAGAGGCGTAACCCCGTTGACACCTTTCTAGACACCTACTAGATCGGCTAATTGTAATGTGTAAAACTCTCCCAGGAGTAACAATTACTCGCAGTGGGTATCGGGATCCAACTATCTCATAGAAGGTATGCAATCTCATTGCAAATTTCAACACTTGAAATTCCCGATAATTTTGCCCCTAGCACCCTATGACCTTGACGGAGGTCAACAAACTATAGGCTACTAGTCAAGTTCAACCCGTCATTTCTTGATTGAATCAAACCCACCAGCACGACCCTTGACGGAGGTCAACAAGGCCGTACGACTACCCTAACCCAATCTGCATCATATGCATAAGCAGATAAATACTAGTTAGCTACCGCACACTACGCCTTGACGGAGGTCAACAAACGTAGCACGAATACTAAGTAGGACTTATCTGAAATGACGGAGGGCTACGACAGGTTTTTCTGAAAACCTATTGCGTAATGAACTTGATATCGTTGTAGAATCAAATGATTTTAAAATGGAGTGTTTTTTAGGCTTTTCTAGTTTTGCTAAAGGGGTCACTCCCGGTGAAGGGATCGTCGGCCCTTTCCTCATCGAATAAGGTGCAGGATATATCATATATACCGCTGTGCAAAGCAAGAACTATAGGAGCAATCAAAAGACAAACCGACGGGTGTAGCATCTTCCAGTTATTGCTAAAGGGGTCTCTCCCGGTGAAGGGATCTCGGCCCTTTCCTTATCGAATAAGGTGCAGGATGTTCTACAAGGAACACCGCGATGCAAAGCAAGAACCGTAGCTACCTGTTTTTGAAAATTCGATTCCACAACATCTTTTAGGTTTCTTTTCTTTCATTAATCAAATTAATGAAGTCCCATCATTTAAGTCACCTAAACATCACAGATAAATACGACGTACACTTATGCCATCCGCATTCGCCTCGATGTCCCCTCGTGCACCGTTAGGTTAGGTAACTAATGGCAGAGCGGAGCAGGGCTAGCGCGGGTGTAAAACATAAGTAACGTCTATATAATATATCATATATACTATATACAATATCTATCTAAACATATCACATGATCACATCACAGATAACGCAGCAGAAAATATCATATGAAATATTGGATATATTAGGACGTCCGTGTTTTTAATACGAGCCAGTATAAAACACGGATTCCACGGTCGCGATGAATAGCCAAACCCACACCCCTAGACCCCTACGAGAGCGGCAAGCAACCCTACCAATTCTAGAGTTAGGAGACCCGGACTCGACTCCTCGAGTTGGTCTCCCACTGGACACCAGAACCCGGTTACTTGTGCCCTCCTCCTTGGGTCTATCCTAGTGCGGAAAAGTAAATAATATATATCAACGGTGACATCTTCCGCAACCTGGAAGTGCCCCAATAAAAGAATATTAGATACATATTTTTACATGAATGAAAATGAAAAACACTCATCTCACATAAAAAAAACACGACGATCCAATATAACATATCCAGCAACACATAACATCACATGTCATCAACGTAAGTAAACATGCGTATCCCAATTGTCGTTGACATATAGCAACGAAACCGGCGATATCACATATTACACTTACGGTCACAGAAAAGAAAGTGTAAAACTACAACAGTTGGAATCCGCAACCTTTTTAGACATCGCATGCCTAACCAAATGAATTCCTTAGACATCGCATGCCTAACAATTATAAACCCTGCATTTTAGTCTCATTATCGAAAACACTTTTCAATATCAAGTCGGGCAATTCAACGAGATTCCCGACATTCTGATCGAATGCTCGTCGCAAACTTTAGTAGGCGGCCGCACCCCCGATACCGTCGACGAAGTGCACTAAGGCGGAACACCGCTGCCGCGAGCACCCGAACGGATGCTTTCGGCGACGGGGTTCTCCTACAGTCACTTAGTCGGGGCTATGGGGTGTGGCTGTCTATTAAGTTTACCCGGCGAGTATCCGCGTACGCTACGTGATTGCGACGGACTTTTGATCACATCAAAATTCCGTGGCAACCGATCAAGTGAGACTAAAGTGCTATGTTTATAACATCCAAATCAGTTATCTCATAACTACTTGTGGATTCCAAATATTGTATCACATTCCGGATAAATAGAAAATGTTAAACTTTCCGATCGAACAATCAAACACCCAAGTTTTCCCGAAACAGCTCAACACATGAAATAAGTTTAAAAACGGAAAAATCCAACAATTGGAAATTTCCCGGCAGGGGAAAAATTGGGTATTTATATCCAGTCAAACTTTTTTAACATATTCTAAATTACCCGGAAAAACACATAGACGCGGTTAAAGTTTCCGATCGAATCATCGAATCCCCAAAACACCCCTGATTACTCAACTCTTGAGTGTAAATTAAAATTACCCAAAACACAGAGGACTACCATGTGGACATTACTGTAGAAACAATGGAGAAAGAAGCCACTTTCTTGCCGCGGAACCGCCGCCCAACGAGGGGTTAGGCCGCGGTTCCGCGGCTCAATGATGGAATCAGGGCCACGTGTTTCACTGTAATTCCTAGAAAACCCTGCTGAATTTTTTGAGTATTTTTAATTCACAAAAATCCACGATTTCAGAAAATGTACAGAAAGGGGTGAAATTTAGGGTTTTGGGATTCGATCGGGTTTCTAACATCGTCTACACTACGCCTAAGGCTCTAGCTAGACTCTGATACCACTGTAGGGTTCCTAGGCACACTCAAGAGGTTCCACAACTGATCAACCATGCCAAAATCAAATTTTTCTTGTGCCGAGAAACCCTAAACTAGATCGTTAACTAGAGGTAAAGGCGAAACTACAACAAGTTAGCAACTTTAACTAAAAAGTGAAAGGGGGCTACAACCTTTGTAGATCCGGTCCTCCACTTCTCTAGCTCCGTGTTGACGTCCCTCCGCTGCGATCATCGGAATCTCGGACCCTAGCGTCGATTTCATCGGAGAAATGGGCGGGCTAGGTCGTTGACTTCGATGCCGAAGAAGATCTACGTCGAGGCGACTCAAACTCAAGCTCCACCTTCACTAGGTCATGGAACTTGTGAAGATAACACACTCTACTACTTGGCAAGTGGTAGAGGATGAAGAAATAGGAAGTGGGTTCACTTTGGATTTGGATTTCTCACTTGGAATCATCACTTGAAAAAATCTAGCAATGGTTTCTTCTCTTCATGAAGAAGAAGAAGAAGGAAGAAGAAAAGGAATTATTTTCTAAAATATAAAATCAAGTGAATACTTATCATAATGCAACCATGGGTAAGTTTATCTCATGTAGAGAATAAACTAGGGTTTAGTTAAATGGTTAGGGTTAAGGACAAAACAAAAATGGTAGACTTTTTCAAATATGCTAGAAAAGCTTCATGAAGCTTCAAGCATAACAACAAAGAAAGCCACCATTTCATTTTTGCCAAAAATAAATGAATAAATAAATAAGTCAAATGAAACCCTAACCATTTACTAAACATGGTGTATAGCATACACACACCCAAGTTTGCATGTATCATCAAACATGATACAAACAAGTGCACAAAAATATATCACATATACAACTTGTGCAAATCAAGTGAGAAAATCCATCTTAAGTGAACAATACTAGTCAATGTAAAGTAATATATCTAATATATAATTATACATTAAATTATTAAATCAATACTTGATTTATCGATCCGGTCATATCGTATATAACCGACTAATATCAATAGTAACAACTTATCGAATCAACACTTGATCCGATAACCCGACTATATCGCATATAACCGATCAATGTCACAAATCGCGAGAATCGAATACAGTATCATATACTGGTATTATTCTCGGTCCCGCACATATCTCATATGCGCTCCAATTTTGTTTCGCTTGAGCCAGGAAACCTCTGTGTAGGACTCTAAAGACTCGTCAATACGCCGGCAGTAGGTGATGATCATATCAAACACCCACAAGCCGCAAGCGGTCTGCTAAACGTAACGGCCACCCGGGTATTGAGCGATCAGAAGATCAACGAGCAAGCCCGCTCACACTCCTGTAAATCCAACCAGTAACACTTACCGTACAGTCCGGTCTGTTCGTCTGGTATGTCGCATATCTCGCCTAGGGGTGGTAAACGTCAGACCCCAGTAGCTCGATAAGTCGTGTCGATATGAGGTCTATAACAGTTCGAGAAACTACTGGTAACACTTACCAGTAAATCTCAGCAACCCTGGCCAGGGATTTCCGGTTATAGCCAATCGAACACAGCGCAACATCAACTCCCTATACCGGGAGAGACGAATCCCCTCCTATCGCTCATTGCCTCCATGTGATTCGGGACTGTACCCAAAAACCACCGTTTTGCACGCCCTCTTGGACGTGGTAAGGTGGAAATCAAAGTACAGTGGGAATCACACAAGACTCTATGACGATCTCGGGTCTACAGACTAACCTGTACCAGTGTCACCAGAGAACTGCCATCTGACGTAAGGTATAATACCATCTGGGAGTTCTCGGCGAGTCCGTCCAGTGTACCCAGTCTCCACTGAGCACCCGTATATCATCTCTGATGTCAAACACCAATGGATATGGGATCATCCATCGCCCATCTGTATGGGTCGAGAAGGTATAAGCTAGTCTACTCTGGTATATTGATGCCCCGTCTCGATACACCCACGACTAGGGACCTTGAAGGATGTACTTATGGACTACCATGTCCCCACTAGTATGATCCGCATCATAGTCCAGGTAGTCAAGTACACATCCTAAGGGCTTTACCAACATGTAACAGAGAGACAATCAGTGTACACGTTAAGATAAAGAGCAACCAGATAGCATACTATCATGTCGAGCAAGAAAGACCTCCCTATATATGTCCCAGCATCCACTACAATATACATCCGATGTACAGTAATGGCCTCTAGGGCATACATATAACTAACAGGGTAATCTACAAGCACATCTTTATACAGGTTGTAGGGTTACTTGGCACTCTAAGAAGGTTCTACAAGGCATCAACCATGCCCGATTAAAATTTTAGCCGTGCCGAATAACTCTAAACAAGATCTTTGCTAGATAATTAGGGTAACACATGCTAGTAAATAACAATTATCTCTAAGTGAATACGAAATACAACTTTTGTAGATCGGTCCTTCACTTCTTAAGCTCCTTGTAGTAGTCCCTTCGCTGCGATCATCGTGCTCCCGGGCTTTCGAACGGCTCCATGAGAAGAGGGCAACGGTTTTGCTTGAAGTCTTCGAGGCCGAAGATGATCTACGTCGAGGGAATACGAACTCAAGCTTCTACTTCACTAACTAGAGAATTAGTGAAGCAAACACCCTAAACTAAAATGCTAGTCTAGTAGAGGATGATGAAATAGGAAATGGGTACACTTTAGAATTTCTTTTCTCACTATCATTCTCTCTCTTTATCAAACCCTAGCAAGAATTTGAAGGAGGAAGAAGATGAGCTCAAAATGAGAATGAAAACTAATCAAGAGTGAGAGAGAGCTAACCATGGTGAGTGAGTATCATATACTAACTCATGTAGAGACTTAATCATGGCTAAGTGTGATGGTTAGGTTAACAAAAATCCAAAGTAAAAACAAACTTAGTGGACTTTAGTCAATGCATCCACAAGCTTCCACAAGCTTCATGCATTTTCTAATTTTCCACTAATTTTGTAATTACTTTAAATGCATTAAACCCAACATAACAAATAGCATGGTGTAAGTCTCATACACCCATGAATGTTGTATCAACAACTATGATACAAAAAGAAAACACATTTTAATATATATCACATATATATTAAGTTGTGCACAAGTGAGAAAAACAAATGCTTAAGTGAACCAATGTTAGTTAATGTAAATTAGTATATCACATATACAATTATACACTAAATTATTAAATCAACACTTGACTTAATAATCCGGTTATATCACATATAACCGACTAACATCCAATGCATCGACTTATCGAATCAACCCTTGATTCGATAACCTGGTTATATCACATATAACCGATCGATACAAACATCGCGAGAATAGAATACGGTATCACATACTCGTATTATTCTCGTTCCCGCACATATCACATATGCGCTCTTATTTCGTTTTGCCTGAGCCAGTAAAACCTCTATGTAGGACTCTAAAGACTCGTCAATACGCCGGCAGTAGGTGATGATCATATCAAGCACCCACAAGCCGTCAGCGGTACTAGCTGGACTTAACGGCTACCCGGGTATTGAGCGATCAGAAGATCAGCAAGCAAGCCCGCTCCAACTCCTGCAAAAAGCCTGACATTGACACTACCGTACAGTCCGTTCTCCTCGTCTGATATGTCGCATATCAAGTCTAGGGGTGGTAAACGTCAGACCCCAATAACCGATAAGTCATGCCGATACGAGGCTCATAACGGGTCGAGAAACTACTGGTAACACTTACCAGTAAATCTCTAAACCAGCCCTGGCTAGGGACTTCCCTGTGATGGCCAATCGAGCATAGCGCAACATCAACCCCCAATATCGGGAGAGACGAAACCCCTCCTATCGCTCATTGCCTCTATGTGACTCAGGACTGTACCCAAAAACCACCGTTTTGCACGCCCTCTTGGACGTGGTAAGGTGGAAATCAAAGCACGGTGGGAATCACACAAGACACTATGACGATCTCGGGTCTACAGACTAACCTGTGCCAGTGTCACCAGAGAACTGCCATCTGACGTAAGGTATAATACCATCTGGGAGTTCCTGGCGAGTCCGTCCAGTGTACCCAGTCTACACTGAGCACCCGTATATCATCTCTGATGTCAAACACCAATGGATATGGGATCATCCATCACCCATCTACATGGGTCGAGAAGGTATAAGCTAGTTTACTCTGGTATATCGATGCCCCATCTCGATACACCCACGACTAGGGACCTTGAAGGATGTACTTATGGACTACCATGTCGCCACTAGTATGATCCGCATCATAGTCCAGGTAGTCAAGTACACATCCTAAGGGCTTTACCAACATGTGACAGAAAGACAATCAGTGTACACGTTAAGGTAAAGAGTAACCAGATAGTATACTATCATGTCGAGCAAGAAAGTCCTCCTTATATATGTCCAAGCATCCACTACAATATACATCTCATGTATAGTAATGGCCTCTAGGGCATACATATAACTAAAAATCTCCCACTTGCACTAGGGCCATCTGATAATAGTGGTTGTAGTATCTCATACTCAACCATCCCATAAAAGTCTCTCTCTGGGAAAAGGTCTTTGTGAGTGGATCCGCCGTGTTGTCCTCTGAGTCTACTCTCCTGACCTCGATCCCCTGGAGATCAACCATCTCCATGATCAGATGATACTGCCTTAGAATATGTCTGGATCACTGATGGGACGGGCGTTCCTAGGCATAAGCCACAACTCCATTGTCACACAATGGTTGGAACGAATTTCATCTCATGAACTAATATACACCCAGACTGCCTCTTTGATAGCATCTTTGGTAGCGATGTCTCCAGCCTTTATCGTCTAGTATGCCACGGTATCTACCTTGGAACTCTTCCATCATACCGTCCCTTTACTGAGGGTAAAGACAATGCCTGTGACTGACATTCAGTCGTCCTTATCATCCTGGAACCTTTCCAGTGATTCTCCCCAGGATCAATTGATACCATCTCACTACAACTAGTGAGTTTCCTAACATCCAATTAGATCTATCTCATAGATCCAAAACCCAGGATTTAGTAGGTATCACTTTGATCCTATATAGAGAATCATTGTGATAAGCGGAGATTGACCGAGCGTAGCATAGGAAACTCCTTTCCTATCACGAGTATGTCATCCATGTTCTCTACGAGGATCACCACCATACTCCCTACTACCCTTTTGTATATACAAGGTTCATCTACCATTTTGATGAAGTCAAACTCTTTGACTAACACATCAAAACAGACGTTCCAACTCCGCGATACCTGCTTTATCACATAAAACATCTTGCACACGTTTCCGCTGCTCCCACTATCTACGAAGCCCTCTGACTGTGTACTTATAGACTCTCTCTTCTAAAACATTATTTTAGAAATGCGGTCATGACACCCAACCGCCAGATATCGTAGTCATGGTATGTAGCCGTGGCAAGTAGGATCTGGATGGACTTAAGCATAGCTTTGAAAGTCTCAACTTTTCCATGTACACCAAGTAATCTTCTCAAGATATACTTGCTCCTGATGGGGATTTAACCCTTTAGATAAAGCAACCAAAGTCCATACTTTGTTGGTGTATAAGGATTCCATCTCAGATCGTTAAGCATCCAGCCATTCTTACAGAGTCCCACTCCTGATGGCCAGCTCGAAACTAGTTGGGCCATCATCTCATGATGCATTCCTTGCTCCCACTGTCATAGAGAAACTGAAGTATCTCTCAGGTGGGTGAGGAACCCTACTAGATCGGCGGAGAGGCTGAGGTTCGTTGGAAACTATTGAATCCTTTGGTTCTACCAAATCACCAGCTGCAGTTTGTATAGCTGGAACTCCTTCCAGTTCTGCCTCATGTCCACTAATTTCTTCACAAGAAATTCTCTTTCACAAAGGTGGCATATTGAGAAACAAAATATCTTTTGTTCTTCGGTTTGGTAGAAGATATTCCCTTGCGAATGCTTGGGATATCCAACAAACTTCTACAGAACTGATTTTGCCTCGAGCTTGTCCGGATTATGCTTTTAGACATAGGCTAGACAACCCCAAATCTTAACAAACTTAAGATATAGGCTCTTCCCTTTCCATATCTCATATGAAGTGGTAGGCAACTGATTTGATCGGAACCCTATTCAATAGGTATGCAATTTTTCCAGTGCATAACTCCCTAAAAGAAATAGGTAACTCAGTAGTACTCATCATAGAGCAAACCTTATCACATAGGGTGTGATTTCTCCACCCCGATACACCTCCGTACTGTGGTGTATACGGAGGAGTAATGCTGAGAGAGAATCTCATTCTCCTTTAGAATAATCCAGGAATTCCGTGCGCAAGTATTCTCCTCCTTGATCACATCAAAGGATATAATACTTATACCCGTTTTGGTTCTCTACTTCTAACTTATATTCTGTGAATATCTCAAAAGCTTCGGACTTGTGTTTCAACAGGAACATATGTCTGAATCTTGGGAGATCTTCAGAGAATGTAATGAAGTACAAAGAACCGGTCTTGGCATGTGTAGACAGGGGATCTTCATACATCAACATGTATCATCACAAGAGTTCACTAACTCTTTCTCTGCTTCCTAAAAACATAGCTATGGTCATCTAATCTCTGTGACATGACCGGCAAGTTTCACAAGATGTAAATTCAAACTAATTTAAATATGCATCTATATGTAACTTCAGCTAGTCGGGTCACATTGATATAACCTAGTCTACAATACCTCAAGAAGGATTTGTTCATTTCTGAACTCTTCCTCTTGTGTGTGTTCTGTATACTAAGAACTGTAGTTTGATTTAGAACGTCAATGCTTTTAGATAACGTGCCTGAATCGATCAACTCTTGATATAGGAAATGTTCAAAACATTATCCAACAATACAAAATTATATCCTTTCTTTGCTAACAAAGAGACGGATATGATGTTGTATATCAGGTTCGGTATCTAATAACATTCGTTCAGAATCAATGTATTCTGGTAATACAGGGTGATAACTACCAACAGACTTGGCTGCAACACTTGCAGCGTTTCTATCTCATGAAACTTATCACCCGTTCTCAGTTCTCTACCTATCTGTAGCCCATGTAACAAATTACATATGTGGGATCCTGATCCGGTATCTAATACCCAGGACGTAAAGGATACTGAGAAACAGTTCTCTGTAATGAACATACCCGAAGAAGATGCATCAACATGCACTTTCTTCATTTGGGCGGCACGGGAATTCTGGTAATCCCCAATTTCCTGCTCTGTCTTATAACAATTATAAATTGGAGCGGGACCAACGTTCCCCAGCTCAGTATAACAAGCGGGTTCGGTCAATACATCCATATTATTATCTTAATTAAGGCATGATATGGTCGCTACTTGGAGAGAGAGAGAGAAGAAAACACTCTGCGTGCGCTCTTGCAAGATCAGATTGGTTATTATTTTATCTAATCAGGATGGCTCCCACTGTTTTTATCAAATCTTCCTTCAAACCCTAAAAGGAAAGACTAGCCGGGATTAATTACACCCTACAACTTCGCCAATCTTTCAGCCAGGCCAGTGTCGGTACTTTGAGGGAGGTTCCTCGTGCTTTCGGACGGACCTAATTAAAGTAAACCTCGTTTTCCCAGAGGCGTAACCCCGTTGACACCTTTCTAGACACCTACTTGATCGGCTAATTGTAATGTGTAAAACTCTTCCAGGAGTAACAATTACTCACAGTGGGTATCGGGATCCAACTATCTCATAGAAGGTATGCAATCTCATTGCAAATTTCAACACTTGAAATTCCCGATAATGTTGCCCCTAACCTCCTATGACCTTGACAAAGGCCAACAAACCATAGGATGCTAGTCAAGTTCAACCCGTCATTTCTTGATTGAATTAAACCCACCCGCACGACCCTTGACAAAGGCCAACAAGGTCGTACGACTACCCTAACCGAATCTACATCATATGCATAAGCAAATAAGCACTAGTCAGCTACCGCACACTACGCCTTGACAAAGGCCAACAAACGCAGCACGAATACTAACTACTACTTATCTGAAATGACGGAGGGCTACGACAGGTTTTTCTGAAAACCTATTGCGTAATGAACTTGATATCGATGTAGAATCAAATAATTTTAAAATGGAGTGTTTTTGAGGCTTTTGCTAGTTTCGCTAAAGAGGTCACTCCCGGTGAAGGGATCTCGGCTCTTTCCTCGTCGAATGAGGTGCAGAATATATCATATATATCAATGTGCAAAGCAAGAACCAGAAAAGCAATCAAAAGACAAAACCGAGGGGTGTAGTATCTGCCAGTCATTGCTAAAGGGGTCACTCCCGGTGAAGGGATCTCGGCCCTTTCCTTATCGAATAAGGTGCAGGATGTTCTACAAGGAACACCGCGATGCAAAGCAAGAACTGTAGCTACATGTTTTTGAAAATTCGATTCCACAACATCTTTTAGGTTTATTTTCTTTCATTAATCACATTAATGAAGTCCCATCATTTAAGTCACCTAAACATCACAGATAAATACGACGTACACTTATGCCATCCGCATTCGCCTCGATGTCCCCTCGTGCACCGTTAAGTTAGGTAACTAACGGCAGAGCGGGGCAGGGCTAGTGCGGGTGTAAAACATAAGTAACGTCTATATAATATATCATATATAATATATACAGTATCTATCACAACATATCAAATGATCACATCACAGATATCGCAGCAGAAGAAACATATGAAATATTGGATATACTAGGACGTCCGTGTTTTATTTTGAGCCTGTATGAAACACGGATTCCACGGTCGCGATGAATAGCCAATCCCACATCCCTAGAACCCTACGAGAGCGGCAAGCAACCCTACCTATTCTAGAGTTTGGAGACCCAGACTCGACTCCTCGAGTTGGTCTCCCACTGGACTCTAGAACCCGGTTACTTGTGATCCCCTCCTTGGGTCTACCTAATGCGGAAAAGTATATAATATACAATGGTGACATCATCCTCATCCCGGAAGTGCCCCAGTAAAAGAATATTACATACAATGAATTTTACATGAATGAAAATAAAAACTCTCATCTCACATAAAACCCCCGGCTATTCAAATCGCGAAAATCCAATATAACATATCCAGCAACACATAACATCACATGTCATCAACGTAAGTAAATATGCGCATCCCAATTGTCGTTGACATATAGCAACGAAACCGGCGATATCACATATTACACTTACGGTCGCAGAAAAGAAAGTGTAAAACTACAACAGTTGGACTCCATAACCTCCTTAGACATCACATGCCTAACAATTATAAACCCCGCATTTTAGTCTTTATATCGAAAACACTTTTCAATATCTAGTCGGGCAATTCAACAAGATTCCCGATATGTGATCGAATGCTCGTCGCAAACTTTAGTAGACGGCCGCACCCCCGGATGCCGTCGATGAAGTGCACTAAGGCGGAACACCGGTGCCGCGAGCACCCAAACGGATGCTTTTGGTGACGAGGTTCTCCTACAGTCACTTGGTCGGGGCTTTGGGTGTGGTTGTCTATTAAGTTTACCCGGCGAGTATCCGCGTACGCTACGTGATTGCGATGGACTTTTGATCGCATCAAAATTCCGTGACAACCGATCATTTGAGACTAAACTGCTATGTTTATAACATTCAAATTAGTTATCCCATAACTACTTGTGGATTCCAAATATTGTATCACATTCCAAATAAATAGACAATGTTAAACTTTCCGATCGAATGATCAAACACCCAAGTTTTCCTAAATAGTTCTCAACACTTGAGGGGAGTTTAAAAACATCCATCACATGCCACAGTACCAATGGTCCATCCGTAGAAGGGTCAAGCCAACGCCTCACATGTGGCAACGCCGTACTGCCTCAAACGCTAAGGTTCAAAAGGCAATTCAAGACGGTCACATAATCGAGTTAAGGTTTGTTGTCTTTTAGAGGGTCCATTGCGTAACTTGCACGATTTAGACGTTCTTAAACTACGGGAAAAATCCAACACTTGGAAATTTCCCGGGTCGGGAATAAGTGAGTTATTGATATCCGTTCGAACTTTTTAATACTTTCTAAATATCTGGAAAACATAACGAAATTAAATTTTCCGATCGAATCAACGAATACAAAATAAACCCCAGAACACTCAACACTTGAGTCAGATTAAAAATACCAAGAAAATAGCACTTACAGAAATAGAAATAACTGTCCAAAAACGAGTGCATAGTCTTTCCTTAAAGCGTGGTACGGTCGCGGTTCCGCGGTGGGTTGTACGGATTCAGACCTCGTTTTTCACAGTAATGTTTAAATTCCCCTGCTGAATTTTTTAGGGATTTTTAATATAGAAAAATCACAGTTTTTAAAAAATGTCCAGAGAAGGGTATATTTCGTCGTTTCGGAGTTCGTTCGGAGTTTTAACTTCGTATACACGTCGCCTAATGCTCTAGCTAGAATCTGATACCACTGTAGAGTTACTAGGCACTCTAAGAAGGTTCTGCAAGGCATCAACCATGCCCGATTAAAATTTTAGCCGTGCCGAATAACTCTAAACAAGATCTTTGCTAGATAATTATGGTAACACATGCTTATAAATAACAATTATCTCTAAGTGAATACGAAATACAACCTTTGTAGATCGGTCATTCACTTCTTAAGCTCTTTGTAGTAGTCCCTTCGCTGCGATCATCGTGCTCCCAGACTCTCGGACGGCTCCATGAGAAGAGGGCAACGGTTTTGCTTGAAGTCTTCGAGGCCGAAAATGATCTACGTCGAGGGAAGACGAACTCAAGCTTCTACTTCACTAACTAGAGAATTAGTGAAGCAAACTGTCACGACCCGAAAGTACGGAACATGACCGGCACTTAAACTACGAACGTCTCTAGGCGTAAGTAATCTAAGTAAACCGAAAACCCAGAAATCCAAACCAAGAAAAGTAGTAGAGTGCAGGAAAACCAATTTAAAACAAGTAGTTTTAATAGCATAAGCCGAATTATGCGGTTTTTAAGAACATCAAAATTTACTGAAAATTTCGGCAGAGTCTCCTTTGTAAAAACTGGCTCCCAAACGGGATACAACATGAATAGTATACGAAATCAATAAAAAGGCATCCCCAAGCGGGAGCTAGCTCTTCGTCAATCGACGGTCACAACCACACAAGCAAAATAATATACTGTAACACCTTAGAATGTGTTTTGTAGCTAATTATATTTTAAAATGTGGTTTTTAATAAAAAGTTTACCAAATTAAGTTTTAAATATTTTATCTTATTTAATGTGTATTTTATTATTATTTTGTTAGGCACACACACACTTGTGCATGTAAACTGGGATGTAAATTGAGGTTTAACCATTGCCTAATTTAGTGTTAAGTTTGTATTAAGTGTTTTGGGGTTTAAAGTGTGCATGGTTGTTTTTAATTAAATGAGTTTTGAAAAGGGGATTTTAAACAAACAAATTGTTTGAATTGTTGACTTTTGAGAGAGAGAGATGGGCATGGGAAGCATGGTGTGAGCCATGCCTCATTATGAGGAAAGAGAGAGAGAAGGGGGTGGGGTTTTGGCTTGTTCTCTCATTCTCCTCTCATTTTCCTCACTCTCATTCCCTCACTCACTCTCACAACACTCACACACACACTGCAGAGAGAGAGAGAGAGAGGCAGTGGCAGCAGCAGCAAGCTGCATCAGCAACAGCAGCCCCAGCAACTCAAGAAGACTACAACAACAACTCCATCAACACACATACCCACACTCACCTGGAGCAAGCAGCAGCAGCAGCAATAGCAACAATAACAACAGCAACCATCATCATCATCTCAGCAACAGCTTCATCAACACACACCCACACTTACCTGAAGCACCATCAGCATCATGATCATCTTCAGCAACAGCAACAGTAGCAGAAACAGCAGCATCAGGCAGCAATTGTAGCAGCAGCAGCCCCCAGCACCTGCACACACTTCTTCTCTTGCTCTCTAGGGTTCATTAGGGTATATTTCTGAACCCTATTGCTTGTTTGTGTAGCTTGTGTGTTAATTGCTTCGATTAGTGCTAAATAGCTAAGTTTTGTGCTAAATTATGGTGTTTGAGTGGAATGGTGGTAATTTGTGAATTGTGTTAGCTACCTTAGGTTAATTGAGTGTTAGTAAGGCCACTTGAACTGAGGTTAAGCCAGATTACACTAAAATACCATAGGTTTCCCTTATTGTGCAAATTAGTATTTTTAAGGTGATATTAGTGACATTTGTGATCTGCTGGTGACCCGATGCCTACAGAATAAAATTGGGGAAACTGGAGCATGCTTGCTAGGTATAGATAACACCACCAGAAGTCGAACCCACCCCTCCAAAATCTGGCCGCCAATTTCTCCAGATTGGCCGCAATTTGCGACCAAGTTGGGGAATTGGGTGTTGGGTTTTTGGCTGTGGGTTCCTGCTGTGTTCTATAGGTCCTTGACATGTCTAGTTTTGTAATATCTTACCTGTAGGAAAATCTGGGACTGTATGTCGCTTTTGTGTTTAGTTGTGTTTGCGCGATACGCGCGATACGTGAGTGGGTTCTGTGATCCAGCGTATCGCCGCGTGTCGCGATGGTTTTTAGACGCGTACACACACGATTCAGCGTATCGTGCACACGCGCGTTTAGTTCGCGACGCGAGTTTCTCGTTTCGTTTCGATATCGCGTTTCGAGAGATATTGGGCTTATATGTGATTTCATGTCGTATTTGCAGGTTTGCAGACGGACACAGCCAGGGGGGAGCAGGTGATAGGATTCATCCAGCGTGGAGTTTAGGTGAGTAGATATAACATCTACAGGGGAATCGCCCGCATGGCGTTATGCGTCTGGGCTAGGATTCAATTACCTGTCGCACATTCTACGTCATTGTAGAATTGCGCCTTACTGCATTTCCTAGATATAGCTACATACTGTGACTAGCAGCCGTAGGACACTGCACACATTATTGACGGTTCATGTTGCACGAGCACGGATTGCATGCTACACACACACCGTCAATAATTGCCATGTCACACACTACCCCTTATCGCTACCATTGCTTACCACACTTGACATCTAGTTTATCGGTATACCTATAGTGTATCATACCTTTAGTGATAGGTATATTTTCACTTGTGATACAGCTACAGGTATACCTCCTACATATTTTACTTATACCGGGAGGGATTTCCTACATATGTTACTATACCCAGGGGGGTATACGACATCAGTTCCTATAGGTAGATACCTATACTTTGCTACACCTGTATGTTAGATACATATTCAGTTGTTGTCGCATATTCACAATTACTGATCTTACTTAGCTGTACCTTATCATGATTTCGCATACATCTGGTTCAGCTATATACTTGTGTTTACCTGCTCGCATTCAGATATATCGCATATATTTATTCCTGTATTTATGCATTGTTTATCTGGATTTCATATGATGTTTTCGGGATTTGGGAACCGCGGGAGTTCATGAAATTATGCATACATGAACAACCCGGTTTCCTTGATATGATATTTCGAGCGTCCCCCATGAGTTTTATCGGTGCTGATTCTATGCTCCATACGATGTGTGGTTGCCGTATGAGAGTACATGGTGGGGCTCGGTATGGTTCCCCTCGGCAAGAAGATCGATGGGTTTGCCGATTGAGCCTGGAGGCGGGCGAGTACCTACCGGTGATTGTTTGGACCTGGCAGTTGTCTGGAGGCTACTGGCCAGAGTAGAGAGGTGGATGCGGGATGACCTGTACTGTCGAGGCCGAGGGCCGACACTGCAGACGGACCCCGTGGGCTGTCCGGACTGACGGAGCCCCATATACGAGGATTTCTGTGTCGATGCTTGGCACACGGTTTCATGATATTTCCTTAAACCCCTTTTGTATATATAACAGGGGACTTAGCCGTTGTTATATATACCCTTACACCAATATTAGTGGAATGGGACGCTAATATATGTGTATTGCCCCCATCATATTTATTTCTGTACATATATTTACTTTTAGGATGCTAGAATCTTACTTGAGATTGGACTTGGGATACTAGGTGATTCATTGGGATTTGGACATTGGATATACCTATGTGATTGGTGACTTGTACATTCGGGATATAGGAGATTACTCGACATTGTACATTGAGGAGATGTGAGACTTATATGATGTGAGTGCCCAATGTGGGGCCTGGTTTGAGGATTTGGGATTGGAGTATCTTGGTGGATTGTGATCCTGCCACGACGTCAGGTCTCCGTGGAAAATGACATATTCCACCCTACACCTCACCATTACCTATCTTATGCACAGATTCTTATATTGGTAGTACTTGTAGTGTACCCTTATGATAGTTGCACATTTGTTTTCTCATATCTCTATTGCATAGACATTGCATACTACTATCATGCCATCATTGCTTCACATATTGTTTGTACCTGCTAGTGTACTCTCCCTATTTCAGCATTTCATGATATATTATTATTGTAATCGCATATCTTAGATTCATGCTGTACGTGCATTCCTGCGATTACCTGCATATGTTTTATACTATTCACGAGTTGGCAACTCACCCCCGTTGTGCCACAGGTGTTTCAGGTTTCTCCCCAGAGTAGTCGAGGCAGGCTATTCCCCTATCCAGCTATCCAGCTACCATCTTTTGCTACAGATACCGCATCAGCTCACAGTACCATTTTGCATAGGTGGGTTAGACGGTTATCTGTATTATATTTTGTACTCTCCATCTACTGTTGTATTATTGACATAGAGATTTGGTGAGGACGTAGTGTGTATTATGGTGGATTTGGTGTCTTTATATATACAGCTTTTTCTCTACTGTCCTTATTCTTCTGTTGTACTCATATTGACTAGTCTTTATAAAAAAATGGGGTGTTGCTAAAATTTTAAAGAAAGAAAGGAAGACTTTTAAAGAATTTGGGTTGCGATTTCAATTGTTTTCAAAACTTATATTATCTTTTCCGCATTTCTCATGGTTTAGATTTCTGGGTTTGGCTTTCTTTTACTACGTTGCGTCTTTAGGCGTTGCGTAGTATTAGGGCCGTCACGGGCCATTTTTGGGTCGTGACAAAGTTGGTATCAGAGCGTTAGGTTTTACCTTTCGGAGTGTAGGATGACCTTAGTATGATGGAGTAGGTAGCTTAAGCAGAGTAACGTAGTGTGTGTATGTCTGCAGCATACCCACAGCGCGGTACCTTGCATTAAGTGACCTAAGTACAAATTGCTTGACATTCCTTCCTTGATGATTCATATCTTTGAGATTCGATTTCCTCATTCTTATCGAATTTCATCTTATATCTATTTATAGCCTTGCCGCCGATGACTATGGGGACTCAGAGCGATGCAGCGAGGGCCGAGGTCAGAGTTAGCTCGGGTGAGACGAGTACTGACCCGGATGGCACTCTAGTCGCACAGGTGCAGACGGATCAGCCTACGATCTATACTATGGATAGACTTTTGGTAGAGATGCAGGAGTTCCGCCAGACGATGAGTTCTTTAGTTGACGTCGTTCGGGAGCTACGACAGGAGGTTGTCACCCCTGTTACTCAGCTGTCCCTTACGATCAGCATGCAGCAGTCCGTCACCTACATAGCACCAGTGGTTGCAGCTCCAGTTGACGAGGCACACTTTCCAGAGGCTCAGAGAGTTCCAGGACAGTGGAGGACTCGTACCAGCGTACCAGCCCAGAGACAGAGGTTTGGTCGTCGAGACAGATTTCGTGGCCACTACGGGAGTAGCAGAGGCTTGGGACGAGGACAGTCGTTCAGCTCTCATCCCCAGGATGGTCAGCAGTCAGCATGTGGATGTTTTCGATGCGGAAGCCTTCAGCACTTCGTCAGGGATTGTTCCTCAGCACGGCGTCAGGATCGTATTCAGAGAGGCCGTGGACGTGGGAGATTTGCTCAGAGGGCTCAGGCTACCAGAAGAGTTCATCCAGCTGCGAGTGGAGGGCAGACGCAGGAGTTTGCTTCTACTCATCTGGACGCGCAGACGTCCAATGTGGAGTTTTCAGGTACCCTTGAGTTATATTTTATTTTCTCTTGGTGTATTTGTTTGTTTCTTGCTTGTACCGTGGTTGGGTAGATTAGCAGTAGTTGTTTTAACTTCTGTCAGCGATCCTTTTGTTGCGCGACACGTATTTCAGTTTTGTGCCAAGCGGATAGGAGATAGAGATTTCGTCCGTCGTTTTGATCCTTCTTGAGATGTTGGATTTGACGTTCTCCTTGGCACGGACTGGTCAGCTACGTGTTAGGCGTCTGTGGACTACCGTGTGGAAGCAAGATAGGTTTTGTTTTCCCCGGTAAGTCAGTTCTTGTTGTACAGGTGGATAGTTGTGCCGCCTCTTACAGCTTGAATTCAGCCTGTTTAGCTAGTCGGCTACCGAGGAGATGTTGCGGATTCTTGACGTTCATTCGTGATACCGGAGCCACCGTGGGATTTCTGGACCGGGTTCTTTTCGTGCGAGAGTTTTTCCGACGTTGTTCCAGATGAGCCGGCGAAGCTGAGGGAGCTTAAGGACCAGCTGCAGAGTTTTGGTTTGGGATGTTTTGTGCGTCTGAGTGTTTCGCTTTTGGGAGCTCCGATTTCTGTTCTTCGAGGAGGAAGACGGCAGTTTAAGGTTGTGTATCGACGGATCGTCAATTGAACCGGCTTACGGTGCGGATAGGTATCCTTCATCTCGCCGTGACGATTTCTTCGATCAGCTCCAGAGTGCGAGACATTTCTCTAAGTTTGTTTGGGATCAGGTCATCATTATTGCGGATTCGGAGTGACAGCATTCCGAAGACTGCCTTGTGCGTACTACGGGCTTTGTGTGTTTTTGTGAGTCGTTGGATTCACTGTCGCCTAGCAGCACTCGTAGATATGATGAGCCAGATTTCTGCAGGCCGTTCCTCGACCAGTTTCTGTTGTGTTATTTACGACACTCTGGTTTACTTAATGTGTCTTGAGGGACAGGAGTAGCACTTGAGGATTTGTTATGCAGATACTGGGAGAGCACCAGCAGTTGCTAAATTCTCGGAGTGTTTCTTCAGGCTTGTTTGTGTTGACTCCTAGGTCTTGTAGTCGCGGGAGACGGTTCCGTATGGTTCCGAGGGAGATCGTGGCCGTACAGCTTAGGCCCAGACTTGTGTGCAGGACGGAGATCCGCGGATTGTTGGGCTTAGCAGGGTTTTTACCGCCGTTTCATGCAGGATTGCTAGAGTAGTGCTGCACCGTCGACTGAATGGACTAGAAAGGAGGTTTCTTTTCTTTGGACTGAGGCATGTGTACGGAGTTTTCAGTAGTTGAAGATTCAGTTAACATCTGCATCAGTTCTTTCTTTGCTTTTGGTTCGGGCGACCTTGTTGTTTAACTGTAATGTTTCTTGAGTGGGCTCGAAGGTGTACTGAGGTGACACTATAGAGATATCACTTTTGCTTTCCCTACGTTTGTAGGAAGTACGAGAAGGATATTCCACTCATGATCTGGAGATGGCCGCGGTGGTTTTGCATTGGGGAATTAGAGACACTACTCACTTGAGAGTCGTGTCAGATTTTCCACGGACCGCTAGAGCTTAATGTACATCTCCCTGCAGCGGATGTTGATTGTTGTGTTAGTCTTCTGCAGATTTACAGTTCTTGTGTGATCGTCGAGTATAGCTTAGTTCGTCTCTACGGAGGGGACATCTTGCTCATGTCCGCGCCCGACCACTTTCCTTAAAATCGTTTTCGCGAGACACTGCCCGTCGAGGCTCGTATGTCAGAGATACTTGAGCATATTCGGCTGGGTAATGATTCGGAGACCTTGATTGTGACAATGATGTGCTAAGTTAGGAACGCGTTTGTGTACCTGGTTTCATCGGGTAGAGACGTATAATCCTAGAACATGCACATCTGTCAACCCCCTCTCTGCATTCAAGTTCCACCAGCTTGGGCGTGACTTGTGAGATAGTTACGGGTGGACAGGGATGTAAGGAGGAGTTTCAGGTTTCGTTTCAAGGTGTCAGTCTTGTTGTGTGCTTGGGTCGAGCATCTGAGGCCGGCTGGAGAATTGCAATCTTTTACCTTTCCGAAGCAGGAATGGGAGCAGATCTCCATGAATTTCGTTATGGTTTCCACCTAATTTTGGTTAGGGTGTGACTCCATTCGGATTCTTGTCGTCCGGTTTTACTCAGTTTGCTCAGTTGTTTTGTTAAGTTTGTGTGTTGGTTTGTTTGTTGGTCGTCAGCAGCTTGGGATCGTCACTCGCCATCGTTAGGGTTCTCTTTCGATAGCTATTATCAGGAGACACTCCAATTGGCCACCCCTAGGCTTAGGGGTTAGGTTGTGTCGATCGCCAGCCTGTTGTTTTCTGACTCTGCGTAGGTAGGATTTTGGACCCCAGCTATGTCTGGAGAATTCGGAGTTAGTCCAGTTGTGTTCAGATCAGGATGAGAACTGTCCATTGCAAGCAGATGTCTTATGCGACTGTGCTGATCGCAGGCTTGAGTGCGCAGTGGCAAATCATGGATTCCTATGGACTTTCCGATGAATGACGTGTTGGATTTTGGGAAGCTTGTTCCAGGATTTAGGTCCTTCCGAGATCCTATAAGCGAGTTGGTTTTGTTGCCTTTAATTTGGCACTTCCGCCCAGATTATTGGATTTTCACCCCGTATTCCTTGTGATGATACTTTACAATTGCCTTCTTGACCTTTCTCACATGTTTGCACCAGACCTTTTAGCTGGACGCGATCTTTCGTTCACCAGCAGCCATGTGTGTTAATGGCTCGACAGGTGGAGAAACATCGGTCAAGGGTCTTGCCATCTGTGAAGAGTTTTCTTGGACGTAGCCGTATAGTGAGGTAGTCACTTGGGAGGCTGCGAGCGAGATTTGAGGATTTTAATCTTCTTTTGGAAGGTGCAGGTAACAGTATAAGTTTTAAATTCGGGGACGAATTTCTTTTAAGGGGGGGAGATTGTAACACCTTAGAATGTGTTTTGTAGCTAATTATATTTTAAAATGTGGTTTTTAATAAAAAGTTTACCAAATTAAGTTTTAAATATTTTATCTTATTTAATGTGTATTTTATTATTATTTTGTTAGGCACACACACACTTGTGCATGTAAACTGGGATGTAAATTGAGGTTTAACCATTGCCTAATTTAGTGTTAAGTTTGTATTAAGTGTTTTGGGGTTTAAAGTGTGCATGGTTGTTTTTAATTAAATGAGTTTTGAAAAGGGGATTTTAAACAAACAAATTGTTTGAATTGTTGACTTTTGAGAGAGAGAGATGGGCATGGGAAGCATGGTGTGAGCCATGCCTCATTATGAGGAAAGAGAGAGAGAAGGGGGTGGGGTTTTGGCTTGTTCTCTCATTCTCCTCTCATTTTCCTCACTCTCATTCCCTCACTCACTCTCACAACACTCACACACACACTGCAGAGAGAGAGAGAGAGAGGCAGTGGCAGCAGCAGCAAGCTGCATCAGCAACAGCAGCCCCAGCAACTCAAGAAGACTACAACAACAACTCCATCAACACACACACCCACACTCACCTGGAGCAAGCAGCAGCAGCAGCAATAGCAACAATAACAACAGCAACCATCATCATCATCTCAGCAACAGCTTCATCAACACACACCCACACTTACCTGAAGCACCATCAGCATCATGATCATCTTCAGCAACAGCAACAGTAGCAGAAACAGCAGCATCAGGCAGCAATTGTAGCAGCAGCAGCCCCCAGCACCTGCACACACTTCTTCTCTTGCTCTCTAGGGTTCATTAGGGTATATTTCTGAACCCTATTGCTTGTTTGTGTAGCTTGTGTGTTAATTGCTTCGATTAGTGCTAAATAGCTAAGTTTTGTGCTAAATTATGGTGTTTGAGTGGAATGGTGGTAATTTGTGAATTGTGTTAGCTACCTTAGGTTAATTGAGTGTTAGTAAGGCCACTTGAACTGAGGTTAAGCCAGATTACACTAAAATACCATAGGTTTCCCTTATTGTGCAAATTAGTATTTTTAAGGTGATATTAGTGACATTTGTGATCTGCTGGTGACCCGATGCCTACAGAATAAAATTGGGGAAACTGGAGCATGCTTGCTAGGTATAGATAACACCACCAGAAGTCGAACCCACCCCTCCAAAATCTGGCCGCCAATTTCTCCAGATTGGCCGCAATTTGCGGCCAAGTTGGGGAATTGGGTGTTGGGTTTTTGGCTGTGGGTTCCTGCTGTGTTCTATAGGTCCTTGACATGTCTAGTTTTGTAATATCTTACCTGTAGGAAAATCTGGGACTGTATGTCGCTTTTGTGTTTAGTTGTGTTTGCGCGATACGCGCGATACGTGAGTGGGTTCTGTGATCCAGCGTATCGCCGCGTGTCGCGATGGTTTTTAGACGCGTACACACACGATTCAGCGTATCGTGCACACGCGCGTTTAGTTCGCGACGCGAGTTTCTCGTTTCGTTTCGATATCGCGTTTCGAGAGATATTGGGCTTATATGTGATTTCATGTCGTATTTGCAGGTTTGCAGACGGACACAGCCAGGGGGGAGCAGGTGATAGGATTCATCCAGCGTGGAGTTTAGGTGAGTAGATATAACATCTACAGGGGAATCGCCCGCATGGCGTTATGCGTCTGGGCTAGGATTCAATTACCTGTCGCACATTCTACGTCATTGTAGAATTGCGCCTTACTGCATTTCCTAGATATAGCTACATACTGTGACTAGCAGCCGTAGGACACTGCACACATTATTGACGGTTCATGTTGCACGAGCACGGATTGCATGCTACACACACACCGTCAATAATTGCCATGTCACACACTACCCCTTATCGCTACCATTGCTTACCACACTTGACATCTAGTTTATCGGTATACCTATAGTGTATCATACCTTTAGTGATAGGTATATTTTCACTTGTGATACAGCTACAGGTATACCTCCTACATATTTTACTTATACCGGGAGGGATTTCCTACATATGTTACTATACCCAGGGGGGTATACGACATCAGTTCCTATAGGTAGATACCTATACTTTGCTACACCTGTATGTTATATACATATTCAGTTGTTGTCGCATATTCACAATTACTGATCTTACTTAGCTGTACCTTATCATGATTTCGCATACATCTGGTTCAGCTATATACTTTCGTTTACCTGCTCGCATTCAGATATATCGCATATATTTATTCCTGTATTTATGCATTTTTTATCTGGATTTCATATGATGTTTTCGGGATTTGGGAACCGCGGGAGTTCATGAAATTATGCATACATGAACAACCCGGTTTCCTTGATATGATATTTCGAGCGTCCCCCATGAGTTTTATCGGTGCTGATTCTATGCTCCATACGATGTGTGGTTGCCGTATGAGAGTACATGGTGGGGCCCGGTATGGTTCCCCTCGGCAAGAAGATCGATGGGTTTGCCGATTGAGCCTGGAGGCGGGCGAGTACCTACCGGTGATTGTTTGGACCTGGCAGTTGTCTGGAGGCTACTGGCCAGAGTAGAGAGGTGGATGCGGGATGACCTGTACTGTCGAGGCCGAGGGCCGACACTGCAGACGGACCCCGTGGGCTGTCCGGACTGACGGAGCCCCATATACGAGGATTTCTGTGTCGATGCTTGGCACACGGTTTCATGATATTTCCTTAAACCCCTTTTGTATATATAACAGGGGACTTAGCCGTTGTTATATATACCCTTACACCAATATTAGTGGAATGGGACGCTAATATATGTGTATTGCCCCCATCATATTTATTTCTGTACATATATTTACTTTTAGGATGCTAGAATCTTACTTGAGATTGGACTTGGGATACTAGGTGATTCATTGGGATTTGGACATTGGATATACCTATGTGATTGGTGACTTGTACATTCGGGATATAGGAGATTACTCGACATTGTACATTGAGGAGATGTGAGACTTATATGATGTGAGTGCCCAATGTGGGGCCTGGTTTGAGGATTTGGGATTGGAGTATCTTGGTGGATTGTGATCCTGCCACGACGTCAGGTCTCCGTGGAAAATGACATATTCCACCCTACACCTCACCATTACCTATCTTATGCACAGATTCTTATATTGGTAGTACTTGTAGTGTACCCTTATGATAGTTGCACATTTGTTTTCTCATATCTCTATTGCATAGACATTGCATACTACTATCATGCCATCATTGCTTCACATATTGTTTGTACCTGCTAGTGTACTCTCCCTATTTCAGCATTTCATGATATATTATTATTGTAATCGCATATCTTAGATTCATGCTGTACGTGCATTCCTGCGATTACCTGCATATGTTTTATACTATTCACGAGTTGGCAACTCACCCCCGTTATGCCACAGGTGTTTCAGGTTTCTCCCCAGAGTAGTCGAGGCAGGCTATTCCCCTATCCAGCTATCCAGCTACCATCTTTTGCTACAGATACCGCATCAGCTCACAGTACCATTTTGCATAGGTGGGTTAGA
This sequence comes from Agapanthus africanus, assembly GCA_030015575.1. Taxonomy (NCBI): domain Eukaryota; kingdom Viridiplantae; phylum Streptophyta; class Magnoliopsida; order Asparagales; family Amaryllidaceae; genus Agapanthus; species Agapanthus africanus. Next base: position 583,723,150 of record CM057339.1, on the reverse strand, counting down.
CGGTTATCTGTATTATATTTTGTACTCTCCATCTACTGTTGTATTATTGACATAGAGACTTGGTGAGTACGTAGTGTGTATTATGGTGGATTTGGTGTCTTTATATATACAGCTTTTTCTCTACTGTCCTTATTCTTCTGTTGTACTCATATTGACTAGTCTTTATAAAAAAATGGGGTGTTGCTAAAATTTTAAAGAAAGAAAGGAAGACTTTTAAAGAATTTGGGTTGCGATTTCAATTGTTTTCAAAACTTATATTATCTTTTCCGCATTTCTCATGGTTTAGATTTCTGGGTTTGGCTTTCTTTTACTACATTGCGTCTTTAGGCGTTGCGTAGTATTAGGGCCGTCACGGGCCTATTTTGGGTCGTGACATATACAACGCCAACGGCGAGGATCAAAACTCAAAAGGAACTCAAAACCACCAGAAATATAACGAGCGACTCTAAGGTCGAAAGAATAAACAGCACTGGTCTCTATCTCAAAATAAATACATGTTTGGTTGATGGAACTTCTAGATACAACAGAATAATGATATACAAGATATATAATGAGGGTATGATACAAGTAAACCCACCTACTAGCAAATCACCCGAATGAAACTGGGCCCGCAAGCCGTAAAGAAACCTGTACGGCAAATCTGCAAGAAACTGGGGCACAACGGGGGTGAGTTGCCAACTCGTGAATAGAAAAACATCTACGCACAGAAATCCCATAAATAATGCAACCTAGGTCAATGATCAAAATATATCCTCAAATATAAGTATAACAGGCAGCCTATAACAATGACTAGGGTAATATCTAACCCGAGTATAATTTCATGTGCCCGTGTCAGTGCCTCAGGTAGCAATATATCATATGAATGAGGTATGAATGCATGAAAACAGAATACATGTAAATGAAGATACTGTTTTCATAAATTAGTGAGATTTCCTTCGTATTTTTAAACTGAGGTATCATAATGAAATCAGTATCAACAGTGTCTAGCATCGACACGAAACATAAATCTCACTGTCTCGAAATATCAATGTCTCAATCTCAATATCTTGGGCGCCGTCAGTCCAGACCGGCCCCTACCATCCATCTCAAGACCACGACGGTATCCTCCGGATATCCGACGCGTCGGGTAATATCACCGGTAGGTAATCTGTCCCCTGCCAGGCTCAACGTCAACACCACATTCATCTTGCCCCGGGGTACCATACCGGGCCCACCATGTACCCGTGACGGTTCCTCCACTTCTCGACACGGATCTCCAAAACCACAGCAAACTCATGGTGGACGACACTTTACATCACTAGAAAACCGCAACATTTTATATTTTAAAAGATCATAAGTTGTAAATTTTGCGGCTTTCCCCGAAATCCAGAAATATCATAAATCTCAAGAAATCATCACAAGTGCATATGTCAATGATAATGAACTAGGCATGAACAACTGAATAACAGTATGCATGAAGTGGTAGGTAATAACTACAATGTCTAATATGGCATATAAGGGAAGTACACTAATATCATGTCAAAACTACCAGCTAACAATCTAAGTCAAGCAATTATATTCTCTAAAGTGTACGTGACATGGCAATTACCGATGAAGATGTGTGTGAGCCGGCAAGTAGGTGTACGTGGTACATACGCATCATCGGTAATGGTGCTGGTGTCCTAACAGCATGATATCAATAATGGAATATGCGGCAAAATAAATATGTGAAGCAGAGCGAACAGCAATAATGTGCGGGAGCTGAATACTAGACACAACGATAACTAATCTGCAATAATCTAATATAAGTCCTACGAATGGTGCCTTTTGAAATAACACGAATCATGGGGTTTTGAAAATAGGGGCTGCGGTGTTTTTATGAAAAGATACGTCGTTTTTGAAATATCCGTAGATTCCCTTGAGCTGTCTTTAAAAATGCCCACGATTCGTTAGTTTTTGAAATAGGTAAGAAGTCTAATCTAATCTAACAACTACACTAAACTATACGGCTGAACTAACAAGCTGAACTACAGGTAAGGAAACCGCCTATCATCTGAGTCGATACATATACATACCTGTATATGTATAGTCGGTGATCCCGCCTCAATAATATCATATCCGATACCATATCTATAATCAGGCATCCCAAGTCAAGAGTGCGGATCAATCATCAATATAGCTCGTACGTAAATCCGTCGTACGGCATCCCAATCTGGGTACGGGTCAATATCACATTCATCATACTATTCACCTGGTATCCTCTTTATCAAATATCATGATTGGGGTACTGATCTACGTCTAGTACCATACTGATACCGCCTACGTATGCATGGACGTGTGTGAAACACTACGTCAAGGACCCGCTACAACGTCATGTCGTATCTAAGATACGAACCCTGCTATATTACCGATCTCACGGCCTCAAATCGAATCTCATCGACTCAGCTCAATCCCAAGTATCATCCTCAAATCCGTATGTGAGCACATAGTCCCATACCCATGTGAACACATACTATAAAGAATCCCATGAGCACATATCAATAGGAATGTATGCAAGTATGTATGTGTGTATGTGTAGTGCAACACTTCCCTAGGGTTCGCAACACTAAAATAATCCAACACACCAATATCCATCCTAAGCATCGTTATTAATCCCAAATAACACATAATAATTGTTGGTGTGTATACGCATCCGTATACACCACCACGGACTGCGGGGGTGCTATACGCCATCCACCCGACTTCTCCCCGTAGATATAAATCTACTCACCTAGTCCTCGCTAGCCGGTGCCGACGTCGCCACGCGCTTGCTTGTCGTCTCGAAGTCCACATGGGGGTACCTACATATCATAACGTACCGTATCGCATTAAAACTAAATTCGAAATCGAAACGGCATACGAAAATCAAGTCGGCACGCGTATCACGCATAGGTCCAAACCTATCGCCCACGCATGCAGGAATAGTCAAACCAACCCTCGATGTCGATGTACGAACGTCAAACCATCGAGAAAATCCAATCACACTCATTTGCACATTCACGAACACTAATTTTAATATAAACTAGGTTAAAACTCACAAAAACGCCAATTTCACTTAAAAAGTCATTTTTCCGAAAATCTAGCATGCACAATTCGCCGTTTTTGTACAAAACACGATGTTTAAATGAATGTAGCGGCCAATATATTTATTAAATATCTTAAATAAGTCGTATAAACAATTTCCGGAATTTAATCTCATTAAATTCCAAAAATCCTAATATTCTAGTTTACCAAAAATACCCTTTTTAACAATTTCAAAGCAAAATACACAAAATACAATCTAGCTTAGAATTGCATGATCCAAAGCATTAAACCACACTTAATAAAGTTAATGAAGCCAAGAAAAACCTAATCACATTTTTAATCCCAAGAATTTAGCAAATTTCAAAAACATAGTAAGCAAATTAGCAAAATAACAAAAATTTTAAGCTAGCCATTAGCACTAGCTACTAAACTTGTATTAACATGACAACAAAGCCTAATTATAACACACAACCATACACCAATTTTATAAACCCTAACTTGCATTCAATTTCACAACTTGAATTCCAAAACTTGCAATTAAACTCACATATCCAAATAACACTTAATTAAATTAGCTTAAGAAATTAGTAACAATTTAAGCAACAAAAAGTTTTAGAATTTATACCCAAAAATATATGAAGGTCCACAAGACTCCATGGCCTCCCAAAATGCTCTCTTTTCACAAGGATCCATGCTAAACGGGCTAAGCTAAAATGGGTAGGACTTTGATTTTGATTTTGTGGGATTTTTGGTGGATTTTTGATGCAATTTTTCATGAAGTTTTGAAGGGAAAAGAGAGGGGAAAATGGAGGGGGGGCTGCTGTGGGGAGAAGGAATTTTCGGCCAGAAAAGTGGGTGGGGGAGAGAGAGGGAGGTGAGGAAAATGGGGGGGGACAAGGTCAAGGTCAAACAAAGTCAAAAGTCTAACTACTTCACTCATTTTCTTTTCTTTTCTTTCATTTCTTTTTCCTTGAAAATCAAGTGGGGAAAAATATGGTGGGTGCTGAATTCAGCCATGGGGAGGAGTAAGTGGGGGTGTGTGGGTGTGGGCACGGGTGTGGGGTGATGAAAAATGATAAATACAATACCCCAAACATCCATTTACGCTAAAAAAAAGCCTTTTTTCTTCAATAATTTCTAAACCATTTTGGCAAATGATTTCGTTCCAAAAACCACATGATAAATTTTTATTTAATGTTTTATGATGCACAAAATTTGTTTCAACTCATTCCAATTTGTATTCCCTAATTAAATGTATTAGTGACGGCTTAAAATAATAATAAAATAATATTTTTTTCAGAAAATTTGAAATTTCACCAGCGGCTCAATAAACACCAAATAATAGCAATTACATAGCTAGAATATGTATATTTAATTTTTTATAATAAGATATTTGTATTTTGACTTTTTACAGAAAACCCTCTTATTTTACCGTTTTTCCGAAATTTCACCGAAACGATTTTCAAAACGCTACAATCTCCCCCCCTTAAAAAAATTCGGTCCCCGAATTTAAATTCAAACTCCCCCAATTACTAAAACATCTGAGAAAAAACATCAAGTCGTCGGGGCTCCGAAATTGTAAATACATAAAACAAATCGTAGCGCAGCGCATGCGCTTGAAAAATGAGTATATAACTCAAATCAAAACTCCGTAAAGTATCCCGCGATCATCGGAGTCGTGGAGAAGACATCAATGTCAAATCCAAATCAAAACCAATATGATATAACTCGAAACTATAAATGTAAATATCGAATCTATATCTGTAAGTATCTGAAGGAAATGCATGCCAAATCTCTTTAAGTCGCTGTGCAACGCGTATAACATTGCACAGTGGCGTACGTCTACCATAAGAAAATAACTATATACATATATACCTTTGTTTGAAATGTACGTTCCGCCGTTTTGGAAACAATTTAGAAGGGTCTCCTTGTTTTAAACATTTCGTGTCATATCAGACACGTAGGTAAATACTGAGGCTATAGCTCGCTTTTTGTAAATCCCTTCAATAACTATCAATGCATGCAAAATATATTCAGGTACTGTCCTCTGACTAGTCCTGCTCAGTATGAAAACACATAGCAATATCATAAAAACGTACTACTCTATAAGAAATCAATCCCAAAATATGCACATGAATATTACGTGCGTCTGGTGCGCACGGAAATCAAAATCCATGAATGTCACGACCCGAAAGTACGGAACGTGACTGGCACTTAGATTACGAGACGTCTAAAGGCGTACCGTAACCTAAGTCAGCCAAAGCCCAGAAATCTAACCCAAAATCAAAAGGGAGTGAAGGAAACCTTAAACGAAAACGGTTTTTAAATCAATTAAGTTGCATAGAATCCCTTTTTAAAACATCAAAAATTTCTGAAAATTTCGGCAGAGTCTCCCCTGTATTTTCTATCCCCAAAAATGGGTACAACAAGATAATAAACCTGTAATCATAAAAATGGCATCCCCAAGCGGGAGCTAGCTCTTCGCCCAAGGCGGATCACAACCACATGCAATATATAAGCAATACCAAGAAAAGAGCATAGAGGAAACCCAAAATATCAGAAAACACACGTCGGCTCAAGTGAGCTCGACCCAAAAGAACCACAAATATACAGTCTCTCAGTCTCATCACTAGGTCGCATATACAAAACAACTGGTAGATGGAGAATACTAGATACAATGATAAAGCAAAAAGAAATAAAGTATACTCGCAACCCACCTACGGGCGATGTCGCGAGTCTGAGCAAAAGGAACTGATGACAAGATAGCCCGCCGCTACAAGACTGACGGGTCCGACCTGCAAGACACTGTGGCACAACGGGGGTGAGTTGCCAGCTCGTGAGTAAATATAACATCTAATAAGGCAATCGTAAGAATGCACGCAATGCACCACAACATGCATGTCCATATGTGCTATAATAAGTCTAGTATGCATGCACATGTATGCAATATCTTTTCTAACTCTTTAAGTGTTTTAACTGTTAAAGTTACTGCATTCTTAACTTTTAGAAAACGAATGTCGGCATAATAGCTAAATATCATCAAGAAATCCTCAGAAAACCCGTGTCAAGCATCGACACCAAATAGGAATCATATCTGTCTCAATGTCGGGCTCCGTCAGTCCGGATCGGCCCATATCATAAATCTCACGACTACGGTCGGTATCCTCCGGATATCCGCCGCGCCAGACATCACCGGTAGGTAGTCTTCCCCTGCCAGGCTCATCGTCTACAACTCGATCTTCTTGCCCCGGGGTACCATACCGGGCCCACCATGTACCCGAGACGGTTCCTCCACTCCTCGAATCGGGTCTCGAAATCCAACAGAAAACATGAAAACTCATGGTGGACGACACATACATCACGAGAAAACCGCAACTTTGTTTTAAAAATGATAAATACAAGCTTTTGTTAAATTCTTGCGGTTTTCCCCAAAAATCCATAAATCGCCGCAAAACTGAAATCCTCAAGAAATCATAATGTCCACATGTTATATATGATAAGTATCTATGATATCAATGTATATGATGTGAGAGTTTGGCTAGAAATCTATGTAAATATGATAGTAATGCGAGGTATATGCGTGCGATACAATCTCAAATATCATGCATGAATGCAATGGCGTTACTAAGCTAAACAGGTTTTTATAGTGCACGTGACATGGCAAATACCAAAGGCGTGTGTGTCACATGAATAGTGCGCGTGCAATAGATGCCAATGGTAAGGTGTTCGTGTCCTACGAAATGATATCGCATATGTATATATGAATGTCATATGAATGTCCATGCAATCTAGTATAGGGTTAGCTGTAAGGGTATGCAATGTACATAAATGGATGGCTAGCTAACAATATAATTATTGCATAAAGTAGGGTAATCCTAACTAAGGGGGGGCGCCTCGCGCCATCCAGACGATTCCCCCGTAGATGAATATATCTACTCACCAGAAATCCCCGCTAATCTGATCCGGCCACCGCTTTGCCTTTGCGCGCCGTGTCCGATGTTTCTCCGACCGATCCTATATTTGCACAATACCAAGCATAAGGTTACAACACCTAAAACGATGCAAGTCACTATTACAATTATCGACGCTCTCAATTTAATCATAGCACGCCCTCGGTGCGCGGGAAAACGCACGAAAATCGCTAATTTTTAGCTAAAATCGTCATTTCGGGGAAATCGACAAAACTAAAACCCGGCTAGACAAAACCCCGCGTTCACGCATTCTAATAATCCTATACGAAGCTAATAATATTGCTAACCTAATGCAAATTGAACACATTCTATTTTCTACAAAAATCTAGTAAGCGATTTTCTTACCGATTCGCTACAAACATCGAAATTTATCGATTTAGCAAGCACATAATTACACCATTAACCATTCTAATCAATTAGAAACCCAAAGCCCTAATTTAACTCTAACCCTATGCTTCAAACCCTAATCCATAATCAAATCCCTTACTTGAATTTTCAAAACTAACCATTTCAATGAAATTAATCATTTTAAAATACTAAACTAGCTTAATTAAACTACAAATTAACAACTAGTTTAGGATTATACCTCCCAAGTGAACCCCAACTTGCACTTGCCCTTGAAAGAACCCTCTTTTCACCTTGTTTTGAAACAATTTAGGGTTTGAGAAGAGGTGGAAAAGGATTTAGGTTTGAATTAGTGAAGAAAAGTGTGTATTTTGTGGATTTTGTTGATTTTTTTTGCAAGAATTTGAAGCAAGAAAGAGAGGGGGAAATGGAGGTTCCCTGCTGATTGAGCTCAACCTGAGCAAGAGGGGGAGTGAAGGGAAGAGTTGTGTGGAAAATTCTACACAAAAAGTTATCATTTAAGGTCAATTAATGCATATCACATCAAATTTTACATAAAAACCCCATTTTCATCATTTTTTTCATAATTTTCAAACCCTAAAACTAAAATCTTATAAAGTTATGTTACAATTTATTAACACTCTATTTTAGCTTATAAAGACTCCTAATTAAGAAATTTACCTAATTAAATTTGTATTTATCCCTAATTAAATGTATTTAAAAAGGCTTAAAATAATAAAAAAATAATTAATTACGAAAAAAATTTTATTTAACTAGAAACTTATAAATGACATTTTAGTGACAAAATTATAGTAATATCTTATCTAAATTTTGTATAATTAGGTCTACAATGAAAAATATCTGTTTTGACTTTTTACGGAAAAAGCCGAAAAATTAGCCGATTACCGAAAAACTGCCTATTCGATTTTCGAAGGGTTACAATCTTCCCCCCTTAAAGAAATTCGGTCCCCGAATTTAGAATTTAACTACGCGTACCTTCAAAAAGATGGGGATATCTCTTCCTCATCTCGACCTCGGTCTCCCAGGTGACCTCCTCGCTGTTCGGGCCACGCCAAAGGACTTTGACAGACGGTATGACCTTCGACCTCAATTTCTTCACCTGCCGATCCAAGATGACCACCGGCTGCTCGGTGAAAGAAAGATCACGCTCTAACTGGATCGTCTGGTGCTGAATCGCCTGGGAAGGATCATGAAGGTACTTGCGGAGCATCGAGACATGGAATACGGGGTGAACATCGGGGAAGCTGGGCGGAAGAGCTAACCGATAAGCGACTGAACCAACACGTTCTAGGATCTCGAAAGGACCAACATATCTAGGACTCAGTTTCCCTTTCCGCCCAAATCTCATCACACCTTTCATCGGAGAGACCTTTAGGAAAACATGATCGCCAACAGCGAACTCGAGTCGGCGACGACGCCTGTCAGCATAAGATTTCTGCCTGCTCTGTGCCGCTCTCATCCTGTCCCGAATCAGCTGTATTTTCTCGGTCGTCTCCTGTACGATCTGCGGCCCCAAAATACTGCTCTCCCTGAGCTCTGTCCAACATACCGGCGATCGACATCTCCTCCCATATAAAGCCTCGAAAGGTGCCATCTGAATCGTCTCTTGAAAGCTATTATTGTAGGAAAACTCGATCAAAAGCAAATGACGATCCCAGCTACCACCAAAATCTAAAACACAAGCTCTGAGCATGTCCTCAAGAGTCTGAATCGTACGCTCCGACTGACCGTCAGTCTGAGGATGAAAGGCTGTGCTAAAACTCAATCGGGTGCCCAAAGCTTCCTGGAGTTTCTGCCACAATCGGCTGGTAAACTGGGTGCCACGGTCGGACACGATGCAAGTCGGAACACCATGCAGTCGCACTATCTCATCAATATAAACCTGGGCGTACTGAGAAAATCCAAAAGTGGTCTTCACTGGCAGAAAGTGAGCCGCTTTCGTCAGTCGATCAACAATCACCCAGATAGAGTCGTACCCTCGACTGGTCCTGGGTAGACCCACCACGAAGTCCATGGAGACCTGCTCCTACTTCCACTCAGGGATGGGCAAAGGCTGTAACTCGCCGGCTGGCCTCTGGTGCTCGGCCTTGACTTGCTGACAAGTCAGGCATCTCGACACAAAATCTGTAACATCCTTCTTCATCCCGTCCCACCAATAAACCTCTCTCAAATCACGGTACATCTTGGTGGAACCTGGATGCACACTGTATACGGATCTATGTGCCTCCTCGAGAATATCACGCCTCAGTCCCTCTGAATCTGGCACACACAGTCGAGTCCCAAATCGAAGTATCCCCTGATCATCAATCACGAACTCAGAAACTCTGCCCTGCCGAATCTGCTCAATAATCTCCAAGATACGGGCATCGCCGGACTGTGCCTCGCGGATACGGTCAAGTAACTGTGGGCGTGCTCTGAAATGGGCCAGCTGTCCCCCTGTAGGAGTAAACTCGAACTGCACTCTGCTATCACATAACACCTGCCAATCCGCCGTCGACTGCATCTGTACTGCGCTCAAACAAGATAGGCTACCTCCGGGCCTCCTACTCAAAGCATCTGCCACCACATTCGCCTTGCCCGGATGGTATAAAATCTCGCAGTCATAATACTTCACCAACTCCATCCAACGGCGCTGCCTCAGGTTCAAATCTCGTTGCTGGAAGATATATTTCAAACTCTTGTGGTCAGTGAATATCTGGCACGACTCACCGTATAGGTAATGTCTCCAGATCTTGAGTGCAAATACCACAGCAGCCATCTCTAAATCATGGGTGGGGTAGTTCTGCTCGTGTTTCCTCAGCTGTCGAGAAGCATACGCGATAACTCTGTCGTGCTGCATCAATACACATCCCAGCCCCACTCTAGAAGCATCACAATATACCACGAACCCTCCTGATCCTGAAGGCAATGCTAACACTGGTGCAGTAGTCAGACGAGTCTTCAACTGCTGGAAGCTATCCTCACATGCCTGGGTCCAATCAAAAGGAACCCCCTTCCGGGTCAACCCGGTCAACGGTGCAGCAATGCGGGAGAAATCCTGGACGAAACGTCGATAATAGCCGGCCAGACCTAGAAAACTGCGAACCTCTGTGACTGATACCGGTCTAGGCCAACGCTGAACTGCCTCGATCTTCTTCGGGTCCACGCAAATACCATCTCTCGTCACCACATGACCCAAGAAATCGACACTGTCTAGCCAGAATGCGCACTTGGAGAATTTGGCGAACAGCTGATGCTCCCTCAAAGTCTGCAATGTGACACGTAAGTGCTGCTCATGCTCCTCCCGGCTCCGAGAATAAACCAAGATGTCGTCAATGAACACAATGATGAACTGATCAAGATACGGCCTGAATACGCGGTTCATCAAATCCATAAAAGCTGCCGGGGCATTGGTGAGCCCGAACGACATCACCAAGAACTCATAATGACCATATCGAGTACGGAAAGCTGTCTTCGGAATATCCTCCTTCCGAACCCGCAACTGGTGATAACCTGATCGTAAGTCAACCTTCGAGAAGAACCCTGCACCCTGGAGCTGATCGAATAAGTCATCAATGCGGGGTAGGGGATACCTGTTCCGTACAGTAACCCGGTTCAGCTGACGATAATCAATGCATAAACGCATACTTCCGTCCTTCTTCTTAACAAACAAGACGGGAGCACCCCAAGGTGACACACTCGGTCTGATAAGCCCTTTGTCCAGCAAGTCCTGTAACTGATCCTTTAGCTCTCTCAGCTCCGCCGGGGCCATCCAATAAGGAGGTATAGAGATAGGCCCCGTGCCAGGGATCAAGTCAATACAGAACTCAATCTCGCGCTCTGGTGGCAGACCAGGCAGCTCGTCAGGGAATACATCAGGAAACTCTCTCACAACAGGGACCTGGTCCAACGGAACCTCTGTGGAGCTAGTATCACAAACATAAGCTAAGAATCCCTGACACCCTTTCCTTAAGAGCTGACCAGCGCGAAGAGAAGAAATCAAGCTGGGAAGGGTAGCACTACGATCTCCCTGAATAATAAGAACCGGCTCACCAGGAAAACTGAATCTGACTGCTTTTTCACGGCAGTCCACAGATGCATAACAGGTGGCTAGCCAGTCCATACCAAGAAGAACGTCAAAGTCTAGCATATCGAGGAGAATCAAATCTACTGAAGAATCTCTCTCCCCGATACGAACGGAACAAGATCGGTACACAAAACGGGCAACAAAAGACTCGCCTACCGGGGTAATAACGACAAGCGGCTGATCTAACGGAGAAGACTCTCGGCCCAACCTCGGTGCAAAATACGTGGAAACATAGGAATGTGTGGAGCCTGGATCAAATAATACCCGTGCATCAAAGGAACATACTGGTAGAGTACCTGTCATGACGGCATTGGATGCCTGTGCATCCTGAGGAGTCAATGCGAACACTCGGGCCTGTCCACCACTAATAGCTGGCTGTCCTCTACCTCTACCTCGGCCTCTGCCTCTGTCTCTGTCGCCTCGTCCTCTCTGAACCGGACCGCCACGCCCACGGCCTCTAGAAGCATCTGGCTGGCGTGAAGCATCATCAGGAGTAGGAAGTAAAGCTCTCTGAGAAGGTGGTGAGGGTGGTAAGGTCACATGCGGGACTGTCGCCGTGCCCGGACGTCCCATGGTACAGTCTCTGATACGGTGGTACTGACTCCCGCACCGAAAACATCCTGGAGACGACTGCTGGGTCTGTGGATATGAACCAAATAACTGACCTCGTCTCAATCCTCTGCCTCCGCCATCTCCCGGAAAGAATCTATCACGACGTCTGCCCATCTGCCGCTGAGCTGGCGTATCAGTACGGATCCTCTTCGGCCCAGAAACGATCGGAGTCTCCGAAATACGCTCCTCCAAAAGTAAGGCTGCATCCATCGCGGCAGCGTATGTATCAAAGTGCTGGGTGCCGATGGCAAGGAATAGCTGTGTATCAAGCCCTCGTACAAACCTCTTTATTCTCTTCTCTTCTGTGTCGACTAGGTACGGTGCATATCGAGACAACTGGGTAAACTGTATATCATACTCCGACACTGTCATCCCAGGAGTCTTACGCAAAGACTCAAAACTACGGGCCCGAGCATCTCGGACACTCTCCGGAAGAAAACGGGCAAGAAATGCAGATGTAAACTCATCCCAGGTCATAGAAGGCAGACCTGCAGCTCGGCCTCTCTCTACTGAGTCGTACCATGTCTGGGCAAGACCCTCCAGACGAAAACTCGCAAACTCCACCAATCTATCCTCAGAACACCTCAACGAACGGCCAATCCGTGCCATCCTATCGAGAAATGTCTGTGGGTCCTCTGTCGCATCTGTACCGGTAAAAGCTGGGGGTCCCAATCTCATGAACTCCTGTAGTGAAACAGGAATAGTCTCCGTAGTAGCAGCAGGAGTGACCATCTGTGCAGCAGGTACGATCGTGGTCTGTGGGGTGGAAGGAACGTCCTCGGATCTCTGTGCCCGGCTGGACTCAACTAAAGATCCCATCATCTGCCGCAACTCTTGCATGCCGGCCTCTAATCTGGCAATACGGTCAGGATAAGGCGGATCAGTAGGACCCTGAGGGGTAGGTGTATCCTCCCGCTCGATCCTCGCCTCAGACGAGCCCGCTCGAATCTCATCCCTAGCGGCAGCCCGCTGAGCTCTCGTAGTCTTTGGCGGCATCGAAGCTGAATAATAAACAGGACTGATAAGATCATTGCAATTGAATTAAGGAATGCAAGGAATCAAGAAAGGAAATACAAGCAATTATGTCCTAAGGTCACTTAGGCGGAGTACCGTATCGTAAGTATGCCGCGGATCATACCCACGCTACGCCACTCTGCTTAAGTCACCTACTCCATCTACCAAGGTCGTCCTACACTCAAAAAGGTAAAACCTACGCTCTGATACCAACTTTGTCACGACCCGAAAGTACGGAACGTGACTGGCACTTAGATTACGAGACGTCTAAAGGCGTACCGTAACCTAAGTCAGCCAAAGCCCAGAAATCTAACCCAAAATCAAAAGGGAGTGAAGGAAACCTTAAACGAAAACGGTTTTTAAATCAATTAAGTTGCATAGAATCCCTTTTTAAAACATCAAAAATTTCTGAAAATTTCGGCAGAGTCTCCCCTGTATTTTCTATCCCCAAAAATGGGTACAACAAGATAATAAACCTGTAATCATAAAAATGGCATCCCCAAGCGGGAGCTAGCTCTTCGCCCAAGGCGGATCACAACCACATGCAATATATAAGCAATACCAAGAAAAGAGCATAGAGGAAACCCAAAATATCAGAAAACACACGTCGGCTCAAGTGAGCTCGACCCAAAAGAACCACAAATATACAGTCTCTCAGTCTCATCACTAGGTCGCATATACAAAACAACTGGTAGATGGAGAATACTAGATACAATGATAAAGCAAAAAGAAATAAAGTATACTCGCAACCCACCTACGGGCGATGTCGCGAGTCTGAGCAAAAGGAACTGATGACAAGATAGCCCGCCGCTACAAGACTGACGGGTCCGACCTGCAAGACACTGTGGCACAACGGGGGTGAGTTGCCAGCTCGTGAGTAAATATAACATCTAATAAGGCAATCGTAAGAATGCACGCAATGCACCACAACATGCATGTCCATATGTGCTATAATAAGTCTAGTATGCATGCACATGTATGCAATATCTTTTCTAACTCTTTAAGTGTTTTAACTGTTAAAGTTACTGCATTCTTAACTTTTAGAAAACGAATGTCGGCATAATAGCTAAATATCATCAAGAAATCCTCAGAAAACCCGTGTCAAGCATCGACACCAAATAGGAATCATATCTGTCTCAATGTCGGGCTCCGTCAGTCCGGATCGGCCCATATCATAAATCTCACGACTACGGTCGGTATCCTCCGGATATCCGCCGCGCCAGACATCACCGGTAGGTAGTCTTCCCCTGCCAGGCTCATCGTCTACAACTCGATCTTCTTGCCCCGGGGTACCATACCGGGCCCACCATGTACCCGAGACGGTTCCTCCACTCCTCGAATCGGGTCTCGAAATCCAACAGAAAACATGAAAACTCATGGTGGACGACACATACATCACGAGAAAACCGCAACTTTGTTTTAAAAATGATAAATACAAGCTTTTGTTAAATTCTTGCGGTTTTCCCCAAAAATCCATAAATCGCCGCAAAACTGAAATCCTCAAGAAATCATAATGTCCACATGTTATATATGATAAGTATCTATGATATCAATGTATATGATGTGAGAGTTTGGCTAGAAATCTATGTAAATATGATAGTAATGCGAGGTATATGCGTGCGATACAATCTCAAATATCATGCATGAATGCAATGGCGTTACTAAGCTAAACAGGTTTTTATAGTGCACGTGACATGGCAAATACCAAAGGCGTGTGTGTCACATGAATAGTGCGCGTGCAATAGATGCCAATGGTAAGGTGTTCGTGTCCTACGAAATGATATCGCATATGTATATATGAATGTCATATGAATGTCCATGCAATCTAGTATAGGGTTAGCTGTAAGGGTATGCAATGTACATAAATGGATGGCTAGCTAACAATATAATTATTGCATAAAGTAGGGTAATCCTAACTAAGGGGGGGCGCCTCGCGCCATCCAGACGATTCCCCCGTAGATGAATATATCTACTCACCAGAAATCCCCGCTAATCTGATCCGGCCACCGCTTTGCCTTTGCGCGCCGTGTCCGATGTTTCTCCGACCGATCCTATATTTGCACAATACCAAGCATAAGGTTACAACACCTAAAACGATGCAAGTCACTATATACAATTATCGACGCTCTCAATTTAATCATAGCACGCCCTCGGTGCACGGGAAAACGCACGAAAATCGCTAATTTTTAGCTAAAATCGTCATTTCGGGGAAATCGACAAAACTAAAACCCGGCTAGACAAAACCCCGCGTTCACGCATTCTAATAATCCTATACGAAGCTAATAATATTGCTAACCTAATGCAAATTGAACACATTCTATTTTCTACAAAAATCTAGTAAGCGATTTTCTTACCGATTCGCTACAAACATCGAAATTTATCGATTTAGCAAGCACATAATTACACCATTAACCATTCTAATCAATTAGAAACCCAAAGCCCTAATTTAACTCTAACCCTATGCTTCAAACCCTAATCCATAATCAAATCCCTTACTTGAATTTTCAAAACTAACCATTTCAATGAAATTAATCATTTTAAAATACTAAACTAGCTTAATTAAACTACAAATTAACAACTAGTTTAGGATTATACCTCCCAAGTGAACCCCAACTTGCACTTGCCCTTGAAAGAACCCTCTTTTCACCTTGTTTTGAAACAATTTAGGGTTTGAGAAGAGGTGGAAAAGGATTTAGGTTTGAATTAGTGAAGAAAAGTGTGTATTTTGTGGATTTTGTTGATTTTTTTTGCAAGAATTTGAAGCAAGAAAGAGTGGGGGAAATGGAGGTTCCCTGCTGATTGAGCTCAACCTGAGCAAGAGGGGGAGTGAAGGGAAGAGTTGTGTGGAAAATTCTACACAAAAAGTTATCATTTAAGGTCAATTAATGCATATCACATCAAATTTTACATAAAAAACCCCATTTTCATCATTTTTTTCATAATTTTCAAACCCTAAAACTAAAATCTTATAAAGTTATGTTACAATTTATTAACACTCTATTTTAGCTTATAAAGACTCCTAATTAAGAAATTTACCTAATTAAATTTGTATTTATCCCTAATTAAATGTATTTAAAAAGGCTTAAAATAATAAAAAAATAATTAATTACGAAAAAAAATTTATTTAACTAGAAACTTATAAATGACATTTTAGTGACAAAATTATAGTAATATCTTATCTAAATTTTGTATAATTAGGTCTACAATGAAAAATATCTGTTTTGACTTTTTACGGAAAAAGCCGAAAAATTAGCCGATTACCGAAAAACTGCCTATTCGATTTTCGAAGGGTTACAATGAATGTGCCATACATGCGCACAGAAACAACATTTAAGTGCATCGGGTGTGCACGAAACATCTGTCGTAGGCAACAGGTGTGCCTGACAGCAAAATCAGGTGCATCTGACATGCACAAAAAAAATCTCGATTTAGTGCATCTGGTGTGCACCAAATCGCATCTTGTAACAGGCGCCCAACAGGCGCTAAAAATCCAATCCGGTGCATAAAATGCACAAAACAAATGTCGAGCATCACCCTCGAAATCGAAATCCAGTGTATCCAAGTGCACAAAATATATGTCACTGCACTGCCTGCATATATAAACTATACAGAGTGTAGGAACCAAATCGCGTGCGTGCATACGCACAAAATCAACTCAACTGTTTAAAACCGTAAAATCACAAACATGTGAAACTAAAGCACGAAAACGATATCGAGTGCAACACTGTGCAAAGATCGTAAATCCTCAATCATCAAAATCAAATCATACGAATAAATCACCCAAAACATCGAAATTAATAATGGCGGAATAGTATAGCTCAAGTGCATCCTCTAAGAATCTCGGGCCAACTGTCGCGGTCACTAATAGGACGTCTCGTCGATGATCATGAACTCTGGCCTGCTGGTGTGCGTAACCATGACCACTCCTGGGTCAAGGTCTTCACTGTGAATTACCAATCATTCGGTCCATCGGCTCATCGGCCCTGTCAGGTGTGCTAACGGGGACGATTCCGTTCTGGCACTTCTCTGGTCATCTCTTGGTCAATCATCGCGACCACTCGTAAGACAGCATATCACTGGCGTCGGCCTCTGGCTCTCTGAATGTACGTGACACATCTGACCCTGGGTGCAAGTATCATTGCAGCAGTGTCCTGGAAGAAATCCTGCTCACGGTCTCTTCCATGTCTCGTCTCTGCCAACTGTCCGGAAGTCATCGTCCTTTCCTATATCTGTATCTTGCTCCGGAATGGATGCATACCCATCGCGACCTCTTCTGGAAGGTATATCCAGTACTCTGCCTCGGCATGCGTATCGCATCTCTGATATCGGCGGAGTGGAACGTCATCTCATATAGATCTGGTGCGAACCTCTTACTCCACTTTTCTCTAATGTCGTCTGCTTTGGACTCGTCTCGTCGTGGCTGCATGGACTGAGCTCCAACGACTATCCTGGTATCTGGAGTCTCCCAAGAATGCGTCTCACCACCTAGCATCCAATTGAAGTCGAACCATTCGATCGATTCGTCAAAACCTCATAATCCCCCAAGAGCTCAACCTCTTGGGCACAGTTTAATAGTATCG
Source organism: Agapanthus africanus (assembly GCA_030015575.1). Taxonomy (NCBI): domain Eukaryota; kingdom Viridiplantae; phylum Streptophyta; class Magnoliopsida; order Asparagales; family Amaryllidaceae; genus Agapanthus; species Agapanthus africanus. Next base: position 583,705,499 of record CM057339.1, on the reverse strand, counting down.
AATACATACCACAGCATCGGTGGTCCAGCCGTAGAAGGGCAAACCCAAGCCTCACTAATGGCGCCGTAGAACTGCCGCAAACCCGAAGGTTCAAAGGCTTTCACACGGTCATTAAGTCGAGTTAGGGTTTCATTCTTCTAGAGGGACCATAGAATTGCCTGCATGTCTTTCCGACTACTTTAAACTTGGATAAATAGGTTTCTGACATTCGATCGTCTCTGTCGACTCCCAACGTCTCCGCGTGAAGTCGTCTCTAGCTGGAAGCAATCTATCTGATGACCTCACATCGGGGTAGGCGAACGAACCACATGTCCTAGTCATTCCTCCTAAGGTGACTAGAGACCTTCTATCATCTCTTAGTACAACTCGTTCTGCACTAACTCTAGCATCTGGGGCAATACCTCGTCGTTCGCGGCAATAACTGGCTCGCTCGTCTGCACGCTGAACAGTGCCTCGATCATCAGGAGTAAGCAACACACCAACGGTCATCAAAATCTGGCTGGCCTCTGTCAGTGGCTCAATCCTCTAGTGTCGATAAGAACATCCGAGTAACCTCATAAAGGCGATCCTCCAAACGCTCGCGGCGCGGAAACACAGTAAAAAGACACATCTCTGCAATCGTGTGTCGCCGGAATTTCGCCCTGGTCAGTCCTCGTTCGTGACGAGCTTGTGCTGACCGCAACTCTAGCCGTAGCTCTCCCTGCCGGTAACCGTAGCAGCAAAACCAAACTGGTACCGATGAGGCTAGATCAGGAAGGAATATAATACTGAACAAGGAAATGTACATCCTAAGGCTTCATAAGTGGAGTGGCGTGTCGTAAATATGTCGCGGAACATACCAACGGTACGTCACTCTACTTTAGTCACCTATTCCATCAACCAAGGGTCATCCTACGCTCCGAAAGTTAAAACCTAACGCTCTGATACCAACTTTGTCACGACCCGAAAGTACGGAACATGACCGGCACTTAAACTACGAACGTCTCGAGGCGTAAGTAATCTAAGTAAACCGAAAACCCAGAAATCCAAACCAAGAAAAGTAGTGGAGTGCAGGAAAACCAATTTAAAACAAGTAGTTTTAATAGCATAAGCCAAATTATGCGGTTTTTAAGAACATCAAAATTTACTGAAAATTTCGGCAGAGTCTCCTTTGTAAAAACTGGCTCCCAAACGGGATACAACATGAATAGTATACGAAATCAATAAAAAGGCATCCCCAAGCGGGAGCTAGCTCTTCGTCAATCGACGGTCACAACCACACAAGCAAAATAATATACAACGCCAACGGCGAGGATCAAAACTCAAAAGGAACTCAAAACCACCAGAAATATAACGAGCGACTCTAAGGTCGAAAGAATAAACAGCACTGGTCTCTATCTCAAAATAAATACATGTTTGGTTGATGGAACTTCTAGATACAACAGAATAATGATATACAAGATATATAATGAGGGTATGATACAAGTAAACCCACCTACTAGCAAATCACCCAAATGAAACTGAGCCCGCAAGCCGTAAAGAAACCTGTACGGCAAATCTGCAAGAAACTGGAGCACAACGGGGGTGAGTTGCCAACTCGTGAATAGAAAAACATCCACGCACAGAAATCGCATAAATAACGCAACCTAGGTCAATGATCATAATATATCCTCAAATATAAGTATAACAGGTAGCCTAAAACAATGACTAGGGTAATATCTAACCCGAGTATAATTTCATGTGCCCGTGTCAGTGCCTCAGGTAGCAATATATCATATGAATGAGGTATGAATGCATGAAAACAGAATACATGTAAATGAAGAAACTGTTTTCATAAATTAGTGAGATTTCCTTCGTATTTTTAAACTGAGGTATCATAATGAAATCAGTATCAACAGTGTCTAGCATCGACACGAAACATAAATCTCACTGTCTCGAAATATCAATGTCTCAATCTCAATATCTAGGGCGCCGTCAGTCCAGGCCGGCCCCTACCATCCATCTCAAGACCACGACGGTATCCTCCGGATATCCGACGCGTCGGGTAATATCACCGGTAGGTAATCTGTCCCCTGCCAGGCTCAACGTCAACACCACATTCATCTTGCCTCGGGGTACCATACCGGGCCCACCATGTACCCGTGACGGTTCCTCCACTCCTCGACACGGATCTCCAAAACCACAGCAAACTCATGGTGGACGACACTTTACATCACTAGAAAACCGCAACATTTTATATTTTAAAAGATCATAAGTTGTAAATTTTGCGGCTTTCCCCGAAATCCAGAAATATCATAAATCTCAAGAAATCATCACAAGTGCATATGTCAATGATAATGAACTAGGCATGAACAACTGAATAACAGTATGCATGAAGTGGTAGGTAATAACTACAATGTCTAATATGGCATATAAGGGAAGTACACTAATATCATGTCAAAACTACCAGCTAACAATCTAAGTCAAGCAATTATATTCTCTAAAGTGTACGTGACATGGCAATTACCGATGAAGATGTGTGTGAGCCGGCAAGTAGGTGTACGTGGTACATACGCATCATCGGTAATGGTGCTGGTGTCCTAACAGCATGATATCAATAATGGAATATGCGGCAAAATAAATATGCGAGGCAGAGCGAACAGCAATAATGTGCGGGAGCTGAATACTAGACACAACGATAACTAATCTGCAATAATCTAATATAAGTCCTACGAATGGTGCCTTTTGAAATAACACGAATCATGGGGTTTTGAAAATAGGGGCTACGGTGTTTTTATGAAAAGATACGTCGTTTTTGAAATATCCGTAGATTCCCTTGAGCTGTCTTTAAAAATGCCCACGATTCGTTAGTTTTTGAAATAGGTAAGAAGTCTAATCTAATCTAACAACAACACTAAACTATACGGCTGAACTAACAAGCTGAACTACAGGTAAGGAAACCGTCTATCATCTGAGTCGATACATATACATACCTGTATATGTATAGTCGGTGATCCCGCCTCAATAATATCATATCCGATACCATATCTATAATCAGGCATCCCAAGTCAAGAGTGCGGATCAATCATCAATATAGCTCGTACGTAAATCCGTCGTACGACATCCCAATCTGGGTACGGGTCAATATCACATTCATCATACTATTCACCTGGTATCCTCTTTATCAAATATCATGATCGGGGTACTGATCTACGTCTAGTACCATACTGATACCGCCTACGTATGCATGGACGTGTGTGAAACACTACGTCAAGGACCCGCTACAACGTCATGTCGTATCTAAGATACGAACCCTGCTATATTACCGATCTCACGGCCTCAAATCGAATCTCATCGACTCAGCTCAATCCCAAGTATCATCCTCAAATCCGTATGTGAACACATAGTCCTATACCCATGTGAACACATACTATAAAGAATCCCATGAGCACATATCAATAGGAATTTATGCAAGTATGTATGTGTGTATGTGTAGTGCAACACTTCCATAGGGATCGCAACACTAAAATAATCCAACACACCAATATCCATCCTAAGCATCGTTATTAATCCCAAATAACACATAATAATTGTTGGTGTGTATACGGATCCGTATACACCACCACGGACTGCGGGGGTGCTATACGCCATCCACCCGACTTCTCCCCGTAGATATAAATCTACTCACCTGGTCCTCGCTAGCCGGTGCCGACGTCGCCACGCGCTTGCTTGTCGTCTCGAAGTCCACATGGGGGTACCTACATATCATAACGTACCGTATCGCATTAAAACTAAATTCGAAATCGAAACGGCATACGAAAATCAAGTCGGCACGCGTATCACGCATAGGTCCAAACCTATCGCCCACGCATGCAGGAATAGTCAAACCAACCCTCGATGTCGATGTACGAACGTCAAACCATCGAGAAAATCCAATCACACTCATTTGCACATTCACGAACACTAATTTTAATATAAACTAGGTTAAAACTCACAAAAACGCCAATTTCACTTAAAAAGTCATTTTTCCGAAAATCTAGCAAGCACAATTCGCCGTTTTTGTACAAAACACGATGTTTAAATGAATGTAGCGGCCAATATATTTATTAAATATCTTAAATAAGTCGTATAAACAATTTCCGGAATTTAATCTCATTAAATTCCAAAAATCCTAATATTCTAGTTTACCAAAAATACCCTTTTTAAAAATTTCAAAGCAAAATACACAAACTATAATCTAGCTTAGAATTGCATGATCCAAAGCATTAAACCACACTTAATAAAGTTAATGAAGCCAAGAAAAACCTAATCACATTTTTAATCCCAAGAATTTAGCAAATTTCAAAAACCTAGTAAGCAAATTAGCAAAATAACAAAAATTTTAAGCTAGCCATTAGCACTAGCTACTAAACTTGTATTAACATGACAACAAAGCCTAATTATAACACACAACCATACACCAATTTTATAAACCCTAACTTGCATTCAATTTCACAACTTGAATTCCAAAACTTGCAATTAAACTCACATATCCAAATAACACTTAATTAAATTAGCTTAAGAAATTAGTAACAATTTAAGCAACAAAAAGTTTTAGAATTTATACCCAAAAATATATGAAGGTCCACAAGACTCCATGGCCTCCCAAAATGCTCTCTTTTCACAAGGATCCATGCTAAACGGGCTAAGCTAAAATGGGTAGGACTTTGATTTTGATTTTGTGGGATTTTTGGTGGATTTTTGATGCAATTTTTCATGAAGTTTTGAAGGGAAAAGAGAGGGGAAAATGGAGGGGGGGCTGCTGTGGGGAGAAGGAATTTTCGGCCAGAAAAGTGGGTGGGGGAGAGAGAGGGAGGTGAGGAAAATGGGGGGGGACAAGGTCAAGGTCAAACAAAGTCAAAAGTCTAACTACTTCACTCATTTTCTTTTCTTTTCTTTCATTTCTTTTTCCTTGAAAATCAAGTGGGGAAAAATATGGTGGGTGCTGAATTCAGCCATGGGGAGGAGTAAGTGGGGGTGTGTGGGTGTGGGCACAGGTGTGGGGTGATGAAAAATGATAAATACAATACCCCAAACATCCATTTACGCTAAAAAATGCCTTTTTTCTTCAATAATTTCTAAACCAATTTGGCAAATGATTTCGTTCCAAAAACCACATGATAAATTTTTATTTAATGTTTTATGATGCACAAAATTTGTTTCAACTCATTCCAATTTGTAATTTTCCCTAAATAAATGTATTAGTGACGGCTTAAAATAATAATAAAATAATATTTTTTCAGAAAATTTGAAATTTCACCAGCGGCTCAATAAACACCAAATAATAGCAATTACATAGATAGAATATGTATATTTAATTTTTTATAATAAGATATTTGTATTTTGACTTTTTACAGAAAACCCCCTTATTTTACCGTTTTTCCGAAATTTCACCGAAACGATTTTCAAAACGCTACACAAACACCCTAAACTAAAGTGCTAGTCTAGTAGAGTATGATGAAATAGGAAATGGGTACACTTTAGAATTTCTTTTCTCACTATCATTATCTCTCTTTATCAAACCCTAGCAAGAATTTGAAGGAGGAAGAAGATGAGCTCAAAATGAGAATGAAAACTAATCAAGAGTGAGAGAGAGCTAACCATGGTGAGTGAGTATCATATATACTAACGCATGTAGAGACTTAATCATGGCTAAGTGTGATGGTTAGGTTAACAAAAATCCAATGTAAAAACAAACTTAGTGGATTTTAGTCAATGCATCCACAAGCTTCCACAAGCTTCATGCATTTTCTAATTTTCCACTAATTTTGTAATTACTTTAAATACATTAAACCCAACATAACAAATAGCATGGTGTAAGTCTCATACACCCATGAATGTTGTATCAACAACCATGATACAAAAAGAAAACACATTTTAATATATATCACATATATATTAAGTTGTGCACAAGTGAGAAAAACAAATGCTTAAGTGAACCAATGTTAGTTAATGTAAATTAGTATATCACATATACAATTATACACTAAATTATTAAATCAACATTTGACTTAATAATCTGGTTATATCACATATAACCGACTAACATCCAATGTATCGACTTATCGAATCAACCATTGATTCGATAACCTGGTTATATCACATATAACCGATCGATACAAACATCGCGAGAATAGAATACGGTATCACATACTCGTATTATTCTCGGTCCCGCACATATCACATATGCGCTCCTATTTCGTTTTGCCTGAGCCAGTAAAACCTCTATGTAGGACTCTAAAGACTCGTCAATACGCCGGCAGTAGGTGATGATCATATCAAGCACCCACAAGCCGTCAGCGGTACTAGCTGGACGTAACGGCTACCCGGGTATTGAGCGATCAGAAGATCAGCAAGCAAGCCCGCTCCAACTCCTGCAAAAAGCCTGACATTGATACTACCGTACAGTCCGGTCTCCTCGTCTGATATGTCACATATCAAGTCTAGGGGTGGTAAACGTCAAACCCTAATAACCGATAAATCATGTCGATACGAGGCTCATTACGGGTCGAGAAACTACTGGTAACACTTACCAGTAAATCTCTAAACCAGCCCTGGCCAGGGACTTCCCTGTTATGGCTAATCGAGCATAGCGCAACATCAACCCCCAATACCGGGAGAGACGAAACCCCTCCTATCGCTCATTGCCTCCATGTGACTCGGGACTGTACCCAAAAATCACCGTTTTGCACGCCCTCTTGGACGTGGTAAGGTGGAAATCAAAGCACAGTGGGAATCATACAAAACTCTATGACGATCTCGGGTCTACAGACTAACCTGTACCAGTGTCACCAGAGAACTGCCATCTGACGTAAGGTATAATACCATCTGGGAGTTCTTGGCGAGTCCGTCCAGTGTACCCAGTCTACACTGAGCACCCGTATATCATCTCTGATGTCAAACACCAATGGATATAGGATCATCCATCGCCCATCTACATGGGTTGAGAAGGTATACGCTAGTCTACTCTGGTATATCGATGCCCCGTCTCGATACACCCACGACTAGGGACCTTGAAGGATGTACTTATGGACTACCATGTCCCCACTAGTATGATCCGCATCATAGTCCGGGTAGTCAAGTACACATCCTAAGGGCTTTACCAACATGTGACAGAGAGACAATCAGTGTACACGTTAAGATAAAGAGTAACCAGATAGCATATTATCATGTCGAGCAAGAAAGTCCTCCCTATATATGTCCACGCATCCACTACAATATACATCTCATGTATAGTAATGGCCTCTATGGCATACATATAACTAACACAGGTCCCTAGTCGTAGGATTATCGAGACGGGGCATCGATACTCCGGAGTAGACTAGCGTATACGCTTCTCATCCCAGCAGGGGAGATGGTCTGTCCCACAGCTATTAGTACGTCGTACTGGAGATAGTATGCGGGTGCTCGTTAGGTTACGAGTACACTGGAAAGAACTCGTCGGGAACTGTTGGTTGGTACTATACCCATCGTCAGATAACAGTTCCCAGGTGACAGGAGTACAGCTTAGTCCGTCGACTTGACACTTGCTACTTCGCCTCGAGTGTGTTCCCACTGTACTTTGATTACTACCCTACCACGGCTCAAAGGAGTCGTGCAAACAGGTAGTAGTTGGGTGCAGTCCCGAAGCACTTGGAGGCAGTAGCGGTTAGATAGGATTCGTCTCTCCCGGTATTTGGAGTTGATATCGCGTTGTGTCTAGGAGAGCCATTACACAAAGTCCCTGGCCAGGGCAAGCGAGAATTACTGGTAGTGTTTCCAGTAGTTTCTCAGGATGTTCTGGGATACACTCCGGCACGACTTGTACCGCTATTAGGGGTCTGACGTTTACCGCCCCCTAGGCCCGACATGCGATACTTATAGACGAACGGACCGGACTGTACGGAAATTGTCACATTCAGGCTCAGTAGGAGTTCGGATGGGTTTACCTTATCGGCCTTCTTGTCGGCATCTACCTGGGGACCGTTACGTACAGCTAGTGCCGCTTGCGGTCTGTGGTTAAACCCACTGCCAGCGTAGTGTCGAGTCTTTAGAGTCCCACAAAGAGAGTTTTCCTGCACTGGGCAAAAGGTGTAGAGGCCGTATGGTCTTACGGCAAGGCTTTGAACACTTACGTGCACCTGTGCGCGTATGATGTTCGGGAAGACGATACCAGTGGGCTTTGGTTTAAGCCGGATCCTAGTATTGTATAGATGGATTAGTTTTGTCTTCTGTGCATTCGCATTCTACGGGATGCGGATGCGGGTGTGTATGCACGGTTGTGAGGAGCGAAGAAGGAGGTGCCTCATTAGGGTTTTGACCGTTGATTCCGTCAAAACCATTATGAGGTGAGGGAAACATTTACTAATCTTTTTAATGATAATTGTGTTATGGATAATTGTTTTGACCATTTGACCATGTTGACAATTTGACTTATTTGATCTTTGTTGACTTGGATCTTTCTTGTAAGCTCTAGACTCTTCTTTGGCTTTGGATTTGATTTGAGATTATAATGGTCAAATCAATGTAACCATCACACTTTATCATGATAAGAGATTAGTAATTATTTTGCATATGGATCATTATCTCTTGCTCATTCTCTCTCATCCAAATGAGAGCTCCCATGGTTCCTCCTTCTTCTTCCTCTCTTGATTTTTCTATTGTTGGATATATGTATGCCCTAGAGGCCATTATGTGATAGTGGATGTATTTATACATGTATATATATATATATATATATATATATATATATTCAGTGTACATTCTTGCTCGACATGATAGTATGCTATCTGGTTCTTCTTTATCTGACATGTTGATTTGATCATGCTTTTATTCATTCATACATGCTGATAAAGCCCTGAGGATATCGGCTTGACTACTGTGATTATGATGGAGATCATACTAGTGGGACATCTGTAGTCTATAAGCATATCCTGAAAAGTCCCTAGTCGTAGGTATATCGAGACGGGGCATTGATATACCAGAGTAGACTAGCGTATATGATACTAGACCCATACGATGGGCGATGAATGTTCCCACATTCATCGATGTTTGACATCAAGATCATATACGGGTGCTTAGTAGTGACTGGGTACACTGGACGGACTCACCGAGAACTCCTACATGGAATTATATCTATCGTCGGATAGCAGTTCTCAGGTGACACTGGTACAAGTTAGTCTGTAGACCCGAGATCGTCATAGAGTCTTGTGTGTTCTCCCACTGTACTTTGATTGCCACCCTACCACGGCTCTACTGAGTCGTGCAAACAGGTGGCCATTGGGTACAGTCCCGAGACACACGAAGACGATGAACGATAGGAGGGGTTTCGTCTCTCCCGGTATTGGGAGTTGATGCTGTGTTGTGCCCGACTGGTTATATCAGTAAGTCCCTGGCCAGGGCTGCTGAGATTTGCTGATAAGTGTTATCAGTAGTTTCTCGATCTGTTATAGACCATTCACCGGCACGACTTATTGAGTTATTGGGGTCGACGTGACCATCCCTAGGCTCGATATGCAGCATATCTGACGAAGAGACCGGACTGTACGGTAGTGTTGCTGGTTGGCTCGACGAGAGTTGTAGCAGGTTCGCTTGTTTTCTTCTGATCGCTCAATACCCGGGTGGCCGTTACGTTTAGCTGACCGCTTGCGGCTTGGGGGTGCTTGATATGATCATCACCCACTGCCGGCGTATTGACGAGTCTTAGAGTCCCACAAAGGAGTTACCTAGTCCAGGCGAAACGTTGTGGTGCGCATATGTGATATGCGCATGGACCCGATTAAAATGCGCGTATAGGATACCAAACATTGATCGGGTGGCTTGCTTTTGGTGGGGTCATATGTGATATGGCCGGATTGATAAATCAAGTGTTGATTTATCATTTAACCATTAGTTTTCTCACTTAAAACCTTTTCTTATATATGATGGATGTATGCAAGCATGTATGTTTTTCTATCTTTCTTTTAGTTTCATGCACATATGGATGTGCACACATACATACATACATACACCATCTATCATGGTTGATTACACATGGAAAATGGTGGCAATATAAGACTCACACCATGGTTAAATGAATGGATTATTATTTGATTTTTGCTTAAAACAAAAGGAATAAAGAAAAGGATAATTCTTGTTTTGCTTCTACACTCTTCTTGAAACCTAACCATGCTCACCTACTTCTAACCATGAGTTATCCTTCTCTTTGTGTTTTAAACTCAAGTTAAATAATGTCTCCATCATCTAACCATGGTTTGAGATGAGGATTAGAAAATATATATACATATATTTTCTTTTTACTTCATATGAGTTATCATTTTTTACTCTTGTTAAAAAAAGAAAGCCATCATCTTCCTCCTCCTTCTTCCTTTGCTCTCCAGTTTCTTCTAGTGAGTAAATCACACATCAAGAAAGGTTTTTGAAGTGAGAATCATAACCACAACATCATTCTACACAAGTTTAGCCAACTTGTTTAGAGTGTTCTCTTCATTTCTCATCTTGAAAAGTGAAGTTGCAAGCTTGGACTAGGAGCTTCGGGTGGATCGTCGTGGACGCTAGAAGACTTCAAGAGAACCTTCCTCCAACACTCAAGAGGCCTAAGAGTCCGGCGAAGGGAGCTACAAAGGTTGTAGTCTTGAAACCCTAGCTTTTGTCGTTTGTAAAATCATGAAACCCTAATTTTCTAGGATAAGATCCTTTGTATGCTTGCTTAGCACAATAAAAACTTGAACTTTGTGACATGTGATGCTTCCAAACTCTACATAGGGTGCTAGGTAATCCTAACATTGGTATCAGAGCCGACCTAGAACATTAGGCGACACTTTTACGAAGTAAAAATCCCGATCGGATCAAAATACGACTTTTCGAAGCCTTCTCTGGACATTTTTTAAAATCTGACATTTTTCAGAATTAAAAATACTTAAAAAATAGAGCAGGAAAATATATGAAATACTGTGAAAAACGAACCAATGATCCGTACAAATGGCCGCGGAACCGCAGCAACTACTTGCTTAGGCCGCGATTCCGCGGCCGTACAGAGAGTTCAATGCTTCATTTTTCCACAGTAATTCATAATACTGCTTGTATATTGTTTTAGGTATATTTAATCTGAATTTAGTATTGTAAATTCTGGAGATGGTTTTGGACTCGTCGATTCGATCGGAATTTTCATTTCGTTGCTTTTCCGGGTAAATTAGAAAGTATTGAAGTGTTTGAACGAGTATCATTTGCTCACTATTTGTAACGTCTTCAAAATAATAAAATATGATTTTTGGGAAATTTTATAATTTAATATTATTTTAATGAATATTTTAATATTCTGGTATAATTAAATACAGATAAATGGGGAAAAATTATGGAAAATTCTAAAATAAGGTATTTTAAGGAATTGCCTCGTTTTCTGTGCATGCCCCCATTTCCTCTAGTTTTGACCCTGAGTATGTCTAGTTTTGACTGATTCCATCTAGGGTGAAATCTGGGTTGATTTTCCTATGTTGGTGTATAATTTGGGACTTGTTTTAGCATGGATTTTGGTATTTGGTGATTCATTCCTGTCGGGTGGCGTTTGGACGTCAACGACAAGTGGATTTTGATTGTGTTTACATGCGAGTCGATAGGTTTTTACCTATGTGGGTAGCGTGTGCTATTTTGGTTTCCGATGTGATTTTCATGTGCTTTAGCATTGTGATATACTTGTAGGTACCCCGCATGATGTTGAGGCAAAGGAGGTGAAGATAGCGACATCGGCTTTGGCACACGAGAAGCAATGTGAGTAGATTTATATCTACGGGGAGAAGTCGGGTGGATGGCGTATAGCACCCCCGCAGTCCGTGGTGATGTATACGAATACGTATACACACGAATATTTATTATGTGTTGTTTAGGGTTATTGATGGTAATAATGATATTTTGATGATAAGAATATATTGGTTTAGTATAGTGCGAACCCTAGAGTAGTGGTTGCACTCACACATACATTTACACACATACTTGCATTCATTCTTTCATTTATTAGAGTGCATATGATGGTGCGTATATCTACACATGGGTATGGGACTATGTGTTTATATACGGGATTTGAGGATGATACGTGGTTTGAGATGATACTTGATGTGAGGCCGTGAGATCGGCGATGTGACATAGCTTGTCTTCGAGGTGCGATATGATAGTTTTAGCGGGCCTTTGGACATGTGCTTTACCCGCATTCATATTTTTATAGATGGTATCGATTTGTACTAGACTTAGAGTAGTACCCCAGATTATGCGATCTGATGATAGTGATACCTGATATGTGATGAGGTACTGTGACATTGACCCCTACCCAGCTATTGGGATGCCGTACGACGATCTACCGTACGAGCCAATATTGATGATAGATCCGAACTCATGACTCGAGGATATCTTACGATATGTTATTGAGGCGGGATCACCGACTATCATATCTATATATATTGACTCAGATTAGGTGGTTTCTTACCCCTCCTGTCTAGATTACTTAGTAGACATTAGACTGGACCGAGTCATACCTATTTCAAACTAACGAATCGGGGATATTTTAAAGATAGGCAGAAGGGTCATACAGATATTTTCAAATGATGTATCTTTTCTTAAAACACCGTAGCCCTTGTTTTTCCAAAAGCCCTGATTCGTCTTATTTCAAATGGCACCCCTGCATGACTTGTACAGATTGGTGTAGATTCTTTACTTTTGCGTTGATTATTCGATTCCACATATTCATGCTATTTGCATTGCATCGCTTGTACTGTGGTTATATTTCAGTCATGCTGCTAGGACACCAGCACCATTATCGATGATGCATATGTTCCACGTACACTTGTTGCCGGCTCACACACTCATCATCGATAATTGCCATGTCACTACACTGTAGTACTATTGCATTCAGTATATGATCCTTGCATGACATGATGATATGCATACCTTCCTTTACATGTCGCATACTTCATGCTTTTGATTATACGCATTGAGATATGTTGTTTCTATGATATTTCTGGATTTGGGAACCGAGAGTGTTTCAAAAGAGAATATGTCATTGCTTTAAAAACCCGGTTACCCTTGATATGATATTTCAGTGCGTCCACCATGTGTTTTCTCGGTGCTGAGAGCGACATGTGAAACCCGAATCAAGGAGTGGATGAGCCGATTGCGGGTACATGGTGGACCCGGTATGGTTCCCCTCGGCAAGATGATCGATGAGCTTTGCCGATTGAGCCTGGAGGCGGGCGAGTACCTACCGGTGATTGGTTGGACCTGGCGGTTATCCGGAGGATACTGACCAGAGTCGATGGATAGATTTGGGCGTCCTGCCGGGGCCGAGGGCCGATACCGCAGACAGAGCCCGCGGGCCGATCCGGACTGACGGAGCCCGATATATGAGGATTTATGTGCCGATGCTGGGCACAGTTTTCATGATGTTTTCGAGTGCCGATGCTGGGCACTCCGGTTCCATGATTTTGACGTGTCGCGAGGGACACGGGTGGGTTATATCCTCATATTTCCATGCACAGGTTTCATGATATTTACTTGCATGATGGTTATTGTCATTGGGTGACGAGTGGACGGGATCCACGTGTGTGCAGATTTGATTACATTGATCATACCTCATATTCATGACATGCTATTACCTGAGGCACTAGCACGAGCACTTGGCATCACACTCATGTAGAGATTACATTGCCAGTTTAGCATGCTTCAGCTTTATTCATATTGAGGTTTATTTATATCTGATCGTATTGACCTAGGATGGGTCATGCATTCGATCTCTGCTTGTAGATATTTTCTATTCACGAGTTGGCAACTCACCCCCGTTGTGCCCCAGTCCTTGCAGGTTTTTGCCGTACAGATTCCATAGCGGCATTTCTGGCACACTGCTTCCTTATGGATGACTTGCTTGGATAGGTGGGTTCTTTTGTATCAGAACCGCCATTGTTTATGTATCATTTATTGTATCTAGAATTTCCATCAACCAAAACTTGTTTATTGTTTCAGACTTAGAAAACAGTGTTTTTTTATTTCGACCTTAGAGTCGCGCTAGTAGTATTACGGTTTTCTGGCTGTTTTGAGTTTCTTTTTTTTTGGGTTTTGATCCTCGCCCTTTGGCGTTGTATATTATTATTGCTTGCGTGGTTGTGACCGTCGATGGATGAAAAGCTAGCTCCCGCTTGGGGATGCCTTTTATCATTTCATATATATTATTCTTGTTGTACCCCGTTCGGGGCCAGTTTTTACAAAGGAAACTCTGCCGAAATTTTCAGGAAAGGTTACACATTTTAAAAAAATGCATATTCGGCTTAGTTATTTAAAAACTTTGATTTCCAAGCATGATTTCCTTACTTTTCAAAAACAGTTTTCCTTATTTACTCTTTAAATGGTTTTAGATTGCTGGGCTTTTGGCTTACTTGGATCAGATGGGGTCCTATAGACTTCATATGGTCCAAGAGCCAGTCACGTGCTCTTTCGGGTCGTGACAAAGTTGGTATCAGAGCGCTAGGTTGACCTTGGTTCGAGTGTAAGTTTGACTATGTGGAGCCTAGGGCGTTATCTATATAAGGAACTTAGGCTTGACCTTACGGAACTTAGACTTGGTCGAGGGGGTATTAGACCCGAACTTTCGTCGTGTAGGATGACCCTTGGTTGATAGAATAGGTGACTAAAGTAGAGTGACGTACCGTGGGTATGTTCCGCGGCATACTTACGACACGCCACTCCGCTTAAGAAACCTTAGGTTGTACATTTCCTTGCATTGTGTCATATTCCTTCCTATGATCTATCTTCATCGATACTGGTTATGGTTTTGCTGCCGCGATTGCACGGGCAGAGTGAGCTACGGCTCGAGTTGTCAGCATGAGCTCGTCGCGGACGAGGACTGACCGGGGCGTGATTCCAGAGACATACGGTTGCATTGAGGCTTCGTATTTTGTGTTTCCGCACTATGGGCGTTTGACAGATCGCTGCTGTGAGATTTCTAGGATGTACCGGACGGTACCAGAGGATTGAGCCACTGATAGAGGCCATCCAGGATGTGATGACCGTTGATGTATCGCTTATTCATGATGGTTGAGGCGCTGCTTAGCGTACGGACGAATGAGCCAGTTGTTGCTGCGAGTGATGAGATATCGCCCAGATGATTGGAGCTACTGCAGCATGAGCATATTTTTAGAGATGTGATAGTGAGTCGCTAGTCACCGAGGATTAATGACTAGGACATGTGGTTCGTTCGCTTACCCCGATGCGAGGTCATCAGATAAATTGATTCCAGCTAGAGGCGACTTCACGCAGATTCGTTGAGAGTCGATTGAGACGATCGAAGGTCAGGAACCCATTTTCCAAGTTTAAAGTATACGGAAAGACATGCAGGTGATTCTATGGACCCTCTAGAAGAATGAAACCCTAACTCGACTTAATGACCGTGTGAAAGCCTTTGAACCTTAGGGTTTGCGGCAGTTCCTCGGCGCCATTAGTGAGGCTTGGGTTTGCCCTTCTACGGCTGGACCACCGACGCTGTGGCATGTACTCGATACTATTAAACTGTACCCGAGATGTTGAGCTCTTGGGGGATTGTGAGGTTCTGACGAGTCGATCGGATGATTCGACATCATTCGGATATCATGTGATGGGACACTGCTTGGGAGACTCCAGATACGAGCATAGCCGTCGGAGCGCAGTCTGTGTAGCCATGATGAGATGAGTGTGAATCAGTCGATAGTGGAGCAAGGTGGAGTAAAGAGTTTGCACGAGATTTCGACGAGATGACGTTCCATTCCGCTGACATCAGAGATGCGATATGCACGCTAAGGACGTGTTCGGCTAGATATCTTCTACTGAGTGATGAAGATACTGAGTTCGTGATTTCGAGTCCGTGTTAGAGACTTCGGGTGGACCGTAGCCGAGGACATTGCAGTGTGCAGATAAAGACGCGACGTCGAATGGTCGATGATACAGACAAGCGGGACAAGAAGTTCGTGCGAGAGGCAGACGAGCTGTTACTACACCCCGTTAAGATTAAAGACCGGACATGCATACAGAGGCGCAGAGATGCGACCGGCTTCCGAGGAGATGTTGTACTAAGGACGCAGAGGTCCAGAGAGCGAGAAAAGATTACGCCAGAGTACCAGCCTCCTTACAGTTTGGCTTAGGCAAGATCAGAAGAGACCTTGAGTAGGATTCCTTCCAGTACACTGCTGCAATAAGAGTTGCACCCAGGATCAGATGTGTGATATGCATTCAGAGGACCCGAGGTCGGCGCCAGAGATGTGCTGCTTTACGAGCGGTCGTGAGGATTGACCGAGAGATGACCAGGGAAGTGAAAGAACGGAATCGTTCCTGTCAGCACACCTGACCGGGCCGATGAGCCGATGGATTGCGAGTTGGTAATCTACAGGAAAGATCAGGAACCAGAGGCAGAGGACGCCAGCCGCGAGCAAGAGGCAAGTAGATATCTTGCGCCGTTAGCATCGGATGTACCGGTACCTTCTCGACCCTGAAGGAGGGTATACCGACGACGGTAATTATGATTTGTGATTTTGTAATTTGATTATCACGTATCCGTTGCTTTGGATTTCGGTATTTTGGGCGATCTATTCGCATGATTTAGTCTTGATGACTGAGTTTCATGATATTTGATTTTGTGCACCATGGTTGCACCTACTGTGTATTTATACCTTGTACATAGTTATTACTCTTGAGCTGTTGATTGTGATTTCATGCTTATTTTATGCTGGTGATTTGATTTACGCTTCCAGCAGAGTTTCATGTAATTTTAGTGTTTTGATTTTGCACTCGGTATAGCTTATATGTGCTTGTAGTGCATCGATATGTGTTTTGTGCCCGCAGCTGCACACGTTTATGATTTTCTTCATATCTGGATACACTTGGTGTTGCTGCTTACATATTTGAGTTATTGCTTGGTATTTGTGCATGGGATGCACCAGTTCTATACTTCGTGCATTTGTCGCACCAGTTTTATGTTTCTTGCGTTTATCGCATCAGATTTATATTTCGTGCCTTTGTTGCACCGGATTTATATTTTGTGCATTACGATTGCACCTGACTTCGATTTGATGCCTTTCGGTATGTCGATTTTGATTGTGATATTGATGTGGATTCTTGCACTCCGTGCTTTTGACTGGACTTACGCATATTCGACGTTGCTATTGGATTTTGTGATTCCGTGCATATTGAGTGCGCAGGGTCTAGATTTTCATTCGTGCATGATGGATGCACCGATTTGGATTTTCGCGCATGTTGGGCGCATGTTTTGAGATACGATTTTGGGGCAAACCAGATGCACTAAATCGAGATTCTTCGTGCATGTCAGATGCACCTGTTTTGGCTGTCAGGCACACATGTTGCCTATGACAGATGCTTCGTGCACACCCGTTGCTCCTAGATATTGTTTTGTGCACATGTTTAGCGCATATATGGATTTTGATTTCCGTGCGCGTCAGACGCACAGGGTGGTGTTATGTGCATTTTTGGAATTTATTCCTTTTGGAGCAGTACATTTTTATGATGTGGGATATTTTCTTTCATACTAAGCAGGACTAGTCAGTGGACAGTGCCTGGATATATTTTGCATGCATCGATAGTTATCGAAGGGATTTCCGAAAAGCGAGCTATAGTCTCAGTATATACCTACGTGTCCGATATGACACAAAACGTTTTAAAAACAAGGAAACCCTTCTGATTATTTTCAAAATGGTGGAACGTGCTTATTAAACAAAGGATATATATACACATATATAGTTATTTTCTTATGAGAAACGTCCGCCACTGTGCAGTGTTACGCGCATCGCACAGCGACTTAAAAAGATTTGGCATACAGTTGCATCAGCTAATTACATGTATAGATTGGGTGTCTACATGTATAGTATTGGTCCATATCATATTGATTTTGTATTGGATTTGACATTATGTCGTTACCATGACTCCGATGATTGCGGATGCTTGATGGAGTGTTGCTTTTGAGTTATCTGCTCAGTGCTCATGCGCATGCATTGCGCTATGATGTTTTATGTATAGATGATTTCGGAGCCCCGATGACTTGGAATTTGTATTGAAATATTTTAGTATTTGGGGGTTTAAATTTAAATTCGGGGACCGAATTTCTTTAAGGGGGGTAGATTGTAACGTCTTCAAAATAATAAAATATGATTTTTGGGAAATTTTATAATTTAATATTATTTTAATGAATATTTTAATATTCTGGTATAATTAAATACAGATAAATGGGGAAAAATTATGGAAAATTCTAAAATAAGGTATTTTAAGGAATTGCCTCGTTTTCTGTGCATGCCCCCATTTCCTCTAGTTTTGACCCTGAGTATGTCTAGTTTTGACTGATTCCATCTAGGGTGAAATCTGGGTTGATTTTCCTATGTTGGTGTATAATTTGGGACTTGTTTTAGCATGGATTTTGGTATTTGGTGATTCATTCCTGTCGGGTGGCGTTTGGACGTCAACGACAAATGGATTTTGATTGTGTTTACATGCGAGTCGATAGGTTTTTACCTATGCGGGTAGCGTGTGCTATTTTGGTTTCCGATGTGATTTTCATGTGCTTTAGCATTGTGATATACTTGTAGGTACCCCGCGTGATGTTGAGGCAAAGGAGGTGAAGATAGCGACATCGGCTTTGGCACACGAGAAGCAATGTGAGTAGATTTATATCTACGGGGAGAAGTCGGGTGGATGGCGTATAGCACCCCCGCAGTCCGTGGTGATGTATACGAATACGTATACACACGAATATTTATTATGTGTTGTTTAGGGTTATTGATGGTAATAATGATATTTTGATGATAAGAATATATTGGTTTAGTATAGTGCGAACCCTAGAGTAGTGGTTGCACTCACACATACATTTACACACATACTTGCATTCATTCTTTCATTTATTAGAGTGCATATGATGGTGCGTATATCTACACATGGGTATGGGACTATGTGTTTATATACGGGATTTGAGGATGATACGTGGTTTGAGATGATACTTGATGTGAGGCCGTGAGATCGGCGATGTGACATAGCTTGTCTTCGAGGTGCGATATGATAGTTTTAGCGGGCCTTTGGACATGTGCTTTACCCGCATTCATATTTTTATAGATGGTATCGATTTGTACTAGACTTAGAGTAGTACCCCAGATTATGCGATCTGATGATAGTGATACCTGATATGTGATGAGGTACTGTGACATTGACCCCTACCCAGCTATTGGGATGCCGTACGACGATCTGCCGTACGAGCCAATATTGATGATAGATCCGAACTCATGACTCGAGGATATCTTACGATATGTTATTGAGGCGGGATCACCGACTATCATATCTATATATATTGACTCAGATTAGGTGGTTTCTTACCCCTCCTGTCTAGATTACTTAGTAGACATTAGACTGGACCGAGTCATACATATTTCAAACTAACGAATCGGGGATATTTTAAAGATAGGCAGAAGGGTCATACGGATATTTTCAAATGATGTATCTTTTCTTAAAACACCGTAGCCCTTGTTTTTCCAAAAGCCCTGATTCGTCTTATTTCAAATGGCACCCCTGCATGACTTGTACAGATTGGTGTAGATTCTTTACTTTTGCGTTGATTATTCGATTCCGCATATTCATGCTATTTGCATTGCATCGCTTGTACTGTGGTTATATTTCAGTCATGCTGCTAGGACACCAGCACCATTATCGATGATGCATATGTTCCACGTACACTTGTTGCCGGCTCACACACTCATCATCGATAATTGCCATGTCACTACACTGTAGTACTATTGCATTCAGTATATGATCCTTGCATGACATGATGATATGCATACCTTCCTTTACATGTCGCATACTTCATGCTTTTGATTATACGCATTGAGATATGTTGTTTCTATGATATTTCTGGATTTGGGAACCGAGAGTGTTTCAAAAGAGAATATGTCATTGCTTTAAAAACACGGTTACCCTTGATATGATATTTCAGTGCGTCCACCATGTGTTTTCTCGGTGCTGAGAGCGACATGTGAAACCCGAATCGAGGAGTGGATGAGCCGATTGCGGGTACATGGTGGACCCGGTATGGTTCCCCTCGGCAAGATGATCGATGAGCTTTGCCGATTGAGCCTGGAGGCGGGCGAGTACCTACCGGTGATTGGTTGGACCTGGCGGTTATCCGGAGGATACTGACCAGAGTCGATGGATAGATTTGGGCGTCCTGCCGGGGCCGAGGGCCGATACCGCAGACAGAGCCCGCGGGCCGATCCGGACTGACGGAGCCCGATATATGAGGATTTATGTGCCGATGCTGGGCACAGTTTTCATGATGTTTTCGAGTGCCGATGCTGGGCACTCCGGTTCCATGATTTTGACGTGTCGCGAGGGACACGGGTGGGTTATATCCTCATATTTCCATGCACAGGTTTCATGATATTTACTTGCATGATGGTTATTGTCATTGGGTGACGAGTGGACGGGATCCACGTGTGTGCAGATTTGATTACATTGATCATACCTCATATTCATGACATGCTATTACCTGAGGCACTAGCACGAGCACTTGGCATTACACTCATGTAGAGATTACATTGCCAGTTTAGCATGCTTCAGCTTTATTCATATTGAGGTTTATTTATATCTGATCGTATTGACCTAGGATGGGTCATGCATTCGATCTCTGCTTGTAGATATTTTCTATTCACGAGTTGGCAACTCACCCCCGTTGTGCCCCAGTCCTTGCAGGTTTTTGCCGTACAGATTCCATAGCGGCATTTCTGGCACACTGCTTCCTTATGGATGACTTGCTTGGATAGGTGGGTTCTTTTGTATCAGAACCGCCATTGTTCATGTATCATTTATTGTATCTAGAATTTCCATCAACCAAAACTTGTTTATTGTTTCAGACTTAGAAAACAGTGTTGTTTTATTTCGACCTTAGAGTCGCGCTAGTAGTATTACGGTTTTCTGGCTGTTTTGAGTTTCTTTTTTTTTGGGTTTTGATCCTCGCCCTTTGGCGTTGCATATTATTATTGCTTGCGTGGTTGTGACCGTCGATGGATGAAGAGCTAGCTCCCGCTTGGGGATGCCTTTTATCATTTCATATATATTATTCTTGTTGTACCCCGTTCGGGGCCAGTTTTTACAAAGGAAACTCTGCCGAAATTTTCAGGAAAGGTTACACATTTTAAAAAAATGCATATTCGGCTTAGTTATTTAAAAACTTTGATTTCCAAGCATGATTTCCTTACTTTTCAAAAACAGTTTTCCTTATTTACTCTTTAAATGGTTTTAGATTGCTGGGCTTTTGGCTTACTTGGATCAGATGGGGTCCTATAGACTTCATATGGTCCAAGAGCCAGTCACGTGCTCTTTCGGGTCGTGACAAAGTTGGTATCAGAGCGCTAGGTTGACCTTGGTTCGAGTGTAAGTTTGACTATGTGGAACCTAGGGCGTTATCTATATAAGGAACTTAGGCTTGACCTTACGGAACTTAGACTTGGTCGAGGGGGTATTAGACCCGAACTTTCGTCGTGTAGGATGACCCTTGGTTGATAGAATAGGTGACTAAAGTAGAGTGACGTACCGTGGGTATGTTCCGCGGCATACTTACGACACGCCACTCCGCTTAAGAAACCTTAGGTTGTACATTTCCTTGCATTGTGTCATATTCCTTCCTATGATCTATCTTCATCGATACTGGTTATGGTTTTGCTGCCGCGATTGCACGGGCAGAGTGAGCTACGGCTCGAGTTGTCAGCATGAGCTCGTCGCGGACGAGGACTGACCGGGGCGTGATTCCAGAGACATACGGTTGCATTGAGGCTTCGTATTTTGTGTTTCCGCACTATGGGCGTTTGACAGATCGCTGCTGTGAGATTTCTAGGATGTACCGGACGGTACCAGAGGATTGAGCCACTGATAGAGGCCATCCAGGATGTGATGACCGTTGATGTATCGCTTATTCATGATGGTTGAGGCGCTGCTTAGCGTACCGACGAATGAGCCAGTTGTTGCTGCGAGTGATGAGATATCGCCCAGATGATTGGAGCTACTGCAGCATGAGCATATTTTTAGAGATGTGATAGTGAGTCGCTAGTCACCGAGGATTAATGACTAGGACATGTGGTTCGTTCGCTTACCCCGATGCGAGGTCATCAGATAAATTGATTCCAGCTAGAGGCGACTTCACGCAGATTCGTTGAGAGTCGATTGAGACGATCGAAGGTCAGGAACCCATTTTCCAAGTTTAAAGTATACGGAAAGACATGCAGGTGATTCTATGGACCCTCTAGAAGAATGAAACCCTAACTCGACTTAATGACCGTGTGAAAGCCTTTGAACCTTAGGGTTTGCGGCAGTTCCTCGGCGCCATTAGTGAGGCTTGGGTTTGCCCTTCTACGGCTGGACCACCGACGCTGTGGCATGTACTCGATACTATTAAACTGTACCCGAGATGTTGAGCTCTTGGGGGATTGTGAGGTTCTGACGAGTCGATCGGATGATTCGACATCATTCGGATATCATGTGATGGGACACTGCTTGGGAGACTCCAGATACGAGCATAGCCGTCGGAGCGCAGTCTGTGTAGCCATGATGAGATGAGTCCGAATCAGTCGATAGTGGAGCAAGGTGGAGTAAAGAGTTTGCACGAGATTTCGACGAGATGACGTTCCATTCCGCTGACATCAGAGATGCGATATGCACGCTAAGGACGTGTTCGGCTAGATATCTTCTACTGAGTGATGAAGATACTGAGTTCGTGATTTCGAGTCCGTGTTAGAGACTTCGGGTGGACCGTAGCCGAGGATATTGCAGTGTGCAGATAAAGACGCGACGTCGAATGGTCGATGATACAGACAAGCGGGACAAGAAGTTCGTGCGATAGGCAGACGAGCTGTTACTACACCCCGTTAAGATTAAAGGCCGGACATGCATACAGAGGCGCAGAGATGCGACCAGCTTCCGAGGAGATGTTGTACTAAGGACGCAGAGGTCCAGAGAGCGAGAAAAGATTACGCCAGAGTACCAGCCTCCTTACAGTTTGGCTTAGGCAAGATCAGAAGAGACCTTGAGTAGGATTCCTTCCAGTACACTGCTGCAATAAGAGTTGCACCCAGGATCAGATGTGTGATATGCATTCAGAGGACCCGAGGTCGGCGCCAGAGATGTGCTGCTTTACGAGCGGTCGTGAGGATTGACCGAGAGATGACCAGGGAAGTGCAAGAACGGAATCGTTCCTGTCAGCACACCTGACCGGGCCGATGAGCCGATGGATTGCGAGTTGGTAATCTACAGGAAAGATCAGGAACCAGAGGCAGAGGACGCCAGCCGCGAGCAAGAGGCAAGTAGATATCTTGCGCCGTTAGCATCGGATGTACCGGTACCTTCTCGACCCTGAAGGAGGGTATACCGACGACGGTAATTATGATTTGTGATTTTGTGATTTGATTATCACGTATCCGTTGCTTTGGATTTCGGTATTTTGGGCGATCTATTCGCATGATTTAGTCTTGATGACTGAGTTTCATGATATTTGATTTTGTGCACCATGGTTGCACCTACTGTGTATTTATACCTTGTACATAGTTATTACTCTTGAGCTGTTGATTGCGATTTCATGCTTATTTTATGCTGGTGATTTGATTTACGCTTCCAGCAGAGTTTCATGTAATTTTAGTGTTTTGATTTTGCACTCGGTATAGCTTATATGTGCTTGTAGTGCATCGATATGTGTTTTGTGCCCGCAGCTGCACACGTTTATGATTTTCTTCATATCTGGATACACTTGGTGTTGCTGCTTACGTATTTGAGTTATTGCTTGGTATTTGTGCATGGGATGCACCAGTTCTATACTTCGTGCATTTGTCGCACCGGTTTTATGTTTCTTGCGTTTATCGCATCAGATTTATATTTCGTGCCTTTGTTGCACCGGATTTATATTTTGTGCATTACGATTGCACCTGACTTCGATTTGATGCCTTTCGGTATGTCGATTTTGATTGTGATATTGATGTGGATTCTTGCACTCCGTGCTTTTGACTGGACTTACGCATATTCGACGTTGCTATTGGATTTTGTGATTCCGTGCATATTGAGTGCGCAGGGCCTAGATTTTCATTCGTGCATGATGGATGCACCGATTTGGATTTTCGCGCATGTTGGGCGCATGTTTTGATATACGATTTTGGGGCACACCAGATGCACTAAATCGAGATTCTTCGTGCATGTCAGATGCACCTGTTTTGGCTGTCAGGCACACATGTTGCCTATGACAGATGCTTCGTGCACACCCGTTGCACCTAGATGTTGTTTTGTGCACATGTTTAGTGCATATATGGATTTTGATTTCCGTGCGCGTCAGACGCACAGGGTGGTGTTATGTGCATTTTTGGAATTTATTCCTTTTGGAGCAGTACATTTTTATGATGTGGGATATTTTCTTTCATACTAAGCAGGACTAGTCAGTGGACAGTGCCTGGATATATTTTGCATGCATCGATAGTTATCGAAGGGATTTCCGAAAAGCGAGCTATAGTCTCAGTATATACCTACGTGTCCGATATGACACAAAACGTTTTAAAAACAAGGAAACCCTTCTGATTATTTTCAAAATGGTGGAACGTGCTTATTAAACAAAGGATATATATACACATATATAGTTATTTTCTTATGAGAAACGTCCGCCACTGTGCAGTGTTACGCGCATCGCACAGCGACTTAAAAAGATTTGGCATACAGTTGCATCAGCTAATTACATGTATAGATTGGGTGTCTACATGTATAGTCTTGGTCCATATCATATTGATTTTGTATTGGATTTGACATTATGTCGTTACCATGACTCCGATGATTGCGGATGCTTGATGGAGTGTTGCTTTTGAGTTATCTGCTCAGTACTCATGCGCATGCATTGCGCTATGATGTTTTATGTATAGATGATTTCGGAGCCTCGATGACTTGGAATTTGTATTGAAATATTTTAGTATTTGGGGGTTTAAATTTAAATTCGGGGACCGAATTTCTTTAAGGGGGGTAGATTGTAACGTCTTCAAAATAATAAAATATGATTTTTGGGAAATTTTATAATTTAATATTATTTTAATGAATATTTTAATATTCTGGTATAATTAAATACAGATAAATGGGGAAAAATTATGGAAAATTCTAAAATAAGGTATTTTAAGGAATTGCCTCGTTTTCTGTGCATGCCCCCATTTCCTCTAGTTTTGACCCTGAGTATGTCTAGTTTTGACTGATTCCATCTAGGGTGAAATCTGGGTTGATTTTCCTATGTTGGTGTATAATTTGGGACTTGTTTTAGCATGGATTTTGGTATTTGGTGATTCATTCCTGTCGGGTGGCGTTTGGACGTCAACGACAAATGGATTTTGATTGTGTTTACATGCGAGTCGATAGGTTTTTACCTATGCGGGTAGCGTGTGCTATTTTGGTTTCCGATATGATTTTCATGTGCTTTAGCATTGTGATATACTTGTAGGTACCCCGCGTGATGTTGAGGCAAAGGAGGTGAAGATAGCGACATCGGCTTTGGCACACGAGAAGCAATATGAGTAGATTTATATCTACGGGGAGAAGTCGGGTGGATGGCGTATAGCACCCCCGCAGTCCGTGGTGATATATACGAATACGTATACACACGAATATTTATTATGTGTTGTTTAGGGTTATTGATGGTAATAATGATATTTTGATGATAAGAATATATTGGTTTAGTATAGTGCGAACCCTAGAGTAGTGGTTGCACTCACACATACATTTACACACATACTTGCATTCATTCTTTCATTTATTAGAGTGCATATGATGGTGCGTATATCTACACATGGGTATGGGACTATGTGTTTATATACGGGATTTGAGGATGATACGTGGTTTGAGATGATACTTGATGTGAGGCCGTGAGATCGGCGATGTGACATAGCTTGTCTTCGAGGTGCGATATGATAGTTTTAGCGGGCCTTTGGACATGTGCTTTACCCGCATTCATATTTTTATAGATGGTATCGATTTGTACTAGACTTAGAGTAGTACCCCAGATTATGCGATCTGATGATAGTGATACCTGATATGTGATGAGGTACTGTGACATTGACCCCTACCCAGCTATTGGGATGCCGTACGACGATCTGCCGTACGAGCCAATATTGATGATAGATCCGAACTCATGACTCGAGGATATCTTACGATATGTTATTGAGGCGGGATCACCGACTATCATATCTATATATATTGACTCAGATTAGGTGGTTTCTTACCCCTCCTGTCTAGATTACTTAGTAGACATTAGACTGGACCGAGTCATACATATTTCAAACTAACGAATCGGGGATATTTTAAAGATAGGCAGAAGGGTCATACGGATATTTTCAAATGATGTATCTTTTCTTAAAACACCGTAGCCCTTGTTTTTCCAAAAGCCCTGATTCGTCTTATTTCAAATGGCACCCCTGCATGACTTGTACAGATTGGTGTAGATTCTTTACTTTTGCGTTGATTATTCGATTCCGCATATTCATGCTATTTGCATTGCATCGCTTGTACTGTGGTTATATTTCAGTCATGCTGCTAGGACACCAGCACCATTATCGATGATGCATATGTTCCACGTACACTTGTTGCCGGCTCACACACTCATCATCGATAATTGCCATGTCACTACACTGTAGTACTATTGCATTCAGTATATGATCCTTGCATGACATGATGATATGCATACCTTCCTTTACATGTCGCATACTTCATGCTTTTGATTATACGCATTGAGATATGTTGTTTCTATGATATTTCTGGATTTGGGAACCGAGAGTGTTTCAAAAGAGAATATGTCATTGCTTTAAAAACCCGGTTACCCTTGATATGATATTTCAGTGCGTCCACCATGTGTTTTCTCGGTGCTGAGAGCGACATGTGAAACCCGAATCGAGGAGTGGATGAGCCGATTGCGGGTACATGGTGGACCCGGTATGGTTCCCCTCGGCAAGATGATCGATGAGCTTTGCCGATTGAGCCTGGAGGCGGGCGAGTACCTACCGGTGATTGGTTGGATCTGGCGGTTATCCGGAGGATACTGACCAGAGTCGATGGATAGATTTGGGCGTTGTAACACCTTAGAATGTGTTTTGTAGCTAATTATATTTTAAAATGTGGTTTTTAATAAAAAGTTTACCAAATTAAGTTTTAAATATTTTATCTTATTTAATGTGTATTTTATTATATTTTTGTTAGACACACACACACTTGTGCATGTAAACTAGGGTTGTTTTTGGGGTTATACCATGATTAGCAACATGGTTAACTAACCATTTTCTCTATTCTAGTCTTAATGTTTGTTTAGGTGCATGGTTGTAATTAGTAGTGATAGTTTTAATAAGGGTTTTATTTTGAATTTGTGGTTTGGTTCATGGTTGACCTTGTGGTGAGAGAGAGAGAGAGAGCATGGGCATCATGACTTTGCCCATGCCTCATTTAATGAGGAGAGAGGGAGTGAGAAGAGAGGAGGGGTTAGCTTTGTTAGTGCACTCATTTCTCATTCTCTTTTCTCTCATTTCACTCACTCACACACACACTCACCTGAGAGAGAGAGAGAGAGAGCCTCAGCAGCAGCAGAAGAGGCAGCAGCATCAGGAGCAGCAGCACTCACAGCATCAGCAACAGCTTCATTAGTAGCAGCAGCAGCAGGCAGCTTCAGCAGCAGCTGAAGCAAGCAACTACAACGACAATAACAGCAGCTGCCCCAGCAGCAACAACAACCCAACAACAACTACAACATCATCACCATCATCATCATCATATGCAGAAGCAGCAGCAGCAGTTGCAGCAACACCAGAGGCAGCAGCAATTGCAACAGCAAGCAGCAGCAGGAGGAGTCCCAGCACTTGCCCGAGCTCTCACCTCCTCCATACACCTTGTCACCAGTTTCTAGGATCCCTTAGGGTATATTTTCTAAACCCTATTGCTTGTTTGTGTAGCTTATGTGCTAATTGCTTCGATTAGTGCTAAATAGCTTAGTTTAGTGCTAATTGTGGTGTTTAAGTGGAATTGTGGATAATTGTTGATTTGGTTAGCTAGCTTAGGTTGGTTTAGTGTTAGTTAGGCCACTTCGACTGAGAAATCCCCAG
Source organism: Agapanthus africanus (assembly GCA_030015575.1). Lineage (NCBI taxonomy): Eukaryota > Viridiplantae > Streptophyta > Magnoliopsida > Asparagales > Amaryllidaceae > Agapanthus > Agapanthus africanus. Next base: position 583,677,381 of record CM057339.1, on the reverse strand, counting down.
ATTTCACTAAAATACCATATAGTTTGTGTTTTGTGCAATTGTCGTTTTTAAGCGATATAATGGATATCTGTGATCTGCTGTTACCCGGGGGACTTCAGAATAAACTTGAGTGGACCACAGCCTACTAGTAACACCCTGACCCCACTACCAGAGCCCGACCCCACCCCTCTCAACTTTGGCCGCCAAAACCGCCTTTCTGGCCGCAATTTGCGGCCAGAACAGGGAGATAGGAGCTAGGGTTTTCAGGGGTGGTGTCTGCTATGTTGTGTAGGTCCTTGGTATTTGTAGTTTTGTATTATTGTAGCCTGGACAGAATCTGGGACAATATGTCGCCTTTGAGTTTAGTTGTGTTTGCGCGATACGCGCGATACGTGAGTGGGTTCTGTGATCCAGCGTATCGCGGCGTGTCGCGATGGTTTTTAGACGCGTACACACACGATTCAGCGTATCGTGCACACGCGCGTTTAGTTCGCGACGCGAGTTTCTCGTTTCGTTTCGATATCGCGTTTCGCGAGATATGTGGCTTATATGTGATTTTCATGTTATATTTACAGGTTTGCAGGCAGGAGCTACGGACACGGCTACAGGGGAGCAGGTGATAGGATTCACCCAGCGTGGAGTTTAGGTGAGTAGATATAACATCTACAGGGGAATCGCCCGCATGGCGTTATGCGTCTGGGCTAGGATTCAAGTTCCTGTCGCACATTCTACGTCATTGTAGAATTGCGTTTTACTGCATTTCCTAGATATAGCTATATACTGTGACTAGCAGCCGTAGGACACTGCACACATTATTGACGGTTCATGTTGCACGAGCACGGATTGCATGCTACACACACACCGTCAATAATTGCCATGTCACACACTACCCTTTATAGCTACCATTGCTTACCACACTTGACATCTAGTTTATCGGTATACCTATAGTGTATCATACCTTTAGTGATAGGTATATTTTCACTTGTGATACAGCTACAGGTATACCTCCTACATATTTTACCTATACCGGGAGGGATTTCCTACATATGTTACTTATACCCAGGGGGGTATACGACATCAGTTCCTATAGGTAGATACCTATATTTTGCTACACCTGTATGTTAGATACATATTCAGTTGTTGTCGCATATTCACCTTTACTGATGTTACTTAGCTATACCTTATCATGATTTCGCATACATCTGGTTCAGCTATATACTTGTGTTTACCTGCTCGCATTCAGATATACCGCATACATTTATTCCTGTATCTATGCATTGTTTATCTGGATTTTATATGATGTTTTCGGGATTTGGGAACCGCGGGAGTTCATGAAATTATGCATACATGAACAACCCGGTTTCCTTGATATGATATTTCGAGCGTCCCCCATGAGTTTTATCGGTGCTGATTCTATGCTCCATACGATGTGTGGTTGCCGTATGAGAGTACATGGCGGGGCCCGGTATGGTTCCCCTCGGCAAGAAGATCGATGGGTTTGCCGATTGAGCCTGGAGGCGGGCGAGTACCTACCGGTGATTGTTTTGACCTGGCAGTTGTCTGGAGGCTACTGGCCAGAGTAGAGAGATGGATGCGGGATGACCTGTACTGTCGAGGCCGAGGGCCGACACTACAGACGGACCCCGTGGGCTGTCCGGACTGACGGAGCCCCATATACGAGGATTTCTGTGTCGATGCTTGGCACACGGTTTCATGATATTTCTTTAAACCCCTTTTTGTATATATAACAGGGGACTTAGCCGTTGTTATATATACCCTTACACCAATATTAGTGGAATGGGACGCTAATATATGTGTATTGCCCCCATCATATTTATTTCTGTACATGTATACATATCTTTAGGATGTTAGATTCATATTGAGATTGGACTTGGGATACTAGGTGATTCATTGGGATTTGGACATTGGATATACCTATGTGTTTGGTGACTTGTACATTCGGATATAGGAGATTACCTGATATTGTACATACGAGATATGTGAGATCCACTTGATGTTGTACATGTGATATATGTGAGATACACTGATATTGTACACGCTAGATATGTGGGGTATACTCGACATTGTACATTGAGGAGATGTGAGACTTATTTGATGTGAGTGCCCAATGTGGGGCCTGGTTTGAGGATTTGGGATTGGAGTATCTTAGTGGATTGTGATCCTGCCACGACGTCAGGTTTCCGTGGAAAATGACATATTCCACCCTACACCTCACCATTACCTATCTTATGCACAGATTCATATACATTCGTAGTACTTGTAGTGTACCCTTATGATAGTTGCATATCCACATTATCATATCCTGTTTGCATGATTATTGTATACCCCTGTCATGTTACTATTGATTCGCATATTGATTGTACCTGCTAGTGTACTCTCCTTATTTCAGCATTGCATGACATATTACTATTGTAATCGCATATCATAGATTCATGCTATACGTGCATTCCTGCGATTACCTGCATATGTTTTATACTATTCACGAGTTGGCAACTCACCCCCCGTTGTGCCACAGGTGTTTCAGGTTTTTCCCCAGAGTAGTCGAGGCAGGCTATTCCCCTATCCAGCTATCCAGCTACCATCTTTTGCTACAGATACCGCATCAGCTCACAGTACCATTTTGCGTAGGTGGGTTAGACGGTTATCTGTATTATATTTTGTACCTCCGTTGTATTGTACTCTCCATCTACTGTTGTATTATTGACATAGAGACTTGGTGAGGACGTAGTGTGTATTATGGTGGATTTGGTGTCTTTATATATACAGCTTTTTCTCTACTGTCCTTATTTTTCTGTTGTACTCATATTGACTAGTCTTTACAAAAATGGGGTGTTGCTAAAATTTTAAAGAAAGAAAGGAAGACTTTTAAAGAATTTGGGTTGCGATTTCAATTGTTTTCAAAACTTACATTATCTTTTCCGTATTTCTCATGGTTTAGATTTCTGGGTTTGGCTTTCTTTTACTACGTTGCGTCTTTAGGCGTTGCGTAGTATTAGGGCCGTCACGGGCCATTTTGGGTCGTGACAAAGTTGGTATCAGAGCGTTAGGTTTTACCTTTCGGAGTGTAGGATGACCTTAGTATGATGGAGTAGGTAGCTTAAGCAGAGTAACGTAGTGTGTGTATGTCTGCAGCATACCCACAGCGCGGTACCTTGCATTAAGTGACCTAAGTACAAAATTGCTTGACATTCCTTCCTTGATGATTCATATCCTTGAGATCCGGTTTCCTCATTCTTATCGAATCTCATTTTATATCTATTTATAGCCTTGCCGCCGATGACTATGGGGACTCAGAGTGATGCAGCGAGGGCCGAGGTCAGAGTTAGCTCGGGTGAGACGAGTACTGACCAGGATGGCACTCTAGTTGCACAGGTGCAGACGGATCAGCCTACCACCTATACTATGGATAGACTGTTGGTAGAGATGCAGGAGTTCCGACAGACGATGAGTTCATTAGTTGACGTCGTTCGGGAGCTACGACAGGAGGTGGTCACCCCTGTTACTCAGCTGTCCCTTACGATCAGCATGCAGCAGTCCGTCACCTATATAGCACCAGTGGTTGCAGCCCCAGTTGACGAGGCACATATTTCAGAGGCTCAGAGAGTTCCAGGACAGTGGAGGACTCGTACCAGCGTACCAGCCCAGAGGCAGAGGTTTGGTCGTCGAGACAGATTTCGTGGCCGTCGCGGGAGTAGCAGAGGCTTAGGACGAGGACAGTCGTTCAGCTCTTATCCCCAGGATGGTCAGCAGTCAGCACGTGGATGTTTTCGATGCGGAAGCCTTCAGCACTTCGTCAGGGATTGTTCCTTAGCACCTCGTCATGATCGCTTCCAGAGAGGCCGTGGACATGGAAGGTTTGCTCAGAGGGCTCAGGCTACCAGAGGAGTTCATCCAGCTGCGAGTAGAGGGCAGACACAGGAGTTTGCTTCTACTCATCTGGACGCGCAGACGTCCAATGTGGAGTTTTCAGGTACCCTTGAGTTATATTTTATTTTCTCTTGGTGTATTTGTTGTTTCATGCTTGTACTGTGGTTGGGTAGATTAGTAGTAGTTGTTTTAACTTCTGTCAGCGATTCTTTTGTTGCGCGACACGTATTTCAGTTTTGTGCCAATCGGATAGGAGATAAAGTTTTCGTCCGTCGTCTTGATCCTTCTAGGGATGTTGGATTTGACGTTCTCCTGGGCACGGATTGGTTAACTACGTGTTAGGCGTCTGTGGACTACCGTGTGGAAGCAAGATAGGTTTTGTTTTCCCCGGCAAGTCAGTTCTTGTTGTACAGGTGGATAGTTGTGCCGCCTCTTACAGCTTGAATTCAGCCTGTTTAGCTAGTCGGCTACTGAGGAGATGTCGTGGATTCTTGACGTTCATTCGTGATACCGGAGCCACCGTGGGATTGTTGGACCGGGTTCCTTTCGTGCGAGAGTTTCCGACGTTGTTCCAGATGAGCCGGCGAAGCTGAGGGAGCTTAAGGATCAGCTGCAGAGTTTTGGTTTGGGAAGTTTTGTGCGTCTGAGTGTTTTGCTTTTGGAAGCTCCTATTTCTGTTCGTCAAGGAGAAAGACGGCAGTTTAGGGTTGTGTATCGACGGATCGTCAATTGAACCGGCTTACGGTGCGGATAGGTATCCTTCATCTCGCCGTGACGATTTCTTCGATCAGCTCCAGAGTGCGAGACATTTCTCTAAGTTTGTTTGTGATCAGGTCATCATCATTGCGGATTCGGAGTGACGGCATTCCGAAGACTGCCTTATGCGTGCTACGGGCTTTGTGTGTTTCGGTGAGTCGTTGGATTCCCTGATGCCCTAGCAGCATTCGTAGATATGATGGACCAGATTTCTGCAGGCCGTTCCTCGACCAGTTTTTGTTGTGTTATTTGCGACACTCTGGTCTACTTAGTGTGTCTTGAGGGACAGGAGTAGCACTTGAGAACTTGTTATGCAGATGCTGGGAGAGCACCAGCAGTTTGCTAAATTCTCGGAGTGTTTCTTCAGGCTTGTCTTGTGTTGACTCCTAGGTCTTGTAGTCACGGGAGACGGTTTCGTATGGTCCCGAGGGAGATCGTGGCCGTACAGCTTAGGCCCAGAGTGGTGTGCCGGACGGAGATCCGCGGATTGTTGGGCTTAGCAGGTTTTTGCCGCCGTTTCATGCAGGATTGCTAGAGTAGTGCTGCACCGTTGACTGAATTGACCAAAAGGAGGTTTCTTCTCTTTGGACTGAGGCATGTGTACGGAGTCTTCAGCAGTTGAAGATTCAGTTAACAGCTGCATCAGTTCTTCCTTTGCTTTTGGTTCGGGCGACTTGTTGTTTAACTGTAATGTTTCTTGAGTGGGCTCGAGGGTGTACTGAGGTGACACTATAGAGATATCGCTTTTGCTTCCCTACATTTGGAGGAAGTACGAGGAGGGTATTCCACTCATGATCTGGAGATGGCCGCGGTGGTTTTGCGTTGGAGATTTGGAGACACTACTTGCTTGGGAGTCGTGTCAGAATTTCCACGAACCACTAGAGCTTAAGGTACATCTTCCTGCAGCGGATTTGGATTGTTGTGATGGTCTTCTGCAGATTTACAGTTCTTGTGTGATCGTTGAGTATAGCTTAGTTCGTCTCTACGGAGGGGACAGCTTGCTCATGTCCGCGCCCGACCACTTTCCTTAAATCGTTTCCGCGAGACACTGCCCGTCGAAGCTCGTACGTCAGAAGTACTTGAGCATATTCGGCTGGGTAATGATTCGGAGACCTTGATTGTGACATGATGTGCTAAGTTAGGGACACGTTTGTGTACCTGCCATTATCAGGTAGAGGCGTATAATCCTAGAGCATGCACATCTGTCAACCCTCTTTATGCATTCAAGTTCCACCATCTTTGACGTGACTTGTGAGATAGTTACGAGTGGGCAAGAATGTAAGGAGAAGTTTCAGGTTTCGTTTCAAGTGTCTGTCTTGTTCTGTGCTTTGGGTCGAGCATCTGAGGCCGGTTGGAGAATTGCAATCTTTTACCTTTCCGAAGCAGGAATGGGAGCAGATCTCCATGAATTTCGTTATGGTTTCCACCAAATTTTGGTTAGGGTGTGACTCCATTCGGATTCTTGTCATCCGGTTTTACTCAGTTTGCTCAGTTGTTTGGTTAAGTTTGTGTGATGGTTTGTTTGTTGGTCGTCAGCAGCTTGGGATCGTCACTCGCCATCGTTAGGGTTCTCTTTCGATAGCTATTATCAGGAGACACTCCAATTGGCCACCCTTAGGCATAGGGGTTAGGTCGTGTCGATCACCAGTCTGTTGTTCTTCTGACTCCGCGAAGGTAGGATTTTGGACCCCAGCTATGTCTGGAGAATTCGGAGTAGTCCAGTTGTGTTCAGGTCAGGATGAGAATTGTCCATTGCAAACGGATGTCTTATGCGACTGTGCTGGTCGCAGGCTTGAGTGTGCAGTGGCAAGTCATGGATTCCTATGGACTTTCCGATGAATGACGTGTTGGATTCTGGGAAGCTTATCCCAGGGTTTAGGTCCTTCCGAGATCCTATAAGAGAATTAGTTTTGTTGCCTTTAATTTGGCACTTCCGCCCAGATTATTAGATTTTCACCCCGTATTCCTTGTGAAGATACTTTACATTTACCTTCATGACCTTTCTCACATGTTTTGGCACCAGACCTTTTAGCTGGACGCGATCTTTCGCTCACCCGCAGCCATGTGTGGTAATGGCTCGACAGGTGGAGAAACGTCGGTCAAAGGTCTTGCCATCTGTGGAGGGTTTTCTTGGACGTAGCCATATAGTGAGGTAGTCACTTGGGAGGCTACGAGCGAGATTTGAGGATTTTAATCTTCTTTTTGAAGGTACAGGTAACAGTATAAGTTTTAAATTCGGGGACGAATTTCTTTAAAGGGGGGGAGATTGTAACACCTTAGAATGTGTTTTGTAGCTAATTATATTTTAAAATGTGGTTTTTAATAAAAAGTTTACCAAATTAAGTTTTAAATATTTTATCTTATTTAATGTGTATTTTATTATATTTTTGTTAGACACACACACACTTGTGCATGTAAACTAGGGTTGTTTTTGGGGTTATACCATGATTAGCAACATGGTTAACTAACCATTTTCTCTATTCTAGTCTTAATGTTTGTTTAGGTGCATGGTTGTAATTAGTAGTGATAGTTTTAATAAGGGTTTTATTTTGAATTTGTGGTTTGGTTCATGGTTGACCTTGTGGTGAGAGAGAGAGAGAGAGCATGGGCATCATGACTTTGCCCATGCCTCATTTAATGAGGAGAGAGGGAGTGAGAAGAGAGGAGGGGTTAGCTTTGTTAGTGCACTCATTTCTCATTCTCTTTTCTCTCATTTCACTCACTCACACACACACTCACCTGAGAGAGAGAGAGAGAGAGAGCCTCAGCAGCAGCAGAAGAGGCAGCAGCATCAGGAGCAGCAGCACTCACAGCATCAGCAACAGCTTCATTAGTAGCAGCAGCAGCAGGCAGCTTCAGCAGCAGCTGAAGCAAGCAACTACAACGACAATAACAGCAGCTGCCCCAGCAGCAACAACAACCCAACAACAACTACAACATCATCACCATCATCATCATCATATGCAGAAGCAGCAGCAGCAGTTGCAGCAACACCAGAGGCAGCAGCAATTGCAACAGCAAGCAGCAGCAGGAGGAGTCCCAGCACTTGCCCGAGCTCTCACCTCCTCCATACACCTTGTCACCAGTTTCTAGGATCCCTTAGGGTATATTTTCTAAACCCTATTGCTTGTTTGTGTAGCTTATGTGCTAATTGCTTCGATTAGTGCTAAATAGCTTAGTTTAGTGCTAATTGTGGTGTTTAAGTGGAATTGTGGATAATTGTTGATTTGGTTAGCTAGCTTAGGTTGGTTTAGTGTTAGTTAGGCCACTTCGACTGAGAAATCCCCAGATTTCACTAAAATACCATATAGTTTGTGTTTTGTGCAATTGTCGTTTTTAAGCGATATAATGGATATCTGTGATCTGCTGTTACCCGGGGGACTTCAGAATAAACTTGAGTGGACCACAGCCTACTAGTAACACCCTGACCCCACTACCAGAGCCCGACCCCACCCCTCTCAACTTTGGCCGCCAAAACCGCCTTTCTGGCCGCAATTTGCGGCCAGAACAGGGAGATAGGAGCTAGGGTTTTCAGGGGTGGTGTCTGCTATGTTGTGTAGGTCCTTGGTATTTGTAGTTTTGTATTATTGTAGCCTGGACAGAATCTGGGACAATATGTCGCCTTTGAGTTTAGTTGTGTTTGCGCGATACGCGCGATACGTGAGTGGGTTCTGTGATCCAGCGTATCGCGGCGTGTCGCGATGGTTTTTAGACGCGTACACACACGATTCAGCGTATCGTGCACACGCGCGTTTAGTTCGCGACGCGAGTTTCTCGTTTCGTTTCGATATCGCGTTTCGCGAGATATGTGGCTTATATGTGATTTTCATGTTATATTTACAGGTTTGCAGGCAGGAGCTACGGACACGGCTACAGGGGAGCAGGTGATAGGATTCACCCAGCGTGGAGTTTAGGTGAGTAGATATAACATCTACAGGGGAATCGCCCGCATGGCGTTATGCGTCTGGGCTAGGATTCAAGTTCCTGTCGCACATTCTACGTCATTGTAGAATTGCGTTTTACTGCATTTCCTAGATATAGCTATATACTGTGACTAGCAGCCGTAGGACACTGCACACATTATTGACGGTTCATGTTGCACGAGCACGGATTGCATGCTACACACACACCGTCAATAATTGCCATGTCACACACTACCCTTTATAGCTACCATTGCTTACCACACTTGACATCTAGTTTATCGGTATACCTATAGTGTATCATACCTTTAGTGATAGGTATATTTTCACTTGTGATACAGCTACAGGTATACCTCCTACATATTTTACCTATACCGGGAGGGATTTCCTACATATGTTACTTATACCCAGGGGGGTATACGACATCAGTTCCTATAGGTAGATACCTATATTTTGCTACACCTGTATGTTAGATACATATTCAGTTGTTGTCGCATATTCACCTTTACTGATGTTACTTAGCTATACCTTATCATGATTTCGCATACATCTGGTTCAGCTATATACTTGTGTTTACCTGCTCGCATTCAGATATACCGCATACATTTATTCCTGTATCTATGCATTGTTTATCTGGATTTTATATGATGTTTTCGGGATTTGGGAACCGCGGGAGTTCATGAAATTATGCATACATGAACAACCCGGTTTCCTTGATATGATATTTCGAGCGTCCCCCATGAGTTTTATCGGTGCTGATTCTATGCTCCATACGATGTGTGGTTGCCGTATGAGAGTACATGGCGGGGCCCGGTATGGTTCCCCTCGGCAAGAAGATCGATGGGTTTGCCGATTGAGCCTGGAGGCGGGCGAGTACCTACCGGTGATTGTTTTGACCTGGCAGTTGTCTGGAGGCTACTGGCCAGAGTAGAGAGATGGATGCGGGATGACCTGTACTGTCGAGGCCGAGGGCCGACACTACAGACGGACCCCGTGGGCTGTCCGGACTGACGGAGCCCCATATACGAGGATTTCTGTGTCGATGCTTGGCACACGGTTTCATGATATTTCTTTAAACCCCTTTTTGTATATATAACAGGGGACTTAGCCGTTGTTATATATACCCTTACACCAATATTAGTGGAATGGGACGCTAATATATGTGTATTGCCCCCATCATATTTATTTCTGTACATGTATACATATCTTTAGGATGTTAGATTCATATTGAGATTGGACTTGGGATACTAGGTGATTCATTGGGATTTGGACATTGGATATACCTATGTGTTTGGTGACTTGTACATTCGGATATAGGAGATTACCTGATATTATACATACGAGATATGTGAGATCCACTTGATGTTGTACATGTGATATATGTGAGATACACTGATATTGTACACGCTAGATATGTGGGGTATACTCGACATTGTACATTGAGGAGATGTGAGACTTATTTGATGTGAGTGCCCAATGTGGGGCCTGGTTTGAGGATTTGGGATTGGAGTATCTTAGTGGATTGTGATCCTGCCACGACGTCAGGTTTCCGTGGAAAATGACATATTCCACCCTACACCTCACCATTACCTATCTTATGCACAGATTCATATACATTCGTAGTACTTGTAGTGTACCCTTATGATAGTTGCATATCCACATTATCATATCCTGTTTGCATGATTATTGTATACCCCTGTCATGTTACTATTGATTCGCATATTGATTGTACCTGCTAGTGTACTCTCCTTATTTCAGCATTGCATGACATATTACTATTGTAATCGCATATCATAGATTCATGCTATACGTGCATTCCTGCGATTACCTGCATATGTTTTATACTATTCACGAGTTGGCAACTCACCCCCCGTTGTGCCACAGGTGTTTCAGGTTTTTCCCCAGAGTAGTCGAGGCAGGCTATTCCCCTATCCAGCTATCCAGCTACCATCTTTTGCTACAGATACCGCATCAGCTCACAGTACCATTTTGCGTAGGTGGGTTAGACGGTTATCTGTATTATATTTTGTACCTCCGTTGTATTGTACTCTCCATCTACTGTTGTATTATTGACATAGAGACTTGGTGAGGACGTAGTGTGTATTATGGTGGATTTGGTGTCTTTATATATACAGCTTTTTCTCTACTGTCCTTATTTTTCTGTTGTACTCATATTGACTAGTCTTTACAAAAATGGGGTGTTGCTAAAATTTTAAAGAAAGAAAGGAAGACTTTTAAAGAATTTGGGTTGCGATTTCAATTGTTTTCAAAACTTACATTATCTTTTCCATATTTCTCATGGTTTAGATTTCTGGGTTTGGCTTTCTTTTACTACGTTGCGTCTTTAGGCGTTGCGTAGTATTAGGGCCGTCACGGGCCATTTTGGGTCGTGACAGGCGTCCTGCCGGGGCCGAGGGCCGATACCGCAGACAGAGCCCGCGGGCCGATCCGGACTGACGGAGCCCGATATATGAGGATTTATGTGCCGATGCTGGGCACAGTTTTCATGATGTTTTCGAGTGCCGATGCTGGGCACTCCGGTTCCATGATTTTGACGTGTCGCGAGGGACACGGGTGGGTTATATCCTCATATTTCCATGCACAGGTTTCATGATATTTACTTGCATGATGGTTATTGTCATTGGGTGACGAGTGGATGGGATCCACGTGTGTGCAGATTTGATTACATTGATCATACCTCATATTCATGACATGCTATTACCTGAGGCACTAGCACGAGCACTTGGCATTACACTCATGTAGAGATTACATTGTCAGTTTAGCATGCTTCAGCTTTATTCATATTGAGGTTTATTTATATCTGATCGTATTGACCTAGGATGGGTCATGCATTCGATCTCTGTTTGTAGATATTTTCTATTCACGAGTTGGCAACTCACCCCCGTTGTGCCCCAGTCCTTGCAGGTTTTTGCCGTACAGATTCCATAGCGGCATTTCTGGCACACTGCTTCCTTATGGGTGACTTGCTTGGATAGGTGGGTTCTTTTGTATCAGAACCGCCATTGTTCATGTATCATTTATTGTATCTAGAATTTCCATCAACCAAAACTTGTTTATTGTTTCAGACTTAGAAAACAGTGTTGTTTTATTTCGACCTTAGAGTCGCGCTAGTAGTATTACGGTTTTCTGGCTGTTTTGAGTTTCGTTTTTTTTGGGTTTTGATCCTCGCCCTTTGGCGTTGTATATTATTATTGCTTGCGTGGTTTTGACCGTCGATGGACGAAGAGCTAGCTCCCGCTTGGGGATGCCTTTTATCATTTCATATATATTATTCTTGTTGTACCCCGTTCGTGGCCAGTTTTTACAAAGGAAACTCTGCTGAAATTTTCAGGAAAGGTTACACATTTTAAAAAAATGCATATTCGGCTTAGTTATTTAAAAACTTTGATTTCCAAACATGATTTCCTTACTTTTCAAAAACAGTTTTCCTTATTTACTCTTTAAATGGTTTTAGATTGCTGGGCTTTTGGCTTACTTGGATCAGATGGGGTCCTATAGACTTCATATGGTCCAAGGGCCAGTCACGTGCTCTTTCGGGTCGTGACACTATTCACGGGGTTTAATTATTTTGGAGATACGTGCAAGTTTTGTGGTGGACCCTCTAGAAGACAACAAACCTTAACTCGATTATGTGACCGTCTTGAACTGCCCTTTGAACCTTAGGGTTTGGGGCAGTACGGCGTGCCACATGTGAGGCGTTGGCTTGACCCTTCTACGGCTAGACCGCTACTACTGTGTCACACTCCGGGTTTTTGAACTCTGCTCAAGTGTTGAGCTTTAGTGAATCTTGGGTATTTGATCGTTCGTTCGAAAATTTTAATACTGTCTGTTTATCTGGAATGTGATACAATATGTGGAATTCATATAGTTTAGGCATGAAATACGAAATATGTGATATTTCGCATTTATGATGTCTAAAGAGAATGTGGATTCCAAATATTGTAGTTTTACACTTTCTTTTCTGTGACCGTAAGTGTAGTATGTTCGATATCGCCGGTTTCGTTGCTATACATCAACGACAATTGGGGTACGCATACTTACTTACGTTGATGATATATGATATTATGTGTTGCTGAGATATGATGTGCAGGATTGTCGCGATCGAATAGCCGGGGGGTTTTATGTGAGATGAGAGTTGTATATTTTCATTCATGTAAATTCAAATGTAATGTAATATTCTTTTATTTGGGGCACTTCCGGGTTGAGGTTGTGTCACCAGTGTTGTATATTATTTACTTTTCCGCATTAGAATAGACCCAAGGAAGGGAGCACAAGTGACCGGGTTCTGGGGTTCAGTGGGAGGCCATCTCGAGGAGTCGAGACCGAGTCTCCTAAACTCCAGGATTGGTAGGGTCGCTTGCCGCTCTCGTAGGGGTCTAGGGGTGTGGGCTTGGCTATTCATCGCGACTGTGGAATCCGTATTTTCTATTGTTGGCTAAATACTAAATACGGACGTCCTAGTATATCCCACATTATATATATGTTTCTGCTGCCTGTGTTCTGAGATATCTGAGACGAATGACATATTATATATATGATATATAGTAGACGTTGCTTATGTTTTACACCCGCACTAGTCCCGTCCCGGTATGCCGTTAGTTAAGTAACCTAACGGTGCATAACGGAACATTGCGGCGAATGCGGATGGCATAAGCGTACGTGTTATTTTCATTTCTTTTCTGTGATTGGCTTAAGGACTTAAATGATGGGATTACATTAATATGATTAATGTAAAGAAAATAAACCTAAAAAGATGTTGTAGAATCGGATTTGAAAACCACTCGGCTCTTTATGAAAAAGCTGTATTTCAAAAAACTGCGGAGCACAAGCCACTCCTTTTCAAAACCATTTGATTCTACGACGATATCAAGTTCAAAGCGTTAAAGATTTTCTTAAAAATCATTCGCAACCCTCCGTCATTTTAGGAAGTAGAGTACTTAGTATTTGTGCTACGTTTGTTGACCTTAGCCAAGGCGTAGTGTACGGTAGCTAAGTGATGTCTTCCTACAATGCATATGATGCAGATTAATTAGGACGGGTATATGACTTTGTTGACTTTAGCCAAAGGTCATATAGACGGGTCTGATTAATCAAGAAATGACGGGCTGAACTTGACTAGTACTTGTGATTTGTTGACCATAGCCAAGGTCATAGGTATTAGGGGTAAAAATCACATCGGGAATTTCAAGTGTTGAGATTTGCAATGAGATTGCATACCTTCCATATGATGGTTGGATCCCGATCCCACTGTGGGCAATAGTTGCTCCTAGGAGAGTTTTGCAGTTTACAATTAGCTAACTCATTAGGTGTCTAGAAAGGTGTTAACGGGGCTACGCCTCTGGGAAAACAAGGTTTACTTTAATTAGGTCCGTGCGAAAGCACGGGGAACCTCCCTCAAGTACCGACACTGGCCTGGCTGAACGGTTAGCGAAGTTGTAGACTGTAATTAATCCTGGCTAGTTTTCTTTCTAAGGTTTGAAAGAAAAACTTGATTAAAGCAGTGGGAGACATCGATCAGACAAGATAATAACCAATCTGATCTATGCAAGAGCTTTCGCTGAGTGTATTCTTTTCTCTCTCTTAATGGCAGATACCAATGACTGGACTCAAGCTTCTACTAGATAAAAACAAACCGAATGGGACCAATTATAAAGACTGGCTGAGGAATCTGAAAATAGCCTTGACTTATGATAAAGTATCAAATGTCCTCACGGCTTCAGCCCCGCCCACCCCAGGTCCAAAATCCTCAGTTGCGGACATTGAAGTCCGCAAGACATGGGACGCTGACTGTGCCACGGCCAAATGCCTCGCGCTTGCATCGATGGACAATACACATCAAAAGCTGCACGAGAATATGGACATTCAAACCATATTCCTCCATACAAAGGAGTTGTATGGAGAGCAATCCCGCGTATTACGATACGAAGCATCAAAGAAATTGTTTCAGATGCGAATGGCCCCTGGCACACCAGTAGGAGACCATGTTCTGAAGATGATAGCTCTTATAGAAGAGCTTGAGGACCTACGATGGACAATGGACAATGAACAATATACAGATATTATTCTGCAGTCCCTCTCCTCCACCTTTGCTCAGTTCATAGTCAACTTCAACATGCACAGCATGGAGAAGGAGCTACCTGAACTCCTTAATATGTTAAGGAGTGCAGAGAGCACTATGAAATCAATGAAAACTCCCGTTATGACTATTGGGCAATCTTCTTCTTCTCGCCCTAAGGCTAAGTCCAAAGGAAAGAAAAAGAAGAAGCCCACCAATCTTAAGGGTGGAGTTAAAAAGGTGAAGGGAAAGGAAAAGTCCAAAGCTGGAGACCCGGAGAAAGGCGAATGTTTTCATTGCCACAAGACAGGACATTGGAAGCGCAACTGTACAGAGTACTTGAACCTCAAGAAGAAGCATGGGGATGCTTCCGCTTCAGGTGCGTTTGTGACAGAAAACTGTTTTTCAATAAACTCTGCTTCCTGGGTATTGGATACCGGTTCAGGTTCTCATATTTGCAATTCTATGTAGGGGCTGAGAAATAGCAAAGTTTTGAAGACAGGTGACCATACTCTCCGCGTTGGAAATGGTTCCAATGTACATACAGTCGCAGTGGGAGAGTATCACTTGGGGTTGCCATCTGGATGTATTTTGGTTTTGAATCCTTGTTATTTTGTACCAAGTATGCTTTGTAATATAATATCTGTTTCTTTGTTAGACAATGAAGGATATAATTTTGTATTGCAGAACAATGTTATGAACATTCACCTGAATCAAATGTTGGTTGGGTATGGTACGCTTAATAACGGAATATATGTCCTAAATCAACACACAGTTTTCAGTATACAAAACACTAATAAAAGAAAGCTTTCAGAATTAAATGAAGCTTTTCTTTGGCACTGTAGACTTGGTCATATTAACGAAACAAGACTAAACAAGTTACACAAAGATGGATATTTAAACCCTTTTGAATATAAATCTTATGCGACTTGCCAGTCTTGTATCAAGGGTAAAATGACCAAAACTCCGTTTACCGGACACGGAGAAAGAGCTACTGAGCTCCTAGGCCTCATACATAGTGATGTATGCGGGCCAATGTCTACACAGGCTAGAGGCGGTTTTTCATACTTCATTACTTTCACTGATGATTTCTCAAGATTCGGTCATGTATTTTTATTAAAGCACAAGTCTGAAGCTTTCGAGAAATTCATTGAATATAAACAAGAAGTAGAAAAACAAACCGGCTTGAGTATCAAGATTCTTCGATCAGATCGAGGTGGGGAATACCTTAGTACAGAATTTGCAAACTTCCTAAAAGAGAATGGGATTCTCTCTCAGCTCACTCCTCCTTACACACCACAGCACAACGGTGTGTCTGAACGACGGAATAGGACCCTATTAGATATGGTCCGATCCATGATGAGTGATGCTGAGTTACCCGTCTCATTTTGGAGGCATGCATTGGAGACTGCAGCGTTTCTACTGAACAAGGTTCCAACCAAAACCGTGTCTACCACGCAATATGAGATATGGCATGGGAAGAGACCATCTCTTAAGAGAATTAAGATTTGGGGTTGCCCGGCCTATGTTAAAAAGTAGAATCCGGACAAACTCGAGACACGGTCAGTCATGAGTAATTTTGTGGGGTATCCAAAGAATTCATATGGATATCTATTCTACCACAAGGAGGAACAAAAGGTGTTTGTTTCTCAACATGCCACATTCTTGGAAAAAGAGTTTTTCACAGATAAAGATGATGGCAAAGTGGTGGATCTAGAAGAGGTTCTAGAGACACAAACTACAAATGACAACTTGGTAGAACCGGATGTTGCAATAGAAACTGAAGAACCTCAACCACTCCGTAGGTCTGGTAGGACTTCTCGCCCACCGGAGAGGTACTACGGTTTCCTCATTGATGGTGACGGAGAAGACTGCATCATGGATGATGATGATCCTACCAGTTTTCAGCAAACTATCACAAGTGGGGACTCTGTGAAGTGGCTGGATGCCATGAGATCCGAAATGGAGTCTATGTACACCAACAAAGTATGGACTTTGAACATTGTACCCCCTGGGGTAAAACCTGTGGGATGCAAATGGATCTTTAAAAGAAAGATTGGTGTAGATGGGCAGGTAGAGACCTATAAGGCAAGACTTGTGGCGAAAGGCTTTCGTCAAAGACCAGGTTTGGACTATGACGAAACTTTTTCGCCCGTAGCCATGCTTAAATCCATTCGGATCCTACTTGCTATTGCTGCTCACTACGACTATGAAATCTGGCAGATGGACGTTAAAACAGCATTTCTAAATGGAGATTTAGAAAAATGCGTTTATATGGATCAGCCAGAGGGCTTCATTGACAGTGGGAGCAGCGGGAAAGCATGTAGATTGCTTAAATCCATATATGGGTTAAAGCAGGCATCTCGGAGTTGGAACATCTGTTTCGATGATGTTATCAAAGAGTTTGATTTCATCAAAAATCCAGATGAACCTTGTGTTTATAAGAAGGCTGTAGGAAGAGCTGTCACATTCCTCGTACTGTACGTGGATGACATTCTTCTGATAGGAAATGATATTCCTATGCTACAGTCGGTCAAATCATTCTTATCACTAAGGTTCTCCATGAAGGACCTGGGTGATGCCACATACATCCTGGGCATAAGGATCTATAGGGATAGATCCAAAAAGTTATTGGGATTGTCCCAAACCAGGTACATCAACACCATCCTAAAAAGGTTTAGTATGGAAGACTCCAAGCGGGGTGCCTTACCCGCTTGCCATGGAGTCACTCTCTCCAAAGATTCTTGTCCAAAGACCGATGAAGAGAGAGCTCGCATGAGCATTATACCCTATGCTTCGGCAGTGGGATCTATAATGTATGCGATGTTATGTACACGCCCAGATGTAGCTTATGCACTTAGTGTTGTAAGCAGTTATCAATCCAACCCAGGGGAGAACCACTGGACAGCTGTGAAGAACATTCTTAAGTACTTACGAAGGACTAAAGAATTGTTCTTGGTGTCTGGTAATACAGATCTCCAAATGGAGGCCTTTACCGATTCGAGCTTCCAGAGCGATAAGGATGACAGCAAATCTATCTCAGGGTTTGTATTTACCCTCAATGGAGGAGCGGTAAGTTGGAAGAGTTCCAAACAGGATACCGTTGCAGACTCTACGATGGAGGCTGAGTACATTGCTGCAAATGATGCCGCCAATGAAGCCGTCTGGATGAAGAAGTTCGTCTCGGAGCTAGGAGTAGTTCCAACCATTATTGATCCAATACCCTTGTATTATGATAATAATGGGGCTATGGCGTTAGCCAAGGAGCCCAGGTCCCATCAGCGGTCCAGACACATCCTGAGGCGCTTTCATTTGATCCGGGAGATTGTAGATCGCCGCGAGATCGAGATTAAGAGAGTAGACACAAAGAATAACGCCGCGGATCCACTCACCAAGGCCCTCCCTCAGCCGCAGCATGAGCGACTTTTTGAGATGTTGGGTATAAGATACGCCAATAACTGGCCTTAGTGCAAGTGGGAGATTGTTGGATATATGTATGCCCTAGAGGCCATTATGTGATAGTGGATGTATTTATACATGTATATATATATATTCAGTGTACATTCTTGCTCGACATGATAGTATGCTATCTGGTTCTTCTTTATCTGACATGTTGATTTGATCATGCTTTTATTCATTCACACATGCTGATAAAGCCCTGAGGATATCGGCTTGACTACTGTGATTATGATGGAGATCATACTAGTGGGACATCTGTAGTCTATAAGCATATCCTGAAAAGTCCCTAGTCGTAGGTATATCGAGACGGGGCATTGATATACCAGAGTAGACTAGCGTATATGATACTAGACCCATACGATGGGCGATGAATGTTCCCACATTCATAGATGTTTGACATCAAGATCATATACGGGTGCTCAGTGGTGACTGGGTACACTGGACGGACTCACCGAAAACTCCTATATGGAATTATATCTATCGTCGGATAGCAGTTCTCAGGTGACACTGGTACAGGTTAGTCTGTAGACCCGAGATCGTCATAGAGTCTTGTGTGTTCTCCCACTGTACTTTGATTGCCACCCTACCACGGCTTTACTGAGTCGTGCAAACAGGTGGCCGTTGGGTACAGTCCCGAGACACACGAAGACGATGAGCGATAGGAGGGGTTTCGTCTCTCTCGGTATTGGGAGTTGATGCTGTGTTGTGCCCGACTGGTTATATCAGTAAGTCCCTGGCCATGGCTGCTGAGATTTGCTGATAAGTGTTATCAGTAGTTTCTCGATCTGTTATAGACCATTCACCGGCACGACTTATTGAGTTATTGGGGTCGACGTGACCATCCCTAGGCTCGATATGCAGCATATCTGACGAAGAGACCGGACTGTACGGTAGTGTTGCCGGTTGGCTCGACGGGATTTGTAGCAGGTTCGCTTGTTTTCTTCTGATCGCTCAATACCCGGGTGGCCGTTACGTTTAGCTGACCGCTTGCGGCTTGGGGGTGCTTGATATGATCATCACCCACTGCCGGCGTATTGACGAGTCTTAGAGTCCCACAAAGGAGTTACCTAGTCCAGGCGAAACGTTGTGGTGCGCGTATACGATATGCGCATGGACCCGATTAAAATGCACGTATAGGATACCGAACATTGATCGGGTGGCTTGCTTTTGGTGGGGTCATATGTGATATGGCCGGATTGATAAATCAAGTGTTGATTTATCATTTAACCATTAGTTTTCTCACTTAAAACCTTTTTCTTATATATGATGGATGTATGCATGCATGTATGTTTTTCTATCTTTCTTTTAGTTTCATGCACATATGGATGTGCACACATACATACATACATACATACACCATCTATCATGGTTGATTACACATGGAAAATGGTGGCAATATAAGACTCACACCATGGTTAAATGAATGGATTATTATTTGATTTTTGCTTAAAACAAAAGGAATAAAGAAAAGGATAATTCTTGTTTTGCTTCTACACTCTTCTTTAAACCTAACCATGCTCACCTACTTCTAACCATGAGTTATCCTTCTCTTTGTGTTTTAAACTCAAGTTAAATAATGTCTCCATCATCTAACCATGGTTTGAGATGAGAATTAGAAAATATATATACATATATTTTCTTTTTACTTCATATGAGTTATCATTTTTTACTCTTGTTAAAAAAAGAAAGCCATCATCTTCCTCATCCTTCTTCCTTTGCTCTCTAGTTTCTTCTAGTGAGTAAATCACACATCAAGAAAGGTTTTTGAAGTGAGAATCATAACCACAACATCATTCTACACAAGTTTAGCCAACTTGTTTAGAGTGTTCTCTTCATTTCTCATCTTGAAAAGTGAAGTTGCAAGCTTGGACTAGGAGCTTCGGGTGGATCGTCGTGGACGCTAGAAGACTTCAAGAGAACCTTCCTCCAACACTCAAGAGGCCTAAGAGTCCAGCGAAGGGAGCAACAAAGGTTGTAGTCTTGAAACCCTAGCTTTTGTCGTTTGTAAAATCATGAAACCCTAATTTTCTAGGATAAGATCCTTTGTATGCTTGCTTAGCACCATAAAAACTTGAACTTTGTGACATGTGATGCTTCCAAACTCTACATAGGGTGCTAGGTAATCCTAACATCTATAGCTCTCATGTGTTGAGAAAAATAGAAACAAAATAGACAAACAAATCCACCATCATATTCTACATCACCTAGGACATCAAGAGTAGCATACTTGTTGCCCTAGTTACCTCGGCTTGAGGTGGAGCTCGGACTACAGACTCTCGGGTGGATCGTCTTCGACGAGGTGACCAAGATCCGGATTGACCCATGGAGCCTACGAACACGAGGAGGGTAGCGGAGAAGACCCGAAGGACTAGTGGCATGAGGTATAATCTCCTTGCATAGTAGATAGAACCTCATGTAGTTTGTTAGCAATGGTTTGGTAAAGATCCTCAAGTTTTAGTCTATGTTACCAAGTGTTAAAATTTTGATTTTTACCTCCGCCTCCCCGTAAGTACCAGGGTGGGTAACGTAGACTTACATATGATGGTGCAAAAATTACCTCCTTTGGCACTCATGAATCCCCTAGAGTACCAAAATGCAAACTTTCTTGATCCATAGTGTAGCTTGTGAGCTTGTGCATGTTTTTTGTGAAGTAGGGATGAACTTTGGAGTTTGCTTTAATGATGTTTTGAGGGTTTGTAATGGAGGGGGTGTGAGGTGCTGCCATGGGCTGAAGAGAAGAGAGGGAGAAGATGAAGATGAGGAAAGAAACAAGAACCCAAGACCATGCTTTGACCCCTCACCCTCTCTCTCCCATGCCCATCCCTCATTCTTTATTCTTTTCCATTTCCATTTCTTTTTTCTTTTCTTTTCTTCTCTCTTCTCATAATAAAACCCAAATCAAGCATGAAGAAATAAAGTAAAGCCATGATAAAATGCAACAAGTGTTAAAATGACATGGTGCATGTTTTGCACAAAACAAGTTTAATGCGCGATCAGCGATATTTAATCGCGATTAGCACTAAATAGTGTATAATTAATCATAAAAACTTATAATTTGCATATTTCACATAAAGCACCATCATTTCAGTAATTTCCATAATTTTCCAAATTTTTCCCAATTTATCGGTATTTAATTATACCGCCTTATTAAAATATTCATTATAATATTATTTAATTATAAAAATTTTCAAAAATAATATTTTATTTTTCTGAAATGTTACAGATAGTTTTAGCGACTGCATTTCTCTTTACATGTTCTGTGATTACTGATTATCACGTAGTGCTAAAAACCGAAGTGTGACTACGGCGGGATATTTTCTCGACCGTAGGAGCATGGCCGGCCTTGTCATCCCTCGTATTCCGTATTTTGGGAAACGTGGCGAGACAATTTGCATGTTAACCTTTTATACAGAATTAGTGGAAAAGAAATTAGTGTAATGTAAAGTGAAACGCAAATGACGAAGAATTCTTTTCATTCCAAGTAAAATTTTTTTTAAAATGAATGCATAGTTGGCAATTCTAAAAGTATCTTATTAAATGTTGATTGGAAATATAGTAGTATTTTTTTTCTTCTTTCCATGTTTTTTTCTTAAATCTCATTAATTATGATTGGAAATAACAATGATTACCTCTTATTTCGAATTTCGAAGTAATTTTCTTTTCATTCTACCATTTTGATCATGTATTCTTCTTCTCTCTTTCTTTGCATTCTTCTTGGCTCAAGCTTAACCTATGAAAACTCTAAATGCCAAAATACGTATAATTATCTCTCTCGCCCCATCTATTCCTTTTTGTGTTTTCAAATAATTCTTTTCTTGCCTTTTTAGCAGATTTCTGACAGAACATGGATGTTTAGGCCTAAAACTTTCTGGATTGGGAAAATTCCTGCCGAAATTTTGCTAATATTGACTATAGTTTTGGCCAAAACTAGACCGATGCAGATTAGTTTCAGCCGAAACTGGACCGATACAAACCGCTATATTAACGTTTCGCCCGATACCGAGATTTTATGGTATAGTTTCAGAGCGGTTTGGACCGATACGGTTGAAACCAAAGGGTTTCGGCCGATACCTCTGACCTTGCTTAAAGACACCAACGATTCATCAAGATTCGATCATTCTTTCATTCAATATGATATTTTCCAATTTATAAGTAATTTACAAGGTACACAAATAGAATGATTAAGGCGATAAATGTAAATACCAAACCATATGATACGCAAAATAAAGATGTCAAGATAATAATTGGCAAGACAAATAAAAAATGTGGTAGTCAACTATAATTAGTAAGACAAAATAATAAATGCGGTAGTCAACTACTAACGAGACAATAGAGAGGTCAAGGAGAGATATAACAAACAAGCTCAATATTGGTTCAACTAAGTTGGATAACACATGAATATGCAACCCAGGGTTTGGCTGAAGAAAAGGTGGATTACCGCTGGACTTCAATCCCCTTAAAAGCGGCTGAAGCAGAGTTCCTAGCCTCTCAAGCAATATAGAGGCTTTGAGCGACAGCTTTAGGCAAAGCGAAGATTCTTACGGTCTACACTGAAGCGGGGATTATTGGTCTATTTACAGCAACTTATTGTACAAATAAGTTATGAATAATCAGCTATACAGCAACCTGTGCATTTATGTCATTATGGTTGAACAAATATTTCACAGGCCGTGCAGATATGTCATAATCCTATGAGTAGTACAAATCCTATAAACTCGAGAAATTAGATGGTCCACCACAATTTCTATATTTCAGATGATACATTTGCATCTCATAGTTTGGAACTGCATCAGACATTTGTCACAGACTTCATAGGAAACTGAATTAATCAAAGAGATTACCTCAATACCTAACTAGTTGCTATATATATGCAGTAAGAAATGAAGCTTGAATAATGTTAATTATACAGGCTCCATCATATAATGGACACCTCAGTTGTATTATATGTGATCTGCGTGCAACTAACAAGGCGCAAATATATTTGGTCAGGAAGTTAGGGAGTACCTTTAAATCGAAGGCGTTGACTGCTCTTCCTTCAGTTTGCATTATGAGTACTCAGGCCTCAGAAAACACTCGGAAAAAATAAGGATGTTATCTCCTCACAAGGAGAATTGGTCATTTGAAATTAGCATTCTGCAGTATGAAGAGCATATTTTATAACTTCCCATGAGATTAGGTAATTCTGAATTCAAATTACACATCAAAATTGCTGGTGTGTACCAACTTACGCAAATAATATAAATACTGAACTTAAATGAAGAGATTAGTGGTGACAATTATACGCTTATCCAATTCCTCAAAATAGTCAGAATAGAATCAATACGACAGCAAGAAGTTTTTTTATATTTCGACAAAAATACTAGTTTCAACAGTGCACTGGTCAAAATAAAGTTCGTACCTTCTTCATATCATCAATTCAATTAATAGGAAGATTTGCAGTTACTCCATGATTAGTTTAATCTCATAACCATAAACATAAGTTAGCACTTGCAATATAAAGTTGAAGTGTGAAGCCATCAAAGTTTGAGAATTCGAGTGAACCTGAATACACTCACATTGTTTTACTGGATACCCACCATCCTGACTCAAACCTCTATAATTGCAAGTGCCCTGGAGAAGATAAACCTCATGTTCTACACCTACTTAAATAGTATGTACTATTTGTTGTATCCTCTTATTCAAATTTTGCACATGATATAAGTTATGAGATTGTGGTTCATAGTTCGTCAATTTTTCTAGACACGGTAAGCTGTGGACGTAATCTGTTTATGGTCAGAATTCAATATCAAATTTCTTTACCGAACGGCTTTAGTTGGTCACATATGGTTTCAGACACAACACAAGTCTAATTTTTTTTATTGAAACATGGACTGCAATCATCACTTGCTAATCTCTCAACAAACCATTTGTTCACTCCATTTTCTAGTCTACACTAATTCTCCTTCCTCTCTCCTTTCCCAGATTGGTTTTCTCTATAGAAAAGACTTTTAACACCTCTACCTGTAGAAATCTTTACATAATTTTTGATAGTTAAGTTTAGCTGATCTGATTGATACGAATCCAAATGTATATATATGGACAACTATGAAAATACCATGAGAACTATGAAGAGCGGAAACATGGCGTAGAAGAAACATAGATCTTCACAGGGACAATCATATGCTCCAATACTCAGTGGATACACATCAATTACATTCCCTTACATCAACATTGTGCAAATTCAGGTGCATGGATGTCTGCATGATTTCATGCAAACCTGATGATAGCTACTGAGAAAGACGTGGCAAAATTAAAAGTTCTATCAGTGTCAACTCATAAATCCAAGTTAGTGTATACAGTAGAAATAATTAGAAAATAAAAAAAGAAAAACATATGGCGTCCTATCTTATGGGGTTTAATTAACGAATAACAAATGCACACACTTTATTATAACAGTTTCCTCCGTACTTAACATACATAGTTACACTTATTGCACCGAAGGTGAATCACTGGGTATGATGAGAGAGAGAGAGAGAGAGAGAATGGCGAGAAAAAAGAAGGTAATGCTAGAGAAATAAAACTAAACCAAAGAGTTAGCATGAATACTATGAACACTGTAAAATATACCTCACAAAGCTCTTGAGCAGATTGCTGAAGTTGATCATATGAGGTTCTGACCATCCAAAGCCACAGGATTTGAACATACTGATCAAGTTTTCCCATGCAATTTTTACATTGAAGATCACTACATTGAGTAAATGATTAAGCCATAAAACAGCAAACTCTCAAAAAGGGTTTACGAAAGAAAGAAAAATATAACATAACATACATTGGCTCTTTTCTTTATCAAGCAATTAATGGACAAACAACAGAAAAACTTAAAAACTATATGTAATAGTATATGATATGGAGTAAAATTTGTTCTAATACATGGGCTAATCATCCACCCAGAATACCAAATACCACTTATTCCATCTCATAATTTTATCTACCTTATTTTCTATAAAAAGAACAGAAGTACTCCGAAATAGCATAACCATGCATCACTACTTCTTAATCCTCCTCACTTTCTTGGGGCCCCAAACCTCCATTCTTCCAGCCAGGCATCCACACCGTTGTCGAAAGATCAATACAGTTCGACCATTCATTGGCGCCATTTTCTTAAGCTCGGCTTCAAGCTCCTTATGGTCCTGTCCTAGTTCGAGTGGGCGAGCCCCAATCGCATCCATGGGCACTTGTGGCAAATATTTCAAACACTCTTCTGATTCCAACTGAATATCAAATTCAGCGGCTTTTCTGAGACCTTTACAATAAGGATTCCCACATTTCCTAAATTGGTGAGTAACCATTTCCCACATTGCTATTATAGTGATAGCCATTAAGATAAACCCAACAAAATAAGCAATCGGGGCATGGTAGATTACTTCGGCCATGAGTTCCACAGCTAATGGAAACAGCTCGGAAGCTCCATTAATGAAGAACTTGAAGTAAGGGACAATGAGAATTGCAAGAGCTCCGAGGACTAGTAGGAGCAAAACGATGTCGATGGCTGCAAATGGGGAATGCTCGCAAAAGGGGTGTGAAAGGGGGTTGAGGGATTTGAGCTTCTTGATGGTGCGTTGGTGTTCGGATAAGGGTTGGGGTTTGGGTCGGTTTCGATGCTGCTCGAAAGCTCGGCAGAATTCGATTAAGCTACGACAATCAACCATTGTTGAATCCAGCTTGCCAAATCTGCATTAAAATTTCAATATATTTTTTTCCTTGTAAGAATCTATGTAACTAGGGATTGTAATAAAATATTAAATTCTCTTACCTACAATGGATACATAATCTAAATATAGAAGACCCAATGATTATGGTGCTCATGGACAATGTAAATAATTTCAAAGCAAACAAAAACAAAAATAAAATCATCTATCTACCCTTGATAATTGAAACTTCAATGCGACTTAATCAATTTACAAGAATTATGTAACCAAACAGTCAATTAAAAACATATTTCAATTTTTTTAACAAAAGAATCCCTTTTTCTTATAGGAATCTCAAAAACTACAGTTCAATGATAAAGGAATTCAATCAGCAGAGATCTAAATATTGGATTAGAGATCAAACAAACAATCAATGATTTTAACACTCATGAACCATTCAATTAGCTAAAACTCCAATGTCAATTTTTGAATAAAACGGTTGATAACTATTCATCAATAATCTAAATTAGATGAATAAACAGCTGACGAATTTCGAAGCCAACGGCAGCTCACTAATTCAGTAAATCTCGAAACGAAATCAGATGGAATCTGCCGACTAAATCCAATACGATTTGAATTAAGATCGATTAAGCTCTAAACGCTGGAAAATTGCGGTCGAATCTCGGAATCGAGAATTGAGATCTGATCTAATCAACAAATCGAGATTAGGGTAAAAATAAAAATAAAAAAACTAGCAGATGTGACACGATTTATTGGGAAATGATCTGAGGGTTGAGGATTTCTGACCTTTTCTTTCTTCGAGGGAGTGATCCCAGAGAAGAAACTTATAGGGACTGTTGGGATGCAGAACTCTGAAATTTGGATTTTCAAACAGTGCAATTGAAAATTTTTGGATTAGATAGGGAAAATTTTCGGATTAATTAATTTTGTGTTTGATTAGTGTTGGAGCGGGTGATTTGGCTTTGAGAATTTTAGTGAGAGAGAAAATTAATTTTTTAATATATAAAATGCAGTGGGCCTCATGTATTTTGCTTGAATTCACAAGAATCCAACAAAAAAGATTTGAGTATCCATGTTTTCTTGTGGGCCCCTCACTAAAAACAACCTAATCCAAACTTACTCAATCCTACAACCAAACATAATATTTGCTAATTCAAAGATCCTAGAATCCAAATAGGGCAGAATCCACACAAATCTTACCACCAAACAGGCCATTTAGTCCTTTAAATTTCACAATATTATTAAAGCTTATAATATAGTTTCACGAAGATCTTCTAGAGCAATAATGTTTTGGTGTTTTTCATATTGATATCATAAATGTTGTTACACATACACATAAATTTCTATGATTTTTTCCCAAATAAATGTTGTTACTGTGTATTAAGGTATATAAGCACACTGAAAATATCAATAAGGTATATAACTACAATGTAAGTGTTAGGAATATGTATGCCCTAAAGACCATTATTGTATGATATAGTGGATGCTTGGACATATATATAGAAGACTTTTGTAGAGTTGCATAGCACGACAGTAAGGTTTCGGGAGGCATCGTCCATGCCATTTTACAAAAAATTGTCATGCTAAACAAACCTAACTCTAGAATCTTAACTAGAGAATTAGACAATAGAACATGTAAACAACTTTACATCTAAGTGCACATGGAATACAACCTTTGTAGACCGGTCTTTCACTTCAATAGCTCCGTGTAGTAGTCCTTTCGCTCCAAGTAGTGATCTTACGAACTCTAGAATGGCTCCACAAGATGAAAGGAACAAGCTTGCACGAAGTTTTCGAGGCCGAAGATGATCTACGTCGAGGAGACACCAACCAAAGCTATCTCTTCACTAATTAGGGATTAGTGAAGCTAACACCCTAAACTAAATGGCTAATCTAGTAGAGGATGATGAAGTAGGATTTTTGCTCACTTTAAAATTAATTTTCTCACTAATTTTATTCACCTCTCCAAAACCTAGAGAGCTCTTACTCTTGATGAAAAAGAAGATGAAGAGAATAATGTTGTGAATGAATCATGAGAGAGATTGCAACCATGGATGAGAAATATCTCATATAACTCATGTAGAGACATAACCATGGTTTTAGATAATGGTTAGGTTAAAAAAATATTTAAGGTAAAGCAAAATTAGTGGACTAAGTCAATGGTTCAACAAGCTTCTACAAGCTTCAGCCATGTGCTTAATTTCTATCTAATTATTTGATTTAAATTAAATAAATAAACCCCTCATTATCATAAGTATGGTGTGAGTTTCATACACCCATATAGCATGTGGCATCAAGCATGACACAAAAAGAAACACAATTAATATATATCACATATATATTAAATGAGAAAAGAAATGCTTAAGTGAGCTAATATTAGTTAATGTAAATTAGTATATCAAATATACAATTATACATTAAATTATTAAAGCAGCACCTAATTTAATAATCCGGTTATATCACATATAACCGACTAATATCATATGTATCAACTTATCGAATCAATACTTGATTCGATAACCCGGCTATATCACATATAACCGTATGATGTCACATATCGCGAGAATAGAATATGGTATCACATACTCGTATTAATCTCGGTCCCGCACATATCACATATGTTCTCCTACTTCGTTTTGCCTGAGCCAGGAAACCTCTGTGTAGGACTTTAAAGACTCGTCAATACGCCGGCAGTAGGTGATGATCATATCAAGCACCCACAAGCCGTCAGCGGTACTAGCTGGACATAACGGCTACCCGAATATTGAGTGATCAGAAGATCAACAAGCAATCCTGCTCGTACTCCTGTAAAGCCTGTCAGTAACATTACCGTACAGTCCAGGCTCTTCGTCTGATATGTCGCATATCTAGTCTAGGGGTGGTAAACGTCAGACCCCAGTAACCGATAAGTCGTGCTGATGTGAGGCTCATAACAGTTCGAGAAACTACCGATAACACTTACCAGTAAATCTCCGTATCAGCCCTGGTCAGGGACTTCCTGTTATAGCCAATCGAGCACAGCGCAACATCAACCCCCAATACCGGGAGAGACGAATCCCCTCCTATCGATCATTGCCTCCGTGTGATTCGGGACTGTACCCAAAAGCCACCGTTTTGCACGTTCTCTTGAACGTGGTAAGGTAGAAATCAAAGCACAATGGGAATCACACAAGACTCTATGACGATCTCGGTTCTACAGACTAACATGTACCAGTGTCACCAGAGAACTGCTATCTGACGATAGGTATAATACCATCTAGGAGTTCTCGGCGAGTCCGTTCAGTGTACCCAGTCTCCACTGAGCACCCGTATACCATCTTTGATGTCAAACACCAATGGATGTGGGATCATCCATCGCCCATCATATCGGTCAAGAAGCGTATACGCTAGTCTACTCTGGAATATCGATGCCCTGTCTCGATACACCCTCGACTAGGAACAATTAAAGGATGTACTTGTGGACTGCCCTGGCCCCACTAGTATGATCTCCATCATAGTCCTGGTAGTCAAGTACACATCCTGAGGGCTTTATCAACATGTGAGAGCAAGACAGTATTGTTAGTTGTATGTATGCCCTAGATGCCATAATTGTACATGAGATGTATATTATAGTGGATGCTGGGACATATATAGGGAGGACTTTCTTGCTCGACATGATAGTATGCTATTTGGTTGCCCTTTATCTTAACATGTACACTTACTGTCTCTCTATTACATATTGATAAAGCCCTTAGGATGTGTACTTGACTACCAGGATTATGATGCAGATCATACTAGTGCGGCATGTGTAGTCCATGAGTTCATCCTTCAATGTTCCTAGTCTTGGGAGTATCGAGACGGGGCATCGATATTCCAGAGTAGACTAGCGTATACGCTTCTTGACCGATATGATGGGCGATGGATGATCCAATATCCATTGGTGTTTGACATCAGAGATCGTATACGGATGCTCAGTGGAGACTGGGTACACTGAACGAACTCGCCGAGAACTCCTAGATGGTATTATACCTCACGTCAGATAGCAGTTCTCTGGCGACACTGGTACAGGTTAGTCTGTCGATCCGAGATCGTCATAGAGTCTTGTGTGTCTCCTACTGTGCTTTGATTTCCACCCTACCACGGCTCTACTAAGTCGTGCAAACATGTGGTTTTTGGGTACAGTCCCGAGTCACATGGAAGCAATGAGCGATAGGAGGGGATTCATCTCTCCCGGTATTGGGGGTTGATGTTTCTCTATACTCGATTGGCCATAACTGAAATCCCTGGCCATGGTAGATGTGATTTACTAGTAAGTGTTATCAGTAGTTTCATGCTCGTCATGGACCTTACATCGGCATGACTTATCAAGCTATTGAGGTCTGACGTTTACCACCCCTAGGCGAGATATGCGACATATCAGACGAAGAGACCGGACTGTGCGGTAGTGTTACTGATTGGATTCGCAGGAGTATGAGCAGGCTTGCTTGTTGATCTTCTGATCGCTCAAAACCCGGGTGGCCGTTACGTTTAGCAGACCTCTTGTGGCTTGTGGGTGTTTGATATAATAATCACCCACTGCCGGCGTATTGACGAGTCTTTAGAGTCCTACACAGAGGTTTCCTGGCTCAGGAGAAACGGAGTAGGAGCACATATGAGATATGTGCGGGACCGAGATTAATACGCGTATGTGATACCGTATTCTATTCTCGTGATTTGTATCATCGGTCGGTTATATGCGATATAGCCGGGTTATCGAATCAAGTGTTGATTCGATAGATTGATACATATGATATTAGTCGGTTATATGTGATATGACCGGATCATTAAATCAAGTGTTGATTTAATGATTTAATGTATAATTATATATATTTGATATATTACTTTACATTAACTAGTATTGGCTCACTTAAGATTGTTTTTCTCACTTGATGTGCACATAGTGTAGTGACATATGTTTGTGTACATGATTGTATCATGCTTGATGATACATGCAAACTTGGGTGTGTGTATGACATACACCATGCTACCAATAATGAGGGGTTTTAATTATCTTAGTAAATCAAAATGAGGTGGAAATTGGTCATGGCATGAAGCTTTTGGATAACCATTGACCAAATCCACTTGATTTGTTTTACTTAAGATATTTTAAACCTAACCATTATTATTTTAGCCATGGTTATGTCTCTACAATGGTTAGTATATGATACTAACTCACCTATGGTTGCATAACTCATTCATTCACCTTGGTTTATTTTCTTGAGTTGCTTTCTTCATCTTCTTTCTCTTGCTCTCTAGCTCCATGGAAAATGGTGAAAATGAGTAAGAAAGTAAGATGTAAAGTGAGCTCACTTCCTACTTCATCATTCTCTACTACTTACCATTTAGTTTAGGGCGCTCTCTTCACAAAGTTCATCACCTAGTGAAGAGGTAGTTTGGGTTTGAGTCTGCTCGACGTAGATCATCTTCGGCCTCGAAGATTTCGAGTAAGATTGTTCATTTCTCCAAGAGAACCCATACTAGTGTAACATTTCAGAAAAATAAAATATTATTTTTGGGAATTTTTATAATTAAATAATAAATATATTGAATATTTTAATATTTCGGTATAATTAAATACCGATAAATTGGAAAAAAATTTAGAAAATTACAGAAATTACTGAAATGGGGGTGCTTTATTGGATTTAAGAAAATTATGAAATTTTATGAATTATTATACACTATTTTAGTGCTAATCGCGATTAAATATCGCTAATCGCGCATTAAAGCTTGTTTTGTGCAAAACATGTACCATGCCATTTTAACACTTGTTACATTTTTATCATGGCCTTTTCTCTTTATCATGCATGGTTTTGATTTTTAAAAGAGAATAGAAAAGAATAGAAAAGAAAATAAAAGAAAGAGGGAAAACATAAAATATGAGGGATGAGCATGAGAGAGAGAGGCCGCACTGTGATTCGATTGGTCAGGACCATAAGACCTTGGCCAAGGCACTTGGGATTTACTGATAGGTTGATCAGTAGTTTCCCGGATTGGTCCTGAGCCACATCGACACGACTTATCAGGTTGTTAGGGCCTGACGTTCACCATCCCCTAGACCCGGTATGCGATACTCTTTGACGAAGAGACCAGACTGTACGGATATTGTCACGGATAGGCTCAGTAGGAGATCCGGATGAGTTTGCTCATCGGCCTTCTTTTCAACAGGTACCTGGGTAGCCGTTACGTACAGCTAGTGCCGTTGACGTGCTTGTGGTTAAACCCACTGCCAGAGTACTGTCGAGTCTTTAGAATCCCACACAGAGGGTTTCCCTGATTCAGGCGAAATGATGTAGTAGCTATCACGACCCGAAAGAGCACGTGACTGGCCCTTGAACCATATGAAGTCTATAGGACCCCATCTGATCCAAGTAAGCCAAAAGCCCAGCAATCTAAAACCATTTAAAGAGTAAATAAGGAAAACTGGTTTTGAAAAGTAAGGAAATCATGTTTCGGAAATCAAAGTTTTTAAATAACTAAGCCGAATATGCATTTTTAAAATGTGTAACCTTTCCTGAAAATTTCGGCAGAGTTTCCTTTGTAAAAACTGGCCCCAAACGGGGTACAACAAGAATAATATATATGAAATGATAAAAGGCATCCCCAAGCGGGAGCTAGCTCTTCGTCAATCGACGGTCACAACCACGCAAGCAATAATAATATACAACGCCAAAGGGCGAGGATCAAAACCCAAAAAGAAACTCAAAACAGCCAGAAAACCGTAATACTACAAGCGCGACTCTAAGGTCGAAATAATACAACACTGTTTTCTAAGTCTGAAACAATATACAAGTTTTGGTTGATGGAATTACTAGATACAATGAATAATACAGGAGCAATGGCGGTTCTGATACAAAAGAACCCACCTACCAACGCAAGTTACCCATATGGAAGCAGTGTGCCAGAAATGCCGCTATGGAATCTGTACGGCAAAAACCTGCAAGGACTGTGGCACAACGGGGGTGAGTTGCCAACTCGTGAATAGAAAATATCTACAAGCAGAGATCGAATGCATGACCCATCCTAGGTCAATACGATTAGATATAAATAAACCTCAATATGAATAAGTCTGAAACATGCTAAACTGGCAATGTAATCTCTATACATGAGTGTAATGACAAGTGCTCGTGCCAGTGCCTCAGGTAATAGCATATCATAAATGTGAGGTACAATCAATGAAATCAATCTGCATGTACGTGGATCCCGTCCACTCGTCACCCAATGACAATAACCATCATGCATGTAAATATCATCAGCATATGCATAGAAATATGAGGATATAAACCACCTGTGTCCCTCGCGACACGTCAAAATCATGGAACCGGAGTGCCCAGCATCGGCACTCGAAAACATCATGAAAACTGTGCCCAGCATCGACACGTAAATCCTCATATATCGGGCTCCGTCGGTCCGGATCGGCCCACAGGCTCTGTCTGCGGTATCGGCCCTCGG
This sequence comes from Agapanthus africanus, assembly GCA_030015575.1. NCBI lineage: Eukaryota > Viridiplantae > Streptophyta > Magnoliopsida > Asparagales > Amaryllidaceae > Agapanthus > Agapanthus africanus. The sequence continues at coordinate 583,644,148 of CM057339.1, read as the reverse complement.
CCCCGGCAGTACGCCTATATCCATCTATCGACTCCGGTCAGTATCCTCCGGATAACTGCCAGGTCCAACAAAATCGCCGGTAGGTACTCGCCACCCTGCCAGGCTCATCGTCTACTCCACGAAAAACATTTCTTGCCCCGGGGAACCATACCGGGTCCACCATGTACCCGCAATCGGCCTCATCCGCCTCCTCGAATCGGGTTTCACATGTCGCTCTCAGCACCGAGAAAACACATGGTGGACGCACTGAAATATCATATCAAGGGTAACCGGGTTTTCAAAACAATTACATATCCTCTTTGAAACACCCACGGTTCCCAAAACCAGAAATATCATGGAAACAGCATATCTCAATGCGTATAATCAGAAAGCAGCATGTATGCGACATATAGCAGAAAGGTAAGAATATCAATATGTCATGCAAGGGTCAAATCCTGAATGCAACAGTACTACAGTGTAGTGACATGGCAATTATCGATGATGAAGTGTGTGAGCCGGCAACAGTGTACGTGGAACATACGCATCATCGATAATGGTGCTAGTGTCCTAGCAGCATGACTGAAATATATCAACAATACAAGCGATGCAATGCAAATAGCATGAATATGCGGAATCGAATAATCAACGCAACAGTAGAGAACCTGCCTCAATAGATATATCATGTAACCTTGCCTTTTGAAATAAGACGAATCAGGGCTTTTGGTAAAATAAGGGCTACGGTGTTTTAAGAAAAGATGCGCCTTTTGAAAATATCCGTATAAACCCTTTTGCCTATCTTTAAAATATCCTTGATTCGTTAGTTTTGAAATAGGTATGACTCGGGTCTAGTCTAACGCCTACTATGCGAACTACGAACCCACAATCAAGTCAATAGAGAGGGGTATGGAAACCACCTAAATCTGAGTCGATATCACAATATTTCATCACATGACAGGCATCACTACCATCATATCACATCTCCAATACGAACTCTGTCATGTCGCCAAATCTCACGGCCTCAATCAAATCTCATCGACTCATCTCAATCCCACGTATCATCCTCAAAACTCGTATATGAACACATAGTCCCATACCCATGTGTAGATATACACACCATCATATGCGCACAGATATATGAAAGAATGTATGCAAGTATGTGTGAGTGTGGGTGCAACCACTACTCTAGGGTTTCGCACTACTTAACCAATACATCCTTATCACCAATAATCCATTATTACCATCAATAACCCTAAACAACACATAATAAATATATGTGTGTATACGTATTCGTATACATCACCACGGACTGCGGGGGTGCTATACGCCATCCACCCGACTTCTCCCCGTAGATATAAATCTACTCACCTTGCTTCTCATGTATCGGTGCCGATGTCGCCATCTTCATCTTCTTTGCCTCAACATCTCGTAGGGTACCTACAAGTATATCACAACGCTAAAGCACATGAAAATCACATCGGAAACCAAAATAGCACACGCTACCAGCATAGGTAAAAACCTATCGACTCGCATGTAAACACGTTCAATATCCACTTGTCGTTGACGTCCAAACGCCACCCGACAGGAATGAATCACCAAATACCAAAATCCATGCTAAATCAAGTCGTAAACCATGCACCAACATAGGAAAATCAACCCAGATTTTACCCTAGATGGAATCAGTCAAAACTAGACATACCCAGGGTCAAGAATAGAGAAAATGGGGCCATGCACGAAAATCGAGGCAGATCCCTCCTGCTCTGGCCGCAAATTGCGGCCAGAAGGGAAAAATTAGCGGCCTAGAATTTGAGTTGGGGGCTAGGGTTTGGTGTGGTGGTTCTATGGTGCCTGCACATCTCACTGTCAACTCAGTTTCATTTTTGGGGTCTCGGGGTGATAGCAGATTCCACAAAACACTTCCAGATTTACCGTTTTCCCCGATATCGATTCCGTAATTCCGTATTCTGGTTTCAAGTTCAGGTTTGGGTCCAAATTAGTATCACACAAGGGATTCTAAGGTCACCACAATCCTCAATTCCATCTTTAATTTCAGTTTCACCCTAAACCCTAACTTGAATTCTCCAAAGTCCACAAACAACACAATATCGATATGAAACTAGAATAGATGCACAAGGAAATGAAATACTACTCTAATAGGTGCAGAAATTACCTCCTTTGGCAACTCAAGAAAATTCTTGAGTTGCTCAAAGTCCTCCAAATCCAATCTTGCTAGGTTCAATGTGTAGCTAGTGGGCTTGGGAGTAAGTTTTGTGAAGTGGGAATGGGGTTTTGGCTTGGATTTCATGGTGGATCTATGAAGTGAAGGGAAGGGAAATGAGAGGGATGGCAGCAGCAGCAGCAGCAACAAAGGGAGAGGGGAGAGAAAATGAGAAGGGAATGATGGGGGGCATGGGTCAAAAGAGGTTAAGGTTGACTTGTCCCTTTCTCTCTCTCATCATGAAACCTTTTCTTTTCTTCACTAAACTCTTCTCACTTGAATAGTAGACCCAAAAGAAAGCCATGGCAAAAGAAATGTAACACAAGTGTAACAAGTGTGGAAAATGATATGTGCACATTTTTGCACAAAAATGCTAAAAATCCAATTAGCGATTTTTAATCGCGATTAGCACTAAATTAGCATATAACTAATCTTAAAAACTTTAAAATGGCACAATTCCATAAAATACCTTATTTTAGAATTTTCCATAATTTTTCCCCATTTATTTGTATTTAATTATACCAGAATATTAAAATATTCATTAAAATAATATTAAATTATAAAATTTCCCAAAAATCATATTTTATTATTTTGAAGACGTTACAGTAGCCGTATTGGATACGTACAGGATTCGATCGATTGATGTACTTATTACTCGGATTTTCGATCGGACAGTTTGTAATACTAGCCGGCTCGGGTTTGAGTCGGATTATTAAATCAGGTATTGATTTAATAATTTACGTATATGTATTTCGATATATATATATTATAGTATTACGTTCTTCGTGTTATTCTATCTCTTTTGGGCATTCAGATTTTTATCCGATTGCCGGTATATTTGTACAGTAGACTGAAATCCGTATTTATTACAGATTTCCTTCAAGAAAGTGGCCACCTCATTATGGATTTTCCATTTATTTGATAAATGGAAATGAGGTGTAAAGTGAGAGGTGAGGGAGGTATGGAGTTGACCATGCTTCAATAGTTTACAAATGAATTTATAATTCATTTTGGGTTTACTATTGAATCATGGTTGCTATTGTTTAATGAAAGAAATGAACATACAAAAGTCTTGTGTGTGAATTTCTCTCTCATGCTTGATTCATTATTTTTCTTGAGCTCTCTTTTGCTCTTCATCTCCTCCTTCCTCTTGCTTTGCTCCACCTTCATCTTCTTCCTCTTCACTAACATTCTCATGAGTTGAGAAACAAGTGAAGAGGTTAGAAAAGAGATAGAAAACACTTAGACACCCTCACTACATCCTTGACTACATGGTTTAGCAAACCAAGTTTTCTAGTTGCTCCTTTTGTTACATAGTTAGGAGCTAGAGCCTTGGATCATACTCCCCGGGTGGATCATCAAGGACCAAGGAAGATCGGAGAACAAGCTCGATCCCGGAGAACCGACGGAGCAAGGAAAGAAGATCAAGCAAGTTCAAGGTGGCTAGTAGGAGCTAAGGATGAAGAACGAAGACCGAAGGACTTGGTTCATTTGGTAAGAATTCCTCATCATAGTAGATAGCTCTCCTAGTGTAGCTAGTTAGTTTTATGGAAAGATCCGGGTTTAGAGTTAAACTAGTGCCAAGTTTTTGTTCGTTAGAAAATTTTTGTTCCGCATTTGGCCACGAAAGTTGGCCGGGGCACTAGGAAAACCCTTCATGGTATCAGAGCCACCCATAAAACCTATACTAGCTTGTTTAAACGTGTTTAGAATAACGATCGACCGAAAATTTCAAAAACTGCATTTCAAATCATGAGTTTTCTATCGATTTTTAAACGTGCTTGAAAAATCAATTTTATGGTCCCAGAAAATAATGCAGGCTTTTTTAAGACCCCTGAAGAAATTTGGTCACGTGATCCCTCCAAACCGCCGCGGATCCGCCGCGAAAACCCCTTATTGGCGGCGGTTCCACGGCCGTTTTGGGGCCCATGTGAACAAAATTTCTTCTGGGCCTCTTATTTTTGGAAATTGTTGTTTCTGAAATAATTACTTTTTCGGCCCAGATTTGTTACAGTGTTGGTTTAATACTTGGGGCCCACTTGGAAAGTTTAGTCAATCGTAATTTTAAAATACGTATTTTATTTTCAGTACATTCACTTTTATCTGCGACCGGGAATGTCACTCGATCGGTAAAACTCGTCTAACTGCTATATGTTCCTTTAGACGGGTTTTGCGAACGTGACATTCGCGTTGATATTTTGTGCTTGTGTTGTGTTTGTGGTTGGATTGTCGTGGTGGATAGCATGCGGTGCAATGTTAGAAATACAGTTTATAATTCATTTGTACATTTATTATTGCGGGGCGAGCGTCCGACATGTGGACTGCCGTCTTTGCCGGGTTGTATATTATTTTGGGGCACGACCGGGTTGAGGTCGATGTCACCGCTTGTATATATTATTTTCATTTTCTGTATTAGGATTACCTCGCGATGGGGTGCACGAATAGCCGGGTTCTAGAAGGAAACAAGCCCGTATCTCAAGGCGCTGAGACGGAGAGGGCTTCATTCTAGAACTGGCAGGCTATTCGCCGCACTCGTAGGGGTACAAGTTTTCATTGCACAGGCTATCCACACGAGTAGGGGGTACAGGTTTTCATTGTACAGGCTATCCACACGACCGGGAACGTCGGGTTTTATTTGCGGCTCAAATGAAACCCGGGGCTCCAAGATTATCCACCATTCTGTATTGTTATCTGTGATGTTGTTTATTATCATGCCTGGGAGGAATGTTATATATACTTATATATATACTAGTAGATGTTGTATATGTTTTGCACCCGTGCTAGTCCAACCCCCGCTCTGTCGTTAGTTAAGTAACCTAATATACGTACATTTTATTTCGTTCTTTTCTGGTGTGATAGGCTGCAAATTGATGGGACCGCATTAATTTTGATTAATGCAAGATAATAAACCTAAAAGATGTTGTTGGAACCAAGCTTTAAAAACTGACATTACAGACGTTCTCTTTTGCTTTGCACAGTGGTATTCAGTTTGGAATATCCAGCACCTCATTCGACGAGGCAAGGGCCGAGATCCCTTCACCGGGAGTGACCCCTTGAGTAAAAGTTTGCGTCAGGGTAATAACTTCACTATAGTCGATTAATTTTTGCTTTGCATCGTGGTATTCATTTTGGAATATCCTGCACCTCATTCAACGAGGAAAGAGCCAAGATCCCTTCACAGGGAGTGACCTCTTTAGCAAAGATTTTCGCCATTATATTTATAAAACCACTCAGGTTCCTTCAACAATATCAAATTCATTACGTTAATGGGTTTTTCGCCAAAAACCCAGCCGTAGCCCTCCGTCATTTCTTATAAGTTATACTTAGTATTCATGCTGCGTTTATTGACCGTGTCAAGGCGCAGTGAACGGTAGCTGAGTATTGCTTATTTGTAGCACACAATGCGATTGGTTAGGACAGTCGTGTAACCTTGTTGACTGTGTCAAGGGTTATGCGGATGGGTTTAATGCAATCAAGATAATGATGGGTTGAACTTGACTAGGACTCTTTGATTTGTTGACTGTGTCAAGGTCACTTGGGTCTTAGGGGAAAAAACCACATCGGGAGTTTCAAACATACAGGAAACTTGCATATTTTAGCATACCTTCTAGAGTGTGGTGACTAGAGTGGATTCCATCTAGTGCATCACACAATGATAGTTGGATCCCGATCCCACTGATGAGTAGGATTACTCTCGGGAGATTATCACACTTACACAATCAATGCTATAAACCAAGTAAGTGTCTAGAAAGGTGTTAGCGGGGTTATGCCCCCAGGGAAAAGAGGTTATGTAATTAAAGAACTTCGCGAAAGCGTTGGAAAACCTCCCTCGAAATACCAACACCGGCCTGGCTGAAAGGTTAAGAAAGTATTGTGACGTGCGATTAATCCTGACTAATTCTTCTTTTAGGGTTTGAAGAAGAATTTGAGGAAACAGTGGGAGCCATCCTGGTTAGATAAATTAATAACCAATCTAATCTTGCAAGAGCGCACGCTGAGTGTTTTCCCTCTCTCTCTCCAGGTAGCAACTATTTCACGCCCTAATCAAGATAATAAAATGTATCGCTTGACCGATCCGAATTCTTATTCGGGGCTGGGGAACGTCGGTTCGACTCTAACTTATGACAACGGTCATGAGTATGAGCAAGGGAAAGAGGAAAGTTTGAATTCCTTGATAACCCCATCGAAGAAGAAACATGCTGTTGCATCTTCTTCAGGTGTTCTTGTTATTGAGAACTGTTTTTCGGTCAGTCCTACCTCCTGGGTACTAGATACCGGATCAAGATCTCACATCTATAATTTATTGCAGGGACTGAGAAAAAGTAGGATAGTTGGACCTGGTGATATGTCCCTCAAAGTAGGGAACGGAGCACAAGTTAATGCTGCAGCCGTCGGTGAATATCACCTAGTGTTGCCAGATGGCAGTACTATGATTTTGAACAATTGCTACTATGTACCTTTCATGGTTTGCAACATCATATCAGTTTCTTTACTTGATAAAGATGGATATAACTTTGTTCTTGATAGAAATATCATGAACATTTACCTTGATAAGGTACTGGTTACATAAGGTACACTGTGTAATGGTATCTACGTTCTTAATCAAAACACAGTTCTCAATATACAAAACACATGCAAGAGGAAAAGTTCAGATATGAACGAATCCTACTTGTGGCATTGTAGACTTGGTCATATCGGAGAGAAAAGACTGAGTAAGTTGCATAAAGATGGATTTTTGGATACGTTCGAGTTTTCATCTTATGAAACTTGTCAATCTTGTCTCAAAGGAAAGATGACTAAATCTCCGTTCACCGGACATGGAGAAAGAGCAACAGAGCTCTTGGGGCTCATACACAGTGATGTATGTGGTCCAATGTCTATATATGCAAGGGGTGGGTTCTCGTACTTCATCATCTCTCTAGGTTCGGATATGTGTATCTTTTGAAACACAAATCTGAAACTTTTGAGAAATTCAAAGAATTCAGAAACGAAGTAGAGAACCAGACTGGCAAAAGTATCAAGATCCTCCGATCTGATAGAGGAGGGGAGTACTTAAGCACGGAATTCCTAGATTACTTAAAAGAGAATGGAATTCTCTCTCAACTTACTCTTCCGTATACACCACAGAACAACGGTGTATCGGAGCGGAGGAATCGTACCCTATTGGATACGGTTCGCTCCATGATGAGTAGTGCTGAGTTGCCTCTTTCATTCTGGGGATATGCACTTCAAACAACAACACATCTTTTGAATCAAGTTCCATCCAAATCCGTGCCTAAAACTCCGTACGAAATATGGAGTGGTAAGAGTTTGTATCTTAAACGTGTTAAGATTTGGGGTTGCCCAGCTTATGTCAAAAAGCAGAACCCAGATAAACTTGAGGCACGGTCAGTTTGTGTAAGTTTGTGGGATACCCAAAGGATTCTAATGGGTATATATTCTACCATGCAGAGGAACAGAAGATTATTGTTTCCAGGAATGCCACATTTTTGGAAAAAGAATTTCTTGTTAAAAATATTAGTGGCAGCACGGTAGAACTGGATGAAATTCCAGAGACACAAACTATAACTGAAGATTTGGTAGAACCGCTAGATTCAGTTAAACCCAACGAACCCCAGCCACTCCGCAGATCTAGTAGGATTTCTCATCCGCCCGAGAGATACTACGGTTTTCTCATAGATGGGGATCGAGAGGATTGCATCTTGGAAGAAGATGATCCTGCTAGTTTCAGGCATGCCATTATCAGTAGAGACTCTGATAAGTGGCTGGATGCTATGCAATCTGAAATGGAGTCCATGTAGACCAATAAAGTATGGACCCTGGAAGTTGCTCCATCGGCGGTAAAACCCGTTGGATGCAAATGGATCTACAAGAAGAAACTTGGTGTAGATGGGCAGGTGGAAACCTATAGGGCTAGACTCGTTGCAAAAGGTTTTCGTCAAAAACCAGGAGTGGACTATGACGAAACTTTTTCTCCAGTGGCTATGCTCAAATCCATTAGGATCCTGCTTGCCATTGTTTCCTTCCATGACTATGAGATCTGGCAGATGGACGTGAACACGGCTTTTCTAAACGAAAGTTTAGAAGAGTGCGTTTATATGGATCAGCCAGAAGGTTTTGTAGACAGTGGGAGCAGCGGGAAGGTGTGCAAGTTACTCAAATCCATTTATGGATTGAAGCAAGCATCGCGGAGATGGAACATCTGTTTTGATGAGACAGTCAAGGACTTTGACTTCATCAAGAATGAAGATAAGCCTTGTATTTATAAGAAGATTGTAGGACGAACTGTCGTTTTCCTAGTCTTGTACATGGACGACATTCTTTTGATAGGAAATGACATTCCTATGCTACAATCGGTCAAGCTATTCTTATCGCGAAAGTTCTCCATGAAAGACCTAGGTGATGCCTCATACATTCTGGGGATCAAGATCTACAGAGATAGATCCAAGAGATTACTGGGACTTTCACAGTCCAGGTACATAGAGACCGTACTAAAGAGATTTAGTATGGAAGATTCCAAGCGCGGTAACATACCCGCATTGCACGGAATCACCCTCTCCAAGGAGATGTCTCCCAAGACTGACGAGGAGAGGGTTCGCATGAGCACTATACCCTACGCTTCGGTGGTAGGATTTATAATGTATGCGATGTTATGTACAAGACCATATGTAGCTTATGCGCTGAGCGTGGTGAGCCGGTATCAGTCGAACCAAGGTGAGGACCACTGGACAGCAGTAAAGAACATTCTCAAGTATCTGAGAAGGACTAAGGAGATGTTCCTAGTTTACGGTAATGGAGACCTCAGGGTTGAGTCCTTTACCGATTCAAGCTTCCAGAGTGACAAGGATGACAACAAGTCTGTCTCGGGTTTTGTATTTACCCTCAACGGAGGGGCGGTGTGTTGGAAGAGCTCTAAACAGGATACCGTTGCAGACTCGACGATGGAGGCTGAATACATTGCTGCAAGCGATGCCGCAAAAGAGGCGGTCTGAATGAAGAAGTTCATAGCTGAACTTCAGGTAGTTCCGTCCATTGTTGACCCAATACCTGTGTATTGCGATAACAATGGGGCTATAGCTTTAGCAAAGGAACCACGGTTCCATCAGAAATCCAGGCACATCTTAAGGCGGTATCACCTGATCAGGGAGATCGTAGATCGCCAGGAGATCGAGGTCCGGAGAGTGGATACGAAGGATAACACGGCGGATTCATTTACGAAGGCCCTCCCTCAAGCACAGTTCGAGCGACTTTTTGGGATGTTGGGTATGCGGTACGCCAGCAGCTGGCCTTAGAGCAGACGTTGGGTATTCGGTACACCAATCACTGGCCTTTAGTGCAAGTGGGAGATTGTTGGATGTATATGCCCTAGAGGCCAGTATTGTATATGTATACATATGGATACTAGGGATATGTATGTACAGAACAATCTTGCTCAGTTTTATAGTATATTATTTGACTTGTCTTTGTCGGGATATGTGTATTTATTTGTGTTGTTGTTATATCTGGTTTGCACATATTGATAAAGACTCGATACGGTAGTATACTATTGTGGCTTGTTTTTATCTTAACATGGCATATGTCATACTCGTTATTACATATTGCGGTTACATGTTGATAAAGCCCCTAGGATCTTGCTTGACTACCTGCGTTGTGATGGCGATCATACTTGTGGGAGCAGGGTAGTCCATAAGCACATCCTTAAATTGTCCCTAGTCGCGTGAGTATCGAGACTGGGCACTGATACTCCAGAGTAGACTGGTGTGTACGTTTCTAACCCCGTCGGGGGGATGGTTGGTCCCGCAGCCATTGGTCTGATGCACCTAAGATCGTATACAGGTGCTCACTGGGTGTGAGTACACTGGACGGACTCGCCGAGAACTTCCATGTGGTACTATACCTATCGTCAGATGGAAGCTCTCAGGTGACATGTGTACAGGTTAGTCTTTGGACGCGAGATCGGCATTTGTCTCGTGTGAGTTCCCACTGAACTTTGATCACTACCCTACCACTGCTCTACTGAGTCGTGCAAACAGGTTTTGGTTAGGTTCAGTCCCGAGCCACATGGAGGCAGTGAGCGATTGTCGGGGATTCGTCTCTCCCGGTATAGGGAGGATATATCGCACTGTGATTCGATTGGTCAGGACCATAAGACCTTGGCCAAGGCACTTGGGATTTAATGATAGGTTGATCAGTAGTTTCCCGGATTGGTCCTGAGCCACATCGACACGACTTATCAGGTTGTTAGGGTCTGACGTTCACCATCCCCTAGACCCGGTATGCGATACTCTTTGACGAAGAGACCAGACTGTATGGATATTGTCACGGATAGGCTCAGTAGGAGATCCGGATGAGTTTGCTCATCGGCTTTCTTTTCGACAGGTACCTGGGTAGCCGTTACGTACAGCTAGTGCCGCTGACGTACTTGTGGTTAAACCCACTGCCAGAGTACTGTCGAGTCTTTAGAGTCCCACACAGAGGGTTTCCCTGATTCAGGCGAAATGATGTAGTAGTCGTATTGGATACGTGCAGGGTTCGATCGATTGATGTACTTGTTACTCGGATTTTCGATCGGACAGTTTGTAATACTAGTCGGCTCGGGTTTGAGTCGGATTATTAAATCAGGTATTGATTTAATAATTTACGTATATGTATTTCGATATATATATTCTAGTATTACGTTCTTCGTGTTATTCTATCTCTTTTGGGCGTTCGGATTTTTATCTGATTGCCGGTATATTTGTACAGTAGACTGAAATCCGTATTTATTACAGATTTCCTTCTAGAAGGTGGCCACCTCATTATGGATTTTCCATTTATTTGATAAATGGAAATGAGGTGTAAAGTGAGAGGTGAGGGAGGTATGGAGTTGACCATGCTTCAATAGTTTACAAATGAATTTATAATTCATTTTGGGTTTACTATTGAAGCATGGTTGCTATTGTTTAATGAAAGAAATGAACATACAAAACTCTTGTGTGTGAATTTCTCTCTCATGCTTGATTCATTATTTTTCTTGAGCTCTCTTTTGCTCTTCATCTCCTCCCTCATCTTTCTTTGCTCCACCTTCATCTTCTTCCTCTTCACTAACATTCTCATGAGTTGAGAAACAAGTGAAGATATTAGAAAAGAGATAGCAAACACTTAAACACCCTCACTACATCCTAGACTACTTGGTTTAGCAAACCAAGTTTTCTAGTTGCTCCTTTTGTTACATAGTTAGGAGCTAGAGCCATGGATCATACTTCCCGGGTGGATCATCAAGGACCAAGGAAGACCGGAGAACAAGCTCGATCCCAGAGAACCGACGGAGAAAGGAAAGAAGATCAAGCAAGTTCAAGGTGGCTAGTAGGAGCTAAGGATGAAGAACGAAGACCGAAGGACTTGGTTCGTTTGGTAAGAATTCCTCATCATAGTAGATAGCTCTCCTAGTGTAGCTAGTTAGTTTTATGGAAAGATCCGGGTTTAGAGTTAAACTAGTGCTAAGTTTTTGTTCGTTAGAAAATTTTTGTTCCGCATTTGGCCACGGAAGTTGGCCGGGGCACTAGGATAACCCTTCATATATGTCCAAGCATCCACTATAATATACATCAATGTATAATAATGGCCTCTAGGGCATACATATCCCTAACATAGAGAAGCTATAAAAACAAAACCGAGTGGGTTGTAGCATTTGCTAATTTTGCTAAAGAGGTCACTCCTGGTGAAAAGATCTCGGCTCTTTCCTCATCGAATGAGGTGCTGGATATTCATCAAGAAATACCACTATGCAAAGCAAGAACAAGAGCTACCTTTTTAAAAATTTCGATTCTACAACATCTTCTGGTTTCTTTTCTTTCCATTAATCTCATTAATGAAGTCCCATCATTTATGTTTCCCTAAAGATCACAGAAAAGAAATGAAAATAGAACGTATACTTATGCCATCCGCATTCGCCACGGGGCCCCGTCATCCACCGTTAGGTTACTTAACTAACGGCAGAGCAGGGCCTGGACTAGCGCGGGTGCAAACATAAGCAACGATTATTATATATATCATATATATAGCATTCGTCTCACGCGGTTATATGATCGCATCACAGAACCAAGCTGCAGAAGTCAACATATGAAATATTGGATATACTAGGAGATCCGTGTTTTAAATTAAGCCGGTAATGAAAAACACGGATTCCACGGTCGTGATGAATAGCCAAACCCACATCCCTAGACCCCTACGAGAGCGGCAAGCAACCCTGCCAATTCTAGAGTTAGGAGACCCGGTCTCGACTTCTCAAGATGGTCTCTCACTGGACTCTAGAACCCGGTTACTTGTTTTCCCCGCCTTGGGTCTATCCTAATGCGGAAAAGTAAATAATATACATCAATGGTGATATCATCCTCAACCCGGAAGTGTCCCAATAAAATAATATTACATACAAATTTTACATGAATGAAAATTGAAAAACTCTCATCTCACGCAAAACCCCCAGCTATTCATTCACGACGATCCAATATAACATATCAAGCAACACGTCACATCACATGTCATCAACCTAAGTACATATGCGTATCCCAAATTCCGTTGACATATAGCAACGAGATCGGGGATACACCATATATTACATATACGGTCCCAAAAAAGAAATGAAAACTTATAATAATTAGAATCCGCAAACACCTTAGACATCATAAACCCGGAATATCTCATATTCCGAATTTTATGCTTAACCTATAAACCTTGCATTTTAGTCTCAGACTGAAAACTCTTTTCAATAAGCAGTCAGATAATTCAACAAGATTCCCGACTAAGTGATCGCGTACAATACGTGATTGCGATGGAGTTTTGATCCGAATTGAAACACCGTCTCAATCGATCAACCGAGACTAAAATCCTAGATTTATAAAACACAAACTAGTTTTCTCAAAACTAATTGTCGTGGATTCCAAATATTGTATCACATATCATCAAAATCTATACAGCGTTAAACATTTCGATTGATTTATTGAACACCCACAAATTCCATAGACCTCAACTACTTGAGCATCACAAAAAACATACAGAAAGTGCCAAATCTAAGAATGGAGCAGCACAAGAAAAACCAACCTGGAACATCCCAAACTTGCGGCGGAACCGCGGCCAAACATGGGTTTGGGCCGCGGTTCCGCGGCGCTTTGTGGGAGCTAGTGTAAGTCCACGTTGCCCACCCCGGTTCTTACGGGGAAGCGGAAACGGTAAAAAATGATTTTTATGACAAGAGGAAACATGGACTAAAAAGAGGATCTTTGCTAAACAAAAACCTAGAAAACTAACTACAAGTTTAACTACTATGTTAGAGGGTTATACCTAGGTCTTGAACTCCTTCTCTTCTTGCTCCTTGGGATGGTTTGAACGGCTCCACCTCATAGTCTCCTCTTTGTCAAAAAAGGATCCACCCGAAAGCCTCTACCTTGAGCTCCTACCTCAACCGGGAGGCAACTAAAGTGCTTGGCTTGCTAAACCTAGAACTCTAGAGTGAGTAGAGAAGAGTTTTGAAGGTTTTATCTCAATAGCTCATGCATCTCAACACATGAGACATGAGAGGTTTGAGAGAGAGGAAGAGGATGAGCTTTGGATGAGAGAGAATGATCAAGTGAGAATGAGAGAATTTTACAACCATTCTCTCATATTTGGAATAATGGTAATAATAATAATAATTAAGAAAAGGTGTGATGGTTAGTTTATGAATGACCATTATCATTTCATTCATTAAATGCATTTTGCAAAGGACAAGAAGCATCTTTGAAAAGAAATGATGATGGTCAACAAGTCCACTATGGTCAACCGGTCAACAAAGTCAACAAGTCAAAAAAAGTCAAATTGTCAACAACCCTAACCATGGCACATTTATCCTTTATTAATATTATTAACCATATTCCTCATTCTCATTAGGGTTTGGAAAAATTCAACGGTCAATAACCCTAATGAGAATCCTCTGCCTCTGTTTACTGTGCATACACACCCGCATTCGTGTTCCGAGGAATACGAATACAATGAGATAAAACCAATCCCAAAACATATACTAGGATCTGGCTTAAACCAAAGCCCGCTAGTAATAACTTCCCGGACACCAAACGTGCACAAGTGCGCGGATGTGACCGAACCCCGTCGCAAAACCATGCGACCTCTATTCTTTTTTGCCCAAAGGCGAATAGATCTCTGTGTGGGACTCTAAAGACTCGACACTACGCTGGCAGTGGGTTTAACCATAGGCCGCAAGCGGTACTAGCTGTACGTAACGGTCCCCAGGTAGATGCCGATAAGAAGACTGATGAGGTGAACCCATCCGAACTCCTACTGAGCCTGAATATGACAATCTTCGTACAGTCCGGTCTATTCGTCTAAGAATATCGCATGGCGGGCCTAGGGGGTGGTAAACGTCAGTCCCCTAATAGCGGTACAAGTCGTGTCGGAGTGTAGCCCAGAACACCCTGAGATAACACTGGAAAACCTACCAGTATATCTCGCTTGCCCTGGCCAGGGACGACTATGTGTAATGGCTCTATTAGACACAGTGCGATATCAACCCCCAATACCGGGAGAGACGAATCTTGTCTAACCGTCACTGCCTCCAAGTGCTTCGGGACTGCACCCAACTGCTACCTGTTTGCACGACTCATTTGAGCCGTGGTAGGGTAGCAATCTAAGAACAGTGGGAACACACTCGAGGCGAAGTGACAGTGTCAAGTCAGCGGACTAAGCTGTACTCATGTCACCTGGGAACTGATAACTGACGATAAGTATAGTACCAACCAACAGTTCCCGACTAGTCCTGTCCAGTGTACTCGTAACCTAACGAGCACCCGCATACTATCTCAAGTACGACGTACTGACGGCTGTGGGACAGACCGTCTCCCATGCTGGGATGAGAAGCGCATACGCTAGTCTACTCCAGAGTATCGATGCCCTGTCTCGATAGTCCTACGACTAGGGACCTGTATAAGGATGTGCTTGTGGATTACCCAGCCCCCACGAGTGTGACTGCCATCACAACGCTGGTAATCAAGCAAAGATCCTAAGGGCTCCACTAATGTGTATAGGCGATATGCTAAAAGAAACACATGCACACATTAAAGTAGAAACAAACCAAGTAGCATACTACCATTTTGAGCAAGATTGTCTATACAACTGTGAATATCCCAAGCTTCCATCAAGTAATATACAAACTAGTATGATACAGTAATGGCCTCTAGGGCATATACACCAACAGTCTCCCACTTGCACTAAGGCCATGTACTGGCGTATCGAAGACCTATCATCTCGATCGGCCGCTCGAACTGAGTCTGGGGTAAGTCCTTCGTGAATGGATCTGCAGTGTTATCTTCTGTAGCAACCCTCCGAACCTCGATCTCCCGGCGATCCACGATCTCCCTGATCAGGTGATACCGTCTCAAGATGTGTCTGGACTTCTGATGGGACCTGGGTTCCTTCGCTAAAGCTATAGCCCCGTTGTTGTCACAATACAGAGGTATTGGATCAACAATGGACGAAACCACCTGAAGTTCTGTCAAGAACTTCCTCATCCAGACGGCTTCTTTTGCAGTATCAGATGCAGCGATATACTCCGCTTCCATCGTCGAGTCAGCAACGGTTTCCTGTTTGGAACTCTTCCAACACATCGCCCCTCCATTGAGGGTAAAGACATAACCCGACGTGGATTTGGAGTCATCCTTGTCACTCTAGAAGCTGGAGTCAGCAAAGGCCTCCATCTGGAGGTCTTTTCCTCCGTAAACCAAAAACATGTCCTTAGTCCTTCTCAGGTACTTCAGAAGTTTCTTTACCGCTATCCAATGTTTCTCCCCAGGGTTTGACTAATACCTGCTTACCACACTTAGTGCATAAGCTACATCTGGTCTGGTACACAACATCGCATACATTATAGAGCCTACCGCAGAAGCGTAGGGTATAATAGACATGCGATCCCTTTCCAAATCAGTCTTGGGAGACATCTCCTTGGAGAGGGTGATCCCGTGACAAGCCGGTAAATTACCGCGCTTGGAATCTTCCATACTGAATTTTTTCAGTATGGTGTCGATGTATCTGGACTGTGAAAGTCCTAATATCCTCTTGGACCTATCACGATGGATCCGGATCCCCAGAATGTAAGAGGCATCACCCAGGTCTTTCATGGAGAACCTGTGTGACAAGAACCCTTTGACAGATTGTAGCATAGGAATGTCATTTCCTATCAAGAGAATGTCATCCACGTATAAAACGAGGAATACGACAGTTCGTGCTACAATTTTATTATAGATGCATGGTTCGTTTGGATTTTTGATAAAGCCAAATTCTTTGACCGTCTCATCAAAACAGATGTTCCAACTCCGCGATGCCTACTTTAGTCCATAAATGGACATAAGCAACTTGCACACCTTCCCGCTGCTCCCACTCTGAATGAAACCCTTTGGCTGGTCCATATAGACACACTCCTCTAAATTTCCATTTAGAAAAGCGGTCTTTACGTCCATCTGCCAAATCTCATAATCGTGGAAAGCAGCAATGGCAAGAAGGATCCGAATGGATTTGAGCGCAGCCACTAGAGAAAAGGTTTCGTCATAGTCCAAACCAGGTCTTTGACGAAAACCCTTTGCAACAAGTCTAGCCTTATAGGTCTCAACCTGTCCATCTACACCAATCTTCCTTTTGAAGATCCATTTGCAGCCTACGGGTTTTACCCCTTCTGGAGCAACGTCCAAAGTCCATAATTTGTTGGTGTACATGGACTCTATTTCGGTCCACATTGCATCCAGCCATTTTACCGAGTCAGCGCTCTGAATGGCCTGCTGGAAGCAAGTCGGCTCATCATTATCAATGATGCAATCCTCTCTATCCCCGTCTATGAGAAAACCGTAGTATCTCTCGGGCGGACGAGACTGCCTACTACTCCTGCGGAGCGGCGCAGGAATGTCCTGTTCTTTCGAACCCTCTGGTTCTACTAAGCTTTCAGTAATAGCTTATGGTTCTGGAATTTCTTCCAGTTCTATTGCGCACCCACTTATTTCTTTTTCTAAGAACCGATGTTCCAGAAAGTGGGCATTACGAGAGACAAAAACCTTTTGTTCTTCTGCGTAATAGAAAAGATACCCCCTGGAGTTCTTTGGGTATCCCACAAACTTGCACTGTACTGAGCGTGCCTCGAGTTTGTCCGCATGCTGCTTTTTGACAAAAGATGGACATCCCCAAATCTTCAGATATTGAAGATAGGGTTTCTTCCCACTCCATATCTGATATGGTGTGGTAGGCACAGTCTTAGTTGGAACTCGGTTCAAAAGATATGCAGCTGATTCTAGTGCATATCCCCAGAATGATCGCGGCAACTCAGCATTACTCATCATGGAACGTACCATATCCAATAAGGTTCGGTTCTGTCTCTCCGATACACCGTTATGTTGTGGAGTGTATGGAGGAGTAAGCTGAGAGAGAATTCCATTCTCTTTTAGGTAATCCAGGAACTCGGCACTCAAGTATTCACCACCTCGATCAGATCTCAGTGTCTTGATACTTTTGCCTGTTTGTTTTTCTACTTCATTCTTGTATTCCTGGAATTTTTCAAAGGCTTCAGATTTATGCTTCATTAAGAAGTGTAGGGTTACTAGGCACTCCCGGTTAAAATTTTAGCCGTGCCGAACAACCCTTAACAAGATCTTTAAACAAGAGATTAGGCGAAAACTAGCAAGTTAAACTCTTTAACACTAAGTGAATACGAAATACAACCTTTGTAGATCGGTCCTTCACTTCATAAGCTCCTTGTAGTAGTCCCTTCGCTGCGATCATCGAACTCCCGGGCTCTCGAACGGCGCCATGAGAAGAGGGCAACGGTTTTGCTTGAAGTCTTCGAGGCCGAAGATTATCTACGTCGAGGGAATACGAACTCAAGCTTCTACTTCACTAACTAGAGAATTAGTGAAGCAAAAACCCTAAACTAAAGTGCTAGTCTAGTAGAGGATGAGGAAATAGGAAATGAGTTCACTTTAGAATTTCTTTTCTCACAATATTTCTCTCTCTTTATCAAACCCTAGCAAGCATTTGAAGGAGGAAGAAGATGAGCTAAATAAAATGAGAATGAAAAACTAATCAAGAGAGAGAGAGCTAACCATGGGTGAGTGGGTATCATATACTAACTCATGTAGAGACATAACCATGGCTAATTATAGTGGTTAGGTTTATAAATATCCTAAGTAAAACAAAACTAGTAGACTTTGGTCAATGCACTCACAAGCTTCATGAAGCTTCATGCACTTGAACAATTATCCTCTAATTTTGTATTTACTTTGTATATTAAAACCCCACCAAAATAATTATAATGGTATATGTCTCATACACCCATGTAGAGTGTACCAACAACCATGATACTAAATGAACACAAATAAATATATATCACATATATATTAAGTTGTGCACAAGTGAGAAAAACAAATGCTTAAGTGAACCAATGTTAGTTAATGTAAATTAGTATATCTAATATACAATTATACACTAAATTATTAAATCAACACTTGACTTAATAATCCAGTTATATCTCATATAACCGACTAACATCCAATGTATCGACTTATCAAATCAACCCTTGATTCGATAACCTGGTTATATCACATATAACCGATCGATACAAATATCGCGAGAATAGAATACGGTATCACATACTCGCATTATTCTCGGTCCATCACATATCACATATGCGCTCCTATTTCGTTTTTCCCGAGCCTGTAAAACCTGTATGTAGGACTCTAAAGACTCGTCAATACGCCGGCAGTAGGTGATGATCATATCAAGTACCCACAAGCCGTCAGCGGTACTAGCTGGACGTAACGGCTACCCGGGTATTGAGCGATCAGAAGATCAGCAAGCAAGCCCGCTCCAACTCCTTCAAAAAGCCTGACAGTGACACTACCGTACAGTCCGGTCTCCTCGTCTGATATGTCGCATATCAAGTCTAGGGGTAGTAAACGTCAGACCCCAATAACCGATAAGTCGTGCCGATATGAGGCTCATAACGGGTCGAGAAACTACTGGTAACACTTACCAATAAATCTCTAAACCAGCCCTGGCCAGGGACTTCCCTGTTATGGCCAATCAAGCATAGCGCAATATCAACCCCCAATACCGGGAGAGACGAAACCCCTCCTATCGCTCATTGCCTCCATGTGACTCGGGAGTATACCCAAAAACCACTATTTTGCACACCCTCTTGGACGTGGTAAGGTGGAAATCAAAGCACAGTGGGAATCACACAAGACTCTATGACGATCTCGGGTCTACAGACTAACTTGTACCAATGTCACCGGAGAACTGCCATCTGACGTAAGGTATAATACCATCTGGGAGTTCTCGGCGAGTCCATCCAGTGTACCCAGTCTCCACTGGGCACCCGTATATCATCTCTGATGTCAAACACCAATGGATATGGGATCATCCATCGCCCATCTACATGGGTCGAGAAGGTATACGCTAGTCTACTCTGGTATATCGATGCCCCGTCTCGATACACCCACGACTAGGGACCTTGAAGGATGTACTTATGGACTACCATGTCCCCACTAGTATGATCCGCATCATAGTCCAGGTAGTCAAGTACACATCCTAAGGGCTTTACCAACATGTAACAGAGAGACAATCAGTGTACACGTTAAGGTAAAGAGTGACCAGATAGCATACTTTCATGTCGAGCAAGAAAATCCTCCCTATATATGTCCAAGCATCCACTACAATATACATCTCATGTATAGTAATGGCCTCTAGGGCATACATATAACTAACAATCTCCCACTTGCACTAGGGTCATCTGATAACAGTGGTTGTAGTATCTCATACTCAACCATCCCATAATCGTCTTTCTCTGGGAAAAGGCCTTTGTGAGTGGATCCGCTGTGTTGTCCTCTGAGTCTACTCTCCTAACCTTGATCCCCTGGAGATCTACCATCTCCATGATCAGGTGATACTGCCTTAGAATATGTCTGGATCACTGATGGGACGGGCGTTCCTTGGCATAAGCCATAACTCCATTGTCACACAATGGAAGGAACGAAGTTCATCTCATGAACTAATATACACCCAGACTGCCTCTTTGGTAGCATCTTTGGTAGCGATGTATCTAGCCTTTATCGTCTAGTATGCCATGGTATCTGTCTTGGAACTCTTCCAACATACTGTCCCTCCACTGAGAGTAAAGACAATGCTTGCGACTGACATTCAGTCGTCCTTATCACCCTGGAACTTTTCCAGTGATTCTCCCCAGGATCGTTTGATACCATCTCACTACAACTAGTGAGTATCCTAACATCCAATTAGATCTATCTCATAGATCCAAAACCCAGGATTTAGTAGGTATCACTTTGATCCTATATGAAGAATCATTGTGATAAGCGGATATTGACCGAGCGTAGCATAGGAAACTCCTTCCCCATCAAGAGTATGTCATCCACGTACTCTACGAGGATCACCACCATACTGCCTACTATCTTTTTGTATATGCAAGGTTCATCTACTATTTTGATGAAGCAAACTCTTTGACTACTACATCAAAACAGACGTTCCAACTCCGCGATGCCTGCTTTATCACATAAAACATCTTGCACATGTTTCCGCTGCTCCCACTACTTATGAAGCCCTCTGGCTGTGTACTTATAGACGCTCTCTTCCAAATCATTATTTAGAAAAGCAGTCATGACACCCAACCGCCAGATATCGTAGTCATGGTATGTAGCCGTGGCATGTAGGATCTGGATGGACTTAAGCATAGCTTTGAAAATCTCAACGTTTCCATGTACACCAAGTAATCTTCTCAAGATATACTTGCTCCTGATGGGGATTTAACCCTTCAGATAAAGCAACCAAAGTCCATACTTTGTTGGTGTATAAGGATTCCATCTCAGATCGCTAAGCATCCAGCCATTCTTACAGAGTCCCACTCCTGATGGCCAGCTCGAAACTAGTTGGGTCATCATCTCATGATGCATTCCTCGCTCCCACTATCATAGAGAAACCGAAGTATCTCTTAGGTGGGTGAGGAACCCTACTAGATCGGCGGAGAGGCCGAGGTTCGTTAGAAACTATTGAATCCTTTGGTTCTACCAAATCATCAGCTGCAGTTTGTATAGCTGGAACTCCTTCCAGTTCTACCTCATGTCCACTAATTTCATCACAAGAAATTCCCTTTCACAAAGGTGGCATGCTGAGAAACAAAACATCTTTTGTTCCTCGGTTTGGTAGAAGATATTCCCTTGCGAATGCTTGGGATATCCAACAAACTTTTACAGAACAGACTTTGCCTCGAGCTTGTCCGGATTATGCTTTTAGACATAGGATGGACAACCCCAAATCTTAACAAACTTAAGATATGGGCTCTTCCCTTACCATATCTCATATGATGTGGTAGGCAACTGATTTGATCGGAACCCTATTCAATAGGTATGCAACTTCATAAGTGCATAACTCCCTAGAAGGAAATAGGAAACTCAGTAGTACTCATCATAGAGCGCACCATATCAAATAGGGTGTGATTGCTCCGCCCCGTTACACCGACGTGCTGTGGTGTATACGGAGGAGTAATGCTGAGAGAGAATCTCATTCTCCTTTAGAATAGTCCAGGAATCCCATGCTCAAGTATTCTCCTCCCTGATCACATCAAAGGACATAATACTTATACCCGTTTTGGTTCTCTACTTCTAACTTATATTCTGTGAATATCTTAAAAGCTTCGGACTTGTGTTTCAACAGGAACATATGTCTGAATCTTGAGAGATCATCAGAGAATGTAATGAGGTACAAAGAATCGGTCTTGGCATGTGTAGACAGGGGACCTTCATACATCAGCATGTATCAATCCCAAGAGTTCACTAACTCTTTCTCTGTTTCCAATAAACAGAGCTATGGCCATCTTATCTCTGTGACAAGACCGGCAAGTTTCACAAGATGTAAATTCAAACTAATTTAAATATGCATCTATATGTAACTTCAGCTAGTTGGGTCGCATTGATATGACCTAGTCTACAATACCTCAAGAAGGATTCGTTCATTTCTGAACTCTTCCTCTTGTGTGTGTTCTGTATACTAAGAACTGTAGTTTGATTTAGAACGTCAATGCTTTTAGATAACGTGCTTGAACCGATCAACTCTTGATATAGGAAATGTTCAAAACATTATCCAACAATACAAAATTATATCCTTCTTTACTAATAAAGAGACTGATATGATGTTGTATATCAGGTTCGGTATCTAATGACATTCGTTCAGAATCAATGTATTCTGGTAATACAAAGAGATAACTACCAACAGACTTGGCTGCAACACTTGCACCGTTTCTATCTAATGAAACTTATCACCCGTTCTCAGTTCTCTACCTATCTGTAGCTGATTTTCTCAAAAACTATCTATTACCGCAATCAAGAACGGCGTCGCTTTGCAGCTAGCCGGTGAGTACGGGTCGATCCACAGGGATGTTGTGAATTTCCTAATCGCTCTAACGAGTTAATTCCGATGGGAGCCTGATTGATTATTAAATCTAAAAACTAAATCTATCTAAAAACTAAATTAATCTAGATCTAAATCTTGCTAGGGTTAGGTTTAGGTTAAGTTTGGAAAGTCTATAAATCTCACCGCTTTCTATACCTATATGAAGATCTATTAGGAGTTATGGTAATTATTAATAAAGTGGATTAGAACCATTTAGAAAGATGTTTCTTCCTCTAGGTTCTTGTCCTTCCTTTAGAAATCCTTACCCTAACCTCCATGGAAAACCATCACAACCGGGCCTTTATACTACGGTATCACCGCTACCTCGTGGGATAGGGTGCCGTAGGGAGCGGTATGTGCATGTATGCATGGAGTCCTATTAAAAAGTATGACGGGCAAGAAAGGGGATGAGAGATCTTCGTCTCTCAAACCTTCCCCAGATCTAACCCTAACAAGCGAGGAGACTACTCACTCATTAGGGAATTAAAATACATTTACCTAGGGCAGAGAATAAAAGATTAATTAGGGCAAGGAATTAAATTTATCTAGGGCAAGAATAGAAAATTAACCTAAGGCTGAAAATAAAGAACTTATAAAAATGATGCTCTCCAAAAGAATGCTGAAATTTATTAATGAAGGGAGGCATAGCCTTTACAATGATTTAGAGTTCCTATTTATAGAGGATAGGAAACCCTATGTTACAATTGATTCGCACGTCTACATTTACCAAAATATCCTTAGGAATACCTAGTCAAACTAGACTCCAAGCTTTGGTAAAATTTTATGTTTCTGTCTCTTTAAAAGGAAGTATTGGGCCTTGAAATTTCCTTTGTTGGCTCTTCTGTCTTTGGGCTTCCTTATTATTTGGTTCTTTTATTAAAATAGCTTCTATGTTTCTTCCAGATCTCCAGTGAATAATTGCGGTGGACTTTTAACCGTTCGCTTTGTAATCTTGGACCTTGCATTGCCTTGTACTTTGTGAATTTTATCTTTGATGTAGGCTTGATCAAGAGTCTTCTGTTTGTTGGTCAAAGTCCACTTTTGCATCGTCTTTTCATCGTTTTCACTGTTTTCTGTCCAAGAACCTGTAATATGTAGCAGACATGCGTCAAAAGCACCTGTTTATTTATAAAACGAATAAGAATGGGGAATATAATAATACAATATTATGGTGTGAACAAATACCCCCAAACTTATCTCTTGCTCGTCCTCGAGCAAACTTATTTTTATTCTCTACAAAAAACCTAATCGCACTTTCTCAGGGAAACGCGATTGCACTGAGCTTGTGCAACAAGCTGTTAAACCTCTAGGTGTCCCTAGTAGGAGGAGTGTTGTCTCCTGAGGGTTTTCAGCGGATACTACCCACAAAATCCTATCAATTTGGCTTTTCGACTTTAATTCTCCAATTAGGTTTTCTAACAAGGAATTCTATTATCGTCGACTCGTAAATTATCCACCCATATTTTTCACACTTCCTCATCATTTAACTTAAGATTATGTATGTTTTATAGACTTACTTAGCTTTCGGCATCTCTTAAGTTTTCCTTCTAGGGTTCCATCTCCACTTAGGAATTTCTATCAACTCTACTAAAGATACAAGTTATATTCTTCACTCCTTTCTCTCATCTAAACTCCAATCACATATCCCTACGTGTGTGTATATATCACCCCTACACTCGGAAATTCAAATCAAGCAATCATACTCTTGTCCGTTGTCCAAAGCACTTCTTAATTGGTGAATTTTTATGAATTTTTCTTACACATCCTTCATGCGACCGTTAATACTTCTTGAGGTACCAACGACCGATTTCAAAATGCGTTTGCACTTTAAAGGGTAATTCCTAGTCTTGCAACACCTAAGGCTTTTTAGCAGTGACTCCCAAACCAGTTGGCCTAAGGCACTAGGTGATGAAGCACCCTCGCTAAATATTTTTTTCATTAATGCAGCCTTAAGTAATCACAAAAACCAATGTTCATTTTTTTCTCTTTATTCACTTTTTTTTCTTTTATTTTCATTGTACTAAGGACTTTAGACAAGAGCATTTCAAGGTCTCCTCTACTATTCCAAGTTTCAAGGTACGTGATTGTGTAAATTGTAGGGTATATATACATTTTCAGAATCCAGACTTAAGCTAGGAACTATTTTTCAAACTTATACTCTAATAAGAACATCAATACTTTTCCTTTGTTTCGACTTAGCCTAAGAAGTGAACTCAAAATTTGCCTATTTCTAAATAAACTACAAAGACATATACTTTCTACCGCTAAAATTTAAGGAAGGTTATCTTTAGGGTTTTTAATTTACTACGTCAAAGATCTAGTTGTTCCTAGCTAGTTAACCTATCTGTCAAACTCTAGTCAAATAAGCCAAAATTGAATACAATAATTTTTATAATTTTTGAAGTTTTTCAATTTTTATGGGTCTTCAAATAAATATGCAAATGCAAAAATATACATATGAATGCGAAGGAAGAAGACGTACCGAGCATACCCCCAAACTTAAACTTGACAGTATCCTCACTGTCATGCCACACCAAGAGGGTCAAAATGTCGGCACTCCCCTGTTTATTTATTTATAAAAAAATATATATATTTTTTTAATGTTTTGAAATTTGTTTTTGAAATTTTTTTATATAAAAACAAAAAAATATATATACATATATACAACAAGGTCCTCCCCAATCTAAACAAGGCCTTACACAAGCCAAAGGTTAGCACCAACCATTCAAAAATCTTATCGTGGTAATGGTCGAGTTGGTGAAAGAATGGAGTGGAAAGAAAAGAGATGAGAAGCACACGAGACCGTGTGGAAGTAGAAACGGGATACGGTCTCGGTGGGGGTGAAGAATGGCGGAAAAGAGAAAGAAGTGGAGTACGATCTTGAGCGTGTAAATCGAGTGAATAAATTAGCGCAATTTGTGATGACCGATGTGTTAAAAGCGATTGTGCTAACCTATCAACCCGTCGAGAAATGGGGTCAAATCCCTCAAGATTCGCAAGAAAGCATGGGCACGCCGAACTTGGTATTGGAGATGAAAGCGTAACGGTCTCTTGTAAGGTCGGAACGATAGGAAGGACGAAAGGGAGTGAATTAGGGATAGTCTCATTCTCACCGTAGTAAACTGTCTCGAACTGGAAAGATTCCAACAATGGTTCGAAACGACTGTAAGCAACCGAGTCTGATGGTTCAACTAACTCATCTAAAAACGTAAAGGACTCAAACTCGGGCGGTGAGTCATCAACATCGTCCGGAAAAGTAAAACACTCGTACGTGTTATCGGCTGTGAGAACTGTGTCAGATTCAAAGGAAAAATTTTCAAGCTCACAGTCTTCAAGCGTGATATTAGGCGTGGTCGGAACGATGGAAAGGAGGGAGGGTGATTTAGGTAAAGGTTCAAGAGGATGAATTAAAAAATCCGACACATCAAACAAAAATGGTTCATCCTCAATACTATCTTCATAATCCTCCTCAATACTATCCTCATAATTCTCCTCAAAATTTAGCCAATGCCATTATCATCAAAATCAAGACGCATATGGAGTTCGGGAGAAACATTTAATGACTCGGGATGATGAATTGGACATAAAATTTCAATCAAATCGACGGGTTCATCATCCGAAATATTCCCGGCGTCTATATCCTCAATCAAGTTAAAATCAATATTTTCTGACACCTCATCAAAAGCATGGATATTTATCAATGTAGGTTCTAGAGTGGAGGTGTAAAGGTCAAACGGATTAGGCGTGGTTTCACTCGAAAGGGGTTCTTCACAATTTGGCAAATCAAGAACTACAAAGTCACACAACTCGTTAGATGTTTTATTTTTAACTTGTGAATCATTTGGGACAATCGATGGAAAACCAGAGTTGTGGGCTTCAATTGGGTATGGGTAGGTTTGATTTGGAAATGTGTAGAACTCACTCGCTCCTCTCAAATTCTCACTCTGTCCAACCGCCTCCTCATACATTGGAATATTTGGAACTAGCTCCCGGTTTAGTAAGTTGCATAAGCGCGGCTATGGACGCATCCACATTCCTCACCATTTTGTTTGTTGCTAAAATATAAGCTTCCAACGACTGTTCCAAACTAGACATGGGTGGTGAGGGGGTTTCGGTAAAAGATTCGAAATTGTTTGGATATGTGAAACTCTCAAATGGCTGTGTAGAAATAGTGTCTAGTGACGATAGGAAAGTCGGGTAGGACTGGTAGGAATTGGATGGTTGAACAGGAGTAGGATCAACAGTTGGATAAAAAGATGAATGGACTTGTGGATCCCTAGAACTAGATGTGTGGAGAGGAGTGAAAGATCAGCTAAGAGATTGTGCAATGTGCTCAGCAATAGACATCGGCTTAGGAGTTACAACTGGACTCGAAAAAGTGATATCAACGTACGAGGGTGGTGAAGGTTGACATGGTTGACACAAAGTGGGTTGCGATGTCGAACTGTTTCTCCTAGACGCTTCTATTTGATCTTTCAAAGAAATTTTGGGCATGGAGGGATCTTCCTTAAATCGACCGAAACAATTGACGTATGAAGCAAAGTTAGGTTCGGGATACCAAAGTTCGGCAAGAGATTTGTAATGTGGGGTATCCATGATGTAAGAATAAGAAGAGAAAGAAGGTTGGGATGCACGAATTTCTTAGCGATAAAAGTTGCAAGTCTTTTTTTTTAAAAAAAATTCCTTTTTCCTTTTTCCTCTTTATTTAGAACTGTTTGCAAAAAGATTTTCGAGAAAAGAGCTAAGACACACTTTCGATCAACCAAAAATGCACAATCAGGCCTAGATCTAGGGTCACCTAGGTCAGCTAGACATCTCCTAACTGTTCCAAAAGGCTAGAAATAGAACCTCAAACCGCCTCTTCACCGCCAATTGCGGCCAGGTAAGTGCCAGGTAAGTGGGAGGCTCCCCACTACAAAAGTAGTGGTCCTAATTAAGTAACCACTTGCCTTAGACACACTTGCCTAGACACCGCAAAGTCAGGTTAGGATAAACGGTCGATGCCTATAACTAGTCCTCTGTCCTATTGAGCGCGACAACGGCGTCGCTTTGATTTTCTCAAAAACTATCTATTACCGCAATCAAGAACGGCGTCGCTTTGCAGCTAGCCGGTGAGTACGGGTCGGTCCACAGGGATGTTGTGAATTTCCTAATCGCTCTAACGAGTTAATTCCGATGGGAGCCGGATTGATTATTAAATCTAAAAACTAAATCTATCTAAAAACTAAATTAATCTAGATCTAAATCTTGCTAGGGTTAGGTTTAGGTTAAGTTTGGAAAGTCTATAAATCTCACCGCTTTCTATACCCATTTGAAGATCTATTAGGAGTTATGGTAATTATTAATAAAGGGGATTAGAACCATTTAGAAAGATGTTTCTTCCTCTAGGTTCTTATCCTTCCTTTAGAAATCCTTACCCTAACCTCCATGGAAAACCATCACAACCGGGCCTTTATACTACGGTATCACCGCTACCTCGTGGGATAGGGTGCCGTAGGGAGCGGTATGTGCATGTATGCATGGAGTCCTATTAAAAAGTATGAAGGGCAAGAAATGGGATGAGAGATCTTCGTCTCTCAAACCTTCCCCAGATCTAACCCTAACAAGCGAGGAGATTACTCACTCATTAGGGAATTAAAATACATTTATCTAGGGCAAAGAATAAAAGATTAACTAGGGCAAGGAATTAAATTTATCTAGGGCAAGAATAGAAAATTAACCTAGGGCTGAAAATAAAGAACTTACAAAAATGATGCTCTCCAAAAGAATGCTGAAATTTATTAATGAAGGGAGGCATAGCCTTTACAATGATTTAAAGTTCCTATTTATAGAGGATAGGAAACCCTAGGTTACAATTGATTCGCACGTCTACATTTACCAAAATATCCTTAGGAAGACCTAGTCAAAGTAGACTCCAAGCTTTGGTAAAATTTTATGTCTCTGTCTCTTTAAAAGGAAGTATTGGGCCTTGAAATTTCCTTTGTTGGCTCTTCTGTCTTTGGGCTTCCTTATTATTTGGTTCTTTTATTAAAATAGCTTCTATGTTTCTTCCAGATCTCCAGTGAATAATTGCGGTGGACTTTTAACCGTTCGCTTTGTAATCTTGGACCTTGCATTGCCTTGTACTTTGTGAATTTTATCTTTGATGTAGGCTTGATCAAGAGTCTTCTGTTTGTTGGTCAAAGTCCACTTTTGCATCGTCTTTTCATCGTTTTCACTGTTTTCTGTCCAAGAACCTGTAACATGTAATATGTAGCAGACATGCGTCAAAAGCACCTGTTTATTTATAAAACGAATAAGAATGGGGAATATAATAATACAATATTATGGTGTGAACAGTAGCCCATGTAACAAATTACATATGTGGGATCCTGATCCGGTATCTCATACCCAGGACCTAAAGGATACTGAGAAACAGTTCTCTATAATGAACACACCCGAAGATGATGCATCAACATGCACTTTCTTCGTTTGGGCGGCACGGGAATTCTGGTAATCCCCTATTTCCTGCTCTGTCTTATAACATTTATAAGTTGGAGCGGGACCAAAGTTCCCCAGCTCAGTATAACAAGCGGGTTCGGTCAAAACATCTGTATTATTATCTTGATTAAGGCGTGATATGGTCGCTACCTGGAGAGAGAGAGAAGAAAACACTCAGCGTATGCTCTTGCAAGATTAGATTGGTTATCTAATATATCTAATCAGGATGTCTCCCACTTTTTTAGTCAAATCTTCCTTCAAACCCTAAAAGGAAAGACTACCCGGGATTAATTACACGCTACAAGTTCACCAATCTTTCAGCCAGGCCAGTGTCGGTACTTTGAGGGAGGTTCCCCGTGCTTTCGCACGGACCTAATTAAAATAAACCTCGTTTTCCCAGGGGTGTAACCCCGTTAACACCTTTCTACACACCTACTCGATCGGCTAATTGTAATGTGTAAAACTCTCCCAGGAGTAACTCTTACTCGCAGTGGGTATCGGGATCCAACTATCTCATAGAAGGTATGCAATCTCATTGCAAATTTCAACACTTGAAATTCCCGATAATATTTTACCCCTAGCGTCCTATGACCTTGACGAATGCCAACAAACCATAGG
Source organism: Agapanthus africanus (assembly GCA_030015575.1). Taxonomy (NCBI): domain Eukaryota; kingdom Viridiplantae; phylum Streptophyta; class Magnoliopsida; order Asparagales; family Amaryllidaceae; genus Agapanthus; species Agapanthus africanus. The sequence goes on along the minus strand of CM057339.1, from coordinate 583,614,393 downwards.
CTACTAGTCAAGTTCAACCCGTCATTTCCCGATTGAATTAAACCCACCCGCACGGCCCTTGATGAAAGCCAACAAAGTCGCATGACTACCCTAACTCAATCTGCATCATATGCATAAGAAGATAAGCATAAATAGCTACCGCACATTACGCCTTGATGAAAGCCAACAAACGTAGTACGAATACTATGAAGTACTTATCTGAAATGACGGAGGGCTACGACAGGTTTTTAAGAAAACCTATTGCGTAATGAACTTGATATCGTTGTAGAATCGAGTGATTTTAAATGGAATGTTATTGAGGCATTTTCTAGTTTTTCTAAAGAGGTCATTCCCGGTGAAGGGATCGTCGGCTCTTTCCTCATCGAATAAGGTGCAGGGTATATCATATATACCACTATGCAAAGCAAGAACTATAGAAGCAATTAAAAGACAAACCGAGTTTGTAGCATCTGCTAGTTTCACTAAAGAGGTCACTCCCGGTGAAGAGATCTCGGCTCTTTCCTTATCGAATAAGGCGCTGGATGTTCTACAAGGAACACCGCTATGCAAAGCAAGAACTAGAGCTACCAGTTTTCAAACAAGTTTCTACAACATCTTTAGGTTTCTTTTAGTTTCATTAATTTCATTAATGAAGTCCCATTTTATTATGCTTCACAAGCATTACATTTGAAATGAAATCTGCAATATAACATATATCTCATATATATAATATAAACATTCGTCTCAGGCAGTAATATGATCTCATCACAGAACATTGCAGCAGAAGAACATATATGAAATATTGGATATACTAGGACGTCCATGTTTTAATACGAGCCTGTATAAAACACGGATTCCACGGTTGCGATGAATAGCCAAACCCACATCCCTAGACCCCTACGAGAGTGGCAAGCAACACTGCCAATTCTAGGGTTAGGAGACCCGGTCTCGACTCCTCGAGATGGTCTCCCACTGTACCCTAGAACCTGGTTACTTGTGCTCCCCGCCTTGGGTCTACCTAATGCGGAAAAGTAAATAATATACAATGGTGACATCATCCTCAGCCCGGAAGTGCCCCAATAAAAGAATATTACATACATATTAATTTTACATAAATGAAAATAAAAACCCTCATCTCACATAAAACCTCCGGCTATTCAAAAACGCGACGATCCAATATAACATATCCAGCAACACATAACATCACATGTCATCAACGTAAGTAAATATGCGCATCCCAATTGTCGTTGACATATAGCAACGAAACCGGCGATATCACATATTACACTTACGGTTGCAGAAAAGAAAGTGTAAAACTACAACATTTGGAATCCACAATCTGTTTAGAAATCGTAAATCCGAAATATCACATACTTCGCATTTCATGCCTAACAATTTGAATTCCATATATTGTATCACATTCCAGATAAATAGACAGTATTAAACTTTCCGATCGAATAATCAAATACCCTAGATTTCCTAAATAGCTCAACACTTGAGCGGAGTTCAAAAATTCTAGAATACGTCACAGTATCAATGGTCCAGCCGTAGAAGGGTCAAGCCAACGCCTCACATGTGGCACGCCGTACTGCCCCAAACCCTAAGGTTCAGAGGCGGTTCAGACGGTCACATAATCGAGTTAAGGTTGTGTTCTTCTAGAGGGTCCATCGCATTATTTGCACGTTTTTTCGAAAGATTTAAACTCAAGAAAAATTCAACACTTGAAAGTTTTTCGTGTCGGGAAAAAGTGAGCTGATAATATCCGTTCGAACATTTTAATACTTTCTAAATTATCCGGAAAAAGAACGAAATTAAATTTTCTGATCGAATCAACGAATTCAAAATAATCCCCAGAACACTCAACACTTGAGTCAGATTAAAAATATCCAGAAGTATGTACAAGTACCTATGGATATTACTGCACAAAACACTAACCCTGATTCTACTTTTCCGCCGTGGAACCGCCGCGCAAGCAAGGTATTGCCGAGGTTCCGCGGCGCTTTGGTGGAATTAGGATGTCGTGTTTTACAGTAACTCTTAGAATTCCCTGCTGATTTTTTTGAGTATTTTTAATGCACAAAAAATCATATTTTTACAAAATTTCCAGAGAGGGGGTCTAGTTCGATATATCGGGGTTCGATCGGAGTTTTAATTTCGTATACACGTCGCCTAATGTTCTAGCTAGGCTCTGATACCACTGTAGGGTTACTAGGCACTCTAACAAGGTTCTACAAGGCATCAACCATGCCCGGTTAAAATTTTAGCCGTACCGAACAACCCTAAACAAGATCTTTAAACTAGAGATTAGGCGAAAACTAGCAAGTTAAACTCTTTAACACTAAGTGAATACGAAATACAACCTTTGTAGATCGGTCCTTCACTTCATAAGCTCCTTGTAGTAGTCCCTTCGCTGCGATCATCGAACTCCCGGACTCTCGGACGGCTCCATGAGAAGAGGGCAACGGTTTTGCTTGAAGTCTTCGAAGCCGAAGATGATCTACGTCGAGGGAATACGAACTCAAGCTTCTACTTCACTAACTAGAGAATTAGTGAAGCAAACACCCTAAACTAAAGTTCTAGTCTAGTAGAGGATGAGGAAATAGGAAATGGGTTCACTTTAGAATTTCTTTTCTCACAATATTTCTCTCTCTTTATCAAACCCTAGCAAGCATTTGAAGGAGGAAGAAGGTGAGCTCAATAAAATGAGAATGAAAAACTAATCAAGAGAGAGAGAGAGCTAACCATGGGTGAGTGGGTATCATATACTAACTCATGTAGAGACATAACCATGGCTAATTATAGTGGTTAGGTTTATAAATATCCTAAGTAAAACAAAACTAGTGGACTTTGGTCAATGCACTCACAAGCTTCATGAAGCTTCATGCACTTGAACAATTATCCTCTAATTTTGTATTTACTTTGTATATTAAAACCCCACCAATATAATTATAATGGTATATGTCTCATACACCTATGTAGAGTGTACCAACAACCATGATACTAAATGAACACAAATAAATATATATCACATATATATTAAGTTGTGCACAAGTGAGAAAAACAAATGCTTAAGTGAGCCAATGTTAGTTAATGTAAATTAGTATATCTAATATACAATTATACACTAAATTATTAAATCAACACTTGACTTAATAATCCAGTTATATCTCATATAACCGACTAACATCCAATGTATCGACTTATCAAATCAACCCTTGATTCGATAACCTGGTTATATCACATATAACTGATCGATACAAACATCGCGAGAATAGATAGAATACTGTATCACATACTCGCATTATTCTCGATCCCGCACATATCACATATGCGCTCCTATTTCGTTTTGCCTGAGCCAGTAAAACCTCTATGTAGGACTCTAAAGACTCGTCAATACGCCGGCAGTAGGTGATGATCATATCAAGCACCCACAAGCCGTCAGCGGTACTAGCTGGACATAACGGCTACCCGGGTATTGAGCGATCAGAAGATCAGCAAGCAAGCTCGCTCCAACTCCTGCAAAAAGCCTGACAGTGACACTACCGTACAGCCCGGTCTCCTCGTCTGATATGTCGCATATTAAGTCTAGGGGTGGTAAACGTCAGACCCCAATAACCGATAAGTCGTGCCGATATGAGGCTCATAACGGGTCGAGAAACTACTGGTAACACTTACCAGTAAATATCTATACCGGCCCTGGCCAGGGACTTCCCTGTTATGGCCAATCGAGCATAACGCAATATCAACCCCCAATACCGGGAGAGACGAAACCCCTCCTATTGCTCATTGCCTCCATGTGACTCGGGACTGTACCCAAAAACCACCGTTTTGCACGCCCTCTTGGACGTGGTAAGGTGGAAATCAAAGCACAGTGGGAATCACACAAGACTCTATGACGATCTCGGGTCTACAGACTAACCTGTACCAGTGTCACCAGAGAACTGCCATCCGACGTAAGGTATAATACCATCTGGGAGTTCTCGGCGAGTCCGTCCAGTGTACCCAGTCTCCACTGAGCACCCGTATATCATCTCTGATGTCAAACACTAGTGGATATGGGATCATCCATCGCCCATCTATATGGGTCGAGAAGGTATACGCTAGTCTACTCTGGTATATCGATGCCCTGTCTCGATACACCCACGACTAGGGACATTAAAGGATGTACTTATGGACTACTCTATCCCCACTAGTATGATCTGCATCATAGTCCAAGTAGTCAAGTACACATCCTAAGGGCTTTACCAACATGTAACAGAGAGACAATCAGTGTACACGTTAAGGTAAAGAGTTACCAGATAGCATACTATCATGTCGAGCAAGAAAGTCCTCCCTATATATGTCCAAGCATCCACTAGAATATACATCTCATGTATAGTAATGGCCTCTAGGGCATACATATAACTAACAAGAAGACATGCCCGAACCTCGAAAAATCATCCGTAAAAGTAATGAAGTAAGAATAACCACTTCGCGCATATGTAGACATTGGACCGCATACATCGCTGTGTACAAGTCCCAAGAGCTCGCTCGCTCTTACTCCATGTCCAGTAAATGGAGTCTTTGTCATCTTTCCTTTGAGACAGGATTGACAAGTTGCATATGATTGATATTCGAACAGATCCAAATATCCTTCTTTATGTAACTTCGTCAACCTTCTCTCATTGATGTGACCCAGTCTACAATGCCATAAGAAAGCATGATTTATTTCTGGAGACTTTCTTTTGTGTGTATTCTGGACATTGAAAATCCGTGGTTGGTTTAATACGTATATACCGTTGCTTAATGTACCCGACCCAATCAGAACATGATTAAGGTGAATGTTTACAACATCGCTTACAAATGCAAAATCATAACCTTCTTTAGACATTAAAGATACAGATATGATGTTACAAGTCGCACTGGGTACAAAATAACAATCACGCAAAACCAAAACATGTCCATCTGACAATCCCAAGTGATAGTCCCCCACGGACTCAGCATCCATGCCAGCTCCGTTTGCAACTCTGAGGGTCATATCACCTACCTTCAAAACCCTACGCTTTCTCAATGCCTGCAAAGAATTGCAGATATGAGATCCTGATCCGGTATCCAATACCCAGGAAGTAGAGTTTACTGATAGACAGTTTTCAATAACATACACACCTGAAGCCGAAGCCACAACTTGCTTCGGGTCCTGGTTCTTGGCCTTCTAAGCCCTGCAATCCTTTTTCCAGTGTCCTTTCTTATGACAATAAAAGCATTCTTCCTTTCCCACAAGCTGTCCCGCTACCTTTGCCTTTCCCTTGGCTTCCACTTTACTAACACCGCCCCTTGGTTTGGTGGGGGTTTTCTTCTTCTTTCCCTTGGCTTTCACCTTGGACCTAGAAGAGGAAGGTCCTCCAACAGACAAAGTGGATGTTTCCCTTACTTTCTGTAAGGTGCCCTCTGCACTCCTCAACATGTTGAGGAGTTCCGGAAGTTCAACTTCTTTTCCTTGCAAGTTGAAGTTCAGGATAAACTGGGCGTAAGTGGAAGGAAGGGACTAGAGAATCAAGTCAGTATAGAGCTCGTTCTCTAACGTGGTCCCTAGGTCCGCGAGCTCTTCAATAAAGCCAATCTTCTTAAGCACGTGTTCCGCTACCGATGATCCGACGGCCAATCTCGCCGAAAACAACTTTTTCGAGACTTCGTATCTGGCGATACGGGATTGCTCTCCATATAGTTCCTTAGTATGGAGAAATATGGATTCAAGATCCATATTCTCGTGCCTCCTCTGATGTTCATTGTTCATAGAGGCAAGCACGAGGCACTTGGCCTTCGCGCAATCAATCTCCCAGGTCTTACGGATTTCCTTATCCTCGACGCTGGATGTGGGACCTGGGACAGGGGAGCTTTGGTGGTAAGGAGATACCCCAACTTGTCATAAGTGATTTCCATTTTTACATTCCTGAGCCAATCTTTGTAGTTTGACCCTGTCAGTATATTTTTATCTAGTAGTAACTTAAGTCCGGTCATGATGTTTGGTCGCTGCAATTAGGAGAGAGAGAAGAAACACTTTAGCATGATGCTCTTGCAAGTTTAGAGTGGTTTTTAGTTTGTCTAAACAGGATGGCTCCCACTGTTTCTCGAATCCTTCCTCAAACCAAAAAAGAAGAATTAGTCGGAATCAATCTCACCGTACAATACTTGCTTAACCGTTCAGCCAGGACAGTGTTGGTACTTTGAGGGAGGTTTTCCAACGCTTTCTCGAAGTTCCTTAATTAAATAATCTCTTTTCCCTGTGGGCGTAACCCCGCTAACACCTTTCTAGACACCTACTTGGTTTATAGCATTGATCGTTAAGTGAGAATGTTCCCGAGGAGTAGCATATACTCACAGTAGGATCGGAATCCAAATATCATCGTGCGATAAAACTGAAAGAATCCTACCAGAATCATCACACTCCAAATGGTATGCAGCACTAGCAAGTTTCAGTTTCTTTAGAAACCCCCGATGTGGATTTTTGCCCCATGCTCTTATGACCTTGACGTAGGCCAAAATATCATAAGTCACATGTCAAGTTCTACCCATCATTTACCAGGTTAATTTGAACCCACCCGTACATACTCTTGACGTAGGCCAAAATGGCAGTACGACTGTCTTAAACCAACGCATCTATCTATGCAACAGATAAATATTCGGCAGCTACCAATCACTATGCCTTTGCGTAGGTCAAAATACATAGCTTGAATACTACCGAATATTTAACTGAAATGATGGAGGGCTACGAATGGTTTTGGCGAAACCGTGAACGTAGTGAACTTGATATAATCGAAGGAACCTGATAGCTTTTAAAAGGAGTGGTTTAAGCTCCGCGTTTAAAAGTTGTTTTTGAAAAGAAACCGAGTGGTTTTGAAATTGTTCCAACGACTTTAACTTTGGTTTATTTTCTTGCATTAATTTAATGCGTCCCATCATTTAATCATACCATTGCAGAGAACAATGAAAATATGACGTACGCTTATGCCATCCGCATTCGCGATGGGCCCCCGTCATCACCAGTTAGGTTACTTAACTAACGACAGAGCGGGGGCTTGACTAGCGCAGATGCAAAACATAAGCAACGCCTACTAGATATCATATATAGATATATACATTCTGTAAGCCCGCGGGGGCGCCCCGGCCGTCGATCCGACGCCGGAAACGCGGAAACAAAAACTTTGCAAAAACTTGCAACCGGCACCACCACGCACTTTTCACCCGGATCGGGCCATTAACCTAGCAACTAGCAAAGTAAAATACGGGTAGAGAAGTATACCAAGCGATCCGTGTCCTTCGGTCTTCGTCTCCACTCCGATCTCCTGCGGAATGTTCGTCACCTCCTCGCTCGTCGGAAAAGCACCACGTAGCCGGAATCTTTTACGGGCTCCCACCTCTGGACCGAGGCAACTCGGGCGCGAAGTTGGCTAGCCGACGCGTCCAAGGGATGCTATAGAATAGTGTAGTAGTCATGTCTCTTTAGGGTTCATGAAGTTGCCTTTGATGGAGGTAAAGAGAGAAAATGCTATGAAGGAAAAAGGTGCTCTCAATTTTGCAAGGAAGATGAGATGAAGAATAAACCACATAACCAAATGAACCTTTCTCTCTCCCTCCCCTTTCAAGAAAAGTGGCCGGCCTATATTAGAAAATGGTGGGTGAGAAAAATGGAATCAATATGCAAGAGAATAAAGGAAAAGATTATGCAAGATAAAGTCACACTCATATCCCATTTCAATCCTTTCACCATACCATCACTATAAATCAAAAGATGAGACCAATATGGAATCTCATGATGAAAGAATAAACATGATGCCTCACATATGCAAGAAACTCCTCCACAATGTGTTATTTGCAAACTTGCAAATAACACCCTCCATCGGAAAGTCCGGCCGTGAAGGAACAAAGGAAAACCGGCCGGAACGGAATGCAAACTGGCAACTTCAGAAAACTGATCCCGTAATAAAATACGGGAACACCCCGCTACTACAAATACTAGCCCGCATTTGTATTGCCACTGAACACAAATGCAAAGAGACAAAACTACACTATCAAATACTAGAATCCGGCTTAAGCCAAAGCCGGCTAGTAAAAACCGTCCGATCACGATCCGTGCAATACCGCACGTATCTGATCGAACCCTGCCATATCTCCATACGGCCTCTACAGCGTTTCGCCCGAAACTTGAGTAACTGTGTGTGGTGGACTCTAAAGACTCGTCAATACTATGGCTGTGGATTTAACCACTAGCACGTCAGAGGTATAAGCCAATACGTGACGGGCTACCAGGTATTGACCAAAAGGGACGTCGATGAGCGAACTCATCCTGACACCCTACTGAGCCTGTCAGTGACAATATCCGTACAGTCCGGTCCGTTCTTCTATGAGCATCGCATGGCGGGCCTAGGGGGTTGGTAAAAGTCAGACCCCCAAAAGCGGTACAAGTCGTGTCGGAGTGTAGCCCAGAACACCCTGAGATACTACTGGAATACCTACCAGCAAATCTCCTGCCTTGACCAAGGACTTTTCATGTTCTGGCTCTCCTCGACACAGCGCGACCTCACCCCCAATACCGGGAGAGACGAACCCCTGCAGATCCGCTCACTGCCTCCATGTGGCTCGGGACTGTACCCAACTAAAACCTTTTTGCACGACTCCTTTGAGCCGTGGTAGGGTAGTAATCAAAGCACAGTGGGAACTCACACGAGACAAATGACGATCTCAGGTCGATGAACTAACCTGTACACATATCACCAGGGAACTGCTATCTGACGTCTGGTATAATCCCAACTAGCAGGTTCCCGGCGAGTCCTGTCCGGTGTACTCATAACCCAATGAGCACCTGTATACATCTTAGGTGAACCAACTGACACCAGTGGCTTGTGAGACCGGCCACCGCCCCTCGTCGGGATCTCGACTGTATACACTAGTCTACTCTGGAGTATCGATGCCCTGTCTCGAAACTCCCACGACTAGGGACCATTTAAGGATGTGCTTATAGACTCTAGCTCTCACGTATATGATCGCCCTCATACTGCTGGTAGTCAAGCAAGAATTCTAGGGGCTCTATCAACGTGTAATAGCGACTCGTAAGGTCACCTAAAGCAGTACACGATGATAAAGATAAACCAGATAGCATACTATCATCTTGAGTAAGACTATCCTACTGGGACAGGTCCTCCCTCAATCATTGAAATCACGTGCCTGTGATCCAATAATTGACTCTGAGGGCACTATCTCCAACAATCTCCCACTTGCAGTCAAGGCTAATTATTGCTATGTCGCATACTCACAGCCCGTGTGATACCGAACACCCAACTCCTCTACTAGTCAGTCTCACAAAGCTCGTTTGCGAAACTATTGCGCTCGAGGAATAGCCTCAGTGAGTGGATCCGCTCTGATGTTTCTTTCTTTGTCTCTCTTTATCTCAAGTTCGCGGAGAGAGCCATCTCCCGAAATGAGCAATACCTGTCTTAGAATGTGTCTGGATATCTGATGGGACCTAGCTCATAAATGAACTCCAAATCCAAACTTCTTTAGACTGTATCGTCAACTGAACTTAATCAGTATCCTGCGCCATGCCTTCCCTCAGTATCCACCTGGACAACCTGTCCAAAATACTGCCCCTCGTCAGAGGGAAAACTATAACTCTGACAGCCACTCTGTCATCCATGTCACCTTGGAAGCCTGGAATGATAACCGTCTCCTAAAGGAGGCTGACGTTATCATATCCCTAGAACATCCACTTATGTTCTAAAACTGCTTCCGACTGTTTCTCCAGGATTGGATCAATATCAACTTATTGCACCTACTGCAAGAACAACATCTGGTGTGGTACTTGACATCTCATGATTGACTCAATTGCCTAAGCAAGTGATCTGCCAATCATGCGCATCCCTCTCCCCTTTAGTCTGTAAGACACCTTTAGAGAGGGTGACTCCATTACCTGCAGTTACACTACCGTGCCAGGAGTCGTCCATTCTAAATACTCTTAGAATGCGGTCAAAGTACCCAGATTGGGAAACCACCCAAATCTAGATCTAAAACCATAGATCTAGTAACCAGAATGTACGATATAAGATCCAATTCCTATATGGAGAAACTACTGTGTGACGACCAAAGTATAACCGATCGTAGTATAGGAATATCTCTTCCTACTCTGTGTATGTCATCAAATACCAGAACATCACACCCTACTACCTTCTTAACAGATCCATCCCCTATTCTGATGAAGTCAAACCTATGACTGTCACGTCAGAAATAGATGATCTATCTCCGCTATATCTGCTTTAGTCTATAAATAGACATAAGCCTGATGTCCACCAATGCTTCCGCTTCTCCCACTGACTACAACAACCCTCTGGCAGAGTCATATAGACGTACACTTCTAAAGCTAGTTTAGAACGATGCTATACTCATCCTCCTGCCGGGTCTCACAGTCTGGAGAAACAGCAATGGAAAGTCTGGGTAAACAAGAACCTCCCTGTCACCGTCCTTGAGGCTACCAAAGTACCTCTCGGGTACCTGAGGTTACCCACTTTATCTGCGGAGTGGCCAATGGAATGTCAAACCAGATTGAATCTTTAGGTTCTTATCAAATCTTCAGTAATCGTTTGCGGTTCTGGAATCACTTCCAGTTCTACCATACCCCCACTACTGTTTTCTGAAAAAAAATCCATTTTTATTAAAACTGTGGCGAGTCAAGAACAATATCACTATTGATCTTCCAGATGGTAGAAAGTCAACCCTCGTCATAGCCCGGGTCAACCCACAAACAGCCATTACAGAAACGTGCTTCGAGTTATCCGGAGTCTGGTTTTAAGCATAAGCCAGACAACTCCCTGTATCTTAAGAATGTCAAGATATGAACTGTTCTATATCCAATATAGAAACAGAGGCACTGATTTAATTGAACCAGATTCAAATCATGCAGCTGTCACCAGTGCATGTCAAGTAAATGGAAGGAGGCCGATCAGCGTTACTCAACTTAGGAATGCTTCCAATTATGAGTAACCTGAAAGAGAAGCAAGTTCTCTTAACCATTACTATCAACTGAATACCATACACAAGTATCTACATCTTCGATTACCTTGAAGAATCCCGATACTTGCAATACCTGGTTCTCTACTTTATTCATATACCTATAACTTCTCAAAACTCAGACCCTGTGTTTCTACGAAACACTTGTCTAAGAACTAGAGAAGTCATAAGTAAACAGAATATAGTACGAGGACCAACCCCTGTAGGGTTCCTATGCACTCTAGTGAGGTCTCACAAGGCATCAATCATGCCAATTTCAAAAATTACCGGTGCCGAGAAACCCTAGAACGGATCGTCGGCTAGATTTCTAGGCGAAAAAGCTAACTAGTTAACACTTAACTAAAAGAATACGGAAATACAACCTTTGTAGATCCGGTGCTCCACCTCCATAGCTCCGCAACGAAGTCCCCTCGCTGTCCAAATGAATTCCCGGGCTCTTGCGTCGGCTTCATCGGAGAAGAAGCGGGCTAGGTCATCGACGACGTGCCGAAGATGATCTACGTCGAAGCATCACTAGATCAAGCTCCACCTTCACCAAGCCATGAAAACTTGTGAAGGAAACACACTCTACTACTTGGCAAGAGGTAGAGGATGAAGAAATAGGAAGTGGGTAGACTTTAGAATTGTATTTCTCACTTGTTTCATCAATCCACCATTGATGAAGTCAAGCTTCTTCATTGAAGAAGAAGAAAGAATTATTATGATAGTTAATTAAAAAGAAAAGAAAAAGGATACTTATCATAATAATAACCATGATTAGGTGTAGAGAATAGACCATGGTTAATTGCAAGGGTTAGGGTTAAGCATGAGACAAAATGGTCACAAAGTCAAAGCTTCATGAAGCTTCAAAGAAAGAGACAAAACTTGCAACCATTTCATTTCTAATCTTTTCCAAATAAATAAATAAATAAATGATTAAGAAAAAGAAAACCCTAATCATTAATTTAACCATGGTTTAATCTTTACACTTAACCAAGTTAACATGTATCATCAAACATGATACAAACATTTGCACAAAAAGTATATCACATATACAACTTGTACATTCAAGTGAGAAAATCCATATAAAATGAACCAATACTAGTTAATGCAAAGTAATATATCAAATATATAATTATACATTAAATCATTAAATCAACACTTGATTTAACGATCCGGTCATATCGCATATAACCGACTAGTATCCAATGTATCGGCTTATCGAATCAATCCTTGATTCGATAACTAGGTTATATCGCATACAACCATTCGATACATTCATCGCGAGAATAGAATACGGTATCACATACACGCATTATTCTCGGTCCCGCACATATCTCATATGCGCTCCTATTTCGTTTCGCTTGAGCCAGGAAACCTCTGTGTAGGACTCTAAAGACTCGTCAATACGCCGGCAGCAGGCGATGATCATATCAAACACCCGCAAGCCGCAAGCGGTCTGCTAAACGTAACGGCCACCCGGGTATTGAGCGATCAGAAGATCGACGAGCAAGCCCGCTCAAACTCCAGTGAATCCAACCAGTAACACTTACCGTACAGTCCGGTCTGTCCGTCTGATATGTCGCATATCTTGCCTAGGGGTGGTAAACGTCAGACCCCAATAGCTCGATAAGTCGTGTCGATATGAGGTCTATAACAATTCGAGAAACTACTGGTAACACTTACCAGTAAATCTCAGCAACCCTGGCCAGGGATTTCCTGTTATAGCCAATCGAACACAGCGCAACATCAACTCCCTATACCGGGAGAGACGAATCCCCTCCTATCGCTCATTGCCTCCATGTGATTCGGGACTGTACCCAAAAACCACCATTTTGCACGCCCTCTTGGACGTGGTAAGGTGGAAATCAAAGCACAGTGGGAACCACACAAGACTCTATGACGATCTCGGGTCAACAGACTACTCTGTACCAGTGTCACCAGAGAACTGCCATCTGACGTGAGGTATAATACCATATGGGAGTTCTCGGCGAGTCCGTCCAGTGTACCCATTCTCCACTGAGCACCCGTATATCTTCTCCGATGTCAAACACCAGTGGATATGGGATCATCCATCGCCCATCTGTATGGGTCGAGAAGGTATACGCTAGTCTACTCTGGTATATCGATGCCCCGTCTCGATACACCCATGACTAGGGACTTTCAAGGATGTACTTATGGACTACCATGTCCCCACTAGTATGATCCGCATCATAGTCCAGGTAGTCAAGTACACATCCTAAGGGCTTTACCAACATGTAACAGAGAGACAATCAATGTACACGTTAAGGTAAAGAGTAACCGGATAGCATACTATCATGTCGAGCAAGAAAGTCTTTCCTATATATGTCCCAGCATCCACTACAATATACATCATATGTACAGTAATGGCCTCTAGGGCATACATATAACTAACAATCTCCCACTTGCACTAGGGCCATCTGTAGCAGTGGTCGTAGTATCTCATACTCAACCATCCCATGAAAGTCTCTCTCTGGGAATAGGCCTTCGTGAGTGGATCCGCTGCGTTATCCTCTAAGTCTGCTCTCCTTGCCTCGATCACCCTGGAGATCAACCATCTCCATGATCAGGTGATACTGCCTTAGAATAAGTCTGGATCACTGATGGGACCAGCGTTCCTTGGCATAAGCCACAACTCCATTGTCTCACAATGGTAGGAACGTAGTTCATCTCATGAACTAATATACACCCAAACATCCTCTTTGGTAGCATCTTGAGTAGCGATGTATCCAGCCTTTATCGTCTAGTATGTCACGGTATCTAGCTTGGAACTCTTCGAACATACCGTCCCTTTACTGAGGGTAAAGACAATGCCTGCGACTGACATTCAGTCGTCTTTATCACCCTGGAACCTTTCCAGTGATTCTCCCCAGGATCGATTGATACCATCTCACTACAGCTAGTGAGTATCCTAACATCCAATTAGATCTATCTCATAGATCCAAAATCCAGGATTTAATAGGTATCACTTTGATCCTATACTGAGAATCTTTGTGATAAACGGAGATTGATCGAGCGTAGCATAAGAAACTCCTTTCTTATCAAGAGTATGTCATCCACGTACTCTACGAGGATCACCACCATACTCCCTACTACCTTTTTGTTTATACAAGGTTCATCTACCATTTTGATGAAGTCAAACTCTTTGACTAACACATCAAAACAGACGTTCCATCTCCGCGATGCCTGCTTTATCCTATAAAGCATCTTGCACTCGTTTCCGCTGCTCTCACTGTTTACGAGGCCCTCTGGCTGTGTACTTATAGACGCTCTCTTCTAAATCATCATTTTAGAAGAGCTGTCATGACACCCAACCACCAGATATCGTAGTCATGGTATGTAGCCGTGGCAAGTAGTATCTGGATGGACTTAAGCATAGGTACTGGAAAAGGTTTGATCATTATCCACGCCTGGTCAATGACGAAAACCTTTAACAAGTCTAGCTTTGAAAGTCTCAACTTTTCCATCTACACCAAGTAATCTTCTCAAGATATACTTGCTCCTGACGGGGATTTAACCCTTCAGATATAGCAGCCAAAGTCCATACTTTGCTGGTGTACATGGATTCCATCTCAGATCACTAAGCATCCAGCCATTCTTACAGAGTCACACTCCTGATGGCCAGCTCGAAACTAGTTGGGTCATCATCTCATGATGCAATCCTCGCTCCCACTGTCATAGAGAAACCGAAGTAACTCTCAGGTGGGTGAGGAACCCTACTAGATCGGCGGAGAGGCTGAGGTTCGTTGGAATCTACTGAATCCTTTGGTTCTATCAAATTATCAGCTGCAGTCTGTATAGCTGGAACCTTTCCAGTTCTACATTACAGACCTTGCCTCGAGCTTGTCCGGATTTTGCTTTTAGACATTAGCCGGACAACCCCAAATCTTAACTTGCTTAAGACATGGGCTCTTCCCATACCATATCTCATATGGAGTGGTAGGCAACTGATTTGATTCGAACCTTATTCAATAGGTATGCAACTTCATAAGTGCATAACTGCCAAAAGGAAAAAGGTAACTCAGTAGTACTCATCATAGAGCACACCTTATCATATAGGGTGTGATTGCTCCGTCCTGATATACCATCGTGCTATGGTGTATACAAAGGAGTAATGCTGAGAGAGAATTTCATTCTCCTTTAGAATAGTCCAGGATTTCCGTGCTCAAGTATTCTCCTCCTCGATCACATCAAAGGACGTAATACTTATACCCGTATTTTGTTTCTCTACTTCTAACTTATATTCCGCGAATATCTCAAAAGGTTCGGACTTGTGTTTCAACAGGAACATAGGTCTGAATCTCGAAAGATTATCAGAGAATGTAATGAAGTACAAAGAACCGGTCTTGGCATGTGTAGACAGGGGACCCACATACATCAACATGTATCATCCCAAGAGTTCATCAACTCTTTCTCTGTTTCCAATAAACAGGGCTGAGGTCATCTTATCTTTGTGACATGACTGGCGAGTTTCACAAGATGTAAATTCAAACTGATTTGAATATGCATCTACATGTAACTCCAGCTAGTCGGGTCGCATTGATATGACCTAGTCTACAATACCTCAAGAAGAATTCGTTCATTTCTGAACTCTTCCTCTTGTGTGTGTTCAGTATACTAAGAACTGTAGTTTGATTTAGAACATCAATGCTTTTAGATAACGTGCCTGAACCGATCAACTTTTGATATAGGAAATGTTCAAAACATTATCCAACAATACAAAATTTTATCATTTCTTTACTAATAAAGAGAGTGATATGATTTTGTATATCAGGTTCGGTATCTAATAACATACGTTCAGAATCAATGTATTCTGGTAATACAGGGTGACAGTGACCAACAGACTTGGCTGCAACTCTTGCCCCGTTTTCTGTCTCATGAAACTTATCACCCGTTCTCAGTTTTTCTACCTTTTTGTAGCCCTATGTAACAGATTACATATCTGGGATCCTGATCCGGTATCATATACCAAGGATGCGAAGGATACTGAGAAACAGTTCTGTATAATGAACATACCCGAAGATGATGCATCAGCATGCACTCTCTTCGTTTGGGCGGCACGGGAAATCTGGTATTCCCCAATTTCCTGCTCTGTCTTATAACATTTATAAGTGGGAGCGGGACCAACGTTCCCCAGCTCAGTATAACAAGCGGGTTCGGTCAATAATCCGTATTATTATCTTGATTAAGGCGTGATATTGTCGCTACTAGGAGAGAGAGAGAGAAGAAAACACTCAGCGTGCGCTCTTGCAAGAATAGATTGGTTATTATTTTATCTAATCAGGATGGCTCCCACTGCTTTTTATCAAATCTTCCTTCAAACCCTAAAAGGAAAGACCAGCCGGGATTAATTACACACTACAGGTTCGCCAATCTTTCAGCCAGGCCAGTGTCGGTACTTTGAGGGAGGTCCCCCGTGCTTTCGCACGAACCTAATTAATGTAAACCTCATTTTTCCAGAGGCGTAACCTCGTTAACACCTTTCTAGACACCTACTTGATCGGCTAATTGTAATGTATAAAACTCTCCCAGGAGTAACTCTTACTCGCAGCGGGTATCGGGATCCAACTATCTCATAGAAGGTATGCAATCTCATTGCAAATTTCAACACTTGAAACTCCCGACAATATTTTGCCCCTAGTGTTCTATGACCTTGACGAATGCCAAACAACCCATAGTCCACTTAGTCAAGTTCAACCCGTACATTTCTTGATCGAATTAAACCCACCCGCACGACCCTTGACGAATGCCAAACAACGCCGTACGAATACCCTAATCCAATCTGCATCATATGCATAAGCAGATAAATACTAGTTAGCTACCGTACACTACGCCTTGACGAATGCCAAACTACCGCAGCACGAATACTAACTGGTACTTATCTGAAATGACGGAGGGCTACGACAGGTTTTTCTGAAAACCTATTGCGTAATGAACTTGATATCGTTGTAGGATCGAATGAATTTTGAAATGGAGTGTTTTTGAGGCTTTTCTAGTTTTGCTAAAGGAGTCACTCCCGGTGAAGGGATCGTCGGTCCTTTCCTCGTCGAATGAGGTGCGGGATATATCATATATATCACTGTGCAAAGCAAAAACACTTAAAAGCAATCAAAAGACAAACCGAGTGTGTAGCATCTGCCAGTTATTGCTAAAGGAGTCACTCCCGGTGAAGGGATCTCGGTCCTTTCCTTATCGAATAAGGTGCAGGATATATCGTATATACCGCTGTGCAAAGCAAGAACTGTAGCTATCTGTTTTATTTTTGAAATTCGATTCTACAACATCTTAGGTTTCTTTTATTTCATTAATCATATTAATGAAGTCCCATCATTTAAGTACCTAAACATCACAGATAAATACGACGTACACTTATGCCATCCGCATTCGCCTCGATGTCCCCTCGTGCACCGTTAGGTTAGGTAACTAACGGCAGAGCAGGGAAGGGCTAGCGCGGGTGTAAAACATAAGTAACGTCTATATAATATATCATATATACTATATACTGTTTCTATCACAGAACATCACATGATCACATCACAGATATCGCAGCAGAAGAATCATATGAAATATTGGATATACTAGGATGTCCGTGTTTTCAATACGAGCCAGTATAAAACACGGATACCACGGTCGCGATGAATAGGCAAACCCACACCCCTAGACCCCTACGAGAGCGGCAAGCAACCCTACCAATTCTAGAGTTAGGAGACCCGGACTCGACTCCTCGAGTTGGTCTCCCACTGGACTCCAGAACCTGGTTACTTGTGCCCTCCTCCTTGGGTCTATCCTAGTGCGGAAAAGTAAATAATATACAAAGGGTGACAACTTCCGCAACCTGGAAGTGCCCCAATAAAAGAATATTACATACAAGTTTTTACATGAATGAAAATGAAAAAACACTCATCTCACATAAAAACCCCGGCTATTCAAACACGACAATCCAATATAACATATCCAGCAACACATAACATCACATGTCATCAACGTAAGTAAATATGTCCATCCCAATTGTCGTTGACATATAGCAACGAAACCGGCGATATCACATATTACACTTACGGTCACAGAAAAGAAAGTGTAAAACTACAACAGTTGGAATCCGCAACCTGCATAGACATCGCATGCCTAATCAAATGAATTACTTAGACATCGCATACCTAACAATTATAAACCCCGCATTTTAGTCTCATTATCGAAAACTCTTTTCAATATCAAGTCGGGCAATTCAACAAGATTCCTGACAACCTGATCGAATGCTCGTCGCAAACTTTAGTAGGCGGCCGCACCCCGATGCCGTTGACGAAGTGCACCAAGGCAGAACACCGCTACCGCGAGCACCCGGACGGATGCTTTCGGCGACGGGGTTCTCCTACAGTCACTTGGTCGGGGCTATGGGGTGTAGCTGTCTATTAAGTTTACCGGCGAATATCCGCGTACGCTACGTGATCGCGACGGACTTTTGATCACATCAAAATTCCGTGGTAACCGATCAAGTGAGACTAAACTGCTACGTTTATAACATTCATTCAGTTATCTCATAACTTCTTGTGAATTCCAATTATTGTATCCCATTCCGGATAAATAGAAAATGTCAAACTTTCCGATCGAACACCCATGTTTTCCCGATACAGATCAACACATGAAACAAGTCTAAAAACATTCAGTTCGTGCCTCAGTACCAACGGTCCAGCCGTAGAAGGGTCAAGCCAACGCCTCACATGTGGCACGCCGTACTGCCCCAAACCCGAAGGTTCAAAGGGTAGTTCAAGACGGTCACATAATCGAGTTAAGGTTTGTTGTCTTCTAGAGGGACCATCGTGTTACTTGCACTACTTAGAACGTGATTAAACTACAGAAATATCCAACACTTGGAAATTTCCCGACAGGGGAAAAATTGGGTATTTATATCCGGTCGAACTTTTTAACATATTCAAAAAAATTATCCGGAACGACACATAGACAAAGTTTGACAATCCGATCGAATGTATGAACTCCCAATACAACCCAAAATACTCAACTCTTTATTTCAGATTAAAAATTCCCAGGAAAACCAGCACTGAAAAATAGGAGTTACTGTGCAAAATTCAATGGCAGATAAGACAAAAGGGCCGCGGAAGGCCGCATTAGCACGCTAATGCCACGGTTCCGCCGCACTTTAGAAAGATCATTAGGTAATTTTTGCATCGTAATTCTTATATTTACCTGCTGATTTTTCTGCATATTTTTAATTTGCAAAAATCCACATTTTACAAAATGTCCAGAGAGCATTTTAAAGTCGGGGTTTCGGGTCGATCGGACTTCTAACTCCGTCTACGCATCGCCTAAGGCTCTAGCTAGGCTCTGATACCACTGTAAGGTTCCTATGCACTCTAGTGAGGTCTCACAAGGCATCAATCATGCCAATTTCAAAAATTACCGGTGCCGAGAAACCCTAGAACGGATCGTCGGCTTGATTTCTAGGCGAAAAAGCTAACTAGTTAACACTTAACTAAAAGAATACGGAAATACAATCTTTGTAAATCCGGTGCTCCACCTCCATAGCTCCGCAACGAAGTCCCCTCGCTGTCCAAATGAATTCCCGGGCTCTTGCGTCGGCTTCATCGGAGAAGAAGCGGGCTAGGTCATCGACGACGTGCCGAAGATGATCTACGTCGAAGCATCACTAGATCAAGCTCCACCTTCACCAAGCCATGAAAACTTGTGAAGGAAACACACTCTACTACTTGGCAAGAGGTAGAGGATGAAGAAATAGGAAGTGGTAGACTTTAGAATTGGATTTCTCACTTGTTTCATCAATCCACCATTGATGAAGTCAAGCTTCTTCATTGAAGAAGAAGAAAGAATTATTATGATAGTTAATTAAAAAGAAAAGAAAAAGGATACTTATCATAATAATAACCATGATTAGGTGTAGAGAATAGACCATGGTTAATTGCAAGGGTTAGGGTTAAGCATGAGACAAAATGGTCACAAAGTCAAAGCTTCATGAAGCTTCAAAGAAAGAGACAAAACTTGCAACCATTTCATTTCTAATCTTTTCCAAATAAATAAATAAATAAATGATTAAGAAAAAGAAAACCCTAATCATCAATTTAACCATGGTTTAATCTTTACACTTAACCAAGTTAACATGTATCATCAAACATGATACAAACATTTGCACAAAAAGTATATCACATATACAACTTGTACATTCAAGTGAGAAAATCCATATAAAGTGAACCAATACTAGTTAATGCAAAGTAATAGATCAAATATATAATTATACATTAAATCATTAAATCAACACTTGATTTAACGATCCGGTCATATCGCATATAACCGACTAGTATCCAATGTATCGGCTTATCGAATCAATCCTTGATTCGATAACTAGGTTATATCGCATACAACCATTCGATACATTCATCGCGAGAATAGAATACGGTATCACATACACGCATTATTCTCGGTCCCGCACATATCTCATATGCGCTCCTATTTCGTTTCGCTTGAGCCAGGAAACCTCTGTGTAGGACTCTAAAGACTCGTCAATACGCCGGCAGCAGGCGATGATCATATCAAACACCCGCAAGCCGCAAGCGGTCTGCTAAACGTAACGGCCACCCGGGTATTGAGCGATCAGAAGATCGACGAGCAAGCCCGCTCAAACTCCAGTGAATCCAACCAGTAACACTTACCGTACAGTCCGGTCTGTCCGTCTGATATGTCGCATATCTTGCCTAGAGGTGGTAAACGTCAGACCCCAATAGCTCGATAAGTCGTGTCGATATGAGGTCTATAACAATTCGAGAAACTACTAGTAACACTTACCAGTAAATCTCAGCAACCCTGGCCAGGGATTTCCTGTTATAGCCAATCGAACACAGTGCAACATCAACTCCCTATACCGGGAGAGATGAATCCCCTCCTATCGCTCATTGCCTCCATGTGATTCGGGACTGTACCCAAAAACCACCGTTTTGCACGCCCTCTTGGACGTGGTAAGGTGGAAATCAAAGCACAGTGGGAACCACACAAGACTCTATGACGATCTCGGGTCAACAGACTACTCTGTACCAGTGTCACCAGAGAACTGCCATCTGACGTGAGGTATAATACCATCTGGGAGTTCTCGGCGAGTCCGTCCAGTGTACCCATTCTCCACTGAGCACCCGTATATCATCTCCGATGTCAAACACCAGTGGATATGGGATCATCCATCGCCCATCTGTATGGGTCGAGAAGGTATACGCTAGTCTACTCTGGTATATCGATGCCCCGTCTCGATACACCCACGACTAGGGACTTTCAAGGATGTACCTATGGACTACCATGTCCCCACTAGTATGATCCGCATCATAGTCCAGGTAGTCAAGTACACATCCTAAGGGCTTTACCAACATGTCAATGTACACGTTAAGGTAAAGAGTAACCAGGTAGCATACTATCATGTCGAGCAAGAAAGTCTTCCCTATATATGTCCCAGCATCCACTACAATATACATCCTATGTACAGTAATGGCCTCTAGGGCATACATAGAACTAACAACCCCTCTGTCCTAATGGACACTGGACAATATACAATACTCTGTATAAGTCCCCTGAGTCTAGTGACTCATTCACTGTGTGTCGTAGGTTGAAAACTGTACTTATGGTTAAGAAGAATTACACCGTTGTTCAATGCTCCTTACCTAACCATCCACTGATATAGGTAAATGTCAAAGACATAATTTCAAAAAGTATATCTCACTCTATAAAAATAGACGTACAGATATATCAATTTGAAATTGGTGCATAACAACGGATATTCAAAACCAAATATTTGCCGACCGGCAAACAACCCAGGTGACTTCCTCAAATATCACCAATTACAACGAATCCCGATATAATGAGGATGATCACCTAATTCCCAATAACTTACTCCCACTCATCATCTGTAAAACCATACAGATGTGAGAATCATACCTGGTAAATACATACCCTGGAGCAAGTGTCTAATTGGGAAATCAGTTTTCTTTTAACAGTACACAGTGAAACTGAAACATTGAAATGTTTCGACGGGGTATCCCGGTATTCCTAGTAATGCCTCTTCCATTATCCAGATTCACAACTGTAACCGTATAATTCTTTGCCACCTCTCCAAATCCCTTTATATGTCTTTAGTCGTTACCTTCTGTACACCCCTTTAGGCCAAATGGTTTTCTTCTTTCCCTACCGTTCGGCACCAGCCTATGGTTTGGAAGAAGACTATCCAATAAGCATAATGGGTGTACTGTCCTAATCCTAGGAGCACTCGCAATGCGAGAGAAGGTGAAGATAAAAGACAACCGAATGAACTTAATTCCTATTTCTCCTGAACCAGGATCCATCCCCGAACTGGAACAAGTTCCTTTCGAGTTCGTATATAACCATACGATGGATTATCCAATAAACTGGGATCTTCGTAGTGATACGGAGTGTCCTGGAGAAATACAAAGGTGATTTAGGATTGGCGAAGAAATACTTGGTTTGGTCGTGAATAGCAGTCGCAATTTACTTTGCCCTCTTACTAATCCCTTGCCTTGTCTGAACTTAATACCTTCTGTACACCGTTTAGGCTAATTGGTTTTCTTCATTCCCTACCGGTCGGCACCAGCCTAAGGTTTGGAAGAAGACTATCCAATTTGCGTAATAGGTGTACTATCTCCTAAACCAAGGAGTACTCTCAATCTGAGAGAGAAGGTAAAAGGAAAAGACAACTGAATAGTCCTATTCGTTTTCTCCAGAACCGGAAACCATCCTCGAATTCCTTCGAGTTCGTATATAACCATACGATGGTTTTGTCCAATGGAAGTGGACGTTCGTAGTAATACGGGGTGTCCTGGAGAAAAGGGTAAAAGTAGGAGTGGCAATGAGGTTTGCAACTCTGACAATCCAAAAGCCAGTGTTAAGAAGGTTCGGTCAACTTGGTCACTGAGTCATAGTCTAGGGTCGGGTCAATTGTCGCTGCCAAAGAGAGAGAGAAAAGAAACACTCAGCGTGCACTCTAACCTAGATCAGAATGGTTATCACTTTATCTAATCTGGAAACCTCCCACTGTAACGTCAAATTCTTCCCCAAACCTGAAAGAAGAATTAGCCGGGATCACCCGAGGAGTAAACCAATTCATCAGTGGGAATCGGGATCCAACTATCATCGCATGATAACGTGACGGAATCCGCTCACGCTATCACACTCCAGAAGGAATGCGCATATCTGGCAAGTTTCAGTTCTTTTGAAACTCCCGATGTGGATTTTTGCCCCATGCTCTTATGACCTTGACTAAGGCCAACAAATCATAAGTCACATGTCAAGTTCTACCCGTCATTATCCAGGTTGATTTGAACCCATCCGTACAAGCCCTTGACTAGGGCCAACAAGGCTATACGACTGTCCCAAACCAACGCATCTATCTATGCAGCATATGAACACCCAATAGCTACCAAACACTGTGCCTTGACTATGGCCAACAAACACAGCTTGAATACTATTGACTATCCATATGAAATGACGGAGGGCTACGAATGGTTTCTGGCGAAAACCTTTAACGTAAAGAACTTGATATCGTTGAAGGAACTGATAGCTTTATAAAAATATAGTGACGAAAACCTTTGCTAAAGAGGTCACTCCCGGTGAAGGGATCTCGGCACTTTCCCCGTAGAATGAGGTGCAGGATATTCCAACTGAATACCACGATGCAAAGCAAAAGTAATCGGCTATAGTAAAGTTATTGCCCTGACGCAAACTTCTGTCCAAGGGGTCACTCCCGGTGAAGGGATCTCGGCCCCTGCCTCGTCGACTGAGGAGCAGGATATTCCAACTGAATACCACTGTGCAAAACAAAAGTGAACGTCCATGCAATAACAGCTTTTTGAAAAAATGTTCCAACAACATCAGAGTAGGTTTGTTTATCTTGCATTGATCCGAATCAACGCAGTCCCATCAATTGATCACACCACAAAGAACGAAAATATACTGACTTACGTATATGCCATTCGCATTCGCCACTGGGTCCCGTCATCACCCGTTATGGTAGCTAACTAACGACAGAGCGGGGAATGGACTAGTGCAGATGAAAAACATATACAACATCTACTAGTATATATATAATATATAATTTTCGCTCAGGGCGTGATAAAATGCAGCAACACAGAAATGTATAGCAACACAGATCAATACAGATATCTGGGATCCCCGGGTTTCACAGAGCCGCTCCTGAAACCCGACGTTCCCCTGGTCGTGTGGATAGCCTGTGCAATGAAAACCTAGACCCCTACGGGCGCGGCAAGTTACCCGCCAAAACCTGAAGCGAGGCAACCCCCTTCAGCAACGTGAATGGACCACCCATCACTTCACGGAATCCGGTAACTTGGGCACCCCTCTTGGGTCAACCTGTACCCCCTACGAGTGCGTCGAATAGCCCGCCAATTCTAGAGTAAAGCCCCTTCCGTCTCAATGCCATGAGATGCAGGCTTGTTGCCCTCTAGAACCCGGCTATCCGTGCACCCCTCCGCTGGGTAATCCTAGTACAGAAAGTAAAATATACATACAACGGGTACATCGACCGCAACCTGGTCGTGCCCCAAAATAAATAATACAAACAGGCAGTGACGGCAGTCCACATGTCGGACGCTCGCCCCGCAATATCAAATGTACATATAAAACAAAACTGTACTATATTGCAACCAGGCTATCCCCCAAGACCGATCCGCAACATCACAGCACAACACAAAACATCAACGTGAATGTCACGTTCGCAAATCCTTCTAACCGGGCTATAGCAGTTAGACTGGATTTACCGATCGAGTGACATTCACGGTCGCAGATATAATGTAAATACTGTGAACTTGCATGTTTAAAATATCCGATCGAACAAATATATCGAAGTGGGCCCCAAGCAGTACTGTAGCACTTACAGAAAATCTGGGCCCAAAAAGAATGTTCCAAAAACCCCATTTCTCAGACTAGGATCCACTGGAAAAAAATAGTGAAATGAAGCTTTATTATTGCGGCGGAACCGCGGCCAAAGTGGGGTTATGGCCGCGGTTCCGCGGCCTTATAGACGAATTAGGTCACCAAATTTTTTCCGTGTTCTTAGAATTCTCTTCACATGTTTCTGAAACAACCTGAAAAATTTTTTGAGCTTGAAAAAATTCGACAGAGAACACATGCACACAAAATCGGGTTTTCGGGATTTTTGTTCGATCGAAAATGTAAACACACAAGAGCAAGGTAGGTAGGTTAACGGCGTGGCTCTGATACCAATGTAAGCCCGCGGGGGCGCCCCGGCCGTCGATCCGACGCCGGAAACGCGGAAACAAAAACTTTGCAAAAACTTGCAACCGGCACCACCGCGCACTTTTTGTGGGAGATAGTGCCCTCATAGTCAATTATTGGATCACAGGTACGTGATTGCAATGATTGCGGAGGACCTATACCGGTAGGACAGTCTTACTCGAGATGATAGTATGCTATCTGGTTTGCCTTTATCAGTCGTGTACATGATCAGGTGACTGATTACATGTTACACTTTGATAGAGCCCTTAGGATCTTGCTTTACCACCAACAGTATGATGGCGATCATATACGTGAGAGTTGGGTGGTTTATACGCATATCCTTAATTGTGGTCCCTAGTCATGGGAGTTTCGAGACATGGCATCGATACTCCGGAGTAGACTAGTGTGTATAGTCGAGACCCCGACGAGGGGCGGTGGCCGGTCTCACAAGCCACTGGTGTCAGTTGGATCACCTAAGATGTATACAGGTGCTCATTGGGTTATGAGTACACCGGACAGGACTCGCCGGGAATCTGCTAGTTAGTACTATATCTATCGTCAGATAGCAGTTCCCTGGTGACATGTGTACAGGTTAGTTCATCGACCTGAGGTCGTCATTTGTCTCGTGTGAGTTCCCACTGTGCTTTGATTTCTACCCTACCACGGCTCAAAGGAGTCGTGCAAACAGGTAGCTTTTGGGTACAGTCCCGAGCCATATGGAGGCACGTGAGCGGATCGGCAGGGGATTCGTCTCTCCCGGTATTGGGGGCGAGGTCGTGCTGTGTCTAGGAGAGCCATTACACAAAGTCCATGGCCATGGCAGGAGATTTACTGGTAGGTACTCCAGTAGTATCTCAGGGTGTTATTGGGCTTCACTCCGACACGACTTATACTGCTATTGGGGGTCTGACGTTACTAGCCCCCTAGGCAGATATGCGATACTCATAGATGAACGGACCGGACTGTATATACATTGTCACTGTTAGGCTCAGTAGGGTTTCTGGATGAGTTCGCTCATCAGCCTCCCTTGAGGTCAGTCCATGGGCAGCCGTTACGCATTGCTAGTGCCGCTGACGGTTTGTGGTTAAACCAACTGCCAGGGTACTGACGAGTCATTAGAGTCCCCCACAGAAAGTTTCCCAAGTTCGGGCGAAACGTTGTAGAGGCTGTGTGGTTTTATGGCAGGGTTCGGAAAATGCACGTGCGTTTACGCACGTGTTATTTTTCGGGCAGATGATACTGGTCGGCTTTGGTTTAAGACCGGATCCGAGTATTATATTGAGTAGGTATAATATCTTTGTCTCAGTTGCATTTGTATTCGGTCATAATACAAATGCGGGTATATTTATACAGTTTCGGGGTTATCCTGAAAGTCGTTTCAGGATCACTTTTTGGAAGTTGCCAGTTTCCAGTTTTCTATCAGCCGTCTTTTAACATTCAGTTAAAGACGGATTTATCTTTTCTTGGATGAGAGTGAGTCATGCTTCTAGAAGGTTCTAGAAGTTTCTAGTTAGTGGTGACAAGGATTAGTGACTCATGCTTTATCATTAAAGCTTCTTGTTTTTCTTAAGATATTTGTTCTTGATCTTTTGTTATGATAAGGATGGTTGTTTATGGTCACCTCCATGATAGCTCCTAGCCTCACCTCCCTCCTTCTATAAAGTGGCCGGCCCTCTCTCTCCTCCTCACTCACTTGGTGGTTTTCATTTGTAGAAAAGATTATGATAGTATTTGGGGGTGTATGGAATTTCACAGTTCATTTCATTCCATCACCCAATTCCCACGGCAACTTCATTAACCGATCGTCCACGGATTTGGACGAAGTGAGACAAAGTCATCTACTCATTCTCTACATCATTCTTGGTCGTCTCTTTTAGCAAACTTGACGATCGAGTTGCCTCAAGTCAGAGGCGGGAGCCCGTTTAAAGAATCGTCGACGTGGTGCCACCTCGACGAGGATATCAGAGATCGACGAGATCAGAGCAGCCGCAACGGAGCGTGGGATGATGGTTGAAGAACGAAGGACTCGGATCGTTCGGTATAACCTTTCTACACTCTTTACAGTTTGTTAGTTTAGCAATAATGGCAGATCCGGGTTAAAGTATACGATAGCGCCAGTTAAAAAGTTTTTGTTCCGCATATGGCGTCTGTAGACGGCCGGGGCGCTAGCGTAGACTTACAGTGGTATCAGAGCCTAACCATTTTGCTATACTAACTTGTGCTAACACGTTTAAAATATCGATCGAAACGAAAATCAAAAATCGCATTTTTCCAACTTGACAGTTTCTGTTGATTTTAAATGGAGTCCTAAAAATATTCCACACATCTCAGAAAATTGTGCAGGGTTTTTTAAGCACACGTGCAAAATTTGAGCACGTGATCTCACCAAAGCGCCGCGGATTAGCGGCCAAACCCATGGTTTAGCCGCGCATCCGCAGCCATATGATGGGATCAGTGCACCAAATTTTGTATGTGTCTTCTCTGTTGGAATTTGGGGGTTTTGGTATATATCGTTTGGGCCCAGGTTTTGTTACTGTTCACCAGTAAGTCGTGGGGCCCACTTCTTGATATTTGATCGATCGAAATTTAAACATGTTAGTTTACAGTGCTTACATTATATCTCCGACCGGAAATGTCATTTGATCGGTAAACCACGTCTGATTGCTATAGTTCTTTTAGACGGGTTTGCCAACGTGACATTCGCGTTGATGTTCTGTGTTGTGCTGTGATGTTGCGGATTTGTCGTGGTGGATAGCAGTGTGCAATGGTAGTACAGTTTGAGTTTATTTGTACATTTGATATTGCGGGGCGAGCGTCCAACTTGTGGACTGCCGTCACTGCCTGTTGTATAATATTCTTTTGGGGCACGACCAGGTTGCGGTCGATGTACCTATTGTACTATTTTTCATTACTGTACTAGGTTTTGCCCCGAGACGGAGTACACGGATAGCCGGGTTCTGGGGGGCAACGGGTCCGCATCTCATGGCTTTGAGAGGCAGAGGGGTCCCACTCTAGAATTGGCAGACTATTCGCCGCACTCGTAAGGGGTACAGGTTGACCCAAGGAGGGGTGCCCAAGATTACCGGATTCCGTTAAGTGCTGGGTGGTCCATTCACTTTGCTGTAGGGGGATGCCTCGCTTCAGGTTTTGGCGGGTAACTTGCCGCACCCGTAGGGGTCTAGGTTTCATTGCACAGGCTATCCACACGACAGGGGAACGTCGAGTTTCAGCAGCGGCTCTGTGAAACTCGGGGATCCCAGATTATCTGTATTGTTCTGTGATGCTTATTACTTTTCTGTAATGTTGCATATTATCACTCCTGGAGCGATTATTATATATTGGTTTATATACTATTAGATGTTGTATATGTTTTACACTCGCGCTAGTCCAGTCCCCGCTCTGTCGTTAGTTAAGTAACCTAACGGGTGATGACGGGACCCAGTGACGAATGCGGATGGCATATACGTACATTTTA
Source organism: Agapanthus africanus (assembly GCA_030015575.1). Lineage (NCBI taxonomy): Eukaryota > Viridiplantae > Streptophyta > Magnoliopsida > Asparagales > Amaryllidaceae > Agapanthus > Agapanthus africanus. The sequence goes on along the minus strand of CM057339.1, from coordinate 583,585,625 downwards.
TTTTCGTTCTTTTCTGGTGTGATTAAATGATGGGACTGTGTTGATTCTGATCAATACAAAGTATAACAAACCTGTTTGCAGTTGTTGGAACAATTTAAAAGCTGTTGTTACAAAAACGTTTCCTTTTGTTATGCATAGCGGTATTCAGTGGAATATCCTGCACCTCATTCGACGGGGCAAGGGCCGATATCCCTTCACCGGGACTGACCCCTTGGGCAGAAGTTTGCGTCAGAGTAATAACTTCACTATAGTCGATTACAAGTTGCTTTGCATAGCGGTATTCAGTGGAATATCCTGCACCTCATTCCACGAGGAAAGAGCCGAGATCCCTTTACCGGGAGTGGCCTCTTTAGCAAATGGTTTTCGCCACTATATTTTGAAAAAAGCTATCAGGTTCCTTCAGCGATATCAAGTTCACTACGTTAAAGGTTTTTCGCCAAAAACCAGCCGTAGCCCTCCGTCACTTCTTTTGGGTATTCAGTAGTATTCAAGCTATGTATTTTGACCTAACGCCAAGGCATAGTGTTTGGTAGCTGCTGGGTATTCAATTGTTGCATAGATAGATGAGTTGGTTTGGGACAGCCGTTCTGCCATTTTGACCTAACGCCAAGGGCATGTGCTGGTGGGTTCAAATTAACAAGATAGTGATGGGTAGAACTTGGCATGTGACTTATGACATTTTGACCTAACGCCAAGGTTATAAGAGCATGGGGCAAAAAAAATCATATCGGGAGTTTCTAAAGAAACTGAAACTTGCCAAGTATGCGCATACCTTCTGGAGTATGAGTAACGTGGATGCATTCCATCACGTTATCATGCGATGAGAGTTGGATCCCGATTCCTACTGATGAGTTGGTTTACTCTTCGGGTGATCCCGATTGATTCTTCTTTAGGTTTGGAGGAGAATTTGACAGGACAGTGGGAGGTTTCCGGATTAGATAAAGTGATGACCATTCTGATCTAGGTTAGAGTGCACGCAGAGTGTTTCTTTTCTCTCTCTCTTTGGCAGCGACCTTTGACCGACCCTAGACTATGACTCAGTGACCAGGTTGACCGAACCTTCTTAAAATACTGGCTTTTGGATTGTCTATGTTGCATAAGTCATTGCCACTCCTTCTTTTACCCTTTGCATTTCTCAGAACACCCGTATTACTACGGATATCCACTTCCATTGGATAGATCCATCGTATGGTTATATACGAACTCGAAGGGACTTCTTCGACGATGGATCCAGGTTCAGGAGAAAAAGAATTGGTTTATTCAGTTGTCTTTTATTATCACCTTCTCTCAGGTTGCAAGAGCTCCTTGGTTTAGGAGAGTACACCTATTACGCTTATTGGATAGTCTTATTCCAAACCATAGGCTGGTGCCGAAAGGTAGGGAATGAAGAAAACCAATTAGCCTAAGTAGGGTATGCAGAAGGTAATATGTAAAGACAAAATAAAGGGATTAGAAAGAGGGCAAAGTAAATTGCGACTGATATCATTCACGACCAAAACCGCGTACTTCATCGCCACTCCTATTTCACCTTTAAAAGAATAAGGTATTATTCAGTTGTCTTTTATCATCACCTTCTCTCAGTTGCGAGTACTCCTTGGTTTAGGACGGTACACCTATTATGCTTACTGGATAGTCTTCTTCCAAACCATAGGCTGGTGCCGAACGGTAGGGAAGGAAGAAAATCATTTAGCCTAACGATGGTGTACAAAAGGTAACGACTAAAGACAAATAAAGGGATTTGGAGAGATGGCAATAAAATATACGGTTGAAGTCATGAATTGGATTATGGAAGAGGCATTGATATGAATACCAGGATACCCCTACGAAACATTTTCATGTTTCAGTGCATTGTTAAAGAAAACCTGTTTTCCCGATTAGACACTTACTCCAAGGGTATGTATTTACCAGGTTTCATTCTCATATCTGTATGGTTTTACAGATGGTGAGTGGGAGTAAGATATTGGGAATTAGGTGATTATCCTCATTATATCGGAATTCGTTGTAATTGGTGATATTTGAGGAAATCGCCAGGGTACAGTTTTCAACCTACGACGCACAGGTTTTGAGTTGTTTAACTCAGCGGACTTATACAGAGTATTGTATGTTGTCCAGTGTCCATCAGGACAAAGGGGTAGGTCCTCGTACTATGTTCTATTTACTTATAACTTCTCTAGTATTTAGACGAGTGTTTCGTAGAAATACAAGGTCTAAGTTTTGAGAAGTTGTGGGTATAAGAATAAAGTAGAGAACCAGGTATCACAAGTATCGGGATTCTTCAAAGAGATCGAAGATGTAGATTCTTGTGATTGGTATTCAGATGATAGTGATGGTTTTGAGAAACGAGTTTTCTCTTTCAGGTTACTCATAATTGGATGGATTCCTAAGTTGAGTAATGCTGATTAGCCTTTTTCCATTAAGTTGATATGCACTGGAGATAGCTGCATGATTTGAATGTGGTTCCAATTAAATAAGTGCCAAAGTTTCTGTATTGGATATAGAATAGTTCGTACCTTAAAAGATGTTAAGGTACGGGGAGTTATCCAGCTTATGCTTAAAACCAGACTCTGGATAACTCAGGGCACGGTTCTGTAATGGCTGTTTGTGGGTTGACCCTGGCTATGACGAGGGTTGATATTCTACCATTTGGAAGATCAATAGTGATATTGTTCTTGACTCGCCACAGTTTTAGTAAAATAGATCTTTTTCAGAAAACAGTAGTGGGAGTATGGTAGAACTGGAAGTGATTCCAGAACCGCAAACGATTACGGAAAATTTAATAGGACCTATATATTCAATCAGGTTTGACATTCCAATAGCCACTCCGCAGATATGGTAGGTAACCTCAGACACCCGAGAGGTACTTCGGTAGACTCAAGGACGGTGACAGGGAGGTTCTTATCTACCAAGACTTGACACTACTGTTGTTCCAGGTTATGAGACCCGGTAGGAGGGTTGTCGTAGTCAGTGGGAGCAGCAGAAGCATAGTGGGCAAGTAGCTTATGTCTATTTATAGACTTGAGCAGTTATAGCGGAGATAGATCATCTAATTTTGATATGACAGTCATGGTTTTGACTTCAATCAGAATAGGGGATGGATCTGTTTAAGAAGGTAGTAGGGTGTGATGTCATGGTATCTGGATGGCATACACAGAGTAGGAAGTAAAATTCCTATACTACGATCGGTATTACTATGGTCGTCACACAGTTGTTTCTCCAGACAGGATATGGATATAATATTTGACATTCTGGTTTCTAGATCTATGGTTTTAGATCTGGATTTGGGTAGTTTCCCAATGTGGGTACTTTGACAGATATTCTAATGGTTTTTGGAATAGTTGACTCCTAGCATGGTGGTGTACCTGCAGGTGATGGAGTCACCCTCTCTAAAGGTGTCGTATAGACTAAAGAGGAGAGGGATGTGCATGATTGGCAGATCACTTGCTTAGGCAATTGAGTCAATCATGAGATGTCAAGTACCACCCCAGATGTTGTTTTTGCACTAGATGCAATAAGTTTGTATTAATCCAATCCTGGAGAAACATAAGAAAGCGGTTTTAGAACATAAGTACATGTTCTACGGATTTGATGACGGCAGCCTCCTTCGGGAGATGGTCATCATTCCAGGCTTCAAAGGTGACATGGTTGACAGAGTGATTGTCAGAGTTATAGTTTTTCCCTCTGACGAAGAGGGACAATATTATGGACAGGTGGTCCAAGAGGATACTGTGGGTGGCATGGTGCCGGATACTGATTAGGTTCAGTGATCGATACAGTCTAAGAAGTTTGGATTTGGAGTTCATTTATGAACTAGGTCCCATCAGATATCCAGACATATTCTAAGACAGGTATTACTCAATTCGGGAGATGGCTTTCTCCGTGAACTTGAGATTAAGAGAGATATAGAAAGAAACTTCTAGGCGGATCCACTCACTAAGGTTATTTCTCGAACACAATAGTTTTACAAACGGGCTTTGTGATACTGATTAGTAGAGGAGTTGGATGTTCGGTTTCACACGGGCTGTGAGTAGTCGACATCGCAATAATTAGCCTTGAGTGCAAGTGGGAGATTGTTGGAGATAGTGCCCTCATAGTCAATTATTGGATCACAGGTACGTGATTGCAATGATTGCGGAGGACCTATACCGGTAGGACAGTCTTACTCGAGATGATAGTATGCTATCTGGTTTGCCTTTATCTGTCGTGTACATGATCAGGTGACTGATTACATGTTACACTTTGATAGAGCCCTTAGGATCTTGCTTTACCACTAACAGTATAATGGCGATCATATACGTGAGAGTTGGGTGGTTTATACGCATATCCTTAATTGTGGTCCCTAGTCGTGGGAGTTTCGAGACAGGGCATCGATACTCCGGAGTAGACTAGTGTGTACAGTCGAGACCCCGACGAGGGGCGGTGGCCGGTCTCACAAGCCACTGGTGTCAGTTGGATCACCTAAGATGTATACAGGTGCTCATTGGGTTATGAGTACACCGGACAGGACTCACCGGGAATCTGCTAGTTAGTACTATATCTATCGTCAGATAGCAGTTCCCTGGTGACATGTGTACAGGTTAGTTCATCGACCTGAGGTCTTCATTTGTCTCGTGTGAGTTCCCACTGTGCTTTGATTTCTACCCTACCACGGCTCAAAGGAGTCGTGCAAACAGGTAGCTTTTGGGTACAGTCCCGAGCCATATGGAGGCACGTGAGCGGATCGGCAGGGGATTCGTCTCTCCCGGTATTGGGGGCGAGGTCGTGCTGTGTCTAGGAGAGCCATTACACAAAGTCCATGGCCATGGCAGGAGATTTACTGGTAGGTACTCCAGTAGTATCTCAGGGTGTTATTGGGCTTCACTCCGACACGACTTATACTGCTATTGGGGGTCTGACGTTACTAGCCCCCTAGGCAGATATGCGATACTCATAGACGAACGGACCGGACTGTATATACATTGTCACTGTTAGGCTCAGTAGGGTTTCTGGATGAGTTCGCTCATCAGCCTCCCTTGAGGTCAGTCCATGGGCAGCCGTTACGCATTGCTAGTGCCGCTGACGGTTTGTGGTTAAACCCACTGCCAGGGTACTGACGAGTCATTAGAGTCCCCCACAGACAGTTTCCCAAGTTCGGGCGAAACGTTGTAGAGGCCGTGTGGTTTTATGGCAGGGTTCGGAAAATGCACGTGCGTTTACGCACGTGTTATTTTTCGGGCAGATGATACTGGTCGGCTTTGGTTTAAGACCGGATCCGAGTATTATATTGAGTAGGTATAATATCTTTGTCTCAGTTGCATTTGTATTCGGTCGTAATACAAATGCGGGTATATTTATACAGTTTCGGGGTTATCCTGAAAGTCGTTTCAGGATCACTTTTTGGAAGTTGCCAGTTTCCAGTTTTCTATCAGCCGTCTTTTAACATTCAGTTAAAGACGGATTTATCTTTTCTTGGATGAGAGTGAGTCATGCTTCTAGAAGGTTCTAGAAGTTTCTAGTTAGTGGTGACAAGGATTAGTGACTCATGCTTTATCATTAAAGCTTCTTGTTTTTCTTAAGATATTTGTTCTTGATCTTTTGTTATGATAAGGATGGTTGTTTATGGTCACCTCCATGATAGCTCCTACCCTCACCTCCCTCCTTCTATAAAGTGGCCGGCCCTCTCTCTCCTCCTCACTCACTTGGTGGTTTTCATTTGTAGAAAAGATTATGATAGTATTTGGGGGTGTATGGAATTTCACAGTTCATTTCATTCCATCACCCAATTCCCACGGCAACTTCATTAACCGATCGTCCATGGATTTGGACGAAGTGAGACAAAGTCATCTACTCATTCTCTATATCATTCTTGGTCGTCTCTTTTAGCAAACTTGACGATCGAGTTTCCTCAAGTCAGAGGCGGGAGCCCATTTAAAGAATCGTCGACGTGGTGCCACCTCGACGAGGATATCGGAGATCGACGAGATCAGAGCAGCCGCAACGGAGCGTGGGATGATGGTTGAAGAACGAAGGACTCGGATCGTTTGGTATAACCTTTCTACACTCTTTACAGTTTGTTAGTTTAGCAATAATGGCAGATCCGGGTTAAAGTATACGATAGCGCCAGTTAAAAAGTTTTTGTTCCGCATATGGCGTCTGTAGACGGCCGGGGCGCTAGCGTAGACTTACACTTTTCACCCGGATCGGGCCATTAACCTAGCAACTAGCAAAGTAAAATACGGGTAGAGAAGTATACCAAGCGATCCGTGTCCTTCGGTCTTCGTCTCCACTCCGATCTCCTGCGGAATGTTCGTCACCTCCTCGCTCGTCGGAAAAGCACCACGTAGCCGGAATCTTTTACGGGCTCCCACCTCTGGACCGAGGCAACTCGGGCGCGAAGTTGGCTAGCCGACGCATCCAAGGGATGCTATAGAATAGTGTAGTAGTCATGTCTCTTTAGGGTTCATGAAGTTGCCTTTGATGGAGGTAAAAAGAGAAAATGCTATGAAGGAAAAAGGTGCTCTCAATTTTGCAAGGAAGATGGGATGAAGAATAAACCACATAACCAAATGAACCTTTCTCTCTCCCTCCCCTTTCAAGAAATGTGGCCGGCCTATATTAGAAAATGGTGGGTGAGAAAAATGGAATCAATATGCAAGAGAATAAAGGAAAAGATTATGCAAGATAAAGTCACACTCATATCCCATTTCAATCCTTTCACCATACCATCACTATAAATCAAAAGATGAGACCAATATGGAATCTCATGATGAAAGAATAAACATGATGCCTCACATATGCAAGAAACTCCTCCACAATGTGTTATTTTCAAACTTGCAAATAACACCCTCCATCGGAAAGTCCGGCCGTGAAGGAACAAAGGAAAACCGGCCGGAACGGAATGCAAACTGGCAACTTCAGAAAACTGATCCCGTAATAAAATACGGGAACACCCCGCTACTACAAATACTAGCCCGCATTTGTATTCCCACTGAACACAAATGCAAAGAGACAGAACTACACTATCAAATACTAGAATCCGGCTTAAGCCAAAGCCGGCTAGTAAAAACCGTCCGATCACGATCCGTGCAATACCGCACGTATCTGATCGAACCCTGCCATATCTCCATACGGCCTCTACAGCGTTTCGCCCGAAACTTGAGTAACTGTGTGTGGTGGACTCTAAAGACTCGTCAATACTATGGCTGTGGATTTAACCACTAGCACGTCAGAGGTATAAGCCAATACGTGACGGGCTACCAGGTATTGACCAAAAGGGACGTCGATGAGCGAACTCATCCTGACACCCTACTGAGCCTGTCAGTGACAATATCCGTACAGTCCGGTCCGTTCGTCTATGAGCATTGCATGGCGGGCCTAGGGGGTTGGTAAAAGTCAGACCCCCAAAAGCGGTACAAGTCGTGTCGGAGTGTAGCCCAGAACACCCTGAGATACTACTGGAATACCTACCAGCAAATCTCCTGCCTTGGCCAAGGACTTTTCATGTTCTGGCTCTCCTCGACACAGCGCGACCTCACCCCCAATACCGGGAGAGACGAACCCCTGCAGATCCGCTCACTGCCTCCATGTGGCTCGGGACTGTACCCAACTAAAACTTGTTTGCACGACTCCTTTGAGCCGTGGTAGGGTAGTAATCAAAGCACAGTGGGAACTCACACGAGACAAATGACGATCTCAGGTCGATGAACTAACCTGTACACATGTCACCAGGGAACTGCTATCTGACGTCTGGTATAATCCTAACTAGCTGGTTCCCGGCGAGTCCTGTCCGGTGTACTCATAACCCAATGAGCACCTGTATACATCTTAGGTGAACCAACTGACACCAGTGGCTTGTGAGACCGGCCACCGCCCCTCGTCGGGGTCTCGAATGTATACACTAGTCTACTCTGGAGTATCGTTGCCCTGTCTCGAAACTCCCACGACTAGGGACCATTTAAGGATGTGCTTATAGGCTCCAGCTCTCACGTATATGATCGCCCTCATACTGCTGGTAGTCAAGCAAGAATCCTAGGGGCTCTATCAACATATAATAGCGACTCGTAAGGTCACCTAAAGCAGTACACGATGATAAAGATAAACCAGATAGCATACTATTATCTTGAGTAAGACTGTCCTACTGGGACAGGTCCTCCCTCAATCATTGCAATCACGTGCCTGTGATCCAATAATTGACTCTGAGGGCACTATCTCCAACACATTCGTCAGATGCAATGATAGCCATTCCAGATCACAGATGAACACATTGGATATGCTAGGAATCCGTGTTTCATTCGAGCCCGCAACGAAAGACGGAATACACGGTCGCGATGAATAGCCAAAACCCCACCCTAGACCCCTACGGGTGCGGCAAACTACCCGCCAAGTACCCGAAGTGAAGCAACCTCCCTCAACAACGTGAGTAGGCCACTCGGCACTTCTAGGTACCCGGTAGTTTGTGCACCCCACCTTGGGCCTGTCCTAGGAGCAAAAACAGTAAAAGAAATAATATACAATGGCGGCTACAACCTCATCCCGGATGTGCGGCGATAAAAATAATATTACATCAATTTACATATTACATCAAATGAAAGATAAAGAAAACTCTCATCTCACAACCCCCCGGCTATTCATCCGCGACAATCCAACGAGTTCATATACACAAACCATCAACATTACAGATCACAGATATGCACAACTCCCACTAATCGACGTATAGCGATTAGTTGACGTTCAGTGCATATATCACATCACAGATATAACCCATTAGCTAAAGTCTACAGAACTTCGATCAAAATACGGATTTGCAACTACCCCAAACACAACTTTGTTCTCTGGAAAATCTGGGCAGAAACAAAATACCCTAAAAATCCCAAAACAGAACACTAAGTAAACTGCAGCAAAGACGAGTCGCGGCCGAGTCAACTCGGCCGCGGATCCGCCGCGAGACGCATGGTCTCGCCGCGGTTCCGCGGCGCGTTGACCGAGTCAGTGGCTCGTTTTTGCTGTGTGTTCTTACAAAACCCTGAGCCGATTTTTAAGATATGTGGAAATATTTTTTGAGCAGTTTTAAAAATCGGCAGAAAGTTAAGTTTTCGGACGTGTTTTGCGATTTTTTCTAGGATCAAAATTCTAAATACTTTGCTAACATGCTAGTTGTTGTTTAGCTAGGCTCTGATACCACTGTAAGTCTATGTTTCCCACCCCGGTTCTTACGGGGAAGCGAAAACGGTAAAAAATGATTTTTATGACAAGAGGCAACATGGACTAAAAAGAGGATCTTTGCTAAAGAAAAACCTAGCAAACTAACTACAAGTTTAACTACTATGTTAGAGGGTTATACCTAGGTCTTGAACTCCTTCTCTTCTTTCTCCTTGGGATGGTTTGAATGGCTCCACCTCGTAGTCTCCTCTTTGTCAAAGAAGGATCCACCCGAAAGCCTCTACCTTGAGCTCCTACCTCAACCGGGACGCAACTAAAGTGCTTGGCTTGCTAAACCTAGAACTCTAGAGTGAGTAGAGAAGAGTTTTGAAGGTTTTATCTCAATAGCTCATGCTTCTCAACACATGAGACAAGAGAGCTTTGAGAGAGAGGAACAGGATGAGCTTTTGATGAGAGAGAATGATCAAGTGAGAATGAGAGAATTTTACAACCATTCTCTCATATTTGGAATAATGGTATTGATAATAATAATTAAGAAAAGGTGTGATGGTTAGTTTTGTTAGTTATATGTATGCCCTAGAGGCCATTACTGTACATACGATGTATATTGTAGTGGATGCTAGGACATATATAGGGAGGACTTTCTTGCTCGACATGATAGTATGCTATCTGGTTGTACTTTATCATAACATGTACTCTGATTGTCTCTATATTACATGTTGATAAAGCCCTTAGGATATGTACTCGACTACTGGGACTATGATGAGATCATACTAGTGGGGCCACGGTAGTCGACGAGTACATCCTATAATTGTTCCTAGTCGAGGGTGTATCGAGACAGGGCATCGATGCACCAGTGTAGACTAGCGTATACGCATCTTGACCCATATGATGGGCGATGGATGATCCCATATCCATCGGTGTTTGACATCAAGGATGGTGTACGGGTGCTCAGTGGAGACTGGGTACACTGGACGGACTCGCCGAGAACTCCCAGATGGTATTATACCATACGTCAGATGGCAGTTCTCCGGTGACACTGGTACAGAGTAGTCTGTTGACCCGAGATCGTCATAGAATCTTGTGTGATTCCCACTGTGCTTTGATTTCCATCATACCACGTCCAAGAGGGCGTGCAAAAAGGTGGCTTTTGGGTACAGTCCCGAATCACATGGAGGCAATGAGCGATAGGAGGGGATTCGTCTCTCCCGGTATAGGGAGTTGATGTTGTGCTGTGTTCGATTGGCTATAACCGGAAATCCCTGGCCAGGGTTGCTGAGATTTACTGGTAAGTGTTATCAGTAGTTTCTCGAACTGTTATAGACCTCATATCGACACGACTTATCAAGCTACTGGGGTCTGACGTTTACCACCCCTAGGCGAGATATGCGACATATCAGACGACGAGACCGGACTGTACGGGAGTGTTACTGTTTGGATTCATAGGAGAAGTTACAGGCTTGCTTGTTGATCTTCTGAGCGCTCAATACCTGGGTAGCTGTTACGTTTAGCTGACCGCTTGCAACTTGTGGGTGTTTGATATGATCATCACCTACTGCCGGCGTATTGACGATTCTTTAGAGTCCTACACAGAGGTTTCTTGACTCAGGCAAAACGGAGTAGGAGCACATATGTGATATGTGCGGGACCGAGGATAATGCGATATGTGATACCGTATTATATTCTCGCGATATTTGATATCAGCCGGGTCATCGGATCAAGTGTTGATTCGATGAATCGGTACGGATAAATATTAGTCGGTTATATGCGTTATAGCCGGATTGTCGGATCAAGTGTTGATTCGATAATTTAATGTATAATAATATATATGATATATTAAATTGCATTAACTAATATTTGCTCACTAAAAGATTCTTTTTCTCACTCGGGTAATACATTGATATATATGCGATATATGTTAAATGTATTATTTTATTTTGTTACAATAAATATTGTATATGTGATATATAATATTGTAACATATTATAATTATTAATGCAACATGATTAGAGGAGTTTAAACATGATTAGGGTTTGGATTAGGGTTAAACATTCTAGAAGTTTCTAGATGGTTTTTACTTTGTCATGATAAAGATATTTGTGTTGATCTTTATCCATGACTCACACATAACCCAACCCAAACCCTAACCCTAGTAAACTCTCTACAATGGTTAAGTGAACCATGGTTGCATAAATAATTATGATAACCTTTTTATTATTCATCACAAACATTATTCATCTTCTTCCTCCTTCATTCTTCCATGAAAAACCTTGCTTGTTTTTTCAAAGGTGATGATTAATTGTGAGAAAAATATAAATAAAGAGAGCAAAAATCCTACTTCATCATCCTCATCTTCCCTTGCCATTTAGATGAGGGTGTTCACATCATTTCATGAGTGTTAGCTTGTGTTAAAGAAACTTCGAGGTAGATCATCTTAGTATCGAAGATCGGAAGCAAGGGTTGCGTCTTTCTCTTCGTGGAACCTCTCGAGAGTCCGGATCCCGATGATCGCAGCGAAGGGACCACAACACGGAGCATATGAAGTGAAGGACCGGATCTACAAAGGTTGTAATCCCTCTCACTTAGTGTTAAATTGTTTAGCATGCTAGTTTTCGCCTAATCTCTAGTTTAAAGTTCCGTATTCGGGTTGTTCGGCACGGCTAAATTTTTAATCGGGCATGGTTGATGCCTCGTAGACCCTTGTGCGCGTGCCTAGCAACCCTACAAGTTTATGAATGACCATTATCATTTCATTCATTAAATGCATTTTGCAAAGAACAAGAAGTATCTTTGAAAAGAAATGATGATGGTCAACAAGTCCACTATGGTCAATCGGTCAACAAAGTCAACAAGTCAACAAAAGTCAAATTGTCAACAACCCTAACCATGGCACATTTATCCTTAATTAATATTATTAACCATATTCCTCATTCTCATTAGGGTTTGGAAGAAGTCAACGGTCAATAACCCTAATGAGAATCCTCTGCCTCGGTCTACTGTGCATACACACCCGCATCTGTGTTCCGAGGAACACGAATACAATGAGATAAAACCAATCCCAAAACATATACTAGGATCTGGCTTAAACCAAAGCCCGCTAGTAATAACTGCCCGGACACCAAACGTGCACAAGTGCGCGGATGTGACCGAACCCCGTCGAAAAACCATACGACCTCTACTCTGTTTTGCCCAAAGGCGAATAGCTCTCTGTGTGGGACTCTAAAGACTCGACACTACGCTGGCAGTGGGTTTAACCACAGGCCGCAAGTGGTACTAGCTGTACGTAACGGTCCCCAGGTAGATGCCGATAAGAAGACTGATGAGGTGAACCCATCCGAACTCCTACTGAGCCTGAATGTGACAATCTCCGTACAGTCCGGTCTGTTCGTCTGAGAATATCGCATGGTGGGCCTAGGGGGTGGTAAACGTCAGTCCCCTAATAGCGGTATAAGTCGTTTCGGAGTGTAGCCCAGAACACCCTGAGATAACACTGGAAAACCTACCAGTATATCTCGCTTGCCCTGGCCAGGGAAGACTATGTGTAATGGCTCTCCTAGACACAGCATGATATCAACCCCCAATACCGGGAGAGACGAATCCTGTCTAACCGTCACTGCCTCCAAGTGCTTCGGGACTGCACCCAACTGCTACCTGTTTGCACGACTCATTTTAGCCGTGGTAGGGTAGCAATCTAAGAACAGTGGGAACACACTCGAGGCGAAGTGACAGTGTCATGTCAGCGGACTAAGCTGTACTCATGTCACCTGAGAACTGATAACTGACGATAGGTATAGTACCAACCAACAGTTCCCGACAAGTCCTGTCCAGTGTACTCGTAACCTAACGAGCACCCATATACTATCTCAAGTACGATGTACTGACGGCTGTGGAACAGACCATCTCCCCTACTGGGATGAGAAGCGCATGCGCTAGTCTACTCCGGAGTATCGATGTCCCGTCTCGATAATCCTACGACTAGGGACCTGTATAAGGATGTGCTTGTAGATTACCCAGCCCCCACTAGTGTGACTGCCATCACAACGCTGGTAATCAAGCAAAGATCCTAAGGGCTCCACTAATGTGTATAGGCGATATGCTAAAAGAAACACATGCACACATTAAAGTAGAAACAAACCAAGTAGCATACTACCATTTCGAGCAAGATTGTCTATACAACTGTGAATATCCCAAGCTTCCATCAAGTAATATACAAACTAGTATGATACAGTAATGGACTCTAGGGCATATACACTAACAGTTAGGACTTCGAATTTCTTGGGGCTCCATTAAAAACCCTGCACATATTTCTGCATATTTTTAATCACAAAAATTTCAACGTTTGAAAAATCGACAGAAACTTGAGAAAACCTAGCTTCGAAAATTCGATCGAACACTTTAACATCGTAAAGACCTTCTCTAATGTTCTAGCTTGGCTCTGATACCATGAAAGTGTTTCTTAACAGCACCATAGGGTTAAAACAGGCATCGATCATGCAATTTTAAAAAATTCGGTGTGCTAAGGAACATTAACCTAGAATCTAACTAGATTATTAGGGTTAACTATGATGATATCACAAACTATACTAAGAGAAGGAGGCAACAACCTTTGTAGACCGTGTCCTTCTCTTCAAAAGCTCCATGTAGTAATCCACGCGACTCCACTAGGCTCCACTTGAAGTTGGATCGAACTTCCTTTGCAATCTTCGTGTTGGGTTACGGCAGCGCCTCGCCATCAATCCGTGACCAAATGCGGAACAAAAATTTATAAAACTTGGCACTACCACAACCAATTACCCGGATCTAGCCATAAGCCCTAGATAACAGAACATGCAAAGGAGTTAGAATGGTTATACCAAACGATCCGAGTCCTTTGGTCTTCAACCTCTGTCCCAAGCTCCTCACGGCTTCCTCGATCATGTTTGATCTCTGGCCTCCCCATCGAAGAAGATCCACGTCGAGGGTTAGTAATATGGGCTCCGACCTCAAAACCGAAGCAACTCGGGTATCTAGTTTGCTAGCCTAGATAGCCAAAATGAAGTAGAGAGTGTGTGTGATCATTTTGTCTCAATACACCCTAGGTTTCTCAACACATGAGACATGTAGGGTGGAGGTTGAAGAAGATGTCATGGGAGTGAAGTGTGAGCTCAAGAAAAGAAAAGAGCAAGTGAGGAAAAATAAGTGGCTGCCTTTTGTTTTTGTTGTGTGGGTTATTTGTTGTGATTAGCAAGCAACTCAAGAAAACCAACTAAAGAATAAATATCCCAAGTCTCACAACAAATATCCTACACCACAAACAAAAATTCATCATGCCACCATGACCCACCACCATGAGTCACAAGTGCACATGCATGAACCCATGCCAAAACTTACACTCACACTTTCCACCATTAAACATTTAAACCAAAATGTTTATCAAAAAAGAAATGGAATTATCTAAAGTAATCTTGTAATGAATTACAAGAATACCCCTCATCTGTATATACATACTTGCATCCGTATTCCGACTGAATACGAATACTAGGATCCGGCTTAAACCAAAGGCCACTAGTATTATCTGTCCTATCATGATCCGTGCACAAGTGCACATATATGATCAAACCCTGCCATAAAACCATACGGCCTCTACAACGTTTCACCCGAATCAGGGAAACCCTCTGTGTGGGACTCTAAAGACTCGTCAATACGCTGGCAGTGGATTTAACCACAAGCACATCGGTGGCACTAGCTGTACGTAACGGCTACCCAGGTATTGAGCGAAAGGAAGGCCAACGAGCAAACTCATCCTGAAACCCTACTGAGCCTGACAGTGACAATATCCATACAGTTCGGTACGTTCGTCTATGAGTATCGCATATCGAGTCTAAGGGAGTGGATAAAGTCAGACCTCTAATAATGCGACATTTAGTGTCGGTATGAAGCCTATCACCACCTGAGAAACTACTGATCCTTGATCAGTAATTCTCGACTAACTTGGCCAAGGATTTCTGGTGATGGCCACCCGTGCACACCGCGACATCAACCCCCAATACCAGGAGAGACGAATCCCCTAACGATCCACTAACTGCCTCCATGTGGCTCGGGACTGTACCCAACTAAAACTTGTTTGCACGACTCCTTTGATCCGTGGTAGGGTAGTAATCAAAACACAGTGGGAACTCACATGAGACAAATGACGATCTCAGGTCGATAGACTAACTTGTACACATGTCACCAGGGAACTGCTATCTGACAATAGGTATAATACCAACTAGCATATTCCCGGCGAGTCCGTCCGGTGTACTCATAACCCAATGAGCACCTGTATACATCTTAGGTGCACCAATTGACACCAATGGCTTGTGAAACTGGCCACCGCCCCTCGTCGGGGTCTCGATCAGTATACACTAGTCTACTATTAGAGTATCGATGCCCAGTCTCGAAACTCCCACGACTAAGGAAATTTAAGGATGTGGTTATAGACCACCCAACTCTCACAAATATGAACGCCATCATACTGCTCTTAGTCAAGCAAGAATCCTATGGGCTCTATCAACATGTAATAGTGATCTGTAATGTCACCTGAAGCACGTACACGATGATAAAGACAAACCAGATAGCATACTATCATCTCGAGTAAGACTGTTCTACCGGTATAGGTCCTCCCTCAATCATTGCAATCACGTGTCTGTGATCCAATAATTGACTTGAGGGCACTATAGCCAACAATCTCCCACTTGCACTTAAGGATAATTATTGCGGTGTCGCATACTCACAGCCCGTGTGATACCGAACACCCAACTTCTCTACTAATCAGTTTCACAAAGCTCGTTTGTAAAACTATTGCGTTCGAGAAATAGCCTCAGTGAGTGGATCCTCTCCAATGTTTCTTTCTTTGTCTCTCTTTATCTCAAGTTCGCGGAGAATTCCATCTCCCGAAATGAGCAATACCTGTCTTAGAATATGTTTGGATATCTGATGGGAACCAGTTCACAAATGAACTCCAAATCCAGTAAACTTCTTAGACTGTATCATCCACTGAATTTAATCAGTATCCTGCGCCATGCCTCCCTCAGTATCCACTTGGACCAACTGTCCAAACTACTGCCCCTCGTCAAGAGGGAAAACTATAACTCTGACAGTCACTCTGTCATCCAGGTCACCTTAGAAGCCTGGAATGATAACCGTCTCCTGAAGGAGGCTGCCATTACCACATCCCTAGAACATCCACTTATGTTGATAAACTGCTTCTGAATGTTTCTCCAGGACTGGATTAATATATAAACTTATTGCAGCTAGTGCGAAAACAATATCTGGTGTGGTACTTGACATCTCTTGATTGACTCAATTTGTAACATTTCAGAAAAATAAAATATTATTTTCGGGAAGTTAAACAATTTAAGTAATAAATATTATGAATATTTTAAAGTATGGAGATTAGCTTTAATAATGTGGTATAACTATATACCGATAATTCGGGAGATATTTTAAAAATTCTACATGATTATCGATTTTGAGTGTATTAAGTCGATTTGGATATTTTATAATTAATTGCATACAAGTTTACGGATAATCATAATTAATAATCGCTTATCATGCATTAAGCTTGATTATGCACATGACATGCACCATGTCATATTGTAAAAATACTTGTTACATTTCTATTGACCATGGCTTTAATTCTTCATTGTTTCTTTTATGTATTGGTTTGACTAAGGTTTTTGTTTTACAAAAAAAAAGGAGAAAAGAAAAAGAATAAAGAATATGTGTGGCATGGCAATGAGGTATGGGCAAGAGAGAGGGTGAGGGGTCTCTTTGACCTCGGCTCATTGTTCTTCACTTCATTTTCTTCTTCTCTCTCCATGGCTACCCTCTCCCTCCACCTCCTTTACCTCCTCACAACACCCCCAAATCCACATCAAAACCTTATATCCCCTTCATTAAAATTGTGCGCAAGCTCACTACAAACATGGTGGACTAAGTAAGTTGAGATTTTGAGCACTTGGGGCAACTCAAGAAAATTCTTGAGTTGCCAAATGTGGTATTTCTTTCACCATTAGTGTAGTAATTGATTTTTTAGCTTCTATTTTAGTTTAGAATTGATTAAGTGAGGTTTAGTGATCTTGGAAAATTCCAAGAAGAAGTTTAGGGGATTCTTGAGTTGTGATGGTGCAATTGAGGTGTAATTGGTGACTACAACCCCCTTTGGTGTTAAAACCTAGATCAAACCAGAGCCTAGACCCTGAAACTTGAATTAAATGTTGCCAATGTTGGTTTTGTGAATATTTTGTGCCTACAGGAAATCTGGAGTGACATGAGACCTTTACAGGAAAAACAAGCAACACTATTGACCTAGATTGAGCACTAGAAGACCACCCAGAGAATACGAACCCAAACCAAGCATCAAGGACCGGCCAGGCCGGAATTTCTTGGGATCTCGCCGGGTCATCTGTGGGTATTGGTGTTAAGGTTGGTTCTGTACCTCACATACCCTATAGACTACCCCACTGTACTGTTTGTTTATCCCCAATTCACCTGACCAAAAATCTGGAGCAAGTTTTCTGAGTTTCTGTTTTGGTTTCTTGATTGTTAATGACTTGAACTTTGGATATTGTGTTTTGTCTCGATCGATTAGCGTTTGTACGTCGATGTCGAGGGTTATTTGGTTCTTTTGCATACGTAGACCATAGGTTTTAACCTATGTGTGATCCGTGTGCCATTTTGGTTTTCATAAGCAATTTATGTTTACAATAATATGTGTTTATATATGTAGGCACCTTCACGTGGATTTCGGATAACAAGGAGGACCATGGCGACATCGACTTCGGCAAGCAAGGATCAAGGTGAGTAGATATATATCTACGGGGGAAGTCGGGTGGATGGCGTATAGCACCCCCGCACTTTCGTAGGTTAGGATGCGAATATTATATATATATATACATATTATTATGTGACGTGAATACTTATCAAGAAAGTGCTTTTAATTTAGTTTCTTAATTGTGAAACCCTGGAGTAAAGGTTGACGCACACACATGCACACACGTGATATGTTTGGGTGTATATGTTTATACGTGTGTGTGTGTGTGTGTGTGTGTGTGTGTGTGTGTGTGTGTGTGTGTGTGTGTGTGTGTGTATATATATATATGAGGATGCGTTGGTGTATGTATATATATATACATACATATACGTATACACGGATGATGAGCCCAGTATGTGATACTTGGAGATGAGCCGATAGGATCGGACATGATGCCGTGAGATTGTGATATGTGATTGGGTCGTGATATGATATAGGACATGATATTATAGTGGATCGATGTGCGATGTGTTTTCATACACATGAGGGTATATGTTTGATGATATTGGAATGTACTAGACTTTAGAACAGTACCCCAAATTCATGATTTTACGATAATGATACATATGAATAATGAGGTATATGTGATATTTGACCCGTACCCCGATTTTGGGATGCTGTACGATGTAGTTTACCGTACGAGGTATAGATATGACGATTGATCTGCACTCTTGACTCGAGGATGTCGTACTATGTATTTTACCGTACGTGACGCTATTGAGGCGGGATCGCCGACTACTAGATATATCGACTCGGATTTTAGGTGGATTTCCTTACCCTTTCGACTAGTCTCTTAGTTTAGTCCTGTAGTTGATCAGATAGATGATTGACTGGGCTCGAGTCATACTTATTTTCAAACTAAAGAATTGTGAGTATTTTTAAAGACAGGCCGAGAGATACTACGGATTTTTCAAGAGACGTATCTTTTCTCAAGGACCCCGTAGCCCCTATTTTTCTAAAACCACGATTCGTGCTATTTCAAACACCAAAAATTGTATGACTCGTATATGGAAATGTATATTCTTCAATGTTGCGGTTACTACATAATTTTCTGTATATTCATGTTGTTCTCATCGCATTGCATGCTTATAAATGTGTTTACTTTAGTTATTATGAACCCCTGTTGTCAGGACACCGACACCATTACCGATGATGCGTATGCTCCACGTACACTTGCTTGCCGGCTCACACACATCATCGGTAATTTCCATGTCACGTACACATTAGAAAACATTACTTCGTTGGTATAAATTGCTAGCTGGTAGTTTCAACACAGTACTAGTATGCTTGATTTCATATGCTAGTTTAGATATTGCATTTCTTACTTAGACACTTCATGCATTTATACATTCATTCTGTTATGCAATATCGTGGGGCTTTATGCCGGTATTCACTGTTTATTGCCTCTTGATTTTGGGATTTCGGATTTTCTATGAGGTTTCTGGATTTGGGGAAAACCGCAGGGATTTTATAAACTCATTATCATTTTAAAATGCAAGTTGTGGTTTTCTCGTGATATGATGTATATGTCGTCTACCATGAGTTTTCCTGATTTATGTTGGTAATCGAGACCCGATTCGAGGAGGAGGATGAACCGTCTCGGGTACATGGTGGGCCCGGTATGGTACCCCGGGGCGAGAGTGTTTTTGTGGGGATGACGATGAGCCTGGCAGTGGTCGACTACCTACCGGTGATGTCGGGCGCGGCGGATATCCGGAGGATACCGACATAGTCGAGAGATTTGATGTGATGGGCCGTTCCGGACTGACGGAGCCCATGGGCCGATCCGGACTGTCGGAACCCGAGATTTTAGTATTATGTGTCGCCGTCAGACACGGACTTCGTGATGTTTTGAGTGTCGATGCTGGGCACTCGGGTTTTATCATGATTTGTGTGTCATTGCTAGACACATGTTAGATGGTGCATTAGTACATGTCACGCATTGGTATATTATTACTCTTGACACGGACACGAGTACTTTGATATCACACTTATGATATGCTGTCACCCTTGTTGCAGTATTCTGTATTTTATTGTATAACTTAGGAGCATACATGCGATTTCTTCTCAATGATGTTTTCTACTCACGAGTTGGCAACTCACCCTATTGTGCCATAGTTTCTTGCAGGTTTGGCCGTACAGGTTTCGTTGCGGCTTGCTGGCACACTGCTTCCTTCCGGGTGATTGCTTGGGTAGGTGGGTTCACTTACATCGTTACCACCGTTGTACTATTATTTATTTCAGTTGTATCTAGTAACTCCATCAACCAGACTTGTATTATTTGATAGACTTAGAAAACCAGTTGTTTATTCTTTCGACCTTAGAGTCGCGCGCTTGTATCATTATGATTCTTCTCTGGTTTTCTTGAGGACGTTGGTTTCTTGCTGAGTTTTGATCCTTGCCTTCAGCATTGTATATTTGTATTGCTTATGTGGTTATTTCCGCCAATAAGCGAAGAGCTAGCTCCCGCTTGGGGATGCCTTTATTTATTACTTATGTATATGCATGTTTGCACCCGTTTGGGGCCAGTATTTAAAAAGGAAACTCTACCGAAATTTTTGGGAAAAACTTGATGCTTTTAAAAATGCTTACTACGACTTTAAAAGTGATTTTATATGTTAACTTTTAAATAAGTATTCCTTCACTCCTTCTTTTAAATGGTTTAGATTTCTGGGATTTGGCTTACTTAGATTACGTTACGCCTCTAGACGTTTCGTAATTTAAGTGACAGTCGCGTTCCGTACCTTCGGGTCGTGACAAAGTTGGTATCAGAGTGCTAGGTTTAACCTTGGTTCGAGTCTAGGTTTGACTATGTGGAGTCTAGGGCGTATATATATATATATATATATATATATATATATATATATATATATATATATATATATATATATATTCGGAACCTAGGCTTGACCTTACGGAACTTAGACTTGGTCGAGGGGGTATAAGACCCGAACTTTTGTCGCGTAGGTTAACTTTGGTTGATGGAGTAGGTGACTTAAGTAAAGTGGCGTACCGTGTGTATGTTCCGCGGCATACTTACGATACGGTTCTCCGCTTAAGAAGCCTTAGGATGTACATTTCTTTGCACTGTATTCTATTCGTTCCTTTGATCTATCCTCATTGATGTCGGATGGTGGTTTCTATTACTACGGTTGCACGGGCAGAGAGAGAGCTGCGGCTAGAGTTGCGGTCAGCATGAGCTCGTCTTGGACGAGGACTGACCAGGGCGTAATTCCAGTGACACACGATGGCATAGATACGTCGATCTATTATGTTTTTCGTGACATGAGCGTTTTGATGGATTGCTTTTACTAAGATTTCGAATGTTCAGATCAGCAACAGAGGATTGGGTCACTGCTAGAGGCCGGCTAGAATGTGATGACCGTTAATGTATCGTCTATTCTTGAGGATTGGGGCATTGTTTAGCGTGCGGACGAATGAGTCAGTTGTTGCTGCGACTGACAAGATATCGCCCCAGATGATTGAAGCTATTGCAACCCGAGTTTATACTTAGGGATTTGATAGAAGGTCGCTAGTCACCCATGGATGAATGGCTAGGACATGCGGTTCGTTTGCACACCCCGATGCGAGGTCATCAGATTGATTAATTTCAGCTAGAGAGCACTTCACACAGGCACGTTGAGAGTCGATAGAAAACGGACGAATGAAGAGTATTCCTCCGATGATTTGGAAGAGTTTCCGAGGGCGTAGTTAGCCAAATACCTACCATAAGATATTGAGCTATCGAGTTCGTAGTTTCGGAAGGGAGACTCCAGATATGAGTATAGTCGTTTGTAGCGCAGTCCATAAAGCTACGAAGAGACGAATCCGAATCGGTCCACATTAAAGAAAAGTGGAGTAAGAGGTTCGTACGAGATTTTGACGAGATGACGTTCCACTCCGTTGACATCAGAGATGTGATATGCATGCAGAGGCGTTGGATATGGATATATCTTTTAGAAGAAGTCATGATGAGTATGCAGCTGTTCCGGAACAAGAAATGGATTTAGCAAAGGGTGATAACATCCGGGCAGTTCGGCAGAAACGAGATTTGGGAGAGACCCCGACAGAATCTTTCTGGAATACTACACGAGAAGACTTGGACCCAGGATCGGTCGTATCACGCACACCCAGTAGGCCAGAGTTCGGCATCATCGACGAGATATGTTATGAGTGACCATGATAGTTGGCCAGAGATTTTAGAGGATGTGCCAGAGCAGAACTGTTTCCGTCATCATTCCATATTGGGCCGTTGAGCCGAGGAGCTATGTAACTGGCAATCCGCAGTGAGAGACGAGGGCCTAAGGGCACAAGACGCCTGTCACGACCCAAAATATTATCTCGCGAACAACACTTAAATCACGCGACGTCTACAGACGTAACATAATTCAAGTAAGCTAAAACCCAAAAATCTAAACGTTTTTAAGAAATAAAGAGGTGAAACTTTGAAATAAAGGTATAGTAAATCATGTTTTGTCTTTTAAAAAATTGGGCAGCACCTTCCTTATAAAAACTAACCCCGAAAACGGGTACAACACAGAATATAAATAAAGCATCCAAACGGGAGCAAGTCTCGCCCAACGGCAGACACAACCACCACAAGTATAAATAACAAGTATCCAACGCACAACGGCGAAGATCCACATAAGGTAATAAAGTAAAGCAAAACCTACCCTAAAACCCATCGCTCAAGTCTCGCAACTACAAGTCTTCTAAGTCTGCAACATATACAATTACTAGTTTCTGATTTGATGGAGTTAACAAGATACAATATGAATAATGAATACAAAAGGGGCACGATCCAACATGTACCACCTACCAAAGCAAAACACCCGAAAGCAAGCTGTGTGCCAGCGATGCCGTTGCTGATCCAAGCGGGCTACCTGTAAGAACTATGGCACAACGGGGATGAGTTGCCAACTCGTGAATAGAAAAACATCATCAGGTAGAAATTGAAATAAACAACGATTCTTAGGTCAACTATATCATGAAGGTAATACTATGATATCTAGGGTGACCGTATCTGCATATGTGCCAACACATAAATAAATGCCTATCAGCAAGTGGACATTATCCAACAATATAATCAAAGCATGTATGCAGTGGATCTCGTCCAACAATATAATCAATGCATGAATGCAGTGGATCTCGTCCGCGTGTCAACCACTGACACAAAAACTCCTGCATGTAAATATCATAAAAGCATATGCAGGTAAATATGAGGATATAAATCAATGTGTGTCCCTCGCGACACAACAAAATCATAGAAACCTGAGTGTATAACACCGACACTCGAAACATCATGAAACCCGTGTCTAACATCGACACGTAAATCCTCATATAATAGGCTCCGTCTGCGGGATCGGCCCACGGGCTCCGGCAGAACGGGTCGGCCTAAATACATCTCATGACTCCGGTCGATATCCTCTAGATAACCGCCGAGTCCAAATACTGTCACCAGTAGGCAGTGCACATCCCCTGCCAGGCTCATCGGCTTATCCATCGACATACCTTTCTTGCCCCGGGGTACCATACCGGGCTCCACCATGTACCCGCACACGGCCCACTCACACCTCACATCGGGTATATATCACAAATCTCTGAACCGAGAAATCTCATGGTGGACACATCGAAATATCATATCAAGAGAAACCGGGTTTTCAAACAATACATAGTTTCTTGAAATACTCCCACGGTTCTCAAATCAATAAATCACATGAAATTCATATCTCAATGCGTAAATCCATGAAAACTAACATATGCAACATAAAACATCAATATGAGCACATTAAGGGAAAACCGCTCTTTTAAATGAATCCAGTTTTAAAATATATCATGCGGTCTCCAAATCCTCCGAAACCAAGTGCAGCATCATACGAGGTGTACATGTAACTGAAGCAAGGTATAAGTATCTACATGTAAGCAAGTATGTAGGATGCATTTCATAAGCGCAATAGCACAATAATCAACGTCTCAAAATCACATGTCAATACAATACCACTTAGGGTGATATGCAGCTATAGTAAGATATGTGAGTACATGTCAATATGTATGCATGATGTACATGTAGCTGTAACAAGGTATGTGGGTGTACATGGCAGCATATCATGCAACCTAGCATAGTGATATAAACATGGCAAGTACATCATAGCATGATGTAGCAATTCTACTGTGTAAGTGACATAGCAATTATCGATGATGAAGTGTGTGAGCCGGCAATCTGTGTAAGTGTAACATACGCATCATCGATAATGGTGTAGGTGTACTAGCACAGGTATATTTAATGCAATGAGAATAACATGAATGCAGCATAAAGTACCTCGTGAACTAAATGCTATAAGGTATACGTGTCTACAATATGTATCCGAGTCGGTGAATCTATCAATCGGCCTCCAGCCTCACAACATCAAGTACGGTACAATCCATCGTACGGCATCCTTTAAATAAGGGTATGGATAAATCAACAAGCAAAACTCATCGTGTACGGTAATCTAACGTACTGCGGCATTAAACAAATAGGGATTCTATCAACCTATACAAAATCGGGGTACGGATCTAAGTCTCGTACGAAAAATCACTCAATATGAAAAATATTATCCATATTAAAGTACCTACCTCTCAGGTCACATCCATGTCAAACTCATATCAGGGGACCAACAAAGGTATCAGAAATCTCATATCGACTCGAATCCATAAAATGACATATCACACTAATTCATTATATCACATCGTATACAAGTTCATTATATTTATATCTCGCAACCACATTATATAAACGTCACACTTGTTCTCTTAAATTTGTAACCATCATGATTCACTTATCATTTTATATTCTCATATGTCTATATGTCCATTAGCATCAACTTCTATCATATTATCGTTTATAAATCCTACAATCATGTACGTCGCATATCATTTATCAGGATAAAATCATCAAACGATCTTTCATATCAAAGTTTGCGGGGGTGCTATACGCCATCCACCCGACTTCCCCCATAGATATAAATCTACTCACCTGCTAAACTCCTCGCTTAGCCGTAGTCGATGCACTTCGTCGCCTCGGAATCCGCGCGAAGGTACCTACAATCAATATGAAATCGCAATGCTATTAACATCAAATTCCGAAATCTAAATACGGCACGCGGTGCGCTCCTAGGTTAGAACCTATAGCCTACGCATGCAAAACAACCAAACAACCCTCGTCGTTGACGTAAAAACGTCCAACGACCAAATACAATATCCAGTCGCAAAACAAAGAAATCCAAATACCGGAAAACATAGCCAAAACCCTCACTAAGGTCGCTATACATGAAAACTGCCACGCCAAAAATCCAATCGCACCAATACTCATTCACATCACAATAATTATTATACATAAAAATATATACAACATCACCATGTCCATTAAAACCCATGTCTAATTTTTACCAAAAACCTAGTAAGCAGTTTATATTATTTTAGCTCATTTTAACACAAAGCTAGAAATTTAACAATTCTAGCAATTTCCAACAACACAAAGTAGCTTAACTTAGTGATCCAAACCATTTTCATAATTTTAATCTTACCCAAAAATGATTTAGAAAAACCTAGTTTGCGATTAAGCTTAAAAGACAATTAGGAAAAATAACAAATATCATTCTCACAATTTGCTTAACTTTTCCAAGTCTACACATCTTGCTTAACCACTTAAACATATCAAAACCCTAACTTGATTTCATAATAATTATCATGAATTAACTAAACATGAACTTTAAAGCTATATAACCACTTAAATTGCTAGCTTAAAGAATTAAGCAACAAATTAAAAGATTAGGGTTAGGATTTATATCTCACAAACAAGATCACAAACTTGCAAATTGAATTCCAAAATAGCCTCCCAAAATGCTAACTTTAATGAAGAACTAAGCTAGTTTAGGCTAAAGATTAAGGAGTATGGATTTGTATTTGAGTTTGTGTGAATATTTCATGATTTTTGATCATTTATTTGAAGCTTTTTGATGTGAAATGGAGTGAGGAATGAAGGAGGGCAGCAAGCTTTAGGGTTCGGCCAAGGAGGAAATGAGGGGGTTTTGTGAAAAATTGTGTAGAAAATTCTAGCAAGAAATGTAATAAATGCTCATTAATGCACTAAAATATCTTATGCCACCTTTTCTTTTCTTTAAAATTTCAATTTTAATCACAAATATCTAGATATTTCTATGGATGGATTAACTACAAAATCTGGTGATTAGATTAGCATAGATTCACATTAGAAGTAATTAACCCAAGCCAAAATTGTAATTACCACTAATTAAGTGCATAATTAACAACTTAAAATAATACTTTAATTAAGGAAAATATCAAAGTGAACCAAAACTTCCAAGTGACCCACAAAACCCGCAAACTAGCTTCATTCTAGCAAAACTAGTTGCAAACAAGTCTATACAGACGTTTGATCACTATCGGGTTAAAGCGAAAAATACCGACTATTTTACTCTAAAACGAAAAATTCGCATAACGATTTCAGAAACGTTACAATCTTCCCCCCTTAAAGAAATTTGGTCCCCGAATTTAATTTTAAACCCCTAAATGCTAAAGCATTTCAAAATCCAACTCAATGAACAGGGATCCGAAATCACGGAAGCAACAGAAATAACATAGCGCGTCGCATGCGCCTGAAGCCATGAATGAAACTCAAAACCGAACTCCGTCAAGCGTCATGCAAATCATCGGACTTGTACGCATATCATCGGAGTTATAATGGAGATACATATCTCAAAATCCACTACCAAAATCCAATATACACTAAGCAAATGCTATAATTTGTATATAGTACATATTTTTTTTTAAAAATTTCCAAAATCTGAAATAACATATGCATAATCTTTTTCTGAATCGCCGTGTGATGTGTAGCTCACGACACAAATAACGGACGCTCACGACACAAATAACGGACGCTCATTTGTAAAGTAATAATATACTTTCATATAAGTTTTGCTCAGAATATACGTTCCGCCCTTTTTAAAATATCCCAAAAGGTTTTCTTTTGTAAACGTTCATGTCACTCGCAGACACGTAAGGAAATAGCGAGACTATAGCTCCTTTTTGAAAACCTCTTGATAAACTTTTTATGCATGCAAAGTCTCAGGTACTGTCCTCGGATCAGTCCTGCTAGGGTACTACAAAGTATAAGGCCTCATCATGAAAACAAAATGCTCAAAAGAAATATAAGCCTCAAAAAGATTGTCCAACCATCACGAGCGTCTGGTGCGCACGGAAATCAAATCCAAGTACAGGTGCCACAATATGCACAAAAGTAAGACTAAGTGAAACGGGTGTGCACGAAAGCATCTGTCCAATGCAACTGGCGTGCACGACAACAACAACTAGTGCATCTATAGTGCACGAAAATCTCGATCCAGTGCAACTAACATGCATGAACGAAAAACCCAAATCGAGTGCATCAGGTGTGCACAAAATCATATCACACGCTCAGCGTGCGCGAAGGTCCAAATCAAGTGCATCCGTCATGCACAAATGAAATCGAAATCAAGTGCATCCCACATGCATGAATAAGAACCTAAATCAAGGGCATCCAACATGCACGAGTAAAATCTCACTCAAATGCATCCGATGCGCACAAAAAACCAATACCAAGTGCCTGATATGCGCAAAAATCCGACCCTAGCACGTCAGGTCCGTAAAACACCTGGTAACACAAATGCTCAAGACATAAATCGGGTGCAACCAAGGCACGGAGTATAAATCCGGTGCAACCAATGCACGAAATAACAATCTAGTGCAACGAAGACACAAAATACGAATCTAGTGCAACAAATGCACAAAATACAAATCGGATGCATCTAGTGCACGAAAAACCAAATCCAGTGCATCCAGTGCACGAAATATCAAATCTTGTGCATCTAGTGCACGAAATATCAAAACCCTGTGCATCCACTGCACGAAATATCAAATCCTGTGCATCTAGTGCACGAAATATCAATCCTGTGCATCCACTGTATGAAATATCAAATCCTGTGCATCTAGTGCACGAAATATCATAACCACTGTAGGAAATCCAGGAAATCATAAACATGTGCAGCTAAGGCACATAATCGACATCAACACAATGGTGTATAAAATATATATCAAGTGCAATACTATGCACAAAAATGTAAATACCCAGTAGGTGCAGCCATGGTGCACGAAAACCATATCCTGAAACTCAATCATCAAAACTCAAATCCAAGCGATATAAGCGTGATACTCGGATCACAAACGCAAATCCCAATAAATGACATTGAGGTACACTTCCTGCAATGTCGAAAAAAGTCGATGCGCCCAAACTGGCAGAGCAAGAACATCCGCTTGCCTCCTGCTCACAGTCTGGCGTCTTCTGTCTCTGGGTCCTTATTTCTCTGTGGCTTACCAATCTCGCACTCTATCGGCTCATCTTCCCGGTCAGGTGTGCTAACGGAAACGATTCCGCTCTGGCACTCCTCAGGTCAACTCTCGGCCAATTAGTATTATCATTCATAAAGCAGCACGTCACTGTCGTCGGCCTGTGGCCCTCTGAATACATGTGACACAACTGATCCTCGGTGCAATCTCATCACAGCAGTGTCCTGGAAGGAACCGGCTCAAGGTCTCTTCCAATCTCGCCTAAACCGAACTGTACGGAGGCTGGTACACTTACATAATCTTTTCTCGTTCTCTGGACATCTGCGTTCTCAGCACAGCATTTCCTCGGGAACTGGCCGTATCCCAACGTCTCTGCATCCATATCAGATCTCTAATCTCGACGGGGAGTAACAACAGCTCGTCAGCATCACGCACGAACCTCTTGTTCCACTCGTCCTTATTATCGTCCACTTCGACATCATGTCATGCTATCTGCGTACTGCAATGGTTCTCGGCGACAATCAATCCGGAATCTCTCGCACAGACTCGAAATCATGAAATCGGTATCTTCATCACTCTGTAGAAGATATCTAGCCGAACGCGTCCTCGGGAACTCGTCCCAACCATCAGAGAAATACTCAATACTCATCCGTTTCTCGATCAACTCACAACACATCTGGGTGAGGTCCTTCCATTTGAAACTGGTCAGCTTACCGATCTCACATCGGAACATCCGACGAACAACGTCATCTCTGGATCGATCTACTCTAGATCTAAGTAAGACTCTTTACACTGGAAATCTTTAACTCAACAGGCCTGCGTCGGCGCATCAAATCTAACGAATCACTTCCGTCTCTCAACTCAAGATAGAATAGCTATCACCTGTCGCATCTCTTCCTGGAAGCTCTAGCAATCTCAGCTCGTAAGCTCTGGAAGCGACATCATATCAATCTCAGCAACAACTGGGTAATCTATCTGCACGGTCGATGACATCACAAATCTCTGAGGTATGTTGTACATCAACAGTCCTCTCACAGTAGGCAGCCTCTAACAAAGGTCCGATCATCCGGTACAAAACCGTACACTCGTCTCAAACGAGAGGTCACAACACCACACTACATCGATACGTTCCCATGTCACCAGAAAACATGATGGTCAGTTCTCGTCCACAACGAGCTTGCCCTGACCGCATCACTAGCAGCAGCTCAAACTGCGCTCAAACCATGGTGACAGGAACCTCAAACAAGTATCGACGAAAATAGATCAACTGATGAAATGAATCAACAGATCCAGAATGAATATATGATCATATGGAGGAACGGAATCAGTGAGGGTATGATCATGTAAACGAATAGAATCAAGGATCTCAAATGGATGTAAAATCAAGGAAAACAAAGAGAATCATCAGTCTCAAGATATGTACATCCTAAGATTTCTTAAGTGGAGTATCGTATCGTAAATATGCCGCGGAACATACGTACGGTACGTCACACTACTCAAGCTACCTACTCCATCAATCAGGGTAAGCCTATGTAACGAAAGTTCGGGTCTAACACCCACTTGTTCAAGTCTAAGTTCTGTAAGGTCAAGCCTAAGTTCCAAAATATATACGCCCTAGATCCCACATAGTCAAACCTAAACTCAAACCAAGGTTAAACCTAGCGCTCTAATACCAACTTTGTCACGACCCAAAATATTAGCTCACGACCAGCACTTAAATCACGCGACGTCTACAGGCGTAACGTAATTCAAGTAAGCTGAAACCCAGAAATCTAAACCTTTTTAAGAAATAAAGAGGTGAAGCTTTGAAATAAAGGTATAGTAAATCATGTTTTGTCTTTTAAAATATTGGGCAGCACCTCCTTTGTAAGAACTAACCCCGAAAATGGGTACAACACAGAATATAAATAAAGCATCCCAAACGGGAGCAAGTCACGCCCAACGGCGGAAACAACTACCACAAGTATAAATAACAAGTATACGACGCTCAACGACGAAGATCCACCTAAGGAAATAAAGTAAAGCAAGACCTCAACCCCAAAAGCGAACATAAAACCCATCGCTCAAGTCTCGCAACTACAAGTCCTCTAAGTCTGCAACATATACAATTGCTAGTTTCTGATTTGATAGATTTAACTAGATACAATATGAATAATGAATACAAGAGGGGCACGATCCAACATGTACCACCTACCAAAGCAAAACACCCGAAAGCAAGCTGTGTGCCAGCGATGCCGCCGCTGATCCAAACGGGCTACCTGCAAGAACTGTGGCACAACGGGGGTGAGTTGCCAACTCGTGAATAGAAAAATATCATCAGGTAGAAATCGAAATAAACAACGATTCCTAGGTCATATATATCATAAAGGTAATACTATGATATCTAGGATGACCGTATCTGCATATGTGACAACACATAAATAAATGCCCATCAGCAAGTGGATATCGTCCAACAATATAATCAATGCATGTATGCAGTGGATCTCGTCCAACAATATAACCAATGCATGTATGCAGTGGATCTCGTCCAACAATATAACCAATGCATGTATGCAGTGGATCTCGTCCACATGTCAACCACTGACACAAAAACTCCTGCATGTAAATATCTTAAAAGCATATGCATATAAATATGAGGATATCAATCAATGTGTGTCCCTCGCGGCACAACAAAATCATGGAAACCTGAGTGTATAACGCCGACACTCGAAATATCATGAAACCCGTGTCTAACATCGACACGTAAATCCTCGTATAATAGGCTCCGTCTGCGGGATCGGCCCGTGGGCTCCGGCAGAACGGGTCGGCCTAAATCTATCTCATGACTCCGGTCGGTATCCTCCAGATAACCGCCGAGTCCAAATACCGTCACCAGTAGGCAGTGCACATCCCCTGCCAGGCTCATCGGCTTATCCATCGACATACCTTTCTTGCCCCGGGGTACCATACCGGGCTCCACCATATACCCGCACACGCCCCACTCACTCCTCGCATCGGGTTTATATCATAAATCTCTGAACCGAGAAATCTCATGGTGGACGCATCGAAATATCATATCAAGAGAAACCGGGTTTTCAAACAATACATAGTTTCTTGAAATACTCCCACGGTTCTCAAATTCATAAATCACATGAAATCCATATCTCAACGCGTAAATCCATGAAAACTAACATATGCAACATAAAACAGCAATATGAGCATATTAAGGGAAAACCGCTCTTTTGAATGAATTTAGTTTTAAAATATATCATGCGGTCCCCAAATCCTCCGAAATCAAGTGCAGCATCATACGAGGTGTACATGTAACTGAAGCAAGGTATAAGTATCTACATGTAAGCAAGTATGTAGGATGCATTTCATAAGCGCAATAGCACAATAATCAACGCCTCAAAATCAAATGTCAATACAATACCACTTAGGGGTATATGCAGCTATAGTAAGATATGTGAGTGTATATGTCAATATGTATGCATGATGTACATGTAGCTGTAACAAAGTATGTGGGTGTACATGGCAGTATATCATGCAACATAGCATAGTGATATAAACATGGAAAGTACATCATAGTATGATGTAGCAATTCTACTGTGTAAGTGACATAGCAATTATCGATGATGAAGTGTGTGAGCCGGCAATCTATGTAAGTGTAACATACGCATCATCGATAATGGTGTAGGTATACTAGCACAGGTATATTTAATGCAATGAGAATAACATGAATGCAGCATAAAGTACCTCGTGAACTAAATGCTATAAGGTATACGTGTCTACAATATGTATCTGAGTCGGTGAATCTATCAATCGGCCTCCAGCCTCACAACATCACGTACGGTACAATCCATCATACGGCATCCTCTTAAGAAGGGTATGGATAAATCAACAAGTAAAACTCATCGCGTATGGTAATCTAACGTATTGCGGCATTAAACAAATATGGATTCTATCAACATATACAATGTTGGGGTACGGATCTAAGTCTCGTACGACAAATCACTCAATATGCAAAACATTATCCATATAAAAGTACCTACCTCACAGGTCACATTCATGTCAAACTCGTATCAAAGGACCTACAAAGGTATCAGAAATCTCATATCGACTTGAATCCATAAAATGACATATCACACTAAGTCATCATATCACATCGTATACTCGTTCATCACATTTATATCTCGCAATCACATTATATAAACGTCACACTTGTTCTCTTAAATTTGTAGCCATCAAGATTCACTTATCATTTCATATTCCCATATGTCCATATGTCCATTAGCATCAACTTCTATCATATTATCGTTTGTAAATCCTACAATCATATTCGTCGCATATCATTTATCAGGATAAAATCATCAAACGATCTTCCAGATCAAAGTTTGCGGGGGGTGTTATACGCCATCCAACCGACTTTCCCCGTAGATATAAATCTACTCACCTGCTAAACTCCTCGCTTAGCAGTAGTCGATGCACTTCGTCGCCTCAGAATCCACGCGAAGGTACCTACAATCAATATGAAATCGCAATGCTATTAACATCAAATTCCGAAATCTAAATACGGCACGTGGTGCGCTCCTAGGTTAGAACCTATAGCCTACGCATGAAAAACAACCAAACAACCCTCGTCGTTGACATACAATCGTCCAACGACCAAATACAATATCCAGTCGCAAAACAAAGAAATCCAAATACCTGAAAACATAGCCAAAACCCTCACTAAGGTCACTATACATGAAAACTGCCATGCCAAAAATCCAATCGCACCAATACTTATTCACATCACAATAATTATTGTACATAAAAATATATACATCATCACTATGTCCATTAAAACCCACATCTAATTTTTACCAAAAACCTAGTAAGCAGTTTATATCATTTTAGCTCATTTTAACACAAAGCTAGAAATTTAACAATTCTAGCAATTTCCAACAACACAAAGTAGCTTAACTTAATGATCCAAACCATTTTCATAATTTTAATCTTACCCAAAAATGATTTAGAAAAACCTAGTTTGCGATTAAGCTTAAAAGATAATTAGGAAAAATAACAAATATCATTCTCACAATTTTCTTAACTTTTCCAAGTCTACACATCTTGCTTAACCACTTAAATGTTGGGTAGCGGGAGCGCCCCGGCCATCGAACCGTGGCCAAATGCGGAACAAAAATTTCTTAAAACCCGGCGCTACCATTACCCGATTTGCAAGATCGAAACCATTAACCCTAAAACTAGCAAGCTAACAAAAGGAGATAGAATGGTTATACCTAATGAACCAAGTCTTTCGGGTCTTCAACCATTTCCAAGCTCCTAGCGATGCGGATCGACTTTGGTCGCCGGTCTTCCTTCATCTCCGATGATCCACCCGAGAGAAACGGCGCAAGTTCCAGGTTCGCCAAGCGGACCAACCGACTCTCTAGGATTGCTAGTAGTAGAGAGTGGGGGGTGTAGGATAGTGTCACTATAATTCTCTCTCAAAATCTAATGCTCATAAAGCAACAATGGAAGATGTGGAGGTGATCATCAATGGAATGAGAAAATTGGCTAAGTTTCTTTTGGGTGTAAAAAGGAATGAATGAAGAGAGAGTAAGAGAGTGAGTGCCAAATGAGCAAAGCCCCATTTCCTCTCTAAAAATTGGCCGGCCACTCTTTCTCCCTCCACAAAAATAATGCACCCTCAAAAGCTTATCCAATTAACAATAAACAAATACAAAGCCCATACCAATCACTACATGAAAAACCATGCTTTGACCCAAATGACCATTCCATCCATGTCACCTTTTCCACCTCATTATAAAAAAAATGATTTTCCAAAAGAAAATCAATAATGAGGTGGCATCTTCTACAAGCCATTCCGTATAAATACGGAATGCTTCCCGGTATATGTATCGAAATACACATACGCGTATTCGTACGAAAATACGAATAGCCAAAGAGAGAAAATAAATAGTGAGCAATAATACTAGAATACATATATATATATACATATGTAAATTATTAAATCAAAACTTGATTTAACAATCTGTCTTAATCCTAAGGCGCTAGTATTATCAACCGTCCGATTAAAATCTGTGCAGTCCGTGCACATATTTAATCGGACACCTGTATGTATCAACATACGTCACCTACACTATATCGCCTGAACCGAGAAAACCCTCTGTGTGGGACTCTAAAGACTCGTCAATACGCTGGCAGTGGGTTTAACCACAAGCACGTCAACGGCACTAGCTGTACGTAACGGCTACCCAGGTATTGAGCGAAAGGAAGGACGACGAGCAAACTCATCGAAACCCCTACTGAGCCTGTCAGTGACAATATCCGTACAGTCCGGTCTGTTCGTCTAAGAGTATCGCATATCGAGTCTAGGGGGGTGGATTAAGTCAGACCCCTAACAACGCGATAATTCGTGTCAGTATGAAACCCATCACTACCTGAGAAACTATCGATCCTGGATCGATAGTTCTCACATACCCCGGCCGAGGATTTCTAATGATGGCCACCCATGCACTGCGCGACATCAACCCCCAATACCGGGAGAGACGAATCCCCGACGATCCGCTTGGGGGTTGATGTCGCGCAGTGCATGGGTGGCCATCATTAGAAATCCAAGCTCCATGTGGCTCGGGACTGTACCCAACTAAAACCTGTTTGCATGACTCTTTTGAGCCTTGGTAGGGTAGTAATCAAAGCACAGTGGGAACTCACACGAGACAATTGACGATCTCAGGTCGACAGACTAACCTGTACACACGTCACCAGAGAACTGCTATCTGACTATAGGTATAATACCAACTAGCATGTACCCGGTGAGTCCGTCCAGTGTACTCATAACACAATGAGCACCTGTATACTATCTTAGGTGAACAACTAACACCAATGGCTTGTGAGACCGGCCACCGCCCCTCGTCAGGGTCTAGATAAGTATACACCAGTCTACACTGGAGTATCGATGCCCAGTCTCGATACTCCCACGACTAGGGACATTTAAGGATGTGCTTATAGACCCCAGCTCCCACGTATGTGATCGCCATCACAATGCTGGCAGTCAAGCAAGAATCCTATGTGCTTTATCAACATATGATGATAAAGACAAACCAGATAGCATACTATCATCTCGAGTAAGACTGTTTTATCGGTATAGGTCCTCGCTCAATCATCATGATCACATACCTGCGACTTTGATAATTGCCTTGAGGGCACTATAGCCAACAATCTCCCACTTGCACTTAAGGCTAATTATTGCGATGTCGCATACTCACAGCCCGTGTGATACCGAACATCCAACTCTCTACTAATCAGTTTCACAAACCTCGTTTGTAAAACTATTGTGTTCGAGAAATAGCCTCAGTGAGTGGATCTGCTCCAGTGTTTCTTTCTATGTCTCTCTTTATCTCAACTTCGCGGAGAAAACTATCTCCCGAAATGAGCAATACCCATCTTAGAATATTTCTGGATATCTGATGGGACCCAGTTCATAAATGAACTCCAAATCCAGCAAACTTCTTAGACTGTATCGACTACTGAACTTAATCAGTATGCTGCGCCATGCCTTCCTCAGTATCCGCTTGGACCACCTGTCCAAAGTACTGCCCCTCGTCAGGGGGAAAACTATAACTCTGACAGTCACTCTGTCATCCAGGTCACCTTGGAAGCCTGGAATGATAACCGTCTCCCGAAGGAGGCTGCCGTGATCAAATCCCTAGAACATTCACTTATGTTCATAAACTGCTTCCCAACGTTTCTCCAGGATTGGATTAATATCTCAACTTATTGCATCTAGTGCAAAAAAATAACATCTGGTGTGGTACTTGACATGTCTTGATTGACTCAATTGCCTAAGCAAGTGATATGTGAATCATGCACATCCCTCTCCCCTTTAGTCTGTAAGACACCTTTAGAGAGGGTGACTCCATCACCTGCAGGTTTACCACAATGCCAGGAGTCGTCCATTCTAAATCTCTTTAGAATACTGTCTAAGTACCCAGATTGGGACACTTCCCAAATCTAGATCTAAAACTATAGATCTAGTAACCAGAATGTCTGATATAATATCCATAACCTATGTGGAGAAAATTCTGTGTGACAACCAAAGTATAACCGATCGTAGCATAGGAATTTCACTTCCTATAAAGTGCATGTCATCCAAATACCATGACATTACACCCTACTACCTTCTTAACAGATCCATCTGCTATTCTGATGAAGTCAAAAACTTATGACTATCACATCAAAAATAGATGTTCTATCTCCGCTATATCCTCTTTAGTCTATAAATAGACACAAGCTACTTGTCCACTACGCTTCCGCTGCTCCCACTGACTACGACAACCCTCTGGCAGAGTCATATACACGTTCACTTCTAAAGCTAGTTTAGAATGACTCTATATTGATCCTCCTGCCGAGTCTCATACTCTGGAACAACAGTAGTGTCAAGTCCAGGTAAACAAGAACCTCCTTGTCACCGTTCTTGAGGCTACCGAAGTACCTCTCGGGTGTCTGAGGTAACCCACCATATCTGCGGAGTGGCCAATGCAATGTCAAACCTGATTGAATCTTTAGGTTCCAATAAATTTTCCGTAATCGTTTGTGGTTCTGGAATTACTTCCAGTTCTACCATACTCCCACTACTGTTTTCTGAAAAAATCCATTTTACTAAAACTATGGCGAGTCAAGAACAATATCACTATTGATCTTCTAGATGGTAGAAACTCAACCCTCGTCAAAGCCCGGGATAACCCACAAACAACCATTACCGAAACGTGCCCTGAGTTTATCCGGATTTTGGTTTTAAGCATCAGCCGGACGACTCGCTATACCTTAAGATCGTTAAGATATAAACTGATTCTATATATATAGAAACAAAAGCACTAATTTAATTGGAACCAGATTCAAATCATGCAGCTGTCTCCAGTGCATGTCAACTAAATGGAGAGAGACCAATCAGCATTACTCAACTTAGGAGTGCGTCCAATTATGAGTAACCTGAAAGAGAAAGAAGTTTCTTAAAACCATTACTGTCAACTGAATACCTCATACAAGTATCTACATCTTCGATCACCTTGAAGAATCCCGATACTTGCGACACCTGGTTCTCTACTTTATTCTTGTACCTATAACTTCTCAAACTTGGACCTTGTATTTCTACGAAACACTTGTCCAAAACTTGAGAAGTCATAAGTAAACAGAATATAGTACGAGGACCAACCCCTTTGTCCTAATGGACACTGGATAACATACAATACTTTGTATAAGTCCCCTGAGTTTAATAACTCAAACCCTGTGGGTCGTAGGTTGAAAACTGTACCCAGGCGATTTCCTCAAATATCACCAATTACAACGAATTCCGATATAATGAGGATGATCACTTAATTCCTAATAACCTACTCCCACTCATCATCTGTAAAACCATACAGATATGAGAATCATACTTGGTAAATACATACCCTGGAGCAAGGGCCTAATTGGGAAATCAGTTTTCTATTAACAATACAGAGTGAAACTGAAACATGAATATGTTTCGAAGGGGTATCCGGGTATTCCTAGTAATACCTCTTCCATTATCCAGATTCATGACTGAAAACATATACTTCCTTGCCATCTCTCCAAATCTCTTTATTTGTCTTTAGTTGTTACCTTCTGTACACCATTGTTAGGCTTAAATGGTTTTCTTCCTTCCCTACCGTTCGGCATCAGCCTATGGTTTGGAAGAAGACTATCCAATAAGCATAATAGGTGTACTCTCCTAATCCTAGGAGTACTCGCAACCTGAGAGAAGGTAAGGATAAAAGACAACTGAATAAACCTTATTCCTATTTCTCCTGAACCAGAATCCATCCTCGAAAAAGTTCCTTCGAGTTCGTATATAACCATACGATGGATTTATCCAATGGAATTGGATGTTCGTAGTGATACGGGGTGTTCTAGAGAAATACAAAGGTGAAGTAGGAGTGGCGAAGAAATACGTGGTTTGGTCATGAATCATAGCAGTCGAATTTTACTTTGCCCTCTTTCTAATCCCTTTATTTGTTTTTACTTATTACCTTCTGCACACCATACTTAGGCTAATTAGTTTTCTTCATTCCCTACCTTTCGGCACCTGCCTATGGTTTGGAAGAAGACTATCCAATAAGCGTAATAGGTGTACTGTCTTCTAATCCTAGGAGCCCTCACAATCTGAGAGAAGGTAAAAGGAAAAGACAACTGAATAGTCCTATTCATTTTCTCCAGAACCAGAAAACATCCTCGAAAAAGTTCCTTCAAGTTCCATCCTCGAAAAAGTTCCTTCGAGTTCGTATATAACCATACGATGGATTTATCCAATGGAATTGGATGTTCGTAGTGATACGGGGTGTTCTAGAGAAATACAAAGGTGAAGTAGGAGTGGCGAAGAAATACGTGGTTTGGTCATGAATCATAGCAGTCGCATTTTACTTTGCCCTCTTTCTAATCCCTTTATTTGTTTTTACTTATTACCTTCTGCACACCATACTTAGGCTAATTAGTTTTCTTCATTCCCTACCTTTCGGCATCTGCCTATGGTTTGGAAGAAGACTATCCAATAAGCGTAATAGGTGTACTGTCTTCTAATCCTAGGAGCCCTCACAATCTGAGAGAAGGTAAAAGGAAAAGACAACTGAATAGTCCTATTCATTTTCTCCAGAACCGGAAAACATCCTCGAAAAAGTTCCTTCAAGTTCGTATATAACCATACGATGGTTTTATCCAATGGAAGTTGATATACGTACTGATACGAGGTGTTCTGGAGAAAAGCAAAGGTTAAAAGAAGGAGTGGCAATGATGTATGCAACTTGAACAATCCAAAAGCCAGTGTTTTAAAGAAAGTTCGGTTAACTTGGTTACTGAGTCATAGTCTAGGGTCTGGGCATGGTCGATGTCAAAGAGAGAGAGAAAAGAAACACTCAGCGTGCACTCTAATCTAGATCAGAATGGATTATTATTTTATCTAATCTGGATGGCTCCCACTGTTTTCTCGAATTCTCCTCAAAACCCAAAAAGGAGAACTGGTCGGAATCACCCGAAGAGTAATCCTGCTCATCAGTGGGAATCGGGATCCAACTATCATCGCATGATAACTTGATGGAAGCCACTCAAGTTACCACACTCCAGAAGGTATGCGCATGCCTGGCAAGTTTCCTGTATGTTTGAAACTCCCGATATGATTTTTACCCCAAGCGGCTTATGACCTTGACAGAGGTCAACATATCATAATTCGCAAGTCAAGTTCAACCCGTCATTGTCCTGGATTAACTTAGACCCACCCGCACGTGCCCTTGACAGAGGTTAAAATGACCGTGCGACTGTCCCAAATAATCGCATATCTATGCAACAAACAAGCATTACCCAGCTACCAAGCACTGTGCCTTGACAGAGGTCAACATACACAACATGAATACTAAGCAATACCTGTAAGAAATGACGGAGGGTTACGACTGGTTTTTGGCGAAAAACCTTTAACGTAATGAACTTGATATCGTTGAAGAAATCCAAGTGGTTTTATAAATATATAGTGGTGAAAACTTTTTCTAAAGAGATCACTCCCGGTGAAGGGATCTCGGCTCTTTCCCCGTCGAATGAGGTGCAGGATATTCCAAACTGAATACCACGATGCAAAGCAAAAAGTAATCAACTATAGTGAAGTTATTACGTTGACGCAAATTTCTGCCCAAGGGGTCACTCCCGATGAAGGGATCTCGGCCCTTGCCTCGTTGAATGAGGTGAAGGATATTCCAAACTGAATACCACGATGCAAAGAAAAAGCGTACGTCTGTAATGTCAGTTTTAAAAAAACTTAGTTCCAACAACATCATTTTTATATTGGTTTGTTTTCCTTGCATTGATAAGAATAAACACAGTCCCATCAATTAATCACACCAGAAAAGAACGAAAATAAAATGTACGTATATGCCACCCGCATTCGCCACTGGGTCCCGTCATCACCCGTTAGGTTACTTAACTAACGACAGAGCGGGGACTGGACTAGCGCGGGTGCAAAACATATACAACATCTACTAGTATATATAAATATATATAACAATCGTCCCAGGCATGATAAATGCAACATCACAGAAAAGTAATAAGCATCACAGAACAATACAGATAGTCTGGGAGCCCCGGGTTTCATAGAGCCACAACTGAAACCCGACGTTCCCCTGGTCGTGTGGATAGCCTGTGTAATGAACTCCTAGACCCCTACGAGCACGGCAAGTTACCCGCCAAAACCTGAAGTGAGACAGCCCCCTTCAGCAAAGTGAATGGACCACCCGGCACTTCACGGAATCCGGTAACTTGAGCACCCCTCCTTGGGTCAACCTATACCCCCTACGAGTGCGGCGAATAGACCGCCAATTCTAGAGTAAGGTCCCCTCCATCTCAACGCCATGAGATGCGGATCTGTTGCCCTCTAGAACCCGGCTATCCGTGCACTCCTCCGTGGGGTAATCCTAGTATAGAAAAGAAAATAATATACAAGGGTGACATCGACCTCAGCCCGGTCATGCCCCAAAAGAATAATATACAAACAGGCAGTGACGGTAATCCACATGTCGGACGCTCGCCCCGCAATATCAAATGTACAAATAAATCCGAACTGCACTACCATTGCACACAAGCTATCCACCATGACAATCAGCAACATCACGGCACAACACAGAATATCAACGTGAATGTCACGTTCGCAAACCCGTCTAAAAGAACTATAGCGATTTGACAAGGTTTACCGATCAAATGGCATTCACGGTCACAGATAGAAATGTAAAGTACTGAAAAATTACACAGTTAAAATTTCGATCGACTAAATTAATCCGCAAAGGCCCCAAAAGCAAATCCAGTACCCAAAAAATTCTGGGCCAAAACTAAACATCATAATAAAACACAATTCCATGTTCTGGGCTACAGGAAAAATTTGATGGCCCGTTGCCACTAAACGACCGCGGAACCGCCGCCAATAGGGGGTAAGTGCGGCGGTTCCGCGGTGCTTTAGAGGCTTTAGGAGTCCAAATTTTTTCTGCATTCATGAAATCGCCTGCACGGATTTTTAAGCTACTG
This sequence comes from Agapanthus africanus, assembly GCA_030015575.1. NCBI lineage: Eukaryota > Viridiplantae > Streptophyta > Magnoliopsida > Asparagales > Amaryllidaceae > Agapanthus > Agapanthus africanus. The sequence goes on along the minus strand of CM057339.1, from coordinate 583,544,218 downwards.
GAAATAATTTTTGGAGCACTTTCAGAAATCGACAGAAACTTGGAAAATCGAAAAATTGTTTTTCAAATTTTGATCGATCGATATTTTAAGCTTGTGCAAACTAGCTAGTAGGGTTTAATGGGTGGCTCTGATACCACTGTTGGGTAGTGGGAGCGCCCCGGCCATCGAACCGTGGCCAAATGCGGAACAAAATTTTTTAAAACCCGGCGCTACCATTACCCGATTTGCAAGATCGAAACCATTAACCCTAAAACTAGCAAGCTAACAAAAGGAGATAGAATGGTTATACCTAATGAACCAAGTCTTTCGGGTCTTCAACCATTTCTAAGCTCCTAGCGATGCGGATCGACTTTGGTCGCCGGTCTTCCTTCATCTACGATGATCCACCCGAGGGAAACGGTGCAAGCTCCAGGTTCGTCAAGCAAACCAACCGAATCTCTAGGATTGTTAGTAGTAGAGAGTGGGGGGGTGTAGGATAGTGTCACTATAATTCTCTCTCAAAATCTAATGCTCATAGAGCAACCATGGAAGATGTGGAGGTGATCATCAATGGCATGAGAAAATTGGCTAAGTTTCTTTTGGGTGTAAAAAGGAATGAATGAAGAGAGAGTAAGAGAGTGAGTGCCAAATGAGCAAAGCCCCATTTCCTCTCTAAAAATTGGCCGGCCCCTCTTTCTCCCTCCACAAAAATAATGCACCCTCAAAAGCTTATGCAATTAACAATAAACAAATACAAAGCCCATACCAATCACTACATGAAAAAGCCATGCTTTGACCCAAATGACCATGCCATCCATGTCACCTTTTCCACCTCATTATAAACAAAATGATTTTCCAAAAGAAAATCAATAATGAGGTGGCATCTTCTAGAAGCCATTCCGTATAAATACGGAATGCTTCCCGGTATATGTATCGAAATACACATACGCGTATTCGTACAAAAATACGAATAGCCAAAGAGAGAAAATAAATAGTGAGAAATAATACTAGAATACATATATATAAATACATATGTAAATTATTAAATCAAAACTTGATTTAACAATCTGGCTTAATCCTAAGCCGCTAGTATTATCAAACGTCCGATTAAAGTCTGGTCAGTCCGTGCACATATTTAATCGGACACCTGTATGTATCAACATACGTCACCTACACTATATCGCCTGAACCGAGAAAACCCTCTGTGTGGGACTCTAAAGACTCGTCAATACGCTGACAGTGGGTTTAACCATAAGCACGTCAGCAGCACTAGCTGTACGTAACGGCTACCCAGGTATTGAGCGAAAGGATGGCCGACGAGCAAACTCATCCAAACCCCTACTGAGCCTGTCAGTGACAATATCCGTACAGTCCGGTATGTTCGTCTAAGAGTATCGCATATAGGGTCTAGGGGCGTGGATTAAGTCAGACCCCTAACAACGCGATAATTCGTGTCGGTATGAAACCCATCACTACCTGAGAAACTATCGATCCTGGATCGGTAGTTCTCACATACCCCGGCCGAGGATTTCTAGTGATGGCCACCCATGCACTACGCGGCATCAACCCCCAATACCAGGAGAGACGAATCCCCGACGATCCGCTCACAGCCTCCATGTGGCTCGGGACTGTACCCAACTAAAACCTGTTTGCACGACTCCTTTGAGCCGTGGTAGGGTAGTAATCAAAGCACAGTAGGAACTCACATTAGACAAATGACGATCTCAGGTCGACAGACTAACCTGTACACATGTCACCAGGGAACTGCTATCTGACTATAGGTATAATACCAACTAGCATGTTCCCGGCGAATCCGTCCAGTGTACTCATAACACAATGAGCACATGTATACTATCTTAGGTGAACAACTGACACCAATGGATTGTGAGACCGGCCACCGCCCCTCGTCAGGGTCTAGATAAGTATACACCAGTCTACACTGGAGTATCGATGCCCAGTCTCGATACTCCCACGACTAGGGACATTTAAGGATGTGCTTATAGACCCCAGCTCCCACGTATGTGATCGCCATCACAATGTTGGCAGTCAAGCAAGAATCCTATGGGCTTTATCAATATATGATGATAAAGACAAACCAGATAGCATACTATCATCTCGAGTAAGACTGTTTTATCGGTATAGGTCCTCGCTCAATCATTGTTCATACCATAATATTGCATTATTATATTCCCCATTCTTATATATTTTACAAATAAACGGGTGCTTTTGACGCATGTCTGCTACATATTACAGGTTACAGGTTCTTGAAGCGAAAACAGTGAAAACGATGAAAAGACGATGCAAAAGTGGACTTTGACCAACAAACAGAAAACTCTTGATCAAGCCGATATCAAAGATTAAATTCACAAAGTACAAGGCAATGCAAGGTCTAAGATTTCGAAGCCACGGTTAACTTGTCCACCACAATTATTCACTGGAAAATCTGAAAGAGAACAGAAACTATTTTAAAGAAAGAATTAAAGAATTAAGTAGCCCAGGAAGCCCAAAGACAGAAGAGCCCATAAAGGAAAGGCCCAATACTTCCTTTTTAAGAAGACAAAAGGAAGATTTTATTTTATCAAAATTCATTTGTGGCTTTGACTAGTTGACCTAGGGCTATTTTTGTAATTGTAAACATGCAAGTCATTGTAACCCTAGGGTTTCCTATCTTCTATAAATAGGGACTCTAATTCATTGTAAACTCTATGCCTCCTTTTAATAAAAATTCCAAAACTCTTTATGGAGAGCATCGGTGCCTCTCTTCAATTCTGAAATTCAGATCTGACAACCCTGCATGGATGATTGGAGAAATGCATCTGTAAAGTAAGTAGATTTATTTATTTTCTTGCCCTAGTTAATTTCAATTCCTGCCGTAGATTAAATTTATTTTCCCTGCCCTAGTTATAACTTTTAATTAATTGCCCTAGGATAATTTAGACTTTTAATCTGTCCGAACACCTTACGGAATCAACTCGTTAAGACACATAAAAGGAATTTACCCGTCTCTGTGGATCGACCCGTACTCACCGGCTAGCTGCGAAGCGACACCGTCTTGATTACGGTAATTACATGTTTTTGACACTAATCAAATGGCACCGTTGCCGGGGACGGCGTAATTTTTCTTTTTGTGAATTTTCGGGTTGATAAAAATTTTAAAAAATTATAAAAATCTGAAAATATAAAAAAATAATCAAATTTGATCTGTTTGAAGGGTGTATCTTTTGGATCTTGCAGGAACAGCGAAGAATCAAGAATCTGGAATTTTACAGAGAGGGAATCAGAAAGTTACATATCAGAACAGAGAAGAAAGTTCCCAACAAAACAGCAGAATTTTTTTCAGCCACTGATCTCCGCACAGTGCCGCTCTTCCGCCGCACATGTAGCCTATATGCCGCGGATCCGCGCTTGACTGGCCACGTCAGCATACGAAATTTTGCTGGTTTGATTTCTCTATCTCTCCTCTGTAACCTCCATATATCTCTCTGTAAAAAATCTTTCTGCAGGATTTCTTTGCGTAAAGAGTCTTTCTCCCCCTTTTAAATAACAGATCTCTGCAGGTTTCTTTGCGCCGCGCTAAAAATTGAATGCAAGTGAAATTTTATTTGTTTTGCATAATTTAACCGGACTCTAAGGGGCTAATTGACAAACTCAGATTGGGTGGGGATTTCATCACCCTTCCCAGGACCCCAGAAAACACCTAAAGCATTTTGCATCGACCACCTTTAATTAAAAAAGATTAGACTCAGACCTAAGGACAGCGAGCTCAATAGGAAAAGGACTAGGGTAGGCATCGGCCGTTTATCCTAACCGACATTGCGGTGTCTAGGCTAGTGGTTATTAATTAGGCCCACTGTAGTGGTGGTTCCTTCCCACTTACCTGGCCGTATTTGTCCGTGAAGAGGCGGTTTGAGGTCTATTTCTAGCCCTAGTTAGGAGCTGTCTAGTAGACCTAGGCAACCCTAGATCTAGGCCTGATTGTGCATGTGTGGTTGATACTTTTGTGTCATGAGTCCATTTTCTAAAACCGTCTTGCAAAACTCTTCAATAAAAAGTTAAAGAAAAATCTTTTAAAAACTTGCAAAAATTTTGTCGCTAAGAAATCCTTGCATTCTTCTATCATGGGTACCCCACATCATAAATCTCTTGCCGAATCTTGGTATCCCGAGCCTAACTTTGCGTCGTTTGTCAATGTGTTCGGTCAATTTAAAAATGATCCCTCCATGCCTAAAAAATCTCTGAAAGATCACATAGAGGAGTCTAGGAAAAACAGTTTGAATTTTCAACCCACTTTGTGTCAACCGAGTCAACCTTTACAACCTACATATGTTGACACCATTTCTTCAAGTCCTTCTGTCAATCCTAGGCCGATGTCCATTGCTGAGCATATTGCTCAATCTCGCAGTCGATCTTTCACCTCTCTCCACTCATCTAGTTTTAGGGATCCACACGATTATTCACCTTCTTATCCATATGTTGACCCTACCCCTGTCCTACCACCCACTTCCTATCAGTCCTACCCGACTTTTCCATCTTCACTAGACACTGTTTCTTCACAGCCATTAGGGAGTTTCATATATCCAACAAATTTTGAATCTTTTACTGAAACCCCCTCACCACCTAAGTCTAGCTTGGAAGAGTCGTTGGAAGCATATATTGCTGCAACAAATAAAATGATGAGGACAATGGAAGCATCCATGGCCGCCCTTACGCAACCTAGTGAACCGGTAGCCAGTGTCCCGCTAGCTCCGAATTTTTCAATGTGTAAGGCGGCAGTTGGACAGAGTGAGAATGAGAGAGGATTTTCAAATCAAACCTACCCTTACCCAATTGAAGCCCACAACTCCGGTTTTCCATCGATTGTTCCAAATGATTCACCAGTTGAAAATAAAAATGAGTTGTGCAATTTTGTAGTGTTTGATTTGCCAAATTGTGAGGAACCCCTTTCAAGTGAAACCGTACCTAATCCTTTCGATCTTTACACCTCCACTCTAGAACCTACATTGATAAATATCCATGCTGTGGATAAAGGGTCTAAAGAAATTGATTTTCACTTGATTGAGGATATAGACGCCGGGAATATTTTGGATGATGAACCTGTCGATTTAATAGAAATTTTATGTTCAAATAATCATCCTGAGTTATTAAATGTTTCCCCCGAATCTCATATGCGTCTAGATTTTGATGATAATGGCATGGATGAATTAAATAGTGAGGAGAGTCTTGAGGATAATATCGAGGTTGAACCATTTTTATTAGATGTGTCGGATTTTCCAATTCAGCCTCCTGAACCTTTGACTGTTATATCACCCTCCCTCCTTCCTATTGTCCCGACCGAACAAACGACTGTTACGCTTTCATCTCCGATACCAAGTTCGGCGTACCCATGTTTTCTTGCGAATCTTGAGGGATTTGACCCCATTGCACGACGAGTTGATAGGTTAGCGCAATCGCTTTTAACACATCGGTCATCACATATTGCGCTAATTTATTCACTCAATTTACACCCTCAAGATCGCACTTCACTTCTTTCTTCTTTCCATCTTTCTTCTCCCCCACCGAGACCGTATTCTACCCCTCTTCCCACACGGTCTCGCGTGTTTCTCATTTCTTTCCTCCGCACCCTATTCTTGCACCAACTATACCATTACCACGATAAGATCTTTGAATGGTTGGTGCTAACCTTTGGCTTGTGTAAGGCCAAGCTTAAGTTTGGGGGGAACCTTTGTATATATGTAGATATCCTTTTGTTTTCTTTTTCTATAAAAAAAAAAAAATTTCAAAACATAAAAAAAATTATAAATAAATAAACAGGGGGGTATCGGTGTTTTGACCCTCTTGGTTTAGCATGACAGTGAGGACACTGTCAAGTTCAAGTTTGGGGGTATGCTCGGTACGTCTTCTTCCTTCGCATTCATTTGTACATATTTTTGCATTTGCATACTTATTTGAAAAACCCATAAAAATTTGAAAAATTTGAAAAATTATAAAAATATTGTATTCAATTTTGGCTAATTGACTAGAGTTTGACAAATAGGTTAACTAGCTAGGAAAAACTAGATCTTAGACTTAGTGAATTAAAAAACCCTAAAAATAACCTTCCTTAAAGTTTAACAGTAGAAAGTATATGCCTTGTAGTTTATTTAGAAATAGGCATATTTTGGGTTCACTTTTTGGGCTAAGTCGAAACAAGGGAAGATTATTGATGTTCTTATTAGAGTATAAGTTTGAAAAATAGTTCCTGGCTTAAGTCTAGATTCTGAAAACGTCTACCCTACAATTTGCACAATCACGCACCTTGAAACTTGGAATAGTAGAAGAGACCTTGAAAGGCTCTTGTCTAAAGTCCTTAGTATGAAAAAGTGTGAATAAAGAAAAAAATGGACACTGGTTTTTGTGATTACTTAAGGCTGAAAAAATAGAAAAATATTTAGCGAGGGTGCTTCATCACCTAGTGCCTTAGACCAACTGGTTTGGGGGTCACTGCTAAAACCTTGGGTGTTGCAAAGACTAGGAAGTATGCTTTAAAGTGCAAACGCATTTTGTAATCGGTCGTTGGTACCTCAGGAAGTATTAATGGTCGCATGAAGGATGTGTAAGCAAATTTTATTTAAATTCACCACTAATTAGTACTTTGGACAACGGACAAGGGGTTGATTGCTTAATTTGAATTTCCAAGTGTAGGGGTGACTTATACACACACGTAGGGGTATGTGATTGGAATTTAGATGAGAGAGAGGAATGAAGAATAGAACTTGTATCTTTAGTAGAGTTGATAGAAATTCCTAAGTGGAGATGAAACCCTAGAAGGAAGACTTAAGAGATGCCGAAAGCTAAGTAAGTCTACATAACATATATAATCTTAAGTTAAATGATGAGGAAGTAAGAAGAATATGGGTGGATAATTTGTGAGTCAAAAGATAATAGAATTCCTTATTAGAAGACCTAATTGGAGAACAAAAGTCAATGGGCCGAGTTGATAGGATTTTGTGGGTGTAATCCGCTGAAAACCCTCAGGAGACAACACTCCTCCTACTAGGGACACCTAGAGGTTTAACGGCTTGTTGCACGAGCTCAGTGCAATCGCGTTTCCCTGCGAAAGTGCGGTTAGGTTTTTTGTAGAGAATAAAACAATAAGTTTGCTCGAGGACGAGCAAAAGGTAAGTTTGGGGGTATTTGTTCATACCATAATATTGCATTATTATATTCCCCATTCTTATATATTTTACAAATAAACGGGTGCTTTTGACGCATGTCTGCTACATATTACAGGTTACAGGTTCTTGAAGCGAAAACAGTGAAAACGATGAAAAGACGATGCAAAAGTGGACTTTGACCAACAAACAGAAGACTCTTGATCAAGCCGATATCAAAGATTAAATTCACAAAGTACAAGGCAATGCAAGGTCTAAGATTTCGAAGCCACGGTTAACTTGTCCACCACAATTATTCACTGGAAAATCTGAAAGAGAACAGAAGCTATTTTAAAGAAAGAATTAAAGAATTAAGTAGCCCAGGAAGCCCAAAGACAGAAGAGCCCATAAAGGAAAGGCCCAATACTTCCTTTTTAAGAAGACAAAAGGAAGATTTTACTTTATCAAAATTCATTTGTGGCTTTGACTAGTTGACCTAGGGCTATTTTTGTAATTGTAAACATGCAAGTCATTGTAACCCTAGGGTTTCCTATCTTCTATAAATAGGGACTCTAATTCATTGTAAACTCTATGCCTCCTTTTAATAAAAATTCCAAAACTCTTTATGGAGAGCATCGGTGCCTCTTTTCAATTCTGAAATTCAGATCTGACAACCCTGCATGGATGATTGGAGAAATGCATCTGTAAAATAAGTAGATTTATTTATTTTCTTGCCCTAGTTAATTTCAATTCCTGCCGTAGATTAAATTTATTTTCCCTGCCCTAGTTATAACTTTTAATTAATTGCCCTAGGATAATTTAGACTTTTAATCTGTCCGAACACCTTACGGAATCAACTCGTTAAGACACATAAAAGGAATTTACCCGTCTCTGTGGATCGACCCGTACTCACCGGCTAGCTGCGAAGCGACGCCGTCTTGATTGCGGTAATTACATGTTTTTGACATTAATCAAATGGCGCCGTTGCCGGGGACGGCGTAATTTTTCTTTTGTGAATTTTCGGGTTGATAAAAATTTTAAAAAATTATAAAAATCTGAAAATATAAAAAAATATAAAAAAATAATCAAATTTGATCTGTTTGAAGGGTGTATCTTTTGGATCTTGCAGGAACAGCGAAGAATCAAGAATCTGGAATTTTACAGAAAGGGAATTAGAAAGTTACATATCAGAACAGAGAAGAAAGTTCCCAACAGAACAGCAGAATTTTTTTCAGCCACTGATCTCCGCACAGTGCCGCTCTTCCGCCGCACATGTAGCCTATATGCCGCGGATCCGCGCTTGACTGGCCACGTCAGCATACGAAATTTTGCTGGTTTGATTTCTCTATCTCTCCTCTGTAACCTCCATATATCTCTCTGTAAAAAATCTTTCTGCAGGATTTCTTTGCGTAAAGAGTCTTTCTCCCCCTTCTAAATAACAGATCTCTGCAGGTTTCTTTGCGCCGCGCTAAAAATTGAATGCAAGTGAAATTTTATTTGTTTTGCATAATTTAACCGGACTCTAAGGGGCTAATTGACAAACTCAGATTGGGTGGGGATTTCATCACCCTTCCCAGGACCCCAGAAAACACCTAAAGCATTTTGCATCGACCACCTTTAATTAAAAAAGATTAGACTCAGACCTAAGGACAGCGAGCTCAATAGGAAAAGGACTAGGGTAGGCATCGGCCGTTTATCCTAACCGACATTGCGGTGTCTAGGCTAGTGGTTATTAATTAGGCCCACTGTAGTGGTGGTTCCTTCCCACTTACCTGGCCGTATTTGTCCGTGAAGAGGCGGTTTGAGGTCTATTTCTAGCCCTAGTTAGGAGCTGTCTAGTAGACCTAGGCGACCCTAGATCTCTAGTGATTAGATTAGCATAGATTCATATTAGAAGTAATTAAGCCAAGCGAAAATTGTATTTACCACTAATTAAGTGCATAATTAACAATTTAAAATAATACTTTAATTAGGGAAAATATCAAAGTGAACTAAAACTTCCAAGTGACCGACAAAACCCACAAACTAGCTTCATTCTAGCAAAACTAGTTGCAAACAAGTCTATACAGACATTTGATCACTATCGGGTTAAAACGGAAAATACAGACTATTTTACCCTAAAACGGAAAAATTCTCATAACGATTTCAGAAACGTTACAGCGCCAGACCATGAACAGGAGGCAATTAGATATCTTGCTCTGCTAGCTTTGGATGCACCGACACCTTCTCGACTTTGAAGGAAGGACATATCAACGACGGTGTTTACGATTTGTGATTTGGTGATTAGAATATCACGTGTCCGTCATTTTGGATTTCTGTACTTTGGACGATTTATTTGCATGATTGAGTTTTCGTGCACCACAGTTGCACTCAATTTTGATTTGATGTCATTCGAGATGTTTGATTTTGATTTCATGCCTATGGTATGTATGTGATTTGACTTGTGCCTTCGGTGTAGTTTTCATGCATTTTTAATACTTTGATTCGATTTTGTGCATGCTAATACACATGGTTGTGAGATTATATTCCACGGTATACCTGATTTGGATTGAGGTATGTTGTATACCGTCGTTTTCGATTGTGATATTCGATTTTTGTTTCCGTGCACCTTGTGCACTTGATTTGGACTCTTGCGCATACTTGGCACGCTTGATGCGATTTTGATGCACACCAGATGCACTAAATCGGGATTCGTCATGCATATCAGATGCACCTGATATTGTTGTCAGGCACACCCGTTCCCCTTGACAGATGTTTTCGTGCATAACCGTTGCACTTAGATTTTGTTTCTGTGCACAGGTATGGCACATTCATTGATTTCGATTTCTATGCGTACCAGACGCACGTAGCATTATTACATATACTATTGAGTATGATTTCCTTTGAGCATTACGTTTTTATGATATTTACTATTTGGTTTAGTAACCGAGCAGGACTGTTCTGAGAACAGTACCTAGGTGTTTTTGCATACATCGATGGTTATCGAAGGGATTTCCAAATAGGAGCTATAGTCTCAAAATTTTCCTATGTGTCCGAGATGTCACGAAACGTTTTACAAGGGAAGCCCTTCTAAATTATTTTCAAAACGGCAGGATGTGTATGTTGAACAAAGGATATATATATTTATATAGTTATCTTTCTTACAATAAACGTCCGCTACTTTTGCTGTGATACGCGCATCGCACAACGACTTGAAAAAGGGCTGGCATGCATTTCCTTTCAAATATTTTGACGAGTTTACAACGATGCGTACTATGTACATGTTATAGTTTTGATATATATCATTTTGGTTTTCGTATTGGACTTTGACATTGGTATCTTCACCATAACTCCGATGATTGCGTGATGCTTGACGGAGTTTTGATTTTGAGTTATATTCTCGTTTTTCATGCGCATGCATTGCGCTAAGATGTGTCTTAAGTATTTAAGATTTCGGAGCCCCGCCAATTTGAGTGTGTTACTGAAATGTTTTAGAATTTGGGGGAGTTTTAATTTAAATTCGGAGACCGAATTTATTTAAGGGGGGAAGACTGTAACATTTCAGAAAAATAAAATATTATTTTTAGGAAAATAAACAATTTAAGTAATAAATATTATGAATATTTTAAAGTATGGAGATTAGCTTTAATGATGTGGTATAACTATATACCGATAATTCGGGAGCTATTTGAAAAATTCTACATGATTATCGATTTTGAGTGTATTGAGTCGATTTGGATATTTTATAATTAATTGCATACAAGTTTACGGATAAGCTTAATTAATAATCGCTAATCATGCATTAAGCTTGATTATGCACATGACATGCACCATGTCATATTGTAAAAATACTTGTTACATTTCTATTGACCATGGCTTTAATTATTCAATGTTTCTTTTATGTATTGGTTTGACTAAAGTTTGTGTTTTAACAAAAAAAGGAGAAAAGAAAAAGAATAAAGAATATGTTTGGCATGGAAAGGAGGTATGGGGAAGAGAGAGGGTGAGGGGTCTCCTTGACCTTGGCTCATTGTTCTTCACTTCATTTTCTTCTCCTTCTCTCTCCATAGCTGCCCTCTCCCTCCACCTCCTCCACCTCCTCACAACACTCCCAAATCCACATCAAAACCTTATATCCCCTTCATTAAAATTATGCACAAGCTCACTACAAGTATGGTGGACTAAGCAAGTTGAGTTTTGAGCACTTGGGGCAACTCATGAAAATTCTTGAGTTGCCAAATGAGGTATTATTTTCACTATTAGTGTAGTAATTGATTTCTTTTAGCTTCTTTTTTAGTTTAGAATTGATTAAGTGAGGTTTAGTGATCTTGGAAAATTCCAAGATGAAGTATAGGGGATTCTTGAGTTGTGATGGTGCAATTGAGGTGTAATTGGTGATTACAACCCCCTTTGGTGTTAAAACCTAGATCAAACCAGAGCCTAGACCCTGAAACTTGAATTAGATGTTGCAAATGTCAGTTTTGTGAATATTTTGTGCCTACAGGAAATCTGGAGTGACCTGAGACCTTCACAGGAAAAACAAGCAACTCTATTGACCTAGATTGAGCACTTGAAGACCACCATGAGAATACGAACCCAAACCAAGTATCAAGGACCGACCAGGCCGGAATTTCTGGGGATCTCGCCGGGTCATCTGTGGGTATTGGTGTTAAGGTTGGTTCTGTAGCTCACATACCCCATAGACCACCCCACTGTATTGTTAATGACTTGAACTTTGGATATTGTGTTTTTTCTCTTTCGATTGGCGTTTGTACGTCGATGTCGAGGGTTATTTGGTTCTTTTGCATGCGTAGACCATAGGTTTTAACCTATGTGTAATCCGTGTGCCGTTTTGGTTTTCATACGTGATTTCTGTTTACAATACTATGTGTTTATATATGTAGGCACCTTCACATGGACTTCGGATAATAAAGAAGAGCATGGCGACATCGACTTCGGCAAGCAAGGATCAAGGTGAGTAGATATATATCTATGGGGGAAGTCGGGTGGATGGCGTATAGCACCCCCACACTTTCGTAGGGTAGGATGTGAATATTATATATATATATATATATATATATATATATATATATATGTGTGTGTGTGTGTGTGTTATTGTGAGACGTGAATACATAGCAAGAAAGTGCTTTTATTTTAGTTTCTTAGTTGTGAAACCCTAGAGTAAAGGTTGACACACACACACACATGCACACACATGATATGTTTTGGTGTATATGTTTATATGTATGTGTGTGTGTGTGTGTGTGTGTGTGTGTGTGTGTGGATGTGTTGGTATATATATATACACGGATGATGAGCCCAGTATGTGATACTTGGAGATGAGCCGATATGATCGGACATGATGCCGTGAGATTGTGATATGTGATTGGGTCGTGATATGATATACGACATGATATTTTTGTACATCGATGGGCGATGTGTTTTCATACACACGAGGGTATATGTTTGATGATATTGGAATGTACTAGACTTTAGAACGGTACCCCAAATTCATGATTTTACGATAATGATACCATATGAATAATGAGGTATATGTGATATTTCACCCGTACCCCGATTTTGGGATGCCGTACGATGTAGTTTACCGTACGAGGTATAAATATGATAATTGATCCGCACTCTTAACTCGAGAATGTTGTACTATGTATTTTACCGTACGTGACGCTATTGAGGCGGGATTGTCGACTACTAGATATATCGACTCGGACTTTAGGTGGATTTCCTTACCCTTTCTACTAGTCTCTTAATTTAGTCCTGTAGTTGATCAGGTAGATGATTGACTGGGCTCGAATCATACTTATTTTCAAACTAACGAATCGTGAGTATTTTTAAAGACAGGCCGAGGGATATTACGGATTTTTCAAAAGACGTATCTTTTCTTAAGGACCCCGTAGCCCATATTTTTCTAAAACCACGATTTGTGTTATTTCAAACACCAAAAACTGTATGACTCGTATATGGAAATGTATATTCTTCAATGTTGCGGTTACTACATCATTTTCCATATATTTATGTTGTTCCCATCGCATTGCATTCTTATAAATGTGTTTTCTTTAGTTATTATGAACCCCTGTTGTCAGGACACCGACACCATTACGATGATGCGTATGCTCCACGTACACTTGTTTGACGGCTTACACACCTCATCATCGGTAATTTCCATGTCACGTACACATTAGACAACATTACTTCGTTGGTATAAATTGCTAGCTGGTAGTTTCAACATAGTACTATTACGCTTGCTTTCATATGCTAGTTTAGATATTGCATTTCTTACTTAGACACTTCATGTATTTATACATTCATTCTGTTATGCAATATCGTGGGGCTTTATGCCGGAATTCACTGTTTATTGCCTCTTTATTTTGGGATTTCGGATTTTCCATAAGGTTTCTGGATTTCAGGAAAACCGCAGGGATTTTATAAACTCATTATCATTTTAAAATGCAAGTTGAGGTTTTCTCGTGATATGATGTATATGTCGTCCACCATGAGTTTTCCTTATTTCTGTTGGTAGTCGAGACCCGATTCGAGGAGGAGGATGAACCGTCTCGGGTACATGGTGGACCCGGTATGGTACCCTGGGGCGAGAGTGTTTTTGTGGGGATGACGATGAGCCTGGCAGGGGCCGACTACCTACTGGTGATGTCGGGCGCGGCGGATATCCGGAGGATACCGACATAGTCGAGAGATTTGATATGATAGGCCGATCCGAACCGACGGAGCCCGAGATTTGAGTATTATGTGTCGCCGTCGGACACGTACTTCATGATGTTTTGAGTGCCGATGTTGGGCACTCGGGTTTTATCATGATTTGTGTGTCGTTGCTGGACACACGTTGGATGGTGCATTAGTACATGTCACGCATCGATGTATTATTACTCTTGACATGGACACGAGTACTTTGATATCACACTTATGATATGCTGTCACCCTTGTTATAGTATTGTGTATTTTATTGTATGACCTAGGTGAGAGTCATACATGCGTTTTCTTCTTGGTGATGTTATCTACTCATGAGTTGGCAACTCACCCCCGTTGTGACACAGTTTCTTGCAGGTTTGGCCGTACAGGTTTCGTTGCGGCTTGCTGGCATACTGCTTCTTTCCTGGTGATTGCTTGGGTAGGTGGGTTCACTTGCATCGTGACCACCGTTGTAATTTTATTTATTTCAGTTGTATGTAGTAAGCTCCATCAACCAAACTTGTATTATTTGATAGACTTAGAAAACCAGTTGTTTATTCTTTCGACCTTAGAGTCGCGCGCTTGTATCATTATGATTCTTCTCTGGTTTTCTTGAGGACGTTGGTTTCTTGCTGAGTTTTGATCCTCGCCTTCGGCGTTGTATATTTGTATTGCTTGCGTGGTTGTTTCCGCCAATTGGCAAAGAGCTAGCTCCCGCTTTGGGATGCCTTTATTCATTACTTATGTATATGCATGTTTGTACCCGTTTGGAGCCAGTATTTACAAAGGAAACTCTGCCGAAATTTTTGGGAAAAACTTGATACCTTTAAAAATGCTTACTACGACATTCAAAGTGATTTTATATGTTAACTTTTAAATAAGTATTCCTTCACTCCCTCTTTTAAATGGTTTAGATTTCTGGGATTTGGCTTACTTAGATTACGTTACGCCTCTAGACGTTTCATAATTTAAGTACCAGTCGTGTTCCGTACTTTCGGGTCGTGACACAATTGCCTAAGCAAGTGATATGCCAATCATGCACATCCCTCTCCCCTTTAGTCTGTAAGACACCTTCAGAGAGGGAGACTCCATCACCTGCAGGTACACCACCATGCCAGGAGTCGTCCATTCTAAAAACACCTTTAGAATACTGTCTAAGTACCCAAATTGGGAAACTACCCAAATCTAGATCTAAAACCATAGATTTAGTAACCAGAATGCCAGATATAATATCCATATCCTATGTGGAGAAAGCACTGCGTGACAACCAAAGTATAACCGATCGTAGTGTAGGAATTTCACTTCGTACAAAGTGTATGTCATCCAAATACCAGGACATTACACCCTACTACCTTCTTAACATATCCATCTCCTATTCTGATGAAGTCAAAGCCTATGACTGTCACATCAAAAATAAATGATCTATCTCAGTTATACTTGCTTTAGTCTATAAATAGACACAAGCTACTTGTCCACTATGCTTCCGCTGCTCCCACTGACTACAACAACCCCCTGGCAGAGTCATATACACGTGCACTTCTAAAACTAGTTTAGAACGACGCTATATTCATCCTCTTGCCGGGTCCCATAGTCTAGAACAGAAGTAGTGGCAAGTCAGGGTAAACAAGAACCTCCCTGTTACCATCTTTGAGGATACCGAAGTACCTCTCGAGCGCCTGAGGTTACCCACCATATCTGCGGAGTGGCTAATGGAATGTCAAACCCGATTGAATGTTTCGGTTCTCCTAAATTTTCAGTAATCGTTTGTGGTTCTGGAATCACTTCCAGTTCTACCATATTCCCACTACTGTTTTCTGAAAATTCCATTTTACTAAAACTGTGGCGAGTCAAGAACAATATCACTATTGATCTTCCAGATGGAAGAAAGTTAACCCTCGTCATAGCCCGGGATAACCCACAAACTTCCATTACAGAAACATGCCTTGAGTTATCCAGAGTCTGGTTTTAAGAATAAGCCGGACAACTCCATATACCTTAACATCGTTCAGATATGAACAATTCTATATACAATATAGAAACAGAGCCACTGATTTAATTGGAACCGGATTCAAATCATGCAGCTGTCTCTAGTGTATGTCAACTAAATGGAGAGAGGATGATCAGCGTTACTAAACTATGAGTGCTGATCAGTCGAAAATATTGCATTTTTAACACGTCAATTTCTCTACCATTTGCACTCATCTAGAGGTGTTCGGTATTAATATAGCACATATTAGCAAAACAGCTGTAAAATACCAAATAACTTGTGTTATACTTTAAAACCGACATTTTGAGGGAAATTGAGTGTTTATCATTGAATCGCATCATCTTTGTATAGCGCAACACTTGTTTCGAGAATCTGTGCAGGAAATTCCAGGAACAGAGCCAAAACAGTTAAAAGTGCTGAGAAAATAGACGCCAAGTCCAAGATTTGAGATCTGGCAGTAAACTAGAGGGAATTATAATATTATACATGTCAGAAAAATACCATGAAGTCAGCACCAACACCTACAGGAGTTTCCATGCCCCAACGACATCAAAGAGCCGCGGATCCGCGACCAGAGCCCCCTTGGCGCCACGGATCCGCGGCCACGTGGTCGAGTCGTCAGCAGAAATTTGTTTTAGGCTTCTCCATTTCAGGTGTACACTCATTTAAGCCACTGCAATTTCCAGAGAACTCCAGAACCTTCTATCCGAACAGCAAAGCTTTGGGTTCAAGCTAAAAATCTCCAAGCTTCTCAATTAACCACCTAAGCCTAGAAGCTTCTCCCTAACCTCCAAGCTTATGAAGGAAGCTAACCCTAACTAACTAACTCTAGAACCTTCTACCTAACTACCAAGCTTACAAGGGAAGCTAAACTAAACCTAGCTTCTAAAGGAAGCTAATCCTAGTGAAGGCTATAAAAAGGACCCTAAGGCTTCACTTCTAAGGTTGTTCTTTAGTTGTTGAGTAGTTCTCCAATTCCCAACACAAGTTGAGTGACACAACTTGTAACCCTAACCCTAATCCAATTACCAAAGCCAAATTCAAGATCTCCGAGTACAATTCAAGCAAGAAGCCTTCAACCTTTTAGGAGCGAAGCCGATCTTCATCCGAGTAAGTGGTCCAAGATGATCCGCGACTCACGAAGACGTGCAAAGCCAGATCAACGATCTAGTTATTTCCTCATCGTAGATCTTGAGAGAATTGTAACAAAATTATTGATAAATAAAAGGTGAAATTCTTTATCTTGCTTTCTTTACATTCTTGCATCATGGTTAGATCTCGATTCTTGATTGTGTTCTTTGATATGATGTTTGAGTAAAACTCCGCTCGTGAAGGAGTCGAGAGAATCAATAAATGATGATGTTACAAATCTTGAAACGATTCTTAAGTCCTATGAGTTTTGTAAACTTTAGTAAATTGAAGAATCGACAACCTAGTTTCGAGCGATACTTTCTTGATTGTGTTCGCTCTTAATTGGTGATCTACGATCGATTCTTGAATTTACTAGAGGCTAGAGTGTGAATGAAATCAACGAAAGGATAAGGGATAGATGATGAAACCCTAGTTTCCGCAAGAAATCCCTAATTCTCGTTGATCATCATCGATCTAGTATCAAATCATTAATGGATAAGAAAACGTAATCAATAGGTTTCATCACGTCTATAGATTCGATCGATTCCTACGAGCCTCACTTTGATTCTTGAAACCTAATTCGATTGGATATCATCAATTCTTGATTCTTGATTTTTTATGTTTTCTTGCTATTAGATCTAGATTTTAATAAGAAAGTCAGCCCAAGAATACCACAGAAGTTTAATGCATAGAGGCCTTCAATGGGCCGCGGATCCGCGGCCAATATGTGTTTCCCGCCGCGGATCCGCGGCTATATGGTGACGTCAGCTCCTCAAATTTCCCTACGTGCTTTCTTGTAACGACCAAACTTCCAGAGGACTCTAAAAGACCACGTGGCTTCTTCCAGAAGGCTCTGCATAACAAACTCAATCTAGAATATTCCTTGCAAGAACCTTCTTCTAGAAGGCTCTCTCCAACGACCTTCTTCTAGAAGCCTCCTTATAACAATCTTCTTTTAGAAGCTTCATTGTAACAACCTCATTCTAGAATATTCCCTCCAACAAACTTCTTCTAGAAGATTCTTTCTAACAACCTCATTTTGGAGGGAAAATTCAAATGAGGTAGTTCATTTTGGAAGGACAATTCAAATGAGGTAGTTCATTTTGGAGGGAAAATTCAAATAAAGTTGTTCATTTTGGAGGGAAAAGTTGTTCATTTTAGAGGGAAATTTGAATTTGAATTGAAAAGGGTTGAGGCTATAAAATGAGATCTAGATCTAGGGTTTAAGGTTGTTGAAAGTGGAGGGAAAATTGTAGATCCAAATCAAAATTCAAATCAAATTGAGTGACACAATTTGATCAAGAATCAAGATCTATCGAGTACAATATCAAGCAAGAAGCCATCGATCCCTTTTGAAGCGACGCCGATCTTCATCCGAGCAAGTGATCCAAGACGATCCGCGACTCACGGAGACGATGCGAAGCTAGTTCGACGATCGAGTTCTCTCATCAATTCTTATAGTCTTGAGTGAATTGTAAAGGAATTGTTGAATAATAAAAGGTGAAATTTCTTTATCTTGCTTATCTCTATATTTGAGCATTATGATTAGTTTTCAATTCTTGATTGATTTCGTGGTTATGATGCTTGAGTAAAAATTCCGCTCGTGGAGGAATCGAAAGAATAGATAGATGATGATTACAATCTTGAAACGATTCTTAAGTCCTATGAGTTTTGTAAACTCTAGAAAATTGAATCATCGACAACCTAGTTTTGAGCGAGATGCTTTATTGAATGTTTTCGCTCTTAATTAGAGATCAACGATCGGTGATTCAATTTACTAGAGGCTAGCTTTTGAATGATAATCATCGAAAGGACAAAGGATACGATGAAGAAACCCTAGTTTCTTCGATATATCCTTAAACCTCGTTGATCGTCATCGATCTAGTATCAAATCATTAATGGATAAGAAAACGTAATCACAAGTCTTCATCACTTCTATAGATTCGATCGATTCCTACGAGCCTCATTACAAATCTTGATATTTCATTAGATTTGGACATCTTCTAGAATTTTATTGATTCTTGATCTTTAGATCTAGTTCTTTACTTTTCTTGAAACTAAATTTCAAACTTCTTGAATCAATTTTCTTGCAATTTTTCTTTTATCTTTTCATTTTGACTCATCTAAAACAATAGCGAGCAAAACATACATCTCAGTGGACGATCCGTATTCATTAACGCGCTACAATTGACACCGTTATTGATTACGGTTTACAAATTTCTTTGATTGTGATCTTTATACAATTTCAAAACACAACACACGAAGAAATTCATTCAATCAAATGGCGCCATTGCCGGGGATCGTATGCTAATTTGTTCGTTTTTAAAATTTGAGTTGAAAAATTTATTCCATCAGAATTTTTAGATCAAAATTCGCGCAAACACTAAACGATTCGTTGTGATTTTTTGCGAGGAAATCTGGAATCTGTGGAGCGAGAGGAAAAATTTTCTGAATATTCCAGAGAGCTCAGGGAGTGAACATAAGCAGTACCAAGAATTTTTGTGCAGGTTTCTCTTCAACGCACCGCATTTCCGCGACCATTTCTAGCTTCCCGCTGCGGATCCGCGGTGGCTTTGCTTCGTCTCTGTACGAAAATTTTCTGGTATCTCCTGTACTTTGTTATCTCCTCCTCGATCTGCTCCATTAACCAATTTCTGCAGGTTTCTTTGGAAAAAAAATTCGCAGCGCCGCAAAAATAAAAATTGTGCGTGTTTGATCTTAGTTATTTGCATATTTTAATACGGAAATTAAGAAACAAAGACCAAATTCAGATTAGGTGAGGAGTTCATTACCCTTCCTAAGCCCCGAAAATCACAAACTTGCATCCGCATCACCCTCATTAATTAAAAAATATCTAGACATGACTCTAAGGACCGTCGCGCTCACTTAGGACAGAAGAAGGTCGTGGATAATCTATTGCTTATCCGCGTTTCTTTTGTGGTGTCTAAGGCAAGTGTATCTAAGGCAAGTGGTTATTTAATTAGGCCCACTACTTACGTAGTGGAGAACCTCCCACTTACCTGGCACTTACCTGGCCACAGGAGGGACAAAGAGGTGGTAGAGGATTGATCCTGTGATTTGTCTTCTGGCAGTTAGGGGCGGTTTAGAGACTTGACCTAGGTGACCATTAGACTTAGGGTTGTGTGTGCATTTTTGTGATTTGCATTTTTTCAAAAATCCGTATCTTTTTCAAAACAAACACCACTTCATATTTCCCCTAATTATCTTAACGCTGCCACTTGTGCTAAACCGTTTAGTGCAAGCTCGGCTGGACACGGGATTCTAGTACCCGTCTTGTCCGCGTTTTCCCCCATCGACCCTAAAGTAAGTATTTCTACATTTTCTTTTTCCCACCACCACCGCGATGGACGGTTTTCCATCAAACTTTTACACCACTCTGCCATCGCCCGCAGGTGCGCAGAATCCTCCACACATTTCTCTCCAAGAGAGATGCTATCCTTCACGTGTTCCCCTTCCTTCCCGGCTTTCTATACCACCTGCCAACGGGGAAAATTTTGAAATCAACCCCCAATTCATCAAACTTTTACCCAAATATCACGGTCTTGATTCTGAAGACGCATACGTTTTTATCTCCAAATTTGAAAACGTATGCGCGATGATTGGAACGTCACAACTGTCTTTGGATGCTCTGCGTTTACGTTTTCTCCCATTCACTTTGTGTGATTTAGCCGAGAAGTGGCTTTATAATACAACCGCACATTCTATTTCAAAATGGGATGAATTTGTTACAACATTCCTTAAGAAATTTTATCCCAATCACAAGACCAGCCGTGTTCGGAGCGAAATCTTCAAATTTACCTAACTTCCCAATGAACCATTTTGGAAATGCTTTGAACGGTTCAAGGATCTTCTTATCCAATTTCCTCATCAAGGAATCTCTAGATGGGATTTGTGTCGAATTATCTATGAGGGTATTGATCTCACTACTAGACAGATGCTTGAAACCATGTGTCATTGCCAATTCCTATCTAAAGATGATGGTGAAGCTTGGAAATACCTAGAAGATTTAGCTCAAAACACATTACAATGGGAAAGTGTTAGACCACCATCACCTAGGGAAGATGTCAACCAGCTGGATATTTCCGTCACAATGAGAGCCGAAATGGCCGCAATACAAAGGAAACTCGACGCTATAGAAAACAAAATCTCTTCAGCCTCCCTAAACCAATACACACTTCCCAAAACCGTGTGTGGCTGCTGTTCAAACCCATCACATTTGACGGAAGAATGTCCTTTGAATGTACCGTTTCAATGTCACACTAAGGCTGCATTTCAGCAAAGACCTGGAAACGATCCTTCTTCTTCCTCATATACTCAAGATTGGAGGAATCACCCTGATCTTTCTTGGATCCAACACCAAACTCAATACACAGATCTAAACCAAAATAACTTTCAATGGGTCCCTCCACCACAACAGCAACCACTACAATTGAGTCAACACCCCTTTCAATCGCAACCTTTTCAAAACCCGGCCAACAATTTTGATCATTTTTCTTCCGGTACCAATAACACCTCTGCACTTGAACAAACCATGAGTTTGCTTCTGACAAATTCTATTCAAATGTCGGCTGATTTGAAGTCTTCTATCGATGATATAAAGAAAACCACTGACTCTCAAAGTGAGAGTATTAAATCGATGGAAGAACAATTTGCACAATTAAAAGCCGAATTGAGTGCAAGAGAGAAAGGGAATCTTCCAGCTCTACCCCTACCAGATCCTGGACCTTCACATTACACTAATGTGGATGCACTTACCACGTTGAGATCTGGAAGAGTGCTAGACAATCATGTGGGTGAACAGATTGATGTTGAGGAATCAAGTGAACCCCAGGCTTCCACTTCCACTTCCATTCACACTTCTACTTCTTATCCCATTTCGTCTAATTTACCGTCTTCTTCCGAGCCTATTCTCCGTTTTCCCAAAGGCTCGAACCCTCCACCCACTTCATCCGTCCCACCCCCACAACCTTCTCCACAAATATTGGACCCAACACTTATTGATAGAGCTCCATTTACAAATAGGTTGAGGCCCAACAAACCCAATGCCCAAATGGAGAAGCTTGTGGACATGTTTAAGCAAGTTAACATCAAAATCCCTCTCCTAGATGCTATCCAACAAGTTCCGTCCTATGCGAAAACTCTTAAGAAATTGTGCACTAGGAAGAGGAAGACTCAAGTGCCCAAGAAGATATTCATGGCAAAGACTGTAGACACGGCTTTCCCCCAACAATTACCAAGAAAACGTAAGGACCCTGGCTGTCCTACGATTTCCATTTCTATTGGGGGAAAACACATCAGCCGTGCTCTACTAGACCTTGGCGCTAGTGTTAACTTGCTTCCATACTCGGTTTACGAGCAGCTAGGTATCGGAGTGTTAAAGCCCTCGAGCATAACTCTCCAGATGGCTGACCGATCAATCACCAAACCTAAGGGTGAACTGGAGGATGTGTTAATAAAAATCGGGGAATTTGTATTCCCTGTAGACTTTATTGTACTTGATACACAGCCTGTAGCGAACCCACGGAATCAAATTCCGGTGATTTTAGGTCGCCCCTTTTTAGCCACTTCCAATGCTATCATCAACTGTCGTAATGGCTCTATGACCCTATCCTTCGGGAATAGGTCAATTGAGCTGAATATTTACAAGTTGGGAAGTGTACCCTTCGAACCTACTGCTCAGATCTGTTCTGTTGAATTAATGGATGCCGACAGCAGCGAATATGATGATCCTCATGATACCGATCTTGACACTTTTCATACGTTGTTGTTTGACCCAACTATGTATCATACACATACGGACTCTTCCACCGAGTTGTCCGGGTCAACAACTAACACTGATTATGAACCGTTTTTGGAGTCTAAAGACCACCCCGCGCTTTGGGATAACATTATTCTTCGGGGTATTGATGGGACTTTTGAGGAAATCTTCGCTGATGAACTCGCATTTTTGAATGACATGGGTGTTGAGATGAATCATCTCCCAATCAATGAAATTGAACCTCCACCCCTTCTTCTGGATTGTAAAAAAGATGTGAGTAATCCATCACATTCACTACATCGTCTCTCCAAAATGAGACGCACACATATTCTATTCCATCACTTACCCTTTCCCCACTTCTTCTTCCACCAACCGATGCACTACATTGATAAAATTTTCGAATGGTTGGTGTTAACTTTCGGTCTTTGCAAAGCTTGGCATCGACCAATAATTTTTACCCCCTCTTGTGATTTTCAAAGCTTAACATGTTTTATCGTGTCATGCACTACATGATCCGATGTGATATGTGCATCAAGTATGAATATCGTGTCAAGTCACATAAAGATAAGCTACAACATAATGATCCGATGTGATATGTGCATCAAGTATGAATATCGTGTCAAGTCACATAAAGATAAGCTACAACATAATGATCCGATGTGAATTCTACAGTGTGAGTGTCATGGCAATTACTAACGGTGTGTGTGTAACATGCATGATAGTGCTCGTGCAACCTGAACCGTTAGTAATGGTGCGGTGTTCTACCAATTCTAGTTTATATCCAAATAGCAGGGAATGTAGTATGCACTAAATAGTAGCCATGAACAGTCAATGTATACAAAGGAAACTATAAGGTCCTTTCAGCCCTGACGTAGAATGCCATGCGGGCGATATCCCCATAGATGTGAAATCTACTCACCGTAGTCTCTCGCTAGGTATAGCCGACGACTTGTTCCCCTCCTTCGCGGCGCCCGTCGTACTCGCCTGCGAATCCTATAATTTTACAACATATCACTCATAAGCTCAAAACCGTACAAACACGACATTTAAAGCCAACTAGAAACCCGTGTCGCAAACCAAGCGCACGTGTGCGCGATACGCTAAAACGTGTGATTACGCGCCTGAAGACACTCCGACGCGTCGCGATACGCAGAAACCCCAAACCCACACACACGTATCACGCGTGTCGCGAAAGATTAAAAATACAGGAAATAGGGTATTCTACTCCATATTTTGATACAGAACTGATCTTATAAAAATAGATATACCAAAATACTCCACATAGCAGCAGACTCCAGTGACCCAAACCCCAACTCCTAACTCCCCCATCTGGCCGCAAATTGCGGCCAGAATGATTATTCCGGCGGCCTCACTTGGGAATTGGGCTCCCAGGTTTGGTGTGTACACCCAATACCCCCTGTGTATGCTACAGTAACGTCTAGTTTCACTCTGAAATATCTCGGGTAGCAGCAGATCCTACAGGGCCTTAATTCTAGTTAAAATCCACACTTTTGCACAAAAATCAAACTTTAGGGTATTTTTCTGAAATCTGAAACAAACCTAAGTCTAAACCCACACTAATAACTCAATAACAAGCTAATCAAGCCACAACAACATAAACTTTAACATATTACCACTAAATCCCTTCAATAGCACTAAAATTGCACAAAAAGGTGATATTTTGAAACTAAACATGCAAGTTATGGAAAAAGAGGTTAAGACATGAATTTATACCTTCAAATGACCTTATAAAACACCAAAAGTCCAGCTCCTCTCTCAGGTGTGCAGATTTGCCTTTGAACACCTCAAAAACCTCAATTTTTCATGGTTTTGTGATGGAAAATGTGTTGATTTGTGTAGGGTTTTGTTTGGGGATCAAAGTGAAATGAAAAGAGAAGAGAATATGGAGAAAAATGGGGGGGTTTGCTGCTGGAATTGCTGCTGGATTTCAGAATGAGGGAAAGAGAGAGAAGAGAGAAGAAAAGGGGTCAAAAGTCAAAGTTTCATACCTAACACCATGCTCATTTGTTTATTGGATTTGAATTATAAAATGGGGTTTTGGTTTTAGATAAAAGGGTGGGGGAAGAATAACAACCATGCAACACAAGAATGGTTAACATGCAACCCAAAACCCCAAGTCCCAAAAATGCTAAGTGTGCAAGTGTACACTACAAAGAAAAATTTTCCAATTTGCTAACACGACTAAATATAACTAATAATCCTATGAACACAATTATAAAAACATGCACGAATACTAATTATCACGAAAACATTCTAACGGAAATTCAAAGTGTTACAATCTAGCCCCCTTAAGAAATTCGGTCCCCGAATTTAAAAATCCAATCATACGCACCTTCAAAAAGATGGGGATACCTCTTCCTCATCTCGCTCTCGGTCTCCCAAGTGACCTCCTCGCTGCTCTGGCCACGCCAAAGGACCTTGACGGACGGTATCTCTTTCGATCTCAATTTCTTCACTTGTCGATCCAAGATCAACACCGGCTGCTCTGCATAGGAAAGGTCACGCTCAAGCTGGATCGTCGGGTGCTGAATCGCATGCGACGGATCATGAAGATATCTGCGGAGCATCGAAACGTGAAATACGGGGTGCACGTCTGGAAAACTGGACGGAAGGGCTAATCGATACGCAACCGCACCAACACGCTCGAGGATCTCGAAGCGGCCCACATATCTGGGACTAAGCTTTCCCTTCTTCCCAAATCTCATCACGCCTTTCATTGGGGAGACCCTCAAGAAAACATGATCACCATCAGAAAACTCAAGTCTGCGCCGACGACGGTCCGCATAAGACCTCTGCCTACTCTGGGCTGCTCTCATCCTATCATGAATCAACTGGATCTTCGCGGTCGTCTCCTCCACAATCTGCGGCCTTAAGATACTGCTCTCACTGAGCTCCGTCCAACAGGTGGGTGATCTGCATCTCCTCCCATAAAGAGCCTCAAACTGTGCCATCTGAATGGTCTCCTTGTAGCTGTTGTTGTAGGAGAACTCTACTAAGGGCAAATGATGATCCCAGCTACCTCCGAAGTCTAATACGCATGCTCTGAGCATGTCCTCAAGAGTCTGAATAGTCCGCTCTGACTGTCCGTCGGTCTGCGGATGGAATGCTGTGTTGAAACTCAAGTGAGTGCCCAAAGCCTCCTGAAGCCTCTGCCATAACCGGCTGGTAAACTGGGTGCCTCTATCGGACACGATACAAGTCGGAACTCCGTGCAGTCGTACAATCTCATCAATGTAAATCTGGGCATACTGAGCAAATCCGAAAGCCGTCTTCACCGGTAGGAAGTGAGCCGCTTTCGTCAAACGATCCACGATCACCCAGATGGAGTCATACCCTCGACTAGTCCTGGGTAGACCCACAATGAAGTCCATAGATATCTGTTCCCATTTCCACTCCGAAATGGATAACGGCTGTAGCTCTCCCGCGACCTCTGGTGCTCAGCCTTGACTTGCTGACAAGTCAGGCATCTCGACACAAAATCTGCAATGTCTCTTTTCATTCCGCCCCACCAGTAAACACCTCTCAAGTCATGGTACATCTTAGTGGAACCGGGATGAACACTATATACCAATCGATGTGCCTCCTCAAGAATCTCGCGCCGCAATCCCTCAGCATCTGGTACGCACAGTCTAGCTCCAAATCGTAGTTTCCCCTGACCATCGATCACGAACTCGGAAAATCTGCCCTGTCCCATCTGTGTCCTGATCTCTGAACAGCGGTCATCACTGTGCTGTGCCTCATGTATGCGGTCAAGCAACTATGGGCGTGTACGAACATGCGCAATCTGTCCTCCGATCGCGTAAACTCGAACTGTACCCGGCTGTCACATAAGATCTGCCAATCCGCCGACGACTGCCTCTGCACTGCGCTCAAGCAGGATAGACTACCCCCGGGCCTCCTGCTCAAAGCATCCGCCACTACATTCGCCCTGCCCGGGTGATACAAGATCTCACAATCGTAGTCCTTCACTAACTCCATCCATCGGCGCTGTCTAAGGTTCAGGTCTCGCTGCTGAAATATATACTTTAAGCTCTTGTGGTCAGTGAATATCTGGCACGACTCTCCATACAAATAATGTCGCCAGATCTTGAGTGCAAAGACCACTGCAGCCATCTCCAGATCATGAGTGGGGTAATTCTGTTCATGTTTCTTTAATTGCCGCGAAGTATACGCAATCACCCTGTCATGCTGCATCAAAATGCACCCTAGCCCCACTCGTGAAGTATCACAGTAGACCACAAATCCGCCTGATCCTAAAGGCAACGATAGCACTGGTGTCGTAGTCAGTAGAGCCCGTAGCTGCTGGAAACTGTGCTCACACTCCTCTGTCCAATCGAAGCGAACTCCCTTCCGGGTCAACCCGGTCAAAGGTGTAGCAATGCGAGAGAAGTCCTGCACAAATCGCCTGTAATAGCCTGCCAGCCCTAGAAAGCTGCGAACCTCCGTCACTGACGTGGGTCTAGGCCAACTCCGAACTGCCTCGATCTTCCTCGGGTCTACACATATACTATCTTGTGTGATCACGTTCCCCAAGAAGTCTACGCTGTCTAGCCAGAAAGCACACTTTGAAAATTTGGTGAAAAGCTGATGCTCCCTCAAGGTCTGCAGTGTAATCCGCAGGTGCTGCTCGTGCTCTTATCTACTCCGAGAATACACCAAGATATCGTCAATAAACACTATGATGAACAGATCAAGATACGGCCGGAAAATACGGTTCATCAAGTCCATAAATGCTGCTGGCGCGTTGGTGAGTCCGAACGACATCACCAAAACTCATAATGGCTGTAACGTGTGCGGAAGGCTGTCCTAGGAATGTCCTCCTGTCGAACCCACAGCTGATGGTAGCCCGATCGCAAATCGATCCTCGAAAAGTATCCTGCCCCCTGAAGCTGGTCGAACAAATCGTCGATGCGTGGCAAGGGATATCTGTTCCGCACCGTCACCCTGTTCAGCTGGCGGTAGTCGATACACAAACGCATACTGCCGTCCTTCTTCTTGACAAACAGGACTGGAGCACCCCAAGGAGAAACACTGGGTCGGATAAGTCTCTTATCCAGCAAGTCCTGCAACTGGCCCTTCAATTCTCTAAGTTCCGCAGGGGCCATCCGATAAGGCGATACAGAAATAGGCCCCGTGCCAGGAACCAAGTCAATACAGAAAGAAATATCACGCTCGGGCGGTAGCCCAGGAAGCTCGTCAGGGAACATATCAGGGAACTCGCTAACAATTGGCACCTGATCCACCAGAACCTCCGTAGCTCTAGTATCGCAAACATAGGCGAGAAATCCCTGACATCCCTTCCTCAAAAGCTGTCCAGCGCGAAAAGAAGAAATCACACTGTGAGGGGTGGCACCACGGTCCCCCAACATAACAACAACTGACTCGCCGGGAAAACAAAATCGAACTGTCTTCTCGCGGCAGTCAACAGAAACATAGCACGTGGCTAACCAATCCATGCCCAAAAGAACGTCGAAGTCCAACATCTCAAGAAGGATCAAATCGACCGGCAACTCTCTCTCGCCAAAAGTGACGGTACAGGATCGGAACACGTGACTAGCGACAAACGACTCTCCCATAGGATTAGTCACAATAAGCGGTTGACCAAGCAAACCGGACTATCTACCCAAACTCGGCACAAGGTGTGTGGATACATACGAGTACGTGGAAACATATGAGCACAAGGATCCGGATCAAACAATACGTGTGCAACAAAGGACAAACTGAAAGAGTACCTGAAAGCTCTGCGTTGGACGCCCTCACGTCCCGATGAGTGGAAGCGAAAACTTGTGCCTGTCCTTCATCTGCGACTGACCGAACTCCTCCTCTACTAACCGGACCCCTCTGCGCGAACCCTCCGCGTCCACGACGTCTCAGAATACGCCTCTGACGTGGTGTGAAGGAACACTACCTGATGAGGTGTTGAAGGCTCCCACATCGTAAACATCTGTTAGTTATATGTATGCCCTAGAGGCCATTACTTGTAACGTTTTGAAAATCGTTTCGGTGAAATTTCGGAAAATCGGTAAAATAAGGGGGTTTTCAGTAAAAAGTCAAAATACAAATATCTTATTATAAAAATTAAATATACATATTCTAGCTATGTAATTGCTAGTATTTGGTGTTTATTGAGCCACTGGTGAAATTTCAAATTTTCTGAAAAAAATTATTTTATTATTATTTTAAGCCGTCACTAATACATTTAATTAGGGAAAATTACAAATTGGAATGAGTTGAAACAAATTTTGTGCATCATAAAACTTTAAATAAAATTTTATCATGTGGTTTTTGAAATGAAAACGTTTGCTAAAACGGTTTGGAAATTATCGAAGAAAAAGGCTTTTTTCGGTGAAATTAGTGTAAAGGGAAATTGGGGTATAGTATTTATCTTTTATTTTCCTCACCCACACTCACCCACACCCTCTCTCCTCCCCCTATACTGCTGGCCTAACCCCCTTCACCATATTACCACCCCATTTTTAGAAAAGAGAACAAAGGAAATTAAGAAATCAATAAAGAAATGGGTGTGTTGACTTGAGGTATGGGTCTTCTTTCTTCCTTTGACTTCACACCTCACCCCTCCCCTCACCAAATCAGCAACTCCCTCATTTTGTTCAGCCCCTTGCTGCAGCAGCTCTCCCCCCCCCCCCTTCATCACTTCTTTTCTCTTCAAAAACTCTTGTAAAATTCATCAAAACACCATGCAAAACCTCACAAAATCAAAATCTAATCCCTACCCATTTTTCCTTGGCCATTCAAGTATGGATCTTGGTGAAAAGAGAGCATTTTGGGAGGCTTGATTTCATGGGAGATCTCTAAATTGTGGATGTATAATCTTAACCCTAAAGTTTAATTGTTGTTTAATTATGTTAATCTAATTTATTCAAGTGTTAATTTGGTTGTGATTGCTAGTTTAGGAAATTCTAGAGAAGGGTTTAAATTTTTATTAGGGTTGTTATCATTAGATTATGGTCTTAATGAGTAGATTAACATGTTATTATTATGTAAAACTTAATCTTGTTGCATCTTGCTAATTGCTACTTTTAAATTGTCCAAATTGCATAGTATTGCAAACTAGGTTTTAAAAATTAAGTTAAATTGTTAGATAAAATTTCTAATTATGCTTTCATAGCATTATTAACATTATAATGAGTGGTTTAATACCTTAGGTTATGCAAAACTAAGCTTAATTGTTAAATTGTGAATTTTTGCTTGAAAATTGTTAAAATTGGATAATTAGTAAACTAGGTTTTCGGGGTTAATGAAATTTATTGGGATTAAATTATGGAAATTGTTTTTATGACTTATTTAAGATATTTAATAAGTATTATGGCCGCTAGATTTGTTTAAACGTCGAGTTTTGTACTAAAACGGGTAATTTTGCTTGCTAGTTTTTCGGAAAAACGGCTTTTAAGGTGAATTTGGGGTTTTTGTGAGTTTTAACCTATTTTATATTAAAATTAGTGTTCGTGAATGTGCAAATGAGTGTGTTTGGGTTGTTCTCGATGGTTTGGCGTTTGTACGCCGACTTCGAGAGTTTTTGGGTTGATTTGTGAAAGCAACCATAGGTTTTGACCTATGTGGGATTCGTGCGTCGTTTTGGTCATGAGTCGGATTTTAATGCGATATGGTGCGTTATGATATGTAGGTACCCCATGTGGACTTTGAGACGACCAGCAAGCGCGTGGCGACGTTGGCACCGGCGAGCGAGGACCAGGTGAGTAGATTTATATCTACGGGGAGAAGTCGGGTGGATGGCGTATAGCACCCCCGCAGTTCGTGGTGATGTATACGGACACGTATACACACAAATATATATTGTTTATATTGTTTGAGTTATTGATGATAAATATGGATATTTGGTGTTCTTGGATGATTGAGTGTCGCGAAACCCTAGAGTAGCGGTCGCACCACACTTGCACACACACACCCATACGTGCATACCTTCTTCTTTCTTTTGTGCTTATTCGGGAATATATAGTTATGTGTTCACATAGGTATGAGACTGTGTGTTCACATACGGATTTGAGGATAGTACTTGGGATTTATGATGAGTCGATGAGATTTGATTTGAGGCCGTGAGATCGGTGATATAGCAGGGTTCGTATTTCAGATACGACATGACGTTGTAGCGGGTCCTTGACGTAGTGTTTTACACACGTGCATGCATACTTAGGCGATATCAGTATTGTACTAGACGTAGATCAGTACCCGATCATGATATTTGATAAAGAGGATACCAGGTGAATAGTATGATGAATGTGATATTGACCCGTACCCAGAATTGAGGATGCCGTACGACGGATTTACGTACGAGCTATATCTTGATGATTGATCCGCACTCTTGACTTGGGATGTCTAATTATAGATATGGTATCGGATATGATATTATTGAGGCGGGATCACCGACTAATATATATACAGGTATGTATATGTATCGACTCAGATGTTAGGCGGTTTCCTTACCTGTAGTCCAGCTTGTTAGCTTAGCCCTTTAGTTTAGTTTAGTTGTTAGATTAGATTCAATTCTTACCTATTTCAAAGCTTACGAATCATGCGTATTTTAAAAGACAGGTCACGGGATTCTACGGATATTTCAAAAACCTATCTTTTCTTAAAAACACCGTAGCCCCTATTTTCAAAACCCCATGATTCGTGTTATTTCAAAAGGCACCATTTGTAGGACTTATATTAGATTAGTGCAGATTAGTTATAGTTGCGTCTAGTATTCAGCTCCCGCTCATTTTTACTGTTCGCTTCGCATCGCATACTTATATTATAATTTCTTGTTGCATTACTAATATCATGCTGTTAGGACACCAGCACCATTACCGATGACGCGTATGTACTACGTACACTTACTTGCCGGCTCACACACATCTTCATCGGTAATTGCCATGTCACGAACACTTTAGAAAGTACTATTTCATTTGACATAGGTTGTTAGCTAATAGTTAGACATGATATTAGTGTACTTGCCTTATATGCTAGTTAGACATTGTAGTTATTGCCTACTACTTCATGCATGTTATTATTCACTGTTGTGTCGCATTTATGGATTCTCATGCCTATATTCACTGTTTACATGCTATTGATGACTTGGATTCGGATTTCATGAGATTTCTTGGATTTGGAGGAAAACCGCAAAAACATAAATAAACCTTTTCTCTCTTTTAAAATAAATAGTGCGGTTTTCCCACGATGTATGAGTCGTCCACCATGAGTTTTCTGATGGATTTCGAGACCCGATTCGAGGAGTGGAGGAACCGTTTCGGGTACATGGTGGGCCCGGTGCGGTACCCCGGGGCAAGAGGAATGTGTTGTTGACGTTGAGCCCGGCAGGGGAGCACTACCGACCGGTGATATTACCCGACGCGTCGGATATCCGGAGGATACCGTCATGGTCTTAAGATGGATGGTAGGGGCCGGTCTGGATTGACGGCGCCCTAGATATTATGATTTGAGATATTGAGGTACAGCGATTGTGATACAGAGATATCGAGATATTTGGACACTTGTTTTGTGTCGATGCTGGGCACTGTTTTATGCTGATTTCATTTATGGTACCTCACTTTTAAAATACAGAAATCTCACTGATTTATGAAAGCATTTTTCGTCAGTACATGCATTATGTTCCATGCATTCATACCTCATTCATATGATATATTGCTACCTCAGGCACTGACACGGGCACATGAGATCACACTCGGGTTAGATATTACCCTAGCCATTGTTATAGGCTGCATGCTATTCATATATTTGAGGTTATATTCTGATCATTGACCTAGGTTGCGTTATTTATGCGATTTCTTTCCGTAGATGTTTTTCTATTCACGAGTTGGCAACTCACCCCCGTTGTGCCCCGGTTTCTTGCAGGTTTGCCGTGCAGCTTTTATTACGGCTTTGCGGGCATAGTTTCGTTCGGGTGATTTACTAGTAGGTGGGTTTACTTGTATCGTACCCCCATTATATAACTTGTATATTATTACTCTGTTGTATCTAGAAGTTCCATCAACCAAACATGTATTTATTTTGAGATAGAGACCAGTAATGTTATTCCTTCGACCTTAGAGTCGCGCGTTATATTTCTGTGGTTTTCTTATGGTTTTGAGTTTCCTTTTGAATTTTGATCCTCGCCGTTGGCGTTGTATATTATATTGCTTGTGTGGTTGTGACCGTCGATTGACGAAGAGCTAGCTCCCGCTTGGGGATGTCTTTTTATGGATTTCGTATACTATTCATGTTGTATCCCGTTTGGGAGCCAGTATTTACAAAGGAGACTCTGCCGAAATTTTCAGGAAATTTTTGATGTTTTTAAAAAAAACCGCATAACTCGGCTTATGCTATTAAAACTACTTGATTTTAAATTGGTTTTCCTTCACTCTACTACTTTTCTTGGTTTGGATTTCTGGGTTTTCGGCTTACTTAGATTACGTACGCTTCGAGACGTTTCGTAGTTTAAGTGCCGGTCATGTTCCGTACTTTCGGGTCGTGACAAAGTTGGTATCAGAGCGTTAGGTTGTACCTTCGGAGCATAGGATGACCCTTGGTTGATGGAATAGGTGACTAAAGTAGAGTGACGTACCGTGGGTATGTTCCGCGGCATACTTACGATACGCTACTCCACTTAAGAAGCCTTAGGATGTACATTTCTTTGTTCAGTATCATATTCATTCCTGATCTAGCCTCATCGGTACCAGTTATGGTTTTGCTGCCACGATTACGGGCAGGGAGAGCTACGGCTAGAGTTGCGGTTAGCATGAGCTCGTCACGAATGAGGACTGACCAGGGCGTAATTCCGGCGACATACGATTGCATTGAGAGGCGTCGTCTGATCATGTTTTTACGCCATGAGCGTTTGGATGGATCGCTGTATGAGATTACTCGGACGTGCAGATCAGTGCCAGAGGATTGAGCCAATGATAAGAGGCCAGCCATATTTTGATGACCGTTGACGTATTGCTTACTCCAAATGATTGAGGCACTGTTCAGCGTGCAGACGAGTGAGCCAGTCATTGCTGCGAATGACGCGATATCGCCCCAAGTGTTGGAGCTTTTGCAGTACGAGTTGTACTAAGAGATGATAGAAGGTCGCTAGTCACCAAGGACGAATGACTAGGACATGTAGTTCGTTCGCTACCCCGATGCGAGGTCATCAGATAGATTGATTCCAGCTAGAGATGACTTCATACGGAGACGTTGAGAGTCGACAGAGACGATCGAATGTCAGAAACCTATTATTCCAAGTTTAAAGTATTCGGAAAGACATGCAGGCAATTCTATGGTCCCTCTAGAAGAATGAAACCCTAACTCGACTTAATGACCGTGTGAAAGCCTTTGAACCTTAGGGTTTGCGGCAGTTCCGCGGCGCCATTAGTGAGGCTTGGGTTTGCCCTTCTACGGCTGGACCATCGATGCTGTGGTACGTACTCGATACTATTAAACTGTACCCAAGATGTTGAGCTCTTGGGGGATTATGAGGTTTTGACGAATCGATCGAATGGCTCGACTTCATTCGGATGTTAGGTGGTGAGATGCATTTCTTGGGAGACTCCAGATACGAGGATAGCCGTTGGAGCTCAGTCCATGCAGCCACGACGAGACGAGTTCGAAGCAGTCGACATTAGAGGAAGTGGAGTAAAAAGGTCCGTACAAGATCTGGATAAGAAGACATTCCACTCCACCGACATCAGAGATGCGATATGCATGCCGAGGCATTGTACTTGGATATACCTTTCAGAAGGAGTCGCGATGAGTATGCAGCCATTCCGGAACGAGAACAAATCTAGTAAGGGACGATGACTTCCGGATAGTTCGGCAGAGACGAGATTTGGGAGAGATCTCGATAGGACCTTTCTGGAATAAATTACGAGAAGACTTGGACCCAGGAGTGGTCATGTTACGCACACCGGCAGGCCAGAGTTCAGGATCGTCGACGAGACATGCTATGAGTAACCACGACAGTTGGCCAAAGATTCTTGGAGGATGTGCTTGAGCGGGACTATTCCGCCATATTTGATTTCGGTATTTTGGACGATCTATTCGCATGACTGATTTTGATGATTGAGTTTCACGATATTTGTTTTGTGCACCTTGTGCACCGGATTGGATTTTGCGCATATTCGGCGCTTGATATTGGATTTCATGATTTTGTGCACGATGGATGCACCTGATTTGGATTTTCACGCATGTTGGGCGCAAGTTTTGAGGTGCGATTTAGGTGCACACCAGATGCACTAAATCGAGATTCTTCGTGCATGTCAGATGCACCTGATTTTGCTGTCAGGCACCCACGCTGCCTATGACAGATGCTTCGTGCACACCCAGTGCACTTAGATCTTGTTTCTGTGCACATGTTGGCACATATATGGATTTTGATTTCCGTGCGCACCAGACACACGTAGTATTCGTATGCATATTTTGGGAGTGATTTCTTATAGAGCAGTACGTTTTTATGATATTTGCTATGTGTTTTCGTACTGAGCAGGACTAGTCAGAGGACAGTACCTGAATATATTTTGCATGCATTGATAGTTATTAAAGGGATTTCCAAAAAGCGAGCTATAGTCTCAGTATTTACCTACGTGTCTGATTTGACACGAAATGTTTAAAACAAGGAGACCCTTATAAATTGTTTCCAAAATGGTGGAACGTACATATTAAACAAAGGATATATATATGTAGTTATTTTCTTACAATAGACGTCCGCCACTGTGCAGTGCTGCGAGCATCGCACAACGATTTGAAGAAGATTTGGCATGCATTGCTTCCAGATGTTTTAACGATGTATATCATGTCGGTTTTCATATTAGATCTTGACATTGATGTCTTCTCCATGACTCCGATCATTGCGGGATGCTGGATGGAGTTTGATTTTGAGTTATAGGCTCATTTTTTCATGCGCATGCGTTGCGCTACGATTTGTTTTATGTATTTATGATTTCAGAGCCCCGGCGATTTGATGGTTTTGGCTGAAATATTTTAGTATTTGGGGGAGTTTTAATTTAAATTCGGGGACCGAATTTTTTAAGGGGGGAAGATTGTAACGTTTTTAAAATCGTTTCGGTGAAATTTCGGAAAATCGGTAAAATAAGGGGGTTTTCAGTAAAAAGTCAAAATACAAATATCTTATTATAAAAATTAAATATACATATTCTAGCTATGTAATTGCTAGTATTTGGTGTTTATTGAGCCACTGGTGAAATTTCAAATTTTCTGAAAAAAATTATTTTATTATTATTTTAAGCCGTCACTAATACATTTAATTAGGGAAAATTACAAATTGGAATGAGTTGAAACAAATTTTGTGCATTATAAAACTTTAAATAAAATTTTATCATGTGGTTTTTGAAATGAAAACGTTTGCTAAAACGGTTTGGAAATTATCGAAGAAAAAGGCTTTTTTCGGTGAAATTAGTGTAAAGGGAAATTGGGGTATAGTATTTATCTTTTATTTTCCTCACCCACACTCACCCACACCCTCTCTCCTCCCCCCCTATACTGCTGGCCGAACCCCCTTCACCATATTACCACCCCATTTTTAGAAAAGAGAACAAAGGAAATTAAGAAATCAATAAAGAAATGGGTGTGTTGACTTGAGGTATGGGTCTTCTTTCTTCCTTTGACTTCACACCTCACCCCTTCCCTCACCAAATCAGCAACTCCCTCATTTTGTTCAGCCCCTTGCTGCAGCAACTCTCCCCCCCCCCCCCCACTCAACACTTCTTTTCTCTTCAAAAACTCTTGTAAAATTCATCAAAACACCATGCAAAACCTCACAAAATCAAAATCTAATCCCTACCCATTTTTTCTTGGCCATTCAAGTATGGATCTTGGTGAAAAGAGAGCATTTTGGGAGGCTTGATTTCATGGGAGATCTCTAAATTGTGGAGATATAATCTTAACCCTAAAGTTTAATTGTTGTTTAATTATGTTAATCTAATTTATTCAAGTGTTAATTTGGTTGTGATTG
This sequence comes from Agapanthus africanus, assembly GCA_030015575.1. Taxonomy (NCBI): domain Eukaryota; kingdom Viridiplantae; phylum Streptophyta; class Magnoliopsida; order Asparagales; family Amaryllidaceae; genus Agapanthus; species Agapanthus africanus. The sequence continues at coordinate 583,507,538 of CM057339.1, read as the reverse complement.
CTAGTTTAGGAAATTCTAGAGAAGGGTTTAAATTTTTATTAGGGTTGTTATCATTAGATTATGGTCTTAATGAGTAGATTAACATGTTATTGTTATGTAAAACTTAATCTTGTTGCATCTTGCTAATTGCTACTTTTAAATTGTCCAAATTGCATAGTATTGCAAACTAGGTTTTAAAAATTAAGTTAAATTGTTAGATAAAATTTCTAATTATGGTTTCATAGCATTATTAACATTATAATGAGTGGTTTAATACCTTAGGTTATGCAAAAATAAGCTTAATTGTTAAATTGTGAATTTTTGCTTGAAAATTGTTAAAATTGGATAATTAGTAAACTAGGTTTTCGGGGTTAATGAAATTTATTGGGATTAAATTATGGAAATTGTTTTTATGACTTATTTAAGATATTTAATAAGTATTATGGCCGCTAGATTTGTTTAAACGTCGAGTTTTGTACTAAAACGGGTAATTTTGCTTGCTAGTTTTTCGGAAAAACGGCTTTTAAGGTGAATTTGGGGTTTTTGTGAGTTTTAACCTATTTTATATTAAAATTAGTGTTCGTGAATGTGCAAATGAGTGTGTTTGGGTTGTTCTCGATGGTTTGGCGTTTGTACGCCGACTTCGAGGGTTTTTGGGTTGATTTGTGAAAGCAAACATAGGTTTTGACCTAGGTGGGATTCGTGCGTCGTTTTGGTCATGAGTCGGATTTTAATGCGATATGGTGCGTTATGATATGTAGGTACCCCATGTGGACTTCGAGACGACCAGCAAGCGCGTGGCGACGTCGGCACCGGCGAGTGAGGACCAGGTGAGTAGATTTATATCTACGGGGAGAAGTCGGGTGGATGGCGTATAGCACCCCCGCAGTTCGTGGTGATGTATACGGACACGTATACACACAAATATATATTGTTTATATTGTTTGAGTTATTGATGATAAATATGGATATTTGGTGTTCTTGGATGATTGAGTGTCGCGAAACCCTAGAGTAGCGGTCGCACCACACTTGCACACACACACCCATACGTGCATACCTTCTTCTTTCTTTTGTGCTTATTCGGGAATATATAGTTATGTGTTCACATAGGTATGAGACTGTGTGTTCACATACGGATTTGAGGATAGTACTTGGGATTTATGATGAGTCGATGAGATTTGATTTGAGGCCGTGAGATCGGTGATATAGCAGGGTTCGTATTTGAGATACGACATGACGTTGTAGCGGGTCCTTGACGTAGTGTTTTACACACGTGCATGCATACTTAGGCGATATCAGTATTGTACTAGACGTAGATCAGTACCCGATCATGATATTTGATAAAGAGGATACCAGGTGAATAGTATGATGAATGTGATATTGACCCGTACCCAGAATTGAGGATGCCGTACGACGGATTTACGTACGAGCTATATCTTGATGATTGATCCGCACTCTTGACTTGGGATGTCTGATTATAGATATGGTATCGGATATGATATTATTGAGGCGGGATCACCGACTAATATATATACAGGTATGTATATGTATCGACTCAGATGTTAGGCGGTTTCCTTACCTGTAGTCCAGCTTGTTAGCTTAGCCCTTTAGTTTAGTTTAGTTGTTAGATTAGATTCAATTCTTACCTATTTCAAAGCTTACGAATCATGCGTATTTTAAAAGACAGGTCACGGGATTCTACGGATATTTCAAAAACCTATCTTTTCTTAAAAACACCGTAGCCCCTATTTTCAAAACCCCATGATTCGTGTTATTTCAAAAGGCACCATTTGTAGGACTTATATTAGATTAGTGCAGATTAGTTATAGTTGCGTCTAGTATTCAGCTCCCGCTCATTTTTACTGTTCGCTTCGCATCGCATACTTATATTATAATTTCTTGTTGCATTACTAATATCATGCTGTTAGGACACCAGCACCATTACCGATGACGGGTATGTACTACGTACACTTACTTGCCGGCTCACACACATCTTCATCGGTAATTGCCATGTCACGAACACTTTAGAAAGTACTATTTCATTTGACATAGGTTGTTAGCTAATAGTTAGACATGATATTAGTGTACTTGCCTTATATGCTAGTTAGACATTGTAGTTATTGCCTACTACTTCATGCATGTTATTATTCACTGTTGTGTCGCATTTATGGATTCTCATGCCTATATTCACTGTTTACATGCTATTGATGACTTGGATTCGGATTTCATGAGATTTCTTGGATTTGGAGGAAAACCGCAAAAACATAAATAAATCTTTTCTCTCTTTTAAAATAAATAGTGCGGTTTTCCCATGATGTATGAGTCGTCCACCATAAGTTTTCTGATGGATTTCGAGACCCGATTCGAGGAGTGGAGGAACCGTTTCGGGTACATGGTAGGCCCGGTGCGGTACCCCGGGGCAAGAGGAATGTGTTGTTGACGTTGAGCCCGGCAGGGGAGCACTACCGACCGGTGATATTACCCGACGCGTCGGATATCCGGAGGATACCGTCGTGGTCTTGAGATGGATGGTAGGGGCCGGTCTGGATTGACGGCGCCCTAGATATTATGATTTGAGATATTGAGGTACAACGATTGTGATACAGAGATATCGAGATATTTGGACACTTGTTTTGTGTCGATGCTGGGCACTGTTTTATGCTGATTTCATTTATGGTACCTCACTTTTAAAATACAGAAATCTCACTGATTTATGAAAGCATTTTTCGTCAGTACATGCATTCTGTTCCATGCATTCATACCTCATTCATATGATATATTGCTACCTGAGGCACTGACACGGGCACATGAGATCACACTCGGGTTAGATATTACCCTAGCCATTGTTATAGGTTGCATGCTATTCATATATTTGAGGTTATATTCTGATCATTGACCTAGGTTGCGTTATTTATGCGATTTCTTTCCGTAGATGTTTTTCTATTCATGAGTTGGCAACTCACCCCCGTTGTGCCCCAGTTTCTTGCAGGTTTGCCGTGCAGCTTTCATTACGGCTTTGCGGGCATAGTTTCGTTCGGGTGATTTACTAGTAGGTGGGTTTACTTGTATCGTACCCCCATTATATAACTTGTATATTATTACTCTGTTGTATCTAGAAGTTCCATCAACCAAACATGTATTTATTTTGAGATAGAGACCAGTAATGTTATTCCTTCGACCTTAGAGTCGCTCGTTATATTTCTGTGGTTTTCTTATGGTTTTGAGTTTCCTTTTGAATTTTGATCCTCGCCGTTGGCGTTGTATATTATATTGCTTGTGTGGTTGTGACCGTCGATTGACGAAGAGCTAGCTCCCGCTTGGGGATGTCTTTTTATGGATTTCGTATACTATTCATGTTGTATCCCGTTTGGGAGCCAGTATTTACAAAGGAGACTCTGCCGAAATTTTCAGGAAATTTTTGATGTTTTTAAAAAAAAACCGCATAACTCGGCTTATGCTATTAAAACTACTTGATTTTAAATTGGTTTTCCTTCACTCTACTACTTTTCTTGGTTTGGATTTCTGGGTTTTTTTCGGCTTACTTAGATTACGTACGCCTCGAGACGTTTCGTAGTTTAAGTGCCGGTCATGTTCCGTACTTTCGGGTCGTGACATTACTATACATAGGATGTATACTGTAGTGGATGCTTAGACATATATAGGGATGACTTTCTTGCTCGATATGATAGTATGCTATCTGGTTACTCTTTACCTTAACGTGTACACTGATTGTCTCTCTGTTACATGTTGGTAAAGCCCTTAGGATGTTTACTTGACTACCTGGACTATGATGTTGATCATACTAGTGAGGACATGGTAGTCCATAAGTACATCCTTCAAAGTCCCTAGTCGTGGGTGTATCGAGACGGGGCATCGTTATACCAGAGTAGACTAGCGTGTAGCTTCTCGACCCATACAGATGGGCGATGGATGATCCCATATCCATTGGTGTTTGACATCAGAGATGATATACGGGTGCTCAGTAGAGACTGGGTACACTGGACGGACTCGCCGAGAACTCCCAGATGGTATTATACCTTACGTCAGATGGCAGTTCTCTGGTGACACTGGTACAGGTTAGTCTGTAGACCCGAGATCGTCATAGAGTCTTGTGTGATTCCCACTGTGCTTTGATTTCCATTATACCACGTCCAAGAGGACGTGCAAAAAGGTGGCTTTTGGGTACAGCCCCGAATCACATGGAGGCAATGAGCGATAGGAGGGGTTTCGTCTCTCCCGGTATAGGGAGTTGATGTTGCGCAGTGCTCGATTGGCTATAACAGGAAGTCCTTGGCCAAGGCAGCTTTAGGGATTTACTGGTAAGTGTTACCAGTAGTTTCTCGACCCGTTATGAGTCTCATATCGACACGACTTATCGAGTTATTGGGGTCTGACGTTTACCACCCTTAGACGAGATATGCGACATATCAGACGAACAGACCGGACTGTACGGTAGTGTTACTCGTTGGATTCACAGGAGTGTGAGCGGGCTTGCTCGTTGATCTTCTGATCGCTCAATACCCGGGTGGCCGTTACGTTTAGCAGACCGCTTGCGGCTTGTGGGTGTTTGATATGATCATCATCTACTGCCGGCGTATTGACGAGTCTTTAGAGTCCTACACAAGGATTTCCTGGCTCAAGCGAAACGAAATAGGAGCGCATATGAGATATGTGCGGGACCGAGGATAATACCAGTATGTGATACTGTATTCTATTCTCGCGATTTGTGACATTGATCGGTTGTATGCGATATAGCCGGGTTATCGGATCAAGTGTTGATTCGATAAGTTGTTACTATTGATATTAGTCGGTTATATGCGATATGACCGGATCGTTAAATCAAGTGTTGATTTAATGATTTAATGTATAATTATATATTTGATATATTACTTTACATTAACTAGTATTGGTTCACTTAAGATTGATTTTCTCACTTGAAAGTGTACATTGTTTATAAGTGATATATGCAAGTGTACATGTTTGTATCATGCTTGATGATACAAACAAGTTGTGTGTATGAGATTTGAACCATATCAAGGTTGGATTAGGGTTTATTATTTTCCTAAACAAATAACAAAAGAGAGTGACTTTGGTCAAAGTTATCAAGCTTCATGAAGCTTGATGAACATTGACAAAGTCAACTCTTTTGTCATTTGTTCAAGATATTAGCTAACCCAACCCTTAACCTTATGCTATGGTTAATTCTCTACATGAGTTAAGAATGAGGGCTTAACTCAACCATGGTGCCATGATTAAAAGGATAAGTGTTCATATTATTCTTTTAATGGATATCATTCTTTCTTCTTCTTCATCTTCATCAAGCTTGAAAAAGCTTGCTAGCTCTAATGGCATCATGAGAAAAAGAGTGAGAAATCCAATTCTAAAGTGAACCCACTTCCTATTTCTTCATCCTCTACCACTTGCCATGTAGTATAGGGTGTTCTCTTCACAAAGTTTTCGACCGAGTGAAGGAATAGCTTGAGTTTGAGTCTCCCCGACGTAGATTATCTTCGGCCTCGAAGTCAATGACCTAGCCCGATCATTTCTCCGATGAAGACGACGCTAGAGCCCGGGATCCGATGATCGCAGCGAGAGTACACCGTCACGGAACTATGGAGGTGGAGGACCGGATCTACAAAGGTTGTATTTCCGTTTACCCTTTAGTTAAGTTGTTAACTAGTTTCTAGTTTCGCCTAAAATTCTAGTTAACGATCTAGTCTAGGGTTTCTCGGCACCGTAAAAATTTTGTTTGGCATGGTTGATGCCTTGTGAGACCTCCTTTGAGTGCCTAGGAACCCTACAGTGGCATCAGAGCCAAGCTAGAGCCTTAGGCGATGTGTAGACGATGTTAGAAACCCGATCGAACCCGAAACCCTAATCCGAGACCACTCTCTGTACATTTTTTCAAAACTGGGAATTTTGTGAATTAAAGATATGCAGAAAAATAAGCAGGCTTTTATAAGAATTACTGTACAAAACGGGACCCATAAATCGTTCAAAGAGCCGCGGAAACGCGGCACGAGCATGGCTCGTGCGGCGCTTCCGCGGCCGTCGGTCGCTTCCTTCATATCTGTTTGCACAGTAATTCCTAACTTTGATTCCTGTATTTTCTGGGTATTTTTATTTTCTACTCAACAGTTGAGTTTTCTGGGATGTATTGGAGACTCGATGATTCGATCGGATTGTTTAGCTTTGTCTATAAGTTTTTCCAGATAATTTTAGAATATGTTAAAAAGTTCGACCGGATATAAATACCCACTTTTTCCCCTGTCGGGAAATTTCCAAGTGTTGGATCTTTCCACGGTTTAAAGACGTTCTGAGTAGTGCAAGTAACGCGATGGACCCTCTAGAAGACAACAAACCTTAACTCGATTATGTGACCGTCTTGAACTGCCCTTTGAACCTTCGGGTTTGGGGCAGTACGGCGTGCCACATGTGAGGCGTTGGCTTGACCCTTCTACGGCTGGACCATTGGTACTGAGGCATGAAGTGAATTTTTTTAAACTTATTTCATGTGTTGATCTGTATCGGGAAAACGTGGGTGTTTGATTGTTCGAGCGGAAAGTTTAACATTTTCTATTTATCTGGAATGTGATACAACAATTGGAATTCACAAGTTGTTATGAGATAACTGATATGAATGTTATAAACATAGCACTTTAGTCTCGATTGATCGGTTGCCGCGGAATTTTGATGTGATCAAAAGTCCGTTGCAATCACGTAGCGTACGCGGATACTCGCCGATAAACTTAATAGACAGCTACACCCCTTAGCCCCGACCAAGTGACTGTAGGAGAACCCCGTCGCCGAAAGCATCCGTTCGGGTGCTCGCGGTAGCGGTGTTCCGCCTTGGTGCACTTCGTCGACGGTATCGGGGGTGAGGCCGTCTACTAAAGTTTGCGACGAGCATTCGATCAAAATGCCGGGAATCTTGTTGAATTTCCCGACTTGATATTGAAAAGTGTTTTCGATAATGAGACTAAAATGCGGGGTTTATAATTGTTAGGCATGTGATGTCTAAAGAATTCATTTGATTAGGCATGCGATGTCTAAGAAGGTTGCGGATTCCAACTGTTGTAGTTTTACGCTTTCTTTTCTGTGACCGTAAGTGTAATATGTGATATCGCCGGTTTCGTTGCTATATGTCAACGACAATTGGGATGCGCACATTTACTTACGTTGATAACATGTGATGTTATGTGTTGCTGGATATGTTATATTGGATCGTCGCGTTATTGAATAGCCGGGGGTTTTATGTGAGATGAGAGTCTTTATTTTCATTCATGTAAAATTTATTGTATGTAATATTCTTTTATTGGGGCACTTCCAGGTAGCGGAAGATGTCACCCATTGTATATTATTTACTTTTCCGCACTAGGATAGACCCAAGGAGGAGAGCAGAAGTAACCGGGTTCTGGAGTCCAGTGGGAGACCAACTCGAGGAGTCGAGTCCGAGTTTCCTAACTCTAGAATTGGTAGGGTTGCTTGCCGCTCTCGTAGGGGTCTAGGGGTGTGGGTTTGGCTATTCATTGCGACCGTGGAATCCGTGTTTTATACTGGCTCGTATTGAAAACACGGACGTCCTAGTATATCCAATATTTCATATGATTCTTCTGCTGCGATATCTGTGATGTGATCATGTGATGTTCTGTGATAGTTACTGTATATAGTATATATGATATATTATATAGACGTTACTTATGTTTTACACCCGCGCTAGCCCTGCCCCGCTCTGCCGTTAGTTACCTAACCTAACGGTGCATGAGGGGACATCGAGACGAATGCGGATGGCATAAGTGTACGTCGTATTTATCTATGATGTTTAGGTATATTAAATGATGGGACTTCATTAATGTGATTAATGAAAGAAAATAAACCTGAGATGTTGTGGAATCGAATTTTCAAAAACAGGTAGCTACGGTTCTTGCTTTGCATCGCGGTGTTCCTTGTAGAACATCCTGCACCTTATTCGATAAGGAAAGGACCGAGATCCCTTCACCGGGAGTGACTCCTTTAGCAATAACTGGCAGATGCTACAACCCTCGGTTTGTCTTTTGATTGCTCCTATAGTTCTTGCTTTGCACAGTGATGTATATGATATATCCTGCACCTCATTCGACGAGGAAAGGGCCGACGATCCCTTCACCGGGAGTGACCCCTTTAGCAAAACTAGAAAAGCCTCAAAAACACTCCATTTTAAATCATTTGATTCTACAACGATATAAAGTTCATTACGCAAAGGGTTTTCTTAAAAACCTGTCGTAGCCCTCCGTCATTTCAGATAAGTAATAGTTAGTATTCGTGCTGCGTTTGTTGACTCAGTCAAGACGTAGTGTGCGGTAGCTGATTAGTGCTTATCTGCAAAGCATATGATGCGATTGGATTAGGGTAGTCGTGCGGCCTTGTTGACTCAGTCAAGGGTCGTGCGGGTGGGTTTAATTCAATTAGAAATGACGGGTTAAACTTTACTTGCGGTCTATGGTTTATTGACTCGGTCAAGGTCATAGATCGCTTGGGGCAAAATATTATCGGGAATTTCAAGTGTTGAAATTTGCAATGAGATTGCATACCTTCTATGAGATAGTTGGATCCCGATACCCACTGCGAGTAATTGTTACTCCTGGGAGACTTTTACACATTACAATTAGCCGATCAAGTAGGTGTCTAGAAAGGTGTCAACGGGGTTACGCCTCTGGGAAAACGGGGTTTACATTAATTAGGTTCGTGCGAAAGCACGGGGCACCTCCCTCAAAGTACCGACACTGGCCTGGCTGAAAGATTGGCGAACTTGTAGCGTGTAATTAATCCCGGCTAGTCTTTCTTTTTAGGGTTTGAAGGAAGATTTGATAAAAACAGTAGGAGCCATCCTGATTAGATAAAATAATAACCAATCTGATCTTGCAAGAGCGCACGCAGAGTGTTTTCTTCTCTCTCTCTCCTGGTAGCGACCATGTCACGCCTTAATCAAGATAATAAAAACGGATAAATTGACCGAACCCGCTTGTTATACTGAGCTGGGGAACGTTGGTCCCGCTCCAACTTATAAATGTTATAAGATAGAGCAGGAATTAGGGGATTACCAGAATTCCCGTGCCGCCCAAATGAAGAATGTGCATATGATGCATCTCCTTCGGGTGTGTTCGTTACAGAGAACTGTTTCTCAAATGTCCTTTACGTCCTGGGTATATGATACCGGATCAGGATCCCACATATGTAATATATTACATGGGCTACAGAAAGGTAAAGAACCGAGAACGGGTGATAAGTTTCATGAGGCAGAAAACGGGGCAAGTGTTGCAGCCAAGTCTGTTGGTCACTGTCACCCTGTATTACCAGAATACATTGATTCTGAACAAATGTTATTAGATACCGAACCTGATATACAAAATCATATCAGTCTCTTTATTAGATGAAGAAGGATATAATTTTGTATCGTTGGATAATGTTTTGAACATTTCCTATATCAAAAGTTGATCGGTTCAGGCACGTTATCTAAAAGCATTGATGTTCTAAATCAAACTACAGTTCTAAGTATACGGAACACACACAAGAGGAAGAGTTCAGAAATGAACGAATCCTTCTTGAGGCATTGTAGACTAGGTCATATTAATGCGACCCGACTAGCTGAAGTTACATTTAGATGCATATTTAAATCTGTTTGAATTTACATCTTATGAAACTTGCCAGTCATGTCACAGAGATAATATGACCATAGCTCCGTTTATTGGAAACAGAGAAAGAGTTAGTAAACTCTTGGGATGATACATGTTGATGTATGTAGATCCCCTGTCTACACATGCCAAGATTGGTTCTTTGTACTTCATTACATTCTCTGATAATCTCTCAAGATTCAGACATATGTTCCTGTTGAAACACAAGTCCGAACCTTTTGAGATATTCATAGAATATAAGTTAGAAGTAGAGAACCAAAATACGGGTATAAGTATTATGTCCTTTGATGTGATCAAGGAGGAGAATACTTGAGCACGGGATTCCTGGACTATTCTAAAGGAGAATGAAATTCTCTCTCAGCATTACTCCTCCGTATACACCATAGCACGATGGTATATCGGGGCGGAGCAATAACACCCTATGTGATATGGTGTGCTCTATGATGAGTACTATTGAGTTTCCTATTTCCTTTTAGGGAGTTATGCACTTATGAAGTTGCATACCTATTGAATAGGGTTCCGATCAAATCAGATACCTACCATTTCATATGAGATATGGAAAGGGAAGAACCCATCTCTTAAGTCAGTTAAGATTTGGGGTTGTCCGGCCTATGTCTAAAAGAAAAATCTGGACAAGCTCGAGGCAAGGTCAGTTACATAGATCTGGAAAAGTTCCAGCTATACAAACTGCAGCTGCTGATTTGGTAGAACCAAAGGATTCAATAGCAACCAACGAACCTCAGCCTCTCCGCCGATCTAGTAGGGTTCTTCACCCACTTGAGGGATACTTCGGTTTCTCTATGACAGTGGGAGCGAGGATTGCATCATGAGATGATGACCCAACTAGTTTCGGGCTGGCCATCAGGAGTAGGACTCTGTAAGAATGGCTGGATGCTTATCGATCTGAGATGGAATCCTTATACACCAACAAAGTATGGACTTTGGTTGCTTTATCTGAAGGGTTAAATCCCCATCAGGAGCAAGTATATCTTGAGAAGATTACTTGGTGTACATGGAAAAGTTGAGACTTTCAAAGCTAGACTTGTTAAAGGTTTGCATCATTGACCAAGTATGGGTTATGATGAGTAGCTATGCTTAAGTCCATCCAGATCCTACTTGCCACGGCTACATACCATGACTACGATATCTGGCGGTTGGGTGTCTTGACTGCTTTTCTAAATGATGATTTGGAAGAAAGCGTCTATAAGTACACAGTCAGAGGGCTTCGTAGACAGTGGGAGCAGCGGAAACGTATGCAAGATGTTTTATGTGATAAAGCAGGCATCGCGGAGTTGGAACATCTGTTTTGATGAGTTAGTCAAAGAGTTTGACATCATCAAAATGGTAGATGAACCTTGTATATACAAAAATGTAGTAGGGAGTATGGTGGTGATCCTCGTAGAGTACGTGGATGACATACTCTTGATAGGGAAGAAGTTTCCTATGCTACGCTCGGTCAATCTCCGCTTATCACAAAGATTCTCCATATAGGATAAAAGTGATACCTCCTAAATCCTTATTTTTGGATCTATGAGATAGATTTAAATGGATGTTAGGATACTTACAAGTTGTAGTGAGATGGTATCAATCGATCCTAGGGAGAATCACTGGAAAGGTTCCAGAGTGATAAAGATGACTGAATGTCAGTCGCAGGCATTGTCTTTACCCTCAGTGGAGGGACGGTATGTTGGAAGAGTTCCAAGCATGATACTGTGACATACTAGACGATTAAAGGCAAGATACATCGTTACCAATGATACTACCAAAGAGGAAGTCTGGGTGTATATTAGTTCATAAGATGAACTTCGTTCCTCCCATTGTGTGACAATGGAGTTGTGGCTTATGCCAAGGAACGCCCGTCCCATCAGTGATCCAGACATATTCTTAGGCAGTGTCACCTGATCATGGAGATATTTGATCTCCAGGGGATCGAGATTAGGAGAGCAGACTCAGAGGACAACACGGCGGATCCACTCACGAAAGGCCTTTTCCCAGAGAGAGACTTTTATGGGATGGTTGAGTATGAGATACTACAACCACTGCTATCAGATGACCCTAGTGCAAGTGGGAGATTGTTAGTTATATGTATGCCCTAGAGGCCATTACTATACATAGGATGTATATTGTAGTGGATGCTTGGACATATATAGGGATGACTTTCTTGCTCGATATGATAGTATGCTATCTGGTTACTCTTTACCTTAACGTGTACACTGATTGTCTCTCTGTTACATGTTGGTAAAGCCCTTAGGATGTGTACTTGACTACCTGGACTATGATGTAGATCATACTAGTGGGGACATGGTAGTCCATAAGTACATCCTTCAAAGTCCCTAGTCGTGGGTGTATCGAGACGGGGCATCGATATACCAGAGTAGACTAGCGTGTAGCTTCTCGACCCATACAGATGGGCGATGGATGATCCCATATCCATTGGTGTTTGACATCAGAGATGATATACGGGTGCTCAGTAGAGACTGGGTACACTGGACGGACTCGCCGAGAACTCCCAGATGGTATTATACCTTACGTCAGATGGCAGTTCTCTGGTGACACTGGTACAGGTTAGTCTGTAGACCCGAGATCGTCATAGAGTCTTGTGTGATTCCCACTGTGCTTTAATTTCCATCATACCACGTCCAAGAGGGCGTGCAAAAAGGTAGCTTTTGGGTACAGCCCCGAATCACATGGAGGCAATGAGCGATAGGAGGGGTTTCGTCTCTCCCGGTATAGGGAGTTGATGTTGCGCAGTGCTCGATTGGCTATAACAGGAAGTCCTTGGCCAAGGCAGCTTTAGGGATTTACTGGTAAGTGTTACCAGTAGTTTCTCGACCCGTTATGAGCCTCATATCGACACGACTTATCGAGTTATTGGGGTCTGACGTTTACCACCCCTAGACGAGATATGCGACATATCAGACGAACAGACCGGACTGTACGGTAGTGTTACTCGTTGGATTCACAGGAGTGTGAGCAGGCTTGCTCGTTGATCTTCTGATCGCTCAATACCCGGGTGGCCGTTACGTTTAGCAGACCGCTTGCGGCTTGTGGGTGTTTGATATGATCATCATCTACTGCCGGCGTATTGACGAGTCTTTAGAGTCCTACACAGGGGTTTCCTGGCTCAAGCGAAACGAAATAGGAGCGCATATGAGATATGTGCGGGACCGAGAATAATACCAGTATGTGATACTGTATTCTATTCTCGCGATTTATGACATTGATCGGTTGTATGCGATATAGCCGGGTTATCGGATCAAGTGTTGATTCGATAAGTTGTTACTATTGATATTAGTCGGTTATATGCGATATGACCGGATCGTTAAATCAAGTTTTGATTTAATGATTTAACGTATAATTATATATTTGATATATTACTTTACATTAACTAGTATTGGTTCACTTAAGATTGATTTTCTCACTTGAAAGTGTACATTGTTTATATGTGATATATGCAAGTGTACATGTTTGTATCATGCTTGATGATACAAACAAGTTGTGTGTATGAGATTTGAACCATATCAAGGTTGGATTAGGGTTTATTATTTTCCTAAACAAATAACAAAAGAGAGTGACTTTGGTCAAAGTTATCAAGCTTCATGAAGCTTGATGAACATTGACAAAGTCAACTCTTTTGTCATTTGTTCAAGATATTAGCTAACCCAACCCTTAACCTTATGCTATGGTTAATTCTCTACATGAGTTAAGCATGAGGGCTTAACTCAACCATGGTGCCATGATTAAAAGGATAAGTGTTCATATTATTCTTTTAATGGATATCATTCTTTCTTCTTCTTCATCTTCATCAAGCTTGAAAAAGCTTGCTAGCTCTAATGGCATCATGAGAAAAAGAGTGAGAAATCCAATTCTAAAGTGAACCCACTTCCTATTTCTTCATCCTCTACCACTTGCCATGTAGTATAGGGTGTTCTCTTCACAAAGTTTTCGACCGAGTGAAGGAATAGCTTGAGTTTGAGTCTCCCCGACGTAGATCATCTTCGGCCTCGAAGTCAATGACCTAGCCCGATCATTTCTCCGATGAAGCCGACGCTAGAGCCCGGGATCCGATGATCGCAGCGAGAGTACACCGTCACGGAGCTATGGAGGTGGAGGACCGGATCTACAAAGGTTGTATTTCCGTTTACCCTTTAGTTAAGTTGTTAACTAGTTTCTAGTTTCGCCTAAAATTCTAGTTAACGATCTAGTCTAGGGTTTCTCAGCACCGTAAAATTTTTGTTTGGCATGGTTGATGCCTTGTGAGACCTCCTTTGAGTGCCTAGGAACCCTACAACATCTACCAACGAGCTCATCGCCTGGCGTAGGCCCTGCATCTCTACCTCTAGTCTAGCGATCTGAGCTGTCATAGGGGGGAACAATCTGTCCTGGTACAACAGGAGTACTACTCGGATTAGTCATCGTCTCAGATGAATCAACTCGAATCTCGGCTCTCACGGCCGCTCTCTGCACCCTCGTAGTCCTTGGCGGCATGATGGCTGAAAAGAAGGTAGGATTCGATGAGGATATAGAAATCGAATCGCAAGGATGTATACAATCATGAGGGAATTTCAATCAATAAGTCCTAAGGTCGCTTAGGCGGGGTACCGTGTCGTGAGTATGCCGCGGAACATACACACGTTACGCTACCCTGCTGCAGCTACCTACTCCATCATACCAGGGTCATCCTACACTCCGAAAGGTAAAACCTACGCTCTGATACCAAGTTTGTCACGACCCAAAGTTTGGCCCGTGACCGGCACTTAACCACGTAACGTCTACAGGCGTAACGCGACTAAGTGAACCGAAAACCCAGAAATCAAACCAATAAAAGTATAGAATGTTATAAGTTTTAAATGAAAGCACTCACTAACATGTTAAGAAATCTAAGTAAACAATCACCAAGATAACAATATACGACGCCGTAGCGAAGATCAAGATCCACAAATAGGAACATCACAGATATAATAAACTGCAAGTACAGCCGGCTCACAACGAGCTCGACACCAGAATACAAATAATACACATCACCGTCCTCACACTGTCTCTAAGTCAATACATACATGGTAGATGGAGAATACTAGATACAACAATATACATAACTGAAAGATAAACAGATACCGCACAAAACCCACCTATCAGCAAAAGAGCTAGTACACCAACTATGGGGGTATCTGTGTCAAAAGATGCAAACACAGCCTGCCGCGACTACTCCGAAGGGCAACCTGCAACCACTGTGGCACAACGGGGGTGAGTTGCCAACTCGTGAATAGAGATAACATATAAAGGTAATCGCGAGCATGCACGTACTGCGCTACTCTATCATATGCCAACAGATGATATCAATATGTGAGGTAAGCAATATGTACAATAATCATGCAAGTCCTCTATCAGGTGATATAACTACAGGATGAGGTACAATAATAACTGCTGAGCATGGGCAATATAAGATCTACACGGAATGTCAAAGTGGAATATATAATCGGTGTCCATCAATGCACCCAGGTCCCCCAAATAGCTCAGGCGCCGGCACTCTCATCGGCCCTCAAATCTTGTAAATCTCTGAGAATCCCGAGTGCCCAACATCGGCACCGAAATATCATAAATACTCGTGTCCAGCATCGACACGCAAATCCTCATCCATCGGGCCCCGTCAGTCCGGATCAGCCCATGGGCTCCGTCTGCGGTATCGGCCCTCGGCCCCGGCAGTACGGATCACCCCACATCCATCTATCGACTCTGATCAGTATCCTCCGGATAACTGTCAGGTCCAACCAATCACCGGTAGGTAGTAGTCCCTCTGCCAGGCTCACCGTCTACTACACAGCGAAACCGTTCTCGCCCCGGGGTACCATACCGGGTCCACCATGTACCTGTAATCGGCCTCAACCAGCTCCTCGATTCGGGTTCACACATATCACTCTAGCATCGAGGAAACACATGGTGGATGCACCGAAATATCATATCAAGGGAACCGGGTTTTTAAATTGATTGCATATTTGAAATAGCCACGGTTCCCAAATCCAGAAATCACATATAATCCAAACCAATATGCAAGTTAGTGATCCGATATGATATGTGCATCAAGTATGAATAGCATGTCAAGTCACATAAAGATAAGCTACAACATAATGATCCGATGTGATATGTGCATCAAGTATGAATATCGAGTCAAGTCACATAAAGATAAGCTACAACATAATGATCCGATGTGAATTCTACAGTGTGAGTATCATGGCAATTACTAACGGTGTGTGTGTAACATGCATGATAGTGCTCGTGCAACCTGAACCGTTAGTAATGGTGCGGTGTTCTACCAATTCTAGTTTATATCCAAATAGCGGGGAATGCAGTATGCACTAAATAGTAACCATGAACAGTCAATGTATACAAAGGAAACTATAAGGTCCTATCAGCCCTGACGTAGAATGCCATGCGGGCGATATCCCCGTAGATGTGAAATCTACTCACCGTAGTCTCTCGCTAGGTATAGCCGACGACTTGTTCCCCTCATTCGCGGCGCCCGTCGTACTCGCCTGCGAATCCTATAATTTTACAACATATCACTCATAAGCTCAAAACCGTACAAACACGACATTTAAAGCCAACTAAAAACCCGTGCCGCAAACCAAGCGCGCGTGTGCGCGATACGCTAAAACGTGTGATTACGCGCCTGAAGACACTCCGACGCGTCGCGATACGCAGAAACCCCAAACCCACACACACGTATCATGCGTGTCGCGAAAGATTAAAAATACGGGAAATAGGGTATTCTACTCCAGATTTTGATACAGATTTTGATACAGAACTGATCTTATAAAAATATATATACCAAAATACTCCACATAGCAGCAGACTCCAGTGACCCAAACCCCAACTCCCAACTCCCCCATCTGGCCGCAAATTGCGGCCAGAATGATTATTCCGGCGGCCTCACTTGGGAATTGGGCTCCCAGGTTTGGTGTGTACACCCAATACCCCCTGTGTATGCTACAGTAACGTCTAGTTTCACTCTGAAATATCTCGGGTAGCAGCAGATCCTACAGGGCCTTAATTCTAGTTAAAATCCACACTTTTGCACAAAAATCAAACTTTAGGGTATTTTTCTGAAATCTGAAACAAACCTAAGTCTAAACCCACACTAATAACTCAATAACAAGCTAATCAAGCCACAACAACATAAACTTTAACATATTACCACTAAATCCCTTCAATAGCACTAAAATTGCACAAAAAGGTGATATTTTGAAACTAAACATGCAAGTTATGGAAAAAGAGGTTAAGACATGAATTTATACCTTCAAATGACCTTATAAAACACCAAAAGTCCAGCTCCTCTCTCAGGTGTGCAGATTTGCCTTTGAACACCTCAAAAACCTCAATTTTTCATGGTTTTGTGATGGAAAATGTGTTGATTTGTGTAGGGTTTTGTTTGGGGATCAAAGGGAAATGAAAAGAGAAGAGAATATGGAGAAAAATGTGGGGGGGGGGTTTGCTGCTGGAATTGCTGCTGGATTTCAGAATGAGGGAAAGAGAGAGAAGAGAGAAGAAAAGGGGTCAAAAGTCAAAGTTTCATACCTAACACCATGCTCATTTGTTTATTGGATTTGAATTATAAAATGGGGTTTTGGTTTTAGATAAAAGGGTGGGGGAAGAATAACAACCATGCAACACAAGAATGGTTAACATGCAACCCAAAACCCTAAGTCCCAAAAATGCTAAGTGTGCAAGTGTACACTACAAAGAAATTTTTTCCAATTTGCTAACACGACTAAATATAACTAATAATCCTATGAACACAATTATAAAAACATGCACGAATACTAATTATCACGAAAACATTCTAACGGAAATTCAAAGTGTTACACATACCTTCGCGACTCGCTGGTTTCCGTAGGCCCGACCTATCCCTCCCTGATCGAGAGGGAACTTCATCGCCAGGTGGTAGGTCGATATCTGGGCCTGGAGGGAGTTCAGCGTCGGGCGGCCGAGGAGGACGTTGTAGGCCGATGGGACCTTTGCTACGATGAAGTCCACAGGCAACGTACGAGTGCGGCTGGGCTCCCCGACGTTGAATTGCAGGGTGACCACCCCTTCCGCTGGGATGGAGTGGTTGGTGAACCCTGAAAGGACGTAGGATGTCGGTTTCAAGTCTGCTGGGGTGAGCCTGATTGGTTTGATTTAGCGTGCTTGCGCTTTCTAAAAGATAGATCAAAAATATTTGTAACCGCAATCAAGAACGGCGTCGCTTTGCAGCTAGCCGGTGAGTACGGGTCGGTCCACAGGGACGGGTAAATTCCTTTTATGTGTTTTAACGAGTTGATTATATTTGTAGTTTTGGGTTGGTTTATAAAAATCTAAAGACTGGATTTAATTAATTTAATTAAGAATCTTGCTAGGGTTAGGATTAGGGGAAGTTTTGGAAATTAATGATTTTCCTCACCGCTTTCAATACCTTCCTTTTTTAGATCTATTAGGTGTTAAGTTAATTATCAATAAATTGGATACAAATCTTTTGGGAAGATGTTTCTTCCTCTAGATTTGTACCCTACCTTTGTTGATAATTATCCTAACCTTCACGGAAAACGCGCGGAACCGGCCCTTTATACTACGGTTCATCGTTACTTCGAAGGGTAGGATGCCGCAGGGAGCGGTTGTGCTCGTATGCGTGAAGTTCTAATTCATTAGGTGAAGGTAGCATTGAAAGGGGCGAGAGATTTCATCTCTCAACCCTTTCCCTAAGGCTAACCCTAACAAGCGAGGAGACTACTCACTCATTAGGGGAAGAGAAGACATTAAAAGAATAAAAGAAAAACACTTACTAATGGTGATGGCTCCCTCCAAACGATAAAGAACAGATCTGAATGTCACTTCCAGAATTTCTGAATTTTATTTATTGAAAAGAGGCATAAGAAAATACAAGGTCTTGGGTTCTATTTATAGGACATAGAAACCCTAGGGCAACAATTGCACCGCATGTCTAAAGTTACAAATATACCCCTAGAAAATCTTTCCACAGCCGCCAAGGAGTTATGGTAAAATTTTAATTGCGCAAGGGCACAGGAGGGCCGTGGATCCGCCGCGTTGGTGGGCTTTGGGCCGTGGATCCGCGGCCCAATGATGAGATCGTTGGATTATTTCTTCTGGGCTTCTTCTGGTTTTACTGGGCTTCTTGATTATTTATTCTTTTCATCAGTTGGGCTTCTGCAGTAATTCCAGATTTTCAGTGAACTCTTTGCATTGGATCTTTTAACCGTTTTTCTTGCAAATTTGGATCTTGCGTCGCCTTGTTGATGGTGAACCGTTCTTCTGCTGGGCTTTACTAAGATCCTCCTAATTGTTGGTCAAAAGTCCTTCTTTGTGTCGTCTTTTGTGTTTTTCACTGTTTTTGCTCCAACAACCTGTAACCTGTAACATGTAGCAGACATGGGTCAAAAGCACCTGTTTTTATTGTAAAATGCATAAGAATGGGGAATACAAAATGCAATAATATGTTATGAACAAATACCCCCAAACTTATCTTTTGCTCGTCCTCGAGCAAATTATTGTTTTATTCTCTACAAAAATCCTAACCGCACTTTCGCAGGGAAACGCGATTGCACTGAGCTCGTGCAACAAGCCGTTAAACCTCTAGGTGTCCCTAGTAGGAGGAGTGTTGTCTCCTGAGGGTTTTCAGCGGATACTACCCACAAAATCCTATCAATTTGGCTTTTCAACTTTTGTTCTCTAATTAGGTTTTCTAACAAGGAAATCTATTATCGTCGACCCGCAAATTATCCACCCGTATTCTTCACACTTCCTCATCATTTAACTTAGAATTATATATATCCTATAGACTTACTTAGCTTTCGGCATTTCCTAAGTTTTCCTTCTAGGGTTACATCTCCACTTAGGAATTTCTATCAACTCTACTAAAGATACAAGTTCTATTCTTCATTCCTTTCTCTTATCTAAACTCTAATCACATATCCCCACGTGTGTGTAAATATCACCCCTACACTTGGAAATTCAAATCAAGCAATCGTACTCCCGTCCATTGTCCAAAGCACTTGTGAAATTTCGCTTTCACATCCTTCATGCGACTGTTAATACTTCTTGAGGTACCAACAACCGATTACAAGATGCGTTAGCACTTTAAGGCGTACTTCCTAGTTTTGCAACACCCAAGGCTTTTAGCAGTGGCTCCCAAACCAGTTGGTCTAAGGCACTAGGTGATGAAGCACCCTCGCTAAATATTTTTCTATTTTTACAGTCTTAAGTAATCACAAAAACCAGTGTCCATTTTTTTCTTTATCCACTTTTTTTTCTCTTTTTCATTGTGCTAAGGACTTTAGACAAGAGTATTTCAAGGTCTCTTCTACTAATCCAAGTTTCAAGGTGCGTGTTTGTGCAAGTTGTAGGGTATACATTTTCAGAATCTAGACTTAAGCTAGGAACTATTTTTCAAACTTATACTCTAATAAGAACATCAATACTCTTCCCTCATTTTGACTTAGCCCAAGTAGTGAACCCAAAATTTGCCTATTTCTAAATAAACTACAAAGACATATACTTTCTACCGTTAAACTTTAAAGAATGTTATTTTTAGGGTTTTTAATTTACTAAGTCTAAGATCTAGTTGTTCCTAACCAGTTAACCTATTTGTCAAACTCAAGTCAATTAGCCAAAATTGAATACATAATTTTTATAATTTTTGAAATTTTTCAATTTTTATGGGTTTTCAAATAAGTATGCAAATGCAAAAATATGTACATATGAATGCGAAGGAAGAAGACTTACCGAGCATACCCCCAAACTTGAACTTGACAGTGTCCTCACTGTCATGCTAAACCAAGAGGGTCAAAATACCGGCACTCCCCTGTTTATTGAAAAACAAAAATATATACAAAAAGACCCTCCCTCAAACTTCATTTAAACTATGTTAGACTGCCAAACTTTGCATAGGCCAAAAGTCAACACCAACCAGTTGAAAAATTTATCAGTAAAGAGTATGGGTTGGTGGAAGAGTAAGTTGTGGTGGTCCGCAAAGAATTGGGGAAGATAGAAGTAGTGGTATGGAAGGTGTGGAGGTAAATATACAGGTGATGGTGATGCATCGAGACGAGAATGTAAATGATCAGCAATCAGTGGAGTGTTGGCATTCTCGTACCGTATTAAAAGAAATGGGGGTATTTCAACTTCTAAGGGCGGAAGTTGACTCACCACAATACCCCCAAGATGTTCCTGTGGATCCTCTATTGACATGGCATCATCTATCAATTGTGTATGATATTCACTTATGAGGGAACTGATCTCTTCGATGTCCGCCATAGTCCAACTGAAAACTTGCCGCCTATCTTGTAAGACTTTTAAAATAGCGTTCTCTTGCTCGACGGCTAGAGGGGATGATATGATAATGGGAAAAGTCTCATTCTCACCTATGTAAGCAAATCTACGGTGAGACGGCAAGGACATGAGTTCGAATTTCTGAGGTGAAAGAACCATTGCGGAATCTACCTCGAACTCAAAGGACTCCAACACAGGTTCGAAATCACTGCAAACAACCGATTCGGATGGTTTGACTGACTCATCCAAAAATTCAAACGACTCATATTCGGGCTGTGAGTCGTCGTCATCCGAAAAAGTGAAACATTCATAATCAGCATCGGTTGTGTCAACGGTAGTAGGCTCAAGGAGGGACGCACTAGTGGCGTCAAAACTGTTTTCATCAAATAGGAATCTTTCAAGCTCGCAGTCCTCCTGCGTGATTTCGTGAATAGAGCAAACTTCTCGTGTACTAGCTTTAGGCACGGGGGGCAGACTTCCCATCTTATAAATATTGAACTCACTAGACCTCTTTCCGAAGGATAGAGTCATGGATCCATTGCGACAATTTATTACGGCATTGGAAGTGGCCAAAAATGGTTGACCAAGAATCACCGGAATTTGGTTTCTTGGGTTAGCAACAGGTTGTGTATCCATAACGATAAAATCAACGGGGAATATGAATTCCCCGACTTTGATCAACACATCCTCTAGTTGACCCCTTGGATAGGTGATTGATCGATCAGCCATTTGGAGAGTGCAACGAGTGGGCTTCAACTCTCCAACCCCTAATTGTTCGTACACGGAGTAAGGAATCAGGTTAACACTAGACCCAAGATCTAAGAGTGCTCGATTAATGTTCTTATCCCCAATTGTAATTGAAATAGTAGGACAGCCGGGGTCCTTTCGTTTTTGGGGTAAGGTTTGATGGTGGTTAATAGCATTGCTCACTGCACTAGCCACTAGCACTTTCTTGGGTACTTGAGATGCCTTTCTCTTCGAGGTGCATAAGCCCTTTAAGATTTTCGCGTATGAAGGGACTTGTTGGATAGCATCCAAGAGAGGTATATTTATGCTAACCTGCTTAAATATCTCCACAATCTTTTCTACTTGTGCATTTGGTTTATTAGGACTCAACCTGTTTGGAAATGGTGCATTTTGAAAGTTAGTTGAGTCAAATGTTTGTGGAGTAGCATGTGGAGTAGGAACGGATCCCGGTGTAGATGTGTTCGTGTTGTGAGAAATAGGTCCGTTCGAGTCAGAAGAAGTAGAGCCGTGTGAAGGGTGAAGAATAGGCTCTAAAGAAAAAGGTGAAGAAGGAAGTGAAGAAAATGAAGAAGGGGAAGAAGAACCACCGGCGGGGATGTCATCATTAGTTTCCACATTATTTTGCAACTCTCTTCCGGATCTCAACGTGGTCACCGCATTCACATTGTGATTGTTATATGCGTTTTGTGTGTGACCGGGATTGGGCAATGGTTGAGATGGAAGCTTTCCCTTTTCTCTCTCGCTCAACGCAGCAGTTAATTGTGCAATTTGTGCCTCAATAGATTTGATACTTTGATCGTGTGAGGCATTGTTATTCAATAAAGATTGAACATAACTTTCAAATCTTGCTGCGGATTCTGTAGTTTGCTTAAGAAATGCATCTAGACTCTTTTCAAGCGAGGTAACCTTATCATCATTTGGTTGAGCCAAATTGTTCGTTTGATTTGTATAAGGTTGTTGTTGGAAAGGTTGCTGTATTTGAGTTTGTATGGGTGCTTGTTGTTGTTGTGGAGGAGCTTTTTGAAAATTGTTATTCCCTTGGACTTGTTGATTTTGGTTCCAAGCGAAATTTGGGTGACTCCTCCACCCCTGATTGTATGTCGAAGAGTACGGATCGTTTCTTTGTCTTTGCTGGAATGCAGCATTGACTTGATCCTGCCCTTGAATGGGTGCATTATAAGGGCACTCTTCAGTTAGATGTGATGGGTTCGAACAACAAGCACAAACAGTTCGTGTGGGTAGAGTAGGGGCAGGATAAGTCGATGAGATTTTGGTCTCAATGGCTTCTAGCTTTTTCATAAGTGAGGCCATCTCGGCCTTCATAGCAATCGACATATCTATTTGATGTATGCCTGCCCTAGATTGACCAACTGAAGAAGATGATGTGGTCTTGGTACTCTCCCACTGAATTGTTTGCTCACTTAGGTCCTCAAGAAACTGCCAAGCTTCGTCGCTAGACTTGGAGAGAAAATGACCTTGACAAATTGTTTCTAGCAACTGCTTCGTTGCTGCGTTCAATCCCTCGTATAAAGTTTGGCAAAGTTGCCACTTTTCTATCCCATGATGAGGGCATTGAACAAGTAGGTCTTTAAATCTCTCGAAACACTTCCAGAATGGTTCGGACGGAAGCTGTGAAAATTGTATAATCTCATTTCGGATTTTAGCAGTTTTATGATGAGGATAGAACTTTTTCAGAAAAGCTCTCACAAACTCGTCCCAATTTCTAATGGAATGTGATGCGGTGCTGTATAGCCACTTCTCGGCTAGGTCACATAAGGTAAAAGGAATGACCCTTAGCCTTATTGCATCATCACTTAATTGGGTTGTCTTCATCATGGCGCAAACGTTTTGGAATTTAGTAATGAAAATATATGCATCTTCGGATTCCAAACCATGAAATTTAGGCAGCATATTGATGAAGTGTGGTTTTATTTCAAAATTATCCCCATTTGCCGGTGGGAGGGAAAGACAAGTGGGAAGGGCGGCGCGGACGGGGTAGAAAAGATCCTGGAGCGCGACTCGTGCGGGCGCTTCGACAGGCGGGAGATTCGGGTTATTCGCACCTAACGGAGGTGGAATCATTCCCGTCGTTAAGGTATCATTAGGGTTGAATCCCGACATACCTTCGAAAGAATGTGATGGTGAAAGTGAAGAAGTGGACAAGATTTCGACTTCGGAGTCGAAAGGTTCGTCGGTCGGTACCAACGAAACACGGACTAATCGGGCGCTAGGGTCCCTAGTCCAACCGGACATACACTAAAAGGGTTAGTGTAGTCGAGAGATGAAAGACAGAATGTGAAGGTAAGAAAACGAACTTTGAGAAGAAGTGGTGTAAGTGAGTGCAAAGATTCTTTAGCGACAAGTTACAAGTTTTGAAAAGATTTACCTTTTTCTTATTAAGTGAGCTTTTGCAAAAAGATTTTGAAAAGAGACTAGTGACACAACTGCAATTAACCACACATGCACAATCAGGCCTAGATCTAGGGTCGCCTAGGTCAGCTAGACAGCTCCTAACTGTTCCAAAGGGCTAGAGATAGAACCTCAAACCGCCTCTTCACGGACAAGTACGGCCAGGTAAGTGGGAAGGAACCACCACTACAGTGGGCCTAATTAAAAACCACTAGCCTAGTCACCGCAATGTCGGTTAGGATAAACGGCCGATGCCTATACTAGTCCTCTGTCCTATTGAGCTCGACGTCC
The DNA here is from genome assembly GCA_030015575.1 of Agapanthus africanus. Classification (NCBI taxonomy): domain Eukaryota; kingdom Viridiplantae; phylum Streptophyta; class Magnoliopsida; order Asparagales; family Amaryllidaceae; genus Agapanthus; species Agapanthus africanus. The sequence goes on along the minus strand of CM057339.1, from coordinate 583,483,122 downwards.
TTAGGGCTGAGTCTAATATTTTTTAGATTAAAAGTGGTCAATGCTGATGCTTTAAGTGATTTCTGGGGTCCTGGGAAGGGTAATGAAATCCCCACCCAATCTGAATTGGTCAATAGCCCCTTAAAGTCAGATTAAAGTATGCAAAGCAGTAAATCACTTGCAATCAATTTGCTTTTAAGCGCGGCGCAAAGAATCCTGCAGAAAATCAATTATTGGAAGGGGGAAGAAGATTTTTAGCGCGAGAATCCTGCAGAAGATTTTTACAGAGAAATATATGGGAGGTTGCAGAGGGGAGAGAGAAAAATCAAACCAGAAAAATTTCGTATGCTGATGTGGCCAGGCAAGCGCGGATCCGCGGCGGGAAGCCCTAGTTCGCGGCGGAAGCGCGGCACTGTGAGGAGATCCGGTTCTCAAAAAATTTGTACTGCTTCTCTGTCCAATTTCTCCTCTGTTTTGATGTTCGCTTTTCTGTTTTGACCCTCTGTAAAATTCCAGATCCGTCAAACCTGCAAAGATTCACAAAGAGTACCCTTCAAATAATAAAAGATGATATTTTTTTTATATTTTTGATTTTTCAGATTTTTATGATTTTTTTAGAATTTATATCAACCCGAAAATTCACAAAAAGAAAGATTACGCCGTCCCCGGCAACGGCGCCATTTGATTGGTTTGATTTAGAGTGCTTGCGCTTTCTAAAAGATAGATCAAAAATATTTGTAACCGCAATCAAGAACGGCGTCGCTTTGCAGCTAGCCGGTGAGTACGGGTCGGTCCACAGGGACGGGTAAATTCCTTTTATGTGTTTTAACGAGTTGATTATATTTGTAGTTTTGGGTTGGTTTATAAAAATCTAAAGACTGGATTTAATTAATTTAATTAAGAATCTTGCTAGGGTTAGGATTAGGGGAAGTTTTGGAAATTAATGATTTTCCTCACCGCTTTCAATACCTTCCTTTTTTAGATCTATTAGGTGTTAAGTTAATTATCAATAAATTGGATACAAATCTTTTGGGAAGATGTTTCTTCCTCTAGATTTGTACCCTACCTTTGTTGATAATTATCCTAACCTTCACGGAAAACGCGCGGAACCGGCCCTTTATACTACGGTTCATCGTTACCTCGAAGGGTAGGATGCCGCAGGGAGCGGTTGTGCTCGTATGCGTGAAGTTCTAATTCATTAGGTGAAGGTGGCATTGAAAGGGGCGAGAGATTTCATCTCTCAACCCTTTCCCTAAGGCTAACCCTAACAAGCGAGGAGACTACTCACTCATTAGGGGAAGAGAAGACATTAAAAGAATAAAAGAAAAACACTTACTAATGGTGATGGCTCCCTCCAAACGATAAAGAACAGATCTGAATGTCACTTCCAGAATTTCTGAATTTTATTTATTGAAAAGAGGCATAAGAAAATACAAGGTCTTGGGTTCTATTTATAGGACATAGAAACCCTAGGGCAACAATTGCACCGCATGTCTAAAGTTACAAATATACCCCTAGAAAATCTTTCCACAGCCGCCAAGGAGTTATGATAAAATTTTAATTGCGCAAGGGCACAGGAGGGCCGCGGATCCGCCGCGTTGGTGGGCTTTGGGCCGCGGATCCGCGGCCCAATGATGAGATCGTTGGATTATTTCTTCTGGGCTTCTTCTGGTTTTACTGGGCTTCTTGATTATTTATTCTTTTCATCAGTTGGGCTTCTGCAGTAATTCCAGATTTTCAGTGAACTCTTTGCATTGGATCTTTTAACCGTTTTTCTTGCAAATTTGGATCTTGCGTCGCCTTGTTGATGGTGAACCGTTCTTCTGCTGGGCTTTACTAAGATCCTCCTAATTGTTGGTCAAAAGTCCTTCTTTGTGTCGTCTTTTGTGTTTTTCACTGTTTTTGCTCCAACAACCTGTAACCTGTAACATGTAGCAGACATGGGTCAAAAGCACCTGTTTTTATTGTAAAATGCATAAGAATGGGGAATACAAAATGCAATAATATGTTATGAACAGAGCCCCATGCGCTGAAAGCAGTCGTGGAAGAGGATGTCTGCTGAGTTGCCCGATTCGACAAGTATCCGGTGGAGCTCGTACCAGTGGATTCGGGTTGTGATCACCAGAGTGTCATTGTGGGGCATGGATATGCCGTGGAGATCCCCGTCGCTAAAGGTGATAGGCTCGTGGTCCCTGGCCTTTTTGCTCGGGCGGCCGTTGGCCTCCATTGCCGGCGTGGGGTGCTGAGTCTCGCAGGCGTTCGGCTGTCCCCTTGTCGTCATGACCATAGTTCTTAATGGGTCTCGGTTCCTTCCGGGGAGATCCTTTAGGCCCCGTGGTGAGGTTGCCTTCGAGCTGCCTTTGCGGGCCTCGTGGGCGCGACCCCGTAGAGGGAGGAGGCCCCGGTCATGCCTGGAAACAGACGAGCCGACCGCCACCGCCCAGGTAGGGACAGGGTTGCGATGAGGCTCGAGGCGAGGCTCTTCAACGCGGGACCCCGAGGTTGGCTGGGACGGGTCGAGGGATCGGCGATCGCTGGGGTTTGCGAGGCGGTGGCCGGCGGAGGGGTTGAGGACATTCGGCGGAAGTCCACCCGCGCCTCCGTTGAGGGGGAGGCGGCGGCGGGTGTTTGGATCTTCAAGGTGATCGCTTGCCATGTGGATGGAGATCGGAAGGCCAACTTTGTTTTTTGCGAAGTTTCGTTTCCCACAGACGGCGCCGACTGATGGAGGTCCTTTTCGGGTCTCCGTCAGATGTTGTCTTCCGTCGATCTTCTGGTGGATCTTGGAGGTGATCTCCTGTTGCGTGTGGGTCTCAATTGGTTTTGAGAAGATTGGTGATTTTGAGGAGTCTACGCTGAGTACCTGCAAAGAAGTCCCGGGGTGGTTTGGTACCACCGAGGACCCTCCGACGATCAAGTTAGCACAAGATCCGAGCAGAGTAACGGCTAAGTGGGGTGAAAAGGGCTTACTTGACCCCTCTGTGATGGAGGTTTATATAGTGGCGGCAGCACGCAGCAGCAGGCGCGAGAATCTCGCCGGCAGTTACGCTCCTGACGTCACGCCCACGTAACGAGCGGATCGCCCGTTAATGGGGATCGTGATGGCGTGGAACATGGAATGTTGCCGGCGGAGAATCTGCGCATGACGAGATTTGCGGAGTGGCGGTTACGCCTGTGAGTGGTGAGGTTGGTCGGTCGGAGGGACCGAGGAAGAAGGCTTCGGCAGGAGAGCTCGGGAACGAGCGGGGGGGGGGGGGGGCGAGATATCTTGGTCCTGTGGTAGCTCGGGGGCGAGCTGAGAGGCCGAGGAAGCCAATTCGCAGGGGCTCTGAGTTGAGCCAGCTTGTGCTTGCATGTCGGGTACAGGGGTGGCCTGGTCGGCCCCTGCGGGCCCTTTTTTCTGAGTTCCGGGACACGTCATCTGTCACGTGTCATGATATGCGAGGTCGCCAATATAGAGCATCATCACAAGGCGAGTTGAGATCACCCTGGGTTGGGACACATGCCCAAATATAATATCGAAAAAGAAAAAGAAAAAAAAATAGAAAATCAAAAGAAAGGGCAAAAGCGAAAGGGCCGCTCCCTCTTGTTCCCACTTACCCTTTTGGAATCTGACGCCAATAGCCCTCCCGAATCCTCCGCCACAAGAATTGGTGGCTCAAAATCCTCTCAACTGCTGACTCGGACGCTGACCTGGCACCTCCCACCTCTTCTTTTCTTCCCATTTTGGGATCTTTGCTCTTTCCTCTTTTCTTCACAACATTAGCTGCTCTTCTTCTTCTTCACTTTCTTTCTTCTCTACTTGTAAATTGAGAAAAAAGAGCCATGGTTGATCTCAGTGAGACCGCCATCGAGATCTCGGATGCGGATTCTTATCCTGTACCCGACCCGATTGATGATCAGAAGGTGAGAATCGAAAGAAAGATCCAACCTTTTCTAGTCTTTACATATATTTTTGTCATCAAAATCCTTACTTTATTGTTTCTGATTAGTAGTTCTGTGATGTAGATGATGGGTAATTTTTATATTAGTTGATTGATTATTAAATCCAATGATTTGTGGCAGTAGTTAGGTTCAGATTGCTGGTATAGAGTGTAAGAATTGGGGTTCTTGATTGATTGTAAATTTGGTGTGGGCTTTATGTTGGTCACATGAAGTATGTAGATCTGAATGGAAGAGATTGAGAAATTGTTTGATTGAAGAGTTAGGTCATGGCTGTTTGTTTAGGATTTTAATCTAGAAGCTTCGTAATAATCTTTAGGCTTTTAATCTAGAAGCTTCATAAACCGGAAAGTCTAGACTTTGCCTTTGAAATGATATCTAGGGCTTAATCTTGAAATTTCTAGCTTTTCAATAATTCTAGAAGCTTCTCTAAATATTTTATGTAATCTAGAATACCTTTGAAATTGAAAGCGAATTATATAAGACTGCTAGAAGGCTAGAATTGCTTTATTGATCAGAATGTTAGGCAATCAAGAAATATGTCCAAAAATAATTAAATGCAGCTGAAATGAGAATGTTGTAATGGCTGAGTGGTAATACTCTAAAAGATAAGATAAGAAATGAGTGTATCTATAAGAAGTTGGAGGTCTCTTCTATTTGGAATAAGCTAATGGAGAATTTATTGAGGTGATTTGGACATGTGCAATAAAAACTATTAATGCTCCATTTAGGAGAAATAACAAAACTATTGTTAATAAGGGTGACAAGGGTTAGTGATAGACCTAAACATATATGGATAGGTAGTTGAAAAAGATATGATATGTTCATTGCATATTTAATTGGAGATGGCCCTTGACAAAGTAGAGAAGAAGGAACAAGTTCATATAGCCGACCAAGTAAATTTGGGATAAAGGCTCGTTGTTGTTTTCTAAAATATTTATATAGCATACATGTCGGATGTGTTTAGTGTAGAATATTCTACATAATCCTTGAATTCTCCAAAGAACTTGAGAATGTTCAAATTGTTGTTGATCTCCAACTTCCCCCTCGACAACTTCTCTAGTTGAAAATTCAATGTTTCCTTTTTTCTACCTTCTTGAAGCACCGCTTTGAATTTTCTTGTTGTTGTAAGAAGCCTCGAGCCAACAGTCGCATCTTCCATCTCTTTATTGATTCATCTAATCGTGCCTTGATTATATAGACGCATATGTATCAAGTAAGCTTTTCTTCCTTTGGCTTTTGCATCAATGGCCGTTGCCCATGTTCGCTAAATTAACGCTTTCATTACTTCTTCCTTTTTCTCCCAATATTCCTCTCAAGCTTCCTCCAAAGTGAATAGCCTCGTTACTTTGTCTTCAGCAATGCATGCATTCGCTTACTTTAGTTTTTGCGTTGGCCTTTCAATATTATCTCCACACCTTCTTTCATTTAACTTGGACAATCTTCTTATAATGCCGTATGATAAACACCTAAATACAAAGAACTCTTCTCCTTTGGTGATTTAAGAGAGCTTGTCTTTGCTTCTTGTCTAGGAAGGTCTTTTCCTTGCTTTGGCTCCCCCACCTTCTCTTGCAGCTTAACCTCTATAGAGCATGGAATAATATTTTCTTGTGTTGCCTACCATAATCAATCTTCTTTGCCCATAATATTTCTTGATTTGTAGCAACTTCCAACTTTCTTCCTAACCTTCGTGTACTGCACATTATTCTCCTCTTTTTTCCGACTGGTTGTCATCTAAACATTTAGAAGTTATATTGGAACAATCTATATCTTCTCATAGTTGCTCGAACCGATATCGTCGAAAGCTTCTATTGTCATCGATCACATGGATTAAGCATTCTAAGTCACTGATTCAGTCTTCATCATAGTTGACTGCTTTGGTCTTAGATATGACCACAATTGTTGCTTTTGTATCAATCAATATCGAGGTTAGAGCTGCATCACCGACCTCTTTATATGGCATGCTTTCTCCTTGCTAGTGAGGAATTTTTAAAATCACACTCTCCTCTACTATACAATGCCTTCTTGATTGCAAACGATGCTTCGAAATCTATTCTTCTTCACTTTCTTCGTTGTTTGATGTCGCACATTACCTTCTTCAACCGTCTGTTTTTTTTATCAACATTCTTGTAGCTTCTAAATATTTCTAAAAGCTACTCTACAATATTTAGATAGCATACATGTTCCATGTGGTGAATTGTAGAATATTATTAAAAAAATTATTGTATTTCTTCACAGAGAACTTAAGAATGTTCTTATATTGTTGATCTCCAACACTATGAACAATATATTCTCATCTCAACCTTCATAGGGTTTTAGGAGAGTAGTAAAAGGATTCGGTTGATCCTAATCAAATAGACACTTACAATACTAAAATGCTTATGCGTCATTCCTGGATCTTAATGATACCAAACCTGACCCTACACCGAATGCAAACTCAGTAAGTTTAATAACATGTGGAATAGAAGTCATGATCCCAACAATTTATGAGTCATTCCATGGTTAATTTAAGAGCGAGAAAACTTGTAATGTCATCTCATAAGCATGTGTATAGTAGTGGGCCAATACCAAAGAGAAGCAAAATGATGAAAAGTACAATAAACCTTTTTGCGGGTAATAGACATGCATCCTTTTCTTCCATTTAGCTCTGATTGAGGCCATGTACTCAATTAAATTTAAAACCAATACATATTTCAAACGGACTCCATCCATGTTTCTCTAGCCATGTCTAGGTCTTTTACCTCCATTAACTATAGTTTTATCGCTCGAAACTTACGCCTTAATAGCTTTCACTCACTAAAACAAAATTTCATCAGGTTTCCTTCATTTTATCCTTTATGCTAGCTTGCACAAACTTCTTGTTGATGTGCGCATTTCTTATACCATATCTTAGAGTATTGTCAATCATCTACTCAACATTCCAAACGAGTGACAGATCTGAAAGAAGGAAAAAAGTAAAGGTGTGTTTTGTGTTGCTTTTGCTTATGTATACCTTCTGTTTTGAGTTTTATGAGATTTTATCAAGATAGATCTATATTTAATAATATTATTGGTGAATGTTTTGAAGTGAATGGATATATTGGAGATAGATGAAGAATGGAAAGCATTAGAGAGAAAGATTGGAAAATTTGGAGAGCGGAACAGATATTTTATCTGTGGACTCTCTGTTTTTACTGTCAAGATAAGCCAAATGCTCTAGTTTCCTTGAACCACCTCTTATCAACATATGGTTTTTATCTTATAATCTCTTAGTGAAATTGGCCTACCAAACATCATTTTTCTTTCCCAAGAAAAGGTACTTATTTGCTCCGAAAGTGGTGAAACAATTGCTCATAAGTAATAGCCGTGTGTTTTACGTAGGCTGCACCTTATATAATAAACCTCAATCAAATCATCTTGTATTCAGTGAAGTAATCATAATCTTCATCAGTTATCCTATTATTGGCCCCAGAAATAATAATGGTTAAAACCTGACCCCTATTTTTCTAATCAATAATAACTGTCTGCATTAAATTGAAATAGCTGACTAAAACAAAAAAACCTGAATATTCTTACTACAAAGCAAACCATATTTTCATCTCCTTTTTAATCTGGATCAAATCTCGAGTCTCGAAAGCATTTTTAGTAAATTCTGAACCAACCTTAACTTCAAAAATATCTAAACCTTTTCTAATATTTACCCTATCGGAATTATAAGAACGCCTCCTAAAAGCAAGGTTACAATAAAGACCTGAAACCTTGCAAACAAACTGAAATTAACTCCCAATAATTGAATTAATTAGTCATGGGATATTTTCTCCATGCAGGCTTGTGAGCTATTGTAAAGAGAGAAAATTAAACAATATTTAGTAGTGAAACGTCTCCATTATGAATAGGGTATAGAAAATAGTTCTCTTATTCCACCCATTTTGTGAACCGCACTTATAGATTCCTTCCAACATGGAAGTTGAATTGGTACATTTTTGCAATATTTAAGCTATTTTAACTGGTGAGAAAAATGTGAAAGATCAATAAATGTGCCGATTATTTTGTTTTGTTAGCCTGGTAAAAAAATTTTTTTGAGAAAAGTTAGCCTGGTGATTAAATTTTCAAACTTTTAAGTCTTTCTCTCGCAATTTCTCTTCGTTCGGAGTATTCCTATGAGTTACCTTTAAATATGTTGAGTATTCTTAGAGACTTGAGAGAAGGGACATCTGGCTTTATGTTTCCCATGGCCTGTCTCTCTCCTCTTGGCATACTTTGATAGACAAATGTTACTTCTCAATATATTGTAATTTACTGGTATTTAAAAATTAGAATGCAAAGGTATGATAGCATGCCAAAAATGTTTCCAGTGTACAATTAATACACAGGGAATCAAATATCGGCTGATATACCGGCCGATATATCGTTTTGGGACCCTTAGCGATACGATAAAACTGATATAATATCGGCCGGTATGATGATATAATATCGGCTGTATCGACGATATCCGCTATATGAAGTATGTCCTGATACGTTTCCGATATCTAAAACATTCTTAATACATATGCATATTGCATCTGCTGATTAGTGTATGGTTCCTTCCACAATCCTAGTTATAGGGCAATGGGCATTGATGCGTGAGATTGGCTACAACTACTCCTTCAAGGAACTGAATAGTAATAGTGCAAATGACGGCAACAAAGCAGAAAGTTGATAACAACATAATTTGGAATAGTAAAGAAACAATTGATACATTTACACTAAGGCTAAGCATCAGTCGGTTTTTTACACAAATTAATGAACCAGATCAAACTGGCCTCAACATAGAAACCGAGCTGAACCGAACCGACCTTTTCGGTTCGGTTCGGTTTCTCGGTTCCCCTTTGGAGCTCAAAAAAGATGGAGAAAAACTCTGTAGGGTTTGAAAATAAACAACAAAACCATACTTAAATCCAATCAAAACCTAGATGGCCAACACTCTTTTCTGGATAGAGATGATTTAAGATTCATGAAATAAAAAAAAGAAATGAATAACTAAAAACAACAATGAGTAATATATGAAAAATATGAGCTCCAAAAGTACAAACATGAGATTATGAAGAGAAGTGGACTTGTGGAGGGATGATCTCTTCGGGCCGCCATCGTCTTGGATCGATCTTCGAGACGATCGATCATCAAGAAAGAGGACATCGCTGCCGTGGATGAGCGCAAGACCCCATCGCAGGCTCGCAGTCGCAGCCGCCAAGTGAGAAAGAAAGGATTTCTAAGTTAGGGTTTTCTTTTTTAATTGCCTTATATATGGTTAAAACCCCAATTTTTATGTGCACTCTCATTGGAAGAACCCATCTTTTCACCCTAGACCCACAACATGTACTAGGTTCGTTCGGTTCCGTTGAACCGACTCATTTTATTTCCAAACCGAACCGAACCGCCCAAGAAACAAAACTAACATTCGAGCCGGGTCGGGTCGGGTCTGGTTGGTTTTGTCGGGACGGTCTGTTTTTGCTCACCCCTAATCTACTCCGAACCTGAACATTACATTTCTTGCACGAGCCTTGCTTCGCCTCTCGGGTGTGTTTGCTCAAGAGTGTCACGCTTGTTGAGTTGATGACAGTCAATTTACAGTGCAATTAGTCTAGGCTTCGTGACAATACAAAATCTTTTTTTAAAAAATACAATTGATGCTTTTATATAATAGAAGCGAACATTTTAAGTTATGTATAAACTGTAAAGCATGTTTTGAACTTCGGAGCTATGAGGCTTATTGTTTACAAACTGTATACGACCACACATAATTTGCATGAGTTTAATGGAGCTTTGGTTGCCTGCAGCCATGTGGCTACGGTTGCCTGAGGGTAAAATAGGGGGACCCAAACCCCATTAAACACTGTTTGCATTTACATTTATAAGATAGATTCATCCCACACCAAGTTTTTCTTATGTTACTGCACTATATTCTTCTTAACCATAGGATTCTTGGCACCTGAAACATGTTATCGCCTGATCGGTATCAATAATGGAAGCATGAAGCACTTGCTAATGTATATAATTCATGAGCTACACCAATAGTTACAAATTTAAGGTGCTCTAGCTCAATTATAGCAAATACATCATCTTCTCTTCTTCTACACTTTTCCCCAAGTCGAGGAGAATTTGGAGGATGCGAACTCATTATATAGGATAATGTCAAGTTTCCCTTGTCATAGTTTCCTCATCCGTAATCTGACACTGGTTACGAGGGGGTTGACTTTAGGTCAGCAGTCAGTCACGAAACTTTGTCTGATCTTTTGTGGAGCTTTGTTTCATGGCCAACCTCATTTAATGGGAAAAGACTTAACATGATGTTCATGTAGGATAAAACCTGACATTATGAGATAACTCGTCTTCAGGCTGTCGCCACTATGTATTGAATTCTGATGAAGGTTGCTACTGTTTTTCGTTTTGCTTTTTTTGCCAAAGGGGGTTGCTACTGTTGCTTTATCAAATATATCTACTCGTAGTGTCAGCATAACATGATGATTCTAACTCTTGCAATCTGAATCTAATTTTAGGATGTCACAAATGAAGTCGAAGATCCAATTCCAGAAATCTCAGAGGAGTTGGATCAGGAGGCTGAGATAACTACCTCATCTGATTTAAACAATGTCGATAAAGATGAGGTATTGACAAACTCTAACAAGAAGTCCGATCAATCTGAGCATGATCCCTCAAAGCAAGATAAGGTCCTCAAGAGACCCGACAAAATTCTTCCATGTCCTCGCTGCAAAAGCTCAAACACAAAGTTCTGTTATTACAACAACTACAACGTTAGCCAGCCGCGACACTTCTGCAAAAATTGCCAGCGTTATTGGACTTCAGGAGGCACAATGCGGAATGTCCCTGTCGGTTCTGGAAAGAGAAAATCGAAGCAGTCTTCAAATGTTTCTACCCCTATGCAGCCCCCTATGCAAAATGAAATTCTCTTGAAATTGGGAGAAAATTGCAACGAACTGCCTAGCTCGTCCTCTGATTTATGTGAACCTGAAGCTCCAAAGGAACAAAACGGGCCCCTCCCTATGCATCCTCTTCAAGGTCTTCCTGGCACACAGTGGCCGTACCCGTGGGGCCCGGTTCCATGGGGCCTGCCGATGATGTTCCCTGCTCCGGCTTTGTGCCCTTTCCCGATCATGCCGGCATTTTTCTATTATCCGAGTTTGGGAAAGCATTCTAGAGATGGTAATAATTTACAAGGGGAGGAGAAAATAGAGAAGAGGAAGAATTTGTGGGTTCCGAAAACTTTGAGAATTGATGACCCAGAAGAGGCGGCAAAGAGTTCTATATGGTCGACACTTGGCATTAAGCGAGACCAATCAATAAAGAGAGGGAGTTTGTTTAGAGGTTTCAATTCGAATAATGAAATAGGTGGTTTCTCATCGGATTCTGCTCGAGTTTTGCACGCGAATCCTGCGGCGTTGGCTCGGTCCCAAACTTTTCAGGAGATCTCGTAGGCAATTCTCTTTAAGAATCACAATGAACACTTTATTTCATGTAATTTGATATATAAAGCATTGTGACTTGTGAGAAAGACAGCTGTAGAGCTTTGTTATGATTTCTTTGAGGCTTGGGGTGATCTGGACTAAGAGTATAAAAGATTTGTGTTGTAGATACTAGTAAAAAGCTGTTGTCCATAGCTTAAATATCAAATTGCATTTTTCTTATTTGTTTCTTTCCTGATCATGGAAGCTGAAGGTATGATTCTTTCCCAAACTTTGCTTGAGATCAATTTTTAATGTTCGTGTATGATAACTTTCATAGTTTGTGAAGAATGTTTGTAATAATGTTTTGTAGGATATGAGTTGCAAATGTTGATCACTGTGTTTTGGGATGAAATTACTGGGGCCTTGTTTCTGGCAATTGGGTTTCGGTTACAGAATCCAAATGAAAGTATTGAGTTGTGTTAATATCTCATAGTCTGCTTTGCTCTTCAATTAACAGTAACTTTTCATGCCCTCAAACTTCCTATGATTAAGATTTAAATGCAAGAAGATGCGTGGATATTTTCTCGTTAAAGGTAACTAGGATGCGTGCAAATATATTGTCTTTCCATGGATATTTTCTCATTAAAGGTAACTAGGTTTTTGTATTCTGTTAGTTAGCAAGCTACCTTGAGCGCGAAAGCCGGTTAGTGTTTCCTGTCTTGCTGGTAGGGATGTGAACGGACATGGATAATCTGATCTGGATCCGTTTTCAAATCCGACAACTAGCGGATATGGATACTAAAAGTCATATCCGAATGGATTTTGTTAGTATCCGGATTCGAATCTAGATCGGACTTGGGTACAAATTTCCTATCCAGATTCGATATTCGAATTAATGGTACGCATTATCGAACAACTAATTATTATTAGTTATAGCTAGACTTATGGATGATCCATGTACTTGATGTTACATAAAAAATCTCTAATTTCAAACTATTAAGACTTGTGGACTTGATATGAGTGTTTGAATCTAAAAAATTTGTTAACCTATTTAAATATTTTAATACTTGTAGTTATGAATCTTGATTTTTTATATTTATTCGAATAGTATCTGTATCCGTTTTTAGCGGATATGATTTTTACAATATCCGATCCCTGTATCCGTATTCAATGTAGCGGATACGGATAGTAAATTATTGTTATCGACAACTATCTCCGCATTCACATCCGTAAATAGATACCTGATACAGATATAGTGATGCATGTATCCGATCCGTTTACATCCCTATTTACCGGTGGTCGTAGATCAATCAGCTAGCGACATTGTTGCCACTGATAGCCGAAAAATACTCTATATATTTGCATTTATGTTTCATAACAGACCAGACACCACATGCTATAGTATATTAATGATGTCATAGTATATACTGCATTAGCACATATATTTCTTGGATGTATAAATGCAATTATTAAGTAGACTATTAAAACAAAATGATTAGTGAAAATTCGATTTTTCAATTTTAAAAAATGAAATGTTGAGTGTTCTCCAAAGTCTTATGAACCTAAAAATTACCTTAATTTCCACATCATCCTTCCTCATCAACCTTCTATTAACCATCAAAGTTACCATTGAATGATCTTTTTCAGCATCTACAAGGTGTAGAAACAATGTTGGTGGTGTTTGTTTATTTTATCTCTGAATCATACACTATTTGCTTTAGTGTAACGTATATATTGACACTATTTTGCTTGTATCGGTTTTTGAAAATTTTTATCACTCAAGAATATTGATTGTGAAGTTATTCATTTATGTACATGATATATTCCTAAATGTCTCGTTTCTGCCTAAAAATAACCTAAATAATTATCTAACAGTATAATTATTGTTAATTTCTTACTCAAATGCCTTTTAAAGTTAAAAAATTTCATTGAATCCAACATCTACACGCTCTGACCAAATACTTTATCCACCTCTTTATCACCATAAAAGGCCGTTTTCTCCTTGCGCCTTTAGCCAAACATACTAAAACTCGATATAGATCAATAACACCTATAAGGAGTTCGTAGAGTTGATTAGGTACAGTTGCGTTTTACATACCTTATTGTCTTCCACATACTATTTTTCCGCATTTGTTTGCAAGCAAGATGCTATTGATCTTGTCGATCTTTTATTTCAATTATGGATACTTCAATTTGATATCATATTACCAATGTGAAGTATATGTTCGCCACAACTAAAAACGATACAAGTTGTTTTTGTTTCTTTCGGGAAATCGATAAGAAAAGTTGTTAGTGCCCCTAAAGGTTTTCCTTAGCACACAAGCAGTGAAGACCGACACAAAAGAAAAAAGTGTTCATGGAGAAAGAAATAGAGGGTGTGTGTGTGTGTGGGGTGGGGTGGAGTGGGGGGTTGGTTAAGAAGGTTAAAAAGGATTTGAGAAACATGTGGATAAGGTGGCGGTTTGAAAGATCGTTTGTTAATTCAAATATAATACAAAGGGTGACTTAGAAGTAACAATTACAATCATCTACCACTAATACCAAACTCTAGAATCATGATCTAAGATCTAATTTCGCAAACTCTAAACTTCGAAAACAAGAATATTATTACCCTATGTCTTTAAGCTACCTTTCCACTAACACCCTCTAATGTCATTCTTTCCAATTCTCCATCTTGGCTGCTCCAATAGATTCATGAGACAAGGGATCACTCTTGGTCTATATTTGTCTTCCACTCTATAAGACATTCCTCCCAAATTTTTAAGCTTCATTAGGTGAAAAAAAGTATAGTACAAACTCTAATTCTAATAAGGGTAAATTGTAAAATAAAACAAAATCCAAGCACTTATTTCTGCTGTCAAAAACCCCCCTGTCCTCTAAATATAATAAAAAAAGCTAATGGAAATTTTTCCTGCAGTATATACATAGTGTAAGTGCACGGCAGCGTCCCGGCCGTCAATCCGACGCCGGAATGCGGAAACGAAACTTTTCTTTAAACTTGTAAACCGGCACTACTGCGCACTATAAACCCGGATCGGGCTATTAACCTAATGCTACCTAACTAGAGAATGGGTAGAATGCTATACCGAGCGATCCGTGTCCTTCGGTCTTCGGCCTCCACTCCGATCTCCTCGCGGAATCTCCGGTCTTCATCTCCTCGTCGGAATGGAAACCACATCGCCGGGTTCTTTTACGGGCTCCCAAGTCTGAACCGAGACAACTCGGGCATGAAGTTGGCGAGTCGACTTGTCCAAAAATACTGTAGATGAAGTGTAGAATGTTTTGTCTCTTGGGGTTTGAAGTTGCCTTGTATGGATGTGGAGGAGAATGAACTTTGAGTAAGAGGAAAATGAGATTTTTGGATTTTTGATACAAGCATAGAATGAGATGTAGAAATTTCCCACACCCTCCCCTCTCAAAAATGTAGCCGGCCCCTTGCTCATGGTGGAGGAAAATCAATCCAATAATACAAGAGGAGAATAATGGTGAGCATAAGGAAAGTGATGATAATAAGGGATTAAAGTCACACAAATTTCTAATCTAAATCCAAATCAATTCCCATCCAATAAATGCAAGTAATGATGCACAAAACTAAATCAATCTCATCAAGAACCATCATGAAGCCCCACTTACAAATAACCCCCTCCATATTACTAATTTGCACACTTGCAAATTAGCCCCTCCCTTCACACAAATTCGGCCACGAAGGAACAAAGGAAAACTGGCCGAAACGGAATGCAAACTGGCAACTTCAGAAAACTAATCCCGTAATAAATTACAGGAAAACCCCGCGACTGTATATACATACCCGCATTTGTATTCCGACCGAATACAAATGTAATGAGACAAAATCTACACTGTACAATACTAGGATCCGGCTTAAACCAAAGCCCGCTGGTATTATCCGTCCGATCATGACCCGTGCAATACCGCACGTATATGATCGAACCCTGCCATATCTCCATACGGCCTCTACAGCGTTTCGCCCGAAACTTGAGAAAACGGTCTGTGGGGGACTCTAAAGACTCGTCAATATTTTGGCTGTGGATTTAACCACTAGCACGTCAGAGGTATTAGCCATACGTGACGGGCTACCAGGTATTGACCAAAAGGGACGTCGATGAGCGAACTCATCCCGATACCCTACTGAGCCTGTCAGTGACAATATCCGTACAGTCCGGTTCGTTCGTCTATGAGCATCGCATGGCGGGCCCAGGGGGTTGGTAAAAGTCAGACCCCCAAAAGCGGTACAAGTCGTGTCGGAGTGTAGCCCAGAACACCCTAAGATACTACTGGAATACCTACCAGTAAATCTCCTGCCTTGGCCAAGGACTTCGTGTAATGGCTCTCCTAGACACAGTGCGACCTCACCCCCAATACCGGGAGAGACGAACCCCTGAAGATCCGCTCACTGCCTCCATGTGGCTCGGGACTGTACCCAACTAAAACCTGTTTGCACGTCTCCTTTGAGCGTGGTAGGGTAGTAATCTAAGTACAGTGGGAACTCACACGAGACAAATGACGATCTCAGGTCGATGAACTAACCTGTACACATGTCACCAGGAAACTGCTATCTGACGTCAGGTATAAGACCAACTAGCATGTTCCCGGCGAGTCCTGTCTGGTGTACTCATAACCCAATGAGCACCTGTATACATCTTAGGTGAACCAACTGACACCAGTGGCTTGTGAGACCGGCCACCGCCCCTCGTCGGGGTCTCGACTGTATACACTAGTCTACTCTGGAGTATCGATGCCCTGTCTCGAAACTCCCACGACTAGGGACCTTTTAAGGATGTGCTTATAGACCCCAGCTTCCACGTATATGATCGCCCTCATACTGCTGACAGTCAAGCAAGAATCTTAGGGGCTCTATCAATGTGTAATAGCGACCTGTAAGGTCACCTAAAACAGTACACGATGATAAAGATAAACCAGATAGCATACTATCATCTTGAGTAAGACTGTCCTACCGGTATAGGTCATCCCTCAATTATTGCAATCACGTGCCTGTAATCCAATAATTGACTCTGAGGGCACTATCTCCAACAATCTCCCATTTGCACTCAAGGCTAATTATTGCGATGTCGCATACTCACAGCCCGTGTGATACCGAACACCCAACTCCTCTACTAGTCAGTCTCACAAAGCTCGTTTGCGAAACTATTGTGTTCGAAGAATAGCCTCAGTGAGTGGATCCGCTGTGATGTTTCTTTCTATGTCTCTCTTTATCTCAAGTTCGCGGAGAAACCCATCTCCCGAAATGAGCAATACCTGTCTTAGAATATGTTTGGATGTCTGATAGGACCTAGTTCATAAGTGAACTCCAAATCCAAACTTCTTAGACTGTATCGTCAACTGAACTTACTCAGTATCCTGCGCCATGCCTTCCTCAGTATCCGCCTGGACCACCTGTCCAAAATACTGCCCCTCGTCAGAGGGAAAACTATAAATCTGACAGTCACTCTGTCATCCAGGCACTTTGGAAGCCTGGAATGATAACCGTCTCCTTAAATAGGTTGCCATTATCATTTCCCTAGAACATCAACTTATGTTCTAAAACTGCTTCCGATCGTTTCTCCAGGATTGGACTAATATCAACTTACTGCATCTCGTGCAAAAACAACGTCTAGTGTGGTACTTGACATCTCATGATTGACTCAATTGCTTAAGCAAGTGATCTTCCAATCATGCACATCCCTCTCCCCTTTAGTCTGTAAGACACCTTTAGAGAGGGTGACTCCATCACCTGCAGGTACACCACCATGCTAGGAGTCGTCCATTCTAAAACACCTTTAGAATGCTGTCAAGTACCCTGATTGGTGATTGTTAGGGATTCTGCGTGTTCAAGTTTAGTTAATTACCGCAATCAAGACGGTTTCGCTTGTAGCTAGCCGGTTGAGTACGGGTCGTCCGCAGGGAGATGTGAATCTTTTTCTATGTGCTTTAACGAGTTAAGTCCAGTTTTTCAGATTTTGTTGTGATTAATTAAGTGGTAAAATGATATGTAAAGAGAGCTTGTTAGGGTTAGGATTATGTTAGTTTGAGTTAGGAGTCTCCCACATCTTTCGTTTCCCCTCTTAATATCGGTGTTACGGTAATCGGCAACAACGGGGATTAGCACGACTAGGAAGGAACTTGCGAGTATAAGCTAGGCTTTCCAACGCATAAGTTCTTCCTTTTGGTGCTTGTCCGTCCGTTCTTGGCTCTTAGCCATAACCTTCGGTTAATTCAACCACAACCGGTCTCACTACGGAATCACCGCTATCATGTAGGATAGGGTGCCGTAAGGAGCGGATTGTGGTTCAATTAACGGGAGTCGAATTAAGCTGTTGGGCAAGGAAAGAGTGAGAGAGATTTCTTTCTCTCAAACTTCCCTTATCCTACCCTAACAAGTATGAAACTACTCACACATCATAATGAAAAGAAAACAAAACAAAAGAGGAAGATAGAAAGAAGGAGATTAGAAGATAACAACTAGCTATTTGCGACCTCACCTTGGCAAGGATCAAGCGTAAGTATCATGGTTGTTTTAATGATAAAGGAAAAGAGAAAAGAAAGAAAGAACAAGAAATAACAACAACTAAGTTAACAAATTAAAATTACAAGCAATTATAAAAGAACAAGACAAGATATAATAGCAAAATGAACTTCTTTATTCACCATTCTTCACTCACAAAAGCTCACTACAAGTTTTAATGGAGAAGAGATGAGAGGAAGAAGAACAAGTATTCTAAAACCTAAAAAAAAAATACAAGATTATGCACACCTTGGCTTCACAAGGATCTGGGCTATTTATAGGCAGGGAAATGGAAATCTAGGGCAAAATTCTGCCTGTACATAGAAAGACCAAAATACCCTCAAAAATTGGTCAACTGCCGCCACTATACGGCCGCGGATCCGCGGCCTAAGCCAGCTTATGCCGCGGAACCGCGGCCCTTTAGTGGAGTTAGGTGACCAATTTTTGTAGGGTTTCCTGGTTTGCTGTGCCCATAAGTCTAGTATATATCTTTTCTCATATTTTCTTCACGATTTTTCCAAAATTTCTGTTGATCAAAAGGTGATTGGATGTGTATCTTTTGTCATGATTTTCTTGAGCTCCGCGTAGATTTCTTGGATCTTGTGTTGCCATTGAGCCTTGTGCATGAAGGTGACAATCGATTTGCCATTTTGTCTCCTAAACTGGTGTGTGGCAACAGACGGATAAAGAGCGGAGACCCGTGTTTTATCTGTGGTTGGAAGGAACCCGGATTTTGTCGTGTTTTTCCATGGATTTCACCGTTTAGAGCCGAGAACCTGTATCCTGCAATTGACTAGCAAACACGGCTCAAGAGTACCTACCGATATGCAATGTGATAAAAATTGGGCGGTATAAAAATGCAAAAATCTGATATGAACAAATACCCCCAAACTTATCATTTGCTCGTCCCGAGCAAAGCCAATTTATTCACAAAAAATTTCCTAACCTCACTTTCACAGGAACGCGATTGCACTGAGCTTGTGCAACAAGACGTTAAACCTCTAGGTGTCCCTAGTAGGAGGAGTGTTGTCTCCTGAGGGTTTTCAGCGGATACTACCCACAAAATCCGGTCAAGCTAGTTTTGTAAAATAACTAAGATTCAAACCCTAAAGTTTTGTTTCAGAAAATAACAAATCTATTATCCTAAGTCTAGACTATCGAACCTTTATTTTTCACACCTCGCTTCTTATTTAACTACAGATTTTATATGTCTTTACGTGCAGTGCAAATAGTGTCGTTAAGTTCCCGAAAGGTCGAATAAAGTCATTATGTCATACAATAAAGCCCAGTTAAGAATTTTGAAAGGATCACATAAGTTTTATAAAGAGTTAAGCATTTTTCAAGCTTGTTTTCCAGTAAGGTTTCAACTTCAGAATTTCAATCTTCCTTAACAGGAAACTAGGTCTTATTTTTCACTCCACCTTTTTCTTGTTTTCATTTCATACATACCTCTGTGAACGTGCAATAGTCTTTATCATAGAATAAAACCTTCATATCTCCGCTAAGTTTTTTTATAAAATCCTGTCTTTTATCAAGATTATTCTCACACAAAGAACCGTTAGGAATTTTAACTCAGAGAGAACACTTGCTTGATTTTGTTTTAATCTGGACTTTCTAGGCTTCTTAGCGAGCTTTGGGCCAATGCTCCCAAACCAGTTGGTTTTAGGGCATTAGGTGTAGAAACACCCCAGCGGACTTATTTACTCAAGTTACCTAGGTCCAAAAACAAAAGACAGTTTGGCGTGAAAATCAGATGATTTAATATGAACGGAGATATAACTGGCAGTTCAGTTATTATTATTTTTTTTTGGATAAAAGACGTGTTTAGTGGGTTCGGTGTGTAATCATTCCAATTAAGTTTCAGATGGGTTATTTTTCAGACTTAGTTCCAATTACGGCATCAATAACATTCCTTCATATTCGCTTTACTTCATAAACTATTCTTGACATTACTTATTTCAGAACAAACCTATTTGATCCTCAGAAAATCATTTATCTGTTTAAAAGTTTTTAAACACAAAAGACTTGTCATCTAATTCCCAAAAACTCACGACACGTGTAGTGTGATGTAAAGACGTATATCAGCTATAGTTAACTTCAAAGGAGAGTTATTTTTCAGGTTTTCAAAATCTAAACATAAGATTTAGTTATTCTTATTTTATCAAACAAAACCGTCGAAATGTTGAATCAGAGTCCTCCCACTAGCTAACTTGACAGAAAAGTTTTTATGTTTTTAGAAAATTTTCAGATTTTTATGAATTTTATGGATTTTAATATGCAAATGCAAAATATACATATGAATGCGAAGGTAAGAAATGCGTACCGAGCGTACCCCCAAACTTAAACTGGACAGTGTCCTCACTGTCATTGCATGAAGAGATCATTTGAAGGGTCAAAATTGTCGGTTAGCGATACACAATTTTTATTTGTTTTTGTTTTTAAAGAAAAGAAAAAGAATATACACAAATATATACAAAATGGTTTATACATACCCCCAAACTTATTTGGAACAGTGTCCACTGTTCTTGGCTGGATAACCGAAGTTTGGAGCTAGGCAGAGAAAGATTAGGCAGGGTAAACCGGCTCCTGTAAGAACAGGAGCTCCTCTGTTGGTTCGGCGCTAAGGTACGGTTTGCATCGGTGTCCGTTTACTTTGAAAAATGAACCGTCCTTTGGATTCTCCAAATCCACAGCGCCCTGCGGATACACATTCCGCACAAAATACGGCCCTTTCCAGCGAGATCTGAGCTTTCCTGGATGGAAGTGAAGTCGGGTGTCGTAAAGCAGTACCTGCTGACCAGGTACGAAGGTTTTGCGCAAAAGGTGTTTATCGTGAAACACCTTCGTTCGATTCTTAACGACAACCGCGTTATCGTAAGCCTCATCCCTAAGCTCGCTCAGTTCGTTCAACTGCAGCTTCCGATGGCTGCCCGCATCTTCGAGAGACAGATTCAGCTCCTTTATCGCCCAAAATGCTCAATGCACTATTTCGACAGGTAGGTGGCAGGCTTTTCCGTACACAAGCCGATAGGGAGACATGCCAAGGTCGGTCTTATAAGCGGTTCGAAATGCCCAAAGGGCTTCAGTGAGTTTCAGTGACCAATCCTTACGGTTCTTGGAAATCATCTTCTCCAGTATCTGCTTGATTTGCCGATTTGACACTTCGGCCTGCCCGCAAGTTTGGGGGTGGTAGGGCGTGGATAGCTTGTGATTAATGGAATATTTCCGCATCAAGGCCTCGAAAGTCTTGTTGCAGAAATGACTTCCATTGTCGCCAATGATCGCTCGGGGGTGCCCAAACTGGGAGAAAATGTTTTCTTTAAGGAACCTTGTTGTCGTTAGTCCGGCTGGGCACAGCCTCGACCCATTTAGAGACGTAATCAACAGCGAGAAGGATGTACAAGTTCCCGAAAGAGCTGGGAAACGACCCCATGAAATCTATCCCCCAAACATCGAAAATCTCCACAACCAAGATTGGTTGGAGCGACATCTCGTTCCTCCGGGATATCCGGCCCAAGTGTTGGCACCGGGAGCAAGTCTTGCAATAGTCATGAGCGTCTTTGAAGAGTTGTGGCCAGTAGAAACCACATTGTAAGATCTTCTCAGCTGTCTTTTTGGGCCCAAAATGCCCGCCACACGCTTGATCGTGGCAAAATGACAGCACACTCTTGAATTCCTCGTCAGGGACACACCGACGAATAATCTGGCCGGGACAGTACTTGAACAGATAGGGTTCGTCCCAGTAAAAGTGTTTTACTTGGGATAAGAAGCTAAGTCTATCCTAACTTGACCATTCAGTCGGTAGTAATCCCGTGGCCAAATAGTTCACAATATCTGCGAACCAGGGTTCGCAAGATACTGTCAAGAGGTGTTCGTCCGGGAAAACGTCGTTGATCGGAATTGGAAGCGAAGGCGAAGAAGGAAGTCGTGAGAGATGGTCGGCAACTACGTTTTCACATTCTCGTTTGTCCTTAATGACAAGGTCAAACTCTTGAAGCAAGAGGATCCAACGTATTAACCGAGATTTTGCATCTTTCTTCGCAAAAAGATGGCGCAGAGCAGAATGGTCTGTGTAGACAATGACTGGAGAGCCGATGAGGTAGGGCCTGAACTTTTCTAAAGCAAATACAACAGCTAAGAATTCCTTCTCAGTTGTTGTATAGTTGAGTTGGGCGTCGTTCAGGGTTCGGCTCGCATAATAGATTACGTGCGGCATCTTGTTGATGTGTTGTCCAAGGACAACACCAATGGTAAAGTCGGATGCATCACACATAATTTCAAATGGGTGCGTCCAGTCAGGTGAAGAGAGAACGGGAGTAGAAGTGAGTGAGCGTTTCAATGACTCGAATGCAGTCACACAGCTCGAGTTGAAGTCGAATGGCGTATCCTTGGCCAGCAAAAGAGTCAAGGGCCTAGCAATCATGTTAAAGTCCTTGATGAACCGTCTATAGAAACCGGCATGGCCAAGGAAGGCTTGGATATCTCTGACGCATCGGGGAGGAGGTAGATTGGAAATGACCTCAATCTTTGCTTTGTCAACCTCTATGTCATTTTGCGAGATGATATGTCCTAAGACAATACCTTCGCACACCATGAAGTGGCATTTCTCCCAATTCAAAGTGAGATTTTTGTCCTTACATCGGGTAAGGACAGCGTCAAGATGCAGCAAACACTCGTTGAAGGAATCGCCGAAAATGGAGAAGTCATCCATGAAAATCTCCAGAAATTTTTCCACCATGTCTGAGAAAATTCCAATCATACACCGCTGAAAGGTAGCGGGTGAAAGGTTCCTAGGCACCCTAGTGAGGTCACACAAGGCATCAACCATGCCCGTTTCAAAAATTACGGTGCCGAGAAACCCTAGAACGGATCGTCGGCTAGATGTTTAGGCGATAAAATGAAACTAGTTAACAACTTAACTAAAGTTTAAACGGAAATACAACCTTTGTAGATTCGGTGCTCCACCTCCATAGCTCCGCAACGAAAGTCCCCACGCTGTCCAAATGAATTCCCGGGCTCTAGCGTCGGCTTCGTCGGAGAAATGGCGAGCTAGGTCGTCGATGTCCATGCCGAAGATGATCTACGTCGATGCATCGCTAGATCAAGCTCCAACTTCACCAAGTCAAGAAAACTTGTGAAGGAAACACACTCTACTACTTGGCAAGAGGTAGAGGATGAAGAAATAGGAAGTGGGTTCTCTTTAGATTTGGATTTCTCACTCCTTTGCTCAATTCACCATTGATGAAGTGAAGCTTCTTCATCTTGAAGAAGAAGAAGAAGAAGATGATGAAGTTATGATAAGTTTTTTAAAATAGAAAAGAAAATGAATTCTTATCATAATTCCAACCATAGTTAGGTGTAGAGAATAGATTAAGGTTAGTGAATGGTTAGGTTAAGGAGATGAAGACAAAATGGTCAAAGTTGCATGAAGCTTCAAGAAACTTCATGAATTAAAGCAACCATTTTGTTTTCTTCTCTCTTTATTAATCCAAAATGAAATAGATAAATGAATGGATAAATAAATAAAAACCTAACCATATACTTAACCAAGGTTTAATTCTTTACACTTAACCAATTAAGCATGTATCATCAAACATGATACAATCAAGTGCACAAAAGTATATCGCATATACAATGCGCACATCCGAGTGAGAAAATCCATCTTAAGTGAACCGATACTAGTTAATGCAAGGTAATATATCAAATATATATAATTATGCATTAAATCATTAAATCAACACTTGATTTAATGATCCGGTCATATCGCATATAACCGACTAATATCAACAGTAACAACTGATCGAATCAACACTTGATCTGATAACCCGGCTATATCGCATATAACCGATCAATGTCACATATGGCGAGAATCGAATACAGTATCACATACTGGTATCATTCTCGGTCCCGCACATATCTCATATGCGCTCCTATTTCGTTTCGCTTGAGCCAGGAAACCTCTGTGTAGGACTCTAAAGACTCGTCAATACGCCGGCAGCAGATGATGATCATATCAAGCACCCACAAGCCGCAAGCGGTCTGCTAAACGTAACGGCCACCCGGGTATTGAGCGATCAGAAGATCGACGAGCAAGCCCGCTCACACTCCAGTGAATCCAACCAATAACACTACCGTACAGTCCGGTCTGATCATCTAATATGTCGCATATCTTGCCTAGGGGTGGTAAACGTCAGACCCCAATAGCTCGATAAGTCGTATCGATATGAGGTCTATAACAATTCGAGAAACTACTGGTAACACTTACCAGTAAATCTCAGCAACCCTGGCCAGGGATTTCCTGTTATAGCCAATCGAACACAGCGCAACATCAACCCCCTATACCGGGAGAGACGAATCCCCTCCTATCGCTCATTGCCTCCATGTGACTCGGGACTGTACCCAAAAACCACCGTTTTGCACGTCCTCTTAGACGTGGTAAGATGGAAATCAAAGCACAGTGGGAACCACACAAGACTCTATGACGATCTCGGGTCAACAGACTACTCTGTACCAGTGTCACCAGAGAACTGCCATCTGACGTAAGGTATAATACCATCTGGGAGTTCTCGGCGAGTCCGTCCAGTGTACCCAGTCTCTACTGAGCACCCGTATATCATCTCTGATGTCAAACACCGATGGATATGGGATCATCCATCGCCCATCTGTATGGGTCGAGAAGGTACACGCTAGTCTACTCTGGTATATCGATGCCCCGTCTCGATATACCCACGACTAGGGACTTTGAAGGATGTACTTATGGACTACCATGTCCCCACTAGTATGATCCGCATCATAGTCCAGGTAGTCAAGCACACATCCTAAGGGCTTTACCAACATGTAATAGAGAGACAGTCAGTATACACGTTAAGGTAAAGAGCAACCAGATAGCATACTATCATGTCGAGCAAGAAAGTCCTCCCTATATATGTCCCAGCATCCACTACAATATACATCCTATGTACAGTAATGGCCTCTAGGGCATACATATAACTAACAATCTCCCACTTGCACTAGGGCCATCTGTAGCAGTGGTCGAAGTATCTCATACTCAACCATCCCATAAAAGTCTCTCTCTGGGAATAGGCCTTCGTGAGTGGATCCGCCGTGTTGTCCTCTGAGTCTACTCTCCAAACCTCGATCACCCTGGAGATCAACTATCTCCATGATCAAGTGATACTGCCTTAGAATATGTCTGGATCACTGATGGGACCTGCGTTCCTTGGCATAAGCCACAACTCCATTGTCACACAATGGGAGGAACATAGTTCATCTTATGAACCAATATACACCCAAACAGCTTCTTTGGTAGCATCTTAAGTAGCGATGTATCTAGCCTTTATCGTCTAGTATGTCACGGTATCTAGCTTGGAACTCTTCTAACATACCGTCCCTCTACTGAGGATTAAGACAATGCCTGTGACTGACACTCGGTCGTCTTTATCACCCTGGAACACTTCCAGTGATTCTCCCCAGGATCAACTGATACCATCTCACTACAATATAGTGAGTATCCTAACATCCATTTAGATCTATCTCATAGATCCAAAAACCCAGGATTTAGTAGGTATCACTTTGATCCTATGTGGAGAATCATTGTGATAAGCGGAGATTGATCGAGCGTAGCATAGGAAACTCCTTCCCAATCAAGAGTATGTCATCCACGTACTCTACGAGGATCACCACCATACTTCCTACTACCTTTTTGTTTATACAAGGTTCATCTACCATTTTGATGATGTCAAACTCTTTGACTAATCCATCAAAATAGATGTTCCAACTCCGCGATGCCTGCTTTAATCATATAAAGCATCTTATACACGTTTCCGCTGCTCCCACTATCTACGAAGACCTCTGGCCGTGTACTTATAGACGCACTATTCTAAAACATCATTTAGAAAAGCAGTCATGGCACCCATCCACCAGATATCGTAGTTATGGTATGTAGCCGTGGCAAGTAGGATCTGGATGGACTTAAGCATAGGTACGGGAAAAGGTTTCATCATTATCCATGCCTGGTCAATGACGAAAACCTTTAACAAGTCTAGCTTTGAAAGTCTCAACTTTTCCATCTACATCAAGTAATCTTCTCAAGATATACTTGCTCCTGATGGGGATTTAACCCTTCAGATATAGCAACTAAAGTCCATACTTTGTTGGTGTACATGGATTTCATCTCAGATCACTAAGCATCCAGCCATTCTTACAGAGTCTTACTCCTGATGGCCAGCTCGAAGCTAGTTGGGTCATCATCTCACGATGCATTCCCTACTCCCACTGTCATAGAGAAACAGAAGTTTCTCTCAGGTGGGTGAGGAACCCTACTAGATCGGCGGAGAGGCTGAGGTTCGTAGGTTACTATTGAACCCTTCGGTTTTATCAAATCATCTGCTGTAGTTTGTATAGCTGGAACCTTTCCAGTTCTACATTACAGACCTTGCCTCGAGCTTGTCCGGATTTTGCTTTTAGACATTGGCCGGACAACCCCAAATCTTAACTGACTTAAGAGATGGGCTCTTCCCTTTCTATATCACATATGAAGTGGTAGGCAACTGATTTGATTGGAACCCTATTCAATAGGTATGCAGCTTCTCAAGTGCATAACACCCTTAAGGAAATAGGTAACTCAGTAGTACTCATCATAGAGCACACCATATCAAATAGGGTGTATCTGCTCCGCCCCGACATACCATCGTGCAATGGTGTATACGGAGGAGTAATGCTGAGAGAGAATCTCATTCTCCTTTAGAATAGTCCAGAAATTCTATGCTCAAGTATTTTCCTCCTTGATCTCATCAAAGGACATAATACTTTTACCCGTATTTTGGTTCTCTACTTCTTGCTTATATTCTGTGAATATCTCAAAAGGTTCGGACTCATGTTTCAACAGGAACATATGACTGAATCTTGAGAGATTATCAGAGAATATAATGAAGTATAAAGAATCAGTCCTGGCATGTGTAGACAGGGGACCTTACATACATCAACATGTATCAATCCCAAGAGTTCATTAACTCTTTCTTTGTTTCCAATAAACAGAGCTATGGTCATCTTATCTTTGTGACATGACTGGCGAGTTTCATAAGATGTAAATTCAAACTGATTTAAATATGCATCTAAATGTAACTCAGCTAGTCGGGTCGCATTGATATGACCTAGTCTACAATACCTCAAGAAGAATTCGTTCATTTCTGAACTCTTCCTCTTGTGTGTGTTTCGTATACTAAGAACTGTAGTTTGATTTAGAACGTCAATGCTTTTAGATAACGTGCCTGAACCGATCAACTTTTGATATAGGAAATGTTCAAAACATTATCCAACAATACAAAATTTTATCATTTCTTTACTAATAAAGAGACTGATATGATTTTGTATATCAGGTTCGGTATCTAATAACATTCGTTCAGAATCAATGTATTGGTAATACAGAGTGACAGTGACCAACAGACTTGGCTGCAACTCTTGCCCCGTTTTCTGTCTCATGAAACTTATCACCCGTTCTCAGTTTTTCTACCCTTTTGTAGCCCTATGTAACAGATTACATATCTGGGATCCTGATCCGGTATTATATACCAGGATGCGGAGGATACTGAGAAACAGTTCTGTATAATGAACACACCCGAAGATGGTGCATCAGCATGCACTCTCTTCGTTTGGGTGGCACGGAAAATCTGGTATTCCCCAATTTCTTGCTCTGTCTTATAACAATTATAAGGTGGAGCAGGACCAACGTTCCCCAGCTCAGTATAACAAGCGGGTTCGGTCAATAATCCGTTTTATTATCTTGATTAAGGCGTGACATGGTCGCTACCAGGAGAGAGAGAGAAGAAAACACTCAGCGTGCGCTCTTGCAAGATCAGATTGGTTATTATTTTATCTAATCAGGATGGCTCCCACTGCTTTTTATCAAATCTTCCTTCAAACCCTAAAAGGAAAGACTAGCCGGGATTAATTACACACTACAAGTTCGCCAATCTTTCAGCCAGGCCAGTGTCGGTACTTTGAGGGAGGTCCCCCGTGCTTTCGCACGAACCTAATTAATGTAAACCTCGTTTTCCCAGAGGCGTAACCCCGTTGACACCTTTCTAGACACCTACTTGATCGGCTAATTGTAATGTGTAAAACTCTCCCAGGAGTAACTCTTACTCGCAGCGGGTATCGGGATCCAACTATCTCATAGAAGGTATGCAATCTCATTGCAAATTTCAACACTTGAAATTCCCGATAATATTTTGCCCCGAACGATCTATTACCTTGACAAGGTCAACAAACCATAGACCGCAAGTCAAGTTCAACCCGTCATTTCCTGATTGAATCAAACCCACCCGCACGACCCTTGACAAGGTCAACAAGGCCGCACGACTACCCTAACCCAATCTGCATCATATGCATAAGCAGATAAATACTGGTTAGCTACCGCACACTGCGCCTTGACAAGGTCAACAAACGCAGCACGAATACTAAACAGGATTTATCTGAAATGACGGAGGGCTACGACAGGTTTTTCTGAAAACCTTTTGCGTAATGAACTTGATATCGTTGTAGGATCGAATGTATTTTGAAATAGAGTGTCTATGAGGTTTTTCTAGTTTTGCTAAAGGAGTCACTCCCGGTGAAGGGATCGTCGGTCCTTTCCTCGTCGAATGAGGTGCGGGATATATCATATATATCACTGTGCAAAGCAAAAACTCTTAAAAGCAATCAAAAGACAAACCGAGTGTGTAGCATCTGCCAGTTATTGCTAAAGGAGTCGCTCCTGGTGAAGGGATCTCGGTCCTTTCCTTATCGAATAAGGTGCAGGATATATCACATATACCACTGTGCAAAGCAAGAACTGTAGCTACCTGTTTTATTTTGAAATTCGATTCTACAACATCTTAGGTTTCTTTTATTTCATTAATCTCATTAATGAAGTCCCATCATTTAAGTACCTAAACATCACAGATAAATACGACGTACACTTATGCCATCCGCATTCGCCTCGATGTCCCCTCGTGCACCGTTAGGTTAGGTAACTAACGGCAGAGCGGGGCAGGGCTAGCGCGGGTGTAAAACATAAGTAACGCCTATATAATATATCATATATACTATATACTGTATCTATCACAGAACATCACATGATCACATCACAGATATCGCAGCAGAAGAATCATATGAAATATTGGATATACTAGGACGTTCGTGTTTTCAATACGAGCCAGTATAAAACACGGATTCCACGGTCGCGATGAATAGCCAAACCCACACCCCAAGACCCCTACGAGAGCGGCAAGCAACCCTACCAATTCTGGAGTTAGGAGACCCGGACTCGACTCCTCGAGTTGGTCTCCCACTGGACTCCAGAACCAGGTTACTTGTGCCCTCCTCTTTGGGTCTATCCTAGTGCGGAAAAGTAAATAATATACATCAACGGTGACAACTTCCGCAACCTGGAAGCGCCCCAATAAAAAGAATATTACACACAAGTTTTTACATGAATGAAAATGAAAAACACTCATCTCACATAAAAACCCCCGGCTATTCAAACACGACGATCCAATATAACATATCCAGCAACACATAACATCACATGTCATCAACGTAAGTAAATATGCGCATCCCAATTGTCGTTGACATATAGCAACGAAACCGGCGATATCACATATTACACTTACGGTCACAGAAAAGAAAGTGTAAAACTACAACAGTTGAAATCCGTAACTCCTATAGACATCGCATGCCTAATCAAATGAATTACTTAGACATCGCATGCCTAACAATTATAAACCCCACATTTTAGTCTCAAAATCGAAAACTCTTTTTAATATCAAGTCGGGCAATTCAACAAGATTCCCGACATCCTGATCGAATGCTCGTCGCAAACTTTAGTAGGCGGCTGCACCCCCGACGCCGTCGACGAAGTGCACCAAGGCGGAACACCGCTACCGGGAGCACCCGAACAGATGCTTTCGGCGCGGGGTTCTCCTACAGTCACTTGGTCGGGGCTATGGGGTGTAGCTGTCTATTAAGTTTACCCGGCGAGTATCCGCGTACGCTACGTGATTGCGACGGACTTTTGATCACATCAAAATTCCGTGGCAACCGATCAAGTGAGACTAAACTGCTATGTTTATAACATTCATTCAGTTATCTAATAACTTCTGGTGAATTCCAATTATTGTATCCCATTCCGGATAAATAGAAAATATCAAACTTTCCGATCGAACATTCGAACACCCAAGTTTTCCCGATACAGTCCAACACATGAAATAAGTCTAGCAACATTCAGTTCGTGCCTCAGTACCAACGGTCCAGCCGCAGAAGGGTCAAGCCAACGCCTCACACGTGGCACGCCGTACTGCCCCAAACCCGAAGGTTCAAAGGGCAGTTCAAGACGGTCACATAATCGAGTTAAGGTTTGTTGTCTTCTAGAGGGTCCATCGCGTTACTTGCACTACTTAGAACGTCGTTAAACTACGGAAAAATCCAACACTTGGAAATTTTCCGGCAGGGGAAAAGGTGGGTATTTGTATCCGGTCGAACTTTTTAACATATTCTAAAATTTATCCGGAAAGCCACATAGACAAAATCTGATAACCCGATCAAATCAACGAACCCCCAAAACAACCCTAAAATACTCAACTGTTGACTGCAGATTAAAACTTCCCAGAGAACATAGGAAACAGATACGGGCATTACTGTACAAACACGACACCCCAATCATTACAGACGGCCGCGGAACCGCCGCAAAAGGAGGCTACTGCCGCGGTTCCGCGGTGCATTGGTGGAGTTAGGGGCTCGTTTTCTACAGTAACTCTTATAATTTCCTGCTCTATTTTCTGCGAATTTTTAATTCTGAAAAATCCCAGTTTTTAGAAAATTTCCAGAGAGCTATTTTAGGGTTAGGTTTTCGGTTCGTCCGGCTTTCAAACTCCGTCTAGACTTCGCCTAAGGCTCTAGTTAGGCTCTGATACCAGTGAAAGGTTCCTAGGCACCCTAGTGAGGTCACAAAAGGCATCAACCATGCCCGTTTCAAAAATTACGGTGCCGAGAAACCCTAGAACGGATCGTCGGCTAGATGTTTAGGCGATAAAATGAAACTAGTTAACAACTTAACTAAAGTTTAAACGGAAATACAACCTTTGTAGATCCGGTGCTCCACCTCCATAGCTCTGCAACGAAAGTCCCCTCGCTGTCCAAATGAATTCCTGGGCTCTAGCGTCGGCTTCGTCGGAGAAATGGCGAGCTAGGTCGTCGATGTCCATGCCGAAGATGATCTACGTCGAGGCATCGCTAGATCAAGCTCCAACTTCACCAAGTCAAGAAAACTTGTAAAGGAAACACACTCTACTACTTGGCAAGAGGTAGAGGATGAAGAAATAGGAAGTGGGTTCTCTTTAGATTTGGATTTCTCACTCATTTGCTCAATTCACCATTGATGAAGTGAAGCTTCTTCATCTTGAAGAAGAAGAAGAAGAAGATGATGAAGTTATGATAAGTTTTTTAAAATAGAAAAGAAAATGAATTCTTATCATAATTCCAACCATAGTTAGGTGTAGAGAATAGACTAAGGTTAGTGAATGGTTAGGTTAAGGAGATGAAGACAAAATGGTCAAAGTTGCATGAAGCTTCAAGAAATTTCATGAATTAAAGCAACCATTTTGTTTTCTTCTCTCTTTATTAATCCAAAATGAAATAGATAAATGAATGGATAAATAAATAAAAACCTAACCATATACTTAACCAAGGTTTAATTCTTTACACTTAACCAATCAAGCATGTATCATCAAACATGATACAATCAAGTGCACAAAAGTATATCGCATATACAATGCGCACATCCGAGTGAGAAAATCCATCTTAAGTGAACCGATACTAGTTAATGCAAGGTAATATATCAAATATATATAATTATGCATTAAATCATTAAATCAACACTTGATTTAATGATCCGGTCATATCGCATATAACCGACTAATATCAACAGTAACAATTGATCGAATCAACACTTGATCCGATAACCCGGCTATATCGCATATAACCGATCAATGTCACATATGGCGAGAATCGAATACAGTATCACATACTGGTATCATTCTCGATCCCGCACATATCTCATATGCGCTCCTATTTCGTTTCGCTTGAGCCAGGAAACCTCTGTGTAGGACTCTAAAGACTCGTCAATACGCCGGCAGCAGATGATGATCATATCAAGCACCCACAAGCCGCAAGCGGTCTGCTAAACGTAACGGCCACCCGGGTATTGAGCGATCAGAAGATCGACGAGCAAGCCCGCTCACACTCCAGTGAATCCAACCAATAACACTACCGTACAGTCCGGTCTGATCGTCTAATATGTCGCATATCTTGCCTAGGGGTGGTAAACGTCAGACCCCAATAGCTCGATAAGTCGTATCGATATGAGGTCTATAACAATTCGAGAAACTACTGGTAACACTTACCAGTAAATCTCAGCAACCCTGGCCAGGGATTTCCTGTTATAGCCAATCGAACACAGCGCAACATCAACCCCCTATACCGGGAGAGACGAATCCCCTCCTATCGCTCATTGCCTCCATGTGACTCGGGACTGTACCCAAAAACCACCGTTTTGCACGTCCTCTTAGACGTGGTAAGATGGAAATCAAAGCACAGTGGGAACCACACAAGACTCTATGACGATCTCGGGTCAACAGACTACTCTGTACCAGTGTCACCAGAGAACTGCCATCTGACGTAAGGTATAATACCATCTGGGAGTTCTCGGCGAGTCCGTCCAGTGTACCCAGTCTCTACTGAGCACCCGTATATCATCTCTGATGTCAAACACCGATGGATATGGGATCATCCATCGCCCATCTGTATGGGTCGAGAAGGCACACGCTAGTCTACTCTGGTATATCGATGCCCCGTCTCGATATACCCACGACTAGGGACTTTGAAGGATGTACTTATGGACTACCATGTCCCCACTAGTATGATCCGCATCATAGTCCAGGTAGTCAAGCACACATCCTAAGGGCTTTACTAACATGTAATAGAGAGACAGTCAGTATACACGTTAAGGTAAAGAGCAACCAGATAGCATACTATCATGTCGAGCAAGAAAGTCCTCCCTATATATATCCCAGCATCCACTAC
Source organism: Agapanthus africanus (assembly GCA_030015575.1). Classification (NCBI taxonomy): domain Eukaryota; kingdom Viridiplantae; phylum Streptophyta; class Magnoliopsida; order Asparagales; family Amaryllidaceae; genus Agapanthus; species Agapanthus africanus. The sequence goes on along the minus strand of CM057339.1, from coordinate 583,450,143 downwards.
AATATACATCTTATGTACAGTAATGGCCTCTAGGGCATACATATAACTAACAGCGGGCGCATTGCATAACCCAAATGGCATGCGACGATATGCAAACGTGCCGAAAGGACAAGTGAAAGTGGTCTTGTCCTGTTCTTTTTCGGCGATGGGAATTTGATTATAGCCGGAGTAGCCATCAAGAAAGCAGTAGTACTCGTGTCCGGCTAATCGTTCAAGCATTTGGTCAATGAAAGGTAGCGGAAAGTGGTTCTTCCGCGTTGCGGCGTTGAGTTTTCTGTAATCAATGCATACTCGCCACCCAGTTTGGGTGCGAGTAGGGATTAACTCGTTCGCCTCGTTGGTTATGACCGTTATACCTGATTTCTTGGGGACAACGTGAATGGGGTTAACCCACTGGCTATCAGAGATAGGGTAAATGATACCACTATCTAGACATTTTACGATCTCCTTCTTCACAGCCTCTTTCATGACTGGATTGAGACGTCTTTGTGGATCCCGGGCTGGTTCGGCATCATCCATCAGATGAATGTGATGCTCAACGATCAGGGGACTAATCCCCTTGATGTCCGCCATGGACCAGCCGAAAGCTTGCCTGTTGTTGTGCAAGACCGCAAGAAGGGCTTTCTCTTGCTCTGGAGCTAGAGAAGCCGAAATGATGACAGGGAGGGTCTCGTTCTCACCTAAGTAAGCGTACTTAAGGTGAGACGGCAAAGGCTTGAGTTCGAGCGTTGGAGGTGAAACGATGGAAGGCAAGATTGGTGCAGAGGTCTCGAACTCAAAGGACTCCAGCAAAGGTTCAAAACGAGTGTAAGTGACCGAGTCGGATGGTTCAGGTAACTCATCCGGAAATTCGAAGGATTCAAACTCGGGTTGTGCGCGGCTAAGATCGTTCGAGAACGTGAAACACTCGTAGTCGTTGTCGGGCGCAGAAACAGCAGCAGGTTCGAGGAGGAACGCACTAGTGGCGTTAAGATTATCGTGATCAAACAGAAACTCCTCGAATTCACATTCTTCTGGGGTGATCTCCTGGATCGAGCAGACGTCCAGTATATGAGCATTAGGTTCGGCGGGCTGATTCCCCAACCTAAAAATGTTGAGTTCAATCGTCATGTTTCCAAAAGAGAGGTTCATCGAACCATTGCGACAATTGATCACAACATTTGAGGTTGCAAGGAATGGGCGACTGAGTATCACCGGAATTTGATTCCGGGGGTTAGCTACAGGCTGTGTGTCTAATACAATGAAGTCAACGGGGAATATGAAGTCCCCGACTTTTATTAACACATCCTCTAGCTCACCCCTAGGATGGGTGATTTATTGGTCGGCCATTTGGAGAGTGCAGTGTGTAGGTTTCAGCTCTCTGACGCCTAATTGCTCGTATACTGAGTACGGAAGCAGGTTAACACTGGCACCAAGATCTAATAGTGCGCGGTTGATGTTCTTATCCCCAATGGTAATAGAAATCGTAGGACAGCCAGGGTCCTTCCGTTTTTGTGGTAAAGATTGGGTAAGGGCATCACTCACAGCACTAGCCAAGAAAACTTTCTTGGGTACCTGAGACTTCCTCTTTTTCGTGCACAAGTCCTTTAAGATTTTCGCGTAGGACGGGACTTGTTGGACAGTATCTAAAAGAGGAATGTTAATGTTAACCTGCTTAAATAACTCCAGAATCTTCTCCATCTGAGGATTTTGTTTATTAGACCTTAACCGGTTTGGAAATGGAACATTTTTAAAATTGGTTGAGTATGATGCTGGAGGAGGAGATTGTGGAGTTGGAACGGATCCCAGAACAGGTGTTTTCGTGGAGTGAGAAGTGGGTCCATTCAGAGCAGAAGAAGAGGAAGGAGAGTCTTGTAAAGAACGGAGAATAGGCTCAGAAGACGAAGAAGCAGAAGAAGAAGAAGAAGAAGAAGAAGAAGCGGCCGGGGTGTCATCGTTGATTCGTGTGCCAATGTTGTTTTGCAGCATCCTTCCCGATCTCAATGTGGTCACGACACTCACATTATGATTCTGTTGTTCAAGAGAAACATTTACATTATGTGGGTGACCGGGATTTGGGAGTGGCTGGGACGGGAGCTTCCCCTTCTCTCGCTCGCTTAAGGCCGCATTCAGTTGTGCAATCTGGGCCTCGATGGTCTTGATGCTTTGCCCGTGTGCGGCAGTGTGTTGCACTAAGGACTGAATGGAAGACTGGATGTTGGCAGTGGATTGGGTCGATTGTTTAACGAACGCCTCCAAACTTCGTTCGAGCGAGGAAACCTTATCGTTGTTTGACGGAACAAAGTTGTTTGGTGGAAAAGAATTGTTGGGTGCAAAGTTGTTCGTCTGATTTTGGAAAGGTTGGGGTTGGAAGGGCTGCTGAAATTGCTGTTGTGTTTGTTGTTGCGCTTGTTGTTGCGGCAGAGGGGCCCTTTGGAAATTGTTGCCTTGGAATTGATTCTGATTCTGATTCCAGGCGAAATTGGGGTGGTTCCTCCAACCGGGATTGTAGGTGGAAGAGTATGGATCACTCCTCGGTCTTTGCTGGAATGCAGCATTAACCTGATCCTGTCCTTGCGAGGGTGGATTGTAAGGACACTCTTCGGTCAAGTGAGAAGGATCGAAATAACAAGCGCAAATGGTACGAAGGGGGAGAACAGGGGCAGGAGCAGGAGCAGGAGAAGAAAATTTGCTCTCTATCGCTTTAAGCTTTCTTGTTATTGCAACCATTTCAGCTTTCATCGCAATAGAGACATCAAGTTGGTGAATTCCTACCCTAGACTGACCGGTAGAAGTGGAGGTAGAAGAAGAAGAAGTCGGTCTGGTGCTCTCCCATTGTAGCGTTTGCTCCGCAAGGTCGTCAAAGAACTGCCACGCTTCCTCGTCAGATTTCGATAGGAAGTGGCCCTGACAGATGGTTTCCAACAACTGCTTCGTTGCTGGGTTCAGGCCCTCGTATAAGGTTTGGCAAAGTTGCCATTTCTCTATACCGTGGTGAGGACACTGAACAAGAAGGTCTTTGTACCGGTCAAAGCACTTCCAGAAGGGTTCAGAAGGAAGCTGAGAGAATTGGTTGATTTCATTTCGAATCCTTGCGGTTTTATGATTCGGATAAAATTTCTTTAGAAACGCTTTTACAAACTCGTCCCAACTGGTTATGGAGTGGGAAGCTGTGCTATACAGCCATTTTTCAGCAAGATCGCATAGAGTGAACGGAATGACCCGTAGACGTATAGCATCGTCCGACAGCTGGGTGGTTTTCATCATGGCACAAACGTTTTGAAATTTGTTGATGAAGATATAGGCATCTTCAGATTCAAGCCCATGAAATCGTGGAAGCATGTTGATGAAGTGGGGCTTAATTTCAAAATTATCCCCATTGGCCGGTGGAAGAGAAAGGCAGGTGGGAAGTGCAGAACGGGTGGGATAGAAACGATCCTGGAGCGCGATTCGCTGCGGCGCTACAACAGGCGGTGGTGGTGGGTTTGTCACGACCCAAAAGTACGGAACATGACCGGCACTTAAACTACGAACGTCTCGAGGCGTACGTAATCTAAGTAAACCGAAAACCAGAAATCCAAACCAAGAAAGATGTAGAGTGCAGGAAAAACTAACTTAAAGCAAGTAATTTCAATAGCATAAGCTGAATTAGGCGGTTTTAAAAACATCAAAAATTTCCCGAAAATTTCGGCAGAGTCTCCTTTGTAAATACTGGCCCCCAAATGGGATACAACATGAATAGTATACGAAATCAATAAAAAGGCATCCCCAAGTAGGAGCTAGCTCTTCGTCAATCGACGGTCACAACCACACAAGCAATATAATATACAACGCCAAGGGTGAGGATCAAAATTCAAAAGAAAACTCAAAAACCACAAGAAAACCACATAAATACAACGCGCGACTCTAAGGTCGAAAGAATAAACATCACTGGTCTTTATCTCAAATAAATACATGTTTGGTTGATGGAACTTCTAGATACAACAGAATAATGATATACAAGATATATAATGGGGGTACGATACAAGTAAACCCACCTACTAGCAAATCACCCGAAGGAAACTATGCCCGCAAAGCCGTAATAAAACCTGTACGGCAAACCTGCAAGAAACTAGGGCACAACGGGGGTGAGTTGCCAACTCGTGAATAGAAAAATATCTACGCACAGAAATCGCATAAATAACGCAACCTAGGTCAATGATCATAATATATCCTCAAATATATGAATAACACGTAGCCTATAACAAGGCTAGGGTAAATATCTAACCCGAGTGTAATCTCATGTGCCTGTGTCAGTGCCTCAAGTAGCAATATACCATATGAATGAGGTATGAATGCATGAAAACAGAATACATGTAAATGAAGAACCGTTTTCATAATTTAGTGAGATTTCCTTTGTATTTTTAAAATGAGGTATCATAATGAAATCAGCATAAAATAGTGCCTAGCATCGGCACAAAACGTAATCCCAATATCTCGATATCTCTGTATCACAGTCTCTGTACCTCAATATCTCGAAATCTCAATGTCTCAATCACAATATCTAGGGCGCCGTCAGTCCAGACCGGCCCCTACCATCCATCTCAAGACCACGACGGTATCCTCCGGATATCCGACGCGTCGGGTAAAATCACTGGTAGGTAGTGCTCCCCTGCCAGGCTCACATCGTCATCATCACGCGCTTCTTGCCCTGGGGTACCTTACCGGGTCCACCATGTACCTGAAACGGTTCATCCGTCTCCTCGAATCGGGTCTCGAAATCCATCAGCAAACTCATGGTGGACGACTCATACATCATGGGAAAAACCGCACTTTTTATTTAAAAAGAGAGAAATCAGTTTATATAAGTTTTGCGGTTTCCCCTCCAAATCCAGAAAATTTCATGGAAATCCGAATCCAAATCATCAATAGCATGTAAAAACAATGAATATAAGCATAACAATGAATAACAGTATGCATGAAGTAACAAGTAATAACTACAATGTTAAGCTGGCATATAAGGCAGGCACACTAATATCATGTCAAATTACTAACTAACAAGCTAAGTCAAGCAATAATATTTTCTAAGGTGTACGTGACATGGCAATTACCGATGAAGATGTGTGTGAGCCGGCAAGTAAGTGTACGTGGTACATACGCATCATCGGTAATGGTGCTGGTGTCCTAACAATATGATATCAACATTGCAATAAAAAATTATAACATAAGTATGCGATGCGAAGCGAACCATAATAATAAGCGGGAGCTGAATACTAGACGCAACTGTAACTAACCTGCATTAATCTAATATAAGTCCTACAAATGGTGCCTTTTGAAATAACACGAATCATGGGGTTTTGAAAATAGGGGCTACGGTGTTTTTATGAAAAGATACGTCTTTTGAAATATCCGTAGAATCCCTTGGGCTGTCTTTTAAAATACCCACGATTCGTTAGTTTTTGAAATAGGTAAGAATCGAATCTAATCTAACAACTAAACTAAACTAAAGGGCTAAGCTAACAAGCTGGACTACAGGTAAGGAAACCGCCTAACATCTGAGTCGATCCATATACATACCTGTATATATATTAGTCGGTGATCCCGCCTCAATAATATCATATCCGATACCATATCTACAATCAGCCATCCCAAGTCAAGAGTGCGAGTCAATCATCAAGATATAGCTCGTACGTAAATCCGTCATACGGCATCCCCAAATCTGGGTACGGGTCAATATCATATTCCTCACACCATTCCTCTGGTATCCTCTTAATTCAAGATCATAGTCTAGGGTACTGACCTATGTCTAGTACAATACTAATATCCTCAATATACTCATGATCTGACTACAGATCGACAATCTCGTACAAACCGATACCGTCAGCACATAGCATCATCAAGGGTATACATCGCCCGATACGGCCTAATATCAATATCCTAGCATATCATGCCTCATATCACGATCACATGTCGACCATTTTATTTATAACACTATTCACCCGTATCGCCACCCCAAGATCCGCTATAACACCAGGGCGTACCTTAAGTACGAATCCTGCCATATCACCGATATCACAACCACAAAACAAATCTCATCGACTCAGCTCAATCCCAAGTATCATCCTCAAATCCATATGTGAACACATAGTGCCATACCCATGTGATCACATAACTATAAAGAATCCCATGCGCACATATAAATAGGAATGTATGCAAGTATGTAGGTGTGTATGTGTAGTGCAACACTACCCTAGGGTTCGCAACACTAAAGTAATCCAACACACCAATATCCATCCTAACATCGTTATTAATCCCAAATAACATATACTAATTGTTGGTGTGTATACGCATCCGTATACACCACCACGGACTGCGGGGGTGCTATACGTCATCCACCTGACTTCTCCCCGTAGATATAAATCTACTCACCTGGTCCTCGTTCGCCGGTGCCGACGTCGCCACGCGCTTGCTTGTCATCTCGAAGTCCACATGGGGTACCTACATATCATAACGCACCATACCGCATTAAAATCCGACTCATGACCAAAACGACGCACGAATCCCACATAGGTCAAAACCTATGGTTGCTTTCGCAAATCGACCCAAAAACCCTCGACGTCGGCGTACAAACGCCAAACCATCGAGAAAACTCCCAACACACTCATTTGCACATTCACGAACACTAATTTTAATATAAAATAGGTTAAAATTCACAAAAACCCCAATTTCTCTTAAAAAGTCATTTTTCCGAAAATCTAGCAAGCACAATTCGCCGTTTTTGTACAAAACATGATGTTTTAACAATTCTAGTGACCAAGATGATAACTTAATATCCTAATTATGCCATAGAAACCATTACGTAAATTTTAAACCCACAATTTAATTCGATTTCAAAAACCTAGTTTGCAATATTAACCAATTTTAACAATTTTATAGCAAAATGCACAAACTACAATCCAGCTTGGATTTTCATGAACTAAAGTATTAAAATACACTTAATAATGTTAATGAAGTCATGAAAAAACCTAATTATATTTTTCTCATAATCAAATTCATGGTTTACAAAAACCTAGCTAGCAATATAGCTTAAATATTACAATTCCAAACTAACAATTTGCAACTAGAAATTTGATTAGGTTTTCATTTCACAATATGAAGAACTACAATTGCAACCACAATTACATACACAAAAACCTAACTTGAATTTCATAAACCCTTACTAAGTTTTTCCAAACATACAATTAAACCCAAATTAATAACTAATAATGCTTGATTTAAGGTATTCAAACAACAATTTAACAAAAGGTCTTGATTTAGACCTCACAAGATCAAGGATCTAGCATGCAAATTCTAGCCTCCAAAAGTAGCTTCCATGCTCCTAGATCCATGTAAGTTTGGCTAATGAGAAATGGGTAGGAGTTGGATTTGGATTTTGGGATTTATTTGATGGATTTTGAGGCAATTTTTGAAGCAATAGAGATGGAAAATGGGGGAAAAAGATGGGGGCTGTTGTAGCAGAATTTCGGCTGAGGAGGGAGTGGGGAGAGGTGTGGGGGAGTTGTGGAAAAGAATCCAAGTCAAAGCCCCTTCCAAATTACCATAATACCCCCACCTACTTTACTATATATAAAAACCTTATTTTAACCCATTTCTCACATGATTTAATGTCAAAAAGAGGGAAATATAATTCTTGGGTTGCTACAATAGTGTGGGGCCGGCCAAGGGGAGTGAGGGTGAGTGTGAGAGACTTTACAAAAAAATTCTATGCAAAAAGACCCCCCACAATACCATATTTGCAAGTTTTAGTTCAAAATAACTATATTTTTGTTTTCCATAAAATAAATCAATTAAAACTTGAAATAAAATACGAAAAAATTATATTACAAATAGATTTTAATTAACATGATTTTAAAGATTAAAATTAGCCCATTTAAATTTGTATTTATCGCTAATTTAATGTATTTTGTTACCGGCTTAAAATAATATTAAAATAATTAATTTCGGAAAAATTTTCAGAAAATTTGAAATTTCAGCAGTGGCTCAATAAACACCAAATACTAGCAATTACATAGCTAGAATATGTATATTTAATTCTATAATAAAGATATTTGCATATTGACTTTTTACAGAAAACCCCCTTATTTTACCGTTTTTTCGAAATTTCACCGAAACGATTTTCAAAACGTTACAGGGTTATTGGTCTCCGTAGGAGGTGGAGCCAATCCAGGGGTAGTCAAAGAGATGTTCGGATTAAATCCCGACATCGCGGAAGAAGAGGTTGGTGAAGGTGAAGGTGAAGGTGTATGAACATAATTCCGGTCAACGTCGGAGTTGGCCGGCAAAGGAAGGTGTGAAAGAGGAGTGGGCGGAGTTTCGACGTCTAAGTCGATCGCGTAGTCGGTAGCGACTAACGTAACGCGGACTAGACGGGCGCTAGTGTCCCGAGTCCAAGCGGACATACACTAAACGAGTTTAGTATAGTCAAAGCGGAGAAGGTGAGGGTAAGAAAACGTCAATGGAGAAAACGATGGGTGGTGGGTGAAAAATGGATTTGGCGATAAAAGGGCAAGTTTTTATAAAAGTTTTTGATTTTTTCCCTTTTTTTTTAGAAAGAGCTTTACAGAAATATGTACGGACTTACGGCTTTAAGCAATCACAAATAAGATATGCACAATCTCACCTAGATCTAGGGTCACCTAGGTCAGCTAAACCTGCTCCTAACTGTTCCAGAGGGCTAGAAAAAGGACCTCAAACCGCCTCTTCTCCGTCTAATGCGGCCAGATAAGTGCCAGGAAAGTGGGAGGTCATCCAACGCTTTCATGAAGTTTTTTAATTAAATAACCACTTGCCTTCGTCACACTTGCCTAGGCACCGCAAAAGTCAGATAGGATAAACGGCCGATGCCTGTAACTAGTCCTCTGTCCTATTGAGCGCGAAGTCCTTAGGGCTGAGTCTAGTATTTTTTAATTTTTAACAATAGTCAATGCATATACTTTTTGTGATTTTTGGGGTCCTGGGAAGGGTGATGAAATCCCTACCCAATCTGAATTGGTTTCAAGCCCCTTAAGTCTGTATTAATGAATACAAAGCGATAACAATCAACTGCAAACAATTTTTATTTTGAGCGCGGCGCAAAGAATTCTGCACAAGAACAGTTTAATGGAAGGGGGAGAAGAGTTTGCGCAAAGAATGCTGCAGAAAACACAGTTTATTGGAGTCCAGAGGAGTGGGGAGGAAGCAAGAAAGACTTACAGAGAAATTGGAAGCCTGAGGCCACCAAGTGGCCGCGGTTCCGCGGCAATAGGGCTCTAATGCCGCGGTTCCGCGGCTATGTTGAGGAAATGGAGCTCCATTTTTCTGGTGTGGTCTGGGTTGGGTGTCCTCTGCTTGTATGGATGTGCTGAATTTTTACTTGCTTACTGTATCTGCTCCAGATTTCTACAGTAGACCGTTTGCTTTGTTTGATCCGTCGCGGTGTAGCCGCGAAATATGGGTCTATCTTCCCACGTCTTTGGCACTGATCTTGAACTCCGTATTTTCCTGCACGCTTGCACAAAAACTAATCAAAAATAACAAAATGATTTTTTTACAAAGTATATTTTTTTTGTTTTGTTTTTCGGTTGTTTTTATATTCACAAGTTAACCCGAAATTACACAAAGAAATAAACTACCGTCTCCCCGGCAACGGCGCCATTTGATTGTTAGGGATTCTGCGTGTTCAAGTTTAGTTAATTACCGCAATCAAGACGGTTTCGCATGTAGTTAGCCGGTTGAGTACGGGTCGTCCGCAGGGAGATGGGAATCTTTTTCTATGTGCTTTAACGAGTTAAGTCCAGTTTTCCAGATTTTGTTGTGATTAATTAAGTGGTAAAATGATATGTAAAGAGAGCTTGTTAGGGTTAGGATTAGGTAAGTTTGAGTTAGGAGTCTCCCACATCTTTCGTTGCCCCTCTTAATATCGGTGTTACGGTAATCGGCAACAACGGGGATTAGCACGACTAGGAAGGAACTTGCGAGTATAAGCTAGGCTTTCCAACGCATAAGTTCTTCCTTTTGGTGCTTGTCCGTCCGTTCTTGGCTCTTAGCCATAACCTCCGGTTAATTCAACCACAACCGGTCTCACTACGGAATCACCGCTATCATGTAGGATAGGGTGCCGTAAGGAGCGGATTGCGGTTCAATTAACGGGAGTCGAATTAAGCTGTTGGGCAAGGAAAGAGTGAGAGAGATTTCCTTCTCTCAAACTTCCCTTATCCTACCCTAACAAGTATGAAACTACTCACACATCATAATGAAAAGAAAACAAAACAAAAGAGGAAGATAGAAAGAAGGAGATTAGAAGATAACAACTAGCTATTTGCGACCTCACCTTGACAAGGATCAAGCGTAAGCATCATGGTTGTTTTAATGATAAAGGAAAAGAGAAAAGAAAGAAAGAACAAGAAATAACAACTAAGTTAACAAATTAAAATTACAAGCAATTATAAAAGAACAAGACAAGATATAATAGCAAAATGAACTTCTTTATTCACCATTCTTCACTCACAAAAGCTCACTACAAGTTTTAATGGAGAAGAGATGAGAGGAAGAAGAACAAGTATTCTAAAACCTAAAAAAAAGTACAAGATTATGCACACCTTGGCTTCACAAGGATCTGGGCTATTTATAGGCAGGGAAATGGAAATCTATGGTAAAATTCTGCCTGTACATAGAAAGACCAAAATACCCTAAAAAATTGGTCAACTGCCGCCACTATACGGCCGCGGATCCGCGGCCCTTTAGTGGAGTTAGGTGACCAATTTTTGTAGGGTTCCCTGGTTTGCTGTGTCCATGAGTCTGGTATATATCTTTTCTCATATTTTCTTCACGATTTTTCCAGAATTTCTGTTGATCAAAAGGTGATTGGATGTGTATCTTTTGTCATGATTTTCTTGAGCTCCGCGTAGATTTCTTGGATCTTGTGTTGCCATTGAGCCTTATGCATGAAGGTGACAATCGATTTGCCATTTTGTCTCCTAAACTGGTGTGTGGCAACAGACGGATAAAGAGCGGAGACCCGTGTTTTATCTGTGGTTGGCAGGAACCCGGATTTTGTCGTGTTTTTCCATGGATTTCACCGTTTAGAGCCGAGAACCTGTATCCTGCAATTGACTAGCAAACACGGCTCAAGAGTACCTACCGATATGCAATGTGATAAAAATTGGGCGGTATAAAAATGCAAAAATCTGATATGAACAATTGGGACACTTCCCAAATCTAGATCTAAAACCATAGATCTAGTAACCAGAATGTCTGATATAATATCCAATTCCTATGTGGAGAAACCACTGTGTGACAACCAAAATATAACCGATCGTAGTATAGGAATTTCACTTCCTATTCTGTGTATATCATCCAAATACCAGGACATCACACCCTACTACCTTCTTAACAGATCCATCCCCTATTCTGATGAAGTCAAACCTATGACTATCATATTAGAAATAGATGATCTATCTCCGCTATATTCGCTTTAGTCCATAAATAGATATAAGCTACTTGTCCACCAATGCTTCCGCTGCTCCCACTGACTATGACAACCCTCCGGCAGAATCATATAGACGTACACTTCTAAAGCTAGTTTAGAACGACGCTATATTCATCCTCCTGCCGGTCTCACAGTCCGAAACAACAGCAATGGCAAGTCTGGGTAAACAAGAACCTCCCTGTCACCGTCCTTGAGGCTACCGGAGTACCTCTCGGGTGCCTGAGGTTACCCACCATTTCTGCAGAGTGGCTAATAGAATGTCAAACCAGATCGAATCTTTAGGTTCTTATCAAATTTTCAGTAATCGTTTGCGGTTCTGGAATCACTTCCAGTTCTACCATACTCCCACTACTGTTTTCTGAAAAAATCCATTTTTTTATTAAAACTGTGGCGAGTCAAGAACAATATCACTATTGATTTTCCAGATGGTAGAAAGTGAACCCTCGTCATAGCCTGGGTCAACCCATAAATAGCCATTACAGAAATGTGCCTTGAGTTATCCAGAGTCTGGTTTTAAGCATAAGCCGGACAACTCCCCGTACCTTAACATCGTTAAGATATGAACTGTTCTATATCCAATACAGAAACATAGGCACTGATTTAATTGAACCAGATTCAAATCATGCAGCTGTCTCCAGTGCATGTCTACTAAATGGAAGGAGGCCGATCAGCGTTACTCAACTTAGGAATGCATCCAGATATGAGTAACCCGAAAGAGAAGGAAGTTCTCTTAATCATTACTATCAACTGAATACCATTCACAAGTATCTACATCTTCGGTCACCTTGAAGAATCCCGATACTTGCAACACCTGGTTCTCTAGTTTACTCTTTTACCTATAACTTCTTAAAACTTGGACCCTGTGTTTCTACGAAGCACTTGTCTAAAAACTAGAGAAGTCATAAGTAAACCGAATATAGTACGAGGACCAACCCCTCTGTCCTAATGGACACTGGACAATATACAATACTCTGTATAAGTCCCCTGAGTCTAGTGACTCATTCACTGTGTGTCGTAGGTTGAAAACTGTACTTATGGTTAAGAAGAATTACACCGTTGTTCAATACTCCTTACCTAACCATCCACTGATATAGGTAAATGTCATAGACATAATTTCAAAAAGGTATATCTCACTCTATAAAAATAGACGTACAGATATATCAATTTGAAATTGGTGCATAACAACGGATATTCAAAACCAAATATTTGCCGTCCGGCAAACAACCCAGGTGACTTCCTCAAATATCACCAATTACAATGAATCCCGATATAATGAGGATGATCACCTAATTCCCAATAACTTACTCCCACTCATCATCTGTAAAACCATACAGATGTGAGAATCAAACCTGGTAAATACATACCCTGGAGCAAGTGTCTAATTGGGAAATCAGTTTTCTTTTAACAGTACACAGTGAAACTGAAACATTGAAATGTTTTGATGGGGTATCTCGGTATTCCTAGTAACGCCTCTTCCATTATCCAGATTCATAACTGTAACCGTATAATTCTTTGCCATCTCTCCAAATCCCTTTATATGTCTTTAGTCATTACCTTCTGTACACCCTCTTAGGCTAAATGGTTTTCTTCCTTCCCTACCGTTCGGCACCAGCCTGTGGTTTGGAAGAAGACTATCCAATAAGCATAATGGGTGTACTGTCATAATCCTAGGAGCACTCGCAATGCGAGAGAAGGTGAAGATAAAAGACAACAGAATAAACCTTATTCCTATTTCTCCTGAACCAGAATCCATCCCCGAACTGGAACAAGTTCCTTTCGAGTTCGTATATAACCATACGATGGAGTATCCAAATAAACTGTGGATCTTCATAGTGATACGGAGTGTCCTGGAGAAATACAGAGGTGAAGTGGGAGTGGTAATGAAATACTTGGTTTGGTCGTGAATAGCAGTTGCAGTTTACCTTGCCCTCTTACTAATCCCTTTATTTGTCTTTACATAATACATTCTATACACCATCGTTAGGCTACTTGGTTTTCTTCATTCCCTACCGGTCGGCACCTGCCTATGGCTTGGAAGAAGACTATCCAATTTGCGTAATAGGTGTACTGTCCTAATCCAAGGAGCACTCGCAACCTAAGAGAAGGTAAAAGGAAAAGACAACTGAATAGTCCTATTCGTTTTCTCCAGAACCAGAAACCATCCTCGAATAAATTCCTTCGAGTTCGTATATAACCATACGATGGTTTTATCCAATGGAAGTGGACGTTCGTAGTAATACGGGGTGTCCTGGAGAAAAAGGTAAAAGTAGGAGTGGCAATGAGGTTTGCAACTTTGACAATCCAAAAGCCAGTGTTTAAGAAGGTTCGGTTAATTTTGGTCACTGAGTCATAGTCAAGGGTCGGGTCATGGTCGCTGCCAAAGAGAGAGAGAAAAGAAACACTCAGCGTGCACTCTAACCTAGATCAGAATGGTTATCACTTTATCTAATCAGGAAACCTCCCACTGTAATGTCAAATTATTCTCCAAACCTAAAAGAAGAATTAGTCGGGATCACCCGAGGAGTAAACCAACTCATCAGTGGGAATAGGAATCCAACTATCATCGCATGATAACGTGACGGAATCCGCTCACGTCATCATACTCCAGAAGGTATGCGCATATCTGGAAAGTTTCAGTTTCTTTAGAAACTCCCGATGTGATTTTTACCCCCATGCTCTCATGACTTTGACTTTGGCCAACAAATCATAAGTCACATGTCAAGTTCTACTCGTCATTCTCCTGGTTAATTTGAACCCACCCGTACCTACCATTGACTTTGGCCAACAAAGCAGTACGACTGTCCCAAACCAACGCATCTATCTATGCTGCATATGAATACCCAACAGCTACCAATCACTGTGCCTTGACTTTGGCCAACAAACACAGCTTGAATACTATTGACTATCTATATGAAACGACGGAGGGCTACGAATGGTTTCTGGAGAAAACCTTTAACGTAATGAACTTGATATCTTTGACGGAACTAGATAGCTTTTTATAAAAATATAGTGACGAAAACCTTTGCTAAAGAGGTCACTCCCGGTGAAGGGATCTCAGATCTTTCCCCGTAGAATGAGGTGCAGGATATTCCAACTGAATACCACGATGCAAAGCAAAAGGCAATTGGCTATAATGAAGTTATTACCCTGACGCAAACTTCTGTCTAAGGGGTCACTTCCGGTGAAGGGATCTCGGCCCTTGCCTCGTCGACTGAGGTGCTGGATATTCATAACCGAATACCACTGTGCAAAACAAAAGAGAACGTCCTTGCAATAACAGCTTTTTGAAAAATGTTCCAACAACATCAGAATAGGTTTGTTTAGCTTGCATTGATCCGAATCAACGCAGTCCCATCAATTGATCACACCAATAAAGAACAAAAATAATGATGTACGTATATGCCATCCGCATTCGCCACTGGGTCCCGTCATCACCCGTTAGGTTACTTAACTAACGACAGAGCAGGGACTGGACTAGCGCGGATGCAAAACATATACAACATCTACTAGTATATATATATCAATATATAATATTCGCTCAAGGTGTGATAAAATGCAACATCACAGAAAATTAATAAGCATCACAGAACAATACAGATATCTGGGATCCCCGGGTTTCATAGAGCCGCTACTGAAACCCGACGTTCCCCTGGTCGTGTGGATAGCCTGTGCAATGAAATCCTAGACCCCTACGGGCGCGGCAAGTTACCCGCCAAAACCTGAAGCGAGGCAGCCCCCTTCAGCAACGTGAAAGGACTACCCAACACTTCACGGAATCCGGTAACTTGGGCACCCCTCCTTGGGTCAACCTGTACCCCCTACGAGTGCGGCGAATAGCCCGCCAATTCTAGAGTAAAGCCCCCTGTCTCAAAGCCATGAGATGCGGGCTCGTTGCCTTCTAGAACCCGGCTATCCGTGCACCCCACCTTGGGGTAATCCTAGTACAGAAAGTAAAATATGTTGGAGATAGTGCCCTCAAAGTCAATTATTGGATCGCAGGTACGTGATTGCAATGATTGAGGCAGGACCTATACCGATATGACAGTCTTGCTCGAGATGATAGTATGCTATCTGGTTTGTCTTTATCATCGTATACATGCTTTAGTTCGCTATTGCATGATGATAGAGCCCATAAGAATTCTTGCTTGACTACCAGCAGTATGATGGCGATCATATACGTGGGAGCTGGGGTCTATAAGCACATCCTTAAAGAGTCCCTAGTCGTGGGAGTTTCGAGACAGGGCATCGATACTCCAGAATAGACTAGTGTATACAATGGAGACCCCGACGAGGGGCAATAGCCGGTCTCACAAGCCATTGGTGTCAGTTGGTTCACCAAAGATGTATACAGGTGCTCATTGGATTATGAGTACACCGGACAGGACTCGTCGGGAACATACTAGTTGGTATTATACATATCGTCAGATAGCAGTGTAGGGTTCCTAGACACACTAATGAGTCTCACAAGGCATCAACCATGCCAATTTCAAATTTTACAAGTGCCGAGAAACCCTAATACGGATCGTTGACTAGAGATTAGCAACTAGTTAACAACTTAACTAAAGGGTAAACGGAAATACCACCTTTGTAGATCCGGTCCTCCACCTCCATAGCTCCGTGATGAAGTCCCCTCGCTGCGATCATCGGATCCCGGACTCTAGCATCGGCTTCATCGGAGAAATAGGCGGGCTAGGTCGTCGACTTCGATGCCGAAGATGATCTACGTCGAGGCATCACAAGATCAAGCTCCAACTTCACCAAGTCATGAAACTTGTGAAGAAAACACCCTATACTACTTGGAAAGTTGTAGAGGATGAAGAAATAGGAAGTGGGTTCACTTTAGAATTGGATTTCTCACTCTTTTTCTCAAGTTGCCATTGATGGAGGCAAGGTTTTCTTCATGTTGAAGAAGGAGAAGAAGAAGAAGATAATATGATAAGTATTTCAAAAATAGAAAATAAAAGGAATACTTATCATATAGCAACCATGGTCAAGTGTAGAGAATGAACTAGGGTTAAGTGGAATGGTTAGGGTTAAGCATGAAAACAAAAAAGGTCACTTAGTCAAATCTTCATGAAGCTTCTACTAGCAAACAAAGAAAGCCTCCATTCATTTATTTTGCAAAAATAAATAAACAAAATAAATAAATGAATAAGTAAATCAAAACCCTAACCATTACACAACCATGGTTTAATCATACACTTAACCAAGTATGCATGTATTATCAAACATGATACAATCAAGTGCACAAAAGTATATCACATGTACAATGTGCATATCAAGTGAGAAAATCCTTTTAAAGTGAACCAATACTAGTTAATGCAAACTAATATATCAAATATATAATTATGCATTAAATCATTAAATCAATACTTGATTTAACGATCCGG
The DNA here is from genome assembly GCA_030015575.1 of Agapanthus africanus. Classification (NCBI taxonomy): domain Eukaryota; kingdom Viridiplantae; phylum Streptophyta; class Magnoliopsida; order Asparagales; family Amaryllidaceae; genus Agapanthus; species Agapanthus africanus. Next base: position 583,433,268 of record CM057339.1, on the reverse strand, counting down.
TCATATCGCATATAACCGACTAATATCGAATGTATCGGCTTATCGAATCAATCCTTGATTCGATAACAAGGTTATATCGCATACAACCATTCGACACATTCATCGCAAGAATGGAATACGGTATCACATACACACATTACTCTCGGTCCCGCACATATCTCATATGCGCTCCTATTTCGTTTCGCTTGAGCCAGGAAACCTCTGTGTAGGACTCTAAAGACTCGTCAATACGCCGGCAGCAGGTGATGATCATATCAAACACCCACAAGCCGCAAGCGGTCTGCTAAACGTAACGGCCACCCGGGTATTGAGCGATCAGAAGATCGACGAGCAAGACCGCTCACACACCTGTGAATCCAACCAGTAACACTTACCGTACAGTCCGGTCTTGTCGTCTGATATGTCGCATATCTCGCCTAGGGGTGGTAAACGTCAGACCCCAATAGCTTGATAAGTCGTGTCGATATGAGGTCTATAACAGTTCGAGAAACTACTGGTAATACTTACCAGTAAATCTCAGCAACCCTGGCCAGGGATTTCCGGTTATAGCCAATCGAACACAGTGCAACATCAACTCCCTATACCGGGAGAGACGAATCCTCTCCTATCGCTCATTGCCTCCATGTGATTCGGGACTGTACCCAAAAACCACCATTTTGCACGCCCTCTTGGACGTGGTAAGGTGGAAATCAAAGCAAAGTGGGAATCACACAAGACTCTATGACGATCTTGGGTCTACAGACTAACCTGTACCAGTGTCACCATAGAACTGCCATCTGACGTGAGATATAATACCATGTGGGATTTCTCGGCGAGTCCGTCCAGTGTACCTAGTCTCTACTGAGCACCCGTACATCATCTCCGATGTCAAACACCAATGGATATGGGATCATACATCGCCCATCTGTATGGGTCGAGAAGGTATACGCTAGTCTACTCTGGTATATCGATGCCCCGTCTCGATACACCCACGACTAGGGACCTTGAAGGATGTACTTATTGTAAGTGCACGGCGGCGCCCCGGCCTCCATCCCGAGGCCAAAATGCGGAAGCGGTGATTAACATAAATTTTTCATGAACTGGCACCACCGCGCACTAATACCCGGATCGAACCATTAACTAGTCCTAGCTAACTACAAGATGGGGAAGAGAGATATACCGACTGATCCGAGTCCTCCGGTCTTCTCGTCGTCTTCCCGATCTCTCGCGGAATGTCCTGTCTCCACCTCGTCGCCAGATGTGCACCACATCGCCTACTTCTTTTACGGGCTCCCATCTCAATGCCGAGGCAACTCGGGCACGAAGCTGGCTAGTCGACGTGCCCAAGATTTGCTGTAGAATGATGTGTAGAACTTGTGTCTTATTTTGGGGTTTGTGGAATTGCATTTTGTGGAGGAATGATACTTGGAGCTTTGGAGATTGTTCTTGTGGGATTTTTGCAAAGCTAAATGAATAAAACCCCACACCAAAATGAATTAGCAGCCCCTCCCCAAACTTGGCCGGCCATGTAGGGAAAAAGTGGAGAGAATAAGAGAGAGTGTCAAAAATGGGGGAGAGCCACATCCTATAATCCAAGGGAGAGAGAGAGAAGGCTATCATGCAAAGAATCATCATCACAACAATTCCAATACACAACCAACAACCATGATAGCTAATAAACCAACACTCCAACACCACCATCATCACCTCACAAAGTCAAGCAATCATGATAGAAGAAGAAGTCAAGGTTAAAGAATGGTGCAACCATCATAACACAAGAATAAGCAAAGAACCCCTCCACAAATACTTATTTGCAACAATGCAAATAAGCCCTCCTCCACCAATCTTCGGCCAATGAACGATACAAAGGAAATTGGCCGAAACGGAAAGCAAACTGGCAATTCCAGAAAACTGATCCCGTAATAAATTACAGGAAAACCCCGCCACTGTGTATACGCACCCGCATCTGTATTCCGACCGAAATACAAATGCAATGAGACAAAGTCTACACTATACTATACTAGGATCCGGCTTAAACCAAAGCCGGCTAGTAATATCCGTTCGATCCTGATCCGTGTAATACCGCACGTATCTGATCGAACCCTGCCATATATCCATACGGCCTATAGTACAAACTGCCCGATCTTGATCCGTGTAATACCGCACGTGTCTGATCGGACCCTGCCATATCTCCATACGGCCTCTATAACTTTTCGCCCGAAAGCTGAGTAACTGAATATGGGGGACTCTAAAGACTCGTCAACACCTAGGTTGTGGATTTAACCACTAGAACGTCAGAGGTATAAGCCAATACGTAACGGGCTACCAGGTATTGACCAAAAGGGACGTCTGTGAGCGAACTCAGCCTGACACCCCACTGAGCCTGTCAGTGACAATATCCGTACAGTCCGGTCCGTTCGTCTATGAGCATCGCATGGCGGGCCTAGGGGGTTGGTAAAAGTCAGACCCCCAAAAGTGGTACAAGTCGTGTCGGAGTGTAGCCCAGAACACCCTGAGATACTACTGGAATACTTACCAGTAAATCTCCTGCCTTGGCCAAGGACTTTTCATGTTCCGGCTCTCCTAGACACAGCACGACCTCACCCCCAATACCGGGAGAGACGAACCCCTGAAGATACGCTCACTGCCTCCATGTGGCTCGGGACTGTACCCAACTAAAACCTGTTTGCACGACTCCTTTGAGCCGTGGTAGGGTAGTAATCAAAGTACAGTGGGAACTCACACGAGACAAATGACGATCCCCAGGTCGATGAACTAACCTGTACACATGTCACCAGGGAACTGCTATCTGACGTCTGGTATAAGACCAACTAGCATGTTCCCGGCGAGTCCTGTCCGGTGTACTCATAACCCAATGAGCACCTGTATACATCTTAGGTGAACCAACTGACACCAGTGGCTTGTGAGACCGGCCACCGCCCCTCGTCGGGGTCTCGACTGTATACACTAGTCTACTCTGGAGTATCGATGCCCTATCTCGAAACTCCCACGATTAGGGACCATTAAAGGATAAGCTTATAGACTACCAGCTCCCACATATATGATCGCCCTCATACTGCTGGTGGTCAAGCAAGAATTCTAGGGGCTCTATCAACATGCAATAGTGACCTGTCAGGTTACCTAAAGCAGTACACGATGATAAAGATAAACCAGATAGCATATTATCATCTCGAGTAAGACTGTCCTACCGGGATAGGTCCTCTCTCAATCATTGCAATCACGTGCCTGTGATCCAATAATTGACTCTGAGGGCACTATCTCCAACAATCTCCCACTTGCACTCAAGGCTATTTATTGCAATGTCGCATACTCACAGCCCGTGTGATACCGAACACCCAACTCCTCTACTATTTAGTCTCACAAAACCCGTTTGCGAAACTATTGCGTTCGAGGAATAGCCTCAGTGAGTGGATCCGCTTTGTTGTTTCTTTCTATGTCTCTCTATATCTCATGTTCCCGGAGAAAACCCATCTCCCGAAATGAGCAATACCTGTCTTAGAATGTGTCTGGATGTCTGATGGGACCTAGCTCATAAATGAACTCCAAATCCAAACTTCTTAGACTGTATCGTCAACTGAACTTAATCAGTATCCTGCGCCATGCCTCCCTCAGTATTGCCTTGGACCACCTGTCCAAAATACTGCCCCTCGTCAGAAGGAAAAACTACAACTCTGACAACCTCCTTGTCGTCCAGGTCACCTTGGAAGCCTGGAATGATAACTGTCTCCTGCATGAGGCTGTCGTTATCATATCCCTAGAACATTCACTTATGTTCTAAAACTGCTTCCGACTGCTTCTCCAGGATTGGATCAATATCAACTTATTGCATCTAGTGCAAGAACAATATCTGGTGTGGTACTTGACATCTCATGATTGACTCAATTGCCTGAGCAAGTGATCTGCCAATCTGCACATCCCTCTCCTCTTTAGTCTGTAAGACACCTTTAGAGAGGGTGACTCCATCTTCTGCAGGTAGACTACCGTGCATGGAGTCGTCCATTCTAAATACCCTTAGAATGCTGTCTAAGTATCCAGATTGGGAAACTACCCAAATCTAGATCTAAAACGATAGATCTAGTAACCAGAATGTCTGATATAATGTCCAAGTCCCATGTGGAGAAACCACTGTGTGACGTCCAAAGTATAACCGATTGTAGTATAGGAGTTTCTTTTCCTACTCTGTGTATGTCTTCCAAATACCATGACAACACACCCTACTACCTTCTCAACAGATCCATCCCCTATTCTGATGAAGTCAAACCCATGACTGTCATGTCAGAAATAGATGATCTATTTCCGCTACATCTGCTTTAGTCTATAAATAGATGTAAGCTACCTGTCCACCAATGCTTCTGCTGCTCCCACTGACTACGACAACTCTCTGGCATAGTCATATAGACGTACACTTCTAAAGCAAGTTTAGAACGACGCTATACTCATCCTCTTGCCGGGTCTCACAGTCTGGAACAACAGCAATGGCAAGTGTGGGTAAACAAGAACTTCCTTGTCACCGTCCTTGAGGCTACCGGAGTACTTCTCGGGTGCCTGAAGTTACCCACCTTATCTGCGGAGTGGCCAATGGAATGTCAATCCAGATTGAATCTTTAGGTTCCTTATCAAATCTTCAGTAATCGTTTGTGGTTCTGGAATCACTTCCAGTTCTACCATACTCCCACTACTGTTGTTTTTTTGAAAAAAAATCTATTTTTATTAAAACTGTGGCGGATCTAGAACAATATTGCTATTGTTCATCCAGATGGTAGAAAGTCAACCCTCGTCATAGCCTGGGTCAACCCACAAACAGTCATTACAGAAACGTGCCTTGAGTTGTCCAGTGTCTGGTTTTAATCATAAGCCGGACAACTCCCCGTACCTTAACATCGTTAAGATATGAACTGTTCTATATCCAATATAGAAACAGAGGCACTGATTTAATTGAACCAGATTCAAATCATGCAGTTGTCTCCAGTGCATGTCAACTAAATGGAGAGAGGCCGATCAGCGTTACTCAACTTAGGAATGCTTCCAATTATGAGTAACCTGAAAGAGAAGCAATTTCTCTTTATCATTACTATCAACTGAATACCATACACAAGCATCTACATCTTCGATCACTTTGAAGAATCCCGATACTTGCTATACCTGGTTCTATACTCTATTCAAATACCTATAACTTCTCAAAATTCGGACCCTGTGTTTCCACAAAACACCTGTCTAAAAACTAGAGAAGTCATAAGTAAACCGAATATAGTATGAGGACCAACCCCTCTGTCCTGATGGACCCTGGACAACATACAATACTATGTATAAGTCCCTTGAGTCTGATAACTCATTCACTGTGTGTCGTAGGTTGAGAACTGTACTTATGGTTAAGAAGAATTACACCGCTGTTTAATGCTCCTTACCTAACCATCCACTGATATAGGTAAATGTCACAGACATAATTTCAAAAAGGTATATCTCACTCTATGAAAATAGACGTACAGATATATCAATTTGAAATTGGTGCATAACAACGGATATTCAAAACCAAACATTTGCCGTTCGGCAAACAACCCAGGCGACTTCCTCAAATATCACCGATTACAACGAATCCCGATATAATGAGGATAATCACCTAATTCCCAATAACTTACTCCCACTCATCATCTGTAAATCCATACAGATGTGAGAATCATACCTGGTAAATGCATACCCCGGAGCAAGTGTCTAACTGGGAAATCAGTTTTCCTTTAACAGTACACAGCGAAGCTGAAACATTGAAATGTTTCGATGGGGATATCCAGGTATTCCTAGTAATGCCTCTTCCATTATCCAGATTCACAACTGTAACCGTGTAATTCTTTGCCACCTCTCCAAATCCCTTTATATGTCTTTAGTCATTACCTTCTGTACACCCCTTTAGGCCAAATGGTTTTCTTTCTTCCCTACCGTTCGGCACCAGCCTATGGTTTGGAAGAAGACTATCCAATAAGCATAATGGGTGTACTGTCCCAATCCTAGGAACACTCGCAATGCGAGAGAAGGTGAAGATAAAAGACACCTGAATAAATCTTATTCCTATTTCTCCTGAACCAGAATCCATCCCCGAACTGGAACAAGTTCCTTTCGAGTTCGTATATAACCATACGATGGAGTATCCAATAAACTGTGGATCTTCGTAGTGATACGGAGTGTCCTGGAGAAATACAAAGGTGATTTAGGATTGGCGAAGGAATACTTGGTTTGGTCGTGAATAGAAGTCGCAATTTACTTTGCCCTCTTACTAATCCCTTGCTTTGTCTGAACTTAATACCTTCTGTACACCATCGTTAGGCTAATTGGTTTTCTTCATTCGCTACCGGTCGGCACCTGCCTATGGTTTGGAAGAAGACTATCCAATTTGCGTAATAGGTGTACTATCTCCTAAACCAAGGAGCACTCACAACTTGAGAGAAGGTAAAAGGAAAAGACAACTGAATAATCGTATCCGTTTTCTCCAGAACCGGAAACCATCCTCGAATTCCTTCAAGTTCGTATATAACCATACGATGGTTTTGTCCAATGGAAGTGGACGTTCGTAGTAATACGAGGTGTCCTGGAGAAAAGGGTAAAATTAGGAGTGGCAATGAGGTCTGCAACTCTGACAATCCAAAAGCCAGTGTTAAAGAAGGTTCGGTTAACTTGGTCACTGAGTCATAGTCTTAGGGTCGGGTCAATGGTCGCTGCCAAAGAGAGAGAGAAAAGAAACACTCAGCGTGCACTCTATCCTAGATCAGAATGGTTACCAATTTATCTAATCTGGAAACCTCCCACTGTACCGTCAAATTCCCCTCCAAACCTGAAAGAAGAATTAGTCGGGAACACCCGAGGAGTAAACTAACTCATCAGTGGGAATCGGGATCCAACTATCATCGCATGATAACGTGACGGAATCCGCTCACGGTGTCACACTCCAGGAGGTATGCGCATATCTGGCAAGTTTCAGTTTCTTTAGAAACTCCCGATGTGATTTCTGCCCCATGCTCTTATGACCTTGACGAAGGTCAACAAATCATAAGTCACATGTCAAGTTCCACCCGTCATTGTCCAGGTTAATTTGAACCCACCCGTACAAGCCCTTGACGAAGGTCAACAAGGCTATACGACTGTCCCAAACCAACGCATCTATCTATGCAGCAGAAAGGTAACAAGCAGCTACCATACACTATGCCTTGACGAAGGTCAACAAACATAGCATGAATACTACGTGCTACCCGTCTGAAACGACGGAGGGCTACGAATGGTTTCTGGCGAAAACCTTTAACATAATGAACTTGATATCGTTGAAGGAACGGATAGCTTTTTAGAAAAATATAGTGACGAAAACCATTGCTAAAGAGGTCACTCCCGGTGAAGGGATCTCGGCTCTTTCCCCGTAGAATGGGGTGCAGGATATTCCAACTGAATAACACGGTGCAAAGCAAAAGTAATCGGCTATAGTGAAGTTAATGCCCTGACGCAAACTTCTGTCCAAGGGGTCACTCCCGGTGAAGGGATCTCGGCCCTTGCCTCGTCGACTGAGGAGCAGGATATTCTAACTGAATACCACGATGCAAAACAAAAGAGAACGTCCTTGCAATAACAACTTTTTGAAAAGTGTTCCAACAACATCAGATTAGGTTTGTTTTTAACTTGCATTGATCCGAATCAACGCAGTCCCATCAATTGATCACACCACAAAGAACGAAAATATACTAATGTACGTATATGCCATCCGCATTCGCCACTGGGTCCCGTCATTACCCGTTAGGTTAGCTAACTAACGACAGAGCGGGGACTGGACTAGCGCGGATGCAAAACATATACAACATCTACTAATATATATACCAATATATTATATTTCGCTCAAGGCGTGAAAGAAATGCAACATCACAGAAATGTACAGCATCACAGAACAATACAGATATCTGGGATCCCCGGGTTTCACAGAGCCACTACTGAAACTCGGCGTTCCCCTGGTCGTGTGGATAGCCTATGCAAAGAAATCCTAGACCCCTACGGGCGCGGCAAGTTACCCGCCAAAACCTGAAGCGAGGCAGCCCCCTTCAGCACCGTGAATGGACCACCCAGCACTTCACGGAATCCGGTAACTTGGGCACCCCTCCTGGGTCAACCTGTACCCCCTACGAGTGCGGCGAATAGCCCGCCAATTCTAGAGTGAAGTCCCCTCCGTCCCAATGCCATGAGATGCGGGCTTGTTGCCCTCTAGAACCCGGCTATCCGTGCACCCCTCCTTGGGGTAATCCTAGTACAGAAAGTAAAATATACATACAACGGGTACATCGACCGCAACCTGGTTGTGCCCCAAAATAATAATACAAACAGGCAGTGACGGCAGTCCACATGTCGGACCCTCGCCCCACAATATCAAATTTACATAATACAACAAAAAACTGTACTAGCATTGCATCCAGGCTATCCCTCACGACCGATCCGCAACATCACAGCAAAATCACAGAACATCAACGTGAAAGTCACGTTCGCAAATCCGTCTAACCGGGCTATAGCAGTTAGACAGGATTTACCGATCAAGTGACATTCACGGTCGCAGATATAATGTAAATACTGTGAACTAATGTGTTTAAAATATCCGATCGATCAAATTTTAACAAGTGGGCCCCCAAGCATTACTGTAGCAGATCAAGAAATTCTGGGCCCAATGTTATTATTCCAAAACCCCTATTTTCAGCCCAAATAGATACTGCAGAAATTTGATGCAGCGACCCCAAAATAGTGCGGCGGAACCGCGGCCCAAAGGGGAGTTTGGCCGTGGTTCCGCGCTCCTGTAGTGGAGTTAGTGCATCGAATTTTCACAGAACTCTTATAACTTCCAGTACATCACTTTTCTGCAACCTGAAAAATTTTTCGACTCCAAAAAATTTCAACAGAAAACTGATGTGAACAAAAATGCGGATTTTGGAATTTTGGTCGATCGAAAATGTAAACACATTAAACAAAGCTAGACTAAGTTAATGGCGAGGCTCTGATACCACTGTAAGTGCACGGCGGCGCCCCGGCCTCCATCCCGAGGCCAAAATGCGGAAGCGGTGATTAACTTAAATTTTTCATGAACTGGCACCACCGCGCACTAATACCCAGATCGAACCATTAACTAGTCCTAGCTAACTACAAGATGGGGAAGAGAGATATACCGACTGATCCGAGTCCTCCGGTCTTCTCGTCGTCTTCCTGATCTCTCGCGGAATGTCCTGTCTCCATCTCGTCGCCGGATGTGCACCACATCGCCTACTTCTTTTACGGGCTCCCACCTCAATGCCGAGGCAACTCGGGCACGAAGCTGGCTAGTCGACGTGCCCAAGATTTGATGTAGAATGGTGTGTAGAACTTGTGTCTTATTTTGGGGTTTGTGGAATTGCCTTTTGTGGAGGAATGATACTTGGAGTTTTGGAGATTGTTCTTGTGGGATTTTTGCAAAGCTAAATGAATAAAACCCCACACCAAAATGAATTGGCAGCCCCTCCCCAAACTTGGCCGGCCATGTAGGGAAAAAGTGGAGAGAATAAGAGAGAGTGTCAAAAATGGGGGAGAGCCACATCCTATAATCCAAGGGAGAGAGAGAGAAGGCTATCATGCAAAGAATCATCATCACAACAATTCCAATACACAACCAACAACCATGATAGCTAATAAACCAACACTCCAACACCACCATCATCACCTCACAAAGTCAAGCAATCATGATAGAAGAAGAAGTCAAGGTCAAAGAATGGTGCAACCATCATAACACAAGAATAAGCAAAGAACCCCTCCACAAATACTTATTTGCAACAATGCAAATAAGCCCTCCTCCACCAATCTTCGGCCAATGAACGATACAAAGGAAATTGGCCGAAACGGAAAGCAAACTGGCAATTCCAGAAAACTGATCCCGTAATAAATTACAGGAAAACCCCGCCACTGTGTATACTCACCCGCATCTGTATTCCGACCGAAATACAAATGCAATGAGACAAAGTCTACACTATACTATACTAGGATCCGGCTTAAACCAAAGCCGGCTAGTAATATCCGTTCGATCCTGATCCGTGTAATGCCGCACGTATCTGATCGAACCCTGCCATATATCCATACGGCCTATAGTACAAACTGCCCGATCCTGATCCGTGTAATACCGCACGTGTCTGATCGGACCCTGCCATATCTCCATACGGCCTCTATAACTTTTCGCCCGAAAGATGAGTAACTGAATGTGGGGGACTCTAAAGACTCGTCAACACCTAGGTTGTGGATTTAACCACTAGCACGTCAGAGGTATAAGCCAATACGTAACGGGCTACCAGGTATTAACCAAAAGGGACGTCTGTGAGCGAACTCAGCCTGACACCTCACTGAGCCTGTCAGTGACAATATCTGTACAGTCCGGTCCGTTCGTCTATGAGCATCGCATGGCGGGCCTAGAGGGTTGGTAAAAGTCAGACCCCCAAAAGCGGTACAAGTCGTGTCGGAGTGTAGCCCAGAACACCTTGAGATACTACTGGAATACTTACCAGTAAATCTCCTGCTTTGGCTAAGGACTTTTCATGTTCCGGCTCTCCTAGACACAGCACGACCTCACCCCCAATACCGGGAGAGACGAACCCCTGAAGATACGCTCACTGCCTCCATGTGGCTCGGGACTGTACCCAACTAAAACATGTTTGCACGACTCCTTTGAGCCGTGGTAGGGTAGTAATCAAAGTACAGTGGGAACTCACACGAGACAAATGATGATCCCCAGGTCGATGAACTAACCTGTACACATGTCACCAGGGAACTGCTATCTGACGTCTGGTATAAGACCAACTAGCATGTTCCCGGCGAGTCCTGTCCGGTGTACTCATAACCCAATGAGCACCTGTATACATCTTAGGTGAACCAACTGACACCAGTGGCTTGTGAGACCGGCCACGGCCCCTCGTCGGGGTCTCGACTGTATACACTAGTCTACTCTGGAGTATCGATGCCCTATCTCGAAACTCCCACGACTAGGGACCATTTAAGGATAAGCTTATAGACTACCAGCTCCCACATATATGATCGCCCTCATACTGCTGGTGGTCAAGCAAGAATCTTAGGGCCTCTATCAACATGCAATAGTGACCTGTCAGGTTACCTAAAGCAGTACATGATGATAAAGATAAACCAGATAGCATACTATCATCTCGAGTAAGACTGTCCTACCGGGATAGGTCCTCTCTCAATCACTGCAATCACGTGCCTGTGATCTAATAATTGACTCTGAGGGCACTATCTCCAACACTTATAGACTACCATGTCCCCACTAGTATGATCCACATCATAGTCTAGGTAGTCAAGTACACATCCTAAGGGCTTTACCAACATGTAACAGAGAGACAAACAGTGTACACGTTATGGTAAAGAGTAACCAGATAGCATACTATCATGTCGAGCAAGAAAGTCCTCCCTATATATGTCCCAGCATCCACTACAATATGCATCCTATGTACAGTAATGGCCTCTAGGGCATACATATAACTAACAATCTCCCACTTGCACTAGGGCCATCTGTAGCAGTGGTTGCAGTATCTCATACTCAACCATCCCATAAAAGTCTCTCTCTGGGAAAAGGCCTTTGTGAGTGGATCCGCCGTGTTGTCCTCTGAGTCTTCTCTCCTAACCTCGATCACCCTGGAGATCAACTATCTCCATGATCAGGAGATACTGCCTTAGAATATGTCTGGATCACTGATGGAACGGACGTTCCTTGGCATAAGCCACAACTCCATTGTCACACAATGGGAGAAACTAAGTTCATCTCATGAACAAATATACACCCAGACTGCCTCTTTGGTAGCATCTTAAGTAGCAATGTATCCAGCCTTTATCGTCTAGTATGCCTCGGTATCTAGCTTGGAAATCTTCCAACATACCGTCCCTTTTTTTGAGGGTAAAGACAATGCCTGTGACTGACTTTCAGTCATCCTTATCACCCTGGAACCCTTCCAGTGATTCTCCCCAGGACCAATTGATACCATCTCACTGCAACTAGTGAGTATCCTAATATCCAATTAGATCTATCTCATAGATCCATAACCCAGGATTTAGTAGGTTTCATTTTGATCCTTTTTGGAGAATCATTGTGATAAGTGGAGATTGACCGAGCGTAGCATAGGAAACTCCTTCCCTATCAAGAGTATGTCATCCACGTACTCTACGAGGATCACTACCATACTCCCTACTACCTTTTTGTATATACAAGGTTCATCTACCATTTTGATGATGTCAAACTGTTTGACTAACTCATCAAAATAGATGTTCCAACTTCACGATGCCTGCTTTATCACATAAAACATCTTGCACACGTTTCCGCTGCTCCCACTGTCTACGAGGCCCTCTGGCTGTGTACTTATAGACGTTCTCTTCTAAAACATCATTTAGAAAAGCAGTCATGGCACCCAACTGCCAGATATCGTAGTCATGGTATGTAGCCGTGGCAAGTAGGATCTGGATGGACTTAAGCATAGCTACTGGAAAAGGTTTTATCATTTTCCACGCCTGGTTGATGACGAAAACCTTTAACAAGTCTAGCTTTGAAAGTCTCAACCTTTCCATGTACACCAAGTAATCTTCTCAAGATATACTTGCTCCTGATGGGGATTTAACCCTTCAGATATAGCAACTAAAGTCCATACTTTGTTGGTGTATAAGGATTCCATCTCAGATCGCTAAGCATCCAGCCATTCTTACAGAGTCCCACTCTTGATGGCCATCTCGAAACTAGTTGGGTCATCATCTCATGATTCAATCCTTCCTCCCACTGTCATAGAGAAACCGAAGTAACTCTCAGGTGGGTGAGAAACCCTGCTAGATCGGCGGAGAGGCTGAGGTTCGTTGGTTACTATCGAATCCTTTAGTTCTACCAAATTAGCAGCTGCAGTTTGTATAGCTGGAACCTTTCCAGTTCTACATAACAGACCTTGTCTCGAGCTTGTCCGGATTTTGTTTTTTAGACATAGGCCGGACAACCCCAAATCTTAACCAATTTAAGATATGGGCTCTTCCCTTTCCATATCACATATGAAGTGGTAGGCAACTGATTTGATCGGAACCCTATTCAATAGGTATGCAACTTCATAAGTGCATAACTCCCAAAAGGAAATAGGTAACTCAATAGTACTCATCATAGAGCACACCTTATCATATAGGGTGTGATTGCTCCGCCCCGATATACCATCGTGCTATGGTGTATACGGAGGAGTAATGCTGAGAGAGAATCTCATTCTCCTTTAGAATAGTCCAGGATTTCCGTGCTCAAGTTTCTCCTCCTTGATCACATCAAAGGACATAATACTTTTACCCGTATTTTGGTTCTCTACTTCTAACTTATATTCTATGAATATCTCAAAAGGTTCGGACTTGTGTTTCAACAGGAACATAGGTCTGAATCTCGAGAGATTATCAGAGAATGTAATGAAGTACAAAGAACCGGTCTTGGCATGTGTAGACATGGGACCTTACATACATCAACATGTATCAATCCCAAGAGTTTACTAACTCTTTCTCTGTTTCCAGTAAACGGAGCTATGGTCATCTTATCTCTGTGACATGACTGGCAAGTTTCATAAGATATAAATTCAAACTGATTTAAATATGCATCTAAATGCAACTTTGCTAGTCAGGTCACATTGATATGACCTAATCTAAAATACCTCAAGAAGGATTCGTTCATTTTTGAACTCTTCCTCTTGTGTGTGTTCTGTATACTAAGAACTGTAGTTTGATTTAGAACAACAATGCTTTTAGATAACGTGCCTGAACCGATCAACTTTTGATATAGGAAATGTTCAAAACATTATCCAACAATACAAAATTTTATCATTTCTTTACTAATAAAGAGACTGATATGATTTTGTATATCAGGTTCGGTATCTAATAACATTCATTCAGAATCAATGTATTTGTAATACAGGGTGACAGTGACCAACAGACTTGGCTGCAACACTTGCCCTGTTTTCTGCCTCATGAAACTTATCACCCATTCTCAGTTCTCTACCTTTCTATAGCCCATGTAATAGATTACATATGCGGGATCCTGATCCGGTATCTCATACCCAGGACGTAAAGGATACTGAGAAACAATTCTTTGTAACGAACACACCCGAAGATGATGCATCAACATGCACTTTCTTCGTTTGGGCGGCACGGGAAATCTGGTATTCCCCAATTTCCTGCTCTATCTTATAACAATTATAAGTTGGAGCGGAACCAACGTTCCCCAGCTCAGTATAACAAGTGGGTTCGGTCAATAATCCGTATTATTATCTTGATTAAGGCGTGATATGGTCGCTACCTGGAGAGAGAGAGAAGAAAACACTCAGCGTATGCTCTTGCAAGATCAGTTTGGTTATTATTTTATCTAATCAAGATGGCTCCCACTGCTTTTTATCAAATCTTCCTTCAAACCCTAAAAGGAAAGATTAGCCGGGATTAATTACACGCTACAAGTTCGCCAATCTTTCAGCCAGGCCAGTGTCGGTACTTTGAGGGAGGTGCCCCGTGCTTTCGCACGGACCTAATTAATGTAAACCTCGTTTTCCCATAGGCGTAACCCCGTTGACACCTTTCTAGACACCTACTTGATCGGCTAATTGTAACGAGTAAAACTCTCCCAGGAGTAACAATTAGTCGCAGCGGGTATCGGGATCCAACTATCTCATAGAAGGTATGCAATCTCATTGCAAATTTCAACACTTGAAATTCCCGATAATATTTTGCCCCTAGCGTCCTATGACCTTGACGCAGGCCAACAAACCATAGTCCGCTAGTCAAGTTCAACCCGTCATTTCTTGATTGAATTAAACCCACCCGCACGACCCTTGACGCAGGCCAACAAAGTCGCATGACTACCCTAATCCAATCTGCATCATATGCATAAGCAGATAAATACTAGTTAGCTACCGCACACTACGCCTTGACGCAGGCCAACAAACGTAGCACGAATACTAAGTAGGACTTATCTGAAATGACGGAGGGCTACGACAGGTTTTTCTGAAAACCTATTGCGTAATGAACTTGATATCGTTGTAGGATCGAATGAATTTTGAAATGGAGTGTTTTTGAGGATTTTCTAGTTTTGCTAAAGGAGTCACTCCCGGTGAAGGGATCGTCGGTCCTTTCCTCGTCGAATGAGGTGCGGGATATATCATATATATCACTGTGCAAAGCAGAAACTATAGAAGCAATCAAAAGAAAAACCGAGAGTCGTAGCATCTGCCAGTTATTGCTAAAGGAGTCACTCTCGGTGAAGGGATCTCGGTCCTTTCCTTATCGAATAAGGTGCAGGATGTTCTACAAGGAACACCGCGATGCAAAGCAAGAACTGTAGCTACCTGTTTTATTTAGAAATTCGATTCCACAACATCTTAGGTTTCTTTTTCTTTCATTAATCACATTAATGAAGTCCCATCATTTAAATCACCTAAACATTACAGATAAATACGACGTACACTTATGCCATCCGCATTCGCCTCAATGTCCCCTCGTGCACCGTTAGGTTAGGTAACCAACAACAGAGCAGGGCAGGGCTAGCGTGAGTGTAAAACATAAGTAACACCTATATAATATATCATATATACTATATACAGTATTTATCACAGAACATATCAAATGATCACATCACAGATATCGCAGCAGAAGAATCATATGAAATATTGGATATACCAGGACGTCCGTGTTTTCATTCCGAGCCAGTATAAAACACGGATTCCACGGTCGCGATGAATAGCCAAACCCACACCCATAGACCCCTACGAGAGCGGCAAGCAACCCTACCAATTCTAGAGTTAGGAGACCCGGACTCGACTCCTCGAGTTGGTCTCCCACTGGACTCCAGAACCCGGTTACTTGTGCCCTCCTCCTTGGGTCTATCCTAGTGCGGAAAAGTAAATAATATACAAACGGTGACATCTTCCGCAATCTGGAAGTGCCCCAATACAAGAATATTACATACAAGTTTATACATGAATGAAAATGAAAAACACTCATCTCACATAAAAAAACCCCGGCTATTCAAACACGACGATCCAATATAACATATCCAGCAACACATAACATCACATGTCATCAACGTAAGTAAATATGCGCATCCCAATTGTCGTTGACATATAGCAAAGAAACCGGCGATATCACATATTACACTTACGGTCGCAGAAAAGAAAGTGTAAAACTACAACAGTTGGAATCCGCAACCTCCATAGACATCGCATGCATAATCAAATGAATTCCTTAGACATCGCATGCCTAACAATTATAAACCCCGCATTTTATTCTCATTATCGAAAACTCTTTTCAATATCAGGTCGGGCAATTCAACAGGATTCCCGGCATTCTGATCGAATGCTCGTCGCAAACTTTAGTAGACGGCCGCACCCCTGATACCGTCGACGAAGTGCACTAAGGCGGAACACCGCTGCCGCGAGCACCCGAACGGATGCTTTCGGTTCTCCTACAGTCACTTGGTCGGGGCTATGGGGTGTAGCTGTCTATTAAATTTACCCGGCGAGTATCCGCGTACGCTACGTGATTGCGATGGACTTTTGATCGCATCAAAATTCCGTGGCAACCGATCAAGTGAGACTAAAGTGCTGTGTTTATAACATTCATTCAGTTATCTCATAACTAATTGTGAATTCCAATTATTGTATCACATTCCGGATAAATAGAAAATGTTAAAATTTCCGATCGAACAATCGAACACCCAAGTTTTCCCGAAACAGATCAATACATGAAATAAGTTCAAAAACATTCACTTCATGCCTCAGTACCAACGGTTCAGCCGTAGAAGGGTCAAGCCAACGCCTCACATGTGGCACGCCGTACTGCCCCAAACCCTAAGGTTCAAAGGGCAGTTCAAGACGGTCACATAATCGAGTTAAGGTTTGTTGTCTTCTAGAGGGTCCATCGCGTTACTTGCACTACTTAGAACGTCTTTAAACCATGGAAAAATCCAACACTTGGAAATTTTCCGGCAGGAGAAAAATTGGGTATTTATATCCGGTCGAACAGTTCAACATATTCAACAAATTATCCGGAAAACACATAGACAAAGTCTGATAATCCGATCGAATCATCGAAGCTCCAAAACACCCCAAAAAACTCAACTCTTGAGTAAATATTAAAAATTCCCATAAAACTCAGCAT
The DNA here is from genome assembly GCA_030015575.1 of Agapanthus africanus. Taxonomy (NCBI): domain Eukaryota; kingdom Viridiplantae; phylum Streptophyta; class Magnoliopsida; order Asparagales; family Amaryllidaceae; genus Agapanthus; species Agapanthus africanus. The sequence goes on along the minus strand of CM057339.1, from coordinate 583,416,087 downwards.
TTAAATAAAGAAGTTACTGTGCAAAAATTGTTGACTGAAGAGACTAAATGGGCGCGGAACCACCGCAATAGCTGGCTAATGCCGCGGTTCCGCCGCGCTTTAGACACATCATTAGGTAATTTTTGCACCGTAATTCTTATAATTTCCGGCTGAATTTTTTAAGCATTTTTAATTTACAAAAATCCACGAATTTCAAAAATGTACAGAGAGCATATTGGAGTTAGGGTTTCGGTTCGATCGGACTTCTAACTCCGTCTACGCATTGCCTAAGGCTCTAGCTAGGCTCTGATACCACTGTAGGGTTCCTAGGCACACTAATGAGGTCTCACAAGGCATCAACCATGCCAATTTCAAATTTTACAAGTGCCGAGAAACCCTAATACGGATCGTTGACTAGAGATTAGCAACTAGTTAGCAACTTAACTAAAGGGTAAACGGAAATACAACCTTTGTAGATCCGGTCCTCCACCTCCATAGCTCCGTGATGAAGTCCCCTCGCTGCGATCATCGGATCCCGGACTCTAGCATCGGCTTCATCGGAGAAATAGGCGGGCTAGGTCGTCGACTTCGATGCCGAAGATGATCTACGTCGAGGCATCACAAGATCAAGCTCCAACTTCACCAAGTCATGAAACTTGTGAAGAAAACACCCTATACTACTTCGCAAGTGGTAGAGGATGAAGAAATATGAAGTGGGTTCACTTTAGAATTGGATTTCTCACTCTTTTTCTCAAGTTGCCATTGATGGAGGCAAGGTTTTCTTCATGTTGAAGAAGGAGGAGAAGAAGAAGATAATATGATAAGTATTTCAAAAATAGAAAATAAAAGGAATACTTATCATATAGCAACCATGGTCAAGTGTAGAGAATGAACTAGGGTTAAGTGGAATGGTTAGGGTTAAGCATGAAAACAAAAAAGGTCACTTAGTCAAAGCTTCATGAAGCTTCAACTAGCAAACAAAGAAAGCCTCCATTCATTTATTTTGCAAAAATAAATAAACAAAATAAATAAATGAATAAGTAAATCAAAACCCTAACCATTACACAACCATGGTTTAATCATACACTTAACCAAGTATGCATGTATCATCAAACATGATACAATCAAGTGCACAAAAGTATATCACATGTACAATGTGCATATCAAGTGAGAAAATCCTTTTAAAGTGAACCAATACTAGTTAATGCAAACTAATATATCAAATATATAATTATGCATTAAATCATTAAATCAATACTTGATTTAACGATCCGGTCATATCGCATATAACCGACTAATATCCAATGTATCGGCTTATCGAATCAATCCTTGATTCGATAACAAGGTTATATCGCATACAACCATTCAACACATTCATCGCGAGAATGGAATACGATATCACATACACACATTACTCTCGGTCCCTCACATATCTCATATGTGCTCCTATTTCGTTTCGCTTGAGCCAGGAAATCTTTGTGCAGGACTCTAAAGACTCGTCAATACGCCGGCAGCAGGTGATGATCATATCAAACACTCACAAGCCGCAAGCGGTCTGCTAAACGTAACGGCCACCCGGGTATTGAGCGATCAGAAGATCGACGAGCAAGCCCGCTCACACTCCTGTGAATCCAACCAGTAACACTTACCGTACAGTCCGGTCTCGTCGTCTGATATGTCGCATATCTCGCCTAGGGGTGGTAAACGTCAGACCCCAATAGCTCGATAAGTCATGTCGATATGAGGTCTATAACAGTTCGAGAAACTACCGGTAACACTTACCAGTAAATCTCAGCAACCCTGGCCAGGGATTTCCGGTTATAGCCAATCGAACACAGTGCAACATCAACTCCCTATACCGGGAGAGACGAATCCCCTCCTATCGCTCATTGCCTCCATGTGATTCGGGACTGTACCCAAATACCACCGTTTTGCATGCCCTCTTGGACGTGGTAAGGTGGAAATCAAAGCACAGTGGGAATCACACAAGACTCTATGATGATCTCGGGTCTACAGACTAACCTGTACCAGTGTCCCCATAGAACTTCCATCTGACATGAGGTATAATACCATCTGGGAGTTCTCGGCGAGTCCGTCTAGTGTACCCAGTCTCTACTGAGCACCCGTACATCATCTTCGATGTCAAACACCAATGGATATGGGATCATCCATCGCCCATCTGTATGGGTCGAGAAGGTATACGCTAGTCTACTATGGTATATCGATGCCCCGTCTCGATACATCCACGACTAGGGACCTTGAAGGATGTACTTATAGACTACCATGTCCCCACTAGTATGATCCGCATCATAGTCTAGGTATTCAAGTACACATCCTAAGGGCTTTACCAACATGTAACAGAGAGACAAATAGTGTACACGTTAAGGTAAAGAGTAACCAGATAGCATACTATCATGTCGAGCAAGAAAGTCCTCCCTATATATGTCCCAGCATCCACTACAATATACATCCTATGTACAGTAATGGCCTCTAGGGCATACATATAACTAACAAGCAGTTCCCTGGTGACATGTGTATAGGTTAGTTCATCGACCTGAGGTCGTCATTTGTCTCGTGTGAGTTCCCACTGGGCTTTGATTTCTACCCTACCACGGCTCAAATGGGTCGTGCAAACTGGTCTTTTTTGGGTACAGTCCCGAGCCACATGGAGGCAAGTGAGCGGAGCAGCCGCAACAAAGCGTGGGATGATGGTTGAAGACCGAAGGACTCGGATCGTTCGGTATAACTCTTCTACCCACTTTGTAGTTTGTTAGTTTAACTTTAATGGCAGATCCGGGTTATAGTACGTGATAGCGCCAGTTGTAAAAGTTTTTGTTTCGCATTTGGCGTCTGTTAGACGGCCGGGGCGCTACCGTGGACTTACAGTAGTATCAGAGCCTCACCATTAAGCTATACTAACTTATGCTAACATGTTTTAAACATCGATCGAACGGATTTTCGAAAATCGCAATTTCCATGTGTAAAGTTTCTGTCGATTTTAAATGTTGTCTAAAAATAATTTTGACCATATCAGAAAATTAAGCAGGCTTTTTAAAGAACACTGCAGAAAAACGACAAACTGATCCGACCGTACGGCCGCGGATCCACCGCCAAAGCCATGCTTTGGCCGTGGAAACGCGGCCGTCTTGGTGAATCAGAGGGTAGTTTTTCTTCTGGGGCTTCTTCATGGAAAATTGTGGTTTCTGGTACTGTTCTTTTGGGCCCAAATTTTGTTACTGTACAGCAGATGTACGTGGAGCCCACTTCGGGAAATTTTGTCGATCGAAATTTAAAACTTGTTAGTATACAGTACTTACTTTATATCTCCGACCGGGAATGTCTTTCGATCGGTAAACCGCGTCTAATTGCTATAGTTCTTTTAGACGGGTTTACGAACATGACATTCGCGTTGATGTTCTGTGTTGTACTGTGATGTTGCGAATATGTCGTGGTGGATAGCAGGGTGCAATGATAGTGCAGTTTAGATTTATTTGTACATTTGATATTGCGGGGCTAGCATCCAACATGTGGACTGCCGTCACTGCCTGTTGTATAATATTCTTTTGGGGCACGACCGGGTTGAGGTCGATGTACCCGTTGCACATATTTTTATTTCTGTACTAGGTTTATCCCGCGAAGGAGTGCACAGATAGCCGGGTTCTGGAGGGAAACGGGTCCATATCTCATGGCTTTGAGAGGCAAAGGGACCTCACTCTAGAATTGGCAGACTATTCACCGCACTTGTAGGGGGTACAGGTTGACCCAAGGAGGGGTGCTCAATTTACCGGATTCCGTGAAGTGCCGGGTGTTCCATTCACTATGTTGTGGGGACTACCTCGCTTCAGGTTTTGGCGGGTAACTTGCCGCACCCGTAGGGTTCTAGGTTTCATTGCACAGGCTATCCACATGACCAGGGGAACGTCGGGTTTTAGTAGAGGCTTTGTGAAACCCGGGGATCCCTGTTTATCTGTATTGTTCTGTGATGCTTATTACTTTTCTGTAATGTTGCATATTATCACGCCTGGAGCGATTATTGTATATTGGTATATATACTATTAGATGTTGTATATGTTTTACACCCACGCTAGTCCAGCCCCCGCTCTGTCGTTAGTTAAGTAACCTAACGGGTGATGACGGGACCCAGTGGCGAATGCGGATGGCATATACGTACATTATATTTTCGTTCTTTTCTGGTGTGATTGATTGATGGGACTGCGTTGATTCTTATCAATGCAAGATAAAACAAACCTATGTTTGATGTTGTTGGAAATTTTTTTAAAAAGTGTTATTACAAAGACGTTTCCTTTTGTTTTGCATAGTGATATTCAGTTAGAATATCCTGCACCTCATTCGACGAGGCAAGGGCCGAGATCCCTTCACCGGCAGTGACCCCTTGGGCAGAAGTTTGCGTCAGGGTAATAACTTTACTATAGTCGATTACAAGTTGCTTTGCATCGCAGTATTCAGTTGGAATATCCTGCACCTCATTCCACGAGGAAAGAGCCGAGATCCCTTCACCGGGAGTGACCTCTTTAGCAAAAGGTTTTCGTCACTATATTTTTATAAAAAGCTATCAGTTTCCTTCAATGAGATCAAGTTCATTACGTTAAAGGTTTTTCGCCAAAAACAAGCCGTAGCCCTCCGTCATGTCTTATGGATGGTCAGTAGTATTCAAGCTATGTTTGTTTGGCCAAAGTCAAGGCATAGTGTTTGGTAGTTGCTGGGTATTCATCTGTTGCGTAGATATATGCGTTGGTTTGGGACAGTCGTATTACCTTGTTGGCCAAAGTCAAGGGTATGTACGGGTGGGTTCAAATTAACCTGGATAATGACGGGTAGAACTTGGCATGTGACTTATGATGGGTTGGCCAAAGTCACGATCATAAGAGCATGGGGAAAAAATTACATCGGGAGTTTTTAAAGATACATGAAACTTGCCAGGCATGCGCATACCTTCTGGAGTGTGATAACTTGAGTGGCTTCCATCAAGTTATCATGCGATGATAGTTGAATCCCGATTCTCACTGATGAGTTGGTTTACTCTTCGGGTGATCCCGACTAATTCTTCTTTCAGGTTTGGAGGAGAATTTGAGATTACAGTGGGAGGTTTCCTGATTAGATAAAGTGATAACCATTCTGATCTAGGTTAGAGTGCACGCAGAGTATTTATTTTCTCTCTCTCTCTCTTTGGCAGCGACCTTTGACCGACCCTAGACTATGACTCAGTGACCAAGTTGACCGAACTTTATTAAAATACTGTCTTTTGGATTGTCTAAGTTGCATAAGTCATTGCCGCTCCTTCTTTTACTCTTTGTATTTCTCAGAACACCCCGTATTACTACGGACATCCACTTCCATTGGATAGATCCATCGTATGGTTATATACGAACTAGAAAGGACTTCTTCGAGGATGGATCCAGGTTCAGGAGAAATAGAATTGGTTTATTCAGTTGTCTTTTATTATCACCTTCTCTTAGGTTGCGAGGGCTCCTTAGTTTAGGAGAGTACACCTATTACGCTTATTGGATAGTCTTATTCCAAACCATAGGCTGGTGCCGAAAGGTAGGGAATGAAGAAAACCAATTAGCCTAAGTAGGGTGTGCAGAAGGTAATATGTAAAGACAAGATAAAGGGATTAGAAAGAGGGCAAAGTAAATTGCGACTATTATCATTCACGACCAAACCGCGTACTTCATCGCCACTCCTATTTCACCTTTAACAGAATAAGGTATTATTCAGTTGTCTTTTATCATCACCTTCTCTCAAGTTGAGAGTACTCCTTGGTTTAGGAGGGTACACCTATTATGCTTATTGGATAGTCTTCTTCCAAACCATAGGCTGGTGCCGAATGGTAGGGAAGGAGAAAAACCATTTAACCTAACGATGGTATACAGAAGGTAATGACTAAAGACAGATAAAGGGATTTGAAGAGATGGCAAAGAAATATACGGTTATAGTCATGAATTGGATTATAGAAGAGGCATTACTAAGAATACCAGGATACCCCTACGAAACATTTTCATGTTTCAGTGCATTGTTAATGGAAAACTGATTTCCCAATTAGATACTTACTCCAGGGTATGTATATACCAGGTTTCTTTCTCATATCTGTATGGTTTTACAGATGATGAGTGGGAGTAAGTTATTGGGAATTAGGTGATCATCCTCATTATATCGGAATTCGTTGTAATTGGTGATATTTGAAGAAATCACCAGGGTACAGTTTTCAACCTATGATGCACAGGTTATTGAGTTATTCAACTCAGCAGACTTATACAGAGTATTGTATGTTGTCCAGTGTCCGTCAGGACAAAGGGGTAGGTCCTCGTACTATGTTCTATTTACTTGTGACTTCTCTAGTTTTTAGACAAGTGTTTCGTAGAAATACAATGTCTAAGTTTTGAGAAGTTTTGGGTATAAGAATAAAGTAGAGAACCAGATGTCGCAAGTATCGGGATTCTTCAAAGAGATCGAAGATGTAGATACTTGTGATTGGTATTCAGTTGATAGTAATGATTTTAAGAAACTTGTTTCTCTTTCGGGTTACTCATAATTGGATGTATTCCTAAGTTGAGTAATGCTGATTAGCCTCTCTCCATTAAGTTGATATGCACTGGAGATACCTGCATGTTTTTGAATCTGGTTCCAATTAAATTAGTGCCTCTATTCCTATATTATATATAGAATGGTTCATATCTTAACGATGTTAAGATACGGGGAGTTGTCCAACTTATGCTTAAAACCAGACACTGGATAACTCAAGGTACGTTTCTGTAATGGCAGTTTGTGGGTTGACCCTGGCTTTGACGAGGGTTGATTTTCTACCATCTGGAAGATCAATAGTGATATTGTTCTTGACTCGCCACAGTTTTAGTAAAAATGGATTTTTTCAGAAAACAATAGCGGGAGTATGGTAGAACGGGAAGTGTTTCCAGAACCGCAAACGATTACGGAAAATTTAATAAGACCTATATATTCAATCGGGTTTGACATTCCAATAGCCACTCTGCAGATATGGTGGGTAACCTCAGACACCGGAGAGGTACTCTTGTACTCTCAAGGAAGGTGACAGGGAGGTTCTTGTTTACCAAGACTTGACACTACTGTTGTTCCAGACTATGAGACTCGGCAGAAGGATAATTATAGCGTCGTTCTAAACTAGCTTTAGAAGTGCACGTATATATTATTCTGCCAAAGGGTTGTCGTAGTCAGTGGGAGCAGCGGAAGCATAGTGGGCAAGTAGCTTATGTCTATTTATAGGCTTGAGCAAATATAGCGGAGATTAGATCATCTAATTTTGATGAGACAGTCATGGCTTTGACTTCATCAGAATAGGGGATGGATCTGTTGAGAAGGTAGTAGGGTGTGATGTCCTGGTATTTGGATGACATACACAGAGTAGGAAGTAAAATTCCTATACTACAATCGGTTGTACTTTGGTCGTCACACAGTTGTTTCTCCACAAAGGATATGGATATAATATCTGACATTCTGGTTACTAGATCTATGGTATTAGATCTAGATTTGGGTAGTTTCCCAATATGGGTACTATGACAATATTCTAATAGTATTTTAGAATAGTTGACTCCTGGCATGGTAGTGTACCTGCAGGTGATGGAGTCACCCTCTCTAAAGGTGTCTTACAGACTGAAGGGGAGAGGGATGTGCATGATTGGCAGATCACTTGCTTAGGCAATTGAGTCAACCATGAGATGTCAAATACCACACCAGATGTTGTTTTTGCACTTGATGCGATAAGTTTATATTAATCCAATCCTAAAGAAACATAAGGAAGCAGTTTTAGAACATAAGTGCTTGTTCTACGGATTTGATGACGGCAGCCTTTTTCGGGAGACGGTTATCATTCCAGGCTTCCTAGGTGACATGGATGACAGAGTGATTGTCAGAGTTATAGTTTTCCCTCTGACGAGGGATAGTATTATGGACATGTGATCCAAGAGGATACTATGGGAGGCATGGTGCTGGATACTGATTAGGTTCAGTTAACGATACAGTCTAAGAAGTTTGAATTTGGAGTTCATTTATGAACTAGGTCCCATCAGATATTCAGACATATTCTAAGACAGGAATTACTCGATTTGGGAGATGGCTTTCTCCGCGAACTTGAGATTAAGAGAGACATAGACATCAGGGCGGATCCACCCACCGAGGCTATTTCTCGAACACAAGAGTTTTACAAACTACCTTTGTGAAACTGATTAGTAGAGGAGTTGGATGTTCGGTATCACACGGTCTGTGAGTATACGACATCGCAATAATTAGCCTTAAGTGCAAGTGGGAGATTGTTGGAGATAGTGCCCTCAAAGTCAATTATTGTATCGCAGGTACGTGATTGCAATGATTGAGGCAGGACCTATACCGATATGACAGTCTTGCTCGAGATGATAGTATGCTATCTGGTTTGTCTTTATCATCGTATACATGTTTTAGTTCGCTATTGCATGATGATAGAGCCCATAGGATTCTTGCTTGACTACCAGCAGTATGATGGCGATCATATACGTGGGAGCTGGGGTCTATAAGCACATCCTTAAAGAGTCCCTAGTCATGGTAGTTTCGAGACAGGGCATCGATACTCCAGAGTAGACTAGTGAATACAATCGAGACCCCGATGAGGGGCAATGGCCGGTCTCATAAGCCATTGGTGTCAGTTGGTTCACCTAAGATGTATACAGGTGCTCATTGGGTTATGAATACACCGGACAGGACTCGCCGGGAACATGCTAGTTGGTATTATACATATCGTCAGATAGCAGTTCCCTGGTGACATGTGTACAGGTTAGTTCATCGACCTGAGGTCGTCATTTTTCTCATGTGAGTTCCCACTGTGCTTTGATTTCTACCCTACCACGGCTCAAAGGAGTCGTGCAAACAGGTCTTTTTTGAGTACAGTCCCGAGCCACATGGAGGCAAGTGAGCGGATCGGCAGGGGATTCGTCTTTCCCGGTATTGGGGGTGAGATCACGCTGTGTCTAGGAGAGCCATTACACAAAGCCCTCGGCCGAGGCAGGAGATTTACTGGTAGGTACTCCAGTAATATCTCAGGGTGTTCTGGGCTACTCTCTGACACGACTTATACTGCTATTGGGGGTCTGACGTTACCAGCCCCTAGGTCGATATGCGATACTCATAGACGAACGGACCAGACTGTATCTATATTGTCACTGTTAGGCTCAGTAGGGTTTATGGATGAGTTCGCTCGTCATCTTCCCTTCCAATCAATACATAGGCAACCATTACGTACAGCTTGTACCTCTGACGTGCTAGTGGTTATACCCAGTGCCAGTGTATTGATGAGTCATTAGAGTCCCCTACAGACAGTTTCCCAAGTTCGGGCGAAACGTTGTAGAGGCCGTATGGTTTTATGGCATGGTTCGGAAAATGCACGTGCGTTTACGCACGTGTCATATTTCAGACAGATAATACTGGTAGGCTTTGGTTTAAGCTGGATCCGAGTATTATACTGTGTAGATATAATATCTTTGTCTCAGTTGTATTTGTATTCAGTCGTAATACAAATGCGGGTATGTTTATACTATTACAGGGTTATCCTGAAATTCGTTTCGGGATCGCTTTTGGAAGTTGCCAGTTTTCCAGTTTTCTATCGTCCGTCTTTATCATTCGGTTAAAGACGGATTTATCTTTTCTTGATGAGGGCGAGTCATGCTTCTAGAAGGTTCTAGAAGTGGTGATAAGGCTTATGAGTCATTAGTGCTTTAATTGTGCATTTATTGTGTTCATACAAGGTGTATGATGACACATTCTTTTGCATTAACTCTTCTTTGTATTTGCTTAAGATCTTTTGGCTTATGGTCACCATTTTTGCTCCTACCCTCACTCCCCCTCTTCCTATAAGTGGCCGGCCACATTTGTGATGGATTATGGTTGCTTGAAAAAAGATTGATATTGTTTTGGACTCATGGAAATTAGATAGCCTCATTTCTCATTTCCACCCGATCTAAAAAGGCAACTTTATTAACCGTCCGTCCATAGCTTTGGACGTAACGAGACAAAGTGTTCTACTCATTCTCTACATCAATCTGTAACATTTTCAAAAAATATAAAATATTAATTTTGGGAATTTTTATAATTTAATATTATTTTATTGATTATTTTAATATTAAATGCAAATAAATAGAAAAAAAAAATTGAGAAAATTATGGAAAATTCTAAAATAGGGTAAATTAGTGAATTATGACATTTTTAAGTTTTTGTGATTAGTTTGACACTAATTTAGTGCTAATCGCGATTAAAATCGCTAATCGGGTTTTTTGGCAATTTTGTGCAAAACTTGCACATATCACTTATTCTCACACTTGTGCATTTTCTTTCATGATATTTGGGTTTACTATTCTTGTGAGAAGGATTATGGTTTTAAAAAGAAAAAGGAAAAAGGAAAAAGGAAAAGAAAATAGGGTATGGTGAGAAGAGAGGGTAGGTGAGGACTTTGACTTATGACCCTTAGCCATTTCTCTCCCTCTCATTTCTCTCCCTCTTCCTCTTTAGTTGCTGCTGCTGCCCTATTCCCTTTCTCCCCCTCTTCAATCCCTCTCTTCATCTCAAAAACAACCCCAAAAGCTCATGTCCGTTTCATTAAAAGTGTGCACGAGCCCGAGACCTTCAAGATGGACCAAGAAAGCGTGGATTTTGGCCACTAGGGGCAACTCAAGAAAATTCTTGAGTTGCCAAATGAGGTATTTTCTGGACCATTAGCTTAGTTTTAACTTTAATTATACCCCATGTTTAGTTTAGAACCGATATTGTGGATTTTTGTGGACTTGATGAAAACCTAGTTAGGGTTTGAGGAAACTTGTGTTGTATTGGGAAATTAAGCTCAGTTAAGGTTATACCAACACCCTAGTGTATGAATTGGAACCCAAAACCTGAAGCTATAACCAGAATACGGATTTTAGAAACCGATATCGGGGAAATTGTGAAATCTGCGAAGGTTTTTTTGAATCTGCTATCACCCCGAGAACCTTAAAATAATATTGAGTGGACAGTGACATGTGCAGGCACCAGTGAACCATCACCCCAAACCCTAGCCCCCCCACTCCTTTTCGAGGCCGCCAATTTTCCCTTTCTGGCCGCAATTTGCGGCCAGAGCAGTGAGGAATTTCCTCGTTTTGCGTGCATGCCCCCATTTCCTCAATTCTTGACCCTGGGTACTTCTAGTTTTGACAGATTCTATCGAGGGAAAAATCTGGGACATATATCCTAAGTTGCCGTTTTGGATTCGTGTTTCCGTATTTCCGTATTTTTGATTCTGAAAATTTGATTTGTGTTTGCCTCGACTATTGGGCGTTTATACGACGATATAGAGGATTTATATGTGGTTTTGAAGGCGTGCCATAGGTTCTCACCTATAGGCCCCCTTATCGTATCGTTTTGGATTTCATGCGCCGTTTTAGCTTGGATTTGGTTTTAATGCGCATATACGATACTTTGTTGTGTAGGTACCCATGAAGACTTCGGGACGGTAAGCAAATGCATGGTGACGTCCGCAAATGATGATGCAAGGTGAGTAGATTATATCTACAGGGGGAAGTCGGGTGGATGGCGTATAGCACCCCCGCAGTCCGTAATTAGTACTATGTAGTATATTTATGTGTGTGATAGCTTTGGTGTGTTTTGGTTAATTAGGGGTAGAAATAACTAGCGTAGTTCCTAGTTGCGAACCATAGGATAGATTTGCACCCACACGCATACACTTGTGTGTTTTCTTATATTTGCACTGTGGTTGATGATATGGGATGACTTGGAGATGAGTCGATGATGTGGGCTTGGTGCCGTGAGATCGGTGATTTGATACGATCCATATGTGGAATATGACTTGTGTTTCTTGCGGGCTTGGGATATGTGTTTACCCCCGCATGCATACTTCATTGATGGTATCGATTTGTACTAGAAATAGAGTAGTACCCCAGACTTTATGATCTGATGATAGTGATACCTGTTATGTGACGAGATAATGAGATGTTGACCCGTACCCAGCTATTGGGATGCCGTACGACGATTTACCGTACGAGCCTATATTGATGATAGATCCGCGCTCATGACTCGAGGATGTCAGATGATATACTGTATCGTACGCGATACTATTGAGGCGGGATCACCGACTTATATATATATTTATATATATATCGACTCAGATGTTAGGCGGTTTCCTTACCTGTAGTTCAGCTTGTTAGTTCAGCCGTATAGTTAGTGTAGTTGTTAGAGTAGATTAGACTTCTTACCTATTTCAAAAACTAACGAATCGTGGGCATTTTTAAAGACAGCTCAAGGGAATCTACGGATATTTCAAAAACGACGTATCTTTTCATAAAAACACCGTAGCCCCTATTTTCAAAAACCCATGATTCGTGTTATTTCAAAAGGCACCATTCGTAGGACTTATGTTAGATTAATGCAGATTAGTTAGTTGCGTCTAGTTTTCAGCTTCCGCTCATTATTGTGGTTCTCTTCGCATCGCATGCTTATATTATGTTTCGTACTACATTATTGATTTCATGCTGTTAGGACACCAGCACCATTACCGATGATGCGTATGTACCACGTACACTTACTTGCCGGCTCACACACATCTTCATCGGTAATTGCCATGCCACGTACACTTTAGAAATACTATTGCATTGATATAGGTTGTTAGCAAATATTTAGACAGGATGTAAGTGTACTCGCCTTATATGCTAGATTAGACATTGTAGTTATTACCTGCTACTTCTTGCATACTGTTATTCATCGTTATGCCGCATTCATGGATTCTCATGCATATATTCACTATTTTGCATGCTATTGAAGTTTGGATTTGGATTTCTATGGGATTTTCTGGATTTGGAGGAAAACCGCAAAAACACAAATAAACATATTCTCTCTTTTAAAATAAAAAGTGCGGTTTTCCCATGATGTATGAGTCGTCCACCATGAGTTTGCTGATGGATTTGGAAACCCGATTCGAGGAGACGGATGAACCGTTTCGGGTACATGGTGGACCCGGTAAGGTACCCCGGGGCAAGAAGCGCGTGGTGATGACGATGTGAGCCTGCAGGGGAGCACTACCCACCGGTGATTTTACCCGACGCGTCGGATATCCGGAGGATACCGTCGTGGTCTTGAGATGGATGGTAGGGGCCGGTCTGGACTGACGGCGCCCTAGATATTGTGGTTGAGACTTTGAGATATCGAGATATTGGGATTTCGTTCGTGCCGATGCTAGGCACAGTTTTATGCTGATTTCATTATGGTACCTCATTTTAAAAATACAAGGGAAATCTCACTAAAGTTTGAAAACAGTTGCTTCATGTAAATGTATTCTGTTTTCATGCATTCATATCTCATTCATATGCTATATTGTTATCTGAGGCACTGACACAGACACAGGAGATTGCACTCGGGTTAGATATTTACCCTAGCCTTGCTATAGGCTGCATGTTTTATATTGAGGATTTTATATACTGATCGTATTGACCTAGGATTATGTCTTGCTTTCGGCTTCTGCTTGTAGATGTTTCTATTCACGAGTTGGCAACTCACCCCCGTTGTGCCACAGTTCTTGCAGGTCCTGCCGTACAGGTTTCTTTGCGGCATTTCTGGCACACTACCTTCTTGCGGGTGATTTGCTTTGGTAGGTGGATTCCTTCGTATCAAGAATCACCATTGTATTTATTTATTTCATTGTATCTAGAAATTGTCCATCAACCAAAACTTGTATATTGTTTCAGACCTAGACTTTAGTGTTGTATATTTCGATCTTAGAGTCGCGCTTAGTAGTATTGCGGTTTTCTTGTTGCTTTTGAGCTTTCTTTTGGATTTGACCCTCGCCACTTGGCGTTGTATATTGTTGTTGCATGTGTGGTTGTAACCGTCTATTGACGAAGAGCTAGCTCCCGCTTGGGGATGCCATTATCATTGCATATATATTGTTATTTTTGTTTACCCCATTCGGGGCCAGTTTTACAAAAGAAACTCTGCCGAAATTTTTAGAAAAGACTGTACACTTTTAAAATGCATATTCGGCTTAGTTATTTAAAAACCTTGACTTCAAACACGTTTTTCTTCACTTCTTTAAAACCAGTTTCTTTACTTATTCTCAAAAATGGTTTTAGATTTCTGGGCTTTTGGCTTACTTGGATCAGATGGAGTCCTATAGACTTCATATGGTTCAAGGGCCAGTCACGTGCTCTTTCGGGTCGTGACAAAGTTGGTATCAGAGCGCTAGGTTGACCTTGGTTCGAGTCTAAGTTTGACTATGTGGAGCCTAGGGCGTTTATATATATACGAAACTTAGGCTTGACCTTACGGAACTTAGACTTGGTCGAGGGGGTATTAGACCCGAACTTTCGTCGTAATAGGATGACCCTTGGTTGATGGAATAGGTGACTAAAGTAGAGTGACGTACCGTTGGTATGTTCCGCGGCATACTTACGACACACCACTCCGCTTAAGGAACCTTAGGATGTGCATATTTTCGAGATCAGTGATTCTCTTTATATCCAGGATCATACATCCATTTGAGATTTCCGATTCTACTAGTTTCATGATCATACCTTCATTGATGCTGTTCCTTCCTATGATCATGTATCCACTTTGGATCTGTTGTTTCCTTTCTTGCCATTGATGTGCTCTCTTTGATACTCGACTGAGGTTCCTGTCGCCATGTTTGAGCGCAGTTTGGGCTGCTGCTAGGGTTACGGCCGGCGTGAGCTCGTTTGGTACGAGGGCCGACCATTGTGTTTTCTGGTGACATGGGAACGTCTCGAGTTAGTGTTGGTGATTGTGACCTCTAGTGGAGGCGAGTGCTTGGTCTTGCACCGGATGATCGGGCCATTGTTAGAGCTGCCAGTTGAGAGAGGACTATTGATGTACAGCAAACCTCAGAGATTGTGATGTCGCCTACCGTGCAGACAGATGGACCAGCTGTGGCTGAGATTGACAGGATGTTGCTTCCGAAGCTTACGAGCTGAGATTGCCGGAGCTTTCAGGCAGATACGCGACAGATGATAGCTAGTTTACCCGATTTGAGAGACGAAGGTGATTCGTCCGATTTTGCGCCAGAGCGGGCCCAGTTGAGTTGAAGATTTCCAGTGTGGAGAGTCTTACTCAGATCTAGAGTAGACCGATTCAGAGATGACCGCCAATGTGTTGCCTTTCCTGGAGGATTGAGGCGTTGTTCGGCGTACAGGCATTTGAGCCAGTTGTTGCTGCGAATGATGAGATATCGCCCAGGTGATTGGAGCTACTGCAGCATGAGCATGTACTTAGAGAGATGATAGCGAGTTGCTAGTCACCGAGGATGAATGACTAGGACGTGTGGTGAATTCGCTTACCCCGATGCGAGGTCATCAGATAAATTGTTTCCAGCTAGAGACGACTTCACGCAGGTTCGTTGAGAGTCGATAGAGACGATCGAATGTCAGGAGCCTATTTTTCAAGTTTAAAGTATACGGAAAGACATGCAGGTGATTCTATGGACCCTCTAGAAGAATGAAACCCTAACTCGACTTAATGACCGTGTGAAAGCCTTTGAACCTTAGGGTTTGCGGCAGTTCCGCGGCGCCATTAGTGAGGCTTGGGTTTGCCCTTCTACGGCTGGACCACCGACGCTGTGGCATGTACTCGATACTATTAAACTGTACCCATGATGTTGATCTCTTGGGGGATTATGAGGTTCTGACGAGTCGATCGGATGTTTCGACATCATTCGGATATCATGTGATGGGATGCTTCGCTTAGGAGACTCCAGATACGAGTATAGCCGTTGGAGCATAGTCCATGCAGCCACGATGAGACGAGTCCGAATCAGTCAACTTTGACGCAGAGTGAAGAAAAGAGTTCGCAAGATATTTCGACGAGATGACGTCCCACTCCGCTGACATCAGAGATGTGATATGCACCCCGAGGCGTGGTATATGGATTTATCTTCCAGAAAGAAGCGCGATAAGCATACAGCCGTTCCGGAATGAGAAATTGCTTCAACAATGGATGGTGACTTCCGGGCAATTCGGCAGGAATGAGATTTGAGAGAGAACCTCGACAGGACCCTTCTGGAAAACGATACGAGAAGACCTAGACCAGGAGTGGTCGTTTTGCGCACACCCAGCAGGACAGAGTTCGGCATTGTCGACGAGGTAGTTGACCAGGTTCGGATAAAGGAACTTACCCAGATGCGTTGCTAATTGATCAAGGACGGACGAATGACGAGTATTCCTCCGATGGTGGGGACGTGTTCCCGAGGACCTGTTCGGCCTGACATCTTCTACAGAATGATGAAGCTACAGAGTACGCGATTTCGAGTCCGTGCGAGAGAATTCAGATTGACCGTGGCCGAGAACAGTGCGGTGCGTAGATAGCATGGCATGACGTCATAGTGGACGACGATAGAGACAGGTGGAACAAGAGGTTCGTGCGATACACTGACGAGCTGTCATTACTTTCCGTCGAGACTAAAAACCTGATGCGCTTACAGAGACGTTGGAATGTGACCAGTTTCCGAGAAAATATTGTGCTAAGGACACAGGTGTCTTTTGAGCGAGAAGAGGTTGTGCAAGAGAGCCAGCCCCTGTACAGATCGACATAGGCATGATCGGAAGAGACCTTGAGCAGGATTCCTTCCCGGACATTGCTGCAACGATGCTTGCACCCAGGATCAGATGTGTGACGTGCATTCAGAGAGCCAGAGGCCGACGCCAGTGATATGCTGCCTTACGAGTGGTCGTGAGGTTTGACCGAGAGGTGACCAGAGAAGTGTCAGGACGGAATCGTCCCCGTTAGCACATCTGACAGGGCCGATGAGCCGATTGACTGTGAGATTGGTAACCCACAGAGAAGATAAGGACCCAGAGAGTCAGAGGACGCCAGACCGTGAGCAAGAGACAAGTAGATATCCTGCGCTGCTAGCAGTGGATGCACCGACTCCTTCTCGACCTCGAAGGAGGAACTACTGACGACGGTATTTTTGATTTGTGATTTTGTGATTCGATTATCACGTATCCGTCATTTTGGATTTCGGTATTTTGGGCGTTCTGTTTGCATGATTTAGTTTTGATGATTGAGTTTCATGATATTTGTTTCATGCACCCACTGGATATTTATATATTTTGCGCCTAGTTATTTAATTTGAGTTATGGATTGAGATTTCATGCCTACCGTATGCAGTGATTTGATTTGCACTTCCAGCGTAGTTTTCATGCACCCTTAGTGTTTTGATATACGATTTGGGTGCATGCCAGATGCACTAAATCGGGATTCTTCGTGCATGTCACATGCACCTGATTTTTCTGTCAGGCACACACGTTGCCTACGACAGATGTTTCGTGCACACCCGTTGCACCTAGATGTTGTTTGTACACCTGTTTGACACCTATATGGATTTTGATTCCTTGCGCACCAGACGCATAGGATATTCTTATATATATGCATTTTGGGGATTGATTTCTAGTAGAGCAGTATATTTTATGATATTCTCTTTGTATTGATATTTTCGGAGCCCCGACAAAATGGATTATACTGAAATTGTTTTGTATTGGGGGTTTAAATTTAAATTCGGGGACCGAATTTGTTTAAGGGGGGTAGATTGTAACATTTTCAAAAAATATAAAATATTAATTTTGGGAATTTTTATAATTTAATATTATTTTATTGATTATTTTAATATTAAATGCAAATAAATAGAAAAAAAAAATTGAGAAAATTATGGAAAATTCTAAAATAGGGTAAATTAGTGAATTATGACATTTTTAAGTTTTTGTGATTAGTTTGACACTAATTTAGTGCTAATCGCGATTAAAATCGCTAATCGGGTTTTTTGGCAATTTTGTGCAAAACTTGCACATATCACTTATTCTCACACTTGTGCATTTTCTTTCATGATATTTGGGTTTACTATTCTTGTGAGAAGGATTATGGTTTTAAAAAGAAAAAGGAAAAAGGAAAAAGGAAAAGAAAATAGGGTATGGTGAGAAGAGAGGGTAGGTGAGGACTTTGACTTATGACCCTTAGCCATTTCTCTCCCTCTCATTTCTCTCCCTCTTCCTCTTTAGTTGCTGCTGCTGCCCTATTCCCTTTCTCCCCCTCTTCAATCCCTCTCTTCATCTCAAAAACAACCCCAAAAGCTCATGTCCGTTTCATTAAAAGTGTGCACGAGCCCGAGACCTTCAAGATGGACCAAGAAAGCGTGGATTTTGGCCACTAGGGGCAACTCAAGAAAATTCTTGAGTTGCCAAATGAGGTATTTTCTGGACCATTAGCTTAGTTTTAACTTTAATTATACCCCATGTTTAGTTTAGAACCGATATTGTGGATTTTTGTGGACTTGATGAAAACCTAGTTAGGGTTTGAGGAAACTTGTGTTGTATTGGGAAATTAAGCTCAGTTAAGGTTATACCAACACCCTAGTGTATGAATTGGAACCCAAAACCTGAAGCTATAACCAGAATACGGATTTTAGAAACCGATATCGGGGAAATTGTGAAATCTGCGAAGGTTTTTTTGAATCTGCTATCACCCCGAGAACCTTAAAATAATATTGAGTGGACAGTGACATGTGCAGGCACCAGTGAACCATCACCCCAAACCCTAGCCCCCCCACTCCTTTTCGAGGCCGCCAATTTTCCCTTTCTGGCCGCAATTTGCGGCCAGAGCAGTGAGGAATTTCCTCGTTTTGCGTGCATGCCCCCATTTCCTCAATTCTTGACCCTGGGTACTTCTAGTTTTGACAGATTCTATCTAGGGAAAAATCTGGGACATATATCCTAAGTTGCCGTTTTGGATTCGTGTTTCCGTATTTCCGTATTTTTGATTCTGAAAATTTGATTTGTGTTTGCCTCGACTATTGGGCGTTTATACGACGATATAGAGGATTTATATGTGGTTTTGAAGGCGTGCCATAGGTTCTCACCTATAGGCCCCCTTATCGTATCGTTTTGGATTTCATGCGCCGTTTTAGCTTGGATTTGGTTTTAATGCGCATATACGATACTTTGTTGTGTAGGTACCCATGAAGACTTCGGGACGGTAAGCAAATGCATGGTGACGTCCGCAAATGATGATGCAAGGTGAGTAGATTATATCTACAGGGGGAAGTCGGGTGGATGGCGTATAGCACCCCCGCAGTCCGTAATTAGTACTATGTAGTATATTTATGTGTGTGATAGCTTTGGTGTGTTTTGGTTAATTAGGGGTAGAAATAACTAGCGTAGTTCCTAGTTGCGAACCATAGGATAGATTTGCACCCACACGCATACACTTGTGTGTTTTCTTATATTTGCACTGTGGTTGATGATATGGGATGACTTGGAGATGAGTCGATGATGTGGGCTTGGTGCCGTGAGATCGGTGATTTGATACGATCCATATGTGGAATATGACTTGTGTTTCTTGCGGGCTTGGGATATGTGTTTACCCCCGCATGCATACTTCATTGATGGTATCGATTTGTACTAGAAATAGAGTAGTACCCCAGACTTTATGATCTGATGATAGTGATACCTGTTATGTGACGAGATAATGAGATGTTGACCCGTACCCAGCTATTGGGATGCCGTACGACGATTTACCGTACGAGCCTATATTGATGATAGATCCGCGCTCATGACTCGAGGATGTCAGATGATATACTGTATCGTACGCGATACTATTGAGGCGGGATCACCGACTTATATATATATTTATATATATATCGACTCAGATGTTAGGCGGTTTCCTTACCTGTAGTTCAGCTTGTTAGTTCAGCCGTATAGTTAGTGTAGTTGTTAGAGTAGATTAGACTTCTTACCTATTTCAAAAACTAACGAATCGTGGGCATTTTTAAAGACAGCTCAAGGGAATCTACGGATATTTCAAAAACGACGTATCTTTTCATAAAAACACCGTAGCCCCTATTTTCAAAAACCCATGATTCGTGTTATTTCAAAAGGCACCATTCGTAGGACTTATGTTAGATTAATGCAGATTAGTTAGTTGCGTCTAGTTTTCAGCTTCCGCTCATTATTGTGGTTCTCTTCGCATCGCATGCTTATATTATGTTTCGTACTACATTATTGATTTCATGCTGTTAGGACACCAGCACCATTACCGATGATGCGTATGTACCACGTACACTTACTTGCCGGCTCACACACATCTTCATCGGTAATTGCCATGCCACGTACACTTTAGAAATACTATTGCATTGATATAGGTTGTTAGCAAATATTTAGACAGGATGTAAGTGTACTCGCCTTATATGCTAGATTAGACATTGTAGTTATTACCTGCTACTTCTTGCATACTGTTATTCATCGTTATGCCGCATTCATGGATTCTCATGCATATATTCACTATTTTGCATGCTATTGAAGTTTGGATTTGGATTTCTATGGGATTTTCTGGATTTGGAGGAAAACCGCAAAAACACAAATAAACATATTCTCTCTTTTAAAATAAAAAGTGCGGTTTTCCCATGATGTATGAGTCGTCCACCATGAGTTTGCTGATGGATTTGGAAACCCGATTCGAGGAGACGGATGAACCGTTTCGGGTACATGGTGGACCCGGTAAGGTACCCCGGGGCAAGAAGCGCGTGGTGATGACGATGTGAGCCTGCAGGGGAGCACTACCCACCGGTGATTTTACCCGACGCGTCGGATATCCGGAGGATACCGTCGTGGTCTTGAGATGGATGGTAGGGGCCGGTCTGGACTGACGGCGCCCTAGATATTGTGGTTGAGACTTTGAGATATCGAGATATTGGGATTTCGTTCGTGCCGATGCTAGGCACAGTTTTATGCTGATTTCATTATGGTACCTCATTTTAAAAATACAAGGGAAATCTCACTAAAGTTTGAAAACAGTTGCTTCATGTAAATGTATTCTGTTTTCATGCATTCATATCTCATTCATATGCTATATTGTTATCTGAGGCACTGACACAGACACAGGAGATTGCACTCGGGTTAGATATTTACCCTAGCCTTGCTATAGGCTGCATGTTTTATATTGAGGATTTTATATACTGATCGTATTGACCTAGGATTATGTCTTGCTTTCGGCTTCTGCTTGTAGATGTTTCTATTCACGAGTTGGCAACTCACCCCCGTTGTGCCACAGTTCTTGCAGGTCCTGCCGTACAGGTTTCTTTGCGGCATTTCTGGCACACTACCTTCTTGCGGGTGATTTGCTTTGGTAGGTGGATTCCTTCGTATCAAGAATCACCATTGTATTTATTTATTTCATTGTATCTAGAAATTGTCCATCAACCAAAACTTGTATATTGTTTCAGACCTAGACTTTAGTGTTGTATATTTCGATCTTAGAGTCGCGCTTAGTAGTATTGCGGTTTTCTTGTTGCTTTTGAGCTTTCTTTTGGATTTGACCCTCGCCACTTGGCGTTGTATATTGTTGTTGCATGTGTGGTTGTAACCGTCTATTGACGAAGAGCTAGCTCCCGCTTGGGGATGCCATTATCATTGCATATATATTGTTATTTTTGTTTACCCCATTCGGGGCCAGTTTTACAAAAGAAACTCTGCCGAAATTTTTAGAAAAGACTGTACACTTTTAAAATGCATATTCGGCTTAGTTATTTAAAAACCTTGACTTCAAACACGTTTTTCTTCACTTCTTTAAAACCAGTTTCTTTACTTATTCTCAAAAATGGTTTTAGATTTCTGGGCTTTTGGCTTACTTGGATCAGATGGAGTCCTATAGACTTCATATGGTTCAAGGGCCAGTCACGTGCTCTTTCGGGTCATGACACAATCTTGGTCATCTCTTTTAGCAAACTTGATGATCGAGTTGCCTCGGTTCAGAGGCGGGAGCCCGTTTAAAGATCCGTCGACGTGGTGCCACCTGGACGAAAAGATTGGAGATTCAGGAGATCGGAGCAGCCGCAACAAAGCGTGGGATGATGGTTGAAGACCGAAGGACTCGGATCGTTCGGTATAACTCTTCTACCCATTTTGTAGTTTGTTTGTTTAGCTTTAATGGCAGATCCGGGTTATAGTACGCGATAGCGCCAGTTGTAAAAGTTTTTGTTCCGTATTTGGCATCTGTTAGATGGCCGGGGCGCTACCGTGGACTTACAAAATATACAACGGGTACATCGACCTCATCCCGGTCGTGCCCCAAAAGAATAATATACAAACAGGCAGTGATGGCAGTCCACATGTCGGACGCTCGTCCCGCAATATCAAATGTACATATAACAAACTGTACTAACATTGCATCCAGGCTATCCACCACGACAAATCCGCAACATCACGGCACAACACAGAACATCAACGTGAATGTCACGTTCGCAAATCCGTCTAAAAGGGCTATAGCAGTTAGACAGGATTTACCGATCAAGTGACATTCACGGTCGCAGATATAATGTAAATACTGTGAACTAACATGTTTAAAATTTTCGATCGACTAAATTTCCCGAAGCGGGCCCCAAGCACAACTGTAGCACTCAAAAACATCTGGGCCCAAAAAGAATATACCAGAAACCCTATTTCCATGTCAGAGAGCCACTGTAAAGATTTGATGCAGTGAAGCCAAAATTCGGCGGCGGATCCGCGGACAAAACGTGGTTTTGGCCGTTGATCCGCCGCGCTACAGTATCTTCAGCCTACCAAATTTTCACAGAATGCATAAAAAACCCTGCACGTATTTTTACAATGTACCAAATAATTTTTAAAGTACTGTAAAAATTCGACAGAAACTTGACATGGAAACGCGGTTTTTTGAAAATCCATTCGATCGAACTTGTAAACACGTTAGAGCAAGCTAGACTAGCTTAATGGCGTGGCTCTGATACCAGTGTAAGTTCACGGCAGCGCCCCCGCCGTCAATCCGACGCCGGAATGCGGAAACGAAACCTTTCTTTAAACTTGTAAACCGGCACTACCGCGCACTATAAACCCGGATCGGGCCATTAATCTAATGCTAGCTAACTAGAGAATGGGTAGAATGCTATACCGAGCGATCCGTGTCCTTCGGTCTTCGGCCTCCACTCCGATCTCCTCGCGGAATCTCCGGTCTTCATCTCCTCGTCGGAATGGGCACCACATCGCCGGGTTCTTTTACGGGCTCCCACCTCTGGACCGAGGCAACTCGGGCACGAAGTTGGCGAGTCGACGTGTCCAAGTATACTGTAGATGAAGTGTAGAATGTTTTGTCTCTTGGGGTTTGAAGTTTCCTTGTATGGATGTGGAGGAGAATGAACTTTGAGCAAGAGGAAAATGAGATTTTTGGATTTTTGATACAAGCATAGAATGAGATGTAGAAATTTCCCACACCCTCCCCTCTAAAAAATGTGGCCAGCCCCTTGCTCATGGTGGAGGAAAATCAATCCAATAATATAAGAGGAGAATAATGGTGAGCATAAGAAAAGTGATGATAATAAGGGATTAAAGTCACACCAATTTCTAATCTAAATCCAAATAAATTCCCATCCAATAAATGCAAGTAATGATGCACAAAACTAAATCAATCTCATCAAGAACCATCATGAAGCCCCACTTACAAATAACCCCCTCCATATTACTAATTTGCACACTTGCAAATTAGCCCCTCCCATCACACAAATTCGGCCACGAAGGAACAAAGGAAAACTGGCCGAAACGGAATGCAAACTGGCAACTTCAAAAAACTGATCCCGTAATAAATTACAGGAAAACCCCGCGACTGTATATACATACCCGCATTTATATTCCGACCGAATAAAAATGCAATAAGACAAAATCTACACTATACAATACTAGGATCCGGCTTAAACCAAAGCCCGCTCGTATTATCCGTTCGATCATGTTCCGTGCAATACCGCACGTATATGATCGGACCCTGCCATATCTCCATACGGCCTCTACAGCGTTTCGCCCGAAACTTGAGAAAATGGTCTGTGTGGGACTCTAAAGACTCGTCAATACTTTGGCTGTGGATTTAACTACTAGCACGTCAGAGGTATTAGCCATACGTGACGGGCTACCAGGTATTGACCAAAAGAGACGTCGATGAGCGAACTCATCCTGACACCCAACTGAGCCTGTCAGTTCGTTACAGGTTTGAGTTGAGTTAGACAAAACCTGACAATATCCGTACAGTCCGGTCCGTTCGTCTATGAGCATCGCATGGCGGGCCTAGGGGTTGGTAAAAGTCAGACCCCCAAAAGCGGTACAAGTCGTGTCGGAGTGTAGCCCAGAACACCCTGAGATACTACTGGAATACCTACCAGTAAATCTCCTGCCTTGGCCAAGGACTTCGTGTAATGGCTCTCCTAGACACAGCGCGACCTCACCTCCAATACCGGGAGAGACGAACCCCTGAAGATCCGCTCACTGCCTCCATGTGGCTCGGGACTGTACCCAACTAAAACCTGTTTGCACGTCTCCTTTGAGCGTGGTAGGGTAGTAATCTAAGTATAGTGGGAACTCACATGAGACAAATGACGATCTCAGGTCCATGAACTAACCTGTACACATGTTACCAGGGAACTGCTATCTAACGTCAGGTATAAGACCAACTAGCATGTTCCCGGTGAGTCCTGTCAGGTGTACTCATAACCCAATGAGCACCTGTATACGTCTTAGGTGAACCAACTGACACCCTTGTGAGACCGGCCACCGCCCCTCGTCGGGGTCTCGACTGTATACACTAGTCTACTCTGGAGTATCGATGCCTTGTCTCAAAACTCCCACGACTAGGGACCTTTTAAGGATGTGCTTATAGACCCCAGCTCCCACGTATATGATCGCCCTCATACTGCTGGCAGTCAAGCAAGAATCCTAGGGGCTCTATCAACGTGTAATAGCGACCTGTAAGGTCACCTAAAACAGTACACGATGATAAAGATAAACCAGATAGCATACTATCATCTTGAGTAAGACTGTCCTACTGGTATAGGTCTTCCCTCAATCATTGCAATCACGTGCCTGTGATCCAATAATTGACTCTGAGGGCACTATCTCCAACACATAGTAGCCTGCTATATCTAACCAATTCATGCAATCTATTTAGATACCGCAGGTGTTGATTTAGATATCACAGGTAACTACTTAGATATCGCTGGATACTGCTTAGATATCGCAGGAAAGTGGATATAGCAAGCAGCTACTATATGTCATAGATAAGCGGTTTCTTGACATCTAAAAATTTTTCTTAGTGGTTTCGACTAAAATTTCGAGGCCGGGGGTTTTTGACAACAGAAAAAAGTGCTTGGGATTTTGATAATTTACCCTTTAATAATGGTCATGTATGCCAAAATATAATAATCATAACAATGTGGGGCCCTAATAATTCCTTATCAAAGTAGATTCCCAAAAAAAAATAGTTGATCCGCTTATAAATGCAGTTATAAATCAATGCAAGCTGGTCAGATACAAATGTTATCATATCTATATCCGAGAGTCATAGATGGATCTATATCCGAGTGTAAAAGGTGGATATACATATGAAGAGTTCCGCGATATGATAAAAATTGATAGATTTTTTGTGTGATGCTTTGTAGGCACAAGTGAAACAAAAGGCTACAAACATGTCATGGAAGATATCATAAATAAATTTCATGATAAAAATTGCTTGATTGTTTAACATATAGGTTGTAAAAAGGTAATCAATGATTAGATATGCAAAATTATGTTAATATACATCAATGCAAAATTACAATAAGAATCATAGAAACACACTGATAAGAATTTCTCGGTAAATGAGAGTTCAAAACTAAGTATATCAAATAGGACTATTTCCAATGCCATAAAATTAAATATGCTCACAAGTTGGCAACTCATTATGACATAATAACATGCTTCAATTGAATTGCACAGGAGTTTTCTTATCAACTGTTCGAACAGGTTGGCATTCTAAATATTCTTTTGGAATAATTACTTTTTGTGGAAAACAACTTCCCTAGAAGGGCTTGCATGCTGCAAGCCCTTCTAGGGTCGTTGGATTGGGGTGGGTGGGGATTAGTGGGGCCCCTCCATCCAACGGCTCTGCAAGGACTTGCAGCATGCAAGCCCTTGAGGGAAGTTTTTTTCCCTTTTGTGCAATACAGGTAAATATCACAAGTGTGTGTGTGTGTGTGAAGATGTGTATTATTTTTAGTCAAAACCAAAGATTTCATCGTTATTATTTAATCACAGTGCATAATGATACAAAAAATTATGAGTAGAGCATTCTTAAGTCACCGTGCAAAAGTGTAGAAAGAAGTTATATATGTGAAAAAGGGCAACCTATTAGCATTTGAGAATATAAAATTATAATTATACTTCTCAGGACCAATTTGTTAAAAAAAGAAAAAAAATCTTGATTTAAGATTTTATAAGGGAACCAAAATGGGATTTTTTTCACTTAGGAAAATTAATGTTCTGTTACATCAGATTATGACATCTAATTGTTTTGCAGTTAATGCAAAAACAAAACCACAGTTAACCGCAGATTTCTCTATGTTATCAAAAGTCGCTCAATATATATCTAATCTAAGCCCTCCTATAAGCAAAATTGATACTTTTTTATCCAAATATTTAGTCAAAATTTAGTATAAACTAAAATATCCTTATAATAACAAATACAAATATAAAATCTAAAATAAAAAACATAATATAGAAAATCCTTATACATTATGTATTTATGTTTAAATTTTTAACTCACGCACTACTATTTTAATATAATAGTCCTCTTATTTCTCCCAAATCTCCCTTTTACTTTTTCACGCTTCGTATAAGCCCCAACAAAAGAAGGAGATGCAAGCCACGATCCTACTTTTGCTTTTTCACACTGAGCGACCAAATCCTAAGAGGGTTTCAGAGCAAGTGATCAATGATTTGAAGACGGAAGCAGCAATTGTTCAAGGTGGCACCTTTTTTATTTTTTGGTGATTCGGTTTTTATTTGGCATGGAATCTGTAACCTCTTGTTGTTTATTGAGATACTTTCTTTTGCCCTTTACTCTCTAAATTTCGATCTTTAATGATTATTTGTCTTCAAAACTTCAAACTTTATCTACGTTTGAAGAAATCTAAACTTGCCATTTGTTTTCTTGATCTAATTTCGCTATGAATTGCTTCATAATTCCGTCAAAACCCTAATTGTCTTCGAAGCTACTTTCGTTTGTCCTTTACTATCTAATTTCTGATCTTTTAGTGTTTATTTGTCTTTAAAGTAGCAAATTTTATCTATGTTTGAAGGAATCCGAACTTACCATTAGTTCTGTTGATCTAATTTGGTTATGAATTAAATCATAAATTCGTCAAAACCCAAAATTGTTTCCGGAAGTACTTTCTTTTCCCTTTACTCTCTAAATTTCCGAATTTTAGGTTCTCAAATTTTTATTTTGCGTCAAAAAAATTCGAACATGCAGGAATTTGTTGCATAGTATTCTTATTCGATCGGAGTCCAATCTCATAACAAAAATGAGATTTTATTGGATTGATCAAACCCTATTTGATTATCTCAATAGGTCCTTTCTTTTATCCTTTACACTCTAAATTTTTTATTTTTACGTTCTCGAATTTAAATTTTGCTTTAAAAAAATTGAAGTTTGTGGCACGACATCCTTGTTTTAATTTTGCTTTTAAAAAAAGTTTGAACTTTGTGGCAGATTTTTTTTTTGCATAGTATCCTTGTTCTATCGGAGTTTGATCTCATAGCAAAGGTGAGAATTTATTGGATTGATCAAATGTCACAACCCAAATTTGCACGTGACCGGCACTTAGATCATGTGACATCTAAATATGTCGACGCGATCCAAGCAAGCCAAAAACCAAGATCTAAACCTTTTTAAAGAGTAAAAAAGGTGAAGTTTTCAAAAAAGATTTTTAACATGAAACACAATTTTTATTTATAAGGATTGTTTGCTTTAAAGCATATGTCAAGTATTTTGAAATAGGGTTGAAAATGTTTTCGTCATTTGAAATTTCGACAACACCTGCTTTGTAATTTTTGATAAAACAAATACAAAATCAATATATATATATATAAGCATCCCCACTCGCACTACTAAAATGAGGGATTGTCCCTATGGATATAGGAATTCGTAGGAGTAACTTTTTATTGCCCCTACGGATTAATCCGTAGGGCCATCGATTTGCCCATACAGTGCCCACCGTAAGGTTATAATTAAATAAATTAAAAAATATTAAAATGTAATCTTTTATTTGGTCTTACGGTGCCGCAAAAAAAATCCCTTCAGATTAATCCGTAGGGCAACAAAGGGTTATTTATAAAAAAATAAAGCTAAGTTATTTCACACCATCACCAAAATTTCCCACCAATTTCCCGATCGAGCACCCGCGCATCGTCGCTGTTGGGTTAAACTAACACCCTGACCATCATCCGTGGCCGTTTGCGGAACAAAAATTTTACAACGATAGAAAACTGACGCTATAATAACCCTAAACCGGATCTACCATAAACCTAACTAGCATGCTAAAGGGTTTTATCTACTATGATAGAAAGTTATACCTAAAGAAACAAGACTTTCAGGTCTTCACTCCTCTCCTTTGGCTCTTCAAAGGATGTATTAGTTATATGTATGCCCTAGAGGCCATTGTTGTACATATGATGTATATTATAGTGGATGCTTGGACATATATAGAGAAGATTTTTTTGCGCATCATGATAGTATGCTATCTGATTGCTCTTTATCTTAACATGTTGACTTATATCAGAATACTGTCTTGTTATCACATGTTGATAAAGCCCTTAGGATGACTACTTGACTACTGGGACTATGATGAAGATCATACTAGTGGGGACAGGGTAGTCCACAAGTATATCCTATAATTGTTCCTAGTCGAGGGTGTATCGAGACAGGGTATCGATACTCCAGAGTAGATTAGCGTATACGTATCTTGACCCATATGGTGGGCGATGGATGATCCCACATCCGTTGGTGTTTGACATCAAGGATAGTATACGGCTGCTCAGTGGAGACTGGGTACACTGAACGGACTCGCCGAGAACTCCTTATTGGTATTATACCTATCGTCAGATAGCAGTTCTCTGGTGACACTGATACATGTTAGTCTGTCGACCCGAGATCGTCATAGAGTCTTGTGTGATTCCCACTGTGCTTTGATTTCCATCTCACCACGTTCAAAAGAACATGCAAAACGGTGGCTTTTGGGTACAGTCCCGAATCACATGGAGGAAATGAGCGATAAGAAGGGTTTCGCCTTTCCCGGTATTGGGGGTTGATGTTGCGATGTGTTCGATTAGCCATAACTGGAAATCCCTGGCCAGAGTTGCTAAGATTTACTGGTAAGTGTTATCAGTAGTTTCTCGAACCGTTATGGACCTCACATCGGCACAACTTATCGGTTACTGGGGTCTGACGTTTACCACCCCTAGACTAGATATGCGACATATCAGATAAAGAAACTGGACTGTACGGTAGTATTACTGACAGGATTTACAGGAGTTAGAGCAGACTTGCTTGTTGATCTTCTGATCTCTCAATACCCGGGTGGCCGTTACGCTTAGCTGATCGTTTGCGGCTTGTTGGTGTTTGATTTGATCATCACCTACTGCCGGCGTATTGACGAGTCTTTAGAGTCCTACATAGAGGTTTCCTGGCTCAGGAGAAACGGAGTAGGAGCACATATGTGATATGTGCAGGATCGAGATTGATACGCGTATGTGATACCGTATTCTATTCTCGCGATATGTGATATCGGCCGGTTATATGCGATATAGCTGGGTTATCGGATCAAGTGTTGATTCGATAAAATGATACATATTATATGTTCACTTAAGTTTTTATTATTCTCACTTATGATACATTTAACATATATGTGATATATGTTTATTGTATTATTTTCTTTTGTTCACAAATAATATATATGTGATATATATAATTGTGACATGCTAGGTTTCACATACAACATGTATGTATGAGACTCATACCATGCTAGGGTTTATGTTATGGTTTCATTTATCATTAAGTAATTACAAATTAGTGGATTTAATCATAACTAGAAGCTTGGAGAAGCTTGAAAATAAGTATTGACTAAGTCCACTCCTTTGTTTTTTTACTTAGGATATTTTGTGACCTAACCATTAACCCTTATCATGGTTAACTCTCTACATGAGTTAGTATATGGTTGATATACTCACCCATGGTTGCATTTGAACCACATGAGATATTTTCATCACTTGATCTCAACCATTCATCTTCTTCTTCCTCATCTCATTTTAGCTCTCTTAACTTTGAGATAAAGAAGAAAAATAGTGAGAAATTCAATTCTAAAGTGAGCAAAATTCCTACTTCATCATCCTCTTCTATACTAGCTGTAAGTCCATATTGCGACCCCCGGTACTTACGGGGAGGCGGAAACGGTATAAAAACAAATTTTTATCGCAAGAGGCAACATGGACTAAACTAGGTCGGGATCGTGACTAAACTAAACTAGCAAACAAGCTAAAGAGTTTTAGCTACTCGGATGAAAGTTATACCTTAACTTGAACTCCTTCTTCTTGAAATCTTGTAGGGGTTGATGGTTCTCTTTTCGTCGCCTTCTTCCGTCGAAGATGGATCCACCTCGAAGGTTCGACCTTTGGGCTCTTCCTCGATCTTTGAGTGAACTAGGGTTTCCGGCTTGCTAAACCTTCAACCTAGAATGAGTAGAGAGAGACTAGGGTTTGCTTTTCCTTTTAAAGAGAAGGATTCTCAACACATGAGAAGGTTTCTCTTTGCTAGAGGAAGAAGAAGATGAATTGAGGAGAGAGAGAGGTTATGATAGAATGAGCTATATTTTTTCTTTCTTGCAACCATAATACAAATGAAAGGAATTATCTAAATGATAATAATTGAAAATAAGAATAGTTGATGGTAATTTAGAATGACCACTATCATACTTCTTTAAATGAAGTGTAAGCATGAATCAAGGAGGATCTTTCAAAGCATGATGGTGGTCAATGGTCAACAAGTCAACCAAGGTCAATAAGTCAACAAAAATCAACCATAACATAATTCTCATTTAATTACTATTATTAATAGATAAATCATAAATCCATTAGGGTTTGGAAAAAGATAACTGTCAACTGTGCATACGCACCCGTTCCGAAACCCTAATGAAAAACCTCATTCTCCGCCTCAAGCAACTGTGCATACACACCTGCATTCTCGTTCCGAGGAACAAGAATACCAAGATATAAAAGCAACCCTAAAACATATACCAGTATCTGGCTCAAACCAGAGCCTGCCAGTATAATCCGTCCGGACTCCAAAACGTGCACAAGTGCGCGGATGAGAACGAACCTTGTCGCAAAACCATGCGACCTCTACTCTGTTTTGCCCAGAGGCGAATACCCTCTGTGTGGGACTCTAAAGACTCGGCACTACGCTGGCAGTGGGTTTAACCACAGACCGCAAGCGGCACTAGCTGTGCGTAACGGTCCCCAGGTAGATGCCGACAAGAAGGCTGACGAGGTGAAACCCCATCTGTACTCCTACTGAGTCTGAATGTGACAGTCTCCGCACAGTCCGGTCTGTTCGTCTGATACATCGCATGTCGGGCCTAGGGGGCGGTAAAACGTCAGTCCCCCAATAGCGGTACAAGTCGTGTCGGAGTGAAGCCCAAAACACCCTGAGATAACACTGGAACCTACCAGTATATCTCGCTTGCCCTGGCCAGGGACTACTCGTGTAATGGCTCTCCTAGACACAGCGCGATGTCAACCCTCAATACCGGGAGAGACGAATCCTGTCTAACCGGCACTGCCTCCAAGTGCTTCGGGACTGCACCCAACCACCACCTGTTTGCACGACTCCTTTGAGCCGTGGTAGGGTAGTGATCAAAGTGCAGTGGGAATACACTCGAGGCGAAGTGGTAGTATCAAGTCAGCGGACTAAGCTGTACTCATGTCACCTGGGAACTGATGACTGACGATAGGTATAATACCAACCTGTCAGTTCCCGACGAGTCCTGTCCAGTGTACTCGTAACCTAACGAGCACCCGTATACTATCTCTAGTACGACGTACTGATGGCTGTGGGACAGACCATCTCCCACACTGGGATGAGAAGCGCATATGCTAGTCTACTCCGGAGTATCGATGCCCTGTCTCGATAGTCCTGCGACTAGGGACCTGTATAAGGATGTGCTTATAGATTACCCAGCCCCCACTAGTGCGACTGCCATCACAACGCTGGTAATCAAGCAAAGATCCTAAGGGCTCCACTAATGCGTATAAGTGATATAGTAAAATAAACACAAGTACACATAGAAGTAGAAACAAACCAAGTAGCATACTACTATATTGAGCAAGATTGTTTATACAAGGTGAATATCCCAAGCTTCCATTAAGTAATATACAAACTAGTATGATACAGTAATGGCCTCTAGGGCATATACACTAACAATCTCCCACTTGCACTAAGGCCATGTACTGGCGTATCGAAGACTTATCATCTCGATCAGCCGCTCGAACTGAGTCTGGGGTAGGGCCTTGGTGAATGGATCTGCAGTGTTCTCTTCTGAAGCAACCCTCCGAACCTCGATCTCCTTGCGATCCACGATCTCCCTGATCAGGTGATACCGCCTCAAGATGTGCCTGGATCTCTGATGGGACCTGGGTTCCTTTGCTAAAGCTATAGCCCCATTGTTGTCGCAATACAGAGGTATTGGGTCAACAATGGACGGAACCACCTGAAGTTCTTTTAAGAACTTCCTTATCCAGACAGCTTCTTTTGCGGCATCAGATGCAGCAATGTATTCCGCTTCCATAGTCGAGTCTGCAACGGTTTCCTGTTTGGAGCTCTTCCAACACACCGCCCCTCCATTGAGGGTAAAGACAAAACCCGACATGGACTTGGAATCATCCTTGTCACTCTGGAAGCTGGAGTCAGCAAAGGCCTCGATCTGGAGGTCTTTTCCGCCATACACCAAGAACATCTCTTTAGTCCTTCTCAGGTACTTGAGAATGTTCTTTACCGCTATCCAGTGTTTCTCCCCAGGGTTTGACTGATACCGGCTTACCACACTCAGTGCATAAGCTACATCCGGTCTGGTACACAACATCGCATACATTATAGAGCCTACCGCAGAAGCGTAGGGTATAATAGACATGCGATCCCTCTCCAAATCAGTCTTGGGAGACATCTCTTTAGAGAGGGTGATCCCGTGACAAGCCGGTAGGTTACCGCGCTTGGAATCTTCCATACTGAATCTTTTCACTATGGTGTCGATGTACCTGGACTGAGAAAGTCCTAATATCCTCTTGGATCTATCACGATGGATCCGGATCCCCAGGATGTATGAGGCATCACCCAGGTCTTTCATGGAGAACCTGTGTGACAAGAACCCCTTGACAGATTGTAGCATAGGAATGTCATTTCCTATTAAGAGAATGTCATCCACGTACAAAACGAGGAATACTACAGTTCTCGCTACAAATCTACTATAGATGCATGGTTCATCTGGATTTTTGATAAAGTCAAATTCCTTGACCGTCTCATCAAAACAGATGTTCCAACTCCGCGATGCCTGCTTTAGTCCATAGATGGACTTAAGCAACTTGCACACCTTTCCGCTGCTCCCACTCTGAATGAAGCCCTCTGGCTGATCCATATAGACACACTCCTCTAAATTTCCATTTAGAAAAGCGGTCTTTACGTCCATCTGCCAAATCTCATAATCGTGGAAGGCAGCAATGGCAAGAAGGATCCGAATGGATTTCAGCATAGCCACTGGAGAAAAGGTTTCGTCATAGTCCAAGCCAGGTCTTTGACGGAAACCCTTTGCTACAAGTCTAGCTTTATAGGTCTCAACCTGTCCATCTACACCAATCTTCCTTTTGAAGATCCACTTGCATCCTACGGGTTTTACCCCGTCTGGAGCAATGTCCAACGTCCATACTTTGTTGGTGTACATGGACTCCATTTCGGTCCGCATTGCATCCAGCCATTTTACCGAGTCAACGCTCTGAACGGCCTGCTGGAAGCTAGTAGGCTCATCATAATCTATGATGCAATCCTCTCGATCCCCGTCTATGAGAAAACCGTAATATCTCTCGGGCGGATGAGACTGCCTACTACTCCTGCGGAGCGGCATAGGAATGTCCTGTTCTTTCGAAC
Organism: Agapanthus africanus; assembly: GCA_030015575.1. Taxonomy (NCBI): domain Eukaryota; kingdom Viridiplantae; phylum Streptophyta; class Magnoliopsida; order Asparagales; family Amaryllidaceae; genus Agapanthus; species Agapanthus africanus. The sequence goes on along the minus strand of CM057339.1, from coordinate 583,382,052 downwards.
CCTCTGGTTCCTCTAAGATTTCAGTAATGGTTTGTGGTTCTGGAACTTCTTCCAGTTCTACTGCGCTCCCACTTATCTGATTTTCCAAAAACTCAGTTTCCAAGAAGTAGGCATGACGAGAAACAAGAACTTTTTGTTCCTCTTCGTAGTAGAAAAGATACCCCTTGGAGTTCTTTGGGTATCCCACAAACTTGCACTGTACTGAGCGTGCCTCGAGCTTGTCCGCATGCTGCTTTTTTACAAAAGCCGGACATCCCCATGTCTTAAAGGATTTAAGACAGGGTTTCTTCCCACTCCACATCTGATATGGTGTGGTAGGCACTGTCTTAGTAGGAACTTGGTTCAAGAGATGTGCAGCTGTTTCCAGTGCATAACCCCAGAAAGATCGCGGTAACTCAGCCTTACTCATCATGGAACGAACCATATCCAATAGGGTTCGATTCCTCCTTTCCGATACACCGTTATGTTGCGGAGTGTATGGAGGAGTACGCTGAGAGAGAATTCCATTCTCTTTTAAATAGTCCAGGAACTCGGCACTCAAGTATTCTCCACCTCGATCCGATCTTAGAATCTTAATACTTTTGCCTGTTTGTTTTTCAACTTCATTCTTGTAATCCTGAAATTTCTCAAAGGCCTCGGATTTGTGCTTCATTAAGAAGACATGTCCATACCTAGAGAAATCGTCTGTGAAAGTAATGAAGTATGAATAACCGCTTCGCGCATGTGTAGACATTGGACCACACACGTCACTGTGTATGAGTCCCAAGAGCTCGCTCGCTCTTACTCCGTGTCCAGTGAACGGAGTCTTTGTCATCTTTCCCATGAGACAAGATTCACAAGTGGCATAAGACTGATACTCGAACGGATCCAAGTATCCTTCTTTATGTAACTTAGTCAACCGTGTCTCATTGATGTGACCCAGTCTACAATGCCATAAGAAAGCCTGATTAATATCTGGAGACTTTCTTTTGTGTGTATTCTGGACATTGAAAATCTGTGGTTGGTTCAATACGTATATACCATTGCTCAGTGTACCTGACCCAATCAGAACTTGATTAAGGTGAATGTTTACAACATTACTTACAAACGCAAATTCATAACCTTCTTTAGAAACCAAAGATACAGATATGATATTACAAGTTGCGTTGGGTACAAAAAAGCAATTACGCAAAACCAAAACATGCCCATCTGACATTCCCAGGTGATAGTCCCCCACGGCTTTAGCATCCATGCTAGCTCCGTTCGCAACTCTGAGGGTCATGTCACCTGCCTTCAAAAACCTACGGTTTCTCAACGCCTGCAAAGAATTACAGATATGAGATCCTGATCCGGTATCCAATACCCAGGAAGTAGAGTTTATAGAAAGACAGTTTTCAATAACATACACACCTGAAGCTGAAGCCGCAACCTGCTTCAGTTCCTGTGTCTTGGCCTTCCAAGCCCTGCAATCTTTCTTCCAGTGTCCACTCTTATGACAATAGAAGCATTCTTCCTTTCCAACAAGCTTCCCCGCAATCTTTGTTGCCTTTTCCTTTCCCTTCGTACCCACTTTACTAACACCGCCTCTTGGTTTGGCGGGGGCTTTCTTCCTCTTTCCCTTGGCTTTCGCCTTGGACCTAGAGGAAGAAGATCCTCCTACAAACAAAGCGGGTGTTTCCCTACCCTTCTGTAGGGTGCCCTCTGCGCTCCTCAGCATGTTGAGGAGTTCTGAAAGTTCAACTTCCTTTTCTTGCAAGTTGAAATTCAGTATGAACTGGGCGTAAGTGGATGGAAGGGACTGGAGAATTATATCCGTGTAGAGTTCACTGTCCAACGTGGTCCCAAGTTCCGCGAGTTCCTCAGTGTAGCCAATCATCTTAAGCACGTGGTCCGCTACCGATGATCCGACGGCCAACTTTGTCGAAAACAACTTCTTCGACACTTCGTATCTTGCGATACGAGACTGCTCTCCATACAGTTCTTTTGTATGAAGAAATATGGATTCCAAATCCATATTCTCGTGCCTCCTCTGATGTTCGTTGTCCATCGAGGCAAGTACGAGGCACCTGGCCTTCGCGCTGTCAATCTCCCAAGTCTTACGGATTTCCTTATCCGCGACGCTGGAGGTGGGACCTGGGACGGGGGGAGCTTTGGTGGTAAGAAGATACCCCAGCTTGTCGTAAGTGATTGCCAACTTGACATTCCTGAGCCAATCTTTGTAGTTTGGCCCTGTCAATATGTTTTTATCTAGAATCAACTTAAGTCCAGTCATTTCGATTTTGGTCGCTGCAGGGGGGAGAGAAGGAACACTTTAGCACGATGCTCTTGCAAGTTTAGAATGGTTTTTAGTTTGTCTAAACAGGATGGCTCCCACTGTATCTCGAATCCCTCCTCAAACCACAAAGGAAGAATTAGCCGGGATCAATCCCACCGTGCAATACTTGCTTAACCGTTCAGCCAGGCCAGTGTCGGTACTTCGAGGGAGGTTTTCCAACGCTTTCGCGAAGTTCCTTAATTAAATAACCTCTTTTCTTTGGGGGCGTAGCCCCGCTAACACCTTTCTAGGCACCTACTAGGTTTATAGCATTGATCGTCTAGTGAGAAATTTCCCGAGGAGTAGCATATACTCACAGTAGGATCGGGATCCAAATATCATCGCGTGACGAAACTGAAGGAATCCTACCAGAATCACCACACTCCAAATGGTATGCAAATCTAGCAAGTTTCAGTACTTATGAAACTCCCGATGTGGATTTTTGCCCCATGCTCTTATGACCTTGACTAAGGCCAACAAATCATAAGTCACATGTCAAGTTCTACCCGTCGTTATCCAGGTTAATTTGAATCCACCCGTATCTACCCTTGACTATGGCCAACAAGGCAATACGACTGTCCCAAACCAACGCATTCTATCTATGCAACATATGAATACCCACCAGCTACCAAACACTGTGCCTTGACTAAGGCCAACAAACACAGCTTGAATACCGTTGAATATTCATATGAAACGACGGAGGGCTACGAATGGTTTTGGCGAAACCGTGAACGTAGTGAACTTGATATAATCGATGGAACGAGATAGCTTTTAGAAGGAGTGGCTCAAACTCCGCATTTAAAAGTTAGTTTTGAAAAGAACCGAGTGGTTTTTCGAAAATGTTCCAACGATTTTAACTTGGTTTATTATCTTGCATTAGTTCTTTTAATGCGTGATATTCTTGCATTAGTACTTTTAATGCGTCCCATCATTTAAATCCTACCATTGCAGAAAACAACCAAAATATGACGTACGCTTATGCCATTCGCATTCGCCACGGGGTCCCGTCATCACTCGTTAGGTTACTTAACTAACGACAGAGCGGGGGCTGGGCTAGCTCGGCTGTAAAACATAAGCAACGCCTAAATAGAAAGCAATGATAGACATTACAGATCACAGATGAATACATTGGATATACTAGCAATCCGCAATCCTTTCGAGCCTGAAACGAAAAGCGGATAACACGGTCGCGGTGAATAGCCAAATACCCCACCCAAGACCCCTACGGGTGCGGCAAACTACCCGCCAAGTACCCGGCAGTTTGTGCACCCCTCCATGGGTCTATCCTAGGAGCAAAAACAGTAAAAAGAATTATACAATGACGGCTACAACCCCGACCCGGTTGTGCGGCCAAACAAATAATAATTATTACATCAATTTGCATTTACAATGAATGAAAGAAAAACAAAAGCTCATCTCACATCCAACCCCGGCTATTCACCCGCGACAGTCCAACACATTCATATACACATTCCAGCTCATTACAGATCATGTATAACCCCGACTAATCGACCTATAGCGATTAGCCGACGTTCAATACATGCAAGCATCACAGATATAACCATCATAGTCAAAGTGCAGTGAAGTTCGGAAAAATACGGAATTATAGGACCCCAAAAGGAAATTTCTTTTCTGGAAAATCTGGGCACATATAATATATTTCAAAAATCCCAAAACCAACACACAAACACTCTGCACGAAAATCGATGGACAGAAGACGACAAACCGCGGCGCTTCCGCCGCACATGCCTACCTCGTGCGGCGGAAGGGCGGCGGTTTGAGGGAATTAGGTCATCGTTTTTCATGGGTGCACTCACAAAACCCTGAGACGATTTTACAAGTATAAAGTTTTTCATTTTGAGCCAAAAAAAATTCAACAGAAACTCAGTTTTTGTGATTTTTCCGGGTTTGTGATTTTTCGTTTCCGAACTTCGTTACACTTCACTACCAAGCTAGTTTAAGTTTAGTTAGGCTCTGATACCACTGTAAGTCCATATTGCGACCCCCGGTACTTACGGGGAGGCGGAAACGGTATAAAAACAAATTTTTATCGCAAGAGGCAACATGGACTAAACTAGGTCGGGATCGTGACTAAACTAAACTAGCAAACAAGCTAAAGAGTTTTAGCTACTCGGATGAAAGTTATACCTTAACTTGAACTCCTTCTTCTTGAAATCTTGTAGGGGTTGATGGTTCTCTTTTCGTCGCCTTCTTCCGTCGAAGATGGATCCACCTCGAAGGTTCGACCTTTGGGCTCTTCCTCGATCTTTGAGTGAACTAGGGTTTCCGGCTTGCTAAACCTTCAACCTAGAATGAGTAGAGAGAGACTAGGGTTTGCTTTTCCTTTTAAAGAGAAGGATTCTCAACACATGAGAAGGTTTCTCTTTGCTAGAGGAAGAAGAAGATGAATTGAGGAGAGAGAGAGGTTATGATAGAATGAGCTATATTTTTTTTTTCTTGCAACCATAATACAAATGAAAGGAATTATCTAAATGATAATAATTGAAAATAAGAATAGTTGATGGTAATTTAGAATGACCACTATCATGCTTCTTTAAATGAAGTGTAAGCATGAATCAAGGAGGATCTTTCAAAGCATGATGGTGGTCAATGGTCAACAAGTCAACCAAGGTCAATAAGTCAACAAAAATCAACCATAACATAATTCTCATTTAATTACTATTATTAATAGATAAATCATAAATCCATTAGGGTTTGGAAAAAGATAACTGTCAACTGTGCATACGCACCCGTTCCGAAACCCTAATGAAAAACCTCATTCTCCGCCTCAAGCAACTGTGCATACACACCTGCATTCTCGTTCCGAGGAACAAGAATACCAAGATATAAAAGCAACCCTAAAACATATACCAGTATCTGGCTCAAACCAGAGCCTGCCAGTATAATCCGTCCGGACTCCAAAACGTGCACAAGTGCGCGGATGAGAACGAACCTTGTCGCAAAACCATGCGACCTCTACTCTGTTTTGCCCAGAGGCGAATACCCTCTGTGTGGGACTCTAAAGACTCGGCACTACGCTGGCAGTGGGTTTAACCACAGACCGCAAGCGGCACTAGCTGTGCGTAACGGTCCCCAGGTAGATGCCGACAAGAAGGCTGACGAGGTGAAACCCCATCTGTACTCCTACTGAGTCTGAATGTGACAGTCTCCGCACAGTCCGGTCTGTTCGTCTGATACATCGCATGTCGGGCCTAGGGGGCGGTAAAACGTCAGTCCCCCAATAGCGGTACAAGTCGTGTCGGAGTGAAGCCCAAAACACCCTGAGATAACACTGGAACCTACCAGTATATCTCGCTTGCCCTGGCCAGGGACTACTCGTGTAATGGCTCTCCTAGACACAGCGCGATGTCAACCCCCAATACCGGGAGAGACGAATCCTGTCTAACCGGCACTGCCTCCAAGTGCTTCGGGACTGCACCCAACCACCACCTGTTTGCACGACTCCTTTGAGCCGTGGTAGGGTAGTGATCAAAGTGCAGTGGGAATACACTCGAGGCGAAGTGGTAGTATCAAGTCAGCGGACTAAGCTGTACTCATGTCACCTGGGAACTGATGACTGACGATAGGTATAATACCAACCTGTCAGTTCCCGACGAGTCCTGTCCAGTGTACTCGTAACCTAACGAGCACCCGTATACTATCTCTAGTACGACGTACTGATGGCTGTGGGACAGACCATCTCCCACACTGGGATGAGAAGCGCATATGCTAGTCTACTCCGGAGTATCGATGCCCTGTCTCGATAGTCCTGCGACTAGGGACCTGTATAAGGATGTGCTTATAGATTACCCAGCCCCCACTAGTGCGACTGCCATCACAACGCTGGTAATCAAGCAAAGATCCTAAGGGCTCCACTAATGCGTATAAGTGATATAGTAAAATAAACACAAGTACACATAGAAGTAGAAACAAACCAAGTAGCATACTACTATATTGAGCAAGATTGTTTATACAAGGTGAATATCCCAAGCTTCCATTAAGTAATATACAAACTAGTATGATACAGTAATGGCCTCTAGGGCATATACACTAACACTAGCCATATAGATTAGTGTGTTATCTTCACTAATTCCGTATTAGTGAAGAGATAGCTTGAGTCCGTGTTTTCTCGATGTAGATCATCACAGACTTTGAAGGCTTCAAGCAAGGATGCATCATACATCTTGTGGAGCCTCTCAAGAGTTCGGGAGCTCGTTGATCGCAGTGAAAGGACCACTACTTGGAGCTTATGAAGTGAAGGAGCGGACTATAAAGGTTGTAATCCCTAATCACTTAGAAGTAAAGTTGTTTACTTGATGTTCCCGTATGATTCTCTAGTTAAAGATCTTGTTTAGGGTTGTTTAAGAATGGAAAAATTTTAATTTGGCATGGATGATGCCACCCAAAACCTTGTTGTTGTGCTTAGGAACCCTACAGTGGTATCAGAGCCAAGCTAGAGCATTAAACGTTGTCTAGACGAAGTTAGAATTCTGATTGAACCCCGAAAACCCGAATCATACCCCCTCTCTGGAAATTTTTCCAAAAGTTGGATTTTTCCATGTTAAAAATATTCAGAAAAACATGTAGGAAATTCTATGGACACACCTGAAGAACGAAACCCTAAATCGTTTAAGTGACCGCAAATCCGCGGACAAAACATGGTTTTGGCGACGGATCCGCGGCGCCACTTAAGAGGCTTGGGTCGGGCCTTCAGCTGTAGGTCCGTAGGAACTGTGGTATGTCTCTGGTTAATTTTAACAGTGCTCAAGTGTTGAGCTCTCTGGGATATTTGGGAATTCGTTGATTCAATCGAATTGTTTAAACTTCGCCTAGATTTCTGAGATTGTGATACAATAAGTGGAATTGATTTGATGCGTGCAAGCTTAACATTTCATTCTCGGGTGAAATCGGGAATCTTGTTGAATTACCTGACTTCTTTTGAAAAGTGTTTTCATGGATGAGACCTAAATGTAAAATTTTCATTGTTAGGCATGAAATCCTAAATATGTGATATTCCAGGTTTATGATGTCTAAGGGCAGTGTCGATTCCAATTGTTGTAGTTTTTCATTTTCTTTTCTGTGACCGAAAGTGTAATATGTGGTGTATCGCCAGTTTCGTTGCTATAGATCAACGACAATTGGGATACACATATTTACTTACGTTGATGACATGTGTTGTTATGTGTTGCTGTGATATGATATATTGGATCGTCGTGTTTTGAATAGCCGGGTTTTTTTTATTTGAGATGAGAGTTTTTCATTTTCATTCATGTAAAATTCAATGTATGTAATATTCTTTTATTATTTACTTTTCCGCATTAGGATAGACCCAAGACGGGGAGCACAAGTAACCAGGTTCTAGGGTCCAGTAGGAGACCATCTCGAGGAGTCGAGACCGGGTCTCCTAACTCTAGAATTGGTAGGATTGCTTGCCGCTCTCGTAGGGGTCTACGGATGTTGGTTTGGCTATTCATCGCGACAGTGGAATCCGTGTTTTATACTGGCTTGATATAAAATACGGAAATCCTAGAATATCAAATATTTCATATGTTGACTTCTGCTGCAATGTTCTGTGATAAGATCATATTACTGCCAGAGACGAATGTTTTATTATTATATATATATGATATATAATAGACGTTGCTTATGTTTTGCACTCACGCTAGTCCCGTCCCGGTATGCCGTTAGTTAAGTAACCTAACGGTGCATAACGGAATATTGTGGCGAATGCGGATGGCTTAAGCGTACGTTGTATTTTCGTTTCTTCTGTGATGGTTAAGAAGCTTAAATGATGGGACTTCATTAATAAGATTAATGAAAGAAAAGAAACCTAAAAGATATTGTAGAATCATATTTTCAAAAGGGTAGCTCTAGTTTTTGCTTTGTATAGCGGTATTCCTTGTAGAATATCCAGCACCTTATTCGATAAGGAAAGAGCCGAGATCCCTTCACCGGGAGTGAGCACTTTTGCGAAACTAGTAGAACCCACTCGGTTTTTTCTTTTGATTGCTTCTTTTAGTTTTTGCTTTGCATAGTGGTATTTGTGAAATATCCTGCACCTTATTCGATAAGGAAAGAGCCGAGATCCTTTCACCGGGAGTGACCTCTTTAGCAAAACTAGTAAAAAGCCTCAAAAACACTCCTTTACAAAATCACTAGATTCTGCAACGATATCAAGTTCATTATGCTCATGGTTTTCTTAAAAACCTGCGTAGCCCTCTGTTATTTCAGATAAGCACTACTTAGTATTCGTGCTACGTTTGTTGACTATGTTAAGGCGTAGTGTGCGGTAGCTAATTAGTGTTTATCTGCTAAAGCATGAGATGCGATTGGATTAGGGTAGTCGTACGACTTTGTTGACTATGTTAAGGGTCGTGTGGGTGGGTTTAATTCAATCAGGAAATGATGGGTTGAACTTGGCTAGTGCTTATGATTTGTTGACTATGTTAAGGTTATAAGTTGCTAGGGGTAAAGAATATTATCGGGAGTTTCAAGTGTTGAAACTTGCAATGAGATTGCATATCTTCTATAAGATAGTTGGATCCCGATACCCGCTGCGAGCAAGAGTTGCTCCTGGGAGAGTTTTACACTTTACTATTAGCTAACCCATTAGGTGTCTAGAAAGGTGTTAATGGGTCTACCCCTAAGGGAAGACGGGGTTTATCTTAATTAGATCCATGCGAAAGCATGGGGAACCTCCCTCAAAATACCGACACTGGCATGGCTGAACGGTTAGCAAAGTTGTAGACTGTAACTAATCCCGGCTAGTCTTTCCTTTTTAGGGTTTTTTGAAGGAAGATTTGATTAAAACAGCGGGAGCCATCCTGATTAGATAAGATAATAACCAATCTAATCTTGCAAGAGCATACGCTAAAGTGTTTTCTTCTCTCTCTCTCTCTCCAGGTAGCGACCATGTCACGTCTTAATCAAGATAATAACATTGATGTATTGACCAAACTCGCTTGTTATACTGAGCAGGGGAACGTTGGTTCCGTTCTTTCTTATAATTGTTATAAGACTGAGCAGGAAATAGGGAAATATCTAGATTCCCACGCCGCCCAAATGAAGAATAAGCATGTTGATGCATCTTCTTCGGGTGTGTTTGTTATCGAGAACTGTTTCTCAGTTCACTCTACGTCCTGAGTATTAGATACTAGATCAGGATCTCACATATGTAATATGTTGCATAGGCTAAAGAGAGGTAGAGAACTGGGAATGGGTGATCATTCCGTAAAAGTAGGGAATGGTGCAAATGTTGCAGCCAAAGCCATTGGCGAATATCACCTTGTATTACCAAGTGGTAATACATTGATTCTGAACGAATGTTATTATATACCGAACCTGATATGCAACATTATTGTAGGGTGTTTTTCGTCACCCCATTGAGATGGGAATACGCGCGCGCTTGTCATGCATACTACAGATTCCCCCTGCCTAGGGTAGGCCGGGGTTTAATGATTATGGGGATCCGAATCTCCGGCAGCCGCGAACTAAGCTGCCGTTAATTACCCCCCGCCTTTGGGGCGAGGGAACCTCCGATTGACGGGTCAAATTGGTCATGCGAACTCAATGTGCAGTGTACGTGTGTTGTGTTTTGGAGGGGGGTTTAAATATATCGGGAGCCACGCAGAGTTTTTACAGGGGTCCCGCTACCCGGATAGCGGGCTGGGGGTCAAGGGGCTAGCAGCCCCCTTGCGGGGTGCGGGGCAGCGCCCCGTTAGAATTTTTTTTCTAACAGGGACAGTGTCGTGGAGTATGTGTATGTGTACATTTGTATACATATGTATATATATACATGTATATATAAATAAAGGGGAAAAAGACATCCAAAGGATGCGTGGGGCCAGCGCCTAGGCGCTTGAGCGCAAGCGCGCCACGTGTCGGCACGTGGGCGCTTTGTGCTCGAGCGCAGAGTGCTGGGGCGCAACGCGCCACGTGGGCGCTTTGCGCTCGGATGCTGGGCGCTTAGGCGCAAGCGCGCAACGTGTCGGCACGTGGGCGACTTGCGCTCGAGCTCTTGCGCTTGAGCGCAAGCGCGCCACGTGTCGGCACGAGGGCGACTTGCGCTCGAGCGCTTGCGCTGGAGCGCAAGCGCGCCATGTGTCGGCACGGGGGCGACTTGCGCTCGAGTGCTTGCGCTGAGCACAAGCGCGCCACGTGTCGGGATGCGGGCGCTTTGCGCTTGAGCGCTGTGCGCTTGAGCGCAAACGCGCCACGTGTCGGCACGCGGTCGCTCTGCACTTGAGCGCCGGGAAGAAAAAGTGGCTTTTAGCCTAAAAAAATTTCTCAGAAGAGAAATCAGAGAGGAGTTGGACTCCTGAGTGTGTTTTTCTTCTTTTTTTTTAGGGGGGGTTTAGTGAAAGATGTTCTTCTTCTTCCTCCTCTGTTAGCTGGATCTTGAATATCAAGAGATGTGGGATCTTTAAAAATCTCTTCTTTTTGAGATCTAATGGAAGATCTGAGTTCCCCTTTATGGGTTTTGTGGTGAAAAACTATTTTGTTTTATAAAAAGAAGAGTAAAACTCTTGATTTAATTCAAGAGAAAGAAGAAGGTTTTGGAACCTTGAAGAAGGAGAAAGATCTCAGATCTGGAAAATTTTTAGAGAGAGAAAAAAAGTTGTTAGATATTTTAATTATCTTTGCCTTTATAAGCCATACACTTTACACATAGCCCCTTGGGCTTCACAAAATGACATTTTGCCTATCCTATGGCTCATGTGCCATTTCTTTTTTGCACATAAGCCATGGGCTTTACAAAAAATTGGCTTTATGCCTATTTTTCTTACATTTATCCATAAAATAAAATAAAAGAAATACAACAAAATTATTTATTACAAAATTTTTATCTTGGCATGGGGGGGAGGCCGGCCGCTTCATGTTCGGGCTCGCCCCGGGCATGGGCCCACCGGATCTGGGCTTGGGCCCACTTGGGTTGGGGTTGACCTTGATTTTGACTTGGTCAACCGGGGTGTAAATTTTTACCCCAACAAATTGCCCCCCATCAATAAATGCACACCACATATGTAGGCCGTGTGCATGAAATTGATGGATTTTCTTTCACGTGGTGGCGACTTGATTCGGTTCCCACCTTTTGGAAAGCTGGCACTGCCCTTTTTACGACATGGACGGTCGATGCGGCCCTTTTTGTGACTTGGACGGTCGGTTCTGCCCTTTTTGCGACTTGGACGGTCGGTGCTGCCCTTTTAGCGACTTAGACGGTCGGTGCTGCCATTTTAGCGACTTGGACGGTCGGTGCTGCCCTTTTAGCGACTTGGACGGTCGGTGCTGCCATTTTAGCGACTTGGACGGTCGGTTCTGCCCTTTTTGCGACATGGACGGTCGGTGCTGCCATTTTAGCGACTTGGACGGTCGGTGTTGACCTTTTTGCGACATGGACGGTCGGTGCTGCCATTTTAGCGACTTGGACGGTCGGTGCTGCCCTTTTAGTGACGTGGACGGTCGGTTCTGCCCTTTTTGTGACTTGGACGGTCGATGCTGCCCTTTTTGCGACTTGGACGGTCGATGCTTCCCTTTAAGTGACTTGGACGGTCGATGCTGCCCTTTTAGCGACTTGGACGGTCGGTGCTTGATTTGATTGCTCTGCTTCTTGCAGTGTCAGGGGTTGGCTTGACTTGCTCCGCTTCTTGCGGTGTCGAGATTGGATTCTGACTTGCTCCGCTTTCTGTGGCGTCGGAGTGGAAGTTGACTTGTCGATTTTGATTTGGGTTGACATCAACATCGCTATACTGGAATATGGTACCAGGAGCGAATCATCATCTGTCATGGAGAGGATTTTGGGATTTTGGTTTTTGTTTGGCATCTGCATTGCTGCACTGGAATAATGCCAGGAGCAACTCATCATTTGCCCCGGGAGGATTTGGGAATTGTTTTTTTTTATTTGGCATCTGCATCGCTGCACTGGAATAATGCCAGAAGAAACTCATCGTTTGCCCCGAGAGGATTTGGGAGAGATTGGGATTGTTTTACGCCCATGGATTGTATACGGTTTTGCAGGATGTATGATCCAGACCGTAGGGCCGGAAAAATTTCAGGGCTTTGTTGGTGTCTGCATCGCTGCACTGGAATGTGGTACCAGGAGCGACTCATTATTCGTCGTTGGGGTATGGGATTTGGAATTTGGTTGGCGTCTGCATCGCTACACTGGAATGTGGTACCAGGAGCGACTCATCATTCGCCATTTGGGGACTTGGAATTTGGATCTTGTTTGGCATCAGCATTGCTGCACTAGGAGCAACTCATCATTTGGCTTGGGAGGACTTGGGATTTGGGTTTTTGGTCGGCATCAGCACCACTAACACTGAAGAGAAATGCCAGGAGCGACTCATCATTTGCCGTTGCTCGTTGGGGAACGATGGTTTAGGAGACAGGTTTGGGTCCCTATCACCTAAGACTTTTCAATTTTATGGGCCGTGAGGGTTACAAAAAAGCATTTTCTCCCTACGAGTCGTAAGGATCCCGCAGGTGTATTTTCTCCTTAGGAATCGTGAGGATTCCTAAGTGTGTTGCTCCTTTGTGAGTCGTAAGGATCTCACGCAGGGGTTTTCTCCTCACAAGGTCGAGAGGACTTTGCGAGTGTATTCATCTCTTTTCACGAGTTTGCGCCCTTTCGGTTTTTCACAAACTCGCGGGTAGTCCTGCTGTTTTTACTCACGGAGCCCTTTCGGGTTTTCATCCGTGCCCGTTTTGCTTGTGGACATACCATTTATTTTTTATTTCTTTTATTTTTCTCCTTTTTTTCTTTTTTTTTTTGCCGCTGGTGGGACTTTTAAAAGTAGTCTCACCGGCAGGATTTGGGAGAGATAGGGGTCATTTGCGCCCGTGGATTGTATACGGTTTTGCAGGATGTATGATCCAGACCGTAGGGCTGATGTGCTCAATTCGCCTGCGACTTGGAGCATTCACGTGTAGTATTTCTTGAGATATCGTCCATTGATGTGTGGCATGGGCCTTTCTCCCTCGGCACTTATTAGTTGGTAGGATCTTCCGTCGAACACTTTCTCGATAACGTATGGTCCTTCCTAGTTCGACTCGAATTTTCCCTTGGCATGTCGATTAGGGATGATCGGTCTTTTGAGGACCAACACCAATTCACCTTTCTTGAAAGCGCGGAGACGGGTTATCTTGTCATAGGCCCGTGACATTTGGGCTCGGTATAGCTCCAGATTTTGCTGCACCGCGAGCCTCTTTTCTTCGAGGGCATCGAGTTCTTCAAGTCTAAGAAGCACGTTTTCCTCCTCCGTCAACTCATGTTGGATGGCCATTCTTAAACTTGGAACCTCGATTTCGAGGGGGAGAATCGCCTTCACTCCGAAGAGCAATGAGTATGGAGTGGACTGAGTTGGAGTACGGTGCGTGGTACGATATGCCCACAATGCCTCGTGAAGCTTGAGATTCCAGTCTCTCTTGTTGGCTGAAGCATTTTTCCTCAGGAGCTTGCATAGAGTCTTATTGAAGGCTTCGGCTAGCCCATTGGCTCTTGGATTATAGATGGAGGAATATTTCCAGTCTATCTTGTGCTGAGTATCAAACCTTGAGACATTGAAGCTCTTGAAAGAAGGCCCGTTGTCAGAAATGATTCTTCTTGGTGTACCGAAGCGGTATAGAATATTATGCTGGAAGAATGTCAGAATATCTTTTGTCTTGACTTCTTTTAGCGGGACAGCTTCAGCCCATCTGGAGAAGTAGTCTGTGGCGGCCAGTATAAACCGATGGCCTTTGGATGACGGAGGATCAATTGGGCCAACAATGTCGGTGCCCCAGACTTCGAAGGGCCACGACGCCACCGTAGGATGCAATGGATTGGGATGCTTGTGAATAAAATCACCGTGAATTTGGCAGATATAACATTTCTTTGCATGCTCTCCGCAATCCCGTATCATGGTGGGCCAGTAATACCCAAGGCGTTTGATTTGAAGTCGCATCTTGGGGCCAGATTGGTGAGCACCGCAAACGCCCGAGTGAAAATCTTTCATGACCTTTTAGGCTTCGGCCAATGACAGACACCTGAGCCAGAGTTGGTCATATGACTTGCGGTATAACGTGTCATTTACAAACACGTATCGGAGAGCTCTTTTCTTCAGCTGAATCCTCGCAGATTTTTCTTCGGGCAGCTTGTCGTATCGGAGGTACTCTATGAAGGGTTCTCTCCATTCGGGCTCGTCTTGGATGATCGAAGCTTCTTCGGCAGGACTGCTCTTCTGTTCCGCGCTTTCCTCTTCTCGTAGAGAGACTGGGGGTAGAATTTGTCGGCTCCTGACTGTGATCAGAATTTCGTCCATGTCAGGATCACCCAGCTCCTTGGATAGGCGAGCGAGTATGTCGGCTTTTCCGTTCAACGCTCTAGGGACTCTCGTTAGTTCAATATGAGTGAACCGTTTCATGAGTTCTACCACTCGGCCTCTGTACCGAGCTAACTTGGGTTTGTACATCTTATAGTCGCCGCTTACTTGGTTGACGACGAGCTGGGAGTCACCGTAAACTCGTAGCCGACGGATTTCCATTTCTATGGCGAGCTCCAAACCAGCTATCAGAGCTTCATACTCAGCTTCATTGTTTGTCCGAGGCTCGGTGAGAGCAAAAGAACGCCGTAGGGTTCCCATTGATGGTGTGATGAACACCAATCCTATCCCTGCTTTTATCTTCGGGACGCTTGATTTACTGGAGGTCCTTATTGACGAGGCTCCATCGAAGTAGAGCTCCCAACATGGCTCATCTTCCTCGAGGTGCAGCACTTGTTCATCGGGTAACTCACAATTTAGCGGTGACCCTTCTGGTATGGGATGGACGGCGAGAAAGTCAGCAAGAGCTTGCCCTTTTACTTCTTTCTAAGGAGTGTAAACTATGTCAAACTCAAGTAGCATAACAGCCCATCTTGCCATTCTGCCGGCTAGGCTCGCTCTGGTCATCAAGTGTTTGAGCGGGTCGACCTTGGAGATCAGCATAACTCGATGAGCGAGCAGATAGTGCCTCAGCTTCTTCACAGCAAATATCAGAGCCAGGCATTGCTTTTCGATTGGGGAGTAGTTGTCTTCCGCCCCGACTAGAGTTCGACTGAGGTAGTAGAGGGAATTTTCTTTTCCTTCCTCGTTATTCTGGGCAAGGAGCGCACCGAGTGACTCGTCCAGCGCGGCAGTATAGAGAATCAGCGGTTTATTTGGAATGGGAGTGGTCAGCACTGGAGGGTGCAACAAGTATTGTTTGATGCTTTCGAACGCTACTTGACATTCGGCATCCCAGATAAAAGGAGCTCCTTTCTTCATGAGCTTTGAGAAGGGCCTACATCTCCCCGATAAATTTGAGATAAACCTCCGTATATAAGCATGCTTGCCTTGAAAAGATCTTAGCTGCGTCAGACTCTTCGGAGGGGGCATCTCCATGATGGCCTTTATCTTTGATGGGTCAACTTCGATCCCTCGATGTCGGACTATGAAGCCCAGGAATTTTCTCGATGACACGCCAAAAGCGCACTTCAGAGGATTCATCTTCAGATCGTATTCCTTCAGTCTGGTGAGAACGGTCTTGAGATCTTGGATATGATTGTCATTGGCTTTAGTCTTGACGACCAGATCATCAACATAACATTCGACGACTTTATGGATTAGGTCATCAAAGATATTAGTCATTGCCCTTTGATATGTAGCACCTGCGTTCTTCAGTCCGAATGGCATTACCTTGTAGCAATATATTCCGATCGAGGTTCGAAATGCCGTATGCTTCTCATCCTCAGGCGACATCTTGATCTGATTATATCCAGACGAGCCATCCATAAAGGTGAACAGTTCGTAATTTGAGGTGTCATCGACCATCATTTCCATGACCGGTAGCGGGAAGTCATCTTTAGGACATGCCTTGTTGAGGTCCCTGAAATCAACAAAAACTCGGATCTGCCCATTTTTCTTCTTCACTGGGACTATGCATGCGATCCAGTCTGCATATTTCTCTTCCCTGATGAAGCCGGCATCGATGAGTTTCTTGGTTTCCTCGATGACCTTTTCTTCCAACTCCCGTCTCGTTCTTCGAGGAGCTTGTTTGACTGGCTTAGCATCAGGAGATATAGCCAGCTTATGCACGGCTACCTCAGGGGGAAGGCCAGGCATTTCTTTATACGTCCACGCGAAGTAGTCGACGAACTCACGCAGCAGGGCAATTATCTGCTCTTTCATTTCCTCCGATAAGAGTGAGCTGATGTAGGTCGGCCTTGGATTATCGGGCGTTCCTAAGTCAATCTCGGTTAGCTCATCAAAGGTTGCTTGTCCGCCATCTTCGAGCTCTTGAGGAGCTTCTTTTGGCTCGGCTATCTCGTCATCATCATTTGATCTTTCGCTGGCCTCACCAACATGGATCATGTAGCACGCTTTGGAATCAGGTGGAATGTAGCCTATGCCCCGTCTATCTGGAATTCGTCCATCGATGAGTGCTCGGACCTGGGGCGGATACCATAGCCCTTCGTAAAACTTTGCTTCGGACTCCGTTTGATATAACCGGCATCCGCACTTCATAAAGTATTCCCGCATCTTGGGCGCATAGTATCGGGGATTGAGGACGGCTCTTATGCCGCTCTCATAGGGAAGGCACGCGACAGAAAGATCGTCCGGGTGCACAACGGGGTTTGACCTATAAAACAGGATGCCCTTCTGTCCATTTTTCCTCCCGGGCACGTAGAAAGTTTTCAGCTAGTCCACGGTAGAGACTGACAATGCGTTGAGATCTTTGCACATCCGTTCCGGCACCCTTGTGATGGCCAGGGACCCTTCTGCGACTTCGAAGGTCTCTCGTAGTTTCGCTTGCTGCATGGGGGGCCAATCTGCACAGCTGTTGCACGGCAGGTCCTCTTCTTCTGACTCTTCAGTGTCACTACCAAGATGAGGGCGGACTTTGCTGCTAGATATTCCTTCAGTAATAGATTCGTCCGTATCGCTGCCGAAATGAGGGCGAGTTTTACGGAAGGACGGGCTTCCAGCGTCGGACTCATCAGTGCCGCTGCCGAAATGCGGGCGCACTTGGGTATTTTTGCTTTTGAAAGTGACAGCCGGCGCAGATTTGCTTTTGAGTCTTGGGGCCGGTCTATCCTCAGTCAGTTGTGGCTTAGCATTTTGGTGGTTCATAAAGTACCGAGAATCTTCATATCGGACTTCATGCACACCGAACGGCTGGAGGTCTCCGTCAATGCGTCTTTCTTCGCCATTTTTAGTATACTTCATGCATTGATGGAGAGTTGACGGAATGATGCCATAATCGTGGAGCCACGGCCGCCCCAACAGAATCTTATAAGACGTGTCGGCGTCGATCACGTATATCTTAGCTTCAGTTTGCAGATCCCCGAATTTGATTGGCAAAGCTATAGACCCCAGAACTTGCTGGCAATTTTGGTTGAAGCCTTGAATGACAATCCTTTCCCTTGACAGGTGTCGGACGTCCATTGACAAACTCTTCAGAGTTCGCAAGTTCATGATGTTCACTGAGGACCCCGGATCAATCAATATGCGATTAATTCGATCTCCGTCGCTGTACCCGGTCATGTAAAGCGACCGATTATGCTCAGCCGTTCCCAGTAGCAAGTCTTCATCCTTAAATGTGACTGCGGCGGCATACAAAGCGTGCTGGGCTTCTTTCATATTAATTTCCGCAAAGTGAGCCTGGTACCGCTCGGGGTTTGTAGAGCGTGAATGAGAACATCTCTAAGCTCCTTAGATAGGACCAAGGCGTTGTATATGCTCAGGAGAGACGGAAGCTTCCGGAGATGTGCCAAGATATTATAGTCCACCGAGGAAGGACTTATGTTTTCATCAGCTGGTTCTCTGCCATCTTCTTCATTAGCGACTTGTTTTTCCTTCCCTTTTGGGGCGTTGCCCTGATTTGGCGGTAGAGCCCTGCCGCTTCTGAGCTGGATTTGATTGGCCTTTGTGGTGAGCTCCTCGTCCTCTTCGGGAAAACAGAGATCATCCTCGGAGTCGCTGCCAAGATGGATGGCGTAGCAGGTCACTACTGGGATCTCTTCATTGGAGTCTTCTTCTAACTCCTCCAGAATTTCAGCCGGTTGTACAGGGAAGAACTCCTTCAATTGAATCAATGTTCTTTCCTTTTGTTCATATTCTTCGAGGGAATCGATATATTTTTGAATGGTCGATCTCCCTGCAGACTCTTTTTCACGCCGAGCCGCACTTTTCTTCTTCTGGAGCTTCTTGGATTTTGAGCCTGATGGAGCCGCATTGGCGGCTGGACTGGTAGGCCTCTTCTGCCCTTCCCATTCCGTCCTGGGTTCTTTCCGAAGTAGCTTTATCATCTTCTTCATTTTATTAGATATGTGCGTACTCCACGGAGGCCGCGATGATTCCGTTTCATTTCTCGGGGCAGGGGGTTTGGCTGTCTGCTCCCAGAAGGCTTCAACTTCTGTCTGTATAAAGTTGGTGGTTGCAACTTGGTTGTTCACCAACACACTTTTGGACAGCTCGATCTCTCCAGCCTTGTACTGCTTCTCGACCCAGTCTTTGAAGATATAGCAATCCTCGATCGCATGGCTCACTACTCGGTGGTACGTGCAATACAGAAGATTGTCGGTCATTTTTGCTTCCTGGGGTCTTTTCGACTCCGGCAATTGTAGGCCATTGTTCATGGCGTCTTTAAATATCTTGCGGACCTTGTCCCTTCTGAAAGAGTAAATCTTGTTCTTTTTCTCTTCTAGGGAATGCCTATCTCCTCCCAGTAACGGCTTTCGAGACCGGTTGGTTTTGGATTCGCCCGCCCTTCGCTTTTCTTCATTTTCGGACGCATTGAAGACATTGGTACTGCTGGAACTCCCGCTTCTACGGTTGTCGTCCCGCTTGCTTTTCCAAGTTTTGTCTCTCTGAGAGTCTGGCGGGGACTCTTGCTTCAAGCGTTCCAGCATTTGTACCTTCTTGGTTAGCTCCTAGAATGTCTTGAGGCCCGCTGTACACAAGAATGGGACCATCCAATTACTGAGGTTCCCAATAAGAAGGCTGACGGACTGGTCCTGCTCCAGCGGCGGTTTGCACTTGACCGTGAGATTACGCCATCGGGCGATAAAGTCAGTGTTGCTTTCATTCTTCCCCGGCTTGGTCCTCACAAGGTCGGCAATGGAGATTTTATCACTGACGCTCATGAACCTTTGCCGGAACAGAGACTCCATTTGGGCAAAGGTAATGACGGACCCGTCTGGTATGCTCGCGTACCAGTCGAAAGCGACACCGGTCAGGCTGTTGACAAATTGACGAAGAAGGAGCGTGTCATTGCCCCCTGTATTTCCACACGATGCTTTGAAGTGGGCAACGTGCTAATTTGCATTCCCCGTTCCATCAAATCTTCCGAACTTAGGAATGACGTAGCCGCTTGGGAACTCAATCAGATCGTACTGCGCGGGATATGGCCGCCCACTACTGCCGATTTCTTTCTTAGCTTCAGCTTCGGCCACCAATGTTTTAACCTTGCTGGTGACCAAATCCATTATCCGATCCTGTGTTAGCGGGATGGTGCTATTGTTAGTTATATGTATGCCCTAGAGGCCATTACTGTACATTGGATGTATATTGTAGTGGATGCTGGGACATATATAGGGAGGACTTTCATGCTCGACATGATAGTATGCTATCTGGTTTCTCTTTACCATAACGTGTAGACTGCTTGTCTCTCTGTTACATGTTGGTAAAGCCCTTAGGATGTGTACTTGACTACCTGGACTATGATGCGGATCATACTAGTGGGGACATGGTAGTCCATAAGTACATCCTTTAAGGTCCCTAGTCGTGGGTGATCGAGATGGGGCATCGATATACCAGTGTAGACTAGCGTATACCTTCTCGACCCATACAGATGGGCGATGGATGATCCCATATCCATTGGTGTTTGACATCAGAGATGATATACGGGTGCTCAGTAGAGACTGGGTACACTGGACGGACTCGCCGAGAACTCCCAGATGGTATTATACCTTACGTCAGATGGCAGTTCCCTGGTGACACTGGTACAGAGTAGTCTGTTGTGGTTCCCACTGTGCTTTGATTTCCACCTTACCACGTCTAAGAGGGCGTGCAAAACGGTGGTTTTTGGGTACAGTCCCGAGTCACATGGAGGCAATGAGCGATAGGAGGGGATTCGTCTCTCCCGGTATAGAGAGTTGATGTTGCGCTGTGTTCGATTGGCTATAACCGGAAATCCCTGGCCAGGGTTGCTGAGATTTACTGGTAAGTGTTACCAGTAGTTTCTCGAACTGTTATAGACCTCATATCGACACGACTTATCGAGCTATTGGGGTCTGACGTTTACCACCCCTAGGCGAGATATGCGACATATCAGACGATCAGACCGGACTGTACGGTAAGTGTTACTGGTTGGATTCACAGGAGTGTGAGCGGGCTTGCTCGTCGATCTTCTCATCGCTCAATACCCGGGTGGCCGTTACGTTTAGCAGACCGCTTGCGGCTTGTGGGTGTTTGATATGATCATCACCTGCTGCCGGCGTATTGACGAGTCTTTATAGTCCTACACAGAGGTTTCCTAGCTCAAGCGAAACGAAATAAGAGCGCATATGAGATATGTGCGGGACCGAGAATAATGCGTGTATGTGATACCGTATTCCATTCTCGCGATGAAAGTATCGAATGGTTGTATGCGATATAACCTAGTTATCGAATCGAGGATTGATTCGATAAATCGATACATTGGATATTAGTCGGTTATATGCGATATGACCGGATCGTTAAATCAAGTGTTGATTTAATGATTTAATGTATAATTATATATATATGATATATTAATTTACATTAACTAGTATTGGTTCATTTTAAATGGATTTTCTCACTTGTAGTACACAAGTTGTATATGTGATATACTTTTGTGCACTTGATTGTATCATGATTGATGATACATGCTTACTTGATTTTGTGTAAAGACTTATACCATGGTTATCATAATGGTTAGGGTTTTGAATTATTCATTTATTTGTTTATCCATTTATTTTTTTGGACAAATAAAGAGAGAAGAAAACAAAATGGTTGCTTGAATATCATGATGCTTGTTGAAGTTTCAAGAAGGTTTGACCATTTTGTTTTCATCTACTAAACCTAACCATTCACTAACCCTAGTAGATTCTCTACACTTAATCATAGTTAGGATATGATAAGTATTCAATTATTTTATTATTTAAAAAGATACTTATCATATTCTTTCATCTTCTTCTTCTTCTTCACTTCAAGAAAAAGCTTGCTATCAACAATGGCAACTTGAGCAAATGAGTGAGAAATCCAATTTTAAAGTAAACCCACTTCCTATTTCTTCATCCTCTACCTCTTGCCAAGTAGTATAGGGTGTTTTCTTCACAATTCATGACTTGGTGAAGTGGGAGCTTGATCTAGTGATGCCTCGACGTAGATCATCTTCGGCACGAAGCCGACGACCTTGCCCGCCCATTTCTCCGATGAAGCCGACGCTAGAGCCCGGGATTCCATTTGGACAGCGAGGAGACTTCATTGCGGAGCTATGGAGGTGGAGGACCGAATCTACAAAAGTTGTATTTCCGTTCATTTAGTTAAATTGTTAACTACTTTCTTTTGTCGCCTAAATTTCTAGTTAACGATCCGTATTAGGATTTCTCGGCACCCGTAAAATTTGAAATTGGCATGGTTGATACCTTGTGAGACCTCTTGAGGGTGTCTAGGAACCCTACAGTGGTATCAGAGCCTAGCTAGAGCCTTAGGCGAAGTGTAGACGACGTTTGAAACCCGATCGAACCGAAAACCTAATTCCAAAATGCTCTCTGGACTTTTTTCAAAAACTGGGATTTTTCCAGATTAAAAATTCTTAAAAAATTCAGCAGGGAATTCTACGAATTACGATGCAAAATTGATCATGTGAAGCTTCTAAAGTGCGGCGGAACCGCGGCATAAGCTTGGCTTATGCGGCGGTTCCGCGTCCATATTATGTGATCACCCTTCAAAATTTGCACAGTAACTCCTAAAGTTTTGTTCTGGATTTTCTGGGAATTTTTAATATTTATTCAAGAGTTGAATATTCTGGGGTGTTTTGGAACTTCGATGATTCGATCGGATTATCAGATTTTGTCTATGTGGCTTTACGGATATTTTAGAATATGTTAAAAAGTTCGACCGGATATAAATACCCAATTTTTCCCCTGTCGGGAAATTTCCAAGTGATGGATTTTTCCGTAGTTTAACGACGTTCTAAGTAGTGCAAGTAACTCGATGGACCCTCTAGAAGACAACAAACCTTAACTCGATTATGTGACCGTCTTGAACTACCCTTTGAACCTTAGGGTTTGGGGCAGTACGGCGTGCCACATGTGAGGCGTTGGCTTGACCCTTCTACGGCTGGACCGTTGGTACTGAGGCATGAACTGGATGTTTTTAAACTTGTTTCATGTGTTGAGCTATTTCGGGAAAACTTGGGTGTTTGACTGTTCGATCGGAAAGTTTAACATTTTCTGTTTATCTGGAATGTGATACAATAATTGGAATTCATAAGTAGTTATGAGATAACGGAATGAATATTATAAACATAGCAGTTTAGTCTCACTTGATCGGTTGCCACGGAGTTTTGATGTGATCAAAAGTCCGACGCAATCATGTAGCGTACGCGGATACTCGCCGGGTAAACTTAATAGACAACCTCACCCCATAGCCCCGACCGAGTGACTGTAGGAGAACCCCGTCGCCGAAAGCATCCGTTCGGGTGCTCGCGGTAGCGGTGTTCCGCCTTGGCACACTTCGTCGACGGTATCGGGGGTGCGGCCGTCTACTAAAGTTTGCTACGAGCATTCGATCAAAATGTCGGGAATCTTGTTGAATTACCCGACTTGATATTGAAAAGTGTTTTCGATAATGAGACTGAAATGTGGGGTTTATAATTGTTAGGCATGTGATGTCTAAGTAATTCATTTGATTAGGCATGTGATGTCTATTGAAGTTGCGGATTCCAACTGTTGTAGTTTTACACTTTCTTTTCTGTGACCGTAAGTGTAATATGTGATATCGCCGGTTTCGTTGCTAAATGTCAACGGCAATTGGGATGCGTATATTTACTTACGTTGATGACATGTGATGTTATGTGTTGCTGGATATGTTATATTGGATCGTCGTGTTTGAATAGCCGGGGGTTTTTATGTGAGATGAGTGTTTTTCATTTTCATTCATGTAAAAACTTGTATGTAATATTCTTTTATTGGGGCACTTCCAGGTTGCGGAAGATGTCACCCTTTGTATATTATTTACTTTTCCGCACTAGGATAGACCCAAGGAGGGGAGCACAAGTAACCGGGTTCTGGAGTCCAGTGGGAGACCAACTCGAGGAGTCGAGTCCGGGTCTTCTAACTCTAGAATTGGTAGGGTTGCTTGCCGCTCTCGTAGGGGTCTAGGGGTGTGGGTTTGGCTATTCATCGCGACCGTGGAATCCG
Source organism: Agapanthus africanus (assembly GCA_030015575.1). NCBI lineage: Eukaryota > Viridiplantae > Streptophyta > Magnoliopsida > Asparagales > Amaryllidaceae > Agapanthus > Agapanthus africanus. The sequence goes on along the minus strand of CM057339.1, from coordinate 583,358,317 downwards.
TGTTTTATACTGGCTCGTATTGAAAACACGGATGTCCTAGTATATCCAATATTTCATATGTTTCTTCTGCTGCGATATCTGTGCTGTGATCATGTGATGTTCTGTGATGGATACAGTATATAGTATATATGATATATTATATAGACGTTACTTATGTTTTACACCCGCGCTAGCCCTGCCCCGCTCTGCCGTTAGTTACCTAACCTAACGGTGCACGAGGGGACATCGAGGCGAATGCGGATGGCATAAGTGTACGTCGTATTTATCTGTGATGTTTAGGTACTTACATGATGGGACTTCATTAATGAGATTAATGAAATAAAAGAAACCTAAGATGTTGTAGAATCGAATTTCAAAATAAAAAAGGTAGCTACAGTTCTTGCTTTGCACAGCGGTATATGTGATATATCCTGCACCTTATTCGATAAGGAAAGGACCGAGATCCCTTCACCGGGAGTGACTCCTTTAGCAATAACTGGAAGATGCTACACACTCGGTTTGTCTTTTGATTGCTTTTAAGTGTTTTTGCTTTGCACAGAGATATATATGATATATCCCGCACCTCATTCGACGAGGAAAGGACCGATGATCCCTTCACCGGGAGTGACTCCTTTAGCAAAACTAGAAAAGCCTCAAAAGCACTCCATTTCAAAATCATTTGATTCTACAACGATATCAAGTTCATTACGCAATAGGTTTTCAGAAAAACCTGTCGTAGCCCTCCGCCATTTCAGATAAGTACTAGTTAGTATTCGTGCTGCGGTTGTTTGGCATGCGTCAAGGCGTAGTGTACGGTAGCTAACTAGTGATTATCTGCTAGCATACGATGCGATTGGATTAGGGTATTTGTACGGCGTTGTTTGGCATGCGTCAAGGGTCGTGCGGGTGGGTTTAATTCAATCAAGAAATGTACGGGTTGAACTTGACTAGTGGACTATGGGTTGTTTTGCATGCGTCAAGGTCATAGCACGCTAGGGGCAAAATATTATCGGGAATTTCAAGTGTTGAAATTTGCAATGAGATTGCATACATTCTATGAGATAGTTGGATCCCGATACCCGCTGCAAGTAAGAGTTACTCCTGGGAGAGTTTTACACATTACAATTTGCCGATCAAGTAGGTGTCTAGAAATGTGTTAACGAGGTTACGCCTCTGGGAAAACGAGGTTTACATTAATTAGGTTCGTGCGAAAGCATGGGGGACCTCCCTCAAAGTACTGACACTGGCCTGGCTGAAAGATTGGCGAACTTGTAGTGTGTAATTAATCCCGGCTAGTCTTTCGATTTAGTTTGAAGGAAGATTTGATAAAAAGCAGTGGGAGCCATCCTGATTAGATAAAATAATAACCAATCTATTCTTGCAAGAGCGCACGCTGAGTGTTTTCTTCTCTCTCTCTCCAGGTAGCGACCATGTCACGCCTTAATCAAGATAATAATACGGTTATTTGACCGAACCCGCTTGTTATACTGAGCTGGGAACGTTGGTCCCGCTCCAACTTATAATTGTTATAAGACAGAGCAGGAAATTGGGGATTACCAGAATTCCCGTACCGCCCAAACGAAGAGAGTGCATGCTGATGCATCATCTTCGGGTGTGTTCATTACAAAGAACTATTTCTCAGTATCTTCTACGTCCTGGGTATTAGATACCGGATCAGGATCCCGCAAATGTAATCCGTTACATGGGCTACAGAAAGGTAGAAAACTGAGAACGGGTGATAAGTTTCATGAGACAGAAAACGGGGCAAGTGTTGCAGCCAAGTCTGTTGGTCACTGTCACCCTGTATTACCAATACATTGATTCTGAATGAATGTTATTAGATACCGAACCTGATATACAAAATCATATCACTCTCTTTATTAGAAAAGAAAGGATATAATTTTGTATTGATGGATAATGTTTTGAACATTTCCTATATCAAAAGTTGATCGGTTTAGGCACGTTATCTAAAAGCATTGACGTTCTAAATCAAACTACAGTTCTTAGTATGCGGATCACACACAAGAGGAAGAGTTCAGAAATGAACGAATTCTTCTTGAGGTATTGTAGACTAGGTCATATCAATGCGACCCGACTAGCTGAAGTTACATATAGATGCATATTTAAATCAGTTTGAATTTACATCTTATGAAACTTGCCAGTCATGTCACAAAGATATAATGACACCAGCTCTGTTTATTGGAAACAGAGAAAGAGTTAGTGAACTCTTGGGATGATACATGTTGATGTATAAAGGTCCCCTGTTTACACATGCCTGGACTGGTTCTTTTTACTTCATTACATTCTCTGATGATCTCTCAAGATTCAGACATATGTTCCTGTTGAAACACAAGTCCGAACCTTTTGAGATATTCACAGAATATAAGCTAGAAGTAGAGAACCAATACGGGTATAAGTATTTGTTGGGGATAGTGCCCTCATAGTCAATTATTGGATCGCAGGTACGTGATTGCAATGATTGCGGAGGACCTATACCGGTAGGACAGTCTTACTCAAGATGATAGTATGCTATCTGGTTTGCCTTTATCAGTCGTGTACATGTTCAGGTGACTGATTACATGTTACACTTTGATAGAGCCCTTAGGATCTTGCTTTACTACCAACAGTATGATGGCGATCATATACGTGAGAGTTGGGTAGTTTATATGCATATCCTTAATTGTGGTCCCTAGTCGTGGGAGTTTCGAGACAGGGCATCAATACTCCGGAGTAGACTAGTGTGTACAGTCGAGACCCCGACGAGGGGCGGTGGCCGGTCTCACAAGCCACTGGTGTCAGTTGGATCACCTATGATGTATACAGGTGCTCATTGGGTTATGAGTACACTGGACAGGACTCGCCGGGAATCTGCTAGTTAGTACTATATCTATCGTCAGATAGCAGTTCCCTGGTGACATGTGTACAGGTTAGTTCATCGACCTGAGGTCGTCATTTGTCTCGTGTGAGTTCCCACTGTGCTTTGATTTCTACCCTACCATGGCTCAAAGGAGTCGTGCAAACATGTAGTTTTTGGGTACAGTCCCGAGCCATATGGAGGCACGTGAGCGGATCGGCAGGGGATTCGTCTCTCCCGGTATTGGGGGCGAGATCGTGCTGTGTCTAGGAGAGCCATTACACAAAGCCCACGGCCGTGGCAGGAGATTTACTGGTAGGTACTCCAGTAGTATCTCAGGGTGTTATTGGGCTTCACTCCGACACGACTTATACTGCTAATGGGGGTCTGACGTTACTAGCCCCCTAGGCAGATATGCGATACTCATAGACGAACGGACCGGACTGTATATACATTGTCACTGTTAGGCTCAGTAGGGTTTCTGGATGAGTTCGCTCATCAGCCTCCCTTGAGGTCAGTCCATGGGCAGCCGTTACGCATTGCTAGTGCCGCTGACGGTTTGTGGTTAAACCTACTGCCACGGTACTGACGAGTCATTAGAGTCCCCCACAGACAGTTTCCCAAGTTAGGGCGAAACGTTGTAGAGGCCGTATGATTTTATGGCAGGGTTCGGAAAATGCACGTGCGTTTACGCACGTGTTATTTTTCGAGCAGATGATACTGGTCGGCTTTGGTTTAAGCCGGATCCGAGTATTATATTGAGTAGGTATAATATCTTTGTCTCAGTTGCATTTGTATTCGGTCGTAATACAAATGCGGGTATATTTATACAGTTTCGGGGTTATCCTGAAAGTCGTTTCAGGATCACTTTTGGAAGTTGCCAGTTTCCAGTTTTCTATCAGCCGTCTTTTAACATTCGGTTAAAGACGAATTTATCTTTTCTTGGATGAGAGTGAGTCATGCTTCTAGAAGGTTCTAGAAGTTTCTAGAATGAGGTGACAAGGATTATGACTCATGCTTTGATTTCTAATAATTCTTGTTTTCCTTAAGATATTTTATTTTGTGTTCACATATGATATTTGCTTAAGGTTGCTCTCCCCTCTCCTACACTCACCTCCCTCTATGCTATATAGTGGCCGGCCCTCTCTCTCCTCCCTCACTCTCTCACTTGAGAAAATTATGGTTGCTAAAAAGAAAAGACTAAAGTTTTGGATGCATGGAAATTTCATAGTTCATTTCTTGTTCCATTTCATTTCCATCGGCAACTTCATTAACCGATCGTCCACGGCTTTGGATGAAGTGAGACAAAGTCATCTACTCATTCTCTACATCATTCTTGGTCGTCTCTTTTAGCAAACTTGACGACCGAGTTGCCTCAAGTCAGAGGCGGGAGCCCGTTTAAAGAATCGTCGACGTGGTGCCACCTCGACGAGGATATCGGAGATCGACGAGATCGGAGCAGCTGCAACGGAGCGTGGGATGATGGTTAAAGAACGAAGGACTCGGATCGTTCGGTATAACCTTTCTACACTCTTTACAGTCTGTTAGTTTAGCAATAATGGCAGATCCGGGTTAAAGTATACGATAGCGCCGGTTAAAAAGTTTTTGTTCCGCATTTGGCGTCTGTAGACGGCCGGGGCGCTACCGTAGACTTACAGTATTATGTCCTATGATGAGATCAGGGAGGAGAATACTGAGCACGGAATTCCTGGATTATTCTAAAGGAGAATGAGATTCTCTCTCAGCATTACTCCTCCGTATACACCATAGCACGATGGTATATCGGGGCGGAGCAATCACACCCTATATGATAAGGTGTGCTCTATGATGAGTAGTACTGAGTTATCTATTTCCTTTAGGGAGTTATGCACTTGAGGAGATGCATACCTATTGAATAAGGTTCAAATCAAATCAGTTGCCTACCACTTCATATTTGATATGATAAGGGAAGAGCCCATCTCTTAAGTTAGTTAAGATTTGGGGTTGTCCGGCCTATGTCTAAAAGCAAAATCCGGACAAGCTCGGGGCAAGGTTAGTTATGCAGAACTGGAAAGGTTCCAACTATGCAAACTACAGCAAATGATTTGGTACAACCAAAGGATTCAGTAGATTCCAACGAACCTCAGCCTCTCCGCCGATCTAGTAGGGTTCCTCACCCACCTGAGAGATACTTCTGTTTCTCTATGACAGTGGGAGCGAGAATTGCATCATGAGATGATGACCCAACTAGTTTCGAGCTGGCCATCAAGAGTGAGACTCTGTAAGAATGGCTGGATGTTTTTCGATCTGAGATGGAATCCTTATACACCAACAAAGTATGGACTTTGGTTGCAATATCTGAAGGGTTAAATCCTCATCAGGAGCAAGTATATCTTGAGAAGATTACTTGGTGTAGATGGAAAGGTTGAGACTTTCAAAGCTAGACTAGTTAAAGGTTTTCGTCATCGACCAGGCATGGATAATGATGAAACCTTTTTCCAGTGGCTATGCTAAAGTCCATCCAGATCCTACTTGCCACGGCTACATACCATGCCTACGATATCTGGCGGTTGGGTGTCATGACTGCTTTTCTAAATGATGTTTTGGAAGAGAGCGTCTATAAGTACACAGCCAGAGGGCCTCGTAGACAGTGGGAGCAGCGAAAACGTGTGCAAGATGCTTTATAGGATAAAGCAGGCATCACGGAGTTGGAGCGTCTGTTTTGATGTGTTAGTAAAAGAGTTTGACATCATCAAAATGGTAGATGAACCTTGTATATACAAAAAGGTAGTAGGGAGTATGGTGGCGATCCTCGTAGAGTACGTGGATGACATACTCTTGATAGGGAAGGAGTTTCCTATGCTACGCTCGATCAATCTCCGCTTATCACAATGATTCTCCATAAATGATCAAAGTGATACCTCCTAAATCCTGGGTTTTGGATCTATGAGATAGATCTAAATGGATGTTAGGATTCTCACTAAATGTAGTGAGATGGTATCAATTGATCCTGGGGAGAATCACTGGAAGGGTTCCAGGGTGATAAAGACGACTGAATGTCAGTCATAGGCATTGTCGTTACCCTCTATCGAGGGACGGTATGTTGGAAGAGTTCCAAGCTAGATACCGTGACATACTAGACGATAAAGGCTGGATACATTGCTACTTAAGATGCTACCAAAGAGGATGTTTGGGTGTATATTGGTTCATGAGATGAACTACGTTCCTACCATTGTGAGACAATGGAGTTGTGGCTTATGCCAAGGAACGCCGGTCCCATCAGTGATCCAGACATATTCTAAGGCAGTATCACCTGATCATGGAGATAGTTGATCTCCAATGTGATCAAGGTTAGGAGAGCATACTTAGAGGATAACACGGCGGATCCACTCACGAAGGCCTATTCCCAGAGAGAGACTTTTATGGGATGGTTGAGTATGAGATACTACAACCACTGCTGTCAGACGGCCCTAGTGCAAGTGGGATATTGTTAGTTATGTGTATGCCCTAGAGGCCATTACTGTACATTGGATGTATATTGTAGTGGATGCTGGGACATATATAGGGAGGACTTTCTTGCTCGACATGATAGTATGCTATCTGGTTGCTCTTTACCTTAACGTGTACACTGCTTGTCTCTCTGTTACATGTTGGTAAAGCCCTTAGGATGTGTACTTGACTACCTGGACTATGATGCGGATCATACTAGTGGGGACATGGTAGTCCATAAGTACATCCTTCAAGGTCCCTAGTCGTGGGTGTATCGAGACGGGGCATCGATATACCAGTGTAGACTAGCGTATACCTTCTCGACCCATACAGATGGGCGATGGATGATCCCATATCCATTGGTGTTTGACATCAGAGATGATATACGGGTGCTCAGTAGAGGCTGGGTACACTGGACGGACTCGCCGAGAACTCCCAGATGGTATTATACCTTACGTCAGATGGCAGTTCTCTGGTGACACTGGTACAGAGTAGTCTGTTGACCCGAGATCGTCATAGAGTCTTGTGTGGTTCCCACTGTGCTTTGATTTCCACCTTACCACGTCCAAGAGGGCATGCAAAACGGTGGTTTTTGGGTACAGTCCCGAGTCACGTAGAGGTAATGAGCGATAGGAGGGGATTCGTCTCTCCCGGTATAGAGAGTTGATGTTGCGCTGTGTTCGATTGGCTATAACCGAAAATCCCTGGCCAGGGTTGCTGAAATTTACTGGTAAGTGTTACCAGTAGTTTCTCGAACTGTTATAGACCTCATATCGACACGACTTATCGAGCTATTGGGGTCTGACGTTTACCACCCCTAGGCGAGATATGCGACATATCAGACGATCAGACCGGACTGTACGGTAAGTGTTACTGGTTGGATTCACAGGAGTGTGAGCGGGCTTGCTCGTCGATCTTCTCATCGCTCAATACCCGGGTGGCCGTTACGTTTAACAGACCGCTTGCGGCTTGTGGGTGTTTGATATGATCATCACCTGCTGCCGGCGTATTGACGAGTCTTTAGAGTCCTACACAGAGGTTTCCTAGCTCAAGCGAAACGAAATAGGAGCGCATATGAGATATGTGTGGGACCGAGAATAATGCGTGTATGTGATACCGTATTCCATTCTTGCGATGAAAGTATCGAATGGTTGTATGCGATATAACCTAGTTATCGAATCGAGGATTGATTCGATAAATCGATACATTGGATATTAGTCGGTTATATGCGATATGACCGGATCGTTAAATCAAGTGTTGATTTAATGATTTAATGTATAATTATATATATATGATATATTAATTTACATTAACTAGTATTGGTTCATTTTAAATGGATTTTCTCACTTGTAGTACACAAGTTGTATATGTGATATACTTTTGTGCTCTTGATTGTATCATGATTGATGATACATGCTTACTTGATTTTGTGTAAAGACTTATACCATGGTTATCATAATGGTTAGGGTTTTGAATTATTCATTTATTTGTTTATCCATTTATTTTTTGGACAAATAAAGAGAGAAGAAAACAAAATGGTTGCTTGAATATCATGATGCTTGTTGAAGTTTCAAGAAGGTTTGACCATTTTGTCTTCATCTACTAAACCTAACCATTCACTAACCCTAGTAGATTCTCTACACTTAATCATAGTTAGGATATGATAAGTATTCAATTATTTTATTATTTTAAAAGATACTTATCATATTCTTTCATCTTCTTCTTCTTCTTCACTTCAAGAAAAAGCTTGCTGTCAACAATGGCAACTTGAGCAAATGAGTGAGAAATCCAATTTTAAAGTGAACCCACTTCCTATTTCTTCATCCTCTACCTCTTGCCAAGTAGTATAGGGTGTTTTCTTCACAAGTTTCAAGACTTGGTGAAGTGGGAGCTTGATCTAGTGATGCCTCGATGTAGATCATCTTCGGCACGAAGCCGACGACCTTGCCCGCCCATTTCTCCGATGAAGCCGACGCTAGAGCCCGGGATTCCATTTGGATAGCGAGGAGACTTCATTGCAGAGCTATGGAGGTGGAGGACCGGATCTACAAAGGTTGTATTTCCATTCTTTTAGTTAAATTGTTAACTACTTTCTTTTGTCGCCTAAATTTCTAGTTAACGATCCGTATTAGGGTTTCTCGGCACCCGTAAAATTTGAAATTGGCATGGTTGATGTCTTGTGAGACCTCTTGAGAGTGCCTAGGAACCCTACAGCTATCTGGGGCCAAGGCGTCCCCAGAAGCGGAGTGTGGCCGGCTTTCATGTGGCTCGACCAGTCTTGGACCCGAAGGAACAGGCATTGGCTGCCTCGGATTGTCATCACCCGGCTAATTAGTAGCGGCTTGTGCTTGATTGGGAGGCGTTCGAGCAATTTGAGCCGTAAGCTGCATCACCACGTTCGTTAAGTCGTCAATCTTTGAATAGAGCTTGGCCATCTCTTTATCTTTGCTCCTGAGCTGCCTTCAAAGCTCTTGAAGCAGCTCCTGCTCCGCAGTCCTGGGGCGGAAAGTCGGCTCTTCCTCACTGTCCGAGCTTGACTCAACATGAACCGAGGGGTCCATCTGCCTATCATCCTCATCGAGAGGGTTTTCTTCATCCAGTGGGGGCGGCTGTTCTTGGGCGGCGGCAATCACATTCAGGCTAGATTTGGCTTGGGATGTGGTGGCCCCATCCTTGCTTTTGCTGCGAAGGTTGTCGCTGGGGCGCCCGCCCGCCATATAGACCGTATGGACGAAATATCCGGCCGTCTTTCTATCATTGGCGGCTGATTTCACGGACCGCTGTCTTGACCCCCTTACTTCGGTAGCTGGTAGTCGATTGAAGGCGGCTGGCCTAACCAGGTTCTTGAAAGGTGCTAGCACTTCTTTTCTGGGTTTGCCCCGCTGCTTTCGTGCGGAACAGAGTGCTTGATAGACTCTTGAAGAGATAGTGTCATACTTTTTCGGTTGGGGCCAGGACACGTCTCTCTGTGGCACTGTTCGGACCGCTGTCTTCTTGATTCTGGCAGTCATGGCATTTTTCTGAACCCACTTCAGAGGCTCGAAGGGATTGCTGATTCTTACGTCCGACTCAGCCGTCGTCGCGGGGCAACCCTACACTTGGAACTTCACACGATTCCATTTGGCCGAAGCCTTGGCCCTCTTGTTGGCTCGATACCTGAGTCGCTTCTGCCTTAACTTTTCTGTTCTAAGCACCAGGCAGACTTCGGCTCTTTGGGAAGACGCCGCAGACCGGTCTATGGAGGACCTTGGAGACACGCTCGATTGTGCATTTGTTAGAGTCATCGCCTGAGCTCGTCCGCAACATTTGATGTTGCCCTTTGTACCGAAGTTCTTGCCCCCAGCTGGAGCGCCAGGGAGTCGTTCAGACACCATCTTAAGTTTCGGTTGTGGTGCCTTAGCAATCACAACATTCGGCCTCTTTCCCCTTGGGACCGGCTTGACCACCTGTTCCGTCGGGATCTCCGCCAGATGAGCGCTTCTGGCAGGGTAGATGATGACGGAGCCGAACTGGTGGGGCGGTTCCTCCCACTGTCGACTGAGGCTTGCGGGGAGAACCACACGAGCGTTGATCTTGACCACGTACGGAATCGGGGTCATGTTGGAAGCTGACTTCGTCTGGGGAGACATTGTCATCGAAGGTTGATTGCTGCACGGAAAAAAAACATCATTTCAGTATAGGCAATCGATATGTGTATTGATTGAGTTCGCATGAACGTTTAACACGAAATATGGGAGGAGAGACTGGGTCCCACCGGGCGTGCCAGAATCTGTAGGGTGTTTTTCGTCACCCCATTGAGATGGGAATACGCGCGCACTTGTCATGCATACTATAGATTCCCCCTGCCTAGGGTAGGCTGGGGTTTAATGATTGTAGGGATCCGAATCTCCGGCAGCCGCGAACTAAGCTGCCGTTAATTACCCCCTCCTTTGGGGCGAGGGAACCTCCGATTGACGGGTCAAACTGGTCATGCGAACTCAATGTGCAGTGTACATGTGTTGTGTTTTGGAGGGGGGTTTAAATATATCGGGAGCCACGCAGAGTTTTTACGGGGGTCCCGCTACCCGGATAGCGGGCTGGGGGTCAAGGGGGCTAGCAGCCCCCTTGCAGGGTGTGGGGCAGCGCCCCGTTAGAAATTTTTTTCTAACAGGGACAGTGTCGTGGAGTATGTGTATGTGTACATTTGTATACATATGTATATATATACATGTATATATAAATAAAGGGAAAAAAGACATCCAAAGGATGCGTGGGGCCAGCGCCTAGGCGCTTGAGCGCAAGCGCGCCACGTGTCGGCACGTGGGCGCTTTGTGCTCGAGCGCAGAGTGCTGGGGCGCAATGCGCCACGTGTCGTCACGCGGGCGCTTTGCTCTCGGATGCTGGGCGATTGGGCGCAAGCGCGCCACGTGTTGGCACGTGGGCGACTTGCGCTCGAGCGCTTGCGCATGAGCACAAGAACGCCACGTGTCGGCACGGGGGCGACTTGCGCTCGAGCGCTTGCGCCGGAGCGCAAGAGCGCCACGTGTCAGCACGGGGGCGACTTGCGCTCGAGCGCTTGCGCCGGAGCGCAAGAGCGCCACGTGTCGGCACCGGGGCGACTTGCGCTCGAGCGCTTGCGCCGGAGCGCAAGAGCGCCACGTGTCGGCACCGGGGCGACTTGCGCTCGAGCGCAAGAGCGCCACGTGTCGGCACGGGGGTGACTTGCGTTCGAGCGCTTGCGCTGAGCGCAAGCGCGCCACGTGTCGGGACGCGGGCGCTTTGCGCTTGAGCGCTGTGCGCTGGAGCGTAAATGCGCCACGTGTCGGCACGCGGTCGCTCTGCGCTTGAGCGCCGGGGAGAAAAAGTGGATTTTAGCCTAAAAAAATTTCTCAGAAGAGAAATCAGAGAGGAGTTGGACTCCTGAGTGTATTTTTCTTTTTTTTTTAGGGGGGTTTAGTGAAAGATGTTCTTCTTCTTCCTCCTCTGTTAGCTGGATCTTGAAGATCAAGAGATGTGGGATCTTTAAAAATATCTTCGTTTTGAGATTCAATGGAAGATCTGAATTCCCCTTTATGGGTTTTTTGGTGAAAAACTATTTTGTTTTATTAAAAGAAAAGTAAAACTCTTGATTTAATTCAAGAGAAAGAAGAAGGTTTTGGAACCTTAAAGAAGGAGAAAGATCTCAGATCTGGAAAATTTTTAGAGAGAGAAAAAAAGTTGTTAGATATTTTCATTATCTTTGCCTTTATAGGCCATACACTTTACACATAGCCCCTTGGGCTTCACAAAATGGCATTTTGCCTATCCCATGGCTCATGTGCCATTTCTTTTTTGCACATAAGCCATGGGCTTTACAAAAATTTTGCTTTATGCCTATTTTCTTACATTTATCCATAAAATAAAATAAAAGAAATACAACAAAATTATTTATTACAAATTTTTTATCTTGGCATGGGGGGGAGGCCGGCCGCTTCATGTTCGGGCTCGACCCGGGCATAGGCCCACCGGATCTGGGCTTGGGCCCACTTGGGTTGGGGTTGACCTTGATTTTGACTTGGTCAACCGGGGTGTAAATTTTTACCCCATAGGGATGGATAATTGAATCCATTCGAATTATCATCTTATGACACTTTCTAGTCATGTCTCAAAGGAAAGATGACCAAAACTCCGTTTACTGGACACGGAGATAGAGTTACAGAACTCTTGGGATTGATACATAGTGATGTATGTGGTCCCATGTCTACACATGACAGAGATGGTTCATCGTACTTCATTACATTCACTGACGATCTCTTAAGATACGGACATATGTTCCTGTTGAAACATAAGTCTGAAGCTTTTGAGAAATTCAAAGAATATAAGCACGAAGTCGAGAACCAAACAGGTAAAAGTATTAAAATCCTTCGATCTGATCGGGGAGGAGAATATTTGAGCAATGAGTTCCGTGACTATCTAAAAGAGAATGGGATTCTTTCTCAGCTTACTCCTCCGTATACACCACAGCACAACGGTGTGTCGGAATGGAGGAATCGCACCCTATTAGATATGGTGCGCTCTATTATGAGTGTAAGTCCACGTTGCCCACCCCGATGCTTACGGGGATGCGGAAAACGGAATAAAAATCGAATTTATATGACTTTAGGCAACATGGACTAGACAAAGAAGGATCTTTGCTAAACAAAAGCAAGCTAAAACTAACTAGAAACTAGCTAAGTGTTAGAAAGGTTATACCTAGGGCTTTATGTCCTTCTCTCCTTGCTCCTTGGAGTAGTGGAAAAAGGTCACCTTTGTCATCTTCTCACGTCGAAGAAAGATCCACCCGAAAGCCTCAACCTTTGGCTTCAACTCCAAGCTAGAAGTAACTAGGATGCAAGAAGTGCTAATCCTTGAACCCTAGATGAGAGTAGAGATTATCAAGAAGGGTTTTTTCTCAAGCTCAAGTGTTTCTCCACACATGAGAGGGGAGAGCTTGAGGGAGAGGAAGAACAAGAGAGAGAAAGTAAAATGATAGAATGAGAATAAAATAAACCATTCTCACATATATGTGTGAATTATTATAATTAGATAATTAGTGAGATAATTGTCATGGCTTAATCAAGACATGACCATTATCATTTCATATTTAATGCTAATTGTAAGGATCAAAGAGCATCTTTTTTATGGAATGATGATGGTCAACATGTCAACTAAGGTTAACAAGTCAAGATAGTCAAATGGTCAACAACCATAACCATGCACAATTATATTAAACTAATATCAATTAACCATAATTCACACATAAGCATTAGGGTTAATAAAATGACAATAGTCATTATCCCTAATCAAAGTCCTCTCCCTCTGTCTCAAGCAACTGTGCATACACACCCGTATTCGTGATCCGAGGAACACGAATACAATGAGAAAAACCAATCCCAAATCATATACTAGGATCCGGCTTAAACCAAAGCCCGCTAGTATAAGCTGTCCGGACAGCAAACGTGCACAAGTGCACGGATGTGAACGAACCCTGTCGTAAAACCATGCGACCTCTACTCATTTTGCCTAAAGGCGAATAGCTCTCTGTGTGGGACTCTAAAGACTCGACACTACGCTGGCAGTGGGTTTAACCACAGACTGCAAGCGGCACTAGCTGTACGTAACGGTCCCCAGGTAGATGTCGATAAGAAGACTAACGAGGTGAACCCCATCTGAACACCTACTGAGCCTGTATGTGACATTCTCCGTACAGTCCGGTCTGTTCGTCTGATACATCGCATGGCGGGCCTAGAGGGCGGTAAACGTTAGTCCCCTAATAGCGGTACAAGTCGTGTCGGAGTGTACCCCTGAACACCCTGAGATAACACTGGAAACCTACCAGTATATCTCGCTTGCCCTGGCCAGGGACTACTCGTGTAATGGCTCTCCTGGACACAGCACGATGTCAACCCCCAATACCGGGAGAGACGAATCCTGTCTAACCGTCACTGCCTCCAAGTGCTTCGGGACTGCACCCAAAAACTACCTGTTTGCACGACTCCTTTGAGCCGTGGTAGGGTAGTAATCAAAGTGCAGTGGGAACACACTCGAGGCGAAGTGACAGTGTCAAGTCAGCGGACTAAGCTGTACTCATGTCACCTGGGAACTGATAACTGACGATAGGTATAATACCAACTAACAGTCCCTGACGAGTCCTGTCCAGTGTACTCGTAACCTAACGAGCACCCACATACTATCTCAAGTACGACGTACTGACGGCTGTGGGACAGACCGTCTCCCACACTGGGATGAGAAGCGCATACGCTAGTCTACTCCGGAGTATCGATGCCCTGTCTCGATAGTCCAACGACTAGGGACCTGTATAAGGATGTGCTTATGGATGACCCAGCTCCCATGAGTGTGAGCGCCATCACAATGCTGGTAATCAAGCAAAGATCCTAAGGGCTCTACTAATATGTATATCAGCGATATGCTAAAAGAAACACATGCACATATTAAAGCAGAGACAAACCAAGTAGCATACTACCATTTCGAGCTCGATTGTATATACAACTGTGAATATCCCAAGCTTCCATCAAGTAATATACAAACTAGTATGATACAGTAATGGCCTCTTGGGCATATACACTAACAATCTCCCACTTGCACTAAGGCCATAAGACTTATCATCTCGATCAGCCGCTCGAACTGAGTCTGGGGCAAGGCCTTGGTGATTGGATCTGCTGTGTTATCTTCTGAAGCAACCCTCCGAACCTCGATCTCCTGGCGATCCACGATCTCCCTGATCAGGTGATACCGCCTCAAGATGTGTCTGGATTTCTGATGGGACCTGGGTTCCTTCGCTAAAGCTATAGCCCCGTTGTTGTCGCAATACAGAAGTATTGGGTCAATAATGGACGGAACCACCTGAAGTTCTTTCAAGAACTTCCTCATCCAGACAGCTTCTTTTGCGGCATCAGATGCAGCGATGTATTCCGCTTCCATAGTCGAGTCAGCAACGGTTTCCTCTTCGGAGCTCTTCCAACACACCGCCCTTCCATTGAGGGTGAAGACAAAACCCGATATGGACTTGGAATCATCCTTGTCACTCTGGAAGCTGGAGTCAGCAAAGGCCTCAATCTGGAGGTCTTTTCCGCCATACACCAAGAACATCTCCTTAGTCCTTCTCAGGTACTTGAGAATGTTCTTTACTGCTATCCAATGTTTCTCCCCAGGGTTTGACTGATACCTGCTTACCACACTCAGTGCATAAGCCACATCCGGTCTGGTACACAACATCACATACATTATAGAGCCTACCGCAGAAGCGTAGGGTATAATAGACATGCGATCCCTCTCCAAATCAGTCTTGGGAGACATCTCTTTGGAGAGGGTGATCCCGTGACAAGCCGGTAGACTACCGCGCTTGGAATCTTCCATACCGAATCTCTTCAGTATGGTGTCGATGTACCTGGACTCCGAAAGTCCTAATATCCTCTTGGATCTGTCACGGTAGATCCGGATACCCAGAATGTATGAGGCATCACCCAGGTCTTTCATGGAGAACCTGTGTGACAAGAACCCCTTGACATATTGTAGCATAGGAATGTCATTTCCTATTAAGAGAATGTCATCCACGTATAAAACGAGGATACTACAGTTCTCGCTACAAATCTACAATACATGCATGGTTCATCTGGATTTTTGATAAAGCCAAATTCCTTGACCGTCTCATCAAAACAGATGTTCCAACTCCGCGATGCCTGCTTTAGTCCATAAATGGACTTCAGCAACTTGCACACCTTTCCGCTGCTCCCACTCTGAATGAAACCCTCTGGCTGGTCCATATAGACACACTCCTCTTAATGTCCATTTAGAAAAGCTGTCTTTACGTCCATCTGCCAAATCTCATAATCGTGGAAGGCAGCAATGGAAAGAAGGATCCGAATGGATTTTAGCATAGCTACTGGAGAAAAGGTTTCGTCATAGTCCAAACCAGGTCGCTGACGAAAACCCTTTGCAACCAGTCTAGCTTTATAGGTCTCAACCTGTCCATCTACACCAATCTTCCTTTTGAAGATCCACTTGCATCCTACGGGTTTTACCCCATCTGGAGCAATGTCCAACGTCCATACTTTGTTGGTGTACATGGAATCCATTTCGGTCGGCATTGCATCCAGCCATTTTACTGAGTGGACGCTCTGAATGGCTTGCTGGATGCTAGTAGGCTCATCACAATCTATGATGCAATCCTCTCTATCCCCGTCAATGAGAAAACCGTAGTATCTCTCGGACGGATGAGACTGCCTACTACTCCTGCGGAGTGGCATGGGAGTGTCCTGATCTTTCGAACCCTCTGGTTCTACTAAGCTTTCAGTAATAGCTTGTGGTTCTGGAATTTCTTCCAGTTCTATTGCGCTCCCACTTATTTCTTTTTCTAAGAACTGATGTTCCAGAAAATGGGCATTACGAGAAATAAGGACTTTTTGTTCCTCTGCGTAATAGAAAAGGTACCCCCTGGAGTTCTTTGGGTATCCCACAAACTTGCACAGTACTGAGCGTGCCTCAAGCTTGTCCGCATGCTGCTTTTTGACATAAGCTGGACATCCCCAAATCTTCAGGTATTGAAGATAGGGTTTCTTCCCACTCCATAACTCATATGGTGTGGTAGGCACAGTCTAAGTGGGAACTCGGTTCAAAAGGTATGCAGCTGATTCTAGCGCATATCCCCAGAACGATCGCGGCAACTTAGCGTTACTCATCATGGACCGTACCATATCCAATAGGGTTCGGTTCCGTCTCTCCGATACACCGTTATGTTGCAGAGTGTATGGAGGAGTAAGCTGAGAGAGAATTCCATTCTCTTTTAAGTAACCCAGGAACTCGGCATTCAAGTATTCACCACCTCGATCAGATCTCAGTGCCTTGATACTTTTTCCTGTTTGTTTTTTGTAGCGTTTTGAAAATCGTTTCGGTAAAATTTCGGAAAATCGGTAAAATAAGGGGGTTTTCTGTAAAAAGTCAAAATGCAAATATCTTATTATAAAAATTAAATATACATATTCTAGCTATGTAATTGCTAGTATTTGGTGTTTATTGAGCCACTGGTGAAATTTCAATTTTTCTGGAAAAAAATTATTTTATTATTATTTTAAGCTGTCACTAATACATTTAATTAGGGAAAATTACAAATTGGAATGAGTTGAAACAAATTTTGTGCATCATAAAACTTTAAATAAAATTTTATCATGTGGTTTTTGAAACGAAATCGTTTGCCAAAACGGTTTAGAAAATATCGAAGAAAAAAGCTTTTTTTCCGGTGAAATTAGTGTTAATGGGAATTGGGGTATAACATTTATCATTTTTCCTCACCCACACTCACCCACACTCTCTCTCCTCTCCCCAAATCAGCAGCCCAAGCTGCCCCCACTCCCTTTTTCCCCACTTGATGTTTTGAAAAGAAAAGAAAAGAAAACAAAGGAAATGAAAGGAAATTGTTAAATGAGGTATGGGCTTTGACTTTTTCCTTGACTTGGACTATTTTCCTCACCTCCCTCTCTCTCCTCTCCCCACAAACTTGGCCGAACCCTCCCCCTCCTCCTACAGCAGCAGCCCCCCCATTTTCCCTTCTCTTTTCTCTTCAAAACATCATCAAAAATTGCCTCAAATCCATCAAAAAAAATCCCAAAACCCAAATCCAACTCTTACCCATTTTAGCCTATTATGCATGGATTGTGGGGATAAGAGAGCATTTTGAGAGTCTAGATTGCAAGTTTGATCCATGGTTCATGAGGTATAAATCTTGACCTTTTGTTAAATTATTGTTTGAATACCTTAAATCAAGCATTATTAGTTATTAATTTGGGTTTAATTGTATGTTTGGAAAAAAAACTTAGTAAGGGTTTATGAAATTCAAGTTAGGTTTTTTGTATGTAATTATGGTTGCAAGTGTAATTCATCTTATTGTGAAATGAAAAACCTAATCAAATTGCTAGTTTGTAAATTGTTAGGTTTAAATTGTGATAATTAAGCTATATTGCTAACTAGGTTTATGTAAACCATGAAATTGTTTAAGAGAAAAATATAAGTGGGTTTTTCATGACTTCATTAACATTCTAAAAGGTAGTTTAATGCTTTAGATCATGCAAATCCAAGTTAGACTGTTGTATGTGCATTTTTGCTATAAAATTGTCGAAATTGGTTAAAATTGCAAACTAGGTTTTTGAAATTGAATTAAATTGTGGGTTTAAAATTTACGTAATGGTTTCTACGGCATAATTAAGATATTAAGTTATCATCTTGGTCACTAGAATTGTTAAAACATCATATTTTGTACAAAAACGGTAAACTTTGCTTGCTAGGTTTTCGGAAAAATAGCTTTTAAAGTGAGTTTGGGGGTTTTTGTGAATTTTAACCTATTTCATATTATAATTAGTGTTTGTAAATATGCAAATGAGCGTGTTTGGATTTTTCTCGATAGTTTGGCGTTTGTACGCCGACATCGAGGGTTTTTGGGTTGATTTGTGAAAGCAACCATAGGTTTTGACCTATGTGGGATTCGTGTGTCGTTTTGGTCATGAGTCGGATTTTAATGCGATACGTGTAAGTCTACGCTAGCGCCCCGGCCGTCTACAGACGCCAAATGCGGAACAAAAACTTTTTAACTGGCGCTATCGTATACTTTAACCCGGATCTGCCATTATTGCTAAACTAACAAACTGTAAAGAGTGTAGAAAGGTTATACGAACGATCCGAGTCCTTCGTTCTTTAACCATCATCCCATGCTCCGTTGCGGCTGCTCCGATCTTGTCGATCTCCGATCTGCTCGTCCAGGTGGCACCACATCAATGATTCTTTAAACGGGCTCCCGCTTCTGACTTGAGGCAACTCGGTCGTCAAGTTTGCTAAAAGAGACGACCAAGAATGATGTAGAGAATGAGTGGAATACTTTGTCTTGCTTCGTCCAAAACCATGGATGAACGGTTAATGAAGTTGCCGTGGGAATCGGGTGATGGAATGAAATGAGCTGTGAAATTCCATACACCCAAAAATCTATCATATCTTTTTCAACCATCTTTTTCAAGTGAGAGTGAGAGAGAGGAGGGGGAAGGGGCCGGCCATATATAGGGAGGAGAAGGTGAGTGTAGGAGCAAAGGGGGTGAGCATAAGGATAAATATCATGTGTGAACACAAACAAATATCTCAAGTGTGAACACCAAGTGTGAACACACCAAAAGCAACCAATGAAAACACAACACCATTCTTACCTTGTCACCACCTTCTAGAACCTTCTAGAACCTTCTAGAACCTTCTAGAAGCATGACTCACCCTCATCCAAGAAAAGATAAATCCGTCTTTAACCGAATGTTAAAAGACGGCTGATAGAAAACTGGAAACTGGCAACTTCCAAAAGTGATCCTGAAACGACTTTCAGGATAACCCCGTAACTGTATAAATATACCCGTATTTGTATTACGACCGAATACAAATGCAACTGAGACAAAGATATTATATCTACTCAATATAATACTTGGATCCGGCTTAAACCAAAGCCGACCAGTATCATCTGCCCGAAAAATAACACGTGCGTAAACGCACGTGCATTTTCCAAACCCTGCCATAAAACCATACGGCCTCTACAACGTTTCGCCCGAACTTAGGAAACTATCTGTGGGGGACTCTAATGACTCGTCAGTACCCTGGCAGTGGGTTTAACCACAAACCGTCAGCGGCACTAGCAATGCGTAACGGCTGCCCATGGACTGACCTCAAGGGAGGCTGATGAGCGAACTCATCCAGAAACCCTACTGAGCCTAACAGTGACAATGTATATACAGTCCGGTCCGTTCGTCTATGAGTATCGCATATCTGCCTAGGGGGCTAGTAACGTCAGACCCCCAATAGTAGTATAAGTCGTGTCGGAGTGTAGCCCAATAACACCCTGAGATACTACTGGAGTACCTACCAGTAAATCTCCTGCCACGGCCGTGGGCTTTGTGTAATGGCTCTCCTAGACATATCACGATCTCGCCCCCAATACCGGGAGAGACGAATCCCCTGCCGATCCGCTCACGTACCTCCATATGGCTCGGGACTGTTGATTGAACTAAATTTCGGATGTGTAAATCGAATCAAAAATTTAAATTTGACCGCAATCAACTACGGTGTCGTTTGTAGTTAATGAATGAGTGCGGATCGTCCACAGGGATCTCGAGATTCGTTTGTATTTTTATTTCGTTTGAAATGAAATGTTAAGCAACAAGAAAACAAGATTCAAGAGTGATATGTATTCATGTGTCACAATTCTCTATTAAAGAATCAAAAAATTATAAACAATCAAGAATCGGAGTTTCAATTGTATTTTCCACACAACAATCAAGAATAATAGAGATGCTCGTAGGAATCGATCGGATCTTTAGATGTGTTGTAGTCTATAATATTTCGTATTCTTGTCCTTCGAAGAATTGATACTAGATCAATGGTTATCGACGCGAGTTAGGGTTTTCTTGATGAAATTAGGGTTTCATCTCTTAACCCTTGCTCTTTCGAGGATACCATTTATATTCTAGCCTCTAGCAATTTCAAGAAACGATCGGATCACCCCAATCTTGAGCGATGTTGATCAAGAAAGCATCGCATCAAATTGGGTTGTCGATTCTTGAACTTGCTAGGGTTTACACACTCGTGGGATTCAAGAATTGATTACAAATTTGCTACATCATCATACTAAAGATCGTTTCGACTCCTTAACGAGCAGAGTTTTATTCACACATCACCACATAGACAATATTCAAGAATAGTAAAGATAACATGATGCGGAATTTAAAGAAAACAAGATAGAAGAAAATATCACCTTTTATTTAATCAACAATGTCAATACATTCTTTCAAGATCTACAAGAAGAAAGAAAATCGATCGTTGACTCGGCTTCGCTCGTCTCCGTGGATCGTGGATCTACTTTGATCTCTTGCCCGATGGAAGATCGGCTCGGCTCATAAAAGGGTTGAAGGAATCTTGCTTGGCTTGCACTCAAGATCTTGAATTGTGGTTGGATCTAGGGTTAGGGTTTCCTACAAGATTTCTCACTAATCTTGAGAAAGAAGAAGATGGAGAAAAAGAATGGCTAAAACTAAAAATGGGTTGAATCTATCTATCTCCAAGATTGAATCAAGATGATCAAAGATGAGAAATGAGAGAGCCTAGGGTCTTATTTATAGAACTAGGTTTTGGTTTGAATTGGACTTTCCCTCCCAAAGTTTGTTGGCCAAGTTTGTTGGGGTTTAGCTTAGGGTTTAAGCAAGGGTTTAGGAAAGTTCTAGAAGTTTTAGGCTAGTTTAGGAGCTTGATGATCTGGTGGAAGTGTCTGGACTCTTCTGGACTTTTGTGTGCATTTTTGAGTAGTGGGAACTGAATCAGGAGTTTTGGTGAAATTCGAGGAGCTGACTTCCTGGATCCGCCGCGCAACCGCCGCGTGAGGTGGGCATTGGCCGCCCTTCCGCCGCTCATTGGTGGCCTTGGGATCTGTGCTTTCTTCAGTAGTCTTGTACTTCTGTATGGGCTTTACTCTTATGTTTTGATTTGCATAATCCCTTCTGTGTTGATACCAGATTTGCTTTCAATGAGTTTACGAGCAATTGTAATGGTCGAGCAATGTAATGATCGAGCAAGCACCTCTTTTCCTGCATAGACTTCGAAACAGGGGTTGCAAGATATGGAAAATATGCTATGTCATGTAATGCAGTTAATTTCCCTAGGAATGCCGGTTTTAAGGTCGAATACATGTAATTTGATATTTTGCGACCGATTAGCTAATATGTGAATTATGAATACCGTACACTTCTAAGTGTATACAAATGTTAAGGAAATTGCCTGCTAAAATATACAGTATTTTCGACTGATCAAATACCCCCAAACTTAATTTCGATCGTCTCGAGAGAATGTTTTATTAAAAAGAGAAGGAGAAAACAAAGAAAGAGAAAAACTAACTAGCACACTTTCGTAGGCAACACGATTGCACTGAGCATGTGCAACAAGCCTTTAAACCTCTAGGTGTCCCTAGTAGGAGGAGTGTTGTCTCCTGAGGGTTTTCAGCGGATTGCACCCAAAAAATCCAAAAATAAAAGCAAGATCATGAATATTACATTTAAAGACAAGAATTGTAAAAGAAAGACTTTGAAAATTAGGGTTTCCAACTAAGCTAGTTTTTCGGTTGTCATGAGCCCTATCTTAATGGTCATGAAAAGATGTTAGAAATCACGTCCTCCCTCAATAAAACATCGTCTTATTCTTCATTCCTATCTTTATTCCAAACATCGATCATATCACCCTGCGTGTGTGTAAAAACATCCCTACACCCAGAGAATTCAATTCAAGCTATCATACCCTTGCCCATCGGCCTCAGTACTTCTTGGCAAACGAGATTGCTTACACACTTTCATGCGACCGTTAATACTTCTTGAGGTACTAACCGACCGATTACTAATGTGCTTGCTAACTTGGTGTATTTTCCTAGTCTTGCACCACCTCAGGCATAGCAGTGACTCCCAGACCAGTTGACCTTGGGGCACTAGGTGAAGACGCACCCTTTTGCTATATATTTTTCTTGCCCTTGGTGATAACAAAACCAGTATCCATTTTTCTCACCACTTTAAAACATATTTTTCTTTTCATACTTTTGGCTTTAAGACAAGAGCATTTCAAGGTATCCTCTACTATCCCAGGCTTTAAGATGTGTGTAAGTGCGAATAGCAGGGTAGCAATGTTCAAAATGTTTGGCTTCCAGAATAGAAACTATTTTTCAGACTTATTTTTATCCTCAGATTAGTGACGTCCTTCATCTTACTAACCCTTGGGACAACGGCTCAT
Organism: Agapanthus africanus; assembly: GCA_030015575.1. NCBI lineage: Eukaryota > Viridiplantae > Streptophyta > Magnoliopsida > Asparagales > Amaryllidaceae > Agapanthus > Agapanthus africanus. Next base: position 583,335,717 of record CM057339.1, on the reverse strand, counting down.
AACTACTTATTACTAGTTCGTATAAGAAAACTTCTAATTTTCTTAGTTTTCTAAAATTTTTCCAATCTCATGGATGTAATTGTTCACTGTCTAAACTTTCATTATCTTATTTATATACAAAAAAGTGTAAATATTAAAATTATTTTTATATTTGAAAATTTTTAAATTTTTATGGGTTTTGAAAATTTTTCAATTTTTATAGATTTTTAAAAGAAATGTTTTGTGCTTATGCAGATGATATGCAAATGATGCAACAATAAGCACAAACCTCCCCCAAACTTGTTTTCAACAGTGTCCTCACTGCTGCCGACCGTTATATCTACAAAAACCTGTAAATCTGGGAGGAATTATTAGTGGGGGCAAAATATATAAGTGAAGAACTTCCCCCAAACTTGTTTTATTTACTCACCTTCATTCAAAAAATGATGCAATGATATACTGGACATGAAAGTGAGGCGGAGGAATTTTAATCAAAATAAACTGGTTCTTGTAAGAACAAGAGCTCCTCCGTGGGGTCAGTGGAAAAATACGGCTTTAATCTATGTCCATTTACTTTGAAAACAGTGCCGTTTTTAACATTTTCAATATCTACTGCCCCGTGCGGGTATACAGACCGCACAACAAAAGGTCCCTTCCAACGAGATCGGAGCTTACCCTCATGAAGGTGTAATCGTGAATCATAAAGAAGGACTTTTTGACCAGGTAAAAATGTTTTCCTTACAATGTTTTTATCGTGAAAAACTTTATTCCTATTCTTTGTGATTACAGCATTATCATAAGCTTCATCGCGGAGTTCGCTAAGCTCGTTAAGTTGCAGCTTCCGAAAGTTGCAAGCAAGGTTTAGATCAAAATTAATTTCTTTTATAGCCCACAATGCTTTATGTTCTATCTCAACAGGTAGATGACATGCTTTACCAAAAACTATCCTATATGGAGACATTCCTAGGTCGGTCTTATATGCAGTCCTGAATGTCCAAAGAGCATCCGTCAATTTGGTCGACCAGTCTTTTCTATTTTTAGCAACAGTTTTCTCCAGGATAAGTTTGATTTGTCTGTTTGAGATCTCAGCCTGCCCGCTTGTTTGGGGGTGATAGGGTGTAGAAAGACGGTGGTTGATTGAATATTTCCGCATTAGAGTCTCGAAAGATCTGTTGCAGAAGTGTGTCCCATTATCGCTAATAATAGCGCGTGGGTGTCCAAATCGCGAGAAGATATTCTCTTTCAAGAACTTAATGACAACTTTCCTGTCATTAGTGCGACTTGGAATGGCTTCTACCCACTTGGAGACATAATCAACCGCCAGCAATATGTACAGATTCCCAAAGGAGTTGGGAAAAGGACCCATGAAATCTATGCCCCAAACATCAAACATTTCAACAACCAGAATGGGTTGCTGAGGCATTTCATTCCTTTGGGATATTCTACCCGTATACTGACATTGTGTACAGGTTTTGCAATGTTCAAATGCGTCCTTAAATAAGGTCGGCCAATAAAATCCAGATTGCAAAACCTTTTCCGCTGTTTTTCTTGGACCAAAGTGACCCCCACAAGCCTGATCATGACAAAATGAAAGAATACTCTTGAACTCTTCATTCGGGACGCACCGGCGAATGATCTGATCAGGACAATATTTAAACAAATAAGGCTCGTCCCAGTAATAGTGTTTTACTTGGGAAAGAAAGCGGTATTTGTCCTGTTTAGACCAATCGCTCGGTATAAGTCCCGTGGCATGATAGTTCACAATATCCCTGAACCATGGTTCAGAGGATACGCTCAAGAGTTGTTCGTCAGGGAATGAGTCATTGATCGGCAGGGTCACAGGGGAAGAAACGATGCGTGAAAGGTGGTCAGCTACTACGTTTTCACATCCTTTCTTATCTTTGATAACAAGATCGAATTCTTGTAAAAGAAGGATCCAACGTATTAGTCGACCTTTGGCATCTTTCTTCGCCAACAGATGTTTTAAAGCGGAATGGTCAGTATATACAACAATAGGTGAGCCGATTAAGTAAGGCCTGAATTTCTCCAATGCGAATACAACCGCTAATAGTTCTTTCTCTGTGGTTGTATAATTGATTTGCGCATCATTCAGGGTCTTACTAGCATAGTAAATCACATGTGGCATCTTTTCAATGTGTTGTCCAAGGACAGCACCTACTGCAAAATCAGATGCGTCACACATCAGCTTAAAGGGGTAGTCCCAATTTGGTGATGATAAAACGGGGGCTGAAGTGAGTGAGTGTTTAAGTGAGTCGAAAGCTGTCTCGCAATCCGAGTCAAAGTGGAAGGTTGTATCCTTGGCCAGGAGTAGTGTTAAAGGTCTAGCAATTTTGCTAAAGTCCTTTATGAATCTCCTATAAAAGCCTGCGTGGCCAAGGAAAGAGCGAATATCTTTGACGCTTTTGGGATGAGGGAGGTTTTGAATGACATCTACTTTAGCTCTGTCAACCTCAATGCCCTTCTGTGAAATGACATGTCCAAGGACTATTCCTTCTTGGACCATAAAGTGGCATTTTTCCCAGTTTAAAGTCAAGTTCTTCTCTTTGCATCGAGTAAGAACAGCGTCCAGATTCGCTAGGCATTCAGAAAAAGAGTCTCCAAAAATCGAAAAGTCGTCCATAAAGATCTCCAGGAAATTCTCTACCATATCAGAGAATATCCCCATCATACACCGCTGAAAGGTAGCGGGAGCATTGCATAGCCCGAAGGGCATGCGACTGTAAGCAAAGGTACCAAAAGGACAAGTAAAAGTGGTTTTATCTTGATCCTTTTTGGCGATGGGGACCTGATTGTAGCCTGAGTAACCGTCCATGAAACAATAGTATTGTCGTCCTGCTAAGCGTTCCAGCATTTGATCAATAAATGGTAGAGGAAAATGATCTTTCCTCGTAGCAGCGTTGAGTTTTCTATAGTCGATGCATACATGCCACCCAGTTTGGGTGCGTGTCTGAATCAACTCATTCGCTTCATTTGTGATCACTGTGATGCCGAATTTCTTAGGAACGACGTGTATAGGACTTACCCACTGGCTATCGGAGATCGGGTATATAATACCACTATCTAAGCATTTGACGATCTCTTTCATGACAGCTTCCTTCATGACGGGATTTAACCGTCTCTGTGGTTCTCGGGTCGGTCTGGCATCATCCATCACATGTATATGATGTTCAACTATCAAGGGACTAATCCCTTTGATGTCCGCCATACTCCAACCAAACGCCTCTTTATTAGATCTTAATATCGATAGAAGTGCATTCTCTTGCTCTGATGCAAGAGAAGTGGAAATTATAACCGGCAAAGTCTCGTTCTCACCAAGATATGCATATTTAAGGTGAGAAGGTAAGACCTTGAGATCTAATTCAGGCGGAGAAATGATAGAAGGAAGGATCATAGAATGATTTTTGGATTTACAAAGAAGCTCAGAGCCTGTGAAAGATACAGACTCGGGTGGAGAAAAGTCAGAAGTGCAGGACTCAAGTGTAAGTGAAGTGTCCTCACTAAGATCAAGTGTAAGATCAAGCAGAGATGTGCTAATGTCATCGAGATCATTAAAGCAAAGTTCCTCGGCTCCACAACTTTCGGGAGCGATCTCATGGACATAACACACATCTAAAATATGAGCACTAGGTTCTGATGGCTGACTCCCAACTCTGTAGATATTTAGTTCAATGGTCATATTTCCAAATGATAAGTTCATTGAACCATTTCTACAATTTATAACAGCGTTGGAAGTGGCAAGGAAATGACGACCTAAGATCACCGGAATTTGGCCCCGGGGGTTTGCTACAGGATGTGTGTCGAGCACAATGAAGTCTACAGGGAAAACAAATTCCCCGACCTTTATTAACACATCCTCTAATTCACCCCTTGGTTTGGTGATAGATCGGTCCGCCATCTGGAGAGTGCAATGAGCAGGTTTCAGCTCTCCAATTCCTAGTTGCTCATAGACAGAATAAGGTAACAGGTTAACACTCGCGCCAAGGTCTAAAAGAGCACGATTTATGTTTTTACCCCCAATCGAAATCGATATTGTAGGACATCCTGGGTCCTTTCATTTCTTTGGTAGCTGGGGAATAAAAGCAGTGCTGATATTATTAGCCATAAAGACCTTCTTTGGCACTTGAGTCTTCCTCTTCCTAGTGCACAAGTCCTTTAGAATCTTCGCATAAGCGGGGACTTGTTGAATCGCATTTAGGAGAGGGATATTGATGTTAATCTGTTTGAACATTTCTAAAATTTTCTCCATATGAGGACTCGTTCTGTTAGCCCTTAACCGGTTCGGGTAAGGTGCTTTCGCAATAAGCGCAGGGTCCATCATAGGAGAAGGAAAGGGGGGTAGACGAGATCCCAAAAGAGGTGTGGGGACCGTCTGTGGAGAACTATAAGGGTTGGGTGAAGGTGTTGAGCCTAAAGGGAACTGGAGAATAGGCTCGTGCGAAGGTGGTTTGGTAGAAGAAGAAGGATCAGAAGGAGAAGTGTGTGTATGTGGAAAGGTCTCAGCCGGGGTTTTGACATGATTTTCAGTATTATCAAAATTTTCCCCGACATTATTATTCAGCACTCTTCCCGATCTTAACGTGGTGATGGCATTTACATTGTAATGCCCAGGATTCTGTAGGGGTTGAGAGGGAAGTTTCCCTTTTTCTCTCGTACTCATTTCGGCTTTGAGGCGTGCGATTTCAGCTTCCATCGTTCTAATACTCTCAGCTTGTGACGCTGAGTTTTTCTTTATTTCATTGACGGAAGATCTAACCTCAGTCGAAACCTCCATGAAATTGGATAAAAGTGATTTCATGGTTTGAGTAAATTGAGAGAAATCGTCAGAACAGGGCTGCATAGGATTAGACTGTGCATGAGTGTTGCCCTGGTTTTGGAAATTTTGTGACTGGTAGGGGTGCTGAGTGAGTTGAAGGGGTTGCTGTTGTGGTGGAGGAAGAGCCCTTTGAAAGTTATTTGTGTTTGGAACCGTGTTTTGAGATTGATTTTGGTTCCAAGCAAAATTCGGGTGGTTCCTCCAACCCTGATTGTACGTGGAAGAATATGGATCGCTTCGAGGTCGTTGAAATGCGGCATTAGAATGCTCGTGACCTTGAAACGCCAATTTTAAAGGACATTCTTCCGTTAAGTATGACGGATCAGAACAGCACCCACAAATAGTTTTGGGGAGTGATACCGGGTTTAGGGAGGCTGCTGAAAATTTGTGTTCCATAGCGTCGAGCTTCTTTTGCATTGCTGCCATTTCAGCTCGAACACCTATGGACACATCTACTTGGTGTATGCCACCCCTATTCAATGGTTGGGTTCCACTCTCCCAAATTAGTGATTTTTCAGCGAACTCTTCTAAGTATCGCCAGGCTTCCCCATCGTCTTTAGTCATAAATGTACCCTGACACATATTTTCAAGGCTTTGTTTCGTGCTAGGGTTACTGCCCTCATAGATGATTCGGCAAAGCTCCCATCTCGGGATGCCGTGATGAGGACATTGAACCATTAGGTCCTTGAAACGTTCAAAGTACTTTGAAAATGGTTCGGTAGGGAGCTGGACAAATTGGTTCAATTCGCTACGGATTCGAGCCGTTCTTTGGACTGGGTAAAATTTCTTTAGGAATGCTGCGACGAATTCTTCCCAATTCGTGATGGAGTGTGCGGTGGTGTTATATAGCCACTTCTCGGCTATATCGCACAAGGTAAAAGGAAGAAGTCGTAGACGCATCGCATCCACCGAAAGTTGAGACGTACCCATCATAGCACATACGTTTTCAAATTTGGTAATGAAAACGTAAGCGTCCTCGGTCTCGAGTCCGTGGTATTTAGGTAGAAGGTTGATATACTGGGGCTTTATTTAAAAGTTATCCCCGTTGGCTGGTGGTGTGGATAAGCAGGTCGAAAGAGGACCTCTAAGTGGATAGCATCTTTCCTGAAGAGAAATGTGGGGAGGATTCTGCGCACCAACGGACGGTGGCAGATTAGGGTTAAAGAAGTTGGATGGATTCGGATCCATCGATGTGGGTGTGGTAGTAGGTAAAGAAAAGGTAAATGGAGAATTATCGACTTCGGAGTCGATAAAAGGTACGCGGACTAAACGGGCACTAGAATCCCGTGTCCAGCCTATCTTGTACTAAAAAGGGTTAGTACAAGTGGCAGCGTTGGCTTATAATTAGGGGTAAAATGAATGCGGTGTTTGCTTTTGAAAAGGGACGGATTTTGAAAAAATGATGCGACAACCAAATGCAGCACACAAACCCTAGAATCTAATGGTCACCTAGGTCCGGCTCTAGACCGCTCCTAACTGCCAAAAGACAAGTCGCAGGATCAATCCTCCACTGCCTCTTTGTCCCCCTGTGGCCGGATAAGTGCCAGGTAAGTGGGAAGGAACCACCACTACAGTGGACCTAATTAATAACCACTAGCCTTAGACACACTCGCCTTAGGCACCACAAGAAAACGCGGATAAGCAATGAATTACCCACGGCCCTCTCTTGTCCTAAATGAGCGCGACAGTCCTTAGAGTCATCTCTAGATTTCTTTTAGTTAATGGGGGTAAATGCGGATGCAAGTTTGGTGGTTTTCGGGGCCTAGGAAGGGTAATGAAATCCCCACCTAATTTGGATTTGGCCGTGCCCCTTAAATTCCGTATTTAATATGCAAAACAACCAAGAAAAGCAAAATCACGCACAATTTTAATTTGTTTTTGCGGCGCAGCTATTGTTTGCAAAGAATCCTGCAGAAAGGATTAGTTGGAGCTAAAAAGGGCGAGGGGAGAGAGCAAGAAAATACCTGCTGGAAAATTTTCCAGAGAAACCCCTACACTGCGGCGGTTCCGCCGCAATTACCATGCATATGCCGCCCTTCCGCGGCTTGTTGATGGGTTCACTGTACCAATTTTCTTCAGCTGCTTACTGTTGCTATCTCCAGCACTCTGGTATATCCCAAATAATTTTTCCACAGCTCAGGATGCTCCAGATCACCTTGCAATCAAATCACAACACACGTATAAGAGTTTTGTACGAATTTTGATTTCAAGAAATGAAACGTAATAATTCTTTCACTTCAAACTATAAAATGTAAACGAATTAGCGCGCGATCCCCGGCAACGGCGCCATTTTGATTGAACTAAATTTCGGATGTGTAAATCGAATCAAAAATTTAAATTTGACCGCAATCAACTACGGTGTCGTTTGTAGTTAATGAATGAGTGCGGATCGTCCACAGGGATCTCGAGATTCGTTTGTATTTTTATTTCGTTTGAAATGAAATGTTAAGCAACAAGAAAACAAGATTCAAGAGTGATATGTATTCATGTGTCACAATTCTCTATTAAAGAATCAAGAAATTATAAACAATCAAGAATCGGGGTTTCAATTGTATTTTCCACACAACAATCAAGAATAATAGAGATGCTCGTAGGAATCGATCGGATCTTTAGATGTGTTGTAGTCTATAATATTTCGTATTCTTGTCCTTCGAAGAATTGATACTAGATCAATGGTTATCGACGCGAGTTAGGGTTTTCTTGATGAAATTAGGGTTTCATCTCTTAACCCTTGCTCTTTCGAGGATACCATTTATATTCTAGCCTCTAGCAATTTCAAGAAACGATCGGATCACCCCAATCTTGAGCGATGTTGATCAAGAAAGTATCGCATCAAATTGGGTTGTCGATTCTTGAACTTGCTAGGGTTTACACACTCGTGGGATTCAAGAATTGATTACAAATTTGCTACATCATCATACTAAAGATCGTTTCGACTCCTTAACGAGCAGAGTTTTATTCACACATCACCACATAGACAATATTCAAGAATAGTAAAGATAACATGATGCGGAATTTAAAGAAAACAAGATAGAAGAAAATATCACCTTTTATTTAATCAACAATGTCAATACATTCTTTCAAGATCTACAAGAAGAAAGAAAATCGATCGTTGACTCGGCTTCGCTCGTCTCCGTGGATCGTGGATCTACTTTGATCTCTTGCCCGATGGAAGATCGGCTCGGCTCATAAAAGGGTTGAAGGAATCTTGCTTGGCTTGCACTCAAGATCTTGAATTGTGGTTGGATCTAGGGTTAGGGTTTCCTACAAGATTTCTCACTAATCTTGAGAAAGAAGAAGATGGAGAAAAAGAATGGCTAAAACTAAAAATGGGTTGAATCTATCTATCTCCAAGATTGAATCAAGATGATCAAAGATGAGAAATGAGAGAGCCTAGGGTCTTATTTATAGAACTAGGTTTTGGTTTGAATTGGACTTTCCCTCCCAAAGTTTGTTGGCCAAGTTTGTTGGGGTTTAGCTTAGGGTTTAAGCAAGGGTTTAGGAAAGTTCTAGAAGTTTTAGGCTAGTTTAGGAGCTTGATGATCTGGTGGAAGTGTCTGGACTCTTCTGGACTTTTGTGTGCATTTTTGAGTAGTGGGAACTGAATCAGGAGTTTTGGTGAAATTCGAGGAGCTGACTTCCTGGATCCGCCGCGCAACCGCCGCGTGAGGTGGGCATTGGCCGCCCTTCCGCCGCTCATTGGTGGCTTTGGGATCTGTGCTTTCTTCAGTAGTCTTGTACTTCTGTATGGGCTTTACTCTTATGTTTTGATTTGTATAATCCCTTCTGTGTTGATACCAGATTTGCTTTCAATGAGTTTACGAGCAATTGTAATGGTCGAGCGATGTAATGATCGAGCAAGCACCTCTTTTCCTACATAGACTTCGAAACAGGGGTTGCAAGATATGGAAAATATGCTATGTCATGTAATGCAGTTAATTTCCCTAGGAATGCCGGTTTTAAGGTCGAATACATGTAATTTGATATTTTGCGACCGATTAGCTAATATGTGAATTATGAATACCGTACACTTCTAAGTGTATGCAAATGTTAAGGAAATTGCCTGCTAAAATATACAGTATTTTCGACTGATCAACTGTATCCAAAAACTACCTGTTTGCACGACTCCTTTGAGCCGTGGTAGGGTAGAAATCAAAGCACAGTGGGAACTCACACGAGACAAATGACGACCTCTGGTCGATGAACTAACCTGTACACATGTCACCAGGGAACTGCTATCTGACGATAGATATAGTACTAACTAGCAGATTCCCGGCGAGTCCTGTCCGGTGTACTCATAACCCAATGAGCACCTGTATACATCTTAGGTGATCCAACTGACACCAGTGTCTTGTGAGACCGGCCACCGCCCCTCGTCGGGGTCTCGACTGTACACACTAGTCTACTCCGGAGTATCGATGCCCTGTCTCGAAACTCCCACGACTAGGGACCACAATTAAGGATATGCATATAAACTACCCAACTCTCATGTATATGATCGCCATCATACTGTTGGTAGTAAAGCAAGATCCTAAGGGCTCTATCAAAGTGTAACATGTAATCAGTCACCTGAACATGTACACGACTGATAAAGGCAAACCGGATAGCATACTATCATCTCGAGTAAGACTGTCCTACCGGTATAGGCCCTCCGCAATCATTGCAATCACGTACCTATGATCCAATAATTGACTCTGAGGGCACTATCTCCAACAATCTCCCACTTGCACTCAAGGCTAATTATTGCGATGTCGACTACTCACAGCCCGTGTGAAACCGAACATCCAACTCCTCTACTAATCAGTTTCACAAAGCCCGTTTGTAAAACTATTGTGTTCGAGAAATAGCCTCAGTGAGTGGATCCGCCCAGATGTTTCTTTCTATATCTCTCTTAATCTCAAGTTCGCGGAGAAAGCCATCTCCCGAATTGAGTAATACCTGTCTTAGAATATGTCTGGATATCTGATGGGACCTAGTTCATAAATGAACTCCAAATCCAAACTTCTTAGACTGTATCGATCACTGAACCTAATCAGTATCCGGCACCATGCCTCCTACAGTATCCTCTTGAACCACCTGTCCATGATACTGTCCTTTGTCAGAGGGAAAACTGTAACACTGACAATCACTCTGTCATCCACGTCACCTTTGAAGCTTGGAATGATAACCGTCTCCCGAAGGAGGATGCCGTCATCAAATCCGTAGAATATACACTTATGTTCTAAAACTGCTTCCTTATATTTCTACAGGATTGGATTAATATAAACTCATCGCATCTAGTGCAAAAACAACATCTGGTGTGGTACTTGACATCTCATGATTGACTCAGTTGCCTAAGCAAGTGATCTGTCAATCATACACATCCCTCTCCCCTTTAGTCTATAGGACACCTTTAGAGAGGGTGACTCCATCACCTGCAGGTACACCACCATGCTAGAAGTCAACTATTCTAAAAACCATTAGAATACTGTCAAAGTACCCACATTGGGAAACTACCCAAATCCATATCTAAAACCATAGATCCAGAAACCAGAATGTCAAATATTATATCCATATCCTGTCTGGAGAAACAACTGTGTGACGACCAAAGTACAACCGATCGTAGTATAGGAATTTTACTTCCTACTCTGTGTATGTCATCCAAATACCATGACATCACACCCTACTACCTTCTTAACAGATCCATCCCTTATTCTGATTGAAGTCAAAACCATGACTGTCACATCAAAAATAGATGATCTATCTCCGCTATAACTGCTCAAGTCTATAAATAGACATAAGCTACTTGCCCACTATGCTTCTGCTGCTCCCACTGACTACGACAACCCTCCTACCGGGTCTCATAACCTGGAACAACAGTAGTGTCAAGTCTGGGTAGATAAGAACCTCCCTGTCACCGTCCTTGAGGCTACCGAAGTACCTCTCGAGTGTCTGAGGTTACCCACCATATTTGCGGAGTGGCTAATGGAATGTCAAACCTGATTGAATATATAGGTCCTATTAAATTTTCCGTAATCGTTCGCGGTTCTGGAATCACTTCCAGTTCTACCATACTCCCACTACTGTTTTCTGAAAAATCCATTTTTACTAAAACTGTGGCGAGTCAAGAACAATATCACTATTGATCTTCCAAATGGTAGAATATCAACCCTCGTCATAGCCAGGGTCAACCCACAAACAGCCATTACAGAAACGTGCCCTGAGTTATCCAGAGTCTGGTTTTAAGCATAAGCTGGACAACTCCCCGTACCTTAACATCTTTTAAGGTACGAACTATTTTATATCCAATATAGAAACTTTGGCACTTATTTAATTGGAACCATATTCAAATCATGCATCTCTCTCCAGTGCATATCATCTTTAATGGAAAGAGGCTAATCAGCATTACTCAACTTAGGAATCCATCCAATTATGAGTAACCTGAAAGAGAAACACGTTTCTCAAAACCATCACTATCATCTGAATACCAATCACAAGAATCTACATCTTCGATCTCTTTGAAGAATCCCGATACTTGTGACACCTGGTTCTCTACTTTATTCTTATACCCACAACTTCTCAAAACTTAGACCTTGTATTTCTACGAAACACTTGTCTAAATACTAGAGAAGTTATAAGTAAATAGAACATAGTATGAGGACCTACCCCTTTGTCCTGATGGACACTGGACAACATACAATACTTTGTATAAGTCCGCTGAGTTGAACAACTCATAACCTGTGCGTCGTAGGTTGAAAACTGTACCCTGGCGATTTCCTCAAATATCACCAATTACAACGAATTCCGATATGATGAGGATAATCACATAATTCCCAATAACTTAATCCTACTCATCATCTGTAAAACCATACAGATGTGAGAATGAAACCTGGTAAATACATACCCTTGGAGTAAGTATCTAATTGGGAAAACAGTTTTCTTTTAACAATGCACTGAAACATGAAAATGTTTCGTAGGGGTATCCTGGTATTCATAGTAATGCCTCTTCCATAATCCAATTCATGACTTCAACCATATATTTTATTGCCATCTCTCCAAATCCCTTTATTTGTCTTTAGTCGTTACCTTCTGTACACCATCGTTATGCTAAATGGTTTTCTTCCTTCCCTACCATTCGGCACCAGCCTATGGTTTGGAAGAAGACTATCCAGTAAGCATAATAGGTGTACCCTCCTAAACTAAGGAGTACTCGTATCTTGAGAGAAGGTGATGATAAAAGACAACTGAATAATACCTTATTCCTTCAAAGGTGAAATAGGAGTGGCGATGAAGTACGCGGTTTTGGTCGTGAATGATATCAGTCGCAATTTACTTTGCCCTCTTTCTAATCCCTTTATTTTGTCTTTACATATTACCTTCTGCACACCCTACTTAGGCTAATTGGTTTTCTTCATTCCCTACCTTTCGGCACCTGCCTATGGTTTGGAATAAGACTATCCAATAAGCGTAATAGGTGTACTCTCCTAAACCAAGGAGCCCTCACAACCTGAGAGAAGGTGATAATAAAAGACAACTGAATAAACCAATTCTGTTTCTCCTGAACCTGGATCCATCCTCGAAGAAGTCCCTTCGAGTTCGTATATAACCATACGATGGATCTATCCAATGGAAGTGGATATCCGTAGTAATACGGGTGTTCTGAGAAATTCAAAGGGTAAAAGAAGGAGTGGCAATGACTTATACAACTCAGACAATCCAAAAGCCAGTATTTTAAGAAGGTTCGGTCAACTTGGTCACTGAGTCATAGTCTAGGGTCGGTCAAAGGTCGCTGCCAAAGAGAGAGAGAAAAGAAACACTCTGCGTGCACTCTAACCTAGATCAGAATGGTTATCACTTTATCTAATCCGGAAACCTCCCACTGTCCTGTCAAATTCTCCCCCAAACCTAAAAGAAGAATCAATCGGGATCTCCCGAAGAGTAAACCAACTCATCAGTGGGAATCGGGATCCAACTCTCATCGCATGATAACGTGATGGAATGCATCCACGTTGCTCATACTCCAGAAGGTATGCGCATACTTGGCAAGTTTCAGTTTCTTTAGAAACTCCCGATAAGATTTTTGCCCCATGCTCTTATAACCTTGGCTTTGGTCAAAATGTCATAAGTCACATGCCAAGTTCTATCCGTCACTATCTTGTCAATTTGAACCCACCCGCATATGCCCCTGACTTTGGCCAATCGGCAGAATGACTGTCCCAAACTAACTCATCTATCTATGCAACAAATGAATACCCAGCAGCTACCAAACACTATTCCTTAACTTTGGCTAAAATGCATAGCTTGAATACTACTGAATACCCAAAAAAAGTGACGGAGGGCTACGGCTGGTTTTTGGCGAAAAACCTTTAACGTAACGAACTTGATATCGCTGAAGGAACCTGATAGCTTTTTAAAATATAGTGGCGAAAACCTTTTGCTAAAGAGGTCACTCCCGGTAAAGGGATCTCGGCTCTTTCCTCGTGGAATGAGGTGCAGGATATTCCACTGAATACCGCTATGCAAAGCAACTTGTAATCGACTATAGTGAAGTTATTACCCTGACGCAAACTTCTGCCCAAGGGGTCAGTCCTGGTGAAGGGATATCGGCCCTTGCCCCGTCAAATGAGGTGCAGGATATTCCAACCGAATATCACTATGCAAAACAAAAAGAAACGTCTTTGTAATAACACTTTTTAAATTTGTTCCAACAACTGTAAATATGTTTGTTTTACTTTGCATTGATCAGAATCAACGCAGTCCCATCAATAATCACACCAGAAAAGAACGAAAATAAAATGTACGTATATGCCATCCGCATTCGTCACTGGGTCCCGTCATCACCCGTTAGGTTACTTAACTAACGACAGAGCGGGGACTGGACTAGCGCGGGTGTAAAACATATATAACATCTAATAGTATATAAACCAATATACAATAATCGCTCCAGGCGTGATAATATGCAGCATTACAGAAAAGTAATAAGCATCACAGAACAATACAGATAATCTGGGATCCCCGGGTTTCACAGAGCCGCTGCTGAAACCCGACGTTCCCCTGTCGTGTGGATAGCCTGTGCAATGAAACCTAGACCCTTACGGGTGCAGAAAGTTACCCGCCAAAACCTGAAGCGAGGCAGCCCCCTACAGCATAGTGAATGGACCACCCTGCACTTCACGGAATCCGGTAATCTTGGGCACCCCTCCTTGGGTCAACCTGTACCCCCTACGAGTGCGGCGAATAGTCTGCCAATTCTAGAGTGGGACCCTTCTGCCTCTCAAAGCCATGAGATGCGGACCCGTTTCCCCCCAGAACCCGGCTATCTGTGCACTCCTTCGCGGGGTAAAACCTAGTACAGTAATAAAAAATAGTACAACAGGTACATCGACCGCAACCTGGTCGTTCCCCAAAAGAATATTATACAACAGGCAGTGACGGCAGTCCACATGTTGGACGCTCGCCCCGCAATATCAAATGTACAAATAAATCCAAACTGCACTATCATTGCACACTGCTATCCACCACGACAAATCCGCAACATCACAGCACAACACAGAACATCAACGCGAATGTCACGTTCGCAAACCCGTCTAAAAGAACTATAGCAATCAGACGCGGTTTACCGATTAAATGACATTCCCGGTCGGAGATATAATGTAAGCACTGTAAACTAACATGTTTAAATTTCGATCGACTAAATATCATGAAGTGGGCCCCACGAACAACTGGTGAACAGTAACAAAATCTGGGCCCAAAAGATATATACCAAAAACTCCAAATTCCAACAGAGAAGACACAGACAAAATTTGGTGCACTGATCCCATAGAATGGCCGCGGATGCGCGGCCAAACCATGGGTTTGGCCGCGATTCCGCGGCAGTATAGTCGAATCACTTGCCCAAATTTTGTCGGAGTGCTTAAAAAACCCTGCACAGATTTCTGTGATATGTGGAATAATTTTAGGACCCTATTTAAAATCGACAGAAACTGTGAACTTGGACTTTTGCAGTTTTTGTTTTCCGGTTCGATCGATGTTTTAAACGCGTTAGCACAAGTTAGTAAAGCAAAATGGTGAGGCTCTGATACCACTGTAAGTCTACGCTAGCGCCCCGGCCGTATACAGACGCCAAATGCGGAACAAAAACTTTTTAACTGGCGCTATCGTATACTTTAACCCGGATCTGCCATTATTGCTAAACTAACAAACTGTAAAGAGTGTAGAAAGGTTATACCGAACGATTCGAGTCCTTCGTTCTTTAACCATCATCCCACGCTCCGTTGCGGCTGCTCCGATCTCGTCGATCTCCGATCTGCTCGTCCAGGTGGCACCACGTCAATGATTCTTTAAACGGGCTCCCGCCTCTGACTTGAGGAAACTCAGTCGTCAAGTTTGCTAAAAGAGACGACCAAGAATGATGTAGAGAATGAGTGGAATACTTTGTCTTGCTTCGTCCAAAACCATGGACGAACGATTAATGAAGTTGCCGTGGGAATCGGGTGATGGAATGAAATGAGCTGTGAAATTCCATACACCCCAAAATCTATCATATCTTTTTCAACCATCTTTTTCAAGTGAGAGTGAGAGAGAGGAGGGGGAAGGGGCCGGCCATATATAGGGAGGAGGAGGGTGAGTGTAGGAGCAAAGGGGGTGAGCATAAGGATAAATATCATGTGTGAACACAAACAAATATCTCAAGTGTGAACACTAAGTGTGAACACACCAAAAGCAACCAATGAAAACACAACACCATTCTTACCTTGTCACCACCTTCTAGAACCTTCTAGAACCTTCTAGAAGCATGACTCACCCTCATCCAAGAAAAGATAAATCCGTCTTTAACCGAATGTTAAAAGACGGCTGATAGAAAACTGGAAACTGGCAACTTCCAAAAGTGATCCTGAAACGACTTTCAGGATAACCCCGTAACTGTATAAATATACCCGCATTTGTATTACGACCGAATACAAATGCAACTGAGACAAAGATATTATATCTACTCAATATAATACTTGGATCCGGCTTAAACCAAAGCCGACCAGTATCATCTGCTCGAAAAATAACGCGTGCGTAAACGCACGTGCATTTTCCGAACCCTGCCATAAAACCATACGGCCTCTACAACGTTTCGCCCGAACTTGGGAAACTGTCTGTGGGGGACTCTAATGACTCGTCAGTACCCTGGCAGTGGGTTTAACCATAAACCGTCAGCGACACTAGCAATGCGTAACGGCTGCCCATGGACTGACCTCAAGGGAAGCTGATGAGTGAACTAATCCAGAAACCCTACTGAGCCTAACAGTGACAATGTATATACAGTCCGGTCCGTTCTTCTATGAGTATCGCATATCTGCCTAGGGGGCTAGTAACGTCAGACCCCCAATAGTAGTATAAGTCGTGTCGGAGTGTAGCCCAATAACACCCTGAGATACTACTGGAGTACCTACCAGTAAATCTCCCGCCACGGCCGTGGGCTTTGTGTAATGGCTCTCCTAGACACAGCACGATCTCGCCCCCAATACCGGGAGAGACGAATCCCCTGCCGATCCACTCATGTGCCTCCATATGGCTCGGTATTGTACCTAAAAACTACCTGTTTGCACGACTCCTTTGAGCCGTGGTAGGGTAGAAATCAAAGCACAGTGGGAACTCACACGAGACAAATGACGATCTCAGGTCGATGAACTAACCTGTACACATGTCACCAGGGAACTGCTATCTGATGATAGATATAGTACTAACTAGCAGATTCCCGGTGAGTCCTGTCCGGTGTACTCATAACCCAATGAGCACCTGTATACATCTTAGGTGATCTAACTGACACCAGTGGCTTGTGAGACCGGCCACCGCCCCTCGTCGGGGTCTCGACTGTACACACTAGTCTACTCCGGAGTATCGATGCCCTGTCTCGAAACTCCCACGACTAGGGACCACAATTAAGGATATGCATATAAACTACCCAACTCTCACGTATATGATCGCCATCATACTGTTGGTAGTAAAGCAAGATCCTAAGGGCTCTATCAAAGTGTAACATGTAATCAGTCACCTGAACATGTACACGACTGATAAAGGCAAACCGGATAGCATACTATCATCTTGAGTAAGACTGTCCTACCGGTATAGGTCCTCCGCAATCATTGCAATCATGTACCTGTGATCCAATAATTGACTCCGAGGGTACTATCTCCAACAATACGCTGCATTATGATTTGTAGGTACCCCAGGTGGACTTCGAGACGACAAGTAAGCACGTGGCGACGTCGGCACTGGCGAACGAGGACCAGATGAGTAGATTTATATCTACGGGGAGAAGTCGGGTGGATGGAGTATAGCACCCCCGCAGTTCGTGGTGATGTATACGAATACGTATACACACACATATATATATATATTGTTTGAGTATATTGATGATAATATGGATATTTGGTGTTCTTAGATGATTTAGTGTCGCGAAACCCTAGAGTAGTGGTCGCACTACACATGCACAAACCAACCCATACTTGCATACTTTCTTCTTTCATTTGTGCTTACGGGAATATATATAGTTATGTGTTCACATGGGTATGGGACTATGTGTTCACATACGGATTTGAGGATGATACTTGGGATTTATGATGAGTCGATGAGATTTGATTTTGAGGCCGTGAGATCGGTGATATAGCAGGGTTCGTATTTGAGATACGACATGACGTTGTAGCGGGTCCTTGACGTAGTGTTTCACACACGTGCATGCATACTTAGGCGGTATCAGTATTGTACTAGATGCAGATCAGTACCCCGATCATGATATTTGATAAAGAGGATACCAGATGAATAGTGTGATGAATATGATATTAACCCGTACCCAGATTTAGGGATGCCGTACGACGGATTTACGTACGAGCTATATTTTGATGATTGATCCGCACTCTTAACTTGGGGTGTCTGATTATAGATATGGTATCGGATATGATATTATTGAGGCGGGATCACCGACTAATATATATACAGTTATGTATATGTATCGACTCAGATGTTAGGCGGTTTCCTTACCTGTAGTTCAGCTTGTTAGTTCAGCCGTATAGTTTAGTGTAGTTGTTAGATTAGATTCGATTCTTACCTATTACAAAAACTAACGAATCGTGGGTATTTTAAAAGACAGCCCAAGGGATCCTACGGATATTTCAAAAGACATATCTTTTCATAAAATCACCGTAGCCCCTATTTTCAAAACCCCACGATTCGTGTTATTTCAAAAGGCACAATTTGTAGGACTTATATTAGATTAATGCAGATTAGTTATAGTTGCGTCTAGTATTCAGCTCCCGCTCATTATTGTGGTTCGCTTCGCATCGCATGCTTATATTATGTTTTATACTCCATTATTGATATCATGCTGTTAGGACACCAGCACCATTACCGATGATGCATATGTACCACGTACACTTACTTGCCGGCTCACACACATCTTCATTGGTAATTGCCATGTCATGTACACCTTAGAAAATATTATTGCTTGACATAGCCTGTTAGCTAATAGTTTAGACATGATATTAGTGTACTTGCCTCATATATTAGTTTAGACATTATAGTTATTACCTGCTACTTCATGCATACTGTTATTCATTGTTATGCCGCATTCATGGATTCTCATGCACATATTCACTATTTTACGTGTTATTGAGGTTTAATATTCGGATTTCCATGAGATTTTCTGGATTTGGAGGAAAACCGCAAAAACATAAATAAACCTTTTCTCTCTTTTAAAATAAAAAGTTCACGACCCGAAAGTACGGAACATGACCGACACTTAAACTACGAACGTCTCGAGGCGTACGTAATCTAAGTAAACCGAAAACCCAGAAATCCAAACCAAGAAAAGATGTAGAGTGCAGGAAAAACCAACTTAAAGCAAGTAGTTTCAATATCATAAGACGAATTATGCGGTTTTTAAAAACATCAAAAATTTCCTGAAAATTTCGGCAGAGTCTCCTTTGTAAATACTGGCCCCCAAACGGGATACAACATGAATAGTATACGAAATCAATAAAAGGGCATCCCCAAGTTGGAGCTAGCTCTTCGTCAATCGACGGTCACAACCACACAAGCAATATAATATACAACGCCAACGGCGAGGATCAAAAACTCAAAACCACAAGAAAACCACAAAAATAAAACGCGCGACTCTAAGATCGAAAGAATAGCATCTCTGGTCTCTATCTCAAAAAAATACATTTTTGGTTGATGGAACTTCTAGATACAACAGAGTAATAATATACAAGTTATATAATGGGGAGTACGATACAAGTAAACCCACCTACTAGCAAATCACCCGAAGCAAACTATGCCCGCAAGCCGTAATGAAACCTGTACGGCAAACCTGGAAGAAACTGGGGCACAACGGGGGTGAGTTGCCAACTCGTGAATAGAAAAACATCTACGACAAGAAATCGCATAAATAACGCAACCTAGGTCAAAGATCAGAATATATCCTCAATTATGTATATAACATGCAACCTATAACAAGGCTAGGGTAAATATCTAACCCGAGTGTAACCTCATGTGCCCGTGTCAGTGCCTCAGGTAGCAATATATCATATGAATGAGGTATGAATGCATGGAAACAGAATACATGTAAATGAAGAACTGTTTTCATAATTTAGTGAGATTTCCTTTGTATTTTTAAAATGAGGTATCCCAATGAAATCAGCATAAAACAGTGCCTAGCATCGGCACAAAACGTAATCCCAATATCTCGATATCTCTGTATCACAGTCTCTGTACCTCAATATCTCGAAATCTCAATGTCTCAATCACAATATCTAGGGCACCGTCAGTCCAGACCGGCCCCTACCATCCATCTCAAGACGACGACGGTATCCTCCGGATATCCGACGCGTCGGGTAAAATCACCGGTAGGTAGTGCTCCCCTGCCGGCTCACACACATCTTCATCGGTAATTGCCATGTCACGTACACCTTAGAAAATATTATTGCTTGACATAGCCTGTTAGCTAATAGTTTAGACATGATATTAGTGTACTTGTCTCATATGTTAGTTTAGACATTATAGTTATTACCTGCTACTTCATGCATACTGTTATTCATTGTTATGCCGCATTCATGGATACCTGCTACTTCATTCTTATATTTCTAGAACTTTTCAAAAGCTTCGGATTTATGGTTCATCAAGAAGACATGTCCGAACCTTGAGAAATCATCCGTAAAAGTAATGCAGTAAGAATAACCGCTTCGTGCATGTGTAGACATTGGACCGCACACGTCGCTTTGTACGAGTCCTAAGAGCTCGCTCGCTCTTACTCCGTGTCTAGTGAACGGAGTCTTTGTCATCTTTCCCTTGAGACAGGATTGACAAGTTGCATACGATTGATATTCGAACGGATCCAAATATCCTTCTGCATGTAACTTAGTCAACCTTCTCTCATTGATGTGACCCAGTCTACAATGCCATAAGAAAGTTTTATTGATTTCTAAAGACTTTCTTTTGTGTGTATTCTGGACATTGAAAATCTGTGGTTGGTTTAATACGTATATACCGTTGTTCAATGTACCTGACCCAATCAAAGCTTGATTAAGGTGAATGTTCACTACATTACTTACAAATGCAAATTCATAACCTTCTTTAGATAATAAAGATACAGAAATGATATTACAGGTTGCATTTGGTACATAATAACAACTACGCAAAACCAAAAAATGTCCATCCGACAATCCCAGGTGATAGTCCCCCACGGCCTCAGCATCCATGCTAGCACCGTTTGCAACTCTGAGGGTCATGTCACCTGCCTTCAAAACTCTACTCTTTCTCAACGCCTGCAAAGAATTACAGATATGAGATCCTGATCCGGTATCCAATACCCAGGATGTAGAGTTTATTAATAGACAGTTTTCAATAACATACACACCTGAAGCTGAAGCTGCAACTCGCTTCAAATCCTGTGTTCTGGCCTTCCAAGCCTTGCAATCATGTTTCCAGTGACCACTTTTGTGACAATAGAAGCATTCTTCCTTCCCCACCAGCTTTCCCGCTACCTTTGTTGCTTTTCCTTTTCCCTTCGTATCCACTTTACCGACACCGCTTCTTGGTTTGGCAGGGGCTTTCTTCTTCTTACCCTTGGCTTTCGCCCTGGATCTAGAAGAGGAAGATCCTCCTACAAACAAAGTGGATGTCTCCCTACCTTTCTGTAGGATGCCCTCAGCACTCCTCAACATGTTCAGAAGTTCGGAAAGTTCAACCTCCTTTCCTTGCATGTTGAAGTTAAGGATAAACTGGGCGTAAGTGGAAGGAAGGGATTGGAGAATCAAATTAGTATAGAGTTCATTCTCCAACGTGGTCCCAAGGTCCGCGATCTTCTCAATGTAGCCAATCATCTTAACCACGTGTTCCGCTACCGATGATCCGACGACCAACCTTGCCGAAAACAACTTCTTCGACACTTCGTATCTGGCGATACGAGACTGCTCTCCATACAGTTCTTTTGTATGAAGAAATATGGACTCTAGGTCCATATTCTCGTGCCTCCTCTGATGTTCGTTGTCCATCGAGGCTAGTACGAGGCATTTGGCCTTCGCGCAATCTATTTCCCAGGTCTTGTAAATTTCCCTATCTACGACACTGGTTTTGGGACCTGAGACAGGGGGAGCTTTGGTGGTAAGGACATACACTAACTTGTCGTAAGTGATTGCCATCTTGACATTCCTGAGCCAATCTTTGTAGTTTGGCCCTGTCAATATGTTTTTATCTAGTAATAACTTAAGTCCGGTCATGTTGAATGGTCGCTGCAATTAGGAGAGAGAAAAGAAACACTTTAGCATGATGCTCTTGCAAGTTTAGAGTGGTTTTTAATTTGTCTAACCTGGATGGCTCCCACTGTCTCTCGAATCCCTTCTCAAACCGTAAAGAAAGGATTAGTCAGGATCAATCCCACCGTACAATACTTGCTTAACCGTTCAGCCAGGCCAGTGTCGGTACTTCGAGGGAGGTTTTCCAACGCTTTCGCGAAGTTCCTTAATTAAGTAACCTCTTTTCCCTGTGGGCGTAGCCCCGCTAACACCTTTCTAGACACCTACTAAGTTTATAGCATTGATCGTTAAGTGAGAGTTTTCTCGAGGAGTAGCATATACTCACAGTAGGATCGGGATCCAAATATCATCGCGTGATAAAACCAAAGGAATCCTACCAGAATTATCACACTCCAAATGGTATGCAGCGCTAGCAAGTTTCAGTACTTATGAAACTCCCGATGTGGATTTTTGCTCCATGCTCTTATGACCTTGGCGTGAGGTCAAAATGTCATAAGTCACATGTCAAGTTCTTCCCATCATTATCCCGGTTAATTTTAACCCACCCGTACCTACCCTTGACGTAGGCCAAAATGGAAGTACGACTGTCTCAAACCAACGCATTCTATCTATGCAACAGATAAATATCCGGCAGCTACCAATCACTATGCCTTGGCGTGAGGTCAAAATACATAGCTTGAATACTACCGAATATTTAACTGAAATGATGGAGGGCTACGGATGGTTTTGGCGAAACCGTGAACGTAGTGAACTTGATATAATCGATGGAACGAGATAGCTTTTAAAAGGAGTGGTTCAAGCTCCGCGTTTAAAAGTTTAGTTTTGAAAAGAACCGAGTGGTTTTCAAAGTGTTCCAATTGACTTTTACTTGGTTTATTTTCTTGCATTAGTTCTTTTAATGCGTCCCATCATTTAATCCTACCATTGCAGAAAACAACCAAAATATGACGTACGCTTATGCCATTCGCATTCGTCACGGGGCCCCGTCATCACCCGTTAGGTTACTTAACTAACGACAGAGCGGGGGCTGGGCCAGCGCGGCTGTAAAACATAAGCAACGCCTAAATAGTTATCATATATAAATATATAGCAATGATAGACATTACAGATGACAGATGAATACATTGGATATACTAGGAATCCGTAATTCGTTCGAGCCTGCAACGAAAAACGGATTACACGGTCGCGGTGAATAGCCAATACCTCACCCAAGACCCCTACGGGTGCGGCAAACTACCCGCCAAGTATCCGAAGCTAAGCAACCTCCTTCAACACCGTGAGTAGACCACTCGGCACTTCGAGATACCCGGTAGTTTGTGCACCCCCTCCATAGGTCTATCCTAGGAGCAAAAACAGTAAAAAGAATTATACAATGACGGCTACAACCCCGACCCGGTTGTGCGGCCAAACAAATAATAATATTACATCAATTTACATATTACAATGAATGAAAGAAAAAGTAACACTCATATCACATCCACCCCGACTATTCACCTGCGAAAATCCAAAGCATTCATATACACATACCATCATCAAACATAGATCACAGATATGTATAACCCCGACTAATCGACATATAGCGATTAGCCGAAGTTCAATACATATAAACATCACAGATATAACCTTTTAGTCAAAGGGTATTGAAGTTCGATAAAAATACGGATTTATAGGCCCCCAAAAACAAATTTCTATTCTGGAAAACCTGGGCACATATAAACCATCTTAAAAATCCTAAAACCAAGCCAGAAAAACACTGCACCAAATTCAACCCGCACCCGAGCCAAGACGGCCACGGTTGCGCGGCAATAGCTTGCTATTGCCGCGGAACCGCGGCTCTTTGGTCGAATCTCTGGATCGTTTTTGGTGGCTTTCTTCACAAACCCTGAGATGATTTTTGGAGTATGATTTATTTTGTTTTGAACAGAAAAAATTTTAACAGAAACTTAGGGTTTTGAAAACTCGGTTTTTCGATTTTTCCGATTCGAACTTCGATACACTTTACTACCTAGCTAGTTTATATTTAGTTAGGCTCTGATACCACTGTAAGTCCACGTTGCCCACCCCGGTGCTTACGGGGAGGCGGAAAACTGAATAAAAATCGAATTTTTATGACTTTAGGCAACATGGACTAGACAAAGAAGGATCTTTGCTAAACAAAAATAAGCTAAAGCTAACTAGAAACTAGCTAAGTGTTAGAAAGGTTATACCTAGGGCTTTATGTCCTTCTCTCCTTGCTCCTTGGAGTAGTGGAAAGAGGTCACCTTTGTCGTCTTCTCACGTCGAAGAAAGATCCACCCGAAAGCCTCAACCTTTGGCTTCAACTCCAAGCTAGAAGTAACTAGGATGCAAGAAGTGCTAATCCTTGAACCCTAGATGAGACTAGAGATTATCAAGAAGGGGTTTTTCTCAAGCTCAAGTGTTTCTCAACACATGAGAGGGGAGAGCTTGAGGGAGAGGAAGAACAAGAGAGAGAAAGTAAAATGATAGAATGAGAATAAAATAAACCATTCTCACATATATGTGTGAATTATTATAATTAGATAATTAGTGAGATAATTGTCATGGCTTAATCAAGACATGACCATTATCATTTCATATTTAATGCTAATTGCAAGGATCAAAGAGCATCTTTTATATGGAATGATGATGGTCAACATGTCAACAAAGGTCAACAAGTCAAGATAGTCAAATGTTCAACAACCATAACCATGCACAATTATATTAAACCAATATCAATTAACCATAATTCACACATAAGCATTAGGGTTAATAAAATGACAATAGTCATTAACCCTAATCAAAGTTCTCTCCCTCTGTCTCAAGCAACTGTGCATACGCACCCGTATTCGTGATCCGAGGAACATGAATACAATGAGAAAAACCAATCCCAAATCATATACTAGGATCCGTCTTAAACCAAAGCCCGCTAGTATAAGCTGTCCGGACAGCAAACGTGCACAAGTGCGCGGATGTGAACGAACCCTGTCGCAAAACCATGCGACCTCTACTCATTTTGCCTAAAGGCGAATAGCTCTCTGTGTGGGACTCTAAAGACTCGACACTACGCTGGCAGTGGGTTTAACCACAGACCGCAAGCGGCACTAGCTGTACGTAACGGTCCACAGGTAGATGTCGATAAGAAGACTGATGAGGTAAACCCCATCTGAACTCCTACTGAGACTGTATGTGACATTCTCCGTACAGTCCGGTCTGTTCGTCTGATACATCGCATGGCGGGCCTAGGGGGGCGGTAAACGTCAGTCCCCTAAGAGCGGTACAAGTCGTGTCGGAGTGTAGCCTAGAACATCCTGAGATAACACTGGAAACCTACCAGTATATCTCGCTTGCCCTGGCCAGGGACTACTCGTGTAATGGCTCTCCTGGACACAGCGCGATGTCAACCCCCAATACCGGGAGAGACGAATCCTGTCTAACCGTCACTGCCTCCAAGTGCTTCGTGACTGCACCCAAAAACTACCTGTTTGCACGACTTCTTTGAGCTGTGGTAGGGTAGTAATCAAAATGCAGTGGGAACACACTCGAGGCGAAGTGACAGTGTCAAGTCAGCGGACTAAGTTGTACTCATGTCACCTGGGAACTGATAACTGACGATAAGTATAATACCAACCAACAGTCCCCAACGAATCCTGTCCAGTGTACTCGTAACCTAACGAGCACCCGCATACTATCTCAAGTACGACGTACTGACGGCTGTGGGATAGACCGTCTCCCACACTGGGAAGAGAAGCGCATACGCTAGTCTACTCCGGAGTATCGATGCCCTGTCTCGATAGTCCAACGACTAGGGACCTGTATAAGGATGTGCTTATGGATTACCCAGCTCCCACGAGTGTGAGCGCCATCACAACGCTGGTAATCAAGCAAAGATCCTAAGGGCTCTGCTAATATGTGTATCAGCGATATGCTAAAAGAAACACATGCACATATTAAAGCAGAGACAAACCAAGTAGCATACTACCATTTCGAGCAAGATTGTATATACAACTGTGAATATTCCAAGCTTCCATCAAGTAATATACAAACTAGTATGATACAGTAATGGCCTCTAGGGGATATCACTAACAATGAGCACCGCTGAGTTGCCTATTTCCTTTTGGGGTTATGCGCTTAAGACAGCAGCATACCTATTGAATCAAGTTCCATCTAAATCTGTACCTACCACACCATATGAGATATGGAGTGGGAAGAAACCATATTTTAAACGAGTTAAGATATGGGGTTGTAGGGCCTATGTCAAAAGGCAAAATCCGGATAAATTCGAGGCCTCGATCAGTTCTTTGCAAGTTTGTGGGATATCCGAAAAATTCACAAGGATATTTTTTCTACCACGCTGAGGAGCAAAAAGTGTTTGTTTCTCAATATGGTACCTTTTTAGAAAAGGAATTTCTTGTAAAAGAAATTAGTAGTAATGAGGTAGAACTGGAAGAAGTTCCAGCTACACAAACTGCAACAGAAAATTTGATGGAACCAGAGGATTCAGTAGTACCCAATGAACCTCAGCCACTCCGCCGATCTAGTAGGGTTCCTCACCCACCTGAAAGATACTACGGTTTTCTCATTGATGGTGGGAGCGAGGATTGTATCATGGAAGATGATGACCCAACTAGCTTCAAACAGGCCATCATGAGTGGGGACTCTGTGAAATGGCTGGATGCAATGCGATCAGAGATGGAATCCAAGTACACCAACAAAGTATGGACTTTGGAAGATGCTCCCGAAGGGGTAAAACCCATTGGGAGCAAGTGGATCTTCAAGAAGAAACTTGGTGTAGATGGGAAAGTGGAGACTTTCAATGCTAGACTTGTTGCAAAAGGTTTTCGTCAACGACCAGGTGTGGATTATGACGAAACCTTTTCTCCAGTATCTATGCTTAAATCCATCCGGGTCCTACTTGTCATCACTGCATACCTTGACTACGAAATCTTGCAAATGGATGTTAACACCGCCTTTCTAAATGGTGATTTAAATGAGAGCGTGTACATGACTCAGCCAGAGGGCTTCGCAGATAGTGGGAGCAGCGGGAAGGTATGCAAGCTGCTTAAATCCATCTATGGGTTAAAGCTAGCATCGCGGAGCTGGAACATCTGTTTTGATGACATAATCAAAGAGTTTGACTTTGTCAAAAACATAGATGAACCTTGTATATACAAGAAGGTGGCAGAGAGTAAGGTTGTCTTCCTCGTATTGTACGTGTATGACATACTCTTGATAGGAAATGATGTTCCTATGCTGCACTCGGTCAAGTTCTTCTTATCACAAAGATTCTCAATGAAAGATCTAGGTGATGCCTCCTGCATCTTGGGAATTAAGATCTATAGAGATAGATCTAAACGAATATTGGTATTGTCCCAATCCAGGTACATTGACACCATACTAAAGAGATTTAGTATAGAAGAATTCAAGCGTGGGAATTTACCCACGATCACAGGACTCACTCTCTCCAAAGATATTTCTCCCAAGACTGATTTGGAGAGAGCTCGCATGCAAGGGATACACTATGCTTTGGCAGTAGGCTCTATCATGTACGCGATGTTATGTACCAGACCCAATGTAGCATACTCACTAAGCGTAGTGAGTAGGTATCAAGCAGATCCTGGAGAGATTCACTGGACAGCTGTGAAGAACATTCTCAAGTACTTGAGAAGGACTAAAGAGATGTTCTTGGTGTATGGTAATGGAGAACTCCAAGTGGATTCCTTTACCGATTCGAGCTTCCAGAGTGATAAAGATGACTCTAAGTCGGTCTCGGGATTTGTCTTTACCCTCAATGGAGGGGCGGTTTTTTGGAAGAGTTCCAAACAGGAAACCGTGGCAGACTCAACGATGGAGGCTGAATACATCGCTGCCAACGATGCTGCCAAAGAGGCTATCTGGATAAAGAAGTTCATTACCAAACTTAGTGTGGTTCCGTCCATCGAGCATCCAATACCTTTGTATTGCGATAACAATGGAGCGGTGGCTTTGGCCAAGGAACCCAGATCCCATCAGCGATCTAGGCATATTCTGAGGCGGTATCACCTGATCCGAGAGATAGTTGATCGCCGGGAGATCGAGGTCAGGAGAGTAGACATGAATGATAACACTGCGGATCCATTCACCAAGGCCATTCCCCAGATATAGTTTGAGAGACTCTTCGGGATGTTGGGTATGAGATACTACAACAGCTGGCCTTAGTGCAAATGGGAGATTGTTAGTTATATGTATGCCCTAGAGGCCATTGTTGTATATATGATGTATATTATAGTGGATACTTTGACATATATAGAGAGAAATTTCTTGCTCGTCATGATAGTATGCTATCTGATTGCTCTTTATCTTAACATGTTGACTTATATCAGAATACTGTCTTGTTATCATATGTTGATAAAGCCCTTAGGATGACTACTTGACTACTGGGACTATGATGAAGATCATACTAGTGGGGCCAGGGTAGTCCACAAGTACATCCTATAATTGTTCCTAGTCGAGGGTGTATCGAGACAGAGCATCGATACTCCAGAGTAGACTAGCGTATACGTATCTTGACTCATATGATGGGCAGTGCATTGGTGTTTGACATCAAGGATAGTAGACGGGTGCTCAGTGCAGACTGGGTACACTGAACGGACTCGCCGAGAACTCCTTGTTGGTATTATACCTATCGTCAGATAGCAGTTCTCTGGTGACACTGGTACAGGTTAGTCTGTAGACCCGAGATCGTCATAGAGTCTTGTGTGATTCCCACTGTGCTTTGATTTCCACCTTACCACGTTTAAGAGAACATGCAAAACGGTGTATTTTGGGTACAGTCCCGAATCACATGGAGGCGCGATAGGAGGGGTTTTGTCTCTCCTGGTATTGCGGGTTGATGTTGCGCTGTGCTCGATTGGCCATAACTGGAAATCCCTGGCCAGGGTTGCTGAGATTTACTGGTGAGTGTTATCAGTAGTTTCTCGAACCGTTATGGACCTCACATCGGCACGACATATCAGTTACTGGGGTTTGACGTTTACCACCCCTAGACTAGATATGAGACATATCATACGAAGAGACCGGATTGTACGGTAGTGTTACTGACAGGCTTTACAGGAGTTAGAGTAGACTTGCTTGTTGATCTTCTGATCTCTCAATACCCGGGTGACCGTTACGTTTAGCTAACCGCTTGTGGCTTGTTGGTGTTTGATATGATCATCACCTATTGCCGGCGTATTGACGAGTCTTTAGAGTCCTACATAGAGATTTCCTGGCTCAGGCGAAACGGAGTAGGAGCACATATGTGATATGTGCAGGATCGAGATTGATACGCGTATGTGATACCGTATTCTATTCTCGCAATATGTGATATTGGCCAGTTATATGTGATATAGCTGGGTTATCGGATCATGTGTTGATTCGATGAAATGATACATATTATATGCTCACTTAAGTTTTTATTATTCTCACTTATGATACATTTAACATATATGTGATATATGTTTATTGTATTATTTTCTTTTGTTCACAAATAATATATATGTGATATATATAATTATGACATGCTAGGTTTCACATGCAACATGTATATATGAGACTCATACCATGCTAGGGTTTATATTATGGTTTCATTTATCATTAAGTAATTACAAATTAGTGGATTTAATCATAGCTAGAAGCTTGGAGAAGCTTGAAGATACGCATTGACTAAGTCCGCTCCTTTGTTTTTTACTTAAGATATTTTGTGACCTAACCATTAACCCTTACCATGGTTAACTCTCTACATGAGTTAGTATATGGTTGATATACTCACCCATGGTTGCATTTGAACCACATGAGATATTTTCATCACTTGATCTCATTCATTCATCTTCTTCTTCCTCATCTCATTTTAGCTCTCTTGACTTTGAGATAAAGAAGAAAAATAGTGAGAAATTCAATTCTAAAGTGAGCAAAATTCCTACTTCATCATCCTCTTCTATACTAGCCATATAGATTAGTGCGTTAGCTTCACTAATTCCGTATTAGTGAAGAGATAGCTTGAGTCCGTGTTTCCTCGACATAGAACATCATAGACTTTGAAGACTTCAAGCAGGGATGCATCATACATCTTGTGGAGCCTCTCAAGAGTTCGGGAGCTCGTTGATCGTAGCAAATGGACCACTACTTGGAGCATATGAAGTGAAGGAGCGGACTACAAAGGTTGTAATCTCTAATCACTTAGAAGTAAAGTTGTTTACTTGATGTTTCCGTATAATTCTCTAGTTAAAGATCTTGTTTAGGGTTGTTTAAGCATGGCAAAATTTTAATTTGGAATGGATGATGCCATCCGGAACCTTGCTGTTGTGCTTAGGAACCCTATAGGATGTATGGATCACGCTTGATCTATGGCTTCCTCGCGTCAAAAATTATCTGCCCGAGAGTGTCTACTTTGAGCTCCTACCTCTAAACCGGGGTAACTATGTTACTTAGTATGCTAATCTAAGTAGACTAGATGATGTAGATAATGATGATGGATTGATTTGTCTCAAGAACCCTAGGTTTCTCAACTCATAAGACTATTAGGGTTTGAGGTAGAAGAAGCAAAGCTTGGAGGAGATGAGAGTGTAGAAGTGAGTATAGAATAATGAAGAATGACTAAGTGTTGTGAACTAATAATGCAAACCATAAATATCTTCATAACACAAAATATCAAGCATACTCAAATAGTAAACTATGAGTCACAAAGTAGCCATGCTTCATTTAATGAAAAACAACACCTCATATATCCACCTCATTAACCATTTAACCTAAATGGTTAAAACAATAATAAGGTGTCTTCTTCTGGAAGCAAATTGCACAATTACAAGAATACCCCTCACCGTATATACATACCCGTATCCGTATTCCGAAAAATACAAATATAAAGAGACAAAATTAATCCATGAATATAATACTAGGATCCGGCTTAAATCAGAATCCGTTAGTATTATCCACCCGAACTGTATGGTTACGGCAGCGCCCCGGCCATCAATCCGTGGCCAAACGCGGAACAAAAACTTTAAAAAACCTGGCGCTAATGGAACCCTAAACGACGGATCGTACCATTAACCCTATACTAGTTCTATATAAAGGAGTTTAAGACATTATGCCGATCGATCCGTGTCCTTCGGTCTTCAACCTCTATCCTAAGCTCGTCGCGGCTTCCTCGATCAAGTTCGTTCTCCGATCTCCCTCATCGAAGACGATCCACGTTGAGAATTAGTAATACGGGCTCCTGCTTCAAAAACCGAAGCAACTCGAGCATCCAGTTTGCTAGCTTAGATACCCAAGATGAAATAGAGATAGTATGTGAATACTTTGTCTCAAAGCATCCATGAATTCTCAACTCATGAGAGGGTATGGGTGGAGATGAAGAAGAAGCTATTGATGAAGAAGTTGTGAGCACAGAAATGAGCTAGTGAAGAAATTGCAACTCAAGAAAAAGTGTCTGCTTTTTTGTGTGAGTTGTGGCTTAGTGTTATATGTGTTGTGATATATTTGTGATGAGCACAACTCAAGAAAATACCCAACCCAAAATATCTGCCACACCTATCACAAATATCTCACAACAATACAAAACCAAGTGCGCATCCAACATTCAATACCATAAGCCAAAACTCACACTCACAACTTTTAACAAAATAAACATTTAAACTAAATGTTTAAAGGAAAAAGTAAATGGCATCTTCAAAGTTATCTTGTAACGAATTACAAGAATACCCATCATCCGTATATACATACCCCCATCCGTATTCCGACTGAATATGAATACAACGAGACGAAAGTAATCTAATAATATAATCTAGGATCCGGATTAAACCAAAGCCCACTAGTATTACCCGTCCGATCATGATCTGTGCACAAGTGCATGAATATGATCGAACCCTGCCATAAAAACATATGGCCTCTACAACGTTTCGCTCGAACCAAGGAAACCCTCTGTGTGGGACTCTAAAGACTCGTCAATACACTGGCCGTGGGTTTAACCATAAGCATGTCAGTGGCACTAGCTTTACGTAACGGCTACTCAGGTATTGAGCGAAAAGGAGGACGACGAGCAAACTCATCCTGAAACCCTACTGAGCCTGACAGTGACAATATCCGTACGGTCCGGTCCATTCGTCTATGAGTATCGCATATCGAGTTTAGGGGGTGGATAAAGTCAGACCCCTAATAACTTGACATTTAGTGTCGGCATGAAGCCTATCACCAACTAAGAAACTACTGATCCGAATCAGTAATTCTCGTCTACCCCGGCCGAGGATTTCAGGTGATGGCCACCCGTGCACACCGCGACATCAACCCCTAATATACCGTGAGAGACGAATCCCCTGACGATCCGTTCACCGCCTCCATGTGGCTCAGGACTGTACCCAACTAAAACCTGTTTGCACGACTCCTTTGAGCTGTGGTAGGGTAGTAATCAAAGCACAAGGGGAAATTAGACAAGTTGTGGTAGGGTATTGTCACTGTCAGGCTCAGTAGGGTTTTATGGCAAGGTTCGATCATATTCGTGCACTTGTGCACGGATCATGATCGGACAGATAATCTCTTAAACTCTTTTATATAGAACTAGTATAGGGTTAATGGTACGATCCGTCATTTAGGGTTCCGTTGGCGCCGGGTTTTTGAATTTTTTTATTCCACATTTGGCCATGGATTGATGGCCGGGGCGCTTTTGTAACCCTACATGGTATCAGAGTCAACCCATTAACCACATACTAGTTGGTTTAGATGATGTTAAACTATCAAAACCGAAACAACCCCGAAACAATACCCGATGTATTCCATTCTCTGTCAATTTTTTATGAGTCTTCTAAAAATATTTTAGCAACTGCAGAAGACTACCTAGGTGACCACTAGAGCACACACCAAATATGAGCCACTTCTACCTGTATTGGGCCGAGCACATGTGCTATTTTTCCAAGCTGGCCGGCCAAAGGAAGAAGTTTGGGTTTCGTATTTGGGTAGTGGTCCGGTCTCTGGAATATTGGTTTAGTGGTATTGCTAGTTTAGTCCAGTTTTGATATGATTTTATCTAGTAGTTTGGGGCTATTCACGGTTATTTTGAACTCGATATTTCTTACATTGTTTAAAGTTTTCAGTACATGCATTTCTATCTGCGACCGTGAATGTCATTAGATCGGTACAACTTGTCTAATTGCTATAGTTCTTTTAGACGGGTTTGTGAGCGTGATATTCACGTTGATGTTTTGTGTTGTGCTGTGTTGTTGTTCTGTGTTGTGCTGTGGTAGGGTATTGTCACTGTCGCAGTATTCACGTTGATGTTTTGTGTTGTGCTGTGTTGTTGCGGAATCGTCGTGGTGGATAACTTAGGTGCAATATTAGTACAGTTTAGTTTTATTTGTACATTTGATATCGCGGGGTGAGCGTCCGACATGTGGACTGCCGCCACTACCTGTTTGTATATTATTTGTTTGGGGCATGACCGGGTTGAGGTCGATGTCACCGTTGTACATATTTTCTTTTCTGTACTAGGATTACCCTGCGATGGAGTGCATGGATAGCCGGGTTATGGAGGGCAACATGTCTGCATCTCATGGCGTTGAGAAGGAGGGGCCCTCACTCTAGAATTGGCGGGTTATTCGTCGCACTCGTAGGGGTACAGGTTGACCCAAGGAGGGGTGCTCAAGTTACCATATTCCGTGAAGTGCTGGGTGGCCCATTCACTTTGATGAAGGGGGCTGCCTCACTTCTGGTTTTGGCGGGTAACTTGCCGCGCTCATAGGGGTCTAGGTTTTCATTGCACAGGCTATCCATACGACCAGGGGAACGTCGGGTTTCACTTGCGGCTCAAAGGAAACCCGGGGCTCTCAGATTATCTGTATTGTTCTATGATGCTTATTGCTTATATGTGATGTTGCATTTATCATGCCTGGAGCGATTATTATATATTCTTATATATATACTAGTAGATGTTGTATATGTTTTACACCCACGCTAGTCTAGTTCCCGCTCTGTCATTAGTTAAGTAACCTAACGGGTGATGACGGGACCAGTGGCGAATGCGAATGGCATATACGTACATCATATTTTCGTTCTTTTGTGGTGTGATTAATTGATGAGACTGCGTTGATTCAAATCAATGCAAGGAAAACAGACCTATTCGATATTGTTGGAACAATTTTCAAAAGTTGTTATTACAACGACGTTTTCTTTTGTTTTGCACAGCGGTATTCGGTTATGAATATCTAAAAGAGTTTAAGAGATTATCCGTCCGATCATGATCCGTGCACAAGTGCATGAATATGATCGAACCCTGCCATAAAACCATACGGCTTCCACAACGTTTCGCCCGAACCAGGAAAACCTACTGTGTGGGACTCTAAAAACTCATCAATACGCTGGCAGTGGGTTTAACCACAAGCATGTCAGTGACACTAGCAGTACGTAACGGCTACCCAGGTATTGAGAGAAAGGGAGGCCGACGAGCAAACTCATCATGAAACCCTACTGAGCCTGACAGTGACAATATCCGTACAGTCCGGTCCGTTCGTCTATGAGTATCGCATATCGAGTCTAGGGGAATGGATAAAGTCAGACCCCTAATAACTTGACATTTAGTATCGGCATGAAGCCTATCACCAAATAAGAAACTACTGCTCTGAATTAGTAATTCTCGTCTACCTCGGCCGAGGATTTCTGGTGATGGCCACCCGTGCACACCGTGACATCAACCCCCAATATACCGGGAGAAATGAATCCCCTCATCGGGGTCTCGATCCATATACACTAGTCTACTCTTAGAGTATCGATGCCCAGTCTCGAAACTCCCACGAATAGGGACACTTTAAGGATGTGCTTATAGACCACCCAACTCTCACATATATCATCGTCATCATACTGCTGGTAGTCAAGTAAGAATCCTATGGGCTCTATCAACATGTAATAGTGATCTATAATGTCACCTGAAGCATGTACACGATGATAAAGACAAACCGGATAGCATACTATCATCTTGAGTAAGACTGTTTTACCGGTATAGGTCCTCCCTCAATCATATTGCAATCTTGTGCTTGTGATCCAATAATTGACTTGAGGGCACTATAGCCAACAATACATCATATATGCACAAGTACATGTATGTGATCGAACCCCTGCCGTAAAACTATACGACCTCTACATCATTTCGCCCGAAGCAGGGAAACTCTCTGTGTGGGACTCTAAAGACTCAGCAGTACGCTGACAGTGGGTTTAACCACAAGCACGTCAGCGGTGCTGGCTGCATGTAACGACTACCCATGTACCTATCGAAAAGGAAAGCCGGCGGGCAAACTCGTCCGAACTCCTACTGAGTCTATCCGTGACAATCTCCGTACAATACGGTCTCTTCGTCTAAGAGTATAGCATGCCGGGTCTAGGGGGTGGTAAACGTCAGACCCTAATAACCCGATAATTCATGCTGATACAGCTCAGGACCAATCCAGGAAACTACTGATCAACATCAGTAAATCTTGACTGCCTTGGCCAAGGTCTTATAGTCCTGACCAATCAAACATAGTGCGATATCGACTCTTAATACTGGGAGAGACGAATCCCCAACAATCACTCACTGCCTCCATATGGCTCGGGATTGTACCCAACCAAAACCTGTTTGCACGACTCAATAGAGCCGTGGCAGGGTAGTGATCAAAGCATAGTGGAAACTTACACGAGACAAATGACGATCTCAAGTCTGAAGACTAACCTGTACACATGTCACCTGAGAACTTCCATCTGACAATAGGTATAGTACAATCTTGAAGTTCTCGGCGAGTCCGTCCAGTGTACTCACACCCAGTGAGCACCTGTATACGATCTTAGGTACACCAGACCAATGGCTGCGGGACAAATCATCACCCCTTGTCAGGGTTTAAAAACGTATACACTAGTCTACTCTGGAGTATGAATGCTCAGTCTCGATACTCACGCGACTAGGGACCATATAAGGATGTGCTTATTGTTAGTGCTAAGTATGCCCTAGAGGCCATTATTGTATGATATAGTAGATGATTGGACATATATTGTTAGTTATATGTATGCCCTAGAGGCCATTGCTGTTGGAGATAGTGCCCTCAGAGTCAATTATTTGGTCACAGGTACATGATTGCAATGATTGATGGAGGACCTATCCCGGTAGGACAGTCTTACTCGAGATGATAGTATGCTATCTGGTTTACCTTTATCAGCGTGTACTGCTTTCGGTGACCTTACAGGTCGCTGTTACACGTTGGTAGAGCCCCTAGGATTCTTGCTTGACCACCAGCAGTATGAGGGTGATCATATAAGTGGGAGCTGGTAGTCTATAAGCATATCCTTAAATGGTCCCTAGTCGTGTGAGTTTCGAGACAGGGCATCGATTCTCCAGAGTAGACTAGTGTATACAGTCGAGACCCCGACGAGGGGCGGTGGCCGGTCTCACAAGCCACTAGTGTCAGTTGGATCACCTAAGATGTATACAAGTGCTCATTGGGTTATGAGTACACCGGACAGGACTCGCCGGGAACATGCTAGTTGGTCATATACCAGACGTCAGATGGCAGTTCCCTAGTGACATGTGTACAGGTTAGTTCATCGACCTGGGGATCGTCATGTGTCTTGTGTGAGTTCCCACTGTACTTTGATTACTACCCTACCACGGCTCAAAGGAGTCGTGCAAACAGGTTTTAGTTGGGTACAGTCCCGAGCCACATGGAGGCAGTGAGCGTATCTTCAGGGGTTCGTCTCTCCCGGTATTGGGGGTGAGGTCGTGCTGTGTCTAGGAGAGCCATTACAAGAAGCCCTCGGCCGAGGCAAGGAGATTTACTGGTAGGTATTCCAGTAGTATCTCAGGGTGTTCTGGGCTACACTCCGATACGACTTGTACCGCTTTTGGGGGTCTGACTTTTACCAACCCCCTAGGTCCGCCATGCGATACTCATAGACGAACGGACCGGACTGTACGGATATTGTCACTGACAGGCTCAGTAGGGTTGTCAGGCTGAGTTCGCTCACAGACGTCCCTTTTAGTCAATACCTGGTAGCCCGTTACGTATTGGCTTATACCTCTGACGTGCTAGTGGTTAAATCCACAACCAAGGTGTTGACGAGTCTTTAGAGTCCCCCACATTCAGTTACTCAGCTTTCGGGCGAAAAGTTGTAGAGGCCGTATGGAGATATGGCAAGGTCCGATCAGATACGTGCGGTATTGCACGGATCAGGATCGGACAGTTTGTACTATAGGCCGTATGGATATATGGCAGGGTTCGATCAGATACATGCGGTATTGCACGGATCAGGATCGAACGGATTTTACTGGCCGGCTTTGGTGTAAGCCGGATTCTAGTATAGTACAGTGGAGATTTTGTCTCATTGTATTTGTATTTCGGTCGGAATACAAATACGGGTGTGTATGCACAGTATCGGGGTTTTCCTGTAATTTATTACGGGACCAGTTTTCTGGAGTTGCCAGTTTGCTTTCCGTTTCGGCCAATTTTCTTTGTATCGTTCATTGACCGAAGTTTGGTGGAGGAGGGTTTATTTGCATTATTGCAAATAAGTATTTGTGGAGGGGTTCTTTGCATATTCTTGTGTCATGATAGCTTTTCCTTTGACCATGCTTGACTTCTTGACTTCTTCATGATGGCTTGACTTTTTGAAGTCATCATGCTTGAAGATGGTTGCTTGATTTTGGATATCATGATGGTTGTGGTAGAGTGTGGTTTTGGTGTTAGTGATCATGTTCTTTCATGATTGCTTTTGATTCCCTCTTGCATTTTTTGTGTGGACATTCTCATTCTATCACTCCCTCCTTTCATTCCCATCCCCACACAAGCCATGGCCGGCCACTTCCCTAAAGGGGCTGTCCAAATTTTGATGTGGGGAATTTTGGTTGATGTCATATCATTTTCTTCACCAAAATTCCCAAGAAAAACTCCAAGTATCATACCTCTACCAAAAGGCAATTCCACTACCCCAAAAATGAGACATGGTTCTACACATATTCTACAGCAAATCTTGGGCACGTCGACTAGCCAGCTTCGTGCCCGAGTTGCCTCGGCATTGAGGTGGGAGCCCGTAAAAGAAGTAGGCGATGTGGTGCACTTCCGATGACGAGGTGGAGACCGGAGCTTCCGCAGGAGATCAGGACGACGACGAGAAGACCGGAGGACTTGGATCAGTCGGTATATCTCTCTTCCCCATCTTGTAGTTAGCTAGGACTAGTTAATGGTTCGATCCGGGTATTAGTGCGCGGCGGTTTGCCAGTTCAAGAAAAAATTAAAGTTTATCACCGCTTCCGCATTTGGCCGTCGGATTGACGGCCGGGGCGCCGCCGTGCACTTACAATTACTGTACATGTGATGTATATTGTAGTGGATGCTTGTACATATATAGGGAAGGCTTTCTTGCTCGACATGATAGTATGCTATCTGGTTGCACTTTATCTTAACACTTATTGTCTCTCTATTACATTTTGATAAAGCCCTTAGGATGAGTACTTGACTACCAGGACTATGATGCAGATCATACTAGTAGGACAGAGGTAGTCGGTAAGTACATCCTTCAAATGTTCCTAGTCGTGGGAGTATCGAGACAGGGCATCGATACTCCAAAGTAGACTAGCGTATACGCTTCTCGACCCATATGATGGGCGATGGATGATCCTATATCCATTGGTGTTTGACATCAGAGAAGGTATACGGGTGCTCAGTGGAGACTGGGTACACTGAACGGACTCACCGAGAACTCCTAGATGGTATTATACCTATCGTCAGATAGCAGTTCTCTGGTGACACCGGTACAGGTTAGTCTGTCGACCCAAGATCGTCATAGAGTCTTGTGTGATTCCCACTATGCTTTGCTTTCCACCTTACCACGTTCAAGAAATTGTGTAAAACGGTGGTTTTTGGGTACATTCCCAAGTCATATAGAGGCAATGAGCGATAGGAGGGGATTCGTCTCTCCCGGTATTGGGGGTTGATGTTGCGCTATGCTCGATTGGCCTAAATAGGAAATCCCTGGCCAGGATTGCTGAGATCTAATGGTAAGTGTTATCAGTAGTTACTCAAATCGTTATGGACCTACATCGGCATGACTTATCAGTCTATTGGGGTCTGACGTTATACCACCCCCAAGCTATGGTATGTGACATATCAGACGAAGAGACTGGACTGTACGGTAGTGTTACTGATTGGATTCGCAGGAGTATGAGTAGGCTTGCTTGTTTATCTTCTGATCGCTCAATACCCGGGTGGCCGTTACGTTTAGAAGACCGCTTGCGGCTTGTGGGTGTTTGATATGATCATCACCTACTGCTGGCGTATTGACGAGTCTTTAGAGTCCCACACAGAGGCTTCCTGGTTCATGCGAAATAAAGTAGGAGCACATATGTGATATGTGCGGGAACGAGATTAATGCGCGTATGTGATACTGCATTCTATTCTCGCGATATGTAATATCGGTCGGTTATATGTGATACAGCCGAGTTATCGGATCAAGTGTTGATTCGATAAGATGTTACATTTGATATTAGTCGGTTGTATGTGATATAGCTGGATTATTAAATCAAGTGTTGATTTGATAATTTAATGTATAATTATATATATGATATATTAACTTACATTAACTAATACTTGCTCACTAAACATTTCTTTTTCTCACTTGTGTACACTTAGTATATATGTGATATATATTAATGTACATTATTTTGTGTCATGCTAGATGCCACATGCTACATGGGTGTATGAGACTCACACCATGCGTATGATAATCCTAGGGTTTTTATTTATCCAAATAATTCAAAATGGTTGGAAAATTGTCATGGCTAGAAGCTTGGAGAACCTTATGCTAACCATTGACTTAGTCCACTAACTTTGTTTTACTTGTAGATATTTATTAACCTAACCATTATTATTAGCCATGGTTTATTCTCTACATGAGTTAGTGTATAACACTAACTCACCCATGGTTACTATTCTCACCTCATAAGTTTCATTCTCATTTCCACTTCATCTTCTTCTTCCTCATGAGAAAGCTTTCTAGCTTTTCAAATGCTGAAGAAATATTGTGAGAAAAATAAATTTAAAGTGAGCAAAATTCCTACTTCATCATCCTCTACAATATTAGCCATTTACTTTAGAGTGTTTGCTTCACTAATCTACCATTAGTGAAGAGATAGAATGAGCTTGAGTCTTCTCGACGTAGATCATCTTCAGCCTCGAAGACTTCGAGCAAGCTTGTTCATTTCTTCATGTGAACCGTTACTAGAGTTCAGGTGTTCACTACTTGGAGCGAAGGGACACTACTACATGGAGCTTTAGAAGTGAAGAACCGGTCTACGAAGGTTGTATTCCTCATTCACTTTGTATGCAAAGTTTTTTGCATGCTGTATTGTTTAATTCTCCAGTTAAGATTCTAGGTTAGGGTTCTTTAGTACAGAAAATTTTTGAAATTGGCATGGACGATGCCTCCCGGAACCTTGCTGCCGCCCTAAGTATCCCTACAGTGGTATCAGAGCCATGCTAGAGAATTAGACAATGTTACACCCGATATATAAACCCAGTTTCTGTCGAATTTTTCCGAGAGTCTAAAAATTTTT
Organism: Agapanthus africanus; assembly: GCA_030015575.1. Classification (NCBI taxonomy): domain Eukaryota; kingdom Viridiplantae; phylum Streptophyta; class Magnoliopsida; order Asparagales; family Amaryllidaceae; genus Agapanthus; species Agapanthus africanus. Next base: position 583,295,555 of record CM057339.1, on the reverse strand, counting down.
AAGCAACTGCAGAATGTTGCATATGATGTAACATGTACACTAAACCAAAACCAACCCATTTGGCCATTTTTTTCCTGGCCACATACTCATTTAAACCGTCCTGGCCGGTTTGGTTTGTTCTTTTAGGGTTCGTTTTGGTTTGGTGGCTAAGGCTCTGGATTTTGGTATTTCAGGCGTTGCTTGGTTTTGCTAAATTTGCAGGTGATGTTATCTTTCCACAGATGCTAAATTCGGCTTATTTAGATGACATTAAAAAGTTCGAATGGATATCAATAACCTAAATTTTCCCTCGCTGGAAATTTTCCAAGAGTTAGATTTTTTCTAAGTTTAAAATCTTCAGAAAATCATGCAAGCGATTCTGTGGACCCTCTAGAAGAACGATACCCAAACTCGACTTTTTAGATCGCGGAACCACAGTCATACCCTAGGGTTTGCCGCAGTTCCATGGCGACATGAGTGGGGAATGGGTCGGCACTTCTACGGATGGTTCATAGGTGTTGTGGCATGTTCCGGGTACTTTTTAAACTCCGCTCAAGTGTTGAGCTCTTTGAAAATTTTTGGGTGTTTGTTTATTCAATCGAAAAGTTTAACATCGTCTATCTATCTATAATTGTGATACAATATTTGGAATCCATATTAATTAGTTATGTGATACCTAGTTTGAATTTTATAAATCTAGCAGTTTAGTCTCATTCGATCGGTTGCCACGGAATTTTGATGTGGATCAAAAGTCCGTCGCAATCACGTAGCATATGCGGATACTCGCCAGGTAACCTTACTAGATAGCCACACCCCATAGCCCCGACCAAATGACTGTAGGAGAACCCCATCACCAAAAGTATCCATTCGGGTGCCCACGGCCGCGGTGTTCCGCCTAAGTGCACTTCGTCGACGACATCGGGGGTGCGGCCGTCTACTAAAGTTTCCGACGAGCATTCGACCAGGTTAACAGAAATCTTGTTGAATTACCCGACAGGTTATTGGAAAGTGTTTTCAATATCGAGACTAAAATGTGGGGTTTATAATTGTTAGGCATGTGATGTTTAAGGAATTCATTTGGTAAGGCATTGTTAGTTATATGTATGCCTTATAGGCTATTACTGTACATGAGATGTATATTGTAGTGGATGCTTGGACATATATAGAGAGGACTTTCTTGCTCGACATGATAGTATGCTATCTGGTTACTCTTTATCTTAACATGTACACTGATTGTCTCTCTGTTACATGTTGATAAAGCCCTTAGGATATTTACTTGACTACCTAGATTATGATGTGGATTATACTAGTGGGACAAAGGTAGTCCGTGAGTACATCCTTTAATGTCCCTAGTCGTGGGTGTATCGAGACGGGGCATCGATATACCAGAGTAAACTAGCGTATACCTTCTCGACCCATGTAGATGGGCGATGGATGATCCCATATCCATTACTGTTTGACATCAGAGATGGTATACGGGTGCTCAGTGGAGACCGGGTACACTGGAAGGACTCGCCGAGAACTCCCAGATGGGATTATACCTCACGTTAGATGGCAGTTTTCTGGTGACACTGGTACAGGTTAGTCTGTCGACCCGAGATCGTCATAGAGTCTTGTGTGATTCCCACTGTGCTTTGATTTCCATCATACCACGTTCAAGAGGGCGTGCAAAAAGGTGGCTTTTGGGTACAGTCCCGAATCACATGGAGGCAATGAGCGATAGGAGGGGTTTCGTCTCTCCTGGTATAGGGAGTTGATGTTGCGCAGTGTTCGATTGGCTATAACAGGAAGTCCTTGGCCAAGGCTACTTTAGGGATTTACTGGTAAGTGTTACCAGTAGTTTCTCGACCCGTTATGAGCCTCATATCGACACGACTTATCGAGTTATTTGGGTCTGACGTTTACCACCCCTAGACAAGATATGCAACATATCAGACGAACAGACCGAACTGTACGGTAGTGTTACTGGTTGGATTCACAGGAGTGTGAGCGGGCTTTCTCGTTGATCTTCTGATCGCTCAATACCCGGGTGGCCGTTACGTTTAGCAGACCGCTTGCGGCTTGTGGGTGTTTGATATGATCATCACCTACTGCCGGCGTATTGACGAGTCTTTAGAGTCCTACACGGGGGTTTCCTGGCTCAAGCGAAACGAAATAGGAGCGCATATGAGATATGTGCGGGACCGAGAATAATACCAGTATGTGATACTGAATTCTATTCTCGCGATTTGTGACATTGATCGGTTGTATGCGATATAGCCGGGTTATCGGATCAAGTGTTGATTCGATAAGTTGTTACTATTGATATTAGTCGGTTATATGCGATATGACCGGATCGTTAAATCAAGTGTTGATTTAATGATTTAATTTATAATTATATATTTGATATATTACTTTACATTAACTAGTATTGGTTCACTTAAGATTGATTTTCTCACTTGAATGTGCACATTGTTTATATGTGAATATATGCAAGTGTACAAGTTTGTATCATGCTTGATGATACATACAAGTTGTGTGTATGAGACTTATACCAAATCAAGGTTAAATTAGGGTTTACTAATTTCCTAACAAATAACAAAAGTAGTGAGACTTTGGTCAAAGTTATCAAGCTTCATGAAGCTTGATAAACATTGACAAAGTCAACCCTTTTGTCATTTGTATAGGATATTAGTTAACCACATGGAGGCAATGAGTGATAGGAGGGGATTCGTCTCTCCCGGTATTAAGGGTTGATGTTGCGTTGTGCTTGATTGGCTATAACAGGAAGTGCCTGGCCAGGGCTGATTCTGAGATTTACTGGTAAGTGTTATCAGTAGATTCTCAACCCGTTATGAGCCTCACATCGACATAACTTATCAAGATATTGGGGTCTGATGTTTACCACCCCCAGGCGAGATATGCGACATATCAGATGAAGAGACCGGACTGTATGGTAGTGTTACTGATTGGATTCGCAGGAGTATGAGCAGGCTTACTTATTGATCTTCTGATCGCTCAATACCCGGGTGGCCGTTACGTTTAGCAGACCGCTTGCGGCTTGTGGGTGTTTGATATGATCATCGCCTATTGCCGGCGTATTGACGAGTCTTTAGAGTCCTGCACAGAGGTTTCCTGGTTCATGCTAAACGAAGTAGGGGCACATATGTGATATGTGCGGGACCGAGATTAATGCGTGTATGTGATACTGCATTCTATTCTCGCGATATGTGATATCGGTCAGTTATTGTGATATACCCGGATTATCGGATCAAGTGTTGATTCGATAAGTTATTGCATTTGATATTAGTCGGTTATATGTGATATAGCCGGATTATTAAATCAAGTGTTGATTTAATAATTTAATGTATAATTGTATATTTGATATACTAGATTACATTAACTAATATTAGATCACTTAAACATTTCCTTTTCTCACTTGTGTGCATTAGTGTATATGTGATATATATTAATATACAACTTTTTGTGTCACGCTAGATGCCACATGTGACATGGGTGTATGAGACTTACACCATGCTTATAATAATGGAATGGTTTTATTTATTTAAAGTTAATCAAAATTAATGGTAGTCACATGCTTGGAAGCTTGGAGAAGCTTGTAACATTTTTGACTTAGTCCACTAGTTTTGTTTTACTTGTAGATATTTATTAACCTAACCATTATTGTAACCCATGGTTTATTCTCTACATGATTTAGTGTATGACACTAACTCACCCATGGTTGTTATTCTCACCTCATGAGTCCATACTCATATCTACACTTCATCTTCTTCATCCTTGAGAAAAAGCTCTCTAGCTTTTGAAATGGTGAGAAAATATTGTGAGAAAAATAAAACTAAAGTGAGACCATTTCCTACTTCATCATCCTCTACTACTTGCCATTTAGTATTGGGGGTTTGCTTCACTAATTTCACAATTAGTGAAGAGGTAGCAAGAGCTTGAGTCTCCTCGACGTAGATCATCTTCGGCGTCGAAAACTTTGAGCAAGCTTGTTCATTTCTCCGGGAGAACCCTTTCTAGAGTTCGGGTGTTCATGAGTTGCAGCGAAGGGACTACTACACGGAGCATTAGAAGTGAAGGACTGGTCTACAAAGGTTGTATTCCTCATTCACTTAGATGTAAAGTAGTTTACATTTGTTTTCGTCGGATTTTCTAGGAAAGATTCTATGATTAGGGTTGACTAGAACGGCAAATTTTTGAAATTGGCATGGACGATGCCTCCCGAAACCTTGCTGCCATGCTAGGCAACCCTGCAGTGGTATTAGAGCCATGCTAGAAAATTAGACGATGTTTGTTAGATTACGAAACCGAAACGACTCCGAAACTTGAAACACAAAATCGTAGTTTCTGTCGAATTTAAAAAGTGTTCTAAATTTTTTTTAAACAACTGCAGAATGTTGTATGGGATGCAACATGAACACACAAGAAATTTTAGCCCCCCTCGCTGGAAAATGGCCGGCCACTTTGCTCAAAAATCCGGCCTCCTCGGCCATCTTGAGGAATTTTGGGTTGAAATTTTTTGTGTGTTCCAGGCACTAGGTTTTGGTGTTTTAGGTGTTGTTTGTTTTTTCTATGTTTGCATGTGATATGATCTTATACTATAAGCAATTCGGAGTGTTTTGTATTCATAGTTTTAACATTATTTTAGGTATTCGCATGATTGTCTAGGCAAAGTTAAAAAGTTCGAACGAATATCAAAAACCCATTTTTCCAAGTTAAGGTATTCGGAAAAACATACAAGTAATTCTGTGGACCCTCTATAAGAATGAAACCCTAACTCAATATAATGACCATGGAACGCTTATGGACCTTAGTGGCAGTTCCGTGGTGCCATTAATGAGGCTTGGGTTTGCCCTTCTACGGTTGATCCATAGGTACTGTGGCATGTTCTGGGTATTTGTGAACCATGCCCAGGTGTTGAGCTGTCGGGAAATTGTGGGACTTTGATGAATCGATCGAAAAGTTTAACGTCGTCCGGATATCATGTGATGGGATACAATATTTGGAATCTACACTAATTTGAATTTTATAAATCTAGCAATTTTGTCTCATTTGATTGGTTGCCACGGGATTTTGATGTGATCAAAAGTCCGTCGCAATCACGTAGCGTACGCGGATACTCGCCGGGTAACCTTATTAGATAGCCACGCCCATAGCCCCGACCAAGTGAATTTTGGAGTACCCCGTTGCCAAAAGCATCCGTCCGGGTGCTCGCGGCCGCGGTGTTCCGCCTAAGTGCACTTCGTCGATGGTATCGGGGGTGCGGCCGTCTACTAAAGTTTCCAACGAGCATTCGATCAGAATGTCTAGAATCTTGTTGAATTGCCCGACTTGATATTGAAAAGTGTTTTCGATATCGAGACTAAAATGCGGGGTTTATAATTGTTAGGCATGAGATGTCTAAGGAATTCATTTGGTTGGGCATGAAATCCAAAGTATGTGATACATTGGGTTTATGATGTCCAAGGTGGTTGTGGATTCCAATTGTTGTAGTTTTTCACTTTCTTTTCTGCGACCGTAAGTGTAATATGTGGTGTATCGCCGGTTTCGTTGCTATATGTCAACGACAATTGGGATACGCATATTTACTTACGTTGATGACATGTGATGTTATATGTTGCTGTGATATGTTATATTGGATCGTCGTTTTTGAATAGCCAGGGGTTTTATGTGAGATGAGAGTTTTTCATTTTCATTCATGTAAAAACTTGTATGTAATATTCTTTTATTGGGGCACTTCCGGGTTGAGGAAAATGTCACCGTTGTTGTATATTATTTACTTTTCCGCATTAGGATAGACCCAAGGAGGGGAGTACAAGTAACCGGGTTCCAGAGTCCAGTGGGAGACCATCTCGAGGAGTCGAGACCGGGTCTCCTAACTCTAGAATTAGTAGGGTTGCTTGCCGCTCTCGTAAGGTTCTAGGGATGTGGGTTTGGCTATTCATCACGACCGTGGAATTCGTATTTTATACTGGCTTAATTTAAAACCCGGAAATCCTAGTATATCCAATATTTCATATGTTGTTTTCTGCTGCGATATTCTGTGATGTGATCACTTTATATGATGATATAGATACTGTATATAGTATACGTGATATATTATATAGACGTTACTTATGTTTTACACCCGCGCTAGCCCTGCCATGCTCTGTCGTTAGTTGCCTAACTTAACGGTGCATGACGGAACATCGAGGCGAATGCGGATGGCATAAGCGTACGTTGTATTTATCTGTGATGCTTAGTTAACTTAAATGATGGGACTTCATTAATGAGATTAATGAAAGAAAATAAACCTAAAGATGTTGCGGAATCGAATTTTCAAAAACAGGTAGCTCTAGTTGTTGCTTTACATAGCGGTATTCCTTTTAGAATATCCAACACCTTATTCGATAAGGAAAGAGCCGAGATCCCTTCACCGGGAGTGACCTCTTTAGCAATAACTGGAAGATGCTACAACCCTCGGTTTCTTCTTTTGATTGCTTTTATAATTTTTGTTTTGCATAGTGGTATTTGTGAAATATCCTGCACCTTTTTCGATAAGGAAAGAGCCGAGATCCCTTCACCGGGAGTGACCTCTTTAGCAAAACTAGTAAAAGCCTAAAAACACTCCTTTTCAAAATCACTCGATTCTACAATGATATCAAGTTCATCACGCAAAAGGTTTTCTTAAAAATATGCCATAGCCCTCCGTCATTTCAGATAAGTAATAGTTAGTATTCGTGCTGCGTTTGTTGACCTTTGTCAAGGCGTAGTGTGCGGTAACTGATTAGTGCTTATCTGCAAAGCATATGATGCGATTGATTGAGGGTAGTCTTGCGACCTTGTTGACCTCTGTCAAGGGTCGTGCGGGTGGGTTTATTTTAATCATGAAATGACGGGTTGAACTTGACTAGCAGCCTATGATTATAGGACGCTAGCGGCAAAATTATCGGGAATTTCAAGTGTTCAAATTTGCAATGAAATTGCATACCTTCTATGAGATAGTTGGATCCCGATACCCACTGCGAGTAATTGTTACTCCTCAGAGAGTTTTGCACTTTACAATTAGCCGATCAAGTAGGTTTCTAGAAAGGTGTCAATGGGGTTACGCCCCTGAGAAAACGAGGTTTATTTTAATTAGGTCCGTGCGAAAGTACGGGGAACCTCCCTCAAAGTACCGACACTAGCTTGGCCGAAAGATTGTCTAACTTGTAGGGTGTAATTAATCCCAGCTAGTCTTTCCTTTTAGGATTTGAAGGAAGATTTGATAAAAATAGTGGGAGCCATCCTGATTAGATAAAATAATAATCAATCTAATCTTGCAAGAGCATACGTGAGTGTTTTCTTCTCTCTCTCTCCAGGTAGCGACCATGTCACGCCTTAATCAAGATAATAATATGGATATATTGATCGAACCTGCTTGTTATACTGAGCTAGGGAACGTTGGTCCCGTTCCAACTTATAATTGTTATAAGACCGAGCAGGAAATAGGGGATTACCTGGATTCCTGTGCCGCCCAAACGAAGAAAGTGCATGATAATGCATCTTCTTCGGGTGTGTTCATTATAGAGAACCATTTCTCAGTATCCTCTATGTCCTGGGTATGAGATAACGGATCAAGATCCCACATATGTAAACTGTTACATGGGCTACAGATAGGTAGAGAGCTGAGAATGGATGATAAGTTTTAAGAGTTGAAAATAGTGCAATTGTTGCAGCCAAGGTGTTGGTGGTTATCATCCTGTATTACCAAATACATTGATTCTGAACGAATGTTATTAGATACCGAACCTGATATGCAACATTATATCAGTCTCTTTATTTAGTAAACAAGGATATAATTTTGTATTATTGGATAATGTTTTGAACATTTCCTATATCAAGAGTTGATCGGTTCAGGCATGTTATCTAAAAACATGGACGTTCTAAATCAAACTATAGTTCTCAACGTACAAAACACACACAAGAGGAAGAGTTCAGAAATGAACGAATCCTTCTTGAGGAATTGTAGACTAGGTCATATCAATGCGACCCGACTAGATAAGTTACATTAAGATGCATATTTAAATCAGTTTGAATTTACATCTTGTGAAACTTGCCAGTCATGTCACAAAGATAAGATGACCATAGCTCCGTTCGTTGGAAATAGAGAAAGAGTTAGTGAATTCTTGGGATTGATACATGATGATGTATGTAGGTCCCCTGTCTACACATGCCAGGATTAGTTCTTTTTACTTCATTACATTCACTGATGATCTCTCAAGATTCGCACATGTGTTCCTATTGAAACACAAGTCTGGGGATTTTGAGAAATTCAATGAATATAAGTGCGAAGTAGAGAACCAAACGGGTATAAGTATTATGTCCTACGATATGTTCGGGGAGGAGAATACATGAGCACGGAGATCCTGGACTATTCAAAAGGAGAATGAGATTCTCTCTCAGCATTACTCCTCCGTATACACTACAGCACGTCGGTGTATCGGGGTGGAGCGATCGCACCCTATTAGATATTGTGCGCTCTATGTGAGTACTACTGAGTTGCCTATTTTCTTTTGGGGTTATGCACTTGAGAAGCTGCACGCCTGTTGAATTTGGTTCTAACCATATCAGGTGCCTACCACTCCATATGCGATATGGTATGGGAAGAGCCCATATCTTAAGTAAGTTAAGATTTGGGGTTGTCCGGCCTATGTATAAAAGCAAAATCCGAACAAGCTCGAGGCAAGGTCAGTTCTGTGGAAGTTTTTTGGATATCCCAAGCATTTGCAAGGGAATATCTTCTACCGCACCGAGGAACAAAAGGTGTTTTATTTCTCGGCATGATCGCCATTTTAGAAAAGGAATTTATTTTGGAAAGAAATTTGTGGTCATGAGGTAGAACTGGAAGGAGTTCCAGCTATACAAACTGCAGCTGATGATTTGGTAGAACCAGAGGATTTAATAGTTCCCGACAGACCTCAGCCACTCCGCCGATTTGGTAGGGTTCCTCATCCACCTGAGAGATACTTCGATTTTCTCTATGACAGTGGGAGCGAGGATTGCATCATGAGCTGATGACCCAACTAGTTTCGAACAGGCTATCAAGAGTGGGGACTCTGTAAGAATGGCTGGATGCTTTGCGATATGAGATGGAATCCATATACACCAACAAAGTATGGACTTTGGTTGCTTTATCTGAAGGGTTAAACCCCCATCAGGAGCAAGTATATCTTGAGAATATTACTTGGTGTAGATGGAAAAGTTGAGACTTCCGAAGCTAGACATGTTGTAAAAGGTTCTCGTCATCGACCAAGTATGGATTATGATGAAACCTTTTTTAGTGCCTATGCTTAATTCCATCCGGATCCTACTTGCCATTGCTACATACCATGACTACGTTATCTGGCGGTTGGGTGTCATGACTGCTTTTCAAAATACTGATTTAGAAGAGAGCGTCTATAAGTACACAGCAAGAGTGCTTCGTAGACAGTGTGAGCAGCGGAAATGTGTGCAAGTTACTTTACAGGTTAAAGAAGGTATCGCGGAGTTGGAACATCTGTTTTGATATGGTAGTCAAAGAGTTTGACTTCATCAAAATGGTAGATGAACCTTGTATATACAAAAAGGTAGTAGAGAGTAAAGTGGTATTCCTCGTATTGTACGTGGATGACATACTCTTGATAGGAAAGGAGTTTCCTATTCTACACTCGGTCAATATCCTCTTATCACATTGATTCTCCATAAAGGATCAAGGTGATACATCCTAAATCCTGGGTTTTGGATCTATGAGATAGATCTAAGTGGATGTTAGGATTCTCACTAAGTGTAGTGAGATGGTATCAATCGATCATGGGGAGAATCACTGGATAGCTTCCAGGGTGGTAAGGTCGACTGAATGTCAGTCACAGGCATTGTCTTTACCCTCAGTAGAGGAACGGTATGTTGGAAGAGTTCCAAGCTAGATACCGTGGCAAACTAGACGATAAAGGCTAGATACATCGCTACCAAAGATGCTACCAAAGAGGAAGTCTGGGTGTATATTAGTTCATGAGATGAACTTCGTTCCTACCATTGTGTGACAATGGAGTTGTGGCTTAGGCCTAGGAACCCCCGTCCCATCAGTGATCCAGACATATTCTAAGGTAGTATCACCTAATCATGGAGATGGTTGATCTCCAGGGTGATCGAGGATAGGAGAGTAGACTCAGAGGACAACACGGCGGATCCACTCATAAAGGCCTTTTCCAAAAGAGAGACTTTTATGGGATGGTTGAGTATGAGATACAACAACCACTGCTATATTATGGCCCTAGTGCAAGTGGGAGATTATTAGTTATATGTATACCCTAGAGGCCATTACTGTACATGAGATGTATATTGTAGTGGATTCTTGGACATATATAGGGAGGACTTTCTTGCTCGACATGATAGTATGCTATCTGGTTATTCTTTATCTTAACATGTACATTGATTGTCTCTCTGTTACATATTGATAAAGCCCTTAGGATGTTTACTTGACTACCTGGATTATGATGTGGATCATACTGGTGGGACAAAGGTAGTCCGTGAGTACATCCTTTAATGTCCCTAATCGTGGGTGTATCGAGACGGGGCATCGATATACCAGAGTAAACTAGCGTATACCTTCTCGACCCATGTAGATGGGCGATGGATGATCCCATATCCATTGGTGTTTGACATCAGAGATGGTATACGGGTGCTCAGTGGAGACTGGGTACACTGGAAGGACTCGCCGAGAACTCCCGATGGTATTATACCTCACGTCAGATGGCAGTTTTCTGGTGACACTGGTACAGGTTAGTCTGTCGACCCGAGATCGTCATAGAGTCTTGTGTGATTCCCACTGTGCTTTGATTTCCACCATACCACGGTTAAGAGATCGTACAAAAAGGTGGTTTTTGGGTACAGTCCCGAGTAACATAGAGGCAATGAGCGATAGGAGGGGATTCGTCTCTCCCTGTATTGAGGGTTGATGTTGCGCTGTGCTCGATTGGCTATGACAGGAAATCCCTTGCCATGGCTGATTCTGAGATTTACTGGTAAGTGTTATTAGTAGTTTCTCGAACCGTTATGAGCCTCACATCGGTATGACTTATCAAGCTATTGGGGTCTGACGTTTACCACCCCTAGGCGAGATATGTGACATATCGGACGAAAAGACCGGACTGTACGGTAGTGTTACTGATTGGATTCGCAAGAGTATGAGTAGGCTTGCTTGTTGATCTTCTGATCGCTCAATACCCGGGTGGCCGTTACGTTTAGCAAATCACTTGCGGCTTGTGGGTGTTTGATATGATCATCACCTACTACCGGCGTATTGACGAGTCTTTAGAGACCTACACAGAGGTTTCCTGGTACATGCGAAACGAAGTAGGAGCGCATATGTGATATGTGCGAGATCGAGATTAATGCGTGTATGTGATACCACATTCTATTCTCGTGATATGTGATATCGGTCGGTTATATGTGATATAGCCGGGTTATCGGATCAAGTGTTGATTCGATAAGTTATTGAATTTGATATTAGTCGGTTGTATGTGATATAGTCGGATTATTAAATCAAGTGTTGATTTAATAATTTAATGTATAATTGTATATTTGATATACTAGATTACATTAACTAATATTAGCTCACTTAAACATTTCTTTTTCTCACTTGTGTGCATTAGTGTATATATGATATATATTAATGTACAACTTCTTGTGTCATGTGACATGGGTGTATGAGACTTACACCATGCTTATAATAATGGAATGGTTTTATTTATTTAAAGTTAATCAAAATTAATGGTAATTAGTCACATGCTTAGAAGCTTGGAGAAGCCTGTAGCATCTTTGACTTAGTCCACTAGTTTTGTTTTACTTGTAGATATTTATTAACCTAACCATTATTGTAAGCCATGGTTTATTCTCTACATGAGTTAGTGTATGACACTAACTCACCCATAGTTTTTATTCTCACATCATGAGTTCATTCTCATCTCTACACTTCATCTTCTTCATCCTTGAGAAAAAGCTCTCTAGCTTTTGAAATGGTGAGAAAATATTGTGAGAAAAATAAAACTAAAGTGAGCCCATTTCCTACTTCATCATTCTCTACTACTTACCATTTAGTATAGGATGTTTGCTTCACTAATTTCACAATTAGTGAAGAGGTACCATGAGCTTGAGTCTCCTCGACGTAGATCATCTTCGGCCTCGAAGATTTCGAGCAAGCTTGTTCATTTCTCCGGGAGAACCCTTTCTAGAGTTCGGGTGTTCATGACTTGTAGTGAAGGGACTACTACATGGAGCATTAGAAGTGAAGGACCGGTCTACAAAGGTTGTATTCCTCATTCACTTAGATGTAAAGTAGTTTACATTTTTTCGTCAGATTTTCTAGTAAAGATTCTATGGTTAGGTTTAACTAGAACGACAAATTTTTGAAATTTGCATGGACGATACCTCCCGAAATCGTCCTGCCGTGCTACGCAATCCTGCAAGCATGAAATCCAAAGTATGAGATCCATTGGGTTTATGATGTCTAAGATGGTTGCGGATTCCAATTGTTGTAGTTTTTCACTTTCTTTTCTGCGACCGGAAGTTTAATATGTGATGTATCGCCGGTCTCGTTGCTATATGTTAACGACAATTGGGATACGCATATTTACTTACGTTGATGACATATGATATTATGTGTTGCTGTGATATGTTATATTGGATCGTCATGTTTTGAATAGCCGGTTTTTTTTATGTGAGATGAGAGTTTTTCATTTTCATTCATGTAAAAGCTTATATGTAATATTCTTTTATTGGGGCACTTCTGCGTTAAGGATGATGTCACCATTGATGTATATTATTTACTTTTCCGCATTAGGATAGACCCAAAGAGGGGAGCACAAGTAACTGGGTTTTAGGGTCCAGTGGGAGACCATCTCAAGGAGTCGAGACCGGGTATCCTAACTCTAGAATTGGTGGGGTTACTTGTCGCTCTCGTAGGGGTTTAGGGATGTGGGTTTGGCTATTCGTCGTGACCATGGAATCCGTGTTTTTTACTAGCTTAATTTAAAACACGGAATTCCTAGTATATCCAATATTTCATATGTGTTCTGCTGCTGCTGATATTCTGTGATATGATCACTTGATATTCTGAGATGAATGCTTATATTATATATATGATATATAATAAATATTGTTGTTTTCGTTTCTTCTAATGATGCTTAGGAAGCATAAATTGATGGGAATTCATTAATGAGATGTAAAATTTCAGAAAAATAAAATATTATTTTTAGGATTTTTTATAATTAAATAATGAATATTAAGAATATTTTAATATTGCGGTATAATTAAATACCGATAAAGTGGAAAATATTGGAAAATTATGGGAATTACTGAAAAGAGGGTGTTTTATAAGATTTGAGCATTTATAGATTTTTATATAATTAATTATATTACATTTAATGCTAATCGCGATTAAATATCACTAATCGTGCATTAAGCTAGTTTTGTGCACATGGCATGCACCATGTCATATTTTGCATTTTTACGTTTTCCTACTATGTCTTTCCTTTTTCCTTTCATGGTTTTGTTTTAGAATGAAAAGAAAAGAGAAGATAAAAGAAAAGATAAAGAAAAGAAAAAGGAAAATGGTTAGAATAATGGTTATGGGCATGAGAGAGAGAGAGGTGAGGGGTCAAACCTAAGTCTTAGCATTTTCTTCCCTTCATTATTTCCTTCACTTTTCCCTCTCCTCCCTCAACCTTGGCTGCCTCCTCCCTCCTCCCTCCTCAAACACCTCACTTGACCATCAAAAGTCCATCCCCACTTCACAAAAAATGTGCACAAACTCCCTACAAACACTTTGGACCAAGAAAAATCGGATTTTGAAGACTTGGGGAAACTCAAGAAAATTCTTGAGTTGCCAAATGAGGTAATCCTTTAACCATTAGTGTAGTATTTAGTTTACTTTAGCTTCCATGCATGTTTTGAAGTGTTTTGATATGGTTTAGTGATCTTTGAAAACATCTAGAAGAGGTTAGGGTTTGATTTGAATCTAAAAGTGTAATTGAGATTAGTAGAGACCATACAACCCCTTTAGTGAGTGATTAGATACTTAAACCAGAGAATTTAACCCTGCAGCACAAACTTAGAAACCCCGATATCGGAAAATTATGAGAATTGTGAGGTTGTTTTGATATCTGCTATGACCCGGGACACCTGAAATTTTTTTAGCAAAGACTGAGAGCTGTGCAGGCAACTTAGAAGCTAACCTAGAGACCAGAGCCCAAAACATTTCATCCAGGCTGCAGATTTAACCCCATTGGCCGCAAATTGCGGCCTGGGTACCTCCATTTCAGTTCGTGCTTGGGCCAAGGCTTTATCTCCAGTAAAATAGACCCTCCACATGTGCAAAATTGACTAATTTCACCTAGGGTAAAATCTGGGACCATTTTCTTGAGTTGCTGCATTGTTTTGCGACTTCGTTTTAATTTGGGATTTGGTATTTGATATTGTGTTTCGTCGTCTGATATTTGTACGTCAACGACGGGGGTCGTTTGGTGGTTTTGCAGCCGTAGGCTATAGGTTCAAACCTATAAGCGATTCGCATGCCGTTTTGGTTTTCATGTTCGATTCTAGATACTATATGACGCATTGGAAATTGTAGGTACCCCCACGTGAACTTCAAGACGACGAAGATGAGCGTGGCATCATCGACTCCAGCAAGCGAGGATCAAGGTGAGTAGATATATATCTACGGGGGAAGTCGGGTGGATGGCGTATAGCACCCCCGCAGTTCGTAGTGTAGTATATGATATATATGTTATATATATGATTATGTGTTGTGAAACTTGGAAGATTAGTAAGTAAGACTTTAGATTTTCATGAGTTATTGTTAGTGTATTAGAAGTAACTTAGTTATTTTCTTAGTCGTGAACCCTAGAATAAGGTTTACACACGCACACACATGCTTACGTTGTTTTACTTGTGCGTATATGGGGATATGTGTATATTGTTGGATATAGTGCCCTCAGAGTCAATTATTGGATCACAGGCACGTGATTGCAATTATTGAGGGAGGACCTATACCGGTAGGACAGTCTTACTCAAGATGATAGTATGCTATCTGGTTTATCTTTATCATCGTGTACAGCTTTAGGTGACATTACAGGTCACTATTGCACGTTGATAGAGCCCATAGGATTCTTGCTTGACGGCCGAAAGTATGATGGCGATCATATACGTGGGAGCTGGGGTCTATAAGCACATCCTTAAAGTGGTCCATAGTCGTGGGAGTTTCGAGACTGGGCATCGACACTCTATTAGTAGACTAGTGTATACAGTCGAGACCCCGACGAGGGGCGGTGGCCGGTCTCACAAGCCATTGGTGTCAGTTGGATCACCTAAGATGTATACAGGTGCTCATTGGGTTATGAGTACACCAGACAGGACTCTCCGGGAACATGCTAGTTGGTATTATACCTGACGTCAGATAGCAGTTCCCTGGTGACATGTGTACAGGTTAGTTCATCGACCTGAGATCGTCATTTGTCTCGTGTGAGTTCCCACTGTGCTTTGATTACTACCCTACTATGGCTCAAAGGAGTCGTGCAAATAGGTTTTAGTTGGGTACAGTCCCGAGCCACATGGAGGCAGTGAGCGGATCGACAGGGGTTTCGTCTCTCCCGATATTGGGTGTGAGATTGCGCTGTGTCTAGGAGAGCCATTACACGAAGTCCTTGGCCAAGGCAGGAGATTTACTGGTAGGTATTCCAGTAGTATCTCAGGGTGTTCTGGGCTACACTCCGACACGACTTGTACCGCTTTTGGGGGTCTGACTTTTACCAACCCCCTAGGCCCGCCATGCGATGCTCATAGACGAACGGACCGGACTGTACGGATATTGTCACTGACAGGCTCAGTAGGATGTCAGGATGAGTTCGCTCATCGACCTCCCTTTTGGTCAATACCTGGTAGCCCGTTACGTACAGCTAGTACCTCTGACGTGCTAGTGGTTAAATCCACAGCCAAAGTATTGACGAGTCTTTAGAGTCCCCCACAGACAGTTTCTAAAGTTTCGGGCGAAACGTTATAGAGGCCGTATGATATATGATAGGGTTCGATCATATATACGCAGTAGTGCATGGATCATGATCGGACGGATCATACTAGTGGGCTTTGGTTTAAGCCGGATCCTAGTATTAGATTTGTTGGATTACTTTAGTCTCATCACATTCGCATTCGGTCGGAATGCGGATGCAGGTATGTATATACAGGTGAGGGGTATCCTTGTGATCCGTCACGAGTTTACTTTAGATGTTGCCGTATCTTTTTATTGTTGCAGACATTTGGATTAATGTTTGCATATGGAAATTATGAGCTAGAAATCATCAGGAGGTGCATTTATTGTGACACATTCAACCTAGTGACTCGTTGTCTCTTTTATTGTGCATATGTCACGTTTTGTGATGGATTTGAGTGATGAAATGAGAGGAAGAGAGAGAAGGGCAGCCATATCCCTTTGGGTTTGCTCTTGTATTATTCATTCTTGCCCTCATTTTTATCATACAACTCAAGAAAGAAAAGGCTTCTTCTTCTTCTTGCTCTAGCTCACAACCTCTATTAATGGCATCATCTCTAACCTCCATCCATACACTCTCATGTGATGAGAATCAATGGATGCTTGAGACAAAGTTATCACACACATTCTCTACATCGCCTTGGACACGTCGGCTAGACAACTTTATGCCCGAGTTGCTTTGGATGAAGCGGGAGCCCGTAAAATGACTCGATGATGTGGTGCCCTTTCCGACGAGAAGACCGGAGCTCAGAGATGCCGTGAGGAGCTTGGGATGGTGGCCAAAGACGGAGGACACGGATCGATAGGTATAGCTTTCCAACCCATTCTCTAGTTGCTAGATATAGGTTAATGGTTCGATCCGGGTTTATAGTGTACGATAGCGCCGGTTTCAAGTTTTGAAAAAGTTTTCGTTTCCGCATTTTGGCCTCGGACAGATGGCCGGGGCACTACCGTAGACTTACATATATATATATATATACACACACACACACATAGGTATGGGACTATGTGTGTGTGTGTGCGTGTGTATTTATACCTATACATGGATGATAAGGATTGTACATGGTACTTGGTGTAAGACTACGGTAGCGCCCCGGCCGTCTTTCCGAGGCCAAAATGCGGAAACGAAACTTTTTCAAACTAGAAACCGGCGCTATCGTATGCTTAAAATCCGGATCGAACCATTAACATATAACTAGCAACTAGATAAAGGGTTGGAAAGCTATACCGATCGATCCTTGTCCTTGGGTCTTTGGCCACCATCCCAAGCTCCTCACGGCATCTCCGGTCTCGATCTCCTTGTCGGAAAGGGCACCACATCATCGATTCCTTTTACGGGCGCCCGCTTCATCCGAAGCAACTCGGGCACGAAGTGTGCTAGCCGACGTGTCCAAGGTGATGTAGAGAATGTTTGTGATCACTTTGTCTCTTGCATCCATGAGATGGATAGAGGTTGAAGGTGTTGCCATTGATGGAGATCATGAGCTAGAGCAAGAGAGAGGAAGAAGAAAGAGTTTCCTCTCTCTTTTCTTTTTGTTGTTCCGAAATGATAATGAGAGTAAGAGAGAGTCAGAATGAGAATACAAGAGCTAACTACAACCATATGGTTGCCCTTTCTCTTTCTTCCTCTCATATCAACTCACAAATCAATCACAATATGTGACACATGCACAAAGAAAGAGACCATGAGTCATCACTTGTGCATGTGTCACTATTAATGCTCTAAATGATGATTTCTAGCTCATAATATCCATATGCAAACATTAATCCAAATGTTTGCAACAATAAAAAGATACGGCAACATCTAAAGTAAACTCGTGCGGATCATAAGGATACCGCTCACCTGTATATACATACCTGCATCCGCATTCCGACCGAACGTGAATGCGATGAGACTAAAGTAATCCAACAAATCTAATACTAGGATCCGGCTTAAACCAAAGCCCACTAGTATGATCCGTCCGATCATGATCCATGCACTACTGCACGTATATGATCGGACCCTGCCATATATCATACGGCCTCTACAACGTTTCGCCCGAAACTTGAGAAACAGTCTGTGGGGGACCCTAAAGACTCGTCAATACACTGGCTGTGGATTTAACCACTAGCACGTCATAGGTATTAGCCGTACGTAACGAGCTACCGGTATTGACCACAAGGGAGGTCGATGAGCGAACTCATCCTGACACCCTACTGAGCCTGTCAGTGACAATATCCGTATAGTCCGGTCCGTTCGTCTATGAGCATCGCATGGCAGGTCTAGGGGGTGGGTAAAAGTCAGACCCCCAAAAGCGGTACTAGTCGTGTCCGAGTGTAGCCCAGAACACCCTGAGATACTACTGGAATACCTACCGGTAAATCTCCTGCCTTGGCCAAGGACTTCGTGTAATGGCTCTTCTAGACACAGCGCGACCTCACCCCCAATATCGGGAGAGACGATCCCTGCCGATCCGCTCACTGCCTCCATGTGGCTCGGGACTGTACCCAACTAAAACCTGTTTGCACGACTCCTTTGAGCCGTGGTAGGGTAGTAATCAAAGTACAGTGGGAACTCACATGAAACAAATGACGATCCCAGGTCGATGAACTAACCTGACACCAATGGCTTGTGAGATCGGCCACCGCCCCTCGTCGGGGTCTCGACTGTATACACTAGTCTACTAATGGAGTATCGATGCCCAGTTTCGAAACTCCCACGACTAGGGATCACTTTAAGGATGTGCTTATAGACTACCCAACTCTCACGTATATGATCGCCATCATACTGCTGGTAGTCAAGCAAGAATCCTAAGGGCTCTATCAACGTGCAATAGTGATCTGTACCATCACCTAAAGCAGTACACGATGATAAAGATAAACAAGATAGTATACTATTTTCTATCAACGTGTAATAGTGAACTGCAATGTTACTTAAAGCATGTACACGACGATGTAACACTTTGAGTTTCGTTAGGAATGATTTCGCGTTAATTAGCAATTGTGTGTGTTTTTCATAAAACCCGAATATCTTATTTTCTTTCTTGACTAGTGATAATCGTGTTGAGTAGTTATATATATATATATATATATATATATATATTTAGGGTTATTATTTATAATTTGGTCGTGTTTATATATATATATATATATATATATATATTTAGCGTTATTATTTATAATTTGGTCGTGTTTACCCTAATTGGGAATTTTTGTGTTAGTATACACATGCACACTTAACACACTTTTGGACTTAGGTTAAAAAGTGTTATCATGTTAACCCTTTGCATTTTCTTGCATGGTTTTAATTATCCCCACCCTTTTTAACAAGTCAAAACCTTTTTTATTTTAAAAAATTTAAATAGGAAATGAAGGTATGGTGGGTAGGTGAAGAAATTGACTTTTTTGGACCATTTTCCTCTCTCTCTTTTCTCTCTTTTTCTCCTTTCAGAATTCCTGCAGAGGAGCTGCAGAGAAACCACCATTTTCTTCATCTTCTCTTCTCTTTCACTTCTCTTTTGATTCTTGTACAAACCCTACACAAAACAACCCATTTTCTTCACAAAAACCTTGGAAAAATGACCTTTTGAGGTGTTTGGGGGCAAGTCTGTACACTTGAGGAAAGAGCTGGAAATTTTGGTTCTCTCTAAAGCTTTTGGGAGGTATTAAACTCACACTTAACACCCTAATTCATATATTGTAGTATTTTTAGCTAAAAATCGTGTTTTTGTGTGTTTTTGGTGCTAATGAGGGGATATTGTGATGTATATGTTAAATTGGCATTTTTATGGCTTGGTTAATTCATTTAAGTGCTATTAGAGCTATTTGAACCAGGTTTTCTTTCAGTTTGCACTAAAATACCCTAAAGTATCGATTTAGTGCTTAAATGTTGTTTTTAACTTGGGTTTTTGTTCTGTGAAATCTGCTTGTACCCCGATTGCTTCAGTTAAAAATTGTAATTACTGGAGCATACACAGTAGGGATAGAGTACACACACAAAACCCGGTAACCCAGCTCCCTACCTAGGCCGCCGAAAAATGCGTTCTGGCCGCAATTTGCGGCAAGATGGGTGAATTGTAGGTTGGGGTTTGGGTGATAGGTGTCTGCTGCTATGTGGAGTATTATGGTATATATAGTTTTGTAACACTTTTACTGTATAAAAATCTGGGATATATTACCTATTTCTCGTATTTTAAACCTTCGCGACACGTGTGATATGTGTGTGAGTTTGGGGTTTGCTGTGTATCGCGACGCGTCGGGGTAGCTTCAGGCGCGTAGTCACACGTTTTAGCGTATCGCGCACACGCGCGCTTGGTTCACGACGCGGGTTTCTAGTTTTACTTTAATATCTTGTTTTTGTAGATTTGAGCATATGTGTGATGTTCTGTGAAATTCTAGGTGCGCAGGCGAGTACGACGGACACCGCGAAGAAAGGGAAACAAGTCGTCGGCTACACTTAGCGCGAGACTACTGTGAGTAGATTTAACATCTACGGGGAAATCGTCCGCATGGCGTTATGCGTCAGGGCTGATAAGACCTTATAGCCATATATTGCATTTACCTACATTGACTGTTCATGGATACTGTTGTTACATACCGCATTCCCTGCTATATGTATATGAACTTAGAATTGATAGAACACCGCACTGTTGCTAACGGTTCATGTTGCACGAGCACAAATTTGCATGTTACACATACACCGTTAGTAACTGCCAAATTGCCATGATCATTATACTGTAGTTCATTTTACATATTGATACTTGTGTACGTATTCCTCTACACATTGATACTTGTGCACGTATTCCTTGACATATTGATACTCGTGCACGTACTCCTCTACACATTGATACTCGTGCACGTATTCCTCTACACATTGATACTTGTGCACGTATTCCTCTACACATTGATACTCGTGCACGTATTCCTTTACATATTGATACTCGTCCACGTATTCCTCTATACATTGATACTTGTGCATGTATTCCTTTACATATTGATACTTGTGCACGTATTCCTTTACATATTGATACTTGTGCACGTATTCCCTTACATATTGATACTTGTGCACGTACTCCTTTACATATTGATACTCGTGCACGTATTCCTCTACATATTGATACTTGTGCACGTATTCCTCTACACATTGATACTTGTGCACGTATTCCTTTACACATTGATACTCATGCACGTATTCCTTTACATATTGATACTTGTGCACGTATTCCTCTACACATTGATACTTGTGCACGCATTCCTCTACATATTGATACTTGTGCACGTATTCCTTACATATTGATATTTATGCACGTATTCCTTTACACATTGATATTTGTGCACGTATTCATTTACATATTCACATTTGTGCACGTTCTCATTTACATACTTATGCATATTCAAATTGTACCTACCTTGATATGCTGATTTTGATAGAACTGGGAGCCGCATGATGTCTTTTGAAAAACTGAAACTATTTTAAAGAGCGGATTCTCCCTTTTACTTATAGTACGACCTGATGCACATATTACCTCGCATTGACTTACTCATTGGTTTTGGACTTCATGTGATTTCTGGTTTTGAGGATCGTGGGGCTATTTAAGAAATTATGCACTATTTGAAAAACCCGGTCCCTCTTGATATGATATTTTGGTGCATCCACCACGCGTTTTCTCGGTTCTGAGACGTGTGTTTGAAACCCGATTCGAGGAGTTAGATGACCCGTTTGCGGGTTCGTGGTGGACCCGGTATGGTTTCCCGAGGCGAGAAATGTTTTTCGTGGAGTAGACGATGAGCCTGGCAGGGTGGCGAGTACCTACCGGTGATTGGTTGGACCTGGCGGTTATCCGGAGGATGCTGACCAGAGTCGTTAGATGGATACGGGGTGACCCGTACTGCTGGGGCCGAGGGCCGATACCGCAGACGGAGCCCGTGGGCTGATCCGGATTGACGGAGCCCGATATATGAGGATTTGCGTGTCGATGCTGGACACGAGTATTTATGATATTTGAGTGTCGATGTTGGGCATTCATGATTCTTTGAGATTTACAAGATTCGAAGGCCGAGGAGAGTGCCGGTGCCTGAGTTTTATTGGGATTTGGGGTGCAGTGTTGGGCACCGATTATTTTTCCACGTTGACATTCCGTGTAGATGTTATTTCATCCCAGGCTCAGCATTCATTAATATGTATCTCATCCTGTAGTTATTTTACTTGACAGCGCACTTACATGATTATTACACATACTGCTTATTGCATATAGATATTATCTGCTGGTATATGAAAGAGTAGCGTAGTACGTGCATGCTCGCGATTACCTTTATATGTTATCTACTATTCACGAGTTGGCAACTCACTCCCGTTGTGCCATAGTATTTGCAGTTTGCCCCTCAGAGTAGTCGCGATAGGCTGCTTTCTTGTATCTTTTTGTCTACGAATACCACTACAGTTGGAGTGTGAGCTGTTTTGCCGATAGGTGGGTTGCGGTATTCCGGTTGTTTACATTGTACACACTTTTGTATCCAGTACTCTCCATCTACTGTTTATGTATTGACTTAGAGACCAGTGTGAGGACGATGATGTATATTATTTGTATTCTGGTGTCGAGCTCATGGGAGCCGACTTTTATTTATATGCAGCTTTAGTATTCTGTGATGTTTTTACTTATTGCTCATTTCTTCACTACGGTGTCGTATATTACTCTTGTGGTGATGGTTTCCGCCGTTGGGCGTGATTGCTCCCGTTTGGGGATGCTTTATTTCATTGTATATCATTTTTACTCATATCTTGTTTTGTACCCGATTTCGGGGTTAGTTTTTACAAAGGAAATGATGCCAAAATTTTTAAGATAATAACTTAAACTTTAAAGATTGTTATTAACTAATTAAGGTTTTCCAAATGTTTTAAACAAATGGTTTCAACACTCACTACTTTTAAATGGTTTTGATTTCTAGGTTCGGCTTACTTAGTTGCGTTACGCCTGTAGACGTTGCGTGGTTAAGTGCCGGTCACGAGTCGAATTTCGGGTCGTGACAAATTTGGTATCAGAGCGTAGGTTTTACCTTTCGGAGTGTAGGATGACCCTGGTATGATGGAGTAGGTAGCTGAAGCAGAGTGGCGTAGCGTGTGTATGTTCCGCGGCATACTCACGATACGGTACTCCGCCTAAGCGACCTTAAGACTTATTGATTTAAATTCCTTCATGAGTATATACATTCTTGCGATTCGATTTCCGTACCCTTATCGAATCCTATTTTCCTTTCAGCCATTATGCCGCCAAAGACTACGAGGGCACAGAGAGCGGCCGCGAGGGCCGAGATTCTGTGATGTTTTTACTTATTGCTCATTTCTTCACTACGGTGTCGTATATTACTCTTGTGGTGATGGTTTCCGCCGTTGGGCGTGATTGCTCCCGTTTGGGGATGCTTTATTTCATTGTATATCATTTTTACTCATATCTTGTTTTGTACCCGATTTCGGGGTTAGTTTTTACAAAGGAAATGATGCCAAAATTTTTAAGATAATAACTTAAACTTTAAAGATTGTTATTAACTAATTAAGGTTTTCCAAATGTTTTAAACAAATGGTTTCAACACTCACTACTTTTAAATGGTTTTGATTTCTAGGTTCGGCTTACTTAGTTGCGTTACGCCTGTAGACGTTGCGTGGTTAAGTGCCGGTCACGAGTCGAATTTCGGGTCGTGACAAATTTGGTATCAGAGCGTAGGTTTTACCTTTCGGAGTGTAGGATGACCCTGGTATGATGGAGTAGGTAGCTGAAGCAGAGTGGCGTAGCGTGTGTATGTTCCGCGGCATACTCACGATACGGTACTCCGCCTAAGCGACCTTAAGACTTATTGATTTAAATTCCTTCATGAGTATATACATTCTTGCGATTCGATTTCCGTACCCTTATCGAATCCTATTTTCCTTTCAGCCATTATGCCGCCAAAGACTACGAGGGCACAGAGAGCGGCCGCGAGGGCCGAGATTCGAGTTGACTCGTCCGAGACGAGGACTGATCCGGGTAGTACACCGTTTGTGCCTGAGCATGCTGTTCCTCCCATGGCATATCAGATCGCCATGTTAGGGGCTGGTATGCAGGAGATGCGCCAGACGGTGGGATCCAGTATGCAGGAGATGCGCCAGATGATGGGATCACTAGTTGAGACACTTCGAGCGCAGCGACCAGAGGTAGTTCCACCCGTTGCAGGGACCGTGATGGTACCCACAGTACAGGCAGTTGCCCCTGCAGCTACAGAGGTCATCTCAGTATCGCTATCAGAGTTTATAAGGATGAAGCCTCTGGTCTTCACAGGCACCGATGCAGCCGAGGACCCACAGTCTTTCATTGATAGGATAGCTCGGATATGTCGTTCACTTAGATGTGAAGATGCGAGATGGGTAGAGTTCGCGAGCTTTTGCCTGGAAGGTCTTGGGCAGAAATGGTGCGAATCGGTCGAGAAGGGTAGAGCAGCAGGTCTTCCTCCTATGACCTGGACAGAGTTCGTGACGATATTCCTTGCCCGCTTCCTTCCACTGAGTGTCAGAGATGCTAGAGCACGCAGGTTCGAGTCCTTACATCAGACTCCGGAGATGTCAGTGGCAGAGTATGATGTGTTGTTCACAGAGCTATCAGTTTATGCTCCGTACCTGGTGGCTACTGAGGAGATGCGAGTCAAGAGATTTGTCCGAGGCTTGCTTACACCACTGTTCCTTGCGATCAGCGCACAACATTACGAGACATATGCAGCAGCTATAGATGCCGCCTTATTAGTCGAGGAGCGCCTTGTGAGACTTCAGTAGTTCCAGGGCCGAAGAGAGTTCGCACTGGTATATCAGCACAGAGACAGACATTCAGACGCCGCGACAGGTTTCGTCCAGGTACGAGGAGGGGCAGAGATTCGAGACGAGGCCAGATGTTTAGTTCGTATCCACGGGAGAGTCAGCAGTCGTCGCAGGGCTGCTTTAGGTGCGGCAGCCTACTTCACCTCGTTAGAGATTGTCCTGAGATACACCGGAGGGAGGCAGCAGTACCGCATGTCGCATTGCCACCTTCACCACCCCAGAGGGCGTTGCCTATAGTACCTACTGTTGCTCCGCGTCAGACCCATGCACAGAGAGGTTGTGGTCGCGGAGGATTTGCTCATAGAGGACGAGGTGACCGAGGCAGAGGACGGCCAGCGGCCGGCAGGGGACAGTTAGTCACAGGTGGAGGACAAGCGCGAGTTTTTGCTTTGACGCATCAGGATGCGCAGGCGTCCAATGCGGTGGTCTCAGGTATCCTTCCAGTATGTTCTGTTGATGCACACGTATTGTTCGATCCCGGATCCACGCACTCGTACGTATCCACACACTTTGTGCCGTGTTTGGGTAGAGAGTCCGGTTTGCGTGATCAGCCGCTTGTTGTGACCACTCCTGTGGGAGAGTCGTTTGTTGCTAGACACGTGTTCCGATCCTGTATCGTCCGTATTGGCGAGAGAGAGAGAGTTGTCTGTCGATTCGATCCTTCTTGAGATGTTGGACTTCGACGTTCTTCTGGGCATGGATTGGTTAGCCACGTGCTATGCGTCTGTGGACTGCCGTAAGAAGACAGTTAGATTTTGTTTTCCCGGCGAGTCGACTTTTGTTGTGCCGGGGGACCGAGGTGCCGCCCTTCACAGTTTGATTTCTTCTTTTCATGCTGGACAGCTTTTGAGGAATGGATGTTATGGATTTCTCGCCTATGTTTGCGATACTAGGGCTACAGATGTTCCGTTGGATCAGGTTCCGGTTGTTAGCGAGTTCCTTGATGTGTTCCCTGATGAGCTTTCTGGGCTACCGCCTGAGCGTGATATTTATTTTTGTATTGATTTGGTTCCTGGCGCGGGGCCTATTTCTATACCGCCTTATCGGATGGCCCCGGCGGAACTTAGAGAATTGAGGGTCAGTTGCAAGATTTGCTGGATAAGGGACTTATTCGACCCATTGTTTCTCCTTGGGGTGCTCCGGTCCTGTTTGTCAAGAAGAAGGACGGCAGTTTGAGTTTTTGTATCGACTACCACCAGCTGAACATGGTTACAGTGCGGAACAGATATCCTTTGCCGCGCATCGACGATTTTTTTGACCAGCTTCAGGGGGCAGGATACTTTTCGAGGATCGATCTACGATCAGACTACCATCAGCTGCGGGTTCGACAGGAGAACATTCCGAGGACAGCTTTCCGCACGCGCTACGGCCATTATGAGTTTTTGGTGATGTCGTTCAGACTCACCAATGCGCCAGAAGCATTCATGGACTTGATGAACCGAATTTTCCGGCCGTATCTTGATCTGTTCATCATAGTATTCATTGATGATATCTTGGTGTATTCCCGGAGTAGAGAGGAGCACGAGCAGCACCTGCGGATTACACTGCAGACCTTGAGGGAGCACCAGCTTTTCGCAAAATTCTCCAAGTGTGCATTCTGGCTGGACAGCGTAGACTTCTTGGGTCACGTGATTACACGAGACAGTATATGTGTGGACCCGAGGAAGATTGAGACCGTTCAGCATTGGCCCAGACCCACATCAGTTACGGAGATTCGCAGCTTCTTTGGGTTGGCCGGTTACTACAGGCGATTTGTGCATGACTTCTCCCGTATTGCTACACATTTGACCGGGTTGACCCGGAAGGGAGTTCCTTTCGATTGGACGGAGGAGTGTGAGCACAGTTTTCAGCAGCTATGGACTCTACTGACTACGGCGCCAGTGTTATCGGTGCCTTCAGGATCAGGCGGATTTGTGGTCTATTGTGATGCTTCTCGAGTGGGGCTAGGGTGCGTATTGATGCAGCATGACAGGGTGATCGCGTATGCTTCGTGACAATTGAAGAAACATAAACAGAACTACCCCACTCACGATTTGGAGATGGCTGCAGTGGTCTTTGCACTTAAGATCTAGCGACATTACTTATACGGCGAGTCGTGCCAGATATTCACTAATCACAAGAGCTTAAAGTATATATTTTAGCAGCGAAACCTGAACCTGAGACAGTGCCGATGGATGGAGTTAGTGAAGGACTACGACTGCGAGATCTTGTATCACCCGGGCAAGGGAAATGTAGTAGCTGATGCTTTGAGTAGGAGGCCCGGGGGTAGTCTATCTTGTTTGAGCGCAGTGCAGAGGCAGTCGTCAACAGATTGGCAGATTTTATGCGACAACCGAGTACAGTTCGAGTTCACGCCGATCAGAGGACAGTTTGCGCATGTTCATGCATGCCCACAGTTGCTTGACCGTATACATGAGGCACGACACAGTGATGACCGATGTTCAGAGATCAGGGCACAGATTGGACAGGGCAGATTTTCCGAGTTCGTGATCGATGACCGGGGGATACTTCGATTTGGGACTAGACTGTGCGTACCAGATGCTGAGGGACTGCGGCGTGACATTCTTGAGGAGGCACATCGATCGGTGTACAGTGTTCATCCAGGTTCCACCAAGATGTACCATGACATTAGAGATATTTACTGGTGGGACAGAATGAAGAGGGACATCGTAGACGACGTGTCGAGATGCCTGACTTGTCAGCAAGTCAAGGCCGAGCACCAGAGGCCCGCGGGAGAGCTACAGCCGTTACCCATTCCGGAGTGGAAATGGGAACAGATTTCTATGGACTTCATTGTGGGTCTACCCCGGACAAGTCGAGGGTATGACTACATCTGGGTGATCTTGGATCGTTTGACAAAAGCGGCTCACTTCCTACCAGTGAAGACGACTTTCGGATTTGCTCAGTATGCCCAGATATACATCGATGAGATTGTACGACTGTATGGAGTTCCGACGTGTATCGTGTCCGACAGAGGCACCCAGTTTACCAGCCGACTATGGCAGAGGCTTCAGGAGGCTTTGGGCACCCGCTTGAGTTTCAGTACAGCATTTCATCCGCAGACTGACGGACAGTCAGAGCGGACTATTCAGACTCTCAAGGACATGCTCAGAACATGCGTATTAGACTTCGGAGGTAGCTGGGATCATCATTTACCCTTAGTAGATTTCTCCTACAACAACAGCTACCAGGAGACCATCCAGATGGCACCATTTGAGGCTCTTTATGGGAGGAGATGCAGATCGCCCGCCCGTTGGACAGAGCTCAGTGAGAGCAGTATCTTAGGGCCACAGATTGTTGAGGAGACGACCGCAAAGATCCAGTTGATTCGCGATAGGATGAGAGCAGCCCAGAGTAGGCAGAGATCTTATGCGGACCGTCGTCGGCGCAGACTTGAGTTTTTTGTTGGTGATCATGTTTTCTTGAGGTTCTCCCCAATGAAAGGTGTGATGAGATTTGGGAAGAAGGGGAAGCTTAGTCCCTGATATGTGGGCCCCTTCGAGATCCTCGAGCGTGTTGGTGCGGTTGCGTATCGGTTAGCCCTTCCGCCCAGTTTTCCAGATGTGCACCCCGTATTTCATGTTTCAATGCTTCGCAAGTATCTTCATGATCCTTCGCATGCGATTCAGCACCCGACGATCCAGCTTGAGCATGACCTTTCCTATGCAGGGAAGCCAGTGGTCATCTTGGATCGACAAGTGAAGAAATTGAGGTCGAAAGAAATACCGTCCGTCAATGTACTTTGGCGTAGTCCGAGCAGCGAGGAGGTCACTTGGGAGACCGAGAGCGAGATGAGGAAGAATTATCCCCATCTTTTTGAAGGTACGCGTAGTTAGATTTTTAAATTGGAAACCAAATTTCTTTAAGGGGGGTAGATTGTAACACTTTGAGTTTCATTAGGAATGTTTTCGCGTTAATTAGCAATTATGCGTGTTTTTCATAAAACCCGAATATCTTATTTTCTTTCTTGACTAGTGATAATCGTGTTGAATAGTGTTATATCTATATCTATATATATATTTAGGGTTATTATTTATAATTTGGTCGTGTTTACCCTAATTGGGAATTTTTGTATTAGTATACACATGCACACTTAGCACACTTTTGGACTTAGGTCAAAAAGTGTTCTCATGTTAACCCTTTGCATTTTCTTGCATGGATTTAATTATCCCCAACAATTTTAAAATGTCAAAACCTTTTTTATTTTAAAAAATTTAAATAGGAAATGAAGGTATGGTGGGTAGGTGAAGAAGTTGACCTTTTTGGACCATTTTCCTCTCTCTCTTTTCTCTCTTCTTCTCCTTTCAGAATTCCTGCAGAGGAGCTACAGAGAAACCACCATTTTCTTCAGCTTCTCTTCTCTTTTCACTTCTCTTTTGATTCTTGTACAAACCCTACACAAAACAACCCATTTTCTTCACAAAAACCTTGGAAAAATGACCTTTTGAGGTGTTTGGGGGCAAGTCTGTACACTTGAGGAAAGAACTGGAAATTTTGGATCTCTCTAAGGCTTTTGGGAGGTATTAAACTCACACTTAACACCCTAATTCATATCTTATAGTATTTTTAGCTAAAAATCGTGTTTTTGTGCGTTTTTGGTGCTAATGAGGGGATATTGTGATGTATATGTTAAATTGGCATTTTTATGGCTTGGTTAATTCATTTAAGTGCTATTAGAGCTATTTGAACCAGGTTTTCTTTCAGTTTGCACTAAAATACCCTAAAGTATCGATTTAGTGCTTAAATGTTGTTTTTAACTTGGGTTTTTGTTCTGTGAAATCTGCTTGTACCCCGATTGCTTCAGTTAAAAATTATAATTACTGGAGCATACACGGTAGGGATAGAGTACACACACAAAACCCGGGAGCCCAGCTCCCTACCCAGACCGCCGAAAAATGTGTTCTGGCCGTAATTTACGGCCAGATGGGTGAATTGTGGGTTGGGGTTTGGGTGATAGGTGTCTGCTGCTATGTGGAGTCTTATGGTATATATAGTTTTGTAAAACTTTTACTGTATAAAAATCAGGGATATATTACCTATTTCTCGTATTTTAAAACTTCGCGACACGTGTGATATGTGTGTGAGTTTGGGGTTTGCTGTGTATCGCGACGCGTCGGGGTAGCTTCAGGCGCGTAGTCACACGTTTTAGCGTATCGCGCACACGCGCGCTTGGTTCGCGACAAGGGTTTCTAGTTTGACTTTAATGTCGCGTTTTTGTAGATTCGAGCTTATGTGTGGTATTCTGTGAAATTCTAGGTGCGCAGGCGAGTACGACGGACGCCGCGAAGAAGGGGAAACAAGTCGTCGGCTACACTTAGCGCAAGACTACTGTGAGTAGATTTAACATCTAGGGGGAAATCGCCCGCATGGCGTTATGCGTCAGGGATGATAGGACCTTATAGCCACATATTGCATTTACCTACATTGACTGTTCATGGATACTGTTGTTGCATACCGCATTCCCTGCTATATGTATATGAACTTAGAATTGATAGAACACGGCACTGTTGCTAACGGTTCATGTTGCACGAGCATAAATTTGCATGTTACACACACACTGTTAGTAACTGCCGTGATACTCACACTGTAGAATTGCCATGATCATTATACTGTAGTTCATTTTACATATTGATACTTGTGCATGTATTCCTCTACAAATTGATACTTGTGCACGTATTCCTTGACATATTGATACTTGTGCACGTACTCCTTTACACATTGATACTCGTGCACGTATTCCTTTACATATTGATACTTGTGCACGTATTCCTCTACACATTGATACTTGTGCATGTATTCCTTTACACATTGATACTCGTGCACATATTCCTTTACATATTGATACTTGTGCACGCATTCCTCTACACATTGATACTTGTGCACGTATTCCTTTACATATTGATACTTGTGCACATATTCCTTTACATATTGATACTTGTGCACTTATTGGTAGAGTTTTTGCGTGCTAAGTTTATTACCGCAATCAAGACGGTTTCGCTTGTAGCTAGCCGGTTGAGTACGGGTCGTCCGCAGGGAGATGAGAATCTTTTTCTATGTGCTTTAACGAGTTAAGTCCAAAAGTCCAAATTTGTTTGTGATTAACTATGTGTTAAAATGATATGTAAAGAGAGCTTGTTAGGGTTAGGATTAGGTTAGTTTGAGTTAGGAGTCGCTCACTTCTTTCGTTGCCACTCTTAATATCAGTGTTACGGTAATCGGCAACAACGGGGATTAGCACGACTAGGAAGGAACTTGCGAGTATAAGCTAGGCTTTCCAACGCATATGTTCTTCCTTTTGGTGCTTGTCCGTCCGTTCTTGGCTCTTAGCCTTAACCTCCGGTTAATTCAACCACAACCGGTCTCACCACGGAATCGCCGCTATCATGTAGGATAGGGTGCCGTAGGGAGAGGATTGTGGTTCAATTAACGGGAGTTCGATTTAAGATGTTGGGCAAGGAAAGAGTGAGAGAGATTTCCTTCTCTCAAACTTCCCTTATCCTACCCTAACAAGTATGGAAACTACTCACCCATTACAAGAAAAACGAAAAATAAAACAAAGGAGGAAGATAGAAAGAAGGAGATTAGAAGATAACAACTAGCTATTTGCGACCTCACCTTAGCAAGGATCAAACGTAAGTATCATGGTTGTTTAAGGATAAAGGAAAAGAGAATAAGAAAGAAACAGCAATAAATAACAACAATTAAATTATCAATTGAAGATTACAAGCAATTAACATAACAAGAGCAAGACAAGTATAATAACAAAAAGAACTTCTTTATTCATCATTCTTCACTCACAAAAGCTCACTACAAGTTTTTTAATGGAGAAGAGATGAGAAGAGGAAGAAGAACAACAAGTATTCTAAAACCTAAAAATACAAGATTAAGCATCCTTGGCTTTGGCAAGTTCTGGACTATTTATAGGCAGGCAACAGAAATTCTAGGGCAACATTCTGGACCCATGTGAAAAGACCAATCTGCCCTCAAAAAACCATCAACTGCGGCGCCTGTACGGCCACGGAACCGCGGCCTAGACCCCCTATTGGCCGCGGATCCGCGGCCGTATGGTGGAGTTGAAGCATGGGATTTTTTGTACTCACCTGGTCTTCTATGCCCATGAGTCTGGTATATGTGTTTTCTCATATTTTTTTCACGATTTTTCCAGAATTTCTGTTGAACAAAAAGGTGATGAATGCGGATCTTTTTGTCATGAATTCCTCGAGCTCCGCGTAGATTTCTTGGATCTTGTGTTGCCATTGAGCCTTGTGCATGAAAATGACATTGATTTGCCATTTTGTCTTTTAAACTGGTGTGCGGCAACATACGGAGAGAGAGCGGAGACCCGTGTTTTATCTGTGGTTGGCAGGAACCCGGGTTTTGTCGTGTTTTCCATGAATTTCACCGTTTAGAGCCGAGAACCTGTATCCTGCAATTGACTAGCAAACACGGCTCAAGAGTACCTACCGATATGCAATGCGATAAAAATTGGGCGGTATGAAAATGCAAAAATCTGATATGAACAAATACCCCCAAACTTATCATTTGCTCGTCCCGAGCAAAGCCAATTTATTCACAAAAAAATTCCTAACCTCACTTTCGCAGGGAACGCTATTGCACTGAGCATATGCAACAAGCCCTTAAACCTCTAGGTGTCCCTAGTAGGAGGAGTGTTGTCTCCTGAGGGTTTTCAGCGGATACTACCCACAAAATCCGGTCAAGCTAGTTTTGCAAAATAACTATGATTCAAACCCTAAAGTTTTGTTTCAGAAAATAACAATTCTATGATCCTAAGTCTAGATCATCGAACCTTTATTTTTCACTTCTCGCTTCTTATTTAACTTAAGATTTTATATGTCTTTACGTGCAGTGTAAATAGTGTCGTTAAGTTCCAGAAGGATCGATTAAAGTCATCATGTCACACAATAAAGCCTGGATAACAATTTTAAAAGGATCACATAAGTTTTATAAAGAGTTAAGTATTTTTCAAGTTTCGTTTTCCAGTAAGGTTTCAACTTCAGAATTTCTATCTTCCTTAATAGGAAACTAGGTCTTATTTTTTACTCCACCTTTTTCTTGTTTTCATTTCATACACACCTCTGTGAACGTGCAATAGTCTTTATCATAGAATAAAACCTTCATATCTCCGCTAGAAATATATTTTTATAAATACCTGTCTTTTGTCAAGATTATTCTCACACAAAGAACCGTTAGGAATTTTAACTCGGAGAGAACACTTGCTTGACTTTGTTTTAATCTGGACTTTCTAGGCTTCTTAGCGAGCTTTGGGCCAATGCACCCAAACCAGTTGATTTTAGGGCATTAGGTGTAGAAACACCCGAGCGGACTTAATTACTCAAGTTACCTAGGTCCAAAAACAAAAGACAGTTTGGCGTGAAAATCATGATGATTTAATACGAACGGAGATATAACCGGCAGTTCAATTATTTTTTTGGATAAAAGACGTGTTTAGTGGGTTCGGTGTGTAATCATTCCAATCAAGTTCCAGATGGGTTATTTTTCAGACTTAGTTCCAATTAAGGCATCAATAACATTCATTCATATTCACTTTACTTCATAAACTATTCTTGGCATTACTTATTTCAGAACAAACCTATTTGATCCTCAGAAAATCATTTATCTATTTTAAAAGTTTTTAGACATAAAAGACTTGTCATCTAATTTCCAAAACTCACGACACGTGTAGTGTGATGTAAAGACGTATATCAGCTATAGTTAACTTCAAAGGAGAGTTATCTTTTATGTTTTCAAAATCTAAACATAAGATTTAGTTATTCTTATTTTATCAAACAAAACCGTCGAAATGTTGAATCAGAGTACTCCCACTAGCTAACTTGACAGAAAAGTTTTTATGTTTTTAGAAAATTTTCTGATTTTTATGGATTTTTATGGATTTTAATATGCAGATGCAAAATATACATATGAATGCGAAGGTTAGAATTGCGTACCGAGCATACCCCCAAACTTAAACTGGACAGTGTCCTCACTGTCATCGCATGAAGAGATCATTTGAAGGGTCAAAATTGTCGGTTAGATATACAAAAATATTTTTTATGTTTTTTTGTTTTTAAAGAGTAAAGAAAAAGGAAAAGAATATCCACAAATAAAAAAAAGGTATATACATACCCCCAAACTTATTTGGAACAGTGTCCACTGTTCTTGGCTAGCTAACCGAAGTTTGGTGGTAGGCAGAGGAAGATTATGCAGGGTAAACCGGCTCCTGTAAGACCAGGAGCTCCTCTGTTGGTTCGGCGCTAAGGTACGGTTTTAGTCGGTGTCCGTTCACTTTGAAAAATGAACCGTCCTTTGGATTCTCCAAATCCACATCGCCCTGCGGATACTCATTCCGCACAAAATATGACCCTTTCCAGCGAGATCTGAGCTTTCCTGGATGGAAGTGTAGCCGGGTGTCGTAAAGCAGTACCTGCTGACCAGGTACGAAGGTTTTGCGCAAAAGGTGTTTATCGTGAAACACCTTCATTCGGTTCTTAACGACAACCGCATTATCGTAAGCCTCATCCCTAAGCTCGCTTAATTCGTTCAACTGCAGCTTCCGATGGCTGCCCGCATCTTCGAGAGACAGATTCAGCTCCTTTATCGCCCAAAATGCGTGATGCTCTATTTCGACAGGTAGGTGGTAAGCATTTTCGTACACAAGCCGATAGGGAGACATGCCAAGATCGGTCTTATAAGCGGTTCGAAATGCCCAAAGGGCATCAGTGAGTTTCAGCGACCAATCCTTACGGTTCTTGGAAACCGTCTTCTCCAGTATCTGCTTGATTTGCCGATTTGAAACTTCGGCTTGCCCACAGGTCTGGGGGTGGTAGGGCGTAGATAGCTTATGATTAATGGAATATTTCCACATCAAGGCCTCGAAAGTCTTATTGCAGAAATGAGTTCCATTGTCCCTAATGATCGCTCGGGGGTGCCTAAACCAGGAGAAAATGTTTTCTTTAAGAAGCCTAACGAAAACCTTGTTGTCGTTAGTCTGGCTGGGCACACCCTCGACCCACTTAGAGACGTAATCAACAGCGAGAAGGATGTATAAGTACCCGAAAGAGCTGGGAAACGGCCCCATGAAATCTATCCCCTAAACGTCAAAAATCTCCACAACCAAGATTGGTTGGAGTGGCATCTCGTTCCTCCGGGATATCCGGCCCAAGTGTTGGCACCGGGAGCAAGTCTTGCAATAGTCATGAGCGTCTTTGAAGAGTTGTGGCCAGTAGAAACCACATTGCAAGATCTTCTCAGCTGTCTTTTTGGGGCCAAAATGCCTGCCACATGCTTGATCGTGGCAAAATGACAGCACACTCTTGAATTCCTCGTCAGGGACACACCGACGAATAATCTGGTCAGGACAGTACTTGAACAGATAGGGTTCGTCCCAGTAAAAGTGTTTTACTTGGGATAAGAAGCGAAGTCTGTCCTGACTTGACCATTCAGTCGGTAGTAATCCTATGGCCAAATAGTTCACAATATCTGCGAACCAGGGTTCGCAAGATACGGTCAAGAGCTGTTCATCCGGGAAAACGTCGTTGATCGGAATATGAAGCGAAGGCGAAGAAGGAAGTCGTGAGAGATGGTCGGCAACTACGTTTTCACATCCTCTTTTGTCCTTAATGACAAGGTCAAACTCTTGAAGCAAGAGGATCCAACGTATTAGCCGAGATTTTGCATCTTTCTTTGCAAAAAGATGGCGCAGAGCAGAATGGCCTGTGTAGACAATGACTGGAGAGTCGATGAGGTAGGGCCTGAACTTTTCTAAAGCAAATACAACAGCTAAGAATTCCTTCTCAGTTGTTGTATAATTAAGTTGGGCGTCGTTCAGGTTCGGCTAGCATAATAGATTACGTGCGGCATCTTGTTGATGTGTTGTCCAAGGACAGCACCAATGGCATAGTCGGATGTGTCGCACATAATCTCAAATGGGTGCGTCCAGTCAGGTGAAGAAAGAACGGGAGCAGAAGTGAGTTAGCTTTTTAATGACTCGAACGCAGTCACACAGCTCGAGTTGAAGTCGAATGGCGTGTCCTTTGTCAGCAAAAGAGTCAAGGGCCTAGCAATCTTGCTAAAGTCCTTGATGAACCGTCTATAGAAACCGGCATGGCCAAGGAAGGCTCGGATGTCTCTGACGTATCTGGGAGGAGGGAGATTGGAAATGACCTCAATCTTCACTTTGTCAACCACTATGCCATTTTGCGAAATGATATGTTCTAAAACAACACCCTCGCACACCATGAAGTGGCACTTCTCCCAATTCAAAGTGAGGTTCTTGTCCTTACATCGGGTAAGGACAGCGTCAAGATGCAGCAAACACTCGTTGAAGGAATCGCCGAAGATGGAGAAATCGTCCATGAAGATCTCCAGAAATTTTTCACCATGTCTGAGAAGATTCCCATCATACACCGCTGGAAGGTAGCGGGAGCATTGCATAACCCAAAGGGCATGCGACGATATGCAAACGTGCCGAAAGGACAAGTGAATGTGGTCTTGTCCTGGTATTTTTCGGCGATGGGAATCTGATTATAGCCTGAGTAGCCATCAAGAAAGCAGTAGTACTCGTGTCCGGCCAATCGTTCAAGCATTTGGTCAATGAAAGGTAGCGGAAAGTGGTCCTTCCGCGTTGCGGCGTTGTGTTTTTTGTAATCGATGCATACTCGCCACCCAGTTTGGGTGCGAGTAGGGATTAACTCATTCGCCTCGTTAGTGATGACCATTATACCTGATTTCTTGGGGACAACGTGAATGGGGCTAACCCACTGGCTATCAGAGATAGGGTAAATTATACCACTATCCAGACATTTTACGATCTCCTTCTTCACAGCCTCCTTCATGACTGGGTTGAGTCGCCTTTGTGGATCTCTGGCTGGTTTGGCATCATCCATCAGATGAATGTGATGTTCAACAATCAGGGGACTAATCCCCTTAATGTCCGCCATGGACCAGCCAAAAGCTTGCCTATTGCTGTGCAAGACCGCAAGAAGGGCTTTCTCTTACTCTGGAGCCAGAGAAGCCGAGATGATGACAGGGATGGTCTCGTTCTCACCCAAGTAAGCGTACTTAAGGTGAGACGGCAAAGGCTTGAGTTTGAGCGTTGGAGGTGAAATGATTGAAGGCAAGACTGGTGAAAAGGTCTCGAACTCGAAGGATTCCAGCAAAGGTTCAAAACGAGTGTAAGCGACTGAGTTGGATGGTTCAGGTAACTCATCCGGAAATTCGAAGGATTCAAACTCGGGTGGAGAGTGGCTAAGATTGTTCGAGAAAGTGAAACACTCGTAGTCGTTGCAGGGCGCAGAAACAGCAGCAGGTTCGAAGATGAACGCACTAGTGGCGTTAAGGTTATCGTGATCGAACAAAAACTCCTCGAATTCACACTCTTCAGGGGTGATCTCCTGGATTGAGCAAACGTCCAGTAAATGAGCATTAGGTTCGGAGGGCTGATTCGCCAACCTAAAAATGTTGAGTTCAATTGTCTTGTTTCCAAAAGAGAGGTTCATCGAACCATTGCGACAATTGATCACAACATTTGAGGTTGCAAAGAATGGGCGACCGAGTATCACTGGAATTTGATTCCGGGGGTTAGCTACAGGCTGTGTGTCTAATACAATGAAGTCAATGGGGAATATGAAGTCCCCAACTTTGATTAACACATCTTTTAGCTCACCCCTAGGATGGGTGATCGATCGATCGGCCATTTGGAGAGTACAGTGTGTGGTTTTCAGCTCTCCTACGCCTAATTGCTCGTATACTGAGTACGGAAGCAGGTTAACACTGGCACCAAGTTCTAATAGTGCGCGGTTGATGTTCTTATCCCCAATTGTAATAGAAATCGTAGGACAGCCAGGGTCCTTCCGTTTTTGTGGTAAAGATTGGGTAAGAGCTTCACTCACAGCACTAGCCAAGAAAACTTTCTTGGGTACCTGAGACTTCCTCTTTTTCGTGCACAAGTCCTTTAAGATTTTCGCGTAGGAAGGGACTTGTTGGACAGCATCTAAAAGATGAATGTTAATGTTAACCTGCTTAAATAACTCTAGAATCTTCTCCATTTGTGGATTTTGTTTATTGGATCTCAACCGGTTTGGAAATGAAATGTTTTTAAAATTAGTTGAGTCCAATGCCTGTGGAGGAGATTGTGGAGCTGGAGCGGATCCCAGAACTGGAGTTTTCGTGGAGTGGGAAGTGGGTCCGTTCAGAGCAGAAGAAGAAGAAGGAGAGCCTTTTGAAGAATGGAGAATAGGCTCAGAAGACGAAGAAGCAGAAGAAGAAGAAGAAGAAGAAGAAGAAGGAGAAGAAGAAGAAGTGGCCGGGGTGTCATCGTCGATCCGTGTGCCAATGTTGTTTTGCAGCCTCCTTCCCGATCTCAATGTAGTCACGGCACTCACATTATGGTTCTGTTGTTCAAGAGCAACATGTACATTATGTGGGTGACCGGGATTTAGGAGTGGTTGAGATGGGAGCTTCCCCTTTTCTCGCTCGCTTAACGCCGCATTCAGCTGTGCAATCTGGGCTTCGATGGTCTTGATGCTTTGCCCGTGTGCAGCAGTTTGTTGTACCAAAGACTGAATGGACGACTGGATGTTGGCGGTGGATTGTGTCGATTGTTTAACGAACGCCTCCAGACTTCGTTCTAGCGAGGGAACCTTATCGTTGTTTGACGGAACAAAGTTGTTTGGTGGAAAAGAATTGTTGGATGCAAAGTTGTTCGTCTGATTTTGAAAAGGTTGGGGTTGGAAGGGCTGCTGAAACTGATGTTGAGTTTGTTGTTGCGCTTGTTGTTGCGGAGGAGGTGGCCTCTGGAAATTATTGCCTTGGAATTGATTCTGATTCTGATTCCAGGCGAAATTGGGGTGGTTCCTCCAACCGGGATTGTAGGTGGAAGAGTATGGATCATTCCTCGGTCTTTGCTGAAATGCAGCATTAACCTGATCTGTCCTTGAGATGGTGGATTGTAAGGACACTCTTCGGTCAAGTAAGTAGGATCGGAACAACAAGCGCAAATGGTACGAAGGGGAAGAACAGGGGTAGGAGCAGGAGAAGAAAATTTGCTCTCTATCGCTTCAAGCTTTCTCGTTATTGCAGCCATTTCAGCTTTCATCGCAATAGAGACATCAAGTTGGTGAATTCCTACCCTAGACTGACCGGTAGAAGTGGAGGTAGAAGAAGAAGAAGTCGGTCTGGTTCTCTCCCAGTGTAGTGTTTTCTCCGCAAGGTCGTCGAAGAATTGCCACGCTTCCTCGTCAGATTTCGATAGGAAGTGGCCCTGACAAATGGTTTCCAACAACTTCTTGGTTGCTGGGTTCATGCCCTCATATAAGGTTTGGCAAAGTTGCCATCTCTCGATACCATGGTGAGGACACTGAACAAGAAGGTCTTTATACCGGTCAAAGCACTTCCAGAAGGGTTTAGAAGGAAGCTGAGAGAATTGGTTGATTTCGTTACGGATCCTTGCAGTTTTATGATTCAGATAAAATTTCTTGAGAAACGCTTTTACAAACTCGTCCCAACTGGTTATGGAGTGGGAAGCAGTGCTATACAGCCATTTTTCAGCAAGATCGCATAAAGTGAACGGAATGACCCATAGCCGTATAGCATCGTCCGACAGCTGGGTGGTTTTCATCATGGCACAAACATTTTGGAACTTATTGAAGAAGATATAGGCATCTTCAGATTCAAGCCCATGAAATCGCGAAAGCATGTTGATGAAGTGGGGCTTAATTTCAATGTTATCCCCATTGGCCGGTGGAAGAGAAAGACAGGTGGGAAGTGCAGAACGGGTGGGATAGAAACGATCCTGGAGCGCGATTCGCTGCGGCGCTACAACAGGTGGTGGTGGTGGGTTAGTTGCCTCCATAGGAGGTGGAGTCAATCCCGGGGGAGTCAAAGAGATGTTTGGATTAAATCCTGACATCGCGGAAGAAGAGGTTAGTGATGGTGAAGGTGAAGATGTATGAACAGAATTCCGGTCAACGTCGGTGTTGGCCGGCAAAGGTAAGGGTGAAAGAGGCGTGGACGGAGTTTCGACGTCTGAGTCGATCGCGTAGTCGGTAGCGACTAATGTAACGCGGACTAGGCGGGCGCTAGTGTCCCGAGTCCAAGCGAACATACACTAAATGAGTTTAGTATAGTCAAAGCGGAGAAGGTGAGGGTAAGAAAACGTCAATGGAGAAATACGATGGGTGGTGGGTGAAAAATGGATTCTGGCGATAAAGGGCAAGTTTTTATAAAAGTTTTTGATTTTTTCTTTTTTTTTTCTTTTTAGAAAGAGCTTTACAGAAATATGTACGGACTTACGGCTTCAAGCAATCACAAACAAGATATGCACAATCACACCTAGATCTAGGGTCACCTAGGTCAGCTAGACAGCTCCTAACTGTTCCAAAGGGCAAGAAAAAGGACCTCAAACCGCCTCTTCTCTAACAATTGCGGCCAGGTAAGTGCCAGGTAAGTGGGAGGCTCCCCACTACGTAAGTAGTGGTCCTAATTAAGTAACCACTTGCCTTCGACACACTTGCCTGGACACCGCAAAAGTCAGGATAGGATAAACGGCCGATGCCTGTACCTATTGAGCGCGAAGTCCTTAGGGCTGAGTCTGGTATTTTTTTAATTTAACAATGGTCAATGCATATGCTTTTTGTGATTTCTGGGGTCCTGGGAAGGGTGATGAAATCCCCACCCAATCTGAATTGGTTTCAAGCCCCTAAAAGTCCGTATTAATAAATGCAAAGCGGTAACAAATCAACTGCAAACAAATTTTTTTTAGCGCGGCGCAAAGAATCCTGCACAAAAACAGTTTATTAGAAGGGGGAGAGAATTTACGCAAAGAATGCTGCAGAAAACACAGTTTAGTGGAGTCCAGAGGAGTGGGGAAGAGGAGAGAGAGAGTTACCAAAAATTTGGGCCACTGAAGCCAACAAATGGCCGCGGTTCCGCGGCCAAACACGTGCTAAGGCCGCGGTTCCGCGGCTGTAAGGAGGGATTGGGCTTCAAAAAATTTTGGGTGAGCTGCTGTGGTTGTCCTCTGCTTGTCTGGATTTGCTGAATCTTGATTTGCTCACTGTATCTGCTCCAGATTTTTACAGTAGACCATTTGCTTCGTTTTGATCCGTCGCGGTGTAGCCGTGAGATGTGGGTCTAACTTCCCACGTCTTTGGCACTGAACTCGACCGTCGTATTATCCTGCACACTTTCACAAAAACTAATCAAAAATAACAAGATGATTTTTTTTACAATGTATTTTTTTTTGTTTTTCGGTTATAGTTATATTCACAAATTAACCCGAAATTACACAAAGAAATAAACTACCGTCTCCCCGGCAACGGCGCCATTTGATTGGTAGAGTTTTTGCGTGCTAAGTTTATTACCGCAATCAAGATGGTTTCGCTTGTAGCTAGCCGGTTGAGTACGGGTCGTCCGCAGGGAGATGGGAATCTTTTTCTATGTGCTTTAACGAGTTAAGTCCAAAAGTCCAGATTTGTTTGTGATTAACTAAGTGTTAAAATGATATATAAAGAGAGCTTGTTAGGGTTAGGATTAGGTTAGTTTGAGTTAGGAGTCGCTAACTTCTTTCGTTGCCACTCTTAATATCGGTGTTACTGTAATCGGCAACAACGGGGATTAGCACGACTAGGAAGGAACTTGCGAGTATAAGCTAGGCTTTCCAACGCATAAGTTCTTCCTTTTGGTGCTTGTCCGTCCGTTCTTGGCTCTTAGCTTTTACCTCCGGTTAATTCAACCACAACCGGTCTCACTACGGAATCACCGCTATCATATAGGATAGGGTGCCGTAGGGAGCGGATTGTGGTTCAATTAACGGGAGTTCGATTTAAGATGTTGGGCAAGGAAAGAGTAAGAGAGATTTCCTTCTCTCAAACTTCTCTTATCCTACCCTAACAAGTATGGAAACTACTCACCCATTACAAGAGGAACGAAAAATAAAACAAAGGAGGAAGATAGAAAGAAGGAGATTAGAAGATAACAACTATCTATTTATGACCTCATCTTGGCAAGGATCAAACGTAAGCATCATGGTTGTTTAAGGATAAAGGAAAATAGAATAATAAAGAAACAACAATAAATAACAACAACTAAATTATCAATTGAAGATTACAAGCAATTAACATAACAAGAGCAAGACAAGTATAATAACAAAAAGAACTTCTTTATTCATCATTCTTCACTCTCAAAAGCTCACTACAAGTTTTTTAATGGAGAAGAGATGAGAAGAGGAAGAAGAACAACAAGTATTCTAAAACCTAAAAATACAAGATTAAGCACCCTTGGCTTTGGCAAGTTCTGGACTATTTATAGGCAGGCTACAGAAATTCTAGGGCAACATTCTGGACCCATGTGAAAAGACCAATCTGCCCTCAAAAAACCATCAACTGCGGCGCCTGTACGGCCGTGGAACCGCGGCCTAGACCCCCTATTGGCCGCGGATCCGCAGCCGTATGGTGGAGTTGAAGCATGGGATTTTTTGTAATCCCCTGGTCTTCTGTGCCCATGAGTCTGGTATATGTGTTTTCTTATATTTTCTTCATGATTTTTCCAGAATTTCTGTTGAACAAAAAGGTGATGAATGTGAATATTTTTATCATGATTTCCCCGAGCTCCGCGTATATTTCTTGGATCTTGTGTTGCCATTGAGCCTTGTGCAAGAAAATGACATTGATTTGCCATTTTGTCTTTTAAACTGGTGTGCGGCAACATACGGATAGAGAGCGGAGACCCATGTTTTATCTGTGGTTGGCAGGAACCCGGGTTTTGTCGTGTTTTTCCATGAATTTCACCGTTTAGAGCCGAGAACCTGTATCCTGCAATTGACTAGCAAACACGGCTCAAGAGTACCTACCGATATGCAATGTGATAAAAATTGGGCGGTATGAAAATGCAAAAATCTAATATGAACATGCACGTACTCCTTTACACATTGATACTCGTACACGTATTCCTTTACATATTGATACCAGTGCACGTATTCCTCTACACATTTATACTTGTGCACGTATTCCTTTACACGTTGATACTCGTGCACGTATTCCTCTACATATTGATACTTTTGCATGTATTCTTCTACACATTGATACTTGTGCACGTATTCCTTTACATATTGATACTTGTGCGCGTATTCCTTATATATTGATACTTGTGCACGTATTCCTTTACACATTGATATTTGTGCACGTATTCATTTACATATTCACATTTGTGTACGTACTCATTTACATACTTATGCATATTCAAACTGTACCTACCTGGATATGCTGATTATGATAGAACTGGGAGCCGCATGATGTCTTTTGAAAAACTGAAACTATTTTAAAGAGCGGTTTCTCCCTTTTACTTATAGTACGACTTGATGCGCATATCACCTCGCATTGACTTACTCATTGGTTTTGGACTTCATGTGATTTCTGGTTTTTAGGACCTTAGGGTTATTTAAGAAATTATGCACTATTTGAAAAACCTGGTCCCTCTTGATATGATATTTTGGTGCGTCCACCACGCATTTTCTCTGTTCTGAGACGTGTGTTTGAAACCCGATTCAAGGAGTTGGATGATCCGTTTGCGGGTTCGTGGTGGACCCGGTATGGTTCCCCGGGGCGAGAAATATTTTTCGTAGAGTAGACGATGAGCCTGGCAGGGTGGCGAGTACCTACCGGTGATTGGTTGGACCTGGAGTTTATCCGGAGGATGCTCACCAGAGTCGATAGATGGATACGGGACGACCCGTACTGCTGAGGCCGAGGGTCGATACCGTAGACGGAGCCCGTGGGCTGATCCGGACTGACGGAGCCCGATATATGAGGATTTTCGTGTCGATGCTGGACACGAGTATTTATGATATTTGAGTGCCGATGTTGGGCATTCGTGATTCTTTGAGATTTATAGGATTCGAGGGCCGAGGAGAGTACAGGCGCCTGAGTTTTATTGGGATTTGGGGTGCAGTGTTGGGCACCGATTATTTTTCCACGTTGACATTCCGTGTAGATGTTATTTCATCCCAGGTTCAACA
Source organism: Agapanthus africanus (assembly GCA_030015575.1). Classification (NCBI taxonomy): domain Eukaryota; kingdom Viridiplantae; phylum Streptophyta; class Magnoliopsida; order Asparagales; family Amaryllidaceae; genus Agapanthus; species Agapanthus africanus. The sequence goes on along the minus strand of CM057339.1, from coordinate 583,251,689 downwards.
TTCATTAATATATATCTCATCCTATAGTTATTTTACTTGACAACGCACTTGCATGATTATTACACATACTGCTTATCGCATATAGATATTATCTGCTGGTATATGATAGAGTAGCGCAGTACGTGCATGCTCGCGATTACCTTTATATATTACCTACTATTCATGAGTTGGCAACTCACCCCCGTTGTGCCACAGTATTTGCAGGTTGCTCTTCAGAGTAGTCGCGGCAGACTGCTTCCTTATATCTTTTTGGCTACAGATACCACTGCAGTTGGACCGTGAGCTGTTTTGCCGATAGGTGGGTTGCGGTATTCCGGTTGTTTACATTGTACACACTTTTGTATCTAGTACTCTCCATCTACTGTTTATGTATTGACTTAGACACCAGTGTGAGGACGATGATGTATATTATTTGTATTCTGGTGTCGAGCTCGTGGGAGCCGACTTTTATTTATATGCAGCTTTAGTATTCTATGATGTTTTTACTTATTTCTCATTTCTTCGCTGCGGCGTCGTATATTACTCTTTTGGTGATGGTTTCCGCCGTTGGGCGTGATTGCTCCCGTTTGGGGATGCTTTATTTCATTGTATATCATTTTTACTCATATCTTGTTTTGTACCCGATTTCGGGGTTAGTTTTTACAAAGGAAATGATGCCAAAATTTTTAAGATAATAACTTAAACTTTAAAGATTGTTATTAACTAATTAAGGTTTTCCAAATGTTTTAAACAAATGTTTTCAACACTCACTACTTTTAAATGGTTTTGATTTCTGGGTTCGGCTTACTTAGTCGCGTTACGCCTGTAGACGTTGCGTGGTTAAGTGCCGGTCACGAGTCGAATTTCGGGTCGTGACAGATGATAAAGACAAACCAGATAGTATATAATTCTCTTGAGTAAGACTGTCCTACCGGCATTGGTCCTCCCTCAATCATTGCAATCACGTGCCTGTGATCCAATAATTGACTCTGAGGGCACTATATCCAACAATCTCCCACTTGCACTCAAGGCTAATTATTGCGATGTCGCATACTCACAGCCCGTGTGATATCGAACACCCAACTCCTCTACTGATCAGTCTCATAAAGCCCGTTTGTGAAACTATTGCGTTCGAGGAATATCCTCAGCTAGTGGATCCGCCATGATGTTTCTTTCTATGTCTCTATATCTCAAGTTCGCGGAGAATGCAATCTCCCGAAATGAGCAATACTTGTCTTAGAATATGTCTGGATATCTGATGGGACCTAGTTCGGAATGAACTCCAAATCCAAACTTCTTAGACTGTATCGTCAACTGAATTTAATCAGTATCCTTCGCTATGCCTCCCTCAGTATCCGCTTGGACCACCTGTCCAAACAACTGCCCCTCGTCAGAGGGAAAACTATAACTCTGACAGTCACTCTGTCATCCAGGTCACCTTGGATGCCTGGAATGATAACTGTCTCCCGAAGGAGGATGCCGTTATCATATCCCCAGAACATCCACTTTTGTTCTAAAACTGCTTCCGAATGTTTCTCCAGGATAGGATTAATATCAACTTATTGCATCTCGTGCAAAAACAACATCTGGTGTGGTACTTGACATCTCATGATCAACTCAATTGCCTAAGCAAGTGATCTGCCAATCATGCACATCCCTATCCCCTTTAGTCTGTAAGACACCTTTAGAGAGGGTGACTCCATCACCTGCAGGTACACTACTGTGCCAGGAGTCGTCCCTTCTAAAACAGCTGCAGAATGCAGTCTAAGTACCCAGATTGGGAAACTACCCAAATCTAGATCTAAAACCATAGATCTAGTAACCAGAATTTCCGATATAATATTTATATCCTTTGTGGAGAAACTACTGTGTGACAACCAAAGTACAACCGATCGTAGTATAGGAATTTCAGTTCCTACTCTGTGTATGTCATCCAAATACCAGGACATCACACCCTACTACCTTCTTAACTGATCCATCCCCTATTCTGATAAAGTCAAACCTATGACTTTCACATCAGAAATAGATGATCTATCTCCGCTATAACTGCTTTAGTCCATAAATAGACATAAGCTACTTGTCCACTATGCTTCCGCTGCTCCAACTGACTACGACAACCCTCTGGCAGAGTCATATACACGTACACTTCTAAAGCCAGTTCAGAACGACGCTATACTGATCCTCCTGCCGGGTCTCATAGTCTGGAACAACAGTAGTGTCATGTCTGGGTAAACAAGAACCTCCCTGTCACCGTATTTGAGCATACCGAAGTACCTCTCGAGTGCCTGAGGTTACCCACCATATCTGCGGAGTGGCCAATAGAATATCAAACCAGATCGAATCTTTAGGTTCTTATCAAATTTTCAATAATCGATTGCGGTTCTGGAATCACTTCCAGTTCTACCATACTCCCACTACTGTTTTCTGAAAAAATCCATTTTACTAAAACTATGGGAAGTCAAGAACAATATCACTATTGATCTTCCAGATGGTAGAAAGTCAACCCCCGTCATAGCCCGGGTCAACCCGCAAACAGCCATTACAGAAACGTGCCTTGAGTTATCCAGAGTCTGGTTTTAAGCATAAGCCGGACAACTCCCTGTACCTTAACATTGATAAGATATGAACTATTCTATATCAAATATAGAAACAGAGGCACTGAATTAATTGGAACCAGATTCAAATCATGTAGCTGTTTCCAGTGCATGTCAACTAAATGGAGAGAGGCTGATCGGCATTACTCAACTTAGGAGTGCTTCCAATTATGAGTAACCTGAAAGAGAAACATGTTCTCTTAATCATTACTATCAACCGAATACCATACACAAGTATCTACATCTTCGATCAACTTGAAGAATCCTGATACTTGCAACACCTGGTTCTCTACTTTATTCTTATACCTATAACTTCTCCAAACTTAGACCTTGTATTTCATCGAAACACATGTCTATGAACTAGAGAAGTCACAAGTAAACAGAATATAGTACGAGTACCAACCCCTCTGTCCAAATGGATACTGGAAAACATACAACACTCTGTATAAGTCCCCTGAGTTTAATAACTCATACCCTGTGCGTCGTAGGTCGAAAACTGTACTTATGGTTAAGAAGAATTACACTATTGTTTAATGCTCCTTACCTAACCATCCACTGATATAGGTAAATGTCATGGACATAATTTCAAAAAGTTATATCTCACTTTATAAAAATAAACGTACAGATAAATCAATTTGAAATTGGTGCATAACAACGGATATTCAAAACCAAATATTTGCCGTCCGGCAAACAACCCGGGCGATTTCCTCAAATATCACCAATTACAACGAATCCCGATATAATGAGGATGATCACCCAATTCCTAATAACTTACTCCCACTCATGATCTGTAAAACTATACAGATGTGAGAATCAAACCTGGTAAATACATACCCTGGAGCAAGGGCTAATTGGGAAATCAGTTTTTCTTTTAACAATACACAGTGAAACTGAAACATATAAATGTTTCGAAGGGGTATCCGGGTATTCCTAGTAATGAATCTTCCATTATCATATTCACAACTGTAACCGTATATTTCTTTGCCATCTCTCCAAATCCCTTTATATGTCTTTAGTCATTACCTCCTGTACACCCTCTTAGGCTAAATGGTTTTCTTCCTTCCCTACCGTTCGGCACCAGCCTATGGTTTGGAAGAAGACTATCCATTAAGCATAATGGGTGTACTGTCCTAATCCTAGGAGCACTCGCAACCTGAGAGAAGGTAAAGATAAAAGACAACTGAATAAAACCTTATTCCTATTTCTCCTGAACCAGAATCCATCCCCGAACTGGAACAAGTTCCTTTCGAGTTCGTATATAACCATACAATGGAGTATCCAAATAACTGTGGATCTTCATAGTGACACGGAGTGTTCTGGAGAAATACAAAGGTGAAGTAGGAGTGGAGATGAAATACTTGGTTTGGTCGTGAATAGTAGTCGCGGTTTACTTTTCCCTCTTACTAATCCCTTTATTTGTCTTTACTTAATACCTTCTGTACATCATCGTTAGGCTAATTGGTTTTCTTCATTCCCCACCGTTCGGCACCTGCCTATGGTTTGGAAAAAGACTATCCAATAAGCATAATAGGTGTACTGTCCTAATCCAAGGAGCACTCGCAACCTGAGAGAAGGTAAAAGGTAGAAGACAACTGAATAAACTTTATTCCTATTTCTCCTGAACCAAAATCCATCCCCGAACTGGAACAAGTTCCTTCGAGTTCGTATATAACCATACGATAGAGTATCCAATAAACTATGGATCTTCGTAGTGATACGGAGTGTTCTGGAGAAATACAAAGGTGATACAGGATTGGCGAAGAAATACTTGGTTTGGTCGTGAATAGCAGTCGTAATTTACTTTGCCCTCCTACTAATCCCTTTATTTGTCTTTACTTAATACCTTCTGTACACCTTCGTTAGGCTAATTGGTTTTCTTCATTCCCCACCGTTCGGCACCTGCCTATGGTTTGGAAGAAGACTATCCAATTAGCATAATAGGTGTACCGTCCTAATCCAAGGAGCACTCACAACCTGAGAGAAGGTAAAAGGAAAAGACAACTGAATAGTCCTATTCATTTTCTCCAGAACCGGAAACCATCCTCGAATAAGTTCCTTCGAGTTCGTATATAACCATACGATGGTTTTATCCAATGGAAGTGGACGTTCGTAGTAATACGGGGTGTTCTGGAGAAAAGGGTAAAAGTAGGAGTGGCAATGAGGTATGCAACTCAGACAATCCAAAAGCCAGTGTTTTAAGAAGGTTCGGTTAACTTGGTCACTGAGTCATAGTCTAGGGTCGGGTCATGGTCGCTGCCAAAGAGAGAGAGAGAAAAGAAACACTCACCGTGCACTCAAACCTAGATCAGAATGGTTATTACTTTATTTAATCATGAAACCTCCCACTGTAACCTCAAATTCTCCTCCAAACCTGAAAGAAGAATTAGTCTGGATCACCCGAGGAGTAAACCAACTCATCGGTAGGAATCGGGATCCAACTATCATCGCATGATAATGTGATGGAATCCACTCACATTATCACATTCCAGAAGGTATGTTCATGCCTGGCAAGTTTCAGTTTCTTTAGAAACTCCCGATGTATGTTTTTACCCCTAGGACCCAAGTGACCTTGACAATGCCAACATATCAAAGAGTCCTAGTCAAGTTCAACCCGTCATTATCTTGATTGCGTTAAACCCACCCGTACGAGTCCTTGACAATGCCAACATAACCGTACGACTGTCCTAACCAATCCACATATCCATGCGACAGAAAAGCATTACAGAGCTACCGAACACTACGCCTCGGCAATGCACGACAAACGTAGCACGAATACTAAGCAATACTAATCTGAAATGACGGAGGGCTACGATAGGTTTTTAGCGAAAAACCTTTTAACGTAATGAACTTGATATCGTTGAAGGAACCGAATAGCTTTTTATAAAAATATAGTGGCGAAAACCTTTGCTAAAGAGGTCACTCCCGGTGAAGGGATCTCGGCTCTTCCCCGTAGAATGAGGTGCAGGATATTCCAACTGAATACCGCGATGCAAAGAAAAAAGTAATCGGCTATAGTGAAGTTATTACCCTGACGCAAACTTCTATCCAAGGGGTCACTCCGGGTGAAGGGATCTCGGCCCTTGCCTCGTCGACTGAGGTGCTGGATATTCATAACCGAATACCACTATGCAAAACAAAAGAAGACGTCCTTGCAATAACAGCTTTTTGAAAAAATGTTCCAACAACATCAGAATAGGTTTGTTTAGCTTGCATTGATCCAAATCAATGCAGTCCCATCAATTGATCACACCAATAAAGAACGAAAATACGATGTACGTATATGCCATCCGCATTCGCCACTGGGTCCCGTCATCACCCGTTAGGTTACTTAACTAACGACAGAGCGGGGACTGGACTAGCGCGGGTGTAAAACATATACAACATCTACTAGTATATATATCAATATATAATAATCGCTCAAGGCGTGATAAAATGCAACATCACAGAAATGTAAAAGCATCACAGAACAATACAGATAATCTGGGATCCCCGGGTTTCATAGAGCCGCTACTGAAACCTGACGTTCCCCTGGTCGTGTGGATAGCCTGTGCAATGAAATCGTAGACCCCTACGGGCGCGGCAAGTTACCCGCCAAAACCTGAAGCGAGGCAGCCCCCTTCAACAATGTGAATGGACCACCCAGCACTTCATGGAATCCAGCAACTTGAGCACCCCTCCTTGGGTCAACCTGTACCCCCTACGAGTGCGGCGAATAGCCCGCCAATTCTAGAGTGAAGCCCCCTCCGTCTCAAAGCCATGAGATGCGGGCCCGTTGCCCTCTAGAACCCGGCTACCCGTATACCCCTCCGCGGGGTAATCCTAGTACAGAAAGTAAAATATACAACGGGTACATCGACCTCAGCCCGGTCGTGCCCCAAAATAATAATATACAAATAGGCAGTGACGGTAGTCCATATGTCGGACGCTCGCTCGGCAACATCAACTGTACAAATTCAACCAAACTGTACTACCATTGCAACCTGGCTATCCACCACGACAAATTCGCAACATCACAGCACAACACAGAACATCAACATGAATGTCACGTTCGCAAATCCGTCTAAAGGGGCTATAGCGATTAGACAAGATTTACCGATCAAATGACATTCACGGTCGCAGATATAATATAAATACTGTGAACCAACATATTTAAATTTTCGATCGACAAAATTTCCTGAAGTGGGCCCCAAGCAAAATAACCAGTACTCAAACAAATCTGGGCCCAAAATAAAATTACCAGAAACCCCAATTCCAAGTCAGGGAACACTGCACAAAATTTGGTGCAGTGAAGGATCTTTACTGCGGCGGAACCGCGGCCAAAACAAGGGTATTGCCGCAGTTCCACGGCGTTACTGTACGATCACTTTACCAAATTTTCACAGAACTCCTAAAAAACCCTGCCTGATTTTCTGCAGCACACAATAATTTTTTGACCACAGGAAAAATTCGACAGAAACTGATGACTTGGAAATGCAGTTTTGGAAAATTTCGTTCGATCGAAGTTCTAAACACGTTTGATCAAGCTAGAAAAGGTCAATGGCGTGTCTCTGATACCATGAAAAACTACGGTAGCGCCCCGGCCGTCTTTCCGAGGCCAAAATACGGAAATGAAACTTTTTCAATCTTGAAACCGGCGCTATCGTATGCTTAAAATCCGGATCGAACCATTAACCTATAACTAGAAACTAGAGAAAGGGTTGGAAAGCTATACCGATCGATCCGTGTCCTTTGGTCTTTGGCCACCATCCTAAGCTCCTCGCGGCATCTCCGGTCTCGATCTCCTCTTCGGAAAGGGCACCACATCATCGATTCCTTTTACGGGCTCCCACTTCATCCGAAGCAACTCGGGCACGAAGTGTGCTAGCCGACGTGTCCAAGGTGGTGTAGAGAATGTTTGTGATCACTTTGTCTTTTGCATCCATGAGATAGATGGAGGTTGAAGGTGTTGCCATTGATGGAGATCATAAGCTAGAGCAAGAGAGAGGAAGAAGAAAGAGTTTCCTCTCTCTTTTCTTTTTGTTGTTCCAAAATGATAATGAGAGTAAGAGAGAGTCAGAATGAGAATACAAGAGCTACTACAACCATATGGTTGCCCTTTCTCTTTCTTCCTCTCATATCAACTCACAAATCAATCACAATATGTGACACATGCATAAAGAAAGAGACCATGAGTCATCACTTGTGGATGTGTCACCATTAATGCTCTAAATGATGATTTCTAGCTCATAATATCCGTATGCAAACATTAATCCAAATGTTTGCAACAATAAAAAGATACGGCAACATCTAAAGTAAACTCGTGATGGATCACAAGGATACCCCTCACCTGTATATACATACCTGCATCCGCATTCCGACCGAACGCGAATGCGATGAGACTAAAGTAATCTAACAAATCTAATACTAGGATCTGGCTTAAACCAAAGCCCACTAGTATGATCCGTCCGATCATGATCCATGCACTACTGCACGTATATGATCGGACCCTGCCATATATCATACGGCCTCTACAAAGTTTCGCCCAAAACTTGAGAAACAGTCTGTGGGGGACTCTAAAGACTCGTCAATACACTGGCTGTGGATTTAACCACTAGCACGTCAGAGGTATTAGTCGTACGTAACGGGCTACCAGGTATTGACCACAAGGGAGGTCGATGAGCGAACTCATCCTGACACCCTACTGATCCCGTCAGTGACAATATCCGTACAGTCCGGGCCGTTCGTCTATGAGGCCTAGGGGGTTGGTAAAAGTCAGACCCCCAAAAGCGGTACAAGTCGTGTCAGAGTGTAGCCCAGAACACCCTGAGATACTACTGGAATACCTACCAGTAAATCTCCTGCCTTGGCCAAGGACTTCGAGTAATGGCTCTCCTAGACACAGCGCGATCTCACCCCCAATACCGGAAGAGAAGAACCCCTGCCGATCCGCTCACTGCCTCCATGTGGCTCGGGACTGTACCAAACTAAAACCTGTTTGCACGACTCCTTTGAGCCATGGTAGGGTAGTAATCAAAGTACAGTGGGAACTCACACGAGACAAATGACGATCTCAGGTCGATGAACTAACATGTACACATGTTACCAGGGAACTGCTATCTGACGTCAGGTATAATACCAACTAGCATGTTCCCGACGAGTCCTGTCCGGTGTACTCATAACCCAATAAGCACCTGTATACATCTTAGGTGAACCAACTGACACCAATGGATTGTGAGACCGGCCACCGCCCCTCGTCGGGGTCTCGACTGTATACACTAGTCTACTAATGGAGTATCGATGCCCAGCCTCGAAACTCCCACGACAAGGGACCATTTTAAGGATGTGCTTATAGACTACCCAACTCTCATGTATATGATCGCCATCATACTGCTAGTAGTCAAGCAAGAATCTTAAAGGCTCTATCAACGTTCCATAGTGATCTGTACCATCACCTAAAGCAGTACACGATGATAAAGATAAACCAGATAGTATACTATTTTTGTCACGACCCGAGAATTCGACTCGTGACCGGCACTTAACCACGCAACGTCTACAGGCGTAACGCGGCTAAGTAAGCCGAATCCAGAAATCAAAACCAAAAAAATGTAGAGTGATTTAAAACATTTTGTAAAAACAATAGTACATGTCTGAAAAACTTCCATTTATTTAGTAGAAATCCTTTTTAAGTTCAAAAGTTATAAGTTTATAATTTTGGTAACATTTCCTTTTTAAAACATTTGCCCCGCCAGTCGGATAGAAACAAAGTGTAACAGAAATGACGAGTAAAATGAATGAAGCATCAAAATAAGATATACGACGCCGTAGCGAAGAATACACAGTAAAGCAAGGACAATATCATAAAAGATGAGACTGCAAAAGTAAAGTCGACTCACATGCGAGCTCGACACCAGAATATAAAACCATACATATCGTCCTCTCAACTGTCTCTAAGTCAATACAGAAAGTAGATGGAGAGTACTAGATACATCAATATACAACTGAAAGATAACAGATACCGTACAAAACACACCTATCAGCAAAAGACTATCTCTGCTCAAAAGGGTATCTGTGCCAAAAGATGCGGAAACAGCCAGCCGTGACTACTCCCAAGGGCAACCTGCAAACACTGTGGCACAACAGGGGTGAGTTGCCAACTCGTGAATAGAGATAACATATAAAGGTGATCGCAAGCATGCACATATAGCGTGGCTCTACTAATGCCAGCAGATGATATCAATGCATGTCACATAGAGGATGCAATAGTAATGCAAATACTCTAACAGGTAAATGCTACAGGATGAGATATATAGTAGTCAATGCTGAGTATGGGATAATAACATCTACATGGACTATGTCAACATGGAAAACTATAATCGGTGCCTCAGGCTGCACTCAAATCCCAAATACACTCAGGCGCCGGCACGCCCATCGGCCCTCAAATCCTGTACATCTCTGAGAAATCACGAGTGCCCAATATCGGCACCCAAAACATCATAAAATACTCGTGTCTAGCATCGACACGCAAATCCTCGTATATCGGGCTCCGTCAGTCCGGATCGGCCCACGGGGTCCGTCTGCGGTGTCGGCCCTCGGCCCCGGCAGCACGGGTCGTCCCGCATCCATCACTCGACTCTGGTCAGTATCCTCCGGACAACTGCCAGGTCCAACCAATCACCGGTAGGTACTCGCCCGCCTCCAGGCTCAATCGGCAAATCCCATCGATCATCTCGCCGAGGGGAACCATACCGGGCCCACCACGAACCCGCAAACGGAACATCCACTCCTCGAATCGGGTTTCAAGCACACGTCTCAGCACCGAGAAAACGCGTGGTGGACACACCAAAATATCATATCACGAGGTACCGGGTTTTGCAAAATAGTGCTTTTTGTCTTAAATACTTCCACGGTCCTCAAAACAGAAATCACATGAAAATCCAACACCAATAGTAAATCCAAAGCGAGGTACAATGTAAATCAATCCATGGTATGAGCATAAGGGAAAACCCGCTTTTAAAAGTAGTTTCGTTTCCGGTTTTAAAAGATGTCATGCGGCTCCCACTATACATGAAAGTCATATCAAATCACATATAAAGCGAACTATAGCAATATAATCATGGCAGCTCTACAGTGAGTGTGGCATGGCAATTACTAACGGTGTGTGTAGCTTGCAAATAGTGCCCGTGCAACATAAACCGTTAGTAATAGTGCGGTGTTCTATCAGTTCTAAGCAATATATGTACAAACACAGCAGGGAATGCAATATGCGATAACAGTCTATGGGGTGCATGCAACATATAATAATAAAGTCCTATCAGCCCTGACGCATAACGCCATGCGGGCGATATCCCCGTAGATGTGAAATCTACTCACCTAGCTTCGTGCTATGTGTATCCAACAACTTGCTTGCCCTTCTTCGCGGCGTCCGTCTCACTGGCCTGCGAACCTAAAATCACATAACATGGATCACACATAAGCTTAAATCACAAGAACGCGACAATACGGTCCAACTAGATACTCGTGCCGCAAACCAATCGCGCGTGTGCACGATACGTTAAAACATATGTGTGCTGAACCACGAACTACCCCGACGCGCTGTGGTGCGTAGCACGCACCAGACCACGGAAGCATGCATGCAAGTTGCACCAAACACACACCCCAACCTAAAGGAAACAGCTCCCAGATTCTTATCTGGAAGAAATCCCACAATTTAAATAAGACCAAACACATCAAAACACCCACATAAACTACCCTGCACAAATACGACATTTTGCATCGAATCGTGAAATTGGTGGTATTTTAGCGTAATAGGGGTTGGACTAGGTTACAATGGCCTCACTAACTCACTAACAAGCTACTGAAACCACAACTCACTTCGTTGCACAAGATTCTCACAAATTACCCCATATCACACTAAAAGCACTAAAATCCGATAACCGAAGCAAATCTACACTAACTAAGCTAACTAGGGACCAAGTTAGGAAGTATACCTCACTCTCGACCTTAGGGAGCTGCAGGAAGGTGGAGAGGTGAAGGGGAGGGGCTGCACTAGGAGCTGGGGCTGCTGCTGCTCACTGGGGCCTTGCTGTTGCTGTTGCTGAATGTTGCTGCTGCTGCTGCTCAGTTGTTGCTGTTGCTACTGCTGAGTGCTTGCTTCAGTTGTTGCTGTTGCTTTGCTTGCTGCTGCTGGGGCTCTGCTGAGGTAAGTGTGTGTGTTGTGTGAGTGTGTGGGTGTGTGAGAGTGTGTTGTGTGAGTGTTTAAGAGAAAAACAAAAAGAGTTGAGAGAAAGAAACCATCACAAATCATTACACAAAAGTCACCCCCCCTCTCTCTCTCTTCATTTAATGCAAGCATGGCTTGAGCCATGATGCCTACTCCCTCTCTCTCACAAGTCAACACACAAAAGAAAACTAATTAAACCCACTTAAGAATCCAAAAGACTTAATCCTAGAATTAACCCACCATGGTTAATAATTAGGGTATTTACTTCATTTAAAAACCCTAGTTTACATGCACATGTGTGTGCAAGCCTAGGAAAATTTTGGAAAAATATTTATTAAACTAGGAAAAATATTTAAAACACAATTTGGTAAACTTTTTATTAAAAACCATTATTTAATTATAATTATTCACTAACCCTTATCCTAAGATGTTACAATCTCTCCCCCTTAAAGAAATTCGTCCCCGAATTTCAAAAATCTAACTACACATACCTTCAAAAAGATGGGGATACGTCTTCATCATCTCGCTTTCGGTCTCCCAAGTGACCTCCTCACGGTTCTGACCAAGCCAAAGTACCCTAACTGATGGAATGTCCTTCGATCTCAATTTCTTCACTCGTCGATCCAAGATCATCACCGGCTGCTCTGCATAGGAAAGGTCGCGCTCCAGCTGGATCGTCGGGTGCTGAATCGCATGCGAAGGATCATGAAGATATCTACGGAGCATCGAGACATGGAATACGGGGTGCACATCTGGAAAGCTGGGCGGAAGGGCTAACCGGTAAGCCACTGCACCAACACGCTCGAGGATCTCGAAGGGGCCCACATACCTGGGACTGAGCTTCCCCTTCTTTCCAAACCTCATCACACCTTTCATTGGGGAGACCCTCAAGAAAACATGATCACCAACAGAAAACTCAAGTCTGCGCCTTCGACGGTCTGCATAAGCTCTCTTCCTACACTGCGCTGCTCTCATCCTATCGCGAATCAACTGGATCTTCGCGGTCGTCTCCTCAACGATCTGTGGCCCTAAGATACTGCTCTCACTGAGCTCTGTCCAACAAGTGGGCGACCTGCATCTCCTCCCATAAAGAGCCTCAAACGGTGCCATCTGAATAGTCTCCTGGTAGCTGTTATTGTAGGAAAACTCTACCAAGGGCAAATGATGATCCCAGCTACCTCCGAAATCTAGTACACAAGCTCTGAGCATGTCCTCGAGAGTCTGGATGGTCCGCTCTGACTGTCCGTCGGTCTGCGGATGAAAAGCCGTGCTGAAACTCAAGCGAGTGCCCAAAGCCTCCTGAAGCCTCTGCCATAGTCTACTGGTAAACTGGGTGCCTCTGTCGGACACAATGCACGTCGGGACTCCGTGTAGTCGCACTATCTCGTCAATATAGATCTGAGCATACTGAGTAAATCCGAAAGTCGTCTTCACCGGTAAGAAGTGAGCCGCTTTCGTCAAACGATCCACGATCACCCAGATGGAGTCATACCCCCTACTAGTCCTGGGTAGACCCACCACGAAATCCATCGAAATCTGTTCCCATTTCCACTCCGGAATGGGTAACGGCTGTAGCTCTCCCGTGGGCCTCTGGTGCTCAGCCTTGACTTGCTGACAAGTCAGGCATCTCGACACAAAATCTGCGATGTCCCTCTTCATTCCGTCCCACCAATAAACATCTCTCATATCATGATACATCTTGGTGGAACCGGGATGGACGCTATACACCGATCGATGTTCCTCCTCAAGAACCTCGCGCCTCAGTCCCTCAGCATCTGGCACACACAGTCTAACTCCAAAACGTAGTACCCCCTGATCATCGATCACGAACTCGGAAAATCTTCCCTGTCCAATCTGTGCCATGATCTCTGAACATCGGTCATCACTGAGCTGTGCCTCACGTATACGATCGATCAACTGTGGGCGTGCACGGACATGCGCTATCTGTCCTCCAATTGGCGTGAACTCGAACTGTACTCGACTGTCGCATAATATCTGCCAATCTGCGGATGACTGCTCCTGTACTGCGCTCAAACAAGATAAACTACTCCCGGGCCTCCTTCTCAAAGCATCCGCCACCACATTTGCCTTGCCCGGGTGATATAAGATCTCGCAGTCGTAATCCTTCACTAACTCCATCCATCGACGCTGTCGAAGGTTCAGGTCCCGCTGCTGGAATATGTATTTCAGGCTCTTGTGATCCGTGAATATCTGGCACGACTCGCCGTATAGGTAATGTCGCCAGATCTTAAGTGCGAAGACCACTGCTGCCATCTCCAAATCATGAGTGGGGTAGTTTTGTTCATGTCTATTCAATTGTCGCGAAGCGTACGCGATCACCCTGTCGTGCTGCATCAAAACGCATCCCAACCCCACTCGAGAAGCATCACAGAAGACCACAAATCCGCCCGGTCCGGAAGGTAAAGATAACATTGGTGCCGTCGTCAGCCGAGTCCGTAACTGCTGGAAACTGTGCTCGCACTCCTTCGTCCAAACGAAAGGAACTCCCTTCCGGGTCAACCCGGTCAACGGTGTAGCAATACGGGAACGCCTGTAGTAACCGGCCAACCCCAAAAAGCTGCGAATCTCTGTCACCGATGTGGGTCTGGGCCAACGCTGAACGGCCTCGATCTTCCTCGGGTTTACACATATACCGTCTCGTGAAATCACGTGACCCAAGAAGTCCACGCTGTCCAGCCAAAAAGCACACTTGGAGAATTTCGCATAAAGCTGGTGCTCCCTCAAGGTCTGCAAAGTAATCCGCAGGTGCTGCTCGTGCTCGTCACTACTCCGGGAATACACCAAGATATCGTCGATGAAGACTATAATGAACAGATCCAAGTAAGGACGGAAAATGCGGTTCATCAAGTCCATGAAGGCTGCTGGCGCATTGGTGAGTCCGAACGACATCACCAAAAACTCGTAATGGTCGTAGCGCGTACGGAAAGCGGTCCTGGGAATGTCCTCCTGTCGAACCCGCAGCTGATGATAGCCCGATCGCAAATCGATCCTCGAAAAGTACCCTGCCCCCTAGAGCTGGTCGAACAAATCGTCGATGCGCGGCAAAGGATACATGTTCCGCACTGTCACCCTGTTCAGCTGGCGGTAGTCGATACAAAGACGCAAACTGCCGTCCTTCTTCCTGACGAACAGGACTGGAGCACCCCAAGGAGAAACACTGGGTCGAATAAGTCCTTTGTCCAGCAAATCTTGCAACTGACCCTTCAGCTCACGAAGTTCCGCCGGGGCCATCCGATAAGGCGGTATAGAAATAGGCCCCGAACCAGGAACCAAATCAATACAGAAAGAAATGTCGCGCTCGGGCGGCAACCCAGGAAGCTCGTCAGGGAACACATCAGGAAACTCGCTAACAACCGGAAGCTGATCCAATGGAACCTCTGTAGCGCGAGCATCGCAAACATAGGCGAGAAATCCCTGACATCCCTTCCTCAAAAGCTGTCCAGCGCGAAAAGAAGAAATCACACTGTGAGGGGCGGCACCACGGTCCCCCAACACAACAAAAACCGACTCACCGGGGAAACAGAATCTAACTGTCTTCTCACGGCAGTCCACAGAAGCATAGCACGTGGCTAACCAATCCATGCCCAAAAGAACGTCGAAGTCCAACATCTCCAGAAGGATCAAGTCGACAGGCAACTCTCTCTCGCCAATACAGACGATACAGGATCGGAACACGTGCCTAGCAACAAACGACTCTCCCACAGGAGTAGTCACCACAAGCGGCTGATCAAGCAAGCCGGACTCTCTACCCAGACTCGGCACAAAGTGTGTGGATACGTACGAGTGTGTGGATCCGGGATCGAACAGTACATGTGCATCAACTGAACATACAGGAAGGATACCTGAGACCACAGCATTGGACGCCTGCGCGTCCTGATGTGTCAAAGCAAAGACCCTCGCCTGTCCACCACCTGTAACTGACTGACCTCTGCCTCGGTCATCTCGTCCCCTCTGAGTAACTCCTCTACGCCCACGACCTCTCTGTGCATAAGTCTGGCGCGGAGCAACGGTAGGCACAACGGGCAACGCCCTCTGGGGTGGTGAAGGTGGTAAGGTAACATGCGGTGCTGCCGCCTCCCTCCGGTGTGTCTCTGGACAATCTCGAATGAGGTGAAGTAGGCTGCCACATCTGAAGCAACCCCGCGGAGACTGCTGACTCTCTTGTGGATATGAACTAAACATCTGGCTCCGTCCCGAATCTCTGCCACCCCCCGTACCAGAACGATACCTGTCGCGGCGTCTGAATGTCTGTCTCCGTGCGGAAATACCAGTACGAACTCTCTTCGGCTCTGGAACTGCCGAAATCTCAGCAAGGTGCTCCTCGACCACTAGGGCTGCGTCTACAGCTGCTGCATAGGTCTCGTAGTGCTGCGCGCTGATCGCGAGGAACACTGGTGTAAGCAAGCCTCGAACAAATCTCCGGACTCGCAACTCTTCGGTAGCCACTAAATATGGGGCGTAGACTGCTAGCTCTGTAAACAGTACGTCATACTCTGCCACTGTCATCCCTGGCGTCTGGCGCAAAGACTCAAACCTGCGTGCTCGGGCATCTCTAACACTCCGGGGAAGGAAACGGGCAAGAAATATGATCACGAACTCCGTCCAGGTCATAGGAGGAAGACCTGCTGCTCTGCCCTTCTCAACTGAGTCACACCACTTCTGCGCAAGACCTTCCAGGCGAAAGCTCGCGAACTCGACCCATCTCGCATCTGCGCATCTGAGGGAACGGCATATCCTGGCCATCCTGTCGATGAAAGACTGTGGGTCCTCGGCTGTATCGGTGCATGTGAATACTGGAGGCTTCAGCCTCATGAACTCTGACAGTGATACTATAATCACCTCCGTGGCTGCAGGGGCATCTGGCTGTGCGGTAGGCACCATCGCGGTCTCTGGAACGGGTGGAGCTACCTCTGGTCGCTGCGCTCGAAGCGTCTCAACTAGAGATCCTATCATCTGGCGCATCTCCTGCATGCTAGATCCCACCGTCTGGCGCATCTCCTGCATACCAGCCCCTAGCGTGGCGATCTGCTCTGACACGGCAGGAACAGCCTGCTCGGGTACAACGGGTGCACTGCCCGGATCAGTCCTCGTCTCGGACGAGTCAACACGAATCTCGGCCCTCGCGGCCGCTCTCTGTGCCCTCGTAGTCTTAGGCGGCATAATGGCTGAAAGAAAATAAGGATTCGATAAGAACACGGAAATCGAATCGCAATAATATAAGGAGGGATCAAATCAATAAGTCCTAAGGTCGCGTAGGCGGAGTACCGTGTCGTGAGTATGCCGCGGAACATACACACGCTACGCTACACTGCTGCAGCTACCTACTCCATCATACCAGGGTCATCCTACACTCCGAAGGTAAAACCTACGCTCTGATACCAACTTTGTCACGACCTGAGAATTCGACTCGTGACCGGCACTTAACCACGCAACGTCTACAGGCGTAACGCGGCTAAGTAAGCCGAACCCAGAAATCAAAACCAAAAAAATGTAGAGTGATTTAAAACATTTTGTAAAAACAATAGTACATGTCTGAAAAACTTCCATTTATTTAGTAGAAATCCTTTTTAAGTTCAAAAGTTATAAGTTTATAATTTTGGTAACATTTCCTTTTTAAAACATTTGCCCCGCCAGTCGGATAGAAACAAGGTGTAACAGAAATGACGAGTAAAATGAATGAAGCATCAAAATAAGATATACGACGCCGTAGCGAAGAATACACAGTAAAGCAAGGACAATATCATAAAAGATGAGACTGCAAAAGTAAAGTCGACTCACATGCGAGCTCGACACCAGAATATAAAACCATACATATCGTCCTCTCAACTGTCTCTAAGTCAATACAGAAAGTAGATGGAGAGTACTAGATACATCAATATACAACTGAAAGATAACAGATACCGTACAAAACACACCTATCAGCAAAAGACTATCTCTGCTCAAAAGGGTATCTGTGCCAAAAGATGCGGAAACAGCCAGCCGTGACTACTCCCAAGGGCAACCTGCAAACACTGTGGCACAACAGGGGTGAGTTGCCAACTCGTGAATAGAGATAACATATAAAGGTGATCGCAAGCATGCACATATAGCGTGGCTCTACTAATGCCAGCAGATGATATCAATGCATGTCACATAGAGGATGCAATAGTAATGCAAATACTCTAACAGGTAAATGCTACAGGATGAGATATATAGTAGTCAATGCTGAGTATGGGATAATAACATCTACATGGACTATGTCAACATGGAAAACCATAATCGGTGCCTCAGGCTGCACTCAAATCCCAAATACACTCAGGCGCCGGCACGCCCATCGGCCCTCAAATCCTGTACATCTCTGAGAAATCACGAGTGCCCAACATCGGCACCCAAAACATCATAAAATACTCGTGTCTAGCATCGACACGCAAATCCTCGTATATCGGGCTCCGTCAGTCCGGATCGGCCCACGGGGTCCGTCTGCGGTGTCGGCCCTCGGCCCCGGCAGCACGGGTCGTCCCGCATCCATCACTCGACTCTGGTCAGTATCCTCCGGACAACTGCCAGGTCCAACCAATCACCGGTAGGTACTCGCCCGCCTCCAGGCTCAATCGGCAAATCCCATCGATCATCTCGCCGAGGGGAACCATACCGGGCCCACCACGAACCCGCAAACGGAACATCCACTCCTCGAATCGGGTTTCAAGCACACGTCTCAGCACCAAGAAAACGCGTGGTGGACACACCAAAATATCATATCACGAGGTACCGGGTTTTGCAAAATAGTGCTTTTTGTCTTAAATACTTCCACGGTCCTCAAAACAGAAATCACATGAAAATCCAACACCAATAGTAAATCCAAAGCGAGGTACAATGTAAATCAATCCATGGTATGAGCATAAGGGAAAAACCGCTTTTAAAAGTAGTTTCGTTTCCAGTTTTAAAAGATGTCATGCGGCTCCCACTATACATGAAAGTCATATCAAATCACATATGAAGCGAACTATAGCAATATAATCATGGCAGCTCTACAGTGAGTGTGGCATGGCAATTACTAACGGTGTGTGTAGCATGCAAATAGTGCCCGTGCAACATAAACCGTTAGTAATAGTGCGGTGTTCTATCAGTTCTAAGCAATATATGTACAAACACAGCAGGGAATGCAATATGCGATAACAGTCTATGGGGTGCATGCAACATATAATAATAAAGTCCTATCAGCCCTGACGCATAACGCCATGCGGGCGATATCCCCGTAGATGTGAAATCTACTCACCTAGCTTCGTGCTATGTGTATCCAACAACTTGCTTGCCCTTCTTCGCGGCGTCCGTCTCACTGGCCTGCGAACCTAAAATCACATAACATGGATCACACATAAGCTTAAATCACAAGAACGCGACAATACGGTCCAACTAGATACTCGTGCCGCAAACCAATCGCGCGTGTGCACGATACGTTAAAACATGTGTGTGCTGAACCACGAACTACCCCGACGTGCTGTGGTGCGTAGCACGCACCAGACCACGGAAGCATGCATGCAAGTTGCACCAAACACACACCCCAACCTAAAGGAAACAGCTCCCAGATTCTTATCTGGAAGAAATCCCACAATTTAAATAAGACCAAACACATCAAAACACCCACATAAACTACCCTGCACAAATACGACATTTTGCATCGAATCGTGAAATTGGTGGTATTTTAGCGTAATAGGGGTTGGACTAGGTTACAATGGCCTCACTAACTCACTAACAAGCTACTGAAACCACAACTCACTTCGTTGCACAAGATTCTCACAAATTACCCCATATCACACTAAAAGCACTAAAATCCGATAACCGAAGCAAATCTACACTAACTAAGCTAACTAGGGACCAAGTTAGGAAGTATACCTCACTCTCGACCTTAGGGAGCTGCAGGAAGGTGGAGAGGTGAAGGGGAGGGGCTGCACTAGGAGCTGGGGCTGCTGCTGCTCACTGGGGCCTTGCTGTTGCTGTTGCTGAATGTTGCTGCTGCTGCTGCTCAGTTGTTGCTGTTGCTACTGCTGAGTGCTTGCTTCAGTTGTTGCTGTTGCTTTGCTTGCTGCTGCTGGGGCTCTGCTGAGGTAAGTGTGTGTGTTGTGTGAGTGTGTGGGTGTGTGAGAGTGTGTTGTGTGAGTGTTTAAGAGAAAAACAAAAAGAGTTGAGAGAAACAAACCATCACAAATCATTACACAAAAGTCACCCCCCCTCTCTCTCTCTTCATTTAATGCAAGCATGGCTTGAGCCATGATGCCTACTCCCTCTCTCTCACAAGTTAACACACAAAAGAAAACTAATTAAACCCACTTAAGAATCCAAAAGACTTAATCCTAGAATTAACTCACCATGGTTAATAATTAGTGTATTTACTTCATTTAAAAACCCTAGTTTACATGCACATGTGTGTGCAAGCCTAGGAAAATTTTGGAAAAATATTTATTAAACTAGGAAAAATATTTAAAACACAATTTGGTAAACTTTTTATTAAAAACCATTATTTAATTATAATTATTCACTAACCCTTATCCTAAGATGTTACAATTTTCTATCAACGTGTAATAGTGAACTGCATTGTCACTTAAAGCATGTACACGACGATAAAGACAAACCAGATAGTTTACAATTCTCTTGAGTAAGACTGTCCTACCAGCATAGGTCCTCCCTCAATCATTGCAATCACGTGCCTGTGATCCAATAAATGACTCTGAGGGCACTATATCCAACACTTGGAGATGAGTCGATGAGATTAGGCATGATGCCATGAGATCGGTGATATGTTTTGATTCGTATTATGAGATACGACATGAGATTATAGCGGGAATTTAGGCGTGTGTTTTCATACATGCATATATATGCAGATGGTATCAGTTTGTACTAGACTTAGATTGGTACCCCTAATACAGGATATGATGATAAGGATACTAGATAAATGATAAGATAAATATGAGATTCGACCCGTACCCAGATTAGGATGCCGTACGATGGATTTACCGTACGAGCTTTATATTGATGATAGATCCGCACTCTTGAATCGAGGATGTCATGTTATATATTGTATCGTATATAATACTATTGAGGCGGGATCACCGACTATTATATTTATATGTATCGACTCAGATTTAGGTGGTTTCCGTACCTTTTCGATTAGCCTGTTAGTTTAGTCCTGTAGTTACTTATAGATGTTAGACTAGACTCGAGTCATACCTATTTCAAAACTAACGAATCGTGAGTATTTTAAAGACAGGACAAGGGATTCTACGGATATTTCAAAGGTCGTACCTTTTCTTAAAAACACGGTAGTCCCTATTTACCAAAAACACCACGATTCGTGTTATTTCAAATGTCAAAACTGTGTGACTCACATATATTGATGTAGATTCTTTATTGTTGTGTGTATTATTCGTTTTCCGCATATTCTTACTATTTGCGTTGCATTGCATGTTTAAATGTGTTTATTGTTATATTAAACCCATGTTATCAGGACACCGGCACCATTACCGATGATGCGTATGTCTACGAACACTTACTTGCCGGCTCACACACATCATCATCGGTAATTGCCATGTCACTACACAGTAGGATTGCCGCATCATGATATGACTCCTTGCACAATTTACTTGCTATAGTTACATATGCACCTTTTTACGATGCTGCATTTAACTTTGGAGAAATTGGGAACCGCAGGAGACATTTTAAAACTGGATTCATTTAAAAGAGCGGTTTACCCTTCATATGTACATATTACTGTTCCATGTTGCATGATTTACGGATATGCTTACATTCTGTTATATGTTGCATACATCATGCTTTACGATTTTTACGCATTGAGATATGATGTTTTCATGAGATTATTGGATTTGAAAACCGTGGTTATTTCAAAGGAAAGTATGTATTGTTTTAAAAACCCAGCTTCTCTTGATATGATATTTCAGTGCGTCCACCATGCGTTTTCTCGGTTCTGAGATTGGCATGTGACACCCGATTCGAGAAGGAGGAGGAACTGTCTACGGGTATATGGTGGACCCGGTATGGTACCCAGAGAGAGAGAGATTATGTAGAGATGACGATGAGCCTGGCAGAGGGACCACTACCTACCGGTGATAGAATTTGGACCTGGCAGTTATCCGGAGGATACCGACCGGAGTCATGAGATGGATATAGGCCGATCCGTACTGTCGGAGCCCGCGGGCCGATCCCGCAGATGATACGGAGCCTGAGATATATGAGGATTTATGTGTCGATGCTGGACACGGGTTTCATGATGTTTTGAGTGTCGATGCTGGGCACTCAGGTTCCATGATTTTGATGTGTCGCGAGGGACACACGTTGATTTATATCCTCATACTTTCATGCATATGCTTTTATGATATTTACATGCATGATGTTGTTGTGTCATTGATTGACACGTGGACGAGATCCACATGCATACAGGTATTGATTACATAGTTGGATGATATCCACATACTTATAGACTTCATGATATAGTTGACACTAATTTCATGTTGATTACATTGATCACACCTCATGTTTATGATATGTTGCTACCTGAGGCACTGACACGAGCACTTGATATTACACTTATGTATAGATGTTTACCCTTGCCATCTTATCATGCTTTAAACTTTATCATATTGAGGATATATATTACTGATCGTATTGACCTAGGATTGAGTCATACATACGATTTCTGCTCGGTGATGTTTTCTACTCATGAGTTGGCAACTCACCCCCGTTGTGCCACAGTTTCTTGCAGGTTTTGCCGTACAGGTTCGTTGCGGCTTTGCTGGCACACTGCTTCCATTCCAGGTGATTACTTTGGTAGATGGGTTCACTTATATCATGACCACCATTGTACTTTTATTTATTCAGTTGTATCTAGTAAACTCCATCAACCAGACTTGTATATTTATTAGACTTAGAAGACCAGTTGTATATTATTTCGACCTTAGAGTCGCGCGTTATATTATTATGGTTTTCTTGATGATTTTGAGTTTCCTTTTGAGTTTTGATTCTCACCCTTAGCGTTGTATATTATATTGCTTGCGTGGTTGTGACCGTCAATTGACGAAGAGCTAGCTCCCGCTAGGGGATGCCTTTATTCATATTATGCATGGTGTACCCCTTTTGGTGCTAGTATTTACAAAGGAAACCCTGCCGAGATTTTCAGAAAAGACTTGAGATTTTAAAAATACATATTCGACTTATGTTATTAAAACCACTTGCTTCAAAATAAGTTTTCTTCACCTTCTTCTTTTAAAATGGTTTAGATTTCTGGGATTTTTGGCTTACTTGAATTAGATGGGGTCCTATAGACTTCATATGATTCAAGTGCCAGTCACGTGCCACTTCAGGTCATGACATGAGACTAATGATAGAAAATAAACCTAAAAGATGTTGCAGAATCGAATTTGAAACTCACTCGACCTTTTTATGAAAAAGAAAGTTTCAAAATGCGGAGCTTAAGCCACTCCTTTTAAAACCATTTGATTCTACAACGATATCAAGTTCAAAGCATTAAAAGGTTTTCTTAAAAACCATCTGCAACCTTCCGTCATTTTAGAAAGTAGAGTACTTAGTATTCGTGCTGCGTATGTTGACTATAGTTAAGACGCAGTGTACGGTAGCTAAGTGATGTCTTCCTACACAGCATATGATGTGATTAGTTAGGATATTCATGTGATTATGTTGACTATAGTTAAGGGTCATGTGAGTGGGTCTAATTAATCATGAAATGACGGGTAGAACTTGACTAGTACTTATGATATGTTGACCATAGTTAAGGTCATAAGTGCTAGGGGTAAAAACTATTATTGGGAATTTCAAGTGTTGAAATTTGCAATGAGATTGCATACCTTCTATGAGATAGTTGGATCCCGATACCCACTGCGAGTAAGAGTTACTTCTGAGAGAGTTTTGTACATTATAATTAGCCGATCGAGTAGGAGTCTAGAAAGGTGTTAACGGGGTTACGCCCCTGGGAAAATGAGGTTTCTTTTAATTAGGTCCGTGCGAAAGCACAGGAAACCTCCCTCAAAGTACCGACATTAGCCTGGCTGAAAGATTGGCGAACTAGTAGGGTGTAATTAATCCCGGATAGTCTTACCTCTTAAGGTTTGAAGGAAGATTTGATAAAAAAAATAGTGAGAGCCATCCTAATTAGATAAAATCATAACCAATCTGATCTTGCCAGAGCACACATAGAGTGTTTTCTTTGCTCTCTCTCCTGGTAGCGACCAAGTCACGCCTTAATAAAGATATTAATATGGATGCATTGACCGAACCTGCTTATTATACTGTGCTAGGGAATGTTGGTTCCGCTCTATCTTATAATTGTTATAAGTCCGAGCAGGAAATAGGGTAATATCCGGATTCCCATGCCACCCATTCGAAAAAAGTGCATGTTGATGCATCTTCTTCGGGTGCGTTCATTACCGAGAACCGTTTCTCAGTATCCTCTACGTCTTGGGTATGCGATGCCGGATCAGGATCCCGCATATGTAATATGTTACATGGGCTACAGATAGGTAGAGAACTGAGAATGGATGATATGTCTGTAAGTGTTAGAGAATGGTGCAATTGTTGCAGCCAAGTCAGTTGGCAAATATCACCTTGTATTACCAAATGGTAAATACATTGATTCTGAATGAATGTTATTACATACCAAACCTGATATACAACATTACATCAGATTCTTTATTAAGTTAAAGAAGGAGATAATTCTGTATTGGAGAATAATTTTGTGAACATTTTTCTGAATCAAAAGTTGATTGGATCAGGAACGTTATGAAATAGCATATACGTTCTAAATCAAACTACAGTTCAAAGTATGTAGAACACATACATGAGGAATAGTTCAGAAATGAACGAATCCTTCTTGTGGCATTGTATACTAGGTCATATCAATGCAACATGATCAGCTAAGTTGCATAAGGATGAATATGAGAATCTGTTCGAATTTTCATCTTATGATACTTGTCAGTCTTGTCTCAAAGGTAAAATGACCAAAACTCCGTTTACTGGAAACAGAGAAAGAGTTACTGTACTCTTGGGATGGATACATGATGATGTATATGGTCCTATGTCTACAAATGCTAGGGTTGGTTCTTTGTACTTCATTACATTCATCGACGATCTCTCAAGATTCGAACATGTGTTCCTGTTGAAACACAAGTCTGAAGATTTTATGAAATTCAAGGAATATAAGTTTGAAGTTAAGAACCATATACGGGTACAAGTATTAAGTCCTTCGATATGATCGAGGAGAAGAATACTTGCGCATGGAGTTCCTGAAGTTTCTAAAAGGAGAATGAGATTCTCTCTCAGCTTACTCCTTCGTGTACACAACAGCACAACGGTGTATCGGGATGGAGCTATCGCACCCTATGAGATATGGTGCGCTCTATGACGAGTACTGCTGAGTTACCTATTTCCTTTTAGTGTTATGCACTTGAGAAGCAGCATACCTATTGAATGGGGTTCCATCCAAATCAGTGCCTACCACTCCATATGAGATATGGAATGGGAAGAGACTGTGTCTTAAACGAGTTAAGATATGGGGTTGTCCGGCCTATGTTGAAAGGCAGAATCTGGACAAGTTCGAGGCAAGGTCAGTCCTGTAAGTTTGTTGGATATCCCAAACATTTGCGAGGGTATATCTTCTAACTAACTCGAGCAAAAGGTGTTTTGTTTCTCAGCATGCCACCATTTTAGAAAATGAATTTCTTATGAAGAAATTGGTGGTCATGAGGTAGAACTGGAAGGGGTTCCATCTAGACAAACTAACAGCTGATGATTTGGTGAAACAAAAGGATTCGATAGTTTCCAACGAACATTAGCCTCTCTACGAATCTGGTAGGGTTCCTCATCCATTTAAAAGATACTATGGTATTTCTCGGTGACAGTGGGAGCGAGGATTGCATCATGGTAGATGATGGCCCAACTGGGTTCGGCAGGCCATCAAAAGTGGAGATTTTGTGAAATGGCTGGATGCTATGCAATCAAAGATGGAATCCATGTGCACCAACAAAGTATGACTTTGAATGTTGCACCTGAAGGGGTAAAACCCATTAGGAGCAAATAGGTCTTGAGAAGATTCTTTGTGTAAATGGAAAAGTTGAGACTTTCAAAGCTAGACTTGTAGTAAAAGGCTATCGTCAATAACCAGGTGTGGTTTATGATGAAACCTTTTCTCCATTAGCTATGCTTAAGTCTATCGGGATTAAAGCAGGCATCACGGAGTTGGATCATCTGTTTTGATATGGCAGTCAAAGAGTTTGACTTCATCAAAAATGTAGATGAACATTGTATATACAAGAAGGTTATAGAGAGTAAGGTTGTCTTCCACGTATTGTACGCAGATGACATACTCTTGATAGGAAAAGGTTTCCTATGCTACACTCGGTCAAGCTCCTCTTATCACGAGGATTCTCAATGAATGATCTGGATGATACCTACTACATATTGTGGATTATGAACTATGGTGATAGATCTAAGTGGATGTTGGGAGTGTCCCAAATCCAGGTACACTAACACCTTACTAAAGGGGTTTAGTATGGAGGATTCTAAGTGTGGTGGTTTGCCCACTTACTCAGGATTCACTCTCTCCAAAAAGATGTCTTCCGACACTGATTTAGAGCGAGCTCGTGTGCAAGGGATACCCTATGCTTCGGCAGTAGGCTCTATCATGTATGCGATGTTATGTACCAGACCAGATGTAGCTATTTCACTAGGTGTAGTGATAGGGAATCAATCGGATCTTAGGAGAATCATTGGATAGCTGTGGAGGACATTCTTAAGTACCTGAGAAGCACTAAAAGAATGTTCTTGGTTCAAGGTTCCAGAGTGATAAGGTCGACTGAAAGTCAGTCACATGCATTTTCTTTACCCTCAGTGGAGGGACAGTATGTTGGAAGAGTTCCAAGCTAGATACCATGCCAAACTAGACGATAAAGGCTGAATACATTGCTACCAACGATGCTACCAAG
Source organism: Agapanthus africanus (assembly GCA_030015575.1). Taxonomy (NCBI): domain Eukaryota; kingdom Viridiplantae; phylum Streptophyta; class Magnoliopsida; order Asparagales; family Amaryllidaceae; genus Agapanthus; species Agapanthus africanus. The sequence continues at coordinate 583,224,912 of CM057339.1, read as the reverse complement.
GAGGTTGTCTGGACATTTCTTGTTCATGAGATGAACAAGGTTCCTACCATTGAGCGTCTAATAACTGTTATTGTGACAACAATGGAGTTGTGGTTTTGGCCTAGGAACGCAGGTCCCATCAGCGTTCCAGACATATTCTGAAGACAGTATCACCTGATCAGGGAGATGGTTGATCTCCAAGGGATCGAGGTCAGGAGAGTTGACGCGAAGGATAACACGGCGGATCCACTCACAAAGGCCTTTACCTAGAGAGACTTCTATAGGACGCTGAGTATGAGATACTGCAACAAATGGCCTCAGTGCAAGTGGGAGATTGTTAGTTATATGTATGCCTTAGAGGCCATTACTGTATATATGATGTATATTGTAGTGGATGCTTGGACATATATAGGGAGGACTTTCTTGCTCGACATGATAGTATGCTATCTGGTTGCACTTTATCTTAACATGTACACTTATTGTCTCTTTATTGCATGTTGATAAAGCCCTTAGGATGAGTACTTGACTACCAGGACTACGATGCAGATCATACTAGTGGGGCAGAGGTAGTCGGTAAGTACATCCTTCAAATGTTCCTAGTCGTGGGAGTATCGAGACAAGGCATCGATACTCCAGAGTAGACTAGCGTATACGCTTCTCGACCCATATGATGGGCGATGGATGATCCCATATCCATTGGTGTTTGACATCAGAGAAGGTATACGAGTGCTCAGTGGAGACTGGGTACACCGAACGGACTCGTCGAGAACTCCTAGATGGTATTATACCTATTGTCAGATAGCAGTTCTCTGGTGACACTGGTATAGGTTAGTCTGTCGACCCGAGATCGTCATAGAGTCTTGTGTGATTCCCACTGTGCTTTGATTTCCACCTTACCACGTTCAAGAGATTGTGCAAAATGGTGGTTTTTGGGTACAATCCCGAGTCACATGGAGGCAATGAGCGATAGGAGGGGATTCGTCTCTCCCGGTATTGGGGGTTGATGTTGCGCTATGCTCGATTGGCCATAACAGGAAATCCCTGGCCAGGGTTGCTGAGATCTACTGGTAAGTGTTATCAGTAGTTTCTCAAACCGTTATGGACCTTGCACCGGCATGACTTATCAGGCTATTGGGGTCTGACGTTATACCACCCCCAGGCTGTGATATGCGACATATCAGACGAAGAGACCGAACTGTACAGTAGTGTTACTGATTGGATTCTCAGGAGTATGAGCAGGCTTGCTTGTTGATCTTCTGATCGCTCAATTCCCGGGTGGTCGTTATGTTTAGCAGACCGCTTATGGGTGTTTGATATCATCATCACCTACTGCCGGCGTATTGACGAGTCTTTAGAGTCCCACACAGAGGTTTCCAGGTTCATGCGAAACGAAGTAGGAGCACATATGCGATATGTACGGGAATGAGATTAATGCGCATATGTGATACCGCATTATATTCTTGCGATATGTGATATCAGTCGGTTATATGTGATATAGCCGAGTTATCGGATCAAGTGTTGATTCGATAAGATGTTACATTTGATATTAGTCGGTTGTATGTGATATAGCCAGATTATTAAATCAAGTGTTGATTTGATAATTTAATGTATAATTATATATATGATATATTAATTTACATTAACTAATATTTGCTCACTAAACATTTCTTTTTCTCACTTATGTACACTTAGTATATATGTGATATATATTAATGTACATTATTTTGTGTCATGCTAGATGCTACATGCTACATGGGTGTATGAGACTCACACCATGCTTATGATAATCCTAGGGTTTTTATTTATCCAAGTAATTCAAAATGGTTGGAAAATTGTCATGGCTAGAAGCTTGGAGAAACTTATGCTAACCATTGACTTAGTCCACTAACTTTGTTATACTTGTAGATATTTATTAACCTAACCATTATTGTTAGCCATGGTTTATTCTCTACATGAGTTAGTGTATGACACTAACTCACCCATGGTTGCTATTCTCACCTCACGAGTTTCATTCTCATCTCCACTTCATCTACTTCTTCCTCATGAGAAAGCTTTCTAGCTTTTCAAATGGTGAAGTAATATTGTGAGAAAAATAAATCTAAAGTGAGCAAAATTCCTACTTCATCATCCTCTACTATATTAGCCATTTAGTTTAGGGTGTTTGCTTCACTAATCTACCATTAGTGAAGAAGTAGAATGAGCTTGAGTCTCCTCGACGTAGATCATCTTCGGCCTCGAAGACTTCGAGCAAGCTTGTTCATTTCTTCATATGAACCCTTACTAGAGTTCGGGTGTTCACTACTTAGAGCAAAGGGACTACTACACGGAGCTTTAGAAGTGAAGGACCGGTCTACAAAGGTTGTATTCTTCATTCACTTTGTATGCAATGTTGTTTGCAGGTTGTATTGTTTAATTCTATAGTTAAGATTCTAGGTTAGGGTTCTTTAGTACGGCAAATTTTTGAAATTGGCATGGACGATGCCTCCCGGGACCTTGCTGCCGCCCTAAGTAACCCTATATATATATGGAGGACTTTCTTGCTCGACATGACAGTATGCTATCTGGTTTCCTTTATCTTAACATATTCACTGGTATTATTATTGTTAGTTATATGTATGCCCTAGAGGCCATTACTGTACATACGATGTATATTGTAGTGGATGCTTGGACTTATGGAGGAATTTCTTGCTCGACCTGATAGTATGCTATCAGGTTGCACTTTATCTTACCATATACACTTATTGTCTCTCTATTACATGTCGATAAAGTCCTTAGGATGAGTACTAGACTACCAGGATTACGATGCAGATCATACTAGTGGGACAGAGGTAGTCGGTGTTGGATATGTATGCCCTAGAGGCCATTATTGTATAGTACTAGTTTGTATAATACATTTTAAAAGCTTGGGATATATACATGGGTTTACGACAGTCTTGCTCGATATAGTAGTATGCTACTTGGTTTGTTTCTATCTTAATATGTGTATATGTTTCTTTTAACTTATCGCTAATACATATTGATGGAGCCCTTAGGATCTTTGCTTGACTACCGGCGTTGTGGTGGTGATCACACTAGTGGGGGCTGGGTAGTCTATAAGCAAATCCTTATTTTGGTCCCTAGTCGTAGGATTATCGAGATAGGGCATCGATACTCCAGAGTAGACTGGTGCATACGCTTCTCGTCCCAGCAGGGGAGATGGTCTGTCCCACAGCCATCAGTATGTCGTACTGGAGATAGTATGCACGTGCTCGTTAGGTTACGAGTACACTAGACATGACTCGTCGGGAACTGTAGGTTGGTATTATACCTATCGTCAGTTAACAGTTCCCAGGTGACATGAGTACAGCTTAGTCCGTTAACTTGACACTGTCACTTCGCATCGAGTGTGTTCCCACTGTACTTAGATTACTACCCAACCATGGCTCTATTGAGTCGTGCGAACAGGTAGTAGTTGGGTGCAGTCCCGAAACACTTGGAGGCAGTGACGGTTAGACATGATTCGTCTCTCCCGGTATTGTGAGTTGATATCGCGCTGTGTCTAGGAGAGCCATTACACATAGTCGTCCCTGGCTGGGGCAAGCGAGATTTGCTGGTAGTGTTTCCAGTAGTTTCTCAGGGTGTTCTGGGCTACACTCCGACATGACTTGTACCGCTATTAGGGGACTAACGTTTACCTCCCCCTAGGCCCGACATGCGATACTTTCAGACGAACAGACCGGACTGTACGGAGATTGTCACATTCAGGCTCAGTAGGAGTTCGGATGGGTTCGCCTCGTCGGTCTTCTTATCGGCATCTACCTGGGGACCGTTACGTACAGCTAGTACCGCTTGCGGCCTGTGGTTAAATCCACTGCAAGCGTAGTATCGAGCCTTTAGAGTCCCACACAGAGGGTTATTCGCCTTTGGGCAAAACAGAGTAGAGGTCGCATGGCTTTGCGACGGGGTTCGTTCACATCCGTGCACTTGTGCACGTTTGGTGTCCGGGAAGTTATTACTAGCGGGCTTTGGTTTAAGCCATATCCTAGTATTTGTTTTGGGATTGGTTTTGTCTCATTGTATTCGAGTTCCTCGGAACACGGATGCGGGTGTGTATGCACAGTTGACAGAGGCAGAGGATTCTCATTAGGGTTGTTGACCGTTGACTTTTTCCAAACACTAAGAAGAATGAGAAATATGATTAATGATATTAATTAAAGATAATTGTGCCATGGTTAGGTTGACCATTTGACTTATGTTGACTTTTTGACTTAGGTTGACCGGTTGACTTATGTTGACAATTTGACCATCATCATTTTACATGAAAGATGCTTCTTGATTCTTGCAAAATTCATTTAATGTGAAATGATAATAGTCATTCCAAATGAACCATCACAATTTCTTTAATCATTATTATTATTTCATAATTCACTAATATTTGAGCATGGTTGTAGAATCCTATCCTCATTCTCTCTTGCTCTTTCTCTCTCATGTTTTTGAGCTCTCCCTCTTCCTCTCAAAGCTTTAATCTTTCATGTGTTGAAAATCAAAAGGTTTTAAGACAAAACCATCAAAACATCTCTCTACTCTTTCTAGGGTTCTTTGTCTAGCAAACCAAGCATTCTAGTTACCTTTTGGTTGAGGTAGGAGCTCAAGGTAGAGGCCCTCGGGTGGATCTATCTTCGGCAAAAAGAAAACGACGAGGAGGAGCCGTCTACGCCACTAAAAAGAGCAAGCAAGAAGGAGAACCACAACAAGAAGAGAAGGAGTTCAAGATCTAGGTATAACCATTCTACATAGTAGCTAGAACTTGTAGTTAATATGTTAGTTTTTGTTTAGCAAAGATCCTTCATGGATGGTCCATGTTACCTTGTGAGAAAATTTTAATTTTTACCTATTCCGCCTCCCCGAAAGAACCGGGGTGGGTAACGTGGACCTAACAGTCGGTAAGTACATCCTTCAAATGTTCCTAGTCGTGGGAGTATCGAGATAGGACATCGATATTCTAGAGTAGACTAGCGTATACGCTTCTCGACCTATGTGATGGGCGATGGATGATCCCACATCCATTGGTGTTTGACATTAGAGAAGGTATACGGGTGCTCGGTGAAGATTGGGTACACTAAACGGAGTTGCCGAGAACTCCTAGATGGTACTATACCTATTGTTAGACAGCAGTTCTCTGGTGACACTGGTACAGGTTAGTCTGTCGAACCGAGATCGTCATAGAGTCTTGTGTGATTCCCACTGAGCTTTGATTTCCACCTTACCACATTCAAGAGATCATGCAAAATGATGGTTTTTGGGTACAGTCCCGATTCATATGGAGGCAATGAGCGATAGGAGGGGATTTCGTCTCTCCCGATATTGGGGGTTGATGTTGCGCTATGCTTGATTGGCCATAACAGAAAATCCTGGTCAGGGTTGCTGAGATTTACTGGTAAGTGTTATCGTTAGTTTCTCGAACCGTTATGAGCCTCACATCGGCATGACTTATCAGGCTATTGGGGTCTGACGTTTACCACCCCCAAGCTGCGATATGCGACATATCAGATGAAGAGACCGGACTGTACGGTAGTGTTACTTATTGGATTCGCAGTAGTATGAGAAGGCTTGCTTGTTGATCTTCTGATCGCTCAATACCCGGGTGGCCGTTACGTTTAGCAGACCGCTTGCGGCTTGTGGGTGACTGATATGATCACCACCTACTGTCGGTGTATTGACGAGTCTTTAGAGTCCTACACAGAGGTTTCCTGACTCAAGCGAAATGAAATAGGAGCACATATGTGATATGTGTGAGACCGAGATTAATACGAGTATGTGATATAGTATTCTATTATCGCGATATGTGATATCGATCGGTTATATGTGATATAACCGGGCAGTCGAATCAAGTGTTGATTCGACAAGTTGATACATATGATATTAGTCAGTTGTATGTGATATAGCCGGGTTATTAAATCAAGTGTTGATTTAATAATTTAATGTATAATTATACATTTGATATATTATCTTACATTAACTAATATTAGCTCACTTAAGATTTCTTTTTCTTCACTTGTGTACACTTAGTATATATGTGATATATATTAATGTACAATCTTTTGTGCCATGCTTGATGACACATGCTATATGGTGTATGAGACTCACACCATGCTTATAATAATGTAAGGTTTTTGTTTATTTAAAGAAAATCAAATTAGTTGGAAATTGTCACATGGTTGAAGCTTATAGAAGCTTGTGGAACTATTGACCAAGTCCACTAATTTTGTTTTACTTGAATATATTTATTAACCTAACCATTATTGTTTAGCCATGGTTTAGTATCTACATGAGTTAGTATATGATATTAACTCACCCATGGTTGTTATTCTCACCACTTGATTCATTTCTTCACTTGCTTCATTCCATGGTTGCTTTCTTCATCTCTTTCCTGAAGCTTTCTATCTTCATGAGAGGTGAAGAAAATTAGTGAAAAAATTATTTCTAAAGTGAGCAAAATTCCAACTTCATCAACCTCTTCTCTACTAGCCATTTAAATTGGGTTGTTTCTTCACTAGTTCATCACTTAGTAAAGAGGTAGCTTGAGTTAGTGTCTCCTCGACGTAGATCATCTTCGGCCTCAAAGAATTCAAGCAAGCTTGTTCATTTCACCTCGTTGAGCGTCACTAGAATCCGGGAGATCACAACTTGGAGCAAAGGGACTACTACACGGAGCTATTGAAATGAAGGACCAGTCTACAAAGGTTGTATTCCTTGTTCACTTAGATGTAAAGATGTTTACATGCCTGTTCGTTTAATTCTCTAGTTTAGATTCTAGCATTTGGGTTCTTTAGCGTGCAAATTTTTTGAAAACGGCATGGACGATACCTCCCAAAACCCCACTGCCACCCTAGGGAACCCTCCAGTTATACCATCTCTCATATACATATTGGTAAAGCCCTTAGGATGTTGGCTTGACTCCCAGGACTATGATGCGGATCATACTACTGGGACCTGGGTAGTCCACAAGCACATCTTTCAATTGTTCCTAGTGTTGCGCCACGGCAGCGCCCCGGCCGTCTTACCGAGGCCAAAATGCGGAATCAAAAATTTTTCCTTACTCGGAAACCAGCGCTACCGCGGACAATGAAAACCCGGATCGTAAACCATTAACCTAATGCTAGCAAACAAGAGATGGGAAGAGAAGTATACCAAGTGATCCGAGTCCTCCGGTCTTCTCATCATCGTCCCGATCTCCCGCAGAAAGTCTAGTCTCCATGTCATCGCCTCCTCGCCGGAAGGGCACCACATCGCCTGCGTCTTTTACGGGCTCCCTCCTCAATACCGAAGCAACTCGAGCATGAAGCCGGCAAGTCGACATGCCCAAGGTGTGCTGTAGAATGCAGTGTAGATGATGCTTGTCTCTTTGGGGTTTGTTGCCTTTGAAGATGATGGAGGAATCAAGATTAGAAAAATGGTGCTTGCATTTTTCTAGCATGAAAGTGAGATCAAGAATGAAACTCTCAAGAATGAAAACCTCTACAACTCTTTTCTCTCAAGTGAGTTCTATCATCTCCAAAAGAGAATGGTGGAGGAGGGAATCATAAACCACAACCTTAGAAGGAAGGTAATGGTAGTAAAAGCAAGTGGTGACCATAGCCAAACATCATGATAACAAAACTCATATCAAACTCTAAATCAATCCTAATCACCTTTTTCAAGAAATGATGAAGGAAAAGAATGGTATCTAAAGATGCTATCATAATTAAAACATATGCAAGAAACCCCCTCCTCAAAATGTAATTTGCAAAACTGCAAATTAACCCCTCCATCAGAAAAGTCCGGCCGGGAAAGAACAAAGGAAAACCGGCCGGAACGGAATGCAAACTGGCAACTCCAGAAAACTGGTCCCGTAATAAATTACAGGAAAACCCCGATACTGTGCATACACACCCGCATCTGTATTCCGACCGGATACAAATGCAATGAGACAAAATCTACACAGTACTAAACTAGGACCGGCTTAAGCCAAAGCCGGCTAGTAATATCCGTTCGATCCTGATCCGTGCAATACCGCACGTATCAGATCGAACCCTGCCATATAACTATACGGCCACTAGTACAAAACTGTCTGATCCTGATCCGTGCAATACCGCACGTATCTGATCGGACCCTGCCATATCTCCATACGGCCTCTACAGCGTTTCGCCCGAAAGCTTGAGTAACTGTAAGTGTGGTGGACTCTAAAGACTCGTCAATACTATGGCTGTGGATTTAACCACTAGCACGTCAGAGGTATTAGCCAATACGTGACGGGCCACCAGCTATTGACCAAAAGGGACGTCGATGAGTGAACTCATCCTGACACCCTACTGAGCCTGTCAGTGACAATATCCGTACAGTCCGGTCCGTTCGTCTATGAGTATCGCATGGCGGGCCTAGGGGGTTGGTAAAAGTCAGACCCCCAAAAGCGGTACAAGTCATGTCGGAGTGTAGCCCAGAACACCCTGAGATACTACTAGAATACCTACCAGTAAATCTCCTGCCTCGGCCGAGGGCTTTGTGTAATGGCTCTCCTAGACACAGCGCGACCTCACCCAATACCGGGAGAGACGAACCCCTGCAGATCCGCTCACTGCCTCCATGTGGCTCGGGACTGTACCCAACTAAAACCTGTTTGCATGACTCCTTTGAGCCGTGGTAGGGTAGTAATCAAAGCACAGTGGGAACTCACACGAGACAAATGACGATCTCAGGTCGATGAACTAACATGTACACATGTCACCAGGGAACTGCTATCTGACGTCTGGTATAAGACCAACTAGCATGTTCCCGGCGAGTCCTGTCCGGTGTACTCATAACCCAATTAGCACCTGTATACATCTTAGGTGAACCAACTGACACCAGTGGCTTGTGAGACCGGCCACCGCCCCTCGTCGGGGTCTCGACTGTATACACTAGTCTACTAATGGAGTATCGATGCCCTGTCTCGAAACTCCTACGACTAGGGACCTTTTAAGGATGTGCTTATAGACTACCGGCTCCCACGTATATGATCGCCATCATACTGCTGGTATTCAAGCAAGAATCCTAGGGGCTCTATCAACGTGTAATAGCGACATATCAGGTCACCTAAAGCAGTACACGATGATAAAGATAAACCTGATAGCATACTATCATCTCGAGTAAGACTGTCCTACCGGGATAGGTCCTCCCTCAATCATTGCAATCACGTGCCTGTGATCCAATAATTGACTCTGAGGGCACTATCTCCAACAATCTCCCACTTGCACTCAAGGCTAATTATTGCGATGTCGCATACTCACAGCCCGTGTGATACCGAACACCCAACTCCTCTACTTGTCAGTCTCACAAAACCCGTTTGCGAAACTATTGCGTTCAAGGAATAGACTCAGTGAGCGGATCCGCAGTGAAGTTTCTTTCTATGTCTCTCTATATCTCAAGTTCGCGGAGAAAGCCATCTCCCGAAATGGGCAATACCTGTCTTGGAACGTCTGGATGTCTGATGGGACCTAGTTCATAAATGAACTCCAAATCCAGACTTCTTAGACTGTATCGTTAACTGAACTTAATCAGTATCCTGCGCCATGCCTTCCCTCAGTATCCACCTGGACCACATGTCCAATATACTGCCCCTCGTCAGAGGGAAAACTATAACTCTGACAACCTCCTTGTCGTCCAGGTCATCTTGGAAGCCTGGAATGATAACCGTCTCCTAAAGGGGGCTGCCGTTATCATATCCCTAGAACATCAACTTATGTTCTAAAACTGCTTCCGACTGTTTCTCCAGGATTGGATCAATATCAACTTATTGCATCTACTGCAAGAACAACATCTGGTGTGGTACTTGACATCTCATGATTGACTCAATTGCCTAAGCAAGTGATCTGTCAATCATGCGTATCCCTCTCCCCTTTAGTCTGTAAGACACCTTTAGAGAGGGTGACTCCGTCATCTGCAGGTACACTACCGTGCCAGGAGTCGTCCATTCTAAATACTCATAGAATGCTGTCAAGGTACCCAGATTGGGAAACTACCCAAATCTAGATCTAAAACCATAGATCTAGTAACCAGAATGTCTGATATAATATCCAAGTCCTGTGTGGAGAAACTACTGTGTGGCAACCAAAATATAACCGATCGTAGTGTAGGAATATCACTTCCTACTCTGTGTATGTCATCCAAATACCAGGACATAACACCCTACTACCTTCTTAACAGATCCATCCCCTATTCTGATGAAGTCAAACCTATGACTGTCACATCAGAAATAGATGATCTATCTCCGTTGTATCTGCTTTAGTCTATAAATAGACATAAGCCACCTGTCCACCAATGCTTCCGCTGCTCCCACTGACTACGACAACCCTCTGGCAGAGTCATATAGACGTGCACTTCCAAAGCTAGTTTAGAACGACGCTATACTCATCCTCCTGCCGGGTCTCGCAGCCTGGAACAACAACAATGGCAAGTGTGGGTAAACAAGAACTTCCCTGTCACCGTCCTTGAGGCTACCGGAGTACCTCTCGGGTGCCTGAAGTTACCCACCTTATCTGCGGAGTGGCTAATGGAATGTCAAGCCAGATTGAATCTTCAGGTTCCTATCAAATTTTCAGTAATCGTTTGCAGTTCTGGAATCACTTCTAGTTCTACCATACTCCCACTGCTGTTTTCTGAAAAATCCATTTCCTTTAAAATTGTGGCGAGTGAAGAACAATATCACTATTGATCTTCCAGATGGTAGAAAATCAACCCTCGTCATAGCCTGGGTCAACCCGCAAACTGTCATTACAGAAACGTGCCTTGAGCTATCCGGAGTCTTGTTTTAAGCACAAGCCGGACAACTCCCCGTACCTTAACAATGTCAAGATATGAACTGTTCTATATCCAATATAGAAACAGAGGCACTGATTTACTTGAACCAGATTCAAATCATGCAACTGTCTCCAGTGCATGTCAACTAAATGGAAGGGGGCCGATCAGCGTTACTCAACTTAGGAATGTTTCCAATTATGAATAACCTGAAAGAGAAGCAAGTTCTCCTAATCATTACTAGAATACCATTCACAAGTATCTACATCTTCGATTACCTTGAAGAATCCTGATATTTGCAATACCTGGTTCTCTACTTTACTCATATACCAATAACTTCTCAAAACTCAGACCCTGTGTTTCTATGAAACACTTGTCTAAGAACTAGAGAAGTCACAAGTAAACAGAATATAGTACGAGGACCAACCCCACTGTCCTAATGGACACTGGACAACATACAATACTCTGTATAAGTCCTTTGAGTCTAATAACTCAATCACTGTGTGCCGTAGGTTGAAAACTGTACTTATGGTTAAGAAGAATTACACCGCTGTTTAATGCTCCTTACCTAACCATCCACTGATATAGGTAAATGTCGTAGACATAATTTCAAAAAGGTATATCTCACTCTATAAAAATAGATGTACAGATATATCAATTTGAAATTGGTGCATAACAGCGGATATTCAAAACCAAATAATTGCCGTCCGGCAAACAACCCAGGTGACTTCCTCAAATATTACCGATTACAACGAATCCCGATATAATGAGGATGATCACCCAATTCCCAATAACTTACTCCCACTCATCATCTATAAAACCATACAGATGTGAGAATCATACCTGGTAAATACATACCCTGGAGTAAGCATCTAATCGGGAAATCAGTTTTCCATTAACAGTACACAGTGAAATTGAAACATCGAAATGTTTCGTTGGGGTATCCTGGTATTCCTAGTAATGCCTCTTCCATTATCCAGATTCACAACTATAACCGTATAATTCTTTGCCACCTCTCCAAATCCCTTTATATGTCTTTAGTCATTACCGTCTGCACACCCCTTTAGGCCAAATGGTTTTCTTCCTTCCCTACCGTTCGGCACCAGCCTATGGTTTGGAAGAAGACTATCCAATAAGCATAAAAGGTGTATTGTCCTAATCCTAGGAGCACTCGCAAAGCGAGAGAAGGTGAAGATAAAAGACAACCGAATAAACCTTATTCCTATTTCTCCTGAACCAGAATCCATCCCCGAACTGGAACAAGTTCCTTTCGAGTTCGTATATAACCATACGATGGAGTATCCAAATAAACTGTGGATCTTCGTAGTGATACGGAGTGTCCTGGAGAAATACAAAGGTGATTTAGGATTGGCGAAGAAATACTTGGTTTGGTCGTGAATATCAGTCGCATTTTACTTTGCCCTCTTACTAATCCCTTGCTTTGTCTTAATCTTAATACCTTCTGCACACCGTTTAGGCTAATTGGTTTTCTTCATTCCCTACCGGTCGGCACCAGCCTAAGGTTTGGAAGAAGACTATCCAATTTGCGTAATAGGTGTACTACTCCTAAACCAAAGAGTACTCGCAACCTGAGAGAAGGTAAAAAGAAAAGACAACTGAATAGTCCTATCCGTTTTCTCCAGAACCAGAAACCATCCTCGAAGTCCTTCGAGTTCGTATATAACCATACGATGGTTTTGTCCAATGGAAGTGGACGTTCGAAGTAATACGGGGTGTCCTGGAGAAAAGGGTAAAAGCAGGAGTGGCAATGAGGTTTGCAACTCTGACAATCCAAAAGCCAGTGTTTAAGAAGGTTCGGTCAACTTGGTCACTGAGTCATAGTCTTAGGGTCGGGTCAATGGTCGCTGCCAGAGAGAGAGAGAAAAGAAACACTCAGCGTGCACTCTAACCTAGATCAGAATGGTTACCAATTTATCTAATCTGGAAACCTCCCACTGTACCTCAAATTCTCCTCCAAACCTGAAAGAAGAATTAGTCGGGATCACCCGAGGAGTAAACCAACTCATCAGTGGAAATCGGGATCCAACTATCATCGCATGATAACTTGACGGAATCCACTCAAGTCACCACACTCCAGAAGGTATGCGCATGCCTGGCAAGTTTCAGTTCTTTTGAAACTCCCGATGAAAGTTTTACCCCTAGGACCCAAGTGACCTTGACACAGTCAACAAATCAAAGAGTCCTAGTCAAGTTCAACCCGTCATTATCCTGGATTGCATTAAACCCACCCGTACGAGCCCTTGACACAGTCAAGAAGGCTGCACGACTGTCCTAACCAATCCCATTAATATGCTGCAAACAAACACTACTTAGCTACCGCACACTACGCCTTGACACAGTCAACAAACGCAGCACGAATACTAAGTAATACTTGTAAGAAATGACGGAGGGCTACGTCTAGTTTTTGGCGAAAAACTTTTAACGTAATGAACTCGATATCGTTGAAGGAACTGCATATCCTTTTATAAAAATATAGTGACGAAAACCTTTACTAAAGAGGTCACTCCCGGTGAAGGGATCTCGGCTCTTTCCCCGTAGAATGAGGTGCAGGATATTCCAACTGAATACCACGATGCAAAGCAAAAGTAATCGGCTATAGTGAAGTTATTGCCCTGACGCAAACTTTTGTCCAAGGGGTCACTCCCGGTGAAGGGATCTCGGCCCTTGCCTCGTCGTCTGAGGAGCAGGATATTCCAACTGAATACCACGATGCAAAACAAAAGAGAATGCCCTTGAAATAACAGCTTTTTGAAAAGTGTTCCAACAACATCAGAATAGGTTTTTTTATCTTGCATTGATCCGAATCAACGCAGTCCCATCAATTGATCACACCACAAAGAACGAAAATATACTGATGTACGTATGTGCCATCCGCATTCGCCACTGGGTCCCGTCATCACTCGTTAGGTTACTTAACTAACGACAGAGCGGGGACTGGACTAGCGCGGATGCAAAACATATACAACATCTACTAATATATATACCAATATATATTATATTCGCTCAAGGCGTGATAAGAATGCAACATCACAGAAATGTACAGCATCACAGAACAATACAGATATCTGGGATCCCCGGGTTTCACTGAGCCGCTGCTGAAACCCGACGTTCCCCTGGTCGTGTGGATAGCCTGTGCAATGAAATCCTAGACCCCTACGGGCGCGGCAAGTTACCCGCCAAAACCTGAAGCGAGGCAGCCCCCTTCAGCACCGTGAATGGACCACCCAGCACTTCACGGAATCCGGTAACTTAGGCACCCCTCCTGGGTCAACCTGTACCCCCTACGAGTGCGGCGAATAGCCCGCCAATTCTAGAGTGAAGCCCCCTCCGTCTCAATGCCATGAAATGCGGGCTTGTTGCCTTTCAGAACCCGGCTATCCGTGCACTCCTCCGCGGGGTAATCCTTGTACAGAAAGTAAAATATACATACAACGGGTACATCGACCGCAACCAGGTCGTACCCCAAAAGAATAATACAAACAGGCAGTGACGGCAGTCCACATGTCGGACGCTCGCCCCGCAATATCAAATGTACATATAAAACAAAACTGTACTAGCATTGCATCCAGGCTATCCCCATGACCGACCCGCAACATCACAGCATAAACACAGAACATCAACGTGAAAATCACGTTCACAAATCTGTCTAACCGGGCTATAGCAGTTAGACAGGATTTACCGATCAAGTGACATTCACGGTCGCAGATATAATGTAAATACTGTGAAATAATGTGTTTAAAATATCCAATCGATCAAAAATTAACAAGTGGGTCCCCAAGTAATACTGTAGCACTAACAGAAATTCTGGGCCCAAATTTAATATTCCAAAACCCCTATCTGAAGCCCAAAAGCCCACTGCAAAAACTTGGTGGAATGATCCCAACTTCCTGCGGCGGAACCGCGGCCAAAGAGGGGTTAAGGCCGCGGTTCCGCGGTCGTACGGAAGAATTGGGTTTCCAAATTTTTCCAGTGTTCTTAGGATTCTCTGTACATCATTCTGCAATCACCTGAAAAATTTTTAGAGTCCAAAAAATTTCGACAGAAACTGATGTGAAGGAAAAACACGGTTTTTGGAATTTTGGTCGATCGGATAAGTAAAACGCATTAGAACAAGCTAAGCAAGGTTAATGGCGTGGCTCTGATACCATGTTGCGCCACGGCAGCGCCCCGGCCGTCTTACCGAGGCCAAAATGCGGAATCAAAAATTTTTCCTTACTCGGAAACCGGCGCTACCGCGGACAATGAAAACCCGGATCGTAAACCATTAACCTAATGCTAGCAAACAAGAGATGGGAAGAGAAGTATACCAAGTGATCCGAGTCCTCCGGTCTTCTCATCATCGTCCCGATCTCCCGCGGAAAGTCTAGTCTCCATGTCATCGCCTCCTCGCCGGAAGGGCACCACATCGCCTGCGTCTTTTACGGGCTCCCTCCTCAATACCGAAGCAACTCGAGCATGAAGCCGGCAAATCGACATGCCCAAGGTGTGCTGTAGAATGTAGTGTAGATGATGCTTGTCTCTTTGGGGTTTGTTGCCTTTGAAGATGATGGAGGAATCAAGATTAGAAAAATGGTGCTTGCATTTTTCTAGCATGAAAGTGAGATCAAGAATGAAACTCTCAAGAATGAAAACCTCTACAACTCTTTTCTCTCAAGTGAGTTCTATCATCTCCAAAAGAGAATGGTGGAGGAGGGAATCATAAACCACAACCTTAAAAGGAAGGTAATGGTAGTAAAAGCAAGTGGTGACCATAGCCAAACATCATGATAACAAAACTCATATCAAACTCTAAATCAATCCTAATCACCTTTTTCAAGAAATGATGAAGGAAAAGAATGGTATCTAAAGATGCTATCATAATTAAAACATATGCAAGAAACCCCCTCCTCAAAATGTAATTTGCAAAACTGCAAATTACCCCCTCCATCAGAAAAGTCCGGCCGGGAAAGAACAAAGGAAAACCGGCCGGAACGGAATGCAAACTGGCAACTCCAGAAAACTGGTCCCGTAATAAATTACAGGAAAACCCCGATACTGTGCATACACACCCGCATCTGTATTCCGACCGGATACAAATGCAATGAGACAAAATCTACACAGTACTAAACTAGGACCGGCTTAAGCCAAAGCCGGCTAGTAATATCCGTTCGATCCTGATCCGTGCAATACCGCACGTATCAGATCGAACCCTGCCATATAACTATACGGCCACTAGTACAAAACTGTCTGATCCTGATCCGTGCAATACCGCATGTATCTGATCGGACCCTGCCATATCTCCATACGGCCTCTACAGCGTTTCGCCCGAAAGCTTGAGTAACTGTAAGTTTGGTGGACTCTAAAGACTCGTCAATACTATGGCTGTGGATTTAACCACTAGCACGTCAGAGGTATTAGCCAATACGTGACGGGCCACCAGCTATTGACCAAAAGGGACGTCGATGAGCGAACTCATCCTGACACCCTACTGAGCCTGTCAATGACAATATCCGTACAGTCCGGTCCGTTCCTCTATGAGTATCGCATGGCGGGCCTAGGGGGTTGGTAAAAGTCAGACCCCCAAAAGCGGTACAAGTCGTGTCGGAGTGTAGCCCAGAACACCCTGAGATACTACTGGAATACCTTCCAGTAAATCTCCTGCCTCGGCCGAGGGCTTTGTGTAATGGCTCTCCTAGACACAGCGCGACCTCACCCCCAATACCGGGAGAGACGAACCCCTGCAGATCCGCTCACTGCCTCCATGTGGCTCGGGACTGTACCCAACTAAAACCTGTTTGCATGACTCCTTTGAGCCGTGGTAGGGTAGTAATCAAAGCACAGTGGGAACTCACACGAGACAAATGACGATCTCAGGTCGATGAACTAACCTGTACACATGTCACCAGGGAACTGCTATCTGACGTCTGGTATAAGACCAACTAGCATGTTCCCGGCGAGTCCTGTCCGGTGTACTCATAACCCAATTAGCACCTGTATACATCTTAGGTGAACCAACTGACACCAGTGGCTTGTGAGACCGGCCACCGCCCCTCGTCGGGGTCTCGACTGTATACACTAGTCTACTAATGGAGTATCGTTGCCCTGTCTCGAAACTCCTACGACTAGGGACCTTTTAAGGATGTGCTTATAGACTACCAGCTTTCACGTATATGATCGCCATCATACTGCTGGTAGTCAAGCAAGAATCCTAGGGGCTCTATCAACGTGTAATAGCGACATGTCAGGTCACCTAAAGCAGCACACGATGATAAAGATAAACCAGATAGCATACTATCATCTCGAGTAAGACTGTCCTACCGGGATAGGTCCTCCCTCAATCATTGCAATCACGTGCCAGTGATCCAATAATTGACTCTGAGGGCACTATCACCAACACCTAGTTGAGGGTATATCGAGCCAGGGCATCGATACACCAAAGTAGAATAGTGTGTACGTTTCTTGACCCTATATGGGGGCGATGGTTGATCCCATATCCATTAATGTTTGACATCAAAGATTGTACACATATGCTCATCAGAGAATGGGTACACCGAACAGGACTCGCCGAGAACTCCTAGTTTGTATTATACCTATCGTCAGATAGCAGTTCTCTGGTGACACTGGTACTGGTTAGTCTGTAGACTCGAGATCGTCATAGAGTCTTGTGTGGCTCCCAATGTGCTTTGATTTCCTTCCTACAACATCTTAAAGGAGTCATGCAAACATGTGGATTTTGTGTACAATCCCGAGTCACATGGAGGCAATGAGCGATAGGAAGGGTTTTGTCTCTCCCAGTATTGGGAGTTGATGTTGCGCTATGCTCGATTGGCTATAACAGTAAGTCCTTTGCCAGGGCTGTTGATGAGATTTACTGGTAAGTATTATGAGTAGTTTCTCATACCGTTATGAGCCATACATCGGCAGGACTTATCAAGTTATTGGGGTCTGGCGATACCACTCCTAGACTCGATATGCGACATATCAGACGAAGAGACCGGACTGTACGGTAGGTGTTACTTGTAGGCTTCATGGGAGTTTGGACAAGCTTGCTTGTTGATCTTCTAATCGCTCAATACCTGGGTAGCCATTACGTCCAGCTAGTACCGCTGACGGCTTGTGGGTGACAGATGTGATCATCACCTACTTCTGGCATATTGACGAGTCTTTAGAGTCCCACATAGAAGCCTTCTGGTTCAAGAGAAACGAAGTAGGGCACATATGCTGATATGTGCGAGGGCCAGATTAAATACGAGTATGTGATACCGTATTCTAATATGGTGGTTATTTGTTATCAATTAGGTTATATGTGATATAACCGGATTATCGAATCAAGTGTTGATTTGATAATGCGATATACAAATAGATGATGTTAGTCGGTTATATGTGATATAATCGGATTATTAAATCAAGTGTTGATTTAATAATTTGATATATATTATATTTGATATAATTATATATTAACTAATATTATTAGCTCACTAATCATTCTTCATAATATTTATTATTAATATATATATATATATATATATGTGCGTGTGTGATATATATATATATATAATGAAGCATGGCATGATTTTCTATTAATTGGAAATAGAAAATAAGGTGTAAATGGGGAGATATTTTGAGCAGGGTGTGAAGCATGGGCTTTATTATTTCTTTACTACTCTTGACTCGCTATTCAAGCATGATTGCAATTTCTTATTGCATTTTATTCCATGCTTGAATTAGTGAGGAAAGAGAGAACCATTCTTCACTTCACTCTCACTCATTCATTCTATATTTTGAGACTTAGCCATTATTTTTGAGAGCTCATGTGATGAGCTTCTCTCTAGCCTCTCCATCATCATCCTCTTTTTCATGCTTCAAGATCTAAACCCTCACATGTGATGCTCTAGTGTAGTGTGTTTCCTTCACTAAAGAGTTTAGTGAAGAGGTACCTCGGATTAGCGGACTTCGGGTGGATCATCTTCGGCACGAAGATCATCGAAGGATCCTTTTTCATTCTTCAAGTGAAGCCTAGTGGAGTCGTGTGGACTACTACCCAGAACATTTGAAGAGAAGGACACGGTCTACAAAGGATGTAGCCTACTTCCGTTCTCTTAGTTTTCA
Source organism: Agapanthus africanus (assembly GCA_030015575.1). Lineage (NCBI taxonomy): Eukaryota > Viridiplantae > Streptophyta > Magnoliopsida > Asparagales > Amaryllidaceae > Agapanthus > Agapanthus africanus. The sequence continues at coordinate 583,206,033 of CM057339.1, read as the reverse complement.
TATCATCACATAGTAAACCCTAATATTCTAGTTAAGATCTTGTTTAGTTTTCGTTAGCACCGGAAATTTTAAAATTGCATGTGTGATGCCCGTTTAAACCCCGTCGCGGTGCTAGCATACACTTTTATAGTATCAGATCTAAGCTAGAACATTTGGGTAGGTCTTTACGATATTAAAGTGTTCGATCGAATTTTCGAGACCCGTTTTCCCCAAGTTTCTGTTGATTTTTCAAAGGCTGGAATTTTTGTGATTACAAATATGCAGGAAATCGTGCCGGCTTTTTAATGGAGCCTCAAGAAATTTAAGAACCCAACACCAACAAACGGCCGCGGAAGCGCGGCCAAACACCATGCTTGGCCGCGGTTCCGCGGCATGTTAGTAGGGTTGTGGTGTCATTTTTCTTGTGTTGCTCCATTTGGGCATTTGGCACTTTCTGAATGTTTTTAATGATTCTCAAGTTGTTGAGGTCTCTGGAATTTGTGGGTATTCGATAAATCGATCGAAAAGTTTAATGTTGTATAGATCTTGATGATATGTGATACAATTGTTAGAATCCGGAATAATTAGTTTTGTGAAAACTAGTTTGTATATTGTAGATCTAGCCGTTTAGTCTCGTTTGATCGATTGCCACGGAGTTTTGATTCGAATCAAAACTCCGTCGCAATTGCGTATAGTACGCGATTACTTAGTCGGGAATCTTGTTGAATTATCCGATAGCTTATTGAAAAGAGTTTTCAATTTGAGACTAAAATGCAAGATTTATAAGTTAGGCATGATATCCGGAATATGAGATATTCCGGGTTTATGATGTCTAAGAAAATACGGATTCTAATTATTGTAGTTTTCCATTTCTTTACTGTAACTGTAATTGTAATATGTGGGGTATCCCAAATCTCGTTGCTGTATGTCAATGGAATTTAGGATACGCGTATTTACTTACGTTGATAACATGTGATGTTATGTGTTGCTGTGATATGTTTTATTGGATCGTCGTGATTGAATAGCCGGGGGTTTTGCGTGAGATGAGAGTTTTTCATTTTCATTCATGTAAAATTTGTATGTAATATTCTTTTATTGGAACACTTCCGAGTTGAGAATGATGTCACCACTGATGTATATTGTTTACTTTTCCGCATTAGGATAGACTCAAGGCGGAGAGCACAAATAACCGAGTTCTAGAGTTCGGTGGGACACCATCTCGAGGAGTCGAGACCGGCTCTCCTAACTCATGAATTGGCAGGGTTGCTTGCCGCTCTCGTAGGGGTCAGCGATGTGGGTTTGGCTAGTCATCACGACCGTAGAATCTGTGCTTTAAATTACTGGCTAAATTTAAAACACGGGCATCCTAGTATATCCAATATTTTATATGTTGCTTCTGCTGCTTGGTTCTGTGATGTGATCATATAATTGCGTGAGACGGATGTTATATTATATACATGATATATAATAAACGTTGCTTATATTTTGCACCCACGCTAGTCCAGCCTCGCTCTGTTGTTAGTTAACTAACCTAACGGTGCATGACGGGGCCCAGTGGCGAATGCGGATGGCATAAGAATACGTTCTATTTTCGTTTCATTTTCTGTGATGTTTAGGAAATATTAAATGACGGGACTTCATTAATGAGATTAATGAAAAGAAAAGAAACCTAAAGATGTTGTAGAATCAAAAGTTTTTAAAAAGATAGCTCTAGTTCTTGCTTTGCACAGTGGTACTCCTTGATGAATATCCAGCACCTCATTCGATGATGAAAGAGCCAAGATCCCTTCACCGGGAGTGGCCTATTTAGCAAAACTAGAAAATGCTATAACCCACTCGGTTTATCATCATAGTTTCTGTAGTTCTTGCTTTGCATAATGGTATTCCTTCATTGATATCCAGCACCTCATTCGATGAGGAAAGAGCCGAGATCCCTTCTGTAAGTCTACGGTAGCGCCCCGGCCGTCTGTCCGAGGACAAAATGCGGAAACGAAAAATTTTCATAAACTTGAAACTGGCGCTATCGTGTACTCAAATCCGGATCGAACTATTAACCTACAACTAGAAACTAGAGAAAGGGTTGGAAAGCTATACTGATCGATCCGTGTCCTTCGGTGTTTGGCCACCATCCCAAGCTCCTCGCGGCATCTCCGAGCTCCGGTCTCCTCGTCGGAAAGGGCACCACATCATCGAGTCTTTTTACGGGCTCCCGCTTCATCCGAAGCAACTCGGGCATGAAGTTCACTAGCCGACGTATCCAAGGTGAAGTAGAGAATGTGTGTGATCACTTTGTCTCTTGCATCCATTGTGTGGATGGAGGTTGAAGATGAAGCCATCAATGGAAATGGTGAGCTAGAGGAAGAAGAAGAGGAGGAGGCTTTTTCTTTCTCATGTGTGATGAAATGAAAAAGAGAGCTGGCATAAGAAATCCAAGAGCAAACTCAAGCCTATATGGCTGTCCATTCTCTCTCCAAGCATCATATCAACACAATAATCAAATCCTAATGTGACATTAGCACAAGAAAAGAGACCATGAGTCACTAAACATGTCCATGTCACATTAATTGCACCTCATAATCATTTCCACTCAGAATTTCCACCATTTGTAAACATTAACCCAAATGTTTACAACAATAAAAAGATATGGCAACATCTAAAGTAAACTCGTGACGGATCACAAGGATACTCCTCACCTTTATATACATACCTGCATCCGCATTCCGACTGAATGCGAATGCGATGAGACTAAAGTAATCCAACAAATCTAATACTAGGATCCGGCTTAAACCAAAGCCCACTAGTATGATCCGTCCGATCATGATCCATGCACTACTGCACGTATATGATCGAACCCTGCCATATATCATACGACCTCTACAACGTTTCGCCTGAAACTTGAGAAACTGTCTGTGGGGGACTCTAAAGACTCTTCAATACTTTGGCTATGGATTTAACCACTAGCACGTCAGTGGTACTAGCTGTACGTAACGGGCTACCAGGTATTGACCAAAAGGGAGGTCGATGAGCGAACTCATCCTGACACCCTACTGAGCCTGTCACTGACAATATCCGTACAGTCCGGTCTGTTCGTCTATGAGCATCGCATGGCAGGCCTAGGGGGTTGGTAAAAGTCAGACCCCCAAAAGCGGTACAAGTCGTGTCAGAGTGTAGCCCAGAACGCCCTGAAATACTACTGGAATACCTACCAGTAAATCTCGTACCTTGGCCAAGGACTTCGTGTAATGGCTCTCCTAGACACAGCGCGATCTCACCCCCAATACCGGGAGAGACGAAACCCCTGTCGATCCGCTCACTGCCTTCATGTGGCTCGGGACTGTACCCAACTAAAACCTATTTGCACGACTCCTTTGAGCCGTGGTAGGGTAGTAATCAAAGCATAGTGGGAACTCACATGAGACAAATGACGATCTCAGGTCGATGAACTAACCTATACACATGTCACCAGGGAACTACTATCTGACGTCAGGTATAATACCAACTAACATGTTCCCGACGAGTCCTGTCCGGTGTACTCATAACCCAATGAGCACCTATATACATCTTAGGTGATCCACCTAACACCAATGGCTTATGAGACCGGCCACCGCCCCTCGTCGGGGTCTTTACTGTATACACTAGTCTACTAATGGAGTATCGATGCCCAGTCTCGAAACTCCCACGAATAGGGACCACTTTAAGGATGTGCTTATAAACCCCAGCTCCCACGTGTATGATCGCCATCATACTGCTGGCAGTCATGAAAGAACCCTAAGGGCTCTATCAACGTGTAACAACGACCTATAAGGTCACCTAAACCAGTGCACGATGATAAAGATAAACCAGATAGCATACTATCATCTTGAGTAAGACTGTCCTACCGGTATAGGTCCTCCCTCAATCATTGCAATCACGTGCCTGTGATCCAATAATTGACTCTGAGGGAACTATATCCAACAATCTCCCACTTTCACTCAAGGCTAATTATTGCGATGTCGCATACTCACAGCCCGTGTGATACCGAACAGCCAACTCTTCTACTGATCAGTCTCATAAAGCCCGTTTGCGAAACTATTGCGTTCGAGGAATAGCCTCAGCTAGTGGATCATGTTTTTTTCTATGTCTCTCTTTATCTCAAGTTCGCGGAGAAAGACATCTCCCGAAATGAGCAATACCTGTCTTAGAATATGTCTGGATATCTGATGGGACCTAGTTCATAAATAAACTCCAAATCCAAACTTCTTAGACCGTATCGTCAACTGAATTTAATCAGTATCCTGCGCCATGCCTCCCTCGGTATCCGCTTGGACTACCTGTCCAAACTACTGCCTCTCGTCAGAGGAAATGTAGGGTTACTAGGCACTCTAACAAGGGTTAAGGAAGCATCAAACATGCTCGTTGCAAATTTTTAGCCGTGCCGAATGACCCTAAACAAGATCGTTGCTAGAAAATTAGGGTTTTATATGTAAGTAAACTAGGTTTACAACTAAGTGAATACGAAATACAACCTTTGTAGATCGGTCCTTCACTTCTTTAGCTCCTTGTTGAAGTCCCTTCGCTGCGATCGTGGTTCTCCCGGACCCTTGCATGGCTTCACGAGGCGAAAGACGCGTCCTTGCTTGAAGTCTTCGAGGCCGAAGATGATCTACGTCGAGGGGATGCTAACTCAAGCTTCTACTTCACTAACTTGAGAATTAGTGAAGCAAACACCCTAAACTAAAGTGCTAGTCTAGTAGAGGATGGAGAAATAGGAAGTGGGTTCTCTTTAGAATTTTATTTCTCACAATCTTTCTCACTTTGGATCAAACCCTAGCAAGCTTTTCTTTTAGCAATGAAGAAGAAGAAGAAAAGAAAGAGATGAGGATAATGATCAAGTGAGAAGTCTAACCATGGTGAGTGAGTATCATATACTAACTCTTGTAGAGCCATAACCATAGCTAATTGAAGATGGTTAGGTTAATAAAAATCTAAAGTAAAACAAATTTAGTGGACTTTGTCAAAGCATCCACAAGCTTCTACAAGCTTCATGCTTATGACCTAAGCTCCACTAATTTGTAATTACCTTAAATAAATATTAACCACCATCTAATATAGTATGGTGTATGTCTTACACACCCATGTTTAGTGTATCATCAACCATGATACAAAAGAAAACACTTTTAATATATATATCACATATATATATATATATATATTCAAGTGTGCATGTGAGAAAATACCTAAAGTGAACAAGTGTTAGTTAATGTAAACTAGTATATCAAATATACAATTATATAATAAATTATTAAATCAACACTTGACTTAATAATCCGGTCATATCACATATAACCGACTAACATCCAATGTATCGACTTATCGAATCAACACTTGATTCGATAACCCGGCTATATCATATATAACCGACTGATACATAAAATCGCGAGAATAGAATACGGTATCACATACACGCATTATTCTCAGTCCTGCACATATCACATACGTGCTCCTATTTCGTTTTGCCTGAGCCAGTAAAACCTCTATGTAGAACTCTAAAGACTCGTCAATATGCCGGCAGTAGGTGATGATCACATCAAGCACCCACAAGCCGTCAACGGTACTAGCTGGACGTAACGGCTACCCGGGTATTGAGCGATCAGAAGATCAGCAAGCAAGCCCGCTCCAACTCCTGTAAAAGCCTGCCGGTAACACTTCCCTTACAGTCCGGTCTCCTCGTCTGATATGTCGCATATCAAGTCTAGGGGTGGTAAACGTCAGACCCCAATAACCGATAAGTCATGCCGATGTGAGGCTCATAACGGGTCGAGAAATTACTGGTAACACTTACCAGTAAATCTCTAAATCAGCCCTGGCCAGGTACTTTCCTGTTACGGCCAATCGAGCACAGCGCAACATCAACCCCCAATACCGGGAGAGACGAAACCCCTCCTATCGCTCATTGCCTCCATGTGACTCGGGACTATACCCAAAGACCACCGTTTTGCACGCCCTCATGGACGTGGTAAGGTGGAAATCAAAGCACAGTGGGAATCACACAAGACTCTATGACGATCTCGGGTCTACAGACTAACCTGCACAAGTGTCACCAGAGAACTGCCATCTGACGTGAGGTATAATACCATCTGGGAGTTCTCGGCGAGTCCGTCCAGTGTACCCAGTCTCTACTGAGCACCCGTATACCATCTCTGATGTCAAACACCAATGGATATGGGATCATCCATCGCCCATCTCATGGGTCGAGAAGCGTATACGCTAGTCTACACTGGTATATCGATGCCCCGTCTCGATACACCTACGACTAGGGACCTTGAAGGGTGTACTTATGGAATACCATGTCCCCACTAGTATGATCCGCATCATAGTCCAGGTAGTCAAGTACACATCCTAAGGGCTTTACCAACATGTAACTATAAGACAGTATAAAGAGACAAGTATACATGTTAAAGTAAAGTGCAACCAGATAGCATACTATCATATCGAGCAAGAAAGTCCTCTCTATATATGTCCAAGCATCCAATATAATATACATCATCTGTACAATACTGGCCTCTAGGGCATACATACAACTAACAGGAAAAACTATAACTCTGACAGTCACTCTGTCATCCAGGTCACCTTGGAAGCCTGGAATGATAACTGTCTCCCGAAGGAAGCTGCCGTTATCATTTCCCTAGAACATCCACTTATGTTCTAAAACTGCTTCCGAACGTTTCTCCAGGATTGGATTAACATCAATTTATTGCATCTCGTGCAACAACATCTGGTGTGGTACTTGACATCTCATGATCAACTCAATTGCCTAAGCAAGTGATCTGCCAATCATGCACATCCCTCTCCCCTTTAGTCTATAAGACACCTTTAGAGAGGGTGACTCCATCACCTGCAGGTACACTACCATGCCAGGAGTCGTCCATTCTAAAACACCTGTAGAATGCTGTCTAAGTACCCAGATTGGGAAACTACCCAAATCTAGATCTAAAACCATAGATCTAGTAACCAGAATGTGTGATATAATATCCCAGCCCTATGTGGAGAAACCACTGTGTGACAACCAAAGTATAACCGATCGTAGTATAGGAATTTCACTTCCTACTCTGTGTATGTCATCCAAATACCAGGACATCACACCCTACTACCTTCTTAACAGATCCATCCCCTATTCTGATGAAGTCAAACCTATGACTATCACATCACAAAAATATGATCTATCTCCGCTATATCTGCTTTAGTCTATAAATAGACATAAGCCACTTGTCCACTATGCTTCCGCTGCTCCCACTGACTACGACAACCCTCTGGCAGAATAATATACACGTGCACTTCTAAAGCCAGTTCAGAACGACGCTATACTCATCTTCCCGCCTGGTCTCATAGCCTGGAACAACAGCAATGGCAAGTCTGGGTAAACAAGAACCTCCCTTTCACCGTCTTTGAGCATACCAAAGTACCTCTCGAGTGCCTGAGGTTACCCACCATATTTGCGCAGTGGCCATTGGAATGTCAAACTAGATTGAATATTTAGGTTCTTATCAAATTTTCAGTAATCGTTTGCGGTTCTGGAATCGCTTCCAGTTCTACCAAACTCCCACTACTGTTTTCTGAAAAAAAATCCATTTTACTAAAACTGTGGCGAGTCAAGAACAATATCACTATTGATCTTCCAGATGGTAGAAAGTCAACCTTCGTCATAGCCCGGATCAACCCACAAACAGCCATTACAGAAACGTGCCTTGAGTTATACAGAGTCTGGTGTTAAGCATAAGCCGGACAACTCCCCGTACCTTAACATTGTTAAGATATGAACTATTATATATCCAATATAGAAACAGAGGCACTAATTTAATTGGAACCAGATTCAAATCATGCAGCTGTCTCCAGTGCATGTCAACTAAATGGAGAGAGGCCGGTTGGCATTACTCAACTTAGGAATACATCCAGCTATGAGTAACCTGAAAGAGAAGCAAGTTCTCATAATCATTACTATCAACTGAATACCATACACAAGTATCTACATCTTCGATCACGTTGAAGAATCCTGATACTTGCAATACCGGGTTCTCTACTTTATTCATATACCTATAACTTCTCAAAACTTGGACCTTGTGTTTCTACGAAACACTTGTCTAAGAACTAGAGAAGTCATAAGTAAACAGAATATAGTACGAGTACGAACCCCTCTGTCCTCAAGAACACTGGACAATATACAATACTCTGTATAAGTCCCCTTAGTCTAATAACTCAATCCCTGTGTGTCGTAGGTTGAAAACTGTACTTATGGTTAAGAAGAATTACACCGTTGTTTAATACTCCTTACCTAACCATCCACTGATATAGGTAAATGTCATAGACATAATTTCAAAAAGTTATATCTCACCCTATAAAAATAGACGTACAGATATATCAATTTGAAATTGGTGCATAACAACGGATATTCAAAACCAAATATTTGTCGTCTGGCAAACTACCCAGGCGATTTCCTCAAATATCACCAATTACAATGAATCCCGATATAATGAGGTTGATCACCCAATTCCCAATAACTTACTCCCACTCATCATCTGTAAAATCATACAGATGTGAGAATCATGCCTGGTAAATACATACCCTGGAGCAAGGACTAATTGGGAAATCAGTTTTCTATTAACAATACACAGTGATACTGAAACATGTAAATGTTTCGAAGGGGTATGCGGTTATTCCTAGTAATGCCTCTTCCATTATCAGATTCACAACTGTAACCGTATATTTCTTTGCCATCTTTCCAAATCCCTTTATTTGTCTTTAGTCGCTACCTTCTGCATACCATTGTTAGGCTAAATGGTTTTCTTCCTTCCCTACCATTCGGCACCAGCCTATGGTTTAGAAGAAGACTATCCAATAAGCGTAATAGGTGTACTGTCCTATTCCTAGGAGCACTCGCAACCCGAGAGAATGTAAAGATAAAAGACAACTGAATAAACCTTATTCCTATTTCTCCTGAACCAGAATCCATCCCCTAACTGGAACAAGTTCCTTCGAGTTTGTATATAACCATACGATGGAGTATCCAATAAACTGTGGATCTTCGTAGTGATACGGGGTGTTCCGGAGAAATCCAAAGGTGATGTAGGATTGGCGAAGAAATACTTGGTTTGGTCGTGAATAGCAGTCGCAATTTACTTTGCCCTCTTACTAATCCCTTTATTTGTCTTTGCTTAATACCTTCTGTACACCTTTTAGGCTAAATAGTGTAGGGTTTTCTTAACACCTCTATTAGGGTTTAGAAGCATCATACATGCTATAACAATAAATTTTTTTGAGGTGCTAAGCAAATTATACAAAGAATCGAACTAGAATTTATGAAGTAACTATTAATAGTATCAACAAATAAAGTTTATGTTATGCTAAGTGTTGAAACTACAACCTTTGTAGTTCACTTTGGAAGACTCCTAGGCTTTGCAAAGGTTCACTTGATCAACTCCTCGTCCACGACGATCCACCCGAAGCACTTTGCCCTAAGCTTGATGCTTCCTACGATCTTTGGAAATCCTTGAAGCACAACACCCTACACAAGATGGCTAAGGTTGTGTAGGATGATGAAGTGGTTGCTATTCTTATTTATTACCTTTTCTTTTCTTTTTCTAACTCTTTTTAACCATTAAAAGAGAGCTAGGGTTTGAGGAAGAAGAAGAAGTCTCACTCTTTTCTTTTTCTAAGATAATGATAATGTTAAAAGAAAAATGAGAGAGAGAGAGAGAGAGATCTTATCATAACTTTAACCATAGTAAGAAAAAATCTAGATATTTCATTTAAGGTTAAAAGGCAAAAGGAATGGAAACTATGGTTGAGTTAAAGAAGTGTGTAGATGAGTGTGGAAGCAATGACTCATAAACCATTTCTTTTGCCTTTAATCTTTAATGAAAAATCCAAACATTATCTTATCTACAATATGATTCTTATATTGCCTTCCTCTTTGTATCATTAACCATGATACATTTCATGTATGTATGTATGTGTGCACATCATCATGTACATATACATCCATGTATCCATAAGAAGAAAAGGTTTTAAATAAATAATATAAAAGCCAATATTAAATCAACACTTGATTTAATAAATCCATCATATCTCATATGACCCGACTAATATTAAATGCCCGATTAAAATACAGTATCATATACTAGTATTTAATCGAGGCTCCGCACATATCTCATATGTGCACCACTTCGTTTCGCCAGAGCCGAGAAACTTCTATGTGGGACTCTAAGACTCGTCAATACGCCAGCAGTAGATGATGATCATATCAAACACCTACAAGCCGCAAGCGGTCAGCTAAACGTAACGGCCACCCGGGTATTGAGCGATCAGAATAAGAACAAGCGAACCTGTCAAAACTCCTGTCAATCCATCTGGCAACACTAACCGTACAGTCCGGTCTCTTCGTCAGATATGCTGCATATCGAGTCTAGGGATGGAATCGTCGACCCCAATAACTCAATAAGTCATGCCGGTATATGGTCTATAACAGATCGAGAAACTTACTGATAACACTTATCAGTAATATCTCAGCAGCCCTGGCTAGGGACTTCCCGTTATAGCCAATCGTGCACAGCACAGCATCAACCCCCAATACCGGGAGAGACGAAACCCCTCCTATCGCTCACTGCCTCCACATGCCTTGAGACTATACCCAAAATCCACCTGTTTGTACGACTCAGTAGAGCCGCAGTAGGGTGGAGATCAAAGTACAGTGGGAGGACACACAAGACTCTATGACGATCTCGGGTCTACAGACTAACCTGTACCAGTGTCACCTGAGAACTGCTATCCGACGTATGATATAATACCATATAGGAGTTCTCGGTGAGTCCGTTCAGTGTACCCAGTCTCACTGAGCACCCGTATACTATCTTCGGTGTCAACACACCAGACGGATATGGGATCATCCATCGCCCATCATATGGAACAAGAATGGTATACGCTAGTCTAAGCTGGAATATCGATGCCCTGTCTCGATATACCTACGACTAGGAACATTTCAAGGATATGCTTATAAACTACAGATGTCCCACTAGTATGATCCGCATCATAATTCCAGTAGTTAAGCCAATATCCTTAGGGTTTTTATCAACATGTACCAAATGAATATAAACATGATCAAGTGAACATATGATAAAGTAAAACCAGATAGCATACTATCATTTTGATCAAGACTGTCACCCGAATATATATATATATACACATCAGTACATACACTATCTCATAATGGCCTCTAGGGCATACATATATCCAACAATCTCCCACTTGCACTAAGGCCAGTTATTGGCATATCTCATACCTAACATCTCAAAAAGTCGCTCATGCTGCGGCTGAGGGAGGGCCTTGGTGAATGGATCCGCAGCGTTGTCCTTTGTGTCTACTCTCTTAATCTCGATCTCGCGGCGATCAACTATCTCCCGGATCACATGATATCTCCTCAGGATGTGTCTGGACTTCTGATGGGACCTGGGCTCTTTGGCCAACGCCATAGCCCCATTATTGTCACAATACAGAGGTATTGGATCAATAATGGTTGGAACTACTCCTAGCGAATTTTCTCATCCAGACAGCTTCCTTGGCAGCATCATTTGCAGCAATATATTCAGCTTCCATCGTTGAGTCTGCAACGGTATCCTGTTTGGAACTCTTCCAACTCACCGTCCCTCCATTGAGGGTAAATGCAAACCCTGAGATAGACTTCTTGTCATCCTTGTCACTCTGGAAGCTCGAATCGGTAAAGGCCTCCATTTGGAGATCCCCATTACCATACACCAAGAACAATTCTTTAGTCCTTCGCAAGTACTTAAGAATGTTCTTTACAGCAATCCAGTGATTCTCCCCTGGGTTAGATTGATACCTACTTACTACACTAAGTGCATAAGCAACATCAGGGCGTGTACATAACATCGCATACATTATCGATCCTACTGCCGAAGCATAGGGAATAATGTTCATGCGAGCTCTCTCTATATCAGACTTTGGGCAATCGTCTTTTGAGAGAGTGACTCCATGGCAAGCGGGTAAGGCACCCCGCTTGGAGTCTTCCATACTAAATCTCTTTAGGATGGTGTTTATGTACTTGGTTTGGGACAATCCCAATAACCGTTTGGATCTATCCCTATAGATCCGTATACCCAATATGTATGTGGCATCTCCCAGGTCCTTCATGGAGAACCTTTGTGATAAGAATGATTTGACCGACTGTAGCATAGGAATGTCATTTCCTATCAGAAGTATGTCATCTACGTACAATACGAGGATTGCGACATTTCTTCCTACAGTCTTCTTATAAACACAAGGTTCATCTGGATTTTTGATGAAATCAAACTCTTTGATAACATCATCAAAACAGATGTTCCAACTCCGTGATGCCTGTTTTAATCCATAAATGGATTTAAGTAACTTACATGCTTTATCGCTGCTCCCACTATCAATGAATCCCTCTGGTTGATCCATATAAACGCATTCCTCTAAATCACCATTTAGGAATGCAGTTTTAACGTCCATCTGCCAGATTTCATAGTCGTAGTGAGCAGCAATAGCGAGTAGGATCCGAATGGATTTAAGCATGGCTACCGGAGAGAAAGTCTCGTCATAGTCCAAGCCTGGTCTTTGACGAAAACCTTTCGCTACCAACCTTGCCTTATAGGTCTCTACCTGTCCATCTACACCGATCTTTCTTTTAAAGATCCATTTGCATCCCACAGGTTTTATCCCGGAGGGTACATCTTCCAAAGTCCATACTTTGTTGGTGTACATGGACTCCATCTCGGATCTCATGGCATCCAGTCAATACACAGAGTCACCACTCGTGATAGCCTGATGAAAGCTGGCAGGATCATCATCATCTATGATGCAATCTTCTCTATCACCATCAACGAGAAAACCGTAGTATCTCTCCGGTGGGCGAGAAATCCTACCAGATCTACGAAGTGGCTGAGGTTCATTAGATTCTGTTATAACTTCAGGTTCAGCCAAGTTGTCATCTGTAATTTGTGTTTCTAGAACTTCTTCTAGATCTACCACATTGCCATTTGTATTGTTTGAAAAAATATCATCTTCTAAAAAAGTGGCATACTGAGAAACAAACACTTTTTGTTCCTCTTTGTGGTAAAAAAGATACCCAAATGAATGTTTAGGATATCCTACAAATATACATTTGACTGATCGTGTCTCGAGTTTGTCTGGATTCTGCTTTTTAACAAAAGCCGGACAACCCCAAATCTTAACTCTTTTAAGAGATGGTTTCTTCCCATGCCATATCTCATATGGAGTGGTAGACACGGTTTTGGTTGGAACTTTGTTTAACAGAAAAGCTGCTGTTTCCAATGCATGCCCCCAAAACGAGAGAGGTAACTCAGCATCACTCATCATGGATCGTACCATATCTAATAGGGTACGGTTCCTTCGTTCTGACACACCGTTGTGCTGTGGTGTGTAAGGTGGAGTGCGCTGAGAGAGAATCTCATTCTCTTTTAGGAAGTTTAAGAACTCAGTACTTAAGTACTCTCCACCTCGATCCGATCGAAGTATCTTGATACTCTTTCCTGTTTGGTTTTCTACTTCATGTTTATACTCCTTGAATTTCTCGAAAGCTTCAGATTTATGTTTTATCAAATATACATGACCAAATCTTGAGAAATCATCAGTAAAAGTTATGAAGTATGAAAAACTGCCTCTTGCATGTGTAGACATTGGTCCGCATACATCACTATGTATGAGGCATAGGAGCTCAGTAGCCCTTTCACCGTGTCCTGTAAACGGGGTTTTGGTCATTTTACCTTTGATACAAGACTGGCAAGTTGCATAAGATTTATACTCAAATGAATTTAAATATCCATCTTTATGAAGCTTGTTTAGTCTTGTTTCATTAATATGACCAAGTCTACAATGCCAAAGAAAAGCTTCATTTATTTCTGAAAATTTCCTTTTATTTTTGTGTTGTATGTTGAAAACTGTGTGTTGATTAAGGACGTATATCCCGTTATTTAATGTACCACAACCAATCAACTCTTGATTCAGTCTAATGTTCATAACATTGTGTTGCACAGCAAAATGATATCCTTCATTGTCTAACAAGGAAACTGATATAATATTACAAAGCATACTTGGTACAAAATAACACGGGTTCAAAACCAATATACAACCCGAAGGCAAACCTAGGTGATACTCTCCTACTGAAACTGCATTTACATTGGAACCATTTCCAACTTGGAGAGTATGATCACCTGTCTTCAGAACTCTGCTATTTCTCAACGCCTGCACAGAATTGCAAATATGAGAACCCGAACCGGTATCCAATACCCAGGATGCAGAATTAATAGAAAAACAGTTTTCAATTACGAACACACCTGAAGCTGAAGCATCAACATGCTTCTTCTTGAGTGCTAGGTACTCAATACAGTTCCTCTTCCAGTGTCCCGTCTTCTTGCAATGGAAACATTCACCTTTCTCTGATGCCCCAACCTTGGACTTGCCTTTTCCCTTCACCTTTTTGACTCCACCCTTAGGTTTGGTGGGTTTCTTCTTCATCTTTCCCTTGGCCTTAGCCTTTGGGTAAGATGAGGAGGATTGCCCAACAGACATAACGGGAGTCTTCACTGACTTCAGTATGCTCTCTGCACTCCTTAACATATTAAGGAGTTCAGGCAGTTCCTTCTCCATGTTGTGCATGTTGAAGTTAACGATGAACTGAACAAAGGTGGAGGGGAGAGACTGTAGAATAATATCTGTATACTGTTCATTGTCCATTATCCACCCAAGGTCCTCAAGCTCTTCTATGAGAGCTATCATTTTTAGAACATGGTCTCCTACTGCTGTGCCAGCGGTCATGCGCATCTGAAACAGTTTCTTAGACGCTTCGTATCGTAATACGCGGGATTGCTCTCCATACAACTCTTTTGTATGGAGGAATATGGCTTGTACGTCCATATTCTCGTGCTGCTTCTGATGTGTGTTATCCATCGATGCAAGCGCGAGGCATTTTGCCGTGGCACAGTCAGTGTCCCATATTTTGCGGATTTCCCTATCCGCAACTGAAGGTTTAGGACCTAGGGGGCAAGGCTGGTGCTGTAAGGACATATGATACTTTATCATAAGTCAAGGCTATGTTTAAATTCCTCAGCCAGTCTTTATAGTTGGTCCCATTCAGCTTGTTTTTATCTAATAGAAGCTTAAGTCCTGTCATGGGTATCTGCCATTAAGAGAGAGAAAAGAATACACTTAGCGAATGCTCTTGCAAAGATCAGATTGGTTATTATCTTGTCTAATCGATGTCTCCCACTGTTTTTATCAAATTTTCTTTAAAACCTTTTAAAAAGAAAACTAGCCGGGATTAATTACATTCTACAACTTCGCCAACCTCTCAGCCAGGCCAGTACCGGTACTTGAGGGAGGTTCCCCGTGCTTTCGCACGGACCTAATTAAAGTAAACCTCGTCTTCCCAGAGGCGTAGCCCCGTTTAGCACCTTTCTAGACACCTACCGAGTCAGCTAATTGTAAAGTGCAAAATTCTCCCGGGAGCAACATTTACTCGCAGTGGGATCGGGATCCTATTATCATATAGTAGGTATACAATCTCATTGTAATTTTCAACTCTTGAAATTCCCGATATAATTTTTACCCCTAGTACTTATGACCTTAACTAAAGTCAACATATCATAAGTACTAGTCAAGTTCTTCCCGTTATTTCGTGATTAACTAGACCCACTCATATGACCCTTAACTAAAGTCAACATAATCATATGAATGTCCTAACTAATCTGCATCATATGCAGTGTAGGAAGACATCACTCAGCTACCGTACACTGTGCCTTAACTAAAGTCAAAATACGCAGCACGAATACTAAGTACTCTACTTCCTAAAATGACGGAGGGTTGCGGATAGTTTTTAAGAAAACTTTTGACGCTTTGAACTTGATATCGTTGTAGAATCTAATGAGTTTAAAAGGAGTGGCTTAAGCTCCGCATTTTGAAACTTGCTTTTTTCTTACAAAAAGGCCGAGTGTGTTTAAAATCTGATTCTACAACATCTTTTTAGGTTCATTTATCTTTTACATTAATCTCATTAATGTAGTCCTATCATTTAAATCCTAAGCCATTACAGAAAGAAACAAAAATATAACGTACACTTATGCCACTCGCATTCGTCACAGTGTCCTGTATGCACCGTTAGGTTACTTAACTAACGGCATACCGGGACGGGGCTAGTGCGGGTGAAAAACATAAGTAACGTTTAATATATATCATATATAAAATTTCATTCGTCTCAGATATGCATTAAAAGATCACATCAGATAATAATAGCAGCAGAAGCATATAAAGGATATCTAGGAGGTCCGTATTTTATATTTAGCCAGCAATAAAAATACGGATTCCACGGTCGCAATAAATAGCCAAGCCCACACCCCTAGACCCCTACGAGAGCGGCAAGCGACCCTATCAATTCTGGAGTTTAGGAGACCCGGTCTCGACTCCTCGAGATGGCCTCCCACTGAACCCAAGAACCCGGTCACTTGTGCCCTCCACCTTGGGTCTATCCTAATGCGGAAAAGTAAATAATATACAACACTGGTGACAACAACCTCACCCCGGAAGTGTCCCAAATAAAAGAATATTACATACAAATTAATATTACATGAATTGAAAGAATACTCTCATCTCACATAAAAAGAAAACCCCCCGGCTATTCATTGCGACAATCCTGCATATCAAAACTCATCGACACAGAGAAATAAAATGGAAAAATACAACAATTGGAATCTTTAACCGCCTTTAGACAACACAAATCCGGAATATCACATATACAAGATTTCATGCCTAAACAATGTAAAGCTCGCATTTGGGTCTTATTCAAGAAAACACCTTTTCAAAACAAAACGGATAATTCAACAAGATTTCCGTTAATCCCGAGACCGAACTGCTAGATTTACACGCAACAAACAAATTTGTAGATTTAAATTATTGTAACACATACTATTAAACTAAGCGACGTTGGAACATCCGATCAAACATATTAAACAACCACAAACTGCTCTGAAATCTCAACACCTGGGCAGATTATAAAAATACCAGTAATAACAGAGAACTCATACGGGACAGCACAAGAAAATTCGACCCATGAGTCAACTATACCGCCGCGGAACCGTCGCATGTAGCCCCTTGGGCCGCGGTTCCGCGGCCGTACGGTCGAATTATGGGCTCGTTTTTCTGGTGGGCTCTTATATTTCCCTGCTTAATTTTTTACATATTTTTAATTTGAAAAATACCAGGTTTTTAAAAAATTTCCAGAGAGCACCTCCCGGGTGTCGATTTTCGTCCGTTCGAAGTTTTCAACGTCGTTTAGGTTACCACAAAGCTCTAGCTTGGCTCTGATACCATGTAGGGTTTTCTTAACACCTCTATTAGGGTTTAGAAGCATCATACATGCTATAACAATAAAAAAATTTGAGCTGCTAAGCAAACTATACAAAGAATCGAACTAGAATTTATGAAGTAACTATTAATAGTATCAACAAATAAAGTTTATGTTATGCTAAGTGTTGAAACTACAACCTTTGTAGTTCACTTTGGAAGACTCCTAGGCTTTGCAAAGGTTCACTTGATCAACTCCTCGTCCACGACGATCCACCCGAAGCACTTTGCCCTAAGCTTGATGCTTCCTACGATCTTTGGAAATCCTTGAAGCACAACACCCTACACAAGATGGCTAAGGTTGTGTAGGATGATGAAGTGGTTGCTATTCTTATTTATTACCTTTTCTTTTCTTTTCTTTTTCTAACTCTTTTTAACCATTAAAAGAGAGCTAGGGTTTGAGGAAGAAGAAGAAGTCTCACTCTTTTCTTTTTCTAAGATAATGATAATGTTAAAAGAAAAATGAGAGAGAGAGAGAGATCTTATCATAACTTTAACCATAGTAAGAAAAAATCTAGATATTTCATTTAAGGTTAAAAGGCAAAAGGAATGGAAACTATGGTTGAGTTAAAGAAGTGTGTAGATGAGTGTGGAAGCAATGACTCATAAACCATTTCTTTTGCCTTTAATCTTTAATGAAAAATCCAAACATTATCTTATCTACAATATGATTCTTATATTGCCTTCCTCTTTGTATCATCAACCATGATACATTTCATGTATGTATGTATGTGTGCACATCATCATGTACATATACATCCATGTATCCATAAGAAGAAAAGGTTTTAAATAAATAATATAAAAGCCAATATTAAATCAACACTTGATTTAATAAATCCATCATATCTCATATGACCCGACTAATATTAAATGCCCGATTAAAATACAGTATCATATACTAGTATTTAATCGAGGCTCCGCACATATCTCATATGTGCACCACTTCGTTTCGCCAGAGCCGAGAAACTTCTATGTGGGACTCTAAGACTCGTCAATACGCCAGCAGTAGATGATGATCATATCAAACACCTACAAGCCGCAAGCGGTCAGCTAAACGTAACGGCCACCCGGGTATTGAGCGATCAGAATAAGAACAAGCGAACCTGTCAAAACTCCTGTCAATCCATCTGGCAACACTAACCGTACAGTCCGGTCTCTTCGTCAGATATGCTGCATATCGAGTCTAGGGATGGAATCGTCGACCCCAATAACTCAATAAGTCATGCCGGTATATGGTCTATAACAGATCGAGAAACTTACTGATAACACTTATCAGTAATATCTCAGCAGCCCTGGCCAGGGACTTCCCGTTATAGCCAATCGTGCACAGCACAACATCAACCCCCAATACCGGGAGAGACGAAACCCCTCCTATCGCTCACTGCCTCCACATGCCTCGAGACTATACCCAAAATCCACCTGTTTGTACGACTCAGTAGAGCCGCAGTAGGGTGGAGATCAAAGTACAGTGGGAGGACACACAAGACTCTATGACGATCTCGGGTCTACAGACTAACCTGTACCAGTGTCACCTGAGAACTGCTATCCGACGTATGATATAATACCATATAGGAGTTCTCGATGAGTCCGTTCAGTGTACCCAGTCTCACTGAGCACCCGTATACTATCTTCGGTGTCAACACACCAGACGGATATGGGATCATCCATCGCCCATCATATGGAACAAGAATGGTATACGCTAGTCTAAGCTGGAATATCGATGCCCTGTCTCGATATACCTACGACTAGGAACATTTCAAGGATATGCTTATAAACTACAGATGTCCCACTAGTATGATCCGCATCATAATTCCAGTAGTTAAGCCAATATCCTTAGGGCTTTATCAACATGTACCAAATGAATATAAACATGATCAAGTGAACATATGATAAAGTAAAACCAGATAGCATACTATCATTTTGAGCAAGACTATCACCCGAATATATATATATATATACACATCAGTACATACACTATCTCATAATGGCCTCTAGGGCATACATATATCCAACAAATAGTTTTCTTCATTTCCTACCGTTCGGCACCAGCCTATGGTTTGGAAGAAGACTAATCAATAAGTGTAATAGGTGTACCGTCCTAATCCAAGGAGCACTCGCAACCTGAGAGAAGGTAAAAGGAAAAGACAACTGAATAGTCCTATTCGTTTTCTCCAGAACCGGAAACCATCCTCGAATAAGTTCTTTCGAGTTCGTATATAACCATACGATGGTTTTATCCAATGGAAGTGGATGTTCGTAGTAATACGGGGTGTTCTGGAGAAAAGGGTAAAAGTAGGAGTGGCAATGAGGTATGCAACTCAGACAATCCAAAAGCCAGTGTTTTAAGAAGGTTCGGTTATCTTGGTCACTGAGTCATAGTCAAGGGTCGGGCCATGGTCGCTGCCAAAGAGAGAGAAAAGAAACACTCAGCGTGCACTCTAACCTAGATCAGAATAGTTATCACTTTATCCAATCAGAAAACCTCCCACTGTAACCTCAAATTCTCCTCCAAACCTGAAAGAAGAATTAGTCGGGATCACCCGAGGAGTAAACCAACTCATCAGTGGGAATCGGGATCCAACTACCATCTTATGATAACTTGATGGAATCCACTCAAGTCACCACACTCCAGAAGGTATGCGCATGCCTGGCAAGTTTCAGATTCTTTAGAAACCCCCGATATGATTTTTACCCCATGCTCTTATGACCTTGACGTAGGCCAACATATCATAAGTCACATGTCAAGTTCTACCCGTCATTATCCAGGTTAATTTGAACCCACCCGTACATACCCTTAACGAAGGCCAAAATAGTAGTATGACTGTCTCAAACTAACGCATCTATCTATGCAACAGAAAAGTAACAAATAGCTACCATACACTATGCCTTGACGTAGGCCAACATACATAGTATGAGTACTAAGTGCTACCTTTCCGAAATGACGGAGGGCTACGAATGGTTTTTGGCGAAAAACCTTTAACGTAATGAACTTGATATCGTTAAAGGAACTGGATAGCTTTTTATAAAAATATAGTGGCGAAAACCTTTGCTAAAGAGGTCACTCCCGGTGAAGGGATCTCGGCTCTTTCCCCGTAGAATGAGGTGCAGGATATTCCAACTGAATATCACGATGCAAAGCAAAAAGTAATCGACTATAGTGAAGTTATTACCCTGACGCAAACTTCTATCCAATGGGTCACTCCCGGTGAAGGGATCTCGGCCCTTACCTCGTCGACTGAGGTGCTGGATATTCATAACCGAATACCACTGTGCAAAACAAAAGAGAACGTCCTTGCAATAACAGCTTTTTGAAAAAAATTCCAACAACATCGAACAGGTTTGTTTAGCTTGCATTGATCCGAATCAATGCAGTCCCATCAATTAATCACACCACAAAAGAACGAAAATACGATGTACGTATATGACATCCCCATTCGCCACTGGGTCCCGTCTTTACCCATTAGGTTACTTAACTAACGACAGAGCGGGGACTGGACTAGCGCGGGTGTAAAACATATACAGCATCTACTAGTATATATATCAATATATAATATTCTCTCAAGGCATGATAAAATGCAACATCACAAAAATGTAATAAGTATCACAGAACAATACAGATAATCTGGGATCCCCGGGTTTCATAGAGCCGCTACTGAAACCCAACGTTCCCTTGGTCGTGTGGATAGCCTGTGCGATGAAATCCTAGACCCCTACGGGCGCGGCAAGTTACCCGCCAAAACCTGAAGTGATGCAGCCCCGTTCAATAACGTGAATGGACCACCCAGCACTTCACGGAAACCGGTAACTTGAGCACCCCTCCTGGGTCAACCTGTACCCTCTACGAGTGCGGCGAATAGCCCGCCAATTCTAGATTGAAGCCCCCTCCGTCTCAAAGCCATGAGATGCGGGCCCGTTGCCCTCTAGAACCCGGCTACCCGTGCACCCCACCGCGGGGTAAACCTAGTACAGAAACTAAAATAAATATAACGGCTACATCGACCTCAGCCCGGTCGTGCCACAAAAGAATAATATACAAACAAGAAGTGACGGCAGTCCACATGTCGGACGCTCGCTCCGCAATATCAAATGTACAAATACAACCAAACTGTACTACCATTGCACCAGGCTATCCACCACGACAAATCCGCAACATCACAGCACAACACAGAACATCAACGTGAATGTCACGTTCGCAAATCCTTCTGAAAGAGCTATAGAAACTAGACAGGATTTACCGATCAAATGACATTCACGGTCGCAGATATAATGTAAATACTGTGAACTAACATATTTAAATTTTTTTCGATCAACAAAATTTCCCGAAGTGGGCCCTAAGCATAATACCCAGTACTCAAACAAATCTGGGCCCAAACAAAAATTACCAGAAACCCCATTTCCAACTCAGAGTGCACTGAACAAAATTAGGTGCAGTGAAAGATCTTTACTGCGGCAGAACCACGGCCAAATCAAGGGTATGGACGCGGTTCTGCGGCGTAACAGTACGATCACTTTACAAAATTTTCACAGAACTCTTAAAAAACCCTACCTGTTTTTCTGCGGCACACTAAATAATTTTTTTGACCGCAGGAAAAATTCGACAGAAACTATGACTTGGAAATGCACTTTTTAGAAAATTCATTCGATCGATGTTTTAAATACGTTGGAACAAGCTAGTAAAGGTTAAGGGCATAGCTCTGATACCATGTAAGTCTACGGTAGCATCCCGGCCGTCTGTCCGAGGCCAAAATGCGGAAACGAAAACATTTCATAAACTTGAAACTGGCGCTATCATGTACTCAAATCCGGATCGAACCATTAACCTACAACTAGCAACTAGAGAAAGGGTTGGAAAGCTATACCGATCGATCCGTGTCCTTCGGTGTTTGGCCACCATCCCAAGCTCCTCGCGGCATCTCCGAGCTCCGGTCTCCTCGTCAGAAAGGGCACCACATCATCGAGTCTTTTTATGGGCTCCCACTTCATCCAAAGCAACTCGGGCACGAAGTTCTCAAGCCGACGTGTCCAAGGCGAAGTAGAGAATGTGTGTGATCACTTTGTCTCTTGCATCCATTGTGTGGATGGAGGTTGAAGATGAAGCCATCAATGGAAATGGTGAGCTAGAGGATGAAGAAGAGGAGGAGGCTTTTTCTTTCTCATGTGTGATGAAATGAAAAAGAGAGCTAGCATAAGAAATCCAAGAGCAAACTCAAGCCTATATGACTGTCCATTCTCTCTCCAAGCATCATATCAACACAATAATCAAATCCTAATGTGACTTTAGCACAAGAAAAGAGACCATGAGTCACTAAACATGTCCATGTCACATTAATTACACCTCATAGTCATTTCCACTCACAATTTCCACCATTTGTAAATATTAACCCAAATGTTTACAATAATAAAAAGATATGGCACCATCTAAAGTAAACTCGTGACGGATCACAAGGATACCCCTCACCTGTATATAAATACCTGCATCCGCATTCCGACTGAATGCGAATGCGATGAGACTAAAGTAATCCAACAAATCTAATACTAGGATCCGGCTTAAACCAAAGCCCACTAGTATAATCCGTCCGATCATGATCCGTGCACTACTGCACGTATATGATCATGTAAGTCCACGTTGCCACCCCCGGTTCTTGCGGGGAGGCGGAAACGGTATAAAAATCAAATTTGTAGCGCATGGGGCAACATGGACTAACAAAGTCGGGATCTTTTCTAAACTAAACTAGAAAGAAATCTAAAGAGAGTTAGCTACTCGGAAAAGAGGTTATACCTAACTTGAACTCCTTCTTCTTGAAACCTTTGTAGGGGGTTGATGGTGCTTTCCTCGTCCCCTTCTTCCGTCAAAGATGGATCCACCTGAGGGTTCAACCTTCGGGCTCTTTCTCGAACTTTGAGTGAACTAGGATCTTTGGCTTGCTAAACCTCTAACCCTAGAGTGAGTAGAGAGTGGCTTTGGGGAGTTTTTATCTCAAGGAGATGGATTCTCAACACATGAGAAGGGAGCTCCTTGAACTAGAGGAGGAGGAAGAAGAAGAGAGGAGAGAGAAGTGTTATGATAGAATGGGCTTTTCTTTTCATTTTACAACCATAACTAAAATGAAAAGAATTATCAAATTAACAATAATAATAAAAATGAAATAGTTGATGGATGGTTTGGAATGACCATTATCATTACATTCTTTAAATGGTTTTGCTAGAATCAAAGAGCATCTTTGATATGTAATGATGATAGTCAAACTTTCAACTATGGTCAACTAGTCAACCATGGTCAACAAGTCAACAAAACCCAACCATGACACAATTTCATTTAATTAATATTATTAATTGATATATCATAATTCCATTAGGGTTTGGAAAAAGACGACTGTCAACTGTGCATACGCACCCGTTCCGAAACCCTAATGAAAATCCTCTTCCTCCGCCTCAATCAACAGTGCATACACACCCGCATTCTTGTTCCGAGGAACATGAATACTATGAGATAAAATCAACCCCAAAACATGTACTAGTATCTGGCTCAAACCAGATCCTGCTAGTAATATCTGTCCGGACTCCAAACGTGCACAAGTGCGCGGATGAGAACGAACCCTGTCGCAAAACCATGCGACCTCTACTCTGTTTTGCCCAGAGGCGAATAGCCCTCTGTGTGGGACTCTAAAGACTCGACACTACGCTGGCAGTGGGTTTAACCACAGACCGCAAGCGGCACTAGCTGTGCGTAACGGTCCCCAGATAGATACCGATAAGAAGACTAACGAGGTGAACCCCATCTGAACTCCTACTGAGTCTGAATGTGACAGTCTCCGTACAGTCCGGTCTGTTCGTCTGATACATAAACGTCAGTCCCCTAATAGCGGTACAAGTCATGTCGGAGTGAAGCCCAAAACACCCTGAGATAACACTGGAAGCCTACCAGTATATCCCGATTGCCCTGGCCAGGGACTACTCGTGTAATGGCTCTCCTAGACACAGCGCGATGTCAACCCCCAATACCAGGAGAGACGAATCCTGTCTAACCGTCACTGCCTCCAAGTGCTTCGGGACTGTACCCAACTACTACCCATTTGCACGACTCCTTTGAGCTGTGGTAGGGTAGTAATCAAAGTACAGTGGGAACACACTCGAGGCGAAGTGACAGTGTCAAGTCGGCGGACTAAGCTGTACTCATGTCACCTGAGAACTGATAACTGACGATTGGTATAATACCAACCTATCAGTTCCCGACGAGTCCTGTCCAGTGTACTCGTAACCCAACGAGCACCCGTATACTATCTCCAGTACGACGTACTGATGGCTGTAGGACAGACCATCTCCCACACTGGGATGAGAAGCGCATACGCTAGTCTACTCCGGAGTATCGATGCCCTGTCTCGATAGTCCTGCGACTAGGGACCTGTATAAGGATGTGCTTATAGATTACCCAGCCCCCACTAGTGTGACTGCCATCACAACGCTGGTAATCAAGCAAAGATCCTAAGGGCTCCACTAATGTGTATAGGTGATATACTAAAATAAACACATGTACACATTGAAGTAGAAACAAACCAAGTAGCATACTACTATATTGAGCAAGATTGTTTATACAAGGTGAATATCCCAAGCTTCCATTAAGTAATATACAAACTAGTATGATACAGTAATGGCCTCTAGGGCATATACACTAACAGATCGAACCCTGCCATCTATCATACGGCCTCTACAACGTTTCGCCCGAAACTTGAGAAACTGTCTGTGGGGGACTCTAAAGACTCGTCAATACTTTGGCTGTGGATTTAACCACTAGCACATCAGTGGTACTAGCTGTACGTAACGGGCTACCAGGTATTGACCAAAAGGGAGGTCGATGAGCGAACTCATCCTGACACCCTACTGAGCCTGTCAGTGACAATATCCGTACGGTCTGGTCCGTTCGTCTATGAGCATTGCATAGCGGGCCTAGGGGGTTGGTAAAAGTCAGACCCCCAAAAGTGGTACAAGTCATGTCGGAGTGTAGCCCAGAACACCCTGAGATACTACTGGAATACCTACCAGTAAATCTCCTGCCTTGGCCAAGGACTTCGTGTAATGGCTCTCCTAGACACAGCGCGATCTCACCCCCAATACCGGGAAAAACAAAACCCCTGCCGATCTGCTCACTGCCTCCATGTGGCTCTGGACTGTACCCAACTAAAACATGTTTGCACGACTCCTTTGAGCCGTGGTAGGGAAGTAATCAAAGCACAGTGGGAACTCACACGAGACAAATGGCGATCTCAGGTCGATGAACTAACCTGTACACATGTCACCAGGGAACTGCTATCTGACGTCAGCTATAATACCAACTAGCATGTTCCCGGCGAGTCCTGTCTGGTGTACTCATAACCCAATGAGCACCTGTATACATCTTAGGTGATCCAACTGACACCAATGGCTTGTGAGACCGGTCACCGCCCCTCGTCTGGGTCTCGACTGTATACACCAGTCTACTAATGGAGTATCGATGCCCAGTCTCGAAACTCCCACGACTAGGGACCACTTTAAAGATGTGCTTATAAACCCCAGCTCCCATGTATATGATCGCCATCATACTGCTGGCAGTCAAGTAAGAACCTTAAGGGCTCTATCAACGTGTAATAGCGACCTATAAGGTCACCTAAAGCAGTGCACGATGATAAAGATAAACCAGATAGCATATTATCATCTTGAGTAAGACTGTCCTACCGGTATAGGTCCTCCCTCAATCATTGCAATCACGTGCCTGTGATCCAATAATTGACTCTGAGGGCACTATATCCAACACCTTCACCGGGAGTGACCTCTTTAACAACAGCTAGTAAAAGCTATTTGGTTTGTTTTTTAAAACTTCTCGATTTTAAAAGCGGAGCTTAAACCACTTCTTTTCAAAATCACTAGATTCTACAACGATATCAAGTTCATTACGTTAAAGGTTTTCTTAAAAACCAGCCGTAGCCCTTCGTCATTTCAGATAAGTACTATTTAGTATTCGTGTTGCGTTTGTTGGCATGCATCAAAGCGTAGTGTGCGGTAGCTGATTATTGCTTATCTGCAGCATGGGATGCGATTGGATTAGGGTAGTCGTGCGACTTTGTTGGTGTTAGTGTATATGCCCTAGAGGCCATTACTGTATCATACTAGTTTGTATATTACTTAATGGAAGCTTAGGATATTCACAGTTGTATAGACAATCTTGCTCAAAATGGTAGTATGCTACTCGGTTTGTTTCTACTTCAATATGTGCATATGTTTCTTTTAGCATATCGCTTATACATATTAGTGGAGCCCCTAGAATCTTTGCTTGATTACTAGCGTTGTGATGGCAGTCACACTAGTGGGGGCCGGGTAATCTACAAGCACATCCTTATACAGGTTCCTAGTCGTAGGATTATCGAGATGGGACATCGATACTCCGGAGTAGACTAGCGTATGCGCTTCTCATCCCAGCAGGGGAGATGGTCTGTCCCACAGCCATTAGCACGTCGTACTGGAGATAGTATGCGGGTACTCGTTAGGTTACGAGTACACTGGACAGGACTCGTCGGGAACTGTTGGTTGGTAGTAAACCTATCGTCAGATAACAGTTCCCAGGTGACAGGAGTACAGCTTAGTCCGTCGACTTGACACTGCTACTTCGCCTCGAGTGTGTTCCCGCTGTACTTTGATTACTACCCTACCATGGCTCAAAGGAGTCGTGCAAACAGGTAGTATTTGGGTGCAGTCCCGAAGCACTTGGAGGCAGTAGCGGTTAGATAGGATTCATCTCTCCCGGTATTGGGGGTTGATATCACGCTGTGTCTAGGAGAGCCATTACACAAAGTCCCTGTCAAGGGCAAACGAGAATTACTGGTAGTGTTTCCAGTAGTTTCTCAAGGTGTTCTGGGCTTCACTCCGACACGACTTGTACCGCTATTAGGGGTCTGACGTTTACCGCCCCCCTAGGCCCGACATGCGATACTCTTAGACGAACAGAGTGGACTGTACGGAGATTGTCACATTCAGGCTCAGTAGGAGTTCGGATGGGTTTACTTCATCGGCCTTCTTATCGACATCTACCTGGGGACCGTTACGTACAGCTAGTGCCGCTTGCGGTCTGTGGTTAAACCCACTGCCAGCGTAGTGTCAAGTCTTTAGAGTCCCACACAGAGAGTTTCCCTGCACTGGGCAAAAGGTGTAGAGGCCGTATGGTTTTAAGGCTAGGCTACGATCACTTACGTGCACTTGTGCGCATATGATGTTCAGGCAGACGATACTAGTGGGCTTTAGTTTAAGCCGGATTCTAGTATTGTATAGATGGATTAGTTTTGTCTTCTGTGCATTCGCATTCTACGGAATGCGGATGCGGGTGTGTATGCACGGTTGTGAGGAGCGAAGTGTTAGTGTATATGCCCTAGAGGCCATTACTGTATCATACTAATTTGTATATTACTTAATGGAAGCTTTGGATATTCACAGTTGTATAGACAATCTTGCTCAAAATAGTAGTATGCTACTTGGTTTGTTTCTACTTTAATGTGTACATGTGTTTCTTTTAGTATATCACCTATACACATTAGTGGAGCCTTTAGGATCTTTGCTTGATTACCAGCGTTGTGATGGCAGTCACACTCGTGGGGGCTGGGTAATCCACAAGCACATCCTTATACAGGTCCCTAGTCGTAGGACTATCGAGACAGGGCATCGATACTACGGAGTAGACTAGCGTATGCGCTTCTCATCCCATCTTGGGAGACGGTCTGTCCCACAGCCGTCAGTACGTCGTACTTGAGATAGTATGCGGGTGCTCGTTAGGTTATGAGTACACTGGACAGGACTCGTCGGGAACTGTTTGTTGGTACTATAACTATCGTCAGTTATCAGTTCCCAGGTGACATGAGTACAGCTTAGTCCGCTGACTTGACACTGTCACTTCGCCTCGAGTGTGTTCCCACTGTACTTTGATTACTACCCTACCACGGCTCAAAGGAGTCGTGCAAACAGGTAGTAGTTGGGTGCAGCCCCGAAGCACTTGGAGGCAGTGACGGTTAGACAGGATTCATCTCTCCCGGTATTGGGGGTTGATATCACGCTGTGTCTAGGAGAGCCATTACATAAAGTCCCTGGCCAGGGCAAGCGAGATATACTGGTAGGTTTCCAGTGTTATCTCAGGGTGTTCTGGGCTACAATCCGACAAGACTTGTACCGCTATTAGGGGACTGACGTTTACCGCCCCCATAGGCCCACCATGCGATATTCTCAGACGAACGGACCGGACTGTACGCAGATTATCACATTCAGGCTCAGTAGGAGTTCATATAGGTTTCACCTCGTCCGTCTTCTTATCAGCATCTACCTGGGGGCCGTTACGCACAGCTAGTGCCGCTTGCGGTCTGTGGTTAAACCCACTGCCAGCGTAGTGTCGAGTCTTTAGAGTCCCACACAGAAAGCTATTCGCCTTTAGGAAAAAAAGAGTAGAGGTCGCATGATTTTGCGACAGGGTTCGGTCACATCCGTGCACTTGTGCACGTTTAGTGTCCGGGAAGTTATTACTAGCGGGCTTTGGTTTAAGCCAGATCCTAGTATACGTTTTGGGATTGGTTTTATCTCGTTTGTATTCGTGTTCCTTGGAACGTGGATGCGGGTGTGTATGCACGGTTGACAGAGACAGAGGCAAAGGATTCTCATTAGGGTTGTTGACTGTTGACTTTTGCTAAACCCTAATGAGAATTCGAAATATGATTAATGATAATATTAATTAAGCATTATTGTGCCATGGTTAGGTTGAAAGGTTGACTTTGTTGACCGGTTGACTAGGTTGGACTTGTTGACCAACATCATTACAATGGTTATCATTTCATGGCAAAGACTTTTGCTTGCTTGTTATACTTTACAAAATGAGTGCATGAAATGATATTGCCATTTGATATGATATGAACCATCACATAATACTCAATTACTATTATTATTATGATTATTTTTATGTTATGAGAGGATGGTGGGAAATGTAAGTCCACGTTACCTCTCCCGGTACTTACGGGCTTGCGGAAATGATGAAAAACGATTTTTCAAGAGGTGGTAACATGGACTCAAAATACGGATCTTTGTTAAACAACTACCTAACAACCTAACTAGAGTTTTGCCTACTCGGTTAGGGGGCTATACCTTTCTTGAACTCCATCGTCTTCAACTCTTTCCGGTGTACGGATCGGCCTCACCTCGTCGTCTCCTTGCGCCGAAGATGGATCCACCTGAAAGCTTCTACCTTTGGCTTCTTCTTTGAACTTGAAGAAACTAGAACACTTGGCTTGCTAAACCTTGTGAACTAGGATGAGCAGAGAATTGATTTGGGTTTTCTTTTATCTCTAAGGCAATGTTTCTCAACTCATGAGAGGGTGTTGCCTTGAGCTAGAGAGAGAGCAAGAGGGAGAGCTCAAGCAAGAGAGAGAAATGAAATGAGAGAATGAGTAACTCTTTTGCCATCCAAGCTCTCATAATCCAAAACCATCATAACAAAAATAGCAATCAAGTATTAAGTGATGGTTCAAGTCAAAATGGCTATATCATTTCATGCACTCATTTTGCATAAAAATAAACAAGCAAGCAAAAGTCTTTGCCATGAAATGATAGCCATTGTCATGATGATGGTCAACTAGTCTAACCTAGTCAACCGGTCAACAAAGTCAACAAGTCAACAAAGTCAACCCCTCAACAACCATGTCACTATAACACTTAATTAATATTATTGTTAATCATATTTCTTATTCTCATTAGGGTTTAGCCAAAAGTCAACAGTCAACAGTCAACAACCCCAATGAGAATCCTCTGCCTCTGTCTCTCTGTCAACTGTGCATACACACCCGTATCCGCGTTCCGAGGAACACGGATACAAACGAGATAAAACCAATCCCAAAATGTACACTAGGATCTGGCTTAAACCAAAGCCCGCTAGTGTTAACTGTCCGGACACCAAACGTGCACAAGTGCACGGATGTGACCGAACCTTGTCGCAAAACCATGCGACCTGTCACAAAACCATGCAACCTCTACTCTTTTGCCTAAAGGCGAATAGGCTTCTGTGTGGGACTCTAAAGACTCGACACTACGCTGGCAGTGGGTTTAACCACAGACCGCAAGCGGCACTAGCTGTGCGTAACGGTCCCCAGGTAGATGCCGACAAGAAGACAGACGAGGTGAAACCCATCTGAACTCCTACTGAGCCTGAATGTGACAATCTCTATACAGTCCGGTCGGTTCGTCTGATACATCGCATGGCGGGCCTAGGGGGCGGTAAACGTCAGTCCCCTAATAGCGGTACAAGTCATGTCGGAGTGTAGCCCAGAACACCCTGAGATAGCACTGGAAACATACCAGTATATCTCGCTTACCCTGGCCAGGGACTACTCATGTAATGGCTCTCCTAGACACAGCGCGATGTCAACCCCCAATACCGGGAGAGACGAATCCTGTCTAACCGTCACTGCCTCCAAGTGCTTTGGGATTGCACCCAACTACTACCTGTTTGCACGACTCCTTTGAGCCATGGTAGGGTAGTAATCTAAGTACAGTGGGAACACACTCGAGGCGAAGTGACAGTGTCAAGTCAGCGGACTAAGCTGTACTCATGTCACCTGGGAACTGTTAACTGACGATAGGTATAGTACCAACCAACAATTCCTGACGAGTCCTGTCCAGTGTACTCGTAACCTAACAAGCACCCGCATACTATCTCAAGTACGACGTACTGACGGCTGTGGGAAAGACCGTCTCCCATACTGGGATGTGAAGCGCATACGCTAGTCTACTCCGGAGTATCGATGCCCTGTCTTGATAGTCCTGCGGCTAGGGACCTGCATAAGGATATGCTTATAGATTACCCAGCCCCCACGAGTGTGACTGTCATCACAACGCTGGTAATCAAGCAAAGATCCTAAGGGCTCGACTAATGTGTATAGGTGATATACTAAAATAAACACATGTACACAATAAAGCAGAAACAAACCAAATAGCATACTACTATATTGAGCAAGATTGTCTATACAAGGTGAATATCCCAAGCTTCCATTAAGTAATATACAAACTAGTATGATACAGTAATGGCCTCTAGGGCATATACACTAACAATCTCCCACTTGCACTAAGGCCATGTACTGGCGTATCGAAGACCTATCATCTCGATCAGCCGCTCGAACTGAGTCTGGGGTAAGGCCTTTATGAGTGGATCAGCAGTGTTATCTTCCGTAGAAACTCTCCGAACCTCGATCTCCTGGCCACCCACGATCTCCCTGATCAGGTGATACCGCCTCAAGATGTGTCTGGACTTCTGATGGGACCTGGGTTCCTTCCCTAAAGCTATAGCCCCGTTGTTGTCGCAATACAGCGGTATTGGATCAACAATGGACGGAACCACCTGAAGTTCAGTTAAGAACTTCCTTATCCAGACGGCTTCTTTTGTGGCATCTGCAGCAACGATATATTCCGCTTCCATCGTCGAGTCAGCAACGGTTTCCTGTTTGGAACTCTTCCAACACACCGCCCCTCCATTGAGGGTAAAGACATAACCCGACATGGACTTGGAATCATCCTTGTCACTCTGTAAGCTGGAGTCAGCAAAGGCCTCGATCTGGAGGTCTTTTCTGCCATACACCAAGAACATCTCCTTAGTCCTTCTCAGGTACTTGAGAATGTTCTTTACTGCTATCTAGTGTTTCTCCCCAGGGTTTGACTGATACCGGCTTACCACACTCAGTGCATAAGCTACATTTGGTCTGGTATACAACATCGCATATATTATAGAGCCTACCGCAGAAGCGTAGGGTATAATAGACATGCGATCCCTTTCCAAATCAATCTTGGGAGACATCTCTTTGGAGAGGGTGATCCAGTGACAAGCCGGTAGATTACCGCGCTTGGAATCTTCCATACCGAATCTTTTCGGTATGGTGTCGATGTACCTGGACTGTGAGAGTCCCAGTATCCTCTTGGATCTGTTATGATAGATCCGGATCCCCAGAATGTATGAGGCATCACCCAGGTCTTTCATGGAGAACCTTTGTGACAAGAACCCCTTGACAGATTGTAGCATAGGAATGTCATTTCCTATTAAGAGAATGTCATCCACGTATAAAACGGGGAATACTACAGTTCTCGCTACAAATCTACTATAGATGCATGGTTCATCTGGATTTTTTATAAAGCCAAATTCCTTAACCGTCTCATCAAAACAGATGTTCCAACTCCGCGATGCCTGCTTCAGTCCATAAATGGACTTAAGCAACTTGCACACCTTTCCGCTGCTCCCACTCTGAATGAAACCTTCTGGCTAGTCCATATAGACACACTCTTCTAAATTTCCATTTAGAAAAGCGGTCTTTACGTCCATCTGCCAGATCTCATAATCGTGGAAGGCAGCAATGGCAAGAAGGATCCGAATGGATTTCAGCATAGCTACTGGAGAAAAGGTCTCGTCATAGTCCAAACGAGGTCTTTGACGAAAACCCTTTGCAACCAGTCTAGCTTTATAGGTCTCAACCTGTCCATCTACACCAATCTTCCTTTTGAAGATCCACTTGCATCCTACGGGTTTTACCCCATCTGGAGCAACGTCCAATATCCATACTTTGTTGGTGTACATGGACTCCATTTCGGTCCACATTGCATCCAGCCATTTTACCGAGTCAACGCTCTGAATGGCCTGCTGGAAGCTAGTCGGCTCATCATAATCAATGATGCAATCTTCTCTATCCCCGTTTATAAGAAAACCGTAGTATCTCTCGGGCGGATGAGACTGCCTACTACTCCTACGGAGCGGCGTAGGAATGTCATGATCTTTCGAACCCTCTGGTTCTACTAAGCTTTCAGTAATAGCTCGTGGTTCTGGAATTTCTTCCAGTTCTATTGCGCTCCGACTTATCTGATTCTCCAAAAACTGAGTTTCCAAGAAGTGGGCATGCCGAGAAACAAAAACCTTTTGTTCCTCCTCGCAATAGAAGAAATATCCCTTGGAGTTCTTTGGATATCCCATAAACTTGCACTATACTGAGCGTGCCTCGAGCTTGTCCGCATGCTGCTTTTTGAAAAAAGCTGGACTTCCCCATGTCTTAATGTGATTAAGATAGGGTCTCTTCTGTTGGAGATAGTGCCCTCAGAGTCAATTATTGGATCACAAGCACGTGATTGCAATGATTGAGGAAGGACCTGTCCCAGTAGGACAGTCTTACTCAGGATGATAGTATGCTATCTGGTTTACCATTATCATCGTGTACTGCTTCAGGGGACCTTACAGGTCGCTATTACACGCTGATAGAGCCCCTAGGATTCTTGCTTGACTGCCAGCAGTATGATGGAGATCATATACGTGAGAGCTGGTGGTCTATAAGCACATCCTTAAAAGGTCCCTAGTCGTAGGAGTTTCGAGACAGGGCATCGATTCTCCAGAGTAGACTAGTGTATACAGTCGAGACCCCGAAGAGGGGCGGTGGCCGGTCTCACAAGCCACTGGTGTCAGTTGGTTCACCTAAGATGTATACAGGTGCTCGTTGGGTTATGAGTACACCGGACAGGACTCGCCGGGAACATGCTAGTTGGTCTTATACTTGACGTCAGATAGCAGTTCCCTGGTGACATGTGTACAGGTTAGTTCATCGACCTGAGATCGTCATTTGTCTCGTGTGAGTTCCCACAGTACTTTGATTACTACCCTACCACGGCTCAAAGGAGTCGTGCAAACAGGTTTTAGTTGGGTACAGTCCCGAGCCACATGGAGGCAGTGAGCGGATCTGCAGGGGTTCGTCTCTCCCGGTATTGGGGGTGAGGTCGCGCTGTGTCTAGGAGAGCCATTACACAAAGCCCTCGGCCGAGGCAGGAGATTTACTGGTAGGTATTCCAGTAGTATCTCAGGGTGTTCTGGGCTTCGCTCCGACACGACTTGTACCGCTTTTGGGGGTCTGACTTTTACCAACCCCCTAGGCCTGCCATGCGATACTCATAGACGAACGGACCGGACTGTACGGATATTGTCACTGACAGGCTCAGTAGGGTGTCAGGATGAGTTCGCTCATCGACGTCCCTTTTGGTCAATAGCTGGTGGCCCGTCACGTATGGCTAATACCTCTGACGTGCTAGTGGTTAAATCCACAGCCATAGTAATGACGAGTCTTTAGAGTCCACCACACAAACAGTTACTCAAGTTTCGGGCGAAACGCTGTAGAGGCCGTATGGAGATATGGCAGGGTCCGATCAGATACGTGCGGTATTGCACGGATCAAAATCAGACGGTTTATACTAGAGGCCGTATAGATATATGGCAAGGTTCGATCAGATACGTACGATATTGCACGGATCAGGATCGAACGGATATTACTAGCCGACTTTGGTTTAAGCCGGATCCTAGTATAGTACAATGTGGATTTTGTCTCTTTGCATTTGTATTCAGTGGGAATACAAATGCGGGCATGTATATGCAGTAGCGGGGTTTTCCTGTAATTTATTACGGGATCAGTTTTCTGAAGTTGCCAGTTTGCATTCCGTCCCGGCCGGACTTTTCCGATGGAGGGGGTTATTTGCAAGTTTGCAAATAACATTTGTGGAGGGGGTTTCTTGCACTTGTGGCATTATGATAAGTTAAGCATCTTTGCTTTTTCATGATGGCTTGCTTTTTGAGATTAGATGAGATTTGAAATGAAATTGACATTGTTATCATGATATTTGGTGTGGTCACCCTCTACTTTTCCTACCTTCACCTCCTTTCTTGCATTGTTGATTCCTCCACCATATTTCCTAAGAGGGGGGGCGGCCACAAGGGCATGGGAGAGAAATGAGAGGTTCATTTTTTATGAGGAGAAGAATTCATATCTCATTTGCTTGCTTGCATAATTCTCTAGCCCTCTCCAAAGTTCATTGATCATTCCTCCATCACCATGGCAACTTCACTACCCCAAATGAGATAAGCATTTCTACACTACAACCTACAGTACCCTTGGACGCGTCGGCTAGCCAACTTCGCGCCCGAGTTGCCTCGGTCCAGAGGTGGGAGCCCGTGTACGAACCCGGCTACGTGGTGCCTTTCCGACGAGGAGGTGACGACCGGAGATTCCGCGGGAGATCGGGACGACGAGAAGACCGAAGGACACGGATCGCTCGGTATATCTCTCACCCTATCTCTTGTTAGCTAGTATAGGTTAATGGTTATGATCCGGGTATATTGTCCGCTGTAGCGCCAGTTTAAAAGTTAAGAAAATTTTTGATTCCGCATTTTGGCCTCGGTTAGACGGCCGGGCGCTGCCGTGGTGCAACATGGTATCAGAGCCTCGCCATTAACCTAGTCTAGCTTTGTTTAATGTGTTTACATTTCCGATCGACCAAAATTCCAAAATCCGCGTTTTTCCAAAGCATCAGTGTAGCGTTTTGAAAATCGTTTCGGTGAAATTTCGGAAAATTGGTAAAATGAGGGGGTTTTCTGTAAAAAGTCAAAATACAAATATCTTATTATAAAAATTAAATATACATATTCTAGCTATGTAATTGCTATTATTTGGTGTTTATTGAGCCGCTGGTGAAATTTCAAATTTTCTGAAAAAAATATTATTTTATTATTATTTTAAGCCGTCACTAATACATTTAATTAGGGAAAATTACAGATTGGAATGAGTTGAAACAAATTTTGTGCATCATAAAATATTAAATAAAAATTTATCATGTGGTTTTTGGAACGAAATCATTTGCCAAAATGGTTTAGAAATTATTGAAGAAAAAAGGCTTTTTTTTAGCGTAAATGGATGTTTGGGGTATTGTATTTATCATTTTTCATCACCCCACACCCGTGCCCACACCCACACACCCCCACTTACTCCTCCCCATGGCTGAATTCAGCACCCACCATATTTTTCCCCACTTGATTTTCAAGGAAAAAGAAATGAAAGAAAAGAAAAGAAAATGAGTGAAGTAGTTAGACTTTTGACTTTGTTTGACCTTGACCTTGTCCCCTCCCCCCATTTTCCTCACCTCCCTCTCTCTCCCCCCACCCACTTTTCTGGCCAAAAATTCCTTCTCCCCACAGCAGCCCCCCCTCCATTTTCCCTTCTCTTTTCCCTTCAAAACTTCATGAAAAATTGCATCAAAAATCCACCAAAAATCCTACAAAATCAAAATCAAAGTCCTACCCATTTTAGCTTAGCCCGTTTAGCATGGATCCTTGTGAAAAGAGAGCATTTTGGGAGGCCATGGAGTCTTGTGGACCTTCATATATTTTTGGGTATAATTCTAAAACCTTTTGTTGCTTAAATTGTTACTAATTTCTTAAGCTAATTTAATTAAGTGTTATTTGGATATGTGAGTTTAATTGCATGTTTTGGAATTCAAGTTGTGAAATTGAATGCAAGTTAGGGTTTATAAAATTGGTGTGTGGTTGTGTGTTATAATTAGGCCTTGTTGTAATGTTAATACAAGTTTAGTAGCTAGTGCTAATGGCAAGCTTTAAAATTTTTGTTATTTTGCTAATTTGCTTACTAGGTTTTTGAAATTTGTTAAATGCTTGGGATTAAAAATGTGATTAGGTTTTTCTTGGCTTCATTAACTTTATTAAGTGTGGTTTAATGCTTTGGATCATGCAATTCTAAGCTAGATTGTAGTTTGTGCATTTTGCTTTGAAATTGTTAAAAAGGGTATTTTTGGTAAACTAGAATATTAGGATTTTTGGAATTTAATGAGATTAAATTCCGGAAATTGTTTATACGACTTATTTAAGATATTTAATAAATATATTGGCCGCTACATTCATTTAAACATCCTTTTTTGTACAAAAACGGCGAATTGTGCTTGCTAGATTTTCGGAAAAATGACTTTTTAAGCAAAATTGAGGTTTTTGTGAGTTTTAACCTAGTTTATATTAAAATTAGTGTTCGTGAATGTGCAAATGAGTGTGATTGGATTTTTCTCGATGGTTTGACGTTTGTACATCGACATCGAGGGTTGGTTTGACTATTCTTGCATGCGTAGGCGATAGGTTTGGACCTATGCGTGATACGCGTGCCGATTTGATTTTCGTATGCCGTTTCGATTTCGAATTTAGTTTTAATGCGATATGGTGCGTTATGATATGTAGGTACCCCCATGTGGACTTCGAGACGACAAGCAAGCGCGTGGCGACGTCGGTACCGGCTAGCGAGGACCAGGTGAGTAGATTTATATCTACGGGGAGAAGTCGGGTGGATGGCGTATAGCACCCCCGTAGTCCGTGGTGATGTATACGGATGCGTATACACACCAACAATTTATGATATGTTGTTAGGATTTATTATTGATGATTTTAGATGGATATTGGTGTTGGATTGGTGCATGGTTACGAAACCTTAGGTAGTGGGTGCACTACACTTACACATACACACATATACATACTTGCATACATTCCTTATTTCATATGTGCGTGTATGGGAATATATTTATATGTTCACATGGGTATGGGACTATGTGTTCACATACGGATTTGAGGAGGACACTTGGGATTGAGCTGAGTCGATGAGATTTGTTTGTGGTTGTGATCTCGGTGATATGGCAGGATTCGTACTTAAGGTACGTCCTGGTGTTATAGCGGATCTTGCGGCGGCGATACGGGTGAATAGTGTTATAAATAAATGGTCGACATGTGATCGTGATATGAGGCATAATATGCTAGGATATTGATATTAGGCCGTATCGGGCGATGTATACCCCTTGATGATGATATGTGCTGATGATATC
Source organism: Agapanthus africanus (assembly GCA_030015575.1). Lineage (NCBI taxonomy): Eukaryota > Viridiplantae > Streptophyta > Magnoliopsida > Asparagales > Amaryllidaceae > Agapanthus > Agapanthus africanus. Next base: position 583,167,915 of record CM057339.1, on the reverse strand, counting down.
GGTTTGTACGAGATTGTCGATCAGTAGTCAGATCATGAGTATATTGAGGATATTAGTATTGTACTAGACATAGGTCAGTACCCTAGACTATGATCTTGGATAAAGAGGATACCAGAGGAATAGTGTGAGGAATATGATATTGACCCGTACCCAGATTTGGGGATGCCGTACGACGAATTTACGTACGAGCTATATCTTGATGATTGATCCGCACTCTTGACTTGGGATGTCTGATTATAGATATGGTATCGGATATGATATTATTGAGGCGGGATCACCGACTAATATATATACAGGTATGTATATGTATCGACTCAGATGTTAGGCGGTTTCCTTACCTGTAGTCTAGCTTATAGCGTAGCCCTTTAGTTTAGTTAGTTGTTAGATTAGATTCGGTTCCTACCTATTTCAAAGCTTACGAATCGTGCGTATTTTGAAAGACAGCCTAAAGGGATCCTACGGATATTTCAAAAAACGTATCTTTTCTTAAAAACACCGTAGCCCCTATTTTCAAAACCCCACGATTCTTGTTATTTCAAAAGGCACCATTGTAGGACTTATATTAGGTTAAAACAGATTAATTATCGTTGCGTCTAGTATTCCGCTCCCGCTCATTATTGTTGTTTGCTCCGCATCACATGCTTATATTATGCTTCATATTCTACTGTTGATATCTTGTGGTTAGGACACCAGCACCATTACCGATGATGCGTATGTACCACGTACACTTACTTGCCGGCTCACACACATCTTCATCGGTAATTGCCATGTCACGTACACCTTAGAAAATATTATTGCTTGACATAGCCTGTTAGCTAATAGTTTAGACATGATATTAGTGTACTTGCCTTATATGTTAGTCTAGACATTATAGTTATTACCTGCTACCTCATGCATATTGTTATTCATTGTTATGCCGCATTCATGGATTCTCATGCATATATTCACTTTTTACGTGCTATTGAGGTTTTGGATTTGGATTTCCATGAGATTTTCTGGATTTGGGGAAAACCGCAAAACATATACAAACTTCTTCTTTCTCTTTTTAAATAAAAAGCGCGGTTTTTCCCATGATGTATGAGTCGTCCACCATGAGTTTGCTGATAGATTGGAGACCCGATTCGAGGAGTTGGATGAACCGTTTCGGGTACATGGTGGACCCGGTAAGATACCCCGGGGCAAGAAGCTCGTGGTGATGACGATGAGCCTGGCAGGGGGAGACTACCTACCGGTGATTTTACCCGACGCGTCGGATATCCGGAGGATACCGTCGTGGTCTTGAGATGGATGGTAGGGGCCGGTCTGGACTGACGGCGCCCTAGATATTGAGATTGAGACATTGAGATTTCGAGATATTGAGGTACTGAGATTTGATGATACAGGCCAGTCCGGATGGCCGGAGCCTGAGGTTTTAAGACATTGAGATTTATGTTTTGTGTCGATGCTAGACACTGTTGATGCTGATTTCATTTATGATACCTCATTTTAAAAATACAAAGGAAATCTCACTAATTTATGAAAACAGTTTCTTCATTTACATGTATTCTGTTTTCATGCATTCATACCTCATTCATATGATATATTGCTACCTGAGGCACTGACACGGGCACATGAGATCACACTCGGGTTAGATATTACCCTAGCCATTGTTATAGGCTGCATGTTATTCATATATTTGAGGATATATTATGATCATTGACCTAGGTTGCGTTATTCATGCGATTTTCTGTTCGTAGATCTTTTTCTACTCACGAGTTGGCAACTCACCCCCGTTGTGCCCCAGTTTCTTACAGGTGTTGCCGTACGGATTTCATTACGGCTTTGCGGGCACGGTTTCTTTTCGGGTGACTTGCTAGTAGGTGGGTTTATTGTATCTTACCCATCATTATACCTTGTATATTATATTTCAGTTGTATCTAGAAGTTCCATCGACCAAACTTGTATTTTTTTGAGATAGAGACCAGTAATGTTATTTTTTCGACCATAGTGTAGCATGTTATATTTCTTGAGTTTCTTGCTGGTTGAGTTCCATTTCTGTTGTGATCCTCGCCTTTAGGCGTTGTATATTATGTTGCATACAGGTTGATTTGATATGGTTCTTCCTATTCTCTACTATTTCTCTTGGTTTGGATTTCTGGGTTTCGGCTTACTTAGCATACGTACTCCTTGAGACGTTCGTAGTCTAAGTGCCGGTCATGTTCCGTACTTTCGGGTCGTGACAAAGTTGGTATCAGAGCCCGGTTTTACCTTCGGAGCGTAAGATGACCCTTGGTTGATGGAATAGGTGACTAAAGTAGAGTGACGTACCGTTGGTATGTTCCGCGGCATATTTACGACACGCCACTCCACTTAAGAAGCCTTAGGATGTACATTTCCTTGTTCAGTATTATATTCCTTCCTGATCTAGCCTCATCGGTACCAGTTTGGTTTTGCTGCCACGATTACCGGCAGGGAGAGCTACGGCTAGAGTTGCGGTCAGCACGAGCTCGGCACGAACGAGGACTGACCAGGGCATGATTCCGGCGACACCCGATTATAGAGAGGTGTCTTTTGACTGTGTTTCCGCGCCACGAGCATTTGGCGGATCGCCTTTATGAGGTTACTCGGATGTGCTGATCGACATTAGAGGATTGAGCTAATGATAGAGGCCAGCCAGATCTTGATGACCGTTGGTGTGTTGCTTATTCATGATGATCGAGGCACTGTTCGGCGTGCAGACGAGCGAGCCAGTTATTGCTGCGAACGACGAGGTATTGCCCCAGATGCTGGAGTTAGTGCAGAACGAGTTGTACTAAGAGATGATAGAAGATCGCTAGTCATCGTGGATGAATGACTAGGACATGTGGATCGCTCGCCTAACCCGATGCGAGGTCATCAGATAGATGGATTCCAGCTAGAGACGACTTCACGTGGAGACGTTGGGAGTCGACAGAGACGATCGAATGTCAGAAACCTATTATTCCAAGTTTAAAGTAGTCGGAAAGACATGCAGGCAATTCTATGGTCCCTCTAGAAGAATGAAACCCTAACTCGACTTAATGACCGTGTGAAAGCCTTTGAACCTTCGGGTTTGCGGCAGTTCTACGGCGCCATTAGTGAGGCTTGGGTTTGCCCTTCTACGGCTGGACCACCGATGCTGTGGTATGTACTCGATACTATTAAACTGTGCCCAAGAGGTTGAGCTCTTGGGGGATTGTGAGGTTTTGACGACTCGATCGGATGGCTCGACTTAATTCGGATGCTAGGTGGTGAGATGCATTCTTGGGAGACTCCAGATACGAGGATAGCCGTTGGAGCTCAGTCCATGCAGCCGCGACGAGACGAGTCCAAAGCAGACGGCATTAGAGAAAAGTGGAATAAGAGGTTCGCACCAGATCTAGATGAGATGACGTTCCACTCCGCCGACATCAGAGAGGCGATGTGCATGCCGAGGCATGGTACTTGGACTTACCTTCCAGAAGGAGTCGCGATGAGTATGCAGTCGTTCCAGAGCAAGATGCAGATATAGGAAAGGACAATGAATTCTAGACAGTTGGCAGAGACGAGACATGGAAGAGACCGTGAGCAGGATTCCTTCCAGGATACTGCTGCGATGATACTTGCACCCAGGATCAGATGTGTCACGTGCATTCAGAGAGCCAGAGGCCGACGCCAGTGATATGCTGCCTTGACAGGGCCGATGAACCGATGGATTGTGAGATTGGTAATCCACGGATAAGACTTGGACCCAGGAGTGGTCATGTTACGCACACCAGCAGGCCAGACTTCATGATCATCGACGAGAAGTCCCACTAGTGACCGCGACAGTTGGCCCGAGATTCTTAGAGGATGCACTTGAGCGGTACTGTTCCGCCATTATTGATTTCGATGTTTTGGGTGATTTATTCGTATGATTTGATTTTGATGATTGAGGATTTACGATCTTTGCACAGTGTTGCACTTGATATCGTTTTCGTGCTTTAGTTTCACATGTTTGTGATTTTACAGTTTTAAACAGTTGAGTTGATTTTGTGCGTATGCACGCACGCGATTTGGTTCCTACACTCTGTATAGTTTATATATGCTGGCAGTGCAGTGACATGTATTTTGTGCACTTGGATACACTGGATTTCGATTTCGAGGGTGATGCTCGACATTTGTTTTGTGCATTTTATGCACCGGATTGGATTTTTAGCGCCTGTTGGGCGCCTGTTACGAGATGCGATTGGTGCACACCAGATGCACCAATTCGAGATTTTTCGTGCATGTCAGATGCACCTGATTTTGCTGTCAGGCACACATGTTTCCTACGACAGATGTTTCGTGCACACCTGATGCACTTAGATGTTGTTTCTGTGCGCATGTATGGCACATTCATGGATTTTGATTTCCGTGCGCACCAGACGCACGTAGTATTCATGTGCATATTTTGGGATTGATTTCTTATAGAGCAGTACGTTTTTATGATATTGCTATGTGTTTCCGTACTGAGCAGGACTAGTCAGAGGACAGTACCTGAATACATTTTGCATGCATTGATAGTTATTGAAGGGATTTCCAAAAAGCGAGCTATAGCCTCAGTATTTACCTACGTGTCTGATATGACACGAAATGTTTAAAACAAGGAGACCATTCTAAATTGTTTCCAAAACGGCGGAACGTACATTTCAAACAAAGGTATATATGTATATAGTTATTTTCTTATGGTAGACGTCCGCCACTGTGCAGTGTTATACGCGTTGCACAACGACTTAAAGAGATTTGGCATGCATTTCCTTCAGATACTTACAGATATAGATTCGATATTTACATTATAGTTTCGAGTTATATCATATTGGTTTTGATTTGGATTTAGCATCGATGTCTTCTCCACGACTCCGATGATCGCGGGATTCTTGACGGAGTTTTGATTTGAGTTATATACTCATTTTTCAAGCGCATGCGCTGCGCTACGATTTGTTTTATGTATTTACAATTTCGGAGCCCCGACGACTTGATGGTTTTTCTTAGATGTTTTAGTAATTGGGGGAGTTTGAATTTAAATTCGGGGACCGAATTTCTATAAGGGGGAAGATTGTAGCGTTTTGAAAATCGTTTCGGTGAAATTTCGGAAAATCGGTAAAATGAGGGGGTTTTCTGTAAAAAGTCAAAATACAAATATCTTATTATAAAAATTAAATATACATATTCTAGCTATGTAATTGCTATTATTTGGTGTTTATTGAGCCGCTGGTGAAATTTCAAATTTTCTGAAAAAAATATTATTTTATTATTATTTTAAGCCGTCACTAATACATTTAATTAGGGAAAATTACAAATTGGAATGAGTTGAAACAAATTTTTTGCATCATAAAACATTAAATAAAAATTTATCATGTGGTTTTTGGAACGAAATCATTTGCCAAAATGGTTTAGAAATTATTGAAGAAAAAAGGCTTTTTTTTAGCGTAAATGGATGTTTGGGGTATTGTATTTATCATTTTTCATCACCCCACACCCGTGCCCACACCCACACACCCCCACTTACTCCTCCCCATGGCTGAATTCAGCACCCACCATATTTTTCCCCACTTGATTTTCAAGGAAAAAGAAATGAAAGAAAAGAAAAGAAAATGAGTGAAGTAGTTAGACTTTTGACTTTGTTTGACCTTGACCTTGACCTTATCCCCCCCCTCCCATTTTCCTCACCTCCCTCTCTCTCCCCCACCCACTTTTCTGGACGAAAATTCCTTCTCCCCACAGCAGCCCCCCCCCCCTCCATTTTCCCCTCTCTTTTCCCTTCAAAACTTCATGAAAAATTGCATCAAAAATCCACCAAAAATCCCACAAAATCAAAATCAAAGTCCTACCCATTTTAGCTTAGCCCGTTTAGCATGGATCCTTGTGAAAAGAGAGCATTTTGGGAGGCCATGGAGTCTTGTGGACCTTCATATATTTTTGGGTATAATTCTAAAACCTTTTGTTGCTTAAATTGTTACTAATTTCTTAAGCTAATTTAATTAAGTGTTATTTGGATATGTGAGTTTAATTACATGTTTTGGAATTCAAGTTGTGAAATTGAATGCAAGTTAGGGTTTATAAAATTGGTGTGTGGTTGTGTGTTATAATTAGGCCTTGTTGTCATGTTAATACAAGTTTAGTAGCTAGTGCTAATGGCTAGCTTTAAAATTTTTGTTATTTTGCTAATTTGCTTACTAGGTTTTTGAAATTTGTTAAATGCTTGGGATTAAAAATGTGATTAGGTTTTTCTTGGCTTCATTAACTTTATTAAGTGTGGTTTAATGCTTTGGATCATGCAATTCTAAGCTAGATTGTAGTTTGTGCATTTTGCTTTGAAATTGTTAAAAAGGGTATTTTTGGTAAACTAGAATATTAGGATTTTTGGAATTTAATGAGATTAAATTCCGGAAATTGTTTATACGACTTATTTAAGATATTTAATAAATATATTGGCCGCTACATTCATTTAAACATCCTGTTTTGTACAAAAACGGCGAATTGTGCTTGCTAGATTTTCGGAAAAATGACTTTTTAAGCAAAATTGAGGTTTTTGTGAGTTTTAACCTAGTTTATATTAAAATTAGTGTTCGTGAATATGCAAATGAGTGTGATTGAATTTTTCTCGATGGTTTGACGTTTGTACATCGACATCGAGGGTTGGTTTGACTATTCTTGCATGCGTAGGCGATAGGTTTGGACCTATGCGTGATACGCGTGCCGATTTGATTTTCGTATGCCGTTTCGATTTCGAATTTAGTTTTAATGCGATATGGTGCGTTATGATATGTAGGTACCCCCATGTGGACTTCGAGACGACAAGCAAGCGCGTGGCGATGTCGGTACCGGCTAGCGAGGACCAGGTGAGTAGATTTATATCTACGGGGAGAAGTCGGGTGGATGGCGTATATCACCCCCGCAGTCCGTGGTGATGTATACGGATGCGTATACACACCAACAATTTATGATATGTTGTTAGGATTTATTATTGATGATTTTAGATGGATATTGGTGTTGGATTGGTGCATGGTTACGAAACCTTAGGTAGTGGGTGCACTACACTTACACATACACACATATACATACTTGCATACATTCCTTATTTCATATGTGCGTGTATGGGAATATATTTATATGTTCACATGGGTAAGGGACTATGTGTTCACATACGGATTTGAGGAGGATACTTGGGATTGAGCTGAGTCGATGAGATTTGTTTGTGGTTGTGATCTCGGTGATATGGCAGGATTCGTACTTAAGGTACGTCCTGGTGTTATAGCGGATCTTGCGGCGGCGATACGGGTGAATAGTGTTATAAATAAATGATCGACATGTGATCGTGATATGAGGCATAATATGCTAGGATATTGATATTAGGCCGTATCGGGCGATGTATACCCCTTGATGATGATATGTACTGACGATATCGGTTTGTACGAGATTGTCGATCAGTAGTCAGATCATGAGTATATTGAGGATATTAGTATTGTACTAGACATAGGTCAGTACCCTAGACTATGATCTTGGATAAAAAGGATACCAGAGGAATAGTGTGAGGAATATGATATTGACCCGTACCCAGATTTGGGGATGCCGTACGACGGATTTACGTACGAGCTATATCTTGATGATTGATCCGCACTCTTGACTTGGGATGTCTGATTATAGATATGGTATCGGATATGATATTATTGAGGCGGGATCACCGACTAATATATATACAGGTATGTATATGTATCGACTCAGATGTTAGGCGGTTTCCTTACCTGTAGTCTAGCTTATAGCGTAGCCCTTTAGTTTAGTTAGTTGTTAGATTAGATTCGGTTCCTACCTATTTCAAGGCTTACGAATCGTGCGTATTTTTAAAGACAGCCTAAAGGGATCCTACGGATATTTCAAAAAACGTATCTTTTCTTTAAAACACCGTAGCCCCTATTTTCAAAACCCCACGATTCGTGTTATTTCAAAAGGCACCATTGTAGGACTTATATTAGGTTAAAACAGATTAATTATCGTTGCGTCTAGTATTCCGCTCCCGCTCATTATTGTTGTTTGCTCCGCATCACATGCTTATATTATGTTTCATATTCTACTGTTGATATCTTGTGGTTAGGACACCAGCACCATTACCGATGATGCGTATGTACCACGTACACTTACTTGCTGGCTCACACACATCTTCATCGGTAATTGCCATGTCACGTACACCTTAGAAAATATTATTGCTTGACATAGCCTGTTAGCTAATAGTTTAGACATGATATTAGTGTACTTGCCTTATATGTTAGTCTAGACATTATAGTTATTACCTGCTACCTCATGCATACTGTTATTCATTGTTATACCGCATTCATAGATTCTCATGCATATATTCACTTTTTACGTGCTATTGAGGTTTTGGATTTGGATTTCCATGAGATTTTCTGGATTTGGGGAAAACCGCAAAACATATACAAACTTCTTCTTTCTCTTTTTAAATAAAAAGCGCGGTTTTTCCCATGATGTATGAGTCGTCCACCATGAGTTTGCTGATAGATTGGAGACCCGATTCGAGGAGTTGGATGAACCGTTTCGGGTACATGGTGGACCCGGTAAGATACCCCGGGGCAAGAAGCTCGTGGTGATGACGATGAGCCTGGCAGGGGGAGACTACCTACCGATGATTTTACCCGACGCGTCGGATATCCGGAGGATACCGTCGTGGTCTTGAGATGGATGGTAGGGGCCGGTCTGGACTGACGGCGCCCTAGATATTGAGATTGAGACATTGAGATTTCGAGATATTGAGGTACTGAGATTTGATGATACAGGCCAGTCCGGATGGCCGGAGCCTGAGGTTTTAAGACATTGAGATTTATGTTTTGTGTCGATGCTAGACACTGTTGATGCTGATTTCATTTATGATACCTCATTTTAAAAATACAAAGGAAATCTCACTAATTTATGAAAACAGTTTCTTCATTTACATGTATTCTGTTTTCATGCATTCATACCTCATTCATATGATATATTGCTACCTGAGGCATCACACTCGGGTTAGATATTACCCTAGCCATTGTTATAGGCTGCATGTTATTCATATATTTGAGGATATATTATGATCATTGACCTAGGTTGCGTTATTCATGCGATTTTCTGTTCGTAGATCTTTTTCTACTCACGAGTTGGCAACTCACCCCCGTTGTGCCCCAATTTCTTGTAGGTGTTGCCGTACGGATTTCATTACGGCTTTGCGGGCACGGTTTCTTTTCGGGTGACTTGCTAGTAGGTGGGTTTATTGTATCTTACTCATCATTATACCTTGTATATTATATTTCAGTTGTATCTAGAAGTTCCATCAACCAAACTTGTATTTTTTTGAGATAGAGACCAGTAATGTTATTCTTTCGACCATAGAGTAGCATGTTATATTTCTTGAGTTTCTTGCTGGTTGAGTTCCATTTCTGTTGTGATCCTCGCCTTTAGGCGTTGTATATTATGTTGCATACAGGTTGATTTGATATGGTTCTTCCTATTCACTACTACTTCTCTTGGTTTGGATTTCTGGGTTTCGGCTTAGTTAGCATACGTACTCCTTGAGACGTTCGTAGTCTAAGTGCCGGTCATGTTCCGTACTTTCGGGTCGTGACAATCAGTTTCTGTCGAAATTTTTTGAAGTCCAAAAATTTTTCAGGTTGTAGAAAAGTGATGTACTGAAAGTCCTAAGAACACTGGAAAAATTTGGTGCCCTGATCCTTCCGTACGACCGCGGAACCGCGGCCAAAACCCATCTTAGGCCGTGGTTCCGCCGCAGGAATGTGGATTCACGTCATCATTTTTTTGCAGTGGGCTTGTGGGCTGAAAATAGGGGTTTTTGTATAATTTGTTTGGGCCCAGAATTTCTGTGAGTGCTACAGTATTGTTTATGGGCCCACTTGGTAAAATTTGATCGATCGGATATTTTAAACACATTGGTTCACAGTATTTACATTATATCTGCGACCGTGAATGTCACTTGATCGGTAAATCCTGTGTAACTGTTATCGCCCGGTTAGACGGATTTGCGAACGTGACCTTCACGTTGATGTTCTTTGTATTGCTGTGATATTGCGGATTGGTCGTGGAGGATAGCCTGGATGCAATGGTAGTACAGATTTGGTTGTATTATGTACATTTGATATTGAGGGGCGAGCGTCCGACATGTGGACTGCCGTCACTGCCTGTTTGTATTATTGTTTTGGGGCACGACCAGGTTGCGGTCGATATACCTGTTGTATGTATATTTTACTTTCTGTACTAGGATTACCCCGCGGAGGGGTGCACGGATAGCCGGGTTCTAGAGGGCAACGGGCCCGCATCTCATGGCATTGAGACGGAGGGGGCTTCACTCTAGGATTGGCGGGCTATTCGCCGCACTCGTAGGGGGTACAGGTTGACCCAGAAGGGGTGCCCAAGTTACCGGATTCCATGAAGTGCTGGGTGGTCCATTCACGGTGCTGAAGGGGGCTGCCTCGCTTTAGGTTTTGGCGGGTGACTTGCCGCGCCCGTAGGGGTCTAGGATTTCATTGCACAGGCTATCCACACGACCAGGGGAACGTCGGGTTTCAGCAACGGCTCTGTGAAACCCGGGGCTTCCAGATATCTGTATTGTTCTGTGATGCTGTACATTTCTGTGATGTTGCATTTTATCACGCCTTGAGTGAAATATAATATATTGGTATATATATTAGTAGATGTTGTATATGTTTTGCATCCGCGCTAGTCCAGTCCCCGCTCTGTCGTTAGTTAGCTAACCTAACGGGTAATGACGGGACCCAGTGGCGAATGCGGATGGCATATACGTACATCAGTATATTTTCGTTCTTTGTGGTGTGATCAATTGATGGGACTGCGTTGATTCGGATCAATGCAAGCTAAACAAACCTACTCTGATGTTGTTGGAACATTTTTTCAAAAAAAACTGTTATTGCAAGGGCGTTCTCTTTTGTTTTGCATCGTGGTATTCAGTTAGAATATCCTGCTCCTCAGTCGACGAGGCAAGGGCCGAGATCCCTTCACCGGGAGTGACCCCTTGGACAGAAGTTTGCGTTAGGGCAATAACTTCACTATAGCCGATTGCCTTTTGCTTTGCATCGTGGTATTCAGTTGGAATATCCTGCACCTCATTCTACGGGGAAAGAGCCGAGATCCCTTCATCGGGAGTGACCTCTTTAGTAAAGGTTTTCGTCACTATATTTTTATAAAAAGTTATCTGGTTCCTTCAACGATATCAAGTTCATTACGTTAAAGGTTTTTCACCAAAAACCAGTCGTAGCCCTTCATCATTTCAGATTAGTATTGCTTAGTATTCGTGCTAAGTATGTCGTGCTCAGTCGAGGCGTAGTGTGCGGTAGCTCTGTAATGCTTTTCTGTCTTATGGATATGTGATTGGTTAGGACAGTCGTACGGTCATTTTGGCTCAGTCAAGGACTCGTGCGGGTGGGTCTAATGCAATCAAGATAATGACGGGTATAACTTGACTAGGATCCTTTGATATGTTGGCTCAGTCAAGGTCACTTGGGTCCTAGGGGTAAAAACACACATCGGGAGTTTCTAAAGAAACTGAAACTTGCCAGGCATGCGCATACCTTCTGGAGTGTGGTGACTTGAGTGGATTCCGTCAAGTTATCATGCGATGATAGTTGGATCCCGATTCCCACTGATGAGTTGGTTTACTCCTCGGGTGATCCCGACTAATTCTTCTTTCGGGTTTGGAGAAGAATTTGAGGTTACAGTGGGAGGTTTCCTGATTAGATAAAGTGATAACCATTCTGATCTAGGTTAGAGTGCACGCTGAGTGTTTCTTTTCTCTCTCTCTTTGGCAGCGACCATTGTCCCGACCCTAGACTATGACTCAGTGACCAAGTTAACCGAACCTTCTTATAAGACATGCTTTTGGATTGTCTGGGTTGCAAACCTCATTGCCACTCCTACTTTTACCCTTTTCTCCAGGACACCCCGTATTACTACGAACGTCCATTTCCATTGGACAAAACCATCGTATGGTTATATACGAACTCGAAGGAATTCGAGGATGGTTTCCGGTTCTGGAGAAAACGAATAGGACTATTCAGTTGTCTTTTCCTTTTACCTTCTCTCAGGTTGCGAGTACTCCTTGGTTTAGGAGATAGTACACCTATTATGCAAATTGGATAGTCTTCTTCCAAACCTTAGGCTGGTGCCGAACGGTGGGAAATGAAGAAAACTAATTAGCCTAAACGGTGTACAGAAGGTATTAAGTTAAGAAAAAGAAAGGGATTAGTAAGAGGGCAAAGTAAATTGCGACTGCTATTCACGACCAAACCAAGTACTTCTTCGCTAATCCTAAATCACCTTTGTATTTCTCCAGGACACTCCGTATCACTACGAAGATCCCAAGTTTATTTGGATACTCTATCGTATGGTTATATACGAACTCGAAAGGAACTTGTTCCAGTTCGGGGATGGATTCTGGTTCAGGAGAAATATGAATAAGGTTTTATTCGGTTGTCTTTTATCTTCACCTTCTCTCGCATTGCGAGTGCTCCTAGGATTAGGACAGTACACCCATTATGCTTATTGGATAGTCTTCTTCCAAACCATAGGCTGGTGCCGAACGGTAGGAAAGGAAGAAAACCATTTGGCCTAAAGGGGTGTACAGAAGGTAATGACTAAAGACATATGAAGGGATTTGGAAAGATGGAAAAGGGATATAAAGTTACAGTTGTGAATCATGGAAGAGGCATTACTAGGAATACCAGGATACCCCATCGAAACATTTCAATGTTTCAAGTTTCACTGTGTACTCTTAAAAGAAAACTGATTTCTCGATTGGACACTTACTCCAGGGTATGTATTTACCAGGTATGATTCTCACATCTGTATAGTTTTACAGATGATGAGTGGGAGTAAGTTATTGGGAATTAGGTGATCGTCCTCATAATATCGGAATTCGTTATAATTGATGATATTTGAGGAAGTCACCTGGATTGTTTGCTGATCGGCAAATATTTGGTTCCGAATATCCGTTGTTATGCACCAATTTCAAATTGATATATCTATACGTCTATTTTTATAAAGTGAGAGATACCTTTTTGAAATTATGTCTATGACATTTACCTATATCAGTGGATGGTTAGGTAAGGAGCATTGAACAGCGGTGTAATTCTTCTTAACCATAAGTACAGTTTTCAACCTACGACACACAGTGAATGAGTTATTAGACTCAGGGGACTTATACAGAGTATTGTATATTTTCCAGTGTCCATTAGGACAGTGGGGTTAGTCCTCGTACTATATTCTGTTTACTTATGACTTCTCTGGTTCTTAGACAGGTGTTTCGTAGAAACACAGGGTCCAAGTTTTGAGAAGTTATAGGTATATGAATAAAGTAGAGAACCAAGTGTTGCAAGTATCAGGATTCTTCAAGGAGATCGAAGATGTAGATACTTGTGTGTGGTATTCAGTTGATAGTAATGATTAAGAGAACTTGCTTCTCTTTCAGGTTACTCATAATTGGAAGCATTCCTAAGTTGAGTAACGCTTATCGGCCTCTTTCCATTTAGTTGACATGCACTGGAGACAGCTGCATGATTTGAATCTGGTTAAATTAAATCAGTGCCTCTGTTTCTGTATTGGATATAGAACAGTTCATATCTTGACATTGTTAAGGTACGGGGAGTTGTCCAGCTTATGCTTAAAACCAGACTCTGGATAACTCAAGGCACGTTTCTGTAATGGCTGTTTGTGGGTTAACCCAGGCTATGACGAGGGTTGATTTTCTACCATCTGGAAGATCAATAATGATATTGTTCTTAACTCGCCACAGTTTTAAATAAAAAATGGATTTTTTCAGAAAACAGTAGTGGGAGTATGGTAGAACTGGAAGTGATTCCAGAACCGCAAACGATTACTGAAGATTTAAGAAGAACCTGAAGATTCAATCTGGTTTGACATTCCATTAGCCACTCCGTAGATATGGTGGGTAACCTCAGGCACCCGAGAGGTACTCCGGTGGCCTCAAGGACGGTGACAGGGAGGTTTTTGTTTACCCAGACTTGCCAATGCTGTTGTTCCAGATTGTGAGACCTGGCAGGAGGATGAGTATTGCGTCGTTCTAAACTAGCTTTAGAAGTGTACGTATATATGACTCTGCCAGAGGGTTGTCGTGGTCAGTGGGAGCAGCAGAAGCATTGGTGGACAGGTGGCTTATGTCTATTTATAGACTAAAGATGATATAGCGGAGATAGATCATCTATTTTTGACATGACAGTCATAGGTTTGACGTCATCAGAATAGGGGATGGATCTGTTGAGAAGGTAGTAGGGTGTGATGTCCTGGTTTTGGATGACATACACAGAGTAGGAAAGGAAACTCCTATACTACGATCGGTTATACTTTGGTTGTCACACAGTGTTTTCTCCATATAGGACTTGGATATTATATCAGACATTCTGGTTACTAGATCTATAGATCTAGATTTGGGTGTTTTTCCAATCTGGGTACTTAGACAGCATTCGATGAGTATTTAGAATGGACGACTCCTGGCACGGTAGTATACCTGCAGGTGATGGAGTCACCCTCTCTAAAGGTGTCTTACAAACTAAAGGGGAGAGGGATGTGCATGATTGGCAGATCACTTGCTTAAGCAATTGAGTCAATCATGAGATGTCAAGTACCACACCAGATGTTGTTCTTGCAGGAGATGCAATAAGTTGATATTAATCGAATCCTGGAGAAACGATCGGAAGCAGTTTTAGAACATAAGTGAATGTTCTAGGGATATGATATCGGCAGCCTCCTTCGGGAGACAGTTATCATTCCAGGCTTCCAAGGTGACCTGGATGGCAGAGTGGCTGTCAGAGTTCTAGTTTTCCTTCTGACGAGGGGCAGTATTTTGGACAGGTGGTCCAAGGCAATACTGAGGGAGGCATGGCGCTGGATACTGATTAAGTTCAGTTAACGATACAGTCTAAGAAGTTTGGATTTGGAGTTGATTTATGAACTAGGTCCCATCAGACATCCAGACATTCTAAGACAGGTATTGCTCATTTCGGGAGATGGTTTTCTCCGCGAACTTGAGATATAGAGAGATATAGAAAGAAACATCAAAGCGGATCCACTCACTGAGGCTATTCCTCGAACGCAATAGTTTCGCAAACGAGCTTTGTGAGACTGACTAGTAGAGGAGTTGGGTGTTCGGTATCACACGGGCTGTGATTATGCGACATCGCAATAATTAGCCTTAAGTGCAAGTGGGAGATTGTTGGAGATAGTGCCCTCAGAGTCAATTATTGGATCACAGGCATGTGATTGCAATGATTGAGGGAGGACCTGTCCCAGTAGGACAGTCTTACTCAGGATGATAGTATGCTATCTGGTTTACCTTTATCATCGTGTACTGCTTCAGGTGACCTTACAGGTCGCTATTACACGCTGATAGAGCCCCTAGGATTCTTGCTTGACTGCCAGCAGTATGATGGCGATCATATACGTGAGAGCTGGTGGTCTATAAGCACATCCTTAAAAGGTCCCCAGTCGTGGGAGTTTCGAGACAGGGCATCGATTTTCCAGAGTAGACTAGTGTATACAGTCGAGACCCCAACGAGGGGCGGTGGCCGGTCTCACAAGCCACTGGTGTCAGTTGGTTCACCTAAGATGTATACAGGTGCTCGTTGGGTTATGAGTACACCGGACAGAACTCGCCGGGAACATGCTAGTTGGTCTTATACTTGACGTCAGATAGCAGTTCCCTGGTGACATGTGTACAGGTTAGTTCATCGACCTGAGATCGTCATTTGTCTCGTGTGAGTTCCCCCTGTACTTTGATTACTACCCTACCACGGCTCAAAGGAGTCATGCAAACAGGTTTTAGTTGGGTACAGTCCCGAGCCATATGGAGGCAGTGAGCGGATCTGCAGGGGTTCGTCTCTCCTGGTATTGGGGGTGAGGTCGCGCTGTGTCTAGGAGAGCTACTACACAAAGCCCTCGGCCGAGGCAGGAGATTTGCTGGTAGGTATTCCAGTAGTATCTCAGGGTGTTCTGGGCTTCGCTCCGACACGACTTGTACCGCTTTTGGGGGTCTGACTTTTACCAACCCCTAGGCCCGCCATGTGATACTCATAGACGAACGGACCGGACTGTACGGATATTGTCACTAACAGGCTCAGTAGGGTGTCAGGATGAGTTCGCTCATCGACGTCCCTTTTGGTCAATAGCTGGTGGCCCGTCACGTATGGCTAATACCTCTGACGTGCTAGTGGTTAAATCCACAGCCATAGTATTGATGAGTCTTTAGAGTCCACCACACACACAGTTACTCAAGTTTCGGGCGAAACGCTGTAGAGGCCGTATGGAGATATGGCAGGGTCCGATCAGATACGTGCGGTATTGCACGGATCAGGATCGGACGGTTTGTACTAGAGGCCGTATAGATATATGGCAAGGTTCGATCAGATACGTGCGGTATTGCACGGATCAGGATCGAACGGATATTACTACCCGGCTTTGGTTTAAGCCGGATCCTAGTATAGTACAGTGTGGATTTTGTCTCTTTGCATTTGTATTCAGTGGGAATACAAATGCGGGCATGTATATGCAGTAGCGGGGTTTTCCTGTAATTTATTACGGGATCAGTTTTCTGAAGTTGCCAGTTTGCATTCCGTCCCGGCCGGACTTTTCCGATGGAGGGGGTTATTTGCAAGTTTGCAAATAACATTTGTGGAGGGGGTTTCTTGCACTTGTGGCATTATGATAAGTTAAGCATCTTTTCTTTTTCATGATGGCTTGCTTTTTGAGATTAGATGAGATTTAAAATGAAATTGACATTGTTATCATGATATTTGCTGTGGTCACCCTCTACTTTTCCCACCTTCACCTCCCTTCTTGCATTGTTGATTCCTCCACCATATTTCCTAAGAGGGGGGCGGTCACAAGGGCATGGGAGAGAAATGAGAGGTTCATTTTTGATGAGGAGAAGAATTCATATCTCATTTGCTTGCTTGCATAATTCTCTAACTCTCTCCAAAGTTCATTGATCATTCCACCATCACCATGGCAACTTCACTACCCCAAATGAGATAAGCATTTCTACACTACAACCTACAGTACCCTTGGACGTGTCGGCTAGCCAACTTCGCGCCCGAGTTGCCTCAGTCCAGAGGTGGGAGCCCGTATACGAACCCGACTACGTGGTGCCTTTCCGACGAGGAGGTGACGACCGGAGATTCCGCGGGAGATCGGGACGACGACGAGAAGACCGAAAGACACGGATCGCTCGATATATCTCTCACCCCATCTCTTGTTAGCTAGTATAGGTTAATGGTTACGATCCGGGTATATTGTCCGCGGTAGCGCCAGTTTAAAAGTTAAGAAAAATGTTGATTCCGTAATTTGGCCTCGGTTAGACGGTCGGGGCGCTGCCGTGGCGCAACATCTTCCCACACCACGTCTGATATGGTGTAGTAGGCACATTCTTAGTTGGAACTCGGTTCAAAAAGTATGCAGCTGATTCTAGTGCATATCCCCAGAATGATCGCGGTAACTCAGCGTTACTCATCATGGACCGTACCATATCCAATAGGGTTCGGTTCCGTCTCTCCGATACACCGTTATGTTGCGGAGTGTATGGAGGAGTAAGCTAAGAGAGAATTCCATTCTCTTTTAAGTAATCCAGGAACTCGGCACTCAAGTATTCACCACCTCGATCCGATCTCAGTGTCTCGATACTTTTGCCGGTTTGTTTTTCTACTTCATTCTTATATTCCTGGAATTTTCCAAAGGCTTCGGATTTATGTTTCACTAAGAAGACATAACCGTACCTTGAAAAGTCATCCGTAAAAGTAATGAAGTAAGAATAACAGCTTCGCGCATGTGTAGACATTGGACCGCACACGTCGCTGTGTACGAGTCCCAAGAGCTCGCTCGCTCTTACTCCGTGTCCAGTGAACGGAGACTTTGTCATTTTTCCTTTGAGACAGGATTGACAAGTGGCATACGATTGATATTCGAACGGATCCAAATATCCTTCTGTATGTAACTTCGTCAACCTTCTCTCATTGATGTGACCCAGTCTACAATGCCATAAGAAAGTCAGATTTATTTCCGGAGACTTTCTTTTGTGTGTATTCTGGACATTGAAAATCTGTGGTTGGTTTAATACGTATATACCATTGCTTAATGTACCTGACCCTATCAGAACTTAATTAAGGTGAATGTTTACAACATTACTTACAAACGCAAATTCATAGCCTTCTTTAGAAATCAAAGATACAGAAATGATATTACAAGTTGCGTTGGGTACAAAAAAGCAATTACGTAAAACCAAAACATGTCCATCTGACATTCCCAGGTGATAGTCCCCCACGGCCTTAGCATCCATGCTAGCTCTGTTTGCAACTTTGTAGGTCATGTCACCTGCCTTCAAAAACCTACGGTTTCTCAACGCCTGCAAAGAATTACAGATATGAGATCCTGATCTGGTATCCAATACCCAGGAAGTAGAGTTTATTGATAGACAGTTTTCAATAACATACACACCTGAAGCTGAAGCCGCAACTTGTTTCAGATCCTGTGTTCTGGCTTTCCAAGCCCTGCAATCTTTCTTCCAATGCCCACTCTTATGACAGTAAAAGCACTCTTCCTTCCCCACAAGTTTCCCCGCTATCTTTGTTGCTTTTGTCTTTCCCTTCGTATCCACTTTACTAACACCGCCCCTTGGTTTGGCGGGGGGCTTTCTTCTTCTTTCCCTTGGCTTTCGCCCTGGACCTAGAAGAGGAAGATCCTCCTACAAACAAAGTGGAAGTTTCCCTACCTTTCTGTAGGGTGCCCTCTGCACTCCTCAGCATGTTGAGGAGTTCTGAAAGTTCAACTTCCTTTTCTTGCAAGTTGAAATTCAGGATGAACTGGGCGTAAGTGGAAGGAAGGGACTGAAGAATCAAGTCCGTATAGAGCTCATTCTCCAACGTGGTCCCAAGGTCCGTGAGCTCCTCAATGAAGCCAATCATCTTAAGCACGTGTTCCGCTACCGATGATCCGATGGCCAACCTTGCCGAAAATAGCTTCTTTGACACTTCGTATCTTGCGATACGAGATTGCTCTCCATACAGTTCTTTTGTATGGAGAAATATGGATTCGAGGTCCATATTCTCGTGCCTCCTCTGATGTTCGTTGTCCATAGAGGCAAGCACGAGGCACTTAGCCTTCGCGCAATCGATCTCCCAAGTCTTACGGATTTCCTTATCCGCGACGCTGGAGGTGGGACCTGGGACAGGGGGAGCTTTGGTGGTAAGGAGATACCCCAACTTGTCATAAGTGATTGCCATTTTGACATTCCTGAGCCAATCTTTGTAGTTTGGCCCTGTCAGTATGTTTTTATCTAGTAATAACTTAAGTCCGGTCATGATGTTTGGTCGCTGCAATTAGGAGAGAGAGAAGAAACACTTTAGCATGATGCTCTTGCAAGTTTAGAGTGATTTTTAATTTGTCTAAACAGGATGGCTCCCACTGTCTCTCGAATCCCTCCTCAACCAAAAAGGAAGAATTAGTCAGGATCAATCTCACCGTACAATTCTTGCTTAACCGTTCGGCCAGGCTGGTGTCGGTACTTCGAGGGAGGTTTTCCAACGCTTTCGCGAAGTTCCTTAATTAAATAACCTCTTTTCCCTGGGGGCGTAGCCCCGCTAACACCTTTCTAGACACCTACATAGTTTATAGCATTGATCGTTAAGTGAGAAATTTCCCGAGGAGTAGCATATACTCACAGTAGGATCGGGATCCAAATATCATTGCGTGACAAAACTGAAGGAATCCTACCAGAATCATCACACTCCAAATGGTATGCAGCGCTAGCAAGTTTTAGTTCTTTTGAAACTCCTGATGTGGATTTTTTCCCCATGCTCTAATGACCTTGACTTTGGCCAAAATATCATAAGTCACATGTCAAGTTCTACCCGTCATTCTCCAGGTTAATTTGAGCCCATCCGTACATACCCTTGACTTTGGCCAAAATGGTAGAACGACTGCCCCAAACCAACACATCTATCTATGCTGCACATGAATACTCAATAGCCACCAATCATTATGCCTTGACTTTGGCCAACATACATAGCTTGGATACTTATTGACCATTCATGTGAAACGACGGAGGGCTACGAATGGTTTTGGCGAAACCGTGAACGTAGTGAAATTGATATAATCGAAGGAACGAGATAGCTTTTAAAAGGAGTGGCTTAAGCTCCACGTTTAAAAGTTATTTTTGAAAAGAAACCGAGTGGTTTTGAAAGTGTTCCAACGACTTTTACTTGGTTTATTTTTCTTGCATTAATTCTAATGCGTCCCATCATTTAATCCTACCATTGCAGAAAACAACCAAAATATGACGTACGCTTATGCCATCCGCATTCGCCACAGGGCCCCGTCATTACCCGTTAGGTTACTTAACTAACGACAGAGCGGGGGCTGGACTAGCGCGGATGCAAAACATAAGCAACGCCTAAATAATATCATACATAGATATATTGCAATGATAGCCATTTCAGATCACAGATGAATACATTGGATATACTAGGAATCCGCAATTCGTACGAGCCTGTAACGAAAAGTGGATTACACGGTCGCGATGAATAGCCAATACCCCACCCTAGACCCCTACGGGTGCGGCAAACTACCCGCCAAATATTCGAAGCGGAGCAACCTCCCTCAACGACGTGAGTAGGCCACTCGGCACTTCGAGATACCCGGCAGTTCGTGCACCCCACCTTGGGTCTATCCTAGGAGCAAAAACAGTAAAAAGAAATTATACAATGACGGTTACAACCCCGACTCGGTTGTGCGGCCAAAAATAATATTACATCAATTTACATATTACATGAATTGAAAGATAAAAGGAAAAACTCTCATCCCACAACCCCCGGCTATTCATCCGCGACAATCCAATGAATTCATATACACATACCATCAACATTACAGATCACAGATATGTATAACCCCCACTAATCGACGTATAGCGATTAGCGGACGTTCAATACATATAACACATCACAGATATATACCCGTCAGCTTAAGTCTTTAGAAGTTCGATCAAAATACGGATTTTCAAGCCCCAAAAACTAATTTTTCTTTCGGGAAAATCTGGGCAGAAAAATCATATTCCAAAAATCCCAAAACACCACTATAACCTCACTGCAAGAAAAATCGTCCACGGCCGAGTCAACTCGGCCGCGGATCCGCGGTGGGAGCAAGCTCCTGCCGCGGCGCGTTGATGGGCTCTCTGAACCATTTTTCTACAGTGAGATGTAAAAACCCTGAGTCGAATTTTAAGCCAAGATTTATTAATTTTTGAACAGAGGAAAAATTCGACAGAAAGTATACTTTTCGGGCGTGTTTCGCGACTTTTTGTCCGATCGAATTTCTAGTTACTTTGCTAACATGTTAGATAGTGATTAACCTGGATCTGATACCACTGTAAGTCCACGTTACCTCTCCCGGTACTTACGGGCTTGCAGAAATGATGAAAAGCGATTTTTCAAGAGGTGGTAACATGGACTCAAAATACGGATCTTTGTTAAACAACTACCTAACAACCTAACTAGTGTTTTGCCTACTCGGTTAGGGGGCTATACCTTTTTTGAACTCCTTCGTCTTCAACTCTTTCCGGTGTACGGATCGGCCTCACCTCGTCGTCTCCTTGCGCCGAAGATGGATCCACCTGAAAGCTTCTACCTTTGGCTTCTTCTTCGAACTTGAAGAAACTAGAACACTTGGTTTACTAAACCTTGTGAACTAGGATGAGTAGAGAAGTGATTTGGGTTTTCTTTTATCTCTAAGGCAATGTTTCTCAACTCATGATAGGGTGTTGCCTTGAGCTAGAGAGAGAGCAAGAGGAAGAGCAAGAGGGAGAGCTCAAGCAAGAGAGAGAAATGAAATGAGAGAATAAGTAACTCTTTTGCCATCCAAGCTCTCATAATCCAAAACCATCATAACAAAAATAGTAATCAAGTATTAAGTGATGGTTCAAGTCAAAATGGCTATATCATTTCATGCACTCATTTTGCACAAAAATAAACAAGCAAGCAAAAGTCTTTGCCATGAAATGATAGCCATTGTCATGATGATGGTCAACTAGTCTAACCTAGTCAACCGGCCAACAAAGTCAACAAGTCAACAAAGTCAACCCCTCAACATCCATGTCACTATAACACTTAATTAATATTATTGTTAATCATATTTCTTATTCTCATTAGGGTTTAGCCAAAAGTCAATAGTCAACAGTCAACAGTCAACAACCCCAATGAGAATCCTCTGCCTCTGTCTCTCTGTCAACTGTGCATGCACACCCGCATCCGCGTTCCGAGGAACACGTATATAAACGAGATAAAACCAATCCCAAAATGTATACTAGGATCTGGCTTAAACCAAAGCCCGCTAGTGTTAACTGTCCGGACACCAAACGTGCACAAGTGCACAGATGTAACCGAACCCTGTCGCAAAACCATGCGACCTGTCGCAAAACCATGCGACCTCTACTCTTTTGCCTAAAGGCGAATAGCTTTCTATGTAGGACTCTAAAGACTCGACACTACGCTGGCAGTGGGTTTAACCACAGACCGCAAGTGGCACTAGCTGTGCGTAACGGTCCCCAGGTAGATGCCGACAAGAAGATGGACGAGGTGAAACCCATCTGAACTCCTACTGAGCCTAAATGTGACAATCTCTATACAGTCTGGTCTGTTCGTCTGATACATCGCATGGCGGGCCTAAGGGGCGGTAAACGTCAGTCCCCTAATAGCGGTACAAGTCATGTCGGAGTGTAGCCTAGAACACCCTGAGATAGCACTGGAAACCTACCAGTATATCTCGCTTGCCCTGGCCAGGGACTACTCGTGTAATGGCTCTCCTAGACACAGCGCGATGTCAACCCCCAATACCGGGAGAGACGAATCCTGTCTAACCGTCACTGCCTCCAAGTGCTTCGGGACTGCACCCAACTACTACCTCTTTGCACGACTCCTTTGAGCCGTGGTAGGGTAGTAATCTAAGTACAGTGGGAACACACTCGAGGAGAAGTGACAGTGTCAAGTCAGCGGACTAAGCTGTACTCATGTCACCTGGGAACTGATAGCTGACGATAGGTATAGTACCAACCAACAGTTCCCGATGAGTCCCGTCCAGTGTACTCGTAACCTAACGAGCACCCGCATACTATCTTAAGTACGACGTACTGACGGCTGTGGGACAGACCGTCTCCCACGCTGGGATGAGAAGCGCATACGCTAGTCTACTCCGGAGAATCGACGCCCTGTCTCGATAGTCCTGCGACTAGGGACCTGCATAAGGATGTGCTTATAGATTACCTAGCCCCCACGAGTGTGACTGCCATCACAACGCTGGTAATCAAGCAAAGATCCTAAGGGCTCCACTAATGTGTATAGGTGATATACTAAAATAAACACATGTACACATTAAAGCAGAAACAAACCAAGTAGCATAATACTATATTAAGCAAGATTGTCTATACAAGGTGAATATCCCAAGCTTCCATTAAGTAATATACAAACTAGTATGATACAGTAATGGCCTCTAGGGCATGTACACTAACAGGAAAAAGTCTTCCTCATTCTATCATTCTCATTCTCTCTCATCCTCAAGCTCTCCCTCTTCCTCTTGCTCTCTCTCTAGCTCAAGGAAACTCCCTCTCATGAGTTGAGAACCATTTCCTTAGAGATAAAACCCAAAACACTTCTCTACTCATCCTAGTATACAAGGTCTAGCAAACCAAGTGATCTAGTTTCCTCTAGATTGAGGTTGGAGCCAAAGGTAGAAGCTTTCAGATGGATCCATCTTCGGCACAAGGAGACGACGAGAAGAGAACCATCCGACCACCATAAGGAGTCAAAGAAAATGAGTTCAAGTTAAGGTATAACCCCCTAACCGAGTAGGTAAAACTCCTAGTTAGGTTGTTAGATAGTTGTTTAACAAAGATCCGTATTTTGAGTCCATGTTACCCCCAAAGAAAAATCATTTTTCACCATTTCCGCAACCCCAAAGAACCGGGGATGGGTAACGTGGACTTACAGTGGTATCAGAGCCTAGTTAAACACTATCTAACATATTAGCAAAGTAACTAGAAGTTCGATCGGAGAAAAAAACACAAAACACGCCCGAAATGTAAGCTTTCTGCCGATTTTTTTTCCTGTTCAAAAATTAATTAATCTTACACTAAAAATCGGCTCAGGCTTTTTAAAGAACACTGGAGAAAATTGGTCCACTAACTCGGTCAACTCGCAGCGAAACTGCGGCACGAGCTTGCTCCTGCCGCGGATCCGCAGCCGAGTTAACTCGGTTGTGGGTCCATTTTCCTGCAGTGTTCTTATAGAGGTATTTTGGGATTTTTGGAATATGATTTTTCTGCCCAGATTTTCCAGAAAGCAAAATTTATTTTTGGGGTTTAAAAATCCATATTTTGATCGAACTTCTAAAGACTTTAGCCAACGGGTTTATATCTGTGATGTGATATATGTATTGAACGTCTGCTAATCGCTATACGTCGATTAGTAGGGGTTATACATATCTGTGATCTGTAATGTTGATGGTGTGTGTATGTGAATTCATTGGATTGTCGCGGATGAATAGCCGGGGGGTTGTGAGATGAGAGTTTTCTTTATCTTTCAATTCATGTAATTTGTAATTGATGTAATATTATTTATATGGCCGCACAACCGGGATGGGGTTGTAGCCGTCATTGTATAATTTCTTTTACTGTTTTTGCTCCTAGGATAGACCCATGGTGGGCTGCACAAACTACCGGGTACCTCGAAGTGCCGAGTGGCCTACTCACGGTGTTGAGGGAGGTTGCTTCGCTTCGGGTACTTGGCGGGTAGTTTGCCGAACCCGTAGGGGTCTAGGTTGGGGTCTTGGCTATTCATCGCGACCGTGTAATCCGCTCTTCGTTACAGGCTCGTACGGAATGCGGATTCCTAGTATATCCAATGTGTTCATCTGTGATCTTGAATGGCTATCATTGCATGTGACGAATGTATATATCTATATATGATATCTATTTAGGCGTTGCTTATGTTTTGCATCCGCGCTAGTCCAGCCCCCGCTCTGTCGTTAGTTAAGTAACCTAACGAGTAATGACGGGGCCCCGTGGCGAATGCGGATGGCATAAGCGTACGTCATATTTTCGTTGTTTTCTGCAATGGTAGGATTAAATGATGGGACGCATTAAATTAATGCAAGAAAATAAACCAAATCAGAGTCGTTGGAACACTTTCAAAACCACTCGGTTTCTTTTCAAAAACAACTTTTAAAAGTGGAGCTTAAGCCACTCCTTTTAAAAGATATCTCGTTCCATCGATTATATCAAGTTCACTACGTTCACGGTTTCGCCAAAACCATTCGTAGCCCTCCATCATTTCAGTTAAATATTCGGTAGTATTCAAGCTATGTATTTTGACCTCACGCCAAGGCATAGTGATTAGTAGATGCCGGATATTTATCTGTTGCATAGATAGAATGCGTTGGTTTGAGATAGTCGTACTGCCATTTTGGCCTACGTCAAGGGTAGGTACGGGTGGGTTCAAATTAACCTGGATAATGATGGGTAGAACTTGACATGTGACTTATGACATTTTGACCTCACGCCAAGGTCATAAGAGCATGGGGCAAAAATCCACATCGGGAGTTTCTAAAGAAACTGAAACTTGCTAGCGCTGCATACCATTTGGAGTGTGATGATTCTGGTAGGATTCCTTCAGTTTTGTCACACGATGATATTTGGATCCCGATCCTACTGTGAGTATATGCTACTCCTCCGGAACTTTCTCACCTAATGATCAATGCTATAAACCAAGTAGGTGTCTAGAAAGGTGTAAGCGGGGCTACACCCACAGGGAAAAGAGGTTATTTAATTAAGGAAATTCGCGAAAGCGTTGGAAAACCTCCCTCGAAGTACCAACACTGGCCTGGCTGAACGGTTAAGCAAGTATTGTACGGTGAGATTGATCCCGACTAATTCTTCCTTTTTGGTTTGAGGAGGGATTCGAGAGACAGTGGGAGCCATCCTGTTTAGACAAACTAAAAACCACTCTAAACTTGCAAGAGCATCATGCTAAAGTGTTTCTTCTCTCTCTCCTAATTGCAGCGACCAAACATCATGACTGGACTTAAGTTACTACTAGATAAAAACATACTGACATGGCCAAACTACAAAGATTGGCTCAGGAATGTCAAAATGGCAATCACTTATGACAAGTTGGGGTATCTCCTTACCACCAAAGCTCCTCCTGTCCCAGGTCCCAAAACCAGCGTCGCGGATAAGGAAATCCGTAAGACGTAGGAAATCGACTGCACGAAGGCCAAGTGCCTCGTGCTTGCCTCTATGGACAATGAACATCAGAAGAGGCACGAGAATATAGACCTTGAATCCATATTTCTCCATACAAAAGAACTGTATGGAGAGCAATCCCGTATCGCCAGATACGAAGTCTCGAAAAAGCTGTTTTCGGCGAGATTGGTCGTCGGATCATCAGTAGCGGAACACGTGCTTAAGATGATCGGCTTCATTGAGGAGCTCGCGGACCTTGGGACCACGTTAACACGGACTTGATTCTCCAGTCCCTTCTTTCCACTTACACCCAGTTTATCCTGAACTTCAACTTGCAAGAAAAAGAAGTTGAACTTTCGGAACTCCTCAACATGCCGAGGAGTGCAGAGGGCACCCTACAGAAAGGTAGGGAAACATCCACTTTGTTTGTAGGAGGATCTTCCTCTTCTAGGTCCAAGGCGAAAGCCAAGGGAAAGAAGAAGAAAACCCCCACCAAACCAAGGGGCGGTGTTAGTAAAGTGGATACGAAGGGAAAGGCAAAGGCAACAAAGGTAGCGGGAAAGCTTGTGGGGAAGGAAGAGTGCTTTTACTGTAACAAGAGTGGACACTGGAAAAAGGATTGCAGGCTTGGAAGGCCAGAAACCAGGACCCGAAGCAAGTTGCGGCTTCGGCTTCAGGTGTGTATGTTATTGAAAACTGTCTATCAATAAACTCTACTTCCTGAGTATTGGATACCGGATCAGGATCTCATATCTGTAATTCTTTGCAGGCACTGAGAAAGCGTAGGGTTTTGAAGGCAGGTAATATGACCCTCAGAGTTGCAAACGGAGCTGGCATGGATGCTGAGTTCGTGGGGGACTATCACCTGGGATTGTCAGATGGACACGTTTTGGTTTTGTGTGATTGTTATTTTGTACCCAATGCAACCTGTAATATCATATCTGTATCTTTATTATCTAAAGAAGGTTATGAATTTGCATTTGTAAGTAATGTTGTGAACATTCACCTTAATCAAGTTTTGATTGGGTCGGGTACATTAAACAATGGTATATACGTATTAAACCAACCACATATTTTCAATGTCCAGAATACACACAAAATAAAGTCTCCGGAAACAAATCAGGCTTTCTTATGGCATTGTAGACTGGGTCACATCAATGAGAGAAGGTTGACGAAGTTACATACAGAAGGATATTTGGATCCGTTCGAATATCAATCATATGCAACTTGTCAATCCTGTCTCAAAGGAAAGATGACAAAGACTCTGATCACTGGACACGGAGTAAGAGCGAGCAAGCTCTTGGGACTCGTACACAGCGACGTGTGCGGTCCAATGTCTACGCATGCGCGAAGCGGTTATTCTTACTTCATTACTTTTACGGATGACTTTACAAGGTACGGATATGTCTTCTTAATGAAACATAAATCCTAAATCTTTGGAAAATTCCAGGAATATAAGAATGAAGTAGAAAAACAAACAGGCAAAAGTATCAAGACACTGAGATCTGATCGAGGTAGTGAATACTTAAGTGCCGAGTTCCTGGATTACTTAAAAGAGAATGGAATTCTCTCTGAGCTTACTCCTCCATACACTCCGCAACATAACGGTGTATCGGAGAGACGGAACCGAACCCTATTGGATATGGTACGGTCAATGATGAGTAACGCTGAGTTGCCGCGATCATTCTGGGGATATGCGCTAAAATCAGCTGCATACCTTTTGAACCGAGTTCCAACTAAGACTGTGCCTACCACACCATATGAGATATGGAGTGGGAAGAAACCCTATTTTCAATATCTGAAGATCTGGGGATGTCCAGCTTTTGTCAAAAAGCGGCATGCGGACAAACTCGAGGCAAGCTCAGTACTGTGCAAGTTTGTGGGATACCCAAAGAACTCCAGGGGGTATCTCTTCTATTACGCAGAGGAACAAAAGGTCTTTGTTTCTCGTAATACCCACTTTCTGGAACACCAGTTCTTAGAAAAGGAAATAAGTGGGAGCGCAATAGAACTGGAAGAAATTCCAGAACCACAGACTATTACTGAAAGCTTAGTAGAACCAGAGGGTTCAAAAGAATAGGACATTCCTACGCCGCTCCGTAGGAGTAGTAGGCAGTCTCATCCGCCCGAGAGATACTACGGTTTTCTCATAGACGGGGATAGAGAGGATTGCATCATTGCTAGTGATGAGCCTACTAGCTTCCAGCAGGCCATTCAGAGAGCTGACTCAGTAAAATGACTGGATGAAATGCGGACCGAAATGGAGTCTATGTACACCAACAAAGTATGGATTTTGGACATTGCTCCAGATGGGGTAAAACCCGTAGGATGCAAGTGGATCTTCAAGAAGAAGATTGGTATAGATGGACAGGTTGAGACCTATAAGGCTAGACTTGTTGCAAAGGGTTTTCGTCAAAGACCTGGTTTGGACTATGACGAGACATTTTCTCCAGTGGCTATGTTGAAATCCATTCGGATCCTTCTTTCCATCGCTGCCTTCCATGATTATGAGATTTGGCAGATGGACGTAAAGACCACCTTTCTAAATGGAAATTTAGAGGAGTATGTCTATATGGACCAACCAGAGGGTTTCATTCAGAGTGGGAGCAGCGGAAAGGTGTGCAAGTTGCTTAAGTCCATCTATAGACTAAAACAGGCATCGCGGAGTTGGAACATCTGCTTTGATGAGACAGTCAAAGAATTTGGCTTTATCAAAAATCCAGATGAACAATGCATCTATAGTAGATTTGTAGCAAGAACTGTCGTATTCCTCGTATTATACGTGGATGACATTCTTTTGATAGGAAATGACATTCCTATGCTACAATCTGTCAAGGGGTTCTTGTCACACAGGTTCTCCATGAAAGACCTGGGTGATGCCTCTTACATTCTGGGGATCCGGATCTATCGTGACAGATCCAAGAGGATATTAGGACTTTCACAGTCCAGGTACATCGACACCATACTGAAAAGATTCAGTATGGAAGATTCCAAGCGCGGTAATCCACCGGCTTGTCACGGGATCACCCTCTCCAAAGAGATGTCTCCCAAGACTAATTTGGAAAGGGATCGCATGTCTATTATACCCTACGCTTCTGCGGTAGGCTCTATAATGTATGCGATGTTGTGTACCAGACCAGATGTAGCTTATGCACTAAGTGTGGTAAGCCGGTATCAGTCAAACCCTTGGGAGAAGCACTGGATAGCGGTAAAGAACATTCTCAAGTACCTGAGAAGTACTAAGGAGATGTTCTTGGTGTATGGCGGAAAAGACCTCCAGATCGAGGCCTTTGCTGACTCCAGCTTCCAGAGTGACAAGGATGATTCCAAGTCCATGTCGGGTTATGTCTTTACCCTCAATGGAGGGGCGGTGTGTTGGAAGAGTCCCAAACAGGAAACCGTTGCTGACTCGACGATGGAAGCGGAATATATCGCTGCTGCAGATGCCGCAAAAGAAGCCGTCTGGATAAGGAAGTTCTTGACAGAACTTCAGGTGGTTCCGTCCATTGTTGATCCAATACCTCTGTATTGTGACAACAACAGGGCTATAGGTTTAGCGAAGGAACCCAGGTCCCATCAGAAGTCCAGATACATCTTGAGGTGGTATCACCAGATTAGGGAGATCGTGGGTCGCCAGGAGATCGAGGTTCGAAGAGTTGCTACGGAAGATAACACTGTTGATCCATTCACGAAGGCCTTACCCCAAACTCGGTTCGAGCGGCTAATCGAGATGATAGGTCTTCGATACGCCAGTACATGGCCTTAGTGCAAGTGGGAGATTGTTAGTGTATATGCCCTAGAGGCCATTACTGTATCATACTAGTTTATATATTACTTAATGGAAGCTTGGGATATTCACAGTTGTA
Source organism: Agapanthus africanus (assembly GCA_030015575.1). Taxonomy (NCBI): domain Eukaryota; kingdom Viridiplantae; phylum Streptophyta; class Magnoliopsida; order Asparagales; family Amaryllidaceae; genus Agapanthus; species Agapanthus africanus. The sequence continues at coordinate 583,137,750 of CM057339.1, read as the reverse complement.
TAGACAATCTTGCTCAAAATAGTAGTATGCTACTTGTTTTGTTTCTACTTTAATGTGTACATGTGTTTCTTTTAGTATATCACCTATACACATTAGTGGAGCCCTTAGGATCTTTGCTTGATTACCAGCGTTGTGATGGCAGTCACACTCGTGGGGGCTGGGTAATCCACAAGCACATCCTTATACAGGTCCCTAGTCGTAGGACTATCGAGACAGGGCATCGATACTCCGGAGTAGACTAGCGTATACGCTTTTCATCCCAGCTTGGGAGACGGTCTGTCCTATAGCCGTCAGTACGTCGTACTTGAGATAGTATGCAGACGCTCGTTAGGTTACGAGTACACTGGACAGGACTCATCGGGAACTGTTGGTTGGTACTATACCTATCGTCAGTTATCAGTTCCCAGGTGACATGAGTACAGCTTAGTCCGCTGACTTGACACTGTCACTTCGCCTCGAGTGTGTTCCCACTGTACTTTGATTACTACCCTACCACGGCTCAAAGGAGTCGTGCAAACAGGTAGTAGTTGGGTGCAGTCCCGAAGCACTTGGAGGCAGTGATGGTTAGACAGGATTCATCTCTCCGGGTATTGGGGGTTGATATCGCGCTGTGTATAGGAGAGCCATTACACAAAGTTCCTGGCCAGGGCAAGCGAGATATACTGGTAGGTTTCCAGTGTTATCTCAGGGTGTTCTGGGCTACACTCCGACACGATTTGTACCGCTATTAGGGGACTGACGTTTACCACCCCCCTAGGCCCACCATGCGATATTCTCAGACGAACAGACCGGACTGTACGCAGATTGTCACATTCAGGCTCAGTAGGAGTTCAGATGGGTTTCACCTCGTCCGTCTTCTTATCGGCATCTACCTGGGAGCCGTTACGCACAGCTAGTGTCGCTTGCGGTCTATGGTTAAACCCACTGCCAGCGTAGTGTCGAGTCTTTAGAGTCCCACACAGAAAGCTATTCGCCTTTAGGCAAAAAGAGTAGAGGTCGTATGGTTTTGCGACAGGGTTCGGTCACATCCGTGCACTTGTGCACGTTTAGTGTCCGGGCAATTATTACTAGCGGGCTTTGGATTAAGCCAGATCCTAGTGTACATTTTAGGATTGGTTTTATCTCATTTGTATCCGTGTTCCTCGGAACGCGGATGCGGGTGTGTATGCATGGTTGACAGAGACAAAGGCAGAGAATTCTCATTAGGGTTGTTGACTGTTGACTTTTGCTAAACCCTAATGAGAATTAGAAATATGATTAATGATAATATTAATTAAGTATTATTGTGCCATGGTTGAGTTGAAAGGTTGACTTTGTTGACTTGTTGACTTTGTTGACCGGTTGACTTGGTTGGACTTGTTGACCATCATCATTACAATGGCTATCATTTCATGGCAAAGACTTTTGCTTGCTTGTTATACTTTACAAAATGAGTGCATGAAATGATATTGCCATTTGATATGATATGAACCATCACATAATACTCGATTACTATTATTGTTATGATTATTTTTGTGTTATGAGAGGATGGTGGGAAAAAGTCTTCCTCGTTCTATCATTCTCATTCTCTCTCATTCTCTCTCATCCTCAAGCTCTCCCTCTTCCTCTTGCTCTCTCTCTAGCTCAAGGAAACTCCCTCTCATGAGTTGAGAACCATTTCCTTAGAGATAAAACCCAAAACACTTCTCTACTCATCCTAGTATACAAGGTCTAGCAAACCAACTGTTCTAGTTTCCTCTATATTGAGGTTGGAGCCAAAGGTAGAAGCTTTTAGGTGGATCCATCTTCGGCACAAGGAGACGACGAGGAGAGAACCATCCGACCACCATAAGGAGTCGAAGAGAAGGAGTTCAAGTTAAGGTATAACCCCCTAACCGAGTAGGTAAAACTCCTAGTTAGGTTGTTAGATAGTTGTTTAACAAAGATCCGTATTTTGAGTCCATGTTACCCCCAAAGAAAAATCGTTTTTCACCATTTCCGCAACCCTAAAGAACTGGGGACGGGTAACGTGGACTTACACGAAGAAGGAGGTGCCTCATTAGAGTTTTGACCGTTGATTCGGTCAAAACCATTATGAGGTGAGGAAAATATTTACTAATCTTTTTTAATGATAATTGTGTTATGGGTAATTGCTTTGACCATGATGACCATTTGACCTAGTTGACCATTGTTGACTTGGACATTTCTTGAGAGCACTAGATCCTTCTTATTCTTTTGGATTTATTCTTGAGATGATAAGGGTCAAATCAAGTATCCATCACACTTTATCATGATAAGAGATTAGTAAATGGTTTTTCTTATGCATCATTATCTCTTGCTCATTCTCTCTCATCAAAAAGAGAGCTCCCATGGTTGCTTCATCTTCCTCCTCACTACAAAATCCTTTAGCTCTCATGTGTTGAGAAAATAACGATCCAAATAGACAAACAAATCCATCTTCTTCCTCTACATCACCTAGGACATCAAGAGTAGCAAGCTTGTTGCCCTAGTTACCTCGGCTTGAGGTGGAGCTCAGACTATAGACTCTCGGGTGGATCGTCTTCGACTCAAGGAGGCCGCGGAGGTGACCAAGATCCGGATCGACCCATGGAGCCTACGGAGACGAGGAGGATAGCGGAGAAGACCCGAAAGACTAGTAGCATGAGGTATAATCTCCTTGCATAATAGATAGAACCTCATGTAGTTCGTTAGAAATTGTTTGGCAAAGATCCTCAAGTTTTAGTCTATGTTACCTTGTGTTAAAAATTTGTTTTTTATCTATTCCGCCTCCCCGTAAGTACCGGGGTGGGTAACGTAGACTTACAGTTGGCCTGCGTCAAGGGTCGTGCGGGTGGGTTTAATTCAATCAAGGAATGAATGGGTTGAACTTGACTAGCGGCTTATGGTTTGTTGGCCTGCGTCAAGGTCATAGGACACTAGGGGTAAAAACAATATTGGGATTTCAAGTGTTGAAATTTGCAATGAGATTGCATACCTTCTATATGATAGTTGGATCCCGATACCCACTGCGAGTAAGAGTTACTCCTGGGAGAGTTTTGCACTTTACAATTAGCCGATCCATTAGGTGTCTAAGAAAGGTGTTAACGGGGTGATGCCCATGCGGAAACAAGGTTATTTAATCAGTTCCATGCGAAAACATGGGGAGACTCCCTCGGAGTACCAATAGCTACCTGGCTGAACGATTGGCAAACTTGTAAGGTGTAATTAATCCTGGCTAATCTTACTTTTTAAGGTTTGAAGGAAGATTTGATAAAAACAGTGAGAGCCATCCTAATTAGATAAAATAATAACCAATCTAATTTTGCAAAGAGCGCACACAAAGTGATTATCCTTCTCTCTCTCCTGGTAGCGACCAATGACATGCCTTAATTAAGATAGTAATATAGATGTATTGACCGAACCCACTTATTATACTGGGCTAGGTTCCACTCTATCTTATGACTGTCATAAGTCTAAGCAAGGAATAGGGGAATATCCGGATTCCCATGCCACCCGAACGAAGAATAAGTATGTTGATGCATCATCTTCGGGTGTGTTCGTAACCGAGAACTGTTTCTCAGTTTGCTCTACGTCCTGGGTATTGGATACCGGATCAGGATCCCACGTATGTAATTTGTTACATGGGCTATAGAGAGATAAAGAACTGGGAAAGGGTGATATGTCTCTAGTAGTAGGGAATGGTGCAATTGTTGCAGCCAAAACAGTTGACGAATATCACCTTGTATTACCAAGTGGTAACACAATGATTCTGAGCGACTGTTATTTCGTACCAAAAATATTCTGAATGTTTTCCAGAATCAAGTGTTGATTGGGTATGATACGTTGTATAATGGTATAAACGTTCTAAATCAAACTACAATTCTATGTATACAAAACACACAAAAGAGGAACAGTTCAGAAATGAACGAAGACTTCTTGTGGCATTGTAGACTATGTCATAACAATGCGACAAGACTGGAAGAGTTGCATAAGGATGCATATTTGAATCCGTTCGTATTTACATCTTATGAAACTCGCCTGTCATGTCTCAAAGGCTAGATGATCAAATCTACGTTTACTGGACACGAAGAAAGAGCTATCGAACTCTTGGGACAGATACATAATGATGTATGCGGTCCTATGTCTACACATGCCAGGAATAGTTCCTCATACTTTATTACATTCACCGATGATCTCTCGAGATTCGGACATGTGTTCTTGTTGAAACACAAATCTGAATCTTTTGAGAAATTCAAGAAATATAAGTATGAAGTTGAGAACCAGACGGGTAAAAATACTAAAATCCTTCGATATGATCGGGGAGGAGAATACTTGAGCACAGAATTCAGAGACTACTTAAAAGAGAATGGGATTCTCTCTCAACTTACTTCTCCGTATACACCACAGCACAATAGAGTTTCAGAGTGGAGGTATTGTACCCTATTAGATATGGTGTGCTCTATGATGAGTAATGCTGAGTTACCTATCTCCTTTTGGGGTTATGCACTTGAGATGGCTGCATTCCTATTGAATTGTGTTCTGACCAAATCTGGGCCTACCACTCCATATAAGATATGGAATGGGAAGAGACCATCTCTTAAACGATTTAAGATATGGGGTTTTCCGGCCTATGTTAAAAAGCAAAATCCGGACTAGCTCAAGGTAAGGTCAGTTCTGTGAAAGTTTGTAGGATATCCCAAACATTCGCGAGGGTATATCTTTTACCACACTGAGGAACAAAAGGTATTTGTTTCTCGACATGCCACATTTTTAGAAAAGGAATTTTTTTGTGAAAGAAATCAGTGGCAATGAGGTAGAACTGGAAGAAGTTCCAGCAACACAAACTATTACTGACGATTTGGTGGAACCGAAGGATTCAATAGTCCCTAACGAACCCCAGCCACTCCGCAGATCTAGTAGGGTTCCTCATCCACCTGAGAGATACTACAGTTTTCTCATTGATGATAGGAGCGAGGATTGCATCATGGAAGATCATGACCAAACTAGTTTCGAGCAGGCCATCACAAGTGGAGACTATGTGAAATGGTTGAATGCTATGCGACCTGAGATGGAATCCATGTACACCAACAAAGTATGGACTTTGAATGTTGCTCCTGAAGGGGCAAAACCCATCGGGAGCAAGTGGATCTTGTGAAGATATTTGGTGTAGATGGAAAAATTGAGACTTTCAAAGCTAGACTTATAGCAAAAGGTTTTCTTCAACGAGCTGGTGTCGAATATGATGAAACCTTTTCTCCAGTGGCTATGCTTAAGTCCATCAGGATCCTACTTGTCGTTGTTGCATACCATGACTACGAAATTTGGCTAATGCATGTCAAGACCGTTTTTCTAAATGGTGATTTAGAAGAGAGCGTGTATATGATACAGCCAGAGGGCTTCATAGACAATGAGAGCAGTGAAAGCATATGTAAGCTGCTTAAATCAATTTACGGATTAAAGCAGGCATCGTGGAAATGGAACATCTGTTTTGGTGAAGCTATCAAAGAGTTTGACTTCATCAAAAATATAGATGAACCATTTATATATAAGAAGGAAGTAGAGAGTAAATTTTTCTTCCTCGTATTGTACGTGGAAGACATACTCTTGATAGGAAACGATGTTCCTATGCTACACTCGGTTATGCTCTTCTTATCACACAAGTTCTCCATAAAAGATCTAGCTGATGCCTCTTACATCCTGGGGATTAAGATCTATAGAGATAGATCCAAGCGGATGTTGGGATTGTCCCAATCCAGGTACATAGACACCATACTAAAGAGGTTTAGTATGGAAGATTCTAAGAGTGGTAAAGTACCCGCTTGTTAAGGAATAACTCTCTCCAAAATGATGTCTCCCATGACTTGGAGAGGGCTCGCATGCAAGGGATACCCTATGCTTCGGCAGTCGGGTCAATCGTGTATGCGATGTTATGAACGAGACCAGATGTAGCATACTCACTAGGTGTAGTGAGTAGGTATCAATCAAATCTATGGGAGAAAACACTAGACAGCTGTGAAGAACATTCTTAAGTACTTGAGAAGCACTAAAGAGATGTTCTTGGTGTATGGTAACGGTGAACTCCAGGTGGAGTCTTTTACCAATTCGAGCTTCCAGAGTGATAAGGATGACAGTAAGTCGGTCTCGGATTTTGTCTTCACCCTCAGTGGAGGGACGATATGTTGGAAGAGTTCCAAGCTATATACCATAGCAGACTCGTTGATGGAGGCCGAATACATCGCTACCAACGATGCTGCCATAGAGGCTGTCTGGATAAAGAAGTTCATGAGATGAACTTGGTGTGGTTCCTACCATTGAGCATCCAATACATGTGTATTGTGATAACAATGGAGCTGTGAATTTGGCTTAGGAACCCCGGTCCCATCAGCGATCCAGACATATCTTAGGCGGTATCACCTGATCAGGAAGATAGTTAATCTCCGGGAGATTGAGGTCAGGAGAGTTGACACAGAGGATAACACAGCAGATCCACTTACCAAGGCCCTCCCCCAGATGCTAATCGAGAGACTTTTTGGGATGTTGGGTATCAGATACTACAACAACTGGCCTTAGTGCAAGTGGGAGATTGTTAGTGATATGTATGCCTTAGAGGCCATTATTGTATGATATAGTGGATGCTTGGACATATATATAGAGGACTATCTTGCTCGACATGATATTATGCTATCTTGTTTCCTTTATCTTAACATGTTCATTGGTATTATTATACCGTCTCTCATATACATGTTGATAAAGACCTTAGGATGTTGGCTTGACTATTAGGACTATGATGCGGATCATACTACTGGGACCTGGGTAGTCCACAAGCACATCATTCAATTGTTCCTAGTCGAGGGCATATCGAGACAGAGCATCGATACACCAGAGTAGACTAGTGTGTACATTTCTTGACCCTGTATGGGGGCGATGGTTGATCCCATATCCATTGGTGTTTGACATCAAAGATTGTACACATGTGCTTATTAGAGAATGGGTACACTGAACAGGACTCGCCGAGAACTCTTAGTTGGTATTATACCTATCGTCAGATAGCAGTTCTCTGGTGACACTGATACAGGTTAGTCTGTAGAACTGAGATCGTCATAGAGTCTTGTGTGGCTCCCGCCGTTCTTTGATTTCTTTCCTACCACTGCACAAAGGAGTCGTGCAAACAGGTGGATTTTGGGTTCAGTCCCAAGTCACATGGATGCAATGAGCGATAGGAAGGGTTTCGTCTCTCCCAGTATTGGGAGTTGATGTTGCGCTATGCTCGATTGGCTATAACAGTAAGTCCCTGACCAGGGCTGTTGATGAGATTTACTGGTAAGTGTTATCAGTAGTTTCTCATACCGTTATGAGCCATACATCAGCATGACTTATCAAGTTATTGGGGTATGACGATACCACCCCTAAACTCGATATGCGACATATCAGAAGAAAAGACCGGACTGTACGGTAAGTGTTACTTATAGGCTTCGTGGGAGTTTGGACAAGCTTTCTTGTTGATCTTCTAATCGCTAAATACCTGGGTAGCAGTTACGTCCAGCTAGTACCGTTGACGGCTTGTGGATGACTGATGTGATCATCACCTACTTCTGGCGTATTGACGAGTCTTTAGAGTCCCATACAGAAGTCTTCTGGTTCAAGCGAAATGAAGTAGGGCACATATGCTGATATGTGCGGGGGCCAGACTAAATACGAGTATGTGATACTGTATTCTAATATGGCGGTTATTTGTTATCGATTAGGTTATATGTGATATAACCAGATTATCGAATCAAGTGTTGATTTGATAATGTGATATACAGATAAATGATGTTAGTCGGTTATATGTAATATAACCGAATTATTAAGTGTTGATTTAATAATTTGAAATATATTATATTTGATATAATTATATATTAACTAATATTATTAGTTCACTAATCATTCTTCATAATATATATATATATATATTATTAATATATATATATGTGATATATATATATATATAATGAAGCATGGAATGATTTTCTATTTATTGGAAATAGAAAATGAGATGTAAATAGGGAGATATTTTGAGCATGGTGTGAAGCATGGGCTTTATTATTTCTTTACTACTCTTGACTCTCTATTCAAGCATGGTTGCAATTTCTTATTGCATTTTATTCCATGCTTGAATTAGTGAGGAAAGAGAGAGTCATTCTTCACTTCACTCTCACTCATTCATTCTATATTTTGAGACTTAGACATTATTTTTGAGAGCTCATGTGATGAGCTTTACTCTGGCTCTCTCCATCATCATCTCTTCATCATTCTTCAAGCTTTAAACCCTCACATGTGATGTGAATCATAGAGCTTGAAACCCTAGTGAGCAAATAAAACCCCTACTTCACCATCCTACACTTCATTAGCACTCTGGTGTATTGTGTTTCCTTCACTAAAGAGTTTAGTGAAGAGGTAGCTCGGATTGGCAGACTTCGGGTGGATCATCTTCGGCATGAAGATCATCGAAGGAACCTTGTTCATTCTTCTAGTGGAGCCTAGTGGAGTCGCGTGGAATACTACTCGGAGCATTTGAAGAGAAGGACACGGTCTACAAAGGTTGAAGCCTCCTTCCCTTCTCTTAGTTTTCATATCATCACATAGTAAACCCTAATATTCTAGTTAAGATCTTGGTTAGTGCTCGTTAGCACCCGAAAATTTTAAAATTTCATGTGTGATGCCTGTTTAAACCCCATCGCGGTGCTAGCATATACTTTCACTTATGGACTACCCAGCTCCCACAAGTATGATCGCCATCATAACGCTTGTAGTCAAGCAAGATCCTACGGGCTGTATCAACATGTGGTCGACATATATAACATATGCATATTTTAAGATAAAGTCAAACTATAATAGTATACTACTGTATCAAGTCTTTATTAATATGTGCATGCTGGATAAAACATCAATAGAAACAAATACACATATCCTGATAAAGACAACTCAAATAATTTACTATATAACTGAGCAAGAATGTCCTGTACATACATATCCCCGGCATCCACATGTATACATATATAATAATGGCCTCTATGGCATATATATCCAACAATCTCCCACTTGCACTAAAGGCCAGTAATTGGCGTACTGAATACCCAACTCTGCACTAAGACCAGCTGCTGGCGTACCGCATACCCAATATCTCAAAAAGTCGCTCGAACTGCGCTTGAAAGAAGGCCTTTATAAATGGACCCGTCGTGTTTTCTTTTGTGTCCACTCTCCGCACCTCGATCTCCTGGAGATCTATGATCTCCCTGATCAGGTGATACCGCCTTAAGATGTGTCTGGATTTCTGATGGAACCGTGATTCCTTCGCTAAATCTATAGCCCCATTGTTATCGCAATACAAAGGTATCAGATTAACAATCGACAGAACTACCTAAAGTTCAGTAATGAACTTCTTCATCCAGACCGCTTCTTTTGCGGCATCGTTCGCAACAATGTATTCATCCTCCATCGTCGAGTCTGCGACAGTGTCCTGTTTGGAACTCCATCAACACACCGCCCCTCTATTTAGGGTAAACACAAAACCCAAGACAGACTTGCTGTCATCCTTGTCACTTTGAAAGCTGGAATCGGTAAAGGACTCGACCTTAAGGTCTCCATTACCGTATACTAAGAACATCTCCTTAGTCGTTCTCAGCTACTTGAGAATGTTCTTTACAGCTGTCCAATGATTCTCACCCGGGTTTGACCGATACCGACTCATCACGCTAAGCGTGTATGCTGCATCTGTTCTGGTACACAACATCGCATAGATTATAAATCCTACCGTCGAAGCGTAGGGTATAATGTTCATGCGAACCCTCTCCTCAGCAGTCTTGGGAGACATCTCTTTAGAGAGGGTGATTCCGTGCAGTGCGGCTATGTTACCGCACTTGGAATCTTCCATACTAAATCTCTTTAGTATGGTCTCTATTCACCTGGACTGCGAAAGTCCCAATAATCTCTTAGATCTATCTTTGTAGATCTTGATCCCCAGAATGTACGAGGTATCACCTAGGTCCTTCATGGAGAACCTTTGTGACAAAAACAGCTTGACCGATTGTAGCATAGGAATATCATTTCCTATCAAAAGAATGTCATCTATGTACAAGAGTAGGAATACGACAGTTCGTTCTACAATCTTCTTATATATACATGGCTCATCCTCGTTCTTGACGAAATCAAATTCTTTGACTGTTTCATCAAAACAGATGTTCCAGCTCCGCGATGCCTGCTTCAATCCATAAATTGATTTAAGCAACTTGCACACCTTCCCGCTGCTCTCACTGTCTACAAAACCTTCTGACTGATCCATATAAATGCACTCTTCCAAACTTCTGTTTAGAAAAGCCGTTTTTACGTCCATCTTCCAGATTTCATAGTCATGGAAGGCAGCAATGGTAAGTAGGATCCGAATGGATTTGAGCATAGCCACTGGAGAAAAAGTTTCGCCATAGTCCAATCCTGGTCTTTGACGAAAACCTTTTTCAACAAGTCTAGCTTTATAGGTTTCTACCTGCCCATCCACACCATTTTTCCTTTTGTAGATCCATTTGCGTCCAACGGGTTTTACCCCAGGTGGAGCAATATCCAAGGTCCACACTTTATTGGAGTACATGGACTACATTTCGGATTACATAGCATCCAGCCACTTATCAGAGTCCCTACTGATAATGCCCTGCCTGAAACTAGTAGGATCATTTTCTTCCAAAATGCAATCCTCTCTATCCCCGTCTATAAGAAAACCGCAGTATCTCTCGGGAGGATGTGAAATCCTACTAGATCTGCAGAATGGCTGAGATTCGTCTGGGATTATTGAATCCTATCATTCTATCAAATCTTCAGTTGTTGTTTGTGTATCTGGAATTTCTTACAGTTATACCATGTTTCCACAGGTTTCTTTTGCAAGAAACTGCCATTCTAGGAAGGTGGCATTCCTAGAAACAATAATCCTTTGTTCCTCTGCATGGTAGAAAAGATATCCTCGCGAATATTTGGAATATCCCACAAATTTACACAACACTGATCGTGCCTCGAGTTTTTCCGGATTGTGTTTTTTAACATAAGTCGGACAATCCCATATCTTAATGAATATAAGACATGGTTTCTTTCCACTCCATATTTGATATGGAGTCTTAGGAACTGATTTAGACGGATTCTGATTCAATAGATACGCTGTTGTTTCAAGCGTAAGTCCCCAAAATGAAAGAGGCAACTCGGCATTACTCATCATGGAGTGAACCATATCCAATAGAGTACGGTTCCTCCACTCCGATACACCATTGTGCTGTGGTGTATACGGAGGAGTAAGCTGAGAGAGAATTCTATTCTCTTTTAGGTAATCTAGGAATTCCATGCTTAAGTACTCCACTCCTCTATCAGACCGGGGGATCTTGATACTTTTGCCAGTCTGGTTCTCTACTTCCTTTCTGAATTCTTTAAATTTCTCAAAAGCTTCAGATTTGTGTTTCATAAGATACATATACCCGTGTTAGTGTTTATGCCCTAGAAGGCCATTACTGTATCATACTAGCTTGTATATTACTTAATGGAAGCTTGGGATATTCACATGTATATAACAGTCTTGCTAAACATGGTAGTATGCTACTTGGTTTTTCTATCTTAATATGTGAGTGTACGTATTGATAGAGCTCTTAGGATCTTGCTTGTCTACCAGCGTTGTGATGGCAGTCACACTAGTGGGGGCTGGGTAGTCTACAAGCACATCCTTATTCAGGTCCCTGGTCGTTGGATTATCGAGACAGAGCATCGATACTCCGGAGTAGACTGGTGTGTACGCTTCTCATCCCAGTTGGGGAGATGGTCTGTCCCACAGCCGTCAGTACGTCGTACTGGAGATAGTATACAGGTGCTCGTTAGGTTACGGGTACACCGGACAGGACTCACAGGGAACTGTTGGTTGGTTTGATACCAGTCGTCAGTGAACAGTTCCCAGGTGACATGAGTACAGCGTAGTCCGCAGACTTGACACTGCTACTTCGCCTCGAGTGTGTCCCACTGTTCTTAGATTGCTACCCTACCATGGCTCAAAGGAGTCGTGCAAACAGGTAGCAGTTGGGTACAGTCCCGAGCACTTGGAGGCAGTGGCGGTTAGACAGGATTCGTCCCTCCCGGTATTGGGAGTAGATATCGTGCTGTGTCAGAGAGCCATTACGCAAAGTCCCTGGCCAGGGCAAGCGAGATTTGCTGGTAGGTTCCAGTAGTTTCTCAGGGTGTAATGGGCTTCCCTCCGACACGACTTATACCGCTATTAGGGGACTGACGCTTGCCGCCCCCTAGGCCCGATATGCGATAGTCTTGGATGAACGGACCGGACTGTATGGAGATTGTCACATCAGACTCAGTAGGAGTTCGGATGGGTTTTCTCATCGGCCTTCTTATCGACAACTACCTGGGGACCGTTACGTACAGCTAGTGCCGCTTGCGGTCTGTGGTTAAACCCACTGCTAGCGTAGTAGTCGAGTCTCTAGAGTCCCACACAGAGAGTTTCCTACTCCAGGCGAAACGATATAGAGGTCGCATGGTTTTGCGACAAAGGGTTCGGACGCATACGTGCGTTTACGCACGTACGACTTTCGGACAGTTTTTACCAGTCGGCTTTGGTTTAAGCCAGTTACTGGTATCAGGTTATTGGATTTTTACAGTCTAAAGTTTTTCCGTATTTTTGCGGATTGGAGGGGCGTTCTCGTAATTGTACGAGAAGCTTCTAGAAGATGTGACTAAGGAGGTTACTTATGGATAAGAAAGTGAGTCATGAGGTGATTCATCATTATCATTAATTGCACCATAAATGATAATGACACATGCTTAATGAATCACCTCTTTTCATTTATGAAGCATGCTTATTCATTTCTTTTATTCATTTTTCTTAAATAAGAATGCTTCATAATATATTATGATACACTCTTTCTTCTGATTATCTTATCTCATATTCTCTCTCCTCAAGCTCTCATCTTCAAGAAGACTAATCCTTAATCCTCATGTGTTGAGATCAAAGGATTAGTTAGACTTAAACATCCATTACCTTCACTCTACATCATCCTTTCATCTTTGATTAGCAATCAAAGTTGATTAGTTACCTCAAGTTAGAGGTTTAGCTTGGAGTTTTGCTCTCGGGTGGATCGTCTACTACCTAGAGAAGGCCGAGGAGAACAAGGAGATCGTAAAGACGAAGGACCGTTTTCATTAGGTATAATCCCTTAACACTATAGTTTAGTATAGCTATGTGTTCGGTTATTATTTGTTTAGCTTCGATTCAAGCGGTTAGTCGATGTTCGTTCTATAAACTTGATCGTTTTTGAAAATTCCGCCTCCCCATAAGTACTGGGGTGTACTACATCGACTTACAGTGGTATCAGAGCCTCGCTAAACAATAAATAACTTAATTGCAAATTTGTACGAATTTCGAACGGAAAAACGAAGCCGGAAAACCCTAATTCTGTTCAGTTTCTGTCGAACTTAAAATGAAGTCCAAAAATTTTTCAGGTGTGCTCAGAAAGCTAGAAAGGAGTCCAGGAGAACACCCAAGAAATTCGAGCCCATGACTCGGCTAAAGCGCCGCGGAAGGGCGGCGGATCCCACCGATCCGCCGCGCTTCCGCGGCCGAGTTGCCGAGTCATGGACTCATCTTTCTTGTGTGGGTCCCTTGTGATATTTGGGGTTTTCTGGAATATTTAATATTTGCTCAGGTTACTGTTTAACAGAGCAGATTTTGGAGCAATATTGATGTTGTTTAATCGATCGAAATTGTACAGTATTTGCATATTGGATTATATCTGTGATTGTTTAATGTGTTCGTAAACCTCCCCTAACTGCTAGTATGTCGGTTGGCAGGGGGTTGCACATTTCTGAAATGGTTATATCTGTTTGTGCATATAAACTGTATTGGACTGTTGTGGTGTATAGCCGGGGTTAGCAATGGGTTATTGTTTAATTCATTTGTTGTAAATGTAATTTGTTGTAATATTATTTTTGCGGGGCACTTTCAGGTTGCGGTCGTAGCCACCGTTGTATTATTTCATTTTACTGTTTTTTGCTCCTAGGACTGACCCAAGGTGGGGTACACAGACTGCCGGGTGGGTAGTTTGCCGTACCCGTAGGGGTCGAGGGTGGGGTAACGGCTATTCATCACAACTGTGTAATCTGTCTTTTCTTGCAGGCTCAAAAGAAATACAGATTGCTTGCAAATCCAATATTGTTTATCTGTGTTCTGTAATGAATATCATTGCGTCAGACGAATGTAAAATATCTATATTTATGATAGCTATTTAGACGTCACTTATGTTTTACACCCGCGCTAGCCCAGCCCCCGCTCTGTCGTTAGTTAAGTAACCTAACGAGTGATGACGGGACCCCGTGGCGAATGCGGATGGCATAAGAGGACGTTGTATTTTCGTTGTTTTCTGCAATGATAGGTTAATGATGGGACGCATTATCTATAATGCAAAGTAAAACAAACCAAAGTTTAAATCGTTGGAACAATTTAAAAGAAACCACTCGGTTATTTTTAAAACAGATATTTTTAAATGCGGAGATTTAACCACTCCTTTTAAAAGCTATCAGGTTCCTTCGGTTATATCAAGTTCACTACGTTCACGGTTTCGCCAAAACCATTCGTAGCCCTCCGTCATTTCATCTGGGTATTCAGTAGTATTCAAGCTATGTATTTTGACCTAACGCCAAGGCATAGTGTTTGGTAGCTGCTGGATATTCATTTGTTGCATAGATAGATGAGTTAGTTTGGGACAGTCGTATTATCATTTTGACCGAACGTCAAGGATATATACGGATGGGTTCAAATTGACAAGATAATGATGGGTAGAACTTGACATGTGACTTATGACATTTTGACCTAACGCCAAGGTCATAAGAGCATGGGGCAAAAACTTATATCGGGAATTTCTAAAGAAACTGAAATTTGCAAAGAGATGCATACCATTTGGAGTTTGATGAATGTTGGTAGCATTCCTTCAACATTATCATACGATGATATTTGGATCCCGATCCTACTGTGAGTATATGCTACTTATCAGGATATTCGTCACTTAACGATCAATGCTATAAACCTAGTAGGTGTCCAGAAAAGTGTCAGCGGGGTTACGCCCCCAGAGAAAAGAGGTTATTTAATTAAGGAACTTCGCGAAAGCGTTGGAAAACCTCCCTCAAAGTATCGACACCGGCCTGGCTGAACGGTTAAGCAAGTATTGTACGGTGAGAATAGTCTTGGCTAATTCTTCTTTTATGGTTTGAGGAAGGATTCGAGAAACAGTGGGAGCCATCCAGTTTAGATAAATTAAAAACCACTCTAAACTTGCAAGAGCATCATGCTAAAGAGTTTTCTTCTCTCTCTCCTAATTGCAGCGACCCTGAAAATGACTGGACTTAAGTTACTTTTAGAGAAAAATATACTGACGGGGCCAAACTATAAAGATTGGCTGCGGAATGTCAAAATGGCCTTGACCTATGACAAACTGGGGTACGTCCTCACCGCTACGGCACCTGCTGTCCCTGGTCCCAAATCCAGCAATGCGGATAAGGAAATCCGCAAAACCTGGGAATTAGATTGCGCGAGAGCCAAGTGCATCGTGCTTGCCTCGATGAACAATGAACATCAGAGGAGGCACGAGGATATGTCCTTAGATAGCATATTTCTCCATACAAAGGAACTTTATGGAGAGCAATCTCGTATAGCAAGATACGAGACCTCTAAGAAATTGTTTCGAGCGAGGTTGGCTGTCGGTTCATCGGTAGGTGAACATGTCCTACAGATGATTGGCTATATAGAAGAGCTCGCAGACCTTGGGACGACTTTGGATAATGAGCTCTATACAGACCTTGTTCTCCAGTCCCTTCCTCCCACCTACGCCCAGTTTATCCTCAACTTCAATCTTCAAGGAAAAGAAGTTGAACTTGCGGAACTCCTGAACATGTTAAGGAGTGCGGAGGGCACCTTGCAGAAGGCAAGGGAAACACCCGCTATGTTTGTTGGCGGTTCATCTTCTTCCGGGTCCAAGGCTAGGGCCAAAGGAAGGAAGAAGAAGGCTGCACCCAGACCTAGAGGAGGTGTTAGTAAGGTGGGAGGGAAGGGAAAGAAAAAAAAAGCAGTACCGATAGTTGGTCAGGATGAGTGCTTCCATTGTCACAGGAAAGGGCACTGGAAGAAGGATTGCAAGGCGTGGAACGCCAAGAACCAGGAACCGAAGCAAGCTGTGGCTTCGACTTCAGGTGTGTTTGTAATTGAGAATTGTCTGTCGATCAACTCTACTTCCTGGGTATTGGATACCGGATCAGGATCTCATATTTGCAATTCATTGCAGGCACTGAGAAACCGTAGAGTGCTGAAGGAAGGTGATATGATCCTCAGGGTTGCTAACGGAGCTAGCGTGGGAGCTGCGTCCGTCAGGGATTATCACCTAGGATTGACGAGTGGACACATTTTGGTTTTACATAACTGTTATTTTGTACCCAGCTTAACGTGTAATATCATATCAGTTTCCTTGTTATCAAATAAAGGTTATGATTTCACGTTTGTAAGAGATGTTGTCAACATCCACCTTAATCATGGTTTGATTGGGTCCGGTACTCTAAATAACGGCATATATGTTTTAAACCAACTCCAAATTTTCAATGTCCAGAACACACTAAAAAGAAAGTCTCCAGATTTAAATAAAGCTTTCTTATGGCATTGTAGACTGGGTCACATCAATGAGAGAAGGTTGACTAAGTTGCATAGAGAAGGATATTTGGACACTTTCGAATATCAAACTTATGACACTTGTCAATCTTGTCTCAAAGGAAAGATGACAAAGACTCCATTCACTGGACAAGGAGTAAGAGCGAGCGAGCTCTTAGGACTCATACACAGTGATGTATGCGGTCCAATGTCTACACATGCAAGAGGTGGTTTTTCCTATTTCATTACTTTCACGGATGATTACTCAAGATACGGATTCATTTGTCTGATGAAACATAAATCCGAGGCTTTTGAGAAATTCCAAGAGTATATGAATGAAGTAGAAAACCAAACCGGCAAAAGTATAAAGAAACTTAGATCTGATCGAGGTGGAGAATACTTGAGTGCCGAGTTCCTAGGTTACCTAAAAGAGAAAGGAATTCTCTCTCAGCTTACTCCTCCGTACACTCCACAGCATAATGGTGTATCAGAGAGATGGAATCGAACCCTATTGGATATGGTACGATCCATGATGAGTAATGCTGAGTTACCGCGATCTTTCTGGGGACATGCGCTAGAATCAGCGGCATATCTTTTGAACATGGTATCTACCAAGACTGTGCCTACCACTCCATATCAGATGTGGAGTGGGAAGAAACCCCATCTACAGTATATAAAGATTTGGGGATGTCCAGCTTTTGTTAAAAAGCAGCATGTGGACAAGCTCGAGGCACGATCAGTAAAGTGTTTGTTTGTGGGATATCCAAAGCACTCCAGGGGATATCTATTCTATTACGCAGAGGAACAAAAGGTATTTGTTTCTCGTAATGCCCATTTTCTAGAACATCAGTTTTTAGAAAAGGAATCAAGTGGGAGCGAAATAGAACTGGAAGAAATTCCAGAACCACAAACTGCTACTGAAAGTTTGGTAGAACCAGAGGTTCAAGAAGAACAGAACATTCCCGCACCCCTCCGCAGGAGTAGTAGGCCGTCTCATCCGCTTGAGAGATACTACGGTTTTCTCATAGACGGGGATAGAGAGGATTGCATCATAGATGATGATGAACCTACTGACTTCCAGCAGGCCATCCAGAGCGGCGACTCGGTACGATGGCTAGATGCAATGCGGACCGAAATGGAGTCCATGTACATCAACAAAGTATGGACTTTGGACTTTGCTCCAGATGGGGTAAAACCCATAGGATGCAAATGGATCTTCAAGAAAAAGATTGGTGTAGATGGACAGGTGGAAACCTATAAGGCTAGACTTGTTGCAAAGGGTTTTCGTCAAAGACCTGGTTTGGACTATGACGAAACTTTTTCTCCAGTGGCTATGCTCAAATCCATTCGGGTCCTTCTTGCTATTGCTGCCTTCCATGATTATGAAATCTGGCAGATGGACGTAAAGACGGCTTTTCTGAATGGATTTAGAAGAGAGCGTCTATATGGATCAGCCAGAGGGTTTCAATCAGAGTGGGAGCAGCGGTAAAGTATGCAAGCTTCTTAAGTCTATTTATGGACTAAAGCAGGCATCGCGGAGTTGGAACATATGTTTTGATGAGACAGTCAAAGAATATGACTTTATCAAAAATCCAGATGAACCGTGCATATATAGTAAAGTTGTGGCCAGAAGTGTCGTATTCCTCGTCTTGTACGTGGATGACATTCTATTGATAGGAAATGACATTCCTATGCTACAATCTATCAAAGGATTCTTGTCACACAGGTTCTCCATGAAAGACCTGGGTGATGCCTCTTACATTCTGGGGATCCGGATCTATCGTGATAGATCCAAGAGGATGTTGGGACTTTCGCAGTCCAGGTGTATCGACAATGTACTGAAAAGATTCAGTATGGAAGATTCTAAGCGCGGTAATCTACGGCTTGTCACGGAATCACCCTCTCCAAAGAGATGTCTCCCAAGACTGATTTGGAAAGGGAACGCATGTCTATTATACCCTACGCTTCTGCGGTAGGCTCTATAATGTATGTGATGTTGTGTACCAGACCAGATGTAGCTTACGCACTGAGCGTGGTAAGCCGGTATCAGTCAGACCCAGGGGAGAAACACTGGATAGCAATAAAGAACATTCTCAAGTACCTGAGGAGGACTAAGGAGATGTTCTTGGTTTACGGCGGAAAAGACCTCAGGTTGGAGGCCTTTGCTGATTCCGGCTTCCAGAGTGATAAGGACGATTCCAAGTCCATGTCGGGTTATGTCTTTACCCTCAATGGAGGGGTGGTGTGCTGGAAGAGCTCCAAGCAGGACACCGTTGCTGACTCGACGATGGAAGCGGAGTATATAGCTGCTTGCGATGCCGCAAAAGAAGCAGTCTGGATGAAGAAGTTCCTAACAGAACTTCAGGTTGTTCCTACCATAGTTGATCCAATACCTCTGTATTGCGACAACAACGGAGCTATAGCTTTAGCGAAGGAACCAAGGTCCCATCAGAAGTCCAGACACATCTTGAGGCGGTATCACCTGATCAGGGAGATCATTGATCGTCAGGAGATCGAGGTTCGGAGAGTTGCTTCAGAAGAGAACATTGCTGATCCATTCACGAAGGCCCTTCCTCAGATTTAGTTCGAGAGGCTGCTCGAGATCATTGGTCTACGATATGCCAGTACATGGCCCTAGTGCAAGTGGGAGATTGTTAGTGTTTATGCCCTAGAAGGCCATTACTGTATCATACTAGCTTGTATATTACTTAATGGAAGCTTGGGATATTCACATGTATATAACAGTCTTGCTAAACATGGTAGTATGCTACTTGGTTTTTCTATCTTAATATGTGAGCGTACGTATTGATAGAGCTCTTAGGATCTTGCTTGTCTACCAGCGTTGTGATGGCAGTCACACTAGTGGGGGCTGGGTAGTCTACAAGCACATCCTTATTCAGGTCCCTGGTCGTTGGATTATCGAGACAGAGCATCGATACTCCGGAGTAGACTGGTGTGTACGCTTCTCATCCCAGTTGGGGAGATGGTCTGTCCCACAGCCGTCAGTACGTCGTACTGGAGATAGTATACAGGTGCTCGTTAGGTTACGGGTACACCGGACAGGACTCACAGGGAACTGTTGGTTGGTTTGATACCAGTCGTCAGTGAACAGTTCCCAGGTGACATGAGTACAGCGTAGTCCGCAAACTTGACACTGCTACTTCGCCTCGAGTGTGTCCCACTGTTCTTAGATTGCTACCCTACCACGGCTCAAAGGAGTCGTGCAAACAGGTAGCAGTTGGGTGCAGTCCCGAGCACTTGGAGGCAGTGGCGGTTAGACAGGATTCGTCCCTCCCGGTATTGGGAGTAGATATCGTGCTGTGTCAGAGAGCCATTACGCAAAGTCCCTGGCCAGGGCAAGCGAGATTTGCTGGTAGGTTCCAGTAGTTTCTCAGGGTGTAATGGGCTTCCCTCCGACACGACTTATACCGCTATTAGGGGACTGACGCTTGCCGCCCCCTAGGCCCGATATGCGATAGTCTTGGACGAACGGACCGGACTGTATGGAGATTGTCACATCAGACTCAGTAGGAGTTCGGATGGGTTTTCTCATCGGCCTTCTTATCGACAACTACCTGGGGACCGTTACGTACAGCTAGTGCCGCTTGCGGTCTGTGGTTAAACCCACTGCCAGCGTAGTAGTCGAGTCTCTAGAGTCCCACACAGAGAGTTTCCTACTCCAGGCGAAACGATATAGAGGTCGCATGGTTTTGCGATAAAGGGTTCGGACGCATACGTGTGTTTACGCACGTACGACTTTCGGACAGTTTTTACCAGTCGGCTTTGGTTTAAGCCAGTTACTGGTATCAGGTTATTGGATTTTTACAGTCTAAAGTTTTTCCGTATTTTTGCGGATTGGAGGGGCGTTCTCGTAATTGTACGAGAAGCTTCTAGAAGATGTGACTAAGGAGGTTACTTATGGATAAGAAAGTGAGTCATGAGGTGATTCATCATTATCATTAATTGCACCATAAATGATAATGACACATGCTTAATGAATCACCTCTTTTCATTTATGAAGCATGCTTATTCATTTCTTTTATTCATTTTTCTTAAATAAGAATGCTTCATAATATATTATGATACACTCTCTCTTCTGATTATCTTATCTCATATTCTCTCTCCTCAAGCTCTCATCTTCAAGAAGACTAATCCTTAATCCTCATGTGTTGAGATCAAAGGATTAGTTAGACTTAAACATCCATTACCTTCACTCTACATCATCCTTTCATCTTTGATTAGCAATCAAAGTTGATTAGTTACGTCAAGTTAGAGGTTTAGCTTGGAGTTTTGCTCTCGGGTGGATCGTCTACTACCTAGAGAAGGCCGAGGAGAACAAGGAGATCGTAAAGACGAAGGACCGTTTTCATTAGGTATAATCCCTTAACACTATAGTTTAGTATAGCTATGTGTTCGGTTATTATTTGTTTAGCTTTCGTTCTATAAACTTGATCGTTTTTGAAAATTCCGCCTCCCCATAAGTACTGGGGTGTACTACATCGACTTACAACCCGAACCTAGAGAGATCGTTAATGAATGTGATGAAGTATGAAAACCCACCCCCTACATGTATAGACATCGAACCACACACATCACTCTGTATGAGTCCCAAGAGCTCTGCTGCTTTTTCTCCATGTCCGGTGAACGGAGATTTGGTCATCTTTTCCTTGAGACAAGACTGACAAGTTTCATAAGATGAAAATTCGAACGTATTCAAATATCCATCCTTATGCAACTTACTTAGTCTTTTCTCTCCGATATGACCAAGTCTACAATGCCACAAGTAGGATTCGTTCGTATCTGAACTCTTCCTCTTGCGTGTGTTTTGTACATTAAAAACTTTGTTTTGATTTAGAACATAGATACCATTATACAGTGTACCCTCTGCAACCAATACCCGATTAAGGTAAATGTTCATGATATTTCTATCAAGAACAAACTTATATCCATCTTTATCAAGTAAAGAAACTAATATGATGTTGCAAAACATAGAAGGTACATGTAGCAATTGTTCAAAATCATAGTATTACCTTTTGGCAACACAAGGTGATATTCTCCGACGGCAACAGCATCAACTTATGCTCCGTTCCCTACTCTGAGGGACATATCGCCAGGTCCAACTATCATACTTTTTCTCAGTCCCTGGAATAAATTACAGATATGAGATCCTGATCCGTATCCAGTACCCAGAAGGTAGGACTGACCGAAAAACAGTTCTCAATAACAAAAACACCTGAAGAAGACAAAATAGTGTGTTTCTTCTTCGTTGGGGTCATCAAGGAATTCATGCAATCCTTTTTCCCTTGCTCATACTCAAGACAGCTATTATAGTTAGATCCGAACCGACGTTCCACAGCCCCGAATAAAAATTCGGATCCGTCAAGCGATACATTTTATTATCTTGATTAGGGCACGAAATGGTTATACCTGGAGAGAGAGAAAAGAAACACTTAGCGTGCGCTCTTGCAAGATTAGATTGGTTATTAGTTTATCTAGTCAGGATGGATCCTACTGTTTCCTCGAATTCTCCATCAAACATTAAAAGGAGAACTAGTCAGGATTAATCTCACATCATAATACTTGCTTAACCTTTCAGTCAGGCTAGTGTCGGTACTTCGAGGGAGGTTTTCCAACGCTTTCGCAAAGTTCCTTAATTATGTAAACTCTTTTCCCTAGAGGCATAGCCCCGCTAACACCGTTCTAGACAACTACTTGGTTTATAGTATTGATTGTTAAGTGAAATAATCTTCCAAGAGTAATCCTACTCATCAGTGGGATTGGGATCCAACTATCATCATATGATAACCTAGATGGTGTAACGCCTTAGATTTCGATTAGTGTTAGTTTAGGCGGTAATGCGGGTTTTTGGTAAAAAGTTTACCAATTTGGGTTTCTCACATTTTATAACATTTAATTAATATTTAATTATTATTTGTTATGGCTTGCACGCACGTGTGCACGTTAATGTGAGGGTTTGTTTGTGATAATCTAATTTAGCAACCATGACAACTTTATGCTAATCTAATCCTTGTTTAACCTTAACCTTAACCTCTTGATATTTTGAGAGAGATTTTTTCTATGTTTTTGTTTGGATGAGAGGTGGCATAGTGAGTCATGCTTGCATTATTGTGTGAGTTAATGCAAGGGTGCACTCACCCCTTACACTTACCTCTCTCTCTCTCTTTTCATCTCACTCTCTCTCATTCTCTCTCACTTCATCTCTTATCATTTACTTCTCATTCCCTCAACCCTCAACTAAACACTTATCATTCCCTTCACAAATCTTCACTAATCCATCACTAAACTTCACAAAATCCTATAAAAATCGTATCTTTAGACTTGTTTTGCCTCTTGGATGCCTTGGAGCTTGGAAAGCTAGGATCTTTGAGCTTGTAGGAGTAGGTAATGATCTCTTTCTGATTAATTAAGTCTTTTTATTGTTGCGTAGCTTATTCGTTTCAGTTTAGATCGCGTATTGTATCGTTTCGTGCAAATATCGTATTTTTTAGTGTAGTTTTGGGTCTCGGATGATCTGATATCAAACCAGCTATTTATTGGAAAAGTTCACATCACAGTGACCTAGTGTAGTGACCTAGAACCTACCCTCAAAATACGAGCCCATTCCCTCAAGATATGGCCGCAGATTTAATGGTTCTGGCCGCAATTTGCGGCCAGAGTGGGGTGGTTGGTGGTGTATTTTGGAGTATGGGTCTCTGGTGTAGTATGTGGTCTTGTGGTATGTGCAACTTTTACAAACAGTTTGTGTAGCAAAATATGGGATCACTTTCTTGTTTTCTAGTGTTTCGTTTACGCATGTTACGTTATCCGATACGGTTCGTGTTCTGTGTAGCTGTTGCTCTGAGTTGGTTTCGTTATGTCGCTATACACGTTAGCCACTAGACGAACACTTGAGAGTTTGTTTGGAGTTTTCGCATCGGTCAAACGTAGATTATAAGTGTTATTGGTCGTTTGGTAATATACATACTTGTTATATTGTTTTATGTTTTAAGTTCGCAGGCGGGGACTTCGGACGCTGCGAAGAAGGGGAAACAGATGGTTGGCTTTACTTAGCCAGGAGCATTGGTGAGTAGATTTAACATCTACAGGGGAATCGTCCGCATGGCATTATGCGTCTGGGCTAGATTAAATGACTTGACCATTAGTTAGAAGTATATGGACTTTATTGTTCATATGTACCTTGGTTGCTTATCTCTTTTCCTGTTTGTGTATGGACTTAGTATTAATGAGACACAACACCATTATTGACGGTTCATGTTTCACGAGCACTAATTGTATGCTACACACACATCGTCGATAATTTCCATGACACGCACAACACCTATACATATGTGATATTGTATTGTTTAAGCATATTGAGACATGATCCTTATTTTCCTTTGTCCATATGACATATAGCATACCTGTATACCTACATGCTTACACATATGCCTTAACATGCTTACATGCTAGTTACCCATATACCTATATGGTATTATATCATTAGTGATAAGTATATACACATATGAGACATAGCTACATGTACATCTTGCATATATACTTACACTTATACCTGGAGGGTATTACATCATTACTGATAGGTAGATACATATACCTTGCTATACCTACATATTTACACATATATCTGGCTATAGCTGCATGTTCACCTTTATTTGATATTATATAGACTTGGAGAAATTAGGAACCGCATGATATATATATTAACTTGTTGCAGTTAAATAGCGGCTTTTCCTTTATATACTCACATTTCAGTTTTATGTTGCATATATTATATTCATGGATTTTCGCATTGAGATATGGATTTTTCATGATGTTTTCTGGATTTGAGGACCGTGGTAGTTTCATGAAATTATGCATTATTTGAAAAACACGGTTTCTCTTGATATGATATTTCAGCAGCACCATGAGATTTCTCGGTTCTGATATATACCCCATGCGAGGAGGCGTCGTGGGCCGTGTGCGGGTACATGGTGGGGCCTGGAGGTAGCCCCGGGCAAGAAAGGTATGTCGATGGACCACGCCGATGAGCCTGACAGGGGAATCATACCTACCGGTGACAGTATTTAGACTCGGCGGTTATCGTGGGGATACCGACCGGAGTTATGTACGTATGGATACGTCGAATTGCGAGGGTCGAAGCTGGGCACTCGGGTATTCGAGATAGCGTATGATACGTACCTATCAGAGCCAGTCGTGGTGACAGCACCTGCTAGATCAGTATTTATGTGTCGATGCTAGACACTTGTTTTCATGATATTTTTACTCCTAAGTATATATAACAGCGGAATGGGACGCTGTTATATATATATATATATATATATATATATATATATATATTAGTAGAATGGGACGCTAATATATATGTATACATATCTAATTTATATACATCATCATAATAATTCATGCATATATACTTATTCATTTCATGAGACTTGCTTGATATTGGATACAGGATAGATGAGATTTACTTGATATTGGATACAGGATATATGAGATTTACTTGGTATTGGATACAGGATATATGAGATTTACTTGATATTGGACACTCAGGATATATGAGACTTGCAGGATATGAGAGCCAATTTGGGGGTTGATTTGAGAAAATTTGGGATTTTGATTGTCTTGATGGACTTTGGTCCTGCCACGAGGTCAGGATTCCATGAGGATGACATGTTTTATCCCATACTCTGCATTTATTTTACATTTATTGCTTCATGTATTAGTTGTACCTGATAGAGTACCTTTCATGACTGTTGCATATACATATCGTCATATTATTGCTTCATGTATTAGTTGTACCTGCTAGAGTACCTTTCATGACTGTTAACTACATATGACCATTTATTGCTATTAGCTTGCATGTGATAGATTCGCGCAGTACATGCTTACTTGCGATTACCTGCATATGTTATTTGCTATTCACGAGTTGGCAACTCACCCCCGTTGTGCCACAGGGTTTGTCGGTTGTTCCTCAGAGTAGTCGAGGCAGGGCTTTCATCTATCATATCATCTTTTGCAGCGGATACCGCTACTGCTGACTGTGTGCAGTTTTTCTATAGGTGGGTTTTGTGCTTATCCGATATTGATCATTGTATATTCGTAGTATCATGTACTCTCCATCTACCACTTTCATGTATGACTTAGAGACTTGATATGAGGACGATATTGTATATTATTTTGTGACTTGGAGGTCCTTTATGCAGTTTTATTTATATCGTCTTTTATTTCTTCGCTGCGGCGTCTTATATCTGTTGTGGTGGTTGTTTTCCGCTTTTGGGCATATATTTGCTCCCGTTTGGGGATGCTTTACTTATATTTTTGTTGTACCCATTTTTGGGGTTAGTTTTTACAAAGGAGGTGCTGCCGAAATTTTTAAAGGAAATAAAGTTGGACTTTAATGAATTTGGTTTGAGATTTCAAAAGTTTTGAAAATGGTATTATCACTTACTACTTTTGATGGTTTAGATTGCTGGGTTTTCGGCTTACTTAAATTGCGTTACGCCTATAGACGTTGCGTAGTTTAGGGGCCGTCACGTGCCAATTTCGGGTCGTGACAATGTTGGTATCAGAGTGCTAGGTTTTACCTTTCGGAGTGTAGTATGACCTTGGTATGATGAAGTAGGTAGCTATAGCGGAGTAACGTGGTGTGTGTATGTCCGCGGCATACTCACGACACGGTACTCCGCCTAAAGTGAAGGGTTCCTTAGAATGACAACAAGGTTTTGGGGGGCATCGTGCATGCCGTTTTAAAAATTTTGTCGTTACAAAGAACCCTACGCTAGAATCGTTAACTAGAGATTTAGTCGGAATAGAATGCAAACATCTTTACATCTAAAAGGATCAAGAATACAACCTTTGTAGACGGTCCTTATCTTCAATATGCTCCGAGTAGTAGTCTCGTGACTCCACAAGGCTTCTCTTGAGATTTTGAACATGCTTCCTTCGTTGCCTTCACGCCAAAGATGATCCACCACGAAGCTCCTGCTAGTTCAAGCTACCACTACACTAAACTCTTTAGTGTATGAAACACATCACACTAATTTGCTAGAATGGTGTGAGATGATGAAGTAGGGGATGTTAAGAGCTCACTAATTTGTGTTCAAGCTTCATGATTCACATCACATGTGAGGGTTGAAGCTTGAGGCAAAGCAAGAGGAGGAAGAAGAAGCATGAGAGCAAGCATGAGAAAAAAATGGCTAAGTCATTTGGAATGAACATAATGAAAATAATATCAAGACCCCTCACTCATTCAAGCATGAAATTATGCAATATTAAATTGCAACCATGCTTGAATAGTGAGTCAAGAATGAATAAAGAAGTATATAACCCAAGCTTGCAACCATGCTTCAACTTTACACCTCATTTCTATTTTCACAAAATAGAAAAGAAAATGCCATGCTTCATTATATATATATATATATATATATATATATATATATATATATATTTAATGAAGATTAATTAGTGAGCTAATGATATTAGTTAATATATAATTATATCACATATAATTTATATTACATTATTAAATCAACACTTGATCTAATAATCCGGTTATATTATATATGATCGACTAATATCATTTATCTGTACATCACATTATCGAATCAACACATGATTCGACAATCTGGTTATATCACATATAACCGTACCGATAACAGATGACTGCCAGATTACAATACGGTATCACATACTCGTATTTAATCGGGCCCACACACATATCACATATGTGTCCCACTTCGTTTCGCTTGAACCAAGGAACTTCTGTGTGGGACTCTAAAGACTCGTCAATACGCCGGCAGTAGGTGAAAATCATAACAGTCACTTACAAGCCGTCAGCGGTACTAGCTGGACGAAACGGCTACCCGGGTATTGAGAGATATGAAGATCAACAAGCAAGCATGTCCACAGTCTCCATGAAGCTTATCAGCAACACTATCGTACAGTCCGGTCTCTTCGTCTGATATGTCGCATATCATGTCTAGGGGTGGAAATCGTCAGACCCCAGTAACGTGATAAGTCATGCCAATGTGAGGCTCATAACTGTAAGGCCTTAGATTTAGATTAGTGTTAGTTTAGACGGTAATGCGGGTTTTTGGTAAAAAGTTTACCAATTTGGGTTCCTCACATTTTATAACATTTAATTAATAATTTATCATTATTTATTATGGCATGCACACACATGTGCATGTTTATGTGAGGGTGTGTTTGTGTTAATCTAGATTAGTGACCATGACAACTTAACTCTAATTCTAATCCCTTGCTTTGCCTTAAACTAAACTCTTGATATTTTGAGTGAGATATTTCTTTGGCTTTTATTTTGGGGAGAGGTGGCATGGTGAGTTGTGTGGATGCATTAATTGGAGAGTTAATGCAAGGTGCACTCACCTTAACCTCACATCTCTCTCTCTTTTCATCTCACTCTCTCTCATTCTCTCTCACTTATCTCTTTCTCATATTTCTTCATCCTTCCTCCACTCAAACTGAACACTTAACCTATCCCTTCACTAATCCATCTCAAATCTTCACAAAATCTCACAAAAATCACTTCTTTTGCCTTGATTTGCCTCTTCGATGACTTGGAGCTTTGAAAGCTAGGATCTTTAAGCTTGTGGGAGTAGGTAATGATCTCTATCTGTTGTTTATGTTGTTATAGTATTGTATGGTCATGTATTTTTAGTTTAGAACGTTTAAAGTTAAGTTTCGTGCAAATATCGTATTTTTAGTGTCGTTTTGTGATATTTGTGATATACTATGACCCCGAGAGTATACTAGAAAACCAAACAATGTAGTTGTGTTGTATCTGAGACCATAGGAAATCACCTGGACCACGAACCCCCTTGCTCGGATCTCGGCCGGCGACGAGAAGGAGAATTCCGGCGAGCTCGGTTTTTCATGGGAGTTTGGGTGTGGGTTTTTGTGGGTTAGTGTCTGCAGTGGTTTAAGTGTGTTTGGTCCTGTTTGTTTTTTGTGTTTTCTCTGTATAAAAAATCGGTGTAACATTTCAGAAAATATAAAATATTATTTTTGGAATTTAATATTAAAATAATATATTTCCCGAAAACTGCCCAATTTGCGAAATTGAGGTTTTCGAAAAAGGGTATAAATATATACCAACAATTGTTAAATAATTGAAAATTAAAATGATTTATTCATTTAATAATATAATTAAAGGATTTGGCATTTTTAAAATTTATTATATGCAGTTTCGAAAAAAAACCGATTAGTGCACTGCTAATCGCGATTAAGCCAAATCCGCATTTCTACAGTTTTTCATGGCCAGTGAACTATGTCATGTTATGTGGTGATTACATGTTGTGTTCTTATGTTATTTTGGGTATTTTGTGACTTGGGTTTTTAATAAAAAGAAAAGGGTAAGAAGAGAGAGGGTAAAAGGGTAATATTGAGATAGAGTGGGTAGAAATAAGAGAGGAGAGAGAGAGGGGCTGCCTCATTTCATCCTCCCCCATCATTTTCTTCTTCTTCTTCTTCCTCTCTTCCCTCCACCTTCACCCCATAATATCACCTCAAATCTTTGATCCAAACCCTAATTCCTTTTCACAAAAATTGATCCCCTCTACACCCTCTTCACATTGGACCAAGAAAAAAGGGATTTTGACAACTTTGGCAAACTAGGGTTTTTCTTGGGCTGCCCAAGTGAGGTAATTTCATCACCCTTAGCATAGTATTTCATTCACTTTACCTTTCATGCAAGTTTAGAGGTGAAATGAAGGTGTTTAGTGAACCTTGGGAAACCCTAGTAAAGGGTTTGAGTGTTTGTTTGAAAAATTGGTGATGTTGTCGCTGTTAACTAGACTTGGGGTTGCTTAATGACCTGGACCAGAGCTTAGAAATCCCAAAACATGGATTTAGAAACCCTGACATCGGATAAATGTGTGAATTGTGAGGGTATTTTGGAATCTGGAGCAACCCGGGGACACTAAAAATGATTTTGCAATTACTGGGAGTCGTGAAGGCACCTAGGAAGCTACCACCAAGACCTGAGCCCCAACCCCTGCACCAGGGCCGCAGATTTATTCAATCTGACCGCAATTTATAGCCAGGGTAGGTTAGAATTGATCCGTATTTGTTCTGGGGGCCCTTTAGATGTAAATTAGGCCCTCCATATATGCAGAATTGACCAATTTGGCTTAGGGTAAAATCTGGACCATTTCCATAAGTCGGTGCATCGTTTTACGACTTCGTTTTGACTTGACTTTGGTATTTGGTATTGTGTTTCCATCGTGTGGCATTTGTACGTCAACGACCAGGGTTAATTGTTGTGTTTTGCACGCAAAGCTATAGGTTTTGACCTATGAGCGAAACGTGTGCCGTTTTGGTTTTTCCGCCTTGATTTTTAATATGCGCGATTATTTATTATTGTAGGTACCTTCGCGTATATTCCGAGGCGACGGAGCGTGGCGTCATCGATTTCGGCAAGCGAAGACCAGGCGACGGAGCGTGGCGTCATCGATTTCGGCAAGCGAAGACCAAGCGACGGAGTGTGGCGTCATCTATATCCACGGGGGAAGTCGGGTGGATGGCGTATAGCATCCCCGCAAAGTTTTGGTGGAAACCGATTATAGAATATGGTTAAGGAAACCTAGATTAGGAAACTTGGGTTAGAATAAGATAGCTATGAAACCATATTAGAAACTATAGGATAGTTAGAAGTGATATGTTACTACTATCATAGGATGACGTTTAGCGATATTGCCGTTTAGGGTACTGTAGGACTAGATAGTCGATGTAGATGCGTCATCCGAACCATACCTTTTTCTAAACCGAAGAATCGTATGTATTTTTTAGATATATACCTTGAGGAATGTTACGGATTTTCAAATGATATCTTTTTCTTAAAAACACCGTAACCCCTATTTTCAAAACTACGATTCGCTTCTTTAAAAATCTGATTGTATGGTTCGGGTGTGTATGTTAGATTAGATACTTTACTTAGTAGAGATAGAATATTTATGTAAATTCGATTTGATGTGTGATATAAATGCGATGAAAACATATAAGACGGATATGATGATCTGATGATATGTTGGTATACGGCTGCGAGTCGATCGAGACGATTTATACCCTGCCGGTCCCCTGATATGAGATTATTGCGGGTGTGACCTGGGACATAGGGGTGTGTGTGTGTGTGTGTGTGTGTGTGTGTGTGTGTGTGTGTAATGTTGTGAATCATGGATGATAGTCCATATGTGATATTAGGCCGTACCCTCATTTGTCTTATAGGATGATAAGATCCCTATTAGCTTAATGCCGCCGTACGATGATTTTCCGTGCGTGATGAGTTTGACTTGATGATTGATCCTTACCCTTGACTAGAGGTTGTCGTACGATGGATTATACCGTACGCGATATTGTTAGGCTGGATGCCGATTGATGGATTCCCCGACTCGGTCATGTTAGATATGTATACCCGTCAGCATTTGCATATGATTTACCTTATGCTGCATTCATATTATTTCCATTGCATTGCTTATGCATGTGCTAGTACACTTGCACCATTATCAATGATGCGTATGTTACACGTACACAGATTTTCCGGCTCACACACTTCATCATCGATAATTGCCATGTCACTACACAGTAGGTTTGGTGCATCATGACATACACATTGTATATTCATATTGGTGCACATATCCATACTTGCGGATATACACATTTGTATATCCAAATTGGTGCACATATACATTGATACATCCATACTTGCGGATATACACATTGTATATCCACATTGGTGCACATATACATTGATATATTCATACTTGCGCACATACACATTGTATATCCACATT
The DNA here is from genome assembly GCA_030015575.1 of Agapanthus africanus. Lineage (NCBI taxonomy): Eukaryota > Viridiplantae > Streptophyta > Magnoliopsida > Asparagales > Amaryllidaceae > Agapanthus > Agapanthus africanus. Next base: position 583,106,247 of record CM057339.1, on the reverse strand, counting down.
GTTGCACATATACATTAATATATTCATACTTGCGCACATACACATTGTATATCCACATTGGTGCACATATACATTGATATATTAATACTTGCGCACATACACATTGTATATCCACATTGGTGCACACATACATTGATACATCTATACTTGCGCATATACATATTGTACCTACATAGAGAACTGGTTTTTATCGGAAGATTGGGAACCGCCGGATATATTTAAAAACTGGAATCATTTTAAGGAGCGGTTTTCCCTTAATATGTCATATCACCATTCCATGTTGCATGATACACGGATATGCTCGCATTTCTTTTATATGTCGCATACATCATGCTCTATTACTTTACGCATTGAGATATCCTGTTTTCATGAGATTTCTGGATTTGAGAACCATGGATATTTCAAAAGAGATTATGTGTTGTTTTAAAAACACGGTTTCTCTTGATATGATATTTCAGTGCGTCCACCATGCGTTTTCTCGGTTCTGAGACGTGTGACATGTGAAACCCGATTCGAGGAGGCGGATGAGGCCGATTGCGGGTACATGGTGGACCCGGTATGGTACCCCGGGGCGAGAACGGATCGCTGTGCAGTGACGGTGAGCCTGGCAGAGAGGCTACTACCTACCGGTGATAGTATTTGGGCTCGGCAGATATCCGGAGGATACCGACCGAAGTCGAGAGATGTTATAGGCCGATCCGGACTGACGGAGCCCGTGGGCCGATCCGGACTAACGGAGCCTGATATATGAGGATTTACGTGCCGATGCTGGGCATGGTTTTCATAATGTTTTCGAGTGTCGATACTAGGCACTCAGGTTCCATGACTTTGCTGTGTCGTGAGGGACACCGTTGATATATATCCTCATACTTTCATGCATACTCTTTTATGATATTTACGTGCATACAGACATTGATTATATGGGTGGACGAGATCCACAAGCATACATACTTTGATTATATAGGCCGACGAGACCCACTTGCATACATGCATTGATTATTACTGTTGGATGTTATCCACATGCATATAGGTATTGACTACCTTGTTGGCACATATACAGACCCGGTCACCGTAGATATCATAGTATTACCTTTATGATATAGTTGACCAAGGAGTCGTTGTTTATTCGATTTCTATCTGTTGATATTTTTCTACTCACGAGTTGGCAACTCACCCCCGTTGTGCCACAGTTCTTGCAGGTTGACCGCTTGGATCGGTAGCTGCTTCGCTGGCACACAGTTGCATTCGGGTGTTTTGCATTGGTAGGTGGGACATTTGTATCGTACCCACTCTTGTATCTGTATTTCATATTGTATCTAGTTAACTCCATCAATCAAAATTTGTAATTGTATAAGTAATGAGACTTAATGAGACTTGTAGTTGCGAGATTTGAGCGATGGGTTTTATATTCACTTTTGGGGTTATGTCTTGCTCATTTCTTTATCTTTTGTGGTGAACTTCGCCATTGGGTGTCGTATACTTATTTATACTGTATTGTGTGGTTGTGATCCTCCGTTTGGCGAAGAGCTAGCTCCCGCTTGGGGATGCCTTTATCATTATTGTGTATTTGTTGTTTTGGATCAAAATATACAAAGGAGGTGCTGCCAAAATTTTTAAAAGACGTAACATGTTTTCAAACTAGTAAATTTCATTTGCATCATTCATGTTTCTTTTCTATGCATTAAGAAAACTTGATTTCATTATACCTTTATTTCAAAACCTCACTTCCTTTATTTTTTCTAAAAAGGTTTAGATTTCTGGGTTTCAACTTACTTGAATTCCGTTAAGCCTTTAGACGTTGAGTGATTCAAGTGCTGGTCACAAGCGATTATTTCGGGTCGTGACAATCCGGGATCACATAGCTAGTTTCTTGTGTTACGATTACGCGCGATACGTTATACGACACGGTTCATGCACTTTGTGTGGTTTTGCTCTTGGGTGGGTTTCGTAGTGTCGCTACGCACGTTAGCCACAATACGAACACTTGAGAGTATGTTTTGTGTTGTCGCGTCGGTCAAACGTAGTTTGTACGTGTTTTGGGTCTATTGCTAATATATACTTGTTTTATTGTTTTATGTTTCAGGGATCGCAGGCGAGGACTTCGGACGCTGCGAAGAAGGGGAAACAGGTGGTAGGCTTTACTTATCCAGGAGCGTTGGTGAGTAGATTTAACATCTGTAGGGGAATCGCCCGCATGGCATTATGCGTATGGGCTAGAGATGATATGATATTAGTCGCATATTCTATTGCATATATAGAGTTTGCGCATACACCTCATTGGATATTATTACTTGTTGTGCTTGGATTTGTACCTTTAGGACACTGCACTATTATTGACGGCTCATGTTGCACGAGCACTGATTGTATGCCACTCACACCGTCAATAATTTCCATGACATGCACAACGCACATACATATATGATATTGTTTGGTTAGGTACATTGAGACTTTGATCCTTATTTTCCTTCATGCATATGACATATAGCATACCTGTATACCTACATGCTTACACATATGCCTTGACATGCTTACATGCTAGTTACCCATATACCTATATGGTATTGTACCATTAGTGATAGGTATATACATATATGAGACATAGCTACAATTACATCTTGCATACATACTTACACTTATACCTGGAGGGTATATTACATCATTACTGATAAGTAGATACATATACCTTGTTGTACCTACATGTTTACATATATATCTGGCTAAAGCTACATGTTCACCTTTATTTGATGTTATATTGGACTTGGAGAACCGCATGATATATATATATTAACTTGTTGCAGTTAAATAGCGGATTTTCCTTTATATGCTCACATTACAGTTTTATGTTGCATATATTATATTCATAAATTTTCGCATTGCGATATGGATTTTTCATGATGTTTTCTGGATTTGAGGACCGTGGCAGTTTCATGAAATTATGCATTATTTGAAAAACCCGGTTTCTCTTGATATGATATTTCAGCAGCACCATGAGTTTTATCGGTTCTGATATATATACCCCATGCGAGGAGGCGTCGTGGGCCATGTGAGGGTATATGGTAGGGCCCGGAGGTACCCCGGGGCGAAAAGGTATGTCGATGCACCATGCCGATAAGCCTGACAGGGGAACCATACCTACCGGTGACAGTACCTATGACTCGGCGGTTATCGTGGGGATACCGACCGGAGTCATGTACGTATGGATATGTCGAATTTCGAGTGTCAGAGCTAGGAACTCAAGTTTTCGGGATAGCGTATGATACGTACCTATCAGGGGGTCAGTCATGGTGACGGCACCTGATAGATCAGTATTTATGTGTCGATACTTGACACTTGGTTTCATGATATTTTTACTCCTAAGTATATATAACAGTGGAATGGTACGCTGTTATATATGCATATATATATATATATATATATATATATTAGTGGAATGGGACGCTAATATATATGTATACATATATAATTTATATAGATCATCATAATGTTTCAGGCAAATATACTTACTCAGGATATATGAGATTCACTTGATATTGGATACAGGATTTATGAGATTAACATGATATTGGATACAGAATATATGAGATTTACTTGATATTGGACACTCAGGATGTATGAGATTTACTTGATATTGGACACTCAGGATATATGAGACATACATGATATGAGAGCCAATTTGGGGGCTGATTTGAGAAAAATTGGGATTTGGATTGTCTTGATGGACTTTGGTCCTGCCACGAGGTCAGGATTCCGTGGGAATGACATGTTTTATCTCATACTCCGCATTTATTGTTTATGCACTGCTTCATGTATTAGTAGTACCTGATAGAGTACCTTCCATGACTGTTGCATTTACATACTTTTTTTTATATGAATCGCTTCATGTATTAGTAGTACCTGATAGAGTACCTTTCATGACTGTTGCATATACATATTGTCATATTATTGCTTCATGTATTAGTAGTACCTGATAGAGTACCTTACATGACTGTTGCATACATATTGCCATTTATCGTTCATGTATTAGTAGTACCGGATAGAGCACCTTTCATGACTGTTGTATATACATATTGTCATATTATTGCTTCATGTATTAGTAGTACCTGATAGAGTACCTTACATGACTGTTGCATACATATTGCCATTTATCGTTCATGTATTAGTAGTACCAGATAGAGTACCTTACATGACTGTTGCATACATATTGCCATTTATTGCTATCAACTTGCATGCATTAGATTCGTGTTGTACGTGCATACTTGCGATTACCTGCATATGTTATTTACTATTCACGAGTTGGCAACTCACCCCCGTTGTGCCACAGTGTTTTGCAGGTTGTTCCTCAGAGTAGTCAAAGGCAGGGCTATTTTCTATCTATCGTATCATCTTTTGCAGCGGATACCGCTTCGGCTGACTGTGTGCAGTTTTGCTTTAGGTGGGTTTTGTGGTTATCCGTTTATGTACATTGTATGTTCGTTGTATCCTATACTCTTCATCTACCACTTTCATGTATGACTTAGAGACTTACTTGATGTGAGGACGATATTGTATATTATTTTGTGACTTGGAGGTCTTTTATGCAGTTTCTTTTTATCGTCTTTTATTTCTTCGCTACGGCGTCATATATCTGTTGTGGTGGTTGTTTTCCGCCTTTGGGCATATATTTTCTCCCGTTTGGGGATACTTTACTTATATTTTTGTTGTACCCATTTTTGGGGCTAGTTTTTACAAAGGAGGTGCTGCCGATTTTTTTAAGAAAATAAAGTTGGAATTTTAAAGAATTTGGTTTGAGATTTCAAAGGTTTTAAAAAATGTTATTATCACTTACTACTTTTGATGGTTTAGATTTCTGGGTTTTCTGCTTACTTAAATTATGTTACGCCTGTAGACGCTGCGTAGTTTAAGGGCCGTCACGTGCCAATTTCGGGTAGTGACAAAATTGGTATCAGAGCGCTAGGTTTTACCTTTTGGATTGTAGGATGACCTTGGTATGATGGAGTAGGTAGCTTAAGTAGAGTAACGTAGTGTGTGTATGTCCGCGGCATACTCACGACACGGTACTCAGCCTAAAGTGACCTAAGTACAAATTGCTTGAAATTCCTTCTTTGATGATACATATCCTTGTGATTCGATTTCCATGTTATTATCGAATCCTTTTCCATTTATAGCCTTTGTCGCCGATGACTATGGGGACTCAGAGTGATGCAGCGAGGGCCGAGGTCAGAGTTGACTCGGGTGGGACGAGAACTGACCAGGATGGCATGCTCGTTGCACTGGAGCAGATGAATCCGCCTTCGACAGATCGTATCGCTAGGCTTGAGGCTCAGATAAAGGACTTGCGCCAAACGATAAAGTCGTTGGTGGAGGCCAGTTGAGCACAACGAAAGAAGGTTGACACCCCTGTTACCCAGTTATTCCTTGCGATCAGCATACAGTATAGTGTTACGTATACAGCACCAGTGGATGCAGCCATAGTTGATGAGGCACATCTTCCAGAGACTTTGGGAGTTCCGGAACAGAGGAGGGCTAGTACAGGTGTGTCAGCCCCGAGATAGAGGTTCAGTCGCCGAGACAGATTTCATGACCGTCACGGGAGTAGCAGAGGCTTAGGACGAGGACAGTCCCCAGGAGGGTCAGCAGTCGTCGCGTGAATGTTTCTGGTGCGGGAGCCTTCATCACCTCATAAGGAATTGTTCCTTAGCACTGTGTCAGAATCGTGTTCGGAGAGGTCGTGGTCGCGAAGGGTTCGCTCAGGGGGGACAGGTTGGCAGAGGAGGAATTGAGCCAGTTGCGGGTAGAGGGCAGACACGAGAGTTTGCTTCTACTCATCGGGACGCTCAGGCGTCCAATGCAGAGTTTTCAGGTATTCTTAATTCGTATGTTCTTTTGATGCACTTGTTTGTTTTACACACTTTGTGCCATGGTTGGGCCGAGGGTCGTGTTAGCTTTGTGTTAACTTCTGTCAGCGATTCTTTTATTGCACGACACGTGTTTCGATCGTGTGTCAATCGGATAGGAGATAGAGATTCGTCCGTCATTTTGATCCTTCTTGAGATGTTGGATTTGACGTTCTCCTGGGCACGGACTGGTTAGCTGCGTGCTATGCGTTTGTGGACTGCCGCGAAGAAACAATCAGGTTTTGTTTTCCCGGTGAGTCAGTTATTGTTGTGCAGGGGGACAGTGGTGCCGCCTCTCACAGCTTGAATTCAGCCTATTCGCTAGTCGACTTTTGAGGAGAGGATGTTGAGGATTCTTGGCTTTCATTCGTGATACCGGAGCCACAGTGGGTTTGTTGGACCGGGTTTCTATCGTGCGAGAGTTTTCCGACGTTGTTCTAGATGAGCCGGTGGAGCTTAGGGAGCTTAAGGATCAGCTGCAGAGTTGCTTAAGGGGGGACTTGTATGTCTAAGTATTTCGCTTTGGGGAGATCCTATTCTGTTCGTCAAGAGAAGGACGACAGTTGAGGTTGTGTATTGATAGATCGTCAATTGAACCGAGTTATGGTGCGGATAGGTATCATTTACCTCGCATTGACGATTTCTTTTATCAGCTCCAGAGTGCGAGACATTTTCTAAGTTTGTTTGGGATCAGGTCATCATTGTTGTGGGTTCGGAGTGATGACATTTCGAAGACCGCTTTTATGCGCGCTATGAGATTTATGAGTTTTTGGTGGTGTCGTTGGACTCACTAATGCCCTAGCAGCATTCGTGGATATGATGAACCAGATTTCTTCAGGCCGTTCCTCGACCAGTTTACTGTTGTGTCATTGATGACATTCTGGTCTATTCCAAGAGTCGTGAGGAACGTGAGCAGCACTTGAGGATTTGTTTTGCAGACATGGGGAGAGTACCAGCTGTTTGCTAAATTCTCGGAGTATTCCTTCAGGCTTGATTGTGTTGACTCCTAGGTCTTGTAGTTACGGGAGACAGTTTTCGTATGGACCCGAGAAAGATCGAGGCCGTACAGCTTTGGCCCAGACTTGTGTACGGGACGGAGGTCCGAAGATTTTTGGGCCTAGCAGGTTTTTACCGCTATTTCGTGAAGGATTGCTTGTGTATCGCTGCACCGTTGACTGGACTGACCGGAAAGGAGGTTCCTTTTCTTTGGACTGAGGCATGCGTGCGGAGTTTTCAGCAGTTGAATACTCGGTTGACGACTGCACCAGTTCTTTCTTTGCTTTTGGATCGGGCGACCTTGTTGTTTACTGTGATTTTTCGCGAGTGGGGCTCGATTGTGTATTGATGTGACACTATAGAGTTATCGCTTTTGCTTCCCGACAGTTGGGGGAAGTACGAGCAGGATATCCCACTCATGATCTGGAGATGGCCGCGGTGGTCGTGCGTTGAAGATTTAGAGACACTACTTGTGTGGAGAGTCATGTCAGATTTTCACGGACCACCAGAGCTTAATGTACATCTTCCTGCAGTGGGTTTTGATTGATGAGACAGCGCCATTGGATGGAGCTTGTTAAGGATTGTGTTTGTGAGATCCTCGTTACCCATGGCAAGGCGATTGTGGTAACTGATGTTGGAGTCGTAGGCCCGGGGGTAGCTTATTCCAGTTTTGCACAGTTCAGAGACAGTTTTCTGCAGATTTACAGTTCTTATGCGATCGTTGAGTACAGCTTAAGTTCGCCTCTACTGAGGGGACATCTTGCTCCTGTCCGCGCCCGTTCATTTTTCCTTAATAGTTTTCGCGAGGCACGGCCCGCCGATGCTCGTTTATCAGAGATTCTTGAGCATACTCGGCTGGGTAAAAATTTGGAGTCCTTGATTTGTGACCAGGGTGTGCTACGTTTAGGGACGCGTTTGTGTGTACCTGATACTGATGGGTAGAATCGCGAAATCCTAGAGCAAGCACATTAGTCAGCTTTCTGTGTACATTCAAGTTCCACCAATATGTGACGTGACTTGTGAGATAATTATGGGTGGGTAGGGATGAAGAGTGAAGTTTCGGATTTCGTTTCGAGGTGTCTGTCTTGTTGTGAGCTAAGGTTGAGCATTTGAGATTGGCTGGAGAGTTGCAACCTTTAACCGTTCTGGAGTGGGAATGGGAGCAGATCTCCATGAATTTTGTTGTGGTGTCTACCCAATTCTAGGCAGGGTGTGACTCTATTTGGGTGTTTGTTGTCCGGTTATGCTCAGTTTGCTCGGTTGTTCTTCGTTAAGTTTGTGTGTTGCACGGAGTTCCTTCATGTGTTGTATCCAACAGAGGCACCCTATTCGTTTGCCATCTCTGGCAGAAGCTTCAGGAAGCCTTGGGTACTGGTTGAGCTTTAGCTCCGCTTTTCCATCCGCAGGACGACGGTTTATGAGAGCGGGCTATACAGACTCTAAAGGATATGCTTGTGCGTACGTACTAATTATTTGTTGGCTGTTGGGATCGTCATTTGCCATTATTAGGGTTCTCCTTCGATAGTTGTTATCAGGAGACATTCCAATTGGCAACCTTTATGCCTTGTTTGGTAGGTGGTGTCGATCGCCATTCTGTTTTTCTGACTCCGCGTGAGTAGGATTTTTGGACCCCAGCTAGTCGAGGGGCTTCGGAGATGATCCAGTTGATTCAGGTCAGGATGAGAGCAGCCCAGTGCAGATAGAGGTCTTATGCCGACCGTGGTGGTCACAGACTTGAGTTCGCAGTGGGAGATCATGTATTCCTACGTATTTTTCGATGAATGACGTGTTGAGTTTTGGGAAGCTTGTCCCAGATTGTTGGTCCTTTGAGATCCTCGAGCGAGTTAGTTCCGTTGCCTATAATTTGGCACTTCCACCCAGATTTTTGAGTATTCATCCCGTATTTCTAGTGTTGATACTTTGCAAATACCTTCATGACCTTTCTCACATGATTCAGCATCAGACCATTTAGCTCGGACGCGATCTTTCGTTCACCGACAGCCGATAGTGTTAGGTGATCGGCAGGTGGAGAAACTTCGGTCAAGGGTCTTGCCATCTGTGGAGGGTTTTCTTGAGCGTAGCCGTATAGTGAGGAGATCAATTGGAAGGCCGCGAGTGAGATTTGGGAGTTTTTCACTCATCTCTTTGAAGGTATGCATAATAAGAAGTTTAATTCAGGGACGAATTTTCTTTAAGGGGGGAGATTGTAACGCCTAAGATTTCGATTAGTGTTAGTTTAGGTGGTAATGCGGGTTTTTGGTAAAAAGTTTACCAATTTGGGTTCCTCACATTTTATAACATTTAATTAATATTTAATTATTATTTGTTATGGCTTGCACACACGTGTGCATGTTAATGTGAGGGTTTGTTTGTGCTAATCTAGTTTAGCAACCATGACAACTTTATGCTAATCTAATCCTTGTTTAACCTTAACCTAAACCTCTTGATATTTTGAGAGAGATTTTTTCTATGGTTTTGTTTGGATGAGATGTGGCATGGTGAGTCATGCTTGCATTATTGTATGAGTTAATGTAAGGGTGCACTCACCCATTACACTCACCTCTCTCTCTCTTTTCATCTCACTCTCTCTCATTCTCTCTCACTTCATCTCTTATCATTTCTTTCTCATTCCCTCAACCCTCAACTGAACACTTATGATTCCCTTCACAAATCTTCACTAATCCATCACTAAACTTCACAAAATCTCACAAAAATCACATCTTTAGACTTGTTTTGCCTCTTGGATGCCTTGGAGCTTGGAAAGCTAGGATCTTTGAGCTTGTGGGAGTAGGTAATGATCTCTTTCTGATTAATTAAGTCTTTTTAGTGTTGCGTAGCTTATTCGTTTCAGTTTAGATCGCGTATTGTATCGTTTCATGAAAATATCGTATTTTCCAGTGTAGTTATGGGTCTCGGATGATCTGCTATCAAACCAGATATTTGTTGGAAAAGTTCCCATCACAGTGACCTATTGTGGTGACCTAGAACCTACCCTCAAAATACGAGCCCATTCCCTCAAGATATGGCCGCAGATTTAATGGTTCTGGCCACAATTTGCGGCCAGAGTGGGGTGGTTGGTGGTGTATTTTGGAGTAGGGGTCTCTAGTGTAGTATGTGGTCTTGTGGTATGTGCAACTTTTACAAACTGTTTGTGTAGCAAAATCTGGGATCACTTGTTTGTTTTCTAGTGTTTCGTTTACGCGCGTTACGTTATCTGATACGGTTCGTGTTCTCTGTAGCTGTTGCTCTGAGTTGGTTTCGTTATGTCGCTATGCACGTTAGCCACTAGACGAACACTTAGAGAGTTTGTTTAGAGTTGTCACTGTAAGTCCACGTTGCCCACCCCGGTGCTTACGGGGAGGCGGAAAACGGAATAAAAATCGAATTTTTATGAGCTTAGGCAACATGGACTAGACAAAGAAGGATCTTTGCTAAACAAAAACAAGCTAAAGCTAACTAGAAAATAGCTAAGTGCTAGAAAGGTTATACCTTGGGCTTTATGTCCTTCTCTCCTTGCTCCTTAGAGTAGTAGAAAGAGGTCACCTTTGTCGTCTTCTCCCGTCAAAGAAAGATCCACCCGAAAGCCTCAACCTTTGGCTTCAACTCCAAGCTAGAAGTAACTAGGGTGCAAGAAGTGCTAACCCTAGATAAGAGTAGAGATTATCAAGAGAGGGTTTTTCTCAAGCTCAAGTGTTTCTCAACACATGAGAGGGGAGAGCTTGAGGGAGAGGAAGAACAAGAGAGAGAATGTGAATGATAGAATGAGAATAATATGAACCATTCTCACTTATATGTGTATATTATTTTAATTAGATAATTAGCTAGATAATTGTCATGGTTAATCATGACATGACCATTATCATTTCAATTTGCAAGGATTAAAAAGCATCTTCCAAAAGAAATGATGATGGTCAAAGTGTCAACCATGGTCAACAAGTCAAAGAAGTCAAATGGTCAACAACCATAACCATGCACAATTATAAAACTAATATTAATTAACAATAATACACACATGAGCATTAGGGTTAATAAAATGACAATAGTCATTAACCCTAATCAAAGTCCTCTCCCTCTGTCTCAAGCAACTGTGCATACGCACCTGTATTCGTGATCCAAGGAACACGAATACAATGAGAAAAACCAATCCCAAATCATATACTAGGATCCGGCTTAAACCAAAGCCCGCTAGTATAAGCTGTCCGGACAGCGAACGTGCACAAGTGCGCGGATGTGAACGAACCCTGTCGCAAAACCATGCGACCTCTACTCATTTTGCCTGAAGGCGAATAGCTCTCTGTGTGGGACTCTAAAGACTCGACACTACGCTGGCAGTGGGTTTAACCACAGACCGCAAGCGGCACTAGCTGTACGTAACGGTCCCTAGATAAATGTCGATAAGAAGACTGACGAGGTGAACCCCATCTGAACTCCCACTGAGCCTGTATGTGACAATCTCCGTACAGTTCGGTCTGTTCGTCTGATACATCACATGGCGGGCCTAGGGGGCGGTGAACGTCAGTCCCCTAATAGTGGTACAAGTCATGTCGGAGTGTACCCCAGAACACCCTGAGATAACACTGGAAACCAACCAGTATATCTTGCTTGCCCTGGCCAGGGACTACTCGTGTAATGGCTCTCCTGGACACAGCGCGATATCAACCCCCAATACCGGGAGAGACGAATCCTGTCTAACCGTCACTGCCTCCAAGTGCTTCGGGACTGCACCCAAAAACTACCTGTTTGCACGACTCCTTTGAGCCGTGGTAGGGTAGTAATCAAAGTGCAGTGGGAACACACTCGAGGAGAAGTGACAGTGTCAAGTCAACGGACTAAGCTGTACTCATGTCACCTGGGAACTGATAACTGACGATAGGTATAATACCAACCAACAGTCCCCGACGAGTCCTGTCCAGTGTACTCGTAACCTAACGAGAACCCGTATACTATCTCAAGTACGACGTACTGACGGCTGTGGGACAGACCGTCTCCCACACTGGGATGAGAAGCGCATACGCTAGTCTACTCCGGAGTATCGATGCCCTGTCTCGATAGTCCAACGACCAGGGACCTGTATAAGGATGTGCTTATAGATTACCTAGCTCCCACGAGTGCGAGCGCCATCACAACGCTGGTAATCAAGCAAAGATCCTAAGGGCTCTACTAATATGTATATCAGCGATATGCTAAAAGAAACACATGCACATATTGATGTAGAGACAAACCAAGTAGCATACTACCATTTCGAGCAAGATTGTATATACAACTGTGAATATCCCAAGCTTCCATCAAGTAATATACAAATTAGTATGATACAGTAATGGCCTCTAGGGCATATACACTAACAATCTCCCACTTGCACTAAGGCCATGTACTGGCGTATCGAAGACCTATCATCTCGATCAGCCGCTCGAACTGAGTCTGGGGCAAGGCCTTGGTGAATGGATCTGCTGTGTTATCTTCTGAAGCAACCCTCCGGACCTCGATCTCCTGGCGATCCACGATCTCCCTGATCAGGTGATACCGCCTTAAGATGTGTCTGGATTTCTGATGGGACCTGGGTTCCTTCGCTAAAGCTATAGCCACGTTGTTGTCACAATACAGAGGTATTGGGTCAATAATGGACGGAACCACCTGAAGTTCTTTCAAGAACTTCCTCATCCAGACAGCTTCTTTTGCGGCATCAGATGCAGCGATCTATTCCGCTTCCATAGTCGAGTCCGCAACGGTTTCCTGTTTGGAACTCTTCCAACACACTGCCCCTCCATTGAGGGTGAAGACAAAACCCGACATGGACTTGGAATCATCCTTGTCACTTTGGAAGCTGGAGTCAGCAAAGGCCTCAATCTACAGGTCTTTTCCGCCATACACCAAGAACATCTCCTTAGTCCTTCTAAGGTACTTGAGAATGTTCTTTACTGCTATCCAATGTTTCTCCCCAGGGTTTGACTGATACCTGCTTACCACACTCAGTGCATAAGCCACATCCGGTCTGGTACACAACATCGCATACATTATAGAGCCTACCGCAGAAGCGTAGGGTATAATAGACATGTGATCCCTCTCCAAATCAGTCTTGGGAGACATCTCTTTGGAGAGGGTGATCCCGTGACAAGCCGGTAGATTACCGCGCTTGGAATCTTCCATACTGAATCTCTTCAGTATGGTGTCGATGTACCTGGACTGTGAAAGTCCTAATATCCTCTTGGATCTGTCACGGTAGATCCGGATACCCAGAATGTATGAGGCATCACCCAGGTCTTTCATGGAGAACCTGTGTGACAAGAACCCCTTGACAGATTGTAGCATAAGAATGTCATTTCCTATTAAGAGAATGTCATCCACGTATAAAACAAGGAATACTACAGTTCTCGCTACAAATCTACAATAGATGCATGGTTCATCTGGATTTTTGATAAAGCCAAATTCCTTGACCGTCTCATCAAAACAGATGTTCCAACTCCGCGATGCCTGCTTTAGTCCATAAATGGACTTGAGTAACTTGCACACCTTTCCGCTGCTCCCACTCTGAATGAAACCCTCTGGCTGGTCCATATAGACACACTCCTCTAAATGACCATTTAGAAAAGCTGTCTTTACGTCCATCTGCCAAATCTCATAATCGTGGAAGGCAGCAATGGCAAGAAGGATCCAAATGGATTTCAGCATAGCTACTGGAGAAAAGGTTTCGTCATAGTCCAAACCAGGTCGCTGACGAAAACCCTTTGCTACCAGTCTAGCTTTATAGGTCTCAACCTGTCCATCTACACCAATCTTCCTTTTGAAGATCCACTTGCATCCTACGGGTTTTACCCCATTTGGAGCAATGTCCAACGTCCATACTTTGTTGGTGTACATGGACTCCATCTCGGTCCGCATTGCATCCAGCCATTTTACCGAGTCGACGCTCTAAATGGCTTGCTGGAAGCTAGTAGGCTCATCACAGTCTATGATGCAATCCTCTCTATCCCCTTCAATGAGAAAACCATAGTATCTCTCGGGCGGATGAGACTGCCTACTACTCCTGCGGAGTGGCGTGGGAATGTCCTGATCTTTCGAACCCTCTGGTTCAACCAAGCTTTCAGTAATAGCTCGTGGTTCTGGAATTTCTTCCAGTTCTATTGCACTCCCACTTAATTCTTTTTCTATGAACTGGTGTTCTAGAAAGTGGGCATGGCGAGAAACAAGTACTTTTTGCTCCTCTTCGCAATAAAAGTAATATCCCTTGGAGTTCTTTGGATATCCCACAAACTTGCACTGTACTGAGCGTGCCTCGAGCTTGTCCGCATGCTGCTTTTTTATAAAAGCTGGACATCCCCATGTCTTGATGTGATTAAGATGGGGTCTCTTCCCACACCACATCTGATATGGTGTAGTAGGCACAGTCTTAGTTGGAACTCGGTTCAAAAGGTATGCAGCTGATTCTAGCGCATATCCCCAGAACGATCGCGGCAACTCAACTTTACTCATCATGGACCGCACCATATCCAATAGGGTTCGGTTCCGTCTCTCCGATACACCGTTATGTTGCGGAGTGTATGGAGGAGTAAGCTGAGAGAGAATTCCATTCTCTTTTAAGTAACCCAGGAACTCGGCACTCAAGTATTCACCACCTCGATCAGATCTCAGTGCCTTGATACTTTTGCCTGTTTGTTTTTCTACTTCATTCTTATATTCCTGGAATTTTTCAAAAGCCTCGGATTTATGTTTCATTAAGAAAACATAACCGTACCTTGAAAAGTCATCCGTAAAAGTAATGAAGTAAGAATAACCGCTTCGCGCATGTGTAGACATTGGACCGCACATGTCGCTGTGTACGATTCCCAAGAGCTCGCTCGCTCTTACTCCGTGTCCAGTGAACGGAGACTTTGTCATCTTTCCTTTGAGACAGGATTGACAAGTGGCATACGATTGATATTCGAACGGATCCAAATATCCTTCTGTATGTAACTTCGTCAACCTTCTCTCATTGATGTGACCCAGTCTACAATGCCATAAGAAAGTTTTATTGATTTCTGGAGACTTTCTTTTGTGTGTATTCTGGACATTGAAAATCTGTGGTTGGTTTAATACGTATATACCGTTGTTCAATGTACCTGACCCAATCAAAACCTGATTAAGGTGAATGTTCACTACATTACTTACAAATGAAAATTCATAACCTTCTTTAGATAATAAAGATACAGAAATGATATTACAGGTTGCATTTGGTACATAATAACAACTACGCAAAACCAAAAAATGTCCATCCGACAATCCCAGGTGATAGTCCCCCACGGCCTCAGCATCCATGCTAGCACCGTTTGCAACTCTGAGGGTCATGTCACCTGCCTTCAAAACTCTACGCTTTCTCAACGCCTGCAAAGAATTACAGATATGAGATCCTGATCCGGTATCCAATACCCATGATGTAGAGTTTATTGATAGACAGTTTTCAATAACATACACACCTGAAGCTGAAGCTGCAACTCGCTTCAAATCCTGTGTTCTGGCTTTCCAAGCCTTGCAATCCTATTTCCAGTGACCACTTTTGTGACAATAGAAGCATTCTTCCTTCCCCACCAGCTTTCCCGCTATCTTTGTTGCTTTTCCTTTTCCCTTCGTATCCACTTTACGGACACCGCCTCTTGGTTTGGCGGGGGCTTTCTTCTTCTTACCCTTGGCTTTCGCCCTGGATCTAGAAGAGGAAGATCCTCCTACAAACAAAGTGGATGTCTCCCTACCTTTCTGTAGGGTGCCCTCAGCACTCCTCAACATGTTCAGAAGTTCGGAAAGTTCAACTTCCTTTCCTTGCATGTTGAAGTTAAGAATAAACTGGGTGTAAGTGGAAGGAAGGGACTGGAGAATCAAATCAGTATAGAGTACATTCTCCAACGTGGTCCCAAGGTCCGCGAGCTCCTCAATATAGCCAATCATCTTAAGCACGTGTTCCGCTACCGATGATTCGACGGCCAACCTTGCCGAAAACAACTTCTTCGACACTTCGTATCTGGCGATACGAGACTGCCCTCCATACAGTTCTTTTGTATGAAGAAATATGGACTCTAGGTCCATATTCTCGTGCCTCCTCTGATGTTCGTTGTCCATCGAGGCTAGTACGAGGCATTTGGCCTTCGTGCAATCTATTTCCCAGGTCTTATAGATTTCCCTATCTACGACACTGGTTTTGGGACCTGGGACAGGGGGAGCTTTGGTGGTAAGGACATACCCCAACTTGTCGTAAGTGATTGCCATCTTGACATTCCTGAGCCAATCTTTGTAGTTTGGCCCTGTCAATATGTTTTTATCTAGTAATAACTTAAGTCCGGTCATCTTGAATGGTCGCTGCAATTAGGAGAGAGAAAAGAAACACTTTAGCATGATGCTCTTGCAAGTTTAGAGTGGTTTTTAGTTTGTCTAAACTAGATGGCTCCCACTGTCTCTCGAATCCCTTCTCAAACCGTAAAGAAAGGATTAGTCAGGATCACTCTCACCGTACAATACTTGCTTAACCGTTCAGCCAGACCAGTGTCGGTACTTCGAGGGAGGTTTTCCAACGCTTTCGCGAAGTTCCTTAATTAAGTAACCTCTTTTCCCTGTGGGCGTAGCCCCGCTAACACCTTTCTAGACACCTACTAAGTTTATAGCATTGATCGTTAAGTGAGAGTTTTCCCGAGGAGTAGCATATACTCACAGTAGGATCGGGATCCAAATATCATCGCGTGATAAAACCAAAGGAATCCTATCAGAATTATCACACTCCAAATGGTATGCAGTGCTAGCAAGTTTCAGTACTTATGAAACTCCCGATGTGGATTTTTGCCCCATGCTCTTATGATCTTGACTTTGGCCAAAATATCATAAGTCACATGTCAAGTTCTACCCGTCATTCTCCTGGTTAATTTGGACCCACCCGTACCTACCCTTGACTTTGGCCAAAATGGCAGCACGACTGTCCCAAACCAACGCATCTATCTATGCTGCACATGAATACCCAATAGCTACCAATCACTATGCCTTGACTTTGGCCAAAATACATAGCTTGAATACTTTTTGACCATTCATGTGGAATGACAGAGGGCTACGGATGGTTTTGGCGAAACCGTGAACGTAGTGAACTTGATATAATCGATGGAACGAGATAGTTTTTAAAAGGAGTGGTTCAAGCTCCGCGTTTAAAAGTTTAGTTTTGAAAAGAACCGAGTAGTTTTCAAAGTGTTCCAATCGACTTTTACTTGGTTTATTTTCTTGCATTAGTTCTTTTAATGCGTCCCATCATTTAATCCTACCATTGCAGAAAACAACCAAAATATGACGTACGCTTATGCCATTCGCATTCGCCACGGGGCCCCGTCATCACCCGTTAGGTTACTTAACTAACGACAAAGCGGGGGCTGGGCTAGCGCGGCTGTAAAACATAAGCAACGCCTAAATAGTTATCATATATAAATATATAGCAATGATAGACATTACAGATCACAGATGAATACATTAGATATACTAGGAATCCGCAATCCGTTCGAGCCTGCAACGAAAAGCGGATTACACGGTCGCGGTGAATAGCCAAATACCCCACCCAAGACCCCTACGGGTGCGGCAAACTACCCGCCAAGTACCCGAAGCGAAGCAACCTCCCTCAACACCGTGAGTAGGCCACTCGGCACTTCGAGATACCCGGTAGCTTGTGCACCCCCTCCATGGGTCTATCCTAGGAGCAAAAACAGTAAAAAGAATTATACAATGACGGCTACAACCCCGACCCGGTTGTGCGGCCAAACAAATAATAATATTACATCAATTTACATATTACAATGAATGAAAGATAAAACAACACTCATCTCACATCCACCCCGGCTATTCACCCACGACAATCCAACCCATTCATATACACATACCAATATCAAACATAGATCATAGAGATGTATAACCCCGACTAATCGACATATAGCGATTAGCCGACGTTCAATACATACAAACATCACAAATATAACCCTTATAGTCAAAGTGTAGTGAAGTTCGGAAAAAAAATACGGATTTATAGGCCCCCAAAAATAAATTTCTATTCTGGAAAATCTGGGCACATATAAACCATCTCAAAAATCCCAAAACCAAGTCATAAGAAAACTGCACCAAACTCGACTCAGTGAAGAGTCAAAACGGCGGCGGTTCCGCGGCAATAGCTTGCTATTGCCGCTGAACCGCGGCGGTTTAGACGACTCACTGGACCGGGTTTGTTGTGTTTCTTAAGAAAACCCTGAGATGATTTTTGGAGTATGACAAATTTTATTTCGAGCAGAAAAAATTTTAACAGAAACTTAGGGTTTTGAAAACTCGGTTTTTCGATTTTTCCGTTTCGAACTTCGATACACTTCACTACCTAGTTAGTTTATATTTAGTTAGGCTCTGATACCACTGTAAGTCCACGTTGCCCACCCTGGTGCTTACGGGGAGGCGGAAAACGGAATAAAAATCGAATTTTTATGAGCTTAGGCAACATGGACTAGATAAAGAAGGATCTTTGCTAAACAAAAACAAGCTAAAGCTAGCTAAGTGGTAGAAAGGTTATACCTTGGGCTTTATGTCCTTCTCTCCTTGCTCCTTGGAGTAGTGGAAAGAGATCACCTTTGTCGTCTTCTCCTGTCAAAGAAAGATCCACCCGAAAGCGTCAACCTTTGGCTTTAACTCCAAGCTAGAAGTAACTAGGGTGCAAGAAGTGCTAATCCTTGAACCCTAGATGAGAGTAGAGATTATCAAGGGAGGGTTTTTCTCAAGCTCAAGTGTTTCTCAACACATGAGAGGGGAGAGCTTGAGGGAGAGGAAGAACAAGAGAGAGAATGTGAATGATAGAATGAGAATAATATGAACCATTCTCACTTATATGTGTATATTATTTTAATTAGATAATTAGCTAGATAATTGTCATGGTTAATCATGACATGACCATTATCATTTCAATTTGCAAGGATCAAAAAGAATCTTCCAAAAGAAATGATGATGGTCAAAGTGTCAACCTTAGTCAACAAGTCAAAGAAGTCAAATGGTCAACAACCATAACCATGCACAATTATAAAACTAATATCAATTAACAATAATACACACATTAGCATTAGGGTTAATAAAATGACAATAGTCATTAACCCTAATCAAAGTCCTCTCCCTCTGTCTCAAGCAACTGTGCATACGCACCTGTATTCGTGATCCGAGGAACACGAATACAATGAGAAAAACCAATCCCAAATCATATACTAGGATCCGGCTTAAACCAAAGCCCGCTAGTATAAGCTGTCCGGACAGCAAACGTGCACAAGTGCGCGGATGTGAACGAACCCTGTCGCAAAACCATGCGACCTCTACTCATTTTGCCTGAAGGCGAATAGCTCTCTGTGTGGGACTCTAAAAACTCGACACTACGCTGGCAGTGGGTTTAACCACAGACCGCAAGCGGCACTAGCTGTACGTAACGGTCCCCAGGTAGATGTCGATAAGAAGACTGACGAGGTGAACCCCATCTGAACTCCTACTGAGCCTGTATGTGACAATCTCCGTACAGTCCGGTCTGTTCGTCTGATACATCGCATGGCGGGCCTAGGGGCGGTGAACATCAGTCCCCTAATAGCGGTACAAGTCGTGTCGGAGTGTAGCCCAGAACACCCAGAGATAACACTGGAAACCTACCAGTATATCTCGCTTGCCCTGGCCAGGGACTACTCGTGTAATGGCTCTCCTGGACACAGCGCGATGTCAACCCCCAATACCGGGAGAGACGAATCCTGTCTAATCGTCACTGCCTCCATGTGCTTCGGGACTGCACCCAAAAACTACCTGTTTGCATGACTCCTTTGAGCTGTGGTAGGGTAGTAATCAAAGTGCAGTGGGAACACACTCGAGGCGAAGTGACAGTGTCAAGTCAACGGACTAAGCTGTACTCATGTCACCTGGGAACTGATAACTGACGATAGGTATAATACCAACCTACAGTCCCCGACGAGTCATGTCCAGTGTACTCGTAACCTAACGAGCACCCGTATACTATCTCAAGTACGACGTACTGACGGCTGTGGGACAGACCGTCTCCCACACTGGGATGAGAAGCGCATACGCTAGTCTACTCCGGAGTATCGATGCCCTGTCTCGATAGTCCAACGACCAGGGACCTGTATAAGGATGTGCTTATAGATTACCCAGCTCCCACGAGTGCGAGCGCCATCACAACGCTGGTAATCAAGCAAAGGTCCTAAGGGCTCTACTAATATGTATATCAGCGATATGCTAAAAGAAACACATGAACATATTGAAGTAGAGATAAACCAAGTAGCATACTACCATTTCGATCAAGATTGTATATACAACTGTGAATATCCCAAGCTTCCATCAAGTAATATACAAATTAGTATGATACAGTAATGGCCTCTAGGGCATATACACTAACAGTCACGTCGGACAAACGTAGTTTGTACGTGTTATTGGTCGTTTGGTAATATACATACTTGTTATATTGTTCTTTGTTTTAGGTTCGCAGGCGGGGACTTCGGACGCTGCAAAGAAGGGGAAACAGGTGGTTGGCTTTACTTAGCCAGGAGCGTTGGTGAGTAGATTTAACATCTATAGGGGAATATCCCGCATGGCGTTATGCGTCTGGGCTAGATTAAATGACTTGACCATTAGTTAGAAGTATATGGACTTTATTGTGCATATGTACCTTGGTTGCTTATCTCTTTTCTTATTTTTATATGAACTTAGTATTAATGAGACACAACACCATTATTGACGGTTCATGCTTCACGAGCACTATTTGTATGCTACACACACACCGTCGATAATTGCCATGACACGCACAACACCTATACATATGTGATATTGTATTGTTTAAGGATATTGAAACATGATCCTTATTTTCCTTCGTGCATATGACATATAGCATACCTGTATACCTGCATGCTTACACATATGTCTTGACATGCTTACATGCTAGTTACCCATATACCTATATGGTATTATACCATTAGTGATAGGTATATACACATATGAAACATGGCTACATGTACATCTTGCATACATACTTACACTTATTCCTGGAGGGTATTACATCATTACTGATAGGTAGATACATATACCTTACTATACCTACATGTTTACACATATATCTGGCTATAGCTACATGTTCACCTTTATTTGATATTATATGGACTTGGAGAAATTAGGAACCGCATGATATATATATTAACTCGTTACAATTAAATAAGGGCTTTTCCTTTATATGCTCACATTTCAGTTTTATGTTGCATATATTATATTCATGGATTTTCGCATTGAGATATGGATTTTTCATGATGTTTTCTGGATTTGAGGACCGTGGTAGTTTCATGAAATTATGCATTATTTGAAAAACCCGGTTTCTCTTGATATGATATTTCAGCAGGCACCATGAAATTTCTCGGTTCTGATATATACCCCTTGCGATGAGGCATCGTGGGCCGTGTGCGGGTACATGGTGGGGCCCGGAGGTAGCCCGGGGAAAGAAAGGTATGTCGATGGACCACGCCGATGAGCCTGACAGGGGAATCATACCTACCGGTGACAGTATTTAGACTCGGCGGTTATCGTGGGGATACCGATCGGAGTTATGTACGTATGGATATGTCGAATTGCGAGGGTCGAAGATGGGCACTCGGGTATTCGAGATAGCGTATGATACGTACCTATCAGGGCCAGTAATGGTGACAGCACCTGATAGATCAGTATTTATGTGTCAATACTAGACACTTGTTTTCATGATATTTTTACTCCTAAGTATATATAACAGTGGAATGGGACGCTGTTATATATATATATATATATATATATATATATATATATATATATATATATATATATATATATATATATATATATATATTAGTGGAAGGAGACGCTAATATATATGTATACATATCAAATATATATATATATATATATATATATATATATATATATATCACCATAATGATTCATGCAAATATACTTATTCATTTCATGAGACTTGCTTGATTGGATACAGGATATATGAGATTTACTTGATATTGGATACAGGATATATTAGATTTACTTGGTATTGGACACTCAGGATATATGAGACTTGCAGAATATGAGAGCCAATTTGGGGGCTGATTTGAGAAAATTTGGGATTTTGATTGTCTTGATGGACTTTGGTGCTGCCACGAGGTCAGGATTCCGTAAGGATGACGTGTTTTATCCCATACTCCACAGTTATTTTACATTTATTGATTCATGTATTAGTTGTACCTAATAGAGTACATTTCATGACTGTTTCATATACATCTCGTCATATTATTGATTCATGTATTAGTTGTACCTGCTAGAGTACCTTTCATGACTGTTGACTACATATGACCATTTATTGCTATTAGTTTGCATGTGAAAGATTCGCGCAGTACGTGCATACTTGCGATTACCTGCATATGTTATTTGCTATTCACGAGTTGGCAACTCACCCCCGTTGTGCCATAGGGTTTGCCGGTTGTTCCTCAGAGTAGTCGAGGCAGGGCTTTCATCTATCATATCATCTTTTGCAGCGGATACCGCTATGGCTGACTGTGTGCAGTTTTGCTATAGGTGGGTTTTGCGGTTATCCGATGTTTATCATTGTATATTCGTTGTATCATGTACTCTCCATCTACCACTTTCATGTATGACTTAGAGACTTAATGTGAGGACGATATTGTATAGTATTTTGTTGCTTGGAGGTCTTTTATGCAGTTTTATTCATATCGTCTTTTATTTCTTCGCTACGGCGTCGTATATCTGTTGTGGTGGTTGTTTTCCGCCTTTGGGCGTGTATTTGCTCCCGTTTGGGGATGCTTTACTTATATTTTTGTTGTACCCATTTTTTGGGTTAGTTTTTACAAAGGAGGTGCTGCCGAAATTTTTAAAGGAAATAAAGTTGGACTTTAAAGAATTTGATTTGAGATTTCAAAAGTTTTGAAAATGCTATTATCAATTACTACTTTTGATGGTTTAGATTGCTGGGTTTTCGGCTTACTTAAATTGTGTTACGCCTGTAGATGTTGCGTAGTTTATGGGCCGTCACGTACCAATTTCGGGTCGTGATAGATGGAATCCACTCTAGTTACCACACTCCAGAAGGTATGAAACACTAGCAAGTTTCTTGTATATTTGAATCTCCCGATGTGGTTTTTGCCCCTAGGACCCAAGTGATCTTGACTAAAGATCAAAATGTCAAAAGGTCCCAGTCAAGTTCTACCCGTCATTATCTTGATTGCATTAGACCCACCCATACGAGCCTTGACTAAAGATCAAAATGATCGCACGACTGTCCTAACCAATCGCATTATCATGCAACAGAAAAGCACTACATAGCTACCGAACACTGCGTCTCGACTTAAGATCGAAATGCGTAGCATGAATACTAAGCACTACCAATCCGAAATGACGGAGGGCTACGGTTGGGTTTTTGGCGAAAAACCCTTTAACGTAGTGAACTTGATATCATTAAAGGAACCTGAGTAGTTTTGAAAAGGAGTGGTTTGGGCTCCGCTTTTGAAAACTTCTGGTTTTGAAGAAAACCGATGTAACGTTTTTTTAAAAAAAATCGTTTAGGAGAATTTTATGATATTCGGTAATATAACTTATGTGTTCCGCAAAAACCAAGATATAATTATTTTTCAACATAGACTTAATTATATCTATTTTAGCTATCTAATTGGTAGTATTTGGTATTTAATCGGTCACTTATAAATTGTTAGTTTACTTAAATATTTTTCCTTAATTAATTATTTTAATATTATTTTAAGCTTTCACTTATACATTTAATTAGTGTAAATTACAAATAATAATGGGTTAATTACACAAATGTGAACCATGACAACCTAGAACCTAGTTTGTAACATGTTCTCTTTTTCTCATTTTGTTTTCCATGGTTTTAGAAAATTCTAGGGTTATAGAAAAGAAAATTAAAAAGAAAATAGTAAACAAAGAAGTATGGGTTTAAATACTTGTGGTATGGGGGTTTTTTTTACTTAGAAATTTCCACACACACCCCCACACCTAGTGCTGGCCGAAATCTGCACAGCCCCCCCCCCCTCCTTCAACTTCACTTCATCTCATCTAAAATAAAAATAAAAAATAAAATGAAAAGAATAAAGAAAAGAAGTAGGAGTGTTGACTTGAGTTTGGGGAAAGATATTTCTACTCACACCTCACACTCTCTTTCCCCTCACTTTGGCTGAGCCTCATCCAGCAGCTCCCCCATTTCATCACCTCTTTTCTCTTCAAAAAATTCTCCATTTTTGCCTCAAAAATCAATATAAAACCTCACTAATTCCTAATTAAACCCTTACCCATTTTTCTTTGGCCAAATCTAAGCTTGGATCTTGAAGCTAGTAGCATTTTGGGGAGGCTAAGTTGCATGTTAGATCTTCAAAATTGTTGAGGTATAACCTTACTCAAATGGTTACTTTGTTCATGCTTGTTATAATTTCATTTTAAATTAAGTGTTATTTTGGTTTAATTGGAAGTTAGAATTTTAAAGAAGGGGATTTGAAGTAAATCTAGGGGTTTTATCACTTGATCATGGTTACAAGGTGTAGTTTAATATCTTAAGGCATGCAAAACCTAATCTAATTGCTAAATTGCTAATTGTTTCATTTAATTTGTCCTAATTATATTTTCTTGCAAACTAATTTTTGTGATTAGTGTAATTAGGTGAGAGAAAAATTTAGTTAGGGTTTGTGTGGATTAATTAAGTTATTAAGTGATTATTGTGGCCACTAGTTTTGTTAAAACATCAAGATTTGAACTAAAATGGTAAATTGATGCTTACTAGGTTTTTAGAATAAATCGATTTTAGTTAAGTTTGAGGTTTTGATGATTTACAACCTATTTCATATAATTTTTAGTGTGTTGTAAATGCACGATTGGTGCGATTAGGTTCTAGGTCAGGGGATTGCTACGTATAGCGACCTTAGTTGTGGTTTGTGGCGTTGTCGCGAGCGCGTTTTGTGCACTAAGTGTGTGCGCGTCTAGTCAGTGCGCGTGGTTGACTTGTATCGTTTGTGTCCACGACTATTTACATCTATTCTCTTATTTACTTGTGTGCATTTCTACGATCAGGTGCAGAGGCGTCAGATGTGGCGCGGAAAAAGTAAGGCGCGAAGCATCCCGGTGAGTAGATGTACACATCTACGGAAGAATCGTCTGGATGGCGCAAGGCGCCCGATAGTCAGGATTACTAGTAGTGCTTGTACTTATATGAGTAGTCTCCTAGTCATTCGTCTCATTGCATTGCATCGTCATAATTATATATGATATTATCTCATAGGACACTTGCACCATTACCATTAGTTCATGCCGCACGTGCACTATTCATGCGAACACACACGCCTTTGGTAATTGCTATGCCACGAACACTATAGAACTTGCTTAGAATCGGTATCTGTGCAATTGCATCATATATGATCTGTAGACTTGTACTTGTATATTCATTTCATCAGGATAGATACGTAGGATTGTTAGTCATATATACATACCTCATTACATCATGATTCATGCATAGTTTCTGGTCGTACTTCGCATGGTATATACTACCGTATCATGGACATTTATCATCACCGACATGTTTACATATTGTGATTCTTCTCGAGGATTTCAGTATTTATGAGATTTCTGGATTTTAGGGGAAACCGCAAGAATTTTAGAAACTCGTTATCTTTTAAATTACAAGTTGCGGTTTTTCTCGTAATATGATGATATGGGCCGATCCGGACTGACGGAGCCGAGATAGTTGGCACGGCGAATATCTGTGGGATACCGACCATGGTCGTGATATGATAATATGGGCCGATCCGGACTGACGGAGCCCGAGATAGTTGGCGCGGTGGATATCTGTAGGATACCGGTCGTGGTCGTGATATGATGATATGGGGCGATCCGGACTGATGGAGCCCGAGATAGTTTGGCGCAGCGGATATCTGTAGGATACCGACCATGGTCGTGATATGATGATATGGGCCGATCCGGACTGACGGAGCCCGAGATAGTTGGCGCGGCGGATATCTGTAGGATACCAACCGTAGTCGTGATATGATAATATGGACCGATCCGGACTAACAGAGCCCGGGATATTGAGGATTTTGTGTCGATACTTGACACGGATTTTCTGTTGATTTCACTGATGATATTCCAGTTTTTATTATACAAAAGGTTTTTCTAAGCTAAAAATAAAGATTTTCTCATACCAGACATGTTCAGGTTTCTTGTTTGATTATGCATTCATGTTGCATTCATGCTAGTACATCATATCATATTGATATATGTAGGTTGTGATGCATTTGCGTGCATGCTTACGATATCCTTATTAGATGTTGCTTACTACTCACAAGTTGGCAACTCACCCCCGTTGTGCCACAGTATCTTGCAGGTTCGACCCGTCAGCGCAGTAGCGGTGGGCGTACTTCCTCTTTTATTTCATCGCATCGATTTGCAGCTTTGCTAATAGGTGGGTTGCGAGGATACTTTTGTTACAATCCTACGTATTCATTTAATGAGATGAATATGCAGGTATAAATATATGGATCATATACGATACAAATACACAAATATCTATTCTAAGCAAGTTCTATAGTGTTCGTGATATAGCAATTACCAATGGCGTGTGTGTTCGCATAATTAGTGCACGTATGGCAGGAACCAATGGTAATGGTGCAAGTGTCCTATGAGATGATATCACACATATATATATAATGATGAGATGTAATGAGATGGCTAACTAGGAAACTACGCATATAATGGAAATACTATAAGTAATACTAAACCATCGGGCGCCTCGCGCCATCCAGACGATCCCCCCATAGATGTATACATCTACTCACCGGGACGCCTCGGCTAATCTGATCCGATCTCGGCTTTATCTTTCTGCGCCACATCCGACGGCTCTGCACCCGATCCTAGAATCACACAAGCAATTAAGAAAATAAATGTACGAATAGTCGCGGAACAAACGACACAATTCAATCACGCGCACAACAAGACGCGCACACACTTGGTGCACAAAACGCGCTCGCGACAACGCCACAACTACAACTAGGGTCGCTAAACGTGACAATCCCCAAGCCTAAAACCCACTCACACCAATCGTGCATTCATAACACACTAATTACATTAGGAATTAGATTGTATATCTGTAACGTTTCAAAATAATAAAATATTATTTTTGGGAATTTTTATAATTTAATATTATTTTAATGAATATTTTAATATTCCGGTATAATTAAATACAAATAAATGGAGAAAATTATGGAAAATTCTAAAATAGGGTATTTTATGGAATTATGCCGTTTTTAAGTTTTTATGATTAGTTATGTGCTAATTTAGTGCTAATCACGATTAAAAATCGCTAATCAGATTTTTTGCATTTTTGTGCAAAAATGTGCACATATCTTTTTTCCACACTTGTTACACTTGTTACATGTTTTGGGGTATGGTTGCTTAGGGTTTGCAATGGAGTAAGAAGGAAAAGAGAAAGGAAAAGAAAAAGAAAAGAAAAAGGTAAGTATGATGATGAGAGAGAGAGGGTAGGTATAGGGTCAACCCCTCTTTTTGAACCATCCCTTTTCATTTCCCCATCTCATTTCTCTCTCCCCTTCCCCAAGAGTTGCTGCTGCTCCTGCTCCTCCCTCATCTCTCTCCCCTTCACTCCATAGATCCCTCTCAATTCCCTCACCAAAACCCCATTCCCACTTCACAAAACTTGCTCCCAAGATTACTAGCTACACATTGGACCTAGAAGGAATGGATTTGGAGGACTTTGAGCAACTTAAGAAAATTCTTGAGTTGCCAAAGGAGGTAATTTCTGTACCCATAGTTTAATATTTCAATTCTTATTGCATCCATACTAGTTTCATGTCGACATGGTGTCGTTTGATGGACTTGTGAAACTTCAAGTTAGGGTTTAGGTTAGATCTGAAATCAAAGATGAAATTGAGGATTGTGGTGACCTTAGAACCCCTGGTGGGATGTTATTTTGGACCAGACCTGAGATTTAAACCCAGAATATGGATTTAGTGAATCGATATCGGGGAAAACAGTAAATCTGGGAGTGTATTTAGGAATCTGCTATCACCCCGAGACCCCTAAAATAAAATTGAGTTGACAGTGAGATGTGCAGGCACCCTGGAACCACCACACAAAGACCTAGCCCCTAATTCCTTGTTTGGGCCACAGATTTAATCCCTCTGGACGCAAATTACGGCCAGAGCAGGTTGGAACCCCTTCGTTTTTGTTCTGTAGCCTTTTGCCCTATAAACTTGACCCTGGGTATGTGCAATTTTGACTGATTCCATCTAGGGTAAAACCTGGGTTAGTTTTCATGGGTTGGCGCATGATTTATGACTTGTTTTAGCATGGATTTTGGTGTTTGGTGATTCATTTCTGTCGGGTGGCGTTTGGACGCCAACGACAAGTGGCTATTGATCGTGTTTCCATGCGAGGCTATAGGTTTTTACCTATAGGCGTAGCGTGTGCTATTTTGGTTTTCCGATGTGATTTTCATGTGCTTTAGCATTTGTGATATACTTGTAGGTACCCTACGTGATGTTGAGGCGAAGAAGATGAAAATGGCGACATCGGCATCGGCACACGAGAAGCAAGGTGAGTAGATTCATATCTCCGGGGGAAGTCGGGTGAATGGCGTATAGCACCCCCGCAGTCCGTGGTGATGTATACGAATACGTATACATACATATATTTATTATATGTTGTTTAAGATTATTATTGATGGTAATAATGGATTATTGATGATAAGGATGTATTGGTTTGGTATAGTGCGAAACCCTAGAGTAGTGGTTGCACCCACACATACACGTACACACATACTTGCATACATTCTTTCTTTTACCTGCGCGCATATGGAGGTGTGTATATCTACATATGGGTATGGGACTATGTGTTCATATACGGAATTTGAGGATGATACGTGGGATTGAGATGAGTCGATGCGTTTTGTTTTGAGGTTGTGAGATCGGCGGTATTGACAGAGTTCGTATTCGAGATACGACATGATGACTTAGCGGGTCCTTTGACGAAGTGTTTCATACACGTGCATGCATATATTGATGATGCCGTTGTACTAGGCTTAGGTCAATACCCCAGATTTGGGATGCCGTACGACGGATTTACGTACGAGCTATATATTGATGATTAGATCCGCACTCATGACTCGAGGATGATATATGATATACTGTATCGTACGTGATACTATAGAGGCGGGATCACCGACTATTGTATATATGTATGTATATCGACTCAGATTTAGGTGATTTCCATACTCCTCCCGATTGACTTGGTAGTTGGGTCCGTAGTTCGCATAGTAGGAGTTAGACTAGACCCGAGTCATACCTATTTCAAAACTAACGAATCGGGGATATTTTAAAGATAGGCAAAAGGGATTCTACGGATATTTTCAAACGACACATCTTTTCTTAAAACACCGTAGCCCTTATTTTACCAAAAATACTGATTCGTCTTATTTCAAAAGGCAAAGCTGCATGATATATTTATTGAAGTAGATTCTTCATTGTTGCGTTGATTATTTGATTCCGCATATTCATGCTATTTGCATTGCATTGCTTATGTTTATTGATATATTACAATCATGCTGCTAGGACACCAGCACCATTACCGGTGATGCGTATGTACCACGTACACTTATTTTCCGGCTCACACACATCTTCATCGGTAATTGCCATGTCACTACATAGTAGTATTATTGCATCAGGATATATGACCCTTGTATGTGCATACTATTATTCCATGTTGCATGATATACCGTTATACTTGCACTTCATTTATATGTCACATACATCATGCTTTCTGATTATGCGCATTGAGATATGTTATTTCCATGATATTTCTGGATTTGGGAACCGCGGGTATTTCAAAAGAGAATATGTAATCGTTTTAAAAACCCAGTTACCCTTGATATGATATTTCAGTGTGTCCACCATGTGTTTTCTCGGTGCTGAGAGCGACATGTGAAACCCGATTCGAGGAGGCGGATGAGGCCGATTGCGGGTACATGGTGGACCCGGTATGGTACCCCGGGGCGAGAACGGATTCGCTGTGTAGTAGACGGTGAGCCTGGCAGAGGGACTACTACCTACCGGTGATTGGTTGGACCTGGCAGTTATCCGGAGAATACCGACCAGAGTCGATAGATGGATATGGGCATACTACTGCGGCCGAGGGCCGATTCCGCAGACGGAGCCCGTGGGCTGGTCCGGACTGACGGAGCCCGATATATGAGGATTTACGTGCCGATGCTGGGCACAGTTTTCATGATATTTTCGAGTGTCGATGCTGGACACTCCGGTTCCATGATTTTTAACGTGTCGCGAGGGACACAGGTGGTTTATATCCTCATATTTCCATGCATATGCTGATGGTATTTACATGCATGATGGTTATTGTCATTGGGTGACGAGTGAACGGGATCCACGTACATGCAGATTTGATTACATTGATCATACCTCATATTTATGATATGCTATTACCTGAGGCACTGGCACGAGCACTTGGCACTACACTCATGTATAGAGATTACATTGCCAGTTTAGCATGCTTCATACTTATTCATATTGAGGTTTATATATATATCGTATTGACCTAGGATGGGTCATACATTCGATCTCTTCTTATAGATATTTTCTATTCACGAGTTGGCAACTCACCCCCTTTGTGCTACAGTTCTTGCAGGTTTTGCTGTACAGATTCCATAGCGGCTTTTCTGACACACTGCTTCCATATGGGTGACTTGCTTGGGTAGGTGGGTTCTTTTGTATCAGAACTGCCATTGTACCTGTACTATTCATTGTATCTAGAAATTCCATCAACCAAAACTTGTATATTGTTTCATACTTAGAAAAACTTGTGTTTTATTTCGACCTTAGAGTCGTGCTTGTAGTATTATGGTTTTCTGGCTGTTTTGAGTTCCTTTTTGGGTTTTGATCATCACCCTTTGGCGTTGTATATTATTATTTCTTGCGTGGTTATGACCGTCAATTGACGAAGAGCTAGCTCCCGCTTGGGGATGCCTTTTATCATTTCATATATATTATTCTTGTTGTACCCCGTTCGGGGCCAGTTTTTACAAAGGAAACTCTGTCGAAATTTTCAGAAAAGACTACACATTTTTTAAAAATGCATTTTCGGCTTAGTTATTTGAAAAACTTTGATTTCAAACATGTTTTCTTTACTTATAAAAAACCAGTTCCTTTATTTACTCCTTAAATGGTTTTAGATTTCTGGGCTTTTGGGTTACTTGGATCAGATGGAGTCTTATAGACTTCATAGGATTCAAGGGCCAGTCACGTGCTCTTTCGAGTCGTGACAATATCACCAAAACCTCAACTTTATTTAAATCGATTTATTTCAAAAAAAACTAGTAAGCATCAATTTCCGTTTTTATTCAAAACTTGATATTTTAACAAATCTAGTGGCCAAAATAATCACTTAATATCTTAAATAAGCCACACAAACCCTACCTAAATTTTTATCTCACCAATTTATATTAATCCTAAAAATCTAGTTTGCAAAATTTTCTAATTTGAACAATTTTAAAGTAACAATTTACAATTTAACAACTAGACTAGAATTTCCATAACTTAAGATGTTAACCTACACATTTAAACCATGAGCAAGTAATAAAAACCCTAACTTTAATTTAACCCTTCTCTTGAATTTTTAAAACTTGCAATTTGAACCATTAAAAATACCTAATTAAGTTTATTTAAAGTAATTAACCAACAAATTAACTATAGGTTTAGGATTTATACCTCAAAGATTGTAGATCAAACATGAAAACTTTCCTCAAAAAGAATGGTTTCATGCTCCAAGATCCATGCTAGATTTAATAAAGAATAATGGGTAAGGGTTAAATGGAGAATTAGTGAGGTTTTTCATTGATTTTTGATGGATTTTGTGGATTTTTTTGAAGTGGAATGAGTTGAGGAATTAGGGGGTTTCAGTAGGTGGGGGGGTCGACCAGCAACCTAGGGTGGAAGAGAGAGAGAGAGAAGTGTGTCGATGTGTGCAGAAACATCCCATTTATTACACCTTTTAACTTATTTCATAATTAATTCATTTTCTTTTCAAATTAAACCTAGACTTTTCTTAGAATATGGAGACACATATAAAAAAAAGCATGTTACAAACTTGTATCTAAGTTGTCATGGTTCATTAGTGTATGATTAACCCATTGCATTTTGTAATTTACTCTAATTTAATGTATAATTGAAAGCTTAAAATAATATTAAAAATAATTAATTAAGGAGAAAATATTTAAGTAAACTAGCAATTTTTAAGTGACCGATTAAATACCAAATACCAGCAGTTACATAATTAAAAAGGTATATTTAATTCTATGATGAAAAATAATTATAATTAAGTTTTACGGAAAATACAATATATTTTACCGATTATCGGAAAATTCTCCTAAACGATTTAATTATTTATTTATTTATTTTTAAAACGTACAGGATGATACCGTACGAATGATGACACATACGATATTGACCCTTACCCTCAATTTTGATGATGCCGTACGACAGGCTATATCGTACGAGATGTATATATGATTATTGATCCGCACTCTTGACTCGAGGATGTCGTACGATAGATTAAACCGTACGTGACGCTATGAAGCTGGATCGCCGACTATTAGATATATCGACTCTGATATGTGTAGATTTCTATTCACTTTTGATATTGTTTTAGTTTTGTCTCCTAATTAGTTAAGTAGATGTTAGAATAGGTTTCAAGTCATACATATTTTCAAAACTAACGAATCGTATGCATTTTCAAAGGACAAACTGAGGGATACTATGGATTTTCAAAAAGGTATTTCTTTTCTCAGAACACCGTAGTCCCTACTTTTCTAAAAACAGTGATTCGTACTATTTTAAATACAGTAACCGTATGGCTCATATATATGTATAGATATGTATATTTATAATGTTGCATTTACTGTTACTTTCTGCTATGTTTATGTTAATTTCCTTGCATTGCATATATATACATGTTTTGCATTAGCTGTTTTGATCTCATCTGCTAAGACTCCTGCACCATTACCGATGATGCGTATGTTGCATGTACACTTACTGGTCGGCTCACACAGATCATCATTGGTAATTGTCATGCCGCATACACATTAGAAACCGTTAATTCATTGTACTATCTGATAAATTATAGTTTAATAGTATTGTTTAGCATTCATGATATCACATGCTAGTTTTAGACTTTGCATTCCTTACTTAGATGCCGCATGCATTCATATATATACATTTTGTTTATGCACTGTTAAGGGGATTTATGCCGATATTCATTGTTTTCTTATTGACTCGTGATTATGAGATTTCGGTATTTCATGATATTTCTGGATTTTGGAAACCGCATGCGAAAATTGAAAACTTATGCTCCTTTTTAAAAAGAAAAATGTGGTTTTCCCTTGATATGATGTGTGGCATCCACCATGAGATTTCTCGGTTCTGGAGCATATATGATATATGATTACCCGCCACGAGGAGCTAGAGCGACATCGTCTGTAGGTACATGGTGGACCTGGTGCGGTACCTCGGGGCAAGATTGACGTATATAGAGAGATAGAGATGTTGAGCCCGGCAGGGGAGCACTAACGACTGGTGATAGTTAGTGCGGGGGATACCGACCGTAGTCATGAAATCAGATGGATATGGGCCGATCCGGACTGACGGAGCCCGAGATATGAGGATTATGTGTCGCTAATGGACACAGTTTTCATGATGTTTTTGAGTGTCGATGCTGGGCACTCAGGCTTTATCATGATTTTGTGTGTCATTGTTGAGCACACGTTGGATGATGCATTCATACATGATACACATGGCATGTTACTACCTTATGATACGGACACGAGTACTTGTTATAATACTTATACTTATATTGTTACTCTTGTTATTACTTGATGTCTATATATATTATTATTGTACTGTATGACCGAGGAGTTAGTCATACATTTGGTTTCTACTCAGTGATGTCTTCTACTCACGAGTTGGTAACTCACCCCCGTTATGCTACAGTTTTCTTGCAGGTTCGACCGCACAGGTTCCGTTTTGGCTTGGTGGCACGCTATCTTCTTCAGGGTGATTGCATTGATAGGTGGGATATTTTTGCATCGTGACCACCATTATATACTTGTATATTTCATTCAGTTGTATCTAATTAAAGCTCCATCAACCAGACTATGTATATTTGTAGACTTAGAGACCACTGTTTGTATATTCTTTCGGACTTAGAGTCACGCTCATGTATTTATTCTTTATGCTGACTTTGTTGATGGTGCTTTTAGTTTCTTATTTTCTATCTGTGTTTGATCCTCGCCTTCGGCGTTGTATATTTATATCATTGCGTAGTTGTTTCCGCCAATTGGAACAGAGCTAGCTCCCGCTTGGGGATGCCTTTTATTATTATTGCTT
This sequence comes from Agapanthus africanus, assembly GCA_030015575.1. Taxonomy (NCBI): domain Eukaryota; kingdom Viridiplantae; phylum Streptophyta; class Magnoliopsida; order Asparagales; family Amaryllidaceae; genus Agapanthus; species Agapanthus africanus. The sequence goes on along the minus strand of CM057339.1, from coordinate 583,071,863 downwards.
GTATTTGTTTTCGGGTTAAAATATACAAAGGAGGTGCTACCCAAATTTTCAATAATGAAACATGTTTTCAAGATAGCTATAAAACATTGATTTCATATTATATTGCCTATGTCTTTAAAGAAAGAACTTGATTTCAGTAAACCTTATTTCAAAACTTCACCTCCACTATTTTCCCTAAAAAGGTTTAGATTTCGAGGCTTTTGGCTTACTTGAATTATGTGGGGTCCTATAGACTTCATATGATTCAAGTGCTAGTCACACGCCTTTTCCGGGATGTGACAAAGTTGGTATCAGAGCGTTAGGTTTAACCTTGGTTCGAGTCTAGGTTTGACCATGCGGAGTCTAGGGCGTATATATATATATTCGGAACCTAGGCTTGACCTTACGGAATTTAGACTTGGCCGACGGGGTATTAGACCCGAACTTTCGTCGCGTAGGTTAACCTTGGTTGATGGAGTAGATGACTTAAGTAGAGTGACGTACCGTGTGTATGTTCCGCGGCATACTTACGATATGCTACTCGGCTTAAGAAGCCTTATGATGTACATTTCTTATGCAACGTATTCTATTCATTCCTATGATCTATCTTCATCGATATCGGATCGTGGTTTCCGTTACCTTGGCTACTCGAGCAAAGAGAGCTGCGGCTAGAGATGTGGTCAGAATGAGCTCGTCATGGACGAGGACTGACCAGGATGTATTCCGGTGACACACGAATGCATTGATTTATTATGTTATTAAGATTTCTTGTTGACACAAGCGTTCGAAATCTACACCAGATGATCGGGCCATTGCTAGAGGCCGGCCAGATTGTGAAGACTGTCGATGTACTGTCTACTCTAGATATTTGAGGCATTGTCTACCGTGCAAACAGACGAGCCAGTTGTTGCTGAGTTGATAAGATATCTCCCCCAGATCATTGAAGCTAATGCAGCATGAGTTTATACACGGAGGTGTGACAGAAGGTAGCTAGTCCATCTTGAATAGAGTGACTGAGATGATTCGTCTGATCTGATGCACCAACGCAGGCTCGGTTAAGTTGAAGAATTTCAGTTTAAAGGATCTTACACAGATCTAGAGTAAATCGATCAAGAAAGGATATTGTTCGTTGGATGCTTTGATGTAAGATCAGTAAGTTGACCACAGCTTCGGATAGAAGGACCTCACCCAAATGCGTTGTGAGTTGATCGAGAACGGACGAATGAAGCTTATTCCTCTGATGACTTGGACTAGTTCCCGAGGACGTAAGTGGCCAGATGCCATCTACAGGATATTAGAGATGCCGAGTTCATAGTTTCGGAAAAGAGACTCTAGATATGACTACAGTCAATTGGAGCGCCGTCACACAGCTACGAAGAGATGATTCTGAATTGGTCCATGCTGAAGGGAAGCGGAGTAAAAGGTTCGTACGAGATCGTAATGAGTTGTTGTTACACTCCGTTGATGCCAGAGACTTGATACGGATACAGAGGCATTGGATATGGCCATATATTCCAGAAGAACGTCGTGATGAGAATGCAACTGTCCCGGAATGAGAAACGGATTAAGTCAAAGGAGATAACTTCTGGGCAGTTCGGCAGAGATGAGATTGGGAAGAGACACTGATAGGATCTTTCGAGAGTACTTCACAATAAGACTTGGACCCGGGATCGGTTGTATCGCGCACACTTATGGAGGCCAGAGGCTGCCATCATTAACATGATACATTACGAGTAACCATGTGAATTGGTCAGGAGATCTTCAGAGAAGCTCCAGAGCAGAACTGTTCCGTCATTACTCCGAATAAGGATGTAAGCCAAGGAGTCATATGACTGGTAATTCATAAAGAGAAGCGAGGACCTAAGAGCAGAGGACGCCAGACCGTGGGCAAGAGGCAAGTAAATATTCTTGCTCTGCCAGCCTTGGATGTACCAGCACCTTTCGACATTGAAGGAGGGGCACATCGACGACAGTTATTTATGATTTGCGTCATGATGATTCGGATATAGTGTTTTCGTTGTTTTGATTTCGGTATTTCGCCGACTCGTTTATGATTGATATTTCCTATGTGCACCACAGTTGCACTTGATTCCTATTTTCGTGTATCAGTTGTACTGATTTTCGTTTTTGTGCATACACATTGCACTTAATTTTGATTTTTACACATTCTGAGATATTTGATTTTGATTTCATACACTCGGATATATTTGATTTGGTTTCATGCATATAGTATGCACATGATTTTGACTTATACATTCGGTGTAGTTTACACACGCTTTTAGTATTTGATATGGGGTTTTGTGCGCACAAATGTACATGTTTATGAGTTTATATGCCATGGTATACTTGAATTGATTTGGTGTATATCATATACCGTCAATTTCGATTTTGAGACTCAATATTCGTTTTGTTCGCCCTAATGCACTGGATTTATGTTTTCGTGCACCTTGTGCACTCGATTGGGATTCTTGCCCACACTTCGTGACTAGATGTGATTTTGTGCACACCAGATGCACTTAATCGAGATTCTTTGTGCACATTAGATGCACCCGGTATTGTTGTCAGGCACACCCGTTGCACTTGACAAATGTTTTCATGCACACCCGCTGCACTTGAGTTTTCGTTTCTGTGCACATTTGCGGCACCTGTATTGACTTCGATTTCCGTGTGCACCAGACACACGTGGAATTTATTATATATACTATTTGAGATTGATTTCCTTACGAGCACCATGTTTTCATGACATATACTATACGGTTTAGTAACCAAGCAGGACGGGTCTGAGGACAGTACCTGAGTATTTTTGTATGCATCGATATGTATGGAAGGGATTTTCAAAAGGAGCCATAGTCTCAATATTTTCCTACGTGTCCATGGTGACACGAAAACTTTAAAAAGAAAACCCTTCTAAATCATTTTCAAAAAAACGGGATGTATATGTTAAACAAAGGATATGTATAAATATATATACAGCTATTTTCTTTACAAAGGGACGTCCGCTACTTGTGCCATGATATGCGCATCGCACGAAAATTTGAGAAGGAATTCTGCATGCACTTTATTCCAGTTGTTTTGACGATTTCACGAGATGCGTACTATATAGATATGTTATAGTCCTGGTTATATCGTATTTGATTTTTCGTAACGAATATGACACTAATGTTTTCACATTTACTCCCAGGATGGCGTGACGCTTGACAGAGTTTTGATTTTGAGTTTTACACTCGTTTTTCAAGCGTAGACATTGCGCTATGATATATTTTATGTATTCTTGATTTCGGAGCCTCGACGACTTGATTATTTTACCGAGATGTTTTAGTATTTGGTGGTTAAATTTAAATTTGGGGACTTAATTTATTTAAGGGGGGAGATTGTAACATTCAGAAAAATAAAATATTATTTTTGGAATTTAAATAAATAAAATAATTAATTTTATAGATATTATGAATAGTATGGAAATTAGTTTTAATGAAGTGGTATGATTATATACTTATAGTTTAGAAAATATTTGGAAAGTTAATATGAATTATTGATTTTCAAGGAATTTATGTGGTTTAGACATTTTATAATTTATTATACAATTTTTATATACAAGTTTAATGCTAAACTTGATTAATACTCCGCTAATTATGCATTACCCTTATGCATGCAACATGACATATTGCAAGACTTGTTACATTTTATTTAAACCATGGTTTCATTTATGATTTTGTGGTTTTGGACTTTGTTTTAAAAAATAGAGGGAAGATATTTTGCATGAGGGGGGGCAAAAATGTATGGGCAAGAGAGAGAGAGAGAGAATAAGGAGGGTTTCAACCATGGCTCATTATCTCTCTTCCTTCATTATCTTCTTCATCCTTCTTATATTCTTCTTCCTCATTCTCCACCTTCTCTACCACCCTCAAATGACCCTAAAACTCACTCAAAACCTTACACACCTTTCACAAAAAATGATCTCTAGCTTACTACAAGCATGATGGTAGGAGCAAGGCAATACTTTGAGCACTTTGGGCAACTAAAGAAAATTCTTGAATTGCCAAATGAGGTAAATCCTATATCTTTAGTTAGGTTTTTAGATTTTCTAATATCCTAGTGTAGTTTAGCATTAAACTAAAGAGGTTTAGTGAAGTTAGAATTTTCCAAGATGGGGTTAGGGGATAATTAGAGTTGTGGAAGTGTAATTGAGATGTAGTAAGTGTCTTTCAAGACCTTAGTGATGTTTACTAGACTGGACAAGAGATTTGAAACCATACACGAACTTAGAATTTCCCGATGTCGGTTTCTTTGATTTTTGAGGACTATATGGAATATAGAGCAACTTGGGATAATTTTACAGTAACACCCGAGCCCAATGCTACTATTTTCTGTTATTGGTTGAGCATTAGATATTACTCATTTCATTTATCTTGCTTATTTGGGTCTTACTGTAAAATTTTATCTGGCTAAGTCATTCTGCATATAACAAATTTTAGCATCTAAAATAAAATTAAAAAAATATTCATCTTGGCCTACTTGACATCCTTAGCCTCGTGGTAGCGTCCGTGCAGTGTGTTCTCGTCCCGTTCAGTGAAACGGACGTGTTTGGATGGCTACGTGCACGTGCGTGTGTCCGTTTTGAGAGTATGCTTTTTAATCATAAAACATTTCATTTTAAAATTTGGAACCCGCTTAAAATCCTATTATTTGAATTTCGAATTTTTGGACCCAACCGGGCGCAATTTGGAAATGTTTCATTTGGCGCCAAAATCCTAAATTTTAATATTATTAAAACCTTCGCATATATTTTTCTAACTAACCTGATATCTTACTGTTCATTACCTATCTTTTAAATCTTTAAGTCAACCATATAATATTTTTACAATCTTTTATATCCTTCTTAATTTATTCTCTCAGCCAATCACAACCTCCCCTTTAACCCCGCGGGCCCCACTTTCTCTCTCTCTCTCCACTTTTTCCTCTCTCTCCCTCTCCCTCATATATTCTCTCGTACTTCTCTTTATCATTTTTCTCTTCTTGCTTCATGTCTCGTTTCTCATTTCTTTTAACTGTTCTTTTGTTGCCGGAATTCCGTCGTGCCGGTGACGTTTCTCGACGTTCCAGCGAGATACCCCGACCCGTGTGGTTCCTTTGTTCGTCGTTTGGGTTCATTCCATGAACCGTGCGCCGTCGCGAGTTTTCCCCCGCCGACGGTTAACGTTCCGTTTTCCCGATTCAACCCATCGAGGCAAGTTAATCTTGCTACATGCTATATACTTTTATAATCTTCATTTTATAATGTTATACATTTGAAAATCTTATAGTTTACATATGAAATGTCGTTGAAAAATCGGATATGACAAATCTGAAATTTACTGTACACCTTATCTTATAAAATTCATTATAAATCATAGAAAAATCATTAGTATACGTTCTTTAGTTCGTTACGAAGCTAATTCAGAATACTATAACTCTATGAAATATTTACTTGAAAAATAAATTGTTTAATTAACATAAAATGCAAGTGAACACGTCTCTAAACTGCTGTCCAGGGAAATTCCAGCAGCAAACTTTCAACTTTGAATATTCATAACTTTTTGTAAGGATAACCTGAGATGCTTATACTTATAAAACTGAAAACCTTATTGAATTATCTTTGTTTTGGTATAAGATACGTCTCTTTTGGAGAACGTTTGTTATTTTTAAGCTATTTTACAAATTAGGGTGACGCTGAATTTCTGAACGGAACCTTCTTGTGCATGGTTAATCAATACATCTTTTATAGTTACTAATCGCTTCGAATATGCTATCTATATTAATATTATTATATCAATATTTATATCACATATTGTTTAGTTGTACATCCCACATTACCATTTTACAGTTTTATAACTTTTCGGATACCCGTTTGCATCTATCGCATTTAAGATACATACAATTGCAAGCATAGATCACACTACTACATAATAATGTGATATTAGCACTCCATGTTTAATAAATTGCATCCTAATTAATATTGGAACTATAAATGTAACCCTAATCGATAACTGTGCATCCATATCCTTGAAATTATATCTATTTGCATATCATATTATATGTTCCAGTTTATTGTTCTAATAGTACTCATGCTTGTTTATTTATACACATGTTTATGATAGTTTGATTATGAGCACCCACATGACATCTTGTGCTTCCTGACATGACCTGTTACACTACCTACTTGACATGACATGGTACCGTACACTCTTGACATGACATGACACCTTTATACATTACCTGGCTGGACCTGATGTACCATGGCTTTACCTGTTACCTGATCTTGTGCCTAATGCCGACAAACCCGACCATTCCTGCTGTCTATCCAGACAGACCTACTTTACCTGATTTTGTGTTGGCATTAGTCCTTGACTACTGAATACCTGACCTGACATACATAGTTTGGGGGTATGGGGAAATCAAAGGTGAAACCGACTTGTAACTCAACAGTTCGATACATTGTTCTGATCAGTCTTACGGGCTTGGCCAGTCCGGGAGTGATGATGCTGACATCACTCGTCCATCCTACTACCTTTTACTGCTTAGCGGCACGTCTCGGACTCAGCCCCGAGGATCATGACCGTGGTCCCGGGCACGCACGGGATACTATTGAGTTACATCGACGATTCATCAATTGGTTTCAAAGACTATAGAGTAGAAACCTGATAGGACAGTTCAGTCACCATTGCACTTTATCCTGCTCTGTTATTGTACTGCTTTATTCATGTTCATACCTGCACTGCTTATTACCATGTTTACATTATATACTGGATGTCTTGACGCGCTGACGTCTGGGTTTTGCATGGCCCAGATTCCGTACCACTGTCGACGACCGAGCTGGAGTACTTCAGCCAGCAGGCTGATTCGAGTTCTATAGTGGTCAGTTCATTTATTGCATTTTATTCCCAGGTGTGATCCCGCATTACGGGACGTACCCTTCTATTATTGTATTGGATCATTAGCTTCCGCACTTACTGTTTATTGATTCCTGTTATTATGGATTTGGACATGTGTTAGATTAGTATTTATCTTGTTCTTGATATCCTTACAACCGTAATGTGACTGTGGATGGATGCTTCCTACCCACAGGTAGCATGGTTGGCTATGTCACGTGCCCAATCTTGCGTACTCTGGGAAGCGGGGCGTGACATGGTTCTTTTGGTATCAGAGCCATAGGTTAGTCGGGTTGATTCTTTTGTAGTTGGGTATTGTACCCAATACACGAATCAGAATGCCCGTGTTTAGGAAACATGTCCAGCCACATTGACCGTTTTACCATTCTTGAATCACATTCTTCCTGATTATATCTTTTACGACGTGCAAACTTACTTTGCGTGTCGACTCGGAAACCTGATTTCTTGTTATCCCTAGGACTTGGGCGACTTGGGTGGAGTTAAGTAATTGCGGCTATGATACCGCGGCATAGCTACAATGCAGCACTCTATTTAAGTATCTTGAAGTTCTAGCCTTGATCCACATTCAGAATCTATCATCATGCTAATGTTGGGTGTTTTGAGTTCAGGATTATGACAGGTAAGAGGTTGAAGACGTACCAGAGGTGTGTGAACGAAGCCGCCATGCTTGGAGTGATAAGAGGAATGCTGGAAATCAAAGAAACAGCCCGAGCTGATCCAGCAGCAAGCGGACTCGTTTCAGGAAGGTTTGCAGATCGTTCAGCAGTCTGTGAACAAGATTGGAACTAGACCAGTTGACCGAGGAGGGACCGTGGCAGAGTTCAGACGTGTGGGTCCTACTACTTTCACTGGTTTGGAGGAGCCGTGCCAGCCGAGCAGTGGCTAGTCAGCACGGAGAATTTGCTGATTGCGGCACAGATTCCAGAGGACAAAGGAGTTAATGTGGTGCGCATTCAACTAGTGGATTACGCCGAGAGTGGTGGCTTGTGGAGGAGAACCGTTTGCCCAAGCCAAGCAGTTGGGCGGATTTCTCTAAGAGTTTCCTGAAGAAGTTCTTTCCGCGGACTGCATGGGAGGAAATGGAAGAGAAATTTATTGGGCTGAGGCAGAATGGAGCAACCGTGGACGTGCATGCAGCAGAATGGATGAGACTTACTAGTCTTGCTGGACCTTTCGTGGCCAACAATGTAGACAGCGGTTGCGGTAAGGAAGCAGTTCTGTCGGGCCAGTCGAGTTTAGGGCTAGGCCGACAAACAGTGTTCTTGCAGCTATGGAAGTTGATAGTAATGAAGAGCCGGCAGTTGTTCGCGATTTTATGGACGTATTTGAAGATATATCGGGCTTACCGCCGAAGCGAGATGTGGAGTTCGCGATTGACCTTATTCCTGGTGCAGCGCCAGTATCAAAATCTTATTATCCGATGGCACCGGTGGAATTGGAAGAAGTTAAGAAACAAGTTGGTGAATTACTCGAGAAGGGTTGGATTCGAAGCAGCAACTCACCTTGGGGAGCTCCAGTTCTTCTAATAAAGAAGAAGGATGGCACGAGAAGGATGTGCATTGATTATCGAGAATTGAACCGGGTGACTATTAAGAACAAGTACCCGATCCCTCGCATTGGGGAACTTTTGAGCAGCTCAGTGGCGCGAGGGTATTCTCGAAACTGGATTTGCGATCAGGATATCATCAGGTCCGAGTAAAAGCAGAAGACATTTGCAAGACGGCGTTTCGAACTCGATATGGACATTTCGAGTATCTAGTGATGCCCTTCGGAGTGACTAATGCGCCAGCAATATTTATGGATTTGATGAACAGGATCTTTTCACCGTTCTTGGACCAGTTTATTGTGGTATTCATTGACGACATTCTGGTGTACTCGAAGAGTCCGGAGGAGCATGCTGAGCATTTAGGGATCGCACTGCAGACGCTTAGACAAGAGAAGTTATCTGCGAAAATGAGTAAGTGTGAATTCTGGCTGGAAGAAGTGAAGTTTCTGGGGCATGTCGTGTCGGGCGATGGAATCGCCGTCGATCCCGAAAGGATTTCAGCAGTTCGAGATTGGCCTATTCCAAAGAATGTTGCGGAGATAAGAAGTTTCCTTGGACTCGCCGGTTACTACAAAAGATTTGTGGAGAACTTCGCGCGTTTAGCTGAGCCGTTAACCAAGCTTACGCGTAAGGAGGTACCGTTTGTTTGGACGGATGGATGTGCTTTAGCCTTCGAGACGTTGAAGCAGAAGTTGATAACCGCCCCGATCCTGACCGTACCGGATGATTCAGGAGGACTGGTGATTCACAGCGACGCATCTGGAAAAGGATTGGGATGTGTTTTAATGCAGAATGGGAAAGTCGTCGCTTACGCATCGAGACAACTGAAGACTCATGAGAAGAATTATCCGACTCATGACTTAGAGCTTGCAGCCGTGATCTTCGCCCTGAAGATTTGGAGACACTACCTTTTGGGCGAGAGAGTCGAAGTCTTTACGGATCACAAGAGTTTGAAATATGTGTTCACTCAGAAGGAGTTGAACATGAGGCAACGCAGATGGTTGGAGCTGATGGCCGACTACGACCTTGATCTTAAGTACCATCCGGGAAAAGTTAACGTCGTGCCAGATGCGCTAAGTCGGTTACCAGCAATTCAGATATTGACTGCACAGAGAGAGATCGTTGCGGATTTTCGGAGATTTGACTTGGAGGTTGTGCTACCACATGCTACAGGACAGTTGATGCAGTTGCAAGTACAGTCGTCCTTAGTTGAGAAGATTAAAGCGACACAATCGCAGGATCCTAGACTGCAAAGGTTTCGAGAGCAGGTTGAAGCCGGACTACGAACCGATTTACTGATCCACGAAGACGGTTCGTTGAGATATGGTAGTCGTGTGTGTGCGCCAAAAGGAGATGTGCGTGAAGAGCTCATGAAGGAGGCACACAGTTCAGCTTACTCTGTACATCCAGGAGGGACAAAGATGTACCGAGATTTTCGACAGCACTTCTGGTGGGAAGGTATGAAATGGGAAATTGCTCGCTTCGTGGCTAAGTGCTTGGTGTGTCAGCAAGTCAAGGCTGAACACCAACGAGTTGCTGGTTTGTTGCAACCACTTCCAATTCCTCAGTGGAAGTAGGAACTTATAACCATGGATTTCGTGACGGCTTTACCGCGGAGTCCAAAGGGCAACAATGCTGTATGGGTGATTGTCGATCGGTTGACCAAGGCAGCTCACTTTATTCCTTTTCGGGTTGGTCAATCGACAGAGACTTTGGCAGAGCGATACATGCAGGAGATTGTCAGATTGCATGGAGTGCCGGTAAGCATCGTGTCCGATCGAGACACTCGATTCTTGTCGCACTTTTGGAGGAGTTTACAAGAAAGTTTGGGGACTCGATTGAAGTTCAGCACGGCTTATCACCCTCAGACTGATGGACAATCGGAGGGAACGACTCAGACCCTTGAAGATATGTTGAGGGCTTGCATGTTGGACTTCAAAGGTTCTTGGGAAGATCATCTACACCTGGTGGAGTTTTCGTACAACAATAGCTTCCAAGCAACTGTTCAGATGGCTCCGTTTGAAGCACTGTATGGTCGTAAGTGCCGTTCACCTGTTTGTTGGGATGATGTTGGTGAACGAAGGTTACTGGGACCAGATTTGGTGGTACAGACAGTCGAGAAGGTGAATACAATCAGGAAGCATATGAAGGCAGCTCAAGGCAGACAGAAAAGTTGGGCCGACACGTCAAGAAGACCTCTAGAGTTCGCCGTGGGTGATTTGGTATTCCTGAAGATATCACCGACTAGAGGGGTGATTCGCTTTGGGAGTCGGGGAAAGCTTAGCCCTCGATTCGTTGGACCTTTCGAGATATTGGAGCGTGTTGGAGAGGTAGCGTACCATTTGGCGTTACCACAGTCCTTGGCAGGAGTGCACGATGTGTTTCATGTATCTCAACTACGGAGGTATGTTCGAGATGAAACCCAAGTATTGGATCATTCGGAGTTGACTGTACGGGAGGACCTAACTTTTGACGAGCGACCAGTTGAAATCAAGGATCGGAGAGAAAAGGTTCTTAAGAACAAGGTTATCCCCCTTGTGCTCGTTTCTTGGGGTAATCGATCGCATGGAGAGTCCATGTGGGAGCGAGAAGACGAGATCCGACAGAAGTATCCTCACCTTTTCCTGTAGTCTTCTATCTTGTATTCTTGGAATTTCGAGGACGAAATTCTTTTGTAGTTGGGTATAATGTAACACCCGAGCCCAATGCTACTATTTTCTGTTATTGGTTGAGCATTAGATATTACTCATTTCATTTATCTTGCTTATTTGGGTCTTACTGTAAAATTTTATCTGGCTAAGTCATTCTGCATATAACAAATTTTAGCATCTAAAATAAAATTAAAAAAATATTCATCTTGGCCTACTTGACATCCTTAGCCTCGTGGTAGCGTCCGTGCAGTGTGTTCTCGTCCCGTTCAGTGAAACGGACGTGTTTGGATGGCTACGTGCACGTGCGTGTGTCCGTTTTGAGAGTATGCTTTTTAATCATAAAACATTTCATTTTAAAATTTGGAACCCGCTTAAAATCCTATTATTTGAATTTCGAATTTTTGGACCCAACCGGGCGCAATTTGGAAATGTTTCATTTGGCGCCAAAATCCTAAATTTTAATATTATTAAAACCTTCGCATATATTTTTCTAACTAACCTGATATCTTACTGTTCATTACCTATCTTTTAAATCTTTAAGTCAACCATATAATATTTTTACAATCTTTTATATCCTTCTTAATTTATTCTCTCAGCCAATCACAACCTCCCCTTTAACCCCGCGGGCCCCACTTTCTCTCTCTCTCTCCACTTTTTCCTCTCTCTCCCTCTCCCTCATATATTCTCTCGTACTTCTCTTTATCATTTTTCTCTTCTTGCTTCATGTCTCGTTTCTCATTTCTTTTAACTGTTCTTTTGTTGCCGGAATTCCGTCGTGCCGGTGACGTTTCTCGACGTTCCAGCGAGATACCCCGACCCGTGTGGTTCCTTTGTTCGTCGTTTGGGTTCATTCCATGAACCGTGCGCCGTCGCGAGTTTTCCCCCGCCGACGGTTAACGTTCCGTTTTCCCGATTCAACCCATCGAGGCAAGTTAATCTTGCTACATGCTATATACTTTTATAATCTTCATTTTATAATGTTATACATTTGAAAATCTTATAGTTTACATATGAAATGTCGTTGAAAAATCGGATATGACAAATCTGAAATTTACTGTACACCTTATCTTATAAAATTCATTATAAATCATAGAAAAATCATTAGTATACGTTCTTTAGTTCGTTACGAAGCTAATTCAGAATACTATAACTCTATGAAATATTTACTTGAAAAATAAATTGTTTAATTAACATAAAATGCAAGTGAACACGTCTCTAAACTGCTGTCCAGGGAAATTCCAGCAGCAAACTTTCAACTTTGAATATTCATAACTTTTTGTAAGGATAACCTGAGATGCTTATACTTATAAAACTGAAAACCTTATTGAATTATCTTTGTTTTGGTATAAGATACGTCTCTTTTGGAGAACGTTTGTTATTTTTAAGCTATTTTACAAATTAGGGTGACGCTGAATTTCTGAACGGAACCTTCTTGTGCATGGTTAATCAATACATCTTTTATAGTTACTAATCGCTTCGAATATGCTATCTATATTAATATTATTATATCAATATTTATATCACATATTGTTTAGTTGTACATCCCACATTACCATTTTACAGTTTTATAACTTTTCGGATACCCGTTTGCATCTATCGCATTTAAGATACATACAATTGCAAGCATAGATCACACTACTACATAATAATGTGATATTAGCACTCCATGTTTAATAAATTGCATCCTAATTAATATTGGAACTATAAATGTAACCCTAATCGATAACTGTGCATCCATATCCTTGAAATTATATCTATTTGCATATCATATTATATGTTCCAGTTTATTGTTCTAATAGTACTCATGCTTGTTTATTTATACACATGTTTATGATAGTTTGATTATGAGCACCCACATGACATCTTGTGCTTCCTGACATGACCTGTTACACTACCTACTTGACATGACATGGTACCGTACACTCTTGACATGACATGACACCTTTATACATTACCTGGCTGGACCTGATGTACCATGGCTTTACCTGTTACCTGATCTTGTGCCTAATGCCGACAAACCCGACCATTCCTGCTGTCTATCCAGACAGACCTACTTTACCTGATTTTGTGTTGGCATTAGTCCTTGACTACTGAATACCTGACCTGACATACATAGTTTGGGGGTATGGGGAAATCAAAGGTGAAACCGACTTGTAACTCAACAGTTCGATACATTGTTCTGATCAGTCTTACGGGCTTGGCCAGTCCGGGAGTGATGATGCTGACATCACTCGTCCATCCTACTACCTTTTACTGCTTAGCGGCACGTCTCGGACTCAGCCCCGAGGATCATGACCGTGGTCCCGGGCACGCACGGGATACTATTGAGTTACATCGACGATTCATCAATTGGTTTCAAAGACTATAGAGTAGAAACCTGATAGGACAGTTCAGTCACCATTGCACTTTATCCTGCTCTGTTATTGTACTGCTTTATTCATGTTCATACCTGCACTGCTTATTACCATGTTTACATTATATACTGGATGTCTTGACGCGCTGACGTCTGGGTTTTGCATGGCCCAGATTCCGTACCACTGTCGACGACCGAGCTGGAGTACTTCAGCCAGCAGGCTGATTCGAGTTCTATAGTGGTCAGTTCATTTATTGCATTTTATTCCCAGGTGTGATCCCGCATTACGGGACGTACCCTTCTATTATTGTATTGGATCATTAGCTTCCGCACTTACTGTTTATTGATTCCTGTTATTATGGATTTGGACATGTGTTAGATTAGTATTTATCTTGTTCTTGATATCCTTACAACCGTAATGTGACTGTGGATGGATGCTTCCTACCCACAGGTAGCATGGTTGGCTATGTCACGTGCCCAATCTTGCGTACTCTGGGAAGCGGGGCGTGACAAGACTGGACAAGAGATTTGAAACCATACACGAACTTAGAATTTCCCGATGTCGGTTTCTTTGATTTTTGAGGACTATATGGAATATAGAGCAACTTGGGATAATTGTAAGGAAAACATATAGTTACTAGTAAGACCACTAGAAGACCACCACTGAAGAACGAGACACCAATTCATTGGTTTAACCGGCGACGTCGGGTATATTAGAGATCTCGCCGGGGAAAATTTTGGGTGTAGATGTTGGGTTTTGGCATGTAGCTCATACTCCTTATAACCTAACCCCTGTATTGTTTGTTTTGTCCCAATATACCTGTGTAAAAATCTGGGAGAATTTTGAGTTGGTTTTGACAATGTTTTCTGATTTCCGAAACTTGGTTTATGGTATTTGAATTTGGATTTGGTCGTTGGATATTTGTACGTCAACGATAAGGGTTATTTAGTTGTTTTTGCATGCGTAGGCCATAGGTTCTAACCTATGTACACTTCATGTGCCGTATCGGTTTTTCTCGTATTTGATTCTCGTTACGATACGATATTTTTGTACTGTCGGTACCATCGCGTGGACTTCGGGACGACAAGGAATAATAAGGCATCATCGACTTCGGCAAGAGAGAATCGAAGGTGAGTAGATGTATATCTACAGGGGAAGTCGGGTGGATAGCGTATAGCACCCCCGTAACCGTAGAATAGGATATTGCTATATTATTTATATATGTTGATGCAATATTTGGATACTTAGCAAATAGGGTATCTAAGAGACCTTAGGTTAGATTAGGTATAATCATAGGAAGATTTACCCATAGTGTTATTACCTTAGTAGCGAATCGCAGGTTATGTGTTGTTATACACTCGTATACACACACATACTCTTGGGATTTATATTTGTGTGTATATTTGTATGTATCTGTGTGTGTGTGTGTGTTCATACACACACACACACATACACGTGTGATGAGAATATGACATGTTATATGGTTATGAGTCGATATAATCGGGCATGATGTCATGAGGTTATGATATATGATTGAGTTGAGACCTCATACATGATATGATATAGTATGATATATTCAAGGATCGTTGGGCGATATACACGAAACATGCGATAACATGTGAATTGATGATATATTAGAATGTATGTGACCTTAGATCCGTATCCTTGATTATGATATTGTTGTTAGTTATGTATATGCCCTAGAGGCCATTGTTGTACATATAATGTATATTATAATGGATGCTTGGATATATATAGAGATGACTTTCTTGCTCGCCATGATAGTATGCTATTTGGTTTCACTTTATCTTAACATGTTGACTTGTATTGGTTTACTGTTTTTCTCTCACATGTTGATAAAGCCCTTAGGATCTGTACTCGACTACTGGGACTATGATGAGATCATACTAATGGGGCCTTGGTAGTCGATGAGTACATCCTATAACTGTTCCTAGCCGAGGGTATATCGAGACAGGGCATCGATACACCAGAGTAGACTAGCGTATACGCATCTTGACCCATATGATGGGCGATGGATGATCCCATATCCATCGGTGTTTGACATCAGAGATGGTGTACGGGTGCTCAGTGGAGACTGAGTACACTGGACGGACTCGCCAAGAACTCCCAGATGGTGATATACCACACGTCAGATGGCAGTTCTCCGGTGACACTGGTACAGGGTAGTCTGTAGACCCGAGATCGTCATGGAGTCTTGTGTGATTCCCACTGTGCTTTGATTTCCACCTTACCACGTCCAAGAGGGCGTGCAAAACGGTGGCTTTTGGGTACAGTCCCGAACACATGGAGGCAATGAGAGATAGGAAGGGATTCGTCTCTCCCGGTATAGGGAGTTGATGTTGTGCTGTGTTCGATTGGCTATAACTGGAAGTCCCTGGCCATGGCTGATATAGAGATTTACTGGTAAGTGTTACTAGTAGTTTCTCGACCCGTTATGAGCCACACATCGACACGACTTATCGGTTACTGGGGTCTGACGTATACCACCCCTAGACTTGATATGCGACATATCAGACGAACAGACCGGACTGTACGGGAGTGTTACTGATTGGATTCACAGGAGAACGCACAGGCTAGCTTGTTGATCTTCTGATCGCTTAATACCTGGGTGGCTGTTACGTTTAGCTGACCGCTTGCAGCTTGTGGGTGTTTGATATGATCATCACCTGCTACCGGCGTATTGACGATTCTTTAGAGTCCTACACAGAGGTTTCTTGGCTCAGGCGAAACGGAGTAGAGGCACATATGTGATATGCGCAGGACCGAGGATAATGCGATATGAGATACCGTATTATATTCTCGCGATATTTGGATATGAACCGGGTCATCGGATCAAGTGTTGGTTCGATGAATCGGTACATGATATATTAGTCGGTAATATTCGATATAGCCGGATCGTCGGA
Source organism: Agapanthus africanus (assembly GCA_030015575.1). Classification (NCBI taxonomy): domain Eukaryota; kingdom Viridiplantae; phylum Streptophyta; class Magnoliopsida; order Asparagales; family Amaryllidaceae; genus Agapanthus; species Agapanthus africanus. The sequence continues at coordinate 583,055,483 of CM057339.1, read as the reverse complement.
TCAAGTGTTGATTCGATGATTTAATGTATAATAATATATATGATATATTGTATTACATTATCTAATATTGGCTCGCTTTATTATTTCATTTTCTCACTGGATGATACATTGATATATATGCGATATATGTTAATTATATTATTTTCTTTTGTTGCAAATATATAATAAATATGTGATATATATTATTGTGACATGATATGATTTATTGTTAAACATGTTTAAGGATGATTAAATGAGGTTAGGGTTTGATTTGGGTTAGATGCTTCATGCACCTTCTAGAAGCTTTATCTTTTGTCATGGTTAAGATATTTTTGATGACACATTTCTAATCCAACCAAACTCTAACTCTAGTTTATTCTCTACAAAATCTTAGCCACTCATCCTTGACCATGGTATATATATCAATCATATACTTTCTTTCTATTCATCACAAAAGGATTTTATCATTATCCTTTTCCATTATCATCTTCTTCTCTCTTGAAAAAAGCTCACTTGATTTTCTTTATGTGATGAATAAATATGAGAAAATGATTTAAAAAGAAAGCAAAAATACTACTCTCTCATCCTCATCTCATCTAGCCCATGAGATTAGTGTGTTCATCTCTTTAGAGTGAGAAAGTTTAAGTCTTTGCAACTTCGACGTAGATCATCGGAGATTTGGAACACTTCAAGCTAGCATGGATCGTTCGAGTCGTGGAGCCTCTCATGAGTCCGGGAGATCGTGGATCGCGGTAAAGGGACTTCTACTCGGAGCTTGTGAAGCGAAGGAGAGGACTACAAAGGTTGTAATCCCTCACACTTAGATAAAAGTTATCATCTTGCATGCTAAACCCTAATAATCTAGCAAAGATCCCGGCTTTGGGTTGTTCGGCACGTCTAAATTTTTATCCGGGCATGTTTGATGCCTTATGAACCTTCACAAGAGTGCCTAGGAATCTTTCAGTGGTATCAGAGCCTAGCTAGAGCATTAGGCGATGTGTTTACGAAGTTAAAACTCCGATCGAACCCGAACCGACGAATTTAACCCCCTCTCTGGAAATTTTTCAAAAACTGGGATTTTTCTGAATTAAAAATACCTGAAAAATACTACAGGAAAATATAAGAATTACAGTGGAAAAATTATTCCCTGATCCGTACAAAGCGCCGCGGAAACGCGGCCGTACCTTACTTAGGCCGCGGAACCGCGGCAGTATGAACAGATCAAGGAATTATTTTTGCACTGTAATTAATTATTCTGTGAGATATATTTTATGGGTATTTTTATTCTGACTCAAGTGTTGAGTATTCTGGGGTTTCTTTTGTAATAGTAGACTCGATCGGAAATTTTAAATTCGTATTTCTTTCCGGATATTTAGAAACTGTTAAACTAGTTGAACGGATATCATTAACCCACTTTTTCCCGACACGTAAAACTTTCAAGTGTTGAATTTTTATCGGGTTTAAATCTTTCGGAAAAATTGTACAAGATAAGCGGTGGACCCTCTAGAAGACAACAAACCTTAACTCGATTATGTGACCATCTTGAACTGCCTTTTGAACCTTCGGGTTTGGGGCAGTACGGCATGCCATATGTGAGGCGTTGGCTTGACCCTTCTACGGCTGGATCACTGGTACTTTGACATATTCTGGGATTATTTGAACTCCGCTCAAGAGTTGAGCAATTTAGGAAATTTTGGGTATTTGATTATCTGTTCGGAAAGTTTAATACTGTCTATTTATCTGGAATGTGATACAATATGTGGAATTCATAGAGTTAGGCATGAAATGCGGAGTATGTGATATTTCGGATTTATGATGTCTAAAGTGATTGTGAATTCCAAATGTTGTAGTTTACACTTTGTTTTCTGTGACCGTAAGTGTAATATGTGATATCGCCGATTTCGTTGCTATATGTCAACGACAATTGGGATGCGCATATTTACTTACATTGATGATATGAGATATTATGTGTTGCTGTGATATGTTATATTGGATCGTCGCGTTCAGAATAGCCGGGGGTTTTATGTGAGATGAGGGTTTTTATTTTCATTCATGTAAAATTCATCTGTAATGTAATATTCTTTTATTTGGGGCACTTCCAGGTTGAGGTTGCTGTCACCAGTGTATATTATTTACTTTTCCGCATTAGGTAGACCCAAGGAGGGGAGCACAAGTAACCGGGTTCTAGGGTCCAGTGGGAGGCCATCTCGAGGAGTCGAGACCGGGTCTCCTAACCCTAGAATTGGCAGTGTTACTTGCCGCTCTCATAGGGGTCTTGGAATGTGGGTTTGGCTATTCGTCGCGACCGTGGAATCCGTGTTTTATACAGGCTCGTATTGAAAACACGGACATCCTAGTATATCCAATATTTCATATATGTTCTTCTGCTGCAATGTTCTGTGATGAGATCATATTACTGCCTGAGACGATGCTTATACTATATATATATGCTGATATATAAATATTACTGCTTTCGTTTCTTCTGTGATGCTTAGGAAGCATAAGCTGATGGGATATTTATTAATGAGATTAATAAAAAGAAAAGAAACCTAAAGATGTTGTAGAATCAAAACTTTATAAAAAGGGTAGCTACAGTTTTGCTTTGCACAGTGATATATATGATATATCCTGCACCTTATTCGATGGGGAAAGAGCCGACGATCCCTTCACCGGGAGTGACCTCTTTAGCGAAACTGGCAGATGCTACAAAACGCGGTGTGTCTTTTGAATGCTTTTAGTGTTTTTCTTTGCACAGCGGTATATATGATATATCCTGCACCTTATTCGATGAGGAAAGGGTCGACGATCCCTTCACCGGGAGTGACCCCTTTAGCGACTAAGAAAAGCCTCAAAAACACTCCTTTTCAAAAATCATTTGATTCTACGACGATATCAAGTTCATTACGCAATAGGTTTTCAGAAAAACCTGCGTAGCCCTCCGTCATTTCAGATAAGTAATATTTAATATTCGTGCTACGGTAGTTTGGCATGCGTCAAGGCGTAGTGTACGGTAGCTGATTATTACTTATCTGCAGCATGAGATGCGATTGGATTAGGGTATTCGTACGGCGTTGTTTGGCATGCGTCAAGGATCATACGGGTGGGTTTAATTCAATCACGAAATGTACGGGTTGAACTTGACTAGTGGACTATGGGTTGTTTGGCATGCGTCAAGGTCATAGCACACTAGGGGTAAAAGCTTTATTGGGAATTTCAAGTGTTGAAATTTGCAATGAGATTGCATACCTCCTATGAGATAGTTGGATCCCGATACCCACTGCGAGTAAGAGTTACTCCTGGGAGAGTTTTAAACAGGACAATTAGCCGATCAAGTAGGTGTCTAGAAAAGTGTTAACGGGGTTACGCCTCTGGGGAAACGAGGTTTACTTTAATTAGGTCCGTGCGAAAGCACGGGGAACCTCCCTCAAAGTACCAACACTGATCTGGCTGAAAGATTGACGAAGTTGTAGGGTGTAATTAATCCCGGCTAATCTTACCTTTTAGGGTTTTAAGGTAGATTTGATAAAAACAGTGGGAGACATCCTGATTAGATACGATAATAACCAATCTAATCTTGCAAGAGCGTACGCTAAAGTGTTTTCTTCTCTCTCTCTCCAGGTAGCGACCATGTCAGGCCATAATCAAGATAATAATATGGATGTATTGACTGAACCCGATTATTGTACAGTGCAGGGGAACGTTGGACCCGTTCTTTCTTATAAGAGTTATAAGACTGAACAGGAAACAGGAGAATATCTGGATTCTCACGCCGCCCAAAAGAACATGCATGTTGATGCATCTTCTTCGGGTGTATTAGTTATTGAGAACTGTTTCTCAGTTCACCCTACGTCCTGGGTATTAGATACCGGATCAGGATCCCACATATGTAAACAGTTATATGGGCTACGTAAAGGTAGAGAACTGGGAAAAGGTGATCATTCCGTTCAAGTAGGGAACGGTGCAAATGTTGCAGCCAAAGCAGTTGGCGAATATCACCTTGTATTACCAAATCGTAATACACTGATTCTAAATGAGTGCTATTATATACCGAACATGATGTGCAACATTATATCAGTTTCTTTATTAAGTAAAGAAGGATATAATTTTGTAGTAAAGGATAATGTTATGAACATATTCCTAGATCAAAAGTTGATTGCATCAGGCTCGTTACATAATGGCATATTCATTCTAAATCAGAATACAGTCCTGAATATACAAAACACACACAAAAGGAAAAGTTCAGATATGAACGAATCCTATTTGTGGCATTGTAGACTTGGTCATATCAATGCGACACGACTGGCTAAGTTACATAAAGATGGTTATTTGAATCCGTTCGAATTATCATCTTATGATACTTGTCATTCATGTCTCAAAGGAAAAATGACCAAAGCTCCGTTTAGTGGACACGGAGAAAGAGTTACCGAACTCTTAGGACTGGTACATAGTGATATATGCGGTCCTATGTCTACGCATGCCAGGAACGGTTCTTCCTACTTCATTACATTCACTGACGATCTCTCTAGATTCGGACATGTGTTCCTGATGAAACACAAGTTTGAAGCTTTTGAGAAATTCAGAGAATATAAGCACGAAGTAGAGAATCAAACGGGCAAAAGTATTAAGATTCTTCGATCTGATCGAGGGGGTGAATACTTAAGCAATGAGTTCCTAGATTATCTAAAAGAGAATGGGATTCTCTCTCAGCTTACTCCTCCTTATACACCACAGCACAATGGTGTATCGGAACGAAGAAATCGCACCCTATTAGATATGGTGCGCTCGATGATGAGTACAGCTGAGTTACCTATTTCCTTTTGGGGATATGCGCTTGTGACAGCCATAGACCTATTGAATAGATTTCCTACCAAATCTGTGCCTACCACCCCATATGAGATATGGAAAGGGAAGAGACCACATCTTAATTATATTAAGATATGGGGTTGTCCGGCCTATGTCAAAAGACAAAATCCGGACAAACTCGAGGCAAGATCTGTCTTATGTAAGTTTGTAGGATATCCCAAAAACTCACAAGGGTATATCTTCTACCACCCCGAGGAACAAAAGGTGTTTGTTTCTCGACATGCCACTTTCTTAGAAAAAGGTTTTCTTATGAAACAGAATAGCAGCATTGAGGTAGAACTGGAAGAGGTTCCAGCAACACAAACTATAACAGAAGACTTGGTTGAACCAGAGGATTCAGTAGTACCCGACGAACCTCAGCCTCTCCGCCGATCTAGCAGGGTTTCTCATCCGCCTGAGAGATACTACGGTTTTCTCATTGATGGTGGAAGCGAGGATTGTATCATGGACGATGATGACCCGACTAGTTTCGAGCAGGCCATCACGAATGGTGACTCTGTGAAATGGCTAGATGCAATGCGATCTGAGATGGAATCCATGTACACCAATAAAGTATGGATTTTGGAAAATGCTCCTGAAGGGGTAAAACCCATTGGGAGCAAGTGGATTTTTAAAAGGAAATTTGGTGTAGATGGAAAAGTTGAGACTTTCAAAGCTAGACTTGTAGCAAAGGGTTTTCGTCAACGACCAGGTGTGGATTATGACGAAACCTTTTCTCCAGTGGCTATGCTTAAGTCCATCCGGATCTTACTTGCCATTGCTGCATACCATGACTACGAAATCTGGCAAATAGATGTTAAGACCGCCTTTCTAAACGGTGATTTAGAAGAGAGCGTGTACATGACTCAGCCAGAGGGCTTCGTAGATAGTGGGAGCAGCGGAAAGGTGTGCAAGCTGCTTAAATCCATTTATGGGTTAAAACAAGCATCGCGGAGTTGGAACATCTGTTTTGATGTTGTAGTCAAAGAGTTTGAATTCATCAAAAATATAGATGAACCTTGTATCTATAAGAAGGTAGCAGAGGGTAAGGTTGTCTTCCTCGTATTGTACGTGGATGACATACTCTTGATAGGAAATGATATTCCTATGCTGCAATCAGTCAAGCTCTTCTTATCACAGAGATTCTCAATGAAAGATCTAGGTGATGCCTCCTGCGTATTGGGAATCATGATCTATAGAGATAGATCTAAACGGATACTGGGATTGTCCCAATCCAGGTACATTGACACCATACTAAAGAGGTTTAGTATGGAAGAATCCAAGTGTGGGAACCAACCCACGATCTCTGGACTCACTCTCTCCAAAGAGATGTCTCCCAAGACTGATTTGGAGAGAGCTCGCATGCAAGGGATACCCTATGCTTCGGCAGTAGGCTCTATCATGTATGCGATGCTATGTACCAGACCCGATGTAGCATACTCACTAAGTGTAGTTAGTCGGTATCAAGCAGATCCTGGAGAGAGTCATTGGACAGTAGTGAAGAACATTCTCAAGTACTTACGAAGGACTAAGGAGATGTTCTTAGTGTATGGTAACGGAGAACTCCAGGTGGAGTCCTTTACCGATTCCAGCTTCCAAAGTGATAAGGACGACTCTAAGTCGCATTCGGGTTTTGTCTTTACCCTCAATGGAGGGGAGGTATGTTGGAAGAGTTCCAAACATGATACCGTTGCAGACTCAACGATGGAGGCTGAATACATCACTGCCAACGATGCTGCCAAGGAGGCTGTCTGGATAAAGAAGTTCATTAGTGAACTTGGTGTGGTTCCATCCATTGAGCATCCAATACCTCTGTATTGCGATAACAATGGAGCGGTGGCGTTGGCCAAGGAACCCAGATCCCATCAAAAGTCCAGACATATTCTGAAGCGGTATCACCTGATCAGGGAGATAGTTGATCGCCGGGAGATCGAGGTCAGGAGAGTAGATATGAAGGACAACACTGCGGATCCATTCACGAAGGCTATTCCCCAGATACAGTTTGAGAGATTATTCGGGATGCTAGGTATGAGATACTACAGCAGCTGGCCTTAGTGCAAGTAGGAGATTGTTAGTTATGTATATGCCCTAGAGGCCATTGTTGTACATATGATGTATATTATAATGGATGCTTGGATATATATAGAGATGACTTTCTTGCTCGTCATGATAGTATGCTATTTGGTTTCACTTTATCTTAATATGTTGACTTGTATTGGTTTACTGTTTTTCTCTCACATGTTGATAAAGCCCTTAGGATCTGTACTCGACTACTGGGACTATGATGAGATCATACTAATGGGGCCTTGATAGTCGATGAGTACATCCTATAACTATTCCTAGTCGAGGGTATATCGAGACAGGGCATCGATACACCAGAGTAGACTAGCGTATACGCATCTTGACCCATATGATGGGCGATGGATGATCCCATATCCATCGGTGTTTAACATCAGAGATGGTGTACGGGTGCTCAGTGGAGACTGAGTACACTGGACGGACTCGCCGAGAACTCCCAGATGGTGATATACCACACGTCAGATGGCAGTTCTCCGGTGACACTGGTACAGGGTAGTCTGTAGACCCGAGATCGTCATGGAGTCTTGTGTGATTCCCACTGTGCTTTGATTTCCACCTTACCACGTCCAAGAGGGCGTGCAAAACGGTGGCTTTTGGGTACAGTCCCGAATCACATGTAGGCAATGAGCGATAGGAAGGGATTCGTCTCTCCCGGTATAGGGAGTTGATGTTGTGCTGTGTTCAATTGGCTATAACTGGAAGTCCCTGGCCAGGGCTGATATAGAGATTTACTGGTAAGTGTTACTAGTAGTTTCTCGACCCGTTATGAGCCACACATCGACACGACTTATCGGTTACTGGGGTCTGACGTATACCACCCCTAGACTTGATATGCGACATATCAGACGAACAGACCGGACTGTACGGGAGTGTTACTGATTGGATTCACAGGAGAACGCACAGGCTAGCTTGTTGATCTTGTGATCGCTTAATACCTGGGTGGCTGTTACGTTTAGCTGACCGCTTGCAGCTTGTGGGTGTTTGATATGATCATCACCTGCTACCGGCGTATTGACGATTCTTTAGAGTCCTACACAGAGGTTTCTTGGCTCAGGCGAAACGGAGTAGAGGCACATATGTGATATGCGCAGGACCGAGGATAATGCGATATGAGATACCGTATTATATTCTCGCGATATTTGGATATGAACCGGGTCATCGGATCAAGTGTTGGTTCGATGAATCGGTACATGATATATTAGTCGGTAATATTCGATATAGCCGGATCGTCGGATCAAGTGTTGATTCGATGATTTAATGTATAATAATATATATGATATATTGTATTACATTATCTAATATTGGCTCGCTTTATTATTTCATTTTCTTACTGGATGATACATTTGTTGGAGATAATGCCCTCAGAGTCAATTATTGGATCGCAGGTACGTGATTGCAATGATTGATGGAAGACCTATCCCGGTAGGACAGTCTTACTCGAGATGATAGTATGCTATCTGGTTTACCTTTATCATCGTGTACTGTTTTAGGTGACCTGACACGTCGCTATTACACGTTGATAGAGCCCCTAGGATTCTTGCTTGACCACCAGCAGTATGAGGGCGATCATATAAGTGGGAGCTGGGGTCTATAAGCATATCCTGAAATGGTCCCTAGTCGTGTGAGTTTTGAGACAGGGCATCGATACTCCATAGTAGACTAGTGTATACAGTCGAGACCCCGACGAGGGGCGGTGGCCGGTCTCACAAGCCACTGGTGTCAGTTGGATCACCTAAGATGTATACAGGTGCTCATTGGGTTATGAGTACACCGGACAGGACTCGCCGGGAACATGCTAGTTGGTCATATACCAGACGTCAGATGGCAGTTCCCTAGTGACATGTGTGCAGGTTAGTTCATCGACCTGGGGATCGTCATTTGTCTCGTGTGAGTTCCCACTGTACTTTGATTACTACCCTACCACGGCTCAAAGGAGTCGTGCAAACAGGTTTTAGTTGGGTACAGTCCCGAGCCACATGGAGGCAGTGAGCGTATCTTCAGGGGTTCGTCTCTCCCGGTATTGGGGGTGAGGTCGTGCTGTGTCTAGGAGAGACATTACACGAAGCCCTCGGCCGAGGCAAGGAGATTTACTAGTAGGTATTCCAGTAGTATCTCAGGGTGTTCTGGGCTACACTCCGACACGACTTGTACCGCTTTTGGGGGTCTGACTTTAACCAACCCCCTAGGCCCGCCATGCGATGCTCATAGACGAACGGACCGGACTGTACGGATATTGTCACTAACAGGCTCAGTAGGGTTGTCAGGCTGAGTTCACTCACAGACATCCCTTTTAGTCAATACCTGGTAGCCCGTTACGTATTGGCTTATACCTCTGACGTGCTGGTGGTTAAATCCACAACCAAGGTGTTGACGAGTCTTTAGAGTCCCCCACATTCAGTTACTCAGCTTTCGGGCGAAAAGTTGTAGAGGCCGTATAGAGATATGGCAAGGTCCGATCAGATACGTGCGGTATTGCACGGATCAGGATCGGACAGTTTGTACTATAGGCTGTATGGTTATATGGCAGGGTTCGATCAGATACGTGCGGTATTGCACGGATCAGGATCGAACAGATATTACTAGCCGGCTTTGGTTTAAGCCGGATCCTAGTATAGTACAGTGAAGACTTTGTCTCATTGCATTTGTATTTCGGTCGAAATACAGATGCGGGTGTGTATGCACAGTTTCGGGGTTTTCCTGTAATTTATTACGGGACCAGTTTTCTGGAGTTGCCAGTTTGCTTTCCGTTTCGGCCAATTTTCCTTTGTTCCGTTCATTGGCCGAAGTTTGGTGGAGGAGGGCTTATTTGCATTGTTGCAAATAAGCAATTGTGGAGGGGGTCTTTGCATTATTGTTTTATCATGATGGTGCACCATTCTTTTGACTTGACTTTTTGCTTCATGGTTGTGTCATGATTGCTTGACCCTTGTTATGAGGTGATGGTTGCTTTGGAGTGTTGTTTGTGTGGTGATCATTTGTTTTTCCATCATCACTCACTTTCCACCCACCCCCTTGTCTTTGTTCTTTCTCTCTCCAATCACACATGGGTGGGGGGGCGGCCATTTTTGGGAGCATGAGGAAAATGCTTCTCTTTTAGTGGGGAGAAAAATGATACTCTCATTCTTCTTGATCTATCACATTTTTCCTTCACTTCTCTCCAAGTTCTTCTTCCTCCACCACAAAGGCAATTCTAAGAACCCCAAATGAGACTCCTTCTCTAGATATTCTACAGCATATCTTGGGCACGTCGAGTAGCCGGCTTCGTGCCCGAGTTGCCTCGGCATTGAGGTGGGAGCCCGTAAACGATGTAGGCGATGTGGTGCACTTCCGGCGACGATGAGGAGACGGGACATTCCGCAGGAGGTCGGGACGACGATGAGAAGACCGAAGGACTCGGATCTGTCGGTATACTTCTCATCCCTATCTTGTTAGTAGCTTAGACTTGTTAATGGTTACGATCCGGATGGTTAGTGCGCGGGGGTGCCGGTTTGCTAAGTCCGCAAAATTTAAGTTTTTCACCGCTTCCGCATTCCGGCGTCGGATTGACGGCCGGGGCGCCGCCGTGCACTTACAGTGGTATCAGAGCCCCGCCATTAACTTAGTCTAGCTTTGTGTTATGTGTTTGCATTTCCGATCGATCAAAAAGTTCCAAAACTGCATTTTACCTTCGCATCAGTTTCTGTTGAAAAATTTTGGTCTCGAAAAATTTTCCAGGTTGTAAAATAGTGATGCACTGGATGTTATAAGCATACTGTAGAAATTCGACACATTCAGTCGACGAACAGAGCGCGGAACCGCAGCAATACCCCCCTTTGGGCCGCGGTTCCGCCGCCGAACAGTGCGCTTGCTGTGTGAAATTTCTTCAGTAGCTTTATGGGCTTTAAATTTGGGTTTTGGAATAATAACATTGGGCCCAGAATTTCTTGATCTGCTGCAGTTTTGATTGGGGGCCCACTTGTTGAAATTTGATTGATCGAAAATTTTAAACACATATTTCACAGTATTTACATTATATCTGCGACCGTGAATGTCACTCGATCGGTAAATCCGGTCTAACTGCTATAGCCCGGTTAGACGGATTTGCGAACGTGACTTTCACGTTGATGTTTTGTTTTTGCTGTGATGTTGCGGATCGGTCGTGGGGATAGCCTGGATGCAATGCTAGTACAGTTGTGGTTGTATTATGTACATTTGATATTGCGGGGCGAGCGTCCGACATGTGGACTGCCGTCACTGCCTGTTTGTATTATTATTTTGGGGCACGACCAGGTTGCGGTCGATGTACCCGTTGTATGTATATTTTACTTTCTGTACTAGGATTACCCCGCGGAGGGGTGCACGGATAGCCGGGTTCTGGAGGGCAACAAGTCCGCATCTCATGGCATTGAGACGGAGGGGGCTTCACTTTAGGATTGGCGGGCTATTCGCCGCACTCGTAGGGGGGTACAGGTTGACCCAGGAGGGGTGCCCAAGTTGCCGGATTCCGTGAAGTGCTGGGTGGTCCATTCACGGTACTGAAAGGGGCTGCCTCGCTTCAGGTTTTGGCGGGTGACTTGCCGCCCCCGTAGGGGTCTAGGATTTCATTGCACAGGCTATCCACACGACCAGGGGAACGTCGGGTTTCAGTAGTGGCTCTGTGAAACCCGGGGATCCCAGATATCTGTATACATTCTGTGATGTTGCATTTCTTTTCACGCCTTGAGCGAAATATAATATATTGGTATATATATTAGTAGATGTTGTATATGTTTTGCATCCGCGCTAGTCCAGTCCCCGCTCTGTCGTTAGTTAGCTAACCTAACGGGTAATGACGGGACCCAGTGGCGAATGCGGATGGCATATACGTACATCAGTATATTTTCGTTCTTTTTGGTGTGATCAATTGATGGGACTGCGTTGATTCGGATCAATGCATGTTAAAAACAAACCTAATCTGATGTTGTTGGAACAACTTTTCAAAAGCTGTTATTGCAAGGACGTTCTTTTTTTTTTGCATCGTGGTATTCAGTTGGAATATCCTGCTCCTCAGTCGACGAGGCAAGGGCCGAGATCCCTTCACCGGGAGTGACCCCTTGGACAAAAAGTTTGCGTCAGGGCATTAACTTCATTATAGCCGATTACTTTTGCTTTGCACCGTGGTATTCAGTTGGAATATCCTGCACCCCATTCTACGGGGAAAGAGCCGAGATCCCTTCACCGGGAGTGACCTCTTTAGCAACGGTTTTCGTCACTATATTTTCTAAAAAGCTATCCGTTCCTTCAACGATATCAAGTTCATTACGTTAATGGTTTTCGCCAGAAACCATTCGTAGCCCTCCGTCATTTCAGACGGGTAGCACGTAGTATTCATGCTATGTTTGTTGACCTTTGTCAAGGCATAGTGTATGGTAGCTGCTTGTTACCTTTCTGCTGCATAGATAGATGCGTTGGTTTGGGACAGTCGTATAGCCTTGTTGACCTTCGTCAAGGGCTTGTACGGGTGGATTCAGATTAACCCTGGATAATGACGGGTAGAACTTGACATGTGACTTATGATTTGTTGACCTTCGCCAAGGTCATAAGAGCATGGGGCAGAAATCACATCGGGAGTTTCAAAAGAACTGAAACTTGCCAGATATGCGCATACCTTCTGGAGTGTGATACCGTGAGCGGATTCCGTCACGTTATCATGCGATGATAGTTGGATCCCGATTCCCACTGATGAGTTGGTATACTCCTCGGGTGACCCCGACTAATTCTTCTTTCAGGTTTGGAGGAGAATTTGACGGTACAGTGGGAGGTTTCCAGATTAGATAAATTGGTAACCATTCTGATCTAGGTTAGAGTGCACGCTGAGTGTTTCTTTTCTCTCTCTCTTTGGCAGCGACCTTTGACCCGACCCTAAGACTATGACTCAGTGACCAAGTTGACCGAACCTTCTTTAACACTGGCTTTTGGATTGTCAGAGTTGCAAACCTCATTGCCACTCCTACTTTTACCCTTTTCTCCAGGACACCCCGTATTACTACGAACGTCCACTTCTATTGGACAAAACCATCGTATGGTTATATACGAACTCGAAAGAATTTATTCGAGGATGGTTTCAGGTTCTGGAGAAAACGGATAGGATTATTCAGTTGTCTTTTCCTTTTACCTTCTCTCAGGTTGCGAGTACTCCTTGGTTTAGGAGTAGTACACCTATTACGCAAATTGGATAGTCTTCTTCCAAACCATAGGCTGGTGCCAACCGGTAGGGAATGAAGAAAACCAATTAGCCTAACGATGGTGTACAGAAGGTATTGAGTTAAGACAAAGCAAGAGATTAGTAAGAGGGCAAAGTAAATTGCAACAGATATTCATGACCAAACCAGGTATTTCTTCGCCAATCCTAAAATCACCTTTGAATTTCTCCAGGACACTCCGTATCACTACGAAGATCCACAGTTTATTGGATACTCCATCGTATGGTTATATACGAACTCGAAAGGAACTTGTTCCAGTTCGGGGATGGATTCTGGTTCAGGAGAAATAGGAATAAGATTTATTCAGGTGTCTTTTATCTTCACCTTCTCTCGCATTGCGAGTGTTCCTAGGATTGGGACAGTACACCCATTATGCTTATTGGATAGTCTTCTTCCAAACCATAGGCTGGTGCCGAACGGTAGGGAAAGAAGAAAACCATTTGGCCTAAAGGGGTGTGCAGAAGGTAATGACTAAAGACATATGAAGGGATTTGGAGAGGTGGCAAGGAATTACACGGTTATAGTTATGAATCTGGATACTGGAAGAGGCATTACTAGGAATACCAGGATACCCTATCGAAACATTTCGATGTTTCAGTTTCACTGTGTAATGTTAAAAGAAAACTGATTTCCCGATTAGATACTTACTCCAGGGTATGTATTTACCAAGTATGATTCTCACATCTGTATGGTTTTACAGATGATGAGTGGGAGTAGGTTATTGGGAATTGGGTGATCATCCTCATTATATCGGGATTCGTTGTAATCGGTGATACTTGAGGAAATCACCTGGGCTGTTTGCCAGTCGGCAAATATTTGGTTTTGAATATCCGCTGTTATGCACCAATTTCAAATCGATATATCTGTACGTCTATTTTCATAGAGTGAGATACACTTTTTGAAATTATGTCGATGACATTTACCTATACCAGTGGATGGTTAGGTAAGGAGCATTAAACAGCGGTGTAATTCTTCTTAACCATAAGTACAGTTTTCAACCTACGACACACAGTGAATTGAGTTATCAGACTCAAGGGACTTATACAGAGTATTGTATGTTGTCCAGGGTCCATCAGGACAGAGGGGTTGGTCCTCGTACTATATTCGGTTTACTTATGACTTCTCTAGTTTTTAGACAGGTGTTTCGTGGAAACACATGGTCCGAATTTTGAGAAGTTATAGGTATTTGAATAGAGTAGAGAACCAGGTGTAGCAAGTATCGGGATTCTTCAAAGAGATCGAAGATGTAGATACTTGTGTATGGTATTCAGTTGATAGTAATGATTAAGAGATCTTGCTTCTCCTTCAGGTTACTCATAATTGGAAGCATTCCTAAGTTGAGTAACGCTGATCGGCCTCCTTCCATTTTGTTGACATGCACTGGGAACAGCTGCATGATTTGAATCTGGTTCAATTAAATCAGTGCCTCTGGTTCTATATTGGATATAGTACAGTTCATATCTTAACATTGTTAAGGTACGGGGAGTTGTCCGGTTTATGCTTAAAACCAGACATTGGACAACTCAAGGCACGATTCTGTAATGGCTGTTTGTGGGTTGACCCAGGCTATGACGAGGGTTGACCTTCTACCATCTGGATGAACAATAGCAATATTGTTCTAGACTCGCCACAGTTTTATTAAAAATGGATTTTTTCAGAAAACAGTAGTGGGAGTATGGTAGAACTGGAAGTGATTCCAGAACCACAAACGATTACTGAAGATTTGATAAGGAACCTAAAGATTCAATCTGGATTGACATTCCATTGGCCACTCCGCAGATAAGGTGGGTAACTTCACGCACCCGAGAGGTACTCCGGTAGTCTCAAGGACGGTGACAGGGAAGTTCTTGTTTACCCACAATTACCATTGCTGTTGTTCCAGGCTGCGAGACCCGGCGGGAGGATGAGTATAGCGTCGTTCTAAACTAGTTTTAGAAGTGTATGTCTATATGACTCTGCCAGAGGGTTGTCGTAGTCGGTGGGAGCAGCAGAAGCATTGGTGGACAGGTAGCTTATGTCTATTTATAGACTAAAGCAAATATAGCGGAGATAGATCATCTATTTCTGACGTGACAGTCATGGGTTTGACTTCATCAGAATAGGGGATGGATCTGTTGAGAAGGTAGTAGGGTGTGATGTCATAGTATTTGGATGACATACACAGAGTAGGAAAGGAAACTCCTATACTACGATCGGTCATACTTTTGTCGTCACACAGTGTTTTCTCCACAAAAGAAATGGATTTTATGTCAGACATACTGGTTACTAGATCTATGGTTTTAGATCTAGATTTGGGTGGTTTCCCAATCAGGGTACTTAGACAGCATTCTAAGAGTATTTAGAATGGACGACTCCTGGCACGGTAGTGTACCTGCAGGTAATGGAGTCACCCTCTCTAAAGGTGTCTTAAAGACTAAAGGGGAGAGGGATACGCATGATTGGCAGATCACTTGCTTAGGCAATTGAGTCAATCATGAGATGTCAAGTACCACACCAGATGTTGTTCTTGCACTAGATGCAATAAGTTGATATTGATCCAATCCTGGAGAAACAGTCGGAGGCAGTTTTAGAACATAAGTGAATGTTCTAAGGATATGATAACGACAGCCTCATTCGGGGGACAGTTATCATTCCAGGCTTCCAAGGTGACCTGGACGACAAGGAGGTTGTCAGAGTTATAGTTTTCCCTCTGACGAGGGGCAGTATTTTGGACAGGTGATCCAAGGCAATACTGAGGGAGGCATGGCGCAGGATACTGATTAAGTTCAGTTGACGATACAGTCTAAGAAGTTTGGATTTGGAATTCATTTATGAGCTATGTCCCATCAGACATCCAGACACATTCTAAGACAGGTATTGCTCATTTCGGGAGATGGGTTTCTCCGCGAACTTGAGATATAGAGACATAGAAAGAGACATCAAGGCGGATCAATTCACTAAGGCTATTCCTCGAACGCAATAGTTTCGCAAGCGAGCTTTGTGAGACTGACTAGTAGAGGAGTTGGGTGTTCGGTATCACACGGGCTGTGAGTATGCGACATCGCAATAATTAGCCTTGAGTGCAAGTGGGAGATTGTTGGAGATAATGCCCTCAGAGTCAATTATTGGATCACAAGTACGTGATTGCAATGATTGATGGAGGACCTATCCCGGTAGGACAGTCATACTCGAGATGATAGTATGCTATCTGGTTTACCTTTATCATCGTGTACTGTTTTAGGTGACCTGACACGTCGCTATTACACGTTGATAGAGCCCCTAGGATTCTTGCTTGACCACCAGCAGTATGAGGGCGATCATATAAGTGGGAGCTGGGGTCTATAAGCATATCCTGAAAAGGTCCTTAGTCGTGTGAGTTTCGAGACAGGGCATCGATACTCCATAGTAGACTAGTGTATACAGTCGAGACCCCGACGAGGGGCGGTGGCCGGTCTCACAAGCCACTGGTGTCAGTTGGATCACCTAAGATGTATACAGGTGCTCATTGGGTTATGAGTACACCGGACAGGACTCGCCGGGAACATGCTAGTTGGTCATATACCAGACGTCAGATGGCAGTTCCCTAGTGACATGTGTGCAGGTTAGTTCATCGACCTGGGGATCGTCATTTGTCTCGTGTGAGTTCCCACTGTACTTTGATTACTACCCTACCACGGCTCAAAGGAGTCGTGCAAACAGGTTTTAGTTGGGTACAGTCCCGAGCCACATGGAGGCAGTGAGCGTATCTTCAGGGGTTCGTCTCTCCCGGTATTGGGGGTGAGGTCGTGCTGTGTCTAGGAGAGCCATTACACGAAGCCCTCGGCCGAGGCAAGGAGATTTACTGGTAGGTATTCCAGTAGTATCTCAGGGTGTTCTGGGCTACACTCCGACACGACTTGTACCGCTTTTGGGGGTCTGACTTTTACCAACCCCCTAGGCCCGCCATGCGATGCTCATAGACGAACGGACCGGACTGTATGGATATTGTCACTGACAGGCTCAGTAGGGTTGTCAGGCTGAGTTCACTCACAGACATCCCTTTTAGTCAATACCTGGTAGCCCGTTACGTATTGGCTTATACCTCTGACGTGCTGGTGGTTAAATCCACAACCAAGGTGTTGACGAGTCTTTAGAGTCCCCCACATTCAGTTACTCAGCTTTCGGACGAAAAGTTGTAGAGGCCGTATGGAGATATGGCAAGGTCCGATCAGATACATGCGGTATTGCACGGATCAGGATCGGACAGTTTGTACTATAGGCCGTATGGTTATATGGCAGGGTTCGATCAGATACGTGCGGTATTGCACGGATCAGGATCGAATAGATATTACTAGCCGGCTTTGGTTTAAGCCGGATCCTAGTATAGTACAGTGAAGACTTTGTCTCATTGCATTTGTATTTCGGTCGAAATACAGATGCGGGTGTGTATGCACAGTTTCGGGGTTTTCCTGTAATTTATTACGGGACCAGTTTTCTGGAGTTGCCAGTTTGCTTTCCGTTTCGGCCAATTTTCCTTTGTTCCGTTCATTGGCCGAAGTTTGGTGGAGGAGGGCTTATTTGCATTGTTGCAAATAAGCAATTGTGGAGGGGGTCTTTGCATTATTGTTTTATCATGATGGTGCACCATTCTTTTGACTTGACTTTTTGCTTCATGGTTGTGTCATGATGGCTTGACCCTTGTTATGAGGTGATGGTTGCTTTGGAGTGTTGTTTGTGTGGTGATCATTTGTTTTTCCATCATCACTCACTTTCCACCCACCCCCTTGTCTTTGTTCTTTCTCTCTCCAATCACACATGGGTGGGGGGGGCCGGCCATTTTTGGGAGCATGAGGAAAATGCTTCTCTTTTAGTGGGGAGAAAAATGATACTCTCATTCTTCTTGATCTATCACATTTTTCCTTCACTTCTCTCCAAGTTCTTCTTCCTCCACCACAAAGGCAATTCCAAGAACCCCAAATGAGACTCCTTCTCTAGATATTCTACGGCATATCTTGTGCACGTCGAGTAGCCGGCTTCGTGCCCGAGTTGCCTCGGCATTGAGGTGGGAGCCCGTAAACGATGTAGGCGATGTGGTGCACTTCCGGCGACGATGAGGAGACGGGACATTCCGCAGGAGGTCGGGACGACGACGAGAAGACCGGAGGACTCGGATCTGTCGGTATACTTCTCATCCCTATCTTGTTAGTAGCTTAGACTTGTTAATGGTTACGATCCGGATGGTTAGTGCGCGGGGGTGCCGGTTTGCTAAGTCCGCAAAATTTAAGTTTTTCACCGCTTCCGCATTCCGGCGTCGGATTGACGGCCAGGGCGCCGCCGTGCACTTACAACATTGATATATATGCGATATATGTTAATTGTATTATTTTCTTTTTTTGCAAATATATAATATATATGTGATATATATTATTGTGACATGATATGATTTATTGTTAAACATGTTTAAGGATGATTAAATGAGGTTAGGGTTTGATTTGGGTTAGATGCTTCATGCACCTTCTAGAAGCTTTATCTTTTGTCATGGTTAAGATATTTTTGATGACACATTTCTAACCCAACCAAACTCTAACTCTAGTTTATTCTCTACAAAATCTTAGCCACTCATCCTTGACCATGGTATATACATCAATCCTATACTTTCTTTCTATTCATCACAAAAGGATTTTATCATTATCCTTTTCCATTATCATCTTCTTCTCTCTTGAAAAAAGCTCACTTGATTTTCTTTATGTGATGAATAAATATGAGAAAATGATTTAAAAAGAAAGCAAAAATACTACTCTCTCATCCTCATCTCATCTAGCCCATGAGATTAGTGTGTTCATCTCTTTAGAGTGAGAAAGCTTGAGTCTTTGCAACTTCGACGTAGATCATCGGAGATTTGGAACACTTCAAGCCAGCATGGATCGTTCGAGTCGTGGAGCCTCTCATGAGTCCGGGAGATCGTGGATCGCGGCAAAGGGACTTCTACTCGGAGCTTGTGAAGCGAAGGAGGGGACTACAAAGGTTGTAATCCCTCACACTTAGATAAAAGTTATCATCTTGCATGCTAAACACTAATAATCTAGCAAAGATCCCGGCTTTGGGTTGTTCGGCACGTCTAAATTGTTATCCGGGCATATTTGATGCCTTATGAACCTTCACAAGAGTGCCTAGGAACCTTTCAATTGTATGATGGATGATACCGTACGAATGATGACACATACGATATTGACCCGTACCCTCGATTTTGATGATGCCGTACAACGGGCTATACCATACGAGATGTATATATGATGATTGATCTGCACTCTTGACTCGAGGATGTCGTACGATAGATTATACCGTGTGTGACGCTATGAGACTGGATCACCGACTATTAGATATAACAACTCGGATATGTGTAGATTTCTATTCACTTTCGATACTGTTTTAGTTTAGTCTCCTAATTAGTTAAGTAGATGTTAGAATAGGTTTCGAGTCATACCTATTTTCAAAACTAACAAATCGTATGTATTTTCAAAGGACAAACCGAGGGATACTACGGATTTTCGAAAAGGTATTTCTTTTCTCAAAACGCCGTAGTCCCTAATTTTCTAAAAACAACGATTTGTATTATTTTAAATACGGTAACTGTATGGCTCATATATATATATATATATATATATATATATATATATATATATATGTATATATATATATATATATATATATATTATTATGTTGCGTTTACTGTTACTTTCTGCTCTTTTTATGTTAATTCTCTTGCATTGCATATATATACATGTTTTGCATTAGCTGTTCTGATCTTATCTGCTAGGACACTTGCACCATTACTGATGATGCGTATGTTGCACGTACACTTACTGGCCGGCACACAAACATCATCATCGATAATTGCCATGCCACGTACACATTAGAAACCGTTACTTCATTGTACTATCTGATAAATTGTAGTTTAATAGTATTGTTTAACATTCATGATATCACATGCTAGTTTTAGACTTTGCATTTCTTACTTAGATGCTGCATGCATTCATATATATACATTCTGTTTATGCACTGTTGATGGGCTTTATGCCAATATTCATTGTTTTCTTATTGACTCATGATTATGAGATTTCAGTATTTCATGAGATTTCTTGATTTGGAAAACCGCATGCGAAAATTGAAAACTTATACTCCTTTTTAAAAAGAAAAATGCGGTTTCCCCTTGATATGATGTGTGGCGTCTACTATGAGATTTTTCGGTTCTGGAGCATATATGATATATGATTACTAGCCACGAGGAGCGAAGGCGCCGTCTGCGGGTATATGGTGGACCCGGTGCGGTACCCCGGGGCAAGATTGACGTATATAGAAAGATAGAAACGTTGAGCCCGGTAGGGGAACACTACCGACCGGTGATAGTTGGCGCGGGGGATACCGACTGTAATCATGAGATCATATGGATATAAGCCGATCCAGACTGACGGAGCCCGAGATAGTTGGCACGGCGAATATCCGAAGGATACCGACTGTAGTCGTAAGATCAGATGGATATGGGTCAATCTGGACTGACAGAGACCGAGATATAAGGATTATGTGTCGCTACTGGACACGGTTTTCATAATGTTTTCGAGGTCGATACTGGGCACTCAAGCTTTATCATGATTTTGTGTGTCGCTGCTGGGCACACGTTGGATGATGCATTCATACATGATACACATGACATGTTGCTGCCTTATGATGCGGACACGAGTACTTGTTATCACACTTATACTTATATTGTTACCTTTGTTATTTCTCGATGTCTATATATATTATTATTGTACTGTATGACCTAGGAGTTAGTTATACATTCGGTTACTACTCGGTGATGTCTTCTACTCATGAGTTGGCAACTCATCCCTATTGTGCCACAGTTTTCTTGCAAGTTCGACCGCACAGGTTCCGTTTCGGCTTGCTGGCACACTATCTTCTTCAGGGTGATTGCATTGATAGATGGGATACTTTTTCATCATAACCACCATTATATACTTGTATATTTCATTCAGTTGTATCCAGTTAAAGCTTCATCAAGCAGACTATGTATATTTGTAGACTTAGAGACCACTGTTTGTATTCTTTCGGATTTAGATTCATGCTTATGTATTTATTATTTATGCTAATTTCGTTGATGATGCTTTTAGTTTCTTATTTTCTTTCTGTGTTTGATCCTCGCCTTCGGCGTTGTATATTTATATCATTGCGTGATTGTTTCCGCCAATTGGCGAAGAGCTAGCTCCCGCTTGGGGATGCCTTTTATTATTATTGCTTGTATTTGTTTTCGGGTTAAAATATATAAAGGAGGTGCTGCTCAAATTTTCAATGATGAAATATATTTTCAAGATAGCTATAAAACATTGATTTCATATTATATTATCTATGTCTTTAAAGAAAGAACTTGATTTCAGTAAACCTTATTTCAAAACTTCACCTCCACTATTTTCCCTAAAAAGTTTTAGATTTCGGGGCTTTTGGCTAACTTGAATTAGGTGGGGTCCTATAGACTTCACATAATTCAAGTGCGAGTCATGCGCCTTTTCCGGGTCATGACAATAAAATATAATAAGGTGTCTTCTTCTAGAAGTACCTTGTAATAAATTACCAGAATATCCCTTATCCGTATATACATACTCGTATCCGTATTTCGAAAAATACGAATAAAAAAGACGATTATAATCTAATAATATAATACTAGGATCCGTCTTAAATCAAAGCCCACTAGTATTATCCGTCCGTATCATGATACGTGCATAAGTGCACGTATATGATCGAACCCTACCGTAAAACCATATGGCTTATACATCGTTTCTCCTGAAGCAGGGAAACCCTCTTTGTGGGACTCTAAAGACTCGTCAATACGCTGGCAGTAGGTTTAACCACTAGCATGTCAACGTCACTAGCTGTACGTAATGGCTACCCAGGTATTGAGCGAAAGGAAGGCCGACGAGCAAACTCATCTGAACCCCTACTGAGTCTATCCGTGACAATCTCCGTACAGTCCGGTCTGTTCGTCTAAGTGTATCGCATATCGAGTCTAGAGGGTGGATAAAGTCAGACCCCTAATAACGCGATATTTCGTATCGGTATGAAGCCCATCACCATCTTAGAAACTACTGATCCAAATCAGTAATTCTTTTCTACCTTGGCCAAGGATTTCTGGTGATGGCCACCCGTGCACAACGCGATATCAACCCCCAATACCAGGAGAGACAAATCCCCGACGATCCGCTCACTGCCTCTATGTTGCTCGGGACTGTACCTAACTAAAATCTATTTGCACGGCTCCTTTGAGCCGTGGTAGGATAGTAATCAAAGCACAGTGGGAACTCACACGAGATAAATGACGATCTCAGGTCAACAGACTAACCTGTACACATGTCATCTGGGAAATGCTATCCGACAATAGGTATAATGTTGGAGATAATGCCCTCAGAGTCAATTATTGGATCACAGGCACGTTATTGTAATGATTGAGGGAGGACCTATCCCTGTAGGACAATCTTACTCGAGATGATAGTATGCTATCTGGTTTACCTTTGTCATCGTGTACTGTTTTAGGTGACCTGACAGGTCGCTATTACACGTTGGTAGAGCCTCTAGGATTCTTGCTGGATGGCCAGCAGTATGAGGGCGATCATATAAGTGGGAGCTGGGGTCTATAAGCATATCCTTAAATGGTCCCTAGTCGTGAGAATTTCGAGACAGGGCATCGATACTCCAGAGTAGACTAGTGTATACAGTCGAGACCCCGACGAGAGGCGGTGGCCGGTCTCACAAGCCACTGGTGTCAGTTGGTTCACCTAAGATGTGTACAGGTGCTCATCGGGTTATGAGTACACCGGACAGGACTCGCCGGGAACATGCTAGTTGGTCTTATACCAGACGTCAGATAGCAGTTCCCAGGTGACATGTGTACAGGTTAGTTCATCGACCTGGGGATCGTCATTTGTCTTATGTGAGTTCCCACTGTACTTTGATTACTACCCTACCACGCTCAAAGGAGACGTGCAAACAGGTTTTAATTGGGTACAGTCCCGATCCACATGGAGGCAGTGAGCACATCTTCAGGGGTTCGTTTCTCTCGGTATTGGGGGTGAGGTCGTGTTGTGTCTAGGAGATCCATTACACGAAGTCCTTGGCCAAGGCAGGAGATTTACAGGTAGGTATTCCAGTAGTATCTCAGGGTGTTCTGGGCTACACTCCGACACGACTTGTACCGCTCTTGGGGGTTTGACTTTTACCAACCCCCTAGGCCCGCCATGCGATGCTCATAGACGAACGGACCGGACTGTACGGATATTGTCACTAACAGGCTCAGTTGGGTGTCAGGATGAGTTCGCTCATCGATGTCCCTTTTGGTCAATACCTGGTAGCCCGTTACGTATTGGCTTATACCTCTGACGTGCTCGTGGTTAAATCCACAACCAAGGTGTTGACGAGTCTTTAGAGTCCCCCACATTCAGTTACTCAGCTTTCGGGCGAAAAGCTGTAGAGGCCGTATGGAGATATGGCAAGGTCCGATCAAATATGTGCGGTATTGCACGGATCAGGATCGGACAGTTTGTACTACAGGCCGTATGGTTATATGGCAGGGTTCGATCAGATACGTGCGGTATTGCACGGATCAGGATCGAACGGATAATGCTACCCGGCTTTGGTATAAGCCGGATCCTAGTATAGTACAGTGTAGATTTTGTCTCATTGCATTTGTATTTCGGTCAGAATACAAATGCAGGTGTGTATACACAGTATCGGGGTTTTTCCTGTAATTTATTACGGGACCAGTTTTCTAGAGTTGCCAGTTTGCTTTCCGTTTCGGCCATATTTTTTTGTATCCTTCAATGGCCGAAGATTGGTGGAGGAGGGCTTATTTGCATTTGTGCAAATAAGCAATTTGGAAGGGTGTTCTTTGCATTTTCTTGTATCATGATGGTCTCATGATGGAGGACCATTCCTTGACTTTCTAGAGTTCATGATTACTTGACTTTGTGAGCAATCATGGTTGTTGATGATGGTTGTATGAGTGTTGGTGTTTCTTTGTGATCATTACTTCATATGATGACCTTTTCTCTCTTGTATTATGAGTGTGGTTCCATCATCTATACACTCTCTCTCTCACTCTCTCCTCTCCCACCTAAGGAGGTCGGCCACTCCCCTCATGGGCTGTCCCAATTTTTGGTGGTGGGGTTCATCTCATTTGTCATGCAAAAATTCCCAAGTTCCTTCACAAAAGGTATATACTTCATTTCCTCCACCAAAATGGCAACCTCCATGAACCCCAAAGTGAGACATGAGCACTACACATTCTACAGCAAACCTTGGGCACGTCGACTAGCCAGCTTCGTGCCCGAGTTGCCTCGGTATTGAGGTGGGAGCCCGTAAAAGATGCAGACGATGCGGTGCCCTTCCGGCAAGGAGGCGACGACCGGAGTTTCCGTGGGAGATCGGGACGACGACGAGAAGACCGGAGGACTCGGATCAGTCGGTATATCTCTCTTCCCCATCTTGTAGTTAGTTAGGACTAGTTAATGGTTCGATCCGGGTTTTAGTGCGCGGTGGTGCCAGTTCAAGTGAAATTTAAAGTTAACCATCGCTTCCGCATTTGGCCTCGGGGTGGAGGCCGGGGCGCCGCCGTGCACTTACAGTGGTATCAGAGCCACGCCATTAACCTAGTCTAGCTTTGTTTAATGTGTTTTACATTTCCGATCGACCAAAATTCCAAAAACCCGCGTTTTCTTCACATCAGTTTTTTGTCGAATTTTTTCTGGCTCGAAAAATTTTTCAGGTTGTAGAAAAGTGATGTACTGGAAATCCTAAGAACACTGTAGAATTTTGGTCACCTGATCCCTCCGTACGACCGCAGAACCACGGCCATAACCCCTCTTTGGTCGCGGTTCCGCCGCAGGAATTTGGATTCACGTCACTAATTTTTTGTAGTGGGCTTGTGGGCTAAAAATAGGGGTTTCGGTATACTTTGTTTGGGCCCAGAATTTCTTTAACTGCTACAGTATTGCTTGGGGACCACTTGGGTAAATTTGATCGATCGGATATTTTAAACACATTATTTCACAGTTTTTACATTATATCTGCGACCGTGAATGTCACTTGATCGGTAAATCCTGTCTAACTGCTATAGCCCGGTTAGACGGATTTGCGAACGTGACTTTCACGTTGATGTTCTGTGTATTGCTGTGATGTTGACGATTGGTCGTGGGGGATAGCCTGGATGCAATGCTAGTACAGTTGTGGTTGTTTTATGTACATTTGATATTGAGGGGCGAGCGTCCGACATGTGGACTGCCGTCACTTCCTGATTGTATTATTATTTTTGGGCACGGCCAAGTTGCAGTCGATGTACCCGTTGTATGTATATTTTACTTTCTGTACTAGGATTACCCCGCGGAGGGGTGCACGGATAGCCGGGTTCTAGAGGGCAACAAGCCCGCATCTCATGGCATTGAGACGGAGGGGGCTTCACTCTAGGATTGGCGGGCTATTCACCGCACTCGTAGGGGGTACAGGTTGACCCAGGAGGGGTGCCCAAGTTACCGGATTCCGTGAAGTGCTGGGTGGTCCATTCACGTTGCTGAAGAGGGCTGCCTCGCTTCAGGTTTTGGCGGGTAACTTGCCGCGTCCGTAGGGGTCTAGGATTTCATTGCACAGGCTATCCACACGACCAGGGGAACGTCGGGTTTCAGTAGTGGCTCTGTGAAACCCGGGGATCCCAGATATCTGTTTTGTTCTGTGATGCTGTACATTTCTGTGATGTTGCATTTTTTATCACGCCTTGAGCGAATATAATATATTATTATATATATTAGTAGATGTTGTATATGTTTTGCATCCGCACTAGTCCAGTCCCCGCTCTGTCGTTAGTTAGCTAACCTAACGGGTAATGACGGGACCCAGTGGAGAATGCGGGTGGCATATACGTACATCAGTATATTTTCGTTCTCTGTGGTGTGATCAATTGATGGGACTGCGTCAAGTTAAAAACAAACCTAATCTGATGTTGTTGGAACACTTTTCAAAAAGCTGTTATTGCAAGGACGTTCACTTTTGTTTTGCATCGTGGTATTCAGTTGGAATATCCTGCTCCTCAGTCGACGAGGCAAGGGCCGAGATCCCTTCACCAGGAGTGACCCCTTGGACAAAAAGTTTGCGTCAGGGTAATAACTTCACTATAGCCGATTACTTTTGCTTTGCACCGTGGTATTCAGTTGGAATATCCTGCACCCCATTCTACGGGGAAAGAGCCGAGATCCCTTCACCGGGAGTGACCTCTTTAGCAAAGGTTTTTCGTTACTATATTTTTCTAAAAAGCCATCAGTTCCTTCAACGATATCAAGTTCACTACGTTAAAGGTTTTCGCCAGAAACCATTCATAGCCCTCCGTCGTTTCATATGGGTAGTCAATAGTATGCAAGCTGTGTTTGTTGGCCAAAGTCAAGGCACAGTGTTTGGTAGCTGTTGGTTATTCATATGCAGCATAGATAGATGTGTTGGTTTGGAACAGTCGTACTGCCTTGTTGGCCAAAGTCAAGGGTAGGTACGGGTGGATTCAAATCAACCTGGAGAATGACGGGTAGAACTTGACATGTGACTTATGATTTGTTGGCCAAAGTCAAGGTCATAAGAGCATGGGGCAGAAATCACATCGGGAGTTTCAAAAGAACTAAAACTTGCCAGATATGTGCATACCTTCTGGAGTGTGATACCGTGAGCGGATTCCGTCACGTTATCATGCAATGATAGTTGGATCCCGATTCCCACTGATGAGTTGGTTTACTCCTCGGGGGATCCCGACTAATTCTTCTTTCAGGTTTGGAGGAGAATTTGACGGTACAGTGGGAGGTTTCCAGATTAGATAAATTGGTAACCATTCTGATCTAGGTTAGAGTGCACGCTGAGTGTTTCTTTTCTCTCTCTCTCTTCGGCAGCGACCATTGACCCGACCCTAAGACTATGACTCAGTGACCAAGTTGACCGAACCTTCTTTAACACTGGCTTTTGGATTGTCAGAGTTGCAAACCTCATTGCCACTCCTACTTTTACCCTTTTCTCCAGGACACCCCGTATTACTACGAACGTCCACTTCCATTGGACAAAACCATCGTATGGTTAGATACGAACTCGAAAGAATTCGAGGATGGTTTCCGGTTCTGGAGAAAACGGATAGGATTATTCAGTTGTCTTTTCCTTTTACCTTCTCTCCGGTTGCGAGTACTCCTTGGTTTAGGAGATAGTACACCTATTACGCAAATTGGATAGTCTTCTTCCAAACCTTAGGCTGGTGCCGAACGGTGGGGAATGAAGAAAACCAATTAGCATAACGATGGTGTGCAGAAGGTATTAAGTTAAGGCAAAGCAAGGGATTAGTAAGAGGGCAAAGTAAATTGCGACTGATATTCACGACAAAACCAGGTACTTCTTTACCACTCCCACTTCACCTTTGTATTTCTCCAGGACACTCCGTATCACTACGAAGATCCACAGTTTATTGGATACTCCATCGTATGGTTATATACGAACTCGAAAGGAACTTGTTCCAGTTCGGGGATGGATTCTGGTTCAGGAGAAATAGGAATAAGCTTTGTTCAGGTGTCTTTTATCTTCACCTTCTCTCGCATTGCGAGTGCTCCTAGGATTAGGACAGTACACCCATTATGCTTATTGGATAGTCTTCTTCCAAACCATAGGCTGGTGCCGAACGGTAGGGAAGGAAGAAAACCATTTGGCCTAAAGGGGTGTGCAGAAGGTAATGACTAAAGACATATAAAGGGGTTTGGAGAGGTGGCAAAGAATTATACGGTTATAGTCGTGAATCTGGAAGAGGCATTACTAGGAATACCGGGATACCCCATCAAAACGTTTCAATGTTTCAGTTTCACTGTGTACTGTTAAAGGAAAACTGATTTCCCAATTAGTCCTTACTCCAAGGTATGTATTTACCAGGTATGATTCTCACATCTGTATGGTTTTACAGATGATGAGTAGGAGTAGGTTAGTGGGAATTAGGTGATCATCCTCATTACATCGGGATTCGTTGTAATCGGTGATATTTGAGGAAATCACCTGGGCTGTTTGCCGGTCGGCAAATATTTGGTTTTGAATATCCGCTGTTATGCACCAATTTCAAATTGATATATATGTATGTCTATTCTCATAGTGAGATATACCTTTTTGAAATTATGTCCATGACATTTACCTATATCAGTGGATGGTTAGGTAAGGAGCATTAAACAGCGGTGTAATTCTTCATAACCAAAGGTACAGTTTTCAACCTACGACACACAGTGAATGAGTCATTTGACTCAAGGGACTTGTACAGAGTATTGTATATTTATCCAGTGTCCATTAGGACAGAGGGGTTGGTCCTCGTACTATATTCTGTTTACTTATGACTTCTCTAGTTCTTAGGCATGTGTTTCGTAGAAACACAGGGTCTAAATTTTGAGGAGTTATAGGTATTTGAATAAAGTAGAGAACCAAGTATTGCAAGTATCGGGATTCTTCAAAGTGGTCGAAGATGTAGATACTTGAGTATGCTATTCAGTTGATAGTAATGATTAAGAGAACTTGGTTCTCTTTCAGATTACTCATAATTGGAAGTATTCCTAAGTTGAGTAACGTTGATCGGCCCCCTTCCATTTAGTTAACATGCGCTGGAGACAGTTGCATGATTTGAATCTGGTTCAATTAAATCAGTGCCTCTGGTTCTATATTGGATATAGAACAGTTCATATCTTAACGATGTTAAGGTACGGGGAGTTGTCCGGCTTATGATTAAAACCAGACTCTGGATGACTCAAGGCACGTTTCTGTAATGGCTGTTTGTGTGTTGACCCAGGTTATGACGAGGGTTGACTTTCTACCATCTGGAAGATCAATAGAAATATTGTTCTAGACTCGCCACAGTTTTATTAAAAATGGATTTTTTCAGAAAAACAGTAGTGGGAGTATGGTAGAACTGGAAATGATTCCAGAACCACAAACGATTACTGAAGATTTGATAGGAACCTAAAGATTCAATCTGGTTTGACATTCCATTGGCCACTCCGCAGATACGGTGGGTAACTTCAGGCACCCGAGAGGTACTCTGGTAGCCTCAAGGACGGTGACAGGGAAGTTCTTGTTTACCCACAATTGCTATTGCTATTGTTCCAGGTTACGAGACCCGGCAGGAGTATGAGTATAGCGTCGTTCTAAACTAGCTTTAGAAGTGTACGTATATATGACTCTGCCAGAGGGTTGTCGTAGTCAGTGGGAGCAGCGGAAGCATTGGTGGACAGGTAGCTTATGTCTATTTATAGACTAAAGCAGATATAGCGGAAATAGATCATCTGTTTCTGATGTGACAGTCATAGGTTTGACTTCATCAGAATAGGGGATGGATCTGTTGAGAAAGTAGTAGGGTGTGATATCATGGTATTTGGATGACATACACAGAGTAGGAAGTGATATTCCTATACTACGATCGGTTATACTTTGGTCGTCACACAGTAGTTTCTCCACATGGGACTTGGACATCATATCAGACATACTGGTTACTAGATCTATGGTTTTAGATCTAGATTTGGGTGGTTTCCTAATCATGGTACTTAGACAGCATTCTAAGAGTATTTAGAATGGACGACTCCTGGCACGGTAGTGTACCTGTAGGTGATGGAGTCACCCTCTCTAAAGGTGTCTTACAGACTAAAGGGGAGAGGGATGTGCATGATTGGCATATCACTTTCTCAGGCAATTGAGTCAATCATGAGATGTCAAGTACCACACCAGATGTTGTTCTTGCACTAGATGCAATAAGTTGACATTGATCCAATCCTGGAGAAACAGTCGGAAGCAGTTTTAGAACATAAGTGGATGTTCTAAGGGATATGATAACGACAGCCTCATTCGGGAGACAGTTATCATTCCAGGCTTCCAATGTGACCTGGACGACAAGGAGGTTGTCAGAGTTATGGTTTTCCTTCTGACGAGGGGCAGTATTTTGGACAGGTGGTCCAAGGCAATACTGAGGGAGGCATGGCGCAGGATACTGATTAAGTTCAGTTGACGATACAGTCTAAGAAGTTTGGATTTGGAGTTCATTTATGAGCTAGGTCCCATCAGACATCCAGACACATTCTAAGACAGGTATTGCTCATTTTGGGAGATGGCTTTCTCCGCGAACTTGAGATATAGAGAGACATAGAAAGAAACATCAAAGCGGATCCACTCTCTGAGGCTATTCCTCGAACGCAATAGTTTCGCAAGCGAGCTTTGTGAGACTGACTAGTAGAGGAGTTGGGTGTTCGGTATCACACGGGCTGTGAGTATGCGACATCGCAATAATTAGCCTTGAGTGCAAGTGGGAGATTGTTGGAGATAGTGCCCTCAGAGTCAATTATTGGATCACAGGCACGTGATTGTAATGATTGAGGGAGGACCTATCCCTGTAGGACAATCTTACTCGAGATGATAGTATGCTATCTGGTTTACCTTTATCATCGTGTACTGCTTTAGGTGACCTGACAGGTCGCTATTACACGTTGGTAGAGCCCCTAGGATTCTTGCTTGACGGCCAGCAGTATGAGGGCGATCATATAAGTAGGAGCTGGGGTCTATAAGCATATCCTTAAATGGTCCCTAGTCGTGAGCGTTTCGAGACAGGGCATCGATACTCCAGAGTAGACTAGTGTATACAGTCGAGACCCCGACGAAGGGCGGTGGCCGGTCTCACAAGCCACTGGTGTCAGTTGGTTCACCTAAGATGTGTACAGGTGCTCATCGGGTTATGAGTACACCGGACAGGACTCGCCGGGAACATGCTAGTTGGTCTTATACCAGACGTCAGATAGCAGTTCCCAGGTGACATGTGTACAGGTTAGTTCATCGACCTGGGGATCGTCATTTATCTCATGTGAGTTTCCACTGTACTTTGATTACTACCCTACCACGCTCAAATGAGACGTGCAAACAGGTTTTAGTTGGGTACAGTCCCGAGCCACATGGAGGCAGTGAGCGCATCTTCAGGGGTTCGTCTCTCCCGGTATTGGGGGTGAGGTCGTGCTGTGTCTAGGAGAGCCATTACACGAAGTCCTTGGATAAGGAAGGAGATTTACTGGTAGGTATTCCAGTAGTATCTCAGGGTGTTCTGGGCTACACTCCGACACGACTTGTACCGCTTTTGGGGGTCTGACTTTTACCAACCCCCTAGGCCCGCCATGCGATGCTCATAGACGAACGGACCGGACTGTACGGATATTGTCACTAACAGGCTCAGTTGGGTGTCAGGATGAGTTCGCTCATCGATGTCCCTTTTGGTCAATACCTGGTAGCCCGTTACGTATTGGCTTATACCTCTGACGTGCTAGTGGTTAAATCAACAACCAAGGTGTTGACGAGTCTTTAGAGTCCCCCACATTCAGTTACTCAGCTTTCGGGCGAAAAGATGTAGAGGCCGTATGAAGATATGGCAAGGTCCGATCAGATATGTGCGGTATTGCTCGGATCAGGATCGGACAGTTTGTACTACAGGCCGTATGGTTATATGGCAGGGTTCGATCAGATACGTGCGGTATTGCACGGATCAGGATCGAACGGATAATGCTACCCGGCTTTGGTATAAGCCGGATCCTAGTATAGTACAGTGTAGATTTTGTCTCATTGCATTTGTATTACGGTCGGAATTCAAATGCGGGTATGTATACAGTATCGGGGTTTTTCCTGTAATTTATTACGGGACCAGTTTTCTGGAGTTGCCAGTTTGCTTTCCGTTTCGGCCATATTTCTTTGTATCCTTCAATGGCCGAAGATTGGTGGAGGAGGGCTTATTTGCATTTGTGCAAATAAGCAATTTGGAAGGGTGTTCTTTGCATTTTCTTGTATCATGATGGTCTCATGATGGTGGGCCATTCCTTGACTTTCTAGAGTTCATGATTACTTGACTTTGTGAGCAATCGTGGTTGTTGATGATGGTTGTATGAGTGTTGGTGTTTCTTTGTGATCATTACTTCATATGATGACCTTTTCTCTCTTGTATTATGAGTGTGGTTCCATCATCTATACACACTCTCTCTCTCATTCTCTCCTCTCCCACCTAAGGAGGCCGGCCACTCCCCTCATGGGCTGTCCCAATTTTTGGTGGTGGGGTTCATCTTATTTGTCATGCAAAAATTCCCAAGTTCCTTCACAAAAGGTATATACTTCATTTCCTCCACCAAAATGGCAACCTCCATGAACTCCAAAGTGAGACATGAGCACTACACATTCTACAGCAAACCTTGGGCACGTCGACTAGCCAACTTCGTGCCCGAGTTGCCTCGGTATTGAGGTGGGAGCCCGTAAAAGATGCAGACGATGTGGTGCCCTTCCGGCAAGGAGGCGACGACCGGAGTTTCCGCAGGAGATCGGGACGACGACGAGAAGACCGGAGGACTCGGATCAGTCGGTATATCTCTCTTCCCCATCTTGTAGTTAGCTAGGACTAGTTAATGGTTCGATCCGGGTTTTAGTGCGCGGTGGTGCCAGTTCAAGTAAAATTTAAAGTTAACCATCGCTTCCGCATTTGGCCTCAGGGTTGAGGCCGGGGCGTCGCCATGCACTTACATATAATACCAACTAACATGTTCCCGACGAGTCCGTCTAGTGTACTCATAACTCAATAAGCACATGTATACTATCTTAGGTGACTGACAGACACCAATGGCTTATGAGACCTGACCACCGCCCTCGTCGGGGTCTCGATAAGTACACACTAGTCTACTATGGAGTATCAATGCCCAGTCTCGATACTCCCACGACTAGGGACATTTAAGGATGTGCTTATAGATCACCCAGCTCCCACGTATATGATCGCCATCATAATGCTGGTAGTCAAGCAAGAATCCTATGGGCTCTATCAACATGTAATAGTGATCTGTAATACCACCTAATACATGTACATGATGATAAAGGCAAACCAGATAGCATATTATCATCTCGAGTAAGACTGTTCTATCCGTATAGGTCCTCCCTCAATCATCTCAATCACGTGCTTGAGATGACAATAATTGACTTGAGGGCACTATAGCCAACACTTTAGGCCCACTCTTCAGACTCAAGAGGACTCTCTTTCCCTGAGAAGTTCTTTGGACGCAACGCCTTGAATTGCTTTACCCCAGGTGCTTCAGCTTCGGAGTGGTTCATAAGGATAGTGTTCTGCTACTACTAACCCTCCAGAAGGATTTTGATAACCTCCAGAAGCATCGTTTGTTCGTTGATTGGTGCCGCAACGGTAATGGATGTAGTAGGGTAGGCAGTAGTGTGTTGTTGTTGACATTGGTGCTGGTGTTGTTTGGAGAACCTATCACCTTGATAGAAAAGACATGTTAGGATAGATTTAAGAAATTTGAAATGCGGGGAATGTATAGTTTTTGATTCTTATAATTCTTGTGATATATTTTTTAAGACTTCATGCAGAACTGACCTGCATAGGCCACCAATAAAACCTGCCACGCCCCGCTTCCCAGTAGACGGTAACGGTGACATGGCAAGCCTGCAACGTATTTATTACGAGAACGTCGTTTCCCTTAATAAATACATTAAGCGTAAGTAAGCAATATAACAATGTGCAAGAATAACAAAAGTAATAAAATTAAGCGGCAACTTTATTTATATTCAAATTTCAAATGCAACCGTCGGAAATAAAAAGATACAATGATTTAAACAAATGCCTAAATATTGACATACAGAAAGTAAATGCAGAAGAAGCTAGTAATCAGGTTGGGTCGCGAACTGGTCCAAGTCCTCCTGGCTTGGCTCTATCTCCTCAGATCTGGTTCTCCTGATGAACATTCCAAAGAAAAGAAACAGAGAGGAATGTCGTCAGCGAACTAGCGCTCGGTAAGTCCCCAAAATAAATAAGGTGCAGGATATATCATATATACCGCTGTGCAAAGCAAGAACTATAGAAGCAATCAAAAGACAGACCGAGTTTGTAGCATCTGCCAGTTATTGCTAAAGGAGTCACTCCCGGTGAAGGGATCTCGGTCTTTTCCTTATCGAATAAGGTGCTGGATGTTCTACAAGGAACACCGCTATGCAAAGCAAGAACTAGAGCTACCTGTTTTTATAAACAAGTTTCTACAACATCTTAGGTTTATTTTATTTCATTAATCTCATTAATGAAGTCCCATTTTAATTATGCTTCGCAAGCATCTCTTTTTGAAAACGAAATCTGCAATATAACATATATCTCATATATATAATATAAACATTCGTCTCAGGCAGTAATATGATCTCATCACAGAACATTACAGCAGAAGAACATATATGAAATATTGGATATTCTAGGACGTCCGTGTTTTCAATACGAGCCAGTATAAAACACGGATTCCACGGTCGCGATGAATAGCCAAACCCACATCCCTAGACCCCTACGAGAGCGGCAAGTAACACTGCCAATTCTAGGGTTAGGAGACCCGGTCTCGACTCCTCGAGATGGTCTCCCACTGGACCCTAGAACCCGGTTACTTGTGCTCCCCGCCTTGGGTCTACCTAATGCGGAAAAGTAAATAATATACAGCGGTGACATCTTCCGCTACCTGGAAGTGCCCCAATAAAAGAATATTACATACAAATGAATTTTACATGAATGAAAAAGAAAAAACTCTGATCTCACATAAAACCCCCGGCTATTCAAACGCGACGATCCAATACAACATATCACAGCAACACATAATATCTCATATCATCAACGTAAGCAAGTATGCGTATCCCGATTGTCGTTGATGTATAGCAACGAAGCCGGCGATACACCACATACTACGCTTACGGTCACAGAAAAGAAAGTGTAAAACTACAACAGTTGGAATCCGCAACCTCCTTAGACATCGCATGCCTAACCAAATGAATTCCTTAGACATCACATGCCTAACAATTATAAACCCCGCATTTTAGTCTCATTATCGAAAACTATTTTCAATATCAAGTCGGGCAATTCAACAAGATTCCCGACGTCCTGATCGAATGCTCGTCGCAAACTTTAGTAGACGGCCGCACCCCAGATGCCGTCGACGAAGTGTACTAAGGCGGAACACCGCTGCCGCGAGCACCCGAACGGATGCTTTCAGCGACGGGGTTCTCCTACAGTCACTCGGTCGGGGCTATGGGGCGTAGCTATCTATTAAGTTTACCCGGCGAGTATCCGCGTACGCTACGTGATTGCGACGGACTTTTGATCACATCAAAATTCCGTAGCAACCGATCAACTGAGACTAAACTGCTATGTTTATATTATTCAAATCAGTTATCTCATAACTACCTGTGGATTCCAATTATTGTATCACATTCCAGATAAATAGACAAAGATAAACTTTCCGATCGAATCATCAAACACCCAAGATTTCCCCAATATATCTCAACACTTGAAATTAGTTTAAAAACATTCATCACATGCCATAGTACCAATGGTCCAGCCGTAGAAGGGTCAAGCCAACGCCTCACATGTGGCACGCCGTACTGCCCCAAACCCTAAGGTTCAAAAGGCAGTTCAAGACGGTCACATAATCGAGTTAAGGTTTGTTGTCTTCTAGAGGGTCCACCGAGTTACTTGCACGACTTAGAACATTCTTAAACACGAGAAAAAATCCAACTTTTGAAAAATTTTCCGACAGGGGAAAAAGTGAGTTATTGATATCCGTTCGAACTTTTTAACAGTTTCTAAAAATTATCCGGAAAACCACATAGACAAAATTAGACATCCCGGTCGAAATATCGAATCCCCAAAACAACCCCAGAAAATTCAACTCTTGAATAAATATTAAAAATTCCCAGAAAATCCAGAATAATAAAATAGGAGTTACTGTGCAAACAGGGAATGATGACGTCATTCTTTAGCCGCGGAACCGCCGCAGAAGGCATGCTTCTGCCGCGGTTCCGCCGCACATTTTACTGTTCATTGAAAACTTTTTGCACCGTAATTCTTAGAATTCCCTGCTGAATTTTTTAAGCATTTTTAATGTGGAAAAATCCCAGTTTTTAGAAAATTTCCAGAGAGCATGTTTCGGGTTAGGGTTTTGGTTCGATCGGACTTCAAACTCCGTCTAGACTTCGCCTAAAGCTCTAGCTTGGCTCTGATACCACTGTAGAGTTGCTAGGCACGCGCACAAGGGTCTACGAGGCATCAACCATGCCCGATTTAAAATTTAGCCGTGCCGAACAACCCGAATACGGAACTTTAAACTAGAGATTAGGCGAAAACAAGCATGCTAAACACTTTAACACTAAGTGAGAGGGATTACAACCTTTGTAGATCCGGTCCTTCACTTCATATGCTCCGTGTTGTGATCCCTTCACTGCGATCATCGGGATCCGGACTCTCGAGAGGTTCCACGAAGAGAAAGACGCAACCTTTGCTTCCGATCTTCGATACTAAGATGATCTACCTTGAAGTTTCTTTAACACAAGCTAACACTCATGAAATGATGTGAACACCCTCATCTAAATGGCAAGGGAAGATGAGGATGATGAAGTAGGATTTTTTCTCTCTTTATTTATCTTTTTCTCATATTTATTCATCACTTTAGAAAAATCAAGCAAGCTTTTTCATGAAAGAATGAAGGAAGAAGAAGAATAGTAATCCATTTCCTTTTGTGATGAATAATGAAAGGATTAATATGACAAATAATGCAACCATGGTTGACCAAACCTTTGTAGAGAATTAACCAAGGCTAGGGTTTGGGTTAGGTTAAGAATGAGTCACTTGAAAATATCTTTTCCAAAACAAAAACAAAACCTTCTAGAAACATTTAGAAAGTTTAACCCTAATCCAAACCCTAATCATGTTTAAACTCCACTAAACAAGTTGCATTAATTATCATATCATGTTACAATATTATATATCACATATATAATATTTATCGTAACAAAATAAAATAATACAATTAACATATATCGCATATATATCAATGTATTATCTGAGTGAGAAAAAGAATCTTTTAGTGAGCAAATATTAGTTAATGTAATTTAATATATCACATATATTATTATACATTAAATTATCGAATCAACACTTGATCCGACAATCCGGCTATATCGCATATAACCGGCTAATATTTATCCGTACCGATTCATCGAATCAACACTTGATCCGATGACCCGGCTGATATCAAATATCGCGAGAACATAATACGGTATCACATATCGCATTATTCTCGGTCCCGCACATATCACATATATGCTCCTACTCCGTTTTGCCTGAGTCAAGAAACCTCTGTGTAGGACTCTAAAGAATTGTCAATACGCTGGCAGTAGGTGATGATCATATCAAACACCCACAAGCTGCAAGCGGTCAGCTAAACGTAACAGCTACCCAGGTATTGAGCGCTCAGAAGATCAACAAGCAAGCATGTACATTCTCCTGTGAATCCAAACAGTAACACTCTCGTACAGTCCGGTCTCGTCGTCTGATATGTTGCATATCTCGCCTAGGGGTGGTAAACGTCAGACCCCAGTAACTCGATAAGTCGTGTCGATATGAGGTTTATAACAGTTCAAGAAACTACTGATAACACTTACCAGTAAATCTCAGCAACCCTGGCCAGGGATTTCCGGTTATAGCCAATCGAACACAGCACAACATCAACTCTCTATACCGGGAGAGACGA
Source organism: Agapanthus africanus (assembly GCA_030015575.1). Classification (NCBI taxonomy): domain Eukaryota; kingdom Viridiplantae; phylum Streptophyta; class Magnoliopsida; order Asparagales; family Amaryllidaceae; genus Agapanthus; species Agapanthus africanus. The sequence continues at coordinate 583,017,748 of CM057339.1, read as the reverse complement.
ATCCCCTCCTATCGCTCATTGCCTCCATATAATTCGGGACTGTACCCAAAAGCCACCATTTTGCACGCCCTCTTGGACGTGGTATGATGGAAATCAAAGCACAGTGGGAATCACACAAGACACTATGACGATCTCGGGTCAACAGACTACTTTATACCAGTGTCACCGGAGAACTGCCATCTGACGTATGGTATAATACCATCTGGGAGTTCTCGGCGAGTCCGTCCAGTGTACCCAGTCTCCAATGAGCACACATACACCATCCTTGATGTCAAACACCGATGGATATGGGATCATCCATCGCCCATCATATGGGTCAAGATGCGTATACGCTAGTCTACTCTGGTGCATCGATGCCCTGTCTCGATACACCCTCGACTAGGAACAGTTATAGGATGTACTCGTCGACTACCGTGGCCCCACTAGTATGATCTCATCATAGTCCCAGTAGTCGAGTACATATCCTAAGGGCTTTATCAACATGTAATATAGAGACAATCAGAGTACATGTTAAGATAAAGTACAACCAGATAGCATACTATCATGTCGAGCAAGAAAGTCCTCCCTATATATGTCCTAGCATCCACTACAATATACATCGTATGTACAGTAATGGCCTCTAGGACATACATATAACTAACAATCTCCCACTTGCACTAGGGCCATCTGTTATGGTATCGCATACCCAACAATTAGCTGCGGTTGAAGTATCTCATACTCAACAATCCCATAAAAGTCTCTACTGGGAAAAAGGCCTTTGTGAGTGGATTCGCGCTGTTGTCCTCTGTGTCTACTCTTCTAACCTCGATCTCCCTGGAGATCAACCATCTCCATGATCAGGTGATACTGCCTAAGAATTATATCTGGATTTCTGATGGGACGGTAGTTCCTTGGCTGAAGCCACAACTCCATTGTCACACAATGGTAGGAACGAAGTTCATCTTATGAACTTATATATATCCAGACTGCCTCTTTGGTAGCATCCTTGGTAACGATGTATCTTGCCTTTAATCATCTAGTATGTCACGGTATCTAGTTTGGAACTCTTCCAACATACTGTCCCTCCACTGAGGGTGTAGACAATGCCTGCGACTGACATTCAGTCGTCCTTCTCACTCTGGAACCTTTCCAGTGATTCTCCTCAGGATTGATTGATACCATCTCACTACAACTAGTGAGTATCCTAACATCCAATTAGATCTATCTCATAGATCCAAAAACCCAGGATTTAGGAGGTATCATTTTGATCCTATATGGAGAATCCTTGTGATAAGCGGAGATTGACCGAGCGTAGCATAGGAAACTCTTTCCCTATCAAGAGTATGTCATCCACGTACTCTACGAGGATCAACACCATACTCTCTACTACCTTTTCGTATATACAAGGTTCATCTACTATTTTGATGAAGTTAAACTCTTTGACTACCACATCAAAACAGATGTTCCAACTCCGCGATGCCTGCTTTTGTTGCGCCACGGCAGCGCCCAGGCCTCGTACTCGAGGCCAAAATGCGGAATCAAAAATTTTCCTTGCTCGGAAACCGGCGCTACCGCGGACAAAGAAAACCCGGATCGTAACCATTAACCTAATGCTAGCAATCAAGAGATAGGGTGAGAAGTATACCGAGTGATCCGAGTCCTCCGGTCTTCTCGTCATCGTCCCGATCTCCCGCGGAAAGTCTCGTCTTCACATCGTCGCCTCCTCGCCGGAAAGGGCACCACATCGCCTGCGTCTTTTACGGGCTCCCGCCTCAATACCGAGGCAACTCGGGCATGAAGCCGGCAACTCGACATGCTCAAGATATGCTGTGGAATGTGTTGTAGATCATGCTAGTCTCTTTGGGGTTTGTAGTTGCCTTGATGGAGGAATGGGGTTAGGAAAAATGGTGCTTTCATTTTTCCAAAACAAGAAGAAGAAAGAGATGAAGAATTCCTCACAAATCAAAGATGAACTCTCTCATTCTTTTCTTTCTCTCTCAAATGTTTTTCAACCATTTACATCAAGTAAGAAGAATGGTGGAGGGAAAGGATATATATCATGAAGGGAGGTGATGGTAGGAGCAATGAAGAGGGTGACCATATCCAAAGACAAGAAAACATCAACCATGCTAAACACTATTAAACCCATACCCTCTCATGTCTTAATTAATGCAAGTGATGGATGAAAGATATCATAATCCCACAATTGCAAGAAACCCCTCCACAAAAGTTATTTGCACAATTGCAAATAACCCCCTCCATCGGAAAAGTCCGGCCGGGAAAGAACAAACGAAAACCGGCCGGAACGGAATGCAAACTGGCAACTCCAGAAAAATGGTCCTGTAATAAATTACAGGAAAACCCCGATACTGTGCATACACACCCGCATCTGTATTCCGTCCGGATACAAATGCAATGAGACAAAATCTACACTGTACTAAACTAGGACCGGCTTAAACCAAAGCCGGCTAGTAATATCCGTCCGATCCTGATCCGTGCAATACCGCACGTATCAGATCGAACCCTGCCATATAACTATACGGCCACTAGTACAAAACTGTCCGATCCTGATCCGTGCAATACCGCACGTATCTGATCGGACCCTGCCATATCTCCATACGGCCTCAACAGCGTTTCGCCCGAAAGCTTGAGTAACTGAAAGTGTGGTGGACTCTAAAGACTCGTCAATACTATGGCTGTGGACTTAACCACTAGCACGTCAGAGGTATTAGCCAATACATGACGGGCCACCAGCTATTGACCAAAAGGGACGTCGATGAGCGAACTCATCCTGACACCCTACTGAGCCTGTCAGTGACAATATTCGTACAGTCCGGTCCGTTCGTCTATGAGCATCGCATGTCGGGCCTAGGGGGTTGGTAAAAGTCAGACCCCCAAAAAGCGGTACAAGTCGTGTCGGAGTGTAGCCCAGAACGCCCTGAGATACTACTGGAATACCTACCAGTAAATCTCCTGCCTCGGCCGAGGGCTTTGCGTAATGGCTCTCCTAGACACAGCGCGACCTCACCCCCAATACCGGGAGAGACGAACCCCTGAAGATCCGCTCACCGCCTCCATGTGGCTCGGGACTGTACCCAACTAAAACCTGTTTGCACGACTCCTTTGAGCCGAGGTAGGGTAGTAATCAAAGCACAGTGGGAACTCACACGAGACAAATGACGATCTCAGGTCGATGAACTAACCTGTACACATGTCACCAGGGAACTGCTATCTGACGTCAGGTATAAGACCAACTAGCATGTTCCCGGCGAGTCCTGTCCGGTGTACTCATAACCCAATGAGCACCTGTATACATCTTAGGTGAACCAACTGACACCAGTGGCTTGTGAGACCGGCCACCGCCCCTCGTCGGGGTCTCGACTGTATACACTAGTCTACTAATGGAGTATCGATGCCCTGTCTCGAAACTCCTACGACTAGGGACCTTTTAAGGATGTGCTTATAGACTACCAGCTCCCACGTATATGATCGCCATCATACTGTTGGTAGTCAAGCAAGAATCCTAGGGGCTCTATCAACGTGTAATAGCGACATGTCAGGTCACCTAAAGCAGTACACGATGATAAAGATAAACCAGATAGCATACTATCATCTCGAGTAAGACTGTCCTACCGGGATAGGTCCTCCCTCAATCATTGCAATCACGTGCCTGTGATCCAATAATTGACTCTGAGGGCACTATCTCCAACAATCTCCCACTTGCACTCAAGGCTAATTATTGCGATGTCGCATACTCACAGCCCGTGTGATACCGAACACCCAACTCCTCTACTAGTCAGTCTCACAAAGCTCGTTTGCGAAACTATTGCGTTCGAGGAATAGCCTCAGTTAGTGGATCCGCTGTGATGTTTCTTTCTATGTCTCTCTATATCTCAAGTTCGCGGAGAAGGCCATCTCCCGAAATGAGCAATACCTGTCTTAGAACGTCTGGATGTCTGATGGGACCTAGTTCATAAATGAACTCCAAATCTAGACTCCTTAGACTGTATCATCAACTGAACTTAATCAGTATCCTGCGCCATGCCTCCCTCAGTATTGCCTTGGACCATCTGTCCAAAATACTGTCCCTCGTCAGAGGGAAAACTATAACTCCGACAACCTCCTTGTCGTCCAGGTCACCTTGGAAGCCTGGAATGATAACTGTCCCTCGAATGAGGCTGTCGTTATCATATCCCTAGAACATCAACTTATGTTCTAAAACTGCTTCCGACTGTTTCTCCAGGATTGGATTAATATCAACTTATTGCATCTACTGCAAGAACAACATCTGGTGTGGTACTTGACATCTCATGATTGACTCATTTGCCTAAGCAAGTGATCTGTCAATTATGTGTATCCCTCTCCCCTTTAGTCTGTAAGACACCTTTAGAGAGGGTGACTCCATTACCTGCAGGTGTACTACCGTGCCAGGAGTCGTCCATTCTAAATACTCATAGAATGCTGTCAAGGTACCCATATTAGGAAACCACCCAAATCTAGATCTAAAACCATAGATCTAGTAACCAGAATGTCAGATATAATATCCAAGTCCCATGTGGAGAAAACACTGTGTGACGACCAAAGTATAACCGATCGTAGTATAGGAATATCACTTCCTACTATCTTCTCAACAGATCCACCCCCTATTCTGATGACGTCAAACCTATGACTGTCACATCAGAAACAGATGATCTATTTCCGCTATATCTGCTTTAGTCCATAAATAAACACAAGCCTGATATCCACCAATGCTTCCGCTGCTCCCACTGACTACGACAACCCTCTGGCAGAGTCATATAGACGTGCACTTCTAAAACTAGTTTAGAACGACGCTATACTCATCCTCCTGCCGGGTCTCGCAGCCTGGAACAACAACAATGGCAAGTGTAGGTAAACAAGAACTTCACTATCACCGTCCTTGAGGCTACCGGAGTACCTCTCGGGTGCCTGAAGTTACCCACCGTATCTGCGGAGTGGCCAATGGAATGTCAAATCAGATTGAATCTTTAGGTTCCTTATCAAATCTTCAGTAATCGTTTGTGGTTCTGGAATTACTTCCAGTTCTACCATACTCCCACTGCTGTTTTTCTGAAAAAATCCTTTTTGTTAAAACTGTGGCGAGTCAAGATGGTAGAAAATCAACCCTCGTCATAGCCTGGGTCAACCCACAAACAGCCATTACAGAAACGTGCCTTGAGTTATCCAGAGTCTGGTTTTAATCATAAGCCGGACAACTCCCCGTACCTTAACATCGTTAAGATATGAACTGTTCTATATCCAATATAGAACCAGAGGCACTGATTTAATTGAACCAGATTCAAATCATGCAGCTGTCTCCAGTGCATGTCAACTAAATGGAAGGAGGCCGATCAGCGTTATTCAACTTAGGAATGCTTCCAATTATGAGTAACCTGAAAGAGAAGCAATTTCTCTTTATCATTACTATCAACTGAATACCATACACAAGTATCTACATCTTCGATCTCTCTGAAGAATCCCGATACTTGCAATACCTGGTTCTCTACTTTATTCAAATACCTATAACTCCTCAAAACTTAGACCCTGTGTTTCCACGAAACACATGTCTAAGAACTAGAGAAGTTAAAAGTAAACAGAATATAGTATGAGGACCAACCCCTCTGTCCTAATGGACACTGGACAACATACAATACTCTGTATAAGTCCGCTGAGTCTAACAACTCTTTCACTGTGTGTCGTAGGTTGAAAACTGTACTTATGGTTAAGAAGAATTACACCGCTGTTTAATGCTCCTTACCTAACCATCCACTGATATAGGTAAATGTCATCGACATAATATCAAAAGGTATATCTCACTCTATGAAATTAGACGTACAGATATAACAATTTGAAATTGGTGCACAACAGCGGATATTCAAAACCAAATATTTGCCGACCGGCAAACAGCCCAGATGATCTCCTCAAATATCACCAATTACAACGAATCCCGATATAATGAGGATGGTCACCTAATTCCCAATAACTTACTCCCACTCATCATCTGTAAAACCATACAGATGTGAGAATCCAACCTGGTAAATACATACCCTGGAGCAAGTGTCTAATCGGGAAATCAGTTTTCTTTTAACATCACACAGTGAAACTGAAACATTGAAATGTTTCGTTGGGGCATCCTGGTATTCCTAGTAATGCCTCTTCCATTATCCAGATTCACAACTGTAACCGTATAATTCTTTGCCACCTCTCCAAATCCCTTTATATGTCTTTAGTCAAAACCTTCTGCACACCCCTTAGGCCAAATGGTTTTCTTCCTTCCCTACCGTTCGGCACCAGCCTATGGTTTGGAAGAAGACTATCCAATAAGCATAATGGGTGTACTGTCCCAATCCTAGGAACACTCGCAATGTGAGAGAAGGTGAAGATAAAAGACACCTGAATATACTTTATTCCTATTTCTCCTGAACCAGAATCCATCCCCGAACTGGAACAAGTTCCTTTCGAGTTCGTATATAACCATACGATGGAGTATCCAATAAACTATGGATCTTCGTAGTGACACGGAGTGTCCTGGAGAAATACAAAGGTGATTTAGGATTGGCGAAGAAATACTTGGTTCGGTCGTGAATAGCAGTCGCAATTTACTTTGCCCTCTTACTAATCCCTTTCTTTGTCTTAATCTTAATACCTTCTGCACACCATCGTTATGCTAATTGGTTTTCTTCATTCCCCGCCGTTCGGCACCAGCCTAAGGTTTGGAAGAAGACTATCCAATTTGCGTAATAGGTGTACTATCTCCTAAACCAAGGAGTACTCGCAATGAGAGAAGGTGAAAAGAAAAGACAACTGAATAATCCTATCCGTTTTCTCCAGAACCAGAAACCATCCTTGAAGTCCTTCGAGTTCGTATATAACCATACGATGGTTTTGTCCAATGGAAGTGGACGTTCGTAATAATACGGGGTGTCCTGGAGAAAAGGGTAAAAGTAGGAGTGGCAATGAGGTCTGCAACTCTGACAATCCAAAAGCCTGTGTTAAGAAGGTTCGGTCAACTTGGTCACTGAGTCATAGTCCAGGGTCGGGTCAATGGTCGCTGCCAAAGAGAGAGAGAAAAGAAACACTCAGCGTGCACTCTAACCTAGATCAGAATGGTTATCACTTTGTCTAATCTGGAAACCTCCCACTGTACCTCAAATTCTCCTCCAAACCTGAAAGAAGAATTAGTCGGGATCGCCCGAGGAGTAAACCAACTCATCAGTGGGAATCGGGATCCAACTATCATTGCATGATAACGTGACGGAATCCACTCACGTCACCACACTCCAGAAGGTATGCGCATGCCTGGCAAGTTTCAGTTCTTTTGAAACTCCCGATGTGTGTTTTTACCCCTAGGACTCAAGTGACCTTGACGGAGTCAACAAATCAAAGAGTCCTAGTCAAGTTCAACCCGTCATTATCTGGATTGCATTAAACCCACCCGTACGTGCCCTTGACGGAGTCAACAAGGCCGCACGACTGTCCTAACCAATCCCACTTATGCAACAAACAAGCACCACTTAGCTACCGTACACTACGCCTTGACGGAGTCAACAAACGCAGCACGAATACTAAATAATACTCATAAGAAATGACGGAGGGCTACGAATGGTTTTTGGCGAAAAACCTTTAACGTAATGAACTTGATATCGTTGAAGGAACTGCATAGCCTTTTATAAAAATATAGTGACGAAAACCTTTACTAAAGAGGTCACTCCCGGTGAAGGGATCTCGGCTCTTTCCCCGTAGAATGAGGTGCAGGATATTCCAACTGAATACCACGATGCAAAGCAAAAGTAATCGGCTATAGTGAAGTTAATGCCCTGACGCAAACTTCTGTCCAAGGGGTCACTCCCGGTGAAGGGATCTCGGCCCTTGCCTCGTCGACTGAGGAGCAGGATATTCCAAATGAATACCACGATGCAAAACAAAAGTGAACGTCCTTGCAATAACAGCTTTTTGAAAAAAGTGTTCCAACAACATCAGAATAGGTTTGTTTATCTTGCATTGATCCGAATCAACGCAGTCCCATCAATTAATCACACCACAAAGAACGAAAATATACTGACGTACGTATATGCCATCCGCATTCGCCACTGGGTCCCGTCATCACCCGTTAGGTTAGCTAACTAACGGCAGAGCGGGGACTGGACTAGCGCTGATGTAAAACATATACAACATCTACTAATATATATACCAATATATTATATTTCGCTCAAGGCGTGATAAAATGCAACATCACAGAAATGTACAGCATCACAGAACAATACAGATATCTGGAAGCCCCGGGTTTCACAGAGCCGCTGCTGAAACCCGACGTTCCCCTGGTCATGTGGATAGCCTGTGCAATGAAATCCTAGACCCCTACGGGCGCGGCAAGTCACCCGCCAAAACCTGAAGCGAGGCAGCCCCCTCCAGCACCGCGAATGGACCACCCAGCACTTCACGGAATCCGGTAACTTGGGCACCCCTCCTGGGTCAACCTGTACCCCCTACGAGTGCGGCGAATGGCCCGCCAATCCTAGAGTGAAGCCCCCTCCGTCTCAATGCCATGAGATGCGGGCCCGTTGCCCTCTAGAACCCGGCTATCCGTGCACCCCTCCGCGGGGTAATCCTAGTACAGAAAGTAAAATATACATATACCGGGTACATCGACCGCAACCAGGTCGTGCCCCAAAAGAATAATACAAACAGGCAGTGACGGCAGTCCACATGTCGGACGCTCGCCCCGCAATATCAAATGTACATAATACACAAAAACTGTACTAGCATTGCATCCAGGCTATCCCCCACGACCGATCCGCAACATCACAGCATAAACATAGAACATCAACGTGAAAATCACGTTCGCAAATCCGTCTAACCGGGCTATAGCAGTTAGACCGGATTTACCGATCGAGTGACATTCACGGTCGCAGATATAATGTAAATACTGTGAAATAATGTGTTTAAAAATTTTCCGATTGACCAAAAATTAACAAGTGGGCCCCCAATCAAAACTGTAGCAGTCACAGAAAACCAGGGCCCAAATTTAATATCCCAAAACCCCTAAAATTAGCCCATAAGCCCACTGGAAAAATTGGGCACAGTGACGACACCAGAGTGCGGCGGAAGGGCGGCGCAAGGTGGGGTTTCGCCGCGCTTCCGCGCTCAGGTAGTCGACTGAAGTTGTCGAATTTTTACAGCGGTCTTATAACTCCCTGCACATCATTCTGAGACCACCTGAAAAAATTTTAGACTTCAAAAAATTTCAACAGAAACTGATGTGAAGGAAAAATACGGTTTTTGGAATTTCGGTCGATCGGATAAGCAAAACACATTAGAACAAGCTAGGTAAGGTTAATGGCGTGGCTCTGATACCATGTTGCGCCACGGCAGCGCCCAGGCCTCGTACTCGAGGCCAAAATGCGGAATCAAAAATTTTCCTTGCTCGGAAACCGGCGCTACCGCGGACAAAGAAAACCCGGATCGTAACCATTAACCTAATGCTAGCAATCAAGAGATAGGGTGAGAAGTATACCGAGTGATCCGAGTCCTCCGGTCTTCTCGTCATCGTCCCGATCTCCCGCGGAAAGTCTCGTCTTCACATCGTCGCCTCCTCGCCGGAAAGGGCACCACATCGCCTGCGTCTTTTACGGGCTCCCGCCTCAATACCGAGGCAACTCGGGCATGAAGCCGGCAACTCGACATGCTCAAGATATGCTGTGGAATGTGTTGTAGATCATGCTAGTCTCTTTGGGGTTTGTAGTTGCCTTTATGGAGGAATGGGGTTAGGAAAAATGGTGCTTTCATTTTTCCAAAACAAGAAGAAGAAAGAGATGAAGAATTCCTCACAAATCAAAGATGAACTCTCTCATTCTTTTCTTTCTCTCTCAAATGTTTTTCAACCATTTACATCAAGTAAGAAGAATGGTGGAGGGAAAGGATATATATCATGAAGGGAGGTGATGGTAGGAGCAATGAAGAGGGTGACCATATCCAAAGACAAGAAAACATCAACCATGCTAAACACTATTAAACCCATACCCTCTCATGTCTTAATTAATGCAAGTGATGGATGAAAGATATCATAATCCCACAATTGCAAGAAACCCCTCCACAAAAGTTATTTGCACAATTGCAAATAACCCCCTCCATCGGAAAAGTCCGGCCGGGAAAGAACAAACGAAAACCGGCCGGAATGGAATGCAAACTGGCAACTCCAGAAAAATGGTCCTGTAATAAATTACAGGAAAACCCCGATACTGTGCATACACACCCGCATCTGTATTCCGTCCGGATACAAATGCAATAAGACAAAATCTACACTGTACTAAACTAGGACCGGCTTAAACCAAAGCCGGCTAGTAATATCCGTCCGATCCTGATCCGTGCAATACCGCACGTATCAGATCGAACCCTGCCATATAACTATACGGCCACTAGTACAAAACTGTCCGATCCTGATCCGTGCAATACCGCACGTATCTGATCGGACCCTGCCATATCTCCATACGGCCTCAACAGCGTTTCGCCCGAAAGCTTGAGTAACTGAAAGTGTGGTGGACTCTAAAGACTCGTCAATACTATGGCTGTGGACTTAACCACTAGCACGTCAGAGGTATTAGCCAATACGTGACGGGCCACCAGCTATTGACCAAAAGAGACGTCGATGAGCGAACTCATCCTGACACCCTACTGAGCCTGTCAGTGACAATATCCGTACAGTCCGGTCCGTTCGTCTATGAGCATCGCATGTCGGGCCTAGGGGGTTGGTAAAAGTCAGACCCCCAAAAAGCGGTACAAGTCGTGTCGGAGTGTAGCCCAGAACGCCCTGAGATACTACTGGAATACCTACCAGTAAATCTCCTGCCTCGGCCGAGGGCTTTGCGTAATGGCTCTCCTAGACACAGCGCGACCTCACCCCCAATACCGGGAGAGACGAACCCCTGAAGATCCGCTCACCGCCTCCATGTGGCTCGGGACTGTACCCAACTAAAACCTGTTTGCACGACTCCTTTGAGCCGAGGTAGGGTAGTAATCAAAGCACAGTGGGAACTCACACGAGACAAATGACGATCTCAGGTCGATGAACTAACCTGTACACATGTCACCAGGGAACTGCTATCTGACGTCAGGTATAAGACCAACTAGCATGTTCCCGGCGAGTCCTGTCCGGTGTACTCATAACCCAATGAGCACCTGTATACATCTTAGGTGAACCAACTGACACCAGTGGCTTGTGAGACCGGCCACCGCCCCTCGTCGGGGTCTCGACTGTATACACTAGTCTACTAATGGAGTATCGATGCCCTGTCTCGAAACTCCTACGACTAGGGACCTTTTAAGGATGTGCTTATAGACTACCAGCTCCCACGTATATGATCGCCATCATACTGTTGGTAGTCACGCAAGAATCCTAGGGGCTCTATCAACGTGTAATAGCGACATGTCAGGTCACCTAAAGCAGTACACGATGATAAAGATAAACCAGATAGCATACTATCATCTCGAGTAAGACTGTCCTACCGGGATAGGTCCTCCCTCAATCATTGCAATCACGTGCCTGTGATCCAATAATTGACTCTGAGGGCACTATCTCCAACAGCTTTATCCTATGAAACATCTTGCACACGTTTCCGCTGCTCCCACTGTCTACGAAACCCTCTGGCTGTGTACTTATAGACGCTATCTTCTAAAACATCATTTAGAAAAGCAGTCATGACACCCAACCACCAGATATCGTAGTCATGGAATGTAGCCATGGCAAGTAGGATCTGGATGGACTTAAGCATAGATCCTTAGAAAAGGTTTCAACATAATCCATACCTGGTCTATGATGCAAACCTTTAACAAGTCTAGCTTTGGAAGTCTCAACTTTTCCATGTACACCAAGTAATCTTCTCAAGATATACTTGCTCCTGATGGGATTTAACCCTTCAGATAAAGCAACCAAAGTCCATACTTTGTTGGTGTATAAGGATTCCATCTCAGATCGATAAGCATCCAGCCATTCTTACAGAGTCCCACTCCTGATGGCCTGCACGAAACTAGTTGGGTCATCATCTCATGATGCAATCCTCGCTCCCACTGTCATAGAGAAACTGAAGTATCTCTCAGGTGGGTGAGGAACCCTACTAGATCGGCGGAGAGGCTGAGGTTCGTTGGAAACCATTGAATCCTTTGGTTCTACCAAATCATCAGCTGCATTTTGTATAGCTGGAACATTTCCAGTTCTACATAACAGACCTTGCCTCGAGCTTGTCCGGATTTTGCTTTTAGACATAGGCCAGACAACCCCAAATCTTAACAAGCTTAAGATATGGGCTCTTCCCTTTCCATATCACATATGAAGTGGTAGGCAACTGATTTGATTTGAACCCTATTCAATAGGGATGCAGCTTCTCAAGTGCATAACTCCCAAAAGGAAATAGGAAACTCAGTAGTACTCATCATAGAGCACACCATATCAAATAGGGTGTTATTGCTCCGCCCCGATATACCATCGTGCTATGGTGTATACGGAGGAGTAATGCTGAGAGAGAATCTCATTCTCCTTTAGAATAGTCCAGGAATTCCGTGCTCAAGTATTCTCCTCCTTGATCTCATCATAAGGACATAATATTTATACCCATATTTTGGTTCTCTACTTCTAACTTATATTCTGTGAATATCTCAAAAGGTTCGGACTTGTGTTTCAGCAGGAACATATGTCTGAATCTTAAGAGATCATCAGAGAATGTAATGAAGTACAAAGAACCGGTCTTGGCATGTGTAGACAGGGGACCTTTCATACATCAACATGTATCAATCCCAAAAGTTCACTAACTCTTTCTCTGTTTCCAACAAACAGAGCTGTGGTCATCTTATCTTTGTGACATGACAGGCAAGTTTCACAAGATGTAAATTCAAACTAATTTGAATATGCATCTTTATGTAACTTCAGCCAGTCGGGTCGCATTGATATGACCTAGTCTACAATGCCTCAAGAAGGATTCATTCATTTATGAACTCTTCCTCTTGTGTGTGTCCCTTATACTAAGAACTGTAGTTTGATTTAGAACGTCAATGCTTTTAGATAACGTGCCTGAACCGATCAACTCTTGATATAGGAAATGTTCAAAACATTATCCAACAATACAAAATTATATCCTTTCTTTACTAATAAAGAGACTGATATGATTTTGTATATCAGGTTCGGTATCTAATAACATTTGTTCAGAATCAATGTATTCTAGTAATACAAGGTGACAGTGACCAACAGACTTGGCTGCAACACTTGCACCGTTTTCTGTCTCATGAAACTTATCACCCGTTCTCAGTTCTTTACCTTTCTGTAGCCCATGTAACAGATTACATATACGGGATCCTGATCCGGTATCACATACCCAGGACGTAAAGGATACTGAGAAACAGTTCTGTGTAATGAACACACCCGAAGATGATGCATCAACATGCACTTTCTTCGTTTGGGCGGCACGGGAAATCTGGTATTCCCTAATTTTCTTGCTCTGTCTTATAACAATTATAAGTTGGAGCGGGACCAACGTTCCCCAGCTCAGTATAATAAGTGGGTTCGGTCAATATATCCGTTTTATTATCTTGATTAAGGCGTGATATGTTCGCTATCTGGAGAGAGAGAGAAGAAAACACTCAGCGTATGCTCTTGCAAGATTAGATTGGTTATCTAATATATCTAATCAGGATGTCTCCCACTGTTTTTGTCAAATCTTCCTTCAAACCCTAAAAGGAAAGACTAGCCGGGATTTATTACGCGCTACAAGTTCGCCAATCTTTCAGCCAGGCCAGTGTCGGTACTTTGAGGGAGGTCCCCCGTGCTTTCGCACGAACCTAATTAAAGTAAACCTCGTTTTCCCAGAGGCGTAACCCCGTTAACACCTTTCTAGACACCTACTTGATCGGCTAATTGTAATGTGTAAAACTCTCCCAGGAGTAACTCTTACTCGCAGCGGGTATCGGGATCCAACTATCTTATAGAAGGTATGCAATCTCATTGCAAATTTCAACACTTGAAATTCCCAATAATATTTTTCCCCAAGCGATCTATGACCTTGACAAGGTCAACAAACCATACACCGCAAGTCAAGTTCAACCCGTCATTTCCTGATTGAATTAAACCCACCCGCACGACCCTTGACAAGGTCAACAAAGTCGCACGACTACCCTAATCCAATCGCATCATATGCTTATGCAGATAAGCATAAATAGCTACCGCACACTACGCCTTGACAAGGTCAACAAACGCAGCACGAATACTATGAAGTACTTATCTGAAATGACGGAGGGCTACGACGGGTTTTTCAGAAAACCCTTTGCGTAATGAACTTATCTGAAATGATTTTGATCAGGATTCTTCGGGATGATCAAAGGTGTAGATACTTATGCTAGGTATTCCGTCGTAAGTAATATATTTGAGAACTTGGTTCTCTCTCAAGTTACTCATCCGTGTGTACGCTCCTTGATGAGTAAGTCTGCATGGCCTTCTTCCATTTAGTCAATATGCACTGGAAACAGCTGCATGTTTTTTGAAACTGGTTCAAATTAAATTAGTGCCTTTGTTTCTATATATTGATATAGAATGGATTCATATCTTAATGATGTTAATGTATATAGAGTAGTCTGGCTTATGCTTAAAACCAGAATCTGGATAAACTCAAGGCACGTTTCAGTAATGGCAGTTTGTGGGTTATCCCGTACTTTGACGAGGGTTAATATTCTACCATTTGGAGGATCAATAGTTATATTGTTCTTGACTCTCCGCCTCTTTAGTAAAATGAATTCTTTTCAGAAAACACAAGTGGGAGTATAGTAGAACTGAAAGTGATTCCAGAACCACAAACGATTACTGAAAATTTAGTAGAACCTAAAGATTCAATTGGATTCGATAATCCATTAGCCACATCGCAGATTTGCTGGGTAACCTCAGCCACCCGAGAGGCACTTCAGTTTCCTCAAAGACGGTGACAGGGAGGTTTTGATGACCCAAGCTTTCCACTACTGTTGTTCTAGACTATGAGATCTGGCAGGTGAATGAATATAACATCGTTCTAAATTAGCTTTAGAAGTGCACGGGTATATGGCTCTGCCAGAGGGTTATTATAGTCCGTGGGAGCAGCGGAAGCATGGTGGGCCAGTAGCTTATGTCTATTTATAGACTAAAACAAGTATAGCGAAGACAAATCGTTTATTTTTGATATGACAGTCATAAAGATTGACTTCATCAGAACAATAGATGGACCTGGTAAGAAAATAGTAAGGAGTGATATCCTGGTATTCGGACGGCATACTCCTGATAGGAAGTGAAATTCCTATACTACGATCGGTTATACTGTGGTTGTCATAAGGTATTTCTCCACATAAGATCTGGATAAAATATCAGAGATTCTGGTCACTAGATCTATGGTTTTCGTTCCAGATTTGGGAAGTGTCCCAATTTGGATACTTTGACACTATTCTAAAGTATTTTAGAATGGACGACTCCTGATGTAGTGGTGTACCCGCAGGTGATGGTGTCACCCTCTCTAAAGAGGTGTTTTTTAGACTGATGAGGAGAGAGATTTGCATGATTGACATATCACTTGCTTAGGCAATTGAGTCAATCATGAAATGTCAAGTACCACACCAGATATTGCTTTTGCGCTGGATGCAATAAGCATATATATTAATCCAATCCTGGAGAAATATTGGGAAGCAATTATGAACATAAGTGGATGTTCTTGGTATATAGTAACGGCAGCCTCCTTTAGGAGGCGGTTATCATTTCAGGCTTCCAAGGTGACCTAGATGACAGAGTGGCTGTCAGAGTTAATAGTTTTCCCTCTTTTGAGGGACAGTATATTGGACAGGTGGTCCAAGCAGATACTGAGGAAAGCATGGTGTAGGATACTGATTAAATTCAGTGGAAGATATGATCTAAGAAATTTGTTGGATTTGGAGTTCATTTGTGAACTTGGTCCCATCAGATATCCAGACAAATTCTAAGACATGTATCGCTCATTTCAGGAGATAGTCTTTCTCCGCGAAGTTGAGATATCGAGAGATAAAGATAGAAATATTGGAGCGGATCCACTCATTGAGGCTATTTCTCAAATGCAATAGTTTCACAAACGTGCTTTGCAAAACTGACTAGTAAAGAAGTTGGGTGTTCGGTATCACACGGGCTGTAAGTATGCGACACCGTAATAATTAGCCTTAAGTGCAAATGGGAGATTGTTGGATATAGTGCCCTCAAGTAAATTATTGTAATTGCAGGAACGCGATTGTGATGATTGAGAGAAGACCTATATGGGTAGAACAGTCTTACTTAAAATGATAGTATGCTATCTGGTTTGTCTTTATCATCATGTACAT
This sequence comes from Agapanthus africanus, assembly GCA_030015575.1. Lineage (NCBI taxonomy): Eukaryota > Viridiplantae > Streptophyta > Magnoliopsida > Asparagales > Amaryllidaceae > Agapanthus > Agapanthus africanus. The sequence goes on along the minus strand of CM057339.1, from coordinate 583,001,407 downwards.
GCATTATGTGGTATTACAGATCACTATTACATGTTGATAGAGCTCATAGGATTCTTGCTTGACTACCAGCGTTATGACGGAGATCATACATATGGGGGCTGGGTAGTCCATAAGCACATCCTTAAATGTCCATAGTCGTAGGTGTTGTCTATAGTGCCCTCAAATCAATTATTGTAATCGTAGGCACGCAATTAGATGATTGAGGGAGGACCTATACAGGTAGAACAGTCTTACTCAAAATGATAGTATGCTATCTGGTTTATCTTTATCATCATGTACATGCTTTAGGTGGCATTACAGTTCACTATGAAATGTTGATAGAGCCCATAGGATTCCTGCTTGACTTCCAGCATTATGATATCGATCATATACGTGGGAGCTAGGCCGTCTATAAGCACATCCTTAAATGTCCTTAGTCATGGGAGTATCGAGACTGGGTATCGATACTCCAGAGTAGACTAGTGTGTACTAATCGAGACCCCGACGAGGGGCGGTGGCCGGTCTCACAAGCCATTGGTGTTAGTTTGTTCACCTAAGATAGTATGTAAGTGCTCATTGGGTTATGAGTACACTGGACGGACTCGCCGGGAACCTGCTAGTTTGTATTATACCTATTGTCAGATAGCAGTTCCCAGGTGACATGTGTACAGATTAGTCTATCGACATGAGATCGTCATTTGTCTCGTGTGAGTTCCCTCTGTGCTTTGATTACTACCCTACCACGGCTCAAAAGAGTCATGTAAACAAGTTTTAGTTGGGTACAGTCCCGAGACATATGGAGTGTAGGGTTACCTAGCATGACAGCAAGGTTTGAGGAGGCATCATCCATGCCATTTTCAAATATTTGATGTGCTAACTAACCCTAACCCTAGAATCTTAACTAGAGATGTAGACGAAACATGAATGTAAACAAGTTTACATACAAAGTGAATAAGGAATACAACCTTTGTAGACCGGTCCTTCACTTCAATAGCTCCGTGTAGTGGTCCCTTCGCTCCAAGTAGTGAACTTCCGGACTCTTGAGAGGCTTCACAAGATGAAAGGAACAAGCTTGCTTGAAATCTTCGAGGCCGAAGATGTTCTACGTCGAGGACACACTAACTCAAGCTACATCTTCACTAATTAAGAATCAGTGAAGCAAACAATCTAAACTAAATGGCTAATCTAGTGTAGGTTGATGAAGTAGAAATTTTGCTCACTTTAGAAATCTTTTTCTCACTAATTTTCCTCACCTCCTCAAAACCTAGAGAGCTCTCTCTTGATGAAGAATAAGATGAAGCCAATAATTTTATGGCAACCATGGGTGAGAAAATATCTCATATAAATCTTGTAGAAACTTAATCATGGCTTAAGGTAATGGTTGGGTTAATAAATATCTAAGCTAAGACAAAATTAGTGGACTAAGGCAATGGTTCTACAAGCTTCCACTAAGCTTAAACCATGTGATTTATTTCAAACTAATATTTGATTTACTTTAAATAAATGAACCCCTCATTATCATAAGCATGGTGTGAGTCTCATACACCCATGTAGCATGTATCATCAAGCATGACATAAAAAGAAACACAATTAATATATATCACATATATATTAAATGCATAAGTGAGATAAAGAAATTCTTAAGTGAGCTAATATTAGTCAATGTAAATTAATATATCACATATATAATTATACATTAAACTATTAAATCAACACTTGATTTAATAATCCGGCTATATCACATACAACCGACTAATATTATTTGTATCAACTTATCGAATCAACACTTCATTCGATAACCCGGCTATATCACATATAACCGACCGATATCACATATGGCAAGAATAGAATACGGTATCTCATACACGTATTAATCTCGGTCCCGCACATATCACATATGTGCTCCTGTTTCGTTTCGCCTGAGCCAGAAAACCTCTGTGTAGGACTTTAAAGACTCGTCAATACGCTGGCAGTAGGTGATGATCATACCGGTCACCCACAAGCCGTCAGCGGTACTAGATGGACGTAACGGCTACCCGGGTATTAAGCGATCAGAAGATCAACAAGGAAGCTTTTCTAAACTCCCGCAAAGCCTGTCAGTAACATTACCGTACTGTCTGGTCTCTTCGTCTGATATGTCGCATATCTAGTCTAGGGGTGGTAAACGTCAGACCCCAGTAACCGATAAGTCGTGCCGATTTTAGGCTCATAACGGGTCGAGAAACTAATGATAACACTTACCAGTAGATCTCCGTATCAGCCCTGGACAGGGACTTCCTATTATAGCAAATCGAGCACAGCGCAACATCAACCCCCAATACCAGGAGAGACGAATCCCCTCCTATCGCACATTACCTCCATGTGACTTGGGACTGTATCTAAAAGCCACCGTTTTGCATGTTCTCTTGAATGTGGTAAGGTAGAAATCAAATGTCACGACCCGAAATGGCACGCGACTAGCACTTGAATCATATGAAGTCTATAGGACCCCATCTAATTCAAGTAAGCCAAGAAATCCCAGAAATCTAAACCATTTAAATTATGAAGTGAAGAAAACATGTTTTAAAACAAGGGGTTTTTAAATAACATAAGCCGAATATGCATTTTAAAATCTTAAGTCTTTTCTGAAAATTTCGGCAGAGTTTCCTTTGCAAATACTGGCCCCAAACGGGGTACAACATGAATAATATATGCACAATGATAAATGGCATCCCCAAGCGGGAGCTAGCTCTTCATCAATCGACGGTCACAACCACGCAAACCATATAATATACAACGCCAAAGGGCGAGGATCAAAACTCAAAAAGGAAACTCAAAACATCAAGAAAACTATAATAATACAACGCGTGACTCTAAGGTCGAAAGAATAGCAACTGGTTTTCTAAGTCTGAAATAGTATACAAGTCTGGTTGATGGAATTTTACTAGATACAACTGAAAATAAATAAGTACAATGGTGGTCACGATGCGAGTGAACCCACCTACCAAAGCAATCACCCAAAAATGAAGCAGTGTGCCAGAAAGCCGCAATGAAACCTGTACGGCAAAAACCTGCAAGAACTGTGGCACAACGGGGGTGAGTTGCCAACTCATGAGTAGAAAACATCATAGAGCAGAAATCGTATGTATGACCCAATCCTAGGTCAACGATCAGTATTATATATCCTTAATATGATAAGTTCTGAAGCATGATAAGGTGGTAAGGGTAAACATCTATACAAGTGTAATACCAAGTGCTCGTGTCAGTGACTCAGGTAGCAACAATTCATAAATATGAGGTATCATCAATGAAATCAGTATCAACTATAGCATCAAGTATATAAGTATGTGGATATCATCCAACAATGTAATCAATGCCTGAATGCATGTGGATCTCGTCCACGGGTCAACCAATGACACAAAACATCATGAATGTAAATATCATAAAGCATATGCATGAAAGTATGAGGATATAAATCAACATGTGTCCCTCGCGACACATCAAAATCATGGCACCCGAGTGTCCAGCATCGACACTCGAAACATCATGAAACCTGTGTCCAGCATCGACACGTAAATCCTCATATATCTCGGGCTCCGTCTGCAGGATCGGCCCGCGGGCTCCGGCAGAACGGGCCGGCCCATATCTATTTCTCGACTCTGGTCGGTATCCTCCGGATAACCGCCAGGTCTAACCGAATCACCGGTAGGTACTCGCCACCCTGCTATGCTCATCGTCTACTCCACGAAAAACATTCTCGCCCCAGGGAACCATACCGGGTCCACCATGAACCCGCAAACGGAACATCCGCCTCCTCGAATCGGGTTTCACATATCACACGTCTCAGAACCGAGAAAACGCATGGTGGACGCACCGAAATATTATATCAAGAGAAACCGGGCTTTTTTTTAAAACAATACATATTTTCTTTTGAAATAACCACGGTTCTCAAATCCATAAATATCATGGGAACAACATATCTCAGTGCGTAAAATCATAAAGCATGATGTATGCGACATATGATAGAAATGTAAGTATATCAGTATATCATGCAACATAAAACAGAAATATGCACATATCGAGGGAAAACCGCTCTTTTAAATGAATCTAGTTTAAAAATATATCATGCGGTTCCCAAATCTCCAAAATCAAGCCAGAATCATCTATGTACGTGCAAATACGTATGTATGCAAGTATGGGTGTACAATATGTGTGTACGCAAGTATGTCATGCAAGGAGTCATATCCTGATGCAACAATCCTACTGTGTACTGACATGGCACTTATCGATAATGAAGTGTGTGAGCCGGCAAGCAGGTGTACGTGGAACATACGCATCATCGATAATGGTGTTGGTGTCCTGACATCATGTGTTTAATATAACAATAAACATATTTAAACATGCAACGCGATGCGAATAGCAAGAATATGCGGAAAATGAATAATAAACACAACAGTGAAGAATCTACATCAATATGTAAATGTCATACAGTTTTGCCATTTGAAATAAGACGAATCGTAGTGTTTAGAAAATTAAGGGCTACGGTGTTTTTAAGAAAAGATGTGTCTTTTGAAAATATCCGTAGAATCCCTTGGCCTGTCTTTAAAATACTCACGATTCATTAGTTTTGAAATAGGTATGACTCGAGTCTTGTCTAACATCAAGTAAACTACAGGAAAAATCGAAAAGTAAGGAAACCACCTAAATCTGAGTCGATACATATAAATATAATAGTCGGTGATCCCTCCTCAATAGTATCACATACGATACAATATGTATTATGACATCCTCGAGTCAAGAGTGCGGATCTATCATCAATATATAGCTCGTAAGTAAGCCCGTCGTACGGCATCCCAAATCTGGGTACGGGTCGAAATATTACATTCATCTCATCATTTATCTGGTATCCTTATCATTATATCTCATGAACTGGGGTACTGATCTAAGTCTAGTACAAACTGATACCATCTGCATATATATGCGTGTATGAAAACACACGTCTAAAGGCCCGCTATAATCTCATGTCGTATCTCCTAATACAAATCAAAACATATCACCGATCTCGTGGCATGATGCCCAATCTCATCGACTCATCTCCAAATATCATCCACTATCCTCATTATCCATGTATAGGTGTACATATATATATACATAGTCCCATACCTATGTGTGTGTGTGTGTATATATATATGTATCCCCATATACGCACAAGTAATAATAACAATGCATGCAAGGGTGTGTGTGCGTGTGTGCAAACCTATTCTATGGTTCGCGACTAAGAAATCAATCACTACACTATCTTCTAAATTCACAACACATATGTAAATGTATAACATATCATCAACTACACTACGAACTGCGGGGGTGCTATACGCTATCCACCCGACTTTCCCCGTAGATATAATCTACTCACATTGATCTTCGCTTTCCGTTGCCGACGTCGCCACGCGCTTGCCTGTCGTCTCTGTCATGACCCGAAAGGTACGGAACGTGACTGGCACTTAAATTACGAAACGTCTCAAGACGTCCGTAAAATAAGTAAGCCAAAGCCCAGAAATCAAAACCAAATAAGCAGAAGAGTGATGGAAAACCAATCAATTGAAAGCGAGTTTATCAAATAAGTCATATCAAGCCTTTTTAGAAACAATATCAATTTTTCCGAAAATTTCGGCAGAGTCTCCTTTGTAAATACTGGCCCCCAAAATGGGTACAACAAGAATATATATGAATACAACAAATAAGGCATCCCCAAGCGGGAGCTAGCTCTTCGCCACAAGGCGGTCACAAATCCCACGCAATATAAATCAGCAATGTGCATAAATAGACATAAGAAGCACAAGTAAAATAACATGTCGACTCAAGAGAGCTCGACCCCAAACACAACATAAAATCCACAAGTCTCACAACCTCGTCTCTAGGTCAATATACAACAATATAACTAACAGGTACAGCTGATACAGTAGATTGAGTACTCTAGATACAATGAATATATAAGGTGATACAAAATGATAACAACCCACCTACGAGCAAAGGCCTCGAGTCCAGGCAAAAAGGGCAAAAGAAGTGGTGCGCCCGCCGCTACTGTGCTGACAGATCGGACCTGCAAAAGACTGTGGCAAAACGGGGGTGAGTTGCCAACTCGTGAGTAATAAATAACATCTATAGAGGTTATCGCAAGCATGCACACAAGCATCCTAGCATCTATAATACAGGTATGGCAGGATATACTAGCAGGTATGTATACAACATGAATATACTAGCAGGTATGTATGCAACATGAATATACTAGCAGGTATGTATGCAATATGAATCAACTCGTGATCTGCATGTGTGAGTATAAGAAATCATATTTTTCCTTTAGGAATCTCTTTTGAAATATCAGCACAATACCTATAGAATCAACCAGAATCCGTGTCCAGCAACGACACCTCAAAACTGTCTCAAATCTCATATATCCATATCGTAGTATCTCTGGCCTCAGCCGTCCGGCTGACCCATCTCAAATATCAATATCTCATCATCTCGCAGCCACGGTCGGTATCCTCTGGATATCCGCCGTGCCAAAACAGTCACCGGTAGGTAATCCATCCCCTGCCAGGCTCAACGCCATCATCTGCGATCCTCTTGCCCCGGGGTACCTTACCGGGCCCACCATGTACCTGAGACGGTTCATCCAACTCCTCGAAACGGGTCTCGAAAACCACAGCAAACTCATGGTGGACGACACTTACATCACTAGAAAACCGCAACTTTTCATATTTTAAAAGATAATAAGTTTGTAAATCTTGCGGCTTTCCCCCGAAATCCAGAAATATCATAAATCTCAAGAAACCATCATGGGTGCATATGTCAATGATAATGAACGCATATGGTATCAATGTTCAGGTTGCAATGTATGATTAATAACTAGGCATGAACAAATGATATAATGATATACATGCACATGAGTAGCAATTCTACAATTTTATTTTAAAGATTTATTGCAATAGTACAGGTTTAAGTATCAAATATGGTGACAATATTCTAGATTATAAGTTATCTAGTGTTGTGGCATGGCAATTACCAGGGCGTGTGTGTACGCATGAATAGTGCTCGTGCTGCATATAAAAACCTTGGCAATGGTGCATGTGTCCTATAGAATGGGTTCGCATATGTATGACAATATAAAGCATGGATGTAGCAAGATGTTACGCAAACATTTACTCCTAATTACTAATATCACTAGAAATCTTTAAACTACTTAAACTATCGGGCGACTTGCACCATCCAAACGATAGTCCCCCATAGATGTTACATCTACTCACCGGAATCCCCAGCTAGCTATGTCCAATTACAGCTTTCCCTTTTCGTGCCGCGTTCGAAGTCTCCACGACCGAACCTGGAATTTGCACCAATACAAAATATAAGGTTACATATCATGAAACGACACAATCCCAAACGAAAATATCAATGTTCACGAGTTAGGCACAAGGTGCGCGAAACATACACGAAAATCACAAAAACTAACTATAATCGTCGTTTTGGGGCGCCCCGCAAAACTAAAACCCGAACACACAAAACTCCGCACTCACACATCCTAAATGTCATAGGATATGCTAAAAATATCATCAAGATATCACAAATACATCACCACAATATTTTAATAAAAACTAGTAAGCACAAAAGACTTCCAAATTCGTGCAAACTTTGCGGATTTGCGATAAAGTGCAAAAAACATCGCGCAAACACCCAAGTTAACCATAGATAACCACTACACTAATTTCCAACATGCTAGCAATGCTTCAAAACCAAATTTCCATAAGCAAACCCTTTCTTGATTTTTATATATAGCAATTGCAATCAAAATTTCATACTAAAATAACTTAGATTAGCATAATTTGAAGCCACATAAGCAAAGTAACCCTATTGATTAGGTTTGTAAAACACTAGAAAGCAAAATTAATTAATTAACCTAATAATGGTTTTCTAAACCCTAGTTAAAATTCAAGCCATGAACTTTAAAACCTAGACTAGAAATTAACACTAATATTTACACTAAAACGACTCAATTAAAGAAATCTAACCAAAAGAATTTAAATGGGTAAGCATTATACCTCTAGATCTAGAGATCTAGTAAGAAATGTTGCCTCCCAAGATTCCTCCTAGCATCCAAGATCCATGCAAGAAAGGTTAAGAAGAATGGGTTGTTTCCCAAATTTGAGCAAGGCTCTGTTTGAATTTTGAAAATTCAAATTAATGAAGCAACGCTTCAGATCCCGTGCGCTGCGCGCAACGCGCCACGTGTCAGAAGTTGACACGCCAGCGCAACGCCCAAGGCAGTGCGTCCAATCAGAGCAAGGCTCTTTAAAAAACATAAGCAACACTCAGTTGCGCAAACACGACTGCGCAAGCGCACCAAAGCGCGACACGTGTCTGCTCAGTTGCGCAAAAACGACTGCGCAAGCGCACCGCTGCGCGACACGTGTCTGCGCAGTTGCCCAAAAAGAACTGCGCAAGTGCACCACAGCGCGACACGTGTCTGCGCAGCTACGCAAAAAGAACTGCGCAAGCGCACCGCTGCGCGACACGTGTCTGCGCAGTTGCGCAAACACGACTGCGCAAGCGCACCGCTGCGCGACACGTGTCTGCGCAGTTGCGCAAGCGCTTCACTGCGCGACACGTGTCTGCGCAGTTGCGCAAGCGCTTCACTGTGCTACACGTGTCACTCACTGGGGGAGTTGCGCAAAACAGAATAAATCTTGTTAAAACAAGAAGATTTTCTTGTATAAGGCAGGGGCATTTGGATCAAAGATCCAACGGTGGGGAAAATTCCCCAAATCACTCAGAAAAGATTTATGTAACGAATTTAACTAATTTATGAGCACTATAAAAAGAACCTCAGACCTCATTTCAAAATCATCAAGATCTGGATAAAAAAAAAGGAGAGAGAAGAGAACTCTGAAGAACCCCTTTAGAATAAAAAAAGAAAAGGTAAAAACCTTTAAAAGAAGAGAAAATTCTCTCACGAATAGATCATTGATCTAAGAACAAGATCAGTGATCTTCAATAAATAAATAAATAAATAAATAAATAAAATAGTGCCTTGCACTTGCTATGAACCTTTGGTTCTCTGGAACAAGAAAAAACTTGTTTTATTTTCTTTGATCTAAATTTAGATCAAGAAATTAAAAAAAAAAAGTGCTTTGCATTTCTGTTCTTGAACCTAAAAGATTCCTGGTGCTTTGCACAAATGCAATGCATTACTCAAAGGGCCAGGCCCAAGTCAAAAGACCAAGCAGGTCTAATTAAATTAATGCCATGCATCATTTATAAAGGGGCAGAGCCCAAATAAAAATAATGCTATGCATTTTAAAAGGGGCAGAGCCCAAACAAAGTAGATTCCTTGTAGAGCCCAGAATAAATTGATGCTCTGCATCTTTCATGAGCAGAGCCCAAACAAAAAAATAGAAAATAATGCAATGCATTATTTAAAAGTGGGCCAAGCCCTAGCACAGGTCTAACAGACCAAAAACAAATAAAAGGCGTTGAATATTTTTCAATCGGACTTAGTCCAATCATGGCCGTAAGTCCTCAAATTAAATCGACTGAGCAAGGATGCTCTCCTAAATCAATTTACTACCGGTTCGAGGGTACATCTCCGAACTCCTCTGACACCTGTCGTTGTAATCCTTCAACGACGTCAGAGAGGTGACGGGTCCCAACGACCATACGTATATGGACTGCGGGGTCCTTAAACTCGTGGACCAAAACGTCCTTAAACTAATATCGGACCGAAACGTCCCTAAACTAATATCGGACCGAAACGTCCCTAAGCTAATATCGGACCAAAACGTCCCTAAACTAATATCGGACCGAAACGTCCCTAAACTAATAATGGACCGAAACGTCCTTAAGCTAATACTGGATCGAAACGTCCTTAAACTAATATCCGTCCCCAAAATGGGAATATTGGACCGAAACGTCCTTAAACTAATATCGGACCGAGACGTCCTTAAACTAATATCGGACCGAAACGTCCCTAAACTAATATTGGACCACCATGTCCCTAAACTGGAATATGGACCACCACGTCCCTAAACTGGCACAATAGAGCCCAAATGCTTTTTTGTCGGACCTAAACGGTCCCGTTAAGTTGATCTTAGTCTCAAACTGGACTAACGTATCCTTAACAAACGTTTGAGTCGATCTTAGCCTCAAAAATGGCTAACGTATCCTCCAAACAGACTTTAGTCCCAAATTGGACTATGAATCTCCCAAACTGGAACAATAGGGCCCAAACGCTCTTTTGTCGGATCTAAACGATCACGTTAAGTTGATCTTAGTCTCAAACAGGACTAACGTATCCTTAACGAACATTTAAGTTGATCTTAGCCGCAACGCGACTAACGTATCCTTAAACTAAAAACACCAAATCCAAATCTAAGTAAATATGGATTTGGACTAATCCACGTCCTACGGGCGACGGCATTACTCAGTCTCCGTATACAATCCACGGGCAACCACAAACAAAACAAACACACACGACACGAAGTGAAATTCTGGAGGAGGAGAAAGTTGTTACCGCGATGCGGTAGCGTAATTAACTGCAGGAGCTTGCGCCTGCAGGGAAGAGCGTCCCCACAATCAAAAAACCCCTCACCCTGAGGGGGAATCTGACGAAGTCTGCTACATCGGCCGCATCCATCTAAACCTCCGATGCAAGATGTCATAAATCAACTTGGCATTTTCGGAGAGGTAGACGGATAAAACCAATTAGCATCTTCCCCGAATCTCAGCATCAGGACATCGCGGTCCTGTGCGCCGCCGTTCGGAGGGGAACAGATTCTGGCACGCCCGGTGGGACCTTTTCCTCTTTCCACTCCACACTTCGTGTGTCGTCTTCGCGAACCAATCGCGGTTTGTTAAAAGGTTGCCTTCGGATTTCAAATTGCTAAGATTTGGTCTTTTGTCTGGCGCAGAACTCAAGCACCCATGGATTCTAACTACACCAACTGCGCGAAGTACCACTGCAACGGATGCTCCACCTCACCTAGGAGTGTGGCATATGGGCCCCAAGCGGCCTCTTTCCTCACTCTGCCAGTAGACCAGGTGACCCAAGCCACCACTGGCTTATTCTTCGGGACCATGATCCTACCGACAAGCTTCTCTATGCCGATACCTACACCGGAGGTGAACAAGAAGTCGGTCTTTGACCGACTCACTGCCGCGACGGCCCCTGTCAACGGATCGCCCGCTACCAAACCGACAGCCTCTGTTTTCACCAGGCTGGATCAGGACTCTAAACGGGCTGTCCCAAGGAAGGCAATGACTGCTACTCCAGAAGTCGTCAAGGCGGCTTCCCCTGTCAAAGAGTCAGTCTTTTCAAGACTGACGATTCTCGTTCCTGCCCCTACACGAAGGTCTGTCTTTGACAGATTGGATATTACCCCGCAAGGAACAACCTCAGTTTTTAAAAGGTTAACACCGGCGGTGCCTCATTCAGACAGGGGGCAAAAAGAAGTTATCTCTATCTCCGAGCCAATCCCAACGGCTCGTCGTGCTCGACGTCGCCATTGGCAACGAGTGAGGAAGGCAGGGGGCAACTCCCCCTCAGGGCTAACTCCACCTGCTCCAATGGCGGAGGTCAACGCTGCTGTTCCAACTGGGAACAGCTTTGAACTACTAAGGAGGGTACGTAAGAATTCTCCAACCGCTACACTGAAAAGATCTCCTCCGCCTGTGGAGATAGCTCCGGAAACAAAACAAGAACAGCCCCCTCAACGGCTGTCTTCAAGGATTTATAAAGTTTGGCGAAGGGTTCAAGACTCTGTGATTGACCCAGGTCACTTTCGTCGCCAGAAAAAGGTGAAGGTGGCAAAAGAAAAGGATTATCCCATTAAACAGCAGGGGACAGCAGCTGCTAGGATGCCCCCTTCAATGGCCCCTTCCACCTCAACGGCCCACAAAAGAAGGAGGCCAGAGAAGACTCCCGTGTCAGCGGCAAAAGTTAAAAATGGTGAAACTAAACGCCCCAAGTCAGGGGGTATAACACTTCATACGGTTTACATGACATCAGGAAAAGAAGACAGTCGTACGTCCACGGGTCATAGACCGCTTACACGGTCAGTGACCAAGGCTCAGGAGCAACAACAGAAGCTCCAGGAGATGATGAGCGCTATGGCTGCACTTACAGGGCCAAACGAAAGACTTGGAACCTCTTCAGAAAAGCGTCAAGAACAAGAAACGGACGCCGAATTCCTTCGGCGCGTACTAGAAAAGAAAGATAAAGAAGCTGCGGAGCAGGCAGCCAACATAAAGAAAATGGCCCTCATGTTCCAGGATATGGTGGGTATGATGATTCAACAAGATCCACCTGCTGGAGATCTCCCGATCATTCTTGAAGACGATAGGGGAGAGACATCAAATCCGCCACCGGCTTTATCCGCGGCTAAAGAGGATACCATATCAAAAGCTGATTTGGATGAATACATCACCCAGCAAATACGGGTGCATCAGGCGACTGAAGCAGCCGGTCAGGTCGTAAAGACAGGGCGGCCATATCCGGGTTGGTACGATCAAATTAAGTACCCGACAGGCTATACAATCCCTAAGTTCCATGTCTACAAGGGGACGGGCAATCCTCATCAGCATGTCGCCCAGTTCAGAGCGCTCTACGGCAACACCGGCGGCGATGACAAGTTGTTGCTTCGCCAATTTGTTGGAAGCTTATTAGATACGGCGTTCGAATGGTATTCTGAGCTCCCCAATGACTCTATTAAAACCTTTGCGGAGATGGAGCTGCTGTTTACCCAACGTTTTGCAAGTGCCAGTGAACGTACCCCGATTACGGCACTGATTAACGCCAGGGTAAAACCCGGCAAGACATGGGTTCAGTACGCTATACGGTGGCGTAATCTATGGTCGAAGTGCGAACAGCGCATAGAAGAAGCTCCTGCGGTGGGAATGTTTGTTGGAACCCTTGATCCACAAGCAACCATCTCACAGTTCATGATGTTCTTCAAGCCGACTACCTTCCAAGCTTTGATCGACAAACTAGCGCAGATGGACCAGATGGGCCATAAACCCCCTCTCCCAAAGCCGGACTCCCGAAACGACAAAGGAAAGGGAAAAGCGATCGTCGTCGCGAATGCTTAGCAACAACCGAGCGACTCGAAGCCGGTTGCTAGTCCAAACAATACACGCCCGTACGTACCCCTTGAGGATAGGATGGGACGTCCTTACTCCTTCCCCCGCGATAAAACAAGGAGGCTATTCGAGCTGGCGTTGCGTAACAAACTCATAAATTTGCCATATCCAAAACGTCCGTTGCAACCGAACGACGTCAACGAGCCTAATTACTGCCCTTACCATCGAGTGCTGGGCCATCCCATCGAGGATTGCTACGTTTTCAAAAATTGGCTTGAGAACCAATACCGTCAGGGCAAATTTGCGCTATCTGACAAATGGAAGGTGAATCCCCCACAGCCCCACACCTCTAAGGGGACGAATACGCCGGGGGCAACATGCTCCGTCATTGAAGAAGCTCCTTGGGAGGTCGTATTATCAGCCAAGACAAAGAGGATGCTAAACGATCTTCAGACATGTCCAGCGGTCAAGTGGAAGAACCCCTTGGAACCGCAGGTCATTGAGGGGATGTTAAAGCCACGTCCGACTCCAAAGACCGATGGTGGCGGTTCAAGCGTTCATAGCCAGCCGTCAAAATCTTCGAAAAAGAAGAGGAAGAAATCAAAGAAGCCCGTGGAGCCTAGCGACAAGCGCACGGACTTACAAAAGCAAATTGACGCGCTGGATGAATACAACCAAAAGGCGCGGACTCCCATTACGCTCCAAGATTTCCTTGATCACGTCTTTCAAAAAGAAGATGAGGGAGAAAGTTCATCGGATGAATCCGAGGAATATGTGGCGAGCTGTCATATGATCTCCCATTCGATCACGAACGATGAAGAGACTTCCGGCACTAAAACGCTGGGGGCAGATACCGAGTCAAGAGTTCCGGAGTTATCAGTCGAAATGATTGACGCGTTTCTTAATGAAGCTCGATTGAAAAGTAAAGCTGATCGAGAACGCGAGATGGCTATATTTGAAAAGGCCAAACGCCAGCGACTTGAGGAAAGAGCTGAAATGGTCCCGCTGGAGCAAAATGCCTCCACCGCTGACAAAAGCCAATTCAAGATAAAGAAGAGGTTTGCTAAGGCCATATCAATGGACATGAAGCTACCATCCTCTGAAGCAAAAATTACTGGTGTAATGGAAATGCACCCCTCCTATTGCTTATATCATCAGAAGGTCTCGCATCCCACTCAAGAGTGCAAAGCTTTCAATAGATGGTGGCAAGGATACGTCGCTAATCGACAACGCTTTAAACGGGAAAAACGTAAAATTCGTCGGGAGCAAAGAAATACGACCGAAGAGCTTGAAAGAACTGCCGGCAATTGTCACATGGTTAACACTGGCGGGTCACAAGTGCCTACATTCGGGAGCGACTCTGATGAGGAGCTAGAACTTGCCCCTCTCTTTAAAGAGTCAACATCGGGAAAAGAAGAAGAGCCAATGGTCTGCGAAAATATTCAGCTGCGGAATCGGACGCTGCCTGAAAAGAACCTTGGACCCTTGAACAGAAAAGATAAAGGGAAAGAAAAGGTCTCTGAAGATATCGTCTTAGATGACCAAGTTCTGGAAGAGCTAAACGCCAACAACCCGCCGAAGAAGAATAAGGTGGATTACAACGTCTTAGCACATCTGAGAAAGCTGCCCTCACAGCTCAGTATTCTCGACGCCCTTTTGTTATCAAAGGAGGCGAGAGATTCTTTGATTAAGGCGCTACAAGATCCGGACCAGTTCCAAGCCTTCCTAGCCGAAGAAAAGATGAAGGAAGAATTAGAAGAAGTGCACACAGCCGACGTTGCTTTTGGTGATGAAGACCTTCTCCTCGGGACATGCGACCACAATCGTCCCCTTTATATCTCAGGATACTGCCATGACATAAAGATACTTAAAATCTTGGTCGATAACGGATCGTCTGTTAATTTGCTCAATGTGCGAGTGTTAAAGGAAATTTGCATGAGTGTCCAACACCTCGCCCGAGACAAAATCACCATCTCCAGATTCGACTCCCAATCATCAAAAACTCTTGGATCTGTGATATTGACGCTACGCTTCGGGTTACTCATCACAGACATCAAATTCCATGTTATAGACGCCAAGACGTGCTACAATGCTCTGCTAGGCCGACCATGGCTACACGAGTACAATATCATCCCTTCTACACAGCATCAGTGCATGAAGTATTGTAGGGATGGCCTCGAGTACACTGTGGCCGGAGAATTGAATCTGTTTTCCGTGAATGAAGTTCGCAAATATGAAGATGCCAAATACTTCTAGCCGAGTTTTGAAGACACGGAAAGGTGTCACAGGCCGGAGAACAAAACTAACGCAACCATCCCTGTCTTCGGCAGTGATACCGAGGAAGAAGAGGATGTAATTTATTCGGGTCCGCCCCAATACACCGAGCCGGGACCATCCGCCCCTTCACTGATCTTTGGTAGTGATTCAGAGGACGAAGTCCATGCTGTATTCCCTGCTCGGCTTTCAATACGAGCTTCTGCTGATGAAGAGCGAAGTCTACAGATAGCCATGGTGCCGCTCGAACATTATAAAGAACTAGATGCGCTCGCCAACGATAGTGTGGAAGAATTGCGGACATTTTATATCCCTCCCGGACGAAAAGGCGATAGGGCAATCCTATTCTACCGTTCCGAAGAAAACAAGGTGGAAAAAGAACTTTGGCACGATGCGGATCCAACGCTGGACAGACTTCAGCCCATCCGTCTACCCCGATATTATATGGAAGGCTTGAGGAGACTGCTGGAACGCCAGGGGATACCTTTCGAACAGACCGTTAGGAAGGCCAAATTCTATGACAGAGTTTGGAACGTCCCCGGAACTCAGCACAAGCTACCTAATGGGAGGTTGGAGACGATCGGGCTCGGATACATTCGCTCCAGGAAACGAGAGCTGCTCCGCGACTGTTACGTCGTGCATAATTCTGATGAAGAAGCAGATGCTCAAGAGAAAAACGCTAATCCTGAACCAACAAAAGTTCCTGATACAAAACCGCCCAGTCCATCATTTGAAGACCAAATGGGCAAACTTATAAGGGAAGCGGGTCAAAAAGCCCGAGATGATCACAATCGTGAAATGGCGATCTATGAGAAAGCCAAAACACAGCGCCTCCTTCAACAGGCAGTAAAAGACGAAGATGCTGCCCCATGTCAACCTGATACAAAAAGGGCTCGACGTGGTGGCAGAAACAAGTCGAAAGGCCGAAGAGGCGCTCAACAGCAACAAAGCAGGGCTAAGAAGCCACGCAAACGAGAATCGAGCGTTATTGACCAATCCCTCATGAAGAAAATGGGTCGAGCATACTCGTTTCCTCGGGAAAAGACGAAGAAGATACTCGATCTTGCCCTAAAGCACCAAATGCTTACATTGCCGGAGTCTAAGCATCCCGAACAAGCGGGCGAAGCCTCACTCCCAGACTATTGCTCTTACCATCGAGTGATAGGTCATTCTCTCGAAGATTTCTTCACCTTTAAAAATTGGGTTGAAGATCAGTACCAGCTCGGCAAGTTCGCTCTGTCTGACAACTGGAGGGTAACGCCACCACGAAAGCACGAGCCTAAGGCCACGAAAGAAGAACCAGTTCCACATTGGGATTGGAAGCGAATTCGTACCTGTCACATGATCACAATATTAAAAGAAGAGCCCAAGGACATAGGTGAGCTCCCTTGGTGCTTCGAAAACAACAGCGACGAGATAATCTCAGAATTTCCACCAGCGCCAAAAGAGCTGGAAGATGGAATCCATACCACTGCAGATAATCTCAAGAAAATTGAGTTGGGGACGGCAAATGACCCGCGACCAACATTCATCAGCGAGCTGCTGTCTGAAGAGAAGGTGGCTGCGTTAAAGGACGTCCTTGTGCAGCATAAAGATTGCTTCGCATGGAACTATTCCATGATGCCAGGACTAGATCCGGAAGTTGCTGTACATAGACTAGCGATATCCCCGAATGTCAAGCCAGTTAAACAAGCGCCGAGAAGAATGCGACTCGAGCTTGAGATGAGCATCAATACCGAGGTTAAAAAGTTAATCGACTCTGACTTCATCCAGGAAGTTCAATACCCTGAATGGATCGCTAACATCGTCCCGGTGATGAAGAAAAATGGAACAGTGCACATATGCGTAGACTTCCGGGATCTTAATAAAGCTTGCCCGAAGGATGATTTTCCAGTGCCAGTCACCGAATTGATGATAGACAATACATCCACTCATGAGGTTTTCTCCTTCATGGACGGCTCATCGGGGTATAACCAGATAAAAATGCATCCAGAAGACCAGAAGCACACAGCCTTCAGGACCCCTTTAGGAATATTCTGTTATAAAGTGATTCCCTTCGGTTTAAAGAATGCCGGTGCTACTTATCAGAGGGCCATGACAAAGATCTTCGATGACCTTATACACGAAATCTTCGAATGCTATATCGACGATCTCGTGGTTAAAAGCAAGTCATACGAAGAACATCTCGAGCATTTGAAGACCGTATTTCAACGCCTTCGGCAATACAATTTGAAGATGAATCCTCTAAAATGTGCGTTCGGGGTTTCCTCGGGCAAATTCCTGGGATTCATCGTCCGACACCGAGGTATTGAGATAGATCCGTCTAAAATCAAGGCGATCATGGAAATGCCTCCGCCAAGAACTCATAAACAGTTGCGATCTCTCCAAGGAAAGCTTGCATACATTCGGCGGCTTATCGCTAATCTTTCAGGAAAGTGCCGTCCTTACAGTCACCTGATGAAGAAGGGAACCCCATTCGTTTGGGATCACAAATGCCAAGGCGCACTGGACGAGATCAAGCAGTATCTGCAAAACCCTCCAGTGTTGGCTGCTCCAGTTAAGGGAAAGCCTCTCATTCTTTACACGGCCGCCCTTGAAGGTTCTTTAGGCGCATTATGGTCACAAGAGAATGACCAGGGGAATGAAAGAGCACTCTACTACTTAAGTCGGGTTCTGCTGGGGGCAGAAAGCAATTACTCCCCCATTGAAAAACACTGCCTGGCGTTGATCTTCGCAATAACAAAGCTTAGACATTGTGCATTAGCGCATGAAGTCCATCTCATTTCAAAGGTGGACCCTCTCAAATATCTAATGTCAAAGACCATATTGACGGGACGACTCGCTAAATGGGCTCTGCTCTTAATGGAGTTCTCGATAACATATCGACCCCTCAAGGCAGTGAAGGGTCAGGCCATAGCCTGTAAGTGCACGGCGGCGCCCCGGCCGTCAATCCGACGGCCAAATGCGGAAGCGGTGATAAACTTTAATTTTGCGAACTTAGCAAACCGGCACCACCGCGCACTAAACCCGGATCGAACCATTAATTAGTCCTAGCTAACTACAAGATGGGGAAGAGAGATATACCGACTGATCCAAGTCCTCCGGTCTTCTCGTCGTCGTCTCGATCTCCTGCGGAAGCTCCGGTCTCCACCTCGTCGCCGGAAGTGCACCACATCGCCTACTTCTTTTACGGGCTCCCACCTCAATGCCGAGGCAACTCGGGCACGAAGCTGGCTAGTCGACGTGCCCAAGGTTTGCTGTAGAATATCTAGTGAGCAAGTCTCATTTGGGGTTGTAGGAATTGCCTTTGTGGTGGAGGATTGATACAAGCTTTTTGGAGATGGTGTTGTGGGATTTTCTAACATGAAAATGAATCAAAATCCTACACAAAATATCATGGGCATCCCCATGCATGGCCGGCCTTCCTCAAAAAGGGAGGAGGGAAAAATGAGAGTGTCATGTATCAAAAATGTGAGCCATACTCCTATCATGCAAGAGAGAGAGAGTCAAGACAAAGAGGTGGTTGAAAAGCAAGTGATGATGAGAAACAATGATCATTCCCAAAACCAATACTCAACCAACAATCATCAACAACCATGATGGTTCACAAAGTCAAGCCATGATGGAAAAGAAAGAGTCAAAAGATGGGCTCCATCATGAAACCATCATGATACAAATATATGCAAAGAACACCCTCCACAAATGCCTATTTGCAACAATGCAAATAAGCCCTCCTCCACCAATCTTCGGCCAATGAACGATACAAATGAAAATGGCCGAAACGGAAAGCAAACTGGCAACTCCAGAAAACTGGTCCCGTAATAAATTACAGGAAAACCCCGATACTGTGCATACACACCCGCATTTGTATTCCGACCGAAATACAAATGCAATGAGACAAAATCTACACTGTACTATACTAGGATCCGGCTTAAACCAAAGCCGGCTAGTAATATCCGTTCGATCCTGATCCGTGCAATACCGCGCGTATCTGATCGAACCCTGCCATATACCCATACGGCCTATAGTACAAACTGTCCGATCCTGATCCGTGCAATACCGCACGTATCTGATCGGACCTTGCCATATCTCCATACGGCCTCTACAACTTTTTGCCCGAAAGCTGAGTAACTGAATGTGGGGGACTCTAAAGACTCGTCAACACCATGGTTGTGGATTTAACCACTAGCACGTCAGAGGTATAAGCCAATACGTAACGGGCTACCAGGTATTGACTAAAAGGGACGTCTGTGAGCGAACTCAGCCCGACAACCCTACTGAGCCTGTCAGTGACAATATCCGTACAGTCCGGTCCGTTCGTCTATGAGTATCGCATGGCGGGCCTAGGGGGTTAGTAAAAGTCAGACCCCCAAAAGCGGTACAAGTCGTGTCGGAGTGTAGCCCAGAACACCCTGAGATACTACTGGAATACCTACCAGTAAATCTCCTTGCCTCGGCCGAGGGCTTCGTGTAATGGCTCTCCTAGACACAGCACGACCTCACCCCCAATACCGGGAGAGACGAACCCCTGAAGATACGCTCATTGCCTCCATGTGGCTCGGGACTGTACCCAACTAAAACCTGTTTGCACGACTCCTTTGAGCCGTGGGAGGGTAGTAATCAAAGTACAATGGGAACTCACACAAGACAAATGACGATCCCCAGGTCGATGAACTAACCTGTACACATGTCACCAGGGAACTGCCATGTGACGTCTGGTATATGACCAACTAGCATGTTCCCGGCGAGTCCTGTCCGGTGTACTCATAACCCAATGAGCACCTGTATACATCTTAGGTGATCCAACTGACACCAGTGGCTTGTGAGACCGGCCACCGCCCCTCGTCGGGGTCTCGACTGTATACACTAGTCTACACTGGAGTATCGATGCCCTGTCTCGAAACTCACACGACTAGGGACCATTTAAGGATATGCTTATAGACCCCCAGCTCCCACTTATATGATCGCCCTCATACTGCTGGTGGTCAAGCAAGAATCCTAGGGGCTCTATCAACGTGTAATAGCGACTTGTCAGGTCACTTAAAGCAGTACACGATGATAAAGGTAAACCAGATAGCATACTATCATCTCGAGTAAGACTGTCCTATCGGGATAGGTCCTCCATCAACCATTGTAATCACGTGCCTGTGATCGAATAATTGAATCTGAGGGCACTATCTCCAACAATCTCCCACTTGCACTCAAGGATAATTTTTGCGATGTCGCATACTCACAGCACGTGTGATACCGAACACCCAACTCCTCTACTAGTCAGTCTCACAAAGCTCGCTTGCGAAACTATTGCGTTCGAGGAATAGCCTTAGTGAGTGGATCCGCCTTGTTGTTCCTTTCTATGTCTCTCTATATCTCAAGTTCGCGGAGAAACCCATCTCCCGAAATGAGCAATACCTGTCTTAGAATGTGTCTGGATGTCTGATGGGACATAGCTCATAAATGAACTCTAAATCCAAACTTCTTAGACTGTATCGTCAACTGAACTTAATCAGTATCCTGCGCCATGCCTCCCTCAGTATTGCCTTGGACCACCTGTCCAAAATACTGCCCCTCGTCAGAAGGAAAACTATAACTCTGACAACCTCCTTGTCGTCCAGGTCACCTTGGAAGCCTAGAATGATAACTGTCTCCCGAATGAGGCTGTCGTTATCATATCCGTAGAACATCCACTTATGTTCTAAAACTGCTTCCGACTGTTTCTCCAGGATTGGATTAATGTCAACTTATTGCATCTAGTGCAAGAACAACATCTGGTGTGGTACTTGACATCTCATGATTGACTCAATTGCCTGAGCAAGTGATCTGTCAATCATGCACATCCCTCTCTACTTTAGTCTGTAAGACACCTTTAGAGAGGGTGACTCCATCACCTGCAGGTACACTACCGTGCCAGGATTCGTCCATTCTAAATACTCTTAGAATGCTGTCTAAGTACCCTTAATTGGGAAACCACCCAAATCTAGATCTAAAACCATAGATCTAGTAACCAGTATGTCTGATATAATTTCCAAGTCGCATGTGGAGAAACCACTGTGTGACGACCAAAGTATAACCGATCGTAGTATAGGAGTTTCTTTTCCTATTCTGTGTATGTCATCCAAATACCATGACATCACACCCTACTACCTTCTCAACAGATCCATCCCCTATTCTGATGAAGTCAAACCTATGACTGTCACATCAGAAATAGATGATCTATCTCCGCTACTTTGCTTTAGTCTATAAATAGACATAAGCCAACTGTCCACCAATGCTTCCGCTGCTCCCACTGACTACGACAACCCTCTGCCAGAGTCATATACACGTACACTTCTAAAACTAGTTTAGAACGACGCTATAATCATCCTCCCGCCGGGTCTCGCAACCTGGAACAACAGCAATGGCAAGTGTGGGTAAACAAGAACTTCCCTGTCACCGTCCTTGAGGCTACCGGAGTACCTCTCGGGTGCCTGAAGTTACCCACCGTATCTGCGGAGTGGCCAATGGAATGTCAAACCAGATTGAATCTTTAGGTTCCTATCAAATCTTCAGTAATCGTTTGTGGTTCTGGAATCACTTCCAGTTCTACCATACTCCCACTACTGTTTTTCTGAAAAAAATCCATTTTTAATAAAACTGTGGCGAGTCTAGAACAATATTTCTATTGATCTGCCAGATGGTAGAAAATCAACCCTCGTCATAGCCTGGGTCAACCCACAAACAGCCATTACAGAAACGTGCCTTGAGTTATCCAGAGTCTGGTTTTAAGCATAAACCGGACAACTCCCCGTACCTTAACATCGTTAAGATATGAACTGTTCTATATCCAATATAGAACCAGAGGCACTGATTTAATTGAACTAGATTCAAATCATGCAGCTGTCTCCAGTGCATGTTAACTAAATGGAAAAAGGCCGATCAGCGTTACTCAACTTAGGAATGGTTCCAATTATGAGTAACCTGAAAGAGAAGCAAGTTCTCTTAACCATTACTATCAACTGAATACCATATACAAGTATCTACATCTTCGATCTCTTTGAAGAACCCCGATACTTGCTACACCTGGTTCTCTACTCTATTCAAATACCTATAACTTCTTAAAATTCGGACCCTGTGTTTCCACGAAACACTTGTCTAAAAACTAGAGAAGTCATAAGTAAACCGAATATAGTACGAGGACCAACCCCTCTGTCCTGATGGACCCTGGACAACATACAATACTCTGTATAAGTCCCTTGAGTCTGATAACTCATTCACTGTGTGTCGTAGGTTGAAAACTGTACTTATGGTTAAGAAGAATTACACCGCTGTTTAATGCTCCTTACCTAACTATCCACTGATATAGATAAATGTCATAGACATAATTTCATAAAGGTATATCTCACTCTATGAAAATAGACGTACAGATATATCAATTTGAAATTTGTGCATAACAGCGGATATTCAAAACCAAATATTTGCCAACTGGCAAACAACCCAGGTGACTTCCTCAAATATCACCGATTACAACGAATCCCGATATAATGAGGATGATCACCCAATTCCCAATAACTTACTCCCACTCATCATCTGTA
Source organism: Agapanthus africanus (assembly GCA_030015575.1). Taxonomy (NCBI): domain Eukaryota; kingdom Viridiplantae; phylum Streptophyta; class Magnoliopsida; order Asparagales; family Amaryllidaceae; genus Agapanthus; species Agapanthus africanus. Next base: position 582,978,482 of record CM057339.1, on the reverse strand, counting down.
AAACCATACAGATATGAGAATCATACCTGGTAAATACATACCCTGGAGCAAGTGTCTAACTGGAAAATCAGTTTTCCTTTAACAGTACACAGTGAAACTGAAATATTGAAATGTTTCGATGGGGTATCCCGGTATTCCTAGTAATGCCTCGTCCAGATTCACGACTGTAACTGTATAGTTCTTTGCCACCTCTCCAAATCCCTTCATATGTCTTTAGTCTTTACATTCTGTACACCCCTTAGGCCAAATGGTTTTCTTCCTTCCCTACCGTTCGGCACCAGCCTATGGTTTGGAAGAAGACTATCCAATAAGCATAATGGGTGTACTGTCCCAATCCTAGGAACACTCGCAATGAGAGAGGGTGAAGATAAAAGACAACCGAATAAACCTTATTCCTATTTCTCCTGGACCAGAATCCATCCCCGAACTGGAACAAGTTCCTTTCGAGTTCGTATATAACCATACGATGGAGTATCCAAATAAACTGTGGATCTTCGTAGTGATACGGAGTGTCCTGGAGAAATACAAAGGTGATTTAGGATTGGTGAAGGAATACTTGGTTTGGTCGTGAATATCAGTCGCAATTTACTTTGCCCTCTTACTAATCGCTTGCTTTGTCTGAACATAATACCTTCTGCACACCATCGTTATGCTAATTGGTTTTCTTCATTCCCTACCGGTCGGCACCAGCCTAAGGTTTGGAAGAAGACTATCCAATTTGCGTAATAGGTGTACTACTCCTAAACCAAGGAGTACTCGCAACCTGAGAGAAGGTAAAAGGAAAAGACAACTGAATAGTCCTATTCGTTTTCTCCAGAACCTGAAACCATCCTCGAATAAATTCTTTCGAGTTCGTATCTAACCATACGATGGTTTTGTCCAATGGAAGTGGACGTTTGTAGTAATACGGGGTGTCCTGGAGAAAAGGGTAAAAGTAGCAGTGGCAATGAGGTTTGCAACTCTGACAATCCAAAAGCCGGTGTTAAGAAGGTTCGGTCAACTTGGTCACTGAGTCATAGTCTTAGGGTCGGGTCAATGGTCGCTGCCAAAGAGAGAGAGAAAAGAAACACTCAGCGTGCACTCTTACCTAGATCAGAATGGTTACCAATTTATCTAATCTGGAAACCTCCCACTGTACCGTCAAATTCTCCTCCAAACCTGAAAGAAGAATTAGTCGGGGTCACCCGAGGAGTAAACTAACTCATCAGTGGGAATCGGGATCCAACTATCATTGCATGATAACGTGACGGAATCCGCTCACATCATCACACTCCAGAAGGTATGCGCATATCTGGCAAGTTTCAGTTCTTTTGAAACTCCCGATGTGATTTTTGCCCCATGCTCTTATGACCTTGACGAAGGCCAACAAATCATAAGTCACATGTCAAGTTCTACCCGTCATTGTCCAGGTTAATTTGAACCTACCCGTACAAGCCCTTGACGAAGGCCAACAAGGCTATACGACTATCCCAAACCAACGCATCTATCTATGCAGCAGAAAGGTAACAAGCAGCTACCATACACTATGCCTTGACGAAGGCCAACAAACATAGCATGAATACTACGTGCTACCCGTCTGAAACGACGGAGGGCTACGAATGGTTTCTGGCGAAAACCTTTAACGTAGTGAACTTGATATCGTTGAAGGAACTTGATAGCTTTTTAAAATATAGTGACGAAAACCGTTGCTAAAGAGGTCACTCCCGGTGAAGGGATCTCGGCTCTTTCCCCGTAGAATGAGGTGCAGGATATTCAAACTGAATACCACGGTGCAAAGCAAAAGTAATCGGCTATAGTGAAGTTAATGCCCTGACGCAAACTTTTTGTCCAAGGGGTCACTCCCGGTGAAAGGATCTCGGCCCTTGCCTCGTCGACTGAGGAGCAGGATATTCTAACTGAATACCACGATGCAAAACAAAAGTGAACGTCCTTGCAATAACAGCTTTTGAAAAGTGTTCCAACAACATCAGATTAGGTTTGTTTTTAACTTGCATTGATCTGAATCAACGCAGTCCCATCAATTGATCACACCACAAAGAACGAAAATAATATGACGTACGTATATGCCATCCGCATTTGCCACTGGGTCCCGTCATTACCCGTTAGGTTAGCTAACTAACGACAGAGCGGGGACTGGACTAGCGCGGATGTAAAACATATACAACATCCACTAATATATATACCAATATATTATATTTCACTCAAGGCGTGATAAGAAATGCAACATCACAGAAATGTACAGTATCACAGAACAATACAGATATCTGGGATCCCCGGGTTTCACAGAGCCACTACTGAAACCCGACGTTCCCCTGGTCGTATGGATAGCCTGTGCAATGAAATCCTAGACCCCTACGGGCGCGGCAAGTTACCCGCCAAAACCTGAAGCGAGGCAGCCCCTTTCAGTACCGTGAATGGACCACCCAGCACTTCACGGAATCCGGTAACTTGGGCACCCCTCCTGGGTCAACCTGTACCCCCTACGAGTGCGGCGAATAGCCTGCCAATTCCAGAGTGAAGCCCCCTCCGTCTCAATGCCATGAGATGCGGGCTTGTTGCCTTCTAGAATCTGGCTATCCGTGCACCCCGCCGCGGGGTAATCCTAGTACAGAAAGTAAAATATATATACAACGGGTACATCGACCGCAACCTGGTCGTGCCCCAAAATAATAATACAATCAGGCAGTGACGGCAGTCCACATGTCGGACGCTCGCCCCGCAATATCAAATGTACATAATACAACCACAACTGTACTAGCATTGCATCCAGGCTATCCCCCACGACCGATCCACAACATCACAGCAAAAACAGAACATCAACGTGAAAATCACGTTCGCAAATCCGTCTAACCGGGCTATAGCAGTTAGACCGGATTTACCGATCAAGTGACATTCACGGTCGCAGATATAATGTAAATACTGTGAAATAATGTGTTTAAAATATCCGATCAATCAAATTTTAACAAGTGGGCCCCCAAGCAATACTGTAGCAGATCAAGAAATTCTGGGCCCAATGTCAATATTCCAAAACTCCTAAAATCACCCCAGAAAGATACTGTAGAAATTTGGTGCAGGGATCCCCACAGTGTGCGGCGGAACCGCGGCGAGAAGGGGGTGTTTGCGGCGGTTCCGCGCTCCCACAGTGGAGTCACTTCATCGAATTTTTACAGAGCTCTTAGATTTTCCAGTACATCAATATTTTACAACCTGAAAAATTTTTCGAGACCAAAAATTTTCAACAGAAACTGATGCTAGTGAAAATGTAGATTTTGGAATTTTGGTCGATCGGAAATGCAAAACACATTAAACCAAGCTAGACTAAGTTAATTGCGAGGCTCTGATATGACTGTAAGTGCACGGCGGCGCCCCGGCCGTCAATCCGATGGCCAAATGCGGAAGCGGTGATAAACTTTAATTTTGCGAACTTAGCAAACCGGCACCACCGCGCACTAAACCCGGATCGAACCATTAATTAGTCCTAGCTAACTACAAGATGGGGAAGAGAGATATACCGACTGATCCAAGTCCTCCGGTCTTCTCGTCGTCGTCCCGATCTCCTGCGGAAGCTCCGGTCTCCACCTCGTCGCCGGAAGTGCACCACATCGCCTACTTCTTTTACGGGCTCCCACCTCAATGCCGAGGCAACTCGGGCACGAAGCTGGCTAGTCGACGTGCCCAAGGTTTGCTGTAGAATATCTAGTGAGCAAGTCTCATTTGGGGTTGTAGGAATTGCCTTTGTGGTGGAGGATTGATACAAGTTTTTTGGAGATGGTGTTGTGGGATTTTCTAACATGAAAATGAATCAAAATCCCACACAAAATATCATGGGCATCCCCATGCATGGCCGGCCTTCCTCAAAAAGGGAGGAGGGAAAAATGAGAGTGTCATGTATCAAAAATGTAAGCCATACTCCTATCATGCAAGAGAGAGAGTCAAGACAAACAGGTGGTTGAAAAGCAAGTGATGATGAGAAACAATGATCACTCCCAAAACCAATACTCAACCAACAATCATCAACAACCATGATGGTTCACAAAGTCAAGCCATGATGGAAAAGAAAGAGTCAAAGGATGGGCTCCATCATGAAACCATTATGATACAAATATATGCAAAGAACACCCTCCACAAATGCCTATTTGCAACAATGCAAATAAGCCCTCCTCCACCAATCTTCGGCCAATGAACGATACAAATGAAAATGGCCGAAACGGAAAGCAAACTGGCAACTCCAGAAAACTGGTCCCGTAATAAATTACAGGAAAACCCCGATACTGTGCATACACACCCGTATTTGTATTCCGACCGAAATACAAATGCAATTAGACAAAATCTACACTGTACTATACTAGGATCCGGCTTAAACCAAAGCCGGCTAGTAATATCTGTTCGATCCTGATCCGTGCAATACCGCGCGTATCTGATCGAACCCTGCCATATACCCATACGGCCTATAGTACAAACTGTCCGATCCTGATCCGTGCAATACCGCACTATCTGATCGGACCTTGCCATATCTCCATACGGCCTCTACAACTTTTTGCCCGAAAGCTGAGTAACTGAATGTGGGGGACTCTAAAGACTCGTCAACACCATGGTTGTGGATTTAACCACTAGCACGTCAGAGGTATAAGCCAATACGTAACGGGCTACCAGGTATTGACTAAAAGGGACGTCTGTGAGCGAACTCAGCCCGACAACCCTACTGAGCCTGTCAGTGACAATATCCGTACAGTCTGGTCCGTTCGTCTATGAGTATCGCATGGCGGGCCTAGGGGGTTGGTAAAAGTCAGACCCCCAAAAGCGGTACAAGTCGTGTCGGAGTGTAGCCCAGAACACCCTGAGATACTACTGGAATACCTACCAGTAAATCTCCTTGCCTCGGCCGAGGGCTTCGTGTAATGGCTCTCCTAGACACAGCACGACCTCACCCCCAATACCGGGAGAGACGAACCCCTGAAGATACGCTCATTGCCTCCATGTGGCTCGGGACTGTACCCAACTAAAACCTGTTTGCACGACTCTTTTGAGCCGTGGTAGGGTAGTAATCAAAGTACAGTGGGAACTCACACAAGACAAATGACGATCCCCAGGTCGATGAACTAACCTGTACACATGTCACCAGGGAACTGCCATGTGACGTCTGGTATATGACCAACTAGCATGTTCCCGGCGAGTCCTGTCCGGTGTACTCATAACCCAATGAGCACCTGTATACATCTTAGGTGATCCAACTGACACCAGTGGCTTGTGAGACCGGCCACCGCCCCTCGTCGGGGTCTCGACTGTATACACTAGTCTACACTGGAGTATCGATGCCCTGTCTCGAAACTCACACGACTAGGGACCATTTAAGGATATGCTTATAGACCCCCAGCTCCCACTTATATGATCGCCCTCGTACTGCTGGTGGTCAAGCAAGAATCCTAGGGGCTCTATCAACGTGTAATAGCGACTTGTCATGTCACTTAAAGCAGTACACGATGATAAAGGTAAACCAGATAGCATACTATCATCTCGAGTAAGACTGTCCTATCGGGATAGGTCCTCCATCAACCATTGTAATCACGTGCCTGTGATCGAATAATTGAATCTGAGGGCACTATCTCCAACATAGCCGACTTCCTTGCTGAGCACCCGATACCTGCCGATTCTCCCCTGAATTGCGATTTACCAGACAAGCATGCGTTTGGCGCAATCGACGGTGGTGATACCCGTTGGGAGCTTTATTTCGATGGAGCATCTTCCATGAAAAAGCACAAACAAAGTACGTCAATGATCAAATCGGGAGTAGGCCTTATCTTCGTGATCCCACAAGGAGGAATAATGCGCTTCGCCTTCTCCTTGACAGAGCCGAGAACGAATAATGAAGCTGAATATGAAGCTTTGATAGCAGGCCTTGAGATCGCCATTGACATGAGAATTGAAAGCCTCCTCATATATGGGGACTCCCAGCTAGTCGTCAGTCAAGTGAACGGCGATTACCAAACATGCAAACCGGAATTGGTAAAATACGGTGAAAAGGTGCAACAACTGCTAACCCAAATTCCCTCCTATACTTTGGAAAGCATACCGCGCGCGGAAAACAGCAAAGCAGACGCACTGGCCAAACTTGCTAAAGAATTGGCTGACGAGAACCTCGATGACGTTAGAATCGTGGTACAAAGCCGTCGAGTGCTTACCCCAGCAGAAATATCTTTGGAACCATCCGAAGAAAAAGGAGTGAACGAGCAGACAACCCTGCAAGTAAAAGATTGGCAAAATACCAAGGATTGGAGGAAAATCTTCATAGATTACTTCAAGACCCACCGAATGCCTGAAGAAGCGTCCACAAGACATCAGCTCGCGAAACGAGCCCTGTCTTTCGCTTTTGTCAACGATACCTTGTATAAGAGGTCATTTGATTCTTTGTGGCTGAGATGCTTAGGACCTGACGAAGCGAAAAGAGTCGTCCAGGAAGTTCACGACGGACTCTGCGGTTCTCATCAAGCAGGCCCTAAGATGAAGTTGAAGATAAAACGGATGGGCTACTACTGGCCCACGATGATTCAGGACTGCATCGAATATGCGAAGCAATGCCACTCATGCCAAATTCATGGGGACTTCATCCATCAGCATCCAAATCCGCTACACCCAACAGTGGCTAGCTGGCCATTCGAAATGTGGGGAACTGATATAGTCGGCCCCATCGAACCAGCATCGTCTAGGGGACATCGTTTCATCCTAGCGATGACTGACTACTTCTCTAAGTGGTCAGAAGCGATACCGTTAAGGGAAGTGAAGACGGAAAATATCCTCCACTTCTTCAAGACGCACGTTATATATCGGTTTGGAACTCCGAGACGGATCATCTCCGATAACGGGCCAGCCTACAGAAGCCACAAGATCGGTCGCTTTGCGCAACAGCATAATATAAACTGGAGATATTCCTCAGTTTATAATCCGCGAGCTAACGGTCTGGCTGAGGCCTTCAACAAGACCTTGACGAAGATCATGAAGAAAACGGTGTCACGAAATAAGAAAGACTGGCACGAAAGACTGCAAGAGGCTCTTTGGGCGTATAGAACTACATTTAAGACGGCCACAAACACAACGCCGTACGCGTTAGTATTTGGGACGGAAGCAGTACTCCCTCTCGAGATAGAATTACCCTCTCTACGAGTGGCAGTCCACTACGAGCTGACAGACGAAGAAAATACTCACCTTCGGCTTGAGGAGCTTGACGCCCTTGATGAAATCCGGCTCATAGCACAGCAAAATCTGGAAGCTTATAAAGAAAAGATGACGCGCTCATATGAAAGATTGACCCGACCGAGGACATTCCGCCAAGGCGAACTCGTGCTAGTGGTCAAAAGGCCTATGATCCCCAATCGCGCCAAGCGGGGAAAATTCGAGCCAAACTATGAAGGTCCGTACATCATAGACAAAGTCTACCAAGGTGGAGCTTATCTACTCATGGACTTGCACGGTGAAAGGCCTTTCAGACCGATAAACGGTCGCTTCCTAAAGAGATACTACGCTTGATGAGCCACAGCCTAGGTCAATGATAGATGACGACGACTATGTCCGCTCGCTATCTTCCTAAGCTTAAGCTTTATAAAAATAGCCAACCTTCTCAACAACGGACCGAAATGTCCTTAAACTAATAACAGACCGAAACGTCTTTAAACTACTACCGCGGCATCTTTAGGCTGACGAGATATAAAAAAAACATATAAAAATAAAATAAAAAAAACGGTATGTCCATAAGCAAAAAGGGCAGGGATGAAAACCTGAAAGGGCTCCGTGAGTAAAAACAGCAGGGCTACCAGCGAGTGTTCATGGAAACCCGAAAGGGCGCGACCTCGTAAAAAAAAAAGAAAAAAAATATATAAAAATAAAAAGAATAAAAAAAACGGTATGTCCATAAGCAAAAAGGGCACGGATGAAAACCCGAAAGGGCTCCGTGAGTAAAAACAGCAGGGCTACCGGCGGGTGTTTGTGAAAACCCGAAAGGGCACAACCTCGTTAAAGGACACTTACAAGATCCTCTCGACCTTGTAAGGAGAAACCACCCGCGTGAGATCCTTACGACTCACAAGGGAGCAACACACTTAGGGATCCTCACGATTCCTAGGGAGAAAATACACTTGCGAGATCCTCACGACTCGTAAGGAGAAATCTCTTATGGGACCCTCACGGCCCATAAGATTCGAAAGTCTTAAGTTACAGAGACCTAAACCTGTGCTTAAGCAAACCCCCACAAACTTCCAATATTGCCCTACAAGTGGCTCAATACTGACCCTTGTATACAATCCACGGGCGCGAATAAACATTTCCCTAACCAAGTCTCATCCGTGACTGGGGATATGTTCGCATGGTGAACAACCCTTGTAAATCCTCTCGATTTATGAGGAGAAAACCCTCCTGTAGGATCCTTACGACTTACAGAGGAAACAAACACTTAGGAATCCTCACGAGTCTTAAGGAGAAAATACACCTACAAGATCCTCACGACTTGTAGGGAGAAATACCTTTGTGAGACCCTTACGGCTCGTGAAGTCAAAAGCCTTAGTCGACAGGGCCTTAACCCTGGTCGCTAAGCCTCCTTTGTTCGACAACGACAGAGGCAAATGATGATTCGCTCCTAGTAATATCCCAGTTGCAGCGGTGCTGATGCCGAAATCGGTGTCCAATTTCAGGTTTACAGCGAAAAACCAGTAGGCCGCTCATGCATACGAAATAGCCGAAATGATGGGGCGACTTGCAATAAAAAGCAGCAAGTAAAATGTATGCATGCAAAATAGCCGAAATGATGGGGCAACTCGTAATAAAAAGCAACGAGTAAAAATAAAATAAATAGCCGAAATGATTGGGCACCGCGAAAAATAGCCGAAATGATTGGGAAAAGCTGAAATGATAGAGCATCGCGGAAATAAAATAAAATAAAAAGAAGAAATGATAAAACTTTGGCCCTACAGTTAAGATCACATCGATCCCTGTATACAATCCAAGGGCGTAAACAAAGAAGGAACCATACTTTCCCAGCGGATTCCGTCAAACGACGAAGCCAAACCTCAACGGTTCATTTCAACCGAAGAAGCCAGTGACTTTAGCAAAATTCCTCGACTCACGGATACAAACACACCTTGACGAGAGCCTTCTGATCCGCGTCGACCCGCAGAGCCACCAATGCCTCTGCAGGAATCCTCAACTCGTTTCAAACCCCAAGGAAACAAATAATCCTTGGCGCTTGGGAAACAAATGATCCCTAGCAAAATTCCTCGACTCACGGATACAAACACTCCTTGACGAGAGCCTTCTGATCCGCGTCGACCCGCAGAGCCACCAATGCCTCCGCAGGAATCCTCGACTCGTTTCAAACCCCAAGGAAACAAATAATCCTTGGCGCTTAGGAAACAAATAATCCCTAGCAAAATTCCTCGACTCACAGATACAAACACTCCTTGACGAGAGCCTTCTGATCCGCGTCGACCCGCAGAGCCACCAATACCTCCGCAGGAATCCTCGACTCGTTTCAAACCCCAAGGAAACAAATAATCCTTGGCGCTTGGGTAACAAATAATCCCTAGCAAAATTCCTCGACTCACGGATACAAACACTCCTTGACGAGAGCTTTCTGATCCGCGTCAACCCGCAGAGCCACCAGTGCCCCCGCAGGATTCCTCGACTCGTTTCAAACCCCAAGGAAACAAATAATCCTTGGCGCTTGGGAAACAAATAATCCCTAGCAAACTCTTCAACTCACGGATACAAACACTCCGTGACGAGAGCCTCCCGACCCGCGTCAACTCGCAGAGCCACCACTGTCTCCGTGAGAGAATTCCCGGTTCGTCCCACCTTGCAAGATAAAGTCTCGGGCAGCAAGGATTAAAAAAAAACTTGCTTCCCGAACAATAGGGCCCTGCAAGTCAATCCAAAATGGTCTCTTGCATACTATCCGCGGGTCTCACTCTCCAAAGTCGAGTTTCGATAAGGAGGGAAACAACCGCTTACGAATCCTCTCGACTCGTAAGAGGGAAAAATTCTCTTATAGGATCTTTACGACTTATAAGAGAAAACCACGCTTAGGAATCCTCACGATTCCTAAGGAGAAAATCCACCTATAGGATCCTCTCGACCCGTAGGGAGAAAAGCCTCTATGGGACCCTCACGGCTCATAGAGTTGAAAAGCCTTAGGCAGTAGACCTGAACCTGCGACCTAAGCCATCGCTATTCCTTAAGGAAGTCGGAATACTCGTTTTAGATATCCATCAATCATGGTTATTAAGACAGCCTGCTGACAATAAAAAGAAGATGACAGAAAGAATATCTGATCTACATTTGATCCGGCGTTCATGACGCATTCATTTATGCACAGGCAGAAGACTCAGGACGAGAAATAAGACAAGCTGAAATAGAAAAGGGGAGAGTTTCCATTCATACTGCTAAAAAAATTCCTTTTTTACAATCATAAGAACAATAAATAAGAAACATTATTCAAATTATTATAACGGTATAACCTCAGACCCGGGACACGGATTGAGGAAATCGAAAGTAAGGCCATCCAGAGTTCTTCTGGCCTTTCTAATTATTCTTATGCGCAGTCTTTCGCGCTCCTCTGTGTCAATATCATCGGCAAGCCCCCTGGCCTTCGATAAGCAGCAACTATCGTCGTCTGCTGGAAGACTTGGTGTAGGATGTCAATGAGGCTGTTCCGCCGTTTCTTTGAGATCAGCCCTGTCAGGTACACTGAATGCACCTTGTCTTCGGCATCATCCAGTGCGTTGAGCGGTAAGGCCTCATGAAGACCCGGAAGTGCTCTCCATATGGCTCCTAATACGACTTTCAAAAGGGCCGAACGACGAGGCAACAGCCACCCACCGCTTGCATTCAGACGACCCATGACTTCTGCACATTCAGCGTCTGTAAACTCCTGGTTTTGTTGACGACCCTGAGCGCGGATATCGTCGTGAGTAATGAACTCGTGCAAGCTGTATAGATGCACCGCCGCCATTATGCCTGGAAGAAATATTACAGGAAGATCAGCAATAGAAAAGCGATAACATACATAAAGGACTAAATTACTAGAGAGCAAAAATATATTCAAGGATAAAGTCCCCTGGACTAAAGCTCTGCTGGTTAAGATTAATCTAAGAATCGATTTTACCTAAAAATGTTTTTCTAAAAACTTTAAAAAAAGGGGGGGAGCAAGGCACCGGAGTTCTTGAAGGCAAGAACGAAGCTCTGAAGTTTTTGAAAATAAAAATCTGAAAGAGGATAAGTATCCGTGGGGGACCAAAGGTCCTATTTATAGGCATCAAGTGCCTCTTCGACTTCCAAGAGTTGTCACGGCAGTTTACCCTAATCGGAGCGAACTTCTGTTCAAATTCCGAGGCGGGAGATGAAGCAACGCTTCGTCTTCCCCCAATCAGAGCAAAGCTCTGTCTTGAAAATTAATTTAATGGCGCTGCGCAACGTGCCACGTGTCTGACCCAGACACATCAGCGCAGCGCCCAAAGCAGCGCACCCAATCAGAGCAAAGCTCCTTTACAAGCAAAATTAAAGGAAGCAACGCTTCAGCTGCGTACGCGCCGTGCGCTACACGACACGTGTCGGCGCAAATGCGTTTAGCGTAGTTGCGCTAAGCCGTGCGTTACACGACACGCGTCAGCGCAGATGCGCTCACACAATTGCGCTGCATTGTGCGCTGTGCGACACGTGTCATACCCTGAAGCATTTGCGCTAAATAAAATTAAAAGTTCTAAAAAAAAAATCTTTTCTGCTCTTGTTAAAATAAAAAGATTTTCTTCTGTAAAACAGAAGCCCTTGGATCGAAGATCCGACGGTGAGGGGAAATTCCTCCAAATCGTTCAGAAAAGGGATTTCTTTAATAAATCGAATTTGCTTCTCAATTTGCGAGATGAAACCTCAGGCAGCAGGGGCTAAAAAACTTGCTTCCTGAACAATGGGACCCTGCAAGTCAATCCAAAATGGTCTCTTGCATACTATTCACGGGTCTCACCCTCCAAAGTTGAATTTCGATGAGGAGGGAAACAACCGCTTGCGAGTCCTCTCGACCCGTAAGAGGGGAAAATTCTCTTATAGGATCCTTACGACTTATAAGAGAAAACCACACTTAGGAATCCCCACGATTCCTAGGGAGAAAACCCACCTACGAGATCCTCTCGATCCGTAGGGAGAAAAGTCTCTATAAGACCCTCACGGCTTATAGAGTTGAAAAGTCTTAGGCAGCAGATCTGAACCTGCGGCCTAAGCCATCGCTATTTCTTAAGAAGGTCGGGATACTCGTCCTAATCATCCGTCAACCATGGTTACTAAGGTGGCATACTGATAATAAAAGGAAGAAAAGACGGAGAAATGACACAAGACATTACAAAAATGTGCATCTTTTATCCATAAATATTGATCGAGTACAGGATACATTGTGCTAAAGAATAAAAAAAATGTATATACATCTATTTTATAAGTACAAATGATACAAGGAGAGTCACTGAGAAGGAAGCGTCTTGCATAGATTTAGCAATTGCTCGCATATTTCCTTCCACGCCTTCTCTTGATCGGCTGCCATCGCCAGTTCGGCCTCTGCTTGAGCCTGCTGCTGCTTGAAGGATGCAAGCTGTTCCCCAATAGCCTACTGAGCTGCTTCACGACCTCGAGCATCACACTCGGCGGCATCAAGCTTCCGCCTCAGTGCTAGCCCATTAGAGATACGCTCCAGGAGGCCTTCAAAGACGGCTTTCACTTCAGCAGCATTCGGCATAACTTCAGCGCGCAGGCGAGCGGTTGCGCTTGAGGATTCCCGACGCTCCTTCAACTGTAAAGCTGCTTCCTGCTCCAAATGGCGAAGATAAGAAGCGCTTCGCTCGAGCCAAGCCGTCCGTTCGGTGCTCATGGCCAAAACTTCGGGAGAAAGGCGCGTCGTCTCCAACCGATGCAAGCAGGCCTCAATCTCTCTGCAGTGGTTAACCCAAGATTCGACGGCGCCTTCATTGTGAAAGTTTACGAGCGCCGCCAACATCGGGTTAACCTCCATTGCGAAATCCGTGACAGAAGGGAGAGCGTCCACGTTAAGCTCTTCAATATACCCACTCAGCATCCCCAAACTCATCACGGCACCTTTTGAAGACGGACGTTTCAAGAAAGGGCCCGTTGGTGAGAGAACACGAGACTCAAAAGGGAACGGAGCTGGAACAATAGCTGCAGAACGAAACATGGTTCAACAATGATTAGAAAAAATGTTAAAGGATCATATAAAAAAGGGGGGAGGAATATACTGTACCAGCTGCAACAGACGGCAAAGCGGGAAGGGCCGGTGGCGTGGCAGGTCTTGCGTCCCCTCCTTCGATTTGTGGCACTGCAATAAGGAAGAGGAAAAGTCAGAAATCATCCCATTGCTAAAAAAAGGGAATAAATAAAGACATCAAAATGAAAATGTACTCACCGACACCGCTAGAGGGAGAAGCGAGTTCGGACGGGAAGGAGAAGTGTGGGAGAAAAACACTTGATATAGATGATCAAAGAGCACTCCTGAAAAGTCACGGTGTTATGACGTTAGTCCATGAACTACACGTTTAAAAGATTAACTTGTGAGTCGCAAATCCATACCTTCCAACATCCGCGACGGCACGAGGGAAGACGGAGAAGTGACCACCGCCAAAGCAGTAGTTGACGGTGCTCCTTCAAGCAATGGAGCGTCGGCACTGGACGCACCTGCAAAGACAAACTTGTTAGAAGAGGTCATGAGACATATATATTAAAAAAAAAAGAGGAACGCTGATAACCAAAAGAAAATTTTACCCGAAAAGCTGCCAGCCGAAACTGAAGCAATCCCCTCCTCCAGTGACATGAGACCACCGCCCGTGGCCTCATCACCCGACTCGATGGGGACCGTTGTTGTGCTCGCAAGCCCTGGAGACGGCAAGGAACCATACACGGGGAGGGCTATGATCGGAGTATTGCCAAATTCCTGGGAAAGAGCGGTCAGCTCCTCCTCAGGAATCATGGCCGCCTCACCCGATACTCCCTCGAGTTCTGCGGTCGCGACTGTCTCGTCCATCGGCACCATGAGGTCTCCAGCCTCAAGCGCTTCGCCCTCTACTGCTTTCGGCTCGGTTAAGACAATCATCTCATCTGCCGCCACCTCAGGTGCGGCATCAATGACCCTATCGGCGGCGGATCCCTCAACCTCTGTTTCAGGCCCCGTGGCCCCTACGACGTTGCTCACAGTCGGCTCTGGTTCGGCAAGTACCGCTTCCTCCGCTCCCCTGGGTTCGACGATCTCCGCCTCCCCCTCAGTCGGACCTGGCCCTGCAAAATGGAATGCATATGAGCCAATGGCTTTATAATTCTTACAACAAGGTTCTGAAAGAAATGCTACCTGAAGAAGATTTATCGTTTGCACTCCGGGCCGCGCGCGCCACTTGCCTATGAGCAGTAGACAGGGCGGCAGGGGCCTCTTCAGAAGGAGTGTCGGCACGAGGAATAGTGCTAGGGCCCGCTCCTGTGGCCAAAGCAGCTCTGCGCGCCTTTGCTTCGCGTCTCAACCGCTTCCGCTCCTCTCGAGCCGTCGAGACGGATGCCACTAGGGCTTCTTTGAGTGAGGCTTCTTCGTCCGTAAATAGGGAGGCCTCCAAATTTTTCAAGGCATCCCTCATCATCTTGTCAAGTCGAGGCTCCTCCAGTAGCCTCGACGAGACCGGGACTTCAGTGACAGGCTCAGGAGGGATCCCCGCATCAACTGATATAACCTCTGCAAAGAAACAAAAGAAGGTTACGTTGACTATCAGAAAAGATGACAAACTTTCCTTATAAAAGAGAAAGGGGTGGGACATACCAACGCCTGCTAGGGCACGCTTCTTCTCCTCCTCCTGGAAGGTCTTCAGAGAGGCAGCAATGGCCTCTTCAGTAGAAACTCCAGTTGAAAATGAGGCAAATATTAGCTAAAGATAATAATAAAAAGGTGCAATAAAATGACAAATAAAGCGGCTGATGATTACCTGACTCAGCGAGTCTGCTTAACATTGCTTCGAGCCTCACCGATCGCTCCGAAGCTGCAATGGCGGCAGCCAAATTGGTGTCCGCAGGGTCTACCAAGAAGCCCTCGTTGCTTCCATATTCACATATGCCTTCGGTGGGAGGAGCCGCAAGCTTTAAGCTGAGGATCGCATCGAGGGAAAGGGCGAACTTCTTTTTCTTCTACTGCCCACCAGCTTTAGATCCACCAAGAGCAGATTTAAGCTTGGCAGTCACTTTAGGGCGGCGGATCCCGATATCTGCTCCTGCGCCGGACCCTGGCGATACCACATTAACCGTCTTCGTGGGAGCACGGGGCGCCGGTGGTGCATCCACCGTAGTAGGCAGTGGCAATCCCCGCGGGGGGCTCAACACGCGTGGTCGATCGACTCCAGCATCTTTTAGCGGAGGGACGACCGGGAGCCTTGGCTGCAAAGGGGCCTTGCGATCGCCACCAGGAGGCGCACCCCTACGGTCAACCAACATGCGCTTCTCCGTTAAGATAATCGGGCCCATAGCGTGCGCATACCAAGCCACATATGAATTAAGCATCTTAGGGGTACAGCTGGGTTCACTAATGAAGAAATAGGAACCTGTGTTAAGCCGTGTAAAATGATACATCGCATTCTTTATCCCCTCTGGGCCGACCACGGGCGTTTCCAAGAAAGCCTCCAGCGGGATCCCTTGGTTGTAGCTTGACTGTCGGGCAAATCGGTGTGGGTTATATCTCATAAACAAGGCCGTCTTATTCTGCCTAAATACTAGATAGCCCGGCCGGATGGAGTAGAGATGGAGGATTTCCCGAGCTTTCAATACAGAAGCCCCGTCTTTGAAGTCATCACGCAGGGGCACCACTGACTTGGTGGTCTCTGAGCCTATGGTTATAACCTTATCCACAAAGGAAACCTTCGCTCCAACCAGATGTGGACAAAGGAGCAACCCTCTAGACTCCCGCGGGGCTGGAACCACAATTGAAGCTCCGACCAACCGCATGACTCTCGGGAGTCTGTATTTCTCGAAGAGCGGAGGAGTCTTGTGAGCACCAAACACTCCTCGCACGTGCATCTCCATCCAAGAAGTAAAATAGTGCATCGGGAAGTTGGCAGGCTGTACCCCAGGCTCACTAGCGTCCGCCGCTACGCTAAGTCCATTGTAAAGATAAGCCAATCCGGCGATCCCTACCGATAACTGCAAACCGGCCAGCATTCGATGCGCCGGGTAAAAGATGGAGGGCCGCATGAGGCGTGGGTGCATGGGGAGCGCGAAGCTGCACAACCATAAACCCAAGAACCCTATGAAAAAAGTTTCCTCGTCCATGCCAGGAACGGCGATCTCTGAGAAAGGGATGCTGGCAGTGCTGGGGAGATAAAAATTCCGCTGGTCGTTTTCCGATGTAGGTCGGCGGTCCAAGCCGAAACCAAAAGGGTCAGCAAGCTGAGCGAACTTCTCACTCTGCTCTGATAGGAAATCCGGGCGAAGAAAGCGAGCAATGAAGTCCGCGAAACTGACGCCCCGGTCGCCCGATTCCAAGTGGAGTTCCTCATAGATCTCCAACACCTTCACCAAGCCAGGATGCTGATGCTGAATAGCGTTCTCCGGAGTTAAGTCGAACACCAGCTGCTTAGTGGCAAAGACGTACTCGTCAGGAGGAAGCAGCTCCTCGTAGTGCTCCCCCCTCATTGGTAGACCTGAAATCTCGGCAAATTCCTCCAAAGAGATGGAGACTTCCCTATCCGCTATCAGGAAGGTGTGGGTGGGGATGTTCCATTGTTCAATAAAGGCCTTCATCCACCATGTTGGAGGAGAAGGATACTCGAAAAGCGAAACGTAGACGGCCGAGTATAAACCGATCCTCGTCAGGTGAGCCCTTTTCGCCACTAAGATGTAGCGGGCCCATTGTAAATAGCCAGCGAGCGGTCGCGGGATCAGTCCAATATTATAAGCTTATCCCCAAGGGCGTGCTTCACCCTGATAGATTCGCCTCCCCAAGATGTCTATCACCGACGGCGGCTGCACTGGGATGGCACCGATGGCGGGCTGGAGGAGATCGTCAGAATTCCAATTCTTAACCTCCACGGCATACTTCACCGGGGGCTCGCCCGTATAAGGGATCGTAATTATGGGCTCAGAGGGCGAAGCGGAGCTGAAGCTGCGACGGCCTTGGATGATTTGGCTGTACCACCTTCCCCACAGGTGGAGTTTCTTGCACTCGGGGTCATGATCTTTAATCAAGGCGAACACCACCCGGTCCACTGGCGAATGGGGGAACCCTCCCTCCGAGCGAACGAAAGGGAAAGACAAATCTTCAGACATGTTTCCTGTAGAAAAAAGCAAAAAAAATAATAACCGTTAGTGTTCCAATGCTTTACATTTTAGAGTCCTACATCACACTGCAATGCAGTGGGTAGGGGACCAAAGCGGGACCCACAAAAATCTAGATGACGGCGCATCATTTGATAAGACAGTCCCATCATGGGAGGAGACTGTCAGTTAATGAAAAAGACCCCCAAGAGAATATCCTCATTGGAGGAAATCCCTAGAGACAAGGAGAAAATCTCCTCTTTTAGAGCAAAGCTCTGTCGCAGAGTGACATTTGTCAAACTCTGGTCTCAGGGGAACCAGATTCCTCAAAAGAGCATAGCTCTGTGGTAATAATGGAAAGGTCCATCAATTTTTTTTTCGTTAACACTTAAAAGAATTAAAAATTTTCTTCATTTTTCAGATCTAAAAAGATCTACATTTGATACAAGAGCAAAGCTCTGTTCATGGGTGAAAACCCATGGACCAGATCTCTGTAAATCTGTGAGTTTTTGAGAGCAAGGCTCTGTTGAAGAAACCCCAAAGGTTTTTTTTCTTTAGATCAAAGATCTATAAGAGCAAGGCTCTGTGAATTAAAATTTAATTTAAATTAATTTAATCTTCTTACTTAGAGTGATTCTGAGTTCTGAACTTTAAAGTTCTTGGGAAGAAGCAAGAGCAAGGCTCTAAGAGTTCTTAAGCAAGAGCAAGGCTCTGAATCAAAATTCTTGAAACGGTAAAGAAATTAAAGGACCAAGGGTCCCATTTATAGGCGCCTGCGCCTCTTCACCTGACCCCCTTGATCCAACGACTAGGATCTCGCCACCGCTGCACTCACGTGCGCGCCACGTGAGCGCAACGGTGGGGGGGCATTTGTTTCCCCAATTTGAGCAAGGCTCTGTTTGAATTTTGAAAATTCAAATTAATGAAGCAACGCATCAGATCCCGTGCGCTGCGCGCAACGCGCCACGTGTCAGAAGTTGACACGCCAGCGCAACGCCCAAGGCAGTGCGTCCAATCAGAGCAAGGCTCTTTGAAAAACATAAGCAACACTCAGTTGTGCAAACACGACTGCGCAAGTGCACCAAAGCGCGACACGTGTCTGCACAGTTGCGCAAAAACGATTGCGCAAGCGCACCGCTGCGCGACACGTGTCTGCGCAGTTGCGCAAAAAGAACTGCGCAAGTGCACCACAGCGCGACACGTGTCTGCGCAGCTGCGCACACACGACTGCGCAAGCGCACCGCTGCGCGACACGTGTCTGCGCAGTTGCGCAAACACGACTGCGCAAGCGCACCGCTGCGCGACACGTGTCTGCACAGTTGCGCAAGCGCTTCACAGCGCGACACGTGTCACTCACTGGGGGAGTTGCGCAAAACAGAATAAATCTTGTTAAAACAAGAAGATTTTCTTGTATAAGGCAGGGGCCTTTGGATCAAAGATCCAACGGTGGGGAAAATTCCCCAAATCACTCAGAAAAGATTTATGTAACGAATTTAACTAATTTATGAGCACTATAAAAAGGACTTCAGACCTCATTTCAAAATCATCAAGATCTGGATAAAAAAAAGGAGAGAGAAGAGAACTCTGAAGAACCCCTTTAGAATAAAAAAAGAAAAGGTAAAAACCTTTAAAAGAAGAGAAAATTCTCTCAGGAATAGATCATTGATCTAAGAACAAGATCAGTGATCTTCAATAAATAAATAAATAAAAATAATAAAAAAATAGTGCCTTGCACTTGCTATGAACCTTTGGTTCTCTGGAACAAGAAAAAACTTGTTTTATTTTCTTTGATCTAAATTTAGATCAAGAAATAAAAAAAAAGTGCTTTGCATTTCTGTTCTTGAACCTAAAAGATTCCTAGTGCTTTGCACAAATGCAATGCATTACTCAAAGGGCCAGGCCCAAGTCAAAAGACCAAGCAGGTCTAATTAAATTAATGCCATGCATCATTTATAAAGGGGCAGAGCCCAAATAAAAATAATGCTATGCATTTTAAAAGGGGCAGAGCCCAAATAAAGTAGATTCCTTGCAGAGCCCAGAATAAATTGATGCTCTGCATCTTTCATGAGCAGAGCCCAAACAAAAAAATAGAAAATAATGCAATGCATTATTTAAAAGTGGGCCAAGCCCTAGCACAGGTCTAACAGACCAAAAACAAATAAAAGGCGTTGAATATTTTTCAATCGGACTTAGTCCAATCATGGCCGTAAGTCCTCAAATTAAAACGACTGAGCAAGGATGCTCTCCTAAATCAATTTACTACCGGTTCGAGGGTACATCTCCGAACTCCTCTGACACCTGTCGTTGTAATCCTTCAATGACGTTAGAGAGGTGACGGGTCCCAACGACCACACGTATATGGACTGCGGGGTCCTTAAACTCGTAGACCGAAACGTTCTTAAACTAATATCGGACCGAAACGTCCCTAAACTAATATCGGACCGAAACGTCCCTAAACTAATATCGGACCGAAACGTCCCTAAACTAATACTGGACCGAAACGTCCTTAAACTAATATCCGTCCCCAAAATGGGAATATTGGACCGAAACGTCCTTAAACTAATATTGGACCGAAACGTTCTTAAACTAATATTGGACCGAGACGTCCTTAAACTAATATCGGACAGAAACGTCCCTAAGCTAATATTGGACCACCACGTCCCTAAACTGGAATATGGACCACCACGTCCCTAAACTGGCACAATAGAGCCCAAATGCTCTTTTGTCGGACCTAAACGGTCCCGTTAAGTTGATCTTAGTCTCAAACTGGACTAACGTATCCTTAACAAACGTTTGAGTCGATCTTAGCCTCAAAAATGGCTAACGTATCCTCCAAACAGACTTTAGTCCTAAATTGGACTATGAATCTCCCAAACTGGAACAATAGGGCCCAAACGCTCTTTTTTCGGATCTAAACGATCACGTTAAGTTGATCTTAGTCTCAAACAGGACTAACGTATCCTTAACGAACGTTTAAGTTGATCTTAGCCGCAACGCGACTAACGTATCCTTAAACTAAAAACACCAAACCCAAATCTAAGTAAATACGGATTTGGACTAATCCACGTCCTACGGGCGACGGCATTACTCATTCTCCATATACAATCCACGGGCAACCACAAACAAAACAAACACACACGACACGAAGTGAAATTCTGGAGGAGGAGAAAGTTGTTACCGCGATGCGGTAGCGTAATTAACTGCAGGGGCTTGCGCCTGCAGGGAAGAGCATCCCCACAATCAAAAAAACCCTCACCCTGAGGGGGAATCTGACGAAGTCTGCTACATCGGCCGCATCCATCTAAACCTCCGATGCAAGATGTCATAAATCAACTTGGCATTTTCGGAGAGGTAGACGGATAAAACCAATTAGCATCTGCCCCGAATCTCAGCGTCAGGACATCGCGGTCCTGTGCGCTGCCGTTCGGAGGGGAACATGGATGAAGGATGGGCTTGAAATTTTGAGGTTTGATTTGGATTTTTTTTTGGAGCAATTTTTGATGAAATTTGATGGAAGAAGAGGGGAGATTTGGGGCTGTTTTTTTCTACATAATTTTAGCAGTGAGAGAGTGGGGAGAGGTGTGGGGAGTTGGGGAAAAAAGTCCAAGTCAACCCTCTCATATTACCATAATACCCTTACCTTATAAATATATATATATATATATATAACCATTTTTAACCCATTCCTCACATGATTTAAGGTCAAAAGGAGGGAAAGAAAATTCTTGGGCTGCTACAACAGTGTGGGGCCGGCCAAGGGGAGTGAGGGTGAGTGTGAGAGACTTTACAAAAAAATTCTATGCAAAAAGACCCCCCACAATACCATATTTGCAAGTTTTAGCTCAAAATAATTATATTTTTGTTTCCAATAATAAAAACCAATTAAAACTTGAAATAAAATACTAAAAAATTATATTACAAACTAGATTTAAATTAACATGATTTTAAAGGTTAAAATTAGGCCATTTAAATTTGTATTTATCGCTAATTTAATGTATTTTTTTACCGGCTTAAAATAATATTAAAAATTGAAAAATTAGGGAAAATTTTTAAACGACCAGAATTTTATAAGTAACTCATTAGCTACTAAAAACTAGCAATTACCTATCCAAAATAGGTATAATTAGGCCTAAACTGCAAAATAACAAAAAAGACGATTTACGGAAAAATACCGAATTTTCACCGATTTTCGGGAAAACACCAAAACGACTTTTCAAGGCTTTACAATCTTCCCCCCTTAAAGAAATTCGGTCCCCGAATTTAAAAATATAGCTACGCATAACTTCAAAGAGATGGGGATATTTCTTTCTCATCTCGTCCTCGGTCTCCCAGGTGACCTCCTCGCTGCTCGGGCCACGCCAAAGGTCCTTGACGGTCGGTATAACTTTCGATCTCAATTTCTTCACCCGCCGATCCAGGATGACCACCGGCTACTCTGCAAAAGAAAGGTCGCGCTCTAGCTGGACTGTCGGGTGCTGAATCGCATGCGAAGGGTCGTGAAGGTACTTGCGGAGCATCGAAACATGGAAGACGGGGTGAACATCGGGAAAGCTGGGTGGAAGAGCCAAACGATACGCAACTGCGCCGACACGCTTGAGGATCTTAAGGGACCCATAAATCTGGGACTAAGCTTTCCTTTTCGCCCAAATCGCATCACGCCCTTCATCGGAGAGACCCTCAGAAATACATGATCGCCAACTGCGAACTCTAGTCTGCGACGGCGCCTGTCTGCATATGATTTCTGCCTGCTCTGAGCCGCTCTCATCCGGTCTCAAATCAACTGTATCTTCGCTGTCGTCTCCTCAACAAGATGCGGCCCCAATATACTGCTCTCGCTGAGCTCTG
This sequence comes from Agapanthus africanus, assembly GCA_030015575.1. NCBI lineage: Eukaryota > Viridiplantae > Streptophyta > Magnoliopsida > Asparagales > Amaryllidaceae > Agapanthus > Agapanthus africanus. Next base: position 582,956,324 of record CM057339.1, on the reverse strand, counting down.
TCCAACAGACGGGCGATCTGCATCTCCTCCCATACAATGCCTCGAAAGGTGCCATCTGAATAGTATCCTGGAAGCTGTTATTGTAGGAGAACTCCACTAAGGGTAAATGATGATCCCAGCTACCTCCGAAGTCCAAGACGCATGCTCGGAGCATGTCCTCAAGAGTCTGAATAGTCCGCTCTGACTGTCCGTCGGTCTGCGGATGAAATGCTGTGCTAAAACTCAAACGGGTGCCCAATGCCTCCTGAAGTCGCTGCCATAGTCGGCTGGTAAACTGGGTGCCTCGGTCGGACACGATACACGCCAGGACTCCATGCAGTCGTACGATCCCGTCGATGTAAATCTCTGCATACTGAGCAAAACTGAAAGTCGTCTTCACTGGAAGGAAGTGAGCCGCTTTCGTCAATCGATCCACGATCACCCAAATGGAGTTGTACCCTCGACGGGTCCTGGGTAGACCCACAATGAAGTCCATAGAAATCTGATCCCATTTCCACTCCGGAATGGGCAAAGGCTGCAACTCTCCCGCGGGCCTCTGGTGCTCGGCCTTGACTTGCTGACAAGTCAGGCATCTCGATACGAAGTCTGTGACGTCCCTCTTCATCCCGTCCCACCAATAGACATCTCTCAAATCGCGGTCCATCTTGTTGGAACCCGGATGAACGATGTATGTCAATCTATGCGCCTCCTCAAGAATCTCACGCCGCAGTCCCTCAAAATCTGGTACGCACAGTCGAGTCCCAAATCGCAGTACTCCCTGATCATCGATCACGAACCCGGAATCTCTGCCCTGCTTGATCTGCTCCATGATCTCTGAAAAACGGTCATCACTGGGCTGTGCCTCTCGAATACGGTCAAGTAACTGCGGACGTGCACGAACATGCGCAAGTTGTCCCCCTGTCGGAGTGAACTCGAACTCAACTCGGCTGTCGCATAAAATCTGCCAATCTGCTGACGACTGCCTCTTTACGGTGTGCAAACAAGATAGACTACCCCCAGGCATCCTACTCAAAGCATCCGCCACTACATTAGCCTTGCCCGGGTGGTACAAGATCTTGCAATCGTAGTCTTTCACCAGCTCCATCTAACGGCGCTGTCTGAGATTCAGGTCTCGCTGCTGAAATATATACTTTAAGCTCTTGTGATCAGTGAATATCTGGCACGACTCGCCGTATAAGTAATGTCGCCAGATCTTAAGTGCAAAGACCACTGCATCCATCTCCAAATCGTGAGTGGGGTAATTCTGTTCATGTTTCTTCAACTGCCCTGAAGCATACGCGATCACCCTGTCATGCTGCATCAATACGCACCCTAGCCCCACTCGTGAAGCGTCACAATAGACCACAAATCCACCTGATCCTGACGGCAAAGATAATACCGGCGCCGTAGTCAAACAAGTCCGTAGCTACTGAAAACTGTGCTCGCACTCCTCCGTCCAAACGAAAGGAACTCCCTTCCGGGTCAATCCGGTCAAAGGTGCAGCAATACGGGAGAAATCCTGAACGAATCGCCTGTAATAGCCAGCCAGGCCTAAGAAACTGCGGATCTCCGTAACTGATTTCGGTCTGGGCCACTGCTGAACGGCCTCGATCTTCTTCGGGTCCACACATATGCCATCTCTCGTAATCACGTGACCCAAGAAACCAACGCTGTCCAGCCAGAATGCACACTTGGAAAATTTTGCGAAAAGCTGGTGCTCCCTCAAAGTCTGTAACGTAATCCGCAAGTGCTGCTCGTGCTCCTCTCGGCTCCGGGAATACACCAAAATATCATCAATGAACACTATGATGAACAAGTCAAGATACGGCTAGAATATACGGTTCATCAATTCCATGAATGCTGCTGGGGCATTGGTGAGTCCGAATGACATCACCAAAAACTCATAGTGGCCGTAGCGCGTGCGGAAAGCTGTCCTCGGTATACCCTCCTGTCGAACTCGCAGCTGATGGTATCCTGATCGCAAGTCGATCCTCGAAAAATATCCCGCACCCTGAAGCTTGTCAAACAAATCATCAATGCGTGGCAAAGTATATCTATTCCGCACGGTAACTTTGTTCAGCTGGCGGTAGTCGATACACAAACGCAAACTGTCGTCTTTCTTCTTGACGAACAGGACAGGAGCACCCCATGGGGAAACGCTAGGTCGAATAAGCCCCTTATCTAACAAATCCTGCAACTGATCCTTCAGCTCTCGAATCTCCGCCAGGGCCATCCGATAAGGCGGTATAGAAATAGGCCCCGAGCCGGGAATCAAGTCAATGCAGAACTCCACATCGCGCTCAGGCGGTAGCCCAGGCAGCTCATCACGGAAAACATCAGGGAACTCACAAACAACCGGGACCTGGTCCAACGGAACCTCTGCAGCTCGAGTATCACAAATATACGCTAAGAATCCCTGACATCCCCTCCGTAGTAGCCGACCAGCGCGAAGAGACGAAATCAAGCTGGGAAGGGTGACGCTGCGGTCTCCCTGAATAACAAGGACTGGCTCTCCCGGAAAGCTAAATCTGACTGCCTTCTCACGGCAGTCCACAGAAGCATAACAAGTGGATAGCCAATCCATGCCCAGAAGCACATCAAAGTCCAACATATCGAGGAGAATCAAATCAACCGACGAATCCCTCTCCCCGATACGAACAGAACACAATCGAAACACAAAACGAGCAACAAACGACTCGCCTACCGGGGTAATAACAACAAGCGGCTGATCTAACGACGACGACTCACGGCCCAACATCGGTGCAAAGTGTATAGATATATACGAATGTGTGGAACCTGGGTCGAATAATACCCGTGCATCGAAAGAACAAACTGGCAATGTACCTGTCACAACGGCGTTGGATGCCTGTGCATCCTGCGGTGTCAAGGCGAAAACTCGGGCCTGTCCCCCACCAATAACTGGCTATCCTCGGCCTCGGCCTCGGCTTTGGCCTCCTCGTCCTCTCTGGATCAGACCGCCACGTCCACGGCCTCTGGGTGCACCTAACTGGCATGGAGCATCGCCTGTGGTAGGAAGTAGAGCTCTCTGAGGAGGAGGTGGTGATGGTGGTAAGGTCACATATGGAACTGCCGCCGCTCCCTGTCGTCTCACCGGACAGTATCTGATATGATGGTGCGGACTCCCACACCCAAAACATCCTGGCGACGCCTGCTGTCCCTGTGGATATGAACTATATAGCTAACCTCGCCCAACCCCTCTGCCGGCACCATCTCTCGGAAAGGATCTGGCATGATGCCTCTGATCTGGCATACCGGTATAAATCCTCTTCGGCCCGGGAATGGCCGAAGTCGTTGAAATGCGTGCCTCCATCCGCAACGCCGTATCCATAGCAGCTGAATAAGTGTCTAAGTGCTAGGCGCCGATAGCAAGAAATAGCTGGGTGTCAAGTCCCTTTACGAACCTCTTCACTCTCTTTTCTTTGGTATCCACCAAATACGGAGCATATCTGGACAACTGCGTGAACTTGACATCGTACGCAGACATTGTCATCCCTGAGGTCTTGATCAAAGCTTCAAAACTGCGAGCCCTAGCGTCACGAACGCTCTCTGGGAGGAAACGAGCTAGAAATACCACTGTGAACTCGGCCCAAATCATAGGAGGTAGACCTACAGCTCGACCTCTCAAGACTGACTCCCACCATGTCTGCGCGAGGCCCTCTAGACGGAAACTCATAAGCTCCACCCATCGATCGTCCGAACATCTGAGCGAACAGCAGATCCTGGCTAAACTGTCAAGAAATGTCTGCGGATCCTCTGCTGCATCGGTGCCCGTGAAGACTGGAGGTCTCAGCCTCATGAAATCCTGTAGCGATACTGGGATAGCCACGGTAGTAGTAGGAGGAGCAACTGTCTGGGTAGCAGGCACCATGGTAGTCTGTGATGTGGTGGGTACGTCCTCCGATCTCGGTGCACGACTGGCCGCTACTAGGGATCCCACCATCTGTCGTAACTCCTGCATACCTCCCATCATCTGTCGTAGCTCCTCCATACCAGACTCTAGCCTGTCCATGAGGCCTGGGGAATGCGGATCAGTCTGTCCCTGAGGCGTAGGTACGCCACCCTGCTCGGTCCTTGTCTCGGACGAGCCTGCTCGGATCTTATCTCGGGCGGCAGCCCTCTGCGCTCTCGTAGCCTTCGGCGGCATAGTGGCTGTTACAAGAACAGGATAATAAGAACAGTGCAATAGAATCATAGGATGCACGAAATTGAAGAAGGAATTTCAAGCAAGTATATCCTAAAGTCACTTAGGCGGAGTACCGTATCGCAAGTATGCCGCGGACATACGCACGCTACGTTACCCTGCTTAAGTCACTTACTCCATCTACCAAGGGTCATCCTACACTCAAAAAGGTAAAACCTATCGCTCTAATACCAACTTTGTCACGACCCGAAAGGTACGGAACGTGACTGGCACTTAAATTACGAAACGTCTCAAGGCATCCGTAAAATAAGTAAGCCAAAGTCCAGAAATCAAAACCAAATAAGCAGAAGAGTGATGGAAAACCAATCAATTGAAAGCGAGTTTATCAAATAAGTCATATCAAGCCTTTTTAGAAACAATATCAATTTTTCCGAAAATTTTGGCAAAGTCTCCTTTGTAAATACTGGCCCCCAAAATGGGTACAACAAGAATATATATGAATACAACAAATAAGGCATCCCCAAGCGGGAGCTAGCTCTTCGCCACAAGGCGGTCACAAATCCCACGCAATGTAAATCAGCAATGTGCATAAATAGACATAAGAAGCATAAGTAAAATAACATGTCGACTCAAGTGAGCTCGACCCCAAACACAACATAAAATCCACAAGTCTCACAACCTCGTCTCTAGGTAAATATACAACAATATAACTAACAGGTATAGCTGATACAGTAGATAGAGTACTCTAGATACAATGAATATATAAGGTTATACAAAATGATAACAACCCACCTATGAGCAAAGGCCTCGAGTCCAGGCAAAAAGGGCAAAAGAAGCGGTGCGCCCGCCGCTACTGTGCTGACGGAGCGGAACTGCAAAAGACTGTTGCACAACGGGGGTGAGTTACCACCTCGTGAGTAATAAATAACATCTATAGAAGCTATCGCAAGCATGCACACAAGCATCCTAACATCTATAATACAGGTATAGCAGGATATACTAGCAGGTATGTATACAACATGAATATACTAGCAGGTATGTATGCAACATGAATATACTAGCAGGTATGTATGCAATATGAATTAACTCGTGATCTGCATGTGTGAGTATAAGAAATCATATTTTTCCTTTAGGAATCTCTTTTGAAATATCAGCACAATACCAATAGAATCAACCAGAATCCGTGTCCAGCAACGACACCTCAAAACTGTCTCAAATCTCATATATCCATATCGTAGTATCTCTGGCCTCAGCCGTCCGGCTGACCCATCTCAAATATCAATATCTCATCATCTCGTGGCCACGGTCGGTATCCTTTGGATATCCGCCGTGCCAAAACAGTGACCGGTAGGTAATTCGTCCCCTGCCAGGCTCAACGCCATCATCTGCGATCCTCTTGCCTCGGGGTACCTTATCGGGCCCACCATGTACCCGAGACGGTTCATCCAACTCCTCGAAACGGGTCTCGAAAACCACAACAAACTCATGGTGGACGACACTTACATCACTAGAAAACCACAACTTTTCATATTTTAAAAGATAATAAGTTTGTAAATCTTGCGGCTTTCCCCCGAAATCCAGAAATATCATAAAATCTCAAGAAACCATCATGGGTGCATATGTCAATGATAATGAATGCATATGGTATCAATGTTCAGGTTGTAATGTATGATTAATAACTAGGCATGAACAAATGATATAATGATATACATGCACATGAGTAGCAATTCTATAATTTTATTTTAAAGATTTATTGCAATAGTACAGGTTTAAGTATCAAATATGGTGACAATATTCTAGATTATAAGTTATCTAGTGTCGTGGCATGGCAATTACCAGGGTGTGTGTATACGCATGAATAGTGCTCGTGCTGCATATAAAAATCCTGACAATGGTGCATGTGTCCTATAGAATGGTTCGCATATGTATGACAATATAAAGCATGGATGTAGCAAGATGTTACGCAAACATTTACTCCTAATTACTAATATCACTAGAAATCTTTAAACTACTTAAACTATCGGGTGACTTGCGCCATCCAAACGATAGTCCCCGTAGATGTTACATCTACTCATCGAAATCCCCAGCTAGTTATGTCCAATCACCGCTTTCTCTTTTCGTGCCGCGTCCGAAGTCTCCGCGATCGAACCTGGAATTTGCACCAATACAAAACATAAGGTTACATATCATGAAACGACGCAATCCCAAACGAAAATATCAATGTTCACGAGTTAGGCACAACGTGCACAAGGTGCGCGGAACATACACGAAAATCACAAAAACTAACTATAATCGTCGTTTTGGGGCGCCCGGCAAAACTAAAACCCGAACACACAAAACTCCGCACTCACACATCCTAAATGTCATAGGATATGCTAAAAATATCATCAAGATATCACAAATATATCACCACAATATTTTAATAAAAACTAGTAAGCACAAAAGACTTCCAAATTCGTGCAAACTTCGCGGATTTGCGATAAAATGCACAAAATATCGCGCAAACACCCAAGTTAACCATAGATAGCCACTACACTAATTTCCAACACGCTAGCAATGCTTCAAAACCAAATTTCCATAAGCAAACCCTTTCTTGATTTTTATAAACAGCAATTGCAAGGATAAATAATGGTTTTCTAATAATGGTTTTCTAAACCCTAGTTAAAATTCAAGCCATGAACTTTAAAACCTAGACTAGAAATTAACACTAATATTTACACTAAAACAATTCAATTAAAGAAATCTAACCAAAAGAATTTAAATGGGTAAGGATTATACCTCTAGATCTAGAGATCTAGCAAGAAAAGTTGCCTCCAAAGATGCTTCCTACCATCCAAGATCCATGCAAGAAAGATTAAGAAGAATGGATGAAGGATGGGATTGAAATTTTGAGGTTTGATTTGGATTTTTTTTTTGGAGCAATTTTTGATGAAATTTGATGGAAGAAGAGGGGAGATTTGGGGCTGTTTTTTTCTGCAGAATTTCAGCAGTGAGGGAGTGGGGAGAGGTGTGGGAAAGTTGGGGAAAAAAAGTCCAAGTCAACCCTCTCATATTACCATAATACCCTTACCTTATAAATATATATATAACCATTTTTAACCCATTCCTCACATGATTTAAGGTCAAAAAGAGGGAAAGAAAATTCTTGGGCTGCTACAATAGTGTGGGGCCGGCCAAGGGGAGTGAGGGTGAGTGTGAGAGACTTTACAAAAAAATTCTATGCAAAAAGACCCCCCACAATACCATATTTGCAAGTTTTAGCTCAAAATAATTATATTTTTGTTTCCAATAATAAAAACCAATTAAAACTTGAAATAAAATACTAAAAAATTATATTACAAACTAGATTTTAATTAACATGATTTTAAAGATTAAAATTATGTCATTTAAATTTGTATTTATCGCTAATTTAATATATTTTTTTACCAGCTTAAAATAATATTAAAAATTGAAAAATTAGGGAAAAATTTTAAACGACCAGAATTTTATAAGTATCTCATTAGATACTAAAAACTAGCAATTATCTATCCAAAATAGGTATAATTAGGCCTAAACTGCAAAATAACAAAAAAGACGATTTACGGAAAAATACCAAATTTTCACCGATTTTCGGGAAAACACCAAAATGACTTTTCAAGGCGTTACAGTCTCGAAGTTCTCATGGGGGTACCTACACATCATATCGTATCGTGCCGCATTAAAATCCAAATCAAAACCAAAACGACACGCTAAAAGCCTATAGGTTAGAACCTATGGACTACGCCTTTCAAACCACCAAATAACCCTCGATATCGTCGTATAAACGTTAAGTGATCGAGGTAAAACACAAATACTAAAATCCAGAATCCAAAATACGGAAATATAACCCCGAATCAAAACAGCAACTCATGAAAATGATCCCAGATTTTACCCTAACTGGAATTAGCCAATTTTGCATACAGGAAGGGTCTAATTTACTGGAGATGGAGCTACAGACGAAGCACGAAGCCCAATGCTCAAGCTCTGGCTGCAAATTGCAGCCAGAAGGGTTTTATTTGCGGCCCATATGAGGGTGTAGGGGCTGGGGTCTTGGGGTTAGCTTCCTAGGTGCCTGCACACTCCTCTGTGTTTGCTAAATAATTTTCAGGTCACCCGGGTGTTAGCAGATTTCATTATACCTTCACAGAATCCACAATTCTCCGATATCGGGTTTTCTAAGTTCGTATTCCGGGATTTAAGTCTCAGGTTCAGTCCACTATATCATCACAACATGTGTTTAAGGTCACTATAAGCCTCAATTACACAACACAACTCAAGAATTCCCCAAACCCTAACTAGAAATTTCCAAACCTCACTAAACGACACTAAATCGGTTCTAATCAAACATGGATGTAAAAGCAATGGAAATACTATGCTAATGTTTCAGAAATTAGCTCATTTGGTACTCATGAATCCCTTAGAGCACCAAAATGCAAGATTTCTTGGTCCAAAGTGTTGCTTGTGAGCTTGTGCACATTTTTGATGAAGTGGGGATGGAGTTTTGGGGTGTTTTTTGATGATGAAGTGAGGGTTTGAAGTGGAGGGGGAGTGAGGTGCTGCCATGGAGCTGAAGAGGGTGAAGAAAAAGATGAAGATGATGATGGAGGACAAAGTGTTATGACCAAGGTTGACCCTCACCTCTCTCTCTCTCTCTCGCCCATGCTTCATATTCTTTTCTTTTCTTTTCTTTTCTTTTTTCCATTTCATTTTTAAATCCAAAACATAAATTCCAAATGAAACCATGGTTATAAAATGTAACACAAGTGTAAAAATGATATGGTGCATGTTTTGCACAAAACAAGCTTAATGCGCGATTAGCGATATTTAATCGCGATTAGCAATAAAATAGAATATAATAAATCATAAAATTTCACAATTTGCTTAAATCCAATAAAATGCCATCTTTTTAGTAATTTCTATAATTTTCTAAATTTTTCCAAAATTTATAGGTATTTAATTATACCGCCTTATTAAAATATTCAATATAATATTATTTAATTATAAAAATTCCCAAAAATAATATTTTATTTTTCTGAAATGTTACAATCTTCCCACGTTAAAGAAATTCGGTCCCCGAATTTAAATTTAAACCCCTCAAATACTAAAACATTTCAGTAAAAAGTCCAAGTCGTCGGGGCTCCGAAATCATCAATGCATAAAACGCATCATAGCGCAATGCATGCGCATGAACAATGAGCAGATAACTCAAAATCAAAAATCCGTTAAGCATCTCGCAATCATCGGAGTCATGATGAAGATACCAATGTCAAATCCAATACGAAAACCAATATGATATACATCAAAACTATACATGTAAACATCTGAAGGAAATACATGCCAAACCTTTCATGTTGCTGTGCGATGCGCGTATCACGGCACAGTAGCGGACGTTTATTGTAATAAAATAACTATATATATACTTATCCCTTGTTTAATGTGTACGTCCCACCGTTTTTGAAATTAATTTAGAAGGGTTTCCTTTACAAAATATTTCGTGTCATCTCAGACACGTAGGTAAATACTGAGGCTATAGCTCCCTTTTTGGAAATCTCTTCGATAACTATCAATGCATGCAAAATATATCCAGGTACTATCCTCTGACTAGTCCTTCTCAGCTACGAAACAAATAGCAAGTATCATAAAAACGTACTACTCCATAAGAAATCAATTCCAAAATGTATATAAGAATACCATGTGCGTCTGGTGCGCACGGAAATCGAAATCCACGAATGTGCCATACATGTGTACAGAAACAAAATCTAAGTGCAACGGGTGTGCACGAAACACCTGTCAAAGGCAACAGGTGTGCCTGACAACAATATCAGATGCATCTGATATGCATGAAGAATCCCGATTTAGTGCATCTGGTGTGCACCAAAATCGCATCTCATAACAAGCGCCCAACATGCGCGAAAATCCAAATCAGGTGCATCCATCATGCACGAATAAAATCTAAATCATGTGCATTCAATATGCACGAAATCATGAAATCCAATATCAAGCGCCGAACATGCGCAAAATCCAATCCGGTGCATAAGGTGCACAAAACAAATATCGAGTATCACAATCGAAATTGATGGTATACAGCACATTTCAATCCAAATCCAAATCAGGTATACCGTGGTATATAATCTCACAACCATGTGCATCAGCATCCATAAAAGCAGATCAAATACAAAAAGTGCATGAAAATTATGTCGAAACCATAAGTCAAATCACATGCATACCATAGGTATGAACTCAAAATCAATATCTCAAATGACATCAAATCGAAATCAGGTGCAACTGTGGTGCACAAAATCTCAATCGTGCAAGTAAATCGTCCAAAATATCAAATCAAAGATGGCGGAAATAGTCCCGCTCTGGCACATCCTCTAAGGATCTCTGGCCAACTATCTCGTCGACGATGCCGAACTCTGGCCTACTGGGTGTGCGTAATATGACCGACCCTGGGTCCAAATCTTCTCATAGTATTCTAGAAAGGTCCTGTCGAGGTCTCTCTCAAATCTCGTTTCTGCCGAACTGCCGGGAGGTTATCACCTTTTTCTATATCTGTTTCTAGTTCCGGAACGGCTGCAAACTCATCTCGACTCCTTCTGGAAGATATATCCATATCCAACGCCTCTGCATGCGTATCACATCTCTGATGTCAGCGGAGTGGAACGTCATCTCATCAAGATCCCGTACGAACCTCTTACTCCACTTTTCTCTAATGTCGATGTAACGTTTTAGAAATCGTTTTGCGAATTTTCCGTTTTTAGGGTAAAATAATCGGTGTTTTCCGTTTTAACCCGATTGTGATCAAACTTCTGTATAGACTTGACGGCACCTAGTTTAGCTAGAATGAAGCTAGTGCACGGACTTTGGGGGTCAATTGGAAGTTTTGGTTCACATAGAATTTTTCCCTAAAATAATATTATTTTAAGTTGTTGATTATGCACTTAATTAGTGGTAATTACATTTTTGGTTTGGGTTAATTACTTATTATGTGGATCTATGCTAAGTCAATCACTAGATTAGCACTAATCTATCTTTGAAAAATATCCATCCAAAATATCTAGATATTTGTTGTTTTGATGGAAAATTTTAATTAGAAAAGAAATTGGTTTAAGAGGTGGTTTTTGTATAAATGCTTTTGTTGTGGGTGTAGAATATTTTGATGGGAAGGGGTTTTCTATGGTAACCTGGGGTTCCAGCAGTAGCCATGGTTTCTAGAATGAGGTGAGGTGTTTTTGTGGTTTCATTAATTCCTTTTGGATTACTAAGGATATTTGTTGATCTTTGTGAGGATATTTATTCTAAAAGTCACCATTCTTTTTGCTTATGATCACCCCCCTTTCACATATGGCCGAGACCTATTCCTTGGCTGCCCATTCTTTTGGCCGACCCTATTTGGTGAAGGAAAATTGTTCATTTCATTTTTCATAGCTCATTTCACTTCATACTCCAAAAAGGAAACTTCATTTACCTCCACCCAATGGCTTGGGTGCCTTGAGACAAACTATTCTACACACTCTCTACTTCAATCTTGGACATGTCGGTTGGTAAACTCCATGTTCGAATTGCTTCAGTTTCAAGCGGGAGCCCGTATAAAGATTCGTTGACGTGGTGCCACTTCGACGAGGAGACCGGAGATCGGAGATGCCGCGAGGAGCGTGGAATGATAGCTAAAGACCGAAGGACACGGATCGATCAATATAATTTCTTAAACCACTTTACAGTTTACTAGTTAGGCTTTGATGTGTTAAATGGTTTAATCTTGCTAATTAGTGATGTTTGTAAATTCTAGTTTGGTAAAAAGTTTTAGTTTGGTGCTAAAATGATATATATTGCTTACTAGGTTTCGGTAAATTTTAGGCGTAGGTTTCTTTTGACGTTGCAATGTTAATTATATTGATTCCACGCTATATCTTGTGTTGTGAATGCGCGATCGGTACGATCAAGGTCTAGGCTTGGTAGTTGTGTCGCTTTGCGTTCCTAGTTAGGTTCGTGCCGATGTCGTTCGTGTCTTTGTGTAGCTTTTGCTCTTGAGTTGGTTTCATTGTGTTGCTCGGTAAACCTTCTTCCTTCGCATTCATGGCGTAGTATTTTCTTTTTGCATACTTATTTTAAAACCCATAAAAACTGAAAAATTAAAAAATATAAAAATTTTATCATCTTTTTATTGTTTGAAGGGTGTTTCGTGTGAATTTTGCAGGATTGACGAACGAGTTCGGATCTGGAAAAATCCAGAGATCAAAACAGAAAACGGCAGATCTAAACAACAGAGGAAAATAAGAACAGAGCAGCAGAAAAATCCTCGGAACCTGAACCAATCAACATACCACAGAACCGCGGCGGGAGGACTACTTTGGCGGCGGAACCGCGGTTCTGTAGGTGACGTCAGCAACGTAAAACCCTATGTAAGTCTTCCTTTCTCCTTCTCTACAACCCTGATATCTCCTCTGTAAAATTTGCCTGCAGGATTCTTTGCGCTAAAAAATCTCTCCCCCTTCCAATAATTGATCTTGTGCAGGATTCTTTGCGCCGCGCTAAAAAATTGTTTGCAAGTGATTGTTTACTGTTTTGCATATTTAATTGGACTTTAAGGGGCTTGAAACCAATCCAGATTAGGTGGGGATTTCATCACCATTCCCAGGACCCCAGAAATCACACAAGGCATATTGCATTGACCATCATTTAATTAAAAAATATTAGACTCAGCCCTAAGGACTTCGCGCCCAATAGGACAAAGGAATAGTTGTAGGCATCGACCGTTGATCCTAACCTGACTTTTTGGTGCCTAAGCTAGACAGGTAGTGAAAGGTAATTTTAAAATGCCCGTCTCATGGTGATTCGTGAGCGGGTCCCTCCTTTCTCTACTTGTGCTTACCTGGCCACAATTGGCGGTGAAGAGGCGGTTTGAGGTCCTACTTCTTGCCCTTTGGAACAGTTAGAAGTTGTCTAGCTGACCTAGGTGACCCTAGATCTAGGCCTGATTATGCATTTGTGGTTGATTGAACGTGTGTCTAAGCCTTTTATCAAAAATCTTTTTTGCAAAAAGCCCCACATATAAAAAAAGGGAATTTTTTTTACAAAAACTTGCAACTTGTCGCTAAGAAATCCGTGCACCCCACTTACACCCACTTTCTTCTCATTGACATTTTCTTACCCCCCACATTCTTTTTTTCACCTTTTTGACTACACTACCTCTTTAGTGTATGTCCGGTTGGACTAGGGACACTAGCGCCCGATTAGTCCGTATCTCGTTGGTACCGACAGACGAAGCTTTCGACTCCGAAGTCGAAATTCCTTCCACTTCCTTACCTTCACCTTCACATTCTTCCTCCAAAGGGATGTCGAGATATAATCCTAACAACACCTTACCTACGGGACTGATTCCACCTCCGTTAGGTGCGAATAACCCGCAACACCCGCCTGTTGAAGAGCCCCAACGAATCGCGCTCCAGGATCTTTTCTACCATGTCCGCGCCGCCTTACCTACTTGTCTTTCACTCCCACCGGTAAATGGGGATAATTTTAAGATCAAACCCCACTTCATCAACATGTTGCCAAAATTTCACGGACTGGAATCCAAAGATGCCTATATCTTCATTAAAAAATTCCAAAACGTTTGTGCAATGATGAAAACAACCCAATTATCAGATGATGCTATAAGGCTAAGGGTCATTCCTTTCACCTTATGTGACTTAGCCGAGAAATGGTTATACAGCACAGCATCACATTCAATTAAAAATTGGGAAGAGTTTGTTAAAGCTTTTCTTAAAAAGTTTTATCCACATCACAAGACCGTGAGAATTCGCAATGAGATCATTCAATTTTTCCAGCTTCCTTCCGAACCCTTTTGGAAGTGTTTTGAAAGATTCAAAGACCTACTTGTTCAATGCCCTCACCATGGTATCGAAAATTGGCAACTTTGCCAAACTTTATACAAGGGATTGAACCCAGCAACGAAGTAGTTGCTAGAAACCATTTGTCAAGGTCACTTTCTAACCAAATCTAGTGAGGAAGCGTGGCAGTTTCTCGAAGATCTTGCTGCACAAACACTTCAGTGGGAAAGCACCAAGACCACCTCATCTTCGTCTATTGGTCAGTCTAGGGCAGGCATACATCAACTAGATATGTCGATAGCTATGAAGGCCGAAATGGCCGCACTTACGAAAAAGCTAGAAGCAATTGAGACCAAAATCTCATCGCCTTCTCCTGCCCCAGCTTTACCCCCACGAACTGTTTATGCTTGTTGTTCGGATCCATCACATCTTACTGAAGAGTGTCCTTACAATCCACCTGTTCAAGGACAAGATCAAGTCAATGTTGTCTTTCAACAACGACAAAGAAATGATCCATACTCTTCGACTTATAATCCGGGATGGAGGAGTCACCCAAATTTTGCTTGGAATCAAAATCAACAATTCCAAGGAAACAACAACTTTCAAAGGCCTCCTCCCCTACAACAACAAGCACCCCAACAAACTCTATACCAGCAACCTTTCCAACCACAACCTTACCCAAATCAAACGAACAATTTTGTGCCTAACAAATTTTACCCTCAAAACAATTTTGTTCAACCAAATGATGATAAGGTTACCTCGCTAGAAAGAAGTCTAGATGCATTTCTCAAACAATCTACACAATCCGCAGCAAGGTTGGAGAATTCCATTCAGTCTTTGGTGCACAACAATGCTTCACATGATCAAAGTATCAAATCAATCGAAGCCTAAATTGCACAACTAACTGCTACGTTGAGCGAGCGAGAAAAGGAAAAGCTTCCATCTCAACCATTGCCAAATCCCGGTCACACACACAACGCACATGTTGCATATGAACAACAAAATTATAATGTAAATGCTGCGACCACGTTGAGATCTGGAAGAGTGTTGCATAATAATGTGGGTAATAGTGATGACACCCCTGCTGGTGGTTCTTCTTCTTCTTCATCATCTTCATCTTCCTCGTTAGATCCTATTCTTCATTCTTCACAAGGCTCTACTTCTTCTACTTCGAGTGGACCCACTTCTCATTTCACGAACACACCCACACTAGGATCCGTTCCAACTCCACATTCTACTCCACAGACATTGGACTCAACAGATTTTCAAAATGTTCCATTTCCAAACAAGTTGAGATCCAATAAACCAACTCCACAAATGGAGAAGATTGTGGAGTTATTTAAACAGGTTAGCATAAATATACCTCTCTTGGATGCAATCCAACAAGTCCCTTCTTATGCGAAAATCTTAAAAGGATTATGCACCTCAAAGAGAAAGTCTCAGATACCCAAGAAAGTGCTAGTAGCTAGTGCCGTGAGCAATGCTATTAACCAACGTCAGCCCTTACCCCAAAAACGAAAGGACCCTGGCTGTCCTACAATTTCAATAACAATTGGGGATAAGAACATTAATCACACACTTTTAGATCTTGGGTCTAGTATTAACCTGCTTCCCTACTCCGTGTATGAGAAATTAGGTGTTGGAGAGTTGAAACCTCACTCGTTGTACTCTCCAAATGGCTGATCGATCAATCACCCATCCTAGGGGTGAGTTAGAGGATGTGTTGATCAAAGTAGGGGACTTCATATTCCCCGTTGATTTTATTGTTATGGACACACAACCTGTTGCTAACCCACGGAACCAAATTCCAGTGATCCTCGGTCGACCATTTTTGGCCACTTCCAATGCCGTAATAAATTGTCGCAATAGCTCTATGACTCTATCCTTTGGGAAGATGTCTAGTGAGTTCAATATTTACAAGATACGAAGTCTGCCCCCGTGCCTAAAACTAGTACACGAGAAGTTTGCTCGATTCACGAAATCACGCAGGAGGAATGCGAGCTTGAAAATTTTCTGTTTGATGACAACAGTTTTGACGCCACTAGTGCATCTCTCCTTGAATCTAACACAGTTGGCACAACCGATATTGATTATGAATGTTTCACTTTTTCGGACGATTTTGACGACTCACCACCCGAATATGAGTCCTTTGAATTTTTGGATGAGTTAGTTGAACCATCCAATTCGGTTGTTTGCAGTGATTTCGAACCATTGTTGGAATCCTTTGAGTTAGAGATAGTGATCAGTCGAAAATATTGCATATTTTAACCGGCAATTTCCTTGTCATCTGCATACATATAGGAGAGTACGGTATTCATAATTCACATATTAGCTAATCGGTCGCAAAATATCAAATTACATGTATTCGACCTTTAAACCGGAAATTCTAGGGAAATTAACTGCATTGCATTACATAGCATATTTTCTATATCTTGCAACCCCTATTTTGAAGTCTATGCAGGAAAAGAGATACTTGCTCGATCAATACATTGCTCGACCATTACAATTGCTCGTAAACTCATTGAAAGCAAATCTGGTATCAACATAGAAGGGCTACTGCAATTCTTAACATCAAAGAATAATCTATACAGCAGTACAAAGCAACTGCAGAAAGCACAGTTCCCGAAGCCACCAAGACGCGGCGGAAGCGCGGCCTAAAGGCACCTCATGCGGCGGATCCGCGGCTGAACCAGGGAATCAACTTCTCAAACTTCATCACAACTCCTGTGTTAGTGCCTGCAGCTCAAAAATGCATACAAAAGTCCAGAAGAGTCCAGACACTTCCACCAGATCATCAAGCTCCTAAACTAGCCTAGAACTTCTAGAACTTTCCTAAACCCTTGCTTAAACCCTAAGCTAAACCCCAACAAACTTGTTAACAAATTTTGGGAGGGAAAGTCTAATTCAAACCTAGACCTAGTTCTATAAATAAGACCCTAGGCTCACTCTTTTCTCATCTTTGATCATCTTGGAAAAATCAAGAAATCTTGGAGAGTGATAGATTCAACCCATTTTTAGTTTAGCCATTCTCTTTCTCCATCTTCTTCTTCCTCAAGATTAGTGAGAAATCTTGTAGGAAACCCTAACCCTAATTCCACTCCAAATCCAACATTTTGAGTACCAAATCAAGCGAGAAATCTTCAACCTTTTGGGAGCCGAGCCGATCTTCAATCGGGCAAGTGATCCAAGCCGATCCGCGATCCACGGAGACGAGCGAAGCCAAGTCGACGATCAAGTTCCTCCTCTTGTAGTTCTTGAGTGATTGTAACGGAATTGTTGATATAAATAAAAGGTGAAATTCGTTAATCTTGCTTTCTTTTAAAATTCCGCATCATGTTATCTTTACTGTTCTTGAATATTGTCTATGTGGTGATGCGCGAGTAAAACTCCGCTCGTTAAGGAGTCGAGAAGATCTTTAGTATGATGATGTAGCAAATTTGTAATCAATTCTTGAATCCTACGAGATTGTAAACCCTAGCTATTTCAAGAATCGACAACCCAATTCGATTCGATGCTTTCTTGATCAACATCGCTCGAGATTGGGGTGATCCGATCGATTCTTGAAATTTCTAGAGGCTAGAATATAATGGTATCCTCGAAAGAGTAAGGGTTAAGAGATGAAACTTTAATTTCATCAAGAAAACCCTAATTCTCGTCGATAACCATTGATCTAGCATCAATTCTTCGAAGGACAAGAATATGAAATATTGTAGACTACAACACATGTAAAGATCCTATCGATTCCTACGAGCCTCTTTATCAGTTTGGATTGTCGTTTGGAAAATTCCATTGAAACCGATTCTTGTTGTTTATAGTTCTTGAATCTTTAGAAAAGATTAGTGACACACGAATACAAATCAATCAATTGAATCGTGTTTTCTCTTATTGTTGCTTAACATTTCATTTCAAACAAATAAAAGTAAAAACGAATCTCGAGATCCCTGAGGACGATCCGCACTCATTCATTAACTTCAACTGACACCGTTGTTTGATTGCGGTCAAATATTTTTGGTTGTGATTTCTTTACTAGTTGATTCGATAAACACATCCACGAAAAATCATCAAATCAAAATGGCGCCGTTGCCGGGGATCGCGCGCTAATTCGTTTACATTTTATAGTTTGAAGTGAAAGAATTATTACGTTTCATTTCTTGAAATCAAAATTCGTACAAACTCTTATACGTGTGTTGTGAATTGATTGCAAGGTGATCTGGAGCATTCTGTGCTGTGGAAAAATTATTTGGGATATACCAGAGAGCTGGAGATAGGAACAGGAAGCAGCTGAAGGAAATTGGTACAGTAAACCCACTGTTGGACCGCGGAAGCGCGGCCTGAGCCCTGTATTCGCGGCGGAAGCGCCGCAGTGTAGGGGGTTCTCTGGAAAATTTTTTCTTCAGGTGATTTCTCTCTCTCTCCTCTCTCCCTTTTTAGCTCCAACTAATCCTTTCTGCAGGATTCTTTGCAAACAATAGCTGCGCCGCAAAAGCAAATTAAAATTGTGCGTGATTTTGTTTTCTTGGTTGTTTTGCATTGCTAATACGGAAAATTAAGGGGCACGGCCAAATCCAAATTAGGTGGGGATTTCATTACCCTTCCTAGGCCCCGAAAACCACCAAACTTGCATCCACATTTACCCCCATTAACTAAAAGAAATCTAGAGATGACTCTAAGGACTGTCGCGCTCATTTAGGACAAGAGAGGGCCGTGGGTAATTCATTGCTTATCCGCGTTTTTCTGTGGTGCCTAAGGCGAGTGTGTCTAAGGCTAGTGGTTATTAATTAGGTCCACTGTAGTGGTGGTTCCTTCCCACTTACCTGGCACTTATCCGGCCACAGGGGACAAAGAGGCAGTGGAGGATTGATCCCGCGACTTGTCTTTTGGCAGTTAGGAGCGGTCTAGAGCCGGACCTAGGTGACCATTAGATTCTAGGGTTTGTGTGCTGCATTTGGTTGTCGCATCATTTTTTTCAAAATCCGTCCCTTTTCAAAAGCAAACACCGCATTCATTTTACCCCTAATTATAAGCCAACGCTGCCACTTGTACTAACCCTTTTTAGTACAAGATAGGCTGGACACGGGATTCTAGTGCCCGTTTAGTCCGCGTACCTTTTATCGACTCCGAAGTCGATAATTCTTCATTTACCTTTTCTTTACCTACTACCACACCCACACCGATGGATCCGAATCCATCAAACTTCTTTAACCCCAATCTGCCACCGTCCGTTGGTGTGCAGAATCCTCCACACATTTCTCTTCAGGAAAGATGTTATCCACTTAGAGGTCATCTTTCGACCTGCTTATCCACACCACCAGCGAACGGGGATAATTTTGAAATCAAGCCCCAGTATATCAACCTTCTACCTAAGTATCACGGACTCGAGACCGAGGACGCTTACGTTTTCATTACCAAATTTGAAAACGTATGCGCTATGATGGGTACGTCTCAACTTTCTGTGGATGCGATGCGTCTACGACTTCTTCCTTTTACCTTGTGCGATATAGCCGAGAAGTGGCTATATAACACCACCGCACACTCCATCACAAATTGGGAAGAATTCGTCGCAGCATTCCTAAAGAAATTCTACCCAGTCCAACGAACGGCTCGAATTCGTAGTGAATTGAACCAATTTGCCCAGCTCCCTACCGAACCATTTTCAAAGTACTTTGAACGTTTCAAGGATTTAATGGTTCAATGTCCTCATCACGGCATCCCGAGATGGGAACTTTGCCGAATCATCTATGAGGGCAGTAACCCTAGCACGAAACAAAGCCTTGAGAATATGTGTCAGGGTACATTTATGACTAAAGACGATGGGGAAGCCTGGCGATACTTAGAAGAGTTCGCTGAAAAATCACTAATTTGGGAGAGTGGAACCCAACCTTTGAATAGGGGTGGCGTACACCAAGTAGATGTGTCCATAGGTGTTCGAGCAGAAATGGCAGCAATGCAAAAGAAGCTCGACGCTATGGAACACAAATTTGCAACAGCCTCCCTAAACCCGGTATCACTCCCCAAAACTATTTGCGGGTGCTGTTCTGATCCGTCACACTTAACGGAAGAATGTCCTTTAAACTCGGCGTTTCAAGGTCAAGAGCATTCTAATGCCGCATTTCAACGACCTCGAAACGATCCATATTCTTCCACGTACAATCAGGGTTGGAGGAACCACCCGAATTTTGCTTGGAACCAAAATCAATCTCAAAACACGGTTCCAAACACAAATAACTTTCAAAGGGCTCTTCCTCCACCACAACAGCAACCCCTTCAACTCACTCAGCACCCCTACCAGTCACAAAATTTCCAAAACCAGGGCAACACTCATGCACAGTCTAATCCTATGCAGTCCTGTTCTGACGATTTCTCTCAATTTACTCAAACCATGAAATCACTTTTATCCAATTTCATGGAGGTTTCAACTGAGGTTAGATCTTCCGTCAATGAGATAAAGAAAAACTCAGCGTCACAAGCTGAGAGTATCAGATCGATGGAAGCTGAAATCGCACGCCTCAAAGCTGAAATGAGTGCGAGAGAAAAAGGGAAACTTCCCTCTCAACCCCTACAGAATCCTGGGCATTACAATGTAAATGCCATTACCACGTTGAGATCGGGAAGAGTGCTGAATAATAATGTCGGGGAAGATATTGATAATACTGAAAATCATGTCAAAACCCCGGCTGAGACCTTTCCACATACACACACTTCTCCTTCTGATCCTTCTTCTTCTACCAAACCACCTTCGCACGAGCCTATTCTCCAGTTCCCTTTAGGCTCAACACCTTCACCCAACCCTTATAGTTCTCCACAGACGATCCCCACACCTCTTTTGGGATCTCGTCTACCCCCCTTTCCTTCTCCTATGATGGACCCTGCGCTTATTGCGAAAGCACCTTACCCGAACCGGTTAAGGGCTAACAGAACGAGTCCTCATATGGAGAAAATTTTAGAAATGTTCAAACAAGTTAACATCAATATCCCTCTCCTAAATGCAATTCAACAAGTCCCCGCTTATGCAAAAATTCTAAAGGACTTGTGCACTAGGAAGAGGAAGACTCAAGTGCCAAAGAAGGTCTTTATGGCTAATAATATCAGCACTGCTTTTATTCCCCAGCTGCCAAAGAAACGAAAGGACCCAGGATGTCCTACAATATCGATTTCGATTGGGGGTAAAAACATAAATCGTGCTCTTTTAGACCTTGGCGCGAGTGTTAACCTGTTACCTTATTCTGTCTATGAGCAACTAGGAATTGGAGAGCTGAAACCTGCTCATTGCACTCTCCAGATGGCGGACCGATCTATCACCAAACCAAGGGGTGAATTAGAGGATGTGTTAATAAAGGTCGGGGAATTTGTTTTCCCTGTAGACTTCATTGTGCTCGACACACATCCTGTAGCAAACCCCCGGGGCCAAATTCCGGTGATTTTAGGTCGTCCTTTCCTTGCCACTTCCAACGCTGTTATAAATTGTAGAAATGGTTCAATGAATTTATCATTTGGAAATATGACCATTGAACTAAATATCTACAGAGTTGGGAGTCAGCCATCAGAACCTAGTGCTCATATTTTAGATGTGTGTTCTGTCCATGAGATCGCTCCCGATAGTTGTGGAGCCGAGGAACTTTGCTTTACTGATCTTGATGACATTAGCACATCTCTGCTTGATCTTACACTTGATCTTAGTGAGGACACTTCACTTACACTTGAGTCCTGCACTTCTGACTTTTCTCCACCCGAGTCTGTATCTTTCACAGGCTCTGAGCTTCTTTGTAAATCCAAAAATCATTCTATGATCCTTCCTTCGATCATTTCTCCGCCTGAATTAGATCTCAAGGTCTTACCTTCTCACCTAAAATATGCATATCTTGGTGAGAACGAGACTTTACCGGTTATAATTTCCACTTCTCTTGCATCAGAGCAAGAGAACGCACTTTTATCGGTATTAAGATCTAATAAAGAGGCGTTTGGTTGGAGTATGGCGGACATCAAAGGGATCAGTCCCTTGATAGTTGAACATCATATACATGTGATGGATGATGCCAGACCGACCCGAGAACCACAGAGACGGTTAAATCCCGTCATGAAGGAAGCTGTCATGAAAGAGATCGTCAAATGCTTAGATAGTGGTATTATATACCCGATCTCCGATAGCCAGTGGGTAAGTCCTATACACGTCGTTCCTAAGAAATCCGGCATCACTGTGATCACAAATGAAGCGAATGAGTTGATTCAGACACGCACCCAAACTGGGTGGCGTGTATGCATCGATTATAGAAAACTCAACGCTGCTACGAGGAAAGATCATTTTCCTCTACCATTTATTGATCAAATGCTGGAACGCTTAGCGGGACGACAATTCTATTGTTTCATGGACGGTTACTCAGGCTATAATCAGGTCCCCATTGCCAAAAAGGATCAAGATAAAACCACTTTTACTTGTCCTTTTGGTACCTTTGCTTACAGTCGCATGCCCTTCGGGCTATGCAATGCTCCCGCTACCTTTCAGCGGTGTATGATGGGGATATTCTCTGATATGGTAGAGAATTTCCTGGAGATCTTTATGGACGACTTTTCGATTTTTGGAGACTCTTTTTCTGAATGCCTAGCGAATCTGGACGCTGTTCTTACTCGATGCAAAGAGAAGAACTTGACTTTGAACTGGGAAAAATGCCACTTTATGGTCCAAGAAGGAATAGTCCTTGGACATGTCATTTCGCAGAAGGGCATTGAGGTTGACAGAGCTAAAGTAGATGTCATTCAAAACCTCCCTCATCCCAAAAGCGTCAAAGATATTCGCTCTTTCCTTGGCCATGCTGGATTTTATAGGAGATTCATAAAGGACTTTAGCAAAATTGCTAGACCTTTAACACTACTCCTGGCCAAGGATACTACCTTCCACTTTGACTCGGATTGCGAGACAGCTTTCGACTCACTTAAACACTCACTCACTTCAGCCCCCGTTTTATCATCACCAAACTGGGACTACCCCTTTGAGCTGATGTGTGACGCATCTGATTTTGCAGTAGGTGCTGTCCTTGGACAACACATTGAAAAAATGCCACATGTGATTTACTATGCTAGTAAGACCCTGAATGATGCGCAAATCAATTATACAACCACAGAGAAAGAACTATTAGCGGTTGTATTCGCATTAGAGAAATTCAGGCCTTACTTAATCGGCTCACCTATTGTTGTATATACTGATCATTCCGCTTTAAAACATCTTCTGGCGAAGAAAGATGCCAAGGGTCGACTAATACGTTGGATCCTTCTTTTACAAGAATTCGATCTTGTTATCAAAGATAAGAAAGGATGTGAAAACGTAGTAGCTGACCACCTTTCACGCATCATTTCTTCCCCTGTGACCCTGCCGATCAATGACTCATTCCCTGATGAACAACTCTTGAGCATATCCTCTGAACCATGGTTCAGGGATATTGTGAACTATCATGCCACGGGATTGATACCGAGCGATTGGTCTAAACAGGACAAATACCGCTTTCTTTCCCAAGTAAAACACTATTACTGGGACGAGCCTTATTTGTTTAAATATTGTCCTGATCAGATCATTCGCCGGTGCGTCCCGAATGAAGAGTTCAAGAGTATTCTTTCATTTTGTCATGATCAGGCTTGTGGGGGTCACTTTGGTCCAAGAAAAACAGCGGAAAAGGTTTTGCAATCGGGATTTTATTGGCCGACCTTATTCAAGGACGCATTTGAACATTGCAAAACCTGTACACAATGTCAGTATACGGGTAGAATATCCCAAAGGAATGAAATGCCTCAGCAACCCATCTTGGTTGTTGAAATGTTTGATGTTTGGGGCATAGATTTTATGGGTCCTTTTCCCAACTCCTTTGGGAATCTGTACATATTGCTGGCGGTTGATTATGTTTCCAAGTGGGTAGAAGCCATTCCAAGTCGCACTAATGACAGGAAAGTTGTCATTAAGTTCTTGAAAGAGAATATTTTCTCGCGATTTGGACACCCACGCGCTATTATTAGCGATAATGGGACACACTTCTGCAACAGATCTTTCGAGACTCTGATGCGGAAATATTCAATCAACCACCGTCTTTCTACACCCTATCACCCCCAAACAAGCGGGCAGGCTGAGATCTCAAACAGACAAATCAAACTTATCCTGGAGAAAACTGTTGCCAAAAATAGAAAAGATTGGTCAACCAAATTGACGGATGCTCTTTGGGCATTCAGGACTGCATATAAGACCGACCTAGGAATGTCTCCATATAGGATAGTTTTTGGTAAAGCATGTCATCTACCTGTTGAGATAGAACATAAAGCATTGTGGGCTATAAAGGAAATTAATTTTGATTTAAACCTTGCTTGCAACTTTCGGAAGCTGCAACTAAACGAGCTAAGCGAACTCCGCGATGAAGCTTATGATAATGCCATAATCACAAAGAATAGGACTAAGGTGTTTCACGATAAAAACATTGTAAGGAAAACATTTTTACCTGGTCAACAAGTCCTTCTTTATGATTCACGATTACACCTTCATGCGGGTAAGCTCCGATCTCGTTGGAAGGGACCTTTTGTTGTGCGGTCTGTATACCCGCACGGGGCAGTAGATATTGAAAATGTTAAAAACGGCACTGTTTTCAAAGTAAATGGACATAGATTAAAGCCGTATTTTTCCACTGACCCCACGGAGGAGCTCTTGTTCTTACAAGAGCCAGTTTATCTTGATTAAAATTCCTCCGTCTCACTTTCATGTCCAGTATATCATTGTATCATATTTTGAATGAAGGTGAGTAAATAAAACAAGTTTGGGGGAAGTTCTTCACTTATATATTTCGCCCCCACTAATAATTCCTCCCAGATTTACAGATTTTTGTAGGTATAACTGTCGGCAACAGTGAGGACACTGTTGAAAACAAGTTTGGGGGAGGTTTGTGCTTATTTTCGCATCATTTGCATATCATCTGCATAAGCACAAAACATTTCTTTTAAAAACCCATAAAAATTTAAAAATTTTCAAATATAAAAATAATGTTAATATTTACACTTTCTGTATATAAATAAGATAATGAAAGTTTAGACAGTGAACAAATTACATCCATGAGATTAGAAAAATTTTAGAAAACTAAGAAAATTAGAAGTTTTCTTATACGAACTAGTAATAAGTAGTTATGAGCCGTTGTCCCAAGGGTTAGTAAGATGAAAGACGTCACTAATCTGAGGATAAAAATAAGTCTGAAAAATAGTTTCTATTCTGGAAGCCAAACATTTTGAACGTTGCTACCCTGCTATTCGCACTTACACACATCTTAAAGCCTGGGATAGTAGAGGATACCTTGAAATGCTCTTGTCTTAAAGCCAAAAGTATGAAAAAAATGTGTTTTAAAGTGGTGAGAAAAATGGACACTGGTTTTGTTATCACCAAGGGCAAGAAAAATATATAGCAAAAGGGTGCTTCTTCACCTAGTGCCCCAAGGTCAACTGGTCTGGGAGTCACTGCTATGCCTGAGGTGGTGCAAGATTAGGAAAATACACCAAGTTAGCGAGCACATCAGTAATCGGTCGGTTAGTACCTCAAGAAGTATTAACGGTCGCATGAAAGTGTGTAAGCAATCTCGTTTGCCAAGAAGTACTGAGGTCGATGGGCAAGAGTATGATAGCTTGAATTGAATTCTCCGGGTGTAGGGATGTCTTTACACACACGCAGGGTTATATGATCGATGTTTGGAATAAAGATAGGAATGAAGAATAAGACGATGTTTTATTGAGGGAGGACGTGATTTCTGACATTTTTTCATGACCATTAAGATAGGGCTCATGACAACCGAAAAGCTAGCTTAGTTGGAAACCCTAATTTTCAAAGTCTTTCTTTTACAATTCTTGTCTTTAAATGTAATATTCATGATCTTGCTTTTATTATTGGATTTTGTGGGTGCAATCCGCTGAAAACCCTCAGGAGACAACACTCCTCCTACTAGGGACACCTAGAGGTTTAAAGGCTTGTTGCACGTGCTCAGTGCAATCGTGTTGCCTACGAAAGTGTGCTAGTTAGTTTTTCTCTTTCTTTGTTTTCTCCTTCTCTTTTTAATAAAACATTCTCTCGAGACGATCGAAATTAAGTTTGGGGGTATTTGATCAGTCGAAAATATTGCATATTTTAACCGGCAATTTCCTTGTCATCTGCATACATATAGGAGAGTACGGTATTCATAATTCACATATTAGCTAATCGGTCGCAAAATATCAAATTACATGTATTCGACCTTTAAACCGGAAATTCTAGGGAAATTAACTGCATTGC
Source organism: Agapanthus africanus (assembly GCA_030015575.1). NCBI lineage: Eukaryota > Viridiplantae > Streptophyta > Magnoliopsida > Asparagales > Amaryllidaceae > Agapanthus > Agapanthus africanus. Next base: position 582,930,058 of record CM057339.1, on the reverse strand, counting down.
ATTACATAGCATATTTTCTATATCTTGCAACCCCTATTTTGAAGTCTATGCAGGAAAAGAGATACTTGCTCGATCAATACATTGCTCGACCATTACAATTGCTCGTAAACTCATTGAAAGCAAATCTGGTATCAACATAGAAGGGCTACTGCAATTCTTAACATCAAAGAATAATCTATACAGCAGTACAAAGCAACTGCAGAAAGCACAGTTCCCGAAGCCACCAAGACGCGGCGGAAGCGCGGCCTAAAGGCACCTCATGCGGCGGATCCGCGGCTGAACCAGGGAATCAACTTCTCAAACTTCATCACAACTCCTGTGTTAGTGCCTGCAGCTCAAAAATGCATACAAAAGTCCAGAAGAGTCCAGACACTTCCACCAGATCATCAAGCTCCTAAACTAGCCTAGAACTTCTAGAACTTTCCTAAACCCTTGCTTAAACCCTAAGCTAAACCCCAACAAACTTGTTAACAAATTTTGGGAGGGAAAGTCTAATTCAAACCTAGACCTAGTTCTATAAATAAGACCCTAGGCTCACTCTTTTCTCATCTTTGATCATCTTGGAAAAATCAAGAAATCTTGGAGAGTGATAGATTCAACCCATTTTTAGTTTAGCCATTCTCTTTCTCCATCTTCTTCTTCCTCAAGATTAGTGAGAAATCTTGTAGGAAACCCTAACCCTAATTCCACTCCAAATCCAACATTTTGAGTACCAAATCAAGCGAGAAATCTTCAACCTTTTGGGAGCCGAGCCGATCTTCAATCGGGCAAGTGATCCAAGCCGATCCGCGATCCACGGAGACGAGCGAAGCCAAGTCGACGATCAAGTTCCTCCTCTTGTAGTTCTTGAGTGATTGTAACGGAATTGTTGATATAAATAAAAGGTGAAATTCGTTAATCTTGCTTTCTTTTAAAATTCCGCATCATGTTATCTTTACTGTTCTTGAATATTGTCTATGTGGTGATGCGCGAGTAAAACTCCGCTCGTTAAGGAGTCGAGAAGATCTTTAGTATGATGATGTAGCAAATTTGTAATCAATTCTTGAATCCTACGAGATTGTAAACCCTAGCTATTTCAAGAATCGACAACCCAATTCGATTCGATGCTTTCTTGATCAACATCGCTCGAGATTGGGGTGATCCGATCGATTCTTGAAATTTCTAGAGGCTAGAATATAATGGTATCCTCGAAAGAGTAAGGGTTAAGAGATGAAACTTTAATTTCATCAAGAAAACCCTAATTCTCGTCGATAACCATTGATCTAGCATCAATTCTTCGAAGGACAAGAATATGAAATATTGTAGACTACAACACATGTAAAGATCCTATCGATTCCTACGAGCCTCTTTATCAGTTTGGATTGTCGTTTGGAAAATTCCATTGAAACCGATTCTTGTTGTTTATAGTTCTTGAATCTTTAGAAAAGATTAGTGACACACGAATACAAATCAATCAATTGAATCGTGTTTTCTCTTATTGTTGCTTAACATTTCATTTCAAACAAATAAAAGTAAAAACGAATCTCGAGATCCCTGAGGACGATCCGCACTCATTCATTAACTTCAACTGACACCGTTGTTTGATTGCGGTCAAATATTTTTGGTTGTGATTTCTTTACTAGTTGATTCGATAAACACATCCACGAAAAATCATCAAATCAGATAGCCTCCCCAATTTTACTTTCAATTGTTTCGCTTCCGAAACTCGAACTCAAGCCTTTGCCGTCTCACCTTAAATAGCTTATCTAGGTGAGAATGAGACCGTTCCCGTTATCATATCGGCATCTCTAGCTCTTGAGCAAGAGAAAGCCCTTTTAATGGTCTTACAAGATAACCGGCAAGCTTTCGGCTGGACTATGACGGACATCGAGGAGATTAGTTCCCTCATAATTAAATATCATATGCATATGATGGATGATGCCAAGTCAATAAAGGATCCACTGAAACATCTCGGGGATTGTGTGGATAATCAACCTCCTCCTTTAGAAGTTGAACCACCCCCTTTTCTTTTAATAAGCTACGAGAATGCCAATATTCCACTGATTTCTGATCATTCACATTCTCGTTTTGATTCATCATCACCTCCTATCTCTTCACGTACATACAGACACTTTCCATACCACCACTTATCTCTTCCCCAATTCTTCTTGGCTCGGTACAACATGTTTTTCCACCGACCGATACTCTACACAGATAAATTTTTCAACTGGTTGGTGTTGACTTTTGGTCTTTGCAAAGTTTGGCATTGACGTGTAATATCGTTTCACTGAAGTTTGGGGGAACCTTTTTGTATATATATTTTGTTAACAATAAAAATTAATAATAAAAATAAATAAACAGAGGAGTACCGACAATTTTGACCCTCTTGGTGTAGCCTGACAGTGAGGACACTGTCAACTTTAAGTTTGGGGGTGTGCTCGGTAAGCCTTCTTCCTTCGCATTCATGTGTATATTTTTGCATTTGCATACTTATTTTAAAACCCATAAAAATTGAAAAAATTTAAAAATTATAAAAATTAAAACATTCAATTTTGGCCTTAATTGACTTGAGTTTGACAAATAGGTTAACTAGCTAGGAACAACTAGATCTTAGATTTAATGAATAAAACCCTAAAAATAACCTTTCTAAAAATTTAACGGTAGAAAGTATATGTCTTTGTAGTTTATTTAGAAATAGGCAAATTTCGAGTTGACTTCTTGGGCTAAGTTAAAACAAGGGAAGAGTATTGATATATTTATTAAAGTATAAGTCTGAAAAATAATTCTTAAACTTAAGTCTAAATTCTGAAAATATATACCCTACAAATTGTATAAATACGAACCTTGAAACTTGGAATAGTAGAAGAGATCTTGAAATGCTCTTGTCTAAAAGTCCTTAGTATGAAGGAAAATAAAATAAAATTACAAGTGTGAATAAAGAGATAAAAAAATGAACACTGGTTTTTGTAATTACTTAAGGCTGCATAAATAGAAAAAAAATATTTAGCGAGGGTGCTTTATCACCTAGTGCCTTAGACCAACTGGTTTGGGAGTCATTGTAAGTCCACGTTGCCCACCCCGGTGCTTACGGGGAGGCGGAAACGGTATAAAAATCGATTTTTACAGCTCAAGGCAACATGGACTAACTATAGGAGGATCTTTGCTAAACAAAAACTAACAACCAAGATAAAAGAATTAGCTACTCGGTTAAAGGGTTATACCTAAGTCTTGAAGTCCTTCTCTTCTTGCTCCTTGGAGTGGGATGAATGGGTCGTCCTCGTCGCCTTCTCTAGCCGAAGAAAGATCCACCCGAGGGCCTCTACCTTTGGCTCCTACCTCAAACTAAAAGTAACTAAGGTGCTTGGTGTGCTAAACCTAGAACTTTAGAAAGAGTAGAGAGTAATTTTGAAGGTTTTATCTCAAAGCTTAATGGTTCTCAACTCATGAGAGGGAGAGCTTTGAGAGAGAGGAAGGGGATGAGAGAGAATGAGAATGAGAGAATGAGAAGATAATATCAACCTTCTCATATATATGTGAATTATGATAATTAAATAATTAATCAAAAGATAATTGTGATGGTTAACTTGAAATGACCATTATCATTTCACATTAATGAATTTTGCAAGAATCAAAGAGCATCTTTCATATGAAATGATGATGGTCAATTTGTCAACATAGGTCAACAAGTCAACCATAGTCAAATGGCCAACAACCCTAACCATAACACAATTATAATTAATTAATATTAATAATCATATTTCATATATAAACATTAGGGTTAAGAAAAAGACAACGGTCATCAACCCTAATGAAAGTCCTATGCCTCTGCCTCAGTCAACTGTGCATACACACCCGTATCCGTGTTCCGAGGAACACGAATACAATGAGATAAAACCAATCCCAAAACATATACTAGAATCTGGCTTAAACCAAAGCCCTCTAGTATAAGCTGTCCGGACACCAAACGTGCACAAGTGCGCGGATGCGAACGAACCCCGTCGCAAAACCATGCGACCTCTACTCTATTTTGCTTAAAGGCGAATAACCCTCTGTGTGGGACTCTAAAGACTCGACACTACGCTGGCAGTGGGTTTAACCACAGACCGCAAGCGGCACTAGCTGTACGTAACGGTCCCCAGGTAGATGCCGATAAGAAGACTGACAAGGTAAACCCATCTGAACTCCTACTGAGCCTGAATGTGACAGTCTCCATACAGTCCGGTCTATTCGTCTAAGAATATCGCATGGCGGTCCTAGGGGGCGGTAAACGCCAGTCCCCTAATAGCGGTACAAGTTGTGTCGGAGTGTAGCCCAGAACACCCTGAGATAACACTGGAAACCTACCAGGATATCTCGCTTGCCCTGGTTAGGGACTTTGTGTAATGGCTCTCCTAGACACAGCGCGATATTAACCCCCAATACCGGGAGAGACGAGTCCTGTCTAACTGTCACTGCCTCCAAGTGCTTCGGGACTGCACCCAACTGCTGCCTGTTTGCATGACTCCTTTGATCCGTGGTAGGGTAGCAATCTAAGAACAGTAGGAACACACTTGAGGCGAAGTGACAGTGTCAAGTCAACGGACTAAGCTGTACTCATGTTACCTGGGAACTGATAACTGACGATAGGTATAATACCAACCAACAGTTCCCGACGAGTCTTGTCCAGTGTACTCGTAACCTAACGAGCACCCGCATACTATCTCAAGTACGACGTACTGACGGATGTGGGACAGATTGTCTCCCAAGCTGGGATGAGAAGCACATACGCTAGTCTACTCCGGAGTATCGATGCCCTGTCTCGATAGTCCTACGACTAGGGACCTACATAAGGATGTGCTTGTGGATTACCCAGCCCCCACGAGTGTGACTGCCATCACAACGCTGGTAATCAAGCAAAGATCCTAAGGGTTCCACTAATGTGTAAAGGCGATATGCTATAAGAAACACATGCACACATTAAAGTAGAAACAAACCAAGTAGCATACTACTATTTTGAGCAAGATTGTCTATACAAGGTGAATATCCCAAGCTTCCATCAAGTAATATACAAACCAGTATGATACAGTAATGGCCTCTAGGGCATATACACTAACAGTCACTGCTAAAGCCTTAGGTGTTACAAGACTAGGAATTACGCCTTAATGTGCAAGCACATTTTGTAATCGGTCGTTGGTACCTCAAGAAGTATTAACGGTCGCATGAAGAATGTGTGAGCAATTTCATCTAAAAATTCACCAATTGAAAAGTACTTTGGACGATGGACAAGAGTATGATAGCTTGATTTGAATTTCTAAGTGTAGGGGTGATATATACACACACGTAGGGGTATGTGATTGGGGTTTAGATAAGAGATAGGAATGAAAAATAGGACTTATATCTTTAATAGAGATGATAAAAATTCCTAAGTTGAGATGGAACCCTAGAAGGAAAACTTAAAAGATGCCAAAAGCTAAGTAAGTCTACAAAACATATATAATCTTAAGTTAAATAATAAGGAAGCGTGAAAAATACGGGAGGATAATTTATGAGTCGAAGATAATAGAATTCCTTGTTGGAAAACATAATTGGAGAATAAAAGTTAATAGGCCGAATTGATAGGATTTTGTGGGTAGTATCCGCTGAAAACCCTCAGGAGACAACACTCCTCCTACTAGGGACACCTAGAGGTTTAACGGCTTGTTGCACGAGCTCAGTGCAATCGCGTTTCCCTGCGAAAGTGAGGCTAGGTCTTTTTCGAGAATAAAACTAGTTTTGCTCGAGGACGAGCAAAAGATAAGTTTGGAGGTATTTGTTCATATCAAAATTTTGCATTATTATATTCCTCATTCTTATTCATTTTACAAATAAACAGGTGCTTTTGACCCATGTCTGCTACATAGTTGCAGGTTACAGGTTCTTGGAATAAAAACAGTGAAAAAGATGAAAAGACGATACAAAAGTGAGACTACGACCAACAAATGGAAGAATCTTGATCAAGCCTACAGTTGAAGAATAAATCAAAGATCAGTGAACAAGTTCACAAAGTACAAAGGCAGCGCAAGGTTCAAGATTTCAACACGAAGCAAACGGTAAAGTCCACGACATTACTCACTGTGAAAATCTGGAAGAAAACTAAAAGACAACCTGAGAAACCAAGCAAAGAAACAAGAAGCCAAAGACCACCAGAAGATTCCCTGAAATTCTCAGCTCAAGATCTCTCTTTATGGCTGCGGAACCGCGGCCGTACGAGACACGTGTCGGTGGAAATTTCTGTGGCGGCGTGTCGATGCATTGACTAGTTCTTTTCTTAGGGGTTAAACTTGTAATTGCAGATATGACTCGATTGTAACCCTAGGGTTTCTATGTTCTGTAAACAGAAACCCTAAAACCTTTTTTAGGCGATGCCTCTTTTTATTTCATCTATTCAGAATTTAATTCCTGTGTAAATGTTTTGAGAGAGCCACCAATAAAGTAAGTAATTTTATTTCATTGCCTTAGTTAATTTTTATTCTGCCTTAGTATAATTTTATTATCTGCCCTAGTTAGATAGTTAGAAATGTTTTTTAATTCCCTAATGAGTGAGTAGTCTCCTCGCTTGTTAGGGTTAGATTTGGGGAAGGCTTGAGAGATAAAAATCTCTCACCCCTTTCTTGCCCATCACATATAATTAATAGGACTCCATGCATACACACACACACCGTTCCCTACGGCACCCTACCCCACGAGGTAGCGGTGATACCGTAGTATAAACGACCGGTTGCGTATGTTTTCCATGGAGGTTAGGGTAATAATTAAGAAAGGAAGGACTAGAACCTAGAGGAAGAAACATCGTTTCTTCCCGATGGTACTAATTCCCTTTATTAATTGTTACCATAACACCTAAAGAGATCTAAATTAGGGCATTGAAAGTGGTGAGAAAATCTTCAATTTCCAAACTTAACCTAAACCTAACCTTAGCAAGATTTTAATCCTATTTCGTGTTGTACGACCCGAAATGGCACGCGACTGGCACTTGAATCATATGAAGTCTATATGACCCCATCTAATTCAAGTAAGCCAAGAAATCCCATAAATCTAAACCATTTAAAATTATGAAGTGAAGAAAACATGTTTTAAAACAAGGGTTTTAAATAACATAAGTCGAATATGCATTTTAAAATCTCAAGTCTTTTCTGAAAATTTCGGCAGAGTTTCCTTTGTAAATACAGGCCCCAAATGGGGTACAACATGAATAATATATGCACAATGATAAAAGGCATCCCCAAGCGGGAGCTAACTCTTCGTCAATCGACGGTCACAACCACGCAAGCCATATAATATACAACGCCAAAGGGTGAGGATCAAAACTCAAAAAGGAAACTCAAAACATCAAGAAAACCATAATAATACAACGCGCGACTCTAAGGTCGAAAGAATAGCAACTGGTTTTCTAACTCTGAAATAGTATACAAGTCTGGTTGATGGAATTTTACTAGATACAGCTGAAAATAAATAAGTACAATGGCGATCACGGTGCGAGTAAACCCACCTACCAAAGCAATCACCCAGAAAGGAAGCAGTGTGCCAGAAAGCCGCAATGAAACCTGTACGGCAAAAACCTGCAAGAACTGTGGCACAACGGGGGTGAGTTGCCAACTCGTGAGTAGAAAACATCACAGAGCAGAAATCGTATGTATGACTCAATCCTAGGTCAACGATCAATAGTATATATCCTCAATATGATAAGGTCTGAAGCATGATAAGGTGGAAAGGGTAAACATCTATACAAGTGTAATACCAAGTGCTCGTGTCAGTGCCTCAGGTAGCAACAATTCATAAATATGAGGTATCATCAATGAAATCGGTATCAACTATAGCATCAAGTCTATAAGTATGTGGATATCATCTAACAATGTAATCAATGCCTGAATGCGTGTGGATCTTGTCCACGGGTCAACCAATGACACAAAACATCATGCATGTAAATATCATAAAGCATATGCATGAAAGTATGAGGATATAAATCAACGTGTGTCCCTTGCGACACATCAAAATCATGGCACCTGAGTGTCCAGCATCGACACTCGAAACATCATGAAACCCGTGTCCAGCATCGACACGTAAATCCTCATATATCTTGGGCTCCGTCTGCGGGATCAGACCGCGGGCTCCGGTAGAACGGGTCGGCCCATATCCATCTCTTGACTCTGGTCGGTATCCTCCGGATAACCGCCAGGTCTAACCGAATCACCGGTAGGTACTCGCCACCCTGCTATGCTCATCGTCTACTCTACGAAAAACATTCTCGCCCCAGGGAACCATGCCGGGTCCACCATGAACCCGCAAACGGATCATCCGCCTCCTCGAATCGAGTTTCACATATCACACGTCTCAGAACCGAGAAAACGCATGGTGGACGCACTAAAATATCATATCAAGAGAAACCGGGTTTTTTTTAAAGTAATACATACTTTCTTTTGAAATAACCACGGTTCTCAAATCCAGAAATATCATGGAATCAACATATCTCAATGCGTAAAATCATAAAGTATGATGTATGCGACATATAATAGAAATGTAAGCATATCAGTATATCATCCAATATAAAACAGAAATATGCACATATCGAGGGAAAACCGCTCTTTTAAATGAATCCAGTTTAAAAATATATCATGCGATTCCCAAATCTCCAAAATCAAGCCAGAATCATCTATGTACGTGCAAATACATATGTATGCAAGTATGGGTGTACAATATGTGTGTACGCAAGTATATCATGCAAGGAGTCATATCCTGATGCAACAATCCTACTGTGTACTGACATGGCAATTATCGATGATGAAGTGTGTGAGCCGGCAAGCAAGTGTACGTGGAACATACGCATCATCGATAATGGTGCTGGTGTCCTGACAGCATAGGTTTAATATAACAATAAACACATTTAAACATGCAACGCGATGCGAATAGCAAGAATATGCGGAAAATGAATAATAAACACAACAGTGAAGAATCTACATCAATATGTAAATGTCATACGGTTTTGCCATTTGAAATAAGACGAATCGTGGTGTTTAGAAAAATAAGGGCTACGTTGTTTTTAAGAAAAGATGCGTCTTTTGAAAATATCCGTAGAATCCCTTGGCCTGTCTTTAAAATACTCACGATTCATTAGTTTTGAAATAGGTATGACTCGAGTCTTATCTAACATCAAGTAAACTACAGGACAAATCGAAAAGTAAGGAAACCACCTAAATCTGAGTCGATACATATAAATATAATAGTCGGTGATCCCGCCTCAATAGTATCGCATACGATACAATATGTATTATGATATCCTTGAGTCAAGAGTGCGGATCTATCATCAATATATAGCTCGTACGTAAGTCCATCGTACGGCATCCCAAATCTGCGTACGGGTCAAAATATCACATTCATCTCATCATTTATCCGGTATCATTATCATCATATCTCATGAACTGGGGGTACTGATCTAAGTCTAGTACGAACCGATACCATCTGCATATATATGCATGTATGAAAACACACGCCTAAAGGCCCACTATAATCTCATGTCGTATCTCCTAATACGAATCAAAACATATCACCGATCTCGTGGCATCATGCCCAATCTCATCGACTCATCTCTAAATATCATCCACTATCCTCATTATCCATGTATGTGTGTGTGTGTGTGTGTGTGTATACATAGTCCCATACCTATGTGTGTGTGTATACGTATCCCCATATACGCACAAGTAATAATAACAATGCATGCAAGGGTGTGTGTGCGTGTGTGCAAACATATACTATGGTTCGCGACTAAGAAATCAATCACTACACTATCTTCCAAATTCACAACACATATGTAAATGTATAACATATCATCAACTACACTACGAACTGCGGGGGTGCTATACGCCATCCACCCGACTTCCCCCATAGATATAATCTACTCACATTGCTCTTCGCTTTCCGTTGCCGACGTCGCCATGCACTTGCCTATCGTCTTGAAGTCCTCATGGGGGTACCTACACATCATAACGTATCGTGCCGCATTAAAATCCAAATCAAAACCAAAACGACACTCTAAAAGCTTATATATTAGAACCTATGGACTACGCCTTTCAAACCACCAAACAACCCTCGATATCGTCGTACAAACGTCAAGTGATCGTGGTAAAACACAAATACTAAAATCCAGAATCCAAAATATGGAAATATAACCCCGAATCAAAACAGCAACTCATGAAAATGATCCCAGATTTTACCCTAAGTGGAATTAGCCAATTTTGTATACAGGAAGGGTCTAATTTACTGGAGATGGAGCTACAGACGAAGCACGAAGCCCAATGCTCAAGCTCTGGCCGCAAATTGCGGCCAGAAGGGTTTTATTTATGGCCCAGATGAGGGTGTATGGGCTGGGTTCTTGGGGTTAGCTTCCTAGATGCCTGCACACTCCTCTGTGTTTGTTAAATAATTTTCAGGTCACCCGGGTGTTAGCAGATTTCATTATACCTTCAAAGAATCCACAATTCTCCGATATCTGGTTTTCTAAGTTCGTATTCCAGGGTGTAAGTCTCAGGTTCAGTCCACTATATCATCACAACAGGGGTTTAAGGTCACTATAAGCCTCAATTACACAACACAACTCAAGAATTCCCCAAACCCTAACTAGAAATTTCCAAACCTCACTAAACGACACTAAATCGGTTCTAATCAAACATGGATGTAAAAGAAATGGAAATACTATGCTAATGTTTCAGAAATTACCTCATTTGGCACTCATGAATCCCCTAGAGCACCAAAATGCAAACTTTCTTGGTCCAAAGTGTTGCTTGTGAGCTTGTGCACATTTTTAATGAAGTGGGGATGGAGTTTTGGGGTGTTTTTTGATGATGAAGTGAGGGTTTGAAGTGGAGGGCGAGTGAGGTGCTGCCATGGAGCTGAAGAGGGTGAAGAAAAAGATGAAGATGATGATGGGGGACAAAGTGTTATGACCAAGGTTGACCCTCACCTCTCTCTCTCTCTTGCCCATGCTTCATATTCTATTCTTTTCTATTCTTTTCTATTCTTTTCTTTTCTTTTCTTTTCTTTTTTCCATTTCATTTTTAAAACCAAAACATAAATCCCAAATGAAACCATGGTTATAAAATATAACACAAGTGTAAAAATGATATGGTACATGTTTTGCACAAAACAAGTTTAATGAACGATTAGCGATATTTAATCGCGATTAGAAATAAAATAGAATATAATAAATCATAAAATTTCACAATTTGCTTAAATCCAATAAAACACCCTCTTTTTAGTAATTTCTATAATTTTCCAAATTTTTCCCAAATTTATCGGTATTTAATTATACCGCCTTATTAAAATATTCAATATAATATTATTTAATTATAAAAATTCCCAAAAATAATATTTTATTTTTCTGAAATGTTACATCAAAGCACAGTGAGAATCACATAAGACTCTATGACGATCTCGGGTCTACAGACTAACCTGTACAAATGTCACCAGAGAACCGCTATCTGACGATAGGTATAATACCATCAAAGAGTTTTCGGCGAGTCCTGTTTAGTGTACCCAGTCTCCACTGAGCACCCGTATACCATCTTTGATGTCACATACCAATGGATGTAGGATCATCCATCACCCATCATATGGGTCAAGAAGCGTATACGCTGGTCTACTCTGAAATATCGATTCCCTGTCTCGATACACCCTCGACTAGGAACATTTAAAGGATGTACTTGTGGACTACTCTGGCCCCACTAGTATGATCTCCATCATAGTCCTGGTAGTCAAGTACACATCCTAAGGGCTTTATCAACATGTGAGAGCAAGACAGTATCACAATACAAGTCTACATGTTAAGACAAAGAGCAACCAGATGCATACTATCATGTTGAGCAAGAAAGTCCTCTCTATATATGTCCAAGCATCCACTATAATATACATCATATATACAATAATGGCCTCTAGGGCATACACATAACTAACAATCTCCCACTTGCACTAAGGCCAGTTGTTGTAGTATCTCATACCCAACATCCCGAAGAGTCTCTCAAATTGTATCTGGGGTATGACCTTCGTGAGTGGATCCGCCATGTTGTTCTTCGTGTCAACTTTCTTGACCTCGATCTCCCGACGATCAACTATCTCCCGGATCAGGTGATACCGCCTCAGAATATGCCTGGATCGCCGATGGGACCTGGGTTCCTTGGCCAAAGCCACAGCTCCATTGTTATCACAATACAAAGATATTGGATGCTCGATGGACGGAACCACACCAAGTTCGTTTATGAACTTCTTCATCCAAACAGCCTTTTTGGCAGTATCGTTGGCAGCAATGTATTCAGCCTTCATCGTCGAGTCTGCTACGGTTTCATGCTTGGAACTCTTCCAACAAATTGCCCCTTCATTGAGGGTAAAGACAAATCCCGAGACCAACTTAGAGTCGTCCTTATCACTCTGGAAGCTCGAATCGGTAAAGGACTCCACTTGGAGTTCACCGTTACCATACACCAAGAACATCTCTTTAGTCCTTCTCAAGTACTTGAGAATGTTCTTCACAGCTGTCCAGTGATTCTCTCCTGGATCTACTTGATACCTACTCACTACACTTAGTGAGTATGCTACATCGGTTCTGGTACATAACATCGCGTACATGATAGAGCCTAATGCCGAAGTATAGGGTATCCCTTGCATGCGAGCTCTCTCCAAATCAGTCTTGGGAGACATCTCTTTAGAGAGAGAGAGAGAGTCCCGAGATCGTGGGTAAGTTCCCACGCTTGGAATCTTCCATACTAAACCTCTTTAGTATGGTGTCAATATACCTAGATTGCGACAATCCCAATATCCATTTAGATCTATCTCTATAAATCTTAATCCCCCAGATGTAAGAGGTATCACCTAGATCTTTCATTAAGAATCTTTGTGATAAGAATAGCTTGACCGAGTGCAGCATAAGAACATCATTTCCTATCAAGAGTATGTCATCCACGTACAATACGAGGAAGAAGACCTTACTCTCTGCCACCTTCTTGTATATACAAGGTTCATCTATGTTTTTGATGAAATCAAACTCTTTGACTACCACATCAAAATAGATGTTCCAACTCCGTGATGCCTGCATTAACCCATAGATGGATTTAAGCAGCTTGCACACCTTTCCGCTGCTCCCACTGTTCACGAAGCCCTCTGGCTGAGTCATGTACATGCTCTCTTCTAAATCACCATTTAGAAAGGCAGTCTTAACATCCATCTGCCAGATTTCATAGTCATGGTATGCAGCGATGGCAAGTAGGATCTGGATGGACTTAAGCATAGCCACTGGAGAAAAGGTTTCATCATAATCCACAGCTGGTCGTTGACGAAAACCTTTTGCAACAAATCTAGCTTTGAAAGTCTCAACTTTTCCATCTACACCAAGTTTCTTCTTAAAGATCCATTTGCTCCCAATGGGTTTTACCCCTTCGGGAGCAACTTCAAAAGTCCATAGTTTGTTAGTGTACCTAGATTCCATCTCAGATCGCATTGCATCCAGCCATTTCACAGAGTCCCCACTCGTGATGGCATGCTCGAAGTTAGTTGGGTCATCATCTTCCATGATGCAATCCTCGCTCCCACCATCAATGAGAAAACTATAGTATCTCTCAGATGGATGAGGAATCCTACTAGATCGGTGGAGAGGCTGGGGTTCGTTGGGAGCTCTCGAATCCTCTAGTTCCACTAAATCTTCAGTTGTAGTCTGTGTGGCTGGAACTTCTTCCAGCACTACCTCTTTACCACTAATTTCTTTTACAAGAAATTCCTTTTCTAAAAAGGTGGCATGTTGAGCAACAAACACCTTTTGTTCCTCACTGTGGTAGAAACAATATCCATATATATTCTTTGGATATCCCACAAACTTCCAAAGAACTGATCGTGCCTCGAGTTTGTCTAGATTTTGCCTTTTGACATAGGCTGGACAACCCTATATCTTAACTCATTTAAGATATGATCTCTTCCCACTCCATATCTCATATGGCGTTGTAGGCACTGATTTAGATGGAACTTGATTCAATAGGTATCATGTTGTCTCAAGTGCATAAGTGCATACCCTAAAAGGAAATAGGTAACTCAACGGTGCTCATCATAGAGCGCACCATATCTAATAGGGTGCGATTCCTCCGCTCCGATACACCGTTATGCTGTGGTGTATATGGAGGAGTAAGCTGAGAGAGAATCCCATTCTCTTTTAGATAGTCACGAAATTCCGTGCTCAAGTATTCTCCTCCCCGATCAGATTGCATGATTTTAATACTTTTACCAGTTGGGTTCTCGACTTCATGCTTATATCCTTTGAATTTCTCAAGAGCTTCAGACTTATGTTTCAACAGGAACACATGTCCGTATCTTGAGAGATCGTCGGTGACTGTAATGAAATATGAGGAACCATTCCTGGTATGTGTAGACATGGGACCGCATACATCACTATGTATCAGTCCCAAGAGTTTCGTACCTCTTTCTCCGTGTCCAATAAACGGAGTTTTGGTCATCTTGCCTTTGAGAAAAGACTGGCAAATTTCATAAGATAAAAATTCAAACGGATTCAAATATCCATTCTTATGTAACTTAGCTAGTCGTGTCACATTAATATGACCTAGTCTACAATGCCACAAGAAGGATTCGTTCATTTCTGAACTTTTCCTTTTATGTGTGTTCTGTACGTTAAGAACTGTGTTTTGATTCAGAACGTATAAACCGTTACATAACGTACCAAACCCAATCAACACTTGATTTAGGTAAATGTTCATAACATTATTTTCTACTACAAAGTTATATCCTTCTTTATCTAATAAAGAAATTGATATTAAATTGCATATCATAGAGGGTGTATAATAACAGTCGTTCAAGATCAAAGAATTCCCATTTGGTAATATTAGGTGATATTCACCAACTGTTTTGGCTGCAACACTTGCACCATTCCCTACTTTTAGAGAATGATCACCTACTTCCAGTTCTCTACTTTTCTTTAGCCTATGTAACATATTACATATGTGGGATCCCGATCCGGTATCTAATACCCAGGACGTAGAGTGTACTGAGAAATAGTTCTCGGTAACGAACACACCCGAAGAAGATGAATCAACGTGCTTATTCTTCATTTGGGTGGCGTGGGAATTCGGATGTTCCCCTATTTCCTGCTCGGACTTATAACAATTATAAGTTGGAGCTGAACCAACGTTCCCCAGCTCAGTATAACAAGCAGGTTCGGTCAATATATCCATATTATTATCTTGATTAAGGCCTGACATGGTCGCTTCCTGGAGAGAGAGAGAGAGAAGAAAAACATTTAGCGTATGCTCTTCCAAGATTAGATTGGTTTTTATCATATCTAATTAGAATTGCTCCCACTGTTTTTATCAAATCTTCCTTCAAACCCTAAAAGGTAAGACTAGCCGGGATTAATTACACCCTACAAGTTCGCCAATATTTCAGTCAGGCCAGTGTTGGTACTTTGAGAGAGGTTCCCCGTACTTTCGTACGGACCAAATTAAACTAAACCTCAGTTTCCCAGGGGCGTAACCCCGTTAACACTTTTCTAGACACCTACTTGATCGGCTAATTGTGATGTGTAAAACTCTCCCAGGAGTAACTCTTACTCGTAGTGGGTATCGGGATCCAACTATTTCATAGAAGGTATGCAATCTCATTGCAAATTTCAATACTTGAAATTCCCGATAATATTTTGCCCCAAGCGATCTATGACCTTAACAAGGTTGACAAACCATAAATCGCAAGTCAAGTTCAACCCGTACATTTCATGATTGAATTAAACCCACCGGCACGACCCTTGACAAGGTCAACAAGGTCGTACGACTACCCTAATCCAATCGCATCTCAAGCTTTAGCAGATAAGCACTAATCAGCTACCGTACACTACGCCTTTACAAGGTCAACAAACGCGACACGAATACTAAATAGTCCTTATCAGAAATGACGGGGGGCTACGACAAGTTTTTAAGAAAACCTTTTGCGTAATGAACTTGATATCGTTGTAGAATCGAGTGATTTTGAAAATGAGTGTTTTTAGGCTTTTGCTAGTTTTGCTAAAGAGGTCACTCCCGGTGAAGGGATCTCGGCTCTTTCCTCCTCGAATGAGGTGCTGGATATTCATGAATATCACTACGCAAAATAAGAACTAGAGAAGCAAACAAAAAACAAAACCGAGTGGGTTGTAGCATCTGCTAGCTTTTTCTAAAGAGGTCACTCCCGGTGAAGGGATCTCGGCTCTTTCCTCATCGAATGAGGTGCAGGATATTCTACAAGGAATACCGCTATACAATGCAAAGCAAAAACTAGAGCTACCCTTTTTGAAAATTTGATTCCACAACATCTTTTAGGTTTCTTTCTTTTCATTAATCTCATTAATGAAGTCCCATCATTTATTCTTCCTAAGCATCACAGAAGAAACGAAAATACAATGTACGCTTATACCATCCGCATTCGCCACAGTGTCCTGTTATGCACCGTTGGGTTACTTAACTAACGGCATAGCGGGGCGGGACTAGCACGGGTGCAAAACATAAGCAATGTTTATTATATATCATATATAATAAAAAAGTATTCATCTCAAGCATATAAGGTGATCACATCAAAGAATATCAGCAGCAGAAGTCCGCATATGAAATATTGGATATACTAGGATGTTGTGTTTTATATCAAGCCAGTAAAAACGCGGATTTCACGGTCGCGATGAATAGCCAAACCCACATCCCTAAACCCCTACGAGGGCGGCGAGCTGTTAGGTCCACGTTACCCACCCCGGTTCTTTCGGGGAGGTAGAATAGGTAAAAATCAAATTTTTCTCACAAGGTAACATGGACCATCCATGAAGGATCTTTGCTAAACAAAAACTAACATATTAACTACAAGTTCTAGCTACTATGTAGAATGGTTATACCTAGATCTTGAACTCCTTCTCTTCTTGTTGTGGTTCTCCTTCTTACTTGCTCTTTGTAGTGGCGTAGACGGCTCCTCCTCGTCGTCTTCTCTTTACCGAAGATAGATCCACCCGAGAGCCTCGAACTTGAGCTCCTACCTCAACCAAGAGGTAACTAGAGTGCTTTGTTTGCTAGACAAAGAACTCTAGAAAGAGTAGAGAGATGTTTTGATGGTTTTGTCTCAAGAGCTTTTGATTTTCAACACATGAAAGATTAAAGCTTTGAGAGGAAGAGGGAGAGCTCAAAAACATGAGAGAGAAAGAGCAAGAGAGAATGAGAGTAGAATTCTACAACCATGCTCATATGAGAGAAATAATAATAATAATAATAATTAAGTGAAAATGTGATGGTTAGTTTTGAAATGACCATTATCACTTCACATTAAATGAAATGTGCAAGAATCAAGAAGCATCTTTCATGTGAAATGATGATGGTCAAAAAGTCAACAATAGTCAACCGGTCAACCAAAGTCAAAAGGTCAACAAAAATCAAATGGTCAACCTAACCATGGCACAATTATCCTTAATTAATATCATTAATCATATCTCTCATTCTCATTAAGGTTTGGAAAAAGTCAACGGTCAATAACCCTAATGGGAATCCTCTGCCTCTGTCAACTGTGCATACACACCCGCATCCGTGTTCCGAGGAACACGAATACAATGAGACAAAACCAATCCCAAAACAAATACTAGGATCTGGCTTAAACCAAAGCCCGCTAGTAATAACTGCCCGGACACCAAACGTGCACAAGTGCGCGAATGTGAACGAACCCCGTCGCAAAACCATGCGACCTCTACTCTGTTTTGCCCAAAGGCGAATAAACCTCTGTGTGGGACTCTAAAGGCTCGGCACTACGCTGGCAGTGGGTTTAACCACAGGCCGTAAGCGGTACTAGTTGTACGTAATGATCCACAGGTAGATGCCGATAAGAAGACCGACGAGGTGAACCCATCCGAACTCCTACTAAGCCTGAATGTGACAATCTCCGTACAGTCTGGTCTGTTCGTCTAAGAGTATCGCATGTCGGGCCTAGGGGGGTTGCAAACGTCAGACCCCTAATAACGGTACAAGTCGTGTCAGAGTGTAGCCCAGAATACCCTGAGAAACTACTGGAAACACTACCAGCAAATCTCGCTTGCCCTGGCCAGGGACGACTATGTGTAATGGCTCTCCTAGACACAGTACGATATCAACTCCCAATACCGGGAGAGACGAATCATGTCTAACCGTCACTGCCTCCAAGTGCTTCGGGACTTCACCCAACTACTACCTGTTTGCACGACTCAATAGAGCCGTGGTAGGGTAGTAATCTAAGAACAGTGGGAACATACTTGAGGCGAAGTGACAGTGTCAAGTCAACGGACTAAGCTGTACTCATGTCACCTGGGAACTGTTAACTGACGATAGTTATAATACCAACCAACAATTCCCGATGAGTCCTGTCCAGTATACTCGTAACCTAACGAGCACCTGCATACTATCTCCAGTACGACGTACTGATGGCTGTGGGACAGACTATCTCCCCTGCTGGATAAGAAGCGTATGCACTAGTCTACTCTGGAGTATCGATGCCCTGTCTCGATAATCCTACGACTGGGGACCAAAATAAGGATGTGCTTATAGACTACCCAGCCCCCACTAGTGTGATCGCCATCACAACGCCGGTAGTCAAGCAAAGATCCTAAGGGCTCCATCAATATGTATTAGCGATATGTTAGAAGAAACATATACACATATTAAGATAGAAACAAACCGAGTAGCATACTACTATATCGAGCAAGACTGTCGTAAATCCGTGTATATATCCCAAGCTTCCAAAATGTATTATACAAACTAGTACTATACAATAATGGCCTCTAGGGCATACATATCCAACAATCTCCCACTTGCACTAAAGGCCAGTAATTGGTGTACCGCATACCCAACGTCTGCACTAAGGCCAGCTGCTGGTGTACCGCATACCCAATAGCTCAAAAAGTCGCTCGAACAGTGTTTGAGGGAGGGCCTTTGTGAATGAATCCGCCGTGCTGTCTTTTGTGTCCACTCTCCGTACCTCGATCTCCTGGCGATCTCCCTAATCATGTGATACTGCCCTAAGATGTGTCTGGATTTCTGATGGGACCTTGGTTCCTTCGCTAAATCTATAGCCCCATTGTTATCGCAATACAAAGGTATTAGGTCAATAATGGACGGAACCACCTGAAGTTCACTACTGAACTTCTTCATCCAGACCTCCTCTTTTGCGGCATCGCTTGCAGCAATGTATTCAGCCTCCATCGTCGAGTCTGCGATGGTAACCTGTTTGGAACTCCTCCAACACACCGCCCCTCTATTGAGGGTAAACACAAAACCCGAGACAGACTTGCTGTCATCTTTGTCACTCTGGAAGCTTGAATCAGTAAAGGACTCGACCCTGAGGTCTCCATTACCATAAACCAGGAACATCTCCTTAGTCCTTCTCAGGTACTTGAGAATGTTCTTCACTGCCGTCCAGTGGTTCTCACCTAGGTCAGACTGATACCGGCTCACCACGCTTAGCTCGTAAGCTACATCTGGTCTTGTACATAGCATCACATACATTATAGATCCTACCGCCGAAGCGTAGGGTATAGTGCTCATGCGAACCCTCTCCTCGTCAGTCTTAGGAGACATCTTCTTGGAGAGGGTGATTCCGTGCAATGCTGGTATATTACCGCGCTTGGAATCTTCCATACTAAATCTCTTTAGTACGGTCTCTATGTACCTGGACTGCGAAAGTCCCAGTAATCTCTTGGATCTATCTCTATAGATCTTGATCCCCAGAATGTACGAGGCATCACCCAGGTCCTTCATGGAGAACCGTTGTGACAAGAATAGCTTGACCGATTGTAGCATAGGAATGTCATTTCCTATCAAAAGAATGTCGTCCACGTACAAGACTAGGAACACGACAGTTCGTCCTACAATCTTCTTATAGACACAAGGTTCATCTTCGTTCTTGATGAAATCAAATTCCTTGACTGTCTCATCAAAACAGATGTTCCAGCTCTGCGATGCCTGCTTTAATCCATAAATGGATTTAAGCAACTTGCACACCTTCCCGCTGCTCCCACTGTCTACGAAACCTTCTAGCTGATCCATGTAAACGCACTCTTCCAAACAGCCGTTTAGAAATGCCTTTTTTACGTCCATCTGCCAAATTTCATAGTCATGGAAGGCAGCAATGGCAAGTAGGATCCGAATGGATTTGAGCATAGCCACTGGAGAAAAAGTTTCGTCATAGTCCACATCAGGTCTTTGACAAAAACCTTTTGCAACGAGTCTAGCCTTATAGGTTTCCACATGCCCATCTACACCAAGTTTCCTTTTGTAGATCCATCTGCATGCAACAGGTTTTACCCCAGGTGGAGCAATATCCAAGGTCCACACTTTATTGGTGTACATGGACTCCATTTCGGATCGCATAGCATCCAGCCACTTATCAGAGTCCCTACTGATAATGGCCTGCCTGAAACTGGTATGGTCATCTTTTTCCAAGATGCAATCCTCTCGATCCCCGTCTATGAGAAAATTATAGTATCTCTTGGGCGGATGAGAAATCCTACCAGATCTATAGAGTGGCTGAGGTTCGTCCGGGGTTATTGAATCCTGAGGTTCTGTCAAATCTTCAGTTTCATTTTGTGGTCGCTGAATTTCTTCCAGTTCTACCGAACTCCCACTAGTTTCTTTTGCAAGAAATTGCCACTCTAAAAAGGTGGCGTGGCAAGATACAAACACCTTTTGTTCCTCGGTGTGGTAGAACAGATATCTTGTAGAGTTTTTAGGATATCCCACAAATTTACATAGAACTGAACGTGCCTGAAGTTTGTCCGGATTTTGTACTTTTACATAGGCCGGACAACCCCATATCTTAATACGTTTAAGATACGGCCTTTTACCATTCCATATCTCGAATGGTGTCTTAGGCACTGATTTAGACGGAACATCATTCAATAGATATGCCGTTGTCAAAAGCGCATGTCCCCAAAATGAAAGAGGCGACTCAGCACTACTCATCATGGAGCGAACCATATCCAATAGGGTACGATTCCTCCGCTCCGATACACCGTTGTGCTGTGGTGTATGAGGAGTAAGCTGAGAAAGAATTCCATTCTCTTTTAAGTAATCTAAGAATTCCGTGCTTAAGTACTCCCCTCCCCTATCCGATCGGAGGATCTTGATACTTTTGCTAGTCTGGTTCTCTACTTCGTTTCTGAATTCCTTGAATTTCTCAAAAGCTTCTGATTTGTGTTTCATAAGATACACATATCCGAATCTAGAGAGATCGTCAGTGAATGTGATGAAGTACGAGAACCCACCCCTTACATGTATAGACATCGGACTACACACGTCACTGTGTATGAGTCCTAAGAGCTCTGCTGCTCTTTCTCCATGTCTGGTGAAAGGAGATTTGGTCATCTTTCCTTTGAAACAAGACTGACAAGTTTCATAAGATGAAAACTCAAACGTATCCAAGAGTCCATCTTTATGCAATTTACTTAGTCTTTTCTCTCCGATATGACCAACTCTACAATGCCATAAGTAGGATTCGTTCGTATCTGAACTCTTCCTCTTGCGTGTGTTTTGTATATTGAGAACCGTATTCTGATTTAGAACGTAGATACCATTACACAGTGTACCTTCTGCAACCAGTACCTTATAAAGGTAAATGTTCATGATATTTCTATCAAGAACAAAGTTATATCCATCTTTATTGAGTAAAGAAACTGATATGATGTTGCAAACCATAGAAGGTACATAGTAGCAATCGTTCAAAATCATAGTATTGCCATTTGGCAACACTAGGTGATATTCGCCGACGGCTGCAGCATTAACTTGTGCTCCGTTCGCTACCCTGAGCGACATATCACCAGGTGCAACTTTCCTACTTTTTCTCAGTCCCTGCAATAAATTACAGATATGAGATCCTGATCCGGTATCAAGTACCCAGAAAGTAGGGCTGACCGTAAAGCAGCTCTCAATTACAAGAACACCTGAAGTAGATGCAAAACTATGCTTCTTCTTCAACTGGGTATCCTTGGAATCCATGCAATCCTCTTTCCCTTGCTCATACTTATGACTGTTGTCATAAGTTAGAGCCGAACCGACGTTCCCCAGCCCCGAATAAGAATTCGGATCGGTCAAGCGATACATTTTATTATCTTGATTAGGGCGTGAAATGGTTGCTACCTGGAGAGAGAGAAAAGAAACACTCAGCGTGCGCTCTTGCAAAATTAGATTGGTTTATTAATTTATCTAACCAGGATGGCTCCCACTGTTTCCTCAAATTCTTCTTCAAACCTTTAAAAGAAGAACTAGTCAGGATTAATCGCATGTCACAATACTTGCTTTAACCTTTCAGCCAGGCTAGTGTTGGTACTTCGAGGGAGGTTTTCCAACGCTTTCGCAAAGTTCCTTAATTACATAACCTCTTTTCCCTAGAGGCGTAGCCCCGCTAACACCGTTCTAGACACCTACTTGGTTTATAGTATTGATTGTTAAGTGAAATAATCTCCCAAGAGTAATCTAACTCATCAGTGGGATCGAGATCCAACTATCATTGTGTAATGAACTAGATGGAATCCACTCTAGTCACTACACTCCAGAAGGTATGCTAAATCTGCAAGTTTCCTGTATATTTGAAACTCCCGATGTTGTTTTAACCCTTAGGATCCAAGTGACCTTGACTGAGCCAACATATCAAAGGATCCTAGTCAAGTTCTACCCGTCATTATCTTGATTGCATTAGACCCACCCGTACGAGTCCTTGACTGAGCCAAAATGACCGCACAACTGTCCCAACCAATCACATTATATGCTACAGAAAAATATTACATAGCTACCGTTCACTACGCCTCTGCTGAGCACGAAATACGTAGCACGAATACTAAGCAATACCAATCCGAAATGACGAAGGGCTACGGCTGGGTTTTGGCGAAAACCCGTTAACGTAATGAACTTGATATAGTTGAAGGAACCTGATAACCCTTTTAAAAATATAGTGGCGAAAACTTTTGCTAAAGAGGTCACTCCCTGTGAAGGGATCTCGGCTCTTTCCTCGTCGAATGAGGTGCAGGATATTCCAAACTGAATACCTCGATGCAAAGCAAGAATAATCGACTATAGTGAAGTTATTACCTTGACGCAAACTTCTGTCCAAGGGGTCACTCCCGATGAAGGGATCTCAGCCCTTGCCTCGTCGAATGAGGTGCTGGGCATTCATAACTGAATACCTCTGTGCAAAACAAAAGAGAACGTCCTTGCAATAACAGCTTTTTGAAAATTGTTCCAACAACATCTTTTAGGTTTGTTTTTCTTTGCTTTAATATAATGCGCCCCATCAGTTAATCCTATCATTGCAGAAAACAACGAAAATATGACGTACGCTTATGCCATCTGCATTCGCCACGGGGCCCCGTCATCACCCGTTAGGTTACTTAACTAACGACAGAGCGGGGTCTGGACTAGCGCGGATGCAAAACATAAGCAACGCCTACTAGATATCATATATAGATATATACATTCGTCAGATGCAATGATAGCCATTCCAGATCACAGATGACCACATTGGATATGCTAGGAATCCGCGTTTCGTTCAAGCCTGCAACGAAAGACAGATTACACGGTCGCAATAAATAGCCAAACCCTACCCTAGACCCCTACGGGTGCGGCAAACTACCCGCCAAATACCCGAAGTGAAGCAGCCTCCCTTAACAACGTGAGTAGGCCACTCGGCACTTCAAAGTACCCGGTAGTTTATGCACCCCACCTTGGGTCTATCCTAGGAGCAAAAACGGTAAAAGAAATAATATACAATGGTGGCTACAACCTCATCCCGGATGTGCGGCCATAAAAATAATATTACATCAATTTACATATTACATCAAATGAAAGATAAAGAAACTCTCATCTCACAAAACCCCGGCTATTCATCCGCGATAATCCAACAAGTTCATATACACAAACCAACAACATTACAGATCACAGATATGCACAACCCCTACTAATTGACGTATAGCGATTAGTCGACATTCAGTGCATATATCACATTATAGATATAACCATTTGGCTAAAGTTCATAGAATTTCGATCAATAACTGTATTTGAATCTACCCCAACTAAAATCCAGTACTCAGACAAATCTGGGCAGAAACAAAAATTCCCAGAATACATAAAAACAAACCAGAGAACCCCAGAAGAATTTTGGCGCGCCGCCGAGTCAACTCGGCCGCGGAACCGCGGCGGATCGCCTAGATCGGCCGCGGAACCGCGGCGGATCGCCTAGATCGGCCGCGGAACCGCGGCGGATCGCCTAGATCGGCCGCGGAACCGCGGCGGATCGCCTAGATCGGCCGCGGAACCGCGGCGGATCGCCTAGATCGGCCGCAGATCCGCGGTCCAATGAACCGTTCAGGCACCCAAAATTCTACAGATTTCTTAAAAAACCCTGCTTGTATTTTTCATCTCTATGGAAAAATTTTTAGGCCGGTTTTGAAATTCGACAGAAAATACAATATTTTGGTGTGTTTTCGGGATTTTTTCCGGATCGAAGTTCTAAACACTTTGCTAACAGTTAGTTGTTGCTTAGCTAGGCTCTGATACCACTGTTAGGTCCACGTTACCCACCCCGGTTCTTTCGGGGAGGCGGAATAGGTAAAAATCAAATTTTTCTCACAAGGTAACATGGACCATCCATGGAGGATCTTTGCTAAACAAAAACTAACATATTAACTACAAGTTCTAGCTACTATGTAGAATGGTTATACCTAGATCTTGAACTCCTTCTCTTCTTGTTGTGGTTCTCCTTCTTGCTTGCTCCTTGTAATGGCGTAGACGGCTCCTCCTCGTCGTATTCTCTTTGCCGAAGATAGATCCACCCGAGAGCTTCGAACTTGAGCTCTTACCTCAACCAAGAAGTAACTAGAGTGCTTGGTTTGCTAGAGAAAGAACTCTAGAAAGAGTAGAGAGATATTTTGATGGTTTTGTCTCAAGAGCTTTTGGTTTTCAACACATGAAAGATTAAAGGTTTGAGAGGGAGAGGGAGAGCCCAAAAACACGAGAGAGAAAGAGCAAGAGAGAATGAGAGTAGAATTCTACAACCATGCTCATATGAGAGAAATAATAATAATAATAATTAAGTGAAAATGTGATGGTTAGTTTTGAAATGACCATTATCATTTCACATTAAATGAAATGTGCAAGAATCAAGAAGCATCTTTCATGTGAAATGATGATGGTCAAAAAATCAACAATAGTCAACCGGTCAACCAAAGTCAAAAGGTCAATAAAAGTCAAATGGTCAACCTAACCATGGCACAATTATCCTTAATTAATATCATTAATCATATCTCTCATTCTCATTAAGGTTTGGAAAAAGTCAACGGTCAATAACCCTAATGAGAATCCTCAGCCTCTGTCAGCTGTGCATACACACCCGCATCCGTGTTCCGAGGAACACGAATACAATGAGACAAAACCAATCCCAAAGCAAATACTAGGATCTGGCTTAAACCAAAGCCCGCTAGTAATAACTGCCCGGACACCAAACGTGCACAAGTGCGCGAATGTGAACGAACCCCGTCGCAAAACCATGTGACCTCTACTCTATTTTGCCCAAAGGAGAATAACCCTCTGTGTGGGACTCTAAAGGCTCGACACTACGCTGGCGGTGGGTTTAACCATAGGCCGCAAGCGGTACTAGCTGTACGTAACGGTCCCCAGGTAGATGCCGATAAGAAGACCGACGAGGTGAACCCATCCGAACTCCTACTGAGCCTGAATGTGACAATCTCCGTACAGTCCAGTCTGTTCGTCTAAGAGTATCGCATGTCGGGCCTAGGAGGTGGCAAACGTCAGACCCCTAATAACGGTATAAGTCGTGTCGGAGTGTAGCCCAGAACACCCTGAGAAACTACTGGAAACACTACCAGTAAATCTCACTTGCCCTGGCCAGGGACGACTATGTGTAATGGCTCTCCTAGACAAAGTGCGATATCAACTCCCAATACCAGGAGAGAGGAATCCTGTCTAACCGTCACTGCCTCCAAGTGCTTAGGGATTGCACCCAACTACTACCTGTTTGCACGACTCAATAGAGCCGTGGTAGGGTAGTAATCTAAGAACAGTGGGAACATACTTGAGGCGAAGTGACAGTGTCAAGTCAACGGACTAAGCTGTACTCATGTCACCTGGGAACTGTTAACTGACGATAGTTATAATACCAACCAACAATTCCCGACGAGTCCTGTCCAGTGTACTCATAACCTAACGAGCACCTGCATACTATCTCCAGTACGACGTACTGATGGCTGTGGGACAGACCATCTCCCCTGCTGGATAAGAAGCGTATGCACCAGTCTACTCTGGAGTATCGATGCCCTATCTCGATAATCCTACGACTGGGGACCAAAATAAGGATGTGCTTATAGACTACCCAGCCCCCACTAGTGTGATCGCCATCACAACGCCGGTAGTCAAGCAAAGATCCTAAGGGCTCCATCAATATGTATTAGCGATATGTTAGAAGAAACATATACACATATTAAGATAGAAACAAACCGAGTAGCATACTACTATATCGAGCAAGACTGTCGTAAATTCGTGTATATATCCCAAGCTTCCAAAATGTATTATACAAACTAGTACTATACAATAATGGCCTCTAGGGCATACATATCCAACAATCTCCCACTTGCACTAAAGGCCAGTAATTGATGTACCGCATACCCAACGTCTGCACTAAGGCCAGCTGCTGGCGTACCGCATACCCAATAGCTCAAAAAGTCGCTCGAACTGTGTTTGAGGGAGGGCCTTTGTGAATGGATCCGCCGTGTTGTCTTTTGTGTCCACTCTCCATACCTCGATCTCCAGGCGATCAATGATCTCCCTGATCAGGTGATACTGCCTTAAGATGTGTCTGGATTTCTGATGGGACCTTGGTTCCTTCGCTAAAGCTATAGCCCCATTGTTATCGCAATACAAAGGTATTGGGTCAACAATGGACGGAACCACCTGAAGTTCACTAATGAACTTCTCCATCCAGACCGCCTCTTTTGCGGCATCGCTTGCAGCAATGTATTCAGCCTCCATCGTCGAGTCTGTGACGGTAACCTGTTTGGAACTCCTCCAACACACCGACCCTCTATTGAGGGTAAACACAAAACCCGAGACAGACTTACTGTCATCTTTGTCACTCTGGAAGCTTGAATCAGTAAAGGACTCGACCCTGAGGTCTCCATTACCGTAAACCAGGAACATCTTCTTAGTCCTTCTCAGGTACTTGAGAATGTTCTTCACTACCGTCCAGTGGTTCTCACCTGGGTCAGACTGATAGCGGCTCACCACGCTTAGCGCGTAAGCTACATCTGGTCTTGTACATAGCATCGCATACATTATAGATCCTACCGCCGAAGCGTAGGGTATAGTGCTCATGCGAACCCTCTACTCGTCAGTCTTAGGAGACATCTTCTTGGAGAGGGTGATTCCGTGCAATGCTGGTATATTACCACGCTTAGAATCTTCCATACTAAATCTCTTTAGTACGGTCTCTATGTACCTGGACTGTGAAAGTCCCAGTAATCTCTTGGATCTATCTCTGTAGATCTTGATCCCCAGAATGTACGAGGCATCACCCAGGTCCTTCATGGAGAACCGTTGTGACAAGAATAGCTTGACCGATTGTAGCATAGGAATGTCATTTCCTATCAAAAGAATGTCATCCACGTATAAGACTAGGAACATGACAGTTCGTCCTACAATCTTCTTATAGACACAAGGTTCATCTTCGTTCTTGATGAAATCAAATTCCTTGACTGCCTCATCAAAACAGATGTTCCAGCTCCGCGATGCCTGCTTTAATCCATAAATGGATTTAAGCAACTTGCACACCTTCCCGCTGCTCCCACTCTGTTTTGCCCAAAGACGAATAACCCTCTGTGCGGGACTCTAAAGACTCGACACTACGCTGGCAGTAGAGTTAACCACAGACCGCTAGCGGCACTAGCTGTACATAACGGTCCCCAGGTAGATGCCGATAAGAAGACTGATGAGGTGAACCCATCCGAACTCCTACTGAGCCTGTATGTGACAATCTCCGTACAGTCCGGTCTGTTCGTCTGAGAGTATCGCATGGCAGGCCTAGGGGGCGGTAAACGTGAGTCCTCTAATAGCGGTACAAGTCGTGTCGGAGTGTAGACCAAAACACCCTGAGAAACTACTGGTAACACTACCAGCCAATCTCGCTTGCCCTGGCCAGGGACGACTATGTATAATGGCTCTCCTACACACAGTGCGATATCAACTCCCAATACCGGGAGAGACGAATCCTGTCTAACCGTCACTGCCTCCAAATGCTTCGGGACTGCACCCAACTACTACCTGTTTGCATGACTCAGTAGAGCCGTGGTAGGGTAGTAATCGAAGAACAGTGGGAACACACTCGAGGCGAAGTGACAATGTCAAGTCAGTGGACTAAGCTGTACTCATGTCACCTGGGAACTGTTAACTGACGATAGGTATAATACCAACCAATAGTTCCCGACGAGTCCTGTCCAGTGTACTCGTAACCTAACGAGCACCTGCATACTATCTCCAGTACGACGTACTGATGGCTGTGGGATAGACCATCTCCCCTGTTGGGAAAAGAAGCGTATGCACCAGTCTACTCTGTAGTATCGATGCCCTGTCTCGATAATCCTATGACCAGGGACCAAAATAAGGATGTGCTTATAGATTACCCAGCCCCCACTAGTGTGATCGCCATCATAACGCCGGTAGTTAAGCAAAGATCCTAAGGGCTCCATCAATATGTATTAGCGATATATTAGAAGAAACATATACACATATTAAGATAGAAACAAACCAAGTAGCATACTACTATATCGATCAAGACTGTCGTAAATCCGTGTATATATCCCAAGCTTCCAAAATGTATTATACAAACTAGTACTATACAATAATGGTCTCTAGGGCATACATATCCAACACGAGCAACCCAACCAATTCTAAAGTTAGGAGACCAGAACTCGACTCCTCGAGATGGTCTCCCACTGAACTCTAGAACTCGGTTACTTGTGCTCCCCACCTTAGGTCTATCCTAATGCGGAAAAGTAAATAATATACATCAATGGTGACATCATCCTCAATCCGGAAGTCCCCCAATAAAAGAATATTACATACAAGTTTTTACATGAATGAAAATGAAAAACTCTCATCTCACATAAAAAAAACGTCTATTCAAAACACGACGATCCAATATAACATAACCCAGCAATACATAACATCACATATTATCAACGTAAGTAAATATGCGTATCCCAATTGTCGTTGACATTTAGCAACGAAACCGGCGATACACCACATATTACACTTACGGTCGCAGAAAAGAAAATGTCAAACTACAACATTTGGAATCGACGCAGCCCTTAGACATCATAAACCCGGAATATCTCATATTTCGGATTTCATGCCTAACATTGTAAATCTTACATTTGGGTCCCAATGATGAAAACACCTTTTCAAAAGAAATCGGGTAATTCAACAAGATTCCTGATTCCCACCGAGACCGAGATGTTAAATTTACAAGCAACTAATCAATTTACACAAAACTAATTAGTGTAGATTCCAAATATTGTATCACATTCCACAGATAGTTAGACGATGTTAAACATTCTGATCGAATCAACAAACACCAAAAATTTCCCGAAGAGCTCAACACTTGAGCAATGTTTAAAAAACCCAGAACATGCCACAGTACCTATGGACCGACCATAGAAGGGGCCAACCCTTGCCTCACCTATGGCGCCGCGGAACTACTACAAACCCTAAGGTTTGGTGGCGGTTCCGACGGCCATAGAATTGAGTTAGGGTTTCGTTCTTCTAAAGGGTCCATAGAATTACTTGCATGATATTTGAATATTTTTAACTTGGAAAAAATCCAACTTTTGGAAAATTTCCAGCGAGGGAGAAAATGGGTTATTGATATTCGTTCGAATTTTTTAATGTCGTCTAAATAACCCGAAATGATGTTAGAATTACGACTACAAAACACTCTGAATGCCTTTTACAGAAAGTTAACATCACATGCAATTTCAGTAAAAACAAGCAACACCTGAAATACCAAAACCCAGAGACCATACCACCAAACGAAAACGAACCCGAAACGAAGTAGGAAAACTGGCCAGGCCAGAAATTTAGTGAATGTCTCCGGTCAAATTCCGGCTAGAGGGGTTCGTTTTCCTGTGGTGTTCATCTAACATCTCATGTAACAATCTGCAGTTGCTTAAAAAAAATTTGAAGACTTTTAAAATTCGACAGAAACTAGATTTTAAGTTTCGATGTTTCAGAGTTGTTTTGGTTTTGTAATTCTACAAATATCGTCTAATTCTCTAGCTTGGCTCTGATACCACTGTAGGGTTACCTAGCACGACAGCAAGGTTTCGGGAGGTATCATCCATGCCGTTTTCAAAAAATTGCCGTGCTAACTAACCCTAACCGTAGAATCTTAACTAGAGATTTAGGCGAAACATGGATGTAAACAACTTTACATACAAA
Organism: Agapanthus africanus; assembly: GCA_030015575.1. Classification (NCBI taxonomy): domain Eukaryota; kingdom Viridiplantae; phylum Streptophyta; class Magnoliopsida; order Asparagales; family Amaryllidaceae; genus Agapanthus; species Agapanthus africanus. Next base: position 582,899,558 of record CM057339.1, on the reverse strand, counting down.
ATGAACAAGGAATACAACCTTTGTAGACTGGTCTATCACTTCAATAGCTCCGTGTAGTGGACCCTTCGCTCCAAGTAGTGAACTTCCGGACTCTTGAGAGGCTTCACAAGATAAAAGGAACAAGCTTGCTTGAAGTCTTCGAGGCCGATGATGATCTACGTCGAGGAGACACTAACTCAAGCTACCTCTTCACTAATTAGGAATTAGTGAAGCAAACAACCTAAACTAAATAGCTAATCTAGTGTAGGTTGATGAAGTAGGAATTTTGCTCACTTTAGAAATCTTTTTCTCACTAATTTTCCTCACCTCCTCAAAACCTAGAGAGCCCTCTCTTGATAAAGAAGAAGATGAAGCCAATAATTTTATGGCAACCATGGGTGAGAAAATATCTCATATAACTCTTGTAGAGACTTAACCATGGTTTAAGGTAATGGTTGGGTTAATAAATATCTAAGGTAAGACAAAATTAGTGGACTAAGTCAATGGTTCTACAAGCTTCCACTAAGCTTAAACCATGTGACTTATTTCCAACTAATATTTGATTTACATTAAATAAATAAACCCCTCATTATCATAAGCATGGTATGAGTCTCATACACCTATGTAGCATGTATCATCAAGCATAACACAAAAAGAAACACAATTAATATATATCACATATATATTAAATGCATAAGTGAGATAAAGAAATTCTTAAGTGAGCTAATATTAGTTAATGTAGATTAATATATCACGTATATAATTATACATTAAACTATTAAATCAACACTTGATTTAATAATCTGGCTATATCACATACAACCGACTAATATTATTTGTATCAACTTATCGAATCAACACTTGATTCGATAACCCGGCTATATCACATATAACCGACCGATATCACATATCGCGAGAATAGAATACGGTATCTCATACACGTATTAATCTTGGTCCCGCACATATCACATATGTACTCCTACTTCGTTTTGCCTGAGCCAGGAAACCTCTGTGTAGGACTCTAAAGACTCGTCAATACGCCGGCAGTAGGTGATGATCATATCAGTCACCCACAAGCCGTCAGCGGTACTAGCTGAACATAACGACTATCCGGGTATTGAGAGATCAGAAGATCAACAAGGAAGCTTTTCTAAACTCTCGCAAAGCCTGTCAGTAACACTACCGTACAGTCCGGTCTCTTCATCTGATATGTCATATATCTAGTCTAGGGGCGGTAAACGTCAGACCCCGGTAACCGATAAGTCGTGCCGATGTGAGGCTCATAACGGGTCGAGAAACTACTGATAACACTTACCAGTAGACCTCCGTATCAGCCCTGGCCAGGTACTTTCTGTCATAGCCAATCGAGCACAGCGCAACATCAACCCCCAATACTGGGAGAGACGAACCCCCTCCTATCGCTCATTGCCTCCATGTGACTCGGGACTGCACCCAAAAGCCACCGTTTTGCACGTTCTCTTGAACGTGGTAAGGTGGAAATCAAAGCACGGTGGGAATCACACAAGACTCTATGAAGACTCGGGTCTACAGACTAACCTGTACCAATGTCACCAGAGAACTGCTATCTGACGATAGGTATAATACCATCTAGGAGTTTTCGGAGAGTCCTGTTCAGTGTACCCAGTCTCCACTGAGCACCTGTATACCATCTTTGATGTCAAACACCAATGGATGTGGGATCATTCATCGCCTATGATATGGGTCAGGAAGCGTATACGCTAGTCTACTCTGGAATATCGATGCCCTATCTCGATACACCCTCGACTAGGAATATTTAAAGGATGTACTTGTAGACTATCCTGGCCCCACTAGTATGATCTCCATCATAGTCCTTGTAGTCAAGTACACATCCTAAGGGCTTTATTAACATTTGAGAGCAAGACAGTATCGCAATACAAGTCTATATGTTAAGACAAAGAGCAACTAGATAGCATACTATCATGTCGAGTAAGAAAGTCCTCTCTATATATGTCCAAGCATCCACTATAGTATACATCATATGTACAATAATGGCCTCTAGGGCATACACATAACTAACAAGCAGTGAGCGGATCGTCGGGGATTCGTCTCTTCCAGTATTGGGGGTTGATGTCGCGTTGTGCATGGGTGCCCATCACCAGAAATCCTTGATCAAGGTAGTCAAGAATTACTAATCTAGGATCAGTAGTTTCTCAGTTTGTGTCATGCCCCGCTTCCCAAAATACGGAATACAAGGGTGACAAGGCCAACCATTCTCCTACGATCAAGGAAAAATCCTGTCGTGGTCACATTTCGGCTTCTAGCATTATATAGTAATCAGTAAAAATACAATACGGGTAAAGAGAATGCAGTCACTAAAACTATCAGATATAAAGAAATCTGCTCAAAGGAAGTAATCAAAGAGTAACTAACCAGGGATATCAATGGGGGGAAATGTAACTAGTTCACTGGTCTGGATCTTCACAGTCTTCTCGAGATTAGACGAGTCCACCTCTATCACTAAGCATGCATACTCAGGTCATCAGAGCGACGTAATAGCAATATTATAATAATAACAAAAGGCAAGAAAATGAAAGTAATAGCGGTGGAGATAATAAATGCAAGCAATCAGTATGTCACTAACTGATGCAATGTATGATCTGTGTCCCTATCGGTCTCTAAGTCGCTTTTGAAATCGAGTTGTGGAAAGGTTGATCATGTTTAACGAGGGTCTCGTATGTACCCGAGACTACGGCCCGCTGTTGCTCGGGACATAACCCTGTCAGCCGAACCGCTAGGCCTAACCTAATATATATAAGAGTCGTTGTTCGAATGATCATTCTCTAAATCACTGGCCTCGCTAAATACAACTGCCTTTCCACTTTGATTTCTCCCTTTTTATCCAGGTTTCACTATTCATGAGTATGGGCTAGTTGTGTACAAGTATGCATCAATAACACGATTTCTTTCACTGTTCACTGTATGGTTCATTGTCATGAATCACTCACTATTCAGTAGCGTACTTGACACAACCACACCGATACTGTACACGTTCGACAATGCAATATACACTGAGAATTAAGACGAATGTTCACTATTACTAGAGATTTTGTAGTCGGGTAAAACTGTGAATCATGCCGCTAAACAGTTTATATGCAGTACAAGTCGTTATGCATCTTATGAACATAGAAAATTCGTATTAAATCATACGTTCAGAATTAAGCAAAAAGATATGAAAGAGGTAATAACTAAACTCGGTCGGAAGTTCAACAAAATTGATTTCAAGTCAATCGGGTTTCGGGTTCGCAAGTTACAGTCGTTTCATTTTTAAGTGTTCGCTGCTGGAAATTTAGTTCCTGAACTGAAGGTCCATTTCGCAACACAGTTTTCACCCTATTGGGATCAAAATTAAGCAATTCTATAGTTGAAAAAAATTTAGGTTTATCAGTTAGGTTTCCAACGCACCAGACAGATCAATAATATCCATGGTGTACTGGAAGTTATACATTGTACAATAAAGGGGTATATGTTCTGTCCGTGTTGGAGACTTCTATATGTTCTGTTGATTTAAAATGTAATTTAAATAGTAAACGACAGTAAAAACAAATGAAACCAATTTCAATGATTAGCTAACAGATTTATCTTCGCTATGGTATAGGTTTACGCATCATAATATTTTCATACAGCAGGGTGAAAGTATTACAAAACGAGAATTGACAGCCAGTACTGCTCTGGACTGCAGTCCAGAGCCGCACTCCGAACCAGTTTCCGTCACCTTTTTGCATAGAAACAGATTAAAAATCTCATGGGGTTCTAGGTCATCGAGTCGTCTTCGATATGAACACTCGAACGCAACATTCTTATTTCTAACCAATTAACTGTGATTTTTACAAGTTTTAGGTATGGGAAAATTTCAGTTTTAACGGGTCTAAATAGGAAAGACCTATCACGTCATTAAAGACCGTATTTTCCAGCAAAATCATAACACAGCATTCGTTATTACTCGGGCCATCATATGTGATTAGTTTCAATTTAACGGGAGTTTTCCTTACGAGTTTTGCATCGAACACTTGCATAACACCGATTCGCACGAAAAGTATATATAGAATTTATTGGTAATTTGAATTGAAATAGGTAAAATTAGCATGAAGCAAGCATTATACTTGCCTGACGACATGTAGAAGACGGTACGGAAGCGGCAACGGCAATGGCGCGATCGCGATGTAAGTCTACGGTAGCACCCCGGCCGTCAATCCGAGGCCAAGCACGGAACAAAAACTTTTTAGGAAAACGGCGCTATCGTAGTTTTTCACCCGGATCAAACCATTAACGCTAAACTAGCTAACTACTAAGAAGTGAGAGTGGCTATACCGATCGATCCGTGTCCTTCGGTCTTTGGCCACCATCCCAAGCTCCTCGCGGCATCTCCGATCTTTGGTCTCCTCGTCGGAAGGGCACCACATCAATGAGTCTTTTTACAGGCTCCCGCTTCATCCGAAGCAACTCGAACATGAAGTTTGCTAGCCGACATGTCCAAGGTGAAGTAGAGAATGTGTGTGATAACTTTGTCTATTGACACTCTAGGATTCTCAACACATGAAATGGGTAGAGTGGAGGTAGAAGAAGAAGCCATGGATAAGGAACTTGTGAGCTCAAGAGAAGAAAAGAGAAGAAGAGCTTTTGTTATTGTGTGAGATAATGTTGTGAGTGCTAGAATATAATCCAAGAGCTCACCCCAAATATTGTGTGGCTGCCCTCTCTCTCCTCCCATCACAATCTCACACAATAATCAACCATGAAATAATGGCATGCACAAAGAATAATACCATGAGTCACTACCCTTGCACATGCCACATTTAATGCACTCCATCATTACTTTGAGCTCACAATTTCCATTTGCAAACATTAATCCAAATGTTTGCAACAATAAAAAGAGAATGGCATCTACTAAAGTAAACTCGTGACGGATCACAAGAGTACCCCTCACCTGTATATACATACCTGCATCCGCATTCCGACTGAATGCGAATGCAATGAGACTAAAGTAATCCAACAAATCTAATACTAGGATCCGCCTTAAACCAAAGCCCACTAGTATGATCCGTCCGATTATGATCCGTGCACTACTGCACGTATATATGATCGAACCCTGCCATAATATCATACGGTCTCTACAACGTTTCACCCGAAACTTGAGAAACTGTCTGTGGGGGACTCTAAAGAATCGTCAATACACTGGCTGTGGATTTAACCACCAGCACGTCAGTGGTACTAGCCGTACGTAACGGGTTACTAGGTATTGACCAAAAGGGAGGTCGATGAGCGAACTCATCCTGACACCCTACTGAGCCTGTCAGTGACAATATCCGTACAGTCCGGTCCGTTCGTCTATGAGTATCGTATGTCGGGCCTAGGAGGTTGGTAAAAGTCAGACCCCCAAAAGCGGTACAAGTCGTGTCGGAGTATAGCCCAGAACACCCTGAGATACTACTGGAATACCTACCAGTAAATCTCACTTGCCTTGGCCAAGGACTTCGTGTAATGGCTCTCCTAGACACAGCGCGATCTCACCCCCAATACCGGGAGAGACGAAACCCCTGCCGATTCGCTCACTGCCTCCATGTGGCTCGGGACTGTACCCAACTAAAACCTGTTTCCACGACTCCTTTGAGCCGTGGTAGGGTAGTAATCAAAGCACAGTAGGAGCTCACACGAGACAAATGACGATCTCAGGTCGATGAACTAACCTATACACATGTCACCAAGGAACTGCTATCTGACGTCAGGTATAATACCAACTAGCATGTTCCCGGCGAGTCCTGTCCGGTGTACTCATAACCCAATGAGCACCTGTATACGTCTTAAGTGAACCAACTGACACCAATGGCTTATGAGATCGGACACCGCCCCTCTTCGGGGTCTCGATCCGTATACACCAGTCTACTAATGGAGTGTCGATGCCCAGTCTCGAAACTCCCACGACTAAGGACCACTTTAAGGATGTGCTTATAGACTACCCAACTCTCACGTATATGATCGCCATCATACTGCTAGTAGTCAAGCAAGAATCCTAAGGGCTCTATCAACGTGCAATAGTGACCTGTAATGTCACCTAAAGCATGTACACGATGATAAAGATAAACCAGATAGCATACTGTCATCTTGAGTAAGAATGTTCTACCGGCATAGGCCCTCCCTCAATGATTGCAATCACACGCCTGCGATCCAATAATTGACTTTGAGGGCACTATATCCAACAATCCCCCACTTGCAGTCAAGGCTAATTATTGCGATGTCGCATACTCACATCCTGTGTGATACCGAACACCCAACTTCACTACTGATCAGTCTCACAAAACTTGTTTGTGAAACTATTGCGTTCGAGAAATAGCCTCAGTGAGTGGATCCACTCTGATATTTCTTTCTATGTCTCTCTTTATCTCAAGTTCGCGGAGAAAGCTATCTCCCGAAACATGCAATACCTGTCTTAGAATATGTCTGGATATCTGATGGGTCCTAGTTCACAAATGAACTCCAAATCCAAACTTCTTTAGACCGTATCGTCAACTGAACTTAATCAGTATCCTGCGCCATGCCTCCCTCAGTATCCGCTTGGACCACCTGTCCAAATTACTGCCCCTCGTCAGAGGGAAAGCTATAACTCTGACAGTCGCTCTGTCATCCAGGTCACCTTGGAAGCTTGGAATGATAACCGTCTCCCGAAGGAGGTTGTCGTCATCATATCCCTAGAACATCCACTTATGTTCTAAAACTGCTTCCGAATGTTTCTCCAGGATTGGATTAATATCAACTTATTGCATATAGTGCAAAAACAACATCTGGTGTGGTACTTGACATCTCATGATTGACTCAATTGCCTAATCATGCACATCCCTCTCCCTTTAGTCTGTAAGACACCTTTAGAGAGGGTGACCCCATCACCGGCAGGTATACTACCGTACCAGGAGTCGTCCATTCTAAAACACCTTTAGAATGCTGTCTTAGTACCCAGATTGGAAAACTATCCAAATCTAGATCTAAAACTATAGATCTAGTAACCATAATGTCTGATATACTATCCATATCCTATGTGGAGAAACCACTGTGTGACAACCAAAATATAACCGATCGTAGTATAGGAATTTCACTTCCTACTATGTGTATGTCATCTATATACCAGGACATCACACCCTACTACCTTCTTAACAGATCCATCCCCTATTCTGATGAAGTCAAAACCTATGACCGTGACATCAAAAATAGATGATCTATCTCCGCTATATCTGCTTTAGTCTATAAATAGACAAAACTACTTGTCCACTATGCTTCTGTTGCTCCCACTGACTACGACAACCCTCTAGCAGAGTCATATACATGTGCACTTCTAAAGCTAGTTTAGAACGAAGCTATACTCATCCTCCTGCCGGGTCTCACAGCCAGGAACAGCAGTAATGGCAAGTCTGGGTAAACAAGAACCTCCCTGTCACCGTCCTTGAGCATACCGAAGTACCTCTCGAGTGCCTGAGGTTGCCCACCATATCTGCGGAGTGGCTAATGGAATGTCAAACCTGATTGAATCTTTAGGTTCTTATCAAATTTCCAGTAATCGTTTGTGGTTCTGGAATCACTTCCAGTTCTACTATACTCCCACTTCTGTTTTCTGAGAGGGGTAAACATCGGGGTTTCCGGGTTCGATCGGACTTTAAACTTCGCTCAGACTTTGCCTAAAGCTCTAGCTTGGCTCTGATACCACTGTAGGGTTGCTAGGCATGCGCACAAAGGTCTACGAGGCATCAACCATGCCCGATTAAAAAATTAGCCGTGCCGAACAACCCAAAGCCGGATCTTTAAACTAAGGTTTAGGCGAAAACTAACATGTTAAACAGTTTAACACTAAGTGAAAGGGATTACAACCTTTGTAGATCCGGTCCTTCACTTCATTAGCTCCGTGTAGATGTCCCCATCGCTGCGATCGTGAACTCCGGACTCTAGAGAAGCTTCATAAGAAGAACGAACGTGCTTGCTTCGATGACTTCGAGGCCGAAGATGATCTACGTCGGGGAGACACTAACTCAAGCTATTCCTTCGCTAGGTCATGAACTTTGTGAAGAGAACACACTCTACTCCATGGAAAGTGGTAGAGGATGAAGAAGTAGGAAGTGGGCTCACTTTAGAATTGATTTTCTCACGCTTTTTCTCATGGCACCATTGGAGCTAGTAAGCTTTTCATGGAGCTTGATGAAGAAGAAGAAGAAGAAGAAGAAAGAATAATCTCATCATATGAATTATTATCCTCTCCATAATGTAACCATGGGTGAGTTAAGCTATCATGCTTAACTCATGTAGAGAATTAACCAAAGCATGAGGTTAAGGGTTGGGTTAACTAAATATCCTTAAGAATGACAAAAGAGTTGACTTTGTCAATGTTTCCACAAGCTTCATGAAAGCTTGAGAACTCTGACAAAGTCTTTCTCTTTTGTTATTCTTAAGATATAAACAAAACCCTAATCTTTATCCAAATCTTGGTATAAGTCTCATACACCCATCTTTGATGCATCATCAAGCATGACACAATCATATGTACATAAATATATATCACATATACATTTATGCACAATCAAGTGAGAAAATAAATCTTAAGTGAGCTAATACTAGTTAATGTAATGTAATATATCAAATATATAATTATACATTAAATTATTAAATCAACTCTTGATTTAATAATCCGATTATAACCGACTAATATCAATAGTAACAACTTGTCGAATCAACACTTGATCCGATAACCCGGCTATATCGCATACAACCGATCAATGTCACAGATCGCGAGAATAGAATACGGTATCTCATATCGTATCAATCTCGGTCCCGCACATATCACATATGTGCTCCTACTCCGTTTCGCTTGAGCCAGGAAGCCCCTGTGTAGGACTCTAAAGACTCGTCAATACGCCGGCAGTAGGTGATGATCATATCAAACACCCACAAGCCGCAAGCGGTCTGCTAAACGTAACGGCCACCCGGGTATTGAGCGATCAGAAGATCAACAAGCAAGCCTGTACATTCTCCTGTGAAGCCAATCAGTAACACTCCCGTACAGTCCGGTCTCGTCGTCTGATATGTCGCATATCTCGCCTAGGGGTGGTAAACGTCAGACCCCAGTAGCTTGATAAATCATGTCGATATGAGGTCTATAACAGTTCGAGAAACTACTGATAACACTTACCAGTAAATCTCAGCAACCCTGGCCAGGGATTTCCGGTTATAGCCAATCGAACACAGCACAACATCAACTCCCTATACCGGGAGAGACGAATCCCCTCCTATCGCTCATTGCCTCCATGTGATTCGGGACTGTACCCAAAAGCCACCTTTTTGCATGCCCTCTTGGACGTGGTATGATGGAAATCAAAGCACAGTGGGAATCACACAAGACTCTATGAGGATCTCGGGTCAACAGACTACTCTGTACCGGTGTCACCGGAGAACTGTCATCTAACGTGAGGTATAATACCATCTGGGAGTTCTCGGCGAGTCCGTCCAGTGTACCCAGTCTCCACTGAGCACCCGTACACCATCCTTGATGTCAAACACCGATGGATATGGGATCATCCATCGCCCATCATATGGGTCAAGATGCGTATACGCTAGTCTACTCTGGTGCGTCGATGCCCTGTCTCGATACTCCCTCGACTAGGAACAATTATAGGATGTACTCGTCGACTACCGTGGCCCCAATAGTATGATCTCGTCATAGTCCCAGTAGTCGAGTACGTATCCTAAGGGCTTTATTAACATGTAATATAGAGACAATCAGAGTACATGTTAAGATAAAGTACAACCAGATAGCGTACTATCATGTCGAGCAAGAAAGTCATCCCTATATATATCCTAGCATCCACTACAATATACATCGTATGTACAGTAATGGCCTCTAGGGCATACATATAACTAACACGGAGTTGACTAGCATATACGTTTCTCGACCCATGAGATGGGCGATGGATGATCCCATATCCATTGGTGTTTGACATCAGAGATGGTATTCGGGTGCTCAGTGGACACAGGGTACACTGGATGGACTCGCCGAGAACTCCCAGATGGTATTATACCTCACGTCAGATGGCAGTTCTCTAGTGACACTTGTGCAGGTTAGTCTGTAGACCCGAGATCGTCATAGAGTCTTGTGTGATTCCCACTGTGCTTTGATTTCCACCTTACCATGTCCAAGAGGGCATGCAAAACGGTGGTTTTTGGGTACAATCCCGAGTCACATGGAGGCAATGAGCGATAGGAGGGGTTTCGTCTCTTCCGGTATTGGGGGTTGATATTGCGCTGTGCTCGATTAGCCATAACAGGGAAGTCCCTGGCCAGGGCTGTTTTAGAGATTTACTGGTAAGTGTTACCAGTAGTTTCTCGACCCGTTATGAGCCTAACATCGGCATGACTTATCGATTATTGGGGTCTGACGTTTACCACCCCTAGACTTGATATGCGACATATCAGACGAGGAGACCGGACTGTACGGCAAGTGTTACCGTTAGGCTTTTATAGGAGTTGGAGCGGGCTTGCTTGCTGATCTTCTGATCGCTCAATACCCGGGTAGCCATTACGTCCAGCTAGTACCGCTGACGGCTTGTGGGTGCTTGATGTGATCATCACCTACTGCCGGCGTATTGACAAGTCTTTAGAGTCCTACATAGAGGTTTTACTGGCTCAGGCAAAACGAAATAGGAGCGCATATGTGATATGTGCGGGACCGAGAATAATGCATGTATGTGATACCGTATTCTATTCTCGCGACTTTTTGTATCGGTCGGTTATATGTGATATAACCGGGTTATCGAATCAAGTGTTGATTCGATAAGTCGATACATTAGATGTTAGTTGGTTATATGAGATATAACCGGATTATTAAGTCAAGTGTTGATTTAATAATTTAGTGTATAATTGTATATTTGATATACTAATTTATATTAACTAACATTTGTTCACTTAAGGATTTTTCTCACATGTGCACAACTTTAATATATATGTGATATATATTAAAATGTGTTTTCTTTTTGTATCATGGTTGTTGATACATCTTTCATGGGTGTGTAAGACATACAGCATTCTATTTATTATGGTGGGTTATAATTATTTAAGGTAATTACAAAATTAGTGGAGATTTGGAAAGAGCATGAAACTTGTAGAAGCTTGCATTACTTTGACAAAGTCCACTAATTTTGTCTTTACTTTAGATTTTTGTTAACCTAACCATTTGGATTAGCCATGGTTATGTCTCTACATGAGTTAGTATATGATACTCACTCACCCATGGTTAGCTCACTCACTTGATCATTATCCTCATCTTATTATTTGTCCATCTTCTTCCTTGAGCTCAAAAGCTCTCTATGTTTTGATTAAGTGAGAAATAAAAGTGAGATAAATAATTCTAAGGTGTACCCACTTCCTATTTTCTCATCCTCTACTAGACTGGCACTTTAGTTTAGGGTGTTTGCTTCACTAATTCTCTAGTTAGTGAAGAAGAAGCTTGAGTTCGTATTCCCTCGACGTAGATCATCTTCGGCCTCGAAGACTTCAAGCAAGACGTTCCTTTTGCCTCATGAAGCCATGCAAGAGCCCGGGAGGACCATGATCGCAGCGAAGGGACTAAAACAAGGAGCTTTTGAAGTGAAGGACCGATCTACAAAGGTTTTAATCCCTCACTCTTAGTTGTAAAGATGTTTACTTGCATGTGAAACCCTAATAATCTAGCAAAGATCCCGGCTTTGGGTTGTTCGGCACGTCTAAAATTTTATCCGAGCATGGTTGATGCCTTATAAACCCTTGTATAAGTGCCTAGGAACCCTACAGAGTTATCCAGAGTCTGGTTTTAAACATAAGCCGGACAACTCCTCGTACCTTAACATTGTTAATATATGAACTATTCTATATCCAATATAGAAACAGAGGCACTGATTTAATTAGAACCAGATTCAAATCATGCAGCCATCTCCAGTGCATGTCAACTAAATGGAGAGAGGCCAATCAGCATTACTCAACTTAGGAGTACATCCAGATATGAGTAACCTGAAAGAGAAGCAAGTTCTCATAATCATTACTATCAACTGAATACCATACAAAAGTATCTACATCATCGATCACCTTGAAGAATCCTGATGCTTGCAATACCTGGTTCTATACTTTATTCATATACCTATAACTTCTCAAAACTTAGACCTTGCATTTCTACGAAACACTTATCTAAAATTAGAGAAGTCACAAGTAAACAGAATATAGTATGAGGACCAACCCCTCTGTCCTAATGGACACTGGACAACATACAATACTTTGTATAAGTCCGTTGAGTTGAATAACTCAAACCCTGTGCGTCGTAGATTAAAAGCTGTACTATGGTTATAAAGAATTACACCGCTGTTAAATGCTACTTACCTAACCATCAACAGATATAGGTAAATGTCATGGACATAATTTCAAAAGGTTATATCTCACTTTATAAAAATAAACGTACAGATATATCAGTTTGAAATTGGTGTATAACAACGGATATTCAAAACCAAATATTTGTCGTCCGGCAATAACCCAGGTGATTTCCTCAAATATCACCAATTACAACGAATCCCGATATAATGAGGATGATCACCTAATTCCCAATAACTTACTCCCACTCATCATCTGTAAAACCATACAAATGTGAGAATCAAATCTGGTAAATACATACCTTGGAGCAAGGGCTAATTGGGAAATTAGTTTTCTTTTAACAATACACAGTGAAACTGAAACATGTAAATGTTTCGAAGGGGTATCCGGGTATTCCTAGTAATGCCTCTTCCATTATCCAGATTCATGACTGTAACCGTATATTTCTCTGCTATCTCTCCAAATCCCTTTATATGTCTTTAGTCATTACCTTCTGTACACTACCTTTAGACCAAATGGTTTTCTTCCTTCCCTACCGTTCGGCACTAGCCAATGGTTTGGAAGAAGACTATCTAATAAGCATAATGGGTGTACTCTCCTAATCCTAGGAGCACTCGCAACGCGAGAGAAGGTAAAGATAAAAGACAACTGAATAAACGTTATTCCTATTTCTCCTGAACCAGAATCCATCCCCGAACTGGAACAAGTTCCTTCGAGTTCGTATATAACCATACGATAGAATATCCAATAACTGTGGATCTTCGTAGTGATACGGGGTGTTCTGGAGAAATACCAAGGTGAAGTAGGAGTGGCGATGAAATATGTGGTTTGGTCATGAATGATAGAAGTTGCAATTTACTTTGCTCTCTTTCTAATCCCTTTATTTGTCTTAACTTATTACCTTCTGTACACCATCGTTAGGCTAATTGGTTTTCTTCATTCCCAACTGTTCGGCACCTGCCTATGGTTTGGAAGAAGACTATCCAATTAACGTAATAGGTGTACCGTCCTAATCCAAGGAACACTCGCAACCTGAGAGAAGGTAAAAGGAAAAGACAACTGAATAGTCCTATTCATTTTCTCCAGAACCGGAAACCATCCTCGAATCTGGAACAAGTTCCTTCGAGTTCGTATATAACCATACGATGGTTTTATCCAATGGAAGTGGAAGTTCGTAGTGATACGAAATGTTCCGGAGAAAAAAGGGTAAAAGTAGGAGTGGCAATGAGGTATGCAACTCAGACAATCCAAAAGCCAGTGTTTTAAGAAGGTTCGGTTAATCTTGGTCACTGAGTCATAGTCTAAGGTCGGGCCATGGTCGCTGCCAAAGAGAGAGAGAGAAAAGAAACACTCTGCGTGCACTCTAACCTAGATCAGAATGGTTATCAATTTATCTAATCAGGAAACCTCCCATTGTAACCTCAAATTCTCCTCCAAACTTGAAAGAAGAATTAGTCGGGATCACCCGAGGAGTAAACCAACTCATCAGTGGGAATCGTGATCCAACTATCATCGCATGATAACGTGATGGAATCCACTCACGCTATCATACTCCAGAAGGTATGTGCATGCCTGGCAAGTTTTAGTTTCTCTAGAAACTCCCGATGTGATTTTTACCCCAAGCGGTTTATGACCTTGACTTTGGCCAACAAATCATAACCCGCAAGTCAAGTTCTACCCGTCATTATCCTGATTGATTTAGACCCACCCGCACACACCCTTGACTTTAGCCAACAAAGTGGTACGACTGTCCTAAACCAATGCATATCCAAGCAACGGACAAGCAACACACAGCTACCGCACATGATGCCTTGACTTTGGCCAACAAACATCGCACGAATACTATGCGCTACTTATCCGAAATAACGGAGGGTTATGGCTGGTTTTTGGCGAAAAACCTTTAACGTAATGAACTTGATATCGTTGAAGGAACCAGATAGCTTTTTATAAAATATAGTGGCGAAAACCTTTGCTAAAGAGGTCACTCCCGGTGAAGGGATCTCGGCTCTTTCCCCGTAGAATGAGGTGCAGCATATTCCAACTGAATACCACGATGCAAAGCAAAAAGTAATCGACTATAGTGAAGTTATTACCCTGACGCAAACTTCTGCCCAAGGGGTCACTCCCGGTGAAGGGATCTCGGCCCTTGCCTCGTCGACTGAGGTGCTGGATATTCATAACCGAATACCACTGTGCAAAACAAAAGAGAATGTCCTTGTAATGACAGCTTTTTTGAAAATTGTTCCAACAACATCAAACAGGTTTGTTTAGCTTGCATTGATCCGAATCAATGCAGTCCCATCAATTGATCACACCAAGAAAGAACGAAAATATGATGTACGTATATGCCATCCGCATTCGCCACTGGGTCCCGTCATCACCCGTTGGGTTACTTAACTAACGACAGAGCGGGGACTGGACTAGCGCGGATGTAAAACATATACAACATCTACTAGTATATATATAGCAATATATAATAATCACTCCAGGCGTGATAAATGCAACATCACAGAAATGTAATAAGCATCACAGAACAATATAGATAATCTGGGATCCCCGGGTTTCCTTTGAGCCGCAACTGAAACCCGACGTTTTCCTGGTCGTGTAGATAGCTTGTGCAATGAAATCCTAGATCCCTACGGGCGCGGCAAGTTACCCGCCAAAACCTGAAGCGAGGCAGCCCCCTTCAACAAAGTGAATGGACCACCCAGCACTTCACGGAATCCGGTAACTTGAGCACCCCTCCTTGGGTCAACCTATACCCCCTACGAGTGCGGCGAATAGCCCGCCAATTCTAGAGTGAAGCCGCCTCCATCTCAAAGCCATGAGATGCGGGCCCGTTGCCCTCTAGAACCCGGCTATCCGTGCACTCCACAGCGGGGTAATCCTAGTACAGAAAATAAAATATGTACAACAGGTACATCGACCTCAACCTGGTCGTGCCCCAAAAGAATAATATACAAAACAGGCAGTGGCGGCAGTCCACATGTCAGACGCTCGCCCCGCAATATTAAATGTACAAATAATACCAAACTGTACTAACATTGCACCAAGCTATCCACAACGACAAATCCGCAACATCACAGCACAACACAGAATATCAACGTGAATGTCACGTTCATAAACCCTTTCAAAAGGACTATAGCAATTAGACAAGATTTACCGCTCGAATGACATTCACGGTCGCAGATATAATGTAAGTACTGTAAACTAACGTATTTAAAATTCCGATCGACAAAACTTCCCGAAGTGGGCCCCAAGTACAATTCCAGCACTCAAAATAATTTGGGCCAAAACTATATATCACAAAAATCATAATTCCATGAACTAAACCCTTAGAAAAACTTTGGGGCACTGTAGAACAAAAAGGGCCGCGGATGGGCCGCCAAATGCGACATTTCGCGGCGGTTCAGAGGTGGAATTTTGGACTTAGGCCTCCAAAATTTTTCTGTAGCATTATTTATGCCTGCATGTATTTTTAAGATGCCTAAAATAATTTTTTGAATAACTTTGAAATTCGACAGCAAGCACACTGAAATGAAAATACGATTCGGAAATTTCGATCGATCGATATTTTGAACACGTTAGAACAAGCTAGTAAAGGTTAATGGCGTGTCTCTGATACCATGTAAGTCTACGGAAACGCCCCGGCCGTCAATCCGAGGCCAAACGCGGAACAAAAACTTTTTAGGAAACCGGCGCTATCGTAGTCTTTCACCCGGATCGAACCATTAACGCTAAACTAGCTAACTACTAAGAAGTGAGAGTGGCTATACCGATCGATCCGTGTCCTTCGGTCTTTGGCCACCATCCCAAGCTCCTCGCGGCATCTCCGATCTCCGGTCTCCTCGTCGGAAGGGCACTACATCAATGAGTCTTTTTACGGGCTCCCGCTTCATCCGAAGCAACTCGAACATGAAGTTTGCTAGCCGACATATCCAAGGTGAAGTAGAGAATGTGTGTGATAACTTTGTCTATTGACACTCTAGGATTCTCAACACATGAGATGCGTAGAGTGGAGGTAGAAGAAGCCATGGATAAGGAACTTGTGAGCTCAAGAGAAGAAGAGCTTTTGTTATTGTGTGAGATAATGTTGTGAGTGCTAGAATATAATCCAAAAGCTCACCCCAAATATTGTGTGGCTGCCCTCTCTCTCCTCCCATCACAATCTCACACAATAATCAACCATGAAATGATGGCATGCACAAAGAATAATACCATGAGTCACTACCCTTGCACATGCCACATTTAATGCACTCCATCATTACTTTGAGCTCACAATTTCCATTTTCAAACATTAATCCAAATATTTGCAACAATAAAAAGAGAATGGCATCTACTAAAGTAAACTCATGACGGATCACAAGAGTACCCCTCACCTGTATATACATACCTGCATTCATATTCCGACTGAATGCGAATGCAATGAGACTAAAGTAATCCAACAAATCTAATACTAGGATCCGCCTTAAACCAAAGCCCACTAGTATGATCCATCCGATCATGATCCGTGCACTACTGCACGTATATATGATCGAACCCTGCTATAATATCATACGGTCTCTACAACGTTTCGCCCGAAACTTGAGAAACTGTCTGTGGGGGACTCTAAAGACTCGTCAATACACTGGCTGTGGATTTAACCACCAGCACGTCAGTGGTACTAGCCGTACGTAACGGGCTACCAGGTATTGACCAAAAGGGAGGTCGATGACACCCTACTGAGCCTGTCAGTGACAATATCCGTACAGTCCGGTCCGTTCGTCTATGAGTATCGTATGTCGGGCCTAGGGGGTTGGTAAAAGTCAGACCCCCAAAAGTGGTACAAGTCGTGTCGAAGTATAGCCCAGAACACTCTGAGATACTACTGGAATACCTACCAGTAAATCTCACTTGCCTTGGCTAAGGACTTCGTGTAATGGCTCTCCTAGACACAGCACGACCTCGCCCCCAATACCGGGAGAGACGAAACCCCTGCCGATTCGCTCACTGCCTCCATGTGGCTCGGGACTGTACCCAACTAAAACCTATTTGCACGACTCCTTTAAGTCGTGGTAGGGTAGTAATCAAAGCACAGTGGGAACTCACACGAGACAAATGACGATCTCAGATCGATGAACTAACCTGTACACATGTCACCAGGGAACTGCTATCTGACGTCAGGTATAATACCAACTAGCATGTTCCCAGCGAGTCATGTCCGGTGTACTCATAACCCAATGAGCACATGTATACGTCTTAGGTGAACCAACTGACACCAACGGCTTGTGAGACCGGCCACCGCCCCTCGTCGGGGTCTCGATCCGTATACACTAGTCTACTAATGGAGTGTCGATGTTGTTGGATATAGTGCCCTCAGAGTCAATTATTGGATCACAGGCATGTCATTGCAATGATTGAGGGAGAACCTATACCGGTAGGGCAGTCTTACTCAAGGTGATAGTATGCTATCTGGTTTATCTTTATCATCGTGTACATGCTTTAGGTGACATTACAGGTCACTATTGCACGTTGATAGAGCCCTTAGGATTCTTGCTTGACGGCCAGCAGTATGATGGCGATCATATACGTCGGAGCTGGGTTCTATAAGCACATCCTTAAAAGGTCCCTAGTCGTGGTAGTTTTCGAGACAGGGCATCGATACTCCGGTGTAGAATAGTGTATACAGTTGAGACCCCGACGAGGGGCGGTGGCCGGTCTCACAAGCTATTGGTGTCGGTTGGAGCACCTAAGATGTATACAGGTGCTCATTGGGTTATGAGTACACCGGACAGGACTCGCCGGGAACATGCTAGTTGGTATTATACCTGACGTCAGATAGCAGTTCCCTGGTGACATGTGTACAGGTTAGTTCATCGACCTGAGATCGTAATTTATCTTGTGTGAGTTCCCACTGTGCTTTGATTACTACCCTACCACGGCTCAAAGGAGTTGTGCAAACAGGTTTTAGTTCGGTACAGTCCCGAGCCACATGGAGGCAGTGAGCGGATCGGCAGGGGTTTCGTCTCTCCCGGTATTGGGGGTGAGATCGCACTGTGTCTAGGAGAGCTATTACACGAAGTCCTTGGCCAAGGCAGGAGATTTACTGGTAGGTATTCCAGTAGTATCTCAGGGTGTTCTTGGCTAGACTCCGACACGACTTGTACCGCTTTTGGGGGTCTGACTTTTACCGACCCCCTAGGCCCGACATGCGATGCTCATAGACGAACGGACCGGACTGTACGGATATTGTCACTGACAGGCTCAGTAGGATGTCAGGATGAGTTCACTCATCGACCTCCCTTTTGGTCAATACCTGGTAGCCAGTTACGTACGGCTAGTACCACTGACGTGCTAGTGGTTAAATCAACAGCCAAAGTATTGACGAGTCTTTAGAGTCCCCCACAGACAGTTTCTCAAGTTTCGGGCGAAACGTTGTAGAGGCCGTATGATATATGGCAGGGTTCGATCATATACGTGCAGTCGTACATGGATCATGATCGGACGGATCATACTAGTGGGCTTTGGTTTAAGCCGGATCCTAGTATTAGATTTGTTGGATTACTTTAGTCTCATCGCATTCGCATTCGGTCGGAATGCGGATGCAGGTATGTATATACAGGTGAGGGGTATACTTGTGATCCGTCACGAGTTTACTTTAGATGTTACCGTATCTTTTTGTTGTTGTAAACATTTGGGTTAATGTTTACAAATGGAAATAATGAGCTAAAAGTCATGATTGGGAGCATTAATTGTGACACATGCACAAGTGATGACTCATGGTCTCTTTCTTTGTGCATGTGTCATATTATTGATTGATTTATGAGTTGATATGATAAGAAGAGAGAGAGAGAGGGCAGCCAAGGGGAGGTTGGCTCTTGTATTATTCTTGATCTCACTCTCTCATTTTATCATTGCAACATAAGAAAGAAAAGGCTCCTCTTCTTCTTCCTCTAGCTCACCATTTCCAGCAATGGCATCATCTCCAACCTCCATCCATACACTCTCCTGTGTTGAGAATCAATGGATGCTGAGACAAAGTGGTCACACACATTCTCTACATCGCCTTGGACACGTCGGCTAGCAAACTTCGTGTCCGAGTTGCTTCGGACGAAGCGGGAGCCTGTAAAAGGATTCGAAGATGTGGTGCCCTTTCCGACGAGGAGACCGGAGATCGGAGATGCCGCGAGGAGCTTGGGTTGGTGGCCAAAGACCGAAGGACACAGATCGATCGGTATAGCTTTTCTAACCCTTCTCTAGTTAGCTAGTTATAGGTTAATGGTTCGATCCGGGATTAAAGTCTGCGATAGCGCCGGTTTCAAGTTTTTGAAATCGTTTCCACATTTTGGCCTCGGACAGACGGCCGGGGCGCTACCGTAGACTTACAGATGCCCAGTCTCGAAACTCCCACGACTAGGGACCACTTTAAGGATGTGCTTATAGACTACCCAACTCTCACGTATATGATCGCCATCATACTGCTGGTAGTCAAGCAACAAGAATCCTAAGGGCTCTATCACGTGCAATAGTGACCTGTAATGTCACCTAAAGCATATACACGATGATAAAAATAAACCAGATAGCATACTATCATCTTGAGTAAGACTGTCCTACCGGCATAGGTCCTCCCTCAATCATTGCAATCACGCGCATGCGATCCAATAATTGACTTTGAGGGCACACGCGACACACGCGCGGCACGGCAACTCGACTTGGCTCGAGGTCGAGTTCTCGGTAGCAACGGCTTGGTTTCTGGGGTCTTGACGGCGAAGGTGATGGTGGTCGTTGGCGTCAGCTCTTGGTGGCGAGGCAGCCATGGTGGCTGAGGTGGTCGCTGACGACAGAGGAGGAGCTCGGCGGGGGTGCAGTGGGTTTGAGGTGTGCAGTCGGGGATGGAGAGAAGTGGAGGAGGAAGAGGGTGAGGCTGTTGGTGTGCAGGCGAGGGTGCTCGGTGTTGAAGGAGGAGGGAGGAGGTTCGTCGGCGGGGAAAGTAAGGATGCGCCGGTGATGGGTGAGGTTGAGGAAGATGGTGGTCCTCGGCTTCGATGCGATGGGGCGATGATGGGTTGCTCGGTTGATGCAATGGGGGAAGGAGGTTGCAAAGGGGGTCGGCTTAGCAAGCTTGGTGGTCGGTGGATGATCGATGGTGGTGGTTCGCTGGTGGTGAAGAAGTAATGGAGGCAAAGGGTGGTGTTTGGTGAGACAGGCTCGGTTTTGTATGAGAGAGGGAGACGAGGTCGAGGGAGGGAGTTCGCGAGCGAGCGAGCATGAGGTCGTGGGTCGAGGAGTGGGACGTGGTCGCGACGAGGAGCGGGGACATGGGGACGAGCGGCGGGGACGTGGGAAAGAAAGAAAAGAAGTGGGAAAAGAAAGAAGGTGGGAGGAAGAGAAGCGGGTCGGGTCGGTATGGGCT
The DNA here is from genome assembly GCA_030015575.1 of Agapanthus africanus. Lineage (NCBI taxonomy): Eukaryota > Viridiplantae > Streptophyta > Magnoliopsida > Asparagales > Amaryllidaceae > Agapanthus > Agapanthus africanus. The sequence continues at coordinate 582,878,782 of CM057339.1, read as the reverse complement.
TGGGTCGGGTCGGTATGGGGTTGGGCCGGTTTGGGTATGGGCTGGGATTTTCTTTGTTTTGGGAAAAAATTCAGAATTTAAAACAATGCATCTAAATTCATACCAAAAATATAGAGAAAAATAGAAAAATATTCAAGGGGGCTTGGAAAAATATAGAAAAATTTATTTACGGAATTGGGAATTTACATCATACCCTCCTTACAAAATTTTGTCCTCGAAATTTAGAAAAGAGACAACGAAACAGCACTACACAAACAAATGTGGAAAACGTGCACGGATATCTTCCTCACGCTCCTAGGTAGATTCTCCTGGGAAACGACCGCAATGAGACACTCGGACTAACGGAATGACTTTATTTTTCAGCACTTTTTCTCTGCGGTCGATGATAGTGGTGGGCTGCTCCTCGTAAGACAGGTCAGTGCCCAAAGCTAACTCCGAATGGTCCAGAACATGGCTATCATCCCGAATATAACGTCACAACTGAGATATGTGGAAGTATTGTGCACACAGCTAGCGATGGAGGCAAGGCAAGTCGATAGGCCACCTCTCCTACTCGCTCTAGCACCTCAAAAGTCGATGAAACGGGGACTGAGTTTCCCGCGACCTCCAAACCCGATAACTCCGTAGGTAGGGGAAATCTTCAGGAATACGTAATCTCCGACCTCAAATTCTAGCGCTCTCCTGCTGGCATCCGCCCAACTCTTCTGTCGGTCCTGAGCCGTCTTAATGTGTTATCTGATCATTTGGACTTTGTCTACCGTCTGAACAATGAGTTCGGGGCCCAGTAATCTTCGTTCGCCCACGTCATCCCAACAAACAGGGGATCGACATTTACGTCCGTAAAGTGCTTCGAAAGGAGCCATCTGGATACTAGCCTGGTAACTGTTATTATAAGAAAACTCGACCAGATGTAGATGATCCTCCCAAGAAGCCTGGAAGTCCAACATGCAAGTCCTCAACATGTCCTCGAGCGTCTGAATCGTACTCTCGGATTGTTCGTCCGTCTGTGGATGATACGCTGTGATGTACTTGAGGCGGGTACCCAGACTCTCCTGTAAGCTCCTCCAAAAGTGCGAAACAAATCTGGTGTCTCAATCTGACACAATGTTGACCGAAACTCCGTGAAGTCGCACTATCTCTTGCATGTGTTTCTCCGCACGCGATTCCGTTGACTGTCCCACCCGAATGGGTATAAAGTGTGCTGCTTCCGTAAGACGGTCGACGATAACCCAAACGGCGTTGTTGCCCCCGGGGCTCCATGGTAAGGTAGTCACAAAGTCCATAGTAATGTACTCCCACTTCCACTCTCGTATCGAAGCGGTTGTAACAGTCCTGCTGTTCTCTGGTGTTCCGCCTTCACTTGCTGACATACCAGACAGCTGGATACAAACCGTGCAATCTTTCGCTTCATCCCGTTCCACCAAAAGTGTTGCTTTAGATCTCGATACATTTTCGTGCCTCCTGGATGCACAGAATAAGCTGAACTATGAGCCTCAGCCAGTACCTCTTCCCGAACATCCCCTTTGGGTACGTAGAGTCTGCTACCGAATCTCAGAGAATCGTCTCGATGTATGAGTAAGTCTGTTCTCAGCCCGGCTTCCACCCTGCTCTCTGAACTTTTGCAATCGGAGGTCATCAGGTTGCGCAGCCTTGATGCGATCTACAAGAGAAGACTGCACTATAGTTGCCAAACTGCCTGATTGCACTCGGTGTACCAACCTCTAGTTCGAGCTTCTGAAAATCCTCAATGATGCTCCTCTGCCTGGTCAACAACATGATCGCTGGCTTGCAACTGAGGGGCGCCAGGGTACGACATTTACTTTTCCCGGATGATACTGTAAGTCCAAGTCGTAGTCCACTATTAGTTCTAGCCATCGGCGTTGTCTCATATTTAGTTCTCTTTGAGTAAACACGTATTTCAGACTCTTGTGATCTGTGTACACCTCCACCTTCTCGCCTAATAGGTAATGCCTCCAGATCTTCAATGCGAAAACTACTGCGGCTAACTCCAAGTCGTGAGTAAGGGTAGTTCCTCTCGTGATTCTTCAGCTGCCTTGAGGCATAGGCAACTACTCGACCGGTTGCATCTTAACGCAACCTAAACCTTTCCCTCGAAGCATCGCTGTGTATCACCAAACCATCTGAATCGTGTGGCACTGTAAGAATAGGTGTCGTGGTCAACTTTTGTTTCAGTACCTCAAAAGCCTGAGTATATCTCATATGTCCATACGTAAGGCACTTCCTTCCAAGTCAGCTAAATTGGAGGTCGGTGATTACAAGGTTCAAGGATGAGATAAAATAATTACTTGAAATCAGGAAAGAAATATGGTAAGAAGGATCAATTTATGAATCAAGCGAGCTTAAAGGTACAATACTTCAGGAAAATTTCGATTGAACTAAAACTTTATTATTCAGAAAGTCTTGGCAGAGTACAGTTGAGAGATAAACGTGGCCTAAACTATACATCGTTTTTATTTGGCCCTAAGAAAAGAAAATAAGTCGCGTCAGTCGCGATTGTGGAAGTTCAACAAGTTGCGATACGTTCTCGCGCTAAGATGGGGGCGTCCATTCCCATAGTGTCTTGCCTGAATAACTGCTTGAGGTTCATCAGTCTCGAGTTCCTCTTCACTCGAGATTTCATCTCCCACTCCTCCTGGACTGGAGCTTCGTTTTCGGATTCCTCCCCTATAGGGTTTTCTTCAACTAAACTCTTCCTCTTCGGTGGGAGCTTCCTCATCAGAATCCTCCTCCATATGTTCTGCCTCTTCCGGGTCCTCTTCTGGATCCTCTTCCATAGGGTCTTCCTCAGGATCTCCTTTTCAGGATCCTCATCTGGATCCTCCTCTATTGCATTTTCCTGTGGATCCTCTTCTATCGGGTCCTCTTCGGGATCCTCCTCTTCAGGGTCCTCTTTTGGGTCTTCCTCTTCATCGTCCGAATCATTAATCATATTGATCTCTGGAATTGCGACATCGACTCCCTCGTCCTCGGATTCGCTGTCGTCGAAGATGACCTGTGGTCCATCGACCTCGTCATCTGAACTCACTAATATACAGTCGAAAGAAACGCATAACCGAGTGTCCTCATCAGAAGCGGTGCTGCCCCAGAGTTGGCCATGGCCTAAAAGTAAGGGTCATGATCAGATAGTAGAACACGAATGAAAGTAACGATTAATGATGCAGAATACAAGGAAAAGATAAAGTGGATAAGATTCAAAACATGAACTTGAGTGGTGATGCACAAGTGGTATATGGAAGTGAAAGCAAGGAAACAAAGTATAATTCAAGGGACCCCTAAATTGAACTGTAATCTTATTCTAAACCCAAGGCTCCGATACCAACAAAACCATGTCACGCCCCACTTCCCAAAATACGGAATACAAGGGTGACAAGGCCAGCCATGCTCCTACGATCAAGGAAAAATCCTGTCGTAGTCACATTTCGGTTTCTAGCATTATATGGTAATCAGTAAAAATATAATACGGGTAAGAGAATGCAGTCACTAAAACTATCGGATATAAAGAAATCTGCTCAAAGGAAGTAATCAAAGAGTAACTAACCAGGGATATCAATGAGGAAAAATGTAACTGGTTCACTGGTCTGGATCTTTACGGTCTTCTCGAGATCAGCGAGTCCATCTCTATCACTGAGCATGCATACTCAGGTCGTCAGAGCGACATAATAGCAATATTATAATAATAACAAAAGGTAAGAAAATGAAAGTAATGACGGTGGAGATAATAAATGCAAGCAATCAATATGTCACTAACTGAAGCAATGTACGATCTGTGTCCCTATCGGTCTCTAAGTCACTTTTGAAATCGAGTTGTGGAAAGGTTGATCATGTTTAACGAGGGTCTCGTACGTATCCGAGACTACGGCCCGCTGTTGCCCAGGACATAACCCTGTCAGCCGGACCGCTAGGCCCAACCATAATATATATAAAAGTCGTTGTTCGAATGATCATCCTCTAAATCACTGACCTCGCTAATACAATTCTCTTTCAACTTCGATTTCCCCCTTTATACCCAGTTTCACTATTTATGAGTATGGGCTAGTTGTGTACAAGTACGCATCAATAACACGAATTCTTTCACTGTTCACTGTATGGTTCATTGTCACGAATCACTCACTATTCACTGACGTACTTAACACAACCACACCGATACTGTACACGTTATATAATGCAATATACACTGAAAATTAACACAAATTTTCACTATCACTAGAGGTTTTGTAAGTCGGGTAAAACTGTGAATCATGCCGCTAAACAGTTTATATGCAGTACAAGTCGTTATGCATCTTATGAACATAGAAAATTCATATTAAATCATGCGTTAAGAATTAAGCAAAAAGATACGAAATCGGTAATAAGTAAACTCAGTCGGCAGTTCAACAAAATTGATTTCAAGTCAATCGGGTTTCGGGTTTGCAAGTTACAGTCGTTTCATTTTAAGTGTTCGCTGCTGGAAATTCAGTTCCTGAACTGAAGGTCCATTTCGCAACACAGTTTTCACCCTGTTGGGATGAAAATTAGGCGACGCTATTGAACAAAATTTAGGTTTATCAGTTAGATTTCCAACTCACCAGACGAATCGATAATATCCATGGTTTACTGGAAGTTATTCATTGTACAATAAAGGGGTATACGTTCTGTCCCTGTTGGGGACTGCTATATGTTCTGTTGATTTAAAATGTAATTTAAATAGTAAACGACAGTAAAAACGAATGAAACCACTTTCATTGATTATCTAATAGATTTATATTCGCTATGGTATAGGGTTTCGCATCATAACATTTTCATACATTAGGGTGAAAGTATTACAAAACGAGAATCGACAGCCAGTGCTGCTCTTGACTGCAGTCCAGAGCCGCACTCCGAACCAGTTTCCGTCACCTTTTTAGCATAGAAACGGATTAAAACTCTTATGGGGTTCTAGGTCGTCGAGTCAGATTCGATATGAGCCATCGAACGCAACATTCCTATTTATAACCAATTAACTGTGATTTTTACAAGTTTTAGGTACAGGGAAATTTCAGTTTTAACGGGTCTAAATGGGAAAGACCTATCACGTCATTAAAGACCGTATTTTCCAGCCAAATCATAACACAGCGTTTGTTATTACTCGGGACATCATATGTGATTAGTTTCCATTAATTTAACTGGGGTTTTCCATATGGGTTTTGCATCGAACACTTGCATTACACCGATTCGCATGAAAAGTATATATAGAATTTATTGGTAATTTGAATTGAAATAGGTAAAATTAGCATGAAGCAAGCATTATACTTGTCTGACGACGTGTCGACGACGGTACGGCAATGGCAACGGCACGATCGCGACACACGCGCGGCACGGCAACTCGACTTGGCTTGAGCTTGAGTTCTCGGCAGCGACGGCTTGGTTGTTGGGGTCTTGACGGCGAGGGTGGTGGTAGTCATTGGCGTCAGCTCTTGGTGGCGAGGCAGCCGAGGTGGCTGCGGTGGTCGCCGGAGACAGAGGAGGAGCTCGGCGGGGGTGTAGTGGCTTTGAGGTGTGCAGTCGGGGATGGAGAGAAGTAGAGGAGGAAGAGGGTGCGGCTGTTGGTGTGCAGGCGAGGGTGCTCGGTGTTGAAGGAGGAGGGAGGAGGTTCGTCAGCGGGGAAAGTAACGATGCGCCGGGGATGGGTGAGGTTGAGGAAGATGGTGGTCTCGGCTTCGATGGCGATGGGGCGATGATGGGTTGCTCGGTTGATGCAATGGGGGAAGGAGGCTGCAAAGGGGGTCGGCTTAGCAAGCTTGGTGGTCGGTGGAGGATCAATGGTGGTGGTTCGCTGGTGGTGAAGAAAGTAATGGAGGCAAAGGGTGGTGTTGGGTGGGAGAGGCTCGGTTTTGTATGAGAGAGGGAGACAAGGTCGAGGGAGGGAGTTCACGAGCGAGCGAGCGTGAGGTCGTGGGTCGAGGAGTGGGGACGTGGTCGCGACGAGGAGCGGGGACGTGGGGAACGAGCAGCGGGGACGTGGGAAAGAAAGAAAAGAAGCGGGAAAAGAAAGAAGGTAGGGAGGAAGAGAAGCGGGTCGGGTCGGTATGGGGCTTGGGTCAGGTCGGTATGGGGTTGGGCTGGTTCAGGTATGGGCTGGGATTTTCTTTGTTTTGGAAAAAAAAAATTCAGAATTTAAAAACAATGCATCTAAATTCATACCAAAAATATAGAGAAAAATAGAAAAAACATTCAAGGGGACTTGGAAAAATATGGAAAAATTTTATTTACGGAACTGGGAATTTACAGTTTGTAATGGGCTTCATACCGAAATGAAATGCCGCGTTATTAGGGGTCTGACTTTATCCACCCCCCTAGACTTGATATGCGATACTCTTAGATGAACAGACCATACTGTATGGATATTGTCACAGGATAGGCTCCGTAGGGGTCAGGATGAGTTAGCTCATCGGCCTTCCTTTTTCTCAATACCTGGGTAGCCGTTACGTACAGCTAGTGCCGCTGACATGCTTGTGGTTAAACCCACTGCCATCGTATTGACGAGACTTCAGAGTCCCACACAGAGGGTTTCCCTGCTTCGGGCAAAACAATATAGAGGCCGTATGGTTTTACGGCAGGGTTCGATCATATACGTGCACTTGTGCACGTATCATGATTCGGACGGAGAATACTAGTAGGCTTTGGTTTAAGCCGGATACTAGTATTATATTGTTGCATTATTTTCGTCTCATTGTATTCGCATTTTTTGGAATACGGATACGGGTATGTATATACGGATGAGGGGCATTCTTGTAATTTATTACAAGATTATTTCTAGAAGAATAACACCTCATTATGTTTATTAACCATTTAGGTTAAATGGTTAATTGAGGTGAGAGATGAGTGTGCTTAGCTTAATTCAAGCATGCCCAATTAGTGACTCATGTGGTGACTCATTGGATGACTCATGGGAATGACTCATAGTGTGACTCTTGAAACACTATTGAGGCATGCTTGATTTTTTATTTTGTTGTGTGAGATATTTGTTGTGGGCACTTGAGATAATTTCCTTGAGTTGATATTTCCACTCTCACACTCTCACAAGACCAAGCCATTCTTTTTCTTGAGTTGAGCTCAAGCTTCACACTCTCATCTCTAATGGCTTCTTCTTCTTCCTCCACCATAATCTTCTCATGTGTTGAGAAACTTAGGGTGTTTTGAGACAAATAAATCCCTTATTAGACTATACATCTTCTAAGCTATCAAGTTTAGCAAACTAGATACCCTAGTTACTTCGGTTTTGAAGTAGGAACTCGATTCATAGACTCTTGGGTAGATCATCTTCGATGGAGGGAGACCGGCGACCAAACTTGATCATGGTGGCCACTAGGAGCTTGGGAAGCTTGTTAAAGACCGAAGAACACGGATCATTCGGTATAACATTCCAAACTTCTTTTAGATAGCTTACTAGATTTAAGGTTAATGGTTGATCCGTATTCGGGGGTTGTGGTAGCGCCGGTTTCGTAAAAATTTTATTCCGAATTCAGCCACGGTTCGATGGCCAGGGCGCTGTCGTAACCCAACATGGTATCAGAGCTAACCTTTTAACCCTAATCTAGCTTGTTCTTACGTAATTAAAAGATCGATCGAGCAAAATTCCCGAAATCACGATTCCAATATTTCTAGTTTCTGCCGATTTTTCAAACTGTTCAAAAAATTATTTCCTGGGTCTCAAAAATTCGTGCAGGGTTTTCTAGAAGCCTACAAGAAAATTGGGCACATGATCACTTTAAACCGCTGTGGAACAGCCGCATTTGGTGCTATTTTTCAGTGGTTCTGCGGTCGTTTAGTGGCCTCTGTGCACAAATTTTCTTGTGGTGCTCTAGTGTTTGGAAATGTAGTTTCTGGGATATTTTGTTTTTGACCCAGATTTGCTTGAGTACAGGATTGCACTTGGGGCCAATTCGAAAGCTTTTGTCGATCAAAATTTTAAATGCGTGAGTTACAGTACATACATTACTATCTGCGACCGTGAATGCCATTAGAGCGGTACAACTCGTCTAATTGCTATATGCTCTTTTAGACGGGTTTGCGAACATGACATTCACGTTGATGTTCTGTGTTGTGCTGTGGTTGTGGTTGGATTGTCGTGGAGATAGCCAGGTGGTGCAATGATAGTACAATTTAGTTTCTTTTGTACATTTGATATTGTGGGGCGAGCGTCCGACATGTGGACTGTCGTCTCTGCCTGTTTGTATATTATCTGTTTGGGGCACAACCGGATTGAGGTCGATGTCACCCTTGTACTTATTTTCTTTTCTGTACTAGGATTACCCTACAGTGGGGTGCACGAATAGCCGGGTTCTAGAGGGCAACGGTCCCGTATCTCATGGATTTGAGACGGAGGGGGCCTCACTCTAGAATTGATGGGCTATTTGCCGCACTCGTAGGGGGTATAGGTTGACCCATGGAGGGGTGCTCAAGTTACCAGATTCTGTGAAGTGCTGGGTGGTCCATTCACGATGATGATTGGGGTTGCCTCGCTTCTGAGATTGGTGGGAAACTTGCAGCACTCGTAGGGGTCTAGGTTTTCATTGCACAGGCTATCCACATGACAGGGAACGTCGGGTCTCATTTGCGGATCAAGTGAAACCCGAGACTCCAGGATTATCCACCACTCTGTGTTGCTTGGCTAAGATTCTGTGATGTTGCTTATATCATGCCTGGGATGATTGTTATGTATATTTATATATATACTAGTAGATGTTGTATATGTTTTGCACCCGCGCTAGTCCAATCCCCGCTCTGTCATTAGTTAAGTAACCTAACGGGTGATGATGGGACCCAGTGGCGAATACGGGTGGCATATACGTACATCATATTTTCGTTCCTTTATCTGGTATGATATGTTTAATTGATGGGACTACGTTAATTCTAATCAATGCAAGGATAAAACAAACCTGCATGATGTTGTTGGAACCAAGTTTTTAAAAACAGACATTACGGACGTTTTCTTTTGCTTTGCATAATGGTATTCGGTTATGAATATCCAGCACCTCATTCGACGAGGCAAGAGCCGAGATCCCTTCATCGGGAGTGACCTCTTGGGAAGAAGTTTGCGTCAACGTAATAACTTTACTATAGTCGATTCTTTTGCTTTGCATCATGGTATTCAGTTTGGAATATCCCGCACCTCATTCTACGAGGAAAGAGCCGAGATCCCTTCACCGGGAGTGACCTCTTTAACAAAAGTTTGCGCCACTGTATATTTCTAAAACCACTTGGTTCCTTCAACGATATCAAGTTCATTACGTTAAAGGTTTTTCGCCAAAAATCAACCGTAGCACTCTGTCATTTCAGATTAGTATTGCTTAGTATTCATGCTACGTTTGTCGTTGCTATTCGCCGAGACGTAGTGTGCGGTAGCTCTGTAATGCTTTTCTATCGTATGGACATGTGGATTGGTTAGGACAGTCGTACGACTTTGTTGATTATTCGTCAAGGGTCGTGCGGATGGTTTAACGCAATCAAGATAATGACGGGTTAAACTTGACTAGGACCTTTTGATTTGTTGATTATTCGTCAAGGTCACTTGGGTCCTATGGATAAAAATCACATCGGGAGTTTCAAACATATAGGAAACTTGCCAGGCATGCGCATACCTTCTGGAGTGTGGTGACTTGAGTGGATTCCATCAAGTTATCATGCGATGATAGTTGGATCTCGATTCCCACTGATGAGTAGGTTTACTCCTCGGGTGATTTTAGATGATCCCGACTAATTCTTCCTTTTGGGTTTGGAGAAGAATTCAAGAAAACGGTGGGAGACATACTAATTGTTAGTGTATATGCCCTAGGATCCATTATTGTATCATACTAGCTTGTATATTACTTAATGGAAGCTTGGGATATTCACAGTTATATAACAGTCTTGCTAAATATGGTAGTATGCTACTTGGTTTTATCTATCTTAATATGTGAGTATACGTATTGATAGAGCTCTTAGGATCTTGCTCGACTACCAGCGTTGTGATGGCAGTCACACTAGTGGGGGCTGGGTAGTCTACAAGCACATCCTTTTTGAGGTCCCTAGTCATAGGATTATCGAGACAGGGCATCGATACTCCGGAGTAGGCTAGTGTGTACGCTTCTCATCCCAGTTGGGGAGATGGTCTATCCCACAGCCATCAGTACGTCGTACTGGAGATAGTATACAGGTGCTCGTTGGGTTACGGGTACACCGGACATGACTCACGGGGAACTATTGGTTGGTATTATACCCGTCGTCAGTTAACAGTTCCCAGGTGACATGAGTACAGCATAGTCTGCAGACTTGACACTGCTACTTCGCCTCGAGTGTGTCCCACTGTTCTTAGATTGCTACCCTACCACGGCTCAAAGGAGTCGTGCAAACAGGCAGCAGTTGGGTGCAGTTCCGAGCACTTGGAGGCAATGGCGGTTAGACAGGATTCGTCTCTCCCTCTATTGGGAGTTGATATCGCGCTATGTCAGAGAGCCATTATGCAAAGTCCCTAGCCAGGGCAAGCGAGATTTACTGGTAGGTTCCAGTTGTTTCTCAGGGTGTAATGGGCTACGCTCCGACACGACTTATACCGCTATTAGGGGACTGACGCTTGCCGCCCCCTAGGCCTGATATGCGATAGTCTTAGACGAACAGACCGGACTGTACGGAGATTGTCACATCAGGCTCAGTAGGAGTTCGGATGGGTTTCCTCATCAGCCTTCTTATCGACATCTACCTGGGGACCGTTACGTACAGCTAGTGCCGCTTGCGGTCTGTGGTTAAACCCACTGCCAGCGTAGTAGTCGAGTCTTTAGAGTCCCACACAGAGAGTTTCCCTACTCCAGGCGAAACGATATAGAGGTCGTATGGTTTTACGACAAGGGTTCGGACGCATACGTGTGTTTACGCACGTACGACATTCGGACAGTTTTTACTAGCCGGCTTTGGTTTAAGCCAGTTTCTAGTATCAGGTTATTAGATTTATACAGTCTAAAGTTTTTCCATGTTTTCACGGATAGGAGGGGCGTTCTCGTAATTTCGCGAGAAGCTTCTAGAAGGATGGTGACTTAAGGGTTAAGCTGGCATTTGCATTTATTATGTTAATGACTCATTTGTGTGATCCATCCATGGAGTTAATGCATCATTTATTGATCTAATGACTCATGAGATGAATCACTCATATGAATGAATGAAGCATGGTTGTTAAATGATTTAATTTATTTATTTCATAAAACATTATGCTTCATATATATTCAAATGAGTTCATTATCTCTTCTCATTCTCTTGCTCACCTTCTCTCTCCTCAAGCTCTCTCTCTTCAAACCCTAATCCTCCCCTCTCATGTGTTGAGACCAAGGATTAGAAAAGACTATTTAATCCATAACCCTTCTCTATATTACCTAGGTTGCTTAGATTAGCACTTTAAGAAACCTAGTTATCTCAAGTTAGAGGTGAAGCTTGGAGTATAGCTCTCGGGTGGATCATCTATTACATGGAGGAGGCCGAGAAGGACGTGGATAACGAAAAGAAGAAGGACACGGTTCATTAGGTATAATCACTTATCATAGTAGTTCATAACTTCTATGTTTCTTATTAGTTATAGTTTAGCAAAGATTCTCGGTTAGTCGATGTTTATGCTAAGAACAAGATCATTTTTCAATTTTCCGCCTCCCCGCAAGTCGTGGGGTGTTGCACATCGACTTACACTAATTAGATAAAGTAAATAACCAATCTAATCTAGGTTAGAGTGCACGCTGAGTGTTTCTTTTCTCTCTCTCTCTTTGGCAGCGACCTTGACCCGACCTAAACTAAAACTCATGAACCAAGTTAACCGAACCTTCTTAATACACTTTGGCTTTTGGATTGTCTGAGTCACATATATCATTGCCGCTCTTACTTTAACCCTTTGCATTGCTCCGGAACATTTCATATCACTACGAAGATCCACATTTATTGGATATGCCATCGTATAGTTACATACGAACTCAAAGAAACTTGTTTCAGATTCGAGAATGGTTTCCGGTTCTGGAGAAATTGAATAGGACTATTCAGTTGTCTTTTCTCTTTACCATCTCTCAGATTACGAGGGCTCCTGGTATTTAGGAAAGTACACCTATTGTGCTTATTGGATGGTCTTCTTCCAAACCATAGGCAGATGCCAAAGGGTAGGGAAGGAAGAAAACCAATTAGCCTAAGTGTGGTGTGCAAAAGGTAATAAGTAAAGACATATAAAGGGATTAGAAAGAGGGCAAAAGAAATTGCGACTGCTATCATTCATGACGAAGCAGTGTATATCATTGCCACTCCTGCTTCACCTTTGCATTTCTCCGAAACATTCCGTATCACTATAAAGATCCACATTTATTGGATACGCCATTGTATAGTTACATACAAACTCGAAGGAACTTGTTCTAGTTCGAGGATGGTTTTTAATTCAGGAGAAATCGAATAGGATTATTCGGGTTGCCTTTTCTTTTTACCTTCTCTCAGATTGCGAGGACCCTTAGCTTTAAGCGAGTACACCTATTACGCTTATTGGATAATCTTCTTCCAAACCTTAGGCTGGTGCCGAAAGATATGGAAGGAAGAAAACCATTTAGCCTAAAGGTGGTGTACAGAAGGTAATAAGTAAAAACATATAAAGGGATTGGAGAGATGGAAAGGAAATATACGGCTACAGTCATGAATCCGGATAGTGGAAGAGGCATTACTAGGAATACCCGGATACCCCTCTTCGAAACATTTTCATGTTTCAGTTTCACTGTGCGGTGTTTATTAAAAATTGTTTTCCCAATTAGATTCTGACTCCAGCGTATGTATTTACCAGTTTTGATTCTCACATCGGTATAGTGTTATAGATGATGAGTGGGAGCAGAATATTAGGAACTGGGTGATTATATTCTCATTATATCGGAATTCTTTGTAATTGGTGATATTTGAGTAAATCACCTGGGTTTTGCCTGACATCAAATATTTAGTTTTGAATATCCGTTGTTATGCACCAATTTCAAACTGATATATCTGTACGTTTATTTTATAAAGTGAGCTATAACTTTTTGAAATTATGTCTATGGCATTTACCTATATCAGTAGGTGATTAGGTAAGGAGCATTCAACAGCGGTGTAATTCTTCTTAACCATAGTACAGTTTTCAATCTACGACGTGTAAGTGCACGGCGGCGCCCCGGCCGTCAATCCGACGGCCAAACGCGGAAACGGTGATAAACTTTAATTTTGCGGACTTAGCAAACCGGCACCACCGCGCACTAAACCCCGGATCGTGACATTAAACTAGTCTAAGCTAACTAACAAGATAGGTTAGAGATGTACCGACTGATCCGAGTCCTCCGGTCTTCATCTCCTCTCCGATCTCCTCGCGGGATCTCCGGTCGTCGCCTCCTCGCCGGAAGGGCACCACGTCGCCTGCATCTTTTACGGGCTCCCGCCTCTATACCGAGGCAACTCGGGCGCGAAGTAGGCTACCCGACGCGTCCAAGATATGCTGTAGGAAGTGTAGTGTAGAATGCAAGTCTCACTTTGGGGTATTGGTTGCCTTTTGAAGATGGAGGAATGAAGGTATGAAAAATGGTGCTTTCATTTTTCCTTGTATCAAAAATGAGATGAATGAAAGCTACCCTCTCAAAGATGAAGATGAAGCTCTCTCATTTTCTTCTTCTCTCTTTCTTTTTTCAACCATCAATAATAATCTCTCTCAAATAGAAATGGTGGAGGAAAACAATATGAAGCAAGAGGGAGGTGAGTGTAGGAAGCATAAGTGGTGACCATATCATCAAACAAGAAAACATCAACCATGCTTTTCTCTCCATCAAAACCATACCCTTTCCAATCTCATTAATGCAAGAATGGTGCAACAAAAGAAAAGATGCTATCATATCAAAACTTATGCAATAAAGCCCCTCCACAAAATTTATTTGCACAATTGCAAATAACCCCCTCCATCGGAAAAGTCCGGCCGGGAAAGAACAAAGGAAAACCGGCCGGAACGGAATGCAAACTGGCAACTCCAGAAAACTGGTCCCGTAATAAATTACAGGAAAACCCCCATACTGTGCATACACACCCGCATCTGTATTCCGTCCGGATACAAATGCAATGAGACAAAATCTACACTGTACTATACTAGGATCCGGCTTAAACCAAAACCGGCTAGTAATATCCGTCCGATCCTGATCCGTGCAATACCGCACGTATCTGATCGAACGCTGCCATATAACCATACGGCCACTAGTACAAAATTGTCCGATCCTGATCCGTGCAATACCGCACGTATCTGATCGGACCCTGCCATATCTCCATACGGCTTCTACAGCGTTTCGCCCGAAAGCTTGAGTAACTGAAAGTGTGGTGGACTCTAAAGACTCGTCAATACTATGGCTGTGGATTTAACCACAAGCACGTCAGAGGTATAAGCCAATACGTGACGGGCCACCAGCTATTGACCAAAAGGGACGTCGATGAGCGAACTCATCCTGACACCCTACTGAGCCTGTCAGTGACAATATCCGTACAGTCTGGTCCGTTCGTCTATGAGCATCGCATGTCGGGCCTAGGGGGTTGGTAAAAGTCAGACCCCCAAAAGCGGTACAAATCGTGTCGGAGTGTAGCCCAGAACACCCTGAGATACTACTGGAATACCTACCAGTAAATCTCCTGCCTTGGCCAAGGTCTTCATGTAATGGCTCTCCTAGACACAGCGCGACCTCACCCCCAATACCGGGAGAGACGAACCCCCGAAGATCCGCTCACTGCCTCCATGTGGCTCGGGACTGTACCCAACTAAAACCTATTTGCACGACTCCTTTGAGCCGTGGTAGGGTAGTAATCAAAGTACAGTGGGAACTCACACGAGACAAATGACGATCCCCAGGTCGATGAACTAACCTGTACACATGTCACCAGGGAACTGCTATCTGACGTCAGGTATAAGACCAACTAGCATGTTCCCGGCGAGTCCTGTCCGGTGTACTCATAACCTAATGAGCACCTGTATACATCTTAGGTGAACCAACTAACACCAGTGGCTTGTGAGACCGGCCACCGCCCCTCGTCGGGGTCTCGACTGTATACACTAGTCTACTCTGGAGTATCGATGCCCTGTCTCGAAACTCCCACGACTAGGGACCTTTTAAGGATGTGCTTATAGACTCCAGCTCTCACTTATATGATTGCCCTCATACTGCTGGCAGTCAAGCAAGAATCCTCGGGGCTCTATCAACGTGCAATAGCGACATGTCAGGTCACCTAAAGCAGTACACGATGATAAAGATAAACCAGATAGCGTACTATCATCTTAAGTAAGACTGTCCTACTGGGACATGTCCTCCCCTCAATCATTGCAATCACGTGCCTGTGATCCAATAATTGACTCTGAGGGCACTATCTCCAACAATCTCCCACTTGCACTCAAGGCTAATTATTGCGATGTCGCATACTCACAGCCCGTGTGATACCGAACACCCAACTCCTCTACTTGTCAGTCTCACAAAATCCGTTTGCGAAACTATTGCGTTCGAGGAATAGCCTCAGTGAGTGGATCCGCCTAGAAGTTTCTTTCTATGTCTCTCTATATCTCAAGTTCGCGGAGAAAACCATCTCCCGAAATGAGCAATACCTGTCTTAGAGTGTCTGGATGTCTGATAGGACCGAGCTCATAAATGAACTCCAAATCCAAACTTCTTAGACTGTATCGTCAACTGAACTTAATCAGTATCCTGCGCCATGCCACCCTCAGTATTGCCTTGGACCACCTGTCCAAAATACTGCCCCTCGTCGGAAGGAAAACTAAGACTCTGACAACCTCCTTGTCGTCCATGTCACCTTGGAAGCCTGGAATGATAATTGTTTCCCGAATGGGGCTTTCGTTATCATATCCCTAGAACAGCCACTTATGTTCTAAACTGCTTCCGACTGTTTCTCCAGGATTGGATCAATGTCAACTTATTGCATCTACTGCAAGAACAACATCTGGTGTGGTACTTGACATCTCATGATTGACTCAATTGCCTAAGCAAGTGATCTGCCAATCATGCACATCCCTCTCTACTTTAGTCTATGAGACACCTTTAGAGAGGGTGACTCCATCACCTGCAGGTACACTACCATGCCAGGAGTCGTCCATTCTAAATACTCTTAGAATGCTGTCTAAGTACCCAGATTGGGAAACCACCCAAATCTAGATCTAAAACCATAGATCTAGTAACCAGTATGTCTGATATAATGTCCAAGTCCCTTGTGGAGAAACCACTGTGTGACGACCAAAGTATAACCGATCGTAGTATAGGAATGTCACTTCCTACTACCTTCTCAACAGATCCATCCCCTATTCTGATGACGTCAAACCTATAACTGTCACATCAGAAATAGATGATCTATCTCCGCTACATCTGCTTTAGTCTATAAATAGACATAAGCCTGATGTCCACCAATGCTTCCGCTGCTCCCACTGACTACGACAACCCTCTGCCAGAGTCATATAGACGTGCACTTCAAAACTAGTTTAGAACGAAGCTATACTCATCCTCCTGCCGGGTCTCGCAGCCTGGAACAACAACAATGGCAAGTGTGGGTAAACAAGAACTTCCCTGTCACCGTCCTTGAGGCTACCGGAGTACCTCTCGGGTGCCTGAAGTTACCCACCTTATCTGCGGAGTGGCCAATGGAATGTCAAATCAGATTGAATCTTTAGGTTCCTTATCAAATCTTCAGTAATCGTTTGCGGTTCTGGAATCACTTCCAGTTCTACCATACTCCCACTACTGTTTTTTTGAAAAAATCCATTTTTAATAAAACTGTGGCGAGTCTAGAACAATATTTCTACTGATCTGCCAGATGGTAGAAAATCAACCCTCGTCATAGCCTGGGTCAACCCACAAACAGCCATTACAGAAACGTGCCTTGAGTTGTCCAGTGTCTGGTTTTAATCATAAGCCGGACAACTCCCCGTACCTTAACAACATTAAGATATGAACTGTTCTACATCCAATATAGAACCAGAGGCACTGATTTAATTTAACCAGATTCAAATCATGCAGCTGTCTCCAGTGCATGTCAACTAAATGGAGAGAGGCCGATCAGCGTTACTCAACTTAGGAATGCTTCCAATTATGAGTAACCTGAAAGAGAATCAATTTCTCTTTATCATTACTGTCAACTGAATACCATACACAAGTATCTACATCTTCGATCACTTTGAAGAATCCCGATACTTGCTACTCCTGGTTCTCTACTCTATTCAAATACCTATAACTCCTCAAAACTTAGACCCTGTGTTTCTACGAAACACATGTCTAAGAACTAGAGAAGTTAAAAGTAAACAGAATATAGTATGAGGACCAACCCCTCTGTCCTAATGGACACTGGACAACATACAATACTTTGTATGAGTCCGCTGAGTCTAACAACTCCTTCACTGTGCGTCGTAGGTCGAAAACTGTACTTATGGTTAAGAAGAATTACACTGCTGTTTAATGCTCCTTACCTAACCATCCACTGATATAGGTAAATGTCATCGACATAATATCAAAAGGTATATCTCACTCTATGAAAATAGACGTACAGATATATCAATTTGAAATTGGTGCACAACAGCGGATATTCAAAACCAAATATTTGCCGACCGGCAAACAGCCCAGATGATCTCCACAAATATCACCGATTACAACGAATCCCGATATAATGAGGATAGTCACCTAATTCCCAATAACTTACTCCCACTCATCATCTGTAAAATCATACAGATGTGAGAATCATACCTGGTAAATACATACCCTGGAGTAAGTGTCTAATCGGGAAATCAGTTTTCCATTAACAGTACACAGTGAAATTGAAACATTGAAATGTTTCGTTGGGGTATCCTGGTATTCCTAGTAATGCTTCTACCATTATCCAGATTCACAACTATAACCATATAATTCTTTGTCATCTCTCCAAATCCCTTATTCTGTCTTTAGTCATTACCTTCTGTACACCCCTTTAGGCCAAATGGTTTTCTTCCTTCCCTACCGTTCGGCACCAGCCTATGGTTTGGAAGAAGACTATCCAAAAAGCATAAAGGGTGTACTGTCCTAATCCTAGGAGCACTCGCAACGCGAGAGAAGGTGAAGATAAAAGATACCTGAATGTACTTTATTCCTATTTCTCCTGAACCAGGATCCATCCCCGAACTGGAACAAGTTCCTTTCGAGTTCATATATAACCATACGATGGATTATCCAATAAAATGGGATCTTCGTAGTGATACGGAGTGTCCTGGAGAAATACAAAGGTGATTTAGGATTGGCGAAGAAATACTTGGTTTGGTCGTGAATAGCAGTCGCAATTTACTTTGCCCTCTTACTAATCCCTTCTTTGTCTTAATCTTAATACCTTCTGTACACCGTTTAGGCTAATTGATTTTCTTCATTCCCTACCGGTCGGCACCAGCCTATGGTTTGGAAGAAGACTATCCAATTTGCGTAATAGGTGTACTACTCCTAAACCAAAGAGTACTCGCAACCTGAGAGAGGGTGAAAAGAAAAGACAACTGAATAATCCTATCCGTTTTCTTCAGAACCGGAAACCATCCTCGAATTCCTTCGAGTTCGTATCTAACCATACGATGGTTTTGTCCAATGGAAGTGGACGTTCGTAGTAACACGGGGTGTCCTGGAGAAAAGGGTAAAAGTAGGAGTGGCAATGAGGTCTGCAACTCTGACAATCCAAAAGCCAGTGTTAAGTAGGTTCGGTCAACTTGGTCACTGAGTCATAGTCTTAGGGTCGGGTCAATGGTCGCTGCCAGAGAGAGAGAGAAAAGAAACACTCAGCGTGCACTCTATCCTAGATCAGAATGGTTATCACTTAATCTAATCTGGAAACCTCCCACTGTACCTCAAATTCTCCTCCAAACCTGAAAGAAGAATTAGTCGGGGTCACCCGAGGAGTAAACTAACACATCAGTGGGAATCGGGATCCAACTATCATTGCATGATAACGTGACGGAATCCGCTCACGGTATCACACTCCAGAAGGTATGCACATATCTAGCAAGTTTCAGTACTTTTGAAACTCCCGATGTGATTTCTGCCCCATGCTCTTATGACCTTGGCGTGAGGTCAAAATATCATAAGTCACATGTCAAGTTCTTCCCATCATTATCCAGGTTAATTTGAACCCACCCGTACATACCCTTGACGTAGGCCAAAATAGTAGTACGACTGTCCCAAACCAACGCATCTATCTATGCTGCAGATAAATACCCGGCAGCTACCAAACACTATGCCTTGGCGTGAGGTCAAAATACATAGCATGAATACTACCGAATATTTAACTGAAATGATGGAGGGCTACGAATGGTTTCTGGCGAAAACCTTTAACGTAATGAACTTGATATCGTTGAAGGAACGGATAGCTTTTTAGAAAATATAGTGACGAAAACCTTTACTAAAGAGGTCACTCCCGGTGAAGGGATCTCGGCTCTTTCCCCGTAGAATGAGGTGCAGGATATTCCAACTGAATACCACGATGCAAAGCAAAAGTAATCGGCTATAGTGAAGTTAATGCCCTGACGCAAACTTCTGTCCAAGGGGTCACTCCCGGTGAAGGGATCTCGGCCCTTGCCTCGTCGACTGAGGAGCAGGATATTCCAAATGAATACCACGATGCAAAACAAAAAGAACGTCCTTGCAATAACAGCTTTTTGAAAAGTGTTCCAACAACATCAGAATAGGTTTGTTTAACTTGCATTGATCCGAATCAATGCAGTCCCATCAATTAATCACACCACAAAGAACGAAAATATACTGACGTACGTATATGCCATCCGCATTCGCCACTGGGTCCCGTCATCACCCGTTAGGTTAGCTAACTAACGGCAGAGCGGGGACTGGACTAGCGCGGATGAAAAACATATACAACATCTACTAATATATATACCAATATATTATATTTCGCTCAAGGCGTGAAAAGAAATGCAACATCACAGAAATGTACAGCATCACAGAACAATACAGATATCTGGGATCCTCGGGTTTCACAGAGCCACTACTGAAACCCGACGTTCCCCTGGTCGTGTGGACAGCCTGTGCAATGAAAACCTAGACCCCTACGGGCGCGGCAAGTCACCCGCCAAAACCTGAAGCGAGGTAGCCCCCTTCAGCTCCGTGAATGGACCACCCAGCACTCCACGGAATCCGGCAACTTGGGCACCCCTCCTGGGTCAACCTGTACCCCCTACGAGTGCGGCGAATAGCCCGCCAATCCCAGAGTGAAGCCCCTTCCGTCTCAATGCCATGAGATGCGGGCTTGTTGCCTTCCAGAACCCGGCTATCCGTGCACCCCTCCGCGGGGTAATCCTAGTACAGAAAGTAAAATATACATACACCGGGTACATCGACCGCAACCAGGTCGTGCCCCAAAAGAATAATACAAACAGGCAGTGACGGCAGTCCACATGTCGGATGCTCGCCCCGCAATATCAAATGTATATAACACAACAGCACAGTACTAGCATTGCAACCAGGCTATCCCCCACGACCGATCCTTAACATCACAGCAATACATAGAACATCAACGTGAAAGTCAAAATCGCAAATCCGTCCAACCGGGCTATAGCAGTTAGACGGGATTTACCGATCGAGTGACATTCACGGTCGCAGATATAATGTAAATACTGTGAAAAATGTGTTTAAAATTTTTTTTTTTTTTTTCGATTGACCAAAAATTAACAAGTGGGCCCCCAATCAAAACTGTAGCACTCACAGAAAACCTGGGCCCAATTTTAATATTCCAAAACACCCAAAATAAGCCCAGAAGCCCACTGAAAAACTTCGAAGCAGTGAGCCCACCAACCTGCGGCGGAAGCGCGGCAACAAGGTGGTTTCTGCCGCCCTTCCGCGCTCTTGTTGAGGGGTCACTGTCTCGAATTTTCTCAGAGTTCTTAGAACTCCCTGCACATCAATCTGAGACCACCTGAAAAATTTTTAGACACCAAAAAATCTTAACAGAAAACTGATGTGAACTCAAATTGGGTTTTCGGAATTTTGGTCGATCGGAACTGAAAAACACATCAAACGAAGCTAGACGAAGTTAATGGCGAGGCTCTGATACCACTGTAAGTGCACGGCGGCGCCCCGGCCGTCAATCCGACGGCCAAACGCGGAAACGGTGATAAACTTTAATTTTGCGGACTTAGCAAACCGGCACCACCGCGCACTAAACCCCGGATCGTGCCATTAAACTAGTCTAAGCTAACTAACAAGATAGGTTAGAGATGTACCGACTGATCCGAGTCCTCCGGTCTTCATCTCCTCTCCGATCTCCTCGCGGGATCTCCGGTCGTCGCCTCCTCGCCGGAAGGGCACCACGTCGCCTGCATCTTTTACGGGCTCCCGCCTCTATACCGAGGCAACTCGGGCGCGAAGTAGGCTACCCGACGCGTCCAAGATATGCTGTAGGAAGTGTAGTGTAGAATGCAAGTCTCACTTTGGGGTATTGGTTGCCTTTTGAAGATGGAGGAATGAAGGTATGAAAAATGGTGCTTTCATTTTTCCTTGTATCAAAAATGAGATGAATGAAAGCTACTCTCTCAAAGATGAAGATGAAGCTCTCTCATTTTCTTCTTCTCTCTTTCTTTTTTCAACCATCAATAATAATCTCTCTCAAATAGAAATGGTGGAGGAAAACAATATGAAGCAAGAGGGAGGTGAGTGTAGGAAGCATAAGTGGTGACCATATCATCAAACAAGAAAACATCAACCATGCTTTTCTCTCCATCAAAACCATACCCTTTCCAATCTCATTAATGCAAGAATGGTGCAACAAAAGAAAAGATGCTATCATATCAAAACTTATGCAATAAAGCCCCTCCACAAAATTTATTTGCACAATTGCAAATAACCCCCTCCATCGGAAAAGTCCGGCCGGGAAAGAACAAAGGAAAACCGGCCGGAACGGAATGCAAACTGGCAACTCCAGAAAACTGGTCCCGTAATAAATTACAGGAAAACCCCCATACTGTGCATACACACCCGCATCTGTATTCCGTCCGGATACAAATGCAATGAGACAAAATCTACACTGTACTATACTAGGATCCGGTTTAAACCAAAACCGGCTAGTAATATCCGTCCGATCCTGATCCGTGCAATACCGCACGTATCTGATCGAACGCTGCCATATAACCATACGGCCACTAGTACAAAATTGTCCGATCCTGATCCGTGCAATACCGCACGTATCTGATCGGACCCTGTCATATCTCCATACGGCTTCTACAGCGTTTCGCCCGAAAGCTTGAGTAACTGAAAGTGTGGTGGACTCTAAAGACTCGTCAATACTATGGCTGTGGATTTAACCACAAGCACGTCAGAGGTATAAGCCAATACGTGACGGGCCACCAGCTATTGACCAAAAGGGACGTCGATGAGCGAACTCATCCTGACACCCTACTGAGCCTGTCAGTGACAATATCCGTACAGTCCGGTCCGTTCGTCTATGAGCATCGCATGTCGGGCCTAGGGGGTTGGTAAAAGTCAGACCCCCAAAAGCGGTACAAATCGTGTCGGAGTGTAGCCCAGAACACCCTGAGATACTACTGGAATACCTACCAGTAAATCTCATGCCTTGGCCAAGGTCTTCGTGTAATGGCTCTCCTAGACACAGCGCGACCTCACCCCCAATACCGGGAGAGACGAACCCCCGAAGATCCGCTCACTGCCTCCATGTGGCTCGGGACTGTACCCAACTAAAACCTGTTTGCACGACTCCTTTGAGCCGTGGTAGGGTAGTAATCAAAGTACAGTGGGAACTCACACGAGACAAATGATGATCCCCAGGTCGATGAACTAACCTGTACACATGTCACCAGGGAACTGCTATCTGACGTCAGGTATAAGACCAACTAGCATGTTCCCGGCGAGTCCTGTCCGGTGTACTCATAACCTAATGAGCACCTGTATACATCTTAGGTGAACCAACTAACACCAGTGGCTTGTGAGACCGGCCACCGCCCCTCGTCGGGGTCTCGACTGTATATACTAGTCTACTCTGGAGTATCGATGCCCTGTCTCGAAACTCCCACGACTAGGGACCTTTTAAGGATGTGCTTATAGACTCCAGCTCTCACTTATATGATCGCCCTCATACTGCTGGCAGTCAAGCAAGAATCCTCGGGGCTCTATCAACGTGCAATAGCGACATGTCAGGTCACCTAAAGCAGTACACGATGATAAAGATAAACCAGATAGCGTACTATCATCTTGAGTAAGACTGTCCTACTGGGACATGTCCTCCCCTCAATCATTGCAATCACGTGCCTGTGATCCAATAATTGACTCTGAGGGCACTATCTCCAACACGACGCACAGAGTTTGAGTTATTCAAGTCAGAAGACTTATACAAAATATTATATGTTGTCCAGTGTCCATTAGGACAAAGGAGATGGTACTCGTACTATATTCTGTTTACTTGTGACTTCTCCAATTTTAGACAAATTTTTCGTTGAAATACAATGTCTAGATTTTCAGAAATTAAAGGTATAAGAATAAAGTAGAAAATCATATTTTGCAAAGTATCATGATTCTTCAAGGTGATCGAAGATGTAGACACTTGTGCTAGGTATCCCGTTGATAGTAATGGTTTTGAGAACTTACTTCTCTTTCATGTTACTCATTTGTGGATGCACTCCTAGTTGAGTAATGCTGATTGGCCTCCTTCCATTTGGTTGCTATGCACTGAAAACAGCTGCATAATTTTTAAATCTGGTTCTAATTAAATCAGTGCCCTTGTTTCTATAGTGGATATAGAATGGATCGTACCTTAACGATGTTTATGTATATGGAGTTGTCCGGCTTATGCTTAAAACCAGAATCCGGATAAACTCAAGGCACGTTTCAATAATGGCAGTTTGTGGGTTATCCCGGGCTTTAACGATGGTTAACTTTCTACCATCTGGAAGATCAACAGTTATATTTTTCTTGACTCGCCACCAGTTTTAGTAAAA
Source organism: Agapanthus africanus (assembly GCA_030015575.1). Taxonomy (NCBI): domain Eukaryota; kingdom Viridiplantae; phylum Streptophyta; class Magnoliopsida; order Asparagales; family Amaryllidaceae; genus Agapanthus; species Agapanthus africanus. The sequence continues at coordinate 582,854,805 of CM057339.1, read as the reverse complement.
TGGATTCTTTTCAGAAAACATTAGTGGGAGTATGGTAAAATTGGAAGTGATTCCAGAACCATAAATAATTACTGAAAATTTAGTAGGACCTAAAGATTCAATTGGATTCGACATTCTATTTTCCACTCCGCAGATTTGGTGGGTAACCTCAGACACCCGAGAGGTACTTCGGTCTTCTCAAAGACGGTGACGGGGAGGTTCTTGTTTACCCAAACTTGTCACTACTATTGTTTTAGACTATGAGATCCGGCATGAGGATGAGTATAGCATCGTTCTAAATTGTCTTTAAAAGTGCACGTCTATATGACTATACCAGAGGGTTGTTGTAGTCAGTGGGAGCGGCGGAAGCATAGTGGTCAAGTTGCTTATGTCTATTTATAGACTAAAGCAAGTATAGCGGAGATAGATCATCTATTTTTGATGTGGCATTCATAGAGTTTGACTTCATCAGAATAAGAGATGGATCTGGTAAGAAGGTAGTAGGGTGTGATGTCCTGATATTTGGATGACATGCACTTGATAGGAAAAGATCTTCCTATACCACGAACGGTTACACTGTGGTTGTCACAAAGTGTTTCTCCACATAGGATCTACATAAAATATCAGGATTCTGGTCACTAGATCTATAGTTTTAGATCTAAATTTAGGAAGTGTCCCAATCTGGGTACTTTGACATTATTCTAAACGTGTTTTAGAATGGTTGACTCCTGGCATGGTGGTGTACCTGCAGGTGATGGAGTCACCCTTTCTAAAGGATATCTTACAGACTAAAAGGGAGAGGGATTTGCATGATTGGCATATCACTTGCTTAGACAATTGAGTCAATCATGTGATGTCAAGTACCACACCAGATATTGTTTTTGCACTAGTTGCAATAAGTTTATATATTAATCCAATCCTGGAGAAACGGAGGGAAGCAGTTCTGAATATAAGTAGATGTTCTTGGTAATTGGTAACGACAACCTTCTTCAGGAGGCGGTTATCGGTTAAGGCTTCCAAGGTGACCTGGATGTTAGAGAGACTGTCTGAGTTATAGTTTTCCCTCTTATTGAGGGGCAACATGTTGGACAGGTAGTCCAAGCGGATACTGAGGGGGAATGGCGCTGGATACTGATTAAATTCAGTGGACGATACAGTCTAAGACTCATCAATACGTTGGCAGTGGGTTTAAGCCGTATGGTTTTATGGTAGGGTTCGATCATATACGTGCACTTGTGCACGTATCATGATTCGGACCGATAATACTAGCGGGCTTTGGTTTAAGCCGGATCCTAGTATTATATTGTTGGATTATTTTTGTCTCATTGTATTCGTATTTTTCAGAATACAGATACGGGTATGTATATACGGATGAAGGGCATTCTTGTAATTTATTACAAGATTGTTTCTAGAAGAATAACACATCATTATATTTATTAACCATTTAGGTTAAATGGTTAATTGAGGTGAGAGATGAGTGTGCTTAGCTTAATTCAATCATGCCCAATTAGTAACTCATGTGGTGACTCATGGGGATGACTCATGGTGATGACTCATTGTGTGACTTTTGAAACACTATTGAGGCATGCTTGATTTTTTGTTTTGTTGTGTGAGATATTTATTGTGGGCACTTGAGATATTTTCCTAGAGTTGATATTTCCACTCTCACACTCTCACAAGACCAAGCCATTCTCTTTCTTGAGTTGAGCTCAGGCTTCACACTCTCATCTCTAATGGCTTCTTCTTCTTCCTCCACCCTAACCCTCTCATGTGTTGAGAAACCTAGGATGTTTGAGATAAATAAATCCCTCATTAGACTCTATATCTTCTAGGCTATCAAGTTTAGCAAACTAGATACCTAGTTACTTCGGTTTTGAAGTAGGAGCTCGATTCATAGACTCTCGGGTGGATCATCCTTCGATAGAGGGAGACCGGTGGCCAAACTTGATCATGGTGGCCACTAGGAGCTTGAGAAGCTTGTTAAAGACCAAAGGACACGGATCATTCGATATAACATTCCAAACTTCTTTTAGATAGCTTACTAGATTTAGGGTTAATGGTCGATCCGTATTCGGGGGTTGTGGTAGCGCCGGTTTCGTAAAAATTTTGTTCCGCATTCGGCCACCGGTTCAATGGCCAGGGTGCTGCCGTAACCCAACAGTGGGAGTATCGAGACTGTGCATCGATATTCCAGAGTAGACTGGTGTATATGTTTCTAGACCCCGACGAGGGGCGATGGTTGGTCCCACGGCCATTGGTCTTTCTCACCTAAGATCGTATACAGGTGCTCATTAGGGGTGAGTACACTAGACGGTCTAGCCGGGAACATACTAGATGGCATTATACCTATTGTCAGATAGCGGTTCTCAGGTGACATGAGTACAGGTTAGTCCTTCCACCTAAGATCGTCATTTGTCTCGTGTGAGTTCCTACTGTGGTTTGATTACTACCCTACTATGGCTTAAGAGGAGTCGCGCAAACAGATTTTAGTTGGGTACAATCCCGAGCCACATGGAGGCTATGAGCGGATCGTCGAGAATTCGTCTCTCCCGGTATTGGGGGTTGAGCGCTGTGCACGGGTGGCCATCACCAGAAATCCTTGGTCAAGGTGGATGAGAATTACTGATTTGGATCAGTAATTTCTCAGTGGGTGATGAGCTTCACACCGACACGAAAATCGCATTATTAGGGGTCTGATTTTATCCACCCCCTTAGACAAGATATGCGATACTCTTAGGACGAAGAGACCGGATTGTATGGAGATTGTCACAGATAGGCTCAGTAGAGATCCGGATGAGTTTGCTCGTCAGCCTTCCTTTTCGACAGGTACTTGGGTAGCCATTACGTATAGCTAGTGCGCTGACGTGCTTGTAGTTATGGATTTATCCAGTAACTTACTGCCGGCATACTGTCGAGTCTTTAGAGTCCCACACAGAGGGTTTTTATGGTTCAGGCGAAATGATGTAGTAGTTGTATTTTGATACGTGCAAGGTTCCGATCGAATGATTGTACTAGTTTCCTAGACATTCGATCGGCACGGTTGATAATACTAGCCGGCTTAGGATTGAGCCGGATTATTAAATCAGGTATTGATTTAATAATTTACGTATATATATTTTGATATGTATATTCTAGTATTATGTTCTATTGTGTTATTCTATCTCTTTTGGTATTTGTATTTTGATATGAATACGGGTATGTATATACAGTTGAGTGTATTCCGTATTTATACGAAAAACATTCTAGAAGGTGGACACCTCATTTTGGTTTATCCATTTATTAATTTAAATGTGAGGTGTAAAGGCAGTGAAGAGAGAATGGTGAGAACCATGCTTCAATAGCGTTGACAAATGAATTGAAAATTCATTTGTGCAGACTATTCAAGTACGGTTGCTTTATTTATTTGAAAAATGGTTTTTATAAAACCATGCTCCATATCATACTCTCATTTGGATGTTGGATGAACACTAGGTTGTTTTTTGATAAAAATATTCTCACCATTTGCCTCATCTCACCTTACTAGCCTTTCTTGAGCTCCTCCTCTTCTTTCATGATCTTCTACCCTACCATCTCATGTGTGGATGAGAGATAGAAATACATTAAGAACAACTCACTACATCCCTAAACACTCTAGATTAGCAATCTAGAGTCTCTAGTTGCTCCACTAGATTTTTAGTGTGGAGCTTGAGCCATGAACCACATCTCTCGGGTGGATCATCTTCGACGGAGGAAGACCGGTGGTCAAGATCGATCAAGGAGACCTCAAGGAGTTAAGGAAGAGGGTAGAAGACCGAAGGACACAGATCTTTTGGTAAAACAACTCTATCACAGTAGGTAACATCTTTGTAGCTTGCTAGTTTAATATTTGGTTTCGATTCTAGATAGTTGTTTTTAACGCCAAGTTTTTAAACACCAAAATTTTTCGTTCCGCAACGGCCGCGGTCGACGGCCAAGGCGCTAAGAACCCCAACAATATCTTATGAATAGATTTAGCATTTGAAATTCTTAAGTTCGGGAATAATCGAACAACTGCTGAACATGAGCGACATGATTTATGTCTTTTTCTAAGACGGTTGCCATTGATAGTTCCTTTAATTTGCAGTGGCGTCTAACCTGAATAGGTAAGCACTCATTTTCTATGGCTTCCTGGGGTTCAAGAGAAATGATATCGCTTAAACCTATATTAATTTAGGGTTCTTAAAAATTTATTCTTGTTGTTTACATTGTATTTACATTGTTTGCATTTCTCGAGGGTTTTTTTATGAAAATGTTATAATATTGTTTTAAAAATAAAGCTCGAGGATGATTTCTAATATTAAGAGTTTTTATAAAAATGTATTTTAGTTTCAATGGTATTTTAATGATAAAACCTGGCTTTTAAAAATTTATGGTATTTGTATGAAAACTATACTTTTGGAAACATAGTGGTATTTTTGTGTAATTTTAATTTTTTTCATTTTAATAATATATCTTTTTTCATAATTAGTTTTCATAGAAAAGTACGGATTTAGGATTTATGAAAATTTTCAAATGCTTTAATTTGTTAAAAAGTCGTATTCTTTAAAAACTATATTTTTATTTCTTTTCGAGACCGAATTCTCGGTGAGAAGTTCTGTATCTCGCTCTACTATCCTAAAGACGTGCGATAATCCGCACTATCCACAAACGGATCCCCTAACGAGAGTTGTAGAGGAGTAATTGCAAAAAGGTTTAAAAATAGCGATAAAAGCATTTTATAAAAATAATGGTATTTTAATGTAAATTGTATTCTTCAAATTAAACATGTATCAAAACATCATGTTATGAAACCATAGTGTATGTGATTGGGTAGGTCGTTACCCCATGAATTTTCTATAGGTATATATTTCTAGGTTTCGATAAAAAGGTTACTTTTAAAGTTCATGGTATTTATATGAAAAAGTTCGATATATGTTTATTTCGCATGAAATTGTGAACACATTAAAAGTCATTAAGATGAATAATCTTTTCAAGTGATGTTAGAAGTATTAGCGTGAATTATGTAACATACCAAGGGAGATAAAAATGTTTAAAAGAAAATTTTAAAAGTTAACTCCATTTATGTCGATATGGTTTTAGAAAGCGGTTTGCGTCGGAAAAAAAGAGAGAAAGAGAGGCTTACAGGTTTTGGAGCATTGAGAAGGGAGGAAAAAAAGATAGGGAGCCTTCGTGGATCTTGATAGCGTCGAGAAAGGCTCCGGTCTTCACAAACGAATTTAATTCAAACTAACTCTACCTGACTAGTCTTGATCCTTTCTTGAACTTGTTAGTCATATGTATGCTCTAGAGGCCATTATTATACATGATTGTATATTATAGTGGATGCTTGGACATATATATATAGAGAGAGGACTTTCTTGCTTGGCATAATAGTATGCTATCTGGTTACTCTTTATCTTAACATGTACACTTGTATTATTATACTGTCTCTCCGATACATGTTGATAAAGCCCTTAGGATATGTACTTGACTACCTATGATACAGATCATACTAGTGGGGCCAAGGTAGTCCACAAGTACATCCTTTAATTATTCCTAATCGAGAGAGTATCGAGACAGGGCATCGATATTCTAGAGTAGACTAATGTGTACGTTTCTTGACCCTATATGGATCGATGGTTGATCCATAGCCATTGGTGTTTGACATCAGAGATTGTACACAGGTGCTCATTAGAGAATGGGTACACCGAACAGGATTCGCTGAGAACTCCTAGATGGTACTATACCTATCGTCAGATAGCAGTTCTTTGGTGACATTGGTACAGATTAGTTTGTAAACCCGAGATCGTCATAGAGTCTTATGTGGTTCCCACTGTGCTTTGGTTTCCTCCTTACCACGGCTCAAAGAAGTCGTGCAAACAGGTGGATTTTGGGTACAGCCCCAAGTCACATGGAGTCAATGAGCGATATAAGGGGTTTTGTCTCTCCCGGTATTGGGAGTTAATGTTGCGCTATGCTCGATTGGCTGTAACAGCAAGTCCCTGGCCAAGGCTAATGAGATTTACTGGTAAATGTTATCAGTAGTTTCTCGAACCGTTATAGACCATACATCGGTATCACTTATCAAGTTACTGGGGTCTGACATTTCCACCCCCAGACTCGATATGCGACATATTAGACGAAGAGACCGGACTGTATGGTAGTGTTACTTATAAGCTTCATGGGAGTTTGGACAAGCTTTCTTATTGATCTTCTATTCGCTCAATACTTGGGTAGCCGTTACGTCCAACTAGTACCGCTGACGGCTTGTGGGTTACTGATGTGATCATTACCTACTGTAAGCGTATTGACGAGTCTTTAGAGTCCCACACAGATGTTTCCTAGCTCAAGCGAAACGAAGTAGGACACATATGCGATATGTGCAGGACCTTGATTAAATACGTGTATGTGATACCGTAATCTAATCTCGTGATATATAATATCGGTCGGTTATATATGATATAACCAGGTTATTGAATCAAGTGTTGATTCGATAAATTGATATACATATAAATGATATTAGTCGGTTATATATGATATAGCCGGATTATTGAATCAAACGTTGATTTAATAATTTGATATATAATTATATATTTGATATATTAATATATATTAACTAATATCAGCACACTAAAGAATTTCTTCTCTTGATGTGTGTGTGTATTAAATATACTATTGTGTCATGCTAGATGATACAATGGACATGGGTATATGACCCACACCAAGCCAAGGATAATGTTGGGTTTTATTATTTAAAGTAAATCCAAAATTAAGTGGAAAATGAGTATGGCTTGGATGCTTGTAGAAGCATGCAGAAGCCATGACTCATTCCACTGATTTTGTTTTACTTGAGATATTCTATAACCTAACCATTATCCTTAGCCCATGGTTAAGTCTCTACATATACTTTTGAGATATTTTCCTCACCCTAGTTCTACATAAGTTTCATCTTCTTCATCCTCTTAAAAATTCTAGAGTGAAAAAGATAAAGAGAAAAAGAATTCTAAAATGAGCAAAATTTCTACTTCATCAATCTATATCAAACTAGCCCTTTAGTATAGCTTGTTTCCTTCACTAATTTCTTAATCAGTGAAGAGGTAGCTTGAGTTAGAGATTCTTTAAGGTGGATTATCTTCGACCTCGAAGATCCTTAAGCAAGCTCGTTCCTTTCGCCAAGTGGAGCCCACGAAGAGTTCTAGGGACTACTACTTGGAGTTTTAGAAGTGAAGGACCTTATTTTTCACTTAGTGTAAAGTTTGTTTACCAGCTTATAAACCCTAATTCTCAAGTTCGATTCTAAAATGGTATGCATTAGCACACTATATTTTTAAAATTGTATACTCGATGTTTCTTAAAATCTAGTAGCGGTGCTAAAGCATGCCTTCAGAACTTAGGAATTTAGAGAATTTTGCTACATTTCCGGAATGAGGGAAATCCAGGGAATGGGATGGCATTTATAGGGTAAAAAATTTAGAGTATGAGAATTAAAAAGAATTAAAACAATGTTAATGAGATAGATGGAAGGGTGGCACTTCTCTGGTTAAATTCAGAAAAATCAAACAATAAAATAGAGTAGAGGGAAGTCAAAGGGACACACGAGCAAAGAATGGAGGATTTTGGGGCATCTCAACCGTCGGCGGTGGCCCAGAGGCAAGTTTGGACGGTCGGATCTTGGCCCAGTGTCTCAAGACTTGTGCCATGTGCTTTAATCGGTCTTAACTTCTTATTTATCCTGTTTGATTTCTCTGAAAATGCATGTTATGACACTATAGCAGAGAGTCTTAACCAATGAGCTACAAATTATTTCTTGTTTTTTCTGAACAACATTAATTTATAACTCCTAATCAGGCTGAAATACCCTTTCTATGTATTTAACAAGTTATATTTGTACATGGGTTTCAGAGTCGTTACACGTTCCTTCGGTCACTTGTTGTCACGACCCGAAAGAGCACGTGACTGGCCCTTGAACCATATGAAGCCTATAGGACTCCATCTGATCCAAGTAAGCCAAAAGCCCAGAAATCTAAAACCATTTTTGAGAATAAGTAAAGAAAACTGGTTTAAAGAAGTGAAGAAATACAGGTTTGAAATCAAGGTTTTTAAATAACTAAGCCGAAGGTACGTTTTGAAAACAATAAAGTCTTTTCTAAAAATTTCGGCAGAGTTTCTTTTTGAAAAACTGGCCCCGAATGGGGTACAACAAGTATAGCAATATGTATGCAATGATAATGGCATCCCCAAGCGGGAGCTAGCTCTTCGTCAATCGACGGTCACAACCACATATGCAACAATAATATACAACGCCAAGTGGCGAGGATCAAATCCAAAGAAAACTCAAAAGCAATAAGAAAACCGCAATACTACTAAGCGCGACTCTAAGGTCTAAATAATAGACAAGTTTTGGTTGATGGAAATTCTAGATACAATGGAATAAATAAATACAATGGTGGTTCTTGATGCGAAAGAATCCACCTACCAAAGCAAATCACCCGCAAGAAGGAAGTGTGCCAGAAATGCCGCAATAGAACCTGTACGGCAGAACCTGCAAGAACTGTGGCACAACGGGGGTGAGTTGCCAACTCGTGAATAGAAACATCTACAAGCAGAAACCGAATGCAAGACATAACCTAAGTCAACAATCAGTAATATAATCCACAAGAGTACATCTGAGTGTGATAAGGTGGCAAGGTAACATCTAATCATGTATGTAGTGCCAGGTACTCGGGTAATAACATGTCATCAATGTAAGGTATGTCTGCATGCAGTAATTATGATGAAATATCAATGATATCAATACACATATATTAGCGTCCCATACCACTAATATTGGTGTAAGGGTATATATAACAGCGCCCTCATACCCTGTTATATATACAAATGAAGTATGATAAGTGTAAATCCAGTCTGTATATATGTGGAACCCGTCCACCCGTCACCCACTGACGATAAGCATCATGTATGCAATATGAGGATATAAACAAGCATGGAAAAAAACATCAAGTAACCCGTGCCTCGCATCGACACGTAAATCCTCCTGTATCGGGCATCCGTCATTCCGGGTCAGCCCTCTCTCAAAGTATATATCGGGAATCCGTCAGTCCGGGTCATCCCTCTCTCAGTACATCGGGCATCCGTCATTCCGGGTCAGCCCTCTCTCAGAGTATATATCGGGAATCCGTCAGTCCGGGTCATCCCTCTCTCAGTACATCGGGCATCCGTCATTCCGGGTCAGCCCTATATCAATCCATCGGGCATCCGTCATTCCGGGTCAGCCCTCTCTCAGTACATCCTCTAGCACCGAGAAAACACGGGGCGACGCCCCAAATATCATATCAAGGGAACCGGGTTTTTCATAAACGAGCATCTTTTCTTAAATAATCCCACGGTCCTCAAAATCAGAAATCACATGAAAATCCACATCAAGAAGTAAATCCAATACGATGTGCTATGCAATCCATCCATGATGTATGCGACATGTAAAGAAAAGTAATCATATCGGAAATCATGCAACATGGAATAGTAATGTGCATATGTCGAGAGAAACTGCTCCTTTAGAATGAATCATCTATGTTTGTGTACAGATATAAGTGTACAATATGCCAAGCAAGAATCATATCATGAATGCAACAATACTACAGTGTAGTGGCATGGCAATTATCGATGATGAAGTGTGTGAGCCGGCAATTAGTGTATGTGGAACATACGCATCATCGATAATGGTGCTGGTGTCCTAACAGCATGAGAATAATATAGCAATGAACATGTGCCAGCAATGCGAAGAGCATGAAGATGCGGAAATCTAGTAGTCAACACCACAGAGAAGTATCTACTATGCAACTACATCTAAGTATCAGGTCAATCAGGAGGGGTAGGTGTGGAAACCACCTAAATCTGAGTCAGTATATATATAAAGATATATAGTCGGTGATCTCGCCTCAATGTCATATCGTAAGATATCCTCGAGTTATGAGTGCGGATCTATCATCAATATTGGCTCGTACGGTAAATCATCGTACGGCATCCCCAAAAGCTGGGTAGGGGTCAACATCTCACTGTCTCATCACATAACAGATATCACCATCATCAGATCATATAGTCTGGAGTACTACTCTATGTCTAGTACAAAACGGTAACATCAGTAAGAATGCATGCGGGGGTAAACACATATCCCAAGCCCGCAAGAATCACAAGTCATATCCCACATATGAATCGTATCAAATCACCGATCCCAGGGCACCAAGCCCACATCATCGACTCATCTCCAAGTCATCACATATCGTCAATCACAGTGCAAGTACAAGTGATAAGCAAGGGTGTGTGTATAGGTGTAATTCTATCCTAGGGTTCGCGACTATGAACTACACTAGTCACTTCTAACCCTATACTATCCATAACACACCTAATATCACAATTAAACTACATAGTAATCTATCTACGAACTGCGGGGGTGCTATACGCCATCCACCCGACTTCCCCCTGTAGATATAATCTACTCACCTTGCATCATCATTTGCGGACATCACCACGTATTTGCTTGTCGTCCCGAAGTCTTCATGGGTACCTACACATCAAATATCGTATATGCGCATTAAACCAAATCCAAGCTAAAACGGCGCATGAAATCCAAAACGATACGATAAGGGGGCCTATAGGTGAGAACCTATGGCACGCTTTCAAAACCATCAATAAACCCTTTATATCGTCGTATAAACGACAATTAGTCGAGGCAAAACACATTCCACCATTTCAGAAATGAAAATACGGAATACGGAAACTAAAGTCCAAAACAGCAATTCATGAAATGTGTTCCAGATTTCACCCTAGAAAGAATCTGTCAAAACTAGAAGTACCCAGGGCCAAGAATTGAGGAATTGGGGCTATGCACAGAAAACGAGGCGATTCCTCACTGGTCTGGCCGCAAATTGCGGCCAGAAAGGAGATTTTGGCGGCCTCAAGGTGGAGTGGGGAGCTAGGGTTTTGGGTGTTGCCTCTATGGTGCCTGCACATCTCAATTTCCACTCAATATTATTTTAGGGTTCTCGGGGTGTTAGCAGATTCTAATTAACAGTGACAGATTCCAGTTTTTCCCCGATATTGGTTTCTAAAATCCGTATTCTGGTTCAAGCTTCAGGTTTTGGGTTCCAATTCAAACACTAGGGTGTTGGTAAGACCTCTACTGAGCTCAACTTCATAATACAACACCAATTTCCCTCAAACCCTAACTAGGTTTTCACCAAGTCCATAATATCACACAATATCGATTAAATACTAACATGGGTTTATAGGAAAGGCTATAATTAAGCTAATGGTTCAGAAATTACCTCCATTAGCAACTCAAGAAAATTCTTGAGTTGCCCATAGTGGCCAAAATCCTTGCTTCTTTAGCTCCATGTGTAGATCTAGGGATTTTGCACAATTTTAATGAAATGAGTGTGAGGTTTTGGGGTGTTTTTAGAGATGATATGAGGAGTTGAAGAGGGGAGGGAAAGGGGCTAGGCAGCAGCAGCAGCAACTATGGGAGAGGGGAAGAAAATGAGAGGGGAAAAAGCTAAGGGTTATAGTGAAAGGTCCACCTCTCTCTCTCTCACCTACCCTCATCATTACATTTTCTTTTCTTTTCCTTTTCTTTTAAAATCCAACCCTTCTCACATCAATAGTAATCCCAAAAGAAAACCATGGCTAGAAAAATGCACAAGTGTAGAAAAAAAAATGGTATGTGCAAGTTTTGCACAAAATTGCCAAAAAAACCCGATTAGCGATTTTAATCGCGATTAGCACTAAATTAGTGTCAAACTAATCACAAAAACTTAAAAATGTCATAATTCACTAATTTACCCTATTTTAGAATTTTCCATAATTTTTCATAATTTTTCTAACATTTTTCCTATTTATTTGCATTTAATATTAAAATAATCAATAAAATAATATTAAATTATAAAAATTCCCAAAATTAATATTTTATATTTTTGAAAATGTTACACTTGTCTTTCAACAGCTTAACTCAAAAAAGAATTTCCCTCTCCCTGGTCCGCACCCTCCGTAGAGGGCAACCTCAAACGCGGCCCATGTTTATCTGTTCACGCTTAAAAAAAGGTATATCTTCCTCACGTCCATTCATTCAAGCATGTTTACATACAAAAAAATATTTGGAAATATCTACAAAAGCACCAAAAACCAATAATTAATATTTGAAAAAAGAAATAATAAAAATATGTGATGCAAACAGATTTAAACATATGGTTGCTTAACATTGTATGCTTGCTTTTCTGGGGCCAAGGAGACAATGAGGCACAGGCCAATCGGGTCGGATCCATCAATAATGAAATTAAGCCGGCCCATTAAAACCCTAACCTTCATCGTTCTTAAACGCCCAATAAAAAGTCGCATCTTTTTCATTCCCCAAATCCTTGCTCGCTTGTTGCCGCCGTCCTTTCCCTCTGTTAGGGTTTCAAAAAGGTAATCGCAGATTTAAAAGATATAGGTTCTATTCGATTATTTATTTCACTTGCATCTTTTTCGTTGATCTCAGTACAGTTTCTATTTAGATTTTTATTGCTCTAGTTCAGATCTTAGCTCAGTGCTGTGAAAAAGGAAAATTAGGTTTGATTTAAAATTAATTTTGATGGTCGGTTGTTTAGGTTGCGAAATGAATGAACATCATGTGATTTGAGAAAATAGGCCCTAATTTATGTTCATTTGATAGTTATTGTGCTGGCAAGCTGTGTATATTGAGATATTTAAAGATTTTGGTTCTGTTTAATTCCGCCTGATCCAAATATACGTGAGCCTAAAAATTTTGCATCTAGCGAATATTATGCTATAGGACACTGGTTTTAATTAGTTGTTTTCTTTACTTCCCATTTTAATACCATTTTATCATGTTTAGGTAAGCAGGTGAAGGTTTCCGAAGGCGAGGAAGATGGTCCTCAAGTATGTACAACATCCCTTGCGCATGAACTATTGTTTTGTGCAGCCGAGTCATTGTTTTGTTATAACCTTTAGAAATCAAGTCTATGTTGCGCAATTTAATATTACACATACATAGATAGTTTTGGTTCGTTTGTCCGGATTAGCCGAACAATTTTTATTTCATAACTAACTGTACCAAAAACTGTGCTTCATAGATTCTTTGCAATACAGGGTCCTTCAACTTTAAAGTACTCATTCCATAATATTTTCTATCACAACCTCTACCAAGTTCTTGTTTGGATAATACCGGTTTAACGGATGAGACCTATTACTTTTATCTTTATTCCATGACCACTTAAAGAAAATATGCTATATTGTTTTCTGGCTATTGCATATGTTCAAGAATTCTTTCATGCTGTAATGCATCGATACATCAGCGATTTATAGATAGGGATGTATATGGAAAAGTGGATACAACTCCTAAGCATTAAGCATACATATGCATTGTCAATCACTTGGATCCAACTATATTCTCCCTCTGTTTCTTTTCACTAGTCCTTTTTACGCCCTTTTTTTTATACAAATTATTACTAGTCTGTTTAGAATATCTAGAAGCATGTTTTACTTCATGCTTCTAAAACCAATGCAATTTATTTATTAAGTTCCAAATTTATTCCTAATTAGGAGAATAAATGAAGACTATCATAGGGTTAATTTAGGGATTTCTCATTTATGACATTTTAGATTTTTGAGTAGTCATACTCTTCTTTATAAGTGTGCAAGAGGGAAAGAAGGACTAGTAAAAAGAAACGGAGGGATTATACAGTTTTATATGGAGAGAGAAAGAGTTAGATATGAATCGTAGCACTTAAAACTTCTTGTGTGGGACTGCCAAAGTGCATACTGGACTTCCTAATAGAAGATCTGCACTCTACATGATCTACACATTCTGCAATGCTTCATCATCATCATCATCATCATCATCATCATTTTCTCCTCTCATCAAAATTGGTCTGGCTATTGTACAAGATTTTATGGAAGATTTGAATGTGTTATGACCACTGACAACCTGATATCAACTATCTTATACTTTAATTGGTGTCTAAGTTATAGAAATCAATAGGTATCATATATATAGGTATTGTATTTCAAAAATCCTTTATCATGAAAATGAGAATGTTATATAAATGCATTTATTAATCAAATATATTGTATAATTGTATACCATCGTTCATGCATTAAATTATGAACATTTAACTGACCGTTATGTCTCCAGTTCATCTTTAAAACCCTATAAATTTGTACCACATTTCCAGCACATATAATATACGGGTGCATGGTCTATGAAATATATGTGAAACATTGGCATTATGTAATTTAAGGTGTGTTTGAATCTGCAGGACTGAGCTCTGTCGTTTTAGTGGTGCTAAGATATACCCAGGAAAGGGCATCCGTTTTGTGCGATCGGACTCTCAGGCAGGCATATTTGTTATCTTCAATAGCTAGGTATTGTAATGTTTTATAAATTCAATTTTATTTTGACATTGAATAATCTATCAACTTCATTTAGGTCTTCCTTTTCTCAAACTCAAAATGCAAGCGATACTTTCACAACCGCCTGAAACCTGCCAAGCTTACCTGGACAGCAATGTACAGGAAGCAGCACAAAAAGGTATTTTTGCAGGAAAACTAATCTTTTGTTAATACATTATTGATTGATGTGTATGATTTCAAAGATGCAGTGTTTTGAATGTTATGCCCTAGTCCAGTTTCAATTTTTCAAAGGAGTTCGTTCAAACAAAATGTTCCTAGCATTAGTATTAATTTGAAGTATACTTTATGAAGTAGAAAGTTGTGATTTGAAATGTCTTGCCAATATAATTTCATTAACTAGCGACTAACAACAACTAACAGCTGATACACAATGAATTGTTGGATTGCTCTGTGTTATCTCGAAGTATATTATGTGACTCCCTATTAAGATGGTTTGTGATTTTGTCTACGCTATACATCAAAATACATGCTGTTCATGAACTACATATGCATGTGTCATGATCTGATGGTTATGATCCACAGGATATTCATGCTGAAGCGGTGAAGAAGAGACGCCGTGCTACCAAGAAGCCGTACTCAAGGTCAATAGTTGGTGCTACTCTGGAAGTGATCCAAAAGAAGAGGACTGAGAAGGCCGAAGTTCGTGATGCCGCTCGTGAAGCAGCTTTGCGGTATTCCTTTTTTCTTGACTCATTGCTTAAAACTGTTTCTTTTAATACACTAGCGGAATTGGAACCTTGATCCTAAAAACAATTTATAGTTAATTTCTTAATCGGGTTAGTTGTGTCAAGGTGCTATATCCAATCGCAACACATTTTGTAATTCAAGTTTGGCTCAAAATAGATAGCCACCACCTGGATTACGAGTTTCCCTTTATATCTATTCTCGGTGTATGTGGAGTGTGGGTGATGATGCTCGATACCGGGGATTCCCCAGATCATGACACGTGGCAGATAACGTGTCCTAGAGCTTACAACAAAGGATCAAGAACGGCGCATTGGAAGCATACCCCGGGCCTCCGACCCGAGGATGTTCCCGACCTTCGGTGGGCTTCCAGACCACTGTTACGCTCGCCTTACAAACAACCATCGGCTCGCCTTGAGCGCTGAGTTCCTTCACCCTCCCAGCTCGCTTCCGAGCATCACATAACCAAGCTCGCTCGGCCTCCCGCTCGTTCCCGAGCCTTCCGCCGAGCCTAGCTTCCTCGGTCTTATCGACCGACCCACAGCACTGATCACAGTCGTCTCCGCCATGGCTTCGGAAATCTCACCAGACGCGAGATATCCGCCGCCCATGATCCCGCGTTCTACGCCATTGCGTTCCCCCATTAACAAGCGTATCTCGTCATTAATGGGGAATCCCGCCTTTCACGCGGGCGTACCAAGGGCGTAACGGCCGGCGTGAATCTCGCGCCCGCCTGCCCATGGCTGTCACTATATAAACCACTCTCTCAGACGACTCAGGTATGGCAATTTTACCCCAATAGGCCGTTACTCTGCCTATTTAGCCCGTCTAACTTGATCGTCGGAGGGTCCTCGGTGGCACAACCACCTCGGGACTTGTAGGTAGTTCGGCTTCAACCACTTCAAGCCTATTGAGATCCGCATGCTTCAGGAGGCAACCTCCCAACTCAATCTCAGCCGCTCGTCTCCACTCGCTGCAGATCAACGGAAGGTAACATCTGAAGGAGATCTAGAGATCCATCAGTGGGTGCCATCTGTGGGAACGCTAGTTCCTCAACGAAAGTTCACCTTCCGATCTCAACCTCATGGCGAGCGATCACCGCGATGATCCAAGCACCAGCCGTCTCCCTCCTCTCGATACCGGGGATTTCCCATATCATGACACGTGGCAGATGATGTGTCACAGAGCTTACAAGAAAGGATCAAGAACGGCGCATTGGAAGCATACCCGGGCCTCCGATCCAAGGATGTTCCTGACCTTCGGTGGGCTTCCAGACCACTCCTACACTCGCCTTACAAACAACCATTGGCTTGTCTCGAGCGCCGAGTTCCCTCAGCCCCCAGCTTGCTTCCGAGCTATCACATAACCAAGCCTGCTCGGCCTCCCGCCGAGCCTAGCTTTCTCGGTCTCATCGACCGACCCACAACATTAATCACAGACGTCTCTGCTACGGCTCCGCGAATCTCGCTAGATGCGAGATATCCGCCGCCCATGATCCCGCGTTCCCCCATTAACGAGCATATCTTGTCATTAATGGGGAATCCTGCATTTCACGTGGGCGTAACGCCAAAGGCGTAACAGCCGGCGTGAATCTCACGCCCGCCTGCCCATGGCTGCCACTATATAAACCCCTCTCAGACGACTCAGGTAAGGCAATTTTACCCTAATAGGCCGTTACTCTGCCCATTTAGCTCGTCTAACTTGATCGTCGGAGGGTCCTCGGTGGCACAACCATCCCGGGACTTCCTTGCAGGTAGCTTGGCTTCAACCACTTCAAGCCTATTGAGATCCACACACTTCAGGAGGCAACCTCCAACCTCAATCAGCCGCAGATCAACGGAAGGTAACATCTGAAGGAGATCCAGAGATCCATCAGTTGGCGCCGTCTGTGGGAAAGCTAGTTCCACTCAATGAAAGTTCACCTTCCGATCTCAATCTCATGGCGAGCGATCACTGCGATGATCCAAGTACCAGCCGTGCCCTCCTCACAAGGGAGATGTGGGAGAATCCCTTCCTCCCCCGAACGTCATTCACGCCTTATTTGCTCGGATAGATCGATTCGCGTCCGTCGTGGATACGCTCGTCCGTGTCTAAACGGCCGGGAAACTTCCCAGGTCGCCGCTCCCCTACCTCGGGATCGGGACCCCTACAGAGGGAGAGAAGACGCTGCCCACGTCGGCAAGACCGAGCATCGCCTCGCTGTCTTCGGCGGACGCAGGTCCCCTGTGGCGACCAATTCAATGACCCGCTGGCGCCACATAGCTCAACACCGAGGTCTCTCGCCAGAGCACCTCGCCCTGAGGCCCCTCGCGCTCCTGTCCCTCCCTAGGAGGTGTCAGTCAGCTCGCCTGCTCCCAGGCATGACCGGCACCCCCTCCCTCGACGGGGTCGCGCGGACGGGACTCACCAGGGTAGCTCGAAAACGACCTCGTCAGGGGACCTAAGGAACCTCATCGAACGGAATTGGAGCCGCGGTCAGGTGCAGGTCGCCAGCAGCAGAGGCCATAAATCAGATTATGCCGACTCGTCGAGATACCACGGCCGACTCGACGCCCTCGAAAAGAAGATCGAAGGCAAGCTGCCGCTTATCAACAGCAAGCAACCCACTACTACAACGCGCGAGTCAAGTGTCACTTCTTCAAAATCGGAGATTTTAGTCCTAAGGCGGAACGAGTTCGTCGATCAAGGCAAGCTGCATAAGTTTTCTCCGAAATGGGACGGTCCCTTCCTCGTCTCCGAGGTCCTGCCCGGCGGAGCCTATCGTTTACAAGATGCGAATGGTCGCAAATTTCCACGGCTTTACAACGCCGAGAAGCTCAAGCTGTACCTCTGAAAAGAACGTATATGAATGTATATTTCTTCTTTCACAAAAGTGATGTAATTTTTTTTTTGTATATCTCGTGTCTGGCCTTCGAGATGAGGCCGAGCATATAGATCGAGCGCACCTTGTCGAGCGTTTCATCCAGCAGTTCCTCGGAGAGGGGGTTCTACAGCCCGGGGACCTCTTCCAAATTGCGTACATCAGCAACTGTAGGAGGGGTGACCGCAGAGGTAGAAGCCGGCCGACGTGATCCTCGAGGTGCTGAACCGTACCCCGGGGACTGGTCATACATGAAGACGTCATCGAAGGTGACGATCTCTAAGATTGAATACATGCGCCCAGTCATCCCAAAAAGCGATGCTGAAGAGTTGCCGTTTCCTTCTATATTTATAACCTCAAACAGTACCCCTAAGGACCCAAATTCGTGCGCGCATGGGCGCGAATCCTGGGATCCACCCAAATTACTCCAATACCGCACCGCCACGTGGCGGAACTGACGCGGCTCTTCGAAACGTTACGCCTCCTCCATGCGTTCCTGACACGTGCCGTCTGCGACGGTCGCTCTTCCCAGTATTCACACACCAAGGAAGGTTAGACAAAACCTCGCAAAGCCAGGCGGCAACCCTGCTCGGTCCATCCTTAGAAGACAACTCCTTACCCTCCCGCGGGATCAAAGCCCTTATCAAGAGGCCACCGAGCAGCTTCCCTGCTCGGTCCATCCTTGGCTGGTAATCTCTTACCCAACGACGCCAAGGATCGAAGCCCTCATCAAGAGGCCATCCTTGGCTGGTAATCTCTTACCCAACGACGCCAAGGATCGAAGCCCTCATCAAGAGGCCATCTTTGGCTGGTAATCTCTTACCCAACGACGCCAAGGATCGAAGCTCTCATCAAGAGGCAACTGAGCAGCTTCCCTGCTCGGTCCATCCTTGGCTGGTAATCTCATACCCAACGACGTCAAGGATTAAAGCCCTCATCAAGAGGCAACCGAGCAGCAACCCTGCTCGGTCCATCCTTAGCAGGCAACTCCTTGCCCTCCCGCGCTAAGGAACAAAGCCTTCATCAAGAGGCAACCGAGCAGCGATCCTGCTCGGTCCATCCTTAGCAGGCAACTCCTTGCCTTCCCACGCTAAGGATCGAAGCCCTCATCAAGAGGCCACCGAGCAACTTCCCTGCTTGGTCCACCCTTAGAGGGTGACTTCCTACACGTCTTTACTAAGCGATCCCCACCTCGACTTCGGGGCCATAGAGATACCTACCTTGCACCGGTCTTTGCACACTTGGCAAATGGTTGAATTCAACTCGACGTGTGATCGCCAGATGAAAAACCGATCTCCGACCTAACGCATCATGAAAGCAGTACCGCGCAAATAGAGATTTAACCACAAACAAAGAGAAAATACGTACGCAAAGATTCCTACAAAATGATTTTCATTCACAAAAGTCGGAAGTCTTTACACAGGTATTATGGGCTCCCCAGCCTTACAAAAACGTCCGAAGGCTTAAGGGCTTTGATCCTTGGCGTTGTTGGGTAAGAGATTACCAGCCAAGGATGGACCGAGCATGGTTGCCGCCTGGCTTTGCGAGGTTCTGTCTAACCTTCCTTGGTGTGTGAACACTGGGAAGAGCGACCTTCGCGGACGGCACGTGTCAGGAACACATGGAGGAGGCGAAACGTTTCGAAGAGCCGCGTCAGTTCCGCCACGTGGCAGTGCGGTATTGGAGTAATTTGGGTGGATCCCAGGATTCGCGCCCATGCGCGCGCGAATTTGGGTCCTTAGGGGTACTGTTTGAGGTTATAAATAGAGAAGGAGACGTCAACTCTTCAGCATCGTTTTTTGAGATGACTGGGCGAATGTATTCGATCGTAGAGATCGTCACCTTCGACGTCTTCATGTATGACCAGTCCATTGCCGAGGATAGGTACCGGGGTACGGTTTAGCGCCTCGAGGATCACGTCGGCCGGCTTCTACCTCGGCGGTCGTCCCTCCTACAGTTGCTGACGTACGCAATTTGGAGGTCCCCGGGCTGTACAACCCCCTCTCCGAGGAACTGCTGGATGAGGCGCTCGACAAGGTGCGCTCGATCTATTTGCCCGGCCTCATCTCGAAGGCCAGACACGACCGATCCTTGACCCTCATTTTGGAGTGCTTCCAAAAGAGGTATATCGTGAGCCAGGGCGTGGAGGGCGGAGCGCCGGGTGCTTCCGTGGCGTCCTGGGTTCGCGTGCAGCATCAGCGGGAGCGGGCTGCAGGGGCTTGGGCCCGGTTGGCGGAAATCTACTCTGAGTATCACCAGGAGTACTTCCTCGATCCCGTTCCCCCTCTGTTGTAAATTTTTCCTTTTTTTTCCTGTAAGGCTATAGAGCCCACAATACCTTTCGAATAGATAAAATTCTCCTTTTTGCGATGCTCTATTGTTTCCCTCTTATTATGGAATAAAAAGAACTTTAGAAAGATTTACATCGCTTTTGAGAAAGAAGAAATATATATTCACAGACATTCTTTTCAGAGGTACAACTTAAGCTTCTCGGCGTTGTAAGTCCGTGGAAATTTGCGACCAATCGCATCTTGTAAACGATAGGCTTCGTCGGGCAGGACCTCGGAGACGAGGAATGGACTGTCCCGTTTCGGAGAAAACTTATGCAGCTTGCCTTGATCGACGAACTCGTTCCGCTTTAGGGACTAAATCTCCGGTTTTGAAGAAGCGACGCTTGACTTGCGCGTTGTAGTAGCGGGCCGTTTGCTGTTGATAAGCGACAGCTCTGATCTGAGCTCGGTCCCGTTTCTCTAACAACACGTCCAGATTAGTCCGGAGGGCCGATGTGTTCGCTTCGTCGTCGAAGTGCTCGACCCGGTAACTGGAGAGTCCGATCTCCGTTGGGACCATTGCCTCGGTACCGTAGCAGAGGCTGAAAGGGGTCTCTCCGGTGGGGGTCTTCTTCGACGTGCGCAAGGCCTATAAGACCCGGGGTAGCTCTTCAACCCAACTCCCTTATCGTCCTTCTAGGCGTGTCCGAAGACCTCGGATGACGTCCTGGTTGGCGACCTGGGCCTGCTCGTTGCACTGGAGATGCGCGACCGCGGCAAACTTCATAAGGATATTGTATTCGCTGCAGAATTCCTTAACTTTTTCGCTCTCGAAGTTTGTCCCGTGGTCGGTGATAATACACCTCGGGATACCGAACCGGAGTATCACGTTCTGCAGGAACTTGATAGTCGTGGTGGCGTCCAGTTTCCTAATGGGGACGGCCTCGATCCACTTTGTGAAGTAGTCCACTACGACGAGGACATATTTGTGTCCGCCCGTACCGGTAGGGAACTGGCTTATCATGTCCATTTCCCACTGGGCAAACTTCCAGGAGAAAGTTAGGGCTGTTAGCTCGGTAGCCGGAAGGCAAGATATGCTGCCATGGAGTTGGCAGCTTTTGCACCTCCTGACGATCTTCTGGGCGTCCTGATGAATTGTCGGCCAATAGTACCCTTGGAGCAGTGCCTTCTGGATTAAGGTGCGGGTCCCTTGATGTGCGCCGCTGACCCCTTCATGTATCTCATGGAGGACGTAGTCGGCCTCTTGTTGGTCGACGCACCGTAGCAGGGGTTGAGTGAAGTATTTTTTGTAGAGGTCCCCATTGCTCCAGACGAAGTGGCGAGCTTTGGCTTGGAGACGGCGGGTTTCCCCTCGATCTTCTGGAAGTGTACCTTCCCTCAGGAATTCCACGAGGGTCCTCCTCCAATCCCAGTCTTCTTCCCGGGCTATGTACACTTGAAGTGGCGTCGCCCCGTCTTCCACGCTGGGCCGTGGCAAGATCTCGAAGAGGATGTTCCTCTTGTTGTTGGCCGTATAAGACGAAGCCAGCTTACTCAAGACGTCGGCTCGGGCGTTTAGCTGTTTGGGGATCTGCTCTTTGGACTTCGTCAAAGTCTTTTCGTAATCTTCTCACCTCGGCCGGATACTTCACCATCAGAGGCTCCCGTGCCTCGAATCGGCCGGTCACTTGGCCAACGACTAGGGCGGAGTCGCTGCGGATCCGGATCGTTTTCAGCCCCACTTTGGAGGCTATCCATAGTCCGGCAAGCAAGGCCTCGTATTCTGCTGTATTGTTTGAGGCTTTGAACCCGAGCTTCAGAGAATACTCCATCTCTGCCTCGTTCGGGCCTCGAATGATGAGGCCGGCGCCACAGTCTTTCTCGGTTGAGGACCCGCCGACGTAAAGGATCCAATCATAGACGGAGTCGGGCTTCTCATCGACTGAGGGTTGGGCTCTTGGGGCCAGCATGGATTCCGTCACTTTACTGGGGATGGTGCACTTGACGATAAAATCGACTAGGGCTTGTGCCTTGATAGCCTACCTCGGGCGGTATTTTACGTCGAACTGGGACAACTCCCACCTCTATTTCTCCAAACGACCAGAGGACTCGGGGAAGGCGAGGATAGCCCCTAAAGGCCGTTCGGTAAGAACGAGAATGGTGTGCGCCTGGAAATAGTGTCGTAGTTTCCTTGAGGCCACAATGAGTGCCAAGACGATCTTTTCTATGGCCGGATACCTCGTTTTCGCGTCCTTGAAGACGTGGCTCATATAATATACCGGCTTCTGGACTCCTTCGACCTTTCGGACAAGCACCGAACCTGTAGCTTGGTCAGACACCGCTAAATATAGCGATAGCTCGTCCCCTTCAACCGGCCGGGTGAGCAGCGTGGGAGTCGCAAGGTGCCTCTTTAATTGCTCAAAGGCGGTCTGGCACTCCTCTGACCATTCGAACCTTGGTATCTTCCTTAGAGCTTTGTAGAACGGGAGACACTTCTCCCCAGATCTTGACATGAAACGACTCAGAGCGGCTACCCGCCCCGTTAGCCGCATGATTTCGACGTTAGTCTTGGGCGCGGCCATGTTGAGGATGGCGCTGATTTTCTTCGGGTTAACCTCGATTCCACGGTGGGTGACCATGAAGCCGAAGAACTTTCCACTGGTGACCCCGAATGCGCACTTGGCGGGGTTCAGTTTCATCTTGTATCTGTGGAGGACGTCGAAGGCCTCGCCCAGATCCTTGGCGTGTTCATCTGACGAGGTTGATTTGACGAGCATGTCGACGTAAACTTTCATATTCCTGCCGATCTGTGGCTTGAACATCCGATTAACCAAGCGTTGGTACGTAGCCCCGGCGTTTTTGAGGCCGAAGGGCATCACCTTATAGCAGTATACCCCCCATCCGTTGTGAATGCGGTGAGATCCTCGTTCGCTGGATTCATACGGATCTGGTTGTAGTTGGAGAACGCATCCATGAAGCTAAGTAGCTCGTGGCTTGCCGAACTATCGACGAGCTGATCTATCCGAGGGAGGGGATAATTGTCTTTCGGGCAGGCTTTGTTGAGGTCAGTGAAGTCGACGCACGTGCGCCACTTTCCGCTAGACTTTTTAACCATGACTACGTTCGCCAACCATTCCGAGTAAGGCACGTTATGAATGAAGTTGGCGGTGAGGAGCCTGTCCACTTCGTCCTCGATCGCTTTTTGTTTGATCGGGGCGAAGCTTCGTTTTTTCTGCCTGACGGGTCGGACTGTAGGGTCCACCCCGAGCTTATGCGATATGATTTTGGGGTCGATCCCAGGCATGTCGGCAGGCGTCCAGGCGAACACGTCAGAGTTATTTCTGAGGAAGTGGACCAGGTTGTCTCGCTGACTCCCCGTTAAGAGTGACCCTATCTGGACGGTTCGCTCATTGTCCCCTTCCGCAAGGGGGACCTCTGTTAGTGGCTCCACCGGGGTCCCCCGGACCTCTTTTTGCTCGTCTCGAGTATCCAGGGAACCCTTGATATCATCCTCGCACTCAAGGTCATTGTTTGGCCGCTCAGACGTAGGTATTGCGGTGAAGCAAACCTTTGCGGTTTGTTGGTCCCTGTAGGCCCGACCTATCCCGCCTTGGTCGAGCAGGTACTTTATCGCTAGGTGGTAGGTCGATATCTGGACGCGGAGGGAGTTCAGTGTCGGGCGACCTAGGAGGACGTTGTAGGCCGATGGAATTCTTGCGACGATAAACTTCACAGGCACGGTGTACGTACGGCCTGCCTTCCCGATGTTAAATTGGAGGGTGATTACCCCTTCCGCTGGGATGGAGTGGTTATTGAACCCCGACAGGATGTGTGTGGTCGACCTTAGGTCCGACGGGGTGAGTCCCATACGCAGAGAGCAGTCATAAAAGAGAATGTCCGCCGAGTTTCCCGAGTCGCCCAATATCCTCTGCACTTCGCAGCGGTGTACCCGGGCTGTGATCACCAGTGGGTCGTTGTGAGGCAGGGATATCCCGTGGAGGTCCTCGTCGGTAAATATGATCGGCTCGGCCGCTTTAGCTCTCTTCCTTGGGTGGCTGCCAGCCCCCTCGACCGGTAGGGGGCGCCGCGTTTTGTCGGTCCCCGTCGTAGCCCCCGCTGACACGACCATGATTTGGCCGATTGTCAACTTGCCGGGAGGGGGATGGTGCTCTTGTTCACGGTCGGCTTGTCGCTTGTCTCGCAAGTACCTCGCTAGGTGCCCCGAGCGGATCAACTCCTCGATATAGTCTCGGAGCTGCTTGCAGTTCTCGGTAGGGTGGCCCTGTGACCTATGGAAAGCACAGTAGGGGCCTCGGGTACGCTTTGCCGCCCTATTCGAGACTGGAGGGAGTTTGAAGAATCTCTCGCCCTTAGCCTCCTCCAACAGTACTGTCTGGGAGACGTTGAGCGGGGTGTACTCCTGAAATTTCGGGGAGTAGGGCTTTGGCCGCTCGCTTAATCTTCTTTTTCTTCTCCCTGGCCCTTTTCTTCTGATCGGCTTGTTCTGTCCGGGACAGGTTGGTGTTGGTAATTCATCCGCGCGCGCAAACGCGTATGTTTTGGGAACAGATATGATTTTAAGGAAATGGAATGCGCACGCGAACGCGATATCGTTTTCGTTTTAAAATTTATAACCGCAAGTGCACGACGCGTTGTAGCAAGCCGGCAGGTACGGGTCGATCCGCAGGGAATTGTGTATTGGGTCTTGTGATTTAAGATTCAACAAATAATGAATGGTTTTGGTTTGTCACAAAAATAAAGAATACGAAAACAAAGAAAACAAAGAAAACAAAGAAAGAAGTTAAGAAAGAAGTGGCTGTGGTTTTGACTCGGAAGGTCGAATCGCGACGATTCCTTCGACGCTCCCTTTGATCATGAGTTGTCTGTCCTTACATCGATCTCGGCATGAAGCATGATTTGTCAACGTGGCTACGAAGCACAAATCATCAAATTCCGATATTCGCCGCAAAACACGAATCGAGTCCGTTTTGTTCACTTACCGTTTGTATGCCCGAGTTTGAGGTATCAACACTAAGAACAAGGGTTAGCAAGCTTACCACAACATCAAAAACACAAATTAGTTAATGAGAGCGAATTGGAGGTCGATGAGCGAACTCATCCTGACACCTTACTGAGCCTGTCAGTGACAATATCCGTACAGTCCGGTCCGTTCGTCTATGAGCATCGCATGTCGGGCCTAGGGGTTGGTAAAAGTCAGACCCCCAAAAGCGGTACAAGTCGTGTCGGAGTGTAGCCCACAACACCCTGAGATACTACTGGAATACCTACCAGTAAATCTCCTGTCTTGGCCAAGGACTTCGTGTAATGGCTCTCCTAGATACAGCGCGATCCCACCCTCAATACCGGGAGAGACGAAACCCCTGCCGATCCGCTCACTGACTCCATGTGGCTCGGGACTGTACTTAACTAAAACCTGTTTGCACGACTCCTTTGAGCCGTGGTAGGGTAGTAATCAAAGCACAATGAGAACTCACACGAGACAAATGACGATCTCAGGTCGATGAACTAATCTATACACATGTCACCAGGGAACTGCTATCTGACGTCAGGTATAATATCAACTAGCATGTTCCCGGCAAGTCCTGTCCGGTGTACTCATAACCTAATGAGCACCTGTATACATCTTAGGTGATCTAACTGACACCAATGGCTTGTGAGACCAGCCACCGCCCCTCGTCGGGGTCTCGACTGTATACACTACTCTACTAATGGAGTATCGATGTCCAGTCTCGAAACTCCCACGACTAGGGACTACTTTAAGGATGTGTTTATAGACTACCCAACTCCCACGTATATGATCGCCATCATACTGCTGGTAGTCAAGAAAGAATTCTAAGGACTCTATCAAAGTGCAATAGTGACCTGTAATGTCACCTAAAGTATGTACACGATGATAAAGATAAACCAGATAGTATACTATCATCTTGAGTAAGACTGTCCTACCGGTATAGGTCCTCCCTCAATCATTGCAATCACGTGCCTGTGATCCAATAATTGACTCTGAGGACACTATATCCAACAATCTCCCACTTGCACTCAAGGCTAATTATTGCGATGTCGCATACTCACAGCCCGTGTGATACCGAACACCCAATTCCTCTACTAATCAGTTTCACAAAGCCCGTTTGCGAAACTATTGCATCCGAGGAATAGCCTTAGTGAGTGGATCCGTCCTAATGTTTCTTTCTATGTCTCTCTTTATCTCAAGTTCGCGGAGAAAGCCATCGCCCGTTTGCGAAACAGTACCCCTAAGGACCCAAATTCGCACGCGCATGGGCGCGAATCCTGGGATCCACCCAAATTACTCCAATACCGCACCGCCATATGGCGGAGCTGACGCGGCTCTTCGAAACGTTACGCCTCCTCCATGCGTTCCTGACGCGTGCCGTCTGCGACGGTCGCTCTTCACAGTGTTCACACACCAAAGAAGGTTAGACAGAACCTAGCAAAGCCAGACGGCAACCCTGCTCGGTCCATCCTTACCAGGCAACTCCTTGCCCTTCCGTGCTAAGGATCAAAGCCCTCATCAAGAGGCCACCGAGCAGCTTCCCTGCTCGGGCCATCCTTAGTTGATAATCTCTTACCCAACGACGCCAAGGATCAAAGCCCTCATCAAGAGGAAACCGAGCAGGAACCCGGCTCGGTCCATCCTTAGCAGGCAACTCCTTGCCCTCCCGCGCTAATGATCAAAGTCCTCATCAAGAAGCAACCGAGCAGCGACCCTGCTCGGTTCATCCTTAGCAGGAAACTCCTTGCCCTCCCGCGCTAAGGATCGAAGCCCTCATCAAGAGGCCACCGAGCAACTTCCCTGCTCGGTCCATCCTTAGAGGGTGACTCCCTACACGTATTTACTAAGTGATCCCCATCTCGACTTCGGGGCCATGGAGATACCGACCTTGCACCGGTCTTTGCACACTTGGCAAATGGTTGAATTCAACTCGACGTGCGATCGCCAGATGAAAAACCGATCTCCGACCTAACGCATTATGAAAGCAGTATCGCGCAAATAGAGATTTAACCACAAACAAAGGGAAAATACGTACGCAAAGATTCCTACAAAATGATTTTCATTCACAAAAGTCGGAAGTTTTTACACAGGTATTATGGGCTCTCCAGCCTTACAAAAACGTCCGGAGGCTTACAAAATTTTAGTGCAATAGTAAATAAGGAGGCGCGGAGGTTCAGGCCTTGGGGCCGGGGAGAACCTCGATGAGCTCCGCTTCCACCACGACAACCGGGGCGGCGGCTTGAAGGTCGGCGCCCACCGCAGGAGCCTCGGCGCTGGGAGCCGGGGCGACCGACTTCTCCCCAGCGCTCCCACCAGAGGCCTTTCCCCTGGCAGCGTTTCCAAGGGCATTCCCCTGCGCCTCGCCTCGATGGGGTATTCACTCCGGAGCTCGCCGTCAGGAAACTCCGGCATCAGGGCCTTGACGGCGTTGATGGCTTCATGCCAAACGAGGGCATCGGCTTCAGCGAGGTCGGTGTAGTACTGGTCCGATTTCTTGTAGCTCTCCACCGCCTTCGACACTTGGAGGTCGTTACGCCTCGCTCCTTCCTTCGCCGTCTCGTTCTTTCTCTGGAGGGTGTTCGCCGTCTTCTTCAGGGTGGCGACAAGCACCCTGAAATCTTCCAACTTAGCTTCGGAGACTCGGACGACCTCTTAGCAGTTGGCAATCTCCCGATCTCCGGCCGCCACCCGGTATTCGAGGGCGGCGACCCTCTCCATCGCGTTTGCAGCTCCATCCTCGAGCTTTCCTCCTGTGAGGACTTGCCCGCGATCTCTAGACCACTCCTACGCTCGCCTTACAAACAACCATCGGCTCGTCTTGAGCGTTGAGTTCCCTTACCCTCCCAGCTCACTTCCGAGCCATCATATAACCAAGCTCGCTCAGCCTCCTGCTCGTTCACGAGCCTCCCGCCGAGCCTAGCTTTCTCGGTCTCAGCGACCGACCCACATCACTGATCACAGGCGTCCTAGCCATGGCTCCGGGAATCTCGCCAGACGCGAGATATCCGCCGCCCATGATCCCGCGTTCTACGCCATCGCGTTCCTCTATTAACGAGCATATCTCGTCATTAATGGGGAATCCCGCCTTTCACGCGGGCGTAACGCCATGGGCGTAACGGCCGGTGTGAATCTCGCGCCGTCTGCCCATGGCTGTCATTATATAAACCCTTCTCAGACGACTCAGGTAAGGCAATTTTACCCCAATGGGCCGCTACTCTGCCCATTTAGCCCGTCTAACTTGATCGTCGGAGGGTCCTCGGTGGCACAACCACATCGGGACTTGCAGGTAGCTCGGCTTCAACCACTTCAAGCCCATTGAGATCCGCACGCTTCAGGAGGCAACCTCCCAACTCAATCTCAGCCGCTCGTCTCCATTCGCTGCAGATCAACGGAAGGTAACAGCTGAAGGAGATCCAGAGATCCATCAGTGGGCGCCGTCTGTGGGACGCTAGTTCCACTCAACGAAAGTCCACCTTCCGATCTCAACCTCATGGCGAGCGATCACGGCGATGATCCAAGCACCAGCCGTCGCCCTCCTCTCGATTCTGGGGATTCCTTAGGTCATGACACGTGGCAGATGACGTGTCACAGAGGTTACAAGAAAGGATCAAGAATGACGCACTGGAAGCATACCCCGGGCCTCCGATCCAAGGATGTTCCCGACCTTCGGTGGGCTTCCAGACCACTCCCACGCTCGCCTTACAAACAACCATCGGCTTGTCTCGAGCGCTGAGTTCCCTCAGCCCCCAGCTCGCTTCCGAGCCTTCCGAGCTATCACATAACCAAACTCGCTCGGCCTTCCGCTCGTTCCCAAGCCTCCCGCCGAGCCTAGCTTTCTCGGTCTCATCGACCGACCCACAGCACTGATCACAGACGTCTCCGCCACGGCTCCGTGAATCTCGCCAGACGTGAGATATCCTCCGCCCATGATCTCGCGTTCTATGCCATCACGTTCCCTATTAACGAGCATATCTCGTTATTAATGGGGAATCCCGCTTTTTACGCGGGTGTAACGCCGGGGCGTAACAGCCTGCGTGAATCTCGCGCCCGCCTGCCCATGGCTGCCACTATATAAACCCCTCTCTCAGACGACCCAGGTAAGACAATTTTACCCTAATAGGCCGCAACTCTGCCTATTTAGCCCGTCTAACTTGATCGTCGGAGGGTCCTCGGTGGCACAACCATCCCGGGACTTCCTTGCAGGTAGCTCGGCATCAACCACTTCAAGCCATTGAGATCCGCACGCTTTAGGAGGCAACCTCCCAACTCAATCTCAGCCGCTCGTCTCCACTCGCTGCAGATCAACGGAAGATAACATCTGAAGGAGATCCAGAGATCCATCAGTTGGCGCCGTCTGTGGGAAAACTAGTTCCACTCAACAAAAGTTCACCTTCCGATCTCAACCTCATGGCGAGCGATCGTCGCGATGATCCAAGCACCAGCCGTCGCCCTCCTTTCAATGGAGACGTGGGAGAATCCCCTCCTCCCCCGAACACCATTCACGCCCTATCTGCTTGGATAGATTGACTCGCGTCCGTCGTGGATGCGCTCGTCCGTGTCCAAACGGCCGGACAAACTCCCCAGGTCGCCGCTCCCCCACCTCAGGATCAAGACCCTACAGAGGGAGAGAAGACGCTGCCACGTCGGCACGACCGAGCATCGCCTCGCTGTCTTCGGCGGACGCAGATCCCCTGTGGCGACCAATTCAATGACCCGCTGGGCGCCACACAGCTCAACACCGAGGTCTCTCGCCAGAGCACCCCGTCCTAAGGCCCCTCGCGCTCCTGTCCCTCCCGAGGAGGTGTCGGTCAGCTCGCCTGCTCTCAGGCATGACTGGCACCCCCTCCCTCAACGAGATCGCGCGGACGGGACTCACCATGGTAGCTCGAAAACGACCTCGCCAGGGGACCTAAGGAACCTCATCGAACGAAACCGGAGCCGCGGTCAGGCGCAGGTCACCAGCAGCAGAGGCCAAAAATCAGAGTGCCGAATCGTCCTGATACCACGACCGACTCGACACCCTCGAAAAGAAGATCGAAGGCATGCATCGGGAAAATCGTCCTTCAAGCGACAGGGCTAAATATGCCGCCGACTCGCTCACGAAGCCCTTCACCAAAGAGCCGCTCGTCGTCCACGTCTCCTCCCGGAACAAGCCCCCAAAGGTCTCCCTCTTCGACGGAAAGTACGACCCGAAGAACCATTTGGACGTGTTCACAGCCGGGATGAGTTTCCAGGACAATTCCGACGCCGTCCAATGCCGCGCTTTCCCCGTCACTCTCATCCGCTCTGGACGAGACTGGTTCCGAGGACTCGTGCCACGCTCAATCTCTACCTTCGATGAGTTGGCCACCCAGTTTCTCCGTCATTTCGTCGGGAACAGACGGCAAAAGCGGACCGTTGATCATCCTTTCACCATAAAGAGCGGGAACAAAGAATCCTTCAGAGGATACGTCACCCACTTCTACCATGCCCTCTTTGAGGTCCCAGAGCACCGGGACGAGACGGTCATTACGGCCTTTAGGTCGGGTCTTAGGCACAAAGAGTGGCTACGCTCCTTTGCATTAGCGCAACCTAAGACCATGGTCGAGGTAAAGGCCTGGACCGAATGTGAGATCCAGCTTGAGTCCGAAGTGAATGCCGACCTGCCCCGGACAGAGAAAGCCGATCAGAAGAAAAGGGCCAGAGAGGAGAAAAAGAAGATTGAGCGGCCAAAGCCCTACTCCCCGAAGTTTCAGGAGTACACCCCGTTCAACGTTTCCCAGACGGTACTGTTGGAGGAAGCTAAGAGCGAGATGTTCTTGAAACTCCCCAGTCTCGAATAAGGCGGCAAAGCGTACCCAGGGCTCTTACCGCGCTTTCCACAGGTCGCAGGGCCACCCCACCGAGAACTGCAAGCAGCTTCGTGACTACATCGAGAAGTTGATCCGCTCGGGGCACCTAGCGAGGTACTTGCGAGACAAGCAGCATGCCGACCGTGAACAAGAGCACTATCCCCCCCGGCGAGTTGACAATCGGCCAAATCATGGTCGTGTCAGCGGGGGTACGACGAGAATGATGAAACGCGACGCCCTCTACGGGTCGAGGGGACTGTCAGCCACCCAAGGAAAAGAGCTAAAGCGGCCGAGCCGATCATATTTATCGACAAGGACTTCCACGGGATATCCCTGCCTCACGACCCACTGGTGATCACAGCCTGAGGCCACCACTACGAAGTGCAGAGGATATTGGTCGACTCGGGAAGCTCGGCGGACATTCTCTTTTATGACTGTTTTCTGCGTATGGGACTCACCCCGTCAGACCTAAGGCCGACCGCCCACATCCTGTCGGGGTTCACTAACCACTCCATTCCGGCGGAAGGGGTAATCACCCTCCAATTTAATATCGGGGAGGTGGGTCGTACGCACACCATGCCTGTGGAGTTTATCGTCGCGAGAATTCCATCGGTCTACAACGTCCTCCTAGGTCGCACAACACTGAACTCCCTCCGCGCCCAGATATCGAGCTACCACCTTGCGATAAAGTTCCCGCTCGACCAAGGCGGGATAGGTCGTGCCTACGGGGACCAACAAACCGCAAAGGTTTGCTTCACCGCAACATCTACGTCTGAGCGGCCAAACAATGACCTTGAGTGCGAAGATGATATCAAGGGTTCCCTGGATACTCGAGACGAGCAAAAAGAGGTCCGGGGGACCCCGGTGGAGCCCCACTAACAGAGGTCCCCATTGCGGAAGGGGACAATGAGCGAACCGTCCACATATGATTACTCTTAACGGGGACTCAGCGAGACAACCCGGTCCACTTCCTCAGAAATAACTCTGACGTGTTCGCCTGGGCGCCTGCCGACATGCCTGGGATCGACCCCAAAATCATATCGCATAAGCTCGGGGTGGACCCTACGATCCGACTCGTCAGGCAGAAAAAACGAAGCTTCGCTCCGATCAAACAAAAAGCGATCGAGGATGAAGTGGACAGGCTCCTCGCCGCCAACTTCATTCGTAATGTGCCTTACTCGGAATGGTTGGCGAACGTAGTCATGGTTAAAAAGTCTAGCGGGAAGTAGCGCACGTGCGTCGACTTCACTGACCTCAACAAGGCCTGCCCGAAAGACAACTATCCCCTCCCTTGGATAGATCAGCTCGTCGATAGTTCGACAGGCTACGAGCTATAGTTTCATGGATGCGTTCTCCGGCTACAACCAGATCCGTCTGAATCCGGCGGATGATTGTACGAAAAGGTGTTTGTTTGTAGTTTAACCGCAATCAATAACGGTGTCGCGTGTAGCTAGACCGAGATGAGTACGGGTCGTCCTCTGGGAAACGTGGAACCTTTTACTTTTACTTTAGATGTGTTGAGAAAGAGAGGAGGGATAAAGAATTTTATAGAAAGATTTCTAGATCTACGTTAAACAAAAATGTAAAATATAGATCTAGATTATTTTAAAGATGTAATTAATATAATAAGAGAGCTTGTAGGGTTCGTTAGGATTTAGTAGTTATGGACGACTAATTAAAAGTTACCATTTTTATCCATTAATAGATTTAGAACTAGAACGACGGTGATGCGTGTAGATTAGGGTTTCTGGAGGGAAAAGGAATCCCATTCTTAACCCTTATCTCGACACGGAACTCCGTTCATATCTAGCCTTTATCAAAACAATCATTAATCTAATCTCTAATCGCGGACTGAACTAGTAAAGAATTGCTAGCGCGCCCGATTAGGATATTAATGATTCTTTTGATAAAGTTCCTAAACTTTATAGGACTTAAAAAGGGTTTAGTTATTTTCATCGTCCATTAGCCTACCCTAATCCTACGAACCCTAACAAGCGGAGAATTACTCGCGCATGTTGGGAGAAGAAGATGAAAAGAAAGAGAGGAAAAACATAATGTAAAATGCAAAAGAATAAAATAAAACAACTACCTTTATTAATCAACTTGAACAATCTACACTTTGATTCCTTAGAAAATGATTACAAAGACTAGTTTGCTTCTCGATCTCTTCCAAGGAGGTAGATGAACAGTTGATGATCAGCCTGGATGCGTGAGCCGTCTTGGACTTCGTGATCTCTTCGGCTTGATAGCTTTTCCAAGAGGCTCTCGGTGCCCTTTTATAGTGCAAAGCCCGAATCTTCTTGTTGAAAACTTGGTAAAATTCATCATAGATTTATGCCCCAAAATCTTGTGCTCTGAATCTCTAAAATTGCGGCGGATCCGCGGCCTAAGGGGGGATTGGCCGCGGATCCACGCTCAAAGGGTGAGATCTCTTGATGAGTTTTCTTGGGCTTGCATCTTGTGACATGTGGCAATCCTAGGCACCTTCAGAATTCAGAAATCTTCTCTCGGTTGCTTCCAGACTTGGTCTCCAAGTTTTGCTTCTTAATTTGGCAAGTTTTCTTCAACAAATTGATTTGTTTGATAAATTCTGCATAACAACTTGGAAAATTCTGCACAATAATCTTAAATAATATTTAGTAGGCTTATTTCTATTAGGATTTGATCAATAGATTTATTTGCATACATTTTCCTACCAAATACTAATTAAAATATATTAACACATGGAAAATGGTGTCTTTACACATAAACCCTCATATGTATAATATATCATAATAAAGTCCTTTTTTTTAATATGAAAATGGTAGGAAAAATGTAATACAAATGTGCAGTTTTATCAACTGAACAAATACCCCCAAACTTATCTTTGATCGTCCCGAGCAAACTAGTTTATTTAAGAGGAGAAAAAAGAAAGGAGAAAACTAAGCATACTTTCGTAGGCAGACACGATTGCACTGAGCACGTGCAACAAGCCGTTAAACCTCTAGGTGTCCCTAGTAGGAGGAGTGTTGTCTCCTGAGGGTTTTCAGCGGATTACACCCACAAAATCCTATAACAAAAGAGAGATGGTGAAATTTACATATAAAGATAAGAACAATAAAAGAAAGGCTTTGAAAAGAAGAGTTTCCAACTACACTAGCTTTTCAGTTGTTATGAGCCCTATCTTAATAGTCATGAAAAAATGTTAGAAATCACATCATCCCTCAATAAAACATCGTCTTTATTCTTCATTCCTACCTTTCATCCAAACATTGATCATATAACCCCACGTGTGTGCAAAGAACATCCCTACACTCGGAGAATTCAATTCAAGCTATCATACTCTTGTCCATTTACCTTAGTACTTTTTAATTTGATGAATATTAAGATTTGCTCACACATTTTCATGCGACCGTTAATACTTCTTGAGGTACTAACCGACCGATTACTTATGTGCTTGCTGATTAGGTGATAATATTTTCCTCGTCTTGCACCACCTAAGGCTTAGCAGTGACTCCTAGACCAGTTGGCCTTAGGGCACTAGGTGAAGAGGCACCCTCGCTATATTTTTTTATTGCTGCCTTGGCGATACAAAACCAGTGTTCATTTTTTTTCTTTTCACCATTTTTATATTTTCTTCATTTTTTTTTCATTTCCTTCATACTTTGGCTTTTAAACAAGAGCATTTCAAGGTATCCTCTACTATCCCGAGTTTCAAGACGTGTGTAAGTGCAAATAGTAGGGTATCAACATTCAAATGTTTGGCTTCCAGAATAGAAACTATTTTTCAGACTTATTTTTATCCTCAGATTAGCGACTTCCTTCATCTTACTAACCCTTGGGACAACAGCTCATAACTATTTATTACTAGTTCGTTTAAGAAAACTTCTAATTTTCTTGGTTTTCTTAAACTATTCCTATCTTTTGGATGTAATTTTTCATTTTCTACTCTTTTGTTATAATTTTTTTTTAAAAATTTTTGAAAATGTTGTGCTTATGCAAAGTATGATGCAAATTGATGTGTAAATAAGCACAAACCTCCCCCAAACCTGTTTACAGCAGTGTCCTCACTGATGTCATCCGTTAAGCTCAAAAACCTGTAGACTTGGGAGGAAATTATTAATGGGGGCAAGAATATATGAAAGTGAAAATCCTCCCCCAAACTTATTTTTGGCTCACAAATTTGAGGATAAAAGTTATGATCAAGAGCCAAAAATATATCCCCCTCAAACACGAGTTAGACAATACGAAGCATTTTAAGAGGGGGTGAGTCATTTGGTGAAAGTAAGACTTTACAAAGACCAAAAGTCAACACCAACCATTCAAAGATTTTATCAGTATATCGTATATGTTGGTGGAAGAATGTGTTGTATCGAGTCAAGAAAAAGTGAGGAAGGGATAAGAGGTGGTCAGGAAAGGGTTTGAATTTAGAGAAAAAGAATGAGGAGAAATGCGAATGATTAGGAAGAAGGAATGGTGACGGTTCAACCTCTATAGGTGGAGATTGATCAATCACAAAATCCGTATTGTTTAAAAATTCAAGTTCGTCAGCAAAAAGTTCTTCAAAACTTTTATCAATGGTGTGATTGAACATTTTGCTGTCAAAGAGTTTTATGCCAAAATTTACTCTACTTGATTCATAAAAAATCACTGAGGTAGAGGACTCGAAAAACTCATCTATCTCTTTTTCAAAAATATCCAAATCAAGTTGAATTTCTGGTATTACTGAACTTGAATTAACGGATTGTGATTTATCAAAACTCATTGAAACTATAGGAACAGAAGAAGAACCGGAGAAAGTAGAAGGTGAAATGGGTAAACAAATCGGTGTGTCGAGTGTTGCTGAACCAGATGTGGAAGATGGAGGCTGTATTTCGATCTGATCTTCGCGTATACCTTTATCATCAACTTCAAGACATATTTGGGGTTCGGGAAGAATTAAAGGCTCGAGATGATGACCATAAGGAAGTGAAAGGATTTGATGAATTGGTGGGACAAAATCATCCAAAATTTCGGGTTCTCAATCACCTCATTCAAGTGAAGGTTAAAATTCTCAAACTCCTCATCAAAATTATGGTTTTCAATCAGTTTTGGTTCAAGAGTGGAGGTGTAGAGATCACAAGGGTTGGGTATGGTTTCACTTGAAAGGGACCCTTCACAGTTGGGTAAATCAAACACTACAAAGTCACACAACTTATCAGTCATTCTATTTGGTGTATTTGATGAATCTATGAAACTGGAGTTGTGGATTTCAGTTTGGAAAGGGGAGGTTTGATTAGGAAGGGTGTACAGTTCTGTCTTACTACGCAAATCCTTCATAATTTGATTCGTCAGTTCCATATATTTTTCTAATGTCTGCTCCAGACTAGTCTTGGGTTGATAAGGGGTTTCAGTATAAGATTGAAATTCCTGTGGATAATTAAAACTCCCAAATGACTGATTAGAAGAACTGTCTAGAGTAGGTGGAAAAGTCGGATTGGATTGATAGGAACAGAATGGTTGCTGAACTTGGGTAGGAGTAGGATCAATATTATGATAAGAAGAATATTGATATGGGTTGGTTGGTTGGCTATATACAAACCGCATATCAAACTCTTCTCCAGACAGTGGTGGTGATGGTTGACATTGGTCCGGGTTGAAACTTTGGCCTCTAGACCTAGCTATGTGCTCAGCAATGGACATTCGTCTAGGGGCTTCCTCACTTAGGGTATGAACTGAAACAGGTGTAGGATTAGGATACGGTTGATAAGACCTAGACTGAGGTGGACAATTGTTTCTTCCTGCTTGTTCTATATGATCTCTTAAGGACATGGAAGAGCCGGACGGTATACCAAAGGGATTTCGAAAACAAGAGATATCTGGTTGTGGACAGCAAAGCTCGGCAAGTGTTCTTTTGTTTAGGTCACCCATTATAAAAAGAGAAGAAGGGGGGAGGGGTAAAAATGAGAGAAAGTAATTGGTTTGTTTTGAAAAATGACGGATTTAGACAAATCACACAAAAATGCACAACCCTAGAACTATGGTTACCTAGGTCCAGTCTCTAGACCGCCCCTAGACTTCCAAAGGACAAGCCGCAGGATCAATCCTCTACCGCCTCCGTACTACCCTTGTAGCCAGGTAACTGCCAGGTAAGTGGGAAGGAACCACAGTAGTGGGCCTAATTAAAAACCACTAGCCTTTGACACACTTGCCTAGGCACTACAAAAGTAATGCGGATAAGCGATAGATTACCCACGACCTTCCTCTGTCCTTAATGAGCGCGACAGTCCTTAGAGTCTGGTCTAGATATTTTTTAAATTAATGAAGGGTTGATCTATATGCTCGGTTTGTGATTTGTGGGGCTTAGGAAGGGTGATGAAATCCCCACCTAATCTTGATTTGGTCTTTGCCCCTTAAAGTCCGTATTAAAATATGCAAAACAAAACCAATCACAAAACTTTTGCAAAAAGATTTTTGAGCGGTGCTATTTTGCAAAGAATCCTGCAGAAAATAGATTTTATTGGATTTTAGAGGAGAGAGAAAGAGTTAAGAAAGATACCAGAGAAATGTGAAACCCTAGATCTCCTGTTTCCTCAAGTCCGTGACTCCAGATTCCCTCGCAAAATTCACACACAAATCGTTAAATATGCAATTTGCAGTTTTGTTTTAATAATGATATGAATCGTCTAAGAATTCAACACAAATAGTAAGAATAAAAAATTACGCACGTATCCCCGGCAACGGCGCCATTTGATTGTACGAAAAGGTGTGTTTTTTTAGTTTAACCGCAATCAATAACGGTGTCGTGTGTAGCTAGACCGAGATGAGTACGGGTCGTCCTCTGGGAAACGTGGAACCTTTTACTTTTACTTTAGATGTGTTGAGAAAGAGAGGAGGGATAAAAAATTTTATAGAAAGATTTCTAGATCTACGTTAAACAAAAATGTAAAATATAGATCTAGATTATTTTAAAGATGTAATTAATATAATAAGAGGGTTTGTAGGGTTCGTTAGGATTTAGTAGTTATGGACGACTAATTAAAAGTTACCATTTTTATCCATTAATTGATTTAGAACTAGAACGACGGTGATGCGTGTAGATTAGGGTTTTTGGAGGGAAAAGGAATCCCACTCTTAACCCTTATCTCGGCACGGAACTCCGTTCATATCTAGCCTTTATCAAAACAATCATTAATCTAAATTTCTAATCGCGGTCGGAACTAGTAAAGAATTGCTAGCGCGCCCGATTAGGATATTAATGATTCTTTTGATAAAGTTCCTAAACTTTATAGGACTTAAAAAGGGTTTAGTTATTTTCATCGTCCATTAGCCTACCCTAATCCTACGAACCCTAACAAGCGGAGAATTACTCGCGCATGTTGGGAAAAGAAGATGAAAAGAAAGAGGAAAAACATAATGTAAAATGCAAAAGAATAAAATAAAACAACTACCTTTATTAATCAACTTGAACAATCTACACTTTGATTCCTTAGAAAATGATTACAAAGACTAGTTTGCTTCTCGATCTCTTCCAAGGAGGTAGATGAACAGTTGATGATCAGCCTGGATGCGTGAGCCGTCTTGGACTTCGTGATCTCTTCGGCTTGATAGCTTTTCCAAGAGGCTCTCGGTGCCCTTTTATAGTGCAAAGCCAGAATCTTCTTGTTGAAAACTTGGTAAAATTCATCATAGATTTATGCCCCAAAATCTTGTGCTCTGAATCTCTAAAATTGCGGCGGATCCGCGACCCAAGGGGGGTTTGGCCGCGGATCCACGCTCAAAGGGTGAGATCACTTGATGAGTTTTCTTGGGCTTGCATCTTGTGACATGTGGCAATCCTAGGCACCTTTAGAATTCAGAAATCTTCTCTCGGTTGCTTCCAGACTTGGTCTCCAAGTTTTGCTTCTTAATTTGGCAAGTTTTTTTCAACAAATTGATTTGTTTGATAAATTCTGCATAACAACTTGGAAAATTCTGCACAATAATCTCAAATAATATTTAGTAGGCTTATTTCTACTAGGATTTGGTCAATAGATTTATTTGCATATATTTTCCTACCAAATACTAATTAAAATATATTAACACATGGAAAATGGTGTCTTTACACATAAACCCTCATATGTATAATATATCATAATAAAGTCCTTTTTTTTAATATGAAAATGGTAGGAAAAATGTAATACAAATGTGCAATTTTATCAACTGAACAGCGGACGAGGATCTTACCGCATTCACAACGGACGGGGGTATATTGCTATAAGGTGATGCCCTTCGGCCTCAAAAACACCGGGGCTACGTACCAATGCTTGGTTAATCGGATGTTCAAGCCACAGATCGACAGGAATATGAAGGTTTACGTCGACGACATGCTCGTCAAATCAACCTCGTCGGATGAACACGCCAAGGATCTAGACGAGGCCTTCGACGTCCTCCACAGATACAAGATGAAACTGAACTCCGCCAAGTGCGCATTCGGGGCCACCAGTGGAAAGTTCCTCGGCTTCATGGTCACCCACCGTGGAATCGAGGCTAACCCGAAGAAAATGAGCGCCCTTCTCAACATGGCTGCGCCCAAGACTAATGTCGAAATCATGCGGCTAACTGTGCGGGTAGCCGCTCTGAGTCGTTTCATGTCAAATCTGGGGAGAAGTGTCTCATGTACTTCAAAGCTCTAAGGAAAATACCAAGGTTCGAATGGTCAGAAGAGTGCCAGACCGTCTTTGAGCAATTAAAGAGGCACTTGGCGACTCCCCCGCTGCTCATCTTGCCAGTTGAAGGGGACGAGCTATCGCTATATCTATCGGTGTCCGACCAAGCTGCAGGTTCGGTGCTCGTCCGAGAGGTCGAGAGAGTCCAAAAGCCGGTATACTATGTGAGCCACGTCTTTAAGGACGCGGAAAAGAGGTATCCAGGCATAGAGTAGATCGTCTTGGTACTCATCGTAGCCTCAAGGAAACTACGGCACTATTTCCAGGCGCACACTATCCTCGTTCTTACCGAGCGTCCTTTATGGGCTATCCTCGCCACCCCCGAGTTCTTTGGTCGTTTGGAGAAATAGAGGTTGAAGTTGTCCCAGTTCGATATAAAATACCGCCCGAGGCAGGCTATCAAGGCACAAGCCCTGGTTGATTTTATCGTCGAGTGCACCATCCCCAATAAAGAGGTGGAATCCACGCTGGCCCAAGAGCTCAACCCTCAATTGATGAGAAGCCCGACTCCGTCCCTGATTGGATCCTTTACGTCGACGGGTTCTCAACCGAGGAAGGCTGTGGCGCCGGCCTCATCATTCGGGGCCCAAACGAGTCAGAGATGGAGTATTTTCTGAAGCTCGGGTTCAATAACAAGAGGAACAATGTGGCGGAACTGACGCGGCTCTTCGAAACGTTACGGCTCCTCCATGCGTTCCTGACACGTGCCGTCCGCGATGGTCGCTCTTCCCAGTGTTCACACACCAAGGAAGGTTAGACAGAACCTCACAAAGCCCGGCGGCAACCCTACTCGGTCCATCCTTAGCAGGCAACTCCTTGCCCTCCCGCGCTAAGGATCAAAAGCCCTCATCAAGAGGCCACCGAGAAGCTTCCCTGCTCGGTCCATCCTTTGCTTTTGCTGATAATTTCTTACCCAACGACGCCAAGGATCAAAGCCCTCATCAAGAGGCAACCGGGCAGCAACCCTGCTCGGTCCATCCTTAGCAGGCAACAACTTGCCCTCCCGCGCTAAAGGATCAAAGCCTTCATCAAGAGACAACCGAGCATCGACCCTGCTCGGTCCATCCTTAGCAGGCAACTCCTTACTTTTCCTCGTTAAGGATCGAAGCCCTTTTCAAGAAGCAACCGACCAGCGACCCTGCTCGGTCCATCCTTAGCAGGAAACTCCTTGCCCTTCCGTGCTAAGGATCGAAGCCCTCATCAAGAGGCCACCGAGCAGCTTCCCTGCTCGGTCCATTCTTAGAGGGTGACTCCCTACACGTCTTTACTAAGTGATCCCCACCTCGATTTCGGGGCCATGGAGATGCCGACCTTGCACCGGTCTTTGCACACTTGGCAAATGGTTGAATTCAACTCGACGTGCGATCGCCAAATGAAAAACCGATCTCCGACCTAACGCATCATGAAAGAATTACCGCGCAAATAGAGATTTAACCACAAACAAAAGGAAAATAAGTACGCAAAGATTCCTACAAAATGATTTTCATTCACAAAAGTCAGATGTCTTTACAGAGGTATTATGGGCTCCCCAGCCTTACAAAAACGTCCGGAGGCTTACAAAATTTCAGCGCAAAAGAAAATAAGGAGGCGATAAGGTTTAGGCCTCGGGGCC
Organism: Agapanthus africanus; assembly: GCA_030015575.1. Taxonomy (NCBI): domain Eukaryota; kingdom Viridiplantae; phylum Streptophyta; class Magnoliopsida; order Asparagales; family Amaryllidaceae; genus Agapanthus; species Agapanthus africanus. The sequence continues at coordinate 582,813,414 of CM057339.1, read as the reverse complement.
GGGAAGAACCTCGATGAGCTCCGCTTCCACCACGACAACCGGGTTGGCGGCTTGAAGGTCGGCGCCCACCGCAAGAGCCTCGGCGCTGGGAGCCGGGGCGACCGACTTCTCCCCAGCGCTCCCACCAGGGGCTTTCCCCTCGGCAGTGCTTCCGGGGGCATTCCCCTGTGCTTCGCCCTCGAGGGGGTACTCACCCCGGAGCTCGCCGTCAGGAAACTCCGGCATCAGGGCCTTGACAGCGTCGAGGGCCTCATGCCAAACGAGGGCAGCGGTTTCAGCGAGGTCGGTGTAGTACTGGTCCGGCTTCTTGTAGCTTTCCACCGTCTTCGACGCTCGAAGGTCGGCACGCTTCGCTCCTTCCTTCACTGCCTCATTCTTCCTCCGGATGGTGTTCGCCGTCTTCTTCAGGGTGGTGACAAGCACCCTGAAATCTTCCAACTTAGCCTCGGAGACTCGGACGACCTCTCGGCAGTTGGCGATCTTCCGATCTCCGGCCGCCACCCGGTATTCGAGGACGGCGACCCTCTCCATCGCGTTTGTAGCTCCAGCCTCGAGCTCTCCTCCCGCGAGGACTTGCCCGCGATCTGGATCGCTGGGGCAATTTTCTCGTCCTCCATGTTGACAATGAGGCCGCAGTGCTGGAGGACCGGAAGAAGTCAAAGGAGGGGTTAAAAAGAGGAGGGCGCCCAATCTTGCGAACAAAAAGTACTGAATAAAAACCCGAGTGGTGCAACACTGACCTGTACGGCCTCCTGGGCTATGGCCGCCATTTGGGCCCTGAGGGTCCTCCGAGGGATTCTGCCCTCGGCCGACCTTTTCATCTCCGAGAGCAAGCTGTCGGCGACGGAAAGCCCCAAGGGCACCTCGAAGTGAAGCTCTCTTTCATCCACGATGATCGGGGAAGCCGGGGTACAGGGCACCGTCCTATGATACCTCTTGAGGAGAGACGCAGGGGAATCAGTTTTGCCTCCCACCTCTAAAACCAGGGGCTCCTGCTCCCGATGAAGTTTTCGGCTCGGCGCATGGCTGGACTCCGGGGCCCGAGACTTGCTCGAGCGCCTGGCCGGGGCGGCCTCCGGTGGAGCCGGACTCGACGATGAGCGGGAAGGGCCGGTACCTTCGGCCTTTCTCCATTTTTTCTATTCGACCAGAGCTGCCCGAAATTTAGCTAGGTCCATGGGTCCTGCATAAGGCAAAATTACAAAGGAGTTAGCAATGCCAGAAAAAGTGGATGAATACACAAGTCTAAGCAGGTCGCCTAAAAACTTCTAACTTACCCGCAAACTGAGCGAGGCTGAGCCCGGCCCAACTGAGGGCCTGCTCAGACAGCAACATATCGGCCCGTGGGAAGGGCTCCCACTCCGACACCGCCACCGCGTCGGGATCATTCGATCGTCCCACCCGTGGGCAGTTGGCCCTGTACCACCGGATGGGCACAGGCCAATCCTCACCCTCGGGTGGCCCGACAAACAAAAACTTCTTCCATAAGAAGGACTACGACGACCCCCGACCCGGCAGCGTCTCCTCGGTGTTTTCGAAAAGAAATGTATACCCAGCTCGGCTCGTCCCTGCGAGTGCCGGGATGGTTTTTGTAGCAAAGAGAGGAAAGGAGGATGCTCAAACTGAAAGGGATCTCCCGCAATTTCAACCGGACCAGGAACCCGAGGAGAATCCTCTAGGAGTTTGGCACTAACTGGTTCGGGGCTAACTGAAAACAATTCAACGCCGCACTCACCTCGGAGGAGAAGGGCAGGCACATTCCGGCCCAAAAGGCTTCCAGGTACAGGGCAATCTCATTGTCTCGTACCTGGTCTGCCCTCTCCCCCTCCCCGGCCAGACGAAACGAGTAGTCGGGAATAATATGGAAGTGAGCTCGGATGGTGGCAAGCTCGTCCGCATGCCTCAGTGTGGATGACGCGTCGCGGACACCCCTAACCTGCACTTTGGGGACCGCCTCCGCCGCGCGACCCCGGGGGGCACTACTAACCTTAGCCCTCTGAGGGGATTCTGACTCGGATGAGGTAGAAGCAGAGGAAGAAGTGGATGAAGACTCTCTAGACTCTACCCGAACTATTTCTACAGACTTTTCGGTAGAGGACATCTAACCTGATCAAGAGGATGAGTCCTCGGAAGAGAAAACGCAAGGAATCCGACCTAAAGAGAACATCGCCGAGCTAACTGTAGGGTTACTAGGCACATTCAAGAGGTTCCACAAGGTATCTACCATGCCAAATTCAAAAATTTAGGTGCCGAGAAACCCTAATATAGATCGTTAACTAGAAATTAGGCGAAAACTATGCAAGCAAACTACTTTGCTACTAAGTGAAAGGGATTACAACCTTTGTAGATCCGGTCCTCCACTTCTTTAGCTCCGTGTTGACGTTCTTCCGCTGCGATCATCGGAATCCCGGACTCTAGTGATGGTTTCGTCGGAGAAATAATCGGGCTAGGTCGTTGACTTTGAGGCCGAAGATGATCTACGTCGGGGAGACTCAAACTCAAGCTATTCCTTCACTTGGTCAAAAACTTTGTGAAGAGAACACCCTATACTACATGGCAAGTAGTAGAGGATAAAGAAATAGGAAGTGGGTTCACTTTAGAATTGGATTTCTCACTCTTTTTCTTATGGCACCATTGGAGCTAGCAAGCTTTTGTGGAGCTTGATGATGAAGAAGAAGAAAAGAATTAAAAAGATAATGAATCCAAATGAAACTTATCCTTTTAATTATGGCACCATGGTTGAGTTAAGCTCTCATGCTTAACTCATGTAGAGAATTAACCAAAGTATTAGGTTAAGAGTTGGGTTAACTAATATCCTATACAAATGACAAAAGGGTTGACTTTGTCAATGTTTATCAAGCTTCATGAAGCTTGATAACTTTGACCAAAGTCTCACTACTTTTGTTATTTGTTAGGAAATTAGTAAACCCTAATTTAACCTTGATTTGGTATAGGTCTCATACACACAACTTGTATGTATCATCAAGCATGATACAAACTTGTACACTTGCATATATTCACATATAAACAATTTGCACATTCAAGTGAGAAAATCAATCTTAAGTGAACCAATACAAGTTAATGTAAAGTAATATATCAAATATATAATTATACATTAAATCATTAAATTAACACTTGATTTAACGATCCGGTCATATTGTATATAACCGACTAATATCAATAGTAACAACTTATCGAATCAACACTTGATCCGATAACCCGGCTATATCGCATACAACCGATCAATGTCACAAATCGCGAGAATAGAATACAGAATCACATACTGGTATTATTCTCGGTCCCGCACATATCTCATATGCACTCCTATTTCGTTTCGCTTGAGCCAGGAAACCCCCGTGTAGGACTCTAAAGACTCGTCAATACGCCGGCAGTAGGTGATGATCATATCAAACACCCACAAGCCGCAAGTGGTCTGCCAAACGTAACGGCCACCCGGGTATTGAGCGATCAGAAGATCAACGAGCAAGCCCGCTCACTTTCCTGTGAATCCAACCAGTAACACTTACCGTACAGTCCGGTCTGTTCGTCTGATATGTCGCATATCTCGTCTAGAGATGGTAAACGTCAGACCCCAATAACTCGATAAGTCGTGTCGATATGAGGCTCATAACGGGTCGAGAAACTACTGGTAACACTTACCAGTAAATCCCTAAAGCAGCCTTGGCCAAGGACTTCCTGTTATAGCCAATCGAGCACAGCGCAACATCAACTCCCTATACCGGGAGAGACGAAACCCCTCCTATCGCTCATTTGCCTCCATGTGATTCGGGACTGTACCCAAAAACCACCGTTTTGCACGTCCTTTTGGACGTGGTAAGGTGGAAATCAAAGCACAGTGGGAATCACACAAGACTCTATGACGATCTCGGGTCTACAGACTAACCTGTACCAGTGTCACCAGAGAACTGCCATCTGACGTGAGGTATAATATCAACTGGGAGTTCTCGGCGAGTTCGTCCAGTGTACCCAGTCTCCACTGAGCACCCGTGTATCATCTCTGATGTCAAACACCAATGGATATGGGATCATCCATCGCCCATCTATATGGGTCGAGAAGCTACACGCTAGTCTACTCTGGTATATCGATGCCCCGTCTCGATACACCCACGACTAGGGACTTTGAAGGATGTACTTATGGACTACCATGTCCCCACTAGTATGATCCGCATTATAGTCCAGGTAGTCAAGTACACATCATAAGGGCTTTACCAACATGTAACAGAGAGACAATCAGTGTACACGTTAAGATAAAGTGTAACCAGATAGCATACTATCATATCGAACAAGAAAGTCATCCCTATATATGTCCAAGCATCCACTACAATATACATCCTATGTATAGTAATGACCTTTAGGGCATACATATAATTAACACTAACAAGTGAAGGGACGAGGAAATTATGGCAAAGTATGGACCCTGAAGAGGATCCCACCTCTATTTATAGCGGCCGGCGTACGCATCCTACGACGCCGATCGTCTCCCGTCAAAACAAGACTTCGCAATAAACGGCCAACAACATTCGACCTGTCGCGCTTGCATTGGCCGCGTCCCATCGGGCGCGAAGACAACGGCGGCCCGTCACGTCAGCCAACAAACGCCAGACACGTGGGCTGGCGCTTCGACGAACATACGCACGAATCGGCGCTTCCTCTTTAATGCGAGATCTCTCCCCTTATCCGCCGACGCCATCAAGAAAATACAACTAATGGAATATGCCTCGACGATATATTCAAATAAGAGCTTATCCCGGATGACTAGTCAGACCACTCTCGACCCAACCCATGAATGGGTCGAGACGAGAGTGGGGGGCTAATGATGATGCTCGATACCGGGGATTCCCCAGATCATGACACGTGGCAGATGACGTGTCCCAGAGCTTACAAGAAAGGATCAAGAACGGCGTATTGGAAGCATACCTCGGGCCTCCGACCCGAGGATGTTCCCGACCTTCGATGGGCTTCCAGACCACTCCTACGCTCTCCTTACAAACAACAATCGGCTCGCCTCGAGCGCCGAGTTCCCTCAGCCCCCCAGCTCGCTTCCGAGCTATCACATAACCAAGCTCGCTCGGCCTCCCGCTCGTTCCCGAGCCTCCCGCCGAGCCTAGCTTCCTCGGTCTCATCGACCGACCCACAACACTGATCACAGGTGTCTCCGCCACGGCTCCGCGAATCTCGTCAGACGCGAGATATCCGCCGCCCATGATCCCGCGTTTCACGCCATCACGTTCCCCCATTAACGAGCACATCTCGTCATTAATGGGGAACCCTGCCTTTCACTCGGGCGTAACGCTAGGGGCGTAACGGCCGGCGTGAATCTCGCGCCCGCCTACCACTATATAAACCCCTCTCTCAGACGACTCAGGTAAGGCAATTTTACTCCAATAGACCGCCACTCTGCCCATTTAGCCCGTCTAATTTGATCGTCGGAGGGTCCTCGATGGCACAACCATCCCGGGACATCCTTGCAGGTAGCTTGGCTTCAACCACTTCAACCCCATTGAGATCCGCACGCTTCAGGAGGCAACCTCCCAATTCAATCTCAGCCGCTCTTCTCCACTCGCTGCAGATCAACAGAAGGTAATATCTGAAGGAGATCCAGAGATCCATTAGTGGGATTCTATAAAATGAAGAATTCCTCAGTTTAGTATTTGTTGAAGTTAGCTTAGTTGTTTGAGGCTTAAAACTAAGATGAAGTTGATGCAAGGTAGCATCCTTTGGTATTTTAGCATGTATTTTTGCATCACCATTTTAAAGGTTTTTTGATCTTTATTTAACTAGAATTTAAATTTCTTTACCCTATTTCACACAAAGTTGTTACTTCAAAACTTATTCCACAGGTTAGGAGTTATAGAATTGTAATCCTTTAGGAACGATCAACTGTCTTTCCTAAATTTACCTATATCATTGTGTTAAATAATGCATGAAGCAAGCAAGAAAGGGACAACTGGTAGTTATATGTCCAGCCTTTCTGCTGTATAGATGACTGTGGATGCTTGTGCAGTGAAATCAAGGAGCGCATAAAGAAGACCAAGGACGAGAAGAAAGCGAAGAAGGCTGAGACAATGGCAAAGACACAAAAGAGCCAGACAAAGGGTAGCATGCCCAAGGCAGCCAAAGGCCCTAAACTCGGCGGCGGCGGCGGAAAGCGCTGAAGTCCTTAAATCTGTTTTATCTGTCTTATTGTCACATTTTTTTTGTAGTTCATAACTTTGCTGTGCCTGAGTTTATCCCCATTAGGAGAACATATTTGGAGTCGGTTTGTTATCAGCTCTCAATTCTGATATTACTGCTGGATACTACTTTTTGTTGCCCATCTTAGATGTTTGTGAGAACATTTTGCAGTATGTTTTTGTGTCGGTTTATTTTGGCTCTAAAATTAATTTGGTTTTGTTGGATTATGCGCCAAGCATGAATTTTTGTTCAATTACTTGGTCCTTGAGGAGAATGTCGATTCTTGTTTAGATATTAAAAAAGTTTTCAACCTGGGCTTATATTGTGTTGTGTTGTGCTTGATCATTGGCTGCCAAGTACTGCACACTTTTATTTAGGACGTCAACGTGATACCCGCATGATCAAATCAAGGTTTTGATTGCAAAATTTATAAAATGAATTAAACTCGACATGAAATTGATTGTTAAATCATGCCCTGCTCCAAATCTTTCTAGCCAGCTTTTTACCAGAAAAGTTGGTGAAAGTATAATGTCAAGGGAAAATTGTCAAAACCCCTAAACAGTTTTTCCTGCTGATAAAAACCGTCTGGCCGCTTAATTTTCATGTTATATCTAAAAATGTCATAAATATCACAGACAACTATACAGATACCGCGGACATTGGGTTTTTTGACAATTGAAAATTTTTCCGATGGTTTTTGACGACTGCTTCGAGACTGGGGTTTTTGTTTTTGTCAGCAAAAAAAACTGCTTTGGTGTTTTTCCAGTTTACGCTAATATTAATGTCCATACTAAGATGCAGTAAAATTGAATCATTGTAGTTTTCTTCAATGGTTAAATGTCATGGTAGTTATTGTAAAAAAAAGAGAGAGAAAACATTGAAATGATCATGGTATTTTACTGTGATCTAAGCATAATAACTTAGAAGTTGTTGGTCTCAAGTAAATCTAAAATTGAGAATGTAGAATGAAGAAGTTGTTAGTCTCAAGTAAATCTAAAAATTGAGAATGTAGAATGAAGCGGCATCACGTTGACAAATTTCTTTTTTTATATTCAAAATGCAAGCCATTTGATTTTTAAATTCATATGTAATTTGTTATGATAACATTAAAGACATAGACGAGTTTCGGTGGTGCTGATTTGTCGGCGATCTTGATGGCTAATTTGCAATGGTGGCATGTTGATAGGTGTCGACGGCGGTGATCGGTTGATGGGCATTGACGGCTGGATGGCGGTGATGTCTAGTTGGCGGTTGATGTCGACGTTTATCAGATGGCGGGTGACGGCGACGAAGATCGGCTGGCGAGCATTGATGGCGGTGATCGGTCAGCGTCCGTCGAAGGTCGATCAGGACGGTTTCCAGGTGGAGATGGCGGTCGTTAGCAATGGTGACTGATTGTCAGGGGGCTGAGGGTCAATAGGGACTAACAACCCCTAGAGAGCGAGCAGGGAAAAATGATGAAATTCTTTCGTAAAGAATTGTTTATACTCCGAGAATTCCCCAAATAAAAGGGAATTAGGGGCAGGGAAATGATATTCTTCACAAAAGCGAAATGTAATGGAATTGCAATTTGCACCTTTTTTCCAAGGAATGAGAATCACTAATTTTGGGAATTGAAGTCAACATTTTGGGCTCTATTAGTACTGTGTAATAATCTGGGAGGGAATCTTAGATTCTCATAAAATATCAACATGTCTGTTTTAACAAAATTAATATAAAGTAGGGACCATGGTACCGACAAAATTGCCGAAACTTCTTATACAATTTACCTTCAATCGGTCCCATAAATTTCTCATATCTATTATCAAATTATATTTAACATAAAGAATTTCAGAAAGAAAAAACTGTAAATTTTCAGAAAACGGAAAATATTATATCAAAATTTAAATAATAAAATAATAAATTTTACGGATATTATACGGGTATGGATTTGAGTTTCGTAGATTGGTATAATTATATACTTCTATTTTTGGAAAATAATTGAAAATTAAAATGAATTATTATTTATGAAAGCATTTATTTAATTTGGGCTTTTCCTAAATTAGTATATAAATATATTCATGAAGATTAGCATGATAAAGTTAATTTGTGTTATCTCATTTTGTGCATTAAACCAAGTTTATTGTGTTAACCATGTTTTTGACACAAATTTTTTTGAAAGGAGTAACATTTCATTTGTGATATTGGTTTCATGTTTTTTTTTTCAAAAGAAAAGAGAAAAAGGAAAGAAAATAAGAGGGTGACAAAGAGACATGGACATGTGAGAGAGAGAGAGGAATGGTTGCTATAACTATTGCATTTCTTCACCTCATTCTTCTTCATCTCCTTCATCTTCTTCTTTCCCTTCTCTTTCTCCACCTCCACCTCCCACTACAACCCCACAAACACCATGCCAATCTCATCAAAACATCTTAAAACCTTCACAAAAATTGTTCCTAATCTCATCTTAAGTATCATGATATGATCAAGTCTCCATTTTGAAGTCTTTTGCTATCTTGGAAATTGGTTTAGTTGCCTTTATGAGGTAAAAATCTCACTTTCAATCAAGTTTTAAGTATTCTTGCCTTCACAAATTAGTTTATATTTTAAAAGTCTAAGTTTTCTAGACTTGAGTTTTAGAAAGTGAGCTGTAGTGGATAAAACTTGTAGTAGTAATGTAATAGAGAGTTAAAGAGCGATTACTAGCCTATTAGTGATAGTATCCTTAGTTTAGATGAGTTTTGAAGTTTCAAATATGAGTTTAGAATTTCGAATATCGGTTTTTCATTGAGTTTTGAAGTTCAAATGGGATCTGGAGCAACTAGGGAACCCTGAAAATTAATTAGAGAATACAGAGATGTATGAACCAGTAGAAGACCACCGTAGAAGCCCGAGCCTTCAATTCCTTAGCATGGCCGCAGAAATTGTAGGGTTCCTAGGCACACTAATGAAGTCTCACAAGCGATCGAACATGGCTAATTCAAATTTTACGGGTGCCTACAAACCCTAATACGGATCGTTAACTAGATAAACTAGGCGATGCAAGCAAGTAAACAGAAATATAGAAATAGGGAAGGGGCTACAACCTTTGTAGATCCGGTCCACCACTTCCTAAACTCCACGATGATCTCCCTCCGCTGTCCAAATCGAATCCCGAACTCTAGCATCGGCTTCATCGAAGAAATGGGCGAGCTTGATCGTCGGTTCGATGCCGAAGATGATCTACGTCGAGGCATCGCAAACTCGAGCTCCGCCTTCGCCAAGTCAAGAAACTTGTGAAGACAACACACTCTACTACATGGCAAGTAGTAGAGGATGAAGAAATAGGAAGTGGGTAGACTTTAGAATTGGATTTCTCACTCATTTTGGCTAGTTGCCATTGATGGTGCAAGCTTTTTCCAACTTGAAGATGAAGAAGAAGATGATAAAGAATATGATAAGTGTTATGTAAATGATAAATAAATCAATACTTATCATTTACTAACCCTTGGTTAGTTGTAGAGAAAGGACCATGGTTAACTTGAATGGTTAGGGTTAAGGATGAGACAAGAATGGTGACTAAGTCAAAGTTTCAAGAAACTTCAACTACAAGACAAAACTAGCAACCATTCTTTTTCTCTTTATCTTTTTCTTTTTCCAAAATAAACAAAAGAGTAAATAAATGAATAAGTAAATAAAAAGAAAACCCTAATCATAAACCTAACCATGGTCTAATTCTTCACACTAACCCTAGCTTGCATGTATCATCAAACATGATACAATCATGTGCACAAAATATATCACATATACAATGTGCACAAACCAAGTGAGTAAATCCATTTAAAGTGAACCTATACTAGTTAATGCAAAGTAATATATCAAATATATAATTATACAATAAATCATTAAATCAACACTTGATCCAATGATCCGGTCATATCGCATATAACCGGCTAGTATCCAATGTATCGGCTTATCGAATCATTCCTTGATTCGATAACTAGGTTATATCGCATACAACCATTCGACACATTCATCGCGAGAATGAAATACGGTATCACATACACGCATTATTCTCGGTCCCGCACATATCTCATATGCGCTCCTATTTCGTTTCGCTTGAGCCAGGAAACCTCTGTGTAGGACTCTAAAGACTCGTCAATACGCCGGCAGCGGATGATGATCATATCAAACATCCACAAGCCGCAAGCGGTCTGCTAAACGTAACGGCCACCCGGGTATTGAGCGATCAGAAGATCGACGAGCAAGCCCGCTCACACTCCTGTGAATCCAACCAGTAACACTTAACGTACAGTCCGGTCTGTTCGTCTGATATGTCGCATATCTCGCCTAGGGGTGGTAAACGTCACACCCCAATAGCTTGATAAGTCATGCCGACGTGAAGTCCATAACATTCGTGAAACTACTGATAACTCTTACCAGTATATCACTGCAACCCTGGCCAAGGATTTCCTGTTATGGCCAGTCGAGCATAGCACAACATCAACCCCCAATACCGGGAGAGACGAATCCCCTCCTATCGCTCATTGCCTCCATGTGAATCGAGACTGTACCCAAAAACCACATGTTTGCACAACTCAGTAGAGCCGTGGTAGGGTGGAAATCAAAGCACAGTGGGAGACACACAAGACTCTATGACGATCTCGGGTCAACAGACTAAGCTGTACCAGTGTCACCAGAGAACTGCCATCTGACGTGAGGTATAATACCATCTGGGAGTTCTCGGCGAGTCCGTTTAGTGTACCCAGTCTCCACTGAGCACCCGCATACCATCTCTGATGTCAAACACCAATGGATATGGGATCATCCATCGCCCATCGCATGGGTCGAGAAGATATACGCTAGTCTACTCTGGAATATCGATGCCCCGTCTCGATATTCCCACGACTAGGAACTATGAAGGATGTACTCATTGACTACCCAGGCCCCACTAGTATGATCTGCATCATAGTCCTGGAAGTCGAGTACACATCCTAAGGGCTTTATCAACATGTAATCGGAGAGACAGTGAATATACATGTTAAGATAAAGAGCAACCAGATAGCGTACTATCACGTCGATCAAGAAAGTCCTACCTATATATGTCCCAGCATCCACTACAATATACATCCAATGTACAGTAATGGCCTCTAGGGCACACATTTAACTAACAATCTCCCACTTGCACTAGGGCCATCTGTAGCAGTGGTTGCAGTATCACATACTCAACCATCCCCTAAAAGTCTCTCTTTGGGAAAAGGCCTTCGTGAGTGGATCCGCCGTGTTGTCCTCTGAGTCTTCTCTCCTAACCTCGATCACCCCGGAGATCAACTATCTCCATGATCAGGTGATGCTTCCTCAGAATTTGTCTGGGTCACTGATGGGACCTTGGTTCCAGGGCCGAAGCCACACTTCCATTGTCATACAATGGCAGGAACCTAGTTCATCTTATGAACCTATATACACCCAAACCTCCTCTTTGGTAATATCTTCAATAGCGATGTTACCAGCCCTTATCGTCTAGTTTGCCACGGTATCTAGCTTGGAACTTTTCCAACATACCGTCCCTCTACTGAGGGTAAAGACAATGCCCGTGACTGACATTCAGTCGTCTTTATCACCCTGGAACTCTTCTAGTGATTCTCCCCAGGATCGATTGATACCATCTCACTGCATCTAGTGAGAATCCTAGCATCCAATTACATCTATCTCATAGATGAAAACTCAGGATTTAGGAGGTATCACTTTGATCCTATTTGGAGAATCCTAGTGATAATAGGAGATTGATCGATCGTAGTATAGGAAACTCTTTTCCTATCAAGAGTATGTTGTCTACGTACAATACGAAGATGACCACCTTACTCTCTACTACCCTTTTGTATATACAAGGTTCGTCTACCATTTTGATGAAGTCAAACACTTTGACTATCACATCAAAACAGACGTTCCAACTTTGCGATGCCTGCTTTATTATGTAAAGCAACTTGCACACGTTTCCGTTGCTCCCACTGTTTACGAAGACCTCTGGCTGTGTACTTACAGACGTTCTCTTCTAAATCAGTATTTAGAAAAGCAGTCATGGCACCCAACCGCCAGATATCGTAGTCATGGTATGTAGCCGTGGTAAGTAGGATATGGATAGACTTAAGCATAGCTACTGGAAAAAGGTTTCATCATTATCCACGCCTGGTCGATGACGAAAACCTTTAACAAGTCTAGCTTTGAAAGTCTCAACTTTTCCATCTACACCAAGTAATCTTCTCAAGATTTACTTGCTCCTGATGGGGATTTAACCCTTCAGATATTGCAACCAAAGTCCATACTTTGTTGGTGTATAAGGATTCCATCTCAGATCGCTAAGCATCCAGCCATTCTTACAGAGTCCCTACTCTTGATGGCCTGCTCGAAACTAGTTGGGTCATCATCTCATGATGTAATCCTTGCTCCCACTGTCATCGAGAAACCGAGGTATCTCTCAGGCGGATGAGGAACCCTACTAGATCGGCGGATAGGCTGAGGTTCGTCGGAAACTATAGAATCCTTTGGTTCTGTCAAATCATCAACTGCAGTTTTGTATAGCTGGAACCTTTCCAGTTCAACAGAACTGATCCTGCCTCGATCTTGTCCGGATTTTGCTTTAAACATAGGCCGGACAACCCCAAATCTTAACTCGCTTAAGAGATAGGATCTTCCCACACCATATCTTATATGGAGTGGTAGGCACTGATTTGAATCGAACCCTATTCAATAGGTATGCAACTTCATAAGTGCATAACTCCCAAAAGGAAATAGGTAACTCAGTAATACTCATCATAGAGCACACCATATTTAATATTGTGCAATTGCTCCGCCCTGATACACCGTTGTGCTGTGGTGTATTCAGAGGAGTAGTACGGAGAGAGAATCTCATTCTCCTTTAGAATGGTCCAGGAATGCCATGCACAAGTATTCTCCTCCCTGATCTCATCATAGGACATAATACTTATACCCGGTTATTGGTTCTCTACTTCTAACTTATATTCTGTGAATACCTCAAAAGGTTCGGACTTGTGTTTTAACAGGAACATATGACTGAATCTTGAGAGATTATCAGAGAATATAATGAAGTATAAAGACCCAGTCCTGGCATGTGTAGACAGGAGACTTTACATACATCATCATGTATCAGTCCCAAGAGTTTACTAACTCTTTCTCTGTTTCTAATAAATAGAGCTATGATCATCTAATCTTTGTGACATGACTGGCAAGTTTCACAAGATGTAAATTCAAACTGATTTAAATATGCATCTTAAATGTAACTTTAGCCAGTCGGGTCGCATTGATGTGACCTAGTCTACAATACCTCAAGAAGGATTCGTTCATTTCTGAACTCTTCTTCTTGTGTGTGTTCTGTATACTAGGAACTATAGTTTGATTTAGAACTTCAATGCTTTTAGATAACGTGCCTGAACCGATCAACTTTTGATATAGGAAATGTTCAAAACATTATCCAACAATACAAAATTATATCCATCTTTACTAATAAAGAGACTGATATGATTTTGTATATCAGGTTCGGTATCTAATAGCATTTGTTCAGAATCAATGTATTGGTAATACAGGGTGATAGTGACCAACAGACTTGGCTGCAACACTTGCCCCGGTTTCTGTCTCATGAAACTTATCACCTGTCCTCAGTTTTTCTACCCTTTTGTAGCCCTATGTAACAGCTTACATATCTGGGATCCTGATCCGGTATCATATACCCAAGATACCGAGGATACTGGGAAACAGTTCTGTTTAACGAACACACCCGAAGAAGATGCATCATATGCACTTTCTTCGTTTGGACGGCATAGGAATTCTGGTATTCCCCTATTTCCTGCTCTGTCTTATAACAATTATAAGTTGGAGCGGGATCAACGTTCCCCAGCTCAGTACAAGCGGGTTCGGTCAATACATCCATTTTATTATCTTGATTAAGGCGTGATATGGTCGCTACCTGGAGAGAGAGAGAAGAAAACACTCTGCGTGCGCTCTTGCAAGATCAGATTGGTTATATATTTTATCTAATCAGGATGGCTCCCACTGTTTTTATCAAATCTTCCTTCAAACCCTAAAAGGAAAGACTAGCCGGGATTAATTACACTCTACAAGTTCGCCAATCTTTCAGCCAGGCCAGTGTCGGTACTTTGAGGGAGGTTCCCCGTGCTTTCGCACGGACCTAATTACTGTAAACCTCGTTTTCCCAGAGGCGTAACCCCGTTGACACCTTTCTAGACACCTACTTGATCGGCTAATTGCAAAGTGCAAAACTCTCCCAGGAGTAACAATTACTCGCAGTGGGTATCGGGATCCAACTATCATATAGAAGGTATGCAATCTCATTGTAAATTTCAACACTTGAAACTCCCGATAAAGGTTTTTACCCCTAGCACCTATGACCTTAACTATGGTCAACAAATCATAAGTACTATTCAAGTTCTACCCGTCATTTCGTGATTAATTAGACCCACCCACATGACCCTTAACTAAGGTCAACAAAGTCACGCGACTGTCCTAACTAATCGCATCATATGCGGTGTAGGAAGACATCACTTAGCTACCGTACACTGTGCCTTGACTATGGTCAACAAACACAGCACGAATACTAAGTACTCTACTTCCTAAAATGACGGAGGGTTGCGAACGGTTTTTATGAAAACCTTTAACGCTTTGAACTTGATCTCGTTGCGGAATCAAATGGTTTTTAAATGGAATGTTTTCGAAGCTTTTCTAGTTTTGCTAAAGGGGTCACTCCCGGTGAAGGGATCGTCGGCCCTTTCCTCGTCGAATGAGGTGCGGGATATATCATATATATCACTGTGCAAAGCGAAAACTATAAAAGCGGTCAAAAGACAAACCGAGTGTGTAGCATCTGCCAGATATTGCTAAAGGAGTCACTCCCGGTGAAGGGATCTCGGTCCTTTTCTTATCGAATAAGGTGCAGGATGTTCTACAAGGAACACCGCGATGCAAAGCAAGAACTGTAGCTACCTGTTTATTTTGAAATTCGATTCCACAACATCAATTAGGTTTATTTTCTTTCATTAATCTCATTAATGAATATCCCATCATTTAAATTACCTAAACATCACAGATAGATATGACGTACACTTATGCCATCCGCATTCGCCTCGATGTCCCCTCATGCACCGTTAGGTTAGGTAACTACCGGCAGAGCGGGGCAGGGCTAGCGCGGGTGTAAAACATAAGTAACGTCTATATAATATATCATATATATACTATAATATCTGTCACAGAACATCATATGATCACATCACAGATAAATCACAGCAGAAGAAACATATGAAATATTGGATATACTAGGACGTCCGTGTTTTCAATACGAGCCAGTATAAAACACGGATTCCACAGTCGTGATGAATAGCCAATCCCACACCCCTAGACCCCTACGAGAGCGGCAAGCAACCCTACCAATTCTAGGGTTAGGAGACCCGGACTCGACTCCTCGAGTTGGTCTCCCACTGGACCCCAGAACCCGGTTACTTGTGCTCCCCTCCTTGGGTCTATCCTAACGCAGAAAAGTAAATAATATACATCAACGGTGACATCTTCCGCAACCTGGAAGTGCCCCAATAAAAGAATATTACATACAAGTTTTTACATGAATGAAAATGAAAAACACTCATCTCACATAAAAACCCCTGGCTATTCAAACACGACGATCCAATATAACATATCCAGCAATACATAACATCACATGTCATCAACGTAAGTAAATATGTCCATCCCAATTGTCGTTGACATATAGCAACGAAACCGGCGACATCACATATTACACTTACGGTCACAGAAAAGAAAGTGCAAAACTACAACAGTTGGAATCCGCAATTTCTTTAGACATCGCATGCCTAATCAAATGAATTCCTTAGACATCGCATGCCTAATCAAATGAATTCCTTAGACATCGCATGCCTAACAATTATAAACCCCGCATTTTAGTCTCAAAATCGAAAACACTTTTCAATATCGAGTCGGGCAATTCAACAGGATTCCCGACATTCTGATCGAATGCTCGTCGCAAACTTTAGTAGGCGGCCGCACCCCCGATACCGTCGACGAAGTGCACCAAGGCGGAACACCGCTGCCGTGAGCACCCAAACGGATGCTTTCGGCGACGGGGTTCTCCTACAGTCACTTGGTCGGGGCTATGGAGTGAGGCTGTCTATTAAGTTTACCCGGCGAGTATCCGCGTACGCTACGTGATTGCGACGGACTTTTGATCACATCAAAATTCCGTGGCAACCGATCAAGTGAGACTAAATTGCTATGTTTATAATATTCATTCCGTTATCTCATAACTACTTGTGAATTCCAATTATTGTATCAAATTCCGGATAAATAGAAAATGCTAAACTTTTCGATCGAACAATCGAACACCCAAGTTTTCCCGATACAGCTCAACACATGAAATAAGTCTAACAACATTCAGTTCGTGCCACAGTACCAACGGTCCAGCCGTAGAAGGGTCAAGCCAACGCCTCACATGTGGCACGCCATACTGCCCCAAACCCGAAGGTTCAAAGGGCAGTTCAAGACGGTCACATAATCGAGTTAAGGTTTGTTGTCTTCTAGAGGGTCCATCGAGTTACTTGCACTACTTAGAACGTCGTTAAACTACGGAAAAATCCAACAATTGGAAATTTCCCGGCAGGGGAAAAAGTGGGTATTTATATCCGGTCGAACTTTTTAACATATTCTAAAAATACCCGGAAAAGCACACCGACAAAAATTAGACAGTCCGATCGAATACACCGAGTCCCCAATACAACCCAGAAAATACAACTCTGGAATAAATATTAAAAACATCCAGAACACACAAGAAACACCAACAGAAACAACTGAAGAAAACACACATCCTGATCATCACAGACGGCCGCGGAACCGCCGCAAAAGGGGGGTCAACGCCGCGGTTCCGCGGTCGTACTGTTGAATTAGGTTGTCGTTTTCTCCAGTTTTTCTTAGAATTTCCTGCACATTTCTCTGCATATTTTTAATTCCAAAAAATCCACAATTTACAGAAATGTCCAGAGAGCATTTTTCAAGTCGTGTTTTGGGTCGATCCGACTTCTAACTCCGTCGGGACTTCGCCTAAGGCTCTAGCTAGGCTCTGATACCACTGTAGGTCAGGCAGCCACCCCATCCAATGGGGTCGCCGTGGCACCAACGGGTCCCTCAGCCTCTACTTTTTACGCATGCCCCCTCGCGAGGACTACAACCCGCCGGAACACCTTCCGGTCTCGGGACACCCTGGGGGTAAGAGCCTATGCTTCGCCACACTGTCACACAGTGAGAACCCCCCATAGGTCGACATCCAATGCCTAGTAGCTCTGATACCACTGTAGGGTTCCTAGGCACACTAATGAAGTCTCACAAGCGATCGAACATGGCTAATTCAAATTTTACGGGTGCCTACAAACCCTAATACGGATCGTTAACTAGATAAACTAGGCGATGCAAGCAAGTAAACGGAAATATAGAAATAGGGAAGGGGCTACAACCTTTGTAGATCCGGTCCACCACTTCCTAAGCTCCACGATGATCTCCCTCCGCTGTCCAAATCGAATCCCGAACTATAGCATCGGCTTCATCGAAGAAATGGGCTGGCTTGATCGTCGGTTCGATGCCGAAGATGATCTACGTCGAGGCATCGCAAACTCGAGCTCCGCCTTCGCCAAGTCAAGAAACTTGTGAAGACAACACTCTACTACATGGCAAGTAGTAGAGGATGAAGAAATAGGAAGTGGGTAGACTTTAGAATTGGATTTCTCACTCATTTTGGCTAGTTGCCATTGATGGTGCAAGCTTTTTCCAACTTGAAGATGAAGAAGAAGATGATAAAGAATATGATAAGTGTTATGTAAATGATAAATAAATCAATACTTATCATTTACCAACCCTTGGTTAGTTGTAGAGAAAGGACCATGGTTAACTTGAATGGTTAGGGTTAAGGATGAGACAAGAATGGTGACTAAGTCAAAGTTTCAAGAAACTTCAACTACAAGACAAAACTAGCAACCATTCTTTTTCTCTTTATCTTTTTCTTTTTCCAAAATAAACAAACGAGTAAATAAATGAATAAGTAAATAAAAAGAAAACCCTAATCATAAACCTAACCATGGTCTAATTCTTCACACTAACCCTAGCTTGCATGTATCATCAAACATGATACAATCATGTGCACAAAATATATCACATATACAATGTGCACAAACCAAGTGAGTAAATCCATTTAAAGTGAACCTATACTAGTTAATGCAAAGTAATATATCAAATATATAATTATACAATAAATCATTAAATCAACACTTGATCCAATGATCCGGTCATATCGCATATAACCGGCTAGTATCCAATGTATCGGCTTATCGAATCATTCCTTGATTCGATAACTAGGTTATATCGCATACAACCATTCGACACATTCATCGCGAGAATGAAATACGGTATCACATACACGCATTATTCTCGGTCCCGCACATATCTCATATGCGCTCCTATTTCGTTTCGCTTGAGCCAGGAAACCTCTGTGTAGGACTCTAAAGACTCGTCAATACGCCGGCAGCGGATGATGATCATATCAAACATCCACAAGCCGCAAGCGGTCTGCTAAACGTAACGGCCACCCGGGTATTGAGCGATCAGAAGATCGACGAGCAAGCCCGCTCACACTCCTGTGAATCCAACCAGTAACACTTAACGTATAGTCCGGTCTGTTCGTCTGATATGTCGCATATCTCGCATAGGGGTGGTAAACGTCAGACCCCAATAGCTTGATAAGTCATGCCGACGTGAACTCCATAACTTTCGTGAAACTACTGATAACTCTTACCAGTATATCACTGCAACCCTGGCTAGGGATTTCCTGTTATGGCCAGTCGAGCATAGCACAACATCAACCCCCAATACCGGGAGAGACGAATCCCCTCCTATCGCTCATTGCCTCCATGTGAATCGAGATTGTACCCAAAAACCACCTGTTTGCACAACTCAGTAGAGCCGTGGTAGGGTGGAAATCAAAGCACAGTGGGAGACACACAAGACTCTATGACGATCTCGGGTCAACAGACTAAGCTGTACCAGTGTCACCAGAGAACTGCCATCTGACGTGAGGTATAATACCATCTGGGAGTTCTCGGCGAGTCCGTTCAGTGTACCCAGTCTCCACTGAGCACCCGCATACCATCTCTGATGTTAAACACCAATGGATATGGGATCATCCATCGCCCATCGCATGGGTCGAGAAGATATACGCTAGTCTACTCTGGAATATCGATGCCCCGTCTCGATATTCCCACGACTAGGAACTATGAAGGATGTACTCATTGACTACCCAGGCCCCACTAGTATGATCTGCATCATAGTCCTAGAAGTCGAGTACACATCCTAAGGGCTTTATCAACATGTAATCAGAGAGACAGTGAATATACATGTTAAGATAAAGAGCAACCAGATAGCGTACTATCACGTCGAGTAAGAAAGTCCTACCTATATATGTCCCAGCATCCACTACAATATACATCCAATGTACAGTAATGGCCTCTAGGACACACATTTAACTAACAGAAATAACCCCCTAGACCATAATTTGTGGGTGAGTTGGTGAGTTAGGGTGTGGATTTTGTTCTGTAGCTCACTCACTGGATATCTAAGCTTACCCTATAAGCTAAATAGTCCCAGATCATCTTAGTGAAAATCTGGAGTTATTTTAATTTGGTTTTGGCAAAGATATGCGATATTTGAAACTTGGTTTTTTGGATATTGTGTTTTAACTCGATGACGTTCGTACGCCGATGTCGGGGGGTATTTTGTTGTTTTAGTACGCGTTGACCATAAGTTCTAACATATATGTACTTCGATTGTGATTTTGTCACGACCCGAAATATTAGCTCGTGACCAGCACTTGAATCACGCAACGTCTAAAGGCGTAACGGAATTCAAGTAAGCTGAAACCCAGAAATCTAAACCTTTTAAGAAAAAAAATAAAGGAGGTGAGGTTTTGAAATAAAGGTATAATAAAATCAAGTTTTCTTAATGCATAGAAAAGGAATATGAATGATGCAAGTGAAATTTACTAGTTTGAAAACATGTTTCGTCTTTTAAAAATTTTGGCAGCACCTCATTTGTATATTTTGATCCAAAATCACAAATACATAATAAGAATAATGGCATCCCCAAGTGGGAGCTAGCTCTTCGCCAAACGGCGGATCACAACCACGCAAGACAATATAAATAAGTATACGACGCCCAACGGCGAAGTTCACCACAAAAGATAAAGAAAAACAAGACATATATATCACAAGTAGCGGAAAACCCCTCGCTCTAAATCTCGCAACCACAATCCCACTAAGTCTCATTACTTATACAATTTACACATTTTGATTGATTGATGGAGTTAACTAGATACAATATGAAATATAATACAAGAGTGAGTACGATACAAATGTCCCACCTGTCACTGCAAAACACCCAAATGAAGCTGTGTGCCAGCGATGCCGCTACTGATCTAAGCGGCCAACCTGCAAGAACTGTTGCACAATGGAGGTGAGTTGCCAACTCGTGAGTAGAAAAACATCTACAAGTAGAAATCGAATAAATAACGACTCCTAAGTCAACTATATCATAAAGGTAATACTATGATATTTAGGGTGACCGGGTCGGTATATGTGCCAACAAGGTAGTCAAACCTATATGCATGCGGATAGCATCCAACAGTAATAATCAATGCATGTATATGGAGCTCGTCCAACCATAATCAAGGTATGCATGCATGTGGATCTCGTCCACCAAAAATCAAGGTATGTATGCATGTGGATCTCGTCCACCCATATAATCAGCGTCTGTATGCACGTAAATATCATAAAAGAGTGTGCATGAAAGTATGATGATATATATCAGCGGTGTCCCTCCCGACACATCAAAATCATGGAACCTGAATGCCTAGCATCGACACTCAAAAACATCATGAAAACCGTGCCCAACATCGGCACGTAAATCCTCATATATCGGGCTCTGTCAGTCCGGATCGGCCCACGGGCTCCGTCAGTCCGGATCGGCCCATATCATCTCTCGACTCCGGTCAGTATCCTCCGGATATCCTCCGAGCCCAAATACTATCACCGATAGGTAGTAGTCTCTCTGCCAGGCTCACCGTCTACTGCACAGCGATCCGTTCTCGCCCTGGGGTACCCTACTGTTGGGCCACGGCAGCGCCCCGGCCGTCAATACGAGGCCAAATGCGGAACAAAAAACTTTTTAAAACTTGGCGCTACCGCAACCAATATCCGGATCGTTCCATTAACCGTTAACCAGCAAAATACAAAGTGAGTTTAGAGATTATACCGATCGATCCGTGTCCTTCGGTCTTTAATCCGCTCTCCTAACTTGTTGCGGCTGTTCCGGTGAAGTCCGCTTTCTGGTCTCGCTCGTCGGAATGACACCACATCGAGGAATCTTTATACGGGCTCCCGCTTCGAACTGAAGCAACTCGGATATGAAGTTTTCCAGCCGACATGTCCAAGATTGAAGTAGAGAGAGTGTAGAATAGTTTGTCTCAAGACACCCGACGAATCGAACGAAGGTAAATGAAGTTGCCATGAGGAATTGGTTAGCAATGGAAATTTCAAGGAGAAAATCAAAATGGGCTTCCACACCAAAAGAATGGTGCTCGGCCAGTATGAAGCCAGCAAAAAGGAATTGGTGCTCTCTGGAAAAAATGAAGTGGCCGCATCATTGATATGCTGTGAAAAAGAAGTCATGATGGCTAATGAAGTGGCTGCCCCATTTAAAAAATTCCCCGCACACCTAAATTGGCAGCCACGTTAATTTTCATCACACACAAAAAATAAAACTCCATCCAAAACAATAAACAATGAGCCACCTACAAACCCATGCTGCCACCAAGCCAAACAAACCCATGCTAGCATTAAATGAAAGCATGGTCACACACCCACTGCAAGCATGGCTCCCCAAAACAAAAAGCCCAAGCTCACCCCAAAAGGAATTCTAGTAAAGTAAGAAAATGGCCAAAAGGAATGCAGGAGAATGGACCAATAATTAAACATTAAATTTAATGTTCAATCGAGAGGAGAAAAAATGACAACTTCAAAAATAATCCCGTAAAAAATTACAGCATTACCCCACAACTGTATATATATACCCGCATTTGTATTCTGACCGAATACAAATGCAACGAGACAAAATTGTTCCTACACAATATAATACTAGATCCGGCTTAAACTAAAACCCACTAGTATTATCTGTCCGAACCATGACACGTGCACAAGTGCACGTGTATGTTCGAACCCTGCCATAAAACCATACGGCCTCTACAACGTTTCGTCCGAACTTGGGAAACTTTCTATGGGGGACTCTAATGACTCATCAATACACTGGCACCGGGTATAACCACAAGCACGTCAGAGGTACTAGCTGTACGTAACGGTTGCCTATGTATTGAACGAAAGGGAAGCTGGCGAGCGAACTCATCCTGAAACCCTACTGAGCCTGACAGTGACAATATCCGTACAGTCTGGTCTGTTCGTCTAAGAGTATCGCATATCGAGTATAGGGGGGTGGATAAAGTCAGACCCCTAATAACGCGACAAGTCGTGTCGGTATGAAACCCATCACCACCTGAGAAACTACTGATCCTAGATCGGTAATTCTCGACTATCTTGGCCAAGTTTTTCTGGTGATGGCCACCCGTGCACTGTGCGACATCAACCCCCAATACCGGGAGAGACGAATCCCGAACGATCCGCTCACTGCCTCCATGTGGCTCGGGACTGTACCCAACTAAAAGCTGTTTGCACGACTCCTTTAAGCCGTGGTAGGGTAGTAATCAAAACACATTGGGAACTCACATGAGACATATGACGATCTCAGGTCGACAGACTAACCTGTACACATATCACCAGAAAACTGCTATCTGACTATAGGTATAATACCAACTAGCAGGTTTCCGGCGAGTCCGTCCGGTGTACTCATAACCCAATGAGCACCTGTATACATCTTAGGTGAACCAACTGACACCAATGGCTTGTGAGACTGGCCACCGCCCCTCGTCGGGGTCTCGACTGTATACACTAGTCTACTATCGGAGTATCGATGCCCGGTCTCGAAACTCTCACGACTAGGGACATTTTAAGGATTTGCTTATAGACCCCAGCTCCCACGTATATGATCGCCATCATACTGCTGGCTGTCAAGCAAGAATCCTATGTGCTCTATCAACATGTACATGATGATAAAGACAAACCAAATAGCATACTATCATCTCGAGTAAGATTGTCCTACCGGTATAGGTCCTCCCTCAATCATTGCAATCACGTACCCGCGATCCAATAATTGACTTCGAGGGCACTATATCCAACAATCTCCCACTTGCACTTAAGGCTAATTATTGCGATGTCGCATACTCACAGCCCATGTGATACCGAACATCCAACTCCTCTACTAATCAGCTTCACAAAACTCGTTTGTAAAACTATTGCGTTCGAGAAATAGCCTCAGTGACTGGACCCGCCCTGAAGTTTCTTTACATGTCTATCTTAATCTTAAGCTCGCGGAGAAAGCCATCTCCCGAAAATAAGCAATACCTGTCTTAGAATATGTCTGGATATCTGATGGAACCCAGTTCACAAATGAACTCCAAATTCAGCAAACTTCTTAGACTGTATCGTCAACTAAATTTAATCAGTATCCTGCGCCACGCCTCCCTCAGTATCCTCTTGGACCACCTGTCCAAAATACTGCCCCTCGTCAGAGGGAAAACAATAACTCTGATATCCAGGTCACCTTGGAAGCCTGGAATGATAACCGTCTCCCGAAGGAAGCTGCCATTGTCAAATCCTTAGAACATTTACTTACGTTCTATAAGCTGCTTCCAAACGTTTCTCCAGGATTGGATTAATATATCAACTTATTGCATCAAGTGCAAAAACAACATCTGGTGTGGTACTTGATATCACATGATTAACTCAATTGCCTAAGCAAGTGATATGCCAATCATGCACACCCCTCTCCCGTTTAGTCTGTAAGACACCTTCAGAGAGGGTGACTCCTTCACCTGCAGGTACACCACCATGCCAGGAGCCGTCCATGCTAAAATACTTTAGAATACTGTCTAAGTACCCAGATTGGGACACTTCCCAAATCTAGATCTAAAACCATAGATCTAGTAACCAGAATGCCTTATATAATATCCAAATCCTTTGTGGAGAAACTAATGTGTGACAATCACAGTATAACCGATCGTAATATAGGAATTTCACTTCCTACTATGTGTATTGTAAGTCCACGTTGCCCACCCCGGTGCTTACGGGGAGGCCGAAAACGGAATAAAAATCAAATTTTTATCATACTAGGCAACATGGACTAGACAAAGGAGGATCTTTGCTAAACAAAAACAAGCTAAAGGTAACTAGAAACTAGCTAAAGGTTAGAATGGTTATACCTAGGGCTTTATGTCCTTCTTTCCTTGCTCCTTGGAGTAGTAGAAAGGGATCTCCTTTGTCGTCTTCTCACGTCGAAGAAGGATCCACCCGAAAGCCTCAACCTTTGGCTTTAACTCCAAGCTAGAAGTAACTATGGTGCTAGAAGTGCTAATCCTAGAACCCTATATGAGAGTAGAGATTATCAAGAAGTGGTTTTTCTCAAGCTCAAGTGTTTCTCAACACATGAGAGGGGAGAGCTTGAGGGAGAGGAAGAACAAGAGAGAGAAAGTAAATGATAGAATGAGAGAATTATTAACCATTCTCACATATATGTGTGTATTATTATAAATTGATAATTAGCTAGATAATTGTCATGGTTAATCAAGACATGACCATTATCATTTCATATTTAATGCTAATTGCAAGGATCAAAGAGCATCTTTTATATGGAATGATGATGGTCAACATGTCAACAAAGGTCAACAACTCAAGATAGTTAAATGGTCAACAACCATAACCATGCACAATTATATTAAACTAATATCAATTAACCATAATACACACATAAGCATTAGGGTTAATAAAATGACAATGGTCATTAACCCTAATCAAAGTCCTCTCCCTCTGTCTCAAGCAACTGTGCATACGCACCCGTATTCGTGATCCGAGGAACACGAATACAAAGAGATAAAACCAATCCCAAATCATATACTAGGATCTAGCTTAAACCAAAGCCCGCTAGTATAAGCTGTCCGGACAACAAACGTGCACAAGTACGCGGATGTGAACGAACCCTGTCGCAAAACCATGCGACCTCTACTCATTTTGCCTAAAGGCGAATAGCTCTCTGTGTGGGACTCTAAAGACTCGACACTACGCTGGCAGTGGGTTTAACCACAGACCGCAAGCGGCACTAGCTGTACGTAACGGTCCCCAGGTAGATACCGATAAGAAGACTGACGAGGTGACCCCATCTGAACTCCTACTGAGCCTGTATGTGACAGTCTCTGTACAGTCCGGTCTGTTCGTCTGATACATCGCATGGCGGGCCTAGGGGGGCGGAGAACGTCAGTCCCCTAATAGCGGTACAAGTCGTGTCGGAGTGTAGCCCAGAACACCCTGAGATAACACTGGAAACCTACCAGTATATCTCGCTTGCCCTGGCCAGGGACTACTTATGTAATGGCTCTCCTGGACCCAGCGCGATGTCAACCCCAATACCGGGAGAGGCGAATCCTGTCTAACCGTCACTGCCTCCAAGTGCTTCGGGACTGCACCCAAAAACTACCTGTTTGCACGACTCCTTTGAGCCGTGGTTGGGTAGTAATCAAAGTGCAGTGGGAACACACTCGAGGCGAAGTGACAGTGTCAAGTCAGCGGACTAAGCTGTACTCATGTCACCTGGGAACTGATAACTGACGATAGGTATAATACCAAGCAACAGTTCCCGACGAGTCCTGTCCAGTGTACTCGTAACCTAACGAGCACCCGTATACTATCTCAAGTACGACGTACTGACGGCTGTGGGACAGACCGTCTCCCACACTGGGATGAGAAGCGCATACGCTAGTCTACTCCGGAGTATCGATGCCCTGTCTCGATAGTCCAATGACCAGGGACCTGTATAAGGATGTGCTTATGGATTACCCAGCTCCCACGAGTGTGAGCGCCATCACAACGCTGGTAATCAAGCAAAGATCCTAAGGGCTCTACTAATATGTATATCAGCGATATGCTAAAAGAAACACATGCACATATTAAAGCAGAGACAAACCAAGTAGCATACTACCATTTCGACCAAGATTGTATATACAACTGTGAATATCCCAAGCTTCCATCAAGTAATATACAAACTAGTATGATACAGTAATGGCCTCTAGGGCATATACACTAACAATCTCCCACTTGCACTAAGGCCATGTACTGGCGTATCGAAGACCTATCATCTCGATCAGCCGCTCGAACTGAGTCTGGGGCAAGGCCTTGGTGAATGGATCTGCAGTGTTATCTTCTGAAGCAACCCTCCGAACCTCGATCTCCTGGCGATCCACGATCTCCCTGATCAGGTGATACCTATAGGGTTGCTAGGCACGCGCACAAGGGTCTACGAGGCATCAACCATGCCCGAATAAAAATTTAGCCGTGCGGAACTACCCGAATACGGAACTTTAAACTAGAGATTAGGCGATAACTTGCATGCTAAACAATTTAACACTAAGTGAGAGGGATCACAACCTTTGTAGATCCGGTCCTTCACTTCATATGCTCCGTGTTGTGGTCCCTTCGCTGCGATCATCGGGTTCCGGGCTCTCGAGAGGTTCCACGAAGAGAATGACGCAACCTTTGCTTCCGATCTTCGATACTACGATGATCTACCTCGAAGTTTCTTTAACACAAGCTAACACTCATGAAATGATGTGAACACCCTCATCTAAATGGCAAGGGAAGATGAGGATGATGAAGTAGGAATTTTGCTCTATTTATTTATCATTTTCTCACTATTATTCATCACTTGGAAAAATCAAGAAAGGTTTTTCCATGAAAGAAAATGGAGGAAGAAGAAGAATCGTGTTCTATCCTATTATGTGATGAATAAGAAAGGATTAATATGAAGAATAATGCAACCATGGTTCACTTAACCATTGTAGAGAATTGACTAGGGTTAGGGTTTTGGGTAAAGTTAAAGCATGAGTCATGAACAAATATCTTTCACAAAACAAAACAAATCCTTCTAGAAACTTCTAGAAAGATTAACCCTAATCCGAACCCTAATCAAGTTTAAACTCCACTAAACGAGTTGCATTAGTTATCATATCATGTTACAATATTATATATCACATATATAATATTTACCGTAACAAAATAAAATAATACAATTAACATATATCGCATATATATCAATGTATTACCCGAGTGAGAAAAAGAATCTTTTAGTGAGCAAATATTAGTTAATGTCATTTAATATATCATATATATTATTATACATTAAATTATCGAATCAACACTTGATCCGACAATCCGGCTATATCGCATATAACCGACTAATATTTATCCGTACCGATTCATCGAATCAACACTTGATCCGATGACCCGGCTGATATCATATATCGCGAGGATACAATACAATATCACATACCGCATTATCCTCGGTCCCGCACATATCACATATGTGCTCCTACTCCGTTTTGCCTGAGTCAAGAAACCTCTGTGTAGGACTCTAAAGAATCGTCAATACGCCGGCAGTAGGTGATGATCATATCAAACACCCACAAGCTGCAAGCGGTCAGCTAAACGTAACAGCTACCCAGGTATTGAGCGCTCAGAAGATCAACAAGCAAGCCTGTACTTTCTCCTGTGGATCCAAACAGTAACACTCCCGTACAGTCCGGTCTCGTCGTCTGATATGTCGCATATCTCGCCTAGGGGTGGTAAACGTCAGACCCCAGTAGCTTGATAAGTCGTGTCGATTTGAGGTCTATAACAGTTCGAGAAACTACTGATAACACTTACCAGTAAATCTCAGCAACCGTGGCCAGGGATTTCCGGTTATAGCCAATCGAACACAGCACAACATCAACTCCCTATACCGGGAGAGATGAATCCCCTCCTATCGCTCATTGCCTCCATGTGATTCGGGACTGTACCCAAAAGCCACCTTTTTGCACGCCCTCTTGGACGTGGTATGATGGAAATCAAAGCACAGTGGGAATCACACAAGACTCTATGACGATCTCGGGTCAACAGACTACTCGTACCAGTGTCACCGGAGAACTGCCATCTGACGTATGGTATAATACCATCTGGGAGTTCTCGGCGAGTCCGTCCAGTGTACCCAGTCTCCACTGAGCACCCGTACACCATCCTTGATGTCAAACACCGATGGATATGGGATCATCCATCGCCCATCATATGGGTCAAGATGCGTATACGCTAGTCTACTCTGGTGCATCGATGCCCTGTCTCGATACACCCTCGACTAGGAACAGTTATAGGATGTACTCGTCGACTACCGTGGCCCCACTAGTATGATCTCATCATAATCCCAGTAGTCGAGTACATATCCTAAGGGCTTTATCAACATGTAACATAGAGACAATCAGGGTACATGTTAAGATAAAGTACAACCAGATAGCATACTATCATGTCGAGCAAGAAAGTCCTCCTTATATATGTCCTAGCATCCACTACAATATACATCGTATGTACAGTAATGGCCTCTAGGGCATACATATAACTAACAATACCGCCTTAAGATGTGTCGGGATTTCTGATGGGACCTGGGTTCCTTCGCTAAAGCTATAGCCCCATTGTTGTCGCAATACAGAGGTATTGGATCAACAATGGACGGAACCACCTGAAGTTCTTTCAAGAACTTCCTCATCCAGACAGCTTCTTTTGCGGCATCAGATGCAGCGATGTATTCCGCTTCCATAGTCGAGTCAGCAACGGTTTCCTGTTTGGAGCTCTTCCAACACACCGCCCCTCCATTGAGGGTGAAGACAAAACCCGACATGGACTTGGAATCATCCTTGTCACTCTGGAAGCTGGAGTCAGCAAAGGCCTCAATCTGGAGGTCTTTTCCGCCATACACCAAGAACATCTCCTTCGTCCTTCTCAGGTACTTGAGAATGTTCTTTACCGCTATCCAATGTTTCTCCCCAGGGTTTGACTGATATCTGCTTACCACACTCAGTGCATAAGCCACATCCGGTCTGGTACACAACATCGCATACATTATAGAGCCTACCGCAGAAGCGTAGGGTATAATAGACATGCGATCCCTCTCCAAATCAGTCTTGGGAGACATCTCTTTGGAGAGGGTGATCCCGTGACAAGCCGGTAGATTACCGCACTTGGAATCTTCCATACTGAATCTCTTCAGTATGGTGTCGATGTACCTGGACCGTGAAAGTCCTAATATCCTCTTGGATCTGTCACGGTAGATCCGGATACCCAGAATGTATGGGGCATCACCCAGGTCTTTCATGGAGAACCTGTGTGACAAGAACCCCTTGACAGATTGTAGCATAGGAATGACATTTCCTATTAAGAGAATGTCATCCACGTATAAAACGAGGAATACTACAGTTCTCGCTACAAATCTACAATAGATGCATGGTTCATCTGGATTTTTGATAATGCCAAATTCCTTGACCGTCTCATCAAAACAGATGTTCCAACTCCGCGATGCCTGCTTTAGTCCATAAATGGACTTAAACAACTTGCACACCTTTCCGCTGCTCCCACTCTGAATGAAACCCTCTGGCTGGTCCATATAGACACACTCCTCTAAATGTCCATTTAGAAAAGCTGTCTTTACGTCCATCTTCCAAATCTCATAATCATGGAAGGCAGCAATGGCAAGAAGGATCCGAATGGATTTCAGCATAGCTACTGGAGAAAATGTTTCGTCATAGTCCAAACCAGGTCGCTGACGAAAACCCTTTGCAACCAGTCAAGCTTTATAGGTCTCAACCTGTCCATCTACACCAATCTTCCTTTTGAAGATCCACTTGCATCCTACGGGTTTTACCCCATCTGGAGCAATGTCCAACGTCCATACTTTGTTGGTGTACATGGACTCCATTTCGGTCCGCATTGCATCCAGCCATTTTACCGAGTCGACGCTCTGAATGGCTTGCTGGAAGCTAGTAGGCTCATCACAATCTATGATGCAATCCTCTCTATCCCAGTCAATGAGAAAACCGTAGTATCTCTCGGGCGGATGAGACTGCCTACTACTCCTGCGGAGTGGCGTGGGAATGTCCTGATCTTTCGAACCCTCTGGTTCTACGAAGCTTTCAGTAATAGCTTGTGGTTCTGGAATTTCTTCCTGTTCTATTGCGCTCCCACTTATTTCTTTTTCTAAGAACTGATGTTCCAGAAAATGGGCATTACGAGAAACAAGGACTTTTTGTTCCTCTGCGTAATAGAAAAGATACCCCCTGGAGTTCTTTGGGTATCCCACAAACTTGCACAGTACTGAGCATGCCACTAGTTTATCCGCATGCTGCTTTTTGACATAAGCTGGACATCCCCAAATCTTCAAGTATTGAAGATAGGGTTTCTTCCCACTCAATAACTCATATGGTGTGGTAGGCACAGTCTTAGTGGGAACTCGGTTCAAAAGGTATGCAGCTGATTCTAGCGCATATCCCCAGAACGATCGCGGCAACTCAGCGTTACTCATCATGGACCGTACCATATCCAATAGGGTTCGGTTCCGTCTCTCCGATACACCGTTGTGTTGCGGAGTGTATGGAGGAGTAAGCTGAGAGAGAATTCCATTCTCTTTTAAGTAACCCAGAAACTCGGCACTCAAGTATTCACCACCTCGATCAGATCTCAGTGCCTTGATACTTTTGCCTGTTTTTTTTCTACTTCATTCTTATATTCCTGGAACTTTTCAAAAGCTTCGGATTTATGCTTCATCAAGAAGACATGTCCGAACCTTGAGAAATCATCCGTAAAAGTAATGAAGTAAGAATAACCGCTTCGTGCATGTATAGACATTGGACCGCACACGTCGCTGTGTACGAGTCTCAAGAGCTCGCTCGCTCTTACTCCGTGTCCAGTGAACGGAGTCTTTGTCATCTTTCCTTTGAGACAGGATTGAAAAGTTGCATACGATTGATATTCGAACGGATCCAAATATCCTTCTGTATGTAACTTAGTCAACCTTCTCTCATTGATGTGACCCAGTCTACAATGCCATAAGAAAGTTTTATTGATTTCTGGAGACTTTCTTTTGTGTGTATTCTGGAAATTGAAAATTTGTGGTTGGTTTAATACGTATATGCCGTTGTTCAATGTACCTGACCCAATCAAAACTTGATTAAGGTGAATGTTCACTACATTACTTACAAATGCAAATTCATAACCTTCTTTAGATAATAAAGATATAGAAATGATATTACAGGTTGCATTTGGTACATAATAACAACTATGCAAAACCAAAAAGTGTCCATCCGATAATCCCAGGTGATAGTCCCCCACGGCCTCAGCATCCATGCTAGCACCGTTTGCAACTCTGAGGGTCATGCCACCTGCCTTCAAAACTCTACGCTTTCTCAACGCCTGCAAAGAATTACAGATATGAGATCCTGATCCGGTATCCAGTACCCAGGATGTAGAGTTTATTGATAGACAGTTCTCAATAACATACACACCTGAAGCTGAAGCCGCAACTCGCTTCAAATCCTGTGTTCTGGCCTTCCAAGCCTTGCAATCCTGTTTCCAGTGACCACTTTTGTGACAGTAGAAGCATTCTTCCTTCCCCACTAGCTTTCCCGCTACCTTTGTTGCCTTTCCTTTTCCCTTTGTATCCACTTTACTGACACCGCCTCTTGGTTTGGCGGGGGCTTTCTTCTTCTTACCCTTGGCTTTCGCCCTGGATCTAGAAGAGGAAGATCCTCCTACAAACAAAGTGGATGTCTCCCTACCCTTCTGTAGGGTGCCCTCAGCACTCCTCAACATGTTCAGAAGTTCGGAAAGTTCAACCTCCTTTCCTTGCATGTTGAAGTTTAGGATAAACTGGGCGTAAGTGGAAGGAAGGGACTGGAGAATCAAATCAGTGTAGAGTTCATTCTCCAACGTGGTCCCAAGGTCCGCGAGCTCCTCTATGTAGCCAATCATCTTAAGTACGTGTTTCGCTACCGATGATCCGACAGCCAATCTTGCCGAAAATAGCTTCTTCGACACTTCGTATCTTGCGATACGAGACTGCTCTCCACACAGTTCTTTTGTATGGAGAAATATGGACTCTAGGTCCATATTCTCATGCCTCCTCTGATGTTCGTTGTCCATCGAGGCAAGCACGAGGCATTTGGACTTCGCGTAATCGATCTCCCATGTCTTACGGATTTCTTTATCCGCGACGCTGGAGGTGGGACCTGGGACAGGGGGAGCTTTGGTGGTAAGGACATACCCCAACTTGTCGTAAGTGATTGCCATCTTGACATTCCTGAGCCAATCTTTGTAGTTTGGCCCTGTCAATATGTTTTTATCTAGTAATAACTTAAGTCCGGTCATGTTGAATGGTCGCTGCAATTAGGAGAGAGAAAAGAAACACTTTAGCATGATGCTCTTGCAAGTTTAGAGTGGTTTTTAATTTGTCTAAACTGGATGGCTCCCACTGTCTCTCGAATCCCTTCTCAAACCGTAAAGAAAGGATTAGTCAGGATCAATCCCACCGTACAATACTTGCTTAACCATTCAGCCAGGCCAGTGTCGGTACTTCGAGGGAGGTTTTCCAACGCTTTCGCGAAGTTCCTTAATTAAGTAACCTCTTTTCCATGTGGGCGTAGCCCCGCTAACACCTTTCTAGACACCTACTAGGTTTATAGCATTGATCGTTAAGTGAGAGTTTTCCCGAGGAGTAGCATATACTCACAGTAGGATCGGGATCCAAATATCATCGCGTGATAAAACCGAAGGAATCCTACCAGAATCATCACACTCCAAATGGTATGCAGCGCTAGCAAGTTTCAGTACTTTTGAAACTCCCGATGTGGATTTTTGCCCCATGCTCTTATGACCTTGACGAAGGTCAACAAATCATAAGTCACATGTCAAGTTCTACTCGTCATTATCCAGGTTAATTTGAACCCACCCGCACATACCCTTGACGAAGGTCAACAAGGTAATACGACTGTCCCAAACCAACGCATTCTATCTATGCAACAGATAAATATCCGGCAGCTACCAATCACTATGCCTTGGCGTGAGGTCAAAATACATAGCTTGAATACTACCGAATATTTAACTGAAATGATGGAGGGCTACGAATGGTTTTGGAGAAACCATGAACGTAGTGAACTTGATATAATCGATGGAACGAGATAGCTTTTAAAAGGAGTGGTTCAAGCTCCGCATTTAAAAGTTTAGTTTTGAAAAGAACCGAGTGGTTTTCAAAGTGTTCCAATCGAGTTTTACTTGGTTTATTTTCTTGCATTAGTTCTTTTAATGCGTCCCATCATTTAATCTTACCATTGCAGAAAACAACCAAAATATGACGTACGCTTATGCCATTCGCATTCGCCACGGGGCCCCGTCATCACCCGTTAGGTTACTTAACTAACGACAGAGCGGGGGCTGGGCTAGCGCGGCTGTAAAACATAAGCAACGCCTAAATAGTTATCATATATAAATA
Source organism: Agapanthus africanus (assembly GCA_030015575.1). Taxonomy (NCBI): domain Eukaryota; kingdom Viridiplantae; phylum Streptophyta; class Magnoliopsida; order Asparagales; family Amaryllidaceae; genus Agapanthus; species Agapanthus africanus. Next base: position 582,779,631 of record CM057339.1, on the reverse strand, counting down.
TATAGCAATGATAGACATTACAGATCACAGATGAATACATTGGATATACTAGGAATCCGCAATCCGTTCGAGCCTGCAACGAAAAGCGGATTACACGGTCGCGGTGAATAGCCAAATACCCCACCCAAGACCCCTACGGGTGCGGCAAACTACCCGCCAAGTACCCGAAGCGAAGCAACCTCCCTCAACACCGTGAGTAGGCCACTCGGCACTTCGAGATACCCGGTAGTTTGTGCACCCCCTCCATGGGTCTATCCTAGGAGCAAAAACAGTAAAAAGAATTATACAATGACGGCTACAACCTCGACCCGGTTGTGCGGCCAAACAAATATTATTACATCAATTTACATATTACAATGAATGAAAGAAAAAGAAACACTCATCTCACATCCATCCCGTCTATTCACCCGCGACAATCCAACGCATTCATATACACATACCATCATCAAACACAGATCACAGATATGTATAACCCCGACTAATCGACATATAGCGATTAGCCGACGTTCAATACATATAAATATCACAGATATAACCCTTTAGTCAAAGTGTAGTGAAGTCCGATCATAAAATACGGATTTATAGGCCTCCAAAAACAAATTTCTTTTCTGGAAAACCTGGGCACATATAAACCATCTTAAAAATCCCAAAACCAAGCCAGAAGAACACTGCACCAAACTCGACTCAGAACCGAGCCAAAACGGCCGCGGTTGCGTGGCAATAGCTTGCTATTGCCGCGGAACCGCGGCGCTTTGAGCGAGTCACTGGATCGTTTTTGGTGGCTTTCTTCACAAAACCCTGAGATGATTTTTGACGTACGATTTATTTTATTTTGAACAGAAAAAAAATAAAAGAAAGTTAGGGTTTTTGTAAACTCGGTTTTGCGATTTTTCCGATTGAACTTCCATACACTTTACTACCTAGCTAGTTTATGTTTAGTTAGGCTCTGATACCACTGTAAGTCCACGTTGCCCACCCCGGTGCTTACGGGGAGGCAGAAAACGGAATAAAAATCAAATTTTTATCATACTAGGCAACATGGACTAGACAAAGGAGGATCTTTGCTAAACAAAAACAAGCTAAAGCTAACTAGAAACTAGCTAAAGGTTAGAATGGTTATACCTAGGGCTTTATGTCCTTCTTTTCTTGCTCCTTGGAGTAGTAGAAAGGGATCTCCTTTGTCGTCTTCTCACGTCGAAGAAGGATCCATCCGAAAGCCTCAACCTTTGGCTTCAACTCCAAGCTAGAAGTAACTAGGGTGCTAGAAGTGCTAATCCTAGAACCCTAGATGAGAGTAGAGATTATCAAGAAGTGGTTTTTCTCAAGCTCAAGTGTTTCTCAACACATGAGAGGGGAGAGCTTGAGGGAGAGGAAGAACAAGAGAGAGAAAGTAAATGATAGAATGAGAGAATTATTAACCTTTCTCACATATATGTGTGTATTATTATAAATTGATAATTAGCTAGATAATTGTCATGGTTAATCAAGACATGACCATTATCATTTTATATTTAATGCTAATTGCAAGAATCAAAGAGCATCTTTTATATGGAATGATGATGGTCAACATGTCAACAAAGGTCTACAAGTCAAGATAGTCAAATGGTCAACAACCATAACCATGCACAATTATATTAAACTAATATCAATTAACCATAATACACACATAAGCATTAGGGTTAATAAAATGACAATGGTCATTAACCCTAATCAAAGTCCTCTCCCTCTGTCTCAAGCAACTGTGCATACGCACCCGTATTTGTGATCCGAGGAACACGAATACAAAGAGATAAAACCAATCCCAAATCATATACTAGGATCCGGCTTAAACCAAAGCCCGCTAGTATAAGCTGTCCGGACAACAAACGTGCACAAGTGCGCGGATGTGAACGAACCCTGTCGCAAAACCATGCGACCTCTACTTATTTTGCCTAAAGGCGAATAGCTCTCTGTGTGGGACTCTAAAGACTCGACACTACGCTGGCAGTGGGTTTAACCACAGACCGCAAGCGGCACTAGCTGTACGTAACGGTCCCCAGATAGATGCCGATAAGAAGACTGACGAGGTGACCCCATCTGAACTCCTACTGAGCCTGTATGTGACAGTCTCTGTACAGTCCGGTCTGTTCGTCTGATACATCGCATGGCGGGCCTAGGGGGGCGGAGAACGTCAGTCCCCTAATAGCGGTACAAGTCGTGTCGGAGTGTAGCCCAGAACACCCTGAGATAACACTGGAAACCTACCAGTATATCTCGCTTGCCCTGGCCAGGGACTACTTGTGTAATGGCTCTCCTGGACACAGCGCGATGTCAACCCCCAATACCGGGAGAGGCGAATCCTGTCTAACCGTCACTGCCTCCAAGTGCTTCGGGACTGCACCCAAAAACTACTTGTTTGCACGACTCCTTTGAGCCGTGGTAGGGTAGTAATCAAAGTGCAGTAGGAACACACTCGAGGCGAAGTGACGGTGTCAAGTCAGCGGACTAAGCTGTACTCAAGTCACCTGGGAACTGATAACTGACGATAGGTATAATACCAACCAACAGTTCCCGACGAGTCCTGTCCAGTGTACTCGTAACCTAACGAGCACCCGTATACTATCTCAAGTACGACGTACTGACGGCTGTGGGACAGACCGTCTCCCACACTGGGATGAGAAGCGCATACGCTAGTCTACTCCGGAGTATCGATGCCCTGTCTCGATAGTCCAACGACCAGGGACCTGTATAAGGATGTGCTTATGGATTACCCAGCTCCCACGAGTGTGAGCGCCATCACAACGCTGGTAATCAAGCAAAGATCCTAAGGGCTCTACTAATATGTATATCAGCGATATACTAAAAGAAACACATGCACATATTAAAGCAGAGACAAACCAAGTAGCATACTACCATTTCGAGCAAGATTGTATATACAACTGTGAATATCCCAAGCTTCCATCAAGTAATATACAAACTAGTATGATACAATAATGGCCTCTAGGGCATATACACTAACATGTATGGCATCCAAATACCAGAACATCACACCCTACTACCTTCTTAACAGATCCATCCCCTATTCTGATGAAGTCAAAACCGACTGTGTAACGTTTTGAAAATCGTTTCGGTGAAATTTCGGAAAATCGGTAAAATAAAAGGGGTTTTCTGTAAAAAGTCAAATATCTTTATTATAAAATTAAATATTCATATTCTAGCTATGTAATTGCTAGTATTTGGTGTTTATTGAGCCACTGGTGAAATTTCAAATTTTCTGAATTTTTTCCCGAAATTAATTATTTTAATATTATTTTAAGCCGTCACTAATACATTTAATTAGGGAAAATTATAAATTGGAATGGGTTGATACAAATTTTATAATTCTTGACACACTAAACTGACATGTAAAATATTGTTTCTGAAACGAAATGGTTTGCCAAAACGGTTTAGAAAATATCGAAGAAAAATGGCTTAATTAGTGAATGTTGTGTTAGTGGGAATTGGGGTAATACATTTATCTTTTTTCCTAACCCACACACCCACACCTCACCCTCTCTCTCTCTCCCCATGTGGCCGGCCCCACCTTTGACAGCCCCTCCTCTCTCTAATCACCTCTTGTTTGAATAGAAAAGAAAAGAAAAGAAAAGAAAAGAAAATGAAAGAAGTAAAAGGTGGACTTTGACTTTTTCCCCACTTTCTCCACCTCACTCTCTCTCCTCCCTCACCCCCTCCACATCTGGCTGAAATTTGCAGTCCCTAACAACAGCCCCCCTTCCATCTTCTCCCCTCATTTTCCCTCAAAAAAATTCACCAATTTCCATCTAAAATCAAAACTAAAATTCAAATCGAAGCCCTACCCATTTTCCCTTATCCCTTTTAGCATGGATCTTGGTGCAAGGATTTCATTTTGGAAGTCTAGATTTCAAGTTTGATCATGATTTGTGAGGTATAAATTTTGACCCATTGTTCAATTGTTGGTTTAAATTCCTTAATGTAGCTTATTAGGTGCTTAATTATGGTTTAATTGAAAGATGTGGGTTTTCAAGAGAAGGATTAGATTAGGGTTTTGTTGTGGAATTAGGTTGTGATGAACGGTGCATGGTTATGTGATGTTGATTAACATCTTAAGTCTTGTAGAAAGCTAATCTAGTTGTTAATTGCAAACCATTACTTATAAAATGTCCTAATTAAGCTATTTTGCTAACTAGGGTTTTTGGAAAATTATTAAATGCCTTAGATTAAAATATAATTATGGTTTCATGTCATTATTAATATTATAATAAGTTGTTTAATGCCTTTGGACCATGCAAAACCAAGCTTATTTGTAAAATTGTGAATTTTACTTTAAAAAGAGTTAAAATCGGTATTTTTGCAAACTAGTTTTTTTGAACGTATGTGGTTTGGTGAAATTAAATCGTGGAAATGGTTTGTATGGCTTATTTAAGTTATTTAATAAGTATTATGGCCGCTAGATTTGTTTAAACGTCGATTTTTGTACTAAAACGGGTAATTTTGCTTGCTAGATTTTCGGAAAAATAGCTTTTAAAGTGAGTTTGAGGTTTTTGTGAATTTTAAGCTATTTTATATTATAATTAGTGCTTGTGATTGTGTAAATGAGTGTGTTTGGGTTTTTCTTGATGGTTTGGCGTTTGTACGCCGACGTCGAGGGTTTTTGGGTTGATTTGTGAAAGCAACCATAGGTTTTGACCGATGTGGGATTCGTGTGTCGTTTTGGTCATGAGTCGGATTTTAATGCGATACGGTGCGTTATAATATGTAGGTTCCCCATGTGGACTTCGAGATGACAAGAAAGCACGTGGCGACGTCGGCACCGGCGAGCGAGGACCAGGTGAGTAGATTTATATCTACGGGGAGAAGTCGGGTGGATGGCGTATAGCACCCCCGCAGTTCGTGGTGATGTATACGAATACGTATACACACATATATTGATTATATATTGTTTGAGATTATTAATGTTAAAGATGGATATTTGGTGTGTTTGGATTGGTTTAGTGTTGCGAAACCCTAGAGTAGTGGTTGCACCACACGTACACACACACACCTATACTTGCATACATTCTTCTTTCATATGTGCGTATATGGGAATATATGTTTATGTGTTCACATGGGTATGGGACTATGTGTTCATATACTGGATTTGAGGATAATATTTTGGATTTGAGATGAGTTGATGAGATTTGATTTGAGGCCGTGAGATCGGTGATATGACAGGGTTCGTATTTGATATACGACCTGATGTTTTAGCGGGTCCTTTGACGTAGTTTTCACACACGTGCATGCATACTTAGGTGGTATCAATATTGTACTAGACAGAGATCAGTACCCGGATTAGGATCTTTGATAAAGAAGATACCAGATGAATAATGCGATGAACATGATATTGACCCGTACCCAGATTTGGGGATGCCGTACGACGGATTTACGTACGAGCTATATATTGATGATAGATCCGCACTCTTGACTTGGGAATATCTGATTATAGATATGGTATCAGATGTGATATTATCGAGGCGGGATCACCGACTAATATATATGTTTATATATATATCGACTCAGAGGTTAGGCGGTTTCCTTACCCTTAATTCAGCTTGTTAGTTCAGCCGTATAGTTTAGTGTAGTTGTCAGACTAGATTAGATTCCTACCTATTTCAAAAATTAACGGATCGCGGGTATTTTTAAAGACAGGTCAAGGGATTCTACATATATTTCAAAGGACTTATCTTTTCTTAAAAACACCGTAGCCCTTATTTTCAAAACACCGCGATTCGGGTTATATTCAAATGGCACCACCGTAGAACTCATATTTTATTAAATGTAGATTAGTTATCGTTGTGTCTAGTATTCAGCTCCCGCACATTATTTCTGTTCGCTCCGCATCGCATACTTATTTTGTGATTTCATATTCCATTGTTGATATCATGCTGTTAGGACACCAACACCATTACCGATGATGCGTATGTACCACGTACACTTACTTGCCGGCTCACACACATCTTCATCGGTAATTGCCATGTCACGTACACTTAGAAAATACTATTACATTGACATAGCTTGTTAACTAATAGTTTAGACATGATATTAGTGTACTTGCCTTATATGCTAGTTTAGACATTGTAGTTATTACTTGTTACATGTTATTATTCATTGTTATGCCGCATTCATGGATTTTTATGCCTATATTCACTGTTTACATGCTATTGAGGATTTGGATTCGGATTTCCATGAGATTTTCTGGATTTGGGGGAAAACCGCAAAACTTATATAAACTTCTTTTCTCTCTTTAAAATAAAAGTGCGGTTTTCCCATGATGTATGAGTCGTCCACCATGAGTTTGCTGATGGATTTCGAGACCCGAGTTCGAGGAGTGGATGAACCGTTTCGGGTACATGGTGGACCCGGTGCGGTACCCCGGGGAAAGAGGATCGCAGATGATGGCGTTGAGCCTGGCAGGGGAGCACTACCGACCGGTGATTTTACCCGACGCGTCGGATATCCGGAAGATACCGTCGTGGTCTTGAGATGGACGGTAGGGGTCGGTCTGGACTGACGGCGCCCTAGATATTGAGATTGAGACATTGAGATTTCGAGATATTAAGGTACTGAGATTTGATGATACAGGCCAGTCCGGATAGCCGGAGCCTGAGATTTTGAGACATTGAGATTCATGTTTTGTGTCGATGCTAGACACTGTTTATGCTGATTTCATTTATGATACCTCATTTTAAAAATACAAAGGAAATCTCACTAAATTATGAAAGCAGTTTCCTTAGTACATGTATTCCTTTTTCATGCATTCATACATCATCCATACGATATATTGCTACCTGAGGCACTGACACGGGCACACGGGATTACACATGGGTTAGACATTTACCCTAGCCGTTGTTATAGGCTGCTGGTTATATATTTGAAGATATATTATGATCGTATGACCTAGGATTGCGTCATACATGCGATTCCTGTTCGTAGATATATTCTATTCACGAGTTGGCAACTCACCCCCGTTGTGCCACAGTTCTTGTAGGTTTTGCCGTACAGGTTTCATTACGGCTTTGCTGGCATTGCTTCCTTCGGGTGATTTTGCTAGTAGGTGGGTTTATTGATATCGTACCCATCATTATACTTTTTATAATATTATTCAGTTGTATCTAGTAAATTCCATCAACCAAACATATATTTATTTTTGAGATAGAGACCAGTGATGTTACTCTTTCGACCTTAGAGTCGCACGTTATATTTCTGTGGATTTCTTGTTGTTGAGTTTCCTTTGAGTTTTGATTCTCGCCCTTGGCGTTGTATATTATATTGCTTGTGTGGTTGTGACCGTCGATTGACGGAGAGCTAGCTCCCTTTTGGGGATGCCTTTTATTGATTTCATATACTATTCATGTTGTATCCCGTTTGGGGGCCAGTATTTACAAAGGAGACCATGCCGAAATTTTCAGGAAATATTTGATGTTTTTAAAAGACGCATAATTCGGCTTATGCTATTAAAACTACTTGATTTCAATTGGTTTTCCTTCACTCTACTACTTTTCTTGGTTTGGATTTCTGGGTTTTCGGCTTACTTAGATTACGTACGCCTCGAGACGTTTCGTAGTTTAAGTGCCGGTCATGTTCCGTACTTTCGGGACGTGACAGACTGTCACATCAAAAATAGATGATCTATCTCCGCTATATTTGCTTTAGTCTATAAATTGACACAAGCAACTTGTCCACTATGCTTCCGCTGCTCCCACTGACCACAACAACCCTCTGGCAGAGTCATATATACGTACACTTCTAAATCTAGTTTAGAACAACGCTATACTCATCCTCCTGCCGGGTCTCATAGTCTGGAACAGCAGTAGTGTCAAATCTGGGTAAATAAGAACCTCCCTGTCACCGTCCTTGAGGCTACCGGAGTACCTCTCGGGTACCTGAGGTTACCCACCATATCTGCGAAGTGGCTAATGGAATGTCAACCCTGATTGAGTTTTTAGGTCATATTAAATTTTCCGTAATCGTTTGTGGTTCTGGAATCACTTCCAGTTCTACCATACTCCCACTACTATTTTTCTGAAAAAAATCCGTTTTATTAAAACTGTGGCGAGTCAAGAACAATATAAATATTGATCTTCCTGATGGTAGAAAGTTAACCCTCGTCAAAGCCCGGGATAACCCACAAACAGCCATTACTGAAACGTGCCTTGAGTTTATCCGGATTCTGGTTTTAAGCATCAGCCGGACGACTCCCTACACCTTAACATCGTTAAGATATAAATTGATTCTATATATATCTAATATAGAAACAAAAGCACTAATTTAATTGGAACCAGATTCAAATCATCCAGCTGTCTCCAGTGCATGTCAACTAAATGGAGAGAGGCCGGTCAGCATTACTCAACTTAGGAGTGCTTCCAATTATGAGTAACCTGAAAAAGAAACAAGTTTCTCAAAACCATTACTATCAACTGAATACCTCATACAAGTATCTACTGTAGGGTTGCTATGCACTGCCACAAGGGTCTACGAGGCATCAGCCATGCCCGATTAAAATTTTAGCCGTGCCGAACAACCCAAAACCGGATCTTTCAACTAAAGTTTAGGCGAAAACAAGCATGTTAAACTCTTTAAAACAAAGTGAGAGGGATTACAACCTTTGTAGATCCGGTCCTTCACTTCTTAAGCTCCGTGTTGAGGTCCCTTCGCTGCGATCATCGTATTCCGGACTCTCGAGAGGCTCCACGAAGAGAAAGATGCAGTCTTGCATCCGATCTTCGATAACACAGATGATCTACCTTGAAGTTTCATTAACACAAGCTAACACTCACTAAATGAAGTGAACACCCTCATCTAAAGGGCAAGGGTAGATGAGGATGAAGAAGTAGGATTTTTGCTCTCATTTGTTTTCTTATTCTCACTCATTTTTCATCACAAATAAAAAAGCAAGAAAGCCTTGCAAAAGGAGGAAGAAGAAGAAGAAGAATAGTGATCAATCCTTTTGTGATGAATAATGAAAGGATAAATATGATGATTAATGCAACCATGGTCAACTAAACCCATGTAGAGAATTAACTAGGGTTAGGGTTTGGGTTAGGTCAAGGAATGAGTCATAACAAAATATCTTTCACAAAACAAAACTAAACCTTCTAGAATCATCTAGAAAGCATTAACCCAAATCAAACCCTAATCTTGTGTAATCTCTACTAAACATGTTGCATTAGTTATCATATCATGTTACAATATTATATATCACATATATAATATTTATTGTAACCAAATAAAATAATACAATTAACATATATCGCATATATATCAATGTATTACCCGAGTGAGAAAAAGAATCTTTTAGTGAGAAAATATTAGTTAATGTAATTTAATATATCATATATATTATTATACATTAAATTATCGAATCAATACTTGATCCGACAATCCGGCTATATCGCATATAACCGACTAATACGATGACCCGGTTATATCACATATACCCGGCCGATATCTCATATCGCGAGAATCAAATACGGTATCACATACCGCATTATCCTCGGTCCCGCACATATCACATATGTGCCCCTACTCCGTTTTGCCTGAGTCAAGAAACCTCTGTGTAGGACTCTAAAGAATCGTCAATACGCCGGCAGTAGGTGATGATCATATCAAACACCCACAAGCTGCAAGCGGTCAGCTAAACGTAACAGCCACCGAGGTATTGACCGCTCAGAAGATCAACAAGCAAGACTGTACATTCTCCTGTAAATCCAATCAGTAACACTCCCGTACAGTCCGGTCTCGTCGTCTGATATGTTGCATATCTCGCCTAGAGGTGGTAAACGTCAGACCCCAGTAGCTCGATAAGTCGTGTCGATATGAGGTCTATAACAGTTCGAGAAACTACTGATAACACTTACCAGTAAATCTCAACAACCCTGGCCAGGGATTTCCGGTTATAGCCAATCGAACACAACACAACATCAACTCCCTATACCGGGAGAGACGAATCCCCTCCTATCGCTCATTGCCTCTATGTGATTCGGGACTGTACCCAAAAGCCACATTTTTGCACGCCCTCTTGGACGTGGTATGATGGAAATCAAAGCACAGTGGGAATCACACAAGACTTTATGACGATCTCGGGTCAACAGACTACTCTGTACCAGTGTCACCGGAGAACTGCCATCTGACATGAGGTATAATACCATCTGGGAGTTCTTGGTGAGTCCGTCCAGTGTACCCAGTCTCCACTGAGCACCCGTACACCATCCTTGATGTCAAACACCAATGGATATGGGATCATCCATCTCCCATCATATGGGTCAAGATGTGTATACGCTAGTCTACTCTGGTGTATCGATGCCCTGTCTCGATACACCCTCGACTAGGAACAGTTATAGGCTGTACTCATCGACTACCGTGGCCCCACTAGTATGATCTCATCATAGTCCCAGTAGTCGAGTAAATATCCTAAGGGCTTTATCAACATGTAATATAGAGACAATCAGAGTACATGTTAAGATAAAGTACAACCAGATAGCGTACTATCATGTCGAGCAAGAAAGTCCTCCCTATATATGTCCAAGCATCCATTACAATATACATCATATGTACAGTAATGGCCTCTAGGGAATACATATAACTAACAATCTCCCACTTGCACTAGGGCCATCTGTTGTGGTATCACATACCCAACAATTTGCCGCGGTTGAAGTATCTCATACTCAACCATCCCATAAAAGTCTCTACTGGGAAAAAGGCCTTTGTGAGTGGATCCGCGCTGTTGTCCTCTGTGTCTACTCTCCTAACCTCGATCTTCCTGGAGATCAACCATCTCCATGATCAGGTGATACTGCCTAAGAATTATATCTGGATTTCTGATGGGACCGGGGTTCCTTGGAATAAGCTACAACCCCATTGTCACACAATGGTAGGAACGAAGTTCATCTCATGAACTAATATATATCCAGACTGCCTCTTTGGTAGCATCCTTGGTAACGATGTATCTTGCCTTTAATCGTCTAGTAAGTCACGGTATCTAGCTTGGAACTCTTCCAACATACCGTCCCTCCACTGAGGGTAAAGACAAAGCCTGCGACTGACATTCAGTCGTCCTTATCACCCTGGAACCTTTCCAGTGATTCTCCCCAGGATCGATTGATACCATCTCACTACAAATAGTGAGAATCCTAACATCCAATTAGATCTATCTCATAGATCCAAAAACCCAGGATTTAGGAGGTATCACTTTGATCCTATATGGAGAATCCTTGTGATAAGCGGAGATTGACCGAGCGTAGCATAGGAAACTCCTTCCCTATCAAGAGTATGTCATCCACGTACTCTACGAGGATCACCACCATACTCTCTACTACCTTTTTGTATATACAAGGTTCATCTACCATTTTGATGAAGTCAAACTCTTTGACTACCACATCAAAACATATGTTCCAACTCCGCGATGCCTGCTTTATCCTATAAAGCATCTTGCACACGTTTCCGCTGCTCCCACTGTCTACGAAGCCCTTTGGATGTGTACTTATAGACGCTCTTTTCCAAATCATTATTTAGAAAAGCAGTCATGACACCCAACCGCCAGATATCGCAGTCATGGTATGTAGCCGTGGCAAGTAGGATCTGGATGGACTTAAGCATAGCTTTGAAAGTCTCAACTTTTCTATGTACACCAAGTAATCTTCTCAAGATATACTTGCTCCTGATGGGGATTTAACCTTTCAGATAAAGCAATCAAAGTCCATACTTTGTTGGTGTATAAGGATTCCATCTCAGATCACTAAGCATCCAGCCATTCTTACAGAGTCCCACTCCTGATGGCCAGCTCGAAACTAGTTGGGTCATCATCTCATGATGCAATCCTCGCTCTCACTGTCATAGAGAAAACCGAAGTATCTCTCAGGTGGGTGAGGAACCCTACTAGATCGGCGGAGAGGCTGAGGTTCGTTGGAAACTATTGAATCCTTTGGTTCTACCAAATCATCAGCTGGAGTTTGTATAGCTGGAACCATTCCATTTCTACATAACAGACCTTGCCTCGAGCTTGTCCGGATTTTGCTTTTAGACATAGGCCGGACAACCCCAAATCTTAACCAACTTAAGATATGGGCTCTTCCCTTTCTATATCACATATGAAGTGGTAGGCAACAGATTTGATTCGAACCCTATTCAATAGGTATGCAGCTTCTTAAGTGCATAACTCCCAAAAGGAAATATGAAACTCAGTAGTACTCTTCATAGAGCACACCATATCACATAGGGTGCTATTGCTCCGCCCCGATATACCATCGTGCTATGGTGTATACGAAGGAGTAATGCTGAGAGAGAATCTCATTCTCCTTTAGAATAGTCCAGGAATCACCGTGCTTAAGTATTTCCTCCTTGATCTCATCAAAGGACATAATACTTATACCCGTATTTTGTTTCTCTACTTCTAACTTATATTCTGTGAATATCTCAAAAGCTTCGGACTTATGTTTCAACAGGAACACATGTCTGAATCTTGAGAGATTATCAGAGAATGTAATGAAGTACAAAGAACTGGTCCTGGCATATGTAGACAGTGGACTTTCATGCATCAACATGTATCAATCCCAAAAGTTCACCAACTCTTTTTCTGTTTCCAATAAACAGAGCTGTGGTCATCTTATCTTTGTGACATGACTGACAAGTTTCACAAGATGTAAATTCAAACAAATTTAAATATGCATCTTAATGTAACTTCAGCTAGTCGGATCGCATTGATATGACCTAGTCTACAATGCCTCAAGAAGGATTCGTTCATTTCTGAACTCTTCTTCTCGTGTGTGTTCTGTATACTAAGAACTGTAGTTTGATTTAGAACGTCTATGCTTTTAGATAACGTACCTGAACCGATCAACTCTTGATATAGGAAATGTATAAAACATTATCCAACAATACAAAATTATATCCTTTCTTTACTAATAAAGAGACTGATATGATGTTGTACATTAGGTTCGGTATCTAATAACATTCGTTCAGAATCAATGTATTCTGGTAATACAGGGTGATAGTGACCAACAGACTTGGTTGCAACTCTTGCACCGTTTCTATCTCATGAAACTTATCACCCGTTCTCAGTCCTCTACCTATCTGTAGCCCATGTAACAAATTACATATGTGGGATCCTGATCCGGTATCAAATACCCAGGACGTAAAGGATACTGAGAAACAGTTCTCTGTAATGAACACACCCGAAGAAGATGCATCAGTATGCACTTTCTTCGTTTGGGCGGCACGGGAATTATGGTAATCCCCAATTTCCTGCTCTGTCTTATAATAATTATAAGTTGGAGCGGGACCAACGTTCCCCAGCTCAGTATAACAAGTGGGTTCGGTCAATATATCCGTATTATTATCTTGATTAAGGCGTGATATGGTGGTTACCTGGAGAGAGAGAGAGAAGAAAACACTCAGCGTATGCTCTTGCAAGATTAGATTGGTTATCTAATATATCTAATCAGGATGTCTCCCACTGTTTTAATCAAATCTTCCTGCAAACCCTAAAGGGAAAGACTAGCCGGGATTAATTACACGCTACAAGTTCGCCAATCTTTCAGCCAGGCCAGTGCCGGTACTTTGAGGAAGGTCCCCCGTGCTTTCGCATGAACCTAATTAAAGTAAACCTCGTTTTCCCAGGGGCGTAACCCCGTTAACACCTTTCTAGACACCTACTTGATCGGCTAAATGTAATGTGTAAAACTCTCCCAGGAGTAACTCTTACTCGCAGCGGGTATCGGGATCCAACTATCTCATAGAAGGTATGCAATCTCATTGCAAATTTCAACACTTGAAATTCCCGATAATATTTTGCCCCTAGCAGCTATATGACCTTAACATGGTCAACAAATCATAAGTGCTAGTCAAGTTCAACCCGTCATTTCCTGATTGAATTAAACCCACCCGCACGACTCTTAACATGGTCAACAAAGTCGCACGACTACCCTAATCCAATCACATCATATGCTTATACAGATAAGCACTAATCAGCTACCGCACACTACGCCTTAACATGGTCAACAAATGTAGCACGAATACTAACTAGTACTTATCTGAAATGACGGAGGGCTACGACAGGTTTTTAAGAAAACCCTTTGCGTAATGAACTTGATATCGTTGTAGAATCGAGTGATTTTAAATGGAGTGTTTTTGAGGCTTTTCTAGTTTTGCTAAAGGGGTCACTCCCGGTGAAGGGATCGTCGGCCCTTTCCTCATCGAATAAGGTGCAGGATATTTCACAAATATCACTATGCAAAGCAATAACTATAGAAACAATCAAAAGACAAACCGAGTTTGTAGCATCTGCTAGTTTCACTAAAGAGGTCACTCCCGGTGAAGGGACCTCGGCTCTTTCCTTATCGAATAAGGTGCTGGATGTTCTACAAGGAACACCGCTATGCAAAGCAAGAACTAGAGCTACCAGTTTTTAAACAAGTTTCTACAACATCTTTAGGTTTCTTTTAATTTCATTAATCTCATTAATGAAGTCCCATTTTATTATGCTTCACAAGCATCACATTTGAAACGAAATCTGCAATATAACATATATCTCATATATATAATATAAATATTCGTCTCAGGCGGTAATATGATCTCATCACAGAGCATTGCAGCAGAAGAAACATATATGAAATATTAGATATACTAGGACGTCCGTGTTTTCAATACAAGCCTGTATAAAATACGGATTCCACGGTCGCGATGAATAGCCAAACCCACATCCCTAGACCCCTACGAGAGCGGCAAGCAACACTGCCAATTCTAGGGTTAGGAGACCCGGTCTCGACTCCTCGAGATGGTCTCCCACTGGACCCTAGAACCCGGTTACTTGTGCTCCCCGCCTTGGGTCTACCTAATGCAGAAAAATAAATAATATACAATGGTGACATCATCCTCATCCCGGAATTTCCTCAATAAAAGAATATTACATACAAATGAATTTTACATGAATGAAAAAGAAAAAACTCTCATCTCACATAAAACCCCCGGCTATTCAGAAGACGATGATCCAATATAACATATCACAGCAACACATAATATCTCATATCATCAACGTAAGCAAGTATGCGTATCCCGATTGTCGTTGATGTATAGCAACGAAGCCGGCGATACACCACATACTACGCTTACGGTCACAGAAAAGAACGTGTAAAACTACAACAGTTGGAATCCGCAACCTTCTTAGACATCGCATGCCTAACCAAATGAATTCCTTAGACATCGCATGCCTAACAATTATAAAACCCGCATTTTAGTCTCATTATCGAAAACTCTTTTCAATATCAAGTCGGGCAATTCAACAAGATTCCCGACATCCTGATCGAATGCTCGTCGCAAACTTTAGTAGACGGCCGCACCCCCGGATGCCGTCGACGAAGTGCACTACGGCGGAACACCGCTGCCGCGAGCACCCGAACGTATGCTTTTGGCAACGGGGTTCTCCTACAGTCACTTGGTCGGGGCTATGGGGCGTAGCTGTCTGTTAAGTTTATCCGGCGAGTATCCGCGTAGACTACGTGATTGCGACGGACTTTTGATCACATCAAAATTCCGAGGTAACCGATCATCTAAGACTAAAGTGCTATGTTTATAATATTCAAATTAGTTATCTCATAACTTCTTGTGGATTCTAAATATTGTATCACATTCCAGATAAATAGACAATGTTAAACTTTCCAATCGAATAATCAAACGCCCAAGTTTTCCCAAATAGTTCTCAACACTTGAAATTAGTTTAAAAACATCCATCACATGCTACAGTACCAATGGTCTAGCCGTAAAAGGGTCAAGCCAACGCCTCACATGTGGCACGCCGTACTGCCTCAAACCCTAAGGTTTATAGGCAGTTCAAGACGGTCACATAATCGAGTTAAGGTTTGTTGTCTTCTAGAGGGTCCACCACGTTCCTTGCATGACTTTACGAAAGTTTCAAACACAAGAAAAAATCCAACTTTTGAAAATTTTCCGACAGGGGAAAAAGTGAGTTTTTGATATCCGTTCGAACTTTTTAACGGTTTCAAAAAATTACCCGGACAAAACTAAACGAAGTTAAATTATCCGATCGAATCAACGAGTCCGCAATACAACCCTAGAAAACTTAACACATGAGTGGAATTAAAAAATTCCCAGAAAAAAATAACAATAAAGGACCTAAGAATAAATATATGAAATATGAGAGACTAAGTCCAAATTTTGGCCGCGGTACCGCCGCCAAACCCATGGTTTGGCCGCGGTTCCGCGGTCACGTGAGTGACTTAGTGGACCGTACTTCACAGTAATTCTTAGTTTTTTCTGCTTGTTTTTCTGAGCATTTTTAATTCATAAAAAACCACATTTTTGAAAAATGTACAGAGAAGGGTAAACATCGGAGTTTCCGGGTTCGTTCGGACTTTAAAATTCGTCTAGACTTCTCCTAAAGCTCTAGCTTGGCTCTGATACCACTGTAGGGTTGCTATGCACTGCCACAAGGGTCTACGAGGCATCAACCATGCCCGATTAAAATTTTAGCCGTGCCGAACAACCCAAAGCCAGATCTTTAAACTAAAGTTTAGGTGAAAACAAGCATGTTAAACTCTTTAACACTAAGTGAGAGGGATTACAACCTTTGTAGATCCAGTCCTTCACTTCTTAAGCTCCGTGTTGAGGTCCCTTCGCTGCGATCATCGTATTCCGGACTCTCGAGAGGCTCCACGAAGAGAAAGATACAGTCTTGCTTCCGATCTTCGATAACATAGATGATCTACCTTGAAGTTTTATTAACACAAGCTAACACTCACTAAATGAAGTGAACACCCTCATCTAAAGGGCAACGGTAGATAAGGATGAAGAAGTAGGATTTTTGCTCTCATTTGTTTTCTTATTCTCACTCATTTTTCATCACAAATAAAAAAGCAAGAAAGCTTTGCAAAAGGAGGAAGAAGAAGAAGAATAGTGATCAATCCTTTTGTGATGAATAATGAAAAGATAAATATGATGATTAATGCAACCATGGTCAACTAAACCCATGTAGAGAATTAACTAGGGTTAGGGTTTGGGTTAGGTCAAGGAATGAGTCATAACAAAATATCTTTCACAAAACAAAACTAAACCTTCTAGAATCATCTAGAAAGCATTAACCCAAATCAAACCCTAATCTTGTTTAATCTCTACTAAACATGTTGCATTAGTTATCATATCATGTTACAATATTATATATCACATATATAATATTTATTGTAACCAAATAAAATAATACAATTAACATATATCGCATATATATCAATGTATTATCCGAGTGAGAAAAAGAATATTTTAATGAGAAAATATTAGTTAATGTAATTTAATATATCATATATATTATTATACATTAAATTATCGAATCAATACTTGATCCGACAATCCGGCTATATCGCATATAACCGACTAATACGATGACCCGGCCATATCACATATACCTGGCCGATATCTCATATCGCGAGAATCCAATATGGTATCACATACCGCATTATCCTCGGTCCCGCACATATCACATATGTGCCCCTACTCCGTTTTGCCTGAGTCAAGAAACCTCTGTGTAGGACTCTAAAGAATCGTCAATACGCCGGCAGTAGATGATGATCATATCAAACATCCACAAGCTGCAAGCGGTCAGCTAAACGTAACAGCCACCCAGGTATTGAGCGCTCAGAAGATCAACAAGCAATCCTGTACATTCTCCTATGAATCCAATCAGTAACACTCCCGTACAGTCCGGTCTCATCGTCTGATATGTTGCATATCTCGCCTAGGGGTGGTAAACGTCAGACCCCAGTAGCTCGATAAGTCGTGTCGATATGAGGTCTATAACAGTTCGAGAAACTACTGATAACACTTACCAGTAAATCTCAACAACCCTGGCCAGGGATTTTCGGTTATAGCCAATCGAACACAGCACAACATCAACCCCCTATACCGGGAGAGACGAATCCCCTCCTATCGCTCATTGCCTCCATGTGATTCGGGACTGTACCCAAAAGCCACCTTTTTGCACGCCCTCTTGGACGTGGTATGATGGAAATCAAAGCACAGTGAGAATCACACAAGACTTTATGACGATCTCGGGTCAACAGACTACTCTGTACCAGTGTCACCGGAGAACTGCCATCTGACGTGAGGTATAATACCATCTGGGAGTTCTCGGCGAGTCCGTCCAGTGTACCCAGTCTCCACTGAGCACCCGTACACCATCCTTGATGTCAAACACAGATGGATATGGGATCATCCATCGCCCATCATATGGGTCAAGATGCGTATACGCTAGTCTACTCTGGTGTATCGATGCCCTGTCTCGATACACCCTCGACTAGGAACAGTTATAGGATGTACTCGTCGACTACCGTGGCCCCACTAGTATGATCTCATCATAGTCCCAGTAGTCGAGTAAATATCCTAAGGGCTTTATCAACATGTAATATAAAGACAATCAGAGTACATGTTAAGATAAAGTACAACCAGATAGCGTACTATCATGTCGAGCAAGAAAGTCCTCCCTATATATGTCCAAGCATCCATTACAATATACATCATATGTATAGTAATGGCCTCTAGGGCATACATATAACTAACATCTACATCTTCTATCACCTTGAAGAATCCCGATACTTGCAACACGTGGTTCTCTACTTTACTCTTATACCTATAACTTCTCAAAACTTAGATCTTGTATTTCTACGAAACACCTGTCTAAAAATTGAGAAGTCATAAGTAAACAGAATGAAGTACGAGGAGCAACCCCTTTGTCCTAATGGACACTGGACAACATACAATACTTTGTATAAGTCCGATGAGTTGAACAACTCAAATCCTGTGCGTCGTAGGTTGAAAACTGTACCTAGGTGATTTCCTCAAATATCACCAATTACAATGAATTCCAATATAATGAGGATGATCACCTAATTCCTAATAGCTTACTCCCACTCATCATCTGTAAAACCATACAGATGTGAGAATCAAATCTGGTAAATACATACCCTGGAGTAAGGACTTAATTGGGAAATCAGTTTTTTTTATTAACAACGCATAGTGAAACTGAAACATTAAAATGTTTCGAAGGGGTTTCCGGGTATTCCTAGTAATGCCTCTTCCATTATCAGATTCACGACTGTAACCGTATATTTCTTTGCCACCTCTCCAAATCCCTTTATTTGTCTTTAGTCGTTATCTTCTATACACCATCGTTAGGCTTAATGGTTTTTTTCCTTCCCTACCGTTCGGCACCAGCCTATGGTTTGGAAGAAGACTATCCAATAAGTGTAATAGGTGTACTGTCCTAATCCTAGGAGCACTCGCAACCTGAGAGAAGGTGATGATAAAAGAAAACTGAATAAACCTTATTCCTATTTCTCCTGAACCAGAATCCATCCTCGAAAAAGTTCCTTCGAGTTCGTATACAACCATACGATGGATTTATCCAATGGAAGTGGATGTTCGTAGTGATACTGGGTGTTCTAGAGAAATACAAAGGTGAAGTAGGAGTGGCGATGAAATATGTAGTTTGGTCATGAATGATAGTAGTCGCATTTTACTTTGCCCTCTTTCTGATCTCTCTATATGTCTTTACTTATTACTTTCTGCACACCCAACTTAGGCTAGTTGGTTTTCTTCATTCCCTACCTTTCAGCACCTGCCTATGGTTTGGTAGAAGACTATCCAATAAGCGTAATAGGTGTATACTCTCCTAATCCTAGGAGCCCTCATAACCTGAGAGAAGGTAAAAGAAAAAGACAACTGAATAATCCTATTCAATCTCTCCAGAACCAGAATCCATCCACGAAGAAATTCCTTCGAGTTCGTATATAACCATACGATGGATTTATCCAATGGAAGTAGATGTTCGTAGTGATATGAGGTGTTCTGGAGAAATGCAAAGGGTAAGAGAAGGAGTGGCAATGATGTATGCAACTCAGACAATCCAAAAGCCAGTGTTATAAGAAAGTTCGGTTAACTTGGTCACTGAGTTATAGTCTAGGATCGGGTCATGGTCGTAGTCAAAGAGAGAGAGAAAAGAAACACTCTGCGTACACTTTAACCTGAATGTCTCTCACTATATCCTCGAATTCTCCTCCAAACCTGAAAGAAGAATTAGTCGGAATCACCCGAGGAGTAAACTAACTCATCAGTGGGAATCGGGATCCTACTATCATCGCATGATAACTTGATGGAAGCCACTCAAGTCACCACACTCCAGAAGGTATGCGCAAGCCTGAAAAGTTTCCTGTATGTTTGAAACTCCCGATGTGATTTTTACCCCTAGGACCCAAGTGACCTTGACGAATAATCAACAAATCAAAAGGTCACCCGCCATTATCTTGATTGCGTTAAACCCACCCGCACGACCCTTGACGAATAATCAACAAAGTCGTACGACTGTCCTAACCAATCCATATATCCATGCGACAGAAAAGCATTACAGAGCTACCGCACACTACGCCTCGGCGAATAACAACGACAAACATAGCACGAATACTAAGCAATACTAATCTGAAATGACGGAGGGCTACGACTGGTTTTTGGTGAAAAACATTTAACGTAATGAACTTGATATCGTTGAAGGAATCCAAGTGGTTTTATAAATATATAGTGGCAAAAACTTTTGCTAAAGAGGTCACTCCCGGTGAAGGGATCTCGGCACTTTCCCCGTAGAATGAGGTGCAGGATATTCCAAACTGAATACCACGATGCAAAGCAAAAAGTAATCGACAATAGTGAAGTTATTACCCTGACACAAACCTCTGTCCAAGGGGTCACTCCCGATGAAGGGATCTCGGCCCTTGTCTCGTCGAATGAGGTGCTGGATATTCATAATTGAATACCACTGTGCAAAACAAAAGAAAACGCCCTAGTAATAACAGCTTTTTGAAAAATTGGTTCCAACAACATCAAATAATAGGTTTGTTTTCCTTGCATTGATAAGAATCAACGCAGTCCCATCAATTAATCACACCAGAAAAGAACGAAAATAAAATATACGTATATGCCATCCGCATTCGCCACTGGGTCCCGTCATCACTCGTTAGGTTACTTAACTAACGACAGAGTGGGGACTGGACTAGCGCGGGTGCAAAACATATACAACATCTACTAGTATATATATCAATATATAATAATCGCTCCAGGCGTGATAAATGCAACATCACAGAAAAGTAATAAGCATCACAGAACAATACAGATAATCTGGGTGCCCCGGGTTTCCTTTGAACCGCAAATGATACCCGACGTTCCCCTGGTCATGTGGATAGCCTGTGCAATGAAAACCTAGACCCCTACAAGCACGGCAAGTTACCCGCCAAAACCTGAAGCGAGGCAGCTGTTAGTGTTTATGCCCTAGAGGCCATTACTGTATCATACTAGCTTGTATATTAATTAATGGAAGCTTGGGATATTCACAGTTGTATTGACAGTCTTGCTAAAAATGGTAGTATGCTACTTGGTTTGTGTTTACTTTAATATGTGCATATGTTTCTTGTAAAGTATCGCTTATACATATTAGTAGAGCCCTTAGGATCTTTGCTTGATTACCAGCGTTGTGATGGCAGTCACACTAGTGGGGGCTGGGTGGTCTATAAGCAACATCCTATACAGGTCCCTGGTCATAGGATTATCGAGATAGAGCATCGATACTCCGGAGTAGACTGGTGTATACGCTTCTCATCCCAGCATAGGGAGATGGTCTGTCCCACAGCCATCAGTACGTTGTATTGGAGATAGTATGCAGGTGCTCGTTAGGTTACGGGTACACCAGACAGGACTCGCCAGGAACTGCAGGTTGGATTTATACCCATCGTCGGATAGCAGTTTCCAGGTGACATGAGTAAAGCTTAGTCCGTCGACTTGATACTGCTACTTCGCCTCGGGTGTGTTCCCACTGTACTTAGATTACTACCCTACCACGGCTCAAAGGAGTCGTGCAAACAGGTAGTAGTTGGGTGCAGTCCCAAAGCACTTGGAGGCAGTGGCGGTTAGACAGGATTCATCTCTCCCGGTATTGGGGGTTGATATCACGCTGTGTATGGAGAGCCATTACGCAAAGTCCCTGGCCAGGGCAAGCGAGATTTACTGGTGGCTTCCAGTAGTTTCTCAAGGTGTAATGGGCTTCACTCCGACATGACTTATACCGCTATTAGGGGTCTGACGTTTACCGCCCCTCTAAGCCCGATATGCGATAGTCCTAGACGAATAGACCGGACTGTACGGAGATTGTCGCATCAGGCTCAGTAGGAGTTCAGATGGGTTCCTCATCATCCTTCTTATCGACATCTACCTGGGGACAGTTACGTACAGCTAGTGCCGCTTGCGGTCTGTGGTTAAACCCACTGCCAGCGTAGTGTCGAGTCTTTAGAGTCCCACACAGAGAGTTTTCCTGCTTCGGGCGAAACAATATAGAGGTCGTATGGTTTTACGACAGGGTTCGGACGCATACGTGTTTTTACGCACGTACGATGTTCGGACAGTTTTTACTAGATGGCTTTGGTTTAAGCCAGATTCTAGTATCGGATTATTGGATTTATACAGTCTAAAGTTTTTCCGTGTTTTCACGGATAGGAGGGGCGTTCTCGTAATTCTTCGAGAAGCTTTTAGAAGTATGATGACTTGGAGGCTAAGGTGGCATTTGCATTTATTGGATTAATAAGTCATGAGAGTGAATCATCCATGGAGTTAATGTTGCATTAATGTTTTAAATGACTCATGAGATGAATCACTCTATGAATTAATGAAGCATGATGACATATATTTATTTGTTATTCATTTTAATTATATCATATGCTTCATATATTCAAATGATATCATCATTCCAAAAGGATGCTCATTCTCACATTCTCTCTCCTCAAGCTCTCTCTCTTCAAACCCTAACCCTAACCTCTCATGTGTTGAGATCAAGGGTTAGCAAGACTTATTAATCCATAATCCTACTCTATATCCCCTAGGTTGCTTAGATTAGCACTTTGAGAAACCTAGTTACCTCAAGTTAGAGGTCAAGCTTGGAGTAGTAGCTCTCGGGTGGATCGTCTTTGACTCGAGGAGGCCGTTGAGGTGCCGACGTTCCATAGAGCCTACGAGGAGTGGAGGACAGCGATGAAGACCCGAAGGAAAAGTAACGTGAGGTATAACTTCGAATCCGAGTAGTTAAACCTTTCGTAGTTTGCTAGTAATGGTTTAGACACGATCCGTGTGCTCAAGTCCATGTTACGAAGCTTTGATAATTGTTTTTCTTATATTCCGCCTCCCCGCAAGCTCGTGGGGTGCGTGATATGGACTTTGTTAGTTATGTATATGCCCTAGAGGCCATTGTTGTACATATGATGTGTATTATAATGGATGCTTGGATATATACAGAGAGGACTTTCTTGCTCGTCATGATAGTATGCTATTTGGTTTCACTTTATCTTAACATGTTTACTTGTAATGGTTTACTGTCTTACTCTCACATGTTGATGAAGCCCTTAGGATCTGTACTCGACTACTGGGACTATGATGAGATCATACTAGTGGGCCATGATAGTCGATGAGTACATCCTATAACTGTTCCTAGTCGAGGGTATATCGAGACAGGGCATCGATACACCAGAGTAGACTAGCGTACACACATCTTGACCCATATGATGGGCGATGGATGATCCCATATCCATCGGTGTTTGACATCAAGGATGGTGTACGGGTGCTCAGTGGAGACTGGGTACATTGGACGGACTCGCCGAGAACTCCCAGTTGGTGATATACCACACGTCAGATGGCAGTTCTCCGGTGACATTGGTACAGGGTAGTCTGAAGACCCGAGATCGTCATAGAGTCTTGTGTGATTCCCACTGTGCTTTGATTTCCACCTTACCACGTCCACGAGGGCGTGCAAAACGGTGGCTTTTGGGTACAGTCCCGAATCACATGGAGGCAATGAGCGATAGGAGGGGATTCGTCTCTCCCGGTATAGGGAGTTGATGTTGTGCTGTGTTCGATTGGCTATAACTGGAAGTCCCTGGCCGGGGCTGATATAGAGATATACTGGTAAGTGTTATCAATAGTTTCTCGACCTGTTATGAGCTTCACATCGACACGACTTATCGGTTACTGGGGTCTGACGTTTACCACCCCTAGACTTGATATGCGACATATCAGACGAACAGACCGGACTGTACGGGAGTGTTACTGATTGGATTCATAGGAGAACGCACAGGCTAGCTTGTTGATCTTCTGATCGCTCAATACCTGGGTGGCTGTTACGTTTAGCTGACCGCTTGCAGCTTGTGGGTGTTTGATATGATCATCACCTGCTACCGGCGTATTGACGATTCTTTAGAGTCCTACACAGAGGTTTCTTGGCTCAGGAGAAACGGAGTAGAGGCACATATGTGATATGTGCAGGACCGAGGATAATGCGATATGAGATACCGTATTATATTCTCGAGATATTTTGATATGAATCGGGACATCGGATCAAGTGTTGATTTGACGAATCGGTACATATATATTAGCTGGTTATATTCGATATAGCCGGATCGTTGGATCAAGTGTTGATTCGATGATTTAATGTATAATAATATATATGATATATTGTATTACATTATCTAATATTGGCTCGCTTTATTATTTCATTTTCTCACTAGATGATACATTGATATATATGCGATATATGTTAATTGTATTATTTTCTTTTGTTGCAAATATATAATATATATGTGATATATATTATTGTGACATGATATGATTTATTATTAAACATGTTTAAGGATGATTAAATGGGATTAGGGTTTGATTAGGGTTAACTTCTTCTTGTTCATTCTAGAAGCTTTGCTTTTGTCTTGGTTAAGATATTATGGTTGATATTTTTCCATGACTCATTTCTAACCTAACCAAACCCCAACCCTAGTTTATTCTCTACAAACTCTTAGCCTATCATCCTTGACCATGGTTGATATATCAACCATATAGATTTCTTTTCTATTCATCACAAAAGGATTATCTTTTCCATTATCATCTTCTTCTCTCTTGAGTTCTAAAAGAAAATGCTTACTAGTTAATTCTTGTGTGATGATTTCTTGTGAGAAAGTGAATAAAAAGAAAGCATAAATACTACTCCCTCATCCTCATCTCATCTAGCCCATGAGATTAGGGTGTTCATCTCTATAGAGTGAGAAAGCTTGGGTTTTTGCAACTTCGACGTAGATCATCGGAGATTTGGAACACTTCAAGCTAGCATGGATCGTTCGAGTCGTGGAGCCTCTCTTGAGTCCGGGAGATCGTGGATCGCGGAAAAGGGACTTCTACTCGGAGCTTGTGAAGCGAAGGAGCGGACTACAAAGGTTGTAATCCCACACACTTAGATAAAAAGTTGTTATCTTGCATGCTAAACCCTAATAATCTAGCAAAGATCCCGTCTTTGGGTTGTTCGGCACATGTAGAATTTTATTCGGGCATGTTTGATGCTCTATGAACCTTCACTAGTGTGCCTAGGAACCCTACAGACTTACAGTGGTATCAGAGCTTACTAAACCTTTACTTGCTTGTTAGCAACTAATTAGAACTTCGATCGTCGGAAAAACGCGAAAACATAACCCCGGACCCCTCAAGTTTCTGTCAATTTTAAACGTGTCGAAAAAATTATTTGATAGGCCTGAAAATTAACAGCAGGGGATTATAAGAAATCTGGGAAAATACGAGCTGCTAACTCGGTAATAAGGCCGCGGATCCGCCGCGGAATAGTGCTTTTGGCCGCGGATCCGCCGCCGAGTCAACTCGGAGTTGACTTGGATTTTCACAGTAATTCTTATTTTGTGGTGTTTTGTTTTCTAGTATATTCTGTTTCTGCCCAGGTTACTTCAGTGCTGGCTTGCATTTGGGGTAGACACGGAAAAATGTTGTCGATCGATATTCTAAGTTATTTGCTAATCGGGTTTTTATCTGTAGTGTTTAATGTGTTCGTAAACCTCCCATAACTGCTAGTATGTCGGTTGGTAGGGGGTTGCACATTTCTGTAATGGTTTTTACTGTTTGTGTATATGAACTTGATTGGATCGTTGTGATGATTAGCCGGGGTTTGAGATGAGTTTTTATATTCATTCATTCGATGTAAATTGTAATATGATGTAATATTCTTTTGCGGGGCACATCCGGGCCGAGGTTGTAGCCACCGTTGTATTATTTCATTTACTGTTTTATGCTCCTAGGATAGACCCAAGGTGGGGTACACAAACTACCGGGTACGTTGAAGTGTTTAGTGGCCTACTCACGTTGTTGAGGGAGACCGCTTCACTTCGGGTACTTGGTGGGTAGTTTGCCATACCCGTAGGGGTCTAGGGTGGGGTAATGGCTATTCATCACAACTGTGTAATCCGTTTTTCGTTGCAGGCTCAAAGGAAACGCGGATTGCTTGTATATCCAATAATGTTCATCTATGATCTGGAATGCCTATTATTGCGTCTGACTATATATGATAGCTATTAGACGTCACTTATGTTTTGCACCCGCACTAACCCAGCCCCCGCTCTGTCGTTAGTTAAGTAACCTAACGGGTGAATGACGAGACCCTGTGGCGAATGCAGATGGCATAAGAGGATGTTGCATTTTTGTTGTTTTCTGCAATGATAGGATAAATGATGGGATGCATTATTTTAATGCAAAGAAAACAAACCAAAGTTGAATCGTTGGAACAAATTTAAAAGAAACCACTCGCTTATTTTAAAAGAGCAGAATTTTTAATTGCGGAGCTTTAACCACTCCTTTTAAAAAGCTATCAGGTTCCTTCGATTATATCAAGTTCACTACGTTCACGGTTTCGCCAAAACCAGTCGTAGCCCTCCGTCATTTCTTATGGATGGTCAGTAGTATTCAAGCTATGTTTGTTGGCCTTCATCAAAGCATAGTGTTTGGTAGCTGCTGGGGTATTCATTTGTTGCATAGATAGATGAGTTGGTTTGGGACAGTCGTATTACCTTGTTGGCCTTCGTCAAGAGTATGTACGGGTGGGTTCAAATTAACAAGATAATGATGGGCAGAACTTGATATGTGACTTATGATTTGTTGGCCTTCGTCAAGGTCATAAGAACATGGGGCAAAAATCTACATCGGGAGTTTCTAAAGAAACTGAAACTTGCCAGTGTTGCATACCATTTAGAGTTTGATGAATGTTGGTAGGATTCCTTCAACATTATCATACGATGATATTTGGATCCCGATCCTACTGTGAGTATATGCTACTTATCAGGAGATTCGTCACTTAAACGATCAATGCTATAAACCAAGTAGGTGTCGAGAAAGGTGTCAGCGGGGCTGCGCCCCCAGAGAAAAGAGGTTATTTAATTAAGGAATTTTGCGAAAGCGTTGGAAAACCTCCTTCAAAGTACCGACACCGGCCTGGCTGAACGGTTAAGCAAGTATTGTACGGTGAGATCAGTCCTGGCTAATTCTTCTTTTATGGTTTGAGGAAGGATTCGAGAAACAGTGGGAGCCATCCAGTTTAGATAAACTAAAAACCAATCTAAACTTGCAAGAGCATCATGCTAAAGTGTTTTCTTCTCTCTCTCTCTCTCATTGCAACGACCTTGTGACCATGACTAGGTTACATCTAGATAACAAGTTGACTGAATCTGACTTATATGACTGGCAAAGGTCTGTCAAGATGTCCATTGCCTATGACAAGCTGGACCACCCTATTACTACTCAAGATCCCGCCGTCCCAGGTCCAGTTTCCACCGTCGCGGATATGGATATCCGTCAGACAAGGGAAAAGGATAATGCGAAAGCCAAGTGCCTGGATTCAGTTGATGGTGTATACCAGAAGCAGCACGAGAAGATGGACTCATTTTCCATCTTTCTCCATAACAAAGATTGTTAGTGTTTATGCCCTAGAAGGCCATTACTGTATCATACTAGCTTGTATATTACTTAATGGAAGCTTGGGATATTCACATGTATATAACAGTCTTGCTAAACATGGTAGTATGCTACTTGGTTTTTCTATCTTAATATGTGAGTGTACGTATTGATAGAGCTCTTAGGATCTTGCTTGTCTACCAGCGTTGTGATGGCAGTCACACTAGTGGGGGCTGGGTAGTCTACAAGCACATCCTTATTCAGGTCCCCGGTCGTTGGATTATCGAGACAGAGCATCGATACTCCGGAGTAGACTGGTGTGTACGCTTCTCATCCCAGTTGGGGAGATGGTCTGTCCCACAGCCGTCAGTACGTCGTACTGGAGATAGTATACAGGTGCTCGTTAGGTTACGGGTACACCGGACAGGACTCACAGGGAACTGTTGGTTGGTTTGATACCAGTCGTCAGTGAACAGTTCCCAGGTGACATGAGTACAGCGTAGTCCGCAGACTTGACACTGCTACTTCGCCTCGAGTGTGTCCCACTGTTCTTAGATTGCTACCCTACCACGGCTCAAAGGAGTCGTGCAAACAGGTAGCAGTTGGGTGCAGTCCCGAGCACTTGGAGGCAGTGGCGGTTAGACAGGATTCGTCCCTCCCGGTATTGGGAGTAGATATCGTACTGTGTCAGAGAGCCATTACGCAAAGTCCCTGGCCAGGGCAAGCGAGATTTGCTGGTAGGTTCCAGTAGTTTCTCAGGGTGTAATGGGCTTCCCTCCGACACGACTTATACCGCTATTAGGGGACTGACGCTTGCCGCCCCCCTAGGCCCGATATGCGATAGTCTTGGACGAACGGACCGGACTGTATGGAGATTGTCACATCAGACTCAGTAGGAGTTCGGATGGGTTTACTCATCGGCCTTCTTATCGACAACTACCTGGGGACCGTTACGTACAGCTAGTGCCGCTTGCGGTCTGTGGTTAAACCCACTGCCAGCGTAGTAGTCGAGTCTCTAGAGTCCCACACAGAGAGTTTCCTACTCCAGGCGAAACGATATAGAGGTTGCATGGTTTTGCGACAAAGGGTTCGGACGCATACGTGCGTTTACGCGCGTACGACTTTCGGACAGTTTTTACCAGTCGGCTTTGGTTTAAGCCAGTTACTGGTATCCGGTTATTGGATTTTTACAGTCTAAAGTTTTTCCGTATTTTTACGGATCGGAGGGGCGTTCTCGTAATTACTCGAGAAGCTTCTAGAAGATGTGACTAAGGAGGTTTCTTTTGGATAAGAGAGTGAGTCATGGTGGTGATTCATTCATTTCATTAATGCACATTTATTGCTTAATGACTCATGCTAATGAATCACCACTAGATATTTCATGAAGCATGCTTATTCATTTCTATTTATTCATTATTGAAAAATAAGAATGCTTCATAATATTATGATACACTCTCTCTCTTCTCTCATTATCTTATCTCACATTCTCTCTCCTCAAGCTCTCATCTTCAAACCCTAATCCTTAATCCTCATGTGTTGAGATCAAAGGATTAGTTAGACTAAACAATCCATAACCTACACTCTACATCATCCTTTCATCTTTGATTAGCAATCAAAGTTGATTAGTTACCTCAAGTTAGAGGTTTAGCTTGGAGTTTCGCTCTCGGGTGGATCGTCTACTACCTAGAGAAGGCCGAGGAGAACAAAGGAGGACACAAAGACGAAGGACTAGTTTCGATCGGTATAATCCCTTAACACTATAGTTTAGTATAGCTTTGTGTTTGGTTATTATTTGTTTAGCTTCGATTCAAGCGGTTAGTCGATGTTCGTTGTTTAAACTTGATCGTTTTTGAAAATTCCGCCTCCCCACAAGTACTGGGGTGTACTACATCGACTTACAGTGGTATCAGAGCCTCGCTAAACAATAAATAACCTAGTTGCAAATTTGTACGAATTTCGAACGGAAAAACGAAGCCGGAAAACCCTAATAAAAATCAGTTTCTGTCGAATCCAAAATGATGTCCTAAAATTTTTCAGGGATGTTCAGAAAGCTTGACATGGGTCCAGGAGAACACCCAAGAAAATTGGGCCCATGACTCGGCTAAAGCGCCGCGGAAGCGCGGCGGATCCCACCGATCCGCCGCGGTTTCGCCGCCGAGTTGCCGAGTCATGATCCCAAATTTTTTGTGTGGGTCCCCTGTGATATTTAGTGTTTTCTGGAATATTTAATTATTGCTCAGGTTACTGTTTAACAGAGCAGATTTTGGAGCAATATTGATGTTGTTTATTCGATCGAATTGTACAGTATTTGCGTATTGGATTATATCTGTGATTGTTTAATGTGTTCGTAAACCTCCCCTAACTGCTAGTATGTCGGTTGGCAGGGGGTTGCACATTTCTGAAATGGTTATATCTGTTTGTGCATATAAACTGTATTGGACTGTTGTGGTGTATAGCCGGGGTTAGCAATGGGTTATTTGTTTAATTCATTTGTTGTAAATGTAATTTGTTGTAATATTATTTTTTGCGGGGCACTTCCAGGTTGCGGTCGTAGCCACCGTTGTATTATTTCATTTTACTGTTTTTGCTCCTAGGACTGACCCAAGGTGGGGTACACAAACTGCCGGGCGGGTAGTTTGCCGTACCCGTAGGGGTCGAGGGTGGGGTAACGGCTATTCATCACAACTGTGTAATCTGTCTTTTCTTGCAGGCTCAAAAGAAATACAGATTGCTTGCAAATCCAATATTGTTTATCTGTGTTCTGGAATGAATATCATTGCGTCAGACGAATGTAAAATATCTATATTATGATAGCTATTTAGACGTCACTTATGTTTTACACCCGCGCTAGCCCAGCCCCCGCTCTGTCGTTAGTTAAGTAACCTAACGAGTGATGACGGGACCCCGTGGCGAATGCGGATGGCATAAGAGGACGTTGTATTTTCGTTGTTTTCTGCAATGATAGGTTAATGATGGGACGCATTATCTATAATGCAAAGTAAAACAAACCAAAGTTTAAATCGTTGGAACAATTTAAAAGAAACCACTCGGTTAATTTTAAAACAGATAATTTTAAATGCGGAGATTTAACCACTCCTTTTAAAAGCTATCAGGTTCCTTCGGTTATATCAAGTTCACTACGTTCACGGTTTCGCCAAAACCAGTCGTAGCCCTCCGTCATTTCTTATGAATGGTCAGTAGTATTCAAGCTATGTTTGTTTGGCCCTTAGTCAAGACATAGTGATTGGTAGCTGCTGGGGTATTCATTTGTTGCATAGATAGATGAGTTGGTTTGGGACAGTCGTATTACTTTGTTGGCCCTTAGTCAAGAGTATACGGATGGGTTCAAATCAACAGGATAATGATGGGCAGAACTTGACATGTGACTTATGATTTGTTGGCCCTTAGTCAAGGTCATAAGAGCATGGGGCAAAAACTTATATCGGGAATTTCTAAAGAAACTGAAATTTGCAAAGAGATGCATACCATTTTGAGTTTGATGAATGTTGGTAGCATTCCTACAACATTATCAGACGATGATATTTGGATCCCGATCCTACTGTGAGTACTTGATACTTATCAGGATATTCGTCACTTAACGATCAATGCTATAAACCTAGTAGGTGTCCAGAAAAGTGTCAGCGGGGTTACGCCCCCAGAGAAAAGAGGTTACTTAATTAAGGAACTTCGCGAAAGCGTTGGAAAACCTCCCTCGAAGTATCGACACCGGCCTGGCTGAACGGTTAAGCAAGTATTGTACGGTGAGAATAGTCTTGGCTAATTCTTCTTTTATGGTTTGAGGAAGGATTCGAGAAACAGTGGGAGCCATCCAGTTTAGATAAACTAAAAACCACTCTAAACTTGCAAGAGCATCATGCTAAAGAGTTTTCTTCTCTCTCTCCTAATTGCAGCGACCCTGAAAATGACTGGACTTAAGTTACTTTTAGAGAAAAATATACTGACGGGGCCAAACTATAAAGATTGGCTGCGGAATGTCAAAATGGCTTTGACCTATGACAAACTGGGGTACGTCCTCACCGCTACGGCACCTGCTGTCCCTGGTCCCAAATCCAGCAATGCGGATAAGGAAATCCGCAAAACATGGGATTTAGATTGCGCGAGAGCCAAGTGCATCGTGCTTGCCTCGATGAACAATGAACATCAGAGGAGGCACGAGGATATGTCCCTAGATGGCATATTTCTCCATACAAAGGAACTTTATGGAGAGCAATCTCGTATAGCAAGATACGAGACCTCTAAGAAATTGTTTCGAGCGAGGTTGGCTGTCGGGTCATCGGTAGGTGAACATGTCCTACAGATGATTGGCTATATAGAAGAGCTCGCAGACCTTGGGACGACTTTGGATAATGAGCTCTATACAGACCTTGTTCTCCAGTCCCTTCCTCCCACCTACGCCCAGTTTATCCTCAACTTCAATCTTCAAGGAAAAGAAGTTGAACTTGCGGAACTCCTGAACATGTTAAGGAGTGCGGAGGGCACCTTGCAGAAGGCAAGGGAAACACCCGCTATGTTTGTTGGCGGAGCATCTTCTTCCGGGTCCAAGGCTAGGGCCAAAGGAAGGAAGAAGAAGGCCGCACCCAGACCTAGAGGAGGTGTTAGTAAGGTGGGAAAGAAGGGAAAGAAAAAGATTGCAGCACCAGTAGTTGGCCTGGATGAGTGCTTCCATTGTCACAGGAAAGGGCACTGGAAGAAGGATTGCAAGGCGTGGAACGCCAAGAACCAGGAACCGAAGCAAGCTGTGGCTTCGACTTCAGGTGTGTTTGTAATTGAGAATTGTCTGTCGATCAACTCTACTTCCTGGGTATTGGATACCGGATCAGGATCTCATATTTGCAATTCATTGCAGGCACTGAGAAACCGTAGAGTGCTGAAGGAAGGTGATATGATCCTCAGGGTTGCTAACGGAGCTAGCGTGGGAGCTGCGTCCGTCGGGGATTATCACCTAGGATTGACGAATGGACACATTTTGGTTTTACATAACTGTTATTTTGTACCCAGCTTAACGTGTAACATCATATCAGTTTCCTTGTTATCAAATAAAGGTTATGATTTCACGTTTGTAAGAGATGTTGTCAACATCCACCTTAATCATGGTTTGATTGGGTCCGGTACTCTAAATAACGGCATATATGTGTTAAACCAACTCCAAATTTTCAATGTCCAGAACACACTAAAAAGAAAGTCTCCAGATTTAAATAAAGCTTTCTTATGGCATTGTAGACTGGGTCACATCAATGAGAGAAGGTTGACTAAGTTGCATAGAGAAGGATATTTGGACACGTTCGAATATCAAACTTATGACACTTGTCAATCTTGTCTCAAAGGAAAGATGACAAAGACTCCATTCACTGGACAAGGAGTAAGAGCGAGCGAGCTCTTAGGACTCATACACAGTGATGTATGCGGTCCAATGTCTACACATGCGAGAGGTGGTTATTCCTACTTCATTACTTTTACAGATGATTTCTCTAGGTATGGATATGTTTTCTTAATGAAGCATAAATCAGAGGCCTTTGAGAAATTCCTGGAATTCAAGAATGAAGCGGAAAACCAAACAGGCAAAAGTATTAAGACACTAAGATCTGATCGAGGTGGAGAATACTTAAGTGCCGAGTTCCTAGGTTACCTAAAAGAGAAAGGAATTCTCTCTCAGCTTACTCCTCCATACACTCCACAGCACAACGGTGTATCGGAGAGACGGAATCGAACCCTATTGGATATGGTACGATCCATGATGAGTAATGCTGAGTTACCGCGATCTTTCTGGGGTCATGCGCTAGAATCAGCGGCATATCTTTTGAACATGGTACCTACCAAGACTGTGCCTACCACTCCATATCAGATGTGGAGTGGGAAGAAACCCCATCTACAGTATATAAAGATTTGGGGATGTCCAGCTTTTGTTAAAAAGCAGCATGTGGACAAGCTCGAGGCACGATCAGTAAAGTGTTTGTTTGTGGGATATCCAAAGCACTCCAGGGGATATCTATTCTATTACGCAGAGGAACAGAAGGTATTTGTTTCTCGTAATGCCCATTTTCTAGAACATCAGTTTTTAGAAAAGGAATCAAGTGGGAGCGAAATAGAACTGGAAGAAATTCCAGAACCACAAACTGCTACTGAAAGTTTGGTAGAACCAGAGGTTCAAGAAGAACAGAACATTCCCGCACCCCTCCGCAGGAGTAGTAGGCCGTCTCGTCCGCCTGAGAGATACTACGGTTTTCTCATAGACGGGGATAGAGAGGATTGCATCATAGATGATGATGAACCTACTGACTTCCAGCAGGCCATCCAGAGCGGCGACTCGGTACGATGGCTAGATGCAATGCGGGCCGAGATGGAGTCCATGTACACCAACAAAGTATGGACTTTGGACTTTGCTCCAGATGGGGTAAAACCCATAGGATGCAAATGGATCTTCAAGAAAAAGATTGGTGTAGATGGACAGGTGGAAACCTATAAGGCTAGACTTGTTGCAAAGGGTTTTCGTCAAAGACCTGGTTTGGACTATGACGAAACTTTTTCTCCAGTGGCTATGCTCAAATCCATTCGGGTCCTTCTTGCTATTGCTGCCTTCCATGATTATGAAATCTGGCAGATGGACGTAAAGACGGCTTTTCTGAATGGAAATTTAGAAGAGAGCGTCTATATGGATCAGCCAGAGGGTTTCAATCAGAGTGGGAGCAGCGGGAAAGTATGCAAGCTGCTTAAGTCCATTTACGGACTAAAGCAGGCATCGCGGAGTTGGAACATCTGCTTTGATGAGACAGTCAAAGAATATGACTTTATCAAAAATCCAGATGAACCGTGCATATATAGTAAAGTTGTGGCCAGAAGTGTCGTATTCCTCGTCTTGTACGTGGATGACATTCTATTGATAGGAAATGACATTCCTATGCTACAATCTGTCAAAGGATTCTTGTCACACAGGTTCTCCATGAAAGACCTGGGTGATGCCTCTTACATTCTGGGGATCCGGATCTATCGTGATAGATCCAAGAGGATGTTGGGACTTTCGCAGTCCAGGTATATCGACACTGTACTGAAAAGATTCAGTATGGAAGATTCTAAGCGCGGTAATCTACCGGCTTGTCACGGAATCACCCTCTCCAAAGAGATGTCTCCCAAGACTGATTTGGAAAGGGAACGCATGTCTATTATACCCTACGCTTCTGCGGTAGGCTCTATAATGTATGCGATGTTGTGTACCAGACCAGATGTAGCTTACGCACTAAGCGTGGTAAGCCGGTATCAGTCAGACCCAGGGGAGAAACACTGGATAGCAGTAAAGAACATTCTCAAGTACCTGAGGAGGACTAAGGAGATGTTCTTGGTTTACGGCGGAAAAGACCTCAGGTTGGAGGCCTTTGCTGATTCCGGCTTCCAGAGTGATAAGGACGATTCCAAGTCCATGTCGGGTTATGTCTTTACCCTCAATGGAGGGGCGGTGTGCTGGAAGAGCTCCAAGCAGGACACCGTTGCTGACTCGACGATGGAAGCGGAGTATATAGCTGCTTGCGATGCCGCAAAAGAAGCAGTCTGGATGAAGAAGTTCCTAACAGAACTTCAGGTGGTTCCTACCATAGTTGATCCAATACCTCTGTATTGCGACAACAACGGAGCTATAGCTTTAGCGAAGGAACCAAGGTCCCATCAGAAGTCCAGACACATCTTGAGGCGGTATCACCTGATCAGGGAGATCATTGATCGTCAGGAGATCGAGGTTCGGAGAGTTGCTTCAGAAGAGAACATTGCTGATCCATTCACGAAGGCCCTTCCTCAGATTCAGTTCGAGAGGCTGCTCGAGATCATTGGTCTGCGATATGCCAGTACATGGCCCTAGTGCAAGTGGGAGATTGTTAGTGTTTATGCCCTAGAAGGCCATTACTGTATCATACTAGCTTGTATATTACTTAATGGAAGCTTGGGATATTCACATGTATATAACAGTCTTGCTAAACATGGTAGTATGCTACTTGGTTTTTCTATCTTAATATGTGAGTGTACGTATTGATAGAGCTCTTAGGATCTTGCTTGTCTACCAGCGTTGTGATGGCAGTCACACTAGTGGGGGCTGGGTAGTCTACAAGCACATCCTTATTCAGGTCCCCGGTCGTTGGATTATCGAGACAGAGCATCGATACTCCGGAGTAGACTGGTGTGTACGCTTCTCATCCCAGTTGGGGAGATGGTCTGTCCCACAGCCGTCAGTACGTCGTACTGGAGATAGTATACAGGTGCTCGTTAGGTTACGGGTACACCGGACAGGACTCACAGGGAACTGTTGGTTGGTTTGATACCAGTCGTCAGTGAACAGTTCCCAGGTGACATGAGTACAGCGTAGTCCGCAGACTTGACACTGCTACTTCGCCTCGAGTGTGTCCCACTGTTCTTAGATTGCTACCCTACCACGGCTCAAAGGAGTCGTGCAAACAGGTAGCAGTTGGGTGCAGTCCCGAGCACTTGGAGGCAGTGGCGGTTAGACAGGATTCGTCCCTCCCGGTATTGGGAGTAGATATCGTGCTGTGTCAGAGAGCCATTACGCAAAGTCCCTGGCCAGGGCAAGCGAGATTTGCTGGTAGGTTCCAGTAGTTTCTCAGGGTGTAATGGGCTTCCCTCCGACACGACTTATACCGCTATTAGGGGACTGACGCTTGCCGCCCCCCTAGGCCCGATATGCGATAGTCTTGGACGAACGGACCGGACTGTATGGAGATTGTCACATCAGACTCAGTAGGAGTTCGGATGGGTTTACTCATCGGCCTTCTTATCGACAACTACCTGGGGACCGTTACGTACAGCTAGTGCCGCTTGCGGTCTGTGGTTAAACCCACTGCCAGCGTAGTAGTCGAGTCTCTAGAGTCCCACACAGAGAGTTTCCTACTCCAGGCGAAACGATATAGAGGTTGCATGGTTTTGCGACAAAGGGTTCGGACGCATACGTGCGTTTACGCGCGTACGACTTTCGGACAGTTTTTACCAGTCGGCTTTGGTTTAAGCCAGTTACTGGTATCCGGTTATTGGATTTTTACAGTCTAAAGTTTTTCCGTATTTTTACGGATCGGAGGGGCGTTCTCGTAATTACTCGAGAAGCTTCTAGAAGATGTGACTAAGGAGGTTTCTTTTGGATAAGAGAGTGAGTCATGGTGGTGATTCATTCATTTCATTAATGCACATTTATTGCTTAATGACTCATGCTAATGAATCACCACTAGATATTTCATGAAGCATGCTTATTCATTTCTATTTATTCATTATTGAAAAATAAGAATGCTTCATAATATTATGATACACTCTCTCTCTTCTCTCATTATCTTATCTCACATTCTCTCTCCTCAAGCTCTCATCTTCAAACCCTAATCCTTAATCCTCATGTGTTGAGATCAAAGGATTAGTTAGACTAAACAATCCATAACCTACACTCTACATCATCCTTTCATCTTTGATTAGCAATCAAAGTTGATTAGTTACCTCAAGTTAGAGGTTTAGCTTGGAGTTTCGCTCTCGGGTGGATCGTCTACTACCTAGAGAAGGCCGAGGAGAACAAAGGAGGACACAAAGACGAAGGACTAGTTTCGATCGGTATAATCCCTTAACACTATAGTTTAGTATAGCTTTGTGTTTGGTTATTATTTGTTTAGCTTCGATTCAAGCGGTTAGTCGATGTTCGTTGTTTAAACTTGATCGTTTTTGAAAATTCCGCCTCCCCACAAGTACTGGGGTGTACTACATCGACTTACAAAGATTTATATGGAGAGCAATCTCATATCGCAAGATATGAGACCTCGAACGAATTAATTCAAGCGATGTTGGCTGTCGGGTCATCTGTAGGGGACGACGTCCTTATGATGACTAGCTATATTGATGAGCTCAAGGACCTGGAGACCACGTTGGGAAACAGGTCATATGCTGACTTATTTCCACAGTCCCTACCCTCTACTTACACCCTGAAATAAACCAGGGAGACACAAGCTCTTCTTAATGGGGGACCATCTTCTTCTACATCCAGGGCGAAAGCAAAGGGTGAAAAGAAGAAGACCTCTACAAAGCCGTTATACGGTGTCAGTAAAGTAGGAGGAAAGCCGTTATACGGTGTCAGTAAAGTAGGAGGAAAGGGAAGAGCAAAAGTTTCGGGACTTGGTGAAGGTAAGGAGGGATGTTCCTATTGTTATGGGAACGGACATTGGCAGAAGGATTGCAGGGTTTTGGAAGCCAGTAGCCAGGATACGAAGCATGTTGTGGCTTCGGCCTCAAGTGTGTTTGTAATTGAGAATTGTTTGTCAATTAACTCTACTTCTTGGGTACTAGATACCGGAGCAGGATCTCATATCTGTAATTCATTACATGCTTTGAGAAACCGTAGAGTTATAAGGGTAGGTGATTTGTCTCTCAGAGTTGCAAACGAAATGAGCGTGGACGCTGAATCCGTGGGAGAATATCGCCTAGGTTTGACAAGTGGGCAGATATTGATTCTACGTAACTGTTTGTATGTACCTAGTTTGACTTGTAATATCATATCAGTGTCCTCACTTTCGAGAGAGGGATATGATTTTACATTCGTAAGCGATGTAGTTTACATCCACCTAAATCAAGTTCTGATTGGGTCCGGTATATTAGATGACGGTATATACGTATTGAGTCAAGCTCAGGTTTTCAATGTCCAGAACACACTTAAAAGAAAGTCTCCAGAAATAAATCAGGATTTCATATGGCATTGTAGACTAGGTCACATCAATGAAACACGATTAACTAAGTTACATAGAGAAGGATATTTGAATCCGTTCGAATATCAATCTTATGCTACTTGTGAATCTTGTCTCATGAGAAAGATGACAAAGACTCCATTTACTGGACATGGAGTAAGAGCGAGCGAGCTCTTGGGACTCGTACACAGTGACGTGTGCGGTCCAATGTATACACATGCGCGAGGTGGTTATTCCTACTTCATTACTTTTACGGATGATTTCTCTAGGTATGGACATGTCTTCTTGATGAAGCATAAATCCGAGGCCTTCGAGAAATTCCAAGAATACCAGAATGAAGTGGAAAACCAAATAGGAAAAAGTATCAAGATACTGATATCTGATCGAGGTGGTGAATACTTAAGTGCCGAGTTCCTGGGTTACTTAAAAGAGAATGGAATTCTCTCTCAGCTTACTCTTCCATACACACCACAACACAATGGTGTATCAGAACGGAGGAATCGAACCCTATTGGATATGGTTCGTTCCATGATGAGTAAGGCTGAGTTGCCGCGATCTTTCTGGGGTTATGCACTAGAATCAGCTGCATATCTTTTGAACAAGGTTCCAACCAAGACTGTGCCTACCACACCATATCAGATGTGGAGTGGGAAGAAACCCTATCTTCAGTACCTGAAGACATGGGGATGTCCAGCTTTTGTAAAAAAGCAGCATCCGGACAATCTCGAGGCACGCTCAGTACAGTGTAAGTTTGTGGGATATCCAAAGAACTCCAAGGGATATTGTTTCTATTACGCAGAGGAACAAAAGGTTTTTGTTTCTCGTCATGCCTGAAGGGTTTCCTACAGCACCACTACTAGGGTTTGGAGGCAACACACATGCCATATTTTAATTTTAGATGGTGCTAAAGAAACAATCACAAGGATCATGCTAGAAAAATTAGGGCAACTAAACTTTAACACAAACACAAGTAGAGAAAGCTAGGGTTTTGAGAGTACAACCTTTGTAGCTCCCTACGCTAGACTCCTTGGCTACTTGCGGGTTGGAAAAAGGTCCGCTTGAGATCCTCTAGGTCCACGACGATCCCCCGGAGTCCTCTTTGTCCAAGCCAGAAGCTTCACAAGATCAAGAGAAGAAATGGAAGCTAACACTCTACACTAATGGGCAAGACTAGTGTAGAATGGTGTTGTGGTTGGTTTTCTCACTTCAAAATCCTAACTTGGTCACTCTTTGGCTCACTTGAGAAAACTAGAGAGCAAGAGAGAAAGGAAGAAGAAGATGATGGCTTTTTAAAACTCAAGATAATGATAAGCTTTTTTGAATAAAATGAGAAAATGAATATATATATATTTTCACTCTCTCATTCTCAACCATGGTTATAAAATATCTAGATATTTTTGTTTGGAACAAAAATGACCATAGAAATTAAATCATGGTTAAACTAAAGGGTTAATGAAAGAATAAAATATTCAACCATGAAACAATTTCCATTTTCATTTTTCTTTTCCAAAAATAATTTCCATATATTTTATAAAGGGTGTGAGTCTTATATTGCCACCATCCACTATATCAACAACCATGATAGAATGATGTATGCATGTATGTGTGCATGCACATCCATATGTGCATGAATAAGAATGAATGCATACATGCATGCATACAACAAAAAAGACAAGAAAGGATTTCTAGTGAGAAACTAATGGTCAATGATAAATCAACACTTAATTTAGCAACCCGGTCATATCACATACGACCCGACCAAAAGCAAACCGCCCGACTAATATACGGTATCACATACACGCATTTTAACCGGATCCACGCGCATATCTCATATGCGCACTACATCGTTTCGCCTGGACTAGGCAACTCCATTGTGGGACTCTAAGACTCGTCAATACGCCGGCAGTGGGTGATGATCATATCAAGCACCCCCAAGCTGCAAGAGGTCAGCTAAACGTAACGGCCACCCGGGTATTGAGCGATCAGAAGAAAACAAGCGAACCTGTTACAACTCCCGTCGAGCCAACCAGCAACACTACCGTACAGTCCGGTCTCTTCGTCAGATATGCTGCATATCAAGCCTAGGGATGGTAACGTCGACCCCAATAACTCAATAAGTCGTGCCTATGAATGGTTTATAACAGATCGAGAAACTACTGATAACACTTATCAGTAAATCTCAACAGCCCTGGCCAGGGACTTACTGATATAGCCAGTCGAGCACAGCACAGCATCAACTCCCAATACCGGGAGAGACGAAACCCCTCCTATCGCTCATCGCCTTCGTGTGTCTCGGGACAGTACCCAACGACCACCTGTTTGCACGACTCAGTAGAGCCGTGGTAGGATGGTAATCAAAGTACAGTGGGAGAACACACAAGACTCTATGACGATCTCGGCTCTACAGACTAACCTGCACCAGTTTCACCGAAGAACTGCTATCCGACGATAGATATAATTCCATATAGGAGTTCTCGGTGAGTCCGTCCAGTGTACCCAGCCACTGAGCACCCGTATACGATCTCGATGTCAAACATCGATGAATGTGGGAACATCCATCGCCCATCATATGGGTCTAGTATCATATACGCTAGTCTACTCTGGTATATCGATGCCCCGTCTCTATACACCTACGACTAGGGACATTTCAGGATATGCTTATAAACTACAGATGTCCCACTAGTATGATCTCCATCATAATCACAGTAGTCAAGCCTATATCCTCAGGGCTTTATCAACATGTATGAATGAATAAAAGCATGATCAAATCAACATGTCAGATAAAGAAGAACCAGATAGCATACTATCATGTCGAGTAAGAATGTACACTGAATATATATATATATATATATATATATATATATATATATATATATATATATATATATATAGACACATGTATAAATACATCCACTATCATATAAAGGCCTCTAGGGCATACATATATCCAACAATCTCCCACTTACACTAAGGCCAGTTATTGGCGTATCTCATACCCAACATCTCAAAAAGTCGCTCATGCTGCGGCTGAGGGAGGCCTTGGTGAGTGGATCCGCGGCGTTATTCTTTGTGTCTACTCTCCTAATCTCGATCTCGCGGCGATCTACAATCTCCCGGATCAAATGAAAGCGCCTCAGGATGTGTCTGGACCGCTGATGGGACCTGGGCTCCTTGGCTAACGCCATAGCCCCATTATTATCACAATACAATGGTATTGAATCAATAATGGTTGGAACTACTCCTAGCTCTGAGACGAACTTCCTCATCCAGACGGCTTCCTTGGCGGCATCATTTGCAGCAATGTACTCAGCCTCCATCGTAGAGTCTGCAATGGTATCCTGTTTGGAATTCTTCCAACTTACCGCCCCTCCATTGAGGGTAAATACAAACCCTGAGATAGATTTGCTGTCGTCCTTATCGCTCTGGAAGCTCGAATCGGTAAAGGCCTCCATTTGGAGATCTCCATTACCATACACCAAGAACAATTCTTTAGTCCTTCGCAAGTACTTAAGAATGTTCTTCACAGCTATCCAGTGATTTTCCCCTGGGTTGGATTGATACCTGCTTACAACACTAAGTGCATAAGCTACATCTGGGCGTGTACATAACATCGCATACATTATAGATCCTACTGCCGAAGCATAGGGTATAATGCTCATGCGAGCTCTCTCTTCATCGGTCTTTGGGCAAGAGTCCTTGGAGAGAGTGACCCCATGGCAAGCGGGTAAGGCACCCCGCTTGGAGTCTTCCATACTAAACCTTTTTAGGATGGTGTTGATGTACCTGGTGTGGGACAATCCCAATAACCTTTTGGATCTATCCCTATAGATCCTAATGCCCAGAATGTATGTGGCATCACCCAGGTCCTTCATGGAGAACCTTAGTGATAAGAAAGATTTGACCGACTGTAGCATAGGAATATCATTTCCTATCAGAAGAATGTCATCCACGTACAATACAAGGAATGTGACAGCTCTCCCTATAGCCTTCTTATAAACACAAGGTTCATCAGGATTTTTGATGAAATCTGTAAGTGTACAGCGGCGCCCCGGCCGTCAATCCGACGCCGGAATGCGGAAACGAAAACTTTTCTATAAACTAGAACCGGCACCACCGCGCACTAAAAACCCGGATCGGGCCATTAACCTAACTCTAGCAAACTAGAAAATGGAGTAGAGAGCTATACCAAGCGATCCGTGTCCTTCGGTCTTCGCCTCCACTCCGATCTCCTTGCGGAATCTCCGGTCTTCTGCTCCTCGTCGGAAAGGGCACCACATCGCCGGGTTCTTTTACGGGCTCCCACCTCTGGACCGAGGCAACTCGGGCATGAAGCTGGCGAGTCGACGTGCCCAAGGGTGCTGTAGATGAAGTGTAGAAAGCTTTGTCTCTTTGGGGTTATGAAGTTGCCAAGGTGATGGAGGAATGAGCAATGGAAATGAGCTTGGGATTTTTGTAGCAAGCATAGAATGAAATGATATTTTTCCCACACAAATGAACCTCTCCCTATCTCTCCTAGAAGTGGCCGGCCCTCCTAAGAAATGGTGGAGCCAAAACGAATGAATAATCAAGAGAAGAAAAAGCCATGATAATGATAAGAAAATTGTCACACCAATTTCCAAATCAATCCTTATCAAAATCCAATCTCATAAATGAAAAACCATCATGAAAAAGCAAAGATGCTTAACCCATCATAATCCCCATTTACAAACAAACCCCTCCACTTAGCTAATTTGCAAACTTGCAAATTAGCCCCCTCCAACGGAAAAATCCGGCCGCGAAGGAACAAATGAAAACTGGCCGGAACGGAATACAAACTGGCAACTTCAGAAAACTGATCCCGTAATAAATTACAGGAAAACCCCGCGACTGCCTATACATACCCGCATTTGTATTCCCACTGAATACAAATGCAAAGAGACAAAATCTACACTGTACAATACTAGGATCCGGCTTAAACCAAAGCCCGCTAGTATTATCCGTCCGATCATGATCCGTGCAATACCGCACGTATCTTATCAAACCCTGCCATATCTCTATACGGCCTCTACAGCGTTTCGCCCGAAACTTGAGAAACTGGTCTGTGGGGGACTCTAAAGACTCGTCAATACTTTGGTTGTGGATTTAACCACTAGCATGTCAGAGGTATTAGCCTATACGTAACGGGCTACCAGGTATTGACCAAAAGGGACGTCGATGAGCGAACTCATCGTGACACCGTACTGAGCCTGTCAGTGATAATATCCGTACCGCCCGGTCCGTTCGTCTATGAGCATCGCAAGGCGGGCCTAGGGGGTTGGTAAAAGTCAGACCCCCAAAAGCGGTACAAGTCGTGTCGGAGTATAGCCCAGAACACCTTGAGATACTACTGGAATACCTACCAGTAAATCTCCTGCCTCGGCCGAGGGCTTTGTGTAATGGCTCTCCTAGACACAGCGCGACCTCACCCCCAATACCGGGAGAGACGAACCCCTGCAGATTCGCTCACTGCCTCCATATGGCTCGGGACTGTACCCAACTAAAACCTGTTTGCACGTCTCCTTTGAGCGTGGTAGGGTAGTAATCAAAGCACAGTGGGAACTCACACGAGAAAAATGACGATCTCAGGTCGATGAACTAACCTGTACACATGTCACCAGGGAACTGCTATCTGACGCCAGGTATAAGACCAACTAGCATGTTCCCGGCGAGTCCTGTCCGGTGTACTCATAACCCAATGAGCACCTATATACATCTTGGGTGAACCAACTGACACCAGTGGCTTGTGAGACCGGCCACTGCCCCTCGTCGGGGTCTCGACTGTATACACTAGTCTACTCTAGAGTATCGATGCCCTGTCTCG
Source organism: Agapanthus africanus (assembly GCA_030015575.1). Taxonomy (NCBI): domain Eukaryota; kingdom Viridiplantae; phylum Streptophyta; class Magnoliopsida; order Asparagales; family Amaryllidaceae; genus Agapanthus; species Agapanthus africanus. The sequence continues at coordinate 582,735,237 of CM057339.1, read as the reverse complement.
AAACTCCCACGACTAGGGACCTTTTAAGGAAGTGCTTTTAGACCCCAGCTCCCATGTATATGATCGCCCTCATACTGCTGGCAGTCAAGCAAGAATCCTAGGGGCTCTATCAACTTGTAATAGTGACTCGTAAGGTCACCTAAAGTAGTACACGATGATAAAGATAAACCGGATAGCATACTATCATCTTGAGTAAGACTGTCCTACCGGTATAGGTCCTCCCTCAATCATTGCAATCACGTGCCTGTGATCCAATAATTGACTCTGAGGGCACTATCTCCAACAATCTCCCACTTGCACTCAAGGCTAATTATTATGATGTCGCATACTCACAGCCCGTGTGATACCGAACACCCAACTCCTCTACTAGTCAGTCTCACAAAGCTCGCTTGCGAAACTATTGTGTTCGAGGAATAGCCTCAGTGAGTAGATCCGCTGTGATGTTTCTTTCTATGTCTCTCTTTATCTCAAGTTCGCGGAGAAACCCATCTCCCGAAATGAGTAATACCTGTCTTAGAATATGATTGGATGTCTGATGGGACCTAGTTCACAAATGAACTCCAAACTTAAACTTCTTAGACTGTATCGTCAACTAAACTTAATCAGTATCCTGTGCCATGCCTCCCTTAGTATCCGCCTGGACCACCTGTCCATAATACTGCCCCTCTTCAGAGTGAAAACTATAACTCTGACAGCCACTCTGTCATCCTGGTCACCTTGGAAGCCTGGAATGATAACTGTCTCCCAAAGGAGGCTGCCGTTATCATTTCCCTAGAACATCAACTTATGTTCTAAAACTACTTCCGATCGTTTCTCCAGGATTGGATTAATATCAACTTACTGCATCTCGTGCAAAAACAACATCTGGTGTGGTACTTGACATCTCATGATTGACTCAATTGCCTAAGCAAGTGATCTGCCAATCATGCACATCCCTCTCCCCTTTAGTCTGTAAGACTCCTTTAGAGAGGGTGACTCCATTACCCGCAGGTACACCACCGTGCCAGGAGTCGTCCATTCTAAAACACCTTTAGAATGCTGTCTAAGTACCCAGATTGGAAAACTACCCAAATCTAGATCTATAGATCTAGTAACCAGAATGTCTTGATATTATATCCAAGTCCCATGTGGAGAAACCACTGTGTGACAACCAAAATATAACCGAACGTAGTATAGGAATATCACTTCCTACTCTGTGTATGTCATCCAAATACCAGGACATCACACCCTACTACCTTCTTAACAGATCCATCCCCTATCCTGATGAAGTCAAACCTATGACTGTCACATCAGAAATAGATGATCTATCTCCGCTATATCTGCTTTAGTCTATAAATAGACATAAGCCACTTGTCCACCAATGCTTCCGCTGCTCCCACTGACTACGACAACCCTCTGGCAGAGTCATATACACGTGCACATCTAAAGCTAGTTTAGAACGACGCTATACTCATCCTCCTGCCGGGTCTCACAGTCTGGAACAACAGCAATGGCAAGTCTGGGTAAACAAGAACCTCCCTGCCACCGTCCTTGAGCATACCGAAGTACCTCTCGAGCGCCTGAGGTTACCCACCATATCTGCGGAGTGGCCAATGGAATGTCTAACAAAATTGAATCTTTAGGATCTAATCAAATCTTCAGTAATCGTTTGCGGTTCTGGAATCACTTTTAGTTCTACCATACTCCCACTACTGTTTTCTGAAAAAAATCCAATTTTAATAAAACTGTGGCGAGTCAAGAACAATATCACTATTGATCTTCCTGATGGTAGAAAATCAACCCTCGTCATAACCTGGGTGAACCCACAAACAACCATTACAGAAACGTGCCTTGAGTTATCCAGAGTCTGGTTTTAAGCATAAGCTGGACAACTCCCCGTACCTTAACAATGTCAAGATATGAACTGTTCTATATCTAATATAGAAACAGAGGCACTGATTTAATTGAACCAGATTCAAATCATGCAGCTGTCTCCAGTGCATCTCAACTAAATGGAGAGAGGCCGATCAGCATTACTCAACTTAGGAATGCTTCCAATTATGAGTAACCTGAAAGAGAAGCAAGTTTTCTCAATCATTACTATCAACTGAATACCACACACAAGCATCTACATCTTCGATCACCTTGAAGAATCCCGATACTTGCAACACCTGGTTCTCTACTTTATTCATATACCTATAACTTCTCAAAACTTGGACCTTGTGTTTCTACGAAACACTTGTCTAAGAACTAGAGAAGTCATGAGTAAACAGAATATAGTGCGAGTACCAACCCCTCTGTCCTAATGGACACTAGACAATATACAATACTCTGTATAAGTCCCTTGAGTCTAATAACTCATTCGCTGTGTGTCGTAGGTTGAAAACTGTACTTATGGTTAAGAAGAATTACACCGCTGTTCAATGCTCCTTACCTAACCATCCACTGATATAGGTAAATGTCATCGACATAATTTCAAAAAGGTATATCTCACTCTATAAAAATAGACGTGCAGATATATCAATTTGAAATTGGTGCATAACAACGGATATTCAAAACCAAATATTTGCCATCCGGCAAACAACTCAGGTGACTTCCTCAAATATCACCAATTACAACGAATCCCGATATAATGAGGATGATCACCTAATTGCCAATAACTTACTCCCACTCATCATCTGTAAAACCATACATATGTGAGAATCATACCTGGTAAATACATACCCTGGAGTAAGGATCTAATTGGGAAATCAGTTTTCTTTTAACAGTACACAGTGAAATTGAAACATTGAAATGTTTCGATGGGGTATCCCGATATTCCTAGTAATGCCTCTTACATTATCTAGATTCACAACTGTAACCGTATAATTCTTTGCCATCTCTCCAAATCCCTTTATATGTCTTTAGTCACTACCTTCTGTACACCCCTTTAGGCCAAATGGTTTTCTTCCTTCCCTACTGTTTGGCACCAGCCTATGGGTTGGAAGAAGACTATCCAATAAGCATAATGGGTGTACTGTCCTAATCCTAGGAGCACTCGCAATGCGAGAGAAGGTGAAGATAAAATACAACCGAATAAACCTTATTCCTATTTCTCCTGAACCGGAATCCATCCCCGAACTGGAACAAGTTCCTTTCGAGTTCGTATATAACCATACGATGGAGTATCCAAATAAACTGTGGATCTTCGTAGTGATACGGAGTGTCCTGGAGAAATACAAAGGTGAAGTGGGAGTGGTAATGAAATACTTGGTTTGGTCGTGAATAGCAGTCGCAATTTACTTTGCCCTCTTACTAATCCCTTGATTTGTCTTAACTTAATACCTTATGCACACCATCATTATGCTAATTGGTTTTCTTCATTCCCCACCGTTCGGCACCAGCCTAAGGTTTGGAAAAAGACTATCCAATTTGTGTAATAGGTGTACTATCTCCTAAACCAAGGAGTACTCGCAACCTGAGAGAAGGTAAAAGGAAAAGACAACTGAATAGTCTTATTCGTTTTCTCCAGAATCGGAAACCATCCTCAAATAAATTCCTTCGAGTTCATATATAACCATACGATGGTTTTATCCAATGGAAGTGGACGTTCGTAGTAATACGGGGTGTCCTGGAGAAAAGGGTAAAAGTAGGAGTGACAATGAGGTTTGTAACTCTGACAATCTAAAATCCAGTCTTATAAGAAGGTTCGGTTAATTTTGGTCACTGAGTTATAGTCTAGGGTCGGGTCATGGACGCTGCCAAAGAGAGAGAGAAAAGAAACACTCAGCGTGCACTCTAACCTAGATCAGAATGGTTATCACTTTATCTAATCAGGAAACCTCCCACTGTACCGTCAAATTCTCCTCCAAACCTGAAAGAAGAATTAGTCGGGATCACCTGAGGAGTAAACCAACTCATCAGTGGGAATCGGGATCCAACTATCATCGCATTATAACGTGACGGAATCCGCTCACGTTATCACACTCCAGAAGGTATGCGCATATCTGGCAAGTTTCAGTTTCTTTAGAAACTCCCGATGTGATTTTTACCCCATGCTCTTATGACCTTGACTTTGGCCAACATATCATAAGTCACATGTCAAGTTCTACCCGTCATTCTCCAGGTTAATTTGAACCCACCCGTACCTACCCTTGACTTTGGCCAACATACACAGCTTGAATACTTATTGACTATCCATATGAAACGACGGAGGGCTACGAATGGTTTCTGGCGAAAACCTTTAACGTAATGAACTTGATATCGTTGAAGGAACTGGATAGCTTTTTAAAAATATAGTAACGAAAACCTTTGCTAAAGAGGTCACTCCCGGTGAAGGGATCTCGGCTCTTTCCCCGTAGAATGAGGTGCAGGATATTCCAACTGAATACCACGATGCAAAGCAAAAGTAATCGGCTATAGTGAAGTTATTACCCTGACGCAAACTTCTGTCCAAGGGGTCACTCCCGGTGAAGGGATCTCGGCCCTTGCCTCGTCGACTGAGGTGCAGGATATTCCAACTGAATACCACTGTGCTAAACAAAAGAGAACGCCCTTGCAATAACAACTTTTTGAAAAGTGTTCCAACAACATCAGAATAGGTTTGTTAAGCTGTCATTGATCCGAATCAATGCAGTCCCATCAATTGATCACACCAATAAAGAACGAAAATAATGATGTACGTATATGCCATCCGCATTCGCCACTGGGTCCCGTCATCACCCGTCAGGTTACTTAACTAACGACAGAGCGGGGACTGGACTAGCGCGGATGCAAAACATATACAACATCTACTAGTATATATATCAATATATAATATCACTCAAGGCATGATAAAATGCAACATCACATAAATGTAACCAACATCACAGAACAATACAGATATTTGGGATCCCCGGGTTTCACAGAGCCGCTACTGAAACCCGACGTTCCCCTGGTCGTGTGGATAGCATGTGCAATGAAATCCTAGACCCCTACGGGCGCGGTAAGTTACCCGCCAAAACCTGAAGCGAGGCAGCCCCCTTCAGCAACGTGAATGGACCACCCAGCACTTCACGGAATCCGGTAACTTGGGCACCCCTCCTGGGTCAACCTGTACACCCTACGAGTGCAGCGAATAGCCCGCCAATTCTAGAGTAAAGCCCCCTCCGTCTTAAAGCCATGAGATGCGGGCTCGTTGCCCTCTAGAACCCGGCTATCAGTGCACCCCTCCGCGGGGTAATCCTAGTACAGAAAGTAAAATATACAACGGGTACATCGATCTCAGCCCGGTCATGCCCCAAAAGAATAATATACAAACAGGCAGTGACAGAAGTCCACATATCAGATGCTCACCCCGCAATATCAAATGTACATAAACAACCAAACTGTACTACCATTGCATCCAGGCTATCCCCCATGACCAATCCGCAACATCACAGCACAACACAGAACATCAAAGTGAATGTCACGTTCGCAAATCCGTCTAAAAGGGCTATAGCAGATAGACTGGATTTACCGGTCAAATGACATTCACGGTCGCAGATATAATGTAAATACTTTGAACTAACATGTTTAAAATTTTCGATCGATCAAATTTACCGAAGTGGGCCCCAAGCACTACTGTAGCACTCAAAGAAAATCTGGGCCCAAACAGAATATTCCAAAAACCCTATTTCACAGTCTAAGACCCTCTGGAAAAATTGGTGCAGCAAGGACTCAACATGGCCGCGGAACCGCGGCCAATGCATGGGTTTGGCCACGGTTCCGCGGTGGAACAGTGAAGTCATGCCACCAAATTTTTGCAGAACTCTTAGAATTCCCTGCATGTATTTCTGCAACAACCTGAAAAATTTTTCGAGCCCAAAAAAATTTCGACAGAAACTAATGCAATGAAAACGCGGTTTTTGAAAATTCATTCGATCGAACATGTAAACACATTAGAGCAAGCTAAACAAGATTAATGGCGTGGCTCTGATACCAATGTAAGTGCACATCGGCGCCCCGGCCGTCAATCCGACGCCGGAATGCGGAAACGAAAACTTTTCTATAAACTAGAACCGGCACCACCGCGCACTAAAAACCCAGATCGGGCCATTAACCTAACTCTAGCAAACTAGAAAATGGAGTAGAGAGCTATGCCAAGCGATCCGTGTCCTTCGGTCTTCGCCTCCACTCCGATCTCCTTGCGGAATCTCCGGTCTTCTGCTCCTCGTCGGAAAGGGCACCACATCGCCGGGTTCTTTTACGGGCTCCCACCTCTGGACCGAGGCAACTCGGGCACGAAGCTGGCGAGTCGACGTGCCCAAGGGTGCTGTAGATGAAGTGTAGAAAGCTTTGTCTCTTTGGGGTTATGAAGTTGCCAAGGTGATGGAGGAATGAGCAATGGAAATGAGCTTGGGATTTTTGTAGCAGGCATAGAATGAAATGATATTTTTCCCACACAAATGAACCTCTCCCTATCTCTCCTAGAAGTGGCCGGCCCTCCTAAGAAATGGTGGAGCCAAAAGGAATGAATAATCAAGAGAAGAAAAAGCCATGATAATGATAAGAAAATTGTCACACCAATTTCCAAATCAATCCTTATCAAAATCCAATCTCATAAATGAAAAACCATCATGAAAAAGCAAAGATGCTTAACCCATCATAATCCCCATTTACAAACAAACCCCTCCACTTAGCTAATTTGCAAACTTGCAAATTAGCCCCCTCCAACGGAAAAATCCGGCCTCGAAGGAACAAAGGAAAACTGGCCGTTACGGAATACAAACTGGCAACTTCAGAAAACTGATCCCGTAATAAATTATAAGAAAACCCCGCGACTGTATATACATACCCGCATTTGTATTCCCACTGAATACAAATGCAAAGAGACAAAATCTACACTGTACAATACTAGGATCCGGCTTAAACCAAAGCCCGCTAGTATTATCCGTCCGATCATGATCCGTGTAATACCGCACGTATCTGATCGAACCCTGCCATATCTCCATACGGCCTCTACAGCGTTTCGCCCGAAACTTGAGAAACTGGTCTGTGGGGGACTCTAAAGACTCGTCAATACTTTGGTTGTGGATTTAACCACTAGCACGTCAGAGGTATTAGCCTATACGTAACGGGCTACCAGGTATTGACCAAAAGGGACGTCGATGAGCGAACTCATCCTGACACCTTACTGAGCCTGTCAGTGATAATATCCGTACAGTCCGGTCCGTTCGTCTATGAGCATCGCAAGGCGGGCCTAGGGGGTTGGTAAAAGTCAGACCCCCAAAAGCGGTACAAGTCGTGTCGGAGTATAGCCCAGAACACCCTGAGATACTACTGGAATACCTACCAGTAAATCTCCTGCCTCGGCCGAGGGCTTTGTGTAATGGCTCTCCTAGACACAGCGCGACCTCACCCCTAATACCAGGAGAGGCGAACCCCTGCAGATCCGCTCACTGCCTCTATGTGGCTCGGGACTGTACCCAACTAAAACCTGTTTGCACGTCTCCTTTGAGCGTGGTAGGGTAGTAATCAAAGCACGGTGGGAACTCACACGAGACAAATGACGATCTCAGGTCGATGAACTAACCTGTACACATGTCACCAGGGAACTGCTATCTGACTTCAGGTATAAGACCAACTATCATGTTCCCGGCGAGTCCTGTCCGGTGTACTCATAACCCAATGAGCACCTGTATACATCTTGGGTGAACCAAATGACACCAGTGGCTTGTGAGATCGGCCACCGCCCCTCGTCGGGGTCTCGACTGCATACACTAGTCTACTCTGGAGTATCGATGCCCTGTCTTGAAACTCCCACGACTAGGGACCTATTAAGGATGTGCTTTTAGACCCCAGCTCCCACGTATATGATCGCCCTCATACTGCTGGCAGTCAAGAAAGAATTCTAGGGGCTCTATCAACGTGTAATAGCGACTTGTAAGGTCACCTAAAGCAGTACACGATGATAAAGATAAACCAGATAGCATACTATCATCTTGAGTAAGATTGTCCTACCGGTACAGGTCCTCCCTCAATCATTGCAACCACGTGCCTGTGATCCAATAATTGACTCTGAGGGCACTATCTCCAACAAAATCAAACTCTTTGATAACATCATCGAAACAGATGTTCCAACTCCGTGATGCCTGCTTTAACCCATATACGGATTTAAGCAATCTACATGCTTTCCCGCTGCTCCCACTGTCAATGAAGCCCTCTGGCTGATCCATATAAACGCATTCTTCTAAATCCCCATTTAGAAATGCCGTTTTAACGTCCATATGCCAGATTTCATAGTCGTAGTGAGCAGCAATAGCAAGTAGGATCCTAATGGATTTAAGCATGGCTATGGGCGAAAAAGTCTCGTCATAGTCCAAACCTGGTCTTTGACGAAAACCCTTCGCCACAAGTCTTTCCTTATAGGTCTCTACCTGCCCATCTACACCAATCTTTCTTTTAAAGATCCATTTGCACCCCACAGGTTTTACCCCAGGGGTTACAACGTCCAAAGTCCATACTTTGTTGGTGTACATAGACTCCATTTCGGATCTCATGGCATCCAGCCACTTCACAGAGTCTCCACTCGTGATAGCTTGCTGAAAACTGGTAGGATCATCCTCCTCCATGATGCAGTCTTCTCTGTCACCATCAATGAGGAAACCGTAGTACCTCTCCGGTGGGCGAGAAGTCCTACCAGACCTACGGAGTGGCCGAGGTTCCTCAGTTTCTATTGCAACAGCCAGTTCAACCAAGTCGTCATTTATAGTTTGTGTCTCTAGAACCTCTTCTAGATCTACCATATTGCCATCAGTTTCATTTGTGAAAAACACTTTTTCCAAGAATGTGGCATGCTGAGAAACAAACACTTTTTGTTGGTAGAAAAGATATCCATAAGAGTTCTTTGGATATCCCACAAAATTACACATGACTGATCGTGTCTCGAGTTTGTCCGGATTCTGCTTTTTCACATAGGCCGGGCAACCCCAAATCTTAATTCTCTTAAGAGATGGTCTCTTCCCATGCCATATCTCATATGGCGTGGTAGACACGGTTTAGGTTGGAACCCTGTTCAGTAGAAACGCTGCAGTCTCTAATGCATGCCCCCAAAATGAGACGGGTAACTCAGTATCACTCATCATGGATCGGACCATATCTAATAGGGTCCGATTCCGTCGTTCAGACACACCGTTGTGCTGTGGTGTGTAAGGAGGAGTGAGCTGAGAGAGAATCCCATTCTCTTTTAGGAAGTTTGCAAATTCTGTACTGAGATACTCTCCACCTCGATCTGATCGAAGCATTTTGATACTCAAGCCGGTTTGTTTTTCTACTTCGAGTTTATATTCAGTGAATTTCTCGAAAGCTTTGGATTTGTGCTTTAATAAAAATACATGACCGAATCTTGAGAAATCGTCAGTGAAAGTAATGAAGTATGAAAAACCGCCTCTAACTTGTGTAGACATTGGCCCACATACATCACTATGTATGAGGCCTAGGAGCTCAGTAGCTCTTTCTCCGTGTCCGGTAAACGGAGTTTTGGTCATTTTACCCTTGATACAAGACTGGCAAGTCACATAAGATTTATATTCAAAAGAGTTTAAATATCCATCTTATTGTAACTTGTTTAGTCTTGTTTCGTTAATATGACCAAGTCTACAGTGCCAAAGAAAAGTTTCATTTATTTCTGAAAGTTTTCTTTTATTAGTGTGTTGTATGCTGAAAACTGTGTGTTGATTTAGTACGTATATCCCGTTATTAAGCGTACCATACCCAACCAACATTTGATTCAGGTGAATGTTCATAACATTGTTCTATAATACAAAATTATATTCTTCATTGTCTAACAAAGAAACAAATATTATATTACAAAGCATACTTGGTACAAAATAACATGGGTTCAAAACCAATATACACCCAGACGGCAACCCCAAATGATACTCTCCCACTGCGACTGTCTGTACATTGGAACCATTTCCAACACGGAGAGTATGGTCACCTGTCTTCAAAACCTTGCTATTTCTCAACCCCTGCATAGAATTGCAAATGTGAGAACCTGAACCGGTATCTAATACCCAGGAAGCAGAGTTGATTGAAAAACAGTTTTCTGTCACAAACACACCTGAAGCGGAAGCATCCCCATGCTTCTTCTTGAGATTTAAGTACTCCGTGCAGTTGCTCTTCCAATGTCCTGTTTTGTGGCAGTGATAACATTCCCCTTTCCCCGATTCTCCAGCTTTGGACTTGTCCTTCCCCTTAACCTTTTTAACTCCACCCCTAGTCTTGGTGGGCTTCTTCTTCATCTTTCCCTTGGCCTTAGCCTTTGGGCGAGAAGAAGAAGATTTCCCAACACTCAAAACGGGAGTTTTCACTGATTTCAGTGTGCTCTCTGCACTCCTTAACATATTAAGGAGTTCAGGTAGTTCCTTCTCCATGTTGTGCATGTTGAAGTTAACTATAAATTGAGCAAAGGTGGAGGGGAGGGACTGCAGAATAATATCCGTATATTGTTCATTGTCCATTGTCCATCCCAGGTCCTCAAGCTCTTCTATAAGACCTATCATCTTCAGAACATGGTCTCCTACTGGTGTGCCAGGGGCCATTCGCATCTGAAATAATTTCTTTGATGCTTCGTATCGTAATACGCGGGATTGCTCTCCATACAACTCCTTTGTATGGAGGAATATGGCGTGAATGTCCATATTCTCGTGCTGCTTTTGATGTGTGTTATACATCGATGCAAGCACGAGGCATTTGGCCGTGGCACAGTCAGCGTCCCATGTCTTGCGGACTTCAATATCCGCAACTGAGGATTTTGGACCTGGGACGGGCGGGGTTGAAGCCGTGAGGACATATGATACTTTATCATAAGTCAAGGCAATGTTCAGATTCCTCAGCCAGTCTTTATAATTGGTCCCATTCAGTTTATTTTTATCTAGTAGAAGCTTGAGTCCAGTCATTGGTATCTGCCATTAAGAGAGAGAAAAGAATACAGTCAGCGAAAGCTTTTGCAAAGAACAGATTGATTATTATCTTATCTAATCGATGTTTCCCACTGCTTTAATCAAGTTTTTCTTTCAAACCTTAAAAAGAAAACTAGCCAGGATTAATTACAGTCTACTACTTCGCTAACCGTTCAGCCAGGCCAGTGTCGGTACTTGAGGGAGGTTCCTCGTGCTTTCGCACGGACCTAATTAAAGTAAACCTCATCTTCCCAGAGGCGTAGCCCCGTTAACACCTTTCTAGACACCTAATGGGTTAGCTAATTGTAAACTGCAAAACTCTCCTGGGAGCAACTATTGCCCACAGTGGGATCGGGATCCAACCATCATATGGAAGGTATGAAATCTCATTGCAAATTTCAACTATTGAAATTCCCGATGTGGTTTTTACCTCTAGCACTCATGACCTTAGCTATGGTCAACAAATCACAAGCACTAGTCAAGTTCAACCCGTCATTTCTTGATTAATTAGACCCGTTCACATGACCTTTGGCTAAGGTCAACAAAGTCACATGCCCGTCCCAATTAATCTGCATCATATGCATTGTAGGAAGACATCACTTAGCTACCGTACACTACGCCTTGGCTAAGGTCAACAAACGTAGCACGAATACTAAGTACTCTACTTCCTAAAATGACGGAGGGTTGCGAATGATTTTTAAGAAAATCTTTAACGCTTTGAACTTGATATCGTCGTAGAATCAAAAGGTTTTCAAAAGGAGTAGCTTGAGCTCCGCAGTTTTGAAATGTAGCTTTTTCATAAAGAGCCGAGTGATTTTCAAATCTGATTCTACAACATATTTTTAGGTTTATTTTCTTTACATTAATCATATTAATGTAGCCCCATCATTTAAGTCCTTAAGCCAACCACAGAAAGAAACGAAAATACAACGTACGCTTGTGCCATCCGCATTTGCCGCAATGTTCCGTTATGCACCGTTAGGTTACTTAACTAACGGCATACCGGGACGGGACTAGCGCGGGTGTAAAACATAAGCAACGTCTACTATATATCTCATATATAATATATCATTCGTCTCAGATATCACATCACAGAATACAGGCAGTAGAAACACAGATATAATGTGGGATATACTAGGACGTCCGTATTTAGTATTTAGCCAATAATAAAAAATACGGATTCCACAGTCGCGATGAATAGCCAAGCCCACACCCTTAGACCCCTACGAGAGCGGAAAGCGACCCTACCAATTCTGGAGTTTAGGAGACCCGGTCTCGACTCCTCGAGATGGCCTCCCACTGAACCCCAGAACCCGGTCACTTGTGCTCCCCTCCTTGGGTCTATCCTAATGCGGAAAAGCAAATAATATACAACACTGGTGGCATCAACCTCAACCTGGAAGTGCCCCAAATAAAAGAATATTACATTACATTTGAATTTTACATGAATGAAAAGAAAACTCTCATCTCACATAAAAACCCCCCGGCTATTCAATCGCGACAATCCTGCACATCATATCTCAGCAACACATAATATCATATATTATCAACGAAAGAAAGTATGCGTACCCCGATTGTCGTTGATGTATAGCAACGAAACCGGCGATATGCGACATACTACACTTATGGTCACAGAAAAGAAAGTGTAAAACTACAACATTTGGAATCCACAATCACTTTAGACATCGTAAATCCGAAGTATCACATACTTCGCATTTCATGCCTAACTATATGAATTCCACATATTGTATCACATTTCAGATAAATAGACAGTATTAAACTTTCCGATCGAATAATCAAATACCCAAGATTTCCTAAATAGCTCAACACTTGAGCGGAGTTCAAAAATCCCGGAACATGTCACAGTAGCAGTGGTCCAGCCGTAGAAGGGTCAAGCCAACGCCTCATATGTGGCACGCCGTACTGCCCCAAACCCTAAGATTTAGAGGCAGTTCAGACGGTCACATAATCGAGTTAAGGTTTGTGTTCTTCTAGAGGGTCCACCATGTTACTTGCACGTATTTTCGAAAGATTTAAACTCGAGAAAAAATTCAACACTTGAAAATTTTTCATGCCGGGAAAAAGTGAGTTAATGATATCCGTTCGAACTTTTTAATACTTTCTAAATTACCCGAAAACAGAACGAAATTAAATATTCCGATCGAATCAACGAATCCAAAACAATCCCCAGAACACTCAACACTTGAGTCAGATTAAAAATACCTAAAAATATGTACAAGCAGATACTAACATTACAGTATAAAAAAACGAGGCCATATCTCTTCTGTACGGCCGCGGATCCTCGGCCCAAGCAAGGTATGGCCGCAGTTCCGCGGCGATATGTACGACTTATTGCTTCGTTTTTTTACAGCATTGCTTAGATTTCCCTGCTGAATTTTTTTTAAGTATTTTTAATTCTGAAAAAACACAGTTTTGAAAAAATGTACAGAGAAGGGTTAAAAAAGCGTATTTCGGGTTCGATCGGAGTTTTAAGTTCGCCAAAGCGTCGCCTAAGGTTCTAACTTGGCTCTGATACCATGAAGGGTTTCCTACAGCACCATTACTAGGGTTTGGAGGCAACACACATGCCATATTTTAATTTTAGATGGTGCTAAAGAAACAATCACAAGGATCATGCTAGAAAAATTAGGGCAACTAAACTTTAACACAAACACAAGTAGAGAAAGCTAGGTTTTGAGAGTACAACCTTTGTAGCTCCCTACGCTAGACTCCTTGGCTACTTGAGGGTTGGAAAAAGGTCCGCTTGAGATCCTCTAGGTCCATGACGATCCACCCGGAGTCCTCTTTGTCCATGCTAGAAGCTTCATAAGATCAAGAGAAGAAATGGAAGCTGACACTCTACACTAATGGGCAAGACTAGTGTAGAATGGTGTTGTGGTTGGTTTTCTCACTTCAAAATCCTAACTTGGTCACTCTTTGGCTCACTTGAGAAAACTAGAGAGCAAGAGAGAAAGGAAGAAGAAAATGATGGCTTTTTAAAACTCAAGATAATGATAAGCTTTTTTGAATAAAATGAGAAAATGAAAATATATATATTTTCACTCTCTCATTCTCAACCATGGTTATAAAATATCTAGATATTTTTGTTTGGAACAAAAATGACCATAGAAATTAAATCATGGTTAAACTAAAGGGTTAATGAAAGAATAAAATATTCACCATGAAACAATTTCCATTTTCATTTTTCTTTTCCAAAAATAATTTCCATATATTTTATAAAGGGTGTGAGTCTTATATTGCCACCATCCACTATATCAACAACCATGATAGAATGATGTATGCATGTATGTGTGCATGCACATCCATATGTGCATGAATAAGAATGAATGCATACATGCATGCATACAACAAAAAAGACAAGAAAGGATTTCTAGTGAGAAACTAATGGTCAATGATAAATCAACACTTGATTTAGCAACCCGGTCATATCACATACGACCCGACCAAAAGCAAACCGCCCGACTAATATACGGTATCACATACACGCATTTTAACCGGATCCACGCGCATATCTCATATGCGCACCACATCGTTTCGCCTGGACTAGGCAACTCCATTGTGGGACTCTAAAACTCGTCAATACGCCGGCAGTGGGTGATGATCATATCAAGCACCCCCAAGCCGCAAGAGGTCAGCTAAACGTAACGGCCACCCGGGTATTGAGCGATCAGAAGAAAACAAGCGAACCTGTTACAACTCCCGTCGAGCCAACCAGCAACACTACCATACAGTCCGGTCTCTTCGTCAGATATGCTGCATATCAAGCCTAGGGATGGTAACGTCGACCCCAATAACTCAATAAGTCGTGCCTATGAATGGTCTATAACAAATCGAGAAACTACTGATAACACTTATCAGTAAATCTCAACAGCCCTGGCCAGGGACTTACTGATATAGCCAGTCGAGCACAGCACAACATCAACTCCCAATACCGGGAGAGACGAAACCCCTCCTATCGCTCATCGCCTTCGTGTGTCTCAGGACTGTACCCAACGGCCACCTGTTTGCACGACTCAGTAGAGCCGTGGTAGGATGGTAATCAAAGTACAGTGGGAGAACACACAAGACTCTATGACGATCTCGGGTCTACAGACTAACTTGCACCAGTTTCACCGAAGAACTGCTATCCGAGGATAGGTATAATTCCATATAGGAGTTCTCGGTGAGTCCGTCCAGTGTACCCAGTCACCACTGAGCACCCGTATACGATCTCGATGTCAAACATCGATGAATGTGGGAACATCCATCGCCCATCATATGGGTCTTGTATCATATACGCTTGTCTATTCTGGTATATCGATGCCCCGTCTCGATACACCTACGACTAGGGACATTTCAGGATATGCTTATAAACTACAGATGTCCCACTAGTATGATCTCCATCATAATCACAGTAGTCAAGCCTATATCCTCATGGCTTTATCAACATGTATGAATGAATAAAAGCATGATCAAATCAATATGTCAGATAAAGAAGAACCAGATAGCATACTATCATGTCGAGCAAGAATGTACACTGAATATATATATATACATGTATAAATACATCCATTATCATATAATGGCCTGTAGGGCATACATATATCTAACAATGCCCACTTCTTAGAAGTTGAATTTTTAGAAAATCAGAAAAGTGGGAGTGCAGTAGAACTGGAAGAAATTCCAGAACCACAAGCTGTTACTGAAAGTATGGTAGAACCAGAGGTTTCAGAAGAAAGAGACATACCGGCGCCTATCCGTAGAAGTAGTAGGCAGTCTTATCCGCCCGAGAGATACTACGGTTTTCTCATAGACGGGGATCGAGAAGATTGCATCATTGATAATGATGACCCTACTAGCTTCCAGCAAGCCATTCAGAGCGGCGACTCGGTAAAATGGCTGGATGCAATGCGGACCGAAATGGAGTCCATGTACACTAACAAAGTATAGACTTTGGACATTGCTCCAGATGGGGTAAAACCCGTAGGATGCAAATGGATCTTCAGAAAGAAGATTGGTGTAGATGGACAGGTTGAAACCTATAAGGCTAGACTTGTTGCAAAGGGTTTCCGTCAAAGACCCGGTCTGGACTATGACGAAACCTTTTCTCCAGTGGCTATGCTCAAATCCATTCGGGTCCTTCTTGCCATTGCTGCCTTCCACGATTATGAGATCTGGCAGATGGACGTAAAGACGACCTTTCTAAATGGTAATTTGGAAGAGTGCGTCTATATGGATCAGCCAGAGGGATTCATTCAGAGTGGGAGCAGCGGTAAAGTGTGCATGTTGCTTAGGTCCATTTATGGACTAAAGCAGGAATCGCGGAGTTAGAACATCTGTTTTGATGATACTGTCAAAGAATTCGACTTTATCAAGAATCCAGATGAACCATGCATATACAGTAAGATTGTAGGGAGAGTTGTAGTATTCCTCGTCTTGTACGTGGATGACATTCTCCTAATAGGAAATGATATTCCTATGCTACAGTCAATCAAAATATTCTTGTCACAGAAGTTCTCCATGAAGGACCTGGGTGATGCCACCTACATTCTGGGGATCCAGATCTATCGTGATAGATCAAAGAGGATGTTGGGACTTTCGCAGTCCAGGTACATAGACTGTAAGTCCACGTTACCTCTCCCGGTTCTTTCGGGCTTGCGGAAATGGTAAAAAACGATTTTTAGGGTTTAGGTAACATGGACTACGAAAACGGATCTTGGCTAAACTACACACTAGCAACTAACAAGAGAGTTATCTACTCGGTTAGGGGTTATACCTTAACTTGAACTCCTTCTCTTTGACTCTTGATGGTGGTCGGATGGTGCTTTCCTCGTTGCCTTCTCTTGTTGAAGATGGATCCACCTGAGGGTTTCTTCCTTGAGCTTCTTTCTCGAACTTTGAGAAAACTAAAGTCTCCGGCTTGCTAGACCTTCAACCTTAGGAAGAGTAGAGAGTGGCTTAGGGTGTTTTATCTCCAAGGAGAGGTTTCTCAACTCATGAGAATGATTCTCCTTGAACTAGAGGAGGAGGAAGATGAAGAGAGGAGAGAGAATGGTTATGACAGAATGAGAATAGTTTTTACAACCATAACAATATATGTGAATTATCAAATTAATAATAGTAATCCAAAATGAAAAAGGTGATGGTTGGTTTGATAAGACCATTATCATTTCACATTAAATGTTTTTGCAAAGATCAAAGAGCATCTTAGCAAAGAAATGATGATGGTCAAAGTTTCAACCATGGTCAACTAGTCAACCTTGGTCAACAAGTCAACAAACCCAACCATGACACAATTTAATTTAAATAACATTATTAATTGATATATCACAAATTCATTAGGGTTTGGAAAAAGACGACTGTCAACTGTGCATACGCACCCGTTCCAAAACCCTAAGGAAAAACCTCTTCCTCCGCCTCAATCAACTGTGTATACACACCAGCATTCGTGTTCCGAGGAACATGAATACTATAAGATAAAACTAACCCCAAAACATATACTAGGATCTGGCTCAAACCAGAGCCCGCTAGTAATGTCTGTCCGGACGCCAAACGTGCACAAGTGCGCGGATGTGAACGAACCCTGTCGCAAAACCATGCGACCTCTACTTTGTTTTGCCCAAAGGCGAATAACCCTATGTGTGGGACTCTAAAGACTCGACACTATGCTGGCAGTGGGTTTAACCACAGACCGCAAGCGGCACTAGCTGTACGTAACGGTCCCCAGGTAGATGCCGATAAGAAGGCTGACGAGGTAAACCCATCTGAACTCCTACTGAGCCTGAATGTGACGATCTCTATACAGTCCGGTCTGTTCGTCTGAGAACATCGCATGGCGGGCCTAGGGGGGCGGTAAACGTCAGTCCCCTACTAGCGGTAAAATTCGTGTCGGAGTGTAGCCCAGAACACCTGAGATAACACTGGAAACCTACCAGTCTATCTCGCTTGCCCTGGCCAGGGACTTTGTGTAATGGCTCTCCTAGACACAGCGCGATATCAACCCCCAATACCGGGAGAGACGAATCCTGTCTAACCGTCACTGCCTCCAAGTGCTTCGGGACTGCACCCAAAAACTACCTGTTTGCACGACTCCTTTGAGCTGTGGTACACTCGAGGCGAAGTGACAGTGTCAAGTCAACGGACTAAGCTGTACTCATGTCACCCGGGAACTGATAACTGACGCTAGGTATAGTACCAACCAACAGTTCCCGACGAGTCCTGTCCAGTGTACTCGTAACCTAACGAGCACCCGCATACTATCTCAAGTATGGCGTACTGACGGCTGTGGGACAGACCGTCTCCCAAGCTGGGATGAGAAGCGCATACGCTAGTCTACTCCGGAGTATCGATGCCCTATCTCGATAGTCCTACGACTAGGGACCTGCATAAGGATGTGCTTATGGATTACCCAGCCCCCACGAGTGTGACTGCCATCACAACGCTGGTAATCAAGCAAAGATCCTAAGGGCTCCCATAATGTGTAAAGGCGATATGCTAAAAGAAACACATGCACATATTAAAGTAGAAACAAACCAAGTAGCATACTACCATTTTGAGCAAGATTGTCAATACAAGGTGAATATCCCAAGCTTCCATTAAGTAATATACAAACTAGTATGATACAGTAATGGCCTCTAGGGCATATACACTAACAATCTCCCACTTGCACTAAGGTGTAACACTTTAGGATGTGTTTAGTGGCTATTTATATTTAAATAAAGGGTTTTTAATAAAAAGTTTACCAAATTGAGTTTCAAATATTTTTCCCAATTTAATAAATATTTTTCTAGAATTTTCCTAGGCTTGCACACACATGTGCATGTAAACTAGGGTTTTAAAATGAGGTAATACCATGATTAGCAACCATGGTGGGTTTAATCATGGGGATTAAGTCTTTTGGGTTTTAATTAAGTTTAATTAGTTATTTGATGGTTGCTTTAATTTGAATTTCCCTTTTTAGTGTTGACTTGGTGAGAATGAGAGAGAGAGAATGCATCATGGCAAAAGCCATGCTTGCATTTAATGAAGAGAGAGAGTGGAGGGGTTGACATTTGGAGTTATGATTCCCTCTCATTCTTGTGTTCTTTTCTCTCAACCCCACTCTCACACTCACACACCCACACCATCTCAACAGCAGCAGCAAGCACCCACAGAAGCAGAAGCAAGCATCACAGCAGCAACACCAGTGAGCAGCAGCAGCAGCAACAGCCACAACTCCAGCTGCAGCTCCTTCCCTCCACTTCTTCTTCTTCCTCCAGCTCCCTAGGGTCGAGTGTGGGGTATACTTCCTGAACTTACTCCCTAGTTTGCTTATTTAGTGTAGCCTAGCTTCGATTAGTGTTTTTGGTGCGTTTTAGTGCGATATGTGGTGATTAGTGGGAACCATGACCAAGTGATGTATGAATTGGCTTTAGTAAGTTGATGGAGTGTTGTTAGGGCCATGTTAACCCAGCTTAGCCCCCAATTGCACTAAAATACCACCAGATCCCTATTTGATGCAAATTCATCGTTTTAAGCAAAATTTGACTTTCTGTAAACTGCTATCGACCCAGTGAGTTCAGAATAATTTTGAGAGGACTGCAGTATAGTTGTTAGGTGCTGATCCCCCAGGTAGAACCCGACCCCCATACAACATGTACAGGCCGCCGGAATATTGATTCTGGCCGCAATTTGCGGCCAGATGGGGAGGGTTTGGGTTGGGGTTTGGCCCTATAGGTGTCTGTTGCTACCCTTAGACTCTTGGAATGTATAATTTAATTTAATTCTTACTGTAGAAAAATCTGGAACTATATACCTATTTCTCGTATTTTAAACCTTCGCGACACGCGTGATACGTCTGTGGGTTTGGGGTTTCTGCGTATCGCGACGCGTCGGGGTAGTTTCAGGCGCGTAATCACACGTTTTAGCGTATAGCGCACACGCGCGCTTGGTTTGCGACGCGGGTTTCTAGTTTGACCTTAATATCACGTTTTTGTGGATTTGAGCTTATATGTGATATATTGTGTGATTCTAGGTTCGCAGGCGAGTGAGACGGACGCTGCGAAGAAGGGGAAACAAGTCGTCGGCTACACTTAGCGCGAGACTTCGGTGAGTAGATTTAACGTCTACGGGGATATCGCCCGCATGGCGTTATGCGTCAGGGCTGATAGGACCTTATAGTTATATGTTGCATTTACCCTATTGACTGTCATTGCATACTGCATTCTTTGCTATATGTAAGTAAACTTAGAATTGATAGAACACCGCACTATTACTAACGGTTCATGTTGCACGAGCACTAATCTGCATGTTACACACACAACGTTAGTAATTGCCATGACACACTCACTGTAGAACTGCCATGATTATATTGCTGTAGTTCATTTCACATATGATTCGATATGATTTTCATGGAAATTGGGAGCCTCATGATGTCTTTGAAAACGGAAACTATTTTTAAAAGCGGTTTCCCCTTGTACCTATATTATGGCTTGATGTACATAGCACATCGCATTTGATTTACTTCTTGGTGTTGGATTTTCATGTGATTTCTGGTTTTGAGGACCGTGGAATTATTTAAGAAAAGATGCACTATTTGAAAACCCGATTCCTCGTGATATGATATTTTGGTGCGTCCACCACGCGTTTTCTCAGTGCCGAGACGTGTGTTTGAAACCCGATTCGAGGAGTTGGATGATCCATTTGCGGGTTCGTGGTGGACCCGGTATGGTACCCCGGGACGAGAACGGTTTCGCTGTGTAGTAGACGGTGAGCCTGGCAGAGGGACCACTACCTACCGATGATTGGTTGGGCCTGGCGGTTATCCGGAGGATACTGACCAGAGTCGAGAGATGGATGCGGGATGATCCGTACTGCCGGGGCCGAGGGCCGATACCGCAGACGGAGCCCGTGGGCTGATCCGAATTTATGGAGCCCGATATATAAGGATTTGCGTGTCGATGCTGGACACGAGTATTTTATGATATTTGGGTGCCGATGTTGGGCACTCGTGATTTCTCAGAGATTTACAGGATTTGAGGGCCGAGGAGAGTGCTGGCGCCTGAGTTTAATTGGGATTTGGGGTGCAGTTTTGAGCACCGATTACCTTTCCACGTTGATATTCCGTGTAGATGTTATTTATCCCATGCTCAACATTGATTATCATGTATCTCATCCTGTAGTTATTTTACCTGACGGAGCATTTGCACGATCATTGCACATACTGCTTATCACGCATTGATATCATCTGCTGGCATATGTTAGAGTAGCGCAGTACGTGCATGCTCGCGATTACCTTTATATGTTATCTCTATTCACGAGTTGGCAACTCACCCCCGTTGTGCCACAGTATTTGCAGGTTGCCCTTCAGAGTAGTCGCGGCAGGCTTCCTTTTGCATCTTTTGGCTACAGATAGATACCACTACAGTTGGGGCGAGAGCTATTTTGCTTTTAGGTGGGTTATGGTATCTGATTACTTTTATTGTACCCCTTTTTGTATCTAGTATTCTCCATCTACCATTTATGTACTGGACTTAGATACTGTGTGTTAGTGTATATGCCCTAGAGGCCATTACTGTATCATACTAGTTTGTATATTACTTAATGGAAGCTTGGGATATTCACCTTGTATTGACAATCTTGCTCAAAATGGTAGTATGCTACTTGGTTTGTTTCTACTTTAATATGTGCATGTGTTTCTTTTAGCATATTGCTTATACATATTAGTAGAGCCCTTAGGATCTTTGCTTGATTACCAGCATTGTGATGGCAGTCACACTCGTGGGGGCTGGGTAATCCACAAGCACATCCTTATACAGGTCCCTAGTCGTAGGACTATCGAGACAGGGCATCGATACTCCGGAGTAGACTAGCGTATGCGCTTCTCATCCCAGCAGGGGAGACGGTCTTTTCCACAGCCGTCAGTACGTCGTACTTGAGATAGTATGCGGGTGCTCGTTAGGTTACGAGTACACTGGACAGGACTCGTCGGGAACTAATTGGTTGGTACTATACCTATCGTCAGTTATCAGTTCCCAGGTGACATGAGTACAGCTTAGTCCGCTGATTTGACACTGTCACTTCGCCTCGAGTGTGTTCCCACTGTACTTTGATTACTACCCTACCACGGCTCAAAGGAGTCGTGCAAACAGGTAGTAGTTGGGTGCAGTCCCGAAGCACTTGGAGGCAGTAACGGTTAGACAGGATTCGTCTCTCCCGGTATTGGGGGTTGACACCGCGCTGTGTTTAGGAGAGCCATTACACAAGTAGTCCCTGGCCAGGGCAAGCGAGATATACTGGTAGGTTTCCAGTGTTATCTCAGGGTGTTCTGGGCTACACTCCGACACGACTTGTACCGCTTTTAGGGGACTGACGTTTACCGCCCCCTAGGCCCGCCATGCGATGTATTCAGACGAACAGACCGGACTGTACGGAGATTGTCACATTCAGGCTCAGTAGGAGTTCAGATGGGTTTCACCTCGTTCGTCTTCATATCAGCATCTACCCGGGGGCCGTTACGCACAGCTAGTGCCGCTTGCGGTCTGTGGTTAAACCTACTGCCAGCGTAGTGTCGAGTTTTTAGAGTCCCACACAGAGAGCTATTCGCCTTTAGGCAAAAGAGTAGAGATCGCATGGTTTTGCGACAGGTCGCAAGGTTTTGCGACAGGGTTCGGTCACATCCGTGCACTTGTGCACGTTTAGTGACCGGGCGGTTATTACTAGTGGGCTTTGGTTTAAGCCAGATCCTAGTATACGTTTTGGGATTGGTTTTATCTCGTTTGTATTCGTGTTCCCCGGAACGCAGATACGGGTGTGTATGAACAGTTGACAGAGACAGAGGCAGAGGATTCTCATTAGGGTTGTTGACTGTTGACTTTTGCTTAACCCTAATGAGAATTAGAATTATGATTAACAATAATATTAATTAAGTATTATAGTGACATGGTTAGGGTTGAAAGGTTGACCTTGTTGACTTGTTGACTTTTGTTGACCGGTTGACTAGGTTGGACTTGTTGACCACCATCATGACAATGGCTATCATTTGTTTGCATTGACTTGTGCTTGGTTGATGCTTCACAAATTGCATTTAATGCAAGAAATGATATTGTCATTTGTCATGATATCAACCATCACATTATACTCAATTATTATTACTTGTTATCATAATTTTGGATAATGAGAGGTGAGATGAGAAGATGTTGACTCACTTTTCATTTGGCTTTCTCTCTCTTGAGCTCTCTCATTCTCAAGCTCTCCCTCTTCCTCTTGCTCTATCTAGCTCAAGGCAAACCCCTCTCATGAGTTGAGAACCATTGCCTTAGAGATAAAAACACCAAAACGATCCTCTACTCATCCTAGTTCACAAGGCCTAGCAAGCCAAGTGTTCTAGTTTCTTCAAGTTCGAAGAAGAAGCCAAAATGTAGAAGCTTTCGGGTGGATCCATCTTCGGCATGAGAAGACGATGAGGGGAGGCCGGTCCGTACACCACAAGAGTTGAAGACGAAGGAGTTCAAGAAAGGTATAACCCCCTAACCAAGTAGATAAAACTCTTAGTTAGATTGTTAGGTAGTTGTTTAACAAAGATCCGTATTATGAGTCCATGTTACCACCCTAGAAAAAATCGTTTTTCACCATTTCCGCAACCCCGTAAGTACCGGGGAAGGGTAGCATGGACTTACAGTATTATCAGAGCCAGGTTAAACACTATCTAACATGTTAGCAAAGTAAGTAGATGTTCGATCGAAGAAAAAGTCACGAAACACGCCCGGATTGCATACTTTCTGTCGAATTTTTCCTCTGTTCCAAAAATAATAAATCTTGGCTTAAAATTCGACTCAGGGTTTTAACATCTCACTGTAGAAAAATGGTCCAGAGAGCCCATCAACGCGCCGCGGAACCGCGGCAGGAGCTTGCTCCTGCCGCGGATCCGCGGCCGAGTTGACTCGGCCGTGGAAAATTTTTCTTGCAGTGAGGTCATAGGGGTGTTTTGGGATTTTTACAATATGTTTTTTCTGCCCAGATTTTCCAGAAAGCAAAATTTGTTTTTGGGGCTTAAAAAACCGTATTTTGATCGAACTTCTAAAGACTAAAGCTAACGGGTTTATATCTGTGATGTGTTATATGTATTGAACGTCTGCTAATCGCTATACGTCGATTACTGGGGGTTATACATATCTGTGATCTGTAATGTTGATGGTATGTGTATATGAACTCATTGGATTGTCGCGGGTGAATAGCCGGGGGTTGTGAGATGAGAGTTTTCTTTTCTTTCAATTCATGTAAAACTTGTAATTGATGTAATATTATTTATTTGGCCGCACAACCGGGGTGAGGTTGTAGCCGTCATTGTATAATTTCTTTTACTGTTTTTGCTCCTAGGATAGACCCATGGAGGAGGTGCACAAACTACCGGGTACCTCTAAGTGCCGAGTGTCCTACTCACGTCGTTGATGGAGGTTGCTTCGCTTCGGGTATTTGGCGGGTAGTTTGCCGCACCCGTAGGGGTCTTGGGTGGGGTATTGGCTATTCACCGTGACCGTGTAATCCGCTTTTCGTTACAGGCTCGTACGAATTGCAGATTTCTAGTATATCCAATGTGTTCATCTGTGATCTGAAATGACTATCATTGCAATATATCTATATATGATAACTATTTAGGCGTTGCTTATGTTTTGCATCCGCGCTAGTCCAGCCCCCGCTCTGTCGTTAGTTAAGTAACCTAACGGGTAATGACGGGGCCCCGTGGTGAATGCGGATGGCATAAGCGTAAGTCATATTTTGGTTGTTTTCTGCAATGGTAGGATTAAATGATGGGACGCATTAAAAGAATTAATGCAAGAAAATAAACCAAAGCAAAGTCGTTGGAACACTTTCAAAAACCACTCGGTTTCTTTTCAAAAACAACTTTTAAACGTGGAGCTTAAGCCACTCCTTTTAAAAGCTATCTCGTTCCATCGATTATATCAAGTTCACTACGTTCACGGTTTCGCCAAAACCATTCGTAGCCCTCCATCATTTCAGTTAAATATTCGGTAGTATTCAAGCTATGTATTTTGACCTCACGCCAAGGCATAGTGATTGGTAGCTGCCGGATATTTATCTGTTGCATAGATAGAATGCGTTGGTTTGAGACAGTCGTACTGCCATTTTGGCCTACGTCAAGGGTAGATACGGGTGGGTTCAAATCAACCTGGATAATGATGGGTAGAACTTGACATGTGACTTATGACATTTTGACCTCATGCCAAGGTCATAAGAGCATGGGGCAAAAATCCACATCGGGAGTTTCTAAAGAACCAGAAACTTGCTAGCGCTGCATACCATTTGGAGTGTGATGATTCTGGTAGGATTCCTTCAGTTTTGTCACGCGATGATATTTGGATCCCGATCCTACTATGAGTATATGCTACTCCTCGGGAAATTTCTCACTTAACGATCAATGCTATAAACCAAGTAGGTGTCTAGAAAGGTGTTAGCGGGGCTACGCCCCCAGGAAAAAGAGGTTATTTAATTAAGGAACTTCGCGAAAGCGTTGGAAAACCTCCCTCGAAGTACCAACACTGGCCTGGCTGAACGGTTAAGCAAGTATTGTACGGTGAGATTGATTCCGACTAATTCTTCCTTTTTGGTTTGAGGAGGAATTCGAGATACAGTGGGAGCCATCCTGTTTAGACAAACTAAAAACCACTCTAAACTTGCAAGAGCATCATGCTGAGTGTTTCTTCTCTCTCTCCTAATTGCAGCAACCAATCGACATGACTGGACTTAAGTTACTTCTAGATAAAAACATACTGACAGGGCTAAACTACAAAGATTGGCTCAGGAATGTCAAAATGGCAATCACTTACGACAAGCTGGGGTATCTTCTTACCACTAAAGCTCCCCCTGTCCCACCTTCAGCGTCGCGGATAGGGAAATCCGTAAGACCTGGGAGATCGATTGCACGAAGGCCAAGTGCCTCGTGCTTGCCTCTATGGACAATGAACATCAGAGGAGGCACGAGAATATGGACCTCGAATCCATATTTCTCCATACAAAAGAACTGTATGGAGAGCAATCTCGTATCGCAAGATACGAAGTGTCGAAGAAGCTATTTTCGGCAAGGTTGGCCATCGGATCATCGGTAGCGGAACACGTGCTTAAGATGATTGGCTTCATTGAGGAGCTCGCGGACCTTGGGACCACGTTAGAGAACGAGCTCTATACAGACTTGATTCTCCAGTCCCTTCCTTCCATTTACGCCCAGTTTATCCTGAACTTCAACTTGCAAGGAAAAGAAGTTGAACTTCCGGAGCTCCTTAACATGCTGAGGAGTGCAGAGGGCACCCTACAGAAAGGTAGGGATACATCCACTTTGTTTGTAGGAGGATTTTCCTCTTCTAAGTCCAAGGCGAAAGCCAAGGGAAATAAGAAGAAAGCCCCCGCTAAACCAAGGGGCGGTGTTAGTAAAGTGGATACGAAGGGAAAAGCAAAGGCAACAAAGATAGCGGGGCAGCTTGTGGGAAAGGAAGAATGCTTCTATTGTCATAAGAAGGGACACTGGAAGAAAAATTGCAGGGCTTGGAAGGCCAGAAATCAGGATCCGAAGCAAGTTGCGGCTTCAGCTTCAGATGTGTATTTTATTGAAAACTGTCTTTCAATAAACTCTACTTCCTGGGTATTGGATACCGGATCAGGATCTCATATCTGTAATTCTTTGCAGGCACTGAGAAAGCGTAGGGTTTTGAAGGCAGGTGATATGACCCTCAGAGTTGCAAACGGAGCTGGCATGGATGCTGAGTCCGTGGGGGACTATCACCTGGGCTTTTAGATGGACACGTTTTGGTTTTGCGTAATTGCTATTTTTTTACCCAATGCAACTTGTAATATCATTTCTGTATCTTTATTATCTAAAGAAGGTTATGAATTTGCATTTGTAAGTAATGTTGTGAATATTCACCTTAATCAAGTTCTGATTGGGTCAGGTACATTAAGCAATGGTATGTACGTATTAAACCAACCACAGATTTTCAATGTCCAGAATACACACAAAAGAAAGTCTCCGGAAACTAATCAGGCTTTCTTATGGCATTGTAGACGGGGTCACATCAATGAGAGAAGATTGACTAAGTTACATACAGAAGGATATTTGGATCCATTCGAATATCATTCGTATGCAACTTGTCAATCCTGTCTCAAAGGAAAGATGACAAAGACTCCGCTCACTAGATACGGAGTAAGAGCGAGCGAGCTCTTGGGACTCGTACACAGCGACGTGTGCGGTCCAATGTCTACACAAGCACGAAGCGGTTATTCTTACTTCATTACTTTTACGGATGATTTTTCAAGGTTCGGACATGTCTTCTTAATGAAACATAAATCCGAAGCTTTTGGAAAGTTCCAGGAATATAAGAATGAAGTAGAAAAACAAACCGGCAAAAGTATCAAAACACCGAGATCTGATCGAGGTGGTGAATACTTGAGTGCCGAGTTCCTGGATTACCTAAAAGAGAATGGAATTCTCTCTCAGCTTACTCCTCCATACACTCCGCAACATAACGGTGTATCGGAGAGACGGAACCGCACCCTATTGGATATGATACGTTCCATGATGAGTAACGCTGAGTTACCGCGATCATTCTGGGGATATGCGCTAGAATCGGCTGCATACCTTTTGAACCGAGTTCCAACTAAGACTGTGCCTACCACACCATATGAAATGTGGAGTGGAAAGAAACCCTATTTTCAGTATCTGAAGATCTGGGGATGTCCAGCTTTTGTCAAAAAGCAGCATGCGGACAAACTCGAGGCACGCTCAGTACTGTGCAAGTTTGTGGGATACCCAAAGAACTCCAGGGGGTATCTTTTCTATTACGCAGAGGAACAAAAGGTCTTTGTTTCTCGTAATGCCCACTTTCTGGAACACCAGTTCTTAGAAAAAGAAATAAGTGGGAGCGCAATAGAACTGGAAGAAATTCCAGAACCACGAGCTATTACTGAGAGCTTAGTAGAACCAGAGGGTTCAAAAGAACAGGACATTCCTACGCCGCTCCGCAGGAGTAGTAGGCAATCTCATCCGCCCGAGAGATACTACGGTTTTTTCATAGATGGGGATAGAGAGGACCGCATCATTGATTATGATGAGCCTACTAGCTTCCAGCAGGCTGTTCAGAGCATTGACTCGATAAAATGGCTGGATGCAATGCGGACCGAAATGGAGTCCATGTACACCAACAAAGTATGGACGTTGGACGTTGCTCCAGATGGGGTAAAACTCGTAGGATGCAAGTGGATCTTCAAAAGGAAGATTGGTGTAGATGGACAGGTTGAGACCTATAAGGCTAGACTTGTTGCAAAGGGTTTTCGTCAAAGACCTGGTTTGGACTATGACGAGACCTTTTCTCCAGTGGCTATGCTGAAATCCATTCGGATCCTTCTTGCCATTGCTGCATTCCACGATTATGAGATTTGGCAGATGGACGAAAAGACCGCTTTTCTAAATGGAAATTTAGAAGAGTGTGTTTATATGGACCAGCCAGAGGGTTTCATTCAGAGTGGGAGCAGCGGAAAGGTGTGCAAGTTGCTTAAGTCCATCTATGGACTAAAGCAGGCATCGCGGAGTTGGAACATCTGTTTTGATGAGACGGTCAAAGAATTTGGCTTTATCAAAAATCCAGATGAACCATGCATCTATAGTAGATTTGTAGCAAGAACTGTCGTATCCTCGTTTTATACATGGATGACATTCTCTTGATAGGAAATGACATTCCTATGCTACAATCTGTCAAAGGGTTCTTGTCACACAGGTTCTCCATGAAGGACCTGGGCGATGCCAACTACATTCTGGGGATCCAGATCTATCGTGATAGATCTAAAAGGATGTTGGGACTTTCACAGTCAAGGTACATCGACACCATACTGAAACGATTCAGTATGGAAGATTCCAAGCGCGGTAATCTTCCGGCTTGTCACGGAATCACTCTCTCTAAAGAGATGTCTCCCCAGACTGATTTGGAAAGGGCTCGCATGTCATCAATACCCTACGCATCTGCGGTAGGCTCTATTATGTATGCGATGTTGTGTACCAGACCAGATGTAGCATACGCATTGAGCGTTGTAAGCCGGTATCAGTCGGACCCAGGGGAGAAGCACTGGATAGCGGTAAAGAACATTCTCAAGTACCTGAGAAGGACTAAGGAGATGTTCTTTGTCACGACCCAAAATTGGCCCGTGACGACCCTAATACTACGCAACGCCTAAAGACGTAACGCAGTAAAAGAAAGCCAAAACCCAGAAATCTAAACCAAGAAAATACGGAAAAGATAATATAAGTTTTTGAAACATTTGAAATCGCAACCCAAATTCTTTAAAAGTTCTACTTTCTATCTTTAAAATTTTGGCAACACCCCCTTTTTGTAAAAACTAGCCAAGATGAATACAATACAAATATACGACGCCGTAGCGAAGAAATAAAGACAGTAGAGAGAAAGCTGTATATAAAAGACAACAAATCCACAAATAATATACAATAACGTCCTCACCATGTCTCTAAGTCAACAATACAATAGTAGATGGGGAGTACAAGATACAACGAATGTACAATATGAAATACAGATAATCATCTAACCCACCTAAGCAAAATAGTACTGTGAGCTGATGCGGTATCTGTAGCAAAAGATGATAGATGGATACTGAATAGCGTGCCTCGACTACTTTGGGGAACAACCTGAAACACCTGTGGCACAACGGGGGTGAGTTGCCAACTCGTGAATAGTAGATAACATATGCAGGTAATCGCAGGAATGTACGTACAGCATGAATCTAAGATATGCGATTACAGTAATAACATGTCATATGAATGCAGAATAATGGAAAGTACACTAGCAGGTACAATCAATATGTGAAGCAATGATGACATGATAATAGTATGCAATAACTATGCAATAGGGATATGAGAAAGCAAATTTGCAACTATCATAAGGGTACACTAACAGGTACTACCAATATATGGAACTGTGCATAAAATAGATAAGTGTGAGGTATAGGGTGGAATATGTCATTTCCATGGAAACCTGACATCGTGGCAGGATCACAATCCATCAAGACACTCCAATCCACAAATCCTCAAATCAGCCCCCAAACTGGGCTCTCACATCATATAAGTCTCACATCTCCTCAATGTACAATATCGAGTAATCTCCTATATCCCGAATGTACAAATCAGTAATCACATAGGTATGTCCAATATCCAATCTCAATGGATCACCTAATATCCCACGTCAAATCTCAAGTAAGAATCTAACATCCTAAGGTAAATATATACAGAAATAAGTATGATGAGGGCAATACACATATATTAGCGTCCCATTCCACTAATATTGGTGTAAGGGTATATATAACAACGGCTAAATCCCCTGTTATATATACAAAGGTGTTAAAGAAATATCATGAAAACCATGTGCCAAGCATCGACACAGAAATCCTGATCACGTATCATACGCTATCCCGAAAGCACGAGTGCCTAGCTCTGACCCTCGCCTTTCGACGTATGCATACGTACATGACTCCCAGCGGTGTCTTCGTGATCCCCCGCCGAGTCATGGGTACTGTCACCGGTAGGTACTCGCCCGCCTCCAGGCTCAATCGGCAAAATCCATCGATCTTCTTGCCGAGGGGAACCATACCGGGCCCCACCATGTACCCTCATACGGCAACCACACCTCGTATGGAGTATATAATCAGCACCGATAAAACTCATGGTGGACGCGCAAATATCATATCAAGAAAACCGGGTTTTTCAATGTATGCATAATTTCATGAACTCCCGCGGTTCCCAAATCCCGAAAACACCATGTACAAATCCAAATAAATAAATACGCAAATCCAGAAATAAATATATGCGATATATCTAAATGCAAGCATGTAAATGAAGGTATTTAGCTGAAACCAGATGCATGCAAAATCAATAAGGTACAGCTAAGTATAGGTATCTACCTATAAGTAAAAGATGTCGTATACCCCCCTGGGTATAA
The DNA here is from genome assembly GCA_030015575.1 of Agapanthus africanus. Classification (NCBI taxonomy): domain Eukaryota; kingdom Viridiplantae; phylum Streptophyta; class Magnoliopsida; order Asparagales; family Amaryllidaceae; genus Agapanthus; species Agapanthus africanus. Next base: position 582,704,369 of record CM057339.1, on the reverse strand, counting down.
GTAGAATATGAAGGATACCCCCCCGGGTATAAGTAAAATATGTACAAGGTATACCTGTAACTGTACCTGTATCGCAAGGTGTAGATGTACCTATCACTAATGGTAAGATACACTATAGGTATACCGATAAACTAGATGTCAAGTCTGATAAGCAATAAAGTATCTATAAGGGGTTGTGTGTGACATGGAAATTATTGACGCTGTGTGTGTAGCATACAATCCGTGCTCGTGCAAAAAGAACCGTCAATAATATGTGCAATGTCCTACGGCTGCTAGTCACAGTACATCTATATCAAGGAAATAAACTAAAGGCGCAATTCTAACAATGACGTAGAATATGCGACAAATATTATAATCCTAGCCCAGACGCATAACGCCATGCGGGCGATTCCCCTGTAGATGTTAAATCTACTCACCTACACTCCACGCTAGGTGAATCCTACCATGTGCCCCCCTGTAGCAGTGTCCGTAGTCCCTGCCTGCAAACCTGCAAATAAGACACAAAAATCATATATAAGCCAAATATTCCGCAAAACGCGATATCGAACCAAAACGAGAAACTCGCGTCGCGAACTAAACGCGCTTGTGCACGATACGCTGAATCGTGTGTGTACGCGTCTAAAACCATCGCGACACGCCGCGATACGCTGGATTACAGAACCCTTTCACGTATCGCGCGTATCGCGCAAACACAACGGACATGAAAAACGGTATTTGATCCCAGATTTTCCTACAGGTCAAATCTTACAAAACTAGACATGCCAAAACACTACAATACACAGCAGACAACACTACCCAAAACCCCAAGACCTAACACCCCTTCCTGGCCGCAATTTGCGGCCAAACTGAATTAATTGGCGGCCTGGGATTTGAATGGGTGGCTCGTGTTCAGGTGGTGGTATCTAGACCTAGTGTACATGTTCCAGTTTCCTCAATTTTACCCTGAAGGGTCCGGGTCAAAAGCAGATTCCAGATTGCCAATATATCGCTTTAAAATCACCAATTTGCACAATAGGAAAACCCTATGGTATTTTAGTGTAATCTGGGCTATTTCTCAGTTGAAGTGACCCTATTAACACTAAAATAGGCTAGGTTTACCCACTCAATCATCACTTGATCAAATTTCCACATAAATCACCACAATTAGCACTAAACTAGCTAATTAACACTAACCGACACCAATTTAACACATACACTAAGCAACTAGGAGATTGGGTTCAGAAAATATACCCTAGAGAACCCTAGAAGCAGGAGAAGAAGTGGAGAAGAGCTGTTGTAGGTTGCTGGAGCTCCTGCTACTGCTGTTACTGCCTGCTGTTGCTACTGTTGCTGCCTGCTGTTGCTGATGCTGCTGATGGCTGCTGCTGAAGATGGTTCTGGTGTTGCTGCTGCTGTCTTCTGCTGCTGCTGGAGCTGAAGCAGGTTAGTGTGTGTGTGTGTGAGTGTGTGTGAGAGAATGGGAGTGAGAGAATGAGAGTGAGAGAATGAGAGAACACAAACAAGTCAACCCCCTCCTCTCTCTCTCTCTTCATTAATGAAGGCATGGGCAAAGCCATGATGCCCCATCATGCACTCTCTCTCTCTCTCACCAAGGTCAACCATTCAAACAATATTTAAAATTCCATTTCAAATTCATTTTAAAACAACCATACACTATTAAACCCAAAACACCTAATACAATATTAAACTAGATTAGGGAATGGTTAGTTCACCTTGTTGCTAATCATGGTTAACCCTCCAAAACAACCCTAGTTATCATGCACAAGTATGTGCAAGGCTAGGAAAAATCTAATAAAATATTCATTAAAATAGGATAAAATATTTAAAACCCAAATTGGTAAACTTTTTATTAAAAACCATATATTAAAATATAATTAGCTACAAAACACATTCTAAGGTGTTACAATCTCCCCCTTAAAAGAAATTCGTCCCCGAATTTAAAATTTATACTGCTACGCGTACCTTCAAAGAGAAGATTACAACTCTCAAATCACGCTCGCAGCCTCCCAAGTGATTACCTCACTATACGGCTACGTCCAAGAAAACTTTTCACAGATGGCAAGACTCTTGACCGATGTCCCTCCACCTGCCGAGCCATTAACACAATTGGCTGCTGGTGAACGAAAGATCGCGTCAAGCTAAATGGTCTGATGCTAGATCATGTGAGAAGGTCAAGAAGGTAATTGTAAAGCATCATCACAAGGAATACGGGGTGAAAATCCAATAATCTGGGCGGAAGTGCCAAATTAAAGGCAACGAAACTAACTCGCTTATAGGATCTCAAAAGGACCTAAAATCCTGGGACAAGCTCCCCAAAATCCAACACGTCATTCATCGGAAAGTCCGTAGGAATACATGATCTGTCCCTGCGAACTCGAGTCTATGACCAAGGCAGTCGGCATAAGACCTCAGTTCGCAATGGACAATTTCCATCCCGACCTAACACAACTGGACCATCTCCGAAGTCTCTAGACTAGCTGGGGTCCAAAATCCTTCTTACGCAGAGTCAAAAAAACAACAGACTGGTGATCGTCACAACCTAACCCCTAAACCTAAAGGTGGCCAATTGGAGTGTCTCCTGATAACAGCTATCGAAGGAGAACCCTAACGATGGCGAGTGACGATACCCAACTGCTGACAACAATCAAACAAACCCACAACTTAACAAGAACAACTGAGCAAACTGAGTATAACCGGATGACAAGAATCCGAATGGATTCACACCCTGTCTAAACTTGGGTAGAAACCATAACGAAATTCGTAGAGATCTGCTCCCACTCCTACTTCGGAACGGTAAAAGGTTGCAACTCTCCAGCCGGCCTCAGATGCTCGACCCAAGCACACAACAAAACATACACCTTGAATCGAACCCTGAAACTTCTCTTTACATTCCTGTCCACCCGTAACTATCTCACAAGTCACGTCAATATTGGCGGAACTTGAATGAATACAGAGAGTTGACTGATGTGCTTACTCTAGGATTGCACGTCTCTACCTGATAATGTCAGGTACACAAACGTGTCCTTAACTTAGTACATCATTGTCATAAATCAAGGACTCCGAATCATTACCCAGCCGAGTATGCTCAAGTATCACTGGCGAACGAGCATGGGCGGGCAGGGTCTCGCGAAAACGATTTAAGGAAGGTGGTCGGGCGCGGACATGAGCAAGCTGTCCCCTCCGTAGAGACGAACTTAAGCTATACTCAACGATCACACAAGAACTGTAAATCTGCAGAAAACTATCACAACAATCAAAATCCGCTGCAGGAAGATGTACATTAAGCTCTGGTGGTCCGTGGAAAATCTGACACGACTCTCAACCAAGTAGTGTCTCTAAATCTCCAACGCAAAACCACCGCGGCCATCTCCAGATCATGAGTGGAATATCCTTCTCGTACTTCCTCCAAATGTAGGGAAGCAAAAGCGATAACTCTATAGTGTCACCTCAGTACACAATCGAGCCCCACTCAAGAAACATTACAGTTACACAACAAGGTCGCCCGAACCAAAAGCAAGAAAGGACTAATGCAGTTGTTAACCGAATCTTCAACTGCCGAAAATTCCGCACACATGCCTCAGTCCAAAGAAAAGAAACTTCCTTTCTGGTCAATTCAGTCGACGGTGCAGCACTACTCTAGGAATCCTGCACGAAACGGAGGTAAAAACCTGCTAAGCCCAAAAATCTGCGGACCTCCGTCCTGCACACAAGTATGGGCCTAAGCTGTACGGCCACGATCTCCCTCAGAACCATACGAAACCGTCTCCCGTGACTACAAGACCTAGGAGTCAACACCAAAACAAGCCTGAAGAAACACTCCGGGAATTTAGCAAACTGCTGGTGCTCTCCCAGTATCCGCATAACAAATCCTCAAGTGCTACTACTGTCCCTCAAGACACATTAGATAGACCAGAATGTCGTACATGACACAACAAAACTGGTCGAGGAACGGCCTGCAGAAATCTGGTTCATCATATCTACAAATGCTGCTAGGGCATCAGGGAATCCAACGACTCACTGATACACACAAAGCCCGTAGCACGCATAAGGCAGTCTTCGGAATGTCATCATCCCGAATCCGCAATAATGATGACCTGATCCCAAGCAAACTTAGAAAATGTCTCGCACTCTGGAGCTGATCGAAGAAATCGTCAATGCGAGGTAAGGGTTACCTATCCGCACCGCAAGCCGGTTCAGTTAACGACCCGTCGATACCCAACCTTAAACTGCCGTCTTTCTCCTTGACGAACAGGAATAGGAGCTTCCAAAAGTGAAACACTTAGACGCACAAAACTCCCCAAACCACAACTCAGCAGCTGATCCTTTAGCTCCCAAGCTTCCCGGCTCATCCGGAACAACGTCGGAAAAACTCTCGCACGAAAGGAACCCGGTCCAACGATCCCACTGTGGCTCCGGTATCACGAATGAATGCCAAGAATCCACGACATCTCCTCAGTAGCCGACTAGCGAAAAAGGCTGAATTCAAGCTGTGAGAGGCGGCACAACTATCCACCTGCACATCAAGAACTGACTTGCCGGGGAAAACAAAACCTAACTTGTTTCCTCACGGTGGTCCACAGATGCCGAGCACGTAGTTAACCAGTCCATGCCCAGGAGAAAGTCAAATCCAACATCTCTAGAAGGACCAAAATGACGGACGAATCTCTATCTCCTATCCGGTTGGCACACAACTGAAATACGTGTCGCGCAACAAAAGAATCGCTGACAGAAGTTAAAACGACAACTACGACTAATCTACCCAACCACGGTACAAGCATGAAAAACAAACGAATAAATCAAAAGAACATGCGGAATAAGGATACCTAAAAACTCAACATTGGACGCCTGCGCGTCCCGATGAGTAGAAGAAAACTCCTGCGTCTGCCCTCTACTCGCAGCTGGATGAACTCCTCTGGTAGACTGAGCCCTCTGAGCGAACCCCCCGCGTCCACGGCCTCTCTGAATACGATCCTGACGCCGTGCCGAGGAACAATCCCTGACGAAGTGCTGAAGGCTCCCGCATCGAAAACATCCACGCGCTGACTGCTGACCATCCTGGGGATGAGAGCTGAACGACTGTCCTCGTCCTAAGCCTCTGCTACTCCCGCGACGGCCACGAAATCTGTCTCGGTGACCAAACCTCTGCCTCTGGGCTGGTACACTGGTACGAGTCCTCCACTGTCCTGGAACTCTCTGAGCCTCTGGAATATGTACCTCGTCAACTGGAGCTGCAACCACTGGTGCTATGTAGGTGACGGACTGATGCACGCTGATCGTAAGTGACAACTGAGTAACAGGGGCGACAACCTCCTGTCGTAGCTCCCGAACGACATCAACCAAAGAACTCATAGTCTGGCGGAAGTCCTGCATCTCTGCCACAAGCCTATCAATAGTATATGTCGTAGGCTGATCCGTCTGCACCTGTGCAACTATAGTGCCATCCTGGTCAGTACTCGTCTCACCCGAGCCAACTCTGACCTCGGCCCTCGCTGCATCACTCTGAGTCCCCATAGTCATCGGCGGCAAGGCTATAAATAGATATAAGATTCGATGAGAATAAGGAATCGAATCTTAAGGATACGAATCATCAAGGAAGGAATTTCAAGCAAAATTGTACTTAGGTCACTTAATGCAAAGTACCGCACCGTTGGTATGCTGCAGACATAAACACACTACGTTACTCTGTTTAAGCTGCCTACTCCATCATACTAAGGTCATCCTACACTCCGAAAGGTAAAACCTAACGCTCTGATACCGACTTTGTTATGACCCAAAATTGGCCCGTGACGACCCTAATACTACGCAACACCTAAAGACGTAACGCAGTAAAAGAAAGCCAAAACCCAGAAATCTAAACCAAGAAAATACGGAAAAGATAATATAAGTTTTTGAAACATTTGAAATCGCAACCCAAATTCTTTAAAAGTTCTACTTTCTATCTTTAAAATTTTGGCAACACCCCTTTTTTTAAAAACTAGCCAAGATGAATACAATACAAATATACGACGCCGTAACGAAGAAATAAAGACAGTAGAGAGAAAGCTGTATATAAAAGACAACAAATCCACAAATAATATACAATAACGTCCTCACCAAGTCTCTAAGTCAACAATACAATAGTAGATGGAGAGTACAAGATACAACGAATGTACAATATGAAATACAGATAATCATCTAACCCACCTAAGCAAAATAGTACTGTGAGCTGATGTGGTATCTGTAGCAAAAGATGATAGATGGATACTGAATAGCCTGCCTCGACTACTTTGGGGAACAACCTGAAACACCTGTGGCACAACGGGGGTGAGTTGCCAACTCGTGAATAGTAGATAACATATGCAGGTAATCGCAGGAATGTACGTACAGCATGAATCTAAGATATGCGATTACAGTAATAACATGTCATGTGAATGCAGAATAATGGAAAGTACACTAGCAGGTACAATCAATATGTGAAGCAATGATGACATGATAATAGTATGCAATAACTATGCAATAGGGATATGAGAAAGCAAATTTGCAACTATCATAAGGGTACACTAACAGGTACTACCAATATATGGAACTGTGCATAAAATAGATAAGTGTGAGGTATAGGGTGGAATATGTCATTTCCATGGAAACCTGACATCGTGGCAGGATCACAATCCATCAAGACACTCCAATCCACAAATCCTCAAATCAGCCCCCAAACTGGGCTCTCACATCATATAAGTCTCACATCTCCTCAATGTACAATATCGAGTAATCTCCTATATCCCGAATGTAAAAATCAGTAATCACATAGGTATGTCCAATATCCAATCTCAATGGATCACCTAATACCCCACGTCAAATCTCAAGTAAGAATCTAACATCCTAAGGTAAATATATACAGAAATAAGTATGATGAGGGCAATACACATATATTAGCGTCCCATTCCACTAATATTGGTGTAAGGGTATATATAACAACGGCTAAATCCCCTGTTATATATACAAAGGTGTTAAAGAAATATCATGAAAACCATGTGCCAAGCATCGACACAGAAATCCTGATCACGTATCATACGCTATCCCGAAAGCACGAGTGCCTAGCTCTGACCCTCGCCTTTCGACGTATGCATACGTACATGACTCCCAGCGGTGTCTCCGTGATCCCCCGCCGAGTCATGGGTACTGTCACCGGTAGGTACTCGCCCGCCTTCAGGCTCAATCGGCAAAATCCATCGATCTTCTTGCCGAGGGGAACCATACCGGGCCCCACCATGTACCCTCATACGGCAACCACACCTCGTATGGAGTATATAATCAGCACCGATAAAACTCATGGTGGACGCGCAAATATCATATCAAGAAAACCGGGTTTTTCAATGTATGCATAATTTCATGAACTCCCGCGGTTCCCAAATCCCGAAAACACCATGTACAAATCCAAATAAATAAATACGCAAATCCAGAAATAAATATATGCGATATATCTAAATGCAAGCATGTAAATGAAGGTATTTAGCTGAAACCAGATGCATGCAAAATCAATAAGGTACAGCTAAGTATAGGTATCTACCTATAAGTAAAAGATGTCGTATACCCCCCTGGGTATAAGTAGAATATGAAGGATACCCCCCCGGGTATAAGTAAAATATGTACAAGGTATACCTGTAACTGTACCTGTATCGCAAGGTGTAGATGTACCTATCACTAATGGTAAGATACACTATAGGTATACCGATAAACTAGATGTCAAGTCTGATAAGCAATAAAGTATCTATAAGGGGTTGTGTGTGACATGGAAATTATTGACGCTGTGTGTGTAGCATACAATCCGTGCTCGTGCAAAAAGAACCGTCAATAATATGTGCAATGTCCTACGGCTGCTAGTCACAGTACAGCTATATCAAGGAAATAAACTAAAGGCGCAATTCTAACAATGACGTAGAATATGCGACAAATATTATAATCCTAGCCCAGACGCATAACGCCATGCGGGCGATTCCCTTGTAGATGTTAAATCTACTCACCTACACTCCACGCTAGGTGAATCCTACCATGTGCCCCCCTGTAGCAGTGTCCGTAGTCCCTGCCTGCAAACCTGCAAATAAGACACAAAAATCATATATAAGCCAAATATTCCGCAAAACGCGATATCGATCCAAAACGAGAAACTCGCGTCGCGAACTAAACGCGCTTGTGCACGATACGCTGAATCGTGTGTGTACGCGTCTAAAACCATCGCGACACGCCGCGATACGCTGGATTACAGAACCCTTTCACGTATCGCGCGTATCGCGCAAACACAACGGACATGAAAAACGGTATTTGATCCCAGATTTTCCTACAGGTCAAATCTTACAAAACTAGACATGCCAAAACACTACAATACACAGCAGGCAACACTACCCAAAACCCCAAGACCTAACACCCCTTCCTGGCCGCAATTTGCGGCCAAACTGAATTAATTGGCGGCCTGGGATTTGAATGGGTGGCTCGTGTTCAGGTGGTGGTATCTAGACCTAGTGTACATGTTCCAGTTTCCTCAATTTTACCCTGAAGGGTCCGGGTCAAAAGCAGATTCCAGATTGCCAATATATCGCTTTAAAATCACCAATTTGCACAATAGGCAAACCCTATGGTATTTTAGTGTAATCTGGGCTATTTCTCAGTTGAAGTGACCCTATTAACACTAAAATAGGCTAGGTTTACCCACTCAATCATCACTTAATCAAATTTCCACATAAATCACCACAATTAGCACTAAACTAGCTAATTAACACTAACCGACACCAATTTAACACATACACTAAGCAACTAGGAGATTGGGTTCAGAAAATATACCCTAGAGAACCCTAGAAGCAGGAGAAGAAGTGGAGAAGAGCTGTTGTAGGTTGCTGGAGCTCCTGCTACTGCTGTTGCTGCCTGCTGTTGCTACTGTTGCTGCCTGATGCTGCTGATGGCTGCTGATGAAGATGGTTCTGGTGTTGCTGCTGCTGTCTTCTGCTGCTGCTGGAGCTGAAGCAGGTAAGTGTGTGTGTGTGTGAGTGTGTGTGAGATAATGGGAGTGAGAGAATGAGAGTGAGAGAATGAGAGTGAGAGAATGATAGAACACAAACAAGTCAACCCCTTCCTCTCTCTCTCTCTCTCTTCATTAATGAAGGCATGGGCAAAGCCATGATGCCCCATCATGCACTCTCTCTCTCTCTCTCTCACCAAGGTCAACCATTCAAACAATATTTAAAATTCCATTTCAAATTCATTTTAAAACAACCATACACTATTAAACCCAAAACACCTAATACAATATTAAACAAGATTAGGGAATAGTTAGTTCACCATGTTGCTAATCATGGTTAACCCTCCAAAACAACCCTAGTTATCATGCACAAGTGTGTGCAAGGCTAGGAAAAATCTAATAAAATATTCATTTAAATAGGATAAAATATTTAAAACCCAAATTGGTAAACTTTTTATTAAAAACCATATATTAAAATATAATTAGCTACAAAACACATTCTAAGGTGTTACATTCTTGGTGTATGGGGGAAAGGACCTCCAGATCGAGGCCTTTGCTGACTCCAGCTTCCAGAGTGACAAGGATGATTCCAAGTTCATGTCGGGTTTTGTCTTTACCCTCAATGGAGGGGCGGTGTGTTGGAAGAGTTCCAAACAGGAAACCGTTGCTGACTCGACGATGGAAGCGGAATATATCGCTGCTGCAGATGCCGCAAAAGAAGCCGTCTGGATGAGGAAGTTCTTAACGGAACTTCAGGTGGTTCCGTCCATTGTTGATCCAATACATCTGTATTGCGACAACAACGGGGCTATAGCTTCAGCGAAGGAACCCAGGTCCCATCAGAAATCCAGACACATCATGAGGCGGTATCACCTGATCAGGGAGATCGTGGATCGCCAGGAGATCGAGGTTCGGAGGGTTGCTTCAGAAGATAACACTGCAGATCCATTCACCAAGGCCTTGCCCCAGACTCAGTTCGAGCGGCTGATCGAGATGATAGGTCTTCGATACGCCAGTACATGGCCTTAGTGCTAGTGGGAGATTGTTAGTGTATATGCCCTAGAGGCCATTACTGTATCATACTAGTTTGTATATTACTTAATGGAAGCTTGGGATATTCACCTTGTATTGACAATCTTGCTCAAAATGGTAGTATGCTACTTGGTTTGTTTCTACTTTAATATGTGCATGTGTTTCTTTTAGCATATTGCTTATACATATTAGTAGAGCCCTTAGGATCTTTGCTTGATTACCAGCGTTGTGATGGCAGTCACACTCGTGGGGGCTGGGTAATCTACAAGCACATCCTTATACAGGTCCCTAGTCGTAGGACTATCGAGGCAGGGCATCGATACTCCGGAGTAGACTAGCGTATGCGCTTCTCATCCCAGCAGGGGAGACGGTCTGTCCCACAGCCGTCAGTACGTCGTACTTGAGATAGTATGCGGGTGCTCGTTAGGTTATGAGTACACTGAACAGGACTCATCGGGAACTGATTGTTTGGTACTATACCTATCGTCAGTTATCAGTTCCCAGGTGACATGAGTACAGCTTAGTCCGCTGACTTGACACTGTCACTTCGCCTCGAGTGTGTTCCCACTTTACTTTGATTACTACCCTACCACGGCTCAAAGGAGTCGTGCAAACAGGTAGTAGTTGGGTGCAGTCCCGAAGCACTTGGAGGCAGTGACGGTTAGACAGGATTCGTTTCTCCCGGTATTGGGGGTTGACATCGCGCTGTGTCTAGGAGAGCCATTACACAAGTAGTCCCTGGCCAGGGAAAGCGAGATATACTGGTTGGTTTCCAGTGTTATCTCAGGGTGTTCTGGGCTACACTCCGACACGACTTGTACCGCTTTTAGGGGACTGACGTTTACCGCCCCCTAGGCCCGCCATGCGATGTATTCAGATGAACAGACCGGACTGTACGGAGATTGTCACATTCAGGCTCAGTAGGAGTTCAGATGGGTTTCACCTCGTCCGTCTTCTTATCGGCATCTACCTGGGGGCCGTTACGCACAGCTAGTGTCGCTTGCGGTCTGTGGTTAAACCCACTGCCAGCGTAGTGTCGAGTCTTTAGAGTCCCACACAGAGAGCTATTCGCCTTTAGGCAAAAGAGTAGAGATCGCATGGTTTTGCGACAGGTCCCATGGTTTTGCGACAGGGTTCGGTCACATCCGTGCACTTGTGCACGTTTAGTGACCGGGCGGTTATTACTAGTGGGGTTTGGTTTAAGCCAGATCCTAGTATACGTTTTGGGATTGGTTTTTATCTCGTTTGTATTCGTGTTCCCCGGAACGCAGATACGGGTGTGTATGCACAGTTGACAGAGACAGAGGCAGAGGATTCTCATTAGGGTTGTTGACTGTTGACTTTTGCTTAACCCTAATGAGAATTAGAATTATGATTAACAATAATATTAATTAAGTATTATAGTGACATGGTTAGGGTTGAAAGGTTGACCTTGTTGACTTGTTGACTTTTGTTGACCGGTTGACTAGGTTGGACTTGTTGACCACCATCATGACAATGGCTATCATTTGTTTGCATTGACTTGTGCTTGCTTGATGCTTCACAAATTGCATTTAATGCAAGAAATGATATTGTCATTTGTCATGATATCAACCATCACATTATACTCAATTATTATTACTTGTTATCATAATTTTGGATAATGAGAGGTGAGATGAGAAGAGGTTGACTCACTTTTCATTTGGCTTTCTCTCTCTTGAGCTCTCTCATTCTCAAGCTCTCCCTCTTCCTCTTGCTCTCTCTAGCTCATGGCAAACCCCTCTCATGAGTTGAGAACCATTGCCTTAGAGATAAAAACACCAAAACAATCCTCTACTCATCCTAGTTCACAAGGCCTAGCAAGCCAATTGTTCTAGTTTCTTCAAGTTCGAAGAAGAAGCCAAAAGGTAGAAGTTTTCGGGTGGATCCATCTTCGGCGCGAGAAGACGACGAGGGGAGGCCAGTCCGTACACCACAAGAGCTGAAGACGAAGGAGTTCAAGAAAGGTATAGCCCCCTAACCGAGTAGATAAAACTCTTAGTTAGGTTGTTAGGTAGTTGTTTAACAAAGATTCGTATTATGAGTCCATGTTACCACCCTAGAAAAAATCGTTTTTCACCATTTCCGGAACCCCGTAAGTACCGGGGAAGGGTAGCATGGACTTACACTGTGTGAGGACGATGATGTATATTTTGTATTCTGGTGTCAAGCTCGTGGGAGCCGACTGTTTTTATATGCAGTTTATATTTTTGTGATGTTTACTTATTGCTCATTCTTCGCTACGGCGTCGTATATTACCCTTGTGATGATGGTTTCCGCCGTTGGGCGTGATTGCGCCTGTTTGGGAATGTTTTGTTTCATTATATCTCATTTTCACTCATATTCTGTTTTATACCCGGTCTCGGGGTTACTTTTACAAAGGAAATGCTGCCAAAATTATTTAAATGATGGCGTAACTTTAAAAGAACTTATTGAACTATATAAGGTTTTCTAAATGTCTTAATTAAATGTTTTCAACACTCGCTAGTTTTAAATGGTTTTGATTTCTGGGTTCGGCTTACTTAGTCCCGTTACGCCTGTAGATGTAGCGTGGTTAAGTGCCGGTCACGAGTCGAAACATTCGGGTCGTGACAAAGTTGGTATCAGAGCCTAGGTTTTACCTTTCAGAGTGTAGGATGACCTTGGTATGATGGAGTAGGTAGCTGAAGCAGAGTGGTGTAGCGTGTGTATGTTCCGCGGCATACTCACGACACGGTACTCCGCCAAGGCGACCTTAGGACTTATTGATTTAAATTCCTTCTTGAGTATATATATTCTTGTGATTCGATTTCCGTATTCTTATCGAATCCTAATTTCCTTTCAGCCATTATGCCGCCAAAGACTACGAGGGCGCAGAGAGCGGCCGCGAGGCCGAGATTCGAGTTGACTCGTCCGAGATGAGGACTGATCCGGGCAGTGCACCCGTTGTACCCGAGCAGACTGTTCCTCCTATGACAGATCAGATCGCCACGCTAGGGGCTGGTATGCAGGTGATGCGCCAGACGGTGGGATCCAGCATGCAAGAGATGCGCCAGATGATAGGATCGCTAGTTGAGACGCTTCGAGCGCAGCGACCAGAGGTAGCTCCACCCGTTACAGAGACCGCGATGGTACCTACCGTACAGCCAGTTGCCCCTGCAGCCACGGAGGTGATTATAGTATCGCTATCAGAGTTCATGAGGCTGAAGTCTCCGGTCTTCACAGGCACCGATACAGCCGAGGACCCACAGTCTTTCATTGATAGGATGGCCCGGATATGCCGTTCCCTCAGATGTGCAGATGCGAGATGGGTTGAGTTCGTGGGCTTTCGCCTGGAAGGTCTTGCGCAGAAGTGGTGTGATTCAGTTGAGAAGGGCAGAGCGGCATGTCTTCCTACTATGACCTGGATATTTCTAGCCCGTTTCCTTCCCCATAGTGTTAGGGATGCCCGAGCACGCAGATTTGAGTCCTTACGCCAGACGCCAGAGATGACAGTGGCAGAGTATGACGTGCTGTTTACAGAGCTAGCAGTTTATGCCCCGTATTTAGTGGCTACCGAGGAGTTGCGAGTCAAGAGATTTGTTCGAGGCTTTCTTACACCACTGTTCCTTGCGATCAGCGCACAGCACTACGAGACCTACGCAGCAGCTGTAGATGCAGCCTTATTGGTTGAGGAGCACCTTGCTGAGACTTCGGCAGTCCCAGAGCTGAAGAGAGTTCGTGCAGATACATCGGTGCAGAGACATCCTTTTCGGCGCTGTGACAGGCACCTTGCAGGTGGCAGAGATTCGAGGCAAGGCCGGTTGTTCAGCTCCTATCCTCAGGAGGGTCAGCGACCATCATCGGGATATTTCCATTGCGGGAGTTCTTATCATCGTGTGCGAGATTGTCCTGAGATACACCGGAGGGAGGCGGCAGCACCGCATGTTACTTTACCACCTTCACCACCCCAGAGGGCATTGCCTGTTGTACCTACCGTTGTTCTGCGTCAGACTCATACTCAGAGAGGTCGTGGGCATGGAGGAGTTGCTCAGAGAGGACGAGATGACCGAGGCAGAGGGCAGTCAGTCACCGGTGGAGGACAGGCGCAGGTTTTTCTTTGACGCATCGGGACACGCAGGCGTCCAATGCGGTGGTCTCAGGTATCCTTCCAGTATGTTTTGTTGATGCACACGTGTTGTTCGATCCCGGATCCACGCACTCGTACGTATCCACACACTTTGTGCCGAGTTTGGGTAGAGAGTCCGGTTTGCTTGATCATCCGCTTGTTGTGACCACTCCTGTAGGAGAGTCGTTTGTTGCTAGGTACGTGTTCCGATCCTGTACCGTCTGTATTGGCGAGAGGGAGTTGCCTGTCGACTTGATCCTTCTTGAGATGTTGGACTTCGACGTTCTTTTGGGCATGGATTGGTTAGCCACGTGCTATGCTTCTATGGACTGCTGTGAGAAGACAGTTAGATTCTGTTTCCCCGGCGAGTCGGTTTTTGTTGTGTTGGGGGACCGTGGTGCCGTCCCTCACAGTGTGATTTCTTCTTTTCGCGCTGGACAGCTTTTGAGGAAGGGATGTCAGGGATTTCTTGCCTATGTTTGCGATGCTAACGCTACAGAGGTTCCATTGGATCAGGTTCCGGTTGTTAGCGAGTTTCCTGATGTGTTCCCTGACGAGCTTCCTGGGCTACCGCCCGAGCGCGACATTTCTTTCTGTATTGATTTGGTTCCTGGCACGGGGCCTATTTCCATACCGCCTTATCGGATGGCCCCGGCGGAACTTCGAGAATTGAAGGGTCAGTTGCAAGATTTGCTGGATAAGGGACTTATTCTACCCAGTGTTTCTCCTTGGGGTGCTCCAGTCCTGTTCGTCAAGAAGAAGGACGGCAGTTTGCGTCTGTGTATTGATTACCGCCAGCTGAACAGAGTGACAGTGCGGAACATATATCCCTTGCCACGTATCGACGATTTTTTCGACCACCTTCAGGGGGCATGATACTTTTCGAGGATCGATTTACGATCGGGCTATCATCAGCTGCGGGTTCGACAGGAGGACATTCCTAGGACAGCTTTCCGTACGCGCTACGGCCATTATGAGTTTTTGGTGATGTCGTTCGGACTCACCAATGCGCCAGCAGCATTCATGGACTTGATGAACCGTATTTTCCGGCCATATTTAGATCTGTTCATCATAGTGTTCATTGACGATATCTTGGTGTATTCCCGGAGTAGTGAGGAGCACGAGCAGCACCTGCGGATTACACTGCAGACTTTGAGGGAGCACTAGCTTTACGCGAAATTCTCCAAGTGTGCTTTCTGGCTGGACAACGTAGAATTCTTGGGGCATGTGATTTCACGAGATGGTAAATGTGTAGACCCGAGGAAGATTGAGGCCGTTCAGCGTTGGCCCAGACCCACATCGGTTACGGAGATTCGCATCTTTTTTGGGTTGGCCGGTTACTACAGGCGATTTGTGCAGGATTTCTCCAGTATTGCTACACCTTTGACCGGGTTGACCCGGAAGGGAGTTCCTTTCGATTGGACGGAGGAGTGCGAGCACAGTTTTCAGCAGCTACGGACTCGGCTGGCTATGGCACCGGTATTATCATTACCTTCAGGATCAGGCGGATTTGTGGTCTATTGTGATGCCTCTCGAGTGGGGCTAGGGTGCGTATTGATGCAGCATGACAGGGTGATCGCGTATGCTTCGCGACAATTGAAGAAACATGAACAGAACTACCCCACTCACGATTTGGAGATGGCTGCAGTGGTCTTTGCACTTAAGATCTAACGACATTACCTATACGGCGAGTCATGCCAGATATTCACTGATCACAAGAGTTTAAAGTATATATTTCAGCAGCGAGACCTGAACCTTAGACAGCGCCGATTGATGGAGTTAGTGAAGGATTACGACTGCGAGATCTTGTATCACCCGGGCAAGGCGAATGTGGTAGTGGATGCTTTGAGCAGGAGGCCCGGGGGTAGTCTATCTTGTTTGAGCACAGTACATGGGCAGTCATCGGCAGATTGGCAGATATTATGCGACAGCCGGATACAGTTCGAGTTCACGCCGATTGGAGGACAGATCGCGCATGTTCGTGCACGCCCACAGTTGCTTGACCGTGTACATGAGGCCCAGCACAGTGATGACCGATGTTCAGGGATCAGGACGCAGATTGGGTAGGGCAGATTTTCAGAGTTCGTGATCGATGATCAGGGGATGCTGAGATTTGGGACTAGACTGTGCATACCATATGCTGAGTGGCTATGGCGTGAGATTCTCGAGGAGGCACATCGATCGGTGTACAGCGTCCATCCCGGTTCCACCAAGATGTATCATGATATGAGAGATGTTTACTGGTGGGACGGAATGAAGAGGGACATCACAGATTTCGTATCGAGATGCCTGACTTGTCAGCAAGTCAAGGCCGAGCACTAGAGGTCCGCGGGAGAGCTACAGCCGTTACCCATTCCGGAGTGGAAATGGGAGCAGATTTTGATGGATTTCGTTATGGGTCTACCCAGGACTAGGCGAGGGTACGACTCCATTTGGGTGATCGTAGATCGTTTGACGAAAGCGGCTCACTTCCTGCCAGTGAAGACGACTTTCGGATTTGTTCAGTACGCCCAGATTTACATCGACGAGATAGTACGACTGCAGGGAGTCCCGACATGTATCGTGTCCGACAGAGGCACCCAGTTTACCAGTCGACTATGGCAGAGGCTTCAGGAGGCCTTGGGCGCTCGCTTGAGTTTCAGCACAGCATTTCATCCGCAGACCGACGGACAGTCAGAGCGGACTATTCAGACTCTCGAGGACATGCTCAGAGTGTGTGTATTAGATTTCGGAGGTAGCTGGGATCATCACTTACCCTTAGTAGAGTTCTCCTACAATAACAGCTACCAGGAGACCATTCAGATGGCACCATTTGAGGCTCTTTATGGGAGGAGATGCATATCGTCCGCCTGTTAGACAGAGCTCAGTGAGAGCAGTATCTTAGGGCCACAGATTGTTGAGGAGACGACCGCGAAGATCCAGTTGATTCGTGATAGGATGAGAGCAGCCCAGAGTAGGCAGAGATCTTATGCGGACCGTCGGCGGCGCAGACTTGAGTTTTCTGTTGGTGATCATGTTTTCTTGAGGGTCTCCCCAATGAAAGGTGTGATGAGGTTTGGGAAGAAGGGAAAGCTCAGTCCCAGATATGTGGGCCCCTTCGAGATCCTCGAGCGTGTTGGTGCAGCTGCATACCGGTTAGCCATCCCGCACAGTTTTCCAGATGTGCACCCCGTATTTCACGTTTCGATGCTCCGTAGGTATCTTCATGATCCTTCGCATGCGATTCAGCACCCGACGATCCAGCTTGAGCGCGACCTTTCCTATGCAGAGCAGCCAGTGATGATCTTGGATCGACAAGTGAAGAAATTGAGATCGAAAGACATTCCATCAGTCAAGGTACTTTGGCGTGGTCAGAGCAGCGAGGAGGTCACTTGGGAGACCGAAAGCGAGATGAGGAAGAAGTACCCCCGTCTTTTTGAAGGTACATGTAGTTAGATTTTGAAATTCGGGGACGGATTTCTTTAAGGGGAGAGATTGTAACACCTTAGGATGTGTTTTGTGGCTATTTATATTTAAATAAAGGGGTTTTAATAAAAAGTTTACCAAATTGAGTTTCAAATATTTTTCCCAATTTAATAAATATTTTTCTAGAATTTTCCTAGGCTTGCACACACATGTGCATGTAAACTAGGGTTTTAAAATGAGGTAATACCATGATTAGCAACCATGGTGGGTTTAATCATGGGGATTAAGTCTTTTGGGTTTTAATTAAGTTTAATTAGTTATTTGATGGTTGCTTTAATTTGAATTTCCCTTTTTAGTGTTGACTTGGTGAGAATGAGAGAGAGAGAATGCATCATGGCAAAAGCCATGCTTGCATTTAATGAAGAGAGAGAGTGGAGGGGTTGACATTTGGAGTTATGATTCCCTCTCATTCTTGTGTTCTTTTCTCTCAACCCCACTCTCACACTCACACACCCACACCATCTCAGCAGCAGCAGCAAGCACCCACAGCAGCAGCAGCAAGCATCACAGCAGCAGCACAAGTGAGCAGCAGTAGCAGCAGTTAGCAGCAGCAACAGCCAAAACTCCAGCTGCAGCTCCTTCCCTCTACTTCTTCTTCTTCCTCCAGCTCCCTAGGGTCGAGTGTGGGGTATACTTCCTGAACTTACTCCCTAGTTTGCTTATTTAGTGTAGCCTAGCTTCGATTAGTGTTTTTTGTGCGTTTTAGTGCGATATGTGGTGATTAGTGGGAACCATGACCAAGTGATGTATGAATTGGCTTTAGTAAGTTGATGGAGTGTTGTTAGGGCCATGTTAACCCAGCTTAGCCCCCAATTGCACTAAAATACCACCAGATCCCTATTTGATGCAAATTCATCATTTTAAGCAAAATTTGACTTTCTGTAAACTGCTATCGACCCAGTGAGTTCAGAATAATTTTGAGAGGACTGCAGTATAGTTGTTAGGTGCTGATCCCCCAGGTAGAACCCGACCCCCATACAACATGTACAGGCCGCCGGAATATTGATTCTGGCCGCAATTTGCGGCCAGATGGGGAGGGTTTGGGTTGGGGTTTGGCCCTATAGGTGTCTGTTGCTACCCTTAGACTCTTGGAATGTATAATTTTATTTAATTCTTACTATAGAAAAATCTGGAACTATATACCTATTTCTCGTATTTTAAACCTTCGCGACACGCGTGATACGTGTGTGGGTTTGGGGTTTCTGCGTATCGCGACGCGTCGGGGTAGTTTCAGGCGCGTAATCACACGTTTTAGCGTATAGCGCACACGCGCGCTTGGTTTGCGACGCGGGTTTCTAGTTTGACCTTAATATCACGTTTTTGTGGATTTGAGCTTATATGTGATATATTGTGTGATTCTAGGTTCGCAGGCGAGT
Source organism: Agapanthus africanus (assembly GCA_030015575.1). Classification (NCBI taxonomy): domain Eukaryota; kingdom Viridiplantae; phylum Streptophyta; class Magnoliopsida; order Asparagales; family Amaryllidaceae; genus Agapanthus; species Agapanthus africanus. The sequence continues at coordinate 582,685,402 of CM057339.1, read as the reverse complement.
GAGACGGACGCTGCGAAGAAGGGGAAACAAGTCGTCGGCTACACTTAGCGTGAGACTTCGGTGAGTAGATTTAACGTCTACGGGGATATCGCCCGCATGGCGTTATGCGTCAGGGCTGATAGGACCTTATAGTTATATGTTGCATTTACCCCATTGACTGTCATTGCATACTGCATTCCTTACTATATGTAAGTAAACTTAGAATTGATAGAACACCGCACTATTACTAACGGTTCATGTTGCACGAGCACTAATATGCATGTTACACACACACCGTTAGTAATTGCCATGACACACTCACTGTAGAACTGCCATGATTATATTGCTGTAGTTCATTTCACATATGATTCGATATGATTTTCATGGAAATTGGGAGCCGCATGATGTCTTTAAAAGCGGAAACTATTTTTAAAAGCGGTTTCCCCTTATACCTATATTATGGCTTGATGTACATAGCACATCGCATTTGATTTACTTCTTGGTGTTGGATTTTCATGTGATTTCTGGTTTTGAGGACCGTGGGATTATTTAAGAAAAGATGCACTATTTGAAAACCCGGTTCCTCGTGATATGATATTTTGGTGCATCCACCACACGTTTTCTCGGTGCTGAGACGTGTGTTTGAAACCCAATTCGAGGAGTTGGATGATCCGTTTGCGGGTTCGTGGTGGACCCGGTATGGCACCCCGGGGCGAGAACGGTTTCGCTGTGTAGTAGACGGTGAGCATGGAAGAGGGACCACTACCTACCGGTGATTGGTTGGGCCTGGCGGTTATCCGGAGGATACTGACCAGAGTCGAGAGATGGATGCGGGATGATCCGTACTGCCGGGGCCGAGGGCCGATACCGCAGACGGAGCACGTGGGCTGATCCGGACTTATGGAGCCCGATATATGAGGATTTGCATGTCGATGCTGGACACGAGTATTTTATGATATTTGGGTGCCGATGTTGGGCACTCGTGATTTCTCAGAGATTTACAGGATTTGAGGGCCGAGGAGAGTGCCGGCGCCTGAGTTTAATTGGGATTTGGGGTGCAGTTTTGAGCACCGATTACCTTTCCACGTTGATATTCCGTGTAGATGTTATTTATCCCATGCTCTGCATTGATTATCAAGTATCTCATCCTGTAGTTATTTTACCTGACAGAGCATTTACATGATCATTGCACATACTGCTTATCACGCATTGATATCATCTGCTGGCATATGTTAGAGTAGCGCAGTACGTGCATGCTCGCGATTACCTTTATATGTTATCTTTATTCAAGAGTTGGCAACTCACCCCCGTTGTGCCACAGTATTTGCAGGTTGCCCTTCAGAGTAGTCGCGACAGGCTGCCTTTTGCATCTTTTGGCTACAGATACCACTACAGTTGGTGCGAGAGCTGTTTTGCTTTTAGGTGGGTTGTGGTATCTGATTACTTTTATTGTACCCCTTTTTGTATCTAGTATTCTCCATCTACCATTTATGTACTGGACTTAGATACTGTGTGAGGACGATGATGTATATTTTGTATTCTGGTGTCGAGCTCGTGGGAGCCGACTGTTTTTATATGCAGTTTATATTTCTGTGATGTTTACTTATTGCTCATTCTTCGCTACGGCGTCGTATATTACTCTTGTGATGATGGTTTCCGCCGTTGGGCATGATTGCGCCCGTTTGGGAATGTTTTGTTTCATTATATCTCATTTTCACTCATATCCTGTTTTATACCCGGTCTCGGGGTTACTTTTACAAAGGAAATGCTGCCAAAATTATTTAAATGATGGCGTAACTTTAAAAGAACTTATTGAACTATTTAAGGTTTTCTAAATGTCTTAATTAAATGTTTTCAACACTCGCTACTTTTAAATGGTTTTGATTTCTGGGTTCGGCTTACTTAGTCGCGTTATGCCTGTAGACGTAGCGTGGTTAAGTGCCGGTCATGAGTCGAAACATTCGGGTCGTGACATAAGGCCATGTACTGGCGTATCGAAGATCTATCATCTCGATCAGCCGCTCGAACTTAGTCTGGGGTAAGGCCTTTGTGAATGGATCATCAGTGTTATCTTCCATAGCAACTCTCCGAACCTCGATCTCCTGTCGACCCACGATCTCCCTGATCAGGTGATACCGCCTCAAGATGTGCCTGGACTTCTGATGGGACCTGGGTTCCTTCTCTAAAGCTATAGCCCCGTTGTTGTCGCAATACGGAGGTATTGGATCAACAATGGATGGAACCACCTGAAGTTCTATCAAGAACTTCCTCATCCAGACGGCTTCTTTTGCGGCATCAGATGCAGCGATATATTCCGCTTCCATCGTCGAGTCAGTAACGGTTTCCTGTTTGGGACTCTTCCAACACACCGCCCTTCCATTGAGGGTAAAGACATAACCCGGCATGGACTTGGAATCATCCTTGTCACTCTAGAAGCTGGAGTCAGCAAAGGCCTCGATCTGGAGGTCTTTTCCGCCATACACAAAGAACATCTCCTTAGTCCTTCTCAGGTACTTGAGAATGTTCTTTACCGCTATCCAGTGTTTCTCCCCAGGGTTTGACTGATACCTGCTTACCACACTCAGTGCATAAGCTACATCTGGTCTGGTACACAACATCGCATACATTATAGAGCCTACCGCAGAAGCGTAGGGTATAATAGACATGCGATCCCTTTCCAAATCAGTCTTGGGGGACATCCTTTTGGAGAGGGTGATCCCGTGACAAGCCGGTAGATTACCGCGCTTGGAATCTTCCATACTGAATCTTTTCAGTATGGTGTCGATGTACCTGGACCGTGAAAGTCCTAATATCCTCTTGGATCTGTCACGATAGATCTGGATCCCCAGAATGTAAGAGGCATCACCCAGGTCTTTCATGGAGAACCTGTGTGACAAGAACCCTTTGACAGATTGTAGCATAGGAATGTCATTTTCTATCAAGAGAATGTCATCCACGCATAAAACGAGGAATAGGACAGTTCGTGCTACAAATCTACTATAGATGCATGGTTCATTTGGATTTTTGATAAAGCCAAAATCTTTGACCGTCTCATCAAAACAGATGTTCCAACTCTGCGATGCCTGCTTTAGTCCATAGATGGACTTAAGCAACTTGCACACCTTTCCGCTGCTCCCACTCTGAATGAAACCCTCTGGCTGGTCCATATAGACACACTCCTCTAAATTTCCATTTAGAAAAGCGGTCTTTACGTCCATTTGCCAGATCTCATAATCGTGGAAAGCAGCAATGGCAAGAAGGATCCGAATGGATTTCAGCATAGCCACTGGAGAAAAAGTTTCGTCATAGTCCAAGCCAGGTCTTTGACGGAAACCCTTTGCAACAAGTCTAGCTTTATAGGTCTCAACCTGTCCATCTACACCAATCTTCCTTTTGAAGATCCACTTGCATCCTACGGGTTTTACCCCATCTGGAGCAACGTCCAACGTCCATACTTTGTTGGTGTACTTGAACTCCATTTCGGTCCGCATTGCATCCAGCCATTTTACCGAGTCAACGCTCTGAATGGCCTGCTGGAAGCTAGTCGGCTCATCACTATCAATGATGCAATCCTCTCTATCCCTGTCTATGAGAAAACCGTATCTCTCGGGCGGATGAGACTGCCTACTACTCCTGCGGAGCGGCGTAAGAATGTCCTGATCTTTCGAACCCTCTGGTTCTACTAAGCTTTCAGTAATAGCTCGTGGTTCTGGAATTTCTTCCAGTTCTATTGCGCTCCCACTTATCTGATTTTCCAAAAACTCAGTTTCCAAGAAATGGGCATGACGAGAAACAAAAACCTTTTGTTCCTCTTCGCAATAGAAGAAATATCTCTTGGAGTTCTTTGGATATCCCACAAACTTGCACTGTACTGAGCGTGCCTCGAGTTTGTCCGCATGCTGCTTTTTGACAAAAACTGGACATCCCCATGTCTTAATGTGCTTAAGATAGGGTTTCTTCCCACACCACATCTGATATGGTGTAGTAGGCACAGTCTTAGTTGGAACTCGGTTCAAAAGGTATGCAGCTGAGTCTAGTGTATATCCCCAGAATGATCGCGGTAACTCAGCGTTACTCATCATGGAACGTACCATATCCAATAGAGTCCGGTTCCGTCTCTCCAATACACCGTTATGTTGCGAAGTGTATGGAGGAGTAAGCTGAGAGAGAATTCCATTCTCTTTTAAGTAATCCAGGACCTCAGCACTTAAGTATTCACCACCTCGATCAGATCTTAGTGTCTTGATACTTTTGCCTGTTTGTTTTTCCACTTCATTCTTATATTCCTGGAATTTTCCAAAGGCTTCGGATTTATGTTTCATTAAGAAGACATAACCGTACCTTGAAAAGTCATCCGTAAAAGTAATGAAGTAAGAATAACCGTTTCGCGCATGTGTAGACATTTGACCGCACACGTCGCTGTGTACGAGTCCCAAGAGCTCGCTCGCTCTTATTCCGTGCCCAGTGAACGGAGTCTTTGTCATCTTTCCTTTGAGACAGGATTGACAAGTTGCATATGATTGATATTCGAACGGATCCAAATATCCTTCTGTATGTAACTTCGTCAACCTTCTCTCATTGATGTGACCCAGTCTACAATGCCATAAGAAAGCCTGATTTGTTTCCGGAGACTTTCTTTTGTGTGTATTCTGGACATTGAAAATCTGTGGTTGGTTTAATACGTATATTCCATTGTTTAATGTACCTGACCCAATCAGAACTTGATTAAGGTGAATGTTTACAACATTACTTACAAACGCAAATTCATAACCTTCTTTAGAAACTAAAGATACAGAAATGATATTACAAGTTGCATTGGGTACAAAATAACAATTACGCAAAACCAAAACGTATCCATCTGACAACCCCAGGTGATAGTCCCCCACGGACTCAGCATCCATGCCAGCTCCGTTTGCAATTCTGAGGGTCATGTCACCTGCCTTCAAATCCCTACGGTTTCTCAACGCCTGCAAAGAATTACAGATATGAGATCCTGATTCGGTATCCAATACCCAGGAAGTAGAGTTTATTGATAGACAGTTTTCAATAACATACACACCTGAAGCTGAAGCCGCAACACGCTTCAGATCCTGTGTTCTGGCTTTCCAAGCCCTGCAATCTTTCTTCCAGTGTCTACACTTGTGACAGTAAAAGCATTCTTCCTTTCCCATAAGTTTTCCCGCTTCCTTTGTTGCTTTTGCCTTTCCCTTCGTATCCACCTTACTAACACCGCCCCTTGGTTTGGCGGGGGTTTTCTTCTTCTTTCCCTTGGCTTTCGTCTTGGACCTAGAAGAGGAAGATCCTCCTACAAACAAAGTGGATGTTTCCCTACCTTTTTGTAGGGTGCCCTCTGCACTCCTCAGCATGTTGAGGAGTTCTGAAAGTTCAACTTCCTTTTCCTGTAAGTTGAAGTTCAGGATGAACTGGGCGTAAGTGGAAGGAAGGGACTGGAGAATCAAGTCCGTATAGAGCTCATTCTCCAACGTGGTCCCAAGTTCCGCGAGCTCCTCAATAAAGCCAATCATCTTAAGCACGTATTCCGCTACCGGTGATTCGATGGCCAAGCTTGCCGAAAACAGCTTTTTCGAGACTTCGTATCTGGCGATACGGGATTGCTCTCCATACAGTTCTTTTGTATGAAGTGTAAGTCCATGCTACCTCTCCCGGTACTTTCGAGCATACGGAATTTGGTGAAAAACAATTTTCTTAGAGGTGGTACCATGGACTAAAAACCGGATCTTTGTTAAACATCTAACTAACAACCTAACTACGAGTTGCTAACTACTCGGTTAGGGGGTTATACCTTTCTTTTTCTCGAACTCCTTCGTCTTCAAGCTTCGATGGTCGTCCAAATCGGCTTCTCCCCGTCGTCTCCTTGCGCCGAAGATAGATCCACCTGAAAGCTTCAACCTTTGGCTCCTTCTTCGAACTTTGAAGAAACTAGTTCACTCGGTTTTCCAAACCTTGTGAACTAGAGTGAGTAGAGAAGAGTTTGTATGGGATTCTATCTATGGTTCTTGGTTCTCAACTCATGAGACAAGTGAACCATAGAGTCAAGAGAGGGAGAGCAAGAGGAGGAGATGAGAGCTCAAGAACAAGAGAGAGAATGAGCAAGTATTGTAGCCAAAGCAGTTGGCGAATATCACCTTGTATTGCCGAGTCGTAATACACTGATTCTAAATGAGTGCTATTATATACCGAACATGATGTGCAACATTATATCAGTTTCTTTATTGAGTAAAGAGGGATATAATTTTGTAGTACAGGATAATGTTATGAACATATTCCTAGATCAAAAGTTGATTGCATCAGGCTCGTTACATAATGGCATATTCATTCTAAATCAGAATATAGTCCTGAATATACAAAACACACACAAGAGGAAAAGTTCAGATATGAACGAATCCTACTTGTGGCATTGTAGACTTGGTCATATCAATGCAGCACGACTGGCTAAGTTACATAGAGATGGTTATTTAAATTCGTTCGAATTATCATCTTATGATACTTGCCATTCATGTCTCAAAGGAAAAATGACCAAAGCTCCGTTTAGTGGACACGGAGAAAGAGTTACCGAACTCTTAGGACTGGTACATAGTGATGTATGCGGTCTCATGTCTACGCATGCCAGGAACGGTTCTTCCTACTTCATTACATTCACTGACGATCTCTCAAGATTCGGATATGTGTTCCTGATGAAACACAAGTCTGAAGCTTTTGAGAAATTCAGAGAATATAAACACGAAGTAGAGAATCAAACGGGCAAAAGTATTAAGATTCTTCGATCTGATCGAGGAGGTGAATACTTAAGCGGTGAGTTTTTAGATTATCTAAAAGAGAATGGGATTCTCTCTCAGCTTACTCCTCCTTATACACCACAGCACAACGGTGTATCGGAGCGGAGGAATCGCACCCTATTAGATATGGTGCGCTCTATGATGATCACAGCTGAGTTACCTATTTCCTTCTGGGGGTATGCGCTTGAGACAGCGGCATACATACTGAATAAAGTTCCTACCAAATCTGTGCCTACCACCCCATATGAGATATGGGAAGGGAAGAGACCATATCTTAATTTTGTTAAGATATGGGGTTGCCCGGCTTATGTCAAAAGACGGAACCCGGACAAACTCGAGGCAAGATCTGTTTTATGTAAGTTTATTGGATATCCCAAGCATTCACGAGGGTATATTTTCTACCACAGTGAGGAACAAAGAGTGTTTGTTGCTCAACACGCCACCTTTTTAGAAAAGGAATTTCTTGCAAAAGAGATTAGTGGCTCTGAGGTAGAACTGGAAGAAGTTCCAGCAGAACAAACTACAACAGAAGATTTAGTGGAACCAGAGGATTCAGTAGTACCCGACGAACCCCAGCCTCTCCGCCGATCTAGTAGGGTTTCTCATCCACCTGAGAGATACTGCGGTTTTCTCATTGATGGTGGAAGCGAGGATTGCATCATGAATGATGATGACCCGACTAGTTTCGAGCAGGCCATCACGAGTGGTGACTCTGTGAAATGGCTGGATGCAATGCGATCTGAGATGGAATCCATGTACACCAACAAAGTATGGACTTTGGAAAATGCTCCTAAAGGGGTAAAACCCATTGGGAGCAAGTGGATCTTTAAAAAGAAATTTGGTGTAGATGGAAAAGTTGAGACTTTCAAAGCTAGACTTGTAGCAAAAGGTTTTCATCAAAGACCAGGTGTGGACTATGACGAAACCTTTTCTCCAGTGGCTATGCTTAAGTCCATCCGGATCTTACTTGCCATTGCTGCATATCATGACTACGAAATCTGGCAAATGGATGTTAAGACCGCCTTTCTAAACGGTGATTTAGAAGAGTGCGTGTACATGACTCAGCCAGAGGGCTTCGTAGATAGTGGGAGCAGCGGAAAGGTGTGCAAGCTGCTTAAATCCATTTATGGGTTAAAGCAAGCATCGCGGAGTTGGAACATCTGTTTTGATGTTGTAGTCAAAGAGTTTGACTTCATCAAAAATATAGATGAACCTTGTATCTATAAGAAGGTAGCAGAGGGTAAGGTTGTCTTCCTTGTATTGTACGTGGATGACATACTCTTGATAGGAAATGATATTCCTATGCTGCAATCAGTCAAGCTCTTCTTATCACAGAGATTCTCAATGAAAGATCTAGGTGATGCCTCCTGCATATTGGGAATCATGATCTATAGAGATAGATCTAAACGGATACTGGGATTATCCCAATCCAGGTACATTGACACCATACTAAAGAGGTTTAGTATGGAAGAATCCAAGCGTGGGAATCAGCCCACGATCTCTGGACTCACTCTCTCCAAAGAGATGTCTCCCAAGACTGATTTGGAGAGAGCTCGCATGCAAGGGATACCCTATGCTTCGGCAGTAGGCTCTATCATGTATGCGATGCTATGTACCAGACCCGATGTAGCATACTCACTAAGTGTAGTGAGTCGGTATCAAGCAGATCCTGGAGAGAGTCATTGGACAGCAGTGAAGAACATTCTCAAGTACTTACGAAGGACTAAGGAGATGTTCTTGGTGTATGGTAATGGAGAACTCCAGGTGGAGTCCTTTACCGATTCCAGCTTCCAAAGTAATAAGGACGACTCTAAGTCGCATTCGGGTTTTGTCTTTACCCTCAATGGAGGGGCGGTATGTTGGAAGAGTTCCAAACAGGATACCGTTGCAGACTCAACGATGGAGGCTGAATACATCGCTGCCAACGATGCTGCCAAAGAGGCTGTCTGGATCAAGAAGTTCATTAGTGAACTTGGTGTGGTTCCATCCATTGAGCATCCAATACCTCTGTATTGCGATAACAATGGAGCTGTGGCTTTGGCCAAGGAACCCAGGTCCCATCAGAAGTCCAGACATATTCTGAGGCGGTATCACCTGATCAGAGAGATAGTTGATCGCCGGGAGATCGAGGTCAGGAGAGTAGATACGAAGGACAACACTGCGGATCCATTCACGAAGGCTATTCCCCAGATACAGTTTGAGAGATTATTCGGGATGCTAGGTATGAGATACTACAGCAGCTGGCCTTAGTGCAAGTGGGAGATTGTTAGTTATGTATATGCCCTAGAGGCCATTGTTGTACATATGATGTATATTATAATGGATGCTTGGTTATATATAGAGATGACTTTCTTGCTCGTCATGATAGTATGCTATTTGGTTTCACTTTATCTTAACATGTTGACTTGTATTGGTTTACTGTTTTACTCTCACATGTTGATAAAGCCCTTAGGACTTGTACTCGACTACTGGGACTATGATGAGATCATACTAGTGGGGCCGCGGTAGTCGATGAGTACATCCTATAACTGTTCCTAGTCGAGGGTATATCGAGACAGGGCATCGATACACCAGAGTAGACTAGCGTATACGCATCTTGACCCATATGATGGGTGATGGATGATCCCATATCCATCGGTGTTAGACATCAGAGATGGTGTACGGGTGCTCAGTAGAGACTGGGTACACTGAACGGACTCGCCGAGAACTCCCAGATGGTGATATACCACACGTCAGATGGCAGTTCTCCGGTGACACAGGTACAGGGTAGTCTGAAGACCCGAGATCGTCATAGAGTCTTGTGTGATTCCCACTGTGCTTTGATTTCCACCTTACCACGTCCAAGAGGGCGTGCAAAACGGTGGCTTTTGGGTACAGTCCCGAATCACATGGAGGCAATGAGCGATAGGAGGGGATTCGTCTCTCCCGGTATAGGGAGTTGATGTTGTGCTGTGTTCGATAGGCTATAACTGGAAGTCCCTGGCCAGGGCTGATATAGAGATTTACTGGTAAGTGTTACTAGTAGTTTCTCGACCTGTTATGAGATATACATCGACACGACTTATCGGTTACTGGGGTCTGACGTATACCACCCCTAGACTTGATATGCGACATATCAGACGAACAGACCGGACTGTACGGGAGTGTTACTGATCGGATTCACAGGAGAACGCACAGGCTAGCTTGTTGATCTTCTGATCGCTCAATACCTGGGTGGCTGTTACGTTTAGCTGACCGCTTGCAGCTTGTGGGTGTTTGATATGATCATCACCTGCTACCGGCGTATTGACGATTCTTTAGAATCCTACACAGAGGTTTCTTGGCTCAGGCGAAACAGAGTAGTGGCACATATGTGATATGCGCAGGAACGAGAATAATGCGATATGTGATACAGTATTATATTCTCAGGATATTTAGATATGAACCGGGTCATCGGATTAAGTGTTGATTCGATGAATCGGTACATGATATATTAGCCGGTTATATTCGATATAGCCGGATCGTCGGATCAAGTGTTGATTCGATGATTTAATATATAATAATATATATGATATATTATTATATTAACTAATATTGGCTTGCTTTATTATTTCATTTTCTCAGTGGATGATACATTGATATATATGCGATATATGTTAATTGTATTATTTTCTTTTGTTGCAAATATATAATATATATGTGATATATATTATTGTGACATGATATGATTAATTGTTAAACATGTTTAAGGATGATTAATTGAGGTTAGGGTTTGATTAGGGTTAGTAGCTTCAAGTTCCTTCTAGAAGCTTTTTCTTTTGTCATTCTTAAGATCTTTATGGATGACACATTCTTTAAACTCAACCAAACCCTAACCCTAGTTGTTTCTCTACTTGTTCTCATCCAATCATCCTTGACCATGGTTAATAATTCAATCATATGTTTATATTTCTATTCATCACAAAAGGAAAAGATTATTCATTATCTTTTTGATTATCCATTATCTTCTTCTTCTCTCTTGAAGAAGCTCTCTTGAAAATCCTTAAGTGATGATAAAATATGAGAAAATGATATAAAAAGAAAGCAAAATCACTACTCTCTCATCCTCATCTCATCTAGCCCTTGGGATTAGGGTGTTCTTCTCTTTTGAGTGAGAAAGCTTGAGTCGAAGCAACTTCAAGGTAGATCATCGGAGATTTGGATTACGACGAGCTAGAATGGATCGTTCGAGTCGTGGAGCCTCTCATGAGTCCGGGAGATCGTGGATCGCGGCAAAGGGACTTCTACTCGGAGCTTGTGAAGTGAAGGAGCGGACTACAAAGGTTGTAATCCCTCACACTTAGATAAAAGTTATCTTAATGCATGTTAAACCCTAATAATCTAGCTAAGATCCCGGCTTTGGGTTGTTCGGCACGTCTAAAATTTAATCCGGGCATGTTTGATGCCTTTTGAACCTTCACAAGAGTGCCTAGGAACCCTACAGTGGTATCAGAGCCTAGCTAGAGCATTAGGCGATGTGTTTACGAAGTTAAAACTCCGATCGAACCCGAAACGACGAAACTTGACCCCTCTCTGGAAATTTTTTAAATTTTGGGATTTTTCTGAATTAAAAATATGTAAAAAAATTAGCAGGGAATTCTAAGAATTACCATGAAACACGTGCCCACAATTCCACCAACAGAGCGCGGATCCGCGGCAGCAAGAGGGTTCACGCGGCGCTTCCGCGGCGGAACTGTAGGATTGGGACACGTGGCTTCATGGTTTTAACCGTAGGTACTTGCTGACCATTCTGGATATTTTTAATCTGTTCCAGGTGTTTAAAATTCTGGGGTTTGTTTTGTAATAGTAGACTCGATCGGAAATTTTAAATTCGTATTTCTTTCCGGATATTTAGAAATTGTTAAACTAGTTGAACGGATATCATTAACCGACTTTTTCCCGGCACGGAAAACTTTCAAGCGTTGAATTTTTATTGGGTTTAAATCTTTCGGGAAAATTGTACAAGTTAAGCGGTGGACCCTCTAGAAGACAACAAACCTTAACTCGATTATGTGACCGTCTTGAACTGCCTTTTGAACCTTCGGGTTTGGGGCAGTACGGCGTGCCACATGTGAGGCGTTGGCTTGACCCTTCTACGGCTGGATCACCGGTACTGTGACATATTCTGGGATTATTTGAACTCCGCTCAAGAGTTGAGCACTTTGGGAAATTTTGGGTGTTTGATTATCTGTTCGGAAAGTTTAATACTGTATATTTATCTGGAATGTGATACAATATATGGAATTCATAGAGTTAGGCATGAAATGCGGAGTATGTGATATTTCGGATTTATGATGTCTAAAGTGATTGTGGATTCCAAATATTGTAGTTTTACACTTTCTTTTCTGTGACCGTAAGTGTAATATGTGATATCGCCGGTTTCGTTGCTATATGTCAACGAAAATTGGGATGCGCATATTTACTTACGTTGATGATATGAGATATTATGTGTTGCTGTGATATGTTATATTGGATCGTCGCGATCAGAATAGCCGGGGGTTTTATGTGAGATGAGGGTTTTTATTTTCATTCATGTAAAATTCTTTTGTAATGTAATAATCTTTTATTTGGGGCACTTCCAGGTTGCGGTTGCTGTCACCAGTGTATATTATTTACTTTTCCGCATTAGGTAGACCCAAGGAGGGGAGCACAAGTAACCGGGTTCTAGGGTCCAGTGGGAGGCCATCTCGAGGAGTCGAGATCGGGTCTTCTAACCCTAGAATTGGCAGTGTTACTTGCCGCTCTCGTAGGGGTCTTGGGATGTGGGTTTGGCTATTCGTCGCGACCGTGGAATCCGTATTTTATACAGGCTCGTATTGAAAACACGGACGTCCTAGTATATCCAATATTTCATATATGTTCTTCTGCTGCAATGTTCTGTGATGAGATCATATTACTGCCTGAGACGATTGCTTATACTATATATATATGTTGATATATAAATATTACTGCTTTCGTTTCTTCTGTGATGCTTAGGAAGCATAAGCTGATGGGATTTTTATTAATGAGATTAATAAAAGAAAAGAAACCTAAAGATGTTGTAGAATCAAAACTTAATAAAAAGGGTAGCTACAGTTTTGCTTTGCACAGTGATATATGCGATATATCCTGCACCTTATTCGATGAGGAAAGGACCGAGATCCCTTCACCGGGAGTGACTCCTTTAGCGAAACTGGCAGATGCTACAAAACGCGGTTTGTCTTTTGATTGCTTTAAGTGTTTTGCTTTGCACAGCGGTATATATGATATATCCTGCACCTTATTCGATGAGGAAAGGGCCGACGATCCCTTCACCGGGAGTGACCCCTTTAGCGAAACTAAGAAAAGCATCAAAAACACTCCTTTTCAAAACCACTCGATTCTACGACGATATCAAGTTCATTACGCTCAGGGTTTTCTGAAAAACCTGCGTAGCCCTCCGTCATTTCAGATAAAGACTAGTTAGTATTCGTGCTACGTTTGTTGACCTCCGTCAAGGCGTAGTGTGCGGTAGCTGATTAGTATTTACCTGCTTATGCATATGATGCAGATTGGATTAGGGTAATTGTACGGCCTTGTTGACCTCCGTCAAGGGTCGTGCGGGTGGGTTTAATTCAATCAAGAAATGACAGGTTGAACTTGACTAGTAACCTATGGTTTGTTGACCTCCGTCAAGGTCATAGGACACTAGGGGCAAAAGCATTATCGGGAATTTCAAGTGTTGAAATTTGCAATGAGATTGCATACCTCCTATGAGATAGATGGATCCCGATACCCACTACGAGTAAGAGTTACTCCTGGGAGAGTTTTACACAGGACAATTAGTCATTCAAGTAGGTGTCTAGAAAAGTGTTAACGAGGTTACGCCTCTGGGAAAACGAGGTTTACTAATTAGGTCCGTGCGAAAGCACGGGGAACCTCCCTCAAAGTACCGACACTGATCTGGCTGAAAGATTGACGAAATTGTAGGGTGTAATTAATCCCGGCTAATCTTACCTTTTATGGTTTGAAGGTAGATTTGATAAAAACAGTGGGAGACATCCTGATTAGATAAGATAATAACCAATCTAATCTTGCAAGAGCATACGCTAAAGTGTTTTCTTCTCTCTCTCCAGGTAGCGACCATTTCAGGCCATAATCAAGATAATAATATGGATGTATTGACTGAACCTAATTATTGTACTAAGCAAGGGAACGTTGGACCCATTCTTTCTTATAAGAGTTATAAGACTGAACAGGAAACAGGAGAATATCTAGATTCTCACGCCGCCCAAAAGAACATGCATGTTGATGCATCTTCTTCAGGTGTGTTAGTTATTGAGAACTGTTTCTCAGTTCACCCTACGTCCTGGGTATTAGATACCGGATCAGGATCCCACATATGTAAACTGTTACATGGGCTACGTAAAGGTAGAGAACTGGGAAAAGGTGATCATTTCGTTCAAGTAGGGAACGGTGCAAGTATTGTAGCCAAAGCAGTTGGCGAATATCACCTTGTATTGCCGAGTCGTAATACACTGATTCTAAATGAGTGCTATTATATACCGAACATGATGTGCAACATTATATCAGTTTCTTTATTGAGTAAAGAGGGATATAATTTTGTAGTACAGGATAATGTTATGAACATATTCCTAGATCAAAAGTTGATTGCATCAGGCTCGTTACATAATGGCATATTCATTCTAAATCAGAATACAGTCCTGAATATACAAAACACACACAAGAGGAAAAGTTCAGATATGAACGAATCCTACTTGTGGCATTGTAGACTTGGTCATATCAATGCAGCACGACTGGCTAAGTTACATAGAGATGGTTATTTAAATTCGTTCGAATTATCATCTTATGATACTTGCCATTCATGTCTCAAAGGAAAAATGACCAAAGCTCCGTTTAGTGGACAAGGAGAAAGAGTTACCGAACTCTTAGGACTGGTACATAGTGATGTATGCGGTCCCATGTCTACGCATGCCAGGAACGGTTCTTCCTACTTCATTACATTCACTGACGATCTCTCAAGATTTGGATATGTGTTCTTGATGAAACACAAGTCTGAAGCTTTTGAGAAATTCAGAGAATATAAACACGAAGTAGAGAATCAAACGGGCAAAAGTATTAAGATTCTTCGATCTGATCGAGGAGGTGAATACTTAAGCGGTGAGTTTTTAGATTATCTAAAAGAGAATGGGATTCTCTCTCAGCTTACTCCTCCTTATACACCACAGCACAACGGTGTATCGGAGCGGAGGAATCACACCCTATTAGATATGGTGCGCTCTATGATGAGCACAGCTGAGTTACCTATTTCCTTCTGGGGGTATGCGCTTGAGACAGCGGCATACATACTGAATAAAGTTCCTACCAAATCTGTGCCTACCACCCCATATGAGATATGGGAAGGGAAGAGACCATATCTTAATTTTGTTAAGATATGGGGTTGCCCGGCTTATGTCAAAAGACGGAACCCGGACAAACTCGAGGCAAGATATGTTTTATGTAAGTTTATTGGATATCCCAAGCATTCGCGAGGGTATATTTTCTACCACAGTGAGGAACAAAGAGTGTTTGTTGCTCAACACGCCACCTTTTTAGAAAAGGAATTTCTTGCAAAAGAGATTAGTGGCTCTGAGGTAGAACTGGAAGAAGTTCCAGCAGAACAAACTACAACAGAAGATTTAGTGGAACCAGAGGATTCAGTGGTACCCGACGAACCCCAGCCTCTCCGCCGATCTAGTAGGGTTTCTCATCCACCTGAGAGATACTACGGTTTTCTCATTGATGGTGGAAGCGAGGATTGCACATGGATGATGATGACCCGACTAGTTTCGAGCTGGCCATCACGAGTGGTGACTCTGTGAAATGGCTGGATGCAATGCGATCTGAGATGGAATCCATGTACACCAACAAAGTATGGACTTTGGAAAGTGCTCCTGAAGGGGTAAAACCCATTGGGAGCAAGTGGATCTTTAAAAAGAAATTTGGTGTAGATGGAAAAGTTGAGACTTTCAAAGCTAGACTTGTAGCAAAAGGTTTTCGTCAAAGACCAGGTGTGGACTATGACGAAACCTTTTCTCCAGTGGCTATGCTTAAGTCCATCCGGATCTTACTTGCCATTGCTGCATATCATGACTACGAAATCTGGCAAATGGATGTTAAGACCGCCTTTCTAAACGGTGATTTAGAAGAGTGCGTGTACATGACTCAGCCAGAGGGCTTCGTAGATAGTGGGAGCAGCGGAAAGGTGTGCAAGCTGCTTAAATCCATTTATGGGTTAAAGCAAGCATCGCGGAGTTGGAACATCTGTTTTGATGTTGTAGTCAAAGAGTTTGACTTCATCAAAAATATAGATGAACCTTGTATCTATAAGAAGGTAGCAGAGGGTAAGGTTGTCTTCCTTGTATTGTACGTGGATGACATACTCTTGATAGGAAATGATATTCCTATGCTGCAATCAGTCAAGCTCTTCTTATCACAGAGATTCTCAATGAAAGATCTAGGTGATGCCTCCTGCATATTGGGAATCATGATCTATAGAGATAGATCTAAACGGATACTGGGATTATCCCAATCCAGGTACATTGACACCATACTAAAGAGGTTTAGTATGGAAGAATCCAAGCGTGGGAATCAGCCCACGATCTCTGGACTCACTCTCTCCAAAGAGATGTCTCCCAAGACTGATTTGGAGAGAGCTCGCATGCAAGGGATACCCTATGCTTCGGCAGTAGGCTCTATCATGTATGCGATGCTATGTACCAGACCCGATGTAGCATACTCACTAAGTGTAGTGAGTCGGTATCAAGCAGATCCTAGAGAGAGTCATTGGACAGCAGTGAAGAACATTCTCAAGTACTTACGAAGGACTAAGGAGATGTTCTTGGTGTATGGTAATGGAGAACTCCAGGTGGAGTCCTTTACCGATTCCAGCTTCCAAAGTAATAAGGACGACTCTAAGTCGCATTCGGGTTTTGTCTTTACCCTCAATGGAGGGGCGGTATGTTGGAAGAGTTCCAAACAGGATACCGTTGCAGACTCAACGATGGAGGCTGAATACATCGCTGCCAACGATGCTGCCAAAGAGGCTGTCTGGATCAAGAAGTTCATTAGTGAACTTGGTGTGGTTCCATCCATTGTGCATCCAATACCTCTGTATTGCGATAACAATGGAGCTGTGGCTTTGGCCAAGGAACCCAGGTCCCATCAGAAGTCCAGACATATTCTGAGGCGGTATCACCTGATCAGAGAGATAGTTGATCGCCGGGAGATCGAGGTCAGGAGAGTAGATACGAAGGACAACACTGCGGATCCATTCACGAAGGCTATTCCCCAGATACAGTTTGAGAGATTATTCGGGATGCTAGGTATGAGATACTACAGCAGCTGGCCTTAGTGCAAGTGGGAGATTGTTAGTTATGTATATGCCCTAGAGGCCATTGTTGTACATATGATGTATATTATAATGGATGCTTGGTTATATATAGAGATGACTTTCTTGCTCGTCATGATAGTATGCTATTTGGTTTCACTTTATCTTAACATGTTGACTTGTATTGGTTTACTGTTTTACTCTCACATGTTGATAAAGCCCTTAGGACTTGTACTCGACTACTGGGACTATGATGAGATCATACTAGTGGGGCCGCGGTAGTCGATGAGTACATCCTATAACTGTTCCTAGTCGAGGGTATATCGAGACAGGGCATCGATACACCAGAGTAGACTAGCGTATACGCATCTTGACCCATATGATGGGTGATGGATGATCCCATATCCATCGGTGTTAGACATCAGAGATGGTGTACGGGTGCTCAGTAGAGACTGGGTACACTGAACGGACTCGCCGAGAACTCCCAGATGGTGATATACCACACGTCAGATGGCAGTTCTCCGGTGACACAGGTACAGGGTAGTCTGAAGACCCGAGATCGTCATAGAGTCTTGTGTGATTCCCACTGTGCTTTGATTTCCACCTTACCACGTCCAAGAGGGCGTGCAAAACGGTGGCTTTTGGGTACAGTCCCGAATCACATGGAGGCAATGAGCGATAGGAGGGGATTCGTCTCTCCCGGTATAGGGAGTTGATGTTGTGCTGTGTTCGATAGGCTATAACTGGAAGTCCCTGGCCAGGGCTGATATAGAGATTTACTGGTAAGTGTTACTAGTAGTTTCTCGACCTGTTATGAGATATACATCGACACGACTTATCGGTTACTGGGGTCTGACGTATACCACCCCTAGACTTGATATGCGACATATCAGACGAACAGACCGGACTGTACGGGAGTGTTACTGATCGGATTCACAGGAGAACGCACAGGCTAGCTTGTTGATCTTCTGATCGCTCAATACCTGGGTGGCTGTTACGTTTAGCTGACCGCTTGCAGCTTGTGGGTGTTTGATATGATCATCACCTGCTACCGGCGTATTGACGATTCTTTAGAATCCTACACAGAGGTTTCTTGGCTCAGGCGAAACAGAGTAGTGGCACATATGTGATATGCGCAGGAACGAGAATAATGCGATATGTGATACAGTATTATATTCTCAGGATATTTAGATATGAACCGGGTCATCGGATTAAGTGTTGATTCGATGAATCGGTACATGATATATTAGCCGGTTATATTCGATATAGCCGGATCGTCGGATCAAGTGTTGATTCGATGATTTAATATATAATAATATATATGATATATTATTATATTAACTAATATTGGCTTGCTTTATTATTTCATTTTCTCAGTGGATGATACATTGATATATATGCGATATATGTTAATTGTATTATTTTCTTTTGTTGCAAATATATAATATATATGTGATATATATTATTGTGACATGATATGATTAATTGTTAAACATGTTTAAGGATGATTAATTGAGGTTAGGGTTTGATTAGGGTTAGTAGCTTCAAGTTCCTTCTAGAAGCTTTTTCTTTTGTCATTCTTAAGATCTTTATGGATGACACATTCTTTAAACTCAACCAAACCCTAACCCTAGTTGTTTCTCTACTTGTTCTCATCCAATCATCCTTGACCATGGTTAATAATTCAATCATATGTTTATATTTCTATTCATCACAAAAGGAAAAGATTATTCATTATCTTTTTGATTATCCATTATCTTCTTCTTCTCTCTTAAAGAAGCTCTCTTGAAAATCCTTAAGTGATGATAAAATATGAGAAAATGATATAAAAAGAAAGCAAAATCACTACTCTCTCATCCTCATCTCATCTAGCCCTTGGGATTAGGGTGTTCTTCTCTTTTGAGTGAGAAAGCTTGAGTCGAAGCAACTTCAAGGTAGATCATCGGAGATTTGGATTACGACGAGCTAGAATGGATCGTTCGAGTCGTGGAGCCTCTCATGAGTCCGGGAGATCGTGGATCGCGGCAAAGGGACTTCTACTCGGAGCTTGTGAAGTGAAGGAGCGGACTACAAAGGTTGTAATCCCTCACACTAAGATAAAAGTTATCTTAATGCATGTTAAACCCTAATAATCTAGCTAAGATCCCGGCTTTGGGTTGTTCGGCACGTCTAAAATTTAATCCGGGCATGTTTGATGCCTTTTGAACCTTCACAAGAGTGCCTAGGAACCCTACAGATAAATCCAATCCCAATACATACACTAGGATCTGGCTTAAACCAAAGCCCGCTAGTGTCTACTGTCCGGAGACTGTACGTGCACAAGTGCACGGATGTGACCTAACCCTGTCGCAAAACCATGCGACCTGCCGCAAAACCATGCGACCTCTACTCTTTTGCCTAAAGGCGAATAGCTTTCTGTGTGGGACTCTAAAGACTCGACACTACGCTGGCAGTGGGTTTAACCACAGACCGCAAGCGGCACTAGCTGTGCGTAACGGTCCCCAGGTAGATGCCGACAAGAAGACTGACGAGGCGAAACCCATCTGAACTCCTACTGTGCCTGAATGTGACATTCTCCGTACAGTCCGGTCTGTTCGTCTGATACATCGCATGGCGGGCCTATGGGGCGGTAAACGTCAGTCCCCCAATAGCGGTACAAGTCGTGTCGGAGTGAAGCCCAAAACACCCTGAGATAACACTGGAAGCCTACCGGTATATCTCGTTTGCCCTGGCCAGGGACTACTCGTGTAATGGCTCTCCTAGACACAGCGCGATGTCAACCCCCAATACCGGGAGAGACGAATCCTGTCTAACCGTCAGTGCCTCCAAGTGCTTCGGGACTGCACCCAACTACCACCTGTTTGCACGACTCCTTTGAGCCGTGGTAGGGTAGTAATCAAAGTACAGTGGGAACACACTCGAGGCGAAGTGACAGTGTCAAGTCAGCGGACTAAGCTGTACTCATGTCACCTGGGAACTGATAACTGACGATAGGCATAATACCAACTAGTCAGTTCCCGACGAGTCCTGTCCAGTGTACTCGTAACCCAACGAGCACCCGCATACTATCTCAAGTACGACGTACCGACGGCTGTGGGAAAGACCGTCTCCTACACTGGGATGAGAAGCGCATGCGCTAGTCTACTCCGGAGTATCGATGCCCTGTCTCGATAGTCCTGCGACCAGGGACCTGCATAAGGATGTGCTTATAGATTACTCAGCCCCACTAGTGTGACTGCCATCACAACGCTGGTAATCAAGCAAAGATCCTAAGGGCTCCACTAATGTGTATAGGCGATATACTAAAATAAACACATGTACACATTGAAGCAGAAACAAACCAAGTAGCATACTACTATTTTGAGCAAGATTGTATATACAAGGTGAATATCCTAAGCTTCCATTAAGTAATATACAAACTAGTATGATACAGTAATGGCCTCTAGGGCATATACACTAACAATCTCCCACTTGCACTAAGGCCATGTACTGGCGTATCGAAGACCTATCATCTCGATTAGCCGCTCGAACTGAGTCTGGGGAAAGGCCTTGGTGAATGGATCTGCAGTGTTATCTTCTGAAGCGACTCTCCGAACCTCGATCTCCGGGCAATCCACGATCTCCCTGATCAGGTGATACCGCCTCAAGATGTGTCTGGATCTCTGATGGGACCTGGGTTCCTTCGCTAAAGCTATAGCCCCGTTGTTGTCGCAATACAGAGGTATTGGATCAACAATGGAAGGAACCACCTGAAGTTCTTTCAAGAACTTCCTTATCCAGACAGCTTCTTTTGCGGCATCAGATGCAGCGATGTATTCCGCTTCCATCGTCGAGTCTGCAACGGTTTCCTGTTTGGAACTCTTCCAACACACCGTCCCTCCATTGAGGGTAAAGACAAAGCCCGACATGGACTTGGAATCATCTTTGTCACTCTGGAAGCTGGAGTCAGCAAAGGCCTCGATCTTGTCACGACCCGAGTATTTCGACTCGTGACCGGCACTTAACCACGCTACGTCTACAGGCGTAACGCGACTAAGTAAGCCGAACCCAGAACTCAAAACCATTTAAAAATAGTGAGTGTTGAAAACTTTTAGTTAAAGCTTTTAGAAAACCTAAAATAATTCAATAAGTTCCTTTTTAAATTTACTTAATCATTTGAATAATTTTGGCAGCATTTCCTTTGTAAAAGTAGCCCCGAGACCGGGTACAAAACAGGATATAAGTGAAATGAAATGTAATGAAATGAAACATCCCTAACGGGAGCAATAACGCCCAACGGCGGAAACCAACAACACAAGAGTAATATACGACGCCGTAGCGAAGAATAAGAAACAAGTAGATATCACAGAATAGAAATTGCATATAAAAACAGCCGGCTCCTACGAGCTCGACACCAGAATACAAAATATACATCATCGTCCTCACACAGTATCTAAGTCCAGTACATAAATGGTAGATGGAGAGTACTAGATACAAAAGGGATACAATAAAGTACTCAGAATACCACAACCCACCTAAATGCAAAACAGCTCTCACCGCAACTGTGGTGGTATCTGTAGCCAAAAGATGCAAAGACAGCCTGCCGCGACTATGCTGAGGGCAACCTGCAAATACTGTGGCACAACGGGGGTGAGTTGCCAACTCGTGAATAGAGATAACATATAAAGGTGATCGCGAGCATGCACATATAGCGTGGCTCTACTAATGCCAGCAGATGATATCAATGCATGCCAAACAGTGGATGCAACAGTAATACAAGTGCTCTATCAGGTAAATACTACAGGATGAGATACATAGCAATCAATACTGAGCATGGGATAAATAACATCTACATGGAATATGTCAACATGGAAAACAATAGGCGGTGCCTCAAGCTGCACCCAAATCCCAAATATACTCAGGCGCCGGCACACCCATCGGCCCTCAAATCCTGTAAACCTCTGAGAAATTACGAGTGCCCAACATCGGCACCCAAAACATCATCAAATACTCGTGTCCAACATCGACACGCAAATCCTCATATATTGGGCTCCGTCATTCCGGATCAGCCCACGGGGTCCGTCTGCGGTGTCGGCCCTCGGCCCCGGCAGTATGGGTCATCCCGCATCCATCTCTCGACTCTGGCCAGTATCCTCCGGACAACTGCCAGGTCCAACCAATCACCGGTAGGTACTCGCCCACCTTCAGGCTCAATCGGCAAAACCCATCGATCATCTCGCCGAGGGGAACCATACCGGGCCCACCACGAACCCGCAAACGGAACATCCACTCCTCGAATCGGGTTTCAAGCACACGTCTCATCACCGAGAAAACGCGTGGTGGACTCACCAAAATATCATATCACGAGGTACCGGGTTTTCAAAATAATGCATCTCTTCTTAAATATTTCCACGGTCCTCAAAACCAGAAATCACATGAAAATCCATCACCAATAAGTCAATCCAATGCGAGGTACAATGTAAATCAATCCATGGTATGGGTATAAGGGGAAAACCGCTTTTAAAATAGTTCTCGTTCTTAAAGATGTCATGCGGCTCCCAATTTCTAGAAAATCATAACCAATCATATGTAAGATGAATTACAACAATATAATCATGGCAGCTCTACAGTGAGTGTGGCATGGCAATTACTAACGGTGTGTGTGTAGCATGCAGAATCGTGCCCGTGCAACATAAGCCGTTAGTAATAGTGCAGTGTTCTATCAGTTCTAAGCATATATATATATATATATATATATATATATGGCAGGGAATGCAATATGCGATGACAATCCATTGTATGGTATATGCAATATATAACAATAAGGTCCTATCAGCCCTGACGCATAACGCCATGCGGGCGATATCCCCGTAGATGTGAAATCTACTCACCGAAGTCTCGCGCTAAGTGTAGCCGACGACTTGCTTGCCCTTCTTCGCAGCGTCCGTCTCACTGGCCTGCGAACCTAGAATCACATAACATATATCATACATAAGCTCAATTTCACAGAAACGTGACATTACAGTCCCACTAAAAACCCCTGTCGCAAACCAATCACGCGTGTGCGCGATATGCTAAAACGTGTGATCACGCGCCTGAAACTACCCCGACGCGTCACGATACGCAGAAACCCCAAACTTACTCACGTATCACGCGTGTCGCGAAGGTTTAGAAAAATGGCAAAACAGGTATTTGGTCCCAGATTTCTATACAGAACTTAACTTACAAATATATATATACCACAACACTACACACATTAGCAGACACCTATAGGACCAAACCCCAACCCAAACCCTACCCATCTGGCCGCAAATTGCGGCCAGAATGAAGAAATTGGTGGCCACAAGAAGGAATTTGGGGGTCGGGTTAAATCTAGGGTATCAGCACCTATCCACTATACTGCAGTCTTCTCAAATTCAATCTGAACTCAACGGGTCAAGAGCAGTTTCCAGAAAGTTCAAATTTGCACAAATACGACGAATACGTCAAATAGGGATCTGGTGGTTTATCAGTGAAATCGGGGTTAAAGCTAGGTTAATATGGTCTCAACAACCTACTAACAATCTACTGAAACCAATTCTCACCATACTAGCACAAGGTTCCCACTAAACACCTCATATCGCACTAAAACGCAACAAAAACCACCAACCGATGCAAAAATACTCTAACCAAGCAACTAGGGAATAAGTTTAGGAAATATACCTCATACTTAACCCTAGGGAGCTGAAGGAAGATGAAGAGGTGAAGGGGTGAAGCTGCAGTTGCTGCTGTTGAATTGCTTGCTGTTGCTGCTGCTGAATACCTGCTGCTGCTGCTGCTGTGCTTCAGTTGCTGCTGTTGCTGTGCTTCTGGCTTCAGCTGATGGAGTGTGAAGAGGTAAGTGTGTGTGTGTGTGTGTGAGAGAGAGAGAGAGTTTTGAGAGAAAAACAAAAGAGTTGAGAAGGAAACAATCATCACCCAAAAGTCACCCCTCCTCTCTCTCTCTCTTCATTAAATGCAAGCATGGCTTGAGCCATGATGCACCCTCCCTCTCTCTCACAAGTCAACACCCATAACAATTCAAATTAAAGTAACTTTTAATTAACTAATTAGACCCACTTAAAAACCCATAAGACTTAATCCTTAAGATTAACCCACCATGGCTACTAATCATGGTAAGAACTCATTTTAAAAACCCTAGTTTACATGCACATGTGTGTGCAAGCCTAGGAAAATTTTGGAAAAATATTTATTAAATTAGGAAAAATATTTGAAACACAATTTGGTAAACTTTTTATTAAAACCCATTATTTAAATATAATTATTCACTAAACAAATCCTAAGGTGTTACAATCTCTCCCCCTTAAAGAAATTCGTCCCCGAGTTTCAAAAATCTAACTACACGTACCTTTGAAAAGATGGGGATACGTCTTCATCATCTCGCTTTCGGTCTCCCAAGTGACCTCCTCACGGTTCTGACCACGCCAAAGTACCTTAACTGATGAGATGTCCTTCGATATCAATTTCTGCACTTGTCGATCCAAGATCATCACCGGCTGCTCTGCATAGGAAAGGTCGCGCTCCAGCTGGATCGTCGGGTGCTGAATCGCGTGCGAAGGATCATGAAGATATCTGCGGAGCATCGAGACATGAAATACGGGGTGCACATCTGGAAAGATGGGCGGAAGGGCTAAACGGTAGGCTACTGCACTAACACGCTCGAGGATCTCGAAGGGGCCTACATACCTGGGACTGAGCTTCCCCTTCTTCCCAAACCTCATCACACCTTTCATCGGGGAGACTCTCAAGAAAACATGATCACCAACAGAAAACTCAAGTCTACGTCGCCGACGGTCTGCATAAGATCTCTGCCTACTCTGGGCTGCTCTCATCCTATCGCGAATCAACTGGATCTTCGCGGTCGTCTCCTCAACGATCTGTGGCCCTAAGATACCGCTCTCATTGAGCTCTGTCTAACAAGTGGACGACCTGCATCTCCTCCCATAGAGAGCCTCAAATGGTGCCATATGAATGGTCTCCTGGTAGCTGTTATTGTAGGAGAACTCTACTAAGGGCAAATGATGATCCCAGCTACCTCCGAAATCTAATACACACGCTCTGAGCATGTCCTCGAGAGTCTGAATCGTTCGCTCTAACTGTCCGTCGGTCTGCGGATGAAATGCTGTACTGAAACTCAAGCGAGTGCCCAAAGCCTCCTGGAGCCGCTGCCATAAACGGCTGGTAAACTGGGTGCCTCTGTCGGACACAATACATGTCGGGACCCCGTGTAGTCGCACAATCTCGTCGATGTAGATCTGGGCATACTGAGTAAATCCGAAAGTCGTCTTCACTGGTAGGAAGTGAGCCGCCTTCGTCAAACGATCCACGATCACCCAGATAGAGTCATACCCCCAACTAGTCCTGGGTAGACCCACCACGAAATCCATCGAAATCTGTTCCCATTTCCACTCCGGAATGGGTAACGGCTGTAGCTCTCCCGCGGGCCTCTGGTGCTCAGCCTTGACTTGCTGACAAGTCAGGCATCTCGACACGAAATCAGCAATGTCCCTCTTCATTCCGTCCCACCAGTAAACACCTCTCATATCATGATACATCTTGGTCGAACCGGGATGGACGCTGTACACCGATCGATGTGCCTCCTCGAGAATCTCGCGTCGTAGTCCCTCAGCATCTGGTACGCACAGTCTAACTCCAAATCGTAGTACCCCCTGATCATCTATCATGAACTCGGAAAATCTGCCCTGTCCAATCTGTGCCATGATCTCTGAACATCGGTCATCACTGAGCTGTGCCTCACGTATACGATCGATCAACTGTGGGTGTGCACGGACATGCTCTATCTGTCCTCCAATCGGCGTGAACAAGAACTGTACTCGGCTGTCGCATAATATCTGCCAATCTGCCGACGACTGTCCCCGTACCGCGCTCAAATACGATAGACCACCCCCAGGCCTCCTGCTCAAAGCATCCGCCACTACATTCGCCTTGCCCGGGTGGTACAAGATCTCGCAGTCATAATCCTTCACTAACTCCATCCATTGGCGCTGTCGAAGGTTCAGGTCCCGCTGCTGGAATATATATTTTAGACTCTTGTGATCCGTGAATATCTGGCACGACTCGCCGTATAGGTAATGTCGCCAGATTTTAAGTGCAAAGACCACTGCAGCCATCTCCAAGTCATGAGTGGGGTAGTTTTGTTCATGTTTCTTCAATTGTCGCGAAGCATACGCGATCACCCTATCATGCTGCATCAGTACGCACCCCAGCCCTACTCGAGAAGCATCACAAAAGACCACAAATCCGCCCGATCCGGAAGGTAAAGATAACACCGGTGCCGTCGTCAGCTAAGTCCGTAGCTGCTGAAAACTGTGCTCGCACTCCTCCGTCCAATCGAAGGGAACTCCCTTCCGGGTCAACCCGGTCAACGGTGTAGCAATACGTGAGAAGTCCTGCACAAAACGCCTGTAGTAACCGGCCAACCCCAAAAAGCTGCGAATCTCCGTCACCGATGTGGGTCTGGGCCAACGCTGAATGGCCTCGATCTTCCTCGGGTCTACACATATACCGTCTCGTGAAATCACGTGTCCCAAGAAGTCTACGCTGTCCAGCCAAAAAGCACACTTGGAGAATTTCGCATAAAGCTGGTGCTCCCTCAAGGTCTGCAATGTAATCCACAGGTGCTGCTCGTGCTCCTCACTACTCCGGGAATACACCAAGATATCGTCAATGAAGACTATGATGAACAGATCCAAATATGGCCGGAAAATACGGTTCATCAAGTCCATGAAGGCTGCTGGCGCATTGGTGAGTCCGAACGACATCACCAAAAACTCATAATGGCCGTAGCGCATACGGAAAGCTGTCCTGGGAATGTCCTCCTGCCGAACCCACATCTGATGATAGCCGGATCGTAAATCGATCCTTGAAAAGTACCCTGCCCCCTGAAGCTGGTCGAACAAATCGTCGATGCGCGGCAAAGGATACCTGTTCCGCACTGTCACCCTGTTCAGCTGCCGGTAGTCGATACACAGACGCAAACTGCCGTCCTTCTTCTTGACGAACAGGACTGGAGCACCCCAAGGAGAAACACTGGGTCGAACAAGTCCCTTATCCAGCAAATCTTGCAACTGACCCTTTAACTCTCGAAGTTCCGCCGGGGCCATCCGATAAGGCGGTATGGAAACAGGCCCCGTGCCAGGAACCAAATCAATACAGAAAGAAATATCGCGCTCGGGCGATAGCCCAGGAAGCTCGTCAGGGAACACATCAGGGAACTCGCTAACAACCGGAACCTGATCCAATAGAACCTGTGTAGCACTAGCATCGCAAACATAGGCGAGAAGTCCCTGACATCCCTTCCTCAAAATCTGTCCAGCGCGAAAAGAAGAAATCACACTGTGAGGGGCGGCACCACGGTCCCCCAACACAACAAAAACCGACTCACCGGGAAAGCAGAATCTAACTGTCTTCTCACGGCAGTCCACAGAAGCATAGCACGTGGCTAACCAATCCATGCCCAGAAGAACGTCGAAGTCCAACATCTCAAGAAGGATCAAGTCGACAGGCAACTCTCTCTCGCCAATACAGACGGTACAGGATCGGAACACGTGCCTAGCTACAAACGACTCTCCCACAGGAGTTGTCACAACAAGCGGCTGATCAAGCAAACCGAACTCTCTACCCAAACTCGGCACAAAGTGCGTGGATACGTACGAGTGCGTGGATCCGGGATCGAACAATACGTGTGCATCAACTGTACAAACAGGAAGGATACCTGAAACCACTGCATTGGACGCCTGCGCGTCCTGATGCGTCAAAGCAAAGACCCGTGCCTGTCCACCACCTGTAACTGACTGCCCTCTGCCTCGGTCATCTCGTCCTCTCTGAGCAACTCCTCCACGGCCACGACCCCGCTGTGTATGAGTCTGGCGCGGAGCAACGGTACGTACAACGGGCAACGCCCTCTGGGGTGGTGAAGGTGGTAAAGTAACATGCGGTGCTGCCGCCTCCCTCCGGTGTGTCTCGGGACAATCCCTAACGAGGTGAAGTAGGCTGCCGCATCTAAAGCAACCCCGCGGAGACTGCTGACTCTCTCGTGGATAGGAACTAAACATCTGGCTCCGTCCCGAATCTCTGCCACTCCCCGTACCTGGGCGATACCTGTCGCGGCGTCTGATTATCTGTCTCCGTGCGGATATACCAGTACGAACTCTCTTCGGCTCTGGGACTGCCGAAGTCTCAGCAAGGTGCTCCTCGACTACTAGGGCTGTGTCTACAGCTGCTGCATAGGTCTCGTAGTGCTGCGCGCTGATCGCGAGGAACAGTGGTGTAAGCAAGCCTCAAACAAATCTCCTGACTCGCAACTCCTCAGTAGCCACCAAATATGGGGCATAGACTGCCAACTCTGTAAACAGCACGTCATACTCTGCCACTGTCATCCATGGCGTCTGGCGCAAAGACTCAAATCTGCGTGCTCGGGCATCCCTAACACTCTGGGAAGGAAACGGGCTAGAAATACTGTCACGAACTCCGTCCAGGTCATAGGAGGAAGACCTGCTGCTCTGCCCTTCTCAACTGAATCACACCACTTCTGCGCAAGACCTTCCAGACGAAAGCTCGCGAACTCAACCCATCTCGTATCTGCGCATCTGAGGGAACGGCATATCCGGGCCATCCTGTCGATGAAAGACTGTGGGTCCTCGGCTGTATCGGTGCCTGTGAAGACCGGAGGCTTCAGCCTCATGAACTCTGATAGTGAAACTGTAATCACCTCTGTGGCTGCAGGGACAACTGGCTGTGCGGTAGGTACCATCACGGTCTTTGGAACAGGTGGAGCTACCTCTGGTCGCTGGGCTCGAAGCGTCTCAACTAGCGATCCTATCATCTGGCGCATCTCCTGCATGCTAGATCCTACCGTCTGGCGCATCTCCTGCATACCAGCCCCTAGCGTGGCGATCTGATCTTTCACGGCAGGAACAGCCTGCTCGGGTACAACGGGTGCACTGCCCGGATCAGTCCTCGTCTCGGACGAGTCAACTCGAATCTCGGCCCTCGCAGCCGCTCTCTGCGCCCTCGTAGTCTTTGGCGGCATAATGGCTGAAAGAAAATTAGGATTCGATAAGAACACGGAAATCGAATCGCAGGAATGTATGCATTCGAGAAGGAATTTAAATCAACAAGTCCTAAGGTCGCGTAGGCGGAGTACCGTGTCGTGAGTATGCCGCGGAACATACCACGCTGCGCTACCCTGCTGCAGCTACCTACTCCATCATACCAGGGTCATCCTACACTCCGAAGGTAAAACCTACGCTCTGATACCAACTTTGTCATGACCCGAGTATTTCGACTCGTGACCGGCACTTAACCACGCTACGTCTACAGGCGTAACGCGACTAAGTAAGCCGAACCCAGAACTCAAAACCATTTAAAAATAGTAAGTGTTGAAAACTTTTAGTTAAAGCTTTTAGAAAACCTTAAATAATTCAATAAGTTCCTTTTTAAATTTACTTAATCATTTGAATAATTTTGGCAGCATTTTCTTTGTAAAAGTAGCCCCGAGACCGGGTACAAAACATGATATAAGTGAAATGAAATGTAATGAAATGAAACATCCCTAACGGGAGCAATAATGTCCAACGACGGAACCAACAACACAAGAGTAATATACGACGCCGTAGCGAAGAATAAGAAATAAGTAGATATCACAGAATATAAACTGCATATAAAAACAGTCGGCTCCTACGAGCTCGACACCAGAATACAAAATATACATCATCGTCCTCACACAGTATCTAAGTCCAGTACATAAATGGTAGATGGAGAGTACTAGATACAAAAGGGATACAATAAAGTACTCAGAATACCACAACCCACCTAAATGCAAAACAGCTCTCACCGCAACTGTGGTGGTATCTGTAGCCAAAAGATGCAAAGACAGCCTGCCGCGACTATGCTGAGGGCAACCTGCAAATACTGTGGCACAACGGGGGTGAGTTGCCAACTCGTGAATAGAGATAACATATAAAGGTGATCGCGAGCATGCACATATAGCATGGCTCTACTAATGCCAGCAGATGATATCAATGCATGCCAAACAGTGGATGCAACAGTAATACAAGTGCTCTATCAGGTAAATACTACAGGATGAGATACATAGCAATCAATACTGAGCATGGGATAAATAACATCTACATGGAATATGTCAACATGGAAAACAATAGGCGGTGCCTCAAGCTGCACCCAAATCCCAAATATACTCAAGCGCCGGCACACCCATCGGCCCTCAAATCCTGTAAACCTCTGAGAAATCACGAGTGCCCAACATCGGCACCCAAAACATCATCAAATACTCGTGTCCAACATCGACACGCAAATCCTTATATATCGGGCTCCGTCAGTCCGGATCAGCCCATGGGGTCCGTCTGCGGTGTCGACCCTCGGCCCCGGCAGTACGGGTCATCCCGCATCCATCTCTCGACTCTGGCCAGTATCCTCCGGACAACTGCCAGGTCCAACCAATCACCGGTAGGTACTCGCCCACCTCCAGGCTCAATCGGCAAAACCCATCGATCATCTCGCCGAGGGGAACCATACCGGGCCCACCACGAACCCGCAAACGGAACATCCACTCCTCGAATCGGGTTTCAAGCACACGTCTCAGCACCGAGAAAACGCGTGGTGGACTCACCAAAATATCATATCACGAGGTACCGGGTTTTCAAAATAATGCATCTTTTCTTAAATATTTCCACGGTCCTCAAAACCAGAAATCACATGAAAATCCATCACCAATAAGTCAATCCAATGCGAGGTACAATGTAAATCAATCCATGGTATGGGTATAAGGGGAAAACCGCTTTTAAAATAGTTCTCGTTCTTAAAGATGTCATGCGGCTCCCAATTTCTAGAAAATCATAACCAATCATATGTAAGATGAACTACAGCAATATAATCATGGCAGCTCTACAGTGAGTGTGGCATGGCAATTACTAACGGTGTGTGTAGCATGCAGAATCGTGCCCGTGCAACATAAGCCGTTAGTAATAGTGCAGTGTTCTATCAGTTCTAAGCATATATATATATATATATATATATATATATATATATGGCAGGGAATGCAATATGCGATGACAATCCATGGTATGGTATATGCAATATATAACAATAAGGTCCTATCAGCCCTGACGCATAACGCCATGCGGGCGATATCCCCGTAGATGTGAAATCTACTCACCGAAGTCTCGCGCTAAGTGTAGCCGACGACTTGCTTGTCCTTCTTCGCAGCGTCCGTCTCACTGGCCTGCGAACCTAGAATCACATAACATATATCATACATAAGCTCAATTTCACAGAAACGCGACATTACAGTCCCACTAGAAACCTATGTCGCAAACCAATCGCGCGTGTGTGCGATACGCTAAAATGTGTGATCACGCGCCTGAAACTACCCCGACGTGTCACGATACGCAGAAACCCCAAACCTACTCACGTATCACGCGTGTCGCGAAGGTTTAGAAAAACGGCAAAACAGGTATTTGGTCCCAGATTTCTATACAGAACTTAACTTACAAATATATATATACCACAACACTACACACATTAGCAGACACCTATAGGACCAAACCCCAACCCAAACCCTACCCATCTGGCCGCAAATTGCGGCCAGAATGAAGAAATTGGCGGCCACAAGAAGGAATTTGGGGGTCGGGTTAAATCTGGGGTATCAGCACCTATCCACTATACTGCAGTCTTCTCAAATTCAATCTGAACTCAACGGGTCAAGAGCAGTTTCCAGAAAGTTCAAATTTGCACAAATACGACGAATACGTCAAATAGGGATCTGGTGGTTTATCAGTGAAATCGGGGTTAAAGCTAGTTTAATATGGTCTCAACAACCCACTAACAACCTACTGAAGCCAATTCTCACCACACTAGCACAAGGTTCCCACTAAACACCTCATATCGCACTAAAACGCAACAAAAACCACCAACCGATGCAAAACTACTCTAACCAAGCAACTAGGGAATAAGTTTAGGAAATATACCTCATACTTAACCCTAGGGAGCTGAAGGAAGATGAAGAGGTGAAGGGGTGAAGCTGCAGTTGCTGCTGCTGAATACCTGCTGCTGTGCTTCAGTTGCTGCTGTTGCTGTGCTTCTGGCTTCAGCTGATGGAGTGTGAAGATGTAAGTGTGTGTGTGTGTGTGAGAGAGAGTTTTGAGAGAAAAACAAAAGAGTTGAGAAGGAAACAATCATCACCCAAAAGTCACCCCTCCTCTCTCTCTCTCTTCATTAAATGCAAGCATGGCTTGAGCCATGATGCACCCTCCCTCTCTCTCACAAGTCAACACCCATAACAATTCAAATTAACGTAACTTTTAATTAACTAATTAGACCCACTTAAAAACCCATAAGACTTAATCCTCAAGATTAACCTACCATGGCTACTAATCATGGTAAGAACTCATTTTAAAAACCCTAGTTTACATGCACATGTGTGTGCAAGCCTAGGAAAATTTTGGAAAAATATTTGAAACACAATTTGGTAAACTTTTTATTAAAACCCATTATTTAAATATAATTATTCACTAAACAAATCCTAAGGTGTTACAGATCTGGAGGTCTTTTTCGCCATACACCAAGAACATCTCCTTAGTCCTTCTCAGGTACTTGAGAATGTTCTTTACCGCTATCCAGTGTTTCTCCCCAGGGTTTGACTGACACCGGCTTACCACACTCAGTGCGTAGGCTACATCCGGTCTGATACACAACATCGCATACATTATAGAGCCTACCGCAGAAGCGTAGGGTATAATAGACATGCGATCCCTCTCCAAATCAGTCTTGGGAGACATCTCTTTAGAGAGGGTGATCCCGTGACAAGCCGGTAGGTTACCGCGCTTGGAATCTTCCATACTGAATCTTTTCAGTATGGTGTCGATGTACATGGACTGTGAAAGTCCTAATATCCTCTTGGATCTATCACGATGGATCCGGATCCCCAGTATGTATGAGGCATCACCCAGGTCTTTCATGGAGAACCTGTGTGACAAGAACCCCTTGACAGATTGTAGCATAGGAATGTCATTTCCTATTAAGAGAATGTCATCCACGTATAAAACGTGGAATACTACAGTTCTCGCTACAAATCTACTATAGATGCATGGTTCATCTGGATTTTTGATAAAGCCAAATTCCTTGACCGTCTCATCAAAACAGATGTTCCAACTCCGCGATGCCTGCTTTAGTCCATAGATGGACTTAAGCAACTTGCACACCTTTCCGCTGCTCCCACTCTGAATGAAACCCTCTGGTTGGTCCATATAGACACACTCCTCTAAATTTCCATTTAGAAAAGCGGTCTTTACGTCCATCTGCCAGATCTCATAATCGTGGAAGGCAGCAATGGCAAGAAGGATCCGAATGGATTTCAGCATAGCTACTGGAGAAAAGGTTTCGTCATAGTCCAAACCAGGTCTTTGACGAAAACCCTTTGCAACCAGTCTAGCTTTATAGGTCTCAACCTGTCCATCTACACCAATCTTCCTTTTGAAGATCCACTTGCATCCTACGGGTTTTACCCCGTCTGGAGCAATGTCCAACGTCCATACTTTGTTGGTGTACATGGACTCCATTTCGGTCCGCATTGCATCCAGCCATTTTACTGAGTCAACGCTCTGAACGGCCTGCTGGAAGCTAGTAGGCTCATCATTATCTATGATGCAATCCTCTCTATCCCCGTCTATGAGAAAACCGTAGTATCTCTCGGGCGGATGAGACTGCCTACTACTCCTGCGGAGCGGCGTAGGAATGTCCTGTTCTTTTGAACCCTCTGGTTCCACTAAGCTTTCAGTAATAGTCTGTGGTTCTGGAATTTCTTCCAGTTCTACTTCGCTCCCACTAATTTCCTTTTCCAAGAACTGGTGTACTAGAAAGTCGGCATTACGAGAAACAAGGACTTTTTGTTCCTTTGCGTGGTAGAAAAGATACCCCCTAGTGTTCTTTGGGTATCCCACAAACTTGCACAGTACTGAGCGTGCCTCGAGCTTGTCCGCATGCTGCTTTTTGACAAAAGCCGGACATCCCCAGATCTTCAGATATTGAAGATAGGGTTTCTTCCCACTCCATATTTCATATGGTGTGGTAGGCACAGTCTTAGTCGGAACTCGGTTCAAAAGGTATGCAGCTGATTCTAGCGCATACCCCCAGAATGATCGCGGTAACTCAGTGTTACTCATCATGGATCGAACCATATCCAATAGGGTTCGGTTCCGTCTCTCCGATACACCGTTATGTTGCGGAGTGTATAGAGGAGTAAGCTGAGAGAGAATTCCGTTCTCTTTTAAATAATCCAGGAACTCGGCACTCAAGTATTCTCCACCTCGATCCGATCTTAGAATCTTAATAGTTTTGCCGGTTTGTTTTTCTACTTCATTCTTATATTCCTGGAACTTTCCAAAGGCTTCGGACTTATGTTTCATTAAGAAGACATAACCGTACCTTGAAAAGTCATCCGTAAAAGTAATGAAGTAAGAATAACCGCTTCGCGCATGTGTAGACATTGGACCGCACACGTCGCTGTGTACGAGTCCCAAGAGCTCGCTCGCTCTTACTCCGTGTCCAGTGAACGGAGTCTTTGTCATCTTTCCTTTGAGACAGGATTGACAAGTGGCATACGACTGATATTCGAAAGGATTCAAATATCCTTCTGTATGTAACTTCGTCAACCTACTCTCATTGATGTGACCCAGTCTACAATGCCATAAGAAAGTCTGATTTATTTCCGGAGACTTTCTTTTGTGTGTATTCTGGACATTGAAAATCTGTGGTTGGTTTAATACGTATATACCATTGCTCAATGTACCTGACCCAATCAAAACTTGATTAAGGTGAATGTTTACAAAATTACTTACAAACGCAAATTCATAACCTTCTTTAGAAACTAAAGATACAGAAATGATATTACAAGTTGCGTTGGGTACAAAAAAGCAATTACGCAAAACCAAAACATGTCCATCTGACATTCCCAGGTGATAGTCCCCCACGACTTTAGCATCCATGCTAGCTCCGTTCGCAACTCTGAGGGTCATGTCACCTGCCTTCAAAACACTACGGTTTCTCAACGCCTGCAAAGAATTACAGATATGAGATCCTGATCCGGTATCCAATACCCAGGAAGTAGAGTTTATTGAAAGACAGTTTTCAATAACATATACACCTGAAGCTGAAGCTGCAACCTGCTTCAATTCCTGTGTTCTGGCCTTCCAGGCCCTGCAATCATTCTTCCAGTGTCCTTACTTATGACAATAGAAGCATTCTTCCTTATCCACAAGCTTCCCCGCTTTCTTTGTTGCTTTAGCTTTTCCCTTCGTATCCACTTTACCAACACCGTCTCTTGGTTTGGCGGGGGCTTTCTTCTTCTTTCCCTTGGCTTTCGCCTTGGACCTAGAAGAAGATGATCCTCCTATAAACAAAGTGGATGTTTCCCTACCTATCTGTAGGGTGCCCTCTGCGCTCCTCAGCATGTTGAGGAGCTCTGAAAGTTCAACTTCTTTTTCTTGTAAGTTGAAGTTCAGTATAAACTGGGCGTAAGTGGAAGGAAGGGACTGGAGAACTAAGTTCGTATAGAGCTCACTCTCCAATGTGGTCCCTAGGTCCGCGAGCTCCTCAATGTAGCCGATCATCTTAAGCACGTGTTCTGCTACTGATGATCCGACGGCCATCCTTGCCGAAAATAACTTTTTCGACGCTTCGTATCTTGCGATACGAGATTGCTCTCCATACAGTTCTTTTGTATGAAGAAATATGGATTCCAAGTCCATATTCTCGTGCCTCCTCTGATGTTCATTGTCCATAGAGGCAAGTACGAGGCACTTGGCCTTCGCGCTATCAATCTCCCAAGTCTTACGGATTTCCTTATCCGCGACGCTGGAAGTGGGACCAGGGACAGGGGGCGCTTTGGTGGTAAGAAGATACCCCAGCTTGTCGTAAGTGATTGCCATTTTGACATTCCTGAGCCAATCTTTGTAGTTTGGCCCTGTCAGTATGTTTTTATCTAGAAGTAACTTAAGTCCAGTCATTTCGATTGGTCGCTGCAATTAGGAGAGAGAAGAAGAAACACTTAGCATGATGCTCTTGCAAGTTTAAAGTGGTTTTTAGTTTGTCTAAACAGGATGGCTCCCACTGTTTCTCGAATCCCTCCTTAAAACCAAAAAGGAAGAATTAGTCAGGATCAATCTCACCGTACAATACTTGCTTAACCGTTCGGCCAGGCTGGTGTCGGTACTTCGAGGGAGGTTTTTCAACACTTTCGCGAAGTTTCTTAATTTAAGAACCTCTTTTCCCTGGGGGCGTAGCCCCGCTAACACCTTTCTAGACACCTACTAGGTTTATAGCATTGATCGTTAAGTGAGAAATTTCCCGAGGAGTAGCATATACTCACAGTAGGATCGGGATCCAAATATCATCGCGTGAAGAAACTGAAGGAATCCTACCAGAATCATCACACTCCAAATGGTATGCAACACTAGCAAGTTTCAGTTCTTTTGAAACTCCCGATGTGGATTTTTTCCCCATGCTCTTATGACCTTGGCGTGAGGTCAAAATGTCATAAGTCACATGTCAAGTTCTTCCCATCATTATCCAGGTTAATTTGAATCCACCCGTACCTACCCTTGACGTAGGCCAAAAATGGTAGTACGACTGTCCCAAACCAACGCATTCTATCTATGCAACAGATAAATATCCGGCAGCTACCAATCACTATGTCTTGGCGTGAGGTCAAAATA
Source organism: Agapanthus africanus (assembly GCA_030015575.1). Taxonomy (NCBI): domain Eukaryota; kingdom Viridiplantae; phylum Streptophyta; class Magnoliopsida; order Asparagales; family Amaryllidaceae; genus Agapanthus; species Agapanthus africanus. The sequence continues at coordinate 582,648,494 of CM057339.1, read as the reverse complement.
CATAGCTTGAATACTACCGAATATTTAACTGAAATGATGGAGGGCTACAAATGGTTTTGGCAAAACCGTGAACGTAGTGAACTTGATATAATCGATGGAACGAGATAGCTTTTAAAAGGAGTGGCTCAAGCTCCGCATTTAAAAGTTAGTTTTGAAAAGAACCAAGTGGTTTTCCGAAAATGTTCCAACGATTTTAACTTGGTTTATTTCTTGCATTAGTTCTTTTAATGCGTGATATTCTTGCGTTAGTTCTTTTAATGCGTCCCATCATTTAAAACCGACCATTGCAGAAAACAACTAAAATATGACGTACGCTTATGCCATTCGCATTCGCCACGGGGCCCCGTCATTACCCGTTAGGTTACTTAACTAACGACAGAGCGGGGGTTGGGCTAGCGCGGCTGTAAAACATAAGCAACGCCTAAATAATATCATATATAGATATATTGCAATGATAAACATTTCAGATCACAGATGAACCCATTGGATATACTAGGAAGCTGCAACTCGTACGAGCCTGTAACGAAAAGCAGATTACACGGTCGCGGCCAAAACCCCACCCAAGACCCCTACGGGTGCGGCAAACTACCCGCCAAGTACCCGAAGCGAAGCAACCTCCCTCATCCCCGTGAGTAGGCCACTCGGCACTTCGGCATACCCGGTAGTTTGTGCACCCCCTTCATGGGTCTATCCTAGGAGCAAAAACAGTAAAAAGAAATTATACAATGACGGCTACAACCCCGACCCGGTTGTGCGGCCATACAAATAATTATTACATCAATTTACAAATTTACATGAATTGAAAGAAAAGAAAACTCTCATCTCACAACCCCCGGCTATTCACCCGCGACAATCTAATGAATTCATATACACATTCCAGCAACATTACAGATCACAGATTTGTATAACCCCCACTAATCGACATATAGCGATTAGCAGACGTTCAATACAAATATCACATCACAGAAAAAACCCGTCAGCTTAAGTCTTTTAGAAGTTCGATAAAAAATACGGATTTATAGGCCCTAAACACAAAATTTTCGTTCTGGAAAATCTGGGCAGAAAATACATATTCCAAAAATCCCAAAACAACCCAAGAAATACACTGCACCAAATTTGGACCCCGACCGAGTTAACTCGGCCGCGGAACCGTGGCGGGAGCGTGCTCCCGCCGCGTTTCCGCGGCGTTTGAATCGTTCGTGGGACCAAATTTGGTGGTTATTCAAACAAAAGCCTGAGCCGATTTTTAAGATGAAAATTATCAACTTTTGAACAGAATAAAAATCGGCAGAAACTAGACATTCTCGGGTTCGTTTTGCGACTTTTCTTTGATCGATCTTCTAGCTACATTGCTAACATGTTAGATAGAGTTTAACTAGGCTCTGATACCACTGTAAGTCCATGCTACCTCTCCCGGTACTTTCGGGCATGCGGAATTTGGTGAAAAACAATTTTCTTAGAGGTGGTACCATGGACTCAAATCCGGATCTTTGTTAAACATCTAACTAACAACCTAACTACGAGTTGCTAACTACTCGGTTAGGGGGTTATACCTTTCTTTTTCTCGAACTCCTTCGTCTTCAATCTTCGATGGTCGTCCGAATCGGCTTCTCCCCGCCGTCTCCTTGCGCCGAAGATAGATCCACCTGAAAGCTTCAACCTTTGGCTCCTTCTTCGAACTTTGAAGAAACTAGTTCACTCGGTTTGCCAAACCTTGTGAACTAGAGTGAGTAGAGAAGAGTTTGTATGGGATTCTATCTATGGTTCTTGGTTCTCAACTCATAAGACAAGTGAACCATAGAGTCAAGAGAGGGAGAGCAAGAGGAGGAGATGAGAGCTCAAGAACAAGAGAGAGAATGAGCAAGAAAGAATGAGAGAAGACTTTTCTCATTTGGTTCTCATAATCTAAAACAATCATAACACCTCATATCAATCAAGTATTATGTGATGGTTTAGGCAACCATAGCCATATCATTTCATGCACTCATTTTGCACAAAAGAGCAAGCAAGCAAAAGTCTTTGCCATGAAAAGATAGCTATAGTTATCATGATGGTCAACTAGTCAAGCCTAGTCAACCGGTCAACAAAGTCAACAAGTCAACAAAAGTCAACAAGTCAACAAAGTCAACAACTCAACAACCATGTCACCATAATACTTAATTAATATAATTGTTAATCACATATCATATTCTCATTAGGGTTGAGCAAAAAGTCAATAGTCAACTGTCAACGGTCAACAACCTTAATGAGAATCCTCCGCCTCTGTCTCTCCGTCAACTGTGCATACACACCCGCATCCGCGTTCCGAGGAACACGAATACAAACTGGATAAATCCAATCCCAATACATACACTAGGATCTGGCTTAAACCAAAGCCCGCTAGTGTCTATTGTCCGGACACTGTACGTGCACAAGTGCACGGATGTGACCGAACCCTGTCGCAAAACCATGCGACCTCTACTCTTTTGCCTAAAGGCGAATAGCTTTCTGTGTGGGACTCTAAAGACTCGACACTATGCTGGCAGTGGGTTTAACCACAGACCGCAAGCGGCACTAGCTGTGCGTAACGGTCCCCAGGTAGATGCCGACAAGAAGACTGACGAGGCGAAACCCATCTGAACTCCTACTGAGCCTGAATGTGACATTCTCCGTACAGTCCGGTCTGTTCGTCTGATACATCGCATGGCGGGCCTAGGGGGCGGTAAACGTCAGTCCCCTAATAGCGGTACAAGTCGTGTCGGAGTGAAGCCCAAAACACCCTGAGATAACACTGGAAGCCTACCGGTATATCTCGTTTGCCCTGGCCAGGGACTACTCGTGTAATGGCTCTCCTAGACACAACGCGATGTCAACCCCCAATACCGAGAGAGACGAATCCTGTCTAACCGTCACTGCCTCCAAGTGCTTCGGGACTGCACCCAACTACCACCTGTTTGCACAACTCCTTTGAGCCGTGGTAGGGTAGTAATCAAAGTACAGTGGGAACACACTCGAGGCGAAGTGACAGTGTCAAGTCAGCGGACTAAGCTGTACTCATGTCACCTGGGAACTGATAACTGACGATAGGCATAATACCAACTAGTCAGTTCCCGACGAGTCCTGTCCAATGTACTCGTAACCCGACGAGCACCCGCATACTATCTCAAGTACGACGTATCGACGACTGTGGGACAGACCGTCTCCCACACTGGGATGAGAAGCGCATGCGCTAGTCTACTCCGGAGTATCGATGCCCTGTCTCGATAGTCCTGCGACCAGGGACCTGCATAAGGATGTGCTTATAGATTACTCAGCCCCACTAGTGTGACTGCCATCACAACGCTGGTAATCAAGCAAAGATCCTAAGGGCTCCACTAATGTGTATAGGCGATATACTAAAATAAACACATGTACACATTGAAGCAGAAACAAACCAAGTAGCATACTACTATTTTGAGCAAGATTGTATATATGTTCATAACAGAATACTGCATTTTATACCGCCCATTCTTACGCTCGAGTGTTTATAGGTAGGTGCTTTTAATCTGTGTTCGTTACATATTTACAGAATACAGGTTTCCAGTACAAATATTGCAAATCAAGACAAAATCTCCACAGTTACGCCAAATACAGAACATCTGTTGACAGCAGATAAAAGCCGGGTTCCGGTCATCCATATCCGTCCAGTGCCAAGTACCAGTTCCAGAGACAAGACATATGACAGTGGTCATTCGTGTCTCGGACATGCACAGAGCACGAGAGGGGCTGCACAAGAATCAATGGGTGCGCAGAGCTCGAGAGAGATAAAGTCAAAAGTAAATAAAAGAGTGCAATCTTGGACTAAGAATTCTGAAGATATTCTGGAAAGATTATCAGAAAATACATGTACCGGACAAGAGGGGACAGCAGAACAGGGTAGCACACAAAAACTGACATCCCAACTCCCCTATAGGGCGGCGGATCCGCGGCCAATAGGGGGTATTGGCCGCGGATCCGCGGCCAAGTGGGCCCCTCTCACTGTAATTTTTCATGGGTAGTTGGGTCTTTTCACATGGGTCCAGAATGTTGCCCTAGAATTTCTGTTACCTGCCTATAAATACTCCAGAATTGAGCTAAGCCAAGGGTCATTCTTTTGTTCTTCTTTCTTTTTAGGATTTAGTCTTTTTCTTCTTCTTCTTCATTCTTTTTCCATGAAAATTGTAGTGAGAGCTTTTTGAGTGGGAGATCAATGAAGATGAGGGCTTTTTGTATCATTCTCTTGTGTTTCTTCTTCCCCTTGAGATTCTTGCTTTCTCTTGATCATTCAACCTCTTCATTGAGCTTGAATGGTTAAGGGTTAGTTATTGATCTCAAGAGTCGTATTTTCTTATGGAATTTGCGCTTCATTTCACATGCGTTCTCTACCCTTCCCTTGATCTTGCAACCTCTTGATTGAGCTTGCAAGTTTAAGGGTTGGCTATTGATCACATGCTTGTTTTGAGTTCTAGTTTCTTGTTCTTTTTATCGCTTTTTATTACTCGCTTATTATTTTCTTGCTTTACTTTCTTGCAATTTAATTCATGCACTTAATTACTTGTAATCTTTTCTTTTCTTTGTTCTTTTCTTTTTGTTGTCTCTTTTTGGTTCTTTCTTGTGAATGAATGTAATTATCTTTGTTAAGAAGAAATACGGTATTATAAGTTAACGTTTCTTTGCCCATTTCCTTTTCCCGTATTTTCCATTGAACTCCGCCCAAACGATACGCAAGCGCTCCGTTAGGCACCGTACCCTGACAAGGTAACGGTGATTCCTAACCGCGACCGGTTGCGTTCGGTTTGGCCGGAGGCGAAAGCAAGAGACAAGAACGGAAGGACAAGGGTAAATAAGCCGTATTCCACGAATACCGCGCTTAAATCCCCTAATCCACGTTGTTGCCGATTGCTCTAGCTTCAATTGGTCAAGATTCGGCTCAAAGGTTTTGAGTACAGATTTCTTTAGCTTATAATCTCGTATCTTTTTCTTAACAACTTTATACTTGCAAATATTACACATAGGATAGTTTCGAACAAACTCATACACAAATTCTTTATTGACTCGTCTAAGACAAGAACGGAAATACAACCATCTCCCTGTGGATCGACCCGTGCTCAACCGGCTAGCTGCATAGTGATACCGTCTTGATCGCGGTTATACTTTAGAACTTTGAACATCCGACACGCCAAAACCGTGCGATCAAATGGCGCCGTTGCCGGGGAGACGGTAACGTATTTCTTTTCTTGTTATTCGGGTTAATATTCTTTTTGTATATATAAAAAAAAATATAAAAAAATAAAAATAAAAATCTTTTTGTTTTTTTTTTGATCATTTTTGTGGGCAAGTGTGCAGATTTTTGCGTATTTGCAAACTACGATTGTGGGGAGCAAAGTGTGCATTCAAGGCAAAGGTGATTACGAAGTACAGTGCCAAAGATCCGGGTAGTTTGACCCGCGCAAGCGAACCTTTCAAGCTTACCGGATTTGATTCAACGGGGGTTTCCTAACCCAAAACTTAACGGTACGTACTTTACTAACACCTTCTTCTCAAATCCGACGCATCCAATATACTATTCTTTGCAGGATTCTTTGCAAGTTCGCTAGCAAACGCTAAAAATTGACTAACCCGTATTTGTTGCAGTGCCGCGCTTAAACTAAAAAAACAATTGTTTGATTCTTTATAGAATTTTTGAATTGCGCATTGCATACATTAATACGGACTTAAGGGCAAGCGAACCACACAACATACGGTAAAGGATTTCATCACCTTTTCCGTGGCCCACAAATCACGAACTTGAGCATAACGTTTACCCGCACAAATTTTAAAAGAAACTAGACTTTAAGCCTTAAGGACTTCGCGCTCACTAGGAGAAGTTAACTGTGTTTAGAACCTTGCTTAACGGTATATTGTTTACGGGGTGTCTAGGAAAGTGTTAACGGCGAAACCGCCAAAAGAGAAAGGGTTATTTAATTAAGGAACTTCGCGAAAGCGTTGGAAAACCTTCCCTTATTTCTGCACTTACCTGGCCTCGTGATCAGTGTATCGTGAGCCTGTTTCTCGACACAGTTTTACTTCGACAATCAAGTTCTGGAGCAGGTCTAGTTGACCTAGGTTAACCCTAGAATGATTAGGTGTGTGGTATTTTTTGTGTCGTGATTGTTTTTTGTCCATATTCTTTTTTGTTTATACTTCATTCTTTTGTTAATATTTAAAAAAAAAAATTAAAAAAAAAATATCACATTTTTTCCCCTCCTTTTCTCTACCTTTTTCTCTCTCTCTTCATATCATGGGTACTCCACCTCGTAAAACTCTTGCCGAACTTTGGTATCCACAACCAGACATTACTTCCTACGGTTCTTGTTTTGGTCGAACTTCGAACGATCCATCCATGCCAAAAATTTCTTTGAAAGATCGGATAGACGCGTCTAGGACGAACAACTGGACCCCGCAATCCACTTCGTATCAACCGTTTCAAACATTCACACCTTCTTGCGTTAATACCCCTTTTGAAAATCCAGTTGTAACCCCGAGACCTATGTCTATTGCTGAACGTATTGAACAATCTCGTAGCCGATCTTTCACTCCTTTCACCACTACAAATTCTTGGGATCAACAATTCCATTCACCTTCTTATCCCAATGTTGATCCCACTCCTGTCCAGCCATTCAATTCCTACCAGTCCTACCCAACTTTTACACCTTCCCTAGACATTGCTTCTACACAGCCTTTTGGGAGTTTTCAGTATCCAAACAACTTTGAATCTTTTACTGAAACCCCTTCACAACCTATGTCTAGTCTTGAGCGAACTTTGGAAGACTTTAGGATAGCGTCAAGCCAACAGATGATGGATTTGAATGCGTCCATGGCCGCTATCATACAACCTACTGTCACGACCCGAAAGAGCACATGACTGGCACTTGAACCATATGAAGCCTATAGGACTCCATCTGATCCAAGTAAGCCAAAAGCCCAGAAATCTAAAACCATTTTGAAGAATAAATAAAGAAAACTGGTTTAAAGAAGTGAAGAAATACAAGTTTGAAATCAAGGTTTTTAAATAACTAAGCCGAATGTGCATTTTAAAAACGGTACAGTCTTTTCTAGAAATTTCGGCAGAGTTTCCTTTGTAAAACTGGCCCCGAATGGGGTAAAACGATAATAACAAGATATAACATGATAAAGGCATCCCCAAGCGGGAGCTAGCTCTTCGTCAATCGACGGTCACAACCAAGCAATGATATAATAATATACAACGCCAAGTGGCGAGGATCAAATCCAAAGAAAGCTCAAAAGCAACAAGAAACCGCAATACTACAAAGCGCGACTCTAAGGTCGAAATATACAACACTGATATCTAGGTCTGAAAGAATATACAAGTTTTGGTTGATGGACAATTTCTAGATACAATGAATAAATTAAATACAAAGGTGACTCCTGATACGAAGGAATCCACCTACCAAAGCAAATCACCCGCAAGAAGGAAATGTGCCAGAAATGCCGCAATAGAACCTGTACGGCATAACCTGCAAGAGCTGTGGCACAACGGGGGTGAGTTGCCAACTCGTGAATAGAAACATCTACAAGGATAAATCGAATGCAAGACATAATCCTAAGTCAACGATCAGTAAAATATCCACAAGAGTACATCTGAGTGTAATAAGGTGGCAAGGTAACATCTAATCATGTATATAGTGCCAGGTACTCAGGTAACAACATGTCATCAGTGTAAGGTATGTCTGCATGAAGTATCAATGAAGAAATATCAATAATATCAATACACATATATTAGCGTCCCATACCACTAATATTGGTGTAAGATAAGTGTAAATCCAGTCTGTATATGAACCAAGTCTGTATATATGTGGAACCCGTCCACCTGTCACCCACTGACAGTAAGCATCATGTATGCAATGTGAGGATATAACCAAAATCATGGAAAACTCATCATGAAACCCGTGCCAAACACCGACACGTAAATCCTCATCCGTATGGGGCTCCGTCTGCGGATATCGGCCCTCGGCCCCGGCAGTATGAGTCAACCCATGTCCATCTCTGGGCTCCGTCTGCGGATATCGGCCCGTCGGCCCCGGCAGTATGCCCATCTCTCGGCTCCAGGCGGTATCCCACGGATATCCGCCGAGCTCAGGTAAAATCACCGGTAGGTACTCGCCCGCCTCCAGGCTCAATCGGCATAACCCATCGATCATCTCGCCGAGGGGAACCATACCGGGCCCACCACGAACCCGCAAACGGTACATCACCTCCTCGAATCGGGTTTCAAGCACACGTCTCAGCACCGAGAAAACGCGTGGTGGACGCACCGAAATATCATATCACGAGGTACCGGGTTTTCATAAAGTGCCTCTTTTCTTAAATAACCCCACGGTCCTCAAAAACCAGAAATCACATGAAAATCCAACATCCAGCAGTAAATCCAATGCGATGTACTATGCAATCAATCCATAATATATGCGACATGTAAAGAGAGTAATCATATCGGAAATCATGCAACATGGAATAGGAATGCGCATATGTCAAAGGAAGCATCATATCACGAATGTAATAGTACTACCGTGTAGTGACATGGCAATTATCGATGATGAAGTGTGTGAGCCGGCAAATAGTGTACGTGAAACATACGCATCATCGATAATGGTGCTGGTGTCCTAACAGCATGATAATAACATGGTAATGAACATATGCCAGCAATGCGAATAGTATGAATATGCGGAAATCTAGTAATCAACAGCACAGTGAAGTATCTACTATGCAACTACATCTAAGTATCCTGTCAATCAGGAGGGGTAGGTGTGGAAACCACCTAAAACTGAGTCTAAGTATATATGTAGATATATAGTCGGTGATCCCGCCTCAATGTCATATCGTAAGATATCCTCTAGCTATGAGTGCGGATCTATCATCAATATCAGCTCGTACGGTAATCATCGTACGGCATTCCCAAAAGCTGGGTAGAGGTCAACATCTCACTGTCTCATCACATAACAATTATCACCATCATCAGATCATATAGTCTGGAGTACTACTCTATGTCTAGTACAAACGGTAACATCGGTAAAGTATGCATGCGGGGGTAAACACACATCCCAAGCCCGCAAGAATCACAAGTCATACCCCACATATGAATCGTATCAAATCACCGATCCCAGGGCACCAAGCCCACAATATCGACTCATCTCCAAAGTCGTCACATATCATCAATCACAGTGTAAGTACATGTGAAAAGCAAGGGTATATGTATAGGGTAATTCTATCCTAGGGTTCGCGACTATGAACTACACTAGTCACTTCTAACCCTACATATCCAAAATACACCTAATATCACAATACCATATAATAAGCTATCTACGGACTGCGGGGGTGCTATACGCCATCCACCCGACTTTCCCCCGTAGATATAATCTACTCACCTTGCATCATCATTTGCGGACATCACCATGCATTTGCTTGTCGTCCGAAGTCTTCATGGGTACCTACACATCAAAATATCGTATATGCGCATTAAAACCAAATCCAATCTAAAACGGCGCATAAACTCCAAAACGATACGATAAGGGGCCTATAGGTGAGAACCTATGGCACGCCTTCAAAACCATCCATAATCCTCTATATCGTCGTATAAACGACAATAGTCGAGGCAAAACACATTCCACCATTTCCAATCCAAAAATACGGAATACGGAAACACGAATCCAAAACGACAACATAGGATATATGTCCCAGATTTCACCCTAGATAGAATCTGTCAAAACTAGAAGTACCCAGGGCCAAGAATTGATGAAATGGGGCTGTGCACAGAAAACGAGGAGATTCCTCACTGGTCTGGCCGCAATTTGCGGCCAGAATGGAGGTTTTGGCGGCCGGAAAGTGGAATGGGGAGCTAGGGTTTTGGGGTTGGCTTCCTGGGTGCCTGCACATGTCACTTTCCACTCAATTTTATTTTAGGGCATCTCGGGTGATAGCAGATTCCAATTAACCTTCACAGATTACACAATTTCCCCGATATCGGTTTCTAAAATCCGTATTCTGGTTCTAGCATCAGGTTAGGGTCTCAATTCAAACACTAGGGTGTTGGTATAATCTTAACTGAGCTCAATTTCATAATGCAACACCAATTCACTCAAACCCTAACTAGGTTTCTCTCAAATCCATAATATCACACAATATCGATAAAATCTTGACATGGGGTTATAGGAAAGGCTATAATTAAGCAAATGGTTCAGAAATTACCTTCATTAGCAACTCAAGAAAATTCTTGAGTTGCCCTCTAGTGACCAAATCCATGCTTCTTTAGCTCCATGTGTAGATCTAGGGATTTTGGACATTTTTAATGAAAGGAGATTGGGGTTTTGGTGTGTTTTTAGAGATGATTCATGGCTTAAGGAGGGGAGGGAAATGGAGAAGGGGCAGCAGCAGCAACTATGGGAGAGAGGGGAAGAAATGAGAAGGAGAAACAAGGCTAAGGGTTAAGGTCAAAGTCCACCTCTCTCTCTCACCTACCCTCATCATTGCATTTTCTTTTCTTTTCCCTTTTCTTTTAAAACCCAACCCTTCTCACACCAATAGTAAACCCAAATGAAAACCATGGCTAGAAAAATACACAAGTGTAGAAAAAGTGATATGTGCAAGTTTTGCACAAAATTGCCAAAAAACCCAATTAGCGATTTTAATCGCGATTAGCACTAAACTAGTGTCAAACTAATCACAAAAACTTAAAAATGTCATAATTCACTAATTTACCCTATTTTAGAATTTTCCATAATTTTTCTAACATTTTTCCTATTTATTTGCATTTAATATTAAAATAATCAATAAAATAATATTAAATTATAAAAATTCCCAAAATTAATATTTTATATTTTTGAAGATGTTACAATCTACCCCACTTAAAAAAATTTGGTCCCCGAATTTAAATTTAAACCCCCACTACTAAAACAATCTCAGTAATAAACCAAAGTCGTCGGGGCTCCGAAATCATCAACACTAAGAACGTCACAGCGCAATGCATGCGCAAGGGTACTGAGCAGATAACTCAAAAACAAAACTCCGTCAAGCATCCCGCAATCATCGGAGTCGATGTAAAAACACAATGTCAAATCCAATACAAAACCGATATGATATGGATTGAAACTACACATGTAGACATCCAATCTATACACGTAAAAAGCTGATGTAAAACATGCAAAAGTATATCCAGGTATCGTCTACTGACTAGTCCTGCTCAGCATGAAAGCAAAAACCCAACATCATAAAAGGTACTGCTCCAAAGGGAATAAATCTCAAAAATGTACATAACGCAATCCTGTGCGTCTGGTGCGCACGGAAATCAAAAATCCAATATGTGCTAAACAGGTGCACAAAACAACATATAGGTGCAACGGGTGTGCACGAAACCTCTGTCATGGGCAACGTATGTGCCTGACAGCCAAGGTCCGGTGCATCTAACATGCACGAAGAAATCTCGATTTAGTGCATCGGGTGCGCACCAAAATCGTATCAAAAAAACATGCGTCCAACACGCGCGAAAATCCAAATCTGTGCATCCATCGTGCACGAATGAAAATCTAAACCCTGCGCACTCAACATGCACGGAATCACGAAATCCAATAACAAACATCGAATAGGTGTAAAGCACATCACCAGCACGGAGTGCAAAACCAACCATCAAAATCCGGGTCAAAATCAACGATAAAATGCGTCTCAAACCAAAATCAGGTGTACCTCAAAGGAAAATCTCACAATCGTGTGCATCAGCGTGCACGAATCAAAGCATAACACTAAAATGCATGAAAACTCTGCGCGAAATATATAAATATCCAGTGGGTGCATGAAACCAATATCATGAAACTCAGTCACCAAAACTAAATCATGCAAACAGAACACCCAAAATACCGAAATCCAAAATGACGGATACGTGATAATCGAATCACAAAATCACAATCACAAATACCGTCTTCGGTAGTTCCTCCTTCGAGGTCGAGAAGGAGTCGGTGCAATCCACAGCTAGCAGCGCAGGATATCTACCTGCCTCTTGCTCACGGTCTAGCGTCTTCTGACTCTCTGGATCCTTATCTTCTCTGCGGATTACCTATCACGCGGTCAATCGGCTCATCGGCCCTGTCAGGTGTGCTAACGGGGACGATTCCGTTCTGGCACTTCTCTGGTCATCTCTCGGTCAAACCTCACGACCACTCGTAAGGCAGCATATCACTGGCGTCGGCCTCTGGCTCTCTGAAAGCACGTCACACATCCGATCCTGGGTGCAACATCATGGCAGCTATGTCCTGGAAGGAATCCTGCTCAAGATCTCTTCCAATCATGCCTATGCCGATCTGTACAGAGGCTAGCTCTCCTGCATAACCTCTTCTCGCTCAAAGGGCATCTGTGTCCTCAGCACAATATTTCTCCAGAAACTGGTCACATCGCAACGTCTCTGTAAGCATCTCAGGTCTCTAGTCTCGACGGAAAGCAATGACAGCTCGTCAGGGTCTCACACGAACCTCTTGTTCCAACTGTCTCTATCGTCGTCCACTATGACGTCACGCCAAGCTACTATGCACTGCACTGTCTCGGCCACGGTCAATCTGAAGTCTCTCACACGGACTCGAAATCTCGTACTCTGTAGCTTCATCACTCTGTAGCAGATGTCAGGCCGAACTGGTCCTCGGGAACACGTCTCAACCATCGGAGGAATACTCATCACTCGTCCATCCTTGATCAATTCGCAACGCATCTGGTTAAGTTCCTCTATCCGAACTTGGTCAACTACCTCGTCGACAATGCTGAACTCTGCCCTGCTGGGTGTGCACAAAATGACCACTCTGGGTCTAAGTCTTCTCGTATCGTACTCCAGAAAGGTCCTGCCGAGATTCCTTTCTCAAATCTCAATCCTGCCGAAGTGCCCGGAAGTCATCATCCAATGCTGAAGCTCACGCTTATTCCGGAACAGCTGCATACTTATCGCGCTTCTTTCTGGAAGATATATCCATATACCACGCCTCTAGGTGCGTATCACATCTCTAATATCAGTGGAGTGGAACATCATCTCGTCGAAACCTCGTACGAACTCTTTTCTTCACTCTGCTCAAATGTCGACTGATTTGGACTCGTCTCATCATGGCTACACAAACTGCGCTCCGACGGCTATCCTCGCATCTGGAGTCTCCCAAGCAGTGTCCCATCACAATGTCCGAAAGATGTCGAACCATCCGATCGACTCGTTAGATCCTCATAATCCCCCAAGAGCTCACATCTTGGGTACAGTTTAATAGTATCGAGTACATGCCACAGCGTCGGTGGTCCAGCCGTAGAAGGGCAAACCCAAGCCTCACTAATGGCGCCGCGGAACCGCCGTAAACCCTAAGGTTCAAAGGCTGTCACACGGTCATTAAGTCGAGTTAGGGTTTCATTCTTCTAGAGGGTCCATAGAATCACCTGCATGTCTTTCCGTATACTTTAAACTTGGAAAATGGCTCCTGACATTCGATCGTCTCAATCGACTCTCAACGAACCTGCGTGAAGTCGTCTCTAGCTGGAAACAATCAATCTGATATCCACGCATCGGGGTAAGCAAACTCACCACACGTCCTAGTCATTCATCCTCGGTGACTAGCGACTCGCTATCATCTCTCTAAGTACATGCTCATGCTGCAGTAGCTCCAATCATCTGGGCGATATTTCATCATTTGCAGCAACAACTGGCTCATACACCTGTACGTCGAACAATGCCTCAATCCTCCAGGAAAGGCAATACATAAGCGGTCATCTCTGAATCAGCCTGCTCTAGGTCTGAGTAAGACTCTCCACACTGGAAATCTTCAACTCAACTGGGCCCGCTCTGGCGCAAAATCGGACGAATCACCTTCGTCTCTCAAATCGGGTAGACTAGCTATCATCTGTCGCATATTTTCCTGAAAGCTCCGGCAATCTCAGCTCGTAAGCTTCGGAAGCGACATCCTGTCAATCTCAGCAACAGCTGGTCCATCTGTCTGCACGGTAGGCGACATCACAATCCCTGAGGTATACTGTACATCAACAGTCCTCTCTCAACTGGCAGCTCTAACAAAGGCACGATCATCCGGTGCAAACCAAGCACTCGCCTCCACTAGAGGTCACAAACACCAACACTAACTCGAGACGTTCCCATGTCACCAGAAAACACAAAGGTCGGCCCTCGTACCAAACGAGCTCACACCGGCCGTAACCCTAGCAGCAGCCCAAACTGCGCTCAAACATGGTGACAGGGATCTCAATCGAGTATCAAATGAGAGCACATCAAAGGCAAGAAAGGAAACAACAGATCCAAAGGGGATACATGATCATAGGAAGGAACAGCATCAATGAAGGTATGATCATGAAACTAATAGAATCGGGGATCTCAAATGGATGTATAATCCTGGATAGGAAGAGAATCACTGATCTCTAAACAAATGTCCATCCTAAGGTTCCTTAAGCGGAGTGGCGTGTCGTAAGTATGCCGCGGAACATACCAACGGTACGTCACTCTACTTTAGTCACCTAATCCATCAACCAAGGGTCATCCTAAAACGACGAAAGTTCGGGTTGAATACCCCCTCGACCAAGTCTAAGTTCCGTAAATAAATAACTCCCTAGGCTCCACATAGTCAAACTTAGACTCGAACCAAGGTCAACCTAGCGCTCTGATACCAACTTTGTCACGACCCGAAAGAGCACGTGACTGGCACTTGAACCATATGAAGCCTATAGGACTCCATCTGATCCAAGTAAGCCAAAAGCCCAGAAATCTAAAACCATTTTGAAGAATAAATAAAGAAAACTGGTTTAAAGAAGTGAAGAAATACAGGTTTGAAATCAAGGTTTTTAAATAACTAAGCCAAATGTGCATTTTAAAAACGGTACAGTCTTTTCTAGAAATTTCGGCAGAGTTTCCTTTGTAAAACTGGCCCCGAATGGGGTAAAACGATAATAACAAGATATAACATGATAAAGGCATCCCCAAGCGGGAGCTAGCTCTTCGTCAATCGACGGTCACAACCAAGCAATGATATAATAATATACAACGCCAAGTGGCGAGGATCAAATCCAAAGAAAGCTCAAAAGCAACAAGAAACCGCAATACTACAAAGCGCGACTCTAAGGTCGAAATATACAACACTGATATCTAGGTCTGAAAGAATATACAAGTTTTGGTTGATGGACAATTTCTAAATACAATGAATAAATTAAATACAAAGGTGACTCCTGATACGAAGGAATCCACCTACCAAAGCAAATCACCCGCAAGAAGGAAATGTGCCAGAAATGCCGCAATAGAACCTGTACGGCATAACCTGCAAGAGCTGTGGCACAACGGGGGTGAGTTGCCAACTCGTGAATAGAAACATCTACAAGGATAAATCGAATGCAAGACATAATCCTAAGTCAACGATCAGTAAAATATCCACAAGAGTACATCTGAGTGTAATAAGGTGGCAAGGTAACATCTAATCATGTATATAGTGCCAGGTACTCAGGTAACAACATGTCATCAGTGTAAGGTATGTCTGCATGAAGTATCAATGAAGAAATATCAATAATATCAATACACATATATTAGCGTCCCATACCACTAATATTGGTGTAAGATAAGTGTAAATCCAGTCTGTATATGAACCAAGTCTGTATATATGTGGAACCCGTCCACCTGTCACCCACTGACAGTAAGCATCATGTATGCAATGTGAGGATATAACCAAAATCATGGAAAACTCATCATGAAACCCGTGCCAAACACCGACACGTAAATCCTCATCCGTATGGGGCTCCGTCTGCGGATATCGGCCCTCGGCCCCGGCAGTATGAGTCAACCCATGTCCATCTCTGGGCTCCGTCTGCGGATATCGGCCCGTCGGCCGCGGCAGTATGCCCATCTCTCGGCTCCAGGCGGTATCCCCCGGATATCCGCCGAGCTCAGGTAAAATCACCGGTAGGTACTCGCCCGCCTCCAGGCTCAATCGGCATAACCCATCGATCATCTCGCCGAGGGGAACCATACCGGGCCCACCACGAACCCGCAAACGGTACATCACCTCCTCGAATCGGGTTTCAAGCACACGTCTCAGCACCGAGAAAACGCGTGGTGGACGCACCGAAATATCATATCACGAGGTACCGGGTTTTCATAAAGTGCCTCTTTTCTTAAATAACCCCACGGTCCTCAAAAACCAGAAATCACATGAAAATCCAACATCCAGCAGTAAATCCAATGCGATGTACTATGCAATCAATCCATGATATATGCGACATGTAAAGAGAGTAATCATATCGGAAATCATGCAACATGGAATAGGAATGCGCATATGTCAAAGGAAGCATCATATCACGAATGTAATAGTACTACCGTGTAGTGACATGGCAATTATCGATGATGAAGTGTGTGAGCCGGCAAATAGTGTACGTGAAACATACGCATCATCGATAATGGTGCTGGTGTCCTAACAGCATGATAATAACATGGTAATGAACATATGCCAGCAATGCGAATAGTATGAATATGCGGAAATCTAGTAATCAACAGCACAGTGAAGTATCTACTATGCAACTACATCTAAGTATCCTGTCAATCAGGAGGGGTAGGTGTGGAAACCACCTAAAACTGAGTCTAAGTATATATGTAGATATATAGTCGGTGATCCCGCCTCAATGTCATATCGTAAGATATCCTCTAGCTATGAGTGCGGATCTATCATCAATATCAGCTCGTACGGTAATCATCGTACGGCATTCCCAAAAGCTGGGTAGGGGTCAACATCTCACTGTCTCATCACATAACAATTATCACCATCATCAGATCATATAGTCTGGAGTACTACTCTATGTCTAGTACAAACGGTAACATCGGTAAAGTATGCATGCGGGGGTAAACACACATCCCAAGCCCGCAAGAATCACAAGTCATACCCCACATATGAATCGTATCAAATCACCGATCCCAGGGCACCAAGCCCACAATATCGACTCATCTCCAAAGTCGTCACATATCATCAATCACAGTGTAAGTACATGTGAAAAGCAAGGGTATATGTATAGGGTAATTCTATCCTAGGGTTCGCGACTATGAACTACACTAGTCACTTCTAACCCTACATATCCAAAATACACCTAATATCACAATACCATATAATAAGCTATCTACGGACTGCGGGGGTGCTATACGCCATCCACCCGACTTTCCCCCGTAGATATAATCTACTCACCTTGCATCATCATTTGCGGACATCACCATGCATTTGCTTGTCGTCCGAAGTCTTCATGGGTACCTACACATCAAAATATCGTATATGCGCATTAAAACCAAATCCAATCTAAAACGGCGCATAAACTCCAAAACGATACGATAAGGGGCCTATAGGTGAGAACCTATGGCACGCCTTCAAAACCATCCATAATCCTCTATATCGTCGTATAAACGACAATAGTCGAGGCAAAACACATTCCACCATTTCCAATCCAAAAATACGGAATACGGAAACACGAATCCAAAACGACAACATAGGATATATGTCCCAGATTTCACCCTAGATAGAATCTGTCAAAACTAGAAGTACCCAGGGCCAAGAATTGATGAAATGGGGCTGTGCACAGAAAACGAGGAGATTCCTCACTGGTCTGGCCGCAATTTGCGGCCAGAATGGAGGTTTTGGTGGCCGGAAAGTGGAATGGGGAGCTAGGGTTTTGGGGTTGGCTTCCTGGGTGCCTGCACATGTCACTTTCCACTCAATTTTATTTTAGGGCATCTCGGGTGATAGCAGATTCCAATTAACCTTCACAGATTACACAATTTCCCCGATATCGGTTTCTAAAATCCGTATTCTGGTTCTAGCATCAGGTTAGGGTCTCAATTCAAACACTAGGGTGTTGGTATAATCTTAACTGAGCTCAATTTCATAATGCAACACCAATTCACTCAAACCCTAACTAGGTTTCTCTCAAATCCATAATATCACACAATATCGATAAAATCTTGACATGGGGTTATAGGAAAGGCTATAATTAAGCAAATGGTTCAGAAATTACCTTCATTAGCAACTCAAGAAAATTCTTGAGTTGCCCTCTAGTGACCAAATCCATGCTTCTTTAGCTCCATGTGTAGATCTAGGGATTTTGGACATTTTTAATGAAAGGAGATTGGGGTTTTGGTGTGTTTTTAGAGATGATTCATGGCTTGAGGAGGGGAGGGAAATGGAGAAGGGGCAGCAGCAGCAACTATGGGAGAGAGGGGAAGAAATGAGAAGGAGAAACAAGGCTAAGGGTTAAGGTCAAAGTCCACCTCTCTCTCTCACCTACCCTCATCATTGCATTTTCTTTTCTTTTCCCTTTTCTTTTAAAACCCAACCCTTCTCACACCAATAGTAAACCCAAATGAAAACCATGGCTAGAAAAATACACAAGTGTAGAAAAAGTGATATGTGCAAGTTTTGCACAAAATTGCCAAAAAACCCAATTAGCGATTTTAATCGCGATTAGCACTAAACTAGTGTCAAACTAATCACAAAAACTTAAAAATGTCATAATTCACTAATTTACCCTATTTTAGAATTTTCCATAATTTTTCTAACATTTTTCCTATTTATTTGCATTTAATATTAAAATAATCAATAAAATAATATTAAATTATAAAAATTCCCAAAATTAATATTTTATATTTTTGAAGATGTTACACCTACTGACCCGATAGCTAGTTTCCAACTAACTCCTAATTTTTCAATGTGTGATGAGGCGGTAGGACAGGCTGTGAATTTGAGTGGAGAGAGTGAGCTATACCCCCTTCCGAATCAAGCCTACCCGGTTCAAATTGAATCCCACAACTCCTGTGTTGAAAGTCTATCAAGTGTCCCAAATGAATTATCAGTTGAAGATAGAATGTTTAATGAGTTGTGCGACTTTGTAGTGTTTGATTTGCCCGATTGTGAAGGGACCTTGCCAAGTGAAACCACACCCAATCCTTTTGGCCTCTACACCTCCATCTTAGAACCTGAATTGATTAATATCCATACTTTGGTTGAGGTGTCAGAGAATCTTGATTTTCACTTGATTAAGGATATTGACGCTGGGAATATTTTGGATGATGAACCCGTAGATTTGGCTGAGTTTGTCTCTTCAAATCATCATCCCGAGTCATTTAATGTTTTTCCCGAACCCCATATGCGTCTGGACTTTGATGAAATATGCATGGATGAGCTTAACTTTGAGGAGAATTTTGAGGATATTTTTGAGGATGAAACAGTTCTAGATGATGAGTCGGATTTTCCAATTCATCCTGTTCCTTTCACTGACTGTGTACACCCTCCAGAACCCTTAACCGATACCCTTCCTCAACCACTTCCCTCCATCCTTTCCATCGTTCCGACCTTGCAAGAACCCGTATCACTTACATTTCATATGTCTGGTTTACCAAGTTCGGCGTACCCATGGCTTCTTACGAATCTTGAGGGATTTGATCCAATCTCTCGACGGGTTAATAGATTAGCACAATCGCTGTTTACACATCGCTCATCACAAATTGTGCTAATCTATTTACTCCATTTGCACCCTCAAGTTCGTACTCCACTTTTTTTCCCCTCTGCCATTCTTCTTCTTATATACCTAGACCGTATACCACTTCTATCTCAATACGGTCTCGCGTATTCTCCCTCTCTTTTCTCCACGCCTTCTTCCACCAACCTGTACATTATAGCGATAAAATCTTTGAATGGTTGGTGCTCACTTTTGGCCTGTGTAAGGCCTTGTATAGCTTGATACTGTTCTCTTTCCCTCCTAATCCTGAACTTCAACGCTTAACAGTCGAAACACTGTTTTACTTAAGTTTGGGGGGGGACACTTTTTTTGTATATATTTTTTGTTTTCCTTTTTGTCTATAATTTGTTTTTAGGGAGAGCGCCGACAATTTTGACCCTCTTGGTATAGCCTGACAGTGAGGGCACTGTCAAGTTTAAGTTTGGGGGTGTGCTCGGTAAGCTTTCTTCCTTCGCATTCATTTGTATATTTTGCATTTGCATACCTTATTAAAAACCCACAAAAATCGAAAATTTTCCAAAAATATAAAAACTTTGTCGTCAAGTTAGCTAATAGGGTAACTTAGATCTTTATTCCGAAAGATTAGTTGATATGATATAAATAACTAAATTCTAGGCTTAGGAATTGAAAACCCTAAAAATAACCCTCATTCTGTTTAAACTTGGTAAGTATACGTCCTTACAGTTTTTTTTGAGAAATAGGTAATCTTGAGTTCAGTTCTTTAGTTAAAGTCAAGATGAAGGGAAAGTATTGATGCTCTACTGAAGGATAAGTCTGAAAAATAGTTTCTTCTTTTGAGTTCAAATTTAGAAAGCATATACCCTATAAACTGCACATACACGCACCTTGAAACTTGGGATAGTAGAGGATACCTAGAAATACTCTTGCCTGAAAGCCTAGTATGAAAGAAAAAACGGTATTTAAAGCTAAACACCAAAAGAGCATGTTGAAAAATATATCCGGTCTTGAAAAAGAAAAAGAAAAAGATAAAGAAAAAGGAAAAAATAGAATAAAGTCAAGACCTGGAAACTGCTATTTACGCTTTAATGTTCACACATTCAGTAATCGGCCGTTAGTGCCTCAAGAAGCATTAATAGTCGCATGAAAGGTGTGTGAGCAAATCCGTCCATCCTTAATGAAAAGAAGTAGTATTAGGTATTAGGGCAAGGGTATTATAGCTTGAATTGAATTCTTGAGTGTAGGGGTGCAAATATACACACACGTAGGGGTATACAATCGATGTTTGAATAAAAGATAGAAATAAAGAATAAGACTTGTGTTTTCTGTAAAGTTGATAAAAATCCCTGATTTGAGGCCTCACTTTAGAAGGAAAACTCAGGAGAACCAACATCTTTCTAAACTTTTTTGGAACGTATATGATCTAAGGCTAAATAGATAGGAGGTGTGAAAAATAAGGGTTGGATATTTCTAACTTAGGATGATAGAATTTCTAACATAAATACTAAACTGTAGGAGTATAATCAATGTTAACTTATGACACTAGCTTGACGGGATTTTGTGGGTGTAATCCGCTGAAAACCCTCAGGAGACAACACTCCTCCTACTAGGGACACCTAGAGGTTTAACGGCTTGTTGCACGAGCTCAGTGCAATCGCGTTCCCTGCGAAAGTGCGGTTAAGATTTTATTTTTGTGAATAATTGGTTTTGCTCGGGACGAGCAAAAGTTAAGTTTGGGGGTATTTGTTCATAACAGAATACTGCATTTTATACCGCCCATTCTTACGCTCGAGTGTTTATAGGTAGGTGCTTTTAATCTGTGTTTGTTACATATTTACAGAATACAGGTTTCCAGTACAAATATTGCAAATCAAGACAAAATCTCCACAGTTACGCCAAATACAGAACATCTGTTGACAGCAGATAAAAGCCGGGTTCCGGTCATCCATATCCGTCCAGTGCCGAGTACCAGTTCCAGAGACAAGACATATGACAGTGGTCATTCGTGTCTCGGACATGCACAGAGCACGAGAGGGGCTGCACAAGAATCAATGGGTGCGCGGAGCTCGAGAGAGATAAAGTCAAAAGTAAATAAAAGAGTGCAATCTTGGACTAAGAATTCTGAAGATATTCTGGAAAGATTATCAGAAAATACATGTACCAGACAAGAGGGGACAGCAGAACAGGGTAGCACACAAAAACTGACATCCCAACTCCCCTATAGGGCGGCGGATCCGCGGCCAATAGGGGGTATTGGCCGCGGATCCGCGGCCAAGTGGGCCCCTCTCACTGTAATTTTTCATGGGTAGTTGGGTCTTTTCACATGGGTCCAGAATGTTGCCCTAGAATTTCTGTTACCTGCCTATAAATACTCCAGAATTGAGCTAAGCCAAGGGTCATTCTTTTGTTCTTCTTTCTTTTTAGGATTTAGTCCTTTTCTTCTTCTTCTTCATTCTTTTTCCATGAAAATTGTAGTGAGAGCTTTTTGAGTGGGAGATCAATGAAGATGAGGGCTTTTTGTATCATTCTCTTGTGTTTCTTCTTCCCCTTGAGATTCTTGCTTTCTCTTGATCATTCAACCTCTTCATTGAGCTTGAATGGTTAAGGGTTAGTTATTGATCTCAAGGGTCGTATTTTCTTATGGAATTAGCGCTTCATTTCACATGCGTTCTCTACCCTTCCCTTGATCTTGCAACCTCTTGATTGAGCTTGCAAGTTTAAGGGTTGGCTATTGATCACATGCTTGTTTTGAGTTCTAGTTTCTTGTTCTTTTTATCGCTTTTTATTACTCGCTTATTATTATCTTTCTTTACTTTCTTGCAATTTAATTCATGCACTTAATTACTTGTAATCTTTTCTTTTCTTTGTTCTTTTCTTTTTGTTCTCTCTTTTTGGTTCTTTCTTGTGAATGAATGTAATTATCTTTGTTAAGAAGAAATACGGTATTATAAGTTAACGTTTCTTTTCCCATTTCCTTTTCCCGTATTTTCCATTGAACTCCGCCCAAACGATACGCAAGCGCTCCGTTAGGCACCGTACCCTGACAAGGTAACGGTGATTCCTAACCGCGACCGGTTGCGTTCGGTTTAGCCGGAGGCGAAAGCAAGAGACAAGAACGGAAGGACAAGGGTAAATAAGCCGTATTCCACGAATACCGCGCTTAAATCCCCAAATCCACGTTGTTGCCGATTGCTCTAGCTTCAATTGGTCAAGATTCGGCTCAAAGGTTTTGAGTACGGATTTCTTTAGCTTATAATCTCGTATCTTTTTCTTAACAACTTTATACTTGCAAATATTACACATAGGATAGTTTCGAACAAACTCATACACAAATTCTTTATTGACTCGTCTAAGACAAGAACGGAAATACAACCATCTCCCTGTGGATCGACCCATGCTCAACCGGCTAGCTGCATAGCGACACCGTCTTGATCGCGGTTATACTTTAGAACTTTGAACATCCGACACGCCAAAACCGTGCGATCAATATACAAGGTGAATATCCCAAGCTTCCATTAAGTAATATACAAACTATTATGATACAGTAATGGCCTCTAGGGCATATACACTAACATGAAGAAATATGGATTCAAGGTCCATATTCTCGTGCCTCCTCTGGTGTTCATTGTCCATAGAGGAAAGCACGAGGCACTTGGCCTTCGCGTAATCAATCTCCCAAGTCTTACGGATTTCCTTATCCGCGACGCTGGAGGTGGGACCTGGGGCAGGGGAAGCTTTGGTGGTAAGGAGATACCCCAACTTGTCGTAAGTGATTGCCATTTTGACATTCCTGAGCCAATCATTGTAGTTTGGACCTGTCAGTATGTTTTTATCTAGTAGTAACTTAAGTCCAGTCATGTTGTTTGGTCGCTGCAATTAGGAGATAGAGAAGAAACACTTTAGCATGATGCTCTTGCAAGTTTAGAGTGGTTTTTAATTTGTCTAAACAGGATGGCTCCCACTGTCTCTCGAATCCCTCCTCAAACCAAAAAGGAAGAATTAGTCAGGATCAATCTCACCGTACAATACTTGCTTAACCGTTCAGCCAGGCTAGTGTCGGTACTTCGAGGGAGGTTTTCCAACGCTTTCGCGAAATTCCTTAATTAAATAACCTCTTTTCCCTGGGGGCGCAGCCCCGCTAACACCTTTCTAGACACTTACTAGGTTTATAGCATTGATCGTTAAGCGAGAATTTTTCTGAGGA
The DNA here is from genome assembly GCA_030015575.1 of Agapanthus africanus. Classification (NCBI taxonomy): domain Eukaryota; kingdom Viridiplantae; phylum Streptophyta; class Magnoliopsida; order Asparagales; family Amaryllidaceae; genus Agapanthus; species Agapanthus africanus. The sequence continues at coordinate 582,624,787 of CM057339.1, read as the reverse complement.
GTAGCATATACTCACAGTAGGATCGGGATCCAAATATCATTGCGTGACAAAACTGAAGGAATCCTACCAGAATCATCACACTCCAAATGGTATGCAGCGCTAGCAAGTTTCAGTTCTTTTGAAACTCCCGATGTGGATTTTTGCCCCATGCTCTTATGACCTTGACTTTGGCCAACAAATCATAAGTCACATGTCAAGTTCTACCCGTCATTCTCCAGGTTAATTTGAACCCACCCGCACCTACCCTTGACTTTGGCCAACAAGGCAGTACGACTGTCCCAAACCAACACATCTATCTATGCTGCACATGAATACCCAATAGCTACCAATCACTATGCCTTGACTTTAGCCAACAAATATAGCTTGAATACTATTGACCATCCATGTGAAATGACGGAGGGCTACGAATGGTTTTGGTGAAATCGTGAACGTAGTGAACTTGATATAATCGATGTATTGAGATAGATTTTAAAAGGAGTGGTTTAAGCTCCGCGTTTAAAAGTTATTTTGAAAAGAAACCGTGTGGTTTTTGAAAGTGTTCCAACGACTTTTACCTTGGTTTATTTTTCTTGCATTAATTTTAATGCGTCCCATCAATTAATCCTACCATTGCAGAAAACAACGAAAATATGACGTACGCTTATGCCATCCGCATTCGCCATGGGGTCCCGTCATCACCCGTTAGGTTACTTAACTAACGACAGAGCGGGGGCTGGACTAGCGCGGATGCAAAACATAAGCAACGCCTAAATAGATATCATATAGATATATATAAACATTCGTCACATGCAATGATAGCCATTCCAGATCACAGATGAATATATTGGATATACTAGGAATCCGCAATTCGTACGAGCCTGTAACGAAGAGCGGATTACACGATCGCGATGAATAGCCAATACCCCACCCTAGACCCCTACGGGTGCGGCAAACTATCCGCCAAGTATCCGAAGTGAAGCAACCTCCCTCAACGACGTGAGTAGGACACTCGGCACTTCGAGGTACCCGGTAGTTTGTGCACCCCACCTTGGGTCTATCCTAGGAGCAAAAACAGTAAAAAGAAATTATACAATGACGGCTACAACCCCGACCCGGTTGTGCGGCCATACAAATAATATTACATCAAATTACATATTACAAGAATTGAAAGATAAACAAAACACTCATCTCACAATTCCCCCGGCTATTCATCCACGACAATCCAACGAATTCATATACACAATCCATCAACATTACAGATCACATATATGTATAACCCCCACTAATCGACGTATAGCGATTAGCAGACGTTCAATACATATATAACAATACAGATATAACCCATTAGCCAAAGTCTACAGAAAATCGACCAAAATACGGATTTGTAATCACCCCAAAAACAAACTTGTTCTCTGGAAATTCTGGGCAGAAACAAACCATCTCAAAAATCACAAAATACCACCAGAAACAAACTGCAGGAGAAACGATCCACGGCCGAGTCAACTCGGCCGCGGATCCGCGGCAGAAGCAAGCTTCTGCCGCGGAACCGCGGTTAGTTGGTCGGTTCGCTGGATCGTTTTTCTTGCCTGTTCATTAAAAAGCCTGAGCCGATTTTTAAGACATGATTTATTAGTTTTGGAGCAGAAATAAAAATCGGCAGAAACTAGGATTTTCCGGGGTGTTTCGCGGTTTTTTTTGTCCGGTCGAAATTCTAGATACTTTGCTAACATGCTAGGGTGTGTTTAGTTAGGCTCTGATACCACTGTAAGTCCACGTTACCTCTCCCGGTTCTTTCGGGCTTGCGGAAATGGTAAAAAACAATTTTTAGGGTTTAGGTAACATGGACTACAAAAACGGATCTTGGCTAAACTATACACTAGCAACTAACAAGAGAGTTATCTACTCGCTTAGGGGTTATACCTCAACTTGAACTCCTTCTCTTTGACTCTTGATGGTGGTCGGATGGTGCTTTCCTCGTTGCCTTCTCTTGTCAAAGATGGATCCACCTGAGGGTTTCTTCCTTGAGCTTCTTTCTCGAACTTTGAGAAAACTAAAGTCTCCGTCTTGCTTGACCTTCAACCTTGGGAAGAGTAGAGAGTGGCTTAGGGTGTTTTATCTCCAAGGAGAGGTTTCTCAACTCATGAGAATGATTCTCCTTGAACTAGAGGAGGAGGAAGATGAAGAGAGGAGAGAGAATGGTTATGATAGAATGAGAATAGTTTTTACAACCATAACAATATATGTGAATTATCAAATTAATAATATTAATCCAAAATGAAAAAGGTGATGGTTGGTTTGATAAGACCATTATCATTTCACATTAAATGTTTTTGCAAAGATCAAAGAGCATCTTAGCAAAGAAATGATGATGGTCAAAGTTTCAACCATGGTCAACTAGTCAACCTTGGTCAAAAAGTCAACAAACCCAACCATGACACAATTTCATTTAAATAACATTATTAATTGATATATCACAAATTCATTAGGGTTTGGAAAAAGACGACTGTCAACTGTGCATACGCACCCGTTCCAAAACCCTAATGAAAAACCTCTTCTTCCGCCTCAATCAACTGTGCATACACACCCGCATTCGTGTTCCGAGGAACATGAATACTATGAGATAAAACTAACCCCAAAACATATACTAGGATCTGTCTCAAACCAGAGCCCGCTAGTAATGTCTGTCCGGACGCCAAACGTGCACAAGTGCGCGGATGTGAACGAACCCTGTCGCAAAACCATGCGACCTCTACTCTGTTTTGCCCAAAGGCGAATAACCCTCTGTGTGGGACTCTAAAGACTCGACACTACGCTGGCAGTGGGTTTAACCACAGACCGCAAGCGGCACTAGCTGTACGTAATGGTCCCCAGGTAGATGCCGATAAGAAGACTGACGAGGTAAACCCATCTGAACTCCTACTGAGCCTGAATGTGACAATCTCTGTACAGTCCGGTCTGTTCGTCTGAGAACATCGCATGGCGGGCCTAGGGGGGCGGTAAACGTCAGTCCCCTACTAGCGGTACAAGTCGTGTCGGAGTGTAGCCCAGAATACCTGAGATAACACTGGAAACCTACCAGTCTATCTCGCTTGCCTTGGCCAAGGACTTTATGTAATGGCTCTCCTAGACACAGCGCGATATCAACCCCCAATACCGGGAGAGACGAATCCTTTCTAACCGTCACTGCCTCCATGTGCTTCGGGACTGCACCCAAAAACGACCTGTTTGCACGACTCCTTTGAGCCATGGTAGGGTAGTAATCAAAGTACAGTGGGAACACACTCGAGGCGAAGTGACAGTGTCAAGTCAACGGACTAAGCTGTACTCATGTCACCTGGGAACTAATAACTGACGATAGGTATAGTACCAACCAACAGTTCCCGACGAGTCCTGTCTAGTGTACTCGTAACCTAACGAGCACCCGCATACTATCTCAAGTACGGCGTACTGACGGCTGTGGGACAGACCGTCTCCCAAGCTGGGATGAGAAGCGCATACGCTAGTCTACTCCGGACTATCGATGCCCTGTCTCGATAGTCCTACGACTAGGGACCTGCATAAGGATGTGCTTATGGATTACCCAGCCCCCACGAGTGTGACTGCCATCACAACGCTGGTAATCAAGCAAAGATCCTAAGGGCTCCACTAATGTGTAAAGGCGATATGCTAAAAGAAACACATGCACACATTAAAGCAGAAACAAACCAAGTAGCATACTACTATATTGAGCAAGATTGTCTATACAAGGTGAATATCCCAAGCTTCCATCAAGTAATATACAAACTAGTATGATACAGTAATGGCCTCTAGGGCATATACACTAACATAGACACCATATTGAAAAGATTCAGTATGGAAGATTCTAAGGGCGGTAACCTGCCAGCTTGTCACGGAATCAACCTCTCCAAAGAGATGTTTCCCAAGATTGATTTAGAAAGGGATCACATGTCGATTATACCCTACGCTTCTGCGGTAAGCTTTATAATGTATGCGATGTTATGTACCAGACCAGATGTAGCATACGCATTGAGCGTTGTAAGCCGGTATCAGGCAAACCCAGGGGAGAAGCACTGGATAGCAGTAAAGAACATTCTCAAGTACCTGATGAGGACTAAGGAGATGTTCTTGGTGTATGGCGGAAAAGACCTCCAGATTGAGGCCTTTGCCGATTCCAGCTTCCAGAGTGACAAAGATGACTCCAAGTCCATGTCGGGTTATGTCTTTACCCTCAATGGAGGGGCGGTCTGTTGGAAGAGTTCCAAGCAGGAGACCGTTGCTGACTCAACGATGGAAGCGGAGTACATAGCTGCTTGCGATGCCGCAAAAGAAGCTGTTTGGATGAAGAAGTTCCTCACAGAACTTCAGGTGGTTCCTACCAGTGTTGGTCCAATACCTCTGTATTGCGACAACAACGGCGCTATAGCTTTAGCGAAGGAACCCAGGTCCCATCAGAAGTCCAGACACATCTTAAGGCGGTATCACCTGATCAGGGAGATCGTAGATCGCCGGGAGATCGAGGTAAAGAGAGTAGATACGGAGAATAACACTGCTGATCCATTCACAAAGGCCATTCCTTAGACGCAGTTCGAGAGGCTATTCGAGATGATATGTCTGCGATATGCCAGTACATGGCCCTAGTGCAAGTGGGAGATTGCTAGTGTTTATGCCCTAGAGGCCATTACTGTATCATACTAGCTTGTATATTACTTAATGGAAGCTTGGGATATTCACAGTTGTATTGACAGTCTTGCTAAAAATGGTAGTATGCTACTTGATTTGTGTCTACTTTAATATGTGCATATGTTTCTTGTAACGTATCGCTTATACATATTAGTAGAGCCCTTAGGATCTTTGCTTGATTACCAGCGTTGTGATGGCAGTCACACTAGTGGGGGCTGGGTAGTCTATAAGCAACATCCTATACAGGTGCCTGGTCATAGGATTATCGAGATAGGGCATCGATACTCCGGAGTAGACTGGTGTATACGCTTTTCATCCCAGCATAGGGAGATAGTCTGTCCCACAGCCATCAGTACGTTGTACTGGAGATAGTATGCAGGTGCTCGTTAGGTTACGGGTACACCGGACAGGACTCGCCGGGAACTGCAGGTGGGATTTATACCCATCGTCAGATAGCAGTTCCCAGGTGACATGAGTACAGCTTAGTCCGTCGACTTGATACTGCTACTTCGCCTCGGGTGTGTTCCCACTGTACTTAGATTACTACCCTACCACGGCTCAAAAGAGTCGTGCAAACAGGTAGTAGTTGGGTGCAGTCCCGAAGCACTTGGAGGCAGTGGCGGTTAGACAGGATTCATCTCTCCCGGTATTGGGGGTTGATATCGCGCTGTGTATGGAGAGCTATTACGCAAAGTCCCTGGCCAGGGCTAGCGAGATTTACTGGTGGCTTCCAGTAGTTTCTCAAGGTGTAATGGGCTTCACTCCGACACGACTTACACCGCTATTAGGGGTCTGACGTTTATCGCCCCCCTAAGCCCGATATACGATAGTCCTAGACGAACAGACCGGACTGTACGGAGATTGTCGCATCAAGCTCAGTAGGAGTTCGGATGGGTTCCTCATCGTCCTTCTTATCGACATCTACCTGTGGACCGTTACATACAGCTAGTGCCGCTTGCGGTCTGTGGTTAAACCCACTGCCAGCGTAGTGTCGAGTCTTTAGAGTCCCACACGGAGAGTTTTCCTGCTTCGGGCGAAACGATATAGAGGTCGTATGGTTTTATGATAGGGTTCGGACGCATACGTGTTTTTACGCACGTACGATGTTCGGACAGTTTTTACTAGCTGGCTTTGGTTTAAGCCAGATTCTAGTATCGGATTATTGGATTTATACAGTCTAAAGTTTTTCCGTGTTTCACGGATAGAAGGGGCGTTCTCGTAGAGAAGCTTCTAGAAGTATGATGACTTGGAGGCTAAGGTGGCATTTGCATTTATTGGATTAATGAGTCATGAGAGTGAATCATCCATGGAGTTAATGTTGCATTAATGTTTTAAATGACTCATGAGATGAATCACTCTATGAATTAATGAAGCATGATGACACATATTTATTTGTTATTCATTTTAATTATATCATATGCTTCATATATTCAAATGATATCATCATTCCAAAAGGATGCTCATTCTCACCTTCTCTCTCCTCAAGCTCTCTCTCTTCAAACCCTAACCCTAACCTCTCATGTGTTGAGATCAAGGGTTAGCAAGACTTATTAATCCATAATCCTACTCTATATCCCCTAGGTTGCTTAGATTAGCACTTTGAGAAACCTAGTTACCTCAAGTTAGAGGTCAAGCTTGGAGTAGTAGCTCTCGGGTGAATCGTCTTTGTCCCGAGGAGGCCGTTGAGGTGCCGACGTTCCATAGAGCCTACGAGGAGTGGAGGACAGCGATGACGACCCGAAGGACAAGTAACGTGAGGTATAACTTCGAATCCGAGTAGTTAAACGTTTCGTAGTTTGTAAGTAATGGTTTAGACACGATCCGTGTGCTCAAGTCCGTGTTACGAAGCTTTGATAATTGTTTTTCATATATTCCGCCTCCCCGCAAGCTCATGGGGTGCGTGACATGGACTTACAGTGGTATCAGAGCTTACTAAACCTTTACTAGCTTGTTAGCAACTAATTAGAATTTCGATCGTCGGAAAAACGCGAAAACATAACCCCGGACCCCTCAAGTTTCTGTCAATTTTAAACGTGTCGAAAAAATTATTTGATAGGCCTGAAAATTAACAGCAGGGGATTATAAGAAATCTGGGAAAATACGAGCTGCTAACTCGGTAATAAGGCCGCGGATCCGCCGCGGAATAGTGCTTTTGGCCGCGGATCCGCCGCCGAGTCAACTCCGAGTTGACTCAGATTTTCACAGTAATTCTTATTTTGTGGTGTTTTGTTTTCCAGTATATTCTGTTTCTGCCCAGGTTACTTCAGTGCTGTCTTGCATTTGGGGTAGACACGAAAAAATGTTGTCGATCGATATTCTAAGTTATTTGCTAATCGGGTTTTTATCTGTAATGTTTAATGTATTCGTAAACCTCCCCTAACTGCTAGTATGTCGGTTGGCAGGGGGTTGCACATTTCTGTAATGGTTTTTACCGTTTGTGTATATGAACTTGATTGGATCGTTGTGATGATTAGCCGGGGGTTGAGATGAGTTTTTATATTCATTCATTCGATGTAAATTGTAATATGATGTAATATTCTTTTGCGGGGCACATCCGGGCTGAGGTTGTAGCCACCGTTGTATTATTTCATCTACTGTTTTATGCTCCTAGGATAGACCCAAGGTGGGGTACACAAACTACCGGGTACGTTGAAGTGTTTAGTGGACTACTCACGTTGTTGAGGGAGACCGCTTCACTTCGGGTACTTGGCAGGTAGTTTGCCGTACCCGTAGGGGTCTAGGGTGGGGTAATGGCTATTCATCACAACTGTGTAATCCGTTTTTCGTTGCAGGCTCAAAGGAAACGCGGATTTCTTGTATATCCAATAATGTTCATTTGTGATCTGGAATGCCTATTATTGTGTCTGACGAATGTACAATATCTTTATTTGATAGCTATTAGACGGAGTATCGATGCCCAGTCTCGAAACTCTCACGACTAGGGACATTTTAAGGATGTGATTCCCAGCTCCTACGTATATGATCGCCATCATACTGCTGGCTGTCAAGCAAGAATCCTATGGGCTCTATCAACATGTACATGATGATAAAGACAAACCAGATAGCATACTATCATCTCGAGTAAGACTGTCCTACCGGTATAGGTCCTCCCTCAAACATTGCAATCACGTACCCGTGATCTAATAATTGACTTCGAGGGTACTATATCCAACACCTACCGGGTCCACCATGTACCCGCAATCGGCCTCATCTGCCTCCTCGAATCGGGTTTTACATGTCGCTCTCAGAACCGAGAAAACACATGGTGGACGCACTGAAATATCATATCAAGAGAAACCGGGTTTTTAAAACAACACATAATCTCTTTTAAAATGTCCACGGTTCTCAAATCCAGAAATCTCATGAAAACAGCATATCTCAATGCGTAAAATCATAGAGCATGATGTATGCGACATATAATAGAAATGTAAACATATCCGTATATCATGCAACATGGAAAAGTGATATGACATGTTAAGGGTAAAACCGCTCTTTTAAATGATCCAGCTTTAAAATATAACACGCGGTTCCCAATTTTCCTATAAAACCAGTTATCTATGTGGATATACAATATGTATGTGCGCAAGTATGGATGTACCAATGTATGCGTGCACCAATGTGGATATACAATGTGTATGTGCGCAAGTATGAATATATCAATGTATATGTGCACCAATGTGGATATACAATGTGTATGTGCGCAAGTATGAATATATCAATGTATATGTTAAGATGCACCAATCCTACTGTGTAGTGACATGACAATTATCGATGATGAAGTGTGTGAGCCTACAATCTGTGTACGAGTAATATACGCATCATCGATAATGGTGCAGGTGTTGTTGGGCCACGGCGGTTCCCCTGCCGTCTAAACGAGGCCAAATGCGGAACAAAAACTTTTTGCAGAACCGGCGCCACCACAACCTAATTACTGGGTCATTCCATTAACCGTAAACTAGCAATCTGTAAAAGGAGTTAGGAAAGATTATACCGATCGATCCGTGTCCTTCGGTCTTTAATCTCCGTACCAAGCTCCCCACTGCCGCGCCAACGAAGTCCGCTCCTGGTCTCGCTCGTCAAAGTGGCACCACGTCAATGAATCTTTATACGGGCTCCCGCCTCGAACCGAGGCAACTCAGACATGAAGTTTGCTAGCCGACATGTCCAAGATTGAAGTAGAGAGAGTGTAAAATACTTTGTCTCAAGACACCCAAGCAATTGGGTGCAGGTAAATGAAGTTGCCATGGAATGATTTTGTGAGCAAAGAATTTTTAGCAATAAGAAGAAAAATTCAGCCCTTAACAAAATGTGCTCGGCCATTCTCAAGAGCTCACTGGAAAAAAGAATGAGAGAGAGACTAACAAGTTTTTGTGAGGGGTGTAGTAAAAAACCAAAACCAATAAATTAATCCATCATATTAAAACCCCACACTCCTCAGCTTATAGCCACCCACCATAAGAAAAAAACCCTCACAATAACAAGCTCACCAAAATTGCAGAGAACCCACTGAACCCAAATTCAGCCAGCACACCCAAAAAGGAAGCATGCCCATGCCTCATAAATGAGGCAAGCCCAAGCATGCTCTCGAAATGAGCAGCCCCCACTGTTAACAATTCAGTGCAAGGAATGACCAAGGATTTGACAAAGTCAAGGTCAAAGATATAGCTCACAATGGATAATCATGGATCAAGGTGTTTTAAAACCGGAAAAGAAAATGGCAACTCCGAAAGTAATCCCGTAACGAATTACGGAATTACCCCTCAACTGTAAATACATACCCACATTTGTATTCCGACCGAATACGAATACAAATGCAAAGAGACAAAATATTCTTACAATGTAATACTAGGATCCGGCTTAAACCAAAAGCCCGCTAGTATTATCCGTCCGATCATGATCCGTGCACAAGTGCACAGATATGATCGAACCCCGCCATATATCCATACGGCCTCTACAACGTTTCGCCCGAACTTAGGAAACTGTCTGTGGGGGACTCTAATGACTCATCAATACACTGGCACTGGGTATAACCACTAGCACGTCAGAGGTACTAGCTGTACGTAACGGTTGCCTATGTATTGAAAGAAGGGGAAGCTGACGAGGGAACTCATCGAGAAACCCTACTGAGCCTGACAGTGACAATATCCGTACAGTCCGGTCCGTTTGTCTATGAGTATCGCATATAGGGCCTAGGGGGCTGGCAAACGTCAGACCCCCAATAGCGGTATAAGTCGTGTCGGAGAGTAGCCCAGAACACCTTGTGATACTACTGGAATACCTACCAGTAAATCTCGATTACCCTGGCCAAGGATTTCGTGTAATGGCTCTCCTAAACATAGTGTGATCTCACCCCCAATACCGGGAGAGACGAATCCCCGACGATCGGCTCACTGCCTCCATGTGGCTCGGGACTATACCCAACTAAAACCTGTTTGCACGACTCCTTTGAGCCGGGGTAGGGTAGTAATCAAAGCACAGTGGGAACTCACACGAGACAAATGACGATCTCAGGTCGACAGACTAACCTGTACACATGTTACCCGGGAACTGCTATCTGACGATATGTAAAATACCAACTAGCATGTTCCCGGCGAGTCCTGTCGGGTGTACTCATAACGCAATGAGCACCTGTATACATCTTAGATGAACCAACTGACACCAATGGCTTGTGAGACCGGCCACCGCCCCTCGTCGGGGTCTCGACTATATACACTAGTCTACTCTGGAGTATCGATGTCCTGTCTCGAAACTCCCATGACTAGGGACACTTTAAGGATGTGCTTATAGACCCCAGCTCCCACGTATATAATCGCCATCATACTGCTGACAGTCAAGCAAGAATCATATGGGCTCTATCAACATGCAATAGTGAACTAAAGCATGTACACGATGTTAAAGACAAACCAGATAGCATACTATCATCTCGAGCAAGACTGTCCTACCGGTATAGGTCCTCCCTCAATCATTGCAATCACGTACCTGCGATCCAATAATTGACTTTGAGGACACTATATCCAACAATCTCCCACTTGCACTTAAGGCTAATTATTGCGATGTCGCGTACTCACAGCTCGTGTGATACCGAACATCCAACTCCTCTACTAATCAGTTTCACAAAGCTCGTTTGTAAAACTATTGTGTTCGAGAAATAGCCTCAGTGAGTGGATCCGCCCTGATGTTTCTTTCTATGTCTCTCTTTGTCTCAAATTCGCTGAGAAAGCTATCTCCCGAAATGAACAATACATGTCTTAGAATATGTCTGGATATCTGATGGGACCCAGCTCCTAAATGAACTCCAAATCCAGCAAGCTTCTTGGACTGTATCGTCAACATAATTTAATCAGTATCCTGCACCATGCCTCCCTCTGTATCCGCTTGGACTACCTGTCTAAACTACTGCCCCTCGTCAGAGGGAAAACTATAACTCTGACAGTCACTCTGTCATCCTAGTCACCTTGGAAGCCTTGAATGATAACTGTCTCCCGAAGGAGGCTGTCGTTATCAAATCCCTAGAACAACCACTTATGTTTTAAAACTGCTTCCTAACGTTTCTCCAGGATTGGATTAATATATCAACTTATTGCATATAGTGCAAAAACAACATCTAGTGTGGTACTTGACATCTCATGATTGACTCAATTGCCTAAGCAAGTGATATGTCAATCATGCACATCCCTCTCCCTTTTAGTCTGTAAGACACCTTTGGAGAGGGTGACTCCATCACCTGCAGGTACACCACCATGCCAGGAGCCGTTCATTCTAAAATACCTTTAGAATGCTGTCAAAGTACCCAGATTGGGAAACTACCAAAATCTAGATCTAAAACCATAGATCCAGTAACCAGAATGCCTGATATTATATCCATATCCTATGTGGAGAAAACACTGTGTGATAACCACCGTATAACTGATCGTAGTATAGGAATTTCACTTCCTACAATGTGTATGTCATCCAAGTACCAGGACATCACACCCTACTACCTTCTTAACAGATCCATCTCCTATTCTGATGAAGTCAAAACCCATGACTGTCATATCAAAAATAGATGATCTATCTCCGCTATATCTGCTTTAGTCTATAAATAGACACAAGCTACTTGTCCACTATGCTTCCGCTGCTCCCACTGACTACAACAACCCTCTGGCAGAGTCATCCTCCTGCCGGGTCTCATAGTCTGGAACAACAGTAGTGTCAAGTATGGGTAAACAAGAACCTCCTTGTCACCGTCCTTGAGGATACCGGAGTACCTCTCGGGAGCCTGAGGTTACCCACCATATCTGCGGAGTGGCTAATGGAATGTCAAACCTGATTGAATCTTTAGGTTCTATTAAATTTTCCGTAATCGTTTGCTGTTCTGGAATCACTTCCAGTTCTACCATACTCCCACTACTGTTTTTTGAAAAAGTCCATTTTACTAAAACTGTAGCGAGTCATGAACAATATCACTATTGATCTTCCATATGGTAGAAAATTAACCCTCGTCATAGCCCAGGTTAACCCATAAACAGCCATTACAGAAACGTGCCTTGAGTTATCCAGAGTCTGGTTTTAAGCATAAGCCGAACAACTCCCCGTACCTCAACAATGTTAAGATACGAACCATTCTATATACAATATAGAAATAGAGGCACAGATTTAATTGGAACCAGATTCAAATCATGCAGCAGTCTCCAGTGCATGTCTACTAAATGGAGAGAGGCCGATCAACATTACTCAACTTAGGAGTGCATCCAATTATGAGTAACCTGAGAGAGAAAAAAGTTTCTCAAAACCATTACTATCAACTGAATACCAACCACAAGTTTCTACATCTTCGATCACCTAGAAGAATCTCGATACTTGCAACACCTGGTTCTCTACTTTATTCTTTTACCTATAACTTCTCAAACTTGGACCTTGTACTTCTACGAAACATATGTCTAAAACTTGAGAAGTCACAAGTAAACAGAATACAGTACGGGGACCAACCCCTCTGTCCTAATGGACACTTGACAACATACAATACTTTGTATAAGTCCCCTGAGTTGAATAACTCAAACTCTGTACGTCGTAGGTTGAAAACTGTACCCAGGCGATTTTCTCAAATATCACCAATTACAATGAATTCCGATATAATGAGAATGATCACCTAATTCCCAATAACTTACTCCCACTCATCATCTGTAAAACCATACAGATGTGAGAATTATACCTGGTAAATACATACCCTGGAGCAAGTGTATAATTGGGAAATCAGTTTTCTATTAACAATACACAGTGAAACTGAAACATGAATATGTTTCGAAAGGGTATCTGGGTATTCTTAGTAATGCCTCTTCCATTATCGGATTCATGACTGTAACCGTATATTTCCCTGCCATCTCTCCAATTCCCTTTACTTGTCTTTAGTCTTTACCTTCTGTACACCATCGTTAGGCTTAATGGTTTTCTTCCTTCCCTACCGTTCGGCACCAGCCTATGGTTTGGAAGAAGACTATCTAATAAGCATAATAGGTGTACTCTCCCAATACTAGGAGCACTCGCAACCTGAGAGAAGGTAAAAATAAAAGACAACAGAATAAACCTTATTCCTATTTCTCCTGAACCAGAATCCATCATCGAAAAAGTTCCTTCGAGTTCGTATATAACCATACGATGGATTTATCCAATGGAATTGGATGTTCGTAATGATACGGGGTGTTCTGGAGAAATACAAAGGTGAATTAGGAGTGGCGATGAAATACGTGGTTTGGTCGTGAATGTTAGCATTCGTAATTTACTTTGCCCTCTTTCTAGTCCCTTTATTTGTCTTTACTTATTACCTTCTGTACACCCAACTTAGGCTAAATGGTTTTCTTCATTCCCTACCCTTCGGCACCTGCCTATGGTTTGGAAGAAGACTATCTAATAAGCGTAATAGGTGTACCCTCTCCTAATCCTAGAAGCCCTCACAACCTGAGAGAAGGTAAAAGGAAAAGGCAACTGAATAGTCCTATTCTATCTCTCCAGAACCAGAATCCATCCTCGAAAAAATTCCTTCGAGTTCGTATATAACTATACGATGGATTTATCCAATGGAAGTGGATGTTCGTAGTGATACGAGGTGTTCTGGAGAAATGCAAAGGGTAAGAGAAGAGTGGCAATGATGTATGCAACTCAGACAATCCAAAAGCCAGTGTTTTAAGAAAGTTCGGTCAACTGGGTCACTGAGTTATAGTCTAGGGTCGGGCCAAGGTCGCAGTCAAAGAGAGAGAGAAAAGAAACATTCTGCGTGCACTATAACCTAGATCAGAATGGTTAATCATTTTATCTAATCAGGAAACCTCCCACTGTATCCTCAAATTCTCCTCCAAACCTGAAAGAAGAATTAGTCGGGGTCACCCGAGGAGTAAACCAACTCATCAGTGGGAATCGGGATCCAACTATCATCGCATGATAACCTGATGGAAGCCACTCAAATTATCACACTCCAGAAGGTATGCGCTTGCCTGGCAAGTTTCCTGTATGTTTGAAACTCCCGATATGTGTTTTTACCCCTAGGACCCAAGTGACCTTGACACAGTCAACAAATCAAAGAGTCCTAGTCAAGTTCAACCCGTCATTATCCAGGATTGCATTAAACCCACCTGTACGAGCCCTTGACACAGTCAACAAGGCCGCACGACTGTCCTAACTAATCGCATTAATATGCTACAAACAAGCACTACTTAGCCACCGCACACTACGCCTTGACACAGTCAACAAACACAGCACGGATACTAAGCAATACTTGTAAGAAATGACGGAGGGCTACGGTTGGTTTTTGGCAAAAAACCTTTAGCGTAATGAACTTGATATCGTTGAAGGAACCGAGTGGTTTTATAAAAATATAGTTGCGAAAACCTTTGCTAAAGAGGTCACTCCCGGTGAAGGGATCTCGGCTCTTTCCCCGTCGAATGAGGTGCAGGATATTCCAAACTGAATACCACGATGCAAAGCAAAAATTAATCGACTATAGTGAAGTTATTACCCTGACGCAAACCTCTGTCCAAGGGGTCACTCCCGATGAAGGGATCTCGGCCCTTGCCTCGTCGAATGAGGTGCTGGATATTCATTACCGAATACCACTGTGCAAAACAAAAGAAACGCCCTAGTAATAACAGTTTTTTTTTTAAAAATTTGGTTCCAACAACTTCAAATATAGGTTTGTTTTCCTTGCATTGATAAGAATCAACGCAGTCCCATCAATAGATCACACCAGAAAAGAACGAAAATATAATGTACGTATATACCATCCTCATTCGCCACTAGGTCTCGTCATCACCTGTTAGGTTACTTAACTAACGACAGAGCGGGGACTGGACTAGCGCGGGTGCAAAACATATACAACATCTACTAGTATATAAATCAATATATAATAATCTCTCCAGGCATGATAAATGCAACATCACAGAAAAGTAATAAGCATCACAGAACAATACAGATAATCTAGGATCCCCGGGTTTCATAGAGCCGCAAATGAACCCGACGTTCCCCTGGTCGTGTGGATAGCCTGTGCAATTAAAACCTAGACCCCTACGAGCGCGGAAAGTTACCCGCCAAAACCTGAAGCGAGGCAGCCCCCTTCAGCAAAGTGAATGGACCACTCAGCACTTCACGGAATCTGGTAACTTGAGCACTCCTCCTTGGGTCAACCTGTACCCTCTACGAGTGCGGCGAATAGCCCACCAATTCTAGAGTGAAGCTCCCTCCGTCTCAAAGCCATGAGATGCGGGCCCGTTGCCCTCTAGAACCCGGCTATCCGTGCACCCCACCGCGGGATAAACCTACTACAGAAAAGAAAATATATACAATGGGTACACCGACCTCATCCCGGTCGTGCCCCAAAAGAATAATATACAAACAGGCAGTGACGGTAGTCCACATGTCGGACGCTCGCCCCGCAATAACAAATGTACAAATAAAACCAAACTGCACTACCATTGGATACAAGCTATCCACCACGATAAATCCGCAACATCACAGCACAATACAGAACATCAACGTGAATGTCACATTCGCAAATCCGTTTAAAAGAACTATAGCGATTAGACAAGATTTACCGATCAAATGACATTCACGGTCATAGATAGAAATGTAAGCACTGCGAACTAACTTGTTTAAATTTTCGATCGACAAAAATTTCCCGAAGTGGGCCCCAAGTACAAAACCCAGCACTCAAAATAATCTGGACCAAAACTAAAAATTCCAAAAACCACAATTCCATGCAAAAGACCACCTGTAGAAAAATGGAGCACTGAAACATCAAAACAGCGGCGGAACCGCGCCAAAATGTGTACGGCCGCGGTTCCACGGCGTTACAGATGTATCACGCTACCAAATTTCTACAGTTGTCTTATAAAAGCCTGCCTGATTTTCTGAAACTCTCAAAATAATTTTTCGACGACAAAAAAATTCGACAGAAACTTTAGAACTGAAATTGCGGTTTCGGAAATTTTGTTCGATCGATATTTTAAACATGATAGAACAAGCTAGTAAGCGGTTAATGGGTGGCTCTGATACCATGTTGGGCCCCGGCGGCGCCCCGGCCGTCTAAACGAGGACAAATGCGGAACAAAAAGTTTTTGCAGAACCGGCGCCACCGCAACCCAATTACCGGATCGTTCTATTAACCGTAAACTAGCAATCTGTAAAAGGAGTTAGGAAAGATTATACCGATCGATCCGTGTCTTTCGGTCTTTAATCTCCGCACCAAGCTCCCCACTGCTGCGCCGACGAAGTCCGCTCCCGGTCTCGCTCGTCAAAGTGGCACCACGTCAATGAATCTTTATACGGGCTCCCGCCTCGAACTGAGGCAACTCGGATATGAAGTTTGCTACCCGACATGTCCAAGATTGAAGTAGAGAGAGTGTAGAATACTTTGTCTCAGGACACCGAAGCAATTGGGTGCAGGTAAATGAAGTTGCAATGGAATGATTTTTTGAGCAAAGAATTTTTAGCAATGAGAAGAAAAATTCAGCTTAACAAAATATGCTCGACCATTCTCAAGAGCTCACTGGAAAAAAGAATGAGAGAGAGACTAACAAGTTTTTGTGAGGGGTGTAGTAAAAAACCAAAACCAATAAATTAATCCATCATATTAAAACCCCACACTCCTCAGCTTATAGCCACCCACCACAATAAAAAAAACCCTCACAATAACAAGTTAGTGTATATGCCCTAGAGGCCATTACTGTATCATACTAGTTTGTATATTACTTAATGGAAGTTTGGGATATTCACCTTGTATAAACAATCTTGCTCAATATAGTAGTATGCTACTTGGTTTGTTTCTGCTTTAATGTGTGCATGTGTTTCTTTTAGCATATCGCCTTTACAAATTAGTAGAGCCCTTAGGATCTTTGCTTGATTACCAGCGTTGTGTTGGCAGTCACACTCGTGGGGGCTGGGTAATCCACAAGCACATCCTTATGCAGGTCCCTAGTCGTAGGACTATCGAGACAGGGCATCGATACTCCGGAGTAGACTAGCGTATACGCTTCTCATCCCAGCTTGGGAAACGGTCTGTCCCACAGCCGTCAGTACGTCGTACTTGAGATATTATGCGGGTGCTCGTTAGGTTATGAGTACACTGGACAGGACTCGTCGTGAACTGCTGGTTGGTATTATACCTATCGTCAGTTATCAGTTCCCAGGTGACATGAGTATAGCTTAGTCCGCTGACTTGACACTGTCACTTCGCCTCGAGTGTGTTCCCACTGCACTTTGATTACTACCCTACCACGGCTCAAAGGAGTCGTGCAAACAGGTAGTTTTTGGGTGCAGTCCCGAAGCACTTGGAGGCAGTGACGGTTAGACAGGATTCGTCTCTCCCGGTATTGGGGGTTGACATCGCGCTGTATCTAGGAGAGCCATTACACAAGTAGTCCCTAGACTGGGCAAGCGAGATATACTGGTAGGTTTCCAGTGTTATCTCAGAGTGTTCTGGGCTACACTCCGACACGACTTGTACCGCTATTAGGGGACTGACGTTTACCGCCCCCCTAGGCCCGCCATGCAATGTAACAGACGAACAGACCGGATAGTATGGAGATTGTCACATTCAGGCTCTGTAAGAGTTCAGATGGGTTTACCTCGTCAGTCTTCTTGTCGGCATCTACCTGGGGACCGTTACGTACAGCTAGTGCCGCTTGCGGTCTGTTGTTAAACCCACTGCCAGCGTAGTGTCGAGTCTTTATAGTCCTACACAGAGGGTTATTCTCCTTTGGGCAAAACAGAGTAGAGGTCGCATGGTTTTGCGACAGGGTTCGTTCTCATCCGCGCACTTATGCACGTTTGGCGTCCGGACGGATATTACTAGCGGGCTCTGGTTTGAGCCAGATCCTAGTATATGTTTTGGGGTTAGTTTTATCTCATAGTATTCATGTTCCTTGGAACACGAATGCGGGTGTGTATGCACAGTTGATTGAGGCGGAGGAAGAGGTTTTTCATTAGGGTTTTGGAACGGGTGCGTATGCACAGTTGACAGTCGTCTTTTTCCAAACCCTAATGAATTTGTGATATATCAATTAATAATATTAATTAAATGAAATTGTGTCATGGTTGGGTTTGTTGACTTGTTGACCAAGGTTGACTTGTTGACCATGGTTGAAACATTGACTATCATCATTACACATCAAAGATGCTCGTTGATTCTAGCAAAAACCATTTAATGTGAAATGATAATAGTCTTATCAAACCTTCCATCAACTTTTTCATTTAGATTAATTTTATTAATTTGATAATTCACTTATAATGTTATGGTTGTAAAATACCATCTCATTCTATCATAACCATTCTCTCCTCTATTCTTCTTCTTCCTCCTTTAGTTCAAGGAGAACAATTCTCATGTGTTGAGAAACATATCCTTGAAGATAAAACACCCAAAGCTACTCTCTACTCTCTCTAAGGTTGAAGGTCTAGCAAGCCAAAGATCTTAGTTCTCTCAAAGTTCGAGAAAGGAGCTCAAGGAAGAAACCCTCAGGTGGATCCATCTTTGACAAGAGTAGGCGACGAGGAAAGCACCATCCGACAACCATCAAGAGTCAAGAAGAAGGAGTTCAAGTTAAGGTATAACCCCTAACCGAGTAGACAACTCTCTAGTTAGGTTGCTAGTGTGTAGTTTAGCAAAGATCCGTTTTCGTAGTCCATGTTACCCAAACCCTAAAAATCGTTTTTCACCATTTTCGCAAGCCCGAAAGAACCGGCAGAGGTAATGTGGACTTACAGTGGTATCAGAGCCTAACTAAACACACCCTAGCTTGTTAGCAAAGTATTTAGAATATCGACCGAACGAAAAAACCGCAAAACACCCCGGAAAACCCTAGTTGCTGCCGATTTTTTTTTCTGCTCTAAAAATAAAAAATCATGTCTTAAAAATCGGCTCAGGCTTTTCTATAAACAGGCAAGAAAAACGATCGCACGAGCCGACCAACTCGCCGCGGTTCCGCGGCCGAGTTGACTCGGCCGTGGATCGTTTCTCCTGCAGTTTGTTTCTGGGGGTATTTTGTGATTTTTGGGATGGTTTGTTTCTGCCCAGATTTTCCAGAGAACAAGTTTGTTTTTGGGGTGGTTACAAATCCGTATTTTGGTCGATTTTCTGTAGACTTTGGCTAATGGGTTATATCTGTAATGTTTTATATGTATTGAACGTCTGCTAATCGCTATACGTCGATTAATGTGGGTTATACATATCTGTGATCTGTAATGTTGATGGATTGTGTATATGAATTCATTGGATTGTCGCGGATGAATAGCCGGGGGAATTGTGAGATGAGAGTTTTGTTTATCTTTCAATTCTTGTAATATGTAAATTGATGCAATATTATTTGTATGGCCGCACAACCGGGTCGGGGTTGTAGCCGTCATTGTATAATTTCTTTTTACTGTTTTTGCTCCTAGGATAGACCCAAGGTGGGGTGCACAAACTACCGGGTACCTCGAAGTGCCGAGTGGCCTACTCACGTCGTTGAGGGAGGTTGCTTCACTTCGGATACTTGGCGGGTAGTTTGCCGCACCCGTAGGGGTCTTGGGTGGGGTTTGGCTATTCATCGCGACCGTGTAATCCGCTCTTCGTTACAGGCTCGTACGAATTGCGGATTCCTAGTATATCTAATGTATTCATCTGTGATCTGGAATGGCTATCATTGCATGTGACGAATGTTAATATATATCTATATGATATCTATTTAGGCGTTGCTTATGTTTTGCATCCGCGCTAGTCCAGCCACCGCTCTGTCGTTAGTTAAGTAACCTAATGGGTGATGACGGGACCCCGTGGCGAATGCGGATGGCATAAGCGTACGTCATATTTTCGTTGTTTTCTGCAATGGTAGGATTAATTGATGGGACACATTAAAATTAATGCAAGAAAAATAAACCAAAGTAAAATTCGTTGGAACACATTCAAAAACCACTCGGTTTCTTTTCAAAATAACTTTTAAACGCGGAGCTTAAACCACTCCTTTTAAAAGCTATATCGTTCCATAGATTATATCAAGTTCACTACGTTCACGGTTTCACCAAAACCATTCGTAGCCCTCCGTCGTTTCACATGGATGGTCAATAGTATTCAAGCTATGTTTGTTGGCCAAAGTCAAGGCATAGTGATTGGTAGCTATTGGGTATTCATGTGCAACATAGATAGATGTGTTGGTTTGGGACAGTCGTACTGCCTTGTTGGCCAAAGTCAAGGGTAGGTGAGGGTGGGTTCAAATTAACCTGGAGAATGACGGGTAGAACTTGACATGTGACTTATGATTTGTTGGCCAAAGTCAAGGTCATAAGAGCATGGGGCAAAAATCCATATCGGGAGTTTCAAAAGAACTGAAACTTGCTAGCGCTGCATACCATTTGGAGTGTGATGATTCTGGTAGGATTCCTTCAGTTTTGTCACTCAATGATATTTGGATCCCGATCCTACTGTGAGTATATGCTACTCCTCGGGAAAATTCTCGCTTAACGATCAATGCTATAAACCTAGTAGGTGTCGAGAAAGGTGTTAGCGGGGCTGCGCACCCAGGGAAAAGAGGTTATTTAATTAAGGAACTTCGCGAAAGCGTTGGAAAACCTCCCTCGAAGTACCGACACTAGCCTGGCTGAACGGTTAAGCAAGTATTGTACGGTGAGATTGATCCTGACTAATTCTTCCTTTTTGGTTTGAGGAGGGATTCGAGAGACAGTGGGAGCCATCCTGTTTAGACAAATTAAAAACCACTCTAAACTTGCAAGAGCATCATGCTAAAGTGTTTCTTCTCTCTCTCCTAATTGCAGCAACCATTCAACATGACTGGACTTAAGTTACTACTAGATAAAAACATACTGACAGGGCCAAACTACAAAGATTGGCTCAGGAATATCAAAATGGCAATCACTTACGACAAGTTGGGGTATCTCCTTACCACCAAAGCTCCCCTTTCCCCAGATCCCTGTTAGTTATATGTATGCCTTAGAGGCCATTACTGTACATAGGATGTATATTGTAGTGGATGCTGGGACATATATAGGGAGGACTTTCTTGCTCGACATGATAGTATGCTATCTGGTTACTCTTTACCTCAACGTGTACACTGATTGTCTCTCTGTTACATGTTGGTAAAGCCTTTAGGATGTGTACTTGACTACCTGGACTATGATGCGGATCATACTAGTGGGGACATGGTAGTCCATAAGTACATCCTTCAAGGTCCCTAGTCGTGGGTGTATCGAGACGGGGCATCGATATACCAGAGTAGACTAGCGTATACCTTCTCAACCCATACAGATGGGTGATGGATGATCCCATATCCATTGGTGTTTGACATCAGAGATGATATACGGGTGCTCAGTGGAGACTGGGTACACTGGACGGACTCGCCGAGAACTCCCAGATGGTATTATACCTCACGTCAGATGGCAGTTCTCTGGTGACACTGGTACAGAGTAGTCTGTTGACCCGAGATCGTCATAGAGTCTTGTGTGATTTCCACTGTGCTTTGATTTCCACCTTACCACGT
This sequence comes from Agapanthus africanus, assembly GCA_030015575.1. Taxonomy (NCBI): domain Eukaryota; kingdom Viridiplantae; phylum Streptophyta; class Magnoliopsida; order Asparagales; family Amaryllidaceae; genus Agapanthus; species Agapanthus africanus. The sequence goes on along the minus strand of CM057339.1, from coordinate 582,603,137 downwards.
CCAAGAGGGCGTGCAAAATGGTGGTTTTTGGGTACAGTCCCGAATCACATGGAGGCAATGAGCGATAGGAGGGGATTTGTCTCTCCCGGTATAGGGAGTTGATGTTGCACTGTGTTCGATTGGCAATAACCGGAAATCCCTAGCCAGGGTTGCTGAGATTTACTGGTAAGTGTTACTAGTAGTTTCTCGAACTGTTATAGACCTCATATCGACACGACTTATCGAGCTATTGGGGTCTGACGTTTACCACCCCTAGGCAAGATATGTGACATATCAGACGATCAGACCGGACTGCACGGTAAGTGTTACTGGTTGGATTCACAGGAGTGTGAGCAGGCTTGCTCGTCGATCTTCTGATCGCTCAATACCCGGGTGGCCGTTACGTTTAGCAGACCACTTGCGGCTTGTGGGTGTTTGATATGATCATCACCTGCTGCCGGCGTATTGACGAGTCTTTAGAGTCCTACGCAGAGGTTTCCTGGCTCAAGCGAAACGAAATAGGAGCGCATATGAGATATGTGCGGGACCGAGAATAATGCGTGTATGTGATACCGTATTCCATTCTCGCGATGAATGTATCGATTGGTTGTATGCGATATAACCTAGTTATCGATTCAAGCATTGATTCGATAAGCCGATACATTGGATATTAGTCGGTCATATGCGATATGACCGGATCGTTAAATCAAGGGTTGATTTGATGATTTAATGCATAATTATATATTTGATATATTACTTTGCATTAACTAGTATTTGTTCACTTAAGAAGGATTTTCTCACTTGATGTGCACATTGTATATGCGATATATTTTTGGGTGCACTTGATTGTATCATGTTTGATGATACATGCTCACTTGGGTTTGTGTAAAGATTAAACCATGGTTGTGTAATGGTTAGGGTTTTCTTTTTATTATCTATTTATTTATTTATTATTCATTTTGTTTATTTTGGCAAAAGAAAATGATAAAGTGAAAATGGTGGCTTTCTTTGTTTGTAGTTGAAGCTTCATGAAGCTTTGACTAAGTGACCATTTTGTCTCATGCTTAACCCTAACCATTCCACTTAACCATAGTCTATTCTCTACACATAACCATGGTTGGTATATGATAAGTATTCATATAATTTTCCTTTTTAGAAAATACTTATGATATTCTTTCTTCTTCTTCTTCATCTTCAACAAGAAGAAAACCTTGCCTCCATCAATGGCAACTTGAGAAAAAGAGTGAGAAATCCAATTCTAAAGTGAACCCACTTCCTATTTCTTCATCCTCTACCTCTTGCCAAGTAGTATAGGGTGTTTTCTTCACAAGTTTCATGACTTGGTGAAGTGGGAGCTTGATCTTGTGATGCCTCGACGTAGATCATCTTCGGCATCGTAGTCGATGACCTAGCCCGCCCATTTCTCCGATGAAGCTGACACTAGAGTCCAAGATCCGAATTGTTCAGCGGAGGGACGTCTACGTGGAGCTAAGGAAGTGGAGAACCGGATCTACAAAGGTTGTAGCCTTTTCCTTTTAAGTTAAAGTTGTTTACTTGCATCGCATCACCTATACATCTAGTTAACGATCCGTATTAGGGTTTCTCGGCACTTGTAAAATTTTAATTGGCCATGTTTGATCACTTGTGAGACTTCATTAGTGTGCCTAGGAACCCTACAGTGGTATCAGAGCCTAGCTAGAGCCTTAGGCGAAGCGTATACGGAGTTTGAAGTCCGATCGAACCGAAACCCTAAAATCAAAATGCTCTTTGGGCTTTTTTCAAAAACTGGGTTTTTTTCCAGATTAAAAATATGCAGAAAAATCAGCAGGAGTTTATAAGAGTTACTGTGAAATTCGAGTTCCTAACTCCATCAAACTGCGGCGGTTCCGCGGCACGAGCATGGCTCGTGCGGCGGTTCCACGGCCGTACAGCCTCCTTGTTCAATGAATTTTACACAGTAACTCCTAATTGATAGTGCTGGTTTTCCTGGGAATTTTTAAACTGAACTCAAGAGTTGAGTTTTTTGGGTTGTATTGGGGACTCGGTGTGTCGATCGGATTGTCTAATTTTGTCAGTGTGTTTTCCGGGTAATTTTAGAATATGTTAAAAAGTTCGACCGGATATAAATACCCACTTTTTCCCTTGCCGGGAAATTTCCAATTGTTGGACTTTTCCGTAGTTTAATGACGTTCTAAGTAGTGCAAGTAACACGATGGTCCCTCTAGAAGATAACAAACCTTAACTCGATTATGTGACCGTCTTGAACTGCCCTTTGAACCTTCGGGTTTGGGGCAGTACGGCGTGCCACATGTGAGGCGTTGGCTTGACCCTTCTACGGCTGGACCGTTGGTACTGAGGCACGAAGTGAATGTTTTTAAACCTATTTCATGTGTTGAGCTGTATCGGGAAAACTTGGGTGTTTGAATGTTCGATCGGAAAGTTTAACATTTTCTGTTTATCTGGAATGGGATACAATATTTGGAATTCACAAGCAGTTATGAGATAACTGAATGAATGTTATAAACATAGCAATTTAGTCTCACTTGATAGGTTGCCGCGGAATTTTGATGCGATCAAAAGTCCGTCGCGATCAAAAGTCCGTCGCAATCACGTAGCGTACGCGGATACTCGCCGGATAAACTTAATAGACAGCTACACCCCATAGCCCCGACCAAGTGACTGTAGGAGAACCCCGTCGCCGAAAGCATCCGTTCGGGTGCTCGCGGCAGCGGTGTTCCGCCTTGGTGCACTTCGTCGACGGTATCGGGGGTGTGGCCGCCTACTAAAGTTCCGCCTTGATGTAATATTCTTTTATTGGGGCACTTCCAGGTTGCGGAAGATGTCACCCTTTGTATATTATTTACTTTTCCGCACTAGGATAGACCCAAGGAGGAGGGCACAAGTAACCGGGTTCTGGAGTCCAGTGGGAGACCAACTCGAGGAGTCGAGTCCGGGTCTCCTAACTCTAGAATTGGTAGGGTTGCTTGCCGCTCTCGTAGGGGTCTAGGGGTGTGGGTTTGGCTATTCATCGCGACCGTGGAATCCGTGTTTTATACTGGCTCGTATTGAAAACACGGACGTCCTAGTATATCCAATATTTCATATGTTTCTTCTGCTGCGATATCTGTGATGTGATCATGTGATATGTTCTGTGATGGATACAGTATATAGTATATATGATATATTATATAGTCGTTACTTATGTTTTACACCCGTGCTAGCCCTGCCCCGCTCTGCCGTTAGTCACCTAACCTAACGGTGCACGAGGGGACATCGAGGCGAATGCGGATGGCATAAGTGTACGTTGTATTTATCTGTGATGTTTAGGTACTTAAATGATGGGACTTCATTAATGTGATTAATGAAAATAAAAGAAACCTAAGATGTTGTGGAATCGAATTTCTAAATAAAAAGGGTAGCTACAGTTCTTTCTTTGCATCGCGGTGTTCCTTGTAGAACATCCTGCACCTTATTCGATGAGGAAAGGACCGAGATCCCTTCACCGGGAGTGACTCCTTTAGTAATAACTGGCAGATGCTACACATTCGGTTTGTGTTTTGATCACTTCTATAGTTTCTGCTTTGCACAGTGATATATATGATATATCCCGCACCTCATTCGACGAGGAAAGGGCCAACGATCCCTTCACCGGGAGTGACCCCTTTAGCAAAACTAGAAAAGCCTCAGAAACACTCCATTTTAAAATCATTTGATTCTACAACGATATCAAGTTCATTACGCAATAGGTTTTCAGAAAAACCTGTCGTAGCCCTCCGTCATTTCAGATAAGTACTAGTTAGTATTCGTGCTACGTTTGTTGACTATGTTAAGGCGTAGTGTGCGGTAGCTAATTAGTGCTTATCTGTATAAGAATATGATGCGATTGGATTAGGGTAGTCGTGCGACTTTGTTGACTATGTTAAGGGTCGTGCGGGTGGGTTTAATTCAATCGGGAAATGACGGGTTGAACTTGACTAGCACTTATGATTTGTTGACTATGTTAAGGTCATATAGCTGCTAGGGGCAAAATTATCGGGAATTTCAAGTGTTGAAATTTGCAGTGAGATTGCATACCTTCTATGAGATAGTTGGATCCCGATACCCGCTGCGAGTAAGAGTTACTCCTGGGAGTGTTTTACACATTACAATTAGCCGATCAAGTAGGTGTCTAGAAAGGTGTTAACGAGGTTACGCCTCTGGGAAAACGAGGTTTACATTAATTAGGTTCGTACGAAAGCACGGGGGACCTCCCTCAAAGTACCGACACTGGCCTGGCTGAAAGATTGGCGAACTTGTAGTGTGTAATTAATCCCGGCTAGTCTTTCCTTTTAGGGTTTGAAGGAAGATTTGATAAAAACAGTGGGAGCCATCCTGATTAGATAAAATAATAACCAATCTATTCTTGAAAGAGCGCACGCTGAGTGTTTTCTTCTCTCTCTCTCTCCAGGTAGCGACCATATCACACCTTAATCAAGATAATAAAACGGATATATTGACCGAACCCGCTTGTTATACTGAGCTGGGGAACGTTGGTCCCGCTCCAACTTATAATTGTTATAAGACAGAGCAGGAAATTGGGGAATACCATATTTCCCATGCCGCCCAAACGAAGAAAGTGCATATGATGCATCTTCTTCGGGTGTGTTCGTTTTACAGAGAACTGTTTCTCAAATGTCCTTTACGTCCTGGGTATATGATACCGGATCAGGATCCCGCATATGTAATCTGTTACATGGGCTACAGATAGGTAAAGAACTGAGAACGGGTGATAAGTTTCATGAGGCAGAAAACGGGGCAAGTGTTGCAGCCAAGTCTGTTGGTCACTGTCACCCTGTATTACAAATACATTGATTCTGAACGAATGTTATTAGATACCGAACCTGATATACAAAATCATATCAGTCTCTTTATTAGTAAAGAAATGATAAAATTTTGTATTGTTGGATAATGTTTTGAACATTTCCTATATCAAAAGTTGATCGGTTCAGGCACGTTATCTAAAAGCATTGATGTTCTAAATCAAACTACAGTTTTTTAGTAAACAGAACACACACAAGAGGAAGAGTTCAGAAATGAACGAATCCTTCTTGAGGCATTGTAGACTAGGTCATATCAATGCGATCTGACTGGCTGAAGTTACATTTAGATGCATATTTAAATTAGTTTGAATTTACATCTTGTGAAACTTGCCAGTCATGTCACAGAGATAAGATGACCATAACTCTGTTTACTGGAAACAGAGAAAGAGTTAATGAACTCTTGGGATTGATACATGTTGATATATGTAAGGTCCCCTGTCTACATATGGTAAGACCGGTTCTTTGTACTTCATTACATTCTCTGATAATCTCTCAAGATTCAGACATATGTTCCTGTTGAAACACAAGTCCGAACCTTTTGAGATATTCACAGAATATAAGTTAGAAGTAGAGAACCAATACGGGTATAAGTATTATGTCCTTTGATGAGATCAAGGAGGAGAATACTTGAGCACGGAAATCCTGGACTATTCTAAAGAAGAATGAGATTCTCTCTCAGTGTTACTCCTCCGTATACACCACAACACCTCGGTGTATCGGGGCGGAGCAATCACACTCTATATGATATGGTGTGCTCTATAATGAGTACTACTGAGTTACCTATTTCCTTTTGGGAGTTATGCACTTATGAAATTGCATACCTATTGAATAGGGTTCCAATCAAATCAGTTGCCTACCGCTTCATATGTGATATGGAAAGGGAAGAGCCCATATCTTAAGTTAGTTAAGATCTGGAGTTGTCCGGCCTATGTCTAAAAGCAAAATCCGGACAAGCTCGAGGCAAGGTCTGTTATGTAGAACTGGAAATGTTCCAGCTATACAAACTACAGCAGATGATTTGATGGAACCAAAGGATTCAGTAGATTCCAACGAACCTCACCCTCTCCACCGATCTAGTAGGGTTCCTCACTGTAACGCCTTGAAAATCGTTCTGGTGAAATTTCGGAAAATTGGGAAAATAAGGGGTTTTTTTTTGTAAAAAGTCAAAATACAAATATCTTTATTTTAAAATTAAATATAAATATTCTATCTATGTAATTGCTAGTATTTGGTGTTTATTGAGCCACTGGTGAGATTTCAAAATTTTTGAATTTTTTTCCGAAATTAATTATTTTAATATTATTTTAGCCGTCACTAATACATTTAATTAGGGAAAATTACAAACTGGAATGAGTGGGAGCAAATTTTGTGCATCATAATACATTAAACAAAATTTTATCATGTGATTTTTGAATTGAAATAGGGTCGTTAACTGGTGTTGGAAAATATCGAAGAAAAAGGCTTTTTCAGTGAAATTAGTGCAAATTACAAATTGTAATGAGTTAATCATACACTAATGAACCATGATAGCTTAATAACAAGTTTTTAATATACACTTTTCTTTTCAATTTATCTCCAAGTTTCTAGAGATTTCTAGGATCAAGATAATTAGAAAAATAAAGTAATTAAGATATAAGTTGGTGTATGTAATTTTGGGCCTTGTCTTAACTTGGATAATGTCACATACACCCATACATATCCCCTCCCCAATTTGGCCGGCCACTTGTTGCAACAGCCCCAAATTTTTCACCACCTTTCTACACTTCTTTCTTCACTTAAATTAGGCAATAAATAGGAAAATTTTAAGGGGGTTTAATATATATTGAAATGGGAATGCTTCTAAACAATTCTAGACACCTCCTCACATTTCACTACCTCTCCCATCCCCACTCCAAGCTCCTGCCGACCCTGCAGAAATTCTCCCCCCCAATTCCTCAATCAAATCCACTTCAAAAATCCACAAAAACCCTCAAAAAAATTCCAAAATAAAATCAACCCTAATTGTAGCTACTTCTCCATTAAGGATTCCTTGATCAAAGGCAAGCTTGAATCTTGAGCAAGTGATCACTTTGGGAGGTCAAGAAAACTTGAGTTTGCAAGTTGATCTCAAAATTTGTTGAGGTATAATCCTACCCATGTTAAAATTGTGCTAAGTATTCAAATCTAGCCTAATTAAGAGTTTAAACTATGGTTTTGATATTAGACCTAAAATTCAAGAAAAAAGGATTTTTAATTAGGTTAGGTTTTCACATTATTTCAAGGTTAGTAAAGTGTAATTAACATCTTAAAGCATGCACAATCTAGTTTAGATGGTAATTGGTAATGTGTTGCTTTAAAATTATTCAAATCTAGTTAATCTTGCAAACTAGATTTTTGGGATGTAATTAAAATGATGATATAAAATTCATGAGATGGTTTGAGTTATTTAGTAATAGCATTATGTGAGCGGGGTGGCCATTAAAACTTTTTAAAACATCAAGATTTAAACTAAGATGGGAATTTGATGCTTGCTAGGTTTTGAAAATTTATTTAAAATAAGGGATTAAAAATAAAGTTAGGGTTTTAGAACATCCTTACAGTTTCAAGGAGTGGTTTAACGATTTAAGTTATGTAAAACCAAGTTTGGGAAGTGAAATGGTGAAGTTTTGCTTAAAAATACCGAAATCGGGCAAGTTTACAAACTAGAATTTCAGTTTAATGCAAATTAGGGTGTTAAAAATATAGGAAGGGTTTATATAATCTAGTTATGCTAATTAATGAATATTATGACCATTAGTTTCTTTTAAACATCAAGTTTTGAAGTAAAACGGTAAATTGGCGTTTTCGGGTTTTACGAAATCAGACTGTTTGATCGATTTTTCGGGTTTCGATGGATTAAATCATGTTTTATATTATAAATAATGAGTTTTAAACTACAAGTTGTTTGTTGATGTTATCTCGATCCATCGGAGTTTGTACGCCGATATCGAGCGGTATTTGGTTCTTTTGCGTGGACGGGACATAGGTTTTAACCTATGCTTGTTCCTTGTATCGTTTGACTTTTGTATGCGATTCGGTTTACGATGCTATTTATATGTTTGCGTCTAGGTACCCCCACGTGGACTGCGGGCGATGAAGAGGAGGATGGCGACACTGTCTTCGGCAGACATGGACCAGGTGAGTAGATGCATATCTACGGGGGAAAGTCGGGTGGATGGCGTTTAGCACCCTCGCAACGTAGAATAGGAATAGTACTTATTGACATTTGGAAACCAGACGTGACCCTAGTAGGACCCTAGTATTGACCCTAGGCTGGATTAGACCGATTTAGGAAAACCATATCAGAGGATGAGTACCTTGGAAGGGGTTCGTAGGTTCCAGATAGAAACATACCCACACACACACTGAAACTCGACATGGGGTACGTGTATGTGGATATATATAGAACTAGGTATAGGTATATACATATATGTACAACATGTGTAGGTGATTCATTGATGTGATGTGATATCCGAGGTATGATGAAACAGTATAACTGGGCTTGATGCCGTGATTCTTGACTATACAGTCGTAATAAAGTGTTAGCGGATCATTAGAGAATGAGATAATGAGCATGAATATATAAATTATAAAGAGTGGTGGTGATATTGATGTACATGGGACGCTAGAATAGTACCCGGACTGTAACTTGTGACTGATCACGATATGATATATGTACAATCTGATTACGACTTTATATAGGTGTGACCTGATGCCGATATCAGATAGGTGTGAATTGATGACGACATGATTTCAGTATGACTTAATCACAATATGAAACATGTGACATGATATTTCTGAGGATAAACTAATGATACATATTATGATGGCAATGATATATGATTGATGTATGGGATTACAGTTTAGCACCTTGATCATGAGATGTGTTGATGATGACATTATACGAATGATGAGGCACTTAGGAGATACTTGACCCGTACCCCGATAGTGGGATGCCGTACTTAGATTTTACCGTACGAGGCATAGATATGATGATTGATCCGCACTCTTGATTCGAGGAAGTCGTACTACGTACGTGACGCTATTGAGGCGGGATCGCCGACTATTAGAGATATTGATTCAGACCTTAGGTAGACTCTAGTTTCTTACTGACTAGTCTATTAGGTTTAGTCCCTTAGGATGTTAGATGGATACTGGTTTAGGTTCGACTCACATAGTGATAGTTGTACTCGTATGTCGCAGAGGGGTGGATACTGCACATCTGTTTATACATTCATACTGTAATCATCATGGTGCATGTTCTTACACATGTTGCTATAATCAGTATAAACCATACCTGTTAGGACACCAGCACCATTACCGATGATGCGCATATTCCACGCACACTTAATTGCCGGCTCACACACATCATCATCGGTAATTGCTATGTCACGTACACTTTAGATCATATTATATTTTACTGATAGAATCAGTTAACAACTAAACCGATATAATATTGTGATCACTCTCTGATGATAAGTATAAGACATGATATTCATTACTTAGACATTCATGCATTCATATTTTCGTGTTATCATGCAGTATTATGGGCATATGCCGACACTTATCATATAGTTACTCATGATTTTGGGATTTGGAATTTCTATGAGATTTCTGGAATTTTGGGGAAAACCGCAAAAATATATAAAAAACTTCTCTCTCTCTCCTCTTCTCTTTTTAAAATAAGATGCGGTTTTCTCGTGATGTATGTGTCGTCCACCATGAGTATTTCATGTTTTCTGATGGATTTCGAGACCCGATTCGAGGAGTGGATGAACCGTCTCGGGTACATGGTGGGCCCGGTATGGTACCCCGGGGCAAGAAGATCGAGTTGTAGACGATGAGCCTGGCAGGGGAAGGCTAAATACCGGTGATGTCTGGCGCGGCGGATATCCGGAGGATACCGACCGTTGTCGTGGGATTTGATGATATGGGCCGATCCGGACTGACGGAGCCCGACATATTGAGACTTGAGATTACATGTGTTGTGTCGATGCTTGACACGGATTTCTATGGATTTCATTGTTGAGATTTCAGATGCTTATACACACTTTACTATGATAACAGCTAAAGAGTTCTTATACATGTATATCTGGATTTCAGGATTTGTTACTTTACATTCATGGTGCATTCATTTCATTTCATATGACATAGTATTATATTAGGCACTGACACGAACACGGAGTATCTGCACTTACACGTAGTATTACCCTGCTATTACTAGATGTTTAGGATATAGTAGTGTATTATTATGACCTAGGATAGCGTCATGCATTCGATTTCTTTTCGTAGATGTCTTCTACTCACGAGTTGGCAACTCACCCCCGTTGTGCCAAATTTTACTACAGGTTCGATGTACAGGTTTCCCTGGCAGTTTGCTGGCACATCTATTCCTTCAGGGTGATTTGCACGGTAGGTTGGTTCACTTGTATCTGAACCACCATTGTATTTTATTCATTCATTTGTATCTAGTAAGCTCCATCAACCATACTTGTATTTATTGATAAGTTTATTGAACCAGTCTTTTATTCGACCTTAGAGTCGCGCATGTATTATTCTGATTTGGTGGTTTTGCTTTCTTTTGAGTTTTGAGCCTCGCCCTTTGGCGTTGTATACTATTGTGCTTGTTGTGGTTGTTTCCGCCTGTTGGCGTTGAGCTAGCTCCCGTTTGGGGATGCTTTTTATTGTTTATGTATATTATACTTGTTGTACCCGTTTGGGGGCCAGTTTTTACAGAGGAGACTCTGCCGAAATTTTTGGTAAAATTTGCTGATGTTTTTAGACTTGTTTTCTTTTTCTTCTTCTTCTTTTATATGGTTTAAATTTCTGGGCTTCGGCTTACTTAGGTTACGTTGCGCCTCTAGACGTTTCGTAATCTAAGTGCCGGTCACGTTCCGTACTTTCGGGTCATGACAAAGTTGGTATCAGAGCGCTAGGTTTAACCTTGTATAAGTCTAGGTGACCCTTGGTTGATGGAGTAGGCGATTTAGGTAGAGTGACGTACCGTGGGTATGGTCCGCGGCATACTTACGATACGCTACTCTGCTTAAGGAGCCTCAGGATGTACATTTGTTTGCACCGTATTTCCTTCGTTCCCTTGATCTATCTTCGTCGATGTCGGAGGGTGGTTTCTGTTACCATGGGGCGCACTGACAGAGGTAGCTGCGGCTCGAATGCGATAACCATTAGAGTATTGGTTATTCTTGAGGATTGAAGCATTGTTTAGTGTTCGGACGAAGGGTATTCACATGCCGTCCGGATGAAGTTAAAGGGTTCGAACGATTATCAGAAAACCATTTTCCTAAGTTTAAGGTATTCGGAAGAACATGCAGGTATTTCGATGGACCCTCTAAAAGAATGAAACCCTAACTCGACATAATGACCACGAGAACGCCCTTGAACCTTAGGTTTTACGGCAGTTCCGCTGTGCCATTAGTGAGGCTTGGGTTTGCCCTTCTACAATTGGATCATCGATGCTGGGGTATGTACCGGATATTTTTAAACTGTACTTGAGTGTTGAGCTCTCGGGGAATTATGAGATTTTGATGGATCGATCGAGAAGTTTAATGTAGTCCGGATATCAAGTGAAGGGATCGACTATGTGGGAGACTCTAGACCTGAGTATTGCCGTTGGTAGCGCAGTCAGCACACCTATGAAAGAACGAGTTCGAAGCGGTCGACATCAGAGGAAAGAGGCGCACATTGATGATAGTGTTTACGATTGTGATTTAGTGATTTGAATTTCCTATTTTCGTTGATTGGATTTTTGTATTTTGAGGACTTTGTTCTACGATTGGTATTTCCTGTGTGTACCTTTATTCTATCTGTGTTCCATATATCAGTTGTATTGATGTGGTTTAGTACGCACCCAGTACACTTGATTTGGTTTTATATATTTTGAGATTTTGATTTGATTTCGTGCATATGGGCTACACATGATTTTGATATATGCTTCGACCTAGTTTTTATCCATTTTCGTACTGTGATTCGAGTCTGATATCCGATGTATGTTTTCATGCTCCATGTGCACCTGATTAGGATTCTTGTGCATACTTGGCGCACTTGATGCGATTTTGTGCACACCAGATGCACTAAATCGGGGTCTTGTGCAGATTAGATGCACCTGATAGTGAGTCGTGCACGCCCGTTGCACTTGACAGATGTTTTTGGTGCACACCTGTTGCACTTAGTTTTGTTTTATGGGTATTCATGGTTTCTGCATTTGGTTTCGATTTCAGTGCGCACCGGACGCACATGACATTTTATTGATGTGATTGGGATTGATTTTAGTTTGAGCAGTATGTTTTCATGATCATTATTATTTGAGTTAGTAACCAGGCGGGACGTGTATGTTAAATAAAAGATATATATAGCTATTTTTTTAAAAAAAAAAAAAAAAAAATTAAACGTCCTCTACTTAGACCGTGACACGTGCATTGCACGGCGATTTTTTTTCAAGAAGGGGTTTTTGTATGCTGCTTTATTATGATGATTCGGCGATTTTACTAGGATACAAACTATATATAAGTTATATATTGATGTATATTATGATGGTTTTCACATTGGGTTATGATATTTTATTACCACCATAACTCCGATGATTGCGTCATGCTTGACGGAGTTGATTTTTGTTATGTATTAATGATTTCGGAGACCCGACGATTTGAGTGCTTTGCTAAATGTTTCGGTATTTGGAGGGGGAGTTTTAATTTAAATTCGGGGACCGAATTTTTTTTAAGGGGGGAAGATTGTAACGCCTTGAAAATCGTTCTGGTGAAATTTCGGAAAATTGGGAAAATAAGGGGTTTTTTTTTGTAAAAAGTCAAAATACAAATATCTTTATTTTAAAATTAAATATAAATATTCTATCTATGTAATTGCTAGTATTTGGTGTTTATTGAGCCACTGGTGAGATTTCAAAATTTTTGAATTTTTTTCCGAAATTAATTATTTTAATATTATTTTAGCCGTCACTAATACATTTAATTAGGGAAAATTACAAACTGGAATGAGTGGGAGCAAATTTTGTGCATCATAATACATTAAACAAAATTTTATCATGTGATTTTTGAATTGAAATAGGGTCGTTAACTGGTGTTGGAAAATATCGAAGAAAAAGGCTTTTTCAGTGAAATTAGTGCAAATTACAAATTGTAATGAGTTAATCATACACTAATGAACCATGATAGCTTAATAACAAGTTTTTAATATACACTTTTCTTTTCAATTTATCTCCAAGTTTCTAGAGATTTCTAGGATCAAGATAATTAGAAAAATAAAGTAATTAAGATATAAGTTGGTGTATGTAATTTTGGGCCTTGTCTTAACTTGGATAATGTCACATACACCCATACATATCCCCTCCCCAATTTGGCCGGCCACTTGTTGCAACAGCCCCAAATTTTTCACCACCTTTCTACACTTCTTTCTTCACTTAAATTAGGCAATAAATAGGAAAATTTTAAGGGGGTTTAATATATATTGAAATGGGAATGCTTCTAAACAATTCTAGACACCTCCTCACATTTCACTACCTCTCCCATCCCCACTCCAAGCTGCTGCCGACCCTGCAGAAATTCTCCCCCCCAATTCCTCAATCAAATCCACTTCAAAAATCCACAAAAACCCTCAAAAAAATTCCAAAATAAAATCAACCCTAATTGTAGCTACTTCTCCATTAAGGATTCCTTGATCAAAGGCAAGCTTGAATCTTGAGCAAGTGATCACTTTGGGAGGTCAAGAAAACTTGAGTTTGCAAGTTGATCTCAAAATTTGTTGAGGTATAATCCTACCCATGTTAAAATTGTGCTAAGTATTCAAATCTAGCCTAATTAAGAGTTTAAACTATGGTTTTGATATTAGACCTAAAATTCAAGAAAAAAGGATTTTTAATTAGGTTAGGTTTTCACATTATTTCAAGGTTAGTAAAGTGTAATTAACATCTTAAAGCATGCACAATCTAGTTTAGATGGTAATTGGTAATGTGTTGCTTTAAAATTATTCAAATCTAGTTAATCTTGCAAACTAGATTTTTGGGATGTAATTAAAATGATGATATAAAATTCATGAGATGGTTTGAGTTATTTAGTAATAGCATTATGTGAGCGGGGTGGCCATTAAAACTTTTTAAAACATCAAGATTTAAACTAAGATGGGAATTTGATGCTTGCTAGGTTTTGAAAATTTATTTAAAATAAGGGATTAAAAATAAAGTTAGGGTTTTAGAACATCCTTACAGTTTCAAGGAGTGGTTTAACGATTTAAGTTATGTAAAACCAAGTTTGGGAAGTGAAATGGTGAAGTTTTGCTTAAAAATACCGAAATCGGGCAAGTTTACAAACTAGAATTTCAGTTTAATGCAAATTAGGGTGTTAAAAATATAGGAAGGGTTTATATAATCTAGTTATGCTAATTAATGAATATTATGACCATTAGTTTCTTTTAAACATCAAGTTTTGAAGTAAAACGGTAAATTGGCGTTTTCGGGTTTTACGAAATCAGACTGTTTGATCGATTTTTCGGGTTTCGATGGATTAAATCATGTTTTATATTATAAATAATGAGTTTTAAACTACAAGTTGTTTGTTGATGTTATCTCGATCCATCGGAGTTTGTACGCCGATATCGAGCGGTATTTGGTTCTTTTGCGTGGACGGGACATAGGTTTTAACCTATGCTTGTTCCTTGTATCGTTTGACTTTTGTATGCGATTCGGTTTACGATGCTATTTATATGTTTGCGTCTAGGTACCCCCACGTGGACTGCGGGCGATGAAGAGGAGGATGGCGACACTGTCTTCGGCAGACATGGACCAGGTGAGTAGATGCATATCTACGGGGGAAAGTCGGGTGGATGGCGTTTAGCACCCTCGCAACGTAGAATAGGAATAGTACTTATTGACATTTGGAAACCAGACGTGACCCTAGTAGGACCCTAGTATTGACCCTAGGCTGGATTAGACCGATTTAGGAAAACCATATCAGAGGATGAGTACCTTGGAAGGGGTTCGTAGGTTCCAGATAGAAACATACCCACACACACACTGAAACTCGACATGGGGTACGTGTATGTGGATATATATAGAACTAGGTATAGGTATATACATATATGTACAACATGTGTAGGTGATTCATTGATGTGATGTGATATCCGAGGTATGATGAAACAGTATAACTGGGCTTGATGCCGTGATTCTTGACTATACAGTCGTAATAAAGTGTTAGCGGATCATTAGAGAATGAGATAATGAGCATGAATATATAAATTATAAAGAGTGGTGGTGATATTGATGTACATGGGACGCTAGAATAGTACCCGGACTGTAACTTGTGACTGATCACGATATGATATATGTACAATCTGATTACGACTTTATATAGGTGTGACCTGATGCCGATATCAGATAGGTGTGAATTGATGACGACATGATTTCAGTATGACTTAATCACAATATGAAACATGTGACATGATATTTCTGAGGATAAACTAATGATACATATTATGATGGCAATGATATATGATTGATGTATGGGATTACAGTTTAGCACCTTGATCATGAGATGTGTTGATGATGACATTATACGAATGATGAGGCACTTAGGAGATACTTGACCCGTACCCCGATAGTGGGATGCCGTACTTAGATTTTACCGTACGAGGCATAGATATGATGATTGATCCGCACTCTTGATTCGAGGAAGTCGTACTACGTACGTGACGCTATTGAGGCGGGATCGCCGACTATTAGAGATATTGATTCAGACCTTAGGTAGACTCTAGTTTCTTACTGACTAGTCTATTAGGTTTAGTCCCTTAGGATGTTAGATGGATACTGGTTTAGGTTCGACTCACATAGTGATAGTTGTACTCGTATGTCGCAGAGGGGTGGATACTGCACATCTGTTTATACATTCATACTGTAATCATCATGGTGCATGTTCTTACACATGTTGCTATAATCAGTATAAACCATACCTGTTAGGACACCAGCACCATTACCGATGATGCGCATATTCCACGCACACTTAATTGCCGGCTCACACACATCATCATCGGTAATTGCTATGTCACGTACACTTTAGATCATATTATATTTTACTGATAGAATCAGTTAACAACTAAACCGATATAATATTGTGATCACTCTCTGATGATAAGTATAAGACATGATATTCATTACTTAGACATTCATGCATTCATATTTTCGTGTTATCATGCAGTATTATGGGCATATGCCGACACTTATCATATAGTTACTCATGATTTTGGGATTTGGAATTTCTATGAGATTTCTGGAATTTTGGGGAAAACCGCAAAAATATATAAAAAACTTCTCTCTCTCTCTCCTCTTCTCTTTTTAAAATAAGATGCGGTTTTCTCGTGATGTATGTGTCGTCCACCATGAGTATTTCATGTTTTCTGATGGATTTCGAGACCCGATTCGAGGAGTGGATGAACCGTCTCGGGTACATGGTGGGCCCGGTATGGTACCCCGGGGCAAGAAGATCGAGTTGTAGACGATGAGCCTGGCAGGGGAAGGCTAAATACCGGTGATGTCTGGCGCGGCGGATATCCGGAGGATACCGACCGTTGTCGTGGGATTTGATGATATGGGCCGATCCGGACTGACGGAGCCCGACATATTGAGACTTGAGATTACATGTGTTGTGTCGATGCTTGACACGGATTTCTATGGATTTCATTGTTGAGATTTCAGATGCTTATACACACTTTACTATGATAACAGCTAAAGAGTTCTTATACATGTATATCTGGATTTCAGGATTTGTTACTTTACATTCATGGTGCATTCATTTCATTTCATATGACATAGTATTATATTAGGCACTGACACGAACACGGAGTATCTGCACTTACACGTAGTATTACCCTGCTATTACTAGATGTTTAGGATATAGTAGTGTATTATTATGACCTAGGATAGCGTCATGCATTCGATTTCTTTTCGTAGATGTCTTCTACTCACGAGTTGGCAACTCACCTCCGTTGTGCCAAATTTTACTACAGGTTCGATGTACAGGTTTCCCTGGCAGTTTGCTGGCACATCTATTCCTTCAGGGTGATTTGCACGGTAGGTTGGTTCACTTGTATCTGAACCACCATTGTATTTTATTCATTCATTTGTATCTAGTAAGCTCCATCAACCATACTTGTATTTATTGATAAGTTTATTGAACCAGTCTTTTATTTCGACCTTAGAGTCGCGCATGTATTATTCTGATTTGGTGGTTTTGCTTTCTTTTGAGTTTTGAGCCTCGCCCTTTGGCGTTGTATACTATTGTGCTTGTTGTGGTTGTTTCCGCCTGTTGGCGTTGAGCTAGCTCCCGTTTGGGGATGCTTTTTATTGTTTATGTATATTATACTTGTTGTACCCGTTTGGGGGCCAGTTTTTACAGAGGAGACTCTGCCGAAATTTTTGGTAAAATTTGCTGATGTTTTTAGACTTGTTTTCTTTTTCTTCTTCTTCTTTTATATGGTTTAAATTTCTGGGCTTCGGCTTACTTAGGTTACGTTGCGCCTCTAGACGTTTCGTAATCTAAGTGCCGGTCACGTTCCGTACTTTCGGGTCGTGACGCTCACCCACCTGAGAGTTACTTCGGTTTCTCTATGACAGTAGGAGCGAGGATTGCATCATGAGATGATGACCCAACTAGTTTCGAGCTGGCCATCTGGAGTGAGACTCTATAAGAATGGCTGGATGTTTATCGATCTGAGATGGAATCCTTATACACCAACAAAGTATGGACTTTGGCTGCTATATTTGAAGGGTTAAATCCCCATCAGGAGCAAGTATATCTTGAGAAGATTACTTGGTGTAGATGGAAAAGTTAAGACTTTCAAAGCTAGACTTGTTAAAAGTTTGCATCATTGACCAGGTATGGATAATGATGAAACCTTTTTCCAGTGGCTATGCTTAAGTCCATCCAGATCCTACTTGCCACGGCTACATACCATGACTACGATATCTGGTGGTTGGGTGTCATGACTGCTTTTCTAAATGATGTTTTAGAAGAGAGAGTCTATAAGTACACAGTCAGAGGGCTTCGTAAACAGTGGAAGCAGCGGAAACGTGTACAAGATGCTTTATAGGATAAAGCAGGCATCGCGGAGTTGGAACATCTATTTTGATGTGGTAGTCAATGAGTTTGACATCATCAAAATAGAAGATGAACCTTGTATATACAAAAAGGGTAGTAGGGAGTATGGTGACGATCATCGTAGAGTACGTGGATGACATACTCTTGATAAGAAAGGAGTTTCCTATGCTACGCTCGGTCAATCTCCGCTTATCACAATGATTCTCCATAAAGGATCAAAGTGATACCTACTAAATCCTGGGTTTTGGATCTATGAGATAGATCTAATTGGATATTAGGATACTCACTAGTTGTAGTGAGATGGTATCAATTGGTCCTGGGGAGAATCACTGGAAGGGTTCCGGGATGATAAAGACGACTGAATGTCAGTCACAGGCATTGTCTTTACCCTCGGTGAAGGGACGGTATGTTGGAAGAGTTCCAAGATAAATACCGTGACATACTAGACGATAAAGGCTGGATACATCGCTACTTAAGACGCTACCAAAGAGGAAGTCTGGGTGTATATTTGTTCATGAGATGAACTTCGTTCCTCCCATTGTGTAACAATGGAGTTGTGGCTTATGCCAAGAAACGTCCGTCCCATCAGTGATCCAGACATATTCTAAGGCAGTATCACCTGATCATGGAGATGGTTGATCTCCAGGGTGATCGAGGTTAGGAGAACGGACTCAGAGGATAACACGGCGGATCCACTCACGAAGGCCTATTCCCAGAGAGAGACTCATATGGGATGGTTGAGTATGAGATACTACAACCACTGCTACAGATGGCCCTAGTGCAAGTGGGGGATTGTTAGTTATATGTATGCCCTAGAGGCCATTACTGTACATAGGATGTATATTGTAGTGGATGCTGGGACATATATAGGGAGGACTTTCTTGCTCGACATGATAGCATGCTATTTGGTTACTCTTTACCTCAACGTGTACACTGATTGTCTCTCTGTTACATGTTGGTAAAGCCCTTAGGATGTGTACTTGACTACCCGGACTATGATGCGGATCATACTAGTGGGGACATGGTAGTCCATAAGTACATCCTTCAAGGTCCATAGTCGTGGGTGTATCGAGACGGGGCATCGATATACCAGAGTAGACTAGCGTATACCTTCTCGACCCATACAGATGGGCGAAGGATGATCCCATATCCATTGGTGTTTGACATCAGAGATGATATACGGGTGCTCAGTGGAGACATGGTACACTGGACGGACTCGCCGAGAACTCCCAGATGGTATTATACCTCACGTCAGATGGCAGTTCTCTGGTGACACTGGTACAGAGTAGTCTGTTGACCCGAGATCGTCATCGAGTCTTGTGTGATTCCCACTGTGCTTTGATTTCCACCTTACCACGTCCAAGAGGGCGTGCAAAACGGTGGTTTTTGGGTACAGTCCCGAATCACATGGAGGCAATGAGCGATAGGAGGGGATTCGTCTCTCCCGGTATAGGGAGTTGATGTTGCACTGTGTTCGATTGGCTATAACCGGAAATCCCTGGCCAGGGTTGCTGAGATTTACTGGTAAGTGTTACCAGTAGTTTCTCGAACTGTTATAGACCTCATATCGACACGACTTATCGAGCTATTGGGGTCTGACGTTTACCACCCCTAGGCAAGATATGTGACATATCAGACGATCAGACCGGACTGTACGGTAAGTGTTACTGGTTGGATTCACAGGAGTGTGAGCGGGCTTGCTCGTCGATCTTCTGATCGCTCAATACCCAGGTGGCCGTTACGTTTAGCAGACCGCTTGCGGCTTGTGGGTGTTTGATATGATCATCATCTGCTGCCGGCGTATTGACGAGTCTTTAGAGTCCTACACAGAGGTTTCCTGGCTCAAGCGAAACGAAATAGGAGCGCATATGAGATATGTGCGGGACCGAGAATAATGCGTGTATGTGATACCGTATTCCATTCTCACGATGAATGTATCGATTGGTTGTATGCGATATAACCTAGTTATCGATTCAAGCATTGATTCGATAAGCCGATACATTGGATATTAGTCGGTCATATGCGATATGACCCGATCGTTAAATCAAGGGTTGATTTGATGATTTAATGCATAATTATATATTTGATATATTATTTTGCATTAACTAGTATTTGTTCACTTAAGAAGGATTTTCTCACTTGATGTGCACATTGTATATGTGATATATTTTTGGGTGCACTTGATTGTATCATGTTTGATGATACATGCTCACTTGGGTTTGTGTAAAGATTAAACCATGGTTGTGTAATGGTTAGGGTTTTCTTTTTATTATCTATTTATTTATTTATTATTTATTTTTTTTATTACGGCAAAAGAAAATGATAAAGAGAAAATGGTGGCTTTCTTTGTTTGTAGTTGAAGCTTCATGAAGCTTTGACTAAGTGACCATTTTGTCTCATGCTTAACCCTAACCATTCCACTTAACCATAGTCTATTCTCTACACATAACCATGGTTGGAATATGATAAGTATTCATATAATTTTCCTTTTTAGAAAATACTTATGATATTCTTTCTTCTTCTTCTTCATCTTCAACAAGAAGAAAACCTTGCCTCCATCAATGGCAACTTGAGAAAAAGAGTGAGAAATCCAATTCTAAAGTGAACCCACTTCCTATTTCTTCATCCTCTACCTCTTGCCAAGTAGTATAGGGTGTTTTCTTCACAAGTTTCATGACTTGGTGAAGTGGGAGCTTGATCTTGTGATGACTCGACATAGATCATCTTCGGCATCGTAGTCGATGACCTAGCCCGCCCATTTCTCCGATGAAGCCGACACTAGAGTCCAAGTTCCGATTTGTTCAGCGGAGGGACGTCTACGTGGAGCTAAGGAAGTGGAGAACTGGATCTACAAAGGTTGTAGCCTTTTCCTTTTAAGTTAAAGTTGTTTACTTGCATCGCATCACCTATACATCTAGTTAACGATCCGTATTAGGGTTTCTCGGCACTTGTAAAATTTTAATTGGCCATGTTTGATCACTTGTGAGACTTCATTAGTGTGCCTAGGAACCCTACAGTCTCACCTCCAGCGTCGCGGATAAGGAAATCCGTAAGACTTGGGAGATTGATTGTGCGAAGGCCAAGTGCCTCGTGCTTGCCTCTATGGACAATGAACACCAGAGGAGGCATGAGAATATGGACCTTGAATCCATATTTCTTCATACAAAAGAACTGTATGGGGAGCAATCCCGTATCGCCAGATACGAAGTCTCGAGAAAAGCTGTTTTCGGCGAGATTGGCCATCGGATCACCGGTAGCGGAACACGTGCTTAAGATGATTGGCTTCATTGAGGAGCTCGCGGACCTTGGGACCACGTTGGAGAATGAGCTCTATACGGACTTGATTCTTCAGTCCCTTCCTTCCACTTACGCCCAGTTCATCCTGAATTTCAACTTGCAAGAAAAGGAAGTTGAACTTTCAGAACTCCTCAACATGCTGAGGAGTGCGGAGGGCACCCTACAGAAAGGTAGGGAAACATCCACTTTGTTTGTAGGAGGATCTTCATCTTCTAGGTCCAAGGCGAAAGCCAAGGGAAAGAAGAAGAAAACCCCCGCCAAACCAAGGGGCGGCGTTAGTAAAGTGGATACGAAGGGAAAGGCAAAAGCAACAAAGGAAGCGGGAAAGCTTGTAGGAAAGGAGGAATGCTTTTACTGTTACAAGAGTGGACACTGGAAGAAAGATTGCAGGGCCTGGAAGGCCAGAACACAGGATCTGATGGCGGGCCTAGGGGGCGGTAAACGTCAGTCCCCTAATAGCGGTACAAGTCGTGTCGGAGTGAAGCCCAGAAGACTCTGAGATAACACTGGAAACCTACCAGTATATCTCGCTTTCCCTGGCCAGGGACTACTCGTGTAATGGCTCTCCTAGACACAGCGCGATGTCAACCCCCAATACCGGGAGAGACGGATCCTGTCTAACCGTCACTGCCTCCAAGTGCTTCGGGACTGCACCCAACTACTACCTGTTTGCACGACTCCTTTGAGCCGTGGTAGGGTAGTAATCTAAGTACAGTGGGAACACACTCAAGGCGAAGTGACAGTGTCAAGTCAGCCGACTAAGCTGTACTCATGTCACCTGAGAACTGATAACTGACGATAGGTATAGTACCAACCAACAGTTCCTGACGAGTCCTGTCCAGTGTACTCGTAACCCAACGAGCACCCGCATACTATCTCCAGTACGATGTACTGATGGCTGTGGGACAGACCATCTCCCACACTGGGATGAGAAGCGCATACGCTAGTTTACTCCGGAGTATCGATGCCCTGTCTCGATAGTCCTGCAACTAGGGACCTGCATAAGGATGTGCTTATAGATTACCCAGCCCCCACTAGTGTGACTGCCATCACAATGCAGGTAATTAAGCAAAGATCCTAAGGGCTCCACTAATATGTATAGGTGATATACTAAAATAAACACATGTACACATTGAAGTAGAAACAAACCAAGTAGCATACTACTATATTGAGCAAGATTGTCTATACAAGGTGAATATCCCAAACTTCCATTAAGTAATATACAAACTAGTATGATACAGTAATGGCCTCTAGGGCATATACACTAACAATCTCCCACTTGCACTAAGGCCATGTACTGGCGTATCGAAGACCTATCATCTCGATCAGCCGCTCGAACTGAGTCTGGGGTAAGGCCTTTGTGAGTGGATCAACAGTGTTATCTTCAGTAGAAACTCTCTGAACCTCGATCTCCTGGCGACCCACGATCTCCCTGATCAGGTGATACCGCCTCAAGATGTGTCTGGACTTCTGATGGGACCTGGGTTCCTTCGCTAAAGCTATAGCCCCGTTGTTGTCGCAATACAACGGTATTGGATCAACAATGGACGGAACCACCTGAAGTTCAGTTAAGAACTTCCTTACCCAGACAGCTTCTTTTGCAGCATCTGCAGCAACGATATATTCCGCTTCCATCGTCGAGTCAGCAACGGTTTCCTGTTTGGAACTCTTCCAACACACCGCCCCTCCATTGAGGGTAAAGACATAACCCGACATGGACTTGGAATCATCCTTGTCACTCTGGAAGCTGGAGTCAGCAAAGGCCTCGATCTGGAGGTCTTTTCTGCCATACACCAAGAACATCTCTTTAGTCCTTCTCAAGTACTTGAGAATGTTCTTTACCGCTATCCAGTGTTTCTCCCCAGGGTTTGACTGATACCTACCTGCTTACCACACTCAGTGCATAAGCTACATCTGGTCTGGTACACAACATCGCATACATTATAGAGCCTACCGCAGAAGCGTAGGGTATAATAGACATGCGATCCCTTTCCAAAACAGTCTTGGGAGACATCTTTTTGGAGAAGGTGATCCCATGACAAGCCGGTAGATTACCGCGCTTGGAATTTTCCTTACTGAATCTTTTCAGTATGGTGTCGATGTACCTGGACTGTGAGAGTCCCAGTATCCTCTTGGATTTGTCACGATAGATCCGGATCCCCAGAATGTATGAGGCATCACCCAGGTCTTTCATGGAGAACCTGTGTGACAAGAACCCCTTGACAGATTGTAGCATAGGAATGCCATTTCCTATTAAGAGAATGTCATCCACGTATAAAACGAGGAATACTACAGTTCTCGCTACAAATCTACTATAGATGCATGGTTCATCTGGATTTTTGATAAAGCCAAATTCCTTGACCGTCTCATCAAAACAGATGTTCCAACTCCGCGATGCCTGCTTTAGTCCGTAGATGGACTTAAGCAACTTGCACACCTTTTTGCTGCTCCTACTCTGAATGAAACCCTCTGGCTGGTCCATATAAACACACTCCTCTAAATTTCCATTTAGAAAAGCGGTCTTTATGTCCATCTGCCAAATCTCATAATCGTGGAAGGCAGCAATGGCAAGAAGGATCCGAATGGATTTCAGCATAGCTACTGGAGAAAAGGTCTCGTCATAGTCCAAACCAGGTCTTTGACAAAAACCCTTTGCAACCAGTCTAGCTTTATAGGTCTCAACCTGTCCATCTACACCAATCTTCCTTTTGAAGATCCACTTGCATCCTACGGGTTTTACCCCATCTGGAGCAACATCCATACTTTGTTGGTGTACATGGACTCCATTTCGGTCCGCATTGCATCCGGCCATTTTACCGAGTCAACGCTCTGAATGGCCTGCTGGAAGCTAGTTGGCTCATCATAATCTATGATGCAATCCTCTCTATCCCCGTCTATGAGAAAACCGTAGTATCTCTCGGGCGGATGAGACTGCCTACTACTCCTGCGGAGCGGCGTAAGAATGTCATGATCTTTCGAACCCTCTGGTTCTACTAAGCTTTCAGTAATAGCTCGTGGCTTTGGAATTTCTTCCAGTTCTATTGCGCTCCCACTTATCTGATTCTCCAAAAACTGAGTTTCTAAGAAGTGGGCATGCCGAGAAACAAAAACCTTTTGTTCCTCTTCGCAATAGAAGAAATATCCCTTGGAGTTCTTTGGATATCCCACAAACTTGCACTGTACTGAGCGTGCCTCGAGCTTGTCCGCATGCTGCTTTTTGACAAAAGCTGGACTTCCCCATGTCTTAATGTGATTAATATAGGGTCTCTTCCCACACCACATCTCATATGGTGTAGTAGGCACAGTCTTAGTTGGAACTCGGTTCAAAAGGTATGCAGCTGATTCTAGCGCATATCCCCAGAATGATCGCGGTAACTCGGCGTTACTCATCATGGACCGTACCATATCCAATAGGGTTCGGTTCCGTCTCTCCGATACACCGTTATGTTGCGGAGTGTATGGAGGAGTAAGCTGAGAGAGAATTCCGTTCTCTTTTAAATAGTCCAGGAACTCGGCACTCAAGTATTCACCACCTCGATCCGATCTTAGTGTGTTGATACTTTTGCCGGTTTGTTTTTCTACTTCATTCTTATATTCCTGGAATTTTCCAAAGGCTTCGGATTTATGTTTCATTAAAAAGACATAACCGTACCTTGAAAAGTCATCCGTAAAAGTAATGAAGTAAGAATAACCGCTTCGCGCATGTGTAGACATTGGACCGCACACGTCGCTGTGTACGAGTCCCAAGAGCTCGCTCGCTCTTACTCCGTGTCCAGTGAACGGAGTCTTTGTCATCTTTCTTTGAGACATGATTGACAAGTGGCATACGATTGATATTCGAGTGGATTCAAATATTCTTCTGCATGTAACTTCATCAACCTTCTCTCATTGATGTGACCCAGTCTACAATGCCATAAGAAAGCCTGATTTATTTCCGGAGACTTTCTTTTGTGTGTATTCTGGACATTGAAAATCTGTGGTTGGTTTAATACGTATATACCATTGCTTAATGTACCTGACCCAATCAGAACTTGATTAAGGTGAATGTTTACAACATTACTTACAAACGCAAATTCATAACCTTCTTTAGAAGTCAAAGATACAGTAATGATATTACAAGTTGCGTTGGGTACAAAAAAGCAATTACGTAAAACCAAAACATGTCCATCTGACATTCCCAGGTGATAGTCCCCCACGGCCTTAACATCCATGCTAGCTCCGTTTGCAACTTTGAGGGTCATGTCACCTGCCTTCAAAACCCTACGGTTTCTCAACGCCTGCAAAGAATTACAGATATGAGATCCTGATCCGGTATCCAATACACAGGAAGTGGAGTTTATTGATAGACAGTTTTCAATAACATACACACCTGAAGCTGAAGCCGCAACTTGCTTCAGTTCCTGTATTCTGGCTTTCCAAGCCCTGCAATTTTTCTTCCAGTGCCCACTCTTATGACAGAAAAAGCACTCTTCCTTCCCTATAAGCTTCCCCGCTATCTTTGTTGCTTTTGCTTTTCCCTTCGTATCCACTTTACTAACACCGCCCCTTGGTTTGGCGGTGGTTTTCTTCTTCTTTCCCTTGGCTTTCGCCTTGGACCTAGAAGAGGAAGATCCTCCTACAAACAAAGTGGATGTTTCCCTACCTTTCTGTAGGGTGCCCTCTGCACTCCTCAGCATGTTGAGGAGTTCTGAAAGTTCAACTTCTTTTTCTTGTAAGTTGAAGTTCAGGATAAACTGGGCGTAAGTGGAAGGAAGGGACTGGAGAATCAAGTCCGTATAGAGCTCGTTCTCTAACGTGGTCCCAAGTTCCGCGAGCTCCTCAATGAAGCCAATCATCTTAAGTACGTGTTCCGCTACCGATGATCCGATGGCCAACCTTGCCGAAAATAACTTCTTCGACACTTCGTATCTTGTGATACGAGATTGCTCTCCATACAGTTCTTTTGTATGGAGAAATATGGATTCGAGGTCCATATTCTCGTGCCTCCTCTGATGTTCGTTGTCCATAGAGGCAAGCACGAGGCACTTGGCCTTGGCGCTATCGATCTCCCAAGTTTTACGGATTTCCTTATCCGCGACGCTGGAGGTGGGTCCTGGGACAGGGGGAGCTTTGGTGGTAAGGAGATACCCCAACTTGTCATAAGTGATTGCCATTTTGACATTCCTGAGCCAATCTTTGTAGTTTGGCCCTGTCAGTATGTTTTTATCTAGTAATAACTTAAGTCCGGTCATGATGATTAGTCGCTGCAATTAGGAGAGAGAGAAGAAACACTTTAGCATGATGCTCTTGCAAGTTTAGAGTGGTTTTTAATTTGTCTAAACAGGATGGCTCCCACTGTCTCTCGAATCCCTCCTCAAACCAAAAAGGAAGAATTAGTCAGGATCAATCTCACCGTACAATACTTGCTTAACCGTTCGGCCAGGCTGGTGTCGGTACTTCGAGGGAGGTTTTCCAACGCTTTCGCGAAGTTCCTTAATTTAAGAACCTCTTTTCCCTTGGGGCGTAGCCCCGCTAACACCTTTCTAGACACCTACTAGGTTTATAACATTGATCGTTAAGTGAGAATTTCCTGAGGAGTAGCATATACTCACAGTAGGATCGGGATCCAAATATCATTGCGTGACAAAACTGAAGGAATCCTACCAGAATCATCACAGTCCAAATGGTATGCAACACCAGCAAGTTTCAGTTCTTTTGAAACTCCCGATGTGGATTTTTGCCCCATGCTCTTATGACCTTGACTTTGGCCAAAATATCATAAGTCACATGTCAAGTTCTACCCGTCATTCTCCAGGTTAATTTGAGCCCATCCGCACATACCCTTGACTTTGGCCAAAATGATAGTACGACTGCCCCAAACCAACACATCTATCTATGATGCACATGAATACCCAATAGCTACCAATCACTATGCCTTGACTTTGGCCAACATACATAGCTTGAATACTATTGACCATCCATGTGAAACGACGGAGGGCTACGAATGGTTTTGGCGAAACCGTGAACGTAGTGAACTTGATATAATCGATGGAACGAGATAGCTTTTAAAAGGAGTGGCTTAAGCTCCGCGTTTAAAAGTTATTTTGAAATGAAACCGAGTGGTTTTTGAAAGTGTTCCAACGACTTTTACTTGGTTTATTTTTTTCTTCTTGCATTAGTTCTTTTAATGCGTATTTTTCTTGCATTAGTTCTTTTAATGCGTCCCATCATTTAATCCTACCATTGCAGAAAACAACCAAAATATGACATACGCTTATGCCATTCGCATTCGCCACGGGGCCCCGTCATTACCCGTTAGGTTACTTAACTAACGACAGAGCGGGGGCTGGGCTAGCGCGGCTGCAAAACATAAGCAACGCCTAAATAATATCATACTTAGATATATTGCAATGATAGCCATTTCAGATCACAGATGAATACATTGGATATACTAGGAATCCGCAATTCGTACGAGCCTGTAACGAAAAGAGGATTACACCGTCGCGATGAATAGCCAAAACCCCACCATAGACCCCTACGGGTGCGGCAAACTACCCGCCAAATATCCGAAGTGGAGCAACCTCCCTCAACGACGTGAGTAGGCCACTCGGCACTTCGAGATACCCGGTAGTTTTTGCACCCCACCTTGGGTCTATCCTAGGAGCAAAAAACAGTAAAAAGAAATTATACAATGACGGCTACAACCCCGACCCGGTTGTGCGGCCAAAAATAATATTACATCAATTTACATATTACATGAATTGAAAGATAAAAGGAAAAACTCTCATCTCACAACCCCCGGCTATTCATCCGCGACAATCCAAAGAATTCATATATGCATACCATCAACATTACAGATCACAGATATGTATAACCCCCACCAATCGACGTATAGCGATTAGCGGACGTTCAATACATATAACACATCACAGATATATACCCGTTAGCCTTAGTCTTTAGAAGTTCGATAAAAATACGTATTTTCAAGCCCCAAAAACAAATTTTTCTTTCTGGAAAATCTGGGCAGAAAAGACATATTGTAAAAATCCCAAAATACCCCCAGAAACACTCTGCAAGAAACTTTTTCCCCGACCGAGTTAACTCGGCCGCGGAACCGCGGCTGGAGCATGCTCCCGCCGCGTTTCCGTGGCGCTTTGACCGATTCGGTGGACGAAATTTCTTGGGTGTTTAACAAAAAGCCTGAGCCGATTTTTAAGATAAGATTTATCAATTTTTGGACAGAAAAAAATTCGGCAGAAACTTCATTTTCCGGGTTCGTTTCGCGACTTTTTCTTTGATCGAACTTCTACTTACTTTGCTAACATGTTAGATAGTGTTTAACTAGGCTCTGATACCACTGTAAGTCCATGCTACCCTTCCCCGGTTCTTACGGGGTTGCGGAAGTGGTGAAAAACGATTTTCAAGAGGGTGGTAACATGGACTACCAATACGGATCTTTGTTAAACGACTAACTAACAATCCTAACAAGAGTTTACCTACTCGGTTAGGGGTCTATACCTTTCTTGAACTCCTTCGTCTTCAACTCCTCCCGGTGTACAGATCGGCCTCACCTCGTCGTCTCCTTGCGCCGAAGATGGATCCCCCCGAAAGCTTCAACCTTTGGCTTCTTCTTTGAACTTTGAAGAAACTAGATCACTTGGCTTGCTAGGCCTTGTGAACTAGAATGAGTAGAGGAATGTTTTGGTGTCTTTTTATCTCTAAGGCAATGAGTCTCAACACATGAGAATGGTTTGCCTTGAGCTAGAGAGAGCAAGAGGAAGAGGGAGAGCTTGAGAATGAGAGAGCTCAAGAGAGAGAAAACAAATGAAAGAATGAGCCATACTCTTCTCATTCTCACCTCTCATAATCCAAAAGCCATCATAACAAAAATAATAATAAAGTATTGTGTGATGGTTTAAGTCAAAATGGCTATATCATTTCATGCACTCATTTTGCATAAATAAACAAGCAAGCAAAAGTCTTTGCCATGGAATGATAGCCATTGTCATGATGATGGTCAACTAGTCCAACCTAGTCAACCTATCAACAAAGTCAACAAGTCAACAAAGTCAACCCCTCAACAACCATGCCACTATAATACTTAATTAATATTAATGTTAATAATATTTCTTATTCTCATTAGGGTTAAGCAAAAGTCAATGGTCAACGGTCAACAGTCAATAACCCCAATGAGAATCCTCTGCCTCTGTCTCTCTGCCAACTGTGCATACACACCCGCATCCGCGTTCCGAGGAACACGAATACTAACGAGATAAAAACAATCCCAAAACGTACACTAGGATCTGGCTTAAACCAAAGCCTGCTAGTGTCAACTGTCCGGACACTGTACGTGCACAAGTGCACGGATGTGACCGAACCCTGTCGCAAAACCATGCGACCTGTCGTAAAACCATGCGGCCCATACTCTTTTGCCTAAAGGCGAATAGCTTTCTGTGTGGGACTCTAAAGACTCGACACTACACTGGCAGGGGGTTTAACCACAGACCGCAAGCGGCACTAGTTGTGCGTAACGGTCCCCAGGTAGATGCCGACAAGAAGACGGACGAGGTGAAACCCATCTGAACTCCTACCGAGTCTGAATGTGACAATCTCTCTGTACAGTCCGGTCTGTTCATCTGATACATCGCATGGCGGGCCTAGGGGGCGGTAAACGTCAGTCCCCTAATAGCGGTACAAGTCGTGTCGGAGTGAAGCCCAGAACACCCTGAGATAACACTGGAAACCTACCAGTATATCTCGCTTGCCCTGGCCAGGGACTACTCGTGTAATGGCTCTCCTAGACACAGCGCGATGTCAACCCCCAATACCGGGAGAGACGGATCCTGTCTAACCGTCACTGCCTCCAAGTGCTTCGGGACTGCACCCAACTACTACCTGTTTGCACGACTCCTTTGAGCCGTGGTAGGGTAGTAATCTAAGTACAGTGGGAACACACTCAAGGCGAAGTGACAGTGTCAAGTCAGCGGACTAAGTTGTACTCATGTCACCTGGGAACTGATAACTGATGATAGGTATAGTACCAACCAACAGTTCCCGACGAGTCCTGTCCAGTGTACTCGTAACCCAACGAGCGCCCGGATACTATCTCCAGTACGACGTACTGATGGCTATGGGACAGACCATCTCCCACACTGGGATGAGAAGCGCATATGCTAGTCTACTCCGGAGTATCGATGCCCTGTCTCGATAGTCCTGCGACTAGGGACCTGCATAAGGATGTGCTTATAGATTACCCAGCGCCCACTAGTGTGACTACCATCACAACGCTGGTAATTAAGCAAAGATCCTAAGGGCTCCACTAATGTGTATAGGTGATATACTAAAATAAATACATGTACACATTGAAGTAGAAACAAACCAAGTAGCATACTACTATATTGAGCAAGATTGTCTATACAAGGTGAATATCCCAAGCTTCCATTAAGTAATATACAAACTAGTATGATACAGTAATGGCCTCTAGGGCATATACACCAACAGATATGACCCTCAGAGTTGCAAACGGAGCTAGCATGGATGCTGAGTCCGTGGGGGACTATCACCTGGGGTTGTCAGATGGACACGTTTTGGTTTTGCGTAATTCTTATTTTGTACCAAATGCAACTTGTAATATCATTTCTGTATCTTTAGTTTCTAAAGAAGGTTATGAATTTGCGTTTGTAAGTAATGTTGTAAACATTCGCCTTAATCAAGTTCTGATTGGGTCAGGTACATTAAACAATGGAATATACGTATTAAACCAACCACAGATTTTCAATGTCCAGAATACACACAAAAGAAAGTCTCCGGAATCAAATCAGGCTTTCTTATGGCATTGTAGACCGGGTCACATCAATGAGAGAAGGTTGACGAAGTTGCATACAGAAGGATATTTGGATCCGTTCGAATATCAATCATATGCAACTTGTCAATCCCGTCTCAAAGGAAAGATGACAAAGACTCCGTTCACTGGACACGGAGTAAGAGCGAGCGAGCTCTTGGGACTCGTACTCAGCGACGTGTGTGGTCCAATGTCTACGCATGGACGAAGCGGTTATTCATACTTCATTACTTTTACGGATGACTTTTCAAGGTACGGTCATGTCTTCTTAATGAAACATAAATCCGAAGCCTTTGGAAAATTCCAGGAATATAAGAATGAAGTGAAAAAACAAACAGGCAAGAGTATCAAGACACTAAGATCTGATCGAGGTGGTGAATACTTAAGTGCCGAGTTCCTGGATTACTTAAAAGAGAATGGAATTCTCTCTCAGCTTACTCCTCCATACACTCCGCAACATAACGGTGTATCGGAGAGACGGAACTGGACCCTATTGGATATGGTACGTTCCATGATGAGTAACGCTGAGTTACCGCGATCATTCTGGGGATATGCACTAGAATCAGCTGCATACCTTTTGAACCGAGTTCCAACTAAGACTGTGCCTACTACACCATATCAGATGTGGTGTGGAAAGAAACCCTATCTTAAGCACATTAAGACATGGGGATGTCCAGCTTTTGTCAAAAAGCAGCATGCGGACAAACTTAAGGCACGCTCAGTACAATGCAAGTTTGTGGGATATCCAAAGAACTCCAAGGGATATTTCTTCTATTGCGAAGAGGAACAAAAGGTTTTTGTTTCTCGTCATGCCTACTTCTTGGAAACTAAGTTTTTGGAAAATCAGATAAGTGGGAGCGCAATAGAACTGGAAGAAATTCCAGAACCACGAGCTATTACTGAAAGCTTAGTAGAACCAGAGGGTTCGAAAGATCAGGACATTCCTACGCCGCTCCGCAGGAGTAGTAGGCAGTCTCATCCGCCCGAGAGATACGGTTTTCTCATAGACGGGGATAGAGAGGATTGCATCTTTGATAGTGATGAGCCGACTAGCTTCCAGCAAGCCATTCAGAGCGTTGACTCGGTAAAATCGCTGGATGCA
Organism: Agapanthus africanus; assembly: GCA_030015575.1. Lineage (NCBI taxonomy): Eukaryota > Viridiplantae > Streptophyta > Magnoliopsida > Asparagales > Amaryllidaceae > Agapanthus > Agapanthus africanus. The sequence goes on along the minus strand of CM057339.1, from coordinate 582,570,944 downwards.
ATGCGGACCGAAATGGAGTCCATGTACACCAACAAAGTATGGACGTTGGACGTTGCTCCAGATGGGGTAAAACCCGTAGGATGCAAGTGGATCTTCAAAAGGAAGATTGGTGTAGATGGACAGGTTGAGACCTATAAAGCTAGACTTGTTGCAAAGGGTTTCCGTCAAAGACCTGGCTTGGACTATGACGAAACCTTTTCTCCAGTGGCGATGCTGAAATCCATTCAGATCCTTCTTGCCATTGCTGCCTTCCATGATTATGAGATTTGGCTGATGGACGTAAAGTCCACTTTTCTGAATGGAAATTTAGAGGAGTGTGTCTATATGAACCAGCCAGAGGGTTTCATTCAGAGTGGGAGCAGCGGGAAGGTGTGCAAGTTGCTTAAGTCCATCTATGGACTAAAGCAGGCATCGCGGAGTTGAAACATCTGTTTTGATGAGACGGTCAAAGAATTTGGCTTTATCAAAAATCCAGATGAACCATGCATCTATAGTAGATTTGTAGCGAGAACTGTAGTATTCCTCGTTTTATACGTGGATGACATTCTCTTGATAGGAAATGCCATTCCTATGCTACAATCTGTCAAAGGGTTCTTGTCACACAGGTTCTCCATGAAAGACCTGGGTGATGCCTCATACATTCTGGGGATCCGGATCTATCGTGACAGATCCAAGAGGATATTAGGACTTTCATAGTCCAGGTACATCGACACCATACTGAAAAGATTCAGTATGGAAGATTCCAAGAACGGTAATCTACCGGCTTGTCACGGGATCACCCTCTCCAAAGAGATGTCTCCCAAGACTGATTTGGAAAGGGATCGCATGCCTATTATACCCTACGCTTCTGCGGTAGGCTTTATAATGTATGCGATGTTATGTACCAGACCAGATGTAGCTTATGCACTGAGTGTGGTAAGCAGGTATCAGTCAAACCCTGAGGAGAAACACTGGATAGCGGTAAAGAACATTCTCAAGTACCTGAGAAGGACTAAGGAGATGTTCTTGGTGTATGGCGGAAAAGACCTCCAGATCGAGGCCTTTGCTGACTCCAGCTTCCAGAGTGACAAGGATGATTCCAAGTCCATGTCGGGTTATGTCTTTACCCTCTTTGGAGGGGCGGTGAGTTGGAAGAGTTCCAAACAGGAAACCGTTGCTGACTCGACGATGGAAGCGGAATATATCGCTGCTGCAGATGCCGCAAAGGAAGCTGTCTGGATGAAGAAGTTCCTCACAGAGCTTCAGGTGGTTCCTACCATTGTTGATCCAATACCGCTGTATTGCGACAACAACGAAGCTATAGCTTTAGCGAAGGAACCCATGTCCCATCAGAAGTCCAGGCACATCTTGAAGCGGTATCACCTGATCAGGGAGATCGTGGGTCGCCAGGAGATCGAGGTTCGGAGAGTTGCTATGGAAGATAAGACAGCTGATCCATTCACAAAGGCCTTACCCCAGACTCAGTTCGAGCGGCTGATCGAGATGATAGGTCTTCGATAGGCCAGTACACGGCCTTAGTGCAAGTGGGAGATTGTTAGTGTATATGCCCTAGAGGCCATTACTGTATCATACTAGTTTGTATATTACTTGATGGAAGCTTGGGATATTCACCTTGTATAAACAATCTTGCTCAATATAGTAGTATGCTACTTGGTTTGTTTCTGCTTTAATGTGTGCATGTGTTTCTTTTAGCATATCGCCTTTACACATTAGTGGAGCCCTTAGGATCTTTGCTTGATTACCAGCGTTGTGATGGCAGTCACACTCGTGGGGGCTGGGTAATCCACAAGCACATCCTTATGCAGGTCCTTAGTCGTAGGACTATCGAGACAGGGCATCGATACTCCGGAGTAGACTAGCGTATACGCTTCTCATCCCAGCTTGGGAAACGGTCTGTCCCACCGCCGTCAGTACGTCGTACTTGAGATAGTATGCGGGTGCTCGTTAGGTTACGAGTACACTGGACAGGACTCATCGGGAACTGCTGGTTGGTATTATACCTATCATCAGTTATCAGTTCCCAGGTGACATGAGTACAGCTTAGTCCGCTGACTTGATACTATCACTTCGCCTCGAGTGTGTTCCCACTGCACTTTGATTACTACCCTACCACGGCTCAAAGGAGTCGTGCAAACAGGTAGTTTTTGGGTGCAGTCCCGAAGCACTTGGAGGCAGTGACGATTAGACAGGATTCGTCTCTCCCGGTATTGGGGGTTGACATCGCGCTGTGTTTAGGAGAGCCATTATACAAGTCGTCCCTGGCCAGGGCAAGCGAGATATACTGGTAGGTTTCCAGTGTTATCTCAGAGTGTTCTGGGCTACACTCCGACACGACTTGTACCGCTATTAGGCGACTGATGTTTACCGCCCCCTAGGCCCGCCATGCGATGTATCAGACGAACAGACCGGACTGTACGGAGATTGTCACATTCAGGCTCAGTAGGAGTTCAGATGGGTTTACCTCGTCAGTCTTCTTGTCGGCATCTACCTGGGGACTGTTACCTATAGCTAGTGCCTATTGCGGTCTGTGGTTAAACCCACTGCCAGCGTAGTGTTGAGTCTTTAGAGTCCCACACAGAGGGTTATTCGCCTTTGGGCAAAACAGAGTAGAGGTCGAATGGTTTTGCGACAGGGTTCGTTCTCATCAGCGCACTTGTGCACGTTTGGCGTCCGGACGGATATTACTAGCGGGCTCTGGTTTGAGCCAGATCCTAGTATATGTTTTGGGGTTAGTTTTATCTCATAGTATTCATGTTCCTCGGAACACGAATGCGGATGTGTATGCACAGTTGATTGAGGCGGAAGAAGAGGTTTTTCATTAGGGTTTTGGAACGGGTGCCGTATGCACAGTAGACAGTCGTATTTTTCCAAACCCTAATGAATTTGTAATATATCAATTAATAATATTAATTAAATGAAATTGTGTCATGGTTGGGTTTGTTGACTTATTGACCAAGGTTGACTTGTTGACCATGGTTGAAACATTGACTATCATCATTACACATCAAAGATGCTCTTTGATTTTAGCAAAAACCATTTAATGTGAAATGATAATAGTCTTATCAAACCTTCCATCAACTTTTTCATTTAGATTAATTTTATTAATTTGATAATTCACTTATAATGTTATGGTTGTAAAATACCATCTCATTCTATCATAACCATTCTCTCTCCTCTATTCTTCTTCTTCCTCCTCTAGTTCAAGGAGAACAATTCTCATGTGTTGAGAAACATCTCCTTGAAGATAAAACACCCAAAGCTACTCTCTACTCTCTCTAAGGTTGAAGGTCTAGCAAGCCAAAGATCTTAGTTCTTTCAAAGTTCGAGAAAGGAGCTCAAGGAAGAAACCCTCAGGTGGATCCAACTTTGACAAGAGTAGGCGACGAGAAAAGCACCATCCGACCACCATCAAGAGTCAAGAAGAAGGAGTTCAAGTTGAGGTATAACCCCTAACCGAGTAGACAACTCTCTAGTTAGGTTGCTAGTGTGTAGTTTAGCAAAGATCCGTTTTCGTAGTCCATGTTACCCAAACCCTAAAAATCGTTTTTCACCATTTCCACAAGCCCGAAAGAACCGGGAGAGGTAACGTGGACTTACATAACAAGCTCACCAAAATTGCAGAGAACCCACTGAACCCAAATTCAGCCAGCACACCCAAAAAGGAAGCATGCCCATGCCTCATAAATGAGGCAAGCCAAGGCATGCTCTCGAAATGAGCAGCCCCCACTGTTAACAATTCAGTGCAAGGTGGCCAAGGATTTGACAAAGTCAAGGTCAAAGATATAGCTCACAATGGATAATCATGGATCAAGGTGTTTTAAAACCGGAAAAGAAAATGGCAACTCCGAAAGTAATCCCGTAACGAATTACGGAATTACCCCTCAACTGTAAATACATACCCGCATTTGTATTCCGACCGAATACGAATACAAATACAAATGCAAAGAGACAAAAAATATTCTTATAATGTAATACTAGGATCCGGCTTAAACCAAAAGCCCGCCAGTATTATCCGTCCGATCATGATCCGTGCACAAGTGCACGGATATGATCGAACCCCGCCACATATCCATACGGCCTCTACAACGTTTCGCCCGAACTTAGGAAACTGTCTGTGGGGGACTCTAATGACTCATAAATACACTGGCACTGAGTATAACAACTAGCACGTCAGAGGTACTAGCTGTACGTAATGGTTGCCTATGTATTGAAAGAAGGGGAAGATGACGAGCGAACTCATCGAGAAACCCTGCTGAGCCTGACAGTGACAATATCCGTATAGTCCGGTCCGTTCGTCTATGAGTATCACATATAGGGCCTATGGGGCTGGTAAACGTTAGACCCCCAATAGCGGTATAAGTCGTGTCGGAGAGTAGCCCAGAACACCCTGAGATACTACTGGAATACCTACCAGTAAATCTCGATTACCCTGTCCAGGGATTTCGTGTAATGGCTCTCCTAAACACAGCGCGATCTCACCCCCAATATAGAGAGAGTGGAATCCCCGACGATCGGCTCAATGCCTCCATATGGCTCGGGACTGTACCCAATTAAAACCTGTTTGCACGACTCCTTTGAGCAGTGGTAGGGTAGTAATCAAAGCACAGTGGGAACTCACACGAGAAAAATGACGATCTCAGGTCGACAGACTAACCTGTATACATGTCACCTGGGAACTGCTATCTGACGATATGTATAATTCCAACTAGCATGTTCCCGGCGCGTCCTGTCCGGTGTACTCATAACGCAATGAGCACCTGTATACATCTTAGATGAACCAACTGACACCAATGGCTTGTGAGACCGGCCACCGTCCCTCGTCGGGGTCTCGACTGTATACACTAGTCTACTCTAGAGTATCGATGCCCTGTCTCGAAACTCCCACGACTAGGGACACTTTAAGGATGTGCTTATAGACCCCAGCTCCCACGTATATGATCGCCATCATACTTGTTAGATATAGTGCCCTCAGAGTCAATTATTGGATCACAGGCATATGGTTGCAATGATTGAGGGAGGACCTATACCGGTAGGACAGTCTTACTCGAGAGGTTTGTATACTATCTGGTTTGTCTTTATCATCGTGTACATTCTTTAGGTGACATTGTAGTTCACAATTACACGTTGATAGAGAATAATATGCTACCTTGATTTATCTTTATCATCGTGTACTGCTTTAGGTGACCTTGCAGATCACTATTGCACGTTGATAGAGCCCTTAGGATTCTTGCTTGACTACCAGCAGTATGATGGCGATCATATACATGAGAGTTGGGTGTCTATAAGCACATCCTTAAAGTGGTCCCTAGTCGTGGGAGTTTCGAGACTGGGCATCAATACTCCATTAGTAGACTAGTGTATACAGTCGAGACTCCGACGAGGGGCGGTGACCGGTCTCACAAGCCATTGGTGTCAGTTGGTTCACCTAAGATGTATACAGGTGCTCATTGGGTTATGAGTACACCGGACAGGACTCGCCGGGAACATGCTAGTTGGTATTATACCTGACGTCAGATAGCAGTTTCCTGGTGACATGTGTACATGTTAGTTCATCGACCTGAGATCGTCATTTGTCTCGTGTGAGTTCCCACTGTGCTTTGATTACTACCCTACCACGGCTCAAAGGAGTCGTGCAAACAGGTTTTAGTTGGGGATAGTCCCGAGCCACATGGAGGCAGTGAGCGGATCGGTATGGGTTCGTCTCTCCCGGTATTGGGGGTGAGATCGCGCTGTGTCTAGGAGAGCCATTACACGAAGTCCTTGGCCAAGGCGGGAGATTTACTGGTAGGTATTCCAGTAGTATCTTAGGGTGTTTTGGGCTACACTCCGACACGACTTGTACCGCTTTTGGGGGTCTGACTTTTACCAACCCCCTAGGCTCGCCATACGATGCTCATAGACGAACGGACCGGACTGTACGGATATTGTCACTGACAGGCTTAGTAGGGTGTCAGGATGAGTTCGCTCATCGACCTCCCTTTTGTTCAATACCTGGTAGCCAGTTACGTACGGCTAGTACCTCTGACATGCTAGTGGTTAAATCCACAGCCAAAGTATTGACGAGTCTTTAGAGTCCCCCACAGACAGTTTCTCAAGTTTCGGGCGAAACGTTGTAGAGGCCGTATGATAGATGGCAGGGTTCGATCATATACGTGCAGTAGTGCACGGATCATGATCAGACGGATCATACTAGTGGGCTTTGGGATCCTAGTATTAGATTTGTTGGATTACTTTAGTCTCATCGCATTCGCATTCAGTCGGAATGCGGATGCAGGTATGTATATACAGGTGAGGGGTATCCTTGTGATCCATCACGAGTTTACTTTAGATGTTGCCGTATCTTTTTCATGTTGCAAACATTTGGTTTAATGTTTGCATATGGAAATTGTGAGCTAGAAATCATCATTTTGTGCATTTAATGTGACATGTGCAAGGCTAGTGACTCATGGTCTCTTTTTATGTGCATATGTCACATTATTGTTTGATTTGGTGTTGATATGATGAGAAGAGAGAGAGATGGGCTGCCATATGAGATCTTGGATTTGTATTTTTTGATACTCACTCTCTCATTTCATCATAAGAAACACACAAAAGAAAAAAGCTCTTCTTCTTCTTCCTCCTCTAGCTCATAACCTCCATTAATGGTAACACCTTCAACCTCCATTCAAGCAATGGATACAAGAGACAAAGTGGTCACAAACATTCTCTACTTCGCCTTGGACACATCGGCTAGCGAACTTCATGCCCAAGTTGCTTCGGATGAACCGGGAGCCCATAAAAAGACTCGAAGATGTGGTGCCCTTTCCGATGAGGAGATCGAGACCGGAGATGCCGCGAGGAGCTTGGGATTGTGGCCAAAGACCGAAGGACACAGATCGATCAGTATAGCTTTCCAACCCTTTCTCTAGTTTCTAGTTGTAGGTTAATGGTTCGATCCGGATTTTAAGCATACGATAGCGCCGGTTTCTAGTTTATGAAAAAGTTTCGTTTCCGCATTTTGGCCTCGGAAAGACGGCCGGGGCGCTACCATAGTCTTACATGGTATCAGAGCCACGCCATTAACCCTTACTAGCTTGCTCTAACGTATTTAAAACATCGATCAAACAAATTTTCTAAAACTGCATTTCTAAGTCATCAGGTTCTGTCGAATTTTTCCTGTGGTCAAAAAATTATTTAGTGTGCTGCAGAAAAACAGGCAGGTTTTTTTTAAGAGAACTGAGAAAATTTGGTGAGCTGAACCCACTGTAGCGCCGCGGAACCGCGGCCGTACCCACGCGTTGGCCGCGGTTTCGCCGCAGTCCTGTAGCAAAACTTCACCAAATTTTCTGCAGTGGTCTCTGACTTGGAAATGGGGTTTCTGGTATTTTTTGTTTGGGCCCAGGTTTGTTTGAGTACTGGGAATTGTGCTTGGGGCCCACTTCGGGGAAATTTTGTCGATCGAAAATTTTAAACTTGTTAGTTCACAGTATTTACATTATATCTATGACCGTGAATGTCATTTGATCGGTAAATCTTGTCTAATCGCTATAGTTCTTTTAGACGGATTTGCGAATGTGACATTCACGTTGATGTTCTGTGTTGTGCTGTGATGTTGCGGATTTGTCGTGGTGGATAGCCTGGATGCAATGGTAGTACAGTTTGGTATTATTTGTACATTTGATATTGCGGGGCGAGCGTCCGACATGTGGACTGTCGTCACTGCCTGTTTGTATATTATTCTTTTGGGGCACGGCCGGGCTGAGGTCGATGTACCCGTTGAATATATTTTACTTTCTGTACTAGGATTACCCCGCGGTGGGGTGCACGGATAGCCGGGTTCTAGAGGGCAACGGGCCCGCATCTCATGGCTTTGAGACGGAGGGGGCTTCACTCTAGAATTGGCGGGCTATTCGCCGCACTCGTAGGGGGTACAGGTTGACCCAAGGAGGGGTGCTCAAGTTACCGGATTTCGTGAAGTGCTGGGTGGTCCATTCACTTTGCTGAAGGGGGCTGTCTCGCTTCAGGTTTTGGCGGGTAACTTGCCGCGCCCGTAGGGGTCTAGGATTTCATTGCACAGGCTATCCACACGACCAGGGGAACGTCGGGTTTCAGTAGCGGCTCTATGAAACCCGGGGATCTCAGATTATCTGTATTGTTCTGTGATGCTTATTACATTTCTGTGATGTTGCATTTTATCACGCCTTGAGCGAATATTATATATTGATATATATACTAGTAGATGTTGTATATGTTTTACACCCGCGCTAGTCCAGTCCCTGCTCTGTCGTTAGTTAAGTAACCTAACGGGTGATGACGGGACCCAGTGGCGAATGCGGATGGCATATACGTACATCATATTTTCGTTCTTTTGTGGTGTGATTAATTGATGGGACTGCATTGATTCGGATCAATGCAAGCTAAACAAACCTATTCTGATGTTGTTGGAATATTTTTCAAAAAAAGCTGTTATTGCAAGGACGTTCTCTTTTGTTTTGCACAGTGGTATTCGGTTATGAATATCCAGCACCTCAGTCGACGAGACAAGGGCCGAGATCCCTTCACCGAGAGTGACCCCTTGGACAGAAGTTTGCGTTAGGGTAATAACTTCTCTATAGCCGATTGCCTTTTGCTTTGCATCGCGATATTCAGTTGGAATATCCTGTACCTCTTTCTACGGGGAAAGAGCCGAGATCCCTTCACCGGGAGTGACCTCTTTAGCAAAGGTTTTCGCCACTATATTTATAAAAAGCTACCCGGTTTCTTCAACGATATCAAGTTCATTGCGTTAAAGGTTTTTCGCCAAAAACCATCCGTAGCCCTCCGTCATTTCAAACGGGTAGCACTTAGTATTCATGCTATGTTTGTTGACCTTCGTCAAGGCATAGTGAATGGTAGCTGCTTGTTATCTTTCTGTTGCATAGATAGATGCGTTGGTTTGGGACAGTCGTATAGCCTTATTGACCTTCGTCAAGGGCTTGTACGGGTGGGTTCAAATTAACCTGGACAATGACGGGTAGAACTTGACATGTGACTTATGATTTGTTGACCTTCGTCAAGGTCATAAGAGCATGGGGTAAAAATCACATCGGGAGTTTCTAAAGAAACTGAAACTTGCCAGATATGCGCATACCTTCTGGAGTGTGATAACGTGAGTGGATTCCATCACGTTATCATGCGATGATAGATGGATCCCGATTCCCACTGATGAGTTGGTTTACTCCTCGGGTGATCCCGACTAATTCTTTTTTCAGGTTTGGAGGAGAATTTGAGGTTACAGTAGGAGGTTTCCTGATTGGATAAAGTGATAACCATTCTGATCTAGGTTAGAGTGCACGCTGAGTGTTTCTTTTCTCTCTCTCTTTGGCAGCGACCATGACCCGACCCTTGACTATGACTCAGTGACCAAGTTAACCGAACTTTCTTAAAACACTGGCTTTTGGATTGTCAGAGTTGCATACCTCATTGCCACTCCTACTCTTACCATTTTCTCCAGAACACCCCGTATTAATACGAACATCCACTTCCATTGGATAAAACCATCGTATGGTTATATACGAACTCGAAGGAACTTATTCGAGGATGGTTTCCGGTTCTGGAGAAAACGAATAGGACTATTCAGTTGTCTTTTCCTTTTACCTTCTCTCAGGTTGCGAGTGTTCCTTGGATTAGGACAGTACATCTATTATGCTAATTGGATAGTCTTCTTCCAAACCATAGGCAGGTGCCGAACGGTGGGGAATGAAGAAAACCAATTAGCCTAACAATGGTGTACAAAAGGTAATAAGTAAAGACATATAAAGGGATAGTAAGAGGGCAAAGTAAATTGCGACTGCTATTCACGACCAAACCAAGTATTTCATTGCCACTCCTACTTCACCTTTGTATTTCTCTAGGACACTCCGTATCACTACGAAGATCCACAGTTTTTTGGATACTCCATCGTATGGTTATATACGAACTCGAAGGAACTCGTTCCAGTTCGGGGATGGATTATGGTTCAGGAGAAAAAGTAATAAGGTTTATTCAGTTGTCTTTTATCTTTACCTTCTCTCGGGTTGCGAGTGCTCCTAGGATTAGGACAGTACACCTATTATGCTTATTGGATAGTCTTCTTCCAGACCATAGGCTGGTGCCGAACGGTAGGGAAGGGAGAAAATCATTTAGCCTAACGATGGTGTGCAGAAGGTAACGACTAAAGACATATAAAGGGATTTGGAGAGATGACAAAGAAATATACGGTTACAGTCATGAATCTCGATAATGGAAGAGGCATTACTATGAATACCCGGATATCCCGTCGAAACATATTCATGTTTCAGTTTCACTGTGTATTGTTAATAGAAAACTGATTTCCCAATTTGTCCCTGCTCCAGGGTATGTATTTACCAGGTTTGATTCTCACATCTGTATGGTTTTACAGAAGATGAGTGGGTGTAAGGTATTGGGAATTGGGTGATCATCCTCATTATATCGGGATTCGTTGTAATTGGTGATATTTGAGGAAATCGCCTGGGTTGTTTGCCGGACGGCAAATATTTGGTTTTGAATATCCGATGTTATGCACCAATTTCAAATTGATATATCTGTACGTTTATTTTTATAAAGTGAGATATAACTTTTTGAAATTATGTCTATGACATTTACCTATATCAGTGGATGGTTAGGTAAGGAGCATTAAACAACGGTGTAATTCTTCTTGACCATAAGTACAGTTTTCGACCTACAACGCACAGGGTATGAGTTATTAAACTCAGGGGACTTACACAGAGTATTGTATGTTGTCCAGTATCCATGAGGACAGATGGGTTGGTCCTCGTACTATTTTCTGCTTACTTGTGACTTCTCTAGTTCTTAGACATGTGTTTCGTAGAAATGCAAGGTCCAAGTTTTGAGAAGTTATAGGTATATGAATAAAGTAGAGAACCGGGTATTGCAAGTATCAGGATTCTTCAAGATGATCGAAGATGTAGATACTTGTGTATGGTATTCAGTTGATAGTAATGATTATGAGTACTTGCTTCTCTTTCAGGTTACTCATATCTGGATGTATTCCTAAGTTGAGTAATGCTGATCGGCCTCTCTCCATTTAGTTGACATGAACTGGAGACAACTGCTTGATTTGAATCTGGTTCCAATTAAATCAGTGCCTTTGTTTCTATATTGGATATAGAATAGTTCATATCTTAACAATGTTAAGGTACGGGGAGTTGTCCGGCTTATGCTTAAAACCAGACTCTGGAGAACTCAAGGCACGTTTCTGTTAAGGCTGTTTGTGGGTTGACCCAGGCTATGACGAGGGTTGACTTTCTACCATCTGGAAGATCAATAGTGAAATTGTTCTTGACTCACCACAGTTTTAGTAAAATGGATTTTTTTCAGAAAACAGTAGTGGGAGTATGGTAGAACTGGAAGTGATTCCAGAACAGCAGACGATTACTGAAAATTAGATAAGAACCTAAAGATTCAATCTGGTTTGACATTCCATTAGCCACTCCGCAGATATGGTGGGTAACCTCAGGCACTCGAGAGGTATTTCGGTATGCTCAAAGACGGTGTCAAGGAGGTTCTTGTTTACCCAGACTTGCCATTGGTGTTGTTCCAGACTGTGAGACCCGGTAGGAGGATGAGTATAGCGTCGTTCTAAACTGGCTTTAGAAGTGTACGTGTATATGACTCTGCCAGAGGGTTGTCATAGTCAGTGGGAGCAGCGGAAGCATTGGTGGACAAGTAGCTTATGTCTATCTATGGACTAGGGCATAAATAGCGGAGATAGATCATCTATTTCTGATGTGACAGTCATAGGTTTGACTTCATCAGAATAGGGGATGGATCTATTTGTAGGGTTCCTAAGCACTCTAACAAGGTTCTACAAGGCATCAACCATGCCCGATTAAAAAAAAATAGCCGTGCCGAACAACCCTAACCAAGATCGTATACTAGAGATTATGCGAAAACTAGCAAGTTAAACATTTTAACTACAAGTGAAAGGGATTACAACCTTTGTAGATCCGGTCCTTCACTTCTAAAGCTTCGTGTTGACGTCCCTTCGCTGCGATCATCGGGATCCTGGACTCTAGCGATGGTTTCTTCGGAGAAATGAGCGGGCTTGGTCGTTGACTTCGAGGCCGAAGATGATCTACGTCGAGGAGACTCAAACTCAAGCTATTCCTTCACTTGGTCATGAACTTTGAGAAGAGAACACCCTATACTACATGGCAAGTAGTAGAGGATAAAGAAGTAGGAAGTGGGCTCACTTTAGAATTGATTTTCTCACACTTTTTCTCATGGCACCATTAGAGCTAGCAAGCTTTTCATGGAGCTTGATGAAGAAGAAGAAGAAGAAAGAATAATCATCATATGAATTAATTCCCTCAATAATGTAACCATGGGTGAGTTAAGCTATCATGCTTAACTCATGTAGAGAATTGACCAAGGTATTAGGTTAAGGGTTAGGTTAAAGAATATCAAGAGAAATGACAAAAGAGTGGACTTTGTCAAAGTTTCTCCAAGCTTCTTCAAGCTTGATAACTTTGACTAAGTTCAACTCTTTTGTTAAATCTTAAGATAAAACAATAACCCTAATCTTAAACCTAATCTTGGTGCAAGTCTCACACACCCATCTTGTGTGTATCATCAAGTATGACACAAACATATGTACACAAATATATATCACATATACATTTATGCACAAACTAGTGAGAAAATAAATCTTAAGTGAGCAAATACTAGTTAATGTAATGTAATTTATGAAATATATAATTATACATTAAATTATTAAATCAACTCTTGATTTAACAATCCGGCTGTAACCGACTAATATCAAAAGTAACAACTTATCGAATCAACACTTGATCCGATAACCCGGCTATATCGCATACAACCGATCAATGTCACAAATCGCGAGAATAGAATACGGTATCTCATATCGTATCAATCTCGGTCCCGCACATATCACATATGCGCTCCTACTCCGTTTCGCTTGAGCCAGGAAACCCCTGTGTAGGACTCTAAAGACTCGTCAATACGCCGGCAGTAGGTGGTGATCATATCAATCACCCACAAGCCGCAAGCGGTCTTCTAAACGTAACGGCCACCCGGGTATTGAGCGATCAGAAGATCAACGAGCAAGCCTGCTCACACTCCTGCGAATCCAATCAGTAACACTTACCGCACAGTCCGGTCTGTTCGTCTGATATGTCGCATATCTCGCCTAGGGGTGTTAAACGTCAGACCCCAGTAGCTTGATAAGTCATGCCGATGTAAGGTCCACAACAAGCGTGAAACTACTGATAACACTTACCAGTAAATCACGGCAACCCTGGCCAGGGATTTCCAGTTATGGCCAGTCGAGCATAGCGCAACATCAACCCCCAATACCGGGAGAGACGAATCCCCTCCTATCGCTCATTGCCTCCATGTGAATCGGGACTGTACCCAAAAACCACCTGTTTGCACGACTCAGTAGAGCCATGGTAGGGTGGAAATCAAAGCACAGTGGGAGACACACAAGGCTCTATGACGATCTCGGGTCAACAGACTAAGCTGTACCAGTGTCACAAGAGAACTGCCATCTGACGTGAGGTATAATACCACCTGGGAGTTATCGGCGAGTCCGTTCAGTGTACCCAGTCTCCACTGAACACCCGCATACCGTCTCTGATGTCAAACACCAATGGATATGGGATCATCCATCGCCCATCTCATGGGTTGAGAAGATATACGCTAGTCTACTCTGGAATATCGATGCCCCGTCTCGATATTCCCACGACTAGGAACATTGAAGGATGTACTCATGGACTACCTAGGCCCCACTAGTATGATCTACATCATAATCCTGGAAGTCGAGTACACATCCTAAGGGCTTTATCAACATGTAACAGAGAGATAATTAGTATACATGTTAAGATATAGAGCAACCAGATAGCGTACTATCATGTCGAGCAAGAAAGTCCTCCCTATATATGTTCCAGCATCCACTACAATATACATCTCATGTACAGTAATGGCCTCTAGGGCATACATATAACTAACAATCTCCCACTTGCACTATGGCCATCTGTAGCAGTGGTTGCAGTATCTCATACTCAACCATCCCATAATAGTCTCTCTCTGGGAAAAATCCTTTGTGAGTGGATCCGCCGTGTTGTCCTCTGAGTCTACTCTCCTAACCTCGATCACCCTGGAGATCAACTATCTCCATGATCAGGTGACACTGCCTTGGAATATGTCTGGGTCACTGATGGGACCGTGGTTCCTGGGCCAAAGCCTCACCTCCATTGTCATACAATGGTAGGAACCTAGTTCATCTCATGAACTAATATACACCTAAACTGCCTCTTTGGTAGTATCATTGATAGCGATGTCACCAGCCTTTATCGTCTAGTTTTCCACAGTATCTAGCTTGGAACTCTTCTAACATACCGTCCCTCCATTGAGGGTAAAGACAATGCCTGCGACTGACATTCAGTCGTCCTTATCACCCTGGAACTTTTCCAGTGATTCTCCCCAGGATCAACTGATACCATCTCACTACACCTAGTAAGAATCCTAATATCCATTTAGATCTATCGCATAGATCCATAACCCAGGATTTAGGAGGTATCACTTTGGTCTTATTTGGAGAATCCTGGTGATAAGCAGAGATTGACCGAGCGTAATATAGGAAACTCTTTCCCTATCAAGAGTATGTCATCCACGTACACTACGAGAATCACCACCTTACTCTCTATTACCTTTTTGTATATACAAGGTTCATCTACCACTTTGATGAAGTCAAACTCTTTGACTACCACATCAAAACAGATGTTCCAACTCCGCGATGCCTGCTTTATCACACAAAGCATCTTGCACACGTTTCCGCTGCTCCCACTGTTTATGAAGCCATCTGGCTGTGTTCTTATAGACGCTCTTTTCTAAATTAATATTTAGAAAATCAGTCATGACACCTAACCACCAGATATCGCGGTCATGGTATGCAGCAATGGCAAGTAGGATCCGGATGGACTTAAGCATAGCTACTGGAAAAGGTTTCATCATTATCCACGCCTGGTCGATGGCGAAAAACTTTAACAAGTCTAGCTTTGAAAGTCTCAACTTTTCCATCTATACCAAGTAATCTTCTCAAGATATACTTGCTCCTGATGGGAATTTAACCCTTCAGATATAGCAACCAAAGTCCATACTTTGTTGGTGTACATGGATTCCATCTCAGATCGCTAAGCATCCAGCCATTCTTACAGAGTCCCCACTCTTGATGGCCTGCTCGAAACTAGTTGGGTCATCATCTCATGATGCAATCCTCGCTCCCACTGTCATCGAGAAATCGAAGTATCTCTCAGGCGAATGAGGAACCCTGCTAGATCGGCGGAGAGGCCGAGGTTCGTCGGAATCTATTGAATCCTTTGGTTCTACCAAATCATCTGCTGTAGTTTGTATAGCTGGAACTCCTTCCAGTTCTACCTCATGACCACTAACTTCTTCATAAGAAATTCCCTTTCACAAAGGTGGTATGTTGAGAAACAAAACATATTTTGTTCCTCTGTTAGGTAGAAGATATTCCCTTGCGAATGCTTGGGATATCCAACAAACTTCTACAGAACTAACTTTGCCTCGAGCTTGTCCGGATTTTGCTTTTAGACATAGGCCGGACAACCCCAAATCTTAACAAACTTAAGATATGGGCTCTTCCCATTCCATATCACATATGAAGTGGTAGGAAATGGATTTGATTGGAACCCCATTCAATAGGTATGCAACTTCTCAAGTGCATAACTCCAAAAGGAAATAGGAAACTCAGTAGTACTCATCATAGAGCGCACCATATCACAGTGGGTGTGATTGCTCCGCCCTGATACACCGACGTGCTGCGGTGTATACGGAGGAGTAGTGCTAAGAGAGAATCTCATTCTCCTTTAGAATAGTCCAGGAATCCCGTGCTCAAGTATTCTCCTCCCTGATCACATCAAAGGACATAATACCCATACCCGTTTTTGGTTCTCTACTTCTAACTTATATTGGGTGATTATCTCAAAAGTTTCGGACTTGTGTTTCAACAGGAACATGTGTCCGAATCTTGAGAGATCATCAGTGAATGTAAGAAAGTACAAAGAATCAGTCCTGGCATATGTAGACTGGGGACCTTCATACATCAGCATGTATCAATCCCAAGAGTTCACTAACTTTTTCTCTGTTTCCAGTAAACGGAGCTATGGTCATCTTATCTTTGTGACATGACTGGTAAGTTTCATAAGATGTAAATTTAAACTGATTTAAATATGCATCTAAATGTAACTTAGCTAGTCGGGTCACATTGATATGACCTAGTCTACAATGCCTCAAGAAGAATTCGTTCATTTCTGAACTCTTCCGCTCGTGTGTGTTCTGTATACTAAGAACCGTAGTTTGATTTAGAACGTCAATGCTTTTAGATAACGTGCCTGAACCGATCAACTCTTGATATAGGAAATGTTCAAAACATTATCCAACAATACAAAATTATATCCTTTCTTTACTAAAAAGAGATTGATATGATGTTGTATATCAGGTTCGGTATCTAATAACATTCGTTCAGAATCAATGTATTCTAGTAATACAGGGTGATAACTATCAACAGACTTGGCTGCAACACTTGCACCGTTTCTATCTCATGAAATTTATCACCCGTTCTCAGTTCTCTACCTATCTGTAGCCCATATAACAGATTACATATATGGGATCCTGATCCGGTATCTAATACCCAGGACGTAAGGATACTGAGAAACAGTTCTATGTAATGAACACACCCGAAGGAGATGCATCAACATGCATTTTCTTCGTTTGGATGGCATGGGAATCATGGCATTCCCCTATTTCCTGCTCGGTCTTATAACAATTATAAGTTGGAGCGGGGCCAACGTTCCCCAGCTCAGTATAACAAGCGGGTTCGGTCAATACATCCATATTATTATCTTGATTAAGGCGTGACATGGTCGCTACCTGGAGAGATAGAGAGAAGAAAACACTCTGCGTGCGCTCTTGCAAGATTAGATTGGTAATATATTTTATCTAATCAGGATGGCTCCCACTGTTTTTATCAAATCTTCCTTCAAACCTTAAAAGGAAAGACTAGCCAGGATTAATTACACTCTACAAGTTCGCCAATCTTTTAGCCAGGCCAGTGCCGGTACTTTGAGGGAGGTTCCCCGTGCTTTCGCACGGACCTAATTAAAATAAACCTCGTTTTCCCAGGGGCGTAACCCCGTTGACACCTTTCTAGACACCTACTTGATCGGCTAATTGTAAAGTGCAAAACTCTCCCAGGAGTAACAATTACTCGCAGTGGGTATCGGGATCCAACTATCTCATAGAAGGTATGCAATCTCATTGCAAATTTCAACACTTGAAACTTCCGATAAAGGTTTTTACCCCTAGCACCTATGACCTTGGCTATGGTCAACAAATCATAAGCACTAGTCAAGTTCTACCCGTCATTTCGTGATTAATTAGACCCACCCACATGACCCTTGGCTAAGGTCAACAAAGTCACATGTCTGTCCTAACTAATCGCATCATATGCTGTGTAGGAAGACATCACTTAGCTACCGTACACTACGCCTCGGCTATGGTCGACAAACGCAGCATGAATACTAAGTACTCTACTTCCTAAAATGACGGAGGGTTGCAGATGGTTTTTATTAAAAACTTTAACGCTTTGAACTTGATCTCGCTGCAGAATCAAATGGTTTTAAAATGGAGTGTTTTTGAGGCTTTTGCTAGTTTCGCTAAAGAGGTCATTCCCGGTGAAGGGATCTCGGCTATGGTCGACAAATGCAGCATGAATACTAAGTACGCTATTTCCTCGTCGAATGAGGTGCATGATATTCACAATACCACTATGCAAAGCAAGAACTATAAAAGCAGTCAAAAGACAAACCGAAGGTTGTAGCATCTGCTAGTTATTGCTAAAGAGGTCACTCCCGGTGAAAGGATCTCGGCTCTTTCCTTATCGAATAAGGTGCTGGATGTTCTACAAGGAACACCGCTATGCAAAGCAACAACTAGAGCTACCTAATTTTTTGAAATTCGATTCCACAACATCATTTTAGGTTTATTTTCTTTCATTAATCTCATTAATGAATATCCCATCATTTAAGTCCACCTAAATATCACAGATAAATACAACGTACGCTTATGTCATCCGCATTCGCCTCGATGTCCCGTCTGCACCGTTAGGTTAGGTAACTAACGGCAGAGCGGGGCAGGGCTAGCGCGGGTGTAAAACATAATCAACGTCTATATAATATATCATATATACTATATACAATATCTATCTGAACATATCACATGATCACATCACAGATAACGCAGCAGAAAACAACATATGAAATATTGGATATACTAGGACGTCCGTATTTTATTTTGAGCCTTTATAAAACACGGATCCACGGTCGTGATGAATAGTCAATCCTACACCCGTAGACCCCTACGAGAGCGGCAAGCAACCCTACCAATTCTAGAGTTAGGAGACCCGGACTCGATTCCTCGAGGTGGTCTCCCACTGGACCCTAGAACCCGGTTACTTGTGCTCCCCTCCTTGGGTCTATCCTAATGAGGAAAAGTAAATAATATACAATGGTGACATCATCCTCATCCCGGAAGTGCCCCAATAAAAGAATATTACATACAATGAATTTTACATGAATGAAAAAGAAAAACACTCATCTCACATAAAAACCCCCGGCTATTCAAACACGACGATCCAATATAACATATCCAGCAACACATAACATCACATGTCATCAACGTAAGTAAATATGCCCATCCCAATTGTCGTTGACATATAGCAACGAAACCGGCGATATCACATATTACACTTACGGTCGTAGAAAAGAAAGTGTAAAACTACAATAGTTGGAATCCGCAACCTCCATAGATATCGCATGCCTAACCAAATGAATTCCTTAGACATCGCATGCCTAACAATTATAAACCCCGCATTTTAGTCTCATTATCGAAAACTCTTTTCAATATCAAGTCGGGCAATTCAACAATATTCTCGACATCCTGATCGAATGCTCATCGCAAACTTTAGTAGACGGCCGCACCCCCGGATTCCGTCGATGAAGTGCACTAAGGCGGAACACCGCTACCGCGAGCACCCGAACGGATGCTTTTGGCTACGGGGTTCTCCTACAGTCACTTGGTCGGGGCTATGGGGCGTGGCTGTCTATTAAGTTTACCTGGCGAGTATCCGCGTACGCTAAGTGATTGCGACGGACTTTTGATCACATCAAAATTCCGTGGCAACCGATCATATGAAACCGAACTGCTAGATTTATAACATTCAAATTAGTTATCTCATAACTACTTGTGGATTCCAAATATTGTATCACATTCCAGATAAATAGACAATGTTAAACTTTCCGATCGAATAATTAAACACCCAAGTTTTCCTAAATAGCTCAACACTTGAAATAAGTTTAAAAACATCCATTTCATGCCATAGTACCAACGGTCCAGCAGTAGAAGGGTCAAGCCAACGCCTCACATGTGGCACGCCGTACTACCCCAAACCCTAAGGTTCAAAAGGCAGTTTAAGACGGTCACATAATCGAGTTAAGGTTTGTTGTCTTCTAGAGGGTCCATCGCGTTACTTGCACAACTTAGAACGTTCTTAAACTACGGAAAAATCCAACACTTGAAAATTTTCCGGGTCGGGAAAAAGTGAGTTATTGATATCCGGTCGAACTTTTTAACACGATCTAAAAATTACCCGGACAAACTAAACAAAGTTAAATTATCCGATCGAATCAACGAGTCCCCAATACAACCCTAAGAAAACTCAACACTGAGTGGAATTAAAAAATTCCCAGAACAAATTGACAAGAAATGACCTAAGAATAAATATATGAAGTACGAGGGACTAAGTCATAATTTGGGCCGCGGAACCGCCGCCAAACCCTTGGTTTGGCCGCGGTTCCGCGGTCATATAGAAGAATCAGTGGGCCGTACTTCACAGTAATTCTTAGTTTTTCCTGCTTAATCTTCTGAGCATTTTTAATTCATAAAAAATCATATTTTAAAAAAATATCCAGAGAAGGGTATTCGTCGGGGTTTCCGGGTTCGAACGGACTTTAAACTTCGTCTAGACTTCGCCTAAAGCTCTAGCTCGGCTCTGATACCACTGTAGGGTTCATAGGCACTCTAACAAGGTTCTACAAGGCATCAACCATGCCCGATTAAAAAAAAATAGCCGTGCCGAAGAACCCTAACCAAGATCATATACTAGAGATTATGCGAAAACTAGCAAGTTAAACATTTTAACTACAAGTGAAAGGGATTACAACCTTTGTAGATTCGGTCCTTCACTTCTAAAGCTCCGTATTGACGTCCCTTCGCTGCGATCATCGGGATCCTGGACTCTAGCGATGGTTTCTTCGAAGAAATGAGCGGGCTAGGTCGTTGACTTCGAGGCCGAAGACGATCTACGTCGAGGAGATTCAAACTCAAGCTATTCCTTCACTTGGTCATGAACTTTGTGAAGAGAACACCCTATACTACATGTCAAGTAGTAGAGGATGAAGAAGTAGGAAGTGGGCTCACTTTAGAATTGATTTTCTTACAGTTTTTCTCATGGCACCATTAGAGCTAGCAAGCTTTTCATGGAGCTTGATGAAGAAGAAGAAGAAGAAGAAAGAATAATCATCATATGAATTAATTCCCTCAATAATGTAACCATGGGTGAGTTAAGCTATCATGCTTAACTCATGTAGAGAATTGACCAAGGTATTAGGTTAAGGGTTAGGTTAAAGAATATCAAGAGAAATGACAAAAGAGTGGACTTTGTCAAAGTTTCTCCAAGCTTGTTCAAGCTTGATAACTTTGACTAAGTTCAACTCTTTTGTTAAATCTTAAGATAAAACAATAACCCTAATCTTAAACCTAATCTTGGTGCAAGTCTCATACACCCATCTTGTGTGTATCATCAAGTATGACACAAACATATGTACACAAATATATATATCACATATACATTTATGCACAAACTAGTGAGAAAATAAATCTTAAGTGAGCTAATACTAGTAAATGTAATGTAATATATGAAATATATAATTATACATTAAATTATTAAATTAAATCTTGATTTAATAATCCGGCTATAACCGACTAATATCAAAAGTAACAACTTATCGAATCAACACTTGATCCGATAACCCGGCTATATCGCATACAACCGATCAATGTCACAAATCGCGAGAATAGAATACGGTATCTCATATCGTATCAATCTCGGTCCCGCACATATCACATATGCGCTCCTACTCCGTTTCGCTTGAGCCAGGAAACCCATGTGTAGGACTCTAAAGACTCGTCAATACGCCGGCAGTAGGTGGTGATCATATCAATCACCCACAAGCTGCAAGCGGTCTGCTAAATGTAACGGCCACCCGGGTATTGAGCGATCAGAAGATCAACGAGCAAGCCTGCTCACACTCCTGCGAATCCAATCAGTAACACTTACTGCACAGTCCGGTCTGTTCGTATGATATGACGCATATCTCGCCTAGGGGTGGTAAACGTCAGACCCCAGTAGCTTGATAAGTCATGCCGATGTAAGGTCCACAACAAGCGTGAAACTACTGATAACACTTACCAGTAAATCACGGCAACCCTGGCCAGGGATTTCCAGTTATGGCCAGTCGAGCATAGCGCAACATCAACCCCCAATACCGGGAGAGACGAATCCCCTCCTATCGCTCATTGCCTCCATATGAATCGGGACTGTACCCAAAAACCACCTGTTTGCATGACTCAGTAGAGCCGTGGTAGGGTGGAAATCAAAGCACAGTGGGAGACACACAAGGCTCTATGACGATCTCGGGTCAACAGACTAAGCTGTACCAGTGTCACCAGAGAACTGCCATCTGACGTGAGGTATAATACCATCTGGGAGTTCTCGGCGAGTCCGTTCAGTGTACCCAGTCTCCACTGAGCACCCGCATACCGTCTCTGATGTCAAACACCAATGGATATGGGATCATCCATCGCCCATCTCATGGGTCGAGAAGATATACGCTAGTCTACTCTGGAATATCGATGCCCCGTCTCGATATTCCCACGACTAGGAACATTGACGGATGTACTCATGGACTACCCAGGCCCCACTAGTATGATCTACATCATAGTCCTGGAAGTCGAGTATACATCCTAAGGGCTTTATCAACATGTAACAGAGAGATAATAAGTATACATGTTAAGATAAAGAGCAACCAGATAGCGTACTATCATGTCGAGCAAGAAAGTCCTCCCTATATATGTCCCAGCATCCACTACAATATACATCTCATGTACAGTAATGGCCTCTAGGGCATAAATATAACTAACACTGTTAAGAAGGTAGTAGGGTGTGATGTCCTGGTACATGGATGACATACACAGAGTAAGAAGTGAAATTCCTATACTACGATCGGTTATACTTTGGTTGTCACACAATGGTTTCTCCACAAAGGACTTGAATATTATATCAGACATTCTGGTTACTAGATCTATGGTTTTTGATCTAGATTTGGGTGGTTTCCCAATCTGGGTACTTAGACAACATTCTACAGGTGTTTTAGAATGGACGACTCCTGGCACGGTAGTATACCTGTAGGTGATGGAGTCACCCTCTCTAAAGGTGTCTTACAGACTAAAGGGGAGAGGGATGCGCATGATTGGCAGATCACTTGCTTAGGCAATTGAGTCAATCATGAGATGTCAAGTACCACACCAGATGTTGTTTTTGCAGTAGATGCAATAAGTTGATATTGATCCTATCCTGGAGAAACGTTCGGAAGCAGTTTTAGAACATAAGTGGATGTTCTAGGGATATGATAATGACAGCCTCTTTCGGGAGATGGGTATCATTCCAGGCTTCCAAGGTGACCTGGATGACAGAGTGACTGTCAGAGTTATAGTTTTCCCTCTGACGAGGGGCAGTATTTTGGACAGGTGGTCTAAGCGGATACCGAGGGAGGTGTGGCGCAGGTAACTGATTAAATTCAGTTGACGATACAGTCTAAGAAGTTTGTATTTGGAGTTCATTTATGAACTAGGTCCCATCAGATATCCAGACATATTCTAAGACAGGTATTGCTCATTTCGGGAGATTGTTTTCTCCGCGAACTTGAGATAAAGAGAGACATAGAAAGAAACATCAGAGCGGATCCACTAACTGAGGCTATTCCTCGAACGCAATAGTTTCACAAACGGGCTTTGCGAGACAGATCAGTAGAGGAGTTGGGTGTTCGGTATCACACGGGCTATGAGTATGCGACATCGCAATAATTAGCCTTGAGTGCAAGTGGGAGATTGTTGGATATAGTGCCCTCAGAGTCAATTATTGGATCACAGGCACGTGGTTGCAATGATTGAGGGAGGACCTATACCGGTAGGACAGTCTTACTCGAGAGGTTTGTATACTATCTGGTTTGTCTTTATTATCGTGTACATGCTTTAGGTGACATTGTAGTTCACTATTACACTTTGATAGAGAATAGTATGCTATCTTGGTTTATCTTTATCATCGTGTACTGCTTTAGGTGACTTTGCAGATCACTATTGCACGTTGATAGAGCCCTTAGGATTCTTGCTTGACTACCAGCAGTATGATGGCGATCATATACGTGGGAGTTGGGTAGTATATAAGCACATCCTTAAAGTGGTCCCTAGTCGTGGGAGTTTCGAGACTGGGCATCGATACTCCATTAGTAGACTAGTGTATACAGTCGAGACCCCGACGAGGGGCGGTGGCCGGTCTCACAAGCCATTGGTGTCAGTTGGTTCACCTAAGATGTATACAGGTGCTCATTGGGTTATGAGTACACCGGACATGACTCGCCGGGAACATGCTAGTTGGTATTATACCTGACGTCAGATAGCAGTTCCCTGGTGACATGTGTTAGGTCCACGTTACCTCTCCCGGTACTTTCGGGGTTGCGGAAACGGTAAAACAAAATTTTTTCTAGACTTGGTAACATGGACCGTAAAAGCCGGATCTTTGCTAAACAACACACTAACATCGTAACTAGAGATTTATCTACTCGGTTAAGGGTTATACCTCAACTTGAACTCCTTCTCTTCTTGTTGTTCTTCTCTTTGCTTGCTCCGAGGGTTGATCCGGACTTTGGTCACCTGCACGGCCTTCCTGAGTCGAAGACGATCCACCCGAGAGATATACACCGAGCTCCACCTTGAGCCGAGGTAACTAGGGCAAAGAGATTTCTAGTCTAGAAGCCCTAGGTTGTGTAGAAGTGGTAGAGGGATGGTTTTGTCTTTGTGGGATCTTTATCTCTCAACACATGAGATCAAAAGATGAATCAAGAGGAGGAAGAAAGAGGAGATAGCAACCATGGTGCATTTCTTTTCTTCTCACTAGAAAAAGGCAAGAGAGAGAGTGAGAAAAGAATTATGAGCACAAGAAAAATGAACCATGGTTCAATAATGCAAAAACATCATCATTACTAATCCAATCAAGATAAAGTTGATGGCTATATTGAAATGACCATTATAATAATCAAAATAGAAAAAGAAAATGAAAAGAAGAGTGTAGATCTCTCTTGAAAGTCAATGGTCAACACGGTCAACCGGTCAACAAAGTCAAGAGAGGTCAATGTGGTCAAATGGTCAATGCAATTAGCCATCATAAAATTATCACTAAAAGGATTAGTAAAAGATGTCCGCGGCTCATAATGGTTTTGACCAAACGAATTGTCAAAACCCTAATGAGTCCGCCTCAAAATGGTTTTGACCGAATCAACTGTCAAAACCCTAATGAGCCTGCCACATAACGGTTTTGGCCGAACCAACTGCCAAAATCCTGATGAGGCACCTCCTCCTTCATCGCTCCGGAAAACTGTGCATACACACCTGCATCCGCATTCCGAAGAATGCGGATCCGCAGAAGACAAAACAAATCCATCCGTGCAATACTAGGATCCGGCTTAAACCAAAGACCACTAGTATTGCCTGCCCGAACACCACACGCACACAAGTGTACGTAAGTGATCGCAGCCCTGCCGTAAAACCATACGGTCTCTACACGTTTCGCTCAGTGCAGGGAAACTCTCTGTGTGGGACTCTAAAGACTCGACACTACGCTGGCAGTGGGTTTAACCACAGACCGCAAGCGGCACTAGCTGTACGTAACGGTCCCCAGGTAGATGTCGATAAGAAGGCCGATGAGGTAAACCCATCCGAACTCCTACTGAGCCTGTATGTGACAATCTTCGTACAGTCCGGTCTGTTCGTCTGATACATCGCATGGCGGGCCTAGGGGGCGGTAAACGTCAGTCCCCTAATAGCGGTACAAGTCGTGTCGGAGTGAAGCCCAGAACACCCTGAGATAACACTGGAAACCTACCAGTATATCTCGCTTGCCCTGGCCAGGGACTACTCGTGTAATGGCTCTCCTAGACACAGCGCGATGTCAACCCCCAATACCGGGAGAGACGAATCCTGTCTAACCGTCACTGCCTCCGAGTGCTTCGGGACTGCACCCAACTACTACCTGTTTGTACGACTCAGTAGAGCCGTGGTGGGTAGTAATCAAAGAACAGTGGGAACACACTCGAGGAGAAGTGACAATGTCAAGTCAGCGGACTAAGCTGTACTCATGTCACCTGGGAACTGATAACTGACGATAGGTATAATACCAACCATCAGTTCCCGACGAGTCCTGTCCAGTGTACTCGTAACCTAACGAGCACCCGCATACTATCTCAAGTACGACGTACTGATGGCTGTGGGACAGATCGTCTCCCGTGCTGGGATGAGAAGCGCATACGCTAGTCTACTCCGAAGTATCGATGCCCTATCTCGATAATCTCACGACTAGGGACGTATATAAGGATGTGCTTATGGATTACCCAGCCCCCACGAGTGTGATCGCCATCACAACGCCGGTAATCAAGCAAAGATCCTAAGGGCTCTACTAATGCGTATAGGTGATATAATAAAGAAACACACATGTACACATTAAAGCAGAGACAAACCAAGTAGCATACTACTATATTGAGCAAGATTGTCTGTACAACTGTGAATATCCCAAGCTTCCATCAAGTAATATAAATACTAGTATGATACAGTAATGGCCTCTAGGGCATATACACTAACAATCTCCCACTTGCACTAAGGCCATGTACTGGCGTATCGAAGACCTATCATCTCGATCAGCCGCTCGAACTGAGTCTGGGGCAAGGCCTTTGTGAATGGGTCTGCTGTGTTGTCCTTTGTGTCCACTCTCCGCACCTCGATCTCCTGACGATCAATGATCTCCCTGATCAGGTGATACCGCCTTAAGATGTGCCTGGATTTCTGATGGAACCTTGGTTCCTTCGCTAAAGCTATAGCCCCATTGTTATCGCAATACAAAGGTATTGGCTCAACAATGGACGGAACCACCTGAAGTTCACTAATGAACTTCTTCATCCAGACCGCCTCTTTTGCGGCATCGCTTGCAGCAATGTATTCAGCCTCCATCGTCGAGTCTGCGACGGTATCCTGTTTGGAACTCCTCCAACATACCGCCCCTCCGTTGAGGGTAAACACAAAACCCGAGACAGACTTGCGGTCATCTTTGTCACTCTGGAAGCTTGAATCGGTAAAGGACTCGACCCTGAGGTCTCAATTATCGTAAACCAGGAACATCTCCTTAGTCCTTCTCATGTACTTGAGAATGTTCTTCACTGTTGTCCAGTGGTCCTCACCTGGGTCTGACTGATACCGGCTTACCGCGCTCAGCGCATAAGCTACATCTGGTCTTGTACATAGCATCGCATACATTATAGATCCTACCGCCGAAGCGTAGGATATAGTGCTCATGCGAACCCTCTCCTCGTCAGTCTTAGGAGACATCTTCTTGGAGAGGGTAATTCCGTGCAATGCGGGTATGTTACCGCGCTTGGAATCCTCCATACTAAATCTCTTTAGTACGGTCTCTATGTTCCTGGACTGCGAAAGTCCCAGTAGTCTCTTGGATCTATCTCTATAGATCTTGATCCCCAGAATGTACGAGGCATTACCCAGGTCCTTCATGGAGAACCGTTGTGACAAAAATAGCTTTACCGATTGTAGCATAGGAATGTCATTTCCTATCAAAAGAATGTCGTCCACGTACAATACTAGGAATACGACAGTTCGTCCTAAAATCTTCTTATAGACACAAGGTTCATCTTCGTTCTTGATGAAATCAAATTCCTTGATTGCCTCATCAAAACAGATGTTCCAGCTCCGCGATGCCTGCTTTAATCCATAAATGGATTTAAGCAACTTGCACACCTTCCCGCTGCTCCCACTGTCTACGAAACCTTCTGGCTGATCCATGTAAACGCACTCTTCCAAACAACCGTTTAGGAAAGCCGTTTTAACATCCATCTGCCAGATTTCATAGTCATGGAAGGCAGCAATGGCAAGTAGGATCCGAATGGATTTGAGCATAGCCACCGGAGAAAATTTTTCGTCATAGTCCAAACCAGGTCTTTGACGAAAACCTTTTGCAACGAGTCTAGCCTTATTGGTTTCCACCTGCCCATCTACACCAAGTTTCCTTTTGTAGATCCATTTGCATCCAACGGGTTTTACCCCAGGTGGAGCAATATCCAAGGTCCACACTTTATTGGCGTACATGGACTCCATTTCGGATTGCATTGCTTCCTGCCACTTATCAGAGTCCCTACTGATAATGGCCTGCCTGAAACTAGTAGGGTCATCTTCTTCCAAGATGCAATCCTCTCGATCCCCGTCTATGAGAAAACCGTAGTATCTCTCGGGCGGATGAGAAATCCTACCAGATCTGCGGAGTGGCTGAGGTTCGTTGGGTGTAACTGAATCTAGCGGTTCCTCCAAATCTTTAGTTAAAGTTCGTGTTTCTGGAATTTCATCCAGTTCTACCGTGCTGCCACTAATGTTTTTTAACAAGAAATTCTTTTTCCAAAAATGTGGCATTCCTGGAAACAATTATCTTCTGTTCCTCTGCATGGTAGAATAGATACCCACTTGAATCTTTTGGGTATCCCACAAACTTACATAAAACTTCCCGTGCCTCAAGTTTGTCTGGGTTCTGCTTTTTGACATAAGTTGGGCAACCCCAAATCTTAATACGTTTAAGATACAAACTCTTACCACTCCATATTTCATACGGAGTCTTAGGCACGGATTTGGATGGAACTTGATTCAATAGATGCGCTGCAGTTTGAAGTGCATATCCCCAGAATGAAAAAGGCAACTCGGCACTACTCATCATGGAGTGAACCATATCCAATAGGGTACGATTCCTCCGCTCCGATACACCGTTGTGCTGTGGTGTATAAGGAGGAGTAAGCTGAGAGAGAATACCATTCTCTTTTAAGTAATCTAGGAATTCCGTGCTTAAGTACTCCCCTCCTCTATCAGACCGGAGGATCTTGATACTTTTGTCAGTCTGGTTCTCTACTTCGTTTCTGAATTCCTTGAATTTCTTAAAAGCTTCAGATTTGTGTTTCATAAGATACACATATCCGAATCTAGAGAGATCGTCAGTGAATGTGATGAAGTATGAGAACCCACCCCTTGCATGTATAGACATCGGACAACATACATCACTGTGTATGAGTCCCAAGAGCTCTGCTGCCCTTTCTCCATGTCTGGTGAACAGAGATTTGGTCATCTTCCCTTTGAGACAAGACTGACAAGTTTCATAGGATATAAACTCGAACGCATTCAAGAGTCCATCTTTATGCAACTTACTCAGTCTTTTCTCTCCGATATGACCAAGTCTACAATGCCACAAGTAGGATTCATTCGTATTTGAATTCTTCCTCTTGCGTGTGTTTTGTATATTGAGAACTGTATTCTGATTTAGAACGTAGATACCATTACACAGTGTACCCTCTGCAACCAGTACCTTATGAAGGTAAATGTTCATGATATTTCTATCAAGAACAAAGTTATATCCATCTTTATCGAGTAAAGAAACTGATATGATGTTGCAAACCATGGAGGGTACATAGTAGCAATCGTTCAAAATCATAGTCTTGCCATTTGGCAATACAAGGTGATATTCACCGACGGCTGCCGCATTAACTTGTGCTCCATTCGCTATTCTGAGCGACATATCACCCGGTGCATCTTTCCTACTTTTTCTCAGTCCCGGCAATAAATTACAGATATGAGATCCTGATCCGGTATCTAGTACCCAGGAGGTAGGGCTGACCGTAAAACAGTTCTCAATTACAAGAACACCTGAAGTAGATGCAAAACCATGCTTCTTCTTCAACTAGGTATCCATCCATACAATCCCCTTTCCCTTGCTCATACGTATGACTGTTGTCACAAGTTAGAGCCGAACCAACGTTCCCCAGCCCCGAATAAGAATTCGGATCGGTCAAGCGATACATTTTATTATCTTGATTAGGGCGTGAAAAGGTTGCTACCTGGAGAGAGAGAAAAGAAAACACTCAGTGTGCGCTCTTGCAAGATTAGATTGGTTTTTAATTTATCTAAACAGGATGGCTCCCACTGTCTCTCGAATCCCTCCTCAAACCATAAAGGAAGAATTAGTCGGGATCAATCTCACCGTACAATACTTGCTTAACCGTTCAGCCAGGCCAGTGTCGGTACTTCGAGGGAGGTTTTCCAACGCTTTCGCGAAGTTCCTTAATTAAGTAACCTCTTTTCCCTGTGGGCGTAGCCCCGCTAACACCTTTCTTGACACCTACTTGGTTTATAGCATTGATCGTTAAGCGAGAATGTTCCAGAGGAGTAGCATATACTCACAGTACGATCGGGATCCAAATATCATCGCGTGACAAAACTGAAGGAATCCTACCAGAATCATCACACTCCAAATGGTATGCAACACTAGCAAGTTTCAGTACTTTTGAAACTCCCGATGTGGTTTTTTCCCCTAGGACCCAAGTGACCTTGACTGAGCCAACATATCAAAGGATCCTAGTCAAGTTCAACCCGTCATTATCTTGACTGCGTTAGACCCACCCGTACGAGTCCTTGACTGAGCCAAAATGACCGTACGACTGTCCTAACCAATCACTTTGTATCCTACGGAAAAATATTACATAGCTACCGTACACTACGCCTCGGCTGAGCACGAAATACGTAGCACGAATACTAAGCAATATCAATCTGAAACGACGGAGGGCTACGACTGGGTTTTGGCGAAAACCCGTTAATGTAATGAACTTGATATCGTTGAAGGAACGTGATACACTTTTTGAAAATATAGTGACGAAAACTTTTGCTAAAGAAGTCACTCCCTGTGAAGGGATCTCGGCTCTTTCCTTGTCGAGTGAGGTGCTGGGTATTCATAAGATGAATACCTCGATGCAAAGCAAGAATAATCGACTATAGTGAAGTTATCACCCTGACGCAAACTTTTGTCCAAGGGGTCACTCCCGATGAGGGGATCTCCGCCCTTGCCTCGTCGAATGAGGTGCTGGGCATTCATAACCGAATACCTCGATGCAAAACAAAAGTGAACGTCCTTGCAATAACAACTTTTTTGAAAAATTGTTCCAACAACGTCTTTTAGGTTTATTTTCTTGCATTAGTTCTTTTAATGCGTCCCATCATTTAAACCTACAATTGCAGAAAACAACCGAAATATGACGTACGCTTATGCCATTCGCATTCGCCTCGGGGCCCCGTCATCACCCGTTAGGTTACTTAACTAACGACAGAGCGGGGGCTGGGCTAGCGCGGCTGAAAAACATAAGCAACGCCTAAATAGTTATTATATATAGATATATAGCAATGATAGCCAATCCAGATCACAGATGAACACTTTGGATATACTAGGAACCCGCGATTCGTTCGAGCCTGCAACGAAAAGAGGATTACACGGTCGAGATGAATAGCCAAAACCCCACCCAAGACCCTTACGGGTGCGGCAAACTACCCGCCAAGTACCCAAAGCGAAGCAACCTCCCCCAACACCGTGAGTAGGCCACTCGGCACTTCGAAATACCCGGTAGTTTGTGCACCCCCTCCATGGGTCTATCCTAGGAGCAAAAACAATAAAAAGAATTATACAATGACGGGTACAACCCCGACTCGGTTGTGCGGCCATACAAATAATATTACATCAATTTACAAATTTGTTACAAGAATGAAAGAAAAAGAAACTCTCATCTCACATCCACCCCGGCTATTCATCCGCGACAATCCAACGAGTTCATATACACATACCATCAACAGCACAGATCACAGATATGTATAACCCCCACTAATCGACGTATAGTGATTAGTAGACGTTCAATACACACATAACATTACAGATATAACCATTAGCCAAAGTCTACAGAACATCGACCAAAAATACGGATTTTTGAGCCCCAAAAACAAATCTTGCTTTCTGGAAAATCTGGGCAGAAAAGTCATATTCCAAAAATCACAAAATACCCAAATAAGAACACTGCAGCAAACAAGATCCCCAACCGAGTTAACTCGGCCGCGGTTCCGCGGCATAAGCAAGCTTATGCCGCGGTTCCGCGGCGCTTTAACCGAGTTAGGGGATCATTTTTCTCCAGTTTTCTACAAAAAGCCTGAGCCGATTTTTAGTGTATGATTTATTAATTTTTGAACAGATCTAAAAATCGGCAGAAACTTGAAATTCCGGGGTGTTTTGCGGTTTTTCGTCCGGTCGAAATTCTAGATACTTTGCTAACATGCTAGGGTGTGTTTAGTTAGGCTCTGATACCACTGTTAGGTCCACGTTACCTCTCCCGGTACTTTCGGGGTTGTGGAAACGGTAAAACAAAATTTTTTCTAGACTTGGTAACATGGACCGTAAAAGCCGGATCTTTGCAAAACAACACACTAACATCCTAACTAGAGATTTATCTACTCGGTTAGGGGTTATACCTCAACTTGAACTCCTTCTCTTCTTCTTGTTCTTCTCTTTGCTTGCTCCGAGGGTTGATCCGGACTTTGGTCACATCCACGGCCTCCCTGAGTCGAAGACGATCCACCCGAGAGATATACACCGAGCTCCACCTCGAGCCGAGGTAACTAGGGCAAAGAGATTGCTAGTCTAGAAGTCCTAGGTTGTGTAGAAGTGGTAGAGGGATGGTTTTGTCTTTGTGGGATCTTTATCTCTCAACACATGAGATCAAAAGATGAATCAAGAGGAGGAAGAAAGAGGAGCTAGCAACCATGGTGCATTTCTTTTCTTCTCACTAGAAAAAGGCAAGAGAAAGAGTGAGAAAAGAATTATGAGCACAAGAAAAATGAACCATGGTTCAATAATGCAAAAACATCATCATTACTAATCCAATCAAGATAAAGTTGATGGCTACATTGAAATGACCATTATTATAATCAAAATAGAAAAAGAAAATGAAAAGAAGAGTGTAAATCTCTCTTGAAAGACAATGGTCAACACGGTCAACCGGCCAACAAAGTCAAGAGAGGTCAATGTGGTCAAATGGTCAATGCAATTAGCCATCATAAAATTATCACTAAAAGAATTAGTAAATGATGCCCGCGGCTCATAATGGTTTTGACCAAACGAATTGTCAAAACCCTAATGAGTCCGCCTCAAAATGGTTTTGACCGAATCAACTGTCAAAACCCTAATGAGCCTGCCACATAACGGTTTTGGTCGAACCAACTGCCAAAACCCTGATGAGGCACCTCTTCCTTCATCGCTCCGGAAAACTGTGCATACACACCTGCATCCACATTCCGAAGAATGCGGATGCGCAGAAGACAAAACAAATCCATCCATGCAATACTAGGATCCGGCTTAAACCAAAGCCCACTAGTATTGCCTGCCCGAACACCACACGCACACAAGTGTACGTAAGTGATCGCAGCCCTGCCGTAAAACCATACGGCCTCTACACGTTTCGCTCAGTGCAGGGAAACTCTCTGTGTGGGACTCTAAAGAATCGACACTACGCTGGCAGTGGGTTTAACCACAGACCGCATGCGGCACTAGCTGTACATAACGGTCCCCAGGTAGATGTCGATAAGAAGGCCGATGAGGTAAACCCATCCGAACTCCTACTGAGTCTGTATGTGACAATCTCCGTACAGTCCGGTCTGTTCGTCTGATACATCGCATGGCGGGCCTAGGGGGGCGGTAAACGTCAGTCCCCTAATAGCGGTACAAGTCGTGTCGGAGTGAAGCCCAGAACACCCTGAGATAACACTGGAAACCTACCAGTATATCTCGCTTGCCCTGGCCAGGGACTACTCATGTAATGGCTCTCCTAGACACAGCGCGATGTCAACCCCCAATACCGGGAGAGACGAATCCTGTCTAACCGTCACTGCCTCTAAGTGCTTCGGGACTGCACCCAACTACTACCTGTTTGCATGACTCAGTAGAGCCGTGGTAGGGTAGTAATCAAAGAACAGTGGGAACACACTCGAGGCGAAGTGACAGTGTCAAGTCAGCGGACTAAGCTGTACTCATGTCACCTGGGAACTGATAACTGACGATAGGTATAATACCAACCATCAGTTCCCGACGAGTCCTGTCCAGTGTACTCGTAACCTAACGAGCACCCGCATACTATCTCAAGTACGACGTACTAACGGCTGTGGGACAGACCGTCTCCCGTGCTGGGATGAGAAGCGTATACGCTAGTCTACTCTGGAGTATCGATGCCCTATCTCGATAATCCCACGACTAGGGACGTGTATAAGGATGTGCTTATGGATTACCCAGCCCCCACGAGTGTGATCGCCATCACAACGCCGGTAATCAAGCAAAGATCCTAAGGGCTATACTAATGCGTATAGGTGATATAATAAAGAAACACACATGTACACATTAAAGCAGAGACAAACCAAGTAGCATACTACTATATTGAGCAAGATTGTCTGTACAACTGTGAATATCCCAAGCTTCCATCAAGTAATATACATACTTGTATGACACAGTAATGGCCTCTAGGGCATATACACTAACAACATGTGTACAGGTTAGTTCATCGACCTGAGATCGTCATTTGTCTCGTGTGAGTTCCCACGATGCTTTGATTACTACCCTACCACGGCTCAAATGAGTCGTGCAAACAGGTTTTAGTTGGGTATAGTCCCGAGCCATATGGAGACAGTGAGAAGATCGGCAGGGGTTCGTCTCTCCCGGTTTTGGGGTGAGATCGCGCTGTGTCTAGGAGAGCCATTACACGAAGTCCTTGGCCAAGGCAGGAGATTTACTGGTAGGTATTCCAGTAGTATCTCAGGGTGTTCTGGGCTACACTCCGACACGACGTGTACCGTTTTTGGGGGTCTGACTTTTACCAACCCCCTAGGCCCGCCATGCGATGCTCATAGACGAACGGACTGGACTGTACGGATATTGTCACTGACAGGCTCAGTTGGGTGTCAGGATGAGTTCGCTCATCGACGTCCCTTTTAGTCAATACCTGGTAGCCCGTTACGTACGGCTAGTACCTCTGACGTGCTAGTGGTTAAATCCATAGCCAAAGTATTGACGAGTCTTTAGAGTCCCCCACAGACAGTTTCTCAAGTTTCGGGCGAAACGTTGTAGAGGCCGTATGATATATGGCAGGGTTCGATCATATACGTGCAGTAGTGCACGGATCATGATCGGACGGATCACACTAGTGGGCTTTGGTTTAAGCCGGATCCTAGTATAAGATTTGTTGGATTACTTTAGTCTCATCGCATTCACATTCAGTCGGAATGCGGATACAGGTATTTATATACATGTGAGGGGTATCCTTATGATCCGTCACGAGTTTACTTTAGATATTGCCGTATCTTTTTATTGTTGCAAACATTTGGATTAATGTTTGCATATGAAAATTGTGAGCTAGAAATCATCATTTTGTGCATTTAATGTGACATGTGCAAGGCTAGTGACTCATGGTCTCTTTTTATGTGCATATGTCATATTATTGTTTGATTTGGTGTTGATATGATGAGAAGAGAGAGAGAGAGGGGCTTCCATATGAGAGCTTGGATTTGTATTTTTTGATACTCACTCTCCCATTTCATCATAAGAAACACACAAAAGAAAAAATCTCTTCTTCTTCTTCCTCCTCTTGCTCATAACCTCTATTAATGGCAACACCTTCAACCTCCATCCAAGCAATGGATGCAAGAGACAAAGTGGTCACAAACATTCTCTACTTCGCCTTGGACACGTCGGCTAGCGAACTTCATGCCCGAGTTGCTTCGGATGAAGCGGGAGCCCGTAAAAAGGCTCGAAGATGTGGTGCCCTTTCCGACGAGGAGATCGAGATCGGAGATGCCGCGAGGAGCTTGGGATGGTGGCCAAAGACCGAAGGACACGGATCGATCGGTATAGCTTTCCAACCCTTTCTCTAGTTGCTAGTTGTAGGTTAATGGTTCGATCCGGGTTTTAAGCATACGATAGCGCCGGTTTCCAGTTTATAAAAAAGTTTCGTTTCCGCATTTTGGCCTCGGAAAGACGGCCGGGGCGCTACCGTACTCTTACAATACTGCTGACAGTCAAGCAAGAATCCTATGGTCTCTATCAACATGCAATAGTGAACTAAAGCATGTACACGATGATAAAGACAAACCAGATAGCATACTATCATCTCGA
Organism: Agapanthus africanus; assembly: GCA_030015575.1. NCBI lineage: Eukaryota > Viridiplantae > Streptophyta > Magnoliopsida > Asparagales > Amaryllidaceae > Agapanthus > Agapanthus africanus. The sequence goes on along the minus strand of CM057339.1, from coordinate 582,535,408 downwards.
GCAAGACTGTCCTACCGGTATAAGTATCTAATCTAACGTACACACCCGAACCATACAATCAGATTTTTAAAGAAGTGAATCGTAGTTTTGAAAATAGGGGTTATGGTGTTTTTAAGAAAAAGATATCATTTGAAAATCCGTAACATCCCTCAAGGTATATATTTAAAAGATACATACGACTCTTTGTTTTAGAAAAAGGTATGGTTCGGATGACGCCTCTACATTGACTATCTAGTCCTACAGTACCCTAAACGGCAATATCGCTAAACGTCATCCTATGATAGTCGTAACGTAACACTTCTAACTATCCTCTAGTTTCTAATACGGTTTCATAGCTATCTTCATTCTAACCCTAGTTTCCTAATCTAGGTTTCCTTAACCATATTCTATAAATAAGTTATCCATCAAAACTTTGCGGGGGTGCTATACGCCATCCACCCGACTTCCCCGGTAGATATAGATCTACTCACCGTAGTCTTCGCTCGCCGAAGTCGATGGCGCCACGCTCCGTCGCCTCGGAATCCATGCGAAGGTACCTACAATATCAACACATATCGTAACGATATTAAAATCAAGTTCTAAAATCCAAAACGGCACGCGCATTGCTCATAGGTTCGAACCTATAGCTTACGCGTACACAAATCAACCAAACAACTCTTGTTGTCGATGTACAAACATGCGACAATCAAAAACGAATCCAAATATCAAAACTCATCATTCAAAATACGGAAACATATCCTAAATCACACACAAGTGTTCCCAGAATTTGACTCAGGTCAAATAATCCAAGCAAACAAGTATAGGGTGATGTAGAAGGTGTATAAGACATACTAGACTAACCTAGACCCCAACTCCCACTACAAAACCGGCCACTATCCCTAAAATTCCAGCCAGGCCGGTTTTACTGGCTCCTCTGGGCTTTGTCTTTGTAGGGTGGTCTCCTGGTGGTGTATCTAGGCCCCTGGTATTGTTTGGTTGTCTCAGAAATTCCCTGGGTTGCTCCAGATACCCTATAGGCACACTAAAAGTCACAAGGCCAATACGGAACAAATCCTGAGTTCGTGGATCGGTTTTAGGTCTATGGCTCAGGTCAGGAATCGTGTCACCAAGGTCATGAAAACACTCACCAATGTTCCCAGATTTCACCTATGGTCCCTTCATCAAAATCCAGTAGTACCAAACACTCTTAAACCTCTACAGGTAACTACCCTATAAAACCCAAACCCTAACTCACCTACATACCCGGGGTCGCCGGAATTTCTCCAATAGCCGCCGGCCAAAATCGCCCAGATAGGGTCCAAACTCCACCCACCCACTCAGGGTACCTAGCACTACACTACCACATTGTATGGGTTTTACAAAGGGTCTCGGGGTAACAACAGGTTACAGTAGCTCTAAAACGACACTAAAATACGATATCTCACCAAAACTAATCTAAAGAGAAGAAATTATACCTCAACAAGGCCACTCAAGAAAACCCTAGCTCCCCAACGTCGTCAAAATTCCACTTTGCTTGGTTCAACGTGTAGAGGAAGAGATGGGGATTAATTTTTGTGAAGGGAGTGTAGGGTTTTGGGGATTGTTTGGAGATAGATCTAGGGAATTAAGTGGAGGGTTGTGGCTTGAGGAAGATTAAGGAGAGAAGATAAAAATGGTGGGGGAAAATAAATGGCAGCAGCCCCCCTCTCTCTCACATAATCACACACACACTCTCTCTCTCCAAAAGCCTACCTAACCTAATCATTATGTCCCCCTTTTGACTTTTCCCCTTTTCCTTTTCTTTTTCTCACCAAAACACATACACCCATATAAAACCACAAATGAAATAACATGTAACCAAATGAAACATGTCATGGTGCACTAACCATGAAAACTGTAGAAACACGGATTTGGCTTAATCGCAAAACTGCGTATAATAAATTTTAAAATTGCCAAATTCGTTAAATATATTTTTAAATGAATAAATCATTTTAATTTCCTTTTATTTCACAATTATTGGTATATATTTATACCCTTTTTCGAAAACCCCAATTTCGCAAATCGGGCAGTTTTCGGGAAAAATATTATTTTAATATTAAATTCCAAAAATAATATTTTATATTTTCTGAAATGTTACAATCTTCCCCCCTTAAAGAAATTCGGTCCCCGAATTTAAATTTAAACCCCCAAAATCTAAAACATTTCAATAATCGGCTCAAAACAACGGGGCTCCAAAATCATGGAAAACGCAGAAATAACACCGCGTGTCAAGTGCGCATGAAAACGAGTACAAAGCTCATAATCGAACTCCGTCAAGCGTTACACAAATCATCTAATTTGCACGCATATACTCGGAGTTACAATGGAGATACAGACCTCGAAATCCATTACCGAAATCCAATATACACTAGTCAAATACTATAATACGTGTATAGTACGCATCTTTGAAAACTCCAAAATTTGAATAAAATACATGCAAAATTTTTTCTAAATCGCCGCGGGAATGCGTAACTCACGGCATAACTGACGGACGCTCATCTTAAAATAATAATATATGTCCATATATGTTTTCTTAAATACACGTTCCGTCGTTTTCAAAATATCTCAAAAGGTTTTCGTTTATAAACGTTCGTGTCGCTCACAGACACGTAGGAAAATAGCGAGACTATAGCTCCTCTTGAAAACCCCTTTTGGTAATCTTTTAATGCATGCAGAGTACTCAGGTACTGTCCTCAGATCAGTCTTGTTTGGCTACTACACAATATAGTGCCCAACATGAAAACAAAGTGCTCAAAAGCAAAATCAGCCTCAAAAGGCGTATCCGACAATCACATGCGTCTGGTGCGCACGGAAATCAAATCCAAGCACATGTGCCATAATATGCACAAAAGCCAAAACTACGTGCAACGGGTGTGCACGAAAGCATCTGTCCAGTGCGCGCACGACAACAATATCGGGTGCATATAAAATGCACTAAAATCTCAATCCAATGCATCCGGTGTGTACAGAATCACATCTCATATCATGCGCCCAACATGCGCGAAAATCCAAATCAGTGCATATGTCCCGCATGAATGAAATCACATCCAATATGCACGAAAGAAATCTAAATCAAGAGCATCCGACATGCACGAGTAAAATCTCACTCAAGTGCACCCGATGCGCACAAAAATCCAAAATCAAGCGCCTAATATGCGTAAAAATCCAACCAAAGCGCGTCGGGTCCGTAAAACCATATAGTGCAGTAGCATGCACGAAAAAGAACGACAAGTGCCAACGCGCACGAAAATACAACTCTGGTAAAACGAATGCTCAAGGATATAAATCGGATGCAACCAAGGTACGGAGTATAAATCCAGTGCGACAAACGCATAGATACCCGTCCGGTGCAACAAATGCAAGAAATGCAATCTAGTGCAACCAATGTGCGAAATACGAATCTGGTGCAGCAAATGCATGAAATATAAAGCAAAAACTCAAACACATAAAAAGCAACACCGAGTACACCAAGGTGTATAAAATCGTAAACGTGTGCAACTGCGTGCACAAAATACAAATCAATGCACTGCAAGCACATATAAGCTATACCGAGTGCAAAATCAAATCGAGTGCGTACCACACTCACAAAATTGAATCAACTGTATGAAATCCACGAAATCATAAACACATGCTACGAAGGTACAAAATCGACCTCAAACGCAGTAGGCATGCATAAATCGCAAATCAACAAAACGGTGTATGAAATACATATCAGGTGCGATAACTATGCGCAAAAATGTAAGTACTCAGTAAGTGCAGCCATGGTGCATGAAATCAATATCAGGAAACTTAAATCCAAGAGATATAAGTGTGATACTCGGATCACAAACGCAAATCGCAACAAAGGACATCGAGGTACACGTCCTACAATGTCGAAAATAAATCGGTGCACCTAAAAACTGGCAGGGCAAGAACATCCGTTCGCCTCCCGCTCACGGCCTGGCGTCCTCTGCCTCCTGGGTCCTTATCTTCTCTGTGGATTACCAATCCCGTAATCCATCGGCTCATCGGCCCTGTCAGGTGTGCTAATGGGGACGATTCCATTCTGGCACTTCTCTGGTCATCTCCCGGTCAATCATCACGACCACTCGTAAGGCAGCACTTCACTGGCGTCGGCCTCTGGCTCTCTGAATACACGTGACACATCTGATCCTGGGTGCAAATCTCATTGCAGCAGTGTCCCGGAAGGAATCCTGCTCAAGGTCTCTCCCGATCTCGCCTATGCCGAACTGTACGGAGGCTGGTACTCTTACATAGTCTTCTCTCATTTTCTGTACATCTGCGTGTTCCGCACAACGTTCCCTCGGGAATTGGCCGTATCCTAACGCCTCTGTATGCATATCAGATCTCTAATCTCGACAGGGAGTAGTAGCAGCACGTCAGCATCTCGCATGAACCTCTGGCTCTACTCGCCTTTATCATCGTCCGCTTTGACATCACGTCTTGCTATCTGCGTACTGCTACTGTTCTCGGCCACGGTCAATCCGAAGTCTCTCACACGGACTCGAAATCGCGTACTCGGTATCTTCATCACCCTGTAGAAGATATCTGGCCGAACACGTCCTCGGGAACTCGTCCCAACCATCGGAGGAATACTCCATACTCGTCCGTTCTCGATCAACTCACCACGCATCTGGGTGAGGTCCTCTATCCGAAGCTGGTCAGCTTGCTGATCTCTTATCACATGATATCGAAGTCAAACTTTTCGATCGAGTCATCGAGGTCCCAAAATTTCCCGAAGGCTCAACACCTGAGCGCAGTCTAAAAATATCTGGTACATACCACAACACCTCTGGACCAGCCGTAGAAGGGAAAACCCAAGCCTCACTGATGGCACCGCTAAACTGCCATAACCCCTAAGGTTCAATGCGGTTCCATGGTCATCATGTCGAGTTAGGGTTTCATTCTTCTAGAGGGTCCACAGAATTACTTGCATGTTCCTCCGAACACTTTAAACTTGGGAAAATGGGAATTTTCGCTTATTTAACTTCAAATCTCTGACACTCGTTCGAACTTTTTTTCTTTTCCTACACAACATATGAATATTCTTCGCCCGCATGTTAAACAATGTCTCAATCCTCCAGGAAAGGTGATACATCGGCGGTCGTCTCTGGATCGGTCTGGTCTAGGTCTGAGTAAGATTCCCTCCACACTGGAAATCTTCAAATCAACTGGGCCTGCGTCGGCGCATCAATCTGACGAATCACCTTCGTCTCTCAAATTAGGGCAGACTAGCTATCATCTGTCGCATTTCTGTCTGGAAGCTTCGGCGGTCTTAGCTCGTAAGCTCTGGAAGCGACATCCCATCGTCTCAGCAACATTCGGGTCACCTGTCTGCATGGTAGGTGTAACGTTTCAAAATAATAAAATATTATTTTTGGGAATTTTTATAATTTAATATTATTTTAATGAATATTTTGATATTCCGGCATAATTAAATACAAATAAATGGGGAAAAATTATGGAAAATTCTAAAATAGGGTATTTTATGGAATTATACCACTTTTAAGTTCTTACGATTAGTTGACACTAATTTAGTGCTAATCGCGATTAAAAATCGCTAATCGAATTTTTGACATTTTTGTGCAAAACATGCACATATCATTTTTGTGCTCTACACTTGTGCATTTCTACCATGGCTTTTCATTTGGGTTTACTATTAGTGTGAGAAGGAAATAAGAGGGAAAAGAAAAGAAAAGAAAAGAAAAGGAAAAGGGAATAAAGAAATAGGCATGGGCATAGGAGAGAGTATTTGGTCTTCTTTGACTTGGCTCCCCCTCCATTTCCTCCACCATTTCCTCTCTCCCTCTTCATTATTGTTGCTCCTGCTCCTGCTCCTCATTCCCTCCCCACTTCACCTCCTCAAAACACCTCTAAAACAACTCCAAAACCCCACTTTCATTTCACTAAAAAGGTGCACAAGCTCAAGACCAACACATTGGACCAAGAAAGCAAGGATTTTGGCCACTGGGGGCAACTCAAGAATTTTCTTGAGTTGCCAAATGAGGTATTTACTGAACCATTAGATTAGTTTTTGCATTACTTATACCCCATGTTTAGCTTAGAACCGATATTATGTGTTTTGGTGGACTTAAGGAAAACCTAGTTAGGGTTTGAGGGAAAATTGAGTTGTGAAGTGAAATTAAGACTTGTTGTGACCTTAGAATCTTGGTGTGATGTTATATTGGACCCTAACCTGAAGCTTTAACCCAGAATACGGATTTATAAGACGATATCAGGAAAAACTGCAATTCTGGGATTGTATTTGGGAAGCTGCTATCACCTGAGACATCCTGAAATAAAATTGATTGGACAGTGAGATGTGCAGGCACCCAGGAACCACCACACAAAACCCCAGACCCCAACTTCTTCTTCAGGCCGCAGATTTATCCTGTTTGGCCGCAAATTGCGGCCTGGACCCCACCAATCTGTGTCGTTCTGGTTCTGTAGCTCTTACATGTATAGATTAGACCCTTGGCATTTGTAGATTTGTCTAATTTGACCTAGGGTGAAATCTGGAGCCTGATTCCTTAGATGCTGTTTTGGATTCGTGTTTCCGTATTCTGTATTTCTAATTCTGAATTTGCGTATGGTATTTTACTTCGACTACTTGGCGTTTATACGACGATATCGAGGGTTGTTGATGGTTTTGGAAGGCGTTGTCCATATGTTCTAACCTATAGAACATAGTGTATCGTTTTGGGGTTTCGTATGCCGTTTTAGTTTTGAATTGGTTTTAATACGCATTTGCGATACGTTAATGTGTAGGTACCCCCATGAAGACTTCGGGATGACAAGCAAACGCGTGGCGACGTCGACAGATAAAGACGCAAGGTGAGTAGATTATATCTACGGGGGAATTCGGGTGGATGGCGTATAGCACCCCCGCAGTCCGTGGCGTTGTATACGAATACGTATACACACATATATTTATTATATGTTCTTTGAGATTAATGATGATAAGCTGGATTGGTTTAGTGTAGTGCGAAACCCTAGAGTAGGGGGTTGCACTCATACACACACGCACACACACACTTGCATACATACTTTCTTTCGCATGTGTATATGAGAATATATGTTTGTATGTGTTCACATGGGTATGGGACTATGTGTCCATATACTGGATTATGAGGATAGTGCTGGGGAAGTGGGTTGAGTCGATGTGATTCGATTTGAGGCCGTGAGATTCGGCGATATGACAGAGTTCGTATTTGAGATGCGACATGATGGTTTTAGCGGGCCTTTGGGCATGTGTTTTACCCCGCATTCATATTTACATAGATGGTATCGATGGTACTAGACTTAGAGTTGTACCCTAGATTATGTGATATGATGGTAGTGTTAGTTATATGTATGCCCTAGAGGCCATTACTGTACATAGGATGTATATTGTAGTGGATGCTGGGACATATATAGGGAGAACTTTCTTGCTCGACATGATAGTATGCTATCTGGTTACTCTTTACCTTAACGTGTATACTGATTGTCTCTCTGCTACATATTGGTAAAGCCCTTAGGATGTGTACTTGACTACCTGGACTATGATGCAGATCATACTAGTGTGGACATGGTAGTCGATAAGTACATCCTTCAAGGTCCCTAGTCGTGGGTATATCGAGACGGGGCATCTATATACCAGTGTAGACTAGCATATACTTTCTCGACCCATATAGATGGGCGATGGATGATCCCATATCCATTGGTGTTTGACATCAGAGATAATATACGGGTGCTCAGTGGAGACTGGGTACACTGGACGGACTCGCCGAGAACTCCCAGATGGTATTATACCTTACGTCAGATGGCAGTTCTCTGGTGACACTGGTACATAGTAGTCTGTTGACCCGAGATCGTCATAGAGTCTTGTGTGGTTCCCACTATGCTTTGATTTCCACCTTACCACGTCCAAGAGGGCGTGCAAAACGGTGGTTTTTGGGTACAGTCCCGAATCACATGGAGGCAATGAGCGATAGGAGGGGATTCGTCTCTCCCGGTATAGGGAGTTGATGTTGCGCTGTGTTCGATTGGCTATAACCAGAAATCCCTGGCCAGGGTTGCTGAGATTTACTGGTAAGTGTTACCAGTAGTTTCTCGAACTGTTATAGACCTCATATCGACATGACTTATCGAGCTATTGGGGTCTGACGTTTACCACCCTTAGGCGAGATATGCGACATATCAGACGATCAGACCGGACCGTACGGTAAATGTTACTGGTTGGATTCACAGGAGTGTGAGCGGGCTTGCTCGTCAATCTTCTGATCGCTCAATACCCGGGTGGCCGTTACGTTTAGCAGACCGCTTGCGGCTTGTGGGTGTTTGATATGATCATCACCTGCTGCCGGCGTATTGACGAGTCTTTAGAGTCCTACACAGAGGTTTCCTGGCTCAAGCGAAACGAAATAGGAGCGCTTATGAGATATGTGCGGGACAGAGAATAATGCGTGTATGTGATACCATATTCCATTCTCGCGATGAATGTATCGATTGGTTGTATGCGATATAACCTAGTTATCGAATCGAGGATTGATTCGATAAGCCGATACATTGGATATTAGTCGGTTATATGAGATATGACCGGATCGTTAAATCAAGTGTTGATTTAATGATTTAATGCATAATTATATATTTGATATATTATTTTGCATTAACTAGTATTGGTTCACTTTAAAAAGGATTTTCTCACTTGATGTGCACATTGTATATGTGATATACTTTTGTGCATTTGATTGTATCATGTTTGATGATACACGAAAGTATGTGTGTTTGATTTAAACCATGGTTGGTCAATGGTTAGGGTTTCATATGCTTCATTTACTTATTCATTTATTTATTTGTTCATTTAGGAAAGAAAAGAAAATGGTGGCTTTTTGGATTTATCTTGAAGCTTCTTGAAGCTTAGAAAAGCTTTGACCATTTTTGTTTCTTTCCTTAACCCTAACCATTTGCTTTAACCATAGTTCATTCTCTACACACTACCATGGTTGCAATTATGATAAGGATGATCTTTTTTCTTTTTCCTCATTAACTTATTATATTCTATCATCATCTTCTTCTTCTTCAAGAAGAAAGCTTGCCACCATTAATGGCATCTTGAGAAAAAGAATGAGAAATCCAATTCTAAAGTGAACCCACTTCCTATCTCTTCATCCTCTACCTCTTGCCAAGTAGTATAGGGTGTTTTCTTCACAAGTTTCATGGCTTGGTGAAGTTGGAGCTTGATCTTGTGTTGCCTCGACGTAGATCATCTTCGGCATCGAAGTCGACGACCTTGCCCGCCCATTTCTTCGATGAAGCCGACACTAGAGCCCGGGATCCGACGATGGAAGCGAGGAGACTTCATCACGGAGCTTTGGAGGTGGAGGACCGGATCTACAAAGGTTGTATTTCCATTTACCATTTAGTTAAGTTGTTAACTAGTTTCTTTTTCGCCTAAAATTCTAGTCAACGATCCGTATTAGGGTTTCTCGGCACTTATAAAATTTGAAATTGGCATGGTTGATGCCTTGTGAGACCTCATTAGTGTGCCTAGAAACCCTACAGTGGTATCAGAGCCTAGCTAGAGCCTAGGCGATGCGTAGACGGAGTTTGAAGTCCGATCGAACCGAAACCCTAAAATCAAAATTGCTCTCTGGAAATTTTCTGAAAATTTGGATTTTTGTGAATTAAAAATTGCCAAAAAATTCAGTAGGGAATTGTATGAGTTACTGTGAAGCACGTGATGCTAACTCGACCAAAGTGCCGCGGAACCGCGGCCCCACCCTGGGTTTCGCGGCGGTTCCGCGGCCATTTTGGTGAGTTAGACCACGTGGCTTGCACAGTAATTCTTGTCTTGAAGTGTTGAGTCTTCTGGAAATTTTTATATTTTACTCAACAGTTGAGTTTTTCTGGGGTTGTTTTGGGGATTCGATTATTCGATCGGATTGTTTAATTTTGTCTATATGTTTTCCGGATAATTTTTGAATATGTTAAAAAGTTCGACCGGATATAAATACCCAATTTTTCCCCTGTCGGGAAATTTCCAAGTGTTGGATTTTTCCGTGGTTTAATAACGTTCTAAGTAGTGCAAGTAACGCGATGGACCCTCTAGAAGACAACAAACCTTAACTCGATTATGTGACCGTCTTGAACTGCCCTTTGAACCTTCGGGTTTGGGGCAGTACGGCGTGCCACATGTGAGGCGTTGGCTTGACCCTTCTACGGCTGGACCGTTGGTACTGAGGCATGAACTGGATGTTTTTAAACTTGTTTCAAGTGTTGAGCTGTTTCGGGAAAACTTGGGTGTTCGATTGTTCGATCGGAAAGTTTAACATTTTCTGTTTATCTGGAATGTGATACAATAATTGGAATTCACAAATAGTTATGAGATAACTGAATGAATGTTATAAATCTAGCGGTTTAGTCTCACTTGATCGGTTGCCACGGAATTTTGATGTGATCAAAAGTCCGTCGCAATCACGTAGCGTACGCGGATACTCGCCGGTAAACTTTATAGACAGCTACACCCCTTAGCCTCGACCAAGTGACTGTAGGAGAACCCCGTCGCCGAAAGCATCCGTTCGGGTGCTCGCGGCAGCGGTGTTCCGCCTTGGTGCACTTCGTCGACGGTATCGGGGGTGTGGCCGCCTACTAAAGTTTGCGACGAGCATTCGATTAGTTTTTCGGGAATCTTGTTGAATTGCCCGACTTTATATTGAAAAGTGTTTTCGATTTTGAGACTAAAATGCGGGGTTTATAATTGTTAGGCATGCGATGTCTAAGGAATTCATTTGATTAGGCATGCGATGTCTATGCAGGTTGCGGATTCCAACTGTTGTAGTTTTACACTTTCTTTTCTGTGACCGTAAGTGTAATATGTGATATCGCCGGTTTCGTTGCTATATGTCAACGACAATTGGGATGCGCATATTTACTTACGTTAATGACATGTGATGTTATGTGTTGCTGGATATGTTATATTGGATCGTCGTGTTTGAATAGCCGGTTTTTTTTATGTGAGATGAGTGTTTTTCATTTTCCTTCATGTAAAATAAACTTGTATGTAATATTCTTTTATTGGGGCACTTCCAGGTTGCGGAAGATGTCACCGTATGTATATTATTTACTTTTCCGCACTAGGATAGACCCAAGGAGGAGGGCACAAGTAACCTGGTTCTGGAGTCCAGTGGGAGACCAACTCGAGGAGTCGAGTCCGGGTCTCCTAACTCTAGAATTGGTAGGGTTGCTTGCCGCTCTCGTAGGGGTCTAGGGGTGTGGGTTTGGCTATTCATCGCGACCATGGAATCCGTGTTTTATACTGGCTCGTATTGAAAACACGGACGTCCTAGTATATCCAATATTTCATATGATTCTTCTGCTGCGATATCTGTGATGTGATCATGTGATGTTCTGTGATAGATACAGTATATAGTATATATGATATATTATATAGGCGTTACTTATGTTTTACACCCGCGCTAGCCCTGCCCTGCTCTGCCGTTAGTTACCTAACCTAACGGTGCACGAGGGGACATCGAGGCGAATGCGGATGGCATAAGTGTACGTCGTATTTATCTGTGATGTTTAGGTACTTAAATGATGGGCTTCATTAATGTGATTAATGAAATAAAAGAAACCTAAAGATGTTGTAGAATCGAATTTCAAAATAAAACAGGTAGCTACAGTTCTTGCTTTGCATTGCGGTGTTCCTTGTAGAACATCCTGCACCTTATTCGATAAGGAAAGGACCGAGATCCCTTCACCGGGAGTGACTCTTTTAGCAATAACTGGCAGATGCTACAACCCTCGGTTTGTCTTTTGATTGATTCTATAGTTTCTGTTTTGCACAGTGATATATATGATATATCCCGCACCTCATTCGACGAGGAAAGGGCCGACGATCCCTTCACCGGGAGTGACCCCTTTAGCAAAACTAGAAAAGCCTCAAAAGCATTCCATTTCAAAATCATTTGATTCTACAACGATATCAAGTTCATTACGCAATAGGTTTTCAGAAAAACTTTTCGTAGCCCTCCGTCATTTCAGATAAGTACTAGTTAGTATTCGTGCTGCGGTTGTTTGGCATGCGTCAAGGCGTAGTGTACGGTAGCTAACTAGTGCTTATCTGCTAGCATACGATGCGATTGGATTAGGGTATTCGTACGGCGTTGTTTGGCATGTGTCATGGGTCGTGCGGGTGGGTTTAATTCAATCAAGAAATGTACAGGTTGAACTTGATTAGCGGACTATGGGTTGTTTGGCATGCGTCAAGGTCATAGCACGCTAGGGGCAAAATATTATCGGGAATTTCAAGTGTTGAAATTTGCAATGAGATTGTACAATTAGCCGATCAAGTAGGTGTCTAGAAAGGTGTTAACGAGGTTACGCCTCGGGGAAAACGAGGTTTACATTAATTAGGTTCGTGCGAAAGCACGGGGGACCTCCCTAAAAGTACCGACACTGGCCTGGATGAAAGATTGGCGAACTTGTAGCGTGTAATTAATCCCGGCTAGTCTTTCCTTTTAGGGTTTGAAGGAAGATTTGATAAAAAATAGTGGGAGCCATCCTGATTAGATAAAATAATAACTAATCTGATCTTGCAAGAGCGCACGCTGAGTGTTTTCTTCTCCCTCTCTCCAGTTAGTGACCATGTCACGCCTTAATCAAGATAATAATACGGATAATTGACCGAACCCGCTTGTTATACTGAGCTGGGGAACGTTGGTCCCGCTCTAACTTATAATTGTTATAAGACAGAGCAAGAAATTGGGGATTACCAGAATTCCCGTGCCGCCCAAACGAAGAAAGTGCATGCTGATGCATCATCTTCGGGTGTGTTCATTATATAGAACTGTTTCTCAGTGTCCTTTACGTCCTGGGTATATGATACCGGATTAGGATCCTGCATATGTAATATGTTACATGGGCTACAGATAGGTAAAGAACTGAGAACGGTGATAAGTTTCATGAGGCAGAAAATGGGGCAAGGGTTGCAGCCAAGTCTGTTGGTCATTGTCACACTGTATTACCAATGCATTGATTCTGAACGAATGTTATTAGATACCGAACCTGATATACAAAATCATATCAGTCTCTTTATTAGTAAAGAAAGGATATAATTTTGTATTGTTGGATAATATTTTGAATATTTCCTATATCAAAAGTTGATCGATTCAGGCATGTTATCTAAAAGCATTGATGTTCTAAATCAAACTACAGTTCTTAGTATATAGAACACACACAAGAGGAAGAGTTCAGAAATGAATGAATCCTTCTTGAGGTATTGTAGACTAGGTCATATCAATGCGACCCGACTGGCTAAAGTTACATTTAGATGCATATTTAAATGTCACGACCCGAAAGTACGGAACATGACCGGCACTTAGAATACGAAACGTCTCGAGGCGTACGTAATCTAAGTAAGCCGAAAAACCCAGAAATCCAAACCAAGAAAAGTAGTAGAGTGAAGGAAAACCAATTTAAATCAAGTAGTTTTAATAGCATAAGCCGAGTTATGCGGTTTTAAAAACATCAAGTATTTCCTGAAAATTTCGGCAGAGTCTCCTTTGAAAATACTGGCTCCCAAACGGGATACAACATGAATAGTATACGAAATCAATAAAAAGGCATCCCTAAGCGGGAGCTAGCTCTTCGTCAATCGACGGTCACAACCACACAAACAATATAATATACAACGCCAAGGGCGAGGATCAATACTCAAAAGGAAACTCAAAACCGCAAGAAAACCACAGAAATATAACGCACGACTCTAAGGTCGAAGGAATAACATCACTGGTCTCTATCTCAAAATAAATACATGTTGGTTGATGGAACTTCTAGATACAACAGAGTAATAATATACAAGTTATATAATGGGGGGTACGATACAAGTAAACCCACCTACTAGAAAATCACCCGAAGGAAACTATGCCCGCAAAGCCGTAATGAAACCTGTACGGCAAACCTGCAAGAAACTGGGGCACAACGGGGGTGAGTTGCCAACTCGTGAATAGAAAAACATCTACGCACAGAAATCGCAAAAATAATGCAACCTAGGCAATGATCATAATATATCCTCAAATATATGTATAACATGCAGCCTATAACAATGGCTAGGGTAATATCTAACCCGAGTGTAATCTCATGTGCCCGTGTCAGTGCCTCGGGTAGTAATATATCATATGAATGAGGTATGAATGCACGGAACAGAATGCATGTACTGACGAAAACTGCTTTCATAAATCAGTGAGATTACTGTATTTTTAAGGTGAGGTACCATAAATGAAATCAGCATAAAACAGTGCCCAGCATCGACACAAAACAAGTGTCCAAATATCTCGATATCTGTGTATCACAATCTCTGTACCTCAATATCTCAAAATCAATAACTAGGGTGCCGTCAATCCAGACCGGCCCCTACCATCCATCTCAAGACCATGACGGTATCCTCCGGATATTCGACGCGTCGGGTAATATCACCGGTCGGTAGTGCTCCCCTGCCGGGCTCAACGTCAACAACACATTCCTCTTGCCCCCGGGTACCGCACCGGGCCCACCATGTACCCGAAACGGTTCCTCCACTCCTCGAATCGGGTCTCGAAATCCATCAGCAAACTCATGGTGGACGACTCATACATCATGGGAAAACCGCACTTTTTATTTTAAAAGAGAGAAAAGGTTTATTTATGTTTTTGCGGTTTTCCTCCAAATCCTGAAAATCTCATGGAAATCCGAATCCAAAACCTCAATAACACGTAAAATAGTGAATATATGCATGAGAATCCATGAATGCGGCATAACAATGAAAAACAGTATGCATGAAGTAGCAGGTAATAACTACAATGTCTAAATTATTAGCTAACAGGCTATGTCAAGCAATAATATTTTCTAAGGTGTACGTGACATGGCAATTACCGATGAAGATGTGTGTGAGCCGGCAAGTAAGTGTACGTGGTACATACGCATCATCGGTAATGGTGCTGGTGTCCAACAGCATGATATCAATAGTTCAATAAGAAATTACAACATAAGTATGCGATGCGAAGCGAACCACAATAATAAGCGGGAGATGAATACTAGACGCAACTGTAACTAACCTGCATTAATCTAATATAAGTCCTACAAATGGTGCCTTTTGAAATAACACGAATCATGGGGTTTTGAAAATAGGGGCTACGGTTTTTTTATGAAAAGATACGTCTTTTGAAATATCCGTAGGATTCCTTGGGCTGTCTTTTAAAATACCCACGATTCGTTAGTTTTTGAAATTGGTAAGAATCGAATCTAATCTAACAACTAAACTAAACTAAAGGGCTAAGCTAACAAGCTGGACTACAGGTAAGGAAACCGCCTAACATCTGAGTCGATCCATATACATACCTGTATATATATTAGTCGGTGATCGCGCCTCAATAATATCATATCCGATACCATATCTACAATCAGACATCCCAAGTCAAGAGTGTGGATCAATCATCAAGATATAGCTCATACGTAAATCCGTCGTACGGCATCCCCAAATCTGGGTACGGGTCAATATCATATTCCTCACACCATTCCTCTGGTATCCTCTTTATTCAAGATCATAGTCTAGGGTACTGACCTATGTCTAGTACAATACTAATATCCTCAATATACTCATGATCTGACTATAGATCGACAATCTCGTACAACCCGATACCGTCAGCACATATCATCATCAAGGGGTATACATCGCCCGATACGGCCTAATATCAATATCCTAGCATATCATGCCTCATATCACGATCACATGTCGACCATTTTATTTATAACACTATTCACCCGTATCGCCGCCCCAAGATCCGCTATAACACCAGGACGTACCTCAAGTACGAATCCTGCCATATCACCGATATCACAACCACAAAACAAATCTCATCGACTCAGCTCAATCCCAAGTATCATCCTCAAATCCGTATGTGAACACATAGTCCCATACCCATGTGAACACATAACTATAAAGAATCCCATGAGCACATATAAATAGGAATGTATGCAAGTATGTATGTGTGTATGTGTAGTGCAACACTAACCTAGGGTTCGCAACACTAAAATAATCCATCCTAAACATCGTTATTAATCCCAAATAACATATAATAATTGTTGGTGTGTATACGCATCCGTATACACCACCACGGACTGCGGGGGTGCTATACGCCATCCACCCGACTTCTCCCCGTAGATATAAATCTACTCATCTGGTCCTCGCTCGCCGATGCCGACGTCGCCATGCGCTTGCTTGTCGTCTCGAAGTCCATATGGGGTACCTACATATCATAACGCACCGTATAGCATTAAAACCAAATTCGAAATCGAAACGGCATACGAAAATCAAATCGGCACGCGTATCACGCATAGATCAAAACCTATCGCCTACGCATGCAAGAATAGTCAAACCAACCCTCGATGTCGATGTACAAACGTCAAACCATTGAGAAAACCCAAACACACTCATTTACGCATCCACGAACACTAACTATAATATAAAATAAGTTAAAATTCACAAAACCCCCAAATTTACCTTAAAAGGCATTTTTCCGAAAATCTAGCAAGCAAAAATTACCCGTTTTAGTACAAAACTCGACGTATAAACGAATCTAGCGGCCACAATATTCACTAAATATCTTAAATAAGTCATAAAAACAATTCCCATAATTTAATCTCATTAAATTTCATAAACTCCAAAATTCTAGTTTGCAAACATATCAATTTTAACACTTTTTAAAGTAAATTTCACAATTCATCCATTAAGCTTAGTTTTGCATATACAATAGTATTAAACCAAAATTTATAATGCTAATAATGTCATGAAACCTTAATCATATTTTAATCTAAACCATTTAATAAATTTCCAAAAACCTAGTTAGCAATTTAGCAATATTAGAACAATTTACAAAAAAAACAATTAGT
Organism: Agapanthus africanus; assembly: GCA_030015575.1. Taxonomy (NCBI): domain Eukaryota; kingdom Viridiplantae; phylum Streptophyta; class Magnoliopsida; order Asparagales; family Amaryllidaceae; genus Agapanthus; species Agapanthus africanus. The sequence goes on along the minus strand of CM057339.1, from coordinate 582,518,482 downwards.
AACCTAGTAATTAGCTTTGTTTTAGCATGCCCACTAGATAATAACCACACAATTAGATCATGATCAATTGACCTAAACCCTAACTTAGTAATCAAAACCCTTTCTTTAAATTTCAAACTTGAAATTTAACACCCTAATTTAACACCTAATAGCTAGATTCAAGTAATTTAACAACAAATTAAGCATAAGGTTATGATTATACCTCACAAGCTTGAGATCAAACTTGCAAAAATTTTAGCCTCCAACAATGATTTCATGCTCCAAGATCCATGCTTGAATAGCTAAAGAATAATGGATAAAGCTTGGATTTAGAATTAGCTTTGAATTTTTGAGAAAAAGGGTGGATTTTTGATAGAAATTTTGGGGATTTTGAATGAGATGAAGAATTTGGGGCTGTTGTGGTTCAGGTTTCGGCCAGCATTCTTGGGGGATTGGGTGAGCGAGGAGAGAGAGTGAGGTGGGGAAAGTCCACTCTAGTCAAAGTCCACTCTAATTCTATCATTTCCTACTCTTTTCTTTTCTTTTCTTTTGACAAAAGAAGTGATTGGAGAGAGGGAGAGGGGGAGGGCTGTCATGGTGGGGCCGGCCACATGGGGAGAGGGAGAGAGGGTGAGGTGTGGGTGTGTGGGTTAGGGAAAAAGATAAATGTATTACCCCAATTCCCGTTAACACTAAATTCACCGGAAAAAGCCTTTTTCTTCGATATTTTCTAAACCGTTTTGGCAAACGATTTCATTTCAAAAATCACATGATAAAATTTTATTTAATGTTTTATGATGCACAAAATTTGTTTCAACCCATTCCAATTTGTAATTTTCCCTAATTAAATATATTAGTGACGGCTTAAAATAATTAATTTCGGAAAATTTTTCAGAAAATTTGAAATTTCACCAGTGGCTCAATAAACACCAAATACTAGCAAATTCATAGCTAGAATATGTATATTTAATTTTATAATAAAGATATTTGTATTTTGACTTTTTACAGAAAACCCCCTTATTTTACCGTTTTTTCGAATTTTCACCGAAACGATTTTCAAAACGTTACATTAAATTAGTTTGAATTTACATCTTGTGAAACTTGCCAGTCATGTCACAAAGATAAGATGACCATAGCTCTGTTTATTGGAAACAGAGAAAGAGTTAATGAACTCTTGGGACTGATACATGATGATGTATGTTAGGTCCCCTGTCTACACATGCCAAGACCGGTTCTTTGTACTTCATTACATTCTCTGATAATCTCTCAAGATTCAGACATATGTTCCTGTTGAAACACAAGTCCGAACCTTTTGAGATATTCACAGAATATAAGTTAGAAGTAAAGAACCAATACGGGTATAAGTATTATGTCCTTTGATGAGATCAAGGAGGAGAATACTTGAGCACGGAATTCTTGGACTTTTCTTAAGAAGAATGAGATTCTCTCTCAGTATTACTCCTCTGAATACACCACATCACAACGGTGTATCAGGGCGGAGCAATAACACCCTATATGATATGGTGTGCTCTATGATGAGTACTACTGAGTTACCTATTTCCTTTGGGAGTTATGCACTTATGAAGTTGCATACCTATTGAATAGGGTTCAAATCAAACCAGTTGCGTACCACTTCATATGAGATATGGAAAGGGAAGAGCCCATATCTTAAGTCAGTAAAGATTTGGGGTTGTCCGGCCTTTGTCTAAAAGCAAAATCCGGACAAGCTCGATGCAATGTATATTATGTAGAACTGGAAATGTTCCAGCTATACAAACTGCAGCTGATGATTTGACAGAACCAAAGGATTCAATAGTTTCCAACGAACCTCAGCCTCTCCGCCGATCTAGTAGGGTTCCTCACCCACCTGAGAGATACTTCGGTTTCTCTATGACAGTGGGAGCGAGGAATGCATCATGAGATGATGACCCAACTAGTTTCAAGCTGGCCATCAAGAGTGTGACTCTGTAAGAATGGCTGGATGCTTAGCGATTTGAGATGGAATCCTTATACACCAACAAAGTATGGACTTTAGTTGCTATATCTGAAGGGTTAAATCCCTATCAGGAGCAAGTATATCTTGAGAAGATTACTTGGTGTACATGGAAAAATTGAGATTTTCAAAGCTAGACTTGTTAAAGGTTTTCGTCATTGACCATGCGTGGATAATGATGAAACCTTTTTCCAGTGGCTATGCTTAAGTCCATCCAGATCCTACTTGCCACGGCTACATACCATGACTACGATATCTGGTGGTTGGGTGTCATGACAGCTTTTCTAAATATTGATTTAGAAGAGAACGTCTATAAGAACACAGCCATAGGGCTTCGTAAACAGTGGGAGCAGCGGAAACGCGTGCAAGATGTTTTATGTGATAAAGCAGGCATCGCGGAGTTGGGACATCTGTTTTGATGTAGTAGTCAAAGAGTTTGACTTCATCAAAATGGTAGATGAACCTTGTATATACAAAAAGGTAGTAGGGAGTATGGTGGTGATCCTCGTAGAGTACGTGGATGACATACTCTTGATAAGAAAGCAGTTTCCTATGCTACGCTCGGTCAATCTCCGATTATCACAATGATTCTCCATATAAGATCAAAGTGATACCTCCTAAATCCTGGGTTTTGGATCTATGAGATAGATCTAATTGGATATTAGGATACTCACTAGTTGTAGTGAGATGGTATCAATCGATCCTGGGGAGAATCACTGGAAAGGTTCCAGGGTGATAAAGACGACTGAATGTCAGTCACAGGCATTGTCTTTACCCTCAGTAAAGGGACGGTATGTTGAAAGAGTTCCAAGCTAGATACCGTGGCATACTAGACGATAAAGGCTGGATACATCGCTACTTAAGATGCTACCAAAGAGGCTGTCTGGGTGTATATTTGTTCAAGAGATGAACTTAGTTCCTCCCATTGTGTGACAATGGAGTTGTGGCTTTGGCCCGGGAACCCCGGTCCCATCAGTGACCCAGACATATTCTAAGGCAGTATCACCTGATCATGGAGATGGTTGATCTCCAGGGTGATCGAGGTTAGGAGAACAGACTCAGAGGACAACACGGCGGATCCACTTACAAAGGCCTATTCCAAGAGAGAGACTTTTATGGGATGGTTGAGTATGGGATACTACAACCACTGCTACAGATGGCCCTAGTACAAGTGGGAGATTGTTAGTTATATGTATGCCCTAGAGGCCATTACTGTACATAGGATGTATATTGTAGTGGATGCTGGGACATATATAGGGAGGACTTTCTTGCTCGACATGATAGTATGCTATCTGGTTACTCTTTACCTTAACGTGTATACTGATTGTCTCTCTGCTACATGTTGGTAAAGCCCTTAGGATGTGTACTTGACTACCTGAACTATGATGCAGATCATACTAGTGGGGACATGGTAGTTGATAAGTACATCCTTTAAGGTCCCTAGTCGTGGGTGTATCGAGACGGGGCATCGATATACCAGTGTAGACTAGCATATACCTTCTCGACCCATACAGATGGGCGATGGATGATCCCATATCCATTGGTGTTTGACATCAGAGATGATATACGGGTGCTCAGTGGAGACTGGGTACACTGGACGGACTCGCCGAGAACTCCCAAATGGTATTATACCTTACGTCAGATGGCAGTTCTCTGGTGACACTGGTACAGAGTAGTCTGTTGACCCGAGATCGTCATAGAGTCTTGTGTGGTTCCCACTGTGCTTTGATTTCCACCTTACCACGTCCAAGAGGGCGTGCAAAACGGTGGTTTTTGGGTACAGTCCCGAATCATATGGAGGCAATGAGCGATAGGAGGCGATTCGTCTCTCCCGGTATAGGGAGTTGATGTTGCGCTGTGTTCGATTGGCTATAACCGAAAATCCCTGGCCAGGGTTGCTGAGATTTACTGGTAAGTGTTACGAGTAGTTTCTCGAACTGTTATAGACCTAATATCGACACGACTTATCGAGCTATTGGGGTCTGACCTTTACCACCCCTAGGCGAGATATGCGACATATCAGACGATCAGACCGGACTGTACGGTAAGTGTTACTGGTTGGATTCACAGGAGTGTGAGCGGGCTTGCTCGTCGATCTTCTGATCGCTCAATACCCGGGTGGCCGTTACGTTTAGCAGACCACTTGCGGCTTGTGGGTGTTTGATATGATCATCACCTGCTGCCGGCGTATTGACGAGTCTTTAGAGTCGTACACAGAGGTTTCCTGGCTCAAGCGAAACGAAATAGGAGCGCATATGAGATATGTGCGGGACCGAGAATAATGCGTGTATGTGATACCGTATTCCATTCTCGCGATGAATGTATCGATTGGTTGTATGCGATATAACCTAGTTATCGAATCGAGGATTGATTCGATAAGCCAATACATTGGATATTAGTCGGTTATATGAGATATGACCGGATCGTTAAATCAAGTGTTGATTTAATGATTTAATGCATAATTATATATTTGATATATTACTTTGCATTAACTAGTATTGGTTCACTTTAAAAAGGATTTTCTCACTTGATGTGCACATTGTATATGTAATATACTTTTGTGCATTTGATTGTATCATGTTTGATGATACATGAAAGTATGTGTGTTTGGTTTAAACCATGGTTGGTCAATGGTTAGGGTTTCATATGCTTCATTTACTTATTCATTTATTTATTTGTTCATTTAGGAAAGAAAAGAAAATGGTGGCTTTTTGGATTTATCTTGAAGCTTCTTGAAGCTTAGAAAACCTTTGACCATTTTTGTTTCTTTCCTTAACCATAACCATTTGCTTTAACCATAGTTCATTCTCTACACACTACCAAGGTTGCAATTATGATAAGGATGATCTTTTTTTATTTTTCCTCATTAACTTATCATATTCTATCATCTTCTTCTTCTTCTTCTTCAAGAAGAAAGCTTGCCACCATTAATGGCATTTTGAGTAAAAGAATGAGAAATCCAATTCTAAAGTGAACCCACTTCCTATTTCTTCATCCTCTACCTCTTGCCAAGTAGTATATGATGTTTTCTTCACAAGTTTCATGGCTTGGTGAAGTTGGAGCTTGATCTTGTGTTGCCTTGACGTAGATCATCTTCGGCATCGAAGTCGACGACCTTGCCCGCCCATTTCTCCTATGAAGCCGACACTAGAGCCCGGGATCCGACGATCGCAGCGAGGAGACTTCATCACGGAGCTATGGAGGTGGAGGACCGGATCTACAAAGGTTGTATTTCCGTTTACCATTTAGTTAAGTTGTTAACTAGTTTCTTTTTCGCCTAAAATTCTAGTCAACGATCCGTATTAGGGTTTCTCGGCACATGTAAAATTTGAAATTGGCATGGTTGATGCCTTGTGAGACCTCATTAGTGTGCCTAGGAACCCTACAGGTAGTGATACCTGATAAGTGATGAGATAATGTGATATTGACCAGTACCCAGCTATTGGGATGCCGTACGACAATTTACCGTACGAGCTTTATATTGATGTTAGATCCGCACTCATGACTCGAGGATGTTATATGATATACTGTGTCGTACGTGATACTATTGAGGCGAGATCACCGACTGTTGTGTATATATATGTATATTGACTCAGATTTAGGTGGTTCTCATACCCCTCCCGATTGACTTGATTATTGGGTCCGTAGTTCGCATAGTAGGCGTTAGACTAGACCCGAGTCATACCCATTTCAAAACTAACGAATCGGGGATATTTTAAAGATAGGCAAAAAGGGATTCTACGGATATTTTCAAACGACACATCTTTTCTTAAAACACCGTAGCCCTTATTTTACCAAAAACCCTGATTCATCTTATTTCAAAAGGCAAGTCTGCATGATATATTTATTGAGATAGAGTTTGTACTGTTGTGTTGATTATTCGATTCCGCATACTCATGCTATTTGCATTGCATTGCTTGTGTTTATTGATATATTACAGTCATGCCGCCAAGACACCAGCACCATTATCGATGATGCGTATGTTCCACGTACACTTGTTTGCCGGCTCACACACTTCATCATCGATAATTGCCATGTCACTACACTGTAGTACTGTTGCATTCAGGATATGATTCTTGCATGACAGACTGATGTGCTTACATTTCTTTTACATGTCACATACATCATGCTTTCTGATTATACGCATTGAGAGTTGCTGTTTCCATGATATTTCTGGATTTTGGGAACCGTGGGTATTTCAAAAGAGAATATGTCATTGCTTTAAAAACCCGGTTACCCTTGATATGATATTTCAGTGCGTCCACCATGTGTTTTCTCGGTGCTGAGAGCGACATATGAAACCCGATTCGAAGAGTGGACGAGCCGATTGCGGGTACATGGTGGACCCGGTATGGTTCCCCTCGGCAAGATGATCGAAGGACTTTGCCGATTGAGCCTGGAGGTGGGCGAGTACCTACCGGTGATTGGTTGGACCTGGCGGTCATTCGGAGGATACGACCAGAGTCGATAGATGGATGTGGGCGTACTGCTGGGGCCGATGGCCGATTCCGCAGACGGAGCCCGATATATGAGGATTTACGTGCTGATGCTGGGCACAGTTTTCATGATGTTTTCGAGTGTCGAAGCTGGACACTCCGGTTCCATGATTTTGACGTGTCGCGAGGGACACAGGTGGTTTATATCCTCATATTTCCATGCATATGCTGTTGATATTTACATGCATGATGGTTATTATCATTGGGTGACGAGTGGACGGGATCCACGTACATGCAGATTTGATTACATTTGATCATACCTCACTTTTTTGATATGCTATTACCTGAGGCACTGGCACGAGCACTTGGCACTACACTCATGTATAGAGATTACATTGCCAGTTTAGCATGCTCCAGACTTATTCATATTGAGGTTTATTTATATCTAATCGTATTGACCTAGGATAGGTCATACATTCGATTTCTGCTTGTAGATATTTTCTATTCACGAGTTGGCAACTCACTCCTGTTGTGCCACAGTTCTTGCAGGTTTTTGCCATACAGATTTCATAGCGGCTTTTCTGGCACACTGCTTCCATACGGGTGACTTGCTTTGGTAGGCGGGTTCTTTTGCATCAGAACCACCTTCGTACATATACTTTTCAGTTGTATCTAGAAATTCCATCAACCATGTATTAAAATGCATTTTCGGCTTAGTTATTTGAAAAACTTTGATTTCAAACATGCTTTATTTACTTATAAAAAAAACCAGTTCCTTTATTTACTTTTTAAATGGTTTTATATTTCTGGGCTTTTGGCTTACTTGGATCAGATGGAGTCCTATAGACTTTATATGGTTCAAGGGCCAGTCACGTGCTTTTTCGGGTCGTGACAAAGTTGGTATCAAAGCGCTAGGTTAACCTTGGTTCGAGTCTAAGTTTGACTATGTGGAGCCTAGGGCGTTTATATATACGGAACTTAGGCTTGACCTTACGGAACTTAGTCTTAGTCGAGGGGGTATTATACCCGAACTTTCGTCGCATAGGATGACCCTTGGTTGATGGAGTAGGTAGCTTGAGTAGAGTGACGTACCGTACGTATGTTCCGCGGCATACTTACGACACGCCACTTCGCTTAAGAAACCTTAGGATGTACATTTCCCTGCACAGTATTATATTCCTTCCTATTATCTATCCTCATCGATACTGGTTATGAGTCTGCTGCCACGATTGCACGGGCAGAGTGAGCTACGGCTCGAGTTGCGTCAGCATGAGCTCGTCGTGGACGAGGACTGACCAGGGCGTGTTTCCAGAGTCATACGATTGCATATAGAGGCGTCGTCTTATTGTGCTTTCGCGCCATGAACGTTTGACAGATCGCTTTTACGAGATTTTCCGGACGTACCGATCGGTACCAGAGGATTGAGCCACTGATAGAGGCCAGCCAGGATGTGATGACCATTGATATATCGCTTATTCATGATGATTGAGGCGCTGTTCAGCGTACGGACGAATGAGCCAGTTGTTGCTGCGAAGGATGAGATATCGCCCCAGATGTTGGAGCTACCGCAGCTTGAGCATATACTTAGAGATATGATGGTGAGTCGCTAGTCACCGAGGATGAATGACTAGGACATGTGGTTCGTTCGCTTACCCCGATGCGAGGTCACCAGATAGATTGATTCCATCTAGAGGCGACTTCACGCAGATTCGTTGAGAGTCGATTGAGACGATTGAATGTCAGGAACCCATTTTCCAAGTTTAAAGTATTCGGAAAGACATGCAAGCGATTCTGTGGACCCTCTAGAAGAATGAAACCCTAACTCGACATAATGACCGTGTGAAAGCCTTTGAACCTTAGGGTTTGCGGCGGTTCCACGGCGCCATTAGTGAGGCTTGGGTTTGCCCTTCTACGGCTGGACCACCGATGCTGTGGTATGTACTCGATACTATTAAACTGTACCCAAGGTGTTGAGCTCTTAGGGGATTATGAGGTTCTGACGAGTCGATCAGATGGTTCGACATCTTTCGGATATTGTGATGGGACACTGCTTGGGAGACTCCAGATACGAGCATAGCCGTTGGTGCGTAGTCCATGCAGCCACGAGTAGACGAGTCCGAATCAGTCGACATTGGAGCAGGTGGAGTAAAGAGTCCGCACGAGATTTTGACGAGATGACGTTCCACTCCGCTGACATCAGAGATGCGATATGCATGCTGAGGACGTGTTCGGCTAGATATCTTCTACTGAGTGATGAAGATACGAGTTCGTGATTTCGAGTCCGTGTGAGGGACTTCGGATGGACCGTAGCCGGAGGCATTGCAGTGCGCAGATAGAGACGCGACGTCGAAATGGACGACGATACAGACAAGCGGGACAAGAAGTTCGTGCGAGATGCAGACGAGCTGTTACTACTCCCCGTTAAGATTAATGGTCGGATATGCATATAGAGGCGATGGGATGCGACCAGCTTTCGAGTAGATGTTGTACTAAGGACGCAGATGTCCAGAGAGTGAGAAAAGATTATGCCAGAGTATCAGCCTCCGTACAGTTTGGCTTAGGCGAGATCAGAAGAGACCTTGAGCAGGATTCCTTCTAGTACACTGCTGCAATAAGATTTGCACCAGGAGCAGATGTGTGATGTGCATTCAGAGGACCGGAGGTCGGCGCTAGAGATGTACTGCCTTACGAGTGGTCGTGAGAAGTGACCGAGAGATGACCAAAGAAGTGCCAGAACGGAATCGTTTCTGTTAGCACACCTGACAGGGCCAATGAGCCGATGGATTGCGATATTGGTAATCCACAGGGAAGATAAGGAACCAGAGGCAGAGGATGCCAGCCGCGAGCAAGAGGCAAGTAGATATCTTGCGCCGCTAGCATTGGATGTACCGACACCTTCTCGACTTCGAAGGAGGATATACCAACGATGGTATTTTTGATTTGTGATTTTGTTATTCGATTATCATGTATCCGTCACTTTGGATTTCGGTATTTTGGGCGATCTATTCGTATGATTTGGTCCTGATGGCTGAGTGCCATGATTTTTGTTTTCGTGCACCAAGGTTGCACTTACTGGGTATTCATATTTTGTGCAGAGTTATTACGCTTGAGGTATTGATTATGATTTCCTGCCTACTTTATGCCGGTGATTTGATTTACGCTTCCAGCATCGTTTTCAGGCACTTTTAGTGTTTTGATTTGATTTGTGCATGTTGATGCACACGGTTATGAGATTTTCCATCGCGGTACACCTGATTTTGATTGAGCCGCATTGTATATCGTCGATCTTGACCCTGATATTGATGATTGATTCTTGCACTCCGTACTTTTGATTGGGCTTACGCATGTTCGGCGTTGCTATTGGATTTCGTGGTTCCGTGTATGTTGAGTGCGCAGGGTTTAGATTTTCATTCGTGCACGATGGATGCACCGATTTGGATTTTCGCGCATGTTGGGCGCATGTTTTGAGATACGATTTTGGTGCACACCAGATGCACTAAATCGAGATTCTTCATGCATGTCAGATGCACCTGATTTGGCTGTCAGGCACACACGTTGCCTATGACAGATACTTCGTGCACACTCGTTGCACCTAGATGTTGTTTTGTGCACCTGTATGACACATATATGGACTTTGATTTCCGTGCGCACCAGACGTACAGGGTGGTGTTATGTACATTTTTGGGATTTATTCCTTTTGGAGCAGTACATTTTTTTTATGTTATTTGATATTCGTTTTGTACTGAGCAGGACTAGTCAGAGGACATGTCACGACCCGAAAGTACGGAACATGACCGGCACTTAAACTACGAACGTCTCGAGGCGTACGTAATCTAAGCAAACCGAAAACCCAGAAATCCAAACCAAGAAAAGTAGTAGAGAGTAGGAAAAACCAATTTAAATCAAGTAGTTTTAATAGCATAAGCCGAATTATGCGGGTTTCTAAAAACATCAAAAATTTACTGAAAATTTCGGCAGAGTCTCCTTTGTAAATACTGGCTCCCAAACGGGATACAACATGAATAGTATACGAAATCAATAAAAGGCATCCCCAAGCGGGAGTTAGCTCTTCATCAATCGACGGTCACAACCACACAAGCAATATAATATACAACGCCAACGGCGAGGATCAAAACTCAAAAGGAAACTCAAAACCACCAGAAATATAACGAGCGACTCTAAGGTCGAAAGAATAAACAACACTGGTCTCTATTTCAAAAATACATGTTTGGTTGATGGAATTCTAGATACAACAGAATAATGATATACAAGATAAATAATGGGGGTATGATACAAGTAAACCCACATACTAGCAAATCACCCGAATGAAACTGAGCCCGCAAGCCGTAATGAAACCTGTACGGCAAATCTGCAAGAAACTGGGGCACAACGGGGGTGAGTTGCCAACTCGTGAATAGAAAAACATCTACGCACAGAAATCGCATAAATAACGCAAGCTAGGTCAATGATCATAATATATCCTCAAAATATAAGTATAACAGGAAGCCTATAACAATGACTAGGGTAATATCTAACCTGAGTATAATTTCATGTGCCCGTGTCAGTGCCTCAGGTAGCAATATATCATATGAGTGAGGTATGAATGCATGAAAACAGAATACATGTAAATGAAGAAACTGTTTTCATAATTTAGTGAGATTTCTATACTTTTAAAGTGAGGTATCATAAATGAAATCAGTATCAACCGTGTCTAGCATCGACACAAAACATAAATCTCACTGTCTCGAAATATCAATGTCTCAATCTCAATATCTAGGGCGCCGTCAGTCCGGACCGGCCCCTACCATCCATCTCAAGACCACGACGGTATCCTCCGGATATCCGACACGTCGGGTAATATCACCGGTAGGTATTGCTCCCCAGCCAGGCTCAACGTCAACACCACATTCCTCTTGCCCCGGGGTACCATACCGGGCCCACCATGTACCCGTGACGGTTCCTCCACTCCTCGACACGGATCTCCAAAACCACCGCAAATTCATGGTGGAAGGCACTTTACATCACTAGAAAACCGCAACATTTTATATTTTAAAAGATCATAAGTTGTAAATTTTGCGGCTTTCCCCGAAATCCAGAAATATCATAAATCTCAAGAAATCATCACAAGTGCATATGTCAATGATAATGAACTAGGCATGAACAACTGAATAACAGTATGCATGGAGTGGTAGGTAATAACTACAATGTCTAATATGGCATATAAGGGAAGTACACTAATATCATGTCAACACTACTAGCTAACAATCTAAGTCAAGCAATTATATTCTCTAAAGTGTACGTGACATGGCAATTACCGATGAAGATGTGTGTGAGCCGGCAAGTAGGTGTACGTGGTACATACGCATCATCGGTAATGGTGTTGGTGTCCTAACAGCATGATATCAATAATGGAATATGCAGCAAAATAAATATGCGAGGCAGAGCGAACAACAAAAATGTGCGGGAGCTGAATACTAGACACAACGATAACTAATCTGCAATAATCTAATATAAGTCCTACAAATGGTGCCTTTTGAAATAACACGAATCGTGGGGTTTTGAAAATAGGGGCTACGGTGTTTTTATAAAAAGATACGTCGTTTTTGAAATATCCGTAGATTCCCTTAAGCTGTCTTTAAAAATGCCCACGATTCGTTAGTTTTTGAAATAGGTCAGAAGTCTAATCTAATCTAGCAACTACACTAAACTATACGGCTGAACTAACAAGCTGAACTACAGGTAAGGAAACCGCCTATCATCTGAGTCGATACATATACATACCTGTATATGTATAGTCGGTGATCCCGCCTCAATAATATCATATCCGATACCATATCTATAATCAGGCATCCCAAGTCGAGAGTGCGGATCAATCATCAATATAGCTCGTACGTAAATCCGTCGTACGGCATCCCAATCTGGGTACGGGTCAATATCACATTCATCCTACTATTCACTTAGTATCCTCTTTATCCAAGATCATAGTCTACGGTACTGACCCATGTCTTGCACAATACTGATACCGCCTAAGTATGCATGGACGTGTGTGAAACACTACGTCCAGGACCCGCTACAACGTCATGTCGTATCTCAAATACGAACCCTGCTAGGTCACCGAATTCACAACTTCAATACAAATCCCATCGACTCATCTCAAACCCAAATATCATCCTCAAATCCGTATGTGAACACATAGTCCCATACCCATGTGAACACGTAACTATATTTTCCGTAAAGCACAAAAGAAGGAAGAAAGTATGCAAGTATGGGTTGGTGTATGCATGTGTAGTGCGACCACTACTCTAGGGTTTCACGACACTAAATCATCCAAGAACACCAAATATCCATATTATCATCAATATACTCAAACAATATATATATGTGTGTATACGTATTCGTATACATCACCACGAATTGTGGGGGTGCTATACGCCATCCACCCGACTTCTCCCCGTAGATATAAATCTACTCACCTGGTCCTCACTCACCGGTGCCGACGTCGCCACGCGCTTGCTTGTCGTCTCAAAGTCCGCATGGGGTACCTACATATCATAATTCACCGTATTGCATTAAAATCCGACTCATGACCAAAACGACTCACGAATCCCACATAGGTCAAAACCTATGGTTGCCTTTATAAATCATCCCCAAAACCCTCGATGTCGGCGTACAAACGCCAAACCATCGAGAAAATCCAAACACATCAATCGTGATTTCAAAACTCACTAATTATATAAGAAATAGGGTTTAGTTCATCAAAACCATAAAATTAAACAATTCGTTTTATTTTCCAAAAACCTAGTTAGCATAAATTCCCATTTCGGTTCAAAACTTGATGTTTTACCCAAATTACATATTTTGACGATTCTAATGACCAAAATGCTCACTTAATATCATAATTAGGTCATACAAATCACCTCCATATTTTTAATCTCACGAATTAGCATTAACTCAAATTTCAAGTTTGCAACAAATATCGATTTTAACACTTTTCAAGGTAAAATTCACAATTTATCAATTAAGCATGGTTTTGCACGATCAAAGTCGCTAAACAACAAATTAAAATGCTAATAAGGTCATCAAAATCTTAATTACATTTTAAATCTCAATTTTATATGTATTTCACTAAAACCTAGTTTGCAAATTACATAATTAATACAAATTTGAATTTAACAAAAGTATAAACTACCAACTAGATTAGTTTTGGCATCACAACAACATGTTAAACTACTCAATTATCCCATGATCAATTACAAGAACCCCAACTTAAATTCACAACCATAATCTAGAATTTTCCAAACCCTCACTTAATAATTTCCACTTGAAATTAGAACCCAAGTTTACATTTAACTACTTAGCTTATGAAAACAATACCAACAAATTAACCACTAGATAAGATTATACCTCCAAGACTTGTAGATTAACATGCATCATAGCCTCCCAAATTAGCTTCTATGCCCCAAAATCCATGCTAGATGGGCTAAAGAAAAATGGGTAAGTGTTGGATTTGAATTTAGCTTTGATTTTGTGTAAATTTTGAAGCATTTTGTGGATTTTTTGTGATGATAAGAGAGGGAGAAGAGGGGGGGGGGAACTGCTGCAGTGGGAAGGAGCAAGTTTCGGCCAAAATGGGGGGGGGGGGGATGAGGAGAGAGAGAGAGGTGTTGAATGAAAGGGTCAAAGAAAGCCATACTTCAAGTCAACACTTAACATCTTTTCCTTTATTTTTCCTTTTCTTTTCTTTGTTTGTTTTGACTTTTAAGTGTGGAGATGAGTGGGGGGCTGCTGAATTCAGCAAAGGGGTAGAGGAAATGGGTGTGTGTGGGTGAGGGTACGGGTGTGGGGTGGTGAAAAATGATAAATACAATACCCCAAACATCCATTTATGCTAAAAAAAGCCTTTTTTCTTCAATAATTTCTAAACCGTTTTGGCAAATGATTTCGTTCCAAAAACCACATGATAAATTTTTATTTAATGTTTTATGATGCACAAAATTTGTTTCAACTCATTCCAATTTGTAATTTTCCCTAATTAAATGTATTAGTGACGGCTTAAATAATAATAAAATAATATTTTTTTCAGAAAATTTGAAATTTCACCAGCGGCTCAATAAACACCAAATAATAGCAATTACATAGTTAGAATATGTATATTTAATTTTTATAATAAGATATTTGTACTTTTGACTTTTTACAGAAACCCCCCTTATTTTACCGATTTTTTTGAAATTTCACCGAAACGATTTTCAAAACGTTACAATCTTCCCCCCTTAAGGAAATTCGGTCCCTGAATTTAAATTCAAACTCCCCCAATTACTAAAACATCTAAGAAAAACCATCAAGTCGTCGGGGCTCCGAAATTGTAAATACATAAAACAAATCGTAGCGCAGCGCATGCGCTTGAAAAATGAGTATATAACTCAAATCAAAACTCCTCCAAGCATCCCGCGATCATCGGAGTCGTGGAGAAGACATCAATGCCAAATCCAAATCAAAACCAATATGATATAACTCGAAACTATGAATGTAAATATCGAATCTATATCTGTAAGTATCTGAAGGAAATGCATGCCAAATCTCTTTAAGTCGCTGTGCAACGCGTATATCACTGCACAGTGGCGGACGTCTACCATAAGAAAATAACTATATACATATATACTTTTGTTTGAAATGTACGTTCCGCCGTTTTGGAAACAATTTAGAAGGGTCTCCTTGTTTTAAACATTTCGTGTCATATCAGACACGTAGGTAAATACTGAGGCTATAGCTCGCTTTTTGGAAATCCCTTCAATAACTATCAATGCATGCAAAATGTATTCAGGTACTGTCCTCTGACTAGCCCTGCTCAGTACGGAAACACATAGCAATATCATAAAAACGTACTGCTCTATACGAAATCAATCCCCAAAATATGCACATGAATGCTACGTGCGTCTGGTGCGCACGGAAATCAAAATCCATGAATATGCCATACATGCGCACAGAAACAACATCTAAGTGCATCGGGTGTGCACGAAACATCTGTCGTAGGCAACGTATGTGCCTGACAGCAAAATCAGGTGCATCTGACATGCACGAAAAATCTCGATTTAGTGCATCTGGTGTGCACCAAAATCGCATCTCAAGACATGCGCTCAACATGCGCGAAAATCTAAATCAGGTGCATCCATCGTGCACGAAATCATGAAATCCAATATCAAGCGCCGAACGTGCGCAAAATCACTCAGGTGCACAAGGTGCACAAAACAAATATCGAGTATCACAATCGAAATCGAAGTCCAGTGCATCTAAGTGCACAAAAGGCGTATCACTGCACTGCAAGCATATATAAACTATACAGAGTGCAGGAACCAAATCGTGTGCGTGCATATGCAGAAAACCAACTCAACTGTTTAAAACCGTAAAATCACAAACATGTGAAACTAAAGAACGAAACGATATCAAGTGCAACACTGTGCAAAGATCGTAAATCCTCAATCATCAAAATCAAATCATACGAATAAATCACCCAAAACATCGTAATCAATAATGGCGGAACAGTACCGCTCAAGTGCGTTCTCTAAGAATCTCGGCCAACTGTCGCGGTCACTAGTGGGACGTCTCGTCGATGATCATGAACTCTGTCCTGCTGGTGTGCGTAACCATGACCACTCCTGGGTCAAGGTCTTCACTGTGAATTACCAATCTTTCGGTCCATCGGCTCATCGGCCCTGTCAGGTGTGCTAACGGGGACGATTCCGTTCTAGCACTCCTCTGGTCATCTCTCGGTCAATCATCGCGACCACTCGTAAGACAGCATATCACTGGCGTCGGCCTCTGGCTCTCTAAATGTACGTGACACATCTGATCCTGGGTGCAAGTATCATTGTAGCAGTGTCCTGGAAGGAATCCTGCTCACGGTCTCTTCCATGTCTCATCTCTGCCAACTGTCCGGAAGTCATTGTCCTTTCCTATATCTGCATCTTGCTCTGTAACGGCTGCATACCCATCGCGACTCCTTCTGGAAGGTATATCCAGTATTCTACCTCGGCATGCGCATCGCATCTCTGATGTCGGCGGAGTGGAACGCCATCTCATCTAGATCTGGTACGAACCTCTTACTTCACTTTTCTCTAATGTCGTCTGCTTTGGACTCGTCTCGTCGCGGCTGCATGGATTGAGCTCCAACGGCTATCCTCGTATCTGGAGTCTCCCAAGAATGCATCTCACCACCTAGCATCCGAATTAAGTCGAGCCATCCGATCGAGTCGTCAAAACCTCATAATCCCCCAAGAGCTCAACCTCTTGGGCACAGTTTAATAGTATCGAGTACATACCACAGGATCGGTGGTCCAGCCGTAGAAGGGCAAACCCAAGCCTCACTAATGGCGCCGTAGAACTGCCGCAAACCCGAAAACTCAAAGGCTTTCACACGGTCATTAAGTCGAGTTAGGGTTTCATTCTTCTAGAGGGACCATAGAATTGCCTGCATGTCTTTCCGACTACTTTAAACTTGGAATAATAGGTTTTTGACATTCGATCGTCTCTGTCGACTCCCAACGTCTCCGCGTGAAGTCGTCTCTAGCTGGAATCAATCTATCTGATTACCTCGCATCGGGTTAGGCGAACGATTCACATGTCCTAGTCATTCATCCACGATGACTAGCGACCTTCTATCATCTCTTAGTACAACTCGTTCTGCACTAACTCCAGCATCTGGGGCAATACCTCATCGTTCGCGGCAATATCTGGCTCGCTCGTCTGCACGCTGAACAGTGCCTCGATCATCATGAATAAGCAACACATCAACGGTCATCAAGATCTGGCTGGCCTCTATCACTGGCTCAATCCTCTAATATCGATCAACACATCCAAGTAACCTCATAAAGGCGATCCGCCAAACGCTCGTGGCGCGGAAACACAGTCAAAAGACACCTCTCCACAATCGGGTGTCACCGGAATCATGCCCTGGTCAGTCCTCGTTCGTGCCGAGCTCGTGCTGACCGTAACTCTAGCCGTAGCTCTCCCTGCCCGTAATCGTGGCAGCAAAACCAAACTGGTACCGACGAGGCTAGATCAGGAAGGAATATAATACTGAACAAGGAAATGTACATCCTAAGGCTTCTTAAGTGGAGTGGCGTGTCGTAAATATGCCGCGGAACATACCAACGGTACGTCACTCTACTTTAGTCACCTATTCCATCAACCAAGGGTCATCCTACGCTCCGAAGGTAAAACCTAACGCTTTGATACCAACTTTGTCACAACCCGAAAGTACGGAACATGACCGGCACTTAAACTACGAACGTCTCGAGGCGTACGTAATCTAAGCAAACCGAAAACCCAGAAATCCAAACCAAGAAAACTTATAGAGAGTAGGAAAAACCAATTTAAATCAAGTAGTTTTAATAGCATAAGCCGAATTATGCGGGTTTCTAAAAACATCAAAAATTTACTGAAAATTTCGGCAGAGTCTCCTTTGTAAATACTGGCTCCCAAACGGGATACAACATGAATAGTATACGAAATCAATAAAAGGCATCCCCAAGCAGGAGCTAGCTCTTCGTCAATCGACGGTCACAACCACACAAGCAATATAATATACAACGCCAACGGCGAGGATCAAAACTCAAAAGGAAACTCAAAACCACCAGAAATATAACGAGCGACTCTAAGGTCGAAAGAATAAACAACACTGGTCTCTATTTCAAAAATACATGTTTGGTTGATGGAATTCTAGATACAACAGAATAATGATATACAAGATAAATAATGGGGGTATGATACAAGTAAACCCACCTACTAGCAAATCACCCGAATGAAACTGAGCCCACAAGCCGTAATGAAACCTGTACGGCAAATCTGCAAGAAACTGGGGCACAACGGGGGTGAGTTGCCAACTCGTGAATAGAAAAACATCTACGCACAGAAATCGCATAAATAACGCAACCTAGGTCAATGATCATAATATATCATCAAAATATAAGTATAACAGGCAGCCTATAACAATGACTAGGGTAATATCTAACCTGAGTATAATTTCATGTGCCTGTGTCAGTGCCTCAGGTAGCAATATATCATATGAGTGAGGTATGAATGCATGAAAACAGAATACATGTAAATGAAGAAACTGTTTTCATAATTTAGTGAGATTTCTATACTTTTAAAGTGAGGTATCATAAATGAAATCAGTATCAACCGTGTCTAGCATCGACACAAAACATAAATCTCACTGTCTCGAAATATCAATGTCTCAATCTCAATATCTAGGGCGCCGTCAGTCCGGACCGGCCCCTACCATCCATCTCAAGACCACGACGGTATCCTCCGGATATCCGACACGTCGGGTAATATCACCGGTAGGTAGTGCTCCCCAGCCAGGCTCAACTTCAACACCACATTCCTCTTGCCCCGGGGTACCATACCGGGCCCACCATGTACCCGTGACGGTTCCTCCACTCCTCGACACGGATCTCCAAAACCACAGCAAACTCATGGTGGACGACACTTTACATCACTAGAAAACCGCAACATTTTATATTTTAAAAGATCATATTTTGTAAATTTTGCGGCTTTCCCCGAAATCCAGAAATATCATAAATCTCAAGAAATCATCACAAGTGCATATGTCAATGATAATGAACTAGGCATGAACAACTGAATAACAGTATGCATGGAGTGGTAGGTAATAACTACAATGTCTAATATGGCATATAAGGGAAGTACACTAATATCATGTCAACACTACTAGCTAACAATCTAAGTCAAGCAATTATATTCTCTAAAGTGTACGTGACATGGCAATTACCGATGAAGATGTGTGTGAGCCGGCAAGTAGGTGTACGTGGTACATACGCATCATCGATAATGGTGCTGGTGTCCTAACAGCATGATATCAATAATGGAATATGCAACAAAATAAATATGCGAGGCAGAGCGAACAACAAAAATGTGCGGGAGCTGAATACTAGACACAACGATAACTAATCTGCAATAATCTAATATAAGTCCTACAAATGGTGCCTTTTGAAATAACACGAATCGTGGGGTTTTGAAAATAGGGGCTACGGTGTTTTTATGAAAAGATACGTCGTTTTTGAAATATCCGTAGATTCCCTTAAGCTGTCTTTAAAAATGCCCACGATTCGTTAGTTTTTGAAATAGGTCAGAAGTCTAATCTAATCTAGCAACTACACTAAACTATACGGCTGAACTAACAAGCTGAACTACAGGTAAGGAAACCGCCTATCATCTGAGTCGATACATATACATACCTGTATATGTATAGTCGGTGATCCCGCCTCAATAATATCATATCCGATACCATATCTATAATCAGGCATCCCAAGTCGAGAGTGCGGATCAATCATCAATATAGCTCGTACGTAAATCCGTCGTACGGCATCCCAATCTGGGTACGGGTCAATATCACATTCATCCTACTATTCACCTTGTATCCTCTTTATCCAAGATCATAGTCTACGGTACTGACCCATGTCTTGCACAATACTGATACCGCCTAAGTATGCATGGACGTGTGTGAAACACTACGTCCAGGACCCGCTACAACGTCATGTCGTATCTCAAATACGAACCCTGCTAGGTCACCGAATTCACAACTTCAATACAAATCCCATCGACTCATCTCAAACCCAAATATCATCCTCAAATCCGTATGTGAACACATAGTCCCATACCCATGTGAACACGTAACTATATTTTCCGTAAAGCACAAAAAAAGGAAGAAAGTATGCAAGTATGGGTTGGTGTGTGCATGTGTAGTGCGACCACTACTCTAGGGTTTCACGACACTAAATCATCCAAGAACACCAAATATCCATATTATCATCAATATACTCAAACAATATATATATGTGTGTATACGTATTCGTATACATCACCACGAATTGCGGGGGTGTTATACGCCATCCACCCGACTTCTCCCCGTAGATATAAATCTACTCACCTGGTCCTCGCTCACCGGTGCCGACGTCGCCACGCGCTTGCTTGTCGTCTCAAAGTCCGCATGGGGTACCTACATATCATAATTCACCGTATTGCATTAAAATCCGACTCATGACCAAAACGACTCACGAATCCCACATAGGTCAAAACCTATGGTTGCCTTTATAAATCATCCCCAAAACCCTCGATGTCGGCGTACAAACGCCAAACCATCGAGAAAATCCAAACACATCAATCGTGATTTCAAAACTCACTAATTATATAAGAAATAGGGTTTAGTTCATCAAAACCATAAAATTAAACAATTCGTTTTATTTTCCAAAAACCTAGTTAGCATAAATTCCCATTTCGGTTCAAAACTTGATGTTTTACCCAAACTAAATATTTTGACGATTCTAATGACCAAAATGCTCACTTAATATCATAATTAGGTCATACAAATCACCTCCATATTTTTAATCTCACGAATTAGCATTAACTCAAATTTCAAGTTTGCAACAAATATCGATTTTAACACTTTTCATGGTAAAATTCACAATTTATCAATTAAGCATGGTTTTGCACGATCAAAGTCGCTAAACAACAAATTAAAATGCTAATAAGGTCATCAAAATCTTAATTACATTTTAAATCTCAATTTTATATGTATTTCACTAAAACCTAGTTTGCAAATTACATAATTAATACAAATTTGAATTTAACAAAAGTATAAACTACCAACTAGATTAGTTTTGGCATAACAACAACATGTTAAACTACTCAATTATCCCATGATCAATTATAAGAACCCCAACTTAAATTCACAACCCAAATCTAGAATTTTCCAAACCCTCACTTAATA
Organism: Agapanthus africanus; assembly: GCA_030015575.1. NCBI lineage: Eukaryota > Viridiplantae > Streptophyta > Magnoliopsida > Asparagales > Amaryllidaceae > Agapanthus > Agapanthus africanus. Next base: position 582,497,289 of record CM057339.1, on the reverse strand, counting down.
ATTTCCACTTGAAATTAGAACCCAAGTTTACATTTAACTACTTAGCTTATGAAAACAATACCAACAAATTAACCACTAGATAAGATTATACCTCCAAGACTTGTAGATTAACATGCATCATAGCCTCCCAAATTAGCTTCTATGCCCCCAAAATCCATGCTAGATGGGCTAAAGAAAAATGGGTAAGTGTTGGATTTGAATTTAGCTTTGATTTTGTGTAAATTTTGAAGCATTTTGTGGATTTTTTGTGATGATAAGAGAGGGAGAAGAGGGGGGGAAAACTGCTGCAGTGGGAAGGAGCAAGTTTCGGCCAAAATGGGGGGGGGATGAGGAGAGAGAGAGAGGTGTTGAATGAAAGGGTCAAAGAAAGCCATACTTCAAGTCAACACTTAATATCTTTTCCTTTATTTTTCCTTTTCTTTTCTTTGTTTGTTTTGACTTTTAAGTGTGGAGATGAGTGGGGGGCTGCTGAATTCAGCAAAGGGGTAGAGGAAATGGGTGTGTGTGGGTGTGGGTACGGGTGTGGGGTGGTGAAAAATGATAAATACAATACCCCAAACATCCATTTATGCTAAAAAAAAGCCTTTTTTCTTCAATAATTTCTAAACCGTTTTGGCAAATGATTTCGTTCTAAAAACCACATGATAAATTTTTATTTAATGTTTTATGATGCACAAAATTTGTTTCAACTCATTCCAATTTGTAATTTTCCCTAATTAAATGTATTAGTGACGACTTAAATAATAATAAAATAATATTTTTTTCAGAAAATTTGAAATTTCACCAGCGGCTCAATAAACACCAAATAATAGCAATTACATAGTTAGAATATGTATATTTAATTTTTATAATAAGATATTTGTATTTCTGACTTTTTACAGAAACCCCCTTTTTTTACCGATTTTTTTGAAATTTCACCGAAACGATTTTCAAAACGTTACAGGACAGTATCTGGATATATTTTGCATGCATTGATAGTTATCTAAGAGATTTCCAAAAAGCGAGCTATGGTCTCAGTATATATATACCTACGTGTCCGATATGACACAAAATGTTTTAAAAACAAGGAAACCCTTCTAAATTATTTTTAAAACGGCGGAACGTACATAGTAAACAAAAGATATATACATATATGGTTATTTTCTTATGAAAAATGTCCGCCACTGTGCAGTGTTATGCGCATCGCACAACGACTTAAAAAGGTTTGGCATGCATTTACATCAGCTATTCAGATGTATAGATTGGATGTCTACATGTATAGTTCTGATTTATATCATATTGGTTTTGTATTGGATTTGACATTGTGTCCTTGCCATAACTCCGATGATTGCGGGATGCTTGATGGAGTTTCGATTTTGAGTTATCTACTCATTACTCATACGCATGCATTGTGCTATGATGCGTTTTGTGTATCGATGATTTGGACCTTGTATCGAAATGTTTTAGTACTTTGGGGTTTAAATTTAAATTCGGTGACCGAATTTCTTTAAGGGGGTTAGATTGTAACGTTTCAAAATAATAAAATATTATTTTTGGGATTTTTTATAATTTAATATTATTTTAATGAAAATTTTAATATTCCGGTATAATTAAATACAAATAAATGGGGAAAAATTATGGAAAATTCTAAAATAGGGTATTTTATGGAATTATGCCACTTTTAAGTTCTTACGATTAGTTGACACTAATTTTGTGCTAATCGCGATTAAAAATTGCTAATCGAATTTTTGACATTTTTGTGCAAAACATGCACATATCATTTTTGTGCTCTACATTTGTGCATTTCTACCATGGCTTTTCATTTGGGTTTACTATTAGTGTGAGAAGGAAATTAGAAGGAAAAGAAAAGAAAGGAAAAGGAAAAGGGAATAAAGAAATAGGCATGGGCATGAGAGAGAGTATTTGGTCTTCTTTGACTTGGCTCCCCCTCCATTTCCTCTCTCCCTCTTCATTGCTGCTGCTGCTGCTCTTGCTCCTCATTCCCTCCCCACTTCATCTCCTCAAAACACCTCTAAAACAACTCCAAAACCTCACTCTCATTTCACCAAAAAGGTGCACAAGCTCAAGACCAACACATTAGACCAAGAAAGCAAGGATTTTGGCTACTAGGGGAAACTCAAGAACTTTCTTGAGTTGCCAAATGAGGTATTTACTGAACCATTAGATTAGTTTTTGCATTACTTATACCCCATGTTTAGCTTAGAACCGATATTATGTGTTTTGGTGGACTTAAGGAAAACCTAGTTAGGGTTTGAGGGAAAATTGAGTTGTGAAGTGAAATTAAGACTTGTTGTGACCTTAGAATCTTGGTGTGATGTTATATTGGACCCTAACCTGAAGCTTTAACCCAGAATACGGATTTATAAGACGATATCGGGAAAAACTGCAATTCTGGGATTGTATTTGAGAATCTGCTATCACCCGAGACATCCTGAAATAAAATTGATTGGACAGTGAGATGTGCAGGCACCCAGGAACCACCACACAAAACCCCATACCCCAACTCCTTCTTCAGGCCGCAGATTTATCCTGTTTGGCCGCAAATTACGTCCTGGACCCCACCAATCTGTGTCATTCTGGTTCTGTAGCTCCTACATATATAGATTAGACCCCTGGCATTTGTAGATTTGTCTAATTTGACTTAGGGTGAAATCTGGAGACTGATTCCTTAGTTGCTGTTTTGGATTCGTGTTTCCGTATTCCGCATTTCTAATTCTGAATTTGCGTATGGTATTTTACCTCGACTCCTTGGCGTTTATACGACGATATCGAGGGTTGTTGATGGTTTTGGAAGGCGTTGTCCATAGGTTCTAACCTATAGAACATAGTGTATCGTTTTGGGGTTTCGTATGCCGTTTTAGTTTTGAATTGGTTTTGATACGCATTTGTGATACGTTAATGTGTAGGTACCCCATGAAGACTTCGGGATGACAAGCAAACGTGTGGCGACGTCGACAGATAAAGACGCAAGGTGAGTAGATTATATCTATAGGGGAAGTCGGGTGGATGGCGTATAGCATCCCCGTAGTCCGTGGTGATGTATAGGAATACGTATACACACATATATTTATTATATGCTCTTTGAGATTAATGATGATAAGATGGATTGGTTTAGTGTAGTGCGAAACCCTAGAGTAGGGGGTTGCACTCATACACACACGCACGCACACACTTGCATACATACTTTCTTTCGCATGTGTATATGGGAATATATGTTTGTGTGTGTTCACATGGGTATGGGACTATGTGTACGTATACTGGATTATGAGGATAGTGCTGGGGATGTGGGTTGAGTCGATGTGATTCGATTTGAGGCCGTGAGATTCGGCGATATGACAGAGTTCGTATTTGAGATGCGACATGATGGTTTTAGCGGGCCTTTGGGCATGTGTTTTACCCCGCATTCATATTTACATAGATGGTATCGATGGTACTAGACTTAGAGTTGTACCCTAGATTATGTGATATGATGGTAGTGATACCTGATATGTGATGAGATAATATGATATTGACCAGTACCCAGCTATTGGGATGCCGTACGACGATTTACCGTACGAGCTTTATATTGATGTTAGATCCGCACTAATGACTCGAGGATGTTATATGATATACTGTGTCGTACGTGATACTATTGAGGCGAGATCACCGACTGTTGTTTATATATATGTATATTGACTCAGATTTAGGTGGTTCTCATACCCCTCCCGATTGAATTGATTGTTGGGTCCGTAGTTCGCATAGTAGGCGTTAGACTAGACCCGAGTCATACCCATTTCAAAACTAACGAATCGGGGATATTTTAAAGATAAGCAAAAAGGGATTCTACGGATATTTTCAAACGACACATCTTTTCTTAAAACACCGTAGCCCTTATTTTACCAAAAACCCTGATTCGTCTTATTTCAAAAGGCAAGGCTACATGATATATTTATTGAGATAGAGTTTGTACTGTTGCGTTGATTATTCGATTCCGCATACTCATTCTATTTGCATTGCATTGCTTGTGTTTATTGATATATTACAGCCATGCTGCTAGGACACCAGCACCATTATCGATAATGCGTATGTTCCACGTACACTTGTTTGCCGGCTCACACACTTCATCATCGATAATTGCCATGTCACTACACTGTAGTACTGTTGCATTCAGGATATGATTCTTGCATGACAGACTGATGTGCTTACATTTCTTTTACATGTCACATACATCATGCTTTCTGATTATACGCATTGAGAGTTGCTGTTTCCATGATATTTCTGGATTTTGGGAACCGTGGGTATTTCAAAAGGGAATATGTCATTGCTTTAAAAACTCGGTTACCCTTGATATGATATTTCAGTGCGTCCACCATGTGTTTTCTCGGTGCTGAGAGCGATATGTGAAACCCGATTCGAGGAGTGGACGAGCCGATTGCGGGTACATGGTGGACCCGGTATGGTTCCCCTCGGCAAGATGATCGAAGGACTTTGCCGATTGAGCCTGGAGGTGGGCGAGTACCTACCGGTGATTGGTTGGACTTAGCGGTCATCCGGAGGATACGACTAGAGTCGATAGATGGATGTGGGCGTACTGCTGGGACCGAGGGCCGATTCCGCAGACGGAGCCCGATATATGAGGATTTACATGCCGATGCTGGGGACAGTTTTCATGATGTTTTCGAGTGTCGATGCTGGACACTCCGGTTCCATGATTTTGACGTGTCGCGAGGGACACAGGTGGTTTATATCCTCATATTTCCATGCATATGCTGTTGATATTTACATGCATGATGGTTATTGTCATTGGGTGACGAGTGGACGGGATCCACGTACATGCAGATTTGATTATATTTGATCATACCTCACATTTATGATATGCTATTACCTGAGGCACTGGCACGAGCACTTGGCACTACACTCATGTATAGAGATTACATTGCCAGTTTAGCATGCTCCAGACTTATTCATATTGAGGTTTATTTATATCTAATCGTATTGACCTAGGATAGGTCATACATTCGATTTCTTCTTGTAGATATTTTCTATTTACGAGTTGGCAACTCACCCCCGTTGTGCCACAGTTCTTGCAGGTTTTTGCCGTACAGATTTCATAGCGTCTTTTCTGGCACACTGCTTCCATACGGGTGACTTGCTTTGGTAGGCGGGTTCTTTTGCATCAGAACCACCTTCGTACATATACTTTTCAGTTGTATCTAGAAATTCCATCAACCAAAAACTTGTATATTGTTTCAGACTTAGACACAGTGATGTATTATTTTGACCTTAAAGTCGCGCTTGTAGTATTATGGTTTTCTGGCTGTTTCGAGTTTCTTTTTGGGTTTTGATCCTCGCCCTTTGGCGTTGTATATTATTATTGCTTGCGTGGTTGTGACCGTCGATTGACGAAGAGCTAGCTCCCGCTTGGGGATGCCTTTTATCATTTCATATATATTATTCTTGATGTACCCCGTTCGGGGCCAGTTTTTACAAAGGAAATTCTGCCGAAATTTCCAGAAAAGACTACACATTTTAAAAATGCATTTTCGGCTTAGTTATTTGAAAAACTCTGATTTCAAACATGCTTTCTTTACTTATAAAAAAAACCAGTTCCTTTATTTAGTCTTTAAATGGTTTTAGATCTCTAGGCATTTGGCTTACTTGGATCAGATGGAGTCCTATAGATTTCATATGGTTCAAGGGCCAGTCACGCGCTCTTTCGGGTCGTGACAGTAGGCGATATAAAAATCTCTGAGGTATGCTGTACATCAACAGTCCTCTCGCAACTGGCAGCTCTAACAATGGCCCGATCATCCGGTGTAAAACCAAGCACTCGCCTCATCAGGAGGTCACAACACAACACTACATCGAGACGTTCTCATGTCACCAAAAAACACAACGGTCGTCCCTCGTACCAGACGAGCTCGCCCTGACCGCAACACTAGCAGCAGCTCAATCTACGCTCAAACATGGTGACAGGAACTTCAATCGAGTATCAAAGAAAGCAGATCAACGGCATGAGAGGAAACGACAGATCCAGAATGGATACATGATCATAAGAAGGAACAACATCAAAGAAAGTATGATCATGGAAACGAATAGAATCAATGATCTCAAATGGATGTATAATCATGGTATAAAGAGAATCATTAGTCTCAAAAAAATGTACATCCTAAGGTTTCTTAAGTGGAGTATCATATTGTAAATATGCCGCGGAACATACGTACGGTACGTCACTCTACTCAAGCTACCTACTCCATCAATCAGGGTCAGCCTATGAAACGAAAGTTCGGGTCTAATACCCCCCCGTTCAAGTCTAAGTTCCGTAAGGTCAAGCCTAGGTTCCAAAATACATACCCGTCCTAGGCTCCGCATAGTCAAACATAGACTCGAACAAAGGTTAAACCTAGCGCTCTGATACCAACTTTGTCACGACCCGAAATATTAGCTCGTGACCAGCACTTGAATCACGCAACGTCTAAAGGCGTAACGAAATTCAAGTAAGCTGAAACCCAGAAATCTAAACCTTTTAAGAAAAAAATAAAGGAGGTGAGGTTTTGAAATAAAGGTATAATGAAATCAAGTTTTCTTAATGCATATAAAAGGAATATGAATGATGCAAGTGAAATTTACTAGTTTGAAAATATGTTTCGTCTTTTAAAAATTTTGGCAGCACCTCCTTTGTATATTTTGATCCAAAATCACAAATACATAATAAGAATAATGGCATCCCCAAGCGGGAGCTAGCTCTTCGCCAAACGGCGGATCACAACCATGCAAGACAATATAAATAAGTATACGACGCCGAACGGCGAAGTTCACCACAAAGGACAAAGAAAAGCAAGACATATATATCACAAGTAGCGGAAAACCCCTCGCTCTAAGTCTCGCAACCACAATCCCACTAAGTCTCATTACTTATACAATTTACACATTTTGATTGATTGATTGAGTTAACTACATACAATATGAAATATAATACAAGAGTGTGTACGATACAAATGTCCCACCCACCACTGCAAACACCCAAATGAAGCTGTGTGCCAGCGATGCCGCTACTGATATAAGCAGTCAACCTGCAAGAACTGTTGCATAATGGGGGTGAGTTGCCAACTCGTGAGTAGAAAAACATCTACAAGTAGAAATCGAATAAACAACGACTCTTAGGTCAACTATATCATAAAGGTAATACTATGATATCTAGGGTGACCGGGTCGGTATATATGCCAACAAGGTAGTCAAACCTATATGCATGCGGATAACATCCAACAGTAATAATCAATGCATGTATATGGATCTCGTCCAACCATAATCAAGGTATGCATGCATGTGGATCTCGTCCACCCAAAATCAAAGCATGTATGCATGTGGATCTCGTCCACCCATATAATCAGTGCCTGTATGCATGTAAATATCATAAAGGAGTGTGCATGAAAGTATGAGAATATATATTAACGGTGTCCCTCCCGACACATCAAAATCATGGAACCTGAGTGCCTAACATCGACACTCGAAAACATTATGAAAACCGTGCCCAGCATCGGCACGTAAATGTGAAAGGTTCCTAGGCACTCTAGTAAGGTCCCACAAGGCATCGGACATGCCAATTTAAAAAAAATGGTGCCGAGAAACCCTAGACTACGGATCTCTAGACTAGATGTTTAGGCGAAACGGAAAACTAGTTAACTATTTAACTATAGGTTAGATGCTACAACCTTTGTAGATCCGGATTTCCACCTCCTTAGCTCCACGTAGTCATGCCCTCGCTGTCCATCATGAATCCTCGACTCATTCGTCGGCTTCATCGGAATAACGTGCGGAATAGGTCGTCGGCTTTGTGTCAAAGACGATCTACGTCGAGGTTGCACTAGTTCGAGCTCCGACTTCAGAAAGTTGTGAAACTTGTGAAGAGAACACCCAAAACAACTTGGCAAGAGGTAGAGGGTGAAGAAATAGGAGATGGGTTCACTTTAGATTTGGAATTCTCTCACTAAAACTCAAGTTGCCATTGATGGCATCTAAGTTTTTCTTTTGAAGATGAAGAAGAAGAAGAGCTAGAATTATGATAAGTTGTTTAAAATGAAAAGAAAAATCTATACTTATCATAATTCCAACTAAGGTTAAGTGTAGAGAATCAACCATGGTTGTTTGGAGAGTTAGGGTTAAGCTAGTGGACAAGAATGGTTGCATAAAGTCAAGGCTTCATGAAGTTTCAACATAAAACAAGAAATGCCACCATTCTCCACTTAAGCTTTATCCAAATAAATGAATAAACAAATAAATGAATAAATAAATATGCAAAACCCTAATTATCATAATAACCATGGTTTAATTCTATTCACTTAACCACATGATCAAGTATCATCAAACATGATACAAAAAGTGCACAAAAGTATATCACATATACAATGTGCAATCCAAGTGAGAAAAATCCGTTTAAAGTGAACCTATACTAGTTAATGCAAAGTAATATATCAAATATATAATTATACATTAAATCATTAAATCAACACTTGATTCAATGATCCGGTCATGTCGCACATAACCGACTAGTATTCAATGCATCGATTTATCGAATCAATGATTCGATAACTAGGTCATATCTCATATAACCAATCGAAACATTAAACGCGAGAATGAAATGCGGTATCACATACACGCATTATTCTCGCTCCCGCACATATCTCATATGCGCTCCTATTTCGTTTCGCTTGAGCTAGGAAACCTCTGTGTAGGACTCTAAAGACTCGTCAATACGCCGGTAGCAGATGGTGATCATATCAAGCACCCACAAGCCTCAAGCGGTCTGCTAAACGTAACGGCCACCCGGGTATTGAGCGATCAGAAGATCGACGAGCTAGCCCGCTCACACTCCTACGAATCCGACCAGTAACACTCACCATACAGTCCGGTCTCTTCGTCTGATATGTCGCATATCAAATCTAGGGGTGGTATACGTCAGACCCCAATAACCGATAAGTCATGCCGATGTGAGGCTCAAAACGGGTCGAGAAACTACTGGTAACACTTACCAGCAAATCTCTGATCAGCCCTGGCCAGGGACTTCCCTGTTACGGCCAATCGAGCACAGCGCAACATCAACCCCCAATACCGGGAGAGACGAAACCCCTCCTATCGCTCATTGCCTCCATGTGACTCGGGACTGTACCCAAAGACCACCGTTTTGCACGCCCTCATAGACGTGGTAAGGTGGAGATCAAAGCACAGTGGGAATCACACAAGACTCTATGACGATCTCGGGTCTACAGACTAACCTGTACAAGTGTCACCTGAGAACTGCCATCTGACGTGAGGTATAATACCATCTGGGAGTTCTCGGCGAGTCCTTCCAGTGTACCCAGTCTCCACTGAGCACCCGTATACCATCTCTGACGTCAAACACCAATGGATATGGGATCATCCATCGCCCATCACATGGGTCGAGAAGCGTATACGCTAGTCTACTCTGGTATATCGATGCCCCGTCTCGATACACCCACGACTAGGGACCTTGAAGGATGTACTTATGGACTAGCATGTCCCCACTAGTATGATCTGCATCATAATCCAGGTAGTCAAGTACACATCCTAAGGGCTTTACCAACATGTAACTATAAGACAGTATAAAGAGACTAGTGTACATGTTAAGATAAAGAGTAACCAGATAGCATACTATCATATCGAGCAAGAAAGTCATCTCTATATATGTCCAAGCATCCAATATAATATACATCATCTGTACAATACTGGCCTCTAGGGCATATATACTACTAACAATCTCCCACTTGCACTAGGGCCAGCTGCTGTAGTATCGCATACCGAGCATCCCGAAGAGTCTCTCAAACTGTGTCTGGGGAATGGCCTTCGTGAGTGGATCCGCCGTGTTGTTCTTCGTGTCAACTCTCCTGACCTCGATCTCCCGGCGATCAACTATCTCCCGGATCAGGTGATACCGCCTCAGAATATGCCTGGATCGCTGATGGGACCTGGGTTCCTTGGCCAAAGCCACCGCTCCATTGTTATCGCAATACAAAGGTATTGGACGCTCAATGGATGGAACCACTCCAAGTTCAGTAATGAAATTCTTGATCCAGACAGCCTCTTTGGCAGCATCGTTGGCAGCGATGTATTCAGCCTCCATCGTCGAGTCTGCCACGGTTTCCTGCTTGGAACTCTTCCAGCTAACCGCCCCTCCGTAAAGGGTAAAGACAAATCCCGACTGCGACTTAGAGTCGTCCTTATCACTCTGGAAGCTCGAATCGGTAAAGGACTCCACTTGGAGTTCTCCGTTACCATACACCAAGAACATATCTCTAGTCCTTCGCAAGTACTTCAGAATGCTCTTCACAGCTGTCCAGTGACTCTACTCCAAATCAGTCTTGGGAGACATCTCTTTGGAGAGAGTGACTCCAGAGATCGTGGGTAAGTTCCCACGCTTGGACTCTTCCATACTAAACCTCTTTAGTATGGTGTCAATGTACCTGGATTGGGACAATCCCAAAATCCGTTTGGATCTATCTCTATAGATCCTGATTCCCAATATGCAGGAGAAATCACCAAGATCTTTCATTGAGAATCTTTGTGATAAGAAGAGCTTGACCGATTGCAGCATAGGAATATCATTTCCTATCAAGAGTATGTCGTCCACGTACAATACGAGGAAGACAATCTTACTCTCTGCCACCTTCCTGTAGATACAAGGTTCATCTGGATTTTTGACGAAATCAAACTCTTTGATAACGACGTCAAAGCAGATGTTCCAACTCCGCGATGCTTGCTTTAATCCATAAATGGATTTAAGCAGCTTGCACACCTTCCCGCTGCTCCCACTGTCTACGAAGTCCTCTGGCTGAGTCATGTACACGCACTCTTCTAAATCACCATTTAGAAAGGCGGTCTTAACATCCATTTGCCAGATTTCGTAATAATGATATGCAGCGATGGCAAGCATGATCCGGATGGATTTAAGCATAGCCACTGGAGAAAAGGTCTCGTCATAGTCCACACCTGGACTTTGACGAAAACCCTTTGCTACAAGTCTAGCTTTGAAAGTCTCCACTTTCCCATCTACACCAAGTTTCTTCTTGAAGATCCACTTGCTCCCAATGGGTTTTACCCCTTCAGGAGCAACTTCCAAAGTCCATACTTTGTTGGTGTACATGGATTCCATCTCGGACCGCATAGCATCCAGCCATTTCACTGAGTCCCCACTCGTGATGGCCTGCTCGAAGCTAGTTGGGTCATCATCCTCCATGATGCAATCCTCGCTTCCACCGTCAATGAGAAAACCGCAGTATCTCTCTGGTGGACGAGAAACCCTACTAGATCGGCGGAGAGGCTGGGGTTCATCGGGAACTACGGAATCCTCTGGTTCCACCAGATCTTCTGTTGTAGCTTCTGCAGCTGGAACCTCTTCCAGTTCTACCTCATGACCAATAATCTCTTTTTCAAGAAATTCCTTTTCTAAAAAGGTGGCATGCCGAGAAACAAACACTCTTTGTTCCTCAGGGTTGTAGAAGATATACCATTGAGAATTCTTGGGATATCCTACAAATTTGCATAGAACAGACCGTGCCTCGAGTTTGTCCGGATTTTGTCGTTTGACATAGGCTGGACAACCCCATATCTTAACATAGTTAAGACATGGTCTCTTCCCTTTCCATATCTCATATGGAGTGGTAGGCATAGATTTGGTGGGGACCATATTCAATAGATGTATGGCTGTCTCAAGCGCATACCCCCAGAAGGAAATAGGTAACTCAGCTGTGCTCATCATAGAGCGCACCATATCTAATAAGGTACGGTTCCTCCGTTCTGATACACCGTTGTGCTGTGGTGTATATGGAGGAGTCAGTTGAGAGAGAATCCCATTCTCTTTTAGGAAGTCCAGGAATTCATTGCTCAAGTATTCACCTCCTCGATCAGATCGAAGGATTTTAATACTTTTTCCGGTTTGGTTTTCGACTTCTTGTTTATATTCTCTAAATTTCTCAAAAGCTTCAGACTTGTGTCTTATCAAGTACACATGTCCGTATCTTGAGAGATCGTCAGTGAATGTAATGAAGTACGAAGAACCATCCCTGGCATGTGTAGACATGGGACCACATACATCACTATGTATTAGTCCCAAGAGTTCGGTAACTCTTTCTCCGTGTCCCGTAAACGGAGTTTTGGTCATCTTGCCTTTGAGACATGACTGGCAAGTATCATAAGATGAAAATTCGAAATGTTTCAAATATCCATCCTTATGCAACTTAGCCAGTCGTGTCACATTGATGTGACCCAGTCTATAATGCCACAAGTAGGATTCGTTCAGTTCTGAACTCTTCCTCTTGTGTGTGTTTGTTATGCTCAGAACTGTTGATTGATTTAGAACATAAATACCATTGCATAACGTGCCTGATCCAAACAACTTTTGGTCACGGAAAATGTTCATAACATTGTCCTGTAATACAAAATTATATCCTTCTTTGCTTAATAAAGAAACCGATATAATGTTGCATGTCAGGTTCGGCATGTAATAGCATTCGTTCAGAACCAATGTATTTCCAGTTGGTAATACAAGGTGATATTCCCCGACAGTCTTAGCTACAACAATTGCACCATTTCCAACTCTAATGTCTTTATCACCTTCTCCAAGTTCTCTACCTTTCCTAAGCCCATGTAACTGATTACATATATGGGATCCTGACCCGGTATCTAATACCCAGGACGTAGAGCAAATGGAGAAACAGTTCTCAGTAACGAACACACCCGAAGAAAATGCATCAACATGTACTTTCTTCATTCGGGTGGCATGGGAATCCTGGTATTCCCCTATATCCTGTTCATTCCTATAACTCTTATAAGAATGAACGGAACCAACGTTCCCCAGCACAGTATAACATGCGGGTTCGGTCAATACATCCATATTATTATCTTGATTAAGGCATGAACTGGTCGCTACCTGGAGAGAGAGAGAAGAAAACACTTTAGCGTATGCTCGTGCAAGATCAGATTGGTTATTATCTTATCTAATCAGGATGGCTCCCACTGCTTTTTATCAAATCTTCCTTCAAACCCTAAAAGGAAAGACTAGCCGGGATTAATTACACACTACAAGTTCGCCAATCTTTCAGCCAGGCCAGTGTCGGTACTTTGAGGGAGGTCCCCCGTGCTTTCGCACGAACCTAATTAATGTAAACCTCGTTTTCCCAGAGGCGTAACCCCGTTGACACCTTTCTAGACACCTACTTGATCAGCTAATTGCAATGTGTAAAACTCTCCCAGGAGTAACTCTTACTCGCAGTGGGTATCGGGATCCAACTATCTCATAGAAGGTATGCAATCTCATTGCAAATTTCAACACTTGAAATTCCCGATAATGCTTTTGCCCCTAGCGTGCTATGACCTTGACGAAAGCCAACAAATCACAGCCCGCTAGTCAAGTTCAACCCGTACATTTCTTGACTGAATCAAACCCACCCGCACGACCCTTGACGAAAGCCAACAAAGCCGTACGACTACCCTAATCCAGTCGCATCATATGCAGCAGATAAACAGCACATAGCTACCGCACACTACACCTTGACGAAAGCCAACAAATGTAGCACGAATACTATATGTAACCTATCTGAAATGACGGAGGGCTACGCAGGTTTTTATGAAAACCTATTGCGTAATGAACTTGATATCGTTGTAGAATCAAATGAAGTTTTGAAATGGAGTGATTTTGAGGCTTTTCTAGTTTTGCTAAAGGAGTCACTCCCGGCGAAGGGATCTCGGTCCTTTCCTCGTCGAATGAGGTGCGGGATATATTATATATATCGCTGTGCAAAGCAAAAACCCAAAAGCAGTCAAAAGCAAACCGAGTCTGTAGCATCTGCCAGTTATTGCTAAAGGAGTCACTCCCGGTGAAGGGATCTCGGTCCTTTCCTCATCGAATAAGGTGCGGGGTATATCATATATACCGCTGTGCAAAGCAAGAACTGTAGCTACCTGTTTTATTTTAAAATTTGATTCTACAACATCTTAGGTTTCTTATCTTTCATTAATCACATTAATGAAGTCCCATCATTTAAATACCTAAACATCACAGATAGATATGACGTACACTTATGCCATCCGCATTCGCCTCGATGTCCCCTCGTGCACCGTTAGGTTAGGTAACTAACGACAGTTTAGGGCAGGGCTAGCGCGGGTGTAAAACATAAGCAACGTCTATATAATATATCATATATACTATATACTATATCCATCACAGAATCACATCACAGATATCGCAGTAGAATAAACATATGAAATATTGGATATACTAGGACGTCCGTGTTTTCAATACGAGCCAGTATAAAACACGGATTCCACGGTCGTGATGAATAGCCAATCCCACACCCTTAGACCCCTACGAGAGCGGCAAGCAACCCTACCAATTCTAGGGTTAGGAGACCCGGACTCGACTCCTCGAGTTGGTCTCCCACTGGACCCCAGAACCCGGTTACTTGTGTTCCCCTCCTTGGGTCTATCCTAATGCGGAAAAGTAAATAATATACAAAAGGTGACATCTTCCGCTACCTGGAAGTGCCCCAAATAAAAGAATATTACATACAAGTTTTTACATGAATGAAAATGAAAAAACACTCATCTCACATAAAAACCCCCGGCTATTCGAATACGACGATCCAATATAACAAATCCAGCAACACATAACATCACATGTCATCAACGTAAGTAAGTATGCATACCCCAATTGTCGTTGACGTATAGCAACGAAACCGGCGATATGAACATACTACACTTACGGTCACAGAAAAGAAAGTGTAAAACTACAACAATTGGAATCCGCAACTTCTTTAGACATCGTATGCCTAATTAAATGAAATACTTAGACATCACATACCTAACAATTATAAATCCCGCATTTTAGTCTCATTATCGAAAACACTTTTCAATATAAAGTGAAACTAAACCGCTAGATTTATAACATTCATTCAGTTATCTCATAACTGTTTATGAATTCCAATTATTGTATCACATTCCAGATAAACAGATAATGTTAAACTTTCCGATCGAACAGTCGAATACCCAAGTTTTCCCGATACAGTCCAACACATGAAATAAGTCTAACAACATTCAGTTCATGCCTCAGTACCGACGGTCCAGCCGTAGAAGGGTCAAGCCAACGCCTCACATGTGGCACGCCGTACTGCCCCAAACCCGAAGGTTCAAAGGGCAGTTCAAGACGGTCACATAATCGAGTTAAGGTTTGTTGTCTTCTAGAGGGTCCATTGCGTTACTTGCACTACTTAGAACGTCGTTAAACTACGGAAAAATCCAACACTTGGAAATTTCCCGACAGGGAAAAAGTTGGGTATTTATATCCGGTCGAACTTTTTAACATATTCTAAAATTTATCCGGAAAACCAAATAGACAAAATTTGATAACCCGATCGAAACACCGAATCCCCAAAACAACTGCAGAAAATTCAACTCTTGAATAAGTATTAAAAAAAATTCCAGAAAATCCAGCATCAGAAATAATGAATTACAGTACAAACAGTGAATGATGATGTCAACAAACTGCCGCGGAACCGCCGCAGAAGCTGGGCTTCTGCCGCGGTTCCGCCGCCGTTTAAATGAATCATGGGCCTGAGTTTTTACCGTAATCCTTAGAATGGTTTACTGAATCTTCTAGACATTTTTAATACACAAAAATCCACATTTTTAAAATCTGGACAGAGAGCATTTTTGTGATCGGGATTCGGGTTCGTTCGGACTTCAAATTCCGTCTGGACTTCGCCTAAGACTCTAGCTAGGCTCTGATACCAGTGAAAGGTTCCTAGGCACTCTAGTAAGGTCCCACAAGGCATCGGACATGCCAATTTAAAAAAAATGGTGCCGAGAAACCCTAGACTACGGATCTTTAGACTAGATGTTTAGGCGAAACGGAAAACTAGTTAACTATTTAACTATAGGTTAGATGCTACAACCTTTGTAGATCCGGATTTCCACCTCCTTAGCTCCACGTAGTCATGCCCTCGCTGTCCATCATGAATCCTCGACTCATTCGTCGGCTTCATCGGAATAACGTGCGGAATAGGTCGTCGGCTTTGTGTCAAAGACGATCTACGTCGAGGTTGCACTAGTTCGAGCTCCGACTTCAGAAAGTTGTGAAACTTGTGAAGAGAACACCCAAAACAACTTGGCAAGAGGTAGAGGGTGAAGAAATAGGAGATGGGTTCACTTTAGATTTGGAATTCTCTCACTAAAACTCAAGTTGCCATTGATGGCATCTAAGTTTTTCTTTTGAAGATGAAGAAGAAGAAGAGCTAGAATTATGATAAGTTGTTTAAAATGAAAAGAAAAATCTATACTTATCATAATTCCAACTAAGGTTAAGTGTAGAGAATCAACCATGGTTGTTTGGAGAGTTAGGGTTAAGCTAGTGGACAAGAATGGTTGCATAAAGTCAAGGCTTCATGAAGTTTCAACATAAAACAAGAAATGCCACCATTCTCCACTTAAGCTTTATCCAAATAAATGAATAAACAAATAAATGAATAAATAAATATGCAAAACCCTAATTATCATAATAACCATGGTTTAATTCTATTCACTTAACCACATGATCAAGTATCATCAAACATGATACAAAAAGTGCACAAAAGTATATCACATATACAATGTGCAATCCAAGTGAGAAAAATCCGTTTAAAGTGAACCTATACTAGTTAATGCAAAGTAATATATCAAATATATAATTATACATTAAATCATTAAATCAACACTTGATTCAATGATCCGGTCATGTCGCACATAACCGACTAGTATTCAATGCATCGATTTATCGAATCAATGATTCGATAACTAGGTCATATCTCATATAACCAATCGAAACATTAAACGCGAGAATGAAATGCGGTATCACATACACGCATTATTCTCGCTCCCGCACATATCTCATATGCGCTCCTATTTCGTTTCGCTTGAGCTAGGAAACCTCTGTGTAGGACTCTAAAGACTCGTCAATACGCCGGTAGCAGATGGTGATCATATCAAGCACCCACAAGCCGCAAGCGGTCTGCTAAACGTAACGGCCACCCGGGTATTGAGCGATCAGAAGATCGACGAGCTAGCCCGCTCACACTCCCGCGAATCCGACCAGTAACACTCACCATACAGTCTGGTCTCTTCGTCTGATATGTCGCATATCAAATCTAGGGGTGGTATACGTCAGACCCTAATAACCGATAAGTCGTGCCGATGTGAGGTTCATAACGGGTCGAGAAACTACTGGTAACACTTACCAGCAAATCTCTGATCAGCCCTGGCCAGGGACTTCCCTGTTAGGGCCAATCGAGCACAGCACAACATCAACCCCCAATACCGGGAGAGACGAAACCCCTCCTATCGCTCATTGCCTCCATGTGACTCGGGAATGTACCCAAAGACCACCGTTTTGCATGCCCTCATGGACGTGGTAAGGTGGAGATCAAAGCACAGTGGGAATCACACAAGACTCTATGACGATCTCGGGTCTACAGACTAACCTGTACAAGTGTCACCTGAGAACTGCCATCTGACGTGAGGTCTAATACCATCTGGGAGTTCTCGGCGAGTCTGTCCAGTGTACCCAGTCTCCACTGAGCACCCGTATACCATCTCTGATGTCAAACACCAATGGATATGGGATCATCCATCGCCCATCACATGGGTCGAGAAGCGTATACGCTAGTCTACTCTGGTATATCGATGCCCCGTCTCGATACACCCACGACTAGGGACCTTGAAGGATGTACTTATGGACTAGCATGTCCCCACTAGTATGATCTGCATCATAATCCAGGTAGTCAAGTACACATCCTAAGGGCTTTACCAACATGTAACTATAAGACAGTATAAAGAGACTAGTGTACATGTTATGATAAAGTGTAACCAGATAGCATACTATCATATCGAGCAAGAAAGTCATCTCTATATATGTCCAAGCATCCAATATAATATACATCATCTGTACAATACTGGCCTCTAGGGCATATATACTACTAACAAAATGCTCATATATCGGGCTCCGTC
This sequence comes from Agapanthus africanus, assembly GCA_030015575.1. NCBI lineage: Eukaryota > Viridiplantae > Streptophyta > Magnoliopsida > Asparagales > Amaryllidaceae > Agapanthus > Agapanthus africanus. The sequence continues at coordinate 582,479,262 of CM057339.1, read as the reverse complement.
AGTCCGGATCGGCTCATATCATCTCTCGACTCCAGTCAGTATCCTCCGGATATCCTCCGAGCCCAAATACTATCACCGGTAGGTAGTAGTCCCTCTGCCAGGCTCACCGTCTACTGCACAGCGATCCGTTCTCGCCCCGGGGTACCCTACCGGGTCCACCATGTACCCGCAATCGGCCTCATCCGCCTCCTCGAATCGGGTTTCACATGTCGCTCTGAGAACCGAGAAAACACATGGTGGACGCACTGAAATATCATATCAAGAGAAACCGAGTTTTTAAAACAACACATAATCTCTTTTAAAATTTCCACGGTTCTCAAATCCAGAAATCTCATGAAAACAACATATCTCAATGCGTAAAATCATAGAGCATGATGTATGCGACATATAATAGAAATGTAAACATATCCGTATATTATGCAACATGGAAAAGTGATATGACATGTTAAGGGGAAACCGCTCTTTTAAATGATTCCAGCTTTAAAATATAACATGCGGTTCCTAATTTTCCAATAAAACCAGTTATCTGTGTAGGTACAATATGTATATGCGCAAGTATAGATGTACCAATGTATGTGTGCACCAATGTGGATATATAATGTGTATGTGCGCAAGTATGAATATATCAATGTATATGTGCACCAATGTGTATATACAATGTGTATGTGCGCAAGTATGAATATATCAATGTATATATGCACCAATGTGGATATACAATGTGTATGTACGCAAGTATAAATATATCAATGTATATGTCAAGATGCAGCAATCCTACCGTGTAGTGATATGGCAATTATCGATGATGAAGTGTGTGAGCCTACAATCTGTGTACGTGTAACATACGCATCATCGATAATGGTGCAGGTGTACTATCACAGGTATGGGTAATGCAATGCTAATATCATGAATTCAGCACAAGGTAAATCATCAGCTAAAAGCTATAAGGTATACGTAACTATCATATGTCCGAGTCAGTGAATCTATCAATCGGTATCTAGCCTCACAGCATCACGTACGGTATAATCCACCGTACGACATCCTCTAGTCAAGGGTATGGATCAATCATGGAACTCATCACGCACGGAAAATCATCGTACGACGGCATTAAGCTAAAAGGGATCCTATCATCCTATACGACAAATAAGGGTACGGCCCAATATCACGTACGCCCTTGTTGGAGATAGTGCCCTCAGAGTCAATTATTGGATCACAGGCACGTGATTGCAATGATTGAGGGAGGACCTATCCTGGTAGGAAAGTCTTACTCGAGATGATAGTATGCTATCTGGTTTATCTTTATCATCGTGTACTGCTTTAGGTGACCTGACAGGTCGCTATTACACGTTGGTAGAGCCCCTAGGATTCTTGCTTGACTGCCAGCAGTATGAGGGCGATCATATACGTGGGAGCTGGTAGTCTATAAGCACATCCTTAAAAGGTCCCTAGTCGTGGGAGTTTCGAGACAGGGCATCGATACTCCAGAGTAGACTAGTGTATACAGTCGAGACCCCGACGAGGGGCGGTGGCCGGTCTCACAAGCCACTGGTGTCAGTTGGTTCACCTAAGATGTATACATGTGCTCATTGGGTTATGAGTACACCGGACAGGACTCGACAGGAACATGCTAGTTGGTCTTATACCTGACGTCAGATAGCAGTTCCCTGGTGACATGTGTACAGGTTAGTTCATCGACCTGGGGATCGTCATTTGTCTCGTGTGAGTTCCCGCTGTACTTTGATTACTTTCCTACCATGCTCAAAGGAGACGTGCAAACAGGTTTTAGTTGGGTACAGTCCCGAGCCACATGGAGGCAGTGAGCGGATCTTCGGGGGTTCGTCTCTCCCGGTATTGGGGGTGAGGTCGCGCTGTGTCTAGGAGATCCATTACACGAAGCCCTCGGCCGAGGCAGGAGATTTACTGGTAGGTATTCCAGTAGTATCTCAGGGTGTTCTGGGCTACACTCCGACACGACTTGTACCGCTTTTGGGGGTCTGACTTTTACCAACCCCCTAGGCCCGCCATGCGATGCTCATAGACGAACGGACCGGACTGTACGGATATTGTCTCTGACAGCGTCAGTAGGGTGTCAGGATGAGTTCGCTCATCGACGTCCCTTTTGGTCAATAGCTGGTGGCCCGTCACGTATGGCTAATACCTCTGACGTGCTAGTGGTTAAATCCACAGCCATAGTATTGACGAGTCTTTAGAGTCCACCACACATACAGTTACTCAAGTTTCGGGCGAAACGCTGTAGAGGCCGGATGGAGATATGGCAGGGTTCGATCAGATACGTGCGGTATTGCACGGATCAGGATCGGACGGTCAGTACTAGAGGCCGTATGGATATATGTCAGAGTTCGATCAGATACGTGCGGTATTGCACGGATCAGGATTGAACGGATATTACTAGCCGGCTTTGGTTTAAGCCGGATCCTAGTATAGTACAGTGTAGATTTTGTCTCATTGCATTTGTATTTCGGTCGGAATACAGATGCGGGTGTGTATACACAGTATCGGGGTTTTCCTGTAATTTATTACGGGAACAGTTTTCTGGAGTTGCCAGTTTGCTTTCCGCTTCGGCCATATTTCTTTGTATCTTTCATTGGCCGAAGATTGGTGGAGGAGGGCTTATTTGCATTTGTGCAAATAAGCATTTTGGAGGGTTGTCTTTACACATTGTGGTGTCATGATGGTTGAACCATGACCTTGACTTCTTGACTTCTTCTTGATGGCTTGACTTTTTGAAGTCATCATGCTTGATGATGGTTGCTTGACTTTCTTTATCATCATGGTTTTGATGATGGTTGTGGTTGAGTGTGGATGTGTTTGTGATCATGTTCTTTCATGATATCATTTTATTCCCTCATGCATTATTGTGGGGCCTCTCTCAATTTTTGATTCTCTCTCCATTCTCACTCTCCCTAAGTGCCATGGCCGGCCATTCCCTCTTGGGGCTGTCCAAAATTTTGGATGTGGGAATTGTTGTTGTTTTCATGCCATAAAATTCCCAAGTTCATCAAAAATTCCACTAGTTCAATTCCTCCACCATTATGGCAACCTCCATGAACCCTAAAATGAGACATGGTCCTACACTCATTCTACAGCAAATCTTGGGCACGTCGACTCGCCAGCTTCGTGCCCGAGTTGCCTCGGTATAGAGGCGAGAGCCCGTAAAAGAAGCCGGCGACATGGTGCTTTTCCGGCGAGGAGGTGGAGACCGGAGATTCCGCGGGAGATCGGGACGACGACGAGAAGACCGAAGGACTCGGATCGCTCGGTATATCTCTCTTTCCCATCTTGTAGTTAGCTAGGACTAGTTAATGGCCCGATCCGGGTTTTTAGTGCGCGGTGGTGCCGGTTCAGAAAATTTAAGTTAACCATCGCTTCCGCATTTGGCCTCGGGATGGAGGCCGGGGCGCCGCCATGCACTTACAGTGGTATCAGAGCCTGGCCATTAACATAGTCTAGCTTTGTCTAATGTGTTTTACATTTCCGATCGAACAAAATCCCAAAACCAGCGATTCCATGCATATCAGTTTCCGTCGAAATTTTTTTGTCTCGAAAATTTTTTCAGGATGTTGCAGAATGATGTGCAGGGAATTATAAGAATTCTGTAGAAATTTGATCACGTGATCGCTCTATACGACCGCGGAACCGCGGCCAAACCCATGCTTGGGCCGCGGTTCTGCCGCAGTATTTGCAGATCAGTGTTTCAAATTTTTCCAGAGAGCTCCTGTGATGAAAATAGGGGTTTTGGAATATTAATTTTGGGCCCAGAATTTCTTGATGTGCTACAGTAGTACTTGGGGGCCCACTTGGTAAAATTTAATCGATCGGATATTTTAAACACATTATTTCACAGTATTTACATTATATCTGCGACCGTGAATGTCACTTGATCGGTAAATCCAGTCTAACTGCTATAGCCCGGTTAGACGGATTTGCGAACGTGACTTTCACGTTGATGTTCTGTGTATTGCTGTGATGTTGCGGATTGGTCGTGGGGGATAGCCTGGTTGCAGTGGTAGTACAGTTTTGTTGTATTATGTACATTTGATATTGCGGGGCGAGCGTCCGACATGTGGACTGCCGTCACTACCTGTTTGTATTATTATTTTGGGGCACGACCAGGTTGCGGTCGATGTACCCGTTGTATGTATATTTTACTTTCTGTACTAGGATTACCCCAAGGTGGGGTGCACGTATAGCCAGGTTCTAGAGGGCAACAAGCCCGCATCTCATGGCATTGAGACGGAGGGGGCTTCACTCTAGAATTGGCGGGCTATTCGCCGCACTCGTAGGGGGTACAGGTTGACCCAGGAGGGGTGCCCAAGTTACCGGATTCCGTGAAGTGTTGAGTGGTCCATTCACGTTGCTGAAGGGGGGCTGCCTCGCTTCAGGTTTTGGCGGGTAACTTGCCACGCCCATAGGGGTCTAGGATTTCATTGCACAGGCTATCCACACGACCAGGGGAACGTCGGGTTTCAGTAGTGGCTCTGTGAAACCCGGGGATCCCAGATATCTGTATTGTTCTGTGATGCTGTACATTTCTGTGATGTTGCATTTTTATCACGCCTTGAGCGAAATATAATATATTGGTATATATATTAGTAGATGTTGTATATGTTTTGCATCCGCGCTAGTCCAGTCCCTGCTCTGTCGTTAGTTAGCTAACCTAACGGGTAATGACGGGATCAAGTGGCGAATGCGGATGGCATATACGTACGTCATATTATTTTCGTTCTTTGTGGTGTGATCAATTGATGGGACTGCGTTGATTCGGATCAATGCAAGTTAAAAACAAACCAAATCTGATATTGTTGGAACACTTTTCAAAAAGCTGTTATTGCAAGGACGTTCTCTTTTGTTTTGCATCGTGGTATTCAGTTGGAATATCCTGCTCCTCAGTCGATGAGGCAAGGGCCGAGATCCCTTCACCGGGAGTAACCCCTTGGACAAAAAGTTTGCGTCAGGGCAATGAATTCACTATAGCCGATTACTTTTGCTTTGCATCGTGGTATTCAGTTGGAATATCCTGCACCTCATTCTACGGGGAAAGAGCCGAGATCCCTTCACCAGGAGTGACCTCTTTAGCAAAGGTTTTCGTCACTATATTTTTAAAAAAGCTATCCTTCCTTCAACGATATCAAGTTCTTTACGTTAAAAGTTTTCGCCAGAAACCATTCGTAGCCCTCCGTCGTTTCATATGGGTGGTCAATAGTATTCAAGATGTGTATGTTGGCCAAAGTCAAGGCACAGTGATTGGTAGCTATTGGGGTATCATATGCATCATAGATAGATGCGTTGGTTTGGGACAGTCGTACTGCCATTTTGGCCAAAGTCAAGGGTAGGTACGGGTGGGTTCAAATTAACCTGGAGAATGACGGGTAGAACTTGACATGTGACTTATGATATGTTGGCCAAAGTCAAGGTCATAAGAGCATGGGGCAGAAATCACATCGGGAGTTTCTAAAGAAACTGAAACTTGCCAGATATGTGCATACCTTCTGGAGTGTGACACCGTGAGCGGATTCCGTCACGTTATCATGCGATGATAGTTGGATCCCGATTCCCACTGATGAGTTGGTTTACTCCTCGGGTGATCCCGACTAATTCTTCTTTCAGGTTTAGAGGAGAATTTGACGGTACAGTGGGAGGTTTCCAGATTAGATAAATTGGTAACCATTCTGATCTAGGTTAGAGTGCACGCTGAGTGTTTCTTTTCTCTCTCTCTTTGGCAGCGACCATTGACCCGACCCTAAGACTATGACTCAGTGACCAAAATTAACCGAACCTTCTTAAACACCGGCTTTTGGATTGTCAGAGTTGCAAACCTCATTGCCACTCCTACTTTTACCCTTTTCTCCAGGACACCCCGTATTACTACGAACATCCACTTCCATTGGACAAAACCATCGTATGGTTAGATACGAACTCGAAGGAATTTGAGGATGGTTTCCGGTTCTGGAGAAAACGGATAGGATTATTCAGTTGTCTTTTCCTTTTTCATTCTCTCAGGTTGCGAGTACTCCTTGGTTTAGGAGTAGTACACCTATTACGCAAATTGGATAGTCTTCTTCCAAACCTTAGGCTGGTGCCGAACGGTGGGGAATGAAGAAAACCAATTAGCATAACGATGGTGTGTAGAAGGTATTAAGTTAAGACAAAGCAAGGGATTAGTAAGAGGGCAAACTAAACTGCGACTGCTATTCACGACCAAACCAAGTATTTCTTCGCCAATCCTAAATCACCTTTGTATTTCTCCAGAACACTCCGTATCACTACGAAGATCCACAGTTTATTGGATACTCCATCGTATGGTTATATACGAACTCGAGGGGAACATGTTCCAGTTCGGGGATGGATTCTGGTTCAGGAGAAATAGGAATAAGGTTTATTCGGTTGTCTTTTATCTTCACCTTCTCTCGCATTGAGAGTGCTCCTAGGATTAGGACGGTACACCCATTATGCTTATTGGATAGTCTTCTTCCAAACCATAGGCTGGTGCCGAACGGTAGGGAAGGAAGAAAACCATTTGTCCTAAAGGGGTGTACAGAAGGTAATGACTAAAGACATATAAAGGGATTTGGAGAGGTAGCAAAGAATTAAGTGGTTACAGTTGCGAATCTGGATAATGTTAGAGGCATTACTAGGAATACCAGGATACCCCATCGAAACATTTCAATGTTTCAGTTTCACTGTGTACTGTTAAAGGAAAACTGATTTCCCAATCAGATCTTTCTCCAGGGTATGTATTTACCAGGTATGATTCTCACATCTGTACGGTTTTACAGATGAAGAGTGGGAGTAAGCTATTGGGAATTGGGTGATCATCCTCATTATATCGGGATTCTTCGTAATCGGTGATATTTTAGGAAGTCACCTGGACTGTTTGCCGGATGGCAAATATTTGGTTTTGAATATCCGCTGTTATGCACCAATTTCAAATTGATACATCTGTACGTCTATTTTTATAGAGTGAGATATATCTTTTGAAATTATGTCTATGACATTTACCTATATCAGTGGATGGTTAGGTAAGGAGCATTAAACAGCAGTGTAATTCTTCTTGACCATAAGTACAGTTTCCAACCTACGACATACAGTGAATGAGTTATCAGACTCAAGGGACTTATACAGAATATTGTATGTTGTCCAGGGTCCATCAGGACAGAGGGGTTGGTCCTCGTACTATATTCGGTTTACTTATGACTTCTCTAGTTTTTAGACAAGTGTTTCGTGGAAACACAGGGTCCGAATTTTGAGAAGTTATAGGTATCTGAATAGAGTAGAGAACCAGGTGTAGCAAGTATCGGGATTCTTCAAAGTGATCGAAGATGTAGATACTTGTGTATGGTATTCAGTTGATAGTAATGATTAAGAGAATTTGCTTCTCTTTCAGGTTACTCATAATTGGAAGCATTCCTAAGTTGAGTAACGCTGATCGTCCTCCTTCCATTTAGTTGACATGCACTGGAGACAGCTGCATGATTTGAATCTGGTTCAATTAAATCAGTGCCTCTGGTTCTATATTGGATATAGAACAGTTCATATCTTAACCATATTAAGGTACGGGGAGTTTTCCGGCCTATGCTTAAAACCAGACTCTGGATAACTCAAGGCACGTTTCTGTAATGGCTGTTTGTGGGTTGACCCAGGCTATGACGAGGGTTGACTTTCTACCATCTGGAAGATCAATAGTAATATTGTTCTAGACTCACCACAGTTTTATTAAAAATGGATTTTTTCAGAAAAACGGTAGTGGGAGTATGGTAGAACTGGAAGTGATTCCAGAACCACAAACGATTACTGAAGATTTGATAGGAACCTAAAGATTTAATCTGGTTTGACATTCCATTGGCCACTCCGCAGATTTGGTGGGTAATTTCAGGCACCCGAGAGGTACTCCGGTAGCCTCAAGGACGGTGACAGGGAAGTTCTTGTTTACCTACAATTGCCATTGCTGTTGTTCCAGGTTGCGAGACCCGGCGGGAGGATGAGTATAGCATCGTTCTAAACTAGCTTTAGAAGTGTACGTGTATATGACTCTGCCAGAGGGTTGTCGTAGTCAGTGGGAGCAGCGGAAGCATTGGTGGACAGGTAGCTTATGTCTATTTATAGACTAAAGCAAATATAGCGGAGATAGATCATCAATTTCTGACGTGACAGTCATAGGTTTGACTTCATCAGAATAGGGGATGGATCTGTTAAGAAGGTAGTAGTAGGGTGTGATGTCCTGGTATTTGGATGACATACACAGAGTAGGAAGTGATATTCGTATACTACAATCGGTTATACTTTGGTCGTCACACAGTGGTTTCTCCACATGGGACTTGGACATTATATCAGACATACTGGTTACTAGATCTATGGTTTTAGATCTAGATTTGGGTGGTTTCCCAATCAGGGTACTTAGACAACATTCTAAGAGTATTTAGAATGGACGACTCCTGGCACGGTAGTGTACCTGCAGGTGATGGAGTCACCCTCTCTAAAGGTGTCTTACAGACTAAAGGGGAGAGGGATGTGCATGATTGGCAGATCACTTGCTTAGGCAATTGAGTCAATCATGAGATGTCAAGTACCACACCAGGTGTTGTTCTTGCACTAGATGCAATAAGTTGACATTGATCCAATCCTGAAGAAACAGTCGGAAGCAGTTTTAGAACATAATTGGATGTTCTAGGGATATGATAACGACAGCCTCATTCGGGAGACAGTTATCATTCCAGGCTTCCAAGGTGACCTGGACGACAAGGAGGTTGTCAGAGTTATATTTTTCCTTCTGACGAGGGGCAGTATTTTGGACAGGTGGTCCAAGGAAATACTGAAGGAGGCATGGCGCAGGATACTGATTAAGTTCAGTTGACGATACAGTCTAAGAAGTTTGGATTTGGAGTTCATTTATGAGCTAGGTCCCATCAGACATCCAGACACATTCTAAGACAGGTATTGCTCATTTCGGGAGATGGGTTTCTCCGCAAACTTGAGATATAGAGAGACATAGAAAGAAGCTTCAAAGCGGATCCACTCACTGAGGCTATTCCTCGAACGCAATAGTTTCGCAAACGGGTTTTGTGAGACTGACTAGTAGAGGAGTTGGTTGTTCGGTATCACACGGGCTGTGAGTATGCGACATCGCAATAATTAGCCTTGAGTGTAAGTGAGAGATTGTTGGAGATAGTGCCCTCAGAGTCATTTATTGGAACACAGGCACGTGATTGCAATGATTGAGGGAGGACCTATCCCGGTAGGACAGTCTTACTCAAGATGATAGTATGCTATCTGGTTTATCTTTATCATCGTGTACAGCTTTAGGTGACCTGACAGGTCGCTATTACACGTTGGTAGAGCCCCTAGGATTCTTGCTTGACTGCCAGCAGTATGAGGGCGATCATATACGTGGGAGCTGGTAGTCTATAAGCACATCCTTAAAAGGTCCCTAGTCGTGGGAGTTTCGAGACAGGGCATCGATACTCCAGAGTAGACTAGTGTATACAGTCGAGACCCCGACGAGGGGCGGTGGCCGGTCTCACAAGCCACTGGTGTCAGTTGGTTCACCTAAGATGTATACAGGTGCTCATTGGGTTATGACTACACCGGACATGACTCCCCGGGAACATGCTAGTTGGTCTTATACCTGACGTCAGATAGCAGTTCCCTGGTGACATGTGAACAGGTTAGTTCATTGACCTGGGGATCGTCATTTGTCTCGTGTGAGTTCCCACTGTACTTTGATTACTACCCTACAACGCTCAAAGGAGACGTGCAAATAGGTTTTAGTTGGGTACAGTCCCGAGCTACATGGAGGCAGTGAGCGGATCTTCGGGGGTTCGTCTCTCCCGTATTGGGGGTGAGGTCGCGCTGGTGTCTAGGAGAGCCATTACACGAAGCCCTCGGCCGAGGCAGGAGATTTACTGGTAGGTATTCCAGTAGTATCTCAGGGTGTTCTGGGCTACACTCCGACACGACTTGTACCGCTTTTAGGGGTCTGACTTTTACCAACCCCCTAGGCCCGCCATGCGATGCTCATAGACGAACGGACCGGACTGTACGGATATTGTCACTGACAGGCTCAGTAGGGTGTCAGGATGAGTTCGCTCATCGACGTCCCTTTTGGTCAATAGCTGGTGGCCCGTCACGTATGGCAAATACCTCTGACGTGCTAATGGTTAAATCCACAGCCATAGTATTGACGAGTCTTTAGAGTCCACCACACATACAGTTACTCAAGTTTCGGGCGAAACGCTGTAGAGGCCGTATGGAGATATGGCAGGGTTCGATCAGATACGTGCGGTATTGCACGGATGAGGATCAGACGGTTAGTGCTAGTGGCCGTATGGATATATGGCTGAGTTCGATCAGATACGTGCGGTATTGCACGGATCAGGATCGAACGGATATTACTAGCTGGCTTTGGTTTAAGCCGGATCCTAGTATAGTACAGTGTAGATTTTGTCTCATTGCATTTGTATTTCGGTCGGAATACAGATGCTGGTGTGTATACACAGTATCGGGGTTTTCCTATAATTTATTACGGGACCAGTTTTCTGGAGTTGCCAGTTTTCTTTCCGCTTCGGCCATATTTCTTTGTATCTTTCATTGGCCGAAGATTGGTGGAGGAGGGCTTATTTGCATTTGTGCAAATAAGCATTTTGGAGGGTTGTCTTTGCACATTGTGGTGTCATGATGGTTGAACCATGACCTTGACTTCTTCATGATGGCTTGACTTTTTGAAGTCATCATGCTTGATGATGGTTGCTTGACTTTCTTTATTATCATGGTTTTGATGATGGTTGTGGTTGAGTGTGGATGTGTTTGTGATCATATTCTTTCATGATATCATTTGATTCCCTCATGCATTATTGTGGGGCCTCTCTCAATTTTTGATTCACTCTCCATTCTCACTCTCCCTAAGTGCCATGGCCGGCCAATCCCTCTTGGGGCTGTCCAAAATTTTGGATGTGGGAATTGTTGTTGTTTTCATGCCACAAAATTCCCAAGTTCATCAAAAATTCCACTAGTTCAATTCCTCCACCATTATGGCAACCTCCATGAACCCCAAAATGAGACATGGTCCTACACACATTCTACAGCAAATCTTGGGCTCGTCGACTCGCCAGCTTCGTGCCCGAGTTGCCTCGGTATAGAGGCGGGAGCCCGTAAAAGAAGCCGACGACGTGGTGCTTTTCCGGCGAGGAGGTGGAGACCGGAGATTCCGCGGGAGATCGGGACGACGACGAGAAGACCGAAGGACTCGGATCGCTCGGTATATCTCTCTTTCCCATCATGTAGTTAGCTAGGACTAGTTAATGGCCCGATCCGGGTTTTTAGTGCGCGGTGGTGCCGGTTCAGAAAATTAAAGTTAACCATCGCTTCCGCATTTGGCCTCGGGATGGAGGCCGGGGCGCCGCCGTGCACTTACAACATCATCCATGATTCACAACATTCTATATATATATCCCTATATACCTATGTCCCAGGTCACATCTGCAATAATCTCATATCAGGGGACCGACAGGGTATAAATCATCTCGATCGACTCGCATCCGTATACCATCATACCATCATATCATCAAATCCGTCTTATATTCTTTTGTCACATTTATATCTTATATCATGTCAATTTTACATAAACATTCTATCTCTACTATAAATATAAGTATCTAATCTAGCGTACACACCCGAACCATACAATCAGATTTTTAAAGAAGTGAATCGTAGTTTTGAAAATAGGGGTTACGGTGTTTTTAAGAAAAAGATATCATTTGAAAATCCGTAACATCCCTCAAGGTATATATTTAAAATATACATACGACTCTTTGTTTTAGAAAAAGGTATGGTTCGGATGACGCCTTTACATTGACTATCTAGTCCTACAGTACCCTAAATGGCAATATCGCTAAACGTCATCCTATGATAGTCGTAACATAACACTTCTAACTATCCTCTAGTTTCTAATACGGTTTCATAGATATCTTCATTCTAACCCTAGTTTCCTAATCTAGGTTTCCTTAACCATATTCTATAAATAAGTTATCCATCAAAACTTTGCGGGGGTGCTATACGCCATCCACCCGACTTCCCCGGTAGATATAGATCTACTCACCGTAGTCTTCGCTCGCCGAAGTCGATGGCGCCACGCTCCGTCGCCTCGGAATCCACGCGAAGGTACCTACAATATCAGCACATATCGTAACGATATTAAAATCAATTTCTAAAATCCAAAACGGCATGCGCATTGTTCATAGGTTCGAACCTATAGCTTACGCGTACACAAATCAACCAAACAACTCTTGTTGTCGATGTACAAACATGCGACAATCAAAAACGAATCCAAATATCAAAATTCATCATTCAAAATACGGAAACATATCCTAAATCACACACAAGTGTTTCCAGAATTTGACCCAGGTCAAATAAATCCAAGCAAACAAGTATAGGGTGATGTAGAAGGTGTATAAGACATACTAGACTAACCTAGACCCCAACTCCCACTACAAAACCGGCCACTATCCCTAAAATTCCGGCCAGGCCGGTTTTACTGGCTCCTCTGGGCTTTGTCTTTGTAGGGTGGTCTCCTGGTGGTGTATCTAGGCCCCTGGTAGGTTGTCTCAGAAATTCCCTGGGTTGCTCTAGATACCCTATAGGCACACTAAAAGTCACAAGGCCAATACGGAACAAATCCTGAGTTCGTGCATCGGTTTCAGGTTTATGGCTCAGGTCAGGATTCGTGTCACCAAGGTCATGAAAACACTCACCAATGTTCCCAGATTTCACCTATGGTCCCTTCATCAAAATCCAGTAGTACCAAACACTCTTAAACCTCTACAGGTAACTATCCTAGAAAACCCAAACCCTAACTCACCTACATACCCGGGGTCGCCGGAATTTCTCCAATAGCCGCCAGCCAAAACCGCCCAGATAGGGTCCAAACTGTAAGTCCATGTCACGCACCCCACTAACTTGCGGGGAGGCGGAATATATGAAAAACGATTGTCAAAGCTTCGTAACACGGACTTGAGCGCATGAATCGTAATCTAAACCATTGCTAACGTTATACTAGAGGTTTAACTACTCGGTACCGGAGTTATACCTCACGTTACATGTCCTTCGGGTCTTCATCGCTGTCCTCCACTCCTCGTAGGCTCCTTGGAACATCGGCAACTTCACGGCCTCCTCGAATCAAAGACGATCCACCCGAAAGCTTCTACGCCAAGCTTAATCTCAAACTTGAGATAACTAGGTTGCTTAAAGTGCTAATCTAAGCTACCTAGAGGATATAGAGTGAGGTTATGGATGTTTTAGTCTATCTAACCCTTGATCTCAACACATGAGAGGTTAGGGTTAGGGTTTCAAGAGAGAGTGAGCTTGAGGAGAGAGAAGGTGAGAATGATTATGATTTTTTATAAAATCCTTCTCACTTGAATATATGATACATAATGAATTATCAAAAAATATCAATTAATTGACTATTCACCATGTTTCATTTAATCAAGGAGAGTGATTCATCATGTGAGTCATTAGATCATTAATGAAGCATTAATGATATGATGAATCATATAAATGAGTCACACAAAGTAATCATGAAAAAGCCACCTCAACCCCTCATGTCACCACTCTTCTAGAACCTTCTCGACAAATTACGAGAACGCCCCTCCAATCCGTGAAAACACGGAAAAACTTTAGACTGTATAAATCCAATAACCTGATACTAGAATCTGGCTTAAACCAAAGCCGGCTAGTATAAACTGTCCGAAAAGTCGTACGTGCGAAAAGACACGTACGCATCCGAACGCTTGTCGTAAAACCATACGACCTCTATATCGTTTCGCCTGGAGCAGGGAAACTCTCTGTGTGGGACTCTAAAGACTCGACACTACGCTGGCAGTGGGTTTAACCACAGACCGCAAGCGGCACTAGCTGTACGTAACGGTCCCCAGGTAGATGTCGATAAGAAGGACGATGAGGAAAATCATCCGAACTCCCACTGAGCCTGATGTGACAATCTTCGTACAGTCCGGTCTGTTTGTATAAGACTATCGCATATCAAGCCTAGGGGGCGGCAAGCGTCAGTCCCCTAATAGCTGTATAAGTCGTGTTGGAGCGAAGCCCATTATGCCCTGAGAAGCTACTGGAACCTATCAGTATATCTCGCTTGCCCTGGCCAGGGACTTTGCGTACGTAATGGCTCTCTGACACGGTGCGATATCAACTCCCAATACCGGGAGAGACGAATCCTATCTAACCGCCACTGCCTCCAAGTGCTCGGGACTGCACCCAACTGCTACCTGTTTGCACGACTCCTTTGAGCCGTGGTAGGGTAGCAATCTAAGAACAGTGGGACACACTCGAGGCTAAGTAGCAGTGTCAAGTCTGCGGACTATGCTGTACTCATGTCACCTGGGAACTGATAACTGACGATGGGTATATTACCAACCAATCAGTTCCCTGGCGAGTCCTGTCCGGTGTACCCGTAACCTAACGAGCACCTGTATACTATCTCCAGTACGGCGTACTTATGGCTGTGGGACAGACCATTTCCCCAACTTGGATGAGAAGCGTATACACTTAGTCTACTCCGGAATATCGATGCCCTATCTCGACAATCCAACGACCAGGGACCTTTATAGGATGTTGCTTACAGATTACCCAGCCCCCACTAGTGTGACTGCCATCACGACGCTGGTAATCAAGCAAAGATCCTATGGGCTCTACTAATATGTATAAGTGATACGTTACAAGAAACATATGCACATATTAAAGTAGACTCAAACCAAGTAGCATACTTCCATTTTTAGCAAGACTGTATATATATATATAACTGTGAATATCCCAAGCTTCCATTAAGTAATATACAATCTAGTATGATACAATAATGGCCCCTAGGGCATATACACTAACAATCTCCCACTTGCACTAGGGCCATGAGATGGCATATCGTAGACCTATCATCTCGAATAGCCTCTCGAACTGTGTCTGAGGACTGGCCTTTGTGAATGGATCAGCAATGTTATCCTCCGTCTTTACTCTCTTTACCTCGATCTCCCGGCGATCTATGATCTCCCTGATCAGGTGATACCGCCTTAAGATGTGTCTGGACTTCTGATGGGACCTGGGTTCCTTCGCTAAAGCTATAGCGCCGTTGTTGTCACAATATAGAGGTATTGGATCAACACTGGTAGGAACCACCTGAAGTTCTGTGAGGAATTTCTTCATCTAGACTGCTTCTTTTGCGGCATCGCAAGCAGCTATGTACTCTGCTTCCATCGTTGAGTCTGCAACGGTCTCCTGCTTGGAACTCTTCCAACAGACCGCCCCTCCATTGAGGGTAAAGACATAACCCGACATGGACTTGGAGTCATCTTTGTCATTCTGGAAGCCGGAGTCGGCAAAGGCCTCTATCTGAAGGTCTTTTCCGCCATATACCAAGAACATCTCCTTAGTTCTCCTCAGGTACTTGAGAATGTTCTTTACTGCTATCCAGTGATTCTCCCCTGGGTTTGCTTGATACCGGCTTACTACGCTCAATGCGTATGCTATATCTGGTCTGGTACATAACATCGCATACATTATAGAGCCTACCACAGAAGCGTAGGGTATAATCGACATGCGATCCCTTTCCAAATCAGTCTTGGGAGACATATCTTTGGAGAGGGTGATTCCGTGACAAGCCGGTAGGTTATCGCGCTTAGAATCTTCCATACTGAATCTCTTCACTATGGTGTCTATGTACCTGGACTGTGAAAGTCCCAATATCCTTTTTGATCTATCACGATAGATCCGGATCCCCAGAATGTAGGTGGCATCACCCAAGTCTTTCATGGAGAATTTATGTGATAAGAATCTTTTGACTGACTGTAACATAGGAATATCATTTCCTATTAGGAGAATGTCGTCCACGTACAAGACGAGGAATACTACAGCTCTCCCTACAATCTTACTGTATATGCATGGTTCATCTGGATTTTTGATAAAGTCAAATTCTTTGACAGCATCATCAAAACAGATGTTCCAACTCCGCGATGCCTGCTTTAGTCCATAAATGGACTTAAGCAGCTTGCACACTTTACCGCTGCTCCCACTCTGAATAAATCCTTCTGGCTGATCCATATAGACGCTTTCTTCTAAATTACCATTTAGAAAGGCAGTCTTTACGTCCATCTGCCAGATTTCATAATCGTGGAAGGCAGCAATAGCAAGAAGGACCCGAATAGATTTAAGCATAGCCACTGGAGAAAAGGTTTCGTCATAGTCCAAACCAGGTCTTTGACGGAAACCCTTTGCAACAAGTCTAGCCTTATAGGTTTCAACCTGTCTATTTACACCAATCTTCTTTTTAAAGATCCATTTGCATCCTACGGGTTTTACCCCATCTGGAGCAATGTCCAAAGTCCATACTTTGTTGGTGTACATGGACTCCATTTCGGTTCGCATTGCATCCAGCCATTTTACCGAGTCACCGCTCTGAATGGCTTGCTGGAAGCTAGTAGGCTCATCGTAATCAATAGTGCAATCCTCTCTATCCCCGTCTATGAGAAAACTGTAGTGTCTCTCGGGTGGATGAGATTGCCTACTACTCCTGCGGAGTGGCATCGGGATGTCCTGTTCTTCTTGAACTTCTGGTTCTACCAAACTTTCAGTAGTAGTTTGTGTTTCTGGAATTTCTTCCAGTTCTATTTCGCTCCCACTAGTTTCCTTTTCTAAATATTGATATTCTAGAAAATGGGCATTACGAGAAACAAAAATCTTTTGTTCCTCTGCGTAATAGAAAAAATACCCCCTGGAGTTCTTTGGGTATCCCACAAACTTACACAGTACTGAGCGTGCCTCGAGCTTGTCCGGATGCTGCTTTTTTACAAAAGCTGGACAAACCCCATGTTTTTAGGTACTGAAGACAGGGTTTCTTCCCACTCCACATCTGATATGGTGTGGTAGGCACAGTTTTGGTTGGAACCTTGTTCAAAAGATATGCAGCTGATTCTAGTGCATAACCCCAGAAAAATCGCGGTAACTCAGCTTTACTCATCATGGAACGAACCATATCCAATAGGGTTCGATTCCTCCTTTCTGATACACCATTGTGTTGTGGTGTGTATGGAGGAGTAAGTTGAGAGAGAATTCCATTCTCTTTTAAGTAACCCAGGAACTCGGCGCTTAAGTATTCACCACCTCGATCAGATCTCAGTGTCTTGATACTTTTGCCGGTTTGTTTTCAACTTCATTCTTGTATTCCTGGAATTTCTCAAAGGCCTCGGATTTATGCTTCATTAAGAAGATATGTCCATACCTAGAGAAATCATCCGTAAAAGTAATGAAGTAGGAATAACCACCTCTCGCATGTGTAGACATTGGACCACACACATCACTGTGTATGAGTCCTAAGAGCTCGCTTGCTCTTTCTCCGTGTCCAGTGAACGGAGTCTTTGTCATCTTTCCCATGAGACAAGATTCACAAGTGGCATAAGACTGATACTCGAACGGATCCAAGTATCCCTCTCTATGTAACCTTTTTAATCTTCTCTCATTGATGTGACCCAGTTTACAATGCCATAAGAAAGCCTGATTTGTTTCCGGAGACTTTCTCTTAAGTGTGTTCTGGACACTGAAAATCTGAGCTTGATTTAATACGTATATTCCGTTTTCTAATGTACCTGACCCAATCAAAACTTGATTTAGGTGGATGTGAACCACATCTCTTGCAAAAGTAAAATCATATCCTTCCTTAGAAAGTAAGGGTACAGATATGATATTACAAGTCGTACCTGGTACATAAAAACAGTTACGTAGAATCAATATCTGCCCAGTTGTCAGTCCAAGATGATATTCCCCTACGGATTCAGCGTCCATGCTCATTCCGTTAGCAACTGTGAGGGTCATATCACCTATCCCGATAACCCTATGGTTTCTCAGAGCCTGTAAAGAATTACAGATGTGAGTTCCTGACCCGGTTTCTAATACCCTGGAAGTAGGGTTAACTGACATACAGTTTTCTATCATAAACACACCCGAAGTCGAAGCCACAACATGCTTCGTATCCTGGCTACTGGCTTCTAAAGCCCTGCAATCATTCTGCCAATGCCCAATCCCATGGCAATAGGAATGTCCCTCAATAGGGTGGTCCAGCTTGTCATAGGCAATGGACATCTGGAAAGACTTTTGCCAGTCATATAAGTCAGATTCAGTCAAATTATTATCTAGATGTAACCTATGTGTGGTCACAGGGTCGCTGCAATTTTAAGAGAGAGAAGAAGATACTATTAGCATGATGCTCTTGCAAGTTTAGAGTGATTTAATTTATCTAAACAGGATGGCTCCCACTGTTTCTCGAATCCCTCCTCAAACCATAAAAGAAGAATTAGCCAGGACAATTCTCACCGTACAATACTTGCTTAACCGTTCAGCCAGGCCAGTGTCGATACTTCGAGGGAGGTTTTCCAACGCTTTCGCGAAGTTCCTTAATTAAATAACCTCTTTTCTCTCGGGGCGTAACCCCGCTGACACCTTTCTTGGCACCTACTTGGTTTATAGCATTGATCGTTAAGTGACGAATCCCCTGATAAGTAGCATGTACTCACAGTAGGATCGGGATCCAAAATATCATCGTAAGATAATGTTGAAGGAATCCTACCAACATTCATCAAACTCCAAAATGGTATGCATCTCTCTGCAAATTTCAGTTTCTTTTGAAATTCCCAATGTGGATTTTTGCCCCATGCTCTTATGACCTTGACGAAGGCCAACATATCATAAGTCACATGTCAAGTTCTACCCGTCATTATCCAGGTTAATTTGAACCCATCCGTACATACCCTTGACGAATGCCAAAATAGTAGTACGACTGTCCCAAACCAACGCATCTATCTATGCAACAGATAAATATCCAGCAGCTACCAATCACTATGCCTTGGCGAAGGTCAAAATACATAGCTTGAATACTACTGAATATTTAACTGAAATGACGGAGGGCTACGACTGGTTTTGGCAAAACCGTGAACGTAGTGAACTTGATATAATCGAAGGAACCTGATACTTTTTAAAAGGAGTGGCTAAAGCTCCGCAATTAAAAATTCTAATTTCTTTTAAAATAACCGAGTGGTTTCTTTTAAATTTGTTCCAACGATTCAACTTTGGTTTATTTTCTTTGCATTATAAATAATGCGTCCCATCATTAAACTATCATTGCAGAAAACAACGAAAATATCACGTCCTCTTATGCCATCCGCATTCGCCACGGGGTCCCGTCATCACCCGTTAGGTTACTTAACTAACGACAGAGCGGGGGCTGGGCTAGCGCGGGTGTAAAACATAAGTGACGTCTAATAGCTATCATATATAGATATTGTACATTCGTCAGACGCAATAATAAGCATTCCAGATCACAGATAAACTTTATTGGATATGCAAGTAATCCGCGTTTCTTTTGAGCCTGCAATGAAAGACGAATTACACAGTTGTGATGAATAGCCATTACCCCACCCCAGACCCCTATGGGTACGGCAAACTACCCGCCAAGTACCAGAAGTGAAGCGGTCTGCCTCAACACTTCAAAATACCCGGTAGTTTGTGCACCCCACCTTGGGTCTATCCTAGGAGCAAAAACAGTAAAAAGAAATAATACAACGGTGGCTACAACCGCAACCTGGATGTGCCCCGCAAAATAATATTATAACTTATTACAATTATATCGAATGAATTAATACAATAACCCATCACAAAACCCGGCTCTTCACCACAACAGTCCAATACAGTTTATATACACAAACAGATAAAATCCATTACAGAAATGTGCAACCCCCTGCTAACCGACATACTAGCAGTTAGGGGAGGTTTACGAACACATTAAACATTACAGATAAAGATCCAATTAGCAAATAGTTTAGAACATCGATCGATTACCTATATCCGTGTCTACCCCAAAAGAAAATCATCATAGAGGCAACCTGGGCAGAAACAATATATACAGGAAAACAAAAACCCCAAAATTATGAATTACTGTGAAACTCCGAGTCAACTCGGCGTTGACTCGGCGGCGGTTCCGCGGCAATAGCTCTCTATTGCCGCGGAAACGCGGTCGTTTAGTCGAGTTGCCCCTCGAATTTTCCCAGATTTCTTATAATTCCCTGCTGTGAATTTTAAGGTATGTCAAAAAATTTTTGCGACACATTTAAAATTTACAGAAACTGTTATGGAATAGGGTTTTGTTTTCCGTGTTTTTCATCGATCGAACTTCTAATCAATTGCTAACAAGCTAGTAATGGTTTAGTTGGCTCTGATATCACTGTAAGTCCATGTCACGCACCCCACTAACTTGCGGGGAGGCGGAATATATGAAAAACGATTGTCAAATCTTCGTAACACGGACTTGAGCGCATGAATCGTAATCTAAACCATTGCTAACGTTATACTAGAGATTTAACTACTCGGTACCGGAGTTATACCTCACGTTACATGTCCTTCGGGTCTTCATCGCTGTCCTCCACTCCTCGTAGGCTCCTTGGAACATCGGCAACTTCACGGCCTCCTCGAATCAAAGACGATCCACCCGAAAGCTTCTACGCCAAGCTTAATCTCAAACTTGAGATAACTAGGTTGCTTAAAGTGCTAATCTAAGCTACATAGAGGATATAGAGTGAGGTTATGGATGTTTTAGTCTATCTAACCCTTGATCTCAACACATGAGAGGTTAGGGTTAGGGTTTCAAGAGAGAGTGAGCTTGAGGAGAGAGAAGGTGAGAATGATTATGATTTTTTATAAAATCCTTCTCACTTGAATATATGATACATAATGAATTATCAAAAAATATCAATTAATTGATTATTCACCATGTTTCATTTAATCAAGGAGAGTGATTCATCATGTGAGTCATTAGATCATTAATGAAGCATTAATGATATGATGAATCATATAAATGAGTCATACAAAGTAATCATGAAAAAGCCACCTCAACCCCTTATGTCACCACTCTTCTAGAACCTTCTCGACAAATTACGAGAACGCCCCTCCAATCCATGAAAACATGGAAAAACTTTAGACTGTATAAATCCAATAACCTGATACTAGAATCTGGCTTAAACCAAAGCCGGCTAGTATAAACTGTCCGAAAAGTCGTACGTGCGAAAACACACGTACGCATCCGAACGCTTGTCGTAAAACCATACGACCTCTATATCGTTTCGCCTGGAGCAGGGAAACTCTCTGTGTGGGACTCTAAAGACTCGACACTACGCTGGCAGTGGGTTTAACCACAGACCGCAAGCGGTACTAGCTGTACGTAACGGTCCCCAGGTAGATGTCGATAAGAAGGCCGATGAGGAAAATCATCCGAACTCCCACTGAGCCTGATGTGACAATCTTCGTACAGTCCGGTCTGTTTGTATAAGACTATCGCAAATCAAGCCTAGGGGGCGGCAAGCGTCAGTCCCCTAATAGCTGTATAAGTCGTGTTGGAGCGATGCCCATTACGCCCTGAGAAGCTACTGGAACCTACCAGTATATCTCGCTTGCCCTGGCCAGGGACTTTGCGTAATGGCTCTCTGACACAGTGCGATATCAACTCCCAATACCGGGAGAGACGAATCCTATCTAACCGCCACTGCCTCCAAGTGCTCGGGACTGTACCCAACTGCTACCTGTTTGCACGACTCCTTTGAGCCGTGGTAGGGTAGCAATCTAAGAACAGTGGGACACATTCGAGGCTAAGTAGCAGTGTCAAGTCTGCGGACTATGCTGTACTCATGTCACCTGGGAACTGATAACTGACGATGGGTATAATACCAACCAATCAGTTCCCTGGCGAGTCCTGTCCGGTGTACCCGTAACCTAACGAGCACCTGTATACTATCTCCAGTACGGCGTACTTATGGCTGTGGGATAGACCATTTCCCCAACCGGGATGAGAAGCGTATACACTTAGTCTACTCCGGAATATCGATGCCCTATCTCGACAATCCAACGACCAGGGACCTGTATAGGATGTTGCTTACAGACTACCTAGCCCCCACTAGTGTGACTGCCATCACGACACTGGTAATCAAGCAATGATCCTATGGGCTCTACTAATATGTATAAGTGATACGTTACAAGAAACATATGCACATATTAAAGTAGACTCAAACCAAGTAGCATACTACCATTTTTAGCAAGACTGTTTATATATAACTGTGAATATCCCAAGCTTCCATTAAGTAATATACAATCTAGTATGATACAATAATGGCCCCTAGGGCATATACACTAACACAAACTCCACCCACCCACTCAGGGTACTTAGCACTACACTACTACATTGTTTGGGTTTTACAAAGGGTCTCGGGGTAACAACAGGTTACAGTAGCTCTAAAACGACACTAAAATACAATATCTCACCAAAACTAATCTAAAGAGAAGAAATTATACCTCAATAAGGCCACTCAAGAAAATCCTAGCTCCCCAACGTCGTCAAAATTCCACTTTGCTTGGTTTAACTTGTAGAGGAAGAGACGTGGATTAATTTTTGTGAAGAGAGTGTAGGGTTTTGGGGATTGTTTGGAGATAGATCTAGGGAATTAAGTGGAGGGTTGTGGCTTGAGGAAGATGAAGGAGAGAAGATAAAAATGGTGGGGGAAAATAAATGGCAGCAGCCCCCCCTTTCTCTCACATAATCACACACTCTCTCTCTCCAAAAGCCTACCTAACCTAATCATTATGTCCCCCTTTTGACTTTCCCCCTTTTCCTTTTCTTTTTCTCACCAAAACACATACACCCATATAAAACCACAAATGAAATAACATGTAACCAAATGAAACATGTCATGGTGCACTAACCATGAAAACTGTAGAAACGCGGATTTGGCTTAATCGCGATTAGCAGTGCACTAATCGGGTTTTTATCAAAACTGCGTATAATAAATTTTAAAATTTCCAAATTCAATACATATATTTTTAAATGAATAAATCAATTTAATTTCATTTTATTTCACAGTTATTGGTATATATTTATACCCTTTTTCGAAAACCCCAATTTCGCAAATCGGGCAGTTTTCGGGAAAATATTATTTTAATATTAAATTCCAAAAATAATATTTTATATTTTCTGAAATGTTACAGATTTCAACTTCAAATTGGATTTTTATGCGATTTTGGTTATGATTTCGATTGTAGGTACAATCGCGTGGACTTCTGAAATAATGTAAAAGAGCAAGGCGTCCGTCGACTTCGACTAGAGCGAGGCGTTTGTCGGTGAGTAGATGTATATCTACGAGGGAAGTCGGGTGGATGGCGTATAGCACCTCCGCAACCGTAGAACTAGGATACGATCTCTCTCTCTCTATATATATATATTAGAATAGTACTTAGCCTATAGGTTTTGCTAGAAAACCATATTCGTATATTCCTATACTTAGTAGAAGTTATACCTCTAGTATCTATTTCTTGCCATTAAGGCTACACACACACATATAAGGATGATTACGATATGATGATATGAGTCGATATAATACGATATGATGATATGAGGTGATATAATATGGATGATATGAGATGAGATGATTTACGCGACTATCGATCCGTACCATTTGATTTGATGATATCGTATGAGAGATATTCCGTACGTGATATGATGAGGATGGATCGTCGACTTTTATTTCGACTCGATGTGTCATATTTAAAATCATAAAGTAGATATTATGAGATGTTTAGAGCCATACCTACTTTCAAAATCAACGTTTCGTACTATTTTAAATTATAACTGTATGGCTCATACATAATTAGATATTTTTATAATTGTTCATGTTACGATTTCATTATTCCGTTTACGCTCGTATTTCGATTTCTTATTTCTACATACGCTCGCGCTTCGATCATTTACGATACATAATATGTTTATACCTTTAGCTTACATGACTTCGTTGTTAGGACACACGCACCATTACCAATGACTTATATGTTACATGTACATATACTCGTATGCTCTCACACACATCATCGGTAATTGCCCTGTCACGTACACAGATATAACTCTCTATGTCACCGTATCACATTATAACCTTTTAGCATTTTAGATTCTGTTAGTACCTCTTTTTCATTGCTATACGATACACTTATATAAACACACTTGCTATGCATTGCAGTATTGTTCTGTGCTTGTACATATTATTTCATTATTGCCATATTCTTATGAGATTATACTTTCATGAGATTTCTGGATTTGAGAAACCGCAAATATGATTTAAAAACTTATGAATTTTTTAAAACGTGGTTTTCTCTTGATATGATATTTCGGCATCCACCATAAGATTTCTCAGTTCCGAGCTATGATTAGTACCCGACTCGAGGAGTAAGGAGTCACCATCTATGGGTATATGGTGGACCCGGTATGATACCCAGGGACAAGAAGATCATATAGAAAAGCGTTGAGCCTGGCTGGGAACACTACTTACCGGTGACAGTATTGGACTCAGCGGATATCCGGAGGATACCAACCGGAGTGATATGAGACAGATGGATATGATGACCGATCTGATGAGACGATACCTGAGATATGAGGGCTGATCCAATGAGACGACGCCTAAGATATGAAGATTTACGTGTCGATACTGGAAACGGGATTTATGATGATTTCGAGTGTCGATACTGGACACTCAGAGTTTTATAATCATTTCGTGTGTCGTTGATGGACACTCATCAGATGATACATATATATACATGCTATGGATAACATGTTACCACATATTGATACACGCACGGTATTATATTTATATACATATATATACATGTTCACTTCGTTAACACACGATATGATATTATTATTACAGTATGACTTAGGTAGATCGTTATGAATTCGATTTCTACCTGATGATGTCTTCTACTCACGAGTTAGCAACTCATCCCCATTGTGCCATAGTTTTTGTAAGTTTTTGTAAGTCGATGTCGCGCACCCTGCGGGTTCGTTGTGTTGGGTTTCTCCAGTTCCCCGGCCATCAATTCGTGACCAAATGCGGAACATAATTTTTCAAAAACAGGCGCTAACGGAACCCGATGCCCGGATCTACCATTAACCCTATACTAGCAAACAAGAAAGAGTTAGGAATGGTTATACCGAATTGATCTGTGTCCTTTGGTCTTCAACCACCTTCCCAAGCTCCTAGAGGCCTCCATGATCAAGCTTGATCTCCGGTCTCCCTTCATCGAATATGATCCACCCGATGTTTTGTGAAACGAGCTCCTACCTCAATAGCCGAGATAACTAGGGTATCTAGATCGCTAAACTAGATAGCCTAGGTGAAGTAGAGTGTGATGAAAGATTAATTTTCCTCAAGACATCCAAGGTTTCTCAACACATGATACTTGAAGGGTGGAGGTAGAAGAAGATGTTTGATGATGAGAGTTAGATGCCACTCAAGAAAGAAATAGCTGTTAGTTATATGTATGCCCTAGAGGCCATTACTATACATAGGATGTATATTGTAGTGGATGCTAGGACATATATAGGGATGACTTTTTTGCTCGATATGATAGTATGCTATCTGGTTACTCTTTACCTTAACGTGTACACTGATTGTCTCTCTGTTACATGTTGGTAAAGCCCTTAGGATGTGTACTTGACTACCTGGACTATGATGCGGATCATACTAGTGGGGACATGGTAGTCCATAAGTACATCCTTCAAAGTCCCTAGTCGTGGGTGTATCGAGATGGGGCATCGATATACCAGAGTAGACTAGCGTGTAGCTTCTCGACCCATATAGATGGGCGATGGATGATCCCATATCCATTGTTGTTTGACATCAGAGATGATATACGGGTGCTCAGTAGAGACTGGGTACACTGGACGGACTCGCCGAGAACTCCCAGATGGTATTATACCATACGTCAGATGGCAGTTCTCTGGTGACACTGGTACAGGTTAGTCTGTAGACCCGAGATCGTCATAGAGTCTTGTGTGATTCCCACTGTGCTTTGATTTCCATCATACCACGTCCAAGAGGGCGTGCAAAAAGGTGGCTTTTGCGTACAGTCCCGAATCACATGGAGGCAATGAGCGATAGGAGGGGTTTCGTCTCTCCCGGTATAGGGAGTTGATGTTGCGCTGTGTTCGATCGGCTATAACAGGAAGTCCTTGGACAAGGCAGCTTTTGGGATTTACTGGTAAGTGTTACCAGTAGTTTCTCGACCCATTATGAGCCTCATATCGACACGACTTATCGAGTTATTGGGGTCTGACGTTTACCACCCCTAGACGAGATATGCGACATATCAGACGAACAGACCGGACTGTACGGTAGTGTTACTCGTTGGATTCACAGGAGTGTGAGCGGGCTTGCTCGTTGATCTTCTGATCGCTCAATACCCGGGTGGCCGTTACGTTTAGCAGACCGCTTGCGGCTTGTGGGTGTTTGATATGATCATCACCTGCTGCCGGAGTTTTGACGAGTCTTTAGAGTCCTACACAGGGGTTTCCTGGCTCAAGCGAAACGAAATAGGAGCGCATATGAGATATGTGCGGGACCGAGAATAATACCAGTATGTGATACTGTATTCTATTCTCGCGATTTGTGACATTGATCGGTTGTATGCGATATAGCCGGGTTATCGGATCAAGTGTTGATTCGATAAGTTGTTATTATTGATATTAGTCGGTTATATGTGATATGACCGGATCGTTAAATCAAGTGTTGATTTAATGATTTGATGTATAATTATATATTTGATATATTACTTTACATTAACTAGTATTGGTTCACTTAAGATTTGTTTTCTCACTTGAAAGTTTACATTGTTTATATGTGATATATGCAAGTGTACATGTTTGTATCATGCTTGATGATACAAACAAGTTGTGTGTATGAGACTTGAACCATAACAAGGTTGAATTAGGGTTTACTAATTTCCTAAACAAATAACAAAAGAGAGTGACTTTGGTCAAAGTTATCAAGCTTCATGAAGCTTGATGAACATTGACAAAGTCAACTCTTTTGTCATTTGTTCAAGATATTAGCTAACCCAACCCTTAACCTTATGCTATGGTTAATTCTCTACATGAGTTAAGCATGAGGGCTTAACTCAACCATGGTGCCATGATTAAAAGGATAAGTGTTCATATTATTCTTTTAATGGATATGATATTTTTCTTCTTCTTCATCTTCATCAAGCTTGAAAAAGCTTGCTAGCTCCAATGGCATCATGAGAAAAAGAGTGAGAAATCCAATTCTACAGTGAACCCACTTCCTATTTCTTTATCCTCTACCACTTGCCAAGTAGTATAGGGTGTTCTCTTCACAAAGTTTTCGACCAAGTGAAGGAATAGCTTGAGTTTGAGTCTCCCCGACGTAGATCATCTTCGGCCTCGAACTCAATGACCTAGCCCGATCATTTCTCCGACGAAACCATTTTTAGAGTCCGGGATCCGATGATCGCAGCGGAGGGACGTCAACACGGAGCTAAAGAAGTGGTGGACCGGATCTACAAAGGTTGTAATCCCTTTCACTTAGTAGCAAAGTCGTTTGCTTGCTTGCTTTTCGCCTTTAATTCTAGTTAACGATCTAGCGGGTTTATCGGCACCGGAAAATTTTTGTTTGGCATGGTTGATGCCTTGTGGAACCGACTTAGTGTGCCTAGCAACCCTACAATAGCTATGCGTTTTCTTTTATTGTGAGATTTCTTTTGTTGTGGTTGTTTGCAATAATTGAAGCCATCCAATAAATATCCCATGTCACCAAAATATCTAGAGTCAACCAAAAATATCTCAAGTCAACAAAATCTCACAACAAACAAAAACTTAAGCATGCTTAGTATATAACCATGGGTCATTACTAAGACATGCTATAGTTATGCAATAAACACCTCATCCTCACCACCTCATTAACCATTTAATCCTAAATGGTTAAAACTAAATGAGGTGGCATCTTCTAGAAGCACCTTGTAATAAATTATAAGAATACACCTCATCCGTATATATATACCCGCATCCGCATTCCGAAAAATACGAATACAATGAGACGAAAATAATCCAACAATATAATACTAGAATCCGGCTTAAACCAAAGCCATTAGTATTAACCGTCCGAATCATGAATGATCGAACCCTGCCGTAAAACCATACGGCCTCTACATCGTTTCGCCGGAAGCTGGGAAAACCTCTGTGTGGGACTCTAAAGACTCGTCAATACGCTGGCACTGGGTTTAACCACAAGCACGTCAACGGCACTAGCTGTACGTAACGGCTACGTAGGTATTGAGCGAAAGAGAGGCCGACGAGCAAACTCATCCTGAAACCCCTACTGAGCCTGACAGTGATAATATCCATACAGTCCGGTCTGTTCGTCTAAAAGTATCGCATATCATATCTAGGGGGGTGGATAAAGTCAGACCCCTAATAACACGGCATTTCATGTCGGTATGAAGCCCATCACTACTTGAGAAACTACTGATCCAAATCAGTAATTCTCGACTACCTTGGCCAAGGATTTCTGGTGATGGCCAACCATGCACCGCGCGACATCAACCCCCAATACCGGGAGAGACGAATGCCCGACAATCCGCTCACTTCCTCCATGTGGCTCGGGACTGTACCCAACTAAAACCTGTTTGCATGACTCCTTTGATCCGTGGTAGGGTAGTAATCAAAGCACAGTGGGAACTCACACGAGACAAATGACGATCTTGTAGGGTTACGTAGCGCGGCAGCAAGGTTTCAGGAGGCATCGTCCATTCCAATTTCAAATTTTTGTCGTTCTAAAGATCCCTAACCCTAGAATCTTAACTAGAGATTTAGACGAAGAACAATGTAAACACTTTACATCTAAGTGAATGAGGAATACAACCTTTGTAAACCGGTCCTTCAGTTCAAAACCTCCGTGTAGTAGTCCCTTCGCTCTAAGTAGTGAACTCCCGAACTATAGTGAGGGTTCACATGATGAAATGAACAAGCTTGCTCGATTTCTTCGAGGCCGAAGATGATCTACGTCGAGGAGACTCAAGCTCATGCAACCTCTTCACTAATTGTAGATTAGTGAAGCAAACACCCTAAAATAAATGGATAATATAGTAGTGAATGATGAAGTAGGAAATGGGCTCACTCTAGATTTGTTTTTCTCACAATATTTTCTCACATTGAGAAAAGCTAGCAAGCTTTCTCAATGAAAAAGAAGACGATGAATCAAGATGAGAGAATGAACTCATGAGGTGAGAATAGCAACCATGGGCGAGTTAATTTTATACACTAACTCATGTAGAGAATAAACCATGGCTAATAATAAAGGTTACGTTAATAAATATCTACAAGTAAAGAAAAAACTAGTGGACCAAGTCAAAAGATGCTTCAAGCTTCTCCAAGCTTCCAAGCATGACAATTTCCAACTAATATTGAATTACTTTAAATAAATAAAACCTCACATTATTATAAGCATGGTGTGATTCTCATACACCCATGTAGCATGTGACATCTAGCATGACACAAAATAATATACATTAATATATATCACATATATACTATACGCACACAATTGAGAAAAAGAAATGTTTAAGTGAGCTAATATTAGTTAATGTAAATTAATATATCACATATATAATTATATATTAAATTATCAAATCAACACTTGGTTTAATAATCCGACTATATCACATACAACCGGCTAATATCATATGTATTAACTTATCGAATCAACACTTGATCAGATAACCCGGCTATATCACATATAACCAACCGATATCACATATCGCGAGAATAGAATGCGGTATCACATACGTGCATTAATCTCGGTCCCGCACATATCACATATGTGCTCCTACTTCGTTTCGCATGAACCAGGAAACCTCTGTGTATGACTCTAAAGACTCGTCAATACGCCAGCAGTAGGTGATGATCATATCAAACACCCACAATCCGCAAGCAGTCTGCTAAACGTAACGGCCACCTGGGTATTGAGCGATCAGAAGAACAACAAGCAAGCCTGCTCATACTCCTGCGAATCTAATCAGTAATACTACCATACAGTCCGGTCTCTTCGTCAGATATGTCGCATATCATAGCCTAGGGGTGGTATAACGTCAGACCCCAATAGCCTGATAAGTCATGCCGATACAAGGTCCATAACGGTTTAAGAAACTACTGATAACACTTACCAGTATATCTCAGCAACCCTGGCCAGGGATTTCCTGTATGGCCAATCGAGCATAGCGCAACATCAACTCCCAATACCGGGAGATACGAATCCCCTCCTATCGCTCATTGCCTCCATGTGACTCGGGACTGTACCCAAAAGCCACCCTTTTGCACGATCTCTTGACCGTGGTAGGGTGGAAATCAAAGAACAGTGGGAATCATACAAGACTCTGTGACGATCTCGGGTCGACAGACTAACCTGTAACAGTGTCACCAGAGAACTGCTATCTGACGAAAGGTATAATACCATCTTGGAGTTCTCGGCGAGTCCGTTCAGTGTACCTAGTCTCTACTGAGCACACGTATACCTTCTCTGATGTCAAACACCAATGGATGTGGGATCATCCATCGCCCATCATATGGGCCGAGAAGCGTATACGCTAGTCTACTCTGGAGTATCGATGCCCTGTCTCGATACTCTCTTGACTAGGAACAATTATAGGGTGTACTTGTGGACTACCCTTGGCCCCACTAGTATGATCTACATCACAGTCCTGGTAGTCAAGTACTCATCCTAAGGGCTTTATCAACATGTGAGAGCAAGGCAGCATCACTTATACAAGTCAACATGTTAAGACAAAGAGCAACCAGATAGCATACTATCATGTCGAGAAAGAAAGTCCTCCCTATATATGTCCAAGCATCCATTATAATATACATCTCATGTACAATAATGGCCTATAGGGCATACATATAACTAACAATCTCCCACTTTCACTAAGTCCATCTGTTGTAGTATCCAATACCCAACAATATAGCAGTGGTTGTATTATCCCATACTCAACCATCCCAAAATCTCTCAAATGGTATTTGGGGAAGCAGTCCTTGGTGAGTGGATCTGCCGTGTTATCCTTCGTGTCAACTCTCCTTACCTCGATCCGTTGGAGATCAACCATCTCCCTGATCAGGTGATATTAGCCTCAGAATATGTCTGGATCGCTGATGGGACCGGTGTTCCTAGGCTAAAGCCACAACTCCATTGTAGTCACAATAACAGTTATTGGATGCTCAATGGTCGGAACCATGTTCATTTTATGAACAAGTAATGCCCAGACAGCCACTTTGGCAGCATCGTTACTAGCGATGTATTCAGCCTTTATCGTCTAGTATGCCATGGTATCTAGCTTGGAACTCTTTCAACATACCGTCCCTCTAATGAGGGTAAAGACAATGCCTATGACTGACTTTCAGTCGAACTTATCACTATGGAAGCTGGAACCAAGAACTTTCTTTTAGTACTTCTCAAGTACTTAAGAATGTCCTCCACGGCTGTCCAGTGATTCTCCCAAGATCCGATTGATTCTTGGTCACTACACCTAGTGAGTCATCTACATCTGGTCTGGTACATGACATTACATACATGATAGAGCCTACTGTCGAAGCATAGGGTATCCCTTGCACGCGAGCTCTCTCCAAATCAGTCTCGGGAGACATCTTTTTGGAGAGAGTGATTCATGAGTAAGTGGGCGAACCACCACGCTTAGAATCCTCCATACTAAACCCTTTTGTATGGTGTTAATATACCTGGATTTGGGACACTCCCAATATCCACTTGGATCTATCACCATAGATCATAATCCACACGATGTAGTAGGTATCATCCAGATCTTCCATGGAGAATCCTCGTGATAAGAGGAGCTTGACCGAGTGTAGCATAGGAAACCATTTCCTATCAAGAGTGTGTCGTCTACATATAATACGTGGAAGACAACCTTACTCTCTACAATCTTCTTGTATATACAAGGTTCATCTACCTTTTGATGAAGTCAAACTCTTTGACTGTCACATCAAAACAGATGTTCCAACTCCGCGATGCCTGCTATAATCCTGATGGACTTAAGCATAGCTTTGAAAGTCTCAACTTTTCCATTTACACCAAGAATCTTCTCAAGATCCGATTGCTCCCGATGGGTTTTATCCCTTTAGGTGCAACATTCAAAGTCATACTTTGTTGGTGTATATGGATTCCATCTTTGATCGCATAGCATCCAGCCTTTTCACAGAGTCGCCACCCGTGATGGCCTGCCTGAACCTAGTTGGGCCATCATCTACCATGATTCATTCCTCGCTCCCACTGTCACCAAGAAGACCGTAGTATCTCTCAAGTGGATGATGAACCCTACCAGATTCACGGAGAGGCCGAGGTTCGTTGGAGACTATTGAATCCTTTAGTTCCACTAAATCGTCAGCTGTTAGTTTGTCAAGCTGGAACAACTTCCAGTTCTACCTCATGACCACAAATTTCTTCACAAGAAATTCCTTTTCTAAAAAGTGGCATGCTGAAAAACAAAACACCTTTTGCCCCTCAGTGTGGTAGAAGATATTCCCTCACGAATGTTCGGGATATCCAAGGAACTTATACAGAACTGACATTGCCTCGAGCTTGTGCGGATTTTGCTTTTCAATATAGGCCGGACAACCCCATATCTTAACTCGTTTAAGACATGGTCTCTTCCCATTCCATATCTCATATGGAGTGGTAGGCACTGATTTGGATGGAACCCCATTCAATAGGTATGCAGCTTCTCAAGTGCATAACACCAAAAAGAAATAAGCATCTTAGCAGTACTCATCATAGAGCGCGCCATATCTCATAGGGTGCGATACCTCCACCCCGATACACAGTTGTGCTGTGGTGTATACGAAGGAGTAAGCTGAGAGAGAATCTCATTCTCCTTTTAGAAACTCCAGGAACTCCATACGCAAGTATTCTCCTCCTCGATCACATCGAAGGACCTAATACTTCTACCCGTCTGGTTCTTAACTTCAAACTTATATTTCTTGAATTTCTCAAAAGTTTCAGACTTGCGTTTCAACAGGAACATATGTCCGAATCTTGAGAGATCGTCGATGAATGTAATGAAATACAAAGAACCAACCCTGGCATTTGTAGACATAGGACCGTATACATCATCATGTATCTGTCCCAAGAGTTCACTAACTCTTTCTCTGTTTCTAGTAAATGGAGTGTTGATCATTTTACCTTTGAGACAGTACTGGCAAGTATCATAAGATGAAAATTCGAACAGATTCAAATTATCATCCTTATGTAACTTAGCTAGTTGTGTCGCATTGATATGACCTAGTCTGTAATGCCATAAGAGGGATTCGTTCATTTCTGAACTACTCATCTTGTTTGTGTTCTATATACTTTGAACTTTGGTTTGATTTAGAACGTATATGCTATTATATAACGTGCCTGATCCAATCAACTCTTGATTCAGGAAAATGTTCACAACATCATCCTGTAATACAAAATTATATCCTTCTTTAACTGAATAAAGAATCTGATGTAATGTTGTATATCAGGTTCGGTATGTAATAACATTTAGTCAGAATCAATGTATTTACCATTTGGTAATACATGGTGATATCTGCCAACTGATTTGGCTGCAACATGTTGGGTTACGGCAGTGCCCCGACCGTCAATCCGAGGCCAAACGCGGAACAAACACTTTTCAAAACTCGGCGCTACCATAACCCGATTACCCGGATCGTGCCATTAACCGTTTACTAGCTAACTGTAAATTGTTCAGAGATTATACCGATCGATCCGTGTCCTTCAGTCTTCAATCTCTTCCCAAGCTCCTCGCCGGCTGCCCCGAACAAGTCCGCTCTCCGGTCTCCCTCGTCGAAGATGATCCACCTCGAGGATTCCTAATACGGGCTCCCGCTTCAAACCGAAGCAACTCGAACAACTAGTTTTCTAACCTAGGTACTCAAGATGAAGTAGAGATAGTGTGTGAATACTTTGTCTCAATACACTCTAGAATTCTCAACACATGAGGGATAGATTGGAGGTTGAAGATGATGCCCAAGGTGAAAATGTGAAGGTCAAGACTTGGCATGCAAAAAGAAAATGCAACACTTGAGAGAGAGAGAAAAGAAGTGGCTGCCTCTTGCTTGGTCTTGTGTGATATTTTTGTGTTTTTTTTGCAACTAAAGAAAAATACACACACAAAATATGTCACAATCCCAATAATGTTAAACATGGTTCAATAGTGTCTTCATGATTCATCACTTGAGCCATGCCGTCATTAAAAGCCCCATGCTCACATTTTCCACCAACAAACATTTAAACTAAAATGTTTAATCCAAGAAAAGAATATGGCATCAATTAAAGTTATCTTGTAACGAATTACAAAAATACCCCTCATCCGTATATACACACCCGCATCCATATTCCGACTGAATACGAATACTACGAGACGAAAGTAATCCAACAATTTAATACTAGGATCTGTCTTAAACCAAAGCCCACTAGTATGATCCGTCCGATCATGATCCGTGCACGAGTGCACGTATATGATCGAACCCTGCCATAAAACCATACGACCTTTACAACGTTTTTCCCGAACTAAGGAATCCCTCTGTGTAGGACTCTAAAGACTCGTCAATACGCTGGCAGTGGGTTTAACCACAAGCACATCAGTGGCACTAGCTGTACGTAACGGCTACCCAGGTATTGAGCGAAATGGAAGCCGACGAGCGAACTCATCCTGAAACCCTACTAAGCCTATCTGTGACAATCTCCGTACAGTCCAGACTGTTCGTCTATGAGTATCGCATATCGGGCCTAGGGGAATGGTAAACGTCAGACCCCCAATAGCGGTATAAGTCGTATCGGAGTGTAGCCCAGAATATCTTGAGAAACTACTGGAATACCTACCAATAAATCTCACTTGCCTTGGCCAAGGAATTTGTGTAATGGCTCTCCTAAACACAGTGCGATATCAACCCCCAATACTGGGAGAGACAAATCTTATCTAACCGCCACTGCCTCCAAGTGCTTCGGGACTGCACCCAACTACTACCTGCTTGCACGACTCCTTTGAGCCATGGTAGGGTAGCAATCAAAGAACAGTGGGAACACACTTGAGGTGAAGTAGCAGTGTCAAGTCAACGAACTATGCTGTACTCATATCACCTAAGAATTGCTACCTGACGATAGGTATAGTACTATCCAGCAGTACCCCTGCGAGTCCGTCCGGTGTACTCATAACCCAATGAGCACCAGTATACTATCTTAGGTGAACCAGCTGACACCAATGGCTTGTGAGACCGGCCATCGCCCCTCGTCGGGATTTCGATCCGTATACACTAGTCTACTCTCGGAGTATCGATGCCCAGTCGCGAAACTCCCACGACTTGGGA
Organism: Agapanthus africanus; assembly: GCA_030015575.1. Classification (NCBI taxonomy): domain Eukaryota; kingdom Viridiplantae; phylum Streptophyta; class Magnoliopsida; order Asparagales; family Amaryllidaceae; genus Agapanthus; species Agapanthus africanus. Next base: position 582,443,966 of record CM057339.1, on the reverse strand, counting down.
CACTTTAAGGATGTGCTTATAGACCACCCAACTCTCACGTATATGATCGCCATCATATTGCTGGTAGTAAAGCAAGAATCCTATGGGCTCTATCAACATGTAATAGTGATCTGTAATGTCACCTAAAGCATGTACATGATGATAAAGACAAACCAGATAGCATACTATCATCTCGAGTAAGACCGTTCTACCGGTATAAGTCCTTCCCCAATCATTGCAATCATGTGCCTGTGATCCAATAATTGACTTGAGGGCACTATAGCCAACAATCTCCCACTTACACTCAAGGCTAATTATTGCGATGTCGCATACTCACAGCCCGTGTGATACCGAACACCCAACTCCTCTACTAATCAGTTTCACAAAGCTCGTTTGTGAAACTATTGCGTTCGAGAAATAACCTCAGTGAGTGGATCCGCTTTGATGTTTCTCTCTATGTCTCTCTTTATCTCAAGTTCGCGGAGAAAACCATCTCCCGAAATGAGCAATACCTTTTTTAGAATATGTCTGGATATCTGATGGGATCTAGTTCAAAAATGAACTCAAAATCTAGCAAACTTCTTAGACTGTATCGTCAACTGAATTTAATGTGTATCCTGCGCCATGCCTCCCTCAGTATCCGCTTGGACCACCTGTCCAAACTACTGCCCCTTGTCAGAGGGAAAACTATAACTCTGACAGTCACTCTGTCATCCAGGTCATCTTGGAAGCCTGGAATGATAACCGTCTCCCGAAGGAGGCTGCCGTCATCAAATCCCTAGAACATCCACTTATGTTCTAAAACTGCTTCTGAACGTTTATCCCGGATTGGATTAATATAAACTTATTGCATCTAGTGTAAAAACAACATTTGATGTGGTACTTGACATCTCATGATTGACTCAATTACCTAAGCAAGTGATATGTCAATCATGCACATCCCTTTCCCCTTTAGTCTGTAAGACAACTTTAGAGAGGATGACTCCATCACCTGTAGGTACACCACCATGCCAGGAGTCGTCCATTCTAAAACAACTTTTGAATACTGTTTAAGTACCCAGATAGGGAAACTACCAAAATCTAGATCTAAAACCATAGATCTAGTAACCAGAATGCCTTATATAATATCCATATCCTATGTGGAGAAACTACTGTATGACAACCACAGTATAACCGATCGTGGTATAGGAATTTCACTTCCTATATCATGCATGTCATCTAAATACCAGGACATACCACCCTACTACCTTCTTAACAGATCCATCTCCTATTCTGATGAAGTCAAAACCTATGACTGTCACATCAAAAATAAATGATTTATCTCCGCTATATCTGCTTTAGTTTATAAATAGACATAAGCTACTTGTCCACTATGCTTCCGCTGCTCCCACTGACTACAACAACCCTCTGGCAGAGTTATATACACGTGCACTTCTAATGCTAGTTTAGAACGACGCTATACTCATCCTCCTGCCGGGTTTTATAGTCTGGAACAACAGTAGTGTCAAGTCAGGGTAAACAAGAACCTCCCTGCCACCGTCTTTGAGGATACCGAAGTACCTCTCGGGCGCCTGAGATTATGCACCATATCTGCGAAGTGGCTAATTAAATATCAAACCCGATTGAATCTTTAGGTTCTATCAAATTTTCAGTAATCGTTTGTGGTTCTAGAATCACTTCCAGTTCTACCATACTCCCACTACTGTTTTCTGAAAAAGTCCATTTTACTAAAACTGTGGTGAGTCAAGAGCAATATCACTATTGATCTTCCAGATGGTAGAAAATTAACCCTCGTCAAAGCCAGGGTTAACCCACAAACTGCCATTATTGAAACGTGCCTTGAGTTATCCAGAGTCTGGTTTTAAGCATAAGCCGGACAACTCCATATACCTTAACATCGTTAAGATATGAGCCATTCTATATACAATATAGAAACAGATGCACTGATTTAATTGGAACCATAGTCAAATCATGCAGCTCTCTCCAGTGCATGTCAACTAAATGGGGAGAGGCTGATCAACATTACTCAAGTTAGGAGTGCATCCAAACATGAGTAACCTGAAAGAGAAACAAGTTTCCCAAAACCAATACTATCAACTGAATACCAAACACAAGTATCTCCTTCTTCGATCACCTTGAAGAATCCTGATACTTGCAAAACATGGTTCTCTACTTTATTCTTGTACCTATAACTTCTCAAACTTGGACCTTGTATTTTTATGAAACACTTGTCTAAAACTTGAGAAGTCACAAGTAAACAGAATATAGTACGATGACCAACCCCTTTGTCCTAATGGACACTGGACAACATACAATACTTTGTATAAGTCCCCTGAGTTTAATAACTCAAACCATGTGCGTCGTAGGCTAGAAACTGTACTATGGTTATGAAGAATTACACCGTTGTTTAATGCTCCTTACCTAACCATCAACTGATATAGGTAAATGTCATGGACATAATTTCAAAAAGTTATATCTCACTTTACAAAATAGACGTACAAATATATCAATTTGAAATTGGTGCATAACAACGGATATTCAAAACCAAATATTTGCCGTCCGGCAAAAACCCAGGCGATTTCCTCAAATATTACCAATTACAACGAATTCCGATATAATGAGGATGATCACCTAATTCCCAATAACTTACTCCCACTCATCATCTGTAAAACCATACAGATGTGAGAATCAAACCTGGTAAATACATACCCTGGAGCAAGGATCTAATTGGGAAATCAGTTTTCTATTAACAACGCACAGTGAAACTGAAACATGAAAATGTTTCGAAAGGGGTATCGGGGTATTCCTAGTAATGCCTCTTCCACTATCCAGATTCAAGACTGTAACCGTATATTTCTTTGCCATCTCTCCAAATCCCTTTATTTGTCTTTACTCATTAGCTTCTGTACACCACACTTAGGTTAAATGGTTTTCTTCCTTCCCTACCGTTCGACACAAGCATATGGTTTGGAAGAAGTCTATCCAATAAGCATAATAGGTGTACTCTCCTAATCCTAGGAGTATTCGCAACCTGAGAGAAGGTAAAGATAAAAGACAACTGAATAAACCTTATTCAATTTCTCCTGAACAAGAATCCATCCTCGTACTGGAACAAGTTCCTTCGAATTCGTATATAACCATACGATGGATTTTCCAATGACTGTGGATCTTCGTAGTGATACGGGGTGTTCTGGAGAAATCCAAAGTTGAAGTAGGAGTGGCGAAGAAATATGTGGTTTGGTCGTGAACGATAGTAGTCAAAATTTACTTTGCCCTCTTTCTAATCCCTTTATTTGTCTTTGCTTATTACCTCCTGTACACCACACTTAGGCTAATTAGTTTTCTTCTTTTCCTACCTTCCGGCACCTGCCCATGGTTTGGAAGAAGACTATCCAATAAGCGCAATATGTGTACTTTCTCCTAATCGTAGGAGCCCTCACATCCTGAGAATAGGTAAAAGGAAAAGACAACTGAATAGTCATATTCATTTTTTCTAGAACCGGAAACTATTCTCGAATCTGAAACAAGTTTCTTTGAGTTCATATATAACTATACGATGGTCATATCCAATGAAAATGGGCTCTGCGTAGTGATACGGAATGTTCCGAAGAAAAGCAAAGGGTAAAAGTAGGAGTGGCAATGATGTATGAAACTCTGACAATCCAAAAGCCAGTGTTTTAAGAAAATTCGGTTAACTTGGTTACTGAGAAATAGTCTAGGGTCGGGTTATGGTCGTTGCCAAAGAGAGAGAGAGAAAGAAACACTCAGCGTGCACTCTAACCTAGATCAGAAGGGTTAATCACTTTATCTAATCAGGATGTCTCCCACTCTAACCTCAAATTCTCCTCTAAACCTGAAAGAAGAATTAGTCGGGATCATCCGAGGAGTAAACCAACTCATCAGTGGGTATCGGGATCCAACTATCATCGCATGACAACTTGATGGAATCCACTCAAGTCACCACACTCCAGAAGGTATGCGCATGCCTGGCAAGTTTCAGTTTCTTTAGAAACTCCCGATGTGTGGTTTTACCCCTAGGACCCATGTGACCTTGACCGAGCCAACATATCAAAGGATCCTAGTCAAGTTCAACCCGCCATTATCTTGATTGCATTAGACCCACCCACACGAGTCCTTGACTGAGCCAAAATGACCGTACGACTGTCCAAACCAATCACATATCGATGAGACAAAAAAGCATTACAGAGCTACCGCACACTACGCCTCGGCTGAGCACGGCATATGTAGCACGAATACTAAGCAATACTGATCTGAAATGATGGAGGGCTACGGCTGGTTTTTGGCGAAAAACCTTTAACGTAATGAATTTGATATCGTTGAAGGAACCAGATAGCTTTTTACAAATATATAGTGGCAAAAACCTTTGCTAAAGAGGTCACTCCCGGTGAAGGGATCTCGGCTCTTTCCTCGTAGAATGAGGTGCTGGATATTCATAACCGAATACCACTAGGCAAAGCAAAAAGTAATCGACTATAGTGCAGTTATTACCCTGACGCAAACCTTTGCCCCAGGGGTCACTCCCGATGAAGGGATCTCGGCTCTTGCCTCGTCGAATGAGGTGCTGGATATTCATAATCGAATACCGCTATGCAAAACAAAAGAAAACGTCCTTGTAATAACAGCTTTTTGAAAATTGTTCCAACAACATCAAATAGGTCTGTTTTCTTTGCATTGATCCGAATCAATGCAGTCCCATCAATTAATCACACCACAAAAGAACGAAAATATGATGTATATGCCATCCGCATTCGCCACTGGGTCCCGTCATCACCCGTTAGGTTACTTAACTAACGACAGAGCGGGGACTGGACTAGCGCGGGTGTAAAACATATACAACATCTACTAGTATATATATAACAATATATAATAATCGCTCTAGGCATGATAAATGCAACATCATAGATATGTAATAAGCATCACAGAACAATACAGATAATCTGGGAGCCCCGGGTTTCCTTTAAGCCGCAACTGAAACCCGACGTTCTCCTGGTCGTGTGGATAGCCTGTGCAATGAAAACCTAGACCCCTACGAGCGCAGCAAGTTACCTACCAAAACCTGAAGCGAGGCAGCCCCCTTCAGCAAAGTGAATGGACCACCCAACACTTCACGGAATCCGGTAACTTGAGCACCCCTCTTTGGGTCAACCTGTACCCCCTACGAGTGCGGCGAATAGCCCGCCAATTCTGGAGTGAGGCCCCCTCCTTCTCAACGCCATGAGATGCGGACCCGTTGCCTTCCAGAACCCGGCTATCCGTGCACTCTATCGTGGGGTAATCCTAGTACAGAAAAGAAAATATGTACAACGGAGACATCGACCTCAACCCGGTCGTGCCCCAAAAGAATAATATACAAACAGGCAGTGACAGCAGTCCACATGTTGGATGCTCGCCCCGCGATATCAAATGTACAAATAAAACTAAATTGTACTAACATTGCACGCAAGCTATCCACCACGATGAATCCGCAACAACACAGCACAATACAGAACATCAACGTGAATGTCACGTTCGCAAAACCGTCTAAAAGAACTATAGCAATTAGACAGGTTGTACCGATCAAATGACATTCACGGTCGCAGATAGAAATGTATGTACTGCAAACTTTAAACAATGTTAGAAAATATCGAGTTCGAAATAACCCCGAATAGCCCCCAAACAAATAGATAAAACCATATCCAAACTGGGCTAAACAAACAATACCACTGAATCAAGATTCCAGAGACAAGACCATAACCCAAAAACCAAACCCTAACTCCTTCAGAAAACCGGCCAGCTCGGTTTTGAGCTCCAAAGGCAGGTGGGTAAGGGCATTGAGGGATTCAGGGTTCTTTCTCTGCTCTTCCCATAACGGGATGGCCAAATTTTGGTGAAAGTGTCTAGTTTTTGGGGTGTAGTCTACAGGTCACTTAAGTAGTCTTCTGCAGTTGTTTAAATAATTTTTGAAGACCATATGAAATTCGACAGAAACTGGAATTTTCAGTGCAGTGTATTGGTGTTGTTTCGGTTTCGATAGTTTAACATTGTCTAAACAAGCTAGCTAAGGGATAATGGGTTGGCTCTGATACCATGTTGGGTTACGGAAGCACCCCGACTGTCAATCTGAGGCCAAACGCGGAACAAAAACTTTTCAAAACTCGGCGCTACCATAACCCGATTACCCGGATCGTGCCATTAACCGTTTACTAGCTAACTGTAAAGTGTTCAGAGATTATACCGATCGATCCGTGTGCTTCGGTCTTCAATCTCTTTCCAAGCTCCTCCCCGGCTGCCCCGAACAAGTCCGCTCTCCGTTCTCCCTCGTCGAAGACGATCCACCTCGAGGATTCCTAATACGGGCTCCCGCTTCAAACCGAAGCAACTCGAACAACTAGTTTGCTAACCTAGGTGCTCAAGATGAAGTAGAGATAGTATGTGAATACTTTGTCTCAATACACTCTAGGATTCTCAACACATGAGAGGGATAGAATGGAGGTTGAAGATGATGCCCAAGGTGAAAATGTGAAGTTCAAGACTTGGCATGCAAAAAGAAAATTCAACACTTGAGAGAGAGAGAGAAAAGAAGTGGTTGCCTCTTGCTTGGTCTTGTGTGATATTTTTGTGTTTTTTTTTGCAACTAAAGAAAAATGCACACACAAAATATCTCACAATCCCAATAATGTTAAGCATGGTTCAATAGTGTCTCCATGAGTCATCACTTGAGCCATGCCTTCATTAAATGCCCCATGCTCATATTTTCCACCAATAAACATTTAAACTAAAATGTTTAAAACAAGAAAAGAATATGGCATCAACTAAAGTTATCTTGTAACGAATTACAAGAATACCCCTTATCCGTATATACATACCAGCATCCGTATTCCGACTGAATACGAATACTACGAGACGAAAGTAATCCAACAATCTAATATTAGGATCCGTCTTAAACAAAAGCCCAATAGTATGATCCTTCCGATCATGATCCGTGCACGAGTGCACGTATATGATCGAACCCTGCCATAAAACCATACGGCCTATACAACGTTTCGCCCGAACTAGGGAAACCCTCTGTGTGTACTCTAAAGACTCGTCAATACGCTGGCAGTGGGTTTAACCACAAGCACGTCAGTGGCACTAGATGTACGTAACGGCTACCCAGGTATTGAGTGAAAGGGAGGCCGACGAGCGAACTCATCCTGAAACCCTACTGAGCCTATCTGTGACAATCTCCACACAGTCCTGTCTGTTCGTCTATGAGTATCGCATATCAGGCCTAGGGGGATGGTAAACGTCAGACCCCCAATAGCGGTATAATTCGTGTCGGAGTGTAGCCCAGAACATCTTGAGAAACCACTGGAATACCTACTAGTAAATCTCACTTGCCTTGGCCAAGGAATTTGTGTAATGGCTCTCCTAAACACAGCGTGATATCAACCCCCAATACCGGAAGAGACGAATCCTATCTAACCGCCACTACCTCTAAGTGCTTCGGGACTGCACCCAACTACTACCTATTTGCACGACTCCTTCGAGCCGTGGTAGGGTAGCAATCAAAGAACAGTGGGAACACACTTGAGGCGAAGTAGCAGTGTCAAGTCAACGGACTATGCTGTACTCATTTCACCTGAGAATTTCTACTTGACGATAGGTATAGTACCATCCAGCAGTACCCCTGCGAGTCCGTCCAGTGTACTCATAACCCAATGAGCACCTGTATACTATCTTAGGTGAACCAACTGACACCAATGGCTTGTGAGACCGGCCATCGCCCTTCGTAGGGGTCTCGATCCGTATACACTAGTCTACTCTCGGAGTATTGATGCCCAGTCTCGAACTCTCATGACTAGGGACACTTTAAGGATGTGCTTATAGACCACCCAACTCTCATGTATATGATCGCCATCATACTGCTGTTAGTCAAGCAAGAATCCTATGGGCTCTATCAACATATAATAGTGATCTGTAATATCACCTGAAGCATGTATAAGATGATAAAGACAAACCAGATAGCATACTATCATCTCGAGTAAGACTGTTCTACCTGTATAGGTCCTCCCTCAATCATTGCAATCACGTGCCTGTGATCCAATAATTGACTTGAGGGCAATATAGCCAGCACAACACTTGCACCATTCTCTACACTTAGAGACATATCACCTATTCCCAGTTCTCTACCTATCTGTAGCCCATGTAACAAATTACATATGCGGGATCCTAATCTGGTATCACATATTTAGGACGTAGAGGATACTAAAAAATAGTTCTCGGTAATGAACACACCCGAAGTAGATGCATCAACATGCACTTTCTTCGATTGGGTGGCATGGGAATTCGGATATTCCCCTATTTCCTGCTCGGACTTATAACAATTATAAGATAGAGCGGAACCAACGTCCCCCAGCTCAGTATAATTAGGAGGTTCGATCAATGCATCCATATTATTATCTTGATTAAGGCGTGACATGGTCGCTACCAGGAGAGAGAGAGAGAAGAAAACACTCTGCGTAAGCTCTTGCAAGATCAGATTGGTTATGATTTTATCTAATCAGGATTAATCTGTAAGTCGATGTTAGACACCCCACATGATGCGGGGAGGCGGAATAGATAAAACAATCATTTTGTTTAAACTAACATCGACTAACTTTACGGATCTTTGCCAAACCCTAACTAACAACAACATAGGAGGGATTAGCTACTATGAAAGAAGATTATACCTAATGAACCATGTCCTTCTTGTTCTCTTTGATCACCTCCTCGTCGGCCTACTCGTTGTAATAGAAGATCCACCCGAGAGCTACTTCTCCAAGCTTAACCTCACACTTGAGGTAACTAGGTAACTAAGAGTGCTAGTCAAAGCAACCTAGAAGATATAGAATAGGATTAGGGATCTTTGAGTCTTGCTAACCCTTGGATCTCAACACATGAGAGGTTAGGGTTAGGGTTGAAGAGAGAGAGCTTGAGGAGAGAGAATGTGAGAATAATTATCTAATGGAAATTAACTCATTTGTGTATATATATGATGCATAAAATATCTTGTACAAAATATCTTTTGCACAAATATCTTCATGCTTCATTTAATACATAATGAATCATCTAATGAGTCATTAAAAGCATTAATGCTTCATTAACTCACTTGATGAATCATCTCCATGAGTCACAAAACCATTTAATGCATATAACACCTAAGCTCTCCACCTCATCAACCTTCTAGAAGCTTCTCGAGTAATTATGAGAACGCCCCTCCTATCCGTGAAAATACGGAAATACTGAGACCGTATAAATCCAATAATCCAATACGAGAATCTGGCTTAAACTAAAGCCCGCTAGTATAAACTGTCCGAACATCGTACGTGCATAAATGCACGTGCGTGTCCGAACCTTGTCGTAAAACCATACGACCTGTATATCGTTTCGCCCGAAGCAGGGAAACTCTTTGTGTGGGACTCTAAAGACTCGACTACTACGCTGGCAGTGGGTTTAACCACAGACCGCAAGCGGCACTAGCTGTACGTAATGGTCCCCAGGTAGATGTCGATAAGAAGGCCGATGAGGAAACCCATCCGAACTCCTACTGAGCCTGATGTGATAATCTCCGTACAGTCCGGTCTGTTCGTCTAGGGCTATCGCATATCGGGCCTAGAGGGCGGCAAGCGTCAGTCCCCTAAAAGCGGTATAAGTCATGTCGGAGTGAAGCCCATTACACCTTGAGAAGCTACTGGAAATCCTACCAGTAAATCTCGCTTGCCCTGGCCAGGGACTTTGCGTAATGGCTCTCCAAACACAGCGCGATATCAACTCCCAATACTGGGAGAGACGAATCCTATCTAACCGCCACTGCCTCCAAGTGCTTCGGGACTGCACCCAACTGCTACCTGTTTGCACGACTCCTTTGAGCCGTGGTAGGGTAGCAATCTAAGAACAGTGGGAACACACTCGAGGCGAAGCAGCAGTGTCAAGTCTGCGGACTATGCTGTATTCATGTCACCTAGGAACTGTTAACTGACGATGGGTATAATACCAACCAACAGTTCCCTGCGAGTCCTGTCCGGTATACCCGTAACCCAACGAGCACCTGTATACTATCTCCAGTACGACATACTGATGGCTGTGGGACAGACCATCACCCCAACTGGGATGAGAAGCGTACACACTAGTCTACTCCGGAGTATCGATGCCCTGTCTCGATAATCCTACGATTAGGGACCTGAAAAAGGATGTGCTTGTAAACTACCCAACCCCCACTAGTGTGACTGCCATCACAACGCTGGTAGTCAAGCAAGATCCTAAGGGCTCTATCTATACATACACATATATTAAGATAGATATAAACCAAGTAGCATACTATCATGTTTAGAAAGACTGTTAATATAACTGTGAATATCCCAAGCTTCCATTAAGTAATATACAAGTTAGCATGATACAATAATGGCCCCTAGGGCATATACACTAACATGATCCCACTTTTTTTATCAAATCTTCCTTCAAACCCTAAAAGACAAGACTAGCCGGGATCAATTACACCCTACAAGTTCGCCAATCTTTCGGCTAGGCCAGTGTCGGTACTTTGAGGGAGGTTCTCCGTGGTTTCGCATGGACCTAACTAAAATAAACCTCGTTTTCCTAGAGGCGTAGCCCCGTTAACACCTTTCTAGACACCTACTAGATCGGCTTATTGGAATGTGTAAAACTCTCCCAGGAGTAACTCTTATACGCAGTGGGTATCGGGATCCAACTATCTCATAGAAGGTATGCAATCTCATTGCAAATTTAAACACTTGAAATTCCCGATAATATTTTGCCCCTAGCGTCCTATGACCTTGACGGAGGTCAACAAACCATAGGCTGCTAGTCAAGTTCTACCCGTGTAACACCCGAGCCCAATGTTACTATTTTCAGTTACTGTTTGAGCATAATGTGGTACTCATTTCATTTAACTTGCTTGTTTGTTGCTTACTGTAAAATTTACTCGGCAAAGTCATTTCTACATATAACAAATTTTGGAATCTAAAATAAAATTGAAAATATTCATCTTGGCCTACTTGACACCCCTAGCCTCGTGGTAGCGTCCGTGCATTGTGTTCTCGTCCCGTTCAGTGAAACGGGCGAGTTTGGATAGCTACGCGCGCGTACATGTGTCCGTTTTGGGGGTATGCTTTTTAATCATAAAACACTTAATTTTAAAATTTGGATCCCGCTTAAAATCCTATTATTTCAATTTCAAATTTTTGGACTCGACCCAGACGCGATTTGGAAATGTTTTATTTGGCGCCAAAATCCCAAATTTTAATATTATTAAAACCATCGCATATATTTTTTTCTAACTAACCTTATATCTTACTGTTCATTACCTATCTTTTAAATCTTTAAATTAACCTATATATATATATCCTATTGTTCCTTAAAATGTTTTGAATCTTTAATTAATATTTATCCCTAACTAACGATTCCCCTTTAGCCAATCGCGTTCCTTTTAATTTCGTGGGCCCCCACCAGCAGCCTTTTCTCTCTCTCTCTCTATCTCTCCACTTTCTCTCTCTCCCTTTCTCTCCCTCTCGCTCTCTCTCTCCACTTTTTTTCTCTCTCTCTCTCATATATTCTCTCGTACTTCTCTTTATCATTCTTTCTCTTCTTGCTTCATGCCTCGTTTCTCATTTTTTTTAACTGTTCTTTTGTTGCCGGAATTCCGTCGTGCCGGTGACGCTTCTCGACGTTCCAGCGAGGTACCCCGACCCGTGTGGTTCCTTTGTTCGTCGTTTGGGTTCATTCCGTGAACCCTGCACCCGTCGCAAGTTTTCCCCGCCGACGGTTAACGTTCCGTTTTCCCGATTCGCGACCCATCGAGGCAAGTTAATCTTGCTACATGCTATATAATTCATTTTATACCTATTTAAATAAATACCATACCTATAGTTTAAATCTAGTGCCTCATGTTTAATTTTATAACGTTTCGATGTTCCGTTTGCATCCGTTTATATCATATTAAATCTAGATCATTAAAACTTATCTTGTGACATACTAGATTACATTATACTGCATCCATATCAATTAAAATATACATCGTCGTAATATTTCTTATTATTATCTTTAATTAGTTTATAATCTACATTTTATGATATTATATATTTAAAATATTAGAGTTTACACATGAAACGTCGTTGAAAAAGCGGATACGACAAATCTGAAATTTACTGTACACCTTACCGTATAAAATTCATTATAAATCATAGAAAAATCATTAGTATACGTTCTTTAGTTCGTTACGAAGCTAACTCAGAATAATATAATTCTATGAAATATTTACTTGCAAAATAAATTGTTTAAATAATGTAAAATGCAAATGAAAATGTCTCCAAACTGCTGTCCAGGGAAATTCCAGCAGCAAACTTTCAACTTCGAATGTTCATAACTTTTTGTAGGGACAACCTGAGATTCTTATACTTATAAAACTGAAAACCTTATTGAATTATCTTTGTTTTGGTATGAGACACGTCCCTTTTGGAGAACGTTTGTTATTTTTAAGCTATTTTACAAATTAGGGTGACGCTGATTTTCTGAACGGAACTTTCTTGTGCATGGTTAATCAATATCACTTTTATAGTTATTAATCGCTTTGAATATGCTATCCATATTAATATTATTATATCAATATTTATATCACATATTGCTTAGTTGTACATCCCACATTACCATTTTATAGTTTTATAACTTTTCGGATACCCGTTTGCATCCATCGCATTTAAGATACATATAATTGCATCCATAGATCACATTACTACATAATAATGTGATATTAACACTCCATGTTTAATAAATTGCATCCTAATTAATATTGGAACTATAAATGTAACCCTAATCGATAATTGTGCATCCATATCCTTGAAATTATATCTATTTGCATATCATATTACATGTTCCAGTTTATTGTTCTGATAGTACTCATGCTTGTTTATTTATACACATGCTTATGTTAGTTTGATTATGAGCACCCAGATGACATCTTGTGCTTTCTGACATGACCTGTTACACTTCCTACTTGACATGACATGGTACCGTACACTCTTGACATGACATGACACCTTTATACATTACCTGGCTTGACCTGATGTACCATGGCTTTACGTGTTACCTGATCTTGTGTCTAATGCCAACAAACATAACATGTAGTCCTCATGGACCGTTCCTGTTGTCTGTCCAGAAAAACCTGCTTTTACCTGATCCTGTGTTGGCATTAGTTCTTGACTACTGAATACCTGACTTGAGATACATAACTTGGGGGTATGAGGAAATCAAAGGTGAAACCAGACTTGTAACTCAACAGTTCGATACCTGTTCTGATCAGTCTTACGGGCTAGGCCAGCCCCGGAGTGATGATGCTGACATCACTCGCCCATCCTGCTACCTGTTACTGCCTAGCGGCACGTCTCGGATTCAGCCCCGAGGGTCTTGACCGTGGTCCCGGGCATGCACGGGATACTATTGAGTTACATCGATGATTCATCAATTGATTTCAAAGACTTTAGAATAGAAAACCTGATAGAACAGTTTAGTTTACCCACTGCACGCTACCCTGTACTGGTATGATTCATATTATTGTTATTCTTGCTGTATTCATGTTTATATTACATTGCCTGCTACACTGTTCATATTATATTACTTGATGACATGACGCGCTGACGTCTTGGTTTTGCATGGCCCAGATTCCGTACCGCTGTTGCAGTCCGAGCAGGAGTACTTCAGCCTGCAGGCTGAGCTGTGAGTTCAGTAGTAGTTAGTTTTATTTCCTGCATTTTTTTCCTGATGTGAGCCCGCATTATGGGACACACTTTTCAGTTATTTGTATTGGATCATTTGCTTCCGCATTTATTTATTATTGACTCCTGTTATTCTGGATTATGGACATGTTTTAGATAGTTTTATCTTGTTCTTGATATCTCTACAACCGTAATGTGACTGTGGATGGATACTTCCTACCCACAGGTAGCATGGTTGGCTATGTCACGTGCCCAATCTAGCGTACTCTAGGAAGCGCGGCGTGACATGGTTCTTTTGGTATCAGAGCCATAGGATAGTCGGGTTGATTCTTTTGTAGTTGGGTATTATACCCAATACACGAATCAGAATACCCGTGTTTCGGAAACATGTCCTGCCACCTTGACCATTTTACCATTCTTGAATCACATTCTTCCTGATTATATCTTTTACGATGTGCAAACTTCCTTTGCATATCGATTCGAAAACTTGATTCCTTGTTATCTCTAGGACTTAGGCGACTTGGATGGAGTTATGTAATTGTGGCTATAATACCGCGGCATAGTTACAATGCGGTACTCTATTTAAGTATCTTGGAGTTCTAGCCTTGATCTATATTCAAAATCTATCATCATGCTAATGTTGGGTATTTTGAGTTCAGGATTATGGCCGGTAAGAAATTGAAGACATACCAGAGGCGTGTGGACGAAGCCGCCATGCTTGAAGTGATAAGAGGAATGCTGGAGAATCAAAGAAACAGACCGAGCTGATCCAGCAGCAAGCGGACTCGTTTCGGGAAGGTTTGCAGATCGTTCAGCAGTCTGTGAACAATGTTAGAGCTAGACCAGTTGACCGAGTAGGGACCGTAGCAGATTTCAGGCGGTTGGGTCCGTCTACATTTACTGGTTTAAAGGAGTCGTTGCTAGTAGAGCAGTGGCTAATTGACACAGAGAACTTGCTTTTAGCGGCACAGATTCCAGATGACAAAAAAGTTGTTGTGGTACGCATTCAGCTAGTGGACTACGTCCGAGAATGGTGGCTTGTTGAGGAGACCCGCTTGCCCAAGCCGATCAAGTGGGCGGATTTTTCTAAGAGTTTCCTGGAGAAGTTCTTCCCGCGGACTGCACGGGAGGAAATGGAAGAGAAGTTCATCAGACTAAAGCAGAAGGGAGCACCCGTAGATGTGCATGTAGCAGAATAGATGAGACTCAGTAGTTTCGCTGGACCTTTAGTTGCCAACGATGCAGACAGGGCACGGAGGTTCATGCGCAGACTGGACATGGATATCCAGAGGCAGATTGTCTCCCTGGGTTTGACCACTTTCTCACAAATACTTGCAGCAGCCAAGAGCGGCAGAGTTTATCTGGGATGAAAGGGAGTTTGCAGCAGACATCAGTTGCGTTAAGGAAGCAGTTCGGTCGGGCCGGTCGAGTTTAGGGCTAGGCCGACAAACAATATTCTTGCATCAATGGAAGTGATGAAAGTAAAGAGCCGGCTGTTGTTCGTGATTCTATGGACGTGTTTGAAGATATATCGGGTTTACCGCCGAGGAGAGACGTGGAGTTCGCAATTGATCTTATTCCTGGTGCAGCACCAGTATCTAAAGCGTATTATCCAATGGCGCCAGTAGAGTTGGAAGAAGTAAAGAAACATGTTGCTGAATTGCTTGAAAAGGGTTGGATTCGAAGCAGTAACTCGCCTTGGGGAGCTCCAGTTCTTCTAGTAAAGAAGAAGGATGGCACAAGAAGGATGTGCATCGACTATCGAGAATTAAACCGGGTGGCTATCAAGAACAAGTACCCGATCCCTCGCATTGGAGAACTTTTTGAGCAGCTTAGTGGCGCGAGGGTATTCTCGAAGCTGGATTTACGATCCGGATATCATCAGGTCCGAGTGAAAACAGAAGATATTTGCAAGACGGCGTTCCGAACTCGATATGGACATTACTAGTACTTAGTGATGCCCTTCGGAGTAACGAATGCGCCGACAGTATTCATGGACTTGATGAACCGAATCTTTTCACCGTTCTTAGATCAGTTCATTATGGTATTCATTGACGATATTCTGGTTTACTCGAAGAGTTTTGAAGAGCATGCTGAGCATTTGAAGATCGCACTGCAGACATTGAGACAGGAGAAATTGTATGCGAAGATGAGTAAGTGCGAGTTTTGGCTGGAGGAAGTAAGGTTTTTGGGGCATGTTGTGTCTGGCGATGGCATTGCCGTCGATCCAGAAAAGATTGCAGCAGTTCGAGATTGGCCTATTCCAAAGAATGTTGCTGAGATAAGAAGTTTCCTTGGATTAGCCGGATACTACAGGAGATTTGTGGAGAACTTTGCTCGTCTGGCAGAGCCGTTGACCAAGCTTACGCGCAAGGAGGCACCTTTTGTATGGGCGGATAAGTGTGCGTTAGCTTTCAAGACGTTGAAGCAGAAGTTGATAACCGCCCCTATTCTGACCGTGCCAGAAAATTCCGGAGGATTGGTGATTCACAGCGACGCATCTGGGAAAGGATTGGGATGTGTTTTGATGCAGCATGGGAAGGTTGTAGCATACGCATCGAGACAGTTGAAGATCCATGAGAAGAATTATCCAACTCATGACTTGGAGCTTGCGGCTGTGATTTTCGCTTTGAATATTTGGAGACACTACCTTTTGGGCGAAAGAGTCGAAGTTTTTACAGATCATAAGAACTTGAAGTATGTGTTCACACAGAAGGAGCTTAACATGAGGCAGCGTAGATGGTTGGAGCTGATGGCTGACTACGATCTTGATCTTAAGTACCATCCGTGGAAGGTTAATGTTGTGTCGGATGCACTTATTCGGTTACCAGTAATTCAGGTGTTAACTACGCAGAAGGAGATCGTCGCAGATTTTCAAAGATTTGACTTGGAGATTGTGCTACCGCGTTCTACGGGACAGTTGTTGCAGCTGCAAGTACATTCGTCTTTGATCGAGAATATTAAAGAAGCTCAATCGCAGGATCCTAGACTGCAAAAGTTTCGAGAGCAGGTTGAAGCCGGGCTACGAACAGATTTATTGATCCACGAAGATGGTTCGTTGAGGTATGGTAGCCGTTTGTGTGTGCCAAAGGGTGATGTTCGTGAAGAGCTTATGAAGGAGGCACACAGTTCAGCTTATTCTGTACATCCAGGAGGCACAAAGATGTACCGAAATATTCGACAGCATTTCTGGTGGGAGGGCATGAAGTGGGAGATTGCTCGCTTTGTGGCAAAGTACTTGGTGTGTCAGCAAGTTAAGGCTGAACATCAAAGGGTTGCTGGTTTATTGCAACCACTTCCGATTCCTCAGTGGAAGTGGGAACATATAACCATGGATTTCGTGACGGCTTTACCGCGGAGTCCAAAAGGCAACAATGCAGTATGGGTAATTGTTGACCGATTGACCAAGGCAGCTCACTTTATTCCTTTTCGGGTTGATCAATCAACAGAGACTTTGGCAGAGCAGTACATGCAGGAGATTGTAAGATTGCATGGAGTACCGGTGAGCATCGTGTCCGATCGGGACACTCGGTTCTTATCACACTTCTGGAGGAGTTTACAGGAAAGTTTGGGGACTCGATTGAAGTTTAGCACAGCTTATCATCCTCAAACTAATGGTCAGTCGGAGAGAACGATCCAAACTCTTGAGGATATGTTGAGAGCATGCATGTTGGACTTCAAGAGGTCTTGGGAGGATCATCTACTTTTGGTGGAGTTATCTTACAACAACAGTTTTCAGGCAACTATTCAGATGGCTCCATTTGAAGCTTTGTATGGTCGTAAATGCCGTTCACCTGTTTGTTGGGACGATGTCGGTGAACGAAGATTATTGGGACCAGATTTGGTTGTGCAGACAGTTGAGAAGGTTAACCCTATCAGAAATCATATGAAGGCAGCACAAGACCTACAGAAGAGTTGGGCAGATACGTCAGGAAGACCTCTAGAGTTCACCGTGGGTGATTTGGTATTCTTGAAGATATCACCGACTAGAGGCGTGATTCGTTTTAGAAGTCGAGGAAAGCTTAGTCCTCGATTCGTTGGACCCTTGAGATCGTGGAGCGTGTTGGTGAGGTAGCATATCGTTTGGCGTTACCGCAGTCCTTGGCAAATGTGCACGATGTGTTTCACGTATCTCAACTCCGTAAGTATGTTCGAGATGAAACACACGTTTTGGATCATTCGGAGCTAACAGTTCGAGAAGACTTGACTTTTGAGGAGCGACCGATTGAAATCGTGGATCGAAGGGAAAAAGTTCTTAAGAACAAGGTTATCCCCCTTGTGCTTGTTTCTTGGGGTAATCGCTCGCATGGAGAGTCCACTTGGGAATGAGAAGATGAAATCCGGCAGAAGTTTCCTCACATTTTATTATAGTTATCTATCTTTGTATTCTTGGAATTTCGAGGACGAAATTCTTTTTGTAGTTGGGTATAATGTAACACCCGAGCCCAATGCTACTATTTTCAGTTACTGTTTGAGCATAATGTGGTACTCATTTCATTTAACTTGCTTGTTTGTTGCTTACTGTAAAATTTACCCGGCAAATTCATTTCTACATATAACAAATTTTGGCATCTAAAATAAAATTGAAAATATTCATCTTGGCCTACTTGACACCCCTAGCCTCGTGGTAGCGTCCGTGCATTGTGTTCTCGTCCCGTTCAGTGAAACGGGCGAGTTTGGACGGCTACGCGCGCGTACATGTGTCCGTTTTGGGGGTATGCTTTTTAATCATAAAACACTTAATTTTAAAATTTGGATCTCGCTTAAAATCCTATTATTTCAATTTCAAATTTTTGGACTCGACCCGGACGCGATTTGAAAATGTTTTATTTGGCGCCAAAATCCCAAATTTTAATATTATTAAAACCATCGCATATATTTTTTTCTAACTAACCTGATATCTTACTGTTCATTACCTATCTTTTAAATCTTTAAATTAACCTATATATATATCCTATTGTTCCTTAAGATGTTTTGAATCTTTAATTAATATTTATCCCTAACTAACGATTCCCCTTTAGCCAATCGCGTTCCTTTTAATTCCGTGGGCCCCCACCTGCAGCCTTCTCTCTCTCTCTATCTCTCCACTTTCTCTCTCTCCCTTTCACTCCCTCTCGCTCTCTCTCTCTCTCTCCACTTTTTCTCTCTCTCTCTCTCTCATATATTCTCTCGTACTTCTCTTTATCATTCTTTCTCTTCTTGCTTCATGTCTCGTTTCTCATTTTTTTTAACTGTTCTTTTGTTGCCGGAATTCCGTCATGCCGGTGACGCTTCTCGACGTTCCAGCGAGGTACCCCGATCCGTGTGGTTCCTTTGTTCGTCGTTTGGGTTCATTCCGTGAACCCTGTGCCCGTCGCGAGTTTTCCCCGCCGACGGTTAACGTTCCGTTTTCCCGATTCACGACCCATCGAGGCAAGTTAATCTTGCTACATGCTATATAATTCATTTTATACCTATTTAAATAAATACCATACCTATTGTTTAAATCTAGTGCCCCATGTTTAATTTTATAACGTTTCGATGTTCCGTTTGCATCCGTTTATATCATATTAAATCTAGATCATGAAAACTTATCTTGTGACATACTAGATTACATTATACTGCATCCATATCAATTAAAATATACATCGTCGTAATATTTATTATTATTATCTTTAATTAGTTTATAATCTGCATTTTATGATATTATATATTTAAAATATTAGAGTTTACACATGAAACGTCGTTGAAAAAGCGGATACGACAAATCTGAAATTTACTGTACACCTTACCGTATAAAATTCATTATAAATCATAGAAAAATCATTAGTATGCGTTCTTTAGTTCGTTATGAAGCTAACTCAGAATACTATAATTCTATGAAATATTTACTTGCAAAATAAATTGTTTAAATAATGTAAAATGCAAACGAAAATGTCTCCAAACCGCTGTCCAGGGAAATTCCAGCAGCAAACTTTCAACTTCGAATGTTCATAACTTTTTGTAGGGACAACCTGAGATTCTTATAATTATAAAATTGAATACCTTATTGAATTATCTTTGTTTTGGTATAAGACACGTCCCTTTTGGAGAACGTTTGTTATTTTAAAGCTATTTTACAAATTAGGGTGACGCTGAATTTCTGAACGGAACTTTCTTGTGCATGGTTAATCAATACCACTTTTATAGTTATTAATAGCTTTGAATATGCTATCCATATTAATATTATTATATCAATATTTATATCACATATTGCTTAGTTGTACATCCCACATTACCATTTTATAGTTTTATAACTTTTCGGATACCCGTTTGCATCCATCGCATTTAAGATACATATAATTGCATCCATAGATCACATTACTATATTATAATGTGATATTAACACTCCATGTTTAATAAATTGCATCCTAATTAATATTGGAACTATAAATGTTACCCTAATCGATAATTGTGCATCCATATCCTTGAAATTATATCTATTTGCATATCATATTACATGTTCCAGTTTATTGTTCTGATAGTACTCATGCTTGTTTATTTATACACATGCTTATGTTAGTTTGATTATGAGCACCCAGATGACATCTTGTGCTTCCTGACATGACCTGTTACACTTCCTACTTGACATGACATGGTACCGTACACTCTTTACATGACATGACACCTTTATACATTACGTGGCTTGACCTGATGTACCATGGCTTTACCTGTTACCTGATCTTGTGTCTAATGCCAACAAACATAACATGTAGTCCTCATGGACCGTTCCTGTTGTCTGTCCAGAAAAACCTGCTTTTACCTGATCCTGTATTGGCATTAGTTCTTGACTACTGAATACCTGACTTGACATACATAACTTGGGGGTATGGGGAAATCAAAGGTGAAACCTGACTTGTAACTCAACAGTTCGATACCTGTTCTGATCAGTCTTACGGGCTAGGCCAGCCCCGGAGTGATGATGCTGACATCACTCGCCCATCCTGCTACCTGTTACTGCCTAGCGGCACGTCTCGGATTCATCCCCGAGGGTCTTGACCGTGGTCCCGGGCATGCACGGGATACTATTGAGTTACATCGATGATTCATCAATTGATTTCAAAGACTTTAGAATAGAAAATCTGATAGAACAGTTTAGTTTACCCACTGCACGCTACCCTGTACTGGTATGATTCATATTATTGTTATTCTTGCTGTATTCATGTTTATATTATATTGCCTGCTACACTGTTCATATTATATTACTTGATGACATGACGCGCTGACGTCTGGGTTTTGCATGGCCCAGATTCCGTACTGTTGTTGCAGTCCGAGCAGGAGTACTTCAGCCAGCAGGCTGAGCTGTGAGTTCAGTAGTAGTTAGTTTTATTTCCTGTATTTATTTCCTGATGTGAGCCCGCATTATAGGACAAACTTTTCAGTTATTTGTATTGGATCATTTGCTTCCGCATTTATTTATTATTGACTCCTATTCTTCTGGATTATGTACATGTTTTAGATAGTTTTATCTTGTTCTTGATATCTCTACAACCGTAATGTGACTGTGGATGGATACTTCCTACCCACAGGTAGCATGGTTGGCTATGTCACGTGCCCAATCTAGCGTACTCTAGGAAGCGGGGCGTGACAACCCGTACATTTCATGATTGAATTAACCCCACCCGCACGACCCTTGACGGAAGCCAACAAGGCCGCACGACTACCTTAATCCAATCGCATCATATGCAGCAGATAAGCACTAGTCAGCAACCGCACACTACGCCTTGACGGAGATCAACAAACGTAGCACGAATACTAAGTAGCACTTATCTGAAATGACGGAGGGCTACGAAAGGTTTTTAAGAAAACCCTTTGCGTAATAAACTTGATATCGTTGTAGAATCGAATGATTTTGAAAAGGAGTGTTTTTGAGGATTTTACTAGTTTTACTAAAGAGGTCACTCCCGGTGAAGGGATCTCGGCTCTATCCTCATCGAATGAGGTGCAGGATATTTCACAAATACCACTATGCAAAGAAAAAACTATAGAAGCAATCAAAAGACAAACCGAGTGGGTTGTAGCATCTTCCAGTTTCGCTAAAGAGGTCACTCCCGGTGAAGAGATCTTGGCTCTTTCCTTATCGAATAAGGTGCGGGATATTCTACAAGGAATACAACTATGCAAAGCAAAAACTAGAGCTACCAGTTTTTAAAACAAGATTCTGCAACATCTTTAGGTTTCTTTTATTTCATTAATCTCATTAATGAAGTCCTATCAATTATGCTTCCTAAGAATCATATATGAAAAGAAAGAAGAAATATTAATTATATCTCATATATATAATACAGGCATTCGTCTCAGAACATATCAAGTGATCACATCATAAAATATCAGCAGCAGAAGAACACATATGAAATATTGGATATACTAGGAATTCCGTGTTCTAAATTAAGCCAGTATAAAACACAGATTCCATGGTCGCGATGAATAGCCAAACCCACATCCCTAGACCCTTACGAGAGCGGCAATCAACCTTACCGATTCTAGAGTTAGGATTCCCGGTCTCAATTCCTTGAGATGGTCTCCCACTGGACCCTAGAACCCGGTTACTTGTGCTCCCTACCTTGTGTCTATCCTAATGAGGAAAAGTAAATAATATACATCAATGGTGACATCATCCTCAAACCGGAAGTGCCCCAATAAAAGAATATTACATGCAAGCTTTTACATGAATGAAAATGAAAAACTCTCGTCTCATATAAAACCCTCGGCTATTCAAAACACGACGATCCAATATAACATATCATAGCAACACATAACATCACATGTCATCAACGTAAGTAAATATGCATATCCCAATTGTCGTTGACATATAGCAACGAAACCGGCGATACACCACATATTACACTTATGGTCGCAGAAAAGAAAGTGAAAAACTACAACAATTGGAATCCGCAACCCCCTTAGACATCATAAACCCAATGTATCACATACTTTGGATTTCATGCCTAACCAAATGAATTCCTTAGACATCGCATGCCTAACAATTATAAACCCTGCATTTTAGTCTCGATATTGAAAACACTTTCCAATAACCCGTCGGATAATTCAACAAGATTCCCGATAACCTGATTGAATGCCTGTCGGAAACTTTAGTAGACGGCCACACCCCCGATGCCGTCGACGAAGTGCACTAAGGCGGAACACCGCGGCCGCGAGCACCCGAACGGATGCTTTTGGCGACGGGGTTCTCCTACAGGCACTTGGTCGGGGCTATGGGGCATGGCTATCTAGTAAGGTTTCCCAGCGAGTATCCGCGTACACTACGTAATTGCGACGGACTTTTGATCAACATCAAAATCCCGTGGCAACCGATCAAATGAGACTAACTTGCTAGATTTATAAAATTCAAATTAGTTATCACATAACTATTTGTGGATTCCAAATATTGTATCACAATCACAGATAGCTAGACGAAGTTAAACTTTTCGATCGAATAAGCAAGCACCCAAAATTTCCAAACATGCTCAACACTTGAGTGGAGTTCAAAAAGTACCCAGAATACGCCACAGCTCCTATGTACCATCCGTAGAAGGGCCAACCCATGCCTTACTCATGTCGCCACGGAACTGCGGCAAACCCTAGGGTATGACCACGGTTCCGTGATCCAAAAAGTCGAGTTTGGGTATCGTTCTTCTAGAGGGTCCACAGAATCGCTCGCATGATTTTCTGAAGATTTTAAACTCGGAAAAATCCAACTCTTGGAAAATTTCTAGCAAGGGAAAATATGGGTTATTGATATCCGTTTGAAATTTTTAACGTCGTATAAATAACCCGAACAGATGTTAGAATTACGATTACGAAACACTCCGAATTTGCCTTTGCAGAAAGTTAACATCATATGCAAATTTAGCAAAAACAAGCAACACCTGAAATACCAAAACCCAGAGACTGGAACACACTGAAAAATTGAACCCAGAACCCTCACCAAAAACCGAGCACACCGGTTTTAGAATGTAGGGTTCCTAGGCAGTCATACAAGGGTCTATAAGGCATCAACCATGCCCGATTTAAAACTTAGACGTGTCGAAACAACCCAAAGCCGGGATCTTTGCAAGATTATTAGGGTTTAACATGCAAGTAAACATCTTTACAACTAAGAGTGAGGGATTACAACCTTTGTAGTCTGCTCCTTCACTTCATAAGCTCCGAGTAGAAGTCCCTTCGCCGCGATCCATGATCTCCCGGACTCAAGAGAAGCTCCATAACCCGAATGATCCATGCTAGCTTGTAGTCTTCCTTTTCTCCGATGATCTACCTCGAAGATTCTTTAACTCAAGCTTTTTCTCACTAATGAGGTGAACACCCTAATCTAATTGGCTAGATTAGATGAGGATGATGAAGTAGTATTTATGCTCTCTTTTATTATCAAATTCTCACACAAAATCATCACATAAAGAAAACCTAGAAAGCTTTCTCAGAGCTCAAAGGAAGAAGAAGAAGAATATGAATGGATTAATTCCTTTTGTGATGAATAATGAAAAGATATTTGATTACAAATGCAACCATGGTCAACTATGACAAGGCTAACTCATGTAGAGATTTAACTAGGGCTAAGGGTTTGGGTTGGGTTAAGAATGAGTCACTAAAAAGTATCAACCATAATATCTTAGCACAAAACAAAAGAAAACCTTCTAGAAGGTTCATGAAAGAACTAACCCAATTCAAACCCTAACCTTATTTAATCTCCACTAAATATGTTGCATTAGTAATCATATCATGTTACTATATTATATATCATATATATAATATATATTTGTAACAAAAGAAAATAATACAATTAACATATATCGCATATATATCAATGTATTATCCGGTGAGAAAATGAATCAATAAAGCGAGCCAATATTAGATAATGTAAAGTAATATATCATATATATAATTATACATTAAATTATCGAATCAACACTTGATCCGACAATCCGGCTATATCGAATATAACCGACTAATATATCATGTACCGATTCATCGAATCAACACTTGATCCGATGACTCGGCTCATATCAAAATATCGCGAGAATATAATACGGTATCTCATATCGCATTATCCTCGGTCATGCACATATCACATATGTGCCCCTACTCCGTTTTTCCTGAGTCAAGAAACCTCTGTGTAGGACTCTAAAGAATCGTCAATACGCCGGTAGCAGGTGATGATCATATCAAACACCCACAAGCTGCAAGCGGTCAGCTAAACGTAACAGCCACCCAGGTATTGAGCGATCAGAAGATCAACAAGCAAGCCTATACATTCTCCTGTGAATCCAAACATTAACACTCCCGTACAGGCCGCTCTCTTCGTCTGATATGCCGCATATCTAGTCTAGGGGTGGTATACGTCAGACCCCAGTAACCGATAAGTCGTGTCGATGTGAGGCTCATAACAGGTCGAGAAACTACTGGTAACACTTACCAGTAAATCTCTATATTAGCCCTGGCCAGGGACTTCCAGTTATAGCCAATCGAACACAGCACAACATCAACTCCCAATACCGGGAGAGATGAATCCCCTCCTATCGCTCATTGCCGCCATGTGATTCGGGACTGTACCCAAAAGCCACCGTTTTGCACGCCCTCTTGGACGTGGTAAGGTGGAAATCAAAGCACAGTGGGAATCACACAAGACTCTATGACGATCTCGGGTCTACAGACTACCTTGTACCTGTGTCACCGGAGAACTGCCATCTGACGTGAGGTATAATACCAACTGGGAGTTCTCGGCGAGTCCGTCCAGTGTACCCAGTCTCCACTGAGCACCCGTACACCATCCTTGATGTCAAACACCGATGGATATGGGATCATCCATCGCCCATCATATGGGTCAAGATGTGTATACGCTAGTCTACTCTGGTGTATCGATGCCCTGTCTCGACACACCCTCGACTAGGAACAGTTATAGGATGTACTCATCGACTACCGTGGCCCCACTAGTATGATCTCATCATAGTCCCGGTAGTCGAGTATGTAAGTGCACGGCGGCGCCCCGGCCGTCAATCCGACGCCGGAATGCGGAAACAAAACTTTTTACGAACTTGTAAACCGGCACCACCGCACACAAAAATCCCGGATCAGGCCATTAACATAGTCCTAGCTAACTAAAGAACGGGTAGAGAGATATACCGAGCGATCCGTGTCCTCCGGTCTTCTCGTCGTCGTCCTGATCTCCTCGCGGAATCTCCGGTCTTCACCTCCTCGCCGGAAGGGCACCACGTCGCCGGCTTCTTTTACGGGCTCCCACCTCTGGACCGAGGCAACTCGGGCACGAAGTTGGCGAGCCGACGTGTCCAAGGTTGCTGTAGGTTAACTGTAGAATACTTTGTCTCTTGGGGTTTGTATGGAGTTTCCATTTTGGTGGAGGTCAAGAGAGTAATTTTTGGAGATGAACTAGAGAGCTATTTTTAGCAAAGTGAGAAACAAAAATTGCCACCACAAAAATTGTGAGCACCCACACAAGTGTGGCCGGCCCCTTCCTCATGGTGAATGAATGAGAATGTCTAGAGAAAAGTCAAGGGGGGAAAATCTATCATACACCAAAGAGAGAGAAAGTGTGATCATCAAAAACCAATCCTCACGCCATTATCATAACCTTCCATCATCATTAATCATCATGACTCCAAAAGGTCAAGCCATCATGAAGCAACAAGTCAAATGATGGCACAATCATCATGAAGCAACAATATGCAAAGACAACCCTCCAAAATGCTTATTTGCACAAATGCAAAAAAGCCCTCCTCCATCATTTTTCGGCCAAAGAAAGATACAAAGGAAAATGGCCGAAACCGGAAAACAAACTGGCAACTTCATAAAACTGATCCCGTAATAAATTACAGGAAAACCCCGCTACTGTATATACATACCCGCATTTGTATTTCGACCGAAATACAAATGCAATGAGACAAAATCTACACTGTACAATACTAGGATCCGGCTTAAACCAAAGCCCGCTAGTATTATCCGTCCGATCATGATCCGTGCAATACCGCACGTATCTGATCGAACCCTACCATATCTCCATATGGCCTCTACAGCGTTTCGCCCGAAACTTGAGAAAAGGGTCTGTGGGGGACTCTAAAGACTCGTCAATACTTTGGTTGTGGATTTAACCACTAGCACGTCAGAGGTATTAGCCAATACGTAACGGGATACCAGGTATTGACCAAAAGGGACGTCGATGAGCGAACTCATCCTGACACCCTACTGAGCCTGTCAGTGACAATATCCGTACAGTCCGGTCCGTTCGTCTATGAGCATCGCATGGCGGGCCTAGGAGGTTGGTAAAAGTCAGACCCCCAAAAGCGGTACAAGTCGTGTCGGAGTGTAGCCCAGAACACCCTGAGATACTACTGGAATACCTACCAGTAAATCTCCTGCCTCGGCCGAGGGCTTTGTGTAATGGCTCTCCTAGACACAGCACGACCTCACCCCCAATACCGGGAGAGACGAACCCCTGCAGATCCGCTCACTGCCTCCTTGTGGCTCGGGACTGTACCCAACTAAAACCTGTTTGCACGTCTCCTTTGAGCGTGGTAGGGTAGTAATCAAAGTACAGTGGGAACTCATACGAGACAAATGACGATCTCAGGTCGATGAACTAACCTGTACACATGTCACCAGGGAACTGCTATCTGACGTCAGGTATAAGACCAACTAGCATATTCCCGGCGAGTCCTGTCCGGTGTACTCATAACCCAATAAGCACCTGTATACATCTTAGGTGAACCAACTGACACCAGTGGCTTGTGAGACCGGCCACCGCCCCTCGTCGGGGTCTCGACTGTATACACTAGTCTACTCTGGAGTATCGATGCCCTGTCTCGAAACTCCCACGACTAGAGACCTTTTAAGGATGTGCTTATAGACTACCGGCTCCTACGTATATGATCGCCCTCATACTGCTGGCAGTCTAGGAAGAATCCTAGGGGCTCTATCAACGCGCAATAGTGACCTGTAAGGTCACCTAAAGCAGTACACGATGATAAAGATAAACCATATAGCATACTATCATCTTGAGTAAGACCGTCCTACCGGGATAGGTCCTACCTCAATCATTGCAATCACGTGCCTGTGATCCAATAATTGACTCTGAGGGCACTATCTCCAACAGAGTACATATCCTAAGGGCTTTATCAACATGTGAGAGTAAGACAGTAAACTAATATAAGTCAACATGTTAAGATAAAGTGAAACCAAATAGCATACTATCATGACGAGTAAGAAAGTCCTCTCTGTAGGGTTCCTGGGCACTCTAACAAGGTTCTACAAGGCATCAACCATGCACGATTCCAAAAATTAGACGTGTCGAACAACCCTAACCATGATCGTGTACTAAAGATTATGCGAAAACTAGCAAGTAAAACACTTTAACACTAAGTGAAAGAGATTACAACCTTTGTAGATCCGGTCCTTCACTTCTAAAGCTCCGTGTTGACGTCCCTTCGCTGCGATCATCGAGATCCCAGACTCTAGTGATGGTTTCCTCGGAGAAATGAACGGGCTAGGTCGTTGACTTCGATGCCGAAGATGATCAACGTCGAGGAGACTCAAACCCAAACTCCATCTTCTCTAGGTCAACAACTTTGTGAAGAGAACAGTCTATACTAAATGTCAAGTAGTAGAGGATGATGAAATAGGAAGTGGGTTCACTTTGGATTTTGATTTCTCACTTTATTTCTTCACTTGATAAAAATCTAGTAAGCTTTTCTTCTTCTTGAAGAAGAAGAAGAAGCAAGAAAAGAATAAGAATAAAATGAATTATTTGAAAAAGAATAAACAAGTGAAGTCTATCATAATGCAACAATGGGTGAGTTAACCTTTGTAGAGACTAAACCATAGTTTTAGTTAATGGTTTGGTTAATAAAAATCTTATGCAAAACAAAATGAGTGGACTTTGTCAAATATGCTTAAAGCTTCATGAAGCTTCAAGCCAAGACAAAAAAAGCCACCATTTTGTTTTACCAAAATAAATAAAAACCCAAAACCATTATCTTAAATATGGTGTAAGTCATACACACACCCAAGTTTGCATATATCATCAATCATGATACAAACTAGTGCATAAACATATATCACATATACAACTTGTGCACATTAAGTGAGAAAATCAATCTTAAGTGAACCAATACTAGTTAATGTAAAGTAATATATCACATATATAATTATACATTAAATCATTAAATCAACACTTGATTTAATGATCTGGTCATATCGCATACAACCGACTAATATCCAGTGTATCGATATATCGAATCAACACTTGATTCGGTAACCCGGCTATATATCATATAACCGACCGATGATACAAATCGCGAGAATAGAATACAATATCACATACTGGTATTATTCTCGGTCCCGCACATATCTCATATGCGCTCCTATTTTGTTTCGCTTGAGCCAGAAAACCTCTGTGTAGGACTCTAAAGACTCGTCAATACGCCGACAGTAGGTGGTGATCATATCAATCATCCACAAGCCGCAAGCGGTCTGCTAAACGTAACGGCCACCCGGGTATTGAGCGATCAGAAGATCAACGAGCAAGCCTTCTCACACTCCTGTTGGATATAGTGCCCTCAGAGTCAATTATTGGATCGCAGGCACGTGATTGCAATGATTGAGGGAGGACCTATGCCGGTAGGACAGTCTTACTCGAGATGATAGTATGCTATCTGGTTTATCTTTATCATCGGGTACTGCTTTAGGTGACCTTACAGGTCACTATTGCACATTGATAGAGCCTTTAGGATTCTTGCTTGACGACCAGCAGTATGATGGCGATCATATACGTGGGAGCTGGGGTCTATAAGCACATCCTTAAAAGGTCCCTAGTCGTGGGAATTTTCAAGACAGGGCATCGATACTCCAGAGTAGACTAGTGTATACAATCGAGACCCTGACATGGGGCGGTGGCCGGTCTCACAAGCCACTGGTATCAGTTGGTTCACCTAAGTTGTATACAGGTGCTCGTTGGGTTATGAGTACACCGGACAGGACTCGCCGGGAACCTGCTATTTGGGATTATACCAGACGTCAGATAGCAGTTCCCTTGTGACATGTGTACAGGTTAGTTCATCGACCTGAGATCGTCATTTGTCTCGTGTGAGTTCCCACTGTGGTTTGATTACTACCCTACCACGGCTCAAAGGAGTCGTGCAAACAGGTTTTAGTTGGGTACAGTCCTGAGCCACATGGAGGCAGTGAGCGGATCTGCAGGGGTACGTCTCTCCCTGTATTGGGGGTGAGGTCGCACTGTGTCTAGGAGAGCCATTACACGAAGTCCTTGGCCAAGGCAGGAGATTTACTGGTAGGTATTTCAGTAGTATCTCAGGGTGTTCTGGGCTACACTCCGACACGACTTGTACCGCTTTTGGGGGTCTGACTTTTACCAACCCCTTAGGCCTGCCATGCGATGCTCATAGACGAACGGACCGGACTGTACGGATATTGTCACTGATAGGCTCAGTACGGTGTCAGGATGAGTTCGCTCATCGATGTCCCTTTTGGTCAATACCTGGTAGCCCGTTATGTATAGATAGTACCTCTGACGTGCTAGTGGTTAAATCCACAGCCAAAATATTGACGAGTCTTTAGAGTCCCCCACAGACAGTTTCTCAAGTTTTGGGCGAAACGTTGTAGAGGCCGTATGATATATGGCAGGGTTCGATCATATACGTGCGGTATTGCACGGATCATGATCGGACGGATCATACTAGTGGGCTTTGGTTTAAGCCGGATCCTAGTATTAGATTTGTTGGATTACTTTAGTCTCATCGCATTCGCATTCAGTCGGAATACGGATGCAGGTATGTATATACTGGTGAGGGGTATCCTTGTGATCCATCACAAGTTTACTTTAGATGTTGCCGTATCTTTTTATTGTTGCAAACATTTGGATTAATGTTTGTTAATGGAATTAGTGAGCTAGAAATCATCATTAGATGCATTAATGTGACATAGACATATAATATGAGTCATGGTCTCTTTTTTAGCAAATATGTCACATTAATGGATTGATTTGTGTCATGAAATGAGAAGGAGAGAGAGAGGGGCTGCCATATGTGTGAGCTTGGTCTTGTATTTTTGATACTCTCTCTCACTCTTATTCCATCACAAGAAAAGAAAAAGCCTTTCTATTCTTCTTCTTCTTCCTCTAGCTTGCTTTCTCCATTAATGGAAATATCTCTAACCTCCATCCATGCCATGGATGCAAGAGGAAAAGTGATCACAAACATTCACTACAACACCTTGGACGCGTCGGTTAGCACACTTCGTGCCCGAGTTGCTTCGGACGAAGCGGGAGCCCGTAAAAAGACTTCTCGATGTGGTGCCTTTTCCGACGAGGAGATGAAGACCGGAGTTGCCGCGGGGAGATCAGGATGGTGGCCGAAGACCGAAGGACATGGATCGCTCGGTATAGCTCTCTACCCTTTCTCTAGTTAGCTATGTTAGTTATATGTATTCCCTAGAGGCCATTACTGTACATACGATGTATATTGTAGTGGATGCTTGGACATATATAGGGAGGACTTTCTTGCTCGACATGATAGTATGCTATCTGCTTACTCTTTACCTTAACGTGTACAATGATTGTCTGTCTGTTACATGTTGGTAAAGCCCTTAGGATATGTACTCGACTACTGGGACTATGATGAGATCATACTAGTGGGGCCACGGTAGTCGACGAGTACATCCTATAATTGTTCCTAGTCGAGGGTGTATCGAGACAGGGCATCGATGCACCAGAGTAGACTAGCGTATGCGCATCTTGACCCATATGATGGGCGAAGGATGATCCTATATCCATCGGTGTTTGACATCAAGGATGGTGTACGGGTGCTCAGTGGAGACTGGGTACACTGGACGGACTCGGCGAGAACTCCCAGATGCTATTATACCTCACGTCAGATGGCAGTTCTCCGGTGACACTGGTACAGAGTAGTCTGTTGACCCAAGATCGTCATAGAGTCTTGTGTGATTCCCACTGTGCTTTGATTTCCACGTTACCACGTCCAAGAGGGCGTGCAAAACGGTGGCTTTTGGGTACAGTCCCGAATCACATGGAGGCAATGAGCGATAGGAGGGGATTCGTCTCTCCCGATATAGGGAGTTGATGTTGTGCAGTGTTCGATTGGCTATAACCGGAAATCCCTGGCCAGGGTTGCTGAGATTTACTGGTAAGTGTTACCAGTAGTTTCTCAAACTGTTATAGACCTCATATCGACACGTCTTATCGAGCTACTGGGGTCTGACGTTTACCACCCCTAGGCGAGATATACGACATATCAGACGACGAGACCGGACTGTACGGTAGTGTTACTGATTGGATTCACAGGAGAACTAGCAGGCTTGCTTGTTGATCTTCTGATTGCTCAATACCCGGGTGGCTGTTACGTTTAGCACACCGCTTGCGGCTTGTAGGTGTTTGATATGATCATCACCTACTGCCGGAGTATTGACGAGTCTTTAGAGTCCTACACAGGGGTTTCCTGGCTCAAGCGAAACGAAATAGGAGCGCATATGAGATATGTGCGGGACCGAGAATAATACCAGTATGTGATACCGTATTATATTCTCGCGATTTGTATCATCGGACGGTTATATGTGATATAGCCGGGTTACCGAATCAAGTGTTGATTCGATATATTGATACACATGATATTAGTCGGTTATGACCGGATCGTTAAATCAAGTGTTGATTTAATGATTTAATGTATAATTATATATTTGATATATTACTTTACATTAGCTAGTATTGGTTCACTTAAGATTATTTTTCTCACTAGATTGTGCACATTGTATATATGATATATGTTTGTGCACTAGTTTGTATCATATTTGATGATACATGCAAACTTGGGTGTGTGTTTTCTTTAAACCATGTTTAGGTTAATGGTTAGGGTTTAACTTATTTATTTATTCTTTTCATTTATTTTTGGCAAAAATAAAATGGTGGCTTTATTTGTTTTATGCTTGAAGCTTCATGAAGCTTTGAAAAGTCTAGCCATTTTGTTTTATGCCTTAACCTAACCATTACACCTAAACCCTAGTTTATTCTCTACATGTGTTAACTTCACCCATGGTTGCATTATGATAATTATTCACTTGATTTATTATTTTTCAAGAAGAATTCATTTTCCTTCTTCTTCTTCATCTTCTTCAAGGGAAGAAAACCTTTCTTGAAAATTATCAAGTGATGAAATCAAGTGAGAAATCAAAATCCAAAGTGAACCCACTTCCTATTTCTTCATCCTCTACCACTTGCCATGTTGTATAGGGTGTTTTCTTCACAAGGTTCATGACCAAGTGAAGATGGAGCTTGAGTTTGAGTCGCCTCGATGTAGATCATCTTCGGCATCGAAGTCAATGACCTAGCCCGATCATTTCTCCGATGAAACCAACGCTAGGGTCCGGGATTCCGATGATCGCTGCAGAGGGACGTTATCATGGAGCTAAAGAAGTGGAGGACAAGATCTACAAAGGTTGTAATCCCTTTCACTTATTAGTTAAGTTGTTAACTTGCTTGTAGTTTCGCCTATCCTCTAGTTAACGATCTAGTTTAGGGTTTCTCGGCACATGAAATTTTTTATTTTGGCATGGTTGATGCCTTGTGGAACCCCTTGAGTGTGCTTAGGAACCCTACAGTGGTATCAGAGCCTAGCTAGAGCTTTAGACGAAGTGTAGACGATGTTAGAAATCCGATCGAACCCCGAAACCCTAATTTAAACCCTTCTCTGGACATTTTCTGAAAATTTGGTTTTTTCCAAATTAAAAATATTCAAAAAATTCAGCAGGGTTTTCTAGGAGTTACTGTGGAGCACGTGCCCCTAATTCATGTAATGCGCCGCGGAACCGCGGCCCCACCCTAGCTTGCGCGGCGGTTCTGCGGACATAAAAATGAATCTTGGCACGTGCCCTGCACAGTAATGCCTGTCTGTAATTCCTCTGTTTTCTGGGTATTTTTTATTTATACTCAAGAGTTGTGTTTTCTGGGTTGTATTGGGAGTTCGTTGTTTCGATCGAAACTTTAACTGCGTCTATGTGTTTTTCCGGGTAATTTTAGAACATGTTAAAATGTTCGACCGGATATAAATACCCACTTTTTCCCCTGCCGGGAAATTTCCAATTGTTGGATTTTTCCGTAGTTTGAGAACGTTCTTGTTAGTTATGTATATGCCCTAGAGGCCATTGTTGTACATATGATGTATATTATAATGGATGCTTGGATATATATAGAGAGGACTTTCTTGCTAGTCATGATAGTATGCTATTTGGTTTCACTTTATCTTAACATGTTGACTTGTATTGGTTTACTGTTTTTCTCTCACATGTTGATAAAGCCCTTAGGATCTGTACTCGACTACTGGGACTATGATGAGA
Source organism: Agapanthus africanus (assembly GCA_030015575.1). Lineage (NCBI taxonomy): Eukaryota > Viridiplantae > Streptophyta > Magnoliopsida > Asparagales > Amaryllidaceae > Agapanthus > Agapanthus africanus. The sequence continues at coordinate 582,409,851 of CM057339.1, read as the reverse complement.
TCATACTTGTGGGGCCATGGTAGTCGATGAGTACATCCTATAACTGTTCCTAGTCGAGGGTATATCGAGACAGGGCATCGATACACCAGAGTAGACTAGCGCATACGCATCTTGACCCATATGATGGGCGATGGATGATCCCATATCCATCGGTGTTTGACATCAAGGATGGTGTACGGGTGCTCAGTGGAGACTGGGTACACTGGACGGACTCGCCGAGAACTCCCAGATGGTGATATACCACACGTCAGATGGCAGTTCTCCGGTGACACTGGTACAGGGTAGTCTGTAGACCCGAGATCGTCATAGAGTCTTGTATGATTCCCACTGTGCTTTGATTTCTACCTTACCACGTCCATGAGGGCATGCAAAACGGTGGCTTTTGGGTACAGTCCCGAGTCACATGGAGGCAATGAGCGATAGGAGGGGATTCGTCTCTCCCGGTATGGGGAGTTGATGTTGCGCTGTGTTCGATTGGCTATAACAGGAAGTCCCTGGCCAGGGCTGATATAGAGATTTACTGGTAAGTGTTACCAGTAGTTTCTCGACCTGTTATGAGCCTCACATCGACACGACTTATCGGTTACTGGGGTCTGACGTATACCACCCCTAGACTTGATATGCGACATATCAGACGAACAGACCGGACTGTACGGGAGTGTTACTGGTTGGATTCACAGGAGAACGTATAGGCTAGCTTTTTGATCTTCTGATCGCTCAATACCTGGGTGGCTGTTACGTTTAGCTGACCGCTTGCAGCTTGTGGGTGTTTGATATGATCATCACCTGCTACCGGCGTATTGACGATTCTTTAGAGTCCTACACAGAGGTTTCTTGGCTCAGGCAAAACGGAGTAGAGGCGCATATGTGATATGCGCAGGAACGAGGATAATGCGATATGAGATACCGTATTATATTCTCGCGATATTTAGATATGAACCGGATAATCGGATCAAGTGTTGATTCGATGAATCGGTACATGATATATTAGTCGGTTATATTCGATATAACCGGATTGTCGGATCAAGTGTTGATTCGATGTTTTAATGTATAATAATATATATGATATATATTGTATTACATTATCTAATATTGGCTCGCTTTATTATTTCATTTTTTCACCGGATAATACATTGATATATATGCGATATATATTAATTGTATTATTTTCTTTTGTTACAAATATATAATATATATATGTGATATATATTAAAGTAACATGATATGATTAACAATGAAACTTGTTTGGTGATGATAAAAAGAGATTAGGGTTTGATTAGGGTTAGCTTCTTCTTGCACCTTCTAGAAGCATTCTTTTTGTCATGAAGAAGATATTATGATAGATATTTTCTTATGACTCATTTTTTAACCCAACCAAACCCTAGCCTTAGTTAACTCTCTACAAGGGTTATCCTTGTCATCATTAACCATGGTTGCATTATTATTGATATACTCATTTCATTATTCATCACAAAAGGAATTAATCTCATTATTCATCATCTTCTTCTCTTTTGAGCTTTGAGAAAGCTTACAAGTTATTTTCTTTTATGATGATTTCATGTGAGATTATGATATAAAAAGATAGCATAAATACTACTCCATCATCCTCATCTAATCTAGCCCATTAGATTAGGGTGTTCACCTCATTAGAGTGAGAGAGCTTGGGTTATAGCAACTTCGACGTAGATCATCGGAGAAAAGGAATACCACAAGCTAGCATGGATCGTTCGAGTCGTGGATCCTCTCTTGAGTCCGGGTGATCGTGGATCGCGGCGAAGGGACTTCTACTCGGAGCTTATGAAGCGAAGGAGAGGACTACAAAGGTTGTAATCCCTCACACTTAGTAATAAAGTTGTTATCTTGCATGTTAAACCCTAATAATCTAGCAAAGATCCCGGCTTTGGGTTGTTCGGCACGTCTAAATTTTTATCCGGGCATATTTGATGCCTTATGAACCTTCACAAGAGTGCCTAGGAACCCTACAGTGGTATCAGAGCCTTGCTAGAGCATTAGGCGACGTGTATACGAAGTTAAAACTCCGAACGAACCCTGAAACTATGAAATGAACCCTTCTCTGGACAAATTTTTAAAATGCGATTTTTTCTGTATTAAAAATACCTAAAAAAACCAGCAGGCAAATATAAGTATTACGGTTGAAAACGAGCTTCCAAATAGTATGGAATGCCACGGAACCGCGGCCAAACCTTGCTTGGGCCGCGGATCCGCGGCAGAACTGTAGATTTGGGCTTTTGTTTTGCAACAGTAATATCCATTTCTGTTAGATATATTTTCTGGGTATTTTTAATCTGTCTCAAGTGTTCAGTGTTCTGGGGTTTATTTTGTAATCGTTGATTCGATCGGAAAATTTAATTTTGTGTGTTTTCCGGATATTTAGAAACTGTTAAAAAGTTCAAGCGGATATCATTAACTCACTTTTTCCCGGCACGAAAAACTTTCAAGTGTTGAATTTTTATCGGGTTTAAATCTTTCGGAAAAATATGCAAGTTAAGCGGTGGACCCTCTAGAAGACAACAAACCTTAACTCGATTATGTGACCGTCTTGAACTGCCTCTAAACCTTAGGGTTAGGGGCAGTATGGCGTGCCACATGTGAGGCGTTGGCTTGACCCTTCTACTGCTGGATCACCGGTACTGTGACATATTCTAGGATTATTTGAACTTCGCTCAAGTGTTGAGCACTTTAGGAAATTTTCGGTATTTGATTATCTGTTCGGAAAGTTTAATACTGTCTATTTATCTGGAATGTGATACAATATGTGGAATTCATTTAATTAGGCATGAAATGCGGAGTATGTGATATTTCGGATTTACGATGTCCAAAGTGATTGTGGATTCCAAATATTGTAGTTTTACAATTTCTTTTCTGTGACCGTAAGTGTAGTATGTAGTTATATTGCCGGTCTTCGTTGCTATACATCTACGACGATCGGTGTATGCATACTTACTTACGTTGATGATATGTGATATTATGTGTTGCTGTGATATGTTATATTGGATTTTCGTGTTCTGAATAGCCGGGGGGTTTATGTGAGATGAGGGTTTTTATTTTCATTCATGTAAAATTCATTTGTTTGTAATATTCTTTTATTGGGGCACTTCCGAGTTGAGGTTGATGTCACCAGTGTATATTATTTACTTTTCCGCATTAGGTAGACCCAAGGAGGGGAGCACAAGTAACCGGGTTCTAGGGTCCAGTGGGAGGCCATCTCGAGGAGTCGAGACTGGATCTCCTAACCCTAGAATTGGCAGTGTTACTTGCCGCTCTCGTAGGGGTCTTGGGATGTGGGTTTGGCTATTCATCACGACCGTGGAATCCGTGTTTTATACCAGCTCATATTGAAAACACGGACATCCTAGTATATCCAATATTTCATATATGTTCTTCTGCTGCAATGTTCTGTGATGAGATCATATTATTGCCTGAGACGAATGCTTATACTATATATATATATATATATATATGCTGATATATAAATATTATTGCTTTCGTTTCTTCTGTGATGCTTAGGAAGCATAAGCTGATGGGATTTTTTTATTGAGATTAATAAAAAGAAAAGAAACCAAAAAGATGTTGTAGAATCAAAACTTTATAAAAAGGGTACCTACAGTTTTGCTTTGCATAGCGGTATATATGATATATCCTGCACCTTATTCGATGGGGAAAGAGCCGAGATCCCTTCACCGGGAGTGACCTCTTTAGCGAAACTAGAAGCCTCAAAAACACTCCTTTTCAAAAACTACTCGATTCTACGACGATATCAAGTTCATTACGCAATAGGTTTTCAGAAAAAAACTGTCGTAGCCCTCCGTCATTTCAGATAAGTCCTACTTAGTATTCGTGCTACGTTTGTTGGCCTGCGTCAAGGCGTAGTGTGCAGTAGCTAACTAGTAGTTATCCGCTTATGCATATGATGTAGATTGGATTAGGGTAGTCGTGCGACTTTGTTGGCCTGCGTCAAGGGTCGTGCGGGTGGGTTTAATTCAATCAAGAAATGACGGGTTGAACTTGACTAGCGCACTATGGTTTGTTGGCCTACGTCAAGGTCATGGGACGCTAGGGGCAAAATATTATCGGGAATTTCAAGTGTTGAAATTTGCAATGAGATTGCATACCTCCTATGAGATAGTTGGATCCTAATACCCACTGCGAGTAAGAGTTACTCCTGGGAGAGTTTTACACAAGACAATTAGCCGATCAAGTAGGTGTCTAGAAAAGTGTTAACGAGGTTACGCCTCTGGGAAAATGAGGTTTACTTTAATTAGGTCCGTGCGAAAGCACGGGGAACCTCCCTCAAGTACCGACACTGATCTGGCTGAAAGATTGACGAAATTGTAAAGTATAATTAATCCCGGCTAATCTTACCTTTTAGGGTTTGAAGGAAGATTTGATAAAAACAATGGGAGACATCCTGATTAGATAAGATAATAACCAATCTAATCTTGCAAGAGCATACGCTAAAGAGTTTTTTCTTCTCTCTCTCTCCAGGTAGCGACCATGTCAGGCCATAATCAAGATAATAATATGGATGTATTGACTGAACCCGCTTATTATACCGATCAGGGGAACGTTGGACCCGTTCTTTCTTATAAGAGTTATAAGACTGAACAGGAAACAGGAGAATATCTGGATTCTCAAGCCACCCAAAAGAACATGCATGCCGATGCATCTTCTTCAGGTGTGTTAGTTATTGAGAACTGTTTCTCAGTTCACCCTACGTCCTGGGTATTAGATACCGGATTATGATCCCACATATGTAAATTGTTACATGGGCTACGGAAAGGTAGAGAACTAGGAAAAGGTGATCATTCCGTTCAAGTAGGGAACGGTGCAAATGTTGCAGCCAAAGCAGTTGGCGAATATCACCTAGTATTGCCAAGTCGTAATACACTGATTCTGAATGAGTGCTATTATATACCGAACATGATGTGCAACATTATATCAGTTTCTTTATTAAGTAAAGAAGGATATAATTTTGTAGTACAGGATAATGTTATGAACATCTTTCTGAATCATAAGTTGATTGCATCAGGCTCGTTACATAATGGCATATTCATTCTCAATCAAAATACAGTCCTCAATATACAAAACACACACAAGAGGAAAAGTTCAGAAATGAACGAATCCTACTTGTGGCATTATAGACTTGGTCATATCAATGCGACACGACTGGCTAAGTTACATAAGGATGGATATTTGAATCCGTTCGAATTATCATCTTATGATACTTTCCATTCATGTCTCAAAGGAAAAATGACCAAAGCTCCGTTTAGTGGACACGGAGAAAGAGTTACGGAACTCTTAGGACTGGTACATAGTGATGTATGCGGTCCCATGTCTACGCATGCCAGGAACGGTTCTTCCTACTTTATTACATTCACTGACGATCTCTCAAGATTCGGATATGTATTCCTGATGAACCACAAGTCTGAAGCTTTTGAGAAATTCAGAGAATATAAGCACGAAGTAGAGAACCAAACGGGCAAAAGTATTAAGATTCTTCGATCTGATCGAGGAGGTGAATACTTAAGCAATGAGTTCCTAGATTATCTAAAAGAGAATGGGATTCTCTCTCAGCTTACTCCTCCTTATACACCACAGCACAACGGTGTATCGGAGCAGAGGAATCGCACCCTATTAGATATGGTGCGCTCTATGATGAGTACAGCTGAGTTACCTATTTCCTTCTGGGGTTATATACTGGAGACAGCTGCAGACCAATTGAATATGGTTCCTACCAAATCTGTGCCAACCACTCCATATGAGATATGGAAAGAAAAGAGACCATATCTTAATTATGTTAGGATATGGGGTTGTCCGGCATATGTAAAAACCCAAAATCCGGACAAACTCGGCGCAAGGTCTATTCTGTGCAAGTTTTTTGGATATCCCAAACATTCGCGCGTGTATATCTTCTACCACACCGGAGAACAAAAGGTATTTGTTTCTCGGCATGCCACCTTTTTAGAAAAGGAATTTCTTACAAAAGAAATTAGTGGCAATGAGGTAGAACTGGAATAAATTCCAGCAGAACAAATTAAAACAGATGATTTACTGGAACCAGAGGATTCAGTAGTACCCGACGAACCCCAGCCTCTCCGCCGATCTAATAGGATTTCTTATCCACCTGAGAGATACTACGGTTTTCTCATTGATGGTGGAAGCGAGGATTGCATCATGGATAATGATGACCCGACTAGTTTCGAGCAGGCCATCACGAATAGTGACTCTGTGAAATGGCTGGATGCAATGCGATCTGAGATTGAATCCATGTACACCAAAAAAGTATGGACTTTGGAAAATGCTCCTGAAGGGGTAAAACCCATTGGGAGCAAGTGGATCTTTAAAAAGAAATTTGGTGTAGATGGAAAAGTTGAGACTTTCAAAGCTAGACTTGTAGCAAAGGGTTTTCGTCAACGACCAGGTATGGATTATGACGAAACCTTTTCTCCAGTGGCTATGCTTAAGTACATCCGGATCTTACTTGCCATTGCTGCATACCATGACTACGAAATTTGGCAAATGGATGTTAAGACCGCCTTTCTAAACGGTGATTTAGAAGAATGCGTGTACATGACTCAACCAGACGGCTTCGTAGATAGTGGGAGCAGCGGAAAGGTGTGCAAGCTGCTTAAATCCATTTATGGGTTAAAGCAAGCATCGCGGAGTTGGAACATCTGTTTTGATGTTGTAGTCAAAGAGTTTGACTTCATCAAAAATATAGATGAACCTTGTATCTATAAGAAGGTAGCAGAGGGTAAGGTTGTCTTCCTCATATTGTACGTGGATGACATACTATTGATAGGAAATGATATTCCAATGCTGCAATCAGTCAAGCTCTTCTTATCACAAAGATTCTCAATGAAAGATCTAGGTGATGCGTCCTGCATATTGGGAATCATGATCTATAGAGATAGATCTAAACGGATACTGGGATTGTCCCAATCCAGGTACATTGACACCATACTAAAGAGGTTTAGTATGGAAGAATCCAAGCGTGGGAACCTACCCACGATCTCTGGACTCACTCTCTCCTAAGATATATCTCCCAAGACTGATTTGGAGAGAGCTCGCAAGCAAGGGATACCCTATGCTTCGGTAGAAGGCTCTATCATGTATGCGATGCTATGTACCAGACCCGATGTAGCATACTCACTAAGTGTAGTGAGTCGGTATTAAGCAGATCCAGGAGAGAGTCACTGGACAGCTGTGAAGAACATTCTCAAGTACTTGCGAAGGACTAAAGAGATGTTCTTAGTGTATGGTAACGGAGAACTCCGGGTGGAGTCCTTTACCGATTCAAGCTTCCAAAGTGATAAGGACACTCTAAGTCGCACTCGGGATTTGTCTTTACCCTCAATGGAGGGGCGATATGCTGAAAGAGTTCCAAACAGCATACCGTTGCAGACTCGACGATGGAGGCTGAATACATCGCTGCCAACGATGCTGCCAAAGAGGCTGTCTGGATAAAGAAGTTCATTAGTGAACTTGGTGTGGTTCCATCCATTGAACATCCAATACCTCTGTATTGCGATAACAATGGAGCTGTGGCGTTGGCCAAGGAACCCAGGTCCCATCAAAAGTCCAGACATATTCTGAGGCGTTATCACCTGATCAGGGAGATAGTTGATCGCCGGGAGATCGAGGTCAGGAGAGTAGATACGAAGGACAACACCGCAGATCCATTCACGAAGGCTATTCCTCAGATACAGTTTGAGAGATTATTCGGGATGCTAGGTATGAGATACTACAGCAGCTGGCCTTAGTGCAAGTGGGAGATTTTTAGTTATGTATATTCCCTAGAGGCCATTGTTGTACATATGATGTATATTATAATGGATGCTTGGATATATATAGAGAGGACTTTCTTGCTCGTCATGATAGTATGCTATTTGGTTTCACTTTATCTTAATGTAACACCTTAGGATGTGTTAGTGATTAATTATATTTAAATAAAGGGTTTTTAGTGAAAAGTTTACCAAATTGTGTTTCAAATATTTTTCCTAATTTAATAAATATTTTTCTAAAATTTTCCTAGGCTTGCACACACATGTGCATGTAAACTAGGGTTTTTAAATGAGTTATTACCATGATTAGTGACCATGGTGGGTTAATCATGGGGATTAAGTCTTTTGGGTTTTAATTGAGTTTAATTAGTTAATTAATAGTTGATTTAATTTGAATTTATCCTTAAGGTGTTGACTTGGTGAGAGAGAGAGAGAGTGCATCATGGCTTGAGCCATGCTTGCAATTATGAGGAGAGAGAGCGTGAGGGGTTGACATTAGGGTGATGATTTCCTCTCAATTGTTTTGTTTTCTTTCTCTCAACCTCACTCCCTCTCATACACACACACACACTTACCTCTACACCAGCAGCAGAAGCAAGCAACAGAGAGCAACAGCAGCAGCAACAGCGAGCAGCATCAACAGCAGCAACAGAGCAGCTCAGCAGCAGCAGCAGACTTCACAGCAGCAGCAGCAAGCATCAACTTCGACAGCAGCTCCTTCCCTTCACTTCATCTTCTTCCTCCAGCTCCCTAGGGTCGATTGTGAGGTATATTTCCTAAACTTACTCCCTAGTTTACTTGTTTAGGGTAGTTTTGCTTCGGTTAGTGGTTTTTGGTGCGATTTAATGCGATATGGGGTGTTTAGTGTGAACCTTGGCCAAGTGATGTGTGTTTTGGTTTCAGTAGGTTGATAGAGTGTTGTTAAGGCCATTTAAACCTAGCTTTAACTCCGATTGCACTGATAAACTGCCAGATCCCTATTTGATGCATTTCGTCGTTTTTAAGCAAAATTTGAGTTTCTGGGAACTGCTATCGACCCGATGGGTTCAGGTTAATTTTGAGAAGACTGCAGTGTAGTGGCTAGGTACTGATACCCCAGGTAGAACCCGACCCCCTTTCTTCATGATGAGGCCGCCGAAATGTTCGATCTGGCCGCAATTTGCGGCCAGATGGGTAGGGTTTGGGTTGGGGTTTGGTCCTGTGGGTTAATTCTGCTGTGTGTAGTGTTATGATATATATATTTTTGTAAGTTAAGTTCTGTATAAAAATTTGGGGCTTATTACCTATTTCTCGTATTTTCTAAACCTTCGCGACACGCGTGATACGTGTGTGAATTTGGGGTTTTTGCGTATCGCGACGCGTCAGGGTAGTTTCAGGCGCGTGATCACACGTTTTAGCTTATCGCGCACACGCGCGATTGGTTTGCGACACGGGTTTCTAGTTGGACCATAATATCACGTTTTTTGTGAAATTGAGCTTATGTGTGATATATGTTATGTGATTCTAGGTTCGCAGGCGAGTGAGACGGATGCTGCGAAGAAGGGCAAGCAAGTCGTCGGCTACACTTAGCGCGAGACTTCGGTGAGTATATTTAACATCTACGGGGATATCGCCCGCATGACGTTATGCGTCAGGGCTGATAGGACCTTATTATTATACGGTGCATTTACCTCATGTACTGTCATTGCATATTGCACTCCCTGCTGTATGTATGCTTAGAATTGATAGAACACCGCACTATTACTAACGGTTCATGATGCACGAGCACTGACCTGCATGCTACACACACACCGTTAGTAATTGCCATGACACACTCACTGTAGAACTGCCATGATTATATTGCTGTAGTTCATTTCATATATGATTCGATATGACTTTCATGGAAATTGGGAGCCGCATGATATCTTTAAAAACGGAAACTAATTTTAAAAGCGGTTTTCCCCTATACCTATATCATGGATTGATGTACATGGCACATCGCATTGGATTTATTTCTCGGTGTTGGATTTTCATGTGATTTCTGGTTTTGTGGACCGTGGGATTTTTAAGAAAAGATGCACTATTTGAAAACCCGGTTCTCGTGATATGATATTTTGGTGCGTCCACCACGCGTTTTCTCGGTGCTGAGACGTGTGCTTGAAACCCGATTCGAGGAGATAGATGATCCGTTTGCGGGTTCGTGGTGGACCCGGTATGGTTCCCCGGGGCGAGAAATGTTTTTCGTGGAGTAGACGATGAGCCTGGCAGGGTGGCGAGTACCTACCGGTGATTGGTTGGACCTGGCGGTTGTCCGGAGGATACCGACCAGAGTCGAGAGATGGATGCGGGATGATCCGTACTGCCGGGGCCGAGGGCCGATACTGCAGACGGAGCCCGTGGGCTGATCCGGACTGACGGAGCCCGATATATGAGGATTTGCGTGTCGATGCTGGACGCGAGTATGTGATGATGTTTTGGGTGCCGATGTTGGGCACTCGTGATTTCTCAGAGGTTTACAGGATTTGAGGGCCGATGGGTGTGCCGGCACCTGAGTTATTTGGGATTTGGGTGCAGTAGTGGGCACCGATTGTTTTCCACGTTGATATTCCGTGTAGATGTTGTTTATCCCATGCTCAGCATTGATTACCATATACCTAATCCTGTAGTTATTTTACCTGATAGAGCATCTGCATGATTATTGCACATACTGCTTATCACGCATTGATATTATCTGCTGGCATTTGTTAGAGTAGCGCAGTACGTGCATGCTCGCGATTACCTTTATATGTTATCTCTATTCACGAGTGGGCAACTCACCCCCGTTGTGCCACAGTATTTGCAGGTTGCCCTCAGCATAGTCGCGGCAGGCTGTCTTTTGCATCTTTTGGCTACAGATACCACCACAGTTGCGGTGAGAGCTGTTTTGCATTTAGGTGGGTTGTGGTATCTGATTACTTTTATTGTATCCCTGTTTGTATCTAGTACTCTCCATCTACCATTTATGTACTGGACTTAGATACTGTGTGAGGACGATGATGTATATTTTGTATTCTGGTGTCGAGCTCGTAGTAGCCGACTGTTTTTATATGCAGTTTATTTTCTGTGATGTCTACTTATTGCTTATTCTTCGCTACGGCGTCGTATATTACTCTTGTGATGTTGGTTTCCGCCGTTGGGCGTGATTGCTCCCGTTTGTGGATGTTTCATTTCATTACATTTCATTTCACTTATATCCTATTTTGTACCCGGTCTCGGGGCTACTTTTACAAAGGAAATGCTGCTAAAATTATTCAAATGATTAAGTAACTTTAAAAGGAACTTATTGAATTATTTAAGGTTTTCTAAAAGCTTTAACTAAATGTTTTCAACACTCACTATTTTTAAATGGTTTTGATCTCTGGGTTCGGCTTACTTAGTCGCGTTACGCCTGTAGACGAAGCGTGGTTAAGTGTCTGTCACGAGACGAAATACTCGGGTCGTGACACTTGACATGTTGACTTGTATTGGTTTACTGTTTTTCTCTCACATGTTGATAAAGCCCTTAGGATCTGTACTCGACTACTGGGACTATGATGAGATCATACTTGTGGGGCCATGGTAGTCGATGAGTACATCCTATAACTGTTCCTAGTCGAGGGTATATCGAGACAGGGCATCGATACACCAGAGTAGACTAGCGCATACGCATCTTGACCCATATGATGGGTGATGGATGATCCCATATCCATCGGTGTTTGACATCAGAGATGGTGTACGGGTGCTCAGTGGAGACTGGGTACACTGGACGGACTGGCCGAGAACTCCCAGATGGTGATATACCACACGTCAGATAGCAGTTCTCCGGTGACACTGGTACAGGGTAGTCTGTAGACCCGAGATCGTCATAGAGTCTTGTGTGATTCCCACTGTGCTTTGATTTCCACCTTACCACGTCCAAGAGGGCGTGCAAAACGGTGGCTTTTGGGTACAGTCCCGAGTCACATGGAGGCAATGAGCGATAGGAGGGGATTCGTTTCTCCCGGTATGGGGAGTTGATGTTGTGCTGTGTTAGATTGGCTATAACTGGAAGTCCCTAGCCAGGGCTGATATAGAGATTTACTGGTAAGTGTTACCAGTAGTTTCTCGACCTGTTATGAGCCTCACATCGACAAGACTTATCGGTTACTGGGGTCTGACGTATACCACCCCTAGACTTGATATGCGACATATCAGACGAACAGACCGGACTGTACGGGAGTGTTACTGGTTGGATTCATAGGAGAACGTATAGGCTAGCTTGTTGATCTTCTGATCACTCAATACCTGGGTGGCTGTTACGTTTAGCTGACCGCTTGCAGCTTGTGGGTGTTTGATATGATCATCACCTGCTACCGGCGTATTGACGATTCTTTAGAGTCCTACACAGAGGTTTCTTGGCTCAGGCAAAACGGAGTAGAGGCACATATGTGATATGCGCAGGACCGAGGATAATGAGATATGAGATACCGTATTATATTCTCGCGATATTTAGATATGAACCGGATCATCGGATCAAGTGTTGATTCGATGAATCGGTATATGATATATTAGTCGGTTATATTCGATATAACCGGATTGTCGGATCAAGTGTTGATTCGATGTTTTATTGTATAATAATATATATGATATATATTGTATTACATTATCTAATATTGGCTCGCTTTATTATTTCATTTTCTCACCGGATAATACATTGATATATATGCGATATATATTAATTGTATTAGTTTCTTTTGTTACAAATATATAATATATATATGTGATATATATTAAAGTAACATGATATGATTAATAATGAAACATGTTTGGTGATGATAAAAAGAGATTAGGGTTTGATTAGGGTTAGCTTCTTCTTGCACCTTCTAGAAGCATTCCTTTTGTCATGAAGAAGATATTATGATAGATATTTTCTTATGACTCATTTCTTAACCCAACCAAACTCTAGCCTTAGTTAACTCTCTATAAGGGTTATCCTTGTCATCATTAACCATGGTTGCATTATTATTGATATACTCATTTCATTATTCATCACAAAAGGAATTAATCTCATTATTCATCATCTTCTTCTCTCTTGAGCTTTGAGAAAGCTTACTAGTTATTTTCTTTTGTGATGATTTCATGTGAGATTATGATATAAAAAGATAGCATAAATACTACTCCATCATCCTCATCTAATCTAGCCCGTTAGATTAGGGTGTTCACCTCATTAGAGCGAGAGAGCTTGGGTTATAGCAACTTCGACGTAGATCATCGGAGAAAAGGAATACCACAAGCTAGCATGGATCGTTCAGGTCGTGGAGCCTCTCTTTAGTCTGGGAAATCGTGGATCGCGGCGAAGGGACTTCTACTCGGAGCTTATGAAGCGAAGGAGCGGACTACAAAGGTTGTAATCCCTCACACTTAGTAATAAAGTTGTTATCTTGCATGTTAAACCCTAATAATCTAGCAAATATCCCGGCTTTGGGTTATTCGGCACGTCTAAATTTTTATCCGGGCATGTTTGATGCCTTATGAACCTTCACAAGAGTGCCTAGGAACCCTACAGTTCTAAGTAGTGCAAGTAACGCGATGGACCCTCTAGAAGACAACAAACCTTAACTCGATTATGTGACCCTCTTGAACAGCCCTTTGAACCTTAGGGTTTGGGGCAGTACGGCGTGCCACATGTGAGGCGTTGGCTTGACCCTTCTACGGCTGGACCGTTGGTACCGTGGCATGAAATGGATGTTTTTAAACTCCCTTCAAGTGTTGAGCTTTTCGGGAAAACTTGGGTGTTTGATTGTTCGATCGGAAAGTTTAACATTGTCTATTTATCTGGAATGTGATACAATATTTGGAATCCACTAATTGTTATGAGATAACTGATTTGAATGTTATAAACATAGCACTTTAGTCTCATTTGATCGGTTGCCACGGAATTTTGATGCGATCAAAAGTCCGTCGCAATCACGTAGCGTACGCGGATACTCGCCGGATAAACTTAATAGAAAGCAATGCCCCATAGCCCTGACCAAGTGACTGTAGGAGAACCCCATCGCCGAAAGCATCCGTTCGGGTGCTCGCGGCAGCGGTGTTCCTCCTTAGTGCACTTCGTCGACGGCATCCGGGGGTGCGGACGTCTACTAAAGTTTGCGACGAGCATGCGATCAGAATGTCGGTAATTTTGTTGAATTGCCCGACTTAATATTGAAAAGAGTTTTCGATAATGAGACTAATATGCGGGGTTTATAAATGTTAGGCATGCGATGTTTAAGAAATTCATTTGGTTAGGCATATGATGTCTAAGAAGGTTGCGGATTCCAACTGTTGTAGTTTTACACTTTCTTTTCTGTGACCGTAAGCGTAATATGTGATATCGCCGGTTTCGTTGCTATATGTCAACGATAATTGGGATGCGCATATTTACTTACGTTGATGACATGTGATGTTATGTGTTGCTGGATATGTTGTATTGGATCGTCGCGTTTTGAATAGCCGGGTTTTTTATGTGAGATGAGAGTTTTTCATTTTCATTCATGTAAAATTAAATGTATGTATTATTCTTTTATTGGGGCACTTCCGGGTTGAGGTTGATGTCACCACTTGTATATTATTTACTTTTCCGCATTAGGTAGACCCAAGACGGGGAGCACAAGTAACCGGGTTCTAGGGTCCAGTAGGAGACCATCTCGAGGAGTCGAGACCGGGTCTCCTAACCCTAAAATTGGCAGTGTTGCTTGCCTCTCTCATAGGGGTCTAGAGATGTGGGTTTGGCTATTCATCGCGACCGTGGAATCCGTGTTTTATACTGGCTCGTATTGAAAACACGGACGTCCTAGTATATCCAATGTTTCATATGTTTCTTCTGCCGCGATATCTGTGATGTAATAATTTGATATGTTGTGATAGATACTGTATATAGTATATATGATATATTATATAGACGTTACTTATGTTTTACACCCGCACTAGCCCTGCCCCGCTCTGCCGTTAGTTACCTAACCTAACGGTGCACGAGGGGACATCTTGGCGAATGCGGATGGCATAAGTGTACGTCGTATTTATCTGTGATGTTTAGGTGACTTAAATGATGGGACTTCATTAATATGATTAATGAAAGAAAAGAAACCTAAAAGATGTTGTGGTATCGAATTTTCAAAAACAGGTAGCTACGGTTCTTGCTTTGCATCGAGGTGTTCCTTGTAGAACATCCAGCACCTTATTCGATAAAGAAAGGGCTGAGATCCTTTCACCGGGAGTGACCCCTTTAGCAATGACTGGCAGATGCTATACCCCTCGGTTTGTCTTTTGATTGATTTTGGAGTTTTTGCTTTGCATAGTGGTATATATGATATATCCTGCACCTTATTCGATGAGGAAAGGGCCGACGATCCCTTCACCGGGAGTGACCCCTTTAGCAAAACTAAAAAAGCCTAAAAAACACTCCATTTTTAAAATCATATGATTCTACAACGATATCAAGTTCATTACGCAATAGGTTTTCAGAAAAACCTGTCGTAGCCCTCCGTCATTTCAGATAAGTCCTACTTAGTATTCGTGCTACGTTTATTGGCCTGCGTCAAGGCGTAGTATGCGGTAGCTAACTAGTATTTATCTGTTTATGCATATGATGCAGATTGGATTAGCGTAGTCGTGCGACTTTGTTGGCCTACGTCAAGGGTCGTGCGGGTGGGTTTAATTCAATCAAGAAATGACGGGTTGAACTTGACTAGCGCACTGTGGTTTGTTGGACTGCGTCAAGGTCATGGGATGCTAGGGGTAAAATATTATCGGGAATTTCAAGTGTTGAAATTTGCAATGAGATTGCATACCTTCTATGAGATAGTTGGATCCCGATGCCCGCTGAGAGTAAGAGTTACTCCTGGGAGAGTTTTACACATTACAATTAGCCGATCAAGTAGGTGTCTAGAAAGGTGTTAACGGGGTTACGCCTCTGGAAAAACGAGGTTTACTATAATTAGGTCCGTGCGAAAGCACGGGGAACCTCCCTCAAAGTACCGACACTGGCCTGGCTAAAAGATTGGCGAACTTGTAGCGTGTAATTAATCCCGGCTAGTCTTTCCTTTTAGGGTTTGAAGGAAGATTTGATTAAAACAGTGGGAGACATCCTGATTAGATATATTAAATAACCAATCTAATCTTGCAAGAGCATACGCTGAGTGTTTTCTTCTCTCTCTCTCCAGGTAGCGACCATATCACGCCTTAATCAAGATAATAAAACAGATATATTGACCGAACCCGCTTATTATACTGAGCTGGGGAACGTTGGTCCCGCTCCAACTTATAATTTTTATAAGACAGAGCAGGAAATTGGGGAATACCAGATTTCCCGTGCCGCCCAAACGAAGAAAGTGCATGCTGATGAATCTTCTTCGGGTGTGTTCGTTACAGAGAACTGTTTCTCAGTATCCTTTACGTCCTTGGTATGAGATACCGGATCAGGATCCCGCATATGTAATCTGTTACATGGGCTACAGAAAGGTAGAGAACTGAGAACGGGTGATAAGTTTCATGAGACAGAAAACGGTGCAAGCGTTGCAGCCAAGTCTGTTGGTCACTATCACCCTGTATTACCAGAATACATTGATTCTGAACAAATGTTATTAGATACCGAACCTAATATGCAAAATCATATCGGTCTCTTTTATTAGTAAAGAAGGATATAATTTTGTATTGTTGGATAATGTTTTGAACATTTCCTATATCAAAAGTTGATCGATTCAGGCACGTTATCTAAAAGCATTGATGTTCTAAATCAAACTACAGTTATTAGTAAATAAAACACACACAAGAGGAAGAGTTCAGAAATGAACGAATCCTTCTTGAGGCATTGTAGACTAGGTCATATCAACGCGACCCGACTAGCTAAGTTACATTTAGATGCATATTTAAATCAGTTTAAATTTACATTTTGTGAAACTTGTCGGTCATGTCACAAAGATAAAATGACCATAGCTCTGTTTATTGGAAACAGAGAAAGAGTTAGTGAACTCTTGGGATTGATACATGCTGATGTATGAAAGTCTCCTGTCTACACATGCCAAGACTGGTTCTTTGTACTTCATTACATTCTCTGATGATCTCTCAAGATTCAGACATATGTTCCTGTTGAAACACAAGTCCGAACCTTTTGAGATATTCACAGAATGTAAGTTAGAAGTGGAGAACCAAAATACGGGTATAAGTATTATGTCCTTTGATGAGATCAGGGAGGAGAATACTTGAGCACGGAATTCCTGGACTATTCTAAAGGAGAATGAGATTTTCTCTCAGCATTACTCCTCCGTATACACCACAGCACGTCGGTGTATCGGGACGGAGCAATAGCACCCTATGTGATATGGTGTGCTCTATGATGAGTACTACTGAGTTTCCTATTTCCTTTTGGGAATTATGCACTTGAGAAGCTGCATACCTATTGAATAGGGTTCAAATCAAATCAGTTACCTACCACTTCATATGTGATATGGAATGGGAAGAGCCCATATCTTAAGTTTGTTAAGATTTGGGGTTGTCCAGCTTATGTCTAAAAGCATAATCCGGACAAGCTCGAGGCAAAGTCTGTTATGTAGAACTGGAAAGGTTCCAGCTATACAAACTGCAGCTGATGATTTGGTAGAACCAAAGGATTCAATAGTTTCCAAT
This sequence comes from Agapanthus africanus, assembly GCA_030015575.1. Classification (NCBI taxonomy): domain Eukaryota; kingdom Viridiplantae; phylum Streptophyta; class Magnoliopsida; order Asparagales; family Amaryllidaceae; genus Agapanthus; species Agapanthus africanus. Next base: position 582,392,404 of record CM057339.1, on the reverse strand, counting down.
GAAGCTCAGCGTCTCCGCCGATCTAGTAGGGTTCCTCACCCACCTGAGAGATACTTCGGATTCTCTATGAAAGTGGGAGCGAGGATTGCATCATAAGATGATGACCCAACTAGTTTCGAGCAGGCTATCAGGAGTGGGACTCTATAAAGATGGCTAGATGCTTATCGATCTGAGATGGAATCCTTATACACCAACAAAGTATGGACTTTGGTTGCTTTATCTGAAGGGTTAAATCCCCATCAGGAGCAAGTATATCTTGAGAAGATTACTTAGTGTACATGGAAAAGTTGAGACTTTCAAAGCTAGACTTGTTAAAGGCTTGCATCATTGACCAGGTATGGATTATGATGAAACCTTTTCTAAGTAGCTATGCTTAAGTCCATCCAGATCCTACTTGCCACGGCTACATACCATGACTACGATATCTGGCGGTTGGGTGTCATGACTGCTTTTCTAAATGATGTTTTGGAAAAGAGCGTCTATAAGTACACAGCCAGAGGGTTTCGTAGACAGTGGGAGCAGCGGAAACGTGTGCAAAATGTTTTATGTGATAAAGCAGGCATCGCGGAGTTGGAACATCTGTTTAGATGTGATAGTCAAAGAGTTTGACTTCATCAAAATGGTAGATGAACCTTGTATAAACAAAAAGGTAGTAGGGAGTATGGTGGTGATCCTTGTAGAGTACGTGGATGACATACTCTTGATAGGGAAGGAGTTTCCTATGCTACGATCGGTCAATCTCCACTTATCTCAAAGATTCTCCATATAGGATCTATGTGATACCTCCTAAATCCTAGATTTTATATCTTTGAGATAGATCTAAATGGATGTTGGGATACTCACTAGTTGTAGTGGGATGGTATCAATCGATCCTGAGGAGAATCACTGGAAAGGTTCCAGGGTGATAAGGACGACTGAATGTCAGTCGCAGGCATTGTCTTTACCCTCAGTAGAGGGATGGTATGTTGGAAGAGTTCCAAGCTAGATACCGTGACATACTAGACGATTAAAGGCAAGATATATCGTTACCAAAGATGCTACCAAAGAGGCAGTCTGGATATATTTAAGTTCATGAGATGAACTTCGTTACTACCATTGTGTGACAATGGAGTTGTGGCTTATGCCAAGGAACCCCCGTCCCATCAGAAATCCAGATATAATTCTTAGGCAGTATCACCTGATCATGGAGATGGTTGATCTCCAGGGAGATCGAGGTTAGGAGAGCAGACTCAGAGGACAACACGGCGGATCCACTCACAAAGGCTTTTTCCCAGAGAGAGACTATTATGGGGATGGTTGAGTATGAGATACTACAACTACTGTTATCAGATAGCCCAAGTGCAAGTGGGAGATTGTTAGTTATATGTATGCCCTAGAGGTCATTACTGTACATATGATGTATATTGTAGTGGATGCTTGGACATATATAGGGAGGACTTTCTTGCTCGATATGATAGTATACTATCTGGTTACTCTTTACCTTAACGTGTACTCTGATTGTCTCTCTGTTACATGTTGGTAAAGTCCTTAGGATATGTACTCGACTACTGGGACTATGATGAGATCATACTAGTGGGGCCACGATAGTCGACGAGTACATCCTATAATTGTTCCTAGTCGAGGGTGTATCGAGACAGGGCATCGATGCACCAGAGTAGACTAGCGTATGCGCATCTTGACCCATATGATGGGCGATGGATGATCACATATCCATCGGTGTTTGACATCAAGGATGGTGTACGGGTGCTCAGTGGAGACTGGGTACACTGGACGGACTCACCGAGAACTCCCAGATGGTATTATACCTCACGTCAGATGGCAGTTCTCCGGTGACACTGGTACATAGTAGTTTGTTGACCCAAGATCGTCATAGAGTCTTGTGTGATTCCCACTGTGCTTTGATTTCCACCTTACCACGTCCAAGAGGGCGTGCAAAACGGTGGCTTTTGGGTACAGTCCCGAATCACATGGAGGCAATGAGCGATAGGAGGGGATTCGTCTCTCCCGGTATAGGGAGTTGATGTTGTGCAGTGTATGTGTAACGTTTTGAAAATCGTTTCGGTGAAATTTCGAAAAAAATCGGTAAAATAAGGGGGTTTTCTGTAAAAAGTCAAAATACAAATATCTTATTATAAAAATTAAATATACATATTCTAGCTATGTAATTGCTATTATTTAGTGTTTATTGAGCCGCTGGTGAAATTTCAAATTTTCTGAAATTTTTTTATTTTATTATTATTTAAGCCGTCACTAATACATTTAATTAGGGAAAATTACAAATTGGAATGAGTTGAAACAAATTTTGTGCATCATAAAACATTAAATAAAATTTTATCATGTGGTTTTTGGAACGAAACATTTTCCAAAACGGTATAGAAATTATTGAAGAAAAAAAGACTTTTTTTAGCGTAAATGGATGTTTGAGGTATTATATTTATCATTTTTCATCACCCCACACCCGTACCCACATCCACACACTCCCATTTACTTCTCCCCTTGAAGAATTCAGCAGCCCCCATTTTTTTCCCCACTTGAATTTCAAAGGAAAGAAATGAAAGAAAAGATAAGAAAATGGAGAAATGAGGTGGACCTTTGACCTTGAATTGACTTTGACTTCTCTCCCCCACTTTCTCAACCTCCCTCTCTCTCCTCTCCCCCTCCCATTCCAGCCGAAATCTCCTCCAACAGCAGCAGCCCCCCCTCCATTTTCCCTTCTCTTTTCTCTTCAAGACTTCATCAAAAATTGCCTCAAAATCCATCAAAAAAATCCCAAAACCCAAATCCGACTCCTACCCATTTTAGCTTAGCCCGTATAGCATGGATCTTTGTGAAAAGAGAGCATTTTGGGAGGCCATGGATGCTTGTGGATCTTCAAATGTTTTTGGGTATAATTCTAAAACATTTTTGCTTAATTTGTTACAAATTTCTTAAAGCTAAACTACTTAAGTGTTAATTAGGCTTAAGTTGCAAGTTTTGGAATTCGTGTTAGGAATTTGAATGCAAGTTAGGGTTTTATAAAATAGGTGTATGGTTGTGTGTTATATTTAGGCTTTTTGTCATATTAATACAAGATTAGTAGCTTGTGCTAATTGTTAGTTTAAAAATTGTGTTAATTTGCTAATTTGCTTACTAGGTTTTTGAAATTGGTTAAATACTTGGGATTAAAAATGAGTTTAGGTTTTTTATGACTTCATTAACTTTATTAAGTGTGGTTTAATGCTTTAGATCATGCAAATCTAAGCTAGATTGTAGTTTGTGCATTTTTGCTTTGAAATTGTTAAATTTTAGGTATTTTGTAAACTATAATATTAGGGTTTTTGGAATTTAATGAGATTAAATTCCGGGAATTGTTTATATGACTTATTTAAGATATTTAATAAGTATATTGTCCTCTACATTCATTTAAACGTCATGTTTTGTACAAAAACGGCGAATTGTGCTCGCTAGATTTTCGGAAAAATGACTTTTTAAGTGAAATTGGGGTTTTTGTGAGTTTTAACCTTGTTTATATTAAAATTAGTGTTCGTGAATGTGCAAATGAGTGTGATTGGATTTTTCTCGATGGTTTGACGTTTGTACATCGACATCGAGGGTTGGTTTGACTATTCTTGCATGCGTAGGCGATAGGTTTGGACCTATGCGTGATACGCGTGCCGATTTGATTTTCGTATGCCGTTTCGATTTCGAATTTAGTTTTAATGCGATATGGTGCGTTATGATATGTAGGTACCCCCATGTGGACTTCGAGACGACAAGCAAGCGCGTGGCGACGTCGGCACCGGCTAGCGAGGACCAGGTGAGTAGATTTATATCTACGGGGAGAAGTCGGGTGGATGGCGTATAGCACCCCCGCAGTCCGTGGTGGTGTATACGGATGCGTATACACACCAACAATTATTATATGTTATTTGGGATTAATAACGATGCTTCGGATGGATATTGGTGTGTTGGATTACTTTAGTGTTGCGAACCCTAGGGTAGTGTTGCACTACACATACACACATACATACTTGCATACATTCCTATTGATATGTGCTCATGGGATTCTTATAGTTATGGGTTCACATGGGTATGGGACTATGTGTTCACATACGGATTTGAGGATGATACTTGGGATTGAGCTGAGTCGATGAGATTTGATTTGAGGCCGTGAGATCGGTGATACAGCAGGGTTCGTATCTTAGATACGACATGACGTTGTAGCGGGTCCTTGACGTAGTGTTTCACACACGTCTATGCATACGTAGGTGGTATCAGTATGGTACTAGACATAGATCAGTACCGCGATCATGATATTTGATAAAGAGGATACCAAGTGAATAGTATGATGAAAGTGATATTGACCCGTACCCAGATTTGGGATGCCGTACGACGGATTTACGTACGAGCTATATTGATGATTGATCCGCACTCTTGACTTGGGATGCCTGATTATAGATATAGTATCGGATATGATATTATTGAGGCGGGATCACCGACTATACGTATACAGGTATGTATATGTATCGACTCAGATGATAGACGGTTTCCTTACCTGTAGTTCAGCTTGTTAGTTCAGCCGTATAGTTTAGTGTAGTTGATAGATTAGATTAGACTTCTTACCTATTTCAAAAACTAACGAATCGTGGGTATTTTAGAAGACAGCCCAAGGGATCCTACGGATATTTCAAAAGACGTATGTTTTCATAAAAACACCGTAGCCCCTATTTTCAAAACCCCATGATTCGTGTTATTTCAAAAGGCACCATTTGTAGGACTTATATTAGATTATTACAGATTAGTTATAGTTGCGTCTAGTATTCAGCTCCCGCTCATTTTTACTGTTCGCTCCGCATTGCATACTTATATTATAATTTCTTATTGCATTATTAATATCATGCTGTTAGGACACCAGCACCATTGCCGATGACGCGTATGTACCACGTACACTTACTTGCCGGCTCACACACATCTTCATCGGTAATTGACATGTCACGAATACTTTAGAAAATACTATTTCATTTGACATAGGTTGTTAGCTAATAGTTTAGACATGATATTAGTGTACTTGCCTTATATGCTAGCTAGACATTGTAGTTATTGCCTACTACTTCATGCTTGTTATTATTCACTGTTGTGTCGCATTCATGGATTCTCATGCCTATATTCACTGTTTACATGCGATTGATGACTTGGATTCGGATTTCATGAGATTTCTTGGATTTGGAGGAAAACCGCAAAAACATAAATAAACCTTTTCTCCCTTTTAAAATAAAAAGTGCGGTTTTCCCATGATGTATGAGTCGTCCACCATGAGTTTGCTGATGGATTTCGAGACCCGATTCGAGGAGTGGAGGAACCGTTTCAGGTACATGGTGGGCCCGGTATGGTACCCCGGGGCAAGAGGAATGTGGTGTTGACGTTGAGCCTGGCTGGGGAGCACTACCTACCGGTGATATTACCCGACGCGTCGGATATCCGGAGGATACCGTCGTGGTCTTGAGATGGATGGTAGGGGCCGGTCTGGACTGACGGCGCCCTAGATAATGAGATTGAGACATTGATATTTCGAAAAAGTGAGATTTATGTTTTGTGTCGATGCTAGACACTGTTGATACTGATTTCATTTATGATACCTCAGTTTAAAAATACGAAGGAAATCTCACTAATTTATGAAAACAGTTTCTTCATTTACATGTATTCTGTTTTCATGCATGCATACCTCATTCATATGATATATTGCTACCTGAGGCACTGACACGGGCACATGAGTTTACACTCGGGTTAGATATTTACACTAGCCATTGTTATAGGCTGCATGTTATATACATTTTGAGGATATATTATGATCATTGACCTAGGATTGCGTTATTTATGCGATTTCTGTGCGTAGATGTTTTTCTATTCACGAGTTGGCAACTCACCCCCGTTGTGCCCCAGTTTCTTGCAGGTTTTGCCCTACAGGTTTAATTACGGCCTGGCGGGCTCAGTTTCATTCGGGTGACTTGGTAGTAGGTGGGTTTTTCTTGTATCGTACCCATCATATTATCTTGTATAATATTATTCCGTTGTATCTAGTAAATTCCATCAACCAAACATGTATTTATTGAGATAGAGACCAGTGTTGTTTATTCTTTCGACCTTAGAGTCGCTCGTTATATTTCTGGTGGTTTTGAGTTTCCTTTTGAGTTTTGATCCTCGCCGTTGGCGTTGTATATTATATTGCTTGTGTGGTTGTGACCGTCGATTAACGAAGAGCTAGCTCCCGCTTGGGGATGCCTTTTTCTTGATTTCGTATACTATTCATGTTGTATCCCGTTTGGGGGCCAGTATTTACAAAGGAGACTCTGCCGAAATTTTCCGTAAATTTTTGATGTTTTTAAAAAACCGCATAATTTGGCTTATGCTATTGAAACAACTTGCTTTAAGTTGTTCTTTCCTGCACTCTACTACTTTTCTTGGTTTGGATTTCTGGGTTTTCGGTTTACTTAGATTACGTATGCCTCGAGACGTTCGTAGTTTAAGTGTCGGTCATGTTCCGTACTTTTGGGTCATGACAAAATTGGTATCAGAGCATTAGGTTTTAACCTTCGGAGCGTAGGATGACCCTTAGTTGATGGAATAGGTGACTAAAGTAGAGTGACGTACCGTTGATATGTTCCACGGCATATTTACGACACGCCACTCCACTTATGAAGCCTTAGGATGTATATTTCCTTGTTCAGTATTATATTCCTTCCTGATCTAGCCTCATCGGTACCAGTTTGGTTTTGCTGCTACGGTTACGGCAGGGAGAGCTACGGCTAGAGTTGCGGTCAGCACAAGCTCGTCACGAACGAGGACTGACCAGGGCGAAATTCCGGCGACACACGATTGCAGAGATGTATCTTTTTACTGTGTTTCCGCGCCACGAGTGTTTGGCGGATCGCCTTTATGAGGTTACTCGGAGGCGCTGATCGACACTGGAGAATTGAGCCAATGATAGAGGCCAGCCAGATTTTGATGACCGTTGGTGTGTTGCTTACTCCTGATGATTGAGGCACTGTTCAGCATGCAGACGAGCGAGCCAGTTGTTGCTGCGAGCGATGAGATATCGCCCCATATGTTGGAGCTATTGCCGGGCGAGTTGTACGAATAGATGATAGAAGGTCGCTAGTCACCCGATGATGAATGACTAGGACAGGTGGTTCGTTCGCTTACCCCGATGCGAGGTCATCAGATAGATTGATTCCAGCTAGAGACGATTTCACGTGGAGACGTTGGGAGTCGACAGAGACAAACCTATTATTCCAAGTTTAAAGTAGTCGAAAAGACATGCAGGCAATTCTATGGTCTCTCTAGAAGAATGAAACCCTAACTCGACTTAATGACCGTGTGAAAGCCTTTGAACCTTCGGGTTTGTGGCAGTTCTACGGCGCCATTAGTGAGGCTTGGGTTTGCCTTTCTACGGCTGGACCACCGATGTTGTGGTATATATATTCGATACTATTAAACTGTGCCCAAGATGTTGAGCTCTTGGGGGATTATGAGGTTTTGACGAATCGATCGAATGGTTCGACTTCAATCGGATGCTTGGTGGTGAGATGCATTCTTGGGAGACTCCAGGTACGAGGATAGTCGTTGGAGCTCAGTCCATGCAGCCGCGACGGGACGAGTCCAAAGCAGACGACATTAGAGAAAAGTGAAGTAAGAGGTTCGTACCAGATCTAGATGAGATGACGTTCCACTCCGTCGACATCAGAGATGCGATGCGCATGCCGAGGCATGGTACTTGGATTTACCTTCCAGAAGGAGTCGCGATGAGTATGCAGTCGTTCCGGAGCAAGATGCAGATATAGGAAAGGACGATGACTTCCGGACAGTTGGCAGAGACGAGACATTGAAGAGACCGTGAGCAGGATTCCTTCCAGGACACTGCTGCAAGGATACTTGCACCCAGGATCAGATGTGTCACATACATTCAGAGAGCCAGAGGCCGACGCCAGTGATATGCTGTCTTACGAGTGGTCACGATGATTGACCGAGAGATGACCAGAGAAGTGCCAGAACAGAATCATCCCCGTTAGCACACCCAACAGGGCCGATGAGCCGATGGACCGAAAGATTGGTAATGCACAGTGAAGACCTTGACCCAGGAGTGGTCATGGTTACGCACATCAGCAGGACAGAGTTCATGATCATCGACGAGACGTCCCACTAGTGACCGTGACAGTTAGCCGAGATTCTTAGAGGATGCGCTTGAGCGGTACAGTTCCGCCATTATTGATTTCGATGTTTTGGGTGATTTATTCGTATGATTTGATTTTGATGATTGAGGATTTACGATCTTTGCACAGTGTTGCACTTGATATCGTTTTCGTGCTTTAGTTTCACATGTTTGTGATTTTACAGTTTTAAACAGTTGAGTTGGTTTTGTGCGTATGTATGCACACGAATTGGTTCCTGCACTTTGTATAGTTATTATATGCTTACAGTACAGTGATACGCCTTTTGTGCACTTTGATGCACTGGACTTCGATTTCGATTGCGATACTCGATATTTGTTTTGTGCACCTTGTGCACCTGATTGATTTTGCGCACGTTCGGCGCTTGATATTGGATTTCATGATTTCGTGCACGATGGATGCACCTGATTTGGATTTTCGCGCATGTTGGGCGCATGTTTTGAAGGGTGATTTTAGTGCACACCAGAGGCACTAAATTGAGAATTTTTCGTGCATGTTTGATGCACCTGATTTTGCTGTCAGGCACACATGTTGCCTACGACAGATGTTTCGTGCACACCCGATGCACTTAGATATTGTTTCTGTGCGCATGTATGGCACATTCATGGATTTTGATTTCCGTGCGCACCAGACACACGTAGCATTCATGTGCATATTTTGGGATTGATTTCGTATAGAGCGGTACGTTTTTATGATATTGCTATGTGTTTTCGTACTGAGCAGGACTAGTCAGAGGACAGTACCTAAATATATTTTTTTGCATGCATTGATAGTTATTGAAGGGATTTCCAAAAAGCGAGCTATAGCCTCAGTATTTACCTACGTGTCTGATATGACACGAAATGTTTAAAACAAGGAGACCCTTCTAAATTGTTTCCAAAACGGCGGAACGTACATTTCAAACAAAGGTATATATGTATATAGTTATTTTCTTATGATAGACGTCCGCCACTGTGCAGTGTTATACGCGTTGCACAGCGACTTAAAGAGATTTGGCATTGATGTCTTCTCCATGACTCCGATGATTGCGGAATGCTTGACGGAGTTTTGATTTGAGTTATATACTCATTTTTTAAGCGCATGCGCCGCGCTACGATTTGTTTTATGTATTTACAATTTCGGAGCCCCGACGACTTGATGGTTTTCTTAGATGTTTTAGTATTTGGGGGAGTTTGAATTTAAATTCGGGGACCGAATTTCTTTAAGGGGGGAAGATTGTAACGTTTTGAAAATCGTTTCGGTGAAATTTCGAAAAAATCGGTAAAATAAGGGGGTTTTCTGTAAAAAGTCAAAATACAAATATCTTATTATAAAAATTAAATATACATATTCTAGCTATGTAATTGCTATTATTTGGTGTTTATTGAGCCGCTGGTGAAATTTCAAATTTTCTGAAATTTTTTTTATTTTATTATTATTTAAGCCGTCACAAATACATTTAATTAGGGAAAATTACAAATTGGAATGAGTTGAAACAAATTTTGTGCATCATAAAACATTAAATAAAATTTTATCATGTGGTTTTTGGAACGAAATCATTTGCCAAAACAGTTTAGAAATTATTGAAGAAAAAAAGGCTTTTTTTAGCGTAAATGGATGTTTGGGGTATTATATTTATCATTTTTCATCACCCCACACCCGTACCCACATCCACACACTCCCATTTACTTCTCCCCTTGAAGAATTCAGCAGCCCCCATTTGTTTTTTCCCCACATGAATTTCAAAGGAAAGAAATGAAAGAAAAGAAAAGAAAATGGAGAAATGAGGTGGACCTTTGATCTTGAATTGACTTTGACTTCTCCCCCCCACTTTCTCTACCTCCCTCTCTCTCCTCTCCCCCTCCCATTCCAGCCGAAATCTCCTCCTACAGCAGCAGCCCCCCCTCCATTTTCCCTTCTCTTTTCTCTTCAAGACTTCATCAAAAATTGCCTCAAAATCCATCAAAAAAATCCCAAAACCCAAATCCGACTCCTACCCATTTTATCTTAGCCCGTATAGCATGGATCTTTGTGAAAAGAGAGCATTTTGGGAGGCCATGGATGCTTGTGGATCTTCAAATGTTTTTGGGTATAATTCTAAAACATTTTTGCTTAATTTGTTACAAATTTCTTAAAGCTAAACTACTTAAGTGTTAATTAGGCTTAAGTTGCAAGTTTTGGAATTCAAGTTAGGAATTTGAATGCAAGTTAGGGTTTTATAAAATTGGTGTATGGTTGTGTGTTATATTTAGGCTTTTTATCATGTTAATACAAGATTAGTAGCTTGTGCTAATGGTTAGTTTAAAAATTGTGTTAATTTGCTAATTTGCTTACTAGGTTTTGAAATTGGTTAAATACTTGGGATTAAAAATGTGTTTAGGTTTTTTATGACTTCATTAACTCTATTAAGTGTGGTTTAATGCTTTAGATCATGCAAATCTAAGCTAGATTGTAGTTTGTGCATTTTTGCTTTGAAATTCTTAAATTTTAGGTATTTTGTAAACTAGAATATTATGGTTTTTGGAATTTAATGAGATTAAATTCCGGGAATTGTTTATATGACTTATTTAAGATATTTAATAAGTATATTGGCCGCTACATTCATTTAAACGTCATGTTTTGTACAAAAACGGCGAATTGTGCTTGCTAGATTTTCGGAAAAATGACTTTTTAAGTGAGATTGGGGTTTTTGTGAGTTTTAACCTAGTTTATATTAAAATTAGTGTTCGTGAATGTGCAAATGAGTGTGATTGGATTTTTATCGATGGTTTGACATTTATACATCGACATCGAGGGTTGGTTTGACTATTCTTGCTTGCGTAGGCGATAGGTTTGGACCTATGTGTGATACGCGTGCCGATTTGATTTTCGTATGCCGTTTCGATTTCGAATTTAGTTTTAATGCGATATGGTGCGTTATGATATGTAGGCACCCCCATGTGGACTTCAAGACGACAAGCAAGCGCGTGGCGACGTCGGCACCGGCTAGCGAGGACCAGGTGAGTAGATTTATATCTACGGGGAGAAGTCGGGTGGATGGCGTATAGCTGTTAGTGTATATGCCCTAGAGGCCATTACTGTATCATACTAGTTTGTATATTACTTAATGGAAGCTTGGGATATTCACCTTGTATATACAATCTTGCTCAAAATAGTAGTATGCTACTTGGTTTGTTTCTACTTCAATGTGTACATGTGTTAATTTTAGTATATCGCCTATACACATTAGTGGAGCTCTTAGGATCTTTGCTTGATTACCAGCGTTGTGATGGCAGTCACACTAGTGGGGCTGGGTAATCTAGAAGCACATCCTTAGGCAGGTCCCTGGTCGCAGGACTATCGAGACAGGGCAACGATACTCCGGAGTAGACTAGCGTGTGCGCTTCTCATCCCAGTATGGGAGATGGTCTGTCCCACAGCCATCAGTACGTCGTACTTGAGAGAGTATGCGGGTGCTCGTTGGGTTACGAGTACACTGGACATGACTCGTCGGGAACTGACTAGTTGGTATTATACCTATTGTCAGTTATCAGTTCCCAGGTGACATGAGTACAGCTTAGTCCGCTGACTTGACACTGCCACTTCGTCTCGAGTGTGTTCCCACTGCACTTTGATTACTACCCTACCACGGCTCAAAGGAGTCGTGCAAACAGGTGGTAGTTGGGTGCAGTCCCAAAGCACTTGGAGGCAGTGACGGTTAGACAGGATTCGTCTCTCCCGGTATTGGGGGTTGACATCGCGCTGTGTCTAGGAGAGCCATTACACGAGTAGTCCCTGGCCAGGGCAAACGAGATATACTGGTAGGGTTCCAGTGTTATCTCAGGGTGTTTTGGGCTTCACTCCGACACGACTTGTACCGCTATTGGGGGAATGACGTTTACCGTCCCCTAGGCCCGCCATGCGATGTATCAGACGAACTGACCAGACTGTACCGAGATTATCACATTCAGGCTCAGTAGGAGTTCAGATGGGTTTCACCTCGTCAGTCTTCTTGTCGACATCTACCTGGGGACCGTTACGCACAGCTAGTGCCGCTTGCGGTCTGTGGTTAAACCCACTGCCAGCGTAGTGTCGAGTCTTTAGAGTCCCACACAGAAAGTTATTCGCCTTTAGGCAAAAGAGTAGAGGTCGCATGGTTTTGCGACAGGTCGCATGGTTTTGCGACAGGTCGCATGGTTTTGCGACAGGGTTCGGTCACATCCGTGCACTTGTGCACGTACAGTGTCCGGACAGTTTACACTAGCGGGCTTTGGTTTAAGCCAGATCCTAGTGTATGTATTGGGATTGGATTTATCCAGTTTGCATTCGTGTTCCTCGAAACGCGGATGCGGGTGTGTATGCACAGTTGACGGAGAGACAGAGGCGGATGATTCTTATTAGGGTTGTTGACCGTTGACAGTTGACTATTGACTTTTTGCTCAACACTAATGAGAATATGATATGTGATTAACAATTATATTAATTAGGTATTACGGTGATATGGTTGTTGAGTTGTTGACTTTTGTTGACTTGTTGACTTTGTTGACCGGTTGACTAGGCTTGACTAGTTGACCATCATGATAACCATAGCTATCATTTTTTGGCAAAGACTTTTGCTTGCTTGGTATTTTGTGCAAAATGAGTGCATGAAATGATATGGCTATGGTTGCTTAAACCATCACATAATACTTGATTGATATGATGTGTTATGATTGTTTTGGATTATGAGAGCCAAATGAGAAAAGTCTTCTCTCATTCTTTCATGCTCATTCTCTCTCTTGTTCTTGAGCTCTCATCTCCTTCCTCTTGCTCTCCCTCTCTTGACTCTATGGTTCACTTGTCTCATGAGTTGAGAACCATGAACCATAGATAAAATCCCATACAAACTCTTCTCTACTCACTCTAGTTCACAAGGTTTAGCAAGCCGAGTGAACTAGTTTCTTCAAAGTTCGAAGAAGGAGCCAAAGGTTGAGGCTTTCAGGTGGATCTATCTTCGGCACAAGGAGACGACGGGGAGAAACCGATTCGGACGACCATCAAAGCTTGAAGACGAAGGAGTTAGAGAAATAGAAAGGTATAACCCCCTAACCGAGTAGTTAGCAACTCGTAGTTAGGTTGTTAGTTAGATGTTTAACAAAGATCCGGGTTTTAAGTCCATGTTACCACCTCTAAGAAAATCGTTTTTTATCAAATTCCGCATGCCCGAAAGTACCGGAAGAGGTAGCATGGACTTACAGTGGTATCAGAGACTAGTTAAACTCTATCTAACATGTTAGCAAAATAGCTAGAAGATCGATCAAAGAAAAAGTCGAAAAACGAACCCCGTTTTTTAAACTTTCTGTCGATTTTAAAAGTGCTGGAAAACTTTTTTGAAATACACCAAAAATCGACTCAGGGTTTTCTGAAGAGACTGCAAAAATTTTACACCCTAACTCGATCAAAGCGCCGCGGTTCCGCGGCGGGAGCAAGCTCCCACCGCGGTTCCGCGGCGGGAGAAAGCTCCCGCCGCGGAACCGCGGCCGAGTTGACTCGGTCATGGGTTTTCTTTTTTGCAGTTTGCTCATAGGGGTATTTTGGGATTTTTGAAATATGTGTTTTCTGCCCAGATTTTCCAGAACGAAAATTTTGTGTTTGGGGCCTGAAAATCCGTATTTTTGATCGAACTTCTAAAAGACTTATGCTGACGGGTTTTTCTGTAATGTGATATTTGTATTGAACGTCTACTAATCGCTATATGTCGATTAGTGGGGGTTATACAAATCTGTGATCTGTAATGTCATTGGAATGTGTATATGAATTCATTGGATTGTCGCGGGTGAATAGCCGGGGGTTGTGAGACGAGAGTTTTCTTTTCTTTCAATTCATGTAAATTTGTAAATTGATGTAATAATTATTTGTATGGCCGCACAACCGGGTCAGGGTTGTAGCCGTCATTGTATAATTTCTTTTTACTGTTTTTGCTCCTAGGATAGACCCATGGAGGGGGTGCACAAACTACCGGGTATGCCGAAGTGCCGAGTGGCCTGCTCACGGGGATGAGGGAGGTTGCTTCGCTTCGGGTACTTGGCGGGTAGTTTGCCGCACCCGTAAGGGTCTTGGGTGGGGTATTGGCTATTCACCGCGACCGTGTAATCTGCTTTTCGTTACAGGCTCGTACGAATTGCAGGTTCCTAGTATATCCAATGTGTTCATCTGTGATCTGAAATGTCTATCATTGCAATATATCTATATATGATATTATTTAGGCGTTGCTTATGTTTTACAGCCGCGCTAGCCCAGCCCCCGCTCTGTCATTAGTTAAGTAACCTAACGGGTAATGACGGGGCCCCGTGGCGAATGTGAATGGCATAAGCGTACGTCATATTTTGGTTGTTTTCTGCAATGGTAGGATTAAATGATGGGACGCATTAAAAGAACTAATGCAAGAATATCACGCATTAAAAGAACTAATGCAAGAAAATAAACCAAGTAAAAGTCGTTGGAACACTTTCGAAAAACCACTCGGTTCTTTTCAAAACAAACTTTTAAAATGCGGAGTTTGAGCCACTCCATTTAAAAGCTATCTCGTTCCATCGACAAAATCAAGTTCACTACGTTCACGGTTTTTCCAAAACCATTCGTAGCCCTCCGTCGTTTCACATGAATAGTCAATAGTATTCAAGCTGTGTTTGTTGGCCAAAGTCAAGGCATAGTGATTGGTAGCTATTGGGTATTCATGTGCAGCATAGATAGATGCGTTGGTTTGGAACAGTCGTACTGCCTTGTTGGCCAAAGTCAAGGGTAGGTGCGGGTGGATTCAAATTAACCTGGAGAACGACGGGTAGAACTTGACATGTGACTTATGATTCGTTGGCCAAAATCAAGGTCATAAGAGCATGGGGCAAAAATCCACATCGGGAGTTTCAAAAGAACTGAAACTTGCTAGTGTTGCATACCATTTGGAGTGTGATGATTCTGGTAGGATTCCTTCAGTTTCGTCACGCGATGATATTTGGATCCCGATCCTACTGTGAGTATATGCTACTCCTCGGGAAATTTCTCACTTAACGATCAATGCTATAAACCAAGTAGGTGTCTAGAAAGGTGTTAGCGGGGCTACGCTCCCAGGGAAAAGAGGTTCTTAAATTAAGGAACTTCGCGAAAGCGTTGGAAAACCTCCCTCGAAGTACCGACACTGGCCTGGCTGAACGGTTAAGCAAGTATTGTACGGTGAGATTGATCCTGACTAATTCTTCCTTTTTGGTTTTAAGGAGGGATTCGAGAAACAGTGGGAGCCATCCTGTTTAGACAAACTAAAAACCACTCTAAACTTGCAAGAGCATCATGCTAAGTGTTTCTTCTTCTCTCTCCTAATTGCAGCGACCAATTGAAATGACTGGACTTAAGTTACTTCTAGATAAAAACATACTGACAGGGCCAAACTACAAAGATTGGCTTAGGAATGTCAAAATGGCAATCACTTACGACAAGCTGGGGTATCTTCTTACCACCAAAGCTCCCCCTGTCCCTGGTCCCACTTCCAGCGTCGCGGATAAGGAAATCCGTAAGACTTGGGAGATGGATAGCGTGAAGGCCAAGTGCCTCGTACTTGCCTCGATGGACAACGAACATCAGAGGAGGCACGAGAATATGGACCTTGAATCCATATTTCTCCATACAAAAGAACTGTATGGAGAGCAATCTCGTATCGCAAGATACGAAGCGTCGAAAAAGTTATTTTCGGCAAGGATGGCCGTCGGATCATCAGTAGCAGAACACGTGCTTAAGATGATCGGCTACATTGAGGAGCTCGCGGACCTAGGGACCACATTGGAGAGTGAGCTCTATACAGACTTAGTTCTCCAGTCCCTTCCTTCCACTTACGCCCAGTTTATACTGAACTTCAACTTACAAGAAAAAGAAGTTAAACTTTCAGAGCTCCTCAACATGCTGAGGAGCGCAGAGGGCACCCTACAGAAAGGTAGGGAAACATTCACTTTGTTTGTAGGAGGATCATCTTCTTCTAGGTCCAAGGCGAAAGCCAAGGGAAAGAAGAAGAAAGCCCCTGCCAAACCAAGGGACGGTGTTAGTAAAGTGGATACGACGGAAAAAGCTAAAGCAACAAAGATAGCGGGGAAGCTTGTGGATAAGGAAGAATTCTTCTATTGTCATAAGAAAGGACACTGGAAGAATGATTGCAGGGCCTGGAAGGCCAGAACACAGGAATTGAAGCAGGTTGCGGCTTCAGCTTCAGGTGTGTATGTTATTGAAAACCTTCTTTCAATAAACTCTACTTCCTGGGTATTGGATACCGGATCAGGATCTCATATCTGTAATTCTTTGCATGCGTTGAGAAACCGTAGTGTTTTGAAAGCAGGTGACATGACCCTCAGAGTTGCGAACGGAGCTAGCATGGATGCTAAAGCCGTGGGGGACTATCACCTGGGAATGTCAGATGGACATGTTTTGGTTTTGCGTAATTGCTTTTTTGTACCCAACGCAACTTGTAATATCATTTATGTATCTTTAGTTTCTAAAGAAGGTTATGAATTTGCGTTTGTAAGTAATGTTGTAAACATTCACCTTAATCAAGTTTTGATTGGGTCAGGTACATTGAGCAATGGTATATACGTTTTAAACCAACCACAAATTTTCAATGTCCAGAATACACACAAAAGAAAGTCTCCGGAAATAAATCAGACTTTCTTATGGCATTGTAGACTGGGTCACATCAATGAGAGAAGGTTGACGAAGTTACATACAAAAGGATATTTGAATCCGTTCGAATATCAATTGTATGCCACTTGTCAATCCTGTCTCAAAGGAAAGATGACAAAGACTCCGTTCACTGGACACGGAGTAAGAGCGAGCGAGCTCTTGGGACTCGTACACAGCGACGTGTGCGGTCCAATGTCTATACATGCGCGAAGCGGTTATTCTTACTTCATTACTTTTACGGATGACTTTTCGAGGTACGGTTATGTCTTCTTAATGAAACATAAGTCCGAAGCCTTTGGAAAGTTCCAGGAATATAAGAATGAAGTAAAAAAACAAACCGGCAAATTTATCAAGATTCTAAGATCGGATCGAGGTGGAGAATACTTAAGTGCCGAATTCCTGGACTATTTAAAAGAGAACGGAATTCTCTCTCAGCTTACTCCTCCATACACTCCACAACATAACGGTGTATCGGAGAGAGGGAACCGAACCCTATTGGATATGGTACGGTCCATGATGAGTAACGCTGAGTTACCGCGATCATTCTAGGGGTATGCGCTAGAACAGCTGCATACCTTTTGAACCGAGTTCCTACTAAGACTGTGCCTACTACACCATATGAGATGTGGTGTGGGAAGATACCCTATCTTAAGCACATTAAGACATGGGGATGTCCAGCTTTTGTCAAAAAGCAGCATGCGGACAAGCTCGAGGCACGCTCAGTACAGTGTAAGTTCGTGGGATATCCAAAGAACTCCAAGGGATATTTCTTCTACTGCGAAGAGGAACAAAAAGTTCTTGTTTCTCGTCATGCCTACTTCTTGGAAACTGAGTTTTTGGAAACCCAGATAAGTGGGAGCACAGTAGAACTGGAAGAAATTCCAGAACCACGAGCTATTACTGAAAGCTTAGTGGAACCAGAGGGTTCAAAAGAACAGGACATTCCTACGCCGCTCCGCAGGAGTAGTAGGCAGTCTCATCCGCCCGAGAGATACTACGGTTTTCTCATAGACGGGGATAGAGAGGATTGCATCATGGATTATGATGAGCCTACTAGCTTCCAGCAGGCCGTTCAGAGCGTTGACTCAGTAAAATGGCTGGATGCAATGCGGACCGAAATGGAGTCCATGTACACCAACAAAGTATGGACGTTGGACGTTGCTCCAGACGGGGTAAAACCCGTAGGATGCAAGTGGATCTTCAAAAGGAAGATTGGTGTAGATGGACAGGTTGAGACCTATAAAGCTAGACTGGTTGCAAAGGGTTTTCGTCAAAGACCTGGTTTGGACTATGACGGGACCTTTTCTCCAGTAGCTATGCTGAAATCCATTCGGATCCTTCTTGCCATTACTGCCTTCCACGATTATGAGATTTGGCAGATGGACGTAAAGACAGCTTTTCTAAATGGAAATTTAGAGGAGTGTGTCTATATGGACCAGCCAGAGGGTTTCATTCAGAGTGGGAGCAGCGGAAAGGTGTGCAAGTTGCTTAAGTCCATCTATGGACTAAAGCAGGCATCGCGGAGTTGGAACATCTGTTTTGATGAGACGGTCAAGGAATTTGGCTTTATCAAAAATCCAGATGAACCATGCATCTATAGTAGATTTGTAGCGAGAACTGTAGTATTCCTCGTTTTATACGTGGATGACATTCTCTTAATAGGAAATGGCATTCCTATGCTACAATCTGTCAAGGGGTTCTTGTCACACAGGTTCTCCATGAAAGACCTGGGTGATGCCTCATACATCCTGGGGATCCGGATCCATCGTGATAGATCCAAGAGGATTTTAGGACTTTCGCAGTCCATGTACATCGACACCATACTGAAAAGATTCAGTATGGAAGATTCCAAGCGCGGTAACCTACCGGGTTGTCACGGGATCACCGTCTCTAAAGAGATGTCTCCCAAGACTGATTTGGAGAGGGATCGCATGTCTATTATACCCTACGCTTCTTCGGTAGGCTCTATAATGTATGCGATGTTGTGTACCAGACCGGATGTAGCTTATGCACTGAGTGTGGTAAGCCGGTATCAGTCAAACCCTGGGGAGAAACACTGGATAGCGGTAAAGAACATTCTCAAATACCTGAGAAGGACTAAGGAGATGTTCTTGGTGTATGGCGGAAAAGACCTCCAGATCGAGGCCTTTGCTGACTCCAGCTTCCAGAGTGACAAGGATGATTCCAAGTCCATGTCGGGTTTTGTCTTTACCCTCAATGGAGGGGCGGTGTGTTGGAAGAGTTCCAAACAGGAAACCGTTGCAGACTCGACGATGGAAGCGGAATACATCGCTGCATCTGATGTCGCAAAAGAAGCTGTCTGGATAAGGAAGTTCTTGAAAGAAATTCAGGTGGTTCCGTCCATTGTTGATCCAATACCTCTGTATTGCGACAACAACGGGGCTATATCTTTAGCGAAGGAACCCAGGTCCCATCAGAGATCCAGACACATCTTGAGGCGGTATCACCTGATCAGGGAGATCGTAGATCGCCAGGAGATCGAGGTTCGGAGAGTCGCTTCAGAAGATAACACTGCAGATCCATTCACTAAGGCCCTGCCCCAGACTCAGTTCGAGCGGCTGATCGAGATGATAGGTCTTCGATACGCCAGTACATGGCCTTAGTGCAAGTGGGAGATTGTTAGTGTATATGCCCTAGAGGCCATTACTGTATCATACTAGTTTGTATATTACTTAATGGAAGCTTGGGATATTCACCTTGTATATACAATCTTGCTCAAAATAGTAGTATGCTACTTGGTTTGTTTCTACTTCAATGTGTACATGTGTTTATTTTAGTATATCGCCTATACACATTAGTGGAGCTCTTAGGATCTTTGCTTGATTACCAGCGTTGTGATGGCAGTCACACTAGTGGGGCTGGGTAATCTAGAAGCACATCCTTATGCAGGTCCCTGGTCGCAGGACTATCGAGACAGGGCATCGATACTCTGGAGTAGACTAGCGTGTGCGCTTCTCATCCCAGTGTGGGAGATGGTCTGTCCCACAGCCATCAGTACGTCGTACTTGAGAGAGTATGCGGGTGCTCGTTGGGTTACGAGTACACTGGACAGGACTCGTCGGGAACTGACTAGTTGGTATTATACCTATTGTCAGTTATCAGTTCCCAGGTGACATGAGTACAGCTTAGTGCGCTGACTTGACACTGTCACTTTGCCTCGAGTGTGTTCCCACTGCACTTTGATTACTACCCTACCACGGCTCAAAGGAGTCGTGCAAACAGGTGGTAGTTGGGTGCAGTCCTGAAGCACTTGGAGGCAGTGAAGGTTAGACATGATTCGTCTCTCCCGGTATTGAGGGTTGACATCGCGCTGTGTCTAGGAGAGCCATTACACGAGTAGTCCCTGGCCAGGGCAAACGAGATATACTGGTAGGCTTCCAGTGTTATCTCAGGGTGTTTTGGGCTTCACTCCGACATGACTTCTAACGCTATTGGGGGACTGACGTTTACCGCCCCCTAAGCCCGCCATGCGATGTATCAGAAAAACAGACCGGACTGTACCGAGATTGTCACATTCAGGCTCAGTAGGAGTTCAGATGGGTTTCACCTCGTCAGTCTTCTTGTCGGCATCTACCTGGGTACCGTTACGCACAGCTAGTGCCGCTTGCGGTCTGTGGTTAAACCCACTGCCAGCGTAGTGTCGAGTCTTTAGAGTCCCACACAGAAAGCTATTCGCCTTTAGGCAAAAGAGTAGAGGTCGCATGGTTTTGCGACACGTCGCATGGTTTTGTGATAGGGTTCGGTCACATCCGTGCACTTGTGCACGTACAGTGTCCGGACAGTTTACACTAGCAGGCTTTGGTTTAAGCCAGATCCTAGTGTATGTATTGGGATTGGATTTATCCAGTTTGCATTCGTGTTCCTCGGAACGCGGATGCGGGTATGTATGCATAGTTGACGGAGAGACAGAGGCGGAGGATTCTCATTAGGGTTGTTGACCGTTGACAGTTGACTATTGACGTTTTGCTCAACCCTAATGAGAATATGATATGTGATTAACAATTATATTAATTTGGTATTATGGTGACATGGTTGTTGACTTGGTTGACTTGTTGACTTTTGTTGACTTGTTGACTTTGTGGACCGGTTGACTAGGCTTGACTAGTTGACCATCATGATAACCATAGCTATCATTTCATTGCAAAGACTTTTGCTTGCTTGCTCTTTTGTGCAAAATGAGTGCATGAAATGATATGGCTATGGTTGCTTAAACCATCAGATAATACTTGATTGATATGATGTGTTATGATTGTTTTGGATTATGAGAGCCAAATGAGAAAAGTCTTCTCTCATTCTTTCATGCTCATTCTCTCTCTTGTTCTTGAGCTCTCATCTCCTTCCTCTTGCTCTCCCTCTCTTGACTCTATGGTTCACTTCTCTCATGAGTTGAGAACCAAGAACCATAGATAAAATCCCATACAAACTCTTCTCTACTCACTCTAGTTCACAAGGTTTAGCAAACCGAGTGAACTAGTTTCTTCAAAGTTCGAAGAAGGAGCCAAAGGTTGAGGCTTTCAGGTGGATCTATCTTCGGCTCAAGGAGACGACGGGGAGAAGCCGATTCGGACGACCATCAAAGCTTGAAGACGAAGGAGTTCGAGAAATAGAAAGGTATAACCCCCTAACCGAGTAGTTAGCAACTCGTAGTTAGGTTGTTAGTTAGATGTTTAACAACGATCCGGGTTTTAAGTCCATGTTACCACCTCTAAGAAAATCGTTTTTTATCAAATTCCGCATGCCCGAAAGTACCGGGAGAGGTAACATGGACTTACAATAGCACCCCCGCAGTTCGTGGTGGTGTATACGGATGCGTATACACACCAACAATTATTATATGTTATTTGGGATTAATAACGATGCTTAGGATGGATATTGGTGTGTTGGATTATTTTAGTGTTGCGAACCCTAGGGTAGTGTTGCACTACACATACACACATACATACTTGCATACATTCCTATTGATATGTGCTCATGGGATTCTTATAGTTATGGGTTCACATGGGTATGGGACTATGTGTTCACATACGGATTTGAGGATGATACTTGGGATTGAGCTGAGTCGATGAGATTTGATTTGAGGCCGTGAGATCGGTGATACAGCAGGGTTCGTATCTTAGATACGACATGACGTTGTAGCGGGTCCTTGACGTAGTGTTTCACACACATCCATGCATACGTAGGCGGTATCAGTATGGTACTAGACGTAGATCAGTACCGCGATCATGATATTTGATAAAGAGGATACCAGGTGAATAGTATGATGAATGTGATATTGATCCGTACCCAGATTTGGGATGCCGTACGACGGATTTATGTACGAGCTATATTGATGATTGATCCGCACTCTTGACTTGGGATGCCTGATTATAGATATGGTATCGGATATGATATTATTGAGGCGGGATCACCGACTATACATATACAGGTATGTATATGTATCGACTCAGATGATAGGCGGTGATTGAATGTAAAATCTTGTTGTGTCGATTTAAGAAAATTGTAAAGACATCACAACCAAAAATTATATTGACCGCAATCAAACTACGGTGTCAATTGTAGTTCATGAATGAGTGCGGATCGTCC
Organism: Agapanthus africanus; assembly: GCA_030015575.1. Lineage (NCBI taxonomy): Eukaryota > Viridiplantae > Streptophyta > Magnoliopsida > Asparagales > Amaryllidaceae > Agapanthus > Agapanthus africanus. Next base: position 582,369,941 of record CM057339.1, on the reverse strand, counting down.
ACAGGGATTGCACGATTCGTTTGTATTATGATATGCTTGAATTGAAAAGTTAAGCTAAGATAAACGAAAACATGATTCAAGAGTTTTGATTTTCAAGTGTCACTATTCTATTCAAGAATCAAGAAAAAGATAAACAGTCAAGAATCGGTGTATCGATGATATTTCCAATCAACAATCAAGAATCTAAAAGAGGCTCGTAGGAATCGATCGGATCGATAGACGTGATGTAATCTAAAGATATCGTGTTCTTGTCCTTCGAAGGATTGATACTAGATCGATGATCATCGACGAGAGTTAGGGCTTTCTTGATGAAACTAGGGTTTCATCTTATAACCCTTGTTCTTTCGTCGATATCATTCCTTTTCTAGCCTCTACTAAATTCAAGAAACGATCGTAACTCCCCAATTTCGAACGATATCAATCAAGAAAGCATCGAAACAAAATGGGTCGTCGTTTCTTGAACTCGCTAGGGTTTTCAAAACACGTAGGACTCAAGAATCGATTAAAGCTATGTTACATCATCGTTCTATTGACCGTCTCGACTCCTCGACGAGCGGAGTTTTATTCACACATCACCACACAGAAAATATTCACGAATTGTAAAGATATCATGATGCGGAATTTAAAGAAAACAAGATAAAAGAATATCACCTTTATTTATCTCAACAATTTTGATTACATTCGCTTCAAGAACTACAAGAGGAAGAATCTAAATTGTTGATCGGGCGTCGCTCGGCTTCGTGAGTCGTAGATCGGCTCGGATCGCTTGCTCCGTTGAAGATCGGCTCCGCTCCTAAAGGTTGTAGGGCTTCTTGCTTAATGGGTACTCGGGAATCTTGATTCTAATTGGAATTAGGGTTAGGGTTTCCCACAAGCCCTCTCACTAGACTTGTGGAGGAAGGGGATGAAGAAAGAGATTGGATAAAAAATGAACTAAAATGAATCACACCCTCTCTTGGATGTATGATATATGATGATCTAAGATTCCTCTTCACCCTAGGTCTAGGCTTCTATTTATAGACTTCCCAAACCCTAGGTTTAGGTTTGAAATGGTAGTTCCCTCCAAAAGTTTGTTGAGTCTTCTAGAAGGTAGTTTGTTAGGAGCTAGCTTAGGGTTTAAGCAAGGTTTAATTAGGCTTGGAAACCCTAGTTTGCTGATCTGGCAGAAACCCCTGGAGTCTTCTGGAAACTGAGACACATTTCTGAGCAGTGGGCCCTGAGTGAAGCATTGTGGTACAAAATTCAGGAGATGATGTCATCAAGCCGCCGCGGAACCGCGGCCTAAGCCGGCTCTGGCCGCGGTTCCGCGGCCAAGTTGGAGCCTTGTGCTGAGTGGCTTCTGTTGTGGTCTTGTACTGATGTTTGTAGCTTTCTTTGATATGTTGATTTGTGATTGCTCCTTTGGGTTGATACCAGATTTGAAGTTAGTGAGTTGGCGTATATTTGAGCGGTGTAAATTTGAGCGAGCTTCTCCTTTTCCTGCACAGACTTCGAAACACGGGTTGCGACATATAGAAATATTGTGATGCCATGCAATGCAGTCAATTTCCCTAGAAATGCCGGTTTTAAGGTCTAATACATGTAATCTGATAATCTGTGATAGATTTGCTAATATGTGAAATACGGATACCGAACACTTCTATATGAATGCAAATGATGAGGAAATTGCCGGTTAAAATATACAATATTTTCGACTGATCAAATACCCCCAAACTTAATTTCGATCGTCTCGAGCGAATGTTTTATTAAAAAGAGAAGGAGAAAATAAAGAAAGAGAAAAACTAACTAGCACACTTTCGTAGGCAACACGATTGCACTGAGTACGTGCAACAAGCCTTTAAACCTCTAGGTGTCCCTAGTAGGAGGAGTGTTGTCTCCTGAGGGTTTTCAGCGGATTGCACCCACAAAATCCAATAATAAAAGAAAGATCATGAATATTACATTTAAAGAAAAGAATTGTAAAAGAAAGACTTTGAAAATTAGGGTTTCAACTAAGCTAGCTTTTCGGTTGTCATGAGCCCTATCTTAATGGTCATGAAAAGATGTTAGAAATCACGTCCTCCCTCAATAAAACATCGTCTTATTCTTTATTCCTATCTTTATTCCAAACATCGATCATATAACCCTGCGTGTGTGTAAAGACATCCCTACACCCGGAGAATTCAATTCAAGCTATCATACTCTTGCCCATCAGCCTCAGTACTTTTTAATTAATGAATATTTAGAAGAAATTGCTCACACACTTTCATACGACCGTTAATACTTCTTGAGATACTAACAGACCGATTACTCATGTGCTTGCTTACTTGGTGTATTTTCCTCGTCTTGCACCACCTCAGGCATAGCAGTGACTCCCAGACTAGTTGGCCTTAGGGCACTAGGTGAAAAGGCACCCTCGCTATACATTTTTTATTGTCCTTGGTGATAACAAAACCAGTGTCCATTTTTCTCACCACTTTATATTTTCATTATTTTTTTATTTCTTTCATACTTTTGGCTTTAAGACAAGAGCATTTCAAGGCATCCTCTACTATCCCAGGCTTTAAGACGTGTGTAAGTGCGACTAGCAGGGTATCAACGTTCAAAATGTTTGGCTTCTAGAATAGAAACTATTTTTCAGACTTATTTTTATCCTCAGATTAGTGACGTCCTTCATCTTACTAACCCTTGGGACAACGGCTCATAACTACTTATTACTAGTTCGTATAAGAAAACTTCTAATTTTCTTAGTTTTCTAAAATTTTTCTAATCTCATGGATGTAATTGTTCACTATCTAAACTTTCATTATCTTATTTATATACAAAAAAGTGTAAATATTAAAATTATTTTTATACTTGAAATTTTTAAATTTTTATGGGTTTTGAAATTTTTTCAATTTTTATAGATTTTTTTAAAAGAAATGTTTTGTGCTTATGCAAATGATGTGCAAATGATGCGAAAATAAGCACAAACCTCCCCGAAACTTGTTTTCAACAGTGTCCTCACTGTTGCCGACAGTTATATCTACAAAAACTTGTAAATCTGGGAGGAATTATTAGTGGGGGCAAAATATATAAGTGAAAAACTTCCCCCAAACATATTCTTTTTACCCACCTCCATTCAAAAAATGATGCAGTGATATACTGGAAATGAAGGTGAGACGGAGGAATTTTAATCCCAATAAACTGGCTCTTGTAAGAACAAGAGCTCCTCCGTGGGGTCAGTGGAAAAGTACGGCTTTAATCTATGTCGATTTACTTTGAAAACGGTGCCGTTTTTAACATTTTCTATTTCTACTGCCCCGTGCGGGTATACAGACCGCACAACAAAAGGTCCCTTCCATCGAGATCGGAGCTTACCCGCGTGAAGGTGTAATCGTGAATCATAAAGAAGGACTTGTTGACCAGGTGAAAATGTTTTCCTCAAAATGTTTTTATCATGAAAAACCTTAGTCCTATTCTTTGTGATTACAGCGTTATCATAAGCTTCATCGCGGAGTTCGCTTAGCTCGTTAAGTTGCAGCTTCCGAAAGTTGCAAGCAAGGTTTAAATCAAAATTTATTTCTTTAATAGCCCACAATGCTTTATGTTCTATCTCGACGGGTAAATGACATGCTTTTCCAAACACTATCCTATATGGAGACATCCCTAGGTCGGTCTTATATGCAGTTCGGAATGCCCAAAGAGCATCCGTCAGTTTGGTCGACCAGTCTTTTCTATTTTTAGCAACAGTTTTCTCCAGGATAAGTTTGATTTGTCTGTTTGAGATTTCAGCCTGCCCGCTTGTTTGGGGGTGATAGGGTGTAGAAAGTAGGTGGTTGATTGAGTATTTCCGCATCAGAGTCTCGAAAGACCTGTTGCAGAAGTGTGTCCCATTATCGCTAATAATAGCGCGTGGGTGTCCAAATCGCGAGAAGATATTCTCTTTTAAGAACTTAATGACAACTTTCTTGTCATTAGTGCGACTTGGAATGGCTTCTACCCACTTTGAGACATAATCAACCGCCAGCAGTATATACAGATTTCCAAAGGAGTTGGGAAAAGGACCCATAAAATCTATGCCCCAAACATCGAACATTTCAACAACCAGAATGGGTTGCTGAGGCATTTCATTCCTCTGGGATATTCTACCCGTATACTGACATTGTGTACAGGTTTTGCAATGCTCAAATGCGTCCTTGAATAAGGTCGGCCAATAAAATCCACATTGCAAAACCTTTTCCGCTGTCTTTCTAGGACCAAAGTGACCCCCACAGGCCTGATCATGACAAAAAGAAAGAACACTCTTGAACTCTTCATTCGGGACACACCGACGAATGATCTGATCAGGACAATATTTAAACAAATAGGGCTCGTCCCAGTAAAAATGTTTTACTTGGGATAGAAAACGGTATTTGTCCTGTTTTGACCACTCGTTGGGTATAAGTCCCGTGGCATGATAGTTCACAATATCCCTGAACCATGGTTCATCGGATACGCTCAAAAGTTGCTCGTCAGGAAACGAGTCATTGATCGGCAGGGTCACAGGGGAAGAAATGATGCGTGAAAGGTGGTTAGCTACTACGTTTTCACATCCTTTCTTATCTTTGATAACAAGATCGAATTCTTGTAACAGAAGGATCCAACGTATTAGTCGACCTTTTGCATCTTTCTTCGCCAGAAGATGTTTTAAAGCGGAATGGTCAGTATACACAACTATAGGTGAGCCGATTAAGTAAGGCCTGAATTTTTCTAATGCAAATACAACCGCTAAGAGTTCTTTTTCTGTGGTTGTATAATTGATTTGCGCATCATTCAGGGTCTTACTAGCATAGTAAATCACGTGTGGCATCTTTTCGATGTGCTGTCCTAAGACTGCACCTACAGCAAAATCAGATGCGTCACACATCAGCTCAAAAGGGTAGTCCCAGTTTGGTGATGATAAAACGGGGGCTGAAGTGAGTGAGTGTTTAAGTGAGTCGAAAGCTGTTTCGCAATCCGAGTCAAAATGTAAGGTCGTATCCTTGGCCAGGAGAAGAGTTAAAGGTCTAGCAATTTTGCTAAAGTCCTTAATGAATCTCCTATAAAAGCCCGCATGGCCAAGGAAAGAGCGAATATCTTTGACGCTTTTGGGATGAGGGAGGTTTTGAATGACATCTATTTTAGCTCTGTCAACCTCAATGCCTTTCTGTGAAATGACATGTCCAAGGACAATTCCTTCTTGGACCATAAAGTGGCATTTTTCCCAGTTCAAAGTCAAGTTCTTCTCTTTGCAACGAGTAAGAACAACGTCAAGATTCGAAAGGCAATCAGAAAAAGAGTCTCCAAAAATCGAGAAGTCGTCCATAAAGATCTCCAGGAAATTCTCTACCATATCAGAGAATATCCCCATCATACACCGCTGAAAGGTAGCGGGAGCATTGCATAGCCCAAAGGGCATGCGACTGTAAGCAAAGGTACCAAAAGGACAAGTAAAAGTGGTTTTATCTTGATCCTTTTTGGCGATGGGGACCTGATTGTAGCCTGAGTATCCGTCCATAAAACAATAATACTCTCGTCCCGTTAAGCGTTCCAGCATCTGATCAATGAATGGTAGAGGAAAATGGTCTTTCTTCGTGGCAGCGTTGAGTTTTCTATAATCGATACATACACGCCACCCAATTTGGGTGCGTGTCTGAATCAACTCATTCGCCTCATTGGTTATAACAGTGATGCCGGATTTCTTAGGAACGACATGTATAGGACTCACCCACTGGCTAACGGAGATGGGGTATATAATACCATTATCTAAGCATTTGACGATCTCTTTCATGACCGCCTCCTTCATGACGGGATTCAACCGTCTCTGTGGTTCTCGGGTTGGTCTGGCATCATCCATCACATGTATATGATGTTCAACTATCAAGGGACTAATCCCTTTGATGTCCGCCATACTCTAACCAAACGTCTCTTTGTTAGATCTCAATACCGATAAAAGTGCATTCTCTTGCTCTAATGCTAGAGAAGCGGAAATTATAACCGGTAAAGACTCCTTCTCATCTAAATAAGCATATTTCAGATGAGAAGGTAAAATTTTGAGATCTAATTCCGGCGGAGAAATGATAGAAGGAGGGATCATTGAATGATTTTTGCATTTACAAAGAAGCTCAGAGCCTGTGAAAGATACAGACTCGGGTGGAGAAAAGTCAGAAGTGCAGGACTCAAGTGTAGGTAAAGTATCCTCACTAAGATCTTGTGTAAAGTCAAACAGAGATGTGGTAATGTCATCGAGATCAGTAAAGCAAAGTTCCTCAGCTCCACAACTATCGGGAGCGATCTCATGGACAGAGCACACGTCTAAAATATGAGCACTAGGTTCTGATGGCTGACTCCCAACTTTATAGATGTTTAGTTCAATGGTCATATTTCCAAATGATAAGTTCATTGAACCGTTTCTACAGTTTATAACAGCGTTGGAAGTGGCAAGGAAAGGACGACCTAGAATCACCGGAATTTGGCCCCGGGGGTTTGCTACAGGATGTGTGTCGAGCACAATGAAGTCTACAGGGAAAACAAATTCCCCGACCTTTATCAACACATCCTCTAATTCACCCCTTGGTTTGGTGATAGATCGGTCCGCCATCTGGAGAGTGCAGTGAGCAGGTTTCAGCTCTCCAATCCCTAGTTGCTCATAGACAGAATAAGGGAGCAGGTTAACACTCGCGCCAAGGTCTAAAAGAGCACGATTTATGTTTTTACCCCCAATCGAAATCGATATTGTAGGACATCCTGGGTCCTTTCGTTTCTTTGGTAGCTGGGGAATAAAAGCAGTGCTGATATTATTAGACATAAAGACCTTCTTCGGCACTTGGGTCTTCCTCTTCCTAGTGCACAAGTCCTTAAGAATTTTCGCATAAGCGGGGACTTGTTGAATCGCATCTAGGAGAGGGATATTGATGTTAACCTGTTTGAACATTTCTATAATTTTCTCCATATGAGGACTTGTTCTGTTACCCCTTAACAGGTTCGGGTAAGGAGCTTTCGCAATAAGCGCAGGGTCCATCATAGGAGAAGGAAGAAGGGGTAGACGAGGTCCCAAAAGAGGTGTGGGGACCGTCTGTGGAGAACTATAAGGGTTGGGAGAAGGTGTCGAGCCTAATGGGAAATGGAGAATAGGCTCACGAGAAGATGGTGGGGGTAGAAGAAGAAGGATCAGAAGGAGAAGTGTGTGTGTGTGGAAAGGTCTCAGCCGGGGTGTTGATATGATTTTCAGTATAATCAATACCTTCCCCGACATGATTATTTAGCACTCTTCCCGATCTCAACGTTGTGATGGCATTTACATTGTAATGCCCAGGATTCTGTAGGGGTTGAGAGGGAAGTTTCCCTTTTTCTCTCGCACTCATTTCGGCTTTTAGGCGTGCGATTTCAGCTTCCATCGATCTGATACTCTCAGCTTGGGACGCTGAGTTTTTCTTTATCTCACTGACGGAAGATCTAACCTCAGTCGAAACCTCTATGAAATTTGATAAAAGTGATTTCATGGTTTGAGTGAATTGAGAGAATTCTTCAGAACTGGACAACTAAATAAGATTAGACTGTGCAGGATTGTTGCCCTGGTTTTGGAAGTTTTGTGACTGGTAGGGGTGCTGAGTGAGTTGAAGGGGTTGCTGTTGTGGTGGAGGAAGAGCCCTTTGAAAATTATTCGTGTTTGGAACCGTGTTTTGAGATTGGTTTTGGTTCCAAGCGAAATTCGGGTGATTCCTCCTACCCTGATTGTACGTGGAAGAATATGGATCGTTTCGAGGTCGTTGAAATGCGGCATTAGAATGCTCGTGACCTTGAAACGCAGAGTTTAATGGACATTCTTCCGTTAAGTGTGACGGATCAGAACAGCACCCACAAACAGTTTTGGGGAGCGACATTGGGTTTAGGGAGGCTGCAGAAAATTTGTGTTCCATAGCGTCGAGCTTCTTTTGCATTGCTGCCATCTCAGCTCGAACACCTATGGACACATCTATTTGGTGTACGCCACCCCTATTCAATGATTGGGTTCCACTCTCCCACTGTAGTGATTTTTCAGCGAACTCTTCTAAATACTTCCAAGCTTCTCCATCATCCTTGGTCATAAAAGTACCTTGACACATGTTTTCAAGGCTTTGTTTAGTGTTTGAGTTAATGCCCTCATAAATGATTCGGCAAAGCTCCTATCTCGGGATGCCGTGATGAGGACACTGAACCAATAGATCCTTGAAACGTTCAAAGCATTTTGAAAATGGTTCGGTAGGGAGCTGGGCAAATTGATTCAGTTCGCTACGGATTCGAGCCGTCTTTTGGATTGGGTAAAATTTCTTAAGGAATGCAGCGACGAATTCTTCCCAATTCGTAATAGAGTGTGCGGTAGTGTTATATAGCCACTTCTTGGCTATATCGCACAATGTAAATGGATGAAGTCGTAGGCGCATCGCATCCACTGAAAGTTGTGACGTACCCATCATTGCGCATACGTTTTCAAATTTGGTAATGAAAACGTAAGCGCCCTCGGTCTCGAGTCCGTGGTATTTGGGTAAAAGATTGATATACTGGGGCTTAATCTCAAAGTTATCCCCATAGGCTGGTGGTGTGGATAAGCAGGTCGAAAGAGGACCTCTAAGTGGATAGCACCTCTCCTGGAGAGAGATGCGGGGTGGATTCTGCGCACCAACGGACGGTGGCAGATTAGGGTTAAAGAAATTTGATGGAGGTGGATCCATCGGTGTGGGTATGGTAGTGGGTAAAGGAAAGGTAAATGGAGAAATATCGACTTCGGAGTCGATAAAGGGTACGCGGACTAAACGGGCACTAGAATCCCGTGTCCAGCCTATCTTGTACTAAAAAGGGTTAGTACAAGTGGCAGCGTTGGCTTATAATTAGGGGTAAATGAATGCGGTGTTTGCTTTTGAAAAAGGGACGGATTTTTGAAAAATATGATGCAACAAAACAAATGCAGCACACAAACCCTAGAATTAGTGGTCACCTAGGTCCGGCTCTAGACCGCTCCTAACTGCCAAAAGACAAGTCGCGGGATAGAATCCTCCATTTCCTCTTTGTCCCCCTGTGGCCGGATAAGTGCCAGGTAAGTGGGAAGGTACTCCACTACGTAAGTAGTAGGCCTAATTAATAACCACTAGCCTTAGACACACTCGCCTTAGGCACCACAGGAAAACGCGGATAAGCAATGAATTACCCATGGCCTTCTTCTGTCCTAATTGAGCGCGACAGTCCTTAGAGTCATCTCTAGATTTCTTTTAGTTAATGTGGGTCAATGCGGATGCAAGTTTCGTGGTTTTCGGGGCCTAGGAAGGGTAATGAAATCCCCACCTAATTTGGATTTGGCTGTGCCCCTTAATTTCCGTATTTATAATGCAAACAACCAAGAAACAAAATCACGCACAATTTTAATTTGCAATTTGCGAGCTGCTATTCTTTGCAAAGAATCCTGCAGCAAAGTATTAGTTGGAGCTAAAAAGAGGAGAGAGGAGAAGTCAAGAAAGTACCTGAAGCAAAAATGTTTCAGAGAACCCTCAAGTCCACCGCGGTTCCGCCGCGTAAGTCTCCTAATGACGCCCTTCCGCGGTCCTTTCAAGGGATCAATGCACCAAATTTCACTACAAAGCTACTGTATACTTCCTCAGCCCTCTGGAATTTTCCAAAAAATTTTATCAATTTCCGGCAAGCTCCAGATTTCCTTGCAATGAAACACGACAAATTGTTTAGGGTTTGCACGAATTTTGATCTCAAAATAACAATGGAATAATTCTTTCAATTCAAACAATAATATGAAACGAATTAGCGCGTAATCCTCGGCAACGGCGCCATTTGATTGAATGTAAAATCTTGTTGTGTCGATTTAAGAAAATTGTAAAGACATCACAACCAAAAATTATATTGACCGCAATCAAACTACGGTGTCAATTGTAGTTCATGAATGAGTGCGGATCGTCCACAGGGATTGCACGATTCGTTTGTATTATGATATGCTTGAATTGAAAAGTTAAGCTAAGATAAACGAAAACATGATTCAAGAGTTTTGATTTTCAAGTGTCACTATTCTATTCAAGAATCAAGAAAAAGATAAACAGTCAAGAATCGGTGTATCGATGATATTTCCAATCAACAATCAAGAATCTAAAATAGGCTCGTAGGAATCGATCGGATCGATAGATGTGATGTAATCTAAAGATATCGTGTTCTTGTCCTTCGAAGGATTGATACTAGATCGATGATCATCGACGAGAGTTAGGGATTTCTTGATGAAACTAGGGTTTCATCTTATAACCCTTGTTCTTTCGTCGATATCATTCCTTTTCTAGCCTCTACCAAATTCAAGAAACGATCGTAACTCCCCAATTTCGAATGATATCAATCAAGAAAGCATCGAAACAAAATGGGTCGTCGTTTCTTGAACATGCTAGGGTTTTCAAAACACGTAGGACTCAAGAATCGATTAAAGCTTTGTTACATCATCGTTCTATTGACCGTCTCGACTCCTCGACAAGCGGAGTTTTATTCACACATCACCACACAGAAAATATTCACGAATTGTAAAGATATCATGATGCAGAATTTAAAGAAAACAAGATAAAAGAATATCACCTTTATTTATCTCAACAATTTTGATTACATTCTCTTCAAGAACAACAAGAGGAAGAATCTAAATTGTTGATCGGGCGTCGCTCGGCTTCGTGAGTCGTGGATCGGCTCGGATCGCTTGCTCCGTTGAAGATCGGCTCCGCTCCTAAAGGTTGTAGGGCTTCTTGCTTAATGGGTACTCGGAAATCTTGATTCTAATTGGAATTAGGGTTAGGGTTTCCCACATGCCCTCTGACTAGACTTGTGGAGGAAGGGGATGAAGAAAGAGATTGGCTAAAAAATGAACTAAAATGAATCACACCCTCTCTTGGATGTATGATATATGATGATCTAAGATTCCTCTTCACCCTAGGTCTAGGCTTCTATTTATAGACTTCCCAAACCCTAGGTTTAGGTTTGAAATGGTAGTTCCCTCCAAAAGTTTGTTGAGTCTTCTAGAAGGTAGTTTGTTAAGAGCTAGCTTAGGGTTTAAGCAAGGTTTAATTAGGTTTGGAAACCCTAGTTTGCTGATCTGGCAGAAACCCCTGGAGTCTTCTGGAAACTGAGACACATTTCTGAGCAGTGGGCCCTGAGTGAAGCATTGTGGTACAAAATTCAGGAGATGATGTCATCAAGCCGCCGCGGAACCGCGGCCTAAGCCGGCTCTGGCCGCGGTTCCGCGGCCAAGTTGGAGCCTTGGGCTGAGTGGCTTCTTGTTGTGGTCTTGTACTGATGTTTGTAGCTTTCTTTGATATGTTGATTTGTGATTGCTCCTTTGGGTTGATACCAGATTTGAAGTTAGTGAGTTGGCGTATATTTGAGCGGTGTAAATTTGAGCGAGCTTCTCCTTTTCCTGCACAGACTTCGAAACACGGGTTGCGACATATAGAAATATTGCGATGCCATGCAATGCAGTCAATTTCCCTAGAAATGCCGGTTTTAAGGTCTAATACATGTAATCTGATAATCTGTGATAGATTTTCTAATATGTGAAATACGGATACCGAACACTTCTATATGAATGCAAATGATGAGGAAATTGCTGGTTAAAATATACAATATTTTCGACTGATCAGGCGGTTTCCTTACCTGTAGTTCAGCTTGTTAGTTCAGCCGTATAGTTTAGTGTAGTTGTTAGATTAGATTAGACTTCTTACCTATTTCAAAAACTAACGAATCGTGGGTATTTTAGAAGACAGCCCAAGGGATCCTACGGATATTTCAAAAGACGTATCTTTTCATAAAAACACCGTAGCCCCTATTTTCAAAACCCCATGATTCGTGTTATTTCAAAAGGCACCATTTGTAGGACTTATATTAGACTATTACAGATTAGTTATAGTTGCGTATAGTATTCAGCTCCCGCTCATTTTTACTGTTCGCTCCGCATCGCATACTTATATTATAAATTCTTATTACATTATTAATATCATGCTGTTAGGACCCCAGCACCATTACCGATGACGCGTATGTACCACGTACACTTACTTGCCGGCTCACACACATCTTCATCGGTAATTGACATGTCACGAACACTTTAGAAAATACTATTTCATTTGACATAGGTTGTTAGCTAATAGTTCAGACATGATATTAGTGTACTTGCCTTATATGCTAGCTAGACATTGTAGTTATTGCCTACTACTTCATGCATGTTATTATTCACTGTTGTGTCGCATTCATGGATTCTCATGCCTATATTCACTGTTTACATGCTATTGATGACTTGGATTCGGATTTCATGAGATTTCTTGGATTTTGAGGAAAACCGCAAAAACATAAATAAACCTTTTCTCCCTTTTAAAATAAAAAGTGCGGTTTTCCCATGATGTATAAGTCGTCCACCATGAGTTTGCTGATGGATTTCGAGACCCGATTCGAGGAGTGGAGGAACCGTTTCGGGTACATGGTGGGCCCGGTATGGTACCCCGGGGCAAGAGGAATGTGGTGTTGACGTTGAGCCTGGCTGGGGAGCACTACCTACCGGTAATATTATCCGACGCGTCGGATATCCGGAGGATACCGTCGTGGTCTTGAGATGGATGGTAGGGGCCGGTCTGGACTGACGGCGCCCTAGATATTGAGATTGAGACATTGATATTTCTAAACAGTGAGATTTATGTTTTGTGCCGATGCTAGACACTGTTGATACTGATTTCATTTATGATACCTCAGTTTAAAAATACGAAGGAAATCTCACTAATTTATGAAAACAGTTTCTTCATTTACATGTATTCTGTTTTTATGCATGCATACCTCATTCATATGATATATTGCTACCTGAGGCACTGACACAGGCACATGAGTTTACACTCGGGTTAGATATTTACCCTAGCCATTGTTATAGGCTGCATGTTATATACATTTTGAGGATATATTATGATCATTGACCTAGGATTGCGTTATTTATGCGATTTCTGTGCGTAGCTGTTTTTCTATTCACGAGTTGGCAACTCACCCCCGTTGTGCCCCAGTTTCTTGCAGGTTTTCGGTTTACTTAGATTACGTACACCTCGAGACGTTCGTAGTTTAAGTGCCGGTCATTTTTCGTACTTTCGGGTCGTGACAGTTTGATTGGCTATAACCGAAAATCCATGGCCAGGGTTGCTGAGATTTAATAGTAAGTGTTACTAGTAGTTTCTCGAACTGTTATAGACCTCATATCGACACGACTTATCGAGCTACTGGGGTCTGACGTTTACCACCCCTAGGCGAGATATACGACATATCAGACGACGATACCGGACTATACGGTAGTGTTACTGATTGGATTCACAGGAGAACTAGCGGGCTTGCTTGTTGATCTTCTGATCGCTCAATACCCGGGTGGCTGTTTCGTTTAGCACACCGCTTGCGGCTTGTGGGTGTTTGATATGATCATCACCTACTGCCGGAGTATTGACGAGTCTTTAGAGTCCTACACAGGGGTTTCCTGGCTCAAACGAAACGAAATAGGAGCGCATATGAGATATGTGCGGGACCGAGAATAATACGAGTATGTGATACTGTATTATATTCTCGCGATTTGTATCATCGGACGGTTATATGTGATATAGCCGGGTTACCGAATCAAGTGTTGATTCGATATATTGATACATATGATATTAGTCGGTTATGACCGGATCGTTAAATCAAGTGTTGATTTAATGATTTAATGTATAATTATATATTTGATATATTACTTTACATTAGCTAGTATTGGTTCACTTAAGATTATTTTTCTCACTAGATTGTGCACATTGTATATATGATATATGTTTGTGCACTAGTTTGTATCATGTTCGATGATACATGCAAACTCGGGTGTGTGTTTGCTTTAAACCATGTTTATGTTAATGGTTAGGGTTTAACTTATTTATTTATTCTTTTCATTTATTTTTGGCAAAAATAAAATGGTGGCTTTTTTTGTTTTATGCTTGAAGCTTCATGAAGCTTTGAAAAGTCTAGCCATTTTGTTTTATGCTTTAACCTAACAATTACACCTAAACCCTAGTTTATTCTCTACAAGTGTTAACTTCACCCATGGTTGCATTATGATAAGTATTCACTTGATTTATTATTTTTCAAGAAGAATTCATTTTCCTTCTTCTTCTTCTTCATCTTCTTCAAGTGAAGAAAACCTTTCTTGAAAATTATCAAGTGATGAAATCAAGTGAGAAATCAAAATCCAAAGTGAACCCACTTCCTATTTCTTCATCCTCTACCACTTGCCATATTGTATAAGTGTTTTCTTCACAAGGTTCATGACCAAGTGAAGATGGAGCTTGAGTTTGAGTCGCCTCGACGTAGATCATCTTCGTCATCGAAGTCAATGACCTAGCCCGATCATTTCTCCGATGAAACTAACGCTAGGGTCCGGGATTCCGATGATCGCAGCGGAGGGACGTCATCACGGAGCTAAAGAAGTAGAGGACCGGATCTACAAAGGTTGTAATCCCTTTCACTTAATAGTTAAGTTGTTAACTTGCTTGTAGTTTCGCCTATCCTCTAGTTAACGATCTAGTTTAGGGTTTCTCGGCACATGAAATTTTTGATTTTGGCATGGTTGATGCCTTGTGGAACCCCTTGAGTGTGCCTAGGAACCCTACAAGCTAGTAGTAGGTTAATGGTCCGATCCGGGTTTAAAGTACGCGGTAGCGCCGGTTTTCTAGTTTTGAAAAAGTTTCATTTCCGCATTTTGGCCTCGGAATGACGGCAGGGGCACTGTCGTGCACTTATATGGTATCAGAGCCACGCCATTAACTTAGTCTAGCTTGCTCTAACGTGTTTACAAGTTCGATCGAACGGATTTTCCAAAAAACCCATTTTCAAGTCCAGGTTTCTGTCGAATTTTTGCTGTGCTCAAAAAATTATTTGGTACCGTTGCAAAAATACGTGCAGGGTTTTATAAGAATTCTGTGAAAATTTGGTCGGCTAAAATTACAGTAGCGCGGCGGATCAGCGGCCAAAACCATTTTTTGGCCGCGGATCCGCCGCCGTACTGTGGCCAAACTGCACCAAATTTCTACAGTGGGTTTCTGACATGGAAATAGGGTTTCTGGTATATTCTTTTTGGGCCAGATTTATTTTGAGTGCTACAGTAGTGCTTGGGGCCCACTTAGGGAAATTTAGTCGATCAAAAATTTTAAACATGTTAGTTCACAGTATTTATATTATATCTGTGACCGTGAATGTCATTTGATCGATAAATCTTGTCTAACTGCTATAGCCCTTTTAGACGGATTTGCGAACGTGACATTGACGTTGATGTTCTGTGTTGTGCTTTGATGTTGCGGATTTGCCGTGGTGGATAGCCTGGATGCAATGGTAGTACAGTTTGGTTGTATATGTACATTTGATATTGCGGGGCGAGCGTCCGACATGTGGACTGTCGTCACTGCCTGTTTGTATATTATTCTTTTGGGGCACGACCGGGCTGAGGTCGATGTACCCGTTGTATGTATATTTTATTTTCTGTACTAGGATTACCCCACGGAGGGGTGCACGGATAGCCGGGTTCTAGAGGGCAACGAGCCCGCATCTCATGGCTTTGAGATGGAGGGGGCTTCACTCTAGAATTGGCGGGCTATTCGCTGCACTCGTAGGGGGTACAGGTTGACCCAGGGAGGGGTGCCCAAGTTACCGGATTCCATGAAGTGCTGGGTGGTCCATTCACGTTGCTGAAGGGGGCTTCCTCGCTTCAGGTTTTGGCGGGTAACTTGCCGCGCTCGTAGGGGTCTAGGTTTTCATTGTACAGGCTATCCGCACGACCAGGGGAACGTCGGGTTTCAGTAGCGTCTCTATGAAACCCGGGGATCCCAGATATCTGTATTTTTCTGTGATGCTTATTACATTTCTGTGATGTTGCATTTTATCACGCCTTGAGCGATTATTATATATTGATATATATACTAGTAGATGTTGTATATGTTTTACACCCGCGCTAGTCCAGTCCCCGCTCTGTCGTTTGTTAAGTAACCAAACGGGTGATGACGGGACCCAGTGGCGAATGCGGATGGCATATACGTACATCATATTTTCGTTCTTTATTGGTGTGATCAATTGATGGGACTGCATTGATTCGGATCAATGTAAGCTAAACAAACCTGTTTGATGTTGTTGGAACAATTTTCAAAAAGCTGTTATTGCAAGGACGTTCTCTTTTGTTTTGCACAGTGGTATTCGGTTATGAATATCCAGCACCTCAGTCGACGAGGCAAGGGTCGAGATCCCTTCACCGGGAGTGACCCCTTAGACAGAAGTTTGCGTCAGGGTAATAACATCACTATAACCGATTGCCTTTTGCTTTGCATTGTGGTATTCAGTTGGAATACCCCGCACCTCATTCTTCGGGGAAAGAGCCGAGATCCCTTCACCGGGAGTGACCTCTTTAGCAAAGATTTTCGTCACTATATTTTTATAAAAAGCTATCCGGTTCCTTCAACGATATCAAGTTCATTACGTTAAAGGTTTTTCGCCAAAAACCATTCGTAGCCCTCCGTCATTTCAGAAAGGTAGCACATAGTATTCATACTATGTATGTTGGCCTTCGTCAAGGCATAGTGTATGGTAGCTATTTGTTACTTTTCTGCAGCATAGATAGATGCGTTGGTTTGGGATAGTCGTACTACTATTTTGGCCTTCGTCAAGGGTATGTACGGGTGGGTTCAAATTAACCTGGACAATGATGGGTAGAACTTGACATGTGACTTATGATATGTTGGCCTTCGTCAAGGTCATAAGAGCATGGGGTAAAAATCACATCGGGAGTTTCTAAAGAAACTGAAACTTGCCAGATATGCGCATACCTTCTGGAGTGTGATAACGTGAGTGGATTCCATCACGTTATCATGCGATGATAGTTGGATCCCGATTCCCTCTGATGAGTTGTTTTACTCCTCGGGTGATCCCGACTAATTCTTCTTTCAGGTTTGGAGGAGAATTTGACGATACAGTAGGAGGTTTCCTGATTAGATAAAGTGATAACCATTCTGATCTAGGTTAGAGTGCACGCTGAGTGTTTCTTTTCTCTCTCTCTTTGGCAGCGACCATGGCCCGACCCTTGACTATGACTCAGTGACCAAATTTTCCGAACCTTCTTAAAACCCTGGCTTTTGGATTGTCAGAGTTGCATACCTCATTGACACTCCTACTTTTACCCTTTTCTCCAGAACACCCCGTATTACTACGAACGTCCACTTCTGTTGGACAAAACCATCGTATACTTATATACGAACTCGAAGGAACTTATTCGAGGATGGTTTCAGGTTCTGGAGAAAACGAATAGGACTATTCAGTTGTCTTTTCGTTTTACCTTCTCTCAGGTTGTGAGTACTTCTTGGATTAGGACAATACACCTATTACGCTAATTGGATAGTCTTCTTCCAAACCATAGGCAGGTGCTGAACGGTGGGGAATGAAGAAAACCAATTAGCCTAACGAAGGTGTACAGAAGGTATTAAGTAAAGCCATATAAAGGGATTAGTAAGAGGGCAAAGTAAATTGCGACTGCTATTCACGACCAAACCAAGTATTTCTTCGCCAATCCTACATCACCTTTGTATTTCTCCAGAACACTCCGTATCACTACGAAGATCCACATTTATTTGGATACTCCATCGTATGGTTATATACGAACTCGAAAGGAACTTGTTCCAGTTCGGGGATGGATTCTGGTTCAGGAGAAATAGGAATAAGGTTTTATTCAGTTGTCTTTTATCTTTACCTTCTCTCGGGTTGCGAGTGCTCGTAGGATTAGGACAGTACACCCATTATGCTTATTGGATAGTCTTCTTCCAAACCATAGGCTGGTGCCGAAAGGTAGGGAAGGAAGAAAACCATTTAGCCTAAGAGGGTGTACAGAAGGTAATGACTATAGACATATAAAGGGATTTGGAGAGATGGCAAAGAAATATACGGTTACAGTTGTGAATCTGATAATGGAAGAGGCATTACTAGGAATACCCGGATACCCCTTCGAAACTTTTACATGTTTCAGTTTCGCTGTGTATGATTAAAAGAAAACTGATTTCCCAATTAGCCCTTGCTCCAGGGTATGTATTTACCAGGTATGATTCTCACATATGTATGGTTTTACAGATGATGAGTGGGAGTAAGTTACTGGGAATTGGGTGATCATCTTCATTATATCGGGATTCGTTGTAATTGGTGATATTTGAGGAAGTCACCTGGGTTGTTTGCCGGACGACAAATATTTGGTTTTGAATATCCGTTGTTATGCACTAATTTCAAATTGATATATCTGTACGTCTATTTTTATAGAGCGAGATATACCTTTTTGAAATTATGTCCATGACATTTACCTATATCAGTGGATGGTTAGGTAAGGAGCATTAAACATCGGTGTAATTCTTCTTAACCATAAATACAGTTTTCAACCTACGACACACAGGGATTGAGTTACTAAACTTAGGGGACTTATACAGAGTATTGTATATTGTCCAGTGTCCATTAGGACAGAGGGGTTGGTACTCGTACTATATTCTGTTTACTTGTGACTTCTCTAGTTCTTAGACATATGTTTCGTAGAAATACAAGGTCCAAGTTTTGAGAAGTTATAGGTAAATGAATAAAGTAGAGAACCATTCAGTTAATAGTAATGATTAAGAGAACTTGCTTCTCTTTCAAGTTACTCATAATTGGAAGCATTCCTAAGTTGAGCAACGCTGATAGGCCTCCTTCCATTTAGTTGACATGCACTGGAGACAGTTGCATGATTTGAATCTGGTTCAATTAAATCAGTGCCTCTGTTTCTATATTGGATATAGAACAGTTCATATCTTAACGATGTTAAGATACAGGGAGTTGTCCGGCTTATGCTTAAAACCAGACTCTGGATAACTCAAGGCACGTTTCTGTAATGGCTATTTGTGGGTTGACCCAGGCTATGACGAGGGTTGACTTTCTACCATCTGGAAGATTAATAATGATATTGTTCTAGACTCACCACAGTTTTAAGTAAAATGGACTTTTTCAGAAAACAGAAGTGGGAGTATGGTAGAACTAGAAGTGATTCCAGAACCGCAAACGATTACTGAAAATTTGATAAGAACCTAAAGATTCAATCTGGTTTGACATTCCATTGGCCACTCCGCAGATATGGTGGGTAACCTCAGGCGCTCGAGAGGTACTTCGGTATG
The DNA here is from genome assembly GCA_030015575.1 of Agapanthus africanus. Lineage (NCBI taxonomy): Eukaryota > Viridiplantae > Streptophyta > Magnoliopsida > Asparagales > Amaryllidaceae > Agapanthus > Agapanthus africanus. The sequence continues at coordinate 582,350,754 of CM057339.1, read as the reverse complement.
CTCAAAGACGGTGACAGGGAGGTTCTTGTTTACCCAGACTTGCCATTGCTGTTGTTCCAGACTGTGAGACCCGGCAGGAGGATGAGTATAGCGTCGTTCTAAACCAGCTTTAGAAGTGTACGTGTATATGACTCTGCCAAAGGGTTGTCATAGTCAGTGGGAGCAGCGGAAGCATAGTGGACAAGTAGCTTATGTCTATTTATGGACTAAAGCAGATATAGCGGAGATATATCATCTATTTCTGATGTGACAGTCATATGTTTGACTTCATCAGAATAGGGGATGGATCTGTTAAGGAGGTAGTAGGGTGTGATGTCCTGGTACATGGATGACATACACAGAGTAGGAAGTGAAATTCCTATACTACGATCGGTTATACTTTGCTTGTCACACAGTGGTTTCTCCACATAAGGATATAGATATAATATCTGACATTCTAGTTACTAGATCTATGGTTTTAGATCTAGATTTGGGTAGTTTCCCAATCTGGGTACATAGATAGCATTCTAGATGTAGGGTTCCTAGGCACTCTCAAGAGGTCTCACAAGGCATCAACCATGCCAATTTGAAATTTTACAAGTGCCGAGAAACTCTAATACGGATCGTTAACTAGAATTTTTGGCGAAACATTAAACTAGTTAACAATTTAACTAAAGATAAGAAGCTACAACCTTTGAAGATCCGGTTATCCACTTCCTTAGCTCCACGTAGTCGTCCCCTCGCTGTCCATCTCGAATCCCGGACTCTTGCATCGGCTTCATCGGAGAAAATGAGCGGACTAGTCGTCGGCTACGATGTCGAAGATGATCTACGTCGAGGTTATACAAGATCAAGCTCCAACTTCACCAAGTTGTGAAACTTGTGAAGAAAACACCCTATACTACTTGGCAAGAGGTAGAGGGTGAAGAAATAGGAGGTGGGTTCACTTTAGAATTGGATTTCTCACACTTTTGCTCAAGATGCCATTAATGGTGGCCAGCTTTTTCTTGAAGAAGAAGATGATGAAGAAGATAGAATATGATAAGTGTTAAAGAATAATTGAAAAAGAATTCATTCTTATCATATTCTCAACCATAGTTAAGTGTAGAGAATGAACTAGGGTTAGTTCAAATGGTTAGGGTTAAACATGAGACAAGAATGGTGACTAAGTCAAAGCTTCATGAATCTTCAACTAAAAACAAACAAAGCCACCATTCATGTTTATCTATCAAAAATGAATAAACAAATAAATAAATGAATAAGCAAAACCCTAATCATCAACTTAACCATGGTTTAATTCTTTACACTTAACCAAATAAGCATGTATCATCAAACATGATACAATCATGTGCACAAAAGTATATCACATATACAACTTGCACATCCATGTGAGAAAATCCATTTAAAGTGAACCAATACTAGTTAATGCAAAGTAATATATCAAATATATAATTATACATTAAATCATTAAATCAACACTTGATTTAACGATCCGGTCATATTGCATATAACCGACTAGTATCCTATGTATCGTCTTATCGAATCAATCCTTGATTCGATATCTAGGTTATATCGCATATAACCAATCCATACATTCATCGCGAGAATGGAATACGGTATCACATACACGCATTATTCTCGGTCCTGCACATATCTCTTGTTGGATATATGTATGCCCTAGAGGCCATTATGAGATAGTGTATGTACTGATGTGTATATATATATATATATATATTCGGGTGACAGTCTTGCTCAAAATGATAGTATGCTATCTGGTTTTACTTTATCATATGTTCACTTGATCATGTTTATATTCATTTGGTACATGTTGATAAAGCCCTAAGGATATTGGCTTAACTACTGGAATTATGATGCGGATCATACTAGTGGGACATCTGTAGTTTATAAGCATATCCTTGAAATGTTCCTAGTCGTAGGTATATCGAGACAGGGCATCGATATTCCAGCTTAGACTAGCGTATACCATTCTTGTTCCATATGATGGGCGATGGATGATCCCATATCCGTCTGGTGTGTTGACACCGAAGATAGTATACGGGTGCTCAGTGAGACTGGGTACACTGAACGGACTCACCGAGAACTCCTATATGGTATTATATCATACGTCGGATAGCAGTTCTCAGGTGACACTGGTACAGGTTAGTCTGTAGACCCGAGATCGTCATAGAGTCTTGTGTGTCCTCCCACTGTACTTTGATCTCCACCCTACTGCGGCTCTACTGAGTCGTACAAACAGGTGGATTTTGGGTATAGTCTCGAGGCATGTGGAGGCAGTGAGCGATAGGAGGGGTTTCGTCTCTCCCGGTATTGGGGGTTGATGCTGTGCTGTGCACGATTGGCTATAACGGGAAGTCCCTGGCCAGGGCTGCTGAGATATTACTGATAAGTGTTATCAGTAAGTTTCTCGATCTGTTATAGACAATATGCCGGCATGACTTATTGAGTTATTGGGGTCGACGATTCCATCCCTAGACTCGATATGCAGCATATCTAACGAAGAGACCGGACTGTACGGTTAGTGTTGCCAGATGGATTGACAGGAGTTTTGACAGGTTCGCTTGTTCTTATTCTGATCGCTCAATACCCGGGTGGCCGTTACGTTTAGCTGAACGCTTGCGGCTTGTAGGTGTTTGATATGATCATCATCTACTGCTGGCGTATTGACGAGTCTTAGAGTCCCACATAGAAGTTTCTCGGCTCTGGCGAAACGAAGTGGTGCACATATGAGATATGCGCGGAGCCTCGATTAAATACCAGTATATGATACTGTATTTTAATCGGGCATTTAATATTAGTCGGGTCATATGAGATATGATGGATTTATTAAATCAAGTGTTGATTTAATATTGGCTTTTATATTATTTATTTAAATCCTTTTCTTCTTATGGATACATGGATGTATATGTACATGATGATGTGCACACATACATACATACATGAAATGTATCATGGTTGATGATACAAAGAGGAAGGCAATATAAGAATCATATTGTAGAAAAGATAATGCTTAGATTTTTCATTAAAGATTAAAGGCAAAAGAAATGGTTAATGAGTCATTGCTTCCACACTCATCTACACAATTCTTTAACTCAACCATAGTTTCCATTCCTTTTGCCTTTTAACCTTAGATGAAATATCTAGATTTTATTTTCTACCATGGTTAAAGTTATGATAAGATCTCTCTCTCTCTCATTTATCTTTTACATTATCATTATCTTAGAAAAAGAAAAGAGTGAGAGTTCTTCTTCTTCCTCAAACCCTAGCTCTCTTTTAATGGTTAAAAAGAGTTAGAAAAAGAAAAGAAAAGGTAATAAATAAGAATATCAACCACTTCATCATCCTACACAACCTTAGCCATCTTGTGTAGGGTGTTGTGCTTCAAGGATTTCCAAAGATCGTAGGAAGCATCAAGCTTAGGGCAAAGTGCTTCGGGTGGATCGTCGTGGACGAGGAGTTGATCAAGTGGACCTTTCCAAAGCTTAGGAGTCTTCCAAAGTGAACTACAAAGGTTGTAGTTTCAACACTTAGCATAACTTAACTCTTAATCTTGATACTATTAATTGTTACTTCATATATTCTAGTTCGATTCTTTGTTTAGTTTGCTTAGCACCTCAAAAATTTTATTGTTATAGCATGAATGATGCTTCTAAACCTTCATAGAAGTGTTAAGAAAACCATACATATCTCATATGCGCTCCTATTTCGTTTCGCTTGAGCCAGGAAACCTCTGTGTAGGACTCTAAAGACTCGTCAATACGCCGGCAGCAGATGATAATCATATCAAGCATCCACAAGCTGCAAGCGGTCTGCCAAACGTAACGGCCACCCGGGTATTGAGCGATCAGAAGATCGACGAGCTAGCCCGCTCACACTCCTGTGAATCCAACCAGTAACACTTACCGTACAGTCCGGTCTGTTCGTCTGATATGTCGCATATCAAGTCTAGGGGTGGTAAACGTCAGACCCCAATAACCGATAAGTCGTGCCGATGTGAGGCTCATAACGGGTCGAGAAACTACTGGTAACACTTACCAGCATATCTCTGATCAGCCCTGGCCAGGGACTTCCCTGTTACGGCCAATCGAGCACAGCGCAACATCAACCCCCAATACCGGGAGAGACGAAACCCCTTCTATCGCTCATTGCCTCCATGTGACTCGGGACTATGCCCAAAAACCACCGTTTTGCACGCCCTCATGGACGTGGTAAGGTGGAAATCAAAGCACAGTGGGAATCACACAAGACTCTATGACGATCTCGGGTCTACAGACTAACCTGCACAAGTGTCACCTGAGAACTGCCATCTGACGTGAGGTATAATACTATCTGGGAGTTCTCGGCGAGTCCGTCCTGTTGGAAATAGTGCCCTCAGAGTCAATTATTGGATCACAGGCACGTGATTACAATGATTGATGGAGGACCTATCCCGGTTGGACAGTCTTACTCAAGTTGATAGTATGCTATCTTGTTTATCTTTATCATCGTGTACTGCTTTAGGTGACCTGACAGGTCACTATTGCACGTTGATAGAGCCCCTAGGATTCTTGCTTGACCACCAGCAGTATGAGGGCGATCATATACGTGGGAGCTAGTAGTCTATAAGCACATTCTTAAATAGTCCCTAGTCGTGGGAGTTTCGAGATAGGGCATCGATACTCCAGAGTAGACTAGTGTGTACATTCGAGACCCCGACGAGGGGCGGTGGCCGGTCTCACAAGCCACTGGTGTCAGTTGGTTCACCTAAGATGTATACAGGTGCTCATTGGGTTATGGGTACACCGGACAGGACTCGCCGGGAACATGCTAGTTGGTCATATACCAGACGTCAGATGGCAGTTCCCTGGTGACATATGTACATGTTAGTTCATCGACCTGGGGATCGTCATTTGTCTCGTGTGAGTTCCCACTGTACTTTGATTACTACCCTACCACGGCTCAAAGGAGTCGTGCAAACAGGTTTTAGTTGGGTACAGTCCCGAGCCACATGGGGGCAGTGAGCGCATCTTCAGGGGTTCGTCTCTCCCGGTATTGGGGGTGAGGTTGCGCTGTGTCTAGGAGAGCCATTACACGAAGCCCTCGACCGAGGCAAGGAGATTTACTGGTAGGTATTCCAGTAGTATCTCAGGGTGTTCTGGGCTACACTCCGACACGACTTGTACCGCTTTTGGGGGTCTGACTTTTACCAACCCCCTAGGCCCGCCATGCCATGCTCATAGACGAACGGACCGGACTGTACGGATATTGTCACTGACAGGCTCAGTAGGGTTGTCAGGCTGAGTTCGCTCACAGACGTCCCTTTTAAGTCAATACCTGGTAGCCCGTTACGTATTGGCTTATACCTCTGACGTGCTAGTGGTTAAATCCACAACCAAGGTGTTGACGAGTCTTTAGAGTCCCCCACATTCAGTTACTCAGCTTTCGGGCGAAAAGCTGTAGAGGCTGTATGGAGATATAGCAAGGTCCGATCAGATACGTGCGGTATTGCACGGATCAGGATCGGACGGTTAGTACTAAAGGCCGTATGGTTATATGGCAGGGTTCGATCAGATACGTGCGGTATTGCACGGATCAGGATCGAACGGATATTACTAGCCGGCTTTGGTTTAAGTCGGATCCTAGTATAGTACTGTGTAGATTTTGTCTCATTGCATTTGTATTTCGGTCGGAATACAAATGCGGGTGTGTATGCACAGTATCGGGGTTTTCCTGTAATTTATTACGGGACCAGTTTTCTGGAGTTGCCAGTTTGCTTTCCGTTTCGGCCATTTTCATTTGTATCGTTCATTGGCCGAAGATTGGTGGAGGAGGGCTTATTTGCATTTGTTCAAATAAGCTTTTGTGGAGGGGGTCTTTGCATATTGTTTTATCATGATAACTCTTCTTTGACCTTGACTTTCTTTGTGTCATGATGGCATGACATTTGTGGACATGATTGTTGATGATGGTTATGGTTGAGTGTGGGTTTGGGTTTGTGATGATTTCCTTTCATGATATTTTTTGACCTCTCTCTCTTACTTGGAAGAGGGTATGGCTCCCTTCATTTTGGATACACTCTCACCCTCACATTCTCCTCTCTCCCTCATTGTTTTGGCCGGCCATTCCCTCTTGGGCTGTCCCAATTTTTGGTGTAGGGATTTACACCCATTTGGCTTGGCAAAAAATCATTATTAGCTCTTCCTCCAAAAGCTTGTATCATTTCCTCCACCATATGGCAATTCCTACAACCCCAAAAATGAGACTTGAGCACTACATTCTACAGCAAATCTTGGGCACGTCGACTAGCCAGCTTCGTGCCCGAGTTGCCTCGGTATTGAGGTGGGAGCCCGTAAAAGATGCAGACGATGTGGTGCCCTTCCGGCAAGGAGGCAACGACCGGAGTTTCCGCAGGAGATCGGGATGACGACGAGAAGACCGGAGGACTCGGATCAGTCGGTATATCTCTCTTCCCCATCTTGTAGTTTGCTAGGACTAGTTAATGGTTCGATCCGGGTGTTAGTGCGCGGTGGTGCCAGTTCATGAAAAATTTAAGTATATCACCGCTTCCGCATTTTGGCCTCGGGATGGAGGCCGGGGCGCCGCCGTGCACTTACAGTGGTATCAGAGCCTCGCCATTAACATAGTCTAGCTTTGTTTAATGTGTTTATATTTCCGATCGACCAAAATTCCAAAAACCCGCGTTTTCACATACATCAGTTTTCTGTTGATTTTTTTCTTGCTCGAAATTTTTTCAGGTTGTAGAAAAGTGATGTAATGGAAATTCTAAGAACACTGTAGAAATTCGATACAGTGACTCCACAGTGGGAGCGCGGAACCGCGGCCAAACCCCCCTTTGGGCCACGGTTCCGCCGCACTATGTTGAGATCACTGCATCAAATTTCTGCAGTTGCTCTCTGGGTTGAAAATAGGGTTTCTGGAATATTATGTTTGGGCCCAGAATTTCTTGATGTGCTACAGTAGTACTTGGGGGCCCACTTGTTAAAATTTAATCGATCGGATATTTTAAACACATTAGTTCACAGTATTTACATTATATCTGCGACCGTGAATGTCACTTGATCGGTAAATCCAGTCTAACTGCTATAGCCCGGTTAGACGGATTTGCGAACGTGACTTTCACGTTGATGTTCTGTGTTATGCGGTGATGTTGCGGATCGGTCGTGGGGGATAGCCTGGATGCAATGCTAGTACAGTTGTGGTTGTATCATGTACATTTGATATTGCTGGGCGAGCGTCCGACATGTGGACTGCCGTAACTGCCTGATTGTATTATTATTTTGGGGCACGACCAGGTTGCGGTCGATGTACCCGTTGTATGTATATTTTACTTTCTGTACTAGGATTACCCCAAGGTGGGGTGCACGGATAGCCGGGTTCTAAAGGGAAACAAGCCCGCATCTCATGGCATTGAGACGGAGGGGGCTTTACTCTAGAATTGGCGGGCTGTTCGCCGCACTCGTAGGGGGTACAGGTTGACCCAGGAGGGGTGCCCAAGTTACCGGATTCCGTGAAGTGCTGGGTGGTCCATTCACGGTGCTGAAGGGCGCTGCCTCGCTTCAGGATTTGGCGGGTAACTTGCCGCGCCCGTAGGGGTCTAGGATTTCATTGCACAGGCTATCCACACGACCAGGGGAACGTCGGGTTTCAGTAGTGGCTCTGTGAAACCCGAGGATCCCAGATATCTATTTTGTTCTGTGATGCTGTACTTTTCTGTGATGTTGCATTTTATCACACCTTGAGCGAAATATAATATATTAGTAGATGTTGTATATATTTTGCATCCGCGCTAGTCCAGTCCCCGTTCTGTCGTTAGTTAGCTAACCTAACGGGTAATGACGGGACCCAGTGGCGAATGCGGATGGCATATACGTACATCAGTATATTTTCGTTCTTTGTGGTGTGATCAATTGATGGGAATGCGTTGATTCGGATCAATGCAAGTTAAAAACAAACCTAATCTGATGTTGTCGGAACACTTTTCAAAAAGCTATTATTGCAAGGACGTTCACTTTTGTTTTGCATCGTGGTATTCAGTTGGAATATCCTGCTCCTCAGTCGACGAGGCAAGGGCCGAGATCCCTTCACCGGGAGTGACCCCTTGGACAGAATTTTGCGTCAGGGCATTAACTTCACTATAGCCGATTACTTTTGCTTTGCACCGTGGTATTCAGTTGGAATATCCTGCACCTCATTCTACGGGGAAAGAGCCGAGATCCCTTCACGTGGACTGACCTCTTTAGCAATGGTTTTCGTCACTATATTTTAAAAGCTATCCGTTCCTTCAACGATATCAAGTTCTTTACGTTAAAGTTTTTCGCCAAAAAGCATTCATAGCCCTCCGTCGTTTCATATGAGTGTTCAATAGTATTCAAGCTGTGTATGTTGGCCAAAGTCAAGGCACAGTGATTGGTAGCTATTGGGGCATTCATATGCAGCATAGATAGATGTGTTGGTTTGGGACAGTCGTACTGCCATTTTGGCCAAAGTCAAGGGTAGGTACGGGTGGATTCAAAACAACCTGGAGAATGACGGGTAGAACTTGACATGTGACTTATGATATGTTGGCCAAAGTCAAGGTCATAAGAGCATGGGGAAGAAATCACATCGGGTGTTTCTAAAGAAACTGAAACTTGCCAGATATGCGCATACCTTCTGGAGTGTGACACCGTGAGCGGATTCCGTCACATTATCATGCGATGATAGTTGGATCCCGATTCCCACTGATGAGTTGGTATACTCCTCGGGGGATCCCGACTAATTCTTCTTTCAGGTTTGGAGGAGAATTTGACAGTACAGTGGGAGGTTTCCAGATTAGATAAATTGGTAACCATTCTGATCTAGGATAGAGTGCATGCTGAGTGTTTCTTTTCTCTCTCTCTTTGGCAGCGACCATTGACCCGACCCTAAGACAATGACTCAGTGACCAAGTTGACCGAACCTTCTTAACACTGGCTTATGGATTGTCAGAGTTGCAAACCTCATTGCCACTCCAACTTTTACCCTTTTCTCCAGGACACCCCGTATTACTACGAACGTCCACTTCCATTGGACAAAACCATCGTATGGTTAGATACGAACTCGAAGGAATTTATTCGAGGATGGTTTCCGGTTCTGGAGAAAACGGATAGGACTATTCAGTTGTCTTTTCCTTTTACCTTCTCTCAGGTTGCGAGTACTCCTTGGTTTAGGAGTAGTACACCTATTACGCAAATTGGATAGTCTTCTTCCAAACCTTAGGCTGGTGCCGACCGGTAGGGAATGAAGAAAACCAATTAGCCTAACGATGGTGTACAGAAGGTATTGAGTTAAGACAAAGCAAGGGATTAGTAAGAGGGCAAAGTAAATTGCGACTGCTATTCACGACCAAACCAAGTATTCCTTCACCAATCCTAAATCACCTTTGTATTTCTCCAGGACACTCCGTATCACTACGAAGATCCACAGTTTATTGGATACTCCATCGTATGGTTATATACGAACTCGAAAGGAACTTGTTCCAGTTCGGGGATGGATTCTGGTTCAGGAGAAATAGGAATAAGGTTTATTCGGTTGTCTTTTATCTTCACCTTCTCTCGCATTGCGATTGCTCCTGGGATTGGGATAGTACACCCATTATGCTTATTGGATAGTCTTCTTCCAAACCATAGGCTGGTGCCGAACGGTAGGGAAGGAAGAAAACCATTTGGCCTAAAGGGGTGTGCAGAAGGTAATGACTAAAGACATATGAAGGGATTTGGAGAGGAGGCAAAGAATTATACGGTTACAGTCGTGAATCTGGAAGAGGCATTACTAGGAATACCGGGATACCTCATCGAAACATTTCAATGTTTCAGTTTCACTGTGTACTGTTAAACGAAAACTGATTTCCCAGTTAGACACTTGCTCCTGGGTATGTATTTACCAGGTATGATTCTCACATCTGTATGGTTTTACAAATGATGAGTGGGAGTAAGTTATTGGGAATTGGGTGATCGTCCTCATTATATCGGGATTCGTTGTAATCGGTGATATTTGTGGAAATCACCTGGGCAGTTTGCCGGTCGGCAAATATTTGGTTTTGAATATCCGTTGTTATGCACCAATTTCAAATCAATATATCTGTACGTCTATTTTCATAGAGTGAGATATACCCTTTTGAAATTATGTCTACGACATTTACCTATATCAGTGGATGGTTAGGTAAGGAGAATTGAACAGCGGTGTAATTCTTCATAACCAAAGGTACAGTTTTCAACCTACGACACACAGTGAATAAGTTATCAGACTCAAGGACTTATACAGAGTATTGTATGTTGTCCAGGGTCCATCAGGACAGAGGGGTTGGTCCTCGTACTATATTCGGTTTACTTATGACTTCTCTAGTTTTTTGACAGGTGTTTCTTGGAAACACAAGGTCCAGATTGAGAAGTTATAGGTATTTGAATAAAGTAGAGAACCAGGTATTGCAAGTATCGGGATTCTTCAAAGTGATCGAAGATATAGATACTTGAGTATGGTATTCAGTTGATAGTAATGATTAAGAGAACTTGCTTCTCTTTCAGGTTACTCATAATTGGAAGCATTCCTAAGTTGAGTAACGCTGATCGGCCTCTCTCCATTTAGTTGACATGCACTGGAGACAGCTGCATGATTTGAATCTGGTTCAATTAAATTAGTGCCTCTGGTTCTATATTGGATATAGAACAGTTCGTATCTTAACGATGTTAAGGTACGGGGAGTTGTCCGGCTTATGATTAAAACCAGACACTGGACAACTCAAGGCACGTTTCTGTAATGGCTGTTTGTGGGTTGACCCAGGCTATGATGAGGGTTGACTTTCTACCATCTGGAAGATCAATAGCGATATTGTTCTAGACTCGCCACAGTTTTATTAAAAATGGATTTTTTGAGAAAACAGTAGTGGGAGTATGGTAGAACTGGAAGTGATTCCAGAACCACAAACGATTACTGAAGATTTGATAGGAACCTAAAGATTAAATCTGGCTTGACATTCCATTGGCCACTCCGTAGATAAGGTGGGTAACCTCAGGCACCCGAGAGGTACTCCGGTAGCCTCAAGGACGGTGGCAGGGAGGTTCTTGTTTAGCCACACTTGCCATTGCTGCTGTTCCAGGCTGCGAGACCCGGCAGGAGGAAGAGTATAGCGTCGTTCTGAACTGGCTTCAAAAGTGTACGTGTATATGACTCTGCCAGAGGGTTGTCGTAGTCAGTCGGAGCAGCGGAAGCATTGGTGGACAGGTCGCTTATGTCTATTTATAGACTAAAGCAGATATAGCGGAGATAGATCATCAATTTATGATGTGACAGTCATAGGTTTGACTTCATCAGAATAGGGGGTGGATCTGTTGAGAAGCTAGTAGGGTGTGATGTCATGGTATTTGGATGAAATACACAGAGTAAGAAGTGATATTCCTACACTACAATCGGTCATACTTTGGTCGTCACACAGTGGTTTCTCCACATGGGACTTGGACATTATATCAAACATACTGGTTACTAGATTTATGGTTTTAGATCTAGATTTGGGTGGTTTCCCAATTAAGGGTACTTAGACAGCATTCTAAGAGTATTTAGAATGGACGACTCCTGGCACGGTGGTGTACCTGCAGGTGACGGAGTCACCCTCTCTAAAGGTGTCTTACAGACTAAAGTAGAGGGGGATGTGCATGATTGACAGATCACTTGCTTAGGCAATTGAGTCAATCATGAGATGTCAAGTACCACACCAGATGTTGTTCTTGCACTAGATGCAATAAGTTGACATTGATCCAATCCTGGAGAAACAGTCGGAAGCAGTTTTAGAACATAAGTGGATGTTCTAGGGATATGATAACGACAGCCTCATTCGGGAGACAGTTATCATTCCAGGCTTCCAAGGTGACACGGACGACAAGGAGGTTGTCAGAGTTATAGTTTTCCCTTTGACGAGGGGCAGTATTTTGGATAAGTGGTCCAAGGCAATACTGAGGGTGGCATGGTGCAGGATACTGATTAAGTTCAGTTGACGATACAGTCTAAGAAGTTTGGATTTGGAGTTCATTTATGAGCTAGGTCCCATCAGACATCCAGACACATTCTAAGACAGGTATTACTCTTTTCGGGAGATGGGTTTCTCCACGAACTTGAGATATAGAGAGACATAGAAAGAGACATCAAGGCGGATCCACTCACTAAGGCTATTCCTCGAACGCAATAGTTTCGCAAGCGAGCTTTGTGAGACTGACTAGTAGAGGAGTTGGGTGTTCGGTATCACACGTGCTGTGAGTATGCGACATCGCAATAATTAGCCTTGAGTGCAAGTGGGAGATTGTTGGAGATAGTGCCCTCAGAGTCAATTATTGGATCATAGGCACGTGATTACAATGATTGATGGAGGACCTATCCCGGTAGGACAGTCTTACTCAAGTTGATAGTATGCTATCTTGTTTATCTTTATCATCGTGTACTGCTTTAGGTGACCTTACAGGTCACTATTGCACGTTGATAGAGCCCCTAAGATTCTTGCTTGACCACCAGCAGTATGAGGGCGATCATATACGTGGGAGCTGGTAGTCTATAAGCACATCCTTAAATGGTCCCTAGTCGTGGGAGTTTCGAGATAGGGCATCGATACTCCAGAGTAGACTAGTGTGTACATTCGAGACCCCGACGAGGGGCGGTGGCCGGTCTCACAAGCCACTGGTGTCAGTTGGTTCACCTAAGATGTATACAGGTGCTCATTGGGTTATGGGTACACCGGACAGGACTCGCCGGGAACATGCTAGTTGGTCATATACCAGACGTCAGATGGCAGTTCCCTGGTGACATGTGTACAGGTTAGTTCATCGACCTGGGGATCGTCATTTGTCTCGTGTGAGTTCCCACTGTACTTTGATTACTACCCTACCACGGCTCAAAGGAGTCGTGCAAACAGGTTTTAGTTGGGTACAGTCCCGAGCCACATGGGGGCAGTGAGCGCATCTTCAGGGGTTCGTCTCTCCCGGTATTGGGGGTGAGGTTGCGCTGTGTCTAGGAGAGCCATTACACGAAGCCCTCGACCGAGGCAAGGAGATTTACTGGTAGGTATTCCAGTAGTATCTCAGGGTGTTCTGGGCTACACTCCGACACGACTTGTACCGCTTTTGGGGGTCTGACTTTTACCAACCCCCTAGGCCCGCCATGCGATGCTCATAGACGAACGGACCGGACTGTACGGATATTATCACTGACAGGCTCAGTAGGGTTGTCAGGTTGAGTTCGCTCACAGACGTCCCTTTTAAGTCAATACCTGGTAGCCCGTTACGTATTGGCTTATACCTCTGACGTGCTAGTGGTTAAATCCATAACCAAGGTGTTGACGAGTCTTTAGAGTCCCCCACATTCAGTTACTCAGCTTTCAGACGAAAAGCTGTAGAGGCCGTATGGAGATATGGCAAGGTCCGATCAGATACGTGCGGTATTGCACGGATCAGGATCGGACGGTTAGTACTAAAGGCCGTATGGTTATATGGAAGGGTTCGATCAGATACGTGCGGTATTGCACGGATCAGGATCGAACGGATATTACTAGCCGTCTTTGGTTTAAGTCGGATCCTAGTATAGTACAGTGTAGATTTTGTCTCATTGCATTTGTATTTCGGTCGGAATACAAATGCGGGTGTGTATGCACAGTATCGGGGTTTTCCTGTAATTTATTACGGGACCAGTTTTCTGGAGTTCCCAGTTTGCTTTCCGTTTCGGCCATTTTCATTTGTATCGTTCATTGGCCGAAGATTGGTGGAGGAGGGCTTATTTGCATTTATGCAAATAAGCTTTTGTGGAGGGGTCTTTGCATATTGTTTTATCATGATAACTCTTCTTTGACCTTGACTTTCTTTGTGTCATGATGGCATGACTTTTGTGGACATGATTGTTGATGATGGTTGTGGTTGAGTGTGGGTTTGGGTTTGTGATGATTTCCTTTCATGATATTTTTTGACCTCTCTCTCTCACTTGGAAGAGGGTATGGCTCCCTTCATTTTGGATACACTCTCACCCTCACATTCTCCTCTCTCCCTCATTGTTTTGGCCGGCCATTCCCTCTTGGACTGTCCCAATTTTTGGTGTAGGGATTTACACCCATTTGGCTTGGCAAAAAATCATTATTAGCTCCTCCTCAAAAAGCTTGTATCATTTCCTCCACCATATGGCAATTCCTACAACCCCAAAAATGAGACTTGAGCACTACATTCTACAGCAAATCTTGGGCACGTCGACTAGCCAGCTTCGTGCCCGAGTTGGCTCGGTATTGAGGTGGGAGCCCGTAAAAGATGCAGACGATGTGGTGCCCTTCCGGCAAGGAGGCGATGACCGGAGTTTCCGCAGGAGATCGGGACGACGACGAGAAGACCGGAGGACTCGGATCAGTCGGTATATCTCTCTTCCCCATCTTTTAGTTAGCTAGGACTAGTTAATGGTTCGATCCGGGTGTTAGTGCACGGTGGTGCCAGTTTATGAAAAATTTAAGTATATCACCGCTTCCGCATTTTGGCCTCGGGATGGAGGCCGGGGCGCCGCCGTGCACTTACACGTCCAGTGTACCCAGTCTCTACTGGGCACCCGTATACGATCTTTGATGTCAAACACCAATGGATATGGGATCATCCATCGCCCATCTCATGGGTCGAGAAGCGTCTACGCTAGTCTACACTGGTATATCGATGCCCCGTCTCGATACACCCACGACTAGGGACCTTGAAGGATGTACTTATGGACTACCATGTCCCCACTAGTATGATCTGCATCATAGTCCAGGGAGTCAAGTACACATCCTAAGGGCTTTACCAACATGTAACTATAAGACAGTTTAAAGAGACTAGTATACATGTTAAGATAAAGTGTAACCAGATAGCATACTATCATATCGAGCAAGAAAGTCATCTCTATATATGTCCAAGCATCCAATATAATATACATCATCTGTACAATACTGGCCTCTAGGGCATACATACAACTAACAATCTCCCACTTTCACTAGGGCCAGCTGCTGTAGTATCGCATACCGAGCATCCCGAAGAGTCTCTCAAACTATATCTGGGGAATGGCCTTCGTGAGTGGATCCGCCGTGTTGTTCTTCGTGTCAACCCTCCTGACCTCGATCTCCCGACGATCAACTTTCTCCCGGATCAGGTGATACCGCCTCAGAATATGCCTGGATCGCTGATGGGACCTGGGTTCCTTGGCCAAAGCCACCGCTCCATTGTTATCGCAATACAAAGGTATTGGATGCTCAATGGATGGAACCACTCCAAGTTCAGTAATGAATTTCTTGATCCAGACAGCCTCTTCGGCAGCATCGTTGGCAGCGATGTATTCAGCCTCCATCGTCGAGTCTGCCACGGTTTCCTGCTTGGAACTCTTCCAGCTAACCGCCCCTCCGTAAAGGGTAAAAACAAATCCCGACTGCGACTTAGAGTCGTCCTTATCACTCTGGAAGCTCGAATCGGTAAAGGACTCCACTTGGAGTTCTCCGTTACCATACACCAAGAGCATCTCTTTAGTCCTTCGTAAGTACTTGAGAATGCTCTTCACAGCTGTCCAGTGACTCTCTCCAGGATCAGCTTGATACCTGCTCACTACACTTAGTGAGTATGCAACATTGGGTCTGGTACATAGCATCGCGTACATGATAGAGCCTACAGCCGAAGCATAGGGTTTCCCTTGCATGCGAGCTCTCTCCAAATCAGTCTTGGGAGACATCTCTTTGGAAAGAGTGACTCCAGAGATCGTGGGCAAGTTCCCACGCTTGGATTCTTCCATACTAAACCTCTTTAGTATGGTGTCAATATACCTGGATTGGGACAATCCCAATATCCGTTTGGATCTATCTCTATAGATCCAAATTCCCAATATGCAGGAGGCATTACCAAGATCTTTCATCGAGAATCTTTGTGATAAGAAGAGCTTGACTGATTGCAGCATAGGAATATCATTTCCTATCAAGAGTATGTCGTCCACGTACAATACGAGGAAGACAACCTTACTCTCTGCCACCTTCTTGTAGATATAAGGTTCATCTGGGTTTTTGACGAAATCAAACTCTTTGATAACGACGTCAAAGCAGATGTTCCAACTCCGCAATGCTTGCTTTAATCCATAAATGGATTTAAGCAGCTTGCACACGTTCCCGCTGCTCCTACTGTCTACGAAGCCCTCTGGCTGAGTCATGTACACACACTCTTCTAAATCACCGTTCAGAAAGGCGGTCTTAACATCCATTTGCCAGATTTCGTAGTCATGATATGCAGCGATGGCAAGCATGATCCGGATGGATTTAAGCACAGCCACTGGAGAAAAGGTTTCGTCATAGTCCATACCTGGTCTTTTATGAAAACCCTTTGCAACAAGTCTAGCTTTGAAAGTCTCCACTTTCCCATCTACACCAAGTTTTTTCTTGAAGATCCACTTGCTCCCAATGGGTTTTACCCCTTCAGGAGCAACTTCCAAAGTCCATACTTTGTTGGTGTACATGGATTCCATCTCGGACCGCATAGCATCCAGCCATTTCACTGAGTCCCTACTCGTGATGGCCTGCTCGAAACTAGTTGGGTCATCATCCTCCATGATGCAATCCTCGCTCCCACCATCCATGAGAAAACCGTATTATCTCTCAGGTTGGCGAGGAATCCTACTAGATCGGCGGAGAGGCTGAGGTTCATTGGGAGCCACTGAATCTTCTGGTTCCACTAAATCTTCAGTTACGGTTTGTGTATCTGGAACCTCTTGCAGCTCTACCACTTTGCCACTAATTTCTTTTTCAAGGAATTCCTTTTCTAAAAAGGTGGCATGTTGAGCAACAAACACTTTTTGTTCCTCACTGTGGTAGAAAAAATACCCATAGGAGTTCTTTGGATATCCCACAAACTTGCAAAGAACTGACCGTGCCTCGAGCTTGTCCGGAATTTGTCTTTTGACATAGGCTGGACAACCCCATATCTTAACTCGTTTAAGATATGGCCTCTTCCCACTCCATATCTCATATGGTGTGGTAGGTACAGATTTAGATGGAACTTGATTCAATAGGTATGCTGCTGTCTCCAGCGCATATCCCCAGAAGGAAATAGGTAACTCACCTGTGCTCATCATAGACCGCACCATATCTAATAGGGTGTGGTTCCTCCGTTCTGATACACCGTTGTGCTGTGGTGTATATGGAGGAGTCAGCTGAGAGAGAATCCCATTCTCTTTTAGGAAGTCCAGGAATTCATTGCTCAAGTATTCACCTCCTCGATCAGATCGAAGGATTTTAATACTTTTTTCAGTTTGGTTTTCAACTTCTTGTTTATATTCTCTAAATTTCTCAAAAGCTTCTGATTTGTGTTTTATCAAGAACACATATCCGAATCTAGAGAGATCGTCAGTGAATGTAATGAAGTACGAAGAACCATCCCTGGCATGTATAGACATGGGACCGCATACATCAGTATGTATTAGTCCCAAGAGTTCGGTAACTCTTTCTCCGTGTCCCGTAAACGGAGTTTTGGTCATCTTGCCTTTGAGACATGACTGACAAGTGTCATAAGATGAAAATTCGAATGGTTTCAAATATCCATCCTTATGCAACTTAGCCAGTCGTGTCGCATTGATGTGACCCAGTCTACAATGCCACAAGAAGGATTCGTTCAGTTCTGAACTCTTCCTCTTGTGTGTGTTTGTTATGCTCAGAACTGTTGATTGATTTAGAACATAAATGCCATTGCACAACGTGCCTGATCCAACCAACTTTTGGTTAAGGAAAATGTTCATAACATTATCCTGTAATACAAAATTATATCCCTCTTTACTTAATAAAGAAACCAATATAATGTTGCATATCAGGTTCGGCATGTTATAGCATTCGTTCAGAACCAATGTATTACCAGTCGGTAATACAAGGTGATATTCCCCGACAGTCTTAGCTGCAACAATTGCACCATTTCCAACTATAATGTCTTTATCACCTTCTCCAAGTTCTCTACCTTTCCTAAGCCCATGTAACTGATTACATATATGGGATCCTGACCCGGTATCTAATACCCTGGACGTAGGGCAAATGGAGAAACAGTTCTCTGTAACGAACACACCCGAAGAAAATGCATCAACATGTACTTTCTTCATTCGGGCGGCATGGGAATCCTGGTATTCCCCTATATCCTGTTCAGTCCTATAACTCTTATAAGAAAGAACGGAACCAACGTTCCCCAGCACAGTATAACATGCGGGTTCAGTCAATACATCCATATTATTATCTTTATTAGGGCATGACATGGTCGCTACCTGGAAAGAGAGAAGAAAACACTTTAGCGTATGCTCTTGCAAGATCAGATTGGTTATTATCTTATCTAATCAGGATGGCTCCCACTGGTTTTTATCAAATCTTCCTTCAAACCCTAAAAGGAAAGACTAGCCGGGATTAATTACACCCTACAACTTCGTCGATCTTTCAGCCAGGCCAGTGTCGGTACTTTGAGGGAGGTTCCCCATGCTTTCGCACGGACCTAATTAAAGTAAACCTCGTTTTCCCAGAGGCGTAACCCCGTTGACACCTTTCTAGACACCTACTTGATCGGCTAATTGTAATGTGTAAAAATCTCCCAGGAGTAACTCTTACTCGCAGTGGGTATCGGGATCCAACTATCTCATAGAAGGTATGCAATCTCATTGCAAATTTCAACACTTGAAATTCCCGATAATGCTTTGCCCCGAACGATCTATGACCTTGACAAGGTCAACAAACCATAGACCGCAAGTCAAGTTCAGCCCGTCATTTCTTGATTGAATCAAACCCACCCGCACGACCCTTGAAAAGGTCAACAAGGCCGTACGACTACCCTAACCCAATCTGCATCATATGCATAAGCTGATAAATACTGGTTAGCTACTGCACACTGCGCCTTGACAAGGTCAACAAACGCTGCACGAATACTAAACAGGACTTATCTGAAATGACGGAGGGCTACGACAGGTTTTTATGAAAACCTATTGCGTAATGAACTTGATATCGTTGTAGGATCGAATGAATTTTGAAATGGAGTGTTTTTTAGGCTTTTCTAGTTTTGCTAAAGGAGTCACTCCCGGTGAAGGGATCATCGGTCCTTTCCTCATCGAATAAGGTGCAGGATATACCACATATACCGCTGTGCAAAGCAAAAACTCTTAAAAGCAATCAAAAGACAAACCAATTGTGTAGCATCTGCCAGTTATTGCTAAAGGAGTCACTCCCGGTGAAGGGATCTCGGTCCTTTCCTCATCGAATAAGGTGCAGGATATATCACATATACCGCTGTGCAAAACAAGAACTGTAGCTACCTGTTTTATTTAAAATTTGATTCTACAACATCTTAGGTTTCTTTTCTTTCATTAATCACATTAATGAAGTCCCATCATTTAAGTCACCTAAACATCACAGATAAATACGACGTACACTTATGCCATCCGCATTCGCCTCGATGTCCCCTCATGCACCGTTAGGTTAGGTAACTAACGACAGAGCAGGGCAGGGCTAGTGCGGGTGAAAAACATAAGTAACGTCTATATATTATATCATATATACTATATACTGTATCTATCACAGAACATCACAGATATCGCAGCAGAAGAAACATATGAAACATTGGATATACTAGGGCGTCCGTGTTTTGAATACGAGCCAGTATAAAACACGGATTCCACGATCGTGATGAATAGCCAATCCCACACATCTAGACCCCTACGAGAGCGGCAAGCAACCCTACCAATTCTAGGGTTAGGAGACCCGGACTCGACTCCTCGAGATGGTCTCCCACTGGACCCTAGAACCCGGTTGCTTGTGCTCCCCACCTTGGGTCTATCCTAATGCGGAAAAGTAAATAATATATAAAAGGTGACAACTTCCGCAACCTGGAAGTGCCCCAATAAAAGAATATTACATACAAGTTTTTACATGAATGAAAATGAAAAACACTCATCTCACATAAAAACCCCCGGCTATTCAAACACGACGATCCAATATAACATATCCAGCAACACATAACATCACATGTCATCAACGTAAGTAAATATGCGCATCCCAATTGTCGTTGACATATAGCAACGAAACCGGCGATATCACATATTACACTTACGGTCACAAAAAAGAAAGTGTAAAACTACAACAGTTGGAATCCGCAACCTTTTTAGACATCGCATGCCTAATAAAATGAAATACTTAGACATCACATGCCTAACAATTATAAACCCCGCATTTTAGTCCCATTATCGAAAACTCTTTTCAATATTAAGTGAGACTAAACCGCTAGATTTATAGCATTCATTCAGCTATCTCATAACTGTTTGTGAATTCCAATTATTGTATCCCATTCCGGATAAATAGAAAATATTAAACTTTCCGATCGAACATTCGAACACCCAAGTTTTCCCGAAACCGTTCAACAAATGAAATAAGTTCAAATACATTCACTTCATGCCTCAGTACCAACGGTCCAGCCGTAGAAGGGTCAAGCCAACGCCTCACATGTGGCACGCCGTACTGCCCCAAACCCTAAGGTTCAAAAGGCAGTTCAAGACGGTCACATAATCGAGTTAAGGTTTGTTGGCTTCTAGAGGGACCATCGCATTACTTGCACCACTCAGAACGTCCTTAAACCACAGAAAAATCCAACACTTGGAAATTTTCCGGCAGGGGAAAAGTTGGGTATTTATATCCGGTCGAACTTTTTAACATATTCAAAAATTATCCGGAATCCACATAGACAAAATCTGATAATCCGATCGAATCATCGAATCCCCAAAACAACCCCAGAAAATTCAACTCTTGAATAAATATTAAAAATTCCCATAAAACTCAGCACTGTGAAACAGGAATTACTGTGCAAAAGAGGAGGGCTGACGTCATCAGAGGGCCGCGGAACCGCCGCAGAAGCTAGGCTTCTGCCGCGGTTCCGCCGCAGGTTTGAGGTATCATTGGTCAAATTTTGCACCGTAATTCTTATAATTCCCAGCTGAATTTTTTAAGGATTTTTAATCTGGAAAAACCCAGTTTTTGAAAAAAGTCCAGAGAGCGTGAAATTTTAGGATTTCGGGTTCGTTCGGGTTTCAAACTTCGTCTACGCTTCGCCTAAGGCTCTAGCTAGGCTCTGATACCACTATAGGGTTCCTAGGCACTCTCAAGAGGTCTCACAAGGCATCAACCATGCCAATTTAAAATTTTACAAGTGCCGAGAAACTCTAATACGGATCGTTAACTAGAATTTTAGGCGAAACATTAAACTAGTTAACAATTTAACTAAAGATAAGAAGCTACAACCTTTGTAGATCCGGTTATCCACTTCCTTAGCTCCACGTAGTCGTCCCCTCGCTGTCCATCTCGAATCCCGGACTCTTGCATCGGCTTCATCGGAGAAAATGAGCGGACTAGTCGTCGGCTACGATGCCGAAGATGATCTACGTCGAGGTTACACAAGATCAAGCTCCAACTTCACCAAGTTGTGAAACTTGTGAAGAAAACACCCTATACTACTTGGCAAGAGGTAGAGGGTGAAGAAATAGGAGGTGGGTTCACTTTAGAATTGGATTTCTCACACGTTTGCTCAAGATGCCATTAATGGTGGCAAGCTTTTTCTTGAAGAAGAAGATGATGAAGAAGATAGAATATGATAAGTGTTAAAGAATAATTGAAAAAGAATTCATTCTTATCATATTCTCAACCATAGTTAAGTGTAGAGAATGAACTAGGGTTAGTTCAAATGGTTAGGATTAAGCATGAGACAAGAATGGTGACTAAGTCAAAGCTTCATGAATCTTCAACTAAAAACAAACAAAGCCACCATTCATGTTTATCTATCAAAAATGAATAAACAAATAAATAAATGAATAAGAAAAACCCTAATCATCAACATAACCATGGTTTAATTCTTCACACTTAACCAAATAAGCATGTATCATCAAACATGATACAATCATGTGAACAAAAGTATATCACATATACAACTTGCACATCCATGTGAGAAAATCCATTTAAAGTGAACCAATACTAGTTAATGCAAAGTAATATATCAAATATATAATTATACATTAAATCATTAAATCAACACTTGATTTAACGATCCGGTCATATTGCATATAACCGACTAGTATCCTATGTATCGTCTTATCGAATCAATCCTTGATTCGATATCTAGGTTATATCGCATATAACCAATCGATACATTCATCGCGAGAATGGAATACGGTATCACATACACACATTATTCTCGGTCCTGCACATATCTCATATGCGCTCCTATTTCGTTTCGCTTGAGCCAGGAAACCTCTGTGTAGGACTCTAAAGACTCGTCAATACGCCGGCAGCAGATGATGATCATATCAAGCACCCACAAGCCGCAAGCGGTCTGCCAAACGTAACGGCCACCCGGGTATTGAGCGATCAGAAGATCGACAAGCTAGCCCGCTCACACTCCTGTGAATCCAACCAGTAACACTTACCGTACAGTCCGGTCTGTTCGTCTGATATGTCGCATATCAAGTCTAGGGGTGGTAAACGTCAGACCCCAATAACCGATAAGTCGTGCCGATGTGAGGCTCATAACGAGTCGAGAAACTACTGGTAACACTTACCGGCATATCTCTGATCAGCCCAGGCCAGGGACTTCCCTGTTACGGCCAATCGAGCACAGCGCAACATCAACCCCCAATACCGGGAGAGACGAAACCCCTTCTATCGCTCATTGCCTCCATGTGACTCGGGACTGTGCCCAAAAACCACCGTTTTGCACGCCCTCATGGACGTGGTAAGGTGGAGATCAAAGCACAGTGCGAATCACACAAGACTCTATGACGATCTCGGGTCTACAGACTAACCTGCACAAGTGTCACCTGAGAACTGCCATCTGACGTGAGGTATAATACCATCTGGGAGTTCTCGGCGAGTCCGTCCAGTGTACCCAGTCTCTACTGGGCACCCGTATACGATCTCTGATGTCAAACACCAATGGATATGGGATCATCCATCGCCCATCTCATGGGTCGAGAAGCGTCTACGCTAGTCTACACTGGTATATCGATGCCCCGTCTCGATACACCCACGACTAGGGACCTTGAAGGATGTACTTATGGACTACCATGTCCCCACTAGTATGATCTGCATCATAGTCCAGGGAGTCAAGTACACATCCTAAGGGCTTTACCAACATGTAACTATATGACAGTTTAAAGAGACTAGTATACATGTTAAGATAAAATGTAACCAGATAGCATACTATCATATCGAGCAAGAAAGTCATCTCTATATATGTCCAAGCATCCAATATAATATACATCATCTGTACAATACTGGCCTCTAGGGCATACATACAACTAACACTAGAATGGACGACTCCTGGCATGGTGGTGTACCTGCAGGTGATGGAGTCACCCTCTCTAAAGGTGTCTTACAGACTAAAGGGGAGAGGGATATGCATGATTGGCAGATCACTTGCTTAGGCAATTGAGTCAATCATGAGATGTCAAGTACCACACCAGATGTTGTTTTTGCACGAGATGCAGTAAGTTGATATTAATCCAATCCTGGAGAAACGATCGGAAGCAGTTTTAGAACATAAGTTGATGTTCTAGGGAAATGATAACGACAACCTCCTTTGGGAGACAGTTATCATTCCAGGCTTCCAAGGTGACCTGGATGACAGAGTGACTGTCAGAGTTATAGTTTTCCCTCTGACAAAGGGCAGTAGTTTGGACAGGTGATCCAAGCGGATACTGAGGGAGACATGGAGCAGGATACTGATTAAGTTCAGTTGACGATACAATCTAAGAAGTTTGGATTTGGAGTTCATTTATGAACTAGGTCCCATCAGATATCCAGACATATTCTAAGACAGGTATTGCTCATTTCGGGAGATGTTTTTCTCCGCGAACTTGAGAAAAAGAGAGACAAAGAGAGAAACATCAGAGCGAATCCACTCACTGAGGCTATTCCTCGAACGTAATAGTTTCGCAAACGAGTTTTGTGAGTCTGATTAGTAGAGGAGTTGGGTGTTCGGTATCATACGGGCTGTGAGTGTGCGACATCGCAATAATTAACCTTGAGTGCAAGTGGGAGATTGTTGGATATAGTGCCCTCAGAGTCAATTATTGAATCACAGGCACGTGATTGCAATGATTGAGAGAGGACCTATGCCGGTAGGACAGTCTTACTAGAGATGATAATATGCTATCTGGTTTATCTTTATCATCATGTACTGCTTTAGGTGACCTTACAGGTTACTATTGCACGTTGATAGAGCCCTTAGGATTATTGTTTGAGGACCAGCAGTATGATGGCGATCATATACGTGGGAGCTGGGGTCTATAAGCACATCCTTAGAAGGTCCCTAGTCGTGGGTGTTTTCGAGACAGGGCATCGATACTCCAGAGTAGACTAGTGCATACAGTCGAGACCCCGACGAGGGGCGATGGCTGGTCTCACAAGCCACTGGTGTCAGTTGGTTCACCTAAGATGTATATAGGTGCTCATTGGGTTATGAGTACACCGGACAGGACTCGCCGGGAACCTGCTAGTTAGGATTATACCAGATGTCAGATAGCAGTTCCCTGGTGACATGTGTACAGGTTAGTTCATCGACCTGAGATCGTCATTTGTCTCGTGTGAGTTCCCACTGTGCTTTGATTACTACCCTACCACGGCTCAAAGGAGTCGTGCAAACAAGTTTTAGTTGGGTACAGTCCCGAGCCACATGGAGGCAGTGAGCGGATCTGCAGGGGTTCGTCTCTCCCGGTATTGGGGGTGAGGTCGCGCTGTGTCTAGGAGAGCCATTACACGAAGTCCTTGGCCAAGGCAGGAGATTTACTGGTAGGTATTCCAGTAGTATCTCAGGGTGTTCTGGGCTACACTCCGACACGACTTGTACCGCTTTTGGGGGTCTAACTTTTACCAACCCCCTAGGCCCACCATGCGATGCTCATAGACGAACGGACCGGACTGTACGGATATTGTCACTGACAGGCTCAGTAGGGTATCAGGATGAGTTTGCTCATCGACGTCCCTTTTGTTCAATACCTGGTAGCCCGTTACGTATAACTAGTACCTCTGACGTGCTAATGGTTAAATCCACAGCCAAAATATTGACGAGTCTTTAGAGTCCCCCACAGACAGTTTCTCAAGTTTCGGGCGAAAAGTTGTAGATGCCGTATGATATATGGCAGGGTTCGATCATATACGTGCGGTATTGCACGGATCATGATCGGACGGATCATACTAGTGGGCTTTGGTTTAAGCCGGATCCTAGTATTAGATTTGTTGGATTACTTTAGTCTCATCGCATTCGCATTCAGTCGCAATGCGGATGCAGGTATGTATATACAGGTGAGGGTTATCCTTGTGATCCATTACGAGTTTACTTTAGATGTTACCGTATCATTTTATTGTTGCAAACATTTGGATTAATGTTTGTTAATGGAATTAGTGAGCTAGAAATCATCATTAGATGCATTAATGTGACATAGACATATACTATGAGTCATGGTCTCTTTTTTAGCAAATATGTCACATTAATGGATTGATTTGTGTCATGAAATGAGAAGGAGAGAGAGAGGGGCTGCCATATGTGTGAACTTGGTCTTGTATTTTTGATACTCACTCTCACTCTTATTCCATCACAAGAAAAGAAAAGAAAAGAAAAGAAAAAGCCTTTCTATTCTTCTTCTTCTTCCTCTAGCTTGCTTTCTCCATTAATGGCAATATCTCTAACCTCCATCCATGCCATGGATGCAAGAGGCAAAGTGATCACAAACATTCTCTACAACACCTTGGACGCGTCGGCTAGCACACTTCGCGCCCGAGTTGCTTCGGACGAAACGGGAGCCCGTTAAAAGACTTCTCGATGTGGTGCCCTTTCCGACGAGGAGATGAAGACCGGAGTTGCCGCAGGGAGATCGGGATGGTGTCCGAAGACCGAAGGACACGGATCGCTCGGTATAGCTCTCTACCCTTTCTCTAGTTAGCTAGTAGTAGGTTAATGGTCCGATCCGGGTTTAAAGTACGCGGTAGCGCCGATTTTCTAGTTTTGAAAAAGTTTCGTTTCCGCATTTTGGCCTCGGAATGACGGCCGGGGCACTGCCGTGCACTTACAACTCCTGCGAATCCAATCAGTAACACTTTCCGAACAGTCCGGTCCGTTCGTCTGATATGTCGAATATCTCTCCTAGGGGTGGTAAACGTCAGACCCCATTAGCTTGATAAGTCATGCCGATGTAAGGTCCATAACAAGCGTGAAACTACTGATAACTCTTACCAGTAAATCACTGCAACCCTGATCAGGGATTTCCAGTTATGGCCAGTCGAGCATAGCGCAACATCAACCCCTAATACCGGGAGAGACGAATCCCCTCCTATCGCTCATTGCCTCCATGGGAATCGGGACTGTACCCAAAAACCACCCGTTTGCATGACTCGATAGAGCCGTGGTAGGGTGGAAATCAAAGTACAGTGGGAGACACACAAGACTCTTTGACGATCTCGGGTCAACAGACTAAGTTGTACCAGTGTCACCAGAGAACTGCCATCTGACGTGAGGTATAATACTATCTGGGAGTTCTCGGCGAGTCCATTCAGTGTACCCAGTCTCCACTGAGCACCCGCATACCGTCTCTGATGTCAAATACCAATGGATATGGGATCATCCATCGCCCATCACATGGGTCGAGAAGATATACGCTAGTCTACTCTGGAATATCGATTGCCCGTCTCGATATTCCCTCGACTAGGAACATTAAAGGATGTACTCTTGGACTACCCAGGCCCCACTAGTATGATCTGCATCATAGTCCTGGAAGTCGAGCATACATCCTAAGGGCTTTATCAACATGTAACATAGAGACAATCAGAGTACATGTTAAGATAAAGAGCAGCCAGATAGCATACTATCATGTCGAGAAAGAAAGTCTTCCTTATATATGTCCCAGCATCCACTACAATATACATCTCATGTACAGTAATGTCCTCTAGGGCATACATATAACTAACAATCTCCCACTTGCACTAGGGCCATCTGTAGCAGTGGTTGTGGTATCTTATACTGAACCATCCCATATAAGTCTCTCTCTAGGAAAATGCCTTTGTGAGTGGATCCGACGTGTTGTCCTCTGAGTCTACTCTCCTAACCTCGATCACCCTGGAGATCATCTATCTCCATGATCAGGTGATACTGCCTTGGAATATGTCTGGGTTACTGATAGGACTGTGGTTCCTGGGTCAAAACCACACTTCCATTGTCATACAATGGTAGGAACCTAGTTCATCTCATGAACTAATATACACCCAAACTGCCTCTTTGGTAGTATCTTTGATAGCGATGTCACCAGCCTTTATCGTCTAGTTTGCCACGGTATCTTAGCTTGGAACTCTTCCAACATACCGTCCCTCCACTAAGGGTAAAGACAATGCCTGCGACTGACATTCAGTCGTCCTTATCATCCTGGAACCTTTCCAGTGATTCTCCCCAGGATCCATTGATACCATCTCACTACACTTAGTGAGAATCCTAACATCCATTTAGATTTATCTCATAGATCCAAAACCCAGGATTTAGGAGGTATCACCTAGATCCTATATCGAGAATCCTTGTGATAAGAGAAGATTGACCGTGTGTAGCATAGGAAACTCTTTTCCTATCAAGAGTGTGTCATCCACGTTCAATACGAGGATGTTCACCTTACTCTCTACTACCTTTTTGTATATACAAGGTTCATCTACCATTTTGATGAAGTCAAACACTTTGACTACCACTTCAAAACAGACGTTCCAACTCCGCGATGCCTGCTTTATCCTGTAAAACATCTTGCACACGTTTCCGCTGCTCCCACTGTCTACGAAACCCTCTGGCTGTGTACTTATAGACGCTCTCTTCTAAATCATTATTTAGAAAAGTAGTCATGACACCCAACCACCAGATATCGTAGTCATGGTATGTAGCAATGGCAAGTAGGATCCGGATGGACTTAAGCACAACCACTGGAAAAAGGTTTCATCATTATCCACGTCTGGTCGATGACGAAAACCTTTAACAAGTCTAGCTTCGAATGTCTCAACTTTTCCATCTACACCAAGTAATCTTCTCAAGATATACTTGCTCCTGATGGGGATTTAACTCTTCAGATATAGCATCCAAAGTCCATACTTTATTGGTGTACATGGATTCCATCTCAGATCGCTAAGCATCAAGCCATTCTTACAGAGTCCCTGCTCTTGATGGCCTGCTCGAAACTAGTTGGGTCATCATCTCATGATGCAATCCTCGCTCCAACTGTCATCGAGAAACCAAAGAATCTCTCGGGCAGGTGAGGAACCCTGCTAGATTGGCGGAGAGGCTGAGGTTCGTCGGCGACTATTGAATCCTTTGGTTCCATCAAATCATCAGCTGTAGTTTGTATAGCTGGAACTTTTTCCAGTTCTACAGAACTGTCCTAGCCTCGATCTTGTCCGGATTTTGCTTTTGACATAGGCCGGACAATCCCAAATCTTAACTTACTTAAGAAATGGGCTCTTCCCACACCATATCTCATATGGAGTGGTAGGCACTGATTTGATTGGAATCCAATTCAATAGGTATGCATCTTCTCAAGTGCATAACCCCCGAAAAGAAATATGTAACTCAGTAGTACTCATCATAGAGCGCACCATATCTCATAGGGTGCGATCGCTCCACCCCGATACACCGTTGTGCTATGGGGTATACGGAGGAGTAATGCTGAGAGAGAATCTCATTCTCGTTTGGAATAGTCTAGGAATTCCATGCACAAGTATTCTCCTCCCTGATCTCATCATAGGACATAATACTTCTACCTGTATTGGTTCTCTACTTCTTTGAAGTTCTCAAAAGCTTCAGACATGTGTTTTAACAGGAACATGCGTCCGATTCTTGAGAGATCATCAGTGAATTTAAGGAAGTATAAAGAACCAGTCCTGGCATATGTAGACTGGGGACTTACATACATCACTATGTATCATTCCCAAAGGTTCATTGACCCCTCCTCTGTTTCCAGTAAATGGAGCTATGGTCATCTTATCTTTATGACATGACTGACAAGTTTCACAAGATGTAAATTCAAACTGATTTAAATATGCATCTAAATGTAACTTAGCTATGTTGGAGATAGTGCCCTCAGAGTCAATTATTGGATCACAGGCACGTGATTGCAATGATTGAGGGGAGGACCTGTCCCAGTAGGACAGTCTTACTCAAGATGATAGTATGCTATCTGGTTTACCTTTATCAACGTGTACTGCTTTAGGTGACCTTACAAGTCACTATTGCACGCTGATAGAGCCCCTAGGATTCTTGCTTGACTACCGGCAGTATGAGGGCGATCATATACGTGGGAGCTGGTAGTCTATAAGCACATCCTTAAATGGTCCCTAGTCGTGGGAGTTTCGAGACAGGGCATCGATACTCCAGAGTAGACTAGTGTATACAGTCAAGACACCGACGAGGGGCGGTGGCCGGTCTCACAAGCCACTGGTGTCAGTTGGTTCACCTAAGATGTATACAGGTGCTCATTGGGTTATGAGTACACCAGACAGGACTCGCCGGGAACCTGCTAGTTGGGTTTTTATACCAGACGTCAGATAGCAGTTCCCTGGTGACATGTGTACAGGTTAGTTCATCGACCTGGGATCGTCATTTGTCTCGTGTGAGTTCCCACTGTGCTTTGATTACTACCCTACCACGGCTAAAAGGAGTCGTGCAAACAGGTTTTAGTTGGGTACAGTCCCGAGCCATATGGAGGCAGTGAGCGGATCTGCAGGGGTTCGCCTCTCCCGGTATTGGGGGTGAGGTCGCGCTGTGTCGAGGAGAGCCAGAACATGAAAAGTCCCTGGCCAAGGCAGGAGATTTGCTGGTAGGTATTCCAGTAGTATCTCAGGGTGTTCTGGGATGCACTCCGACACGACTTATACCGCTTTTGGGGGTCTGACTTTTACCAACCCCCTAGGCCCACCATGCGATGCTCATAGACGAACGGACCGGACTGTACGGATATTGTGTAACATTTTAAAAATAATTAAATAAATAAAATTTGTTTAAGTGAATTTTAGGATTTTCGGTAAAGTAAATGTATTTTTCGTAAAACAAAACCGTAATTATTTTTCACTATAAATTTAAAAATACCTATTTTAATTATGTTATTACTAGTAAATGGTGTTTATTTAGTTACTTATAAATTTTTAGTTTAATTAAATATTTTTCCTAAATTAATTGTTTTAAATATTAACATAAGCTTTATTTTTACACTAAATTAGTGTAAATTAGAAATTTGAATGGTTTTAATTTGTAAAAATGAACCATGGCATATTATAATTTAGTGTGTATCATGCAAAATTTATTTGCAAATTTTTCGAAAATTCTAGAGTTTTCTTGAGTTGTTTTAGAAATGAAATAAAAGAAATTAATTAAAATGTTGAAATGACATAAAGAGGTGGATATTTGTGGGGAACTTTCTACATCATTCTCACTCTTTTCTTTCTCTCCCTCTCCTCCCTAAAGTGGCCGGCCTCCTCACCCCATGGCTGCCCCAAAAAAATTCCCCACTTCACTTGCATTTAAAATCATCAAATTCCATCAAAAAAATTCCAAAATAAACCCTAAAATCCATATTTAATCTTTACCCAATATTCTTTAACCTATTGGGCATGGATCTTGGAGATGGAAACCATTATTTTGGAGGCTTATTTCATGCTTAGGTTTCATGTCATGAACGTATAAATCTCATTCTTTTGATTATTGTTATTTAATGTTTCATTCTAGCATAATTAGAATTAATAAATTAAATCTATTTCCAAGTTTTAAAAATTCAAGTTAGGGTTGTAAAATCAAGTTATGATTTTTATTAATTAATTAGACTTATAATAACTAGTTTAACAATTTTAGAATGAGAAAATCTTGCATGGTTATTGAATTGTAATTTGTTCATTCAAATTGTTTAAATTAAGTATTTTTGCTAACTAGGTTTTTTATAAAACATAATTATTGGTGATATAAAATTCTAATTGAGGTTGTTATCACTAGGTTGTGGTTTTAGTGAGAATATTAACTTGTTATTGGAATGGAAAACTTAACTTGGTTACTAGTTCTTTTGATAATTGAAAAATAGTGATAAAACATGCTATTTTGCTAACTAGATTTTGGAAATTCTTAAATAAATGAAATTTAAAATATAATTTATGGTTTCATTAAATCATTATCATCATGAATTGTGGTTTAATACATTAATTCATGCAAAATCATGTTTTGTGGTGGAATTGTGGTATTTTGCTTGCAAAGTGTCGAAATGGATAAAATTGCAAACTAGAAATCTATTTTTATACAAATTAGTGTGATAAAAATATGGTAATGGTTTCTATAATCTAGTTATGCTATTTAATGAGTTTTATAATCATTAGTTTCATTTAAATGTCAAGTTTTGAAGTAAAACGGTAAATTGGCATTTTCGGGTTTTACGAAATCGGGTGATTTGATGGGTTTTAGGGTTTCGATGGATTTAATCATGTTTTATAATATAAGTAATGAGTTTGAAAACTACGAGTTATTTGTTGATGTTTATCTCGATCCATCGGAGTTTGTACGCCGATATCGAGCGATATTTGGTGCTTTTGCGTGGACGGGACATAGGTTTTAACCTATGCTTGTTCCTTGCGTCGTTTTGACTTTTGTATGTGATTTAGTTTACGATGCTATTTATATGTTTGCGTTTAGGTATCCCTCACGTGGACTGCGGGCGATGAAGAGGAGGATGGCGACACCGTCTTCGGCAGACATGGATCAGGTGAGTAGATGTATATCTACGGGGGGAAGTCGGGTGGATAGCGTTTAGCACCCCCGCAACGTAGAATAGGGATAATACTTATTGACATTAGGAAACAATATGTAACCCTAGATTCTTAATGAGTAGGACCCTAGTAATGACCCTAGGCTGGACTAGACTGACTTAGGAATACCATATCAGAGGATGAATACCTTGGAAGAGGTTCGTAGGTTTCAGGTAGAAACACACACACGCACACACTGAAACACGACATGGTGTATACATGCATGTGTATATATATATATAGGACGAGGTATATGTATATATATATATACAACACGTATATGGGATACATTGAGGTGATATGATATCCGAGGTATGATGAAACAGTGTAACCGGGCTTGATGCCGTGATTCTTGGCTATACAGTCGTATTAAGTGTTAGCGGATCATTAGAGAATGAGATGATGAACGTGTATATTTAAATTATAATGGGTGGTGATGATATTGAGGTATATGGGACTCTAAAATAGTACCCGGACTGTAACTTGTGACTAATCACGATATGATATATGTATGACTTGATTACGACATCATATAGGTGTGACCTGACGTCGATATCATATAGGTGTGACTTGATGACATGATATTTCTGAGGATAAACTAATGATGCATATTATGATGGCAATGATATATGATTATTGTATGCGATTACAGTTTAGTACCTTGATCATGAGATGTGTCGATGATGACATTATACGAATGATGAGACACCTAGGAGATACTTAACCCGTACCCCGATATTGGGATGCCGTACGATGGATTTTACCGTACGAGGCATAGATATAATGATTGATCCGCACTCTTGTTTCGAGGAAACCGTACTACGCACGTGACGCTATTGAGGCTGGATCGCCGACTATTAGAGATATGAACTCAGACTTTAGGTGTACCCTTATTTCTTATCGACTAGTTCTTAGGATTAGTTCTTTAGGAGGTTAGATGGACACTAGTTTAGGTTCGAGTCTTATAGTGGTAGTTATATTTGTATATCAAATGGGTGGG
Organism: Agapanthus africanus; assembly: GCA_030015575.1. NCBI lineage: Eukaryota > Viridiplantae > Streptophyta > Magnoliopsida > Asparagales > Amaryllidaceae > Agapanthus > Agapanthus africanus. The sequence continues at coordinate 582,317,926 of CM057339.1, read as the reverse complement.
TAACACACATCTGTCTTTACTTTCATACCGTAATCATAATGTGCATGTTCATATATATGTTTCTATAATAAGCATAAAACTTTGCCTGTTAGGACACCAGCACCATTACCGATGATGCGCATATTCCACGCACACTTATTTGCCGGCTCACACACATCATCATCGGTAATTGCTATGTCACGTACACTTTAGATCATATTATCTTTTATTGATAAAATCAGTTAACAACTAGACCGATATAAGATTGTGATTACTCTCTGATGTTAGTATAGACATGGTATTTATTACCTAGACATTCATGCATTCATATTTTCATGTTATCATGCAGTATTATGGGCATATGCCGACCCTTATCATATACTTATTCATGATTTTGAGATTTGGGTTTCTATGAGATTTTTGGATTTTTGGGGAAAACCTCAAGAATATATAAAAACTTTTCTCTCTCTCCTCCTCTCTTTTTAAAACATAAGATGCGGTTTTCTCGTGATGTATGTGTCGTCCACCATGAGATTTCATGTTTCTGTTGGATTTCGAGACCCGATTCGAGGAGTGGATGAACCGTCTCGGGTACATGGTGGGCCCGGTATGGTACCCCGGGGCAAGAAGATCGAGTTGTAGATGATGAGCCTGGCAGGGGAAGGACTACCTACCGGTGATGTCTGACGCGGCGGATATCCGGAGGATACCGACCGTTGTCGTAAGATTTGATGATATGGGCCGATCCGGACTGACGGAGCCCGAGATATTGAGACTTGAGATTTACATGTTTTGTGTCGATGCTTGACACGGATTTCATGGATTTCATTGTTGATATTTCAAATTCCTATACACATTTTACTATGATAACAGCTAAAGAATTCTTATACAGATATATCTGGATTTCAGGATTGATTATTTTACATTCATGGTGCATACATATCCATTCATATGACATAGTATTATATGAGGCACTGACATGAGCACGGAGTATCTGCATTTACACGTAGTATTTCTCTGCTATTACTAGATGATTGGGATATATTAGTGTATTATTATGACCTAGGATAGCGTCGTGCATTCGATTTCTTTTCGTAGATGTCTTCTACTCACGAGTTGGCAACTCACCCCCGTTGTGCCAAATTTTATTACAGGTTCGATGTACAGGTTTCCCTCGGCAGTTGCTGGCACATCATTTTCATTTCGGGTGATTTGCACGGTAGGTTGGTTCATTTGTATCTGAACCGCCGTTGTATTTTTATTATTTCATTTGTATCTAGCTCCATCAACCAAACTTGTATTACTTGATAGTTATTGGACCAGTCTTTTATTTCGACCTTAGAGTCGCGCATGTATTATTCTGATCTAGTGGTTTTGTTTTCTTTTGAGTTTTGAGCCTCGCCCTTTGGCGTTGTATATTATTGTGCTTGTTGTGGTTGTTTCCGCCTGTTGGCGTTGAGTTACCTCCAGTTTGGGGATGCTTTTTATTGTTGTTTATGTATATTATACTTGTTGTACCCGTTTGGGGGCCAGTTTTTACAGAGGAGACTCTGCCGAAATTTTTAGAAAAATTTGCTTATACTTTCATACTTGTTTTTTTTCATGTTTCTTTTACTTCTTCTTCTTCTTTTATATGGTTTAGATTTCTGGGCTTCGGCTTACTTAGGTTACGTGGCGCCTCTAGACGCTTCGTAATCTAAGTGTCGGTCACGTTCCGTACTTTCGGGTCGTGACAAAGTTGGTATCAGAGCGCTAGGTTTAACCTTGTATAAGTCTAGGTGACCCTTGGTTGATGGAGTAGGCGATTTAGGTAGAGTAACGTACCGTGGGTATGGTCCGCGGCATACTTACGATACACTACTCTGCTTAAGGAGCCTTAGGATGTACAATTGTTTGCACCGTATTCCATTCGTTCTTTTGATCTATCTTCGTCAAGGTTGGAGGGTGGTTTCTGTTACCACGGGCACACTGGCAGAGGGAGCTGCGGCTCGAATGCGATAACCATTAGAGTATTGGTTATTCTTGAGGATTGAAGCATTGCTTAGCGTGCGGACGAAGGGTATTCACATGCCGTCCGGATGATGTTAAAGGGTTCGAACGATTATCAGAAAACCATTTTCCCAAGTTTAAAGTAGTCTGAAGAACATGCAGGTATTTTGATGGACCCTCTAGAAGAATGAAACCCTAACTCGACATAATGACCACGAGAACGCCCTTGAACCTTAGGGTTTACGGCAGTTCCGCGGTGCCATTAGTGAGGCTTGGGTTTGCCCTTCTACGGCTGGATCATCGATGCTGGGGTATGTACCGGATATTTTTAAACTGTACTTGAGTGTTGAGCTCTCGGGGAATTATGGGATTTTGATGGATCGATCGAAACGTTTAATGTAGTCCGGATATCAAGTGATGGGATCGACTACGTGGGAGACTCTAGGTATGAGAATTGTCGTTAGTAGCGCAGTCAGCACAGCTACGAAGAGACGAGTTCGAAGCAATCGATATCAGAGGAAAGAGGCGGATATTGACGATAGTGTTTACGATTGTGATTTAGTGATTTGAATTTCATATTTTTGTTGATTGGATTTTGGTATTTTGAGCACTTTGTTCTACGATTGGTATTTCATGTGTGTACCTTCATTACATTCTATTTGTGTTTTATATATTAGTTGTATTGATGTTGTTTAGTACACACCCAGTACACTCGATTTAGTTTTATATATTTTGAGATTTTCGATTTGATTTCGTGCATATGGGTTACACATGATTTTGACATATGTTTCGACCTAGTTTTCATGCATTTTTTTATTGTGATTTCGATTTTGATATTCGATTTATGTTTTCGTGCACCATATGCACTTGATTGAGATTCTTGCGCGCACTTGGCGCACTTAATACGATTTTGTGCACACCAGATGCACTAAATCGGGGTTTTGTGCAAATTAGATGCACCTGATATTGAGTCGTGCATGCCCGTTGCACTTGACAGATGTTTTTGGTGCACACCTGTTGCACTTAGTTTTGTTTTTATGTGTATTCGCGGTATCTGTATTTGGTTTTGATTTCAGTGCGCACCGGACGCACATGATATTTTATTGATGTGATTGGGATTGATTTCAGTTTGAGCAGTGTGTTTTTTTTATAATCATTACTATTTGATTTAGTTACCAGGCGGGATGTGTATGTTAAATAAAAGATATATATATATATATAGCTATTTTTTTTAATAAACGTCCGCTACTTATGCCGTGACGCGTGCATCACACGGCGATTTTCAAAAAGGGGTTTTTGCATATTTCTTTATCCAGATATTTGGACGGTTTTACTATGATGCGCACTATATATATAAGTTATACATTGATGTATATTATGTTAGTTTTCATATTGGGTTTTGATATTTTATTCTCGTCATAACTCCGATGATTGCGTTATGCTTGACGGAGTTGATTTTAGTTATGTATTGATGATTTCGGAGCCCCGACGATTTGAGTGCTTTGCTAAATATTTTAGTATTTGGAGGGGGAGTTTTAATTTAAATTCGGGGACCGAATTTCTTAAAGAAGGGAAGATTGTAACATTTTAAAAATAATTAAATAAATAAAATTTGTTTAAGTGAATTTTAGGATTTTCGGTAAAGTAAATGTATTTTTCGTAAAACAAAACCGTAATTATTTTTCACTATAAATTTAAAAATACCTATTTTAATTATGTTATTACTAGTAAATGGTGTTTATTTAGTCACTTATAAATTTTTAGTTTAATTAAATATTTTTCCTAAATTAATTGTTTTAAATATTAACATAAGCTTTATTTTTACACTAAATTAGTGTAAATTACAAATTTGAATGGTTTTAATTTGTAAAAATGAACCATGGCATATTATAATTTAGTGTTTATCATGCAAAATTTATTTGCAAATTTTTCGAAAATTCTAGAGTTTTCTTGAGTTGTTTTAGAAATGAAATAAAAGAAATTAATTAAAATGTTGAAATGACATAAAGGGGTGGATATTTGTGGGGAACTTTCTACATCATTCTCACTCTTTTCTTTCTCTCCCTCTCCTCCCCAAAGTGGCCGGCCTCCTCACCCCAAGGCTGCCCCAAAAAAATTCCCCACTTCACTTGCATTTAAAATCATCAAATTCCATCAAAAAAATTCCAAAATAAACCCTAAAATCCATATTTAATCTTTACCCAATATTCTTTAACCTATTGGGCATGGATCTTGGAGATGGAAACCATTATTTTGGAGGCTTATTTCATGCTTAGGTTTCATGTCATGAACGTATAAATCTCATTCTTTTGATTATTGTTATTTAATGTTTCATTCTAGCATAATTAGAATTAATAAATTAAATCTATTTCCAAGTTTTAAAAATTCAAGTTAGGGTTGTAAAATCAAGTTATGATTTTTATTAATTAATTAGACTTATAATAACTAGTTTAACAATTTTAGAATGAGAAAATCTTGCATGGTTGTTGAATTGTAATTTGTTCATTCAAATTGTTTAAATTAAGTATTTTTGCTAACTAGGTTTTTTATAAAACATAATTATTGGTGATATAAAATTCTAATTGAGGTTGTTATCACTAGGTTGTGGTTTTAGTGAGAATATTAACTTGTTATTGGAATGGAAAACTTAACTTGGTTACTAGTTCTTTTGATAATTGAAAAATAGTGATAAAACATGCTATTTTGCTAACTAGATTTTGGAAATTCTTAAATAAATGAAATTTAAAATATAATTTATGGTTTCATTAAATCATTATCATCATGAATTATGGTTTAATACATTAATTCATGCAAAATCATGTTTTGTGGTGGAATTGTGGTATTTTGCTTGCAAAGTGTCGAAATGGATAAAATTGCAAACTAGAAATCTATTTTTATACAAATTAGTGTGATAAAAATATGGTAATGGTTTCTATAATCTAGTTATGCTATTTAATGAGTTTTATAATCATTAGTTTCATTTAAATGTCAAGTTTTGAAGTAAAACGGTAAATTGGCATTTTCGGGTTTTACGAAATCGGGTGATTTGATGGGTTTTTGGGTTTCGATGGATTTAATCATATTTTATAATATAAGTAATGAGTTTGAAAACTACGAGTTATTTGTTGATGTTTATCTCGATCCATCGGAGTTTGTACGCCGATATCGAGCGATATTTGGTGCTTTTGCGTGGACGGGACATAGGTTTTAACCTATGCTTGTTACTTGCGGCGTTTTGACTTTTGTATGTGATTTAGTTTACGATGCTATTTATATGTTTGCGTTTAGGTATCCCTCACGTGGACTGCGGGCGATGAAGAGGAGGATGGCGACACCGTCTTCGGCAGACATGGATCAGGTGAGTAGATGTATATCTACGGGGGGAAGTCGGGTGGATGGCGTTTAGCACCCCCGCAACGTAGAATAGGGATAATACTTATTGACATTAGGAAACAATATGTAACCCTAGATTCTTAATGAGTAGGACCCTAGTAATGACCCTAGGCTGGACTAGACTGATTTAGGAATACCATATCAGAGGATGAATACCTTGGAAGAGGTTCGTAGGTTTCAGGTAGAAACACACACACGCACACACTGAAACACGACATGGTGTATACATGCATGTGTATATTTATATATATAGGACGAGGTATATGTATATATATATATACAACACGTATATGGGATACATTGAGGTGATATGATATCCGAGGTATGATGAAACAGTGTAACCGGGCTTGATGCCGTGATTCTTGGCTATACAGTCGTATTAAGTGTTAGCGGATCATTAGAGAATGAGATGATTAACGTGTATATTTAAATTATAATGGGTGGTGATGATATTGAGGTATATGGGACTCTAAAATAGTACCCGGACTGTAACTTGTGACTAATCACGATATGATATATGTATGACTTGATTACGACATCATATAGGTGTGACCTGACGTCGATATCATATAGGTGTGACTTGATGACATGATATTTCTGAGGATAAACTAATGATGCATATTATGATGGCAATGATATATGATTATTGTATGTGATTACAGTTTAGTACCTTGATCATGAGATGTGTCGATGATGACATTATACGAATGATGAGACACCTAGGAGATACTTGACCCGTACCCCGATATTGGGATGCCGTACGATGGATTTTACCGTACGAGGCATAGATATAATGATTGATCCGCACTCTTGTTTCGAGGAAACCGTACTACGCACGTGACGCTATTGAGGCTGGATCGCCGACTATTAGAGATATGAACTCAGACTTTAGGTGTACCCTTATTTCTTATCGACTAGTTCTTAGGTTTAGTTCTTTAGGAGGTTAGATGGACACTAGTTTAGGTTCGAGTCTTATAGTGGTAGTTATATTTGTATATCAAATGGGTGGGTAACACACATCTGTCTTTACTTTCATACCGTAATCATAATGTGCATGTTCATATATATGTTTCTATAATCAGCATAAAACTTTGCCTGTTAGGACACCAGCACCATTACCGATGATGCGCATATTCCACGCACACTTATTTGCCGGCTCACACACATCATCATCGGTAATTGCTATGTCACGTACACTTTAGATCATATTATCTTTTATTGATAAAATCAGTTAACAACTAGACCGATATAAGATTGTGATTACTCTCTGATGTTAGTATAGACATGGTATTTATTACCTAGACATTCATGCATTCATATTTTCATGTTATCATGCAGTATTATGGGCATATGCCGACCCTTATCATATACTTACTCATGATTTTGAGATTTGGGTTTCTATGAGATTTTTGGATTTTTGGGGAAAACCGCAAGAATATATAAAAACTTTTCTCTCTCTCCTCCTCTCTTTTTAAAACATAAGATGCGGTTTTCTCGTGATGTATGTGTCGTCCACCATGAGATTTCATGTTTCTGTTGGATTTCGAGACCCGATTCGAGGAGTGGATGAACCGTCTCGGGTACATGGTGGGCCCGGTATGGTACCCCGGGGCAAGAAGATCGAGTTGTAGACGATGAGCCTGGCAGGGGAAGGACTACCTACCGGTGATGTCTGACGCGGCGGATATCCGGAGGATACCGACCGTTGTCGTAAGATTTGATGATATGGGCCGATCCGGACTGACGGAGCCCGAGATATTGAGACTTGAGATTTACATGTTTTGTGTCGATGCTTAACACGGATTTCATGGATTTCATTGTTGATATTTCAGATTCCTATAAACATTTTACTATGATAACAGCTAAAGAATTCTTATACAGATATATCTGGATTTCAGGATTGATTATTTTACATTCATGGTGCATACATATCCATTCATATGACATAGTATTATATGAGGTACTGACATGAGCACGGAGTATCTGCATTTACACGTAGTATTTCCCTGCTATTACTAGATGATTGGGATATATTAGTGTATTATTATGACCTAGGATAGCGTCGTGCATTCGATTTCTTTTCGTAGATGTCTTCTACTCACGAGTTGGCAACTCACCCCCGTTGTGCCAAATTTTATTACAGGTTCGATGTACAGGTTTCCCTTGGCAGTTGCTGGCACATCATTTTCATTTCGGGTGATTTGCACGGTAGGTTGGTTCATTTGTATCTGAACCGCCGTTGTATTTTTATTATTTCATTTGTATCTAGAAAGCTCCATCAACCAAACTTGTATTACTTGATAGTTATTGGACCAGTCTTTTATTTCGACCTTAGAGTCGCCCATGTATTATTCTGATCTAGTGGTTTTGTTTTCTTTTGAGTTTTGAGCCTCGCCCTTTGGCGTTGTATATTATTGTGCTTGTTGTGGTTGTTTCCGCCTGTTGGCGTTGAGTTAGCTCCAGTTTGGGGATGCTTTTTATTGTTGTTTATGTATATTATACTTGTTGTACCCGTTTGAGGGCCAGTTTTTACAGAGGAGACTCTGCCGAAATTTTTAGAAAAATTTGTTGATACTTTTATACTTGTTTTTTTTCATGTTTCTTTTACTTCTTCTTCTTCTTTTATATGGTTTAGATTTCTGGGCTTCGGCTTACTTAGGTTACGTGGCGCCTCTAGACGCTTCGTAATCTAAGTGCCGGTCACGTTCCGTACTTTCGGGTCGTGACATATTGTCACTGACAGGCTTAGTAGGGTGTCAGGATGAGTTCGCTCATCGACGTCCCTTTTAGTCAGTAGCTGGTGGCCCGTCACGTATGGATTATACCTCTGACGTGCTAGTGGTTAAATCCACAGCCATAGTATTGACGAGTCTTTAGAGTCCACCACACTCAGTTACTCAGGTTTCGGGCGAAACGCTGTAGAGGCCGTATGGAGATATGGCAGGGTTCGATCAGATACGTGCGGTATTGCACGGATCGTGATCGGACGGATTTTACTAGCCGGCTTTGGCTTAAGCCGGATCCTAGTATTAGATAGTGTAGTTTTGTCTCTTTGCATTTGTGTTCAGTGAGAATACAAATGCGGGCATGTATTTGCAGTAGCGGGGTTTTCTTGTAATTTATTACGGGATCAGTTTTCTGAAGTTGCCAGTTTGTATTCCGTTCCGGCCGGTTTTCTTTCATTCCTTCACGGCCGGACCTTTTGGGGGAAGGGGGTTAATTGCAAGTTTGCAATTAACTTACTTGTGAGGGACTTTCTTGCTAATTGTGGCCTCTTCATCATGAGATTCTATTCTTTTCTTATTCATTGCATTTAATGTGATGGTTTAGTGAGTGGATTGAAAAGGAATATGGTTGTGACCATTTTGTTATTAGATTATTCATTTTTCCTTCTCTTGGATTGATTTTTTTTTCCTTTCTTTTTCCTCCCCCATGATTTGGGCCGGCCACTATTCCAGTGAGAGCAGAGATTGTTTTTTTAGTGTGTGGTGATTTATTTTCATCTCATGCATTGAAAAATTGAGTGAAGTCCAAGCTAATTGAAATAGAGCTCTTTTTCACAGCAAGAAAAGGTTGCATGCTCCATTTTCTTTTCCAGCAAGCTTTGATCCATGGAAAAAATTCTTGTGCACAAATTCCTCCATAAATGGCAACCTCAAAACCCCAAGAGACAAAGCCACTACACTATTCTACAGCATCCCTTGGACGCGTCGGCTAGCCAACTTCGCGCCCGAGTTGCCTCGGTCAAGAGGTAGGATCCCGTAAAAGATTCCGGCTACGTGGTGCTTTTCCGACGAGCGAGAAGGTGACGAACATTCCGCAGGAGATCGGAGTGGAGAACGAAGGACACGGATCGCTTGGTATAACTCTTCACCTATCTTTTAGTTTGCTAGTTAGCTAGGTTAATGGCCCGATCCGGGTGAAAAGTGCGCGGTGGTGCCGGTTGCAAGTTTTTGCAAAGTTTTTGTTTCCGCGTTTCCGACGTCGGATCGACGGCCGGGGCGCCCCAGCGGGCTTACATTGGTATCAGAGCCACGCCATTAACCATGCCTAGCTTGCTCTAGCACGTTTAGAACTCGATCGAACAAAGTTCCCAAAAACCGTATTTTTCATACTTCATGTTTCTGTCGAAATTTTTTCAAGCTCCAAAAATTTTTCAGGTCGTTGCAGAAACATGTACTGAGAATTCTAAGAACACAGCAGAAATTTGGTGACCTAATTCGTCTATACGGCCGCGGTTCCGCAGCAGTAATATAGCTTCGTTGCACCATTTTTTTCTGTGGGTCATAGTCTATGAAATGGGGTTTTTGGGACATTCTTTTTGGGCCCAGTTTTTCTGTAAGTGCTACAGTACTGCTTGGGGCCCACTTGATAAAATTTGTTCGATCGGATATTTTAAACATGCCAGTTCACAGTATTTACATTATATCTGCGACCGTGAATGTCACTTGATCGGTAAATCCTGTCAAACTGCTATAGCTCGGTTAGACGGATTTGCGAACGTGATATTCACGTTGATGTTCTGTGTTTTGCTGTGTTGTTGCGGATCGGTCGTGGGGGATAGCCTGGTTGCAGTGGTAGTACAGTTTTGTTGCATTATGTGCATTTGATATTTAGGGGCGAGCGTCCGACATGTGGACTGCCGTCACTGCCTGATTGTATTATTCTTTTGGGGCACGACCAGGTTGCCGTCGATGTACCCGTTGTATGTATATTTTACTTTCTGTACTAGGATTACCCCGCGGAGGGGTGCATGGATAGCCGGGTTCTAGAGGGCAACGGGCCCGCATCTCATGGCATTGAGGCGGAGGGGCTTCACTCTAGAATTGGCAGGCTATTCGCCGCACTCGTAGGGGGTACAGGTTGACCCAGGAGGGGTGCCCAAGTTACCGGATTCCGTGAAGTGCTGGGTGGTCCATTCACGTTGCTGAAAGGGGCTGCCTCGCTTCAGGTTTTGGCGGGTGACTTGCCGCGCCCGTAGGGGTCTAGGTTTTCATTGCACAGGCTATCCACACGACCAGGTGAACGTCGGGTTTCAGCAGCGGCTCTGTGAAACCCGGGGATCCCAGATATCTGTATTGATCTGTGTTGCTATACATTTCTGTGTTGCTGCATTTTTATCACGCCTTGAGCGAAAATTATATATTATATATATATACTAGTAGATGTTGTATATGTTTTTCATCCGCGCTGGTCCAGTCCCCGCTCTGTCGTTAGTTAGCTAACCTAAAGGGTGATGACGGGACCCAGTGGCGAATGCGGATGGCATATACGTACATCAGTATATTTTCATTCTTTGTAGTGTGATCAATTGATGGGACTGCGTTGATTCGGATCAATGCAAGATAAACAAACCTATTCTGATGTTGTTGGAACACTTTTTCAAAAAGCTGTTATTGCAAGGGCGTTCTCTTTTGTTTTGCATCATGGTATTCAGTTGGAATATCCTGCTCGTCAGTCGACGAGGCAAGGGCCGAGATCCCTTCACCGGGAGTGACCCCTTGGACAGAAGTTTGCGTCAGGGCAATAACTTCACTATAGCCGATTACTTTTGCTTTGCATCGTGGTATTCAGTTGGAATATCCTGCACCTCATTCTACGGGGAAAGAGCCGAGATCCCTTCACCGGGAGTGACCTCTTTAGCAAAGGTTTTCGTCACTATATTTTTACAAAGCTATCAGTTCCTTCAACGATATCAAGTTCATTACGTTAAAGGTTTTCGCCAGAAACCATTCGTAGCCCTCCGTCGTTTCATATGGATAGTTAATAGTATTCAAGCTGTGTATGTTGGCCAAAGTCAAGGCACAGTGTTTGGTAGCTGTTGGGTATTCATATGCAGCATAGATAGATGCGTTGGTTTGGGACAGTCGTACTGCCATTTTGGCCAAAGTCAAGGGTAGGTATGGGTGGGTTCAAATTAACCAGGAAAATGACGGGTAGAACTTGACATGTGATTATGATATGTTGGCCAAAGTCAAGGTCATAAGAGCATGGGGTAGAAATCCACATCGGGAGTTTCAAAAGAACTGAAACTTGCCAGATATGCGCATACCTTCTGGAGTATGATAGCGTGAGCGGATTCCGTCACGTTATCATGCGATGATAGTTGGATCCCGATTCCCACTGATGAGTTGGTTTACTCCTCGGGTGATCCCGGCTAATTCTTCTTTCAGGTTTGAGGAAGAATTTGACGTTACAGTGGAAGGTTTCCAGATTAGATAAAGTGATAACCATTCTGATCTAGGTTAGAGTGCACGCTGAGTGTTTCTTTTCTCTCTCTCTTTGGCAGCGACCATTGACCTGACCCTAGACTATGACTCAGTGACCAAGTTGACCGAACCTTCTTAACACTGGCTTTTGGATTATCAGAGTTGCAGACCTCATTGCCACTCCTACTTTTACCCTTTTCTCCAGGACACCCCGTATTGCTACGAACGTCCACTTCCATTGGACAAAACCATCGTATGGTTACTCGAAGGAATTCGAGGATGGTTTCTGGTTCTGGAGAAAATGAATAGGATTATTCAGTTGTCTTTTCCTTTTACCTTCTCTCTCAGATTACGAGTACTCCTTGGTTTAGGAGATAGTACACCTATTACGCAAATTGGATAGTCTTCTTCCAGACCTTAGGCTGGTACCGACCGGTAGGGAATGAAGAAAGCCAATTAGCCTAAACGGTGTACAGAAGGTATTATGTTAAGACAAAGCAAGGGATTAGTAAGAGGGAAAAGTAAATTGCGACTGCTATTCACGACCAACCCAAGTATTTCTTCGCCAATCCTAAATCACCTTTGTATTTCTCCAGGACACTCCGTATCACTACGAAGATCCCAGTTTATTGGATAATCCATCGTATGGTTATATACGAACTCGAAAGGAACTTGTTCCAGTTCGGGGATGGATCCTGGTTCAGGAGAAATAGGAATAAAGTACATTCAGGTGTCTTTTATCTTCACCTTCTCTCGCGTTGCGAGTGCTCCTAGGATTAGGACAGTACACCCTTTATGCTTTTTGGATAGTCTTCTTCCAAACCATAGGCTGGTGCCGAACGGTAGGGAAAGAAGAAAACCATTTGGCCTAAAGGGGTGTGCAGAAGGTAATGACTAAAGACATATAAAGGGATTTGGAGAGGTGGCAAAGAACTATAAGGTTACAGTCGTGAATCTGGATGATGGAAGAGGCATTACTAGGAATACCAGGATACCCCATCGAAACATTTCAATGTTTCAGTTTCACTGTGTACTGTTAATAGAAAACTGATTTCCCAATTAGACACTTGCTCCAGGGTATGTATTTACCAGGTATGATTCTCACATCTGTATGGTTTTACAAATGATGAGTTGGAGTAAGTTATTGGGAATTAGGTGACCATCCTCATTATATCGGGATTCGTTGTAATTGGTGATATTTGAGGAAGTCACCTGGGTTGTTTGCCATTCGGCAAATATTTGGTTTTGAATATCCGTTGTTATGCACCAATTACAAATTGATATATCTGTACGTCTATTTTTATAGAGTGAGATATACTTTTTGAAATTATGTCTTTGACATTTACCTATATCAGTGGATGGTTAGGTAAGGAGCATTGAACAACGGTGTAATTCTTCTTAACCATAAGTACAGTTTTCAACCTACGACACACAGTGAATGAGTCACTAGACTCAGGGGACTTATACAGAGTATTGTATATTGTCCAGTGTCTATGAGGACAGAGGGGTTGGTCCTCGTACTGTATTCTGTTTACTTATGACTTCTCTAGTTCTTAGACAGGTGTTTCGTAGAAACACAGGGTCGAAGTTTTAAGAAGTTATAGGTATAAGAATAAAGTAGAGAACCAGGTGTTGCAAGCATCGGGATTCTTCAAAGTGATCGAAGATGTAGATACTTGTACATGGTATTCAGTTGATAGTAGTGGTTAAGAGAACTTGCTTCTCTTTCAGGTTACTCATAATTGGAAGCATTCCTAAGTTGAGTAACGCTGATCGGCCTCCTTCCATTTAGTTGACATGCACTGGAGACAGCTGCATGATTTGAATCTGGTTCAATTAAATCAGTGCCTCTGTTTCTATATTGGATATAGAACAGTTCATATCTTGACATTATTAAGATACGGGGAGTTGTCCAGCTTATGCTTAAAACCAGACTCTGGATAACTCAAGGCACGTTTCTGTAATAGCTGTTTGTGGGTTGACCCGGGCTATGCAGAGGGTTGATATTCTACCATTTGGAAGATCAATAGTGATATTGTTCTTGACTCGCCACAGTTTTAATAAAATGGATTTTTTCAGAAAACAGAAGTGGGAGTATGGTAGAACTGGAAGTGATTCCAGAACCGCAAACGATTACTGAAGATTTGATAAGAACCTAAAGATTCAATCTGGTTTGACATTCCATTGGCCACTCCGCAGATTTGGTGGGTAACCTCAGGCGCTCGAGAGGTACTTCGGTATGCTCAAGGACGGTGGCAGGGAGGTTCTTGTTTACCCAGACTTGCCATTGCTGTTGTTCCAGACTGTGAAACCCGGCAGGAGGATGAGTATAGCGTCGTTCTAAACTAGCTTTAGAAGTGTACGTCTATATGACTCTGCCAGAGGGTTGTCGTAGTCAGTAGGAGCAGCAGAAGCATTGGTGGACATCAGGCTTATGTATATTTATAGACTAAAGCAGATATAGCGGAGATAGATCATCTATTTCTGATGTGAGAGTCATAGGTTTGACTTCATCAGAATAGGGGATGGATCTGTTAAGAAGGTAGGAGGGTGTGATGTCCTGGTATTTGATGACATACACAGAGTAGGAAGTGATATTCCTATACTACGATCGGTTATACTATGGTCGTCACACAGTAGTTTCTCCATATAGGATTTGGATATTATATCAGACATTCTGGTTACTAGATCTATGGTTTTAGATCTAGATTTGGGTGGTTTCCCAATCTGGGTACCTTGACAGCATTCTATGAGTATTTAGAATGGACGACTCCTGGCGCGGTAGTGTACCTGCAGGTGATGGAGTCACCCTCTCTAAAGCTGTCTTACAGACTAAAGGGGAGAGGGATGCGCATGATTGACAGATCACTTGCTTAGGCAATTGAGTCAATCATGAGATGTCAAGTACCACACCAGATGTTGTTCTTGCAGTAAGTGCAATAAGTTGATATTGATCCAATCCTGGAGAAACAGTCGGAAGCAATTTTAGAACATAAGTGGATGTTCTAGGGATATGATAACAGCATTCTCCTTTAGGAGACGGTTATCATTCCAGGCTTCCAAGGTGACCTGGATGGCTGAGTGGCTGTCAGAGTTATAGTTTTCCTTCTGACGAGGGGCAGTATTTTGGACAGGTGGTCCAGGTGGATACTGAGGGAAGGCATGGCGCAGGATACTGATTAAGTTCAGTTGACGATACAGTCTAAGAAGTTTGGATTTGGAGTTCATTTATGAGCTAGGTCCCATCAGACATCCAGACACATTCTAAGACAGGTATTGCTCATTTCGGGAGATGGTTTTCTCCGCGAACTTGAGATAGAGAGAGACATAGAAAGAAACATCAGAGCGGATCCACTCACTGAGGCTATTCCTCGAACGCAATAGTTTCGCAAACGAGCTTTATGAGACGGACTAGTAGAGGAGTTGGGTGTTCGGTATCACACGGGCTGTGAGTATGCGACATCGCAATAATTAGCCTTGAGTGCAAGTGGGAGATTGTTGGAGATAGGGCCCTCAGAGTAAATTATTGGATCACAGGCACGTGATTGCAATGATTGAGGGGAGGACCTGTCCCAGTAGGACAGTCTTACTCAAGATGATAGTATGCTATCTGGTTTACCTTTATCATCGTGTACTGCTTTAGGTGACCTTACAGGTCACTATTGCACGCTGATAGAGCCCCTAGGATTCTTGCTTGACTACCGGCAGTATGAGGGCGATCATATACGTGGGAGCTGGTAGTCTATAAGCACATCCTTAAATGGTCCCTAGTCGTAGGAGTTTCGAGACAGGGCATCGATACTCCAGAGTAGACTAGTGTATACAGTCGAGACCCCGACGAGGGGCGGTGGCCGGTCTCACAAGCCACTGGTGTCAGTTGGTTCACCTAAGATGTATACAGGTGCTCATTGGGTTATGAGTACACCGGACAGGACTCGCCGGGAACCTGCTAGTTAGGTTTTTATACCAGACGTCAGATAGCAGTTCCCTGGTGACATGTGTACAGGTTAGTTCATCGACCTGGGATCGTCATTTGTCTCGTGTGAGTTCCCACTGTGCTTTGATTACTACCCTACCACGGCTCAAAGGAGTCGTGCAAACAGGTTTTAGTTGGGTACAGTCCCGAGCCACATGGAGGCAGTGAGCGGATCTACAGGGGTTCGTCTCTCCCGGTATTGGGGGTGAGGTCGCGCTGTGTCGAGGAGAGCCAGAACATGAAAAGTCCTTGGCCAAGACAGGAGATTTGCTGGTAGGTATTCCAGTAGTATCTCAGGGTATTCTGGGCTGCACTCCGACACGACCTGTACCGCTTTTGGGGGTCTGACTTTTACCAACCCCCTAGGCCCGCCATGCGATGCTCATAGACGAACGGACCGGACTGTACGGATATTGTCACTGACAGGATCAGTAGGGTGTCAGGATGAGTTCGCTCATCGACGTCCCTTTTAGTCAGTAGCTGGTGGCCCGTCACGTATGGATTATACCTCTGACGTGCTAGTGGTTAAATCCACAGCCGTAGTATTGACGAGTCTTTAGAGTCTACTACACTCAGTTACTCAGGTTTCGGGCGAAACGCTGTAGAGGCCGTATGGAGATATGGCAGGGTTCGATCAGATACATGCGGTATTGCACGGATTGTGATTGGACGGATTTTACTAGCCGGCTTTGGCTTAAGCCGGATCCTAGTATTAGATAGTGTAGTTTTGTCTCTTTGCATTTGTGTTCAGTGAGAATACAAATGCGGGCATGTATTTGCAGTAGCGGGGTTTTCCTGTAATTTATTACGGGATCAGTTTTCTGAAGTTGCCAGTTTGCATTCCGTTCCGGCCGGTTTTCTTTCATTCCTTCACGGCTGGACCTTTTGGTGGAAGGGGGTTAATTGCAAGTTTGCAATTAACTTACTTGTGAGGGACTTTCTTGCTAATTGTAGCCTCTTCATCATGAGATTCTATTCTAGTCTTATTCATTGCATTTAATGTGATGGTTTAGTGAGTGGATTGAAAAGGAATATGGTTGTGACCATTTTGTTATTAGATTATTCATTTTTCCTTCTCTTGGATTGATTTTTTTTCCTTTCATTTTCCTCCACCATGATTTGGGCCGGCCACTATTCCAGTGAGAGCAGAGATTGTTTTTTTAGTGTGTGGTGATTTATTTTCATCTCATGCATTGAAAAATTGAGTGAAGTCCAAGCTAATTGAAATAGAGCTCTTTTTCACAGCAAGAAAAGGTTGCATGCTCCATTTTCTTTTCCAGCAAGCTTTGATCCATGGAAAAAATTCTTGTGCACAAATTCCTCCATAAATGGCAACCTCAAAACCCCAAGAAACAAAGCCACTACACTATTCTACAGCATCCCTTGGACGCGTCGGCTAGCCAACTTCGCGCCCGAGTTGCCTCGGTCAAGAGGTGGGAGCCCGTAAAAGATTCCGGCTACGTGGTGCTTTTCCGACGAGCGAGAAGGTGACGAACATTCCGCAGGAGATCGGAGTGGAGACGAAGACCGAAGGACACGGATCGCTTGGTATAACTCTTCACCCATCTTTTAGTTTGCTAGTTAGCTAGGTTAATGGCCCGATCCAGGTGAAAAGTGCGCGGTGGTGCCGGTTGCAAGTTTTTGCAATGTTTTTGTTTCCGCGTTTCCGGCGTCGGATCGACGGCCGGGGCGCCCCCGCCGGCTTACAAGCTAGTCGGGTCGCATTTATATGACCTAGTCTACAATGCCTTAAGAAGGATTCGTTCATTTCTGAACTCTTCCTCTTATGTGCGTTCTGTACATTAAGAACTGTGATCTGATTTAGAATGTATATTCTTTTAGATAACGTGCCTGAACCGATCAACTCTTGATATAGGAAATGTTCAAATCATTATCCAACAATACAATATTATATCCTTTCTTTAGTAAATAAAGAGACTGATATGATGTTGTATATCAGGTTCGGTATCTAATAACATTCCTTCAGAATCAGTGTATTTAATAATACAGGGTGATAACTGCCAACACTTTGGCTGCAACAATTGCACTGTTTCCAACTCTTAAAATTTATCAACCGTTCTCAGTTCTCTACCTACCAATAGCCCATGTAACAGATTACATATTTGGGATCCTGATCCGGTATCAAATACCTAGGACGTAGAGGATACTGAGAAACAGTTCTATGTAATGAACACACCCGAAGGAGATGCATCAACATGCATTTTCTTCGTTTGGGTTGCATGAGAATCTTGGTATTCTCCTATTTCCTGCTCGGTCTTATAACAATTATAAGTTGGAGCGGGACCAACGTTCCCCAAGCTCAGTATAACAAGCGGGTTCGGTCAATACATCCATATTATTATCGTGATTAAGGCGTGACATGGTCGCTACCTGGAGATAGAGAGAAGAAAACACTCTGCGTGCTCTCTTGCAAGATTAGATTGGTTATATATTTTATTTAATCAGGATGGCTCCCACTGTTTTTATCAAATCTTCCTTCAAACCCTAAAAGGAAAGACTAGCCGGGATTAATTACACTCTACAAGTTCGCCAATCTTTCAGCCAGGCCAGTGCCGGTACTTTGAGGGAGGTTCCCCGTGATTTCGCACGGACCTAATTAAAATAAACCTCATTTTCCCAGGGGCGTAACCCCGTTGACACCTTTCTAGACACCTACTTGATCGACTAATTGCAAAAGTGCAAAACTCTCCCAGGAGTAACAATTACTCGCAGTAGGTATCGGGATCCAACTATCTCATAGAAGGTATGCAATCTCATTGCAAATTTCAACACTTGAAACTCCCGATAAAGGTTTTTACCCCTAGCACTTATGACCTTAACTATGGTCAACAAATCATAAGCACTAGTCAAGCTCTACCCGTCATTTCGTGATTAATTAGACCCACCCACATGACCCTTAACTAAGATCAACAAAGTTACATGACTGTCCTAACTAATCGCATCAAATGCTGTGTAGGAAGACATCACTTAGCTACCGTATACTGTGCCTTGACTATGGTCAACAAACACAGCACAAATACTAAGTACTCTACTTCCAAAAATGACGGAGGGTTGCAGATAGTTTTTAAGAAAACCTTTAACGGTTTGAACTTGATCTCGTTGTAGAATCAAATGGTTTTAAATGGAGTGTTTTTAAGGCTTCTACTAGTTTTTCTAAAGAGGTCACTCCCGGTGAAGGGATCTCGGCTCTTTCCTCGTCGAATGAGGTGCAGGATATTCACAATACCACTATGCAAAGCAAGAACTAGAAAAGAAATCAAAAGACAAACCGAAGGTTGTAGCATCTGCTAGTTATTGCTAAAGAGGTCACTCCCGGTGAAGGGATCTCGGCTCTTTCCTTATCGAATAAGGTGCTGGATGTTCTACAAGGAACACCGCTATGCAAAGCAACAACTAGAGCTACCTAATTTTTGAAATTCGATTCCACAACATCTTTTAGGTTTATTTTCTTTCATTAATCTCATTAATGAATGTCCCATCATTTAAGTCCACCTAAACATCATAGATAAATACAACGTACGCTTATGCCATCCGCATTCGCCTCGAAGTCCCGTCATACACCGTTAGGTTAGGTAACTAACGATAGAGCGGGGCAGGGCTAGTGCGGGTGTAAAACATAGCAACGTCTATATAATATATCATATATACTATATACAGTATCTATCTGAACATATCACATGATCACATCACAGATAACGCAGTAGAAAACAACATATGAAATATTGGATATACTAGGACGTCCGTATTTTATTTTGAGCCTGTATAAAACACGGATTCCACGGTCGTGATGAATAGCCAATCCCACACCCCTAGACCCCTACGAGAGCGGCAAGCAACCCTACCAATTCTAGAGTTAGGAGACCCGGACTCGACTCCTCGAGATGGTCTCCCACTGGACCCTAGAACCCGGTTACTTGTGCTCCCCGCCTTGGGTCTATCTTAATGCGGAAAAGTAAATAATATACAATGGTGACATCATCCTCAGCCTGGAAGTGCCCTAATAAAAGAATATTACATACAATGAATTTTACAGGAATGAAAATGAAAAACACTCATCTTACATAAAAACCCCCGGCTATTCAAACACGAAGATCCAATATAACATATCCAGCAACACATAACATCACATGTCATCAACGTAAGTAAATATGCGTATCCCAATTGTCGTTGATGTATAGCAACGAAACCGGCGATACACCACATATTACACTTACGGTCGCAGAAAAGAAAGCGTAAAACTACAACAGTTGGAATCCGCAACCTACTTAGACATCGCATGCCTAACCAAATGAATTCCTTAGACATCTCATGCCTAACAATTATAAACCCCGCATTTTAGTCTCGATATTGAAAACACTTTCCAATAATCAGTCGGTCAATTCAACAAGATTCCCGACATCCTGATCGAATGCTCGTCGCAAACTTTAGTAGACGGCCGCACCCCCCGGATGCCGTCGACAAAGTGCACTATGGAAGAACACCGCTGCCGCGAGCACCCGAACGGATGCTTTTGGCGACGGGGTTCTCCTACAGTCACTTGGTCGGGGCTATGGGGCGTGGCTGTCTATTAAGTTTACCGGCAAGTATCCGCGTACGCTACGTGATTGCGAAGCACTTTTGATCGCAACAAAATCCTGTGGCAACCGATCAAATGAGACTAAAGTGCTAGATTTATAACATTCAATTTAGTTATCTCATAACTACATGTGGATTCCAAATATTGTATCACATTCCAGATAAATAGACAATGTTAAACTTTCCGATCGAATAAACAAACACCCAAGATTTCCCAAATAGCTCAACACTTGAGCGGAGTTCAAAAATATATTCATCACATGCCATCACATGCCACAGTACCAATGGTCCAGCTGTAGAAGGGTCAAGCCAACGCCTCACATGTGGCAACGCCGTACTGCCCCAAACCCTAAGGTTCAGAGGCAGTTCAAGACGGTCACATAATCGAGTCAAGGTTTGTTGTCTTCCAGAGGGTCCATCGAGTTACTTGCACGACTTAGAACGTTCTTAAACTACGAAAAAATCCAACACATGGAAATTTTCCGGCAGGGGAAAAAGTGAGTTATTGATATCCGTTCGAACTTTTTAACACGTTCTAAAATTACCCGGAAAAACATAAACGAAGTTAAATTATCCGGTCGAATCAACGAGTCCCCAATACAACCCAGAAAACTCAACTCTTGAGTAGAATTAAAACTTCCCAGAAAAAAAAGGAAACAGTTAGGGGTGTAACTGTCGAAAAACGAGTCCCTAATCTCCATATACGGCCGCGGAACCGCTGCCAAAACCAGGGTACGGCCGCGGTTCCGCGGCGCTTCTGTGGAGTTAGGAAGTCGTATTCTACAGTTATTCTTAGATTTCCCTGCTCAATTTTCTGAGCATTTTTAATACTAAAAAATCAACATTTTAAAAAAATATCCAGAGAAGCGTATTCGTGGGGGTTTCCGGGTTCGATCGGACTTTAAACTTCATCTAGACTTCGCCTAAAGCTCTAGCTTGGCTCTGATACCACTGTAGGGTTCCTGGGCACTCTAACAAGGTTCTATAAGGCATCCACCATGCACGATTCAAAAAAATTAGACGTGCCGAACAACCCTAACCAAGATCGTGTACTAGAGATTATGCGAAAACTAGCAAGTAAAACACTTTAACACTAAGTGAAAGGGATTACAACCTTTGTAGATCCGGTCCTTCACTTCTAAAGCTCCGTGTTGATGTCCCTTCGCTGCGATCATTGAGATCCCGGACTCTAGCGATGGTTTCCTCGGAGAAATGAACGGGCTAGGTCGTTGACTTCGAGGCCGAAGATGATCTACGTCGAGGAGACTCAAACTCAAACTCCATCTTCACTAGGTCAAGAACTTTGTGAAAAGAACACCCTAAACTAAATGGCAAGTAGTAGAGGATGATGAAATAGGAAGTGGGTTCACTTTGGATTTTGATTTCTCACTTTATTTCTTCACTTGATACAAATCTAGTAAGCTTTTCTTCTTCTTGAAGAAGAAGAAGAAGCAAGAAAAGAATAAGAATAAAATGAATTATTTGAAAAAGAATAAACAAGTGAAGTCTATCATAATGCAACAATGGGTGAGTTAACCTTTGTAGAGACTAAACCATGGTTTTAGTTAATGGTTTGGTTAATAAAAATCTTATGTAAAACAAAATGAGTGGACTTTGTCAAACATGCTTAAAGCTTCATGAAGCTTCAAGCCAAGACAAAGAAAGCCACCATTTTGTTTTACCAAAATAAATAAAACCCCAAAACCATTATCTTAAATATGGTGTAAGTCATACACACACCCAAGTTTGCATGTATCATCAATCATGATACAAACTAGTGCACAAACATATATCACATATACAACTTGTGCACATTAAGTGAGAAAATCAATCTTAAGTGAACCAATACTAGTTAATGTAAAGTAATATATCACATATATAATTATACATTAAATCATTAAATCAACACTTGATTTAATGATCCGGTCATATCGTATATAACCGACTAATATCCAATGTATCAATATATCGAATCAACACTTGATTCGGTAACCCAGCTATATCTCATATAACCGACCGATAATACAAATCGTGAGAATAGAATACAGTATCACATACTGGTATTATTCTCGGTCCCGCACATATCTTATATGCGCTCCTATTTCGTTTCGCTTGAGCCAGGAAACCTCTGTGTAGGACTCTAAAGACTCGTCAATACGCCGGCAGTTGGTGGTGATCATATCAATCACCTAAAAGCCGCAAGCGGTCTGCTAAACGTAAAGGCCACCCGGATATTGAGCGATCAGAAGATCAACGAGCAAGCCTGCTCACACTCCTGCGAATCCAATCAGTAACACTTACCGCACAGTCCGGTCCGTTCGTCTGATATGTCACATATCTCGTCTAGGGGTGGTAAACGTCAGACCCCAGTAGCTTGATAAGTCATGCCGATGTAAGGTCCATAACAAGTGTGAAACTACTGATAACTCTTACCAGTTAATCAATGCAACCCTGGCCAGTGATTCCAGTTATGGCCAGTCGAGCATAGCGCAACATCAACCCCCAATACCGGGAGAGACGAATCCCCTCCTATCGCTCATTGCCTCTATGTGAATCGGGACTGTACCCAAAAACCACCTGTCTACATGACTCAGTAGAGCCATGGTAGGGTGGAAATCAAAGCACAGTGGGAGACACACAAGACTCTATGACGATCTCGGGTCAACAGACTAAGCTGTACCAGTGTCACCAGAGAACTGCCATCTGACGGGAGGTATAATACCATCTGGGAGTTCTCGGCGAGTCCGTTCAGTGTACCCAGTCTCCACTGAGCACCCGCATACCGTCTCTGATGTCAAACACCAATGGATATGGGATCATCCATCGCCCATCACATGGGTCGAGAAGATATATGCTAGTCTACTCTGGAATATCGATGCCCCGTCTCGATATTCCCTCGATTAGGAACATTGAAGGATGTACTCTTGGACTAGCCAGGCCCCACTAGTATGATCTGCATCATAGTCTTGGAAGTCGAGCATACATCCTAAGGGCTTTATCAACATGTAACATAGAGACAATCAGAGTACATGTTAAGATAAAGAGCAACCAGATAGTATACTATCATGTCGAGCAAGAAATTCCTCCCTATATATGTCCCAGCATCCACTACAATATACATCTCATGTACAGTAATGGCCTCTAAGGCATACATATAACTAACACTCTCTATATATATCCAAGCATCCATTATAATATACATCATATGTAAAACAATGGCCTCTAGGGCCTATAAATAACTAACAATCTCCCACTTGCACTAAGGCCAGCTGCTGTAGTATCTCATACCTAGCATCCTGAATAATCTCTCAAACTGTATCTGGGAAATGGCCTTCGTGAGTGGATCCGCGGTGTTGTCCTTCGTATCAACTCTCCTGACCTCGATCTCCCGGCGATCAACTATCTCCCTGATCAGGAGATACCGTCTCAGAATATGTCTGGATTTCTGATGGGACCTGGATTCCTTGGCCAAAGCCACAATTCCATTGTTATCACAATACAGAGGTATTGGATGCTCAATGGATGGAACCACACCAAGTTCACTAATGAACTTCTTTATCCAGACAGCCTCTTTGGCAGCAACGTTGGCAGCGATGTATTCAGCCTCCATCGTCGAGTATGCAAAGATATCCTATTTGGAACTCTTCCAACACACCGCCCCTCCATTGAGGGTAAAGACAAATCCTGAGTGTGACTTAGAGTCGTCCTTATCACTTTGGAAGCTCGAATCGGTAAAGGACTCCACCTGGAGTTCTCCATTACCATACACCAAGAACATCTCTTTAGTCCTTCTCAAGTACTTGAGAATGTTCTTCACAGCTATCCAGTGACTCTCTCCAGGATCTGCTTGATACCTACTCACTACACTCAATGGGTATGCAACATCGGGTCTGGTACATAGCATCACATACATGATAGAGCCTACTGCCGAAGCATAGGGTATCCCTTGCATGCGAGCTCTTTCCAAATCAGTCTTGGGAGACATCTCTTTGGAAAGAGTGAGTCCAGAGATTGTGGGTAGGTTCCCACGCTTGGATTCTTCCATACTAAACCTTTTTAGTATGGTGTCAATGTACCTGGATTGGGACAATCCCAATATCTGTTTAGATCTATCTCTATAGATCATAATTGCCAGTATGCAGGAGGCATCACCTAGATCTTTCATTGAGAATCTTTGTGATAAGAAGAGCTTGACTGATTGCATCATAGGAACATCATTTCCTATCAATAGTATGTCATCGACGTACAATACGAGGAAGACAACCTTACTCTCTGCAACCTTCTTATAGATACAAGGTTCATCTAAGTTTTTGATGAAGTCAAACTCTTTAACTACAACATCAAAGCAGATGTTCCAACTCCGCGATGCTTGCTTTAACCCATAGATGGATTTAAGCAGCTTGCACACCTTTCCGCTACTCCCACTATCTAAGAAGCCCTCTGGCTGAGTCATGTACACGCACTCTTCTAAATCACCATTTAGAAAGGCAGTCTTAACATCCATTTGCCAGATTTCGTAGTCATGGTATGCAGCAATGGCAAGTAAGATCCGGATGGACTTAAGCATAGCCACTGGAGAAAAGGTTTCGTCATAGTCCACACCTGGTCGTTGACGAAAACCCTTTGCAACAAGTCTAGCTTTGAAAGTCTCAACTTTTCCATTTACACCAATTTTCTGTTTAAAGATCCACTTGCTCCCAATGGGGTTACCTCTTCAGGAGCAACTTCCAAAGTCCATACTTTGTTGGTGTACATGGATTCCATCTCAGATCGCATTGCATCTAGCCATTTCACAGAGTCACCACTCGTGATGGCCTGCTCGAAACTAGTCGGGTCATCATCTTCCATGATGCAATCCTCGCTCCCACCATCAATGAGAAAACCGTAGTATCTCTCAGGTGGATGAGAAACCCTACTAGATCGGCGGAGAGGCTGGGGTTCGTCGGGAACTACTGAATCCTCTGGTTCCACTAAATCTTCAATTGCAGTTTGTGTCGCTGGAACTTATTCTAGCTCCACCTCTTTGCCACTAATTTCTTTCACAAGAAATTCCTTTTCTAAAAAGGTTGTATATAGAGAAACAAACACCTTTTGCTCTTCAGCGTGGTAGAAAAAATATCCTTGGGAATTCTTAGGATATCCCACAAACTTACAAAGAACTGATCGTGCCTCGAGTTTGTCCGGATTTTGCCTTTTGACATAGGCCGGACAACCCCATATCTTAACTCGTTTAAGATACGGTCTCTTCCCACTCCATATCTCATATGGTGTGGTAGGTGCAGATTTAGACGGAACTTGATTCAATAGGTATGCCGCTGTCTCAAGCGCATAACCCCAGAAGGAAATAGGTAACTCAGCTGTACTCATCATAGAGCGTACCATATCTAATAGGGTGCGATTCCTCCGCTCCGATACACCGTTGTGCTGTGGTGTATAAGGAGGAGTAAGCTGAGAGAGAATCCCATTCTCTTTTAGATAATCTAGGAACTCATTGCTTAAGTATTCTCCTCCTCGATCAGATCGAAGGATCTTAATACTTTTGCCCGTTTGGTTCTCTACTTCGTGCTTATATTCTCTGAATTTTTCAAAAGCTTCAGACTTGTGTTTCATCAGGAACACATGTCCGAATCTTGAGAGATCGTCAGTGAATGTAATGAAGTAAGAAGAACCGTTCCTGGCATGTGTAGACATGGGACCACATACATCACTATGTACGAGTCCTAAGAGTTCCGTAAATCTTTCTCCGTGTCCACAAAACGGAGTTTTGGTCATTTTTCCTTTGAGACATGAATGGCAAGTATCGTAGGATGATAATTCGAATGAATTCAAATATCCATCTTTATGTAACTTAGCTAGCCGTGTCGCATTGATATGACCAAGTCTACAATGCCATAAGAAGGATTCGTTCATTTCTGAACTCTTCCTCTTGTGTGTGTTTTGTATATTAAGGATTGTATTTTGATTGAGAATGAATATGCCATTATGTAACGAGCCTGATCCAATCAACTTTTGATCCAGGAATATGTTCATAACATTATCCTGTACTACAAAATTATATCCTTCTTTACTTAATAAAGAAACTGATATAATGTTGCACATCATGTTCGGTATATAATAGCACTCGTTCAGAATCAGTGTATTACTACTTGGTAATACAAGGTGATATTCGCCAACTGCTTTAGCTGCAATACTTGCACCATTCCCTACTTGTACAGAATGATCACCCTTTCCCAGTTCTCTACCTTTACGTAGCCCACGTAACAATTTACATATGTGGGATCCCGATCCGGTATCTAATACCCAGGACGTAGGGTGAACTGAGAAACAGTTCTCAATAACTAACACACCCGAAGAAGATGCATCAGCATGCTTATTCTTCGTTTGGGCGGCGTGAGAATCCAGATTTTCTCATGTTTCCTGCTCAGTCTTATAACTCTTATAAGAAAGAACGGGACCAACGATCCCCTTCTCAGTATAATAAGCGGGTTCAGTCAATACTTCCATATTATTATTTTGATTAAGTCCTGATATGGCCACTGCATGGAGAGATAGAGAAGGAAACACTTTAGTGTATGCTCTTGCAAGATTAGATTGGTTATTATTTTATCTAATTAGGATGTCTCCCACTGTTTTTATCAAATCTTCCTTCAAACCCTAAAAGGTAAGATTAGCCGGGATTAATTACACCCTACAATTTCGTCAATCTTTCAGCCAGATCAGTGTTGGTACTTGAGGGAGGTTCCCCGTGCTTTCGCACGGACCTAATTAAAATAAACCTCGTCTTCCCAGAGGCATAACCCCGTTAACACCTTTCTAGACACCTACTTGATCGGTTAATTGTCCTGTGTAAAATTCTCCCAGGAGTAACTCTTACTCGCAGTGGGTATCAGGATCCAACTATCTCATAGGAGGTATGCAATCTCATTGCAAATTTCAACACTTGAAATTCCTGATAATGCTTTTGCCCCTAGCAACTTATGACCTTAACATAGTCAACAAATCATAATTGCTAGCCAAGTTCAACCCGTCATTTCCCGATTGAATTAAACCCACCTACATGACCCTTAACATAGTCAACAAATTCGTACAACTACCCTAATCTAATCACATCTCATGTTTTAACAGATAAGCACTAAATAGCTACCGCACATTACGCCTTAACATAGTCAACAAACGTAGCACGAATACTAAGTAGTATTTATCTGAAATGACGGAGGGCTACGCAGGTTTTTCAAAAAACCATGAGCGTAATGAACTTGATATCGTTGTAGAAACAAGTGATTTTGAAAATGAGTGTTTTTGAGGCTTTTCCAGTTTCTCTAAAGAGGTCACTCCCGGTGAAGGGATCTCGGCTGTTTCCCCATCGAATAAGGTGCAGGGTATATCATATATACCGCGGTGCAACACAAGAACTATTTAAGCTGTCAAAAACTAAACCGTGAGTTTGTAGCATCTGCCAGTTTTGCTAAAAAGGTCACTCCCAGTGAAGGGATCTCGGCTCTTTCCTCATCGAATAAGGTGCAGGGTATATCATATATACCGCGGTGCAAAGCAAGAACTGTAGCTACCTTTTTATAAAGTTTTGATTCTACAACATTTTTTAGGTTTCTTTTCTTTTATTAATCTCATTAATAAAAATCCCATCAATTTATGCTTCCTAAGCATCACAGAAGAAACGAAAGCAGTAATATTTATATATCAGCATATATATAGTATAAGCATTCGTCTCAGGCAGTAATATGATCTCACCACAGAACATTGCACCAGAAGATAACATATGAAATATTGGATATACTAGGATGTCCGTGTTTTAATACGAGCCTGTATAAAACACGGATTCCACGGTCGCGATGAATAGCCTAACCCACATCCCTAGACCCTACGAGAGAGGCAAGTAACACTGCCAATTCTAGGGTTAGGAGACCCGGTCTCGACTCCTCAAGATGGCCTCCCACTGGACTTTAGAACCCGGTTACATGTGCTCCCCTCCTTGGGTCTACCTAATGCAGAAAAGTAAATAATATACACTGGTGACATCAACCTCATCCCGGAAGTGCCCCAATAAAAGAATATTACATTCAAATGAATTTTACATGAATGAAAATAAAAACCCTCATCTCACATAAAACCCCCGGCTATTCAGAACACGACGATCCAGTATAACATATCACAGCAACACATAATATCTCATATCATCAACGTAAGTAAGTATGCATACACCGATCGTCGTTGATGTATAGCAACGAAAACCGGCAATACAACTACATACTACACTTACGGTCACAGAAAAGAAATTGTAAAACTACAACATTTGGAATCCACAATCACTTTAGACATCGTAAATCCGAAATATCACATACTTCGCATTTCATGCCTAACTATATAAATTCCACATATTGTATCACATTCCAGATAAATAGACAATATTAAACTTTCCGATCGAATAATCAAATACCTAAGATTTCCTAAATAGCTCAACACTTGAGCGGAATTCAAAAAGTCCCAGAATACGTCACAGTACCAATGGTCCAGCCGTAGAAGGGTCTAGCCAACGCCTCACATGTGGAAACGCCGTACTGCCCCAAACCCTAAGGTTTAGAGGCGGTTCAGACGGTCACATAATCGAGTTAAGGTTTGTGTTCTTCTAGAGGGTCCACCGCGTTACTTGCACTTTTTTCCGAAAGATTTAAACTCAAGAAAAATTCAACACTTGAAAGTTTTTCGTGCCGGGAAAAAGTGAGTTAATGATATCCGTTCGAACATTTTAACAGTTTCTAAAATATCCGGAAAACAAAATGAAATTAAATTTTCCGATTGAATCAACGAATACAAAATAATCCCCAGAATACTCAACACTTGAGTCAGATTAAAAATACCCAGAAATATGCAGAAACATCTACGGATAATACTGTGCCAACACGTGTCCCCAAGTCAATCTTTTGGCCGCGGAACCGCCGCGGCAAGCATGTTCTTGTCGCGGTTCCGCGGCTCTTTGAGAGGCTCGGGGGCTCGTGTTTTAGGGTTATCCTTAGAATTCCCTGCTGATTTTTTAAAGTATTTTTAATGCAGAAAAAATCACATTTTTACAAAATTTCCAGAGAGGGGGTCAATTTCGACGCATTGGGGTTCGATCGGACTTTTAACTTCGTATACACGTCGCCTAATGCTCTAGCTTGGCTCTGATACCACTGTAGGGTTCCTAGAAAGTCATACAAGGGTCTATAGGGTATCAACCATGCCCGATTTAAAATTTAGACGTGCCGAAACAACCCAAAGCCGGGATCTTTGCTAGATTATTAGGGTTTAACATGCAAGTAAACATCTTTACAACTAAGAGTGAGGGATTACAACCTTTGTAGTCCGCTCCTTTGCTTCATAAGCTCCGAATAGAAGTCCCTTCGCCGCGATCCATGATCTCCCGGACTCAAGAGAGGCTCCACAACCCGAATGATCCATGCTAGCTTGCAGTCTTCTTTTTCTTCGATGATCTACCTCGAAGTTTCTTTAACTCAAGCTTTTTCTTACTAATGAGGTGAACACCCTAATCTAATTGGCTAGATTAGATGAGGATGATGAAGTAGTATTTATGCTCTCTTTTATTATCAAATTCTCACACAAAATCATCACATAAAGAAAACCTAGAAAGCTTTCTCAAAGCTCAAAGGAAGAAGAAGAAGAATATGAATGGATTAATTCCTTTTGTGATGAATAATGAAAATATATTTGATTACAAATACAACCATGGTCAATTATGACAAGGCTAACTCATGTAGAGATTTAACTAGGGCTAAGGGTTTGGGTTAGGTTAAGAATGAGTCACTAAAAAATATCAAGCATAATATCTTAGCACAAAACAAAAGAAAACCTTCTAGAAGGTTCATGAAAGAACTAACCCAATTCAAACCCTAACCTTGTTTAATCTCCACTAAACATGTTGCATTAGTAATCATATCATGTTACTATATTATATATCACATATATAATATATATTTGTAACAAAAGAAAATAATACAATTAACATATATCGCATATATATCAATGTATTATCCGGTGAGAAAATGAATCAATAAAGCAAGCCAATATTAGATAATGTAAAGTAATATATCATATATATAATTATACATTAAATTATCGAATCAACACTTAATCCGAAAATCCGGATATATCGAATATAACCGACTAATATATCATGTACCGATTCATCGAATCAACACTTGATCCGATGACTCGGCTCATATTAAAATATCGCGAGAATATAATACGGTATCTTATATCGCATTATCCTCGGTCATGCACATATCACATATGTGCCTATAACGTTTCAAAATAATAAAATATGATTTTTGGGAATTTTTATAGTTTAATATTATTTTAATGAATATTTTAATATTTTGGTATAATTAAATACAATAAATGGGGGAAAATTATGGAAAATTCTAAATTGGGTACTTTATGGAATTATGTCATTTTTAAGTTTTTATGATTAGTTATATGCTATTTTAGTGCTAATCGCGATTAAAAATCGCTAATCGGATTTTTGGTATTTTTGTGCAAAAATGTGCACATATCATTTTCCACACTTGTTACATGTTTTGGGTACATGGTTGCTTAGGGTTCACCATGGAGTGAGAAGGAAAAGGAAAAGGAAAAGAAAAGAAAAGAAAAAAGAAAAAGTAGCATGATGATGAGAGAGAGAGAGAGTAGGTTGCTTTTGACTTTTGACCCTTTCCTCCATCATTTCCACCTCATTTCCTCTCCACCTTCATAGAGCTACTGCTGCTCCTGCCCTCTCCCTCTTCTTCCTCCTCCCTCTTCAACTTAGATCCACCATTAAAACCTTACCAAAACGATATCCCCATTTCACAAAAGTTGCTCCCAAGCTCAATAGCTACACAATGGACTAAGCAAGGGCTGATCTTGAGGACTTTGAGCAACTCAAGAATTTTCTTGAGTTGCCAAAGAAGGTAATTTCTGCATCCCTAGTTTAGTATTTCAATTCTTATTGCATCAATTCTAGTTTCGTGTCGATATGGTGTCGTTTGATGGACTTGTGAACTTCAAGTTAGGGTTTAGGGTTAGACCTGAAATTAAAAGTAAAATTGAGGCTTGTGATGACCCTAGAACCCCTGGTGTGATGATAGATTGGACCAAACCTGAAGCTAGAACACAGAATACGGATTTACGGAATCAATATCGGTGAAAACTGTGAATCTGTGATCGTATTTGGGAATCGGCTATCACCCCGAGACCCCAAAAATAAAAGCGAGTTGACAGTGAGATGTACAGGCACCATGGAACCACCACACCAAACCCTAGCCCCCAACTCCAAACCCCTGCCGCCAATTAATTCCTTCTGGCCGCAATTTGCAGCCAGAGTAGGAGGAAACCGTCTCGATTTTGGTGCATGGCCCTATTTCCAGTAATCTTGACCCTGTGTATGTCTAGTTTTGACTGATTCCAGTTAGGGTAAAATCTGGATTGATTTTCTTGAGTTGGCGTACGATTTACGACTTATTTTAGCATGGATATTGGTATTTGGTGATTCGTTTCTGTCGGGTGGCGTTTGGACGTCAACGACAAGTGGATATTGATCTTGTTTACATGCGAGACGATAGGTTTTTACCTATGCGAGTAGCGTGTACTATTTTGGTTTCCGATGTGATTTTCAAGTGCTTTAGCATTGTGATATACTTGTAGGTACCCTACGTGATGTTGAGGCGAAGAAGATGAAGATGACGACATCGGCATCGGCACATGAGAAGTAAGGTGATTAGATTATATCTACAGGGGAAAGTCGGGTGGATGGCGTATAGCACCCCCGCAGTCCGTAGTTGATACACTATATATATATGATAGTTATAATGTGTCATGAATATTGTGTTAGGTGTATTATGGATAGTTTAGGGTTAAAAGTAACTAGTGTAGTTCATAGTCGCGAACCCTAGAGAATAGATTTACACCTACACGCACACCCTTGCATATTCATTATACTTGCACTGTGTTTGATGATATTGAATGATATTGGAGATGAGTCGATGATGCTAGGCATTGTGACGCGATATCGGTGATTTGATATGATTCGTATTTAGGATACGACATGTGATCTATAGCGGGCCTTTGGACGTGTGCTTACACACGCAGTGATAGATGGTATCGATTGTACTAGACTTAGATCAGTACCCCAGATTATGTGATATGATGATAGTGATACCTGATATGTGGTGAGATAATGTGATATTGACCCATACCCAGCTATTGGGATGCCGTACGACGATTTACCGTACGAGCCTATATTGATGATAGATCCGTACTCATGACTCGAGGATGTCTTACAATATACTGTATCGTACGCGATATTATTGAGGCGGGATCACCGACTATTATATCTATATATATATAGACTCAGATTTAGGTGGTTTCCATACCCCTCCCGATTGACTTGATACTTAGATTTGTAGTTTGCATAGTAGTTGTTAGACAAGACCCGAGTCATACCTATTTCAAAAACTACGAATCAGGAATATCTTAAAAGATAAGTAAAGGGATTCTACGGGTATTTTTCAAAGGACGTATCTTTCTTAAAAATACCGTAGCCCTTATTTTACAAAAAATCCTGATTCGTCTTATTTCAAATGACATAACTGCATGACATATTCATATTAATGTAGATTCTTCACTGTGGTGTTGATTATTTGATTTCCGCATGTTCATGTTATTCACATTGCTTTGCATATGTTTATTGCTATATTACTATCATGTTGCTAGGACACTAGCACCATTATCGATGATGCGTATGCTCCACGTACACTTGCTCGCTGGCTCACACACTTCATCATCGATAATTGCCATGTCACTACACAGTAGTATTATTGCATCAGGATATGACCCTTGTATGTGCATACTGTTATTTCATGTGGCATGATATACTGTTATACTTGCATTTCATTCATATGTCACATACATCATGCTTATGATTATGCGCATTGAGATATGTTGTTTCCATGATATTTCTGGATTTGGGAACCGTGGGTATTTCAAAAGAGAATATATAATTGTTTTAAAAACCCGGCTACCCTTGATATGATATTTCAGTGCGTCCACCATGTGTTTTCTCGGTGCTGAGAACGACATGTGAAACCCGATTCGAGGAGGCGGATGAGGCCGATTGCGGGTACATGGTGGACCCGGTATGGTATCCCGAGGCGAGAACGGTTTTGCTGTGTAGTAGACGGTGATCCTGGCAGAGGGACTACTACCTACCGATGATTGTATTTGAGCTCGGCGGATATCTGGAGGATACCGACCGGAGTTGAGAGATGGACATGGGCTGACCCGTACTGCCGGGGCCGAGGGCCGATACAGCAGATGGAGCCCTATATGGACGAGGATTTACGTGCCGATGCTAGGCACAGGTTTCATGATGATCTCCATGACTTTGATTGTATCTTCATATTTGCATGCATGATGCTTATTGTCATTGGGTGACAGGTGGACGGGATCCACATATATACAGACATTGATTACATACAGACTTTGACCACATTGATCACACCACATTTGTATATATAACAGGGTATGAGGGCGCTGTTATATATACCCTTACACCAATATTAGTGGAATGGGACGCTAATATATGTGTATTGATATTCATTTTGATACTTCATCATATTTACTTCATGCAGACATACCTTACATTTATGACATGTTATTACCTGAGGCACTGGCACGAGTACTTGGCACTACATACATGATTAGATGTTACATTGCCACCTTATCATGCTTCAGGCTTTTTCTTTGAGATTATATATCTGATCGTATTGACCTAGGATTATGCCATGCATTCGGTTTCTGCTTGTAGATATTTTCTATTCACGAGTTGGCAACTCACCCCCGTTGTGCCACAGTTCTTGCTGGTTTTGCCATACAGGTTCCATAGCGGCATTTCTGGCACACTGCTTCCTTTGCGGGTGAATTGCTTTTGGTAGGTGGGTTTTTTGCATCAGAACCACCCTTGTATATGTATTATTCATTGTATCTAGAATTCCATCAACCAAAACTTGTATATTGTTTCAGGCTTAGACATTAGTGATGTATTATTCGACCTTAGAGTCGCGCTTAGTAGTATTGCGGTTTCCATGCTTATTGAGTTTCTTTTGGATTTGACCCTCGCCATTCGGCGTTGTATATTATATTGCTTGCGTGGTTGTGACCGTCAATTGACGAAGAGCTAGCTCCCGCTTGGGGATGACTTTTATCACTGCATATATATATTGTTCTTGTTGTACCCCGTTCGGGGCCAGTTTTTACAAAAGAAACTCTGCCGAAATTTTTAGAAAAGACTTTACATTTTTTTTAAAATGCATATTCGGCTTAGTTATTTAAAATCTTTGATTTCAAAATATGTTTCCTCTACTTATTAAAAACCAGTTTCTTTATTTACTCTTAAAATGGTTTTAGATTTCTGGGCTTTTGGCTTACTTGGATCAGATGGAGTCCTATAGACTTCATATGGTTCAAGGGCCAGTCACGTGCTCTTTCGGGTCGTGACAAAGTTGGTATCAGAGCGCTTGGTTAACCTTGGTTCGAGTCTAATTTTGACTATGTGGAGCCTAGGG
This sequence comes from Agapanthus africanus, assembly GCA_030015575.1. Classification (NCBI taxonomy): domain Eukaryota; kingdom Viridiplantae; phylum Streptophyta; class Magnoliopsida; order Asparagales; family Amaryllidaceae; genus Agapanthus; species Agapanthus africanus. The sequence continues at coordinate 582,283,169 of CM057339.1, read as the reverse complement.
CGTCTATATATATATACGGAACTTAGGCTTGATCTTACGGAACTTTGACTTAGTCGAGGGGGTATTAGACCCGAACTTTTGTCGCGTAGGATGACCCTTGGTTGATGGAATAGGTGACTAAAGTAGAGTGACGTACCGTGGGTATGTTCCACGACATACTTATGACACGCCACTCCGCTTAAGGAACCTTAGGATATATATATTTTCGAGATCAGTGATTCTCTTCATATCCATGATTATACATCCATTTGAGATCCTCGATTCTATTAGTTCCATGATCATACTTTCATTGATGTTGTTCCTTCTTATGATCATGTATCCATTCTGGATCTGTTGTTTTCTTTCTTGCCTTTGATCTGCTCTCTTCGATACTCGATTGAAGTTCCTGTCGCCATTGTTTGAGCGCAGTTGAGCTGCTGCTAGTGCTACGGTCAGGGCGAGCTCGTCTGGTACGAGGACCGACCATTGTGTTTTCTGGTGACATGGGAACGTCTCGAGTTAGTATTGATGATTGTGACCTCTTGTGGAGGCGAGTGCTTGGTTTTACACCGGATGATCGGGCCACTGTTAGAGCTGCCAGTTGAGAGAGGACTGTTGATGTACGACATACCTCAGAGGTTATGATGTCGCCTACCGTGCAGACAGATGGACCAGCTGTTGCTGCCGGAGCTTACGAGCTGAGATCACCGGAGCTTCCAAGTGGATATGAGACAGATGATAGCTAGTCTACCCGATTTGAGAGACGAAGGTGATTCGTCCAATTTATGCGCCGGAGCAGGCCCAGATGAGTTGAAGATTTCCAGTGTGGAGAGTCTTACTCAGATCTAGAGCAGACCGATTTAGAGAGGACCGCCAATGTATCGCCTTTCCTGGAGGATTGAGGCGCTGTTCAGCGTACAGACGAATGAGCCAGTTGTTGCTGCAAATGACGAGGTATCGCCCAGATGATTGGAGCTACTGCAGCATGAGTATATATTTAGAGATATGATGGTGCGTCGCTAGTCACCCGAGGATTAATGACTAGGACAGGTGTTCGTTCGCTTACCCTGATGCGAGGTCATCAGATAGATTGCTTCCAGCTAGAGACGACTTCACGCGGAGACGTTGAGAGTCGACAGAGACGATCGAATGTCGGAAACCTATTATTCCAAGTTTAAAGTATTCAGAAAGAAAAGCAAGTGATTCTATGGACCCTCTAGAAGAATGAAACCCTAACTCGACTTAAGGACCGTGTGAAAGCCTTTGAACCTTAGGGTTTGCGGCAGTTCCGCGGCGCCATTAGTGAGGCTTGGGTTTGCCCTTCTATGGCTGGACCACCGACGTTGTGGCATGTACTCGATACTATTAAATTGTACCCAAGATGTTGATCTCTTGGAGGATTATGAGGTTTTGACAATCGATTGGATGGTTCGACATCATTCGGATATCATGTGATGGGATGCATTGCTTGGGAGACTCCAGATACGAGTATAGCCGTTGGAGCACAGTCCATGCAGCTACGATGAGACGAGTCCGAAGCAGTCGACATTGAAGCAGAGTGAAGTAAAGAGTTCGCAAGAGATTTCGACGAGATGACATCCCACTCCGCTGACATCAGAGATGCGATACGCACGCAGAGGCGTTTTATATGGATATACCTTCAAGAAAGAGTTACGACGAGTATGCAGCCGTTCCGGAATAAGAATTAGCTTCAGTAAAGGACGATGACTTCCGGGCAATTTGGCAGAAAAGAGATATACGAGAGACTTTGGAGGGACAGTAGCCGAGAACGTTGCAGTGCGCAGATAAAGACGTGACGTCGATGTGGACGATGATACAGACAAGCGGGACATGAGGTTCGTGCGAGACGCTGACGAGCTATCATTACTTCCCGTCGAGACTAGAGACCTGATATGCATACAGAGGCGTTGGAATGCGACCAGTTTCCGAGGAAATGTTGTGCTGAGGACACAGATGTCCATTGAGCGAGAAGAGATTATGCAAGAGTACCAGCCTCCATACGGTTCGGCATAGGCAAGATCGGAAGAGACCTTGAGCGGGATTCCTTCCAGGACACTACTGCAATGATGTTTGCACCCAGGATCAGATGTGTGATGTGCATTCACAGAGCCAGAGGCCGACGCCAGTGACATGCTGCTTTACGAGTGGTCATGAGGATTGACCGAGAGATGACCAGAGAAGTGCCAGAACGGAATCGTCCCCGTTAGCACACCTGACAGGGCCGATGAGCCGATTGATTGTGAGATAGGTAATCCGCAGAGAAAATAAGGACCCAGAGACAGAGGAAGCCAGACTGTGAGCAAGAGGCAAGTAGATATCTTGCGCTGCTAGCATTGGATGCGCTGACTCTTTCTCGACTTTGAAGGAGGAACTACCAACGACGGTATTTATGATTTGTGATTTTGTGATTCGGTTATCACGTATCCGTCATCTTGGATTTCGGTATTTTGGGCGTTGTGTTTGTATGATTTAGTCTTGATGGCTGAGTTTCATGATATTTGTTTTCATGCACCCACTGGGTATTGATATTTTGCGCATAGTAATTACATTTGAGGTATTGATTGTGATTTCACGCCTATCTTATGCAGTGATTTGATTTACACTTCCAGCATAGTTTTCATGCACCTTTAGTGTTTTGATATACGATTTTGGTGCACGCTAGATGCACTAAATCGAAATTCTTCTTACATGTCAAATGCACCTGATTTTGCTGTCAGGCACACACGTTGCCTATGACAGATGTTTGGTGCACACTCTTGCACCTAGATGTTGTTTTGTGCCCATGTATGGCACATATATAGATTTTGATTTCCGTGCGCACCAGACGCACGGGGTATTCTTATATACATTTTTGGGCATTGATTTCTTATAGAGCGGTACATTTCTTTTTATGATATTCGCTTTGTATTGATATTTTCGGAACCCCGACAATTTGGATTTTTACTGAAATGTTTTAGTATTTGGGGGTTTAAATTTAAATTTGGGGACCGAATTTCTTTAAGGGGGGGTAGATTGTAACGTTTCAAAATAATAAAATATGATTTTTGGGAATTTTTATAGTTTAATATTATTTTAATGAATATTTTAATATTCTGGTATAATTAAATACAATAAATGGGGAAAAATTATGGAAAATTCTAAAATAGGGTACTTTATGGAATTATGTCATTTTTAAGTTTTTATGATTAGTTATATGCTATTTTAGTGCTAATCGCGATTAAAAATCGCCAATCGGATTTTTGGCATTTTTATGCAAAAATGTGCACATATCATTTTCCACACTTGTTACATTTGTTTCATGTTTTGGGTACATGGTTGCTTAGGGTTCACCATGGAGTGAGAAGGAAAAGGAAAAGGAAAAGAAAAGAAAAAGGAAAAAGTAGCATGATGATGAGAGAGAGAGAGTAGGTTGCTTTTGACTTTTGACCCTTTCCTCCATCATTTCCACCTCATTTCCTCTCCCCCTTCATAGAGTTGCTGCTGCACCTGCCCTCTCCCTGTTATTCCTCCTCCCTCTTCAACTTAGATCCACCATTAAAACCTAACCAAAACAATATCCCCATTTCACAAAAGTTGTGCCCAAGCTCAATAGCTACACAATGGACTAAGCAAGGGCTGATCTTGAGGACTTTGAGCAACTCATGAATTTTCTTGAGTTGCCAAAGAAGGTAATTTCTGCACCCCTAGTTTAGTATTTCAATTCTTATTGCATCAATTCTAGTTTCATGTTGATATGGTGTCGTTTGATGGACTTGTGAACTTCAAGTTAGGGTTTAGGGGTAGACCTGAAATTAAAAGTGAAATTGAGGCTTGTGATGACCCTAGAACCCCTGGTGTGATGATAGATTGGACCAAACCTGAAGCTAGAACACAGAATACGGATTTACGGAATCGATATCGGTGAAAACTGTGAATCTGTGATCGTATTTAGGAATCTGCTATCACCCCGAGACCCCAAAAATAAAAGCGTGTTGACAGTGAGATGTGCAGGCATCATGGAACCACCACACCAAACCCTAGCCCCCAACTCCAAACCCCGGCCGCCAATTAATTCCTTCTGGCCGCAATTTGCGGCCAGAGTAGGAGGAAACCGTCTCGATTTTGGTGCATGGCCCTATTTCCAGTAATCTTGACCCTGGGTATGTCTAGTTATGACTGATTCCAGTTAGGATAAAATCTGGGTTGATTTTCTTGAGTTGCATATCATTTACGACTTGTTTTAGCATGGATTTTGGTATTTGGTGATTCGTTTCTGTCGGGTGGCGTTTGGACGTCAACGACAAGTGGATATTGATCGTGTTTACATGCGAGACGATATGTTTTTACCTATGCGAGTAGCATGTGATATTTTGGTTTCCGATGTGATTTTCATGTGCTTTAGCATTGTGATATACTTGTAGGTACCCTACGTGATGTTGAGGCGAAGAAGATGCAGATGGCGACATCGGCATCGGCATATGGGAAGCAAGGTGAGTAGATTATATCTACAGGGGGAAGTCGGGTGGATGGCGTATAGCACCCCCGCAGTCCGTAGTTGCTATACTATATATATATGATAGTTATAATGTGTCATGGATATTGTGTTAGGTGTATTATGGATAGTTTAGGGTTAAAAGTAACTAGTGTAGTTCATAGTCGCGAACCTTAGAATAGATTTACACCTACACGCACACCCTTGCATATTCATTATACTTGCACTGTGTTTGATGATATTGAATGACATTGGAGATGAGTCGATGATGTTAGGCGTTGTGACGCGAGATCGGTGATTTGATATGATTCGTATTTGGGATACGACATGTGATCTATAGCGGGTCTTTGGACGTATGCTTACACACGCAGTGATAGATGGTATCGATTGTACTAGACACAGATCAATACCCCAGATTATGTGATATGATGATAGTGATACCTGATATGTGGTAAGATAATGTGATATTGACCCGTACCCAGCTATTGGGATGCCGTACGACGATTTACCGTACGAGCCTATATTGATGATAGATCCGTACTCATGACTCGAGGATGTCTTACAATATACTGTATCGTACGCGATATTATTGAGACGGGATCACCGACTATTATATCTATATATATATCAACTCAGATTTAGGTGGTTTCCATACCCCTCCCGATTGACTTGATACTTAGATTTGTAGTTTGCATAGTAGTTGTTAGACTAGACCCGAGTCATACCTATTTCAAAAACTACGAATCAGGAATATCTTAAAAGACAAGTAAAGGGATTCTACGGGTATTTTTCAAAGGACGTATCTTTCTTAAAAATACCATAGCCCTTATTTTACTAAAAATCCTGATTCGTCTTATTTCAAATGACATAACTGCATGACATATTCATATTGATGTAGATTCTTTACTGTGGTGTTGATTATTTGATTTCCGCATGTTCATGTTATTCACATTGCTTTGCATATGTTTATTGCTATATTACTATCATGTTGCTCGGACACCAGCACCATTATCGATGATGCGTATGTTCCACGTACACTTGCTCGCTGGCTCACACACTTCATCATCGATAATTGCCATGTCAATACACAGTAGTATTATTGCATCAGGATATGACCCTTGTATGTGCATACTGTTATTTCATGTGGCATGATATACTGTTATACTTGCATTTCATTTATATGTCACATACATCATGCTTATGATTATGCGCATTGAGATATGTTGTTTCCATGATATTTCTGGATTTGGGAACCGTGGGTATTTCAAAAGAGAATATATAATTGATTTAAAAACCCGGTTACCCGTAATATGATATTTCAGTGCGTCCACCATGTGTTTTCTCGGTGCTGAGAGCGACATGTGAAACCCAATTCGAGGAGGCGGATGAGGCCGATTGCGGGTACATGGTGGACCCGGTATGGTACCCTGGGGCGAGAACGGTTTCGCTGTGTAGTAGACGGTGATCCTGGCAGAGGGACTACTATCTACCGGTGACTGTATTTGAGCTCGGCGGATATCTGGAGGATACCGACCGGAGTTGAGAGATGGACATGGGCTGACCCGTACTGCCGGGGCCGAGGGCCGATACAGCAGACGGAGCCCTATATGGATGAGGATTTACGTGCCGATGCTAGGCACAGGTTTCATGATGATCTCCATGACTTTGATTGTATCCTCATATTTGCATGCATGATGCTTATTGTCATTGGGTGACAGGTGGACGGGATCCACATATATACAGACATTGATTACATGCAGACTTTGACTACATTGATCACACCTCATTTGTATAGATAACAGGGTATGAGGGCACTGTTATATATACCCTTACACCAATATTAGTGGAATGGGACGCTAATATATGTGTATTGATATTCATTTTGATGCTTCATCATATTTACTTCATGCAGACATATCTTACATTTATGACATGTTATTATCTGAGGCACTGGCACGAGTACTTGGCACTACATACATGATTAGATGTTACATTGCCACCTTATCATGCTTCAGGCTTTTTCCTTGAGGTTATATATCTGATCGTATTGACCTAGGATTATGCCATGCATTCGGTTTCTGCTTGTAGATTTTTTCTATTCACGAGTTGGCAACTCACCCCCGTTGTGCCACAGTTCTTGCAGGTTTTGCCGTATAGGTTCCAAAGCGGCATTTCTGGCACACTGCTTCCTTTGCGGGTGAATTGCTTTTGGTAGGTGGGTTCTTTGCATCAGAACCACCCTTGTATATGTATTATTCATTGTATCTAGAATTCCATCAACCAAAACTTGTATATTGTTTCAGACTTAGACATTAGTGATGTATTATTCGACCTTAGAGTCACGCTTAGTAGTATTGCGGTTTCCATGCTTATTGAGTTTCTTTTGGATTTGACCCTCGCCATTCGGCGTTGTATATTATATTGCTTGTGTGGTTGTGACCGTCAATTGACGAAGAGCTAGCTCCCGCTTGGGGATGCCTTTTATCACTGGATATATATTGTTCTTGTTGTACCCCGTTCGGGGCCAGTTTTTACAAAAGAAACTCTGCCGAAATTTTTAGAAAAGACTTTACATTTTTTTTAAAATGCATATTCGGCTTAGTTATTTAAAATCTTTGATTTCAAAATATGTTTCCTCTACTTATTAAAAACCAGTTTCTTTATTTACTCTTAAAATGGTTTTAGATTTCTGGGCTTTTGGCTTACTTGGATCAGACGGAGTCCTATAGACTTCATATGGTTCAAGGGCCAGTCACGTGCTCTTTCGGGTCGTGACAGTGCCCCTACTCCGTTTTGCCTGAGTCAAGAAACCTCTGTGTAGGACTCTAAAGAATCGTCAATACGCCGGTAGCAGGTGATGATCATATCAAACACCCACAAGCTGCAAGCGGTCAGCTAAACGTAACAGCCACCCAGGTATTGAGCGATCAGAAGATCAACAAGCAAGCCTGTATATTCTCCTGTGAATCCAAACAGTAACACTCCCGTACAGTCCGGTCTCTTCGTCTGATATGTCGCATATCTAGTCTAGGGGTGGTATACGTCAGACCCCAGTAACCGATAAGTCGTGTCGATGTGAGGCTCATAACAGGTCGAGAAACTACTGGTAACACTTACCAGTAAATCTCTATATCAGCCCTGGCCAGGGACTTCCAGTTATAGCCAATCGAACACAGCACAACATCAACTCCCTATACCGGGAGAGACGAATCCCATCCTATCGCTCATTGCCTCCATGTGATTCGGGACTGTACCCAAAATCCACCGTTTTGCACGCCCTCTTGGACGTAGTAATGTGGAAATCAAAGCACAATAGGAATCACACAAGACTCTATGACGATCTCGGGTCTACAAACTACCCTGTACCTGTGTCACCGGAGAACTGCCATCTGACGTGAGGTATAATACCAACTGGGAGTTCTCGGCGAGTCCGTCCAGTGTACCCAGTCTCTACTGAGCACCCGTACACCATCCTTGATGTCAAACACCGATGGATATGGGATCATCCATCGCCTATCATATGGGTCAAGATCCGTATACGCTAGTCTACTCTGGTGTATCGATGCTCTGTCTCGACACACCCTCGACTAGAAACAGTTATAGGATGTACTCATCGACTACCGTGGCCCCACTAGTATGATCTCATCATAGTCCCAGTAGTCGAGTACATATCCTAAGGGCTTTATCAACATGTGAGAGTAAGACTGTAAACTAATATAAGTCAACATGTTAAGATAAAGTGAAACCAAATAGCATACTATCATGACGAGCAAGAAAGTCCTCTCTATATATATCCAAGCATCCATTATAATATACATCATATGTACAACAATGGCCTCTAGGGCATATACATAACTAACATAGAAGCTGTTCGTCTGGCCAAAATCCGGCGATGGGGGTTGAATTTTCCACTGTGTTCATGTTTCATCTCATACAACATTCTGCAGTTGCAAAAAAATTTTTTAGAGGCTATTTAAAATTCGATAGAAACTAGGAATATATATCGGGTGTTTCGGAGTTGTTTCGGTTTTGTAATCTAACAAATATCGTTTAAATCTCTAGCTTGGCTCTGATACCACTGTAGGGTTACGTAGCACGGCAGCAAGATTTCAGGAGGCATCGTCCATGTCAATTTCAAATTTTTTCCGTTCTAAAGAATCCTAACCCTAGAATCTTAACTAGAGATTTAGACGAACAACAATGTAAACACTTTACATCTAAGTGAATGAGGAATACAACCTTTGTAGACCGGTCCTTCACTTCAAAAGTTCCGTATAGTAGTCCCTTCGCTCCAAGTAGTGAACTCCAGGACTATAGTGGGGGTTCACATGAAGAAATGAACAAGCTTGCTCGATATCTTCAAGGCCGAAGATGATCTACGTCGAGGAGACTCAAGCTCATGCTACCTCTTCACTAATTGTAGATTACTGAAGCAAACACCCTAAACTAAATGGCTAATATAGTAGAGGATGATGAATTAGGAAATGGGCTCACTCTAGATTTGTTTTTCTCACAATATTTTCTCACCTTGAGAAAAGCTAGCAAGCTTTTTCTATGAAGAAGAAGATGATGAATCAAGATGAGAGAATGAACTCATGAGGTGAGAGTAGAAACCATGATTGAGTTAGTGTCATACACTAACTCATGTAGAGAATAAACCATGGCTAATAATAATGGTTAGGTTAATAAATATCTACAAGTAAAACAAAACCAGTAGACCAAGTCAAAGATGCTTCAAGCTTCTCCAAGCTTCCAAGCAAGACAATTTCCAACTAATATTGAATTACTTTAAATAAATAAAACCTCACATTATTATAAGCATGGTGTGAGTCTCATACACCCATGTAGCATGTGGCATCTAGCATGACACAAAATAATGTACATTAATATATATATCACATATATACTATATGCACACAAGTGAGAAATAGAAATGTTTAAGTGAGCTAATATTAGTTAATGTAAATTAATATATCATATATATAATTATACATTAAATTATCAAATCAACACTTGATTTAATAATCCGGCTATATCACATACAACCGACTAATATCATATGTATTAACTTATCGAATCAACACTTGATCCGATAACCCGGCTATATCACATATAACCGACCGATATCAGATATCGTGAGAATCGAATGCGGTATCACATACGCGCATTAATCTCGGTCCCGCACATATCACATATGTGCTCCTACTTCGTTTCGCATGAACCAGGAAACCTCTGTGTAGGACTCTAAAGACTCGTCAATACGCCGGCAGTAGGTGATGATCATATCAAACACCCACAAGCCGCAAGCGGTCTGCTAAACGTAACGGCCACCCGGGTATTGAGCGATCAGAAGAACAACAAGAAAGCCTGCTCATACTCCTGTGAATCCAATCAGTAACACTACCGTATAGTCCGGTCTCTTCGTCAGATATGTCACATATCATAGCCTGGGGGTGGTATAACGTCAGACCCCAATAGCCTGATAAGTCATGCCGATACAAGGTCCATAACGGTTCAAGAAACTACTGATAACACTTACCAATAGATCTCAGCAACCCTGGCCAGGGATTTCCTGTTATGGCCAATCGAGCATAGCGCAACATCAACTCCCAATACCGGGGGAGACGAATCCCCTCCTATCGCTCATTGCCTCCATATGACTTGGGACTGTATCCAAAAACCACCCTTTTGCACGATCTCTTGACCATGGTTTGGTAGAAATCAAAGCACAGTTGGAATCACACAAGACTCTATGACGATCTCCAGACTAACCTGTACCAGTGTCACCAGAGAACTGCTATCCGACGATAGGTATAATACCATCTAGGAGTTCTCGGTGAGTCCGTTCAGTGTACCCAGTCTCCACTGAGCACCCGTATACCTTCTCTGATGTCAAACACCAATGGACGTGGGATCATCCATCGCCCATCATATGGGTCGAGAAGCGTATACGCTAGTCTACTCTGGAGTATCGATGCCCCGTCTCGATATTCCCTCGACTAGGAACAATTATAGGGTGTACTTGTGGACTACCCTTGGCCCCACTGGTATGATCTACATCACAGTCCTGGTAGTCAAGTACACATCCGAAGGGCTTTATTAACATGTGAGAGCAAAACAACATCACTTATACAAGTCAACATGTTAAGACAAAGAGCAACCAGATAGCATACTATCATATCGAGCAAGAAATTCCTCCCTATATATGTCCAAGCATCCATTATAATATACATCTCATGTACAATAATGGCCTCTAGGGCATACATATAACTAACAGATCTCAGGTCGACAGACTAACCCGCATACATGTCACCTAAGAACTGCTATCTGACAATAGGTATACTACCAACTAGCAGGTTCTCGGTGAGTCCGTCCAGTGTACTCATAACCCAATGAACACCTGTATACTATCTTAGGTGAACAAATTAACACCAATGGCTTGTGAGACCTGGCCACCGCCCCTCGTCGGGGTCTCAATCAGTATACACTAGTCTACTCTGGAGTATCGATGCCCAGTCTCGAAACTCCCACGACTAGGGACATTTAAGGATGTGCTTATAGACCACCAGCTCCCACGTATATGATCTCCATCATAATGCTGGTAGTCAAGAAAGAATCCTATGGGCTTTATCAACATGTAATAATAATCTGTAATACCACATAAAACATGTACATGATGATAAAGTCAAACGAGATAGCATACTATCATCTTGAGTAAGGCTGTTCTATCCGTATAGGTCATCTCTCAATCATCGTAATCGCGTGCCCGCGATTCAATAATTGATTTGAGGGCACTATAGCCAACAATCTCCCACTTGCACTCAAGGCCAATTGTTGCAGTGTCGCATACTCACAGCCCATATGATACCGAACACAACTTCTCTACTAATCAGTTTCGCAAAGCTCGTTTGTGAAACTATTGCGTTCGAGAAATAGCCTCAGTGAGTGGATCCGCTCCAATGTTTCTTTCTGTATCTCTCTATATCTCAACTTCGCAGATAAAACCATCTCCCAAGATGAGCAATACATGTCTTAGAATTTTCCTGGATATCGATGGGACCCAGTTCACAAATGAACTCCAAATCCAGCAAACTTCTTAGACTGTATCGTCCGCTGAATTTAATCATATACTGCGCCATGCCTTCCTCAGTAACTGCTTGGACCAACTGTCCAACATACTGTCCCTCAAAAGAGGGAAAACTATAACTCTAACAGTCGCTCTGTCATCCAGGTCACCTTGGAATGATAACCATCTCCCGAAGGAGTCTACCATTATCATATTCCTAGAAATCCACTTATGTTCATAAACTGCTTTCCAATGTTTCTCCAGGATTGGATTAATATATAAACTTATTGCATCTTGTGCAAAAACAATATCTGGTGTGGTACTTGACATCTCATGATTGACTCAATTTTCTAAGCTAATGATATGCCAATCATGCAAATCTCTCTCCCCTTTAGTCTGTATGACATCCTTTAGAGAAGGTGACTTCATCACCTGCGGGTACACCACCTCGCCAGGAGTCTTCTATTCTAAAACACTTTAGAATAATTTCAAAGTACTCTAACTGGGACACTTCCCAAATCTAGATCTAAAACCATAGATCTAGTCAACAGAATCCCTGATATTATATCCATATCCTATGTGGAGAAACCACCTTGTGACAACCATAGTATAACCGATCGTAGTATAGGAATATCTCTTCCTATCAAGTGCATGTCATCCAAATACCTGGACATCACTTTCTACTACCTTCATGCCAGATCCATCTCCTATTCTGATGAAGTCAAGTCCAATGACTGTCACATCAAAAATAGATGATCTATTTCCGCTATACCTGATTTAGTCTATAAATAGACATAAGCTACTTGCCCTCTATGCTTCCGCTGCTCCCACTGACTACAACAACCCTCTGGCAGAGTCATATACACATGCACTTCTAAAGCTAGTTTAGAACGACATTATACTCATCCTCCTTCCGGGTCTTATAGTCTAGAACAGCAGCAATGGCAAGTCTAGGTAAACAAGAACCTCCCTGTCACCGTCTTTGAGAAGACCGAATGTCACAACCCGAATATGTGGAACGTGACTGGCACTTAAATTACGCAATGTCTAGAGGCATAACGAAATCTAAGTAATTCAAAGCCTAGAAATCTAAACCGTTTAAAGAAATAGAGTAAAGGAAAACTTGTTTAAAAGTTAAGTTAATATAGAAAATTACTTTGAAAGTCTTTATAATAAGCTCAAGTTTTTATAAAAATTTCGGCAGAGTTTCCTTTGTAAAAACTGGCCCCAAATGGGTACAACACATGAATATACATAAGTAATGAAATAAGGCATCCCCAAGCGGGAGCTCCGAATGGCGGAACACAATCACACACAAGATATATCATCATAATATGAAATCAACAATTAAAAGCAAAAGAACAGAAACCAAGTATAAAGTCGGCTCACACGAGCTCGACACCAGAATCAGAATATACATATACAAGTCTCACCAGCTCACAATCTAAGTCCAATATACAAATGGTGGAAAAGGTAGGTATAGTATATGGAGTGTGCTAGATACAATAGTAAATACACTAGGTGGGTACAAAAGAGTATCCTTACAAACCCACTTACAAGCAAGCCACAAGTCGATGCAAAGGAAGCAGAAGTGGAAATACGTCCGCTGCTACTATGCTGACGGGTTGGTCCTGCAAGACACTGTGGCATAACGGGGGTGAGTTGCCAGCTCGTGAGTAGTAAATAACATCGTACGGGTAATCCCAAGCATGCACGAAAACAACCATCATATATATATATGCAATCACGGTAACACATGCACAATAGTATGAGGTGCAGCAAGAATCCAAATCAAGAACTACATCAGGGTACAACAACTATATGTGCAAAGTATGTCATAAAAGTCCAGAGTGTGGAATAAAATAGTGCCATCCTCAAAATAAACATCATAGAAATCTGGTGTCCATCAACGACACCCTAAAATCCTAAAACTCAGGTGCCGTCCCTCGAATCGGCTCGCATATCCATCTGGTCTCATAACTCTGGACGGTATCCTCCGGATATCCCCTGAGTTTCTATACAATGACCGGTATGTAGTGTTCCCTCCTGCTAGGCTCATCGTCATCCATACGAATTTCTCGCCCCGGGTACCTTACCGGGTCCACCATGTACCCGCAGACGGATTATCCAACTCCTCGAATCGAGTCTCGAAAACCACAACTCAGAACCGAGAAAACTCATGGTGGACATGAAATATCATATCAAGGAAAATCGTATTTTTCTTTTTATAAAAAAGAAGCATAAGTTTTTAATTTTATAACAAGTTTTCAAACATACTTTGCGGTTTCCAAAATCCAGAAATCTCAAGAAATACCGAGGTCTCATAATCATGAATCAGCAAGAGAACAATGAACTTCGGCATAAAGCCCCTCAACAGTGTATAAACAACATAAATATATGAATGCATGTGACATCTAGGTAATGAATGCAATATCTAAACTAGCATATAAGAGCAAGCATACCATAATATATAATAACTAGCAGCTAGCAGACTATACCAGTGAAGTAACATTTTCTAATGTGTACGTGACATTTTCTAATTACCGATGATGATGTGTGTGAGCCGGCCAGTAAGTGTACATGCGACATACGCATCATCGGTAATAGTGTAGTTTCCTATTAAAGATATGACAATGAACAACATATAATAGGATGTGCAAATGGTAATCATGCAATATCAATATGTTGCATATACGAATATGTTTATTTTAATGAATCAAGCCCTCGGCGCTAACGCCATACAGGCGATTGTAGGGTTACGACAGCGCCCCGGCCATCAATCTGTGGCCAAACGCGGAACAAAAACTTTAAAAAACCGGCGCTAACGGAACCCTAATCGACGGATCGTACCATTAACCCTATACTAGTTCTACGAAAAGAGTTTAAAGAGGTTATACCGATCGATCCGTATCCTTCGGTCTTCAACCTCTGTCCCAAGCTCCTCACGGCTGCCTCGATGAAGTTCGGTCTCCGGTCTCCCTCGTCGAAGACAATCCACATCGAGTATTAGTAATACGGGCTCCCGCTTCAAAACCGAAGCAACTCGGGCATCCAGTTTGCCAGCCTAGATACCCAAGATGAAGTAGAGAGAGAGTGTGATCATTTTGTCTCAATACACCCAAGGATTCTCAACTCATGAGATGGTATGGGTGGAGGTGAAGAAGAAGCCAATGGAGAAAAAGAGTGAGCTCAAGACTTGGCTAAAGAAAAAACAACCAAAGAAAGTATCCGTTGTTTTCTTGTGTTGTGAGTGTTGAGAGAAATTATTGTGAGCAACTAAAGAAAATCCTTGCCAAGTAAAAGAACTGCCTCATGCCACAATAATATCTCACCAAACTCACACAAGACCCAACACCATGAGTCACCAAGTGTACATGCACCATTCAATGCCAAATGCCAAGACTTGCACTCACACTCTCTATCACCACAATACTAAATATTTAAACAAAACCCTAAATGTTTAATACTAGAAAAAGAAATGACATCTTCCAAAGTAATCTTGTAACGGATTACAAGAATACCCCTCATCTGTATATACATACCCACATCCGTATTCCGACTGAATACGAATACAACGAGATGAAAATAATCCAACAATATAATACTAGGATCCGGCTTAAACCAAAGTCCACTAGTATTATCTGTCCGATCATGATCCGTACACAAGTGCACGAATATGATCGAACCCTGTCATAAAACCATACAGCCTCTACAACGTTTCACCCGAATTAGGGAAACCCTCTGTATGGGACTCTAAAGACTCGTCAATACGCTGGCAGTGGGTTTAACCATAAGCACGTCAGTGGCACTAGATGTATGTAATGGCTACCCAGGTATTGAGCGAAAGGAAGGCCGACGAGCAAACTCATCCTGAAACCCTACCGAGCCTGATAGTGACAATATCCGTACAGTCCTGTCCGTTCGTCTATGAGTATCGTATATCGAGTCTAGGGGGTGGATAAAGTCAGACCTCTAATAACTTGACATTTAGTGTCGGTATGAAGCCCATCACCACCTGAGAAACTACTGATCCGAATCAGTAATTCTCATCTACCCCGGCCGAGGATTTCTGGTGATGGCCACCCATGCACTCCGCGACATCAACCCCAATACCGGGAGAGACGAATCCCCTGATGATCCGCTCACTGCCTCCATATGGCTCGGGACTGTACCCAACTAAAACCTGTTTGCATGACTCCTTTGAGCCGTAGTAGGGCAGTAATCAAAGCACAGTGGGAACTCACACGAGACAAATGACAATCTCAGGTCGATAGACTAACCTGTATACATGTCACCAGGGAACCGCTATCTAACAATAGGTATAATACCAACTAGCATGTTCCCGGCGAGTCCATCCGGTGTACTCATAACCCAATGAGCACTTGTATATATCTTAGGTGAAACAACTGACACCAATGGCTTGTGAGCCGACCACCGCCCCTTGTCGGGGTCTCGATCCGTATACACAAGTCTACTCTTGGAGTATCCATGCCCAGTCTCGAAACTCCCACGACTAGGGACACTTTAAGGATGTGCTTATTGACCACCCAACTCTCACGTATATGATCGCCATCATACTGCTGGCAGTCAAGCAAGAATCATATGGGCTCTATCAACATGTAATAGTGATCTGTAATGTCACCTGAAGCATGTACACGATGATAAAGGCAAACTATATAGCATACTATCATCTTGAGTAAGACTGTTCTACCGGTATAGGTCCTCCCTCAATCATTGCAATGACGTACCTGCGATCCAATAATTGACTTGAGGGCACTATAGCCAACAATCTCCCACTTCCACTTAAGGCCAATTATTGCAGTGTCGCATACTCACAGCCCGTGTTATACCGAACACCCAACATCTCTACTAATCAGTTTCACAAAGCTCGTTTATAAAACTATTGCGTTCGAGAAGTAGCCTCAGTGAGTGGATCCGCTCCATTGTTTCCCTTTATGCCACTCTTAATCTTAAGTTCACGGAGAAAGCCATCTCCCGAAATGAGCTATACCTATCTTAGAATATGTCTGGATATCTGATGGGACCCAGTTCACAAATGAACTCCAAATCTAATAAACTTCTTAGATTGTATCGTCAACTGAATTTAATCAGTATCCTGCGCTATGCTTCCCTCAGTATCCGCTTGGACCACCTGTCCAAACTATGTAGGGTTACTAGGCACTCTAATAAGGTTTAAGGAAGCATCAAACATGTCCATTTAAAATTTTAGCTGTGCCGAATAACCCTAAACAAGATCGTTGCTAGAAAATTAGGGTTTCATATGTAAGTAAACTATGTTTATGACTAAGTGAATATGAAATACAACCTTTGTAGATCGGTCCTTCACTTCTATATCTCCTTGTTGAAGTCCCTTCGCTGCGATCGTGGTTCTCCCGGACCCTTGCATGGATTCACGAGGCGAAAGACGCGTCCTTGCTTGAAGTCTTCGAGGTCGAAGATGATCAACGTCGAGGGGATGCCAACTCAAGCTTCTACTTCACTAACTTGAGAATTAGTGAAGCAAACACCCTAAACTAAAGTGCTAGTCTAGTAGAGGATGGAGAAATAGGAAGTGGGTTCTCTTTAGAATTTTATTTCTCACAATCTATCTCACTTTGGATCAAACCCTAGCAACCTTTTTCTTTTTAGCAAATGAAGATGAAGATGAACAAAAGATAGAGATGAGGATAATGATCAAGTGAGAATGCTAACCATGGTGAGTGAGTATCATATACTAACTCTTGTAGAGCCATAAACATAGCTAATTGAAAATGGTTAGGTTAATAAAAATCTAAAGTAAAACAAATTTAGTGGACTTTGTCAAAGCATCCACAAGCTTCTACAAGCTTCATGCTTTTGACCTAAGCACCACTAATTTGTAATTACCTTAAATAAATATTAACCACCATCTAATATAGTATGGTGTATGTCTTACACACCCATATTTAGTGTATCATCAACCATGATACAAAAGAAAACACTTTTAATATATATATCACATATATATATATATATATATTCAAGTGTGCATGTGAGAAAATACCTAAAGTGAACAAGTGTTAGTTAATGTAAACTAGTATATCAAATATACAATTATACAATAAATTATTAAATCAACACATGACTTAATAATCCGGTCATATCATATATAACCGACTAACATCCAATGTATCAACTTATCGAATCAACACTTGATTTGATAACCCAGCTATATCACATATAACCGATCGATACTGAAAGTCACGAGAATAGAATACGGTATCACATACACGCATTATTCTCGGTCTTGCACATATCATATATACGCTCCTATTTCATTTTGCCTGAGCCAGTAAAACCTCTGTGTAGAACTCTAAAGACTCGTCAATACGCCGGCAGTAGGTGATGATCACATCAAGCACCCACAAGCCGTCAGCGGTACTAGCTGGACGTAACGGCTACCCGGGTATTGAGTGATCATAAGATCAGCAAGCAAGCCCGCTCCAACTCCTGTAAAAGCCTGCCGGCAACACTTCCTGTACAGTCCGGTCTCCTCGTCTGATATGTCGCATATCAAGTCTAGGGGTGGTAAACGTCAAACCCCAATAACCGATAAGTCGTGTCGATATGAGGCTCATAACGGGTCGAGAAACTACTGGTAACACTTACCAGTAAATCTCTAAATCAGCCCTGGCCAGGGACTTCCCTGTTACGGCCAATCGAGCACAGCGCAACATCAACCCCCAATACCGGGAGAGACGAAACCCCTCCTATCGCTCATTGCCTCCATATGACTCGGGACTGTACCCAAAAACCACCGTTTTGCACTCCCTCATGGACGTGGTAAGGTGGAAATCAAAGAACAGTGGGAATCACACAAGACTCTTGTCACGACACGAATATTTCGACTCGTGACCGGCACTTAACCACGCTACGTCTACATGCGTAACGCGACTAAGTAAGCCGAACCCAGAAATCAAAACCATTTAAAAGTAGCGAGTGTTGAAAACATTTAGTTAAAACATTTAGAAAAAAACCTTACATAATTCGATAAGTTCTTTTAAAGTTACGTAATCATTTAAATAATTTTGGCAGCATTTCCTTTGTAAAAGTAGCCCCGAAACCGGGTATAAACAGGATATGAGTAAAAATGAAATATAATGAAATGAAACATTCCAAACGGGAGCAATCACGACTAACGGCGGAAACCATCATCACAAGAGTAATATACGACGCCGTAGCGAAGAATAAGCAATAAGTAAACATCACAGGAATATAAACTGCATATAAAAACAGTCGGCTCCTACGAGCTCGACACCAGAATACAAAATATACATCATCGTCCTCACACGGTATCTAAGTCCAGTACATAAATGGTAGATGGAGAATACTAGATACAAAAGGAGCACAATAAAAGTAATCAGATACCACAACCCACCTAAAATGCAAAACAGCTCGCTTACCAACTGTAGTGGTATCTGTAGCCAAAAGATGCAAAAGGCAGTCTGCCGCGACTACTCTGAAGGGCAACCTGCAAATACTGTGGCACAACGGGGGTGAGTTGCCAACTCGTGAATAGAGATAACATATAAAGGTAATCGCGAGCATGCACGTATTGCGCTACTCTATCAAATGCCAGCAGATGATATCAATGCGTGATAAGCAGTATGTGCAATAATTATGCAAATGCTCTGTCAGGTAAAATAACTACAGGATGAGATACATGATAATCAATGCTGAGCATGGGGTAAACAACATCTACATGGAAATATCAACATGGAAAAATAATCGGTGCCCCAAACTGCATCCAAATCCCAAATAAACTCATGCGCCGGCACTCTCCTCGGCCCTCAAATCCAGTAAATCTATGAAAATCACGAGTGCCCAACATCGGCACTCAAAATATCATAAAACACTCGTGTCCAGCATCGACACGCAAATCATCATATATCGGGCTCCGTCAGTCCGGATCAGCCCACGGGCTCCGTCTAAGGTATCGGCCCTCGGCCCCAGTAGTACGGATCATCCCGCATCCATCTCTCGACTCTGGTCTGTATCCTCCGGACAACCACCAGGTCCAACCAATCACCGGTAGGTACTCGCCACCTTGCCAGGCTCATCGTCTACTCCACGAAAAACATTTCTCGCCCCGGGGAACCATACTGGGTGCACCACGAACCCGCAAACGGATCATCCAACTCCTCAAATCGGGTTTCAAGCACACGTCTCAGCACCGAGAAAACACGTGGTGGACGCACCAAAATATCATATCACGAGGAACCGGGTTTTCAAATGGTGCATCTTTTCTTTAATAAATTCCACGTTCCTCAAAACCAGAAATCACATGGAAATCCCACACCAATGAGAAAATCAAATGCGATATTCTATGCGTATGAAGTCATAATGTAGGTACAAGGGAGAACCGCTTTTTAAAATAGTTTCAGTTTTTAAAGACATCTTGCGGCTCCCAATTTCTATGAAGATCATAACGAATCATATATGAAATGAACTACAGCAATGTAATCATGGCAATTCTACAGTGAGTGTGTCATGGCAATTACTAACGGTGTGTGTGTAACATGCAGATTAGTGCTCGTGCAACATGAACCGTTAGTAATAGTGCGGTGTTCTATCAATTCTAAGTTTACATACATATAGCAGGGAATGCAGTATGCAACAGTGGTATACATGACAGTCATTGTAGGAAAAATGCAATGTATAACTATAAGGTCCTATCAGCCCTGACGCATAACGCCATGCGGGCGATATCCCCGTAGATGTTAAATCTACTCACCGAAGTCTCGCGCTAAGTGTAGACGACGACTTGCTTTCCTTTCTTCGCAGCGTCCGTCTCACTCTCCTGCGAACCTAGAATCACACAATATATCACACATAAGCTCAAATCCACAAAAACGGGACATTAAGGTCAAATTAGAAACCCGTGTCGCAAACCAAGCGCGCGTGTGCGCGATACGTAAAAACGTGTGATTACGCGCCTGAAAATACCCTGACGCGTCGCGATACGCAGAAATCCCAAACCACATGTGTATCACGCGTGTCGCGAAGGTTTAAAATACGAGAAATAGGTAAATAGTTCCAGATTTTCCTACAGCAAGAATAACACAAAAATACACATGCCAGGAGTCTAAGGGTCTCAGCAGACACCTATAGGACCAAACCCCAACCAAAACCCTCCCCATCTAGCCGCAATTTGCGGCCAGATCGAATTTTTCGGCGGCCACAGTACGGAATTTTGGGGTCGGGGTCTACCTGGGGGATCAGCACCTAACCAACATACTGCAGTCTTCTCAAAATCAATCTGAACTCACCGGGTCGATAGCAGATTACAGAAGCTCAAAATTTACTTAAAAACGATGAATTTGCATCAAATAGGGATCTGGTGGTATTTTAGTGCAATTGGGGGCTAAGCTGGGTTAAAATGGTCCTAACAACACTCCATCAACTTACTAAAACCAAATCATGCAACACTTGGTCAAGGTTCCCACCAATCACCACAAAAAGCACTAAATACACAAAACTATCGCTAATCGAAGCTAATCTACTCAATTAAGCGAAAGTAGGAAAAAGTTTAGAGGTTATACCCTCAAGAAATCTCACAAGCCAGTAGAAGGAGAAGAAGAAGAGGGAATGGAGCTGCTGGGGTGCTGTTGCTGCTGCCTGGAGCTGTTGCTGCTGCCTGTAGTTGCTGTTGCTGAGGCTGAGTTGCTGCTGCTGCTGTTGTGTTTGCTGCTGCTGCTGCTGCTGTTGTGTTTGCTGCTGCTGCTGCTGCTGTTGTGTTTGCTGCTGCTACTGCTGTTGTGGAGGTAAGTGTGTGTGTGAGTGTGAGAGTGAGGTTGAGAGAAAAGATTACAAGAATGAGAGGTAATCATAACCCCAAATGTCAACCCCTCCACTCTCTATCTTCATTAAATGCAAGCATGGCTTTTGCCATGATGCATTCTCTCTCTCTCTCTCATTCTCACCAAGTCAACACTAAAAGGGAAATTCAAATTAAAGCAACCCTCAAATAATTAATTGAACTTAATTAAAGCCCAAAATACTTAATCCCCAAGATTAAACCTACCATGGTTGCTAATGATGGTATTACCTCATTTTAAAACCCTAGTTTACATGCACATGTGTGTGCAAGCCTAGGAAAATTCTAGAAAAATATTTATTAAATTGGGAAAAATATTTGAAACTCAATTTGGTAAAATTTTTATTAAAAACCCTTTATTTAAATATAAATAGCCACTAAACACATTCTAAGGTGTTACAATCTCTCCCCCTTAAAGAAATTCGTCCCCGAATTTCAAAATCTAACTACACGTACCTTCGAAAAGACGGGGGTACTTCTTCCTCATCTCGCTTTCGGTCTCCCAAGTGACCTCCTCGCTGCTCTGACCACGCCAAAGTACCTTGACTGAAGGAATGTCTTTCGATCTCAATTTCTTCACTTGTCGATCCAAGATCATCACCGACTGCTCTGCATAGGAAAGGTCGTGCTCAAGCTGGATCGTCGGGTGCTGAATCGCATGCGAAGGATCGTGAATATATCTACGGAGCATCGAAACGTGAAATACGGGGTGCACATCTGGAAAACTGGGCGGAAGGGCTAACCGGTATGCAACTGCACCAACACGCTCGAGGATCTCGAAGGGGCCCACATATCTGGGACTGAGCTTCCCCTTCTTCCCAAACCTCATCACACCTTTCATTGGGGAGACCCTCAAGAAAACATGATCACCAATAGAAAACTCAAGTCTGCGCCGCCGACGGTCCGCATAAGATCTCTGCCTACTCTAGGCTGCTCTCATCCTATCGCGAATCAACTGGATCTTCGCAGTCGTTTCCTCAACAATCTGCGGCCCTAAGATACTGCTCTCACTGAGCTCTGTCCAACAGGCGGGCGATCTGCATCTCCTCCCATAAAGAGCCTCAAACGGAGCCATCTGAATGGTCTCCTGGTAGCTGTTATTGTAGGAGAACTCTACTAAGGGTAAGTGATGATCCCAGCTACCTCCGAAATCTAATACGCACGCTCTGAGCATGTCCTCGAGAGTCTGAATAGTCCGCTCTGACTGTCCATCGGTCTGCGGATGAAATGCTGTGCTGAAACTCAAGCGAGTGCCCAAAGCCTCCTGAAGCCTCTGCCATAGTCGACTGGTAAACTGGGTGCCTCTGTCGGACACGATACATGTCGGAACTCCGTGCACTCGTACTATCTCGTCGATGTAAATCTGGGCGTATTGAGCAAATCCGAAAGTCGTCTTCACTGGCAAGAAGTGAGCCGCTTTCGTCAAACGATCTACGATCACCCAAATGGAGTCATACCCGTGCCTAGTCCTGGGTAGACCCACAACGAAATCCATCGAAATCTGCTCCCATTTCCACTCCGGAATGGGTAACGGCTGTAGATATCCCGCGGGCCTCTGGTGCTCAGCCTTGACTTGCTGACAAGTCAGGCATCTCGATACGAAATCTGCGACGTCCCTCTTCATTCCGTCCCACCAGTAAACATCTCTCATATCATGATACATCTTGGTTGAACCGGGATGGACGCTGTACACCGATCGATGTGCCTCTTCGAGAATCTCGCGCCGCAGTCCCTCAGCATCTGGTATGCACAGTCTAACCCCAAATCGTAGTACCGCCTGATCATCGATCACGAACTCGGAAAATATGCCCTGTCCAATCTGTGCCATGATCTCCGAACATCGGTCATCACCGCGCTGTGCATCATGTATGCGGTCAAGTAACTGTGGGTGTGCATGAACATGCGCTATCTGTCCTCCAATCGGCGTGAACTCGAACTGTATCCGGCTGTCGCATAATATCTGCCAATCTGCCGACGACTGCCCCTGTACTGCGCTAAAACAAGATAGACTACCCCCGGGCCTCCTGCTTAAAGCATCCGCCACCACATTCGCCTTGCCCGGGTGATACAAGATCTCACAGTCGTAATCCTTTACTAACTCCATCCATCGGCGTTGTCTAAGGTTCAGGTCTCGCTGCTGAAATATATACTTTAAACTCTTGTGATCAGTGAATATCTGGCACGACTCGCCGTATAAATAATGTCGCCAGATCTTAAGTGCAAAGACCACTGCAGCCATCTCCAAATCGTGAGTGGGGTAGTTCTGTTCATGTTTCTTCAATTGTCGCGAAGCATACGCGATCACCCTGTCATGCTGCATCAATACGCACCCTAACCCCACTCGAGAAGCATCACAATAGACCACAAATTCGCTTGATCCTGAAGGTAATGAAAATACCGGTGCCGTAGTCAGCCGAGTCCGTAGCTGCTGAAAACTACGCTCGCACTCCTCCGTCCAGTCGAAAGGAACTCCCTTCCGGGTCAACCCGGTCAAAGGTGTAGCAATACTGGAGAAGTCCTGCACAAATTGCCTGTAGTAACCGGCCAACCCCAAAAAGCTTCGAATCTCCGTAACCGATGTAGGTCTGGGCCAACGCTGAACGGCCTCGATCTTCCTCGGGTCTACACATATACCGTCTCGTGAAATCACATGCCCCAAGAAGTCTACGCTGTCCAGCCAGAAAGCACACTTAGAGAATTTCGCATAAAGCTGGTGCTCCCTCAAAGTCTGCAGTGTAATCCACAGGTGCTGCTCGTGCTCCTCACTACACCGGGAATACACCAAGATATCGTCAATGAATACTATGATGAATAGATCCAGATATGGTTGGAAGATACGGTTCATCAAGTCCATGAATGCTGATGGCGCATTAGTGAGTCCGAACGACATCACCAAAAACTCATAATGGCCGTAGCGCGTACAGAAAGCCGTCCTAGGAATGTCCTCATGTCGAACCCGCAGCTGATGATAGCCCGATCGTAAATCGATCCTCGAAAAGTATCCTGCCCCCTGAAGCTGGTCGAACAAATCGTCGATACGTGGCAAGGGATATCTGTTCCGCATTGTCACCCTGTTCAGCTGGCGGTAGTCGATACACAGACGCAAACTGCCGTCCTTCTTCTTGACGAACAGGACTGGAGCACCCCAAGGAGAAACAATGGGTTGAACAAGTCCCTTATCCTGCAAATCTTGCAACTGACCTTTCAACTCTCGAAGTTCCGTCGGGGCCATCCGATAAGGCGGTATGGAAATAGGCCCCGTGCCAGGAACCAGATCAATACAGAAAGAAATGTCGCGCTCGGGCGGTAGCGCAGGAAGCTCGTCAGGGAACACATCAGGAAACTCGCTAACAACCGGAACCTGATCCAATGGAACCTCTGTAGCACTAGCATCGCAAACATAAGCGAGAAATCCCTGACATCCCTTCCTCAAAAGCTGTCCAGCGCGAAAAGAAGAAATCACACTGTGAGGGGCGGCACCACGGTCCCCCAACACAACAAAAACCGACTCGCCGGGAAAGCAGAATCTAACTGCCTTCTCACGGCAGTCCACAGAAGCATAGCACATGGCTAACCAATCCATGCCTAAAAGAACGTCGAAGTCCAACATCTCAAGAAGGATCAATTCGACAGGCAACTCTCTCTCGCCAATACAGACGGTACAGGATCGGAACACGTGCCTAGCAACAAACGACTCTCCCACTGGAGTGGTCACAACAAGCGGCTGATCAAGCAAACCGGACTCTCTACCCAAACTCGGCACAAAGTGTGTGGATACGTACGAGTGCGTGGATCCGGGATCGAACAACACGTGTGCATCAACAGAACATACTGAAAGGATACCTGAAACCACCGCATTGGACGCCTGCGCGTCCCGATGCGTCAAAGCAAAAACCCGCGCCTGTCCTCCACTGGTGACTGACTGCCCTCTGCCTCGGTCATCCCATCCTCTCTGAGCAACTCCTCCACGCCCACGACCTCTCTGAGTATGAGTCTGACGCGGAACAACGGTAGGTACAACAGGCAATGCCCTCTAGGGTGGTGAAGGTGGTAAGGTAACATGCGGTGCTGCCGCCTCCCTCCGGTGTATCTCAGGACAATCTCTAATGAGGTAAAGTAGACTGCCGCATCTAAAGCAACCCCGCGACGACTGCTGACTCTCCTGAGGATACGAACTAAACATCTGGCCTCGCCCCGAATCTCTGCTACTCCTCGTACCAGAACGATACCTGTCGCGGCGTCTGAATGACTGCCTCCTTGCGGATATACTAGTACGAACTCTCTTCGGCTCTAGAACAACCGAAGTCTCAGCAAGGCGCTCCTCGACTAATAGGGCTGCGTCCACAGCTGCTGCGTATGTCTCGTAATGCTGCGCGCTGATCGCGAGGAACAGTGGCGTAAGCAAGCCTCGAACAAATCTCTTGACTCGCATCTCCTCGGTAACCACCAGGTACGGAGCATAAACTGCTAGCTCTGTAAACAGCACGTCATACTCTGCCACTGACATCTCCGGAGTCTGGCGTAACGACTCGAACCTGCGTGCCCTAGCATCTCTGACACTCAGTAGAAGAAAGCGGGCAAGAAATAGTGCCACGAACTCTGTCCAGGTCATAGGAGGAAGACCTGACGCTCTGCCCTTCTCAACTGAATCACACCACTTCTGTGCAAGTCCTTCCAGGCGAAAGCTCGCGAACTCAACCCATCTCGCATCTGCGCATCTGCGCATATGAGGGAACGACATATCCGGGCCATCCTATCAATGAAAGACTGTGGGTCCTCGGCTGTATCGGTGCCTGTGAAGACCGGAGGCTTCAGCCTCATGAACTCTGATAGCGATACTGTAATCACCTCCGTGGCTGTAGGGGCAACTGGCTGTGCGGTAGGTACCATCGCGGTCTCTGGAACGGGTGGAGCTACCTCTGGTCGCTGTGCTCGAAGCGTCTCAACTAGCGATCCTATCATCTGGCGCATCTCCTGCATGCTGGATCCCACCGTCTGGCGCATCTCCTGCATACCAGCCCCTAGCGTGGCGATCTGATCTGTCATGGGAGGAACAGTTTGCTCGGGTACAACGGGTGCACTGCCCGGATCAGTCCTCGTCTCGGACGAGTCAACTCGATGCTCGGCCCTCGCGGCCGCTCTCTGCGCCCTCGTAGTCTTTGGCGGCATAATGGCTGAAAGGTAAATAGGATTCGATAAGGATGCAGAAATCGAATCGCAAGAATGTAAATACTCAAAAGGAATTTAAATCAATAAGTCCTAAGGTCGTCTTGGCGGAGTACCGTGTCGTGAGTATGCTGCGGAACATACACACGCTACGCCACTCTGCTTCAGCTATCTACTCCATCATACCAAGGTCATCCTACACTCCGAAAGGTAAAACCTACGCTCTGATACCAACTTTGTCACGACCCGAATATTTCGACTCGTGACCGGCACTTAACCACGCTACGTCTACAGGCGTAACGCGACTAAGTAAGCCGAACCCAGAAATCGAAACCATTTAAAAGTAGCGAGTGTTGAAAACATTTAGTTAAAACATTTAGAAAAAAACCTTACATAATTCGATAAGTTCTTTTAAAGTTACGTAATCATTTAAATAATTTTGGCAGCATTTCCTTTGTAAAAGTAGACCCGAAACCGGGTATAAACAGGATATGAGTAAAAATGAAATATAATGAAATGAAACATTCCAAACGGGAGCAATCAAGCCTAACGGCGGAAACCATCATCACAAGAGTAATATACGACGCCGTAGCGAAGAATAAGCAATAAGTAAACATCACAGGAATATAAACTGCATATAAAAACAGTCGGCTCCTACGAGCTCGACACCAGAATACAAAATATACATCATCGTCCTCACACAGTATCTAAGTCCAGTACATAAATGGTAGATGGAGAATACTAGATACAAAAGGAGTACAATAAAAGTAATCAGATACCACAACCCACCTAAAATGCAAAACAGCTCTCACACCAACTGTAGTGGTATCTGTAGCCAAAAGATGCAAAAGGCAGCCTGCCGCGACTACTCTGAAGGGCAACCTGCAAATACTGTGGCACAACGGGGGTGAGTTGCCAACTCGTGAATAGAGATAACATATAAAGGTAATCGCGAGCATGCACGTATTGCGCTACTCTATCAAATGCCAGCAGATGATATCAATGCGTGATAAGCAGTATGTGCAATAATCATGCAAATGCTATGTCAGGTAAAATAACTACAGGATGAGATACATGATAATCAATGCTGAGCATGGGGTAAACAACATCTACACGGAAATATCAACATGGAAAAATAATCGGTGCCCTAAACTGCATCCAAATCCCAAATAAACTCATGCGCCGGCACTCACCTCGGCCCTCAAATCCTGTAAATCTCTGAAAATCACGAGTGCCCAACATCGGCACTCAAAATATCATAAAACACTCGTGTCCAGCATCGACACGCAAATACTCATATATCGGGCTCCGTCAGTCCGGATCAGCCCACGGGCTCCGTCTGCGGTATCGGCCCTCGGCCCCGGCAGTACGGATCATCCCGCATCCATCTCTCGACTCTGGTCAGTATCCTCCGGACAACCGTCAGGTCCAACCAATCACCGGTAGGTACTCTCCACCCTACCAGGCTCATCGTCTACTCCACGAAAAACATTTCTCGCCCCGGGGAACCATACCGGGTCCACCACGAACCCGCAAACGGATCATCCAACTCCTCGAATCGGATTTCAAGCACACGTCTCAGCACCGAGAAAACGCGTGGTGGACGCACCAAAATATCATATCACGAGGAACCGGGTTTTCAAATGGTGCATCTTTTCTTTAATAAATTCCACGGTCCTCAAAACCTGAAATCACATGGAAATCCAACACCAATGAGTAAATCGAATGCGATATGCTATGTGTATCAAGTCATAATGTAGGTACAAGGGAGAACCGCTTTTTAAAATAGTTTCGGTTTTTAAAGACATCTTGCGGCTCCCAATTTCTATGAAGATCATAACGAATCATATATGAAATGAACTACAGCAATGTAATCATGGAAATTCTACAGTGAGTGTGTCATGGCAATTACTAATGGTGTGTGTGTAACATACAGATTAGTGCTCGTGCAACATGAACCGTTAGTAATAGTGCGGTGTTCTATCAATTCTAAGTTTACATACATATAGCAGGGAATGCAGTATGCAACAGTGGTATACATGACAGTCAATGTAGGAAAAATGCAATGTATAACTATAAGGTCCTATCAGCCCTGACGCATAACGCTATGCGGGCAATATCCCCGTAGATGTTAAATCTACTCACCGAAGTCTCGCGCTAAGTGTAGACGACGACTTGCTTTCCTTTCTTCGCAGAGTCCGTCTCACTCGCCTGCGAACCTAGAATCACACAATATATCACACATAAGCTCAAATCCACAAAAACGTGACATTAAGGTCAAATTAGAAACCCGTGTCTCAAACCAAGCGCGCGTGTGCGCGATACGTAAAAACGTGTGATTACGCGCCTGAAACTACCCTGACTCGTCGCGATACGCAGAAATCCCAAACCACATGCGTATCACGCGTGTTGCGAAGGTTTAAAATACGAGAAATAGGTAAATAGTTACAGATTTTCCTACAGCAAGAATAACACAAAAATACACATGCCAGGAGTCTAAGGGTCTCAGCAGACACCTATAGGACCAAACCCCAACCAAAACCCTCCCCATCTGGCCGCAATTTGCGGCCAGGTCGAATTTTTCGGCGGCCACAGTACGGAATTTGGGGGTCGGGTTCTACCTGGGGGATCAGCACCTAACCAACATACTGCAGTCTTCTCAAAATCAATCTGAACTCACCGGGTCGTTAGCAGATTACAGAAGCTCAAAATTTACTTAAAAACGATGAATTTGCATCAAATAGGTATCTGGTGGTATTTTAGTGCAATTGGGGGCTAAGCGGGGTTAAAATGGTCCTAACAACACTCCATCAACTTACTAAAATCAAATCATGCAACACTTGGTCAAGGTTCCCACCAATCACCACAAAAAGCACTAAATACACAAAACTATCGCTAATCGAAGCTAATCTACTCAATTAAGAGAAAGTAGGAATAAGTTTAGAGGTTATACCCTCAAGAAATCTCACAAGCCAGTAGAAGGAGAAGAAGAAGAGGGAATGGAGCTGCTGGGGTGCTGTTGCTGCTGTCTGGAGCTGTTGCTGCTGCCTGTAGCTGCTGTTGCTGAGGCTGAAGTTGCTGCTGCTGCTGTTGTGTTTGCTGGTGCTACTGCTGTTGTGTTTGCTGCTGCTACTGCTGTTGTGGAGGTAAGTGTGTGTGTGTGTGTGAGTGTGAGAGTGGGGTTGAGGTTGAGAGAAAAGATTACAAGAATGAGAGGTAATCATAACCCCAAATGTCAACCCCTCCACTCTCTCTCTTCATTAAATGCAAGCATTGCTTTTGCCATGATGCATTCTCTCTCTCTCTCATTCTCACCAAGTCAACACTAAAAGGGAAATTCAAATTAAAGCAACCCTCAAATAACTAATTGAACTTAATTAAAGCCCAAAAGACTTAATCCCCAAGATTAAACCCACCATGGTTGCTAATCATGGTATTACCTCATTTTAAAACCCTAGTTTACATGCACATGTGTAAGCAAGCCTAGGAAAATTCTAGAAAAATATTTATTAAATTGGGGAAAATATTTGAAACTCAATTTGGTAAACTTTTTATTAAAAACCCTTTATTTAAATATAAATAGCCACTAAACACATTCTAAGGTGTTACAACTCTATGACGATCTCGGATCTACAGACTAACCGGCACAAGTGTCACCAGAGAATTGCCATCTGACGTGAGGTATAATACCATCTGGGAGTTCTCGGCGAGTCCGTCCAGTGTACCCAGTCTCCTCTGAGCACCCGTATACCATCTCTGATATCAAACACCAATGGATATGGGATCATCCATCGCCCATCTCTTGGGTCGACAAGCGTATACGCTAGTCTACTCTGGTATATCGATGCCCCGTCTCGATACACCCATGACTAGGGACCTTGAAGGATGTACTTATGGACTACCATGTCCCCACTAGTATGATCCGCATCATAATCCAGGTAGTCAAGTACTCATCCTATGGGCTTTACCAACATGTAACTATAAAACAGTATAAAGAGACAAGTATATATGTTAAAGTAAAGTGCAACCAGATAGCATACTATCATGTCGAGCAAGAAAGTCCTCTCTATATATGTCCAAGCATCCAATATAATATACATCATCTGTACAATACTGGCCTCTAGGGCATACATATACATCATCTGTACAATACTGGCCTCTAGGGCATACTCATTCTGACGCCAAACGCAGAATAAAAACTTTTATAACTGGCGCTATCGCATACTATAACCCGGATCTTGCCATTAACGATAAACTAACAAACTGTAAAGAGGTAGAAAGGCTATACCGATCGATCCGAGTCCTTCGGTCTTTAGCCATCATCCCAAGCTCCTCGCGGCAACTCCGATCTCCTGTCTCCTCATCGAGGTGGCACCACGTCAACGTATCTTTAAACGGGCTCCCGCCTCTATACCGAGACAACTCGGACATGAAGTATGCTAACCGACATGTCCAAGATGAAGTAGAGAATGAGTAGAATACTTTGTCTCAAATACCCTAGGGTTCTCATCACATGTGAGGGATAGGGTGGAGGTTGAAGGAGATGCAAAGAGATGGAAATTGTGAACTAAACAAAAATCTAGTGAGCAAAATAACCAAGCACCAAAAAATCCCTTGGCTTCCAAAAAAAATGGTGATGATATATATAAGGTATTGTGATCAAATATGAAGGAAAATATCCTACCAAAATATCTCCAACTCAACCCTAAAATATCACACCCAAAACAAAAGTCATTAATTCTTCATGACTCACTACATGACTCATTAACATGAGTCATTAGTGAACATGCTAGAATCAATGACTCATTAACAAGAGTCACACTTTCCAAAACATTAATCATTTAAACCAAAGCTCGCGAATTACATGACTCATAGGAGGAAGACCAGCCGCTCTACCCTTCTTGACTAATTCACACCATTTCTGCGCGAGACCTTCCAGGCGAAAGCTCGCGAACTCAACCCATCTCGCATCTGTGCATCTAAGTGAACGACATATCCGCGCCATCCTATCAATGAAAGAATGTGGGTCCTCGGCCACATCGGTGCCTATGAAGACCGGAGGCTTCAGCCTCATAAACTCTGACAGCGATACTGAGATGACCTCTGTAGAAGTAGGGGCAACTGCCTGTACTGTGGGTACCACCGCGGTCTCTGCAACGGGTGGAACTACCTCTGGTCGCTGCGCTCGAAGTGTCTCAACTAGAGATCCCATCATCTGGCGCATCTCCTGCATACTGGATCCCATCGTCTGGTGCATCTCCTGCACACCAGCCCCTAACATGGCAATCTGATCTGTCACGGTAGGAACAGCCTGCTCGGGCACAACCGGTGTGCTATCCGGATCAGTCCTCGTCTCGGACGAGTCAACTCGAATCTCGGCCCTCGCGGCCGCTCTCTGCGCCCTCGTAGTCTTTGGCGGCATAATGGCTGAAAGGAATAGTAGGATTCGATAAGGATATGGAAATCGAATCGCAAGAATGTATGTACTCAAGAAGGAATTTAAATCAACAAGTCCTAAGGTCGCTTAGGCGAAGTACCGTGTCGTGAGTATGCCGCGGAACATACGCACGCTACGCCACTCTGCTTCAGCTACCTACTCCATCATACCAGGGTCATCCTAGGAACACTCCGAAAGGTAAAACCTACGCTCTGATACCAACTTTGTCACGACCCAAAGTTTGGCCCATGACCGGCACTTAACCACGTAACGTTTACAGGCGTAACACGACTAAGTGAACCGAAAACCCAGAAATCAAAGCAGTAAAAGTATAGAGTGTTTTAAGTTTTAAATGGAATCATTTATTAAATCTTAGGAGATCCAAGTAAACAATCACCAAGATAGCAATGTACGACGCCGTAGCGAAGATCAAGAGCAAAAAGTGGGAACATCACAGATAGAATAAACTGCAAAGTACAGTCGGCTCACAACGAGTTCGACACCAGAATACAAATAATATACATCATCGTTCTCACACTGTCTCTAAGTCAAATACATATATGGTAGATGGAGAATACTAGATACAACAATGTACATAACTGAAAGATAAACAGATACCGCACCAAACCCACTTATCCGCAAAAGAGCTAGTACACCAACTGTAGGGGTTTCTGTGTCAAAAGATGCAAGAACGCAGCCTGCCGCGACTACTACGAGGGCAACCTGCAATACTGTGGCACAACGGGGGTGAGTTGCCAACTCGGGAATAGAAATAACATATAAAGGTAATCGCGAGCATGCACGTACTGCGCTACTCTAAACATATGCCAGCAGGTGATATCAATGCGGGATAAGCAGTATGTGCAATAATCATGCAAGTGCTCTATCAGGTAATATAACTACAGGATGAGATACAATAATGAATGCTGAGCATGGGAACATAACATCTACACGGAATGTCAACGTCGAATATATAATTGGTGTCCATCAATGCACCCAGATCCCCCAAATAGCTCAGGCGCCGGCACTCTCATCGGCCCTCCAATCCTGTAAATCTCTGAGAATCATGAGTGCCCAACATCGGCACCCAAATATCATAAATACTCGTGTCCAGCATCGACACGCAAATCTTCCTATATCGGACATCCGTTAGTCCGGGTCAGCCCTCTCTCTCTCATATATAGGGCATCCGTCAGTCCGGGTCAGCCCTCTCTCTCATATATCGGGCATCCGTCAGTCCGGGTCAGCCCTCTCTCTCTCATATACCGGGCTCTAGCACCGAGAAAACATATGGTGGACGCAATGAAATATCATATCAAGGGAAACCGGGTTTTTAAACAATTACTTATTCTCTTTTGAAATATCCACGGTTCCCAAATCCAGAAATAAAATGGAAACAACATATCTCAATGCATAATCTATGCAAGTATGAGGATATCCATATATACATGGTACATGTATGAATATGTGATGTAGATGTGTCCAGGTATGAATATAACGTCTGCTGATATGCGGCAAATCATGGCAACATCAAATAATGCGGAAACAATCTCACGTATGATGTGTTGCAATCCTATAGTGTGAGTGTCATGGCAATCACTAACGGTGTGAGTGTAGCATATAAATCGTGCTCGTGCAACTTGAACCGTTAGTAATAGTGCGGTGTTATATCAATTCTAGTTTATATACATATATCATAGAATGCAGTATGCACTAAATAGTAGCCATGCACAGTCAATGTATGTAAATGAAAAATGCTGCTACAAGATCCTATCAGCCCTGACGCAAAACGCCATGCGGGCGATATCCCCGTAGATGTTAAATCTACTCACCGTAGTCTCTCGCTAGGTATAGCCGATGACTTGTTTCCCCTTCTTCGCGGCATCCGTAGCACTCGCCTGCGAACCTAGAATTTCACAATATATCACACATAAGCTCAAAACCATACAAACACGACATTTAAAGTCAACTAGAAACCCGTGTCGCAAACCAAGCGCGCGTGTGTGCGATACGCTAAAACGTGTGATTACATGCCTGAAGTCACTCCGACGCGTCGCGATACGCAGAAACCCCAAACCCACACACACGTATCACGCGTGTCGCGAAAGATTAAAAATACAGGAAATAGGGTATTCAACTCCAGATTTTCATACAGAACAGATATTATAAAAATAGATATACCAAAATACTCCACATAGCAGCAAACTCTAGTGGACCAAACCCCAAACCACAACTCACCCATCTGGCCGCAAATTGCGGCCAGAATGAATATTCCGGCGGCCAGGTTAGGGAGATAGGCTCCCTGGTTTTGTGTCTACACTCTACACCCCCAACACATGCTACAGTAATTCAAATTTCATTCTGAAACAACCCGGGTAGCAGCAGATCTAACAGAGCCCTATTTCTAGTTAAAATGTCTAATTTAACACTAAAACAATACTTTAGGGTATTTTTGTGCAAACTGAAGCAAACCCAGGTCTAAAACCACACTAATCACCCATTACCAAGCTAATCGAGCCATGAAGATATAAATTTTAACATAACTTCACTAAACCCCCTTACATAGCACAAAACATGCACAAAATGAAATTTTTAGAAACTAAACATGCAAGTTATGGAAATAGGGTGCTAGGAGTGAGATTAATACTTTCAAATGACCTTAGAAAAACCCAAAAGTTCCAGCTTTAACCTCAAGTGAGCAGATCTACCACCAAACACCTCAAAAGACCCTTTTTCCAAGGTTTTGCGAAGGAAAAGTGTTGATTTGTGTAGGGTTTTGGGTTGAGATCAAAGAGAAGTGAAAAGGAGGAGAAAAGATGAAGAAAAGCAAGGTTTTTCTGCTGGAATTTCTGCAGAAATTCTGAGATGGGGGAAAGAGAGAGAGAAGAGAAGGAAAATGGGGTCAAAAGTCAAATTTTCTACCTAACACCATGCTTCATTTTTCTATTTTGATGTTTGAATTTTTTTTAAAAAGGGTTTAGTTTGATAAAAGGATGGGGAATTAACTATGAACCATACAAGAATGAAATGGCTAACTTTAACCTATGTACCAAAATGGTTAAGTGTGCAAGTGTAAACTACATCAAGGAAAATTCCAATTAGGGTAAGACGACTAAATTTAACTAATAATCCTATACACACATATAAAATAACACGCACAACTGCTAAATAACACGAACACATTCTAACGAAATTTCAAAGTGTTACAATCTACCCCCCTTAAAGAAATTCGGTCCCCGAATTTCAAAATCTAACTACACGTACCTTCAAAAAGGTGGGGATACCTCTTCCTCATTTCGCTCTCGGTCTCCCAAGTGACCTCCTCTCTGCTTGGACCACGCCAAAGTACCTTGACGGACGATATCTCTTTCGACCTCAATTTCTTCACTTGTCGATCCAAGATCATCACCGGCTGCTCTGCATAGGAAAAGTCGCGCTCAAGCTGGATCGTCGGGTGCTGAATCGCATGCGAAGGATCATGAAGATATTTGCTGTCACAGCCCGAAAGTACGGAACATGACCGGCACCTAAATTACGAACGTCTCGAGACGTACGTAATCTAAGTAAACCGAAAACCCAGAAATCCAAACCAAGAAAAGAAGTTGAGTGCAGGAAAAACCAACTTAAAGCAAGTAATTTCAATAGCATAAGCCGAATTATGCGGTTTTTAAAACATCAAAAATTTACTGAAAATTTCGGCAGAGTCTCCTTTGTAAATACTGGCCCCCAAACGGGATACAACATGAATAGTATACGAAATCAAGAAAAAGGCATCCCCAAGCGGTAGCTAGCTCTTCGTCAATCGACGGTCACAACCACACAAGCAATATAATATACAACGCCAACGGCGAGGATCAAAACTCAAAAGGAAACTCAAAACCACCAGAAATATAACGAGCGGCTCTAAGGTCGAAAGAATAAGCAACACTGGTCTCTATCTCAATAAATACATGTTTGGTTGATGGAATTTACTAGATACAACGGAATAATATTATACAAGGTAATATGAAGGGTACGATACAAGAAAAACCCACCTACTAGCAAGTCACCCGAATGAAACTGAGCCCGCAAAGCCGTAAAGAAACATGTACGGCAAAACCTGCAAGAAACTGGGGCACAACGGGGGTGAGTTGCCAACTCGTGAATAGAAAAACATCTACGAATAAGAATCGCATGTATGACGCAATCCTAGGTCATACGATCATAATATATAATCCTCCAATAACATGCAGCCTATAACAAGGCTAGGGTAAATATCTAACCCGAGTGTAATCTCATGTGCCTGTGTCAGTGCCTCAGGTAGTAATATATCATATGAATGAGGTATGAATGCACGGAACAGAATGCATGTACTGACGAAAACTTCTTTCATAAATCAGTGAGATTTCTGTATTTTTAAAGTGAGGTACCATAAATGAAATCAGCATAAAAC
This sequence comes from Agapanthus africanus, assembly GCA_030015575.1. Classification (NCBI taxonomy): domain Eukaryota; kingdom Viridiplantae; phylum Streptophyta; class Magnoliopsida; order Asparagales; family Amaryllidaceae; genus Agapanthus; species Agapanthus africanus. Next base: position 582,246,741 of record CM057339.1, on the reverse strand, counting down.
AGTGCCCAGCATCGACACAAAACAAGTGTCCAAATATCTCGATATCTCTGTATCACAATCTCTGTACCTCAATATTTCAAAATCAATATCTAGGGTGCCGTCAATCCAGACCGGCCCCTACCATCCATCTCAAGACCACGACGGTATCCTCCGGATATCCGACGCGTCGGTAATATCACCGGTTGGTAGTGCTCCCCTGCCAGGCTCAACGTCAACAACACATTCCTCTTGCCCCAGGGTACCGCACCGAGCCCACCATGTACCCGAAACGGTTCATCCAACTCCTCGAATCGGGTCTCGAAATCCATCAGCAAACTCATGGTGGACGACTCATACATCATGGGAAAACCGCATTTTTTTATTTAAAAAGAAAGAAAGCAGTTTATATATGTTTTGCGGTTTTCCTCCAAATCCATAAAATATCATGGGAATCCGAATCATTAATAGCATGTAAAACCATGAATATAAGCATGAGAATCCATGAATACGGCATAACAATGAATAACAGTATGCATGAAGTAGCAGGTAATAACTATAATGTCTAAACTATTAGTTAACATGCTATGTCAAGCAATAATATTTTCTAAGGTGTACGTGACATGGCAATTACCGATGAAGATGTGTGTGAGCCGGCAAGTAAGTGTACGTGGTACATACGCATCATCGGTAATGGTGCTGGTGTCCTAACAATATGATATCAACAATGCAATAACAAATTATAACATAAGTATGCGATGCGGAGCGAACAGCAATAAGGAGCGGGAGCTGAAAACTAGACGCAACTATAACTAATCTGGATTAATCTAATAAAAGTCCTACAAATGATGCCTTTTGAAATAACACGAATCATGGGGTTTTGAAAATAAGGGCTACGGTGTTTTTATGAAAAGATACGTCCTTTGAAATATCCGTAGGATCCCTTGACCTGTCTTTTAAAATACCCATGACCCGCTAGTTTGAAATAGGTGGGAGTCTAATCTAATCTAACAACTACACTAAACTATACGGCTGAACTAACAAGCTAAGCTACAGGTAAGGAAACCGCCTAACATCTGAGTCGATACATATACATACATGTATATATATTAGTCGGTGATCCCGCCTCAATAATATCATATCCGATATCATATCTATAATCAGACATCCCAAGTCAAGAGTGCGGATCAATCATCAAAATATAGCTCGTACGTAAATCCGTCGTACGACATCCCAAATCTGGGTACGGGTCAATATCACATTCATCATACTATTCATCTGATATCCTCTTTATCAAATATCATGATCGGGGTACTGATATACGTCTAGTACAATATTGATACCATCTATGTATGCATGCATGTATAAGAATCACTACGTCAAAAAGACCCGCTAAAACATCATGTCGTATCTCAATACGAACCAAAACACATTACGGATCTTCTGGCCTCAAGCCCAATATCATCGACTCATTTCAAATCCCAATTACTATCCTCAAATCCAGTATATAAACACATAGTCCCATACCCATGTGTAAATATACACATCAATATATAAACCCATGTACGCACATATGAAAGAAGAATGTATGCAAATATGGGTGTGTGTGTATGTGTGGTGCAACCACTACATTAGGGTTTCGCAACACTAAACCAATCCAATCACACCAAGGATCCATCTCTATCATCAATAATCTCAAACAATATATAAACAATATATATATGTGTGCATACGTATTCGTATACATCACCACGAACTGCGGGGGTGCTATACGCCATCCACCCGACTTCTCCCCGTAGATATAAATCTACTCACCTGGTCCTCGCTTGCCGGGGCCGACGCAGCGACGCGCTTGCTTGTCGTCTCGAAGTCCACATGGGGTACCTACATATCATAACGCACCGTATCGCATTAAAATCCGACTCATGACAAAAACGACGCACGAATCCCACATAGGTCAAAACCTATGGTTGCTTCACAAATCGACCCAAAAACCCTCGATGTCGGAGTACAAACGCCAAACCATCGAGAAAAATCCAATCACACTCATTTGCACATTCACGAACACTAATTTTAATATAAACTAGGTTAAAACTCACAAAAACCCCAATTTCACTTAAAAAGTCATTTTTCCGTAAATCTAGCAAGCACAATTCGCCGTTTTTGTACAAAACATGATGTTTAAATAAATGTAGCGGCCAATATACTTATTATATATCTTAAATAAGTCATAGAAACAAATTCCGGAATTTAATCTCATTAAATTCCAAAAATCCTAATATTCTAGTTTACAAAATACCCTTTTTTAACAATTTTAAAGCAACAATACATAATTCAACAACTAGACTAGGTTTCGCACAACCTAAGGTGTTAAAATACTCATTAACATGCCAAAGACATGATGAAAGCCTTATCATATTTTAATTCTCAATTTAACACAATATTTAAAAAAAACTAGTTTGCAATATATATACTTATCACAAATTTAAATTAACAAAAATGCAACTAGCAACTAGATTTGATTTTAGCAAGCAATTATATGTTAATCTACCCATCACAATCCTAATCAAATGCTCAAACCCTAATCCTCATTCAAAACCATACACTTGAAATTTCAAACCTCAATTCAAACCCTTTTTCTTTCATAAACACCTAATTAAACACTTAATTAACTTAGCTTTAAGAAATTAGTAACAAATTAAGCAAAAATGTTTAGAATTATACCCAAAAACATTTGAAGATACACAAGCATCCATGGACCTCCAAAATGCTCTCTTTTTACAAAGATCCATGCTATACGGGCTAACCTAAAATGGGTAGGAGTCGGATTTGGGTTTTGGGATTTTTTTTGATGGATTTTGGGGCAATTTTTGATGAAGTTTTGAAGAGAAAAGAGAAGGGGAATGGGGGGGGGGGGCTGCTGCTGCTGTAGGAGAGGGGGGTCGGCTGGAATGGGAGGGGGAGAGGAGAGAGAGGGAAGTAGAGAAAGTGGGGGGAGAAAGTCAAGGTCAAACCAAGTCAAAAGTCCCCCTCATTTATCCATTTTCTTTTCTTTTCTTTCATTTCTTTCCTTTGAAAATTCAAGTGGGGAAAAAGATGGGGGCTGCTGAATTCAGCCAAGGGGAGAAGTGAATGGGGGTGTGTGGGTGTGGGTACGGGTGTGGGGTGATGAAAAATGATAAATTCAATACCCAAAACATCCATTTACGCTAAAAAAAGCCTTTTTTTCTTAAATAATTTCTAAACCGTTTTGGCAAATAATTTCGTTCCAAAAACCACATGATAAAATTTTATTTAATGTTTTATGATGCACAAAATTTGTTTCAACTCATTCCAATTTGTAATTTTCCTTAATTAAATGTATTAGTGACGGCTTAAAATAATAATAAAATAATATTTTTTTCAGAAAATTTGAAATTTCACCAGCGGCTCAATAAACACCAAATAATAGCAATTACATAGATAGAATATGTATATTTAATTTTTATAATAAGATATTTGTATTTTGACTTTTTACAGAAAACCCCCTTATTTTACCGTTTTTTCGAAATTTCACCGAAACGATTTTCAAAACGTTACAATCTTCCCCCCTTAAAGAAATTCGGTCCCCGAATTTAAATTAAAACTTTCCCCAAATACTAAAATATTTCAGCCAAAACCATCAAATCGCCGGGGCTCCGAAATCATAAATACATAAAACAAATCGTAGCGCAACGCATGTGCATGAAAAATGAGCATATAGCTCATATCAGAACTCCGTCAAGCATCCCGCAATCATCGGAGTCATGGGGAAGACATCAATACCAAATCCAAAGCAAAACCAATATGATATAACTCGAAACTATACATGTAAACATCGAATCTATATCTGTAAGTATCTGAAGGAAATGCATGCCAATCTCTTTAAGTCGCTGTGCAACTCGTATAACACTGCACAGTGGCGGACGTCTATCATAAGAAAATAACTATATACATATATACCTTTATTTGAAATGTACGTTCCGCCATTTTGGAAACAATTTGGAAGGGTCTCCTTGTTTTAAACATTTCGTGTCATATCAGACACGTAGGTAAATACTGAGGCTATAGCTCGCTTTTTGGAAATCCCTTCAATAACTATCAATGCATGAAAAATATATTCATGTACTGTCCTCTGACTAGTCCTGCTCAGTACGAAAACACATAGCAATATCATAAAAACGTATTGCTCTATACGAAATCAATCCCCAAAATATGCACATGGATGCTACGTGCATCTGGTGCGCACGGAAATCAAAATCCATGAGTGTGCCATACATGCGCACAGAAACAACATCTAAGTGCATCGGGTGTGCACGAAACATTTGTCGTAGGCAACATGTGTGCCTGACAGCAAAATCAGGTGCATCTGACATGCACGAAAAATTCTCAAATTAGTGCCTCTGGTGTGCACCAAAATCACCCTTCAAAACATGCGCCCAACATGCGCGAAAATCCAAATCAGGTGCATCCATCGTGCACGAAATCATGAAATCCAATATCAAGCGCCGAACGTGCGCAAAATCAATCAGGTGCACAAGGTGCACAAAACAAATATCGAGTATCACAATCGAAATCGAAGTCCAGTGCATCTAAGTGCACAAAAGGCGTATCACTGCACTGCAAGCATATAATAACTATACAGAGTGCAGGAACCAATTCGTGTGCATGCATACGCACAAAACCAACTCAACTGTTTAAAACCGTAAAATCACAAACATGTGAAACTAAAGCACGAAAACGATATCAAGTGCAACACTGTGCAAAGATCGTAAATCCTCAATCATCAAAATCAAATTATACGAATAAATCACCCAAAACATCGAAATCAAGAATGGCGGAATAGTACCGCTCAAGTGCATCCTCTAAGAATCTCGGGCCAACTGTCATGGTCACTCATAGCATGTCTCATCGACGATCCTGAACTCTGGCCTTCTGGTGTGCGTAACATGACCGCTCCTGGTTTCAAGTCTTCCTTATGGATTACCAATCTCACGATCCACCGGCTCATCGGCCCTGTCAGGTGTGCTAACGGGGAGGATTCCGTTTTGGCACTTCTCTGGTCATCTCTCGGTCAATCCGCACGACCACTCGTAAAGAAACATGTCACTGGAGTCGGCCTCTGGCTCTCTAAATGCACGTGACACGTCTGATCCTGGGTGCAATTATCATTGCAGCAGTGTCCTAAAAGGAATCCTACTCAAGGTCTCTTCCAGTCTCAACTCTGCCAACTGTCCGGAAGTCATTGTCCTTTCCTATATCTGCATCTTGCTCTGGAACGACTGCATACTCATCGCGACTCCATCTGGAAGGTAAGTCCAAGTACCATGCCTCGGCATGCGCATCGCATCTCTGATGTCGGCGGAGTGGAACGTCATCTCGTCTAGATCTGGTGCGAACCACTTACTCCACTTTTCTCTAATGTCGTCTTCTTTGGACCCGTCTTGTCGCGGCTGCATGGATTGAGCTCCAACGACTATCCTCGTATCTGGAGTCTTCCAAGAATGCATCTCACCAACTAGCATCCGAATTAAGTCGAGCCATCCGATCGAGTCGTCAAAACCTCATAATCCCCCAAGAGCTCAACCTCTTGGGCACAGTTTAATAGTATCGAGTACATACCACAGCATCGGTGGTCCAGCCGTAGAAGGGCAAACCCAAGCCTCACTAATGGCGCCGTAGAACTGCCGCAAACCCGAAGGTTCAAAGGCTTTCACACGGTCATTAAGTCGAGTTAGGGTTTCATTCTTCTAGATGGACCATAGAATTGCCTGCATGTCTTTCCGACTACTTTAAACTTGGAATAATAGGTTTCTGACATTCGATATTCTCTGTCGACTCCCAACGTCTCCGCGTGAAGTCGTCTCTAGCTGGAATCAATCTATCTGATGACCTCGCATCGGGGTGGGCGAACGATCCACATGTCCTAGTCATTCATCCTCGATGACTAGCGACCTTCTATCATCTCTTAGTACAACTCGTTCTGCACTAATTCCAGCATCCGGGGCAATATCTCGTCGTTCGCAGCAATAACTGGCTCGCTCGTCTGCACGCTGAACGGTGCCTCAATCATCAGGAGTAAGCAATACTTCAATAGTCATCAAAATCTGGCTGGCCTCTATCAGTGTCTCAATCCTCTAGTGCAAGTCGGCACGTCCGAGTAATCTCATACAGCAATCCACCCAACGCTCGTGGCACGAAGACACAATGAAAAGACACATCTCTGCAATCGAGTGTCGCCGGAATTTCGCCCTGGTCAGTCCTCGTTTGTGACGAGCTCGTGCTGACCGCAACTCTAGCCGTAGCTCTCCCTGCCCGTAAACATGGCATCAAAACCATAACTGGTACTGATGAGGCTAGATCAGGAAGGAATATAATACTGAACAAGGAAATGTACATCCTAAGGCTTCATAAGTGGAGTGGCGTGTCGTAAATATGCCGCGGAACATACCAACGGTACGTCACTCTACTTTAGTCACCTATTCCATCAACCAAGGGTCATCCTACGCTCCGAAGGTTAAAACCTAACGCTCTGATACCAACTTTGTCACGGCCCGAAAGTACGGAACATGACCGGCACCTAAACTACGAACGTCTCGAGACGTACGTAATCTAAGTAAACCGAAAACCCAGAAATCCAAACCAAGAAAAGTAGTAGAGTGCAGGAAAAACCAACTTAAAGCAAGTAATTTCAATAGCATAAGCCGAATTATGCGGTTTTTAAAACATCAAAAATTTACTGAAAATTTCGGTAGAGTCTCCTTTGTAAATACTGGCCCCCAAACGGGATACAACATGAATAGTATACGAAATCAAGAAAAAGGCATCCCCAAGCGGTAGCTAGCTCTTCGTCAATCGACGGTCACAACCACACAAGCAATATAATATACAACGCCAACGGCGAGGATCAAAACTCAAAAGGAAACTCAAAACCACCAGAAATATAACGAGCGGCTCTAAGGTCGAAAGAATAAACAACACCGGTCTCTATCTCAATAAATACATGTTTGGTTGATGGAATTTACTAGATACAACGGAATAATATTATACAAGGTAATATGAAGGGTACGATACAAGAAAAACCCACCTACTAGCAAGTCACCCGAATGAAACTGAGCCCGCAAAGCCGTAAAGAAACATGTACGGCAAAACCTGCAAGAAACTGGGGCACAACGGGGGTGAGTTGCCAACTCGTGAATAGAAAAACAGCTACGAATAAAAATCGCATGTATGACGCAATCCTGGGTCATACGATCATAATATATAATCCTCCAATAACATGCAGCCTATAACAAGGCTAGGGTAAATATCTAACTCGAGTGTAATCTCATGTGCCTGTGTCAGTGCCTCAGGTAGCAATATATCATATGAATGAGGTATGAATGCACGGAACAGAATGCATGTACTGACAAAAACATCTTTCATAAATCAGTGAGATTTCTGTATTTTTAAAGTGAGGTACCATAAATGAAATCAGCATAAAACAGTGCCCAGCATCGACACAAAACAAGTGTCCAAATATCTCGATATCTCTGTATCACAATCTCTGTACCTCAATATCTCAAAATCAATATCTAGGGTGTCGTCAATCCAGACCGGCCCCTACCATCCATCTCAAGACCACGACGGTATCCTCCGGATATCCGACGCGTCGGTAATATCACTGGTTGGTAGTGCTCCCCTGCCAGGCTTAACGTCAACAACACATTCCTCTTGCCCCGGGGTACCGCACCGGGCCCACCATGTACCCGAAACGGTTCATCCAACTCCTCGAATCGGGTCTATCCATCAGCAAACTCATGGTGGACGACTCATACATCATGGGAAAACCGCATTTTTTTATTTAAAAAGAAAGAAAGCAGTTTATATATGTTTTGCGGTTTTCCTCCAAATCCATAAAATATCATGGGAATCCGAATCATCAATAGCATGTAAAACCATGAATATAAGCATGAGAATCAATGAATACGACATAACAATGAATAACAGTATGCATGAAGTAGCAGGTAATAACTACAATGTCTAAACTATTAGTTAACATGCTATGTCAAGCAATAATATTTTCTAAGTTGTACGTGACATGGAAATTACCGATGAAGATGTGTGTGAGCCGGCAAGCAAGTGTACGTGGTACATACGCATCATCGGTAATGGTGCTGGTGTCCTAACAATATGATATCAACAATGCAATAACAAATTATAACATAAGTATGCGATGCGGAGCGAACAGTAATAAGGAGCGGGAGCTGAAAACTAGACGCAACTATAACTAATCTGCATTAATCTAATATAAGTCCTACAAATGGTGCCTTTTAAAATAACACGAATCATAGGGTTTTGAAAATAGGGGCTACGGTGTTTTTATGAAAAGTTACGTCCTTTGAAATATCCGTAGGATCCCTTGACCTGTCTTTTAAAATACCCACGACCCGCTAGTTTGAAATAGGTGGGAGTCTAATCTAATCTAACAACTACACTAAACTATACGGCTGAACTAACAAGCTAAGCTACAGGTAAGGAAACCGCTTAACATCTGAGTCGATACATATACATACCTGTATATATATTAGTTGGTGATCCCGCCTCAATAATATCATATCCGATATCATATCTATAATCAGACATCCCAAGTCAAGAGTGCGGATCAATCATCAAAATATAGCTCGTACGTAAATCCGTCGTACGTCATCCCAAATCTGGGTACGGGTCAATATCACATTCATCATACTATTCATCTGATATCCTCTTTATCAAATATCAGGATCGGGGTACTCATCTACGTCTAGTACAATATTGATACTATCTATGTATGCATGCATGTATAAGAATCACTACGTCAAAAAGACCCGCTAAAACATCATGTCGTATCTCAATACGAACCAAAACACATCACGGATCTTCTGGCCTCAAGCCCAATATCATCGACTCATCTCAAATCCCAATTACTATCCTCAAATCCAGTATATAAACACATAGTCCCATACCCATGTGTAAATATACACATCAATATATAAACCCATGTACGCACATATGAAAGAAGAATGTATGCAAATATGGGTGTGTGTGTATGTGTGGTGCAACCACTACTCTAGGGTTTCGCAACACTAAACCAATCCAATCACACCAAGGATCCATCTCTATCATCAATAATCTCAAACAATATATAAACAATATATATATGTGTGCATACGTAATCGTATACATCACCACGAACTGCGGGGGTGTTATACGCCATCCACCCGACTTCTCCCCATAGATGTAAATCTACTCACCTGGTCCTCGCTTGCCGGTGCCGACGCCGCCACGCGCTTGCTTGTCGTCTCGAAGTCCACATGGGGTACTTACATATCATAACGCACCGTATCGCATTAAAATCCGACTCATGACCAAAACGACGCACGAATCCCACATAGGTCAAAACCTATGGTTGCTTCACAAATCGACCCAAAAACCCTCGATGTCGGCGTACAAACGCCAAACCATCGAGAAAAATCCAATCACACTCATTTGCACATTCACGAACACTAATTATAATATAAACTAGGTTAAAACTCACAAAAACCACAATTTCACTTAAAAAGTCATTTTTCCGTAAATCTAGCAAGCACAATTCGCCGTTTTTGTACAAAACAAGATATTTAAATGAATTTAGCGGCCAATATACTTATTATATATCTTAAATAAGTCATAGAAACAAATTCCGGAATTTAATCTCATTAAATTCCAAAAACCCTAATATTCTAGTTTACAAAATACCCTTTTTTAACAATTTTAAAGCAACAATACATAATTCAACAACTAGACTAGGTTTCGCACAACCTAAGGTGTTAAAATACTCATTAACATGCCAAAGACATGATGAAAGCCTTATCATATTTTAATTCTCAATTTAACACAATATTTAAAAAAAACTAGTTTGCAATATATATACTTATCACAAATTTAAATAAACAAAAATGCAACTAGCAACTAGATTTGATTTTAGCAAGCAATTATATGTTAATCTACCGATCATAATCCTAATCAAATTCTCAAACCCTAATCCTCATTCAAAACCATACACTTGAAATTTCAAACTTCAATTCAAACCCTTTTTCTTTCGTAAACACCTAATTAAACACTTAATTAACTTAGCTTTAAGAAATTAGTAACAAATTAAGCAAAAATGTTTAGAATTATAGCCAAAAACATTTGAAGATACACAAGCATCCATGGACCTCCAAAATGCTCTCTTTTCACAAAGATCCATGCTATACGGGCTAAGCTAAAAAGGGTAGGAGTCGGATTTGGGTTTTGGGATTTTTTTTGATGGATTTTGGGGCAATTTTTGATGAAGTTTTGAAGAGAAAAAAGAAGGGGAATGGGGGGGGGGCTGCTGCTGCTGTAGGAGAGGGGGGGTCGGCTGGAATGGGAGGGGGAGAGGAGAGAGAGGGAAGTAGAGAAAGTGGGGGGAGAAAGTCAAGGTCAAACCAAGTCAAAAGTCCATCTCATTTATCCATTTTCTTTTCTTTTCTTTCATTTCTTTTCTTTGAAAATTCAAGTGGGGAAAAAGATGGGGGCTGCTGAATTCAGCCAAGGGGAGAAGTGAATGGGGGTGTGTGGGTGTGGGTACGGGTGTGGGGTGATGAAAAATGATAAATACAATACCCCAAACATCCATTTACGCTAAAAAAAGCCTTTTTTCTTAAATAATTTCTAATCCGTTTTGGCAAATAATTTCGTTTCAAAAACCACATGATAAAATTTTATTTAATGTTTTATGATGCACAAAATTTGTTTCAACTCATTCCAATTTGTAATTTTCCTTAATTAAATGTATTAGTGACGGCTTAAAATAATAGTAAAATAATATTTTTTTCAGAAAATTTGAAATTTCACCAGCGGCTCAATAAACACCAAATAATAGCAATTACATAGCTAGAATATGTATATTTAATTTTTATAATAAGATATTTGTATTTTGACTTTTTACAGAAAACTCTCTTATTTTACCGTTTTTTCGAAATTTCACCGAAACGATTTTCAAAACGTTACATCTGCGGAGCATCGAAACGTGAAATACAGGGTGCACGTCTGGAAAACTGGGCGGAAGGGCTAACCGATACGCAACTGCACCAACACGCGTGAGGATCTCGAAGGAGCCCACATATCTGGGACTAAGCTTCCCCTTCTTCCCAAATCTCATCACTCCTTTCATTGGGGAGACCCTCAAGAAAACATGATCACCAACTGAAAACTCAAGTCTGCGCCGACGACGGTCCGCATAAGATCTCTGCCTACTCTGGGCTGCTCTCATCCTGTCGCGAATCAACTGGATCTTCACGGTCGTCTCCTCCAAAATCTGTGGTCCTAAGATACTGCTCTCACTGAGCTCTGTCCAACAGGTGGGCGATCTGCATCTCCTCCCATAAAGAGCCTCAAACGGTGCCATCTGAATGGTCTCCTGGTAGCTGTTTTTGTAGGAGAACTCTACTAAGGGTAAATGATGATCCCAGCTACCTCCAAAGTCTAAGACGCACGCTCTGAGCATGTCCTCGAGAGTCTGAATAGTCCGCTCTGACTGTCCGTTGGTCTGCGGATGAAATGTTGTGCTGAAACTCAAGCGAGTGCCCAAAGCTTCCTGAAGTCTCTGCCATAGCCGGCTGGTAAACTGGGTGCCTCTGTCGCACACGATACATGTCGGAACTCCGTGCAGTCGTACGATCTCGTCGATGTATATCTGGGCATATTGAGCAAATTCGAAAGTCGTCTTCACCGGTAGGAAGTGAGCCGCTTTCGTCAAACGATCCATGATCACCAGATGGAGTCATACCCTCGACTAGTCCTGGGTAGACCCACAATGAAGTCCATAGAAATCAGCTCCTATTTCCACTTCGGAATGGGTAACGGCTGTAGCTCTCCCGCGGGCCTCTGGTGCTCAGCCTTGACTTGCTGACAAGTCAGGCATCTCGACACAAAATCTGCGATGTCTCTCTTCATTCCGTCCCACCAGTAAACACCTCTCATGTCATGGTACATCTTGGTGGAACCGGGATGAACACTGTATACCGATCGATGTGCCTCCTCAAGAATCTCGCGCCGCAATCCCTCAGCATCTGGTACGCATAGTCTAGCCCCAAATCGTAGTATCCCCTGATCATCGATCACGAACTCGGAAAATCTGCCCTGTCCCATCTGTGTCCTAATCTCTGAACATCGGTCATCACTGTGCTATGCCTCATGTATACGGTCGAGCAACTGTGGGCGTACATGAACATGCGCAATCTGTCCTCCGATCGGCGTAAACTCAAACTGTATCCGGCTGTCGCATAAAATCTGCCAATCTGCCGACGACTGCCTCTGTACTGCGCTCAAATAAGATAGACTACCCCCGGGCCTCCTGCTCAAAGCATCCGCCACTACATTAGCCCTGCCCGGGTGATACAAGATCTCGCAATCGTAGTCCTTCACTAACTCCATCCATCGGCGCTGTCTAAGGTTCAGGTCTCGCTGCTGAAATATATACTTTAAGTTCTTATGATCAATGAATATCTGGCACGACTCGCCATAAAGGTAATATCGCCAGACCTTAAGTGCAAAGACCACTGCAGCCATCTCCAAATCGTGAGTGGGGTAGTTCTGTTCATGTTTCTTTAATTGCCGCGAAGCATACGCGATCACCCTGTCATGCTGCATCAATACGCACCCTAGCCCCACTCGTGTAGCATCATAATAGACCACAAATCCGCCTGATTCTGAAGGCAAAGATAGCACTGGTGTCGTAGTCAGTAGAGCCCGTAGCTGCTGAAAACTGTGCTCGCACTCCTCCGTCCAATCGAAACGAACTCCCTTCCGGGTCAACCCGGTCAAAGGTGTAGCAATGCGAGAGAAGTCCTGCACGAATCGCCTGTAGTAGCCTGCCAACCCTAGAAAGCTGCGAACCTCAGTAACTGACGTGGGTCTAGGCCAACTCCGAACGGCCTCAATCTTCCTCGGGTCTACACATATACCATTTCGTGTGATCACGTGCCCCAAGAAGTCTATGCTGTCCAGCCAGAAAGCACACTTTGAGAATTTGGCGAAAAGCTGATGCTTCCTCAAGGTCTGCAGTGTAATCCGTAGGTGCTGCTCGTGCTCCTTTCTACTCTGAGAGTACACCAAGATATCGTCAATGAATACTATGATGAACAGATCAAGATATGGCCGGAAAATATGGTTCATCAAGTCCATGAATGCTGCTGGCGAGTTGGTGAGTCCGAACGACATCACCAAAAACTCATAATGGCCGTAGCGCGTGCGGAAAGCTGTCCTAGGAATGTCCTCCTGTCGAACCCGCAACTGATGATAGCCTGATCGCAAATCGATCCTCGAAAAGTATCCTGCCCCCTGAAGCCAGTCGAATAAATCGTCGATACGTGGCAAAGGATATCTGTTCCGCACTGTAACCCTGTTCAGCTGGCGGTAGTCGATACACAGACGCAAACTGCCGTCCTTCTTCTTGACGAACAGGACCGGAGCACCCCAAGGAGAAACACTGTGTCGAATAAGTCCCTTATCCAGCAAATCTTGCAACTGACCCTTCAATTCTCGAAGTTCCACCGGGGCCATCCGATAAGGCGTTACAGAAATAGGCCCCGTGCCAGGAACCAAATCAATACAGAAAGAAATATCACGCTCGGGCGGTAGCCCAGGAAGCTCGTCAGGGAACACATCAAGGAACTCGCTAACAACCGGAACCTGATCCATCGGAACCTCTGTAGCTCTAGTATCGCAAACATAGGAGAGAAATCCCTGACATCCCTTCCTCAAAAGCTGTCCAGCGTGAAAAGAAGAAATCACACTGTGAGGGGTGGCACCACGGTCCCCCAACACAACAAAAACCGACTCGCCGGGAAAACAAATTCTAACTGTCTTCTCGCGGCAGTCAACAGAAGCATAGCACGTGGCTAACCAATCCATGCCCAAAAGAACGTTGAAGTCCAACATCTCAAGAAGGATCAGATCGACCGGCAACTCTCTCTCGCCAATACGGACGATACAGGATCAGAACACGTGTCTAGCAACAAACGACTCTCCCACAGGAGTGGTGTCAACAAGCAGCTGATCAAGCAAACCGGACTCTCTACCCAAACTCGGTGCAAAGTGTGTGGATACGTACGAGTGCGTGGATCCGGGATCGAATAATACGTGTGCATCAACAGAACATACTGGAAGGATACCTGAGACCACCGCATTGGACGCCTGCGCGTCCTGATGCGTCAAAGCAAAAACTCGCGCCTGTCCTCCACCTACGACTGACTGTCCTCTGCCGGCCACTGGCTGTCCTCTGCCTCGATCACCTCGTCCTCTATGAACAAATCCTCCGTGACCATGACCTCTCTATGCATGAGTCTGACGTGGAGTAACAGTAGGTACAATAGGCAATGCCGTCTCGGGTGGTGAAGGTGGTAGTGTGACGTGCAGTGCTGCTGCCTCCCTCCGGGGTACCTCAGGACAATCTCGTACATGATGATAAGAACTTCCGCAATGGAAACATCCTGATGATGGTCACTGACCCTCCTGGGGATAGGATCTAAACAACCTGCCTCGCCCCGAATCTCTGCTACCTGCAAGACGTCTATCACGGCGCCGAAAAGGCTGTCTCTGCGCTGATGTATCCACACGAACTCTCTTCAGCTCTGAAACTACCGAAGTCTCAGCAAGGCGCTCCTCGACTAATAGGGCTGCATCTACAGCTGCTGCATATGTCTCGTAATGCTGTGCGCTGATCGCTAGAAACAGTGGTGTAAGCAAGCCTCGGACAAATCTCTTGACTCGCAACTCCTCAGTAGCCACTAGGTACGGAGCATACACTGATAGCTCGATGAGCATGACATCATACTCTGCCACTGATATCTCCGGAGTCTGACGTAAGGACTCGAACCTGCGTGCTCTAGCACCTCTGACGCTCGGTGGAAGAAAACGGGCAAGGAATAGCGCCATGAACTCTGTCCAGGTCATAGGAGGAAGACCAGCTGCTCTACCCTTCTCGACTGATTCACACCATTTCTGCGCGAGACCTTCCAGGAGAAAGCTCGCGAACTCAACCCATCTCGCATCTGCGTATCTAAGTGAACGACATATTCGCGCCATCCTATCAATGAAAGACTGTGGGTCCTCGGCCACATCGGTGCCTGTGAAGACCGGAGGCTTCAGCCTCATAAACTCTGACAGCGATACTGAGATGACCTCTGTAGCAGTAGGGACAACTGCCTGTACTGTGGGTACCACCGCGGTCTCTGCAACGGGTGGAACTACCTCTGGTCGCTGCGCTCGAAGTATCTCAACTAGTGATCCCATCATCTGGCGCATCTCCTGCATACTGGATCCTATCGTCTGGCGCATCTCCTGCACACCAGCCCCTAACATGGCAATCTGATCTGTCACGGCAGGAACAGCCTGCTCGGGCACAACCTGTGTGCTATCCGGATCAGTCCTCGTCTCGGACGAGTCAACTCGAATCTCGGACCTCGCGGCCGCTCTATACGCCCTCGTAGTCTTTGGCGGCATAATGGCTGAAAGGAATAGTAGGATTCGATAAGGATACGGAAATCGAATCGCAAGAATATATGTACTCAAGAAGGAATTTAAATCAACAAGTCCTAAGGTCGCTTAGGCGAAGTGCCGTGTCGTGAGTATGCCGCGGAACATACGCACGCTACGCCACTCTGCTTCAGCTACCTACTCCATCATACCAGGGTCATCCTAGGAACACTCCGAAAGGTAAAACCTACGCTCTGATACCAACTTTGTCACGACCAAAAGTTTGGCCCATGACCGGCACTTAACTACGTAACGTCTACAGGCGTAACACGACTAAGTGAACCGAAAACCCAAAAATCAAACCAGTAAAAGTATAGAGTGTTTTAAGTTTTAAATGGAATCATTTATTAAATGTTAGGAGATCCAAGTAAACAATCACCAAGATAGCAATGTACGACGCCGTAGCGAAGATCAAGAGCAACAAGTGGGAACATCACAGATAGAATAAACTGCAAAGTACAGTCGGCTCACAACGAGCTCAACACCAGAATACAAATAATATACATCATCGTCCTCACACTGTCTCTAAGTCAAATACATATATGGTAGATGGAGAATACTAGATACAACAATGTACATAACTGGAAGATAAACATATACCGCACCAAACCCACCTATCCGCAAAAGAGCTAGTACACCAACTGTGGGGGTATCTGTGTCAAAAGATGCAAGAACGCAGCCTGCCGCGACTACTCCGAGGGCAACCTGCAATACTGTGGCACAACGGGGGTGAGTTGCCAACTCGGGAATAGAAATAACAAATAAAGGTAATCGCGAGCATGCACGTACTGCGCTACTCTAAACATATGCCAGCAGGTGATATCAATGCGGGATAAGCAGTATGTGCAATAATCTTGCAAGTGCTCTATCAGGTAATATAACTACAGGATGAGATACAATAATGAATGCTGAGCATGGGAACATAACAACTACACGGAATGTCAACGTGGAATATATAATCGGTGTCCATCAATGCACCCAGATCCCTCAAATAGCTCTGGCGTCGGCACTCTCATCGGTCCTCCAATCCTGTAAATCTCTGAGAATCACGAGTGCCCAACATCGGCACCCAAATATCATAAATACTCGTGTCCAGCATCGACACGCAAATCTTCCTATATTGGGCATCCGTCAGTCCGGGTCAGCCCTCTCTCTCTCATATATCGGGCATCCGTCAGTCCGGGTCAGCCCTCTCTCTCATATATCGGGCATCCGTCAGTCCGGGTCAGCCCTCTCTCTCTCATATACCGAGCTCTAGCACCAAGAAAACATATGGTGGACGCAATGAAATATCATATCAAGGGAAACCGGGTTTTAAAACAATTACTTATTCTCTTTTGAAATATCCACGGTTCCCAAATCCAGAAATAACATATCTCAATGCGTAATCTATGTAAGTATGAGGATATCCATATATACATGGTACATGTATGAATATATGATGTAGATGTGTCCAGGTATGAATATAACGTCTGCTGATATGCGGCAAATCATGGCAACATCAAATAATGCGGAAACAATCTGACGTATGATGTGTAGCAATCCTATAGTGTGAGTGTCATGGCAATCACTAACGGTGTGAGTGTAGCATATAAATCGTGCTCGTGCAACTTGAACCGTTAGTAATAGTGCGGTGTTCTATCAATTCTAGTTTATATACATATATCAGAGATTGCAGTATGCACTAAATAGTAGCCATGCACAGTCAATGTATGTAAATGAAAAATGCTGCTACAAGATCCTATCAGCCCTGACGCATAACGCCATGCGGGCGATATCCCCGTAGATGTTAAATCTACTCACCGTAGTCTCTCGCTAGGTATAGCCGATGACTTGTTTCCCCTTCTTCGCGGCGTCCGTCGCAGTCACCTGCGAACCTAGAATTTCACAATATATCACACATAAGCTCAAAACCATACAAACACGACATTTAAAGTCAACTAGAAACCCGTGTCGCAAACCAAGCGCGCGTGTGCGTGATACGCTAAAACGTGTGGATACGTGCCTGAAGTCACTCCGACGCGTCGCGATACGCAGAAACCCCAAACCCACACACACGTATCACGCGTGTCGCGAATGATTAAAAATACGGGAAATAGGGTATTCAATTCCAGATTTTGATACAGAACAGATATTATAAAAATAGATATGCCAAAATACTCCACATAGCAGCAGACTCTAGTGGACCAAACCCCAAACCACAACTCACCCATCTGGCCGCAAATTGCGGCCAGAATGAATATTTCGGCGGCCAGGTTAGGGAGATAGGCTCCCAGGTTTTGTGAGTGCACTCTACACCCCCAACACATGCTACAGTAATTCAAATTTCATTCTGAAACAACCCGGGTAGCAGCAGATCTAACAGAGCCCTATTTCTAGTTAAAATGTCTAATTTAACACTAAAACAATACTTTAGGGTATTTTTGTGCAAACTGAAGAAAACCCAGGTCTAAAACCATACTAATCACCCATTACCAAGCTAATCAATCCATGAAGATATAAATTTTAACATAACTTCACTAAACCCCCTTACATAGCACAAAACATGCACAAAATGAGATTTTTAGAAACTAAACATGCAAGTTATGGAAATAGGGTGCTAGGAGTGAGATTAATACCTTCAAATGGCCTTAGAAAAACCCAAAAGTTCCAGCTTTAACCTCAAGTGAGCAGATCTACTACCAAACACCTCAAAAAGACCCTTTTTCCAAGGTTTTGCGAAGGAAAAGTGTTGATTTGTGTAGGGTTTTGGGTTGAGATCAAAGAGAAGTGAAAAGGAGGAGAAAAGATGAAGAATAGCAAGGTTTTTCTGCTGGAATTTCTGCAGAAATTCTGAGATAGGGGAAAGAGAGAGAGAAGAGAAGGAAAATGGGGTCAAAAGTCAAATTTTCTACCTAACACCATGCTTCATTTTTTTATTTGGATGTTTGAATTTTTTTAAAAAAGGGTTTAGTTTGATAAAAGGATGGGGAATTAACTATGAACCATACAAGAATTAAATGGCTAACTTTAACCTATGTCCCAAAATGGCTAAGTGTGCAAGTGTAAACTACATCAAGGAAAATTCCAATTAGGCTAACACGACTAAATATAACTAATAATCCTATACACATATATAAAATAACACGCACAACTGCTAAATAACACGAACACATTCTAACGAAATTTCAAAGTGTTACAGCTGGTAACGTCAGACCCCCAATAGCGGTATAAGTCGTGTCGGAGAGTAGCCCTGAACACCCTGAGAAACTACTGGAATACTTACCAGTAATTCTCACCTGCCTTGGCCAAGGACTTGGTGTAATGGCTCTCCTAGACACAACACGATCTCACCCCCAATACCGGGAGAGACGAATCCCCTGCCGATCTGCTCAGTGCCTATATGTGGCTCGGGACTGTAAACCTGTTTGCACGACTCCTTTGAGCCGTGGTAGGGTAATAATCAAAGCATAGTAGGAACACACACGAGACAAATGACGACCTCAGGTCGATGAACTAACCTGTACACATGTCACCAAGGAACTGCTATCTGACGCTAGGTATAAAACCAACTAGCAGGTTCCTGGCGAGTCCTGTCCGGTGCACTCATAACCCAATGGGCACCTATATACATCTTAGGTGATCCAACTGACACCAATGGCATATGAGACCGGCCATCTCCCCTCGTCGGGGTCTCGACTGTATACACTAGTCTACTCCGGAGTATCGATGCCCTGTCTCGAAACTCCCACGACTAGGGTCCACTTTTAAGGATGTGCTTATAGACTACCCAACTCTTACGTATATGATCGCCATCATACTGTTGGTAGTCAAACAGGATCATAAGGGCTCTATCAACGTGTAATAGTGATCATGTCACCTAAAGCTGTACACGACTGATAAAAGCAAACCAGATAGAATACTATCAATTTGAGTAAGACTGTCCTACCGGTATAGGTCCTCCCTCAATCATTGCAATCACGTACCTGCGATCTAATAATTGACTTTGAGGGCACTATATCCAACACTACTGCCCCTCAAAAGAGGGAAAACTATAACTCTAACAGTCACTCTGTCATCCAGGTCATCTTGGAAGCCTGGAATGATAACCGTCTCCCGTTACCAAATCCCTAGAATATCAACTTATGTTCATAAACTGCTTCCGAACGTTTCTCCAGGATTGGATTAATATATAAACTTATTGCATCTTGTGCAAAAACAACATCTGGTGTGGTACTTGACATTTCATGATTGACTCAATTGCCTAAGCAAGTGATATGCCAATCATGCACATCCCTCTCCCCTTTAGTCTTTAAGACAGCTTTAGAGAGGGTGACTCCATCACCTGCAGGTACACCACCATGTCAGGAGTCGTCCATTCTAAAACACCTTTAGAATACTGTCTGAGTACCCATATTGGGAAACTATCCAAATCTAGATCTAAAACCATAGATCTAGTAGCCAGAATACCAGATATAATATCCATATCATATATGGAGAAACCACTGTGTGACAACCACAGTATAACCAATCATAGTGTAGGAATTTCACTTCCTACAAAGTGTATGTCATCCAAATACTAGGACATCACACCCTACTACCTTCTTAACAGATTCATCTCTTATTCTGATGAAGTCAAAGCCTATGACTGTCACATCAAAAATAGATGATCTATCTCTGCTATATCTTCTTTAGTCTATAAATAGACACAAGCACCTTGTCCACTATGCTTCTGCTGCTCCCACTGACCACAACAACCCTCTGGCAGAGTCATATATACGTGCACTTCTAAAGCTAGTTTAGAACGACGCTATACTCATCCTCCTGCCGGGTCTCATAGTCTAGAACAACAGTAGTGTCCAGTCTGGGTAAACAAGAACCTCCCTGTCACCGTCTTTGAGGATACCGAAGTACCTCTCGGGCGCCTGAGGTTACCCACCATATCTGCGGAGTGGCTAATGGAATGTCAAACCCGATTGAATCTTTAGGTTCTATTTAAATTTTTAGTAATCGTTTGTGGTTCTGAAATCACTTCCAGTTCTACCATACTCCCACTACTATTTTCTAAAAAAATCCATTTTTGCTAAAAATGTGGCGAGTCAAGAACAATATTACTATTGATCTTCCAGATGGTAGAAAGTTAACCCTCGTCATAGCCCGGGATAACCCACAAACTGCCATTACAGAAACGTGCCTTGAGTTATCCAGAGTCTGGTTTTAAGCATAAGCCAGACAACTCCATATACCTTAACATCGTTAAGATATGAACCATTCTATATACAATATAGAAACAGAGGCACTGATTTAATTAGAACCAGATTCAAATCATACAGCTGTCTCCAGTGCATGTCAACTAAATGGAGAGAGTCTGATCAGCATTACTCAACTAAGAGTGAATCCAAATATGAGTAACCTGAAAAAGAAGCAAGTTCTCAAACCATTACTATCAACTGAATACCAAACACAAGTATCTACATCTTCGATCGCTTTGAAGAATCCTGATACTTGCTGTTGGATATATGTATGCCCTAGAGGTCATTATATGTATAGTGGATGCTTGGACATGTATATATGTATAAAGATGACTTTCTTGCTCGACATGATAGTATGCTATCTGGTTTACTTTATCTTGACATGTTCATTTGATCATGCATCTTACTCATTTGGTACATGTTGATAAAGCCCATGGGATATCTGCTTGACTACTGGGACTATGATGCGGATCATACTAGTGGGACACGTGTAGTTTATGAGCATATCCTTGGACTGTTCCTAGTCGTGGGTGTATCGAGACGGGGCATCGATATTCCAGAGTAGACTAGCATATAACATTCTTGGCATATATGATGGGCAATGGATGATCCCATATCCATCTGGTGTGGTGACACCAAAGATTGTATACCGGTGCTCAGTGGAGACTGGGTAGACTAAACGGACTCGCCGAGAACTCCTATGTGGTATTATATCTATCGTCGGATAGCAGTTCTCAGGTGACACTGGTACATGTTAGTCTGTAGACCTGAGATCGTCATAGAGTCTTGTGTGTCATCCCACTGTACTTTGATCTCCACCCTACCACGGCTCTACTGAGTCATGCAAACAGGTGGATTTTGGGTACAGTCCTGAGGCACATGAAGGCAATGAGCGATAGGAGGGGTTTCGTCTCTCCCGGTATTGGGGGTTGATGTTGTGCAATGCTCGATTGGCTATAACAGGAAGTCCCTGGTCAGGGCTGCTGAGATTTACTGATAAATGTTTTCAGTAGTTTCTTGATATGTTATGAGCCATACACCGGCATGACTTATTGAGTTATTGGGGTCGACGATTCCATCCCTAAACTCGATATGCAACATTTCTGACGAAGAGACAGGACTGTATGGTAAGTGTTTCCAGTTGGCTCGACGGGAGTTTTGACAGCTTCACTTGTTTTCTTCTGATCGCTCAATACCCAGGTGGCCGTTACGTTTAGCTGACCGCTTGCGGCTTGTGGGTGTTTGATATGATCATCACCTACTGCCGGCGATTGATGAGTCTTAGAGTCCCACACAGGAGTTTCCTAGCTCAGGCGAAACGATGTGGTGTGCATATGAGATATGCGCGGGGACCCGATTAAATGCGTCTATGTGATACCGTATATTAATCGGGCGTTTTTCTATTGGTCGGGTCGTATGTGATATGACCGGTTTGTTAAATCAAGTGTTGATTTAACATTGACTTTTAGCTCACTTCTTTATTAAACCCTTTTCCAAAGTGATGTATGCATGCATATATGCACATGTTGATGTTTATGAACACATACATGCATACATTGTATCATGTTGTTGATACAAAGGTGATGGCAATGCAAGACTCACATGGGACTATATATATGTATATATTTATTTTGAGTTAAAGAAAAGATAATTCATTTACGGTTCTTTCTCTACACTTGACCACACTTCACCTAACAATTAACCGTGGATTAATTTTCTTTTGGTTTTTAAATTCAATAATAAATATCTAGATATTTATTAACCCATGGTTATTTGTGAGAATGATTTAATATATATTATTCATTCTCATTTTATTTATTCATCACAACAAAAGAGCTCTAGCTTTGCCATTATCTTCTTCTTCTTCCTCCAAGTTCTCTTGAGATTTCTAGTGAGTGAGGTTGATAAAAAGAAAGGGTGGTTTTAAATAGAGAAAACAAACCACATCATCATTCTATACTAGTTTAGCATATTAGTTTAGAGTGTTAGCTCCACTTCCTCATTGATCAAGTGTAGCAAGGAGCTTTGAGCAAAGAGGCTTTGGGTGGATCATCGTGGACAAGGAACAACTCTAGCGATCCATTTCAAACTCATAAAGATCCAAGGAGTCACCAAGGGAAGTCTACAAAGGTTGTAATTTCTCCACTTAGTGATAGATTCCTTTAGTATGTGATACTATTGTTGTTACCCTAAATATTCTAGTTAAGATTCATGGTTAGATTGTTTAGCACCTCCCCAAATTTTTATTGAGGCATGTGTGATGCTAGCCAACCCTAGGCATGGTGCTAAGGAATCCCAACAGTGGTATCAGAGCCAAGCTAGAAATTTAGACACGGTGTTATAACTATTACGAAAACGAAAACAACTACGAAAAATACGATATTTGAAACCCTAAATTTGCTCTCTGGAATTTTTTTAAAAAGTCGTTTAAAAATTATTTTAGCAACTGCAGAAGTTTACATGAGATGTACTGAGAATACTAGAGAAATACAGGGCAATTCTACCACTAAAAAATCGGCCAGAACCCATGTTTGACCGGACTGCTCGGCCATTCATGCTCCAATGTGCCTCGTATTTCTACTGTGCTCTGTTCTGTAGGTTTTGGGGTTTCAGGTATTGTTTGTGTTAGTTATATGTATGCCCTAGATGCCATTACTGTACATGCGATGTATATTGTAATGGATGCTTCGACATATATTAGGAGGACTTTCTTGCTCGATATGATAGTATGCTATCTGGTTGCACTTTATCTTAACATGTACACTTATTGTCTCTTTATTACATGTTGATAAAGCCCTTAGGATGAGTACTTGACTACCAGGATTATGATGCAGATCATTCTAGTGGGGACAGGGTAGTCGCCAAGTACATCCTTCAAATGTTCCTAGTCGTGGGAGTACCGAGACAGGGCATCGATACTCCAGAGTAGACTAGCGTATACGCTTCTCGACCCATGTGATGGGCGATGGATGATCCCACATCCATTGGTGTTTGACATCAGAGAAGGTATACGGGTGCTCAGTGGAGACTGGATACACTGAACGGACTCGCCGAGAACTCCTAGATGGTATTATACCTATCGTCGAATAGCAGTTCTCTGGTGACACTGGTACATGTTAGTCTGTAGACCTGAGATCGTCATAGAGTCTTGTGTGATTCCCACTGTGCTTTGATTTCCACCATACCACGGTCAAGAGATCGTGCAAAAAGGTGGTTTTTGGGTACAATTCCGAGTCATATGGAGGCAATGAGCGATAGGAGGGGTTTCGTCTCTCCCGGTATTGGGAGTTGATGTTGCGCTATGCTCGATTGGCCATAACAGGAAATCCATAGCCAGAGTTTCTGTGATTTACTGGTAAGTGTTGCCAGTAGTTTCTCGAGCCATTATGGACCTTGTATCGGCATGACTTATCTGGCTATTGGGGTCTGACGTTATACCACCCCCAGGCTGTGATATGCGACATATCAGACGAAGAGACCAGACTGTACGGTAGTGTTACTGAGTGGATTCGCAGGAGTACGAGCAGGCTTGCTTGTTGATCTTCTGATTGCTCAATACCCGGGTGGCCATTACATTTAGCAGACCGCTTGCGGCTTGTGGGTGTTTGATATGATCATCACCTACTGCTGGCGTATTGACGAGTCTTTAGAGTTCTACACAGAGGTTTCCTGGCTCAAGCGAAATGGAGTATATATGTGATATGTGCAGGACCGAGATTAATGCGTGTATATGATACCACATTCTATTCTCGCGAAGTGTGACATGATTGGTTATATGTGATATAGCCGGGTTATCGGATCAAGTGTTGATTCGATAAGATGTTACATTTGATATTAGTCGGTTAAATGTGATATAGCCGGATTATTAAATCAAGTGTTGATTTGATAATTTAATGTATAATTATATATTTGATATATTACATTACATTAACTAGTATTAGCTCACTTAAGATTTCTTTTGTCACATTTGATACACTTTACATATATGTGATATATGTATTGTTTTCTATTTGTACACAAAATATATATGTGATATATATTGTTGTGTCATACTAGGTTACACTTGCAACATGAATGTATGAAACTTTTTCCATGCTAGGATTAAAACTAGGGTTTGATATTTATCACTTAAGTTATCACAAAATAGTGAAGACTTGGTCAATGTTTCAAGCTTGGATGAAGCTTGTAGAACATTGACCAAGTCCACTCTTTTGTCATTCCTTAAGATATTTGTTAACCTAACCTTAACCCTTGACCTTGGTTTATTCTCTACATGAGTTAGGATGATACTTACTCACCCATGGTTGCAATTCTAACTTCACTCTCTCATGAGTTTCTTTTCTTCTTCTTATTCAACAAAAGAAAAAGCTTGCTAGGTTTTTTCCAAGTGAAGAATTAGTGTGAGAAAAATAAAACTAAAGTGAGCCCACTTCCTACTTCATCATCCTCTACTACTTGCCATTTAGTTTAGGGTGTTTGCTTCACTAATCTCACCATTAGTGAAGAGATAGCTTGGGTTAGTGTCTCCTCGACGTAGATCATCTTCGGCCTCGAAGACTTCGATGCAAGCTTGTTCGTTTCTTCATGGGAGCCTTTCTAGAGTCCGGGAGTTCATGATCGCAGCGAAGTGACTACTACACAGAGCTATTGAAGTGAAGGACCGGTCTACAAAGGTTGTATTCCTTGTTCACTTTTGATGTAAAGTGTTTGCATTTCATTTCGTCGAATTTTCTAGTAGCGATTCTAGGGTTAGGGTTTACTAGAACGGCAATTTTTAAAAATTGGCATGGACGATGCGTCCCGAAAACTTGCTGCCGTGCTAGACAACCCAACAGTTTGTTTAGCCTAAATTTTCATGTGATGTTTATTTTGATTAGAGGCTAATTCGTAGTGTTTCGTAGTCGTATATTTTAACACTGTAAAGGTAACCTAGACAATGTTTAACAGTTCAAACGAACTTCAAAACCCACATCTAGTACCCCCCGCTGAAATTTTCAAGAGTTGTAATTTTCCCAAGTTGAATGTATTCGGAAAATCGTGCAAGTATCCCTATGGACCCTCTAGAAGAACACAAAACCTTCACTCGATTCTTTGCCCACGGAACCGCGATCGAACCCTAGGGTTTGCCGTAGTTCCGTAGTGCCATAGGTGAGGCATTGGTTAACCCTTCTATGACTGGTCCATAGACACTGTGGTACGTTTTTGGGTATTTTGACTTTGCTCAAGTGTTGAGCTCTCGGGGTAATTTGTGGGTGTTAGTTGATTCGATCGAAACGTTTAACATTGTCTTGATATATGTGAATGTGATAATTGCAATTGTTGTTGTTTTTCACTTTCTTTTCTGCGACCGTAAGTGTAGTATGTGGTGTATCGCCGTTTTCGTTGCTATACATCAACGACAATTGGGATACACATACTTACTTACGTTGATGATATATGATATTATGTGTTGCTGAGATATGATGTGTAGGATTGTCGCGATTGAATAGCCGGGGGTTTTATGTTAGATGAGAGTCCTTATTTTCATTCATGTAAAAATCTAATATATGTAATATTCTTTTATTTGGGGCACCTCCGGGTTGAGGATGATGTCACCATTATTGTATATTATTTACTTTTCCGCATTAGGATAGACCCAAGGAGGGGAGCACAAGTGACCGGGTTCTAGGGTTCAGTGGGAGGCCATCTCGAGGAGTTGAGACCGGGTCTCCTAAACTCTAGAATTGGTAGGGTCACTTGCCTTTCTCGTAGGGGTCTAGGGATATGGGCTTGGCTATTCATTAAGACCGTGGAATCCGATTTTTCTATTTGTTGGCTGAATACAAATTACGGACCTCCTAGATATCCTATATTTTCATATGTGCTTCTGTTGTTGATATTCTGTGATGTGATTACTTAATATCTGAGACAGATGGATTATTATTATATATATATATGATATATAATAAACGTTGCTTATATTTTACACCCGCGCTAGTCCCGCCCCGCTATGCCATTAGTTAAGTAACCTAACGGTGCATAACGGGACACTGTGGCGAATGCGGATGGCATAAGCGTATGTTCTATTTTCGTTTCTTTTCTGTGATGGATTAGGATCTTAAATGATGGGACTACATTAATAAGATTAATGTAAAGAAAAAAGAAACCTAAAGATGTTATAGAATGGGATTTGAAACCCACTCGGCCTTTTTATGAAAAATGCAAGTTTCAAAAGATGCGGAGCTTATGCCACTCATTTTCTAAACTATTTTGATTCTACAACGAGATCAAGTTCAAAGCGTTAAAGGTTTTCATAAAAACCATCCGCAACCCTCCGTCATTTTAGGAAGCAGAGTACTTAGTATTCGTTCTACGTATGTTGATTATAGTCAAGGTGTAGTGTACGGTAGCTAAGTGATGTCTTCCTACAAAGCATACGATGCGACAAGTTAGGACATTCATGTGATTATGTTGATCATAGTCAAGGGTCATATGGGTGGGTCTAGTTAATCATGGAATGACGGGTAGAACTTGACTAGTGCTTATGATATGTTGACCATAGCCAAGATCATAAGCATATAGGGGTAAAGACCATATCGGGAGTTTCAAGAGTTGAAATTTGCAATGAGATTGCATACCATCTATATGATAGTTGGATCCCGATCCCACTGTGAGTAAGAGTTACTCCCAGGAGAGTTTTGCACTTTACAATTAGCTAATCCAGTAGGTGTCTCGAAAGGTGTCAACGGGGTTTGACCTCAGGGAAAACGAGGTTTATTTTAATTAGGTCCGTGCGAAAGCATGGGGAACCTCCATCAAAGTACCGACACTGGCCTGGCTGACCGGTTAGAGAAACTGTAGAATGTAATTAATCCTGGCTAGTTTTCTTTTTAGGTTTTGAAAGAAAATTTGATAAAAGCAGTGGGAGACATCGATTAGATAAGATAATAACCAATCTAAATCTTTGCAAGAGCATTTCGCTGAGTGTATTCTTTTTTCTCTCTTAATGGTAGATACCTGATGACGATACTTAAGCTTCTTTTAGAGAAAAACAAACTGACAGGACCGAATTATAAAAAATGGTTGAGGAACTTGAACATTGCACTCACACATGATAAAGTATCATATGTCCTCACTACTAAAGCCCCACCCGTCCCAGGACCTGAATTATCTGTTTCGGATAAGGAGATCCGAAAAACATGGGATATTGATTGTGACACGGCCAAGTGCCTCGCGCTTGATTCTATGGACAATATACATCAGAAGAAGCACGAGAAGATGGATGTTCAATCCATCTTTCATCATATAAAGGAGTTGTATGGAGAGCAATCTCGGAGTTTACGATATGGGGCATCCCGAAAGTTGTTTCAGATGCTTATGGCCCCTGGCACATCAGTAGGAGAACATGTCTTGTAGATGATTGGTCTTATAGAAGAACTTGAGGACCTGAGATGGACCATGGATAATGAGCAATATACAAATATTGTTCCACAGTCTCTAACCCCTGCCTTTGCTCCGTTCATTGTAAATTTCAATATGAACAATTTGGAGAAATCACTGCGTGAACTTCTCAATATGTTGAGAAGTGCAGAGAGCACGCTTAAGACAGCGAAAACTCCCGCTCTGCTTGCTGGGCCATCTTCCTCTTCCGTCCCAAAAGCCAAGGCCAAGGGAAAGAAGAAGAAGAAACCCATCAAACCGAAAGGTGGAGTTGTAAAGGCAAAGGGGAAAGACAAATCCAGGGCCGTGGGAAGTGGAAAAGGAGAATGTTTTTACTGCCGCAAGTCGGGACATTGGAAACCCAACTGTGCTCTGTATCTTGCTGATCTCAAGAAGAAAAAGTATACTGATACTTCCGCTTCAGGTGTGTTTGTAACTGAAAACTGTTTTTCTATAAACTCTGCATCTTGGGTATTAGATACTGGTTCTGGTTCTCACATCTGCAATTGTATGCAGGGATTGAGAAACAGTAGAGTTTTGAAGACTGGTGACCATACTCTTCGGGTTGGAAATGGTTCCAATGTACATGCTGTATCCGTAGGAGAGTATCATCTGGGGTTGCCTTCGGGATGTATTTTGGTTTTGAACCCTTGTTATTATGTACCTAGTATGCTATGTAATATAATATCCGTTTCTTTGTTGGACAATGAAGGATATCATTTTGTGTTGCAAAATAATGTTATGAACATTAACTTGAATCAACAGTTGATCGGGTATGGTACACTAAATAACGGTATATACGTCCTAAACTAACATACAGTTTTCAATATACAACATACAAATAAAAGAAAATTTTCAGATATAAATGAAGCTTTTCTTTGGTATTGTAGACTTGGTCATATTAGTGAAACAAGACTAAACAAGCTACATAAATATGGATATTTAAATCCTTTTGAATATAAATCTTATGCGACTTGTCAGTCCTGTATCAAAGGTAAAATGACCAAAACTCCGTTTACTGGACACAGAGAAAGAGCTGTGGAACTCTTAAGCCTCATACATAGTGATGTATGCGGACCAATGTCTACACATGCTAGAGGCGGTTTTTCATACTTCATTACTTTCACTGATGATTTCTTAAGATTCGGACACGTGTTTTTGTTAAAGCATAAATCCGAAGCTTTCGAGAAATTCAAGGAGTACAAGCTTGAAGTAGAAAAACAAAGAGGCTTGAGCATCAAGAAACTTCGATCGGATCGAGGTGGAGAGTATTTGAGTACAGAGTTTTCAGACTTCTTAAAAGAGAATGGGATTCACTCTCAGCTCACTCCCCTTACACACCACAGCACAACGGTGTGTCAGAATGGAGGAATCGTACCCTATTAGATATGGTACGGTCCATGATGAGTGATGCTGAATTACCGCTTTCCTTTTGGGGACATGCATTGGAGACAGCAATGTATCTGTTAAACCGGGTTCCAACCAAGATCGTGTCTACTACTCCATATGAGATATGGTGTGGAAAGAGACCATCTCTTAAAAGAGTTAGGATATGGGGTTGTCCGACTTTTGTCAAAAGAAGAATCCAGAAAAACTCGAGACAGGATCGGTCATGTGTAAATTTGTGGGATATCCAAAACATTCATATGGATATCTATTTTACCACAAGGAGGAACAAAAGGTGTTTGTTTCTCAACATGCCATATTTTTAGAAAATGAAATTTTTACAAATAGTACTGATGGCAATGCGGTAGAACTATAAGAGGTTCTAGAGACACAAATTGCTCATGACGAATTGGTTGAAATTGATGTTGCAGTAGAACTTCAAGAACCTCAGCCGCTCCAGAGAACTAGTAGAACTTCTCGCCCACCGGAGAGATACTATGGGTTTCTCATGGTGATAGAGAAGATTGCATCATGGATGATGATGACCCTACTAGTTTTCAGCAAGCTATCATGAGTAGTGACTCGGTGAAGTGGCTGGATGCCATGAGATCTGAAATGGAGTCCATGGACACCAAAAAAGTATGGACTTTGGACGTTGCACCTCCTGGGATAAAACCCGTAGGGTGAAAATGTTTCTTTAAGAGAAAGATTGGTGTAGATGGACAGGTAGAGACCTTTAAAGCTAGGCTTGTAGCGAAAGGTTTTTGTCAAAGACCAGGATTGGACTATGATGAAACTTTCTCTCCAGTAGCAATGCTTAAATCCATTCGGATCCTACTTGCTATTGCTGCTCACTACGACTATGAAATCTGGCAGATGGACGTTAAAACTGCATTTCTAAATGGTGATTTAGAAGAATGCGTTTATATGGATCAGCCATAGGGCTTCATTGATAGTGGGAGCAGCGGGAAAGCATGTAGGTTGCTTAAATCCATTTATGGATTAAAGCAGGCCTCACGGAGCTGGAACATCTATTTTGATGATACAATCAAAGAGTTTGATTTTGTCAAAAATATAGATGAACCATGCATTTATAAGAAGATTGTAGGGAGTACTGTCACATTCCTCGTATTATACGTGGATGATATTCTCTTGATTGGAAATGATATTCCTATGCTACAATCAGTCAAACTATTCTTATCACAAAGGTTCTCCATGAAGGACCTGGGTGATGCCTCTTGCATTTTGGGCATTAGGATCTATAGAGATAGATCCAAGAGGTTATTGGGATTGTCCCAATCAAAGTATATTGACACCATCCTAAAAAGGTTTAGTATGGAAGATTCCAAGCGTGGTGCCTTGCCCGCTTGTCATGGAATCACTCTCTCCAAGGACTTCTGTCCGAAGACTGACGAAGAGAGAGCTCACATGAGCATTATACACTACGCTTCATCCGTAGGATCTATAATGTATGTGATGTTATGTACTCGCCCTGATGTAGCTTATGCACTAGCTGTTGTAAGCAGGTATCAATCCAATCCAGGGAAGAAACATTGGATAGCAGTGAAGAACATTCTTAAGTACTTGCGAAGGACTAAAGAACTGTTCTTGGTATATGGTAATGGGGATCTCCAAATAGAGGCCTTTACCGATTCCACCTTCCAAAGTGATAAGGATGACAGCAAGTCTATCTCAGGGTTTGTATTTGCCCTCAATGGAGGGGCGGTTAGTTGGAAAAGTTCCAAACAGGATACCGTTGCAGACTCCACGATGGAAGATGAGTATATTGCTGCAAATGATGCTGCCAAAGAAGCCGTCTGGATGAAGAAGTTCGTCGTGGAACTAGGAGTAGTTCCAACCATTGTTGATCCAATACCATTGTATTGTGATAATAATGGGGCTATGGCGTTGGCCAAAGAACCCAGAAGTTCAGACACTTCCTGAGGCGATATCATTTGATCCGGGAGATAGTAGATCGCCACGAGATCGAGATTCGGAGAGTAGATACAAAGAATAACACCGCGGATCCTGTCACGACCTAATATTTGGCCCGTAACCGGCACTTAAACTATGTAACGTCTACAGGCGTACGCAACTCAAGTAAGCCGAAACCCAGAAATCTAAACCACCCAAAACTGGATCAACGGAGAAATCATAGTTTTAAACATTCGGAAATTTTCAAGTAAAAATCTTTAAGTTTAGTTTTCGTTCTTAAAAATTTCAGCAGCACCTCCTTTGTAAAAACTAACCCCGAAAACGGGTACAACATAGATAATAATAAAAGCATCCCAAACGGGAGCAAATCACGCCCAACGGCGGAGACAACCACCACAACATATATACGACGCCAAAGCGAAGAAATATAAAAGAAAACTGCATAAAGAAGTAAAACTTTTCAACAAAATCGGCTCCCACGAGCACGGCACCCAAAGTCACCACAAAATATAACAATGAATCCTCACAAGTCGTCTCTAAGTCACATACAACAGTGGTAGATGGAGAATACTAGATCCAACAAAATGATATACAATGTACAAACAGATAACCGCAACCCACCTAAAAGCAAGGCCTCACAGCCAACCGTAGCGGTATCCGCAAAAGTAGAGATGATAAGACGCCCTGCCGCGACTACTCAGAGGGTAAGTCCTGCAAAACACTGTGGCACAACGGGAGGTGAGTTGCCAACTCGTGAATAGTAAATAACATCATACAGTAATCGCAAGTATGCACGAACAGCGATCTATCTATCACAAGTAATCCGATAGCATAAGTATGATAAGTGAATATACAACAATCATGTAAAGGTACATCATCAGGGTACTACAACTACATGAAGCAATGCATATCAACATAATCCTGAGTGTGGAATGATATAATATAAAAACTCATGCAAAATCATCAGCATGGAAAAACACCAGTGTCCCTCACTGACAAATCAAATCCCAAATTCTCAGGCACCGCATCCTCAGATCGGCCCTCACATCCTGTAAGTCTCACAAAAACCTGAGTGTCAAACACCGACACTCAAAATATCATGAAACCCGTGTCTAGCATCGACACGTAAATCCTCATAACTCAGGCGATGTCACCATGACTGGCCCTGACGATATGTCATACCTCACTCCGGTCGGTATCCCCATGATAACCGCCGAGTCCAAATACAATCACCGGTAGGTAGTGGTCCCACCGCCAGGCTTATCGTCTACACCACGAAATCACCACTCGCCCCGGGGTACCATACCGGGTCCACCATGTACCCGCAAACGGTGCCTCCCGCTCCTCGAATCAGGTATCACAAGCCAAATCTCAGAACCGAGAAATCACATGGTGGACGCACTGTAATATCATATCAAGAGAAACCGGGTTTTCAAACAATACATAGTTTTCTTGAAAATATCCCCTACGGTCCTCAAATCCATAATCACATGAAATCCATATCTCAATGCGTAAAATTCACGTAAAACTGATATATGCAACATAAAACATCAATATGAGCATTTAAAGGGAAAACCGCTCTTTAAATGAATCCAGCTATTTAGAATATATCTTGCGGTTCCCAAAACCTCCGAAAAAAAATGCAGCATCATATAAGGTGTACATGTAATTGTAGCAAGGTTTAAGTATCTACATGCAAGCTAGTATGTATGATGCATGTCATAAGTGCAAGGATCAACAACTCAATATCATATATCAAAACAATACCACTTGGGGTATATACAACCATAGCGAAAATATGCGGTGTACATGTCAATATGAGTGCCTGATATACATGTAACTATAATAGACTATGTGGGTGTACATGTCAATATGTAAGCAAGATGTACAATATAGCTATAGTAAGGTATACATGAAATAGAATAAGGGTTACTACATCAACTATTCCTGCCCAAAGCAATGTCACGTATGTAAGTATCAACAATATCTCATATGCACAATGGGATAAGGGCTACTACCACAACTATCCCTATCCACTACCGTATCACGTATGTAGGTGTCAACAATATATATCGGCTTGTGCGTGTCATGGCAATTACTGACGATGTGGGTGTAGCATAATATTTAGTGCTCGTGCAACATGAACCGTCTGTAATGTGTTATATCTAAAGGTACGAGTTGAGTACAACAGATAATGCTATGCAATGATATTCATATGAAAGTAAAGAATATGCAAATACTATGCAGCTAACATATCAAATTCGCCCCGACGCATAACGCCATACAGGCGATTTCCCCGTAGATGTTAAATCTACTCACTGATGGTTTCGAGCTATGAAAATCCGACCACCTGCTTCCCCTTGTCCGCAGCACCTGAAATCCCTGCTTGCGAACCTAAAATTTCATAAATACAAGACATAAGCTAAATATCCTATAATGACGAAAAGACAACGAAACGCGATGAAAACGCCCGGAAAATTTCACTGCGCGCTTAGCGCAGCTATCGCGCACGATACCGGCCAAAACCCTAATTGGGGTCGCTAAACTACAAAACACCAAGTCTGGACCCCGATCGTCCAGATCGCGCAACACAACACAAAAATTACGAGGAATACACTCGATATAACCTCGCAACGACCAAACGAACGCTACGTCGGAAAAACCCCGAAATCTAGTACGCAACCTATCGCAATATTTCGCACTAGATTCAAGATAACACATATCTAGCGATTACAAATACCTTAAAATAGCCTAACTAAGCTATCTAAACCATTTCTATATTTTTAACACTCGCTAATTATGTTTTAGCAAAAACCTAATAAGCAACTTTGCTTAATTAAACAAAATATTCATTAGCAAAAATTAACATTTTCTACTAGGTTAATCTTTTCCAAAACACAATTTAACACTTCAAATGAACACTAATCACTTAATCAAAATTTAACCCTAACATGAATTTCTTAAACCAAATATAATGAATTAATCATGATTTAAAAACTAAACTAAACACATAAATAGCTAACTAAATTAGCTAGATTAAGATTAAAGAAAAAATATAAGAATTAAGGTAAGAATTATACCTCCCCAAGAACACAAAATGAAACTTAATCCAACATCTTAGCATCAAAAACCAAGCTTTGTTGAAGATCCATGAAGGATTAGTGAAGGAAAA
This sequence comes from Agapanthus africanus, assembly GCA_030015575.1. NCBI lineage: Eukaryota > Viridiplantae > Streptophyta > Magnoliopsida > Asparagales > Amaryllidaceae > Agapanthus > Agapanthus africanus. The sequence continues at coordinate 582,212,043 of CM057339.1, read as the reverse complement.
ATGGTTTAATTTTTATATAGGAATTTTTGGATTTATTTTTGGAATTCTTTTTGTGTTTTTGATTGAAAAAGAACAAGAAATGAGCTTGGAAATTTAGAGGACAGAAATGGGGGGGATGAGGCTCGGCCAAGGAGGTGAGTGGGTTTTTTTTTGTGTAATTAAAATGAGAAAATTCTAGTCTTAAGCAATAAATGCAACATTAAATGAAAAATACCACCTGTACACCCTTTTCTTTTCTTTTTTAAACAATTCCTTTTGCACTCCAAAAATATCTAGATATTTAAAAAAAAGTTTCTAAAATAATTCTAGTGACAAAATTAATTTATTCACAAGAGAAAAAAATTCCCGATTTACGTGCACAAAATACCGCTTAAAATAATATTTTATTTGGGAAAAATTCTATCTGAACCAAAACCTTCTAAATACTCCCAAAGTTCACGCACAAAATTTATTTTAGCCAAACTAGGTGTCAGTAAGCTTATACGGACGTTTGATCGAAATCGGGTTAAAACAGGAAAAACCGACAATTTTGCCCTAAACGGGAAAATTCGCAAAACGATTTCTAAAACGTTACAATCTCCCCTCCTTATAGAAATTCGGTCCCCGAATTAAAATTTCATACTAACCGTACCTTCAAAAAGATGAGGGAATTTCTTCCGCATCTCGCTCTCGGCCTCCCAAGTGATCTCCTCACTAGTCGGGCTACGCCAAAGAACCTTCACAGATGGTAAGACCTTTGACCGAAGTTTCTTCACCTGCCGATCCAAAATAACTACCGGCTGCTCGGTGAACGAAAGATCGCGCTCAAGCTGAACGGTCTCGTGCTGAATCGTGTGAGAAGGATCATGAAGGTATCTACGAAGCACGACACATGGAAAACGGGGTGAACATCCGGAAAACTGGGCGGGAGCGCCAAACGATAAGCAACAGAACCCACTCGCTCAAGGATCTCGAAAGGACCTACAAATCTGGGACTGAGCTTCCCTCTCTTCCCAAATTGCATAACGCCCTTCATCGGAGAAATCCTCAGGAATACATGATCCCCCACTGCGAACTCAAGTCTGTGACGACGACGGTCGGCATAAGACTTCTGCCTGCACTGGGCTGCTCTCATCCTATCCTGAATCAGCTGGATCTTCTCCGAGCTGGGGTCCCAAAACCAGACTCTCACTAAGCTCGGTCCAACAGACTGGCGATCGACACTTCCTACCATATAAAGCCTCAAAAGGTGCCATCTGAATAGTCTCCTGAAAGCTGTTGTTGGAGGAGAACTCAATCAACGGCAAGTGACGATCCCAACTGCCACCAAAATTAAACACACATGCACGGAGCATATCCTCCAGAGTCTGTATAGTCCGCTCCGACTGGCCATCGGTCTGTGGATGAAAAGCGGTACTAAAACTCAGCTGGGTACCCAAAGCTTCCTGAAGCTTCTTCCAAAGATGGCTAGTAAACTGGGTGCCTCTATCGGATACTATGCATGTGGGAACACCGTGCAAATGCACAATCTCATCTATGTACAACTGAGCATACTGAACATAACCGAAAGTGGTCTTCACTGGAAGAAAGTGAGCCGCTTTCGTCAACCGGTCTACAATAACCCAAATGGAGTCATACCCTCGACTGGTCCTGGGTAGACCCACAATGAAGCCCATGGAAATTTGCTCCCATTTCCACTCCGAAACGGGTAAGGGCTGCAACTCTCCAACCGGTCTCTGATGCTCAGCCTTGACTTGCTGACATGTCAGGCACCTCGAAACGATGTCCGAAATATCGCACTTCATCCCTTCCCACCAGTAGAAGTCTCTCAAGTCACGGTACATCTTGGTGGAACCTGGATGAACGCTAAAGGCCGACTGATGTGCCTGCTCTAGGATCTCGCGTCTCAACCCATCAACATCTGGTACACATAAGCGAGTCCTTCATCGTAGCACACCCTGGTCATCAACCATGAACTCCGAAACTCTTTCTTGCCGAACAAGCTCAAGAATCTCAGATAAACGGGCATCACTGGGTTGTGCCTCATGGATACGATTAAATAGTAGTGGACAGGCGCGGACATGAGCAAACTGTCCCCCAGCGGAAGTGAACTCGAACTGCACTCTACTATCACACAAGAGCTGCCAATCTGCAGAAGACTGACACTGAACTGCGCTCAACTGGGAAAAGCTACCCACGGGCCTACGACTCAAAGCATCAGCTACCACATTCGTCTTGCCCGGGTGATAAAGGATCTCACAATCATAATCAATCACTAGCTCCATCCATCGGCGCTGTCTCAGGTTCAGATCTCACTGCTGGAAGATATACTTCAAACTCTTGTGATCCGTGAAGATCTGACACGACTCTCCGTACAAGTAGCGTCTCCAAATCTTCAACGCAAAGACTACCGCTGCCATCTCAAGATCGTGAGTGGGGTAATTCTGCTCGTGCTTCTTCAGCTGCTTAGAAGCATATGCAATCACCCTATCATGCTGTATCAAAACACAGCCGAGCCCCACTAGAGAAGCATCACAATAAACAACATAGCCGCCCGATCCAGAAGGTAAAGAAAGAACTGGTGCTGTCGTCAACCGAGTCTTCAACTGCTGAAAACTCTGCTCGCACGCATCAGTCCAGAGAAAAGGAATTCCCTTCCGGGTCAGTCCAGTCAGCGGTGCAACGATACTCGAGAAATCCTGCACAAAACGGCGATAATAACCAGCTAAGCCCAAAAAGCTGTGGACCTCCGTCACCGATATAAGTCTGGGCCAAAGCTGTACAGCCTCGATCTTCCTCGGGTCCACAAGAATACCATCACTAGTCAGCACATGACCCAGGAAGTCAACTCTATCAAGCCAAAATGCGCACTTTGAGAATTTAGCATACAGCTGGTGCTCTCTCAATATCTGCAAAGTAATCCTCAAGTGATGCTCATGCTCCTCATGACACCTAGAGGACCAGTATGTCATCAATAAACACTATAATGAACTGGTCGAGGAACGGCCTGAAAATCCGGTTCATCAGATCCATGAACGCTGCTGGCGCATTGGTGAGTCCGAACGACATCACCAAAAACTCATAATGCCCATAGCGCGTACGAAAAGCAGTCTTCGGAATGTCATCATTCCGAACCCGCAACTGATGATAACCCGAACGCAAATCAATCTTCGAAAAATGTTTCGCACCCTGGAGCTGATCAAATAAATCGTCAATGCAGGGTAAAGGATACCTTCCGCACCGTAACTCGGTTCAACTGACGATAATCCACACATAGCCTCAAACTGTCGTCCTTCTTCTTGATGAATAGAACATGAGCTCCCCACGGCGAAACACTCGGAGGCACAAGTCCCAAATCAAGTAACTCTTGCAATTGATCTTTAATCTCTCTAAGCTCTGCCGGAGCCATCCGATAAGGCGGTATAGAAATAGGTTCCGTGCCAGGGATCAGATCAATGCAAAACTCAATATCGCGCTCTGGCGGCAACCCAGGTAACTCATCGGGAAAGACATCGGGAAACTCTCGCACGGTAGAAACCTGGTCCACCGACTCCACTGTGGCTCCAGTATCATGAATGAAAGCCAAGAATCCCCGACATCCCCTCCTCAAAAGCCGACTAGCGCACATAACAGAAATCAAACTGTGAGGGGCGGCACCACGATCCCCCTACACAACAAACACTGACTCGCCGGGAAAACAAAATCTAACTGTCTTCTCGCGGCAGTCCATGGACGCATAGCAAGTACCTAGCCAATCCGTGCCCAGTAGAACGTCGAAGTCCAACATCTCAAAAAGGATCAAGTCGATGGATAGATCTCTGTCACCAACATGGACAACACAAGATCGGAACACATGACGCGCAACAAACGACTCTCCCACAAGAGTAGTCACGACCAGCGGCTGATCCAGCAAACACGACTCTCGGCCTAACTTCGGCGCGAAGTGCGTAGAAACATACGAATGCGTAGATCCTGGATCGAAAAGAACATGTGCATTAAAAGAACATAAAGAAAGGGTACCTGAAACCACAGCATTGGACGCCTGAGCGTCCTGGTGAGTCAAGGCAAAAACCCGTGCCTGCCCTCTACCGGCTACTGGCTGCCCTCTGCCTCTGCCACTTCGTCCTCTCGACACAAAACCACCGCGACCACGACCTCTCTGAGCAGGAGTCTGATGCGGCGCAACAACAGGAATAAGAGGCAACGCTCTCTGAGGCGGAGAAGGTGGTAAGGTAACTTGCGGTACTGCTGGCCCTCTCTGACGCACCACAGTACAATCCCGAACAAGATGATGTAAACTGCCACAACCGAAGCATCCATAAGACGGTCGCTGGCCCTCCTAGGAATAAGAACTGAATAACTAGCAACGTCCCACGTCTCTGCTACTCCCCGAGTCTGAAGGAACTCTGTCTCTGCGGACAAACCTCGGTCTCCGTGCTGGTACATCCGTACGAGTCCTCTTCGGTTCTGGAACAACCGATGACTCTGCTAGACGCTCCTCCACCAATAGGGCTGCATCGACAGCTGCCGTATACGTGTCGCAATGCTGAATGCTGATGGCTAGGAACAACTGGGTAAGCAGGCCTCGAACAAACCTCTTCACCCTCATCTCCTCAGTCGCCACCAGGTACGGAGCATACACCGACAGCTCAGTAAACAATACATCATACTCCGACACCGTCATCACCGGCGTTTGACGTAACGACTCAAATCTGCGTGCTCGTGCATCCCTGACGCTCGGTGGAAGAAAACGGGCAAGAAACAACGTCACAAACTCATCCCAGGTCATAGGAGCAAGACCAGCGGCTCTGCCCCTCTCCAACGACTCCCACCACTTCTGGGCCATACCCTCCAGCCGGAAACGCGCAAACTCAACCCATCTCTCGTCGGAACATCGGAGTGAGCGACAAATCCTGGCCATCCGGTCGATGAACGACTGCGGATCCTCAGTAACATCTGTGCCAGTAAACACCGGAGGCCTCAGCCTCATGAACTCCGTCAGTGACACGGTAATAACCTCTGGAGATTCAACTGCGACTGCCGGAACAGTAGGTACCATCGTGGTCTTTGCAACGGGTGGAACAACAGCCTGCCCCTGTACTCGAATGGCCTCTACTAAAGTCCCCACAATCTGGCGCAGGTCCTGCATACCAGCCCCAATCATAGCAATGTGCTCCGGTACCACAGGCGTATCGCCCTGGTCAACCCTCGCCTCAGACGAGTCGACTTTGGCCTCGGCCCTCGCGGCCGCTCTCTGTGCCCTCGTAGTCTTCGGCGGCATATAGGCTGGAAATTGAAACAAGATTCAATAAGGAAACGGAAATCGAATCACAAAGATGTATATCAATCACGGAAGGAATTTCAATCAATAAATCCTAAGGTCACTTAGGCGGAGTACCGTGTCGTAAGTATGCCGCGGAACATACACACGCTACGTCACACTGCTTAAGCTACCTACTCCATCATACCAAGGTCGTCCTACACTCCGAAAGGTAAAAACCTAGTGCTCTGATACCAACTTTGTCACGACCCAAAATTTGGCCCGTAACCGGCACTTAAACTATGTAACGTCTACAGGCGTACGCAACTCAAGTAAGCCGAAACCCAGAAATCTAAACCACCCAAAACTGGATCAACGGAGAAAACATAGTTTTAAACATTCAGAAATTTTCAAGTAAAAATCTTTAAGTTTAGTTTTCGTTCTTAAAAATTTCAGCAGCACCTCCTTTGTAAAAACTAACCCCGAAAACGGGTACAACATAGATAATAATAAAAGTATCCCAAACGGGAGCAAATCACGCCCAACGGCGGAGACAACCACCACAACATATATACGACGCCGAAGCGAAGAAATATAAAAGAAAACTGCATAAAGAAGTAAAACTTTTCAACAAAACCGGCTCCCACGAGCACGGCACCCAAAGTCACCACAAAATATAACAATGAATCCTCACAAGTCGTCTCTAAGTCACATACAACAGTGGTAGATGGAGAATACTAGATCCAACAAAATGATATACAATGTACAAACAGATAACCGCAACCCACCTAAAAGCAAGGCCTCACAGCCAACCGTAGCGGTATCCGCAAAAGTAGAGATGATAAGACGCCCTGCCGCGACTACTCAGAGGGTAAGTCCTGCAAAACACTGTGGCACAACGGGAGGTGAGTTGCCAACTCGTGAATAGTAAATAACATCATACAGTAATCGCAAGTATGCACGAACAGCGATCTATCTATCACAAGTAATCCGATAGCATAAGTATGATAAGTGAATATACAACAATCATGTAAAGGTACATCATCAGGGTACTACAACTACATGAAGCAATGCATATCAACATAATCCTGAGTGTGGAATGATATAATATAAAAACTCATGCAAAATCATCAGCATGGAAAAACACCAGTGTCCCTCACTGACAAATCAAATCCCAAATTCTCAGGCACCGCATCCTCAGATCGGCCCTCACATCCTGTAAGTCTCACGAAAACCGAGTGTCAAACACCGACACTCGAAACATCATGAAACCCGTGTCTAGCATCGACACGTAAATCCTCATAACTCAGGCGCTGTCACCATGACTGGCCCTGACGATATGTCATACCTCACTCCGGTCGGTATCCCCATGATAACCGCCGAGTCCAAATACAATCACCGGTAGGTAGTGGTCCCACCGCCAGGCTTATCGTCTACACCACGAAATCACCACTCGCCCCGGGATACCATACCGGGTCCATCATGTACCCGCAGACGGTGCCTCCCGCTCCTCGAATCGGGTATCACAAGCCAAATCTCAGAACCGAGAAATCACATGGTGGACGCACTGAAATATCATATCAAGAGAAACCGGGTTTTCAAACAATACATAGTTTTCTTGAAAATATCCCCCACGGTCCTCAAATCCATAATCACATGAAATCCATATCTCAATGCGTAAAATTCACATAAAACTGATATATGCAATATAAAACATCAATATGAGCATATAAAGGGAAAAACGCCCTTTAAATGAATCCAGCTTTTTAGAATATATCTTGCGGTTCCCAAAACCTCCGAAAAACAATGCAGCATCATATAAGGTGTACATGTAATTGTGGCAAGGTTTAAGTATCTACATGTAAGCTAGTATGTATGATGCATGTCATAAGTGCAAGTATCAACAACTCAATATCATATATCAAAACAATACCACTTGGGGTACATACAACCATAGAGAAAATATGCGGTGTACATGTCAATATGAGTGCCTGATATACATGCAACTATAATAGACTAGGTGGGTGTACATGTCAATATGTATGCAAGATGCACAATATAGTTATAGTAAGGTATACATGAAATGGAATAAGGGTTACTACCTCAACTATTCCTGCCCAAAGCAATGTCACGTATGTAAGTATCAACAATATCTCATATGCACAATGGGATAAGGGCTACTACCACAACTATCCCTATCCACTACCGTATCACGTATGTAGGTGTCAACAATATATATCGTCTTGTGCGTGTCATGGCAATTACTGACAATGTGGGTGTAGCATAATATTTAGTGCTCGTGTAACACGAACCGTCAGTAATGTGTTATATCTAAAGGTACGAGTCGAGTACAACAGATAATGCTATGCAATGACATTCATATGAAAGTAAAGAATATGCAAATACTATGCAGCTAACATATCAAATTCGCCCCGACGCATAACGCCATACGGGCGATTTCCACGTAGATGTTAAATCTACTCACTGATGGTCTCGAGCTATGAAAATCCGACCACCTGCTTCCCCTTGTCCACAGCACCTGAAATCCCTACTTGCGAACCTAAAATTTCATAAATACAACACATAAGCCAAATATCCTATAATGACGAAAAGACGACGAAACGCGATGAAAACGCCCGGAAAATTTCACAGCGTGCTTTGCGCATCTATCGCGCACGATACCGGCCAAAACCCTAATTGGGGTCGCTAAACTACAAAACACCAAGTATGGACCCCGATCGTCCCGATCGCGCAACACAACACAAAAATTACGAGGAATATACTAGATATAACCTCGCAACGACCAAACGAACCCTACGTCGGAAAAACCCCGAAATCTAGTAAGCAACCTATCGCAATATTTCGCACTAGATTCAAGATAACGCATATCTAGTTATTACAAATACCTTAAAATAGCCCAACTAAGCTATCTAAACCATTCATATATTTTTAACACTCGCTAATTATGTTTTAGCAAAAACCTAGGACGCAACTTTGCTTAATTAAACAAAATATTCATTAGCAAAAATTAAAATTTTCTACTAGGTTAATCTTTTCCAAAACACAATTTAACACTTCAAATGAACACTAATCACTTAATCAAAATTTAACCCTAACGTGAATTTCTTAAACCAAATATAATGAATTAATCATGATTTAAAAACTAAACTAAACACATAAATAGCTTACTAAATTAGCTAGATTAAGATTAAAGCAAAAATATAAGGATTAAGGTAAGGATTATACCTCCCCAAGAACACAAAATGAAACTTAATCCAACATATTTGCATCAAAAACCAAGTTTTGTTGAAGATCCATGAAGGATTAGTGAAGGAAAAATGGTTTAATTTTTATATAGGAATTTTTGGATTTATTTTTGGAATTCTTTTTGTGTTTTTGATTGAAAAAGAACAAGAAATGAGCTTGGAAATTTAGAGGACAGAAATGGGGGGGATGAGGCTCGGCCAAGGAGGTGAGTGGTTTTTTTTTGTGTAATTAAAATGAGAAAATTCTAGTCTTAAGCAATAAATGCAACATTAAATGAAAAATGCCACCTTTACACCCTTTTCTTTTCTTTTTTAAACAATTCCTTTTGCACTCCAAAAATATCTAGATATTTAAAAAAAAAGTTTCTAAAATAATTCTAGTGACAAAATTAATTTATTCACAAGAGAAATTTTTTTCCCGATTTACGTGCACAAAATACCGCTTAAAATAATATTTTATTTGGGAAAAATTCTATCTGGACCAAAACCTCCCAAATACTCCCAAAGTTCGCGCACAAGCTTTATTTTAGCCAAACTAGGTTTCGGTAAGCTTATACGGACGTTTGATCGAAATCGGGTTAAATCAGGAAAAACCGACAATTTTGCACTAAAACGGGAAAATTCGCAAAACGATTTCTAAAACGTTACAGATCCACTCACCAAGGCCCTTCCACAGCCGCAGCATGAGCGACTTTTTGAGATGTTGGGTATGAGATACGCCAATAACTGGCCTTAGTGCAAATAGGAGAATGTTGGATATATGTATGCCCTAGAGGCTATTATATGTATAGTGGATGCTTGGACATGCATATATGTATAAAGATGAATTTCTTGGTCGACATGATAGTATTCTATCTGGTTTACTTTATCTTGACATGTTGATTTGATCATGCATCTTACTCATTTGGTACATGTTGATAAAGCCCATAGGATATCTGCTTGACTATTGGGACTATGATGCAGATCAAACTAGTGGGACACGTATAGTTTATGAGCATATCCTTGAACTGTTCCTAGTGATGGGTGTATCGAGACGGGGCATCGATATTCCAGAGTAGACTAGCGTATACCATTCTTATCCTATATGATGGGCGATGGATGATCCCATATCCATCTGGAGTGGTGACACCACACATTGTATACGGGTGCTCAGTGGAGACTGGGTACACTGAACAGACTCGCCGAGAACTCCTATGTTGTATTATATCAATCGTCAGATAGCAGTTCTCAGGTGACACTGGTACATGTTAGTCTGTAGACCCGATATCGTCATAGAGTCTTGTATGTCCTCCCACTGTACTTTGATCTCCACCCTACCACGGCTCTACAGAGTCGTGCAAACAGGTGGATTTTGGGTACAGTCCCGAGGCACATGAAGGAAATGAGCGATAGGAGGGGTTTCGTCTCTCCCGATATTGGGGGTTGATGTTGTGCAATGCTCGATTGGCTATAACAGGAAGTCCCTGGCCAGGCCTGCTGAGATTTACTTATAAGTGTTATCAGTAGTTTCTCGATCTGTTATGAGCCATACTCCGGCATGACTTATTGAGTTTTTGGGGTCGACGATTTCATCCCTAGACTCGATATGCATCATATCTGATGAATAGACCGGACTATACGGTAAGTGTTGCCAGTTCGCTCGACGGGAGTTTTGACAGCTTCACTTGTTTTCTTCTGATCGCTCAATACCTGGGTGGCCGTTACGTTTAGTTGACCGCTTGCGGCTTGTGGGTGTTTGATATGATCATCACCTACTGCCGGCGTATTGAGGAGTCTTAGAGTCCCACACAGGAGTTTCCTAGCTCAGGAAAAACGATGTGGTGTGCATATGAGATATGCGCGGGGACCCGATTAAATGCGTGTATGTGATACCGTATATTAATCGAGCATTTTTCTATTAGTCGGGTTGTATGTGATATGACTAGTTTGTTAAATCAAGTGTTGATTTAACATTGACTTTTAGCTCACTTCTTTATTAAACCCTTTTCCAAAGTGATGTATGCATGCATGTATGCACATGTTGATGTGTATGGACACATACATGCATACATTGTATCATGGTTGTTGATACAAAGGTGATGGCAATGCAAGACTCATATGGGACTATATATATTTATTCTGAGTTAAAGAAAAGATAATTCATTCATGGTTCATTCTCTACACTTGACCACACTTCACCTAACAATTAACAATGGATTAATTTTATTTTGGTTTTTAAACTCAATAATAAATATCTAGATATTTATTAACCCATGGTTACTTATGAGAATGATTTAATATATATTATTCATTCTCATTTTTTCTATTCATCACAACAAAAGAGCTCTAGCTTTGCCATTATCATCTTCTTCTTCCTCCAAGCTCTCTTGAGATTTCTAGTGAGTGAGGTTGATAAAAAGAAAGGGTTTTGAATAGAGAAGATAAACCACATCATCATTCTATACTAGTTTAGCCTATTAGTTTAGAGTGTTAGCTCCACTTCCTCTTTGATCAAGTGTAGCAAGGAGCTTTGAGCAAAAGGGCTTCGGGTGGATCATCGTGGACAAAGAACAACTCTTGCGATCCATTTCAAACTCACATAGATCCAAGGAGTCACCAAGGGAAGTCTACAAAGGTTGTAATTTCTCCACTTAGTGATAGATTCCTTTAGTATGTGATACTATTGTTGTTACCCTAAATATTCTAGTTAAGATTCATGGTTAGATTGTTTAGCACCTCCCCAAATTTTTATTGTGGCATGTGTGATGCTAGCAAACCCTAGGCATGGTGCTAAGGAATCCCAACACTTGTATCACGCGGTTCTCTACTTTATTCTTATTCCTATAACTTCTTAAAACTTGGACCTTGTATTTCTACTAAACACTTGTCTAAAATTGGAGAAGTCACAAGTAAACAGAATATAGTACGAGGACCAATCCTTCTGTCCTAATGGACACTGGACAACATACAATACATTGTATAAGTCTCCTGAGTTGAATAACTCAAACCCTGTGCGTCATAGGTTGAAAATTGTATTATGGTTAAGAAGAATTACACCGCTGTTTAATGCTCCTTACCCAATCATCAACTGATATAGGTAAATATCATGGACATAATTTCAAAAAGTTATATCTCACTTTATGAAATAAACGTACAGATATATCAGTTTGAAATTGGTGCATAACAACAAATATTCAAAACCAAATATTTGCCGTCGGGCAAAACCCTAGTGGATTTCTCAAATATCACCAATTACAACGAATTCCGATATAATCACTTAATTCCCAATAACTTACTCCCACTCATCATCTGTAAAACCATACAGATGTGAGAATTAAACCTGGTAAATACATTCCCTGGAGTAAGGATCTAATTGGGAAATCAGTTTTCAATTAACAACGCATAGTGAATCTGAAACATAAAATGTTTCGAAGGGATAGCCGGGTATTCCTAGTAATGTCTCTTCCATTATCCAGATTCATGACTGTAACCGTATATTTCTTTGCCATCTCTCCAAATCCCTTTATTTGTCTTTACTCATTACCTTCTGTACACCATCTTTAGGCTAAATGGTTTTCTTCCTTCTCTACCGTTCGGCACCAGCCTATGGTTTGGAAGAAGACTATCCAATAAACGTAATAGGTGTACTCTCCTAATCCTAGGAGTACTTGCAACTTGAGAGAATGTAAAGATAAAAGACAACTGAATAAACCTTATTCAATTTCTCCTCAACCGGAGAAATGCAAAGGTGAAGTAGGAGTGGCGATGAGCTACGCGGTTTAGTCGTGAATGATAGCAGTCGCAATTTACTTTGTCTTCTTTCTAATCCCTTTATCTGTCTTTACTTATTACCTTCTGTACACCGCACTTAGGCTAATTGGTTTTCTTCCTTCCCCACCTTTCGACATCTGCCTATGGTTTGAAAGAAGACTATCCAATAAGCGCAATAGGTGTACCATCTCCTAATCCTAGGAGTCCTCACAACCTGAGAGAAGGTTAAAGGAAAAGACAACTGAATAGTCCTATTCAATTTCTCTGGAACCGGAAACCATCCTCGAATCTGAAACAAGTTTCTTCGAGTTCGTATATAACTATACGATGGTCATATCCGATAAAAGTGGATCTTCGTAGTGATACGGAATTTTCCGGAGAAAAGTAAAGGGTAAAAGTAGGAGTGGCAATGAGGTATGCAACTCAGACTATCCAAAAGTGAATGTGTTTTAAGAAGGTTCGGTTAACTTGGTTACTGAGTTATAGTTTAGGGTCGGGTCATGGTTGCTGCCAAAGAGAGAGAAAAGAAATACTCAGCGTGCACTCTAACCTAGATCAGAATGGTCAATCACTTTATCTAAACAGGATGTCTCCCACTGTATCCTCAAATTCTTCTCCAAACCTGAAAGAAGAATTAGTCGGGATCATCTAAAATCACCCGAGGAGTAAACCAACTCATCAGTGAGTATCGGGAACCAACTATCATCGCATGATAACCTGATGGAATCCACTCACGTTATCACACTCCAGAAGGTATGCGCATGCCGGGCGAGTTTCCTGTATATTTGAAACTCCCGATGTGATTTCTACCCCATGCTCTTATGACCTTGACGAGGGACAACATATCATAAGTCACATGTCAAGTTCTACCTGTCATTGTCCAGGTTAATTTGAACCCACCCGTACATACCTTTGACGAAGGCCAAAATAGTAGTACGACTGTCCCAAACCAACGCATCTATCTATGCATCAAAAAAATAACAAATAGCTACCATACACTATGCCTTGACGAAGTCCAACATACATAGCATGAATACTAAGTGCTACCCGTCTGAAATGACGGAGGGCTACGAATGGTTTTTGGCGAAAAACCTTTAACATAATGAACTTGATATCGTTGAAGGAACCAGATAGCTTTTTACAAATATATAGTGGAGAAAACCTTTGCTAAAGAGGTCACTCCTGGTGAAGGGATCTCGGCTCTTTCCTCATGGAATGAGGTGCAGTATATTCCCACTGAATATCACGATGCAAAGAAAAAAAGTAATCGACTATAGTGAAGTTATTACCCTGACGCAAACTTCTGCCCAAGAGGTCACTCCCGGTGAAGGGATCTCGGCTCTTGCCTCGTCGAATGAGGTGCTAGATATTCATAACCGAATACCGCCGTGCAAAACAAAGGAAAACGTCCTTGCAATAACAGCTTTTGAAAATTGTTCCAACAATATCGAATAGGTCCGTTTTCCTTGCATTGATCTGAATCAACGCAGTCCCATCAATTAATCACACCACAAAAGAACGAAAATATGATGTACGTATATGCCATCCGCATTCGCCACTGGGTCCCGTCATCACCCGTTAGGTTACTTAACTAACGACAGAGCGGGGAATGGACTAGCGCGGGTGTAAAACATATACAACATCTACTGGTATATATAACAATATATAATAATCGCTCCATGTATGATAAATGCAACATCACAAATAAGCAATAAGCATCACATAACAATACAGATAATCTGGGAGACCCGGGTTTCCTTTGAGTCGCAAGTGAAACCCGACGTTCTCCTGGTCGTATGGATAGCCTGTGCAATGAAAACCTAGACCCCTACGAGCGCGGTAAGTTACCCGCCAAAACCAGAAGCGAGGCAGCCCCCTTTATCAATGTGAATGGGCCATGTGGCACTTCACGGAATCCGGTAACTTGAGCACCCCTCCTTGGATCAACCTATACCCCCTACGAGTACGGCGAATAGCCCGCCAATTCTAGAGTGAGGCCCCCTCCTTCTCAATGCCATGAGATGCAGACCCGTTGCCCTACAGAACCCGGCTATCCGTGCACTCCATCGCGGGGTAATCCTAGTACAGAAAAGAAAATATATACAACGGGGATATCGACCTCAACCCGGTCGTTCCCCAAACAAATAATATACAAACAGGCAGTGACGGCAGTCCACATGTCAGACGCTCGTCCCGCGATATAAAATGTACAAATAAAACTAAACTGTACTAACATTGGACCCAAGCTATCCACCCCGAAAAATCCGCAACATACACAACTCAACACAGAACATCAACGTGAATTTCACGTTCGCAAACCCGTCTAAAAGAACTATAGCAATTAGACAAATTGTACCGCTCTAATGACATTCACGGTCGCAGATAGTAATGCATGTACTGTAAACTTTAAACAATGTTAGAAATATCGAGTTCGAAATAACCCCGAATATCCCCAAACAACTAGATAAAACCATAACCAAACTGGGCTAAACTAGCAATACCAATAAACCAATATTCTAGAGTCAAAACCACAACCCAAATACGAAGTCCAGACTCCATTGAATGGCTGGCCAGCTCGGATTTTTGAGCAATATGCTCGGGTCATTTAGGGTGGAAGTGGCTCGTATTTGGGGTGCAGTCTAGTGGTCATACAAGTAGTCTTCTGCAGTTGCTAAAATATTTTTAGAAGACCAAACAAATTTCGACAAAGAATGGAATATCGTTGGTATTCATTTGGAGTTGTTTCGGTTTCGATAGTTTAACATCGTCTAAACAAACTGGTATGTGGTTAATGGGTTGGCTCTGATACCATGTAGGGTTACGGCAGCACCCCGACCATCAATCCGTGGCCAAACGCGGAACAAAAACTTTAAAAAACCGGTGCTAACGGAACCCTAATCGACGGATCGTACCATTAACCCTATACTAGTTCTACGAAAAGAGTTTAGAGAGGTTATACCGATCGATCCATGTCCTTCGGTCTTCAACCTCTATCCCAAGCTCCTCGCGGCTGCCTCGATGAAGTTTGGTCTCCGGTCTCCCTCATCGAAGACGATCCACGTCGAAGATTAGTAATACGGGCTCACGCTTCAAAACCGAAGCAACTCGGGCATCCAGTTTGCCAGCCTAGATACCCAAGATGAAGTAGAGAGAGTGTGTGATCATTTTGTCTCAATACACCTAAGGATTCTCAACTCATGATATGGTATGGGTGGAGGTGAAGAAGAAGCCATTGAACAAAAAGAGTGAGCTCAAGGCTTGGCTAAAGAAAAAACAACCAAAGAAAGTATCTATTGTTTTCTTGTGTTGTGAGTGTTGTGAGAAATTATTGTGAACAACTAAAGAAAAGCCTTGCCAAGTAAAAGATCTTCCTCATGCCACAAAAATATCTCACCAAACTCACACAAGACCCAACACCATGAGTCACCAAGTGCACATGCACCATTCAATATGCCAAATGCCAAGACTTGCACTCACACTCTCCATCACCACATTATTAAACATTTAAACAAAACCCTAAATGTTTAATACTAGAAAAAGAAATGGCATCTTCAGAAGTAATCTTGCAACAGATTACAAGAATACCCCTCATCCGTATATACATACCCGCATCCGTATTCCGACTGAATACGAATACAACGAGACGAAAATAATCCAACAATATAATACTAGGATACGGCTTAAACTAAAGCCCACTAGTATTATCCGTCCGATCATGATCCGTACACAAGTGCACGAATATGATCGAACCCTGCCATAAAACCATACGACCTCTACAACGTTTCGCCCGAATCAGGGAAACCCTCTGTGTGGGACTCTAAAGACTTGTCAATACGCTGGCAGTGGGTTTAACCACAAGCACGTCAGTGGCACTAGCTGTACGTAACGGCTACCCATGTATTGAGCGAAAGGGAGGCCGACGAGAAAACTCATCCTGAAACCTTACTGAGCCTGACAGTGACAATATCCATACAGTCCGATCCGTTCGTCTATGAGTATTGCATATCGAGTCTAGGGGGTGGATAAAGTCAGACCCCTAATAACTTGACATTTAGTGTCGGTATGAAGCCCATCACCACTTGAGAAACTACTGATCCGGATCACTAATTCTCGTCTACCCCGGCCGAGGATTTCTGGTGATGGCCACCCATGCACTCCGCGACATCAACCCCCAATACCGGGAGAGACGAATCCCCTGACGATCTGCTCACTGCCTCTATGTGGCTCGGGACTGTACGGAACTAAAACCTGTTTGCAAGACTCCTTTGAGCCATGTTAGGGTAGTAATCAAAGCACAGTGGGAACTCACACAAGGCAAATGACAATCTTAAGTCGATAGACTAACCTGTACACATATCACCTGGGAACTGCTATCTCACAATAGGTATAATACCAATTAGCATGTTCCCGGCGAGTCCGTCCGGTGTACTCATAACCCAATGAGAACCTGCATACATCTTAGGTGAACCAACTGACACCAATGGCTTATGAGACCGGCCACCGCCCCTCATCGGGGTCTCGATCCGTATACACTAGTCTACTCTTAGAGTATCGATGCCCAGTCTCGAAACTCCCACGACTAGGGACACTTTAAGGATGTGCTTATAGATCACCCAACTCTCACGTATATGATCACCATAATACTGCTGGTAGTCAAGCAAGAATCCTATGGGCTCTATCAACATGTAATAATGATCTGCAATGTCATCTGAAGCATGTGCACGACGATAAAGACAAACCGGATAGCATACTATCATCTTGAGTAAGACTGTTCTACCGGTATAGATCCTCCCTCAATCATTGCAATCACGTGCCTGCGATCCAATAATTGACTTGAGGGCACTATAGCCAACATCGATTCCCCCGTAGATGTTAGATCTACTCACATGAATGTCTCGTCTAGTCGAATCCAATCACCGCCTTGCCTTTCCTTGCCGCGTCCGACGTCTCCGCGATCGATCCTATCACCGCACAAATAGTATATAAGAGGATAGACTTTTAAATAGACACGGACAAACAACCATACAAGACAACCAACGCGCACTAGCTTGATGCGCGTGCGCGTGGTGCACAAAACGCACGCGACATCGCCACAAACCACAACTAGGGGTTGCTATGCGTAGCAAACACCAATCCTAGAATCCAATCGTACTAATTGCACAAGAAATAAAGCTAACTAATCTTAGGAAAATAGTTGTAGATCATCACAACCTCAAATTTAACTTAAATCTATTTCTTTTAAAAACCTACTAAGCAACAATAGGGTATTTTAGTGCAAAACTAGGAGTTTTAGCAAACCCAGTAGCCACAATCACACTTAAATATCTTAATTAAGCCACACAAATATTAACTAATTTTAATCTCACCTAGACACACTAAGCATGCAATTAAATTGCATAAACACTTAATTTAGACAATTTAAAAGTAAAGATTAGCAAGTTTAACAATTAGATTATATTTGATAAAGCTATTAGATGTTAACTACACTTAGCTAATCAAATTAAGTGATAAAAACTTTAACTTTAACCCAAACCCTTCTCTTTAAAATCTAATCTTGCAATTAAACTATATTAACACCTAATTAAAGTTGGATCCAAGTAAAGATTAGCAAAACAAACTAGGATTTGGTTTTCATACCTCAAAAGATTTTGGAAGATATAACTTGCTTGCCTTGTCACCAAAATGCAAACTTGCATCAAGATCCAAGCTTAGTTTAGGCAAATGAAATTTTGTGATTATTTTAATGGGAATTAGTGTTCATTTTTGTGGATTGTTGATGAAGAAATGAGGGTTTTTGCAAGTGGGAAAGAGGGAAAATAGGGGAGGCTGCAGTTTGGCCGAAACTAGAGAGGAGACAGTGAGGGTGAGCGAGAGAGAGGTGACCATACCCCCCCATACACCATACTTCTTTTAATGCACCATACTTCTTTATCTTTTCATTCTCTTTTATTTTTACTTTCTTGTTATGCTTATCTTTGAAATAAATCTAGAACCACTTTGGCCAATATTTTTCTTTTAAAACAACATGCTACATTTGTGTTTAGTTGTGTCATGGTGCACAAATATGTATTAACCCATATTAATTTGTAATTAATACTAATTTAGTGTGTAAGTGCATGATTAAAATAATATTTAAAAAATAAATAATTAAGGAAAATATTTAAGTAAACTAGCAATTAAATAAGTAACTAGTTAAACACTCATGCAAGCAATTACATACTTAAAATATATATAATTAGGTTTATGTGAAAAAAATAATGATAACTAGGTTTTACGGAAAACACAAGTTGTACTACTAATTATCAAACAATTAGCCTAAACGATTTTTAAAGCGTTACAATCTTCCCCCTTAAAAAAATTTGGTCTACAAATTCAAAATCTAATTACGCGTACCTTCGAAAAGATTGGGATATTTCATTCTCATCTCGTTCTCGGCTTCCCAGGTGACCTCTTCACTGCTCGGGCTACGCCAAAGAACCCTTACGGACGGTAAGACCTTTGATCTCAGCTTCTTCACCTGCCGATCCAGAATGACTACCTGCTCTTCGGTGAAGGAAAGATCATGCTCCAGCTGGATCGTCTGATACTGAATCGCGTGAGAGGGATCATGAAGGTACTTGCGAAGCATTGATACATGAAACACGAGGTGAACATCACAAAAACTGGGTGAAGAGCCAAGCAATAAGCAACTGCACCAACTCGCTCGAGAATCTCGAAGGGACCTACATATCTGGGACTAAGCTTCCCTTTTCTCCCGAATCTCATCACGCCCTTCATCGAAGAAACCCGCAAGAAAACATGATCACCCACGGTGAACTCGAGTCTGCGCCGTCGTCAATCAGCATAAGATTTCTGCCTGCTCTGGGCCGCTCTCATCCGATCTCGAATCAACTGAATCTCCTCTGTCGTCTCCTGCACAAGTTGCGGTCCCAAAATACTGCTCTCACTGAGCTCTGTCCAACAAACTGGTGATCGACATCTCCTCCCATATAACGCCTCGAAGGGTGCCAGCTGAATCGTCTCCTGGAAGCTGTTATTATAGGAAAACTCTATCAAGGGCAAGTGGTGATCCCAGCTGCAACCGAAATCTAAAACGCAAGCTCGGAGCATGTCCTAAAGAGTCTGTATGATCCGCTCTGACTGACCATCGGTCTGCGGATGGAAAGCTGTACTGAAACTCAATCGGGTGCCCAAAGCCTCCTGAAGTTTCTGCCATAGTCGGCTGGTGAACTAGGTGCTTCTGTCGGATACAATGCAAGTCGAAATGCCGTGTAGTCGTACAATCTCATCAATATATATATATCAGAGCAAATTAAGCAAATACAAAGGTGGTTTTCACTGGTAGGAAGTGAGCCACCTTCGTCAACCGGTCTACGATCACCCAAATAGAGTCATACCCTCGGCTGGTCCTGGGTAGACCCACAATGAAATCCATAGAGATCTGCTCCCATTTCCACTCCGGAATGGGCAAAGGCTGTAACTCTCCTGCCGGTCTCTGATGCTCGGCCTTGACTTGCTGGCAAGTCAGGCATCTCGATACAAAATCTGCGACGTCTCTCATCATCCCTTCCCACTAGTAGATATCTCTCAAGTCATGATACATCTTGGTGGAACTCCGATGGACACTGTATGTTGACTGATGCGCCTCCTCTAAGATCTCGCGTCTCAGCCCCTCGGAATCTGGCACACACAATCGAGTCCCAAATCGTAGTACTCCCTGGTCATCGATCATGAACGTTGAATCTCTACCCTGCCGAACCAGCTTCATGATCTCTGACAAACGAGTATCGTCAGACTGTTCCCCCGAATGCTATCAAATAACAGTGGATGGCGTGGACATGAGCAAGCTGTCCATCGGTCCAAGTAAACTCGAACTGTACTCGGTTGCCATATAGAATTCGCCAATCTGTGGAAGACTGTCTCCGGATTGCGCTCACATAAGACAAGCTACCTCCGGGCCTCCGACCCAAGGCATCAACTACCACATTTTCCTTGTCTGGATGGTAAAGGATCTCGCGGTCACAGTCCTTCACGAGGTCCATCCAACGGCGCTGCCTCAAATTCAGATCCTGCTGCTAAAAGATACACCTTAAGCTCTTGTGGTCCGTAAATATCTGGCACGACTCGCCGTACAAGTAATGCCTCCAAAACTTAAGTGCAAAGACCAACGCATCCATCTCTATGTCGTGAGTGGAATAATTTTGCTCGTGCTTCTTCAACTGCTAAAAACTCTGCTCGCATGCCTCAGTCCAAAGAAAAGTAACTCCCTTCCGGGTCAACCCGGTCAGCGGTGCAGCAATACGAGAAAAATCCTGAACAAAGCGTCGTTTTTAGCCGGCCAAACCCAAGAAGCTGCGAATCTATGTAACCGATACAGTTCTGGGCCAATGCTGTACGGACTCGATCTTCTTCGGGTCTACATGTATACCATCTTTCGTAACCACGTGACCCAAGAAATCGACGCTGTCAAGCTACAAGGCACACTTGGAGAATTTACCGAACAGCTGGTGCTCCTTCAAAGTCTGCAGCGTAATCCTCAAATGTTGCTCATGCTCCTCCCGACTCCGGGAGTATACTAAGATATCATCAATGAACACAATGATGAACTGGTCAAGAAACTACCTGAATATGCGGTTCATCTAGTCCATAAACGCTGCTGGGGCATTGGTGAGCCCGAACGACATCACCAAGTACTCATAATGCCCGTAGCGCGTACGAAAATGCAGTCTTCGGAATGTCATCCTTCCGAACGCGCAATTGATTATAACCCGACCGCAAGACAATCTTCGAGAAATATCCCATACCCTGGAGCTGATCAAACAAATCATCAATGTGAGGCAAGGGGTATCTGTTCCGCAAAGTAACCCGGTTCAACTGAGGATAATCGATGCATAAACGCATACTTCTGTCCTTCTTCTTGACAAACAGGACAAGAGCATCCAAGGTGACACACTTGGTCGAATGATCCCTTTATCAAGAAAATCATGCAACTGATACTTCAGCTCTTTAAGCTCCGACGGGGCCTTCCGATAAGACGGTATAGAAATAGGCCCCGTGCCGGGGATCAAATCGATGCAAAACTCGATATCGCACTCTGGCGGCAATCCAGGTAACTCATCAGGAATTACGTTGGGAAACTCTCTCATAATAGGAACCTGGTCCAACGGATATGCTGTGGCTCCAGTATCACGAACATCAGCTAAGAATCCCCGACATCCTTTCCTCAAGAGCCGACTAGCGCAGAGGCAGAAATCAAACTGTGAGGGGCGGCACTACGGTCCCCTTGCACAACAAGAACTGACTCTTCTGGAAAACAGAATCTGACCGCCTTCTTACGGCAGTCCACAGGCGCATAGCAATTAGCCAACTAGTCCAAACCAGGGAGAACGTCGAATTTCAACTTGTCAAGAAAGATCAATTCGACGGACGAATCTCTATCTCCACTACGAGTGGTACTCGATCGAAACACACGTCGCGTGCCCAACGACTCGCCAACTGGGGTAATCACGACAAGCGACTCATCTAACAAGGATAAGTCTTATCCCAAGATTGATACGAAGTGTGTGGATACCGGGTCCAATAAAAAGCGTGCATCGAAAGAAAACACTAAAAGAATACCTGTCATGACTGCATTCGATGCCTGCGCATCCTGAGGGGTCGATGCAAAAACTCGGGTATGTCCTCTACCGGCAATTAACTATCCTCTGCCTCTGCCACCTCGTCCTCTCTAAAAATGACCGCCACGACCACAGCCCTTCTGAGCATAGGTCTGTCGTGGAGAGATAACAGACGTGGGAGGCAATGCCCTCTGAGGTGGTGAAGGTGGTAAGGTAACATATGAAACGGCTGTCTCGCCCTGGCGCCTAATGGTACAATCCCTGATGCGGTGATACCAACTCCCACACCACAAACATTCCGACGACGGTTGCTGACCCTATGGATAAAATCTATATAACTGGCTTAGTCTCAAGCCTTTGCTATCACCACAGTCTGGAGGGGGTCTGCCGCGGCGTCTACCTAACTGCCTCTGAGCTGGGATACTGGTACGAATCCTTTTCGCTTCCGGAATGACTGAAGTTTCGGAAATACACTCCTCTATCAGTAGGGCTGCGTCCATCGCTGCTGCATAAGTATCAAAATGTTAGGCGCCAATGAAGGGGAACAACTGGGTATTAAGGCCTTGCATGAACCTCTTGACCCGCTTCTTTTCAGTATCCACCAAATATAAAGCATATACAGATAGCTGGGTAAACTGAATATCATACTCTGCCACTGTCATACCAGGAGTCTGGCGCAATGACTCAAATCTGCGAGCTCGGGAATCCCTGACGCTCTGTGGAAGGAAACGGGAAAGAAAAAGTGTCGCGAACTAATCCTAGGTCATGGGAGGAAGACCTGCGGCTCGGCCTCTCTCCATAGACTTGCACCGTGTCTGGGAAAGACCCTCCAAACGAAAACTAGCAACTCTACCAATCTCGCATCGGACATCTCAAGGAACGACAGATCCTGGCCATCCGGTTGAGGAACGACTGTGGATCCTCAGCCACATCGATGCCAGTAGAACCCGGAGGCTTTAGCCTCATAAACTCCTGCAAGGATACAAGGATAGTCTCGGTAACAGTAGGAACAACTGTCTGGGCAGTAGGTACAATCACAGTCCCCGCAGTAGGAGGAACATCATTGGATCTCTGTGCTCGGCTAGCCTCAACCAACGATCTGACCATCTATCGCAAATCCTGAATACTCGACTTCAGCCTAGCTATCCGGCCTGGAGAAGGCGGATCAATCTGCCCCTGAGGGGTTGGCATACCGTCCGGATCAGTCCTCGTCTCAGGCGAGCCCACTCTAAACTCATCCCTGGCGGCAGCCCTCTTGGCCCTCGTAGTCTTTGGCATCATAGTGGATACAACAAGAACATGAATTGATAAGACCATTGCAATCAAAACGAAAGGACATATGGAATCAAGGAAGGAAGTACAAGAAAATAGTTAGTGTGATATGCCCTAGAGGCCATTATTGTATAGTACTAGTTTGTATATTACATTTTGAAAGCTTGGAATATATCTATTAGTGTATATGCCCTAGAGGCCATTACTGTATCATATTATTTTGTATATTACTTAATGGAAGCTTGGGATATTCACCTTGTATAGACAATCTTGCTCAATATAGTAGTATGCTACTTGGTATGTTTCAGCTTTAATGTGTACATGTGTTTATTTTAGTATATCACCTATACACATTAGTGGAGCCCTTAGGATCTTTGCTTGATTACCAGCGTTGTGATGGCATTCACACTAGTGGGGACTGGGTAATCCACAAGCTCATCCTTATGCAGGTCCCTAGTCGTAGGACTATCGAGACAGGGCATCGATACTTCGGAGTAGACTAGCGTATGCGCTTCTCATCCCAGTGTGGGAGACGGTCTGTCCCACAGCCGTCAGTACGTCATACTTGAGATAGTATGCGGGTGCTCGTTAGGTTACGAGTACACTGGACAGGACTCGTTGGGAACTGTTGGTTGGTACTATACCTATCGTCGGTTGTCAGTTCCCAGGTGACATGAGTACAGCTTAGTCCGCTAACTTGACACTGTCACTTCGCCTCGAGTGTGTTCCCACTGTACTTAGATTACTACCCTACCACGGCTCAAAGGAGTCGTGCAAACAGGTAGTAGTTAGGTGCAGTCCCAAAGCACTTGGAGGCGGTGACAGTTAGACAGGATTCGTCTCTCCCGGTATTGGGGGTTGATATCGCGCTGTGTCTAGGAGAGCCATTACACAAAGTCCCTGGCCAGGGCAAGCGAGATATACTGGTAGGTTTCCAGTGTTATCTCAGGTTGTTCTGGGCTACACTCCGACACGACTTGTACCGCTATTAGTGGACTGATGTTTACCGCCCCCTAGGCCCGCCATGCGATGTTCTCAGACGAACAGACCGGACTGTACAGAGATTGTCACATTCAGGCTCAGCAGGAGTTCAGATGGGTTTCACCTCGCCAGTCTTCTTGTCGGCATCTACCTGGGGACCGTTACGCACAGCTAGTGCCGCTTGCGGTCTGTGGTTAAACCCACTGCCAGCGTAGTATCGATTATTTAAAGTCCCACACAGAAAGCTATTCTCCTTTAGGCAAAAGAGTAGAGGTCGCATGGTTTTGCGACAGGGTTCGGTCACATCCGTGCACTTGTGCACGTTTAGTGTCCGGACAGTTAACACTAGCGGGCTTTGGTTTAAGCCAGATCCTAGTGTACGTTTTGGGATTGGTTTTATCTCGGTTGTATTCGTGTTCCTCGGAACGTGGATGCGGGTGTGTAAGCACAGTTGACAGAGAGACAGAGGCAGAGGATTATCATTGGGGTTGTTGACTGTTGACTGTTGACTATTGACTTTTTGCTAAACCCTAATGAGAATAAGAAATATGATTAACAATAATATTAATTAAGTATTATAGTGACATGGTTATTGAGGGGTTGACTTTGTTGACTAGGTTGGACTAGTTGACCATCATCATTACAATGGCTATCATTTCATGGCAAAGAATTTTGCTTGCTTGTTTCTTTTTGCAAAATGAGTGCATGAAATGATATGGCCATTTTGACTTGAACCATCACATAATACTTGATTACTATTATTTGTTATGATGATTTTGGATTATGAGAGCTTGAATGGCAAAAAAGAGTTACTCATTCTCTCATTTGCTTTCTCTCTTTTGCTTGAGCTCCCACTCTTGCTCTTCCTCTTGCTCTCTCTAGCTCAAGGCAACTCCCTCTCATGAGTTGAGAAACATTGCCTTAGAGATAAAAGAAAACCCATATCATTTCTCTACTCATCCTAGTTCACAAGGTTTAGCAAGCCAACTGTTCTAGTTTCTTCTAGTTTGAAGAGAAGCCAAAGGTAGAAGCTTTCAGGTGGATCCATCTTCGGCCCAAGGAGACGACGAGGTGAGGCCGATCCGTACACCGCAAAGAGTTGAAGACGAAGGAGTTCAAGAAAGGTATAACCCCTTAACCGAGTAGGTAAAACTCTTGTTAGGTTTGTTAGATAGTTGTTTAACAGAGATCCGTATTTTGAGTCCATGTTACCACCTCTTGAAAAATAGTTTTTCATCATTTCCGCAAGCCCGTAAGTACCGGGAGAGGTAACGTGGACTTACAGTGGTATCAGAGACTAGATAAACACTATCTAACATGTTAGCAAAGTAAGTAGAAGTTTGATCGTAGAAAAAGTCACGAAACACGCCCGTAAAATCAACTTTCTGCCGAATTTGTTTTCTGTTCCAAAAATAATAAATCTTATCTTAAAATTCGGCTCAGGGTTTTTAGAAGAAACAGTAGAAAAATGGTCTACTGAACCGATCAACGCGCCGCGGATCCGCGGCCGAGTTGACTCGGTCGTGGGCGATTTTTCATGCAGTTTATTCAGTTGGGTGTTTTGGGATTTTTACAGTATGTGTTTTCAGCCCAGATTTTCCAGAAAGCAAAATTTGTTTTTGGGGCATTAAAATCCGTATTTTGATCAAACATCTAAAGACTTAAGCTGACGGGTATATATCTGTGATGTGTTATATGTATTGAACGTCTGCTAATTGCTATACGTCGATTAGTGAGGGTTATACATATCTGTGATCTCTAATGTTGATGGTATGTGTATATGAATTCATTGGATTGTCGCGGATGAATAGCCGGGTGTAACACCTTAGAATGTGTTTTGTAGCTAATTATATTTTAATGTATGGTTTTTAATAAAAAGTTTACCAATTTGGTTTTTAATTATTTTATTCTATTTAATGAGTATTTTATTAGAATTTTTCTAGGCTTGCACACACTTGTGCATGATAACTAGGGTTGTTTTTGGGGTTTAACCATGATTAGCAACATGGTGAACTAACCATTCCCTAATCTAGTTTTATATTTTGTTTAAGTGTTATGGGTTGTTTTAAAAATGAAAATGAATTTGAAATGGAATTTTAAATATTGTTTGAATGGTTGACCTTGGTGAGAGAGAGAGAGAGAGTGCATGATGGGGCATCATGGCTTTGCCCATGCCTTCATTAATGAAGAGAGAGAGAGAGAGGAGGGGTTGACTTGTTGTGTTCTCTCACTCTCATTCTCTCACTCCCATTCTCTCACACACTCACACCAAGAGAGAGGATAGCAGCAGCAGCAGTGACAACAACAACAACAATAACAGAAGCAGCAGCAGTGACACCAGCATCAGCAACAGCTGCAGAAGCAGGCAGCAGTAGCAGCAACTGTAGCAGCAGCAGCCCCAGCCACTACAGCAGCTCTTCTCCACTTCTTCACCTGCTCTCTAGGGTTCATTAGGGTATAATTTCTGAACCCAATCCCCTAGTTGCTTAAGTTGTGCATCGATTAGCTTCGATTAGTGTAAATAGCTAGTTTAGTGCTAATTATGGTGTTTTGTGTGGACGTTTGGATAATTGATGATTGTGTTGGTAAACCCTATCTATTTAAGTGTTGTTAGGGTCACTTTAATTGAGAAATAGCCCAGATTACACTAAAATACCATAGGGTTGTGTTTTGTGCAAATTGGTGATTTTAAAGCGATATTTGTGACTTCTGAGATCTCCTTTTGACCCGGACCCTATAGGATAAAATTGAGAAGACTGGAGCATGTACACTAGGTCTAGATACCACCACCAGAGCACGAACCTACCATTCCCAAGGTAGGCCGCCGATTTAATGGTTTTGGCCGCAATTTGCGGTCAAAGAGGGGGCAGGGGTGTTGGGGTCTTGGCTTGGGTTGTCTTCTGTGTTGTATAGTGTTTTGGCATGTCTAGTTTTGTAATATTTGACCTGTAGGAAAATCTGGGATCATATATCATTTTTGGTGTTCGTTGTGTTTGCGCGATACGCGCGATACGTGAGAGGGTTCTGTGATCCAGCGTATCGCGGCGTGTCGCGATGGTTTTAGACGCGTACACACGTTTCAGCATATCGTGCACACGCGCGTTTAGTTCGCGACGCGAGTTTCTCGTTTTGGTTCGATATCGCGTTTTGCGGAATATTAAGCTTATATATGATTTCCATGTCTTAATTGCAGGTTTGCAGGCAGGAACTACGGACACTGCTACATGAGGGAGAAGATGGTAGGATTTACCTAGCGTGGAGCGTAGGTGAGTAGATTTAACATCTACAGGGGAATCACACGCATGGCGTTATGCGTCTGGGCTAGGATTCTAATACTTGTCGCATATTCTACATCATTGTTAGAATTGCGCCTTTACTTTATCTCCTTGATATAGTTATACTGTGACTAGCAGCCATAGGACACTGCACATATTATTGACGGTTCATGTTGCACGAGCACGGATTGTATGCTACACACACACCGTCAATAATTACCATGTCACACACAAACCATTATAGACATTATATTGCTTGGTTAGGGACCTTGTGGCATTGATTTGTACCGCTTACCACATATGACATTACCACACCTATATACCTATAGAGTATCGTACCATTAGTGATAGGTACACATACCCCTTACGATATATCTACAGATATACCTTACTCATATTTTACTATTACCCAGTGGGGTATACCATATCATTTGCTTATAGGTAGATACCTATACTTAGCTGTACCTTATTGATTTTGCATACATCTGGTTTCAGCTAAATACCTTCATTTACATGCTTGCATTCAGATATATCGCATATATTTTTTTCTGGATTTGCGCATTTATTTATTTGGATTTGTACATGGTGTTTTCGGGATTTGGGAATCGCGGGAGTTCATGAAATTATGCATACATTGAAAAACCCGGTTTCCTTGATATGATATTTGCGCGTCCACCATGAGTTTTATCGGTGCTGATTATATACTCCATACGAGGTGTGGTTGCCATATGAGGGTACATGGTGGGGCCCGGTATGGTTCCCCTCGGCAAGAAGATCGATGGATTTTGCCGATTGAGCCTGGAGGCGGGCGAGTACCTACCGGTGACAGTACCCATGACTCGGCGGGGGATCACGGAGACACCGCTGGGAGTCATGTACGTATGCATACGTCGAAAGGCGAGGGTCAGAGTTAGGCACTCGTGCTTTCGGAATAGCGTATTATACGTGATCATGATTTCTGTGTCGATGCTTGGCACATGGTTTTCATGATATTTCTTTAACACCTTTGTATATATAACAGGGGATTTAGTCGTTGTTATATATACCCTTACACCAATATTAGTGGAATGGGACGCTAATATATGTGTATTGCCCCCATCATACTTATTTCTGTATATATTTACCTTAGGAGGTTAGATTCTTACTTGAGATTTGACTTGGATATTAGGTGATCCATTGAGAGTGGATATTGGACATACCTATGTGATTACTGATTTGTACATCCGGGATATAGGAGAATACTCGATATTGTACATTGAGGAGATGTGAGACTTATGTGATGTGAGAGCCCAGTTTGGTGGCTGATTTGAGGATTTGTGGATTGGAGTGTCTTGATGGATTGTGATCCTGCCACGATGTCAGGTTTCCGTGGAAATGACATATTCCACCCTATACCTCACACTTATCTATTTTATGCACAGATTCATATATTGGTAGTACATGTTAGTGTACCCTTATGATAGTTGCATATCTGCTTTCTCATATCCCTATTGCATAGTTATTCCACACTATTATCATGTCATCATTGCTTCACATATTGATTGTATCTGCTAGTGTACTTTCCACTATTCTGCATTCACATGACATGTTATTACTGTAATCGCATATCTTAGATTCATGCTGTACGTACATTCCTGCGATTACCTGCATATGTTATCTACTATTCACGAGTTGGCAACTCACCCCCGTTGTGCCACAGGTGTTTCAGGTTGTTACCCAGAATAGTCGAGGCAGGCTATTCAGTATCCATCTATCATCTTTTGCTACAGATACGGCATCATCTCACAGTACTATTTTGCTTAGGTGGGTTAGATGATTATCTGTATTTCATATTGTACATTCGTTGTATCTTGTAATATCCATCTCCTATTGTATTGTTGACTTAGAGACTTGGTGATGACGTTTTTGTATATTAATTGTGGATTTGTTGTCTTTTATATACAGCTTTCTCTCCATTGCCTCTTATTTCTTCGCTACGGCGTCGTATACTTATGATGTTATTGTTTTTCCGTCTTGAGTTAGTTTTTACAAAAAGGGGGTGTTGCCAAATTTTAAAGAAAGAAAGTAAGACTTTTAAAGAATTTGGGTTGCGATTTCAAATGTTTCAAATACTATACTATCTTTTCCGTATTTTCTTGGTTTAGATTTCTGGGTTTTGGCTTTCTTTTACTGCGTTACGTCTTTTGGCGTTGCGTAGTATTAGGGTCGTCACGGGCTAATTTTGGGTCGTGACAAAGTTGGTATTAGAGCGCTAGGTTTTACCTTTCGGAGTGTAGGATGACCTTAGTATGATGGAGTAGGTAGCTTAAGCAGAGTAACGTAGTGTGTGTATGTCTGCAGCATACCCCCGATGCGGTACTTCGCCTTAAGTGACCTAAGTACAAATTGCTTGACATTCCTTCCTTAATGATTCATATCCTTAAGATTCGATTCCTTATACTCATCGAATCTTATATCTATTGATAGCCTTGCCGCGGATGACTATGGGGACTCAGAGTGATGCAGCGAGGGCCGAGGTCAGAGTTGGCTCGGGTGAGACGAGTACTGACCAGGATGGCACTCTAGTTGCACAGGTGCAGACGGATCAGCCTACGACATATACTATTGATAGACTTTCGGTAGAGATGCAGGACTTCCACCAGACGATGAGTTCTTTGGTTGATGTCGTTCGGGAGCTACGACAGGAGGTTGTCACCCCTGTTACCCAGTTGTCACTTACGATCAGTATGCAGCAGTCCGTCACCTACATAGCACCAGTGGTTGCAGCTCCAGCTGATGAGGCACATATTCTAGGACAATGGAGGACTCGTACCAGTGTACCAGCCCATAGGCAGAGGTTTGGTCATCGAGACAGATTTCGTGGCCGTCGCGGGAGTAGCAGAGGCTTAGGACGAGGACAGTCGTTCAGCTCTGATCCCCAGGATGGTCAGCAGTCAGCGCGTGGATGTTTTCGATGCGGAAGCCTTCAGCACTTCGTCAAGGATTGTTCCTTAGCACCTCGTCAGGATCGTCATCAGAGAGGCCGTGGACGTGGAAGATTTACTCAGAGGGCTCAGTCTACCAGAGGAGTTCATCCAGCTGCGAGTAGAGGGCAGACGCAGGAGTTTGTTTCTACTCATCGGGACGCACAGGCATCCAATGTGGAGTTTTCAGGTACCCTTGATTTATATGTTCTTTTCATGTATTCGTTTGTTTTCTTGCTTGTACCGTGGTTGGGTAGATTAGTCGTAGTGGTGTTAATTTCTGTCAGCGATTCTTTTGTTGCGCGACACGTATTTCAGTTGTGTGTCAATCGGATAGGAGATAGAGATTCGTCCGTCGTTTTGGTCCTTCTAGAGATGTTGGATTTGACGTTCTCCTGGGCACGGATTGGTTAATTACGTGCTAGGCGTCTGTGGACTACCGTGAGGAAACAAGTTAGGTTTTGTTTTCCCCGGCAAGTCAGTTCTTGTTGTGCAGGTGGATAGTTGTGCCACCCCTCACAGCTCGAATTCAGCCTTTTTCGCTAGTCGGCTTTTGAGGAGATGTCATGGATTCTTGGTGTTCATTCGTGATACCGGAGCCACAGTGGGATCGTTGGACCGGGTTCCTTTCGTGCGAGAGTTTTTCCGACGTTGTTCCGGATGAGCCAGCGAAGCTTGGGAGCTTAGGGATCAGCTGCAGAGTTGTGGTTTGGGGAGTTTTGTGCGTCTGAATGTTTCGCTTTTGGAAGCTCCTATTCCTGTTCGTCAAGGAGAAAGACGTCAGCTTAGGGTTGCGTATCGACGGGTCGTTAACTGAACCGGCTTACGGTGCGGATGGGTATCCTTTACCTCGCCGTGACGATTTCTTAGATCGGCTCCACAGTGCGAGACATTTCTAATTTTGCTTGGGATCAGGTCATCATTATTGCGGTTCGGAGTGACGGCATTCCGAAGACTTCCTTGTGCGTGCTATGGGCTTTGTGTGTTTTGGTGAGTCATTAGATTCCCTGATGCCCAGCAGCATTCGTAGATGTGATGAACCAGATTTCTTCAGGCCGTCCCTCGACCAGTTTTTGTTGTGTTATATACGACATTCTAGTCTTTTTAATGTGTCTTGAGGAACAGGAGTAACACTTGAGAATTTGTTATGCAGATACTGGAGAGAGCACCAACAGTTTGCTAAATTCTCGGAGTGTTTCTTCAGGCTTGTTTTGTGTTGACTCCTAGGTCTTGTAGTCACGGGAGACGGTTTCGTATGGTTCTGAGGGAGATCGTGGCCGTACATCGTAGGCCCAGACTTGTGTGCAGGACGGGGATCCGCAGATTGTTGGGCTTAGCAGTTTTTTACCGCCGTTTCGGGCAGGATTGCTAGAGTAGTACTGCACCGACGGCTGAATGGACCGGAAGGGAGGTTTCTTTTCTTGGGACTGAGGCATGTGTACAGAGCTTTCGGCAGTTGAAGATTCTGTTAACAACTGCATTAGTCCTTTCTTTGCTTTTGGCTCGGGCGACCTTGTTGTTAACTGTGATGTTTCTTGAGTGGGCTCGATTGTGTACTGAGGTGACACTATAGAGTTATCGCTTTTGCTTCCCTACATTTAGAGGAAGTACGAGAAGGATGTTCCACTCATGATCTGGAGATGGCCGCGGTGGTTTGCGTTGGAGGTTTGGGGACGCTACTTGGTTGAGAGTCTTGTCAGATTTTCCACGGACCACCAGAGCTTAGTGTACATCTTCCTGCAGCAGATTTTGATTGTTGTGATAGTCTTCTGCAGATTTACAGTTCTTGTGTGATTGTCGAGTACAACTAAAGTTCGTCTCTACGGAGGGGACAGCTTGCTCATGTCCGCGCCCGACCACTAACCTTAAATCGTTTTCGCGAGACACTGCCCGTCGATGCTCGTACGTCAGAGATACTTGAGCATATTCGGCTGGGTAATGATTCGGAGACCTTGATTTGTGACAATGACGTGCTAAGTTAGGGACACGTTTGTGTACCTGACATCGTCAGGTGGAGACGTGTAATCCTAGAACATGCACATCTGTCAACTCTCTATATGCATTCAAGTCCCACCAACTTTTAGTGTGACTTGTAAGATAGTCACGGGTGGACAGGGATGTAAAGAGAAATTTCAGGTTTCGTTTCAAGGTGTCTGTCTTGTTGTGTGCTTGGGTCGAGCATCTGAGGCCGGCTGGAGAGTTTCAATCTTTTACCGTTCCAAAGTAGGAGTGGGAGCAGATCTCCACGAATTTCGTTATGGTTTCTACCCAAGTTTAGTCAGGGTGTGACTCAATTCAGATTCTTGTCGTCCGGTTATACTCAGTTTGCTCAGTTGTTTTTTTTATTGGTGTGTTTGTTTTGATTGTTGTCAGCAGTTGGGGATCGTCACTTGCCATCGTTAGGGTTCTCCTTCGATAGCTGTTATCAGGAGACACTCCAATTGGCCACCCTTAGGCTTAGGGGTTAGGTCGTGTCGATCACCAGCCTGTTGTTTTTCTGACTCTGCGTAAGTAGGATTTTGGACCCCAGCTATGTTTGAGACTTCGGAGATGATCCAATTGATTCAGGTCAGGATGAAAATTGTTCATTTCGGACAGAGGTCTTATGCGACTGTGCTGGTCGCAAGCTTGAGTGCGCAGTGACAAATCATGTATTCCTGCGGATTTTTCCGATAAATGACGTGTTGGATTTTGGGAAGCTTATCCCAGGATTGTAGGTCCTTTTAAGATCCTATAAGCGAGTTAGTTTCGTTGCCCTTAATTTGGCACTTCCGCCCAGATTATTGGATTTTCACCCCGTATTCCTTGTGATGATGCTTTACAATTACCTTCTTGACCTTTCTCACATGATTTGGCACCAGACCATTTGGCTTGGACGCGATCGTTTCGTTCACCGGCAGCCATTGTGTTAATGGCTCGGCAGGTAAAGGAACATCGGTCAAGGGTCTTGCCATCTGTGAAGGGTTTTTCTTGGACGTAGCCGTATAGTGAGGTAATCACTTGGGAGGCTGCGAGCGAGATTTGAGAGTCGTAATCTTCTCTTTGAAGGTACGCGTATCAGTATATTTTTAAATTCGGGGACGAATTCCTTTTAAGGGGGGGGGGAGATTGTAACACCTTAGAATGTGTTTTGTAGCTAATTATATTTTAATGTATGGTTTTTAATAAAAAGTTTACCAATTTGGTTTTTAATTATTTTATCCTATTTAATGAGTATTTTATTAGAATTTTCCTAGGCTTGCACACACTTGTGCATGATAACTAGGGTTGTTTTGGGGGGTTTAACCATGATTAGCAACATGGTGAACTAACCATTCCCTAATCTAGTTTTATATTTTGTTTAAGTGTTATGGGTTGTTTTAAAAATGAAAATGAATTTGAAATGGAATTTTAAATATTGTTTGAATGGTTGACCTTGGTGAGAGAGAGAGAAAGTGCATGATGGGGCATCATGGCTTTGCCCATGCCTTCATTAATGAAGAGAGAGAGAGAGGAGGGGGTTGACTTGTTGTGTTCTCTCACTCTCATTCTCTCACTCCCATTCTCTCACACACTCACACCAAGAGAGAGGATAGCAGCAGCAACAGCAGTGACAACAACAACAACAATAACAGAAGCAGCAGCAGTGACACCAGCATCAGCAACAGCTGCAGAAGCAAGCAGCAGTAGTAGCAACTGTAGCAGCAGTAGCCCCAGCCACCACAACAGCTCTTCTCCACTTCTTCACCTGCTCTCTAGGGTTCATTAGGGTATAATTTCTGAACCCAATCCCCTAGTTGCTTAAGTTGTGCATCGATTAGCTTCGATTAGTGTAAATAGCTAGTTTAGTGCTAATTATGATGTTTTGTGTGGACGTTTGGATAATTGATGATTGTGTTGGTAAACCCTGTTGGAGATAGTGCCCTCAGAGTCAATTATTGGATCACAGGCACGTGATTGCAATGATTGAGGGAGGACCTGTCCCAGTAGGACAGTCTTACTCGAGATGATAGTATGCTATCTGGTTTATCTTTATCATCGTGTACTGCTTTTGGTGACCTGACAGGTCCCTATTGCACGTTGATAGAGCCCCTAGGATTCTTGCTTGACCACCAGCAGTTTGAGGGCGATCATATACGTGGGAGCTGGTAGTCTATAAGCACATCCTTAAAAGGTCCCTAGTCGTGGGAGTTTCGAGACAGGGCATCGATACTCCAGAGTAGACTAGTGTATACAGTCGAGACCCCGACGAGGGGCGGTGGCCGGTCTCACAAGCCACCTGTGTCAGATGGTTCACCTAAGATGTATACAGGTGCTCATTGGGTTATGAGTACACCGGACAGGACTGGCCGGGAACATACTAGTTGGTCTTATACCTGACGTCAGATAGCAGTTCCCTGGTGACATGTGTACAGGTTAGTTCATCGACCTGAGGATCGTCATTTTTCTCGTGTGAGTTCCCACTATACTTTGATTACTACCCTACCACGCTCAAAGGAGATGTGCAAACAGGTTTTAGTTGGGTACAGTCCCGAGCCACATGGAGGCAGTGAGCGGATCTTCAGGGGTTCGTCTCTCCCGGTATTGGGGGTGAGGTCACGCTGTGTCTAGGAGAGCCATTACACGAAGCCCTCGGCCGAGGCAGGAGGTTTACTGGTAGGTATTCCAGTAGTATCTCAGGGTGTTCTAGGCTACACTCCGACACGACTTGTACCGCTTTTGGGGGTCTGACTTTTACCAACCCCTTAGGCCCGCCATGCGATGCTCATAGACGAACGGACCGGACTGTACGGATATTGTCACTGACAGGCTCAGTAGGGTTTCAGGATGAGTTCGCTCATCGACGTCACTTTTGGTCAATAGCTGGTGGCCCGTCACGTATGGCTAATACCTCTGACATGCTAGTGGTTAAATCCACAGTCATAGTATTGACGAGTCTTTAGAGTCCCCCACATTCAGTTACTCAAGCTTTCAGGCGAAACGCTGTAGAGGCCGTATGGAGATATGGCAGGGTTCGATCAGATACGTGTGGTATTGCACGGATCAGGATCGGACAGTTAGTACTAGAGGCCGTATGGAGATATGGCACGGTTCGATCAGATACGTGCGATATTGCACGGATCAGGATCGGACGGTTAGTACTAAAGGCCGTATGGTTATATGGTAGGGTTCGATCAGATATGTGCGGTATTGCACGGATCAGGATCGAACGGATTATACTAGCCGGCTTTGGTTTAAGCCGGACCCTAGTATAGTACAGTGTAGATTTTGTCTCATTGCATTTGTATTCGGTCGGAATACAAATGCGGGTGTGTATACACAGTATCGGAGTTTTCCTGTAATTTATTACGGGACCAGTTTTCTGGAGTTGCCAGTTTGCTTTCCGTTTCGGCCAATTTCCTTTGTATCGTTCATTGGCCGAAGATTGGTGGAGGATGGCTTATTTGCAATTGTGCAAATAAGCATTTATGGAGGGTGGTGATTGCATATTATTGCTTCATGATAGCTCTTGTTGACCTTGACTTGTTCACTTGATCATTGCTTGACTTTTGGAGTCATCATGATTGTTGATGATGATG
This sequence comes from Agapanthus africanus, assembly GCA_030015575.1. Taxonomy (NCBI): domain Eukaryota; kingdom Viridiplantae; phylum Streptophyta; class Magnoliopsida; order Asparagales; family Amaryllidaceae; genus Agapanthus; species Agapanthus africanus. The sequence goes on along the minus strand of CM057339.1, from coordinate 582,176,122 downwards.
AAGGGTGAGGTTGGTGGAGTGTTGGTGTTTCTTTGTGATCATTTCTTTTGCATGATAGACTTTTCTCTCTCTCCCTTGTATGATGATTGGGGCTACCCCATTTTTGAGACCCTCTCACTCTCATTCTCTCCACTCTATCATGCATGGTCGGCCACTTCTCTTTGGGGCTGTCCAAATTTTTTGGTGGGGGATTTTTGCTCTCTCATGCTTGCAAAAATCACCAAGTTCCTCCACAAAAGTATATATATATCATTCCTCCACCATATGACAATTCCGACAACCCCAAAATGAGACATGAGCACTACATATTCTACAGCAAACCTTGGGCACGTCGGCTCGCCAACTTCGTGCCCGAGTTGCCTCGGTATAGAGGCGGGAGCCCGTAAAAGAAGCAGGCGACTTGGTGCCCTTCCGGCGACGAGGTGGAGACCGGAGACTCCGCGGGAGATCGGGACGACGACGAGAAGACCGGAGGACACTGATCACTCGGTATATCTCTCTTTCCCATCTAGTAGTTAACTAGGACTAGTTAATGGCCCGATCCGGGTTTTAGTGCGCGGTAGTGCCGGTTCAAGAAAAATTAAAGTTAACCATCGCTTCCGCATTTGGCCTCGTGATGGAGGCCGGGACGCCGCCGTGTACTTATAGTGGTATCAGAGCCTCGCCATTAACATAGTCTAGCTTTGTCTAATGTGTTTTGCATTTCCGATCGAACAATTTTCCAAAAACCGTATTTTTCTTCACATCAGTTTCGGTCGAAATTTTTTGAAGTCCAAAAATTTTTCAGATTGTTTCAGAATGATGTGTAGGACAATCTCAGAGTTCTGGGAAAAGTTGATCTCGTGAACAGTCTAAACGACCGCGGAACCGCGGCCAAACCCATGCTTGGGCCACGGTTCCGCCGCGACTTGAACTGATCAGTGTACCAAAATTTTCCAAAATGCTCCTGGGTTGAAAATATGGGTTTTGGAATATTAATTTTGGGCCCAGAATTTCTGTGAGTGCTACAGTATTGCTTGGGGGCCCACTTGGTAAAATTTGATCGATCGGATATTTTAAACACTTTAGTTCACCGTATTTACATTATATCTGCGACCGTGAATGTCACTTGATCGGTAAATCCTGTCTAACTGCTATAGCCCGGTTAGACGGATTTGCGAACGTGACATTCACGTTGATGTTCTGTGTATTGCTGTGATGTTGCGGATCGGTCGTGGGGATAGCCTGGATGCACTGCTAGTACAGTTTTTGTTGTATTATGTACATTTGATATTGCGGGGCGAGCGTCCGACATGTGGACTGCCGTCACTGCCTGATTGTATTATTATTTTGGGGCACGACCAGGTTGCGGTCGATGTACCCGTTGTATGTATATTTTACTTTCTATACTAGGATTACCCCAAGGTGGGGTGCACGAATAGCCGGGTTCTAGAGGGCAACGGGCCCGCATCTCATGGCATTGAGACGGAGGGGGCTTCACTCTGGAATTGGCGGGCTATTTCGCCGCACTCGTTGGGGGTACAGGTTGACCCAGGAGGGGTGCCCAAGTTGCCGGATTCCTTGAAGTGCTAGGTGGTCCATTCACGGTGCTGAAGGGGGCTGCCTCGCTTCAGGTTTTGGCGGGTAACTTGCCGCGCCCGTAGGGGTCTAGGATTTCATTGCACAGGCTATCCACACGACCAGGGGAACGTCGGGTTTCTGTAGTGGCTCTATGAAACCCGGGGATCCCAGATATCTGTATTGTTCTGTGATGTTGTACATTTCTGTGATGTTGCATTTTTTTCACGCCTTGAGCGAAATATAATATATTGGTATATATATTAGTAGATGTTGTATATGTTTTGCATCCGCGCTAGTCCAGTCCCCGCTCTGTCGTTAGTTAGCTAACCTAACGGGTAATGACGGGACCCAGTGGCGAATGCGGATGGCATATACGTACATCAGTATATTTTCGTTCTTTGTGGTGTGATCAATTGATGGGACTGCGTTGATTCGGATCAATGCAAGTTAAAAACAAACCTAATCTGATGTTGTTGGAACACTTTTCAAAAAGCTGTTATTGCAAGGACGTTCTCTTTTGTTTTGCATCGTGGTATTCAGTTGGAATATCCTACTCCTCAGTCGACGAGGCAAGGGCCGAGATCCCTTCACCGGGAGTGACCCCTTGGACAGAAGTTTGCGTCAGGGCATTAACTTCACTATAGCCGATTACTTTTGCTTTGCACCGTGGTATTCAGTTGGAATATCCTGCACCTCATTCTATGGGGAAAGAGCCGAGATCCCTTCACCGGGAGTGACCTCTTTAGCAAAGGTTTTCGTCACTATATTTTTAAAAGCTATCCGTTCCTTCAACGATATCAAGTTCATTACATTAAAGGTTTTCGCCAGAAACCATTCGTAGCCCTCCGTCGTTTCATATGGATGGTCAATAGTATTGAAGCTGTGTATGTTTGCCAAAGTCAAGGCACAGTGATTGGTAGCTATTGGAGTATTCATTTGCAGCATAGATAGATGCGTTGGTTTGGGACAGTCGTACTGCCATTTTGGCCAAAGTCAAGGGTAGGTACGGGTGGGTTCAAATTAACCTGGAAAATTACGGGTAGAACTTGACATGTGACTTATGATATGTTGGCCAAAGTCAAGGTCATAAGAGCATAGGGCAGAAATCATATCGGGAGTTTCTAAAGAAACTGAAACTTGCCAGATATGCGCATACCTTCTGGAGTGTGATGACGTGAGCGGATTCCGTCACGTTATCATGCAATGATAGTTGGATCCCGATTCCCACTGATGAGTTGGTATACTCCTCGGGTGATCCCGACTAATTCTTCTTACAGGTTTGGAGGAGAATTTGACGGTACAGTGGGAGGTTTCCAGATTAGATAAATTGGTAACCCTTCTGATCTAGGTTAGAGTGAACGCTGAGTGTTTCTTTTCTCTCTCTCTTTGGCAGCGACCATTGACCCGACCCTAAGACTATAACTCAGTGACCAAGTTGACCGAACCTTCTTAAACACTGGATTTTGGATTGTTAGAGTCGCTAACCTCATTGCCACTCCTACTTTTACTCTTTTCTCCAGGACACCCCGTATTACTACGAACGTCCACTTCCATTGGACAAACCATCGTATGGTTAGATACGAACTGAAAGAATTTATTCGAGGATGGTTTCCGGTTCTGGAGAAAACAGATAGGATTATTCAGTTGTCTTTTCCTTTTACCTTCTCTCAGGTTGCGAGTGCTCCTTGGTTTAGGAGACAGTACACCTATTACGCAAATTGGATAGTCTTCTTCCAAACCATAGGCAGGTGCCGACCGGTAGGGAATGAAGAAAACCAATTAGCCTAAGGATGGTGTACAGAAGGTATTAAGTTAAGACAAAGCAAGGGATTAGTAAGAGGCAAAGTAAACTGCGACTGCTATTCACGACCAAACCAAGTATTTCTTCGCCAATCCTAAATCACCTTTGTATTTCTCCAGAACACTCCGTATCACTACGAAGATCCACAGTTTATTGGATACTCCATCGTATGGTTATATACGAACTCGAAAGGAACTTGTTCCAGTTCGGGGATGGATTCTGGTTCAGGAGAAATAGGAATAAGGTTTATTCGGTTGTCTTTTATCTTCACCTTCTCTCGCTTTGCGAGTGTTCCTAGGATTAGGACAGTACACCCATTATGCTTATTGGATAGTCTTCTTCCAAACCATAGGCTGGTGCCGAACGGTAGGGAAGGAAGAAAACCATTTGGCCTAAAGGGGTGTACAGAAGGTAATGACTAAAGACATATAAAGGGATTTGGAGAGGTGGCAAAGAATTACACGGTTACAGTTGTGAATCTGGATAATGGAAGAGGCATTACTAGGAATACCGGGATACCCCATCGAAACATTTCAATGTTTCAGTTTCACTGTGTACTGTTAAAGGAAAACTGATTTCCCAGTTAGACACTTGCTCCAGGGTATGTATTTACCAGGTAGGATTCTCACATCTGTATGGTTTTACAGATGATGAGTGGGAGTAAGTTTTTGGGAATTGGGTGATCATCCTCATTATATCGGGATTCGTTGTAATCGGTGATATTTGAGGAAGTCACCTGGGTTGTGTGCCGGACGGCAAATATTTGGTTTTGAATATCCGCTGTTATGCACCATTTTCAAATTGATATATCTGTACGTCTATTTTTATAGAGTGAGATATACCTTTTTGAAATTATGTCTATGATATTTACCTTACCAGTGGATGGTTAGGTAAGGAGCATTAAACAGCGGTGTAATTCTTCTTATTCCATAAGTACAGTTTTCAACCTACGACACACAGTGAATGAGTTATCAGACTCAAGGGACTTATACAGAGTATTGTATGTTGTCCAGGGTCCATCAGGACAGAGGGGTTGGTCCTCGTACTATATTCGGTTTACTTATGACTTCTCTAGTTTTTTAGACCAGTGCTTCGTGGAAACACAAGGTCCGAATTTTGAGAAGTTATAGGTATTTGAATAAAGTAGAGAACCTGGTGTTGCAAGTATCGGGATTCTTCAAGTTGATCGAAGATATAGATACTTGTGTATGGTATTCAGTTGATAGTGATGATTAAGAGAACTTGCTTCTCTTTCAGGTTACTCATAATTGGAAGCATTCCTAAGTTGAGTAACGTTGATCGGCCTCCTTCCATTTAGTTGACATGCACTGGAGACAGCTGCATGATATGAATCTGGTTCAATTAAATTAGTGCCTCTGGTTCTATATTGGATATAGAACAGTTTATATCTTAACGATGTTAAGGTACGGGGAGTTGTCCGACTTATGATTAAAACCAGACACTGGACAACTCAAGGCACGTTTCTGTAATGGCTGTTTGTGGGTTGACCCGGGCTATGACGAGGGTTGACTTTCTACCATCTGGAAGATCAATAGTAATATTGTTCTAGACTCGCCACAGTTTTATTAAAAATAGGTTTTTTCAGAAAAACAGTAGTGGGAGTATGTTAGAACTGGAAGTGATTCCGGAACCATAAACGATTACTGAAGATTTCATAGGAACCTAAAGATTCAATATGGCTTGACATTCCATTGGCCACTCCGCAGATAAGGTGGGTAACTTCAGGCACCCGAGAGGTACTCCGGTAGCCTCAAGGACGGTGACAGGGAAGTTCTTGTTTACCCACACTTGCCATTGCTGTTGTTCCAGACTGCGAGACCCGGCAGGAGGATGAGTATAGAGTCGTTCTGAACTGGCTTCAGAAGTGTACGTGTATATGACTCTGCCAGAGGGTTTTCGTAGTCAGTGGGAGCAGCGGAAGCATTGGTGGACAGGTAGTTTATGTCTATTTATAGACTAAATCATACATAGCGGAGATAGATCATCAATTTCTGATGTGACAGTCATAGGTTTGACTTCATCAGAATAGGAGATGGATCTGTTGAGAAGATAGTAGGGTGTGTTGTCATGGTATTTGGATGACATAAACAGAGTAGGAAGTGATATTCCTATACTACAATCGGTTATACTTTGGTCGTCACACAGTAGTTTCTCCACATGGGACTTGGATATTATATCAGACATACTGGTTACTAGATCTATGGTTTTAGATCTAGATTTGGGTGGTTTCCCAATTAAGGGTACTTAGACAGCGTTCTAAGAGTATTTAGAATGGACGACTCCTGGCACGGTAGTGTACCTGCAGGTAATGGAGTCACCCTCTCTAAAGGTGTCTTACAGACCAAAGGGGAGAGGGATGTGCATGATTGGCAGATCACTTGCTTAGGCAATTGAGTCAATCATGAGATGTCAAGTACCACACCAGATGTTGTTCTTGCACTACATGCAATAAGTTGACATTAATCCAATTCTGGAGAAACAGTCGGAAGCAGTTTTAGAACATAAGTGGATGTTCTAGGGATATGATAACGACAGCCTCATTCGGGAGACAGTTATCATTCCAGGCTTCCAAGGTGACCTGGACGACAAGGAGGTTGTCAGAGTTATATTTTTCCTTCTGACGAGGGGCAGTATTTTGGACAGGTGGTCCAAGGCAATACTGAGGGAGGCATGGCGCAGGATACTGATTGATTTCAGTTGACGATACAGTCTAAGAAGTTTGGATTTGGAGTTCATTTATGAGCTAGGTCCCATCAGACATCCAGACACATTCTAAGACAGGTATTGCTCATTTCGGGAGATGGATTTCTCCGCGAACATGAGATATAGAGAGACATAGAAAGAGACATCAAGGCGGATCCACTCACTAAGGCTATTCCTCGAACGCAATAGTTTCGCAAGCGAGCTTTGTGAGATTGACCAGTAGAGGAGTTGGGTGTTCGGTATCACACGGGCTGTGAGTATGCGACATCGCAATAATTAGCCTTGAGTGCAAGTGGGAGATTGTTGGAGATAGTGCCCTCAGAGTCAATTATTGGATCACAGGCACGTGATTGCAATGATTGAGGGAGGACCTGTCCCAGTAGGACAGTCTTACTCGAGATGATAGTATGCTATCTGGTATATCTTTATCATCGTGTACTGCTTTAGGTGACCTGACAGGTCACTATTGCACGTTGATAGAGCCCCTAGGATTCTTGCTTGACCACCAGCAGTATGAGGGCGATCATATACATGGGAGCTGGTAGTCTATAAGCACATCCTTAAAAGGTCCCTAGTTGTGGGAGTTTCGAGACAGGGCATCGATACTCCAGAATAGACTAGTGTATACAGTCGAGACCCCGACGAGGGGCGGTGGCCGGTCTCACAAGCCATCGGTGTCAGATGGTTCACCTAAGATGTATACAGGTGCTCATTGGGTTATGAGTACACCGGACAGGACTCGCCGGGAACATGCTAGTTGGTCTTATACTTGGCGTCAGATAGCAGTTCCCTGGTGACATGTGTACAGGTTAGTTCATCGACCTGAGGATCGTCATTTGTCTCGTATGAGTTCCCACTGTACTTTGATTACTACCCTACCACGCTCAAAGGAGACGTGCAAACAGGTTTTAGTTGGGTACTGTCCCGAGCCACATGGAGGCAATGAGCGGATCTTGAGGGGTTCGTCTCTCCCGGTATTGGGGGTGAGGTCGCGCTGTGTCTAGGAGAGCCATTACACGAAGCCCTCGGCCGAGGCAGGAGATTTACTGGTAGGTATTCCAGTAGTATCTCAGGGTGTTCTGGGATACACTCCGACACGACTTGTACCGCTTTTAGGGGTCTGACTTTTACCAATCCCCTAGGCCCGCCATGCGATGCTCATAGACGAATGGACCGGACTGTACGGATATTGTCACTGACAGGCTCAGTAGGGTGTCAGGATGAGTTCGCTCATCGATGTCCCTTTTGGTCAATAGCTGGTGGCCCGTCACGTATGGCTAATACCTCTGACATGCTAGTGGTTAAATCCACAGCCATAGTATTGACGAGTCTTTAGAGTCCCCCACATTCAGTTACTCAAGCTTTCGGGCGAAACGCTGTAGAGGCCGTATGGAGATATGGCAGGGTTCGATCAGATACGTACGGTATTGCACGGATCAGGATCGGACAGTTAGTACTAGAGGCTGTATGGAGATATGGCACGGTTCGATCAGATACGTGCGGTATTGTACGGATCAGGATCGGACGGTTAGTACTAAAGGCCGTATGGTTATATGGAAGGGTTCGATCAGATACGCGCGGTATTGCACGGGTCAGGATCGAACGGATTATACTAGCCGGCTTTGGTTTAAGCCGGACCCTAGTATAGTACAGTGTAGATTTTGTCTCATTGCATTTGTATTCGGTCGGAATACAAATGCGGGTGTGTATACACAGTATCGGAGTTTTCCTGTAATTTATTACGGGACCAGTTTTCTGGAGTTGCCAGTTTTCTTTCCGTTTCGGCCAATTTCCTTTGTATCGTTCATTGGCCGAAGATTGGTGGAGGATGGCTTATTTGCAATTGTGCAAATAAGCATTTATGGAGGGTGGTGATTGCATATTATTGCTTCATGATAGCTCTTGTTGACCTTGACTTGTTCACTTGATCATTGCTTGACTTTTGGAGTCATCATGATTGTTGATGATGATGAAGGGTGAGGTTGGTGGAGTGTTGGTGTTTCTTTGTGATCATTTCTTTTGCATGATAGACTTTTCTCTCTCTCCCTTGTATGATGATTGGGGCTACCCCATTTTTGAGACCCTCTCACTCTCATTCTCTCCACTCTATCATGCATGGTCGGCCACTTCTCTTTGGGGCTGTCCAAATTTTTTGGTGGGGGATTTTTGCTCTCTCATGCTTGCAAAAATCACCAAGTTCCTCCACAAAAGTATATATATATCATTCCTCCACCATATGACAATTCCGACAACCCCAAAATGAGACATGAGCACTACATATTCTACAGCAAACCTTGGGCACGTCGGCTCGCCAACTTCGTGCCCGAGTTGCCTCGGTATAGAGGCGGGAGCCCGTAAAAGAAGCAGGCGACTTGGTGCCCTTCCGGCGACGAGGTGGAGACCGGAGACTCCGCGGGAGATCGGGACGACGACGAGAAGAACGGAGGACACGGATCACTCGGTATATCTATCTTTCCCATCTAGTAGTTAATTAGGACAAGTTAATGGCCCGATCCGGGTTTTAGTGCGCGGTGGTGCCGGTTCAAGAAAAATTAAAGTTAACCATCGCTTTCGCATTTGGCCTCGGGAAGGAGGCCGGGGCGCCGCCGTGCACTTACAAACCCTACCTATTTAAATGTTGTTAGGGTCACTTTAACTGAGAAATAGCCCAGATTACACTAAAATACCATAGGGTTGTGTTTTGTGCAAATTGGTGATTTTAAAGCGATATTTGTGACTTCTGAGATCTGCTTTTGACCCGGACCCTACAGAATAAAATTGAGAAGACTGGAGCATGTACACTAGGTTTAGATACCACCACCAGAGCACGAACCCACCATTCCCAAGGTAGGCCGCCGATTTAATGGTTTTGGCCGCAATTTGCGGCCAAAGAGGGGGCAGGGGTGTTGGGGTCTTGGCTAAGGCTGTCTTCTGTGTTGTATAGTATTTTGGCATGTCTAGTTTTGTAATATTTGACCTGTAAGAAAATCTGGGATCATATATCGTTTTTGGTGTTCGTTTTGTTTGCGCGATACGCGCGATACGAGAGATGGTTCTGTGATCCAGCGTATCGCGGCGTGTCGCGATGGTTTTAGACGCGTACACACACGTTTCAGCGTATCGTGCACGCGCGCGTTTAGTTCACGACGCGAGTTTCTCGTTTTGGTTCGATATCGCGTTTTGCGGAATATTAAGCTTATATATGATTTCCATGTCTTAATTGCAAGTTTGCAGGCAGGAACTACGGACACTGCTACAGGGGGGAGCAGATGGTAGGATTCACCTAGCGTGGAGCGTAGGTGAGTAGATTTAACATCTACAGGGGAATCGCCCGCATTGCGTTATGCGTCTGGGCTAGGATTCTAATACTTGTCGCATATTCTACATCATTGTTAGAATTGCGCCTTTACTTTATCTCCTTGATATAGTTATACTGTGACTAGCAGCCATAAGACTCTGCACATATTATTGACGGTTCATGTTGCACGAGCACGGATTGTATGCTACACACACCGTCAATAATTGCCATGTCACACACAAACCATTATAGACATTATATTGCTTGGTTAGGGACCTTGTGACATTGATTCGTACCGCTTACCACATATGACATTACCACACTTATATACCTATAGAGTATCGTACCATTAGTGATAGGTACACATACCGCTTACGATACATCTACAGGTATACCTTACTCATATTTTACTATTACCCAGTGGGGTATACCATATCATTTGCTTATAGGTAGATACCTATACTTAGCTGTACCATATTGATTTTGCATACATCTGGTTTCAGCTAAATACCTTCATTTACATGCTTGTATTCAGATATATCGCATATATTTATTTCTTGAGTTGCGCATTTATTTATTTGGATTTGTACATGGTATTTTCGGGATTTGGGAATCGCGGGAGTTCATGAAATTATGCATACTTTGAAAAACCCGGTTTCCTTGATATGATATTTGCGCGTCCACCATGAGTTTTATCGGTGCTGATTATATACTCCATACGAGGTGTGGTTGCCGTATGAGGGTACATGGTAGGGCCCGGTATGGTTCCCCTCGGCAAGAAGATCGATGGATTTTGCCGATTGAGCCTAGAGGCGGGCGAGTACCTACCGGTGACAGTACCCATGACTCGGCGGGGGATCACGGAGACACCGCTGGGAGTCATGTACGTATGCATACGTCGAAAGGCGAGGGTCAGAGCTAGGCACTCGTGCTTTCGGGATAGCGTATGATACGTGATCAGGATTTCTGTGTCGATGCTTGGCACATGGTTTTCATGATATTTCTTTAACACCTTTGTATATATAACAGGGGATTTAGCCGTTGTTATATATACCCTTATACCAATATTAGTGGAATGTGACGCTAATATATGTGTATGCCCTCATCATACTTATTTCTGTATATATATTTACCTTAGGAGGTTAGATTCTTACTTGAGATTTGACTTGGAATATTAGGTGATCCATTGAGAGTGGATATTGGACATACCTATGTGATTACTGATTTGAACATCCGGGATATAGGAGAATACTCGATATTGTACATTGAGGAGATGTGAGACTTATGTGATGTGAGAGCCCAGTTTGGGGGCTGATTTGAGGATTTGTGGATTGGAGTGTCTTGATGGATTGTGATCCTGCCACGATGTCAGGTTTCCGTGGAAATGACATATTCCACCCTATACCTCACACTTATCTATTTTATGCACAGTTTCATATATTGGTAGTACATGTTAGTGTACCCTTATGATAGTTGTATATTTGCTTTCTCATATCCCTATTGCATAGTTATTGCATACCATTATCATGTCATCATTGCTTCACATATTGATTGTACCTGCTAGTGTACTTTCCACTATTCTGCATTCACATGACATGTTATTACTGTAATCGCATATCTTAGATTCATGCTGTACGTACATTCCTGCGATTACCTGCATATGTTATCTACTATTCACGAGTTGGCAACTCACCCCCGTTGTGCCACAGGTGTTTCAGGTTGTTCCCCAGAGTAGTCGAGGCAGGCTATTCAGTATCCATCTATCATCTTTTGCTACAGATACCGCATCAGCTCACAGTACTAATTTTCTTAGATGGGTTAGATGATTATCTGTATTTCATATTGTACATTCGTTGTATCTTGTACTCTCCATCTACTATTGTATTGTTGACTTAGAGACTTGGTGAGGACGTTTTTGTATATTAATTGTGGATTTGTTGTCTTTTATATACAGCTTTCTCTCCATTGCCACTTATTTCTTCGCTACGGCGTCGTATACTTATGATATTGTTTTTCCGTCTTGAGCTAGTTTTTACAAAAAGGGGTGTTGCCAAATTTTAAAGAAAGAAAGTAAGACTTTTAAAGAATTTGGGTTGCGATTTCAAATGTTTCAAATACTATACTATCTTTTCCGTATTTTCTTGTTTTAGATTTCTGGGTTTTGGCTTTCTTTTACTGCGTTACGTCTTTTGGCGTTGCGTAGTATTAGGGCCGTCACGGGCCAATTTTGGGTCGTGACACCGGGGGGTTGTGAGATGAGAGTTTTCTTTTTCTTTCAATTCATGTAAATTTATAATTGATGTAATATTATTTATATGGCCGCACAACCGGGATGGGGTTGTAGCCGTCATTGTATAATTTCTTTTACTGTTTTTGCTCCTAGGATAGACCCATGGTGGGGTGCACAAACTACCGGGTATCTCGAAGTGCCGAGTAGCCTACTCACGGTGTTGAGGGAGGTTGCTTCGCTTCGGATACTTGGCGGGTAGTTTACCGCACCCGAGGGGTCTAGGGTGGGGTCTTGGCTATTCATCGCGACCGTGTAATCCGCTTTTCGTTACAGGCTCGTACGAATTGCGGATTCCTAGTATATCCAATGTGTTCATCTGTGATCTGGAATGGCTATCATTGCAATATATCTATAAATGATATTATTTAGGCGTTGCTTATATTTTGCATCCGCATTAGTCCAGCCCCCGCTCTGTCGTTAGTTAAGTAACCTAACGGGTAATGACGGGGCCCCGTGGCGAATGCGGATGGCATAAGCGTACGTCATATTTTGGTTGTTTTCTGCAATGGTATGATTAAATGATGGGACGCATTAAATTAATGCAAGAAAATAAACCAAAGTTGAATCGTTGGAACACTTTCAAAACCACTCAGTTTCTTTTCAAAAAAAACTTTTAAACGCGGAGCTTAAGCCACTCCTTTTAAAAGCTATCTCGTTCCATCGATTATATCAAGTTCACTATGTTCACGGTTTTGCCAAAACCATCCGTAGCCCTCCACCATTTCAGTTAAATCTTCGGTAGTATTCAAGCTATGTTTTTTGAGCTCACGCCAAGGCATAGTGATTGGTAGCTGCCGGATATTTATCTGTTGCATAGATAGAATGCGTTAGTTTAAGACAGTCGTACTGCCATTTTGGCCTACGTCAAGGGTAGGTACGGGTGGGTTCAAATTAACCTGGATAATGATGGGAAGAACTTGACATGTGACTTATGACATTTTGACCTCACGCCAAGGTCATAAGAGCATGGGGCAAAAATCCACATCGGGAGTTTCAAAAGAACTGAAACTTGCTAGCGCTGCATACCATTTGGAGTGTGATGATTCTGGTAGGATTCCTTCAGTTTTGTCACGCAATGATATTTGGATCCCGATCCTACTGTGAGTATATGCTACTCCTCGGGAAATTTCTCACTTAACGATCAATGCTATAAACCAAGTAGGTGTCTAAAAAGGTGTTAGCGGGGCTACACCCCCAGGGAAAAGAGGTTATTTAATTAAGGAACTTCGCGAAAGCGTTTGAAAACCTCCCTCGAAGTACCAATACTAGCCTGGCTGAACGGTTAAGCAAGTATTGTACGGCGAGATTGATCCTGACTAATTCTTCCTTTTTGGTTTGAGGAGGGATTCGAGAGACAGTGGGAGCCATCCTGTTTAGACAAATTAAAAACCACTCTAAACTTGCAAGAGTATCATGCTAAAGTGTTTCTTCTCTCTCTCCTAATTGCAGCGACCAAACATCATGACCGGACTTAAGTTACTACTAGATAAAAGCATACTGACAGGGCCAAACTACAAAGATTGGCTCAGGAATGTCAAAATGGCAATCACTTATGACAAGTTGGGGTATCTCCTTACCACCAAAGCTCCCCCTGTCCCAGGTCCCAAAACCAGCGTCGCGTATAGGGAAATCCGTAAGACTTGGGAAATCGATTGCGCGAAGGCCAAGTGCCTCGTGCTTGCCTCTATGGACAATGAACATCAGAGGAGGCACGAGAATATGGACATTGAATCCATATTTCTCCATACAAAAGAACTGTATGGAGAGCAATCACGTATCGCAAGATACGAAGTCTCGAAAGCTGTTTTCAGTAAGATTGGCCGTCGGATCATCGGTAGCGGAACACGTGCTTAAGATGATTGGCTTCATTGAGGAGCTCGCGGACCTTGGGACCACGTTAGAGAACGAGCTCTATACGGACTTAATTCTCCAGTCCCTTCCTTCCACTTACGCCCAGTTTATCCTGAACTTCAACTTGCAAGAAAAAGAAGTTGAACTTTCAGAACTCCTCAACATGCTGAGGAGTGCAGAGGGCACCCTACAGAAAGGTAGGAAAACATCCACTTTGTTTGTAGGAGGATCTTCCTCTTCTAGGTCCAAGGCGAAAGCCAAGGGAAAGAAGAAGAAAGCCCCCGCCAAACCAAGGGGCGGTGTTAGTAAAGTGGATACGAAGGGAAAGACAAAAGCAACAAAGGTAGCGGGAAAGCCTGTGGGAAAGGAAGAATGCTTTTACTGTCACAAGAGTGGACACTGGAAAAAAGGATTGCAGGGCTTGGAAGGCCAGAACCCAGAATCTGAAGCAAGTTGTGGCTTCAGCTTCAGGTGTGTATGTTATTGAAAACTGTCTATCAATAAACTCTACATCCTGGGTATTGGATACCGAATCAGGATCTCATATCTGTAATTCTTTGCAGGCGTTGAGAAAGCGTAGGGTTTTGAAGGCAGGTGCTATGACCCTCAGAGTTGCAAACGGAGCTAGCATGGATGCTGAGTCCGTGGGGGACTATCACCTGGGGTTGTCAGATGGACACGTTTTGGTTTTACGTAATTGCTATTTTGTATCCAATGCAACTTGTAATATCATTTCTGTATCTTTATTATCTAAAGAAGGTTATGAATTTGCATTTGTAAGAAATGTTGTAAACATTCACCTTAATCAAGTTTTGATTGGGTCAGGTACATTAAGCAATGGTATATACGTACTAAACCAATCACAGATTTTCAATGTCCAGAATACACACAAAAGAAAGTCTCCGGAAACAAACCAGGCTTTCTTATGGCATTGTAGACTGGGTCACACCAATGAGAGAAGGTTGACGAAGTTACATACAAAAGGATATTTGGATCCGTTCGAATATCAATCGTATGCCACTTTTCAATCCTGTCTCAAAGGAAAGATGACAAAGACTCCGTTCACTGGACACGGAGTAAGAGCGAGCGAGCTCTTGGGACTCGTACACAGCGACGTGTGCGGTCTAATGTCTACACATGCGCGAAGCGGTTATTCTTACTTCATTACTTTTACGGATGACTTTTCAAGGTATGGATATGTCTTCTTAATGAAACATAAATCCGAAGCCTTTGGAAAACTCCAGGAATATAAGAATGAAGTAGAAAAACAAACATGCAAAAGTATCAAGACACTAAGATCTGATCGAGGTGGTGAATACTTAAGTGCCGAATTCCTGGATTACTTAAAAGAAAATGGTATTCTCTCTCAGCTTACTCCTCCATACACTTCGCAACATAACGGTGTATCGGAGAGACGGAACCGGACCTTATTGGATATGGTACGTTCCATGATGAGTAACACTGAGTTACCGCGATCATTCTAGGGATATGCACTAGAATCAGCTGCATACCTTTTGAACCGAGTTCCAACTAAGACTGTTCCTACCACACCATATGAGATATGGAGTGGGAAGATACCCTATCTTCAATATCTGAAGATCTGAGGATGTCCGGCTTTTGTCAAAAAGCAGCATGCGGACAAACTCGAGGCACGCTCAGTACTGTGCAAGTTTGTGGGATACCCAAAGAACTCCAGGGGGTATCTCTTCTATTACGTAGAGGAAAAAAAGATCATTGTTTCTCATAATGCCCATTTTCTGGAACACAGAAAAGGAAACAAGTGGGAGCGAAATAGAACAGGAAGAAATTCCAGAACCACAGACTATTACTGAAAGCTTAGTATAACCAGAGGGTTCAAAAAAACATGACATTCCTACGCCGCTCCGCAGGAGTAGTAGGCAGTCTCATCCGCCCGAGAGATACTATGGTTTTCTCATAGACGGTGATAGAGAGGATTGCATCATTGATTATGATGAGCTGACTAGCTTCCAGCAGGCCATTCAGAGCGTTGACTCGGTAAAATGGCTGGATGCAATGCGGACCGAAATGGAGTCCATGTACACCAACAAAGTATGGACGTTGGACGTTGCTCCAGATGGGGTAAAACCCGTAGTATGCAAGTGGATCTTCAAAAGGAAGATTGGTGTAGATGGACAGGTTGAGACCTATAAAGCTAGACTTGTCGCAAAGGGTTTTCGTCAAAGACCTGGTTTGGACTATAACGAAACCTTTTCTCCAGTGGCTATGCTAAAATCCATTCGGATCCTTCTTGCCATTGCTGCCTTCCACGATTATGAGATTTGGCAGATGGACGTAAAGACCGCTTTTCTGAATGGAAATTTAGAGGAGTGTGTCTATATGGACCAGCCAGAGGGTTTCATTCAGAGTGGGAGCAGCGGAAAGGTGTGCAAGTTGCTTAAGTCCATCTATGGACTAAAACAGGCATCGCGGAGTTGGAACATCTGTTTTGATGAGACGGTCAAAGAATTTGGCTTTATCAAAAATCCAGATGAACCATGCATCTATAGTAGATTTGTAGCAAGAACTGTCGTATTCCTCGTATTGTACGTGTATGACATTCTTCTGATAGGAAATGACATTCCTATGCTGCAATCTGTCAAGGGATTCTTGTCACACAGGTTCTCCATGAAAGACCTGGGTGATGCCTCCTACATTCTAGGGATCCAGATCTTTCGTGACAGATCCAAGAGGATATTAGGACTTTCACAGTCCAGGTACATCGACACCATACTGAAAAGATTCAGTATGGAAGATTCCAAGCGCGGTAATCTACCGGCTTGTCACGGGATCACCCTCTCCGAAGAGATGTCTCCCAAGACTGATTTGGAAAGGGATCGCATGTCTATTATACCCTACATTTCTGTAGTAGGCTCTATAATGTATGCGATATTGTGTACCAGACCAGATGTAGCTTATGCACTGAGTGTGGTAAGCCGGTATCAGTCAAACCCTGGGGAGAAGCACTGGATAGCGGTAAAGAACATTCTCAAGTACCTGAGAAGGACTTCGGAGATGTTCTTGGTGTATGGCGGAAAAAACCTCCAGATCGAGGCCTTTGCTGACTCCAGCTTCCAGAGTGACAAGGATGATTCCAAGTCCATGTCGGGTTATTTCTTTACCCTCAATGGAGGGGCGGTGTGTTGGAAGAGTTCCAAACAGGAAACTGTTGCTGACTCGACGATGGAAGCGGAATATATCGCTGCTGCAGATGCCGCAAAAGAAGCCGTCTGGATAAGGAAGTTCTTAACTGAACTTCAGGTGGTTCCGTCCAATGTTGATCCAATACCTCTGTATTGCGACAACAACGGGGCTATAGCTTTAGCGAAAGAACACAGGTCCCATCAGAGATCCAGACACATCTTGAGGCCGTATCACCTGATCAGGGAGATCGTGGGTCGCCAGGAGATTGAGGTTCGGAGAGTTGCCACGGAAGATAACACTGCTGATCCATTCACGAAGGCCTTACCCCAGACTCAGTTCGAGCGGCTGATCGAGATGATAGGTCTTCGATACGCCAGTACATGGCCTTAGTGCAAATGGGAGATTGTTAGTGTATATGCCCTAGAGGCCATTACTTTATCATACTAGTTTGTAAATTACTTAATGGAAGCTTGGGATATTCACCTTGTATAGACAATCTTGCTCAATATAGTAGTATGCTACTTGGTTTGTTTCAGCTTTAATGTGTACATGTGTTTATTCTGGTATATCACCTATACAGATTAGTGGAGCCCTTAGGATCTTTGCTTAATTACCAGCGTTGTGATGGCAGTCACACTAGTGGGGGCTGGGTAATCCACAAGCACATCCTTATGCAGGTCCCTAGTTGTAGGACTATCGAGACAGGGAATCGATACTCCGGAGTAGACTAGCGTATGCGCTTCTCATCCCAGTGTGGGAGACGGTCTGTCCCACAGCCGTCAGTACGTCGTACTTGAGATAGTATGCGGGTGCTCCTTAGGTTACGAGTACACTGGACAGGACTCGTTGGGAACTGTTGGTTGGTACTATACCTATCGTCAGTTGTCAGTTCCCAGGTGACATAAGTACAGCTTAGTCCGCTGACTTGACACTGTCACTTCGCCTCGAGTGTGTTCCCACTGTACTTAGATTACTACCCTACCACGGCTCAAAGGAGTCGTGCAAACAGGTAGTAGTTGGGTGCAGTCCCGAAGCACTTAGAGGCAGTGATGGTTTGATAGGATTCGTCTCTCCCGGTATTGGGGGTTGATATCGTGCTGTGTCTAGGAGAGCCATTACACAAAGTCCCTGGCCACGGCAAGCGAGATATACTGGTAGGTTTCCAGTGTTATCTCAAGGTGTTCTGGGCTACACTCCGACATGACTTGTACCGCTATTAGGGGACTGGCATTTACCGCCCCTTAGGGCCTCCATGCGATGTTCTAAGACGAACAGACCGGACTGTACAGAGATTGTCACATTTAGGCTCAGCAGGAGTTCAGATGGGTTTCACCTCGTCTGTCTTCTTGTCGGCATCTACCTGGGGACCGTTACGCACAGCTAGTGCCGCTTGCGGTCTGTGGTTAATGTAGGGTTTCTAGGCACGCTCACAAGGGTCTACGAGGCATCAACCATGCCCGATTAAAAATTTAGCCGTGCCGAACAACCCAAAGCCGGATCTTTAAACTAGAGATTAGGCGAAAACGAACATGTTAAACTTTTTAACACTAAGTGAGTGGGATTACAACCTTTGTAGATCCGGTCCTTCACTTCTTAAGCTCCGTGTTGAGGTCCCTTCGCTGCGATCATCGTGTTCCGGACTCTCGAGAGGCTTCACGAAGAGAAAGATGCAGTCTTGCTTCCGATCTTCGATAACAAAGATGATCTACCTTGAAGTTTCATTAACACAAGCTAACACTCACTAAATGAAGTGAACACCCTCATCTAAATGGCAAGGATAGATGAGGATGATGAAGTAGTATTTTTTCTCTCATTTGTTTTCTTATTCTCACTCACTTTCATCACAAATATCAAAACAAGAAAGCTTTGCAAAGGGAGGAATAAGAAGAAGAATAGTGATTAATCCTTTTGTGATGAATAATGATGATTATGATAAGGATGAATAATGCAACCATGGTCAAACTAACCCTTGTAGAGATTTGACTAAGGTTAAAGGTTTGGTTGGGTTAAGGAAATATCATGCAAAAATATCTAAACAAATATATTTGCACAAAACAAAAAGAAAGCTTCTAGAAACATCTAGAAAAGCTTAACCCTAATCAAACCCTAACCATGTTTAATCTCCACTAAACATGTTGCATTAGTAATCATATCATGTTACAATATTATATATCATATATACAAAATTTATTGTAACAAAATAAAATAATACAATTAACATATATCGCATATATATCAATGTATTACCCGAGTGAGAAAAAGAATCTTTTAGTGAGCTAATATTAGTTAATGTAATTTAATATATCATATATATTATTATACATTAAATTATCGAATCAACACTTGATCCGACAATCCGGCTATATCGCATATAACCAACTAATACGATGACCCGGCTATATCACATATACCCGGCCGATATCTCATATCGCGAGAATCCAATACGGTATCACATACCGCATTATCCTCGGTCCCGCACATATCATATATGTGCTCCTACTCCGTTTTGCCTGAGCCAAGAAACCTCTGTGTAGGACTCTAAAGAATCGTCAATAGCCGGCAGTAGGTGATGATCATATCAAACACCCACAAGCTGCAAGCGGTCAGCTAAACGTAACAGCCACCCAGGTATTGAGCGCTCAGAAGATCAACAAGCAAGCCTGTACATTCTCCTGTGAATCCAATCAATAACACTCCAGTACAGTCCGGTCTCGTCGTCTGATATGTCGCATATCTCTCCTAGGGGTGGTAAACGTCAGACCCCAGTAGCTTGATAAGTCATGTCGATATGAGGTCTATAAGAGTTCGAGAAACTACTGATAACACTTACCAATAAATCTCAGCAACCCTGGCCAGGGATTTCCGGTTATAGCCAATCGAACACAGCGCAACATCAACTCCCTATACCGGGAGAGACGAATCCCCTCCTATCGCTCATTGCCTCCATGTGATTCGGGACTGTACCCAAAAGCCACCTTTTTGCATGCCCTCTTGGACGTGGTATGATGGAAATCAAAGCACAGTTGGAATCACACAAGACTCTATGACGATCTCGGATCAATAGACTACTCTGTACCAGTGTCATCGGAGAACTGCCATCTGACGTGAGGTATAATACCATCTGGGAGTTCTCGGCGAGTCCGTCCAGTGTACCCAGTCTTCACTGAGCACCCATACACCATCCTTGATGTCAAATACCGATGGATATGGGATCATCCATCGCCCATCAAATGGGTCAAGATGCGTATACGCTAGTCTACTCTGGTGTATCGATGCCCTGTCTCGATACACTCTCGACTAGGAACAGTTATAGGATGTACTCGTCGACTACCGTGGCCCCACTAGTATGATCTCATCATAGTCCCAGTATTCGAGTACATATCCTAAGAGATTTACCAACATGTAACATAGAGACATTCAGAGTAGATGTTAAGATAAAGTACAACCAGATAGCATACTATCATGTCGAGCAAGAAAGTCATCCCTATATATGTCCTAGCATCCACTACAATATACATCGTATGTACAGTAATGGCCTCTAGGGCATACATATAACTAACAATCTCCCATTTGCACTAGGGCCATCTGTTGTGGTATCACATACCCAACAATTAGCTGTGGTTGAAGTATCTCATACTCAACCATCCCATAAAAGTCTCTACTGGGAAAAAGGCCTTTGTGAGTGGATCCGCGCTGTCATCCTCTGTGTCTACTCTCCTAACCTCGATCTCCCTGGAGATCAACCATCTCCATGATCAGGTGATACTTCCTAAGAATTATATCTGGATTTCTGATGGGACGGGGGGTTCCTTGGCAAAAGCCACAACTCCATTGTCACACAATGGTAGGAACGAAGTTCATCTCATAAACTTATATATCCAGACTGCCTCTTTGGTAGCATCCTTGGTAACGATGTATCTTGCCTTTAATCGTCCAGTATGTCATGGTATCTAGCTTGGAACTCTTCCAACATACCGTCCCTCCACTGAGGGTAAAGACAATGCCTGCGACTGACATTCAGTCGTTCTTATCACTCTGGAGCCTTTCCAGTGATTCTCCCCAAGATCGATTGATACCAACTCACTACAACTAGTAAGAATCCGAACATCCAATTAGATCTATCTCATAGATCCAAAAACCCAGGATTTAGGAGGTATCATTTTGATCCTATGTGGAGAATCGTTGTGATAAGCGGAGATTGACCGAGAGTAGCAAAGGAAACTCCTTCCCTATCAAGAGTATGTCATGTTAGTGTATATGCCCTAGATGCCATTACTGTATCATACTAGTTTGTATATTACTTAATGGAAGCTTGGGATATTCACCTTGTATAGACAATCTTGCTCAAAATGGTAGTATGCTACTTGGTTTGTTTCTACTTTAATATGTGCATGTGTTTCTTTTAGCATATTGCTTATACATATTAGTAGAGCCCTAAGGATCTTTGCTTGATTACCAGCGTTGTGATGGCAGTCACACTCGTGGGGGCTGGGTAATCCACAAGCACATCCTTATACAGGTCCCTAATCGTAGGACTATCGAGACAGGGCATCGATACTCCGGAGTAGACTAGCGTATGCGCTTTTCATCCCGGCAGGGGAGACGGTCTGTCCCACAGCCGTCAGTACGTCGTACTTGAGATAGTATGCGGGTGCTCGTTATGTTACGAGTACACTGGATAGGACTCGTTGGGAACTGATTGGTTGGTACTATACCTATCGTCAGTTATCAGTTCCCAGGTGACATGAGTACAACTTAGTCCACTGAATTGACACTGTCACTTTGCCTCGAGTGTGTTCCCACGGTACTTTGATTACTACCCTACCACGGCTCAAAGGAGTCGTGCAAACAGGTAGTAGTTGGGTGCAGTCCCGAAGCACTTAGAGGAAGTGACGGTTAAACAGGATTCGTCTCTCCCGGTATTGGGGGTTGACATCGCGCTGTGTCTAGGAGAGCCATTACACAAGTAGTCCCTGGCCAGGGCAAGCGAGATATACTGGTAGGTTTCCAGTGTTATCTCAGGGTGTTCTGGGCTACACTCCGAAACTACTTGTACCGCTATTAGGGGACTGATGTTCACCGCCCCCTTAGGCCCGCCTTGCGATGTATCAGACGAACAGACTGGACTGTACGGAGATTGTCACATTCAGGCTCAGTAGGAGTTCAGATGGGTTTCACCTCGTCCGTCTTCTTATCGGCATCTACCTGGGGGCCGTTACGAACAGCTAGTGCCGCTTGCGGTCTGTGGTTAAACCCACTGCCAGCGTAGTGTCGAGTCTTTAGAGTCCCACACAGAGAGCTATTCGCCTTTAGGCAAAAGAGTAGAGATCGCATGGTTTTGCGACGGGTCGCATGGTTTTGCGACAGGGTTCGGTCACATCCGTGCACTAGTGCACATCTAGTGTCCGGACAGTTAACACTAGCGGGCTTTGGTTTAAGCCAGATCCTAGTGTATGTTTTGGGGTTGATTTTATCTCGTTTGTATTCGTGTTCCTCGGAACGCGGACGCGGGTGTGTATGCACAGTTGACAGAGAGACAGAGGCAGAGAATTCTCATTGGGGTTGTTGACTGTTGACTGTTGACCATTGACTTTTGCTAAACCCTAATAAGAATAAGAAATATGATTAATGATAATATTAATTAAGTATTATTGTGCCATGGTTGGGTTGAAAGGTTGACTTTGTTGACTTGGTTGACCGGTTGACTAGGTTGGACTAGTTGACCATCATCATTACAATGGTTATCATTTCATGCAAAGACTTTTGCTTGCTTGTTGAGCTTTGCAAAATGAGTGCATGAAATGATAATGCCACTTGATATGATATGAACCATCACATAATACTCAATTACTATTATTATTATTATTCTTTTTGGATTATGAGAGAGAGGTTGAGAAAAGTTATGCTCATTCTTTTCATTTGTTTTCTCTCTCTTAAGCTCTCTCTTGTTCAAGCTCTCCCTCTTCCTCTTGCTCTCTCTAGCTCAAGGCAACCCCCTCTCATGTGTTGAGAAACATTGCCTTAGAGATAAAAACACCAAAACAATCCTCTACTCATCCTAGTTCATAAGGCCTAGCAAGCCAAGTGTTCTAGTTTCTTCAAGTTCGAAGAAGAAGCCAAAAGGTAGAAGCTTTCGGGTGGATCCATCTTTGGCGCGTGGAGACGACGAGGTGAGGGCGATCCGGACACCGCAAGGAGTTCAAGTAAGGTATAACCCCTAACCGAGTAGGTAAAACTCCTAGTTAGGTTGTTAGGTAGTTATTTAACAAAGATCCCTATTTTGAGTCCATGTTACCACCTCTTGAAAAATCGTTTTTCACAAATTCCGCAACCCCGTAAGTACCGGGGAAGGGCAGCATGGACTTACTGTGGTATCAGAGCCAGGTTAAACACTATCTAACATGTTAGCAAAGTAACTAGAAATTCGATCGGAGAAAAAGTCACGAAATACACCCGGAACTCAAACTTTCTGTCGATTTTTAAAGTGCTGTAAAAATTATTTGACATATACCAAAAATCGACTCAGGGTTTTTATAGTATGCTGCAGAAAAATGATCCACAGAGCCTTCCAACTCACCGCGGTTCCGCGGCAAGAACAGCTTCTTGCCGCGGATCCGCGGCCGAGTTGACTCGGCCGTGGATCGGTTTCACTGCAGTATACTCTATGGGGTATTTTGGGATATTTGGAGAATGTTTTTTCAGCCCAGATTTTCCAGAAAGCAAAATTTGTTTTTGGGGCTTAAAAAAAACCGTATTTTGATCGAGTTTCTAAAGACTAAAGCTAACGGGTTTATATCTGTGATGTGATATATGTATTGAACGTCTGCTAATCGCTATATGTCGATTAGTGGGGGTTATACATATCTGTGATCTGTAATGTTGATGGTATGTGTATATGAATTCATTGGATTGTCGCGGGTGAATAGCCGGGGGGTTGTGAGATGAGAGTTTTCTTTTCTTTCAATTCATGTAAAATTTGTAATTGATGTAATATTATTTTTGGCCGCACAACCGGGTCGGGGTTGTAGCCATCATTGTATAATTTCTTTTACTAATTTTGCTCCTAGGATAGACCCATGGAGGGGGTGCACAAACTACCAGGTATCTCGAAGTGCCGAGTGGCCTACTCACGAGTTGAGAGAGGTTGCTTCGCTTCGGGTATTTGGCGGGTAGTTTGCCGCACCCGTAGGGGTCTTGGGTGGGGTATTGGCTATTCACCGCAACCGTGTAATCCGCTTTTCGTTACAGGCTCGTACGAATTGCGGATTCCTAGTATATCCAATGTGTTCATCTGTGATCTGGATTGGCTATCATTGCAATATATCTATATATGATAACTATTTAGGCGTTGCTTATGTTTTGCATCCGCGCTAGTCCAGCCCCCGCTCTGTCGTTAGTTAAGTAACCTAACGGGTAATGATGGGGCCCCGTGGCGAATGCGGATGGCATAAGCGTATGCCATATTTTGGTTGTTTTCTGCAATGGTAGGATTAAATGATGGGACGCATTAAAAAGAATTAATGTAAGAAAAATAAACCAAGTAAAAGTCGTTGGAACACTTTCAAAACCACTCGGTTCTTTTCAAAAACTAACTTTTAAATGCGGAGTTTGAGCCACTCCTTTTAAAAGCTATCAAGGTTCCATCGATTATATCAAGTTCACTACGTTCACGATTTCGCCAAAATCATTCGTAGCCCTCCGTCATTTTAGTTAAATATTCAGTAGTATTCAAGCTATGCA
Source organism: Agapanthus africanus (assembly GCA_030015575.1). Classification (NCBI taxonomy): domain Eukaryota; kingdom Viridiplantae; phylum Streptophyta; class Magnoliopsida; order Asparagales; family Amaryllidaceae; genus Agapanthus; species Agapanthus africanus. The sequence continues at coordinate 582,151,696 of CM057339.1, read as the reverse complement.
TTTTGACCTTCGCCAAGGCATAGTGATTGGTAGCTGCTGAATATTTATCTGTAGCATAGATAGATGCGTTGGTTTGGGACAGTCGTACTACTATTTTGGCCTTCATCAAGAGTATGTACGGGTGGGTTCAAACTAACCTGGACAATGACGGGTAGAACTTGACATGTGACTTATGATATGTTGGCCTTCGTCAAGGTCATAAGAGCATGGGGCAAAAATCCACATCGGGAGTTTCAAAAGAACTGAAACTTGCTAGCGCTGCATACCATTTGGAGTATGATGATTCTGGTAGGATTCCTTCAGTTTTGTCACGCGATGATATTTGGATCCCGATCCTACTGTGAGTACATGCTACTCCTCGGGAACTTTCTCACTTAACGATCAATGCTATAAACCAAGTAGGTGTCTAGAAAGGTGTTAGCGGGGCTATGCCCACAGGGAAAAGAGGTTATTTAATTAAGGAACTTCGCGAAAGCGTTGGAAAACCTCCCTCGAAGTACCGACACTGGCCTGGCTGAACGGTTAAGCAAGTATTGTACGGTGAGATTGATCCCGACTAATTCTTCCTTTATGGTTTGAGGAGAGATTCGAGAAACAGTGGGAGTCATCCTGTTTAAATAAATTAAAAACCAATCTAAATTTGCAAGAGCATCATGCAGAGTGTTTTCTTCTCTCTCTCTTAATTGCAGCGACCCAGTGACCGCACCTAGGTTACATCTAGATAATAAAATGACTGAATCTGACTGTTATGACTGGCAAAGGTCTGTCCAGATGTCCATTGCCCATAACAAGCTGGGACACCTCTTAACTAATCCAACCCCTGCCATATCAGGTCCAGTTTCCCCTGTCATGGATGTTGATATCCATAGGACATCGGGAAAAGACAGTGCGATAGCCAAGTGCCTCGTGTTAGCCTCAGTTGATGGTGCATACCAGGGGCAGCACGAGAAGATGGACTTTGTTTCTATCTTCCTCCATAACAAAGATTTATATGGAGAGCAATCTCGTATCGCAAGATATGAGACCTCGAACGAATTGCTTCCAGCGAGGTTGGTTATCGGGTCATCTGTAGGGGGCAACGTCCTTACAGAGACCAGCTCTTTTGAGCTCACGGACCTGAAGGCCACGTTGAAGAATGGGTCAGATGCTGACTTAGTTCAACAGTCCCTACCTACTACCCTGAAGGAAACCATGGAAGTAGAAAGAAAGGGAAGGGCAGAAGTTTCGGGACTGGATGTAGTAAAAGAGGGACGTTCCTATTGTAACGGGAATGGACATTGGCAGAAGGATTGCAGGGACGGTCCTATTGTAACGGGAACGAACATAGCCAGTAGCCAGAATTCGAAGCATGTTGTGGCTTCGGCTTCGGATGTGTTTGTAATAGAGAACTGTATGTCAGTTAACCCTACTTCCTGGGTATTGGATACCGGATCAGGATCTCATATCTGTAATTCGTTACAGGCTCTGAGAAACCGTAGGGTTATCAAGAAAGGTGATATAACTCTCAGGGTTGCTAACGGAATGAGCATGTATGCTGAATCCGTAGGGGAATATCATCTAGGACTGACAACTGGGCAGATATTGATTCTGCGTGACTGTTTTTATGTACCAGGTGCGACTTGTAATATCATATCTGTATCCTTACTTTCTAAGGAAGGATATGATTTTACTTTTGTAAGCGATGTAGTAAACATCCACCTAAATCAAGTTCTGATTGGGTCAGGTATATTGAAAAACGGTATATACGTTTTGAATCAAGCTCAAGTCTTCAGTGTCCAGAACACACATAAAAGAAAGTCTCCGGAATTAAATCAGGCCTTCTTATGGCATTGTAGACTGGGTCACATCAATGAGACACGGTTGACAAAGTTACATAAAGAAGGATACTTGAATCGTTCCAGTACCAGTCTTATGCCACTTGTGAATCTTGTCTCATGGGAAAGATGACAAAGACCCCGTTCACTGGACACGGAGAAAGTGGGAGCAAGCTCTTGGGACTCATACACAGTGACGTGTGTGGTCCAATGTCTACACATGCGCGAAGTGGTTATTCATACTTCATTACTTTCACAGATGATTTCCCTAGGTATGGGCATGTCTTCTTGATGAAGCACAAATCCGAGGCCTTTGAGAAATTTCGGGAATACAAGAATGAAGTTGAAAAAAAAACAGGCAAAAGTATCAAGACACTGAGATCTGATCGAGGTGGTGAATACTTGAGTGCCGAGTTTCTGGGCTACTTAAAAGAGAATGGAATGCTCTCTCAGCTTACTCCTCCATACACACCACAACACAATGGTGTATCGGAAAGGAGGAATCGAACCCTATTGGATATGGTTCGTTCCATGATGAGTAAGGCTGAGTTGCCGCAATCCTTCTGGGGTTATGCACTAGAATTAGCTGCATATCTCTTAAACAAGGTTCCCTCCAAGACTGTGCCTACCACGCTATATCAGATGTGGTGTGGGAAGATACCCCATCTTCAATATCTGAAGATATGGGGATGTCCAGCTTTTGTTAAAAAGAAGCATGCGGACAAGCTCGAGGCACGCTCAGTACTGTGTAAGTTTGTGGGATATCCAAAGAACTCCAGGGGGTATTTTTTCTATTACACAGAGGAACAAAAGGTTTTTGTTTCTCGTCATGCCCACTTTCTGGAACATCAGTTTTTGGAAAAAGAGACAAGTGGGAGCGTAGTAGAACTGGAAGAAATTCCAGAACCACAAGCTATTACTGAAAGCTTGGAAGAACCAGAAGTTCCAAGAGAACTGGACATCCCAACGCCACTCCGCAGGAGTAGTAGGCAGTCTCATCCGCCCGAGAGATACTACGGTTTTCTCATAGACGGGGATAGAAAGGATTGCACTATGGACTATGGTGAGCCTACTAGCTTCCGGCAAGCCATTCAGAGCGGTGACACGGTAAAATGGCTGGATGCAATGCGGACCGAGATGGAGTCCATGTACACCAACAAAGTTTGGACTTTGGACTTTGCTCCAGAAGGGGTAAAACCCGTAGGCTGCAAATGGATCTTCAGAAAGAAGATTGGTGTAGATGGGCAGGTTGAGACCTATAAAGCTAGACATGTTGCAAAGGGTTTTCGTCAAAGACCTGGTTTGGACTATGACGAGACCTTTTCTCCAGTGACTATGCTGAAATCCATTCGAATCCTTCTTGCTATTGCTGCCTTCCACGATTATGAAATCTGGCAGATGGACGTAAAGACGGCTTTTCTAAATGGAAATTTAGAAGAGTGCGTCTATATGGATCAGCCGGAGGGATTCATTCAGAGTAGGAGCAGCGGTAAAGTGTGCAAGTTGCTCAAGTCCATCTATGGACTGAAGCAGGCATCGCGGAGTTGGAACATCTGCTTTGATGATACTGTCAAGGAATTCGACTTTATCAAAAACCCAGATGAACCATGCATTTACAGTAAGATTGTAGGGAGAACTGTGGTATTCCTCGTCTTGTAGGTGGATGACATTCTCCTAATAGGAAATGATATTCCTATGCTACAGTTTGTCAAAGGATTCTTGTCGCAGAGATTCTCCATGAAGGACCTGGGCGATGCCAACTACATTCTGGGGATCCAGATCTATCGTGATAGATCTAAGAGGATGTTGGGACTTTCACAGTCCAGGTACATTGACACCATACTGAAAAGATTCAGTATGGAAGATTCCAAGCGCGGTAATTTACCGGCTTGTCACGGGATCACCCTCTCTAAAGAGATGTCTCCCAAGACTGATTTGGAAAGGGATCGCATGTCTATTATACCCTACGCTTCTGCGGTAGGCTCTATAATATATGCGATGTTATGTACCAGACCAGATGTAGCATACGCATTGAGCGTTGTAAGCCGGTATCAGTCAGACCCAGGGGAGAAGCACTGGATAGCGGTAAAGAACATTCTCAAGTACCTGAGAAGGACTAAGGAGATGTTCTTAGTGGATGGCGGAAATGATCTCCAGATCGAGGCCTTTGCTGACTCCAGCTTCCAGAGTGACAAGGATGACTCCAAGTCCATGTCGGGTTATGTCTTTACTCTCAATGGAGGGGCGGTTTGCTGGAAGAGCTCCAAGCAGGAAACCGTTGCTGACTCAACTATGGAAGCGGAGTACATAGCAGCTTGCGATGCCGCAAAGGAAGCGGTCTGGATGAAGAAGTTCCTCACGGAGCTTCAGGTGGTTCCTACCAGTGTTGATCCAATACCGCTGTATTGTGACAACAACGACGCTATAGCTTTAGCGAAGGAACCCAGGTCCCATCAGAAGTCCAGGCACATTTTAAGGCGGTACCACCTGATCAGGGAGATCATAGATCACCGGGAGATCGAGGTGAAGAGAGTAAATTCAGAAGATAACACTGCTGATCCACTTACGAAGGCCTTACCCCAGACTCACTTCGAGCGGCTGATCGAGATGATAGGTCTTCGATACGCCAGTACATGGCCTTAGTGCAAGTGGGAGATTATTAGTGTATATGCCCTAGAGGCCATTAGTGTATCATACTAGTTTGTATATTACTTAATGGAAGCATGGGATATTCACCTTGTATAGACAATCTTGCTCAAAATGGTAGTATGCTACTTGGTTTGTTTCTACTTTAATATGTGCATGTGTTTCTTTTAGCATATTACTTATACATATTAGTAGAGCCCTTAGGATCTTTGCTTGATTACCAGCGTTGTGATGGCAGTCACACTCGTGGGGGCTGCGTAATCCACAAGCACATCCTTATACAGGTCCCTAGTCGTAGCACTATCGAGACAGGGCATCGATACTCCGGAGTAGACTAGCGTATGCGCTACTTATCCCAGCAGGGGAGACGGTCTGTCCCACAGCCGTCAGTACGTCATACTTGAGATAGTATGTGGGTGCACGTTTGGTTACGAGTACACTGGACAGGACTCGTCGGGAACTGATTGGTTGGTACTATACCTATCGTCAGTTATCAGTTCCCAGGTGACATGAGTACAGCTTAGCCCGCTGACTTGACACTGTCACTTCGCCTCGAGTGTGTTCCCACTGTACTTTGATTACTACCCTACCACGGCTCAAAGGAGTCGTGCAAACAGGTAGTAGTTGGGTGAAGTCCCGAAGCACTTGGAGGCAGTGACGGTTAGACAGGATTCGTCTTTCCCGGTAATGGGGGTTGACATCGCGCTGTGTCTAAGAGAGCCATTACACAAGTAGTCCCTGGCCAGGGCAAGCGAGATATACTGGTAGGTTTCCAGTGATATCTCAGGGTGTTCTGGGATACACTCCGACACGACTTGTACCGCTATTAGGGGACTGACGTTCACCGCCCTCTAGGCCCGCCATGCGATGTATCAGTCGAACAGACCGGACTGTACGGAGATTGTCACATTCAGGCTCAGTAGAAGTTCAGATGGGTTTCACCTCGTCCGTCTTCTTATCGGCATCTATCTGGGAGCCGTTACGCACAGCTAGTGCCGCTTGCGGTCTGTGGTTAAACCCACTGCCAGCGTAGTGTCGAGTCTTTAGAGTCCCACACAGAGAGCTATTCGCCTTTAGGCAAAAGAGTAGAGATCGCATGGTTTTGCGACGGGTCGCATGGTTTTGCGACAGGATTCGGTCACATCCGTGCACTAGTGCACGTCTAGTGTCCGGACAGTTAACACTAGCGGGCTTTGGTTTAAGCCAGATCCTAGTGTATGTTTTGGGGTTGATTTTATCTCGTTTGTATTCGTGTTCCTCGGAACGCGGACGCAGGTGTGTATGCACAGTTGACAGAGAGACAGAGGCAGAGAATTCTCATTGGGGTTGTTGACTGTTGACTGTTGACCATTGACTTTTGCTAAACCCTAATGAGAATAAGAAATATGATTAATGATAATATTAATTAAGTATTATTATGCCATGGTTGGGTTGAAAGGTTGACTTTGTTGACTTGTTGACTTGGTTGACCGGTTGACTAGGTTGGACTAGTTGACCATCATCATTACAATGGTTATCATTTCATGCAAAGACTTTTGCTTGCTTGTTGAGCTTTGCAAAATGAGTGCATGAAATGATAATGCCACTTGATATGATATGAACCATCACAAAATACTCAATTACTATTATTATTATTATTCTTTTTGGATTATGAGAGAGAGGTTGAGAAAAGTTATGCTCATTCTTTTCATTTGTTTTCTCTCTCTTAAGCTCTCTCTTGTTCAAGCTCTCCCACTTCCTTTTGCTCTATCTAGCTTAAGGCAACCCCCTCTCATGTGTTGAGAAACATTGCCTTAGAGATAAAAACACCAAAACAATCCTCTACTCATCCTAGTTCACAAGGCCTAGCAAGCCAAGTGTTCTAGTTTTTTCAAGTTCGAAGAAGAAGCCAAAAGGTAGAAGCTTTCGGGTGGATCCATCTTCGGCGCGAGGAGATGACGAGGTGAGGGTGATCCGGACACCGCAAGGAGTTGAAGACGAAGGAGTTCAAGTAAGGTATAACCCCCTAACCGAGTAGGTAAAACTCCTAGTTAGGTTGTTAGGTAGTTGTTTAATAAAGATCCGTATTTTGAGTCCATGTTACCACCTCTTGAAAAATCGTTTTTCACCAATTCCGCAACCCCGTAAGTACCGGGGAAGGGTAGCATGGACTTACATGTCATCCACGTACTCTACTAGGATCACCACCATACTCCCTACTACCTTTTTGAATATACAAGGTTCATCTACCATTTTGATGAAGTCAAACTCTTTGACTACCACTTCAAAACAGATGTTCCAACTCCGCGATGCCTGTTTTATCATATAAAACATCTTGCACACGTTTCCGCTGCTCCCACTGTCTACGAAGCCCTCTGGCGGTGTACTTATAGACGCTCTTTTCTAAATCATCATTTAGTAAAGCAGTCATGACACCCAACCACCAGATATCGTAGTCATGGTATGTAGCCGTGGCAAGTAGGATCTGGATGGACTTAAGCATAGCTTTGAATGTCTCAACTTTTCCATGTACACCAAGTAATCTTCTCAAGATATACTTGCTCCTGATGGGGATTTAACCCTTCAGATAAAGCAACCAAAGTCCATACTTTGTTGGTGTATAAGGATTCCATCTTAGATCACTAGGCATCCAGCCATTCTTACAGAGTCCCACTCCTGATGGCCTGATCGGAACTAGTTGGGTCATCATCTCATGATGCAATCCTTGCTCCCACTGTCATAGAGAAACCAAAGTATCTCTCTGGTGGGTGAGGAACCCTACTAGATCGGAGGAGAGGCTGAGGTTCGTTGGTAACTATTGAATCCTTTGGTTCTACCAAATCATCAGCTGCAGTTTGTATAGCTGGAACCATTCCAGTTCTACATAACAGACCTTGCCTCGAGCTTGTCCGGATTTGGCTTTTAGACATAGGCCGGACAACCCCAAATCTTAACCAATTTAAGATATGGGCTCTTCCCTTTCCATATCACATATGAAGTGGTAGGCAACTGATTTGATTCGAACCCTATTCAATAGGTATGCAGCTTCACAAGTGCATAACTCCCAAAAGGAAATAGGAAACTCAGTAGTACTCATCATAGAGCACACCATATCACATAGGGTGCTATTGCTCCGCCCCGATATACCATCGTGCTATGGTGTATACGAAGGAGTAATAATGAGAGAGAATCTCATTCTCCTTTAGAATAGTCCAGGAATCTCCGTGCTTAAGTATTCTCCTCCTTGATCTTATCAAAGGACATAATACTTATACCCGTATTTTGGTTCTCTACTTCTAACTTATATTCTGTGAATATCTCAAAAGCTTCGGACTTATGTTTCAACAGGAACACATGTCTGAATCTTGAGAGATTATCAGAGAATGTAATGAAGTACAAAGAACCGGTCTTGGCATGTGTAGACAGGGGACTTTCATACATCAACATGTATCAATCCCAAGAGTTCTCTAACTCTTTCTCTATTTCCAATAAACAGAGCTGTGGTCATCTTATCTTTGTGACGTGACCGACAAGTTTCACAAGATGTAAATTCAAACAAATTTAAATATGCATCTAAATGTAACTTTGCTAGTCGGGTCGCATTGATATGACCTAGTCTACAATGCCTCAAGAAGGATCCGTTCATTTCTGAACTCTTCCTCTTGTGTGTGTTCTGTAAACTAAGAACTGTAGTTTGATTTAGAACGACAATGCTTTTAGATAACGTGCCTGAACCGATCAACTCTTGATATAGGAAATGTTCAAAACATTATCCAACAATACAAAATCATATCCTTTCTTTACTAATAAAGAGACTGATATGATGTTGTATATCAGGTTCGGTATCTAATAACATTCATTCAGAATCAATGTATTCTGGTAATACAGGGTGATAGTGACCAACAGACTTGGCTGCAACACTTGCACCATTTTCTGTCTCATGAAACTTATTACCCGTTCTCAGTTCTCTACCTATCTGTAGCCCATGTAACAGATTACATATGCGGGATCCTGATCCGGTATCTCATACCCAGGACGTAAAGGATACTGAGAAACAGTTCTATGTAATAAACACACCCGAAGATGATGCATCAGCATGCACTTTCTTCGTTTGGGCGGCACGGGAAATCTGGTATTCCGCAATTTCCTGCTCTGTCTTATAACAATTATAAGTTGGAGCGGGACCAACGTTCCCCAGCTCAGTATAACAAGCGGGTTCGGTCAATACATCCGTATTATTATCTTGATTAAGGCGTGATATGGTCGCTACCTGGAGAGAGAGAGAAGAATACACTCAGCGTATGCTCTTGCAAGATTAGATTGGTTATCTAATATATCTAATCAGGATGTCTCCCACTGTTTTAATCAAATCTTCCTTCAAACCCTAAAAGGAAAGACTAGCCGGGATTAATTACACGCTACAAGTTCGCCAATCTTTCAGCCAGGCCAGTGTCGGTACTTTGAGGGAGGTCCCCCGTGCTTTCGTACGAACCTAATTAAAGTAAACCTCATTTTCTTAGGGGCGTAACCCCGTTTCCACCTTTCTAGACACCTACTTGATCGGCTAATTGTAATGTGTAAAACTCTCTCAGGAGTAACTCTTACTCGCAGCGGGTATCGGGATCCAACTATCTCATAGAAGGTATGCAATCTCATTGCAAATTTCAACACCTGAAATTCCCAATAATATTTTACCCCTAGCGTGCTATGACCTTGACGCATGCCAAACAACCCATAGTCCGCTAGTCAAGGTCAACCCGTACATTTCTTGATTGAATTAAACCCACCCGCACGACCCTTGACGCATGCCAAACAACGCCGTACGAATACCCTAATCCAATCGCATCGTATGCTAACAGATAAGCACTAGTTAGCTACCGTACACTACGCCTTGACGCATGCCAAACTACCGCAGCACGAATACTAAGTAGTACTTATCTAAAATGACGGAGGGCTACGACAGGTTTTTAAGAAAACCCTTTGCGTAATGAACTTGATATCGTTGTAGAATCGAGTGATTTTAAATGGAGTGTTTTTGAGGCTTTTCTAGTTTTGCTAAAGGGGTCACTCCCGGTGAAAGGATCGTCGGCCCTTTCCTCATCGAATAAGGTGCAGGATATTTCACAAATACCACTATGCAAAGCAAGAACTATAGAAGCAATCAAAAGACAAACCGAGTTTGTAGCATCTGCTAGTTTCACTAAAGAGGTCACTCCCAGTGAAGGGATCTCAGCTCTTTTCTTATCGAATAAGGTGCTGGATGTTCTACAAGGAACACCGCTATGCAAAGCAAGAACTAGTGCTACCAGTTTTTTAAACAAGTTTCTACAACATCTTAGGTGTCTTTTAGTTTCATTAATCTCATTAATGAAGTCCCATTTTATTATGCTTCACAAGCATCACATTTGAAACAAAATCTGCAATGTAACATATATCTCATATATATAATATAAACATTCATCTCAGGCAGTAATATGATCTCATCACAGAACATTGCAGTAGAAGAACATATATGAAATATTGGATATACTAGGACGTCCGTGTTTTCAATACGAGCCTGTATAAAACACGGATTCCACGGTCGCGATGAATAGCCAAACCCACATCCCTTGACCCCTACGAGAGCGGCAAGCAACACTGCCAATTCTAGGGTTAAGAGACCCGGTCTCGACTCCTCGAGATGGTCTCCCACTGGACCCCAGAACCCGGTTACTTGTGCTCCCCGCCTTGGGTCTACCTAATGCGGAAAAGTAAATAATATACAATGGTGACATCAACCTCAGCCCGGAAGTCCCCAATAAAAGAATATTACATACAAATGAATTTTACATGAATGAAAAATAAAAACTTTAATCTCACATAAAACCCCCGGCTATTCAAAACGCGACGATCCAATATAACATATCACAGCAACACATAATATCTCATATCATCAACATAAGCAAGTATGCGTACCCCGATTGTCGTTGATGTATAGCAACGAAGCCGGCGATACACCATATACTACGCTTACGGTCACAGAAAAGAAACTGTAAAACTACAACAGTTGGAATCCGCAACCTTCTTAGACATCGCATGCCTAACCAAATGAATTCCTTAGACATCACATGCCTAACAATTATAAACCCCGCATTTTAGTCTCATTATCGAAAACTATTTTCAATATCAAGTCGGGCAATTCAACAAGATTCCCGACATCCTGATCGAATGCTCTTCGCAAACTTTAGTAGACGGCCGCACCCCCGGATGCCGTCGACGAAGTGCACTAAGACGGAACACCGCTGCCGCGAGCACCCGAACGGATGCTTTTGGCGACGGGGTTCTCCTACAGTCACTTGGTCGGGGCTATGGGGCGTGGCTGTCTGTTAAGTTTACCCGGCGAGTATCTGCGTACGCTACGTGATTGCGATGGACTTTTGATCACGTCAAAATTTCGTGGCAACCGATCATCTGAGACTGAAGTGCCATGTTTATAACATTCAAATTAGTTATCTCATAACAACCTGTGGATTCCAAATATTGTATCACATTCCAGATAAATAGACAATGTTAAACTTTCCGATAGAATAATCAAACACCCATGATTTCCCCAATATATCTCAACACTTGAAATCAGTTTAAAAACATCCATCATATGCCACAGTACCAATGGTCCAGCCGTAGAAGGGTCAAGCCAACGCCTCACATGTGGCATGTCGTACTGCCACAAACCCTAAGGTTTAGAGGCAGTTCAAGACGGTCACATAATCGAGTTAAGATTTGTTGTCTTCTAGAGGGTCCACCGCGTTACTTGCATGACTTTACAAAAGTTTCAAATACGAGAAAAAATCCTACTTTTGAAAAATTTCCGACAGGGGAAAAAGTGAGTTATTGATATCCGTTCGAACTTTTTAACAGTTTCTAAAAATTATCCGGACAAACTAAACAAAGTTAAATTATCCGATCGAATCAACGAGTCCCCAATACAACCCTAGAAAACTCAACACTTGAGTGGAATTAAAAAATTCCCAGAAAACAATAACAAGAAAGGACCTAAGAATAATTACATGAAATTCCAGGGACTAAGTCACAATTTTGGCCGCGGAACCGCCGCCAAACCCTTGGTTTGGCCGCGGTTCCGCGGTCATTTGAGCGAATTAGAGTGACGTACTTCACAGTAATTCTTAGTTTTTCCTGCTTGTTTTTCTGAGCATTTTTAATTCAGAAAAAATCAACTTTTTGAAAATTATCCAGAGAGGGGTAAACATTGGGGTTCTCGGATTCGATCGGACTTTACACTTCGTCTAGACTTCGTCTAAAGCTCTAGCTTGTCTCTGATACCACTGTAGGGTTGCTAGACACGCTCATAAGGGTCTACGAGGCATCAACCATGCCCGATTAAAAATTTAGCCGTGCCGAACAACCCAAAGCCGGATCTTTAAACTAGAGATTTGGCGAAAACGAACATGTTAAACTCTTTAACACTAAGTGAGAGGGATTACAACCTTTGTAGATCCGGTCCTTCACTTCTTAAGCTCCGTGTTGAGGTCCCTTCGCTGCGATCATCATGTTCCGGACTCTCGAGAGGCTTCACGAAGAGAAAGATGCAGTCTTGCTTCCGATCTTCAATAACAAAGATGATCTACCTTGAAATTTCATTAACACAAGCTAACACTCACTAAATGAAGTGAACACCCTCATCTAAATGGCAAGGATAGATGAGGATGATGAAGTAGTATTTTTCCTCTCATTTGTTTTCTTATTCTCACTCACTTTCATCACAAATATCAAAGCAAGAAAGCTTTGCAAAGGGAGGAAGAAGAAGAAGAATAGTAATCAATCCTTTTGTATGAATAATGATAATTATGATAAGGATGAATAATGCAACCATGGTCAAACTAACCCTTATAGAGATTTGACTAAGGTTAAAGGTTTGGTTGAGTTAAGGAAATATCATGCAAAAATATCTAAACAAATATCTTTGCACAAAACAAAAAGAAAGCTTCTAGAAACATCTAGAAAAGCTTAACCCTATTCAAACCCTAACCATGTTTAATCTCCACTAAACATGTTGCATTAGTAATCATATCATGTTACAATATTATATATCACATATACAATATTTATTATAACAAAATAAAATAATACAATTAACATATATCGCATATATATCAATGTATTACCCGAGTGAGAAAAAGAATCTTTTAGTGAGCTAATATTAGTTAATGTAATTTAATATATCATATATAATATTATACATTAAATTATCGAATCAACACTTGATCCGACAATCCGGCTATATCGCATATAACCGACTGATACGATGACCCGGCTATATCACATATACCCGGCCGATATCTCATATCACGAGAATCCAATACGGTATCACATACCGCATTATCCTCGGTCCCGCACATATCATATATGTGCTCCTACTCCGTTTTGCCTGAGCCAAGAAACCTCTATGTAGGACTCTAAAGAATCGTCAATACGCCGGCAGTAGGTGATGATCATATCAAACACCCACAAGCTGCAAGCGGTCAGCTAAACGTAACAGCCACCCAGGTATTGAGCGCTCAGAAGATCAAGAAGCAAGCTTGTACATTCTCCTGTGAATCCAATTAGTAACACTCCCGTACAGTCCGGTCTCGTCGTCTGATATGTCGCATATCTCGCCTAGGGGTGGTAAACGTCAGACCCCAGTAGCTTGATAAGTCGTGTCGATATGAGGTCTATAACAGTTCGAGAAACTACTGATAACACTTACCAATAAATCTCAGCAACCCTGGCCAGGGATTTCTGGTTATAGCCAATCGAACACAGCGAAACATCAACTCCCTATACCGGGAGAGACGAATCCCCTCCTATCGCTCATTGCCTCCATGTGATTCGGGACTGTACCCAAAAGCCACCTTTTTGCACTCCCTCTTGGACGTGGTATGATGAAAATCAAAGCACAGTAGGAATCACACAAGACTCTATGACGATCTCGGGTCAACAGACTACTCTGTACCAGTGTCACCGGAGAACTGCCATCTGACGTGAGGTATAATACCATCTGGGAGTTCTCGGCGAGTCCGTCCAGTGTACCCAGTCTTCACTGAGCACCCATACACCATCCTTGATGTTAAATACCGATGGATATGGGATCATCCATCGCCCATCAAATGGGTCAAGATGCGTATACGCTTGTCTACTCTGGTGTATCGATGCCTTGTCTCGATACGAACAGTTATAGGATGTACTCGTCGACTACCGTGGCCCCATTAAAATGATCTCATCATAGTCACAGTAGTCGAGTACATATCCTAAGGGCTTTATCAACATGTAACATAGAGACATTCAGAGTACATGTTAAGATAAAGTACAACCAGATAGCATACTATCATGTCGAGCAAGAAAGTCATCCCTATATATGTCCTAGCATCCACTACAATATACATCGTATGTACAGTAATGGCCTCTAGGGCATACATATAACTAATAGTTAAACCCACTGCCAGCATAGTGTCGAGTCTTTAGAGTCCCACACAGAAAGCAATTCGCCTTTAGGCAAAAGAGTAGAGGTCGCATGGTTTTGCGACAGGGTTCGGTCACATCCGTGCACTTGTGCACGTTTAGTGTCCGGACAGTTAACACTAGCGGGCTTTGGTTTAATCCAGATCCTAGTTTACGTTTTGGGATTGGTTTTATCTCGGTTGTATTCGTGTTCCTCGGAACGCGGATGCGGGTGTGTATGCACAGTTGACAGAGAGACAGAGGCAAAGGATTCTCATTGGGGTTGTTGACTGTTGACTGTTGACTATTGACTTTTTGCTAAACCCTAATGAGAATAAGAAATATGATTAACAATAATATTAATTAAGTATTATAGCGACATGGTTGTTGAGGGGTTGACTTTGTTGACTTGTTGACTTTGTTGACCGGTTGACTAGGTTGGACGAGTTGACCATCATCATTACAATGTCTATCATTTCATGGCAAAGAATTTTGCTTGCTTGTTTCTTTTTGCAAAATGAGTGCATGAAATGATATGGCCATTTTGACTTAAACCATCACATAATACTTGATTACTATTATTTATTATGATGATTTTGGATTATGAGAGCTTGGATGGCAAAAAAGAGTTACTCATTCTCTCATTTGCTTTCTCTCTCTTGCTTGAGCTCTCCCTCTTGCTCTTCCTTTTGCTCTTTCTCTAGCTCAAGGCAACTCCCTCTCATGAGTTGAGAAACATTGCCTTAGAGATAAAACAAAACCCATATCACTTCTCTACTCATCCTAATTCACAAGGTTTAGCAAGCCAAGTGTTCTAGTTTCTTCTAGTTTGAAGAGAAGCCAAAGGTAGAAGCTTTTAGGTGGATCCATCTTCGGCGCAAGGAGACGACGAGGTGAGGCCGATCCGTACACCGCAAAGAGTTGAAGATGAAAGAGTTCAAGAAAGGTATAACCCCCTAACCGAGTAGGTAAAACTCTTGTTAGGTTTGTTGGATAGTTGTTTAACAAAGATCCGTATTTTGAGTCCATGTTACCACCTCTTGAAAAATCGTTTTTCATCATTTTCGCAAGCCCGTAAGTACCGGGAGAGGTAACATGGACTTACAATATCTACACAGATTTATAACAGTCTTGCTCAATATGGTAGTATGCTACTTGGTTTGTATCTATCTTAATATGTGTATTTGTTTCTTTTGACGTATCGCTAATACATATTGATAGAGCCCTTAGGATCTTTGCTTGACTACCAGCGTTGTGATGGCAGTCACACTTGTGGGGGTTGGGTAGTCTACAAGCACATCCTTATACAGGTCCCTAGTCGTAGGATTATCGAGACATGGCATCGATACTCCAGAGTAGACTAGTATGTACGCTTCTCATCCCAGCTGGGGAGATGGTCTGTCCCACAGCCATCGGTACGTCGTACTGGAGATTGTATGCAGGTGATCATTAGGTTATAAGTACACTGGACATGACTCATCGGGAACTGTTGGTTGGTACTATACCTATCATCAGTTAACAGTTCCCAGGTGTCATGAGTACAGCTTAGTCCGTTGACTTGACACTGTCACTTCGCCTCGAGTGTGTTTCCACTGTTCTTAGATTACTATCCTACCACGGCTCTATTAAGTCGTGCAAACAGGTAGTAGTTGGGTGCAGTCCCGAAGCACTTGGAGGCAGTGACGGTTAGACAGGATTCGTCTCTCCCGGTATTGGGGGTTGATATCGCGTTGTGTTTAGGAGAGCCATTACACAAAGTCCCTGGCCAGGGCAAGCGAGATTTACTGGTAGTGTTTCCAGTAGTTTCAAAGGGTGTTCTGGGATACACTCTGACACGACTTGTACCGCTATTAGTGGTCTGACGTTTACCGTCCCCTAGGCCCGACATGCGATACTCTTAGACGAACAGACAGGATTGTACGGAGATTGTCACATTCAGGCTCAGTAGGAGTTCAGATGGGTTCACTTCATCGGTCTTCTTATCGGCATCTACCTGGGGACCGTTATGTATAGCTAGTACCGATTGCGGCATGTGGTTAAACCCACTGCCAGCGTAGTGTCGAGTCTTTAGAGTCCCACACAGAGGGTTGTCACCTTTGGGCAAAACGGAGTAGAGGTCATATGGTTCTACGACATGGCCCGTTCACATACGCGCACTTGTGCGTGCTTGGTGTTCGGGAAGTTGACACTGGTAGGCTTTGGTTTAAGCCAGATCCTAGTATTTAGTTTTAGGTTGGTTCGGTCTCATTGTGTTCTTGTTCCTTGGAACACAGATGCGGGTGTGTATATACAGTTGACAGAGGCAGAGAAACCTCATTAGGGTTTTGACCATTGACTTGATTAAAACCATAATGAGATGGAGGAAATTGATTAATGAGTTTTAATTAGAGATAATTGTATCATGGTTAATTGGTTTGACCATTTGACTTGTTGACTTTTGTTGACTTAGATATTTTTGTTAAGCATGAGATATTTTGTGCTTAGCATTAATTGTGACTTGATAATGGTCAAATCAACATCAACCATGACAATTATCCTAATTAAAATTATCATTATCATATGAGAGCAAACACCTCATTTTATCATGACACTTTTCTCTCTCTTGCTAGCTCTCTCCTCTTCTTCTGTCACGCCCCGCTTCCCAGTGTACGGTGAAGGGGACGCGACGAGGTCCGCTACGTATATACTCAAAAGTACATACGCTATGCGTATCTAAGCAATATAAAATAAATACACAAGAGACAAGAATAAAAAGAACAGCAACTTTCATTTATTAACATTCTTTGTACAATACATGAAAGGAAATACAACTGAAATAAAAGATGCCTAAACAGTGGCATAACAGGAATGTAAAGTACTGAATGGAAAAGTGTACAATGAACTAAAGTGCTAGATCTTCGACAAACTGCTCCTAGCCTTCTGCAGATGGCTCGATCTCTGCCGGGTCCAAACCACCTGACGACATTCAAAGAAGAAAGAAATAGAATGTCGTCAGCGAACAGGTCGCTCGGTAAGTCCTAAAGATAAGAAGAGAATAGAATAGACAGAGAGTAAGAGAGAGAGGGAGAGAGTAGCTTTTACAGTTGTATTATATTGTTATATTATTGTATTTAGTGTTAACGCTGTTGTTTGTAGCTTGGTACAAAAGAATGCCAGTGTATACGAGAGGAGTCTCTATATGCCAGAGACTAGAGCAAAAAAAAATAGAGTACAAGGCTCCGTTATACAACCCGGAACAACGGCAATTGGATTCATGTTAAGTGTCTTAAGTCTGACCGTCTCGTGTCACTTTTAACACCTTCCTTACCAATCTACCACTTAAACCCTGCGATATCTTGTTTATATTGTTTTCTTGTAAAATTGTATTGATTTCATGATTGATTGACTGATTGACCGAAACCATGATATCAGGAAACGGTTATAACCGTAGAGTCATGGAATACTGGGAATCATGAAAAAGGAATATATCCATGGTTCGGTTCAGCCAAACTGATAATTGTATTCATGGATTCTTGTGTTCATATTGAATTGGAAACTTGTAGATTATGGATTGACTTGAATCATATTCAAGTCAGATTAATCAGACTCAAACCCGAGTCAGACAATCAGAATTGTGAATCGAAGTCTTATAATTGCTAAGGTCCTTAGGGTAATTTATAAAACTCGAGGGGGTTTTATAAAAAGAATACTTTTATATATTTTTCAAAATACACCTCAAGTATTTATTACTCGTCTTTAGAGTTGTAATGAGGGTGAATTTTATATTGTGACATTTCTAGTGAGCATATCCTAGTTTTGACTATTTGAAGTTCATGGTATTTTAATGTAAAATTTATTATTATGATTTTAGAAAAAGGTGGAATATTTATATTATAATAAAATAGGTATTTAAAAGATAAATATACATATGTTTATACAAAAATAATTTTAATAAATATTTTATATTTCAAAAATCTTATTTTTCTTAAGATTTCGTATTTTTAAACCTTTCGAGACCGAATGCTCCTTGCGGAGGTCTGAATCTCGCACTACTAGCCCGAGGGTGCGCGATAAACCGCACGATCCCGAACGGGTTCCCTAAAGATGGGTTGTAGCGGCGCTTTGCAAAGATTGTAAAATACTAATCATTTAGAAAACAGTTTTTATAAAGTAAAAGGTATTTATTTGCAAAGGTGTAAATTTTCCGTATTTTAGCTTCTAGGGTTTCCTAAGCCAACTAGCCTATTTCTAAATGGTCTAAACGACAAGTCGTTAGAAGCCTCAAATCGCCTCTTCACCACCAATTGCGGCCAGGTAAGTGCCAGGTAAGTGGGAGGCTCTCCACTACAAGTAGTGGCCCTAATTAAGTAACCACTTGCCTTAGACACACTTGCCTAGACACCACAAATTCAGGTTTAGATAAATGATCGATGTCCACAACTTATCATGTTTTTCCTAATAAGAGGTATTCATTTAAAAGTGTACCAAGGCTAAAACTTTTAGAATTGATTTTATTAAGAATATGGTATTTAAATGAAAATATTGTTTTTATCGTATTCTAAGTTTTAATGATATCACTTAGGGTTGTATTTGCGTGTGTGTGGAGGTAGGTCATTACCTCGTGCTCTATTTTAAATGTATATTACGGTTAAGGGGTTAAATGTGAAATTGAAACTTCATGGTATTAAAGTGAAAAATACGGTAAATTGAAAAGGTTATCATTTCTTGTGTGAAAACTTATTCAAATTGATTTTTACAAGTTTAATAGTCAAGTTAAAGATGTTTAGGAATGATTGAATTGATTAGAAGAAGAAAAATAAACATTATGGTATTAAAGTGAAAAAGAATACGATATTGCAAAAGCTATCATTTCATGTGAGAAACTTTGTCCAAATTAATTGTTATGTGATTAATAGTTATCATGAATAAGTTTAGGTATTATGGAATTGGTGACAAGTGAGATTTTATAGAAAACCGAATCGGAAATCGGTTTGTTCCGATTTCCGTCGGGTTTCGTAATTTCGTATTTTTGAGAAGTAGAAAGAAGGAAAGAATGGGACTTACGAGTTTCGATCTATACTTAAGAGTATAGGGGAACTAGATGAGTGGCCAAGGTGTTGTTTCGTCGCCGGTTGTGTCAAAAAATATCGCCGGAATTCCATCAGCGTTTCGCCGTGAACTCGGTTTCAAAGTACACCCTTCTTGTGAAAATTTCGAGAGAGTAAACCTAGTGTTTTGGAATGAGAGGGTAGGGGGTAGGGGTGTCTATTTATAGGGTAGGTGAAAGGTTTTTATTTTAAAAAAAAATTATAAAAATAAAGAAAAATCATTAAAATTTGTATGAAATAGGGTGTATTTAACATTCGGGAACCTATCCATTAAAATGGAGTAAACAGGGGAGTTGGGAAGACGAAACGCCACGAGTTTCGTGTTGGCGACTCGGCCGTCCGGCCGAGTTGGGGTGCCGATGGGTGGGGGGTCTCCTGACGTAGGCTCTGGTATATTCACTTTTTAGGGTTCAGTTCAACTTTTGGGAGTTATGGCCTGTGGACTGTTGGGCTTCCAAGAATTTTAAAAGAAAAATAATCTAAAAATAATGTGGGGCATGGTATTCGAACTCTGGTGGCTTGGTAAGCAGTGCAAGGTATAACCAATGAGCTACAAGCTCCTTCTTGTAATTATGGTGTTATTTAATTACTTAAAATGATAGCAGCAAGAGTAAATACTCCAAGTATACATTAAATTTAAAGTAATTTCTTGTACACTAAAAATGGAGTTATTACATTCTTGTAGCTTGTAATTAAAAACAAAATAATTACCTATATCTTGTGCTCAGGCTAAAATACCCCTTTGTGGATTTTTGAAAAAATATTTGAAAAATATTTGTATAGGAAATTTAGGGTTGTTACATCCTCTCTCAAGGCTCTCTTGTTTCATGAGTTGAAAATCAAGAGCATTGTGAGATAAAACCACCAAAACAATTCTTTACTCACTCTAGGATTCTTAGTCTAGAACATCAAGCACCTTAGTTACTTCAAGATAGAGGTTGGAGCTCAAGGTAGAGGCCTTCGGGTGGATCTTTCTTTTGCATAGAGTAGACGGTGAGGAGGAGCCATTTACACCACTCCAAGGAGCTCACAACAAGGAGAAGTAACACAAGAAGAGAAGGAGTTCAAGCTTTATGTATAATTTCTTAACCTAGTAGTTAAAGCTCTATGTTAGTTTGTTAGTTTTTGTTTAGCAAAGATCCTTCATGGTTAGTCTATATTTCCTTTAAAGAAAAATTTGATTTTTACCTATTCTGCCTCCCCGTTAAGCACCGGGGTGGGTAACATAGACTTACAGTGGTATCAGAGCCTAGCTAAACCAAATCTAACAGTTTAAAACAACAAGTTAAGCTACGAAAACGAAACGATCCAAAACATCGAAGCCCAAGATCTGAGTTTCTGTCGATTTTTTATAGGACTCTAAAAATTATTTTAATAAGTACAGAGTGCTATTTTTACAGGTAATAGACCACAGAACAAAAATGGGACACTTCCTCGAAGACTGGGCCAGCCACAGGGCCTAAAATTCCGGCGAGCTCGGTTCGAAATGGGAGGAAGTGCTTCATTTTTGGTGTGTTGCTTTTTGACTTAGATCTAGGGCTTCAGGAATTGTTTGTTTTTGCTAATTTTGATTTTACTGTAAGTTATTCACTGCGGCAAATTACGGGTGTTTCGAAGTCGCAGTTTAATGTTGTTTGATGTTTCTTGTTCTGTATAATGTGTTTAAACTTCCGCTAATTGCTATATGTCGATTAGTTGGGGGCTGCACGTTTCTGTGATGTTTCTATTGGTTTGTGGATATGAACTTGTTGGATCGTCGCGATGAATAGCCGGGGATGTGAGATGTGGGTTTTCATTTTTCATTCAATATAATATTTTTAATTTGATGTAATATCATTTCATGGTCGCACATCCGGGTTGAGGTTGTATCCACCATTGTATATTATTTCTTTTACTGTTTTTGCTCCTAGGATAGACCCAAGGTGGGGTGCATAAACTACCGGGTACTTTGAAGTGCTGAATGGCCTACTCACGTTGTTGAAGGAGGCTGCTTCACTTCGATTATTTGGCGGCGCCCGTAGGGGTCTAGGGTGGGGTTTGGCTATTCATCGCGACCGTGTAATCCGTCTTTCGTTGTAGGCTCGAACGAAACGTGGATTCCCAGCATATCCAATGTGTTCATCTATGATCTGGAATGATTATCATTGCGTCTGACGAATGTATATATATCTATATATGATATCTAGTAGGCGTTGCTTGTGTTTTGCATCCGCGCTAGTCCAGCCCCCGCTCTGTCGTTAGTTAAGTAATCTAACGGGTGATGACGGGGCCAAGTGGCGAATGCGGATGACATAAGCGTACGTCATATTTTCGTTTTTTCTGCAATGGTAGGATTAATTGATAGGACGCATTATATTAATGCAAAGAAAACAAACCAAAGTTGAATCGTTGGAACAATTTCAAAACCACTCGGTTTTTTCAAAACAGCAAAAATTTTAAAATGCGGAGCTTAAACCACTCCTTTTAAAAGCTATCAGGTTCCTTTGATTATATCAAGTTCACTACGTTCACGGTTTCGCCAAAACCATTCGCAGCCCTCCATCATTTCAGTTAAATATTCAGTAGTATTCAAGCTATGTATTTTGACATTCGCCAAGGCATAGTGATTGGTAGCTATCGATTATTTATCTGTTGCATAAATAGATGCGTTGGTTTGGGACAGGTGTACTGCTATTTTGGCCTTCGTCAAGGGTATGTACGGGTGGGTTCAAATTAACCTGGATAATGACGGGTAGAACTTGACATGTGATTTATGATATGTTGGCCTTCGTCAAGGTCATAAGAGCATGGGACAAAAATCCACATCGGGAGTTTCTAAAGAAACTGAAACTTGCTAGTGTTGCATACCATTTGGAATTTGGAGTTTGATAATTTTGGTAGGATTCCTTCAACTTTATCACACAATGATATTTAGATCCCGATCCTACTGTGAGTATATGCTACTCCTCGGGAAATTTTCTCACTTAACGATCAATGTTATAAACTAAGTAGGTGTCTAGAAAGGTGTTAGCGGGGCTATGCCCACAGGGAAAAGAGGTTATTTAATTAAGGAACTTCTCAAAAGTGTCGTAAAACCTCCCTCGAAGTACCGACACCGTCCTGGCTGAACGGTTAAGCAAGTATTGTACGGTGAGATCAATCCCGACTAGTTTTTCTTTTATGGTTTGAGGAAGGATTCGAGAAACAGTGGGAGCCATCCTGTTTAGACAAACTAAAAATCACTTTAAACTTGCAAGAGCATCATGCTAAAGTGTTTCTTCTCTCTCTCCTTGTCACAACCCGAATATTTCGACTCGTGACCGGCACTTAACCACGCAACGTCTACAGGCGTAACACGACAAAGTAAGCCGAACCCAGAAATCAAAACCATTTAAAAGTAGCGAGTGTTGAAAACATTTAATTAAGACATTTAGAAAAGCTTAAATAGTTCAATAAGTTCTCTTAAAGTTACATTATCATTTAAATAATTTTGGCAGCATTTCCTTATAAAAGTAACCCCGAAAGCGGGTATAAAACAGGATATGAGTGAAAATGAGATATAATGAAACCAAAACATTCCCAAACGGAAGCAATCACGCCCACCGGCGGAAACAATCATCACAAGAGTAATATACGACGCCGTAGCGAAGAATGAGCATGTCACGACCCGAAATTGGCACGTGACGGCCCTAATACTACGCAACGCCTACAGACGTAACGCAGTAAAAGAAAGCCAAAACCCAGAAATCTAAACGATCAAAAATAACTAGAAAGTGATAATAGTATTTTTAAAACATTTGAAATCACAACCCAAATTCTTTAAAATCTCACTTTTATTTCTTAAAATTTTTGGCAGCACCTCCTTTGTAAAACAAGCCCCCAAAATGGGTACAACATAAATATAAAGTAAAGCATCCCCAACGGGAGAAAATCCACGCCAAAAGGCGGAAAACAACCACCACAACAAATATACGACGCCGTAGTGAAGATATAGAAGACGATAGAAAGGAAACTGTATAAAAACCTCCAAGTGACAAAATAATATACAATATCGTCCTCACACCAAGTCACTAAGTCATACATAAAACTGGTAGATGGAGAGTACATGGATACAACGAATATACAATACAACATCGGATAATCACAAAACCCACCTGGGCAAAACTGCACACTGTGAGCTGATGTGGTATCCGCAGCAAAAGATGATACGATGGATGAAAATAGCCCTGCCTCTGACTATCCTAAGGAACACCTGCAAACACTGTGGCACAACGGGGGTGAGTTGCCAACTCGTGAATAGTAAATAACATATGCAGGTAATCGCGAGTATGCACGTACAACGCGAATCTAACATAAGCATTTAATATCAATGAATAGTCATATGTAATGCAATAATCATGAAAGGTACACTAACAGGTACAACTACACATGAAGCGGTAATAATATGACAATCTGTATGCAGCATCATGTAAGGTACTATATCGGTACTACTAATACATACAGAAATGATATGAATAAAGGTATGTAAATGTAACAGTCATGGAAGGTACTCTAACAGGTACTACTAATACATGAAGCAGTGCATAGACAATAAATGTAGAGTATGGAATGAAACATGTCATTTCCACGAAATCCTGACATCGTGGTAGGATCAAAATCCATCAAGACAATCCAAATCCCAATTTCCTCAAATCAGCCCCCAAATTGGCTATCATATCAAGTAGGTCTCACATAACCTTAAAGTACAACATCAAGTAGATCTCACATATCCCGTATGTACAATGTCAAGTGTATCTCGTATACTCCGAATGTACAATATCAAGTAGATCTCACATATATCCTATAATCAATATCAAATGAATTCTCAAATGTCCTAAATCCAATGTCAATGAGTCCTTTACATTCTAGGTATATTTGCATAAATAAATATGATGATGTATAAATTTAATGTCAATAAACAAATATTAGCGTCCCATTCCACTAATATTGGTGTAAGGGCATATATAACAGCGGCCTAATCCCCTGTTATATATACAAAGGAGTAAGAAGAAATATCATGAAACCAATGTGTCAAGCATCGACACAGAAATGCTGATCTATCAGGTGCTGTCACCACGACTGGCCCCCTGATAGGTACGTATCACACGCTATCCGAAAAGCACGAGTGCCTAGCTCTGACCCTCGTCTTTCCACGTATCTATACGTACATGACTCCCAACGGTATCCCCATGATTACCGCCGAGTCATTGGTAATGTCACCGGAAAGTATGGTTCCCCCACTAACTCATCTCCTCACTGAGATTCTTGCCCCAGGGTACCTCTGGGCCCCACCATATACCCGCAGACGGTGCCTCCCGCTCCTCGAATCGTGTATATAATCAGAACCGACAAATCTCACGGTGGATGCTGTAATATCATATCATCAAGGGAAACCGGGTTTTTCAAATAATGCATAATTTCATGAACTACCACGGTCCCCAAATCCAGAAAACATCATGAAAAATCCATATCTTAATGCGAAAATCCATGAATATAATATATGCAACAGAAAACTATAATGTAAGCATAGAAAGGAAAAGCCGCTATTTAACTGCAACAAGTCAAATATAAATATACGCGGTTCCTAATTTCTCCAATTCTAAATAACATCAAGTAAAGATAAACATGTAGCTATAACCAGATATGTGTGTAAACATGAAGGTATAGCAAGGTATATGTATCTACCTATCAGTAATGATGTAATATACCCTCCGGGTATAAGTGAAGTATGTATGCAAGGTATACATGTAGTTATGTCATTATGTGTGTATGTACCTATCACTAATGGTACAATACCCTATAGGTATACATGTAACTAGCATGTAAGCATGTCAAGGCATATATGTAAGCATATAGATATACAGGTATGCTATAAGTCAATGCGTAAAGAAATATGAATCAAAGTCTTAATGTCCTTAACCAAGAAATATCATATCTATAAGTGGGTTATGCGTGACATGGCAATTATTGACGGTGTGTGTAGCATACAATCAATGCTCGTGCAACATGAATCGTCAATAATATGTGCAGTGTCCTAAGGATACTAGTCCAAGCACAACAATATCTAAGTAATTGGGTAAATGCGCAATTCTAAATATGACATAGAATATGCGACAGAAATAACATCTCTAGCCCAGACGCATAACGCCATGCGGGCGATTCCTCTGTAGATGTTAAATCTACTCACCAACGCTCCTAGCTAAGTGAAGCCTACCACCTGTTTTCCCTTGTCGTAGCGTCCGAAGTCCCCGCTTGCGAACCTAAAATTTCACAAACACATCACATAAGCAAAAATCCTAAAATGACGAAAAGACAACGAAACGTGATGAAAACGCCCGAAAAATTACACTGCGCTTAGCGCATCTATCGCTCACGACATCGGCCAAAAACCATAATTGGGGTCGCTAAACTACAAAACACTAAGTGTAGACCCCGATCGTCCCGATCGCGCAACACAACACAAAAAAATTACGAGAAATACAATAGATATAACCTCGCAACGACCAATCGAACCCACGTCGGAAAACCCCCGAAATCTAGTAAGCAACCTATCGCAATATTTCGTACTAGTTTCAAGCTAATGCATATCTAGCGATTACAAACATCTTAAAATAGCTTAACTAATCTATCTAAACCATTCCTATATTTTTAACACTCGCTAATTATGTTTTAGCAAAAACCTCGTAAGCTAATTGCATAATTAAACAAAGTGTTCATTAGCAAAAATTAACATTTCCTACTAGGTTAATCATCTCCAAAACACAAATTAACACTTCAAATAAACACTAAACACTTAACAAAATTTAACCCTAACATGAATTTCTTAAACCAAATATAAATTAATTAATCATAATTTAAAAACTAAACTAAACACATAATTAGCTAACTAAATTAGCTAGAATAAGATTAAAGCAAATATAAAAGGATTAAGGTAAGAATTATACCTCTCCAAGAACACAAAATGAATCTTAATCCAACATTTTAGCATAAAAACTGTCACGCCCCACCCCCAATACAGAGAGTATTGTCCGCTCTGGCCGAAACCGCACGGTTTTGTCCTTTTGAATGAACCCGGGGCTACTTCCCAGTAGGTCACCCATCCCAGAATTTCTCTGGCTCAAGCACGCTTAACTCCGGAGTTCCGGAGTTCCGATTCATCCAAAAGGCGCCTCTGTATTGAAGAGTGTATCATTCCATTTATAGTACAGATCTGTCCTCTTTCGGAATGTATTCCGAAGATTCCCCATTGTTTTATAGTGGGTCCCCATGCTTATCTTGTATAAATGGGTATACCGGATAATACCTGGGGTATTACATTCTCCCCCACTTAGAACAATGGTTCGTCCTCGAACCACAGACCAACTATTGAGGAACCAGCTCTGATACCATTCTGTCACGCCCCACCCCCAATACAGAGAGTATTGTCCGCTCTAGCCGAAACCGCACGGTTTTGTCCTTTTGAATGAACCCGGGGCTACTTCCCAGTAGGTCACCCATCCCAGAATTTCTCTGGCTCAAGCACGCTTAACTCCGGAGTTCTTCAAACTCCGGAGTTCCGATTCATCCAAAAGGCGCCTCTGTATTGAAGAGTGTATCATTCCATTTATAGTACAGATCTGTCCTCTTTCGAAATGTATTCCGAAGATTCCCCATTGTTTTATAGTGGGTCCCCATGCTTATCTGGTATAAATGGGTATACCGGATAATACCTGGGGTATTACAAAAACAAAGCTTTATTGAAGATCCATGAAGGATTAGTGAAGGAAATGAAGGAAAATGATTATATTTGAATTTTTGTGATTTTATTTGGATTTTTCATGATTTATTTGATGCAAAATGAGTTGAAAAAGAGTGGGAATGATGGAGGGCATCAAGGGGAAGGGAAGGGCCGGCCAAGGGGGTGAGGGGGGGTATTTTTGTGATTTTTTGTGAAGAAATTGCTAGGAAAAAGAGTAATAAATGCTAATAAATGCTATATGCCACTTTTACACATTTTCTTTTATTTTTCAAAATAAAACCTTTTGCACTCCAAAAAATATCTAGATATTTAAAAAGAATTTTCCAAAATATTCTAGTGACAAAAAAATAAATTTATTCTCAAGAGATGAAATTTTCCGATTTACGTGCACCAAATACCGCTTAAAATAATATTTTCTTTGGGAAAAATTCTATCTGAACCAAAACCTCCCAAATACCCCTAAAGTTCGCGCACAAGCTTTATTTTAGGTAAAAAAGGTGCCGGTAAGTTTCTACGGAAGTTTGATCGAAATCGGGTTAAAACGGAAAATACCGACAATTTTGCCCTAAAGCGGGAAAATTCGCAAAACGATTTCTGAAACGTTACAATCTTCCCCCCTTAAAGAAATTCGGTCCCCGAATTAAAATTCATCTACGTGTACCTTCAAGAAAATGAGTACAAAGCTCCCAAATCTCGCTCGCAGCTTGCCAAGTGATCATCTCATTATACAGCTACGCCAAAGAACCCTCACAGACGGCAAGACCCTTTACCAAAGTTTCTCCACCTGCCGAGCCATTAACACAATTGGCTGCCGGTGAACGAAACGATCGCGTCCAAGCCAAATGGTCTGGTGCCGAATAATGTGAGAAAGGTCATGAAGGTAATTGTAAAGTATCGACGCAAAGAAAACGGGGTGAATAGTAAAAAATCTGGGCGGAAGTGCTAAAATATAGGCAACGGAACCAACTCGCTTGAGGATCTCAAAAGGACCTACAATCCTGGGAAACTTCCCAAAACTCAACACGTCATTCATCGGAAAATCCTGTAGGAATACATGATCTCCCACTGCGAACTCAAGTCTGCGACCACTACGGTCGGCATAAGACCTCTGTCTGCACTGGGCTACTCTCATCCTGACCTGAACCAACTGAATCATCTCCGAAATCTCTAGACTAGCTGGGGTCCAAAAATCCTACTTACGCAGAGTCAGAAAAACAGACTGGAGATCGACACCACCTAACAAACAAAACATAAAGGTTGCCAATTGGAGTGCCTCCTGATAACAGCTATCGAAGGAGAATCCGAACAATGACAAGTGACGATCCCAACTGCCGACAACAATTAATACGTACGCACAAGCATATCCTCCAGAGTCGGTATAGCCCGCTCTCACAAAACCATCATCTTGCGGATGGAAAAATGGAGCTAAAGCTCAACCAGTACCCAAGGCTTCCTAAAGCTCCTGCCCAAGACGGCAAGCGGATAGGGTGCCCTCATTGGATACGACCCATGAAGGAACTCTATGCAACGCACAAACTTAACAAAGAACAACTGAGCAACCTGAGTATAACCGGACAACAAGCATCCGAATGGAGTCACACCCTGACTAAACCTGGGTATACGCCACAAAATATATTCCTGGAGATCTGCCCCCATTCCCACTTCGGAACGGTTTAAGGTTGCAAATCTCGAGCCGGTCTCAGATGCTCAACAAAAACACACAACAAGACAACACCTTGTAACGAAATCCGAAACTTCTCTTTACATCCTTGCCCACCTGTAACTATCTCACAAGTCACGTCAAATGCTGGTGGAACTTGAATGAGTACAGAGAGTTGACAGATGTGCCTGCTCTAGGATTTTGTTGGATATATGTATGCCCTAGAGGCCATTATGTGATAGTGGATGTATTTATACATGTGTATATATATATATATATATATATATATATATATTCAGTGTACATTCTTTCTCGACATGATAGTATGCTATCTGGTTATTCTTTATCTAACATGTTGATTTGATCATGCTTTTATTCACACATGTTGATAAACCCTTGAGGATATTGGCTTGACTACTGTGATTATGATAGAGATCATACTAGTGGGACATCTGTAGTTTATAAGCATATCCTGAAATGTCCCTAGTCGAAGGAATATCGAGACGGGGCATCGATATACCAGAGTAGGCTAGCGTATATGATACTTGACCCATATGATGGGCGATGAATGTTCCCACATTCATCGATGTTTGACATCGAGATCGTATACGGGTGCTCAGTGGTGATTGGGTACACTGGACGGACTCACCAAGAACTCCTATATGGAATTATATCTATCATCGGATAGCAGTTCTCAGGTGACACTGGTGCAGGTTAGTCTGTAGACCCGAGATCGTCATAGAGTCTTGTGTGCTCTCCCACTGTACTTTGATTACCACCCTACCACGGCTCTACTGATTCGTGCAAACAGGTGGCCGTTGGGTACAGTCCCGAGACACAAGAAAGCGATGAGCGATAGGAGGGGTTTCGTCTCTCCCGGTATTGGGAGTTGATGCTGTGCTGTGCTCGACTGGCTATATCAGTAAGTCCCAGGCCAGGGCTGTTGAGATTTGCTGATAAGTGTTATCAGTAGTTTCTCGATCTGTTATAGACCTTTCATCGGCACGACTTGTTGAGTTATTGGGGTCGACGTTACCATCCCTAGACTCGATATGCAACATATCTGACGAAGAGACCGGACTGTACGGTAGTGTTGCCGGTTGGCTCGACGGGAGTTGTAGCAGGTTCGCTTGTTTTCTTCTGATCGCTCAATACCCGGGTGGCCGTTACGTTTAGCTGACCGCTTGCGGCTTGGGGGTGCTTGATATGATCATCACCCACTGCCGGCGTATTGACGAGTCTCAGAGTCCCACAAAGGAGTTACCTAGTCCAGGCGAAACGTTGTGGTGCGCGTATGCGATATGCGCATGGACCCGGTTAAAATGCGCGTATAAGATACCGTATATTAATCGGGCGGCTTGCTTTTGGTTAGGTCGTATGTGATATGGCCGGATTGCTAAATCAAGTGTTGATTTATCATTTAACCATTAGTTTCTCATTAGAAATCCTTTCTTGTATTATTGGATGTATGCATGCATGTATGCATTTTTTTCTTGTTCATGCGCATATGGATGTGCATGCACACATACATACATACATCATCCTTCATGGTTGTATATACATTGAAAATGATGGCAATATAAGAATCACACACTATGTTTATATATATGGATATATATTTATTTGCATTTGTTTTAAAACAAAACAAAAGATAAAAATTAATACATGGTTTCTACACTCTTCTTCAACTAACCATGCTCACCTACCTTTTAACCATGGGTTAATCTTTTCTTTTATGTTTTAACTCAAGTGAAATAATATCCATATGATATAACCATGGTTTGAGATAAGAAGTGGAAAATATATATACATATATTTTCTATTTTCTTTGATAAGAGATTATCTTTTCTCTTGTTCTAAAAAGGCCATCATCTTCTTCCTCCTTCTTCTTTTGCTCTCTAGATTTTTCTAGTGAGCAAATTACTCACCAAGTTAGGATTTTGAAGTGAGAATAGCCACCACAACATCATTCTACACAAGTCTTGCCCACTTGTTTAGAGTGTTAGCTTCATTTCTTTCTCTTGATCAAGTGAAGTTGCAAGCATGGACAAAGGAGTTTCGGGTGGATCGTCGTGGACACTAGAAGACTTCAAGCGAACCCTTCTCCAACCATCAAGTGGCCAAGGAGTCAAGCGTAGGGAGCTACAAAGGTTGTACTCTCAAAACCCTAGCCTTTGTTGCTTGTGATGTTGATTAAAGTTACGAAACCCTAATTTTCTAGGATTGATTCTTTGTATGCTTACTTAGCACCCTAAAAATTTAATCTTTGGTACATGTGATGCTTCCAAACCCTTCATGAGATGCTAGGTAAACCTAACATTGGTATCAAAGCCGACCTAAAACATTAGACGACACTTTAATGAAGTAAAAACTCCGATCGAACCAAAATACGGTTTTTTAGAACCCTCTCTGGACAAATTTTGAAACTGTGTTTTTTCCAGAATTAAAAATACTTAAAAAATACAGCAGGAAAATCTAAGAAAGACTGTGAATTACGAAGCCATGAGCCGTTCAAGCCGCCTCGGAACCGCGGCCAATCCTTGCTTGGGCCGCGGCTCCGCGACCGTACAGAGGCTTCAAAGCTTCTTATTTACACAGTAATTCCTATACCTGCTTGTATATTGTTTTAGGTATGTTTAATCTGATTCATGTGCTGAATGTTCTAGGGATGGTTTTGAGTTCAATGATTCGATCGGAATTTTGATTTCGTGTCTTTTTCGGGTAAATTAGAAAGTATTGAATTGTTCGAACGAGTATCATTTGCTCACTTTTCACGGGGTTTAAATCTTTCGGAGATACGTGCAAGTTTTGTGGTGGACCCTCTAGAAGGCAACAAACCTTAACTCGATTATGTGACCGTCTTGAACTGCCTTTTGAACCTTAGGGTTTGGGGCAGTACGGCGTGCCTCATGTGAGGCGTTGGCTTGACCCTTCTACGGCGGGACGGCTACTACTGTGACACACTCCGGGTTTTTGAACTCCGCTCAAGTGTTGAGCGTTAGGGAATTTTGGGTATTTGATCATTCGTTCGAAAACTTTAATACTGTCTATTTATCTGGAATGTGATGCAATGTGTGGAATTCATATAGCTAGACATGAAATACGAAGTATATGATATTTCGCATTTACGATGTCTAAAGAGAATGTGGATTCCAGATATTGCAGTTTTACACTTTCTTTTCTGTGACCGTAAGTGTAGTATGTTCGATATCGCCGGTTTCATTGCTATACATCAACGACAATCGGGGTACGCATACTTTCTTACGTTGATGATATGAGATATTATGTGTTGCTGAGATATGATGTGCAGGATTGTCGCGATTGAATAGCCGGGGGGGTTTTATGTGAGATGAGAGTTTTATATTTTCATTCATGTAAATTCAAATGTAATGTAATATTCTTTTATGTGGGGCACTTCCGGGTTGAGGTTGATGCCACCAGTGTTGTATATTATTTACTTTTCCGCATTAGGATGGACCCAAGGAGGGGAGCACAGGTGACCGGGTTCTGGGGTTCAGTGGGAGGCCATCTCGAGGAGTCGAGACCGGGTCTCCTAAACTCCAGAATTGGTAGGGTCGCTTGCCGCTCTCGTAAGGGTCTAGGGTGTGGGCTTGGCTATTCATCACGACTGTGGAATCCGTATTTTCTATTATTGGCTAAATACTAAATACGGACGTCCAAGTATATCCCACATTATATATATGTTTCTGCTGCCTGTGTTCTGTGATATCTGAGACGAATGATATATTATATATGAGATATATAGTAGACGTTGCTTATGTTTTGCACCCGCACTAGTCCCGTCCCGTTATGCCGTTAGTTAAGTAACCTAACGGTGCATAACGGAACATTGCGGCGAATGCGGATGGCATAAGCGTACGTTGTATTTTCATTTCTTTTATGTGATTGGCTTAAGGACTTAAATGATGGGATTACATTAATATGATTAATGTAAAGAAAATAAACCTAAAAAGATGTTGTAGAATTGGATTTGAAAACCACTCGGCTCTTTATGAAAAAACCATATTTCAAAAACTGCGGAGCACAAGCCACTCCTTTTGAAAATCATTTGATTCTACGATGATATCAAGTTCAAAGCGTTAAAGATTTTCTTAAAAATCATCTGCAACCCTCCGTCATTTTAGGAAGTAGAGTACTTAGTATTCGTGCTACGTTTGTTGACCTTATCCAAGGCGTAGTGTACGGTAGCTAAGTGATATCTTCCTACAATGCATATGATGCAGATTAATTAGGATGGGCATATGACTTTGTTGACCTTAGCCAAGGGTCATGTAAACGGGTCTGATTAATCAAGAAATGACGGGCTGAACTTGACTAGTACTTGTGATTTGTTGACCATAGCCAAGGTCATAGGTACTAGGGGTAAAAATCATATCGAGAATTTCAAGTGTTGAGATTTGCAATGAGATTGCATACTTTCCATGTGATGGTTGGATCCCGATCCCACTGTGGGCAATAGTTGCTCCTAGGAGAGTTTTACAGTTTGCAATCAGCTAACTCATTAGGTGTCTAGAAAGGTGTTAACGGGGCTACGCCTCTGGGAAAACGAGGTTTACTTTAATTAGGTCTGTGCGAAAGCACGGGGAACCTCTCTCAAGTACCGACACTGGCCTGGCTGAACGATTAGCGAAGTTGTTGACTGTAATTAATCCTGGATAGTTTTCTTTTTAAGGTTTCAAAGAAAAACTTGATTAAAGCAGTGGGAAACATCGATTAGACAAGATAATAACCAATCTGATCTATGCAAGAGCTTTCGCTGAGTGTATTCTTTTCTCTCTCTCTTAATGGCAGATACCAATGACTGGACTCAAGCTTCTACTAGATAAAAAAAAATTGAATGGGACCAATTATAAAGACTGGCTAAGGAATCTGAAAATAGCCTTGACTTATGATAAAGTATCATATGTCCTCACGGCTTCAGCCCCGCCACCCCAGGTCCAAAATCCTCAGTTGCGGACATTGAAGTCCGCAAGACATGGGACGCTGACTGTGCCACGGCCAAATGCCTCGCGCTTGCATCGATGGACAATACACATCAAAAGCAGCACGAGAATATGGACATTCATGACATATTCCTCCATACAAAGGAGTTGTATGGAGAGCAATCCCGCGTATTACGATACGAAGCATCAAAGAAATTGTTTCAGATGCAAATGGCCCCTGGCACATCAGTAGGAGACCATGTTCTGAAGATGATAGCTCTTATAGAAGAGCTTGAGGACCTTGGATGGACGATGGACAATGAATAATATACGGATATTATTCTGCAGTCCCTCCCCTCCACCTTTGCTCAGTTCATAGTTAACTTCAACATGCACAACATGGAGAGGGAACTACCTGAACTCCTTAATATGTTAAGGAGTGCAGAGAGCACATTGAAATCAGTGAAAACTCCCGTTATGACTGTTGGACAATCTTCCTCTTCTCGCCCAAAGGCTAAGGCCAATGGAAAGAAAAAGAAGAAGCCCACCTATCCTAAAGGAGGAGTTAAAAAGGTGAAGGGAAAGGAAAAGTCCAAAGATGGAGACTCGGGGAAAGGTGAATGTTTTCATTGCCACAAAGCAGGACATTGGAAGCGCAACTGTACGGAGTACTTAAATCTCAAGAAGAAGCATGGGGATGCTTCTGCTTCAGGTGTGTTTGTGACAGAAAACTTTTTTTCA
Organism: Agapanthus africanus; assembly: GCA_030015575.1. Classification (NCBI taxonomy): domain Eukaryota; kingdom Viridiplantae; phylum Streptophyta; class Magnoliopsida; order Asparagales; family Amaryllidaceae; genus Agapanthus; species Agapanthus africanus. The sequence continues at coordinate 582,117,593 of CM057339.1, read as the reverse complement.
ATAAACTCTGCTTCCTGGGTATTAGATACCGGTTCAGGTTCTCACATTTACAATTCTATGCAGGGGCTGAGAAATAGCAAAGTTTTGAAGACAGGTGACCATACTCTCCGCGTTGGAAATGGTTCCAATGTACATACAGTCGCAGTGGGAGAGTATCACTTGGGGTTGCCATCTGGGTGTATATTGGTTTTGAACCCATGTTATTTTGTACCAAGTATGCTTTGTAATATAATATCTGTTTCTTTGTTAGACAATGAAGAATATAATTTTGTATTGCAGAACAATGTTATGAACATTCACCTGAATCAAATGTTGGTTGGGTATGGTCCACTTAATAACGGGATATACGTCCTAAATCAACACACAGTTTTCAGCATACAACACACTAATAAAAGAAAACTTTCAGAAATAAATGAAGCTTTTCTTTGGCACTGTAGACTTGGTCATATTAACGAAACAAGACTAAACAAGTTACACAAAGATGGATATTTAAACTCCTTTGAATATAAATCTTATGCGACTTGCCAGTCATGTATCAAGGGTAAAATGACCAAAACTCCGTTTACCGGACACGGAGAAAGAGCTACTGAGCTCCTGGGACTCATACATAGTGATGTATTTGGGCCAATGTCTACACAGGCTAGAGGTGGTTTTTCTTACTTCATTACTTTCACTGACGATTTCTCTAGATTCGGTCATGTATTTTTATTAAAGCACAAGTCCGAAGCTTTCGAGAAATTCACTGAATATAAACAAGAAGTAGAAAAACAAACCGGCTTGAGTATCAAGATGCTTCGATCAGATCGAGGTGGGGAGTACCTCAGTACAGAATTTGCAATCTTCCTAAAAGAGAATGGGATTCTCTCTCAGCTCACTCCTCCTTACACACCACAGCACAACGGTGTGTCTGAACGACGGAATAGGACCCTATTAGATATGGTCCGATCCATGATGAGTGATACTGAGTTACCTGTCTCATTTTGGGGGCATGCATTGGAAACTGCAGCATTTCTTCTGAACAGGGTTCCAACCAAAACCGTGTCTACCACGCCATATGAGATATGGCATGTGAAGAGACCATATCTTAAGAGAATTAGGATTTGGGGTTTCCCGGCCTATGTTAAAAAGAAGAATCCGGAAAAACTCGAGACACGGTCAGTCATGTGTAACTTTGTGGGATATCCAAGGAACTCTTATGGATATCTATTCTACCATAAGGAGGAACAAAAGGTGTTTGTTTCTCAGCATGCCACATTCTTAGAAAAAGAGTTTTTCACAGATAAAGATGATGGCAACGTGGTGGATCTAGAAGAGGTTCTAGAGACACAAACTACAAATGACGACTTGGTTGAACCGGCTGTTGCAATAGAAACTGAGGAACCTCAGCCACTCCGTAGGTCTGGTAGGACTTCTCGCCCACCGGAGAGGTACTGCGGTTTCATCATTGATGGTGATAGAGAAGACTGCAGCATAGAGGATGATGATCCTACCAGTTTTCAGCAAGCTATCACGAGTGGTGACTCTGTGAAGTGGCTGGATGCCATGAGATCCAAAATAGAGTCTATGTACACCAACAAAGTTTGGACTTTGGACGTTGTACCCCCTGGGGTAAAACCTGTGGGATGCAAATGGATCTTTAAAAGAAAGATTGGTGTAGATGGGCAGGTAGAGACCTACAAGGCAAGACTTGTGGCGAAGGGTTTTCGTCAAAGACCAGGTTTGGACTATGACGAGACTTTTTCGCCCGTAGCCATGCTTAAATCCATTCGGATCCTACTTGCTATTGCTACTCACTACGACTATGAAATCTGGCAGATGGACGTTAAAACGGCATTTCTAAATGGGGATTTAGAAGAATGCGTTTATATGGATCAGCCGGAGGGCTTCATTGACAGTGGGAGCAGCGAGAAAGCATGTAGATTGCTTAAATCCATATATGGGTTAAAGCAGGCATCACGGAGTTGGAACATCCGTTTCGATGATGTTATCAAAGAGTTTGATTTCATCAAAAATCCAGATGAACCTTGTGTTTATAAGAAGGCTGTGGGGAAAGCTGTCACATTCCTCGTATTGTATGTGGATGACATTCTTCTGATAGGAAATGATATTCCTATGCTGCAGTCGGTCAAATCTTTCTTATCACTAATGTTCTCCATGAAGGACCTGGGTGATGCCACATACATTCTGGGCATAAGGATCTATAGGGATAGTGTAGGGTTCCTAGGCACACTCAAGAGGTTCCACAAGGCATCAACCATGCCAAACAAAAAAATTTCCGGTGCCGAGAAACCCTAAAGAAGATCGTTAACTAGAAGTTAAGGCGAAAAGCAAGCAAGCAAACGACTTTGCTACTAAGTGAAAGGGATTACAACCTTTGTAGATCCGGTCCACCACTTCTTTAGCTCCGTGTTGACGTCCCTTCGCTGCGATCATCGGATCCCGGACTCTAAAAGTGGTTTCGTCGGAGAAATGATCGGGCTAGGTCATTGACTTCGAGGCCGAAGATGATCTACGTCGGGGAGACTCAAACTCAAGCTATTCCTTCACTTGGTCGAAAACTTTGTGAAGAGAACACCCTATACTACTTGGCAAGTGGTAGAGGATGAAGAAATAGGAAGTGGGTTCACTTTAGAATTGGATTTCTCACTCTTTTTCTCATGATGCCATTGGAGCTAGCAAGCTTTTTCAAGCTTGATGAAGATGAAGAAGAAGAAAGAATATCATATCCATTACAAGAATAATATGAACACTTATCCAAATGAATGATGGCACCGTGGTTGAGTTAAGCCCTCATGCTTAACTCATGTAGAGATTTAACCAAACCATTAGGTTAAAAGTTAGGTTAAAGAATATCAAAAGAAATGACAAAAGAGTGGACTTTGTCAAAGCTTCTCAAAGCTTCTTCAAGCTTGATAACTTTGACTAAGTTAATCCCTTTTGTTAAATCTTAAGATGAAACAATAACCCTAATCTTTACCCTAATCTTGGTATGAATCTCATACACACAACTTGTTTGTATCATCAAGCATGATACAAACATGTACACTTGCATATATCACTTATAAACAATGTACACTTTCAAGTGAGAAAATCAATCTTAAGTGAACCAATACTAGTTAATGTAAAGTAATATATCAAATATATAATTATACATTAAATCATTAAATCAACACTTGATTTAACGATCCGGTCATATCGCATATAACCGACTAATATCAATAGTAACAACTTATCGAATCAACACTTGATCCGATAACCCGGCTATATCGCATATAACCGATCAATGTCACAAATCGTGAGAATAGAATACAGTATCACATACAGGTATTATTCTCGGTCCCGCACATATCTCATATGCGCTCCTATTTCGTTTCGCTTGAGCCAGGAAACCCCTGTGTAGGACTCTAAAGACTCGTCAATACGCCGGCAGCAGGTGATGATCATATCAAACACCCACAAGCCGCAAGCGGTCTGCTAAACGTAACGGCCACCCGGGTATTGAGCGATCAGAAGATCAACGAGCAAGCCCGCTCACACTCCAGTGAATCCAACGAGTAACACTACCGTTCAGTCCGGTCTGTTCGTCTGATATGTCGCATATCTCGTCTAGGGGTGGTAAACGTCAGACCCCAATAACTCGATAAGTCATGTCGATATGAGGCTCATAACGGGTCGAGAAACTACTGGTAACACTTACCAGTAAATCCCTAAAGCTGCCTTGGCCAAGGACTTCCTGTTATAGCCAATCGAACACAGCGCAACATCAACTCCCTATACCGGGAGAGACGAAACCCCTCCTATCGCTCATTGCCTCCATGTGATTCGGGACTGTACCCAAAAGCCACCTTTTTGCACGTCTTCTTGGACGTGGTATGATGGAAATCAAAGCACAGTGGGAATCACACAAGACTCTATGACGATCTCGGGTCTACAGACTAACCTGTACCAGTGTCACCAGAGAACTGCCATCTGACGTATGGTATAATACCATCTGGGAGTTCTCGGCGAGTCCGTCCAGTGTACCCAGTCTCTACTGAGCACCCGTATATCATCTCTGATGTCAAACACCAATGGATATGGGATCATCCATCGCCCATCTATATGGGTCGAGAAGCTACACGCTAGTCTACTCGGGTATATCGATGCCCCGTCTCGATACACCCACGACTAGGGACTTTGAAGGATGTACTTATGGACTACCATGTCCCCACTAGTATGATCCGCATCATAGTCCAGGTAGTCAAGTACACATCCTAAGGGCTTTACCAACATGTAACAGAGAGACAATCAGTGTACAAGTTAAGGTAAAGAGTAACCAGATAGCATACTATCATATCGAGCAAGAAAGTCATCCCTATATATGTCCAAGCATCCACTACAATATACATCGTATGTATAGTAATGGCCTCTAGGGCATACATATAACTAACAATCTCCCACTTGCACTAGGGCCATCTGATAGCAGTGGTTGTAGTATCTCATACTCAACCATCCCATAAAAAGTCTCTCTCTGGGAAAAGGCATTTCGTGAGTGGATCCGCCGTGTTGTCCTCTGAGTCTACTCTCCTAACCTCGATCCCCTGGAGATCAACCATCTCAACGATCAGGTGATACTGCCTTAGAATATGTCTAGATCACTGATGGGACGTGCGTTCCTTGGCATAAGCCACAACTCCATTGTCACACAATGGGAGGAACGAAGTTCATCTAATGAACTTATATACACCCAGACTTCCTCTTTGGTAGCATCTTTGGTAACGATGTATCTTGCCTTTAATCGTCTAGTATGTCACGGTATCTAGTTTGGAACTCTTCCAACATACCGTCCCTTTACCGAGGGTATAGACAATGCCTGTGACTGACATTCAGTTATCTTTATCACTCTGGAACCTTTCCAGTGATTCTCCCCAGGATCGATTAATACCATCTCACTACAACTAGTGAGTATCCTAACATCCAATTAGATCTATCTCATAGATTCAAAACCCAGGATTTAGTAGGTATCACTTTGATCCTTTATGGAGAATCTTTGTGATAAGCGGAGATTGACCGAGCGTAGCATAGGAAACTTGTTCCCTATCAAGAGTATGTCATCCACGTACTCTACGAGGATCACCACTATACTCCCTACTACCTTTTTGTATATACAAGGTTCATCTACCATTTTGATGATGTCAAACTCTTTGACTAACTCATCAAAACAGATGTTCCAACTCCGCGATGCCTGTTTTACCACATAAAACATCTTGCATACGTTTCCGCTGCTCCCATTTTCTACGAAGCCCTCTGGCTGTGTACTTATAGACTTTGACTTCTAAATCATTATTTAGAAAAGCAGTCATGACACCCAACCGCCAGATATCGTAGTCATGGTATGTAGCCGTAGCAAGTAGGATCTGGATGGACTTAAGCATAGGCCCCAGAAAAGGTTTCATCATTAGCCATAACTGGTCTATTATGCAAACCTTTAACGAGTCTAGCTTTGAAAGTCTCAACTTTTCCATGTACACCAAGTAATCTTCTCAAGATATACTTGCTCCTGATGGGGATTTAACCCTTCAGATAAAGCAACCAAGGTCCATACTTTGTTGGTGTATAAGGATTCCATCTCAGATCGCTAAGCATCCAGCCATTCTTACAGAGTCCTACTCCTGATGGCCAGCCCGAAACTAGTTGGGTCATCATCTCATGATGCAATCCTCGCTCCCACTGTCATAGAGAAACCGAAGTATCTCTCAGGTGGGTGAGGAACCCTACTAGATCGGCGGAGAGGCTGAGGTTCGTTGGTTGCTATTGAATCCTTTGGTTCTATCAAATCATCTGCTTCAGTTTGTATAGCTGGAACCTTTCCAGATCTACATAACAGACCTTGCCTCGAGCTTGTCCTGATTTTGCTTTTAGACATAGGCCGGACAACCCCAAATCTTAACTGACTTAAGAGATGGGCTCTTCCCTTTCCATATCTCATATGAAATGGTAAGCATCTGATTTGATCTGAACCCTATTCAATAGGTATGCAACTTCATAAGTGCATAACTCCCTAAAAAGAAATAGGAAACTCAGTAGTACTCATCATAGAGCACACCATATCACATAGGGTGTTATTGCTCCGCCCCGATATACCATCGTGCTATGGTGTATACGGAGGAGTAATGCTGAGAGAGAATCTCATTCTCCTTTAGAATAATCCAAGAATTCCGTGCTCAAGTATTCTCCTCCTTGATCACATCAAAGGACATAATACTTATACCTGTATTTAGGTTCTCTACTTCTAACTTATATTCTATGAATATCTCAAAAGGTTCGGACTTGTGTTTCAACAGGGACATATGTCTGAATCTTGAGAGATTATCAGAAAATGTAATGAAGTACAAAGAACCGGTCTTGGCATGTGTAGACAGGGGACCTACATACATCAACATGTATCATCCCAAGAGTTCACTAACTCTTTCTCTGTTTCCAATAAACAGAGCTATGGTCATCTAATCTTTGTGACATGACTGGCAAGTTTCATAAGATGTAAATTCAAACTGACTTAAATATACATCTAAATGTAAGGGTCGCATTGATATGACCTAGTCTACAATACCTCAAGAAGGATTCGTTCATTTCTGAACTCTTCCCTTTGTGTGTGTTCTGTATACTAAGAACTGTAGTTTGATTTAGAACGTCAATGCTTTTAGATAACATGCCTGAACTGATCAACTCTTGATATAGGAAATGTTCAAAACATTATCCAACAATACAAAATTATATCCTTCTTTATCTAAATAAAGAGACTGATATGATTTTGTATATCAGGTTCGGTATCTAATAACATTTGTTCAGAATCAATGTATTCTGGTAATACAGGATGACAGTGACCAACAGACTTGGCTGCAACACTTGCACCGTTTTCTGCCTCATGAAACTTATCACCCGTTCTCAGTTCTTTACCTTTCTGTAGCCCATGTAACAAATTACATATGCGGGATCCTGATCTGGTATCATATACCCAGGACGTAAAGGATACTGAGAAACAGTTCTCTGTAATGAACACACCCGAAGATGATGCATCAACATGCACTTTCTTCGTTTGGGCGGCACGGGAAATCTGGTATTCCCCAATTCCTGCTCTGTCTTATAACAATTATAAGTTGGAGCGGGACCAACGTTCCCCAGCTCAGTATAAAAAGCGGGTTCGGTCAATATTTCCGTTTTATTATCTTGATTAAGGCGTGACATGGTCGCTACCAGGAGAGAGAGAGAAGAAAACACTCTGCGTGCGCTCTTGCAAGATCAGATTGGTTATTATTTTATCTAATCAGGATGGCTCCCACTGTTTTTATCAAATCTTCCTTCAAACTCTAAAAGGAAAGACTAGCCGGGATTAATTACACGCTACAAGTTCGCCAATCTTTCAGCCAGGCCAGTGTCGGTACTTTGAGGGAGGTGCCCCGTGCTTTTGCACGAACCTAATTAATGTAAACCTCGTTTTCCCAGAGGCGTAACCCCGTTGACACCTTTCTAGACACCTACTTGATCGGCTAATTGTAATGTGTAAAACTCTCTCAGGAGTAACAATTACTCGCAGTGGGTATCGGGATCCAACTATCTCATAGAAGGTATGCAATCTCATTGCAAATTTCAACACTTGAAATTCCTGATAATATTTTGCCCCTAGCGATCTATGACCTTAACTATGTCAACAAACCATAAATCGCAAGTCAAGTTCAACCCGTACATTTCCCGATTGAAGTAAACCCACCCGCACGACCCTTGACAGAGGTCAACAAGGTCGCACGACTACCCTAAATCAATCACATCATTTGCTTATACAGATAAGCACTAATCAGCTACCGCACACTACGCCTTGACAGAGGTCAACAAACGCAGCACGAATACTAACCAGTACATATCTGAAATGACGGAGGGCTACGACAGGTTTTTCTGAAAACCTTTTGCGTAATGAACTTGATATCGTTGTAGAATCAAATAATTTAAAAATGGAGTGTTTTTGAGGCTTTTCTAGTTTTGCTAAAGGGGTCACTCCCGGTGAAGGGATCGTCGGCCCTTTCCTCGTCGAATGAGGTGCAGGATATATCATATACATCTCTGTGCAAAGCAAAAACTATAGAAGCAATCAAAAGACAAACCGAGCGTTGTAGCATCTGCCAGTTATTGCTAAAGGTGTCATTCCCGGTGAAGGGATCTCGGTCCTTTCCTTATCGAATAAGGTGCAGGATGTTCTACAAGGAACACAGCGATGCAAAGCAAGAACTGTAGCTACCTGATTTTGAAAATTCGATTCCACAACATCTTAGGTTTATTTTCTTTCATTAATCACATTAATGAAGTCCCATCATTTAAATCACCTAAACATCACAGATAAATACGATGTACACTTATGCCATCCGCATTCGCCTCGATGTCCCCTCGTGCACCGTTAGGTTAGGTAACTAACGACAGAGCGGTGCAGGGCTAGTGCGAGTGCAAAACATAAGTAACGTCTATATAATATATCATATATACTATATATTGTATCTATCACAGAACATCACATGATCACATCACACATATCGCAGCAGAAGAATCATATGAAACATTGGATATACTGGGACGTCCGTGTTTTCAATATGAGCCTGTATAAAACACGGATTCCACGGTCGTGATGAAAAGCCAAACCCACACCCCTAGACCCCTACGAGAGCGGCAAGAAACCCTGCCAATTCTAGAGTTAGGAGACCCGGACTCGACTCCTCGAGTTGGTCTCCCACTGGACTCCAGAACCCGGTTATTTGTGCTCTCCTCCTTGGGTCTATCCTAGTGCGGAAAAGTAAATAATATACAATGGGTGACATTTTCCGCTACCTGGAAGTGCCCCAATTAAAAGAATATTACATACAATAAATTTTACATGAATGAAAATGAAAAACACTCATCTCACATAAAACCCCCGGCTATTCATAACGCGACGATCCAATATAACATATCCAGCAACACATTGTTAGTTATATGTATGCCCTAAAGGCCATTACTGTACATAGGATGTATATTGTAGTGGATGCTGGGACATATATAGGGAGGAATTTCTTGCTCGACATGATAGCATGCTATCTGGTTACTCTTTACCATAACGTGTATACTGATTGTCTCTCTGCTACATGTTGGTAAAGCCCTTAGGATGTGTACTTGACTACCTGGACTATGATGCGGATCATACTAGTGGGGACATGGTAGTCCATAAGTACATCCTTCAAGGTCCCTAGTCGTGGGTGTATCGAGATGCGGCATCGATATACCAGAGTAAACTAGCGTATACCTTCTCGACCCATACAGATGGGCGATGGATGATCCCATATCCATTGGTGTTTGACATCGGAGATGATATACGGGTGCTCAGTAGAGACTGGGTACACTGTACGGACTCGCCGAGAACTCCCAGATGGTATTATACCTTACGTCAGATGGTAGTTCTCTGGTGACACTGGTACAGGTTAGTCTGTAGACCCGAGATCGTCATAGAGTCTTGTGTGATTCCCACTGTGCTTTGATTTCCACCTTACCACGTCCAAGAGGGCGTGCAAAACGGTGGCTTTTGGGTACAGTCCCGAATCATATGGAGGCAATGAGCGATAGGAGGGGATTCGTCTCTCCCGGTATAGAGAGTTGATGTTGCGCTGTGTTCGATTGGCTATAACCGGAAATCCCTGGCCAGGGTTGCTGAGATTTACTGGTAAGTGTTACCAGTAGTTTCTCGAACTGTTATAGACCTCATATCGACACGACTTATCGAGCTATTGGGGTCTGACGTTTACCACCCCTAGGAAAGATATGTGACATATCAGACGATCAGACCGGACTATACGGTAAGTGTTACTGGTTGGATTCACAGGAGTGTGAGCGGGCTTGCTCGTCGATCTTCTGATCGCTCAATACCCGGGTGGCCGTTACGTTTAGCAGACCACTTGCGGCTTGTGGGTGTTTGATATGATCATCACCTGCTGCCTGCGTATTGACGAGTCTTTAGAGTCCTACACAGAGGTTTCTTGGCTCAAGCGAAACGAAACAGGAGCGCATATGAGATATGTGCGGGACCGAGAATAATGCATGTATGTGATACCGTATTCCATTCTCGCGATGAATGTATCGATTGGTTGTATGCGATATAACCTAGTTATCGATTCAAGCATTGATTCGATAAGCCGATACATTGGATATTAGTCGGTCATATGCGATATGACCGGATCGTTAAATCAAGGGTTGATTTAATGATTTAATGTATAATTATATATTTGATATATTACTTTGCATTAACTAGTATTTGTTCACTTAAGATGGATTTTCTCACTTCATATGCACATTGTATATGTGATATATTTTTTGTGCACTTGTTTGTATCATGTTTGATTATACATGCTCACTAGGGTTTGTGTAAAGATTAAACCATGGTTGTGTAATGGTTAGGGTTTTTTTTATTATCTATTTATATATTTATTATTCATTTTGTTTATTTTGGCAAAAGAAAATGATAAAGAGAAAATGGTGGCTTTCTTTGTTTGTAGTTGAAGCTTCATGAAGCTTTGACTAAGTGACCATTTTGTCTCATGCTTAACCCTAACCATTCCACAGAACCATAGTCTATTCTCTACACATAACCATGGTTGGTATATGATAAGTATTCATATAATTTTCTTTTTTAGAAAATACTTATGATATTCTTTCTTCTTCTTCTTCATCTTCAACAAGAAGAAAAGCTTGCCTCCATCAATGGCAACTTGAGCAAATGAGTGAGAAATCCAATTCTAAAGTGAACCCACCTCCTATTTCTTCATCCTCTACCACTTGCCAAGTAGTATAGGTTGTTTTCTTCACAAGTTTCTTGACTTGGTGAAGTTGGAGCTTGATCTTGTGTTGCCTCGACGTAGATCATCTTCGGCATCGAAGCCGACGACCTAGCCCGCCCATTTCTCCGATGAAGCCGACGCTAGAGCCCGGGATCCGATGATCGCAGCGAGGAGACTTCATCGCGGAGCTATGGAGGTGGAAGACCGGATCTACAAAGGTTGTAGCCCCTTCCCTTTAGCTATAAATTCGTTTATTTGCTTTGCATCGCCTATACATCTAGTTAACGATCCGTATTAGGGTTTCTCGGCACTTGTAAAATTTTAATTGGCCATGTTTGATCACTTGTGAGACTTCATTAGTGTGCCTAGGAACCCTACAGTGGTATCAGAGCCTAGCTAGAGCCTTAGACGATGCATAGACGACGTTTGAAACCCGAACGAACATCGAAACCCTAATCCAAAATGTCTCTGGAAATTTTCTGAAAATTTGGTTTTTTGTCAATTAAAAATATGCAGAAAACTAAGCAGAAGTTTCTAAGAATTACTGTGGAATTTGAGAGGCCAATTCGTCTAAAGTGCGGCGGAACCGCGGCACGAGCATGGCTGGTGCGGCGGTTCCGCGGCCACTTGGTCACATCAGCCTTTTTAATTTGCACAGTAATTTCCAGTTCACAGTCCTGTATTTTCTGGGATATTTTAACTTTTAGCATTCTGGGGTTGTTTTGGGGATTCGATTATTCGATCGGATTGTCTAATTTTGTCTGTGTGCTTTTCCGGGTAATTTTAGAATATGTTAAAAAGTTCGACCGGATATAAATACCTAATTTTTCCCCTGTCGGGAAATTTCCAAGTGTTGGATTTTTCCATTGTTTAAAGACGTTCTAAGTAGTGCAAGTAACACGATGGACCCTCTAGAAGACAACAAACCTTAACTCGATTATGTGACCGTCTTGAACTGCCCTTTGAACCTTAGGGTTTGGGGCAGTACGGCGTGCCACATGTGAGGCGTTGGCTTGACCCTTCTACGGCTGGGCCGTTGGTACTGAGGCACGAAGTGAATGTTTTTAAACTTATTTCATGTGTTGAGCTGTATCGGGAAAACTTGGGTGTTTGAATGTTCGATCGGAAAGTTTAACATTTTCTATTTATCCGGAATGTGATACAATACTTGGAATACGCAAATAGTTATGAGATAACAGAATGAATGTTATAAACATAGCAGTTTAGTCTCACTTGATCGGTTGCCATGGAATTTCGATGCGATTGAAAGTCCGTCGCAATCTCGTAGCGTACGCGGATACTCGCCGGGTAAACTTAATAGATAGGCACGCCCCATAGCCCCGACCAAGTGACTGTAGGAGAACCCCGTCGCCGAAAGCATCCGTAAGGGTGCTCGCGGCAGCGGTGTTCCGCCTTGGTGCACTTCGTTGACGGTATCGGGGGTGCGGCCGCCTACTAAAGTTTGCGACGAGCATTCGATTAGTTTTTCGGGAATCTTGTTGAATTTCCCGACTTTATATTGAAAAGTGTTTTCGATATTGAGACTAAAATGCGGGGTTTATAATTGTTAGGCATGCGATGTCTAAAGAATTCATTTGATTAGTCATGCGATGTATAAACAGGTTGCGGATTCCAACTGTTGTAGTTTTACACTTTCTTTTCTGTGACCGTAAGTGTAATATGTGATATCGCCGGTTTCGTTGCTATATGTCAACGACAATTGGGATGCGCATATTTACTTACGTTGATGACATGTGATGTTATGTGTTGCTGGATATGTTATATTGGATCGTCGTGTTTGAATAGCCGGGGGTTTTTTATGTGAGATGAGTGTTTTTCATTTTCATTCATGTAAAAACTTGTATGTAATATTCTTTTATTGGGGCACTTCCAGGTTGCGGAAGTTGTCACCGTTGATGTATATTATTTACTTTTCCGCACTAGGATAGACCCAAGGAGGGGAGCACAAGTAACCGGGTTCTGGAGTCCAGTGGGAGACCAACTCGAGGAGTCGAGTCCGGGTCTCCTAACTCTAGAATTGGTAGGGTTGCTTGCCGCTCTCGTAGGGGTCTAGGGGTGTGGGTTTGGCTATTCATCGCGACCGTGGAATCCGTGTTTTAAACTGGCTCGTATTGAAAACACGGACGTCCTAGTATATCCAATATTTCATATGATTCTTCTGCTGCGATATCTGTGATGTGATCATGTGATGTTCTGTGATAGATACAGTATATAGTATATATGATATATTATATAGACGTTACTTATGTTTTACACCCGCGCTAGTCCTGCCCCGCTCTGCCGTTAGTTACCTAACCTAACGGTGCACGAGGGGACATCGAGGCGAATGCGGATGGCATAAGTGTACGTCGTATTTATCTGTGATGTTTAGGTACTTAAATGATGGGACTTCATTAATGTGATTAATGAAATAAAAGAAACCTAAGATGTTGTAAAATAGAATTTCAAAATAAAACAGGTAGCTACAGTTCTTGCTTTGCACAGCGGTATATGTGATATATCCTGCACCTTATTCGATGAGGAAAGGACCGAGATCCCTTCACCGGGAGTGACTCCTTTAGCAATAACTGGCAGATGCTACACACTCGGTTTGTCTTTTGATTGCTTTTAAGAGTTTTTGCTTTGCACAGTGATATATATGATATATCCCGCACCTTATTCGATGAGGAAAGGACCGACAATCCCTTCACCGGGAGTGACTCCTTTAGCAAAACTAGAAAAGCCTAAAAAAAACTCCATTTCAAAATTCATTCGATCCTACAACGATTTCAAGTTCATTACGCAATAGGTTTTCAGAAAAACCTGTCGTAGCCCTCCGTCATTTCAGATAAGTGGTAGTTAGTATTCGTGCTGCGTTTGTTGGCCTGCGGCAAGGCGTAGTGTGCGGTAGCTAACTAGTATTTATCTGCTTATGCATATGATGCAGATTGGATTAGGGTAGTCGTGCGACTTTGTTGGCCTGCGTCAAGGGTCGTGCGGGTGGGTTTAATTCAATCAGGAAATGACGGGTTGAACTTGACTAGCGCACTATGGTTTGTTGGCCTGCGTCAAGGTTATAGGACGCTAGGGGCAAAATATTATCGGGAATTTCAAGTGTTGAAATTTGCAATGAGATTGCATACCTTCTATGAGATAGTTGGATCCCGATACCCACTGCGAGTAATTGTTACTCCTGGGAGAGTTTTACACATTACAATTAGCCGATCAAGTAGGTGTCTAGAAAGGTGTCAACGGGGTTACGCCTCTGGGAAAACGAGGTTTACATTAATTAGGTCCGTGCGAAAGCACGGGGCACCTCCCTCAAAGTACCGACACTGGCCTGGCTGAAAGATTGGCGAACTTGTAGCGTGTAATTAATCCCGGCTAGTCTTTCCTTTTAGGGTTTGAAGGATGATTTGATAAAAAACAGTGGGAGCCATCCTGATTAGATAAAATAATAACCAATCTATTCTTGCAAGAGCGCACGCTGAGTGTTTTCTTCTCTCTCTCTCAAGGTAGCGACCATATCACGCCTTAATCAAGATAATAAAACGGATATATTGACCGAACCCGCTTGCTATACTGAGCTGGGGAACGTTGGTCCCGCTCCAACTTATAAATGTTATAAGATAGAGCAGGAAATTGGGGAATACCAGATTTCCCGTGCCGCCCAAACGAGAAAAGTGCATATGATGCATCATCTTCGGGTGTGTTCGTTACAAAGAACTGTTTCTCAGTATCCTCTGAATCCTGGGTATTTGATACCGGATCAGGATCCCAGATATGTAATCTGTTACATAGGGCTACAAAAAGGTAGAAAACTGAGAACGGGTGATAAGTTTCATGACGCAGAAAACGGGGCAAGTGTTGCAACCAAGTCTGTTGGTCACTGTCACCCTGTATTACCAATACATTGATTCTGAACGAATGTTATTAGATACCGAACCTGATATACAAAATCATATCACTCTCTTTATTAGTAAAGAAATGATAAAATTTTGTATTGTTGGATAATGTTTTGAACATTTCCTATATCAAAAGTTGATCGGTTCAGGCACGTTATCTAAAAGCATTGATGTTCTAAATCAAACTACAGTTCTTAGTATATAGAACACACGCAAGAGGAAGAGTTCAGAAATGAACGGATCCTTCTTGAGGTATTGTAGACTAGGTCATATCAATGCGACCCGACTAGCTAAGTTTCATTTATATGCATATTTAAATCAGTTTGAATTAACATCTTGTGAAACTTGCCAGTCATGTCACAGAGATAAGATGACCATAGCTCTGTTTACTAGAAACAGAGAAAGAGTTAGTGAACTCTTGGGATGATACATGTTGATGTATGTAGGTCCCCTGTCTACACATGCCAAGACCGGTTCTTTGTACTTCATTACATTCTCTGATGATCTCTTTAGATTCAGACATATGTTCCTATTGAAACACAAGTCCGAACCTTTTGAGATATTCATAGAATATAAGTTAGAAGTAGAGAACCAAAATACGGGTAAAAGTATTATCTCTTTTGATGAGATCAGGGAGGAGAATACTTGAGCACGGAAATCCTAGACTATTCTAAAGGAGAATGAGATTCTCTCTCAGCATTACTCCTCCGTATACACCATAGCACGATGGTATATCGGGACAGAGCAATCACACCCTATATGATAAGGTATGCTCTATGATGAGTGCTACTGAGTTACCTGTTTCCTTTTGGGAGTTATGCACTTATGAAGATGCATACCTATTGAATAGGGTTTCGATCAAATCTGTTGCCTACCACTTCATATGTGATATGGAAAGGGAAGAGCCCATATCTTAAGTTTGTTAAGATTTGGGGTTGTCCGGCCTATGTCTAAAAGCAAAATCCGGACAAGCTCGAGGCAAGGTCTGTTATGTAGAACTGGAAATGTTCCAGCTATACAAACTGCAGCTGATGATTTGACAGAACCAAAGAATTCAATAGTTTCCAACGAACCTCAGCCTCTCCGCCGATCTAGTAGGGTTCCTCACCCACCTGAGAGATACTTCGGTTTCTCCATGACAGTGGGAGCGAGGAATGCATCATGAGATGATGACCCAACTAGTTTAGAGCTGGCCATCAAGAGTGGGACTCTGTAAGAATGGCTGGATGCTTAGCGATCTGAGATGGAATCCTTATACACCAACAAAGTATGGACTTTAGTTGCTATATCTGAAGGGTTAAATCCCCATCAGGAGCAAGTATATCTTGAGAAGATTACTTGGTGTACATGGAAAAGTTGAGACTTTCAAAGCTAGACTTGTTAAAGGTTTGCATCATTGACCAGGTATGGATAATGTTGAAACCTTTTCTAAGGATCTATGCTTAAGTCCATCCAGATCCTACTTGCTACGGCTACATACCATGACTACGATATCTGGTGGTTGGGTGTCATGGCAGCTCTTCTAAAATGATGTTTTGGAAGAGAGCGTCTATAAGTACACAGCCAGAGGGCTTCGTAGACAGTGGGAGCAGCGGAAACGTGTGCAAGATGTTTTATGTGATGAAGCAGGCATCGCGGAGTTGGAACATCTGTTTTGATAAGTTAGTCAAAGAGTTTGACATCATCAAAATGTCAGATGAACCTTGTATATACAAAAAGGTAGTAGGGAGTATGGTTTTGATCTTCGTAGAGTACGTGGATGACATACTCTTGATAGGGAAGGAGTTTCCTATGCTACGCTCGGTCGATCTCCGCTTATCACATGGATTCTCCATAAAGGATCAAAGTGATACCTCCTAAATCCTGGATTTTGGATCTATGAGATAGATCTAATTGGATATTAGGATACTCACTAGTTGTAGTGAGATGGTATCAATAGGACCTGGGGAGAATCACTGGAAAGGTTCCAGGATGATAAAGACGACTGAAAGTCAGTCATAGGCATTGTCTTTACCCTCAGTAAAGGGACAGTATGTTGGAAGAGTTCCAAGCTAGATACCGTGACATACTAGACGATAAAGGCTGGATACATCGCTACTTAAGATGCTACCAAAGAGGCAGTCTGGATGTATATTAGTTCATGAGATGAACTTCGTTCCTGCCATTGTGTGACAATGGAGTTGTGGCTTATGCCAAGGAACGCCCGTCCCATCAGTGATCCAGATATAATTCTTAGGCGGTGTCACCTGATCACGGAGATGGTTGATCTCCAGGGTGATCGAGGTTAGGAGAGTAGACTCAGAGGACAACACGGCGGATCCACTCACGAAGGCCTATTCCCAGAGAGAGATTTTTATGGGATGGTTGAGTATGAGATACTACAACCACTGCTACAGTTGGCCCTAGTGCAAGTGGGAGATTGTTAGTTATATGTATGCCCTAGAGGCCATTATTGTACATAGGATGTATATTGTAGTGGATGCTGGGACATATATAGGAAGGACTTTCTTGCTCGACATGATAGTATGCTATCTGGTTACTCTTTACCTTAACGTGTATACTGATTGTTTCTCTGCTACATGTTGGTAAAGCCCTTAGGATGTGTACTTGACTACCTGGACTATGATGCGGATCATACTAGTGGGGACTGTTGGGGTAAAAATTTACACCCCGGTTGACCAAGTCAAAATCAAAGTCAACCCCAAGCCAAGTGGGCCCAAGCCCAGATCCAGTGGGCCCATGCCCGGGTCGAGCCCGATCATGAAGCGGCCGGCCTTCCCCCATGCCAAGATAAAATTTTTTGGAATAAATAATTTTGTTGTATTTCTTTTATTTTATTTTCGGATAAATGTAAGAAAAATAGGCATAAACCCAAATTTTTGTAAAGCCCATGGCTTATGTGCAAAAAGAAATGGCACATGAGCCATGGGATAGGCAAAATGCCATTTTGTGAAGCCCAAGGGGCTATGTGTAAAATGTATGGCCTATAAAGGCAAGGATAATGAAATATCCCAACAACTTTTTCTCTCTCCAAAAAAAGTCTCAGAGCTGAGCTCTTTCTCCCATCTTCAACGTTCCAAAAACCTTCTTCTTTCTCTTGAATTAAATCAAGAGTATTACTCTTCTTTTTATAAAACAAAATAGTTTTCACCACAAAACCCATAAAGGGGAACTCAGATCTTCCATTAGATCTCAAAAAGAAGAGATTTTTACAAATCCCACATCTCTTGATCTTCAAGATCCAGCTAACCGAGGAGGAAGAAGAAGAACATCTTTCACTAAACCCCCAAAAGAAGAAGAAAAACACACTCAGGAGTCCAACTCCTCTCTGATTTCTCTTCTGAGAAATTTTTTTCAGGCTAAAAGCCTCTTTTCCTCACCGGCGCTCAAGCGCAGAGCGCCCGCGTGCCGACACGTGGCGCGCTTGCGCTCGAGCGCAAGTCGCCCCCGTGCCGACACGTGGCGCTCTTGCGCTCCACCGCAAGCGCTCGAGAGCAAGTCGCCTCCGTGCCGACACGTGGCGCTCTTGCGCTCCAGCGCAAGCGCTCGAGCGCAAGTCGCCCACGTGCCGACACGTGGCGCGCTTGCGCCCAAGCGCTCAGCGTCTGAGCGCAAGTCGCCCACGTGCCGACACGTGGCGCGTTGCGCTCCAAGCACTCTGCGCCTGAGCGCAAAGCGCCCACGTGCCGACACGTGGCGCGCATGCGCTCAAGCGCCTAGGCGCTGGCCCCACGCATCCTTTGGATGTCTTTTTCCCCCTTTTTCATATATATACATATGTATACAAATGTACACATGCACATACTCCACGACATTGTCCCTGTTAGAAAAAATTTCTAACGGGGCGCTGCCCCGCACCCCGTAAGGGGGCTGGTAGCCCCCTTGACCCCCAGCCCGCTATCCGGGTAGCGGGACCCCCGTAAAAACTCTGCGTGGCTCCCGATATATTTAAACCCCCCCTCCAAAACACAACACACGTACACTGCACATTGAGTTCGTATGACCATTTTAACCCGTTAATCGGAGGTTCCCTCGCCCCAAAGGCGAGGGGTAATTAACGGCAGCTTAGTCCGCGGCTGCCGGAGATTCGGATCCCCACAATCATTAAACCCCGGCCTACCCTAGGAAGGGGGAATCTGTAGTACGCCTGACAAGCGTGCGCGTATTCCCATCTCAATGGTGTGACGAAAAACACCCTACAGATTCTGGCACGCCCGGTGGGACACTTCTCTCCTCCCATATTTCGGGTTAAACGTTCATGCGAACTCAATCAATATACATATCGATTGCCTATACTGAAATGATGTTCTTTTTTCCGTGCAGCAATCAACCTTCGACGACAATGTCTCCCCAGACGAATTCAACTTCCAATGCGACCCCGATTCCGTACGTGGTCAAGATCAACGCTCATGTGGTTCTCCCCGCAAGCCTCAGTCGACAGTGGGAGGAACCACCCCGCCAGTTTGGTTCCTTCATCATCTACCCTGCCGGAAGCGATCATCTGGCAGAAATCCCGGCGGAACAGGTGGCCAAGCCGGTCTCAAGGGGTAAGAGGCCGAATGTCGTGATCGCCAAGGCACCACAACCGAAACTTAAGACGGTATCTGAACGATTCTCTGGTGCTCCAGCGGGGGGCAAGACTTCCGATGCGAAGGGCAACATTAAATGTTGCGTACGAGCTCAAGCGATGACTCCAACAAATGCACAATCGGGCGTATTTCTAAGGCCCTCCATCAACCGGTCTGCGGCGTCTTCCAAAAGAGCCGAAGTCCACCAGGTGCTTAGAACAGAAAAGTTAAGGCAGAAGCGACTCAGGTATCGAGCCAACAAGAGGGCCAAGGCTTCGGCCAAATGGAATCATGTGAAATTCCAAGTGCAGGGTTGCCCCGCGACGACGGCTGAATCGGACGTAAGAATCAGCAATTCCTTCGAGCCTCTGAAGTGGGTTCAGAAAAACGCCATGACCGCCAGAATCAAGAAGACAGCGGTCCGAACAGTGCCACAAAGAGACGTGTCCCGGCCCCAACGGAAAAAGTATGACACTGTCTCATCAAGAGTCTATCAAGCACTCTGTGCCGCACGAAAGCAGCGGGGAAAACCCAGAAAAGATGCGCCAGCACCATTTAAGAACCTGGTTAGGCCAGCCGCCTTCAATCGACTACCAGCTACCGAAACAAGGGGGTCAAGACAGCGATCCATGAAATCAGCTGCCAATGATAGAAAGACGTCCGGATATACCATCCATACGGTCTATATGGCGGGCGGGCGTCCTAGCGACAACCTTCGCAGCAAAAGCAAGGACGGGGCCACCACATCCCAAGCCCAATCTAGCCTGAATGTGGTTGCCGCCGCCCAAGAACAGCCGCCCCGCTAGATGAATAAAACCCTCTCGATGAGGATGATAGGCAGAAAGACCCCTCGGTCCATGCAGAGTCAAGCTCGGACAGCGAGGAAGAGCCGACTTTCAGCACCAGGACTGCGGAGCAAGAGCTACTTCAAGAGTTTCGAAAACAGCTCAGGAGCAAAGATAAAGAGATGGCCAAGCTCTATTCAAAGATTGACGACTTAACGAACGTGGTGATGCAGCTTACTGCTCAAATTGCTCGAGCGCCTCCCAATCAGACACAAACCGCTACTAATCAGCCGGGTGATGACAATCCGAGGCAGCCAATGCCTGTTCCTTTGGGACCAAGACTGGTCGAGCCGCATGAAAGCCGGCCGCATTCCGCTTCTGGGGACGCCTTGGCCCCAGATAGCACCATCCCGCTAACACAGGATCAGATAATGGATTTGGTCACCAGCAAGGTTAAAACATTGGTGGCCGAAGCTGAAGCTCAGAAAGAAATCGGCAGTAGTGGACGGCCATATCCCACGCGGTACGATCTGATTAAGTTCTCAAGCGGCCACGTCATTCCTAAGTTCGGAAGATTTGATGGAACGGGGAATGCAAACCAGCACGTCGCCCACTTCAAAGCATCGTGCTGAAATACAGGGGGCAATGACGTTCTCCTTCTTCGTCAGTTTGTCAACAGCCTGACCGGCGTCGCCTTCGACTGGTATGCGAGTATACCGGACGGGTCCGTCATTACCTTTGCCCAAATGGAGTCCCTGTTTCGGCAAAGGTTCGTGAGTGTCAGTGATAAAATCTCCATTGCCGACCTTGTGAGGACCAAGTCGGGGAAGAATGAAAGCAACACCGACTTTATCGCCCGATGGCGCAATCTCACAGTCAAGTGCGAACCGCCGCTGGAGCAGGACCAGTCCGTCAGCCTTCTCATTGGGAACCTCAGCAATTGGATGGTCCCATTCTTGTGTACGGCGGGCCTCAAGACATTTCAGGAGCTAACCAAGAAAGTCCAAATGCTGGAACGCTCGAAGCAAGAGTCCCCGCCGGATTCTCAGAGAGACAAAACTTGGAAAAGCAAGCGGGACGACAAACGTAGAAGTGGGAGTTCCAGCACTACCAATGTCTTCAATGCGTCCGACAATGAAGAAAAGCGAAGGGCGGCCGAATCCAAAACTAACCGATCTCGAAAGCCATTGCTGGGAGGAGATGGGCCTTCCCTAGAGGAGAAAAAGAACAAGGTTTACTCTTTCAGAAAGGACAAGGTCCGCTAGATATTTAAAGATGCCTTGAACAACGGCCTACAATTGCCGGAGTCGAAAAGACCATAGGAAGCAAAGATGACCGACAATCCTCTGTATTGCCCGTACCACCGAGTAGTGAGCCATGCGATCGAGGATTGCTATATCTTCAAAGACTGGGTCGAGAAGCAGTACAAGGCCGGAGAGATCGAGCTATCCAAAAGCGTGTTGGTGAACAATCAAGTTGCAACCGCCAACTTTATACAGACGGAAGCTGAAGCCTTCTGGGAGCAGACAGCCGAACCCGCTGCCCTGACAAACGAAACTGACTCATCGTGGCCTCCGTGGAGTACGCACATATCTAATAAGACGAAGAAGATGCTAAAGCTACTTCAGAAAGAGCCCAGGATGGAATGGGAAGGACAGAAGAAGCCTACCAGTCCAGCTGCCAATGCGGCTCCATCAGGCTCAAAATCCAAGAAGCTCAAGAAGAAGAAAAGTGCAGCTCGGCGCGAAAAAGAGTCTGCAAGGAGATCGACCATTCAAAAATATATCGATTCCCTCAAAGAATATGAACAAAAGGAAAGAACATTGATTCAATTGAAGGAGTTCTTCCCTGTACAAGCGGCTGAAATTCTGGAGGAGTTAGAAGAAGACCCCAATGAAGAGATCCCAGTAGTGACCTGCTACGCCATCCATCTTGGCAGCGACTCCGAGGATGATCTCTGCTTTCCCGAAGAGGACGAGGAACTCACCACAAAGGCCAATCAAATCTAGCTCAGAAGCGGCAGGGCTCTACCGCAAAATCAGGGCAACGCCCCAAAAGGGAAGGAAAAACAAGTCGCTAATGAAGAAGATGGCAGAGAACCGGCTGATGAAAACATAAGTCCTTCCTCGGTGGACTATAATGTCTTGGCGCATCTCCGGAAGCTTCCGTCTCTCCTGAGCATCTACGACGCCTTGGTCCTATCTAAGGAGCTTAGAGATGTTCTCATCCACGCTCTACAAAACCCCGAGCGGTATCAGGCTCACTTTGCGGAAATTAATATGAAAGAAGCCCAGCACGCTTTGCATGCCGCCGCAGTCATATTTAAGGATGAAGACTTGCTACTGGGAACGGCTGAGCATAATCGGCCGCTTTACGTGACCGGGTACAGCGACGGAGATCGAATTAATCGCATATTGATTGATCCGGGGTCCTCAGTGAACATCATGAACTTGCGAACTCTGAAGAGTTTGTCAATGGACGTCCGACACCTGTCAAGGGAAAGGATCGTCATTCAAGGCTTCAACCAAAATTGCCAGCAAGTTCTGGGGTCTATAGCTTTGCCAATCAAATTTGGCGACGTGCAAACTGAAGCAAAGATATACGTGATCGACGCCGACACATCTTATAAGATTCTCTTGGGGTGGCCGTGGCTCCACGATTACGGCATCATTCCGTCAACACTCCATCAATGCATGAAGTATACTAAAAATGGCGAAGAAAGACGCATTGACGGAGACATCCAGCCGTTCGGTGTGCATGAAGTCCGATATGAAGATTCTCGGTACTTTACGAACCACCAAAATGCTAAGCCACAACTGACTGAGGATAGAACGGCCCCAAGTCTCAGAAGCAAATCTGCGCCGGCTATCACTTTCAAAAGCAAAAATACCCAAGTGCGCCCGCATTTCGGCAGCGACACTGATGAGTCCGACGCTGGAAGCCCGTCCTTCCGCAAAACTCGCCCTCATTTCGGCAGCGATACGGACGAATCTGTTACTGAAGTCCCATCTAGCAGCAAAGTCTGCCCTCATCTTGGCAGTGACACTGAAGAGTCAGAAGAAGAGGACCTTCCGTACAACAGCTGTGCAGATCGGCCCTCCATGCAGCAAGCGAAACTACGAGAGACCTTCGAAGTCGCTGAAGGGTCCCTGGCCATCACAAGGGTGCCGGAACGGATGTGCAAAGAGCTCGACGCATTGTCAGTCTCTACCGTGGACCAGCTGAAAACTTTCTACGTGCCCGGGAGGAAAAATGGACAGAAGGGCATCCTGTTTTACAGGTCAAACCCCGTTGTGCACCCAGACGACCTTTCTGTCGCATGCCTTCCCTATGAGAGAGGCATACGAGCCGTCCTCAATCCCAGATACTATGCGCCTGAGATGCGGGAATACTTTAAGAAGTGTGGATGCCGGTTATATCAAACGGAGTCAGAAGCAAAGTTTTACGAAGGGCTATGGTATCCGCCCCAGGTCCGAGCACTCATCGATGGACGAATTCCAGATAGACGGGGCATAGGCTACATTCAACCTGACCCCAAAGCATGCCACATGATCCATGTTGGTGAGGCCAGCGAAAGATCAAATAATGACGACGAGATAGCCGAGCCAGAAGAAACTCCTCAAGAGCTCGAAGATTGCGGACAAGCAACCTTTGATGAGCTAACCGAGATTGACTTAGGAATGCCCGATAATCCAAGGCCGACCTACATCAGCTCACTCTTGTCGGAGGAAATGAAAGAGCAGATAATTGCCCTGCTGCGTGAGTTCGTCGACTGCTTCGCGTGGACGTACAAAGAAATGCCTGGCCTTTCCCCTGGGTAGCCGTGCATAAGCTGGCTATATCTCCTGATGCTAAGCCAGTCAAACAAGCTCCTCGAAGAATGAGAAGGGAGTTGGAAGAAAAGGTCATCGAGGAAACCAAGAAACTCATCGATGCCGGCTTCATCAGGGAAGAGAAATATGCAGACTGGATCGCATGCATAGTCCCAGTGAAGAAGAAAAATGGGCAGATCCGAGTTTGTGTCGATTTCAGGGACCTCAACAAGGCATGTCCTAAAGACGACTTCCCGCTACCGGTCATGGAAATGATGGTCGATGACACCTCAAATTACGAACTGTTCACCTTTATGGACGGCTCGTCTGGATATAATCAGATCAAGATGTCGCTTGAGGATGAGAAGCACACAGCATTTCGAACCCCGATCGGAATATATTGCTACAAGGTAATGCCATTCGGACTGAAGAACGCAGGTTCTACATATCAAAGGGCGATGACTAATATCTTTGATGACCTAATCCATAAAGTCGTCGAATGCTATGTTGATGATCTGGTCGTCAAGACTAAAGCCAAGGCCGATCATATCCAAGATCTCAGGACCGTTCTCACCAGACTGAGGGAATACGATCTGAAGATGAATCCTCTGAAGTGCGCTTTTGGCGTGTCATCGAGAAAATTCCTGGGCTTCATAGTCCGACATCGAGGGATCGAAGTTGACCTATCAAAGATAAAGGCCATCATGGAGATGCCCCCTCCGAAGAGTCTGACGCAGCTAAGGTCTTTTCAAGGCAAGCTTGCTTATATACGGAGGTTTATCTCAAATTTATCGGGGAGATGTAGGCCCTTCTCAAAGCTCATGAAGAAAGGAGCTCCTTTATCTGGGATGCCGAATGTCAAGCAGCGTTCGAAAGCATCAAACAATACTTGTTGCACCCTCCAGTGCTGGCCACTCCCATTCCAAATAAACCGCTGATTCTCTACACTGCCGCGCTGGACGAGTCACTCGGTGCGCTCCTTGTTAGTGTTTATGCCCTAGAAGGCCATTACTGTATCATACTAGCTTGTATATTACTTAATGGAAGCTTGGGATATTCACATGTATATAACAGTCTTGCTAAACATGGTAGTATGCTACTTGGTTTTTCTATCTTAATATGTGAGTATACGTATTGATAGAGCTCTTAGGATCTTGCTTGGCTACCAGCGTTGTGATGGCAGTCACACTAGTGGGGGCTGGGTAGTCTACAAGCACATCCTTATTCAGGTCCCTGGTCGTTGGATTATCGAGACAGAGCATCGATACTCCGGAGTAGACTAGTGTGTACGCTTCTCATCCCAGTTGGGGAGATGGTCTGTCCCACAGCCGTCAGTACGTCGTACTGGAGATAGTATACAGGTGCTCGTTAGGTTACGGGTACACCGGACAGGACTCACAGGGAACTGTTGGTTGGTTTGATACCAGTCGTCAGTGAACAGTTCCCAGGTGACATGAGTACAGCGTAGTCCGCAGACTTGACACTGCTACTTCGCCTCGAGTGTGTCCCACTGTTCTTAGATTGCTACCCTACCACGACTCTATGGAGTCGTGCAAACAGGTAGCAGTTGGGTGCAGTCCCGAGCACTTGGAGGCAGTGGCGGTTAGACAGGATTCGTCCCTCCCGGTATTGGGAGTAGATATCGTGCTGTGTCAGAGAGCCATTACGCAAAGTCCCTGGCCAGGGCAAGCGAGATTTGCTGGTAGGTTCCAGCAGTTTCTCAGGGTGTAATGGGCTTCACTCCGACACGACTTATACCGCTATTAGGGGACTGACGCTTGCCGCCCCCCTAGGCCCGATATGCGATAGTCATGGACGAACGGACCGGACTGTATGGAGATTGTCACATCAGACTCAGTAGGAGTTCGGATGGGTTTACTCATCGGCCTTCTTATCGACAACTACCTGGGGACCGTTACGTACAGCTAGTGCCGCTTGCGGTCTGTGGTTAAACCCACTGCCAGCGTAGTAGTCGAGTCTCTAGAGTCCCACACAGAGAGTTTCCTACTCCAGGCGAAACGATATAGAGGTTGCATGGTTTTGCGACAGAGGGTTCGAACGCATACGTGCGTTTACGCGCGTATGACTTTCGGACAGATTTTACCAGTCGGCTTTGGTTTAAGCCAGTTACTGGTATCCGGTTATTGGATTTTTACAGTCTAAAGTTTTTCCGTATTTTTACGGATCGGAGGGGCGTTCTCGTAATTACTCGAGAAGCTTCTAGAAGATGTGACTAAGGAGGTTTGTTTTGGAAAGAGAGTGAGTCATAGTGGTGATTCATTCACTTCATTAATGCACATTTATTGCTTAATGACTCATGTTAATGAATCATCACAAGATATTTTGTGAAGCATGCTTATTCATTTCCTTTATTGATTTATTGAAAATAAGAATGCTTCATAATATTATGATACACTCTCTCTCTTCTCTCATTATCATATCACACATTCTCTCTCCTCAAGCTCTCATCTTCAAGATACTAACCTTAATCCTCATGTGTTGAGAACAAAGGTTTAGTTAGACTAAACAATCCATAACCTACACTCTTTATCATTCTCTCATCTTTGATTAGCAATCAAAGTTGATTAGTTACCTCAAGTTAGAGGTTTAGCTTGGAGTTTTGCTCTCGGGTGGATCGTCTACTACCTAGAGAAGGCCGAGGAGAACCAAGGAGGACATAAAGAAGAAGGACCGGTTCATTAGGTATAATCCCTAATCCCTTATGTAAAGAAACTCATAAGAATACGGTTTTTAGGGTTTAGCTTCGATTCTTGCGGTTAGTCGATGTTTGTTGTTTAAACTTGATCGTTTTTGTAAATTCCGCCTCCCCATAAGCACTGGGGTGTACTACATCGACTTACAGTGGTATCAGAGCCTCGCTAAACACTAAATAACTTAATCGCAAATTTGTACGAATTTCGAACGAAAAAACGATCACGGAAAACCCTAGTTCTGTTAAGTTTCTGTCGAAGTGAAAATGAAGTCCTAAAATTTTTCTGGAGTGTTCAGAGAGCTAGAAATGGGTCCAGGAGAACACCCAAGAAATTCGAGCCCATGAATCGGCAACTCGGCCGCGGAAGCGCGGCGGATCGGTGGGATCTGCCGCGCATCCGCGGCGCTTTGACCGAGTCATGGACTCGTTTTTCTTGTGTGGGTCCCCTGTGACATTTGGGGTTTTCTGGGATATTTAATTATTGCTCAGGTTACTGTTTAACAGAGCAGATTTTGGAGCAATTTTGAAGTTGTTTATTCGATCGAAAAATACAGTATTTGCGTATTGGATTATATCTGTGATTGTTTGATGTGTTCGTAAACCTCCCCCAACTGCTAGTATGTCGGTTGGCAGGGGGTTGCACATTTCTGAAATGGTTATATCTGTTTGTGCATATAAACTGTATTGGACTGTTGTGGTGTATAGCCGGGGTTAGCAAAGGGTTATTGTTATAATTCATTTGTTGTAAATGTAATTTGTTGTAATATTATTTTCGCGGGGCACTTCCAGGTTGCGGTTGTAGCCACCGTTGTATTATTTCATTTTACTGTTTTTGCTCCTAGGACTGACCCAAGGTGGGGTACACAAACTGCCGGGTGGGTAGTTTGCCGTACCCGTAGGGGTCGAGGGTGGGGTAAACGGCTATTCATCACAACTGTGTAATCTGTCTTTTCTTGCAGGCTCAAAAGAAATACAGATTGCTTGCAAATCCAATATTGTTTATCTGTGTTCTGGAATGAATATCATTGCGTCAGACGAATGTATAATATCTATATTTATGATAGCTATTTAGACGCCACTTATGTTTTACACCCGCGCTAGCCCAGCCCCCGCTCTGTCGTTAGTTAAGTAACCTAACGGGTGATGACGGGACCCCGTGGCGAATGCGGATGGCATAAGAGGACGTTGTATTTTCGTTGTTTTCTGCAATGATAGGTTAATGATGGGACGCATTATCTGTAATGCAAAGTAAAACAAACCAAAGTTTTAATCGTTGGAACAATTTAAAAGAAACCACTCGGTTATTTTTAAAACAGATATTTTTAAATGCGGAGATTTAACCACTCCTTTTAAAAGCTATCAGGTTCCTTCGGTTACATCAAGTTCACTACGTTCACGGTTTCGCCAAAACCATTCGTAGCCCTCCGTCATTTCATCTGGGTATTCAGTAGTATTCAAGCTATGTATTTTGACCTAACGCCAAGGCATAGTGTTTGGTAGCTGCTGGATATTCATTTATTGCATAGATAGATGAGTTAGTTTGGGACAGTCGTATTATCATTTTGGCCGAACGTCAAGGATATATACGGATGGGTTCAAACTGACAGAATAATGATGGGTAGAACTTAACATGTGACTTATGACATTTTGACCTAACGCCAAGGTCATAAGAGCATGGGGCAAAAACTTATATCGGGAATTTCTAAAGAAACTGAAATTTGCAAAGAGATGCATACCATTTGGAGTTTGATGAATGTTGGTAGGATTCCTTCAACATTATCATACGATGATATTTGGATCCCGATCCTACTGTGAGTATATGCTACTTATCAGGATATTCGTCGCTTAACGATCAATGCTATAAACCTAGTAGGTGTCCAGAAAAGTGTCAGCGGGGTTACGCCCCCAGAGAAAAGAGGTTCTTTAATTAAGGAACTTCGCGAAAGCGTTGGAAAACCTCCCTCGAAGTATCGACACCGGCCTGGCTGAACGGTTAAGCAAGTATTGTACGGTGAGAATAGTCTTGGCTAATTCTTCTTTTATGGTTTGAGGAAGGATTCGAGAAACAGTGGGAGCCATCCAGTTTAGATAAACTAAAAACCACTCTAAACTTGCAAGAGCATCATGCTAAAGAGTTTTCTTCTCTCTCTCCTAATTGCAGCGACCCTGAAAATGACTGGACTTAAGTTACTTTTAGAGAAAAATATACTGACGGGGCCAAACTATAAAGATTGGCTGCGGAATGTCAAGATGGCTTTGACCTATGACAAACTGGGGTACGTCCTCACCGCTACAGCACCTGCTGCCCTTGGTCCCAAATCCAGCAATGCGGATAAGGAAATCCGTAAAACCTGGGATTTAGATTGCGCGAGAGCCAAGTGCATCGTGCTTGCCTCAATGAACAATGAACATCAGAGGAGGCACGAGGATATGTCCTTAGATGGCATATTTCTCCATACAAAGGAACTTTATGGAGAGCAATCTCGTATAGCAAGATACGAGACCTCTAAGAAATTATTTCGAGCGAGGTTGGCTGTCGGGTCATCCGTAGGTGAACATGTCCTACAGATGATTGGCTATATAGAAGAGCTCGCAGACCTTGGGACGACTTTGGATAATGAGCTCTATACAGACCTTGTTCTCCAGTCCCTTCCTCCCACCTACGCCCAGTTTATCCTCAACTTCAATCTTCAAGGAAAAGAAGTTGAACTTGCGGAACTCCTGAACATGTTAAGGAGTGCAGAGGGCACCTTGCAGAAGGCAAGGGAAACACCCGCTATGTTTGTTGGCGGTTCATCTTCTTCCGGGTCCAAGGCTAGGGCCAAAGGAAGGAAGAAGAAGGCCGCACCCAGACCTAGAGGAGGTGTTAGTAAGGTGGGAAAGAAGGGAAAGAAAAAGTTTACAGCACCGGTAGTTGGCCTGGATGAGTGCTTCCATTGTCACAGGAAAGGGCACTGGAAGAAGGATTGCAAGGCGTGGAACGCCAAGAACCAGGAACCGAAGCAAGCTGTGGCTTCGACTTCAGGTGTGTTTGTAATTGAGAATTGTCTGTCGATCAACTCTACTTCCTGGGTATTGGATACCGGGTCAGGATCTCATATTTGCAATTCATTGCAGGCACTGAGAAACCGTAGAGTGCTGAAGGAAGGTGATATGATCCTCAGGGTTGCTAACGGAGCTAGCGTGGGAGCTGCGTCCGTCGGGGATTATCACCTAGGATTGACAAGTGGACACATTTTGGTTTTACATAACTGTTATTTTGTACCCAGCTTAACGTGTAATATCATATCAGTTTCCTTGTTATCAAATAAAGGTTATGATTTCACGTTTGTAAGAGATGTTGTCAACATCCACCTTAATCATGGTTTGATTGGGTCCGGTACTCTAAATAACGGCATATATGTGTTAAACCAACTCCAAATTTTCAATGTCCAGAACACACTAAAAAGAAAGTCTCCAGATTTAAATAAAGCTTTCTTATGGCATTGTAGACTGGGTCACATCAATGAGAGAAGGTTGACTAAGTTGCATAGAGAAGGATATTTGGACACGTTCGAATATCAAACTTATGACACTTGTCAATCTTGTCTCAAAGGAAAGATGACAAAGACTCCATTCACTGGACAAGGAGTAAGAGCGAGCGAGCTCTTAGGACTCATACACAGTGATGTATGCGGTCCAATGTCTACACATGCAAGAGGTGGTTTTTCCTATTTCATTACTTTCACGGATGATTACTCAAGATACGGATTCATTTATCTGATGAAACATAAATCCGAGGCTTTTGAGAAATTCCAAGAGTATAAGAATGAAGTAGAAAACCAAACCGGCAAAAGTATAACGACACTTAGATCTGATCGAGGTGGTGAATACTTGAGTGCCGAGTTCCTAGGTTACCTAAAAGAGAAAGGAATTCTCTCTCAGCTTACTCCTCCATACACTCCACAGCATAACGGTGTATCGGAGAGACGGAATCGAACCCTATTGGATATGGTACGATCCATGATGAGTAATGCTGAGTTACCGCGATCTTTCTGGGGTTATGCGCTAGAATCGGCGGCATATCTTTTGAACAAAGTTCCAACCAAGACTGTGCCTACCACACCATATCAGATATGGAGTGGGAAGAAACCCTGTCTTCAGTACCTGAAAACATGGGGATGTCCAGCTTTTGTTAAAAAGCAGCATGTGGACAAGCTCGAGGCACGCTCAGTAGAGTGTAAGTTTGTGGGATATCCAAAGAACTCTATGGGATATTATTTCTATTACGCAGAGGAACAAAAGGTTTTTGTTTCTCGTCATGCCCGCTTCTTAGAAACTGAATTTTTGGAAAATCAGAAGAGTGGGAGCGTAGTAGAACTGGAAGAAATTCCAGAACCACAAACTGCTACTGAAAGTTTGGTAGAACCAGAGGTTCAAGAAGAACAGAACATTCCCGCACCCCTCCGCAGGAGTAGTAGGCCGTCTCGTCCGCCTGAGAGATACTACGGTTTTCTCATAGACGGGGATAGAGAGGATTGCATCATAGATGATGATGAACCTACTGACTTCCAGCAGGCCATCCAGAGCGGCGACTCGGTACGATGGCTAGATGCAATGCGGACCGAAATGGAGTCCATGTACACCAACAAAGTATGGACTTTGGACTTTGCTCCAGATGGGGTAAAACCCATAGGATGCAAATGGATCTTCAAGAAAAAGATTGGTGTAGATGGACAGGTGGAAACCTATAAGGCTAGACTTGTTGCAAAGGGTTTTCGTCAAAGACCTGGTTTGGACTATGACGAAACTTTTTCTCCAGTGGCTATGCTCAAATCCATTCGGGTCCTTCTTGCTATTGCTGCCTTCCATGATTATGAAATCTGGCAGATGGACGTAAAGACGGCTTTTCTGAATGGAAATTTAGAAGAGAGCGTCTATATGGATCAGCCAGAGGGTTTCAATCAGAGTGGGAGCAGCGGGAAAGTATGCAAGCTGCTTAAATCCATTTACGGACTAAAGCAGGCATCGCGGAGTTGGAACATCTGTTTTGATGAGACAGTCAAAGAATATGACTTTATCAAAAATCCAGATGAACCGTGCATATATAGTAAAGTTGTGGCCAGAAGTGTCGTATTCCTCGTCTTGTACGTGGATGACATTCTATTGATAGGAAATGACATTCCTATGCTACAATCTGTCAAAGGATTCTTGTCACACAGGTTCTCCATGAAAGACCTGGGTGATGCCTCTTACATTCTGGGGATCCGGATCTATCGTGATAGATCCAAGAGGATGTTGGGACTTTCGCAGTCCAGGTATATCGACACTGTGCTGAAAAGATTCAGTATGGAAGATTCTAAGCGCGGTAATCTACCGGCTTGTCACGGAATCACCCTCTCCAAAGAGATGTCTCCCAAGACTGATTTGGAAAGGGAACGCATGTCTATTATACCCTACGCTTCTGCGGTAGGCTCTATAATGTATGCGATGTTATGTACCAGACCAGATGTAGCTTACGCACTGAGCGTGGTAAGCCGGTATCAGTCAGACCCAGGGGAGAAACACTGGATAGCAGTAAAGAACATTCTCAAGTACCTGAGGAGGACTAAGGAGATGTTCTTGGTTTACGGCGGAAAAGACCTCAGGTTAGAGGCCTTTGCTGATTCCGGCTTCCAGAGTGATAAGGACGATTCCAAGTCCATGTCGGGTTATGTCTTTACCCTCAATGGAGGGGCGGTGTGCTGGAAGAGCTCCAAGCAGGACACCGTTGCTGACTCGACGATGGAAGCGGAGTATATAGCTGCTTGCGATGCCGCAAAAGAAGCAGTCTGGATGAAGAAGTTCCTAACAGAACTTCAGGTGGTTCCTACCATAGTTGATCCAATACCTCTGTATTGCGACAACAACGGAGCTATAGCTTTAGCGAAGGAACCAAGGTCCCATCAGAAGTCCAGACACATCTTGAGGCGGTATCACCTGATCAGGGAGATCATTGATCGTCAGGAGATCGAGGTTCGGAGAGTTGCTTCAGAAGAGAACATTGCTGATCCATTCACGAAGGCCCTTCCTCAGATTCAGTTCGAGAGGCTACTCGAGATCATTGGTCTGCGATATGCCAGTACATGGCCCTAGTGCAAGTGGGAGATTGTTAGTGTTTATGCCCTAGAAGGCCATTACTGTATCATACTAGCTTGTATATTACTTAATGGAAGCTTGGGATATTCACATGTATATAACAGTCTTGCTAAACATGGTAGTATGCTACTTGGTTTTTCTATCTTAATATGTGAGTATACGTATTGATAGAGCTCTTAGGATCTTGCTTGGCTACCAGCGTTGTGATGGCAGTCACACTAGTGGGGGCTGGGTAGTCTACAAGCACATCCTTATTCAGGTCCCTGGTCGTTGGATTATCGAGACAGAGCATCGATACTCCGGAGTAGACTAGTGTGTACGCTTCTCATCCCAGTTGGGGAGATGGTCTGTCCCACAGCCGTCAGTACGTCGTACTGGAGATAGTATACAGGTGCTCGTTAGGTTACGGGTACACCGGACAGGACTCACAGGGAACTGTTGGTTGGTTTGATACCAGTCGTCAGTGAACAGTTCCCAGGTGACATGAGTACAGCGTAGTCCGCAGACTTGACACTGCTACTTCGCCTCGAGTGTGTCCCACTGTTCTTAGATTGCTACCCTACCACGACTCTATGGAGTCGTGCAAACAGGTAGCAGTTGGGTGCAGTCCCGAGCACTTGGAGGCAGTGGCGGTTAGACAGGATTCGTCCCTCCCGGTATTGGGAGTAGATATCGTGCTGTGTCAGAGAGCCATTACGCAAAGTCCCTGGCCAGGGCAAGCGAGATTTGCTGGTAGGTTCCAGCAGTTTCTCAGGGTGTAATGGGCTTCACTCCGACACGACTTATACCGCTATTAGGGGACTGACGCTTGCCGCCCCCCTAGGCCCGATATGCGATAGTCATGGACGAACGGACCGGACTGTATGGAGATTGTCACATCAGACTCAGTAGGAGTTCGGATGGGTTTACTCATCGGCCTTCTTATCGACAACTACCTGGGGACCGTTACGTACAGCTAGTGCCGCTTGCGGTCTGTGGTTAAACCCACTGCCAGCGTAGTAGTCGAGTCTCTAGAGTCCCACACAGAGAGTTTCCTACTCCAGGCGAAACGATATAGAGGTTGCATGGTTTTGCGACAGAGGGTTCGAACGCATACGTGCGTTTACGCGCGTATGACTTTCGGACAGATTTTACCAGTCGGCTTTGGTTTAAGCCAGTTACTGGTATCCGGTTATTGGATTTTTACAGTCTAAAGTTTTTCCGTATTTTTACGGATCGGAGGGGCGTTCTCGTAATTACTCGAGAAGCTTCTAGAAGATGTGACTAAGGAGGTTTGTTTTGGAAAGAGAGTGAGTCATAGTGGTGATTCATTCACTTCATTAATGCACATTTATTGCTTAATGACTCATGTTAATGAATCATCACAAGATATTTTGTGAAGCATGCTTATTCATTTCCTTTATTGATTTATTGAAAATAAGAATGCTTCATAATATTATGATACACTCTCTCTCTTCTCTCATTATCATATCACACATTCTCTCTCCTCAAGCTCTCATCTTCAAGATACTAACCTTAATCCTCATGTGTTGAGAACAAAGGTTTAGTTAGACTAAACAATCCATAACCTACACTCTTTATCATTCTCTCATCTTTGATTAGCAATCAAAGTTGATTAGTTACCTCAAGTTAGAGGTTTAGCTTGGAGTTTTGCTCTCGGGTGGATCGTCTACTACCTAGAGAAGGCCGAGGAGAACCAAGGAGGACATAAAGAAGAAGGACCGGTTCATTAGGTATAATCCCTAATCCCTTATGTAAAGAAACTCATAAGAATACGGTTTTTAGGGTTTAGCTTCGATTCTTGCGGTTAGTCGATGTTTGTTGTTTAAACTTGATCGTTTTTGTAAATTCCGCCTCCCCATAAGCACTGGGGTGTACTACATCGACTTACACTCCTTGCCCAGAATAATGAGGAGGGAAAATAAAATTCCCTCTACTACCTCAGTCGAACTCTAGTCGAGGCGGAACACAACTACTCCCCAATCGAAAAGCAATGCCTGGCTCTAATATTTGCTGTGAAGAAGCTGAGGCACTATTTGCTAGCTCATCGGGTTATGCTGATCTCCAAGGTAGACCCGCTCAAACATTTGATGACCAAAGCAAGCCTAGCCGGCAGAATGGCAAGATGGGCTGTCATGCTACTTGAGTTTGACATAATTTATACCCCTCAGAAAGCAGTAAAAGGGCAAGCTATTGCAGACTTTCTCGCCGCTCATCCCATACCAGAAGGGTCGCCGCTAAATTGTAAGTTACCCGATGAACAAGTGCTGAACCTCGAGGAAGATGAGCCATGTTGGGAGCTCTACTTCGATGGAGCCTCGTCAATAAGGACCTCCAGTAAATCAAGCGTCCCGGAGATAAAAGCAGGGATAGGATTGGTGTTCATCACACCATCAATGGGAACCCTACGGCGTTCTTTTGCCCTCACCGAGCCTCGGACAAACAATGAAGCTGAGTATGAAGCTCTGATAGCTGGTTTGGAGCTCGCCATAGAAATGGAAATCCATCGGCTACGAGTTTACGGTGACTCCCAGCTCGTCGTCAATCAAGTAAGCGGCGATTATAAGATATACAAACCTGAATTAGCTCGGTACAGAGGCCGAGTCGTGGAACTCATAAAACGGTTCACTCATATTGAACTAACGAGAGTCCCTAGAGCGTTGAACGGAAAGGCCGACATACTCGCTCGCCTAGCCAAGGAGCTGGCTGATCCTGACATGGACGAAATTCTGATCACTGTCAGGAGCCGGCAAATTCTACCCCCAGTCTCTCTACGAGAAGAGGAAAGCGCGGAACAGAAGAGCAGTCCCGCCGAAGAAGCTTCGATCATCCAAGATGAGCCCGATTGGAGAGAACCCTTAATAGAGTACCTCCGATACGACAAGCTGCCCGAAGAAAAATCTGCGAGGATTCAGCTGAAGAAAAGAGCTCTCCGATATGTGTTTGTAAATGACACGTTATACCGCAGGTCATATGACCAACTCTAGCTCAGGTGTCTGTCATTGGCCGAAGCCCAAAAGGTCATGAAAGATGTTCACTCGGGCGTTTGCGGTGCTCACCAATCTGGCCCCAAAATGCGACTTCAAATCAAACGGCTTGGGTATTACTGGCCCACCATGATACGGGATTGCGGAGAGCATGCAAAGAAATGTTATATCTGCCAAATTCACGGTGATTTTATTCACAAGCATCCCAATCCATTGCATCCTACGGTGGCGTCGTGGCCCTTCGAAGTCTGGGGCACCGACATTGTTGGCCCAATTGATCCTCCGTCATCCAAAGGCCATCGGTTTATACTGGCCGCGACAGACTACTTCTCCAGATGGGCTGAAGTTGTCCCGCTAAAAGAAGTCAAGACAAAAGATATTCTGACATTCTTCCAGCATAATATTCTATACCGCTTCGGTACACCAAGAAGAATCATTTCTGACAACGGGCCTTCTTTCAAGAGCTTCAATGTCTCAAGGTTCGCTACTCAGCACAAGATAGATTGGAGATATTCCTCCATCTATAATCCAAGAGCCAATGGGCTAGCCGAAGCCTTCAATAAGACTCTATGCAAGCTCCTGAGGAAAAATGCTTCAGCCAACAAGAGAGACTGGAATCTCAAACATCACGAGGCATTGTGGGCATATCGTACCACGCACCGTACTCCAACTCAGTCCACTCCATACTCATTGCTCTTCGGAGTGGAGGCAGTCCTCCTCCTCGAAGTCGAAGTTCCAAGCTTAAGAATGGCCGTTCAACATGAGTTGATGGAGGAGGAAAACGTGCTCCTTCGACTTGAAGAACTCGATGCCCTCGAAGAAAAGAGGCTCGCGGTGCAGCAAAGTCTGGAGCTATACCGAGCCCAAATGTCACGGGCCTATGACAAGATAACCCGTCTCCGCTCTTTCAAGAAAGGTGAATTGGTGTTGGTCCTCAAAAAACCGATCATCCCCAATCGACATGCCAAGGGAAAATTCGAGCCAAACTGGGAAGGACCATACGTCATCGAGAAAGTGTTTGACGGAGGATCCTACCAACTAATAAGTGCCGAGGGAGAAAGGCCCATGCCACCCATCAATGGCCGATATCTCAAGAAATACTACACGTGAATGCTCCAAGTCGCGGGCGAATCGAGCACATCAGCCCTACGGTCTGGATCATACATCCTGCAAAACCGTATACAATCTACGGGCATAAATGACCCCTATCTCTCCCAAATCCTGCCGGTGAGACTACTTTTAAAGTCCCACCAGCGGCAAAAAAAAAGAAAAATAAATAAATAAAAGAAATAAAAGAAATAAACGGTACGTCCACAAGCAAAACGGGCACGGATGAAAACCCGAAAGGGGCTCCGTGAGTAAAAACAGCAGGACTACCGGCGAGTCTGTGAAAACCCGAAAGGGCGCAAACTCGTGAAAAGAGATGAAATACACTCGCAAAGTCCCCTCGACCTTGTGAGGAGAAAACCCCTGCGTGAGATCCTTACGACTCACAAAGGAGCAACACACTTAGGGATCCTCACGATTCCTAAGGAGAAAATACACCTGCGGGATCCTTACGACTCATAGGGAGAAAATGATTTTATGGGACCCTCACAGCCCATAAAATTTAAAAGCCTTAGGTGATAGGGACCCAAACCTATCTCCTAAGCCATCGTTCCCCAACGGGTAACGACAAATGATGAGTTGCTCCTGGCATTTCGCTTCAGTGTTAGCGGTGCTGATGCCGACCAAAAACCCAAATCCCAAGTCCTCCCAAGGCAAATGATGAGTTGCTCCTGGCATTATTCCAGTGCAGCAATGCTGATGCCAAACAAGATCCAAATTCCAAGTCCCCAAACGGCGAATGCTGAGTCTCTCCTGGTATCATATTCCAGTGCAGCGATGCAGACGCCAACCAAATTCCAACTCCCATACCCCAATGGCGAATGATGAGTCGCTCCTGGTACCACATTCTAGTGCAGCGATGCAGACGCCAACAAAGTCCTGAAATTTTTCCGGCCCTACGGTCCGGATCATACATCCTTTGAAACCGTATACAATCCACGGGCGTAAAACAATCCCGATCTCTTCAAAAAAAAGAGAAAAATATAAAAATAACGGTATGTCCACAAGCAAAATGGGCACGGATGAAAACCCGAAAGGGCTCCGTGAGTAAAAACAGCGGGACTGCCGGCGAGTTTGTGAAAACCCGAAAGGGCGCAAACTCGTAAAAAAAAAGAAAAAGAAATGAAATGCACTCGTAAAGTCCTCTCGACTTTGTGAGGAGAAAGTTCCCGCGTGAGATCCCTACGACTCACCAAGGAGCAACACACTTAGGAGTCCCCACGACTCTTTAGGAGAAAACACACCTATGAGATCCTTTCGACTCATAGGGAGAAAATGCTTTTATGGGACCCTTACGGCCCATAAAATTGAAAATTCTTAGGTGATAGGGATCTAAACCTGCCTCCTAAGACATCAATTCCCAAATCCTCTCGGGGCAAATGATGAGTTGCTCCTGGCATTATTCCAGTGCAGCAATGCAGATGCCAAACAAAAACCAAGATCCCAAAATCCTCTCAATGACAGATGATGATTCGCTCCTGGTACCATATTACAGTATAGCGATGCTGATGTCAACCCAAATCAAAATCAACAAGTCAACTTCCACTCCGACACCGCAGAAAGCGGAGCGAGTCAGAATCCAATCTCGACACCGCAAGAAGCGGAGCAAGTCAAGTCTACCCCTGACACTGCAAGAAGTAGAGCAAGTCAAATTAAGCATCGACCGTCCAAGTCGCTAAAATGGCAGCATCGACCGTCCAAGTCGCAAAAAGGGCAGCATCGACCGTCCAAGTCGCTAAAATGGCAGCATCGACCGTCCAAGTCGCAAAAAGGGCAGCTTCGACCGTCCAAGTCGCAAAAAGGGCAGCACCGACCGTCCACGTCGCTAAAATGGCAGAACCGACCGTCCACGTCGCTAAAATGGCAGCACCGACCGTCCAAGTCGCTAAAAGGGCAGCACCGACCGTCCAAGTCGCTAAAAGGGCAGCACCGACCGTCCACGTCGCTAAAAGGGCAGCACCGACCGTCCACATCGCTAAAAGGGCAGCACCGACCGTCCAAGTCGCAAAAAGGGCAGCGCAGGATTCCTACAAAGCGGGAACCAGATAGCTCCGGGCCAGGGAAAACGCCTATCACGGACACTCCATCTCGGAGACATGTCAAGCAACGACCGTCCATGTCGTAAAAAGGGCAGTGCCAGCTTCCCAAAAGGCGGGAACCAAATCAAGTCGCCTCCACGTGAAAGAAGATCCATCAATTTCATGCACACGACCCACATATGTGGTGTGCATTTATTGATGGGGGGCAATTTGTTGGGGTAAAAATTTACACCCCGGTTGACCAAGTCAAAATCAAAGTCAACCCCAAGCCAAGTGGGCCCAAGCCCAGATCCAGTGGGCCCATGCCCGGGTCGAGCCCGAACATGAAGCGGCCGGCCTTCCCCCATGCCAAGATAAAAATTTTTGTAATAAATAATTTTGTTGTATTTCTTTTATTTTATTTTCGGATAAATGTAAGAAAAATAGGCAGAAAGCCAAATTTTTGTAAAGCCCATGGCTTATGTGCAAAAAGAAATGGCACATGAGCCATGGGATAGGCAAAATGCCATTTTGTGAAGCCCAAGGGGCTGTGTAAAATGTATGGCCTATAAAGGCAAGGATAATGAAATATCCCAACAACTTTTTCTCTCTCCAAAAAAAGTCTCAGAGCTGAGCTCTTTCTCCCATCTTCAAGGTTCCAAAAACGTTCTTCTTTCTCTTGAATTAAATCAAGAGTTTTACTCTTCTTTTTATAAAACAAAATAGTTTTCACCACAAAACCCATAAAGGGGAACTCAGATCTTCCATTAGATCTCAAAAAGAAGAGATTTTTAAAAATCCCACATCTCTTGATCTTCAAGATCCAGCTAACCGAGGAGGAAGAAGAAGAACATCTTTCACTAAACCCCCCAAAAAAGAAGAAAAACACACTCAGTAGTCCAACTCCTCTCTGATTTCTCTTCTGAGAATTTTTTTTTCAGGCTAAAAGCCTCTTTTCCTCACCGGCGCTCAAGCGCAGAGTGCCCGCGTGCCGACACGTGGCGCGCTTGCGCTCGAGCGCAAGCGCTCGAGCGCAAGTCGCCCCCGTGCCGACACGTGGCGCTCTTGCGCTCCAGTGCAAGCGCTCGAGCGCAAGTCGCCCCCGTGTCGACACGTGGCGCGCTTGCGCCCAAGCGCTCAGCATCTGAGCGCAAGTTGCCCACGTGCTGACACGTGGCGCGTTGCGCTCCAAGCACTCTGCGCCTGAGCGCAAAGCGCCCACGTGCCGACACGTGGCGCGCTTGCGCTCAAGCGCCTAGGCGCTGGCCCCACGCATCCTTTGGATGTCTTTTTCCCCCTTTTTCATATATATACATATGTATACAAATGTACACATGCACATACTCCACGACACTGTCCCTGTTAGAAAAAATTTCTAACGGGGCGCTGCCCCGCACCCCGTAAGGGGGCTGGTAGCCCCCTTGACCCCCAGCCCGCTATCCGGGTAGCGGGACCCCCGTAAAAACTCTGCGTGGCTCCCGATATATTTAAACCCCCTTCCAAAACACAACACACGTACACTGCACATTGAGTTCGCATGACCATTTTAACCCGTTAATCGGAGGTTCCCTCGCCCCAAAGGCGAGGGGTAATTAACGGCAGCTTAGTCCGCGGCTGCCGGAGATTCGGATCCCCACAATCATTAAACCCCGGCCTACCCTAGGCAGGGGGAATCTGTAGTACGCCTGACAAGCGTGCGCGTATTCCCATCTCAATGGGGTGACGAAAAACACCCTACAGGGACATGGTAGTCCATAAGTACATCCTTCAAGGTCCCTAGTCGTGGGTGTATCGAGAAGGGGCATCGATATACCAGAGTAGACTAGCGTATACCTTCTCGACCCATACAGATGGGCGATGGATGATCCCATATCCATTGGTGTTTGACATCGGAGATGATATACGGGTGCTCAGTAGAGACTGGGTACACTGGACGGACTCGCCGAGAACTCCCAGATGGTATTATACCTTACGTCAGATGGCAGTTCTCTGGTGACACTGGTACAGGTTAGTCTGTAGACCCGAGATCGTCATAGAGTCTTGTCTGATTCCCACTGTGCTTTGATTTCCACCATACCACGTCCAAGAGGGAGTGCAAAACGGTGGCTTTTGGGTACAGTCCCGAATCACATGGAGGCAATGAGCGATAGGAGGGGATTCGTCTCTCCCGGTATAGGGAGTTGATGTTGCGCTGTGTTCGATTGGCTATAACCGGAAATCCCTGGCCAGGGTTGCTGAGATTTACTGGTAAGTGTTACCAGTAGTTTCTTGAACTGTTATAGACCTCATATCGACACGACTTATCGAGCTATTGGGGTCTGACGTTTACCACCCCTAGGCAAGATATATGACATATCAGACGATTAGACCGGACTGTACGGTAAGTGTTACTGGTTGGATTCACAGGAGTGTGAGCGGGCCTGCTCGTCGATCTTCTGATCGCTCAATACCCGGGTGGCCGTTACGTTTAGCAGACCGCTTGCGGCTTGTGGGTGTTTGATATGATCATCACCTGCTGCCAGCGTATTGACGAGTCTTTAGAGTCCTACACAGAGGTTTCCTGGCACAAGCGAAACGAAATAGGAGCGCATATGAGATATGTGCGGGACCGAGAATAATGCGTGTATGTGAAACCGTATTCCATTCTCGCGATGAATGTATCGATTGGTTGTATACGATATAACCTAGTTATCGATTCAAGCATTGATTCGATAAGCCGATACATTGGATATTAGTCGGTCATATGCGATATGACCGGATCGTTAAATCAAGGGTTGATTTAATGATTTAATGTATAATTATATATTTGATATATTACTTTGCATTAACTAGTATTTGTTCACTTAAGATGGATTTTCTCACTTCATATGCACATTGTATATGTGATATATTTTTTGTGCACTTGTTTGTATCATGTTTGATGATACATGCTCACTAGGGTTTGTGTAAAGATTAAACCATGGTTGTGTAATGGTTAGGGTTTTCTTTTTATTATCTATTTATCTATTTATTATTTATTTTGTTTATTTTGGCAAAAGAAAATGATAAAGAGAAAATGGTGGCTTTCTTTGTTTGTAGTTGAAGCTTCATGAAGCTTTGACTAAGTGACCATTTTGTCTCTTGCTTAACCCTAACCATTCCACTTAACCATAGTCCATTCTCTACACATAACCATGGTTGGTATATAATAAGTATTCATATAATTTTCCTTTTTAGAAAATAATTATGATATTCTTTCTTCTTCTTCTTCATCTTCAACAAGAAGAAAAGCTTGCCTCCATCAATGGAAACTTGAACAAATGAGTGAGAAATCCAATTCTAAAGTGAACCCACCTCCTATTTCTTCATCCTCTACCACTTGCCAAGTAGTATAGGGTGTTTTCTTCACAAGTTTCTTGACTTGGTGAAGTTGGAGCTTGATCTTGTGTTGCCTCGACGTAGATCATCTTCGGCATCGAAGCCGACGACCTAGCCCGCCCATTTCTCCGATGAAGCCGACGCTAGAGCCAGGGATCCGATGATCGCAGCGAGAAGACTTCACCGCGGAGCTATGGAGGTGGAGGACCAGATCTACAAAGGTTGTAGCCCCTTCCCTTTAGCTATAAATTCGTTTATTTGCTTTGCATCGCCTATACATCTAGTTAACGATCCGTATTAGGGTTTCTCGACACTTGTAAAATTTTAATTGGCCATGTTTGATCACTTGTGAGACTTCATTAGTGTGCCTAGGAACCCTACACACATAACATCACATGTCATCAACGTAAGTAAATATGCGCATCCCAATTGTCGTTGACATATAGCAACGAAACCGGCGATATCACATATTACACTTACGGTCACAGAAAAGAAAGTGTAAAACTACAACAGTTGGAATCCGCAACCTATTTAGACATCGCATGCCTAATCAAATGAATTCCTTAGACATCACATGCCTAACAATTATAAACCCCGCATTTTAGTCTCTATATCGAAAACACTTTTCAATATCAAGTCGGGCAATTCAACAAGATTCCCGGCATTTTGATCAAATGCTCGTCGCAAACTTTAGTAGACGGCCGCACCCCCGATACCGTCGACGAAGTGCACCAAGGAGGAACACCGCTACCGCGAGCACCCGAACGGATGCTTTCGGCGACGGGGTTCTCCTACAGTCACTTGGTCGGAGCGAAGGGGTGTAGCTGTCTATTAAGTTTATCCGGCGAGTATCCGCGTACGCTACGTGATTGCGACGAACTTTTAATCACATCAAAATTCCATGGCAACCGATCAAATGAGACTAAAGTGCTATGTTTATAACATCCATATTAGTTATCTCATAACTACTTGTGAATTCCAAATATTGTATCCCATTCTAGATAAATAGAAAATGTTAAACTTTCCGATCGAACATTCAAACACCCGCGTTTTCCCGATACAGATCAACACATGAAATAAGTTTAAAAAACATTCACTTCATGCCTCAGTACCAACGGTCCAGCCGTAGAAGGGTCAAGCCAACGCCTCACATGTGGCACGCCGTACTACCCCAAACCCGAAGGTTCAAAGGGCAGTTCAAGACGGTGACATAATCGAGTTAAGGTTTGTTGTCTTCTAGAGGGTTCATCGCGTTACTTGCACTACTCAGAATGTCTTTAAACCATGGAAAGATCCAACACTTGGAAATTTCCCGACAGGGGAAAAAGTGGGTATTTATATCCGGTCGAACTTTTTAACATATTCAAAAATTATCCGGAAAAATACATAGACAAAGTTTGATAATCCGATCGAATCTACGAACTCCTAATACAGCCCAGAAAACTCAACTCTTGAGTTCAGATTAAAAATTCCCAGGAAAACCAGCACGGTAAAATAGGAATTACTGTGCAGAAATCAATTGAAGAAGGGATTAATTGGCCGCGGAACCGCCGCATTAGCCATGCTAATGCCGCGGTTCCGCTGCGAAATGATGGAATCAGGTGCTCGAAATTCACAGTAATTCTTAGATATTCCTGCTTAGTTTTTTGCATATTTTTAATCTGGAAAAAACCCAGTTTTTGAAAAAAGTCCAGAGAGCATTTTGGAGTTAGGGTTTCGGTTCGATCGGACTTCAGACTCCGTCTGTGCATCGCCTAAGGCTCTAGCTAGGCTCTGATACCACTGTAGGGTTCGTAGGCACACTCAAGAGGTTCCACAAGGCATCAACCATGCCAAACAAAAAATTTTCCGGTGCCGAGAAACCCTAAAGAAGATCGTTAACTAGAAGTTAAGGCAAAA
The DNA here is from genome assembly GCA_030015575.1 of Agapanthus africanus. Taxonomy (NCBI): domain Eukaryota; kingdom Viridiplantae; phylum Streptophyta; class Magnoliopsida; order Asparagales; family Amaryllidaceae; genus Agapanthus; species Agapanthus africanus. Next base: position 582,073,499 of record CM057339.1, on the reverse strand, counting down.
AGCAAGCAAGCAAAAGACTTTGCTACTAAGTGAAAGGGATTACAACCTTTGTAGATCAGGTCCACCACTTCTTTAGCTCCGTGTTGACGTCCCTCCACTGCGATCATCGGATCCCGGACTCTAAAAGTGGTTTCGTCGGAGAAATGATCGGGCTAGGTCATTGACTTCGAGGCCGAAGATGATCTACGTCGGGGAGACTCAAACTCAAGCTATTCCTTCACTTGGTCAAAAACTTTGTGAAGAGAACACCCTATACTACTTGGCAAGTGGTAGAGGATGAAGAAATAGGAAGTGGGTTCACTTTAGAATTGGATTTCTCACTCTTTTTCTCATGATGCCATTGGAGCTAGCAAGCTTTTTCAAGCTTGATGAAGATGAAGAAGAAGAAAGAATATCATATCCATTAAAAGAATAATATGAACACTTATCCAAATGAATGATGGCACCATGGTTGAGTTAAGCCCTCATGCTTAACTCATGTATAGATTTAACCAAACCATTAGGTTAAAGGTTAGGTTAAAGAATATCAAAAGAAATGACAAAAGAGTGGACTTTGTCAAAGCTTCTTCAAGCTTGATAACTTTGACTAAGTTAATCCCTTTTGTTAAATCTTAAGATGAAACAATAACCCTAATCTTTACCCTAATCTTGGTATGAATCTCATACACACAACTTGTTTGTATCATCAAGCATGAAACAAACATGTACACTTGCATATATCACATATAAACAATGTACACTTTCAAGTGAGAAAATCAATCTTAAGTGAACCAATACTAGTTAATGTAAAATAATATATCAAATATATAATTATACATTAAATCATTAAATCAACACTTGATTTAACGATCCGGTCATATCGCATATAACCGACTAATATCAATAGTAACAACTTATCGAATCAACACTTGATCCGATAACCCGGCTATATCGCATATAACCGATCAATGTCACAAATCGCAAGAATAGAATACAGTATCACATACAGGTATTATTCTCGGTCCCGCACATATCTCATATGCGCTCCTATTTCGTTTCGCTTGAGCCAGGAAACCCCTGTGTAGGACTCTAAAGACTCGTCAATACGCCGGCAGCAGGTGATGATCATATCAAACACCCACAAGCCGCAAGCGGTCTGCCAAACGTAACGGCCACCCGGGTATTGAGCGATCAGAAGATCAACGAGCAAGCCCGCTCACACTCCAGTGAATCCAACGAGTAACACTACCGTGCAGTCCGGTCTGTTCGTCTGATATGTCGCATATCTCGTCTAGGGGTGGTAAACGTCAGACCCCAATAACTCGATAAGTCGTGTCGATATGAGGCTCATAACGGGTCGAGAAACTACTGGTAACACTTACCGGTAAATCCCTAAAGCTGCCTTGGGCAAGGACTTCCTGTTATAGCCAATCGAACACAGCGCAACATCAACTCCCTATACCGGGAGAGACGAAACCCCTCCTATCGCTCATTGCCTCCATGTGATTCGGGACTGTACCCAAAAGCCACCTTTTTGCACGCCCTCTTGGACGTGGTATGATGGAAATCAAAGCACAGTGGGAATCACACAAGACTCTATGACGATCTCGGGTCTACAGACTAACATGTACCAGTGTCACCAGAGAACTGCCATCTGACGTATGGTATAATACCATCTGGGAGTTCTCGGCGAGTCCGTCCAGTGTACCCAGTCTCTACTGAGCACCCGTATATCATCTCTGATGTCAAACACCAATGGATATGGGATCATCCATCGCCCATCTATATGGGTCGAGAAGCTACACGCTAGTCTACTCTGGTATATCGATGCCCCGTCTCGATACACCCACGACTAGGGACTTTGAAGGATGTACTTATGGACTACCATGTCCCCACTAGTATGATCCGCATCATAGTCCAGGTAGTCAAGTACACATCCTAAGGGCTTTACCAACATGTAACAGAGAGACAATCAGTGTACAAGTTAAGGTAAAGAGTAACCAGATAGCATACTATCATATTGAGCAAGAAATTCATCCCTATATATGTCCAAGCATCCACTACAATATACATTCTATGTATAGTAATGGCCTCTAGGGCATACATATAACTAACAGATAGATCCAAGAGGTTATTGGGATTGTCCCAAACCAAGTACATCAACACCATCCTAAAAAGGTTTAGTATGGATGACTCAAAGCGGGGTGCCTTACCCGCTTGCCATGGGGTCACTCTCTCCAAGGATTCTTGTCCAAAGACCGATGAAAAGAGAGCTCGCATGAGCATTATATCCTATGCTTCGGCAGTAGGATCTATAATGTATGTGATGTTATGTACACGCTATGTGATGTTATGTACACGCCCAGATGTAGCTTATGCACTTAGTGTTGTAAGCAGGTATCAATCCAACCCAGGGGAGAATCACTGGATAGTTGTGAAGAACATTCTTAAGTACTTGCGAAGGACTAAAGAATTTTTCTTGGTGTATGATAATGGAGATCTCCAAATGGAGGCCTTTACCGATTCGACCTTCCAGAGCGATAAGGATGACAGCAAATCTATCTCATGGTTTGTATTTACCCTCAATGGAGGGGCGGTAAGTTGGAAGAGTTCCAAACAGGGTACCGTTGCAGACTCTACGATGGAAGCTGAGTACATTGCTGCGAATGATGCCGCCAAGGAAGCCGTCTGGATGAGGAAGTTCATCTCGGAGCTAGGAGTAGTTCCAACCATTATTGATCCAATACTATTGTATTGTGATAATAATGGGGTTATGGCGTTAGCCAAGGAGCCCAGGTCCCATCAGCGATCTAGACACATCCTGAGGCGCTTTCATTTGATCTGGGAGATAGTAGATCACCGCGAGATCGAGATTAAGAGAGTAGACACAAAGAATAATGTCGTGGATCCACTCACCAAGGCCCTCCCTCAGCCGCAGCATGAGCGACTTTTTGAGATGTTGGGTATGAGATACGCCAATAACTGGCCTTAGTGCAAGTGGGAGATTGTTGGATATATGTATGCCCTAGAGGCCATTATGTGATAGTGGATGCATTTATACATGTATATATATATATTCAGTGTACATTCTTGCTCGACATGATAGTATGCTATCTGGTTATTCTTTATCTAACATGTTGATTTGATCATGCTTTTATTCACACATGTTGATAAAGCCCTGAGGATATTGGCTTGACTACTGTGATTATGATAGAGATCATACTAGTGGGACATCTGTAGTTTATAAGCATATCCTGAAATGTCCCTAGTCGTAGGTATATCGAGACGGGGCATCGATATACCAGAGTAGGCTAGCATTTATGATACTTGACCCATATGATGGGCGATGAATGTTCCCACATTCATCGATGTTTGACATCGAGATCCTATACGGGTTCTCAGTGGTGACTGGGTACACTGGACGGACTCACTGAGAACTCCTATATGGAATTATATCTATCATCGGATAGCAGTTCTCAGGTGACACTGGTGCAGGTTAGTCTGTAGACCCGAGATCGTCATAGAGTCTTGTGTGCTCTCCCACTGTACTTTGGTTACCACCCTACCACGGCTCTACTGAGTCGTGCAAACAGGTGGCCGTTGGGTACAGTTCCGAGACACACGAAGGCGATGTGCGATAGGAGGGGTTTCGTCTCTTCCGGTTTTGGGAGTTGATGCTGTGCTGTGCTCGACTGGCTATATCAGTAAGTCCCTGGCCAGGGCTGTTGAGATTTGCTGATAAGTGTTATCAGTAGTTTCTCGATCTGTTATAGACCTTTCATCGGCACGACTTGTTGAGTTATTGGGGTCGACGTTACCATCCCTAGACTCGATATGCAGCATATCTGACAAAGATACCGGACTGTACGGTAGTGTTGCCGGTTGGCTCGACGGGAGTTGTAGCAGGTTCGCTTGTTTTCTTCTGATCGCTCAATACCCGGGTGGCCGTTACGTTTAGCTGACCGCTTGCGGCTTGGGGATGCTTGATATGATCATTACCCACTGTCGGCGTATTGACGAGTCTTAGAGTCCCACAAAGGAGTTACCTAGTCCAGGCGAAACGTTGTGGTGCGCGTATGCGATATGCGCATGGACCCGGTTAAAATGCGCGTATAAGATACCGTATATTAATCGGGCGGCTTGCTTTTGGTTAGGTCGTATGTGATATGGCCGGATTGCTAAATCAAGTGTTGATTTATCATTTAATCATTAGTTTCTCACTAGAAATCCTTTCTTGTATTATTGAATGTATGCATGCATGCATGCATGTTTTTCTTGTTCATGCACATATGGATGTGCATGCACACATACATACATACATCATCCTTCATGGTTGTATATACATTGAAAATGATGGCAATATAAGAATCACACACTATTTTTATATATATGGATATATATTTATTTGCATTTGTTTTAAAACAAAACAAAAGATAAAGATTAATACATGGTTTCTACACTCTTCTTCAACTAACCTTGCTCACCTACTTTTAACCATGTGTTAATCTTTTCTTTTATGTTTTAACTCAAGTGAAATAATATCTATATGATATAACCATGGTTTGAGATGAGAAGTGGAAAATATATATGCATATATTTTCTATTTTCTTTGATAAGAGATTATCTTTTCTCTTGTTCTAAAAAGGCCATCATCTTCTTCCTCCTTCTTCTTTTGCTCTCTAGATTTCTCTAGTGAGAAAATTACTCACCAAGTTAGGATTTTGAAGTAAGAATAGCCACCACAACATCATTCTACACAAGTCTTGCCCACTTGTTTAGAGTGTTAGCTTCATTTCTTTCTCTTGATCAAGTGAAGTTGCAAGCTTGGACAAAGGAGTTTCGGGTGGATCGTCGTGGACACTAGAAGACTTCAAGCGAACCCTTCTCCAACCCTCAAGTGGCCAAGGAGTCAAGCGTAGGGAGCTACAAAGGTTGTACTCTCAAAACCCTAGCCTTTGTTGCTTGTGATGTTGATTAAAGTTATGAAACCCTAATTTTCTAGGATTGATTCTTTGTATGCTTACTTACCACCCTAAAAATTTAATCTTTGGTACATGTGATGCTTCCAAACCCTTCATGAGGTGCTAGGTTAACCTAACAGATTTCACGTCTCTACCCAATAGTATCAGGTACACAAACGCATCCCTAAACTCAGCACACCCTTGTCACAAATCAAGGACTCCGAAACATTACCCAGCCGAGTATGCTCAAGTATTTTTGACGAACGAGCATCGGCGGGCAGTGTCTCACGAAAGCGATTAAGGAAAAGTGTTCGGACGCGGACATGAGTAAGTTGTCCCCTCAGTAGAGGCGAACTTAAGCTATACTCAATGATCGCACAAGAACTGCGAATCTGCAGAAGACTATCTCAACAATCAAAATCCGCTGCAGGAAGATGTACATTAAGCTCTGATAGTCCGTGAAAATCTGACACGACTCTCGAACAAGTAGTGTCTCCAAATCTCCAACGCAAGACCATCGCGGCCATCTCCAGATAGTGAGTGGAATATCCTGCTAGTACTTCCTCCAAATATAGGGAAGCAAAAGCGATAACTCTATAGTGCTACCTCAGCAAACAATCGAGCCCACTCAAGAAACATTACAGTTAAACCACAAAGTCGCCCGAACCAAAAGCAAAGAAAGAACTGATGCAATTGTTAACCGAATCTTTGACTGCCGAAAACTCCGAACACATGCCTCAGTCAAAAGAAAGAAACCTCCACTCCGGTCAATTCAGTCGACGGTGCAAAACTACACTAACAATCCTGCACGAACGGCGGTAGAAACCTGCTAAGCCCAAAATCTGCGGACCTCCTTCATGCACACAAGTATGGGCCTAAGCTGTATGGCCACGATCTCCCTCGAAACCATACAAAACCGTCTCCCGTGACTACAAGACCTAGGAGTCAACACAAACAAGACTGAAGGAACACTCCGAGAATCTAACAAACAGCTGGCACTCTCCCTACATCTGCATAACAAATCCTCAAGTGCTACTCCTGTCCCTCAAGACACATTAAAATAGACCAGAATGTCGTTAATAACACAACAATAACTGGTCGAGGAACGGCCTGAAGAAATCTGGTTCATCATGTCTACGAATGCCGCTAGGGCATTGGTGAGTCCGACGACACCACCAAAACACACAAAGCCCGTAGCACACACAAGGCAGTCTTCGGAATGCCATCCCTCCGAACCCCACAACAATGATGACCTGATCCCGAACAACTTAGAAAATGTCTCGCAATGTGGAGCTGATCGAAGAAATCGTCAAGGCGAGGTAAGGATACCCATCCGCACCGTAAGCCGGTTCAATTGACGATCTATCAATCCACAACCGCAATCTGTCGTCTTTCTCCTTGACGAACAGAAATAGGAGCTTCCAAAAGTAAAACGCTCAGACGCACAAAACTCCCCAACAAACAACTCTGCAGCTGATCCTTAAGCTCCCTAAGCTTCGCCAGCTCCTCTGGAACATCGTCGGAAAACTCTTGCACGAAAGAAAACCGGTCCAACAACCCTCTCTGGCTACGGTATCACGAATGAACGCCAAGAATCCATGACATCCTCTCCTCAAAAGCCGACTAGCAAAAAGGCTGAATTCAAGTTGTGAGAGGCGGCACAACTATCCACCTGCACAACAAGAACTGACTCGCCGGGGAAAACAAAACCAGACTGTTTCCTCACGGTAGTCTACAGACGCCTAGCACGTAACTAACCAGTCCGTGCCCAGGAGAACGTCAAATCCAACATCTCTAGAAGGATCAAGTGACGGATGAATCTCCTAACCGATTGACATACGACTGAAATACGTGTCGCGCAACAAAAGAATCGCTGACAGAAGTTAACACAACAAACGGCTGATCTAGATAACACGAATCCCCTCGTCCCAAACCTCTGCTCTCCTGCAACGGTCACGAAAGCTGTCTCGACGACTAAGCCTCTGTCTCTGAGCTGATACCCCGGTACAAGTCCTCCACGGTCCCGGAACTCTCGAAGTCTCTAGAATACGTGTCTTGTCAACTAGGGCTGCATCTACTGGTGCTATGTAAGTGACAGAAAGCTGTGTGCTGATCGCAAGGAACAACTGGGTAACAGGGGTGACAACCTCCTGTCGCTGCGCTCGAATGGTCTCCACCAAAGAACTCATCGTCTGGCGCATGTCCTGCATCTCTGCCACAAGCCTAGCGATACTATCTGTCGAAGGCGGATCCGTCTACACCTGTTCAACGAGCGTGCCATCCTGGTCGGTCCTTGACCCACCCGAGTCAACTCTGACCTCAGCCCTCGCTGCACCTCACTAAGTCCCCATAGTCGGCGGCGGCAAAGGCTATAAATAGGGATAGGATTCGATATGAACACGGAAATCGAATCACAAGGATATGAATCATCAAGGAAGGAATTTCAAGTAATTGTACTTAGGTCACTTTAGGCGGAGTACTGCATCGTGAGTATGTTGCAGACATACACACACTACGTTACTCTGCTTAAGCTACCTACTCCATCATACCAAGGTCATCCTACACTCCGTAAGGTAAAAACCTAGCGCTCTGATACCAACTTTGTCACGACCCGAAATTGGCACGTGACGACCCTAATACTACGCAACGCCTACAGACGTAACACAGTAAAAGAAAGCCAAAACCCAGAAATCTAAACCATCAAAAGTAGCAAGAAAGTGATAATAGTATTTTCAAAACCTTTGAAATCACAACCCAAATTCTTTAAAATCTCACTTTTATTTCTTAAAATTTTTGGCAGCACCTCCTTTGTAAAGCAAGCCCCTAAAATGGGTACAACATAAATATAAAGTAAAGCATCCCCAACGGGAGCAAATCCACGCCAGAAGGCAGAAAACAACCACCACAACAGATATACGACTCCGTAGCGAAGAAATAGAAGACGATAGAAAGGAAACTGTAAAAAAAACCTCCAAGTCACAAAATAATATACAATATGGTCCTCACACCGAGTCACTAAGTCATACATAAAACTGGTAGATGGAGAGTACATGGATACAACGAATATACAATACAACATTGGATAATCACAAAACCCACCTGGGCAAAACTGCACACTGTGAGATGATGTGGTATCCGCAGCTAAAGATGATACGATGGATGAAAATAGCCCTGCCTCTGACTATCCTGAGGAACACCTGCAAACACTGTGGCACAACGGAGGTGAGTTGCCAACTCGTGGATAGTAAATAACATATGCAGGTAATTGCGAGTATGCACGTACAACGCGAATCTAACATAAGCATTTAATATCAATGAATAGTCATATGTAATGCAATAATCATGAAAGGTACACTAACAGGTACAACTACACATGAAGCGGTAATAATATGACAATCTGTATGCAACATCATTTAAGGTACTATATCGGTACTACTAATACATGAAGAAATGATATGAATAAAGGTATGTAAATGCAACAGTCATGGAAGGTACTCTAACAGGTACTACTAATACATGAAGCAGTGCATAAACAATAAATGTAGAGTATGGAATGAAACATGTCATTTCCACGGAATCCTGACATCGTGGTAGGATCAAAATCCATCAAGACAATCCAAATCCCAATTTCCTCAAATCAGCCCCCAATTTGGCTATCATATCAAGTAGGTCTCACATAACCTTAAAGTACAACATCAAGTAGATCTCACATATCCCGTATGTACAATGTCAAGTGTATCTCGTATACTCCGAATGTACAATATCAAATAGATCTCACATATATTCTATAATCAATATCAAATGAATTCTCAAATGTCCTAAATCCAATGTCAATGAGTCCTTTACATTCTAGGTATATTTGCATAAATAAATATGATGATGTATAAATTTAATGTCAATACACATATATTAGCGTCTCATTCCACTAATATTGGTGTAAGGGCATATATAACAGCGGCCTAATCCCCTGTTATATATACAAAGGAGTAAGAAGAAATATCATGAAACCAATGTGTCAAGCATCGACATAGAAATGCTGATCTATCAGGTGCTGTCACCACGACTGGCCTCCTGATAGGTACGTATCACACGCTATCCGAAAAGCACGAGTGCCTAGCTCCGACCCTCGTCTTTCCACGTATCTATACGTACATGACTCCCAATGGTATCCCCATGATTACCGCCGAGTCATTGGTAATGTCACCGGAAAGTATGGTTCCCCCACTAACTCATCTCCTCACTGAGATTCTTGCCCCGGGTACCTCTGGGCCCCACCATGTACCCGCAGACGGTGCCTCCCGCTCCTCGAATCGGGTATATAATCAGAACCGACAAATCTCATGGTGGATGCTGTAATATCATATCATCAAGGGAAACCGGGTTTTTCAAATAATGCATAATTTTATGAACTACCACGGTCCCAAAATCCAGAAAACATCATGAAAAATCCATATCTTAATACGAAAATCCATGAATATAATATATGCAACAGAAAACTGTAATGTAAGCATATAAAGGAAAAGCCGCTATTTAACTGCAACAAGTCAAATATAAATATATGTGGTTCCTAATTTCTCCAATTCTAAATAATATCAAGTAAAGATAAACATGTAGCTATAACCAGATATGTGTGTAAACATGAAGGTATAGTAAGGTATATGTATCTACTTATCAGTAATGATGTAATATACCCTCCGGGTATAAGTGAAGTATGTATGCAAGGTATACATGTAGTTATGTCATTATGTGTGTATGTACCTGATTGATTATAATTTCTGTGATTGTAATAAATCGAATCAAATAGTCCCCGGCAACGGCGCCATTTGATTGATTATAATTTCTGTGATTGTAATAAATCGAATCAAATAGTCCCCGGCAACGGCGCCATTTGATTGAAAAGAATTCTCGATGTGTAGTATGAAATTGTAAAGAAATCACAACCAAAAATTATTTAACCGCAATCAACTACGGTGTCGGATGTAGTTAGTATGTGAGTGCGGATCGTCCACAGGGAAAGTGTAATCGTTCGTCTTTTGAATTAGATGAGTTGAAACTTTAAAGAAAGAAAACAAAACAATTCAAGATTTATAGTTGATGTTCAAGAATGAGAAAAAACTAGATCTAAGAAAGCATTAAAAGATAGAATCAAGAACTGATCGTTTGTTGATTTTTCCAAACCAAATCTCAAGAATCGAAATAAGGCTCGTAGGAATCGATCGGATCTATAGATGTGATGTAATCTTAGAATTACGTATTCTTATCCTTCGATGAATTGATACTAGATCGATGATGATCGATCGAGAATTAGGGATTTCTTGTGAAACTAAGGTTTCATCTTATCCCTTGTTCTTTCGTCGATATCATTCACATTCTAGCCTCTAGTAAATTCAAGAAACGATCGTAGATCCCTAATTTCGAGCGATTGCAATCAAGAAAGCATCGCTACGAAACTAGGTCATTGATTCTTGAACTTGCTAGGGTTTACAAACTCATAGGACTTAAAAATAGTATTAAGATTTGTTACATCATCATTCTACAATCGTCTCGACTCCTTAACGAGCGGAGTTTCACTCAAACATCACAACAAGAGCAACAATTACAAATTGAGATCTAATCATGATGCAAGAATTAAAAGAAAGCAAGATTAAAGAAATTCACCTTTTATTTATATCAACAATTTAGTTACATTCGCTCAAGAACTACAAGAGGAAGAACTTGATCGTCGACTTGGCTTCGCTCGTCTCCGTGGATCGCGGATCGGCTTGGATCACTTGCCCGATTGAAGATCGGCTCGGCTCCTAAAAGGTTGAAGGCTTCTCGCTTGATTTGGTACTCAAGATCTTGGATTTGGAGTGGAATTAGGGTTAGGGTTTCACACAAGCCTTGTCACGAGACTTGTGGAAGAAGATGATGAAAGAGGGAAAGATTATTTAACTAATGAACTAGCTAATGATGAACCAAATGATGAACCTAATGATTGATAAAACAACCTCAACCCTTAGATTTAGGCTCCTATTTATAGATAACTAACCCTAGATCTAGGATTTCAAATTCTAAGTTTCCCTCCTAAAGTTTGTTGAAGAAATTCAAATTTCCCTCCAAAAGTTAGTTAGGGGAGAGGCTTCTAGATGTGATTAGTTAGGAGGAGCTTCTAGAAGAGGATTAATTAGGAGCTTAATTAGGATTAGCCTTCCCTAATCTTCTTTGCTGATCTGGCAGTATCTTCGAGGGTATTCTGGAACTTGATGTATCACAATGAGGTGTGGGTCCAGAGCTGAGAATTGTGCTGTAAAAATCCCATGATCACGTGGCAGAAGAGGCGTGGAACCGCGGCGCAAGCCATCTCCTGCCGCGGTTCCGCGGCTGACTTGGAGCTTTGGGGCTTAGGCTTTCTGTTTTGGTCTTGGGCTCACTTTTGGGCTTTTCTTTTATATGCTGAATTTAATAACTCCTTCTGAAATACTACCAGATCTGATATGATTGAATTGGCTTAATGTTGATCAGCTTTTTGGTTTTTCTTCCGTATTTTCCTGCACAGACTCAAGACAAGTGTTGCGCAAATACAGAAATGATGCGATGCCATGAAATGCTGTTAATTTCCTTTAAAGTGTCGGTTTAAAAGTCTAACACATGCAATCTCATATTTTGTGACAGATTTGCTAATATGTAGTATATGAATGCCGAACACTTCTAAATGTATGCAAATGTTAGGGAAATTGCCGGCTAAAATATACAATATTTTCGACTGATCAAATACCCCCAAACTTAATTTCGATCGTCTCGAGCGAATGTTTTATTAAAAAGAGAAGGAGAAAATAAAGAAAAAGAAAAACTAACTAGCACACTTTCGTAGGCAACACGATTGCACTGAGCACGTGCAACAAGACTTTAAACCTCTAGGTGTCCCTAGTAGGAGGAGTGTTGTCTCCTGAGGGTTTTCAGCGGATTGCACCCACAAAATCCAATAATAAAAGTCAGATCATGAATATTACATTTAAAGACAAGAATTGTAAAAGAAAAGCCTTGAAAATTAGGGTTTCCAACTAAGCTATCTTTTCGGTTGTCATGAGCCCTATCTTAATGGTCATGAAAAAATGTCAGAAATCACGTCCTCCCTCAATAAAACATCGTCTTATTCTTCATTCCTATCTGTCTTCCAAACATCGATCATATAACCCTGCGTGTGTGTAAATACATCCCTACACCCGGAGAATTCAATTCAAGCTATCATACTCTTGCCCATCAACCTCTGTACTTTTTTGATAAACGAGATTGCTTACACACTTTCATGCGACCGTTAATACTTCTTGAGGTACTAACCGACCGATTACTCATGTGCTTGCTTTCTTGGTGTATTTTCCTTGTCTTGCACCACCTCAGGCATAGCAGTGACTCCCAGACCAATTGGCCTTAGGGCACTAGGTGAAGAAGCACCCTTTTGCTATCTATTTTTTATTACCCTTGGTGATAACAAAACCAGTGTCTATTTTTCTCACCATTTTCAAAATACTTTTTTTTCATACTTTTGGCTTTAAGACAAGAGCATTTCAAGGTATCCTCTACTATCCCAGGCTTTAAGATGTGTGTAAGTGCGAATAGCAGGGTAGCAACGTTCAAAATGTTTGGCTTCCAGAATAGAAACTATTTTTCAGACTTATTTTTATCCTCAGATTAGTGACGTCCTTCATCTTACTAACCCTTGGGACAACGGCTCATAACTACTTATTACTAGTTCGTATAAGAAAACTTCTAATTTTCTTAGTTTTCTTAAATTTTTCTAATCTCATGGATGTAATTGTTCACTATCTAAACTTTTATTATCTTATTTATGTACAAAAAATATTTTTATAGTTTTGAAAATTTTTAAATTTTTATAGTTTTTTTCAAAAAATTGTTTTGTGCTTATGCAAATGATATGCAAATGATACGAAAATAAGCACAAACCTCCCCCAAACTTATTTTCAACAGTGTCCTCACTGTTGCCTTCTGCTAAATCTGAAAAACCTGTAAGCTTGGGAGGAATTTATTAGTGGGGGCAAAATATTTAAGTGAAGACCCTCCCTGAAACTTATTTTTGGCTCACAATTTTGTAAAAAAATTTCTTTTCAAGAGCCAGAAAAAATGTCCCCCCCAAACTTGTGTTATGCAATGTTAATCTTTTAAAATCACATGAGGGGGTCAAAAATCAATGGTCGATGCCAAGCTTTGCAAAGACCGAATGTCAACACCAACCATTCAAAAATTTTATCAATGCAGTGCTCTGGTTGGTGGAAGATGAAGTGGGGAAAGGTTAAGTGGTGGAAGAGAGTGTGTGTGCGTCTCATATTGGAGAGACGATGCAATGATTGTGATGGATAACTCGCATTCTTTTTACATTTCAGAAGAAGGGGTGGAGGTTCAATTCTATTGATTTGGACATGATTCGTCTCAACACCCGTGTCATTCAAAAATGCGAGTTCATCAGCGAAGATCTCCTCAAAAGTTCCATCTATACCCCGGTGAATAATGTCATCATAAAGTGCGGGGTGATCTTCAGACTCTAAAAGCAGTTCATAATCGGTGTTAATTGTTGACCCGGACATCTCGGTGGAAGAGTCCGTATGTGTATGATACATAATTGGGTCAAACAATAACGTATAAAAAGAATCTAGATCGATATCAAGAGGATCATCAAATTCGCTGCTGTCGACATCCATTAAGTCGACAGAACATGCCTGAGCAATAGGTTCGGAGGGTACACTTCCCAACTTGTAAATGTTCAGTTCAATTGACCTATTCCCGAAAGATAGGGTCATAGAACCATTACGACAGTTGATTATTTCATTGGAAGTGGCCAAAAAGGGGCGACCTAAAATCACCGGAATTTGATTCCGTGGGTTCGCTACAGGCTGTGTATCAATTACAATAAAATCTACCGGGAATATAAATTCTCCGATTTTTATTAACACATCCTCCAGTTCACCCCTAGGTTTGGTGATTGATCGGTCAGCCATCTGGAGAGTGCAATTGGTTGGCTTCAACTCTCCGATACCTAATTGCTCATAGACTGAGTAAGGAAGCAAGTTAACACTAGCGCCAAGGTCTAATAGAGCACGGTTGATGTGTTTTTCCCCAATAAAAACGGAAATAGTCGGATATCCTGGATCCTTACGTTTCCTCGGTAATTGCTGGGGGAAAGCCGTGTCTATTGTTTTTTCCATGAATATCTTCTTGGGCACATGAGTCTTCCTCTTCCTAGTGCACAAGTTCTTAAGAGTTTTAGCATAAGACGGAACTTGTTGGATGGCATCTAGGAGAGGGATGTTGGTGTTTACTTGCTTAAAAATGTTCATAATCTTCTCCATATGTGGACTCGGTGTGTTAGCCCTTAACCGATTAGGATAAGGTGCTTTAGCAATAAGCGCTGGGTCCATCATAGGAGAAGGAAGTGGGTGTGGAACAGATCCCAGAATAGAAGTGGGGATCATCCGTGGAGGGGTAAAAGAGGTGGGCTGTAGTGGCGAGCCTTTTAGGAAATGGAGAATAGGCTCGGAAGAAGGTGGTAGAGTAGAAGAACTGGGGTAAGAAGTGTGTGGAAAGGTCTCAGCCGGGGTGTTATTGATTGATTTATTAGTATCATCAAACTCTTCCCCAAGGTGATGGTCAAGCACTCTTCCAGATCTCAACGTGATTGCATCCACATCATGTGAATAGCCAGAATTGGGTAAAGGTTGAGCTGGAAGTTTCCCTTTCTCTCGTGCACTCATTTCGGCTTTTAGTTGTGCAATTTGTTCTTCCATCGATTTGATGTTTTCATTTTGAGAGATAATGATCTTCATTACATTCTCGATGGAAGATTGCAAACTTGCCGTCCCTTGGATGGATTGTTTCATGAATGTATCCAAGGTTTGTGCTAGTGCAGAGATATTATCTGTACCGGTCAATTGCAAAATGTTTTCATGTGGTGCAAAAGTGTTGGCCGGATTTTGGAAATTTTGTGCTTGGAAGGGGTGCTGACTTAATTGAAGTGGTGGGTGCTGTTGTGGTGGAGGTGCCCCTTGGAAATTGTTTAGGATTGGAACCGTGTTTTGAAATTGTGATTGGTTCCAAGCAAAGTTAGGGTGATTCCTCCAACCCTGATCATATGTGGAGGAAGATGGATCGTTTCTAGGTCTTTGAAATGATGCATTTGTATGCTCAGGACCTTGAAACGGACATTCTTCCGTCAAATGAGACGGATCAGAACAACAACCACATACAGTTTTGGAGAGTGATATTTGACTTAGGGCAGCTAAGAATTTTTCCATATTCTCGAGTTTCTTTTGTATAGCTGAAATGTTAGCTCTAACTTCTATGGAAATATCATTGCCATCCCTAGACGATTGACTCACACCCTCCCACTGTAAAGATTTTTCAGCGAAATCTTCTAGAAATTTCCAGGCTTCCCAATCATCTTTGGTCATAAAATTGCCTTGACACATGGATTCAAGGGACTGTCTTGTGTTAGGAGTAATGCCCTCATAAATGATTCGGCATAATTCCTATCTCGGGATGCCGTGATGTGTACATTGGACTAACAGATCCTTGAAGCGGTCAAGACATTTTGAAAATGTTTCATTTGGAAGCTGGGTGAATTGATAGATTTCGCTACGGACTCGAGCTGTTTTTTGATGTGGGTAGAATTTCTTAAGGAATGCTTTGACGAATTCGTCCCAATTTGAAATGGAATGTGCGGTAGTGTTATATAGCCACTTCTCGGCTAAATCGCACAAAGTGAATGGGAGAAGACGAAGACGGAAAGCATCCACAGAAAGCTGTGAAGTTCCCATCATTGCGCATACATTTTCAAATTTCGTGATAAACACGTATGCGTCTTCAGACTCGAGACCGTGAAATTTTGGTAGAAGGTTGATGTAATGGGGTTTTATTTGAAAATTTTCCCCGTTGGCTGGTGGAATGGAAAGACAGGTGGAAAGTGGGTTTCGTGTTGGATAGCACCTCTCTTGGAGAGAGATGCGAGGTGGATTCTGCGCACCAACAGACGGCGGCAGAGTAGTGGAAAAGAAGTTCGATGGAGGTGGATCCATCGATGTGGGTGTGGTGGTGGGTAAAAGAAAGGTAAATGTAGAAATACCGACTTTAGGGTCGATAAGAGGAAACGCGGACTTAACGGGCACTAGAAACCCGTGTCCAGCCTATCTTGCACTAAAAAGGGCTAGTACAAGTGGTAGCGTGAATTTATAATTAGGGGAAATGATATGAATGTGGTGTTTGTTTTAAAAATTGATAGGGATTTTTGAAAAATATGATGCAACACAACAAATGCAACAAGCAAAACCCTAAAATCTAGGGGTCACCTAGGTCAAACTCTAGACCGCTCCTAACTGCCAAAAGACAAGTCGCGGGATAGAATCCTCCACTGCCTCTTTGTCCCCCTGTAGCCGGATAAGTGCCAGGTAAGTGGGAAGGTACTCGACTACGTAAGTAGTGGGCCTAATTAAAAACCACTAGCCTTAGACACACTCGCCTTAGGCACCACAAGAAAACTCGGATAAGCAATGAATTACCCACGGCCTTCTCTTGTCCTAATTGAGCGCGACGGTCCTTAGAGTCATCTCTAGATTTCTTTTAATTAATGAGGGTAAATGCGGATGCAAGTTTTGTGGTTTTCGGGGCCTAGGAAGGGTAATGAATTCCCCACCTAATTTGGATTTGGTCGTGCCCCTTAAATTTCCGTATTAATATGCAAACAACCAAAAGAATCAAAACACGCACAAATTTTTATTGCTTTGCGGCGGTGCGGTTATTTGCAAAGAAAACCTGCAGCAAAGTGTTAGTTGGAGCAGACAGAGGAGGAGATAAGAAAGAAGAGGAGTTACTGAGCAAAATTGGCGCAGAGAAGCTTCCATAGAGGCGCGGATCCGCCTCAGATGAGGGGTTAGTGCCGCGGATGGGCGGTGAAAATAACTGTTGACTGCACCAAAATTATTGACACTGTTCAACCTGAACTATTCAGCTCTCTGGAAATTTCAGAAAATTTTTTCTCCAGCTCCAATGATTCCAGATTTCCTCGCAATCAAATCACAATACACGTATTAGTGTTTGCACGAATTTTGATCTAAAAAATTATAATGGAATAAATTGTTCAACTCAAATTTCAAAATACGAACTATTAGCGCACTATCCCCGGCAACGGCGCCATTTGATTGATTATAATTTCTGTGATTGTAATAAATCGAATCAAATAGTCCCCGGCAACGGAGCCATTTGATTGATTATAATTTTTGTGATTGTAATAAATCGAATCAAATAGTCCCCGGCAACGGCGCCATTTGATTGAAAAGAATTCTCGATGTGTAGTATGAAATTGTAAAGAAATCACAACCAAAAATTATTTGACCGCAATCAACTACGGTGTCGGATGTAGTTAGTATGTGAGTGCGGATCGTCCACAGGGAAAGTGTAATCGTTCGTCTTTTGAATTAGATGAGTTGAAACTTTAAAGAAAGAAAACAAAACAATTCAAGATTTATAGTTGATGTTCAAGAATGAGAAAAAACTAGATCTAAGAAAGCATTAAAAGATAGAATCAAGAATTGATCGTTTGTTGATTTTTCCAAACCAAATCTCAAGAATCGAAATGAGGCTCGTAGGAATCAATCGGATCTATACATGTGATGTAATCTTAGAATTACGTATTCTTATCCTTCGATGAATTGATACTAGATCGATGATGATCGATCGAGAATTAGGGATTTCTTCTGAAACTAGGGTTTCATCTTATCCCTTGTTCTTTCGTCGATATCATTCACATTCTAGCCTCTAGTAAATTCAAGAAACGATCGTAGATCCCTAATTTCGAGCGATTGCAATCAAGAAAGCATCGCTACGAAACTAGGTCATCGATTCTTGAACTTGCTAGGGTTTACAAACTCGTAGGACTTAAAAATAGTATTAAGATTTGTTACATCATCATTCTACAATCGTCTCGACTCCTTAACGAGCGGAGTTTCACTCAAACATCACAACAAGAGCAACAATTACAAATTGAGATCTAATCATGATGCAAGAATTAAAAGAAAGCAAGATTAAAGAAATTCACCTTTTATTTATATCAACAATTTAGTTACATTCGCTCAAGAACTACAAGAGGAAGAACTTGATCGTCGACTTGGCTTCGCTCGTCTCCGTGGATCGCGGATCGGCTTGGATCACTTGCCCGATTGAAGATCGGCTCGGCTCCTAAAAGGTTGAAGGCTTCTCGCTTGATTTGGTACTCAAGATCTTGGATTTGGAGTGGAATTAGGGTTAGGGTTTCACACAAGCCTTGTCACGAGACTTGTGGAAGAAGAAGATGAAAGAGGGAAAGATTATTTAACTAATGAACTAGCTCATGATGAACCTAATGATGAACCTAATGATTGATAAAACAACCTCAACCCTTAGATTTAGGCTCCTATTTATAGATAACTAACCCTAGATCTAGGATTTCAAATTCTAAGTTTCCCTCCTAAAGTTTGTTGAAGAAATTCAAATTTCCCTCCAAAAGTTAGTTAGGGGAGAAGCTTTTAGATGCGATTAGTTAGGAGGAGCTTCTAGAAGAGGATTAATTAGGAGCTTAATTAGGATTAGCCTTCCCTAATCTTCTTTGCTGATCTGGCAGTATCTTCGAGGGTATTCTGGAACTTGATGTATCACAATGAGGTGTGGGTCCAGAGCTGAGAATTGTGCTGTAAAAATCCCATGATGACGTGGCAGAAGAGGCGCGGAACCACGGCGCAAGCCATCTCCTGCCGCGGTTCCGCGGCTGACTTGGAGCTTTGAGGCTTGGGCTTTCTGTTTTGGTCTTGGGCTCACTTTTGGGCTTTTCTTTTATATGCTGAATTTAATAACTCCTTCTGAAATACTACCAGATCTGATATGATTGAATTGGCTTAATGTTGATCAGCTCTTTGGTTTTTCTTCCGTATTTTCCTGCACAGACTCAAGACAAGTGTTGCGCAAATACAGAAATGATGCGATGCCATGAAATGCGGTTAATTTCCTTTAAAGTGTCGGTTTAAAAGTCTAACACATGAAATCTCATATTTTGTGACAGATTTGCTAATATGTAGAATATGAATGCCGAACACTTCTAAATGTATGCAAATGTTAGGGAAATTGTCGGCTAAAATATACAATATTTTCGACTGATCAGTACCTATCACTAATGGTACAATACCCTATAGGTATACATGTAACTAGCATGTAAGCATGTCAAGGCATATATGTAAGCATATAGATATACAGGTATGCTATAAGTCAATGCGTAAAGAAATATGAATCAAAGTCTCAATGTCCCTAACCAAGCAATATCATATCTATAAGTGGGTTATGCGTGACATGGCAATTATTGACGGTGTGTGTAGCATACAATCAGTGCTCGTGCAAAATGAATCGTCAATAATATGTGCAGTGTCCTAAGGATACTAGTCCAAGCACAACAATATCTAAGTAATAGGGTAAATGTGCAATTCTAAATATGACATATAATATGCGACAGAAATAACATCTCTAGCCCAGACGCATAACGCCATGCGGGCGATTCCCCTGTAGATGTTAAATCTACTAACCAACGGTCCTGGCTAAGTGAAGCCTACCACCTGTTTTCCCTTGTCATAGCGTCCGAAGTCCCCGCTTGCGAACCTAAAATTTCACAAACACATCACATAAGCAAAAATCCTAAAATGACGAAAAGACAACGAAACGCGATGAAAACGCCCGGAAAATTACACTGCGCGCTTAGCGCATCTATCGCGCACGACATCGGCCAAAAACCCTAATTGGGGTCGCTAAACTACAAAACACTAAGTCTAGACCCCGATCGTTCTGATCGCGCAACACAACACAACACAAAAAAATTATAAGGAATACAATAGATATAACCTCGCAACGACCAATCGAACCCACGTCGGAAAAACCCCGAAATCTAGTAAGCAACCTATCGCAATATTTCGCACTAGTTTCAAGCTAATGCATATCTAGCGATTACAAACACCTTAAAATAGCTTAACTAATCTATCTAAACCATTCCTATATTTTTAACACTCGCTAATTATGTTTTAGCAAAAACCTAGTAAGCTAATTGCATAATTAAACAAAGTGTTCATTAGCAAAAATTAACATTTACTACTAGGTTAATCATCTCCAAAACACAAATTAACACTTCAAATGAACACTAAACACTTAAAAAAATTTAACCCTAACATGAATTTCTTAAACCAAATATAAATTAATTAATCATAATTTAAAAACTAAACTAAACACATAATTAGCTACCTAAATTAGCTAGAATAAGTTTAAAGCAAATATAAAAGGATTAAGGTAAGAATTATACCTCTCCAAGAACACAAAATGAATCTTAATCTAACATCTTAGCATCAAAAACCAAGCTTTATTGAAGATCCATGAAGGATTAGTGAAGGAAAATGATTATATTTGAATTTTTGTGATTTTATTTGGATTTTTCATGATTTATTTGATGCAAAATGAGTTGAAAAAGAGTGGGGATGATGGAGGGCAGCAAAGGAAAGGGAAGGGCCGGCCATGGGCGTGAGGGGGGTATTTTTGTGATTTTTGTGAAGAAATTGCTAGGAAAAAGAGTAATAAATGCTATATGCAACCTTTACACATTTTCTTTTATTTTTAAAATAAAACCTTTTGCACTCCAAAAAATATCTAGATATTTAAAAAGAAGTTTCCAAAATATTCTGGTGACAAAAAAATAAATTTATTCTCAAGAGAAGAAATTTCCCGATTTACGTGCACCAAATATCGCTTAAAATAATATTTTATTTGGGAAAAATTCTATCTGAACCAAAACCTCCCAAATACCCTAAAGTTCGCACAGAAGATTTATTTTAGCTAAAAAGGTGCCGGTAAGTTTCTACGGAAGTTTGATCGAAATCGGGTTAAAACGGAAAATACCGACAATTTTGCCCTAAAGCGGGAAAATTTGCAAAACGATTTCTGAAACGTTACAGAGCAATAAGTAAATATCACAGAATAATAAACTTCATATTAAAACAGTCGGCTCCCACGAGCTCGACACCAGAATACAAAAATATACATCATCGTCCTCACACAGTATCTGTGTCCAGTACATATATGGTAGATGGAGAATACTAGATACAAAAAGGGGTACAATAAAAGTAATCAGATACCACAACCCACCTAAAAGCAAAACAGCTCTCGCACCAACTGTAGTGGTATCTGTAGCCAAAAGATGCAAAAGGCAGCCTGCCGCGACTACCCTGAGGGGCTACCTGCAAATACTGTGGCACAATGGGGGTGAGTTGCCAACTCGTGAATAGAGATAACATATAAAGGTAATCGCGAGCATGCACGTACTGCGCTACTCTATCATATGCCAGCAAGTAAGATCTATAAGCAACAAGCAGTAGGTGCAATAATCATACAAATGCTCTATCAGGTAAAATAACTACAGGATGAGATACATGATAATCAATGCTGAGCATGGGATAAATAACATCTACACGGAATATCAACGTGGAAAGGTAATCGGTGCCCAAAACTGCACCCCAAATCCCAAAAACATTCAGGCGCCGGCACCCTCCTCGGCTCTCAAATCCTGTAAATCTCTTAGAAATCACGTGTGCCCAACATCGGCACCCAAATATCATAAAATACTCGTGTCCAGCAGCGACACGCAAATCCTCATATATCGGCTCCGTAAGTCCGGATCAGCCCACGGGCTCCGTCTGCGGTATCGGCCCTCGGCCCCGGCAGTACGGATCATCCCGCATCCATCTCTCGACTCTGGTCAGTATCCTCCGGATAACCGCCAGGTCCAACCAATCATCGGTAAGTACTCGCCACCCTGCTAGGCTCATTGTCTACTCCACGAAAAACATTTTTCGCCCCGGGGAACCATACCGGGTCCACCATGAACCCGCAAACGGATCATCCAACTCCTCGAATCGGGTTTCAAACACACGTTTCAGCACCGAGAAAACGCATGGTGGACGCACCAAAATATCATATCACGAGGAACCGGGTTTTAAATAGTGCAATCTTTTCTTATATAATCCCACGATCCTCAAAACCAGAAATCACATGAAAATCCAACACCAAGAAGTAAATCAAATGCGATGTGCTATGTACATCAAGCCATAATATAGGTACAAGGGGAAACCGCTTTTAAAATAGTTCCGTTTATAAAGACATCATGCGGCTCCCAATTTCTATGAAAATCATATCGAATCATATGTGAAATGTACTACAATAATATAATCATGGCAGTTCTACAGTGAGTGTGTTATGGCAATTACTAACGTTATGTGTGTAACATGAAGATTAGTGCTCGTGCAACATGAACCGTTAGTAATAGTGCGGTGTTCTATCAATTCTATGTTTACTTACATATAAAAGGGAATGCAGTATGCAACAACAGTATCCATGACAGTTAATGGGGTAAATGCAACATATAACTATAAGGTCCTATCAGCCCTGACGCATAACGCCATGCGGGCGATATCCCCGTAGATGTTAAATCGACTCACCGAAGTCTCGCGCTAAGTGTAGCCGACGACTTACTTGCCCTTCTTCTCAGCGTCCGTCTCACTCGCCTGCGAACCTAGAATCACACAATATATCACATATAAGCTCAAATCCACAAAAACGTGATATTAAGGTCAAACTAGAAACCCGCGTCGCAAACCAAGCGCGCGTGTGCGCGATACGCTAAAACGTGTGATCACGCGCCTGAAACGACCCCGACGCGTCGCGATACGCAGAAACCCCAAACCCACACACGTATCACGCGTGTCGCGAAGGTTTAAAATACGAGAAACAGGTATTTAGCTCCAGATTTTTCTACAGCAAGAATCAAATAAAATTATACAAGCCATGAGTCTAAGGGTTGCAGCAGACACCAATAGAGACAAACCCCAACCCAATCCCTCCCCATCTGGCCGCAATTTGCGGCCAGAATCAATATTTCGGCGGCCACTGTACGGAATTTGGGGGTCGGGTTCTACCTGGGGGATCAGCACCTAACAACTATACTGCAGTCATCTCAAAATTATTCTGAACACAATGGGTCGATAGCAGATTACAGAAAGTCAAAATTTGCTTTAAAACGATGAATCTGCATCAAATAGGGATCTGGTGGTATTTTAGTGCAATTGGGGGCTAAGCTAGGTTAACATGGCCCTAACAACACTCCATCAACTTACTAAAACCAATTCATACATCACTTGGTCAAGGTTCCCCCTAATCACCACATAAAGCACTAAAAACTCACCAATAATCACTAATCGAAGCTAAGCTACACTAATTAAGCAAACTAGGGGGTAAGTTCAAGAAGTATACCCCACACTCGACCCTAGGGAGCTGGAGGAAGAAGAAGGAGTAAAGGGAAGGAGATGCAGTTGAAGTTGTGCTGTTGCTGCTGCTCACTGTTGCTGCTGCTGTGATGCTTGCTGCTGCTGCTGTGATGCTTGCTGCTGCTGTGCTGCTTGCTTCTACTGCTGTGCTACTGCCGTGGATGGTGTGGGTGTGTGAGTGTGAGAGTGAGATTGAGAGAAATGAGCACAAGAATGAGAGGAAATGATAACTCCCAATGTCAACCCTTCCTTTCTCTCTCATCATTAAATGCAAGCATGGCTTTTGCCATGATGCATTCCCTCTCTCTATCATTCTCACCAAGTCAACACTCCAAAAGAAAAATTCAAATTAAAACTTAATTAAAACCCAAAAGACTTAATCCCCATGATTAAACCCACCATGGTTTCTAATCATGGTATTACCTCATTTTTAAACCCTAGTTTACATGCACATGTGTGTGCAAGCCTAGGAAAATTCTTGAAAAATATTTATTAAATTTGGAAAAATATTGGAAACTCAATTTGGTAAACTTTTTATTAAAAACCCTTTATTTAAATATAATTAGCCACTAAACACATCCTAAGGTGTTACAATCTCCCCCCTTAAAAGAAATTCGTCCCCGAATTTGAAAATATAAAGCTACGCATACCTTCAAAGAGATGAGGGAACATGTTCCGCATCTCGCTCTCGGCTTCCCAAGTGATCTCTTCGCCACTAGGGCTGCACCAAAGCACCTTCACTGATGGCAAGACCTTCGATCTAAGTTTCTTCACCTGCCGGTCCAATATCACGACTGGCTGCTCGGTGAACGAAAGGTCACGCTCGAGCTGAACGGTCTGATGCTGAATCATGTACAAAAGGTCATGTAGGTATCTGCGAAATATCGACACATGGAACCCGGGGTGAACATCTGGGAAGTCGGGTGGAAGAGCCAAACGATAATCCACTGCACCCACACGCTCGAGGATCTCGAAGGGACCTATGAATCTGGGGCTAAGCTTCCCCTTCCGTCCAAACTTCATCACTCCCTTCATCGGAGAGACCCTCAGAAAAACGTGATCTCCAACTGCGAACTCTAATCTCCGGCGGCGCCTATCAGCATACGATCTCTGCCTGCTCTGAGCTGTCCTCATCCTGTCTCGAATCAGCTGTATCTTCTCGGTCGTCTCCTGTACGATCTGGGGCCCCAAAATACTGCTCTCACTAAGCTCTGTCCAGCAGATGGGCGATCTACATCTCCTCCCATACAGAGCCTCGAAAGGTGCCATCTGAATAGTATCCTGGAAACTATTGTTGTAGGAGAACTCCACCAAGGGTAAATGATGATCCCAGCTACCACCAAAGTCTAAAACGCACGCTCGGAGCATGTCCTCGAGAGTCCGAATCGTCCGCTCTGACTGGTCGTCGGTCTGCGGATGAAATGTTGTTCTAAAACTCAAGCGTGTGCCCAAAGCCTCCTGAAGTCTCTGCCATACTCGGCTGGTAAACTGGGTGCCTCTGTCGGACACGATACATGTCGGGACTCCGTGCAGTCGTACTATCTCGTCGATATAAATCAGGGCGTACTGAGAAAATCCGAAAGTCGTCTTCATTGGCAAGAAGTGAGCCGCTTTCATCAAACGATCCACGATCACCCAAATGGAGTCATACCCTCGCCTAGTCCTGGGTAGACCCACAACGAAATCCATCGAAATCTGCTCCCATTTCCACTCCGGAATGGGTAACGGTTGTAGCTCTCCCGCGGGCCTCTGGTGCTCGGCCTTGAATTGCTGACAAGTCAGGCATCTCGACATGAAATCTGCGATGTCCCACTTCATTCTGTCCCAGCAATAAACATCTCTCATATCATGATACATCTTGGTGGAACCGGGATGGACGCTATACACCGATCGATGTGCCTCCTCAAGAATCTCATGCCGCAACCCCTCAGCATCTGGTATGCACAGTCTAGTCCTAAATCTCAGCATCCCCTGATCATCGATCACGAACTCTGAAAATCTGCCCTGTCCAATCTGCGTCCTGATCTCTGAACATCGGTCATCACTGTGCTCTGCCTCATGTACATGGTCAAGCAACTATGGGCGTGCACGAACATGCGCAATCTGTCCTCCGATCGGCGTGAACTCAAACTGCACTCGGCTGTCGCATAATATCTGCCAATCTGCCGACGACTGCCCCTGTACTGCGCTCAAACAAGATAGACTACCCCCGGGCCTCCTGCTCAAAGCATCCGCTACTACATTCGCCTTGCCCGGGTGATACAAGATCTCGCAGTCGTAATCCTTCATTAACTCCATCCATCGGCGCTGTCTAAGGTTCAGGTCTCGCTGCTGAAATATATACTTTAAACGCTTGTGATCAGTGAATATCTGGCATGACTCGCCGTATAGATAATGTCGCCAGATTTTAAGTGCAAAGACCACTGCTGCCATCTCCAAATCGTGAGTGGGGTAGTTCTGTTCATGTTTCTTCAATTGTCGCGAAGCATACGCGATCACCCTGTCATGCTGCATCAATACGCACCCTATCCCCACTCGAGAAGCATCACAATAGACCACAAATCTGCCTGACCCTGAAGGCAATGATAACACTGGTGCCGTAGTCAGCCGAGTCCGTAGCTGCTGAAAACTGTGCTCGCAGTCCTCCGTCCAATCGAAAGGAACTCCTTTCCGGGTCAACCCGGTCAAAGGTGTAGCAATACTGGAGAAGTCCTGCACAAATCGCCTGTAGTAACCGGCTAACCCCAAAAAGCTGCGAATCTCCGTAACTGATGTGGGTCTGGGCCAACACTGAACGGCCTCGATCTTCTTCGGGTCCACACATATACCGTCTCGTGAAATCACATGCCCCAATAAGTCTACGTTGTCCAGCCAGAAAGCACACTTGGAGAATTTCCCGTAAAGCTGGTGCTCCCTCAAAGTCTGCAGTGTAATCCGCATGTGCTGCTCGTGCTCCTCACTACTCCGGGAATACACCAAGATATCATCAATGAATACTATGATGAACAGATCCAGATATAGCCGGAAAATACGGTTCATCAAGTCCATGAATGCTGCTGGCGCATTGGTGAGTCCGAACGACATCACCAAGAACTCGTAATGGCCGTAGCGTGTACGGAAAGCTGTCCTAGGAATGTTCTCCTGTCGAATCCGCAGCTGATGACAGCCCGATCGTAAATCGATCCTCGAAAAGTATCCTATCCTCTGAATCTAGTCGAACAAATCGTCGATACGTGGCAAGAGATATCTGTTCCGCACTGTCACCCTGTTCAGCTGGCGGTAGTCGATACACAGACGCAAACTGCAGTCCTTCTTCTTGACGAACAGGACTGGAGCACCCCAAGGAGAAACACTGGGTCGAATAAGTCCCTTATCCAGCAAATCTTGCAATTGACCCTTCAATTCTCGAAGTTCCGCCGGGGCCATCCGATAAGGCGGTATAGAAATAGGCCCCGTGCCAGGAACCAAATCAATACAGAAAGAAATGTCGCGCACGGGCGGTAGCCCAGGAAGCTCGTCAGGGAACACATCAGGAAACTCGCTAACAACCGGAACCTGATCCAATGGAACCTCTGTAGCGCTAGCATCGCAAACATAGGCGAGAAATCCCTGACATCCCTTCCTCAAAAGCTGTCCAGCGCGAAAAGAAGAAATCACACTGTGAGGGGCGGCACCACGGTCCCCGAATACAACAAAAACCGACTCTCCGGGAAAACAGAATCTAACTATCTTCTCACGGTAGTCCACAGAAGCATAGCACGTGGCTAACCAATCCATCCCCAAAAGAACGTCGTAGTCCAACATCTCAAGAAGGATCAAGTCGACAGGTAACTCTCTCTCGCCAATACAGACGGTACAGAATCGGAACACGTGCCTAGCAACAAACGACTCTCCCACAGGAGTGGTCACAACAAGCGGCTGGTCAAGCAAACAGGACTCTCTACCCAAACTCGGCACAAAGTGTGTGGATATGTATGAGTGTGTGGATCCGGGATCGAACAATACGTGTGCATCAACAGAACATACTGGAAGGATACCTGAGACCACCGCATTGGACGCCTGTGCGTCCCGATGCGTCAAAGCAAAAACCCGTGCCTGTCCTCCACCGGTGACCGACTGCCCTCTGCCTCGGTCATCTCGCCCTCTTGGAGCAACTCCTCCACGCCCACGACCTCTCTGTGTATGAGTCTGACGCGGAGCAACGGTAGGTACAACAGGAAACACCCTCTGGGGTGGTGAAGGTGGTAAGGTAACATGCGGTGCTTCCGCCTCCCTCCGGTGTATCTCAGGACAATCTCTGACGAGGTGAAGTAGACTGCCGCATCTAAAGCAACCCCGCGACGACTGCTGACTCTCCCGTGGATACGAACTAAACATCTGGCCTTGTCCCGAATCTCTGCCACTCCCCGTACCTGAACGATACCTGTCGCAGCGTCTGAATGTCTGTCTTCGTGCGGATATACTAGTACGAACTCTCTTCGGCTCTGGAACTACCGAAGTCTCAGCAAGGCGCTCCTCGACTAATAGGGCTGCGTCTACCGCTGCTGCATATGTCTCATAATGCTGTGCGCTGATCGCAAGGAACTCGGTCACCACTAGGTACGGAGCATAAACTGCTAGCTCTGTAAACAGCACGTCATACTCTGCCACTGACATCTCCGGAGTCTGGCGTAAGGACTCGAACCTGCGTGCTCTAGCATCTTTGACACTCAGTGGGAGAAAGCGGGCAAGGAATAATGCCACGAACTCTGTCCAGGTCATAGGAGGAAGACCTGCCGCTCTGCCCTTCTCAACTGATTCACACCACTTCTGCGCAAGACCTTCCAGGAGAAAGCTCGCGAACTCGACCCATCTCGCATCTGCGCATCTGAGGGAACAACATATCCGAGCCATCCTATCAATGAAAGACTGTCGGTCCTCGGCTGTATCAGTGCCTGTGAAGACCGGAGGCTTCAGCCTCATGAACTCTGATAGCGATACTGTAATCACCTCCGTGGCTGCAGGGGCAACTGGCTGTGCGGTAGGTACCATCGCGGTCTCTGTAACGGGTGGAGCTATCTCTGGTCGCTGCGCTCGAAGCGTCTCAACTAGCGATCCTATCATCTGGCGCATCTCCTGCATGCTAGATCCCACCGTCTGGCGCATCTCCTGCATACCAGCCCCTAGCGTGGCGATCTGATATGTCACAGGAGGAGCAACCTGCTCGGGAACAACCGGTGTACTGCCCGGATCAGTCCTCGTCTCAAACGAATCAACTCGAAACTCGGCCCTCGCGGCCGCTCTCTGCGCCCTCGTAGTCTTTGGCGGCATAATGGCTGAAAGGAAATTAGGATTCGATAAGAATACGGAAATCGAATCACAAGAATATATATACTCAAGAAGGAATTTAAATCAATAAGTCCTAAGGTCGCCTTGGAGGAGTACCGTGTCGTGAGTATGCCGCGGAACATACACACGCTACGCCACTCTGCTACAGCTACCTACTCATCATACCAAGGTCATCCTACACTCCGAAAGGTAAAACCTATGCTCTGATACCAGCTTTGTCACGACCCGAATATTTCGACTCGTGACCGGCACTTAACAACGCAACGTCTACAGGCGTAACGCGACTAAGTAAGCCTAACCCAGAAATCAAAACCATTTAAAAGTAGCGAGTGTTGAAAACATTTAATTAAGACATTTAGAAAACCTTAAATAGTTCAATAAGTTCTTTTAAAGTTACGTTATCATTTAAATAATTTTGGCAGCATTTCCTTGTAAAAGTAACCCCGAAATCGGGTATAAAACAGGATATGAGTGAAAATGAGATATAATGAAACCAAAACATTCCCAAACGGAAGCAATCACGCCCACCGGCAGAAACCATCATCACAAGAGTAATATACGACGTCGTAGCGAAGAACAAGCAATAAGTAAACATCACAGAATAATAAACTGCATATAAAAAAGGTCGGCTCCCACGAGCTCGACACCAGAATACAAAAATATACATCATCGTCCTCACACAGTATCTAAGTCAAGTACATATATGGTAGATAGAGAATACTAGATACAAAAAGGGGTAAAATAAAAGTAATCAGATACCACAACCCACCTAAAAGCAAAACAGCTCTCGCACCAACTGTAGTGGTATCTGTAGCCAAAAGATGCAAAAGGCAGCCTACCGCGACTACGCTGAGGGGCAACCTGCAAATACTGTGGCACAATGGGGGTGAGTTGCCAACTCGTGAATAGAGATAACATATAAAGGTAATCGCGAGCATGCACGTACTGCGCTACTCTATCATATGCCAGCAAGTAAGATCTATATGCGACAAGCAGTAGGTGCAATAATCATGCAAATGCACTGTCAGGTAAAATAACTACTGGATGAGATACATGATAATCAATGCTGAGCATGGGATAAATAACATCTACACGGAAAATCAACGTGGAAAGGTAATCGGTGCCCAAAACTGCATCCCAAATCCCAAATAAACTCAGGCGCCGGCACCCTCCTCGGCCTTCAAATCCTGTAAATCTCTGAGAAATCACGAGTGCCCAACATCAACACCCAAATATCATAAAATACTCGTGTCCAGCATCGACACGCAAATCCTAATATATCGGCTCCGTAAGTCCGGATCAGCCCACCGGCTCCGTCTGCGGTATCGGCCCTCGGCCCCGGCAGTATGGATCAACCCGCATCCATCTCTCGACTCTGGTCAGTATCCTCCGGATAACCGCC
The DNA here is from genome assembly GCA_030015575.1 of Agapanthus africanus. Classification (NCBI taxonomy): domain Eukaryota; kingdom Viridiplantae; phylum Streptophyta; class Magnoliopsida; order Asparagales; family Amaryllidaceae; genus Agapanthus; species Agapanthus africanus. The sequence continues at coordinate 582,043,464 of CM057339.1, read as the reverse complement.
TGGTCCAACCAATCACCGGTAGGTACTCGCCACCCTGCTAGGCTCATCGTCTACTCCACGAAAAACATTTCTCGCCCCGGGGAACCATACTGGGTCCACCACGAACCCGCAAACGGATCATCCAACTCCTCGAATCGGGTTTCAAACACACGTCTCAGCACCGAGAAAACGCGTGGTGGACGCACCAAAATATCATATCACGAGGAACCGGGTTTTTAAATAGTGCAATCTTTTCTTAAATAATCCCACGGTCCTCAAAACCAGAAATCACATGAAAATCCAACACCAAGAAGTAAATCAAATGCGATGTGCTATGTACATCATGCCATAATATAGGTACAAGGGGAAACCGCTTTTAAAATAGTTCCGTTTTTAAAGATATCATGCGGCTCCCAATTTCTATGAAAATCATACCGAATCATATGTGAAATGAACTACAGTAATATAATCATGGCAGTTCTACAGTGAGTGTGTCATGGCAATTACTAACGGTGTGTGTGTAAAATGCAGATTAGTGCTCGTGCAATATAAACCGTTAGTAATAGTGCGGTGTTCTATCAATTCTAAGTTTACTTACATATAGCTGGGAATGCAGTATGCAACAACAGTATCCATGAAAGTCAATGGGGTAAATGCAACATATAACTATAAGGTCCTATCAGCCCTGACGCATAACGACATGCGGGCGATATCCCCGTAGATGTTAAATCTACTCACCGAAGTCTCGCGCTAAGTGTAGCCGACGACTTGCTTCCCCTTCTTCGCAGGGTCCGTCTCACTCGCCTGCGAACCTAGAATCACACAATATATCACATATAAGCTCAAATCCACAAAAACGTGATATTAAGGTCAAACTAGAAACTCGCGTCGCAAACCAAGCGCGCGTGTGCGCGATACGCTAAAACGTTTGATCACGCGCCTGAAACGACCCCGACGCGTCGCGATACGCAGAAACCCCAAACCCACACACGTATCACGCGTGTTGCGAAGGTTTAAAATACGAGAAATTGGTATTTAGCTCCAGATTTTTCTACAGCAAGAATCAAATAAAATTATACATGCCATGAGTCTAAGGATTGCAGCAGACACCAATAGAGACAAACCCCAAACCAATCCCTCCCCATCTGGCCGCAATTTGCGGCCAGAATCAATATTTCGGCGGCTACTGTACGGAATTTCGGGGTCGGGTTCTACCTGGGGGATCACCACCTAACAACTATACCGCAGTCATCTCAAAATTATTCTGAACACACTTGGTCGATAGCAGATTACAGAAAGTCAAAATTTGCTTAAAAACGATGAATTTGCATCAAATAGGGATCTGGTGGTATTTTAGTGCAATTGGGGGCTAAGCTAGGTTAACTGTTGGAGATAGTGCCCTCAGAGTCAATTATTGGAACACAGGCACGTGATTGCAATGATTGAGGGATGACCTATACCGGTAGGACAGTCTTACTAAAGATGATAGTATGCTATCTGGTTTATTTTTATCATCGTGTACTGCTTAGGTGACCTTACAGGTCACTATTGCGCGTTGATAGAGCCCTTTGGATTCTTGCTTGACTGCCAGCAGTATGAGGGCGATCATATGCGTGGGAGCTGGTAGTCTATAAGCACATCCTTAAAAGGTCCCTAGTCGTGGGAGTTTCGAGACAGGGCATCGATACTCCAGAGTAGACTAGTGTATACAGTCGAGACCCCGACGAGGGGCGGTGGCCGGTCTCACAAGCCACTGGTGTCAGTTGGTTCACCTAAGATGTATACAGGTGCTCATTGGGTTATGAGTACACCGGACAGGACTCGCCGGGAACATGCTAGTTGGTCTTATACCTGACGTCAGATAGCAGTTCCCTGGTGACATGTGTACAGGTTAGTTCATCGACCTGAGATCGTCATTTGTCTCATGTTTGTTCCCACTATGCTTTGATTACTACCCTACCACGCTTAAAGGAGACGTGCAAACAGGTTTTAGTTGGGTACAGTCCCGAGCCACATGGAGGCAGTGAGCGGATCTGCAGGGGTTCGTCTCTCCCGGTATTGGGGGTGAGGTCGCGCTGTGTCTAGGAGAGCCATTACACGAAGTCCTTGACCAAGGAAGGAGATTTACTGATAGGTATTCCAGTAGTATCTCAGGGTGTTATGGGCTACACTCTGACACGACTTGTACCGCTTTTGGGGGTCTGACTTTTACCAAACCCCTAGGCCCGCCATGCGATGCCCATAGACGAATGGACCGGACTGTACGGATATTGTCAATGACAGGCTAAGTAGGGTGTCAGGATGAGTTCGCTCATCGATGTCCCTTTTGGTCAATACCTGGTAGCCCGTCACGTATGGCTAATACCTCTGATGTGCTAGTGGTTAAATCCAGAACCAAGGTGTTGACGATTCTTTAGATTCCCCCACAGACCGTTTTCTCAAGTTTCGGGCGAAACGCTGTAGAGGCCGTATGGAGATATGGCAGGGTTCGATCTTATCCGTGCGGTATTGCATGGATCATGATCGGACGGATAATACTAGCGGGCTTCGGTTTAAGCCGGATCCTAGTATTGTACAGTGTAGATTTTGTCTCTTTGCATTTGTATTCAGTGGGAATACAAATACGGGTATGTATATACAGTCGCGGGGTTTTCCTGTAATTTATTACGGGATCAGTTTTCTGAAGTTGCCAGTTTGCATTCCGTTTCGGCCAGTTTTCCTTTGTTCCTTCCTGGCCGGATTTTTCTGATGGAGGGGCTAATTTGCATATTTGCAGATTAGCAATTGTGGAGGGTTTATTTGGATATTGAAAGATTATGATAGCATCTTTTCTTTTCATGCATCATTTCATAGCTTTATGAGATTAGAGTTGATCTTGATTTGGATGTGACGTTTATTCCTCATTATCTTCACATGGCTTATGGTTACCATTTATTATCCCTACACTCACCTCCCTTGTGTTGATCCCCCCATTCATATTTGGCCGTCCACATTTGTGCGGGTGAGAGAGAGAGGTTCATTTTTGTGGTGGCAAAATGTTCATCTCATATCATTTTAGATTACACCAAAAATCCTAAGCTCATTTCCATTCTTCACCTCCATCAAATGGCAACTTCATAACCCCATGAGACAAAGTGATCCACACTTCATCTACAGCATTTCTTAGGCACGTCGGCTTGCCAACTTCGTGCGCGAGTTGCCTCGGTCCAGAGGTGGGAGCCCGTAAAAGAACCTAGCGATGTGGTGCCCGTTCCGATGAGGAAATGAAGACCGGAGATTCCGCGAGGAGATCGGAGTGGAGGCCGAAGACCGAAGGACACGGATCGCCTCGGTATAGCTTTCTACTCTTTCTATAGTTTAATAGGATTAGGTTAATGGCCCGATCCGGGTTTTATAGTGCGCGGTGGTGCCGGTTTCTAAGTTCTAGAAAAGTTTTCGTTTCCGTATTCCGGCGTCGGATTGACGGCCGGGGCGCCGCCGTGCACTTATACTGGTATCAGAGCCACGCCATTAACCTAGTCTAGCTTGCTATAACGTGTTTACAAGTTTGATCGATCGGATTTTCCAAAAACCACATTTCCATGTCGCACTTTCTGTCGATTTTTTCTTTGCTCTAAAAATTATTTGGTACATTGGAAAATTACGTGCAGGGTTTTTTATGAATTCTGTGAAAATTTGGTACGCTGATGTTACTGTAGCGCGGCGGTTTAGCGGCCAAAACCACGTGTTGGCCGCGGAACCGCCGCCGTTTTGTGGCCAAACCGTACCAAATTTCTACAGTGGTTTACGGACATGGAAATAGGGTTTCTGGTATATTCGTTTTGGGCCCAGATGTTTTTGAGTGCTACAGTTGTGCTTGGGGCCCGCTTCGGTAAATTTGATCGATCGAAAATTTTAAACATGTTAGTTCACAGTATTTACATTATATATGCGACCGTGAATGTCACTCGATCGGTAAATCCAGTCTATCTGCTATAGCCCTTTTAGACGGATTTGCGAACGTGACATTCACGTTGATGTTCTGTGTTGTGCTGTGATGTTGCGGATTGGTCGTGGGGGATAGCCTGGATGCAATGGTAGTAAAGTTTGGTTATTTATGTACATTTGATTTTGCGGGGCGAGCGTCCGACATGTGGACTGTCGTCACTTTCTGTTTGTATATTATTCTTTTGGGGCACGACCGGGCTGAGGTCGATGTACCCGTTATATGTATATTTTACTTTCTGTACTAGGATTACCCCGCGGAGGGGTGCACGGATAGCCGGGTTCTAGAGGGCAACGAGACCGCATCTCATGGTTTTGAGATGGAGGGGGATTCACTCTAGAATTGGCGGGCTATTCGCCGCACTCGTAGGGGGTACAGGTTGACCCAGGAGGGGTGCCCAAGTTACCGGATTCCGTGAAGTGTTGGCTAGTCCATTCACGTTGCTGAAGGGGGCTGCCTCTCTTCAAGTTTTGGCGGGTAACTTGCCGCGTCCGTAGGGGTCTAGGATTTCATTGCACAGGCTATCCACATGACCAGGGGAACGTCGGGTTTCAGTAGCGGCTCTATGAAACCCGAGGATCCCAGATATCTGTATTGTTCTGTGATGCTTATTACATTTCTGTGATGTTGCATTTTATCACGCCTTGAGCGAATATTGTATATTGATATATATACTAGTAGATGTTGTATATGTTTTGCATCCGTGCTAGTCCAGTCCCCGCTCTGTCGTTAGTTAAGTAACATAACGGGTGATGACGAGACCCAATGGCGAATGCGGATGGCATATACGTACATCATTATTTTCGTTCTTTATTGGTGTGATCAATTGATGGGACTGCGTTGATTCGGATCAATGCAAGATAAACAAACCTATTCTGATGTTGTTGGAACATTTTTCAAAAAGTTGTTATTGCAAGGGCGTTCTCTTTTGTTTTGCACAGTGGTATTCAGTTGGAATATCCTGCACATCAGTCGACGAGGCAAGGGCTGAGATCCCTTCACCGGGAGTGACCCCTTGGACAGAAGTTTGCGTCAGGGCAATAACTTCACTATATTCGTTTACTTTTGCTTTGCATCGTGGTATTCAGTTGGAATATCCTGCACCTCATTCTACGGGGAAAGAGCCGAGATCCCTTCACCGGGAGTGACCTCTTTAGCAAAGGTTTTCGTCACTATATTTTTAAAAAGCTATCCGGTTCCTTCAATGATATCAAGTTCATTACGTTAAAGGTTTTCGCCAGAAACCATTCGTAGCCCTCCGTCGTTTCATATGGATAGTCAATAGTATTCAAGCTGTGTTTGTTGGCCAAAGTCAAGGCACAGTGATTGGTAGCTGTTGGGTATTCATATGCAGCATGGATATATGCGTTGGTTTGGGACAGTCGTACTGCCTTGTTGGCCAAAGTCAAGGGTAGGTACGGGTGGGTTCAAATTAACCTGGACAATGACGGGTAGAACTTGACATGTGACTTATGATTTGTTGGCCAAAGTCAAGGTCATAAGAGCATGGGGTAAAAATCACATCGGGAGTTTCGAAAGAAACTGAAACTTTCCAGATATGCGCATACCTTCTGGAGTGTGATAATGTGAGCGGATTCCGTCACGTTATCATGCGATGATGGTTGGATCCCGATTCCCACTGATGAGTTGGTTTACTCCTCGGGTGATCCTGACTAATTCTTCTTTCAGGTTTGGAGGAGAATTTGACGGTACAGTGGGAGGTTTCCTGATTAGATAAAGTGATAACCATTCTGATTTAGCTTAGAGTGCACGCTGAGTGTTTCTTTTCTCTCTCTCTTTGGCAGCGACCATGACCCGACCTTTGACTATGACTCAGTGACCAAAATTAACCGAACCTTCTTATAAGACTGGCTTTTGGATTGTCAGAGTTGCAAACCTCATTGCCACTCCTACTTTTACCCTTTTCTCCAGGACACCCCGTAGTACTACGAACGTCCACTTCCATTGGAAAAAACCATCGTATGGTTATATACGAACTCGAAGGAATTTATTCGAGGATGGTTTCCGGTTCTGGAGAAAACGAATAAGACTATTCAGTTGTCTTTTCCTTTTACCTTCTCTCAGGTTGCGAGTGCTCCTTGGATTAGGAAGGTACACCTATTACGCAAATTGGACAGTCTTCTTCCAAACCATAGGCTGGTGCCGAACGGTAGGGAATGAAGAAAACCAATTAGCCTAACTAAGGTGTACAGAAGGTATTAAGTAAAGACAAATAAAGGGATTAGAAGGAGGGCAAAGTAAATTGCGAATGCTATTCACGACCAAACCAAGTATTTCATTACCACTCCCACTTCACCTTTGTATTTCTCCAGGACACTCTGTATCACTACGAAGATCCGTAGTTTATTTGGATACTCCATCGTATGGTTATATACGAACTCGAAAGGAACTTGTTCCAGTTCGGGGATGGATTCTGGTTCAGGAGAAATAGGAATAAGGTGTAGGGTTCTTAGGCATACTAGTGAAGGTTCAAAGAGCATCAAACATGCCCGAATAAAATTCTACATGTGCCGAACAACCCAAAGACGGGATCTTTGCTAGATTATTAGGGTTTAGCATGCAAGATAACAACTTTTTATCTAAGTGTGAGGGATTACAACCATTGTAGTCCGCTCCATCGCTTCACAAGCTCCGAGTAGAAGTCCCTTTGCCGCGATCCACGATCTCCCGGACTCAAGAGAGGCTCCACGACTCGAACGATCCATGCTAGCTTGAAGTGTTCCGAATCTCCGATGATCTACGTCGAAGTTGCTTTAACCCAAGCTTTCTCACTCTATAAAGATGAACACCCTAATCTCATGGGCTATATGAGATCAGGATGAGGGAGTAGTATTTATGCTTTCTTTTTATTCACTTTCTCACAAGAAATCATCACACAAGAATTAACTAGTAAGCATTTTCTTTTAGAACTCAAGCGAGAAGAAGATGAAGAATGAAAGAATAATCCTTTTGTGATGAGTAGTAGTCAAGTGTATATGATTGATTAGCTAACCATGGTCAAGGATGATAGGATAAAAGTTGTAGAGAAAAAACTAGAGTTAGGGTTTGGTTAGGTTAAGGATAAGTATCAACCATAATATCTTAACCAAGACAAAAGGAAAAGCTTCTAGAATGTGCAAGAAGAAGCTAACCCTAATAAAACCCTAATCCCATTTAATCATCCTTAAACATGTTTAATAATAAATCATATCATGTCACAATAATATATATCACATATATATTATATATTTGCAACAAAAGAAAACAATACATTTAACATATATCGCATATATATCATTGTATTAATCCAGTGAGAAAATGAAATAATAAAGTGAGCCAATATTAGATAATGTAATACAATATATCATATATATTATTATACATTAAATCATCGAATCAACACTTGATCCAACGATCCGGCTATATCGAATATAACCGGCTAATATATCATGTACCGATTCATCGAATCAACACTTGATCTGATGTCCCGATTCATATATAAATATCGCGAGAATATAATACAGTATCTCATATCGCATTATCCTCGGTCCTGCACACATCACATATGTGCCTCTACTCCGTTTTTCTTGAGCCAAGAAACCTCTGTGTAGGACTCTAAACAATCGTCAATACGCCGGTAGCATGTGATGATCATATCAAACACCCACAAGCTGCAAGCGGTTTGCTAAACGTAACAGCCACCCAGGTATTGAGCGATCAGAAGATCAACAAGCTATCCTGTCCGTTCTCCTGTGAATCCAATCAGTAACACTCCCGTACAGTCCGGTCTGTTCGTCTGATATGTCGCATATCAAGTCTAGGGGTGGTATACGTCAGACCCCAGTAACCGATAAGTCGTGTCGATGTGAGGCTCATAACAGGTCGAGAAACTACTGTTAACACTTACCAATATATCTCTATATCAGCCCTGGCCAGGGACTTCCAGTTATAGCCAATCGAACACAGCACAACATCAACTCCCTATACCGGGAGAGACGAATCCCTTCCTATCGCTCATTGCCTCCATGTGATTCGGGACTGTACCCAAAAGCCACCGTTTTGCACGCCCTCTTGGACGTGGTAAGGTGGAAATCAAAGCACAGTGGGAATCACAGAAGACTCTATGACGATCTCGGGTCTACAGACTACCCTGTACCAGTGTCACCGGAGAACTGCCATCTGACGTGTGGTATATCACCAACTGGGAGTTCTCGGCGAGTCCGTCCAGTGTACCCAGTCTCCACCGAGCACCCGTACATCATCCTTGATGTCAAACACCGATGGATATGGGATCATCCATCGCCCATCATATGGGTCAAGATGCGTATACGCTAGTCTACTCTGGTGTATCGATGCCTTGTCTCGATATACCCTCGACTAGGAACAGTTATAGGATGTACTGATCGAGTACTATGGCCCCACTAGTATGATCTCATCATAGTCCCAGTAGTCGAGTACAGATCCTAAGGGCTTCATCAACATGCGAGAGTAAGACAGCAAACCATTACAAGTCAACATGTTAAGATAAAGAGAAACCAAATAGCATACTATCATGACGAGCAAGAAAGTCCTCTCTGTATATATCTAAGCATCCATCATAATATACATCATATGTACAACAATGGCCTCTAGGGCATATACATAACTAACAATCTCCCACTTGCACTAAGGCCAGCTGCTGTAGTATCTCATACCTAGCATCCCGAATAATCTCTCAAACTATATCTGGGGAATGGCCTTCGTGATTGGATCCGCAGTGTTGTCCTTCGTATCTACTCTCCTGACCTCGATCTCCCGGCGATCAACTATCTCCCTGATCAGGTGATACCGCCTCAGAATATGTCTGGACTTCTGATGGGATCTGGGTTCCTTGGCCAAAGCCACAGCTCCATTGTTATCGCAATACATAGGTATTGGATGCTCAATGGATGGAACCACTCCAAGTTCACTAATGAACTTCTTCATCCAGACAGCCTCTTTGGCAGCATCGTTGGCAGCGATGTATTCAGCCTCCATCATCGAGTCTGCAACGGTATCCTGTTTGGAACTCTTCCAACATACCGCCCCTCCATTGAGGGTAAAGACAAAACCCGAATGCGACTTAAAGTCGTCCTTATCACTTTGGAAGCTGGAATCGTTAAAGGACTCCACCCGGAGTTCTCCGTTACCATACACCAAGAACATGTCTCTAGTCCTTCACAAGTACTTGAGAATGTTCTTCACAGCCGTCCAGTGACTCTCTCCAGGATCTGCTTGATACCGACTCACTACACTTAGTTAGTATGCTATATCGGGTCTGGTACATAGCATCGCATACATGATAGAGCCTACTGCCGAAGCATAGGGTATCCCTTGCATGCGAGCTCTCTCCAAATCAGTCTTGGGAGACATCTCTTTGGAGAGAGTGAGTCCAGAGATCGTGGGTTGGTTCCCACGCTTGGATTCTTCCATACTAAACCTCTTTAGTATGGTGTCAATGTACCTGGATTGGGACAATCCCAGTATCCTTTTGGATCTATCTCTATAGATCCTAATTCCCAATATACAGGAGGCATCACCTAGATCTTTCATTGAGAATCTCTGTGATAAGAAGAGCTTGACTGATTGCAGCATAGGAATATCATTTCCTATCAAGAGTATGTCATCCACGTACAATACGAGGAAGACAACCTTACTCTCTGCCACCTTCTTATAGATACAAGGTTCATCTATATTTTTGATGAAGTCAAACTCTTTGACTACTACATCAAAACAGATGTTCCAACTCCGCGATACTTGCTTTAACCCATAAATGGATTTAAGCAGCCTGCACACCTTTCCGCTGCTCCCACTATCTACGAAACCCTCTGGCTGAGTCATGTACACGCACTCTTCTAAATCACCATTTAGAAAGGCGGTCTTAACATCCATTTGCCAGATTTCGTAGTCATGGTATGCAACAATGGCAAGTAAGATCCGGATGGACTTAAGCATAGCCACTGGAGAAAAGGTTTCGCCATAATCCACACCTGGTCGTTGACGAAATCCCTTTGCTACAAGTCTAGCTTTGAAAGTCTCAACTTTTCCATCTACACCAAATTTCTTTTTAAAAATCCACTTGCTCCCAATGGGTTTTACCCCTTCAGGAGCATTTTCCAAAATCCATACTTTATTGGTGTACATGGATTCCATCTCAGATCGCATTGCATCCAGCCATTTCACAGAGTCACCACTCGTGATGGCCTGCTCGAAACTAGTCGGGTCATCATCTTCCATGATGCAATCCTCGCTTCTACCATCAATGGGAAAACCGTAGTATCTCTCAGGTGGACGAGAAACCCTACTAGATCGGCGGAGAGGCTGGAGTTCGTCGGGTACTACCGAATCCTCTGGTTCCACTAAATCTTCAGTTACGGTTTGTGTTTCTGGAACTTCTTCCAGTTCTACCTCAGAGCCACTAATCTCTTTTGCAAGAAATTCCTTTTCTAAAAAGGTGGCATGTTGAGCAATAAACACTTTTTGTTGTTCACTGTGGTAGAAAAAATATCCATTTGAATGTTTAGAATATCCCACAAACTTACATAGAACTGACCGTGCCTCGAGTTTGTCTGGATTTTGCCTTTTGATATAGGCCAGACAACCCCATATCTTAACTCGTTTAAGACATGGTCTCTTCCCACTCCATATCTCATATGGTGTGGTAGGTACAGATTTAGTTGGAACTTGATTCAATAGGTATGCTGCTGTCTCAAGCGCATACCCCCAGAAGGAAATAGATAACTCAGCTGTACTCATCATAGAGCGCACCATATCTAATATGGTGCTATTCCTCCGCTCCGATACACCGTTGTGCTGTGGTGTATAAGGAGGAGTAAGCTGAGAGAGAATCCCATTCTCTTTTAGATATTCTAGGAACTCATTGCTTAAGTATTCTCCTCCTCGATCAGATCGAAGGATCATAATACTTTTGCCCGTTTGTTTTTCTACTTCGTGCTTATATTCTCTGAATTTCTCAAAAGCTTCAGACTTGTGTTTCATCAAGAACACATGTCCGAATCTAGAGAGATCGTCAGTGAATGTAATGAAGTAGGAAGAACCGTTCCTGGCATGCGTAGACATGGGACCGCATACATCACTATGTATCAGTCCTAAGAGTTCATTAACTCTTTCTCCGTGTCCACTAAACGAAGCTTTGGTCATTTTTCCTTTGAGACATGAATGACAAGTATCATAAGATGATAATTCGAACGGATTCAAATAACCATCCTTATGTAACTTAGCCAGTCGTGTCGCATTGATATGACCAAGTCTACAATGTCACAAGAAGGATTCGTTCATTTCTGAACTTTTCCTCTTGTGTGTGTTTTGTATATTGAGGACTGTATTCTGATTTAGAATGAATATGCCATTATGTAATGAGCCTGATGCAATCAACTTTTGATCTAGGAATATGTTCATAACATTATCCTTTACTACAAAATTATATCCTTCTTTACTTAATAAAGAGACCGATATAATGTTGCACATCTTGTTCGGTATATAATAGCACTCAATTAGAATCAGTGTATTACGACTTGGCAATACTAGGTGATATTCGCCAACTGCTTTGGCTGCAATACTTGCACCGTTCCCTACTTGAACGGAATGATCACATTTTCCCAGTTCTCTACCTTTACGTAGCCCATGTAACTGTTTACATATATGGGATCCTGATCCGGTATCTAATACCCAGGACGTAGGGTGAACTGAGAAACAGTTCTCAATAACTAACACACCTGAAGTAGATGCATCAACATGCATGTTTTTTTGGGCGGCTTGAGAATCCAGATATTCTCCTGTTTCCTGTTCAGTCTTATAACTCTTATAAGAAAAAACGGGTCCAACGTTCCCCTGCTCAGTATAATAAGCGGGTTCAGTCAATACATCCATATTATTATCTTGATTATGGCCTGACATGGTCGCTACCTGGAGAGAGAGAGAAGAAAACACTTTAGCGTATGCTCTTGCAAGATTAGATTGGTTATTATCTTATCTAATCAGGATATCTCCCACTGTTTTTATCAAATCTACCTTCAAATCCTAAAAGGTAAGATTAGCCGGGATTAATTACACCCTGCAATTTCGTCAATCTTTCAGCCAGATCAGTGTCGGTACTTTGAGGGAGGTTCCCCGTGCTTTCAAATGGACCTAATTAAAGTAAACCTCGTTTTCCCAGAGGCGTAACCCCGTTAACACTTTTCTAGACACCTACTTGATAGACTAATTGTCCTGTATAAAACTCTCCCAGGAGTAACTCTTACTCGCAGTGGGTATCGGGATCCAACTATCTCATAGAAGGTATGCAATCTCATTGCAAATTTCAACACTTGAAATTCCCGATAATATTTTGCCCCTAGTGTGCCATGACCTTGACAGAGGTCAACAAACCATAGTGCACTAGTCAAGTTCAACCCGTCATTTCTTGATTGAATCAAACCTACTCGCACGACCCATGACAGAGGTCAACAAGGTCGTACGACTACCCTAATCCAATCACATCACATGCTTTACAGATAATTACTAGTTAGCTACCGCACACTACGCCTTGACAGAGGTCAACAAACGTAGCACGAATACTAAATAGTCTTTATCTGAAATGACGGAGGGCTACGACAGGTTTTTCTGAAAACCTATTGCGTAATGAACTCGATATCGTCGTAGAATCAAGTGAAATTTTGAAAAAAGAGTGTTTTTGAGGCTTTTATTAGTTTCACTAAAGGGGTCACTCCCGGTGAAGGATCGTCGGCCCTTTTCTCATCGAATAAGGTGCAGGATATATCACATATACCGCTGTGCAAAGAAAAACTCTAAAAGCAATCAAAAGACAAACCGAGTTTTGTAGCATCTGCCAGTTTCGCTAAAGAGGTCACTCCCGGTGAAGGGATCTCGGCTCTTTCCTCATCGAATAAGGTGCAGGGTATATCATATATACCACTATGCAAAGCAAAACTGTAGCTACCCTTTAATAAAGTTTTGATTCTACAACATCTTTTAGGTTTCTTTTCTTTTTATTAATCTCATTAATAAAATCCCATCAGCTTATACTTCCTAAGCATCACAGATAAATACGACGTACACTTATGCCATCCGCATTCGTCTCGATGTCCCCTCGTGCACCGTTAGGTTAGGTAACTAACGACAGAGCAGGGCAGGGCTAGTGCGGGTGTAAAACATAAGTAACATCTATATAATATATCATATATACTATATACTGTATCCATCACAACATATCAAATGATCACATCACAGATATCGCTGTAGAAACATAGATATAATGTGGGATATACTAGGACATCCGTATTTAGTATTTAGCCAACAATAGAAAATACGGATTCCACAGTCGCGATGAATAGCCAAGCCCACACCCTGGACCCCTACGAGAGAGGCAAGCGACCCTACCAATTCTGGAGTTTAGGAGACCCGGTCTCGAATCCTCGAGATGGCCTCCTACTGAACCCCATAACCCGGTCACCCGTGCTCCCCTCCTTGGGTCCATCCTAATGCGGAAAAGTAAATAATATACAACATTGGGGGCATCAACCTCAACCTGGAAGTGCCCCAAATAAAAGAATATTACATTACATTTGAATTTACATGAATGAAAATATAAAACTCTCATCTCACATAAAACCCCCGGCTATTCAATCGCGACAATCCTGCACATCATATCTCAGCAACACATAATATCACATATCATCAACGTAAGTAAGTATGCATACACCGATCGTCGTCGATGTATAGCAACGACAACCGGCAATACAACTACATACTACACTTACGGTCACAGAAAAGAAAGTGTAAAACTACAATATTTGGAATCCACAATCACTTTAGACATCGTAAATCCGAAATATCACATACTCCGCATTTCATGCCCAACTCTATGAATTCCACATATTGTATCAGGTTCCAGATAAATAGACAGTATTAAACTTTTCGAACAGATAATCAAATACCCAAAATTTCCCAAAGTGCTCAACACTTGAGCGGAGTTCAAATAATCCCAGAATATGTCATAGTACCAGTGATCCAGCCATAGAAGGGTCAAGCCAACGCCTCACATGTGGCACGCCGTACTGCCCCAAACCCGAAGGTTCAAAAGGCAGTTCAAGACGGTCACATAATCGAGTTAAGGTTTTTTGTCTTCTAGAGGGTCCACAGCTTAACTTGTACAATTTTTCCGAAAGATTTAAACCAAATAAAAATTCAACACTTGAAAGTTTGCCGTTCCGGGATAAAGTGGGTTAATGATATCCGTTCAAATAGTTTAACAGTTTCTAAATATCCGGAAAATAAAACGAACTTAAATATTCCGATCGAATCTACTATTACAAAACAAACCCCAGATCACTCAACCTTTGAGTCAATATAAAAATACCAGAAACTATAAAAGCACAAATAAAGAATTACTGTGGGACAAAAAATGTCCAATCAAACAATAAGGCCGCGGAACCGCGGCCCAAGTAGGCAATGGCCGCGCTTCCGCGGTCGTTTGTACGGATCACAGTCTCGAATTTCACAGTTATTCTTATTTTTATCTGCTGTATTTTTCAGGTATTTTTAATTCAGAAAAAATCCATATTTTAAAAAATTTCCAGAGAGGGGGTTATTTTCGTCGGTTCAGGTTCGATTGGAGTTTTAACTTCGTTAACACATCGCCTAATTTCTAGCTGGGCTCTGATACCACTGTAGGGTTCCTAGGCACACTAGTGAAGGTTCATAGAGCATCAAACATGCCCGAATAAAATTCTACATATGCCGAACAACCCAAAGACGGGATCTTTGCTAGATTATTAGGGTTTAGCATGCAAGATAACAACTTTTTATCTAAGTGTGAGGGATTACAACCTTTGCAGTCGGCTCCTTCGCTTCACAAGCTCCGAGTAGAAGTCCCTTTGCCGCGATCCACGATCTCCCGAACTCAAGAGAGGCTCCACGACTCGAACGATCCATGCTAGCTTGAAGTGTTCTGAATCTCCGATGATCTACGTCGAAGTTGCTTTAACCCAAGCTTTCTCACTCTATAGAGATGAACACCCTAATCTCATGGGCTAGATGAGATGAGGATGAGGGAGTAGTATTTATGCTTTCTTTTTATTCACTTTCTCACAAGAAATCATCACACAAGAATTAACTAGTAAGCATTTTCTTTTAGAACTCAAGGGAGAAGAAGATGAAGAATGAAAGAATAATCCTTTTGTGATGAATAGTAGTCAAGTGTATATGATTGATTATCTAACCATGGTCAAGGATGATAGGATAAAAGTTGTAGAGAATAAACTAGAGTTAGGGTTTGGTTAGGTTAAGGATAAGTATCAACCATAATATCTTAACCAAGACAAAAGAAAAAGCTTCTAGAATGTGCAAGAAGAAGCTAACCCTAATAAAACCCTAATACCATTTAATCATCCTTAAACATGTTTAATAATAAATCATATCATGTCACAATAATATATATCACATATATATTATATATTTGCAACAAAAGAAAATAATACATTTAACATATATCGCATATATATCAATGTATTAATCCAGTGAGAAAATGAAATAATAAAGTGAGCCAATATTAGATAATGTAATACAATATATCATATATATTATTATACATTAAATCATCGAATCAACACTTGATCCAACGATCCGGCTATATCGAATATAACCGGCTAATATATCATGTACCGATTCATCGAATCAACACTTGATCTGATGTCCCGATTCATATATAAATATCGCGAGAATATAATATTGTATCTCATATCGCATTATCCTCGGTCCTGCACACATCACATATGTGCCTCTACTCCATTTTGCCTGAGCCAAGAAACCTCTGTGTAGGACTCTAAAGAATCGTCAATACGCCGGTAGCAGGTGATGATCATATCAAACACCCATAAGCTGCAAGCGGTCAGCTAAACGTAACAGCCACCCAGGTTTTGAGCGATCAGAAGATCAACAAGCTAGCCTGTCCGTTCTCCTGTGAATCCAATTAGTAACACTCCCGTACAGTCCGGTCTGTTCGTCTGATATGTCGCATATCAAGTCTAAGGGTGGTATACGTCAGACCCCAGTAACCGATAAGTCGTGTCGATGTGAGGCTCATAACAGGTCGAGAAACTACTGGTAACACTTACCAATATATCTCTATATCAGCCCTGGCCAGGGACTTCCAGTTATAGCCAATCGAACACAGCACAACATCAACTCCCTATACCGGGAGAGACGCATCCCCTCCTATCGCTCATTGCCTCCATGTGATTCGGGACTGTACCCAAAAGCCACCGTTTTGCACGCCCTCTTGGACGTGGTAAGGTGGAAATCAAAGCACAGTGGGAATCACACAAGACTCTATGACGATCTCGGGTCTACAGACTACCCTGTACCAGTGTCACCGGAGAACTGCCATCTGACGTGTGGTATATCACCAACTGGGAGTTCTCGGCGAGTCCGTCCAGTGTACCCAGTCTCCACTGAGCACCCGTACATCATCCTTGATGTCAAACACCGATGGATATGGGATCATCCATCGCCCATCATATGGGTCAAGATGCGTATACGCTACTCTACTCTGGTGTATCGATGCCCTGTCTCGATATACCCTCGACTGGGAACAGTTATAGGATGTACTGATCGACTACTATGGCCCCACTAGTATGATCTCATCATAGTCCCAGTAGTCGAGTACAGATCCTAAGGGCTTCATCAACATTGAGAGTAAGACAGCAAACCATTACAAGTCAACATGTTAAGATAAAGAGAAACCAAATAGCATACTATCATGACGAGCAAGAAAGTCCTCTCTGTATATATCTAAGCATCCATCATAATATACATCATATGTACAACAATGGCCTCTAGGGCATATACATAACTAACATAAGGTTTATTCGGTTGTCTTTTATCTTCACCTTCTCTCGCATTGCGAGTGCTTCTAGGATTAGGATAGTACACCCATTATGCTTATTGGATAGTCTTCTTCCAAGCCATAGGCTGGTGCCGAACGGTAGGGAAGGAAGAAAACCATTTAGCCTAAGAGGGTGTATAGAAGGTAATGACTAAAGACATATAAAGGGATTTGGAAAGATGGCAAAGAATTATACAGTTATAGTTGTGAATCTAGATAATGGAAGAGGCATTACTAGGAATTCCCGGATACCCCATCGAAACATTTCAATGTTTCAGTTTCACTGTGTACTGTTAAAAGAAAACTGATTTCCCAATTTGACACTTGCTCCACGGTATGTATTTACCAGGTATGATTCTCACATCTGTATTGTTTTACAGATGATGAGTGGGAGTAAGTTATTGGGAATTAGGTGATCATCCTCATTATATCGGGATTCGTTGTAATCGGTGATATTTGAGGAAGTCACCTGGGTTGTTTGTCGGACGGCAAATATTTGGTTTTGAATGTCCGTTGTTATGCACCAATTTCAAATTGATATATCTGTACGTCTATTTTTATAGAGTGAGATATACCTTTTTGAAATTTATGTCTATGACATTTACCTATATCAGTGGATGGTTAGGTAAGGAGCATTAAACAGCGGTGTAATCCTTCATAACCATAGTACAGTTTTCAACCTACGACACACAGGGATTGAGTTATCAGACTGAAGGGACATATACAGAGTATTGTATGTTGTCCAGTGTCCATTAGGACAGAGGGGTTGGTCCTTGTACTATATTCGGTTTACTTTTGACTTCTCTAGTTTTTAGACAAGTGTTTCGTAGAAACGCAAGGTCCGAATTTTGAGAAGTTATAGGTATAAGAATAGAGTAGAGAACCAGGTATTGCAAGTATCAGGATTCTTCAAGGTGATCGAAGATGTAGATACTTGTGTGTTGTATTCAGTTGATAGTAATGATTAAGAGAACTTCCTTCTCTTTCGGGTTACTCATATCTGGATGCATTCCTAAGTTGAGTAACGCTGATCGGCCTCTTTTCATTTAGTTAACATGCACTGGAGGCAGTCGCATGATTTGAATCTGGTTCAATTAAATTAGTGCCTCTGTTTCTGTATTGGATATAGAACAGTTCATATCTTGACATTGTTAAGGTACGGGGAGTTGTCCAGCTTATGCTTAAAACCAGACTCTGGATAACTCAAGGCACGTTTCTGTAATGGCTGTTTATGGGTTGACCCAGGCTATGATGAGGGTTGACTTTCTACCATCTGGAAGATCAATAGTGATATTGTTCTTGACTACCCACAGTTTTAACAAAAATGGATTTTTTCAGAAAACAGTAGTGGGAATATGGTAGAACTAGAAGTGATTCCAGAACCGCAGACGATTACTGAAAATTTGATAAGAACCTAAAGATTCAATTTGGTTTGACATTCCATTGGCCACTCCGCAGATATGGTGGGTAACCTCAGGCGCTCGAGAGGTACTTCGGTATGCTCAAGGACGGTGGCAGGGAGGTTCTTGTTTATCCAGACTTGCCAATGCTGTTGTTCCAGACTGTGAGACCCGGCAGGAGGTTGAGTATAGTGTCGTTCTAAACTAGCTTTAGAAGTGTACGTCTATATGACTCTGCCAGAGGGTTGTCGTAGTCAGTGGGAGCAGCGGAAGCATTGGTGGACAGGTGGCTTATGTCTATTTATAGACTAAAGCGGATATAGCGGGGATAGATCATCTATTTCTGATGTGACAGTCATAGGTTTGACGTCATCAGAATAGGGGATGGATCTGTTAAGAAGGAAGTAGAGTGTAGTGTCCTGGTATTTGGATGACATACACAGAATAGGAAGTGAAATTCCTATACTACGGTTGGTTATACTTTGGTCGTCACACAGAGGTTTCTCCACATAGGACTTGGATATTATATCAGACATTCTGGTTACTAGATCTATGGTTTTAGATCTAGATTTGTGAAGTGTCCCAATCAGGGTACTTAGACAGCATTCTAAAGGTGTTTTAGAATGGACGACTCTTGGCATGATGGTGTACCTGCAGGTGATGGAGTCACCCTCTCTTAAGGTGTCGTATAGACTAAAGTGGAGAGGGATATGCATGATTGGCAGATCACTTGCTTAGGCAATTGAGTCAATCATGAGATGTCAAGTACCACACCAGATGTTGTTTTTACAGTAGATGCAATAAGTTGATATTGATCCAATCCTGGATAAACATTCGGAAGCAGTTTTAGAACATAAGTCGATGTTCTAGGGATTTGATAATGGTAGCCTCCTTTAAGAGACGGTTATCATTCCATGCTTCCAAGGTGACCTGGATGACAGAGTGGCTGTCAGAGTTATAGTTTTCCTTCTGACGAGGGGCCGTATTTTGGACAGGAGGTCCAGGCGGATACTGAGGGAGGCATGGCGCAGGATACTGATTAAGTTCAGTTGACGATACAGTCTAAGAAGTTTGGATTTGGAGTTCACTTGTGAACTAGGTCCCAACAGACATCCAAACATATTCTAAGACATGTATTGCTCATTTCGGGAGATGGGTTTCTCCGCGAACTTGAGATAAAGAGAGACATAGAAAGAAACATCACAGTGGATCCACTCACTGAGGCTAATCCTTGAACGCTATAGTTTTGCAAACGAGCTTTGTAAGACTGACTAGTAGAGGAGTTGGGTGTTCGGTATCACACGGGATGTGAGTATGCGACATCGCAATAATTAGCCTTGAGTGCAAGTGGGAGATTGTTGGAGATAGTGCCCTCAGAGTCAATTATTGGATCACAGGCACGTGATTGCAATGATTGAGGGAGGACCTATACCGGTAGGACAGTCTTATTCAAGATGATAGTATGCTATCTGGTTTATCTTTATCATCGTGTACTGCTTTAGGTGACCTTACAAGTCACTATTGCGCGTTGATAGAGCCCCTAGGATTCTTGCTTGACTGCCAGCAGTATGAGGGCGATCATATACGTGGGAGCTGGTAGTCTATAAGCACATCCTTAAAAGGTCCCTAGTCGTGGGAGTTTCGAGACAGGGCATCGATACTCCAGAGTAGACTAGTGTATACAGTAGAGACCCCGACGAGGGGCGGTGGCCGGTCTCACAAGCCACTGGTGTCATTTGGTTCACCTAAGGTGTATACAGGTGCTCATTGGGTTATGAGTACACCGGACAGGACTCGCCGGGAACATGCTAGTTGGTCTTATACCTTACGTCAGATAGAAGTTCCCCTGGTGACATGTGTACAGGTTAGTTCATCGACCTGAGATCGTCATTTGTCTCGTGTGAGTTCCCACTGTGCTTTGATTACTACCCTACCATGCTCAAAGGAGACATGCAAACAGGTTTTAGTTGGGTACAATCCCGAGCTACATGGAGGCAGTGAGCGGAACTGCAGGGGTTCGTCTCTCCCGGTATTGGGGGTGTGGTCGCGCTGTGTCTAGGAGATACATTACACGAAGTCCTTGGCCAAGGAAGTAGATTTACTGGTAGGTATTCCAGTAGTATCTCAGGGTGTTATGGGCTACACTCCGACACGACTTGTACCGTTTTTGGGGGTCTGACTTTTACCAACCCCCTAGGCCCGCCATGCGATGCTCATAGACGAACGGACCAGACTGTACGGATATTGTCACTGACAGGCTCAGTAGGGTGTCAGGATGAGTTCGCTCATCGACGTCCGTTTTGGTCAATACGTGGTAGCCCGTCACGTATGGCTAATACCTCTGACGTGCTAGTGGTTAAATACACAACCAAGGTGTGGAAGAGTCTTTAGAGTCCCCCACAGACTGTTTTCTCAAGTTTCGGGCGAAACGTTGTAAAGGCCGTATGGAGATATGGCAGGGTTCGATCTTATCCGTGCGGTATTGCACGGATCATGATCGGACGGATAATACTAGCGGGCTTTGGTTTAAGCCGGATCCTAGTATTGTACTGTGTAGATTTTGTCTCTTTGCATTTGTATTCAGTGAGAATACAAATGCGGGTATGTATATACAGTCGCGGGGTTTTCCTGTAATTTATTACGGGATCAGTTTTCTGAAGTTGCCAGTTTGCATTCCGTTTCGGCCAGTTTTCCTTTGTTCCTTCCCGGCCGGATTTTTCTGATGGAGGGGCTAATTTGCATATTTGCAGATTAGCAATTGTGGAGGGTTTATTTGGATATGGAAAGATTATGATAGCATCTTTTCTTTTCATGCATCATTTCATAGCTTTATGAGATTAGAGTTGATCTTGATTTGGATGTGACCTTTTTTCCTCATTATCTTCACATGGCTTATGGTTACCATTTGTTATCCCTACACTCACCTCCCTTGTGTTGATCCCCCCATTCATATTTGGCCGACCACATTTGTGTGGGTGAGAGAGAGAGGTTCATTTTTATGGTGACAAAATGTTCATCTCATATCATTTTAGATTACACCAAAAATCCTAAGCTCATTTCCATTCTTCACCTCCATCAAATGGCAACTTCATAACCCCATGAGACAAAGTAATCCACACTTCATCTACAGCATTTCTTAGGCACTTCGGCTTGCCAACTTCGTACGTGAGTTGCCTCGGTCCAGAGGTGGGAGCCCGTAAAAGAACATGGCGATGTGGTGCCCGTTCCGATGAGGAAATGAAGACCGGAGATTCCGTGAGGAGATCGGAGTGGAGGCCGAAGACCAAAGGACATGGATCGCCTCGGTATAGCTTTCTACTCTTTCTATAGTTTGTTAGGATTAGGTTAATGGCCCGATCAGGGTTTTATAGTGCGCGGTGGTGCCGGTTTCTAAGTTCTAGAAAAGTTTTCGTTTCCGCATTCCGGCGTCGGATTGAAGGCCGGGGCGCCGCCGTGCACTTACATTAACATGGCCCTAACAACACTCCATCAACTTACTAAAACCAATTCATACATCACTTGGTCATAGTTCCCCCTAATCACCACATAAAGCACTAAAAACACACCAATAATCACTAATCGATGCTAAGCTACACTAATTAAGAAAATTAGGGGGTAAGTTCAAGAAGTATACCCCACACTCGACCATAGGGAGCTGGAGGAAGAAGAAGGAGTAGAGGGAAGGAGCTGCAGTTGAAGTTGTGCTGTTGCTGCTGCTCACTGATGCTGTTGCTGCTCACTGATGCTGCTGCTGTGATGCTTGCTTCTGCTGCTGTGCTACTGCTGTGGATGGTGTGGGTGTGTGAGTGTGAGAGTAAGGTTGAGAGAAATGATCACAAGAATGAGAGGAAATGATAACTCCCAATGTCAATCCCTCCTTTCTCTCTCATCATTAAATGCAAGCATGGCTTTTGCCATGATGCATTCTCTCTCTCTCTCATTCTCACCAAGTCAACACTCCAAAAGAAAAATTCAAATTAAAACTTAATTAAAACCCAAAAGACTTAATCCCTATTATTAAACCCACCATGGTTGCTAATCATGGTATTACCTCATTTTTAAACCCTAGTTTACATGCACATGTGTGTGCAAGCCTAGGAAAATTCTAGAAAAATATTTATTAAATTTGGAAAAATATTGGAAACTCAATTTGGTAAACTTTTTATTAAAAACCCTTTATTTAAATATAATTAGCCACTAAACACATCCTAATTGCAGCAACCAACATCATGACGGGCTTTAAGTTACTATTAGATAAAAATATATTGACAGCGCCAAACTATAGAGATTGGTTCAGGAATGTCAAGATGGCAATCACTTATGACGAATTGGGGTATCTCCTTACCACTAAGGCCCCCGCCGTCCCAGGTCCAGAATCCAGCATCGCGGATAAGGAAATCCATAAGACCTGGGAGATTGACTGCGCGAAGGCCAAGTGCCTCGTGCTTGCCTCTATGGACAATGAACATCAGAGGAGGCACGAGAATATGGACCTTGAATCCATATTTCTCCATACTAAGGAACTATATGGAGAGCAATCCCGTATCGCAAGATACGAGACCTCGAAGAAGCTATTTTCAGCGAGTTGGCCGTCCGATCATCTGTAGAAGAACACGTCCTTAAGATGATTGGCTACATTAAGGAGCTCGCGGACCTCGGGACCACGTTAGAGAACGAGCTGTATACCGACTTGATTCTCCAGTCCCTTCCTTCCACCTACGCCCAGTTTATCTTGAACTTTAACATTCAAGGTAAAGAAGTTGAACTTCCAGAACTCCTAAACATGTTGAGGAGTGCAGAGGGCACCCTGCAGAAAGCAAGGGAAACACCTGCTTTATTTGTTGGTGGAGCTTCTTCTAGGTCCAAGACGAAAGCCAAAGGAAAGAAGAATAAGGCCCCCACCAAACCAAGGGGCGGTGTTAGTAAGGTGGAAGCCAAGGGAAAGGAAAAAGTGGCAGGACAGATTGTGGGAAAGGAAGAATGATTTTATTGTCATAAGAAAGGGCACTGGAAGAAAGATTGCAGGGCTTGGAAGGCCAAGAACCAGGACCCGAAGCAAGTTGTGGCTTCGGCTTCAGGTGTGTATGTTATTAAAAACTGTCTATCAATTAACTCTACTTCCTGGGTATTGGATACCGGATCAAGATCTCATATCTGTAATTCTTTACAGGAACTGAGAAGCCGTAGGGTTTTGAAGGCGGGTGATATGACCCTCAGAGTTGCAAACAGAGCAAGCATGGATGCTGAGTCCGTGGGGGACTATCACTTAGGATTGATAGATGGACATGTTTTGGTTTTGCGCAACTGTTATTTTGTACCTAGTTCGACTTGTAATATCATATCTGCATCTTTAATGTCTAAAGAAGGTTATGATTTTGCATTTATAAGCAATGTTGTAAGCATTCACCTTAATCATGTTTTGATTGGGTCGGGTACATTAAGCAATGGTATATACGTATTAAACCAACTGCAGATTTTCAATATCCAGAATACACATAAAAGAAAGTTTCCAGAATTAAATCATGCTTTCTTATGGCATTGTAGACTGGGTCACATCAACGAGACAAGGTTAACTAAGTTACATAAAGAAGGATATTTGGATCTGTTCGAATATCATTCTTATGCAACTTGTCAATCATGTCTCAAAGGAAAGATGACAAAGACTCCGTTCACTGGACACGGAGTATGAGCGAGCGAGCTCTTGGGACTCGTACATAGCGACGTGTGTGGTCCAATGTCTACACATACAAGAAGTGGTTTTTCCTATTTCATTACTTTTACAGATGATTTCTCTAGGTATGGACATGTCTTCTTAATGAAGCATAAATCCGAGGCCTTTGAGAAATTCCAGGAATATAAGAATGAAGTAGAAAAACAAATCGGCAAAAGTATCAAGACACTGAGATCTGATCGAGGTGGTGAATACTTAAGTGCCGAGTTCCTGGATTACCTAAAAGAGAATGGAATTCTCTCTTTGCTTACTCCTCCATACACTCCATAACACAACGGTGTATCGGAGAGACGGAACCGAACCCTATTGGATATGGTACGTTCCATGATGAGTAACGCTGAGTTACCGCGATCATTCTGGGGTTATGCACTAGAATCAGCTGCATATCTTTTAGACAAGGTTCCTACCAAGACTGTGCCTACCACACCATATCAGATGTAGAGTGGGAAGAAACCCTATCTTCAATATCTGATGATATTAGGATGTCCAGGTTTTGTCAAAAAGCACCATGCGGACAAACTCGAGGCATGTTCAGTACTGTGTAAGTTTATGGGATACCCAAAAAACTCCAGGGGGTATCTTTTCTATTACGCAGATGAACAAAAGGTTTTTATTTCTCGTCATGCCCACTTTCTGGAACATCAGTTCTTAGAAAAAGAAACAAGTGGGAGCGCAATAGAACTGGAAGAAATTCCAGAACCACAAGCTATTACTGAAAGCTTGGTGGAACAAGAAGTTTCAAAAGAAAAGGACATTCCTGCACCGCTCCGCAGGAGTAGTAGGCTTTCTCATCCACCTGAGAGATACTACTGTTTTCTCATAGACGGGGATAGAGATGATTGCATCATTGTTAATGATGAGCCGACTAACTTCCAGTAGGCCATTCAAAGCACTGACTCGGTAAAATGGCTGGATGCAATGCGGACCGAGATGGAGTCCATGTACACCAACAAAGTATGGACTCTGGACTTTGCTCCAGAAGGGGTAAAACCCGTAGGCTGCAAATGGATCTTCAGAAAGAAGATTGGTGTAGATGGACAGGTTGAAACCTATAAGGCTAGACTTGTTGCAAAGGGTTTTCGTCAAAGACCTGGTTTGGACTATGACGAAACCTTTTCTCCATTGGCTATACTCAAATCCATTCGAATCTTTCTTGCCATTGCTGCCTTCTACGATTATGAGATTTGGCAGATGGATAAATGGAAATTTAGAGGGAATGTCTATATGGACCAGCCAGAGGGTTTCATTCAGAGTAGGAGCAGCGGGAAAGTGTGCAAGTTGCTTAATTCCATTTATGGACTGAAGAAGGCATCGCGGAGTTGGAACATCTGTTTTGATGAAACGGCCAAAGAATTTGACTTTATCAAAAATCCAGATGAACCATGCATTTATAGTAAGATTGTAGCACGAACTGTTGTATTCCTTATCGTGTTCGTGGATGACATTCTCTTGATAGGAAATGACATTCCTATGCTACAATCTGTCAAAGGGTTCTTGTCACACAGGTTCTCCATGAAAGACCTGGGTGATGCCTATTACATTCTGGGGATCTAGATCTATCGTGATAGATCTAAGAGGATATTAGGACTTTCGCAGTCCAGGTACATCGACACCATACTGAAAAGATTCAGTATGGAAGATTCTAAGCACGGTAATTTACCGGCTTGTCACGGAATCACCATCTCCAAAGAGATGTCTTCCAAGACTGATTTGGAAAGGGATCACATGTCTATTATACCCTACGCTTCTGTGGTAGGCTCTATAATGTATGCGATGTTGTGTACGAGACCAGATGTAGCTTATGCAATGAGTGTAGTAAGCCGGTATCAGTAAAACCCTGGGGAGAAGTACTGGATAGCGGTAAAGAACATTGTGAAGTACCTGAGAAGGACTAAGGTTATGTTCTTGGTTTACGGCGGAAAAGACCTCCAAATTGAGGCTTTTGCTGACTCCAGCTTCCAGAGTGACAAGGATGACTCCAAATCCATGTCGGGTTATGTCTTTACCCTCAATGGAGGGGCGATCTGTTGGAAGAGTTCCAAGCAGGAAACTGTTGCTGACTCGACGATGGAAGTGGAGTATATCGCAGCTTCTGATGCCGCAAAAGAAGCAGTCTGGATGAGGAAGTTCTTAACAGAACTTCAGGTCGTTCCGTCCATTGTTTCTCCAATACCTCTGTATTGTGATAACAACGGGGCTATAGCTTTAGCAAAGGAACCCAGGTCCCATCAGAAGTCCAGACACATCTTGAGGCGGTATCACCTGATCAGGGAGATCGTAGATCGCCGGGAGATCGTGGTTCGGAGGGTTGCTACAGAAGATAACACTGCAGATCCATTCACAAAGGCCATTCCTCAGACACAGTTCGAGAGGCTATTCGAGATGATAGGTCTACGATATGCCAGCACATGGCCTTAGTGCAAGTGGGAGATTGTTAGTGTGATATGCCCTAGAGGCCGTTATTGTATAGTACTCGTTTGTATATTACATTTTGGAAGCTTGGGATATATATACACAGATTTATAATAGTCTTGCTCGATATGGTAGTATGCTACTTGGTTTGTATCTATCTTAATATGTGTATATGTTTCTTCTGACGTATCGCTAATACATATTGATAGAGCCCTTAGGATCTTTGCTTGACTATCAGCGTTGTGATTACAGTCACACTTGTGGGGGTTGGGTAGTCTACAAGCACATCCTTTTACAGGTCCCTAGTCGTAGGATTATCGAGACAGGGCATCGATACTCCAGAGTAGACTAGTGTGTACGCTTCTCATCCCAGCTGAGGAGATGGTCTGTCCCACAGCCATCAGTACGTCGTACTGGAGATAGTATGCAGGTGCTCATTAGGTTAGTAGTACACTGGACAGGATTCGTCGGGAACTATTGGTTGGTACTATACCTATCATCAGTTAACAGTTCCCAGGTGACATGAGTACAGCTTAGTCTGTTGACTTGATACTGTCACTTCGCCTCGAGTGTGTTTCCACTGTTATTAAATTACTACCCTACCACGGCTCTATTGAGTCGTGCAAACAGGTAGTAGTTGGGTGCAGTCCCGATGCACTTGGAGGCAGTGATGGTTAGACAGGATTCGTTTCTCCCGGTATTGGGGATTGATATCGCGCTGTGTTTAGGAGAGCCATTACACAAAGTCTCTATCCAGGGCAAGCGAGATTTACTGGTAGTGTTTCCAGTAGTTTCAAAGGGTGTTCTGGGCTACACTCCGACACGACTTGTACCGCTATTAGGGGTCTGACGTTTACTGCCCCCTTAGGCCCGACATGCGATACTCTTAGATGAACAGACAGGACTGTACGGAGATTGTCACATTCAAGCTCAGTAGGAGTTCGGATGGGTTCACCTCATCGGTCTTCTTATCGGCATCTACCTGGGGACCGTTACGTACAGCTAGTACCGCTTGCGGCCTGTTGTTAAACTCACTGCCAGCGTAGTGTCGAGTCTTTAGAGTCCCACACAGAGTGTTGTTAACTTTTGGGCAAAACGGAGTAGAGGTCGTATGGTTTTACAACAGGGTCCGTTCACATACGCGCACTTGTACGTGCTTGGTGTTCGGGCAGTTGACACTAGTGGGCTTTGGTTTAAGCCAGATCTTAGTATTTAGTTTTAGGTTGGTTCGGTCTCATTGTATTCGTGTTCCTCGGAACACGGATGCGGGTGTGTATATACAGTTGACAGAGGCAGAGAAAGCTCATTAGGGTTTTGACCATTGACTTGATTAAAACCATAATGAGATGGAGGAAATTGATTAATGAGTTTTAATTAGAGATAATTGTATCATGGTTAATTGGTTTGACCATTTGACTTGTTGACTTTTGTTGACTTAGATATTTTTGTTAAGCATGAGATATTTTGTGCTTAGCATTAATTGTTACATGATAATGGTCAAATCAACATCAACCATGACAATTATCCTAATTAAAATTATCATTATTCTTTTTTCATCATATGAGAGCAAACACCTCATTTTATCATGACACTTTTCTCTCTCTTGCTAACTCTCTCCTCTTCCTCTTTCAAGGCTCTCTTGTTTCATGAGTTGAAAATCAAGAGCATTGTGAGATCAAACCACCAAAACAATTCTCTACTCACTCTAGGGTTCTTAGTCTAGCATACCAAGCGCCTTAGTTACTTCAAGATAGAGGTTGGAGCTCAAGGTAGAAGCTTTCGGGTGGATCTTTCTTTGGCATAGAGAAGACGGTGAGGAGGAGCCATCTACACTACTCCAAGGAGCTCACAACAAGTAGAAGCAACACAAGAAGAGAAGGAGTTCAAGCTTTAGGTATAATTTCTTAACCTAGTAGTTAAAGCTCCATGTTAGTTTGTTAGTTTTTGTTTAGCAAAGATCCTTCATGGTTAGTCTATGTTTCCTTTAAAGAAAAATTTGATTTTCACCTATTCCGCCTCCCCGTTAAGCACCGGAGTGGGTAACATAGAATTACACAAATATATATCGTAAGGGCACATAGGCGAAGTGTCGTATCGTATGTATGCCGCGGAACATACACACGCTACGTCACTCTGCTTATGCCACCTACTCCATCTACCAAGGGTCATCCTACACTCAGAAAGGTAAAACCTATCGCTCTGATACAAACTTTGTCACGACCCGAATATGTGGAACGTGACTGGCACTTAAATTACACAACGTCTAAAGGCGTAACGAAATCTAAGTAAACCAAAGCCCAGAAATCTAAACCATTTAAAGAAATAGAGTAAAGGAAAACTTGTTTAATAGTTAAGTTAACATAGAAAATTACTTTGAAAGTATTTATAATAATCTCAAGATTTTATAAAAATTTCGTCAGAGTTTCCTCTGTAAAGACTGGCCTCAAATGGGTACAACACATGAATATACACAAGTAATGAAATAAGGCATCCCCAAGCGGGAGCTAGCTCTTCGCCGAACGGCGGAACACAACCACATGCACGATATATCATCATAATATAAAATCAAAAATTAAAAGCAAGAGAACAGAAACCAAGTATAAAGTCGGCTCACATGAGCTCGACACCAGAATCAGAATATACATATAAAAGTCTCACCAGCTCACAATCTAAGTCCAATATACAAATGGTGGAAAAGGTAGGTAGGGTAGATGGAGTGTGCTAGATACAATAGTAAATACACAAGGTGGGAACAAAAGAGTATCCTCACAAACCCACTTACAAGCAAGACACAAGTTGATGCAAAGAAAGTAGAAGTGGAAATACGCCCGTCGCTACTATGCTGACGGGTCGGTCCAGCAAGACACTGTGGCACAAATTAAGGTGGTATCACCTGATCAGGGAGATCGTAGATCGCTAGGAGATCGAGGTCCGGAGAGTGGAAACAAAAGAAAACACTGCGGATCCATTCACCAAGGCCCTTCCTCAGGCACAGTTCGAGAGACTTTTTGAGATGTTGGGTATGCGGTACGCCAACATTTGGCCCTAGAGAAGATGTTGGATACTCATTACGCCAATATATGGCCTTAGTGCAAGTGGGAGATTGTTGGATATGTATGCCCCAGAGGCCATTATTGTATATGTATATATATGGATGCTTGGACATATATATGTACATGACAGTCTTGCTCGATATGATAGTATGCTATCTGGTTTGTCTTTATCTTAACATGTGCATGTTTTACTTGCTATTACATATCTTTTGTACATGTTGATAAAACCCGTAGGATCATTGCTAGACTACCTGCATTGCGATGGCGATCATACTTATAGGAGATGGGTAGTCGATATGCACATCCTTAAAAGGTCCCTAGTAGTGGGAGTATCGAGACCGGGCATTGATATTCCGAAGTAAAATAGTGTATACGTTTCTAGACCCCGACGAGGGGCGATGGTTTGGTCCCGCAACCATTGGTCTTTAGACCTAAGATCGTATACAGGTGCTCACTGGGGGTGAGTACACCGGACGGACTCGCCGAGAACTTCCAGATGGTTCTATACCTATCGTCAGATGGAAGTTCTCAGGTGACATGTGTACAGGTTAGTCCTTAGACCTGAGATCGTCATTTTCCTTGTGTGAGTTCCCACTTTGCTTTGATCACTACCCTACCACGGCTCTACTGAGTCGTGCAAACATGTTTTGGTTGGGTACAGTCCCGAGCCACATGCAGGCAGTGAGCGATTGTCAGGGATTCGTCTCTCCCGGAATTGGGAGTCGATATCGCACTGTGTTTGATTGGTCAGGACCATAAGACCTTGGCGAAGGAAGTTTGGATTTACTGATAGGCTGATTAGTAGTTTCCCGGATTGGTCATGAGCCGCATCAGCACGAATTACCAGGTTATCAGGATTATCGGATCAAGTGTTGATTCGATAATTTAATGTATAATTATATATTTGATATATTAAATTACATTAACAAATATAAGCTCACTAAAAGATTCTTTTTCTCACTCGGGTAATTCATTGATATATATGTGATATATGTTAATGGTATTATTTTATTTTGTTACAATAAATATATTATATATATGATATATAATATTGTAACATGTTATAATTACTAATGCTACATGATTAGTGGAGATTAAACGAGGTTAGGGTTTGATTTGGTTTGAACTTTTCTAGAAGCTTTCTTTTTGTTTTTGCAAAGATATTTTGCAAGATATTTCCAAACCCAACCCACACCCTTTAACCATAGTTAAGTCTCTACAATGGTTAGCCTATCATCTTGAACCATGGTTGCATAAGTAATTATGATTACTTTCATTATTCATCAAAAATGGATCACTATTCTTCTTCTTCTTCTTCCTTGATGCAAAAGCTTTCTAGCTTTTTTCTTAGTGATGAAAATGTGTGAGATTAAGAAAACAAATGAGAGCTAAAATCCTACTTCATCATCCTAATCTATCCTAGCCATTTAGATCAGAGTGTTCACTTCATTTAGTAGTGAGATCTTGTGTTAATGAAACTTCAAGGTAGATCATCTTTGTAATCGAAGATCAGAAGCAAGCTTGCATCTTTCTCTTCGTGGAGCCTCTCGAGAGTCCGGAACTTGATGATCGCAGCGAAGGGAACACAACACGGAGCTTATAAAGTGAAGGACCGGACTACAAAGGTTGTAATCCCAAACTCTTAGATGTTAAAGTGTTTAACATGCTTTGTTTTGCCTAATCTCTATTCTATGATCTTGGTTTAGGGTTGTTCGGCACGGCTAAATTTTAAATCGGGCATGGTGGATGCCTTATAGAACCTTGTGCGTGTGCCAAGTAACCCTACAGTGGTATCAAAGCCAAGCTAGAGCTTTAGGCGAAGTCTAGACGAAGTTTAAAGTCTTATCGAACTCCGAATACCCGGTTTAGACCCCTCTCTGGATATTTTCTAAAAATGTGATTTTTTCTGCATTAAAAATACTCAAAAAAAATCAGCAGGGAATTCTAAGGATTTGTGTAAAATACGAGCCATTAATTCGCTTAAAGCGCCGCGGAACCGCGGCCGTACCAGGGCTTGCGTGGCGGTTCCGCGGCGCTACAGTGGCATTATGGTTTGAATTTTGTACAGTAAAATCCGTAGCTAATTCCTGATACTTCTGGGTATTTTTGATTTTACTCAAGTGTTGAGTTTTCTGGTTTGTATTGGGAGCTCGTTGATTCGATCGGAAAGTATAACTTCGTTTAGTTTGTCCGGGTAATTTTAGATCGTGTTAAAAAGTTCGATCGGATATCAATAACTCACTTTTTCCCCTGCCGGAAAATTTTCAAGTGTTGGATTTTTCCGTAGTTTAAGAACGTTCTAAGTCGTGCAAGTAACGCGGTGGACTCTCTAGAAGAAAACAAACCTTAACTCGATTATGTGACCGTCTTGAACTGCCTCTAAACCTTAGGGTTTGGGGCAGTACGGCGTTGCCACATGTGAGGCGTTGGCTTGACCCTTCTACGGCTGGACCATTGGTACTATGGCATGTGATGGATGTTTTAAAACTAATTTCAAGTGTTGAGAACTATTTGGGAAATCTTGGGTGTTTGTTTATTCGATCGGAAAGTTTAACATTGTCTATTTATCTGGAATGTGATACAATATTTGGAATCCATAAGTAGTTATGAGATAACTAATTTGAATGTAATAAATCTAGCAGTTCAGTCTCAGATGATCGGTTGCCACGGGATTTTGATGCGATCAAAAGTTCGTCTCAATCACGTAGCGTACGCGGATACTCGCCGGGTAAACTTAATAGACAGCCACGCCCCATAGCCCCGACCAAGTGACTGTAGGAGAACCCCGTCGCTAAAAGCATCTGTTCGGGTGCTCGCGGCAGCGGTGTTCCGCCTTAGTGCACTTCGTCGACGGCATCCGGGGGTGCGGGTGTCTTCTAAAGTTTGCGACGAGCATTCGATCAGGACGTCGGGAATCTTGTTGAATTGCCCGACTTGATATTGAAAAGAGTCTTCGATAATGAGACTAAGATGCGGGGTTTATAATTGTTAGGCATGCGATGTCTAAGGAATTCATTTGGTTAGGCATGCGATGTCTAAGGAAGTTGCGGATTCCAACAGTTGTAGTTTTACACTTTCTCTTCTGCGACTATAAGCGTAGTATGTGGTGTATCACCGGCTTCGTTGCTACACATACTTGCTTACGTTGATGATATGAGATATCATGTGTTGCTGTGATATGTTATATTGGATCGTCGTGATCTGAATAGCCGAGGGTTTTATGTGAGATGAGAGTTTTTCTTTTTCATTCATGTAAAATTCATTTGTATGTAATATTCTTTTATTAGGGCACTTCCGGGCTGAGGATGATGTCACCATTGTATATTATTTACTTTTCCGCATTAGGTAGACCCAAGGCGGGGAGCACAAGTAACCAGGTTCTAGGGTCCAGTGGGAGACCATCTCGAGGAATCGAGACCGGGTCTCCTAACCCTAGAATTGGCAGTGTTGCTTGCCGCTCTCGTAGGGGTCTAGGGATGTGGGTTTGGCTATTCATCGCGACCGTGGAATCCGTGTTTTATACAGGCTCGTATTAAAACACGAACGTCCTAGTATATCCAATATTTCATATATGTTCTTCTGCTGCAATGTTCTGTGATGAGATCATATTACTGCCTGAGACGAATGTTTATATTATATATATGAGATATATGTTATATTGCAGATTTCATTTCAAATGTGATACTTGTGAAGCATAATTAAAATGGGACTTCATTAACGAGATTAATGAAATAAAAGAAACCTTAAGATGTTGTAGAAACTTGTTAAAAAAAATGGTAGCTCTAGTTCTTGCTTTGCATAGCGGTGTTCCTTGTAGAACATCCAACACCTTATTCGATAAGGAAAGAGACGGGATCCCTTCACCGGGAGTGACCTCTTTAGCGAAACTAGAAGATTCTACAAACTTGGTTTGTCTTTTGATTGCTTCTATAGTTCTTTCTTTGCATAGTGGTATTTGTGAAATATCCTGCACCTTATTCGATAAGGAAAGAGCCGACGATCCCTTCACCGAGAGTGACCTCTTTAGAAAAACTAGAAAAGGCCTCAAAAACATTCCATTTAAAATCACTCGATTATACAACAATATCAAGTTCATTATGAAAAGGGTTTTCTTAAAAACCTGTCGTAGCCCTCCGTCATTTCAGATAAGTAGTATTTAGTATTCGTGCTGCGTTTGTTGACCTCTGTCAAGGCGTAGTGTGCGGTAGCTGATTAGTGCTTATCTGTATAAACATATGATGTGATTGATTTAGGGTAGTCGTGCGACCTTGTTGACCTCTGTCAAGGGTCGTACGGGTGGGTTTACTTCAATCAGGAAATGCCGGGTTGAACTTGACTAGCAGCCTATGGTTTGTTGACCTCTGTCAAGGTCTTAGGACGCTAGGGGTAAAATATTATTGGGAATTTCAAGTTTTGAAATTTGCAATGAGATTGCATACCTTCTATTAGATAGTTGGATCCCGATACCCGCTGCGAGTAAGAGTTACTCCTTGGAGAGTTTTACACATTACAATTAGCCGATCAAGTAGGTGACTAGAAAGGTGTTAACGGGGTTACACCCGTGGGAAAATGAGGTTTATTTTAATTATGTCCGTGCGAAAGCGTGGGGAACCTCCCTCAAAGTACCGGCACTGGCCTGGCTGAAAGATTGGCGAACTTGTAGGGTGTAATTAATCCCGGCTAGTCTTTTCTTTTAGGGTTTGAACGAAGATTTGACTAAAACAGTGGGAGACATCCTGATTAGACAAATTGATAACCAATCTAATCTTGTAAAAGCGCACGCTGAGTGTTTTCTTCTCTCTCTCTCTCCTGGTTACGACTATGTCACGCCTTAATCAAGATAATAATACGGATGTATTGACCGAACCCGCTTGTTATACTACGCTAGGGAACATTGGTCCCGCTCCAACTTGTAATTGTTATAAGACAGAGCAGGAAATAGGGGATTACCAGAATTCCCGTGCCACCCAAACGAAGAAAGTGCATTCTGATGCATCTTCTTCGGGTGTGTTCATTACCGAGAACTGTTTCTCAGTATACTTTACGTCCTGGGTATGACATACCGGATCAGGATCCCAGATATGTAATTTGTTACATGGGCTACAGATAGGTAGAGAACTGAGAACGGGTGATAAGTTTCATGAGATAGAAACGGTGCAAGTGTTGCAGCCAAGTCTGTTGGCAGTTATCACCCTGTATTACCAGAATACATTGATTCTGAACGAATGTTATTAGATACCGAACCTGATATACAACATCATATAAGTCTCTTTATTAGTAAAGAAAGGATATAATTTTGTATTGTTGGATAATGTTTTGAACATTTCCTATATCAAGAGTTGATCGGTTCAGGCACGTTATCTAAAAGCATAGACGTTCTAAATCAAACTACAGTTCTTAGTATACAGAACACACACAAGAGGAAGAGTTCAGAAATGAAGGAATCCTTCTTGAGGTATTGTAGACTAGGTCATATCAATGCGACCCGACTAGCTGAAGTTACATAAAGATGCATATTTAAATTAGTTTGGATTTACATCTTGTAAAAACTTGCCAGTTATGTCACAGAGATAAGATGACCACATCTCCGTTTATTGGAAATAGAGAAAGAGTTAGTGAACTCTTGGAATTGATACATGTTGATGTATGAGGTCCCCGGTCTACACATGCTAGGACCGGTTCTTTGTACTTCATTACATTCACTGATGATCTCTCAAGATTCAGACATATGTTCCTGTTGAAACACAAGTCCGAAACTTTTGAGATAATCACAGAATATAAGTTATAAGTAAAGAACCAAAAACGGGTATAAGTATTATGTCCTTTGATGTGATCAGGGAGGATAATACTTGAGCACGGGATTCCTGGACTATTCTAAAGGAGAATGAGATTCTCTCTCAGCATTACTCCTCCGAAAACACCACAGCACCTCGGTGTATCGGGGCGGAGCAATCACACCCTTTGTGATATGGTGTGCTCTATGATGAGTACTACCGAGTTTCCTATTTCCTTTTGGGAGTTATGCACTTGTGAAGCTGCATACCTATTGAATAGGGTTCCAATCAAATCAGTTGCCTACCTCTCCATATGTGATATGGTATGGGAAGAGACCATCTCTTAAGTGTATTGAGATTTGGGGTTGTCCGGCCTATGTCTAAAAAGCAAAATCTGGACAAGCTCGAGGCAAAGTGAGTTTTGTGGAAGTTTGTTGGATATCCCAAGCATTCGCAAGGGAATATCTTCTACCTAACCGAGGAACAAAAGATGTTTTGTTTCTTAACATACCGGCTTTGTGAAAGGGAATTTCTTGTGAAGAAATTAGTGGTCATGAGGTAGAACTGGAAGGAGTTCCAGCTATACAAAAACTGCAGCTGATGATTTGATAGAACCAAAAGATTCAATAGTTTCCAACGAACCTCAGCCTCTCCGCCGATCTAGTAGGGTTCCTCACCCACTTGAGAGACACTTCGGTTTCTCTATGATAGTGGGAGCAAGGATTGCATCATAAGATGATGACCCAGCTAGTTTCGAGCTGGCCATCAAGAGTGGGACTCTGTAAGAATAGCTGGATGCTTAGCGATCTGAGATGGAATCCTTATACACCAACAAAGTATGGACTTTGGTTGCTTTATCTGAAGGGTTAAATCCCTATCAGGAGCAAGTATATCTTGAGAAGATTACTTGGTGTACATAGAAAAGTTGAGACTTTCAAAGCTATGCTTAAGTCCATCCAGATCCTACTTGCCACGGCTATATATCATGACTACGATATCTGGCGGTTGGGTGTCATGACTGCTTTTCTAAATGTTGATTTAGAAGAGACCGTCTATAAGTACACAGCCAGAGGGCTTCGTAGATAGTGGTAGCAGCGGAAACGTGTGCAAGATGTTTTATGTGATAAAGCAGGTATCGCGGAGTTGGAACGTCTGTTTTGATGTGGTAGTCAAAGAGTTTGACTTCATCAAAATGGTAGATGAACCTTGTATATAAGAAAAGGTAGTAGGGAGTATGGTGGTGATCCTCGTAGAGTACATGGATGGCATACTCTTGATAGGGAAGGAGTTTCCTATGCTACTCTCGGTCAATCTCCGCTTAGCACAAGGATTCTCCATATAGGATCAAGGTGATACTTCCTAAATCCTAGGTTTTATATCTATGAGATAGATCTATTTGGATGTTAGGATTCTCACTAGTTGTAGTGAGATGGTATCAATCGATCCTGGGAAGAATCACTGGAAAAGTTCCAGGGTGATAAGGACGACTGAATGTCAGTCCCAGGCATTGTCTTTACCCTCAGTGGAGGGACGATATGTTGGAAGAGTTCCAAGCTAGATACCGTGACTTACTAGACGATTAAAGTCTAGATACATCGCTACCAAAGATGCTACCAAAGAGGCAGTCTGGATATAAATATAAGTTCATGAGATGAACTTCTTTCCTACCATTGTGTGACAATGGAGTTGTGGCTTATGCCAAGGAACCCCCGTCCCATCAGAAATCCAGATATAATTCTTAGGCAGTATCGCCTGATCATGGAGATGGTTGATCTCTAGGGAGATCGAGGATAGGAGAGTAGACACAGAGGACAACAGCGCGGATCCACTCACAAATGCCTTTTTCCCATTAGAGACTTTTATGGGATGGTTGAGTATAAGATACTTCAACCACAGCTAACAGATGGCCCTAGTGCAAGTGGGAGATTGTTAGTTATATGTATGCCCTAGAAGCCATTACTGTACATGCGTTGTATATTGTAATGGATGCTTGGACATATATAGGGAGGACTTTCTTGCTCGACATGATAGTATGCTATCTGGTTGTACTTTATCTTAACATGTACTCTGATTGTCTCTATGTTACATGTTGATAAAGCCCTTAGGATATGTACTCGACTACTGGGACTATGATAAGATCATACTAGTGGGGCCACGGCAGTCGATGAGTACATCCTATAACTGTTCCTAGTCGAGGGTGTATCGAGACAGGGCATCGATACACCTGAGTAGACCAGCGTATACGCATCTTGACCCATATGATGGGCGATGGATGATCCCATATCCATCGGTGTTTGACATCAAGGATGGTGTACGGGTGCTCAGTGGAGACTGGGTACACTGTACGGACTCGCCGAGAACTCCTAGATGGTATTATACACAACGTCAGATGGCAGTTTTCTGGTGACACTGGTACAGAGTAGTCTGTAGACCCGAGATCGTCATAGAGTCTTGTGTGATTCCCACTGTGCTTTGATTTCCATCATACCACGTCCAACAGGGCATGCAAAAAGGTGGCTTTTGGGTACAGTCCCGAATCCAATGGAGGCAATGAGCGATAGGAGGGGATTCGTCTCTCCCGGTATAGGGAGTTGATGTTGTGCTGTGTTCGATTAGCTATAAATGGAAATCCCTGGCCAGGGTTGCTGAGATTTACTGGTAAGTGTTATCAGTAGTTTTTCGAACTGTTATAGACCTTATATCGACATGATTTATCAAGCTACTGGGGTCTGACGTTTACCACCCCTAGACGAGATATGCGACATATCAGACGAAGAGACCGGACTGTACGGGAGTGTTACTGACTTGATTCACAGGAGAATGTACAGGCTTGCTTGTTGATCTTCTGAGCGCTCAATACCTGGGTGGCTGTTACGTTTAGCTGACCGCTTGCAGCTTGTGGCTGTTTGATATAATCATCACCTATTGCCGGCGTATTAACGATTCTTTAGAGTCCTACAGAGAGGTTTCTTGGCTCAGGCAAAACGGAGTAGGAGCACATATGTGATATGTGCGGGACCGAGAACAATACGTTTATGTGATACCGTATTATATTCTCACGATATGAGATATCGGCCGGGTCTATGCGATATAGCCGGGTCATCGGATCAAGTGTTGATTCGATGAACTGATACATATTATATTAGTCGGTTATTTGAGAAATAGCCGGATTATCGGATCAAGTGTTGATTCGATAATTTAATGTATAATTATATATTTGATATATTAAATTACATTAACAAATATAAGCTCACTAAAAGATCCTTTTTCTCACTCGGGTAATACATTGATATATATGTGATATATGTTAATAGCATTATTTTATTTTGTTACAATAAATATATTATATATTTTTTATATAATATTGTAACTTGTTATAATTTCTAATGCAACATTATTAGTGGAGATTAAACGAGGTTAGGGTTTGATTTGGGTTGAACTTTTCTAGAAGCTTCTAGAAGCTTTCTTTTTGTTTTTGCAAAGATATTTTGCAAGATATTTCCAAACCCAACCCACACCCTTTAACCATAGTTAAGTCTCTACAATGGTTAGCCTATCATCTTGAACCATGGTTGCATAAGTAATTATGATTACTTTCATTATTCATCAAAAAAGGATCACTATTCATCTTCTTCTTCTTCTTCCTTGATGCAAAAGCTTTCTAGCTTTTTCTTAGTGATGAAAATGAGTGAGATTAAGAAAACAAATGAGAGCTAAAATCCTACTTTATTATCCTAATCTATCCTAACCATTTAGATTAGGGTGTTCACTTCATTTAGTCAGTGAGAGCTTGTGTTAATGAAACTTCAAGGTAGATCATCTTTGTAATCGAAGATCAGAAGCAAGCTTGCATCTTTCTCTTCGTGGAGCCTCTCGAGAGTCCGGAACTTGATGATCGCAGCGAAGGGACCACAACACGGAGCTTATGAAGTGAAGGACCGGACTATAAAGGTTGTAATCCCAAACTCTTAGATGTTAAAGTGTTTAACATGCTTTGTTTCGCCTAATCTCTAGTCTAAGATCTTGGTTTAGGCTTGTTCGGCACGGCTAAATTTTAAATTGGGCATGGTTGATGCCTTATAGACCCTTGTGCGTGTGTCAAGTAACCCTACAGCTTATGCAGATAAGCACTAATCAGCTACCGCACACTACGCCTTGACAGATGTCAACAAACGTAGCATGAATACTAACTATTATTTATCTGAAATGATGGAGGGATACGAAAGGTTTTTAAGAAAACCTTTTGCGTAATGAACTTGATATCGTCGTAGAATCGAGTGATTTTAAATGGAATGTTTTTTAGGCTTTTACTAGTTTCGCTAAAGAGGTTACTCCCGGTGAAGGGATCTTGGCTCTTTCCTCATCGAATAAGGTGCAGGATATTTCACAAATACCGTTGTGCAAAGCAAGAACTATCGAAGCAATTAAAAGACAAACCGAGTTTGTAGCATCTGCTAGTTTCGCTAAAGAGGTCACTCCCGGTGAAGGGATCTCGGCT
Source organism: Agapanthus africanus (assembly GCA_030015575.1). Lineage (NCBI taxonomy): Eukaryota > Viridiplantae > Streptophyta > Magnoliopsida > Asparagales > Amaryllidaceae > Agapanthus > Agapanthus africanus. Next base: position 582,003,710 of record CM057339.1, on the reverse strand, counting down.
CTTTCCTTATCGAATAAGGTGCTGGATATTCTACAAGGAATACCGCTATGCAAAGCAAGAACTAGAGCTACCATTTTTTAAACAAGTTTCTACAACATCTTTAGGTTTCTTTTATTTCATTAATCTCATTAATGAAGTCCCGTTTTATTATGCTTCACAAGCATCACATTTGAAACGAAATCAGCAATATAACATATATCCCATATATATAATATAAACATTCGTCTCATGCAGTAATATGATCTCATCACAGAACATTGCAGCAGAAAAACACATATGAAATATTGGATATACTAGGACGTCCGTTTTTTAATACGAGCCTGTATAAAACACGGATTTCACGGTCGCGATGAATAGCCAAACCCACATCCCTAGAGCCCTACGAGAGTGGCAAGTAACCCTGCCAGTTCTAGAGTTAGGAGAGCCGGTCTCGACTCCTCGAGATGGTCTCCCACTGGACCCTAGAACCCGGTTACTTGTGCTCCCCGCCTTGGGTCTATCATAATGCGGAAAAGTAAATAATATACAATGGTTACAACATCCTCATCCCGGAAGTGCCCCAATAAAAGAATATTACATACAAATGAATTTTACATGAATGAAAATGAAAAAGTCTCATCTCACATAAAACCCCCGGCTATTCAGAACACGACATTCCAATATAACATATCACAGCAACACATAATATCTCATATCATCAACGTAAGTAAATATGCGTATCCCAATTGTCGTTGATGTATAGCAACGAAACCGGCGATACACCACATATTACACTTACGGTCCCAGAAAAGAAAGTGTAAAACTACAACAGTTGGAATCCGCAAGCTCCTTTGACATCGCATGCCTAACCAAACGAATTCCTTAGACATCGCATGCCTAACAATTATAAACTCCGCATTTTAGTCTCAATATCGAAAACACTTTTCAATATCTAGTCGGGCAATTCAACAAGATTCCTGACATCCTAATCGAATGCTCGTCGAAAAGTTTAGTAGTAGGCCGTACCTCCGATGCCGTCGACGAAGTGCACTAAGGCGGAACACCACTGCCGCGAGCACCCGAACGGATGATTTTGGCGACGGGGTTATCCTACAGTCACTTGGTCGGGGTTATGGGGTGTGGCTATCTATTAAGTTTACCCGGTGAGTATCCGCGTACGCTACGAGATTGCGACGGACTTTTGATCGCATCAAAATCCCGTGGCAACCGATCATCTGAGACTAAACTGCTAGATTTATAACATTCAAATTAGTTATCTTATAACTACTTGTGGATTCCAAATATTGTATCACATTCCAGATAAATAGACAATGTTAAACTTTCCGATCGAATAAACAAACACCCAAGATTTCCCATATAGCTCAACACTTGAGCGGAGTTCAAAAAACCCAGAACATGTCACAGCCCCAATGAACCAGCCGTAGAAGGGTCAAACCAACGCCTCACATGCGGCAACGCTAAACTACCACAAACCCTAGGGTTCAAGTGGCAGTTTTTACGGTCACATAATCGAGTTAAGGTTACGTTCTTCTAGAGGGTCCACAGATACGCTTGCATGATTTTCCGGAAGTTTCAAACTCGAGAAAAAATCCAACACTTGAAAATTTTCCGACAGGGAAAAAATTGAGTTATTGATATCTGTTCGAACTTTCTAACATGTTCTAAATTATCCGGAAAAAACTTAAATGAAGTTAAACTTTCCGATCGAATCAACGAATACAAAAGATCTCCAGAAAAGTCAATATTGAGTAGAATTAAAAATTCCCAAAAACATGCAAAAGTACCTACGTATCAACTGTTGAAAAATGATCCCTCAATCCTCAAGACTTGCCGCGGAACCGCCGCCAATACCTTGGTTTGGCCGCGGTTTGGATTCAAGGGGTCGTTTTTCACACATATCCATAAAATCACCTGCTTAATTTTTTGAGTATTTTTAATACAGAAAAAATCAACATTTTAAAACATTTCCAGAGAGGGGGTGTATATCGACGTTTCGGGGTTCGATCGGACTTTAATCTTCGTCTAGACTTCGCCTAAAGCTCTAGCTTGGCTCTGATACCACTGTAGGTCAGGCAGCCACCCCATCCAATGGGGCCACCGTGGCACCAACGGGTCCCTAAGCAGCTACTTTTTACGCATTCCCCCTCGCAAGGACTACAACCCTCCGGAACACCTTCCGGTCTTGTGACACCCTGGGGGTAAGAGCCTATGCTTCGCCACACTGTCACACAGTGAGAACCCCCCATAGGTCGACATCCAATGCCTAGTAGCTCTGATACCACTGTAGGGTTACTAGGCACTGTCACAAGGTTCTACAAGGAATCAACCATGTCAAAATCAAATTTTACATGTGCCGAACAACCCTAACCAAGATCTTAGACTAGAGATTAGGCGAAACAAAATCAAGTAAACAACTTTACTTCTAAGAGTTTGGGATTACAACCTTTGTAGTCGGTTCCTTCACTTCATAAGCTCCGTGTTGTGGTCCCTTCGCTGCGATCATCAAGTATCCGGACTCTAGAGAGGCTCCATGAAGAGAAAGGTGCAAGCTTGCTTCCGATCTTCGATAACAAAGATGATCTACCTTGAAGAAACTCAAGCCCAAGCTTTTGCTTCACTAATCAAGTATTAGCAAAGCAAACACCCTAATCTAAGTGGCTAGAATAGATGAGGATGATGAAGTAGGAATTTAGCTCTCATTTTTTTTCTTTATCTCACTCAAAATCATCACATATGAAAAAGCTAGTGAAGCTTTTCATCAAGCAAGAAAAAAGAAGAAGATGATCAAATCCTTTTGTGATGAATAATGAATCAAGTGAGGTCAGAAATGCAACTATGGGTTAAGTATGAAGACTTAACCCATGCAGAGAATTAACTATGGTTAAAGGGTTGGGTTGGGTTAAAGAAATATCTTTGCAAAATATCACAAAATATCAAGGTCAAAGTCAAAGCTTCAAGAAGCTTCTTGAAAGCTTCATGAAAGTTTAACCCTAATCCAAACCCTAACCATATTTAAACTCCATAAATCTTGTTGCATTTATAACCCTAACTTGTTACAATATTATATATCACATATACAATATTTATTGTAAAAAAATAAAATAATACAGTCAACATATATCACATATATATCAATGTATTACCCGAGTGAGAAAAAGAATCTTTAAGTGAGCTTATATTAGTTAATGTAATTTAATATATCAAATATATAATTATACATTAAATTATCGAATCAACACTTGATCCGATAATCCGGCTATTTCACAAATAACCGACTAATATAATCTGTATCAGTTCATCGAATCAACACTTGATCCGATGACCCGGCTATATCACATATACCCGGCCAATATCACATATCGCGAGAATCTAATACGGTATCGCATACACGTATTATTCTCGGTCCCGCACATATCACATATGTGCTCCTACTCCGTTTTGCCTGAGCCAGGAAACCTCTGTGTAGGACTTTAAAGAATCGTCAATACACCGGCAGTAGGTGATGATCATATCAAACACCCACAAGCTACAAGCAGTCAGCTAAACGTAACAGCCACCCAGGTATTGAGCGATTAGAAGATCAACAAGAAAGCCTGTGCATTCTCCCGTGAATCCAACCAGTAACTCTCACGTACAGTCCGGTCTCTTCGTCTGATATGTCGCATATCTCGCCTAGGGGTGGTAAACGTCAGACCCCAGTAGCTTGATAAGTCGTGTCGATATGAGGTCTATAAAAGTTCGAGAAACTACTGATAACACTTTTCAGTAAATCTCAGCAACCCTGGCAAGGGATTTCCAGTTATAGCGAATCGAACACAGCGTAACATCAACTCCCTATACCGGGAGAGACGAATCCCTTCCTATCGCTCATTGCCTCCATGTGATTCGGGACTGTACCCAAAAGTCACCGTTTTGCATGCCCTCTTATACGTGGTATGATGGAAATCAAAGCACAGTGGGAATCACACAAGACTCTATGACGATCTCGGGTCTACAGACTACTGTACCAGTGTCACCAGAGAACTTCCATCTGACGTGAGGTATAATACCATCTGGGAGTTCTCGGCGAGTCCGTCCAGTGTACCCAGTCTCCACTGAGCACCCGTATACCTTCTCTGATGTCAAACACCAATGGATATGGGATCATCCATCGCCCATCATATGGGTCAAGAAGCGCATACGCTAGTCTACTCTGGAGTATCGATGCCCTGTCTTGGTACTCCCACGACTAGGAACATTTGAAGGATGTACTTGGCGACTACACTGTCCCCACTAGTATGATCTGCATCATAGTCCTGGTAGTTAAGTACTCATCCTAAGGGCTTTATCAACATGTAACATAGAGACAATCAGAGTACATGTTATGATAAAGTGTAACCAGATAGCATACTATCATGTCGAGCAAGAAAGTACTCCCTATATATGTCCAAGCATCCACTATAATATACAACGCATGTACAGTAATGGCCTCTAGGGCATACATATAACTAACATTGTGGTTATGGATTTATCCAGTAACTCACTGTCGGCGTACTGTCGAGTCTTTAGAGTCCCACACAGAGGGTTTTCCTGGTTCAGGCAAAATGATGTAGTAGCCATATTGGATACGTGCAGGGTCTCGATCGATTGATGTACTTTGTACTCGGACTTTCGATCGGACAGTTGGTAATACTATTCGGCTCGGGTTTAAGCCGGATTATTAAATCAGGTATTGATTTAATAGTTTACATATATGTATTTCGATATGTATATTCTAGTATTACGTTCTTCGTGTTATTCTATCTCTTTAGGCATTCGTGTTTTTATCTGAATGCAGGTATGTATGTACAGCAGCCTATAATCCGTATTTTATTACAGATTACCTTATAAAAGGTAGACACTTCATCATGGAATTATCCATTTATTGATAAATGGAAATGAGGTGGAAATTAAGGAGAGGGAGACATGGTGAGTGGCATAGCTTCAATAGTTCACAAATGAATTCTTTATTCATTTGTGGTTACTATTGAAGCATGGCTACACTTGTTTGTTGAAAGAAATTGATACACAAAACCTTGGTGTTGTTTTTCTCTCACATGGATGCTTCATTATTTTCTTGAGCTTCCATTTTTCTTCATCTCCTCCCCCCTCTTGAGTTTCCTCCACCTTCTTGAGTTTCCTCCACCTTCATCATCTTCCTCTTCACTACCCTTCTCATAAGTTGAGAAACAAGTGAAGAGGCAAGAAAGAGATAGCAAACACTTAGATCTTCACACAACATCCTAGATTACTTGGTTTAGCAACCTAAGTTCTCTAGTTTCTCCACTTGACATATTGTGAGGAGCTATAGCCATGGATCATATCCCTCGGTGGATAATCTACGACAAAGGAGGACTGGAGAGCAAGCTCGATTGCGGAGAACCAAAGGAGACAACAAAGAAGATCAAGCATGTTCAAAGTGGCCACTTGGAGCTAAAGATGAAGAAAGAAGACCGAAGGACTTGGTTCATTTGGTGAGATTTCTTCATCATAGTAGATAGCTCTCTTTATTTAGCTAGTTAGGTTTATGGTAAGATCCGGGTTAAAAGTTATTCTAGTGCCATGTTCTAATCGTTAGAAAAAATTTTGTTCCGCATTTGGTCACGGTAGTTGGTCGGGGCACTAGCGTAACCTTTCATGGTATCAGAGACAGCCCATAAACCGTACACTAGCAAGTTTAAACAATGTTAAAACAACAAATCCGAAACAACTCCAAAACATTGAAACCAAACTTCAAGTTTCTGTCGATTTTTCAGATGCTTCAAATTTTTTTTTTAACAATTGCAGAGTGCTCTTTACACAGAGAGATGAACATTGACCAAAAACGACATGATTCCAACCATTTTGGACCGGCCACAACAACGATAAAACCGGCATCACCGGTTTTCTTAAAGGGAATTGCATCGAGTTTTGGCCAGTGTTCTTGTCTCTTGAAGTTTGGGTTTCAGGTGTTGTTTATTTTTGCCCAGATTTGATTTTCTGTTGTTTTTCAGTTTAGGGAAATTTGGAGTGTTTCGAAGTCGTTATATTTGACACTGTTTAATAGTTTACAGTATATTCACTTTTATCTGCGACCGTGAATGTCATTCGATCGGTACAACTCGTCTGATTGCTAAATGTTCTTTTAGACGGGTTTGCGAACATGACATTCGCGTTGATGTTTTGTGCTAGTGCTGTGATTGTGATTGGATAGTCATGGTGGATAGCATGTAGTGCAATATTAGTGGTACAGTTTAAGATTCATTTGTACATTTGTTATTGCGGGGCGAGCATCCGACATGTGGACTGCCGTTTTTGCCGGGTTGTATATTATTTGTTTGGGCATGACCGGGTTGAGGTCGATGTCACCATTTGTACATGTTATTTTCATTTTCTGTACTAGGATTACCCCGCGGTGGAGTGCACGAATAGCCAGGTTCTAGAAGGCAACAAGCCCGCATCTCATGGCGTTGAGACGGAGGGGGCTTCATTCTAGAATTGGCGGGTTGTTCGCCGCACTCGTAGGGGGTATAGCATGACCCACAGAGGGGCGCCCAAGTTACCGGATTCCGTGAAGTTCTGCGTGGCCCACTCACTTTGTTGAAAGGGGTTTCCTTACTTCTGGGATTGGCGGGTAACTTGTCGCGCTCGTAGGGGTCCAGTTTTTCATTGCACAGGCTATCCACACGACCGGGAACGTCGGGTTTTATTTGCTGCTCTAATAAAACCCGGGGCTCAAAGATTATCCACATTTCTGCATTGTTGACTGAGATTCCGTGATGTTGCTTATTATCATGCCTGGGACGAATGTTATATATACTTATGTTGGGTTACGGCAGCGCCCCGGCCATCAAACCGTGGCCAAATGCGGAACAAAAATTTACTGAACATGCAGTATCATTACCCGATGCCTGGATCTACCTTAAACCCTAAACTAGCAAGCAATATATAAGAAGTTAGATGGTTATACCGAGTTGATCCGTGTCCTTCAGTCTTCAACCATCATCCCCAAGCTCTTAGTGGCTCTTTGATCAAACTTGGTCGCCGGTCTCCCTCCATCGAAGATGATCCACCCGAGGGATGTAGTCTTGGATCTAGCTTCACACAATGGATGCATGTGAAGCAACTACGGTTTCTTGGTTGATACTCTAGAAAGATTAGGATGTAGTGAGGTGATCCAAGTGTTGGTCTATCTCATCTCACCTCCTCTCATGATTCTCAACACATGAGAGGGTTGAGAGGAGGTGAAGAATGAAGGTGGAGGCATAACATGAAAACTAGAGAAGAGTGAAGCACAAATGGTGAAGGAGCTCAAAGCTTGCTCAAGTGAAAAAAATGAAGCATCCAAAAAAATGAGCTCTCTTGGAGAGAGAAAAATGAGCATGCTAGGTTTTGTAAAACAATTGTTTTCATTTTAAAATAGCTCCCATACTTGAATAGTGAACACAAATGAATTAATAATTCATTTGTGTACACTATGCAAGCATGGTCATCACCATACTCCCCTCATTCTAATTTCCATCTCATTTACCATTTTCTAAAAAATGGTCAAATCTAAAAATGAGGTGGCCACCTTCTAGAATGTTTTCCGGATAAAATACGAATCACATTCTATTGTATATATATATCTGCATTCGTACCGAAATACGAATACCCAAAGAGATAGAATAATACAAAGAACATAATACTAGAATATACGTATCGAAATACATATACGTAAATTATTAAATCAATACCTGATTTAATAATCCGGCTCAAATCCGAGCCGGCTAGTATTGTCAATGGTTCGATCGAATGTCCGGGTATAAAGTACATCAATCGATCGGAACCCTGCACGTATCCAATACGGCTACTACATCATTTCGCCAGAACTAGGGAACCCCTCTGTGTAGGACAATAAAGACTCGTCAATACGCTGGCAGTGGGTTTAACCACAAGCACGTCAGCAGCACTAGCTTTACGTAACGGCTACCCAGGTATTGAGCGAAAGAGAGGCCGACAAGCAAATTCATCCTGAACCCCTACTGAGCCTGACAGTGACAATATCTGTATAGTCCGGTCTGTTCGTCTAAGAGTATCGCATATTGAGTCTGGAGGGGTGGATGAAGTCAGACCCCTAACAACGTGACATTTAGTGTCGGCATGAAACCCATCACCACCTGAGAAACTATTGATCCTGGATCGGGAATTCTCGTCTATCGTGGCTACGGATTTCTGGTGATGGCTACCCGTGCATAACGCGACATGAACCCCCAATACCGGGATAGACGAATCCCCGACGATCCGATCACTGCCTCCATGTGGCTCGGGACTGTACCCAACTAAAACCTGTTTGCACGACTCTTTTGAGCCGTGGTATGGTAGTAATCAAAGCACAGTGGGAACTCACATGAGACAAATGATGATCTCAGGTCGACAGACTAACCTGTACACATGTCACCTGGGAACTGCTATCTGACAATAGGTATAATACCAATTAGCAGGTTCCCGGCGAGTCCGTCCAGTGTACTCATAACCCAATGAGCACCTGTATACTATCTTAGGTGAACAAACTAACACCAATGGCTTGTGAGACCTGGCCACCGCCCCTCGTCGGGGTCTCGATCAGTATACACTCGTCTACTCTGGAGTATCGATGCCCAGTCTCGATACTCCCACGACTAAGGACATTTAAGGATGTGCTTATAGACCCCCAGCTCCCACGTATATGATCGCCCTCATAATGCTGGTAGTCCGGCAAAAATCCTATGGGCTCTATCAATATGTACATGATGATAAAGACAAACCTGATAGCATACTATCATCTCGAGTAAGACTATTCTACGGGTATAGGTCCTCACTCAATCATCATAATCACCTGCCCGCGACTATGATAATTGCCTTGAGGGCACTATAGCCAACAATCTCCCACTTGCACTTAAGGCCAATTATTGCGGTGTCGCATACTCACAGCTCGTGTGATACCGAACATCCAACTTCTCTAGTAATCAGATTCACAAAGCTCATTTGCGAAACTATGGCGTTCGAGAAATAGCCTCAGTGAGTGGATCCGCTCCAATGTTTCATTCTGTATCTCTCTATATCCCAACTTCGCGGAGAAAACTATCTCCCAAAATGAGCAATACTTGTCTTAGAATTTGTCTGGATATCTGATGGAACCCAGTTCACAAATGAACTCCAAATCCAGCAAACATCTTAGACTGTATCGTCCACTGAATTTAATCAGCATCCTGTGCCATACCTTTCCTCAGTATCCGCTTGGACCACCTGTCCAACATACTGTCCCTCAAAAGAGGGGAAAAATATAACTCTGACAGTCACTCTGTCATCTGGGTCACCTTGGAAGCCTGAAATGATAACCGTCTCCTGAAGGAGGCTGCCGTTACCATATCCAAAGAACATTCACTTATGTTCATAACTGCTTCCTAATGTTTCTCCAAGATTGGATTAATATATATTTATTGCAGTTAGTGCAAAAACAACATCTGGTGTGGTACTTGACATTTCATGATTAACTTAATTGCCTAAGCAAGTGATATGCTAATCATGTAGATCCCTCTCCCCTTTAGTCTGTAAGACACCGTTAGAGAGGGTGACTCCATCACCTGCAGGTACACCACCATGCCAGATGTCGTCCATTCTAAAATACCTTTAGAATAGTGTCAAAGTACCCGATTAGGACACTTCCCAAATCTAGATCTAAAACCATAGATCTAGTAACCAAAAACCCTGATATTATATCCATATCGTATGTGGAGAAACAACTTTGTGACAACCACAGTATAACCGATCGTAGTGTAGAAATATCTCATCATATCAAGTGCATGTCATCCTAATACTTGGACATCACTATCTACTATCTTCTTAGCAGATCCATCTCCTATTCTGATGAAGTCAAGGCCTATGACTGTCACATCAAAAATAGATGATCTATTTCCGCTATACCTGCTTTAGTCTATAAATAGACATAAGCTACTTACCCACTATGCTTCCGCTGCTCCCACTGACTACAACAACCCTCTGGCAGAGTCATATACACGTGCACTTCGAAATCTAGTTTAGAACAATGCTATACTCATCCTCCTGCCAGGTCTTATAGTCTAGAACAGCAGTAATAGCTAGTCTGGGTAAACAAGAACCTCCCTGTCACCATCTCTGAGAAGACCGAAGTGCCTCTCGGGTGCCTAAGGTTACCCACCAAATCTGCGGAGTGGCTAATGGAATGTCGAAACCAATTGAATTCTTAGGTTCTATTAAATCTTCAGTAATCGTTTGTGGTTTTGGAATCACTTCCAGTTCTACCATACTCCCACTTCTGTTTTTCTGAAAAAAATCCATTTTACTAAAACTGTGGCGAGTCAAGAACAATATAAATATTGATCTTACTGATGGCAGAAAGTTAACCCTCATCAATGCCCGGGATAACCCACAAACAGCCATTACTGAAACGTGCCTTGAGTTTATCCGGATTCTGGTTTTAAGCATCAGCCGGACAATTCCCTATACCTTAACATCGTTAAGATATAAATTGATTCTATATATATCTAATATAGAATTAAAAGAACTAATTTAATTGGAACCAGATTCAAAATCATGCAGCTGTCTCCAGTGCATATCAACCAAATGGAAAGAGGCCAATCTACTTTACTCATCTAGAAGTGCATCCATATATGAGTAACATGAAAGAGAAGTAATTTCTCAAAACCATTACTATCAACGGAATACCAAACACAAGTATCTACATCTTCGACTTCCTCGAAGAATCCTGATACTTCCAACAAATGGTTCTCTACTTTATTTTTATACCTATAACTTCTCAAAATCTGAACCTTGTATTTCAACGAAATACTTATCTAGAACTAGAGAAGTTATGAGTAAACAGAGTATAGTGCGAGTACCAACCCTATTTTCTTAATGGACACTGGACAATATAAAATACTTTGTATAAGTCCCCTGAGTTCAATAACTCAAACCCTGTGCGTCGTAAGTTGAAAAACTGTACTATTGTTAAGAAGAATTACACCGTTGTTGAATGCACCTTACCTAATCACCAACTGATATAGGTAAATGTTACAGACATAATATCAAAAAGTTATTTCTCACTTTATAAAATAAACGTACAGATATATCAGTTTGAAATTGGTGTATAACAACGGATATTCAAAACCAAATATTTGCCATCCAGCAAAATACAGATTATTTCCTCAAATATCACCAATTACAATGAATTCCGATATAATGAGGATCTAATCACCCAATTCCTAATATCTTACTCCTACTCACCATCCGTAATAACATACAGATGTGAGAAACAGATCTGGTAAATACATACCCTGGAGTTAGATTCCAATTGGGAAAACAGTTTTCAATTAATATCGCACAGTGAAACTGAAACATGAAAATGTTTCAAAAGGGTTAACCGGTATTCCTAGTAACGCCTCTTCCACTATCCTGATTCATGACAGTAACCATATACTTACCTACCCTCGCACCAATCCCTTTATTATGTCTTTACTTATTACCTTCTGTACAGCTCCATTAGGCTAATTGGGTTTCTTCCTTCCCTACCCTTCGACACCAGCCTAAGGTTTGGAATAAGACTATCCAATAATCGTAATAGGTGTACACTCATTTGTGATGAATAATGAATTATTGTTGTGCTTACAAATCCAACCATGGGTTAAGAATGAAGGCTTAACCCTTGTAGAGAATTAACTAGGGTAAAGGGTTTTGGGTTGGGTTAAGTAATATCTTCACAAAATATCTTAGCTAAAAACAAAAGAAAACTTCATGAAGCTTCAGGAAAAAGCTAACCCAAAAGCTAACCCAAATAAAAATCCAAACTTGTTCAAACTCCACAAAACATGTTGCATTTGTAACCCTAACATGTTACAATATTATATATCACATATATAATATATATGTAACAAAATAAAATAATACCATTAACATATATCGCATATTTATCAATGTATTATCCATGTGAGAAAAAGAATATTTAAGTGAGCTTATATTAGTTAATGTAATATAATATATCACATATATAATTATATATTAAATTATCGAATCAACACTTGATCCGACAATTCGGCTATATCGCATATAACCGACTAATATAACATGTACTGATTCATCGAATCAACACTTGATCCAATGACCCGGCTATATCATATATACCCGGCCGATATCATATATCGCGAGAATAGAATACGGTATCTCATATCTTATTGTTCTCGGTCCCGCACATATCACATATGTGCTCCTACTCCGTTTTGCCTGAGCCAGGAAAGCTCTGTGTAGGACTCTAAAGAATCTTCAATACGCCGGCAGTAGGTGATGATCATATCAAACACCAACAACCTGCAAGCGGTTAGCTAAACGTAACAGACACCTAGGTATTAAGCAATCAGAAGATCAACAAGCAAGCCTGTACATTCTCCTGTGAATCCAATCATTAACACTCCCGTACAGTCCGGTCTCTTCATCTGATATGTCGCATATCCAGTCTAGGGGTGGTAAACGTCAGACCCTAGTAATCGATAAGTCGTGTCGATATGAGGTCCATAATGGTTCGAGAAACTACTGATAACACTTACCAGTAAATCTCAGCAACCCTGGCCAGGGATTTCCAGTTATAGCCATTCGAACACAGCGCAACATCAACTCCCTATACCGGGAGAGACGAAACCCCTCCTATCGCTCATTGCCTCCATGTGAATCGGGACTGTACCCAAAAGCCACCATTTTGCACGCCTTCTTGGATGTGGTATGATGGAAATCAAAGCACTGTGCGAATCACACAAGACTTTATGACGATCTCGGGTCTACATACTAACCTGTACCAGTGTCATCAGAGAACTGCCATCTGACGTGAGGTATAATACCATCTGGGAGTTCTCGGCGAGTCCGTCCAGTGTACCCAGTCTCCACTGAGCACCCGTATACTATCTCTGATGTCAAACATCAATGGATATGGGATCATCCATCGCCCATCTACATGGGTCAAGAAGCATACGCTAGTCTACTCTGGTATATCGATGCCCTGTCTCGATACACCTGCGACTAGGAACATTTGAAGGATGTACTTAGCGACTGCACTGTCCCTACTAGTATGATCTGCATCATAGTCTTGGTAGTCAAGTACTCATCCTAAGGGCTTTATCAACATGTAACAAAGAGACTATCAGAGTACATGTTAACATAAAGAGCAACCAGATAGCATACTATCATGTCGAGCAAGAAAGTCCTCCATATATATGTCCAAGCATTCACTACAATATACATCGCATGTACAGTAATGGCCTCTAGGGCATACATATCACTAATAGATCATGCATCTTATTCATTTGGTACATGTTGATAAAGCCCATAGGATATTTGCTTGACTACTGCGACTATGCTGCAGATCATACTAGTGGGACATGTTTAGTTTATTAGCATATCCTTGAACTATTCCTAGTCGAGGGTGTATCGAGTCGGGGCATCGATATTCCAGAGTAGAGCTAGCGTATACCATTCTTGTCCCATATGATGGGCGATGGATGATCCCATATCCATCTGGTGTGGTAACACCAAAGATTGTATGCGGGTGCTCAGTGGAGACTCGGTACACTGAACGGACTCGCCGAGAACTCCTATGTGGTATTATATCTATCGTCGGATAGCAATTCTCAGGTGACACTGGTACAGGTTAGTCTGAAGACCCAAGATCACCATAGAGTCTTGTGTGTCCTCCCACTATACTTTGATCTCCACCCTACCACGGCTCTACTGAGTCATGCAAACAGGTGGATTTTGGGTACAGTCCCGAGGCATATGGAGGCAATGAGCGATAGGAGGGGTTTCGTCTCTCCCGGTATTGGGGGTTGATGTTGTGTTATGTTCGATTGGCTATAACAGGAAATCCCTGGCCAGGGCTGCTGAGATTTACTGATAAGTGTTATCAGTAGTTTCTCGATCTGTTATGAGCCATACACCGGCATGACTTATTGAGTTATTGGGTTCGACGATTCCATCCTTAGACTCAATATGCAGCATATCTGACGAAGAGACCGGACTGTACGGTAAGTGTTGCCAGTTGGCTTGACGGGAGTTTTGACAGCTTCGCTGGTTTTCTTCTGATCGCTCAATACCAGGGTGGCCATTACGTTTAGCTGACCGCTTGCGGCTTGTAGGTGTTTGATATAATCATCACCTACTGCCGGCGTATTGACGAGTCTTAGAATCCCATACAGGAGTTTCCTAGTTCAGGCGAAATGATGTGGTGTGCATATGAGATATGCGCGGGGACCCGATTAAATGTGTGTATATGATACCGTATATTAATCGGGCATTTTTCTATTGGTCGGCTCGTATGTGATATGACCGGTTTGTTAAATCAAGTATTTATTTAACATAGACTTTTAGCTTATTTCCTTATTAAACCCTTTTCTATTTGTATGCATGCATGTATGCATATGTTTATGTTGATGCACATGATGATGTGCATGCACACATACATGTATATATTCTTATGTGTCATGGTTGATGATACACAAGTGGTGGAAATGCAAGACTCACATAGGAATAAATATGCATATATATTTATTTTAGAATTAAAGAAATAGAAAATCAATTCATGGTGGATAATTCTCCTTGACTATTCATTTGACCTAAGCTTCCACAATGAGTTAATTTTCTACGGTTCATATTACTCCTAAATAAATATCTAGATATTTATTAACCAATGGTTAAGGATGAGAGTAAGAAATTATATATAATTTCTATTCTTATTTTTAATAGATGATTACCATTATCTCTTGAGCTCTTGGGTTGCCATCTTCTTCTTCCTCATTCTCTTGCTCTCTTGAGATTTCCATAGAGTGAGCTAGTAAAAAAGAAAGGGTTTTAAATAGAGAATACAAACCACATCATCATTCTACACTTCTCTAGCCCATTTGTATAGGGTGTTTGCTCCACTTCTTTCAAGGTTCAAGTGAAGCAAGGAGCTTTGTGCAAAGAGACTTCGGGTGGATCATCGTGGACTAGGAAAGCCTCTAGCAATCCGTTTCAAACTCACAAAGTTCCAAGGAGTCACCAAGGGAAGTCTACAAAGGTTCTAATTTCATCACTTAGTGTTAAATAGCTTCTTGAATGTGATGCTTATTTATTGTTACCCAAAAATTCTAGTTACGATCCTAGGTTAGTTTACTTAGCACCTCATAAAATTTAATTGTGGCATGTGTGATGCTTCCAAAACCCTAAATAAGGTGCCGAGGAAACCCAAAAATGGTATCAGAGCCAAGCTAGAGCTTTAGAGTAACCTAGACGACGTTAAAAACGTCGAACGATCGAAACCCGACACCAGAAAAATGCTCTCTGGAAATTTTTCAAAAAGTTGGATTTTTTCAAATTAAAAACACTCAGAAAATTGTGCAGGGTGTTGTATAGGCCCACAAGAAGAACGAAGCCCTAACTCGACTTAACGACCAAGGAACCACGGCCGAAAGGCTCTTTTTGCGGCGGTTCCGCGGCGCCGTTGGTGAGGCGTGGACTGTGCCTTCTTGTGCTGGCCCGTATGTGCTAATAGTAGTCTCTGGTATATTTTAAAACTGCTTAAGTGTTGAGCTTTCTAAGAATTCTTTGGGTGATTAATCGTTCGATCGAATGTTTTAACTGCGCCTAATATATGAGAATGTGATACAATAATTGGAATCTACAAATTTGTTTGTTGCGTGTAAATCAAATATTTCGGTCTCGGGTGTAATCGGAAATCTTGTTGAATTATCCGACTTATTTTGAAAAGATGTTTTTATGGGTGAGACCTAAATGCAAGCTTTACATTGTTGGGCATGAAATCTTTGATATGTAATATCCCGGGTTTGTGTTGTCTAAGGGCAGTTACGATTCCAATTGTTGTAGTTTTTCATTTTTCTGTTCTGCCACCGTAAGTGTAGTATGTGGTGTATCGCCGATTTCGTTGCTATTGTTAGTATATATGCCCTAGGGGCCATTATTGTATCATACATGTATGTATATTACTTGATGGAAGCTTGGGATATTCACAGTTGTATATACAGTCTTGCTAAAAATGGTAGTATGCTACTTGGTTTGTGTCTACTTTAATATATGCATATGTTTCTTGTAACTTATCACTTATACATATTAGTAGAGCCCATAGGATCTTTGCTTGATTACCAGCGTTGTGATGGCAGTCACACTAGTGGGGGCTGGGTAGTCTATAAGCAACATCCTATACTTGTCCCTAGTCATAGGATTATCGAGAATGGGCATCGATACTCCAGAGTAGACTAGTGTGTACGCTTCTCATCCCAGATAGGGAGATGGTCTGTCCTACAGCCATCAGTACGTCGTACTGGAGATAGTATATAGGTGCTCGTTAGGTTACGGGTATACCGGACAGGACTCGCAGGGGGGCTGTTGGTTGGTATTATACCAATCATCAGTTAACAGTTCCCAGGTGACATGAGTACAGCATAGTCCGCAGACTTGACACTGCTACTTCGCCTCGAGTGTGTCCTACTGTTCTTAGATTGCTACCTTACCACGGCTCAAAGGAGTCGTGCAAACAGATAGCAGTTGGGTGCAGTCCCGAGCACTTGGAGGCAGCGGCGGTTAGAAAGGATTCGTCTCTCCCGGTATTGGGGGTTGATATCGCGCTGTGTCAGAGAGCCATTACGCAAATTCCCAGGCCAGGGCAAGCGAGATTTACTGGTAGGTTCCAGTAGTTTCTCGAGGTGTAATGGGCTACACTCCGACACGACTTATACCGCTATTAGGGGACTGACGCTTGCCGCCCCCTAGGCTAGATATGCGATAGTCTTAGACAAACAGACCGGACTGTACGGAGACTGTCACATCAGGCTCAGTAGGAGTTCGGATGGGTTTCCTCATCGGCCTTCTTATCGAAATCTACCTGGGGACCGTCACGTACAGCTAGTGCCGCTTGCGGTCTGTGGTTAAACCCACTGCCAGCGTAGTGCCAAGTATTTAGAGTCCCACATAGAGAGTTTCCCTGCTCCAGGAGAAACGATATAGAGGTCGTATGGTTTTACGACAAGGGTTTGGACGCATACGTGTTTGAACGCACGTACGACGTTCGGACAGTTTTTACTAGTCGGCTTTGGTTTAAGCCAGATTCTAGTATCAGTTTATTGGATTTATACAGTCTAAAGTTTTTCCGTGTTTTCACGAATTGGAGGGGCGTTCTCGTAATTTTCCGGGAAGCTTCTAGAAGCATGGTGACTTGGGGGTTAAGGTGGCATAAGCATTTATTGCTTAATGACTCATTTGTGTGATTCATCCTCAGAGTTAATGATTCATTTATTGAGCTTATGACTCATGTGATGAATCACACAAGGTGAATGCGTCAACCATGATAATTAATCACTTATATTTTTTATTTGATAAATTGTTATGGTTGTTATATTCTAATGAGCTCATTATTCATATTCATTCTCATCATCACCTTCTCTCTCCTCAAGCTCTCTCCTTCTTGAAACCCTAACCCTAACCTCTCATGTGTTGAGACCAAGGGTTAGCTAGACTAATGCATCCATAAACTCACTCTATATCCCCTAGGTAGCTTAGATTAGCACTTTGAGCAATCTAGTTATCTCAAGTTAGAGATCAAGCTTGGCGTAGGAGCTCTCGGGTGGATCGTCTTTGACTCGAGGAGGCCGTTGAGGTGCCGATGTTCCAAGGAGCCTACGAGGAGTGGAGGACAGCGATGAAGACCCGAAGGACAAGTAACGTGAGGTATAACTTCAAATCCGAGTAGTTAAACCACTCGTAGTTTGCTAGTAACGGTTTAGATACGATTCATGCGCTCAAGTCCGTGTTACGAAGCTTTGATAATCGTTTTTCATATATTACGCCTCCCCGCAAGTTCGTGGGGTGCGTGACATGGACTTACAGTGGTATCAGAGCCAACTAAACTATTACTAGCTTGTTAGCAACTAATTAGAAGTTCGATCGACGGATAAACGCGAAAAACGAAAACCTAACCCTAACAGTTTCTGTTAATTTTAAACGTGTCGAAAAAAATATTTGATATGCCTTAAAATTCACAGCAGGGGAATATAAGAATTCTGGGAAAATACGAGACTTCAACTTGGTAGTACGGCCGCGGATCCGCGGTAAGATAGTGCTTTTGGCCGCGGATCCGCCGCCGAGTTGACTCGGATTTGCTCAGTAATTCATATTATTTGGTTTTCTGTTTTCCAGAATGTTCTGTTTCTACCCAGGTTACTTCAGTGCAGGTTTGCTTTTGGGGTAGACACGGATAAAGGTTGTCGATCGATGTTCTAAGTTATTTGCTAATTGGGTTTTTATCTGTAATGTTTAATGTGTTCGTAAACCTCCCCTAACTGCTAGTATGTCGGTTGGCAGGGGGTTGCACATTTCTGTAATGTTTACTGTTTGTGTATATGGACTTGATTTGAGTGTTGTGATGATTAGCCGGGGTTTGAGATGGGTTTAATATTCATTCATTCGATGTAAATGTAATATGATGTAATATTCTTTTGCGGGGCGCATCCAGGTTGCGGTTGTAGGCACTGTTGTATTATTTCTTTTTACTGTTTTTGCTCCTAGGATAGACCCAAGGCGGGGTACACAAACTACCGGGTACTTCGAAGTGTTTAGTGGCCTACTTACATTGTTGAGGGAGACCGCTTCACTTCGGGTACTTGGCGGGTAGTTTGCCGTACCCGTAGGGGTCTAGGGTGGGGTAATGGCTATTCATCACAACTGTGTAATCCGTCTTTTATTGCAGGCTCAAAGCAATTGCGGATTGCTAGTATATCTAATAAAGTTCATCTGTCATCTGGAATGCTTATTATTGCGTCTGACGAATGTACAATATCTATATATGATAGCTATTAGACGTCACTTATGTTTTACACCCGCGCTAGCCCAGCCCCCGCTCTGTCGTTAGTTAAGTAACCTAACGGGTGATGACGGGACCCAGTGGCGAATGCTGATGGCATAAGAGGACATGGTATTTTCGTTGTTTTCTGCAATGATAGGATAAATGATGGGACGCATTATTATAATGCAATGAAAATAAACCATAGTTTAATCGTCGGAACAAATTTAAAAGAAACCACTCGGTTATTTTAAAAGATCAGAATTTTTAAATTACGGAGCTTTAACCACTCCTTTTAAAAAGTATCAGGTTCCTTCGATTATATCAAATTCACTACGTTCACGGTTTTGCCGAAACCATTCGTAGCCCTCCGTCATTTCTTATGGATGGTCAGTAGTATTCAGGCTATGTTTGTTGGCCCTTAGTCAAGGCATAGTGTTTGGTAGCTGCTAGGGTATTCATTTGTTGCATAGATAAATGTGTTGGTTTGGGACAGTCGTATTACTTTGTTGGCCTTTAGTCAAGAGTATGTACGGGTGGGTTCAAATTAACCTGGATAATGACGGGTAGAACTTGACATGTGACTTATGATTTGTTGGCCCTTAGTCAAGGTCATAAGAGCATGGGGCAAAAATCCACATCGGGAATTTCTAAAGAAACTGAAATTTGCAGAGAGAGCATACCATTTTGGAGTTTGATGAATGTTGGTAGGATTCCTTCAACATTATCATACGATGATATTTTGGATCCCGATCCTACTGTGAGTATATATTACTTATCAGGAGATTCGTCACTTAACGATCAATGCTATAAACCAAGTAGGTGTCGAGAAAGGTGTCAGCGGGGCTACGCCCCCAGAGAAAAGAGGTTATTTAATTATGGAACTTCGCGAAAGCATTGGAAAACCTCCCTCGAAGTATCGACACTGACCTGGCTGAACGGTTAAGCAAGAATTGTACGGTGAGAATAAATCCTGGCTAATTCTTTTTTATGGTTTGAGGAGGGATTCGAGAAACAGTGGGAGCCATCATGTTTAGATAAATTAAAAACCACTCTAAACTTGCATGTGCATCATGCTAAAAGTGTTTTCTTATCTCTCTTAATTGCAGCGACCTTGTGACCACGACTAGGTTACATCTAGATAACAAATTGACTGATTCTGACTTATATGACTGGCAAAAGTCTGTCCAGATGTCCATTGCCTATGACAAGCTGGACCACCCTATTACTACTCAAGTTCCCGCCATCCCAGGTCCAGTTTCCACCGTCACGGATATGGATATCCGCCAGACAAGGGAAAAGGATAAAGCGAAAGCCAAATGCCTCGTGTTAGCTTCAATTGATGGTATATACCAGAAGCAGCACGAGAAGATGGACTCAGTTTCCATCTTTCTCCATAACAAAGATTTATATGGAGAGCAATCTCAATATGAGACCTCGAACGAATTAATTCAAGCGAGTTTGACTTTCGGGTCATCTGTAGGGGACAACGTCCTTACAATGTCTAGCTATATTGATGAGCTCCAGGACCTGGAGACCACGTTCGGCAACGAGTCAGATACTGACTTGATCCTAAAGTCTCTGCCTTCTTCCCTGAAGGAAACCAGGGAAGAAGAACGAAAGAGAAGGGCAAAAGTTTCGGGACTGAATGTAGTAAAAGAGGAACGTTCCTATTGTTATGGGACTGGGCATTGGCAGAAAGATTGCAGGGCTTTAGAAGCCAGTAGCCAGGATACGAAGCATGTTGTGCCTTCAGCCTCAAGTGTATTTGTTATTGAGAACTGTTTGTCAATTAACTCTACTTCCTGGGTACTAGATACCGGAGCAGGATCTCATATCTGTAATTCAATACATGCTTTGAGAAACCATAGAGTTATAAAAGTAGGTGATTGGTCTCGCAGAGTTGCAAACGGAATGAGCGTGGACGCTGAATCCGTGGGAGAATATTGCCTAGGTTTGACAAGTGGGCATATATTGATTCTACGTAACTATTTGTAAGTACCTTGTATGAGTTGTAATATCATATCAGTGTTCTCACTTTCGAGAGAGGGATATGATTTTACATTCGTAAGCGATGTAGTTAACATCCACCTAAATCAAGTTTTGATTGGGTCCGGTACATTAGATAACGGTATATACGTATTAAGTCAAGCTCAGGTTTTCAATGTCCAGAACACACTTAAAAGAAAGTCTCCAGAAATAAATCAGGCTTTCTTATGGCATTGTAGACTAGGTCACATCAATGAGAGAAGGTTGAATAAGTTACATAGAGAAGGATATTTGAATCCGTTCGAATATCAATCTTATGCTACTTGTAAATCTTGTCTCATAGGAAAGATGACAAAGACTCCGTTTACTGGACACGGAGTAAGAGCAAGCGAGCTCTTAGGACCCATACACAGTGACGTGTGCGGTCCAATGTCTACACATGCGCGAGCAGGTTATTCCTACTTCATTACTTTTACGGATGATTTCTCTAGGTATTGATATGTCTTCTTAATGAAACATAAATCCGAGGCCTTTGAGAAATTCCAAGAATACAAGAATGAAGTGGAAAACAAAACCGGCAAAAGTATCAATACACTGAGATCTGATCGAGGTGGTGAATACTTAAGTGCCGAGTTCCTGGGTTACTTAAAAGAGAAAGGAATTCTCTCTCAGCTTACTCCTCTATACACACCACAGCACAACGGTGTATCAAAAAGGAGGAATCGAACCCTATTGGATATGGTTCGTTCCATGATGAGTAAGGCTGAGTTACCGCGATCATTCTGGCGATATGCACTAGAATCAGCTGCATATCTTTTGAACCAGGTTCCTACCAAAACTGTGCCTACCACACCATATCAGATGCGGAGTGGGAAGAAACCCTGTCTAAAACATTTTAAGACATGGGGATGTCCAGCTTTTGTAAAAAGGCAGCTTGCGGACAAGCTCGAGGCACGCTCAGTGAAGTGTAAGTTTGTGGGATATCCAAAGCACTCCAAGGGATATTATTTCTATTACGCAGAGGAACAAAAGGTTTTTGTTTCTCGTCATGCCCATTTCTTAGAAGTTGAATTTTTAGAAAATCAGAAGATTGGGAGCGAAATAGAACTGGAAGAAATTCCAGAACCACAAACTACTACTGAAAGTTTTGTAGAACCAGAGATTTCAGAAGAAAGGGACATCCCGACGCCACTCCGCAGGAGTAGTAGGCAGTCTCATCCACCCGAGAGAAACTACGGTTTTCTCATAGACGGGGATAGAGTGGATTGCACTATTGACTATGATGAGCCTACTAGCTTCCAGCAAGCCATTCAGAGCGGTGACTCTGTGAAATGGCTGGATGCAATGCGGACCAAAATGGAGTCCATGTACACTAACAAAGTATGGACTTTGGACTTTGATCCAGATGGGGTAAAACCCGTAGGATGCAAATGGATCTTCAAAAAGAAGATTGGTGTAGATAGACAGGTTGAAACCAATAAGGCTAGACTTGTTGCAAAGGGTTTCCGTCAAAGACCTGGTTTGGACTATGACGAAACCTTTTCTCCAGTGGCTATGCTCAAATCCATTTGGGTCCTTCTTGCTATTGCTGCCTTCCACGATTATGAGATCTGGCAGATGGACGTAAAGACGGCCTTTCTAAATGGAAATTTGGAAGATAGCGTCTATATAGATCAACCAGAGGGATTCATTCAGAGTGGGAGCAGCGGTAAAGTATGCAAGCTGCTTAAGTCCATTTATGGACTAAAGCAGGCATCGCGGAGTTGGACCATTTGTTCTGATTATACTGTCAAAGAATTTGACTTTATCAAAAATCCAGATGAACCATGCATATACAGTAAGATTATAGGGAGAGCTGTAGTATTCCTCATCTTGTACGTGGATGACATTCTCCTAATAGGAAATGATATTCCTATGTTACAGTCAGTCAAAAGATTCTTATCACAAAAATTCTCCATGAAAGACCTGGGTGATGCCACCTACATTCTAGGGATCCGGATCTATCGTGATAGATCAAAAAGGATGTTGGGACTTTCACAGTCCAGGTACATAGACAACATAGTGAAGAGATTCAGTATGGATGATTTTAAGCGTGGGAACCTACCGTCTTGTCACGGAATCACCCTCTCCAAAGAGATGTCTCCCAAGACTAATTTGGAAAGGGATCGCATGTCGATTATACCCTACGCTTCTGCGGTAGGCTCTATAATGTATGCGATGTTATGTACCAGACCAGATGTAGCATACGCATTAAGCGTTGTAAGACGGTATCAGGCAAACCCAGGGGAGAAGCACTGGATAGCCGTAAAGAACATTCTCAAGTACCTAAGGAGGACTAAGGAGATGTTCTTGGTGTATGGCGGAAAAGACCTCCAGATGGAGGCCTTTGCCGACTCCGGCTTCCAGAGTGACAAGGATGACTCAAAATCCATGTCGGGTTATGTCTTTACCCTCAATGGAGGGGCGGTCTGTTGGAAGAGTTCCAAGAAGGAGACGGTTGCTGACTCAACGATGGAAGCGGAGTACATAGCTGCTTGCGATGCCGCAAAAGAAGCTGTCTGGATGAAGAAGTTCCTCACAGAACTTCAGGTGGTTCCTACCAGTGTTGATCCAATACCTCTGTATTGTGACAACAACGGCGCTATAGTTTTAGCGAAGGAACCCAGGTCCCATCAGAAATCCAGACACATCTTAAGGCGGTATCACCTGATCAGGGAGATCATTGATCGCCGGGATATCGAGTTGAAAAGAGTAGAGACGGAGAATAACATTGCTGATCCATTCACAAAGGCCATTCCTTAGACGCAGTTCGAGAGGCTGTTCGAGATGATAGGTCTACGATATGCCAGCTCATGGCCCTAGTGCAAGTGGGAGATTGTTAGTATATATGCCCCAGGGGCCATTATTGTATCATACTTGTATGTAAAATACTTGATGGAATCTTGGGATATTCACAGTTGTATATACAGTCTTGCTAAAAATGGTAGTATGCTACTTGGTTTGTGTTTACTTTAATATGTGCATATGTTTCTTGTAACGTATCACTTATACATATTAGTAGAGCCCATAGGATCTTTGCTTGATTACCAGCGTTGTGATGGCAGTCACACTAGTAGGGGCTGGGTAGTCTATAAGCAACATCCTATACTTGTCCCTAGTCGTAGGATTATCGAGAATGGGCATCGATACTTCAGAGTAGACTAGTGTGTACGCTTCTCATCCCAGTTGGGGAGATGGTCTGTCCCACAGCCATCAGTATGTCGTATTGGAGATAGTATACAGGTGCTCGTTAGGTTACGGGTACACTGGACAGGACTCGCAGGGGGACTGTTGGTTGGTATTATACTAATCGTCAGTTAACAGTTCCCAGGTGACATGAGTACAGCATAGTCCGCAGACTTGACACTGCTACTTCTCCTCGAGTGTGTCCCATTGTTCTTATATTGCTACCCTACCACGGCTCAAAGGAGTCGTGCAAACAGGTAGCAGCTGGGTGCAGTCCCGAGCACTTGGAGGCAGTGGCGGTTAGAAAGGATTCGTCTCTCCCGGTATTGGGGGTTGATATCGTGCAGTGTCAGAGAGCCATTACGCAAAGTCCCTGGCCAGGGCAAGCGAGATTTACTGGTAGGTTCCAGTAGTTTCTCAGGGTGTAATGGGCTACGCTCTGACACGACTTATACCGCTATTAGGGGACTGATGCTTGCCGCACCCTAGGCTAGATATGCGATAGTCTTAGACGAACAGACCGGACTGTACGGAGATTGTCACATCAGGCTCAGTAGGAGTTCGGATGGGTTTCCTCATCGGCCTTCTTATCGACATCTACCTGGGGACCGTTACATACAGCTAGTGCCGCTTGCGGTCTGTGGTTAAACCCACTGCCAGCGTAGTGTCGAGTCTTTAGAGTCCCACACAGAGAGTTTCCCTCCTTCAGGCGAAACGATATAGAGCTCGTATGGTTTTACGATAAGGGTTTGGACGCATACGTGTTTGAACACACGTACGACGTTCGGACAGTTTTTACTAGTCGGCTTTGGTTTAAGCCAAATTCTAGTATCAGGTTATTGGAATTATACAGTCTAAAGTTTATCCGTGTTTTCACGGATTGGAGGGGCGTTCTCGTAATTTTCCGGGAAGCTTCTAGAAGCATGGTGACTTGGGGGTTAAGGTGGCATAAGCATTTATTGCTTAATGACTCATTTGTGTGATTCATCCTCAGAGTTAATGATTCATTTATTGAGCTTATGACTCATGTGATGAATCACACAAGGTGAATGCATCAACCATGATGATTAATCACTTATATTATTTATTTGATAAATTGTTATGCTTGTTATAATCTAATGAGCTCATTATTCATATTCATTCTCATCATCTCCTTCTCTCTCCTCAAGCTCTCTCCTTCTTGAAACCCTAACCCTAACCTCTCATGTGTTGAGATCAAGGGTTAGCTAGACTAATGCATCCATAAACTCACTCTATATCCTCTAGGTAGCTTAGATTAGCACTTTGAGCAATCTAGTTATCTCAAGTTAGAGATCAAGCTTGGCGTAGGAGCTCTCGGGTGGATCGTCTTTGACTCGAGGAGGCCGTTGAGGTGCCGATGTTCCAAGGAGCCTACGAGGAGTGGAGGACAGCGATGAAGACCCGAAAGACAAGTAACGTGAGGTATAACTTCGAATCCGAGTAGTTAAACCACTCGTAGTTTGCTAGTAACGGTTTAGATACGATACATGCGCTCAAGTCCGTGTTACGAAGCTTTGATAATCGTTTTTCATATATTACGCCTCCCCGCAAGTTCGTGGGGTGCGTGACATAGACTTATAGCTATGCATCAACGACAATCGGGGTACGCATACTTGCTTACGTTGATGATATGTGATATTATGTGTTGCTGAGATGTGTTGTGCGGGATTGTCGTGATTGAATAGCCGGGGTTTTTATGTGAGATGAGAGTCTTTATTTTCATTTATGTAAAAATAAAATGCATGTAATATTCTTTTATCTGGGGTACATCCGGGTTGAGGATGTTGTCATAATCATTGTATATTATTTACTTTTCCGCATTAGGATACACCCAAAGAGGGGAGCACAAGTGACTGGGTTCTAGGGTTCAGTGGGAGGCCATCTCGAGGAGTTGAGACCAGGTCTCCTAAACTCTAGAATTGGTAGGGACACTTGCCGCTCTCGTAGGGGTCTAGGGGTCTAAGGGTGTGGGTTTGGCTATTCATCGCGACCGTGGAATCCATATTTTCTATTGTTGGCTGAATACAAAATACGGACCTCCTAGATATCCCTTTATTTTCATTTGTGCTTCTGCTGCTGATATTCTATGATGTGATTTCTTAATATCTGAGAAGAATGGATTATTATTATATATATGATATGTAATAAACGTTGCTTATGTTTTACACCCGCGCTAGTCCCGCCATGCTATGTTGTTAGTTAAGTAACCTAACTGTGCATAACGGGACACCGTGGCGAATGCAGATGGCATAAGTGTACGTTTTATTTTTCGTTTCTTTTCTGTGATGGCTTAGGAACTAAAATGATGGGACTACATTAATAAGATTAATGTAAAGAAAAAGAAACCTAAAGATATTGTAGAATCGGATTTGAATCCCACTCGGCCTTTTTATGAAAAATGGAAGTTTCAAAAAGATGTGGAGCTTGAGCCGCTCCTTTTCTAAACTATTCTAATTCTACAACGAGATCAAGTTCAAAGTGTTAAAGGTTTTCGTAAAAACCATCCACAACCCTCCATCATTTTAGGAAGCAGAGTACTTAGTATCCGTGCTACGTATGTTGATTATAGTCAAGGCGTAGTGTACTACAAAGTATATGATGCGATCAGTTAGGACATTCATGTGATTATGTTGATCATAGACAAGGGTCATATGGGTGGGTCTAGTTAATCTCGAAATGATGGGTAGAATTTGACTACTGCTTATGATATGTTGACCATAGCCAAGGTCATAAGTAGCTAGGGGTAAAAACCATATCGGGAGTTTCAAGAGTTGAAATTTGCAATGAGATTGCATACCTTCTATATGATAGATGGATCCCGATCCCACTGTGAGTAAGTGTTACTCCCAGGAGAGTTTTGCACTTTATAATTAGCTAATCCAGTAGGTGTTTAGAAAGGTGTCAACGGGGTTTGACCTCTGGGAAAATGAGGTTTATTTTAATTAGGTCTGTGCGAAAGCACGAGGAACCTCCCTCAAAGTACCGACACTGGCATGGGTGACCGGTTAGCGAAACTGTAGAATGTAATTAATCCTGGCTAGTTTTCTTTTAAGGTTTTGAAAGAAAATTTGATAAAAGCAGTGGGAGACATCGATTAGATAAGATAATAACCAATCTAATTCTTTGGAAGAGCATTTCGCTGAGTGTATTCTTTTCTCCCTCCTAATGGCAGATACCTGATGATGGGACTTAAGCTTCTTTTAGAGAAAAACAAACTGACAGGACCGAATTATAAAGAATGGTTGAGGAACTTGAACATTGCACTCATATATGATAAAGTATCATATGTCCTCACTACCAAAGCCCCATCTGTCCCAGGTCCTGAATCATCAGTTTCGGATAGAGAGATCCGAAAAATATAGGATATTGATTGTAACACGGCCAAGTGCCTTGCGCTTGCTTCTATGGACAGTATACATCGAAGCAGCAATAGAAGATGGATATTCAATCCATCTTTCTTCATACAAAGGAGTTGTATGAAGAGCAATCTTGGACTTTACGATACGGGACATCTATAAAGTTGTTTCAGATACGGATGGCCTCTGGCACATCAGTAGGAGAACATGTTCTGAAGTTGATTGGTCTTATAGAAGAACTTAAGGAACTGGGATAGACCATGGATACTGAGCAATATAAAGATATTGTTCTACAGTCTCTATCCCCTTCCTTTGCTCCGTTCATTGTGAATTTCAATATGAACGATTTAGAGAAATCATTGCCTGAACTTCTCAATATGTTGAGAAAAGCCGAGAGCACGCTTAAGACAGCGAAAACTCCCGCTCTGCTTGTTGGTCCATCTTCCTCTTCCGTCCCAAAAGCCAAGGCCAAGGGAAAGAAGAAGAAGAAACCCACCAAACCGAGAGGTGGAGTTCAAAACGCGAAGGGGAAAGACAAATCCGGGGCCGCGGGAAGTGGAAAAGGAGAATGTTTTTACTGCCACAAGTCAGGACATTGGAAACGCAACTGTGCTCTGTATCTTGCTGATCTCAAGAAGAAGAAGCATACCGATGCTTCCGCTTCAGGTGTGTTTGTAACTGAAAACTGCTTTTCTATAAACTCTGCATCTTGGGTATTAGATACCGGTTCTGGTTCTCACATCTGCAATTGTATGCAAAGATTGAGAAACAATAGAGTTTTGAAAACTGGTGACCATACTCTGCGGGTTGGAAATGGTTCTAATGTACATGCTTTATACGTAGGAGATTATCATCTGGGGTTGCTTTTGGGTTGTATTTTGGTTTTGAACCCTTGTTATTTTGTACCTAGTATGCTATGTAATATAATATCCGTTTCTTTGTTAGACAATGAAGGATATCATTTTGTGTTGCAAAATAATGTTATGAACATTAACTTGAATCAACAGTTGATTGGGTATGGTATACTAAATAACGGTATTTACGTCCTGAACCAACACACAGTTTTCAACATACAACATACTAATAAAAGAAATTTTTCAGATATAAATGAAGCTTTTCTTTGGCATTGTAGACTTGGTCATATTAATGAAACAAGACTAAACAAGCTACATAAATATGGATAGTTGAATCCTTTTGAATATAAATCATATGTGACTTGTCAGTCCTGTATCAAATGTAAAATGACCAAAACTCCATTTACTGGACACGGAGATAGAGCTGTGGAGCTCTTAAGCCTCATACATAGTGATGTATGCGGACCAATGTCCACACATGCTAGAGGCTGTTTTTCATACTTTATTACTTTTACTGATGATTTCTCAAGATTCGGATACGTGTTTTTATTAAAGCACAAATCCGAAGCATTCGAGAAATTCAAGGAGTACAAACTTGAAGTTGAAAACAAACAGGCTTGAGCATCAAGAAACTTCGATCGGATCGAGGTGGAGAGTATATGAGTACAGAGTTTTCAGACTTCTTAAAAGAGAATGGGATTCTCTCTCAGCTCACCCCCCCTTACATGCCACAGCACAACGGTGTGTCAGAATGGAGGAATCGTACCATATTAGATATGGTACAGTCCATGATGGGTGATGCTGAGTTACCGCTTTCCTTTTGGGGACATGCATTGGAGACAACAATGTATCTGTTAAACAGGGTTCCAACCAAGACCATGTCTACCATTCCATATGAGATATGGTGTGGAAAGAGACCATCTCTTAAAAGAGTTAGGATATGGGGTTGTCCGGCTTTTGTCAAAAAGAAGAATCTAGAAAAACTCGAGACTCGATCGGTCATGTGTAAATTTGTGGGATATCCAAAACATTCTTATGGATATCTATTCTACCACAAGGAGGAACAAAAGGTGTTTGTTTCTCAACATGCCACTTTTTTAGAAAATGAAATTTTTACAAATAGTACTGATGGCAATGCGGTAGAACTAGAAGAGGTTCTAGAGACATAAATTACTCATGACGAATTGGTTGAAACTGATGTTGCAGTAAAACTTCAAGAACCTTAGCCGCTCCGGAGATCTACTAGAACTTATCGCCCACCGGAGAGATACTATGGGTTTCTCATAGATGGTGATAGAGAAGATTGCATCATGGATGATGATGACCCAACTAGTTTTCAGTAAGCTATCACGAGTGGTGACTCAGTGAAGTGGATGGATGCCATGAGATCCGAAATAGAGTCCATGTACACCAACAAAGTATGGACTTTGGACATTGCACCTCCTGGGATAAAACCCGTATGGTGCAAATGGATCATTAAGAGAAAGATTGGTGTGGATGGACAGGTAGAGACCTTTAAAGCAAGGCTTGTAGCGAAAGGTTTTCGTCAAAGATCAGGATTGGACTATGATGAAACTTTCTCTCCAGTAGCAATGCTTAAATCCATTCGGATCCTACTTGCTATTGCTGCTCACTACGACTATCAAATCTGGCAGATGGACGTTAAAACTACATTTCTAAATGGTGATTTAGAAGAATGTGTTTATATGGATCAGCCAGAAGGCTTCACTGACTGTGGGAGCAGCGGGAAGGCATGTAGGTTACTTAAATCCATTTATGGATTAAAGCAGGCCCCACGGAGTTGGATAATCTGCTTTGATGATACAATCAAAGAGTTTGATTTTGTCAAAAATATAGATGAACCTTGCATTTATAAGAAGATTGTAGGGAGCACTGTCACATTCCTCGTATTGTACGTGGATGACATTCTCTTGATAGGAAATGATATTCCTATGCTACAATCGGTCAAACTATTCTTATCGCAAAGGTTCTCCATGAAGGACCTGGGTGATGCCTCGTGCATTTTAGGCATAAGGATCTATAGAGATAGATCCAAGAGGATATTGGGATTGTCCCAATCAAAGTACATTGACACCATCCTAAAAAGGTTTAGTATAGAAGATTCCAAATGTGGTGCCTTGCCCGCTTGTCATGGAATCACTCTCTCCAAGGATTTCTATCCAAAGAATGATGATGAGAGAGCTCGTATGAGAATTATACCCTACGCTTCAGCCGTAGGATTTATAATGTATGAGATGTTATGTCCTGATGTAGCTTATGCACTAGCTGTAGTAAGCAGGTATCAATCCAACCCAGGGGTTAAACATTGGATAGCAGTGAAGAACGTTCTTAATTACTTGCGAATGACTAAAGAATTGTTCTTGGTGTATGGTAATGGGGATCTCCAAATGGAGGTCTTTACTGATTCCAGCTTCGAAAGTGATAAGGATGACAACAAATCTATTTCAGGGTTTGTATTTACCCTCAATGGAGGGACGGTTAGTTGGAAGAGTTCCAAGGATACCG
Source organism: Agapanthus africanus (assembly GCA_030015575.1). Classification (NCBI taxonomy): domain Eukaryota; kingdom Viridiplantae; phylum Streptophyta; class Magnoliopsida; order Asparagales; family Amaryllidaceae; genus Agapanthus; species Agapanthus africanus. The sequence goes on along the minus strand of CM057339.1, from coordinate 581,972,874 downwards.
TTGCAGACTCCACGATGGAAGCTGAGTATATTGCTGTAAATAATGCTACCAAGGAAGCCGTCTTGTAATATTTCAGAAAAATAAAATATTATTTTTGGGAATTTTTATAATTTAATATTAATTTTAATGAATATTTTAATATTTCGGTATAATTAAATACCGATAAATGGGGAAAAATTTTGAAAATTTTGGAAATTACTAAAAAGAGGGTGCTTTATGAGATTCATGCAAAATATGAAAGTTTATGATTTTTTGACACTATTTTAGTGCTAATCACGATTAAAAATCGCTAATCGGACTTTAAGCGTGTTTTGTGCAAAACATGCACCATATCATTTCACACTTGTGTTACATTTTCCTACATGACTTTATCTTCATTTTTCATTCTTTGTTTTTGGTTTACTATTGCCAAGAGAAGGAAAAGAAAAACAAAAGAAAAGAAAAAGGAATGATATTATAATGAAGTATGGGCAAGTGAGAGAAAGTGAGGGGTCAAGAGAGAGCCATGCCCACTTGTTTCCCTCTTCTTTCTTCATAATTTTCTCCCCCATTTTTCTCTTGTGCTGCTGCCCTCACCTCCCCATCCACAAATCACCCAACTTCATCTCCAAAACAAACTCAAAACCCCACTCCCACTTCACGAAAAATGTGCACAAGCTCTCAAGCTCCACTTTGGACCAAGAAAAATAACATTTTGGTGTTGTAGGGGATTCTTGGGTCCCAAATAAGGTAATCCATTCACAATTAGTGTAGTGTTTCATATGTTTAAGCCTCTTTTTAAGTTTAAAATCGATTTGGCGAAGTTTAGTGCACTTTGGACATTACTAGAGAGGGTTAGGGTTTAAGTTGAGTTTTGTGTAGTGAACTTGAGTGTATTGAGTGACCTTAAACCCCCCCATGGTGTTACAAACCCAGAACTTACACTAGATAAAACCTCCTAAATTTCTGAAAAATAGTAACTTGTTACGTCGGTTTGTGAAGTATTAGAGGGTGCAGAGAAATCTGGGATGACCCGGGGAAATTCTGAGACAAATAAACAACTCTAGGGCTAAATTGGACCAATATGAGACCACCCTGACCAGACGAGACCCTAACTTCCTACCAGAACCGGCCTGGCCGGAATTTACCTATATATGCTCGGCCACTTGGATGAGATAGGTGCCCAGGTTGCTTCAGTAGGTCATATCCACCCTATATATCACCCTAGTGTTGTTTTGGAACCTTTGTTTCACCTTAAACAAAATATAAAGCATTTTTCAATGTTGTTGCCTCATGTTTTGCGTTGTTTTCGAATCTAAGTTTTGATATTTGTGTTTGTACTCGGTCACTTGACGTTTGTACGTACATCCCGAGTGTTATTGGGTTGAGTGCGAGATGCAAACCGTATGATCTAACCTATAGGCTTTTAATAGTGTCGTTTTGGTTTTCGTGTGTCGTTTTGTCTTCGAATTTGATTTTAACGCGATACGATACGTTATGATGTGTAGGTACACTTGCGACGACTTCGAGACAACGAGCAAGCGCGTGGCGATGTCGGCATCAGCAAGCGAAGAACAAGTGAGTACATTTATATCTACGGGGAGAAGTCGGGTGGATGGCGTATAGCACCCCCGCAGTTCGATATATAGTATGCTATATATACTTTATATATATATGATATCTTTTATGTGAGACATGGATATTCAGGATATGGTTAAGTGTTCATGGATTAGTAGTGTTACTTGCGAAACCCTACAGTAGTTGTTGCACCCTCACACGCACACACACTTGCATACATTCATTCTTTTACATGTGCGTATATGGGGATATGTCTATATATATACACATGGGTATGGGACTATGTATATATATATATACGTATACATATACATGGATTATGAGGATAGTACTTGGGATTTGAGATGAGTCGATGAGATTGGGCTTGAGGTCGTGAGATCGGTGATGTGACAGGGTTCGTATTTGAGATACGACATGATGTTTTAGCAGGTCCTTTGACGTGGTGTTTTCATACACACGCATGCATACATAGATGGTATCAGTATTGTACTAGACGTAGATCAGTACCCCGGATCATGATGTTTGATAAAGAGAATACCGGATGAATAATGTGATTGATGTGACATTGACCCGTACCCAGATTTGGGATGTCGTATGACGGATTTACCGTACGAGCTATATTGATGATAGATCCACAATCTTGACTTGAGGATGACGTGTTATAGATATTGTATCGTATGGGATACTTTTGAGGCGGGATCACCGACTGTTATATTATATATATATATATATATATATATATATGTATGTATCGACTCAGATGTTAGGCGGTTTCCTTACCTTTCGATCAGCCTTTTAGTTTAGCCTTGCAGTTTACCTGTAAATGATAGATTAGATTGAAGTCATACCTATTTCAAAAACTAACGAATCGTGAGTATTTTTAAAGATAGGCCAAGAGATTCTAAGGATATTTCAAAGGACGTACATTTTCTTAAAAACACCGTAGTCCCTATTTTCTAAACACACGATTCGTATTATTTCAAATGACAAAACTATACGACTCATACTTAGGCATATGTAGATTCGTTATCATTATATTTGATATTCAGCTCCCGCATATTATTGCTGTTCGCTTCGCATCGCATGCTTATATTGTGTTTTCATATACTATTATTGATATCATGCTGTCAGGACACCAGCACCATTACCGATGATGCGTATGTTCCATGTACACTTACTTGCCGGCTCACACATATCATCATCGGTAATTGCCATGTCACGTACACTTTAGAGAATACTATTTCATTGACATAGCTTGTTAGCTGATAGTTTCGATATGATATTAGTGTACTTGCCTTACATGCCAGTTTAGACATTGCAGTTATCACTTGCTACTTCATGCATATTATTATTCACTGTTCTGCAGTATTATGGAGTTTTATGCCAATATTCACTGTTTACTCGCTATTGATGATTGGATTTCATATTTTCATGAGATTTCCTGAATTTGGGAGAAAACCGCAAGAATATGTATAAACTTCTCTCTCTCTCTCTCTTTAAAATGAAATGTGCGGTTTTCTCATGATGTATGAGTCGTCCGCCACGATGTTTTCTCGGTTATGAGATGGATTTCGAGACCCGATTCGAGGAGTTGGATGAACCGTCTGCGGTTACATGGTGGAACTTGTATGGTACCCCGGGGCAAGAAGTTCGAGTAGTAGACGATGTGCCCGACAGGGGCAGACTTCCTACGGATGATTTTACCTGACGCGTCGGATATCCGGAGGATACCGTTCGTGGTCGTGTGATTGATGTCAGGGGACGATCTGGACCGACGGCGCCCTAGATAGTGAGATTTGAGACACTGAGATTTTGAGATATTGAGGTTTTGAGATTTGATGATACAGGCCAGTCCGGATAGCCGGAGCCTGAGATATTGAGATATTGGGATTTATGTTTTGTGTCGCTGCTAGACACTGTTTATGTTGATTTCATTGATGATACCTCGTTTTAATTATACAGAAATCTCACTAAGTTATGAAAGCAGTTTCTTCATTTACATGTATTCTGTTTTCATGCATTCATACCTCATCCATATGATATGTTGCTACCTGAGGCACTGACACGAGCACATGGGATTTCACTTTTGTATAGATGTTCACCCTTGCCATCTTTTCATGCTTCAGACTTATCATTTGAAGTTATATTATTGATCTTATTGACCTAGGATTGTGTCATACATACGATTTCTGCTCGGTGATGTTTTCTACTCACGAGTTGGAAACTCACCCCCGTTGTGCCACAGTTTCTTGCAGGTTTTGTCGTACAGGTTCCGTTACGGCTTTGCTGGCACACTGCTTCCTTTCTGGGGGATTGCTTCGGTAGATGGGTTCACTTGTATCGTGACCACTATTGTACCTCATTTTATTCAGTTGTATCTAGTGTCTCCATCAACCAAACTTGTATATTTATTCTGATTTAGAGACCGGTGATGTATATTCTTTCGACCTTAGAGTCGCGCGTTGTATTATTATGGATTTCATGTTGTTTTGAGTTTCCTTTTGAGTTTTGATCCTCACCCTCCGGCGTTGTATACTATATTGCTTGCGTGGTTGTGGCCGTCGATTGACGAAGAGATAGCTCCCGCTTGGGGATGTGTTTTATCATTGATGTATATATTTATCATGTTGTACCCTGTTCGGGGCCAGTTTTTACAAAGAAAACTCTGCCGAGATTTTCAGAAAAGACTTTTGATTTTAAAAATGCATATTTCGGCTTATGTTGCTAAACTACTTGATTTAAATTTGTTTTTCCTTCACTCTACTGCTTTACTTGGTTTTGATTTCTGGGTTTTGGCTTACTTAGATTGCGTACGCCTCGAGACGTTTCGTAATTTAAGCGCCGGTCATGTTCCGTATTTTTCGGGTCGTGACAAAGTTGGTATCGGAGCATTAGGTTTTACCTTCGGAGTGTAGGATGACCCTTGGTTGATGGAGTAGGTAGCTTGAGTAGTGTGACGTACCGTACATATGTTCCGCGGCATATTTACGATACCATACTCATCTTAAGAAGCCTTAGGATGTACATTTCCTTGCACAGTACTATATTCCTTCCTATGATCTAGCCTCATCGGTACCAGTTATGGTTTTGTTATCACGGTGGTACGGGCAAAGAAAGCTACGGCTAGAGTTGCGGTCAGCACGAGCTCGTCACGGATGAGGACTGACCAGGGCGTGATTCCAGGGACATACGATTTGCATAGATACGCCGTGTTATTGTGTTTTCGTGCCATGAGCATATATGGATCGCTGTTATGAGATTTCTCGTATGTGCATATTTGCACCAGATGATTGATCCACTGATAGAGGCCAGCCAGAATGGGATGATCATTGATGTATCACTTATTCATGATGATTGAGGCACTGTTCAGTGTACAGATGAATGAGCCAGTTGCTGCTGCGAACGACGAGATATTGCCCCAGATGTTGGAGTTATTGCAGTACGAGTTGTTCTTAGAGATATGATAGAAGGTCGCTAGTCACCCGAGGGTGAATGACTAGGACATGTGGTTCGTTCGCTTACCCCGATGCGAAGTCATCACATAGATTGATTCCAGCTAGAGACGACTTCACGCAGGTACGTTGGGAGTCGATGGAGACGATCGAATGTCAGAAACCCCTTTATTCCAAGTTTAAAGTATTCGGAAATACGTGCAAGAAATTCTATGGACCCTCTAGAAGAATGAAACCCTAACTCGACATAATGACCGTGTGAAATCCTTTGAACCTTAGGGTTTGCGGCATTTCCGCGGTGCCATTAGTGAGGCTTGGGTTTGCCCTTCTACAGCTGGTCCACCGATCCTGTGGTATGTACTCGATACTATTAAACTATACCCAAGATGTTGAGCTCTTGGGGGATTATGAGGTTTTGACGAATCGATCGAATGGTTCGACTTCATTCGGATGCTATGTGATGGGATGCATTGCTTGGGAGACTCCAGATACGAGTATAGCCGTTGGAGCACAGTCCATGCAGCCACGATGAGACGAGTCCGAAGCAGTCGACATTTGAGAAAAGTGGAGTAAGAGGTTCGTACGAGATCTTGATGAGACGACGTTCCACTCCGCCGACATCAGAGATGTGATACGCATGCAGAGGCATTGTATATGGATATATCTTCCAGAAAGAGTTGCGATGGGTATGCAGCCGTTCCGGATCTAGAAACAGACGTAGTAAAGGGTGATAACATCCGGGCAGTTTGGCAGGAACGAGATTTAGGAGAGACTTCGACATGACCTTTCTAGAATAATTTACGAGAAGACTTGGACCCAGGAGTGGTCATATTGCGCGCACCCAGTAGGCCAGAGTTCAGCATCGTCGACGGGACATGTTATGAGTGACCATAAGAGTTGGCCAGAGATCTTTAGAGGATGTGCCAGAGCGGACTACTTCCATTATCGTTTCCATATTGGACCGTTGAGCCAGGGAGCCATGTACTTAGCAATTCACAGTGAGATACGAGAGCCTAAGGGCACCAGACGACGGGCCATGATCGGGAGGCAAGTAGATATCTTTCTCTACTATCATTTGATGCATCGACACCTTCTCAACCTTGGAAGAAGGATATATCGACGGCAGTATTTATGATTGGTGATTTTGTGAGTTGACTATCACGTATCAGTCATGTTGGATTTCGGTATTTTGGATGATTTATTGCATGATTGAGTTTTTGATGACCGAGTTTCATGATATTTGCTTTTGTGCACCATGGTTGCACCTACTGGGTATTTATATTTTGTGCATAGTATTGCACTTAAGATATGCTTTATACACCATTGTGTTGATTTATGATTTATGCACAGTTATCGCACGGGATATCGTTTTTGTGCCTTGGCTGCACATGTTTATGATTTCATGGGTTTCATACAGTTGAGTTGAATTTGTGCTTATGGTACGCACACGATTTGGTTTTTGCACTCAGTATAATTCACATATGCTTGCAATGCATTGATACGTATTTTATACACGACAGTGCACAGGATTTCGATTCGATGTTATTTGAGATACTGATTTTGACTTCATGCCTACGGCATGCATATGATTTGACTTATGCTTACGGCACAGTTTTCATGCACTTTTAGTGTTTTGATTAGATTTTTTGCACGCTGAGACACATGGTTATGAGATTTGATACCACGGTATACCTGATTTGGATTTGAGATGTGTTGTATACCATCGATTTCGATTGTGATACTCGATAATTGTTTTGTGCACCTTGTGCACCTGAATGGATTTTTGCGCATGTTCGGCGCTTGATATTGGATTTCGTGATTTCGTGCATGTTGGATCCACATAATTTAGATTTTTATTAGTGCATGATGGATGTACCTGATTTGGATTTTCGCGCATGTTGGACGCATGATTTGAGATGCGATTTTGGTGCACACCAGATGCACTAAATTGGGATTCTTCGTGCATGTCAGATGCACCTGATTTTACTGTCAGGAACACACGTTGCCTATGACAGGTGTTTCGTGCACACCCATTGCACTTAGATGTTGTTTCTGTGCACATGTATGGCACATTCGTGGATTTTGATTTCCGTGCGCACCGGACGCACGTAGCGTACATATGCACATTTTGGGATTCATTTCTTTTGGAGCAGTACGTTTTTATGATATTTACTATTGATATAGTAGCTGGGCAGGACTAGTCAGAGGACAGTATCTGGATATATTTTGCATGCATTGATAGTTATCGAAGGAATTTCCAAAAAAAAGGAGCTATAGTCTCAGTATTTACCTACGTGTCTGAGATGACACTAAACGTTTAAAACAAGAAACCCTTCTAAATTGTTTTCAAAACGGCGGGACGTACATATTAAACAAAGGTTATATAAAGATATAGTTATTTTCTTACGATAGACGTCCGCCACTGTGTAGTGATACGTACATCGCACTGCGATTTGAAAATTTTGGCATGCATTTGTTCTGATGTTTTAATGATAATTACATGTATAGTTTTGACATATATATCATGTTGATTTCGTTTTGGATTTGACATTGATGTCTTCCCCATGACTCCGATGATTGCGGGATGCTTGACGGATTTTTACTTTTGATTGATATACTCGAATTCATGCGCATGCATCGCGTCACTGTGCTTTATATATTTATGGTTTCGGGACCCCGACGACTTAGTCTTTTACTGAAATGTTTTAGTATTGAGGGGTTTAAATTTAAATTCGGGGACCGAATTTCTTTAAGCGGGGAAGATTGTAACATTTCAGAAAAATAAAATATTATTTTTGGGAATTTTTATAATTTAATATTAATTTTAATGAATATTTTAATATTTCGGTATAATTAAATACCGATAAATGGGGGAAATTTTTGAAAATTTTGAAAATTACTAAAAAGAGGGTGCTTTTTGAGATTCATGCAAAATATGAAAGTTTATGATTTATTTGACACTATTTTAGTGCTAATCGCGATTAAAAATCGCTAATCGGATTTAAGCGTGTTTTGTGCAAAACATGCACCATATCATTTCACACTTGTGCTACATTTTCCTACATGGCTTTATCTTCATTTTTCATTCTTTGTTTTGGGTTTACTATTGCTAAGAGAAGGAAAAGGAAAACAAAAGAAAAGAAAAATGAATGATATTATAATGAGGTATGGGCAAGTGAGAGAAAGTGAGGGGTCAAGAGAGAGCCATGCCCACTTGTTTCACTCTTCTTCCTTCATCATTTTCACCCCCATTTTTCTCTTGTGCTACTGCCCTCATCTCCCCCTCCACAAATCACCCCACTTCATCTCCAAAACAAACTCAAAACCCCACTCCCACTTCACAAAAAATGTGCACAATCTCTCAAGCTCCACTTTGGACCAAGAAAAATCACATTTTGGTGCTGTAGGGGATTCTTGGGGTCCCAAATTAAGTAATCCTTTCACAATTAGTGTAGTGTTTCATATGTTTAAGCCTCTTTTCAAGTTTAAAATCGATTTGGCGAAGTTTAGTGCACTTTAGACATTACTAGAGAGGGTTAGGGTTTAAGTTGAGTTTGTGTGGTGAACTTGAGTGTATTGAGTGACCTTAAAGCCCTCCATGGTGTTACAAACCCAGAACTTACACTAGATAAAACCTAAAACCAAAATTTCTGGAAAACAGTAACCTGTAGTGTCGGTTTGTGAAGTATTAGAGGGTGCAGAGAAATCTGGGATGACCCGGGGAAATTCTGAGACAAACAAACAACTCTAGAGGCCAAATTGGACCAATATGAGACCAACCTGACCAGAAGTGTTAGTTATATGTATTCCCTAGAGGCCATTACTGTACATAGGATGTATATTGTAGTGGATGCTGGGACATATATAGGGAGGACTTTCTTGCTCGACATGATAGTATGCTATCTGGTTACTCTTTACCTTAACGTGTATACTAATTGCCTCTCTGTTACATGTTGTTATAACCCTTAGGATGTGTACTTGACTACCTGGACTATGATGGGGATCATACTAGTGGGGACATGGTAGTCTATAAGTACATCCTTCAAGGTCCCTAGTCGTGGGTGTAACGAGACGGGGCATCGATATACCAGAGTAGACTAGCGTATACCTTCTCGACCCATACAGATGGGCGATGGATGATCCCATATCCATTGGTGTTTGACATCGGAGATGATATACGGGTGCTCAGTGGAGACTGGGTACACTGGACGGACTCGCCGAGAACTCCCAGATGGTATTATACCTCACGTCAGATGGCAGTTCTCTGGTGACACTGGTACAGAGTAGTCTGTTGACCCGAGATCGTCATAGAGTTTTGTGTGGTTCCCACTGTGCTTTGATTTCCACCTTACCACGTCCAAGAGGGCGTGCAAAACGGTGGCTTTTGGGTACAGTCCCGAATCACATGGAGGCAATGAGCGATAGGAGGGGATTCGTCTCTCCCGGTATAGGGAGTTGATGTTGCGCTGTGTTCGATTGGCTATAACCGGAAATCCCTGGCCAGGGTTGCTGAGATTTACTGGTAAGTGTTACCAGTAGTTTCTCGAACTGTTATAGACCTCATATCGACACGACTTATTGAGCTATTGGGGTCTGACGTTTACCACCCCTAGGCAAGATATGCGACATATCAGACGAACAGACCGGACTGTACGGTAAGTGTTACTGGTTGGATTCACAGGAGTGTGAGCGGGCTTGCTCGTCGATCTTCTGATCGTTCAATACCCGGGTGGCCGTTACGTTTAGCAGTCCGCTTGCGGCTTGTGGGTGCTTGATATGATCATCATCTGCTGCCGGCGTATTGAAGAGTCTTTAGAAACCTACACAGAGGTTTCCTGGCTCAAGCGAAATGAAATAGGAGCGCATATGAGATATGTGCGGGACCGAGAATAATATCAGTATGTGATACTGTATTTGATTCTCGCGACTTGTGACATTGATCGGTTATATGCAATATAACCGGGTTATCGGATCAAGTGTTGATTCGATAAGTTGTTACTATTGATATTAGTCGGTTATATGTGATATGACCGGATCATTAAGTCAAGTGTTGATTTAATGATTTAATGTATAATTATATATTTGATATATCACTTTACATTAACTAATAAAGGTTCGTTTAAATGGATTTTCTCACTTGATGTGCACATTGTATATGTGATATACTTTTGTACACTAGTTTGTATCATGTTTGATGATACATGCTAACTTGAGTATGTGTAAAGATTAGACCATGGTTGTGTAATGGTTAGGGTTTTCTTTTTAATTATCTATTTATTTATTTCCTTTTGGCAAGAAATAAAATGGTTGCTACTTTTGTTTTATATTGAAAGTTCATGAAGGTTTGAAAGGTTGACCATTTTGTTTCTTTCTTTTAACCTAACCATTCAACTTAACCCTAGTCTATTCTCTACACCTAACCAAGGTTAGGATATGATAAGTATTCATATTGTTTTTCTTTTAAAAAAATACTTATGATATTCTATCATCTTCTTCTTCTTCTTCTTCAAGATGAAGAAGCTTGCCTCCATCAATGGCAACTTGTGAAAATGAGTGAGAAATCCAATTCTAAAGTGAACCCACTTCCTATTTCTTCATCCTCTACCACTTGCCAAGTAGTATAGGGTGTTTTCTTCACAAGTTTTATGGCTTGGTGAAGTTGGAGCTTGATCTTGTGTTGCCTCGACGTAGATCATTTTCGGCATCGAAGCCGACGACCTAGCCCGCCCATTTCTCCGATGAAGCCGACGCTAGAGTCCGGGATCCGATGATCACAGCGAAGGCACATAATCATGGAGCTATGGAGGTGGAGGACCGGATCTACAAAGGCTGTATTTCCGTTCACTTAGTTAAGTTGTTATCTAGTTGCTTTGTTTCGCCTAAAATTCTAGTTAACGATCTAGTCTAGGGTTTCTCGGCACCGTAATTTTTGAAATTGGCATGGTTGATGCCTTGTGAGACCTCATTAGCGTGCCTAGGAACCCTACAGTGGTATCAAAGCCTATCTAGAGCCTTAGGCGAAGTGTAGACGACGTTTGAAATTCGAACGAACATCGAAACCCTAACTCAAATTGCTCTCTGGAAATTTTCTGAAAATTTGGATTTCTGTGAATTAAAAATTGCCAGAACATTCAGCAGGTAAATTTAAGAGTTACTGTGAAGCACTTTGTCACGACCCAAAAATGGCCCGTGACGGCCCTAATACTACGCAACGCCTAAAGACGCAACGTAGTAAAAGAAAGCCAAACCCAGAAATCTAAACCATGAGAAATACGGAAAAGATAATATAAGTTTTGAAAACAATTGAAATCGCAACCCAAATTCTTTAAAAGTCTTCCTTTCTTTCTTTGAAATTTTAGCAACACCCCATTTTCATAAAGACTAGTCAATATGAGTACAACAGAAAAATAAGGACAGTAGAGAAAAGCTGTATATATAAAGACACCAAATCCACCATAATACACACTACGTCCTCACCAAGTCTCTATATCAATAATACAACAGTAGATGGAGAGTACAATACAACGAAGGTACAAAATATAATACAGATAACCGTCTAACCCACCTATGCAAAATGGTACTGTGAGCTGATGCGGTATCTGTAGCAAAAGATGGTAGCTGGATAGCTGGATAGGAGAATAGCCTGCCTCGACTACTCTGGGAAATAACCTGAAACACCTGTGGCACAACGGGGGTGAGTTGCCAACTCGTGAATAGTATAAAACATATGCAGGTAATCGCAGGAATGCACGTACAGCATGAATCTAAGATATGCGATTACAATAATAATATATCATGCAAATGCTGGAATAGGGAGAGTACCCTAGCAGGTACAATCAATATGTGAGCAATGATGGCATGATAGTAGTATGCAATGTCTATGCAATAGAGATATGAGAAAGCAAATATGCAACTATCATAAGGGTACACTACAAGTACTACCAATATATGAATCTGTGCATAAGATAGGTAATGGTGAGGTGTAGGGTGGAATAAGTCACCTTCCACGGAAACCTGACGTCGTGGCAGGATCACAATCCACCAAGATACTCCAATCCCAAATCCTCAAACCAGGCCCCACATTGGGCACTCACATCAAATAAGTCTCAAATCTACTCAATGTACAATGTCGAGTAATCTCCTATATCCCGAATGTACAAGTCACCAATCACATAGGTATATCCAATGTCCAAGTCCCAATGAATCTCCTAGTATCCCAAGTCCAATCTCAAGTAAGTTTCTAGCATCCTAAGGGTAAATATATGTATAGAAATAAATATGATGGGGGCAATACACATATATTAGCGTCCCATTCCACTAATATTGGTGTAAGGGTATATATAACAACGGCTAAGTCCCCTGTTATATATACAAAAAGGGGTTTAAAGAAATATCATGAAACCGTGTGCCAAGCATCGACACAGAAATCCTCGTATATGGGGCTCCGTCAGCCCGGACAGCCCACGGGGTCCGTCTGCAGTGTCGGCCCTCGGCCTCGACAGTACAGGTCATCCCGCATCCATCTCTCTACTCTGGCCAGTAGCCTCCAGACAACTGCCAGGTCCAAACAATCACCGGTAGGTACTCGCCCGCCTCCAGGCTCAATCGGCAAACCCATCGATCTTCTTGCCGAGGGGAACCATACCGGGCCCCACCATGTACTCTCATACGGCAACCACACCTCGTATGGAGTAGGTAATCAGCACCGATAAAACTCATGGGGGACGCTCGAAATATCATATCAAGGAAACCGGGTTGTTACATGTATGCATAATTTCATGAACTCCCGCGGTTCCCAAATCCCGAAAACATCATATGAAATCCAGATAAATAATGCATAAATACAGGAATAGATGTATGCGATATATCTGAATGCGAGCAGGTAAACACAAGTATATAGCTGAACCAGATGTATGCGAAATCATGATAAGGTACAGCTAAGTAACATCAGTAATGTGAATATGCGACAACCACTGAATATGTATCTAACATACAGGTGTAGCAAGGTATAGGTATCTGCCTATAGGAACTGATGTCGTATACCCCCCTGGGTATAGTAACATATATAGGAAATCCCTCCCGGTATAGGTAAAATATGTAGGAGGTATACCTGTAGCTGTATCGCAAGTGAAAATATACCTATCACTAAAGGTATGATACACTATAGGTATACCGATAAGCTAGATGTCAAGTGTGGTAAGCAATGGTAGCTATAAAGGGTAGTGTGTGACATGGCAATTATTGACGGTGTGTGTGTAGCATGCAATCCGTGCTCGTGCAACATGGACCGTCAATAATGTGTGCAGTGTCCTACGGCTGCTAGTCACAGTATATAGCTATATCTAAGAAATGCAATAAGGCGCAACTCTACAATGACGTAGAATGTGCGACAGGAAATTGAATCCTAGCCCAGACGCATAACGCCATGCGGGCGATTCCCCTGTAGATGTTATATCTACTCACCTAAACTCCACGCGGGGTGAATCCTATCATCTGCTCCCCTGTAGCCGTGTCCGTGGTTCCTGCCTGCCAACCTGCAAATATGACACGGAGATCACATATAAGTCCAAATATCTCGCGAAACGCGATATCGAAACGAAACGAGAAACTCGCGTCGCGAACTAAACGCGCGTGTGCACGATACGCTGAATCGTGTGTGTACGCGTCTAAAAACCATCGCGACACGCCGCGATACGCTGGATCACAGAACCCACTCACGTATCGCGCGTATCGCGCAAACTCGACGAAACACAAAAGCGACATATAGTCCCAGATTTTCCTACAGGTAAGATATTACAAAACTATACATGCCAATGACCTAGAAAACACTGCAGAGTACCCTACCCAAAACCCCAAGACCCATCTCCTCTTCCTGGCCGCAAATTGCGGCCAGAATCCCAAAATTGGCGGCCTGAACATGGGGTTTGGGGCTAGTGTTCATGTGGTGTTCTCTAGACCTAGGTAGTATGCCCCAGTTTTCCCAATTTTTACCTGAAGGCATCGGGTCTATAGCAGATCACAAAAGTCACTAATATCGCTTTAAAACACCAATTTAGCACAAAACACAAACTATATGGTATTTTAGTGAAATCTGGGGATTTCTCAGTCGAAGTGGCCTAACTAACACTAAACCAACCTAAGCTAGCTAACCAAATCAACAATTATCCACAATTCCACTTAAACACCACAATTAGCACTAAACTAAGCTATTTAGCACTAATCGACACAAAACCATACACCAATAAGCAAACTAGGGATTGGGTTCAGGAAGTATACCCAAAAGACCTCCAAGAAGCAGGTGAAGAAAGGAAAGGAGCTGCTGTTGCTTGCCTCTGCTGCTTCTACTGCTTGCTGTTGCTTCTGTTATTGCTTCTGCTTCTTCTTCTGCTACTGCTTCTACTTCTGCTGCTGCTGCTATTGGAGATGATGATGATGATGCTAATGATGTTGTCGTGGTTGTTGTTGTTGAGCTTCTGCAAGTGATGAGAGCTCCAGCTGCTCCTGCTGCTACCCTTGCTATTGTTGCTGCTGCTGCTGTCTCCTGCTCTTGCTGCTGCTGATGCAGCTTGCTGCTGCTGCCACTGCCTCTCTCTCTCTCTCTCTACAGCAGTGTGTGTGTGTGTGTGAATGTGAGAGTGAGAGAATGAGAGAAAAGGAATGAGGTGGAGAATGAGCACACCCAAGGACCCCTTCTTACTCTCTCTCTCATAATGAGGCATGGGCAAAGTCATGATGCCCATGCTCACTCTCTCTCTCTCCCACAAAGTCAACCAAGCACAAAACAAAATAAAACCCCATTTTAAAATCCTTTTTAAATTAAAAACTATCAGGACTAAAACCCATGCTAATAACAACCATAACACTTAAACAAACATTAAAACTAGAATAGAGAAATGGTTAGTTAACCATGGTTGCTAATCATGGTTAAATACCAAAAACAAGCCTAGTTATCATGCACAAGTGTGTGTGTGCCTAACAAAATTCTAATAAAAAACACAATAATTAGGATAAAATATTTAAAACTTAATTTGGTAAACTTTTTATTAAAAACCATATATTAAAATATAATTAGCTATAAAACACATTCTAAGGTGTTACAATCTCCCCCCCTTAAAAGAAATTCGTCCCCGAATTTAAAACTTATACTGTTACCTGTACCTTCAAAAAGAAGATTAAAATCCTCAAATCTCGCTCGCAGCCTCCCAAGTGACTACCTCACTATATGGCTACGTCCAAGAAAACCCTCCACAGATGGCAAGACCTTTGACCGACGTTTCTCCACCTGTCGAGCCATTACCACACATGGCTGCGGGTGAGCGAAAGATCGCGTCCAGCTAAAAGGTCTGGTGCCAAAACATGTGAGAAAGGTCATGAAGGTAAATGTAAAGCATCTTCACAAGGAATACGGGGTGAAAATCCAATAATCTGGGCGGAAGTGCCAATTTAAAGGCAACGAAACTAACTCGCTAATAGAATCTCAGAAGGACCTAAACCCTGGGATAAGCTTCCCAGAATCCAACACGTCATTCATCGGAAAGTCCATAGGAATCCATGACTTGCCACTGCGCACTCAAGCCTGCGACCAACACAGTCGCATAAGACATCTGCTTGCAATGGACAGTTCTCATCCTGACCTGAACACAACTGGACCATCTCCGAATTCTCTAGACATAGCTGGGGTCCAAAATCCTACCCTCGCGGAGTCAGAAGACAACAGGCTGGCGATCGACATGACCTAACCCCTAAGCCTAAGGGTGGCCAATTGGAGTGTCTCCTGATAATAGCTATCGAAAGAGAACCCTAACGATGGCGAGTGACGATCCCAAGCTGCTGACGACCAACAAACAAACCATCACACAAACTTAACCCAACAACTGAGCAAACTGAGTAAAACCGGATGACAAGAATCCGAATGGAGTCACACCCTAACCAAAATTTGGTGGAAACCATAACGAATTTCGTGGAGATCTGCTCCCATTCCTGCTTCGGAACGGTAAAAAGATTACAATTCTCCAGCCGGCCTCAGATGCTCGACCCAAAGCACACAACAAGACAGACACTTGAAACGAAACCTGAAACTTCTCCTTACATTCCTGTCCACTTGTAACTATCTCACAAGTCACGCCAAAGCTGGTGGAACTTGAATGCACAGAGGGAGTTGACAGATATGCATGTTCTAGGATTACACGCCTCTACCTGATAAAACCAGGTACACAAACGCGTCCCTAACTTAGCACATCATTGTCACAATTCAAGGTCTCTGAATCAATACCCAGCCGAGTATGCTCAAGTATCTCTGACGTACGAGCTTCGACGGGCAGTGTCTCGCGGAAACGATTTAAGGAAAATGGTCGGGCGCGGACATGAGCAAGCTGTCCCCTCCGTAGAGACGAACTAAGCTATACTCGACGATCACACAAGAACTGTAAATCTGCAGAAGACTAACACAACAATCCACACCCGCTGCAGGAAGATGTACATTAAGCTCTAGTGGTCCGTGGAAAGTCTGACACGACTCTCAAGAAGTAGTGTCTCCAATTCTCCAACGCAAAACCACCGCGGCCATCTCCAGATCAAGAGTGGGATATCCTTCTCGTACTTCCCCCAAGTGTAGGGAAAGCAAAAGCGATATCTCTATAGTGTCACCTCAGTACACCATCGAGCCCACTCAAGAAACATTACAGTTAAACCACAAAGTCGCCCGAACCAAAAGCAAAGAAAGACTGATGCAGTTGCTAACTGGATCTTCAACTGCTGAAAACTCCGTACACATGCCTCAGTCCAAAGAAAGAAACCTCCCTTCTGGCCCATTCAGTCGACGGTGCAGCACTACTCTAGCAATCCTGCATGAAACGGCGGTAAAAACCCTGCTAAGACCAACAATCCGCGGATCTCCGTCCTGCACACAAGCCTGGGCTTAAGCCGTACGGCCACGATCTCCCTTGGAACCATACGGAACCGTCTCCCGTGACTACAAGACCTAGGAGTCAACACAAACAAGCCTGAAGAAACACTCTGAGAATTTAGCAAACTGCTGGTGCTCTCCCAGTATCTGCATAACAAATCCTCAAGTGCTACTCCTGTCCCTCAAGACACATTAAATAGACCAGAGTGTCGTAAATAACACAACAGAAACTGGTCGAGGAACGGCCTGAAGAAATCTGGTGCATCACATCTACGAATGCTACTAGGGCGACAGTGAATCCAACGACTCACAAAAACACACAAGGCCCATAGCACGCACAAGGCAGTCTTCGGAATGCCATCACTCCGAATCCGCAATAATGATGACCTTATCCCAACACACTTAGAAAATGTCTCGCACTCTGGAGTTGATCGAAGAAATCATCACGGCGAGGTGAAGGATACCTATCCGCACCGTAAGCCGGTTCAGTTGACGATCCGTCGATACACAACCCAAAACTGTCATCTTCCTCCTCGACGAACAGAAATAGGAGCTTCCAAAAGCGAAACACTCAGACGCACAAAACTCCCCGAACCAAAACTCTGCAGCTGATCCTTAAGCTCCCTCAGTTTCGCCGGCTCATCTGGAACAACGTCGGAAAACTCTCGCACGAAAAGGACCCGGTCCAACAATCCCACGGTGGCTCCGGTATTACGAATGAACGTCAAGAATCCACGACATCTCCTCAGTGGCCGACTAGTTGAACAGGCTGAATTCAAGCTGTAAGAGGCGGCACAACTATCCACCTGTACAACAAGAACTGACTTGCCGGGGAAAACAAAACCTAACTTGCTTCCACACGGTAGTCCACAGACGCCTAACACGTAGTTAACCAGTCCGTGCCCAGGAGAACGTCAAATCCAACACCACAAGAAGGATCAAAACGACGGATGAAATCTCTATCTCCTATCCGATTGGCACGAAACTGAAATACGTGTCGCGCAACAAAAGGATCGCTGACAGAAGTTAGCACAACTACGACAAATCTACCCAACCACAGTACAAGCAAGAAACAAACAGATACACCAAGAGAACAAACAAATCAAGGGTACCTGAAAACTCCACATTGGACGTCTGCGCGTCCCGATGAGTAGAAGCAAACTCCTGTGTCTGCCCTCTACTCGCAGCTGGATGAACTCCTCTGGTAGCCTGAGCCCTCTGAGCAAATATTCCACGTCCACGGCCTCTCTGGAAGCGATCATGACGAGGTGCTAAGGAACAATCCCTGACGAAGTGCTGAAGGCTTCCGCATCGAAAACATCCACGTGCTGATTGCTGACCATCCTGGGGATGAGAGCTGAATGACTGTCCTCGTCCCAAGCCTCTGCTACTCCCGCGACGGCCACGAAATCTGTCTCGACGACCAAACCTCTGCCTCTGGGCTGGTACGCTGGTACGAGTCCTCCACTGTCCTGGAACTCTCTGAGCCTCTGAAATATGTGCCTCGTCAACTGGAGCTGCAACCACTGGTGCTATGTAGGTGACGGACTGCTGCATGCTGATCGTAAGGGACAGCTGAGTAACAGGGGTGACAACCTCCTGTCGTAGCTCCCGAACGACGTCAACTAAAGAACTCATCGTCTGGCGGAACTCCTGCATCTCTACCAAAAGTCTATCCATAGTATAGGTGGTAGGCTGATCCGTCTGCACCTGTGCAACTAGAGTGCCATCCTGGTCAGTACTCGTCTCACCCGAGCTAACTCTGACCTCGGCCCTCGCTGCATCACTCTGAGTCCCCATAGTCATCGGCGGCAAGGCTATAAATAGATATAAGATGAGATTCGATAAGAATGAGGAAACCGAATCTCAAAGATATGAATCATCAAGGAAGGAATGTCAAGCAAATTGTACTTAGGTCACTTAATGCAAGGTACCGCGCTGTGGGTATGCTGCAGACATACACACACTACGTTACTCTGCTTAAGCTACCTACTCCATCATACTAAGGTCATCCTACACTCCGAAAGGTAAAACCTAACGCTCTGATACCAACTTTGTCACGACCCAAAAATGGCCCGTGACGGCCCTAATACTACGCAACGCCTAAAGACGCAACGTAGTAAAAGAAAGCCAAACCCAGAAATCTAAACCATGAGAAATACGGAAAAGATAATATAAGTTTTGAAAACAATTGAAATCGCAACCCAAATTCTTTAAAAGTCTTCCTTTCTTTCTTTGAAATTTTAGCAACACCCCATTTTCATAAAGACTAGTCAATATGAGTACAACAGAAAAATAAGGACAGTAGAGAAAAGCTGTATATATAAAGACACCAAATCCACCATAATACACACTACGTCCTCACCAAGTCTCTATATCAATAATACAACAGTAGATGGAGAGTACAATACAACGAAGGTACAAAATATAATACAGATAACCGTCTAACCCACCTATGCAAAATGGTACTGTGAGCTGATGCGGTATCTGTAGCAAAAGATGGTAGCTGGATAGCTGGATAGGAGAATAGCCTGCCTCGACTACTCTGGGAAATAACCTGAAACACCTGTGGCACAACGGGGGTGAGTTGCCAACTCGTGAATAGTATAAAACATATGCAGGTAATCGCAGGAATGCACGTACAGCATGAATCTAAGATATGCGATTACAATAATAATATATCATGCAAATGCTGGAATAGGGAGAGTACCCTAGCAGGTACAATCAATATGTGAGCAATGATGGCATGATAGTAGTATGCAATGTCTATGCAATAGAGATATGAGAAAGCAAATATGCAACTATCATAAGGGTACACTACAAGTACTACCAATATATGAATCTGTGCATAAGATAGGTAATGGTGAGGTGTAGGGTGGAATAAGTCACCTTCCACGGAAACCTGACGTCGTGGCAGGATCACAATCCACCAAGATACTCCAATCCCAAATCCTCAAACCAGGCCCCACATTGGGCACTCACATCAAATAAGTCTCAAATCTACTCAATGTACAATGTCGAGTAATCTCCTATATCCCGAATGTACAAGTCACCAATCACATAGGTATATCCAATGTCCAAGTCCCAATGAATCTCCTAGTATCCCAAGTCCAATCTCAAGTAAGTTTCTAGCATCCTAAGGGTAAATATATGTACAGAAATAAATATGATGGGGGCAATACACATATATTAGCGTCCCATTCCACTAATATTGGTGTAAGGGTATATATAACAACGGCTAAGTCCCCTGTTATATATACAAAAAGGGGTTTAAAGAAATATCATGAAACCGTGTGCCAAGCATCGACACAGAAATCCTCGTATATGGGGCTCCGTCAGCCCGGACAGCCCACGGGGTCCGTCTGCAGTGTCGGCCCTCGGCCTCGACAGTACAGGTCATCCCGCATCCATCTCTCTACTCTGGCCAGTAGCCTCCAGACAACTGCCAGGTCCAAACAATCACCGGTAGGTACTCGCCCGCCTCCAGGCTCAATCGGCAAACCCATCGATCTTCTTGCCGAGGGGAACCATACCGGGCCCCACCATGTACTCTCATACGGCAACCACACCTCGTATGGAGTAGGTAATCAGCACCGATAAAACTCATGGGGGACGCTCGAAATATCATATCAAGGAAACCGGGTTGTTACATGTATGCATAATTTCATGAACTCCCGCGGTTCCCAAATCCCGAAAACATCATATGAAATCCAGATAAATAATGCATAAATACAGGAATAGATGTATGCGATATATCTGAATGCGAGCAGGTAAACACAAGTATATAGCTGAACCAGATGTATGCGAAATCATGATAAGGTACAGCTAAGTAACATCAGTAATGTGAATATGCGACAACCACTGAATATGTATCTAACATACAGGTGTAGCAAGGTATAGGTATCTGCCTATAGGAACTGATGTCGTATACCCCCCTGGGTATAGTAACATATATAGGAAATCCCTCCCGGTATAGGTAAAATATGTAGGAGGTATACCTGTAGCTGTATCGCAAGTGAAAATATACCTATCACTAAAGGTATGATACACTATAGGTATACCGATAAGCTAGATGTCAAGTGTGGTAAGCAATGGTAGCTATAAGGGGTAGTGTGTGACATGGCAATTATTGACGGTGTGTGTGTAGCATGCAATCCGTGCTCGTGCAACATGGACCGTCAATAATGTGTGCAGTGTCCTACGGCTGCTAGTCACAGTATATAGCTATATCTAAGAAATGCAATAAGGCGCAACTCTACAATGACGTAGAATGTGCGACAGGAAATTGAATCCTAGCCCAGACGCATAACGCCATGCGGGCGATTCCCCTGTAGATGTTATATCTACTCACCTAAACTCCACGCGGGGTGAATCCTATCATCTGCTCCCCTGTAGCCGTGTCCGTGGTTCCTGCCTGCCAACCTGCAAATATGACACGGAGATCACATATAAGTCCAAATATCTCGCGAAACGCGATATCGAAACGAAACGAGAAACTCGCGTCGCGAACTAAACGCGCGTGTGCACGATACGCTGAATCGTGTGTGTACGCGTCTAAAAACCATCGCGACACGCCGCGATACGCTGGATCACAGAACCCACTCACGTATCGCGCGTATCGCGCAAACTCGACGAAACACAAAAGCGACATATAGTCCCAGATTTTCCTACAGGTAAGATATTACAAAACTATACATGCCAATGACCTAGAAAACACTACAGAGTACCCTACCCAAAACCCCAAGACCCATCTCCTCTTCCTGGCCGCAAATTGCGGCCAGAATCCCAAAATTGGCGGCCTGAACATGGGGTTTGGGGCTAGTGTTCATGTGGTGTTCTCTAGACCTAGGTAGTATGCCCCAGTTTTCCCAATTTTTACCTGAAGGCATCGGGTCTATAGCAGATCACAAAAGTCACTAATATCGCTTTAAAACACCAATTTAGCACAAAACACAAACTATATGGTATTTTAGTGAAATCTGGGGATTTCTCAGTCGAAGTGGCCTAACTAACACTAAACCAACCTAAGCTAGCTAACCAAATCAACAATTATCCACAATTCCACTTAAACACCACAATTAGCACTAAACTAAGCTATTTAGCACTAATCGACACAAAACCATACACCAATAAGCAAACTAGGGATTGGGTTCAGGAAGTATACCCAAAAGACCTCCAAGAAGCAGGTGAAGAAAGGAAAGGAGCTGCTGTTGCTTGCCTCTGCTGCTTCTACTGCTTGCTGTTGCTTCTGTTATTGCTTCTGCTTCTTCTTCTGCTACTGCTTCTACTTCTGCTGCTGCTGCTATTGGAGATGATGATGATGATGCTAATGATGTTGTCGTGGTTGTTGTTGTTGAGCTTCTGCAAGTGATGAGAGCTCCAGCTGCTCCTGCTGCTGCCCTTGCTATTGTTGCTGCTGCTGCTGTCTCCTGCTCTTGCTGCTGCTGATGCAGCTTGCTGCTGCTGCCACTGCCTCTCTCTCTCTCTCTCTCTACAGTAGTGTGTGTGTGTGTGTGAATGTGAGAGTGAGAGAATGAGAGAAAAGGAATGAGGTGGAGAATGAGCACACCCAAGGACCCCTTCTTACTCTCTCTCTCATAATGAGGCATGGGCAAAGTCATGATGCCCATGCTCACTCTCTCTCTCTCCCACAAAGTCAACCAAGCACAAAACAAAATAAAACCCCATTTTAAAATCCTTTTTAAATTAAAAACTATCAAGACTAAAACCCATGCTAATAACAACCATAACACTTAAACAAACATTAAAACTAGAATAGAGAAATGGTTAGTTAACCATGGTTGCTAATCATGGTTAAATACCAAAAACAAGCCTAGTTATCATGCACAAGTGTGTGTGTGCCTAACAAAATTCTAATAAAAAACACAATAATTAGGATAAAATATTTAAAACTTAATTTGGTAAACTTTTTATTAAAAACCATATATTAAAATATAATTAGCTATAAAACACATTCTAAGGTGTTACACACGTGCTTCTGAATCGCTCAAAGAGCGGCGGAACCACGGCACGAGCATGGCTCGTGCGGTGGTTCCGCGGCCAAATTGTCTCCGTTTTCAAAACTGTTTGCACAGTAACTTCTTTCTTGAATGTCTGAGTTTTCTGGGAATTTTTAAATCTTACTCAAGAGTTGAGTTTTCTGGGGTTGTTTTGGGGATTCGATTATTCGATCGGATTGTCTAATTTTGTCTATGTGTTTTCCGGATAATTTTTGAATATGTTAAAAAGTTCGACCAGATATAAATACCCAATTTTCCCCTGTCGGGAAATTTCCAAGTGTTGGATTTTTCCGTGGTTTAAAGACGTTCTAAGTAGTGCAAGTAACGCGATGAACCCTCTAGAAGACAACAAACCTTAACTTGATTATGTGACCGTCTTGAACTGCCCTTTGAACATTAGGGTTTGGGGCAATACGGCGTGCCACATGTGAGGCGTTGGCTTGACCCTTCTACGGCTGGACCGTTGGTACTGAGGCATGAACTGGATGTTTTTAAACTTGTTTAATGTGTTGAGCTGTTTCGGGAAAACTTGGGTGTTCGATTGTTCGATCGGAAAGTTTAACATTTTCTATTTATCCGGAATGTGATACAATAATTGGAATTCGCAATTAGTTATAAGATAACTGAATGAATGTTATAAACACAGCACTTTAGTCTCACTTGATCGGTTGCCATGGAATTTTGATGCGATCAAAAGTCCGTCGCAATCACGTAGCGTACGCGGATACTAGCCGGGTAAACTTAATAGACAGCCTCACTCCATAGCCCCGACCAAGTGACTGTAGGAGAACCCCGTCGCCGAAAGAATCCGTTCGGGTGCTCGCGGCAGCGGTGTTCCTCCTTGGTGCACTTCGTCGACGGTATCGGGGGTGCGGCCTTCTACTAATGTTTGCGACGAGCATTCGATCAGTTTTTCGGGAATCTTGTTGAATTGCCCGACTCGATATTGAAAAGAGTTTTCGATAATGAGACTAAAATGCGGGGTTTATAATTGTTAGGCATGCGATGTCTAAGGAATTCGTTTGATTAGGCATGCGATGTCTATGCAGGATGCGGATTCCAACTGTTGTAGTTTTATACTTTCTTTTCTGCGACCGTAAGTGTAATATGTGATATCGCCGGTTTCGTTGCTATATGTCAACGACAATTGGGATGCGCATATTTACTTACGTTGATGACATGTGATGTTATGTGTTGTTGGATATGTTATATTGGATCGTC
Source organism: Agapanthus africanus (assembly GCA_030015575.1). NCBI lineage: Eukaryota > Viridiplantae > Streptophyta > Magnoliopsida > Asparagales > Amaryllidaceae > Agapanthus > Agapanthus africanus. The sequence goes on along the minus strand of CM057339.1, from coordinate 581,948,719 downwards.
GTGTTTAAATAGCGGGGGGGGGGGGGGGGGTTTATGTTAGATGAGTGTTTTTCATTTTCATTCATGTAAAAACTTGTATGTAATATTCTTTTATTGGGGCACTTCCAGGTTGCGGAAGTTGTCACCGTTGATGTATATTATTTACTTTTCCGCACTAGGATAGACCCAAGGAGGAGGGCACAAGTAACCGGGTTCTGGAGTCCAGTGGGAGACCAACTCGAGGAGTCGATTCCGGGTCTCCTAACTCTAGAGTTGGTAGGGTTGCTTGCCGCTCTCGTAGGGGTCTTGGGGTGTGGGTTTGGCTATTCATCGTGACCGTGGAATCCGTGTTTTATACTGGCTCGTATTGAAAACACGGACGTCCTAGTATATCCAATATTTCATATGTTTCTTCTGCTGCGATATCTGTGATGTGATCATGTGATGTTCTGTGATAGATACAGTATATAGTATATATGATATATTATATAGGCGTTACTTATGTTTTACACCCGCGCTAGCCCTGCCCCGTTCTGTCGTTAGTTACCTAACCTAACGGTGCACGAGGGGACATCGAGGCGAATGCGGATGGCATAAGTGTACGTCGTATTTATCTGTGATGTTTAGGTAATTTAAATGATGGGACTTCATTAATATGATTAATGAAAGAAAAAGAAACCTAAGGTGTTGTGGAATCGAATTTTCAAAAACAGGTAGCTACAGTTCTTGCTTTGCATCGCGGTGTTCCTCGTAGAACATCCTGCACCTTATTCGATAAGGAAAGGACCGAGATCCCTTCACCGGGAGTGACTCCTTTAGCAATAACTGGAAGATGCTACAACTCTCGGTTTGTCTTTTTATTGCTACTATAGTTTCTGCTTTGCACAGTGATATATATGATATATCCCGCACCTCATTCGACGAGGAAAGGACCGACGATCCCTTCACCGGGAGTGACTCCTTTAGCAAAACTAGAAAAGCCTAAAAAACACTCCATTTCAAAAATCATTTGATTCTACAACGATATCAAGTTCATTACGCAATAGGTTTTCAGAAAAACCTGTCGTAGCCCTCGGTCATTTCAGATAAGTACTAGTTAGTATTCGTGCTACGTTTGTTGACTATGTTAAGGCGGAGTGTGCGGTAGCTAATTAGTGCTTATCTGTATAAGCATATGATGCGATTGGATTAGGGTAGCGTGCGACTTTGTTGACTATGTTAAGGGTCGTGCGGGTGGGTTTAATTCAATCGGGAAATGACGGGTTGAACTTGACTAGCACTTATGATTTGTTGACTATGTTAAGGTCATATAGCTGCTAGGGGCAAAATATTATCGGGAATTTCAAGTGTTGAAATTTGCAATGAGATTGCATACCTTCTATGAGATAGTTGGATCCCGATACCGGCTGCGAGTAAGAGTTACTCCTGGGAGAGTTTTGCACTTTGCAATTAGCCGATCAAGTAGGTGTCTAGAAAGGTGTCAACGGGGTTACGCCTCTGGAAAAACGAGGTTTACATTAATTAGGTCTGTGCGAAAGCACGGGGAACCTCCCTCAAAGTACCGACACTGGCCTGGCTGAAAGATTGGCGAACTTGTAGAGTATAATTAATCCCGGCTAGTCTTTCCTTTTAGGGTTTGAAGGAAGATTTGATAAAAACAGTGGGAGCCATCCTGATTAGATAAAATAATAACCAATCTGATCTTGCAAGAGCGCACGCTGATTGTTTTCTTCTCTCTCTCTCCTGGTTGCGACCATGTCACGCCTTAATCAAGATAATAAAACGGATGTACTGACCGAACCCGCTTGTTATACTGAGCTGGGGAACGTTGGTCCCGCTCCAACTTATAATTGTTATAAGACAGAGCATGAAATTGGGGAATACCAGATTTCCCATGCTGCCCAAACGAAGAAAGTGCATATGATGCATCTTCTTCGGGTGTGTTCGTTACATAGAACTGTTTCTCAGTGTCCTTTACGTCCTGGGTATATGATACCGGATCAGGATCCCGCATATGTAATATGTTACATAGGCTACAGATAGGTAAAGAACTGAGAACGGGTGATAAGTTTCATGAGGCAGAAAACGGGGCAAGAGTTGCAGCGAAGTCTGTCGGTCACTGTCACCCTGTACATTGATTCTGAACGAATGTTATAAGATACCGAACTTGATATACAAAATCATATCAGTCTCTTTATTAGTAAAGAAATGATAAAATTTTGTATTGTTGGATAATGTTTTGAACATTTCCTATATCAAAAGTTGATCGGTTCAGGCACGTTATCTAAAAGCATTAATGTTCTAAATCAAACTACAGTTCCTTGTATCTAGAACACACACAAGGGGAAGAGTTCAGAAATGAACGAATTCTTCTTGAGGCATTGTAGACAAGGTCATATCAATGCGACCCGACTGGCTAAAGTTACATTTAGATGCATATTTAACTTATTTTGAATTTACATCTTGTGAAACTTGCCAGTCATGTCACAAAGATAAGATGACCATAGCTCTGTTTTTTTAAAAGCAAAGAAAGAGTTAGTGAACTCTTGGGATGATACATGTTGATGTATGTAGGTCCCCTGTCTACACATGCCAAGACAAGTTCTTTGTACTTCATTACATTCTCTAATGATCTCTCAAGATTCAGACATATGTTCCTGTTAAAACACAAGTCAGAACCTTTTGAGGTATTCATAAAATATAAGTTAGAAGTAGAGAACCAAAATAAGGGTATAAGTATTATGTCCTATGATGAGATCAGGGAGGAGAATACTTGTGCATGGAATCCCTGGACTATTCTAAAGGAGAATGAGATTCTCTCTCAGCATTACTCCTCCGAATACACCATAGCACGATGATATATCGGGGCGGAGCAGATACACCCTATTTGATATGGTGTGCTCTATGAAGAGTACTACTGAGTTACCTTTTTCCTTTTTGGGAGTTATGCACTTATGAAGTTGCATACCTATTGAATAGGGTTCTAATCAAATAAGTTGCCTACCACTTCATATGTGATATGGAAAGGGAAGATCCCATATCTTAAGTTAGTTAAGATCTGGGGTTGTCTGGCCTATGTCTAAAAGCAAAATCCGGACAAGCTCGAGGCAAGGTCTGTTATGTAGAACTGGAAATGTTCCAGCTATACAAAATGCAGCTGATGATTTGGTAGAACCGAAGAATTCAATAGTAACCAACGAACTTCAGCCTCTCCGCCGATCTAGTTGGGTTCCTCATCCACCTAAGAGATACTTCGGTTTCTCTATGACAGTGGGAGCGAGGATTGCATCATGGGATGATGACCCAACTAGTTTCGAGCTGGCCATCAGGAGTGGGACTCTGTAAGAATGGCTGGATGCTTAGCGATCTGAGATGGAATCCTTATACACCAACAAAGTGTGGACTTTGGTTTCTATATCTGAAGGGTTAAATCCCCATCAGGAGCAAGTATATCTTGAGAAGATTACTTGGTGTACATGGAAAAGTTGAGACTTTCAAAGCTAGACTTGTTAAAAGTTTGCATCATTTACCAGGCGTGGATTATGATGAAATCTTTTTCAAGTAGCTATGCTTAAGTCCATCCAGATCCTACTTCCCACGGCTACATACCATGACTACGATATCTGGCGGTTGGGTGCCATGACTGCTTTTCTAAATGATGTTTTAGAAGAGTGCGTCTATAAGTACACAGCCAGAGGGCCTCGTAGACAGTGGGAGCAGCGGAAACGTGTGCAAGATGTTTTATGTGATAAAGCAGGCATCGCGGAGTTGGAACATCTGTTTTGATGAGTTAGTCAAACAGTTTGACATCATCAAAATGGTAGATGAACCTTGTATATACAAAAAGGTTGTAGGGAGTATGGTAGTGATCTTCGTAGAGTACGTGGATGACATACTCTTGATAGGGAAGGAGTTTCCTATGCTACGCTCGGTCAATCTCCGCTTATCACAAGGATTCTCCATATAGGATCAAAGTGATACCTCCTCCATCCTGAGTTTTCATCTATGAGATAGATGTTATTTGGGTGTTAGTAATACTCACTAGCTGTAGTGAGATGGTATCAATTGATCCTGGGGAGAATCACTGGAAGTGTTCCAGAGTGATAAAGACGACTGAATGTCAGTCGCAGGAATTGTCTTTACCCTCAGTGGAGGGACGGTATGTTGGAAGAGTTCCAAGCTAGATACCATGGCATACTAGACGATTAAAGGCAAGATAAATCGTTACCAATGATACTACCAAAGAGGAAGTCTGGGTGTATATTAGTTCATGAGACGAACTTCGTTCCTCCCATTGTGTAACAATGGAGTTGTGGCTTATGCCAAGGAACGTCCATCCCATCAGTGATCTAGACATATTCTAAGGCAGTATCACCTGATCATGGAGATAGTTGATCTCCAGGGTGATCGATGTTAGGAGAGTAGACTCAGAGGATAACACGGCGGATCCACTCACGAAGGCCTATTCCCAGCGAGAGACTTTTATGGGATGGTTGAGTATGAGATACTACAACCACTGCTATAGATGGCCCTAGTGCAAGTGGGAGATTGTTAGTTATATGTATGCCCTAGAGGCCATTACTGTACATAGGATGTATATTGTAGTGGATGCTGGGACATATATAGAGAGGACTTTCTTGCTCGACATGATAGTATGCTATCTGGTTACTCTTTACCTTAACGTGTATACTAATTGCCTCTCTGTTACATGTTGGTATAGCCATTAGGATGTGTACTTGACTACCTGGACTATGATGCGGATCATACTAGTGGGGACATGGTAGTCTATAAGTACATCCTTCAAGGTCCCTAGTCGTGGGTGTATCGAGACGGGGCATCGATATACCAGAGTAGACTAGCGTATACCTTCTCGACCCATACAGATGGGCGATGCATGATCCCATATCCATTGGTGTTTGACATCAGAGATGATATACGGGTGCTCAGTGGAGACTGGGTACACTGGACGGACTCGCCGAGAACTCCCAGATGGTATTATACCTCACGTCAGATGGCAGTTCTCTGGTTACACTGGTACAGAGTAGTCTGTTGACCCGAGATCGTCATAGAGTCTTGTGTGATTCCCACTGTGCTTTGATTTCCACCTTACCACGTCCAAGAGGGCGTGCAAAACGGTGGCTTTTGGGTACAGTCCCGAATCACATGGAGGCAATGAGCGATAGGAGGGGATTCGTCTCTCCCGGTCTAGGGAGTTGATGTTGCGCTGTGTTCGATTGGCTATAACCGGAAATCCCTGGCCAGGGTTGCTGAGATTTACTGGTAAGTGTTACCAGTAGTTTCTCGAACTGTTATAGACCACATATCAACACGACTTATTGAGCTATTAGGGTCTGACGTTTACCACCCCTAGGCAAGATATGCGACATATCAGACGAACAGACCGGACTGTACGGTAAGTGTTACTGGTTGGATTCACAGGAGTGTGAGCGGGCTTGCTCGTCGATCTTCTGATCGTTCAATACCCGGGTGGCCGTTACGTTTAGCAGACCGCTTGCTGCTTATGGGTGCTTGATATGATCATCATCTGCTGCCGGCGTATTGACGAGTCTTTAGAGTCCTACACAGAGGTTTCCTGGCTCAAGCGAAACGACATAGGAGCGCATATGAGATATGTGCGGGACCGAGAATAATATCAGTATGTGATACTGTATTTGATTCTCGCGACTTGTGACATTGATCGGTTATATGCGATATAGCCGGGTTATCGGATCAAGTGTTGATTCGATAAGTTGTTTCTATTGATATTAGTCGGTTATATGTGATATGACCGGATCATTAAGTCAAGTGTTGATTTAAGATTTAATGTATAATTATATATTTGATATATCACTTTACATTAACTAATAAAGGTTCGTTTAAATGGATTTTCTCACTTGATGTGCACATTGTATATGTGATATACTTTTGTACACTAGTTTGTATCATGTTTGATGATACATGCTAACTTGAGTATGTGTAAAGATTAGACCATGGTTGTGTAATGGTTATGGTTTTCTTTTTAATTATCTATTTATTTATTTCCTTTTGGCAAGAAATAAAATGGTTGCTACTTTTGTTTTATATTGAAAGTTCATGAAGGTTTGAAAGGTTGACCATTTTGTTTCTTTCTTTTAACCTAACCATTCAACTTAACCCTAGTCTATTCTCTACACCTAACCAAGGTTAGGATATGATAAGTATTCATATTGTTTTTCTTTTAAAAAAATACTTATGATATTCTATCATCTTCTTCTTCTTCTTCAAGATGAAGAAGCTTGCCTCCATCAATGGCAACTTGTGAAAATGAGTGAGAAATCCAATTCTAAAGTGAACCCACTTCCTATTTCTTCATCCTCTACCACTTGGCAAGTAGTATAGGGTGTTTTCTTCACAAGTTTTATGGCTTGGTGAAGTTGGAGCTTGATCTTGTGTTGCCTCGACGTAGATCATCTTCGGCATCGAAGCCGACGACCTAGCCCGCCCATTTCTCCGATGAAGCCGACGCTAGAGTCCGGGATCCGATGATCACAGCGAAGGCACATCATCATGGAGCTATGGAGGTGGAGGACCGGATCTACAAAGGTTGTATTTCCGTTCATTTAGTTAAGTTGTTAACTAGTTGCTTTGTTTCGCCTAAAATTCTAGTTAACGATCTAGTCTAGGGTTTCTCGGCACCGTAATTTTTGAAATTGGCATGGTTGATGCCTTGTGAGACCTTATTAGCGTGCCTAGGAACCCTACAAGAAGAGACCCTAACTCCCTACCAGAACTGGCCTGGCCGGAATTTACCTATATGTGCTCGACCACTTGGATGAGATAGGTGCCCAGGTTGCTTCAGTAGATCATATGCACCCTATATATCACCCTAGTGTTGTTTTGGAACCTTTGTTTCACCTTAAACAAAATCTGGAGCATGTTTTCAATGTTGTTTCCTCATGTTTTGCGTTGTTTTCGAATCTAAGTTTTGATATTTGTGTTTGTACTCGGTCACTTGACGTTTGTACGTCTATCCCGATTGTTATTGGGTTGAGTGCGAGATGCAAACCATAGGTTCTAACCTATAGGCTTTTAAGCGTGTCGTTTTGGTTTTCGTGTGTTGTTTCGCCTTCGAATTTGATTTTAACGCGATACGATACGTTATGATGTGTAGGTACCCTCGCGATGAATTCGAGATGACGAGCAAGTGTGTGGCGAAGTCGGCATCGGCAAACGAAGATCAAGTGAGTAGATTTATATCTACGGGGAGAAGTCGGGTGGATGGCGTATAGCACCTCGGCAGTTCGATATATATAGTATGCTATATATATACTATATATATATATGATATCTTTTATGTGAGACATGGATATTCAGGATATGGTTAAGTGTTCATGGATTAGTAGTGTTACTTGCGAAACCCTATAGTAGTTGTTGCACCCACACACGCACACACACTTGCATACATTCATTCTTTTACAAGTGCGTATATGGGGATATGTATATATATATATATATATATATATACACACACACATGGGTATGGGACTATGTGTATGTATGTATGTATATATATATATATACACACACACACATATACATGGATTATCAGGATAGTACTTGGGATTTGAGATGAGTCGATGAGATTGGGCTTGAGGCCGTGAGATCGGTGATGTGACAGGGTTCGTATTTGAGATACGACATGATGTTTTAGCGGGTCCTTTGACATGGTGTTTTCATACACAGGCATGCATACATAGATGGTATCAGTATTGTACTAGACGTAGATCAGTACCCCGGATCATGATGTTTGATAAAAAGGATAACAGATGAATAATGTGATTAATGTGACATTGACCCGTACCCAAATTTGGGATGACGTACGACGGATTTACCGTACGAGCTATATTGATGATAGATCCGCACTCTTGACTTGAGGATGACGTGTTATAGATATTGTATCGTATGGGATACTTTTGAGGCAGGATCACCGACTGTTATATTTATATATATATATATATATATATATATATATATATATATGTATGTATGTATGTATCGACTCAGATGTTAGGCGGTTTCCTTACCTTTCGATCAGCCTTTTAGTTTAGCCCTGCAGTTTACTTGTAAATGATAGATTAGATTCGAGTCATACCTATTTCAAAAACTAACGAATTGTGAGTATTTTTAAAGATAGGCCAAGGGATTCTACGGATATTTCAAAGGACGTACATTTTCTTAAAAACACCGTAGTCCCTATTTTCTAAACACACGATTCGTATTATTTCAAATGACAAAACTGTACGACTCATACTTAGGCATATGTAGATTCGTTATCATTATATTTGATATTCAGCTCCCGCATATTATTGTTGTTCGCTTCACATCGCATGCTTATATTGTGTATTCATATACCATTATTGATATCATGCTGTCAGGACACTAGCACCATTACCGATGATGCATATGTTCCACGTACACTTACTTGCCGGCTCACACACATCATCATCGGTAATTGCCATGTCACGTACACTTTATAGAATACTATTTGATTGACATAGCTTGTTAGCTGATAGTTTCGACATGATATTAGTGTACTTGCCTTACATGCCAGTTTAGACATTGCGGTTATCACTTGCTACTTCATGCATATTATTATTCACTGTTATGCAGTATTATGGAGTTTTATGCCTATATTCACTGTTTACTCGCTATTGATGATTGGATTTCGGATTTTCATGAGATTTCCTGGATTTGGGAGAAAACCGCAAGAATATGTATAAACTTCTCTCTCTCTCTCTTTTTAAAATGAAAAGTGCGGTTTTCTCATGATGTATGAGTCGTCCACCATGATGTTTTCTCGGTTATGAGATGGATTTCGAGACCCGATTCGAGGAGTTGGATGAACCGTCTGTGGGTACATGGTGGACCCGGTATGGTACCCTGGGGTATGAAGTTCGAGTAGTAGACGATGGGCCCGACAGGGGCAGACTGCCTAACGGTGATTTTACTAGACGCGTCGGATATCCGGAGGATACCGTTCGTGGTCGTGTGATTGATGTTAGGGGCCGATCCGGACTGACGGCGCCCTAGATAGTGAGATTTGAGACACTGAGATTTTGAGATATTGAGGTATTGAGATTTGATGATACAGGCCAGTCCGGATAGCCGGAGCCTGAGATATTGAGATATTTGGATTTATGTTTTGTGTCGCTGCTAGACATTGTTTATGTTGATTTCATTGATGATACCTCGTTTTAATTATACAGAAATCTCACTAAGTTATGAAAGAAGCTTATTCATTTACATGTATTCTGTTTTCATGCATTCATACCTCATCCATATGATATGTTGCTACCTGAGGCACTGACACGAGATGTTTACCCTTGCCACTTTTTCATGCTTCAGACTTATCATTTGAGGTTATATTATTAATCGTATTGACCTCGGATTGTGTCATACATACGATTTCTGCTCGGTGATGTTTTCTACTCACGAATTGGCAACTCACCCCCGTTGTGCTACAGTTTCTTGCAGGTTTTGCCGTAGAGGTTCCGTTACGGCTTTGCTGGCAGACTGCTTCCTTTCTGGGGGATTGCTTTGGTAGGTGGGTTCACTTGTATCGTGACCACTATTGTACCTCATTTTATTCAGTTGTATCTAGTGACTCCATCAACCAAACTTGTATATTTATTCAGATTTAGAGACCGGTGATGTATATTCTTTCGACCTTAGAGTCGTGCATTGTATTATTATGGATTTCATATTGTTTTGAGTTTCTTTTTGAGTTTTGATCCTCGCGCTCCGGCGTTGTATACTGTATTGCTTGCATGGTTGTGGCCGTCGATTGATGAAGAGCTAGCTCCCGCTTGGGGATGCGTTTTATCATTAATGTATATATTTATCATGTTATACCCCGTTCGGGTCCAGTATTTAAAAAGGAAACTCTACCGAGATTTGCAGAAAAGACTTGTGATTTTAAAAATACATATTTCGGCTTATGTTGCTAAACTACTTGATTTTAATTGGTTTTTCCTTCACTCTACTGCTTTACTTGGTTTTGATTTCTGGGTTTTGGCTTACTTAGATTACGTACGCCTCGAGACGTTTCATAATTTAAGTGCCGGTCATGTTCCGTACTTTTCGGGTCATGACAAGTCTGGATGAAGAAGTTCGTAGCGGAACTAGGAGTAGTTCCAACCATTGTTGATCTAATACCATTGTATTGTGATAATAATAGGGCTATGGCGTTAGCCAAAGAACTCAGGTCCCATCAGAAGTCCAGACACATACTAAGGCGATATCATTTGATCCGGGAGATAGTAGATCGCCACGAGTTCGAGATTCAGAGAGTAGATACAAAGACTAACACCGCGGATCCACTCACCAAGGCCCTTTCACAGCCGCAGTATGAGTGAATTTTTGATATGTTGGGTATGCGATACGCCAATAATTGGCTTTAGTGCAAGTGGGAGATTGTTGGATATATGTATTCCCTAGAGGCCATTATATGTATAATGGATGCTGTTGGATATAGTGCCCTCAAAGTCAATTATTGGATCGCAGGCATGCGATTGCAATGATTGAGGGAGGACCTATACCGGTAGGATAGTCTTACTCGAGATGATAGTATGCTATCTGTTTTATCTTTATCAAACGTGTACTGCTTTAGATGACATGATATATCACTATTGCACGTTGATAGAGCCCATAGGATTCTTGCTTGACTACCAGCAGTATGATGGCGATCATATACGTGAGAATTGGGTAGTTTATAAGAACATCCTTAAAAGTGGTCCCTAGTCGTGGGAGTTTCGAGATAGGGCATCGATACTCCGGAGTAGACTAGTGTATACAGTCGAGACTCCGACGAGGGGCGGTGGCCGGTCTCATAAGCCATTGGTATCAGTTGGTTCACCTAAGATGTATACAGGTGCTCATTGGGTTATGAGTACACCGGACAGGACTCGCCGGGAACATGCTAGCTGGTTATTAAAACATGTCGTCAGATATCAATTCCCAGGTGACATGTGTACAGGTTAGTCTATCGACGTGAGATCGTCATTTGTCTCATGTGAGTTCCCACTGTGCTTTGATTATTACCCTACCACGGCTCAAAGGAGTCGTGCAAACAGGTTTTAGTTGGGTACAGTCCCGAGCCACATGGAGGCAGTGAGCGGATCGGCAGGGGATTCGTCTCTCCCAACGTTGGGGTGAGATCGCGCTGTGTTTAGGAGAGCCATTACACGAAGTCCATGGGCATGGCAAGCGAGATTTACTGGTAGGTATTCCAGTAGTATCTCAGGGTGTTCTGGGCTACACTCCGACAGGACTTATACCGCTTTTGGGGGGACGTTTACCAGCTCCCTAGGCCCGATATGCGATACTCATAGACGTACGGACCGGACTATACGGATATTGTCACACATAGGCTTAGTAGGGTTCCAGGATGAGTTCGCTCATCGGACTCCCTTTCACTCGGTACATGGGCAACCGTTACGTACATCTAGTACCACTGACGGCTTGTGGTTAAACCCACTGCCAGAATATTGACGAGTCTTTAGAGTCCCCAACTGAAAGTTTCCCAGTTCGGTCGAAACGTTGTAGAGTCCGTATGGTTTAATGGCAGGGTTAGAACATACGAGTGCACTTGTGTACGTGTCATGGTTCAGGCGGATAATACTAGCAGGTTTTGGTTTAAGCCGGATCCTAGTATTATACTGTATAGATTTTGTCTCGTTGCATTTGTATTCGGTCGAAATACAAATGCAGGTATGTATATACAGTTGCGGGGTTATCCTGTAATTTATTACGGGATCGCTTTTTGAAGTTTCCAGTTTGCATTCTTTTTGGCCATGCCTTTTGTCCTTTCTCCATGGCTTAATTCTAATGTTGGGAGGGGGCTTTTTGCAAAGTGGCTTTTGTTAATGGAGGGGTCTTTTTGCGGTGTCTGGTTCTTCAGCAACATGTGGGTGTTTCATGAGTTTTCTAGATTGAATGTTGCATTATTGGTGTTTTGGATGGGCTCGGATATTTTAGTGAGATTTTTTGTTTGCTAAAGGTTACTCTCCCTTGCTTGAGCTCACCCACTCCTCATTCTTGGCCGAGCACTCTCTATGGCTACCCCCATTTTTTTTGTGTGAGAATGATTTATTTTTCATTTGCAACAAAATCCTTTGCTCACTCTCAAGCTCATTTCCACCTCCTTCCAAGTTTGGCAACTTCGATTAACCCTCACCCGATTCGTTGGGTGACTCAAGACAAAGTGTTCTACACTTATTCTACAGCAACCTTGGACACGTCGGCTAGCAAACTTCGTGTCCGAGTTGCCTCGGTTCAGAGGCAGGAGCCCGTATAAAGAATCGTTGACGTGGCACAGCTTTCGGCGAGGAGGAGATCGTAGATAGAGCAAGATCGGAAAGCGAGCTTCGTCGGTGCATCCGCAACAAGCTAGGGACAGAGGTTAAAGACCGATGGACACGGATCGATCGGTATAATCTCTAAACCCCATTTTACAGAATACTAGTTTACGGTTAATAGAACGATCCGGGTTTTAAGTTTGCGTTAGCGCCAGTTCGAAAAAGTTTTTGTTCCGCATTTGGCCTCGGAAAGACGGCCGGGGCGCTGGCGTAGACTTACACTGGTATCAGAGCCAAACTATTAACCGTCTACTAGTTGGTTTAGACAATGTTAAAGTATCGAAACCGGAACAAACCCAAACGATGCCACTGGAAATTCTGTTCTCTGTTGTTTTTCAAAGTGCCAGTAAAATTTTTTAAACAAGTTCAGAAGACTACTGGGGAGAGCACATGAACTGTATGTCGATGTACAACACCCCATGACTTACGGGGAGGCGGAATAATGAAAAACGATCTTGTTTAAAGTATAAACATCGACTAACCGAGAATATTTGCTAAAACAATAACTAACAAGAAACCATAGAAGAGTTAACTACTTTGATAAGTGATTATACCTAAAGAACCGTGTCCTTCGCTTTCCGTTCTCCACGTCCTCTCCGGCCTTCTCTATGTAGTAGATGATCCACCCGAGAGCTTTACTACAAGCTTCACCTCTAACTTGAGGTAACTAGGTTTCTTAAATCGCTAATCTAAGTAACCTAGGTAATATAGAGAATGGTTAAGGATTAAGTAGTCTATTCTAATCCTTGGTCTCAACACATGAGAGGGGAGGATTAGGGTTTGAAGAGAGAGAGCTTGAGGAGAGAGAAAGTGAGCAAGAGAATGAGATGAGATAATGATCTATCATAATATATATCAAGCATTATCATTTATCCAATAAAAGAAAATAAAGGATTAATAATCATGCTTCATAAATACAAGAGGCTGATTGATCTCTATGAGTCATTAAGCATTTATGATGCTTTAATGACATGGATGAATCACTCAAATGACTCACTAATCTCATTTAATGCATATGCCACCTTAACCACCAAGTCACCATCTTCTAGAAGCTTCTCGCGTAATTACGAGAACGCCCCTCCTATCCGTGAAAACACGAAAAAACTTTAGACTGTATAAATCCAATAACCGGATACTAGAAACTGGCTTAAACCAAAGCCGGCTAGTAAAAACTGTCCGGATGTCGTACGTGCGTAAACACACGTATGCGTCCGAACCCTTGTCGTAAAACCATACGACCTCTATATCGTTTCGCCTGGAGTAGGGAAACTCTCTGTGTGGGACTCTAGAGACTCGACTACTACACTGGCAGTGGGTTTAACCACAGACCGCAAGCGGCACTAGCTGTACGTAACGGTCCCCAGGTAGATGTCGATAAGAAGGTCGATGAGGAAACCCATCCGAACTCCTACTGAGTCTGATGTGACAATCTCCGTATAGTCCGGTCTGTTCGTCTAAGACTATCGCATATCGGGCCTAGGGGGGCGGCAAGCGTCAGTCCCCTAATAGCGGTATAAGTCGTGTCGGAGTGAAGCCCTTTACACCCTGAGAAACTACTGGAACCTACCAGCAAATCTCGCTTGCCCTGACCAGGGACTTTGCGTAATGGCTCTCTGACAGAGCGCGATATCAACTCCCAATACCGGGAGAGACGAATCCTGTCTAACCGCCACTGCCTCCAAGTGCTCGGGACTGCACCCAACTGCTACCTGTTTGCACGACCCCTTTGAGCCGTGGTAGGGTAGCAATCTAAGAACAGTGGGACACACTCAAGGCGAAGTAGCAGTGTCAAGTCTGCGGACTATGCTGTACTCATGTCACCTGGGAACTGTTAACTGACGACTGGTATAAAACCAACCAACAGTTTCCTGTGAGTCCTGTCCGGTGTACCCGTAACCTAACGAGCACCTGCATACTATCTCCAGTGCGACGTACTGACGGCTGTGGGACAGACCATCTCCCCAACTGGGATGAGAAGCGTACATACTAGTCTACTCCGGAGTATCGAAGCTCTGTCTCGATAATCCTACGGCTAGGGACCTGAATAAGGATGTGCTTGTAGACTACCCAACCCCCACTAGTGTGACTGCCATCACAACGCTGGTAGTCAAGCAAGATCCTAAGAGCTCTATCAATACATATACTCACATATTAAGATAGAAAAAACCAAGTAGCATACTACCATGTTTAGCAAGACTGTTATATACATGTGAATATCCCAAGCTTCCATTAAGTAATATACAAACTAGTATGATACAATAATGGCCCCTAGGGCATATACACTAACAATCTCCCACTTGCACTAGGGCCATGTACTGGCATACCGAAGACCGATGATCTCCATTAGCCTCTCGAACTGAATCTGAGGTAGGGCCTTCATGAATGGATCAGCAATGTTCTCTTCAGTAGGAACTCTCCGAACCTCGATCTCCCGACGATCAATGATCTCCCTGATCAGGTGATACCGCCTTAAGATGTGTCTGGACTTCTGATGGGACCTTGGTTCCTTCGCTAAAGCTATAGCTCCGTTATTGTCGCAATACAGAGGTATTGGATCAACAATGGTAGGAGCCACGTGAAGTTCTGTTAGGAACTTTGTCATCCAGACCGCTTCTTTTGCGGCATCGCAAACAGCTATATACTCCCCTTCCATCGTCGAGTCAGCAACGGTGTCCTGCTTGGAGCTCTTCCAGCACACTGTCCCTCCATTGAGGGTAAAGAGATAACCTGACATAGACTTGGAATCGTCCTTATCACTCTGGAAGCCGGAATCAGCATAGGCCTCCATCCTGAGGTCTTTTCCGCCGTAAACCAAGAACATCTCCTTAGTCCTCCTCAGGTACTTGAGAATGTTCTTTTCTGCTATCCAGTGCTTCTCCCGTGGGTCTGACTGATACCGGCTTACCACGCTCAGTGCGTAAGCTACATCTGGTCTGGTGCACAACATCGCATACATTATAGATCCTATCGCAGAAGCGTAGGGTATAATAGACATGCGTTCCCTTTCCAAATCAGTCTTGGGAGACATCTCTTTGGATAGGGTGATTCCATGACAAGCTGGTAGATTACCGCGCTTAGAATCTTCCATACCGAATCTTTTCAGTACAGTGTCGATATACCTGGACTGTGAAAGTCCAAACATCCTCTTGGATCTATCACGATAGATCCGGATCCCCAGAATGTAAGAGGCATCACCCAGGTCTTTCATGGAGAACCTGTGTGACAAGAATCCTTTGACCGATTGTAGCATAAGAATGTCATTTCCTATCAATAGAATATCATCCACGTACAAGACGAGGAATACGACAGTTCTTGCTACAACTTTACTATATATGCATGGTTCATCTGGAATTTTGATAAAGTCATACTCTTTGACCGTTTCATCAAAACAGATGTTCCAACTCCGCGATGCCTGGTTTAGTCCATAAATGGACTTAAGCAACTTGCATACTTTCCCGCTGCTCCCATTCTGATTGAAACCCTCTGGCTGATCCATATAGACGCACTCTTCTAAATTTCCATTCAGAAAATCCGTCTTTACGTCCATCTTCCAGATTTCATAATCATGGAAGGCGGCAATAGCAAGAAGGACCCGAATGGATTTGAGCATAGCCACTGGAGAAAATGTTTCGTCATAGTCCAAACCAGGTCTTTGACGAAAACCCTTTGCAACAAGTCTAGCTTTATAGGTTTCCACCTGTCCATCTACACCAATCTTTTTCTTGAAGATCCATTTGCATCCTATGGGTTTTACCCCATCTGGAGCAAAGTCCAAAGTCCATACTTTGTTGGTGTACATGGACTCCATTTCGGTCCGCATTGCATCTAGCCATCGTACCGAGTCGCCGCTCTGGATGGCCTGCTGGAAGCCAGTAGGTTCATCATCATCTATGATGCAATCCTCTCTATCCCCATCTATGAGAAAACCGTAGTATCTCTCAGGCGGATGAGACGGCCTACTACTCCTATGGAGGGGTGCGGGAATGTTCTATTCTTCTTGAACTACTTGTTCTACCAAACTTTCAGTATTAGTCTGTGTTTCTGGAATTTCTTCCAGTTCTATTTCGCTCCCATTTATTTCCTTTTCTAAAAACTGATGTTCTAGAAAATGGGCATTACGAGAAAAAAATACCTTTTGTTCCTCTGCGTAATAGAATAGATATCCCCTGGAGTTCTTTGGATATCCCACAAACTTACACTTTACTGATCGTGCCTCGAGCTTGTCCACATGCTGCTTTTTAACAAAAGCTAGACATCCCCAAATCTTTATATACTGAAGATGGGGTTTCTTCCCACTCCAAATCTGATATGGCGTGGTAGGCACAGTCTTGGTAGGTACCATGTTCAAAAGATATGCCGCTGATTCTAGCGCATAACCCCAAAAAGATCGCGGTAACTCAGCATTACTCATCATGGAACGTACCATATCCAATAGGGTTTGATTCCTTCTCTCCGATACACCGTTATGCTGTGGAGTGTATGGAGGAGTAAGCTGAGAGAGAATTCCTTTCTCTTTTCGGTAACCTAGGAACTCGGCACTCAAGTATTCACCACCTCGATCAGATCTTATTGTCTTGATACTTTTGCCGGTATGGTTTTCTACTTCATTCTTATACTCTTGGAATTTCTCAAAAGCCTCGGATTTATGTTTCATCAGATAAATGAATCCGTACCATGAGTAATCATCCGTGAAAGTAATGAAATAGGAAAAACCACCTCTTGCATGTGTAGACATTGGACTACATACATCACTGTGTATGAGTCCTAAGAGCTCGCTCGCTCTTACTCCATGTCCAGTAAATGGAGTCTTTGTCATCTTTCCTTTGAGACAAGATTGACAAGTGGCATAAGTTTGATATTCGAACGAGTCCAAATATCCTTCTCTATGTAACTTAGTCAACCTTCTCTCATTGATGTGACCCAGTCTACAATGCCATAAGAAAGCTTTATTTAAATCTGGAGACTTTCTTTATAGTGTGTTTTGGACGTTGAAAATTTGGAGTTGGTATAACACATATATACCTGTAACACTTTGAAATTTCGTTTTAATGTTTTTTCGTGTTAATTAGTAATTGTGCGTGTTATTATATATGTGTACATAGGATTATTAGTTATTTTAGTCGGGTTTACTAATTATATTTAGTCGTGTTAGCAAATTGGAACATTTTCCTTTGTAGTGTACACATGCACACTTAGCCATTTTTGAGACCTAGGTTTAAAGTGTTAGCCAATTCTTTTCTTGCATGGTTCACTTTATTTCCATCACTTTAATCAAGCTAAAACCTTTTTTTAAAATGCAAATCCTAATAAAAAAAATGAGGTATGGGTGTTAGGTAAGAATTGGACTTTTGTTAACCTTCTCTCTCTCTATTCTCCTCACTTCTGAATTCTGCAGCTTCCAGCAGAAAAACCCTATCATTTTCTTCATCTCTTCTTCTTCTTTTCATTTCCCTTTGATCCCCAAACAAAACCCTACACAAATCAACACATTTCCTTCACAAAACCATGGATAAAGTGGCTTTTTGGGGTGTTTGAAGGCAAATCTGCACACTTGAGGGAAGAGCTAGGACTTTTGGTGTTTTATAAGGTATTAACTCTTGTTAGCACTCCTTTTCCTTAAACTTGTAGCATTCCTTAGTAAAAATCATGTTTTTGTGCATTATTAGTGATATTGAAGGATATTTGTGATTCATATGTTAGATTAGGGTTTTGTTTGCTTGATTAACTCTATTTCGTGCTATTAGAGCTAGTTAAGCTAGCGTTTTGTTTCAGTTGCACAGAAATACCATAAAGTTTCATTTTAGTGCAAAAAGTGGGGTTTTTAACTTGAAATAAGGCTCTGTAGGATCTGCTACTACCCGAGATGTTTCAGAGTGAAATTGGAATTACTGTAGCATACACTGGGGGTATAGAGTGCACATACAAAACCTGGGAGTCCTTCCCCCTACCCAGGCTGCCGAAATAAGCATTCTGGCCGCAATTTGCAGCCAGATGGGGGTGTTTTGGATTGGGGTTTGGGCCACTGGAGTCTGCTGCTATGTGGAGTTTCTTGGTATATCTATTTTTATAATATCTTTTCTGTAGCAAAATCTGGAGTAGAATACCCTATTTCCCGTATTTTTTAATCTTTCGCGACACGCGTGATACGTGTGTGTGGGTTTGGGATTTCTGCGTATCGCGACGAGTCGGAGCGACTTCAGGCGCGCAATCACACGTTTTAGCGTATCGCGCACACGCGCGCTTGGTTTGCGACACGGGTTTCTGGTTGACCTTAAATGTCGTGTTTGTATGATTTTGAGTTATGCGTGATATTCTATGGAATTCTAGGTTCGCAGGCGAGTGCGACGGACGCCGCGAAGAAGGGGAAACAAGTCATCGGCTATACCTAGTGAGAGACTACGATGAGTAGATTTAACATCTACGGGGATATCGCCCGCATGGCGTTCTACGTCAGGGCTGATAGGATCTTGTAGCTACATTTCCATACATTGACTGTTCATGGCTACTATTTAGTGCATACCACATTCCCTGATATATGTATATAAACTAGAATTGATAGAACACCGCACCATTACTAACGGTTCATGTTGCACGAGCACTATCCTGCATGCTACACACACACCGTTAGTAATTGCCATGACACTCACACTGTAGAACTTGACATGATATTCATACTTGATGCATATATCACATCGGATCATTATGTTGTAGCTCATCTTTATGTGACTTGACATGATATTCATACTTGATGCACATATCACATCACATTGACATGCATATTGGTTTGGATTACATGTGATTTCTGGATTTGGGAACCATGGCTATTTCAAACATGTAATCATTTAAAAACCCGGTTCTCTTGATATGATATTTCGGTGCGTCGACCCTATATTTTCTCGGTGCTAGACCGAGATATATATGAGATAGAGGGGGCTGACCCGGACTGACGGATGCCCGATAGATATATATGAGAGAGAAGGCTGACCCGGACTGACGGATGCCCGATAGATATATATGAGATAGAAAGAGCTGACCCGGACTGACGGATTCCCGATAGATATATATGAGATAGAGAGGGCTGACCCGGACTGACGGATGCCCAATAGATATATATGAGAGAGAGGGCTAACCCGGACTGACAGATGCCCGATAGACATATGAGAGAGGGGGCTGACCCGGACTGACGGATGCCCGATATAGGAAGATTTGCGTGTCGATGCTAGACACGAGTATTTATGATATTTAGGTGCCGATGTTGGGCACTCGTGATTCTCAGTGATGTATAGGATTTGAAGGCCGATGGGAGTGCCGGCGTCTGGGTTGTTGGAATTTGGGGTGCATTGATGGACACCGATTACATATTCCACGTTGACATTCCGTGTAGATGTTATACATCCCATGCTCAGCATTCATTATTGTATCTCATCCTGTAGTTATATTACCTGATAGAGCACTTGCATGATTATTGCACATACTGCTTATCACATATTGATATCATCTGTTGGCATATGATAGAGTAGCGCAGTACGTGCATGCTCGCGATTACCTTTATATGTTATCTCTATTCACGAGTTGGCAACTCACCCCCGTTGTGCCACAGTGTTTGCAGGTTGCCCTTCGGAGTAGTCGCGGCATGCTGCGTTTTGCATCTTTTGGCACAGATACCCCCATAGTTGGTGTACTAGCTCTTTTGCTGATAGGTGGGTTTTGTGCGGTATCTGTTTGTCTTTCAATTATGTATATTGTTGTATCTAGTATTCTCCATCTACCATGTATGTATTTGACTTAGAGACAGGGTGAGGACGATGATGTATATTATTTGTATTCTGATGTTGAGCTCGTTGTGAGCCGACTGTACTTACAGTTTATTCTATCTATGATGTTCCTACTTGTGGATCTTGATCTTCGCTACGGCGTCGTATATTGCTATCTTGGTGATTGTTTACTTAAGATTTCTTATCACATCTAAATGTTTCCTTTTAAAACTTAAAACAATCTATACTTTTACTGGTTTGGTTTCTGGGTTTTCGGTTCACTTAGTCGCGTTACGCCTGTAGACGTTACGTGGTTAAGTGCCGGTTATGGGCCAAACTTTGGGTCGTGACAATACCGTTATCCAGTGTACCGGACCCAATCAAACTATGATTAAGGTGGGTGTTAACAACATCACTTACAAACATGAAATCATAACCTTTATTTGATAACAAGGAAACAGATATCATATTACACGTTAAGCTGGGTATACAAAAACAGTTATGTAAAACCAAAATGTGTCCACTCGTCAATCCCAGGTGATAATCCCCTACGGACACAGCTTCTACGCTAGCTCCGTTAGCAACCATCAGGGTCATATCACCTTCCTTCAGCACTCTACGGTTTCTCAGTACCTGCAATGAATTGCAAATATGAGATCCTGATCCGGTATCCAACACCCAGGAAGTAGAGTTGATTGACAGACAATTCTCAATTACAAACACACCTGAAGTCGAAGCCACAGCTTGCTTCGGTTCCTGGTTCTTGGCGTTCCATGCCTTGCAATCCTTCTTCCAGTGCCATTTCCTGTGACAATGGAAGCACTCATCCTGGGCCACTACCGGTACCGCAAACTTTTTCTTTCCCTTCCCTCCCACCTTAATTACACCTCCTCTAGGTTTGGTGGCGGCCTTCTTTTTCCTTCCTTTGGCCCTAGCCTTGGACCCGGAAGAAGAAGCACCGCTAACAAACATAGCGGGTGTTTCCCTTGCCTTCTACAAGGTGCCCTCTTCACTCCTCAACATGTTAAGGAGTTCCGGAAGTTCAACTTCTTTTCTTTGAATGTTGAAGTTCAGAATAAACTGGGCATAGGTGGAAGGAAGGGACTGGAGAATAAGGTCTGTATAGAGCTCATTATCCAAAGTCGTCCCAAGGTCTGCGAGCTCTTCTATGTAGCCAATCATCTTTAGGACATGTTCTCCTACCGATGATCCGACAGCAAACCTCGCTCGAAACAAGTTCTTAGAGGTCTCGTATCTTGCTATACGAGACTGCTCTCCATAAAGTTCTTTTGTATGGAGAAATATGGCATCTAGTTCCATATCCTCGTGCCTCCTCTGATGTTCATTGTTCATCGAGGCAAGCACGATGCACTTAGCTTTCGCGCAATCGAAATCCCAGGTTTTGCGGATTTCCTTATCCGCATTACTAGATTTGGGACCTGGGACTGCAGGTGCCTTAGCGGTGAGGACGTACCCCAATTTGTCATAGGTCAAAGCCATTTTGACATTCCGCAGCCAATCTTTATAGTTTGGCCCTGTCAGTATATTTTTCTCTAAAAGTAACTTAAGTCCAGTCATTTTCAGGGTCGCTGCAATTAGGAGAGAGAGAAGAAAACTCTTTAGCATGATGCTCTTGCAAGTTTAGAGTGGTTTTTAATTTATCTAAACTGGATGGCTCCCACTGTTTCTCGAATCCTTCCTCAAACCATAAAAGAAGAATTAGCCAGGACCATTCTCATTGTACAATACTTGCTTAACCGTTCAGCCAGGTTGGTGTCGGTACTTCGAGTGAGGTTTTTCAACGCTTTCGCGAAGTTCCTTAATTAAATAACCTCTTTTCTCTGGGGGCGTAACCCCGCTGACACCTTTCTTGACACCTACTTGGTTTATAGCATTGATCGTTAAGTGACGAATATCCTGATGAGTAGCATATACTCACAGTAGGATCAGGATCCAAATATCATCGTATGATAATGTTGAAGGAATCCTACCAACATTCATCAAACTCCAAATGGTATGCATCTCTTTGCAAATTTCAGTTTCTTTAGAAATTCCAGATATAGGTTTTTGCCCTATGCTCTTATGACCTTGGCTTTGGTCAAAATGTCATAAGTCACATGTCAAGTTCTACCCGTCATTATCTTGTCAATTTGAACCCAACCGTACATACCCCTGACTTTGGTCAAATGATAATACGACTGTCCCAAACTAACTCATCTATCTTATGCAACAAATGAAAACCCAGCAGCTACCAAACACTATGCCTTGACTTTAGCAAAAATGCATAGCTTGAATACTACTGAATACCCAAATGAAATGACGGAGGGCTACGAATGGTTTTGGCGAAACCGTGAACGTAGTGAACTTGATATGACCGAAGGAACCTGATAGCTTTTAAAAGGAGTGGTTAAAGCTCCGCAATTAAAAATATCAACTGTTTAAAATAACCGAGTAGTTTCTTTTAAATTGTTCCAACGATTCAACTTTTTGGTTTATTTTCTTTGCATTATAAATAATGCGTCCCATCATTAACTTATCATTGCAGAAAACAACATAAATACAACGTCCTCTTATGCCATCTGCATTTGCCACTGGGTCCCGTCATCACTCGTTAGGTTACTTAACTAACGGCAGAGTGGGGGCTGGGCTAGCACGGGTGTATAACATAAGTGACGTCTAAATAGCTATCATATATAGATATTGTACATTCGTCAGACGCAATAATAGGCATTCCAGATCTCATATGAACTTTATTGGATTTGCAAGCAATCCGCGTTTGTTTAGAGCCTGCACCAAAAGATGGATTACAAAGTTGTGATGAATAGCCATTACCCCACCCTAGACCCCTATGGGTACGGCAAACTACCCACCAAATACCCGAAGTGAAGCGGTCTCCCTCAACAAAGTGAGTAGGCCACTAAACACTTCAAAGTACCCGGTAGTTTGTGCACCCCACCTTGGGTCTATCCTAGGAGAAAAAACAGTAAAATGAAATAATACAATGGTGGCAACAACCGCAACCTGGATGTGCCCCGCAAAATAATATTACAATATATTACAATTACATCGAATGAATGAATATAACAACCCATCTCAAACCCCGGCTAATCATCACAACAGTCCAATACAGTTCACAACCACAAACAGTAAAAACCATTACAGAAATGTGCAACCCCCTGCCAACCGACATACTAGCAGTTAGGGGAGGTTTACGAACACATTATACAAACACAGATATAATCAAATTAGCAAACTTCGTATAATTTCGATCGAGCAAACATATCAGATTCTACTCCCAAAACTTCTCTGTGCACCTGAGACTTGAGCAGAAAATAAACATTCCAGAAAATACAAAAATATCACAGAAGAGTTACTGGTGGAAACTGGGTTGAATCGGCCCCAACTCGGCCGCGGATCCGCGGCGGATCGGTGGGATCGGCCTCGTTTCCACGGCTGTATGGCCGATTCAGGAACCCATTTTTCACCAGTGTTCTTACATTCTCTGTAGGTTATACTGCAGCAACCTGAAAAATTTTTAGAGCGTGTTTTAAATTCGACAGAAACTTGTGATATCGATGTCATTTTCTGGTTCGTTTTGCGTTCGAAATTCATACAACTTTGCTAATGAGTTAATTATTGTTTAGCGAGGCTCTGATACCACTGTAAGTCGAAGTACAACACCCCACGACTTGCGGGGATGCGGAATAATGAAAAACGATCTTGTTTAAAGCGTAAACATCGACTAACCGAGAATCTTTTCTAAAACAATAACTAACAAGAAACCATAGAAAAGTTAACTACTATGATAAGTGATTATACCTAAAGAACCGTGTCCTTCGTCTTTCCGTTCTCCACGTCCTCTCCGGCCTTCTCTATGTAGTAGATGATCCACCCGAGAGCTTTACTACAAGCTTCACCTCTAACTTGAGGTAACTAGGTTTCTTAAATCGCTAATCTAAGTAACCAAGGTGATATAGAGAATGGTTAAGGATTAAGTAGTCTATTCTAATCCTTGGTCTCAACACATGAGAGGGGAGGATTAGGGTTTGAAGAGAGAGAGCTTGAGGAGAGAAAGTGAGCAAGAGAATGAGATGAGATAATGATCTATCATAATATATATCAAGCATTATCATTTATCCAATAAAAGAAAATAAAGGATTAATAATCATGCTTCATAAATACAAGAGGGTTATTCATCTCCATGAGTCATTAAGCATTTATGATGCTTTAATGACATGGATGAATCACTCAAATGACTCACTAATCTCATTTAATGCATATGCCACCTTAACACCCAAGTCACCATCTTCTAGAAGCTTCTCGCGTAATTACGAGAATGCCCCTCCTATCCGTGAAAACACGGAAAAACTTTAGACTGTATAAATCCAATAACCGGATACTAGAAACTGGCTTAAACCAAATCCGGCTAGTAAAAACTGTCCGGATGTCGTACGTGCGTAAACACACGTATGCGTCCGAACCCTTGTCGTAAAACCATACGACCTCTATATCGTTTCGCCTG
The DNA here is from genome assembly GCA_030015575.1 of Agapanthus africanus. Lineage (NCBI taxonomy): Eukaryota > Viridiplantae > Streptophyta > Magnoliopsida > Asparagales > Amaryllidaceae > Agapanthus > Agapanthus africanus. The sequence goes on along the minus strand of CM057339.1, from coordinate 581,924,069 downwards.
GAGTAGGGAAACTCTCTGTGTGGGACTCTAGAGACTCGACTACTACGCTGGCAGTGGGTTTAACCACAGACCGCAAGCGGCACTAGCTGTACATAACGGTCCCTAGGTAGATATCGATAAGAAGGCCGATGAGGAAACCCATCCGAACTCCGACTTAGTCTGATGTGACAATCTGCGTACAGTCCGGTCTGTTCGTCTAAGACTATCGCAAATCGGGCCTAGGGGGGTGGCAAGCGTCAGTCCCCTAATAGCGGTATAAGTCGTGTCGGACTGAAGCCCATTACACCATGAGAAACTACTGGAACCTACCAGCAAATCTCGCTTGCCCTGGCCAGGGACTTTGCGTAATGGCTCTCTGACACAGCGCGATATCAACTCCCAATACCGGGAGAGACGAATCCTGTCTAACCACCACTGCCTCCAAGTGCTCGGGACTGCACCCAACTGCTACCTGTTTGCACGACTCCTTTGAGCCGTGGTAGGGTAGCAATCTAAGAACAGTGGGACACACTCGAGGCGAAGTAGCAGTGTCAAGTCTGCGGACTATGCTGTACTCATGTCACCTGGGAACTGTTAACTGACGACTGGTATAAAACCAACCAACAGTTCCCTGTGAGTCCTATCTGGTGCACCCGTAACCTAACGAGCACTTGCATACTATCTCCAGTACGACGTACTGACGGCTGTGGGACAGACCATCTCCCCAACTGGGATGAGAAGCGTACACACTAGTCTACTACGGAGTATCGATGCTCTGTCTCGATAATCCTACGACTAGGGACCTGAATAAGGATGTGCTTGTAGACTACCCAGCCCCCACTAGTGTGACTGCCATCACAACGCTGGTAGTCAAGCAAGATCCTAAGAGCTCTATCAATACGTATACTCACATATTAAGATAGAAAAAACCAAGTAGCATACTACCATGTTTAGCAAGACTGTTATATACATGTGAATATCCTAAGCTTCCATTAAATAATATACAAACTAGTATGATACAATAATGGCCCCTAGGGCATATACACTAACATGAACACACCCCAAACACGGACCCTTGACATCGGATTTTGGCCGGCCACTAGTCTCATTTTTCCGGCCAGGCCGGCCCAGTATTGGCCTCTGGTGTTGGTGTTCGGGATGTGCTCTGGTCTCTGGGAATTTGATCCTGTGGTGTTATTTATTTGGCCTAATTTGGATATAGTTTTATCAGTGTGTTTGGGCTATATTGGGGTTATTTCGGAGTCGATATTTTCTAACATTGTTTAAGTTTTGCAGTGCATTACATTATTATCTGTGACCGTGAATGTCATTCGAGCGGTAAATTTTGTCTAATTGCTATAACTCTTTTAGACGGGTTTGCGAACGTGACATTCACGTTGATTTTCTGTGTTGTGCTGTGATATTGCGGATTTTTCGTGGTGGATAGCTTGCGTGCAATGGTAGTGCAGTTTGGATATATTTTTACATTTGATATTGTGGACTTCTGTCACTGCCTGTTTGTATATTATTCTTTTGGGGCACGACCGGGTTGAGGTCGACGTACCCGTTGTATATATTTTCTTTTCTGTACTAGGATTACCCCGCGGTGGAGTGCACGGATAGCCGGGTTCTGGAGGGCAACGGGTCCGCATCTCATGGCTTTGAGAGGGAGGGGACCTCACTCTAGAATTGGCGGGCTATTCGCCGCACTCGTAGGAGGTATAGGTTGACCCAAGGAGGGGTGCTCAAGTTACCGGATTCCGTGAAGTGCTGGGTGGTCCATTAACTTTGTTGATGGGGGCCGCCTCGCTTCAGGTTTTGGTGGGTAACTTGCCGCACTCGTAGGGGTCTAGGTTTTCATTGCACCGGCTATCCACACGACCAGGGGCACGTCGGGTTTCATTTGTGGCTCTATGAAACCCGGGGATCCCAGATTATCTGTATTGTTCTGTGACGCTTATTATTTCTCTGTGATGTTGCATTTATCATGCCTGGAGCGATTATTGTATATTGATATATATATATATATATACTAGTAGATGTTGTGTATGTTTTACACCCGCGCTAGTCCTGTCCCCGCTCTGTCGTTAGTTAAGTAACCTAAAGGTTGATGACGGGACCTAGTGGCGAATGCGGATGGCATATACGTACATTTTATTTTCGTTCTTTATTAGTGTGATTAATTGATGGGACTGCGTTGATTTGTATCAATGCAAAAGAAAACAGACCTATACAGATGTTGTTGGAACAATTTTCAAAAAGCTGTTATTGCAAGGACGTTTTCATTTGTTTTGCACAGTGGTATTCAGTTTAGAATATCCAGCAACTCATTCGACGAGGCAAGGGTCGAGATCCCTTCACCGGGAGTGACCCCTTGGACAGAGGTTTGCGTCAGGGTAATAACTTCACTATAGTCGATTACTTTTTGCTTTGCATCGTGGTATTCAGTTTGGAATATCCTGCACCTCATTCTACGGGGAAAGAGCCGAGATCCCTACACCGGGAGTGACCTCTTTAGCAAAGGTTTTCGCCACTATATTTTTGTAAAAGCTATCCGGTTCTTTCAATGATATCAAGTTCATTACGTTAAAGGTTTTTCGCCAAAAACCATTCGTAGCCCTCCGTCATTTCAGACGGGTAGCACTTAGTATTCATGTTATGTTTGTTGACCTTCGTCAAGGCATAGTGTATGGTAGCTGCTTGTTACCTTTCTGTTGCATAGATAGATGCGTTGGTTTGGGACAGTCGTATAGCCTTGTTGACCTTCGTCAAGGGCTTATACGGGTGAGTTCAAATTAACTTGGACAATGACGGGTAGAACTTGACATGTGACTTATGATTTGATGACCTTCGTCAAGGTCTTAACAGCATGGGGTAAAAATCACATTGGGAGTTTCTAAAGAAACTGAAACTTGCCAGGCTTGCGCATACCCTCTGGAGTGTGATAACGTGAGTGGATTCCATCACGTTATCATGAGATGATAGTTGGATCCCGATTCCCACTGATGAGTTGGTTTACTCCTCGGGTGATCCCGACTAATTTTTCTTTCAGGTTTGGAGGAGAATTTGAGGATACAGTAGGAGGTTTCTTGATTAGATAAAGTGATAACTATTCTGATCTAGGTTAGAGTGCACACAGAGTGTTTCTTTTCTCTCTCTCTTTGGCAGCGACAATGACCCGACCCTAGACCATGACTCAGTAACCAATTTAACCAAACTTTCTTAAAACACTGGCTTTTGGATTGTCTGAGTTGCATACATCATTGCCACTCTTTCTTATACCCTTTGCATTTCTCCAGAACACCCCGTATTATTACGGATATCCACTTCCATTGGATAAATCCATCGTATGGTTATATACGAACTGCAAGGAACTTGTTCCAGACTCGAGGATGGATTCTGGTTCTGGAGAGATAGAATAGGACTATTCCGTTGTCTTTTCCTATTATCTTCTCTCAGGTTGTGACGCCTCCTAGGATTAGGAGAGGGTACACCTATTACGCTTATTGGATAGTCTTCTTCCAAACCATATGCAGGTGTCGAAAGGTTGGGAATGAAGAAAATCATTTAGCCTAACGGTGCTGTACAGAAGGTAATAAGTAAAGACATATGGAGGGATTGGAAAGAGGGCAAAGTAAATTGCGACTGCTATTCACGACCAACCCAAGTATTTCATCGTCACTCCTACTTCACCTTTGTATTTCTCCAGAACACCCCGTATCACTATGAAGATCCACAGTTATTTGGATAATCCATCGTATGGTTATATACAAACTCGATGGAACTTGTTCCAGTTCGGGGATGGATTCTGGTTCAGGAGAAATAGAATAAGGTTTATTCAGTTGTCTTTTATCATCACCTTCTCTCAGGTTGCGAGCACTCCTAGGATTAGGAGAGTACACCTATTATGCTTATTGGATAGTCTTCTTCCAAACCATAGGGTGGTGCCGAACGGTATGGAAGGAAGAAAACCATTAAGCCCAACGATGGTGTACAGAAGGTGACGACTAAAGACAAATAAAGGGATTTGGAGAGATGGCAAAGAAATATACGGTTATAGTCATGAATTAGGATAATGGAAGAGGCATTACTAGGAATACCCGGATACCCATTCGAAACATATTTATGTTTCAGTTTCACTGTGTATTGTTAATAGAAAACTGATTTCCCAATTAATCCTTGCTCCAGGGTATGTATTTACCAGGTATGATTCTCACATCTGTATGGTTTTATAGATGATGAGTGGGAGTAAGTTATTCGAAATTAGGTGATCATCCTCATTATATCGGAATTCGTTGTAATTGGTGATATTTGAGGAAATCTCTTGGGTACAGTTTTCAACCAACGACACACAGGGTTTGAATTATTAAACTCAGGGGACTTATACAAAGTATTGTATATTGTCCAGTGTCTGTTAGGACAAAGGGGTAGGTCCTCGTATTATATTCTGTTTACTTGTGACCTCTCTAGTTTTATACATGTGTTTCGTAGAAATACAAGGTCTAAATTTTAAGAAGTTATAGGTACAAGAATAAAGTAGAGAACCAGGTGTAGCAAGTATCGGGATACTTCAATGTGATCGAAGATGTAGATACTTGTGGTTGGTATTCAGTTAATAGTAATGTTTTAGAGAACTTGCTTCACTTTCCGGTTACTCATAATTGGATAAACTCCTAAGTTGAGTAATGTTGATCTGCCTCTCTCCAGTTAGTTGACATGCACTGGATACAGCTGCATGATTTGAATATGGTTCCAATTAAATCAGTGCCTCTTTTTCTATATTGTATATAGAATGGATCATATCTTAACGATGTTAAGGTATATGGAGTTATCCAGCTTATGCTTAAAACAAGTCTCTGGATAACTCAAGGCACGTTTCTGTAATGGAAGTTTGTGGGTTGACCTTGGCTTTGACGAGGGTTGACTTTCTACCATCTGGAAGATCAATAGTGACATTGTTCTTGACTCGCCACAGTTTTAGTAAAATGGATTTTTTCAGAAAACAGTAGTGAGAGTATGGTAGAACTGGAAGAGATTCTAGAATCACAAACTATTATAGAAAATTTAATAGGACCTAAAGATTCAATCAGGTTTGACATTCCAATAGCCAATCCGCAGATATGGTGGGTAACCTCAGACACCCGAGAGGTACTCCGGTAGTCTCAAGGACGGTGATGAGGAGGTTCTTGTTTACCCAGACTTATCATTACTGTTGTTCCAGACAATGAGACCCGGCAGGAGAATAAGTATAGCGTCGTTCTAAACTATTTTTAGAAGTGCACGTGTATATTATTCTGCCAGAGGGTTGTCTTAGTAAGTGGGAGCAGCGGAAGCATAGTGGACAAGAAGCTTGTGTCTATTTATAGACTAAAGCAGATATAGCGGAGATAAACCATCTATTTTTTATGTGACAGTCATGGACTTTGACTTCATAAGAATAGGAGATGGATCTGTTAAGAAAGTAGTAGGGTGTGATGTCCTGGTATTTGGATGACATACATAGAGTAGGAAGTAAAATTCCTATAATACGATCGGTTATACTGTGGTTGTCACACAGTGGTTTCTCCACATAGGATATGGATATTATATTAGACATTCTGGTTATTAGATCTATGATTTTAGATCTAGATTTGGGTAGCTTCCCAATCTGGGTACTTAGACTGCATTCTAAAGGTATTTAGAATGGACGACTCCTGGCATGGTGGTGTACCAGCAGGTGATGGAGTCACCCTCTCTAAAGGTGTCTAACAGACTAAAGGGGAGAGGGATCTGCATGATTGGCAGATCACTTGCTTAGGCAATTTGAGTTGATCATGAGATGTCAAGTACCACACCAGACGTTGCTTTTGCACTAGATGCAATAAGTTGATATTAATCCAATCCTAGAGAAACATTCAGAGGAAGTTTTAGAACATAAGTGAATGTTCTAAGGATATGATAATGATAGCCTCCTTCGGGAGACAGTTATCATTCCAGGCTTCCAAGGTGACCTGGATGACAGAGTGACTGTCAGAGTTATAGTTTTCCCTCAGACGAGGGGCAGTAGTTTGGACAAGTGGTCCAAGTGGATACTGAGGGAGGCATGGCGCAGGATACTTATTATGTTCAGTTGACGATACAGTCTAAGAAGTTTGGATTTGGAGTTCATTCGTGAACTAGGTCCCATCAGATATCCAGACATATTCTAAGACAGGTATTGCTCATTTCGGGAGATGGTTTTCTCCGCGAACTTGAGATTAAGAGAGACATAGAAAGAAACATCAGAGCGGATCCACTCACTGAGGCTATTTCTCGAACACAATAGTTTTACAAACAAGCTTTGTGAGACTGATCAGTAGAGGAGTTGGGTGTTCGATATCACACGGGCTGTGAGTATGCGATATCGCAATAATTAGCCTTAAGTGCAAGTGAGCGATTATTAGATATAGTTGTTAGTTATATGTATGTCCTAGAGGCCATTACTGTACATTGGATGTATATTGTAGTGGATGTTGGGACATATATTTGTAGGACTTTCTTGCTCGACATGATAGTACGCTATCTGGTTGCTCTTTATCTTAACATGTATACATACTGTCTCTCTGTTACATGTTGATAAAGCCCTTAGGATGTGTACTCGACTTCCAGGACTATGATGTAGATCATACTAGTGGGGCCTAGGTAGTCCATGAGTACATCCTTCAATGTTCCTAGTCGTGGGAATATCGAGACGGGGCATCGATATTCCAGAGTAGACTAGCGTATATCTTCTCGACCCATGTGATGGGCGATGGATGATCCCATATCCATTGGTGTTTGACATCAGAGATGGTATGCGGGTGCTCAGTGATGACTGGGTACACTGAACGGACTCTCCGAGAACTCCCAGATGGTATTATACCTCACGTCAGATGGCAGTTCTCTGGTGACACTGGTACAGCTTAGTCTGTTGACCCGAGATCGTCATAGAGTCTTGTGTGTCTCCCACTGTGCTCTGATTTCCACCCTACCACGGCTCTATTGAGTCGTGCAAACAGGTGGGTTTTGGGTACAGTCCCGATTCACATGGAGGCAATGAGCGATAGGAGGGGATTCGTCTCTCCCGGTATTGGGGGTTGATGTTGCGCTATGCTCGACTGGCCATAACTGGAAATCCCTGGCCAGGGTTGCAGTGATCTACTGGTAAGTGTTATCAGTAGTTTCACGCTATGTTATAGACCTTACATCGGCATGACTTATTGAGCTACTGGGGTCTGACGTTTACCACCCCTAGGCGAGATATGCGACATATCAGACGAACATACCGGACTGTATGGTAAGTGTTGCTAGTTGGATTCACAGGAGTGTGAGCTGGCTTACTCGTTGATCTTTTGATCGCTCAATACCCGGGTGGCCATTACGTTTAGCAGACCGCTTGCGGCATGTGGGTGTTTGATATGATCATCACCTGCTGCCGGCGTATTGACGAGTCTTTAGAGTCCTACACAGAGGTTTCCTGGCTCAAGCGAAACGAGATAGGAGCGCTTATGAGATATGTGCGGGATCGAGAATAATACCAGTATGTGATATTGTATTCCATTCTCGTGATTTGTATCATCGGTCGGTTATATGAGATATAGCCGGGTTACCGGATCAAGTGTTGATTCGATACATTGATACACTTGATATTAGTCGGTTATATGCAGTATGACCGGATAATTCATTCAAGTGTTGATTTAATGATTTAATGTATAATTATATATTTGATATATTACTTTACATTAACTAGTATTAGTTCACTTAAGATGGATTTTCTCACTTGATATGCACATTGTATATATGATATAGTTTTGTGCACTAGTTTGTATCATGTTTGATGATACATGCAAACTTGGGTGAGTGTATGCTATACACCATGTTTAGGTAAATGGTTAGGGTTTTAATTTATTTATTCATTTATTTATTTATTCATTTTGGGCAAGAAATAAAATGGTGGCTTCTTTTGTATTTTACTTGAAGCTTCATGAAGCTTTGACCATTTTTGTTTCTTTCCTAAACCTAACCATTCACCTAAACCCTAGTTTAGTCTCTACACTAGTTACACTAACCCATGGTTGCTATATGATAAGATCACTTGATTTATTATTATTAATCAATTGATTTTATCATTCTTATTATATTCTTTCTTCTTCTTCTTCTTCTTCTTCAAGAAGAAAGAAACTTGCTACCAACAATGGTGCCATGAGAAATCCAAATCCAAAGTGAACCCACTTCCTATTTCTTCATCCTCTACCACTTGCCATGTAGTAGAGTGTGTTATCTTCACAAGTTTCATGACCTAGTGAAGGTGGAGCTTGAGTTTGAGTTGCCTCGACGTAGATCATCTTCGGCATCGAAGTCAACGACCTAGCCCGCCCATTTCTCCGATGAAACCGACGCTAGGGTCCGGGATTCCGATGATCGCAGCGAAAGGACGTCAACACGGAGCTAGAGAAGTGGAGGACCGGATCTACAAAGGTTGTAGTCTCTTTCATTTAGCAATAAAGTTGTTTACTTGCTTGTTTCGCCTTTACCTCTAGTAACGATCTAGCATTAGGGTTTCTCGGCACATAGAAAAATTTGATTTTGGCATGTTTGATCTATTGTGGAACCTCATGTGTGTGCCTAGGAACCCTACAATAGTGACCTCAAAGTCAATTATTGGATAGCAGGCACGTGATTGCAATTATTGAGGGAGGACCTATACCGGTAGGACAGTCTTACTCGAGATGATAGTATGCTATCTGGTTTATCTTTATCAAACGTGTACTGCTTTAGGTGACATGATATATCACTATTGCACATTGATAAAGCCTATAGGATTCTTGCTTGACTACCAGCAGTATGATGGAGATCATATACGTGAGAGTTGGGTAGTCTATAAGCACATCCTTAAAAGTGGTCCCTAGTCGTGGGAGTTTCGAGATAAGGCATCGATACTCCGGAGTAGACTAGTGTATACAGTCAAGACCCCGACAAGGGGCGGTGGCCGGTCTCACAAGCCATTGGTGTCAGTTGGTTCACCTAAGATGTATACAGGTGCTCATTAGGTTATGAGTACACCGGACAGGACTCGCCGGGAACATGCTAGCTGGTTATTAAAACCTGTCGTCAGATAGCAATTCCCAGGTGACATGTGTACAGGTTAGTCTATCGGCCTGAGATCGTCATTTGTCTTATGTGAGTTCCCACTCTGCTTTGATTATTACCCTACCACGGCTCAAAGGAGTCGTGCAAACAGGTTTTAATTGGGTACAGTCCCGAGCCATATGGAGGCAGTGAGCGGATCGGCAGGGGATTCGTCTCTCCCAACGTTGGGGGTGAGATCGTGCTGTGTTTAGGAGAGCCATTACATGAAGTCCAAGGCCATGGCAAGCGAGATTTAGTGTTAGGTATTCCATTAGTATCTCAGGGTGTTCTGGGCTACACTCCGACAAGACTTATACCGCTTCTGGGGGTCTAACGTTTACCATCTCCCTAGGCCCGATATACGATACTCATAAACGAACGGACCGGACTGTACGGATATTGTCACACATAGGCTCAGTAGGGCTCCAGGATGAGTTTGCTTATCGGACTCCCTTTCACTCAGTACATGGGCAGTCGTTACGTACAGCTAGTACCACTGACGGCTTATAGTTAAACCCACTGCCAGAGTATTGACGAGTCTTTAGAGTCCCCCACTAAAAGTTTCCCAGTTCGGGCGAAACGTTGTAGTGGCCGTATGGTTTTATGGCAGGCTTCGAACATACGCTTGCACTTGTGTAATTGTCATGGTTCGGACGGATAATACTAGCAGGCTTTGGTTTAAGCCGGATCCTTGTATTATACTGTGTAGATTTTGTCTCGTTGCATTTGTATTCGGTCGAAATACAAATGCGGGTATGTATATACAGTTGCCGGGTTATCCTGTAATTTATTACGGGATCACTTTTTGAAGTTGCCAGTTTGCATTCTTTTTGGCCATGCCTTTTGTCCTTTCTCCATGGCTTAATTCTAGTGTTGGGAGGGGGATTTTTGCAAAGTGGCTTTTGTTAATGGAGGGGTCTTTTTGCGGTGGCTGGTTCTCTAGCAACATGTGGGTGTTTCATGAAGTTTCTAGATTGAATGTTGCATTATTTGTGTTTTGGATGGGCTAGGATATTTTAGTGAGATTTTTTCTTTGCTAAAGGTTACTCTCCCTTGCTTGAGCTCACCCCCTCCTCATTCTTGGCCGAGCACTCTTTGTGGCTGCCCCCATTTTTTTGTGTGAGAATGATTTATTTTTCATTTGCAACAAAACCCTTTGCTCACTCTCAAGCTCATTTCCACCTCCTTCCAAGTTTGGAAATTTCGATTAACCCTCACCCGATTCGTTGGGTGACTCGAAACAATGTGTTCTACACTTATTCTACAGCAACCTTGGACATGTCGGGTAGCAAACTTCGTGTCCGAGTTGCCTCGGTTCAGAGGCGGGAGCCCGTATAAAGAATCGTTAACGTGGCACAGCTTTCGGCGAGGAGGAGATCGTAGATCGAGCAAGATCGAAGAGCGAGCTTCGTCGGTGCATCCGCAACAAGCTAGGGACAGAGGTTAACGACCGAAGGACACGGATCGATCGGTATAATCTCTAAACCCCATTTTACAGAATACTAGTTTACGGTTAATAGAACGATCCGGGTTTTAAGTTTGCGTTAGCGCCAGTTCGAAAAAGTTTTTGTTCCGCATTTGGCCTCGAAAAGACGGCCGGGGTGCTGGCGTAGACTTACAAATGCTTGGACATGTACACACACACACACACACATACATATATACAGATGACTTTCTTACTCAACATAATAGTATGCTATCTGGTTTACTTTATCTTGACATGTTCATTTGATCATGAATCTTATTCATTTGGTACATGTTGATAAAGCCCATGGATATTTGCTTGACTACTGCGAATATGATGCAGATCATACTAGTGGGACACGTGTAGTTTATGAGCATATCCTTTAACTGTTCCTAGTCGAGGGTGTATCGAGACGGGGCATCGATATTCCCGAGTAGACTAGCGTATACCATTCTTGTCCCATATGATGGGCGATGGATGATACCATATCCATCTGGTGTGGTGACACCAAATATTGTATGCGGGTGCTCAGTGGAGACTGGGTATACTGAACGGACTCGCCGAGAACTCCTATGTGGTATTATATCTATCGTCCGATAGCAGTTCTCAGGTAACACTGGTACAGGTTAGTCTGTAGACCCAAGATCGTTATAGAGTCTTGTGTGTCCTCCCACTGTACTTTAATCTCCACCCTACCATGGCTCTACTGAGTCGTGTAAACTGGTGGATTTTGGGTACAGTCCCGAGGCACATGGAGGCAATGAGCGATAGGAGGGGTTTCTCCTCTCCCGGTATTGGGGGTTGATGTTGTGCTATGCTCAATTGGCTATAACAGGAAGTCCCTGGTTAGGGCTGCTGAGATTTACTGATAAGTGTTATTAGTAGTTTCTCGATCTGTTATGAGCTATACACCGGCATGACTTATTGAGTTATTGGGGTCGAAGATTCCATCCCTAGACTCGATATGCAGCATATCTGACGAAGAGACCGGACTGTACGGTAAGTGTTGCCAGTTGGCTCGACGTGAGTTTTGACAGCTTCGCTGGTTTTCTTCCGATCGCTCAATACCCGGGTGGCCGTTAAGTTTAGCTGACCGCTTTTCGTCTTGTAGGTGTTTGATATGATCATCACCTACTGCCGGCGTATTAAAGAGTCTTAGAGTCCCACACAGGAGTTTCCTAGCTCAGGCGAAACGATGTGGTGTGCATATGAGATATGCGCGGGGACCTAATTAATTGCGTGTATGTGATACTGTATATTAATCGGGCATTTTTCTATTAGTCGGGTCGTATGTGATATGACCAGTTTGTTAAATCAGGTGTTGATTTAACATAGACTTTTTGCTTATTTCTTTATTAAACCCTTTTCTATTTGTATGCATGCATGTATGCGTATGTTTATGTTGATGCACATGATGATGTACATGCACACATACATGCATACATTCTTGTGTGTCATGGTTGATGATACTCAAGCGGTGGCAATGCAAGACTCACATGAGAATAAATATGCATATATATTTATTTTAGAATTAAAGAAATAGAAAATCAATTCATAGTGGATAATTCTCCTTGACTCTTCATTTGACCTAAGCTTCCACCATGAGTTAATTTTCTATGGTTCATATTACTCCTAAATAAATATCTAGATATTTATTAACCCATGGTTATGGATGAGAGTGAGAAATTATATATAATTTCTATTCTCAATTTTAATAAATGATTACCATTATCTCTTGAGCTCTTGGGTTGCCATCTTGTTCTTCCTCATTCTCTTGCTCTCTTGAGATTTCCATAGAGTGAGCTAAAAAAAGAAAGGGTTTTGAATAGAGAATACAAACCACATCATCATTCTACACTTCTCTAGTCCATTTGTGCAGGGTGTTTACTCCACTTCTTTCAAAGTTCAAGTGAAGCAAGGATCTTTGTGCAAAGAGACTTCGGGTGGATCATCGTGGACTAGGAAGGCCTCTAGCGATCCGTTTAAAACTCACAAAGGTCCAAGGAGTCACCAAGGGAAGTCTACAAAGGTTGTAATTTCTTCACTTAGTTTTAAATAGCTTCTTGCATGTGATGCTTATTTATTGTTACCCTAAAATTCTAGTTAAGATCCTAGGTTAGTTACTTAGCACCTCATAAAATTTAATTATGGCATGTGTGATGCTTCCAAAACCTTAAATAAGGTGCTAAGGAAACCCAACAGTCCTATCAATTATGCTTCCTAAGCTTCACAGAAGAAACGAAAATACAACGTACGCTTATGCCATCCGCATTCGCCACAGTGTCCCGTTATGCACCGTTAGGTTACTTAACTAACAGCATAGCGGGACGGGACTAGCGCGGGTGCAAAACATAATCAACGTTTATTATATATCATATATATAATAATAATAAATCATTCTTCTCAAGCATATAAAGCGGTCACATCACAGAATATCAGCAACAGAAGTCAACATATGAAATATTGGATATACTAGGAGGTCTGTGTTTTATATTAAGCCTATAAAAAAACATGGATTCCACGGTCGCGATGAACAGCCAAACCCACATCCCTAGACCCCTACGAGAGCGGAAAGCAACCCTACCAATTCTAGAGTTAGGAGACCCGGTCTCGACTCCTCAAGATGGTCTCCTACTGGACTCTAGACCCGGTTACTTATGCTCCCCACCTTGGGTCTATCCTAATGCGAAAAAGTAAATAATATACAACAATAGTGACATCATCCTCAACCCGGAAGTTCCCCAATAAAATAATATTACATACAAGTTTTTACATCAATGAAAATGAAAAACTCTCATCTCATATAAAAAAACCCGGCTATTCAAAACACGACGATCCAATATAACATATAGCAGCAACACATAACATCACATGTCATCAACGTAAGTAAATATGCATATCCCAATTGTCGTTGACATATAGCAACGAAACCAGCGATACACCACATATTACACTTACGGTCGTAGAAAAGAAAATGTCAAACTACAATATTTAGAATCCACGATCGCCTTAGACATCATAAACCCAAAATATCACATACTTCGGATTTCATGCCTAACCAAATGAATTTCAAATATTGCATCATATTCCACAAATACCTAGACGATGTTAAACATTCCGATCGAATTAACAAACTCCCAAAATTTCCCAAAGAGCTCAACACTTGAGCACAGTTTAAAAATACTCAGAACATGCCACAGTACCTATGGACCAACCGTAGAAGGGCCAACCCTTGCCTCACCTATGGCGCCGCGGAACTACCGCAAACCCTAGGGTTTGGCGGTGGTTCTTACGGTCATAGAATCGAGTTAGGGTTTCATTCTTCTAGAGGGTCCATCGCATTACATGCATGATTTTTGAATCTTCTTTATCTTGGAAAAATCCAACTTTTGGAAAATTTCCAGCGAGGGAGAAAATTGGGTATTTGATATTCGTTCGAACTTTTTAACGCCGCCTAAATAACCCGAAACAATGTTAGAATTACGACTACGAAACACTCCGAATTTCCTTTACAGAAAGTTAACATCTCATGCAATTTCAGCAAAAACAAGCAACACCTGAAACACCAAAACCCAGAGACCAGAACACCGAACGAAAATGAACCCAAGAAAACAAACAGAGGCCAGCCAGGCTAGATTTTTGGTGTATCTCGCCGGTGAAATCCGGCCAATTGGTTTCGTGTTTGTCCAGTGTTCATGTTACATCTCATATAACATTCTACAGTTGCTTAAAAAATTTTTAGACGACTTAAAAATTTCGACAGTAACTAGGTTATGGTTTCGAGTGTTTCGGAGTTGTTTCGGTTTCGTAATTCAACAAACATCGTCTAATTCTCTAGGTTGGCTCTGATACCACTGTAGGAATGCCTAGCATGACAGCAAGGTTTCGGGAGGCATCGTCCATGAAGTAACATTTTCTAATATGTACGTGACATGCTAATTATTGATGATGATGTGTGTGAGCCGGACAGTAACTGTACGTGTGACATACGCATCATCGGTAATGGTGCAGTGTCCTATTAATGATATGACAATGAACAATTGATAATAGGATGTGCAAATGGTAATCATGCAATATCAATATGTTGGATATAAGAATATGTTTATTTTAGTGAATCAAGCCCTCGGCGCTTAACGTCATACAGGCGATTCCCCCATTTATGTTATATCTACTCACAGGAATGTCTCGTCTAGTCGAATCCAATTACCGCCTTGCCCTTCCTTGCCGCGTTCGACGTCTCCGCGATCGATCCTATCACCGCACAAATAGTATATAAGACGATATACATTTAAATAGACGCGGACACACAACGATACAAGACAACCAACGCGCACTAGCTAGACGTGCGTGCACTTGGTGCATAAAACGCGCACGACATCGCCATAAACCACAACTAGGGGTTGCTATGCGTAGCAAACACCAATCCTAGAATCCAATCGTACTAATTGCACAAGACATAAATCTAACTACTCTTAGGAAAATAGTTGTAGATCATCACAACCTCAAATTTCACTTAAACCTATTTCCTTTAAAAACATAGTAAGCAACTATAGGGTATTTTAGTGCAAAACTAAGTGTTTTAGCAAACCTAGTAACCACAGTCACACTTAAATATCTTAATTAAGCAACACAAATATTAACTAATTTTAATCTCACCTAAACACACTAAGCATGCAATTAAATTGAATAACCACTTAATTTAGACAATTTAAAAGTAAAGATTAGCATGTTTAACAACTAGATTATATTTAGTAAAGCCATTAGATGTTAACTACACTTAGCTAATCTAATTAAGTGATAAAAACTTGAACTTTAACCCCAAACCCTTCTCTTTAAAATCTAGTCTTGCAATTAAACTATATTAACAACTAATTAAAGTTAGATCAAAGTAAAGATTAGCAAAACAAACTAGGATTTGGTTTTCATACCTCAAAAGATTTTGGAAGATCTAACTTGCTAACCTACCCACCAAAATACAAACTTGTATCAAGATCCAAGCTTAGTTTAGGCAAAGGATATTTTGTGATTATTTTAATGGGAATTAGTGTTGATTTTTGTGGATTGTTGATGAAGAAATGAGGGTTTTTGCAAGTGGGAAAGAGGGAAAATCGGGGAGGCTACAGTTTGGACGAAACAAGAGATGAGAGAGTGAGGGTGAGTGAGAGAGAGGTGACCATACTACACACAAACACACCATACTTCTTTTAATGCACCATACTTCTTTATCTTTTCATTCTCTGTTATTATTACTTTTCTTTTTATGCTTTTCTTTGAAATAAATCTAGAACCACTTTGGCCAATATTTTTTCTTTTAAAACAACATGCTACATTTGTGTTTAGTTGTGTCATGGTGCACAAATATGTATTAACCCATATTAATTTGTAATTAACACTAATTTAGTGTGTAAGTGCATGACTAAAATAATATTTAAAAAAATAAATATTTAATAAAAATATTTAAGTAAACTAGCAATTAAATAAGTAACTAGTTAAACACTCATGCAAGCAATTACATACTTAAAATAGATATAATTATGTTTATATGGAAAAAAATAATGATAACTTGGTTTTACGGAAAATGCAAGTTGTACTACTAATTATTAAACAATTAGCCTAAACGATTTTTAAGGCGTTACACCGAAGTACCTCTCGGGCGCCTGAGATTACCCACCAAATCTGCGGAGTGGCTAATGGAATGTCGAATCTAATTGAATCCTCAGGTTCTATTAAATTTTCAGTAATCATTTGTGGTTCTGAAATCTTTTCCAGTTCTACCATACTCACACTAATGTTTTCTGAAAAGAATCCATTTTATTAAAACTGGTGGCGAGTCAAGAACAATACAACTATTGATATTCCTGATGGTAGAAAGTTAACCCTCGTCAAAGCCCGAGATAATCCATAAACTGCCATTACTGAAACGTGCTTTGAGTTCATCCAGATTCTGGTTTTAAGCATCAGCCGGACAACTCCCTATACCTTAACATCGTTAAGATATAAATTGATTCTATATATCTAATATAGAAACAAAGGCACTAATTCAATTGGAACCAGACTCAAAATCATGCAGCTGTCTCCAGTGCATATCAACCAAATAGAAGGAGGCTAAGCAACTTACTCATGTAGGAATACATCCACGTATGAGTAACCTGAAAGAGAAGCAAGTTCTCAAACTCATTAGTTACAATGGAATACCTAGCACAAGTATGTGCATCTTCGACTTCTTCGAAGAATCATGATACTTCCAACATATGGTTCTCTACTTTATTCTTATATCTATAACTTCTCAAAACTTGGACCCTGTATTTCAACGAAATACTTGTCTAGAACCGGAGAAGTCATGAGTAAACAGAATACAGTACGAGTACCAACCCCTTTGTCCTAATGGACACTGGACAAAATACAATACTTTGTACAAGTCCCTTGAGTTCAATAACTCAAATCCTGTGCGTCGTAGGTTGAAAACTGTACTATGGTTAAGAAGAATTACACTGTTGTTGAATGCACCTTACCTAATCACCAACTGATATAGGTAAATGTCATAGACATAATTTTAAAAGGTTATATCTCACTTTATAAAATAAACGTATAAATATATTAGTTTGAAATTGGTGCATAACAATGGATATTCAAAACCAAATATTTGCCTTCCGGCAAAAACCCAGGCGATTTCCTCAGATATCACCAATTACAAAGAATTCCGATATAATGAGGATATAATCACATAATTCCCAATATCTTACTCCCACTCACCATCTGTAACGCCATACAGATGTGAGAATCAAACATGGTAAATACATACCCTGGAGTTAGAATCCAATTGGAAAGACAGTTTTCAATTAACATTGCACGGTAAATCTGAAACATGAAAATGTTTCGAAGGGGAAACCTGGTATTCCTAGTAACGCCTCTTCCACTATCCTGATTCATGACTGTAACCATATAGTTCCATGCCCTTCACTCCAATCCCTCTATTATGTCTTTACTTATTACCTTCTGTACACCACCTTCAGGATAATTGGTTTTCTTCCTTCCCTACCCTTCGGCACCGGCCTAAGGTTTGGAAGAAGACTATCCAATAAGCGTAATAGGTGTACTCTCCTAATACCAGGAGCCCACACAACCTGAGAGAAGGTGAAGAGAAAAGACAACTGAATAATCCCATTCTATTTCTCCTGAACCAGAATCCATCCTTGAACTGGAAAAAGTCCTTTCGAGTTCATATGTGACTATACGATGGCATATCTAAGCATTATGGATCTTCGTAGTGATACGAAGTGTTCTGGAGAAAACCAAAGTAGATGTAGGAGTGGCAGGGGTATACTCGGTTTTGTCGTGAATGATAGCAGTTGCAATTTCCTTTTGCCCTTATTCCAATCCCTTTATTTGTCTTTACTTATTATCTTCTATACACCACACTTAGGCTAATTGGTTTTCTTCCCCACCTTTCGGCACCTGCCTATGGTTTGGAAGAAGACTATCCAATAAGCATAATAGGTGTACTCTCCTAATCCTAGGAGGCCTCGCAACCTGAGAGAAGGTAAAGGGAAAAGACAACCGAATAATCCTATTCTATTTCTCCTGAACCAGAATCCATCATCGAACTGGAACAAGTTCCTTTAAGTTCATAAGCAACTATACGATGGATTATCCAAAATATGGATCTTCGTAGTGATACGGGGTGTTCTGAAGAAATGCAAAGGTGATGTAGAAATGGCAGGGATATATGCGACTCCATGACAATACAAAAGCCAAAGTGTTTTAAGAAGGTTCGGTTAACTTGGTTCTTGAGATTTAGTTTAGGTCGGGTCATGGTCGCTGCCAAAGAGAGAGAGAGAAAAGAAACACTCAGCGTACACTCTAACCTAGATCAGAATGGTTAATCACTTTATCTAATCAGGATGGCTCCCAATGTTTCCTCGAATTCTCCTCCAAACCTAAAACCAGAATTAGTTGGGATCATCTAAAATCACCCGAGTAGTAATCCCACTGTAACAACTTAGAATGCGATTAGTGTTAATTAAGCGTTAATCGGTTTCCTCACATTTTATAACAATTAATTAATAATTTATTATTATTTGTTATGGATTGCACACACTTGTGCATGTTAAAGTGAGGGTTAGTTAGTGTTAATCTCGTTAAGTGACCATGACACCTTAATTAATCCATGTCCTAATAAACCTTGCCTTAGATATTTGTGAGAGATATTTTCTTTGTTTGGATTGAGAGAGAGAGGTGGCTAGGTGAGTCATGAAGACTTTAATGATGCATTAATGGTTGCATTAATGGAGGTGAGGGAGAGAGTAAGAATAAGGCTTTGGTTCACCCTAAACTCACCTCTCATCATTATCTTTCCCACACTCTCTCATTCTTCTCTCATTCTCAATCTTTGTTCACCCCTCAACTCTAAACTGAACCTTCACTATCCATTCACTAATCCTTGCAAAAACTTCATAAAACTTCATGAAAACACTTTATAAATCTTGGTTTAGCCATTAAGTTGCGTTGGAGCTTGGAAAGCTAGGATATTTGAGCTCGTGTGGTTAGGTAATGAGCTCTATCTGTTAAGTAGGTGTTTTTATGTTGTGTAGCTTATTTGTTTCAGTTTAAAACGCGTAAAGTTTAGTTTCATGCAAATATCGTATTTTTAGTGTCATATTGGAGTCTTTGTGATCTGCTTTAGAACCAGGAGTTTGCTAGAAAAGTTCCTATCACAGTAACCTAGTGTTGTGACGTAGAACCCACCATAAAAACCATAGCCCATTCCCAAAAATCCAGGATGCAAATATATTGCTTCTGGCCGCAAATTGCGGCCAGAGTGGTGGCTGGGTGTTGTGTTTTGGTCTAGAGCTCTCTGGGGTTGTATGTGGTCTCGTGGCACTTGCAACTTTCACTAATTGTTTGTATATCAAAATCTGGGATCACTTTGCTATAATCTAGTATTTTGAATATGCGTGTTACGTTATCCACCATGGTTCGTGATCTTGTGTAGCTGCTGTACTTGGGTTGGTTTTTGGTTGTCGTTACACACGTTAACCACTAGACGAACACTTGTGAGTTGGATTGGAGTTGGTGCGTCGGTCTAAACGTAGTGGTACGTGATATTGGTCGATTATGAGATTTTGCACTTGCTATGTATGTGTTAATAGGATCGCAAGCGGGGACTTCGAACCCCGCGAAGAAGGGGAAGCAGGTGATTGGATCTACCTAGCTCGAGATTGTCGGTGAGTAGATTTAACATCTAAGGGGAAATCGCCCGCATGGCATTAAGCGTCAGGGCTAGATATGATATGATATGATATTAGCTGCATTGCTTATATGCACATATAGATATTGTGCATGGACATCATTGCATCTTATGACATGTTGTGCGTGGACTTGGACCCATTGGACACTGCACTATTATTGACAGTTCATGTTGCACGAGCACTAATTGTATGCTACACACACCGTCGGTAATTGCCATGCTACATGCTACACATATACCTGGAGGGTATTGCATCATTATTGACATGTATATACACATACCTAGATACAAGCTACACATATACCTGGAGGGTATTGCATCATTGTTGATATGTATATACACATACCTTGCTACATGCTACACATATACCTGGAGGGTATTGCATCATTGTTGACATGTATATACACATACCTTGCTACATGCTACACATATACCTGGAGGGTATTGCATCATTGTTGACATGTATATACACATACCTTGCTACATGCTACACATATACCTGGAGGGTATTGCATCATTGTTAACATGTATATACACATACCTTGCTACATGCTACACATATACCTGGAGGGTATTGCATCATTGTTGACATGTATATACACATACCATGCTACATGCTACACATATACCTGGAGGGTATTGCATCGTTGTTGACATGTATATACACATACCTTGCTACATGCTACACATATACCTGGAGGGTATTGCATCATTGTTGACATGTATATACACATGCCTTGCTACATGCTACACATATACCTGGAGGGTATTGCATCATGGTTGACATGTATATACACATGCCTTGCTACATGCTACACATATACCTGGAGGGTATTGCATCATTGTTGACATGTATATACACATGCCTTGCTACATCCTATACATATACCTGGAGGGTATTGCATCATTGTTGACATGTATATACACATACCTTGATATAGTTACACATATACCTGGAGGGTATTACATCATTATTGATAGGTGTATACGCATATCTTGTTAGTGTATATGCCCTAGGGGCCATTATTGTATCATACTAGTTTGTATATTACTTAATGGAAGCTTGGGATATTCACAGTTATATTAACAGTGTCGCTCAACATAGTAGTATGCTACTTGGTTTATATCTATCTTAATATGTGTATATGTTTCTTTTAGCATATCACGAATACATATTGATAGAGCCCATAGGATCTTGCTTGACTACCAGCGTTGTGATGGCAGTCACACTAGTGGGGATTGGGTAGTCTACAAGCGCATTCTTTATCAGGTCCCTAGTCGTAGGATTATCGAGACAGGGCATCGATACTCCAGAGTAGACTAATGTGTACGCTTCTCATCCCAGCAGGGGAAATGGTCTGTCCCACAACCATTAGTATGTTGTACTGGAGATAGTATACAGGTGCTCGTTGGGTTACGGGTACACCGGACAGGACTTGCAGGGAACTGTTGGTTGGTATTATACCCGTCGTCAGTTAACTGTTCCCAGGTGACATGAGTACAGCATAGTCCGCAGACTTGACACTGCTGCTTCATCTCAAGTGTGTTCCCACTGTTCTTAGATTGCTACCCTACCACGGCTTAAAGGAGTCGTGCAAACAGGTAGCAGTTAGGTGCAGCCCCGAAGCACTTGGAAGTAGTGGCGGTTAGATAGGATTCGTCTCTCCCGGTATTGGGAGATGATATCGTGCTATGTTTGGAGAGCCATTACGCAATGTCCCTAGCCAGGGCAAACGAGATTTACTGGTAGGATTTCCAGTAGCTTCTCAAGGTGTAATGGGCTTCACTCCGACACGACTTATACCGCTTTTGGGGGACTGACGCTTTCCGCCCCACTAAGCCCGATATGCGATAGTCTTAGACGAACAGACCGGACTGTACGAAGATTGTCACATCAGGCTCAGTAGGTGTTCGGATGGGTTTCCTCATCGGCCTTCTTATCGACATCTACCTGGGGACCGTAACGTACAGCTAGTACCGCTTGCGGCCTGTGGTTAAACCCACTGCCAGCGTAGTGTCGAGTCTTTAAAGTCCCACACAGAGTGTTTCCCTGCTTCAGGAAAAACGATATAGAGGACGTATGGTTTTACGACAGGGTTCGGACACATACGTGCATTTATGCACGTACGATGTTCGGACAGTTTATACTAGCGGGCTTTAGTTTAAGTCAGATTCTAGTATTGGATTATTGGATTTATACAGTCTCAGTATTTCCGTGTTTTTACGGATAGGAGGGGCATTCTCGTAATTACTCGAGAAGCTTCTAGAAGAAAGGTGACTCATTATGTTTTAATTCATTTATGAATTAAACTTAATGAGGTGGGGGAGATGATGTGTAATTTGCATTAATTACATCATGAGTCATGAGGTGATTCATCTCAAAGTAATTAATGAAGCATGGTTGATATTTTTAGATATTATTACTTAGATATTTTCATGCTTCATTATTTATCCAAATGACTTAAGATTTATATTCATTCTCACTTACACATTCTCTTTCCTCAAGCTCTCTCTCTTCAAAGACCTAACCCTAATCCTCTCATGTGTTGAGATCCAAGGGTTAGCAAGACTAATAGATCCCTAATCCATCTCTATATCCTCTACGTTACCTTGATCAGCAATCATAGCCACCTAGTTACCTCAAGTGAGAGGTTAAAGCTTGGAGAAGGAGCTCTCGGGTGGATCTTCTATCATATCGAGGAGGCCGACGAGGAGGTGAACTACAAGAACAAGAAGGATTAGAATCTTAAGGTATAATCATCTATCATAGTAGCTAATCACATCTAGATAGTAGTTAGTTAGGGTTTAGCAAAGATCCGTAAAGTCAGTCGATGTTAACTTAAACAAAATGATTGTTTTACCTATTCTGCCTCCCCGCATCATGTGGGGTGTCTAACGTCGACTTACAGTGGTATCAGAGCCTAGCTAAACCATAACTAACATGTTAGCAAAGTCGTTAGAAATTCGATCGCAAAACGAACCTGAAAAAACATCATTTTCACATAGTTTCTGCCGTTTTTAAAACAGGGTCTAAAAATTTTTCAGGGACCCTTAAAAATACAAGTAGGGTTTTTTAAGAATTGTGAAGAAATTTGGGACTGTGAATCGGCCATACCACCGCGGATCCGCCGCCAATCCAGGCGATCCGCCGCGGATCCGCGGCCGAGTTAACTCCGAGTCAACCCAAATTTGCTCAGTTATTCTTCTGTGTTGATGTTGTGTTTTCTGGGATGTTTTGTTTCTGCTCTGGTTTTATGTGCACAGAGAATTATTTGGAGTAGATTCATTTTTGTTGCTTGATCGAAATTCTAAGATGTTTATCTAACTTGATTATATATGTGTTGTGTTTAATGTGTTTGTAAACCTCCCCTAACTGCTAGTATGTCGGTTAGCATGGGGTTGCACATTTCTGTAATGGTTTTTACTAGTTTGTGAATGTGGACTTGTTGGATTGTCGTGAATGGATGGCCGGGGATGTGAGACGAGTGTTTCTTTCATTCAAAAGTAAATTGTAATTTGTTGTAATATTCTTTTGCGGGGCACATCCAGGTTGAGCTTGTAGCCACCGTTGTATTATTTCATTTACTGTTTTCTGCTCCTAGGATAGACCCAAGGTGGGGTGCACAAACTACCGGGTACTTTGAAGTGTTTAGTGGCCTACTCACGTCGTTGAGGGAGACCGCTTCACTTCGGATACTAGGCGGGTAGTTTGTCATACCCGTAGGGGTCTAGGGTGGGGTTTTGGCTATTCATCGCGACTGTGTAATCCGTCTTTCTTTGCAGGCTCAAAGGGAATGCGGATTCGTAGAAAATCCAATATGTTCATCTGTGATCTGGAATGCCTATTATTGCGTCTGACGAATGTACAATATCTATATATGATATCTAATAGGCGTCACTTATGTTTGGCACCCGCGCTAGCCCAGCCCCCGCTCGGTCGTTAGTTATGTAACCTAACGGGTGAATGACGGAGCCCAGTGGCGAATGCGGATAGCATTAGAGGACGTTGTATTTTCGTTGTTTTCTGCAATGATAGGTTAAATGATGGGACACATTATATTAATGCAAAGAAAATAAACCAAAGTTGAATCGTTAGAACAGTTTAAAAGAAACCACTTGGTTATTTTAAAACAGAAGATATTTTTTTAAAATTGCGGAGCTTAAACCACTCCTTTTAAAACCTATCAGGTTCCTTCGATCATATCAAGTTCACTACGTTCACGGTTTCGCCAAAACCATTCGTAGCCCTCCATCATTTCATTTGGGTATTCAGTAGTATTCAAGCTATGTATTTTGACCAACGCTAAGGCATAGTGTTTGGTAGCTGCTGGGTATTCATTTGTTGGATAGATAGATGAGTTAGTTTGGGACAGTCGTACTGCCATTTGGCCAACGTCAGGGGTATGTACGGATGGGTTCAAATTAACAAGATAATGATGGGTAGAACTTGACATGTGACTTATGACATTTTGACCAACGCCAAGGTCATAAGAGCATGGGGCAGAAAATGATATCGGGAATTTCTAAAGAAACTGAAATTTGCTAAGAGTTGCATACCATTTGGACTGTGATAATTTTGGTAGGATTCCTTCAGCTTTATCACACGATGATATTTGGATCATGATCCTACTGTGAGTATCCGCTACTCATCAGGAGATTCGTCACTTAACGATCAATGCTATAAACCAAGTAGGTGTCAAGAAAGGTGTCAGCAGGGCTACGCCCCCAGAGAAAAGAGGTTATTTAATTAAGGAACTTCGCGAAAGCGTCGTAAAACCTCCCTCGAAGTACCGACACCGGCTTGGCTGAACGGTTAAGCAAGTATTGTACGGTGAGAATGGTCCTGACTAGTTCTTCCTTTTTGGTTTGAAGAGGGAATCGAGAAACAGTAGGAGCCATCCTGTTTAGATAAATTAAAAATCACTCTAAACTTGCAAGAACATCATGCTAAAGTGTTCCCTCTCTCTCATTGTAGCGACCCAGAACATGACATGCCTTAAATTATTATTAGATAAAAATATTTTGACAGGGCCATACTATAAAGACTGGTTCCGGAATGTCAAGATGGCAATAACTTATGACAAATTAGGGTATGTCCTTACTACTAAGGCACCTTCTGTCCCTGGTCCAGAATCCAGTGTCGCAGATAAGGAAATCCGCAAGACCTGGGAGTTAGATTGCGCGAAGGCCAAATACATCGTGCTTGCCTCTATGAATAATGAACATCAGAGGAGGCATGAGAATATGGATCTAGAATCCATATTTCTCCACACCAAGGAACTGTATGGAGAGCAATCTCGTATAGCTAGATACGAGACCTCAAAGAACTTGTTTCAGTCGAGGATGGCCGTCGGATCATCTGTAGGAGAATATGTCCTTAAGATGATTGGCTATATTGAAGAGTTCGCAGACCTCGGGACAACATTAGAGAACGAGCTGTATACAGACTTGATTCTGCAGTCCCTTCCTTCCACCTACTCCCAGTTTATCTTGAATTTCAACATTCAAGGTAAAGAAGTTGAACATCCAGAACTCCTTAACATGTTGAGGAGTGCAGAGGGCACCTTGCAGAAAGCAAGGGAAACACCCACTATATTTGTTCACGGTGCTTTCTCTTCCAGGTCCAAGGCAAGGGCCAAAGGAAGGAAGAAGAAGGCCGCTACCAAACCAAGAGGTGGTGTTGGTAAGGTGGGAGTTAAGGGAAAGGCAAAGGTTGCGGTGCCAGTAGTGGCAAAGGACGAGTGCTTCCACTGTCGTAGGAAAGGCCATTGGAAGAAATATTGCAAAGCTTGGATTGCCAAGAACCAGGACCCGAAGCAAGCTGTGGCTTCGACTTCAGGTGTGTTTGTAATTAAAAATTGTCTGTCAATCAACTCTACTTCCTGGGTATTGGATACCGGATCAGGATCTCATATATGCAATTCATTGCAGGCACTGAGAAACCGTAGAGTGTTGAAGGTTGGTGATATGACCCTCCAGGTTGCTAACGGAGCTAGCGTGGATGCTGTGTCCGTAGGGGATTATCACCTTGGATTGATGAATGGACATATTTTGGTTTTGCGCAACTGTTTTTGTGTACCCGGTTTAATGTGTAATATCATATCAGTATCGTTGTTATCAAAAGAAGGTTATGATTTCACGTTTGTAAGAGATGTTGTTAACATCCACCTTAATCATGGTTTGATTGGGTCCGGTACACTAGATAACGGTATATACGTGTTAAACCAATTACAGATTTTCAATGTCCAGAACACACTAAAAAGAAAGTCTCCATATATAAATCAGGCTTTCTTATGGCATTGTAGACTAGGTCACATCAATGAGACAAGTTTAACTAAGTTACATAGAAAAGGATATTTGGATCCGTTCGAATATCAATCTTATGCCACTTGTCAATCATGTCTCAAAGGAAAGATGACAAAGACTCCATTCACTGGACATGGAGTAAGAGCGAGCGAGCTCTTAGGACTTATACACAGCGATATATGTGGTCCAATGTCTACACATGCAAGAGGTGGTTTTTCATATTTCATTACTTTTACGGATGATTACTCTAGGTATGGATTCATTTTCTTAATGAAACATAAATCCGAGCCTTTTGAGAAATTCCAAGAATATAAGAATGAAGTAGAAAACCAAACCGGCAAAAGTATCAAGACACTGAGATCTGATCGAGGTGGTGAATACTTAAGTGCCGAGTTCCTAGGTTACCTAAAAGAGAAAGGAATTCTCTCTCAGCATACTCCTCCATACACTCCACAGCATAACGGTGTATCGAAAAGACGGAACCGAACCCTATTGGATATGGTATGTTCCATGATGAGTAATGCTTAGTTACCGCGATCTTTCTGGGGTTATGCGCTAGAATCAGCTGCATATCTTTTGAACAGGGTTCCTGCCATGACTGTGCCTACCAGACCATATCAGATATGGAGTGGGAAGAAACCCTATCTTCAGTATCTGAAGATATGGGGATGTCCAGCTTTTGTTAAAAGGCAGCATGCGGACAAACTCGAGGCACGATCAGTACAGTGTATGTTTGTGGGATATCCAAAGAACTCTAAGGGGTATTTCTTCTATTACGCAGAGGAACAAAAGGTTTTTGTTTCTCGTAATGCCCATTTTCTTGAACAGCGGTTTTTAGAAAAGGAAACAAGTGGGAGCACAATAGAACTGGAAGAAATTCCAGAACCACAAACTACTACTGAAAGTTTGGTAGAACCAGTAGTTCAAGAAAAACAGGACATTTCCGCACCCCTCCGCAGGAGTAGTAGGCCATCTCATCCGCCTGAAAGATACTACGGTTTTCTCATAGACGGGGATAGAGAGTATTGCGTCATTGATAATGATGAACCTACTAGCTTCCAGCATGCCATCCAGAGCGGCGACTCAGTAAGATGGCTGGATGCAATGCGGACCGAGATGGAGTCCATGTACACCAACAAAGTATAGACTTTGGACTTTGCTCCAGATGGGGTAAAACCCATAGGATGCAAGTGGGTCTTCAAGAAGAAGATTGGTGTAGATGGACAGGTGGAAACCTATAAGGCTAGACTTGTTGCAAAGGGTTTTCGTCAAAGACCCGGTTTGGATTATGACGAAACTTTTTCTCCAGTGGCTATGCTCAAATCCATTCGGATCCTTCTTGCCATTGCTGCCTTCCATGATTATGAGATCTGGCAGATGGACGTAAAAACGGTTTTTCTAAATGGTAATTTAGAAGAATGCGTCTATATGGATCAGCCAGAAGGTTTCAATCAGAGTTGGAGCAGCGAGAAAGTGTGGAAGTTGCTTAAGTCCATTTATGGACTAAAGCAGGCATCGCGAAGTTGGAACATTTGTTTTGATGAAACGGTCAAGGAATATGACTTTATCAAAAATCCAAATGAACCATGTATATATAGTAAAATTGTAGCACGAACTGTCGTATTCCTCGTCTTGTACGTGGATGATATTCTCTTGAGAGGAAATGACATTCCTATGCTACAATCTGTCAAAGGATTCTTGTCACACAGGTTCTCCATGAAAGGCCTGGGTGATGCCTCTTACATTCTGGGGATCCAGATCTATCGTGATAGATCTAAGAGGATGTTAGGACTTTCGCAGTCCAGGTATATCAACACTATACTGAAAAGATTCAGTATGGAAGATTCTAAGCGCGGTAATTTACCGGCTTGTTATGGAATCACCCTCTCCAAAGAGATGTCTCCCAAGACTGATTTGGAAAGGGATCACATGTCAGTTATACCCTACGCTTCTGCGGTAGGCTCTATAATGTATGCGATGTTGTGCACCAGACCAGATGTAGCTTACGCACTAAGCGTGGTAAGCTGGTATCAGTCAGACCCAGGGGAGAAGCAATGGATAGCAGTAAAGAACATTCTCAAGTACCTGAGAAGGACTAAGGGGATGTTCTTGGTTTACGGCGGAAAAAACCTCCAGATCGAGGCTTTTGCTGACTCCAGCTTCCAGAGTGACAAGGATGACTCCAAGTCCATGTCAGGTTATGTCTTTACCCTCAATGGAGGGGCGGTGTGCTGGAAGAGTTCCAAGTAAGACACCGTTGCTGACTCGACGATGGAAGCGGAGTATATAGCTGTTTGCGATGCCGCAAAAGAAGCAGTCTGGATAAAGAAGTTCCTCACAGAACTTCAGGTGGTTCCATCCATTGTTGATCCAATACCTATGTATTATGACAACAACGGGGCTATAGCTTTTGCGAAGGAACCCAGGTCCCATCAGAAGTCCAGACACATCTTAAGGCGGTATCACCTGATCAGGGAGATCATGGATCGCCAGGAGATCGAGGTCCGGAGAGTTGCTACAGAGGAGAACACTGCAGATCCATTCACAAAGGCCTTACCTCAGACTCAGTTCGAGAGGCTATTCGAGATGATAGGTCTTCGATACGCCAGTACATGACCCTAGTTCAAGTGGGAGATTGTTAGTGTATATGCCCTAGGGGCCATTATTGTATCATACTAGTTTGTATATTACTTAATGGAAGTTTGGGATATTCATAGTTATATTAACAGTCTCGCTCAACATAGTAGTATGCTACTTGGTTTATATCTATCTTAATATGTGTATATGTTTCTTTTAGCATATCGGGAATACATATTGATAGAGCCCATAGGATCTTGCTTGACTACCAGCGTTGTGATGGAAGTCACACTAGTGGGGGATGGGTAGTCCACAAGCACATCCTTTATCAGGTCCCTAGTCGTAGGATTATCGAGACAGGGCATCGATACTCCAGAGTAGACTAGTGTGTACGCTTCTCATCCCAGCAGGGGAAATGGTCTGTCCCACAGCCATTAGTACGTTGTACTGGAGATAGTATACAGGTGCTCGTTGGGTTACGGGTACACCGGACAGGACTCGCAGGGAACTGTTGGTTGGTATTATACTCGTCGTCAGTTAACAGTTCCCTGGTGACATAAGTACAGCATGGTCCGCAGACTTGACACTGCTGCTTCGTCTCAAGTGTGTTCCCACTGTTCTTAGATTGCTACCCTACAACGGCTCAAAGGAGTCGTGCAAACAGGTAGCAGTTGGGTGCAGTCCCGAAGCACTTGGAAGCAGTGGCGGTTAGATAGGATTTGTCTCTCCCGGTATTGGGAGTTGATATTGCGCTGTGTTTGGAGAGCCATTACGCAAAGTCCCTGGCCAGGGCAAACGAGATTTACTGGTAGGATTTCCAATAGCTTCTCAAGGTGTAATGGGCTTCACTCCGACACGACTTATACCGCTTTTAGGGGACTGACGCTTGCCGCCGCCCCCAGGCCCAATATGCGATAGTCTTAGATGAACAGACCGGACTGTATGGAGATTGTCACATCAGGCTCAGTAGGAGTTCAGATGGGTTTCCTCATCGGCCTTCTTATCGACATCTACCTGGGGACCGTTACGTACAGCTAGTACCGCTTGCGGCTTGTGGTTAAACCCACTGCCAGCGTTGTGTCGAGTCTTTAGAGTTCCACACAGAGTGTTTACCTGCTTCAGGCGAAACGATATAGAGGTCGTACGGTTTTACGACAGGGTTCGGACACATACGTGCATTTATGCACGTACGATGTTCGGACAGTTTATACTAGCGGGCTTTAGTTTAAGCCAGATTCTAGCATTAGATTATTGGATTTATACAGTCTCAGTATTTCCGCGTTTTTACGGATGGGAGGGGCATTCTCGTAATTACTCGAGAAGCTTCTAGAAGAAAGGTGACTCATTATGTTTTAATTCATTTATGAATTAAACTTAATGAGGTGGAGGAGATGATGTGTAATTTGCATTAATTACATCATGAGTCAAAAGGTGATTCACCTCAAAGTAATTAATGAAGCATGGTTGATATTTTTAGATATTATTACTTAGATATTTTCATGCTTCATTATTTATCCAAATGACTTAAGATTTATATTCATTCTCACTTACACATTCCCTCTCCTCAAGCTCTCTCTCTCTTCAAAGACCTAACCCTAATCCTCTCATGTGTTGAGATCCAAGGGTTAGCAAGACTAATAGATCCCTAATCCATCTCTATATCCTCTAGGTTACCTTGATTAGCAATCATAGCCACCTAGTTACCTCAAGTGAGAGGTTAAAACTTGGAGAAGGAGCTCTCGGGTGGATCTTCTATCACATCGAGGAGGCCGACGAGGAGGTGAACTACAAGAACAAGAAGGACTAGAATCTTGAGGTATAATCATCTATCATAGTAGCTAATCACTTCTAGATAGTTCTTAGTTTGGGTTTAGCAAGGATCCGTAAAGTTAGTCGATGTTAACTTAAACAAAATGATGGTTTTACCTATTCCGCCTCCCAGCATCATGTGGGGTGTCTAACGTCGACTTACATATCTTGTTATAGCTACATCTACATCATGCATGCGTACTTACATATACACCCTGATACCTTGCTATAGCCACATGTTCACCTTTATATGATGTTGCTTTGGATTTTGGAGTATCAGGAACCGCATTATATATTTAATAACTTGATTCATTTAAATAGCGGTTTTTCCTTGATATGCTCATATTACTGTTTTATGTTGCATATATTATATTTCATGGATTTACGTATTGAGATATGGATTTCGTGTGATTTGTGGATTTGAGAACCGTAGGGGTATTTCAAGAAATTCTTGTATTGTTTGAAAACCCGGTTTCTCTTGATATGATATTTCAGTGAGTCCACCATGAGTTTTCTCGGTTCTGAGACTTGTGTTAGTTACCCGATTCGAGGAGCGGTAGGCATCGTCTGCGGGTACATGGTGGACCCGGTATGGTTCCCCGGGGAAAGAGGTGATTTTCGAGATATAGACGATGAGCCTGGCAGGAGGGCTAGTACCTACCGGAAATAGTATTTGGACTCGGCGGTTCTCGTGGGGATACTGACTGGAGTGATGTACGGACATGAAATCAGGGCCAGTCGTGGTGGCGACGCCTAACAAATGAGGATTTACGTGTCGATGCTGGACACGGGTTTCATGATGTTTCGAGTGTCGATGTTAGACACTCAGGTTCCATGATTTTGATGTGTTGTTGACGGACACACACACACACATACATGCATATGTTTTCATGATGTTTTGGATGTCGATGTTGGACACTCAGGTTCCATGAGATTTACAGATATGCGGGTCGGTTTGGTGACGGCCCCTGAGTATTGGGATTTGGGGTGTCATTGATGGACACCAGGGTTTTTCCATGCTGATGATTTGTGCATGAGGTTTATTATTTATCCCACACTCAGGATTTATTTGATTTGCATTTGATTCATGTAGATATAGTACCCTGGTGGTGTACCCTGATCATGATAGTTGCATATTCATATTTCCATACTTATGCTATCAGATTATATGTGATAGATTATCGCTGTTAGTGCATACTTGCGATTTCAGTATGATGTTATTTGCTAATCACGAGTTGGCAACTCATCCCGTTGTGCTATAGTGTTCTGCAGGTCTGATTCTCAGGGTAGTCGCGTCAGGGCGCCTTTTTATCGCTACTTTTGCGGTAACCGCTTCGGTTGGCTGTGAGGTTTTTTGTCATAAGTGGGTTGTGGTTATCTGATGATGTCGTTGTATATCTTTTGTATCTAGTACTCTCCATCTACCACCTTCATGTTTTTACTTAGAGACGAGTTGTGAGGATCGATGTTGTATATTCTTATAACTCTGGTTGTCGTGCTTGTGTGAGCCGGCCTTTATTTATGTTGATTATCTCTTTTCTTTGCTACGGCATTGTATATCTGTTGTAGTGGTTGTTTCCGCATTTGGGCGAGATTTTCTCCTGTTTGGGGATGCTTTACTTATATCTTATGTTTGTACCTATTTTGGGGCAGGCTTTTACAAAGGAGGTGCTGCCGAACTTTTTATGAAAAACAAACTTAAGCTTTAAGTTCTTACTTGAGATTTTAAAAGTGTTTCTATCTTTAACTTCTTGTAATGGTTTAGATTGCTGGGTTTTCGGCTTACATAAACTGCGTTACGCCTGTTGACGTTACGTAGTCTAAGTGCCGGTCATGTGCCTAATTTTGGGTCGTGACAAAGTTGGTATCAGAGCGCTAGGTTTTACCTTTCGGAGTGTAGCATGACCTTGGTATGATGGAGTAGGTAGCTTAAGCAGGGTAACGTAGCGTGTGTATGTTCCGCGGCATACTTACAACACGGTACTTCGCCTACGTGACCTTAGGACTTATTGTTTGAAATTCCTTCCGTGATTATATACATCCTTGAGATTCGATTTCTGTGTTCTTAAAGAATCATGTTTCCATTTCCAGCCTTTATGCCGCTGAAGACTACGAGGGCGCAGAGAGCAGCCGCGAAGGCCGAGGTCAGAGTTGACTCATCCGAGATGAGGAATGACCCGGGCGGTACGCCGATTGTGCAGGAGCAGGTTGTTGCACCTTCGACAGACCATATTGCTATGCTAGGGGCCGGTATGTAGGATTTGTGCCAGATGGTGGGGTTGTTAGTTAAGGCCATTTGAGTGCAGAGGCAGGAGGTTGTTCCATCCGTTATGGGGACCGTGTTGGTGCCTACTGTTCCGACAGTCGTATCTGCAGCTACGGAGGTAATCACCGTATCGTTATCGGAGTTCATGAGGCTGAGCCTAAGGCTGAGGCCTCCGGTTTTCACTGGCACCGATGCAGTTGAGGATCCGCAGTCGTTTATCGATCGGATGGCCAGGATATGTCATTCGCTGAGATGCTCCGACGCGAGATGGGTAGAGTTCGCGAGCTTTCGTCTGGAGGGTTTGGCCCAAAAGTGGTGCGAGTCCTTACACCAGAGCGTCAGGGACCTGGGTTGAGTTTGTGACAGTGTTTCTTGCGCGTTTTCTTCCGCAGAGCATCAGGGATGCTCGAGTGCACAGTTTCGAGTCGTTACACCAGACTCAGGGTATGACGGTGGCCGAGTACGATGTGCAGTTTACCGAGCTGTCTGTGTATGCTCCGTATTTGGTAGCTACTGAGGAGATGCGGGTCAAGAGGTTTGTTCGAGGCCTGCTTACCTAGTTGTTCCTCTCTATCAGTGTATAGCATTGTGATACGTATGCAGCAGCGGTGGACACAGCCCTATTGGTTTAAGAGCGTCTTTCTGAGTCGTCGGTTGTTCCGGAACCGAAGAGGGTTCGTACTGGTATATCAGCCCGGAGACAGAGGTTTAGACGCCGTGACAGCGTTCGTTCAGGCACATGGAGTAGCAGAGACATGGGACGATGCCAGTTGTTCTGCACTTATCCACAGGAGGGTCAGCAGTCGACGCGTGGGTGCTTTGGATGTGGTAGTCTATATCACCTCATTAAGGATTGTACCACGATATGCCAGAAAGAGGCAGCCGTACCATATGTTACCTTACCGCCTTCTCTACCTCAGAGAGCGTTGCCTCTTGCGCCTGTTGTTGCTCCACGACAGACTTATTCTCAGAGAGGTCATGGTCGCGGAGGGTTTTTTCAGAGAGGACGGGCTGGCAGAGGCAGAGGACAGCCAGTTGCCGGTAGAGGGCAGGCTCGGGTGTTTGCCTTGACTCATCAAGACGCGCAGGCATCCAATATAGTTGTTTCAGGTACTCTTTCTGTATGTTCTTTTGATGCACATGTTTTGGTTGATCCGGGATCTACGCATTCGTATGTTTATACACACTTCGTGCCGAGAGTCGTGTTTGCTAGATCAGCCGCTTGTTCTGATTACTCCTGTTGACGATTATTTTGTTGCGCGAAATGTATTTCGGTCGTGTGTCGTTTGTATAGGAGATAGAGATTCGTCCGTCGATTTGATCCTTTTAGATATGTTGGACTTCGACGTTCTTCTTGGCATGGACTGGTTAGCAGCTTGTTATGCGTCTGTGGACAGCTGTGAGAAGACAGTCAGTTTTAGTTTTCCTGGAGAGTCTGTTCGGGTTGTGCAGGGGGACCGTGGTGCCGCCCCTCACAATTTGATTTCAGCCCTTTGCGCTAGTCGGCTTTTGAGGAGAGTTTGTCGGGGATTCTCGGCATTCATTTGTGATACTGGAGCTACAATAGAGTCGTTGGAACGGGTTCCTATCGTGCGAGAGTTTCCCGACGTTTTTCCCGATGAGTTACCTGGTTTGCCGCCAGAGCACGATATTGAGTTTTGCATTGATCTGATTCCTGGCACGGGGCCTATTTCTATACCGCCTTACCGGATGGCTTCGGTAGAGCTTAGAGAGCTTAAAGATCAATTGCAAGAATTGCTTGATAAGGAACTTATGCGTCCGAGTGTTTCGCCTTAGGGAGATCCTGTGTTGTTCGTCAAGAAGAATGACGGCAGTTTGAGGTTGTGTATTGATTATCGTCAATTGAACCGAGTTACGGTGCGAAATAGGTATCCTTTACCTCGCATTGACGATTTGTTTGATCAGTTCTAGGGTGCAAAACATTTTTCTAAGATTGATTAGCGTTCGGGTTATCATCAGTTGCGGGTTCAGAATGATGACATTCCGAAGACTGCTTTTAGTACACGTTACGGGCATTATGAGTTTCTGGTGATGTCGTTCAGACTCACTAATGCCCCAGCAACGTTCATAAATCTGATGAACCGGATTTTCAGGTCGTTCCTCGACCAGTTTATTATTGTGTTTATTGATGACATTCTGGTATACTCTAGGAGTCGCGAGGAGCACGAGCAGCACTTGAGGATTGCTTTGCAGATATTGAGAGAGCACCAGTTGTATGCTAAATTCTCAAAGTGTCCATTTTGGCTTGATAGAGTTGACTTCCTGGGTCATGTAGTGACGGGAGACGATATTCTTGTAGACCAGAGGAAGATCGAGGCTGTACAGCTTTGGCCCAGACCTGTATCTGTGACAGAGGTTCGCAGCTTTTTGGGTTTAGCTGGTTATTACCGCTGCTTCGTGCAGGATTTCTCGAGTATCGCTGCACCGCTGACCGGACTGACCCAGAAGGGGGTTCCTTTTCTTTAGACTGATGCGTGCGAGCAGAGTTTTCAATAGTTGATGACTCGGTTGACGACTGCACCAGTTCTATCTTTGCCTTCTGGATCAGGTGGTTTTGTTGTTTACTGTGATGCTTCTCGAGTGGGGCTTGGTTGTGTTCTGATGCAACATGATAGAGTGATTGCATATGCTTCTAGGAAGCTAAAGAAGCACGAGCAGAATTATCCCACTCACGATCTTGAGATGGCCGCGGTGGTCTTTGCGTTGAAGATTTGGAGACACTACTTGTACAGGGAGTCATGTCAGATTTTCACGGACCACAAGAGCTTGATGTACATCTTCCAGCAGTGGGACCTGAATCTGAGACAACGCCGGTGGATGGAGCTTGTGAATGATTACAATTATGAGATCCTTTATCACCCGGGCAAGGTGAATGTGGTAGCTGATGCTTTGAGTCATAGGCCCGGGGGTAGCTTGTCCCAGTTGAGCGCAGTTCAGAGGCTGTCTTCTGTAGATTGGTAGATCTTGTGCGATGGTAGAGTACAGTTTGAGTTCACTTCCACTGGGGGACAGCTTGCTCATGTCCGCGCCCGTCCATTTCTACTTGATCGTATCCGTGAGGCGCAACCCAGTGATACCCGTTTGTCTGAGATTCTTAAGCTTTTTCGGCAGGGTACAGATTCGGAGTTCTTGATTGATGATCAGGGTGTGCTACATTATGGAACTCGCTTGTGTGTACCAGATATTGATGGGTTGAGATGCGAGATCCTAAACCAGGCACATCAGTCAGCCTTTAGCGTTCATCCAGGTTCCACCAAGATGTACCGTGACTTGAGAGACATTTACTGGTGGGAAGGGATGAAGTGCGATGTTTCGGACTTCGTTTCGAGGTGCCTGACATGTCAGCAAGTCAAGGCTGAGCATCAAAGACCGGCTGGAGAGTTGCAGCTTTTACCCGTTCCTGAATGAAAATGGGAGCAGATTTCCATAGACTTTGTTGTGGGTTTACCCAGGACCAATCGGGGGTATGACTCCATTTAGGTGATTGTTGACTGGTTGACGAAAGCGGCTCACTTCCTTCCAGTGAAGACCACTTTCGGTTATGCTCAGTATGCTTAGTTGTATATAGATGAGATTATGCATTTGCACGGCGTTCCCACATAAATTGTATCCGACAGGGGCACCCAGCTTACTAGCCGTCATTGGCAGAAGATTCAGGAAGCTTTGGATACCCGATTAAGTTTTAGCACCGCTTTCCATCCGCAGACCGATGGTCAGTCAGAGCGGACGATACAGACTCTTGAGGATATGCTTTGGGCGTGCGTGCTTGATTTTGGTGGAAGTTGGGATCGTCACTTGCCGTTGATTGAGTTCTCCTATAACAACAGCTTCCAAGAGACTATTCAGATGGAACCTTTTGAGGCTTTGAATGGTAGGAAGTGTCGATCGCCAGTCTGTTGGACCGAACTCAGTGAGAGTCGGGTTTTGGGACCCCAGCTGGTTCAGGAGACTACGGAGAAGATCCAGCTGATTCAGGACAGGATGAGAGCAGCCCAGTGCAGACAGAAGTCATATGCCGACCGTCGTCGTCGCGGACTTGAGTTCGCAGTGGGGGATCATGTATTCCTACGGATCTCCGATGAAGGGCGTTATGAGATTTTGAAGGAAGGGGAAGCTCAGTCCCAGATTTGTAGGTCCTTTCGAGATCCTTGAGCGAGTTGGTACTGTTGCTTATCGTTTGGCGCTCCCGCCCAGTTTTCCAGATGTTCACCCCGTGTTCCATGTGTCGATGCTTCGTAGATTCCTTCATGATCCTTCTCAAATTATTCAGCACCAGACCGTTCAGCTTGAGCGCGATCTTTCGTTCACCGAGCAGCCGGTAGTTATTTTGGATCGGCGGGTGAAGAAACATTGATCAAAGGTCTTGCCATCTGTGAAGGTTCTTTGGCGTAGCCCAACTGGTAAGGAAATCACTTGGGAGGCCGAAAGTGAGATGCGGAAAAAATTCCCTCATCTCTTTGAAGGTACGGTTAGTAAGAATTTTAATTTGGGGACGAATATCTTTAAGGGGGAAGATTGTAACACCTTAGAATGCGATTAGAGTTAATTAAGCGTTAATGTGGGTTTTTAGGGAAAAGTTTACGAAATCGGTTTCCTCATATTTTATAACAATTAATTAATAAATTAATAATATTTGTTATGTCTTGCACACACTTGTGCTTGATAATGTGAGAGTTAGTTAGTGTTAATCTCGTTAAGTGACCATGACACCTTAATTAATCCATGTCTTAATAAACCTTGCCTTAGATATTTGTGAGAGATATTTTCTTTGTTTGGATTAAGAGAGAGAGGTGGCTAGGTGAGTCATGAAGACTTTAACGATGCATTAATGGTTGCATTAATGGAGGTGAGGGAGAGAATAAGAATAAAGCTTTGGTTCACCCTACACTCACCTCTCATCATTATCTTTCCCTCACTCTCTCATTCTTCTCTCATTCTCAATCTTTGTTCATCCCCTCAACTCTAAACTGAACCCTCACTATCCATTCACTAATACTTGCAAAAACTTCATAAAACTTCATGAAAACACTTCATAAATCTTGGTTTAGCCACTAAGTTGCCTTGGAGCTTGGAAATCTAGGATCTTTGAGCTTGTGTGGTTAGGTAATGATCTCTATCTGTTAAGTATGTGTTTTTAATGTTGTGTAGCTTATTAGTTTCTGTTAAGAACGCGTAAAGTTTAGTTTCGTGCAAATATCGTATTATTAGTGTCATATTGGAGTCTCTGTGATCTGCTGTAGAACCAGGTGTTTCTTAGAAAAGTTCCCATCACAGTGGCCTAGTGTTGTTACCTAGAACCCACCATAAAAACCTGAGCCCATTCCCAAAAATCCAGGCCGCAAATATATTGCTTCGGCCGCAAATTGCGGCCAGGGTGGGGGCTGGGGTGTTGTGTTTTGGTCTAGGGGTCTCTGGGGTTGTATGTTGTCTCGTGGCACTTGCAACTTTCACTAATTGTTTGTATACCAAAATCTGGGATCACTTTGCTATAATCTAGTGTTTTGAATATGCATTTTACGTTATCCGACACGGTTAGTGATCTTGTGTAGCTGCTGCACTTGGGTTGGTTTTGGGTTATCGCTACACACGTTAACCACTAGACGAACACTTGTGAGTTGGATTGGAATTGGTGCGTCGGTCAAAACGTAGTTGTATGTGATATTGGTCGATTCTGAGATTTTTCACTTGCTATGTTTGTGTTAATAGGATCGCAGGCGGGGACTTCGAACGCTGCGAAGAAGGGGAAGCAGGTGATTGGATCTACCTAGCTCGAGATTGTCGGTGAGTAGATTTAACATCTACGGGAAAATCGCCCGCATGGCGTTAAGCTTCAGGGCTAGATATGATATGATATGATATTAGCTGCATTGCTTATATGCACATATAGAGATTGTGCATGGACATCATTGCATCTTATTACTTGTTGTGCGTGGACTTGGACCCATTGGACACTGCACTATTATTGACAGTTCATGTTGCACGAGCACTAATTGTATGCTACACACACCGTCGGTAATTGCCATGCTACATGCTACACATATACCTGGAGGGTATTGCATCATTATTGACATGCATATACACATACCTTGCTACATGCTACACATATACCTAGAGGGTATTGCATGCATATACACATACCTTGCTACATGCTACACATATACCTGGAGGGTATTGCATCATTATTGACATGCATATATGCATACCTTGCTACATGCTACACATATACCTGGAGGGTATTGCATCATTGTTGATATGCATATACACATACCTTGCTACATGCTACACATATACCTGGAGGGTATTGCATCATTGTTGACATGAATATACACATACCTTGCTACATGCTACACATATACCTGGAGGGTATTGCATCATTATTGACATGCATATACACATACCTTGCTACATGCTACACATATACCTGGAGGGTATTGCATCATTATTGACATGTATATTCACATACCTTGCTACATGCTACACATATACCTGGAGGGTATTGCATCATTGTTGACATGCATATACACATACCATCATTATTGACATGTATATACACAAACCTTGCTACATGCTACATATATACCTGGAGGGTATTGCATCATTGTTGACATGTATATACACATACCTTGCTACATGCTACACATATACCTGAAGGGTATTGCATCATTGTAGACATGTATATACACATACCTTACTACATGCTACACATATACCTGGAAGGTATTGCATCATTGTTGACATGTATACACATGCCTTGCTACATGCTACACATATACCTAGAGGGTATTGCATCATTATTGACATGTATATACACATACCTTGATATAGTTACACATATACCTGGAGGGTATTACATCATTATTGACTGGTGTATGCACATATCTTGCTATAGCTACATGTACATCATGCATGCGTACTTACATGTAAACCATGATACCTTGCTATAGCCACATGTTCACCTTTATATGATGTTGCTTTGGATTTTGGAGAATTGGGAACCGCATGATATATTTAATAACTTGATGCATTTTAATAGCAGTTTTTCCTTGATATGCTCATATTACTGTTTTATGTTGCATATATTATATTTCATGGATTTACGCATTGAGATATGGATTTCGTGTGATTTATGGATTTGAGAACCGTGGGGGTATTTCAAGAAATTCTTGTATTGTTTGAAAACCCGGTTTCTCTTGATATTTCAGTGCATCCACCATGAGTTTTCTCGGTTATGAGACTTGTGTTAGATCCCCGATTCGAGGAGCGGTAGGCACCGTCTGCGTGTTCAAGTTGGACCCAGTATGGTTCCCCGGGGCAATAGATGATTTTCATGGTATAGACGATGAGCCTGGTAGGAGGGCTAGTACCTACCAGTGATAGTATTTGGACTCGGCGGTTATCGTGGGGATACCGACCGGAGTGATGTACGGACATGACATCAGGGCCAGTAGTGGTGACAGCGCATGAGATATAAGGATTTACGTGTCGATGCTGGACACGGGTTTCATGATGTTTCGAGTGTCGATGTTAGACACTCAGATTCCATGATTTTGATGTGTCATTGAGGGACACACACACACACACACACACACACATATATATATATATATATATACAGGCATATGTTTTCATGATGTTTTGGGTGTCGATGTTGGACACTCAGGTTCCATGAGATTTACAGATATGCGGGTCGGTTTGGTGACGACCCCTGAGTATTGGGATTTGGGGTGTCATTGATGGACACCAGGGTTTTTCCATGCTGATGATTTATGCATGAGGTTTATTATTTATCCCACACTCAGGATTTATTTGATTTGCATTTGATTCATGTAGATATAGTACCCTGGTGGTGTACCCTGATCATGATAGTTGCATATTCATATTTCCATACTTATGCTATCAGATTATATGGGATAGATTATCGCTGTTAGTGCATACTTGCGATTTCAGTATGATGTTATTTGCTAATCACGAGTTGGCAAGTCACCTCCGTTGTGCCACAATGTTTTGCAGGTCTAATCTTCAGGGTAGTCGCGGCAGGGCGCCTTTTTATCTCTACTTTTGCGGTTACAGCTACGGTTGGCTGTAAGGCCTTAAGTCATAGGTAGGTTGCGGTTATCCGATGATGTCGTTGTATATCTTTTGTATCTAGTACTCTCCATCTACCACCTTCATGTTTTGACTTAGAGACGAGTTGTGAGGATCGATGTTGTATATTCTTATGACACTGGTTGTTGTGCTAGTGTGAGCCGGCCTTATTTATGTTGATTATCTCTTTTCTTCGCTACGGCATCGTATATCTGTTGTGGTGGTTGTTTCCGCCTTTGGGCGAGATTTACTCCTGTTTAGGGATGCTTTACTTTTATCTTATGTTTGTACCTATTTCGGGGCTGGCTTTTACAAAGGAGGTGCTGCCGAACTTTTTATGAAAAACAAACTTAAGTTTTAAGTTCTTACGTGAGATTTTAAAAGTATTTCTATCCTTTTCTTCTTGTAATGGTTTAGATTGCTGGGTTTTGGTCTTACTTAAACTGTGTTACGCCTGCTGACGTTACGTAGTCTAAGTGCCGGTCATGTGCCTAATTTTGGGTCGTGACACCTACTCATCAGTGGGAATCGGGATCCAACTATCATCGCATGCTAAATTGATGGAAGCCACTCAAGTCACCACACTCCAGAAGGTATGAGCATCTGCATGTTTCCTGTATCTTTGAAACTCCCGATGTGATTTTTTCCCCAAGTGCTTATGACCTTGACTTTGGCCAACAAATCATAACACGCAAGTCAAGTTTTTCCTGTCATTATCCAGATTGATTTAGACGCACCCGCACACACACGACTGTCCTAAACCAATGCATCTATCTATGCTACGGATAATTAACATATAGCTACCATTCACGATGCCTTGTCTTTGGCCAACAAACACCGCATGAATACTATATGCTATTTATCCGAAATGACGGAGGGCTACAGATGGTTTTTGGTGAAAAACATTTAACCTAATGAACATGATATCGTTGAAGGAACCGGATAGCTTTACAAATATATAGTGGCACAAACTTTTGCTAAAGAGGCCACTCCCTGTGAAGGGATCTCAGCTCTTTCCTTATCGAATAAGGTGCAAGATATTCCTAACTGAATACTACTGTGCAAAGCAAAAGAAATGACTATAGTGAAATTATTACCCTGACGCAAACTTTTACTCAAGAGGATCGAGGCCTTTGCCGACTCCAGCTTCTAGAGTGACAAGGATGACTCTAAATCCATGTCGGGTTATGTCTTTACCCTCAATGGAGGGGCGGTCTGTTGGAAGAGTTCCAAGCAGGACACCATTGCTGACTCGACGATGGAAGAGGAGTATATAGATGCTTGCGATGCCGCAAAAGAAGCTGTCTGGATGAAGAAGTTCCTCACAGAATTTCAGGTGGTTCCTACCAGTGTTGATCCAATACCTCTGTATTGCGACAACAACGGCGCTATAGCTTTAGCGAAGGAACCCAGGTCCCATCAGAAGTCCAGACACATCTTAAGGTGGTATCACCTGATCAGGGAGATCATAGATCTCTGGGAGATCGAGGTGAAGAGAGTAGATACGGAGAATAACACTGCTGATCCATTCACAAAGGCCATTCCTCAGACGCAGTTCGAGAGGCTATTCGAGATGATAGGTCTGCGATATGCCTATACATGGCCCTAGTGCAAGTGGGAGATTGTTAACGTTTCTGCCCTAGAGGACATTACTGTATCATACTTGTTTGTATATTACTTAATGGAAGCTTGGGATATTCACATTTGTATTGACAGTCTTGCTAAAAATGGTAGTGTGCTACTTGGTTTGTGTCTACTTTAATATGTGCTTGTGTTTCTTTTAACATATCGCTTATACATATTAGTAGAGCCATTAGGATATTTGCTTGATTACCAGCGTTGTGATGGCAGTCACACTAGTGGGGGATGGGTAGTCTATAAGCAACATCCTATACAGGTCCCTGGTCGTAGGATTATCGAGATGGGGCATCGATACTCCGGAGTAGACTGGTGTATATGCTTCTCATCCGAGCATGGGGAGATGGTCTGTCCCACAGCCATCAGTACGTCGTACTGGAGATAGTATGCAGGTGCTCATTAGGTTACGAGTACACCGGACAGGACTCGCCGGGAACTGCAGGTTAATTCTATACCCATCGTCAGATAGCAGTTCCCAGGTGCATGAGTACAGTTTAGTCCGTCGACTTGACACTGCTACTTCGCCTCAGGTGTGTTCCCACTGTACTTAGATTACTACCCTACCACGACTCAAAGGAGTCGTGCAAACAGGTAGTAGTTGGGTGCAGTCCCGAAGCACTTGGAGGCAGTGGCGGTTAGACAGGATTCGTCTCTCCCGGGATTGGGGGTTGATATCGCGCTGTGTATGGAGAGCTATTACGCAAAGTCTCTGGCCAGGGCAAGCAAGATTTACTGGTAAGTTCCAGTAGTTTCTCAAGGTGTAATGGGATTCACTCCGACACAACTTATACCGCTATTAGGGGTGTGACATTTACCGCCCCCTAGGCCCGATATGCGATAGTCCTAGACGAACAGACCGGACTGTACGGAGATTGTCACATACAGGCTCAGTAGGAGTTCGGATGGGTTTCCTCATCGTCCTTCTTATCGACATCTACCTGGGGACCGTTACGTACAGCTAGTACCGCTTGAGGTATGTGATTAAACCCATTGCCAGCGTAGTGTCGAGTCTTTAGAGTCCCACACAGAGAGCTTCCCTGCACCGGGCAAAAGGTGTAGAGGCCGTATGGTTTTACGGTAGGGCCGCGATCACTTACGTACACTTGTGCACGTTCTATGATCGGGCAGATAATACTAGCGGGCTTTGGTTTAAGCCAAATTCTAATATTATACAGATGGATTTATTCAGTCAAAGATTATCCGTATTTTTCGGAAATACGGATGGGAGGGGCAGTCTCGTAATTTGTCGGGAAGCTTCTAGAAGGAAGTGACTCATTTGTGTTTATTTCTTTTGTGATTTAAACTAAATGAGGTGGAGGATGAGGTGTAAGTTTCATTAAATGCTTAATGACTCATGAGGTGATTCACCCTTAGAATTAAATGAAGCATGCTAGATATTATCTTGATATTATCAAGAGAGATATTATTATGCTTCATATTATTCTAGCATGAGTATTATTCATTTTATTTATCACAAAACACTTCTCTCTCCTCAAGTCTTCATCTTCTTCCTCAAACCCTAAAAGCTCTCATGAGTTGAGAATCCTAGGGTTTACAGTGACTAAGTAATCCATCTAAATACTCTACACCCTCTAGGACTTCTAGATTAGCAAACTAGAAGCCGTAGTTATCTCAGATTCGAGATAGAAGCTCGGACTATAGACTCTCGGGTGGATCGTCTTTGACTCGAGGAGGTCATTAAGGTACCCATATTCCATAGAGCCGATGAGGTAAGGAGGACAGCGATGAAGACCCGAAGGACATGTAACATGAGGTATAACTTCGAATCAGAGTAGTTAAACCTCTCGTTGTTTGCTAGTAATGGTTTAGACACGATCCGTGTGCTCAAGTCCGTGTTACGAAGCTTTGATAATTGTTTTTCATATATTCCGACTCCCCGCGAACACGTGGGGTGCGTGACATGGACTTACAATCAACACTTGATTCAACAATCTGGTTATATCACATATAACCGAACCGATAGCAGAAAACTGCCAGATTACAATACGGTATCACATACACGTATTTAATCAGGCCCACACACATATCACATATGTGTCCTACTTCATTTCGCTTGAACCAGGAAACTTCTGTGTGGGACTCTAAAGACTCGTTAATATGCCAGCAGTAGGTGATGATCACATCAGTCACCTACAAACCGTCAG
Source organism: Agapanthus africanus (assembly GCA_030015575.1). Taxonomy (NCBI): domain Eukaryota; kingdom Viridiplantae; phylum Streptophyta; class Magnoliopsida; order Asparagales; family Amaryllidaceae; genus Agapanthus; species Agapanthus africanus. Next base: position 581,879,385 of record CM057339.1, on the reverse strand, counting down.
CGGTACTAGCTGCACGTAACGGCTACCCGGGTATTGAGCGATATGAAGATCAACAAGCAAGCTTATCCATAGTCTCCATGAAGCATATCAGTAACACTACCGTACAGTCCGGTCTCTTCGTTTGATATGTCGCATATCATGTCTAGGGGTGGTAAACATCAGACCCCAATAACGTGATAAGTCATGCCGATGTCTAGCCTATAACAGTTCAAGAAACTACTGATAACACTTATCAGTAAATCTCAATAGCTGCCCTGGCTAGGGACTTCCAGTTATAGCCAATCGAGCATGGCGCAACATCAAGCCCCAATACCGGGAAAGACAAAACCCCTCCTATCGCTCATTGCCTCCATGTAACTCGAAACTGTACCCAAAATCCACCTGTTTGCACAACTCCTCTTGAGCGTGGTAGGAAGGAAATCAAAGCATAGTGGGAGCTACACAAGACTCTATGACGATCTCGGGTCTACAGACTAACCTGTACCAGTGTCACCAGATGACTGCTAACTGACGATAGGTATGCTACCACATAGGAGTCATCGGCGAGTCCTGTTCGGTGTACACATTCTCCAATGATCACATGTTTACAATCTTTGATGTCACACACCAATGGTTGTGGGATCAACCATCGCCCTCTAAGGGACAAGAAACTTACACACTAGTGAACTCTGGAATATCGATGCCCTAGTCTCGATATTCTTACGACTAGGAACTGATTAATGGATATACTTTTGTATCACCCTTGCCCCACTAGTATGATCTTATCATAATCCTAGTAGTCAAGTACATATCCTAAGGGCTTTATCAACATGTAAGAGATAGACAATATAAATACGAGTCTACATGTTAAGATAAAGGTAACCTGATAGCATACTATCATGTCGAGAAAAAAGCTCCACTATATATATGTCCAAGCATCTACTATATCATCAATAATGGCCTCTATGGCATAAATATTCCTAACAATCTCCCATTTTCACTAAGACCAGTTGTTGTAGTATCTCATACCCAACGTCTTAAAAGTCTCTCGAATAGCATCTGGGGATGGCTTCGGTGAGTAGATCCGCTGTGTTATCCTCTGTGTCAACTTTCCTTACATGGATCTTCCGGAGAACAACTATCTCTCTGATCAGGTGATATTGTCTAAGAATATGTCTGGATCGCTGACGGGACCGGGATTCCTAGGCCAAAGCCACAACTCCATTGTCATTACAATACACAGGTATTGGATGCCCAAAGGTATGAACCTAGTTCATCTCATAAACTCTATTCATCCAGACAACGTCTTTGGCAGCATCGTTGGTAGCGATGTAACTAGCCTCTATCAACGAGTCTGCTATGGTATATAGGTTGGAACCCTTCTAACATACCGTCCCTCCACTGAGGGTGAAGACAAAACCCGAGACTGACTTTCAGTCGTCTTTATCACTCTGGAAGCTCGAATCGGTAAAGGACTCCATCTGGAGTTCACCGTTACCATACACCAAGAATATCTCTTCAGTCCTTCTCAAGCACTTAAGAATGTTCTTCGGCTGTCCAGTGGTTTTCCCAAAGATCTTTTCGATACTTATTCACTACACCTAGTGAGTAAGTTACATATGGTCTGGTACATAATATCGTATACATGATTGACCCGTCTGGCAAAGCATAGGGTATCCCTTGTATGCGAGCCCTCTCCAAATCAGTCTCGAGAGACATCTCTTTGGAGAGAGTGATTCCTGAACAAGCGGGTACATTACCACGCTTAGAATCATCCATACTAATCCCTTTTAGCATAGTGTCTATGTACCTGGATTGGGACAATCCCAAATCCATTTAGATCTATCTCTATAGATCTATATCCCCAGGATGTAGGAGACATCAGTTAGATCTTTCATGGAGAACCTGTGTGATAAGAGGTGCTTGACCGAGTGCAGCATAAGAACACCATTTCCTATCAAGAGTATGTCATCCGCGTACAATACGAGAAAGACAACCATACTCTATACAACCTTCTTATTTATACACGGTTCATCTACCTTTTTGATGAAATTAAACTCTTTGACAGCTTCATTAAAAAAAGATGTTCCATCACCGCGATGTCTACTTTAAGCCGTAGATGGATTTAAGCAGCTTTCACATGCTTTCGCTGCTCCCATTGTCTACGAAGCCCTCTGGAAGTGTCATATACACGCTCTCTTCTAAATCACCATTTAGAAAAGCGGTTTTGACGTGCAGTCTACCAGATATCGTGGTCATGGTATGCAGCAATGGCAAGTAGGATCCTGATGGTCTTGATCTTAGCGACAAGTCTAGCTTTGAAAGTCTCAACTTTTCCATCTACACCAAATTATCTTTCTCAAAGATCCTCTTGCTCCCGATGGGTTTTACCCCTTCAGGAGCAACATCCAAAGTCAATACTTTGTTGATCTACATGGATTCCATCTCAGATCGCATAGCATCCAGCCATTTCACATAGTCTCCACTTGTGATAGCCTGCTCGACACTAGTTGGGTCATCATCTACATGATGCAATCCTTGCTCCCACCGTCTATGAGAAAACCGTAGTCTCTCTCAGGTGGATGAGGAACCCAGCTAGATCTGCGAAGTGGCTGCGGTTTGTCAGGGACTATTGAATCCTCTGGTTCCATCAAATCGTCAGTTATTGTTTGCATTGTTGGAACTTCTTCCAGCTCTACCTCCTTACCACTAATTTCTTCCACAAGAAATTCCTTTCCTAAAAAGGTGGCATGTCGAGAAACAAAACATCTTTTATTCCTCGGTGTGGTAGAAGATAAACCCTCGCGAATGGTTAGGATATCCTACAAACTTGCACAGAACTGACCATGCCTGGAGCTTGTCTAGATTTCGCTTTTCAACATAGGCCGGACAACCCCATATCTTAACTCGTTTAAGAGATGGTCACTTCCTATTCCATATCATATGGAGTGCTAGGCAACGGATTTGATTGAAACTTTAACGTTTTGAAAATCGTTCAGGTGAAATTTCGGTTAATCGGTAAAATAACGGGTGTTTTCCGTAAAAATCAGGATATAAATATCTTTAATATAAAATTAAATATACATATTCTAGCTATGTAATTGCTAGTATTTGGTGTTTATTGAGCCACTTGTAAAATTTCTAATTTACTGAAAAAATTTCCGAAATTAATTATTTTAATATTATTTTAAGCCGTCACTAATAAATTTAATTAGGAAAAATTATGTTGGAGATAGTACCCTCAGAGTCAATTGTTGGATCACAGGCACGTGATTGCAATGATTGAGGGAGGACCTATACCGGTAGGACAGTCTTACTCAAGATGATAGTATGCTATCTAGTTTATATTTATCATCGTGTACTGCTTTAGGTGACCTTACAAGTCATTATTGCGCGTTGATAGAGCCCTTAGGATTCTTGCTTGACGGCCAGCAGTATTATGGCGATCATATACGTGGGAGCTGGGGTCTATAAGCACATCCTTAAAAGGTCCCTAGTCGTGGGAGTTTCGAGACAGGGCATCGATACTCCAGAGTAGACTAGTGTATACAGTCGAGACCCCGATGAGGGGCGGTGGCCGATCTCACAAGCCACTGGTGTCAGTTGGTTCACCTAAGATGTATACAGGTGCTCATTGGGTTATGAGTACACCGGACAGGACTCGCCGGGAACATGCTAGTTGGTCTTATACCTGACGTCAAATAGCAGTTCCCTGGTGACATGTGTACAGGTTAGTTCATCGACCTGGGATCGTCATTTGTCTCGTGTGAGTTCCCACTGTACTTTGATTACTATCCTACCACGGTTCAAAGGAGTCGTGCAAACAGGTTTTAGTTGGGTACAGTCCCGAGCCACATGGAGGCAGTGAGCGGATCTGCAGGAGTTCGTCTCTCCCGGTATTAGAGGTGAGGTCGCGCTGTGTCTAGGAGAGCTATTACACAAAACCCTCGGCCGAGGCAGGAGATTTACTGGTAGGCATTCCAGTAGTATCTCAGGATGTTCTGGGCTACACTCCGACACGACTTGTACCGCTTTTGGGGGTCTGAATTTTACCAACCCCCTAGGCCCGCCATGCGATACTCATAGACGAACGGAGCGGACTGTACGGATATTGTCACTGACAGGCTCAGTAGGGTGTCAGGATGAGTTCGCTCATCGACGTCCCTTTTGTTGAATACCTGGTAGCCCGTTACGTATGGCTAATACCTCTGACGTGCTAGTGGTTAAATCCATAACCAAAGTATTGACGAGTCTTTAGAGTCCCCCACAGACCGTTTCCTCAAGTTTCGGGCGAAACGTTGTAGAGGCCGTATGGAGATATGGCAGGGTTCGATCAGATACGTGCAGTATTGCACGGACCATGATCGGACGGATAATACTAGCGGGCTTTGGTTTAAGCCGAATCCTAGTATTGGACAGTGTAGATTTTGTCTCATTGCATTTGTATTCGGTCGGAATACAAATGCAGGTATGTATATACAATAGCGGTGTTTCCTGTAATTTATTACGGGATCTATTTTATGAAGTTGCCAGTTTGTTTTCCGTTTTGGCCATTTTCCTTTGTTTCTTTCCTTGGCTGAAAATTGGTGGAGGAGGGCTTATTTGCAATTTTGCAAATTAGCATTGTGGAGGGTGGTCTTTGCATATTGATGCTTCATGATAGTTGCACCATCATTTAACTTCTTGACTTCATCATGGCTTGACCTTTGGAGTCATGATGGTTGATGGAGTGTGGGTTTTAGTTGGTGATAATTTCTTCTCATGATAACCCTTTTCTCTCTCTTGATTATTGGCTCACTCATTTTCATTTGGCCATATACTCTCTCCTCTCATTCTCTCCTTGTAATGGCCGGCCAAATGAGGGAAGGGGCTGCCCATTTTTTATGTGGGGATTTTTAGTTCTCTTCATGCTTGCAAAAATCCCCAAGTTCATCCAAAAAAATGCTATCATCTTATTCCTCCACTAAAAGGGAAACTTCATACAACCCCAAGAGATATTAGTTCTACAGATTTTCTACAGCAATTCTTGGGCACGTCGGCTCGCCAATTTCATGCCCGAGTTGCCTCGATCCAGAGGTGGGAGCCCGTAAAAGAACCCGGCGATGTGGTGCCCTTCCGACGAGGAGATGAAGACCGGAGATTCAGCGGAGAGATCGGGACGACGACGGGAAGACCGAAGGACACGGATCGCTCGGTATATCTCTCTACTCTTTCTCTAGTTAGCTAGTAGTAGGTTAATGGCCCGATCCGGGTTTATGGTCCGCGGTGGCGCCGGTTTATAAAGTTAAAGTAAATTATCGTTTCCGCAATTTGGCCTCGGAAAGACGGCCGGGGCCCCGCCGTGGCCTAACATGGTATTAGAGCCACGCCATTAACCTAGTCTAGCTTGGTCTAACGTGTTTACATTTTCGATCGAACAAAATTCCAAAACCCGCGTTTTCAAAGCTTCAATTTTCTGTCGATTTTTTTTCTGGCTCGAAATTTTTTTCAGTATGTTGCAGAAGTACAAGCAGGAAATTCTAAGACATCTGTGAAAAAATGGTGGTGTGACACTGTAGCGTGGCCGCGGAACCGTGGCCAAATCCCTGTTCCGGCCGCGGTTCCGCCGCATCACAGTGCCCTCACTGCACCATTATTGCACAGTGATCTTTGTACAGGGAAATTGGGGTTTTGGAATGTTCTGTTTGGACCCAGTTTTTCTTTGAGTACTACAGTAGTGCTTGGGGCCCACTTTGGGTAAATTTGATCGATCGAAAATTTTAAACATGTTAGTTCACAGTATTTACATTATATCTGCGACCGTGAATGTCAGTTGATCGGTAAATCCTGTCTAACTGCTATAGCCCGGTTAGACGGATTTGCGAACGTGACATTCACGCTGATGTTCTGTGTTGTGCTGTGATGTTGCGGATTGGTCGTGAGGATAGCCTGGATGCAATGGTAGTACAGTTTCGTTTTATATATACATTCGATATTGCGGGGCGAGCATCCGACATGTGGACTGTCGTCACTGCTTGTTTGTATATTATTCTTTTAGGGCACGACCGGGGTGAGGTCGATGTACCCGTTGTATGTATATTTTACTTTCTGTACTAGGATTACCCCAAGGTGGGGTGCACTGATAGCCTTGTTCTAGAGGGCAACGGGCCCGCATCTCATGGCGTTGAGACGGAGGGGGCCTCACTCTAGAATTGGCGGGCTATTCGCCGCACTCGTAGGGGGTACAGGTTGACCCAGGAGGGGTGCCCAAGTTACCGGATTCCATGAAGTGCTGGGTGGTCCAATCACGTTGCTGAAGGGGGCTGCCTCGCTTCAGGTTTTGGTGGGTAACTTGCCGCGCCCGTAGGGGTCTAGGATTTCATTGCTCAGGCTATACACACGACCAGGGGAACGTCGGGTTTCAGTAGCGGCTCTATGAAATCCGGGGATCCCAGATATCTGTATTGTTCTGTGATGTTTATTACATTTCTGTGATGTTGCATTTTATCACGCCTTGAGAGAATATTATATATTGATATATATACTAGTAGATGTTGTATATGTTTTGCATCCGCGCTAGTCCAGTCCCCGCTCTGTCGTTAGTTAAGTAACCAAACGGGTAATGACGGGACCCAGTGGCGAATGCGGATGGCATATACGTACATCATTATTTTCGTTCTTTATTGGTGTCATCAATTGATGGGACTGCGTTGATTCGGATCAATGTAAGTTATACAAACCTGTCTGATGTTGTTGGAATATTTTTCAAAAAGCTGTTATTGCAAGGGCGTTCTCTTTTGTTTTGCACAGTGGTATTCAGTTGAAATATCCTGCACCTCAGTCGACGAGGCAAGGGCCGAGTTCCCTTCACCGGGAGTGACCCCTTGGACAGAAGTTTGGGTCAGGGTAATAACTTCACTATAGCCGATTGCCTTTTGCTTTGCATCGTGGTATTCAGTTGGAATATCCTGCACCTCATTCTACGGGGAAAGAGCCGAGATCCCTTCACCGGGAGTGACCTCTTTAGCAAAGGTTTTCGTCACTATATTTTTATAAAAGGTTATCCAGTTCCTTCAACGATATCAAGTTCATTACGGTAAAAGGTTTTTCGCCAAAAATCATTCGAAGCCCTCCGTCATTTCAGATTAGTATTGCTTAGTATTCGCGCTACGTTTGTCGTTGCTATTCGCCGAGGCGTAGTGTGCGGTAGCTCTGTAATGCTTTCTGTCGCTTGGATATGTGGATTGGTTAGGACGGTCGTACGACTTTGTTGATTATTCGTCAAGGGTCGTGCGGGTGGGTTTAACGCAATCAAGATAATGACGGGTTGAACTTGACTAAGACCTTTTGATTTGTTGATTATTCGTCAAGGTCACTTGGGTCCTAGGGCTAAAAATCACATCGCGAGTTTCTAAAGAAACTGAAACTTGCCAGGCATGCGCATACCTTCTGGAGTGTGGTGACGTGAGTGGATTCCGTTACGTTATCATGCAATGATAGTTGGATCCCGATTCCCACTGATGAGTTGGTTTACTCCTCGGGTGACCCCGACTAATTCTTCTTTCAGGTTTGGAGGAGAATTTGAGGTTACAGTGGGAGATTTCCTGATTAGATAAATTGGTAACCATTCTGATCTAGGTTAGAGTGCACGCTGAGTGTTTCTTTTCTCTCTCTCTTTGGCAGCGACCATAACCCGACCCTAGACTATAACTCAGTGACCAAGTTGACCGAACCTTCTTAAACACTGGATTTTTGGATTGTCAGAGTTGCATACCTCATTGCCACTCCTACTTTTACCCTTTTCTCCAGGACACCCCGTATTACTACGAACGTCCACTTCCATTGGATAAAACCATCGTATGGTTATATACGAACTCGAAGGAATTTATTCGAGGATGGTTTCCGGTTCTGGAGAAAACGAATAGGATTAATCAGTTGACTTTTCCTTTTACCTTCTCTCAGGTTGCGAGTGCTCCTTGGATTAGGGGATAGTATACCCGTTACGCCTATTTGAAAGTCTTCTTCCAAACCTTAGGCTGGTGCTGAACGGTAGGGAATGAAGAAAGCCGATTAGCCTAAGTGTGGTGTACAGAAGGTATTACGTTAAGACAAATAAATGGATTAGAATGAGGGCAAAGTAAATTGCGACTTCTATTCACGACCAAACCAAGTATTTCATTACCACTCCCACTTCACCTTTGTATTTCTCCAGAACACTCCGTATCACTACGAAGATCCACAGTTTATTGGATATTCCATCGTATGGTTATATACGAACTCGAAAGGAACTTGTTCCAGTTCGGGGATGGATTCTGGTTCAAGAGAAATAGGAATAAGGTTTATTCAGTTGTCTTTTATCTTCACCTTCTCTCGCATTATGAGTGTACCTAGGATTAGGACAGTACACCCATTATGCTTATTGGATAGTCTTCTTCCAAACCATAGGCTGGTGCCGAGCGGTAGGGAAGGAAGAAAACCATTTGGCCTAAAGGGGTGTACAGAAGGTAATGACTAAAGACATATGAAGGGATGTGGAGAGATGGCATAGAAATATACGGTTACAGTTGTGAATCTTTATAATGGAAGAGGCATTACTAGGAATACCCGGATACCCCTACGAAACATTTCAATGTTTCAGTTTCACTGTGTACTGTTAAAGGAAAACTGATTTTCCAATTAGACACTTGCTCCAGGGTATGTATTTATCAGGTTTGATTCTCACATCTGTATGGTTTTACAGATGATGAGTAGGAGTAAGTTATTGGGAATTAGGTGATCATCCTCATTATATCAGGATTCGTTGTAATTGGTGATATTTGAGGAAGTCACCTGGGTTGTTTGCCGGACGGCAAATACTTGGTTTTGAATATCCGCTGTCATGCATCAATTTCAAATTGATATATCTGTACGTCTATTTTTATAGAGTGAGATATACTTTTTTGAAATTATGTCGATGACATTTACCTATATCAGTGGATGGTTAGGTAAGGAGCATTAAACAGATGTGTAATTCTTCTTAACCATAAGTACAGTTTTCAACCTACGACACACAGGGTTTGAGTTATTAGACTCAAGGGACTTATACAGAGTATTGTATGTTGTCCAGTTTCTATTAGGACAGAGGGGTTGGTCCTCGTACTATATTCGGTTTACTTATGACTTCTCTAGTTCTTAGACAAGTGTTTCGTAGAAACACAAGGTCTGAGTTTTGAGAAATTATAGGTATAAGAGTAAAGTAGAGAACCAGGTATTGCAAGTATCGGGATTCTTCAAGGTGATCAAAGATGTAGATACTTGTGTATGGTATTCAGTTTATAGTAATGATTAAGAGAACTTGTTTCTCTTTCAGGTTACTCATAATTGGGAGCATTCCTAAGTTGAGTAACGTTGATCGGCCTCCTTCCATTTAGTTGACATGCACTGGAGACAGCTGCATGATTTGAATCTGGTTCAATTAAATCAGTGCCTCTGTTTCTGTATTGGATATAGAACAGTTCATATCTTGACATTGTTAAGGTACGGGGAGTTGTCCAGCTTATGCTTAAAACCAGACTCTGGACAACTCAAGGCACGTTTCTGTAATGGCTGTTTGTGGGTTGACCCGGGCTATGACGAGGGTTGGCTTTCTACCATCTGGAAGATCAATAATGATATTGTTCTTGACTCGCCACAGTTTTAATAAAAATGGATTTTTTCAGAAAATAGTAGTGGGAGTATGGTAGAACTGGAAGTGATTCCAGAATCGCAAACGATTACTGAAAATTTGATAAGAACCTAAAGATTCAATCTGGTTTGACATTCCATTGGCCACTCCACAGATAAGGTGGGTAACCTCTGGCACCCGAGAGGTACTCCGGTAGCCTCAAGGACGGTGGCAGGGAGGTTCTTGTTTACCCAGACTTGCCATTACTGTTGTTCCAGGCTGCGAGACTCGGCAGGAGGATGAGTATAGCGTTGTTCTAAACTAGATTTAGAAGTGCACGTGTATATGACTCTGCCAGAGGATTGTCGTAGTCAGTAGGAGCAGCGGAAGCATTGGTGGACAAGTAGCTTATGTCTATTTATAGACTAAAGCTGATATAGAGGAGATAGATCATTTATTTCTGATGTGACAGTCATAGGTTTGACATCATCAGAATAGGGGATGGATCTGTTAAGAAGGTAGTAGGGTGTGATGTCCTGGTATCTGGATGACATACATAAAGTAGGAAGTGAAGTTCCTATACTACGATCGGTTATACTTTGGTTGTCACACAGTGGTTTTTCCACAAAGGATATAGATATAATATCAGACATTCTGGTAACTAGATCTATGGTTTTAGATCTAGATTTGGGTAGTTACCCAATCTGGGTACTTAGACAGCATTCTAAAAGTGCTTTAGAATGGACGACTCCTGGCACGGTAGTGTACCTGCAGGCGATGGAGTCACCCTCTCTAAAGGTGTTTTACAGACTAAAGGGGAGAGGGATGTGCATGATTGGCAGATCACTTGCTTAGGCAATTGAGTCAATCATGAGATGTCAAGTACCACACCAGATGTTGTTTTTGCAGTAGATGCAATAAGTTGATAATAATCCAATCCTGGAAAACCAATCGGAAGCAGTTTTAGAACATAAGTGGATGTTCTAGGGATATGATAACAACAGCCTCTTTTAGGAGACAGCTATCATTCCAGGCTTCCAAGGTGACATGGATGACAAAGAGGTTGTCAGAGTTATAGTTTTCCTTCTGACGAGGGGAAGCATTTTGGACAGGTGGTCCAAAGGGATACTGAGGGAGGCATGACGCTGGATACTGATTAAGTTCAGCTGACGATACAGTCTAAGAAGTTTGGATTTAGACTTCATTTATGAGTCAGGTCCCATCAGATATCCAGACATATCCTAAGACAGGTATTGTTCATTTCGGGAGATAGCTTTCTCTGCGAACTTGAGATAAAGAGAGACATAGAAAGAAACATTAGGGCGGATCCACTCACTGAGGCTATTCCTCGAAAGCAATAGTTTCACAAACGAGCTTTGTGAGACTGACTAGTAGAGGAGTTGGGTGTTCGGTATCGCACGGGCTGTGAGTATGCGACATCGCAATAATTAGCCTTGAGTGCAAGTGGGAGATTGTTGGAGATAATGCCCTCAGAGTCAATTATTGGATCACAGGCACGTGATTGCAATGATTGAGGGAGGATTTATACCGGTAGGACGGTCTTACTTAAGATGATAGTATGCTATCTGGTTTATCTTTATCATCGTGTACTGCTTTAGGTGACCTTACAGGTCACTATTGCGTGTTGATAGAGCCCTTAGGATTCTTGCTTGATGGCCAGCAGTATGATGGCGATCATATACGTGGGAGCTGGGGTCTATAAGCACATCCTTAAAAGGTCCCTAGTCGTGGGAGTTTCGAGACAGGGCATCGATACTCCAGAGTAGACTAGTGTATACAGTCGAGACCCCGATGAGGGGCGGTGGCCGATCTCACAAGCCACTGGTGTCAGTTGGTTCACCTAAGATGTATACAGGTGCTCATTGGGTTATGAGTACACCGGACAGGACTCGCCGGGAACATGCTAGTTGGTCTTATACCTGACGTCAGATAGCAGTTCCCTGGTGACATGTGTACAGGTTAGTTCATCGACCTGGGATCGTCATTTGTCTCGTGTGAGTTCCCACTGTACTTTGATTACTACCCTACCACGGCTCAAAGGAGTCGTGCAAACAGGTTTTAGTTGGGTACAGTCCCGAGCCATATGGAGGCAGTGAGCGGATCTGTAGGGGTTCGTCTCTCCCGATATTGGGGGTGAGGTCGCGCTGTGTCTAGAAGAGCCATTACACAAAGCCCTCGGCCGAGGCAGGAGATTTACTGGTAGGCATTCAAGTAGTATCTCAGGGTGTTCTGGGCTACACACTGACACGACTTGTACCGTTTTTGGGGGTCTTACTTTTACCAACCCCCTAGGCTCGCCATGCGATACTCATAGACAAACGGACCGGACTGTACGGATATTGTCATTGACAGGCTCAGTAGGGTGTCAGGATGAGTTCGCTCATCGACGTCCCTTTTGGTCAATACCTGGTAGCCCGTTACGTATTTCTAATACCTATGACGTGCTAGTGGTTAAATCCACAACCAAACTATTGACGAGTCTTTAGAGTCCCCCACAGACCGTTTCCTCAAGTTTCGGGCGAAACGCTGTAGAGGCCGTATGGAGATATGGCAGGGTTCGATCAGATACGTGCAGTATTGCACGGACCATGATCGGACGGATAATACTAGCGGGCTTTGGTTTAAGCCGGATCCTAGTATTGGACAGTGTAGATTTTGTCTCATTGCATTTATATTCGGTCGAAATACAAATGCAGGTATGTATATACAGTAGCAGGGTTTCCTGTAATTTATTATGGGATCTGTTTTATGAAGTTGCCAGTTTGTTTTCCGTTTCGGCCATTTTCCTTTGTTTCTTTCCTTGGCTGAAAATTGATGGAGGAGGGCTTATTTGCAATTGTGCAAATTAGCATTGTGGAGGGTGGTCTTTGCATATTGATGCTTCATGATAGTTGCACCATCATTTGACTTCTTGACTTCATCATGGCTTGACCTTTGGAGTCATGATGGTTGATGGAGTGTGGGTTTTAGTTGGTGATCATTTCTTCTCATGATAACCCTTTTCTCTCTCTTGATTATTGGCTCACTCATTTTCATTTGGCCATATACTCTCTCCTCTCATTCTCTCCTTGTAATGGCCGGCCAAATGAGGGAAGGGGCTGCCCATTTTTGATGTGGGGATTTTTGGTTCTCTTCATGCTTGCAAAAATCCCCAAGTTCATCCAAAAAAATGCTATCATCTTATTCCTCCACTAAAAGGGCAACTTCATACAACCCCAAGAGACATTAGTTCTACAGATTTTCTACAGCAATTCATGGGCACGTCGGCTCGCCAACATCGTGCCCGAGTTGCCTCGGTCCAGAGGTGGGAGCCCGTAAAAGAACCCGGCGATGTGATGCCCTTCCGACGAGGAGATGAAGACCGGAGATTCTGCGAGGAGATCGGGACGACGACGAGAAGACCGAAGGACACGGATCGCTCGATATATCTCTCTACCCTTTCTCTAGTTAGCTAGTAGTAGGTTAATGGCCCGATCCGGGTTTATGGTCCGCGGTGGCGCCGGTTTATAAAGTTAAAGTAAATTATCGTTTCCGCAATTTGGCCTCGGAAAGACGGCCGGGGCGCCGCCGTGGCCTAACAAATTACAAATTGGAATGGGTTGATACAAATTTTGTGCATCATGACACACTAAACTAACATGTAAAATATTATTTTTGAAATGAATTAAAACTGTCAAACGGTGTTAGAAAATATCGAAGAAAAATGCTTAAATAGTGAAATTAGTGTAAATAGAAATTAGGGTAATATTTATCATTTTTTTTCCTCACCCACACCTTCTAACTCCTTCCCCATGGGCTTGGCCGGACATGGGCTGCCCCCACTCCCAATTTTCCCCACTTAAAGATTTGGAAAAGAAAAGAAAAGGAAACAAAGAAATGAAAAGAAAAAATAAGAAAGAGGTATGGGCTTTGACTTTTTGTGTTGACTTGGCTTTATTTCCCCACCTAACTCTCTCTCCTTTCCCCATCTAAGATCTGGCCGAGCCTCCCTCATGCTGCCCTCTCTTTTTCCCCATCTCATTCCACCAAAACTCTTCAAAAAATTCTCCAAAATTCCATCACAAATCAAGCTAAAACTCAAATCCAACTCTTACCCATTTTTCCTTGACCTATTCTAGTATAGATCATGGAGCAAGAAGCAAGTTTGTGAGGCTAGGTTGCATATTTGATTCATGTTTTGTGAGGTATAAATCTTTGTCCCATGGTTTGATTATTGTTTAGTTACTTAATTGTTACTATCATACTTCAATTGAAGCTAATTAGGTGTTTAATTATGTTTAATTGCTTATTTGGAAAAATTCAAGAAAGGGTTTTGAATTGCAATTAGGCTTCTTATCATGTAATCATGGTTACAATGAGTAGATTAACATGTAATTGCTTGCTAAAACTAATCTAGTTTCTAGTTTGCATTTTTGTTAATTTAAATTTATAATAAGTATATATATTGCAAACTAGGTTTTAAAATTTATCGGTTTTGTAAGATTAAAAATCTAATTAGGGTCTTCATGACATCATTAATATTATAAATTGCAGTTTACCACCTTAATTTATGCAAACCTAGTCTAGTGGTTGATTGTGTATTGTTGCTTTAAAATTGTTAAAATTGGTTATTTTTGCAAACTTGAATTTTGAGTTAATAATAATTAGTGACATTAAAAATATGGAAGTGATTTGTATGACCTAGTTATGTTATTTAATGAGCATTTTGGCCATTAGAATCATTAAAATATTTAGATTGGTTAAAACATCAAGTTTTGAACTGAAATGGGAATTTGTGCTAACTAGGTTTTTGGGAAATAAAACGATTTGTTTAATTTTATGGTTTTGATGAATTAAACCCTATTTCTTATATAATTAGTGAGTTTTCAAATCACGATTGGTGTGTTTGGGTTTTTCTCGATGGTTTGACGTTTGTATATCGACGTCGAGGGTTGGTTTGGCTATTTATTCATGCGTAGGCGATAGGTTTTGACCTATGCGTGATACGCCTGCCGATTTGGTTTTCATATGCCGCTTCGATTTCCAATTGGGTTTTTATGCGATACGATACGTTGTGACATGTAGGTACCCCCATATGGACTTCGAGACGACAAGCAAGCGCGTGGCGACGTCGGCACCGGCGAGCGAAGATCAGGTGAGTAGATTTATATCTACGGGGAGAAGTCGGGTGGATGGCGTATAGCACCCCCGCAGCTCGTAGTATATTTATGATATATAATTGGATATATATGTGGTTTATGATCCGTGGGTGATTATCAAGTTATGATTATGTGTTTATGGTTAGTTTGGTGTTATTAGAAGGGAACTAGCATAGCTTCTTAGTCGCGAAACCTAGATTAGGTTTACACCCACACGCACACACCTGCATTCATTTTATTACCTGTGCGTATACGGGGATATGTATATATATACACATGGGTATGGGACTATGTGTGTGTGTGTGTGTATGTATATATATATATATATATATGTATACGTATACATATACACGGATTATGAGGATAGTACTTGGGATTGGAGATGAGTCGATGAGATTGGGCTTGAGGCCGTGAGATCGGTGATGTGACAGAGTTCGTATTCGAGTTACGACGTGATATGTTTCGCGGGTCCTTTAGGCGTGGTGTTTTCATACACACGCATGCATACATAGATGGTATCAGTTTTGTACTAGACGTAGATCAGTACCCCGAATCATGATTTTTGATAAATAGGATACCAGATGAATAATGTGATGAATGGGATATTTTACCCGTACCCTAATTTGGGATGTCGTACGATGGATTTACCGTACGAGCTATTGATGATAGATCCGCACTCTTGACTCGAGGATGTCATATTAGATGATGTATAGTATGAGATATTATTGAGGCGGGATCACCGACTATATATATGTATATATATATCGACTCAGATTTAGGTGGTTTCCATATCCCTTTCGATTGGTTGTTAGTTAGACCTGTAGTTTACCTAGTAGATGTCAGACTAGACCCGATTCATACCTATTTCCAAAACTAACGAATCGTGAGGATTTTAAAGACATGTCAAAGGATACTACTGATATTTCAAAAGACGTACCTTTTCTTAAAAACACCGTAGCCCTTATTTTCAAAACGCCACGATTCGTACTATTTCAAACGGCAAATCAGTATAACACAGGTGTAGCGATGTAGATTCCTTATTGTTATGTTATCATTCATGTTCTGCATATTATCGTTGCAATTACCATTCATTGCCATTTATCATGTTGTTATCATCTCAGTGCATGTTTATTGTGTACTTAGTGATTATGAACCATGCTGTCAGGACACCAGCACCATTACCGATGATGCGTATGTTCCACTTACACTTACTTGCCGGCTCACACACATCATCATCGGTAATTGCCATGTCATGTACACTTTAGAAAATATTATTTCATTGACATAGCTTGCTAACTGATAGTTCCTACATGTTATAGTTTTCATATGCTAGTTTAATTATTGCATGATATCAGATGCATCCATATATATTCATTGGTTATGCGGTATTATGGAGATTTATGCCGGTTTTCATTGTTATTGACATGGTGACTTGATGATTTTGGATTCTTCTTAATATTTTATGGATTTGGAAACCGCATGTGAAAGTTTTTTAAACTGATGAACCATTTTAAAGAGAAAAATGCGGTTTTCCTTGATATGTTGGGTATCGTCCACCATGATGTTTTCTCGATTCTGAGATGTTTTGGAGACCCGATTCGAGGAGTTGGATGAACCGTCTCGGGTACATGGTGGACCCGGTATGGTACCCCGGGGCAAGAAGTTCGAGTAGTAGACGATGAGCCCGGCAGGGGCAGACTGCCTACCGGTGATTTTACCTGGCGCGGCGGATATCTGGAGGATATCGTTCGTGGTCGTGAGATTGATGATATGGGCCGATCCGGACTGACGGAGCCCGAGGTTTTTAGATATTGAGATTTGAGACACTGAGGTATTGAGATTAGTGTTTTGTGTCGATACTTGACATGGATTCTATGTTGATTTCACTGATGATATCTCGATTTATATACATACAGAAATCTTATTGATTAAAGAAAAATAGTTCTTCGATTCATGATGTACTCTATTCTCATTAAATGCATTACACATCATTTTTGTGACATATTGTTACCTGACATTTGTACATCACATTCGTGGCATGTTGTTACCTGAGGCACTAACACTAGTACTTGTTATTACACTTAGGGATAGATGTTTACCCTTACCATTATATTATGCTTCAGGCCATATTGTTATTTTGAGGATATTATTGATCGTATGACCTAGGATTTCGTTATACATGCGATTTCTGCTGGTAGATGTTTTCTACTCACGAGTTGGCAACCCACCCCCGTTGTGCCACAGTTCCTTGCAGGTTTTGCCGTACAGATTTCGTTGCGGCATGCTGGCACACTATTCCTTCCGGGTGATTGCTTTGGTAGGTGAGTTCTTTGCATCAGGACCACCATTGTTTATTTATTATTTCAGTTGTATCTAGAAACTCAATCAACCCGATTGTGTATTTGATAAAGATAGAAGACCAGACTTGTTATTATTTCGACCTTAGAGTCACGCGTTGTATTATTATGGTTTTCATGCTGATTTTGGGGTTTTCTTTTGAGTTTAGATCCTCGCCCTTCGGCGTTGTATATTATATTGCTTGCGTGGTTGTGACCGTCGATTGACGAAGAGCTAGCTCCCGCTTGGAGATGCCCTTTTTCATTTCGTATACTATTCATGTTGTATCCCGTTTGGGGGCCAGTATTTACAAAGGAGAATCTGCCGAAATTTTCAGAAAATACTTAAGATTTTAAAAATACATACTTTGGCCTATGTTGTTAAAACTACTTGTTTTAAGTTGGTTTTTCCTTCACTCTGCTGCTTCTTTGGTTTTGATTTCTGGGTTTTGGCTTACTTAGATTATGTATGCCTCGAGACGTTTCGTAATTTAAGTGTCGGTCATGTTCCGTACTTTTCGGGTCGTGACAGGAACTCTATTCAATAGGTATGCATCTTCTCAAGTGCATGTCCCTAAAAGGAAATAGGCAACTCAGCAGTACTCATCATAGAGCGCACCATATCTCATAGGGTGCGATTCCTCCACTCCGATATACCGTTGTGCTGTGGTGTATACGGAGGAGTAAGCTGAGAGAGAATCTCATTCTCTTTTAAATAGTCTCAGAATTCCATGCTCCAGTATTCTTCTCCCCGATCATATCGAACGATTTGAATACCTTTACCCATCTGGTTCTCAACTTCGTACTTATATTCCTTGAAATTCTCAAAAGATTCAGATTTGGTGTTTCAACAAGAACACATGTCCGTAACTTGAGAGAATATCGGTGAATGTAATAAAGTACGAAAAACCATTCCTGGCATTTATAGACATAGGACCGCATACATCACCATGTATCTGTCTAAGAGTTCAGAAGCTCTTTCTCCGTTTCATGTAAACGGAGATTTGGTCACCTAGTGTCACGACCCGAAAGTACGGAACATGACCGGCACTTAGGCTACGAACGTCTCGAGGCGTACGTACTCTAAGTAAGCAGAGCCCAGAAATCCAAACCAAGAAAAGTAGTGGAGTGAAGGAAAAACCATATGTAAATCAACCAGTTTGCAACATAATATACAACGCCTAAAGGCGAGGATCACAACAAAAAAGGGAACTCAACTGCATGAAACCCAGAGAAATATAACGAGCGACTCAAAGGTCGAAAGAATAAACATCACTGGTCTCTATCTCAAATAAGTACATGTTTGGTTGATGGAACTTCTAGATACAACTGAAATATAATATACAAAGTATAATGATGGGTATGATACAAATAACCCACCTACTAGCAAGTCACCTGAAGAAGCTGTGCCCGCAAAGCCGTAATGGAACCCGTACGGCAAAACCTGCAAGAAACTGGGGCACAACGGGGGTGAGTTGCCAACTCGTGAATAGAAAAAGATCTACGAACAGAAAATCGCATGTATGACGCAATCCTAGGTCATACGATCACAATATATAATCCTCGAATATATATAACCAGCAGCCTATAACAATGGCTAGGGTAAATATCTAACCCCAAAAGTAATCCCATTTGCCCGTGTCAGTGCCTCAGGTAGCAATGTATCATATGGATGATGTATGAATGCATGAAAAGTATGATGAAGTTTTTAAAATGATATCAATACACATATATTAGCGTCCCATTCCACTAATATTGGTGTAAGGGCATATATAACAGCGTCCTCATCCCCTGTTATATATATATGAAGTATGATCAATGAAATCAAGTCTGTATGTGATCAATGTCTGTATATATATGGCTCCCGTCCACGTGTCACCCAATGACAATAAGCATCATGCATGTAAATATGAGGATATAGTAAAATCATGGAAAACATCATGAAACCTATGCCCAGCATCGGCACAAAACATAGCCTCAATCTCAATATCTCAATGTCTATGTACCTCAATATCTAGGGCGCCGTCAATCCAGACCGGCCCCTACCATCAGTCTCAAGACCACGAAGGTATCCTCCGGATATTCGACGCGTCGGGTAAAATCACCGGTCGGTAGTGCTCCCCTGCCAGGCTCAACGCCATCATCTGCGATCCTCTTGTCCCGGGGTAGCGCACCGGGCCCACCATGTACCCGCAATCGGCCTCATCCGCCTCCTCGAATCGGGTTTCACATGTCGCTCTCAGCACCGAGAAAACACATGGTGGACGCACTGAAATATCATATCAGGGGTAACCGGGTTTTTACAATAATTACATAATCTCTTTGAAATACCCACGGTTCCCAAATCCAGAAATATCATAGAACAACATATCTCAATGCGCATAATCAGAAAACATGATGTATGTGACATATCAATGAAGTGCAAGTATAACAGTATATCATGCAACATGGAATAATAGTATGCACATACAAGGGTCATATCCTGCAGCAATAATACCACTGTGTAGTGACATGGCAATTACCGATGAAGATGTGTGTGAACTGGCAAGTAAGTGTACGTGGTACATACGCATCATCGGTAATGGTGCTGGTGTCCTAACAGTATGATGTCACCAATAGAATATGAATCACAATAAGTATGCGATGCAGAACAACAATGATAATAAGCTGAAGCTGAATACCAGAATAACTAAACTGCAACTAATGACATAAGAGTCGTATAGCTACACCACTATAAGGCTGAGCTAAAGCTAACAGTAGGTAAGGGAAACCGCCTAACCTCTGAGTCGATACATATATATACATATAGTCGGTGATCCCGCCTCGATAATATCACATCCGATACCGTATTGCTATAATCGGTTATCCCTAAGTCAAGAGTGCGGATCGAACATCAATTACAGCTCGTACGTAAATCCGTCGTACGGCATCCCCAAATCTGGGTACAGGTCAATATCACATTCATCATATCATTCATCTAGTATTCTCAATATCACATATCATAATCTGGGTACTGACCTACGTCTAGTACAAAGCTAACATCATCACTATCATCATGATCTGACTACTGATCAACAGTCTCGTATGAAGCGATATCATCAGCACATTTCATTCCAAGGAGTAAACAACGCCCAAGGCGGCCTATCATAAATATCTTGTCATCTCATATCATATCATATCCTATCTTGTATCATAGTCAAATGTCGATCATTTTATATATATCACTATTCCTATGGTATTATCATCCAAGACCCGCTAACATATCGGGACGTATATCAAGTACGAATCCTGCCAATCACCGATTTCATAATCTTAGACCAACTCTCATTGACTCATCTCAATCCCAAGTATCATCCTTAAATCCGTATGTGAACACATGGTCCCATACCCACGTGAACACATATCTATAAGAATCCCATAACCACATATGAAATAAGGGTGTATGCAAGTATGTATGTGTGAATATGTATGTGTAGTGCGCCCACTACCTAGGGTTTCGTAACCTTTATCAATCCAAAACACCAATATCCATCTTAACATCAATAATTAATCTCAAACAACATATATTAAATGTAAGTGTGTTTACGCATCCGAATACATCACGACGAAGTGCTGGGGTGCTATACGCCATCCACCCGACTTCTCCCCATAGATATAAATCTACTCACCTTGTGTTATGTGTGCCGGTGCCGATGTCGCCATTTGCATCTCCAACGCTTCGACGCCACGTGGGGTACCTACAAGGATATCACACGCTAAAACACATGTCGGAAACCAAAATGGGGCACGCTACTCCCATAGGTAAAAACCTACGGCCTCGCATGCAAATACAGCCAATATCCGCTGTCGTTGACGTCCAAACGCCACCCGACAGAAACGAATCATCGAATATCAAAAATCCATACGAAAACAAGTCGTAAATCATGCACCAACATAGGAAAATCATCCCATATTCTACCCTAACTGGAGCCAGACAAAACTAGACATACAGAGGGTCAAGTTTACTTGAAATAGAGCTGTGCACGCAAAACGAGGGGGTTCCCTACAGCTCTGGCCGCAAATTGCGGCCAGAGGGAATATATCTGCGGCCGGGGTAAGGAGTTGGGGGCTAAGGTTTTGGGTGTTGGTTCCTATCTACCTACATA
Source organism: Agapanthus africanus (assembly GCA_030015575.1). Taxonomy (NCBI): domain Eukaryota; kingdom Viridiplantae; phylum Streptophyta; class Magnoliopsida; order Asparagales; family Amaryllidaceae; genus Agapanthus; species Agapanthus africanus. The sequence continues at coordinate 581,858,144 of CM057339.1, read as the reverse complement.
CCTCACTGCCAAGTCAATGTTGTTTTAGGGTTCCCGGGGTGAAAGCAGATCTCAGAAAGTTCACAAAATCGACAAAAACGCTAAAATACGCCATGTCGAATAACTCTGGTATTTGGGTGAAATCTGGAACAACCTTGGGTTAACTGGTCTCACACACTCCTAATAAAGACTATACTAACACTCAAAACCAACACTTGGTCAAGTCTCGCTCAATTTTGCCTAAAACTAGCACTAATCTACTTAATACACTAATTTCATCTAAATAACTAGAACTGAGCAAGAAAAGAGTTGGGTTGCGAGATTATACCTCAAGGAAATTCTAGAATGAAGGAGAAGGGAAGAAATAGGAGGGGTTGTTGCTGCTGTGGAGCTGCTCCATTTGCTCCAGTTGCTGATGCTGAGTTGTTGCTGCATCAGGCTGCTGTTTTTGCTTGCGTTCTTCAGTAGTTGCAGAGCAGGAGTTTTGTGGCTGTGGGAGGGTGTTTTGTTGTGTGATGTTGTGGTATGGTGAAGTGTGAGGTTGTTGTATGATGATGGTGTGGAGTTGTGTTGAAATGAACTTGCTGCTGCTGCAGAAACTGATGCAAATGGGGCTGAGTTTTGTGTGCTGGGGGTGTTGTTTTGAAAGATGTAGCAGCTTGTAGCAGCAGCCTTGGTGGCTGATGGGGCTGCTGTTGTGAGGGATTTGGGGTGTAGGTTTTGGGCTATGGTGCTAGGGTGGCTGCAGCTGATGGATTGGGGGCTGATGTGGTGTTTGTGTGGCTGTTGCAGCTGAATTTAGGGGATGAGGTGGCTGCTGATGCAGCTGAAGTAGTTGTTTTGGTTGAAGTTGGATATTGGGTTGATGTGTGAGTAAAAGAGCACAAGGGGTTATGTAGTGGAATGGATCATGGCACATCCTAGCCACCTCTCTCTCACTCTTGAAACATGTTAGCACCCACAAGCCATCATGGCTCACACTCTCTCCTACACAAGTCAACCTAACCCTAAACACCCTTAACAAGCTAAAACCCTTAATTAACCCAATTAACCTAATCAAATGGTTCAACCCCCCATGGTCATCTAAGCATGGTTCAACCCTAGGCTACCATGAGACCAAAACATGAAACAAGTGCAACAAGTGTAGAAAATGATATGTGCACATTTTGCACAAAAGTCCAAAAATCCAATTCGCGAGTTTTAATCGCGATTAACACCAACATAGCATATAATTCATCATCAAAACGGTAAAATGGCATATTTCCACAAAATAACCTATTTTAGAATTTCCATAAGTTTTTCCCAAAATTTTCCCCATTTATCGGTATTTAATTATACCGACTATTAAAATATTCATTAAAAATTAATATTAAATTATAAAAATTCCCAAAAATAATATTTTATTTTTTTTAAATGTTACAGTCTTCCCCCTTAAAGAAATTCGGTCCCCTAATTTAAATTTAAACCCCCAAATTCTAAAACATTTCAATAAAATGTCCAAGTCAACGGGGCTCCGAAATCATCAATACATAAAACACATTGTAGTGCAATACACGCGCATGAGTAACGAGCAGATAACTCGAAATCAAAACTCCTTCAAGCATCCTGCAATCATCGGAGTCAAGGCGAAAACACGAATGTCAAATCCAAGGCAAAAACCGATGTGCTAGAAATCGGAACTATACATGTAAATATATGAAGGAAATGCATGCCAAATTCTTTAAACTCGATGTACAATACGCCTAACACTGCACAGTGGCGGACGTCTTTATAAGAAAATAGCCATATACGTTTATATCCTTTTTTTTTTAATATGCACGTCCCGCCGTTTTGAAAATAATTTAGAAGGGTTCCCTGTTTTAAATGTTTCGTGTCATATCGGACACGTATGTAAATAATGAGACTATAGCTCGCTTTTGGAAATCCCTTTGAAATCTATCAGTGCATGCAAAATATATTCAGGCACTGTCATCTGACCAGTCCTGCTCAGTACGAAAACAAATCACATCACCACAAAAATGTACTGCTCCATAAGAAATCAGTCCCAAAATGTGCATAAGAATACTACGTGCGTCCGGTGCGCACGGAAATCAAAATCCATAAATATGCCATACATGCGCACAAAACGACATCAAGATGCAACGGGTGTGCACACAAGATCAGTCATAGGCAACGTGTGTGCCTGACAGCAAAATCAGGTGCATCTGTCATGCACGAAAAATCTCGATTTAGCGCATCTGGTGTGCACCCAATCGCATCTCATAACATGCGCCCAACATGCGCTAAAAAGTCCAATTCCGATGCATCCATCAAGCCTGAAATCATGAGCTCCCATATCAAGTGCCGAACACGCGCAAATCCCATCAGGTGCATAAGATGCACAAAACAAATATCGAGCACCACCCTCGAAATCGAAGTCCAGTGCATCCAAGTGTACAAAATATATGTCACTGCACTGCAAGCATATGTAAACTATACAGAGTGCAAAAACCAAATCGTGTGCGTGCATACGCACAAAATCAACTCAAATGTCTAAAACACATAAAATCACAAACATGTGAAACCAAGGCACGAAAACGATATCAAGTGCAACAACTGTGCGAAAATCGTAAACCCTCAATCATCAAAATCAAATCATGTGAATAATCGCCCAACAATACCGAAATCAAGTATGGCGGAATAGTTCCGCTCAAACGCATCCTCCAAGAATCTCTGGCCAACAGTCGTGATCACTCCTAGCATGTCTCGCCGACGATCCCGAACTCTGGCCTACTGGTGTGCATATCAATAACCACTCCTGGATCCAAGTCTTCTCTGTGGATTACCAATCTCACGATCCATTGGCTCACCGGCCCTGTCAGGTGTGCTAACAGGAACGATTCCGTTCTGGCACTTCTCTGGTCATCTCTCGGTCAATCATCGCGACCACTCATGAAGCAACATGTCACTGGCGTCGGCCTCTGGCTCTCTGAATGTACGTGACACATCTGATCCTCGGTGCAAGTATCATTGCACCAGTGTCCAGGAAGGAATCCTGCTCAAGGTCACTTCCAAGTCTCATCTCTGCCAATTGTCCGAAAGTCATCATCCTTTACTATATCTGCTTCTGCTCCGAAACGACTGCATAATCATCGCGTCTCCTTCTGGAAGGTATATCCAGTACAATGGCTCGCATTCGTATCGCATCTCTGGTGTCGGTGGAGTGGAACGTCATCATATCCAGATCTTGTACGGACCTCTTACTCCACTTTTCTCTAATGTCGACTGCTTCGGACTTGCCTCGTCGTGGCTGCGTGGACTGAGCTCCAACGGCTATCCTCGTATCTGGAGTCTCCCAAGAAGTGCATCTCACCATCTAGCATCCGAATTAGTCGAGCCATCCGATCGATTTGTCAAGACCTCAAATCCCCCAAGAGCTCATCATCTTGGGTACAGTATAATAGTATTGAGTACATACCACAGCATCGGTGGTCCAGCCGTAGAAGGGCAAACCCAAGCCTCACTAATAGCGCCGCAGAACTGCCGCAAACCCTAAGGTTCAAAGGCTTCCACACGGTCATTATGTCGAGTTAGGGTTTCATTCTTCTAGAGGGACCATAGAATTGCCTGCATGTCTTTCCGAATACTTTAAACTTGGAATAATAGGTTTCTGACATTCGATCGTGTTTGTCGACTCTCAACGTCTCCGCGTGAAGTCGTCTCTAGCTGGAATGAATCTATCTGATGACCTCGCATCGGGGTAGCGAACAAACCACACGTCCTAGTCATTCATCCTTGGGGACTAGCGACCTTCTATCATCTCTTAGTACACGCGTATCGTAATAGCTCCAACATCTGGGGAGATATCTCGTCGTTCGTAGCAACAACTGGCTCACTCGTCTGCACGCTGGACAGTGCCTCAATCATCATGAATGAGCCGCACATCAACGGTCATCAAAATCTGGCTGGCCTCTGTCAGTGGCTCAATCCTCTGGCACTGATCTGCACGTCCGAGTAATCTCATACAGCGATCCATCCAATGCTCGTGGCGCGAAAACATCATAAAAAGACACATCTCCGCAATCGTTTGTCGCCAGAATCACGCCCCGGTCAGTCCTCGTTCGTGACGAGCTCAGGCTGACCACAACTCTAGCCGTAGCTCTCCCTGCCCGTAATCGTGGCAGCAAAACCATAACTGGTACTGATGAGGCTAGATCAGGAAGGAATATAATACTGAACAAGGAAATGTACATCCTAAGGCTTCTTAAGTGGAGTGGCGTGTCGTAATTATGCCGCGGACATACCCACAGTACGTCACTCTACTTTAGTCACCTATTCCATCAACCAAGGGTCATCCTATGCTCCGAAGGTAAAACCTAACGCTCTGATACCAACTTTGTCACGACCCGAAAATACGGAACATGACCGGCACTTAGGCTACGAACGTCTCGAGGCGTACGTACTCTAAGTAAGCCGAGCCCAGAAATCCAAACCAAGAAAAGTAGTGGAGTGAAGGAAAAACCATATGTAAATCAACCAGTTTACAACATAATATACAAGGCCTAAAGGCGAGGATCACAACAAAAAAGGAAACTCAACTGCATGAAACCCAGAGAAATATAACGAGCGACTCTAAGGTCGAAAAAATAAACATCACTGGTCTCTATCACAAATAAGTACGTGTTTTGTTGATGGAACTTCTAGATACAACTGAAATATAATATACAAAGTATAATGATGGTTATGATACAAATAACCCACCTACTAGCAAGTCACCTGAAGAAGCTGTACCCGCAAAGCCGTAATGGAACCCGTACGGCAAAACCTGCAAGAAACTGGGGCACAACGGGGGTGAGTTGCCAACTCGTGAATAGAAAAAGATCTACGAACAGAAAATCGCATGTATGACGCAATCCTAGGTCATACGATCACAATATATAATCCTCGAATATATATAACCAGCAGCCTATAACAATGGCTAGGGTAAATATCTAACCCCAAATGTAATCCCATTTGCCCGTGTCAGTGCCTCAGGTAGCAATGTATCATATGGATGATGTATGAATGCATGAAAGTATGATGAAGTTTTTAAAATGATATCAATACACATATATTAGCGTCCCATTCCACTAATATTGGTGTAAGGGCATATATAACAGCGTCCTCATCCCCTGTTATATATATATATGAAGTATGATCAATGAAATCAAGTCTGTTTGTGATCAATGTCTGTATATATATGGCTCCCGTCCACGTGTCACCCAATGACAATAAGCATCATGCATGTAAATATGAGAATATAGTAAAATCATGGAAAACATCATGAAACCTGTGCCCAGCATCGGCACAAAACATAGCCTCAATCTCAATATCTCAATGTCTATGTACCTCAATATCTAGGGCGCCGTCAATCCAGACCGGCCCCTACCATCAGTCTCAAGACCACGAAGGTATCCTCCGGATATTCGACGCATCGGGTAAAATCACCGGTCGGTAGTGCTCCCCTGCCAGGCTCAACGCCATCATCTGCGATCCTCTTGCCCCGGGGTACCGCACCGGGCCCACCATGTACCCGCAATCGGCCTCATCCGCCTCCTCGAATCGGGTTTCACATGTCGCTCTCAGCACCGAGAAAACACATGGTGGACGCACTGAAATATCATATTAGGGGTAACCGGGTTTTTACAATAATTACATAATCTCTTTGAAATACCCACGGTTCCCAAATCCAGAAATATCATAGAACAACATATCTCAATGCGCATAATCAGAAAACATGATGTATGTGACATATCAATGAAGTGCAAGTATAACAGTATATCATGCAACATGGAATAATAGTATGCACATACAAGGGTCATATCCTGCAGCAATAATACCACTGTGTAGTGACATGGCAATTACCGATGAAGATGTGTGTGAACTGGCAAGTAAGTGTACGTGGTACATACGCATCATCGGTAATGGTGCTGGTGTCCTAACAGTATGATGTCACCAATAGAATATGAATCACAATAAGTATGCGATGCAGAACAACAATGATAATAAGCGGAAGCTGAATACCAGAATAACTAAACTGCAACTAATGACATAAGAGTCGTAAAGCTACACCACTATAAGGCTGAGCTAAAGCTAACAGTAGGTAAGGGAAACCGCCTAACCTCTGAGTCGATACATATATATACATATAGTCGGTGATCCCGCCTCGATAATATCACATCCGATACCGTATTGCTATAATCGGTTATCCCCAAGTCAAGAGTGCGGATCGAACATCAATTACAGCTCGTACGTAAATCCGTCGTACGGCATCCCCAAATCTGGGTACAGGTCAATATCACATTCATCATATCATTCATCTAGTATTCTCAATATCACATATCATAATCTGGGTACTGACCTACGTCTAGTACAAAGCTAACATCATCACTATCATCATGATCTGACTACTGATCAACAGTCTCGTATGAAGCGATATCATCAGCACATTTCATTCCAAGGAGTAAACAACGCCCAAGGCGGCCTATCATAAATATCTTGTCATCTCATATCATATCATATCCTATCTTGTATCATAGTCAAATGTCGATCATTTTATATATATCACTATTCCTATGGTATTATCATCCAAGACCCGCTAACATATCGGGACGTATATCAAGTACGAATCCTGCCAATCACCGATTTCATAATCTTAGATCAACTCTCATTGACTCATCTCAATCCCAAGTATCATCCTCAAATCCGTATGTGAACACATGGTCCCATACCCACGTGAACACATATCTATAAGAATCCCATAACCACATATGAAATAAGGGTGTATGCAAGTATGTATGTGTGAATATGTATGTGTAGTGCGCCCACTACCTAGGGTTTCGTAACCTTTATCAATCCAAAACACCAATATCCATTTTAACATCAATAATTAATCTCAAACAACATATATTAAATGTAAGTGTGTATACGCATCCGAATACATCACGACGAAGTGCTGGGGTGCTATACGCCATCCACCCGACTTCTCCCCATAGATATAAATCTACTCACCTTGTGTTATGTGTGCCGGTGCCGATGTCGCCATTTGCATCTCCAACGCTTCGACGCCACGTGGAGTACCTACAAGGATATCACACGCTAAAACACATGTCGGAAACCAAAATGGGGCACGCTACTCGCATAGGTAAAACCTACGGCCTCGCATGCAAATACAGCCAATATCCGCTGTCGTTGACGTCCAAACGCCACCCGACAGAAATGAATCATCGAATATCAAAAATCCATACGAAAACAAGTCGTAAATCATGCACCAACATAGGAAAATCATCCCATATTCTACCCTAAGTGGTGCCAGACAAAACTAGACATACAGAGGGTCAAGTTTACTTGAAATAGAGCTGTGCACGCAAAACGAGGGGGTTCCCTACAGCTCTGGCCGCAAATTGCGGCCAGAGGGAATATATCTGCGGCCGGGGTAAAGAGTTGGGGCCTAAGGTTTTGGGTGTTGGTTCCTATCTACCTACATACCTCACTGCCAAGTCAATGTTGTTTTAGGGTTCCCGGGGTGAAAGCAGATCTCAGAAAGTTCACAAAATCGACAAAAACGCTAAAATACGCCAAGTCGAATAACTCTGGTATTTGGGTGAAATCTGGAACAACCTTGGGTTAACTGGTCTCACACACTCCTAATAAGACTATACTAACACTCAAAACCAACACTTGGTCAAGTCTCGCTCAATTTTGCCTAAAACTAGCACTAATCTACTTAATACACTAATTTCATCAAAATAACTAGAACTGAGCAAGAAAAGAGTTGGGTTGCGAGATTATACCTCAAGGAAATTCTAGAATGAAGGAGAAGGGAAGAAATAGGAGGGGTTGTTGCTGCTGTGGAGCTGCTCCATTTGCTCCAGTTGCTGATGCTGAGTTGTTGCTGCATCAGGCTGCTGTTTTTGCTTGTGTTCTTCAGTAGTTGCAGAGCAGGAGTTTTGTGGCTGTGGGAGGGTGTTTTGTTGTGTGATGTTGTGGTATGGTGAAGTGTGAGGTTGTTGTATGATGATGGTGTGGAGTTGTGTTGAAATGAACTTGCTGCTGCTGCAGAAGCTGATGCAAATGGGGCTGAGTTTTGTGTGCTGGGGGTGTTGTTTTGAAAGATGTAGCAGCTTGTAGCAGCAGCCTTGGTGGCTGATGGGGCTGCTGATGTGAGGGATTTGGGGTCTAGGTTTTGGGCTATGGTGCTAGGGTGGCTGCAGCTGATGGATTGGGGGCTGATGTGGTGTTTGTGTGGCTGTTGCAGCTGAATTTAGGGGATGGGGTGGCTGCTGATGCAGCTGAAGTAGTTGTTTTGGTTGAAGTTGGATATTGGGCTGATGTGTGAGTAAAAGAGCACAAGAGGTTATGTAGTGGAATGGATCATGGCACATCCTAGCCATCTCTCTCTCACTCTTAAAACATGTTAGCACCCACAAGCCATCATGGCTCACACTCTCTCCTACACAAGTCAACCTAACCCTAAACACCCTTAACAAACTAAAACCCTTAATTAACCCAATTAACCTAATCAAATGGTTCAACCCCCCATGGTCATCTAAGCATGGTTCAACCCTAGGCTACCATGAGACCAAAACATGAAACAAGAGCAACAAGTGTAGAAAATGATATGTGCACATTTTGCACAAAAGTCCAAAAATCCAATTCGCGAGTTTTAATCGCGATTAACACCAACATAGCATATAATTCATCATCAAAACGGTAAAATGGCATATTTCCACAAAATAACCTATTTTAGAATTTCCATAAGTTTTTCCCAAAATTTTCACCATTTATCGGTATTTAATTATACCGACTATTAAAATATTCATTAAAAATTAATATTAAATTATAAAAATTCCCAAAAATAATATTATATTTTTTTGAAATGTTACACCTAGCCTTTGAGACATGACTGGCAAGTTTCATAAGATGTAAATTCGAATGGATTCAAATATCCATCTTTATAGAACTTTTGTCACGACCCAAAGTTCGGCCCGTGACCGGCACTTAACCACGTGACGTCTACAGGCGTAACGCGACTAAGTAAGCCGAAACCGAGAAATCAAAACCATTAAAAGTATAGAGTGTTTAAAACATTTATTAGAATATTTTTTAAAACATTTAGAAAATTTTAAGTTGTTTAGTAGAATTCTTTAAAGTTCAAGTTATCATTTAAAAATTTTGGCAGCATTTCCTTTGTAAAATTAGCCCCGAGATTGGGTACAAAGCAATAAATGAGTAAAATGATACACAATAAGAAATAAGCATCCCAAACGGGAGCAGTCACGCCCAACGGCGGAAACAACACCACAATGATAATATACGATGTCGTAGCGAAGAAAGAGCAAAAATAAGTGAAGACAACATGAAATATAAAACTGCATAAAAAAGTCGGCTCACAACGAGCTCGACACCAGAGTACAATAATATACATCGTCCTCACAACTGGTCTCTAAGTCCATACATAAGTAGTAGATGAAGAATACCAGATACAATGATGTATACAACTGGAAAAATAAACAGATACCGCACAAAAACCCACCTATCAGCAAAAGGGCTAGTATGCCAACTGCAATGGTATCTGTCTCAAAAGATGTACGAAAGCAGCCTGCCGTGACTACTCCGAGGGGCAACCTGCAAACACTGTGGCACAACGGGGGTGAGTTGCCAACTCGTGAATAGTAGATAACATATAAAGGTAATCGCGAGTATGCACGTGCTGCGATACTCTAACATATGCCAACAGATAACATCAATATGATGAACCGGATGCTCAAATCAAGCAAAAAATGCGATCTAATAACATCTCTATATGATGAGCAAGGTATGCAATAATCGTAGATAGCATGTGTACTCTAACAGGTATTACAGATACAGGATGAGATGTACAATACTAAATACTGAGCATGGGAATAAGTAATATCTATACGGAATATCAACGTGGAAAATAACTGGTGTCCATCAACACACCAAATCCCAGAAAAGACTCAGGCGCCGTCATCCTCATCGGCCCTCAAATCCTGTAAATCTCGTAGAATCGTGAGTGCCCAACATCGGCACTCGAAATATCATAAAATCAGTCGTGTCTAGCATCGACACGCAAATCCTCAAGTATCGGGCTCCGTCCATCGGATCGGCCAACGGGCTCCGTCTGCGGAATCGGCCCTCGGCCCCGGCAGTACGCGTCGTCCTATATCCAACTATCGACTCTAGTCGGTATCCTCCGGATAATCGCCAGGTCTAACCAATCACCGGTAGGTAGTAGTCCCTCCGCCGGGCTCACCGTCTAACCATACGAGTCTTCTTGCCCCGGGGTACCGTACCGGGTCCACCATGTACCCGCAATCGGTGCCTACCGCTCCTCGAATCGGGTATACTCACACAAGCTCTCTGGAACCGAGAAAACGCATGGTGGACGCACTGAAATATAATATCAAGTGAAACCGGGTTTTTAAAACAGTGCGTATTTTCTTAAAATGATGCCACTGTTCTCAAATCCAGAAATCATATGAATCCAAAACTCAATGCGTAAATCCATGCAATGTATCGTATGATACTGAAAGTAAAAGAAAGGGAAACCGCTCTTTTAAAAGATCCAGTTTTGAAATATCCCATGCGGTCCCTTAGTTTTTAAAACATGTCAATGTCATCCATGTATGTAACATATGTATGTGTATAGGTATGGATGTGCAAATGGATATATACACAATGTGAGTGTAGCAATGTACATATGCACTAATATGGATATGATGTATATGCGCACAAGTGTAGATATATCAAGGTATGTATGCACTAAGATGAACATAAATGGTGCATGTGCGCAGGTAGTGAGTATGTATGCACTAAGATGAACATAAAGGGTGCATGTGCGCAGGTAGTGATATATCAAGGTATGTATATGAATATATATATATATATATATATATATATATATATATGCCAACATGCAGCAAGAAGGTATGCTACTACAGTATACCTACATGAACACATGCAACTGATATATCCTATTACGCCCTGACGCTTAAAGCCATACGGACGATTTCCCCGTAGATGTTAAATCTACTCACCTGGTCGCGTGCTACACGTAGCCGACCACTTGCTTCCCTTTCTTGGCGGCGTCCGACGCACCTGCCTGCGAACCTGGAATTTACACAAAGAATCCATATAAGCAAGCATCTCGCAAAACGCGATATCGAAACAAAACGAGAAACTCGCGTCGCTAATTAACACGCGTGTGTACGATACGCTGAAACGTGTGTATACGCGTCTAAAACTAACCCGACAAGTCGCGACACGCTGGATCACAAAACCCACTCACGTATCGCGCGTATCGCGGGAACTAAACGTACTTGAAAAAAGATATATTGTCCCAGATTCTACCGAGGTTAAAAACTTACAAAATTGCATATAACATAGACCTTATAAATGTAGCAGAAACCTACAGAACAAACCCTATCACCTAGCTCCCCTGTCTGGCCGCAATTTGCGGCCAGAAGGAATATTTCGGCGGCCAGAAGTTGGGTTGGGCATCTCGTCCTCTGGTGGTGTGGTCAGGGTCTCTCAAGCCGGCTACAGTCAACTCAGATTTTATCTGAAGTACCCGGGTTTATAGCAGATCACAGAAGCCAAGATTTTGCTTTAAAAGGTTAAATTTTGCACAAATTGAAAACTTAGGGTATTTTAGTGCAATCTGGGGTTTAACTAGGTTTAAGTGACCCTAATAATACTTAATTAAGTTAGTCTATCCAATACTAACCTCACTTAACCAAAGTTCACACTAATCACCATTTATAGCACTAAAAACGCCTAATTAATCACTAATCGAAGCTATAAACACACCAACTAAGAAACTAGGATGTAGGGTTAAGAAATATACCCCACTCTCGACCCTAGGAAGCAGGAGGAAGGAGAAGAAGAAGACTTGGTGCTGCTGGAGCTGCAGGAACTGCTGCTGCTGCAACTGGAGCTGATGTTGTTGTTGTTGCTCACTGCTGCTGCTGCACCTGCCTGCTTGCTGCTGCTGTTGCCTCTAATGCTGCTGCTGATGCCCTTGCTGCTGCTGCTTGTGCTGGGGCTGCTGCTGTGGGAGAGTGTGTGTGTGTATGAGTGAGTGAGAGTGAAGTGAGAAGAAAAAATGAGAGGCAAGGAATGATAGCACAATGGGTCAACCCCTCTCTCTCTCTCTTCATTTAATACAAGTATGGCACTTGCCATGATGCCCATTCACACTCTCTCTCTCTCTCAGCAAGTCAACATATTCAAATCCTTTCAAAAAAAAAACAACCCTTAAATAAAATAACCAATTAAACTTAATTAAAACCCAAATAACCTAATTCCCATGTTTTAAACTACCATGGTTGCTAATCATGGTTTAGCCCATTTTAACCCTAGTTTACATGCACAAGTGTGTGCAAGCCTAGGAAAAATTTAAATCTAATAAAATATTCATTAAATTTGGAAAAATATTTGAAACTTAATTTGGTAAACTTTTTATTAAAAACCACTTATTAAAATATAATTAGCTACTAAACACATCCTAAGGTGTTACAATCTTCCCCCCTTAAAGAAATTCGTCCCCGAATTTAAAAATATGAAGCTGCGCATACCTTCAAAAAGATGAGGGAATTTCTTCTGTATATCACCCTCGGCCTCCCAAGTGATCTCTTCACCATTTAGGCTATGCCAAAGCACCTTCACTGATGGCAAGACCTTCGATCTAAGTTTCTTCACCTGCCGGTCCAATATCACGACTGGCTGCTCGGTGAATGAAAGATCGTGCTCGAGCTGAACGGTCTGATGCTGAATCATATGCGAAGGGTCATGTAGGTATCTGCGAAGTATCGACATGTGAAATACGGGGTGAACATCTGGGAAGTCGGGTGGAAGAGTCAAACGATATGCTACTGCGCCCACACGCTCGAGGATCTCGAAGGGATCTATAAATCTGGGGCTAAGCTTCCCCTTCCGTCTAAACCTCATCATTCCTTCATCGGAGAGACCCTCAGAAAAACATGATCTCCAACTGCGAACTCTAATCTGCGGCGGCGCCCGTCATCATATGATCTCTGCCTGCTCTGAGCTATCCTCATCCTGTCTCGAATCAGCTGTACCTTCTCGGTCGTCTCCTGTACGAGCTGTGGTCCCAGAATACTGCTCTCACCGAGCTCTGTTGTAACGTTTTGAAAATCGTTTCGATGAAATTTCGAAAAAACGGTAAAATAATGGGATTTTCTGTAAAAAGTCAAAATGCAAATATCTTTATTATAAAATTAATTATACATATTCTAGCTATGAAATTGCAAGTATTTGGTGTTTATTGAGCCACTGGTGAAATTTCAAATTTTTTGAAAATTTTTCCGAAATTAATTATTTTAATATTATTTTAAGCCGTCACTAATATATTTAATTAGGGAAAATTACAAATTGGAATGAGTTGAAACAAATTTTGTGCATCATAAAACATTAAATAAAATTTTATCATGTGGTTTTTGAAACGAAATCGGTTGCCAAAAAAGTTTAGAAAATATCGAAGAAAAAGGCTTTTTCGGTGAAATTAGTGTTGATAGAATTGGGGTGTGGTTGCATGTAGCTTAATATTCCTCATACACACACACACCCTCACCCTCTCCCCTATTAGGGCTGAATTCAGCAGCCCCCCACTCATCTCCTCACTTAAAACTCAAAGGAAACCAAGAAAAGAAAAAGAAAACAATAAAATAATGAGGTATGGTTTCTTTGTTGACTTGGGCAAATTTTTTTCAACACAAACCAACACACCCACTCTCTCTCCTCTCCTCTCCTCCCTAGACCTGGCCGAGCCCCTCCCTTGCTGTCCCAAAATTTTCTCCACCCCTTTCTCTTCAAAAACCCTTCAAAATTTCTTCAAAATCCCACATAAAACACCACAAATTTCCAAATCTAATCCTTACCCATTATTCATTTGCCATTCAGGCTTGGATCTTGGTGAAAAGAGAGCATTTTGGGAGGCTAGATTTCATGTGAGATCTATAAAATTATGGAGGTATAATTTTAACCTTATAGTTAAATTGTTGATTATTGCTTATGTTAGCTTAATTAAGTGTTTAATTAGGTGTTAACTTGGTTTATCCTTCAAGTTGAAAATTGTAAAGAATTGGGTTTGGATCAAGATAAGGGTTTTATAAATTGTTCATGGTTTAATTGTGTAGTTGAACCTCTTAAGGTTTGGAAAACTTAATCTTGTTGCATATTACAAATTGTTGCATGTAAATTGTCCTAATTAAGATTTCTAGCAAACTAGGTTTTAGAATTTAATTGCAAATGTGAGGTTAAAATCTAGTTAGGGTTTTATATCATTTGAACATGGTTTAAGTGTGTAAGGTATCATATTAAGGCATGTGAAATCAAACATAGTAGCTAGTTTACAAATTGTTATTTTAAAATTTACTAATTAAGCTAAATTGTAAACTAGAATTTCGGGTTAATGAAAGATAGTGAGATTAAAAATCTAATTAGGGTTTGTATGACTTATTTAAGTTATTTAATAAGTATTATGGCCGCTAGAATTGTTTAAACGTCGAGTTTTGTACTAAAACGGGTAATTTTGCTTGCTAGTTTTTCGGAAAAACGGCTTTTAAAGTGAATTTGGGGTTTTTGTGAGTTTTAACCTATTTTATATTAAAATTAGTGTTCGTGAATGTGCAAATGAGTGTATTTGGGTTTTTCTCGATGGTCTGGCGTTTGTACGCCGATATCGAGGGTTTTTAGGTTGATTTGTGTAAGCAACCATAGGTTTTGACCTATGTGGGATTCGTGTGTCGTTTTGGTCATGAGTCGGATTTTAATGCGATGCGGTGCGTTATGATATATAGGTACCCCCATGTGGACTTCGAGACGGCAAGCAAGCGCATGGCGACGTCGGCACCGGCGAGCGAGGACCAGGTGAGTTGATTTATATCTACGGGGAGAAGTCGGGTGGATGGCGTATAGCACCCCCGCAGTCCGTGGTGGTGTATACGGATGCGTATACACACCAACAATTATTATACGTTATTTGGGATTAATAACGATGTTAGGATGGATATTGGTGTGTTGGATTACTTTTGTGTTGCGAACTCTAGGGTAGTGTTGCACTACACATACACACATACATACTTGCATACATTCCTATTTATATGTGCTCATGGGATTCTTTATAGTTATATGTTCACATGGGTATGGGACTATGTGTTCACATACGGATTTGAGGATGATACTTGGGATTGAGATGAGTTGATGAGATTTGTGTTGAGGTTGTGATATCGGTGATATGGCAGGATTCGTACTTGAGGTACGTCCTGGTGTTATAGCGGATCTTGGGGCGGCGATACGGGTGAATAGTGTTATTAATAAATTGGTCGACATGTGATCGTGATATAAGATATGATATTCTAGGATATTGATGCTAGGCCGTATTGGGCGATGTATACCCCTTGATGATGATATGTGCTAATGATATTGGTTTGTACGAGATTGTCGAGCTGTAGTCAGATCATGAGTATATTGAGGATATTAGTATTGTACTAGACATAGGTCAGTACCCTGGACTATGATCTTGGATAAAGAGGATACCAGATGAATAGTGTGATGAATATGATAGTAACCCGTACCCAGATTTGGGATGCCGTACGACGGATTTACGTACGAGCTATATCTTGATGATTGATCCGCACTCTTGACGTGGGATGCCTGATTATAGATATGGTATCGGATGTGATATTATTGAGGCAGGATCACCGACTATACATATACAGGTATGTATATGTATCGACTCAGATGATAGGCGGTTTCCTTACCTGTAGTTCATCTTGTTAGTTCAGCCGTATAGTTTAGTGTAGTTGTTAGACTAGATTAGATTCCTACCTATTTCAAAACTAGCGGATCGTGGTTATTTTAAAAGATAGGTCAAGGGATCTACGGATATTTCAAAAGACGTATCCTTTCTAAAAAAAACCACCGTAGCCCCTATTTTCGAAACCCCGCGATTCGTTTTATATCAAATGGCACCATTGTTTAATATTTAGCTCCCGCTCATTTTAGTTGCTCGCTCCGCCTCGCATACTTACATTGTTATTTCATATTGCATTGTTGATATTATGTCGTTAGGACACCAGCACCATTACCGATGATGCGTTTGTACCACGTACACTTACTTGCCGGCTCACACACATCTTCATCGGTAATTGCCATGTCACGCACACCCTAGAAAATATTATTGCTTATCTTCGCTTGATAGCTAGTAGTTTGACATGATATTAGTGTACTTACCTTATATGCCAGCTTAGATATTGTAGTTATTACTGTCGCTTCATGCATACCGTTATTCATTGTTATGCCGCATTCATGGATTCTCATGCATATATTCACTTTTACGTGCTATTGAGGTTTTGGATTCGGATTTCCATGAAATTTTCTGGATTTGGGGGGAAAACCGCAAAACTTATATAAACTGATTTCTCTCTTTTTAAATAAAAAAAGTGCGATTTTTCCCATGATGTATGAGTCGTCCACCATAAGTTTGCTGATGGATTTCAAGACCCGATTTGAGGAGACGGATGAACCGTTTCGGGTACATGGTGGACCCGGTAAGGTACCCTGGGGCAAGAAGCGCGTGATGATGATGATGTGAGCCTGGCAGGGGAGCACTACCTACCGGTGATTTTACCCGACACGTCGGATATCCGGAGGATACCGTCGTGGTCTTGAGATGGATGGTAGGGGCCGGTCTGGACTGACGGCGCCCTAGATATTGTGATTGAGACATTGAGATTTTGAGATATTGAGGTACAGAGATTGTGATACAGAGATATCGAGATATTTGGACACTTGTTTTGTGTCGATGCTGGACACTGTTTTATGCTGATTTCATTTATGGTACCTCACTTTTAAAATACAGAAATCTCACTGATTTATGAAAGCAGTTTTCTTCAGTACATGCATTCTGTTTCATGCATTCATACATCATCCATATGATACATTGCTACCTGAGGCACTGACACGGGCACATGGAATTGCACTTGGGTTAGATATTTGCCCTAACCATTGTTACGGGTTGCTGGTTATATATTTGAGGATATATTATGATCATTGACCTAGTATTGCGTTATTTATGCGATTTCTTTTCGTAGATGTTTTTCTATTCACGAGTTGGCAACTCACCCCCGTTATGCCCCAGTTTCTTGCAGGTTTGCCGTACAGGTTTCATTACGGCTTTGCGGGCATAGTTTCCTTCGGGTGAATTTCTAGTAGGTGGGTTTACTTGTATCGTACCCCCATTATATATCTTGTATATCATTATTCTGTTGTATCTAGAAGTTCCATCAAACAAACATGTTATTCTTTCGACCTTAGAGTCGCGCGTTGTATTTCTATAGTTTTCTTGTTGTTTTGAGTTTCTACTTGAGTTTTGATCCTCGTCCTTGGCGTTGTATATTATATTGCTTGTGTGGTTGTGGTCGTCGATTGACGAAGAGCTAGCTCCCGCTTGGGGATGCCTTTTTTTTGATTTCGTATACTATTCATATTGTATCCCGTTTGGGGGGCAGTATTTACAAAGGAGACTCTGCCGAAATTTTCAGGAAATATTTGATGTTTTTAAAAACCGCATAATTCGGCTTATGCTATTTAAACTACTTGTTTTAAATTGGTTTTCCTTCACTCTACTACTTTTCTTGGTTTGGATTTCTGGGTTTTCGGCTTATTTAGATTACGTACGTCTCAAGACGTCTCGTAGTTTTAGTGCCGGTCATGTTCCGTACTTTCGGGACGTGACATCTGTCCAACAGAAGAGCGATCTACATCTCCTCCCATACAAAGCCTCGAAAGGTGCCATCTGAATAGTATCCTGGAAACTATTGTTGTAGGAGAACTCCACCAAGGGTAAATGATGATCCCAGCTACCACCAAAGTATAAAACGCACGCTCGGAGCATGTCCTCGAGAGTCTGAATAGTCCGCTCTGACTGGCCGTCGGTCTGCGGATGAAATGTTGTGCTGAAACTCAAGCGGGTGCCCAAAGCCTCCTGAAGCCTCTGCCATAGTCGGCTGGTAAACTGGGTGCCTCTGTCGAACACGATACACGTTGGGACTCCATGCAGTCATACAATCTCGTCGATGTATATTTGGGCATACTGAGCAAAACCGAAAGTCGTCTTCACTGGCAGAAAATGAGCCGCTTTCGTCAAACGATCCACGATCACCCAAATGGAGTCATACCCACGCTTAGTCCTGGGTAGACCCACAACGAAATCCATCGAAATCTGTTCCCATTTCCACTCCGGAATGGGTAACGGCTGTAGCTCTCCTGCTTTCCTCTGGTGCTCGGCCTAGACTTGCTGACAAGTCAGGCATCTCGACACGAAATCTGCGATGTCCCTCTTCATTCCGTCCCACCAGTAAACATCTCTCATATCATGGTACATCTTGGTGGAACCCGGATGAACATTGTACACCGATCGATGTGCCTCCTCAAGAATCTCACACCGCAGTCCCTCAGCGTCTGGTACGCACAGCCTAGTTCCAAATCGCAGTATCCCCTGATCATCGATCACGAACTCGGAAAATCTGCCATGTCCAATATGCACCGTGATCTCTGAACATCGGTCATCGCTGTGCTGTGCCTCATGTATACGGTCAAGCAACTGTGGGCGTGCACGAACATGCGCAAGCTGTCCCCCTATCGGCGTGAACTAGAACTGCACTCGGCTGTCGCATGATACCTGCCAATCTGCCGACGACTGCCTCTGTATAGCGCTTAAATAAGATAGACTGCCCCCGGGCCTCCTGCTCAAAGCATCCGCCACTACATTTGCCTTGCCCGGGTGATACAAGATCTCGCAATCGTAGTCCTTCACTAGTTCCATCCAACGACGCTGTCAGAGATTCAGGTCCCGCTGCTGAAATATATACTTTAAGCTCTTGTGATCAGTGGATATCTGGCACGACTCGCCGTATAGGTAATGTCGCCAGATCTTAAGTGCAAAGACCACTGCGGCCATCTCCAAATCGTGAGTGGGGTAATTCTGTTCATGTCACTTCAACTGCCGCGAAGCATGCGCGATCACCCTGTCATGCTGCATCAATACGCACCCTAGCCTCACTCGTGAAGCATTAGAATAGACCACAAATCCGCCTGATCCTGAAGGCAATGATAACACTGGCGCCATAGTCAAACAAGTCCATAGCTGCTGAAAGCTATGCTCGCACTCCTCCGTCCAATCAAAAGGAACTCCCTTCCAGGTCAATCCGGTCAAAGGTGCAGCAATACGGGAGAAATCCTGTACAAATCGCCTGTAGTAACCGGCCAATCCTAGAAAACTGCGTATCTCAGTAACGGATGCAGGTCTGGGCCAACTCTGAACGGCCTCGATCTTCCTCGGGTCAACACATATACCACCCTGTGTAATCACGTGGCCCAAGAAGTCTACGCTGTCAAGCCAGAATGCACACTTGGAGAACTTTGCGAAAAGCTGGTGCTCCCTCAAGGTCTGCAGTGTGATCCGCAGGTGCTGCTCGTGCTCCTCTCTGCTCCGAGAATACACCAATATATCGTCAATGATTACGATGATGAACAAGTCCAAATACGGCCTGAATATACGGTTTATCAAGTCCATGAATGTTGCTGGTGCGTTGGTAAGTCCGAACGATATCACCAAAAACTCATAATAGCCGTAGCGCGTGCGGAAAGCTGTCCTCGGAATGTCCTCCTGTCGAACCCGCAGCTGATGGTAGCCTGATCGCAAATCGATCCTCGAAAAATATCCTGCCCCATGAAGCTGGTCGAACTATTCATCGATGCGTGGCAACGGATATCTATTCCGTACGGTAACCCGGTTCAGCTGTCGGAAGTCGATACACAAACTGCCGTCCTTCTTCTTGACAAATAGGACCAGAGCACCCTAAGGAGAAACACTGGGTTGAATAAGTCCCTTATCCAGCAAATCTTACAACTGACACTTCAACTCACTAAGCTCCGCCGCGGCCATCCGATAAGGCGGTATAGAAATAGGCCCCGTGCCGGGAATCAAATCAATACAGAAGGCAATGTCGCGCTCAGGCGGTAGCCCAGGAAGCTCGTCAGGGAAAACATCAGGGAACTCACATACAATCGGAACCTGGTCCAATGGAACATCTGTAGCTCTAGTATCGCAAACATAGGCTAGAAATCCCCGACATCCCTTCCTCAACAGCTGTCCAGCGCGAAGAGAAGAAATCAATATGTGAGGGGCGGCACCACGGTCCCCCTGCACAACAAAAGCCGACTCGCCGGGAAAACAAAATCTAACTGCCTTCTTGCGGCAGTCCACAGACGCATAGCATGTGGCTAACCAATCCATGCCCAAGAGAACGTCGAAGTCCAACATCTCAAGAAGGATTAAGTCGACAGGCAGCTCTCTCTCGCCAATACGGACAACACAGGATCGGAACACGTGCCTAGCAACAAACGACTCTCCTACAGGAGTGGTCACAACAAGCGGCTGATCAAGCAAACCGGACTCTCTACCCAAACTCGGCACGAAGTGTGTGGAAACATACGAGTGCGTGGATCCGGGATCAAACAACACGTGTGCGTCAACAGAACGTACTGATAGGGTACCTGAGACCACAACATTGGACGCCTGGGCGTCCTGATGCGTCAACGCGAAAACCCGCGCATGTCCTCCACCTGCGACTGGCGGTCCCCCACTAGCAACTGGTTCCACTCTGCCGGTAGCTTGCTGTCCTCTGCCTCGGCCACCTCGCCCTCTAGGAACAAACCCTCCGTGACCACAGCCTCTCTGCGCATTAGCCTGATGCGGGGCAACAGTAGGTACAACAGCCAACGCCCTCTGGGGTGGAGAAGGTGGAAGTGTGACATGCGGTACTGCTGGCTCCCTCCGGCGTATTGTTCATATCAGATTTTTGCATTTTCATACCGCCCAGTTTTTATCACATTGCATAACGGTAGGTACTCTTAAGCCGTGTTTGCTAGTCAATTACAGGATACAGGTTCTCGGCTCTAAACGGTGAAATTCATGGAAAAACACGATAAAACCCGGGTTCCTGCCAACCACAGATAAAACACGGATCTTCGCTCTTTATCCGTCTGTTGCCACACACCAGTTTGAGAGACAAAATGGCAAATCAATGTCGTTTTCATGCACAAGGCTCAATGGCAACACAAGATCCAAGAAATCTACGCGGAGCTCGAGAAAATCATGACAAAAGATCCACATCACATCACCTTTTGCTCAACAGAAATTCTGGAAAAATCGTGAAGAAATTATGAGAAAAATCATATACTATACTGAAAGACACTACAATCCAGGAGAAGTCACCAAAATTGGTGACCCAATTCCCCAAGTAGGCCGCGGAACCGCGGCTTAAGCATGCTTAGGCCGCGGAACCGCGGCCATACTGAGTCGTCAGAAGTCCAAAATTCAGGGGAAGTTTGGTATTTATATAAGGGTTCTGAATGTTGCCCTAGGTTTTCCTTCTCCAGCCTATAAATAGTCCAGAACTTGTAAAGCCAAGGGTGCATAATCTTGTATTTTTTTTCTAGGTTTTAGAATACTTGTTCTTCTTCCTCTTCTCATCTCTTCTCCATTAAAACTTGTAGTGAGCTTTTGTGAGTGAAGAATGGTGAATAAAGAAGTTCATTTTATTATTATACTTGTCTTGTTCTCTTATTATTTCTTGTAATTTTCATTTGTTAACTTAGTTGTTGTTATTTCTTGTTGTTTCTTTCTTCTTGTAAGTGCACGGCGGCGCCCCGGCCGTCAATCCGACGGCCAAACGCGGAAACGGTGATAAACTTTAATTTTTTACGGACTTAGCAAACCGGCACCACCGCACACTAAACCCCGGATCATGCCATTAAACTAGTCTAAGCTAACAAGAGAATGAGTTAGAGATATACCGAGTGATCCGAGTCCTCCGGTCTTCTCGCCGTCGTCCCGATCTCTCGCGGAATATCCGGTCTCCATCTCCTCGCCGGAAGGGCACCACGTCGCCTGCATCTTTTACGGGCTCCCGCCTCTATACCGAGGCAACTCGGACGCGAAGTTGGCTAGCCGACGCGTCCAAGGGATGCTGTAGATTAGTGTGGAAACTTGTCTCTTTGGGGTTTAAGAAGTTTCCATGTAAGGAGGAATTTTTGCAAGAATAATCATGGATGAAATCTTGATGAAGAATGGAGCTATCTCCTCAAAAGAGCTCGGCCAGGCCATCTAAATTCTGCTCACTGGAAAAGGGAATGAAGCCTGCACACTATTAAATCAATCTAGTGCTCACTGTAAATCAGAAAAAGAAGCAACCCCCTCATCTCTAAATTAATGTGTGTATCTCCACTAATGAAAACCATGCAAAGGAATTAAAAACTTCACAGCACACACACACACACACAAAGAGGGGGCCCACGAAATTAATCAAGCAAGGAATTTGCCACACAAATTAAACCTCACACCATCCCCAACAGTGGCCGGCCATACCCAAAAATCCATCATGAAATCACATCAACTTTCATGTCTTAATAAATGCATCATGGAGCAAAGATGCATATCCTATCATAAAGAAAACATTTGCAAGAAACCCCCTCCTCAAAATGTTAATTGCAAACTTGCAATTAACACCCTCCAACGAAAAGTCCGACCGGGAAGGAAAAAGAGAAAACCGGCCGGAACGGAATGCAAACTGGCAACCCCAGAAAACCGGTCCCGTAATAAATTACAGGAAAACCCCGATACTGTGCATACACACCCGCATCTGTATTCCGTCCGGATACAAATGCAAAGAGACAGAATCTACGCTGTACTATACTAGGATCGGCTTAAGCCAAAGCCGGCTAGTAAAAACCGTCCGATCACCATCCGTGCAATACCGCACGTATCTGATCGAACCCTGCCATATCTCCATACGGCCTCTACAGCGTTTCGCCCGAAACTTGAGTAACTGAGTGTGGTGGACTCTAAAGACTCGTCAATACTATGGCTGTGGATTTAACCACTAGCACGTCAGAGGTATAAGCCAATACGTGACGGGCCACCAGCTATTGACCAAAAGGGACGTCGATGAGCGAACTCATCCTGACACCCTACTGAGCCTGTCAGTGACGATATCCGTACAGTCCGGTCCGTTCGTCTATGAGCATCGCATGTCGGGCCTAAGGGGTTGGTGAAAGTCAGACCCCCAAAAGCGGTACAAGTCGTGTCGGAGTGTAGCCCAGAACACCCTGAGATACTACTGGAATACCTACCAGTAAATCTCCTGCCTTGGCCAAGGTCTTCGTGTAATGGCTCTCCTAGACACAGCGCGACCTCACCCCCAATACCGGGAGAGACGAACCCTTGAAGATCCGCTCACTGCCTCCATGTGGCTCGGGACTGTACCCAACTAAAACCTGTTTGCACGACTCCTTTGAGCCGTGGTAGGGTAGTAATCAAAGCACAGTGGGAACTCACACGAGACAAATGACGATCCCCGGGTCGATGAACTAACCTGTACACATGTCACCTGGGAACTGCTATCTGACGTCAGGTATAAGACCAACTAGCATGTTCCCGGCGAGTCCTGTCCGGTGTACTCATAATCCAATGAGCACCTGTATACATCTTAGGTGAACCAACTGACACCAGTGGCTTGTGAGACCGGCCACCGCCCCTCGTCGGGGTCTCGACTGTATACACTAGTCTACTCTGTGTAAGTCGATGTAGTACACCCCAGTACTTATGGGGAGGCGGAATTTTCAAAAACGATCAAGTTTAAACAACGAACATCGACTAACCGCTTGAATCGAAGCTAAACAAACAATAACCAAACACATAGCTAAACTAAACTATAGTGTTAAGGGATTATACCGATCGAAACTAGTCCTTCGTCTTTGTGTCCTCCTTTGTTCTCCTCGACCTTCTCTAGGTAGTAGACGATCCACCCGAGAGCGAAACTCCAAGCTAAACCTCTAAGCTTGAGGCAACTAAGCAACTTTGATTGCTAATCAAAGATGGAAGGATGATATAGAATTAAGGTTATGGATGCTTAAGTCTAACTAAACCTTTGTTCTCAACACATGAGGATTAAGGTTAGTATCTTGAAGATGAGAGCTTGAGGAGAGAGAATATGAGATAAGATAATGAGAGAAGAGAGAGAGTGTATCATAATTTTATGAAGCATTCTTATTTTTCAATAATGAATAAAAAGAAATGAATAAGCATGCTTCATGAAATATCTAGTGGTGATTCATTAGCATGAGTCATTAAGCAATAAATGTGCATTAATGAAATGAATGAATCACCACCATGACTCACTCTCTTATCCAAAAGAAACCTCCTTTGTCACATCTTCTAGAAGTTTCTCGAGTAATTACGAGAACGCCCCTCCGATCCGTAAAAATACGGAAAAACTTTAGACTGTAAAAATCCAATAACCGGATACCAGTAACTGGCTTAAACCAAAGCCGACTGGTAAAAACTGTCCGAAAGTCGTACGCGCGTAAACGCACGTATGCGTCCGAACCCTTTGTCGCAAAACCATGCAACCTCTATATCGTTTCGCCTGGAGTAGGAAACTCTCTGTGTGGGACTCTAGAGACTCGACTACTACGCTGGCAGTGGGTTTAACCACAGACCGCAAGCGGCACTAGCTGTACGTAACGGTCCCCAGGTAGTTGTCGATAAGAAGGCCGATGAGTAAACCCATCCGAACTCCTACTGAGTCTGATGTGACAATCTCCATACAGTTCGGTCCGTTCGTCCAAGACTATCGCATATCGGGCCTAGGGGGCGGCAAGCGTCAGTCCCCTAATAGCGGTATAAGTCGTGTCGGAGGGAAGCCCATTACACCCTGAGAAACTACTGGAACCTACCAGCAAATCTCGCTTGCCCTGGCCAGGGACTTTGCGTAATGGCTCTCTGACACAGCACGATATCTACTCCCAATACCGGGAGGGACGAATCCTGTCTAACCGCCACCGCCTCCAAGTGCTCGGGACTGCACCCAACTGCTACCTGTTTGCACGACTCCTTTGAGCCGTGGTAGGGTAGCAATCTAAGAACAGTGGGACACACTCGAGGAGAAGTAGCAGTGTCAAGTCTGCGGACTACGCTGTACTCATGTCACCTGGGAACTGTTCACTGACGACTGGTATCAAACCAACCAACAGTTCCCTGTGAGTCCTGTCCGGTGTACCCGTAACCTAACGAGCACCTGTATACTATCTCCAGTACGACGTACTGACGGCTGTGGGACAGACCATCTCCCCAACTGGGATGAGAAGCGTACACACCAGTCTACTCCGGAGTATCGATGCTCTGTCTCGATAATCCAACGACCGGGGACCTGAATAAGGATGTGCTTGTAGACTACCCAGCCCCCACTAGTGTGACTGCCATCACAACGCTGGTAGACAAGCAAGATCCTAAGAGCTCTATCAATACGTACACTCACATATTAAGATAGAAAAACCAAGTAGCATACTACCATGTTTAGCAAGACTGTTATATACATGTGAATATCCCAAGCTTCCATTAAGTAATATACAAGCTAGTATGATACAGTAATGGCCTTCTAGGGCATAGACACTAACAATCTCCCACTTGCACTAGGGCCATGTACTGGCATATCGCAGACCAATGATCTCGAGCAGCCTCTCGAACTGAATCTGAGGAAGGGCCTTCGTGAATGGATCAGCAATGTTCTCTTCTGAAGCAACTCTCCGAACCTCGATCTCCTGACGATCAATGATCTCCCTGATCAGGTGATACCGCCTCAAGATGTGTCTGGACTTCTGATGGGACCTTGGTTCCTTCCCTAAAGCTATAGCTCCGTTGTTGTCGCAATACAGAGGTATTGGATCAACTATGGTAGGAACCACCTGAAGTTCTGTTAGGAACTTCTTCATCCAGACTGCTTCTTTTGCGGCATCGCAAGCAGCTATATACTCCGCTTCCATCGTCGAGTCAGCAACGGTGTCCTGCTTGGAGCTCCTCCAGCACACCACCCCTCCATTGAGGGTAAAGACATAACCCGACATGGACTTGGAATCGTCCTTATCACTCTGGAAGCCGGAATCAGCAAAGGCCTCCAACCTGAGGTCTTTAGCGCCGTAAACCAAGAACATCTCCTTAGTCCTCCTCAGGTACTTGAGAATGTTCTTTACTGCTATCCAGTGCTTCTCCCCTGGGTCTGACTGATACCGGCTTACCACGCTCAGTGCGTAAGCTACATCTGGTCTGGTACACAACATCGCATACATTATAGAGCCTACCGCAGAAGCGTAGGGTATAATAGACATGCGTTCCCTTTCCAAATCAGTCTTGGGAGACATCTCTTTGGAGAGGGTGATTCCGTGACAAGCCGGTAGATTACCGCGCTTAGAATCTTCCATACTGAATCTTTTCAGTACAGTGTCGATATACCTGGACTGCGAAAGTCCCAACATCCTCTTGGATCTATCACGATAGATCCGGATCCCCAGAATGTAAGAGGCATCACCCAGGTCTTTCATGGAGAACCTGTGTGACAAGAATCCTTTGACAGATTGTAGCATAGGAATGTCATTTCCTATCAATAGAATGTCATCCACGTACAAGACGAGGAATACGACACTTCTGGCCACAACTTTACTATATATGCACGGTTCATCTGGATTTTTGATAAAGTCATATTCTTTGACTGTCTCATCAAAACAGATGTTCCAACTCCGCGATGCCTGCTTTAGTCCGTAAATGGACTTAAGCAGCTTGCATACTTTCCCGCTGCTCCCACTCTGATTGAAACCCTCTGGCTGATCCATATAGACGCTCTCTTCTAAATTTCCATTCAGAAAAGCCGTCTTTACGTCCATCTGCCAGATCTCATAATCATGGAAGGCAGCAATAGCAAGAAGGACCCGAATGGATTTGAGCATAGCCACTGGAGAAAAAGTTTCGTCATAGTCCAAACCAGGTCTTTGACGAAAAACCCTTTGCAACAAGTCTAGCCTTATAGGTTTCCACCTGTCCATCTACACCAATCTTTTTCTTGAAGATCCATTTGCATCCTATGGGTTTTACCCCATCTGGAGCAAAGTCCAAAGTCCATACTTTGTTGGTGTACATGGACTCCATTTCGGTCCGCATTGCATCTAGCCATCGTACCGAGTCGCCGCTCTGGATGGCCTGTTGGAAGTCAGTAGGTTCATCATCTTCTATGATGCAATCCTCTCTATCCCCGTCAATGAGAAAACCGTAGTATCTCTCAGGCGGATGAGACGGCCTACTACTTCTGCGGAGGGGTGCGGGAATGTCCTGTTCTTCTTGAACCTCTGGTTCTATCAAACTTTCAGTAACAGCTTGTGGTTCTGGAATTTCTTCCAGTTCTATTGCGCTCCTACTCTTCTGATTTTCTAAAAATTCAGTTTCTAAGAAGGTGGCATGACGAGAAACAAAGACCTTTTGTTCCTCTGCGTAATAGAAATAATATCCCTTGGAGTTCTTTGGATATCCCACAAGCTTACACAGTACTGATCGTGCCTCGAGCTTGTCCACATGCTGCTTTTTTACAAAAGCTGGACACCCCCATGTCCTAAAATGTTTTAGACAGGGTTTCTTCCCACTCCACATCTGATATGGTGTGGTAGGCACAGTCTTGGTTGGAACCTGGTTCAAAAGATATGCCGCTGATTCTAGCGCATAACCCCAGAAAGATCGCGGTAACTCAGCATTACTCATCATGGATCGTACCATATCCAATAGGGTTCGATTCCGTCTCTCCGATACACCGTTGTGCTGTGGAGTGTATGGAGGAGTAAGCTGAGAGAGAATTCCTTTCTCTTTTAGGTAACCTAGGAACTCGGCACTTAAGTATTCTCCACCTCGATCAGATCTTAGTGTCTTAATACTTTTGCCTGTTTGGTTTTCCGCTTCATTCTTGAATTCCAGGAATTTCTCAAAGGCCTCTGATTTATGCTTCATTAAGAAAACATATCCATACCTAGAGAAATCATCTGTAAAAGTAATGAAGTAGGAATAACCAACTCTCGCATGTGTAGACATTGGACCGCATACATCACTGTGTATGAGTCCTAAGAGCTCGCTCGCTCTTACTCCTTGTCCAGTGAATGGAGTCTTTGTCATCTTTCCTTTGAGACAAGATTGACAAGTGTCATAAGTTTGATATTCGAACGTGTCCAAATATCCTTCTCTATGCAACTTAGTCAACCTTCTCTCATTGATGTGACCCAGTCTACAATGCCATAAGAAAGCTTTATTTAAATCTGGAGACTTTCTTTTTAGTGTGTTCTGGACATTGAAAATTTGGAGTTGGTTTAACACATATATGCCGTTATTTAGAGTACCGGACCCAATCAAACCATGATTAAGGTGGATGTTGACAACATCTCTTACAAACGTGAAATCATAACCTTTATTTGATAACAAGGAAACTGATATGATATTACACGTTAAGCTGGGTACAAAATAACAGTTATGTAAAACCAAAATGTGTCCACTCGTCAATCCTAGGTGATAATCCCCGACGGACGCAGCTCCCACGCTAGCTCCGTTAGCAACCCTGAGGATCATATCACCTTCCTCCAGCACTCTACGGTTTCTCAGTGCCTGCAATGAATTGCAAATATGAGATCCTGATCCGGTATCCAATACCCAGGAAGTAGAGTTGATCGACAGACAATTCTCAATTACAAACACACCTGAAGTCGAAGCCACAGCTTGCTTCGGTTCCTGGTTCTTGGCGTTCCACGCCTTGCAATCCTTTTTCCAGTGCCCTTTCCTGTGACAATGGAAGCACTCATCCAGGCCAACTACCGGTGCTGCAATCTTTTTCTTTCCCTTCTTTCCCACCTTACTAACACCTCCTCTAGGTCTGGGTGCGGCCTTCTTCTTCCTTCCTTTGGCCCTAGCCTTGGACCCGGAAGAAGATGCTCCGCCAACAAACATAGCGGGTGTTTCCCTTGCCTTCTGCAAGGTGCCCTCCGCACTCCTTAACATGTTCAGGAGTTCCGCAAGTTCAACTTCTTTTCCTTGAAGATTGAAGTTGAGGATAAACTGGGCGTAGGTGGGAGGAAGGGACTGGAGAACAAGGTCTGTATAGAGCTCATTATCCAAAGTCGTCCCAAGGTCTGCGAGCTCTTCTATATAGCCAATCATCTGTAGGACATGTTCACCTACCGATGACCCGACAGCCAACCTCGCTCGAAACAATTTCTTTGAGGTCTCGTATCTTGCTATACGAGATTGCTCTCCATAAAGTTCCTTTGTATGGAGAAATATGCCATCTAAGGACATATCCTCGTGCCTCCTCTGATGTTCATTATTCATCGAGGCAAGCACGATGCACTTGGCTCTCGCGCAATCTAAATCCCAGGTTTTGCGGATTTCCTTATCCGCATCACTGGATTTGGGACCAGGGACAGCAGGTGCCGTAGCGGTGAGGATGTACCCCAATTTGTCGTAGGTCAAGGCCATCTTGACATTCCGCAGCCAATCTTTATAGTTTGGCCCCGTCAGTATATTTTTCTCTAAAAGTAACTTAAGTCCAGTCATTTTCAGGGTCGCTGCAATTAGGAGAGAGAGAAGAAAACTCTTTAGCATGATGCTCTTGCAAGTTTAGAGTGGTTTTTAGTTTATCTAAACTGGATGGCTCCCACTGTTTCTCGAATCCTTCCTCAAACCATAAAAGAAGAATTAGCCAAGACTATTCTCACCGTACAATACTTGCTTAACCGTTCAGCCAGGCCGGTGTCGATACTTCGAGGGAGGTTTTCCAACGCTTTCGCGAAGTTCCTTAATTAAGTAACCTCTTTTCTCTGGGGGCGTAACCCCGCTGACACTTTTCTGGACACCTACTAGGTTTATAGCATTGATCGTTAAGTGACGAATATCCTGATAAGTATCAAGTACTCACAGTAGGATCGGGATCCAAATATCATCGTCTGATAATGTTGTAGGAATGCTACCAACATTCATCAAACTCAAAATGGTATGCATCTCTTTGCAAATTTCAGTTTCTTTAGAAATTCCCGATATAAGTTTTTGCCCCATGCTCTTATGACCTTGACTAAGGGCCAACAAATCATAAGTCACATGTCAAGTTCTGCCCATCATTATCCTGTTGATTTGAACCCATCCGTATACTCTTGACTAAGGGCCAACAAAGTAATACGACTGTCCCAAACCAACTCATCTATCTATGCAACAAATGAATACCCCAGCAGCTACCAATCACTATGTCTTGACTAAGGGCCAAACAAACATAGCTTGAATACTACTGACCATTCATAAGAAATGACGGAGGGCTACGACTGGTTTTGGCGAAACCGTGAACGTAGTGAACTTGATATAACCGAAGGAACCTGATAGCTTTTAAAAGGAGTGGTTAAATCTCCGCATTTAAAATTATCTGTTTTAAAATTAACCGAGTGGTTTCTTTTAAATTGTTCCAACGATTTAAACTTTGGTTTGTTTTACTTTGCATTATAGATAATGCGTCCCATCATTAACCTATCATTGCAGAAAACAACGAAAATACAACGTCCTCTTATGCCATCCGCATTCGCCACGGGGTCCCGTCATCACTCGTTAGGTTACTTAACTAACGACAGAGCGGGGGCTGGGCTAGCGCGGGTGTAAAACATAAGTGACGTCTAAATAGCTATCATAATATAGATATTTTACATTCGTCTGACGCAATGATATTCATTCCAGAACACAGATAAACAATATTGGATTTGCAAGCAATCTGTATTTCTTTTGAGCCTGCAAGAAAAGACAGATTACACAGTTGTGATGAATAGCCGTTACCCCACCCTCGACCCCTACGGGTACGGCAAACTACCCGCCCGGCAGTTTGTGTACCCCACCTTGGGTCAGTCCTAGGAGCAAAAACAGTAAAATGAAATAATACAACGGTGGCTACGACCGCAACCTGGAAGTGCCCCGCAAAAAATAATATTACAACAAATTACATTTACAACAAATGAATTAAACAAATAACCCATTGCTAACCCCGGCTATACACCACAACAGTCCAATACAGTTTATATGCACAAACAGATATAACCATTTCAGAAATGTGCAACCCCCTGCCAACCGACATACTAGCAGTTAGGGGAGGTTTACGAACACATTAAACAATCACAGATATAATCCAATACGCAAATACTGTACAATTCGATCGAATAAACAACTTCAATATTGCTCCAAAATCTGCTCTGTTAAACAGTAACCTGAGCAATAATTAAATATTCCAGAAAACCCCAAACACCAGAGAGGACCCACCCATGAAAGATGAGCCCATGACTCGGCAACTCGGCCGCGGAAGCGCGGCGAATCGGTGCGATCCGCCGCCCTTCCGCGGCGCTTTAGTCGAATCATGTGCTCGAATTTCTTGGGTGTTCTCCGGTGGTCATGTCAAGCTCTCTGAACACACCTGAAAAATTTTCTGACTTGATTTTAACTTCGACAGAAACTTGACAGAATTAGGGTTTTGCGGCTTTGTTTTTCCGTTCGAAATTCGTACAAATTTGCAATTAAGTTATATATTGTTTAGCGAGGCTCTGATACCAATGTAAGTCGATGTAGTACACCCCAGTACTTATGGGGAGGCGGAATTTTCAAAAACGATCAAGTTTAAACAACGAACATCGACTAACCGCTTGAATCGAAGCTAAACAAACAATAACCAAACACATAGCTAAACTAAACTATAGTGTTAAGGGATTATACCGATCGAAACTAGTCCTTCGTCTTTGTGTCCTCCTTTGTTCTCCTCGACCTTCTCTAGGTAGTAGACGATCCACCCGAGAGCGAAACTCCAAGCTAAACCTCTAAGCTTGAGGCAACTAAGCAACTTTGATTGCTAATCAAAGATGGAAGGATGATATAGAATTAAGGTTATGGATGCTTAAGTTTAACTAAACCTTTGTTCTCAACACATGAGGATTAAGGTTAGTATCTTGAAGATGAGAGCTTGAGGAGAGAGAATATGAGATAAGATAATGAGAGAAGAGAGAGAGTGTATCATAATATTATGAAGCATTCTTATTTTTCAATAATGAATAAAAAGAAATGAATAAGCATGCTTCATGAAATATCTAGTGGTGATTCATTAGCATGAGTCATTAAGCAATAAATGTGCATTAATGAAATGAATGAATCACCACCATGACTCACTCTCTTATCCAAAAGAAACCTCCTTTGTCACATCTTCTAGAAGCTTCTCGAGTAATTACGAGAACGCCCCTCCGATCCGTAAAAATACGGAAAAACTTTAGACTGTAAAAATCCAATAACCGGATACCAGTAACTGGCTTAAACCAAAGCCGACTGGTAAAACTGTCCGAAAGTCGTACGCGCGTAAACGCACGTATGCGTCCGAACCCTTTGTCGCAAAACCATGCAACCTCTATATCGTTTCGCCTGGAGTAGGAAACTCTCTGTGTGGGACTCTAGAGACTCGACTACTACGCTGGCAGTGGGTTTAACCACAGACCGCAAGCGGCACTAGCTGTACGTAACGGTCCCCAGGTAGTTGTCGATAAGAAGGCCGATGAGTAAACCCATCCGAACTCCTACTGAGTCTGATGTGACAATCTCCATACAGTTCGGTCCGTTCGTCCAAGACTATCGCATATCGGGCCTAGGGGGGCGGCAAGCGTCAGTCCCCTAATAGCGGTATAAGTCGTGTCGGAGGGAAGCCCATTACACCCTGAGAAACTACTGGAACCTACCAGCAAATCTCGCTTGCCCTGGCCAGGGACTTTGCGTAATGGCTCTCTGACACAGCACGATATCTACTCCCAATACCGGGAGGGACGAATCCTGTCTAACCGCCACTGCCTCCAAGTGCTCGGGACTGCACCCAACTGCTACCTGTTTGCACGACTCCTTTGAGCCGTGGTAGGGTAGCAATCTAAGAACAGTGGGACACACTCGAGGCGAAGTAGCAGTGTCAAGTCTGCGGACTACGCTGTACTCATGTCACCTGGGAACTGTTCACTGACGACTGGTATCAAACCAACCAACAGTTCCCTGTGAGTCCTGTCCGGTGTACCCGTAACCTAACGAGCACCTGTATACTATCTCCAGTACGACGTACTGACGGCTGTGGGACAGACCATCTCCCCAACTGGGATGAGAAGCGTACACACCAGTCTACTCCGGAGTATCGATGCTCTGTCTCGATAATCCAACGACCGGGGACCTGAATAAGGATGTGCTTGTAGACTACCCAGCCCCCACTAGTGTGACTGCCATCACAACGCTGGTAGACAAGCAAGATCCTAAGAGCTCTATCAATATGTACACTCACATATTAAGATAGAAAAACCAAGTAGCATACTACCATGTTTAGCAAGACTGTTATATACATGTGAATATCCCAAGCTTCCATTAAGTAATATACAAGCTAGTATGATACAGTAATGGCCTTCTAGGGCATAAACACTAACAATGGAGAATCGATGCCCTGTCTCGAAACTCCTACGACTAGGGACCTTTTAAGGATGTGCTTATAGACTCCAGCTCTCACTTATATGATCGCCCTCATACTGCTGGCAGTCAAGCAAGAATCCTAGGGGCTCTATCAACGTGCAATAGCGACATGTCAGGTCACCTAAAGCAGTACACGATGATAAAGGTAAATCAGATAGAAAACTATCATCTCGAGTAAGACTGTCCTACCGGGATAGGTCCTCCCTCAATCATTGCAATCACGTGCCTATGATCCAATAATTGACTCTGAGGGCACTATCTCCAACAATCTCCCACTTGCACTCAAGGCTAATTATTGCGATGTCGTATACTCACAGCCCGTGTGATACCGAACACCCAACTCCCCTACTAGTCAGTCTCACAAAATCCGTTTGCGAAACTATTGCGTTCGAGGAATAGCCTCGGTGAGTGGATCCGCCTAAATGTTCCTTTCTATGTCTCTCTATATCTCAAGTTCGCGGAGAAAGCCATCTCCCGAAATGAGCAATACCTGTCTTAGAATGTCTGGATGTCTGATGGGACCTAGCTCATAAGAGAACTCCAAATCCAAACTTCTTAGACTGTATCGTCAACTGAACTTAATCAGTATCCTGCGCCATGCCTCCCTCAGTATCACCTTGGACCATCTGTCCAAAATACTGGCCCTCGTCAGAAGGATGACTATAACTCTGACAACCTCCTTGTCGTCCATGTCACCTTGGAAGCCTGGAATGATAACTACCTCCCGACTGTTCCTCCAGGATTGGATCAATATCAACTTATTGCATCTAGTGCAAGAACAGCATCTGGTGTGGTACTTGACATCTCATGATTGACTCAATTGCCTAAGCAAGTGATCTGCCAATCATGCACATCCCTCTCTACTTTAGTCTATAAGACACCTTT
Source organism: Agapanthus africanus (assembly GCA_030015575.1). Lineage (NCBI taxonomy): Eukaryota > Viridiplantae > Streptophyta > Magnoliopsida > Asparagales > Amaryllidaceae > Agapanthus > Agapanthus africanus. The sequence continues at coordinate 581,823,790 of CM057339.1, read as the reverse complement.
AGAGAGGGTGACTCCATCATCTGCAGGTACACTACCATGCCAGGAGTCGTCCATTCTAAATACTCTTAGAATGCTGTCTAAGTACCCAGATTGGGAAACCACCCAAATCTAGATCTAAAACCATAGATCTAGTAACCAGTATGTCAGATATTATATCCAAGTCCCATGTGGAGAAACCACTGTGTGACGACCAAAGTATAACCGATCGTAGTATAGGAGTTTCCTTTCCTACTATCTTCTCAACTGATCCATCCCCTATTCTGATGACGTCAAACCTATGACTGTCACATCAGAAATAGATGATCTATCTCCGCTACATCTGCTTTAGTCTATAAATAGACATGAGCCTGATGTCCACCAATGCTTCCGCTGCTCCCACTGACTACGACAACCCTCTGCCAGAGTCATATAGACGTGCACTTCTAAAACTAGTTTAGAACGACGCTATACTCATCCTCCTGCCGGGTCTCGCAGCCTGGAACAACAACAATGGCGAGTGTGGGTAAACAAGAACTTCCCTGTCACCGTCCTTGAGGCTACCGGAGTACCTCTCGGGTGCCTGAAGTTACCCACCTTATCTGCGGAGTGGCCAATGGAATGTCAAATCAGATTGAATCTTTAGGTTCCTTATCAAATCTTCAGCAATCGTTTGTGGTTCTGGAATCACTTCCAGTTCTACCATACTCCCACTACTGTTTTTGAAAAAATCCATTTTTAATAAAACTGTGGCGAGTCTAGAACAATATTTCTATTGATCTGCCAGATGGTAGAAAGTCAACCCTCGTCATAGCCTGGGTCAACCCACAAACTGCCATTACAGAAACGTGCCTTGAGTTATCCAGAGTCTGGTTTTAATCATAAGCCGGACAACTCCCCGTACCTTAACAATGTTAAGATATGAACTGTACTATATCCAATATAGAACCAGAGGCACTGATTTAATTGAACCAGATTTAAATCATGCAACTATCTCCAGTGCATGTCAACTAAATGGAAGGAGGCCGATCAGCGTTACTCAACTTAGGAATGCTTCCAATTATGAGTAACCTGAAAGAGAAGCAATTTCTCTTTATCATTACTATCAACTGAATACCATACACAAGTATCTACATCTTCGATCACTTTGAAGAATCCCGATACTTGCTACACCTGGTTCTCTACTCTATTCAAATACCTATAACTCCTCAAAACTTAGACCCTGTGTTTCTACGAAACACATGTCTAAGAACTAGAGAAGTTAAAAGTAAACAGAATATAGTATGAGGACCAACCCCTTTGACACTGGACAACATACAATACTCTGTATAAGTCCGCTGAGTCTAACAACTCTTTCACTGTGTTTCGTAGGTTGAAAACTGTACTTATGGTTAAGAAGAGTTACACCGCTGTTTAATGCTCCTTACCTAACCATCCACTGATATAGGTAAATGTCATCGACATAATATCAAAAGGTATATCTCACTCTATGAAAATAGACGTACAGATATATCAATTTGAAATTGGTGCACAACAGCGGATATTCAAAACCAAATATTTGCCGACCGGCAAACAGCCCAGATGATCTCCTCAAATATCACCGATTACAACGAATCCCGATATAATGAGGATGATTACCCTATTCCCAATAACTTACTCCCACTCATCATCTGTAAAACCATACAGATGTGAGAATCAAACCTGGTAAATACATACCCTGGAGCAAGTGTCTAATCGGGAAATCAGTTTTCTTTTAACAGTACACAGCTGAACTGAAACATTGAAATGTTTCAATGCGGTATCCTGTTATTCCTAGTAATGCCTCTTCCATTATCCAGATTCACAACTATAACCATATAATTCTTTGCCACCTCTCCAAATCCCTTTATATGTCTTTAGTCATTACCTTCTGCACACCCCTTAGGCCAAATGGTTTTCTTCCTTCCCTACCGTTCGGCACCAGCCTATGGTTTGGAAGAAGACTATCCAATAAGCATAATGGGTGTACTGTCCTAGTCCTAGGAGCACTCGCAATGCGAGAGAAGGTGAAGACAAAAGACACCTGAATGTACTTTATTCCTATTTCTCCTGAACCAGGATCCATCCCCGAACTGGAACAAGTTCCTTTCGAGTTCGTATATAACCATACGATGGATTATCCAATAAAATGGGATCTTCGTAGTGATACGGAGTGTCCTGGAGAAATACAAAGGTGATTTAGGATTGGCGAAGAGATACTTGGTTTGGTCGTGAATAGCAGTCGCAACTTACTTTGCCCTCTTACTAATCCCTTTCTTTGTCTTAACTTAATAACTTCTGTACACCGTTTAGGCTAATTAGTTTTCTTCATTCCCTACCGGTCGGCACCAGCCTATGGTTTGGAAGAAGACTATCCAATTTGCACAATGGGTGTACTACTCCTAAACCAAGGAGTACTCGCAACCTGAGAGATGGTGAAAAGAAAAGACTACTGAATAATCCTATCCGTTTTCTCCAGAACCAGAAACCATCCTCGAATTCCTTCGAGTTCGTATCTAACCATACGATGGTTTTGTCCAATGGAAGTGGACGTTCGCAGTAATACGGGGTGTCCCGGAGAAAAGGGTAAAAGTAGGAGTGGCAATGAGGTCTGCAACTCTGACAATCCAAAAGCCAGTGTTAAGAAGGTTCGGTCAACTTGGTCACTGAGTCATAGTCTAGGGTCGGGTCAATGGTCGCTGCCAGAGAGAGAGAAAAAAGAAACACTCAGCGTGCACTCTAACCAAGATCAGAATGGTTATCACTTTTTCTAATTAGGAAACCTCCCACTATACCTCAAATTCTCCTCCAAACCTCAAAGAAGAATTAGTCGGGGTCACCCGAGGAGTAAACCAACTCATCAGTGGGAATCGGGATCCAACTCTCATCGCATGATAACGTGACGGAATCCGCTCACGGTATCACACTCCAGAAGGTATGCGCATATCTGGCAAGTTTCAGTTCTTTTGAAACTCCCGATGTGGATTTTTACCCCATGCTCTTATGACCTTGGCGTGAGGTCAAAATATCATAAGTCACATGTCAAGTTCTACCCATCATTATCCAGGTTAATTTGAACCCACTCGTACATACCCTTGACGTAGGCCAAAATAGTAGTACGACTGTCCCAAACCAACGCATCTATCTATGCAACAGATAAATACCCGGCAACTACCAAACACTATGCCTTGGCGTGAGGTCAAAATACATAGCTTGAATACTACCGAATATTTAACTGAAATGATGGAGGGCTACGAATGGTTTCTGGCGAAAACCTTTAACGTAATGAACTTGATATCGTTGAAGGAACGGATAGCTTTATAAAAATATAGTGACGAAAACCTTTACTAAAGAGGTCACTCCCGGCGAAGGGATCTCGGCTCTTTCCCCGTAGAATGGGGTGCAGGATATTCCAACTGAATACCACGGTGCAAAGCAAAAGTAATCGGCTATAGTGAAGTTAATGCCCTGACGCAAACTTCTGTCCAAGGGGTCACTCCCGGTGAAGGGATCTCGGCCCTTGCCTCGTCGACTGAGGAGCAGGATATTCCAAATGAATACCACGATGCAAAACAAAAGTGAACGTCCTTGCAATAACAGCTTTTGAAAAGTGTTCCAACAACATCAGAATAGGTTTGTTTAACTTGCATTGATCCGAATCAACGCAGTCCCATCAATTGATCACACCACAAAGAACGAAAATATACTGACGTACGTATATGCCATCCGCATTCGCCACTGGGTCCCGTCATCACCCGTTAGGTTAGCTAACTAAAGGCAGAGCGGGGACTGGACTAGCGCGGATGTAAAACATATACAACATCTACTAATATATATACCAATATATTATATTTCGCTCAAGGCGTGAAAAGAAATGCAACATCACATAAATGTACAGCATCACAGAACAATACAGATATCTGGGATCCCCGGGTTTCACAGAGCCACTACTGAAACCCGACGTTCCCCTGGTCGTGTGGATAGCCTGTGCAATGAAATCCTAGACCCCTACGGGCGCGGCAAGTTACCCGCCAAAACCTGAAGTGAGGCAGCCCCCTTCAGCTCCGTGAATGGACCACCCAGCACTTAACGGAATCCGGCAACTTGGGCACCCCTCCTGGGTCAACCTGTACCCCCTACGAATGCGGCGAATAGCCCGCCAATCCTAGAGTGAAGCCCCCTCCGTCTCAATGCCATGAGATGCGGGCTCGTTGCCCTCTAGAACCCGGCTACCCGTGCACTCCTCCGCGGGGTAATCCTAGTACAGAATGTAAAATATACATACAACGTGTACATCGACCGCAACCAGGTCGTGCCCCAAAAGAATAATACAAACAGGCAGTGACGGCGGTCCACATGTCGGACGCTCGCCCTGCAATATCAAATGTACATAATACAACCACAACTGTACTAGCATTGCATCCAGGCTATCCCCCACGACCGATCCGCAACATCACAGCAATACATAGAACATCAACGTGAAAGTCACGTTCGCAAATCCGTCTAACCGGGCTATAGCAGTTAGACCGGATTTACCGATCAAGTGACATTCACGGTCGCAGATATAATGTAAATACTGTGAAAAATGTGTTTAAAATATCCGATCGATCAAAAATTAACAAGTGGGCCCCCAAGCAATACTGTAGCATTCATAGAAATTCTGGGCCCAATTTTAATATTCCAAAACCCATAAAATAAGCCCAGAAGCCCACTGGAAAAATACGACGCAGTGAAGGAACCAATGTGCGGCGGAACCGCGGCCCAATGGGGGGTTTGGCCACGGTTCCGCGCTTGGTTGGTCGACTGAATGTGTCGAATTTTCCCAGTAGTCTTAGAACTCCCTGCACATCATTCTGAGACCACCTAAAAAATTTTTGGACGACAAAAAATTTCAACAGAAAACTGATGTGAATAAAAATGCAAGTTTTGGAATTTTGGTCGATCGGAACTGAAAAACACATCAAACGAAGCTAGACGAAGTTAATGGCGAGGCTCTGATACCACTGTAAGTGCACGGCGGCGCCCCGGCAGTCAATCCGACGGCCAAACGCAGAAACGGTGATAAACTTTAATTTTTTACGGACTTAGCAAACCGGCACCACCGCGCACTAAACCCCGGATCATGCCATTAAACCAGTCTAAGCTAACAAGAGAATGAGTTAGAGATATACCGAGTGATCCGAGTCCTCCGGTCTTCTCGTCGTCGTCCCGATCTCTCGCGGAATATCCGGTCTCCATCTCCTCGCCGGAAGGGCACCACGTCGCCTGCATCTTTTACGGGCTCCCGCCTCTATACCGAGGCAACTCGGACGCGAAGTTGGCTAGCCGACGCGTCCAAGGGATGCTGTAGATTAGTGTGGAAACTTGTCTCTTTGGGGTTTAAGAAGTTGCCATGTAAGGAGGAATTTTTGCAAGAATAATCATGGATGAAATCTTGATGAAGAATGGAGCTATCTCCTCAAAAGAGCTCGGTCAGGCCATCTAAATTCTGCTCACTGGAAAAGGGAATGAAGCCTGCACACTATTAAATCAATCTAGTGCTCACTGTAAATCAGAAAAAGAAGCAACCCCCTCATCTCTAAATTAATGTGTGTATCTCCACTAATGAAAACCATGCAAAGGAATTAAAAACTTCACAGCACACACACACACACACAAAGAGGGGGCCCACGAAATTAATCAAGCAAGGAATTTGCCACACAAATTAAACCTCACACCATCCCCAACAGTGGCCGGCCATACCCAAAAATCCATCATGAAATCACATCAACTTTCATGTCTTAATAAATGCATCATGGAGCAAAGATGCATATCCTATCATAAAGAAAACATTTGCAAGAAACCCCCTTCTCAAAATGTTAATTGCAAACTTGCAATTAACACCCTCCAACGAAAAGTCCGACCGGGAAGGAAAAAGAGAAAACCGGCCGGAACGGAATGCAAACTGGCAACCCCAGAAAACTGGTCCCGTAATAAATTACAGGAAAACCCCGATACTGTGCATACACACCCGCATCTGTATTCCGTCCGGATACAAATGAAAAGAGACAGAATCTACACTGTACTATACTAGGATCGGCTTAAGCCAAAGCCGGCTAGTAAAAACCGTCCGATCACCATCCGTGCAATACCGCACGTATCTGATCGAACCCTGCCATATCTCCATACGGCCTCTACAGCGTTTCGCCCGAAACTTGAGTAACTGAGTGTGGTGGACTCTAAAGACTCGTCAATACTATGGCTGTGGATTTAACCACTAGCACGTCAGAGGTATAAGCCAATACGTGACGGGCCACCAGCTATTGACCAAAAGGGACGTCGATGAGCGAACTCATCCTGACACCCTACTGAGCCTGTCAGTGACGATATCCGTACAGTCCGGTCCGTTCGTCTATGAGCATCGCATGTCGGGCCTAAGGGGTTGGTGAAAGTCAGACCCCCAAAAGCGGTACAAGTCGTGTCGGAGTGTAGCCCAGAACACCCTGAGATACTACTAGAATACCTACCAGTAAATCTCCTGCCTTGGCCAAGGTCTTCGTGTAATGGCTCTCCTAGACACAGCGCGACCTCACCCCCAACACCGGGAGAGACGAACCCATGAAGATCCGCTCACTGCCTCCATGTGGCTCGGGACTGTACCCAACTAAAACCTGTTTGCACGACTCCTTTGAGCCGTGGTAGGGTAGTAATCAAAGCACATTGGGAACTCACACGAGACAAATGATGATCCCCGGGTCGATGAACTAACCTGTACACATGTCACCTAGGAACTGCTATCTGACGTCAGGTATAAGACCAACTAGCATGTTCCTGGCGAGTCCTGTCCGGTGTACTCATAACCCAATGAGCACCTGTATACATCTTAGGTGAACCAACTGACACCAGTGGCTTGTGAGACCGGCCACCGCCCCTCGTCGGGGTCTCGACTGTATACACTAGTCTACTCTGGAGAATCGATGCCCTGTCTCGAAACTCCTACGACTAGGGACCTTTTAAGGATGTGCTTATAGACTCCAGCTCTCACTTATATGATCGCCCTCATACTGCTGGCAGTCAAGCAAGAATCCTAGGGGCTCTATCAACGTGCAATAGCGACATGTCAGGTCACCTAAAGCAGTACACGATGATAAAGGTAAACCAGATAGCAAACTATCATCTCGAGTAAGACTGTCCTACCGGGATAGGTCCTCCCTCAATCATTGCAATCACGTGCCTGTGATCCAATAATTGACTCTGAGGGCACTATCTCCAACACTTCTCTCTTTTCCTTTATCCTTAAAACAACCATGATGCTTACGCTTGATCCTTGCCAAGGTGAGATCGTAAATAGCTAGTTGTTATCTTCTAATCTCCTTCTTTCTATCTTCCTCTTTTGTTTTGTTTTCTTTTTATTATGATGTGTGAGTAGTTTCATACTTGTTAGGGTAGGATAAGGGAAGTTTGAGAGAAGGAAATCTCTCTCACTCTTTCCTTGCCCAACATCTTAAATCGACTCCCGTTAATTGAACCACAATCCGCTCCTTACGGCACCCTATCCTACATGATAGCGGTGATTCTGTAGTGAGACCGGTTGTGGTTGAATTAACCGGAGGTTATGGCTAAGAGCCAAGAACGGACGGACAAGCACCAAAAGGAAGAACTTATGCGTTGGAAAGCATAGCTTATACTCGCAAGTTCCTTCCTAGTCGTGGTAATCCCCGTTGTTGTCGATTACCGTAACACCGATATTAAGAGTGGCAACGAAAGAGCTGAGCGACTCCTAACTCAAACTAACCTAATCCTAACCCTAACAAGCTCTCTTTACATATCATTTTAACACTTAATTAATCACAACAAAATCTGGAAAACTGGACTTAACTCGTTAAAGCACTTAGAAAAAGATTCCCATCTCCCTGCGGACGACCCGTACTCAACCGGCTAGCTACAAGCGAAACCGTCTTGATTGCGGTAATTAACTAAACTTGAACACGCAGAATCCCTAACAATCAAATGGCGCCGTTGCCGGGGAGACGGTAGTTTATTTCTTTGTGTAATTTCGAGTTAACTTGTGAATATAACCGAAAAACAAAACAAAAAAAATATATACTTTGTAAAAAAATTCATCTTGTTATTTTTGATTAGTTTTTGTGCAAGTGTGCTGGATAATACGGAGTTCGAGTTCAGTGCCAAAGACGTGGGAAGATAGACCCACATTTCGCGGCTACACCGCGACGGATCAAAACGAAGCAAACGGTCTACTGTAAAAATCTGGAGCAGATGCAGTAAGCAAATAAAGATTCAGCAAATTAAGACAAGAAAAGGACAACCACTGCAGCACACACCAAAATTCCAGAGCCCTAACTCCACTACCTTGCCGCGGAACCGCGGCATATGCTGGCTTAGGCCGCGGAACCGCGGCCACTTGGTGGAGTCAGTGAGCAAAAATCTCTGTAAGTCCTCCTTTTCTCTCTCCCACTCCTCTGAACTCCAATAAACTGTGTTTTCTGCAGCATTCTTTGCGCAAACTCTTCTCCCCTTCCAATAAACTGTTCTTGTGCAGGAATCTTTGCGCCGCGCTAAAAATAAAAATTGTTTGCAGTTGATTTGTTATCGCTTTGCATTCATTAATACGGACTTAAGGGGCTTGAAACCAATTCAGATTGGGTGGGGATTTCATCACCCTTCCAAGGACCCCAAAAATCACAAAAAGCATATGCATTGACCATTGTTAAAATTAAAAAAATACTAGACTCAGCCCTAAGGACTTCGCGCTTAATAGGACAGAGGACTAGTTACAAGCATCGGCCGTTTATCCTATCTGACTTTTGCTGTGCCTAGGCAAGTGTGACGAAGGCAAGTGGTTATTTAATTAAGGAACTTCGCGAAAGCGTTGGACAACCTCCCACTTACCTGGCACTTATCTGGCCGCATTAGACGGAGAAGAGGCGGTTTGAGGTCCTATTTCTAGCCCTCTGGAACAGTTAGGAGCTGTCTAGCAGACCTAGGTGACCCTAGATCTAGGTGAGATTGTGCATATCTTATTTGTGATTGCTTAAAGCCGTAAGTCCATACATATTTCTGTAAATCTCTTTCTAAAATAAAAAAAAAGGGAAAAAATCAAAAACTTTTATAAAAACTTGCCTTTTATCGCCAAATCCATTTTTCACCCACCACCCATCGTTTTCTCCATTGACGTTTTCTTACCCTCACCTTCTCCGCTTTGACTATACTAAACTCGTTTAGTGTATGTCCGCTTGGACTCGGGACACTAGCGCCCGTCTAGTCCGCGTTACGTTAGTCGCTACCGACTACGCGATCGACTCCGACGTCGAAACTCCGCCCACTCCTCTTTCACCCCTTCCTTTGCCGGCCAACTCCGACGTTGACCAGAACTCTGTTCATACATCTTCACCTTCACCATCACCAACCTCTTCTTCCGCGATGTCAGGATTTAATCCGAACATCTCTTTGACCACCCCTGGATTGGCTCCACCTCCTACGGAGACCAATAACCCACCACCACCGCCTGTTGTAGCGCCGCAGCGAATCGCGCTCCAGGATCGTTTCTATCCCACCCGTTCTGCACTCCTCACCTGCCTTTCTCTTCCACCGGCCAATGGGGATAATTTTGAAATTAAGCCCCACTTCATCAACATGCTTCCACGATTTCATGGGCTTGAATCTGAAGATGCCTATATCTTCATCAATAAATTTCAAAACGTCTGTGCCATGATGAAAACCACCCAGCTGTCGGACGATGCTATAAGTCTACGGGTCATTCCGTTCACTTTATGCGATCTTGCTGAAAAATGGCTGTATAGCACCGCTTCCCACTCAATAACCAGCTGGGACGAGTTTGTTAAAGCGTTTCTAAAAAAATTCTATCCGAATCATAAAACCGCAAGTATTCGAAATGAAATCAACCAATTCTCTCAGCTTCCTTCTGAACCCTTCTGGAAGTGCTTTGACCGGTACAAAGACCTTCTTGTTCAGTGTCCTCACCACGGTATAGAGAAATGGAAACTTTGCCAAACCTTATACGAGGGCCTGAACCCAGCAACGATGCAGTTGTTGGAAACCATCTGTCAGGGCCACTTCCTATCGAAATCTGACGAGGAAGCGTGGCAATTCTTTGACGACCTTGCGGAGCAAACGCTACAATGGGAGAGCACCAGACGGACTTCTTCTTCTACCTCCACTTCTACCGGTCAGTCTAGGGTAGGAATTCACCAACTTGATGTCTCTATTGCGATGAAAGCTGAAATGGCTGCAATAACAAGAAAGCTTGAAGCGATAGAGAGCAAATTTTCTTCTCCTGCTCCTGCCCCTGTTCTTCCCCTTCGTACCATTTGCGCTTGTTGTTCCGATCCTTCTTACTTAACCGAAGAGTGTCCTTACAATCCGGCATCGCAAGGACAGGATCAGGTTAATGCTGCATTTCAGCAAAGACCGAGGAATGATCCATACTCTTCCACCTACAATCCCGGTTGGAGGAACCGCCCCAATTTTGCCTGGAATCAGAATCAGAATCAATTCCAAGGCAACAATTTCCAAAAGGCCCCTCCGCCGCAACAACAAGCGCAACAACAAACTCAACAGCAGTTTCAGCAGCCCTTCCAACCCCAACCTTTTCAGAATCAGACGAACAACTTTGCACCCAACAATTCTTTTCCACCAAACAACTTTGTTCCGTCAAACAACGATAAGGTTTCCTCGCTCGAACGAAGTCTGGAGGCGTTCGTTAAACAATCGACTCAGTCCACCGCCAACATCCAGTCTTCCATTCAGTCCTTAGTGCAACACACTGCCGCACACGGGCAAAGCATCAAGACCATCGAGGCCCAGATTGCACAGCTGAATGCGACCTTAAGCGAGCGAGAAAAGGGGAAGCTCCCGTCCCAACCACTCCCAAATCCCGGTCATCCACATAATGTACATGTTGCTCTTGAACAACAAAATCATAATGTGAGTGCCATGACCACATTGAGATCGGGAAGGATGCTGCAAAACAACATTGGCACACGGATCAACGATGACACCCCGGCCGCTTCTTCTTCTACTTCTTCTTCTCCTGCTTCTTCGTCTTCTGAGCCTATTCTCCATTCTTCAAAAGGCTCTCCTTCTTCTTCTGCTCTTAACGGACCCGCTTCTCACTCCATGAAAACACCTGTTCTGGGATCTGTTCCAACTCCACAATCTCCTCCTCCAACATTAGACTCAACCAATTTTAAAAATGTTCCATTTCCAAACCGGTTGAGGTCTAATAAACAAAATCCTCAGATGGAGAAGATTCTGGAGTTATTTAAGCAGGTTAACATTAACATTCCTCTTTTAGATGCTGTCCAACAAGTCCCGTCCTACGCGAAAATCTTAAAGGACTTGTGCACGAAAAAGAGGAAGTCTTAGGTACCCAAGAAAGTTTTCTTGGCTAGTGCTGTGAGTGATGCCCTTACCCAATCTTTACCACAAAAACGGAAGGACCCTGGCTGTCCTACGATTTCTATTACTATTGGGGATAAGAACATCAGCCGCGCACTATTAGATCTTGGTGCCAGTGTTAACCTGCTTCCGTACTCAATATACGAGCAATTAGGCGTCGGAGAGCTGAAACCCACACACTGCACTCTCCAAATGGCCGACCGATCGATCACCCATCCTAGGGGTGAGCTAGAGGATGTGTTAATAAAGTCGAGGACTTCATATTCCCCGTTGACTTCATTGTATAAGACACACAGCCTGTAGCTAACCCCCGGAATCAAATTCCGGTGATACTCGGTCGCCCATTTCTTGCAACCTCAAATGCTGTGATCAATTGTCGCAATGGTTCGATGAACCTCTCTTTTGGAAACATGACGATTGAACTCAACATTTTTAGGTTGGGGAATCAGCCCGCCGAACCTAATGCTCATATACTGGACGTCTTCTCGATCCAGGAGATCACCCCAGAAGAATGTGAATTCGAGGAGTTTCTGTTTGATCACGATAATCTTAACGCCACTAGTGCGTTCCTCCTCGAATCTGCTGCTATTTCTGCGCCCAACAACGACTACGAGTGTTTCACGTTCTCGAACGATCTTAGCCGCGCACAACCCGAGTTTGAATCTTTCGAATTTCCGGATGAGTTACCTGAACCATCCAACTCGGTCGCCTACACTCGTTTTGAACCTTTGCTTGAGTCCTTTGAGTTCGAGACCTCTGCACCAATCTTGCCTTCAATCGTTCCACCTCCAGCGCTCGAACTCAAGCCTTTGCCGTCTCACCTTAAGTACGCTTACTTAGGTGAGAACGAGACCCTCCCTGTCATCATTTCGGCTTCTCTAGCTCCCGAGCAAGAGAAAGCCCTTCTCGCGGTCTTGCACAGCAACAGGCAAGCTTTTGGCTGGTCCATGGCGGACGTCAAGGGGATTAGTCCCCTGATCGTTGAGCATCACATTCATCTGATGGATGATGCCAAACCAGCCCGGGATCCACAAAGACGTCTAAATCCAGTCATGAAAGAGGCTGTGAAGAAGGAGATCGTAAAATGTCTAGATAGTGATATCATTTACCCTATCTCTGATAGCCAGTGGGTTAGCCCCATCCACGTTGTCCCTAAGAAATCAGGTATAACGGTCATAACCAACGAGGCGAACGAGTTAATCCCTACTCGCATCCAAACTGGGTGGCGAGTATGCATTGATTACAGAAAACTCAACGCCGCAACGCGGAAAGACCACTTTCCGCTACCTTTCATTGACCAAATGCTTGAACGATTGGCCGGACACGAGTACTACTGCTTTCTTGATGGCTACTCCGGCTATAATCAGATTCCCATCGCCGAAAAAGACCAGGACAAGACCACATTCACTTGTCCTTTCGGCACATTTGCATATCGTCGCATGCCATTTGGGTTATGCAATGCGCCCGCTACCTTCCAGCGGTGTATGATGGGAATTTTCTCAGACATGGTGGAAAAATTTCTGGAGATTTTCATGGATGATTTCTCCATCTTCGGCGATTCCTTCAACGAGTGTTTGCTGCATCTTGACGCTGTCCTTACCCGATGTAAGGACAAGAATTTCACTTTGAATTGGGAGAAGTGCCACTTCATGGTGCGCGAGGGTATTGTCTTAGGACATATCATCTCGCAAAATGGCATAGAGGTTGACAAAGCAAAGATTGAGGTCATTCCCAATCTCCCTCCTCCCCGATGCGTCAGAGATATCCGAGCCTTCCTTGGCCATGCCGGTTTCTATAGACGGTTTATCAAGGACTTTAGCAAGATTTCTAGGCCCTTGACTCTTTTGCTGGCCAAGGATACGCCATTCGACTTCAACTCGAGCTGTGTGACTGCATTCGAGTCACTAAAACGCTCACTCACTTCTGCTCCCGTTTTTTCTTCACCTGACTGGACGCACCCATTTGAGATTATGTGCGATACATCCGACTTTGCCATTGGTGCTGTCCTTGGACAACACATCAATAAGATGCCGCACGTAATCTATTATGCGAGCCGAACCCTAAACGACGCACAACTCAATTATACAACAACTGAGAAGGAATTCTTAGCTGTTGTATTTGCTTTAGAAAAGTTCAGGCCCTACCTCATCGGCTCTCCAGTCATTGTCTACACAGACCATTCTGCTCTGCGCCATCTTTTTGCGAAGAAAGATGCAAAATCTCGGTTAATACGTTGGATCCTCTTGCTTCAAGAGTTTGACCTTGTCATTAAGGACAAACGAGGATGTGAAAACGTAGTTGCCGACCATCTCTCACGACTTCCTTCTTCGCCTTCGCTTCCAATTCCGATCAATGACGTTTTCCCGGATGAACAACTCTTAACAGTATCTTGCGAACCCTGGTTCGCAGATATTGTGAACTATTTGGCCACGGGATTACTACCGACTGAATGGTCAAGTCAGGACAGACTTCGCTTCTTATCCCAAGTAAAACACTTTTACTGGGACGAACCCTATCTGTTCAAGTACTGTCCCGACCAGATTATTCGTCGGTGTGTCCCTGACGAGGAATTCAAGAGTGTGCTGTCATTTTGCCACGATCAAGCGTGTGGCGGGCATTTTGGCCCAGAAAGACAGCTGAGAAGATCTTGCAATGTGGTTTCTACTGGCCACAACTTTTCAAAGACGCTCATGACTATTGCAAGACTTGCTCCCGGTGCCAACACATGGGCCGGATATCCCGGAGGAACGAGATGCTGCTCCAACCGATCTTGGTTGTGGAGATTTTCGATGTTTGGGGGATAGATTTCATGGGGCCGTTTCCCAGCTCTTTTGGGAACCTGTACATCCTTCTTGCTGTTGATTACGTCTCTAAATGGGTCGAGGCTGTGCCCAGCCGGACTAACGACAACAAGGTTGTCATTAGGTTCCTTAAAGAAAACATTTTCTCCCGGTTTGGGCACCCTCGAGCGATCATTAGCGACAATGGAAGTCATTTCTGCAACAAGACTTTCGAGGCCTTGATGCGGAAATACTCCATTAATCATAAGCTATCCACGCCCTACCACCCCCAAACCTGCGGGCAGGCCGAAGTTTCAAATCGGCAAATCAAGCAGATACTGGAAAAGACGGTTTTCAAGAACCGTAAGGATTGGTCGCTGAAACTCACTGATGCCCTTTGGGCATTTCGAACCGCTTATAAGACCGACCTTGGCATGTCTCCCTATCGGCTTGTGTACAGAAAAGCCTGCCACCTACCTGTTGAAATAGAGCATCGCGCATTTTGGGCGATAAAGGAGCTGAATCTGTCTCTCGAAGATGCGGGCAGCCATCGGAAGCTGCAGTTGAACGAACTTAGCGAGCTTAGGGATGAGGCTTATGATAACGCGGTTGTCGTTAAGAATCGAACGAAGGTGTTTCACGATAAACACCTTTTGCGCAAAACCTTCGTACCTGGTCAGCAGGTACTGCTTTACGACACTCGACTTCACTTCCATCCAGGAAAGCTCAGATCTCGCTGGAAAGGGCCGTATTTTGTGCGGAATGTATATCCGCAGGGCGCTGTGGATTTGGAGAATCCAAAGGACGGTTCATTTTTCAAAGTGAACGGACACCGACTAAAACCGTACCTTAGCGCCGAACCAACAGAGGAGCTCCTGTTCTTACAGGAGCCGGTTTACCCTGCATAATCTTCCTCTGCCTACCTCCAAACTTCGGTTATCCAGCCAAGAACAGTGGACACTGTTCCAAATAAGTTTAGGGGTATGTATAAACCATTTTGTATATATTTGTGGATATTCTTTTTCTTTTTCTTTTCTTTAAAAACAAAAACAAAAAAAAATTTGTGTATCGCTAACCGACAATTTTGACCTTCCAAATGATCTCTTCATGCAATGACAGTGAGGACACTGTCCAGTTTAAGTTTGGGGGTACGCTCGGTACGCATTTCTTACCTTCGCATTCATATCTATATTTTGCATCTGCATATTTAAATCCATAAAATCCATAAAAATCTGAAAATTGTGTAAAAACATAAAAACTTTTCTGTCAAGTTAGCTAGTGGGAGGATTCTGATTCAACATTTCGACGGTTTTGTTTGATAAAATAAGAATAACTAAATCTTATGTTTAGATTTTGAAAACCTGAAAAATAACTCTCCTTTGAAGTTAACTATAGCTGATATACGTCTTTACATCACACTCCACGTGTCGTGAGTTTTGGGGAATTAGATGACAAGTCTTTTATGTCGAAAAACTTTTAAATGGATCAATGATTTTCTGAGGATCAAATAGGTTTGTTCTGAAATAAGTAATATCAAGAATAGTTTATGAAGTGAGTGAATATGAAGGAATGTTATTGATGCCTTAATTGGAACTAAGTCTGAAAAATAACCCATCTGAAACTTGATTGGAATGATTACACACCGAACCCACTAAACACGTCTTTTATCCAAAAAAAAAAATAATTGAACTACCGGTTATATCTCCGTTCGTATTAAATCAACATGATTTTTATGCCAAACTGTCTTTTGTTTTTGGACCTAGGTAACTTGAGTAATTAAGTCCGCTGGGGTGTTTCTACACCTAATGCCCTAAAACCAACTGGTTTGGGTGCATTGGCCCAAAACTCGCTAAGAAGCCTAGAACGTCCAGATTAAAACAAAGTCAAGCAAGTGTTCTCTCCGAGTTAAAATTCTTAACGGTTCTTTGTGTGAGAATAATCTTGATAAAAGACAGGCTTTTATAAAAAATTTACCGGAGATATGAAGGTTTTATTCTATGATAAAGACTATTGCACGTTCACAGAGGTGTGTATGAAATGATAACAAGAAAAAGATGGAGTGAAAAGTAAGACCTAGATTCCTGTTGAGGAAGATAGAAATTCTGAAGTTGAAACCTTACTAGAAAACGAAACTTGAAAAATGCTTAACTCTTTATAAAACTTATGTGATCCTTTCAAAATTCTTATCCGGGCTTTATAATGAGGACTTTATTCGACCTTTCTGGAACTTAACGACACTATTTGCACTGCACGTGAAGACATATAAAAGCTGTAGTTAAATAAGAAGCGAGGTGTGAAAAATAAAGGTTCGATAGTCTAGATTTAGGATAATAGAATTGTTATTTTCTAAAACAAAATTTTAGGGTTTGAATCTTAGTTATTTTACAAAACCAACTTGACCGGATTTTGTGGGTAGTATCCGCTGAAAACCCTCAGGAGACAACACTCCTCCTACTAGGAACACCTAGAGGTTTAACGGCTTGTTGCACATGCTCAGTGCAATCGCGTTCCCTGCGAAAGTGAGGTTAGGAAAATTTTTGTGAATAAATTGGCTTTGCCCGGGACGAGCAAATGATAAGTTTGGGGGTATTTGTTCATATCAGATTTTTGCATTTTCATACCGCCCAATTTTTATCACATTGCATAGCGGTAGGTACTCTTGAGCCGTGTTTGCTAGTCAATTACAGGATACAGGTTCTCGGCTCTAAACGGTGAAATTCATGGAAAAACACGACAAAACCCGGGTTCCTGCCAACCACAGATAAAACACGGATCTCCGCTCTTTATCCGTCTGGTGCCACACACCAGTTTGAGAGACAAAATGGCAAATCAATGTCGTTTTCATGCATAAGGCTCAATGGAAACACAAGATCCAAGAAATCTACGCGGAGCTCGAGAAAATCATGACAAAAGATCCACATCACATCACCTTTTGTTCAACAGAAATTCTGGAAAAATCGTGAAGAAATTATGAGAAAAATCATATACCATACTGAAGGACACTACAATCCAGGAGAAGTCACCAAAATTGGTGACCCAATTCCCCAAGTAGGCCGCGGAACCGCGGCTTAAGCATGCTTAGGCCGCGGAACCGCGGCCATACTGAGTCGTCAGAAGTCCAAAATTCAGGGGCAGTTTGGTATTTGTATAAGGGTTCTGAATGTTGCCTTAGGTTTTCCTTCTCCAGCCTATAAATAGTCCAGAACTTGTAAAGCCAAGGGTGCATAATCTTGTATTTTTTTTCTAGGTTTTAGAATACTTGTTCTTCTTCCTCTTCTCATCTCTTCTCCATTAAAACTTGTAGTGAGCTTTTGTGAGTGAAGAATGGTGAATAAAGAAGTTCATTTTATTATTATACTTGTCTTGTTCTCTTATTATTGCTTGTAATTTTCATTTGTTAACTTAGTTGTTGTTATTTCTTGTTGTTTCTTTCTTCTCTCTTTTCCTTTATCCTTAAAACAACCATGATGCTTACGCTTGATCCTTACCAAGGTGAGGTCGCAAATAGCTAGTTGTTATCTTGTAATCTCCTTCTTTCTATCTTCCTCTTTTGTTTTGTTTTCTTTTCATTATGATGTGTGAATAGTTTCATACTTGTTAGGGTAGGATAAGGGAAGTTTGAGAGAAGGAAATCTCTCTCACTCTTTCCTTGCCCAACATCTTAAATCGACTCCCGTTAATTGAACCACAATCCGCTCCTTACGGCACCCTATCCTACATGATAGCGGTGATTCCGTAGTGAAACCGGTTGTGGTTGAATTAACCGGAGGTTATAGCTAAGAGCCAAGAACGGACGGACAAGCACCAAAAGGAAGAACTTATCTGTTGGAAAGCCTAGCTTATACTCACAAGTTCCTTCCTAGTCGTGCTAATCCCCGTTGTTGCCGATTACCGTAACACCGATATTAAGAGTGGCGACGAAAGAGGTGAGCGACTCCTAACTCAAACTAACCTAATCCTAACCCTAACAAGCTCTCTTTACATATCATTTTAACACTTAATTAATCACAACAAAATCTGGAAAACTGGACTTAACTCGTTAAAGCACTTAGAAAAAGATTCCCATCTCCCTACGGATGACCCGTACTCAACCGGCTAGCTACAAGCGAAACCGTCTTGATTGTGGTAATTAACTAAACTTGAACACGCAGAATCCCTAACAATCACGTATCTCGGTATAATCTCTGATACGGTGATGGGGACTACCACATCCGAAGTATCCACGTGACGACTGCTGACCCTCCTTGGGATATGAGATAAACATCTGACCTCGCCCCGTGTCTCTGCCACCTGTTTGACGTCTATCACGGCGTATGAATGAAAGTCCCTTTGCTGCTGTATCGGTACGAACCCTCTTCGGCCCTGGAACTATTGAAGTCTCTGCAAGGCGCTCCTCGACTAATAGGGCTGCGTCTACAGCTGATGTATATGTCTCGCAATGCTGTGCGCTGATCGCAAGAAACAGTGGTGTAAGCAAGCCTCGGACAAATCTCTTGACTCGCATCTCCTCAGTAGCCACTAGGTATGGAGCATAAACGGATAGCTCGGTGAACAGTACATCGTACTCTGCCACTGTCATCTCTGGTGTCTGGCGCAACGACTCGAATTTGCGTGCTCGGGCATCCCTGACACTCTAGGGAAGGAAACGGGCTAGAAATACCGTCACAAACTCAGTCCAGGTCATAGGAGGAAGACCGGCTGCTCTGCCCTTCTCAACCTGTAAGTCCACGTTACCCGTCCCGGTTCTTTCGGGCTTGCGAAAATGGTGAAAAACGATTTTTTCGGTGGAGGTAACATGGACTCTTAAAACGGATCTTTGCTAAACAATCTATCTAACAACCTAACTAAGAGTTTAACTACTATGTTAGGGGTTATACCTTAACTTGAACTCCTTCTCTTCGACTCCTTGTGGTGGTCGGATCGGCCTCACATCGTCGTCTCCTTGTGCCGAAGATGGATCCACCTGAAAGCTTCTACCTTTGGATCCAACCTCAATCTAGAGGAAACTAGAATACTTGGCTTGCTAGACCTTGTACACTAGGATGAGTACAGAAGTGTTTTCGGTTTTATCTTCAAGGAAAATGGTTCTCAACACATGAGAGATTTTTGCCTTGAGCTAGAGGAAGAGGGAGAGCTTGAGGAAGATGAGAGCTTTGATGAGAGAGAGAGCAAATGATAGAATGAGTGAAGACTTTTTACAACCATTCTCTAATAATACAAAATAATCATAATAATAATATTAATAATTGAGTATTATGTGATGGTTCTTGTCAATGGAATTATCATTTCATGCACTCATTTTGTAAAGAATAACAAGCAAGCAAAAGTCTAAGCCATGAAATGATAGCCATTGTAATGATGATGGTCAACAGGTCCAAGCTAGTCAACCGGTCAACAAAGTCAAAAAAGTCAAACATTCAACCCAACCATGGCACACTAATACTTAATTAATATTATTATTAATCATATTTCTTATTCTCATTAGGGTTTAGAAAAGGGTCAACAGTCAACATCCCTAATGAGAATCCTCTATCTCGGTCAACCGTGCATACACACCCACATCCGCGTTCCGGGGAACACGAATACAAACGAGGTAAAACCAATCCCAAAACGTATACTAGGATCTGGCTTAAACCAAAGCCCGCTAGTAATAACTGCCCGGACACTAAACGTGCACAAGTGCACGGATGTGACCGAACCCTGTCGCAAAACCATGCGACCTCTACTCTGTTTTGCCTAAAGGCGAATAGCTCTCTGTGTGGGACTCTAAAGACTCGACACTACGCTGGCAGTGGGTTTAACCACAGACCGCAATCGGCACTAGCTGTGCGTAACGGCCCCCAGGTAGATGTCGATAAGAAGACTGACGAGGTGAAACCCATCTGAACTCCTACTGAGCCTGAATGTGACAGTCTTCGTACAGTCCGGTCTGTTCGTCTGAGAATATCGCATGGCGGGCCTAGGGGGGCGGTAAACGTCAGTCCCCTAATAGCGGTACAAGTCGTGTCGGAGTGTAGCCCAGAACACCCTGAGATAACACTGGAAACCCACCAGTATATCTCGCTTGCCCTGGCCAGGGACTTTGTGTAATGGCTCTCCTAGACACAGTGCGATATCAACCCCCAATACCGGGAGAGACGAATCATGTCTAACCGTCACTGCCTCCAAGTGCTTCGGGACTGCACCCAACTACTACTTGTTTGCTCGACTCCTTTGAGCCGTGGTAGGGTAGTAATCAAAGTACAGTGGGAAGACACTCGAGGCGAAGTGACAGTGTCAATTCAGCGGACTAAGTTGTACTCATGTCACCTGGGAACTGATAACTGACGATAGGTATAATACCAATCAACGGTTCCCGACGAGTCCTGTCCAGTGTACTCGTAACCTAACGAGCACCCGCATACTATCTCAAGTACGACGTACTGACGGCTGTGGGACAGACCGTCTCCCCTGCTGGGATGAGAAGCGCATACGCTAGTCTACTCCGGAGTATCGATGCCCTGTCTCGATAGTCCTACGACTAGGGACATGTATAACGATGTGCTTGTGGATTACCCAGCCCCCACGAGTGTGACTGCCATCACAATGCTGGTAATCAAGTAAAGATCCTAAGGGCTCCACTAATGTGTATAGGTGATATACTAAAAGAAACACATGTACACATTAAAGTAGAAACAAACCAAGTAGCATACTACTATTTTGAGCAAGATTGTCTATACAACTGTGAATATCCTAAGCTTCCATTAAGTAATATACAAACTAGTATGATACATTAATGGCCTCTAGGGCATATACACTGACAAAACCGATTCACACCATTTCTGCACAAGACCTTCCAGGCGAAAGCTCGCGAACTCTACCCATCGCGCATCTGAGCATCTAAGCGAACGGCATATCCGGGCCATCCTATCAATGAAAGACTGTGGGTCCTCGGCTGCATCGGTACCTGTGAAGACCGGAGGCTTTAGCCTCATGAACTCCGATAACGATACTGTAATCACCTCCGGGGCTGCAGGGGCAACTGCCTGTACGGTAGGTACCATCGCAGTCCCTATGATGGGTGGAGATGCCTCTGGTCGCTGCGCTCAAAGCGTCTCAACTAGCGATCCTATCATCTGGCGCATCTCCTGCATACTGGATCCCATCACCTGGCGCATCTCCTGCATACCGGATCTCATCATCTGGTCTGTCGAAGGAGGAACAGTCTGATCTAGTACGACAGTGGTACTACCCGGATCAGTCCTCGTCTCGGACGAGTCAACTCGAATCTCGGCTCTCGCAGCCGCTCTCTGCGCCCTCGTGGTCTTTGGCGGCATAATGGATGAAAAGGAAAATAGGATTTGATAAGGATACGGAAATCGAATCGCAAGAATGTATACAATCATAAAGGAATTTCAATCAGTAAGTCCTAAGGTCGCTTAGGCGGAGTACCGTGTCGGGAGTATGCCGCGGAACATACGCACGCTACGACACTCTGCTTCAGCTACCTACTCCATCATACCAGGGTCATCCTACACTCCGAAAGTAAAACCTACGCTCTGATACCAACTTTGTCGCGACCCAAAATTCAGCCCGTGATCGGCACTTAACCACGTGACGTCTACAGGCGTAACGCGACTAAGTAAGCCGAAACCCAGAAATCAAAACCATTAAAAGTATAGAGTGTTTAAAACATTTATTAGAATATTTGTTAAAAAATTTAGAAAACTTTAAGTTGTTTAGTAGAATTCTTTAAAGTTCAAGTTATCATTTAAAAATTTTGGCAGCATTTCCTTTGTAAAATTAGCCCCGAGATTGGGTACAAAGCAATAAATGAGTAAAATGATACACAATAAGAAATAAGCATCCCAAACGGGAGCAGTCACGCCCAACGGCGGAAACAACACCACAATGATAATATACGATGCCGTAGCGAAGAAAGAGTAAAAATAAGTGAAGACAACATGAAATATAAAACTGCATAATAAAGTCAGCTCATAACGAGCTCGACACCAGAGTACAATAATATACATCGTCCTCACAACTGGTCTCTAAGTCCATACATAAGTAGTAGATGGAGAATACTAGATACAATGATGTATAGAACTGGAAAAATAAACAGATACCGCACAAAAACCCACCTATCAGCAAAAGGGCTAGTATGCCAACTGCAATGGTATCTGTGTCAAAAGATGTACGAAAGCAGCCTGCCGCGACTACTCCGAGGGGCAACCTGCAAACACTGTGGCACAACGGGGGTGAGTTGCCAACTCGTGAATAGTAGATAACATATAAAGGTAATCGCGAGTATGCACGTGTTGCGATACTCTAACCTATGCCAACAGATAACATCTATATGATGAACTGGATGCTCAAATCATGCAACAAATGCGATCTAATAACATCTCTATGTGATTAGAAAGGTATGCAATAATCGTACATAGCATGTGTACTCTAACAGGTACTACAGATACATGATGAGATGTACAATACTAAATACTGAGCATGGGAATAAGTAATATCTATACAGAATATCAATGTGGAAAATAACTGGTGTCCATCAACATACCAAATCCCAGAAAAGACTCAGGCGTCATCATCCTCATCGGCCCTCAAATCCTGTAAATCTCAAAGAATCGTGAGTGCCCAACATCGACACTCGAAATATCATAAAATCAGCCGTGTCTAGCATCGACACGCAAATCCTCAAGTATCGGGCTCCGTCCATCGGATCGGCCCACGGGCTCCGTCTGTGAAATCGGCCCTCAGCCCCGGCAGTACGCGTCGTCCCATATCGATCTATCGACACTAGTCGGTATCCTCCGGATAATCGCCAGGTCTAACCAATCACCGGTAGGTAGTAGTCCCTCCGCCGGGCTCACCGTCTAACAATACGAGTCCTCTGGCCCCGGGTACCGTACCGGGTCCACCATGTACCCACAATCGGTGCTTACCGCTCCTCGAATCGGGTATACTCACACAAGCTCTCTGGAACCGAGAATACTCATGGTGGACGCACTGAAATATCATATCAAGAGAAACCGGGTTTTTAAAACAGTGTGTATTTTCTTAAAATGATACCACAGTTCTCAAATCCATAAATCATATGAATCCAAAACTCAATGCATAAATCCATGCAATGTATCGTATGATACTGAGAGTAAAAGAAAGGGAAACCGCTCCTTTAAAAGATCCAGTTTTGAAATATCCCATGCGGTCCCTTAGTTTTTAAAACATGTCAATGTCATCCATGTATGTAACATATGTATGTGTATAGGTATGGATGTGCAAATGGATATATACGCAATGTGAGTGTAGCAATGTACATGTGCACTAATATGGATATACGATGTATATGCGTACAAGTGTAGATATATCAAGGTATGTATGCACTAAGATGAACATAAAGGGTGCATGTGCGCAGGTATTAAGTATGTATGCACTAAGATGAACATAAAGGGTGCATGTGCGCAGGTAGTGATATATCAAGGTATGTATATGAATATATATATATATATATATATATATGCCAACATGCAGCAAGAAGGTATGCTACTACAGTATACCTACATGAACACATGCAACTGACATATCCTATTACGCCCTGACGCTTAACACCATACGGGAGATTTCCCCGTAGATGTTAAATCAACTCACCTGGTCGCGTGCTACACGTAGCCGACCACTTGCTTCCCTTTCTTGGCGGCGTCCGACGCACCTGCCTGCGAACCTGGAATTTACACAAAGAATCCATATAAGCAATTATCTCGCAAAACGCGATATCGAAACAAAACGAGAAACTCGCGTCGCGAATTAACACGCGTATGTACGATACGCTGAAACGTGTGTATACGCGTCTAAAACTAACCCGACACGTCGCGACACGCTGGATCACAGAACCGACTCACGAATCGCACGTATCGCGCGAACTAAACGTACTTGAAAAACGATATATTGTCCCAGATTCTACCCAGGTTAAAAACTTACAAAATTACATATACCACAGACCTTATAAATGTAGCAGAAACCTACAGAACAAACCCTAACACCTAGCTCCCCTGTTTGGCCGCAATTTGAGGCCAGAAGGAATATTCCGGCGGCCAGAAGTTGGGTAGGGGGTCTCGTCCTCTGGTGGTGTGGTCAGGGTCTCCCAAGCAGGCTACAGTCAACTCAGATTTTATCTGAAGTTCCCGGGTCTATAGCAGATCACAGAAGCCAAGATTTTGCTTTAAGAGGTTAAATTTTGCACAAATTGAAAACTTAGGGTATTTTAGTGCATTCTGGGATTTAACTAGGTTTAAGTAACCATAATAATACTTAATTAAGTTAGTCTATCCAATACTAACCTCACTTAACCAAAGTTCACACTAATCACCATATATAGCACTACAAACGCCTAATTAATCACTAATCGAAGCTATAAACACACCAACTAAGCAACTAGGATGTAGGGTTAAGAAATATACCCCACTCTCGACCCTAGGAAGTAGGAGGAAGGAGAAGAAGAAGACTTGGTGCTGCTGGAGCTGCTGGAACTGCTGCTGCTGCAACTGGAGCTGATGTTGTTGCTGTTGCTCACTGCTGCTGCTGCTGCTGCCTGCTTGCTGTTGCTGTTGCCTCTAGTGCTGCTGCTGATGCCCTTGCTGCTGCTGCTTGTGCTGGGGCTGCTGCTGTGAGAGTGTGTGTGTGTATGTGTGAGTGAGAGTGAAGTGAGAAGAAAAAATGAGAGGCAAGGAATGATAGCACAATGGGTCAACCTCTCTCTCTCTCTCTCTCTCTCTCTTCATTTAATACAAGCATGGCACTTGCCATGATGCCCATTCTCACTCTCTCTCTCTCTCTCTCACCAAGTCAACATATTCAAATCATTTCAAAAAAAAACCCTTAAATAAAATAACCAATTAAACTTAATTAAAACCCAAATAACCTAATTCCCATGTTTTAAACCACCATGGTTGCTAATCATGGTTTAGCCAATTTTAACCCTAGTTTACATGCACAAGTGTGTGCAAGCCTAGGAAAAATCTAATAAAATATTCATTAAATTTGGAAAAATACTTGAAACTCAATTTGGTAAACTTTTTATTAAAAACCACTTATTAAAATATAATTAGCAACTAAACACATCCTATGCTGTTACAACTTTAGCTAGTCTTGTTTCATCGATATGACCCAGTCTACAATGCCACAAGAAGACTTCGTTCATTTCCTAACTGTTCCTCTTATGTGTGTTTTGTACGTTAGAACTGTAGTTTGATTCAGAACGTGTACACTGTTATACAACATACCTTACCCAATCAACACTTGATTTAGGAAAATATTCACAATATTATTGGTACGAAATAACAGTCGCTAAGAATCAATGTATTACTTGTTGGTAACATCAAGTGATATCTGCCAACTGCTTTAGCTGCAACAATTGCACCTTTCTCTACTACTTAGAGACATATTACCCTATCACAGTTCTCTACCTGTCTTTAGCCCATGTAATAAATTACATATATAGGATCCTGATCCGGTATCCAATATCCAGGACGTAGAGCTAACTGAGAAACAGTTCTTGGTTACAAACACACCCGAAGACAATGCATCAACATGCTTATTCTTCGTTTGGGTGGCGTGGGAATCAGAATATTCCCCTATTTCTTGCTCAGACTTATGACAATCATAAGATTGAGCGGAACTTAGTCCAGTATAATAAGTAGGTTCGGTCAATACATCCATATTATTATCTTGATTAAGGCATTTCATTGGTGCGCGCTTTGCAAGATTAGATTGGTTATTTTATCTAATCAGGATGGCTCCCACTGTTTTTATCAAATCTTTCTTCAAACCCTAAAAGGTAAGATTAGCCGGGATTAATTACACCATATAGGTTCGCCAATCGTTCGGCCAGGCAGGTATCGGTACTCCGAGGGAGGTTTCCCGTGCTTTCTTACGGACCTAATTAAAATAAACCTCGTTTTCCCAGAGGCATGACCCCATTGACACCTTTGTAGACACCTACTTGATCGGCTAATTGTAAAGTGCAAAACTCTTGCAGGAGTAACTCTTACTCACAGTGGGTATCGGGATCCAACTATCATATAGAAGGTATGCAATCTCATTGCAAATTTCAACACTTGAAATTCCCGATAATGTTTTTACCCCTAATGTCCTATGACCTTGACGCAGGCCAACAAACCATAGGGCGTTAGTCAAGTTCAACCCGTTCAATTCTTGATTGAATTAAACCCACCCGCACGACCCTTGACGCAGGCCAACAAAGTCGCACGACTACCCTAATCCAATCGCATCACATGTTGCAGATAAGCACTAATTCAGCTACCGCACACTACTCCTTGACGCAGTCCAACAAACGTAGCACGAATACTAAAATAGCACTTATCTGAAATGACGGAGGGCTACGCAAGTTTTTAAGAAAACCATGAGCGTAATGAACTTGATATCGTTGTAGAATCTAGTGATTTTGAAAAGGAGTGTTTTTTAGGTTTTTCTAGCTTCGCTAAATAGGTCACTCCCGGTAAAGGGATCTCGGCTCTTTCCTTATCGAATGAGGTGCATGATATTCAGTAATACCACCATGCAAAGAAAAATCTAGAGATACCCCTTTTGAAAATTTGATTCTACAATATCTTTAGGTTTCTTTCTTTCATTAATCTCATTAATGAAGTCCCGTCAATTAATGTTTCCTAAACATTACAGAAAAATGAAACGAAAATAGAACGTACGCTTATGCCATCCGCATTCGCCACAGGGCCCCATCATGCACCGTTAGGTTACTTAACTACCGGCAAAGCAGGGGCTGGACTAGTACGGGTGCAAAACATAAGTAGGGTTTATTATATATTGTAACGTTTCAGAAATTGTTTATGCGAATTTTTCCGTTAATCGGTAAATAATTTGGGTTTTCCGTAAAAACCAAGATGTGATCATTTTTCAATATAGACTTGGATGCACCTAGTTTAACTAGGAAATTGCTAGTGTGCGGGTTTTGATTAGTCGCTTGTAAATTTTAGTTCACTTAAATATTTTTCCTTAATTAAAATATTATTATAAGCTTTTAATTATACACTTAATTAGTGGTAATTACACTTTGGATTGGGTTAATTATACTAATGTGAATCCATGCCAACTTAATCACAAGATTTAAGCTTTTGTCTTCTTTTCCAAAATATCTTGGAAATATCTAGATATTTTGAGGGTTTAATGAAAATTTTAATTAAAGAGTTAAGAGGAGGCATAAAGTAAAGTGTATTAATTAAGCTTTAATGTGTTTTAACCTAGAATTTCTTCCACACACTTCCACAACTTTATCTTTTCTTTCCACATGGCCGACCCCCCCTTGGCTGCCCCATTTCTTTTCCCACTCCATTTCCACTTATTCAAGCTTCAAAAATTCATCAAAAATCAACAAATAATCCCACAAATTCTAAAACAAATCTATACCTATTATTCTTTAGCCGTAACCAAGCTTGGATCTTGATGAAAGTTAGCATTTTGGAGGCTATTTTGGAAATCGTTTTGCAAGTTTAGAATCAAGTTGTGAGGTATAAAATCCTAACCCTAAGCTTTAGTTGTTGTTTAAATACCTTAATCAAGTTATTAGATGTTGTAATGTGACTTTAACTAGCATGTTTTGGAATTCAAGAAAAGATTTATGAAGATCAAGTTAGGGTTTTGATTGTTTGTAATGGTTAATTGAGTAGTTTAGATATGGAAAACTTAACCTAGTTGTGAGATTGTTAAATGATATTTTTCGTAATTGTCTAACTAAGCTTGATTGCAAACTAACTTTTACTAAATCTTATATGGGTGAGATTAAAATTGTAGTAAAGCTTTATGTGGTTTAATTAAGCTACTATGTGGTGATTGTGACCACTAGTTTTGGTTAAACTTCTAGATTTAAGCTAAAATGATTAAAAAATGCTTACTAGGTTTTCGGTAAAATTAGACGTGAGTTTTATTTGGCGTAGTGATGAAAAATATATTGTCTTCTACGATATTTATTGTGTTGTAAATGAGTATTGGTACGATTGGGTTTTAGGTTTGGCTGTTTTCTTGAATAGCGACCCTAGTTAGGATTTTGGCTATGTTTTCCGGTATTGGGATTCTTGGTTTTGAGACTGATATTGTATTTGGTCGTTGGATGTTTGTACGTCAACGACGAGGGTTGTTTGGTTGTTTTGCATGCGTAGGCTATAGGTTCTAACCTATGAGCGCACCGTGTGCCGTATCGGTTTTCGGACTTGGTTTTCATAACATTGTGATATGTGTTAATTTGTAGGTACCCTCGTGTGGATTCCGAGACGATGAAGCACATCGACTACGCCTGGACGAGGAGTTCTACTGGTGAGTAGATTTATATCTACGGGGAAAGTTGGGTGGATGGCATATAGCACCCCCGCAAATTTACGAATGGAAACCGATATATATATAGAATACAGTCGGAGAAAACCTACATTTGAAAACTATAGATGTGGTTAAAAAGATAGTTAAAGGGGATATTAATGATTTAGTATATATCGGGATATGAGATGAAAGCTATAGAGACATAACTCTTAGAGATTTATATGATAGAATGCATATGTAAATGACTTGATGTGAGAGATTGATGCGATGAAAAGAGTATACGATGAGATATAATGACTTGGTTGATATGTCGTTATATGGATGCGAGTCGATAAGAGATAGTTGATACCTTGTCGGTCCCCTGATACGAGATTGACACGGATGTGACCTGAGAGATAGGTATATATATATGGATAATGATGTGCTTAATGAGTGATATGCCGTACGAGACTTAGATCCGTACCCCGTTATTGTATAGGTTGATAGAATCCCTAATTGTTTAATGCCGCCGTATGATGGATTACCGTATGTGATGAGTTTTACCTGTTGATTGATCCATACCCTTGATTTGAGGATGTCGTACGATAGATTATACCGTACGTGATGTTGTGAGGCTGGATGCCGATTGGTAGATTCACCGACTCGGATATATTATAGATACGTATACCTTTTAGCATTGAGCTTACAATTTACTTGCTGCTGCGCTCAGGATATTCACATCTTATTATATATATGCATATGCTAGTACACCTACACCATTATCGATGATGCGTATGTTACACGTACACCGATTGGCCGGCTCATACACTTTCATCATCGATAATTGTTATGTCACTACACAGTAGAATTGCTGCATCATGCATACATACTTACATGTACACCCACATACCTTACTATAGTTACATATACCCCTATGTGGTATTGTATTGTCATTGACATTGAGACGTTGATTATTGTGCTATTGCGCATATGAAATGCATCATACATATATGCTTATATGTAGAAACGCATACATTGCTATAGCTACATGTACATCATGCATACATACTTACATGTACACCCACATATCTTGTTATAGCTACATGTACACCTCATTTGATGTTGCACTTGATTTCGTAGGAATTGGGAACCGCATGATATATTTAATAACTTGATGCATTTAAATAACGGTTTTCTCTTGATATGCTCATATTACTGTTCTATATTGCATATATCATGTTTCATGGATTTACGCTTTTAGATATGGATTTCATGTGATTTATGGATTTGAGAACCGTGGGGGTATTTCAAGAATTTATGTATTGTTTGAAAACCCGGTTTCTCTTGATATGATATTTCAGTGCGTCCACCATGAGTTTTCTCGGTTCTGAGACTTGTGTTAGAAACCCAATTCGAGGAGTGGGAGGCACCATCTGTGGGTACATGGTAGACCCGGTATGGTTCTCCGGGGCAAGAGATGATTTTCGTGGTGTAGACAATGAGCCTGGCAGAGGGAGTAGTACTTACCGGTGATTGTATAGAACTCGGCGGATGTCCGGAAGACACCGTTTTGGAGTTATGATATGAGATGAATATGACGACCGATCTGAGGATGCGGCGCCTGAGATATGAGGATTTACGTGTCGATGCTGGACACGGGTTTCATGATGTTTCGAGTGTCGGTGTTAGACACTCAGGTTCTATGATTTGATGTGTCATTGATGGACACACGTTCTTTGATATCCGCATATATTTACAGTCATTGATTATATTGTTGGACGAGATCCACCTGCATACATGCATTGATTATATGGTTGGACGAGATCCACCTGCATACCTGCATTGATTATATGGTTGGACGAGATCCACCTGCATACATGCATTGATTATATTGTTGGACGAGATCCACATGCATACATGCATTGATTATTATTGGCATATATGTAGACACGGCCACCCTAGATATCATAGTATTACCTTTATGATATAGCTGGAAATCGTTGTTTTATTTGAATTCTACCTGATGATGTTTTCTACTCACGAGTTGGCAACTCACCCCCGTTGTGCCACAGTTCTTGCAGGTTGACGGCATGGATCAGTAGCGACATCGCTGGCACACAGCTTGCATTCGGGTGATTTGCTTTGGTAGGTGGTACATGTTAGATCGTGTCCCCCTTGCATTATTATTATTCCTATTGTATCTAGTCAACTCCATCAATCAGAAACTAGTGTTTGTATATGTTGTAACACTTAGCAAGACTTGTAGTTGCGAGACTTAGAGCGATGGGTTATATGTTCGCTTGGTGGGTTTGATGTCTTGCTTTTCATTTTCCTTTGTGTTGATCTTCGCCGTTGAGCGTATATATATATATATATATATATATATATATATATATATGCTTGTGGTGGTTGTTTCCGCCGTTGGGCGTGATTTGCTCCCATTTGGGGATGCTTTCTTTATATTCTATGTTATACCCGTTTCGGGGCTAGTTTTTACAAAAGAGGTGGTGCCGAAATTTTTTAGAAAACAGAAGAAAATAAAGTATAGTTTAAGGATTTTTATTTAAGGTTTAGTTTTCTGGGCTTCGGCTTACTTAAGTTACATTACGCCTATAGACGTTGCGTGATTTAAGTGTCGGTCATGAGCTAGTATTTTCGGGTCGTGACATATATCATATATATAATAGTGCATTCGTCTCACGCAGTTATATGATCAACATCACAGAATCAAGCAGCAGAAGCAATATATGAAATATTGGATATACTATGATGTCCGTGTTTTAAATTTAGTCGGTAATGTAAAACACGGATTCCACGGTGGTGATGAATAGCGAAACCCACATCCCTAACTCTGCCAATTCTAGAGTTAGGAGACCCGGTCTCAACTCCTTGAGATGGTCTCCCACTGGACTCTAGAACCCGGTTACTTGTGCTCCCCGCCTTGGGTCTATCCTAATGCGGAAAAGTAAATAATATACAACAATGGTGACATCATCCTCAACCTAGAAGTGTCCTAATAAAAGAATATTACATACAGATTTTACATGAATGAAAATAAAAACTCTCATCTCACATAGAACCCCCTGACTATTCATTCACGACGATCCAATAAATCATATCAACAGCAACACATGATATCACATATCATTAACGTAAGCAAATATGAGTATCCCTAAAACTTGTTGACATATAGCAACGAGATTGGGATACCCCACATATTATACTTACGGTCGCAGAAAAGAAAACATAAAACTACAATAATTAGAATCCGCAATATCCTTAGACATCATAAACCCGGAATATCTCATATTCCGAATTTCATGCCTAACTTATAAAACTTGCATTTTAGTCTCAAATTGAAAACTCTTTTCAATTAGTTGTCGGATAATTCAACAAGATTCCCAACTTAGTGATCGCGTACAATACGGAATTGCGACGGAGTTTTGATCCGAATCAAAACTTCGTGGCAATCGATCAATTGAGACTAAACGGCTAAGTTTACAATATACTAACTAGTTTTCATAAAACTAATTAATCCGGATTCTAATAATTGTATCACACATCATAAATCTTGTAAAGTAACCGCGACATTAGAATTCCGCACGCAATTAGCAAACTAAACCAATTTTTCCAAGACATGAAAAATCCAGGGAGCTAAAGTTTCAAAACCGATCGTTTTAAGCCAATCCGGGAGTCGAAACGAACACGAAACCCACCCGAATCTTCGCGAAGGCGAAGATCCCAAAATTAACTATCGAATGGGGGCCTCGAGGGGGTACCCACCCCTAGGGGCCACCTTGAAGTGGCCCCTAGGGGAAGGCAGACCCGAGAGCACCCAGTTAGGGTGTTCTCGGGCCACCCAGCCCCAAGGCCACCTAGTGGTGGTCTTGGGGTGTGGGTCCGGCCTCTGGTCCCCCCGGGGTGCCCCCGGGGTGCGCACGCTCCACCCCACGGCTTCTCGGTGTTGGGCTTCCCTTGCACCTAATCTTGGGTTTAGTAGCATCACTCATGCCACTTTAAAATTTAGAGAGGTGCAAAGAAAGCTAACCATGAATCTTGCTAGAATTTCTAGGGTAACAAAGTTTGTATCACATACAATGAAGTAAAGAGATAGGGATTACAACCTTTATAGTCCGTTCCTTTGCTTCATAAGCTCCGTGTTGAGGTCGCTTCACTGTGATCATCAAGAACTCCGACTCTCGTGAGGCTTCAAGAGGTGAGTGATGCATCTTGCTTGAAGTCTTCATGATCTAAGATGATCTACCTTGAAGAATCTCAAACTCAAGCTTACACTTCACTAAACAACTTATTAGAAAAGTGAACACCCTAATCTAAATGGCTAGAATAGATGAGGATGATGAAGTAGGAATTTTTCTCTCTTTTGTTTCCAAATTCTCACACTTATTCATCACAAATGAAAAGCTAGTGAAGGTTTTCTTTTTTAAGAGAATGAAGAAGAAGAAGATGCTAATCCTTTTGTGATGAATAATGAATTATTGTTATGATTACATATTCAACCATGAGTTAAGCATGAAGGAATTAACTCATGTAGAGAATAAACTAGAGTTAATGGTTTGGATTGGGTTAACAAATATCTATACAAAATATCAAAGCTAAAGACAAAAGGAAAGCTTCATGAAGCTTCATGAAAAGCTAACCCAAAAACTAACCCTAATCCAAACCCTAACTAGGTTTAATCTCTAAATCATTGTTGCATTTGTAACCCTAACTTGTTACAATATTATATATCACATATACAATATATTTTGCAACAAAAAGAAAATAATACAATTAACATATATCGCATATATATCAATGTTTTATCCCATGAGAATATGAATCAATAAAGAGAGATTATATTAGTTAACGTAATGCAATATATCACATATATAATTATACATTAAATTATTGAATCAACACTTGATCCGATAATCCGGCTATAATACATATAACCGACTAATATAACATGTACCTTTTCATCGAATCAACACTTGATCCGATGACCCGGCTATATCACATATACCCGGCCGATATCACATATCGTGAGAATAGAATACGGTATCTCATATCGTATTATTCTCGGTCCCGCACATATCACATATGTGCTCCTACTCCGTTTTGCCTGAGCCAGGAAACCTCTGTGTAGTACTCTAAAGAATCGTCAATGCGCCGGCAGTAGGTGATGATCATATCAAACACCCACAAGCTGCAAGCAGTCAGCTAAACGTAACAGCCACCCAGGTATTAAGCGATAAGAAGGTCAACAAGCAAGCCTGTACATTCTCCTGTGAATCCAATCAGTAACACTACCGTAGAGTCCGGTCTCTTCGTCTGATATGTCGCATATCTAGTCTAGGGGTGGTAAACGTCAGACCCCAGTAACCGATAAGTCGTGTCGATATGAGGCTCATAACAGGTCGAGAAACTACTGATAACTCTTACCAGCAGTACCCCAAATTAGCCCTGTCCAGGGACTTCCAGTTATAGCCAATCGAACACAGCACAACATCAACTCCCTAGAGACGAAACCCCTCCTATCGCTCATTGCCTCTGTTAGTGTATATGCCCTAGAGGCCATTACTGTATCATACTAGTTTGTATATTACTTAATGGAAGCTTGGGATATTCACATTGTATAGACAATCCTGCTCAATATAGTAGTATGCTACTTGGTTTGTTTCTACTTCAATGTGTACATGTGTTTATTTTAGTATATCACCTATACACATTAGTGGAGCCCTTAGGATCTTTGCTTGATTACCAGCGTTGTGATGGAAGTCACACTAATGGGGGCTGGGTAATCTATAAGCACATTCGTATGCATGTCCCTAGTCGCAGGACTATCGAGACAGGGCATCGATACTCTGAAGTAGACTAGCGTATGCGCTTCTCATCCCAGTGTGGGAGACGGTCTGTCCTACAGCCGTCAGTACGTCGTACTTGAGATAGTATGCGGGTGCTCGTTGGGTTACGAGTACACTGGACAGGACTCGTCGGGAACTGCTGGTTGGTACTATACCTATCGTCAGTTATCAGTTCCCAGGTGACATGAGTACAGCTTAGTCCGCTGACTTGACACTGTCACTTCGCCTTGAGTGTGTTCCCACTGTACTTAGATTACTACCCTACCACGGCTCAAAGGAGTTGTGCAAACATGTAGTAGTTGGGTGCAGTCCCAAAGCACTTGGAGGCAGTGACGGTTAGACAGGATTCGTCTCTCCCGGTATTGGGGGTTGACATCGCGCTGTGTCTAGGAGAGCCATTACACGAGTAGTCCCTGGCCAGGGCAAGCGAGATATACTGGTAGGTTTCCAGTGTTATCTCAGGGTGTTCTGGGCTTCACTCCGACATGACTTGTACCGCTATTAGGGGACTGACGTTTACCGCCCCCTAGGCCCGCCATGCGATGTATCAGACGAACAGACCGGACTGTACAGAGAGATTGTCACATTCAGACTCAGTAGGAGTTCAGATGGGTTTCACCTCGTCAGTCTTCTTGTCGGCATCTACCTGGAGACCGTTACGCACAGCTAGTGCCGCTTGCGGTCTGTGGTCAAACCCACTGCCAGCATAGTGTCGAGTCTTTAGAATCCCACACAGAAAGCTATTCGCCTTTAGGCAAAAGAGTAGGGGTCGTATGGTTTTGCGACAGGTTGCATGGTTTTGCGACAGGGTTCGGTCACATCCGTGCACTTGTGCACGTACAGTGTTCGGACAGTTGACACTAGCGGGCTTTGGTTTAAGCCAGAACCTAGTGTACGTTTTGGGATTTTTTTATCTCGTTAGTATTCGTGTTCCTCGGAACGCGGATGCGGGTGTGTATGCACAGTTGGCAGAGAGACAGAGGCAGAGGATTCACATTGGGGTTATTGATTGTTGACCGTTGACCATTGACTTTTGCTTAACCCTAATGAGAATAAGAAATATTATTAATATTAATATTAATTAAGTATTATAGTGACATGGTTGTTGAGGGGTTGACTTTGTTGACTTGTTGACTTTGTTGACCGGTTGACTAGGTTGGACTAGTTGACCATCATCATGACAATGGCTATCATTCCATGGCAAAGACTTTTGCTTGCTTGTTTATTTATGCAAAATGAGTGCATGAAATGATATAGCCATTTTGACTTAAACCATCACACAATACTTGATTATTATTTTTGTTATGATGGCTTTTGGATTATGAGAGGTGAGAATGAGAAGAGTATAGCTCATTCTTTCATTTTGCTTTCTCTCTCTTGAGCTCTCTCACTCTCAAGTTCTCCGTCTTCCTCTTGCTCTCTCTAGCTCAAGGCAAACCATTCTCATATGTTGAGACTCATTGCCTTAGAGATAAAAAGACACCAAAACATTCCTCTACTCATTCTAGTTCGCAAGGCCTAGCAAGCCAAGTGATCTAGTTTCTTCAAAGTTCGAAGAAGAAGCCAAAGGTAGAAGCTTTCGGGTGGATCCATATTCGGCGCAAGGAGACGACGAGGTGAGGCCGATCCGTACACCGGGAGGAGTTGAAGACGAAGGAGTTCAAGAAAGGTATAGCCCCCTAACCGAGTAGGTAAACTCTTGCTAGGTTGTTAGTTAGTCATTTAACAAAGGTCCGTATTGGTAGTCCATGTTACCACCTTCTTGATAATCGTTTTTCACCACTTCCGCAACCCCGTAAGAACCGGGGAAGGGTAGCATGGACTTACAGTGGTATCAAAGCCTAGTTAAATATTATCTAACATGTTAGCTAAGTAAGTAGAAGTTCGATCGGAGAAAAAGTCCCGAAAAACACCCGGAAAATCAAGTTTCTGTCGATTCTGTATTCTGTTCAAAAAATGATAAATCGTACTCCAAAACTCGACTCAGGCTTTTTAAAAGACACTGTAGAAATTTGGTCCAGAGAACCGTTCAACGCGCCACGGAACCGCGGCGAGAGCACGCTCCTGCCGCTGATCCGCGGCCGAGTTGAGTCGGTCGTGGGTCAAATTTCTTGCAGTGTGTTTTTGGGGGTATTTTGGGATTTTTACAATATGTCTTTTCTGCCCAGATTTTCCTGACAGAAAAATTTGTTTTGGGGGCTTGAAAATCCGTATTTTTATCGAACTTCTAAAGACTAAGGCTAACGGGTATATATCTGTGATGTGTTATATGTATTGAACGTCCGCTAATCGCTATACGTCGATAAGTGGAGGTTATACATATCTGTGATCTGTAATGTTGATGGTATGTGTATATGAATTCTTTGGATTGTCGTGGATGAATAGCCGAGGGTTGTGAGATGAGAGTTTTTCCTTTTATCTTTCAATTCATGTAATATGTAAATTGATGTAATATTATTTTTGGCCGCACAACCGGATCGGGGTTGTAGCCGTCATTGTATAATTTCTTTTTACTGTTTTTGCTCCTAGGATAGACCAAAGGTGGGGTGCACAGACTACCGGGTATCTCGAAGTGCCGAGTGTCCTACTCACGTCGTTGAAGGAGATTGCTCCACTTCGGATATTTGGCGGGTAGTTTGCCGCACCCGTACGGGTCTAGGGTGGGGTATTGGCTATTAATCGCGACCGTGTAATCCGCCTTTCGTTACAGGCTCGTACGAATTGCGGATTCCTAGTATATCCAATGTATTCATCTGTGATCTGAAATGGCTATCATTGCAATATATCTATATATGATATTATTTAGGCGTTGCTTATGTTTTGCAGCCGCGCTAGCCCAGCCCCCGCTCTGTCGGTAGTTAAGTAACCAAACGGGTAATGACGGGGCCCCGTGGCGAAGGCGAATGGCATAAGCGTACGTCATATTTTGGTTGTTTTCTGCAATGGTAGGATTAAATGATGGGACACATTAAAAGAACTAATGCAAGAAAAATACGCATTAAAAGAACTAATGCAAGAAAAATAAACCAAGTAAAAGTCATTGGAACACTTTCAAAAACCACTCGGTTTCTTTTCAAAATAACTTTTAAACGCGGAGCTTAAGCCACTCCTTTTAAAAGCTATCTCGTTCCATCGATTATATCAAGTTCACTACGTTCACGGTTTCGCCAAAACCATTCGTAGCCCTCCGTCGTTTCACATGGATGGTCAATAGTATTCAAGCTATGTATGTTGGCCAAAGTCAAAGCATAGTGATTGATAGCTATTGGGTATTCATGTGCAGCATAGATAAATGTGTTGGTTTGGGGCAGTCGTTCTACCATTTTGGCCAAAGTCAAGGGTATGTGCGGATGGGCTCAAATTAACCTGGAGAATGACGGGTAGAACTTAACATGTGACTTATGATATTTTGGCCAAAGTCAAGGTCATAAGAGCATGGGGCAAAAATCCACATCGGGAGTTTCAAAAGAACTGAAACTTGCTAGTGTTGCATACCATTTGGAGTGTGATGATTCTGGTAGGATTCCTTCAGTTTTGTTACGCAATGATATTTGGATCCCGATCCTACTGTGAGTATATGCTACTCCTCGGGAAATTTCTCACTTAACGATCAATGCTAAAAACCAAGTAGGTGTCTAGAAAGGTGTTAGCGGGGCTACGCCCCCAGGGAAAAGAGGTTCTTAAATTAAGGAACTTCGCGAAAGCGTTG
Organism: Agapanthus africanus; assembly: GCA_030015575.1. Lineage (NCBI taxonomy): Eukaryota > Viridiplantae > Streptophyta > Magnoliopsida > Asparagales > Amaryllidaceae > Agapanthus > Agapanthus africanus. The sequence continues at coordinate 581,785,715 of CM057339.1, read as the reverse complement.
GAAAACCTCCCTCGAAGTACCGACACCAGCCTGGCCGAACGGTTAAGCAAGTATTGTACAGTGAGATTGATCCTGACTAATTCTTCCTTTTTGGTTTGAGGAGGGATTCGAGAAACAGTGGGAGCCATCCTGTTTAGACAAATTAAAAACCACTCTAAACTTGCAAGAGCATCCTGCTAAAGTGTTTCTTCTCTCTCTCCTAATTGCAGCGACCAATCATCATGACCGGACTTAAGTTATTACTAGATAAAAACATACTGACAGGGCCAAACTACAAAGATTGGCTCAGGAATGTCAAAATGGCAATCACTTATGACAAGTTGGGGTATCTCCTTACCACAAAAGCTCCCCCTGTCCCAGGTCCCACCTCCAGCGTCGCGGATAAGGAAATCCGTAAGACTTGGGAGATCGATTGGCCAGGTGCCTCGTGCTTGCCTCTATGGACAACGAACATCAGAGGAGGCACGGGAATATGGACCATGAATCCATATTTCTCCATACAAAAGAACTGTATGGAGAACAATCTCGTATCGCAAGATATGAAGTGTCGAAGAAGTTATTTTCGGAAAGGTTGGCCATCGGATCATCGGTAGCGGAACACGTGCTTAAGATGATTGGCTTCATTGAGGAGCTCGCGGACCTTGGGACCACGTTAGAGAACGAGCTCTATACGGACTTGATTCTCCAGTCCCTTCCTTCCACTTACGCCCAGTTTATCCTAAACTTCAACTTACAAGAAAAAGAAGTTGAACTTTCAGAGCTCCTCAACATGCTGAGGAGTGCAGAGGGCACCCTACAGAAAGGTAGGGAAACATCCACTTTGTTTGTAGGAGGATCTTCATCTTCTAGGTCCAAGGCGAAAGCCAAGGGAAAGAAGAAGAAAGCCTCCGCCAAACCAAGGGGCGGTGTTAGTAAAGTGGATACGAAGGGAAAAGCAAAAGCAACAAAGGTAGCGGGAAGGCTTGTGGATAAGGAAGAGTGCTTTTTCTGTCATAAGAGTGGGCACTGGAAGAAAGATTGCAGGGCTTGGAAAGCCAGAATACAGGAACTGAAGCAAGTTGCGGCTTCAGCTTCAGGTGTGTATGTTATTGAAAACTGTCTATCAATAAACTCTACTTCCTAGGTATTGGATACCGGATCAGGATCTCATATCTGTAATTCTTTGCAGGCGTTGAGAAACCGTAGGGTTTTGAAGGCAGGTGACATGACCCTCAAAGTTGCAAACGGAGCTAGCATGGATGCTAAGGCCGTGGGGGACTATCACCTGGGAATGTCAAATGGACATGTTTTGGTTTTACGTAATTGCTTTTTTGTACCCAACGCAACTTGTAATATCATTTCTGTATCTTTGATTTTTAAAGAAGGTTATGAATTTGCGTTTGTAAGTAATGTTGTAAACATTCACCTTAATCAAGTTCTGATTGGGTCAGGTACATTAAGCAATGGTATATACGTACTAAACCAACCACAGATTTTCAATGTCCAGAATACACACAAAAGAAAGTCTCCGAAAATAAATCAGACTTTCTTATGGCATTGTAGACTGGGTCACATCAATGAGAGAAGGTTGACGAAGTTACATACAGAAGGATATTTGAATCCGTTCGAATATCAATCGTATGCCACTTGTCAATCCTGTCTCAAAGGAAAGATGACAAAGACTCCGTTCACTGGACATGGAGTAAGAGCGAGCGAGCTCTTGGGACTCGTACACAGCGACGTGTGCGGTCCAATGTCTACACATGCGCGAAGCGGTTATTCTTACTTCATTACTTTTACGGATGACTTTTCAAGGTACGGTTATGTCTTCTTAATGAAACATAAGTCCGAAGCCTTTGGAAAATTCCAGGAATATAAGAATGAAGTAGAAAAACAAACCGGCAAAAGTATCAAGACACTAAGATCGGATCGAGGTGGTGAATACTTGAGTGCCGAGTTCCTGGACTATTTAAAAGAGAATGGAATTCTCTCTCAGCTTACTCCTCCATACACTCCGCAACATAACGGTGTATCGGAGAGACGGAACCGAACCCTATTGGATATGGTACGGTCCATGATGAGTAACGCTGAGTTACCGCGATCATTCTGGGGATATGCGCTAGAATCAGCTGCATACCTTTTGAACCGAGTTCCAACTAAGACTGTGCCTACTACACCATATGAGATGTGGTGTGGGAAGAGACCCTATCTTAATCACATTAAGACATGGGGAAGTCCAGCTTTTGTCAAAAAGCAGCATGCGGACAAGCTCGAGGCATGCTCAGTACAATGCAAGTTTGTGGGATATCCAAAGAACTCCAAAGGATATTTCTTCTATTACGAAGAGGAACAAAAGGTTTTTGTTTCTCGGCATGCCCACTTCTTAGAAACTCAGTTTTTGGAGAATCAGATAAGTGGGAGCGCAATAGAACTGGAAGAAATTCCAGAGCCACGAGCTATTACTGAAAGCTTAGTAGAACCAGAGGGTTCGAAAGATCATGACATTCCTACGCCGCTCCGCAGGAGTAATAGGCAGTCTCATCCGCCCGAGAGATACTACGGTTTTCTCATAGACGGGGATAGAGAGGATTGCATCATAGATTATGATGAGCCAACTAACTTCCAGCAGGCCATTCAGAGCGTTGACTCGGTAAAATGGCTGGATGCAATGCGGACCGAAATGGAGTCCATGTACACCAACAAAGTATGGACGTTGGACGTTGCTCCAGATGGGGTAAAACCCGTAGGATGCAAGTGGATCTTCAAAAGGAAGATTGGTGTAGATGGACAGGTTGAGACCTATAAAGCTAGACTGGTTGCAAAGGGTTTTCGTCAAAGACCTGGTTTGGACTATGACGAGACCTTTTCTCCAGTAGCTATGCTGAAATCCATTCGGATCCTTCTTGCCATTGCTGCCTTCCACGATTATGAGATTTGGCAGATGGACGTAAAGACCGCTTTTCTAAATGGAAATTTAGAGGAGAGTGTTTATATGGACCAGCCAGAGAGTTTCATTCAGAGTGGGAGAAGCAGAAAGGTGTGCAAGTTGCTTAAGTCCATCTATGGACTGAAGCAAGCATCGCAGAGTTGGAACATCTATTTTGATGAGACGGTCAAGGAATTTGGCTTTATCAAAAATCCAGATGAACCATGCATCTATAGTAGATTTGTAGCGAGAACTGTAGTATTCCTTGTTTTATACGTGGATGACATTCTCTTAATAGGAAATGACATTCCTATGCTACAATCTGTCAAGGGGTTCTTGTCACACAGGTTCTCCATGAAAGACCTGGGTGATGCCTCATACATTCTGGGGATCCGGATCTATCGTGACAGATCCAAGAGGATACTGGGACTCTCACAGTCCAGGTACATCGACACCATACTGAAAAGATTCAGTATGGAAGATTCCAAGCGCGGTAATCTACCGGCTTGTCACGGGATCACCCTCTCCAAAGAGATGTCTCCCAAGACTGATTTGGAAACGGATCGCATGTCTATTATACCCTATGCTTCTGCGGTAGGCTCTATAATGTATGCGATGTTGTGTACCAGACCAGATGTAGCTTATGCACTGAGTGTGGTAAGCCGGTATCAGTCAAACCCTAGGGAGAAACACTGGATAGCGGTAAAGAACATTCTCAAGTACCTAAGAAGGACTAAGGAGATGTTCTTGGTGTATGGCGGAAAAGACCTCCAGATCGAGGCCTTTGCTGACTCCAGCTTCCAGAGTGACAAGGATGATTCCAAGTCCATGTCGGGTTATGTCTTTACCCTCAATGGAGGGGCGGTGTGTTGGAAGAGTTCCAAACAGGAAACCGTTGCTGACTCGACGATGGAAGCGGAATATATCGTTGCTGCAGATGCCGCAAAAGAAGCTGTCTGGGTAAGGAAGTTCTTAACTGAACTTCAGGTGGTTCCGTCCATTGTTGATCCAATACCTCTGTATTGCGACAACAACGGGGCTATAGCTTTAGTGAAGGAACCCAGGTCCCATCAGAAGTCCAGACACATCTTGAGGCGGTATCACCTGATCAGGGAGATCGTGGGTTGCCAGGAGATCGAGGTTCGGAGAGCTTCTACAGAAGATAACACTGCTGATCCACTCACAAAGGCCTTACCTTAGACTCAGTTCGAGCGGCTGATCGAGATGATAGGTCTTCGATACGCCAGTACATGGCCTTAGTGCAAGTGGGAGATTGTTAGTGTATATGCCCTAGAGGCCATTACTGTATCATACTAGTTTGTATATTACTTAATGGAAGCTTGGGATATTCACCTTGTACAAACAATCTTGCTCAATATAGTAGTATGCTACTTGGTTTGTTTCTACTTCAATGTGTACATGTGTTTATTTTAGTATATCACCTATACACATTAGTGGAGCCCTTAGGATCTTTGCTTGATTACCAGTGTTGTGATGGCAGTCACACTAGTGGGGGCTGGGTAATCTAGAAGCACATCCTTATGCAGGTCCCTAGTCACAGGACTATCGAGACAGGGCATCGATACTCCGGAGTAGACTAGCGTATGCGCTTCTCATCCCAGTATGGGAGACGGTCCGTCACACAGCCGTCAGTACGTCGTACTTGAGATAGTATGCGGGTGCTCGTTGGGTTACGAGTACACTGGATAAGACTCGTCGGGAACTGCTGGTTGGTACTATACCTATCGTTAGTTATCAGTTCCCAGGTGACATGAGTACATCTTAGTCCGCTGACTTGACACTGTCACTTTGCCTTGAGTGTGTTCCCACTATACTTAGATTACTACCCTACCACGGCTCAAAGGAGTCGTGCAAACAGGTAGTAGTTGGGTGCAGTCCCAAAGCACTTGGAGGCAGTGACGGTTAGACAGGATTCGTCTCTCCCGGTATTGGGGGTTGACATCACGCTGTGTCTAGGAGAGCCATTACACGAGTAGTCCCTGGCCAGGGCAAGCGAGATATACTGGTAGGTTTCCAGTGTTATCTCAGGGTGTTCTGGGCTTCACTCCGACACGACTTGTACCGCTATTAGGGTACTGACGTTTACCGCCCCCTAGGCCCGCCATGCGATGTATCAGACGAACAGACCGGACTATACAGAGAGATTGTCACATTCAGACTCAGTAGGAGTTCAGATGGGTTTCACCTCGTCAGTCTTCTTATCGGCATCTACCTGGGGACCGTTATACACAGCTAGTGCCGCTTGCGGTCTGTGGTTAAACCCACTACCAGTGTATTGTCGAGTCTTTAGAGTCCCACACAGAAAGCTATTCGCCTTTAGGCAAAAGAGTAGGGGTCGCATGGTTTTGCGACAGGTCGCATGGTTTTGCGACAGGGTTCGGTCATATCCGTGCACTTATGCGCGTACAGTGTCCGGACAGTTGACACTAGCGGGCTTTGGTTTAAGCCAGATCCTAGTGTACATTTTGGGATTGTTTTTATCTCGTTAGTATTCGTGTTCCTCGGAACGCGGATGCGGGTGTGTATGCACAGTTGGCAGAGAGATAGAGGCAGAGAATTCTCATTGGGGTTATTGACTGTTGACCGTTGACCATTGACTTTTGCTTAACCCTAATGAGAATAAGAAATATTATTAACATTAATATTAATTAAGTATTATAGTGACATGGTTTTTGAGGGGTTGACTTTGTTGACTTGTTGACTTTGTTGACCGGTTGACTAGGTTGGACTAGTTGACCATCATCATGACAATGGCTATCATTCCATGGCAAAGACTTTTGCTTGCTTGTTTATTTATGCAAAATGAGTGCATGAAATGATATAGCCATTTTGACTTAAACCATCACAGAATACTTGATTATTTTTTTTGTTATGATGGCTTTTGGATTATGAGAGGTGAGAATGAGAAGAGTATGGCTCATTCTTTCATTTTGCTTTCTCTCTCTTGAGCTCTCTCACTCTCAAGCTCTCCCTCTTCCTCTTGCTCTCTCTAGCTCAAGGCAAACCATTCTCATGTGTTGAGACTCATTGCCTTAGAGATAAAAAGACACTAAAAGATTCCTCTACTCATTCTAGTTCACAAGGCCTAGCAAGCCAAGTGATCTAGTTTCTTCAAAGTTCGAAGAAGAAGCCAAAGGTAGAAGCTTTCGGGTGGATCCATCTTCGGCGCAAGGAGACGACGAGGTGAGGCCGATCCGTACACCGGGAGGAGTTGAAGACGAAGGAGTTCAAGATAGGTATAGCCCCCCAACCGAGTAGGTAAACTCTTGTTAGGTTGTTAGTTAGTCGTTTAACAAAGATCCGTATTGGTAGTCCATGTTACCACCCTCTTGAAAATCGTTTTTCACCACTTCCGCAACCCCGTAAGAACCGGGGAAGGGTAGCATGGACTTACAGCCTCCATGTGATTCGGGACTGTACCCAAAAGACACCATTTTGCACGCCCTCTTGGACGTGGTAAGGTGGAAATCAAAGCACAGTGGGAATCACACAAGACTCTATGACGATCTCGGGTCAACAGACTAACATGTACCAGTGTCACCGGAGAACTACTATCTGACGATTGGTATAATACCATCTAGGTGTTCTCGGCAAGTCCGTTCAGTGTACCCAGTCTCCACTGAGCACCCGTACACCATCTTTGATGTCAAACACCGATGGATATGGGATCATCCATCGCCCATCATATAGGTCAAGATGCGTATACGCTAGTCTACTCTGGAGTATCGATGCCCTGTCTCGATACTCCCTCGACTAGGAACAGTTATAGGATGTACTCTTTGAAAACCCTGGCCCCACTAGTATGATCTGTAGGGTTCCTAGGCACACTAAGGAGGTCTCACAAGGCATCAACCATGCCAATTTCAAATTTTACGGGTGCCGAGAAACCCTAATACGGATCGTTAACTAGAAATCTAGGCGATAAACGAAACTAGTTAACATCTTAACTAAAGGAGAGAGGCTACAACCTTTGTAGATCCGGTTCTCCACTTCCTTAGCTCCACGTAGACGTCCTCTCGTTGTCTATCTCGAATCCCGAACTCAATCGTCGGCTTCATCGGAGAATTGGGCGGACTAGGTCGTCGGCTTCGTGCCGAAGATGATCTACGTCGAGGCATCGCAAGTTCAAGCTCCAACTTCACCAAGTTGTGAAACTTGTGAAGAAAACACCCTATACTACTTGGCAATAGGTAGAGGGTGAAGAAATAGGAGGTGGGTTCACTTTAGAATTGGATTTCTCTCACTTTTGCTCAAGTTGCCATTGATGGACTTAAGCTTTTCTTGAAGAAGAAGATGATGAAGAAGAAGCAAGAATATGATAAGTATTGTTAAAAGAATAATAAAAAAGAATACTTATCATCTTCTAACCTTGGTTAAGTGTAGAGAATAGACCATAGTTATTTTGGAATGGTTAGGGTTAAGCATGAAGACAAAATGGTCACATTAGTCAAACCTTCTTGAAGCTTCAACAAGCTTCATGTTAGAAATGAAACCATTTTGTTTTCTTTTATTTATTTATCAAGAAAGAATAGATAAATAAATAAGTAAATAAATCAAAACCCTAACTATTATCATAACCATGGTTTAAGTCTTAACACAAAACCAATTTACATGCATCATCAAACATGATACAAACATGTGCACAAAAGTATATCACATATACAACTTGCACATCAAGTGAGAAAATCCATTTAAAGTGAACCAATACTAGTTAATGCAAAGTAATATATCACATATATAATTATACATTAAATCATTAAATCAACATTTGATTTAATGATCCGGTCATGTCGCACATAACCGACTAGTATCCAATATATCGATTTATCGAATCAACGATTCGATAACTAGGTCATATCGCATACAACCATTCGAAACATTCTATCGCGAGAATGAAATACGGTATCACATACATGCATTATTCTCGGTCCCGCACATATCTCATATGGACTCCTATTTCGTTTCGCTTGAGCCAGGAAACCTCTGTGTAGGACTCTAAAGACTCGTCAATACGCCGGTAGCAGATGATGATCATATCAAGCACCCACAAGCCGCAAGCGGTCTGCTAAACGTAACGGCCATCCGGGTATTGAGCGATCAGAAGATCGACGAGCCAGCCCGCTCACACTCCTGTGAATCCAACCAGTAACACTTACCGTACAGTCCGGTCTGTTCGTCTGATATGTCGCATATCTAGTCTACAGGTGGTAAACGTCAGACCCCAATAACCGATAAGTCGTGCCGATGTGAGGCTCATAACGGGTCGAGAAACTACTGGTAACACTTACCATCAAATCTCTGATCAGCCCTGGCCAGGGACTTCCCTGTTACGGCCAATCGCGCACTGCGCAACATCAACCCCCAATACCGGGAGAGACGAAACCCCTCCTATCGCTCATTGCCTCCATGTGACTCGGGACTGTACCCAAAGACCACCGTTTTGCACCCCCTCATGGACGTGGTAAGGTGGAGATCAAAGCACAGTGGGAATCACACAAGACTCTATGACGATCTCGGGTCTACAGACTAACCTGCACAAGTGTCACCTGAGAACTGCCATCTGACGTAAGGTATAAAACCATCTGGGAGTTCTCGGCGAGTCCGTCCAGTGTACCCTGTCTCCACTGAGCACCCGTATACCATCTCTGATGTCAAACACCAATGGATATGGGATCATCCATCGCCCATCTCATGGGTCGAGAAGCGTATACGCTAGTCTACTCTGGTATATCGATGCCCCGTCTCGATACACCCACGACTAGGGACCTTGAAGGATGTACTTATAGGCTACCATGCCCCACTAGTATGATCTGCATCATAGTCCAGGTAGTCAAGTACACATCCTAAGGGCTTTACCAACATGTAACTATAAGACAGTTTAAAGAGACTAGTGTACATGTTAAGATAAAGAGCAACCAGATAGCATACTATCATATCGAGCAAGAAAGTCATCTCTATATATGTCCAAGCATCCAATATAATATACATCATCTGTACAATACTGGCCTCTAGGGCATACATACAACTAACAATCTCCCACTTGCACTAGGGCCAGCTGCTGTAGTATCGCATACCGAGCATCCCGAAGAGTCTCTCAAACTGTATCTGGGGAATGGCCTTCGTGAGTGATCCGCCGTGTTGTTCTTCGTGTCAACTCTCCTGACCTCGATCTCCCGGCGATCAACTATCTCCCGGATCAGGTGATACCGCCTCAGAATATGCCTGGATTGCTGATGGGACCTAGGTTCCTTGGCCAAAGCCACCGCTCCATTGTTATCGCAATACAAAGGTATTGGATGCTCAATGGATGGAACCACTCCAAGTTCAGTAATGAACTTCTTGATCCAGACAGCCTCTTTGGCAGCATCGTTGGCAGCGATGTATTCAGCCTCCATCGTCGAGTCTGCCACGGTTTCCTGCTTGGAACTCTTTCAGCTAACCGCCCCTCCATAAAGTCGTCCTTATCACTCTGGAAGCTCGAATCGGTAAAGGACTCCACTTGGAGTTCTCCGTTGCCATACACCAAGAGCATCTCTTTAGTCCTTCGCAAGTACTTGAGAATGCTCTTCACAGCTTCCCAGTGACTCTCTCCAGGATCAGCTTGATACCAGCTCACTACACTTAGTGAGTATGCAACATCGGGTCTGGTACATAGCATCACGTACATGATAGAGCCTACAGCCGAAGCATAGGGTATCCCTTGCATGCGAGCTCTCTCCAAATCAGTCTTGGGAGACATCTCTTTGGAGAGTGTGACTCCAGAGATCGTGGGCAAGTTCCCACGCTTGGATTCTTCCATACTAAACCTCTTTAGTATGGTGTCAATGTACCTGGATTGGGACAATCCCAAAATCCTTTTGGATCTATCTCTATAGATCCTAATTCCCAATATGCAGGAGGCATCACCAAGATCTTTCATTGATAATCTTTGTGATAAGAAGAGCTTGACCGATTGCAGCGTAGGAATATCATTTCCTATCAAGAGTATGTCGTCCACGTACAATACGAGGAAGACTACCTTACTCTCTGCCACCTTCTTGTAGATACAAGGTTCATCTGGATTTTTGACGAAATCAAACTCTTTGATAACGACGTCAAAGCAGATGTTCCAACTCCGCGATGCTTGCTTTAATCCATAAATGGATTTAAGCAGCTTGCACACCTTCCCGCTGCTCCCACTATCTATGATGCCCTCTGGCTGAGTCATGTACACGCACTCTTCTAAATCACCATTTAGAAAGGCGGTCTTAACATCCATTTGCCAGATTTCGTAGTCATGATATGCAGCGATGGCAAGCATGATCCGGATGGATTTAAGCATAGCCACTGGAGAAAAGGTTTCGTCATAGTCCACACCTGGTCTTTGACGAAAACCCTTTGCAACAAGTCTAGCTTTGAAAGTCTCCACTTTCCCATCTACACCAAGTTTCTTTTTGAAGATCCACTTGCTCCCAATGGGTTTTACCCCTTCAGGAGCAACTTCCAAAGTCCATACTTTGTTGGTGTACATGGATTCCATCTTGGACCGCATAGCATCCAGCCATTTCACTGAGTCCCTACTCGTGATGGCCTGCTCGAAGCTAGTTGGGTCATCATCATCCATGATGCAATCCTCGCTCCCTCCATCCATGAGAAAACCGTAGTATCTCTCAGGTTGGCGAGGAACCCTACTAGATCGGCGGAGAGGCTGGGGTTCGTCGGGTACTACTGAATCCTCTGGTTCTACCAAGTCTTCTGTTATAGTTTGTGCCGCTGGAACCTCTTCCAGTTCTACCACAATGCCACTTGTCTGTTTCATAAGAAAACTCTTTTCTAGGAAAGTGGCATGTCGAGAAACAAACACCTTTTGTTCCTCGGGATGGTAGAAGATATACCCTTGTGAATTTTTGGGATATCCTACAAACTTACATAAGACCGATCTTGTCTCGAGTTTATCTGGATTTTGTCTTTTGACATAGGCTAGACAACCCCATATCTTAATGTAATTAAGATGTGGTCTCTTCCCTTTCCATATCTCATATGGAGTGGTAGGCACTGATTTGGTAGGAACTCTATTCAATAGGTCCATGGCTGTCTCAAGCGCATATCCCCAGAAGGAAATAGGTAACTCAGCTGTGCTCATCATAGAGCGCACCATATCTAATAGGGTGCGGTTCCTCCGTTCTGATACACCGTTGTGCTGTGGTGTATAGGGAGGAGTCAACTGAGAGAGAATCCCATTCTCTTTTAGGAAGTCCAGGAATTCATTGCTTAAGTATTCACCTCCTCGATCAGATCGAAGGATTTTAATACTTTTTCCGGTTTGATTTTCGACTTCTTGTTTATATTCTCTAAATTTCTCAAAAGTTTCTGATTTGTGTTTCGTCAGGAACACATATCCGAATCTAGAGAGATCGTCAGTGAATGTAATGAAGTACGAAGAACCATCCCTGGCATGTATAGACATCGGACCGCATACATCACTATGTATCAGTCCCAAGAGTTCGGTAACTCTTTCTCCGTGTCCCGTAAACGGAGTTTTGGTCATCTTGCCTTTGAGACATGACTGGCAAGTGTCATAAGATGAAAATTCAAACGGATTTAAATATCCATCTTTATGCAACTTAGCTAGTCGTGTCGCATTGATGTGACCCAGTCTACAATGCCATAAGAAGGGTTCGTTCAGTTCAGAACTCTTCCTCTTGTGTGTGTTTGTTATACTCAGAACTGTTGATTGATTAAGAACATCAATGCCATTGCACAACATGCCTGATCCAACCAACTTTTGGTTACGGAAAATGTTCTTAACATTGTCCTGTAATACAAAATTATATCCCTCTTTACTCAACAAAGAAACCGATATAATATTGCATATCAGGTTCGGTATGTAATAGCATTCGTTCAGAACCAATGTATTACCAGTTGGTAACACAAGGTGATATTCCCCGACAGTCTTAGCTGCAACAATTGCACCATTTCCAACTCTAATGTCTTTATCACCTTCTCCAAGTTCTCTACCTTTTCTAAGCCCATGTAACTGATTACATATATGGGATCCTGACCCGGTATCTAATACCCAGGACGTAGGGCAAATGGAGAAACAGTTCTCTGTAACGAACACACCCGAAGAAAATGCATCAACATGTACTTTCTTCAATCGGGTGGCATGGGAATCCTGGTATTCCCCTATATCCTGTTCATTCCTATAACCCTTATAGGAAAGAACGGAACCAACATTACCCAGCACAGTATAACATGCGGGTTCGGTCAATACATCCATATTATTATCTTGATTAAGGCATGAAATGGTCGCTACCTGGAGAGAGAGAGAAGAAAACACTTTAGCGTATGCTCGTGCAAGATCAGATTGGTTATTATCTTATCTAATCAGGATGGCTCCCACTGGTTTTTATCAAATCTTCCTTCAAACCCTAAAAGGAAAGACTAGCCGGGATTAATTACACCCTACAACTTCGTCGATCTTTCAGCCAGGCCAGTGTCGGTACTTTGAGGGAGGTTCCCCGTGCTTTCGCAGGTACCTAATTAATGTAAACCTCGTTTTCCCACAGGCGTAACCCCGTTGACACCTTTCTAGACACCTACTTGATCGGCTAATTGTAGTGTGCAAAACTCTCCCAGGAGTAACTCTTACTCGCAGTGGGTATCGGGATCCAACTATCTCATAGAAGGTATGCAATCTCATTACAAATTTCAACACTTGAAATTCCCGATAATGCTTTTGCCCCTAGCGTGCTATGACCTTGACGCATGCCAAACAACCCATAGTCCGCTAGTCAAGTTCAACCCGTACAATTCGTGATCGAATTAAACCCACCCGTACGACCCTTGACGCATGCCAAACAACGCCGTACGAATACCTTAATCCAATCGCATCTCATGCTACAGATAAGTAATAATCAGCTACCGTACACTACGCCTTGACGCATGCCAAACAACCGTAGCACGAATATTGAATATTACATATCTGAATTGACGGAGGGCTACGCAGGTTTTTCTGAAAACCATAAGCGTAATGAACTTGATATCGTTGTAGAATCAACTGAAGTTTTAAAATGGAGTGATTTTGAGGCTTTTTCTAGTTTTGCTAAAGGGGTCACTCCCGGTGAAGGGATCGTCGGCCCATTCCTCGTCGAATGAGGTGCGGGATATATCATATATATCACTGTGCAAAGCAGAAACTATAGAAGCAATCAAAAGTCAAACCGAGTGTGTAGCATCTGCAAGTTATTGCTAAAGGAGTCACTCCCGGTGAAAGGATCTCGGTCCTTTCCTCATCGAATAAGGTGCAGGATATATCACATATACCGTTGTGCAAAGCAAGAACTGTAGCTACCTGTTTTATTTAAAATTTGATTCTACAACATTTTAGGTTTCATTTCTTTCATTAATCACATTAATGAAGTCCCATCATTTAAGTCACCTAAACATCACAGATAAATACGACGTACACTTATGCCATCCGCATTCGCCTGGATGTCCCCTCGTGCACCGTTAGGTTAGGTAACTAACGACAGAGCAGGGCAGGGCTAGTGCGGGTGCAAAACATAAGTAACGTCTATATAATATATCATATATACTATATAAAGTATCTATCAGAACATCACATGATCGCATCACAGATATCGCAGCAGAAGAAACATATGAAACATTGGATATACTAGGAAGTCCGTGTTTTCAATACGAGCCAGTATAAAACACGGATTCCACGGTCGTGATGAATAGCCAATCCCACACCCCTAGACCCCTACGAGAGCGGCAAGCAACCCTACCAATTCTAGGGTTAGGAGACCCGGACTCGACTCCTCGAGTTGGTCTCCCACTAGACCCCAGAACCCGGTTACTTGTGCTCCCCTCCTTGGGTCTATCCTAATACGGAAAAGTAAATAATATACAAAAGGTGACAACTTCCGCAACCTGGAAATGCCCCAATAAAAGAATATTACATACAAGTTTTTACATGAATGAAAATGAAAAACACTCATCTCACATAAAAAAAACCCGGCTATTCGAACACGACGATCCAATATAACATATCCAGCAACACATAACATCACATGTCATCAACGTAAGTAAGTATGCATACCCCAATTGTCGTTGACGTATAGCAACGAAACCGGCGATATCAACATACTACACTTACGGTCACAGAAAAGAAAGTGTAAAACTACAACAGTTGGAATCCGCAACCTCTTTAGACATCGCATGCCTAATCAAATGAAATACTTAGACATCACATGCCTAACAATTATAAACCCCGCATTTTAGTCTCATTATCGAAAACTTTTTTCAATATCATGTGGGACTAAACTGCTAGATTTATAACATTCATTCAGTTATCTCATAACTGTTTGTGAATTCCAATTATTGTATCCCATTCTGGATAAATAGAAAATATTAAAATTTCCGATCGAACATTCAAACACCCAAGTTTTCCCGAAACCGATCAACACATGAAATAAGTTCAAAGACATTCACTTCATGCCTCAGTACCAACGGTCCAGCCGTAGAAGGGTCAAGCCAACGCCTCACATGTGGCACGTCGTACTGTCCCAAACCCGAAGGTTCAAAGGGCAGTTCAAGACAGTCACATAATCGAGTTAAGGTTTGTTGTCTTCTAGAGGGACCATCGCGTTACTTGCACTACTTCGAACGTCTTTAAACTACGGAAAAGTCCAACAATTGGAAATTTCCCGGCAGGGGAAAGATTGGGTATTTACATCCGGTCGAACTTTTTAACATATTCAAAAATTATCCGGAAAACACTTAGACACTGTTTGATAATCCGATCGAAATACCGAGTCCCCAATACAACCCAGAATACTCAACTCTTGAATAAATATTAAAAATTCCCAGAGAACTCAGCACTGAATTAAAGAAATTACTGTGCAAAATTGGGTGGGTGACGTCATCATACGGCCGCGGAACCGCCGCAGAAGCAAGGCTTCTGCCGCGGTTCCGCCGCACTTTGGAGGAATTGGGTGATCGTATTTCACAGTAATTCTTAGAAAGTCCTGCTGAATTTTCTGCATATTTTTAATTTGGAAAAAATCCAGTTTTCAGAAAATTTCCAGAGAGCATCATGGATTTTAGGGTTTCGGTTCGATCGGGTTTCAAAGGTCGTCTAGACTTCGCCTAAGGCTCTAACCTGGCTCTGATACCAATGTAGGTCAGGCAGCCAGCCCATCCAATGGGGTCGCCGTGGCACCTACGGGTCCCTCAGCCGCTACTTTTTACGCATGCCCCCTCGCGAGGACTACAACCCGCCGGAACACCTTCCGGTCTCGGGACACCCTGGGGGTAAGAGCCTATGCTTCGCCACACTGTCACACAGTGAGAACCACCCATAGGTCGACATCCAATGCATAGTAGCTCTGATACCACTGTAGGGTTCCTAGGCACACTAAGGAGGTCTCACAAGGCATCAACCATGCCAATTTCAAATTTTACGAGTGCCGAGAAACCCTAATACGGATCGTTAACTAGAAATCTAGGCGATAAACGAAACTAGTTAACATCTTAACTAAAGGAGAGAGGCTACAACCTTTGTAGATCCGGTTCTCCACTTCCTTAGCTCCACGTAGGCGTCCTCTCGCTGTCCATCTCGAATCCCGAACTCAATCGTCGGCTTCATCGGAGAATTGGGCGGACTAGGTCGTCGGCTTCGTGCCGAAGATGATCTACGTCGAGGCATCGCAAGTTCAAGCTCCAACTTCACCAAGTTGTGAAACTTGTGAAGAAAACACCCTATACTACTTGGAAAGAGGTAGAGGGTGAAGAAATAGGAGGTGGGTTCACTTTAGAATTGGATTTCTCTCACTTTTGCTCAAGTTGCCATTGATGGACTTAAGCTTTTCTTGAAGAAGAAGATGATGAAGAAGAAGCAAGAATATGATAAGTATTGTTAAAAGAATAATAAAAAAGAATACTTATCATCTTCTAACCTTGGTTAAGTGTAGAGAATAGACCATAGTTATTTTGGAATGGTTAGGGTTAAGCATGAAGACAAAATGGTCACATTAGTCAAACCTTCTTGAAGCTTCAACAAGCTTCATGTTAGAAATGAAACCATTTTGTTTTCTTTTATTTATTTATCAAGAAAGAATAGATAAATAAATAAGTAAATAAATCAAAACCCTAACTGTTATCATAACCATGGTTTAAGTCTTAACACAAAACCAATTTACATGCATCATCAAACATGATACAAACATGTGCACAAAAGTATATCATATATACAACTTGCACATCAAGTGAGAAAATCCATTTAAAGTGAACCAATACTAGTTAATGCAAAGTAATATATCACATATATAATTATACATTAAATCATTAAATCAACATTTGATTTAATGATCCGGTCATGTCGCACATAACCGACTAGTATCCAATATATCGATTTATCGAATCAACGATTCGATAACTAGGTCATATCGCATACAACCATTCGAAACATTCTATCGCGAGAATGAAATACGGTATCACATACACGCATTATTCTCGGTCCCGCACATATCTCATATGGACTCCTATTTCGTTTCGCTTGAGCCAGGAAACCTCTGTGTAGGACTCTAAAGACTCGTCAATACGCCGGTAGCAGATGATGATCATATCAAGCACCCACAAGCCGCAAGCGGTCTGCTAAACGTAACGGCCATCCGGGTATTGAGCGATCAGAAGATCGACGAGCCAGCCCGCTCACACTCCTGTGAATCCAACCAGTAACACTTACCGTACAGTCCGGTCTGTTCGTCTGATATGTCGCATATCTAGTCTACGGGTGGTAAACGTCAGACCCCAATAACCGATAAGTCGTGCCGATGTGAGGCTCATAACGGGTCGAGAAACTACTGGTAACACTTACCATCAAAATCTCTGATCAGCCCTGGCCAGGGACTTCCCTGTTACGGCCAATCGAGCACTGCGCAACATCAACCCCCAATACCGGGAGAGACGAAACCCCTCCTATCGCTCATTGCCTCCATGTGACTCGGGACTGTACCCAAAGACCACCATTTTGCACGCCCTCATGGACGTGGTATGGTGGAGATCAAAGCACAGTGGGAATCACACAAGACTCTATGACGATCTCGGGTCTACAGACTAACCTGCACAAGTGTCACCTGAGAACTGCCATCTGACGTGAGGTATAAAACCATCTAGGAGTTCTCGGCGAGTCCGTCCAGTGTACCCAGTCTCCACTGAGCACCTGTACACCATCTTTGATGTCAAACACCAATGGATATGGGATCATCCATCACCCATCTCATGGGTCGAGAAGCGTATACGCTAGTCTACTCTGGTATATCGATGCCCCGTCTCGATACACCCACGACTAGGGACCTTGAAGGATGTACTTATAGGCTACCATGCCCCACTAGTATCATCTGCATCATAGTCCAGGTAGTCAAGTACACATCCTAAGGGCTTTACCAACATGTAACTATAAGACAGTTTAAAGAGACTAGTGTACATGTTAAGATAAAGAGCAACCAGATAGCATACTATCATATCGAGCAAGAAAGTCATCTCTATATATGTCCAAGCATCCAATATAATATACATCATCTGTACAATACTGGCCTCTAGGGCATACATACAACTAACATGATCTGCATCATAATTCTAGTAGTCGAGTACATATCCTAAAGGCTTTATCAACATGTGAGAGCAAGACAGTAAACTAATACAAGTCAACATGTTAAGATAAAGTGAAACAAAATAGAATACTATCATTTCGAGCAAGAAAGTCCTCTCTATATATATCCAAGCATCCACTACAATATACATCATATGTACAACAATAGCCTCTAGGGCATATATATAACTAACAATCTCCCACTTGCACTAAGGCCAGCTGTTGAAGTATCTCATACCCAATATCCCGAAGAGTCTCTCAAATTGTATCTGGGGAATGGCCTTCGTGAGTAGATCGGCGGTGTTGTCCTTCGTGTCAACTCTCCTGACCTCGATCTCGCGGCGATCAACTATCTCCCGGATCAGGTGATACCGCCTCACAATATGTCTAGACTTCTGATGGGACCTGGGTTCCTTAGCCAAAGCCACAGCTCCATTGTTATCACAATATAAAGGTATTGGATGCTCAATGGAAGGAACCACACCAAGTTCAGTGATGAACTTCTTCATCCAGACAGCCTCTTTGGCAGCATCGTTGGCAACAATGTATTCAGCCTCCATCGTCGAGTCTGCCACGGTTTCTTGCTTGGAACTCTTCCAACAAACCGCCCTCCATTTAAGGTAAAGACAAATCCCGAGTGCGACTTAGAGTCGTCCTTATCATTTTGGAAGCTTGAATCGGTAAAGGACTCCACTTGGAGTTCTCCGTTACCATACACCAAGAACATCTCCTTAGTTCTTCTCAAGTACTTGAGAATGTTCTTCACAGCTGTCCAGTGACTCTCTCTTGGATCTGCTTGATACCTACTCACTACACTTAGTGAGTATGCTACATCGGGTCTGGTACATAGCATCGTATACATGATAGAGCCAACTACCGAAGCATAGGGTATCCTTTTCATGCGAGCTCTCTCCAAATCAGTCTTGGAAGACATCTCTTTGAAGAGAGTGAGTCTAGAGATCGTGGGTTGGTTCCCACGCTTGGATTCTTCCATACTAAACCTCTTTAGTATGGTGTCAATGTACCTGGATTGGGACAATCCCAATATCCGTTTAGATCTTTCTCTATAGATCTTGATCCCCAAAATGCAGGAGGCATCACCTAGATCTTTCATTGAGAATCTATGTGATAAGAAGAGCTTGACCGAATGCAGCATAGGAACATCATTTCCTATCAAGAGTATGTCATCCACGTACAATACGAGGAAGACAACCTTACGCTCTGCAACCTTCTTGTAAATACAAGGTTCGTCTACATTTTTGAAGAAGTCAAACTCTTTGACTACAACATCAAAACAGATGTTCCAACTCCGCGATGCCTGCTTCAACTCGTAGATGGATTTAAGAAGCTTGCACACCTTTCCGCTGCTCCCACTTTCTACGAAGCCCTCTGGCTGAGTCATGTACACGCACTCCTCTAAATCACCATTTAGAAAAGCGGTCTTAACATCCATTTTCCAGATTTCGTAGTCATGGTATGCAGCAATGGCAAGTAAGATCCGGATGGACTTAAGCATAGCCACTGGAGAAAAGGTTTCGTCATAATACACACCTGGTCATTAAAGAAAACCCTTTGCAACAAGTCTAGATTTGAAAGTCTCCACTTTTCCATCTACACCAAGTTTCTTCTTAAAGATTCACTTGCTCACAATGGGTTTTACCCCTTCAGGAGCAACTTCCAAAGTCCATACTTTGTTGGTGTACATGGATTCCATCTCAGATCGCATTGCATCCAGCCACTTCACAGAGTCCCCACTCGTGATGGCCTGCTCGAAGCTAGTTGGGTCATCATCTTCCATGATGCAATCCTCACTCCCACCATCTATGAGAAAACCATAGTAACTTTCAGGTGGATGAGGAACCCTACTAGATCGGTGGAGAAGCTGGGGTTCGTTGGGTATTACTGAATCATCTGGTTATACTGAATAGTTTGTGGTGCTAAAACTTCTTCCAGCTCTACCGCTTCGCCACTAATTTCTTTTGCAAGAAATTCCTTTTCTAAAAGGTGGCATGTCGAGAAACAAACACCTTTTGTTCTTCGCCGTGGTAGAAAAGATATTCATGTGAATGTTTAGGATATCCCACAAACTTACAAAGAACAGATCGTGCCTCGAGTTTGTCCAGATTTGTGTTTTGACATAGGCCGGACAACCCCATATCTTAACACGTTTATGACATGGTCTCTTCCCACTCCATATCTCATATAGTGTGGTAGGTACAGATTTAGATAGAACTTGATTCAATGGGTATGCTGCTGTCTCAAGCGCATGACCCCAAAAGGAAATTGGTAACTTAGCAGTGTTCATCATTGAGCGCACTATATCTAATAGGGTGTGATTCCTCCGTTCTGATATACCGTTGTGCTGTGGTGTATAAGGAGGGGTAAGATGAGAGAGAATCCCATTCTCTTTTAGATAATCCAGGAACACATTGCTCAAGTATTCTCCTCCTCGATCAGATCGTAGGATCTTAATACTTTTGCCCGTTTGGTTCTCTACTTCGTTCTTATATTCTCTGAATTTCTCAAAAGCTTCAGACTTGTGTTTCAACAGTAACACATGTCCGTATCTTGAGAGATCGTCGGTGAATTTAATGAAGTAGGAAGAACCGTTCCTGGTATGTGTAGACATGGGACCACATACATCACTATGTATTAGTCCTGAGAGTTCTGTAAATCTTTCTCCGTGTCCACTAGACGGAGTTTTGGCCATCTTTCCTTTGAGACATGACTGGAAAGTATCATAAGACGAAAATTCGAACGGATTCAAATATCCATCCTTATGTAACTTAGCTAGCCGTGTCGTATTGATATGACCCAGTCTACAATGCCACAAGAAGGATTCGTTCATTTCTGAACTCTTCCTCTTGTGTGTGTTTTGTATATTAAGTATTGTAGTTTGGTTGAGAACGTATATGTCATTATTTAACGATCATGATCCAATCAACTTTTGATTCAGGAATATGTTCATAACATTATTCTGTACTACAAAATTATATCCTTCTTTGCTCAATAAAGAAACTGATATAAGATTGCATAACAGGGTCGGAATGTAATAGCATTCGTTCAGAACCAACGTATTACCATTTGGTAACACAAGGTGATATTCGCCAACTGCTTTGGCTGCAACATTTCCACCATTCCCAACCCTTACGGAATGATCACCCTCTCCCAGTTCCCTACCTTTACGTAGCCCATGTAACATATTACATATATGGGATCCCGATCCGGTATCTAATACCTAGGACGTAGAGTGAACTGAGAAACAGTTCTCGATAACTAACACACCTGAAGAAGATGCATCATCATGCTTATTCTTCGTTTGGGTGGCATGAGAATCCAGATATTCTCCTATTCTCTGCTCGGACTTATAACAATTATAGGTGGGAGCGGGACCAACGTTCCCCTGCTCAGTATAATAAGCGGGTTCAGTCAATACATCCATGTTATTATCTTGATTAAGGCCTGACATGGTCGCTACCTGGAGAGAGAGAGAGAAGAAAACACTTTAGCGTATGCTCTTGCAAGATTATATTTGTTATTTTCTTATCTAATCAGGATGGCTCCCACTGCTTTTTATCAAATCTTCCTTCAAACCCTAAAAGGTAAGATTAGCCGGGATTAATTACACTTTACAAGTTTGCCAATCTTTCAGCCAGGCCAGTGTTGGTACTTTGAGGGAGGTTCCCTGTGCTTTCACACGGACCTAATTAAAATAAACCTCGTTTTCCCATAGGCATAACCCCGTAAACACCTTTCTAGTCACCTACTTGATCGACTAATTGTCCTGTGTAAAACTCTCCCAGGAGTAACTCTTACTCACAGTGGGTATCGGGATCCAACTATCTCATAGGAGGTATGCAATCTCATTGCAAATTTCAACTCTTGAAATTCCCGATAATACTTTTACCCCTAACCCCCTATGACTTTGACAAAGGCCAACAAACCATAGGAAGCTATTCAAGTTCAACCCGTCATTTCTTGATTGAAATAAACCACCCGCATGACCCTTGACAAAGGCCAACAAGGTCGTATGACTACCCTAATTCATTCGCATCACATGCTTAAGCAGATAGGTACTAGTCAGCTACCGCACACTACGCCTTGACAAAGGCCAACAAACGCAGTACGAATACTAAATAGTCTTTATCTGAAATGACGGAGGGCTACGCAGGTTTTTCAGAAAACCATGAGCGTAATGAACTCGATATCGTTGTAGAAACAAGTGATTTTGAAAATGAGTGTTTTTTAGGCTTTTCTAGTTTCGCTAAAGATGTCACTCCCGGTGAAGGGGTCTCGGCTCTTTCCTTATCGAATAAGGTGCAGGATATTTCACAAATACTGTGGTGCAAAGCAAGAACTATAGAAGCAATCAAAAACCAAACCGTGAGTTTGTAGCATCTGCCAGTTTTGCTAAAGAGGTCACTCTGTGTGAAGGGATCTCGGCTCTTTCCTCATCAAATATGGTGCAGGGTATATCACATATACCACTATGCAAAGCAAAAACTGTAGCTGCCCTTTTTTTATAAATTTGATTCTACAATATCTTTTAGGTTTCTTTTCTTTTATTAATCTCATTAATAAATCCCATCATTTATGCTTCCTAAGCATCACAGAAGAAACGAAAGCAGTAATATTTATATATCATCATATATATATACAGTATAAGCATTCATCTCAGGCAGTAATATGATCTCATCACAGTACATTGCAGCAGAAGATAGCATATGAAATATTGGATATACTAGGACGTCCGTGTTTTATTTCGAGCCTGTATAAAACACGGATTCCACGGTCGCGATGAATAGTCAAACCCCACATCCCTAGACCCCTATGAGAGCGGTAAGTAACACTGCCAATTCTAGGGTTAGGAGATCCGGTCTTGACACCTCGAGATGGCCTCCCACTGGACCCTAGAACCCGGTTAGTTGTGCTCCTCTCCTTGGGTCTATCCTAATGCGGAAAAGTAAATAATATACAATGGTGACATCATCCTCAACCCAGAAGTGCCCCAATAAAAGAATATTACATACAATGAATTTTACATGAATGAAAATAAAAACCATCATCTCACATAAAACCCCCGGCTATTCAGAACACGACAATCCGATATAACATATCACAGCAACACATAATATCCCATATCATCAACGTAAGCAAGTATGCGTATCCCGATTGTCGTTGATGTATAGCAACGAAGCCGGCGATACACCACATACTACGCTTACGGTCGCAGAAAAGAAAGTGAAAAACTACAACATTTGGAATCCATAATCTCCTTAGACATCGTAAACCCAAAATATCACATATTACGGATTTCATGCCTAACTATATGAATTCCACATATTGTATCACAATCACAGAATATCATGACGATGTTTAACGTTTCGATCGAATCAACATACACTCACAAATTCCCCCCGTAAGCTCAACACTTGAGAAAAGTCGAAACACTCAAAAACAGTGCCACAGTGTCCATGGACCAGCCGTAGAAAGAGTTAACCAACGCCTCACCTATGACACCATGGAACTACGGTAAACCCGAAGGTTCGAACGCGGTTCCGTGGGCATAGAATCGAGTTAAGGTTATTATAGTCTTCTAGGGGGTCCATAGGGGTACTTGCACGATTTAACGAATATAATCAACTTCGGAAAATTACAACACTTGGAAATTTCAGCAGGGTACAAAATGTGGTGTACAAAGTTCGATCGAACAGCTAAAAATAGTCAAGGTTACCAATACAGTGTTAAATTATACGACTAAGAAGCACTACGAATTAGCCCCAGGTCAAACTAATCATCACATGAAAATTGGGCTAAGAAAACAATACTAGGAAACCCAAAATGGATACATGGGAGCACAGGGGGAATATGGGGGGGCAGAGAAGCCTGTAGGGCCGGCCATACCGGAATTTGTGGCCCAGGGATCGGACAAAAACCGAGCACCCTCCCCCGTATTTCACTCATGTTCATAAATTGTCCCAAAGATCATTCTGCACATGTTTGAAAAAAATTTAAAGGGCTTTTTGAAAAATTTCCAGAGAGCAAGAGTGGAGTTTCCTAATACCGTATTTCGAAGTGATTTTTGTTTTCGTAATTGTTATAATACCGTATCTAGAATTCTAGTTTGGCTCTGGTACCACTGTTGGGCTTCCCTTGCACCTAGTCTAGGGTATGGTAGCATCACTCATGCCACTTTAAAATTTAGAGAGGTGCAAAGCAAGCTAACCATGAATCTTGCTAGAATTTCTAGGGTAACAAAGTTTGTATCACATACAATGAAGTAAAGAGATAAGGATTACAACCTTTGTAGTGTTAGTTATATGTATTCCCTAGAGGCCATTACTGTACATTGGATGTATATTGTAGTGGATGCTGAGACATATATAGGGAGGACTTTCTTGCTCGACATGATAATATGCTATCTGGTTACTCTTTACCTTAACGTGTATATTGATTGTCTCTCTGTTACATGTTGGTAAAGCCCTCAGGATGTGTACTTGACTACCTGGACTATGATGCAGATCATACTAGTGGGGACATGGTAGTCCATAAGTACATCCTTCAAGGTCCCTAGTCGTGGGTGTATCGAGACGGGGCATCGATATACCAGAGTAGACTAGCGTATACCTTCTCGACCCATACAGATGGGCGATGAATGATCCCATATTCATTGGTGTTTGACATCAGAGATGATATACGGGTGCTCAGTGGAGACTGGGTACACTGGACAGACTCACCGAGAACTCCCAGATGGTATTATACCTTACGTCAGATAGCAGTTCTCTGGTGACACGAGTACAGGTTAGTCTGTAGACCCGATATCGTCATAGAGTCTTGTGTGATTCCCACTGTGCTTTGATTTCCACCTTACCACGTCCAAGAGGGCGTGCAAAACGGTGGTTTTTGGGTACAGTCCCGAGTCACATGGAGGCAATGAGCGATAGGAGGGGATTCGTCTCTCCCGGTATAGGGAGTTGATGTTGCGCTGTGTTCGATTGGCTATAACCAGAAATCCCTGGCCAGGGTTGCTGAGATTTACTGGTAAGTGTTACCTGTAGTTTCTCGAATTGTTATAGACCTCATATCGACACGACTTATCGAGCTATTGGGGTCTGACGTTTACCACCCCTAGGTGAGATATGCGACATATCAGACGACGAGACCGGACTGTACGGTAAGTGTTACTGGTTGGATTCACAGGAGTATGAGCAGGCTTGCTCGTCGATCTTCTGATCGCTCAATACCCGGGTGGCCGTTACGTTTAGCAGACCGCTTGCGGCTTGTGGATGCTTGATATGATCATCATCTGCTGCCGGCGTATTGACGAGTCTTTAGAGTCCTACACAAAGGTTTCCTGGCTCAAGCGAAACGAAATAGGAGCGCATATGAGATATGTGCGGGACCGAGAATAATGCGTGTATGTGATATCGTATTCTATTCTCGCGATGAATGTATCGATTAGTTGTATGCGATATAACCTAGTTATCGAATCAAGGATTGATTCGATAAGCCGATACATTGGATATTAGTCGTTTGTATGCGATATGACCGGATCGTTAAATCAAGTGTTGATTTAATGATTTAATGCATAATTATATATTTGATATATTACTTTGCATTAACTAGTATTGGTTCACTTTAAATGGATTTTCTCACTTGAATTGCACAAGTTGTATATGTGATATACTTTTGTGCACTTGATTGTATCATGTTTGATGATACATGAATGCTAGGGTTTGTGTAAAGAATTAAACCTTGGTTAAGTAAATGGTTAGGGTTTTTATTTATTCATACATTTATCTTTTTAATTTGGATTAAAAAGAAATGGGATAAGAAAACAAAATGGTTGCTTTCATTCTTGAAGCTTGTTGAAGCTTCATGAAGCTTTGACCAAAGTGACCATTTTGTCTTCATGCTTAACCTTAACCATTCATCTAACCTTAGTCAATTCTCTACACCTAACTATGGTTCATATTATGATAAGTATTCATTTTCTTTTGTATTTTAATTAACTTATCATAATATTCTATCATCTTCTTCTTGTTCTTCTAAAAGAAGAAAACCTAGCTTTCATCAATGGTGATTTGATGAAAAGAGTGAGAAATCCAATTCTAAAGTGAACCCACCTCCTATTTCTTCATCCTCTACCTCTTGCCAAGTAGTATAGGGTGTTTTCTTCACAAGTTTCATGACTTGGTGAAGTGGGAGCTTGATCTTGTGATGCCTCGACGTAGATCATCTTCGGCATCGTTGTCGATGACCTAGCCCGCCCATTTCTCCGATGAAGCCGACGCTAGAGCCCGGGATTGGATTTGGACAGCAAGGGGACTTCATCATGGAGCTATGGAGGTGGAGAACCGGATCTACAAAGGTTGTATTTCCGTTCACTTAGTTAAATTGTTAACTAGTTATCGTTTTCGCTTAAACTCTAGCCAACGATCCGTATTAGGGTTTCTCGGCACGTGTAATTTTTGAAATTGGCATGGTTGATGCCTTGTGAGACCTCCTTAGAGTGCCTAGGAACCCTACAGTGGTATCAGAGCCTAGCTAGAGCCTTAGGCGATGCGTAGACGGAGTTAAAAGTCCGATCGAACCGAAACCCTAACCCAAAAATTGCTCTCTGTACATTTTTGAAAATTGTGGATTTTTGAGAATTAAAAATATGCAGAAATATCAGCAGGAGTATCTAAGAGTTACTGTAAAATTCGATGCCCTAATTCCTTCAAGACGCCGCGGTTCAGCGGCACGAGCATGGCTCGTGCGGCGGTTCCGCGGCCTATTTGTCTTTTCATGCATTGAATTTTGCACAGTAACTCCTACTTTGCAGTGCTGTTTTTCCTGGGAATTTTTAATATATATTCAAGATTTGAAATTTCTGGGTTGTATTGGGGACTCGGTGCTTCGATCGGATTGTCTAATTCTGTCTGTGTGTTTTTCCGGATAATTTTAGAACATGTTAAAAAGTTCGACCGGATGTAATACCCAATCTTTCCCCTATCGGGAAATTTCCAAGTGTTGGATTTTTCCGTGGTTTAAAGACGTTCTAAGTAGTGCAAGTAACGCGATGGTCCCTCTAGAAGACAACAAACCTAACTCGATTATGTAACCGTCTTGAACTGCCCTTTGAACCTTAGGGTTTGGGGCAGTACGGTGTGCCACATATGAGGCGTTGGCTTGACCCTTCTACGGCTGGACCGTTGGTACTGAGGCACGAAGTGAATGTTTTTAAACTTGTTTCATGTGTTGAGCTGTTTCGGGAAAACTTGGGTGTTTGAATGTTCGATCGAAAATTTTAACATTTTCTATTTATCCGGAATGTGATACAATAATTGGAATTCACAAAAAGTTATGAGATAACTGAATGAATGTTATAAACATAGAAGTTTAGTCTCACTTGATCGGTTGCCACAGAAGTTTGATGTGATCAAAACTCCATCGCAATCACGTAGCGTACGCGGATACTCGCCGGGTAAACTTAATAGACAGCCTCGCCCCATAGCACCGACCAAGTGACTATAGGATAACCCCGTCGCCGAAAGCATCCGTTCGGGTGCTCGCGGTAGCAGTGTTCCGCATTGGTGCACTTCGTCGACGGTATCAGGGGTGCGGCCGCCTACTAAAGTTTGCGACGAGTATTCGATCAGGAAGTCTGGAATCTTGTTGAATTGCCCGACTTGATATTGAAAAGTGTTTTCGATAATGAGACTAAAATGCGGGGTTTATAATTCTTAGGCATGCGATGTCTAAGGAATTCATTTGATTAGGCATGCGATGTCTATGCAGGTTGTGGATTCCAACTGTTGTAGTTTTACACTTTCTTTTCTGTGACCGTAAGTGTAGTATGTCGATATCGCCGGTTTCGTTGCTATACGTCAACGACAATTGGGGTATGCATACTTACTTACGTTGATGACATGTGATGTTATGTGTTGTTGGATATGTTATATTGGATCGTCGTGTTCGAATAGCCGGGGGTTTTTATGTGAGATGAGTTTTTTTCATTTTCATTCATGTAAAAACTTGTATGTAATATTCTTTTATTGGGGCACTTCCTGGTTGCGGAAGATGTCACCTTTTGTATATTATTTACTTTTCCGCACTAGGATAGACCCAAGGAGGGGAGCACAAGTAACCGGGTTCTGGAGTCCAGTGGGAGACCAACTCGAGGTGTCGAGTCCGGGTCTCCTAACTCTAGAATTGGTAGGGTTGCTTGCCGCTCTCATAGGGGTCTAGGGGTGTGGGTTTGGCTATTCATCACGACCATGGAATCCGTGTTTTAGACTGGCTCGTATTGAAAACACGGACGTCCTAGTATATCCAATATTTCATATGATTCTTCTGCTGCAATATCTGTGATGTGATCATGTGATATGTTCTGTGATGGATACTTTATATAGTATATATGATATTTTATATAGACGTTACTTATGTTTTACACCCGCGCTAGCCCTGCCCCGCTCTGTCGTTAGTTACCTAACCTAACGGTGCATGAGGGGACATCGAGGCGAATGCGGATGGCGTAAGTGTACGTCGTATTTATCTGTGATGTTTAGGTATTTAAATGATGGGACTTCATTAATGTGATTAATGAAATAAAAGAAACCTAAAGATGTTGTGGAATCGAATTTCTAAATAAAACAGGTAGCTACAGTTCTTGCTTTGCACAGTAGTATATATGATATATCCTGCACCTTATTCGATGAGGAAAGGACCGAGATCCCTTCACCGGGAGTGACTCCTTTAGCAATAACTGGCAGATGCTACACACTCGGTTTGTCTTTTGATTGCTTTTAAGAGTTTTTGCTTTGCACAGTGATATATATGATATATCCCGCACCTCATTCGACGAGGAAAGGACCGACGATCCCTTCACCGGGAGTGACTCCTTTAGCAAAACTAGAAAAGCCTAAAAAACACTCCATTTTAAAATCATTTGATTCTACAACTTTATCAAGTTCATTACGCAATAGGTTTTCAGAAAAACCTGTCGTAGCCCTCCGTCATTTCAGATAAGTAGTAGTTAGTATTCGTGCTGCGTTTGTTGGCCTTTGTCAAGGCGCAGTGAGCGGTAGCTAACTGGTGCTTATCTGCTTATGCATATGATGCAGATTGGATTAGGATAATCGTGCGACCTTGTTGGCCTTTGTCAAGGGCCGTGCGGGTGGGTTTAATTCAATCAGGAAATGACGGGTTGAACTTGACTAGCATCCTATGGTTTGTTGGCCTTTGTCAAGGTCATAGGAGGTTAGGGGCAAAATATTATCGGGAATTTCAAGTGTTGAAATTTGCAATGAGATTGCATACCTTCTATGAGATAGTTGGATCTCGATACCCATTGCGAGTAATTGTTACTCCTGGGAGAGTTTTACACATTACAATTAGCCGATCAAGTAGGTGTCTAGAAAGGTGTCAACGGGGTTACGCCTCTGGGAAAACGAGGTTTACATTAATTAGGTTCGTGCGAAAGCACGGGGGACCTCCCTCAAAGTACCGACACTGGCCTGGCTGAAAGATTGGCGAACTTGTAGTGTGTAATTAATCCCGGCTAGTCTTTCCTTTTTGGGTTTGAAGGAAGATTTGATAAAAAGCAGTGGGAGCCATCTTGATTAGATAAAATAATAACCAATCTATTCTTGCAAGAGCGCACGCTGAGTGTTTTCTTCTCTCTCTCTTCAGGTAGCGACCATATCACGCCTTAATCAAGATAATAATACGGATTTTTGACCGAACCCGCTTGTTATACTGAGATGGGGAATGTTGGTCCCGCTCCAACTTATAATTGTTATAAGACAGAGCAGGAAATTGGGGATTACCAGAATTCCTGTGCCGCCCAAACGAAGAAAGTGCATGATGATGCATCATCTTCGGGTGTGTTCATTACAAAGAAATGTTTCTCGGTATCCTCTACGTCCTGGGTGTGTGATACCGGATCAGGATCCCAGATATGTAATCTGTTACATAGGGCTACAGAAAGGTAGAGAACTGAGAACGGGTGATAAGTTTCATGAGGCAGAAAACGGGGCAAGTGTTGCAGCCAAGTCTGTTGGTCACTGTCACCCTGTATTTCAAGTACATTGATTCTGAACGAATGTTATTAGATACCGAATCTGATATAAAAAATCATATCTATCTCTTTATTAGTAAAGAAATGATAAAATTTTGTATAGTTGGATAATGTTTTGAACATTTCCTATATCAAAAGTTGTTCGGTTCAGGCACGTTATCTAAAAGCATTGATGTTCTAAATCAAGCTACAGTTCCTTGTATACAGAACACACAAAAGAGGAAGAGTTCAGAAATGAACGGATCCTTCTTGAGGTATTGTAGACTAGGTCATATCAATGCGACCTGACTAGCTTAAGTTACATTTAGATGCATATTTAAATCTGTTTGAATTTACATCTTATGAAACTTACCAGTCATGTCACAAAGATACAATGACACCAGCTCTGTTTATTGGAAACAGAGAAAGAGTTAGTGAACTCTTGGGATGATACCTGCTGATGTATAAAGGTCCCCTGTCGACACATACCAAGACCGGTTCTTTGTACTTCGTTACATTCTCTGATAATCTCTCAAGATTCAGACATATGTTCCTATTGAAACACAAGTCCGAACCTTTTGAGATATTCACAGAATATGATTTAGAAGTAGAAAACTAAAACACGGGTATAAGTATTATGTCCTTTGATGAGATCAAGGAGGAGAATACTTGAGCACGAAATTCTTGGACTTTTCTAAAGGAGAATGAGATTCTCTCTCAGCATTACTCCTCCGTATACACCAAAGCACGATGGTATATCGGGGCGGAGCAATTACACCCTATATGATATGGTGCGCTCTATGATGAGTACTACTGAGTTCCCTATTTCCTTTTGGGAGTTATGCACTTGAGAAGCTGCATACCAATTGAATTGGGTTCCAATCAAATCAGTTGCCTACCGCTTCATATGTGATATGGAAAGGGAAGAGCCCATATCTTAAGTTGGTTAAGATTTGGGGTTGTCCGGGCTGTGTCTAAAAGCATAATCCGGACAAGCTCGAGGCAAGGTCTGTTCTGTACAACTGGAAAGGTTCCAGCTATACAAACAACAGCAGATGATTTGGTAGAACCAAAGGATTCAGTAGATTCCAACGAACCTCAGCCTCTCCGCCGATCTAGTAGGGTTCCTCACCCACCTGAGAGATACTTTGGTTTCTCTATGACAGTGGGAGCGAGGATTGCGTCATGAGATGATGACCCAACTAGTTTCGAGCAGGCCATCGAGAGTAGGGACTCTGTAAGAATGGCTGGATGCTTAGTGATCTGAGATGGAATCCATGTACACCAACAAAGTATGGACTTTGGTTGCTATATCTGAAGGGTTAAATCCCTATCAGGAGCAAGTATATCTTGAGAAGATTACTTGGTGTAGATGGAAAAGTTGATACTTTCAAAGCTAGACTTGTTAAAGGTTTTCGTCATCGACCAGGCGTGGATAATGATGAAACCTTTTTCAGTGGCTATGCTTAAGTCCATCCGGATACTACTTGCCACGGCTACATACCATGACTACGATATTTGGCGGTTGGGTGTCATGACTGCTTTTCTAAAATGATGTTTTAGAAGGGAGCGTCTGTAAGTACACAGCCAGAGGGCTTCGTAGACAGTGGGAGCAGCGGAAACGTGTACAAGATGCTTTATAGGATAAAGCAGGCATCGCTGAGTTGGAACATCTGTTTTTATGGAGTAGTCAAACAGTTTGACATCATCAAAATGGTAGATGAACCTTGTATAAACAAAAAGGTAGTAGGGAGTATAGTGACGATCCTCGTAGGGTACGTGGATGACATGCTCTTGATAGGGAAGGAGTTTCCTATGCTACACTCGGTCAATCTCCGCTTATCACAATGATTCTCCATAAAGGATCAAAGTGATACCTCCTAAATCCTGGGTTATGGATCTATGAGATAGATCTAATTAGATGTTAGGATTCTCACTAGTTGTAGTGAGATGGTATCGATCGATCCTGGGGAGAATCACTGGAAGGGTTCCAGAGTGATAAGGACGACTGAAAGTCAGTCACAGGCATTGTCTTTACCCTCAGTAAAGGGACGGTATGTTGGAAGAGTTCCAAGCTAGATACCGTGGCTAACTAGACGATAAAGGCAGGATACATCGCTACTTAAGATGCTACCAAAGAGGATGTTTGGGTGTATATTGGTTCATAAGATGAACTACGTTCCAACCATTGTGAGACAATGGAGTTGTGGCTTTTGCCAAGGAACGCCGGTCCCATCAGTGATCCAGACATATTCTAAGGCAGTGTCACCAGATCATGGAGATGGTTGATCTCCAGGATGATCGAGGTAAGGAGAGTAGACTCAGAGGACAATACGGCGGATCCATTCACAAAGGCCTTTTCCCAGAGAGAGACTTTTATGGGATGGTTGAGTATGAGATACTACAACCACTGCTATCAGATGGCCCTAGTGCAAGTGGGAGATTGTTAGTTATATGTATGCCCTAGAGGCCATTACTGTACATTGGATGTATATTGTAGTGGATGCTGGGACATATATAGGGAGGACTTTCTTGCTCGACATGATAGTATGCTATCTGGTTACTCTTTACCTTAACGTGTACATTGATTGTCTCTCTGTTACATGTTGGTAAAGCCCTTAGGATGTGTACTTGACTACCTAGACTATGATGCAGATCATACTAGTGGGGACATGGTAGTCCATAAGTACATCCTTCAAGGTCCCTAGTCGTGGGTGTATCGAGACGGGGCATCGATATACCAGAGTAGACTAGCGTATACCTTCTCGACCCATACAGATGGGCGATGGATGATCCCATATCCATTGGTGTTTGACATCAGAGATGATATACGGGTGCTCAGTGGAGACTGGGTACACTGGACGGACTCGCCGAGAACTCCCAGATGGTATTATACCTTACGTCAGATGGCAGTTCTTTGGTGACACGAGTACAGGTTAGTCTGTAGACCCGAGATCGTCATAGTGTCTTGTGTGATTCCCACTGTGCTTTGATTTCCACCTTACCACGTCCAAGAGGGCGTGCAAAACGGTGGTTTTTGGGTACAGTCCCGAGTCACATGGAGGCAATGAGCGATAGGAGGGGATTCGTCTCTCTTGGTATAGGGAGTTGATGTTGCGCTGTGTTCGATTGGCTATAACCAGAAATCCCTGGCCAGGGTTGCTGAGATTTACTGGTAAGTGTTACCTGTAGTTTCTCGAATTGTTATAGACCTCATATCGACACGACTTATCGAGCTATTGGGGTATGATGTTTACCACCCCTAGGCGAGATATGCGACATATCAGACGACGAGACCGGACTGTACGGTAAGTGTTACTGGTTGGATTCACAGGAGTATGAGCGGGCTTGCTCGTCGATCTTCTGATCGCTCAATACCCGGGTGGCCGTTACGTTTAGCTGACCGCTTGCGGCTTGTGGATGCTTGATATGATCATCATCTGCTGCCGGCGTATTGACGAGTCTTTAGAGTCCTACACAGAGCTTTCCTGACTCAAGCGAAACGAAATAGGAGCGCATATGAGATATGTGCGGGACCGAGAATAATGCGTGTATGTGATACCGTATTCTATTCTCGCGATGAATGTATCGATTGGTTGTATGCGATATAACCTAGTTATCGAATCAAGGATTGATTCGATAAGCCGATATATTGGATATTAGTCGGTTGTATGCGATATGACCGGATCGTTAAATCAAATGTTGATTTAATGATTTAATGCATAATTATATATTTGATATATTATTTTGCATTAACTAGTATTGGTTCACTTTAAATGGATTTTCTCACTTGAATTGCACATGTTGTATATGTGATATACTTTTGTGCACTTGATTGTATCATGTTTGATGATACATGAATGCTAGGGTTTGTGTAAAGAATTAAACCTTGGTTAAGTAAATGGTTAGGGATTTTATTTATTCATTCATTTATCTTTTTAATTTGGATTAAAAAGAAATGGGATAAGAAAACAAAATGGTTGCTTTCATTCTTGAAGCTTGTTGAAGCTTCATGAAGCTTTGACCAAAGTGACCATTTTGTCTTCATGCTTAACCCTAACCATTCATCTAACCTTAGTCAATTCTCTACACCTAACTATGGTTCATATTATGATAAGTATTCATTTTCTTTTGTATTTTAATTAACTTATCATAATATTCTATCATCTTCTTCTTGTTCTTCTAAAAGAAGAAAACCTAGCTTTCATCAATGGTGATTTGATGAAAAGAGTGAGAAATCCAATTCTAAAGTGAACCCACCTCCTATTTCTTCATCCTCTACCTCTTGCCAAGTAGTATAGGGTGTTTTCTTCACAAGTTTCATGACTTGGTGAAGTGGGAGCTTGATCTTGTGATGCCTCGACGTAGATCATCTTCGGCATCGTTGTCGATGACCTAGCCCGCCCATTTCTCCGATGAAGCCGACGCTAGAGCCCGGGATTGGATTTGGACAGCAAGGGGACTTCATCATGGAGCTATGGAGGTGGAGAACCGGATCTACAAAGGTTGTATTTCTGTTCACTTAGTTAAATTGTTAACTAGTTATCATTTTCGCTTAAACTCTAGTCAACGATCCGTATTAGGGTTTCTCGGCACGTGTAATTTTTGAAATTGGCATGGTTGATGCCTTGTGAGACCTCCTTAGAGTGCCTAGGAACCCTACATGTAGTCCATTCCTTCGCTTCATAAGCTCCGTGTTGAGGTCCCTTCGCTACGATCATCAAGAACTCAGACTCTCGTGAGGCTCCAAGAGGTGAGTGATGTATCTTGCTTGAAGTCTTCATGATCTAAGATGATCTACCTTGAAGAATCTCAAACCCAAGCTTACACTTCACAAAACAACTTATTAGAGAAGTGAACACCCTAATCTAAATGGCTAGAATAGATGAGGATGATGAAGTAGGAATTCTGCTCTCTTTTGTTTTCAAATTCTCACACTTATTCATCACAAATGAAAAGCTAGTGAAGGTTTTCTTTTTTAAGAGAATGAAGAAGAAGAAGATGCTAATCCTTTTGTGATGAATAATGAATTATTGTTATGGTTACATATTCAACCATGAGTTAAGAATGAAGGAATTAACTCATGTAGAGAATAAACTAGAGTTAATGGTTTCGATTGGGTTAACAAATATCTATACAAAATATCAGAGCTAAAGACAAAAGGAATGCTTCATGAAGCTTCATGAATAGCTAATCCAAAAACTAACCCTAATCCAAACCCTAACTAGGTTTAATCTCTAAATCATTGTTGCATTTGTAACCCTAACTTGTTACAATATTATATATCACATATACAATATATTTTGTAACAAAAAGAAAATAATACAATTAACATATATCGCATATATATCAATGTATTATCCCGTGAGAAAATGAATCAATAAAGGGAGATTATATTAGTTAACGTAATGCAATATATCACATATATAATTATACATTAAATTATTGAATCAACACTTGATCCGATAATCCGGCTATAATACATATAACCGACTAATATAACATGTACCTTTTCATCGAATCAACACTTGATCCGATGACCCGACTATGTCATATATACCCGGCCGATATCACATATCGCGAGAATAGAATACGGTATCTCATATCGTATTATTCTCGGTCCCGCACATATCACATATGTGCTCCTACTCCATTTTGCCTGAGCCAGGAAACCTCTGTGTAGGATTCTAAAGAATCGTCAATGCGCCGGCAGTAGGTGAAGATCATATCAAATACCCACAAGCTGCAAGCGGTCAGCTAAACGTAATAGCCACCTAGGTATTGAGCGATAAGAAGGTCAACAAGCAAGCCTGTACATTCTCCAGTGAATCCAATCAGTAACACAACCGTACAGTCCGGTCTCTTCGTCTGATATATCGCATATCCAGTCTAGGGGTGGTAAACGTCAGACCCCAGTAACCGATAAGTCGTGTCGATATGAGGCTCATAACAGGTCGAGAAACTACTGATAACTCTTACCAGCAGCACTCCAAATCAGCCCTGGCCAGGGACTTCCAGTTATAGCCAATCGAACACAGCACAACATCAACTCCCTATACCAGGAGAGACGAAACCCCTCCTATCGCTCATTGCCTCCATGTGGTTCGGGACTATACCCAAAAGCCACCGTTTTGCACGCCCTCTTGGACGTAGTAAGGTGGAAATCAAAGCACAGTAGGAATCACACAAGACTCTATGACGATATTGGGTCTACAAACTAACATGTACCAGTGTCACCAGAGAACTGCTATCTGACGATTGGTATAATACCATCTAGGAGTTCTCGAAGAGTCCGTTCAGTGTACCCAGTCTCTACTGAGCACCCGTAAACCATCTTTGATGTCAAACACCGATGGATATGGGATCATCCATCGCCCATCATATGGGTCAAGATGCGTATACGCTAGTCTACTCTGGAGTATCGATGCCCTGTCTCGATACTCCCTCGACTAGGAACAGTTATAGGATGTACTCTTTGACTACCCTGGCCCCACTAATATTATCTGCATCATAGTCCTAGTAGTCGAGTACATATCCTAAGGGCTTTATCAACATGTGAGAGCAAGACAATAAACTAATACAAGTCAACATGTTAAGATAAAGTGAAACCAAATAGCATACTATCATGTCAAGCAAGAAAGTCCTCTCTATATATATCCATGCATCCACTATAATATACATCATATGTACAACAATGGGCTCTAGGGCATATATATAACTAACACTCGGTTCCAACCGTGAGCTCGCGGGGTGTGCAAACTGTTGGATATAGTGCCCTCAGAGTCAATTATTGGATCATAGGCACGTGATTGCAATGATTGAGGGAGGACCTATGCCGGTAGGACAGTCTTACTCAAAGATGGTAGTATGCTATCTGGTTTATCTTTATCATCGTGTACTATTTCAGGTGACCTTACAGGTTACTATTGCACGTTGATAGAGCCCTTAGGATTCTTGCTTGACGGCCAGCAGTATGATGGCGATCATATACGTGGGAGCTGGGGTCTATAAGCACATCCTTAAAAGGTCCCTAGTCGTGGGAGTTTTCGAGACAGGGCATCGATACTCCAGTGTAGACTAGTGTATACAGTCGAGACCCCGATAAGGGGCGGTGGCCGGTCTCACAAGCCACTGGTGTCAGTTGGTTCACCTAAGATGTATACAGGTGCTCATTGGGTTATGAGTACAACGGACAGGACTCGCCGGGAACCTGCTAGTTGGTCTTATACCTGACGTCAGATAGCAGTTCCCTGGTGACATGTGTACAGGTTAGTTCATCGACCTGAGATCGTCAATTGTCTCATGTGAGTTCCCACTATACTTTGATTACTACCCTACCACGGCTCAAAGGAGTCGTGCAAACAGGTTTTAGTTGGGTACAGTCCCGAGCCACATGGAGGCAGTGAGCGGATCTGCAGGGGTTCGTCTCTCCCGGTATTGGGGGTGAGGTCGCGCTGTGTCTAGGAGAGACATTACACAAAGCCCTCGGCCGAGGCAGGAGATTTACTGGTAGGTATTTCAGTAGTATCTCAGGGTGTTCTGGGCTACACTCCGACACGACTTGTATCGCTTTTGGGGGTCTGACTTTTACCAACCCCTAGGCCTGCCATGCGATGCTCATAGACGAATGGACCGGACTGTACGGATATTGTCACTGACAGGCTCAGTAGGGTGTCAGGATGAGTTCGCTCATCGACGTCCCTTTTGGTCAATACCTGGTAGCCCGTTACGTACGGCTAATACCTCTGACGTGCTAGTGGTTAAATCCACAGCCAAAGTATTGACGAGTCTTTAGAGTTCCCCACAGACAGTTTCTCAAGTTTCGGGCGAAACGTTGTAGAGGCCGTATGATATATGGCAGGGTTCAATCTTATACGTGCGGTATTGCACGCATCATGATCGGACGGATCATACTAGTGGGCTTTGGTTTAAGCCGGATCCTATTATTAGATTTGTTTGATTACTTTAGTCTCATCGCATTCGCATTCAGTCGGAATGCGGGTGCAGGTATGTATATACAGGTGAAGGGTATCCTTGTGATCCGTCATGAGTTTACTTTAGATGTTGCCGGATCTTTTTGTTGTGGCAAACATTTGGATTAATGTTTGCTTATGGAAATAATGAGCTAGTTTTTCATCATGACAATGCATTAATGTGACATGGACTTGTATCAAGAGTCATGGTCTCTTTTTTAGCAAATGTGTCACATTAATGAATTGTTTTATGTGTTGAAATGAGATGGAGAGAGGGGGGGTTGCCATGGTGGTGATATTAGTCTTGTATTTTTTTTCTTGATCTCTCTCTCTCACTCTCATTATTCATAGCATCACAAGAAAAGAAAAGGAAGAGAAAGCCTTCTCTTCTTCTTCTTCCTCTAGCTTACATTCTCCATTGATGGCATCATCTCTAGCCTCCATCCATCTCATGGATTCAAGAGACAAAGTGATCACAAACATTCTCTACAACACGTTGGACGCGTCGGCTAGCACACTTCGTGCCCGAGTTGCTTCGGATGAAGCGGAAGCCTGTAAAAAGACTTCTCGATGTGGTGCCCTTTTCGACGAGGAGATGAAGACCGGAGTTGCCGCGGGGAGATCGGGATGGTGGCCGAAGACCGAAGGACACGGATCGCTCGGTATAGCATTCTATCCCTTCTCTTGATAGCTAAGTGTAGGTTAATGGTTACGATCCGGGTTTTTAGGATGCGGTAGTGCCGGTTTAGAGTCAAGAAAAATTTTCGTTTCCGCATTTTGGCCTCGGATAGACGGTCGGGGCGCTACCGTAGTCCTACACAAACAACTCAAAACATCATTTTGGAAACTGTTTTTATCGGCAGATTTTGCGCGACAAAAACGACGGATTTCTAACGTCGTTACAAGCTACCCTAATGTTCTAGCTTGGCTCTGATACCATGAAAGTCTACTCTAACACAACCGTGAGGTTTTAGTAGCATCAAGCATGCCAAATTTTAATTTTTATTAGGTGCTAAGTTAGACTAAACAAGATCTTTGCAAGAATATTACGGTTTGCTATAATACCATCAAGAAGGGAAGGAGGTTATACCAACATAGATCGAGTCCTTCACTTCACATGCTCCGTGTAGTAGTCCCGCGACTCAACTAGGCTCCACTTGAGGCTTTGGACGAACTTGTTAGTAATATGTATGCCCTAGAGGCCGTTATTATACATGTGATGTATATTATAGTGGATGCTTGGACATATATAGGGAGGACTTTCTTGCTCGACATGATAGTATACTATCTGGTTGCTCTTTATCTTAACATGTACACTTATTGTCTCTTTATTACATGTTGATAAAGCCCTTAGGATGAGTACATGACTACCAGGATTATGATGCAGATCATACTAGTGGGGCAAGGGTAGTCGGTAAGTACATCCTTCAAATGTTCCTAGTCGTGGGAGTATCGAGACGGCTCATCGATATTCCAGAATAGACTAGCATATACGCTTCTCGGCCTATATGATGGGCAATGGATGATCCTATATCCATTGGTGTTTGACATCAGACATGGTATACGTGTGCTCAGTGGAGACTGGGTACACTGAACGGACTCGCCGAGAACTCCTAAATGGTATTATACCTATCGTCAGATAGCAGTTCTCTGGTGACACTGGTACAGGTTAGACTGTAGACCCGAGATCGTCATAGATTCTTGTGAGATTCCCACTGTGCTTTAATTTCCACCTTACCACGTTCAAGAGATCGTGCAAAACGGTGGTTTTTGGGTACAGTCCCGAGTCACATGGAGGCAATGAACGATAGGAGAGGATTTCGTCTCTCCCGGTATTAGGGGTTGATGCTGCGCTATGCTCGATTGGCCATAACAGGAAATCCCAAGCCAGAGTTGCTATGATCTACTGGTTAGTGTTATCAGTAGTTTCTCGAACCGTTATGGGCCTCATATCGTCATGACTTATCAGGGCTATTGGGGTATGACGTTTACCACCCCCAGGCTATGATATGCGACATATCTGACGAAAAGACCGGACTGTACGGTAGTGTTACTTATTGGATTTGCAGGAGAATGAGCAGGATTTCTTGTTGATCTTTTGATCGCTCAATACCCGGGTGGCCGTTACATTTAGCAGACCGCTTGCGGCTTGTGGGTGACTGATATGATCACCACCTACTGCCGGCGTATTGACGAGTCTTTAGAGTCCTACACAGAGGTTTCCTGGCTCAAGCGAAACGAAGTAAAAGCACATATATGATATGTGCGGGACCGAGATTAATGCGCGTATGTGATACCGCATTTTATTCTCGCGATATGTGATATCGGTCGGTTATATGTGATATAGCCGAGTTATCGAATCAAGTGTTGATTCGATAAGTTGTTACATTTGATATCAGTCGGTTGTATGTGATATAACCAGATTATTAAATCAAGTGTTGACTTAATAATTTAATGTATAATTATATATTTGATATATTGATTTACATTAACTAATATTACTTCACTTAAGCATTTCTTTTTCTCACTTGTGTGTGTACACTTAATATATATGTGATATATATTATTGTGTCATGCCTGATGCTACATGGGTGTATGAGACTCGCACCATGCTTAACATAATGAGGTGTTTTATTTATTTAAAGTAAATTAAAATTGGATGGAAATTACTCACATGGTTGAAGCTTGTGGAACCATTAACTAAGTCCGCCAATTTTGTTTTACTTAAGATATTTATTAACCCAACCATTAGATTAGCCATGGTTTATTCTCTACAAGGGTTAGTATATGATATTAACTCACCCATGGTTGCCATTCTACACTGATCTTTTCCATGGTTGCTTTTCTTCATCTCCTTCCTCAAGCTCTCTAGCTTTTGGGGAGGTGAAGAAAATGAGTGAGAAAAATATTTCTAAAGTGAGCAAAATTCCTACTTCATCATCCTCTACTAGATTAGCCATTTAGTTTAGAGTGTTTGCTTCACTAATTCCATATTGGTGAAGAGGTAGCTTGAGTTGGTGTCTTCTCGACGTAGATCATCTTCGGCCTCGAAGACTTCAAGCAAGCTTGTTCCTTTCATCTTGTGGAGCCTTTCTAGAGTCCGGGAGTTCACTACTTGCAGAGAAGGGACTACTACATGGAGCTATTGAAGTGAAGGACCGGTCTACAAAGGTTGTATTCCTTGTTCACTTAGATGTAAAGTTGTTTACATTCTCATTTCGTCTAATTCTCTAGTTAAGATTCTAGGGTTAGGATTTTTTTCATGTTTAAAATCTTCAGATAATGGCATGGACGATGCCTCCCGAAACCTTGCTGTCACGCTAGGCATTCTTACGGTGGTATCAGAGCCAAGCTAGAGAATTAGACGATGTTTATAGAATTACGAAACCGAAACAACTCCGATCTTTGCTAAACAATACACTAGCATCGATGGTCCACGTTACCTCTCCCGGTACTTTCGGGTTTGCGGAAATGGTAAAACAAAAAAATTTCTGGACTTGGCAACATGGACCGTAAAAGCCGGATCTTTGCTAAACAATATACTAGCATCCTAACTAGAGATTTATCTACTCTGTTAGGGGTTATACCTCAACTTGAACTCCTTCTCTTCTTGTTGTTCTTCTCCTTGCTTGCTCCGAGGGTTGATCCGGACTTTAGTCACTTCCGCGGCCTCCTTGAGTCGAAGATGATCCACCCGAGAGATGTGCACCGAGCTCCACCTCGAGCCGAGATAACTAGGGCAAAGAGATTGCTATTCTAGAAGCCCTAGGTTGTGTAGAAATGATCAATGGATGGTTTTTTCTTTGTGGGATCTTTATCTCTCAACATATGAGATCAAAAGATGAATCAAGAGGAGGAAGAAGGAGGAGGAGCAACAACCATGGTTCATTTCTTTTCTTCTCACGTGAAAAAACAAGAGAGAGAATGAGAAAGAAATTATGATACAAAGAAAAGTAACCATGGTTGCAATAATGCAAAAAACAACATCATTACTAATCCCATCAAGATAAAGTTTGATGGCTACATTGAAATGACCATTATCATAATCCAAAAGAAGAAAAAAATGAAAAGAAGAGTGTAGATCCCTCTTGAAAGTCAATGGTCAACACGGTCAACCGGTCAACAAAGTCAAGAGAGGTCAACGGGGTCAAATGGTCAATGCAATTAGCCATCATAAAATTATCACTAAAAGGATTAGTAAATGATATCAGCGGCTCATAATGGTTTTGACCAAACGAACTGTCAAAACCATAATGAGTCCGCCTTAAAATGGTTTTGACCGAATCAACTGTCAAAAACCCTAAAGAGCCTGCCACATAACGGTTTTGGCCGAACCAACTGCCAAAACCCTAATGAGGCACCTCCTCCTTCACCGCTCCGGAAAACTGTGCATACACACCTGCATCCGTATTCCGTAGAATGCGGATGCACAGAAGACAAAACAAATCCATCCGTGCAATATTAGGATCCGGCTTAAACCAAAGCCCACTAGTACTGCCTGCCCGAACACCATACGCACACAAGTGTACGTAAGTGATCGTAGCCCTGCCGTAAAACCATACGGCCTCTACACGTTTCGCTCAGTGCAGGGAAACTCTCTGTGTGGGACTCTAAAGACTCGACACTACGCTGGCAATGGGTTTAACCACAGACCGCAAGCGGCACTAGCTGTACGTAACGGTCCCCAGGTAGATGTCGATAAGAAGGCCGATGAGGTAAACCCATCCGAACTCCTACTGAGCCTGAATGTGACAATCTCCGTACAGTCCGGTCTGTTCGTCTGATACATCGCATGGCGGGCCTAGGGGGGCGGTAAACGTCAGTCCCCTAATAGCGGTACAAGTCGTGTCGGAGTGAAGCCCAATACACCCTGAGATAACACTGGAAACCTACCAGTATATCTTGCTTGCCCTAGCCAGGGACTACTCGTGTAATGGCTTTCCTAGACACAGCGTGATGTCAACCCCCAATACCGGGAGAGAAGAATCCTGTCTAACCGTCACTGCCTCCAAGTGCTTCGGGACTGCTCCCAACTACTACCTGTTTGCACGACTCAGTAGAGCCATGGTAGGGTAGTAATCAAAGAACATTGGGAACACACTCGAGGCGAAGTGACAGTGTCAAGTCAGCGGACTAAGCTGTACTCATATCACCTGGGAACTGATAACTGACGATAGGTATAATACCAACCATCAGTTCCCGACGAGTCCTGTCCAGTGTACTCGTAACCTAACGAGCACCCGCATACTATTTCAAGTACGACGTACCGACGGCTGTGGGATAGACCGTCTCCCGTGCTGGGATGAGAAGCGCATACGCTAGTCTACTCCGGAGTATCGATGCCCTATCTCGATACTCCCACGACTAGGGACGTGTATAAGGATGTGCATGTAGATTACCCAGCCCCCACAAGTGTGATCGCCATCACAACGCCGGTAATCAAGCAAAGATCCTAAGGGCTCTACTAATGTGTATAGGTGATATAATAAATAAACACACATGTACGCATTAAAGCAGAGAAAAACCAAGTAGCATACTACTATATTGAGCAAGATTGCCTGTACAACTGTGAATATCCCAAGCTTCCATCAAGTAATATACATACTAGTAAGATACAGTAATGGCCTCTAGGGCATATACACTAACAATCTCCCACTTGCACTAAGGCCATGTACTGGCGTATCGAAGACCTATCATCTCGATCAGCCGCTCGAACTGAGTCTGGGGTAAGGCCTTCGTGAATGGGTCCGCTGTGTTGTCCTTTGTGTC
The DNA here is from genome assembly GCA_030015575.1 of Agapanthus africanus. Lineage (NCBI taxonomy): Eukaryota > Viridiplantae > Streptophyta > Magnoliopsida > Asparagales > Amaryllidaceae > Agapanthus > Agapanthus africanus. The sequence continues at coordinate 581,742,369 of CM057339.1, read as the reverse complement.
CACTCTCCGCACCTCGATCTCCTGGCGATCAATGATCTCCCTGATCAGGTGATACCGCCTTAAGATGTGCCTGGATTTCTGATGGGACCTTGGTTCCTTCGCTAAAGCTATAGCCCCATTGTTATCACAATACAAAGTTATTGGGTCAATAATGGACGGAACCACCTGAAGTTCACTAATGAACTTCTTCATCCAGACCGCCTCTTTTGCGGCATCGCTTGCAGCAATGTATTCAGCCTCCATCGTCGAGTTTGCGACGGTATCCTGTTTGGAACTCCTCCAACATACCGCCCCTCCGTTGAGGGTAAACACAAAACCCAAGACAGACTTCCTGTCATCTTTGTCACTCTGGAAGCTTGAATCGGTAAAGGACTCGACCCTGAGGTCTCCATTACCGTAAACCAGGAACATCTCCTTAGTCCTTCTCAGGTACTTGAGAATGTTCTTCACTGCTGTCCAGTGGTCCTCTCCTAGGTCTGACTGATACTGGCTTACCGCGCTCAGCGCGTAAGCTACATCTGGTCTTGTACATAGCATCGCATACATTATAGATCCTACCGCCGAAGCGTAGGTTATAGTGCTCATGCGAACCCTCTCCTCGTCAGTCTTAGGAGAGATCTTCTTGGAGAGGGTAATTCCGTGCAATGCGGGTATGTTACCGCGCTTGGAATCCTCCATACTAAATCTCTTTAGTACGGTCTCTATGTACCTGGACTGCGAAAGTCCCAGTGGTCTCTTGGATCTATCTCTATAGATCTTGATCCCCAGAATGTACAAGGCATCACCCAGGTCCTTCATGGAGAACCGTTGTGACAAAAATAGCTTGACCGATTGTAGCATAGGAATGTCATTTCCAATCAAAAGAATGTCGTCCACGTACAAGACTAGGAATACGACAGTTCGTCCTACAATCTTCTTATAGACACAAGGTTCATCCTCGTTCTTGATGAAATCAAATTCCTTGATTGCCTCATCAAAACAGATGTTCCAGCTCCGCGATGCCTGCTTTAATCTATAAATGGATTTAAGCAACTTGCACACCTTTCCGCTGCTCCCACTGACTACGAAACCTTCTGGTTGATCCATGTAAACGCACTCTTCCAAACAACCGTTCAGGAAAGCCGTTTTAACATCCATCTGCCAGATTTCATAGTCATGGAAGGCAGCAATGGCAAGTAGGATCCGAATGGATTTGAGCATAGCCACCGGAGAAAAAGTTTCGTCATAGTCCAAACCAGGTCTTTGACGAAAACCTTTTGCAACGAGTCTAGCCTTATAGGTTTCCACCTGCCCATCTACACCAAGTTTCCTTTTGTAGATCCATTTGCATCCAACGGGTTTTACCCCAGGTGGAGCAATATCCAAGGTCCACACTTTATTGGCGTACATGGACTCCATTTCGGATTGCATTGCTTCCTGCCACTTATCAGAGTCCCTACTGATAATGGCCTGCCTGAAACTGGTAGGGTCATCTTCTTCCAAGATGAAATCCTCTCGATCCCCGTCTATGAGAAAACCGTAGTATCTCTCGGGCGGATGAGAAATCCTACCAGATCTGCGGAGTGGCTGAGGTTCGTTTGGGGTTATTGAATTTTCTGGTTCTGCTAAATCCTCAGTTTGAGTTTGTGGATCAGATATTTCATCCAGTTCTACCGTGCTCCCACTTATTTCTTTTGCAAGAAATTGCCACTCTAAAAAGGTGGCGCGGCGAGCAACGAACACCTTCTGTTCCTCAGTGTGGTAGAATAGATATCCCAGAGAATTTCTAGGATATCCCACAAACTTGCATAAAACTGACCGTGCCTCAAGTTTGTCCGGTTTTTGTACTTTTACATAGGCCGGACAACCCCATATCTTAATTCGTCCGAGATATGGTTTCTTACCACTCCATATTTCATATGGAGTCTTAGGCACAGATTTAGACGGAACCTGATTCAGTAAGTGTGCCGATGTATCTAGCGCAAGTCCCCAGAATGAAAGAGGTAACTCAGCATTACTCATCATGGATCGAACCATATCCAATAGGGTACGATTCCTTCTCTCCGATACACCGTTGTGCTGTGGTGTATAAGGAGGAGTAAGCTGAGAGAGAATACCATTCTTTTTTAAGTAATCTTGGAATTCCGTGCTTAAGTACTCCCCTCCTCTATCAGACCGGAGGATCTTGATACTTTTGCCTGTTTGGTTCTCTACTTCGTTTCTGAATTCCTTGAATTTCTCAAAAGTTTCAGATTTGTGTTTCATCAGATACACATATCCGAACCTAGAGAGATCGTCAGTGAATGTGATGAAGTACGAGAACCCACCCCTTGCATGTATAGACATCGGACCACACACATCACTGTGTATGAGTCCCAAGAGCTCTGCTGCTCTTTCTCCATGTCCGGTGAACGAAGATTTGGTCATCTTCCCTTTGAGACAAGACTGACAAGTTTCATAAGATGAAAACTCGAACGCATTCAAGAGTCCATCTTTATGCAACTTACTCAGTCTTTTCTCTCCGATATGACCAAGTCTACAATGCCACAAGTAAGATTCATTCGTATCTGAATTCTTCCTCTTGCGTGTGTTTTGTATATTGAGAACTGTATTCTGATTTAGAACATAGATACCATTACACAGTGTACCCTCTGCAACCAGTACCTTATGAAGGTAAATGTTCATGATATTCTTGTCAAGAACAAAATTATATCCATCTTTATCGAGTAAAGAAACTGATATGATGTTGCAAACCATGGAGGGTACATAGTAGCAATCGTTTAAAATCATAGTCTTGCCATTTGGCAATACTAGGTGATATTCACCGACGGCTGCCGCATTAACTTGTGCTCCGTTCGCTACTCTGAGCGACATATCACCCGGTGCAACTTTCCTACTTTTTCTCAGTCCCTGCAATAAATTACAGATATAAGATCCTGATCCGGTATCAAGTACCCAGGAGGTAGGGCTGACCGTAAAACAGTTCTCAATTACAAGAACACCTGAAGTAGATGCAAAACCATGCTTCTTCTTCAACTGGGTATCCTGGAAATCCATACAATCCCCTTTCCCATTCTCATACTCATGACTGTTGTCACAAGTTATAGCTGAACCAACGTTCCCCAGCCACGAATAAGAATTCGGATCGGTCAAGCGATACATTTTATTATCTTGATTAGGGCGTGAAAAGGTTGCTGCCTGGAGAGAGAGAAAAGAAACACTCAGCGTATGCTCTTGCAAGATTAGATTGGTTTATTAATTTATCTAACCAGGATGTCTCCCACTGTTTACTCAAATTCTTCTTAAAACCTTTTTAAAAGAAGAAGTAGCCGGGATTTAATTCACGTCGCAGTACTTGCTTAACCTTTCAGCCAGGCTAGTGTCGGTACTTCGAGAGAGGTTTTCCAACGCTTTCGCGAAGTTCCTTAATTTAAGAACCTCTTTTTCCTGGGGGCGTAACCCCGCTAACAGCTTTCTAGACACCTACTAGGTTTATAGCATTGATTGTTAAGTGAAATAATCTCCCGAGAGTAATCCAACTCATCAGTGGGATCGGGATCCAACTATCATAGTGTGATGACCTAGATAGAATCCACTCTAGTCACTACACTCCAGAAGGTATGGTAAATCTGCAAGTTTCAGTACTTTTGAAACTCCCGATGTGGTTTTTGCCCCTAACGATTCATGACCTTGACAATGCCAACATATCATGAACCGTTAGTCAAGTTCGGCCCGTCATTATCTCGATTAACTTAGACCCACCCGCACAACTCTTGACAATGCCAACATAGCTATGTGCCTGTCCTAAATAATCCGAAAAATAAGGCTGCAAACAAGCAATACTTAGCTACCGATCACTACGCCTTGACAATGCCAAAATACGTAGCTCGAATACTAAGTAATACTTGTAGGAAATGACGGAGGGCTACGGCTGGGTTTTTGGCAAAAAACCCGTTAACGTAATGAACTTGATATCGTTGAAGGAACATGGTTGCCCTTTTGAAAATATAGTGGTGAAAACTTTTGCTAAAGAGGTCACTCCCTGTGAAGGGATCTCGGCTCTTTCCTCGTCGAATGAGGTGCAGGATATTCCAAACTGAATACCTCGATGCAAAGCAAGAATAATCGACTATAGTGAAGTTATTACCCTGACGCAAACTTTTGTCCAAGGGGTCACTCCCGATGAAGGGATCTCGGCCCTTGCCTCGTCGACTGAGGTGCTGGGCATTCATAACCGAATACCTCGATGCAAAACAAAAGTGAACGTCCTTTTAATAACAGCTTTTGAAAAACTTGTTCCAACAACGTCTTTTAGGTTTATTTTCTTGCATTAGTTCTTTTAATGCGTCCCATCATTTAAATCCTACCATTGCAGAAAACAACCAAAATATGACGTACGCTTATGCCATTCGCATTCGCCACGGGGCCCCGTCATCACCCGTTAGGTTACTTAACTAACGACAGAGCGGGGGCTGGGCTAGCGCGGCTGTAAAACATAAGCAACGCCTAAATAGTTATTATATATAACAATATAGCAATGATAGCCAATCCAGATCACAGATGAACACTTTGGATATACTAGGAACCCGCGATTCGTTCGAGCCTGCAACGAAAAGCGGATTACACGGTCGCGATGAATAGCCAAAACCCCACCCAAGACCCCTACGGGTGCGGCAAACTACCCGCCAAGTACCCGAAGCGAAGCAACCTCCCTCAACGCCGTGAGTAGGCCACTCGGCACTTCGAGATACCCGGTAGTTTGTGCACCCCTTCCATGGGTCTATCCTAGGAGCAAAAACAGTAAAAAGAATTATACAATGACGGCTACGACCCCCGACCCGGTTGCGCGGCCATACAAATAATATTACATCAATTTACAAATTTATTACATGAATAAAAGAAAAAGAAACTCTCATCTCACATCCACCCCGGCTATTCATCCGCGACAATCCAACGAGTTCATATACACAAACCATCATCAACACAGATCACTGATATGTATAACCCCCACTAATCGACGTATAGTGATTAGTAGACGTTCAATACACATATAACAATACAGAGATAACCATTAGCCAAAGTCTACAGAACATCGACCAAAAATACGGATTTTTGAGCCCCAAAAACAAATTTTGCTTTCTGGAAAATCTGGGCAGAAAAGTCATATACCAAAAATCCTAAAAACCCACCAGAAACAAACTGCAGCAAAAATGATCCACGGCCGAGTTAACTCGGCCGTGGTTCCGCGGCAGAAGAAAGCTTCTGCCGCGGAACCGCGGTGAGTTGGTCGACTCGTGCGATCATTTTTCTTGCCTGTTCTAAAAAAAGCCTGAGCCGATTTTTAAGACATGATTTATTATCTTTTGAGCAGAAAAAAAATCGGCAGAGAATCAGGGTTTCCGGGGTGTTTTTTCGGTTTTTCGTTCGGTCGATGTTCTAAACACTTTGCTAACATGCTAGGGTGTGTTTAGTTAGGCTCTGATACCACTGTTAGGTCCACGTTACCTCTCCCGGTACTTTCGGGTTTGCGGAAACGGTAAAACAAAAAATTTTCTGGACTTGGCAACATGGACCGTAAAAGCCGGATCTTTGCTAAACAATACACTAGCATCCTAACTAGAGATTTATCTACTCTGTTAGGGGTTATACCTCAACTTGAACTCCTTCTCTTCTTGTTGTTCTTCTCCTTGCTTGCTCCGAGGGTTGATCCGGACTTTGGTCACTTCCGCGACCTCCTTGAGTCGAAGACGATCCACCCGAGAGATGTGCACCGAGCTCCACCTCGAGCCGAGATAACTGGGGCAAAGAGATTGCTATTCTAGAAGCCCTAGGTTGTGTAGAAATGATCAATGGATGGTTTTGTCTTTGTGGGATCTTTATCTCTCAACACATGAGATCAAAAGATGAATCAAGAGGAGGAAGAAGGAGGAGGAGCAACAACCATGGTTCATTTCTTTTCTTCTCACTTGAAAAAACAAGAGAGAGAATGAGAAAGAAATTATGATACAAAGAAAAGTAACCATGGTTGCAATAATGCAAAAAACAACATCATTACTAATCCCATCAAGATAAAGTTTGATGGCTACATTGAAATGACCATTATCATAATCCAAAAGAAAAAGAAAATGAAAAGAAGAGTGTAGATCCCTCTTGAAAGTCAATGGTCAACACGGTCTACCGGTCAACAAAGTCAAGAGAGGTCAACGGGGTCAAATGGTCAATGAAATTAGCCATCATAAAATTATAACTAAAAGGATTAGTAAATGATATCCGCGGCTCATAATTGTTTTGACCAAACGAACTGTCAAAACCCTAATGAGTCCGCCTCAAAATGGTTTTGACCGAATCAACTGTCAAAAACCCTAATGAGCCTGCCACATAACGGTTTTGGCCGAACCAACTGCCAAAACCCAAATGAGGCACCTCCTCCTTCACCGCTCCGGAAAACTGTGCATACACACCTGCATCCGTATTCCGTAGAATGCGGATGCACATAAGACAAAACAAATCCATCCGTGCAATACTAGGATCCGACTTAAACCAAAGCCCACTAGTACTGCCTACCCGAACACCATACGCACACAAGTGTACGTAAGTGATCGTAGCCCAGCCGTAAAACCATACGGCCTCTACACGTTTCGCTCAGTGCAGGGAAACTCTCTGTATGGGACTCTAAAGACTCGACACTACGCTGGCAGTGGGTTTAACCACAGACCGCAAGCGGCACTAGCTGTACGTAACGGTCCCCAGGTAGATGTCGATAAGAAGGCCGATGAGGTAAACCCATCCGAACTCCTACTGAGCCTGAATGTGACAATTTCCGTACAGTCCGGTCTGTTCGTCTGATACATCGCATGGCGGGCCTAGGGGGCGGTAAACGTCAGTCCCCTAATAGCGGTACAAGTCATGTCGGAGTGAAGCCCAATACACCCTGAGATAACTCTGGAAACCTACCGGTATATCTCGCTTGCCCTGGCCAGGGACTACTCGTGTAATGGCTCTCCTAGACACAGCGCGATGTCAACCCCCAATACTGGGAGAGACGAATCCTGTCTAACCGTCACTGCCTCCAAGTGCTTCGGGACTGCTCCCAACTACTACCTGTTTGCACGACTCAGTAGAGCCGTGGTAGGGTAGTAATCAAAGAACAGTGGGAACACACTCGAGGCGAAGTGACAGTGTCAAGTCAGCGGACTAAGCTGTACTCATGTCACCTGGGAACTGATAACTGACGATAGGTATAATACCAACCATCAGTTCCCGACGAGTCCTGTCCAGTGTACTCGTAACCTAACGAGCACCCGCATACTATCTCAAGTACGACGTACCGACGGCTGTGGGACAGACCGTCTCCCGTGCTGGGATGAGAAGTGCATACGCTAGTCTACTCCGGAGTATCGATGCCCTATCTCGATACTCCCACGACTAGGGACGTGTATAAGGATGTGCTTGTAGATTACCCAGCCCCCACGAGTGTGATCGCCATCACAACGCCGGTAATCAAGCAAAGATCCTAAGGGCTCTACTAATGTGTATAGGTGATATAATAAATAAACACACATGTACTTATTAAAGCAGAGACAAACCAAGTAGCATACTACTATATTGAGCAAGATTGCCTGTACAACTGTGAATATCCCAAGCTTCCATCAAGTAATATACATACTAGTATGATACAGTAATGGTCTCTAGGGCATATACACTAACAGATTCGATCGAAAAGTTTAATATCGTATAGCTATATGTGATTGTGATACAATACTTGGAATCCAAAATATTTAGTTTTATGAAAACTAATTTGAATTTTATAAATCTAGCAATTCGGTCTCATTTGATCGGTTGCTGATTGTTCGTCTTTTGCGTACGTGCGTTTTAAAATCAAAGTTTAGATATACCGCAATCAATAATGGTGTCGCTTGGTAGCTAGACGATTGAGTATGGGTCGGTCCACAGGGAAAACGTGTTCTCTTCTAATTGTTCTAACGAGTTAAGTTCTATTTTTGATAGGTTTTGATTTTTATAAAAACTAAGATTGAATTTAATTAGGATTAAAGCCGTGCTAGGGTTAGGATTAGGTTAGTTTGGAAAGATGACTCTACTCACTGCTTCCTTTGCCCTAATTAAGAACTTAGGAGTTAGGGTAATAGTCAACAAAGAGGATTAGCACGACTAGGAAGAAACGTAGTTTCTTCCTTTTGGTCCTTGTTCGTCCTTTCTTAACTCTTAGCCCTAACCTCTATGTAAATCAACCACAACCGGTCTAACTAGGGAATCACCGCTATCTCATAGGATAGGGTGCCGTAGTGAGCGGTGTGTGTTTGATTCACATAGAGTCCTAATTTAAAGTATTATACGGGGAAGAAAGGAGTGAGAGTGTCAATCTCTCAAACCTACCCAATCCTAATACTAACAAGTGAGGAATTACTCACTCATTAGGAAAATTGCGACAAAATTCATTTTTTTTATAAATTTGTTTTAATAACCTAATTAACTTGCAGATAAATAAATGTAGATAAAAAAAATTGCAGAAATAAAATTAGAATGGAAAATTGCAAGATAAAAAAAAACTTACTTTATTGACACCTCTTGACAATTACAATGGAATTGAAAATTTAATCTAGAAATTAAAAGAGGCATGCCCCAAAAGAGGCTGTAGGCTTTCCTATTTATAGATAGGAGAAACCCTAGGGTTTACATCCGATCCACATTTGAAATTACAAGACTACCCTAAGAAAGCCGAGTCAAAGCACCGACACCCACCGACACGTGCACCGACACGTGCACTGCACGTCCGCGGATCCGCTGCGGAATGCCATGTTTAGCCGCGGATCCGCGGCCATCTTGAGGGATCTTTGGCTCAACTTCTCAGGGTTGCTTCATGTTTCTATTTCCTTCTGTTTTCTTCTCTTGGTTCTTCAAAATCTTTTCTACTTTCTTCCAGATTTCCAACAGTGCGGAATTTGTGGACTTTTACCGTAAGCTTCCCGTTGAAGTCTTGAGTCTTGTGCTGCCCTCTTACTTTATGCATTAAAATATTCATTGATCGTTGTTAGTTCCTTAAACTGGTAGGCGGCATCATACAGATTCATCTACTTGTTGGTCGTAGTCTCACATTTGTAGCGTCTTTTCCTGAATTTCACTGTATTGTTCTGAGAACCCGTAACCTGCAACTATTTAGCAGACATGGATCAAAAGCACCTATTTATTTGCAATATGATTAAGAATGGGGAATATAATAATGCAAAGTTCTGATATGAACAAATACCCCCAAACTTATCTTTTGCTCGTCCCGAGCAAAACTATTTTTATTCTCGAAAAAATCCTAACCTCACTTTCGCAGGGAATCGCGATTGCACTGAGCTCGTGCAACAAGCCGTTAAACCTCTAGGTGTCCCCAGTAGGAGGAGTGTTGTCTCCTGAGGGTTTTCAGCGGATACTACCCACAAAATCCGATCAATTTGGCCTATTGACTTTCATTCTTCAATTCGGTGTTCTAGCAAGAAATTCTATTATCTTCAACTTAGAAATCATCAACCCGTATTTTTCACACTCACTTATCATTTAACTTAAGATCGTATATGTTCTGTAAATTTATTTAGCTTTTAGCATCTTTTGAATATTCCTTCTATGGTTCCATCTAAACTTAGGAATTTTTATCATCTCTACTGAAGATATAAGTCCTATTTTTCATTCCTATCTCTTATCCAAACCCCAATCATATACCCCTACGTGTGTGTATGTATCACCCCTACACTTGGAAATTCAATTCAAACCATCATACTCTTGTCCATCGACCAAAGTACTTTTAGTTGGTGAATTTTAGATGAAATTGCTCACACATCCTTCATGCGACCGTTTATACTTCTTGAGGTCACATTAAGGTGTAACTCCTCGTCTTGTAATACCTAAGGCTTTAGCAGTGACTCCCAAACCAGTTGGTCTAAGGCACTAGGTGATAAAGCACCCTCGCTATATATTTTTTATTTTACGCGGCCTTAAGTAATTACAAAACCAGTGTTCATTTTTTTCTTTTATATCTCTCATTTCACACTTATACTTTCATTTTTTTTTCTCATACTAAGGATTTTAGACAAGAGCAATTCAAGGTATCCTCTACTATCCCAAGTTTCAAGGTGCGTGTTTGTGCAAGTTGTAGGGTATATATTTTCAGAATTTAGACTAAAAGTTCGAAATTATTTTTCAGACTTACACTTCAATAAAAATTTCAATAATCTTCCCTTATTTTGACTTAGCCCAAGAACTGAACTCAAAATTTGCCTATTTCTAAATAAACTACAAGGACATATATTTTCAACCGTTAAACTTTAAGAAAGGTTATTTTTAGGGTTTTTAATTTACTAAGTTTAGAATCTAGTTTTTTCTAGTTAGTTAACCGTCTTGTTAAACTTAAGTCAAATATGGCCAAGTTGAAAAAAAAATTCTTTTTAATTTTTTTAATTTTTTATTTGATTTTTCTTTTATAAGATTTTTTTTAATTTCATATTTTTTTTATAAATTTTTTTATAAAGATGCAATGCCGAATTAAACATGCAAAGAAAGAAAAGAAAAAATATGTACAAAAATTAAAATATGCAATGCAATGATAACTATTTACAAACCACCTCCTCCCCCAAACTTACCAAAAGCAGTGTCGTCGCTGCTCATGTCCTCACCGTCCCCTTGAACGTGAACGTGAACGGGAACGTTCCTCTCTTTCCAGCAGCGTAGATACGCCATGTTCAATCTCTGTCACCCGGTTATCCAAGTTGGTCACCATCCTTACCAACCTATCAATCCCCCTAGTGGCTCTTCTAAGCAGACGTGCATGTTCTGCGGGGGTAAGCTCTTCCTCGCTCGCGGTCGAGCTGGAGCTGGGTGTTCTGGTGGGTATATGTTCGGCCGGTTCTGTTCGCGACCATACATCAGTTAAGCGGGTATAGGACGTGGATACGCCCTCAATAAGAGGCCTAATGGGTATACCTCCATGCATGTAAAACTCAAATTCCTCCACAGGGAGGAAATAGCGACACAGTTGTGTCACTAACATAGAGTATGGGTAATTTGCAGCCCTTTTGCCAGCACCAATTGAATTAAGAAAAACCGTGCACATGTCAAATCTAAGGTTCCTAATCATAAAGGTGTGCACGATATGAAGAGATGGGGTGAAAAAAGTTGTGTTATGTGAACTGCCAAAAATGTTGTTTTGTGCCCAACGGCACACGGTTAATACATTGGCGAAGAGGGTTCTAGCCTGTATGCCCTTCCTAGGTTCTCTCGAACAGTCATTACCCATTAAGGGTAAGTAGTCTTCAAATTGAAGGGTTTGGTCGTGACAGGTAATCTAGGAATTAAAGTGACTTCATGGATGAAGTCCCTGGCAATGATTATTTCCCTATCACCCTAAAGTAATTTTATAAAACCGTATTGTGATAGGCAACCTTCCTCCATGCACTCGTAAAAATGAGTGAATAGATCTGGAAGAGCGTAGGCATTAGGATGATTGAAAATTAAAAAGTGTCACCCTCGCCGTGTGATCTCATCACCAAAATAACTCCCGTAAATTGTGTGTGCAAAGATTTATGAAAAATCTCGTTCTAATTGCATGGTTGGTGCCATTCAGAAAGTTCACAGATTTATAAAAAAAATTAACAGAGAGGGAGAGATGATGCAAACCTCCTCTAAAAAATTCAGAGGGAGAAGAGGCAGAGGCGCGGCGGTTGCTTGGCGCGATGGAGCGATCTCCTTCTTCTGGATGCTGCGACGGCTAAGGTTTTCTGAGAGCGATTTTTAGGGTTTGATAAAAACATAGAGGGGTCGGGTTCTATTTATAGGGGGATATGTTGGTTATTTGCAAAAAGCCCCTCTTAAAAAAGGAAATTATTTGTAAATAAATTTTTTTAATTTTTTTATTAAAATTGGAAATTTACAAAAATACCCAAAACTTTTTTTTTTCAAAAAATTTTATTTTTATTTTCTTTTTATATAATTACAAGTGATACATACCCCCAAACTTGTTTGAAACAGTGTTTTGGCTAGATAATCGAAATTTAGGGGTAGATAGAGGAAGATCGGTCAATGTAGATCGGCTCCTGCAAAAACAGGAGCTCCTCCGATGGGTCCGCAGTGAGGAACGGTTTAAATCTATGTCCATTCACTTTAAATAGTGAACCGTCCTCCGGATTTTCTAAATCGACCGCACCGTGCAAATATACGGTGCGTACCAAAAATGGCCTTTTCCATCGAGATCTGAGCTTGCCGGGATGGAAATGTAACCGAGTGTCGTAAAGTAAAACCTGTTGACCAGGTTTGAAAGTTTTGCGCAAAAGGTGTTTATCGTGGAACACCTTCGTTCGGTTTTTGACGATTATTGCGTTCTCGTAAGCATCATCCCGAAGCTCGTTCAATTCGTTCAACTGCAGCTTTCTATTGCTGCCCGCATCTCCCAGAGATAGTTTCAACTCTTTTATTGCCCAAAATGCTTTATGCTCAATTTCAACTGGAAGGTGGCAAGCCTTTCCATAAACGAGCCTATATGGAGACATGCCAAGATCGGTCTTATAGGCAGTTCGGAATGCCCAAAGGGCATCAATAAGTTTTGACGACCAATCTTTACGGTTTTTGAAATCTCGGCTTGCCCACAAGTTTGGGGATGATAGGGCGTTGATAGCTTGTGAGTAATGGAGTATTTCCGCATTAAGGACTCGAAAGTCCTATTACAAAAATGAGATCCATTATCGCTGATAATTGCGTGGGGATGCCCAAACCGAGAAAAGATGTTTTCTTTTAGAAATCTAACGACAACTTTGTTGTCATTAGTCCGGCTGGGCACAGGCTCGACCCATTTTGAAACATAGTCAACAGCGAGGAGAATATATACGTTCCCAAAAGAGTTGGGAAACGGTCCCATAAAATCTATCCCCCAAACATCAAAAATTTCAACAACCAATATTGGTTGTAGCGGCATTTCATTTCTCCTAGATATCCGGCCCAAGTGTTGGCACTGGGAGCATGTCTTGCAGTACTCATGTGCGTCTTTAAAAAGTTGTGGCCAGTAGAAGCCACACAGCAAGATCTTTTCTGCTGTCTTTTTTTGGGCCAAAATACCCGCCACACGCTTGATCGTGGCAGAATGACAGCACACTCTTAAACTCATTGTCGGGGAAACACCGACGAATAATTTGGTCGGGACAGTATTTGAATAGATACGGTTCATCCCAATAAAAATGTTTTACCTGGGATAGAAATCTGAGTCTGTCCTGATTCGACCATTCGTTTGGTATAAGTCCGGTGGCTAAATAATTTACAATATCTGCGAACCAAGGTTCGCATTATACAGTTAAGAGCTGCTCATATGGAAAAACGTCTTTAATAGGAATTTGAAGTGTAGGCGAAGAAGGAAGTCGTGAAAGATGGTCGGCGACTACGTTTTCGCATCCTCTCTTGTCTCTGATGACAAGATCAAACTCTTGTAGTAAGAGGATCCAACGTATCAGCCGAGATTTAGTGTCCTTCTTCGCGAAAAGATGGCGAAGAGCTGAATGGTCTGTGTAAACGATGACCGGTGAGCTGATTAAATAGGGCCTGAACTTTTCTAATGCAAACACAACAGCTAAGAATTCTTTTTCAGTTGTTGTGTAATTTAATTGGGCCTCGTTCAAGGTTCGGCTAGCGTAATAAATTACATGCGGCATCTTATTTATGTGTTGTCCAAGGACAGAACCAATTGCGAAATCAGATGCATCGCACATAATTTCAAATGGATGTGTCCAGTCAGGAGATGAAAGAATGGGTGTGGAAGTAAGTGAGTTTTTCAATGACTCGAACGCTTTCATACAGTTTGAATCGAAATCGAATGCGGTGTCCTTGGCCAACAAAAGAATCAAGGGTCTAGCAATCTTGCTAAAATCCTTGATGAACCGTCTATAGAAACCGGCATGGCTAAGGAAGGCTCGGATGTCTCGGACGCATTTGGGAGGTGGAAGATTGGAAATGACTTCAATCTTAGCTTTATCTACCTCAATGCCATTTTGCGAGATAATATGTCCTATGATAATACCTTCCCATACCATAAAGTGGCATTTCTCCTAATTTAAAGTAAGGTTCTTATCCCTACACCGGGTAAGAACTGCATCTAAATGGAGCAAACACTCATCAAAAGAATCGCCAAAAATGGAGAATTCATCCATAAAAATCTCCAAAAAAATTTCCACCATGTCTGAAAAAATGCCCATCATACACCGCTGGAAAGTAGCGGGTGCATTGTATAACCCAAAGGGCATGCGACGGTAAGCAAACATACCGAAAGGAAAAGTGAATGTGGTCTTGTCTTGGTTCTTTTCGGCGATGGGAACTTGATTATAGCCGGAGTAGACATCCAAAAAGCAGTAAAATTCATGCCCAGCCAATCGTTCTAGCATTTGGTCAATAAAAGGTAATGGAAAGTGGTCTTTCCGTGTCGCGGCGTTGAGTTTTCTATAATTGATGCATACTCGCCACCCAGTTTGGGTGCGAGTAGGTATTAACTCATTTGCCTCATTAGTTATGACCGTTATGCCCGATTTCTTTGGGACAACGTGAATGGGGCTAACCCACTGGCTATCAGAGAGAGGGTAAATGATACCACTATCAGGACATTTTAAAATCTCCTTTTTGACAGCCTCCTTCATTATGTTGGAGATAGTGCCCTCAGATGCAATTATTAGATCACAGGCACGTGATTGCAATGATTGAGGGAGGACCTATCCCGGTAGGACAGTCTTACTCGAGATGATAGTATGCTATCTGGTTTACCTTTATCATCGTGTACTGCTTTAGGTGACATGACAGGTCGCTATTGCACGTTGATAGAGCCCCTAGGATTCTTGCTTGACTACCAGCAGTATGAGGGCGATCATATACGTGGGAGCTGGTAGTCTATAAGCACATCCTTAAAAGGTCCCTAGTCGTGGGAGTTTCGAGATAGGGCATCGATACTCTAGAGTAGACTAGTGTATACAGTCGAGACCCCGACGAGGGGCGGTGGCCGGTCTCACAAGCCACTGGTGTCAGTTGGTTCACTTAAGATGTATACAGGTGCTCATTGGGATATGAGTACACCGGACAGGACTCGCCGGGAACATGCTAGTTGGTCTTATACCTGACGTCAGATAGCAGTTCCCAGGTGACATGTGTACAGGTTAGTTCATCGACCTGGGGATCGTCATTTGTCTCGTGTGAGTTCCCACTGTGCTTTGATTACTACCCTACCACGGCTCAAAGGAGTCGTGCAAACAGGTTTTAGTTGGGTACAGTCCCGAGCCACATGGAGGCAGTGAGCGGATCTTCAGGGGTTCATCTCTCCCGGTATTGGGGGTGAGGTCGCGCTGTGTCTAGGAGAGCCATTACACGAAGACCTTGGCCAAGGCAGGAGATTTACTGGTAAGTATTCCAGTAGTATCTCAGGGTGTTCTGGGCTACACTCCGACACGACTTGTACCGCTTTTGGGGGCCTGACTTTTACCAACCCCCTAGGCCCGACATGCGATGCTCATAGACGAACAGACCGGACTGTACGGATATTGTCACTGACAGGCTCAGTAGGGTGTCAGGATGAGTTCGCTCATCGACGTCCCTTTTAGTCAATAGCTGGTGGCCCGTCACGTATTGGCTTATACCTCTGACGTGCTAGTGGTTAAATCCATAGCCATAGTATTGACGAGTCTTTAGAGTCCACCACACTTTCAGTTACTCAAGCTTTCGGGCGAAACGCTGTAGAGGCCGTATGGAGATATGGCAGGGTTCGATCAGATACGTGCGGTATTGCACGGATCGTGATCGGACGGTTTTTACTAGCCGGCTTTGGCTTAAGTCGGATCCTAGTATTTGATAGTGTAGTTTTGTCTCATTGCATTTGTATCCGGACGGAATACAGATGCGGGTGTGTATGCACAGTATCGGGGTTTTCCTGTAATTTATTACGGGACCAGTTTTCTGGAGTTGCCAGTTTGCATTCCGTTCCGGCCGGTTTTCCTTTGTTCTTTCCCGGCCGGACTTTTCCGATGGAGGGGGGTTATTTGCAAGTTTGCAAATAACACATTGTGGAGGTTTTTCTTGCAAATGTATTTATTATGAAAGCATCTTTGCTTTTCATGCATTTATTGTGAAGTGAATGGATTTGATATGGATTTGAGTTTTGTGATCATTATGTTTAGGATGTGGTTACCCTCCACCTTTACACTACCATCACCTCCCTTGTTTATTCCACTCCACCATTTTGTTTAAGGGGGGGCCGGCCATTTTTGAGGAGGGTGGGGAAAAATGAGAGAGGTTTTCCTTTGTTGTATGGAAATTATTCTCATTCTCATTTTTTGTATCAAAGTTCACAAGCTCTCTCCAAATCATTCTCTTCTCCATCAATGGCAACATAACCCCAATGTGAGACATGCACTCTACACTACATTCTACAGCAAATCTTGGGCGCGTCGGCTAGCCAACTTCACGCCCGAGTTGCCTCGGTATTGAGGTGGGAGCCCGTATAAGTACCCGGCTTCATGGTGCCCTTTCCGACGAGGAGGAGACGGATGGAGATCCCGCGAGGAGATCGGAGTGGAGAAGAAGACCGGAGGACTCGGATCAATCGGTATATCTCTTCCCTTTTCTTGTAGTTAGCTAGAATAAGTTTAATGGTTCGATCCGGGTGTTTAGTGCGCGGTGGTGCCGGTTTGCTAAGTTCGCAAAATTAAAGTTTATCACCGTTTCCGCATTTGGCCGTCGGATTGACGGTCGGGGCGCCGCCGTGCACTTACACATTATAGGGTTTAGTCATCTCTGTGGATCCCTTGCTGGCTTGGCATCATCCATCATATGAATATGATGTTCAACTATTAGAGGACTAATCCCCTTGATGCCCGCCATAGTCCAGCCAAAAGCTTGCCGATTGTTTTATAAGACCGTTAAAAGGGTTTTCCCTTGCTTTGAGGATAGAGATGCCGAGATGATAACAGGAAGGGTCTCATTCTCACCTAAGTAAGCATATTTAAGATGAGACAGTAATATCTTGAGTTCGTGTTTTGGAGGCAAAACAATTGAAGGTAAAATTGGTGAAACTGTATCAATCTCGAAGGATTCCAATAAAGGTTCAAAGCGAGTGTAAGCAACCGATTCGGATGGTTCAGCTAACTCATCCAAAAATTCAAAGGACTCAAACTCGGGTGGTGATTCTTCAAAATCGTTCGAAAAAGTGAAACACTCGTAATCATTATCGGGTGTGAAAGCAGTGTCAGATTCAAGGAGGAAAGCACTAGTGGCGTCAAAATTGCTGTGATCGAACAGAAATTTTTCGAGCTCACAGTCCTCCTGAATGATCTCTTAGATCGTGCAAACATCAAGTATATTCGCATTAGGTTCGGAGGGCTAATTCACCAACTTAAAAATGTTGAGCTCAATTGTCATATTTCCAAAAGATGGGTTCATCGAACCATTTCGACAATTGATCACCGCATTAGAAGTTGCAAGGAATGGTCGACCGAGTATCACCGGAATTTGACTCCGGGGGTTAGCTATAGGCTGTGTGTCCGTAACAATGAAATCAACGGGGAATATGAAGTCCCCTACTTTAATTAACACATCCTCTAACTCACCCCTAGGATGCGTGATGGATCGATCGGCCAATTGGAGAGTACAATGTGTGGGTTTCAGCTCTCCAACGCCTAATTGTTCATATACTGAATAGGGAAGCAAATTAACACTGGCACCAAGATTTAAAAGTGCGCGGTTGATATTCTTATCCCCAATAGTTATTGAAATTATAGGATAGCCAGGGTCCTTTCGTTTTTGAGGTAAAGGTTGGGTAAGAGCATCACTTACTGCACTAGCCAAGAAAACTTTCTTAGGTACCTGAGATTTCCTCTTCTTGGTGCATAAGTCTTTCAAGATTTTAGCGTAAGAAGGGACTTGTTGGATTGCATCCAAGAAAGGTATGTTAATGCTAACCTGTTTAAATAACTCCACAATATTCTCCATTTGTGAAGTTTGTTTATTGGATCTCAACCTGTTTGGAAATGGAATATTTTGAAAATTTGTTGAGTCCAATATTTGTGGAGTAGACTGTGGAGTTGGAACGGATCCCAGTGTTGATGTTTTCGTGGAGTGAAATGTGGGTCCGTTCGAAATAGTAGAAGAAGTAGAGCCATGTGAAGAATGAAGAACAGGCTCTGAAGAAGGTGAAGAAGATGAAGAAGAAGAAGCGGCGGCCGGGGTGTCATTATTATTGCCAACGTTGTTGTGCAATACCTTTCCAGATCTCAATGTAGTCACAGCACTCACCTTATGATTTTTTTGTTTATGAGCAACATGTGCATTTTGTGTGTGACCAGGATTTGGCAGTGGTTGAGATGGAAGTTTCCCCTTCTCTCGCTCGCTTAGAGCAGCATTCAGTTGTGCAATTTGGGCTTCAATGGTTTTGATGCTTTGCTCATGTGATGCAGTGTGTTGCATCAAAGACTGAATGGAAGACTGGATGTTGGCTGAGGATTGCGTAGATTGTTTTAAAAACGCATCC
The DNA here is from genome assembly GCA_030015575.1 of Agapanthus africanus. Taxonomy (NCBI): domain Eukaryota; kingdom Viridiplantae; phylum Streptophyta; class Magnoliopsida; order Asparagales; family Amaryllidaceae; genus Agapanthus; species Agapanthus africanus. The sequence goes on along the minus strand of CM057339.1, from coordinate 581,723,852 downwards.
AGACTTCGTTCTAGCGAGGAAACCTTATTGTTATTTGGTTGAACAAAATTATTTTGAGGAAAAGAGTTGTTTGGGGCAAAATTGTTCATTTTATTTTGGTAAGGTTGGGGTTGGAAAGGTTGCTGATATTGAGTTTGTTGAGGAACTTGTTGTTGTGGAAGAGGCCTTTGAAAATTGTTATTGCCTTGGAATTGTTGTTGATTTTGATTCCAAGCAAAATTGGGGTGGTTCCTCCAACCAGGATTATAAGTTGAAGAGTATGGATCATTTTTTTGTCTTTGCTGAAAGGCAGCATTGACTTGATCTTGTCCTTGAGCAGGTGGGTTGTAAGGACACTCTTCGGTCAAATAGAACGGATCCGAACAACAAGCACATATAGTGCGAGGGGGTAAAGCGGGGGCAGGAGAAGGCGATGAGAATTTGCTCTCAATTGCTTCTAGTTTTCGTGTAATTGCCGCCATTTCGACTTTCATTGCAATTGACATGTCAAGTTGATGAACACCTGCCCTAGACTGACAGGATGAAGTAGATGAAGTGGACGAAGCATTTTGTCTAGTGCTTTCCCACTGAAGCGTTTGTTCAGCAAGATCGTCGAGAAATTTCCAAGCTTCCTCGTCAGATTTTGTAAGAAAGTGACCTTGACAAATGTTTTCCAGCAACTGCTTAGTTGCTGGGTTTAGTCCTTCGTATAAATTTTGGCAAAGTTGTCATCTCTCGATACCATGGTGAGGGCACTGAACAAGAAGGTCCTTAAATCGTTCGAAACACTTCCAAAAAGGTTCGGAAGGAAACTAGGAAAATTGATTAATTTCATTTCGAATTCTAGCGGTCTTATGGTGTGGGTAAAACTTTTTTAGAAAAGCCTTAACAAACTCTTCCCAACTTTTTATGGAATACGATGCCGTACTATATAGCCACTTTTCAGCTAGGTCATATAAAGTGAAAGGAATGACATGTAGCCTTATAGCATCATCGGAAAGTTGGGTGGTCTTCATCATTGCGCAAACATTCTGGAATTTGTTAATGAAGATATAGGCATCTTCGGATTCCAGCCCGTGAAATTTGGGCAACATATTGATGAAGTGGGGCTTAATTTCGAAATTATCCCCATTAGCCGGCGGAAGTGAAAGACAAGTGGGAAGTGCGGTGCGAGTTGGATAGAAAAGATCCTGGAGCGCGATTCGTTGGGGCGCTTCAACAGGAGGGTGTTGTGGGTTATTCGCACCCAGTTGAGGTGGAATCAGTCTCGAAGTAGGTAAGGGGTTGTTAGGATTGAATCCCGACATCTCCTTAGAAGATGATGAATTTGAAGATGAAGGTAAAGAAGTGGAGGGAATTCGACTTCGGAGTCGAACACGTCGTCGGTAGGCACTAACGAAACACGGACTAAACGGGCGCTAGTGTCCCTAGTCCAACTGGACATACATTAAATGAGCTTTAGTGTAATCAAACATAGAATGTGGGGGTAAGAAAACGTCAATGGAGAAATTGTGGGTGAAAGTTGGGTGCAATGGATTTTTAGCGACAAAATTGCAAGTTTTTGTAAAAATTTTGTTTTGTGGTTTTTTTTTATAAAGAGTTTTTGCAAAAGATTTTGTACGGAACTACGACACACTTTCAAACAGTCACAATATAAGCATGCACAATCAAGCCTAGATCTAAGGTCTCCTAAGTCAACTAGACTGCTCCCAACTGATCCAAAGGGCAAGTTGTGAGATATCCCTCAAATCGCCTCTCACCGCCAATTGTGGCCAGGTAAGCACAAGTAAAGAAATGAGGGATCCGCTCACGAATCACCGTGAGACAGGCCTTTTAAAATTATCTTTCTCACTTGTCTAGCCTAGGCACCACAAAGTCAGGTTTAGATAAACGACCGATTGCCCACAACCTTCCTCTGTCCTAATGAGCGTGACAGTCCTTAATTGGCTGAGTCTAGATATTTTTTAATTAACTCGAGGGTTGATGCATATGCTTTTTGTGATTTTTGGGGCCTTAGGAAGGGTAATGAAATCCCCACCCAATCTGGATTGGTGTTATAGCCCCTTAAAAGTCCGTTTTAAAAATGCAAAGCATTAAAAACACAAAATCTAAAACACTTGCCAAAAAAAAATTATTTTTATTTGCGGCGCAATGAATCCTGCACAAAATTGATTTATTGGAGAGGGAGAAGAAGTTTTGCGCAAAGAACCCTGCAGGAAAAATTTTCAGTGGAGTTCACGGGGTTACAAAGGAGAAATGGAATGCTTACAGAGCAAAATGGACTGCTGACGTAAGCGATTGACCGCGGATCCACGGTCAAACGCCTCTTTCCGCCGCGGTTCCGCGGTGTAATGATTGGTTTGGATCCCAAAAAATTTGTTCTGTGCTATTTTGATTCTCCTCTGTCAGTTCAGATCTTCTGTTTCTGGATTTGTTCACCGAGCTTGCTCCAGATCTGAATCCGTCCTTCTTCCTTTCCTGCGCAATTCACACAAAACCCTTCAAAAAATTACAAGATGATATTTTTTGTTTTTTATATTTTTCAGTTTTTATAAAAAAAAAATCAATTTCAATTAACCCGAAATTACAAAAAGAAAATAACTACCGCTATCCCCGGCAACGGCGCCATTTGATTTATAGAGTTTTTCTGTGTTTAGATTTACCGCAATCAATAATGGTGTCGCTTGGTAGCTAGTCAATTGAGTACGGGTCGGTCCACAGGGAAAACGTATTCTCTTCTAATTATTCAAACGAGTTAAGTCCTATTTTTGGTTGGTTTTGATTTTTATAAAAACTAAGATTGAATTTAATTAGGATTAAAGCCTTGCTAGGATTAGGATTAGGTTAGTTTGGAAAGATGACTCTACTCACAGCTTCCTTTGCCCTAATTAAGAACTTAGGAGTTAGGGTAATAGTCAACAAAGGGGATTAGCACGACTAGGAAGAAACGTAGTTTCTTACTTTTGGTCCTTGTACATCCTTTCTTAACTCTTAGCCCTAACCTCTATGTAAATCAACCACAACCGGTCTAACTAGGGAATCACCACTGTCTCCTAGGATAGGGTGCCGCAGTGAGTGGTGTGTGTTTGATTCACATAGAGTCCCAATTTAAAGTATTATACGGGAAAGAAAGGAGTGAGAGATGTCCATCTCTCAAACCTACCCAATCCTAACCTTAACAAGTGAGGAATTACTCAATCATTAGGAAAATTGCGACAAAATTCATATTTTTATAATTTTGTTTTAATAACCTAATTAACTTGCAGATAAATAAATGCAGATAAAAAATTGCAGAAATAAAATTAGAATGGAAAATTGCAAGATAAAAAAAAATTACTTTATTGACACCTCTTGACGATTACAATGGAATTGAAAATTTAATCTAGAAATTAAAAGAGGCATGCCCCAAAAGAGACTGTAGGCTTTCCTATTTATAGATAGGAGAAACCCTAGGGTTTACATCCGATCCACATTTGAAATTACAAGACTACCCTAAGAAAGCCGAGTCAAAGCACCGACACCCACCGACACGTGCACTGCACGGCCGCGGATCCGCGGCGGAATGCCATGTTTGGCCGCGGATCCGCGGCCATCTTGAGGGATCTCTGGCTAAACTTCTCAGGGTTGCTTCAGGTTGCTATTTACTTCTGTTTTCTTCTCTTGGTTCTTCAGAATCTTTTCTACTTTCTTCAAGATTTCCAACAGTGCAGAATTTGTGGACTTTTACCGTAAGCTTCGCGTTGAAGTCTTGAATCTTGTGTTGCCCTCTTACTTTGTGCATTGAACTGTTCATTGATCATTGTTTGTTCCTTAAAATGGTAGGCGGTATCATACAGATTCATCTACTTGTTGGTCGTAGTCTCACATTTGTAGCGTCTTTTCCTGAATTTCAGTGTATTGTTCTGAGAACCAGTAACCTGTTTAGCAGACATGGATCAAAAGCACCTATTTATTTGCAATATGATTAAGAATGGGGAATATAATAATGCAAAATTCTGATATGAACAGTTGCCACGTGATTTTGATGTGGATAAAATGTCCGTCGCAATTAGGTAGCGTATGCGGATACTCGCCGGGTAACCTTACTAGATAGCCACGCCCCATAGCCCAGACCAAGTGACTGTAGGAGAACCCCGTCGCCAAAAGCATCCATTCGGGTGCTCGCGGCCGCGGTGTTCCACCTAAGTGCACTTCGTCGACGGCATCGGGGGTGCGGCCATCTACTAAAGTTTCCGACGAGCATTCGATCAGGTTGTCGGGAATCTTGTTGAATTACCCGACTGGTTATTGAAAAATGTTTTCAATATAGAGACTAAAATGCGGGGTTTATAATTGTTAGGCATGTGATGTCTAATGAATTCATTTGGTTAGGCATGAAATCCAAAGTATGTGATACATTGGGTTTATGATGTCTAAGGTAGTTGCGGATTCCAATTGTTGTAGTTTTTCAATTTCTTTTCTGCGACCGTAAGTGTAATATGTGGTGTATCGCCGGTTTCGTTGCTATATGTCAACGACAATTGGGATACGCATATTTACTTACGTTGATGACATATGATGTTATGTGTTGCTGTGATATGTTATATTGGATCGTTATGATTTGAATAGCCGAGGGTTTTTATGTGAGATTAGGGTTTTTCATTTTCATTCATATAAAAACTTGAATGTAATATTCTTTTTTTTGGGACACTTCCGGGTTGAGGATGATGTCACCATTGATGTATATTATTTACTTTTCCGCATTAGGATAGACCCAAGGAGGAGAGCACAAGTAACTGGGTTCTAGGGTCCAGTGGGAGACCATCTCGAGGAGTCGAGACCGGGTCTCCAAACTCTAGAATTGGTAGGGTTACTTGCCGCTCTCGTAGGGGTCTAGGGATGTGTCTTTGGCTATGCATCACGACCGTGGAATCTGCGTTTTTTTACTGGCTTAATTTAAAACACGGAATTCCTAGTATATCCAATATTTCGTATGTGTTCTTCTGCTGCTGATATTATGTGATGTGATCACTTGATATGTTGAGACGAATGCTTATATTATATATATGATATATAATAAATATTGCAGCTTTCGTTTCTTCTCTGATGCTTAGGAAGCATAATTGATGGGACTTAATTAATGAGATTAATGAAATAAAAGATACCTAAAGATGTTGTAGAATCTTGTTTCAAAAACTGGTAGCTCTAGTTCTTGCTTTGCATAGTGGTATTCCTTGTAGAATATCCAGCACCTTATTCGATAAGGAAAGAGCCAAGATCCCCTCACCGGGAGTGACCTCTTTAGCGAAACTGGCAGATACTACAACCCACTCTGTTTTGTCTTTTGATTGCTTTTTTTTAGTTCATGCTTTGCATAGTGGTATTTGTGAAATATCCAGCACCTCATTCAATGAGGAAAGAGCCGAGATCCCTTCACCGGGAGTGACCTCTTTAGCAAAACTAGCAAAAGCCACAAAAACACTCATTTTCAAATCACTCGTTTCTATAACGATATCAAGTTCATTACGTAAAAGGTTTTCTTAAAAACCTGTCGTAACCCTCCGTCATTTTAGGAAGTAGAGTACTTAGTATGCGTGCTATGTTTGTTGACCATAGTTAATGCGTAGTGTGCGGTAGCTAAGTGATGTCTTCCTACACAGCATATGATGCGATTAATTAGGACAGTCATGTGACTTTGTTGACCATAATTAAAGGTCATGTGGGTGGGTCTAATTAATCACGCAATGACGGGTAGAACTTGACTAGTGCTTATAATTTGTTGACCATAGTTAAGGTCATAAGTCACTAGGGGTAAAAATATTATCGGGAATTTCAATTGTTGAAATTTGTAATGAGATTGCATACCTTCTATGAGATAGTTGGATCCCGATACCCACTGCGAGTAAGAGTTACTCCTGGAAGAGTTTTACACATTACAATTAGTCAATCAAGTAGGTGTCTAGAAAGGTGTTAACGGGGTTACGCCCCTGGGAAAATGAGGTTTATTTTAATTAGGTCAGTACGAAAGCACGGGGAACCTCCCTCAAAGTACCGACACTGGCCTGGCCGAAAGATTGGCGAACTTATAGGGTGTAATTAATCCCGGCTAGTCTTGCCTTTTAGGGTTTGAAGGAAGATTTGATAAAAACAGTGGGAGCCATCCTGATTAGATAAAATAATAACCAATCTGATATTGAAGAGCATACGCTGAGTGTTTTCTTCTCTCTCTCTCTCTCCTGGTAGCGACCGTAACATGCCTTAATCAAGATAATAATATGGATGTATTAACCGAACTTGCTTATTATACTGAGCTGGGGAACGTTGGTTCCGCTCTATCTTATAATTGTTATAAGTCCGAGTATAAAATTGGGGAATACTAGGATTCCCACGCGACCCATTTGAGGAATGAGCATGTTGATGCATATTCTTCGGGTGTGTTCGTTACCGAGAACTGTTTCTCAGTATCCTCTACGTCCTAGGTATGAGATACCGGATTAGGATCCCATATATGTAATCTGTTACATGGGCTACAGATAGGTAACGAACTAGGATTGGGTGACATGTATCTAAGTGTTAGAGAATGGTGCAATTATTGCAGCCAAATCAGTTGGCAAATATCACCTTGTATTACCAAGTGGTAAATACATTGATTCTGAACAAATGTTATTATATGCCGAACCTGATATACAACATTACATCTGTTTCTTTATTAAGTTAAAGAAGGATATAATTTTGTATTGCAGGATAATATTGTGAACATTTTCCTTAATCAAGAGTTGATTGGATCAGGCACGCTATGTAATGGCATATACGATCTAAATCAAACCACAGTTCAAAGTATGTAGAACACACACAAGAGGAATAGTTCAGAAATAAATGAATCCTTCTTGTGGCATTGTAGACTAGGTCATATCAATGCGACACGACCAGCTAAGTTACATAAGGATGAATATGAGAATCTGTTCGAATTTTCATCTTATGATACTTGCCAGTCTTGTCTCAAAGGTAAAATGACCGATACTCCGTTTACTGGAAACAGAGAAAGAGTTATTGAACTCTTGGGACGGATACATGATGATGTATACGGTCCAATGTCTACAAATGCCAGGGTTGGTTCTTCGTACTTCATTATATTCACCGATCATCTCTCGAGATTCGGACATATGTTCCTATTGAAACACAAGTCGAAAACTTTTGAGAAATTCAAGGAATATAAGCTTGATGTTGAGAACCAGACGGGTAGAAGTATTAAGTCCTTCGATGTGATCGAGGAGGCGAATACTTGGGCATGGAGTTCCTGGATTTTATAAAATAGAGAATGGGATTCTCTCTCAGCTTACTCCTTCGTATACACCACAGCACAACGGTGTATCGGTGCGGAGGTATCGCACCCTATGAGATATGGTGCGCTCTATGATGAGTACTGCTGAGTTGCTTATTTCCTTTTGGGGGTTATGCACTTGAGAAGCTGCATACCTATTGAATGGGATTCCATCCAAATCAATGCCTACAACTCCATATGAGATATGGAATGGGAAGAGACCATGTCGTAAACGAGTTAAGATATGGGTTGTCAGGCCTACGTTGAAAAGCAAAATCCGGACAAGCTCGAGGCAAGGTCAGTTCTGTATAAGTTTGTTAGATATGCCAAATATTTGCGAGGGAATATCTTCTACCATACTGAAGAGCAAAAGGTGTTTTGTTTCTCAGCATGTCACCTTCTTAGAAAAGGAAATTCTTATGAAGAAATTTGTGGTCATGAGGTAGAACTGGAAGAAGTTTCAGCTAGAAAAACTAACAGCTGATGATTTAGTGAAACCAAAGGATTCAATAGTCTCCAAAGAACCTCAGCCTCTCCGTGAATCTGGTGGGGTTCCTCATCCACCTGAGAGATACTACGGTTTCCTCGGTGACGGTGGGAGCGAGGATTGCATCATGGTAGATGATGACCCAACTAGGTTCAGGCAAGCCATCACGAGTGGGGACTCTGTGAAAAGGCTGGATGCTGTGCGATCAAAGATGGAATCCATTTACACCAACAAAGTATGACTTTGAATGTTGCACCTGAAGGGGTAAAACCCATTAGGAGCAAATGGATCTTGAGAAGATTCTTGGTGTAAATGGAAAAGTTGAGACTTTCAAAGCTAGACTTGTAGTAAAAGGTTCTTTTCATGCAACCAAGTGTGGTTTATGATGAAACATTTTCTCCGTTGCCTATGCTTAAGTCCATCAGGATTAAAGCATGTATCGCGGAGTTGGAACATCTATTTTGATGTGGCAGTCAAAGAGTTTGACTTCATCAAAAAGATAGATGAACCTTGTGTTGGAGATAGTGCCCTCAGAGTCAATTATTGGATCACAGGCACGTGATTGCAATGATTGAGGGAGTACCTATTCCGGTAGGACAGTCTTACTCAAGATGATAGTATGCTATCTGGTTTATCTTTATCATCGTATACTGCTTTAGGTGACCTTACAGGTCGCTATTACACGTTGATAGAGCCCCTATGATTCTTGCTTGACTGCCAGCAGTATGAGGGCGATCATATACATGGGAGCTGGTAGTCTATAAGCACATCCTTAAAAGGTCCCTAGTTGTGGGAGTTTCAAGACAAGGCATCGATACTCCAGAGTAGACTAGTGTATACGGTCGAGACCCCGACGAGGGGCGGTGGCCGGTCTCATAAGCCACTGGTGTCAGTTGGTTCACCTAAGATGTATACAGGTGCTCATTGGGTTCTGAGTACACCGGACAGGACTCGCCGGGAACATGCTAGTTGGTCTTATACCTGACGTCAGATAGCAGTTCCCTGGTAACATGTCTATAGGTTAGTTCATCGACCTGAGGATCGTCATTTGCCTCGTGTGAGTTCCCACTGTACTTTGATTACTACCCTACCACGCTCAAAAGAGACGTGCAAACAGGTTTTAGTTGGGTACAGTCCCGAGCTACATGGAGGCAGTGAACGGATCTGCAGGGGTTCGTCTCTTCCGGTATTGGGAGTGAGGTCGCGCTGTGTCTAGGAGAGCCATTACACAAAGCCCTCGGCCGAGGCAGGAGATTTACTGGTAGGTATTCCAGTAGTATCTCAGGCTGTTCTGGGCTACACTCCGACACGACTTGTACCGCTTTTGGGGGTCTGACTTTTACCAAACCCCTAGGCCCGCCATGCGATGCTCATAGACGAACGGACCGGACTGTACGGATATTGTCACTGACAGGCTCAGTAGGGTGTCAAGATGAGTTCACTCATCGACGTCCCTTTTGGTCAATATCTGGTAGCTCGTTACGTATAGGCTAATACCTCTGACGTGCTTGTGGTTAAATCCACAACCAAAGTATTGACGAGTCTTTAGAGTCCCCCACAGAACAGTTTCTCAAGTTTCGGGCGAAACGCTGTAGAGGCCGTATGGAGATATGGCAGGGTTCGATCAGATACGTGCGGCATTGCACGGATCAGGATCGGACGGTTAATACTAGAGGGCTTTGGTTTAAGCCGGATCCTAGTATTGTACAGTGTAGACTTTGTCTCATTGCATTTGTATTCGGTCGGAATAAAAATGCGGGTATGTATATACAGTAGCGGGGTTTTCCTGTAATTTATTACAGGATCAGTTTTTGGAGTTGCCAGTTTGTTTTCCGTTTCGGCCATATTTCTTTGTATCTTTCATTGGCTGAAGATTGGTGGTGGAGGGCTTATTTGCATTTGTGCAAATAAGCATTTTGGAGGGTTGTCTTTGCATATTGTTGCTTCATGATAGCTCTTGTTTGACCTTGGCTTTCTTGACTTCATCATTTTTTGAATTTGGGTTCATGATGGTTGATTTGGAGTGTTGAACTTGGTTTGTGATCATGGTTGATCATGATAACCTTTTCTCACTCTTGCATTATGGTGTGGCTCCCTCATTCTTTTCTTCGCTCTCCCTTTTTGATTTCCTCATGAGCTTGGGCCGGCCAAATGAGGGAGGGGCTGTCCCAATATTTTGTGATGGGATTTTTGGTCTTTTGGCTTCACAAAAATCCCATGACTCCATCTCCAAAAGGCTTAGTTCATTTCCTCCACCAAAGGAAACTTCCTCAAACCACAAAATGAGACATAGAGCACTACACGTATTCTACAGCAATCCTTGGGCACGTCGGCTCGCCAACTTCGTTCCCGAGTTGCCTCGGTCCAGAGGTAGGAGCCCGTAAGAGAACCCGGCAATGTGGCGCCCTTCCGACGAGGAGTTGAAGACCGAAGATTCCGCGGGGTGATCGGGACGACGACGAGAAGACCGAAGGACACGGATCGCTCGGTATATCTCTCTACCCCTTCTCTTGTTAGCTAGGACTAGATTAATGGCCCGATCCGGGATTTTTGTGCGCGGTGGTTCAGGTTTACAAGTTCGTAAAAAGTTTCGTTTCCGCATTCCGGCGTCGGATTGACGACCGGGGCGCCGCCGTGCACTTACAGTGGTATCAGAGCCACGCCATTAACCTAGTCTAGCTTGCTCTAACGTGTTTAAAAGTTCGATCGATCAGATTTTCCAAAAACCATATTTCCATGTCGCACTTTCTGTCGAATTTTTCCTTGCTCTAAAAATTATTTGGTATATTGGAAAAATACGTGCAGGGTTTTTTATGCATTCTGTGAAAATTTGGTCGGCTGATATTACTGTAGCGCGGCGGTTTAGCTGCCAAAACCACGTTTTGGCCGTGGAACCGCCGCCGTTTTGTGGCGAAACCTCACCAAATTTCTTCAGTGGTTTACTGACATGGAAATAGGGTTTCTGGTATATTCGTTTTGGGCCCAGATGTTTTTGAGTGCTAAAGTTGTGCTTGGGGCCCAATTCGGAAAATTCAGTCGATCGAAAATTTTAAACATGTTAGTTCACAGTATTTACATTATATCTGCGACCGTGAATGTCATTTGATCAGTAAATCCTGTCTAACTGCTATAGCCCTTTTAGACGGATTTGTGAACGTGACATTCACGTTGATATTCTGTGTTGTGCTGTGATGTTGCGGATTGGTCGTGGGGGATAGCCTGGATGCAATGTTAGTACAGTTTGGTTATTTATGTACATTTGATATTGCGGGGCGAGCGTCCGACATGTGGACTGCCGTCACTGCCTGTTTGTATATTATTCTTTTGGGGAACGACCGGGGTGAGGTCGATGTACCCGTTGTATGTATATTTCACTTTCTGTACTAGGATTACCCCAAGGTAGGGTGCACGGATAGCCGGGTTCTAGAGGGCAATGGGCCCGCATCTCATGGCATTGAGACGGAAGGGGCTTCACTCTAGAATTGGCGGGCTATTCGCCGCACTCATAGGGGGTACATGTTGACCCAGGAGAGATGCCCAAGTTACCGGATTCCGTGAAGTGCTGGGTGGTCCATTCACGTTGCTGAAGGTGGCTGCCTCGCTTCAGGTTTTGGCGGGTAACTTGCCGCGCCCGTAGGGGTCTAGGATTTCATTGCACAGGCTATCCACATGTAACGTTTTGAAAATCGTTTCGGTGAAATTTCGAAAAAACGGTAAAATAAGGGGGTTTTCTGTAAAAAGTCAAAATACAAATATCTTTATTTTAAAATTAAATATACATATTCTAGCTATCTAATTGCTAGTATTTGGTGTTTATTGAGCCACTGGGGAAATTTCAAATTTTCTGAAAATTTTCCGAAAATAATTATTTTAATATTATTTTAAGCCGTCACTAATATATTTAATTAGGGAAAATTACAAATTGGAATGAGTTGCAATAAATTTTGTGCATCATAATACATTAAATAAAATTTTATCATGTAGTTTTTGAAACGAAATTGTTTGCCAAAACGGTTTAGAAAATATCGAAGAAAAATGCTTTTTTTTAGTGTAAATGGATGTTTGGGGTATTGTATTTGTCATTTTCCATCACCCCACACCTATACCCACACTCACACACCCCCATTTACTTCTCCCCTTGGCTGAATTCAGCAGCCTCCACCTTTTTCCCCACTTGAATTTCAAAGAAAAGAAATGAAAGAAAAGAAAAGAAAATGGATAAAAGAGTTGTCCTTTTGTTGACTTGGACATTTCCCTCACCATACCTCACACCACACCCCCTCTCTCCTCTCCCCCACATGCATTTTGGCCGGCCCTTCCAGCAACAGTCCCCTTCCCCTTTCCTCCTCTCATTCCTCTTCAAAAATGCTTAAAAATTGCCTCAAAATCCATCAAATAAATCCCAAAATCCAAATCCAACTCCTACCCATTTCTCATTAGCCATTCTAGCATGGATCTAGGGATCAAAATGGCATTTTATGAGGCTAGATCTTGAGCTTGATCTCATCATGGGAGGTATAATCTCATGCTTTTGTTAAAATTTGTTATCTAGTTGCTTTAATCTAAATTAACTAAGTACTTAATTAGGTTTTGATGAGTTTAATTGCATGATTAAACATTTCAAGTTAGGGTTTTGTTGTGGAAATGGGTTATGATAAATTGTGCATGGTTTTGTGTTGTGGATTAACATCTTAAGTTTTATAGAAAGCTAATTTAGTTGTTAATTCCAAACCATTACTTATAAAATGCCCTAATTAAGTTATTTTGCTAACTAGAGTTTTGGAAAATTGTTAAATGCTTTAGATTAAAATATAATTATGGTTTCATGTCATTATTAATATTATAATGAGTGGTTTAATGACTTTGGATCATGCAAAACCAAGCTTAATTGTTAAATTGTGAATTTTGCTTTAAAAAGAGTTAAAATCGGTATTTTTGCAAACTAGTTTTTTTGAACATATATGGTTTGGTGAAATTAAATTATGGAAATGATTTATATGACTTATTTAAGATATTTAATAAGTATATTGGTCGCTACATTCATTTAAACGTCGAGTTTTGTACTAAAACGGGTAATTTTTGCTTGCTAGATTTTCGGAAAAATGGCTTCTAAAGTAAATTTGGGGTTTTTGTGAATTTTAACCTATTCTATATTTAAATTAGTATTCGTGAATGTGCAAATGAGTGTACTTGGGTTTTTCTCGATGGTCGGGCGTTTGCACGCCGACGTCGAGGGTTTTTGGGTTGGTTTGTGAGAGCAACCATAGGTTTTGACCTTTGTGGGATTCGTACGTCGTTTTGGTCATGAGTCGGATTTTAATGCGATATGGTGCGTTTTGATATGTAGGTACCCCATGTGGACTTCGAGACGACAAGAAAGCGCGTGGCGACGTTGGCACCGGCGAGCGAGGACCAGGTGAGTAGATTTATATCTATGGGGAGAAGTCGGGTGGATGGCGTATAGCACCCCCGCAGTCCGTGGTGGTGTATACGGATGCGTATACACACCAACAATTATTATATGTTATTTGGGATTAATAACGATGTTTAGGATGGATATTGGTGTGTTGGATTATTTTAGTGTTGCGAACCCTAGGGTAGTGTTGCACTACACATACACACATACATACTTGCATACATTCCTATTTATATGTGCTCATGGGATTCTTTATAGTTATGTGTTCACATGGGTATGGGACTATGTGTTCAGATACGGATTTGAGGAAGATACTTGGGATTGAGCTGAGTCGATGAGATTTGTTTTGTGGTTGTGATATCGGTGATATGGCAGGATTCGTACTTGAGGTACGTCCTGGTGTTATAGCGGATCTTGGGGCGGCGATACGGGTGAATAGTGTTATAAATAAAATGGTCGACATGTGATCGTGATATGAGGCATGATGTGCTAGGATATTGATATTAGGCCGTATCGGGCGATGTATACCCCTTGATGAAGATATGTGCTGACGATATCGGTTTGTACGAGATGGTCGATCAGTAGTCAGATCATGAGTATATTGAGGATATTAGTATTGTACTAGACATAGGTCAGTACTCTAGACTATGATCTTGAATAAAGAGGATACCACAGGAATGGTGTGAGGAATATGATATTGACCCGTACCCAGATCTGGGGATGCCGTACGACGGATTTACGTACGAGCTATATCTTGATGATTTATCCGCACTCTTCACTTGGGATGTCTGATTGTAGATATAGTATCGGATATGATATTATTGAGGCGGGATCAGCGATTAATATATATACAGGTATGTATATGGATCGACTCAGATGTTAGGCGGTTTCCTTACCTGTAGTCCAGCTTTTTAGCTTAGCCCTTTGGTTTAGTTTAGTTGTTAGATTAGATTCGATTCTTACCTATTTCAAAAACTAACGAATCGTGGGTATTTTAAAAGACAGTCCATGGGATCCTACGGATATTTCAAAAGACGTATCTTTTCATAAAAACACCGTAGCCCCTATTTTCAAAACCCCATGATTCGTGTTATTTCAAAAGGCACCATTTGTAGGACTTATATTAGATTGGTGCAGATTAGTTATAGTTGCGTCTAGTATTCAGCTCCCACTCATCATTGTGGTTCGCTTCGCATCGCATACTTATGTTATAATTTCTTATTGCAATGTTGATATCATATTGTTAGGACACCAGCACCATTACCGATGATGCGTATGTACCACGTACACTTACTTGCCGGCTCACACACATCTTCATCGGTAATTGCCATGTCACGTACACCTTAGAAAATATTATTGCTTGACATAGCCTGCTAGCTAATAGTTTAGACATTGTAGTTATTACCTGCTACTTCATGCATACTGTTATTCATTATTATGCCGCATTCATGGATTCTCATGCATATATTCACTATTTTACGTGTTATTGAGGCTTTGGATTCGGATTTCCATGAGATTTTCTGGATTTAGAGGAAAACCGCAAAAACATAAATAAACATTTTCTCTATTTTAAAATAAAAAGTGCGGTTTTCCCATGATGTATGAGTCGTCCACCATGAGTTTGCTGATGGATTTCGAGTCCCGATTCGAGGAGACGGATGAACCGTTTCGGGTACATGGTGGACCCGGTAAGGTACCCCGGGGCAAGAAGCACGTGATGATGACGATGTGAGCCTGGCAGGGGAACACTACCTACTGGTGATTTTACCCGACGCGTCGGATATCCGGAGGATACCGTCGTGGTCTTAAGATGGATGGTAGGGGCCGGTCGGGACTGACGGCGTCCTAGATATTGTGATTGAGACATTGAGATTTCGAGATATTGAGGTACAGAGACTGTGATACAGAGATATTGAGATATCGGGATTACGTTTTGTGCCGATGCTAGGCACTGTTTTATGCTGATTTCATTATGATATCTCATTTTAAAAATACAAAGGAAATCTCACTAAATTATGAAAACAGTTCTTCATTTACATGTATTCTGTTTTCATGCATTCATACCTCATTCATATGATATATTGCTACCTGAGACACTGACACGGGCACATGAGATTACACTCGGGTTAGATATTTACCCTAGCCTTGTTATAGGTTGCATGTTATATATATAATTGAGGATATATTATGATCAGTGACCTAGGTTGCGTTATTTATGCGATTTCTTTCCGTAGATGTTTTTCTATTCACGAGTTGGCAACTCACCCCCGTTGTGCCCCAGTTTCTTGCAGGTTTTCCGTACAGGGTTCTTTACGGCTTTGCGGGCATAGTTTCGTTCGGGTGATTTGCTAGTAGGTGGGTTTACTTGTATCGTACCCCCATTATATATCTTGTATATTATTATTCTGTTGTATCTAGAAGTTCCATCAGCCAAACATGTATTTATTTGAGATAGAGACCAGTGATGTTATTTCTTCGACCTTAGAGTCGTGCGTTATATTTCTGTGGTTTTCTTGTGGTTTTGAGTTTCCTTTTGAAATTTGATCCTCGCCGTTGGCGTTGTATATTATATTGCTTGTGTGGTTGTGACCGTCGATTGACGAAGAGCTAGCTCCCGCTTGGGGATGCCTTTTTATTGATTTCGTATACTATTCATGTTGTATCCTGTTTGGGGGCCAGTTTTTACAAAGGAGACTCTGCCGAAATTTTCAGGAAATATTTGATGTTTTTAAAAAGGCATAATTCGGCTTATGCTATTAAAACTACTTGATTTAAATTGGTTTTCCTTCACTCTGCTACTTTTCTTGGTTTGGATTTCTGGGGTTTCGGTTTACTTAGATTACGTACGCCTCGAGACGTTCGTAGTTTAAGTGCCGGTCTTGTTCCGTACTTTCGGAACGTGACAAAGTTGGTATCAGAGCGTTAGGTTTTACCTTCGGAGCGTAGGATGACCCTTGGTTGATAGAATAGGTGACTAAAGTAGAGTGACGTACCGTGAGTATGTTCCGCGGCATACTTACGATACGCTACTCCACTTAAGAAGCCTTAGGATGTACATTTCTTTGTTCAGTATCATATTCATTCCTGATCTAGCCTCATCGGTATCAGTTATGGTTTTGCTACCACGATTACGGGCAGGGAGAGCTATGGCTAGAGTTGCGGTCAGCACGAGCTCGTTACGAACGAGGACTGACCAGGGCGTGATTCCGGCGACATACGATTGCATTGAGAGGCGTCGTCTGATTGTGTTTTTGCGCCACGAGCGTTTGGATGGATCGCTGTATGAGATTACTCGGACGTGCAAATCAGCACCAGAGGATTGAGCCAATGATAAGAGGCAAGCCAGATTTTGATGACCGTTGGCGTATTGCTTATTCATGATGATTGAGGCACTGTTCAGCGTGCAGACGAATGAGCCAGTTATTGCTGCGAACGACGAGATTTTGCCCCAGATGCTGGAGTTAGTGCAGAATGAGTTGTACTAAGAGATGATAGAAGGTCGCTGGTCATCGAGGATGAATAACTAGGACATGTGGATCGTTCGCCTACCCCGATGTGAGGTCATCAGATAGATTGATTCCAGCTAGAGACGACTTCACGCGGAGACGTTGGGAGTCGACAGAGACGATCGAATGTCAGAAACCTATTATTCCAAGTTTAAAGTAGTCGGAAAGACATGCAGGCAATACTATGGTCCCTCTAGAAGAATGAAACCCTAACCCGACTTAATGACCGTGTGAAAGCCTTTGAACCTTCTGGTTTGCGGCAGTTCTACGGCGCCATTAGTGAGGCTTGGGTTTGCCCTTCTACGGCTGGACCACCGATGCTGTGGTATGTACTCGATACTATTAAACTGTGCCCAAGATGTTGAGCTCTTGGGGGATTATGAGGTTTTGACGACTCGATCGGATGGCTCGACTTAATTCGAATGCTAGGTGGTGAGATGCATTTCTTGGGAGACTCCCGATACGAGGATAGCCGTTGGAGCTCAGTCCATGCAGCCACGATGAGACGAGTCCGAAACAGTCGACGTTGGGGAAAAGTGGAGTAAGATTCGTACCAGATCTAGATGAAACGAAGTTCCACTCCACCGACATCAGAGATGCGATACGTATGCTTAGGCATTGTACTTGGATATACCTTCCAGAAGAAGTCGCGATGAGTATGCAGCCCTTCCGGAACGAGAACAGATCTAGTAAGGGACGATGACTTCCAGACAGTTGGCAGAGACGAGTCATGGAAGAGACCGTGAGCAGGATTCCTTCCAGGACACTGCTGCAATGATACTTGCACCCAGGATCAGAGGTGTCACGTACATTCAGAGAGCCAGAAGCCGACGCCAGTGATATGCTGTCTTACGAGTGGTCGCGATGATTGACCAAGAGATGACCAGAGAAGTGCCAAAACGGAATCACCCCCGTTAGCACACCTGACAGGGCCGATGAGCCGATGGACCGAGAGATTGGTAATTCACAGTGAAGACCTTGAGCCAGGAGTGGTCATTGTTACACACACCAGCAGGCCAGAGTTCATGATCATCGACGAGACGTCCCACTAGTGACCGCGACAGTTGGCCCAAGATTCTTAGAGGATGCGCTTGAGCGGTACTATTCCGCCATTATTGATTTCGATGTTTTGGGTGATCTATTCGCATGATTTGGTTTTGATGGTTGAGTTTCATGATATCGTTTTCATGCGCCATGGTTGCACCTACCTGAGTATTTATGATTTTTGCACAGTTGCACTTGAGATAGTTTTCGTGCCTTGGATTTTCGCGCATGTTGGGCGCATGTTTTGAAGTGTGATTTTGGTGTACACCAGATGCACTAAATCGAGATTTTTCGTGCATGTCAGATGCACCTGATTTTGCTGTCAGGCACACATGTTGCCTACGACAGATGTTTCGTGCACACCCGATGCACTTAGATGTTGTTTATGTGCATATGTATGGCACATATTTAGATTTGATTTCCGTGCGCACAAGACGCACGTAGTATTCATACGCGTATTTTGGGATTGATTTTTCTTATAGAGCAGTACGTTTTTATGATATTGCTATGTGTTTTCGTACTGAGCAGGACTAGTCAGAGGACAGTGCCTGAATATATTTTACATGTATAGTTTCGATTTATATCATATTGGTTTTGCTTTGGATTTGGTATTGATGTCTTCCCCATGACTCCGATGATTGCGGGATGCTTGACGGAGTTCTGATTTGAGTTATATGCTCATTTTTCATGCGCATGCGTTGCGCTACGATTTGTTTTATGTATTTATGATTTGGGAGCCCCGGCGATTTGATGGTTTTGGCTGAAATATTTTAGTATTTGGGGGAAGTTTTAATTTAAATTCGGGGACCGAATTTATTTAAGGGGAAAGATTGTAACGTTTTGAAAATCGTTTCGGTGAAATTTCGAAAAAACGGTAAAAAAGGGGGTTTTCCGTAAAAAGTCAAAATACAAATATCTTTATTTTAAAATTAAATATACATATTCTAGCTATGTAATTGCTAGTATTTGGTGTTTATTGAGCCACTGGGGAAATTTCAAATTTCTGAAAAATTTTCCGAAAATAATTATTTTAATATTATTTTAAGCCGTCACTAATATATTTAATTAAGGAAAATTACAAATTGAAATGAGTTGAAATAAATTTTGTGCATCATAATACATTAAATAAAATTTTATCATGTGGTTTTTGAAACGAAATCGTTTGCCAAAACGGTTTAGAAAATATCGAAGAAAAAGGCTTTTTTTAGTGTAAATGGATGTTTGGGGTATTGTATTTGTCATTTTCCATCACCCCACACCCACACCCATACCCACACTCACACACACCCCATTTACTTCTCCACTTGGCTGAATTCAGCAGCCCCCACATTTTTCCCCCACTTGAATTTCAAAGAAAAGAAATGAAAGAAAAGAAAAGAAAATGGATAAAAGAGTTGACCTTTTGTTGACTTGGACTTTTCCCTCACCATACCTCACACCACACCCCCTCTCTCCTCTCCCCCACATGCATTTTGGCCGGCCCTTCCAGCAGCAGCCCCCTCCCCCTTTCCTCCTCTCATTCCTCTTCAAAAATGCTTAAAAAATTGCCTCAAAATCCATCAAATAAATCCCAAAATCCAAATCCAACTCCTACCCATTTCTCATTAGCCATTCTAGCATGGATCTAGGGATCAAAATGGCATTTTAGGAGGCTAGATATTGAGCTTGATCTCATCATGGGTGGTATAATCTCATGCTTTTGTTAAAATTTGTTATCTAGTTGCTTTAATCTAAATTAACTAAGTGCTTAATTAGGTTTTGATGAGTTTAATTGCATGATTAAACATTTCAAGTTAGGGTTTTGTTGTGGAAATGGGTTATGATAAATTGTACATGGTTTTGTGTTGCGGATTAACATCTTAAGTTTTATAGAAAGCTAATTTAGTTGTTAATTCCAAACCATTACTTATAAAATGCCCTAATTAAGTTATTTTGCTAACTAGAGTTTTGGGAAAATTGTTAAATGCTTTAGATTAAAATATAATTATGGTTTCATGTCATTATTAATATTATAATGCGTGGTTTAATGACTTTGGATCATGCAAAACCAAGCTTAATTGTTAAATTGTGAATTTTGCTTTAAAAAGAGTTAAAATCGGTATTTTTGCAAACTAGTTTTTTTGAACATATATGGTTTGGTGAAATTAAATTATGGAAATGATTTATATGACTTATTTAAGATATTTAATAAGTATATTGGCCGCTACATTCATTTAAACGTCGAGTTTTGTACTAAAACGGGTAATTTTTGCTTGCTAGATTTTCGGAAAAATGGCTTCTAAAGTGAATTTGGGGGTTTTGTGAATTTTAACATATTCTATATTTAAATTAGTATTCGGGAATGTGCAAATGAGTGTACTTGGGTTTTTCTCGATGGTCGGAGCGTTTGCACGCCGACGTCGAGGGTTTTTGGGTTGGTTTGTGAAAGCAACCATAGGTTTTGACCTATGTGGGATTCGTGCGTCGTTTTGGTCATGAGTCGGATTTTAATGCGATATGGTGCGTTTAGATATGTAGGTACCCCATGTGGACTTCGAGACGACAAGCAAGCGTGTGGCGACGTCGGCACCGGCGAGCGAGGACCAGGTGAGTAGATTTATATCTATGGGGAGAAGTCGGGTGGATGGCGTATAGCACCCCCGCAGTCCGTGGTGGTGTATACGGATGCGTATACACACCAACAATTATTATATGTTATTTGGGATTAATAACGATGTTTAGGATGGATATTGGTGTGTTGGATTATTTTAGTGTTGCGAACCCTAGGGTAGTGTTGCACTACACATACACACATACATACTTGCATACATTCCTATTTATATATGCTCATGGATTCTTTATAGTTATGTGTTCACATGGGTATGGGACTATGTGTTCAGATACGGATTTGAGGATGATACTTGGGATTGAGCTGAGTCGATGAGATTTGTTTTGTGGTTGTGATATCGGTGATATGGCAGGATTCGTACTTGAGGTACGTCCTGGTGTTATAGCGGATCTTTGGGGCGGCGAATACGGGTGAATAGTGTTATAAATAAAATGGTCGACATGTGATCGTGATATGAGGCATGATGTGCTAGGATATTGATATTAGGCCGTATCGGGCGATGTATACCCCTTGATGATGATATGTGCTGACGATATCGGTTTGTACGAGATTGTCGATCAGTAGTCAGATCATGAGTATATTGAGAATATTAGTATTGTACTAGACATAGGTCAGTACCCTAGACTATGATCTTGAATAATGAGGATACCAAAGGAATGGTGTGAGGAATATGATATTGACCCGTACCCAGATCTGGGGATGTCGTACGACGGATTTACGTACGAGCTATATCTTGATGATTGATCCGCACTTTTGACTTCGGATGTCTGATTGTAGATATGGTATCGGATTTGATATTATTGAGGCGGGATCACCGACTAATATATATACAGGTATGTATATGGATCGACTCAGATATTAGGCGGTTTCATTACCTGTAGTCCAGCTTGTTAGCTTAGACCTTTGGTTTAGTTTAGTTGTTAGATTAGATTCGATTCTTACATATTTCAAAAACTAACGAATCGTGGGTATTTTAAAAGACAGTCCAAGGGATCCTACGGATATTTCAAAAGACGTATCTTTTCATAAAAACACCGTAGCCCATATTTTCAAAACCCCATGATTCGTGTTATTTCAAAAGGCACCATTTGTAGGACTTATATTAGATTAGTGCAGATTAGTTATAGTTGCGTCTAGTATTCAGCTCCCGCTCATCATTATGGTTTGCTTCGCATCGCATACTTATGTTATAATTTCTTATTGCAATGTTGATATCATATTGTTAGGACACCAGCACCATTACCGATGATGCGTATGTACCACGTACACTTACTTGGCGGCACACACACATCTTCATCGGTAATTGCCAAGTCGCGTACACCTTAGAAAATATTGTTGCTTGACATAGCCTGCTAGCTAATAGTTTAGACATTGTAGTTATTACCTGCTACTTCATGCATACTGTTATTCATTATTATGCCGCATTCATGGATTCTCATGCATATATTCACTATTTTACGTGTTATTGAGGTTTTGGATTCGGATTTCCATGAGATTTTCTGGATTTGGAGGAAAACCGCAAAAACATAAATAAACTTTTTCTCTATTTTAAAATAAAAAGTGCGGTTTTCCCATGATGTATGAGTCGTCCACCATGAGTTTGCTGATGGATTTCGAGACCCGATTCGAGGAGACGGATGAACCGTTTCGGGTACATGGTGGACCCGGTAAGGTACCCCGGGGCAAGAAGCGCGTGATGATGACGATGTGAGCCTAGCAGGGGAGCACTACCTACTGGTGATTTTACCCGACGCGTCGGATATCCGGAGGATACCGTCGTGGTCTTGAGATGGATGGTAGGGGCCGGTCTGGACTGACGGCGCCCTAGATATTGTGATTGAGACATTGAGATTTCGAGATATTGAGGTACAGAGACTGTGATACAGAGATATTGAGATATTGGGATTACGTTTTGTGCCGTTGCTAGGCACTGTTTTATGCTGATTTCATTATGATATCTCATTTTAAAAATACAAAGGAAATCTCACTAAATTATGAAAACAGTTCTTCATTTACATGTATTCTGTTTTCATGCATTCATACCTCATTCATGTGATATATTGCTACCTGAGGCACTGACACGGGGCACATGAGATTACACTCGGGTTAGATATTTACCCTAGCCTTGTTATAGGTTGCATGTTATATATATATAATTGAGGATATATTATGATCAGTGACCTAGGTTGCGTTATTTATGCGATTTCTTTCCGTAGATGTTTTTCTATTCACGAGTTTGCAACTCACCCCCGTTGTGCCCCAGTTTCTTGCAGGTTTGCCGTACAGGGTTCTTTACGGCTTTGCGGGCATAGTTTCGTTCGGTGTGATTTGCTAGTAGGTAGGTTTACTTGTATCGTACCCCCATTATATATCTTGTATATTATTATTCTGTTGTATCTAGAAGTTCCATCAACCAAACATATATTTATTTGAGATAGTGACTAGTGATGTTATTTCTTCGACCTTAGAGTCGTGCGTTATATTTCTGTGGTTTTCTTGTGGTTTTGAGTTTCCTTTTGAAATTTGATCCTCGTCGTTGGCGTTGTATATTATATTGCTTGTGTGGTTGTGACCGTTCGATTGACGAAGAGCTAGCTCCCGCTTGGGGATGCCTTTTTATTGATTTCGTATACTATTCATGTTGTATCCCGTTTGGGGGCCAGTTTTTACAAAGGAGACTCTGCCGAAATTTTCAGGAAATATTTGATGTTTTTAAAAAGGCATAATTCGGCTTATGCTATTAAAACTACTTGATTTAAATTGGTTTTCCTTCACTCTGCTACTTTTCTTGGTTTGGATTTCTGGGGTTTCGGTTTACTTAGATTACGTACGCTTCGAGACGTTCGTAGTTTAAGTGCCGGTCTTGTTCCGTACTTTCGGGACGTGACACAACACGACCAGGAGAACGTCGGGTTTCAGTAGCGGCTCTATGAAACCCGGGGATCCCAGATATCTGTACTGTTCTGTGATGATTATTACATTTCTGTGATGTTGCATTTTATCACGCCTTGAGTGAAATATTATATATTGATATATATACTAGTAGATGTTGTATATGTTTTGCATCCGCGCTAGTCCAGTCCCCGCTCTGTCGTTAGTTAAGTAACCTAACGGGTAATGACGGGACCCAGTGGCGAATGCGGATGGCATATACGTACATCATTATTTTCGTTCTTTATTGGTGTGATCAATTGATGGGACTGCGTTGATTCGGATCAATGCAAGCTAAACAAACCTATTCTGATGTTGTTGGAACATTTTTCAAATGGCTGTTATTGCAAGGACGTTCTCTTTTGTTTTGCATCGTGGTATTCAGTTGGAATATCCTGCTCCTCAGTCGACGAGGCAAGGGCCGAGATCCCTTCACCGGGAGTGACCCCTGGGACAAAAGTTTGCGTCCGGGCAATAACTTCACTATAGTCGTTTACTTTTGCTTTGCATCGTGGTATTCAGTTGGGATATCCTGCATCTCATTCTACGGGGAAAGAGCCGAGATCCCTTCACCGGGAGTGACCTCTTTAGCAAAGGTTTTCGCCACTATATTTTTATAAAAGCTATCCAGTTCCTTCAACAATATCAAGTTCATTATGTTAAAGGTTTTTCGCCAGAAACCATTCGTAGCCCTCCGTCATTTCAGACGGGTAGCACGTAGTATTCATGCTATGTTTGTTAGCCTTCGTCAAGGCATAGTGTATGGTAACTGCTTGTTGCCTTTCTGCTGCATAGATAGATGCGTTGGTTTGGGACAGTCGTATAGCCTTGTTGACCTTCGTCAAAGGCTTGTACGGGTGGGTTCAAATTAACCTGGACAATGACGGGTAGAACTTAACATGTGACTTATGATTTGTTGACCTTCGTCAAGGTCATAAGAGCATGGGGCAAAAATCAAATCGGGAGTTTCTAAAGAAACTGAAACTTGCCAGATATGAGCATACCTTCTGGAGTGTGATAACGTGAGCGAAGTCCGTCACGTTATCATGCGATGATAGTTGGATCCCGATTCCCACTGATGAGTTGGTTTACTCCTCAGGTGATCCCGACTAATTCTTCTTTCAGGTTTGGAGAAGAATTTGACGTTACAGTGGGAGGTTTCCAGATTAGATAAATTGGTAACCATTCTGATCTAGGTTAGAGTGCACGCCGAGTGTTTCTTTTCTCTCTCTCTCCTTGGCAGCGACCATTGACCCGACCCTAAGACTATGACTCAGAGACCAAAATTAACCGAACCTTCTTAAACACTGGCTTTTGGATTGTCAGAGTTGCAAACCTCATTGCCACTCCTACTTTTACCCTTTTCTCCAGGACACCCCGTATTACTACGAACGTCCACTTCCATTGGACAAAACCATCGTATGGTTATATATGAACTCGAAGGAATTTATTCGAGGATGGTTTCTGGTTCTAGAGAAAACGAATAGGACTATTCAGTTGTCTTTTCCTTTTACCTTCTCTCAGGTTGCGAGTACTCCTTGGTTTAGGAGATAGTACACCTATTACGCAAATTGGATAGTCTTCTTCCAAACCATAGGCAAGTGCCGACCGGTAGGGAATGAAGAAAACCAGTTAGCCTAACAATGGTGTACAGAAGGTATTAAGTAAAGACATATCAAGGGGATTTGTAAGAGGGCAAAGTAAATTGCGACTGCTATTCACGACCAAACCAACTATTTCTTCGCCAATCCTAAATCACCTTTGTATTTCTCCAGGACACTCCGTATCACTACGAAGATCCACAGTTTATTGGATACTCCATCGTATGGTTATATACGAACTCGAAAGGAACTTGTTCCAGTTCGAGGATGGATTCTGGTTCAGGAGAAATAGGAATAAGGTTTATTCGGTTGTCTTTTATCTTCACATTCTCTCGCATTGCGAGTGCTCCTAGGATTAGGACAGTACACCCATTATGCTTATTGGAAAGTCTTCTTCCAAACCATAGGCTGGTGCCGAACGGTAGGGAAGGAAGAAAACCATTTAGCCTAAGAGGGTGTGCAGAAGGTAATGACTAAAGACATATAAAGCGATTTGGAAAGATGGCAAAGAATTATACGGTTACAGTTGTGAATCTGGATAATGGAAGAGGCATTACTAGGAATACCCGGATACCCCTACGAAACATTTCAATGTTTCAGTTTCACTGTGTACTGTTAAAAGAAAACTGATTTTCCAATTAGACACTTGCTCTAGGGTATGTATTTACCAGGTATGATTCTCACATCTGTATGGTTTTATAGATGATGAGTGGGAGTAAGTTATTGGGAATTAGGTGATCATCCTCATTATATCGGGATTCGTTGTAATCGGTGATATTTGAGGAAGTCGCCTGGGTTGTTTGCCGGACAGCAAATATTTGGTTTTGAATATCCGCTGTTATGCACCAATTTCAAATTGATATATCTGTACGTCTATTTTTATAGAGTGAGATATACCTTTTTGAAATTATGTCGATGACATTTACTTATATCAGTGGATGGTCAGGTAAGGAGCATTAAACAGCGGTGTAATTCTTCTTAACCATAAGTACAGTTTTCAACCTACGACACACAGGGTTTGAGTTATTAGACTCAAAGGACTTATACAGAGTATTGTATGTTGTCCAGTGTCCATTAAGACAGAGGGGTTGGTGCTCGTACTATATTCAGGTTTACTTATGACTTCTCTAGTTTTTAGACAGGTGTTTCGTAGATACACAAGGTCCGAATTTTGAGAAATTATAGGTATATGAATAAAGTAGAGAACCAGGTGTAAGGTTCCTAGGCACTCTAGTAAGGTCTCACAAGGCATCGGACATGCCATTTTAAAATTTTTTGGTGCCGAGAAACCCTAGACTACGGATCGTTGCTAGAATTTTAGGCGAAAAGTAAACTAGTTAACACTTAACTACTCGGATATGGAAATAACAACCTTTGTAGATCCGGATATCCACCTCCACGGCTCCGCAACGAAGTCTCCTCGCTGTGCATGTTGAACCCCGGGCTCAAGCGTCGGCTTCGTCGAAGAAACGGGTGAGCTAGGTCGCCGGCTTCGTGTCAAAGACGATCTACGTCGAGGCATCGCAAGTTCAAGCTCCGACTTCACAAACTTGTGAAACTTGTGAAGTAAACACCCAAAACAACTTGGCAAGAGGTAGAGGGTGAAGAAATAGGAGGTGGGTTCTCTTTAGATTTGGATTTCTCTCACTAGATTTCAAGTTGCCATTAAAGTAGCAAGCTTGAAGAAGAAGAAGATGAAGATGGTTATGATAAATTCTATTAAAAAAGAAATAGAAAAACAATACTTATCATAACTTAAACTAGGGTTAAGTGTAGAGAATAAACCATGGTCATTTGAGTGGGTTAGGGTTAAGCATGAAGACAAGAATGGTTAGCAAAGTCAAAGCTTCATGAAGCTTCAACATAAAACAAATAAAGCCACCATTCTTATCTTAATCCATTTCAAATAAATAAATAAATAAATAAATATGCAAAACCCTAATTATCAAATTAACCATGGATTAATTCTATACACTTAACTAAATGATCAAGTATCATCAAACATGATACAAAAAGTGCACAAAAGTATATCACATATACAATGTGCAATCCAAGTGAGAAAAATCCGTTTAAAGTGAACCAATACTAGTTAATGCAAAGTAATATATCAAATATATAATTATACATTAAATCATTAAATCAACATTTGATTCAATGATCCGGTCATGTCGCACATAACCGACTAGTATGCAATGTATCGATTTATCGAATCAATGATTCGATAACTAGGTCATATCGAATATAACCATTCGAAACATTTATCGCGAGAATGAAATGCGGTATCACATACACGCATTATTCTCGGACCAGCACATATCTCATATGCGCTCCTATTTCGTTTCGCTTGAACCAGGAAACCTCTGTGTAGGACTCTAAAGACTCGTCAATACGCCGGTAGCAGATGATGATCATATCAAGAATCCACAAGCCGCAAGCGGTCTGCTAAACGTAACGGCCACCCGAGTATTGAGCGATCAGAAGATCGACGAGCTAGCCCGCTCACACTCCTGCGAATCCGACCAGTAACACTTACCGCACAGTCCGGTCTCTTCATCTGATATGTCGCATATCAAGTCTAGGGGTGGTAAACGTCAGACCCCAATAACCCGATAAGTCGTGCCGATGTGAGGCTCATAACGGGTCGAGAAACTACTGGTAACACTTACCAGCAAATCTCTGATCAGCCCTGGCCAGGGACTTCCCTGCTACGGCCAATCGAGCACTGCGCAACATCAACCCCCAATACCGGGAGAGACGAAACCCCTCTTATCGCTCATTGCCTCCATGTGACTCGGGACTGTGCCCAAAGACCACCGTTTTGCACGCCCTTATGGACGTGGTAAGGTGGAGATCAAAGCACAGTGGGAATCACACAAGACTCTATGACGATCTCGGGTCTACAGACTATCCTGTACAAGTGTCACCTGAGAACTGCCATCTGCCGTGAGGTATAATACCATCTGGGAGTTCTCGGCGAGTCCGTCCAGTGTACCCAGTCTCCACTGAGCACCCGTACACCATCTCTGATGTCAAACACCAATGGATATGGGATCATCCATCGCCCATCACATGGGTCGAGAAGCGTATACGCTAGTCTACTCTGGTATATCGATGCCCCGTCTCGATACACCCACGACTAGGGACCTTGAAGGATGTACTTATGGACTACCATGTCCCCACTAGTATGATCCGCATCATAGTCCAGGTAGTCAAGTACACATTCTAAGGGCTTTACCAACATGTAACTATGAGACAGTATAAAGAGACTAGTGTACATGTTAAGATAAAGAGTAACCAGATAGCATACTATCATATCGAGCAAGAAAGTCATCTCTATATATGTCCAAGCATCCAATATAATATACAACATCTGTACAATACTGGCCTCTAGGGCATACATACAACTAACAATCTCCCACTTGCACTAGGGCCAGCTGCTGTAGTATCGCATACCGAGCATACCGAAGAGTCTCTCAAACTGCGTCTGGGGAATGGCCTTCGTGAGTGGATCCGCCGTGTTATTCTTCGTGTCAACTCTCCTGACCTCGATCTCCCGGCGATCAACTATCTCCTGGATCAGGTGATACCGCCTCAGAATATGCCTGGATCGCTGATGGGACCTGGGTTCCTTGGCCAAAGCCACCGCTCCATTGTTATCGCAATACAAAGGTATTGGATGCTCATTGGATGGAACCACTCCAAGTTCAGAAATGAACTTCTTGATCCAGACAGCTTCTTTAGCAGCATCGTTGGCAGCGATGTATTCAGCCTCCATCGTCGAGTCTGCCACGGTTTCCTGCTTAGAACTCTTCCAGCTAACCGCCCCTCCGTAAAGGGTAAAGACAAAGCCCGACTGCGACTTAGAGTCGTCCTTATCACTCTGGAAGCTCGAATCGGTAAAGGACTCCACTTGGAGTTCTCTGTTACCATACACCAAGAACATATCTCTAGTCCTTCGCAAGTACTTGAGAATGCTCTTCACAGCTGTCCAGTGACTCTCTCCAGGATCAGCTTGATACATGCTCACTATACTTAGTGAGTATGCTATATCGGGTCTGGTACATAGCATCGCATACATGATAGAGCCTACTGCCGAAGCATAGGGTATCCCTTGCATGCGAGCTCTCTCCAAATCAGTCTTAGGAGACATCTCTTTGGAGAGAGTGACTCCAGAGATCGTGGGTAAATTCCCACGCTTGGACTCTTCCATACTAAACCTCTTTAGTATGGTGTCAATGTACCTGGATTGGGAGAATCCTAAAATCCGTTTGGATCTATCTCTATAGATCCTTATTCCCAATATGCAGGAGGCATCACCAAGATCTTTCATTGAGAATCTTTGTGATAAGAAGAGCTTGACCGATTGCAGCATAGGAATATCATTTCCTATCAAGAGTATGTCGTCCACGTACAATACGAGGAAGACAACCTTACTCTCTGCTACCTTCTTGTAGATACAAGGTTCATCTGTATTTTTGACGAAATCAAACTCTTTGATAACGACGTCAAAGCAGATGTTCCAACTCCGCGATGCTTGCTTTAATCCATAAATGGATTTAAGCAGCTTGCACACCTTCCCGCTGCTCCCACTGTCTACGAAGCCCTCTGGCTGAGTCATTTACACGCACTCTTCTAAATCACCGTTTAGAAAGGCGGTCTTAACATCCATTTGCCAGATTTCGTAATCATGATATGCAGCGATGGCAAGCATGATCCGGATGGATTTAAGCATAGCCACTGGAGAAAAGGTCTCGTCATAGTCCACACCTGGTCTTTGACGAAAACCCTTTGCTACAAGTCTAGCTTTGAAAGTCTCCACTTTCCCATCTACACCAAGTTTCTTCTTGAAGATCCACTTGCTCCCAATGGGTTTTACCCCTTCAGGAGCAACTTCCAAAGTCCATACTTTGTTGGTGTACATGGAATCCATCTCAGACCGCATAGCATCCAGCCATTTCACTGAGTCCCCACTCGTGATGGCCTGCTCGAAGCTAGTTGGGTCATCATCCTCCATGATGCAATCCTCGCTCCCACCGTCCATGAGAAAACCGTAGTATCTCTCAGGTTGGCGAGGAACCCTACTAGATCGGCGGAGTGGCTGGGGTTCATCGGGAACTACGGAATCCTCTGGTTCAACCAAATCTTCTGTTGTAGTCTGTGTCGCTGGAACCTCTTCCAGTTCTACCTCAATGCCACTTATCTGTTTCATAAGAAAACTTTTTTCTAAGAAAGTGGCATGTCGAGAAACAAACACCTTTTGTTCCCCGGGGTGGTAGAAGATATACCCTTGTGAATTTTTGGGATATCCTACAAACTTACATAAGACAGATCTTGCCTCGAGTTTGTCCGGATTTTGTCTTTTGACATAGGCTGGACAACCCCATATCTTAATATAATTAAGGTGTGGTCTCTTCCCTTTCCATATCTCATATGAAGTGGTAGGCACTGATTTGGTAGGAACTCTATTCAATAGGTCCATGGCTGTCTCAAGCGCATGTCCCCAGAAGGAAATAGGTAACTCAGCTGTACTCATCATTGAGCGCACCATATCTAATAGGGTGCGGTTTCTCCGTTCAGATACACCGTTGTGCTGTGGTGTATATGGATGAGTCAGCTGAGAGAGAATCCCATTCTCTTTTAGGAAGTCCAGGAATTCATTGCTCAAGTATTCCCCTCCTCGATCAGATCGTAGGATTTTAATACTTTTTCCGGTTTGGTTCTCAACTTCTTGTTTATATTCCCTAAATTTCTCAAAAGCTTCTGATTTGTGTTTCATCAGGAACACATACCCGAACCTAGAGAGATCGTCAGTGAATGTAATGAAGTATGAAGAACCATCCCTGGCATGTGTAGACATGGGACCACATACATCACTATGTATAAGTCCCAAGAGTTCGGTAACTCTTTCTCCGTGTCCCGTAAACAGAGTCTTGGTCATCTTGCCTTTGAGACATGACTGGCAAGTGTCATAAGATGAAAATTCAAACGGATTTAAATATCCATCTTTATGCAACTTAGCTAGTCGTGTCACATTGATGTGACCCAGTCTACAATGCCACAAGAAGGATTCGTTGAGTTCAGAACTCTTCCTCTTGTGTGTGTTTGTTATGCTCAGAACCGTTGATTGATTTAGAACATAAATGACATTGCACAACGTGCCTGATCTAACCAACTTTTGGTTACGGAAAATGTTCATAACATTGTCCTGTAATACAAAATTATATCCCTCTTTACTTAATAAAGAAACCGATATAATGTTGCATATCAGGTTCGGCATGTAATAGCATTCGTTCAGAACCAATGTATTGCCAGTTGGTAATACAAGGTGATATTCCCCGACAGTCTTAGCTGCAACAATTGCACCATTTCCAACTCTAATGTCTTTATCACCTTCTCCAAGTTCTCTACCTTTCCTTAGCCCATGTAACTGATTACATATATGGGATCCCGACCCGGTATCCAATACCCAGGACGTAGAGCAAATAGAGAAACAGTTCTCAGTAACGAACACACCCGAAGAAAATGCATCAACATGTACTTTCTTCATTCGGGTGGCATGGGAATCCTGGCATTCCCCTATATCCTGTTCATTCCTATAACTCTTATAGGAAAGAACGGAACCAACGTTCCCCAGCACAGTATAACATGCGGGTTCGGTCAATACATCCATATTATTATCTTGATTAAGGCATGAACTGGTCGCTACCTGGAGAGAGAGAGAAGAAAACACTTTAGCGTATGCTCGTGCAAGATCAGATTGGTTATTATCTTATCTAATCAGGATGGCTCCCACTGCTTTTTATCAAATCTTCCTTCAAACCCTAAAAGGAATGACTAGCCGGGATTAATTACACACTACAAGTTCGCCAATCTTTCAGCCAGGCCAGTGTCGGTACTTTGAGGGAGGTCCCCCGTGCTTTCGCACGAACCTAATTAATGTAAACCTCATTTTCCCAAAGGCGTAACCTCGTTAACACCTTTCTAGACACCTACTTGATCGGCTAATTGCAATGTGTAAAACTCTCCCAGGAGTAACTCTTACTCGAAGTGGGTATCGGGATCCAACTATCTCATAGAAGGTATGCAATCTCATTGCAAATTTCAACACTTGAAATTCCCGATAATCTTTTGCCCCTAGCGTGCTATGACCTTGACGCATGCCAAACAACCCATAGTCCGCTAGTCAAGTTCAACCCGTCATTTCCTGATTGAATTAAACCCACCCGCACGACCCTTGACGCATGCCAAACAACGCCGTGCGAATACCCTAATCCAATCTGCATCATATGCATAAGCAGATAAATACTAGTTAGCTACCGTACACTACGCCTTGACGCATGCCAAACAACCGCAGCACGAATACTAAATAGTAGTTATCTGAAATGACGGAGGGCTACGCCAGGTTTTTCTGAAAACCATGAGCGTAATGAACTTGATATCGTTGTAGAATCAAATGAAGTTTTGAAATGGAGTGATTTTGAGGCTTTTCTAGTTTTGCTAAAGGAGTCACTCCCGGTGAAGGGATCTCGGTCCTTTCCTCGTCGAATGAGGTGCAGGATATATCATATATATCGCTGTGCAAAGCAAAAACCCAAAAGCAGTCAAAAGCAAACCGAGTGTGTAGCATCTGCCAGTTATTGCTAAAGGAGTCACTCCCGGTGAAGGGATCTCGGTCCTTTCCTCATCGAATAAGGTGCAGGGTATATCATATATACCGCTATGCAAAGCAAGAACTATAGCTACCTGTTTTATTTTAAAATTCGATTCTACAACATCTTAGGTTTCTTATCTTTCATTAATCACATTAATGAAGTCCCATCATTTAAATACCTAAACATCACAGATAGATATGACGTACACTTATGCCATCCGCATTCGCCTCGATGTCCTCTCGTGCACCGTTAGGTTAGGTAACAAACGACAGAGCAGGGCAGGGCTAGCGCGGGTGTAAAACATAAGTAACGTCTATATAATATATCATATATACTATATATACTATATCCATCACAGAATCGCATCACAGATATCGCAGCAGAATAATCATATGAAATATTGGATATGCTAGGACGTCCGTGTTTTCAATACGAGCCAGTATAAAACACGGATTCCACGGTCGTAACGAATAGCCAATCCCACACCCCTAGACCCCTACGAGAGCTGCAAGCAACCCTGCCAATTCTAGGGTTAGGAGACCCGGACTCGACTCCTCGAGTTGGTCTCCCACTGGACCCCAGAACCCGGTTACTTGTGCTCCCCTCTTTGGGTCTATCCTAATGCGGAAAAGTAAATAATATACAAAGGGTGACATCTTCCGCTACCTGGAAGTACCCCAAATAAAAGAATATTACATACAAGTTTTTACATGAATGAAAATGAAAAACACTCATCTCACATAAAAAACCCCGGCTATTCGAATACGACGATCCAATATAACATATCCAGCAACACATAACATCACATGCCATCAACGTAAGTAAGTATGCATACCCCAATTGTCGTTGACGTATAGCAACGAAACCGGCGATATGAACATACTACACTTACGGTCACAGAAAAGAAAGTGTAAAACTACAACAATTGGAATCCGCAACTTTTTTTAGACATCGCATGCCTAATCAAATGAAATACTTAGACATCCCATGCCTAACAGATATAAATCCTGCATTTTAGTCTCATTATCGAAAACTCTTTTCAATATCATATGGGACTAAACTGCTAAATTTATAACATTCATTCAGTTATCTCATAACTGTTTGTGAATTCCAATTATTGTATCACATTCCAGATAAACAGATGATGTTAAACTTTCCGATCGAACAGTCGAATACCCAAGTTTTCCCGATACAGTTCAACACAAGAAATAAGTCTAACAACATTCAGTTCATGCCTCAGTACCGACGGTCCAGCCGTAGAAGGGTCAAGCCAACGCCTCACATGTGGCACGCCGTACTGCCCCAAACCCGAAGGTTCAAAGGGCAGTTCAAGATGGTCAAATAATCGAGTTAAGGTTTGTTGTCTTCTAGAGGGTCCATCGCGTTACTTGCACTACTTAGAACGTTGTTAAACTACGGAAAAATCCAACACTTGGAAATTTCCCGACAGGGGAAAAGTTGGGTATTTATATCCGGTCGAACTTTTTAACATATTCTATAAATTATCCGGAAAAACACAAAAGACGAAATTTGATAATCCGATCGAAATACCGAATCCCCAAAACAACTGCTGAAAATTCAACTCTTGAATAAATATTAAAAATTTCCAGTAAACTCAGCAGAATTTATCAGGAGTTACTGTGTAAATTATATAAAATATGGTGGCCGTACGGCCGCAGAACCGCCGCACGAGGCTTGCTCGTGCCGCGGAACAGCGGCAGTTTGATGGAGTTAGGACTACGAATTTTACAGAAACTCCTAAATTCACCTGCTGAATTTTTTAGAAACTTTTAATATGGAAAAATCCACGTTTTTGAAAAAAGGACAGAGAGCATAATATGATATGGGGTTTCGGGTCGATCGGACTTCAAACTGCGTCGGGACTTCGCCTAAGGCTCTAGCTAGGCTCTGATACCAGTGTAAGGTTCCTAGGCACTCTAGTAAGGTCTCACAAGGCATCGGACATGCCATTTTAAAATTTTTGGTGCCGAGAAACCCTAGACTACGGATCGTTGCTAGAATTTTAGGCGAAAAGTAAACTAGTTAACACTTAACTACTCGGATATGGAAATAACAACCTTTGTAGATCCGGATATCCACCTCCACGGCTCCGCAACAAAGTCTCCTCGCTGTCCATGTTGAACCCCGGGCTCAAGCGTCGGCTTCGTCGAAGAAACGGGTGAGCTAGGTCGCCGGCTTCGTGTCAAAGACGATCTACGTCGAGGCATCGCAAGTTCAAGCTCCGACTTCACAAACTTGTGAAACTTGTGAAGTAAACACCCAAAACAACTTGGCAAGAGGTAGAGGGTGAAGAAATAGGAGTTGGGTTCTCTTTAGATTTGGATTTCTCTCACTAGATTTCAAGTTGCCATTAAAGTAGCAAGCTTGAAGAAGAAGAAGATGAAGATGGTTATGATAAGTTCTATTAAAAAAGAAATAGAAAAACAATACTTATCATAACTTAAACTAGGGTTAAGTGTAGAGAATAAACCATGGTCATTTGAGTGGGTTAGGGTTAAGCATGAAGACAAGAATGGTTAGCAAATTCAAAGCTTCATGAAGCTTCAACATAAAACAAATAAAGCCACCATTCTTATCTTAATCCATTTCAAATAAATAAATAAACAAATAAATAAATAAATGAATATGCAAAACCCTAATTATCAAATTAACCATGGATTAATTCTATACACTTAACTAAATGATCAAGTATCATCAAACATGATACAAAAAGTGCACAAAAGTATATCACATATACAATGTGCAATCCAAGTGAGAAAAATCCGTTTAAAGTGAACCAATACTAGTTAATGCAAAGTAATATAACAAATATATAATTATACATTAAATCATTAAATCAACATTTGATTCAATGATCCGGTCATGTCGCACATAACCGACTAGTATGCAATGTATCGATTTATCGAATCAATGATTCGATAACTAGGTCATATCGAATATAACCATTCGAAACATTTATCGCGAGAATGAAATGCGGTATCACAAACACGCATTATTCTCGGTCCTGCACATATCTCATATGCGCTCCTATTTCGTTTCGCTTGAACCAGGAAACCTCTGTGTAGGACTCTAAAGACTCGTCAATACGCCGGTAGAAGATGATGATCATATCAAGCATCCACAAGCCGCAAGCGGTCTGCTAAACGTAACGGCCACCCAGGTATTGAGCGATCAGAAGATCGACAAGCTAGCCCGCTCACACTCCTGCGAATCCGACCAGTAACACTTACCGCACAGTCCGGTCTCTTCGTTTGATATGTCGCATATCAAGTCTAGGGGTGGTAAACGTCAGACCCCAATAACCCGATAAGTCGTGCCGATGTGAGGCTCATAATGGGTCGAGAAACTACTGGTAACACTTACCAGCAAATCTCTGATCAGCCCTGGCCAGGGACTTCCCTGCTACGGCCAATCGAGCACTGCGCAACATCAACCCCCAATACCGGGAGAGACGAAACCCCTCTTATCGCTCATTGCCTCCATGTGACTCGGGACTGTGCCCAAATACCACCGTTTTGCACGCCCTTATGGACGTGGTAAGGTGGAGATCAAAGCACAGTGGGAATCACACAAGACTCTATGACGATCTCGGGTCTACAGACTATCCTGTACAAGTGTCACCTGAGAACTGCCATCTGACGTGAGGTATAATACCATCTGGGAGTTCTCGGCGAGTCCGTCCAGTGTACCCAGTCTCCACTGAGCACCCGTACACCATCTCTGATGTCAAACACCAATGGTTATGGGATCATCCATCGCCCATCACATGGGTCGAGAAGCGTATACGCTAGTCTACTCTGGTATATCGATGCCCCGTCTCGATACACCCACGACTAGGGACCTTGAAGGATGTACTTATGGACTACCATGTCCCCACTAGTATGATCCGCATCATAGTCCAGGTAGTCAAGTACACATCCTAAGGGCTTTACCAACATGTAACTATAAGACAGTATAAAGAGACTAGTGTACATGTTAAGATAAAGAGTAACCAGATACCATACTATCATATCGAGCAAGAAAGTCATCTCTATATATGTCCAAGCATCCAATATAATATACAACATCTGTACAATACTGGCCTCTAGGGCATACATACAACTAACACCAGGTATTGCGAGTATCGGGATTTTTCAAAGTGATCGAAGATGTAGATACTTGAGTATGGTATTCAGTTGATAGTAATGATTAAGAGAACTTGCTTCTCTTTCAGGTTACTCATAATTGGAAGCATTCCTAAGTTGAGTAACGCTGATCGGCCTCTTTCCATTTAGTAGACATGCACTGGGGACAGCTGCATGATTTGAATCTGGTTCAATTAAATCAGTGCCTCTGGTTCTATATTGGATATAGAACAGTTCATATCATAACGATGTTAAGGTACGGGGAGTTGTCCGGCTTATGCTTAAAACCAGACTCTGGATAACTCAAGGCACGTTTCTGTAATGGCTGTTTGTGGGTTGACCCAGGCTATGACGAGGGTTGATTTTCTACCATCTGGAAGATCAATAGTGAAATTGTTCTAGACTCGCCACAGTTTTAACAAAAATGGATTTTTTCAGAAAACAGTAGTGGGAGTATGGTAGAACTGGAAGTGATTCCAGAACCGCAAACGATTACTAAAAGTTTGATAAGAACCTAAAGATTCAATTTTGTTTGGCATTCCATTGGCCACTCCGCAGATACGGTGGGTAACCTCCGGCACCCGAGAGGTACTCCGGTAGCCTCAAGGACGGTGACAGGGAGGTTCTTGTTTACCTAGACTTGCCATTGCTGTTGTTCCAGGCTGCGAGACCCGGCAGGAGGATGAGTATAGCGTCGTTCTAAACTAGCTTTAGAAGTGTACGTGTATATGACTCTGCCCGAGGGTTGTCGTGGTCAGTAGGAGCAGCGGAAGCATTGGTGGACAAGTGGCTTATGTCTAGCTATAGACTAAAGCAGATGTAGCGGAGATAGATCATCTATATCTGATATGACAGTCATAGGTTTGACTTCATCAAAATAGGGGATGGATCTGTTAAGAAGGTAGTAGGGTTTGATGTCCTGGTATTTGGATGACATACACAGAATAGGAAGTGATATTCCTATACTACGATCGGTTATACTTTGGTTGTCACACAGTGGTTTCTCCACAAATGACTTGGATATTATATCAGACATTCTGGTTACTAGATCTATAGATCTAGATTTGGGTGGTTTCCCAATCAGGGTACTTAGATAGCATTCTAAGAGTTTTTAGAATGGACGACTCCTGGCACGGTAGTATACCTGCAGGTGATGGAGTCACCCTCTCTAAAGGTGTCTTACAGACTAAAGTAGAGAGGGATGTGCATGATTGGCAGATCACTTGCTTAGGCAATTGAGTCAATCATGAGATGTCGAGTACCACACCAGATGTTGTTTTTGCAGTAGATACAATAAGCCGATATTGATCCAATCCTGGAGAAACAATCGGAAGCAGTTTTAAAACATAAGTGGATGTTCTAGGGATATGATAACAACAGCCTCATTCGGGAGACAGTTATTATTCCAGGCTTCCAAGGTGACCTGGATGACAGAGAGATTGTCAGAGTTATAGTTTTCCTTCTGACGAGGGGCAGTATTTTGGACAGGTGGTCCAAGGGGATACTGAGGGAGGCATGACGCAGGATACTGATTAAGTTCAGTTGACGATACAGTCTAAGAAGTTTAGATTTGGAGTTCATTTATGAGCTAGGTCCCATCAGACATCTAGACACATTCTAAGACAGGTATTGCTCATTTCGGGAGATGGCTTTCTCCGCGAACTTGAAATATAGAGAGACATAGAAAGAAACATCAAAGCGGATCCACTCACTGAGGCTATTCCTCGAAAGCAGTAGTTTCGCAAACGAGCTTTGTGAGACTGACTAGTAGAGGAGTTGGGTGTTCGGTATCATACGGGCTGTGAGTATGCGACATCGCAATAATTAGCCTTGAGTGCAAGTGGGAGATTGTTGGAGATAGTGCCCTCAGAGTCAATTATTGGATCACAGGAACGTGATTGCAATGATTGAGGGAGGACCTATTCCGGTTGGACAGTCTTACTCAAGATGATAGTATGCTATCTGGTTTATCTTTATCATCATGTACTGCTTTAGGTGACCTTACAGGTCGCTATTACACGTTGATAGAGCCCCTAGGATTCTTGCTTGACTGCCAGCAGTATGAGGGCGATCATATATATGGGAGCTGGTAGTCTATAAGCACATCCTTAAAAGGTCCCTAGTCATGGGAGTTTCGAGACAGGGCATCGATACTCCAGAGTAGACTAGTGTATACAGTCGAGACCCCGACGAGGGGCGGTGGCCGGTCTCACAAGCCACTGGTGTCAGTTGGTTCACCTAAGATGTATACAGGTGCTCATTGGGTTATGAGTACACCGGACAGGACTCGCCGGGAACATGCTAGTTGGTCTTATACCTGACGTCAGATAGCAGTTCCCTGGTGACATGTGTACATGTTAGTTCATCGACCTGAGGATCGTCATTTGTCTCGTGTGAGTTCCCACTATACTTTGATTACTACCCTACCACGCTCAAAGGAGACATGCTAACAGGTTTTAGTTGGGTACAGTCCCGAGCCACATGGAGGCAGTGAGCGGATCTGCAGGGGTTCGTCTCTCCCGGTATTGGGGGTGAGGTCGCGCTGTGTCTAGGAGAGCCATTACACAAAGCCCTCGGCCGAGGCAGGAGATTTACTGGTAGGTATTCCAGTAGTA
Source organism: Agapanthus africanus (assembly GCA_030015575.1). NCBI lineage: Eukaryota > Viridiplantae > Streptophyta > Magnoliopsida > Asparagales > Amaryllidaceae > Agapanthus > Agapanthus africanus. The sequence continues at coordinate 581,684,568 of CM057339.1, read as the reverse complement.
TCTCAGGGTGTTCTGGGCTACACTCCGACACGACTTGTACCGCTTTTGGGGGTCTGACTTTTACCAACCCCCTAGGCCCGCCATGCGATGCTCATAGACGAACGGACCGGACTGTATGGATATTGTCACTGACAGGCTCAGTAGGGTGTCAAGATGAGTTCGCTCATCGACGTTCCTTTTGGTCAATATCTGGTAGCTCGTTACGTATAGGCTAATACCTCTGACGTGCTAGTGGTTAAATCCATAACCAAAGTATTGACGAATCTTTATAGTCCCCCACAGACCAGTTTCTCAGGTTTCGGGCGAAACGCTGTAGAGGCCGTATGGAGATATGGCAGGGTTCGATCAGATACGTGCGGCATTGCACGGATCAGGATCGGACGGTTAATACTAGAGGACTTTGGTTTAAGCCGGATCCTAGTATTGTACAGTGTAGACTTTGTCTCATTGCATTTGTATTCGGTCGGAATACAAATGCGGGTATGTATATACAGTAGCGGGGTTTTCCTGTAATTTATTACAGGATCTATTTTTGGAGTTGCCAGTTTGTTTTCCGTTTCGGCCATATTTCTTTGTATCTTTCATTGGCTGAAGATTGGTGGAGGAGGGCTTATTTGCATTTGTGCAAATAAGCATTTTGGAGGGTTGTCTTTGCATATTGTTGCTTCATGATAGCTCTTATTTGACCTTGACTTTCTTGACTTCATCATTGTTTGAATTTGGGTTCATGATGGTTGATTTGGAGTGTTGAACTTGGTTTGTGATCATGGTTGATCATGATAACCTGTTCTCACTCTTGCATTCTGGTGTGGCTCCCTCATTCTTTTCTTCTCTCTCCCTTTTTGATTTCCTCATGAGCTTGGGCCGGCCAAATGAGGGAGGGGCTGTCCCAATATTTTTTGGTGGGATTTTTGGTCTTTTGGCTTCACAAAAATCCCATGACTCCATCTCCAAAAGGCTTAGTTCATTTCCTCCACCAAAGGCAACTTCCTCAAACCCCAAAATGAGACATAGAGCACTACACATATTCTACAGCAATCCTTGGGCACGTCGGCTAGCCAACTTCGTGCCCGAGTTGCCTCGGTCCAGAGGTGGGAGCCCGTAAAAGAACTCGGCGATGTGGCGCCCTTCAGACGAGGAGTTGAAGACCGAAGATTCCGCGGGGAGATCGGGACGACGACGAGAAGACCGAAGGACACGGATCGCTCGGTATATCTCTCTACCCCTTCTCTTGTTAGCTAGGACTAGATTAATGGCCCGATCCGGGATTTTTGTGCGCGGTGGTGCCGGTTTACAAGTTCGTAAAAAGTTTCGTTTCCGCATTCCGGCGTCGGATTGACAACCGGGGCGCCGCCGTGCACTTACACCTTGTATATACAAGAAGGGTGTGGAGAGTAAGGTTCTCTTCCATGTATTGTACATAGATGGCAAACTCTTGATACGAAATGGTTTCCTATGCTACACTCGGTCAAGCTCCTCTTATCACAAGGGTTCTCCATGGAAGATCTGGATGATACCTACTACATCTTGTGGATTATGATCTATGGGTGATAGATCTAAGTGGATGTTGGGAGTGTCCCAAATCCAGGTACATTAACACTATACTAAAGGGGTTTAGTATGGAAGATTCTAAGCGTGGTGGTTCGCCCACATACTCATGAATCACTCTCTCCAAAAATATGTCTCCCGAGACTGATTTGGAGAGAGCTCGCGTGCAAGGGATATCCTATGCTTCGGCAGTAGGCTCTATCATGTATGCGATGTTATGTACCAAACTAGATGTAGCTAACTCACTAGGTGTAGTGATCAGGAATCAATAGATCTTAGGATAATCACTGGAAAGCTGTGAAGGACATTCTTAAGTACTTAAGAAGCACTAAAGAAATGTTCTTGGGGTTTGGTAACGGTGAACTCCAGTAGGAGTCATTTACCAATTCCATCTCCCAGAGTGATAAGGTCGACTGAAAGTCAGTCTCGGGCTTTGTCTATACCCTCAGTGGAGGGACGGTATGTTGGAAGAGTTCCAAGCTAGATACCGTGGCAAACTAGACGATAAAGGCTGAATACATCGCTACCAACGATGCTACCAAAGTGGATGTATGGATATTTCTTGTTCATGAGATGAACATAGTTCCTACCATTGAGCGTCCAATAACTGTTATTGTGACAACAATGGAGTTGTGGTTTTGGCCTAGGTACGCCGGTCCCATCAGTGATCCAGACATATTCTGAGAAAAGTATCACCTGATCAGGGAGATGGTCGATCTCCAGGGGATCTGTAACATTTCAAAAAAATATATATAATAAAATATTATTTTTGGGAATTTTTTATAATTTAATATTATTTTATTGATTATTTTAATATTAAATTTATAATTAAATATCGATAAATGGGAAAAATTATGGAAAAACTTTTGGAAAATTCTAAAATAATGTATTTTATGGAATTAAGTCATTTTTAAGCTTTTATGGTTAATTATATGCTATTTTAGTGTTAATCGCGATTAAAAATCGCTAATTGGATTTTTAGAATTTTTGTGCAAAAATGTGCACATATCATTTTTCCACACTTGTTACATGTTTTGGGGTATGGTTGCTTAGGGTTTACCTTGTGTGAGGGGAGATAAAAGAAAAGGGAAAAGAAAGGGAAAAGAAAAGCATGATGATGAGAGAGAGAGAGACAAGGTTGCTTTTACCTTGTTTGACCCTTGCCCCATCATTTCGCATTTTATTTTCTCTCTCCCTTCCCTCATGATTTGCTGCTCCAGCCCCTCCCTCTTCTACCTCCTCCCTCTTCAACCTAGATCCACCATTAAAACCTAATCAAAACTCTATCCCCATTTCACAAAAGTTTCTCCCAAGCTCAATAGCTACACGACGGACTAAGCAAGAGCTGATCTTGAGGACTTTGAGCAACTCAAGAATTTTCTTGAGTTGCCAAAGAAGGTAATTTCTACACCCTAGAGTGGTATTTCATTTCCCTTGTGCATCCATGCTAGTTTCGTATCGATATGGTGTCATTTGATGGACTTTTGAAACTTCTAGTTAGGGTTTAGGTTAGATCTGAACCAAATGTGAAATTGAGGATTTTGATGACCTTAGAAACCCTGGTGGGATGTTACTTTGGACCAAACCTGAAGATAAAACCCAGAATACGGATTTAGCGAATCGATATCGGGGAAAACTGTAAATCTGGAGTTGTATTTGGGAATCTGCTTTCACCCGAGACTTTTAAAAATAAAACTGAGTTGACAGTGAGATGTGCAGGCAACTAGGAACCACCACCCAAGACCCCAGCCCCCACTCCTATTTCCAGGCCGCCAATTTATTCCCATTGGCCGCAATTTGCGGCCATACCTCCACCAAACTTGCTCGTTTTGGTTCTGTAGATCCTACATGCATAGATTAGACCCTTGGTATGTATAGATTTGTCTAGTTTGACCTAGGGTGAAATCTGGAGCCTATTTCCCTAGTTGCTGTTTTAGATTCGTGTTTCCGTATTCCGTATTTTTTTAATTCTGAATTTGTGTATTGCGTTTTACCTCGAATACTTGGCGTTTGTACGACGATATCGAGGATTGATTGATGGTTTTGAAGGCGTGCCCGTAGGTTCTAACCTATAGGCCCCTTATCGTATCGTTTTGGGTTTTGTGTGCCGTTTTAGCTTTGTTTTGGTTTTAATGCGCAATTGCGATACTTTGATGTGTAGGTACCCCATGAAGATTTCGGGACGACAAGCAAGCGCGGGGCGACGTCAACAAATGAAGACGCAATGTGAGTAGATTATATCTACAGTGGGAAAAGTCGGGTGGATGGCGTATAGCACCCCCGCGGTCCGCAGTTGATATATATATACATTATATTTGATGGTTATAGTGTGTCGGGGATATTGTGTTAGGTGTATTATGGATAGTTTAGGGTTAGAAGCAACTAGTGTAGCTCATAGTCGCGAACCCTAGAATAGATTGCACCTACATGTACACCCTTGCATATTCATTATACTTGCACTGTGTTGATGGATAATGGATGACTTTGGAGATGAGTCGATGATATTGGGTTTTGTTCCGCGAGGTCGGTGACATGATGTGATTCGTATTTGGGATACGACATGTAATCTCTAGCGGGCCTTTGGACGTGTGCTTACACACGGAACATATAGATGGTATCAGTTGTACTGGACTTAGATCAGTACCCCAGATTATGTGATGTGATGATAATGATACCTGATATTTGATGAGAGAATGTGATATTGACCCGTACCCAGCTATTGGGATGCCGTACGACGATTTACCGTACGAGCTATATATTGATGATTGATACGCACTCATGACTTGAGGATGTCATATGATATACTGTATCGTGCGCGATACTACTGAGGCGGGATCACCGACTACTATACGTACATATCGACTCAGATTTAGGTGGTTTCTATACCCTTCCAGATTGACTTGATACTTAGATCTGTAGTTTGCATAGTAGATATTTGACTAGACTCGAGTCATACCTATTTCAAAACTACGAATCAGGAATATCTTAAGACAAGTAAAGGGATTCTACTGGTATTTTCAAAGACGTATCTTTCTTAAAAACACCGTAGCCCTTATTTTACTAAAAATCCTGATTCGTTTTATTTCAAATGGCATAACTGCATGACATATACATATGGATGTAGATTCCTTACTACTGCGTTGATTTATTCGATTCCGCATTTTCAGTACTATTCGCATTGCATTTCATGGGTTATTTCTATATTACCTTCATGCTGTTAGGACACCAGCACCATTATCGATGATGCGTATGTTCCACGTACACTTGCTTGCCGGCTCACACACTTCATCATTGATAATTGCCATGTCACTACACTATAGTACTGTTGCATTCAGGATACGATCCTTGCATGGCATACTTGTACACATACTCATTGTACACTTGTATTTGTGCACATACTTACTGTATACTCATACTTGTACACATACATGTTTCCACATACATAGATGATATTTGTAGATTTGGGAACCGCAAGATACTCTTTAAAACTGATTCATTTTAAAAGAGCGGCTTTCCCTAATATGTGCATATCACTATTCCTTGTTGCATGATATATTAATATAGTTACATTCTTTTATATGTCGCATACATCATGCTTTCTGATTGTACGCATTGAGATATGTTGTTTCCATGATATTTCTGGATTTGGGAACCGTGGCTATTTCAATATGTATTGTCTTTAAAAGCCGGTTTCCCTTGATATGATATTTCAGTGCGTCCACCATGTGTTTTCTCGGTTCTGAGAGTGGCATATGAAACCCGATTCGAGGAGCGGTAAACACCATCTGCGGGTACATGGTGGACCCGGTAAGGTACCCCGGGGCAAGAAGACTCGTGTATGTTGGACGGTGAGCCTAGCAGGGGAGCACTACCTACCGGTGATAGTATTTGGACTCGGCGGTTATCATTGGGATATCGACCAGAGTATGTACGTATGGATACGTCGAAATTCGAGGGTCGAAGCTGGGCACTCGGGTTTTCGAGATAGCGTATGATACGTACCTATCAGGGCCAGTCTTGGTGACAGCGCCTGATAGACGAGGATTTACGTGCCGATGCTGGGCACAGGTTTCATGATGTTTTCGAGTGTCGATGCTAGGCACTCAGGTTCCATGATTTGATTACATCCTCATATTTCCATGCATATGCTTTACGATATTTACATGCATGATACTTGTTGTCATTGGGTGACAGGTGGACGGGATCCACATATATACAGACATTGATCACATACAGACCTTGATTTCATTGATCATACTTCATTTGTATATATAACAGGGTATGAGGGCGCTGTTATATATACCCTTACACCAATATTAGTGGAATGGGACGCTAATATATGTGTATTGATATCCATTTGATACCTTATCATATTTACTTCATGCAGACATACCTTATATTATGACATGTTTTACCTGAGGCACTGGTACGAGCACTTGACACTACCTACATGTTTAGATGTTACATTGCCATCTTATCATGCTTCAGACTTACTCTTGAGGTTTATATTATACTGATCGTATTGACCTAGGATTATGTCTTGCATTCGGTTTCTTCTTGTAGATGTTTTCTATTCACGAGTTGGCAACTCACCCCCGTTGTGCCACAGTTCTTGCAGGTTTTGCCGTACAGGTTCCTTAGCGGCATTTCTGGCACACTGCTTCCTTGCGGGTGAATTGCTTTTGGTAGGTGGGTTCTTTTGCATCAGAACCACCATTGTACATGTATTATTCATTGTATCTAGAAATTCCATCAACCAAAACATGTATATTGTTTCAGACTTAGACACTAGTGATGTATTATTTCGACCTTAGAGTCGCGCGTACCAGTATTATGGTTTTCATGTTAATTTGAGTTTTCTTTTGAGTTTTGATCCTCGCACTTCGGCGTTGTATATCTTATTGCTTATGTGGTTGTGACCGTCGATTGACGAAGAGCTAGCTCCCGCTTGGGGATGCATTTATCAATATATGTATATGCTTATTCAGGTTTTGTACCCGTTTTGGGTCTGTTTTTACAAAGGAGACTCTGCCAAATTTTTTTTGAAAAGACTTGGGATTTTAAATGCATACTTCGGCATATGTTGCAAACTACTTGATTTAAAAATGGTTTTTCTACACTCTACTACTCTCTTGGTTTGGATTTCTGGGTTTTCGGCTTACTTAGAGTACGTACACCTCGAGACGTTTCGTAGTCTAAGTGCCGGTCATGTTCCGTACTTTCGGGTCGTGACAAAGTTGGTATCAGAGCGTTAGGTTTTACCTTCGGAGCGTAGGATAACCCTTGGTTGATGGAATAGGTGACTAAAGTAGAGTGACGTACCATGGGTATGTTCCGCGGCATACTTACGATACGCTACTCCACTTAAGGAGCCTTAGGATGTACATTTCCTTGCACAGTATTATATTCATTCCTGATCTATCTTCATCAATACTGGTTATGATTTTGCTGCCACGATTGCACAGACAGAGAGAGCTACGGCTAGAGTTGCGTCAGCATGAGCTCGTCGCAGACGAGGACTGACCCGGGGCGTGATTCCAGAGACGTACGATTGCATAGAGGCGTCGTCTTATTGTGTTTACACGCCATGAGCGTTTGACAGATCGCTTTCACGAGATTTCGTGGACGTGCCGATTGGTACCAGAGGATCAGGCTACTGCTACAGGCCAGCCAGGATGTGATGACCATCGATATATCGCTTATCCAGGATGATTGAGGCGCTGTTTAGCGTATAGATGAATGAGCCAGTTGTTGCTGCAAATGACGAGATGTCACCCAGATGATTGGAGCTACTGCAGCATGAGTATATACTTAGAGATATGGTAGTGAGTCGCTAGTCACCGAGGATGAATGACTAGGACATGTAGTTCATTCGCTTACCCCGATGCGAGGTCATCAGATAGATTGCTTCCAGCTAGAGACGACTTCATGCGGAGACGTTGAGAGTCGACAGAGACGATCGAATGTCGGAAACCTATTATTCCAAGTTTAAAGTATTCGGAAAGACATGCAGGCGATTCTATGGACCCTCTAGAAGAATGAAACCCTAACTCGACTTAATGACCGTGTGAAAGCCTTTGAACCTTAGGATTTGCGGCAGTTCTGCGGCGCCATTAGTGAGGCTTGGGTTTGCCCTTCTACGGCTGGACCACCGACGCTGTGGCATGTACTCGATACTGTTAAAATGTACTCAAGATGTTGATCTCTTGGGGGATTATGAGGTTCTGACGAGTCGATCGAATGATTCGACATCATTCGGATATCATGTGATGGGACACATTGCTTGGAAGACTCCAGATACGAGTATAGCCGTTGGAGCACAGTCCATGCAGCCACGATGAGACGAGTCCGAATCAGTCGACATTGAAGCAGAGGGAAGAAAAGAGTTCGCTAGAGATTTCGAAGAGATGACGTTCCCCTCCGCTGACATCAGAGATGCGATACGCACGCAGAGGCGTTGTATATGGATATACCTTCCAGAAGGAATTGCGACGAATATGCAACCGTTCCGGAATAAGAATTAGCTTCAGCAATGGATGATGACTTCCGGGAAATTCGGCAAGAATGAAGGTTGAGAGAGAGACCTCGACAGGACCTTTCTGGAATACGATACGAGAAGACCTGGACCCAGGAGTGGTCGTATTGCGTACACCCAGCAGGCCAGAGTTCGGCATCGTCGACGAGATAGTGGACCAGGTTCGGATAAAGGACCTTACCAGATGCGTTGCGAGTTGATCGAGGACGGACGAGCATTGAGTATTCCTCCGATGGTTGGGACACGTTCCCAAGGACCTGTTTGGCCACACATCTTCTACCGAATGATGTACAGAGTACGCGATTTCGAGTCCGTGCGAGAGACTTCGGATTGACCGTAGCCGAGAACGTTGCAGTGCGCAGATAAAGACGTGACATTGATGTGGACGATGATACAGACAAGCGGAACAAGAGGTTCGTGCGAGACGCTGACGAGCTGTCATTACTTGCTGTCGAGACCAGAGACATGATATGCTTACAGAGGCATTGGGATGCGACCAGTTTCCGAGAAATGCTGTGCTGAGGACACAGATGTCCATTGAGCGAGAAGAGATTATGCAAGAGTACCAACCTCTGTACAGACCGGCATAGGCAAAATCGGAAGAGACCTTGAGCAGGATTCCTTCCAGGACACTGCTGCAACGTTGTTTGCACCCAGGATCAGATGTGTGATGTGCATTCAGAGAGTCAGAGGCCGACGCCCGTGACATGCTGCTTTACGAGTGGTCGTGAGGATTGACCGAGAGATGACCAGAGAAGTGCCAGAACGGAATCGTCTCTGTTAGCACACCTGACAGGGCCGATGAGCCGATTGATTGTGAGATTGGTAATCCACAGAGAAGATAAGGACCCAGAAACAGAGGACGCTAGACCGTGAGCAAGAGGCAAGTAGATATCTTGCGCTGCTAGCATTGGATGCACCGACACCTTCTCGACTTTGAAGGAGGGGCTACCGACGACGGTACATATGATTTGTGATTTTGTGATTCGATTATCACGAATCCGTCACTTTGGATTTCGGTATTTTTGGCGTTCTGTTTTCATGATTTAGTATTGATGGCTGAGTTTCATGATATTTATTTTTATGCACCATGGTTGCACCTACTGGGTATTTATATTTTTTGCATAGTTATTACGTTGAGGTATTGGTTGTGATTTTATGCCTATTTTATACAGTGATTTGATTTACGCTTCCAGCATAGTTTTCATGCACCTTTAGTGTTTTGATTTGATTTGCGCACGCTGATGCATATGATTGTGAACTTATACACTGCGATATACCGGATTTGGATTTTCGCGCACGTTGGGCGCGTATTATGAGATGCGATTTTGGTGCACACCAGATGCACTAAATCGAGATTTTTCGTGCATGTCGGATGCACCTGATTTTGCTGTCAGGCACACACGTTGCCTATGACAGATGCTCCGTGCACACCCGTTGCACCTTGATGTTGTTCTGTGCACATGTATGGCACATTCATGGATTTTGATTTCCGTGCGCACCAGACGCACCGGATATTCATATATACATTTTGAGATTTATTCCTTATGGAGCATTACGTTTTATGATATTTGATATGTGTTTTCATGCTGAGCGGGACTAGTCAGAGGACAGTACCCGCATACTTTTGCATGTATTTACTTTAGTTATTTACACATACAGATTTCATATATACATGTATAATTTTGATATATACCATATTAGTTTTGTTTTGAATTTGACATTGTGTCTTTATCACGACTCCGATGATTGCGGGATGCTTGACAGAGTTTTGATTTTGAGCTATCTGCTCATTACTTATGCGCATGCATTGCGCTATGATGCGATTTATGTATAGATGTTTTCGGAGCCCCAACAATTTGGATTTTTACTGAAATGTTTTAGTATTTGGGGGTTTAAATTTAAATTCGGGGACTGAATTTTTTTAAGGGGGGAAGATTGTAACATTTCAAAAAATATATATAATAAAATATTATTTTTGGGAATTTTTTTATAATTTAATATTATTTTATTGATTATTTTAATATTAAATTTATAATTAAATATCGATAAATGGGAAAAATTATGGAAAAACTTTTGGAAAATTCTAAAATAATGTATTTTATGGAATTAAGTCATTTTAAAGCTTTTATGGTTAATTATATGCTATTTTAGTGTTAATCGCGATTAAAAATCGCTAATTGGATTTTTAGCATTTTTGTGCAAAAATGTGCACATATCATTTTTCCACACTTGTTACATGTTTTGGGGTATGGTTGCTTAGGGTTTACCTTGTGTGAGGGGAGATAAAAGAAAAGGGAAAAGAAAAGCATGATGATGAGAGAGAGAGAGACAAGGTTGCTTTTACCTTGTTTGACCCTTGCCCCATCATTTCGCATTTTATTTTCTCTCTCCCTTCCCTCATGAGTTGCTGCTCCAGCCCCTCCCTCTTCTACCTCCTCCCTCTTCAACCTAGATCCACCATTAAAACCTAATCAAAACTCTATCCCCATTTCACAAAAGTTTCTCCCAAGCTCAATAGCTACACGACGGACTAAGCAAGAGCTGATCTTGAGGACTTTGAGCAACTCAAGAATTTTCTTGAGTTGCCAAAGAAGGTAATTTCTACACCCTAGAGTGGTATTTCATTTCCCTTGTGCATCCATGCTAGTTTCGTGTCGATATGGTGTCATTTGATGGACTTTTGAAACTTCTAGTTAGGGTTTAGGTTAGATCTGAACCAAATGTGAAATTGAGGATTTTGATGACCATAGAAACCCTGGTGGGATGTTACTTTGGACCAAACTTGAAGATAAAACCCAGAATATGGATTTAGCGAATCGATATCGGGGAAAACTGTAAATCTGGAGTTGTATTTGGGAATCTGCTTTCACCCGAGACTTTTAAAAATAAAACTGAGTTGACAGTGAGATGTGCAGGCACCTAGGAACCACCACCCAAGACCCCAGCCCCCACTTCTATTTCCAGGCCGCCAATTTATTCCCATTGGCCGCAATTTGCTGCCATACCTGCACCAAACTTGCTCATTTTGGTTCTGTAGATCCTACATGCATAGATTAGACCCCTGGTATGTATAGATTTGTCTAGTTTGACCTAGGGTGAAATCTGGAGCCTATTTCCTTAGTTGCTGTTTTGGATTCGTGTTTCCGTATTCCGTATTTTTTTAATTCTGAATTTGTGTATTGCGTTTTACCTTGAATACTTAGCGTTTGTACGACGATATCGAGGATTGATTGATGGTTTTGAAGGCGTGCCCATAGGTTCTAACCTATAGGCCCCTTATCGTATCGTTTTGGGTTTCGTGTGCCGTTTTAGCTTTGGTTTGGTTTTAATGCGCAATTGTGATACTTTGATGTGTAGGTACCCCATGAAGATTTCGAGACGACAAGCAAGCGTGGGGCAACGTCGACAAATGAAGACGCAATGTGAGTAGATTATATCTACAGGGGGAAGTCGGGTGGATGGCGTATAGTACCCCCGTAGTCCGTAGTTGATATATATATACATTATATTTGATAGTTATAGTGTGTCGGGGATATTGTGTTAGGTGTATTATGGATAGTTTAGGGTTAAAAGCAACTAGTGTAGCTCATAGTCGCGAACCCTAGAATAGATTGCACCTACACGTACACCCTTGCATATTCATTATACTTGCACTTTGTTGATGGATAGTGGATGAATTTGGAGATGAGTCGATGATATTGGGTTTTGTGCCGAGAGGTCGGTGACATGATGTGATTCGTATTTGGGATACGACATGTAATCTCTAGCAGGCCTTTGGACGTGTGCTTACACACGCAACATATAGATGGTATCAGTTGAACTAGACTTAGATCAGTACCCCAGATTATGTGATGTGATGATAATGATACCTGATATTTGATGAGAGGAATGTGATATTGACCCATACCCAGCTATTGGGATGTCGTACGACGATTTACCGTACGAGCTATCTATTGATGATTGATCTGCAATCATGACTTGAGGATGTCATATGATATACTGTATCGTGCGCGATACTACTGAGGGGGGATCACCGACTACTATACGTACATATCGACTCAGATTTAGGTGGTTTCCATACCCTTCCCGATTGACTTGATACTTAGATCTGTAGTTTGCATAGTAGATGTTAGACTAGACTCGAGTCATACCTATTTCAAAACTACGAATCAGGAATATCTTAAGACAAGTAAAGGGATTCTACTGGTATTTTCAAAGACGTATCTTTCTTAAAAACACCGTAACCCTTATTTTACTAAAAATCCTGATTCGTCTTATTTCAAATGGCATAACTGCATGACATATACATATGGATGTAGATTCCTTACTATTGCGTTGATTTATTCGATTCCGCATTTTCAGTACTATTCGCATTGCATTTCATGGGTTATTGCTATATTCCCATTATGCTGTTAGGACACCAGCACCATTATCAATGATGCGTATGTTCCACGTACACTTGCTTGCCGGCTCACACACTTCATCATCGATAATTGCCATGTCACTACATTATAGTACTGTTGCATTCAGGATACGATCCTTGCATGACATACTTGTACACATACTCATTGTACACTTGTATTTGTGCACATACTTACTGTATACTCATACTTGTACACATACATGTTTCCACATACATAGATGATATTTCTAGATTTGGGAACCGCAAGATACTCTTTAAAACTGATTCATTTTAAAAGAGCGGCTTTCCCCAATATGTGCATATCACTATTCCTTGTTGCATGATATATTGATATGGTTACATTCTTTTATATGTCGCATACATCATGCTTTCTGATTGTACGCATTGAGATATGTTGTTTCCATGATATTTCTGGATTTGGGAACCGTGGTTATTTCAATATGTATTGTCTTTAAAACCCGGTTTCCCTTGATATGATATTTCAGTGCGTCCACCATGTGTTTTCTCGGTTCTGAGAGTGGCATATGAAACCCGATTCGAGGAGCGGTAGGCACCGTCTGCGGGTACATGGTGGACCCGGTAAGGTACCCCGGGGCAAGAAGACTCGTGTATGTTGGACGGTGAGCCTGGCAGGGGAGCACTACCTACTGGTGATAGTATTTGGACTCGGCGGTTATCATGGGGATACCGACCGGAGTATGTACGTATGGATACGTCGAAATTCGAGGGTCGAAGCTGGGCACTCGGGTTTTCGAGATAGTGTATGATACGTACCTATCAGGGCCAGTCTTGGTGACAGCGCCTGATAGACGAGGATTTACGTGCCGATGCTGGGCATAGGTTTCATGATGTTTTCGAGTGTCGATGCTACGCACTCAGGTTCCATGATTTGATTACATCCTCATATTTCCATGCATATGCTTTACGATATTTACATGCATGATGCTTGTTGTTATTGGGTGACAGGTGGACGGGATCCACATATATACAAACATTGATCACATACAGACCTTGATTTCATTGATCATACTTCATTTGTATATATAATAGGGTATGAGGGCGCTGTTATATATACCCTTACACCAATATTAGTGGAATGGGACGCTAATATATGTGTATTGATATCCATTTGATACCTTATCATATTTACTTCATGCAGACATACCTTATATTATGACATGTTTTACCTGAGGCACTGGTACGAGCACTTGACACTATCTACATGTTTAGATGTTACATTGCCACCTTATCATGCTTCAGACTTACTCTTGAGGTTTATATTATACTGATCGTATTGCCCAAGGATTATGTCTTGCATTCGGTTTCTGCTATTAGATATTTTCTATTCACGAGTTGGCAACTCACCCCCGTTGTGCCACAGTTCTTGCAGGTTTTGCCGTACAGGTTCCTTAGCGGCATTTCTGGCACACTGCTTCCTTGCGGGTGAATTGCTTTTGGTAGGTGGGTTCTTTTGCATCAGAACCACCATAGTACATGTATTATTCATTGTATCCAGAAATTCCATTAACTAAAACTTGTATATTGTTTTAGACTTAGACACTAGTGATATATTATTTCGACCTTAGAGTCGCGCGTAGCAGTATTACGGTTTTCATGTTAATTTGAGTTTTCTTTTGAGTTTTGATCCTCGCCCTTCGGCGTTGTATATCTTATTTCTTATGTGGTTATGACCGTCGATTGATGAAGAGCTAGCTCCCGCTTGGGGATGCATTTTTCAATATATGTATATGCTTATTCAGGTTTTGTACCCATTTGGGGTCTGTTTTTATAAAGGAGACTCTGCCGAAATTTTTTTGAAAAGACTTGGGATTTTAAATGCATACTTCGGCATATGTTGCAAACTACTTGATTTAAAAATGGTTTTCCTACACTCTACTACTCTCTTGGTTAGGATTTCTGGGTTTTTGGCTTACTTAGAGTACGTACGCCTCGAGACGTTTCGTAGTCTAAGTGTCGGTCATGTTTCGTACTTTCGGGTCGTGACAGGATCGAGGTAAGGAGAGTTGACGTGAAGGATAACACGCCGGATCCACTCACAGAGGCATTTCCCTTGAGAGAATTTTATGGGGAGTTGGGTATGAGATACTACAACAAATAGCCTTAGTGTAAGTGGGAGATTGTTAGTTATATGTATTCCCTAGAAGCCATTATTATACATGTAATGTATATTATAGTGGATGCTTTGACATATATAGGGAGGACTTTCTTGCTCTACATGATAGTATACTATCTGGCTGCTCTTTATCTTAACATGTACACTTATTGTCTCTCTATTACATGTTGATAAAGCCCTTAGGATGAGTACTTCACTACCAGGATTATGATGCAGATCATACTAGTGGGGCAAGGGTAGTCGGTAAGTACATCCTTCCATAGTAGACTAGCGTATACGCTTTTCGACCCATATGATGGGCGATGGATGATCCCATATCCATTGGTGTTTGACATTAGAGATGGTATACGGGTGCTCAGTGGAGACTGGGTACACTGAACGGATTCGCCGAGAACTCCTAGATGGTATTATACCCATCGCCAGATAGCAGTTCTCTGGTGACAATGGTACAGGCTAGTCTGTAGACCCAAGATCGTCATAGAGTCTGTTGGAGATAGTGCCCTCAGAGTCAATTATTGGATCACAGGCACGTAATTACAATGATTGAGGGAGGACCTATCCCGGTAGGACAGTCTTACTCGAGATGATAGTATGCTATCTGGTTTATCTTTATCATCGTGTACTGCTTTAGGTGACCTGACAGGTCGCTATTACACGTTGATAGAGCCCATAGGATTCTTGCTTGACCACCAGCAGTATGAGGGCGATCATTTAAGTGGGAGCTGGGGTCTATAAGCACATCCTTAAAAGGTCCCTAGTCGTGGGAGTTTCGAGACAGGGCATCGATACTCCAGAGTAGACTGGTGTATACAGTCGAGACCCCGACGAGGGGCGGTGGCCGGTCTCACAAGCCACTGGTGTCAGTTGGTTCACCTAAGATGTATACAGGTGCTCATTGGGTTATGAGTACACCGGACAGGATTCGCCGGGAACATGCTAGTTGGTCCTATACCTGACGTCAGATAGCAGTTCCCAGGTGACATGTGTACAGGTTAGTTCATCGACCTGGGGATCGTCATTTGTCTCGTGTGAGTTCCCACTGTACTTTGATTACTACCCTACCACGCTCAAAGGAGACGTGCAAACAGGTTTTAGTTGGGTACAATCCCGAGCCACATGGAGGCAGTGAGCGGATCTTCAGGGGTTCGTCTCTCCCGGTATTGGGGGTAAGGTCGTGCTGTGTCTAGGAGAGCCATTACACGAAGTCCTTGGCCAAGGCAGGAGATTTACTGGTAGGTATTCCAGTAGTATCTCAGGGTGTTCTGGGCTACACTCCGACACGACTTGTACCGCTTTTGGGGGTCTGACTTTTTCCAATCCCCTAGGCCCGCCATGCGATGCTCATAGACGAACGGACCGGACTGTACGGATATTGTCACTGACAGGCTCAGTAGGGTGTCAGGATGAGTTCGCTCATCGACGTCCCTTTTGGTCAATACTTGGTAGCCCGTTACGTATTGGCTTATACCTCTGACGTGCTAGTGGTTAAATCCACAGCCAAGGTGTTGACGAGTCTTTAGAGTCCCCCACATTCAGTTACTCAAGCTTTCGGGCGAAACGCTGTTGAGGCCGTATGGAGATATGGCACGGTTCGATCAGATACGTGCGGTATTGCACGGATCAGGATCGGACGGTTAGTACTAGAGGCCGTATGGATATATGGCAGGGTTCGATCAGATACGTGCGGTATTGCACGGATCAGGATCGAACGGATATTACTAGCCGGCTTTGGTTTAAGCCGGCTTTGGTTTAAGCCGGATCCTAGTATAGTACAGTGTAGATTTTGTCTCATTGCATTTGTATTTCGGTCAGAATACAGATGCGGGTGTGTATACACAGTATCGGGGTTTTCCTGTAATTTATTACGGGACCAGTTTTCTGGAGTTGCCAGTTTGCTTTCCGTTTCGGCCAATTTCCTTTGTATCTTTCATTGGCCGAAGTTTGGTGGAGGAGGGCTTATTTGCATTTGTGCAAATAAGCAATTTGGAAGGGGGTCTTTGCATTTCTTTGTATCATGATGATGAACCATCCCTTGACCATTTGACTTCTTCATCCATCATGGCTTGACTTTTATATGATATGGTTGTTGATGATGGCATGACTTTTGGAAGTGATGATTGTTGTTTGAGTGTTGGACTTTCCTAGCTATCATTTCTTTGCATGATAACCATTCCCCTCTCTCTCTCATGGATTATGGTGTGGCCTCTCTCTTATTTTTGATACACTCTCCATTCTCTCCACTCCCACTAAGCCATGGCCGGCCATTACCTCATGGGGCTGCCCAATTTTTAGGTGTAGGGTTTTTGTTCATTTCATGCTCCAAAAATCCCCAAGTTCCTCTACATAGTTCATGTATCATCCCTCCACCAAAATGGCACCTCCATGAACCCCAAAAATGAGACTTGAGCACTATACGTTCTACAGAAAACCTTCGGCACGTCAACTCGCCAGCTTCGTTCCCGAGTTGCCTCGATATAGAGGCGGGAGCCCGTAAAAGATGCAGACGATGTGGTGCCCTTCCGGCGACGAGGTGGAGACCGGAGCTTCCGCGGGAGATCGGGACGACGACGAGAAGACCGGAGGACACGGATCACTCGGTATATCTCTCTTTCCCATCTTGTAGTTAGCTAGGACTAGTTAATGGTTCGATCCGGGTATTAGTGCGCGGTGGTGCCAGTTCATGAAAATTTAAAGTTTTTCGCTTCCGCATTTTTGGCGTCGGATTGACGGCCGGGGCGCCGCCGTGCACTTACAGTGGTATCAGAGCCTCGCCATTAACATAGTCTAGCTTTGTCTAATGTGTTTTACATTTCCGATCGACCAAAATTCCAAAAACCCGCGTTTTCTTCACATCAGTTTTCTGTCGAATTTTTTCTGGCTCGAAATTTTTTTCAGGTTGTAGAAAATTGATGTACTAGAAGTCCTAAGAATTCTGGGGAAATTCGAAAGATTAATCATTCAGAGAGAGCGCGGAACCGCGGCCAAACCCCACTTGGCGCCGCGGTTCCGCCGCAGTATGGAAGGATCACTGTGTCGAATTTTTCCAGTGGGCTTCTGGGGTGAAATTAGGGTTTCTGGAATATTAATTTTGGGCCCAGAATTTCTTGATGTGCTACAGTAGTACTTGGGGCCCACTTGTTAATTTTTGATCGATCGGATATTTTAAACACATTGGTTCACAGTATTTACATTATATCTGCGACCGTGAATGTCACTTGATCGGTAAATCATGTCTAACTTCTATAGCCCGGTTAGACGGATTTGCGAACGTGACTTTCACGTTGATGTTCTGTGTTATGCTGTGATGTTGCGGATCGGTCGTGGGGGATAGCCTGGATGCAATGCTAGTACAGTTGTTGTTGTATTATGTACATTTGATATTGCGGGGCGAGCGTCCGACATGTGGACAGCCATCACTGCCTGATTGTATTATTATTTTGGGGCACGACCAGGTTGCGGTCGATGTACCCGTTGTATGTATATTTTACTTTCTGTACTAGGATTACCCCAAGGTGGGGTGCACGAATAGCTGGGTTCCAGAGGGCAACGGGCCCGCATCTCATGGCATTGAGACGGAGGGGGCCTCACTCTAGGATTGGCGGGCAATTCGCCGCACTCGTAGGGGGTACAGGTTGACCCAGGAGGGGTGCCCAAGTTACCGGATTCCGTGAAGTGTCGGGTGGTCCATTCACGTTGCTGAAGGGGGCTGCCTCGCTTCAGGTTTTGGCGGGTAACTTGCCGCGCCCGTAGGGGTCTAGGTTTTCATTGCACAGGCCATCCACACGACCAGGGGAACGTCGGGTTTCAGTAGTGGCTCTGTGAAACCCGGGGATCCCAGATATCTGTATTGTTCTGTGATGCTGTACATTTCTGTGATGTTGCATTTTCTATCATGCCTTGAGCGAAATATAATATATTGGTATATATATTAGTAGATGTTGTATATGTTTTGCATACGCGCTAGTCCAGTCCCCGCTCTGTCGTTAGTTAGCTAACCTAACGGGTAATGACGGGACCCAGTGGCGAATGCGGATGGCATATACGTACATCATATTATTTTCGTTCTTTGTGGTGTGATCAATTGACGGGACTGCGTTGATTTGGATCAATGCAAGTTAAAAACAAACCTATTCTGATGTTGTTGGAACACTTTTCAAAAAGCTGTTATTGCAAGGACGTTCACTTTTGTTTTGCATCGTGATATTCAGTTGGAATATCCTGCTCCTCAGTCGACGAGGCAAGGGCCGAGATCCCTTCACAGGGAGTGACCCCTTGGACAAAAAGTTTGCGTCAGGGCATTAACTTCACTATAGCCGATTACTTTTGCTTTGCATCGTGGTATTCAGTTGGAATATCCTGCACCTCATTCTACGGGGAAAGAGCCGAGATCCCTTCACCGGGAGTGACCTCTTTAGCAAAGGTTTTCGTCACTATATTTTTAAAAGCTATCAGTTCCTTCAACGATATCAAGTTCATTACGTTAAAGGTTTTCGCCAGAAACCATTCGTAGCCCTCCATCATTTCAGTTAAATATTCGGTAGTATTCAAGCTATGTATTTTGACCTCACGCCAAGGCATAGTGATAGGTAGCTGCCGGGTATTTATCTGTTGCATAGATAGATGCGTTGGTTTGGGACAGTCGTATAGCCTTGTTGACCTTCGTCAAGGGCTTGTACGGGTGGGTTCAAATTAACCTGGACAATGACCGGTAGAACTTGACATGTGACTTATGATTTGTTGACCTTCGTCAAGGTCATAAGAGTATGGGGCAGAAATCACATCGGGAGTTTCTAAAGAAACTGAAACTTGCCAGATATGCACATACCTTCTGGAGTGTGACACCGTGAGCGAATTCCGTCACGTTATCATGCGATGATAGTTGGATCCCGATTCCCACTGATGAGTTGGTTTACTCCTCGGGTGATCCCGACTAATTCTTCTTTCAGGTTTGGAGGAGAATTTGACGGTACAGTGGGAGGTTTCCAGATCAGATAAATTGGTAACCATTCTGATCTAGGTTAGAGTGCACGCTGAGTGTTTCTTTTCTCTCTCTCTTTGGCAGCGACCATTGACCCGACCCTAGACTATGACTCAGTGACCAAGTTGACCGAACCTTCTTAACACTGGCTTTTGGATTGTCAGAGTTGCAAACCTCATTGCCACTCCTACTTTTACCCTTTCTCCAGGACACCCCGTATTACTACGAACGTCCACTTCCATTGGACAAAACCATCGTATGGTTAGATACGAACTCGAAGGAATTTATTCGAGGATGGTTTCCGGTTCTGGAGAAAACGGATAGGACTATTCAGTTGTCTTTTCCTTTTACCTTCTCTCAGGTTGCGAGTACTCCTTGGTTCAGGAGATAGTACACCTATTACGCAAATTGGATAGTCTTCTTCCAAACCTTAGGCTGGTGCCGAACGGTGGGGAATGAAGAAAACCAATTAGCATAACGATGGTGTACAGAAGATATTAAGTAAAGACATAACAAGGGATTAGTAAGAGGGCAAAGTAAACTGCGACTGCTATTCACGACCAAACCAAGTATTTCTTCGCCAATCCTAAAATCACGTTTGTATTTCTCCAGGACACTCCGTATCACTACGAAGATCCACATTTTATTGGATACTCCATCGTATGGTTATATACGAACTCGAAAGGAACTTGTTCCAGTTCGGGGATGGATTCTGGTTCAGGAGAAATTGGAATAAGGTTTATTCGGTTGTCTTTTATCTTCACCTTCTCTCGCTTTGTGAGTGCTCCTAGGATTAGGACAGTACACCCATTATGCTTATTGGATAGTCTTCTTCCAAACCATAGGCTGGTGCCGAACGGTAGGGAAGGAAGAAAACCATTTGGCCTAATGGGGTGTGCAGAAGGTAATGACTAAAGACATATAAAGGGATTAGGAGAGGTGGCAAAGAATTACACGGTTACAGTTGTGAATCTGGATAATGGAAGAGGCATTACTAGGAATACCGGGATACCCCATCGAAACATTTCAATGTTTCAGTTTCACTGTGTACTGTTGAAGGAAAACTGATTTCCCAGTTAGACACTTGCTCCAGGGTATGTATTTACCAGGTATGATTCTCACATCTGTATGGTTTTACAGATGATGAGTGGGAGTAAGTTATTGGGAATTGGGTGATCATCCTCATTATATCGGGATTCGTTGTAATCGGTGATATTTAAGGAAGTCACCTGGACTGTTTGCCAGTCGGCAAGTATTTGGTTTTGAATATCCGCTGTTATGCACCAATTTCAAATCGATACATCTGTACGTCTATTTTTATAGAGTGAGATATATCTTTTTGAAATTATGTCTGTGACATTTACCTATATCAGTGGATGGTTAGGTAAGGAGTATTAAACAGCGGTGTAATTCTTCTTAACCATAAGTACAGTTTTCAACCTACGGCACACAGTGAATGAGTTATCAGACTCAAGGGACATATACAGAGTATTGTATGTTGTCCAGGGTCCATCAGGACAGAGGGGTTGGTCCTCATACTATATTCGGTTTACTTATGACTTCTCGAGTTTTTAGACAAGTGTTTCGTGGAAACACAGGGTCCGAATTTTGAGAAGTTATAGGTATTTGAATAAAGTAGAGAACCAAGTATTGCAAGTATCGGGATTCTTCAAAGTAATCGGAGATGTAGATACTTGAGTTTGGTATTCAGTTGATAGTAATGACTAAGAGAACTTGCTTCTCTTTCAGGTTACTCATAATTGGAAGCATTCCTAAGTTGAGTAACGCTGATCGGCCTTTTTCCATTTAGTTGACATGCACTGGAGACAGCTGCATGATTTGAATCTGGTTCAATTAAATCAGTGCCTCTGGTTCTATATTGGATATAGAACAGTTCATATCTTAACGATGTTAAGGTACGGGGAGTTGTCCGGCTTATGATTAAAACCAGACTCTGGATAACTCAAGGCACGTTTCTGTAATGGCTGTTTGTGGGTTGACCCAGGCTATGATGAGGGTTGACTTTCTACCATCTGGAAGATCAATAGTGATATTGTTCTAGACTCGCCACAGTTTTATTAAAAATGGATTTTTTCAGAAAAACAGTAGTGGGAGTATGGTAGAACTGGAAGTGATTCCAGAACCACAAACGATTACTGAAGATTTCATAGGAACCTAAAGATTCAATCTAGCTTGACATTCCATTGGCCACTCCGCAGATAAGGTGGGTAACCTCAAGCACCCGAGAGGTACTCCGGTAACCTCAAGGACGGTGACAGGGAGGTTCTTGTTTACCCACAATTGCCATTGTTGTTGTTCCAGACTGTGAGACCCGGCGGGAGGATGATTATAGCGTCGTTCTAAACTAGTTTTAGAAGTGTACCTGTATATGACTCTGGCAGAGGGTTGTCGTAGTTAGTGGGAGCAGCGGAAGCATTGGTGGACAGTTGGCTTATGTCTATTTATAGACTAAAGCAGGTATAGCGGAGGTAGATCATCAATTTCTGATGTGACAGTCATAGGTTTGACTTCGTCAGAATAGGGGATGGATCTGTTGAGAAGGTAGTAGGGTGTGATGTCATGGTATTTGGATGACATACACATAATAGGAAAAGAAACTCCTATACTACGATCGGTTATACTTTGGTCGTCACACAGTGGTTTCTCCACATGGGACTTGGACATTATATCAAACATACTGGTTACTAGATCTATGGTTTTAGATCTAGATTTGGGTGGTTTCCCAATCCGGGTACGTAGACAGCATTCTAAGAGTATTTAGAATGGACGACTCCTGGCACGGTAGTGTGCCTGCAGGTGATGGAGTCACCCTCTCTAAAGGTGTCTTACAGACTAAAGGGGAGAGGGATGTGCATGATTAGCAGATCACTTGCTCAGGCAATTAAGTCAATCATGAGATGTCAAGTACCACACCAGATGTTGTTCTTGCACTACATGCAAAAAGTTGACATTGATCCAATCCTGGAGAAACAGTCGGGAGCAGCTTTAGAACATAAGTAGATGTTCTAGGGATATGATAACGACAGCCTCATTCGGGAGACAGTTATCATTCCAGGCTTCCAAGGTGACCCGGACGACAAGGAGGTTGTCAGAGTTATATTTTTCCTTCTGATGAGGGGCAGTATTTTGGACAGGTGGTCCAAGGCAATACTGAGGGAGGCATGGTGCAGGATACTGATTAAGTTCAGTTGACGATACAGTCTAAGAAGTTTGGATTTGGAGTTCATTTATGAGCTAGGTCCCATCAGACATCCAGACACATTCTAAGACAGGTATTGCTCATTTCGGGAGATGGCTTTCTCCGCGAACTTGAGATATAGAGAGACATAGAAAGAGACATCAAGGCGGATCCACTCACTAAGGCTATTCCTCGAACACAATAGTTTCGCAAGCGAGCTTTGTGAGACTGTCCAGTAGAGGAGTTGGGTGTTCGGTATCATACGGGCTGTGAGTATGCGACATCGCAATAATTAGTCTTGAGTGCAAGTGGGAGATTGTTGGAGATAGAGCCCTCAGAGTCAATTATTGGATAACAGGCACGTGATTATAATGATTGAGGGAGGACCTATCCCGGTAGGACAGTCTTACTCGAGATGATAGTATGCTATCTGGTTTATCTTTATCATCGTGTACTGCTTTAGGTGACCGGACAGGTCGCTATTACACGTTGATAGAGCCCCTAGGATTCTTGCTTGACCACTAGCAGTATGAGGGCGGTCATATAAGTGGGAGCTGGGGTCTATAAGCACATCCTTAAAAGGTCCCTAGTCGTGGGAGTTTCGAGACAGGGCATCGATACTCCAGAGTAGACTGGTGTATACTGTCGAAACCCCGACGAGGGGTGGTGGCCGGTCTCACAAGCCACTGGTGTCAGTTGGTTCACCTAAGATGTATACAGGTGCTCATTTGGTTATGAGTACACCGGACAGGACTCGCCGGGAACATGCTAGTTGGTCCTATACCTGACGTCAGATAGCAGTCCCCTGGTGACATGTGTACAGGTTAGTTCATCGACCTGGGGATCGTCATTTGTCTCGTGTGAGTTCCCACTGTACTTTGATTACTACCCTACCACGCTCAAAGGAGACGTGCAAACAGGTTTTAGTTGGGTACAGTCCCGAGCCACATGGAGGCAGTGAGCGGATCTTCAGGGGTTCGTCTCTCCCGGTATTGGGGGTGAGGTCGTGCTATGTCTAGGAGAGCCATTACACGAAGTCCTTGGCCAAGGCAGGAGATTTACTGGTAGGTATTCCAGTTGTATCTCAGGGTGTTCTGGGCTACACTCCGACACGACTTGTACCGCTTTTGGGGGTCTGACTTTTACCAATCCCCTAGGCCCTCCATGCGATGCTCATAGACGAACGGACCGGACTGTACGGATATTGTCACTGACAGGCTCAGTAGGGTGTCAGGATGAGTTTGCTCATCGACGTCCTTTTTGGTCAATACCTGGTAGCCCATTACGTATTGGCTTATACCTCTGACGTGCTAGTGGTTAAATCCACAGCCAAGGTGTTGACGAGTCTTTAGAGTCCCCCACATTCAGTTACTCAAGCTTTCGGGCGAAACGCTGTAGAGGCCGTATGGAGATATGGCACGGTTCGATCAGATACGTGCGGTATTGCACGGATCAGGATCGGACGGTTAGTACTAGAGGCCGTATGGATATATGGCAGGGTTCGATCAGATACGTGCGGTATTGCACGGATCAGGATCGAACGGATATTACTAGTCGTCTTTGGTTTAAGCCGGATCCTAGTATAGTACAGTGTAGATTTTGTCTCATTGCATTTGTATTTCGGTCAGAATACAGATGCGGGTGTGTATACACAGTATCGGGGTTTTCCTATAATTTATTACGGGACCAGTTTTCTGGAGTTGCCAGTTTGCTTTCCGTTTCGGCCAATTTCCTTTGTATCTTTCATTGGCCGAAGTTTGGTGGAGGATGGCTTATTTGCATTTGTGCAAATAAGCAATTTGGAAGGGGGTCTTTGCATTTCTTTGTATCATGATGATGAACCATCCCTTGACCATTTGACTTCTTCATCCATCATGGCTTGACTTTTATATGATATGGTTGTTGATGATGGCATGACTTTTGGAAGTGATGATTGTTGTTTGAGTGTTGGACTTTCCTAGCTATCATTTCTTTGCATGATAACCATTCCTCTCTCTCTCTCATGGATTATGGTGTGGCCTCTCTCATATTTTTGATACACTCTCCATTCTCTCCACTCCCACTAAGCCATGGCCGGCCATTACCTCATGGGGCTGCCCAATTTTTGGGTGTAGGGTTTTTGTTCATTTCATGCTCCAAAAATCCCCAAGTTCCTCTACATAGTTCATGTATCATCCCTCCACCAAAATGGCACCTCCATGAACCCCAAAAATGAGACTTTAGCACTATACGTTATACAGCAAACCTTGGGCACGTCGACTTGCCAGCTTCGTGCCCGAGTTGCCTCGGTATAGAGGCGGGAGCCCGTAAAAGATGCAGACGATGTGGTGCCCTTCCGGCGACGAGGTGGAGACCGGAGCTTCCGCGAGAGATCGGGACGACAACGAGAAGACCGGAGGACACGGATCACTCGGTATATCTTTCTTTCCCATCTTGTAGTTAGCTAGGACTAGTTAATGGTTCGATCCGGGTATTAGTGCGCGGTGGTGCCAGTTCATGAAAATTTAAAGTTTTTCGCTTCCGCATTTTTGGCGTCGGATTGACGGCCGGGGCGCCGCCGTGCACTTACAGAGTCTTGTGTGATTCCCACTGTGCTTTGATTTCCACCTTACCACATCCAAGAGATTGTCCAAAACGGTGGTTTTTGGGTATAGTCCCGAGTCACATGGAGGCAATGAGCGATAGGAGGGGATTTCGTCTCTCCCGGTATTGGGGGTTGATGTTGCGCTATGCTCGATTGGCCATAACAGGAAATCCCTGGCCAGGGTTGCTGAGATCTACTGGTAAGTGTTATCAGTAGTTTCTCAAACCATTATGGGCCTCATATCAGTATGACTTATCAAGGTTATTGGGGTCTGACGTTTACTACCCCCAGGCTATGATATGCGATATGTCAGACGAAGAGACCGGACTGTACGGTAATGTTACTTATTGGATTCGCAGGAGAATGAGCAGGCTTTCTTGTTGATCTTCTGATCACTCAATACCCGGGTGGCCGTTACATTTAGCAGACCGCTTGCGGCTTGTGGGTGACTGATATGATCACCACCTACTGCCGGCGTATTGACGAGTCTTTAGAGTCCTACACAGAGGTTTCCTGGCTCAAGAGAAACGAAGTAAGAGCACATATGTGATATGTGCGGGACCGAGATTAATGCGCGTATATGATACCGCATTCTATTCTCGCGATATGTGATATCGGTCGGTTATATGTGATATAGCCGAGTTATCGAATCAAGTGTTGATTCGATAAGTTGTTACATTTGATATTAGTCGGTTCTAGGTGATATAGCCGGATTATTAAATCAAGTGTTGATTTAATAATTTAATGTATAATTATATATTGATACAGTAAAACCTCCGTATAGGAATACTCTATATAGGAATAACCTCCCTATAGTGATAAAAAGTCCCGGTCCCGACTCGGGACCAGTTATAAATAAGAATAACCTCCACAGTGTGATATTCCATACTTTTTCCAAGTCCCGCCTGTACTAATTTACCTCTATATAGTAATAAATTGGCATTAAATTTTAAATAATTTTTTATATATATAAAAAATACATAAAATTACTTGGCTATTACAATTGAACTTAAGATGACATAAATTACTTAACTACACAATTGAACTTAAGATGACATAAAGTACTTATTCAAAGTTGTTTGGGACAATGACTTAATTTTTTGAGTTACTACAAATACTTTCACTAATTTGAGTTCGTTTGATTTTGCTTCCAATCGGGGTTGTCTTGTTTCATTTTTCGCAACTCATGACGTATACTTTCACTAATTTGAGTTCGTTTGATTTTAGGTGCCATGTTTGGATTGAAGAAGAAAATTATGATATGAAATAATAGTTAAATTCATGATAAAACTAGCTTATATTTATATGAATGTATTGATGAAATGCACATCCATAAATTTTAATTTTCCAAGATGCATATGGCTGAATTTTGAAGGTCTAAGAATTTTGACTTGTTAATAAGTTTGAAGGTCTATATGAATTTTGAAGGTCTAAGAATTTTGACTACTATTTTTTCAAAAAAAAATCTAATTTTTATATATAAAACTCTACTTAAGAATAACCCCCCTATAGTAATATTTTTCCCCGGTCCCAAGGATATTACTGTATAGAGGTTTTACTGTATATTGATTTACATTAACTAATATTAGCTCGCTTAAGCATTTCTTTTTCTCACTTGTGTGTGTACACTTAATATATATGTGATATATATTATTGTGTCATGCTTGATGCTACATGCTACATGGGTGTATGAGACTCACATCATGCTTAACATAATGAGGGGTTTTATTTATTTAAAGTAAAGTAAAATTGGATGGAAATTACTCACATGGTTGAAGCTTGTCGAACCATTAACTAAGTCCGCCAATTTTTTTTTACTTATGATATTTATTAACCCAACCATTAGATTAGCCATGGTTTAGTCTCTACAAGGGTTAGTATATGATATTAACTCACCCATGGTTGCCATTCTACACTTGATCTTTTCCATGGTTGCTTTTCTTCACCTCCTTCATCAAGCTCTCTAGCTTTTTGGGAGGTGAAGAAAATGAGTGAGAAAAATATTTCTAAAGTGAGCAAAAATCTTACTTCATCATGCTCTACTAGATTAGCCATTTAGTTTAGGATGTTTGCTTCACTAATTCCATATTGGTGAAGAGGTAGCTTGAGTTGGTGTCTCCTCGACGTAGATCATCTTCGGCCTCGAAGACTTCAAGCAAGCTTGTTCCTTTCATCTTGTGGAGCCTTTCTAGAGTCCGGGAGTTCACTACTTGGAGCGAAGGGACTACTACACGGAGCTATTGAAGTGAAGGACCGGTCTACAAAGGTTGTATTCCTTGTTCACTTAGATGTAAAGTTGTTTACATTCTTGTTTCATCTAATTCTCTAGTTAAGATTCTAGGGTTAGGGTTGTTTAGCATGGCAAATTTTTGAAAATGGCATGAACGATGCCTCCCGAAACCTTGCTGTCGTGCTAGGCATTCCTACAGAACTTCCTCTGATGACCTTCGTGCCGAAGATGATCCACGTGAAGTCCCTCTAACTCAAGCTACCTCTACACTAAACTTTTTAGCGTAGTAAACATGCTACACTCAATCGCTAGTCAAGTGTAGGATGGTGAAGTAGGGGATGTTGAAAGCTCACAAGTTTGTGTTCAAGCTTCATGGTTAACATCGCATGTGAGGGTTGAAGATTGAACTATAGCAATTGAGGAAGAAGAAGAAGCTAAAGAGCAACCATGGGAGCAACTCAAGAAAATGGATAAATTATGAGAATGAGCTTAGAATGAATGGAAACTCTTGACACTTAGTCATTCAAGTTTGGAATTATGGAATATAAAATTGCAACCATGCTTGAATAGTGAGTCAAGATGAATAAACAAATATAAAACCCAAGTTTGCAACCATGCTCCCATTTTCCACCTCATTTCTATTTTTTCTCAAAAATAGAAATCAAGCCATGCTTCATTATATATATATATATATATATATATATATATCATGTTGGGTTTCCTAGCACGACAGCAAGGTTTCGGGTGGCATCATCCATGCCGTTTTCAAAAATTTGCCATGCTAAATAACCCAAACCCCAGAATCTTAACTAGAGAATTAGACGATAAAAGAGTGTAAACAACTTTACATCTAGAGAACAAGGAATACAAACATTGTAGACTGGTCTTTCACTTCACTTGCTCCGTGTAGTAGTTCCGCGACTCCACTAGGCTCCTCTTGAGGCTTTAAACGAGCTTCCTCCGATGAGTTTCGTGCCGAAGATGATCCACGCGAAGTCCCTCCAACTCAAGCCACCTTTACACTAAACTCTTTAGCGTAGGAAACACGCTACACTCGATCGCTAGTCAAGTGTAGGATGGTGAAGTAGGGGATGTTAAAAGCTCACAAGTTTGTGGTCAATCTTCATGGTTCTCATCACATGTGAGGGTTGAAGCTTGAACCATGACATAAGGAGGAAGAAGAAGCTAGAGAGCAACCATGGGAGCAACTCAAGAAAAATAGCTAAGTGTTGAGAATGAGCTTGAATGAATGGCAACCCTTGACCCCTCACTCATTCAAGCATGGAATTATGCAATATAAAATTGCAACCATGCTTGAATAGTGAGTCAAGATGAATAAACAAAAGTAAATCCCATGCTTGAAACCATGCTCTCATTTTCCACCTCATTTCTATTTTCACAAAATGGAAATTCATATGCCATGCTTCATTATATATATATATATATATATATATGTAATGAAGAATAATTAGTGAGCTAATGATATTAGTTAAGATATAATTATATCACATATAATATATATCACATTATTAAATCAACACTTGATTTAATAATCCGGTTATATCACATATGACCGACTAACATTATTTATCTTTATATCACATTATCAAATCAACACATGATTCGACAATCTGGTTATATCACATATAACCGAACAGATAACGGATAACTGCCAGAGTACAATACGGTATCACATACTCGTATTTAATCATGCCCACACACATATCACATATGTGTCCTACTTCGTTTCGCTTGAACCATGGAACTTCTGTGTGGGACTCTAAAGACTTGTCAATATGCCAGCAGTAGGTGATGATCACATCAGTCACCTACAAGCTGTCAGCAGTACTAGCTGGACGTAATGGCTACCCAGGTATTGAGCGATATGAAGATCAACAAGCAAGCATGTCCACAGTCTCCATGAAGCCTTTCAGTAACACTACCGGTCCGGCCTCTTCGTCTGATATGTCGCATATCATGTCTGGGGGTGGAAATCGTCAGACCCCAGTAACGTGATAAGTCATGCTAATGTCTGGCCTATAAGGTTCGAGAAACTACTGATAACACTTATCAGTAAATCTCGGCAGCGGCCCTGGCCAGGGACTTCCAGTTATAGCCAATCGAGTATAGCGCTACATCAACCCCCAATACCGGGAGAGACGAAACCCCTTCTATCGCTCATTGCCTCCATGCGACTCGGGACTGTACCCAAAATCCACCTGTTTGCATATCTCCATTGAGCGTGGTATGGAGGAAATCAAAGCACAGTAGGAGCCGCACAAGACTCTATGACGATCTCGGGTCTACAGACTAACATGTACCAGTGTCACCAGAGGACTTCTATCTTACAATAGGTATACTACCACATAGGAGTTCTTGGCGAGTCCTGTTCAGTGTACACAGTCTCCACTGAGCACCCGTATACCATCTTTGATGTTAAACACCAATGGATGTAGGATCATCCATCTCCCATCATATGGGTCAAGAAATGTATACGCTAGTCTACTCTGGAATATCGATGCCCTGTCTCGATATACCCTCGACTAGGAACAATTAAAGGATGAACTTGTGGACTACCCTGGCCCCACTATTATGATCTCCATCATAGTCCTGGTAGTCAAGTACACATCCTAAGGGCTTTATCAACATGTGAGAGCAAGACAGTATCACAATACAAGTCTACATGTTAAGACAAAGAACAACCAGATAGCATACTATCATGTCGAGCAAGAAAGTCATCTCTATATATGTCTAAGCATCCACTATAATATACATTATATGTACAATAATGGCCTCTAGGGCATACATATAACTAACAATCTCCCACTTGCACTAAGGCCATGTGTTGTAGTATCTCATACGCAATATCTCAAAAAGTATCTCAAATTGTATCTAGGGGAGGGCCTTTGTGAGTGGATCCTGTTAGTTATATGTATGCCCTAGAGGCCATTACTGTACATACGATGTACATTATAGTGGATGCTTGGACATATATAGGTAGGACTTTCTTGCTCGACATGATAGTATGCTATCTGGTTGCTCTTTATCTTAACATGTACTCTAATTGTCTCTATCTTACATGTTGATAAAGCCCTTAGGATGAGTACTTGACTACCAGGACTATGATGCGGATTATACTAGTGGGGACAGTGTAGTCGCCAAGTACATCCTTCAAAAGTTCCTAGTCGTGGGAGTACTGAGACAGGGCATCGATACTCCAGAGTGGACTAGCGTATGCGCTTCTTGACCCATATGATGGGCGATGGTAGATCCCATATCCATTGGTGTTTGGCATCAGAGAAGGTATACGGGTGCTCAATGCAGACTGGGTACACTGGACGGACTCGCCGAGAACTTCCAGATGGTATTATACCTCACGTCAAATGGCAGTTCTCTGGTGACACTGGTACAGGTTAGTCTGTAGACCCGAGATCGTCATAGAGTCTTGTGTGATTCCCACTGTGCTTTGATTTCCATCAAACCACGTCCAAGAGGGCGTGCAAAACGGTGACTTTTGGGTACAGTCCCGAATCACATGGAGGCAATGAGCGATAGGAGGGGATTCGTCTCTCCGGGTATAGGGAGTTGATGTTGCGCTGTGTTCGATTGGATATAACTGGAAATCCTTGGCCAGGGTTGCTGAGATTTACTGGTAAGTGTTATCAGTAGTTTCTCGAACTGTTATGGACCTCATATCGACACGACTTATCAAGCTACTGGGGTCTGACGTTTACCACCCCTAGGCGAGATATGCGACATATAAGACGAAGAGACCGGACTGTACGGGAGTGTTACTGATTGGATTCGCAAGAGAATGTACAGGCTTGCTTGTTGATCTTCTGATCGCTCAATACCTGGGTGGCTGTTACGTTTAGCTGACCGCTTGCAGCTTGTGGGTGTTTGAAGGATCATCACCTCCTGCCGGCGTATTGACGATTCTTTAGAGTCCTACACAGAGGTTTCCTGGCTCAGGCAAAACGGAGTAGGAGCACATATGTGATATGTGCGTGACTGAGAACAATACGTGTATGCGATACCGTATTAGATTCTCGCGATATGTGATATCGGCCGGGTATATGTGATATAGCCGGGTCATCGGATAAAGTGTTGATTCGATGAACTGATACAGATTATATTAGTCGGTTATTTGTGAAATAGCCGGATTATCGGATCAAGTGTTGATTCGATAATTTAATGTATAATTATATATATTTGATATATTATATTACATTAACTAATATAAGCTCACTTAAAGATTCTTTTTCTCACTTGGATAATACATTGATATATATATGATATATGTTAATTGTATTATTTTATTTTGTTACAATAAATATTATATATGTGATATATAATATTGTAACAAGTTAGGGTTATAAATGCTACATGTTTTGTGGAGTTTAAATATGATTTGGGTTTGGATTAGGGTTAAACTTGCATGAAGCTTTCAAGAATCTTCTTGAAGCTTTGACTTTGACTTGTGATATTTTGCATAGATATTTCTTTAACCCAACCCAACCCTTTACCATAGTTAATTCTCTACATGGGTTAAGTCTTCATACTTAACCCATGGTTGCATTTATAACCACACACTTGATTCATTATTCATCACAAATTGATTTGCTTCTTCTTCTTCTTCCTTTTTAATGAAAAGCTTTCTAGCTTTTTCATGTGTGATGAAAATGAGTGAGAAATTGAAAACAAATGAGAGCTAAATTCCTACTTTATTATCCTCATCTATTCTTGCCACATAGATTAGGGTGTTTGCTTTGCTAATACTTGATTAGTAAAGCAAGAGCTTGGGTTTGAGTTTCTTCAAGGTAGATCATCTTCGAAATGGAAGACTTCAAGAAAGCATGCATCATTCGTCTTGTGGAGCCTCTCTAGAGTTCGGAAGTTCATGGATCGTGGCGAAGGGACTACTACTCGGAGCTTATGAAGCGAAGGAACGGACTACAAAGGTTGTAATCCCAAACTCTTAGAAGTAAAGTTGATTACTTGCTTTTGTTTCGCCTAATCTCTAGTCTAAGATCTTGGTTAGGGTTGTTCGGCACTTGAAAATTTTGATTTTGGCATAGTTGATGCCTTGTAGAACCTTGTGACAGTGACTAGTAACCCTACAGATCCGCTACATTGTCTTTCGTGTCAACTCGACTGACCTCGATCTCCGGCGATCTACTATCTCCCGGATCAGGTGATACCGCCTCAGAATATGTCTGGATCTCTTATGAGACCTAGGTTCCTTGGCCAAAGCCACCGCTCCATTGTTATCACAATACACAGGTATTGGATGGTCAATAGATGGAACCACACCAAGCTCAGCAATGAACTTTTTCATCCAGACAGCTTCATTGGCAGCATCGTTGGTAGCGATGTATTCAGCCTCCATCGTCGAGTCTGCTACAGTGTCTTGCTTGGAACTCTTCCAACACACCGCCCCTCCGTTGAGGGTAAAGACAAAACCCAAGACCGACTTACTATCGTCCTTATCACTCTGGAAGTTTGAATCGGTAAAGGACTCCACTTGGATTTCACCGTTACCATACACCAAGAACATATCTTTAGTCCTTCTCAAGTACTTGAGAATGTTCTTTACAGCTGTCCAGTGATTCTCTCCTGGATCTGCTTGATACCTACTCACTACACTTAGTGAGTATGCTACATCAGGTCTGGTACATAACATTGCGTACATGATAGAGCCTACTGCCGAAGCATAGGGTATCCCTTGTATGCGAGCTCTCTCCAAATCAGTCTTGGGAGACATCTCTTTGGAGAGAGTGGATCCTGAGATCGTGGGTATATTC
The DNA here is from genome assembly GCA_030015575.1 of Agapanthus africanus. Lineage (NCBI taxonomy): Eukaryota > Viridiplantae > Streptophyta > Magnoliopsida > Asparagales > Amaryllidaceae > Agapanthus > Agapanthus africanus. The sequence continues at coordinate 581,651,130 of CM057339.1, read as the reverse complement.
CTACGCTTGGAATCTTCCATACTAAACCTCTTTAGTATGGTGTCTATGTACCTGGATTGGGACAATCCTAGTATCCGTTTAGATCTATCTCTATAGATCTTAATCCTTAAGATGTATGAGGCATCACCTAGATCTTTCATTGAGAATCTTTGTGATAAGAAGAGCTTGACCGAGTGCAGCATAGGAACATCATTTCCTATCAAGAGTATGACATCCACGTACAATACGATGAAGACGATCTTACTATCTTCCACCTTCTTGTATATACAAGGTTCATCTACGTTTTTGATGAAGTCAAACTATTTGACTACCTCATCAAAACAGATGTTCCAACTCCGCGATGCCTGCTTCAACCCGTAGATTGATTTAAGCAGCTTGCACACCTTTCCGCTGCTCCCACTGTCTATGAAGCCCTCTGATTGAGTCATGTACACGCTCTCTTCTAAATCTCCATTTAGAAAGACGGTCTTAACAACCATTTTCCAGATTTCATAGTCATGGTATGCAGAGATGGCAAGTAGGATCCGGATGGACTTAAGCATAGCCACTGGAGAAAAGGTTTCATCATAATCCATACCTGGTCATTGACGAAATTTTTTTCCAACAAGTCTAGTTTTGAAAGTCTCAACCTTTCCATCTATACCAAGTTTCTTCTTAAAGATCCATTTGCTCCCAATGGATTTTACCCCTTCAGGAGCAACTTCCAAAGTCCATACTTTGTTGGTGTACATGGATTCCATCTCAGATCGCATTGCATCCAGCCATTTCACAGAGTCCCCACTCATGATGGCCTGCTCGAAGCTAGTTGGGTCATCATCTCCATGATGCAATTCTCGCTCCCACCACCAATGAGAAAACCGTAGTATCTCTCAGGTGGATGAGGAACCCTACTAGATCGGCGGAGAGGCTGAGATTCGTTGGAAACTGTCGAATCCTCTGGTTCTACCAAATCTTCTGTTGTAGTTTTTGTAGCCGGAACTTCTTCCAGTTCTACCTCCTTGCCACTAATTTCTTTTTCAAGAAATTCATTTTCTAAAAAGGTGGCATGTCGAGAAACAGACACTTTTTGTTCCTCGGTGTGGTAGAAGATATACCCTCGCGAATGTTTGGGATATCCAATAAACTTGCACAGAAAAGACCTTGCCACGAGCTTGTCCGGATTTTGTGTTTTCACATATGCCGGACAACCCAATATCTTAACATAATTAAGATATGGTCTCTTTCATTTCCATATCTTATATGGAGTGGTTGGCACAGATTTGGTGAGAACCATATTCAATAGGTCTGCAGCTGTCTCCAGTGCATATCCCCAAAAGGAAATAAGCAACTCAGCAGTACTCATCATAGAGCGCACCATATCTAATAGGGTGCGATTCCTCCGCTCCGATACACCGTTGTGCCGTGGTGTATACGGAGGAGTAAGCTGAGAGAGAATCTCATTCTCTTTTAGATAGTCACGGAATTTCGTGCTCAAGTATTCTCCTCCCCGATCAGATCAAAGGATTTTAATACTTGTACCCATCTGGTTCTCAACTTCCTATAAGTCTATGTCACGCACCCCACGAACTTGCGGGGAGGCGGAATATATGAAAAACGATTATCAAAGCTTCGTAACACGGACTTGAGCGCATGAATCGTATCTAAACCGTTACTAGCAAACTACGAGAGGTTTAACTACTCGGATTCGAAGTTATACCTCACGTTACTTGTCCTTCGGGTCTTCATCGCTGTCCTCCACTCCTCGTAGGCTCCTTGGAACATCGGCACCTCAACGGCCTCCTCGAGTTAAAGACGATCCACCCGAGAGCTCCTACGCCAAGCTTGATCTCTAACTTGAGATAACTAGGTTGCTCAAAGTGCTAATCTAAGCTACCTAGGGGATATAGAGTGAGGTTATGGATGTATTAGTCTAGCTAACCCTTGATCTCAACACATGAGAGGTTAGGGTTAGGGTTTCAAGAATGAGAGAGCTTGAGGAGAGAGAAGGTGAGCATAAGAATTCTCTTGGATGAATGAAGTCATATGTGTATATATGAAACATATCATATAATTAAATGAATAACAAATTGTAGCGTTTTGAAAATCGTTTCGGTGAAATTTCGGAAAATCGGTAAAATGAGGGGGTTTTCTGTAAAAAGACAAAATACAAATATCTTATTATAAAAATTAAATATACATATTCTAGCTATGTAATTGCTATTATTTGGTGTTTATTGAGCCGCTGGTGAAATTTCAAATTTTCTGAAAAAATATTATTTTATTATTATTTTAAGCCGTCACTAATACATTTAATTAGGGAAAATTACAAATTGGAATGAGTTGAAACAAATTTTGTGCATCATAAAACATTAAATAAAAATTTATCATGTGGTTTTTGGAACGAAATCATTTGCCAAAACGGTTTAGAAATTATTGAAGAAAAAAGGCTTTTTTTTAGCGTAAATGGATGTTTGGGGTATTGTATTTATCATTTTTCATCACCCCACACCCGTGCCCACACCCACACACCCCCACTTACTCCTCCCCTTAGCCAAATTCAGCAGCCCTCACTTTTTCCCCACTTGGTTTGCAAAGGAAAGAAAAGGAAAAGAAAAGAAATGAAAAGAGTAGAAAATGATATATTTTGAGTTGACTTTGACTTGAAACAACTTTCCCCACCTCACTCTCTCTCCTCACTCACCCACCCCCCCTCAAATCTGGCCGAAACTGATCCATAGAGCAGCAGCCCCCCCGCCCCCCCCCCCCCCGCCCCCAAGTTCTCACTCCATTTTTTGCTTCAAAAATCCATAAAAAGCTTCAAAATCCATACAATTTCAAAGCTTTTTTTCCAAATCCAACACTTACTCATTATTCCTTAGCATTTCAAGCATGGATCCTTGTGAAAAGAGAGCATTTTGGAGTGCCATGGATGCTTGTGGATCTTCATATGCTTTTGGGTATGTTTCTAAACATTTTTGTTGCTTAAATTGTTACTAATTTCTTAAGCTAATTTATTTAAGTGTTATTTGGATATGTGAGTTTAATTACACGTTTTGGAATTCAAGAAAAGGGTTTGAATGCAAGTTAGGTTATTGTGAATTGGTGTATGGTTGTGATGGGTAGCTTACCATCTTAGAATTTGTAGAAAGTAATTTAGTAGTTAAATTTCATATTGTTGCATGGAAATGTCTAAATTAAGTTTTGTTTTTGCTAACTAGAGTTTTTGAAAAATTATCAAATGCTTAGATTAAAATATAATTAAGTGTTCATGTCATTATAACTATTATAATGAGTGGTTTAGTGACTTTGGTTCATGCAAAACGAAGCTTAATTGATGAATTGTGAATTTTGCTTTAAAGGGTGTTAAATTTGATATTTTGCAAACTAGGATTTTGGAAATTATGCAAATTTATGAGTTTAAATTATGGAAATGGTTTTTATGACTTATTTAAGATAGTTAATAAATATATTGGCCGCTACATTCATTTAAATATCGTGTTTTGTACAAAAACGGCGAATTGTGCTTGCTAGATTTTCGGAAAAATGACTTTTTGAGTGAAATTGGCGGTTTTGTGAGTTTCAACCTAGTTTATATTAAAATTAGTGTTCGTGAATATGCAAATGAGTGTATTTGGGTTTTTCTCGATGGTTTGGCGTTTGTACGCCGACGTCGAGGGTTTTTGGGTTGATTTGTGAAAGCAACCATAGGTTTTGACCTATGTGGGATTCGTGCGTCGTTTTGATCATGAGTCGGATTTTAATGAGATATGGTGCGTTATGATATGTAGGTACCCCCATGTGGACTTTGAGACGACAAGCAAGCGCGTGGCGACGTCGGCACCGGCTAGCGAGGACCAGGTGAGTAGATTTATATCTACGGGGAGAAGTCGGGTGGATGGCGTATAGCACCCCCGCAGTCCGTGGTGGTGTATACGGATGCGTATACACACCAACTTTTATTATATGTTATTTGGGATTAATAACGATGCTTAGGATGGATATTGGCGTGTTGGATTACTTTAGTGTTGCGAACCCTAGGGTAGTGTTGCACTACACAAACAACATACATACTTGTATACATTCCTTATTTCATATGTGCGTGTATGTGAATATATATTTGTGTGTTCACATAGGTATGGGACTATGTGTTCATATACTGGATTTGAGGATAGTATTTGGAATTTGAGATGAGTCGATGAGATTGGGCTTGAGGCCAGGAGATCGGTGACGTGATTTGGTTCGTATTGAGATACGACATGATGTTTTAGCGGGTCTTCTGACGTAGTAATTCTTACACCCGCATGCATACATAGATGGCATCAATATTGTACTAGACGTAGGAAATTATTCCGGATCCTGATATTTGATAAAGAAGATACAAAATGAATAGTGTGATTGATGTGACTTTGACCAGTACCCAGATTGGGATGCCGTACGACGGATTTACGTACGAGCTATATTGATGATTGATCCACACTCTTTACTTGGGATGCCTGATTATAGATATGGTATCGGATATGATATTATTGAGGCGGGATCACCGACTATACATATACAGGTATGTATATGTATCGACTCAGATGATAGGCGGTTTCCTTACCTGTAGTTCAGCTTGTTAGTTCAGCCGTATAGTTTAGTGTAGTTGTTAGATTAGATTAGACTTCTTACCTATTTCAAAAACTAACGAATCGTGGGCATTTTTAAAGACAGCTCAAGGGAATCTACGGATATTTAAAAAACGACGTATCTTTTCATAAAAACACCGTAGCCCCTATTTTCAAAACCCCATGATTCGTGTTATTTCAAAAGGCACCATTTGTAGGACTTATATTAGATTATTGCAGATTAGTTATCGTTGTGTCTAGTATTCAGCTCCCGCACATTATTGCTGTTCGCTCTGCCTCGCATACTTATTGTGCTGCATATTCCATTATTGATATCATGCTGTTAGGACACCAGCACCATTACCGATGATGCGTATGTACCACGTACACCTACTTGCCGGCTCACACACATCTTCATCGGTAATTGCCATGTCACGTACACTTTAGAGAATATATTTGCTCGACTTAGCTTGTTAGTTAGTAGTTGATATGATATTAGTGTACCTGCCTTACATGCCTAGTTTATTAATCATACATTGCAACTTGGTTATTGATACCATATGCATTCATTATCATTGACATATGCACTTGTGATGATTTCTTGAGATTTATGATATTTCTAGATTTCGGGGAAAGCCGCAAAATTTACAACTTATGATCTTTTAAAATAAAAAATGTTGCGGTTTTCTAGTGATGTAAAGTGTCGTCCACCATGAGTTTGCTGTGGTTTTAGAGATCCGTGTCGAGGAGTGGAGGAACCGTCACGGGTATATGGTGGACCCGGTATGGTACCCCGGGGCAAGAGGAATGTGGTGTTGACGTTGAGCCTGGCTGGGGAGCACTACCTACCGGTGATATTACCCGACGCGTCGGGTATCCGGAGGATACCGTCGTGGTCTTGAGATGGATGGTAGGGGCCGGTCCGGACTGATGGCGCCCTAGATATTGAGCTTGAGACATTGATATTTCGAGACAGTGAAATTTATGTTTTGTGTCGATGCTAGACACTGTTGATACTGATTTCATTATGATACCTCAGTTTAAAAATACGAAGGAAATCTCACTAATTTATGAAAACAGTTTCTTCATTTACATGTATTCTGTTTCATGCATTCATACCTCATTCATATGATATATTGCTACCTGAGGCACTGACACGGGCACATGAAATTATACTCGGGTTAGATATTACCCTAGACATTGTCATAGGCTGCCTGTTATACATATATTTGAGGATATATTATGATCATTGACCTAGGTTGCGTTATTTATGCGATTTCTGTGCGTAGATGTTTTTCTATTCACGAGTTGGCAACTCACCCCCGTTGTGCCCCAGTTTCTTGCAGATTTGCCGTACAGGTTTCTTTACGGCTTGCGGGCTCAGTTTCATTCGGGTGATTTGCTCGTTGGTGGGTTTACTTGTATCATACCCCCATTATATATCTTGTATATCATTATTCTGTTGTATCTAGAAGTTCCATCAACCAAACATGTATTTATTGAGATAGAGACCAGTGTTGGTTATTCTTTCGACCTTAGAGTCGCTCGTTATATTTCTGGTGGTTTTGAGTTTCCTTTTGAGTTTTGATCCTCGCCGTTGGCGTTGTATATTATATTATTTGTGTGGTTGTGGCCGTCGATTGACGAAGAGCTAGCTCCCGCTTGGGGATGCCTTTTTCTTGATTTCTTATACTATTCATGTTGTATCCCGTTTGGGGGCCAGTATTTACAAAGGAGACTCTGCCGAAATTTTCAGTAAATTTTTGATGTTTTTAAAACCGCATAATTCGGCTTATGCTATTGAAATTACTTGCTTTAAGTTGGTTTTTCCTGCACTCTACTATTTTCTTGGTTTGGATTTCTGGGTTTTCGGTTTACTTAGATTACATACGCCTCGAGACGTTCGTAGTTTAAATGCCGGTCATGTTCCGTATTTTCGGGTCGTGACACAAATAATGATATATCATCATGTTTCATTAATACACTAAGTGATTCATCACATGAGTCATATAAAACATTAAATGAATCATTAACTCAATGTATGAATCACTACATGACTCATTAATCCAATTAATGCATATGCCACCTTAACCCCCAAGTCACCATGCTTCTAGAAGCTTCCCGGAAAATTACGAGAACGCCCCTCCAATCCGTGAAAACACAGAAAAACTTTAGACTGTATAAATCCAATAACCTGATACTATAATCTGGCTTAAACCAAAGCCGGCTAGTAAAAAACCGTCCGAACGTCGTACGTGCGTTTAAACACGTATGCGTCCGAACCTTTGTCGTAAAACCATACGGCCTCTATATCGTTTCTCCTGGAGCAGGGAAACCCTCTGTGTGGGACTCTAAAGACTCGACACTACGCTGGAAATGGTTTTAACCACAGACTGCAAGCGGCACTAGCTGTACGTAACGGTCCCCAGGTAGATGTCGATAAGAAGACCGATGAGGAAACCCATCCGAACTCCTACTGAGCCTGATGTGACAATCTCCGTACAGTCTGGTCTGTTCGTCTAAGACTATCGCATATCGAGCCTAGGGGGCGGCAAGCGTCAGTCCCCTAATAGCGGTATAAGTCATGTCGGAGCGTAGCCCATTACACCCTGAGAAACTACTGGAACCTACCAGTAAATCTCGCTTGCCCTGGCAAGGGACTTTGCGTAATGGCTCTCTGACACAGCGCGATATTAACTCCCAATACCAGGAGAGACGAATCCTGTCTAACCGCCACTGCCTCCAAGTGCTCGGGGCTGCACCCAACTGCTACCTGTTTGCACGACTCCTTTGAGCCGTGGTAGGGTAGCAATCTAAGAACAGTGGGACACACTCGAGGAGAACTAGCAGTGTCAAGTCTGCGGACTATGCTGTACTCATGTCACCTGGGAACTGTTAACTGACGATAGGTATAATACCAACCAATCAGTTCCCCTGCGAGTCCTGTCCGGTGTACCCGTAACCTAACGAGCACCTGTATACTATCTCCAGTACGACGTACTGATGGCTGTGGGACAGACCATCTCCCCAACTGGGATGAGAAGCGTACACACTAGTCTACTCTGGAGTATTGATGCCTAGTCTCGATAATCCTACGACTAGGGACAAGTATAGGATGTTGCTTATAGACTACCCGGCCCCCACTAGTGTGACTTCCATCATAACGCGGGTAATCAAGCAAAGATCCTATGGGCTCTACTAATATGTATGAGTGATACGTTCCAAGAAACATATTAAAGTAGACACAAACCAAGTAGCATACTACCATTTTTAGCAAGACTGTATATACAACTGTGAATATCCCAAGCTTCCAATAAGTAATATACATAAAAGTATGATACAATAATGGCCCCTAGGGCATATACACTAACAATCTCCCACTTGCACTAGGGCCATGAGCTGGCATATCGTAGACCTATTATCTCGAATAGCCTCTCGAACTGCGTCTGAGGAATGGCCTTTGTGAATGGATCAGCAATGTTATTCTCCATCTCTACTCTCTTTATCTCAATCTCCTGGTGATCTACAATCTCCCTGATCAGGTGATACCGCCTTAAGATGTGTCTGGATTTCTGATGGGACCTGGGTTCCTTCGCTAAAGCTATAGCGCAGTTGTTGTCACAATACAGAGGTATTGGATCAATACTGGTAGGAACCACCTGAAGTTCTGTGAGGAACTTCTTCATCCAGACAGCTTCTTTTGCGGCATCGCAAGCAGCTATGTACTCCGCTTCCATCGTTGAGTCAACAACGGTCTCCTGTTTGGAACTCTTCCAACAGACCGCCCCTCCATTGAGGGTAAAGACATAACCTGACATGGACTTGGAGTCATCTTTGTCACTCTGGAAGCCGGAGTCGGCAAAGGCCTCAACCTGGAGGTCTTTTCCTCCATACACCAAGAACATATCTTTAGTCCTTCTTAGGTACTTGAGAATGTTCTTTACTGCTATCTAGTGATTCTCCCCTGGGTTTGCCTGATACCGGCTTAAAACGCTTAATGCGTATGCTACATCTGGTCTGGTACATAACATCGCATACATTATAGAGCCTACCGCTGAAGCGTAGGGTATAATCGGCATGCGATCCCTTTCCAAATCAGTCTTGGGAGACATCTCTTTGGAGAGGGTGATTCCGTGACAAGCCGGTAGGTTACTGCGCTTAGAATCTTCCATACTTAATCTCTTCACTATGGTGTCTATGTACCTGGACTGCAAAAGTCCCAACATCCTTTTTGATCTATCACGATATATCCGGATCCCTAGAATGTAGGTGGCATCACCCAGGTCTTTCATGGAGAATTTCTGTGATAAGAATCTTTTGACTGACTGTAACATAGCAATATCATTTTCTATTAGGAGAATGTCATCCACATATAAGACGAGGAATACAACAGCTCTCCCTACAATCTTACTGTATATGCATGGTTCATCTGGATTTTTGATAAAGTCGAATTCTTTGACAGCATCATCAAAACAGATGTTCCAGCTCCGTGATGCCTGCTTTAGTCCATAAATGGACTTAAGCAACTTGCATGCTTTACCGCTGCTCCCACTCTGAATGAATCCCTCTGGCTGATCCATATAGACGCTCTCTTCTAAGTTACCATTTAGAAAGGCCGTCTTTACGTCCATCTGCCAGATTTCATAATCGTAGAAGGCAGCAATAGCAAGAAGGACCCGAATGGATTTAAGCATAGCCACTGGAGAAAAGGTTTCGTCATAGTCCAAACCAGGTCTTTGACGGAAACCCTTTGCAACAAGTCTAGCCTTGTAGGTTTCAGCCTGTCTATCTACACCAATCTTCTTTTTGAAGATTCATTTGCATCCTACGGGTTTTATCCTGTCAAGCCCCGCTTCCCAGAGTACGCAAGATTGGGCACGTGACATAGCCAACCATGCTACCTGTGGGTAGGAAGTATCCATCCACAGTCACATTACGGCTGTAGAGATATCAAGAACAAGATAAAAAAACTAATCTAACACATGTCCAAATCCATAATAACAAGAGTCAATGAACAATAAGTGCGGAAGCAAGTGATCCAATGCAATAATAGAAAGGTACGTCCCGTAATGCGGGATCACACCGGGAAATAAAATGCAATAAATAAACTAATCACTATGGAACTCACAGATCAGCCTGCTGGCTGAAGTACTCCTGCTCGGTCGTCGACAGTGGTAAGGGATCTGGGCCATGCAAAACCCAGACGTCAGCGCGTCATGTCAACCAATAATATAATATAAACATGGTAATAAGCAATGCAGGGATGAACATGAATAAAGCAGTACTAAGAAATAACAGTGCAGGGTAATGTGCAGTGGGTAGCTATACTGTTCTATCGGGTTTCTATTCTAAAGTCTTTGAAATCAATTGGTGACTCGTCGATGTAACTCAATAGTATCCCGTGCGTTCCGTCCCGGTTTTCGGGGCTGAATCCGAGACGTGCCGCTAGGCAGTAATAGGTAGCAGGATGGGCGAGTGATGTCAGCATCATCACTCCGGGGCTGGCCAAGCCCGTAAGACTGATCAGAACAGGTATCGAACTGTTGAGTAACAAGTCGGTTTCACCTTTGATTTCCTCATAACCCCAAGTTATGTATGTCAGGTTAGGTATTCAGTAATCAAGAACTAATGCCAACACAGGATCAGGTAAAAGCAGGTTTGTCTGGATAGACAACAGGAATGGTCCATAAGGACCCCAAGTCAGGTTTGTTGGCATTAGGCATGAGATCAGGTAACAAGTCAGGTCATGGTACAACAGGTTGAGTTGGTAGCAAAGGGTACCATTTCCGGTGCATCGGTATGTATATATGTCATATGTAGCAAGGTCCGGTCAACATGTAGTGCAATCGAGTACGTGCTCACAACAGGTATACAATCGAACAATGAACAGCAGCAAGAGTTTAAAGTAAACGGCAATAATAGTCACCTAATCACAATGGTGTTTTGTATTATCTTTATTAACAGGTTCAAGCACCCTTGGGGTGCAATAGTCACAGGGTAAAGCAATATCAATAACGTAAAGCAATGAAGCTATATGAAATTAAACTAAAGCATAAATAACTGTCACGTGGATGATCTAACAAATAAAGCAAGGACGATCTAATTGGTTTAGTTTGTTAAAGCATGGATTGATAGCAGACCGATTAATTACCAGAAGCTACTATAATGATTCAATGTTAAAGATAATTTCAACCGTCAATTCTAAGTTATGATAAAATATCGATATTACCATCAACTGTGTGGTTAAATAAATAATACGATAATCAAATGTATAGCAAGACATGATCTTGTATTAGCATGTTAGAGCAAGTATTCGGATACTTGCCTCGACGGTTTCGCAAACCGGAAAGCACGAATGCAATGTCGGCGGAAAACACGAGACGGATGCACGGGCCACGGATCGAGTCCAAACAGCGAACAGCGGGACCACACGGACCAGAGTACTTCGCTGGAGAGTCGGGTCCAGACGACGGCACGGCCGGAATCCGGCGGAAAGTCAAAATGGCGACGAATTAGCAACATACGATACACATAAACTAAAGACCAGCGAGGGGGGTTAACACGAATGGAAAGGTAAAGAGATGCTTACAGGGAAGAACCAGGGGAAACCATGACGGGCTCGACGGCGATGGGACGCCGGCGAGGCAGCGACGGCGAGCAGCGAAGGCTGAAAAGTTTCAGGGTTTGCTGGAAAGGGTGGTGCGATGAGTAGAGGAGGGTGCTGGCCGGCTCTGGTATTCAGGGGAAGAATAAGGTGATCGGCGGTGGCTCTGGCAACGACGGCGGGGTCAACGGTGTCCTTTTCCGGCGAACCAATGGGTTAGGTGATGGAGTTGGGCTCGGGTTCTGTCGTGGCCGGCGAGGGAAGGAGGAAGAAGATGAGGAGGTCGGAATGAGGGTGAAGGGATGAAGTCGACGTCGTCGGCGATGGGAGGCGGCGGCGACGGCGGCACAACGGTGCAGGGCGGTGGCGTTGGCTGCAGCGCTGCAGGGAAGGAGAGAGCAGATGAGGACGGAGGTGCGGCGTAGGCAAGGGTGCTGGTGGTGGTCTCGTCGGCGCGGGGACTGCGGCGGCGACGGCGACGAGAGGCTAGGGTTTGAGTTCGGGGGCTCGTCGATGGTTCTCGTGAAGACGAGGACGAGGCGTGGGTATTTATAACAGATAGAGAGAGAGAGAGTGATTGTTAAGGAGAGAGATAAGATTAGATAGAGAGAGAGATTGTTGGAGAGAGATAGAGAGATACGGAGAGAGAGAGAGATGGTGATGGGGGGGCCCACGAGGGATCTAAATCCCTCGTGATTGGCTGGAAGGGTACGGGAGTTTAGAAAAGAAATTTTAAAAGATTTTTAGAAAAAGATTTTAACGTTAAAATATAACATTTTAAATACTTTATAGTTTTTAAATATATTTAATTAAATGGGCTTTTCGGTGCTAAATGAAACATTTCCAAATCGCGCCCGGGTTGCGCCCAAATGTTTCAAATTCAAATTATAGGATTTTAAGCGAGTTCCAAATTTTGAAAAGAGATGTTTTGTGATTAAAATGCATGCCCCCAAGTCGGACACTTGCACGCGCGCGTAGTCGTCCAAACTTGCCCGTTTCACCGAACGGGACGAAATCTCGACGCACGGACGCTACCACGCGACTAGTGGCGACGAGTAGGCCAACATGGATATTTTTAATTTCATTTTAGGTGTTAAAATTTGTTATATGCCAAAATGACTTAACCGGTTAAAATTTAGCAATAAACACCAAACAATCAGGATAATTGAAATGAGCAATGTATAACACTCAACTAGTAATAGAAATAGTATTATTGGGCTCGGGTGTTACATCATACCCAACTACAAAAGAATTTCGTCCTCGAAATTCCAAGAATACAAGATAGCTAACTACAGGAAAAGGTGAGGAAATTTCTGTCGGATCTCGTCTTCTCGCTCCCAAGTGGATTCTCCATGCAATCGATTACCCCAAGAAACTAGCACAAGAGGGATAACCTTGTTCTTAAGAACCCTTTCTCTTCGATCCTTGATTTCAACTGGTCGCTCCTCAAAAGTTAGGTCCTCCCGTACAGTCAACTCCGAATGATCCAAGACGTGAGTTTCATCGCGAACATACCTCCGTAGTTGAGATACATGAAACACATCGTGCACTCCTGCCAAGGACTGTGGTAACGCCAAACGGTACGCTACCTCTCCAACACGCTCCAATATCTCGAAGGGTCCAACGAATCGAGGACTAAGCTTTCCCCGACTCCCAAAGCGAATCACCCCTCTAGTCGGTGATATCTTCAGGAATACCAAATCACCCACGGCAAACTCTAGAGGTATTCGTGACGTGTCAGCCCAACTTTTCTGTATGTCTTGAGCTGCCTTCATATGCTTCCTGATTGTATTCACCTTCTCGACTGTCTGTACCACCAAATCTGGTCTTAGTAACCTTCGTTCACCAAAGTCATCCCAACAAACGGGTGAACGGCACTTACGACCATACAACGCTTCAAACGGAGCCATCTGAATAGTCGCTTGGAAGCTATTGTTGTACGAAAACTCCACCAGGTGTAGATGATCCTCCCAAGAACCTTTGAAGTCCAACATGCAAGCTCTCAACATATCTTCAAGAGTTTGGATCGTTCTCTCCGACTGACCATCAGTTTGAGGATGATGAGCTGTGCTAAACTTCAATCGAGTCCCCAAACTTTCCTGTAAACTCCTCCAGAAGTGCGACAAGAATCGAGTGTCCCAATCGGACACGATGCTCACCGGTACTCCATGCAATCTTACAATCTCCTGCATGTACCGCTATGCCAAAATCTCCGTCGATTGACCAACCCGAAAAGGAATAAAGTGAGCTGCCCTGGTCAACCTATCGACAATCACCCATACTGTATTGTTGCCTTTTGGACTCCGCGGTAAAGCCGTCACGAAATCCATGGTTATATGTTCCCACTTCCACTGAGGAATCAGAAGTGGTTGCAACAAACCAGCAACCCTTTGGTGTTCAGCCTTGACTTGCTGACATACCAAGCACTTAGCCACGAAGCGAGCAATCTCCCATTTCATGCCTTCCCACCAGAAATGCTGTCGAATATCTCGGTACATCTTTGTACCTCCTGGACGTATAGAATAAGCTGAAGTGTGTGCCTCCTTCATAAGCTCTTCACGAACATCCCCCTTTGGCACACACAAACGGCTACCATACCTCAACGAACCATCTTCGTAGACCAGTTAATCTGTTCATAGTCCAGCCTCAACCTGCTCTCGAAACTTCTGCAGTCTAGGATCCTGCGATTGTGCCGCTTTAATCTTCTCAACCAAGGACAACTGTACTTGCAACTGCATCAACTGTCCCGTAGCATGTGGTAGCACAACCTCTAAGTCAAATCTCTGAAAATCCGCAATGATCTCCCTTTGTGCGGTCAATACCTGAATTGCTGGTAACCGACTTAGCGCATCTGGCACGACGTTAACCTTTCCGGGATGGTACTTAAGATCAAGGTCGTAGTCGGCCATCAGCTCCAACCATCTGCGTTGCCTCATGTTCAACTCCTTCTGAGTGAACACATACTTCAAACTCTTGTGATCTGTAAAGACTTCGACTCTCTCGCCCAAAAGGTAGTGTCTCCAAATCTTCAAAGCGCAGATCACGGCTGCAAGCTCCAAGTCGTGAATCTGATAATTCTTCTCATGAGTCTTCAGTTGTCTCGATGCGTAAGCTACGACCTTTCCATTCTGCATCAAAACACATCCCAATCCTTTCCCAGATGCGTCGCTGTGAATCACCAGTCCTCCTGAATTATCTGGTACTGTCAGGATAGGGGCGGTTATCAACTTCTGCTTCAACGTCTCGAAGGCCAGTGCACATCCATCCGTCGAAACAAACGGTACCTCCTTGCGCGTGAGCTTGGTTAACGGCTCTGCCAAACGAGCGAAGTTCTCCACAAATCTCCTGTAATATCCGGCGAGTCCAAGAAAACTTCTTATCTCCGCAACATTCTTTGGAATAGGCCAATCTCGAACTGCTGCAATCTTTTCGGGATCAACGGCGATTCCATCGCCCGACACGACATGTCCCAGAAATTTCACTTCTTCAAACCAGAATTCGCACTTACTCATCTTCGCATACAATTTCTCCTGTCTCAGCGTCTGCAGTGCGATCTTTAAATGCTCAGCATGTTCCTCCGGACTCTTCGAGTACACCAGAATATCGTCAATGAATACCACAATAAACTGGTCCAAGAATGGTGAAAAGATCCTGTTCATCAAATCCATGAATATTGCCGGAGCATTCGTCACTCCGAAGGGCATCACCAGATACTCGAAATGTCCATATCGAGTTCGAAACGCCGTCTTGCAAATGTCTTCTGCTTTCACTCGGACCTGATGATATCCGGATCGCAAATCCAGTTTCGAGAATACCCTCGCGCCACTAAGCTGCTCAAAAAGTTCTCCAATGCGAGGGATCGGGTACTTGTCCTTACTAGTCACCCAGTTTAATTCTCGATAGTTGATGCACATCCTTCTCGTGCCATCCTTCTTCTTTACTAGAAGAACTGGAGCTCCCCAAGGCGAGTTGCTGCTTCGAATCCATCCCTTCTCGAGTAATTCACCAACTTGTTTCTTAACTTCTTCCGATTCCACTGGTGCCATCGGATAATAAGCTTTAGATACTGGCGCTGCACCAGGAATAAGGTCAATCGCAAACTCCGCGTCTCGCTTCGGCGGTAAGTCCGATATATCTTCAAGTACGGTCATAGCATCGCGAACAACCGCCGGCTCTTCACCATTATCAACTTTCATTGCTGCAAGAATATTGTTTGTCGGCCTAGCCCTAAACTTGACTGGCCCGACAGAAATGCTTCCTTACCGCAACTGCTGTCTGCATCTTTGGCCGCGAAAGGTCCAGCGAGACTACTGAGTCTCGTCCATTCTGCTGCATGCACGTCCACGGTTGCTCCATTCTGCCTCAGCCCAATAAATTTCTCTTCCATTTCCTCCCGTGCAGTCCGCGGGAAGAACTTCTCCAGGAAACTTTTAGAGAAATCCGCCCAACTGATTGGCTTGGGCAAGCGGGTCTCCTCCACAAGCCACCACTCTCGGGCGTAATCCATCAGCTGAATGCGCACCACATCAACTCTCTTATCTTCTGGGATCTGTGCCGCAATCAGTAAATTCTCCGTGTCCACTAGCCACTGCTCGGTTGGAAACGGCTCCTCCAGACCAGTGAAAGTAGTAGGACCCAACCGTCTGAAATCTGCCACGGTTCCTACTCGGTCAGCTGGCTTTGCTACAGCGGTGTTTACAGACTGCCGAATGGCCTGCATACCCTCCTGAAATGAATCCTCTTGCTGCTGGATCAGCTCGGTCTGTCTCTTTGATTTCCAGCATTTCTCTTATCACTCCAAGCATGGCGGCTTCGTTCACACGCCTCTGGTACGTCTTCAACTTCTTACCTGCCATCATCCTGAACTCAAAACACCCAATATTAGCATGATGATAGATTCTGAATATGGATCAAGGCTAGAACTCCAAGATACTTAAATAGAGTACCGCATTGTAGCTATGCCGCGGTATCATAGCCGCAATTACTTAACTCCACCCAAGTCGTCCAAGTCCTAGGGATAACAAGAAATCAGGTTTTCGAGTCGACATGCAAAGTAAGTTCGCACGTCGAAAAGATATAATCCGGAAGAATGTGATTCAAGAATGGTAAAACGGTCAAGGTGGTAGGACATGTTCCTAATCACGGGTATTCTGATTCGTGTATCGGGTATAATACCCAACTACAAAAGAATCAACCCAATTAACCTGTGGCTCTGATACCAAAAGAACCATGTCACGCCCCGCTTCCCAGAGTACGCAAGATTGGGCATGTGACATAGCCAACCATGCTACCTGTGGGTAGGAAGTATCCATCCACAGTCACATTACGGCTGTAGAGATATCAAGAACAAGATAAAAAAAAACTAATCTAACACATGTCTATATCCATAATAACAAGAGTCAATGAACAATAAGTGCGGAAGCAAGTGATCCAATGCAATAATAGAAAGGTACGTCCCGTAATGCGGGATCGCACCGGGAAATAAAATGCAATAAATAAACTAATCACTATGGAAATCACAGATCAGCCTGCTGGCTGAAGTACTCCTGCTCGGTCGTCGACAGTGGTAAGGGATCTGGGCCATGCAAAACCCAGACGTCAGCGCGTCATGTCAACCAATAATATAATATAAACATGGTAATAAGCAATGCAGGGATGAACATGAATAAAGCAGTACTAAGAAATAACAGTGCAGGGTAATGTGCAGTGGGTAGCTATACTGTTCTATCGGGTTTCTATTCTAAAGTCTTTGAAATCAATTGGTGACTCGTCGATGTAACTCAATAGTATCCCGTGCATGCCCGGGACCACGGTCAAGGTTCTCGGGGCTGAATCCGAGACGTGCCGCTAGGCAGTAATAGGTAGCAGGATGGGCGAGTGATGTCAGCATCATCACTCCGGGGCTGGCCAAGCCCGTAAGACTGATCAGAACAGGTATCGAACTGTTGAGTTACAAGTCGGTTTCACCTTTGATTTCTCCATACCCCCAAGTTATGTATGTCAGGTCAGGTATTCAGTAATCAAGAACTAATGCCAACACAGGATCAGGTAAAAGCAGGTTTGTCTAGATAGACAACAGGAATGGTCCATGAGGACCCCAAGTCAGGTTTGTTGGCATTAGGCATGAGATCAGGTAACAAGTCAGGTCATGGTACAACAGGTTGAGTTGGTAGCAATGGGTACCATGTCCGGTGCATCGGTATGTATATATGTCATATGTAGCAAGGTCCGGTCAATATGTACTGCAATCGAGTACGTGCTCACAACAGGTATACAATCGAACAATGAACAGCAGCAAGAGTTTAAAGTAAACGGCAATAATAGTCACCTAATCACAATGGTGTTTTGTATTATCTTTATTAACAGGTTCAAGCACCCTTGGGGTGCAATAGTCACAGGGTAAAGCAATATCAATAACGTAAAGCAATGAAACTATATGAAATTAAACTAAAGCATAAATAACTGTCACGTGGATGATCTAACAAATAAAGCAAGGACGATCTAATTGGTTTAGTTTGTTAAAGCATGGATTGATAGCAGACCGATTAATTACAAGAAGCTACTATAATGATTCAATGTTAAAGATAATTTCAACCGTCAATTCTAAGTTATGCTAAAATATCGATATTACCATCAACTGTGTGGTTAAATAAATAATACGATAATCAAATGTATAGCAAGACTTGATCTTGTATTAGCATGTTAGAGCAAGTATTCGGATACTTTCCTCGACGGTTTCGCAAACCGGAAAGCACGAATGCAATGTCGGCGGAAAACACGAGACGGATGCACGGGCTATGGATCGAGTCCAAACAGCGAACAGCGGGACCACACGGACCAGAGTACTTCGCTGGAGAGTCGGGTCCAGACGACGGCACGGCCGGAATCCGGCGGAAAGTCAAAATGGCGACGAATTAGCAACATACGATACACATAAACTAAAGACCAGCGAGGGGGGGTTAACACGAATGGAAAGGTAAAGAGATGCTTACAGGGAAGAACCAGGGGCAACCACGACGGGCTCGACGGCGATGGGACGCCGGCGAGGCAGCGACGGCGAGCAGCGAAGGCTGAAAAGTTTCAGGGTTTGCTGGAAAGGGTGGTGCGATGAGTAGAGGAGGGTGCTGGCCGGCTCTGGTGTTCAGGGGAAGAATAAGGTGATCGGCGGTGGCTCTGGCAAGGACGGCGGGGTCGACGGTGTCCTTTTCCGGCGAACCAGAGGGTTAGGTGATAGAGTTGGGCTCGGGTTCTGTCGTGGCCGGCGAGGGAAGGAGGAAGAAGATGAGGAGGTCGGAACGAGGGTGAAGGGATGAAGTCGACGTCGTCGGCGATGGGAGGCGGCGGCGACGGAGGCACAGCGGTGCAGGGCGGTGGCGTTGGCTGCAGCGCTGCAGGGAAGGAGAGAGCAGAGGAGGACGGAGGTGCGGCGTAGGCAAGGGTGCTGGTGGTGGTCTCGTCGGCACGGGGACTGCGGCGGCAACGGCGACGAGAGGCTAGGGTTTGAGTTCGGGGGCTCGTCGATGGTTCTCGTGAAGATGAGGACGAGGCGTGGGTATTTATAACAGATAGAGAGAGAGAGAGAGAGATTGTTAAGGAGAGAGAGAAAAGATTAGACAGAGAGAGAGATTGTTGGAGAGAGATAGAGAGATACGGAGAGAGAGAGAGATGGTGATGGGGGCCCACGAGGGATCTAAATCCCTCGTGATTGGCTGGAAAGGTACGGGAGTTTAGAAAAGAAATTTTAAAAGATTTTTAGAAAAAGATTTTAACGTTAAAATATAACAGTTTAAATACTTTATAGTTTTTAAATATATTTAATTAAATGGGCTTTTCGGTGCTAAATGAAACATTTCCAAATCGCGCCCGGGTTGCGCCCAAATGATTCAAATTCAAATTATAGGATTTTAAGCGAGTTCCAAATTTTGAAAAGAGATGTTTTGTGATTAAAATGCATGCCCCCAAGTCGGACACTTGCACGCGCGCGTAGTCGTCCAAACTTGCCCGTTTCACCGAACGGGACGAAATCTCGACGCACGGACGCTACCACGCGACTAGTGGCGACGAGTAGGCCAACATGGATATTTTTAATTTCATTTTAGGTGTTAAAATTTGTTATATGCCAAAATGACTTAACCGGTTAAAATTTAGCAATAAACACCAAACAATCAGGATAATTGAAATGAGCAATGTATAACACTCAACTAGTAATAGAAATAGTATTATTGGGCTCGGGCGTTACATACCCCATCTGGAGCAATGTCCAAAGTCCATACTTTGTTAGTGTACATGGACTCCATTTCGGTCCGCATTGCATCCATCCATTTTACCGAGTCGGCGCTCTGAATGGCTTGCTGGAAGCTAGTAGTGTCATCATCATTAATGACGCAATCCTCTCTATCCCCATCTATGAGAAAACCGTAGTATCTCTCAGGCGGATGAGACTGCCTACTACTCCTGCGGAGTGGCGTCAGGATGTCCTGTTCTCCTGAACCTACTGGTTCTTCCAAGCTTTCAGTAATAGCTTGTGGTTCTAGAATTTCTTCCAGTTCTACTACGCTCCCACTTGTTCCTTTTTCTAAAAACTGATGTTCCAGAAAGTGGGCATGACGAGAAACAAAAACCTTTTGTTCCTCTGCGTAATAGAAATAATATCCTTTGGAATTCTTCGGATATCCCACAAACTTACACTGTACTGATCGTGCCTCGAGCTTGTCCACATGCTGCTTTTTTCAAAACCTGGACATCCCCATGTCTTAAAATGTTTTAGACAGGGTTTGGTCCCACTCCACATCTGATATGGTGTGGTAGGCACAGTCTTGGTGGGAACCTGGTTCAAAAGATATGCAGCTGATTCTAGTGTATATCCCCAGAATAATCGCGGTAACTCAGTGTTACTCATCATGGAACGAACCATATTTAATAGGGTTCGATTCCTCCTTTCTGATACGCCGTTGTGTTGTGGTGTGTATGGAGGAGTAAGCTGAGAGAGAATTCCATTCTATTTTAAGTAACCCAGGAACTCGGCACTTAAGTATTCACCACCTCGATCAGATCTCAGTGTCTTTATACTCTTGCATGTTTGTTTTTCTACTTCATTCTTGTATTCTTGGAATTTCTTAAAGGCCTCGGATTTATGCTTCATTAAGAAGACATATCCAAACCTAGAGAAATCATCCGTAAAAGTAATGAAGTAAGAATAACCACCTCGCGCATGTGTAGACATTGGACCACACACGTCACTGTGTATGAGTCCCAAGAGCTCGCTTGCTCTTACTCCGTGTCCAGTGAACGGAGTCTTTGTCATCTTTCCTTTGAGACAAGATTCACAAGTAGCATAAGATTGATATTCGAACGGATTCAAATATCCTTCTCTATGTAACTTAGTCAACCTTCTCTCATTGATGTGACCAAGTCTACAATGCCATAAGAAAGCCTGATTTATTTCTGGAGACTTTCTTTTAAGTGTGTTCTGGACATTGAAAACCTGAGCTTGACTCAATACGTATATACCGTTATCTAATGTACCGGACCCAATCAGAACTTGATTTAGGTGGATGTGAACTACATCACTTGCGAATGTAAAATCATATCCCTCTCTTGAAAGTGAGGACACTGATATGATATTACAAGTCATACTAGGTACATATAGACAGTTACGTAGAATCAATATCTGCCCACTTGTCAAACCTAGGCGATATTCTCCCACGGATTCAGCGTCCACGCTCATTCCGTTTGCAACTCTGAGAGACCAATCACCTACCTTTATAACTCTACGGTTTCTCAAAGCATGTAATGAATTACAGATATGAGATCCTGCTCCGGTATCTAGTACCTAGGAAGTAGAGTTAATTGACAAACAGTTCTCAATTACAAATACACTTGAGGCTGAAGCCACAACATGCTTCGTATCCTGGCTACTGGCTTCAAAAGCCCTGCAATCTTTCTGCCAATGCCCAGTCCCATAATAATAGGAACGTTCCTCATTTACTACATTCAGTCCCGAAACTTTTGCACTTCTCTTTCTTTCTTCTTCCCTGGTTTCCTTCAGGGTAGAAGGCAGGGACTGTAGAATCAAGTCAGTATCTGACTCGTTTCCCAATGTGGTCTCCAGGTCCTGGAGCTCATCAGTACAGCTAATCATTGTAAGGACGTTGTCCCCTACAGATGACCCGAAAGTCAACCTCGCTTGAATTAATTCGTTCGTGTCACGACCCGAAAGAGCACGTGACTGGCCCTTGAACCATATGAAGTCTATAGGACTCCATCTGATCCAAGTAAGCCAAAAGCCCAGAAATCTAAAACCATTTTAGGAATAAGTAAAGAAAACTGGTTTAAAGAAGTGAAGAATACAGGTTTGAAATCAAGGTTTTTAAATAACTAAGCCGAAAGTACGTTTTGAAAACAATAAAGTCTGTTCTAAAAATTTCGGCAGAGTTTCTCTTGTAAAACTGGCCCCGAATGGGGTACAATATGAATAACAATATATAAAATGATAAAGGCATCCCCAAGCGGGAGCTAGCTCTTCGTCAATCGACGGTCACAACCACGCAATGATATAATAATATACAACGCCAAGTGGCGAGGATCAAAACCAAAGAAAGCTCAAAAGCAACAAGAAAACCGCAATACTACTAAGCACGACTCTAGGTCGAATAATACAACACTGTCTCTGAGTCTGAAAGAATATACAAGTTTTGGTTGATGGACAATTTCTAGATACAATGAAATAAATAAATACAATGGTGATTCTTGATACGAAAGAATCCACCTACCAAAGCAAATCACCCGCAAGAGGGTAGGGTGCCAGAAATGCCGCAAAGAACCTGTACGGCAGAACCTGCAAGAACTGTGGCACAACGGGGGTGAGTTGCCAACTCGTGAATAGAAACATCTACAAGAAGAAACCGAATGCACGATATAAACCTAAGTCAACGATCAGTAATATAATCCACAAGAGTACATCTGAGTGTAACAAGGTGGCAAGGTAACATCTAATCCTGTAAGTAGTGCCAGGTACTCAGGTAATAACATGTCATCAATATAAGGTATGTCTGCATGAAGTAAATATGGTGAAATATCAAAGATATCAATACACATATATTAGCGTCCCATACCACTAATATTGGTGTAAGATAAGTGTAAATCCAGTCTGTATATGATCCATATCTGTATATCTGTGGAACCCGTCCACCTGTCACCCACTGACAGCAAGCATCATGTATGCAATGTGAGGATATAACCAAAATCATGGAAAACTCATCATGAAACCCGTGCCAAGCATCGACACGTAAATCCTCATCCATATGGGGCTCCGTCTGCGGTATCGGCCCTCGGCCCCCGGCAGTACGAGTCAACCCATGTCCATCTCTGGGCTCCGTCTGCGGTATCGGCCCGTCGGCCCCCGGCAGTACGCCCATCTCTCAGCTCCAGGCGGTATCCCCCGGATATCCGCCGAGCTCAAATACAATTACCGGTAGGTACTCGCCCGCCTCCAGGCTCAATCGGCATAACCCATCGATCATCTCGCCGAGGGGAACCATACCGGGCCCACCACGAACCCGCAAACGGTACATCACCTCCTCGAATCGGGTTTCAAGCACACGTCTCAGCACCGAGAAAACGCGTGGTGGACGCACCGAAATATCATATCACGAGGTACCGGGTTTTCATAAAAGTGCCTCTTTTATTAAATAATCCTACGGTCCTCAAAACCAGAAATCACATGAAAATCCACATCGAGAAGTAAATCCAATGCAACGTGCTATATAATCAATCCATGATGTATGCGACAAGTAAAGAGAGGTAATCATATCGGAAATCATGTAACATGGAATATCTTGCAGTCATCAATCTCAATCAAGTATGAATCATCTATGTTTGTGTACAGGTACATGTGTACAATATGCCAAGCAGTAATCATATCATGAATGCAACAGTACTACAGTGTAGTGGCATGGCAATTATCGATGATGAAGTGTGTGAGCCGGCAAATAGTGTACGTGAAACATACGCATCATCGATAATGGTGCTGGTGTCCTAACATCATGATAATAGCATAATAATGAACATATGCCAGCAATGCGAATAGCAGGAAAATGCAGATATCTAGTAGTCAACACCACAGTGAAGTATCTACTATACAACTACATCTAAGTATCCGGTCAATCAGGAGGGGTAGGTGTAGAAACCACCTAAATCTGAGTCAATGTATATATATAAAGATATGTAGTCGGTGATCTCGCCTCAATGTCATATCGTAAGATCTCCTCGAGTTATGAGTGCGGATCTATCATCAATATTGGCTCGTACGGTAAATCATCGTACGGCATCCCCAAAAGCTGGGTACAGGGGTCAACATCTCACTGTCTCATCACATAACAGATATCACCATCATCAGATCATATAGTCTGGAGTACTACTCTATGTCTAGTACAAAACGGTAACTTCAGTAAGTATGCATGCGGGGGTAAACACATATCCCAAGCCCGCGAGAATCACAAGTCATATCCCACATATGAATCGTATCAAATCACCGATCCCAGGGCACCAAGCCCACATCATCGACTCATCTCCAAAGTCATCACATATCGTCAATCACAGTGCAAGTACAAGTGATAAGCAAGGGTGTGTGTATAGGTGTAATTCTATCCTAGGGTTCGCGACTATGAACTACACTAGTCACTTCTAACCCTATACTATCCACAATACACCTATATCACAATAACTACATAATAATCTATCTACGGACTGCGGGGGTGCTATACGCCATCCACCCGACTTCCCCCTGTAGATATAATCTACTCACCTTGCATCACCAATTGCGGACGTCACCACGTATGCTTTTCGTCCCGAAGTCTTCATGGGTACCTACACATCAAAATATCGTATATGCGCATTAAAACCAAATCCAATCTAAAACGGCGCATGAAATCCAAAACGATGCGATAAGGGGCCTATAGGTGAAAACCTATGGCACGCCTTCAAAACCATCAATAACTCCTCTATACCGTCGTATAAACGACAAATAGTCGAGGCAAAACACGTTCCACCATTTCAGAATCAAAAATACGGAATACGGAAATACGAATCCAAAACAGCAACTTAGGATATATGTCCCAGATTTCACCCTAGAAAGAATCTGTCAAAACTAGAAGTACCCAGGGACAAGAATTGATGAAATGGGGCCAGGCACGCAAAACGAGGAATTTCCTCACTGGTCTGGCCGCAATTTGCGGCCAGAATGGAGGTTTTGGCGGCCTGAAGGTGGAGTGGGGAGCTAGGGTTTTGGGTGTTGCCTCTATGTTGCCTGCACATCTCAATTCCCACTCAATATTATTTTAGGGTTCTCGGGGTGTTAGCAGATTCAATTTAACAGTGACAGAATACACAATTTCCCCGATATTGGTTTCTAAAATCCGTATTCTGGTGTTTGCTTCAGGTTTTGGGTTTCAATTCAAACACTAGGGTGTTGGTGTATCCTCAATTGAACTCAATTTCACAATACAACCCAAGTTCCTCTCAAACCCTAACTAGGCTTTCATCAAATCCATAATATCACACAATATCGATTAAATCTTAACATGGGGTTATAGGAAAAGCTATGATTGAGCAAATGGTTCAGAAATTACCTTCATTAGCAACTCAAGAATTTTCTTGAGTTGCCCTCTAGTGGCCAAATCCATGCTTCTTTAGCTCCATGTGTAGATCTAGGGATTTTGCACATTTTTAATGAAAGGAGATTGGGGTTTTGGGGTTGTTTTAGAGATGAAGTGTGGAGTTGAAGAGGGGAGGAAGATGAGGAAGGGCAGCAGCAGCAACTCCATGAATGGAGAGGGAAAAATGATGAGGAATGAAGGGGTATGGCCAAGGGTACAAGGTCAAAGGTCCACCTCTCTCTCTCACCTACCCTCATCATTTCCTTTTCTCTTTTCTTTTCTTTTTCCTTTTTCTTTTAAAACCAAACCTTCTCACAAGAATAGTAAACCCAAAAGAAATCCATGGGAAGAAAAGTGCACAAGTGTAGAAAATATGATATGTGCAAGTTTTGCACAAAATTACCAAAAAACCCGATTAGCGATTTTAATCGCGATTAGCACTAAATTAGTGTCAAAATGATCACCACAACTTAAAAATGTCATAATTTCAATAATTAACCCATTTTAGAATTTTCCATAATTTTTCATAATTTTTCTAACATTTTTCCTATTTATTTGCATTAAATATTAAAATAATCAATAAAATAATATTAAATTATAAAAATTCCCAAAATTAATATTTTATATTTTTGAAAATGTTACAGTTCGAGGTCTCATATCTTGTGATATGAGATTGCTCTACATATAAATCTTTGTTATGGAGAAAGATGGAAACTGACTCCATCTTCTCGTGCTGCTTCTGGTATACACCATCAACTGAAACTAACACGAGGCATTTGGCTTTCTCTTTATCTTTTTCCCTTGTCTGACGGATATTCATATCCGCGACAGTGGAAACTGGACCTGGGACGGCGGGATCTTGAGTAGTAATAGGGTGGTCCAGCTTGTCATAGGCAATGGACATCTGGACAGACCTTTGCCAGTCATATAAGTCAGATTCAGTCAATTTGTTATCTAGATGTAACCTATGTGTGGTCACAAGGTCGCTGCAATGAGAGAAAGAGAAGAAAATATTTTAGCATGATGCTCTTGTAACTTTAGATTGGTTTTTAGTTTATCTAAACAGGATGGTTCCCACTGTTTCTCGAATCCCTCCTCAAACCATAAAAGAAGAATTAGCCAAGACTATTCTCACCATACAATTCTTGCTTAACCGTTCAGCCAGGTCAGTGTCGATACTTCGAGGGAGGTTTTCCAACGCTTTCGCGAAGTTCCTTAATTAAATAACATCTTTTCTCTGGGGGCGTAGCCCCGCTGACACCTTTCTAGGCACCTACTTGGTTTATAGCATTGATCGTTAAGTAGCGAATCTCCTGATAAGTAGTATATACTCACAGTAGGATCGGGATCCAAAATATCATCGTATGATAATGTTGAAGGAATCTGTAACACCCGAGCCCAACACTACTATTTTCTGTTACTGGTTGAGCATTAGATGGTACTCATTTCATTTAGCTTGCCTATTTGTCACTTACTGTAAAATTTTATCTGGCAAAGTCATTTCTGCATATAACAAATTTTAGCATCTAAAATAAAATTAAAAATATCCATCTTGGCCTACTCGACACCCCTAGCCTTGTGTTAGCGTCTGTGCATCGAGTTCTCGTCCCGTTCGGTGAAACGGGCGAATTTGGACGGCTACGCGCGCGTACAGGTGTCCGTCTTGGGGGTATGCTTTTTACTCATAAAACACTTAATTTTAAAATTTGGAACCCGCTTAAAATCCTCTTATTTAAATTTCAAATTTTTGGACCCGACCCGGGCGCGATTTGGAAATGTTTTATTTGGCGCCAAAATCCCAAATTTTAATAATTTAAAACCTTAGTATATATTTTTCTAACTATACAAATCTTACGGCTATATATTAAATCTTTAAATATCTTTTTCCTTAAACAATCCCAACCCCAGCCAAAAAGGAGAGAGAGAGAAAGATTATGAGAGAGAGAAAGAGATTTGAGAAATAGACAGAGAGAGAGAGATAGGAATGGAGAGGGGACGAGATTCTGTTATCCCCGTGGGCCCCTCTCCATTCCTATCTCTCTCTCTTTCTATTTCTCAAATCTCTTTCTCTCTCTCATAATCTTTCTCTCTCTCTCCTTTTAAAATCTTTTTCCCCCTCACTGTTCGTGATCACGAGAACAATACCCCCGCGAGAAACCTATCGGCAGAACCCTAGCCACCTTCACCCCGTCGCCGCCGCAGCCCCGACGCCGACGCCGACGCCGATACCACCAGCACCCTCGCCTCCTCCTCCTCGCCCCATCTTCCATTTCTCCTTCAACCCGAGATCCTACCCCAGCCGCAGCCATCATCTCCATCACCGGCCGACCCCATCTCCTTCTTCGAACCCAACTTCAACCGAACCCATCACCCCGTCGTCCGACAATCGTTGTCGTCTTCCCTGCCTCCCTAGTCTCGAAACTCTCTCCGAGATCACCGTTACTTTCTGACCCATCTCCACGACTTCAACCGAGACCTCGACAATAACCCATCTCATCGTCGCCGTCGTCGTCATCGCTGCACCTAACTCCAGTCGCCTCCTTTCTCGTTGCAGCAGAGAGTCACCGCGGGCGTTCCAGTCACCGTTGCTACATGGACCGCCATTGATCTTGACGGCACCGATCGCCTCTCTGCCGCGTTGCCTTGAGTGCATCCATCATTGTCCAGATCATCATCTCTATCTCGAGCACTGCCACCACCATCAGCTTCATCACCCTCGCCATCAACAGAGCAGCCGTCGTTGTCTCCTCGCCGACACGACCTTCTTGCTCATCTCTACCTCCTTATCTCGCAACACCCGGCAACCTAGTTCTTCACCGTTGCCATCATCGTCCCTTCATCTCTGAGGTCGGACCGAGCACCACTTGGATCCCAGTTAAGCCCTTGCTAATATCGTGTAGCGTGGGTTCGCGCCTCCGTTTTCGTGATCGTCATTTTCGAGGCAAGTATTCGATACTTGCTTACATGCTATTGAAACTTTAAACTTGCCTTAATATTTATCCATGATCTAATAATGTATTATTTAGTAAATCACCTTACATACATTGCTTTCTGTTTAACCCTAGTAGCATGCCAAATTAATTATTTTCTTGTTAAAACCCTATTTAGAAGTGATAACAGTGGAGTTCCAATTAACCGTATCAGGCTCCGCTGCACATTTTATAATTCCGAACCTGAGACTTAATCTCGCATCGAATTATTCATACCTAACAACCCCCGTACATGATAGATTACATTTTGATTTACTACTATGGTGCTTTTATTCCAGTTTAGCCTATCAGATATTTATGTACAATTTAAACCGATCAAATTACAATTGCATTCTTTAAACAGATTATACATGTCGTTGCATTCTCGGAACACGCAATGTTTTATTAACCTAATTCCAGTAGTTACATTTACCATTCTGTATTCACGTTATATTGACACCATCTATTTAACACGATTGATAACTGTACAGCTAGATAATAAATCCGCTTTATTGCTTAACGAATTGATTAGATCATGATGTTTGCTTATATATCTGATTGTGAGCACACCCACGATATTGTTTATATCTTGACCTGACATTGCTACATATATATATATATATATATATATATATATATATATATATATATATATTGATACACCTGACATGGTGCTATATACTGTTGACTTGACCTGATGTACCATGACCTGACCCGTTACATGATCTTGTGTCTAATGCCAACAAACCTGACATGTAGTCCTCATGGACCGTTCCTGTTGTCTATCCAGACAAACCTGCTTTTACCTGATCCTGTGTTGGCATTAGTTCTTGATTACTGAATACCTGACTCGACATACATAACTTGGGGGTATGGGGAAATCAAAGGTGAAACCGACTTGTAACTCAACAGTTCGATACCTGTTCTGATCAGTCTTACGGGCTCGGCCAGCCCCGGAGTGATGATGCTGACATCACTCGCCCATCCTGCTACCTGTTACTGCCTAGCGGCACGTCTCGGATTCAGCCCCGAGGATCTTGACCGTGGTCCCGGGCATGCACGGGATACTATTGAGTTACATCGACGATTCATCAATTGATTTCAAAGACTTTAGAATAGGAAACCTGATAGAACAGTTTAGTTTACCCACTGCACGCTACCCTGTACTGGTATGATTCATATTATTGTTATTCTTGCTGTATTCATGTTTATATTACATTGCCTGCTACCCTGTTCATATTATATTACTTGATGACATGACGCGCTGACATCTGGGTTTTGCATGGCCCAGATTCCGTACCGCTGTTGCAGTCCGAGCAGGAGTACTTCAGCCAGCAGGCTGAGCTGTGAGTTCAGTAGTAGTTAGTTTTATTTCCTGCATTTATTTCCTGATGTGAGCCCGCATTATGGGACACACTTTTCAGTTATTTGTATTGGATCATTTGCTTCCGCATTTATTTATTATTGACTCTTGTTATTCTGGATTATGGACATGCTTTAGATAGTTTTATCTTGTTCTTGATATCTCTACAGCCGTAATGTGACTTGCATACATACTTTCTTTCGCATGTGTATATGGGAATATATGTTTTTATGTGTTCACATGGGTATGGGACTATGTGTACATATACTGGATTATGAGGATAGTACTTGGGATGTGGGTTGAGTCGATGTGATTCGATTTGAGGCCGTGAGATCGGCGATATGACAGGATTCGTATGGGAGATACGACAGGATGCTTTAGCGGGCCTTGGGCATGTGTTTTACCCCGCATTCATATTATATAGATGGTATCGATGGTATTAGACTTAGAGTTGTACCCTAATTTATGTGATATGATGGTAGTGATACCTGCTATGTGATGAGATAATGTGATATCGACTCAGATTTAGGTGGTTTTCATACTCCTCCCGATTGGCTTGATAGTTGGGTCCGTAGTTCGCATAGTAGGCGTAGACTAGACCCGAGTCATACCTATTTCAAAACTAACGAATCGGGGATATTTTAAAGATAGGCAAAAGGGATTCTACGGATATCTTCAAATGTAGCATCTGTTCTTAAAACACCGTAGCCCTTATTTTACCAAAAACCCCGATTTGTCTTATTTCAAAAGGCAAGCTGCATGATATAGTTTTTGAGGTAGATCCTTTACTGTTGCGTTGATTATTCGATTCCGCATATTCATGCTATTTGCATTGCATCGCTTATGTTGTTGATATATTACTGTCATGCTGTTAGGACACCAGCACCATTATCGATGATGCGTATGTTCCACGTACACTTGTTTGCCGTCTCACACACTTCATCATCGATAATTGCCATGTCACTACACTGTAGTACTGTTGCATTCAGTATATGATTCTTGCATGACATAATGATATGCTTACATTTCCTTTACATATCGCCTACATCATGCTTTCTGATGATACGCATTGAGGTATGTTGTTTCCATGATATTTCTGGATTTCGGGAACCTTGGGTATTTTAAAAGAGAATATGTCATTGCTTTAAAAACCCGGTTACCCTTGATATGATATTTTAGTGCGTCCACCATGTGTTTTCTCGGTGCTGAGAGCGACATGTGAAACCCGATTCGAGGAGCGGACGAGCCGATTGCGGGTACATGGTGGACCCGGTATGGTTCCCCTCGGCAAGATGATCGAAGGATTTTGCCGATTGAGCCTGGAGGCGGGCGAGTACTTACCGGTGATTGGTTGGACCTGGCGGTTATCCGGAGGATACCGACCAGAGTCGATAGATGGATATGGGCATACTGCTGGGGCCGAGGGCCGATTCCGCAGACGGAGCCCGTGGGCTGGTCCGGACTGACGGAGCACGATATATATGAGGATTTACGTGTCGATGCTGGGCACAGTTTTCATGATATTTTCGAGTGTCGATGTTGGGCACTCCGGTTCCATGATTTTGACGTGTCGCGAGGGACACAGGTGGTTTATATCCTCATATTTCCATGCATATGCTGATGATATTTACATGCATGATGGTTATTGTCATTGGGTGACAAGTGGACGGGATCCACGTGTTAGTTATATGTATGCCCTAGAGGCAATTACTGTACATAGGATGTATATTGTAGTGGATGCTGGGACATATATAGGGAGGACTTTCTTGCTCGACATGATAGTATGCTATCTGGTTACCCTTTACCTTAACGTGTATACTGATTGTCTCTCTGTTACATGTTGGTAAACCCCTTAGGATGTGTACTTGACTACCTGGACTATGATGCGGATCATACTAGTGGGGACATGGTAGTCCATAAGTACATCCTTCAAGGTCCCTAGTCGAGAGTGTATCGAGACGGGGTATCGATATACCAGAGTAGACTAGCGTATACCTTCTCGACCCATACAGATGGGCGATGGATGATCCCATATCCATTGGTGTTTGACATCAGAGATGATATACGGGTGCTCAGTAAAGACTGGGTACACTGGACGGACTCGCCGAGAACTCCCAGATGGTATTATACCTCACGTCAGATGGCAGTTCTCAGGTGACACTGGTACAGAGTAGTCTGTTGACCCGAGATCGTCATAGAGTCTTGTGTGGTTCCCACTGTGCTTTGATTTTCATCTTACCACGTCCAAGAGGGCGTGCAAAACGGTGGTTTTTGGGTACAGTCCCGAGTCACATGGAGGCAATGAGCGATAGGAGGGGATTCGTCTCTCCCGGTATAGGGAGTTGATGTTGCGCTGTGTTCAATTGGCTATAACCGGAAATCTCTGGCCAGGGTTGCTGAGATTTACTGGTAAGTGTTACCAGTAGTTTCTCGAACTGTTATAGACCTCATATCGACACGACTTATCGAGCTATTGGGGTCTGACGTTTACCACCCCTAGGCAAGATATGCGACATATCAGACGACGAGACCGGACTGTACGGTAGTGTTACTGGTTGGATTCACTGGAGTGTGAGCGGGCTTGCTCGTCGATCTTCTGATCGTTCAATACCCGGGTGGCCGTTACGTTTAGCGGACAGCTTGCGGCTTGTGGATGTTTGATATGATCATCATCTGCTGCCGGCGTATTGACGAGTCTTTAGAGTCCTACACAGAGGTTTCCTGGCTCAAGCGAAACAAAATAGGAGCGCATATGAGATATGTGCGGGACCGAGAATAATGCGTGTATGTGATACCGTATTCCATTCTCGCGATGAATGTATCGATTGGTTGTATGCGATATAACCTAGTTATCGAATCGAGGATTGATTCGATAAGCCGATACATTGGATACTAGTCGGTTATATGCGATTTGACCGGATCGTTAAATCAAGTGTTGATTTAATGATTTAATGCATAATTATATATTTGATATATTACTTTGCATTAACTAGTATCGGTTCACTTTTAAATGGATTTTCTCACTTGTTTGTGCAAGTTGTATATGTGATATACTTTTGTGCACTTGATTGTATCATGTTTGATGATACATGTTTACTTGGTTAAGTGTAAAGAGTTAAGCCATGGTTAAACTAATGATTAGGGTTTTCTTTTCTTACTTATTTATTTATTTATTTATTTTGAAAAGAAGAGAAAAGAATGGTTGCTAGTTTTGTAGTTTAGTTGAAACTTCATGAAACTTTGACCTAGTCCACCATTCTTGTCTCTTGCTTAACCCTAACCATCATATCTAACCATGGTCCATTCTCTACACTAAACTAAGGTTAGTATTATGATAAGTATTCATTTTCCTTTTCATTTTAATAACTTATCATAATATTATCTTCATCTTCTTCTTCTTCTTCACAAGAAGAAAAGCTTGCTTCATCAATGGTGATTGATGAAAATGAGTGAGAAATCCAAATCTAAAGTCTACCCACTTCCTATTTCTTCATCCTCTACCTCTTGCCAAGTAGTAGAGTGTGTTTTCTTCACAAGTTTCTTGACTTGGTGAAGTTGGAGCTTGATCTAGTGATGCCTCGACGTAGATCATCTTCGGCACCAAGCCGACGACCTTGCCCGCCCATTTCTCCGATGAAGCCGACGCTAGAGCCCGGGATTCCATTTGGACAGCGAGGAGAGTTCATTGCGGAGCTATGGAGGTGGAGGACCGGATCTACAAAGGTTGTATTTCCGTTCTTTTAGTAAAGTAGTTTACTAGTTGCATCTTTCGCCTAAATTTCTAGTTAACGATCCGTAGTCTAGGGTTTCTCGGCACCGTAAAATTCGAAATTGGCATGGTTGATGCCTTGTGAGACCTCTTGAGAGTGCCTAGGAAACCTACAGTGGTATCAGAGCCTATCTAGAGCCTTAGGCGATGCGTAGACGAAGTTTGAAACCCGATCGACCCGAAACCCTAATTGGAATTTGCTCTCTGGACATTTTTGAAATTCGGGGTTTTTTCAGAATTAAAATTATGCAGAAAATTCAGCAGGAAATTCTATGAATTACGATGCAAAAATTACCTAATGATCTTTCTAAAGTGCGGCGGAACCGCGGCATTAGCGTGCTAATGCGGCTGTTCCGCGGCCCTTTTGTCTTATCTCCCATTGAATTTTGCACAGTAATTCCTATTTTGCAGTGCTGGTTTTCCTGGGATATTTTTTTCCTGAACTCAAGAGTTGAGTTTTCTGGGTTGTATTGGGGACTCGGTGTTTCGATCGGATTGTCAGACATTGTCTATGTGGCTTTCCGGATATTTTAGAATTTGTTAAAAGGTTCGACCGGATATAAATACCCAACTTTTCCCCTGCCGAAAAATTTCCATGTGTTGGATTTTTCCGTAGTTTAACGACGTTCTAAGTAGTGCAAGTAACGCGATGGTCCCTCTAGAAGATAACAAACCTTAACTCGATTATGTGACCGTCTTGAACTGCCCTTTAAACCTTCGGGTTTGGGGAAGTACGGCATGCCACATGTGAGGCGTTGGCTTGGCCCTTCTACGGCTGGACCGTTAGTACTGAGGCATGAACTGGATGTTTTTAAACTTGTTTCATGTGTTGATTTGTTTCGGGAAAACTTGGGTGTTTGAATGTTCGATCGGAAAATTTAACATTTTCTGTTTATCTGGAATGTGATACAATAATTGGAATTCACAATATGTTATGAGATAACTGGATGAATGTTATAAACATAGCAGTTTAGTCTCACTTAATCGGTTGCCACGGAATTTTGATGTGATCAAAAGTCCGTCTCAATCACGTAGCGTACGCGGATACTCGCCGGATAAACTTAATAGACAGCCTCACTCCATAGCCCCGACCAAGTGACTGTAGGAGAACCCCGTCGCCGAAAGCATCCGTTTGGGTGCTCCCGGTAGCGCTGTTCCGCCTTGGTGCACTTCGTCGACGGTATCGGGGGTGCAGCCGTCTACTGAAGTTTGCGACGAGCATTCGATCAGGATGTCGGGAATCTTGTTGAATTGCCCGACTTGGTATTGAAAAGTGTTTTCGATAACGAGACTAAAATGCGGGGTTTATAATTGTTAGGCTTGCGATGTCTAAGGAATTCATTTGGTCAGGCATGCGATGTCTGAGGAGGTTGCGGATTCCAACTGTTGTAGTTTTACACTTTCTTTTCTGTGACCGTAACTGTAATATGTTATATCGCCGGTTTCGTTGCTATATGTCAACGACAATTGGGATGAGCATATTTACTTACGTTGATGACATGCGATGTTATGTGTTGCTGGATATGTTATATTGGATCGTCGTGTTCGAATAGCCGGGGGTTTTTATGTGAGATGAGTGTTTTTCATTTTCATTCATGTAAAAAACTTGTATGTAATATTCTTTTATTGGGGCACTTCCAGGTAGCGGAAGATGTCACCTTTTGTATATTATTTACTTTTCCGCACTAGGATAGACCCAAGGAGGAGGGCACAAGTAACCGGGTTCTGGAGTTCTGTGGGAGACCAACTCGAGGAGTCGAGTCCGGGTCTCCTAACTCTAGAATTGGTAGGGTTGCTTGCCGCTCTCGTAGGGGTCTAGGGGTGTGGGTTTGGCTATTCATCGCGACCGTGGAATCCGTGTTTTATACTTGCTCGTATTGAAAACACGGACGTCCTAGTATATCCAATATTTCATATGATTCTTCTGCTGCGATATCTGTGATGTGATCATGTGATGTTCTGTGATAGATACGGTATATAGTATATATGATATATTATATAGACGTTACTTATGTTTTACACCCGCGCTAGCCCTGCCCCGCTCTGCCGTTAGTTACCTAACCTAACGGTGCACGAGGGGACATCGAGGCGAATGCGGATGGCATAAGTGTACGTCGTATTTATCTGTGATGTTTAGGTGACTTAAATGATGGGACTTCATTAATGAGATTAATGAAATAAAAGAAACCTAAGATGTTGTGGAATCGAATTTCAAAATAAAATAGGTAGCTACAGTTCTTGCTTTGCACAGCGGTATATATGATATATCCTGCACCTTATTCGATAAGGAAAGGACCGAGATCCCTTCACCGGGAGTGACTCCTTTAGCAATAACTGGCAGATGCTACACACTCGGTTTGTCTTTTGATTGCTTTTAAGAGTTTTTGCTTTGCACAGTGATATATATGATATATCCAGCACCTCATTCGACGAGGAAAGGACCGACGATCCCTTCACCGGGAGTGACTCCTTTACCAAAACTAGAAAAGCCTCAAAAGCACTCCATTTTAAAAATTATTTGATTCTACAACGATATCAAGTTCATTACGCAATAGGTTCTCAGAAAAACCTAACGTAGCCCTCCGTCATTTCAGATAAGTTGTATATAGTATTCGTGCTACATTTGTTGGCTTTCGTCAAGGTGTAGTGTGCGGTAGCTATCTGCTGCTTATCTGCAGCATATGATGCGATTGGATTAGGGTAGTCGTGCGGCTTTGTTGGCTTTCGTCAAGGGTCGTGCGGGTGGGTTTAATTCAATCAAGAAATGACGGGTTGGACTTGACTAGTAGCCTATGGTTTGTTGGCTTTCGTCAAGGTCATAGGATGCTAGGGGCAAAATATTATCGGGAATTTCAAGTGTTGAAATTTGCAATGAGATTGCATACCTTCTATGAGATAGTTGGATCCCGATACCCGCTGTGAGTAATTGTTACTCCTGGGAGAGTTTTACACATTACAATTAGCCGATCAAGTAGGTGTCTAGAAAGGTGTCAACGGGGTTACGCCTCTGGGAAAACGAGGTTTTACATTAATTAGGTTCGTGCGAAAGCACGGGGGACCTCCCTCAAAGTACCGACACTGGCCTGGCTGAAAGATTGGCGAACTTGTAGTGTGTAATTAATCCCGGCTAGTCTTTCCTTTTAGGGTTTGAAGGAAGATTTGATAAAAAGCAGTGGGAGCCATCCTGATTAGATAAAATAATAACCAATCTATTCTTGCAAGAGCGCACGCTGAGTGTTTTCTTCTCTCTCTCTCCAGGTAGCGACCATATCACGTCTTAATCAAGATAATAAAACGGATTATTGACCGAACCCGCTTGTTATACTGCGTTGGGGAACGTTGGTCGCGCTCCAACTTATAATTGTTATAAGACAGAGCAGGAAATTGGGGAATACCAGATTTCCCGTGCCGCCCAAACGAAGAAAGTGCATATGATGCATCTTCTTCGGGTGTGTTCATTATACAGAACTGTTTCTCAATGTCCTTTACGTCCTGGGTATATGATACCGGATCAGGATCCCGCATATGTAATATGTTACATGGGCTACAGATAGGTAAAGAACTGAGAACGGGTGATAAGTTTCATGAGGCAGAAAACGGGGTAAGTGTTGCAGCCAAGTCTGTCGGTCACTGTCACCCTGTATTACCAATACATTGATTCTGAATGAATGTTATTAGATACCGAACCTGATATACAAAATCATATCAGTCTCTTTATTAGTAAAGAAATGATAAGATTTTGTATTGTTGGATAATGTTTTGAACATTTCCTATATTAAAAGTTGATCGGTTCAGGCACGTTATCTAAAAGCATTAATGTTCTAAATCAAACTACAGTTCATACTATACGGAACACACACAAGAGGAAGAGTTCAGAAATGAACAATTTCTTCTTGAGGTATTGTAGACTAGGTCATATCAATGCGACCCGACTAGCTTGAGTTACATTTAGATGCATATTTAAATCAGTTTGAATTTACATCTTGTGAAACTCGCCAGTCATGTCACAAAGATACAATGACACCAGCTCTGTTTATTGGAAACAGAGAAAGAGTTAGTGAACTCTTGGGATGATACATGTTGATGTATGTAGGTCCCCTGTCTACACATGCCAGGACTGATTCTTTATACTTCATTATATTCTCTGATAATCTCTTAAGATTCAGTCATATGTTCCTGTTGAAACATGAGTCCGAACCTTTTGAGATATTCACAGAATATAAGCCAGAAGTAGAGAACCAAAATACGGGTAAAAGTATATGTCCTTTGATGAGATCAAGGAGGAGAATACTTGAGCACGGAAATTCCTGGACATATTCTAAATGAGAATGAGATTCTCTCTCAGCATTACTCCTCCGTATACACCATAGCACGATGGTATTTCAGGGCGGAGCGATAACACCCTATATGATAAGGTGTGCTCTATGATGAGTACTACTGAGTTTCCTATTCCTTTCGGGAGTTATGCACTTGAGAAGCTGCATACCTATTGAATAAGGTTCAAATCAAATCAGTTGCCTACCACTTCATATGTGATATGGAAAGGGAAGAGCCCATATCTTAAGTTAGTTAAGATTTGGGGTTGTCCGGCCTATGTCTTAAAGCAAAATCCGGACAAGCTCGAGGCAAGGTCTGTTATGTAGAAATGGAAATGTTCCATCTATACAAACTGCAGCTGATGATTTGACAGAACCAAAGGATTCAGTAGATTCCAACGAACCTCAGCCTCTCCGCCGATCTAGCAGGGTTCCTCACCCACCTGAGAGATACTTCGGTTTCTTTATGACAGTGGGAGGGAGGATTGCATCATGAGATGATGACCCAACTAATTTCGAGCTGGCCATCAGGAGTAAGACTTTGTAAGAATGGCTGGATGCTTAGCAATCTGAGATGGAATCCATGTACACCAGCAAAGTATGGACTTTGGCTGCTATATCTGAAGGGTTAAATCCCCATCAGGAGCAAGTAAATCTTGAGAAGATTACTTGGTGTATATGGAAAAGTTGAGACTTTCAAAACTAGACTTGTTAAAAGTTTGCATCATTTACCAGGCGTGGATTATGATGAAACCTTTTTCAAGTAGCTATGCTTAAGTCCATCCAGATCCTACTTGCCACGGCTACATACCATAACTACGATTTCTGGCGGTTGGGTGTCATGACTGCTTTTCTAAATGATGATTTGGAAGAGAGCGTCTATAAGTACACAGCCAGAGGGTTTCGTAAACAGTGGGAGCAGTGGAAACGTGTGCAAGATGTTTTATGTGATGAAGCAGGCATCGCGGAGTTGGAACATCTGTTTTGATGAGTTAGTCAAACAGTTTGACATCATCAAAATGGTAGATGAACCTTGTATTTACAAAAAGGTAGTAGGGAGTATGGTAGTGATCCTCGTAGAGTACGTGGATGACATACTCTTGATAGGGAAGGAGTTTCCTATGCTACGCTCGGTCAATCTCCGCTTATCACAATGATTCTCCATATAGGATAAACTGATACCTCCTAAATCCTGGATTTTGAATCTATGAGATAGATCTAAATGCATGTTAGTATTCTCACTAGTTGTAGTGAGATGGTATCAATCGATCCTGGGGAGAATCACTGGAAAGGTTCCAGGGTGATAAAGACGACTGAATGTCAGTCGCAGGCATTGTCTTTACCCTAAGTAAAGGGACGGTATGTTGGAAGAGTTCCAAGCTAGATACCGTGGCATACTAGACGATAAAGGCTGGATACATCGCTACTTAAGATGCTACCAAAGAGGAAGTCTGGGTGTATATTAGTTCATGAGATGAACTTAGTTCCCCCCATTGTGTGACAATGGAGTTGTGGCTTTTGCCAAGGAACGTCCATCCCATCAGTGATCCAGACATATTCTATGGCAGTATCACCTGATCATGGAGATGGTTGATCTCCAGGGTGATCGAGGTTAGGAGAGTAGACTCAGAGGACAACACGGCGGATCCACTCACGAAGGCCTATTCCCAGAAAGAGACTTTATGGGATGGTTGAGTATGAGATACTACAGCCATTGCTACAGATGGCCCTAGTGCAAGTGGGAGATTCTTAGTTATATGTATGCCCTAGAGGCCATTACTGTACATAGGATGTATATTGTAGTGGATGCTGGGACATATATAGGGAGGACTTTCTTGCTCGACATGATAGTATGCTATCTGGTTACCCTTTACCTTAACGTGTATACTGATTGTCTCTCTGTTACATGTTGGTAAACCACTTAGGATGTGTACTTGACTACCTGGACTATGATGCGGATCATACTAGTGGGGACATGGTAGTCCATAAGTATATCCTTCAAGGTCCCTAGTCGAGGGTGTATCGAGACGGGGCATCGATATACCAGAGTAGACTAGCGTATACCTTCTCGACCCATACAGATGGGCGATGGATGATCCCATATCCATTGGTGTTTGACATCAGAGATGATATACGGGTGCTCAGTAAAGACTGGGTATACTGGATGGACTCGCCGAGAACTCCCAGATGGTATTATACCTCACGTCAGATGGCAGTTCTCAGGTGACACTGGTACAGAGTAGTCTGTTGACCCGAGATCGTCATAGAGTCTTGTGTGGTTCCCACTGTGCTTTGATTTCCATCTTACCACGTCCAAGAGGGCGTGCAAAACGGTGGTTTTTGGGTACAGTCCCGAGTCACATGGAGGCAATGAGCGATAGGAGGGGATTCGTCTCTCCCGGTATAGGGAGTTGATGTTGCGCTGTGTTCGATTGGCTATAACCGGAAATCCCTGGCCAGGGTTGCTGAGATTTACTGGTAAGTGTTACCAGTAGTTTCTCGAACTGTTATAGACCTCATATCGACACGACTTATCGAGCTATTGGGGTCTGACGTTTACCACCCCTAGGCAAGATATGCGACATATCAGACGACGAGACCGGACTGTACGGTAGTGTTACTGGTTGGATTCACTGGAGTGTGAGCGGGCTTGCTCGTCGATCTTCTGATCGTTCAATACCCGGGTGGCCGTTACGTTTAGCAGACCGCTTGCGGCTTGTGGATGTTTGATATGATCATCATCTGCTGCCGGCGTATTGACGAGTCTTTAGAGTCTTACACAGAGGTTTCCTGGCTCAAGCGAAACAAAATAGGAGCGCATATGAGATATGTGCGGGACCGAGAATAATGCGTGTATGTGATACCGTATTCCATTCTCGCGATGAATGTATCGATTGGTTGTATGCGATATAACCTAGTTATCGAATCGAGGATTGATTCGATAAGCCGATACATTGGATACTAGTCGGTTATATGCGATTTGACCGGATCGTTAAATCAAGTGTTGATTTAATGATTTAATGCATAATTATATATTTGATATATTACTTTGCATTAACTAGTATCGGTTCACTTTTAAACGGATTTTCTCACTTGTTTGTGCAAGTTGTATATGTGATATACTTTTGTGCACTTGATTGTATCATGTTTGATGATACATGTTTACTTGGTTAAGTGTAAAGAATTAAGCCATGGTTAAACTAATGATTAGGGTTTTCTTTTCTTACTTATTTATTTATTTATTTATTTTGAAAAGAAGAGAAAAGAATGGTTGCTAGTTTTGTAGTTTAGTTGAAACTTCATGAAACTTTGACCTAGTCCACCATTCTTTTCTCTTGCTTAACCCTAACCATCATATCTAACCATGGTCCATTCTCTACACTAAACTAAGGTTAGTATTATGATAAGTATTCATTTTCCTTTTCATTTTAATAACTTATCATAATATTATCTTCATCTTCTTCTTCTTTTTCACAAGAAGAAAAGCTTGCTTCATCAATGGTGATTGATGAAAATGAGTGAGAAATCCAATTCTAAAGTCTACCCACTTCCTATTTCTTCATCCTCTACCTCTTGCCAAGTAGTAGAGTGTGTTTTCTTCACAAGTTTCTTGACTTGGTGAAGTTGGAGCTTGATCTAGTGATGCCTCGACGTAGATCATCTTCGGCACCAAGCCGACGACCTTGCCCGCCCATTTCTCCGATGAAGCCGACGCTAGAGCCCGGGATTCTATTTGGACAGCGAGGAGAGTTCATTGCGGAGCTATGGAGGTGGAGGACCGGATCTACAAAGGTTGTATTTCCGTTCTTTTAGTAAAGTAGTTTACTAGTTGCATCTTTCGCCTAAATTTCTAGTTAACGATCCGTAGTCTAGGGTTTCTCGGCACCGTAAAATTCGAAATTGGCATGGTTGATGCCTTGTGAGACCTCTTGAGAGTGCCTAGGAAACCTACACCACGTACATGCAGATTTGATTACGTTGATTATACCTCACATTTATGATATGCTATTACCTGAGGCACTGGCACGAGCACTTGGCACTACACTCATGTATAGAGATTACATTGCCAGTTTAACATGCTTCAGACTTATTCATATTGAGGTTTATTTATATATGATCGTATTGACCTAGAATGGGTCATACATTCGATCTCTGCTTGTAGATATTTTTCTATTCACGAGTTGGCAACTCACCCCCGTTGTGCCACAGTCCTTGCAGGTTTTGCCGTACAGATTCCATAGCGGCATTTCTGGCACACTGCTTCCATATGGGTGACTTGCGTTTGTAGGTGGGTTCTTTTGTATCAGAACCGCCATTGTTCCTGTATTATTCATTATATCTAGAAATTCCATCAACCAAAACTTGTATATTGTTTCAGACTTAGAAAACAGTGTTGTATTATTTCGACCTTAGAGTCGCGCTTGTAGTATTACGGTTTTCTGGCTGTTTTGAGTTCTTTTGGGGTTTTGATCCTCGCCCTTTGGCGTTGTATATTTTTATTGCTTGCGTGGTTGTGACCATCGATTGACGAAGAGCTAGCTCCCGCTTGGGGATGCCTTTTATCATTTCATATATGTTATTCTTATTGTACCCCGTTCGGGGCCAGTTTTTACAAAGGAAACTCTGCCGAAATTTTCAGGAAAGGTTACACATTTTAAAAATGCATATTCAGCTTAGTTATTTAAAAACTTTGATTTTCGAAACATGACTTCTTTACTTCTTAAACCAGTTTTCCTTATTTACTCTTTAAATGGTTTTAGATTTCTGGGCTTTTGGCTTACTTGGATCAGATGGGGTCATATAGACTTCATATGGTTCAAGGGCCAGTCACGTGCTCTTTCGGGTCGTGACAATACGTGTATGCGATACCGTATTAGATTCTCGCGATATGTGATATCGGCCGGGTGTATGTGATATAGCCGGGTCATCGGATCAAGTGTTGATTCTGTAAGTCTATGGTAGCGCCCCGGCCGTCATTCCGAGGCCAAAATGCGGAAACGAAACTTTTTCTTAACTTGGAAATCGGCGCTATCGTATGCTTAAAACCCGGATCGAACCATTAACCTACTACTAGCAACTAGAAAGAGGGTTTGAAAGCTATACCGATCGATCCGTGTCCTTCGGTCTTTGGCCACCATCCCAAGCTCCTCGCGGCATCACTGATCTCCGGTCTCATTGTCGGAAGTGTAAGTGCACGTCAGCGCCCCGGCCATCAATCCGACGCCAGAATGCGGAAACGAAACTTTTACAAAACTTGTAAACCGGCACTACCGCGCACTATAAACCCAGATTGGGCCATTAACCTAATCCTAGCTAACTAGAGAAAGGGTAGAGAGTGCTATACCGAGCGATCCGTGTCCTTCGGTCTTCGGCCTCCATCCCGATCTCCTAGCGGAATCTCCGGTCTTCACCTCCTCGTCGGAAAGGGCACCACATCGCCGGGTTCTTTTACGGGCTCCCACCTCTGGACCGAGGCAACTCGGGCACGAAGTAGGCGAGCCGACGTGTCCAAGAATGCTGTAGGCTAGTATAGAGTGGTTTGTCTCAATGGGATAGTTGAAATTGCCATTTTAGATGGAGGAATGAACAATGGAAAAGAGCTTAGGATTTTTGGTGTAAGCAAAAATGAGAAAAAGAATTTCCCACACCAAAAATTAATCCTCTCACACCAAGAAGTGGCCGGCCCTATCAAAATGTGAAGGAAGGAAAAATACCAAAGGGGGGTGAGTGTAGGAAAAGGAAATGGTGACCATAACCCAAAAGCAAGCCTCACATCATAATCCAAATCAATCCAATCTCAAATCCCTTCTCATTAATGCAAAACCATGATGAATGAAAAAGCAAAGATGCTTGTATTATCATAATCCCTCATTAACAAATAAACCCTCCACAATTGCAAATCTGCACACTTGCAAATAAGCCCCTCTCATCACAAAAGTTTGGCCATGAAGGAACAAAGGAAAAATGGTCGTAACGGAATGCAAACTGGCAACTTCAAAAAACTGATCCCGTAATAAATTACAGGAAAACCCCGCGACCGTATATACATACCCGCATTTGTATTCCGACCGAATACAAATGCAATGAGACAAAATCTACACTGTACAATACTAGGATCCGGCTTAAACCAAAGCCCGCTAGTATTATCCGTCCGATCATGATCCGCGCAATACTGCACGTATAAGATCGAACCCTGCCATATATCCATACGGCCTCTACAGCGTTTCGCCCAAAACTTGAGAAACAGTCTGTGGAGGACTCTAAAGACTCGTCCATAGTTTTGGCTGTGGATTTAACCACTGGCACGTCAGAGGTATTGGCCATACGTAACGGGCTACCAGGTATTGACCAAAAGGGACGTCGCTGAGCGAACTCATCCTGACACCCTACTGAGCCTGTCAGTGATAATATACGTACAGTCCGGTCCGTTCGTCTATGAACATCGCATAGAGGGCCTAGGGGGTTGGTAAAAGTCAGACCCCCAAAAGCAGTACAAGTCGTGTCGGAGTGTAGCCCAGAACACCCTGAGATACTACTGGAATACCTACCAGTAAATCTCTTGCCTTGGCCAAGGACTTCGTGTAATGGCTCTCCTAGACACAGCGCGACCTTACCCCCAATACCGGGAGAGACGAACCCCTGCAGATCCACTCACTGCCTCCATGTGGCTCGGGACTGTACCCAACTAAAACCTGTTTGCACGACTCCTTTGAGCCGTGGTAGGGTTGTAATCAAAGTACAGTGGGAACTCACACGAGACAAATGACGATCTCAGGTCGATGAACTAACCTGCACACATGTCACCAGGGAACTGCTATCTGACGTCAGGTATAAGATCAACTAGCATGTTCCCGGCGAGTCC
Source organism: Agapanthus africanus (assembly GCA_030015575.1). NCBI lineage: Eukaryota > Viridiplantae > Streptophyta > Magnoliopsida > Asparagales > Amaryllidaceae > Agapanthus > Agapanthus africanus. Next base: position 581,607,009 of record CM057339.1, on the reverse strand, counting down.
TGTCCGGTGTACTCATAACCCAATGAGCACCTGTATACATCTTAGGTGAACCAACTGACACCAGTGGCTTGTGAGACCGGCCACCGCCCCTCGTCGGGGTCTCGACTGTATACACTAGTCTACTCTGGAGTATCGATGCCCTGTCTTGAAACTCCCACGACTGGGGACATTTTAAGGATGTGCTTATAGACCCCAGCTCCCACGTATATGATCGCCGTCATACTGCTGGTCGTCAAGAAAGAATCCCAAGGGCTCTATCAACGTGCAATAGTGACCTGTAAGGTCACCTAAAGCAGTACACGATGATAAAGATAAACCAGATAGCATGCTATCATCTTGAGTAAGACTGTCCTACCGGTATAGGTCCTCCCTCAATCATTGCAATCACGTGCCTGTGATCCAATAATTGACTCTGAGGGCACTATCTCCAACAGGAAGGGCACTACATCGAGAAGTCTTTTTACGGTCTCCCACCTCTGAACCGAGGCAACTCGGTCATGAAGTGTGCTAGTCGACGTGTCCAAGATTGCTGTAGACTAAGTGTAGAACGCATTGCCTCAAGGGTTAATCGAAGTTGCCTTTTGGATGGAGGTGGAGAAACAAGATTTGGAGATGAACTAAGGATTTATGGTGCAAATGAAATGAGACCAAAAATCCAAAACCACAAAGAAAATTGGGGGTGTACAAATAATGTGCTCGGCCAATATATGAAAGGAGGGAGGTGAGGGTAAAAGCAAGAAAGAGAGGGTGACCATAAGTAAGAAAGAATGGGTGATAAAGAGGAAAAAATGTCACACCCATTTCCTAATCAAATCCCATCTCATTAATGCAAAGAAATGAGCACAAATGAATAAAAAGATGCTAGAACCATCGTGTGAACTGCTGGAGCCCCGGCACCACAAAAAAAACCCATTTTGTAAAAGCCACTTTTACAAATAAGCCCCTCCAAGCAAAAATCAGCCAAGAAAAGAAGGAAAGGAAAAATGGCTGAAACGGAATGCAAACTGGCAACTTCAAAAAAGCGATCCCGTAATAAATTACAGGAAAACCCCGCGACTGTATATACATACCCGCATTTGTATTCCGACCGAATACAAATGCAACGAGACAAAATATACACAGTATAATACTAGGATCCGGCTTAAACCAAAGCCCGCTAGTATTATCCGTCCGAACCATAATACGTGCACAAGTGCATGCGTACGTTCGAACCCTGCCCTAAATCCACACGGCCTCTACAACGTTTCGCCCGAAACTTGAGAAATTGTCTGTGGGGGACTCTAAAGACTCGTCAATACTTTGGCTGTGGATTTAACCACTGGCACGTAAGTGGTACTAGTTGTACGTAACGGGATACCAGGTACTGACCAAAAGGGAGGTCGATAAGCGAACTCATCCTGACACCCTACTGAGCCTGTCAGTGACAATATCCGTACAGTTCGGTCCGTTCGTCTATGAGCATCGCATGGCGGGCCAAGGGGGTTGGTAAAATTCAGACCCCCAAAAGCGGTACAAGTCATGTCGGAGTGTACCCCAGAACACCCTGAGATACTACTGGAATACCTACCAGTAAATCTCCTTCCTTTGCCAAGGACTTCGTGTAATAGCTCTCCTAGACACAGCGCGATCTCACCCCCAATACCGGGAGAGACGAAACCCCTGCCGATCCACTCACTGCCTCCATGTGGCTCGGGACTGTACCCAACTAAAACCTGTTTGCACGACTCCTTTGAGCCGTGGTAGGGTAGTAATCAAAGCACGGTGGGAACTCACACGAGACAAATGACGATCATAGGTCGATGAACTAACCTGCACACATGTCACCAGGGAACTGCTATCTGACGTCAGGTATAATACCAACTAGCATGTTCCCGGCGAGTCCTGTCCGGTGTACTCATAACCCAATGAGCACCTGTATACATCTTAGGTGAACCAACTGACACCAGTGGCTTGTGAGACCGGCCACCGCCCCTCGTCGGGGTCTCGACTGTATACACTAGTCTACTCCAGAGTATCGATGCCCTGTCTCGAAAACTCCCACGACTAGGGACCACTTTAAGGATGTGCTTATAGACCCCAGCTCCCACGTATATGATCGCCATCATACTGCTGGTCGTCAAGAAAGAATCCTAAGGGCTCTATCAATGTGTAATTGCGACCTATAAGGTCACCTAAAGTACTACACGATGATAAAGATAAACCAGATAGCATACTATCATCTTGAGTAAGACTGTCCTAACGGTATAGGTCCTCCCTCAATCATTGAAATCACGTTCCTGTGATCCAATAATTGACTCTGAGGGCACTATATCCAACAATCTCCCACTTGCACTCAAGGCTAATTATTGCGTTGTCGCATACTCACAGCCCGTGTGATACCGAACACCCAACTCCTCTACTGATTAGTCTCACAAAACCCGTTTGCGAAACTATTGCGTTTGAGGAATAGCCTCAGTGAGTGGATCCGCCCTGATGTTTCTTTCTATGTCTCTCTTTATCTCAAGTTCGCGGAGAAAGCCATCTCCCGAAATGAGCAATACCTGTCTTAGAATATGTCTGGATATCTGATGGGACCTAGTTCATAAATGAACTCCAAATCCAAACTTCTTAGACTGTATCGTCAACTGAACTTAATCAGTATTCTGCGCCACACCTCCCTCAGTATCCGCTTGGACCACCTGTCCAAAATACTGCACCTCTTCAAAGGGAAAACTATAACTCTGACAGCCACTCTGTCATCCAGGTCACCTTGGAAGCCTGGAATGATAACTGTCTCCCGAAGGAGGCTTCTGTTATCATATCCCTAGAACATCCACTTATATTCTAAAACTGCTTCCGAATGTTTCTTCAGGATAAGATCAATATCAACTTATTGCATCTAGTGCAAAAAACAACATCTGGTGTGGTACTTGACATCTCATGATTGAATCAATTTCCTAAGCAAGTGATCTGCCAATCATGCTCATCCCTCTCCCCTTTAGTTTGTAAGACACCTTTAGAGAGGGTGACTCCATCACCTGCAGGTATACTACCGTGCCAGGAGTCGTCCATTCTAAAACACCTTTAGAATGCTGTCTAAGTACCCAGATTGGGAAACTACCCAAATCTAGATCTAAAACCATAGATCTAGTAACCAGAATATCGGATATAATATCCAATTATATGGAGAAACCACTGTGTGACAACCAAAGTATAACCGATCGTAGTATATGAATTTCACTTCCTACTCTGTGTATGTCATCCAAATACCAGGACATCACACCCTACTACCTTCTTAACAGATCCATCCCCTATTCTGATGAAGTCAAACCCATGATTGTCACATCAGAAATAGATGATCTATCTCCGCTATATCTGCTTTAGTCCATAAATAGACATAAGCTACTTGTCCACTATGCTTCCGCTGCTCCCACTGACTACGACAACCCTCTGGCAGAGTCATATACACGTGTACTTCTAAAGCTAGTTTAGAACGACGCTATACTCATCCTCCTGCCGGGTCTCACAGTCTGGAACAACACCAATGGCAAGTCTGGGTAAACAAGAACCTCCCTGTCACCGTCTTTGAGCATACCGAAGTACCTCTCGAGTTCCTGAGGTTACCCACTATATCTGCGGAGTGTCCAATGGAATGTCAAACCAGATTGAATCTTTAGGTTCTTATCAAATTTTCTGTAATCGTTTGCGGTTCTGGATTCACTTCCAGTTCTACCATACTCCCACTACTGTTTTCTGAAAAAATCCATTTTACTAAAACTGTGGCGAGTCAAGAACAATATCACTATCGATCTTCCAGATGGTAGAAAGTCAACCCTCGTCATAGCCCGGGTCAACCCACAAACAGCCATTACAGAAACGTGCCTTGAGTTATCCAGAGTCTGGTTTTAAGCATAAGCCGGACAACTCCCCGTATCTTAACAATGTTAAGATATGAACTATTCTATATACAATATAGAAACAGAGACACTGATTTAATTGGAACCAGATTCAAATCATACAGCTGTCTCCAGTGCATGTCAACTAAATGGAGAGAGGCCGATCAACATTACTCAACTTAGGAGTGCTTCCAATTATGAGTAACCTAAAAGAGAATCAAGTTCTCTTAATCATTACTATCAACTGAATACCATACACAAGTATCTACATCTTCGATCACCTTGAAGAATCCTGATACTTGCAATATCTGGTTCTCTACTTTATTCATATACTTATAACTTCTCAAAACTTAGTCCTTGCATTTCTACGAAACACATGTCTAAGAACTAGAGAAGTCACAAGTAAACGGAATATATTACGAGTACCAACCCCTCTGTCCTTACGGACACTGGACAACATACAATACTCTATATAAGTCCCCTGAGTCTAATAACTCCTTCCCTGTGTGTCGTAGGTTGAAAACTGTACTTATGGTTAAGAAGAATTACACCGCTGTTTAATGCTCCTTACCTAACCATCCACTGATATAGGTAAATGCCATGGACATAATTTCAAAAAGTTATATCTCACTTTATAAAAATAAACGTACAGATATATCAATTTGAAATTGGTGCATAACAACGGATATTCAAAACCAAATATTTGCCGTCCGGCAAACAACCCAGGCGATTTCCTCAAATATCACCAATTACAACGAATCCCGATATAATGAGGATGATCACCCAATTCCCAATAACTTACTCTTACTCATCATCTGTAAAACCATACAGATGTGAGAATCATACCTGGTAAATAGATATCCTGGAGCAAGGACTAATTGGGAAATCAGTTTTCTTTTAACAATACACAGTGAAACTGAAACATGTAAATGTTTCGAAGGGGTATCCGGGTATTCCTAGTAATGCCTATTCCATTATCCAGATTCATGACTTTAACCGTATATTTCTTTGCCATCTCTCCAAATCCCTTTATTTGTCTTTAGTCGTTACCTTCTGTACACTCCTTTAGGCTAAATGGTTTTCTTCCTTCCCTACCCTTCGGCACCAGCCTATGGTTTGGAAGAAGACTATCCAATAAGCATAATGGGTGTACTCTCCTAATCCTAGAAGTACTCATAACCTGAGAGAATATGAAGATAAAAGACAACTGAATAAATCTTATTCCTATTTCTCCTGAACCAGAATCCATCCCCGAACTGGAACAAGTTCATTCGAGTTCGTATATAACCATACGATGGAGTATCCAAATAACTGTGGATCTTCGTAGTGATACGGAGTGTTCTGGATAAATACAAAGGTGAAGTAGGAGTGGTAATGAAATACTTAGTTTGGTCGTGAATAGCAGTCGCAATTTACTTTGCACACTTTCTAATCCCTTTATTTGTCTTAACTTATTACCTTCTGTACACCATCGTTAGACTAATTGGTTTCCTTCATTCCCACCGTTAGGCACCTGCCTATGGTTTGGAAGAAGACTATCCAATTAGCGTAATAGGTGTACCGTCCTAATCCAAGGAGCACTCGCAACCTGAGAGAAGTTAAAGGAAAAGACAACTGAATAGTCCTATTTATTTTCTCCAGAACCGGAAACCATCCTCGAATCTGGAATAAGTTCCTTCGAGTTCGTATATAACCATACGATGGTTTTATCCAATGGAAGTGGATGTTCGTAGTAATACGGGGTGTTCTGGAGAAAAAGGGTAAAAGTAGGAGTAGCAATGAGGTATGCAGCTCTGACAATCCAAAAGCCAGTGTTATAAGAAGGTTCGGTCAACTTGGTCACTGAGTCATAGTCAAGGGTCGGGTCATGGTCGCTGCCAAAGAGAGAGAGAAAAGAAACACTCAGCGTGCACTCTAACCTAGATCAGAATGGTTACCAATTTATCTGATCAGGAAACCTCCCACTGTAACGTCAAATTCTCCTTCAAACCTGAAAGAAGAATTAGTCGGGATCACCCGAGGAGTAAACTAATTCATCAGTAGGAATCGGGATCCAACTATCATCGCATGATAATGTGATGGAATCCACTCACGTTATCACACTCCAGAAGGTATGCGCATGCCTGGCAAGTTTCAGTTTCTTTAGAAACACCCGATGTGATTTTTACCCCATGCTCTTATGATCTTGACGTAGGCCAACATATCATAAGTCACATGTCAAGGTCTACCCGTCATTATCCAGGTTAATTTGAACCCACCCGTACATACCCTTGACGAAGGCCAAAATAGTAGTACGACTGTCTCAAACTAACGCATCTATCTATGCAACAGAAATGTAACAAATAGCTACCATACACTATGCCTTGACGTAGGCCAACATACATAGTATGAATACTAAGTGCTACCTTTCTGAAATGACGGAGGGCTACGATTGGTTTTTGGCGAAAAACCTTTAACGTAATGAACTTGATATCGTTGAAGGAACCGGATAGCTTTCTATAAAAATATAGTGATGAAAACCTTTGCTAAAGAGGTCACTCCTGGTGAAGGGATCTCGGCCCTTTCCCCGTAGAATGAGGTGCAGGATATTCTAACTGAATACCACTATGCAAAGCAGAAGGAAATCGGCTATAGTGAAGTTATTACCCTGACGCAAACTTCTGTCCAAGGGGTCACTCCCGGTGAAGGGATCTCGGCCCTTGCCTTGTCGACTGAGGTGCCGGATATTCATAACCGAATACCACTGTGCAAAACAAAAGAGAACGTCCTTGCAATAACAGCTTTTTGAAAAATGTTCCAACAACATCAGAATAGGTTTGTTTAGCTTGTATTGATCCGAATCAATGCAGTCCCATCAATTGATCACACCAATAAAGAACGAAAATAATGATGTACGTATATGCCATCCGCATTCGCCACTGGGTCCCGTCATCACCCGTTAGGTTACTTAACTAACGACAGAGCGGGGACTGGACTAGCGCGGATGTAAAACATATACAACATCTACTAGTATATATATCAATATATAATATTCGCTCAAGGCGTGATAAAAGGCAACATCACAGATATGTAATATGCATCACAGAACAATACAGATAATCTGGGATCCCCGGGTTTCATAGAGCTGCTACTGAAACCCGACGTTCCCCTGGTTGTGTGGATAGCCTGCGCAATGAAATCCTAGACCCCTACGGGCGCGGTAAGTTACCCGCCAAAACCTGAAGCGAGGCATCCCCCTTCAGCAAAGTGAATGGACCACCCAGCACTTCACGGAATCCGGTAACTTGAGCACCCCTCCTTGGGTCAACCTATACCCCCTACGAGTGCGGCGAATAGCCCATCAATTCTAGAGTAAAGCCCCTTCCATCTCAAAGCCATGAATGCGGGCCCGTTGCCCTCTAGAACCCGTCTACCCGTGCACCCCTTCTCGGGGTAATCCTAGTACAGAAAGTAAAATATACAACGGGTACATCGACCACAGCCCGGTCGTTCCCTAAAAGAATAATATACAAACAGGCAGTGACAGCAGTCCACATGTCGGACGCTCGCCCCGCAATATCAAGTGTACAAATACAACCAAACTATACTACCATTGCATCCAGGCTATCCACCACGACAAATCTGCAACATCACAGCACAATACAGAACATCAACGTGAATGTCACGTTCGCAAATCCGTCTAAAAGAACTATAGCAATTAGACAGGATTTACCCATCAAATGGCATTCACGGTCGCATATATAATGTAAATACTGTGAACTAACATATTTAAATTTTCGATCGACAAAATTTCCCGAAGTGGGCCCCAAGCACAATTCCCAGTACTCAAACATATCTGGGCCCAAACAAAAATTACCAGAAACCCCATTTCCCAGTCAGGGAGCACTGTAGGAAAAATGGTGCAATGAGGCTACTGTTCAGCGGCGGAACCGCGGCCAAAATGGGGTTACGGCCGCGGTTCCGCGGCGCTACAGTAAGATCATGGTACCATTTTTCTGCAGTGTTCTCTGAAAACCCTGCACGTATTTCTGCAACACTCAAAATAAATTTTAGAGCACAAAACAGAATCAACAGAAACACAGAATTTGGAAATGCAGTTTTTGGAAATTTCGTTCGATCGAGTTCTAAACACGTTAGAGCAAGCTAGAAAAGGTTAATGGCGTGGCTCTGATACCATGTAAGTCTACGGTAGCGCCCCGGCCGTCATTCCAAGGCCAAAATGCGGAAACGAAACTTTTTCTTAACTTGGAAACCGGCGCTATCGTATGGTTAAAACCCGTATCGAACCATTAACCTACTACTAGCAACTAGAGAGAGGGTTTGAAAGCTATACCGATCGATCCGTGTCCTTCGGTCTTTGGCCACCATCCCAAGCTCCTCGCGGCATCACTGATCTCCGGTCTCCTTTTCGGAAGGGCACCACATCGAGAAGTCTTTTTACGGGCTCCCACCTCTGAACCGAGGCAACTCGGTCACGAAGTGTGCTAGTCGACGTGTCCAAGATTGCTGTAGACTAAGTGTAGAATGCATTGCCTCAACAGTTAATCGAAGTTGCCTTTTGGATGGAGGTGGAGAAACAAGCTTTGGAGATGAACTAAGGATTTATGGTGCAAATGAAATGAGACCAAAAATCCAAAACCACAAAGAAAATTGGGGGTGTCCAAATAATGTGCTCAGCCAATATATGAGAGGAGGGAGGTGAGGGTAAAAGCAAGAAAGAGAAGGTGAACATAAGCAAGAAAGAATGGGTGATAAAGAGGAAAAAATGTCACACCCATTTAATCTAATCAAATCCCATCTCATTAATGCAAAGAAATGAGCACAAATGAATCAAAAGATGCTAGAACCATCGTGTGAACTGCTGGAGCCCCAGCACCACAAAAAAAACCCATTTTGTAAAAGTGAAACCCCCCCATTTTGTAAAAGCCACTTTTACAAAATGGCCCCTCCAAGCAAAAATCAGCCAAGAAAAGAAGGAAAGGAAAAATGGCTGAAACGGAATGCAAACTGGCAACTTCAAAAAAGCGATCCCGTAATGAATTACAGAAAAACCCTGCGACTGTATATACATACCCGCATTTGTATTCCGACCGAATACAAATGCAATGAGACAAAATCTACACAGTATAATACTAGGATCCGGCTTAAACCAAAGCCCGCTAGTATTATCCGTCCGAACCATAACACGTGCACAAGTGCACGCGTACGTTTGAACCTTACCATAAATCCACACGGCCACTACAGCGTTTCGCCCGAAACTTGAGAAACTGACTCTAAAGACTCGTCAATACTTTGGCTGTGGATTTAACCACTGGCATGTCAGTGGTACTAGCTGTACGTAACGGGCTATCAGGTACTGACCAAAAGGGAGGTCGATGAGAGAACTCATCCTGACACCCTTCTGAGCCTGTCAGTGACAATATCCGTACAGTCCGGTCCGTTCGTCTATGAGTATCGCATGGCGGGCCCAGGGGGTTGGTAAAAATCAGACCCCCAAAAGTGGTACAAGTCGTGTCGGAGTGTAGCCCAGAACACCCTGAGATATTACTGGAATACCTACCAGTAAATCTCCTGCCTTGGCCAAGGACTTGTTGCGCCACGGCAGCGCCCCGGCCGTCTTACCGAGGCCAAAATGCGGAATCAAAAATTTTCCTTACTTGGAAACTGGCGCTACCGTGGACAATAAAACCTGGATCGTTAACCATTAACCTATACTAGCTAACAAGAGATGGGAAGAGAAGTATACCAAGTGATCTGAGTCCTCCGGTCTTCTCTTCATCGTCCCGATCTCCCGCGGAAAGTCCTGTCTCCATGTCGTCGCCTCGTCGCTGGAAGGGCACCACATCGCCTGCGTCTTTTACGGGCTCCCGCCTCAATACCGAGGCAACTCGAGCATGAAGCCGGCAAGTCGACATGCCCAAGGTTTGTTGTAGAATGTAGTGAAGATACTTTGTCTCTTGGAGTTTATGTAGTTGCCATTGATGGATAGAGGAAGAGGTAAAGAAAATTGGTGCTTTCAATTTTCTAGCAAGAAGAAGATGAGATGAAGAATTCCTCACATAACAAAATGAACTCTCTCATTCTTTCCTCTCAAGTGAACCCTTTTTTTCATCTAGTGAGACTGGTGGAGGAATGAAATGCAAACCATAACAAGAAGGGAGGTGAGTGTAGGAGAAAGAGAAAGGTGACCATATCCAAACATCATCATCATAATCTCACATCAAACACAAATCAATCCTAATCACCTTTTACAAGAAATGATGATAGAAAAGAAAGGAATAAAAAAGATGCTTTCATAATCAAACCATTTGCATAAAAACCCTCCACAATGTGTTATTTGCAAACTTGCAAATAACACCCTCCATCAAAAGGTTCGGCCGGGAAAGAACAAAGGAAAACCGGCCGGAACGGAATGCAAACTGGCAACTCCAGAAAACTGGTCCCGTAATAAATTACAGGAAAACCCCGATACTGTGCATACACACCCGCATCTGTATTCCGACCGGATACAAATGCAATGAGACAAAATCTACACTGTACTAAACTAGGATCCGGCTTAAACCAAAGCCGGCTAGTAATATCCGTCCGATCCTGATCCGTGCAATACAGCACGTATCAGATCGAACCCTGCCATATAACTATACGGCCACTAGTACAAAACTGTCTGATCCTGATCCGTGCAATACCGCACGTATCTGATCGGACCCTGCCATATCTCCATACGGCCTCTACAGCGTTTCGCCCGAAACTTGAGTAACTGAATGTGTGGTGGACTCTAAAGACTCGTCAATACTATGGCTGTGGATTTAACCACTGGCACGTCAGAGGTATAAGCCAATACGTGACGGGCCACCAGCTATTGACCAAAAGGGACGTCGATGAGCGAACTCATCCTGACACCCTTACTGAGCCTGTCAGTGACAATATCCGTACAGTCCGGTCCGTTCGTCTATGAGTATCGCATGGCGGGCCTAGGGGTTGGTAAAAGTCAGACCCCCAAAATCGGTACAAGTCGTGTCGGAGCGTAGCCCAGAACACCGTGAGATACTACTGGAATACCTACCAGTAAATCTCCTGCCTCGGCCGAGGGCTTTGTGTAATGGCTCTCCTAGACACAGCGCGACCTCACCCCCAATACCGGGAGAGACGAACCCCTGCAGATCCGCTCACTGCCTCCATGTGGCTCGGGACTGTACCCAACTAAAACCTGTTTGCACGACTCCTTTGAGCCGTGGTAGGGTAGTAATCAAAACACAGTGGGAACTCACACGAGACAAATGACGATCTCAGGTCGATGAACTAACCTGTACACATGTCACCAGGGAACTGCTATCTGACATCTGGTATAAGACCAACTAGCAGGTTCCCGGCGAGTCCTGTCCGGTGTACTCATAACCCAATGAGCACCTGTATACATCTTAGGTGAACCAACTGACACCAGTGGCTTGTGAGACCGGCCACCGTCCCTCGTCGGGGTCTCGACTGTATACACTAGTCTACTAATGGAGTATCGATGCCCTGTCTCGAAACTCCTACGACTAGGGACCTTTTAAGGATGTGCTTATAGACTACCAGCTCCCACGTATATGATCGCCATCATACTGCTGGTAGTCAAGCAAGAATCCTAGGGGCTCTATCAACGTGTAATAGCGACATGTCAGGTCACCTAAAGCAGTACACGATGATAAAGATAAACCAGATAGCATACTATCATCTTGAGTAAGACTGTCCTCCTGGGATAGGTCATCCCTCAATCATTGCAATCACATGCCTATGATCCAATAATTGACTCTGAGGGCACTATCTCCAACAATCTCCCACTTGCACTCAAGGCTAATTATTGCGATGTCGCATACTCACAGCCCGTGTGATACCGAATACCCAACTCCTCTACAAGTCAGTCTCACAAAACTCGTTTGCGAAACTATTGCGTTCGAGGAATAGCCTTAGTGAGTGGATCCGCTTGGATGTTTCTTTCTATGTCTCTCTATATCTCAAGTTCGCAGAGAAAACCATCTCCCGAAATGAGAAATACCTGTCTTAGAGTATGTCTGGATATCTGATGGGACCTAGCTCATGAATGAACTCCAAATCCAAACTTCTTAGACTGTATCGATAACTGAACTTAATCAGTACCCAGCGCCATGCCTCCCTCAGTATTGCCTTGGACCACCAGTCCAAAATACTGCCCCTCGTCAGAAGGAGAAACTATAACTCTGACAGCCACTCTGCCATCCATGTCACCTTGGATGCCTGGAGTGATAACCGCCTCCTAAAAGAGACTGTCGTTATCACATCCCTAGAACACGCACTTATGTCCTAAAACTGCTTCCGATTGTTTCTCCAGTATTGGATTAATATCAACTTATTGCATTTACTGCAAGAACAACATCTGGTGTGGTACTTAACATCTCATGATTGACTCAATTGCCTAAGCAAGTGATCTGTCAATCATGCGTATCCCTCTCCCCTTTAGTCTGTAAGACACCTTTAGAGAGGGTGACTCCATTACCTGCAGGTGTACTACCGTGCCAGGAGTCGTCCGTTCTAAATACTCATAGAATGCTGTCAAGGTACCCAGATTAGGAAACCACCCAAATCTAGATCTAAAACCATAGATCTAGTAACCAGAATGTCTGAAATAATATCCAAATCCTGTGTGGAGAAACCACTGTGTGACAACCAAAGTATAACCGATCGTAGTATAGGAGTTTCCTTTCCTACTCTGTGTATGTCATCCAAAACCAGGACATCACACCCTACTACCTTCTTAACAGATCCATCCCCTATTCTGATGACGTCAAACCTATGACTGTCATGTCAGAAATAGATGATCTATCTCCGCTATATCTGCTTTAGTCTATAAATAGACATAAGCCACCTGTCCACCAATGCTTCCGCTGCTCCCACTGACTACGACAACCCTCTGGCAGAGTCATATACACGTACACTTCTGAAGCTAGTTCAGAACGACGCTATACTCATCCTCCTGCCGGGTCTCGCGGCCTGGAACAACAGCAATGGCAAGTGTGGGTAAACAGGAACTTTCCTGTCACCGTCCTTGAGGCTACCGGAGTACCTATCGGGTGCCTAAAGTTACCCACCGTATCTGCGGAGTGGCCAATGGAATGTCAAGCCAGATTGAATCTTTAGGTTCGTTATCAAATCTTCAGTAATCGTTTGCGGTTCTGGAATCACTTCCAGTTCTACCATACTCCCACTACTGTTTTTGAAAAAATCCATTTTTAATAAAACTGTGACGAGTCTAGAACAATATTTCTATTGATCTGCCAGATGGTAGAAAGTCAACCCTTATCATAGCCTCGGTCAACCCACAAACAGCCATTACAGAAATGTGCCTTGAGTTATCCAGAGTCTGGTTTTAAGCATAAGCCAGACAACTCCCCGTACCTTAACAATGTCAAGATATGAACTGTTCTATATCCAATATAGAAACAGAGGCACTGATTTAATTGAACCAGATTCAAATCATGCAGCTGTCTCCAGTGCATGTCAACTAAATGGAAGGAGGCCGATCAGCGTTACTCAACTTAGGAGTGCTTCCAATTATGAGTAACCTGAAAGAGAAGCAAGTTCTCTTAACCATTACTATCAACTGAATACCATACATAAGTATCTACATCTTCGATCCCTTTGAAGAATCCCGATACTAGCAATACCTGGTTCTCTACTTTATTCAAATACCTTTAACTTCTCAAAATTCAGACCCTGTGTTTCCACGAAACACCTGTCTAAAAACTAGAGAAGTCATAAGTAAACTGAATATAGTACGAGGACCAACCCCTCTGTCCTGATGGACGCTGGACAACATACAATACTCTGTATAAGTCCCTTGAGTCTGATGACTCATTCACTGTGTGTCGTAGGCTGAAAACTGTACTTATGGTTAAGAAGAATTACACCGCTGTTTAATGCTCCTTACCTAACCATCCACTGATGTAGGTAAATGTCATCGACATAACTTCAAAAGGTATATCTCACTCTATAAAAATAGACGTATAGATATATCGATTTGAAATTGGTGCATAACAGCGGATATTCAAAACCAAATATTTGCCGACCGGCAAACAACCCAGGTGATTTCCTCAAATATCACCAATTACAACGAATCCCGATATAATGAGGACAATCACCTAATTCCCAATAACTTACTCCCACTCATGATTTGTAAAACCATACAGATGTGAGAATCATTCCTGGTAAATACATACCCTGGAGCAAGTGTCTAATCGGGAAATCAGTTTTCCTTTAACAGTACACAGTGAAACTGAAACATTGAAATGTTTCGATGGGGTATCCTGGTATTCCTAGTAATGCCTCTTCCAGATTCACGACTGTAACCGTATAATTCTTTGCCACCTCTCCAAATCCCTTTTTATGTCTTTAGTCATTACCTTCTGCACACCCCTTTAGGCCAAATGGTTTTCTTCCTTCCCTACCGTTCGGCACCAGCCTATGGTTTGAAAGAAGACTATCCAATAAGCATAATGGGTGTACTGTCCTAATCCTAGGAACACTCGCAATGCGAGAGAAGGTGAAGATAAAAGACAACCGAATAAACCTTATTCCTATTTCTCCTGAACCAGAATCCATCCCCGAACTGGAACAAGTTCCTTTCGAGTTCGTATATAACCATACGATGGAATATCCAATAAACTGTGGATCTTCGTAGTGATACGGAGTGTCCTGGAGAAATACAAAGGTGATTTTCGGATTGGCGAAGAAATACTTGGTTTGATCGTGAATAGCAGTCACAATTTACTTTGCCCTCTCACTAATCCCTTGCTTTGTCTTAACTTAATACCTTCTGCACACCATCGTTATGCTAATTGGTTTTCTTCATTCCCTACCGGTCGGCACCAGCCTAAGGTTTGGAAGAAGACTATCCAATTTGCGTAATAGGTGTACTATCTCCTAAACCAAGGAGTACTCGCAACCTGAGAGAAGGTAAAAGGAAAAGACAACTGAATAATCCTATTCGTTTTCTCCAGAACCAGAAACCATCCTCGAAGTCCTTCGAGTTCGTATATAACCATACGATGGTTTTGTCCAATAGAAGTGGACGTTCGTAGTAATACGGGGTGTCCTGGAGAAAAGGGTAAAAGTAGGAGTGGCAATGAGGTTTGCAACTCTGACAATCCAAAAGCCTGTGTTAAGAAGGTTCGGTCAACTTGGTCACTGAGTCATAGTCAAGGGTCGGGTCAAATGTCGCTACCAAAGAGAGAGAGAAAAGAAACACTCGGCATGCACTCTAACCTAGATCAGAATGGTTATCACTTTATCTAATCTGGAAACCTCCCACTGTAACGTCAAATTCTTCCCCAAACCTGAAAGAAGAATTAGTCGGGATCACCCGAGGAGTAAACCAACTCATCAGTGGGAATCGGGATCCAACTCTCATCGCATGATAACGCGACGGAATCAGCTCACGTCACCACACTCCAGAAGGTATGCGCATGCCTGGCAAGTTTCAGTACTTTTGAAACTCCCGATGTGGATTTTTACCCCTAGGACCCAAGTGACCTTGACGGAGTCAACAAATCAAAGTGTCCTAGTCAAGTTCAACCTGTCATTATCTGGATTGCATTAAACCCACCCGCACGTGCCCTTGACGGAGTCAACAAGGCCGCACGACTGTCCTAACCAATCCCATTTATGCAACAAACAAGCACTACTTAGCTACCGTAAACTACGCCTTGACGGAGTCAACAAACGCAGCACGAATACTAAGTAATACTTGTAAGAAATGACGGAGGGCTACGTCTAGTTTTTGGCGAAAAACCTTTAACGTAATGAACTTGATATCGTTGAAGGAACTGCATAGCTTTTATAAAAATATAGTGACGAAAACCCTTTGCTAAAGAGGTCACTCCCGGTGAAGGGATCTCGGCTCTTTCCCCGTAGAATGAGGTGCAGGATATTCCAACTGAATACCACGATGCAAAGCAAAAAGTAATCGGCTATAGTGAAGTTAATGCCCTGACGCAAACTTCTGTCCAAGGGGTCACTCCCGGTGAAGGGATCTCGGCCCTTGCCTCGTCGACTGAGGAGCAGGATATTCCAAATGAATACCACGATGCAAAACAAAAGTGAACGTCCTTGCAATAACAGCTTTTTGAAAAAGTGTTCCAACAACATCAGAATAGGTTTGTTTATCTTGCATTGATCCGAATCAACGCAGTCCCACCAATTGATCACACCACAAAGAACGAAAATATACTGATGTACGTATATGCCATCCGCATTCGCCATTGGGTCCCGTCATTACCCGTTAGGTTAGCTAACTAACGACAGAGCGGGGACTGGACTAGCGCGGATGTAAAACATATACAACATCTACTAATATATATACCAATATATTATTTTCGCTCAAGGCGTGATAAAATGCAACATCACAGAAATATACAGCATCACAGAACAATACAGATATCTGGAAGCCCCGGGTTTCACAGAGCCGCTGCTGAAACCCGACGTTCCCCTGGTCGTGTGGATAGCCTGTGCAATGAAATCCTAGAACCCTACGGGCGCGGCAAGTCATCCGCCAAAACCTGAAGCGAGGCAGCCCCCTTCAGCACCGTGAATGGACCACCCAGCACTTCATGGAATCCGGTAACTTGGGCACCCCTCCCGGGTCAACCTGTACCCCCTACGAGTGCGGCAAATAGCCCGCCAATCCTAGAGTGAAGCCCCCTCCGTCTCAATGCCATGAGATGCGGGCCCGTTGCCCTCTAGAACCCGGCAATCCGCGCACCCCTCCGCGTGGTAATCCTAGTACATAAAGTAAAATATACATACAACGGGTACATCGACCGCAACCAGGTCGTGCCCCAAAAGAATAATACAAACAGGCAGTGACGGCTGTCCACATGTCGGACGCTCGCCCCGCAAAATCAAATGTACATATAAAACAAAACTGCACTAGCATTGCATCCAGGCTATCCCCACGACCGACCCGCAACATCACAGCATAAACACAGAACATCAACGTGAAAATCACGTTCGCAAATCTGTCTAACCGGGCTATAGCAGTTAGACAGGATTTACCGATCAAGTGACATTCACAGTCGCAGATATAATGTAAATACTGTGAAATAACATGTTTAAAATTTTCGATCGACTGAATTTTCCAAAGTGGGCCCCAAGCACAACTGTAGCACTCAAAAACATCTGGGCCCAAAAAGAATATACCAGAAACCCTATTTTCTTGTCAGTAAACCACTGTAGAAATTTGGTACGGTTTGGCCACAAAACGGCGGCGGTTCCGCGGCCAAAACGTGGTTTTGGCCGCTAAACCGCCGCGCTACAGTAACATCAGCGTACCAAATTTTCACAGAATTCATAAAAACCCCTGCACGTAATTTTCCAATGTACCAAATAATTTTTAGAGCAAGGAAAAAATCGACAGAAAGTGCGACATGGAAATGTGGTTTTTGGAAAATCCGATCGATCGAACTTGTAAACACGTTAGAGCAAGCTAGACAAGGTTAATGGCCTGGCTCTGATACCATGTTGCGCCACGGCAGCGCCCCGGCCGTCTTACCGAGGCCAAAATGCGGAATCAAAAATTTTTCTTACTTGGAAACTGGCGCTACCGCGGACAATAAAACCCGGATCGTTAACCATTAACCTATACTAGCTAACAAGAGATGGGAAGAGAAGTATACCAAGTGATCCGAGTCCTCCGGTCTTCTCTTCATCGTCCCGATCTCCCGCGGAAAGTCCTGTCTCCATGTCGTCGCCTCGTCGCCGGAAGGGCACCACGTCGCCTGCGTCTTTTACGGGCTCCCGCCTCAATACCGAGGCAACTCGAGCATGAAGCCGGCAAGTCAACATGCCCAAGGTTTGCTGTAGAATGTAGTGTAGATACTTTGTCTCTTGGAGTTTATGTAGTTGCCATTGATGGATGGAGGAAGAGGTAAAGAAAATTGGTGCTTTCAATTTTCTAGCAAGAAGAAGATGAGATGAAGAATTCCTCACATAACAAAATGAACTCTCTCATCCTTTTCTCTCAAGTGAACCCTTTTTTCATCTAGTGAGAATGGTGGAGGAATGAAATGCAAACCATAACAAGAAGGGAGGTGAGTGTTGGAGAAAGAGAAAGGTGACCATATCCAAACATCATCATCATAATCTCACATCAAACACAAATCAATCCTAATCACCTTTTACAAGAAATGATGATAGAAAAGAAAGGAATAAAAAAGATGCTTTCATAATCAAACCATTTGCATGAAAACCCTCCACAATGTGTTATTTGCAAACTTGCAAATAACACCATCCATCAAAAGGTTCGGCCGGGAAAGAACAAAGGAAAACCGGCCGGAACGGAATGCAAACTGGCAACTCCAGAAAACTGGTCCCGTAATAAATTATAGGAAAACCCCGATACTGTGCATACACACCCGCATCTGTATTCCGACCGGATACAAATGCAATGAAACAAAATCTACACTGTACAAAACTAGGATCCGGCTTAAACCAAAGCCGGCTAGTAATATCCGTCCGATCCTGATCCGTGCAATACAGCACGTATCAGATCGAACCCTGCCATATAACTATACGGCCACTAGTACAAAACTGTCCGATCATGATCCGTGCAATACCGCACGTATCTGATCGGACCCTGCCATATCTCCATACGGCCTCTACAGCGTTTCGCCCGAAACTTGAGTAACTGAATGTGTGGTGGACTCTAAAGACTCGTCAATACTATGGCTGTGGATTTAACCACTGGCACGTCAAAGGTATAAGCCAATACGTGACGGGCCACCAGCTATTGACCAAAAGGGACGTCGATGAGCGAACTCATCCTGACACCCTTACTGAGCCTGTCAGAGACAATATCCGTACAGTCTAGTCCGTTCGTCTATGAGTATCGCATGGCGGGCCTAGGGGGTTGGTAAAAGTCAGACCCCCAAAAGCGGTACAAGTCGTGTCGGAGCGTAGCCCAGAACACCCTGAGATACTACTGGAATACCTACCAGTAAATCTCCTGCCTCGGCCGAGGGCTTTGTGTAATGGCTCTCCTAGACACAGCGCGACCTCACCCCCAATACCGGGAGAGACGAACCCCTGCAGATCCGCTTACTGCCTCCATGTGGCTCGGGACTGTACCCAACTAAAACCTGTTTGCACGACTCCTTTGAGCCGTGGTAGGGTAGTAATCAAAGCATAGTGGGAACTCACACGAGACAAATGACGATCTCAGGTCGATGAACTAACCTGTACACATGTCACCAGGGAACTGCTATCTGACATCTGGTATAAGACCAACTAGCAGGTTCCCGGCGAGTCCTGTCCGGTGTACTCATAACCCAATGAGCACCTGTATACATCTTAGGTGAACCAACTGACACCAGTGGCTTGTGAGACCGGCCACCGTCCCTCGTCGGGGTCTTGACTGTATACACTAGTCTACTAATGGAGTATCGATGCCCTGTCTCGAAACTCCTACGACTAGGGACCTTTTAAGGATGTGCTTATAGACTACCAGCTCCTACGTATATGATCGCCATCATACTGCTGGTAGTCAAGCAAGAATCCTAGGGGCTCTATCAACGTGTAATAGCGACATGTCAGGTCACCTAAAGCAGTACACGATGATAAAGATAAACCAGATAGCATACTATCATCTTGAGTAAGACTGTCCTCCTGGGATAGGTCCTCCCTCAATCATTGCAATCACGTGCCTGTGATCCAATAATTGACTCTGAGGGCACTATCTCCAACAATCTCCCACTTGCACTCAAGGCTAATTATTGCGATGTCGCATACTCACAGCCCGTGTGATACCGAACACCCAACTCCTCTACAAGTCAGTCTCACAAAACTCGTTTGCGAAACTATTGCGTTCGAGGAATAGCCTTAGTGAGTGGATCCGCTTGGATGTTTCTTTCTATGTCTCTCTATATCTCAAGTTCGCAGAGAAAACCATCTCCCGAAATGAGCAATACCTGTCTTAGAGTATGTCTGGATATCTGATGGGACCTAGCTCATGAATGAACTCCAAATCCAAATTTCTTAGATTGTATCGATAACTGAACTTAATCAGTACCCAGCGCCATGCCTCCCTCAGTATTGCCTTGGACCACCTGTCCAAAATACTGCCCCTCGTCAGAAGGAGAAACTATAACTCTGACAGCCACTCTGCCATCCATGTCACCTTGGAAACCTGGAGTGATAACCGTCTCCTAAAAGAGACTGTCGTTATCACATCCCTAGAACACGCACTTATGTCCTAAAACTGCTTCCGATTGTTTCTCCAGTATTGGATTAATATCAACTTATTGCATCTACTGCAAGAACAACATCTGGTGTGGTACTTGACATCTCATGATTGACTCAATTGCCTAAGCAAGTGATCTGTCAATCATGCGTATCCCTCTCCCCTTTAGTCTGTAAGACACCTTTAGAGAGGGTGACTCCATTACCTGCAGGTGTACTACCGTGCCAGGAGTCGTCCATTCTAAATACTCATAGAATGCTGTCAAGGTACCCAGATTTGGAAACCACCCAAATCTAGATCTAAAACCATAGATCTAGTAACCAGAATGTCTGAAATAATATCCAAGTCCTGTGTGGAGAAACCACTGTGTGACAACCAAAGTATAACCGATCGTAGTATAGGAGTTTCCTTTCCTACTCTGTGTATGTCATCCAAAACCAGGACATCACACCCTACTACCTTCTTAACTGATCCATCCCCTATTCTGATGACGTCAAACCTATGACTGTCATGTCAGAAATAGATGATCTATCTCCGCTATATCTGCTTTAGTCTATAAATAGATATAAGCCACCTGTCCACCAATGCTTCCGCTGCTCCCACTGACTACGACAACCCTCTGGCAGAGTCATATACACGTACACTTCTGAAGCTAGTTCAGAACGACGCTATACTCATCCTCCTGCCGGGTCTCGCGGCCTGGAACAACAGCAATGGCAAGTGTGGGTAAACAGGAACTTTCCTGTCACCGTCCTTGAGGCTACCGGAGTACCTATCGGGTGCCTAAAGTTACCCACCGTATCTGCGGAGTGGCCAATGGAATGTCAAGCCAGATTGAATCTTTAGGTTCCTTATCAAATCTTCAGTAATCGTTTGCGGTTCTGGAATCACTTCCAGTTCTACCATACTCCCACTACTGTTTTTGAAAAAATCCATTTTTAATAAAACTGTGGCGAGTCTAGAACAATATTTCTATTGATCTGCCAGATGGTAGAATGTCAACCCTCGTCATAGCCTGGGTCAACCCACAAACAGCCATTACAGAAATGTGCCTTGAGTTATCCAGAGTCTGGTTTTAAGCATAAGCCGGACAACTCCCCGTACCTTAACAATGTCAAGATATGAACTGTTCTATATCCAATATAGAAACAGAGGCACTGATTTAATTGAACCAGATTCAAATCATGCAGCTGTCTCCAGTGCATGTCAACTAAATGGAAGGAGGCCGATCAGCGTTACTCAACTTAGGAGTGCTTCCAATTATGAGTAACCTGAAAGAGAAGCAAGTTCTCTTAACCATTACTATCAACTGTATACCATACATAAGTATCTACATCTTCGATCACTTTGAAGAATCCCGATACTTGCAATACCTGGTTCTCTACTTTATTCAAATACCTATAACTTCTAAAAATTCAGACCCTGTGTTTCCACGAAACACCTGTCTAAAAACTAGAGAAGTCATAAGTAAACTGAATATAGTACGAGGACCAACCCCTCTGTCCTGATGGACGCTGGACAACATACAATACTCTGTATAAGTCCCTTGAGTCTGATGACTCATTCACTGTGTGTCGTAGGCTGAAAACTGTACTTATGGTTAAGAAGAATTACACCGCTGTTTAATGCTCCTTACCTAACCATCCACTGATGTAGGTAAATGTCATCGACATACTTCAAAAGGTATATCTCACTCTATAAAAATAGACGTATAGATATATCGATTTGAAATTGGTGCATAACAGCGGATATTCAAAACCAAATATTTGCCGACCGGCAAACAACCCAGGTGATTTCCTCAAATATCACCAATTACAACGAATCCCGATATAATGAGGACAATCACCTAATTCCCAATAACTTACTCCCACTCATGATTTGTAAAACCATACAGATGTGAGAATCATTCCTGGTAAATACATACCCTGGAGCAAGTGTCTAATCGGGAAATCAGTTTTCCTTTAACAGTACACAGTGAAACTGAAACATTGAAATGTTTCGATGGGGTATCCTGGTATTCCTAGTAATGCCTCTTCCAGATTCACGACTGTAACCGTATAATTCTTTGCCACCTCTCCAAATCCCTTTTTATGTCTTTAGTCATTACCTTCTGCACACCCCTTTAGGCCAAATGGTTTTCTTCCTTCCCTACCGTTCGGCACCAGCCTATGGTTTGGAAGAAGACTATCCAATAAGCATAATGGGTGTACTGTCCTAATCCTAGGAACACTCGCAATGCGAGAGAAGGTGAAGATAAAAGACAACCGAATAAACCTTATTCCTATTTCTCCTGAACCAGAATCCATCCCCGAACTGGAACAAGTTCCTTTCGAGTTCGTATATAACCATACGATGGAATATCCAATAAACTGTGGATCTTCTTAGTGATACGGAGTGTCCTGGAGAAATACAAAGGTGATTTTCGGATTGGCGAAGAAATACTTTGTTTGATCGTGAATAGCAGTCACAATTTACTTTGCCCTCTCACTAATCCCTTGCTTTGTCTTAACTTAATACCTTCTGCACACCATCGTTATGCTAATTGGTTTTCTTCATTCCCTACCGGTCGGCACCAGCCTAAGGTTTGGAAGAAGGCTATCCAATTTGCGTAATAGGTGTACTATCTCCTAAACCAAGGAGTACTCGCAACCTGAGAGAAGGTAAAAGGAAAAGACAACTGAATAATCATATTCGTTTTCTCCAGAACCAGAAACCATCCTCGAAGTCCTTCGAGTTCGTATATAACCATACGATGGTTTTGTCCAATAGAAGTGGACGTTCGTAGTAATACGGGGTGTCCTGGAGAAAAGGGTAAAAGTAGGAGTGGCAATGAGGTTTGCAACTCTGACAATCCAAAAGCCTGTGTTAAGAAGGTTCGGTCAACTTGGTCACTGAGTCATAGTCAAGGGTCGGGTCAAATGTCGCTACCAAAGAGAGAGAGAAAAGAAACACTCGGCATGCACTCTAACCTAGATCAGAATGGTTATCACTTTATCTAATCTGGAAACCTCCCACTGTAACGTCAAATTCTTCCCCAAACCTGAAAGAAGAATTAGTCGGGATCACCCGAGGAGTAAACCAACTCATCAGTGGGAATCGGGATCCAACTCTCATCGCATGATAACGTGACGGAATCCGCTCACGTCACCACACTCCAGAAGGTATGCGCATGCCTGGCACGTTTCAGTACTTTTGAAACTCCCGATGTGGATTTTTACCCCTAGGACCCAAGTGACCTTGACGGAGTCAACAAATCAAAAAGTCCTAGTCAAGTTCAACCTGTCATTATCTGGATTGCATTAAACCCACCCGCACGTGCCCTTGACGGAGTCAACAAGGCCGCACGACTGTCCTAACCAATCCCATTTATGCAACAAACAAGCACAACTTAGCTACCGTAAACTACGCCTTGACGGAGTCAACAAACGCAGCACGAATACTAAGTAATACTTGTAAGAAATGACGGAGGGCTACGTCTAGTTTTTGGGGAAAAACTTTAACGTAATGAACTTGATATCTTTGAAGGAACTGCATAGCTTTTATAAAAATATAGTGACGAAAACCCTTTGCTAAAGAGGTCACTCCCGGTGAAGGGATCTCGGCTCTTTCCCCGTAGAATGAGGTGCAGGATATTCCAACTGAATACCACGATGCAAAGCAAAAAGTAATCGGCTATAGTGAAGTTAATGCCCTGACGCAAACTTCTGTCCAAGGGGTCACTCCCGGTGAAGGGATCTCGGCCCTTGCCTCGTCGACTGAGGAGCAGGATATTCCAAATGAATACCACGATGCAAAACAAAAGTGAACGTCCTTGCAATAACAGCTTTTTGAAAAAGTGTTCCAACAACATCAGAATAGGTTTGTTTATCTTGCATTGATCTGAATCAACGCAGTCCCACCAATTGATCACACCACAAAGAACGAAAATATACTGATGTACGTATATGCCATCCGCATTCGCCACTGGGTCCCGTCATTACCCGTTAGGTTAGCTAACTAACGACAGAGCGGGGACTGGACTAGCGCGGATGTAAAACATATACAACATCTACTAATATATATACCAATATATTATTTTCTCTCAAGGCGTGATAAAATGCAACATCACAGAAATATACAGCATCACAGAACAATACAGATATCTGGAAGCCCCGGGTTTCACAGAGCCGCTGCTGAAACCCGACGTTCCCCTGGTCGTGTGGATAGCCTGTGCAATGAAATCCTAGACCCCTACGGGCGCGGCAAGTCACCCGCCAAAACCTGAAGCGAGGCAGCCCCCTTCAGCACCGTGAATGGACCACCCAGCACTTCATGGAATCCGGTAACTTGGGCACCCCTCCCGGGTCAACCTGTACCCCCTACGAGTGCGGCAAATAGCCCGCCAATCCTAGAGTGAAGCCTCCTCCGTCTCAATGCCATGAGATGCGGGCCCGTTGCCCTCTAGAACCCGGCTATCCGCGCACCCCTCCGCGTGGTAATCCTAGTACATAAAGTAAAATATACATACAACGGGTACATCGACCGCAACCAGGTCGTGCCCCAAAAGAATAATACAAAAAGGCAGTGACGGCTGTCCACATGTCGGACGCTCGCCCCGCAAAATCAAATGTACATATAAAACAAAACTGCACTAGCATTGCATCCAGGCTATCCCCACGACCGACCCGCAACATCACAGCATAAACACAGAACATCAACGTGAAAATCACGTTCGCAAATCTGTCTAACCGGGCTATAGCAGTTAGACAGGATTTACCGATCAAGTGACATTCACAGTCGCAGATATAACGTAAATACTGTGAAATAACATGTTTAAAATTTTCGATCGACTGAATTTTCCGAAGTGGGCCCCAAGCACAACTGTAGCACTCAAAAACATCTGGGCCCAAAAAGAATATACCAGAAACCCTATTTTCTTGTCAGTAAACCACTGTAGAAATTTGGTACGGTTTGGCCACAAAACGGCGGCGGTTCCGCGGCCAAAACGTGGTTTTGGCCGCTAAACCGCCGCGCTACAGTAACATCAGCGTACCAAATTTTCACAGAATTCATAAAAACCCCTGCACGTAATTTTCCAATGTACCAAATAATTTTTAGAGAAAGGAAAAAATCGACAGAAAGTGCGACATGGAAATGTGGTTTTTGGAAAATCCGATCGATCGAACTTGTAAACACGTTAGAGCAAGCTAGACAAGGTTAATGGCCTGGCTCTGATACCATGTTGCGCCACGGCAGCGCCCCGGCCGTCTTACCGAGGCCAAAATGCGGAATCAAAAATTTTTCTTACTTGGAAACTGGCGCTACCGCGGACAATAAAACCCGGATCGTTAACCATTAACCTATACTAGCTAACAAGAGATGGGAAGAGAAGTATACCAAGTGATCCGAGTCCTCCGGTCTTCTCTTCATCGTCCCGATCTCCCGCGGAAAGTCCTGTCTCCATGTCGTCGCCTCGTCGCCGGAAGGGCACCACATCGCCTGCGTCTTTTACGGGCTCCCGCCTCAATACCGAGGCAACTCGAGCATGAAGCCGGCAAGTCGACATGCCCAAGGTTTGCTGTAGAATGTAGTGTAGATACTTTGTCTCTTGGAGTTTATGTAGTTGCCATTGATGGATGGAGGAAGAGGTAAGAAAATTGGTGCTTTCAATTTTCTAGCAAGAAGAAGATGAGATGAAGAATTCCTCACATAACAAAATGAACTCTCTCATCCTTTTCTCTCAAGTGAACCCTTTTTTCATCTAGTGAGAATGGTGTGGGAATGAAATGCAAACCATAACAAGAAGGGAGGTGAGTGTTGGAGAAAGAGAAAGGTGACCATATCCAAACATCATCATCATAATCTCACATCAAACACAAATCAATCCTAATCACCTTTTACAAGAAATGATGATAGAAAAGAAAGGAATAAAAAAGATGCTTTCATAATCAAACCATTTGCATGAAAACCCTCCACAATGTGTTATTTGCAAACTTGCAAATAACACCATCCATCAAAAGGTTCGGCCGGGAAAGAACAAAGGAAAACCGGCCGGAACGGAATGCAAACTGGCAACTCCAGAAAACTGGTCCCGTAATAAATTACAGGAAAACCCCGATACTGTGCATACACACCCGCATCTGTATTCCGACCGGATACAAATGCAATGAAACAAAATCTACACTGTACAAAACTAGGATCCGGCTTAAACCAAAGCCGGCTAGTAATATCCGTCCGATCCTGATCCGTGCAATACAGCACGTATCAGATCGAACCCTGCCATATAACTATACGGCCACTAGTACAAAACTGTCCGATCCTGATCCGTGCAATACCGCACGTATCTGATCGGACCCTGCCATATCTCCATACGGCCTCTACAGCGTTTCGCCCGAAACTTGAGTAACTGAATGTGTGGTGGACTCTAAAGACTCGTCAATACTATGGCTGTGGATTTAACCACTGGCACGTCAAAGGTATAAGCCAATACGTGACGGGCCACCAGCTTTTGACCAAAAGGGACGTCGATGAGTGAACTCATCCTGACACCCTTACTGAGCCTGTCAGTGACAATATCCGTATAGTCCGGTCCGTTCGTCTATGAGTATCGCATGGCGGGCCTAAGGGGTTGGTAAAAGTCAGACCCCCAAAAGCGGTACAAGTCGTGTCGGAGCGTAGCCCAGAACACCCTGAGATACTACTGGAATACCTACCAGTAAATCTCCTGCCTCGGCCGAGGGCTTTGTGTAATGGCTCTCCTAGACACAGCGCGACCTCACCCCCAATACCGGGAGAGACGAACCCCTGCAGATCCGCTCACTGCCTCCATGTGGCTCGGGACTGTACCCAACTAAAACCTGTTTGCACGACTCCTTTGAGCCGTGGTAGGGTAGTAATCAAAGCACAGTGGGAACTCACACGAGACAAATGACGATCTCAGGTCGATGAACTAACCTGTACACATGTCACCAGGGAACTGCTATCTGACATCTGGTATAAGACCAACTAGCAGGTTCCCGGCGAGTCCTTTCCGGTGTACTCATAACCCAATGAGCACCTGTATACATCTTAGGTGAACCAACTGACACCAGTGGCTTGTGAGACCGGCCACCGTCCCTCGTCGGGGTCTCGACTGTATACACTAGTCTACTAATGGAGTATCGATGCCCTGTCTCGAAACTCCTACGACTAGGGACCTTTTAAGGATGTGCTTATAGACTACCAGCTCCCACGTATATGATCGCCATCATACTGCTGGTAGTCAAGCAAGAATCCCAGGGGCTCTATCAACGTGTAATAGCGACATGTCACGTCACCTAAAGCAGTACACGATGATAAAGATAAACCAGATAGCATACTATCATCTTGAGTAAGACTGTCCTCCTGGGATAGGTCCTCCCTCAATCATTGCAATCACGTGCCTATGATCCAATAATTGACTCTGAGGGCACTATCTCCAACAATATCCCACTTGCACTCAAGGCTAATTATTGCGATGTCGCATACTCACAGCCCGTGTGATACCGAACACCCAACTCCTCTACAAGTCAGTCTCACAAAACTCGTTTGCGAAACTATTGCGTTCGAGAAATAGCCTTAGTGAGTGGATCCGCTTGGATGTTTCTTTCTATGTCTCTCTATATCTCAAGTTCGCAGAGAAAACCATCTCCCGAAATGAGCAATACCTGTCTTAGAGTATGTCTGGATATCTGATGGGACCTAGCTCATGAATGAACTCCAAATCCAAACTTCTTAGACTGTATCGATAACTGAACTTAATCAGTACCCAGCGCCATGGCTCCCTCAGTATTGCCTTGGACCACCTGTCCAAAATACTGCCCCTCGTCAGAAGGAGAAACTATAACTCTGACAGCCACTCTGCCATCCATGTCACCTTGGAAGCCTGGAGTGATAACCGTCTCCTAAAAGAGACTGTCGTTATCACATCCCTAGAACACGCACTTATGTCCTAAAACTGCTTCCGATTGTTTCTCCAGTATTGGATTAATATCAACTTATTGCATCTACTGCAAGAACAACATCTGGTGTGGTACTTGACATCTCATGATTGACTCAATTGCCTAAGCAAGTGATCTGTCAATCATGCGTATCCCTCTCCCCTTTAGTCTGTAAGACACCTTTAGAGAGGGTGACTCCATTACCTGCAGGTGTACTACCGTGCCAGGAGTCGTCCGTTCTAAATACTCATAGAATGCTGTCAAGGTACCCAGATTAGGAAACCACCCAAATCTAGATCTAAAACCATAGATCTAGTAACCAGAATGTCTGAAATAATATCCAAGTCCTGTGTGGAGAAACCACTGTGTGACAACCAAAGTATAACCGATCGTAGTATAGGAGTTTCCTTTCCTACTCTTTGTATGTCATCCAAAACCAGGACATCACACCCTACTACCTTCTTAACAGATCCATCCCCTATTCTGATGACGTCAAACCTATGACTGTCATGTCAGAAATAGATGATCTATCTCCGCTATATCTTCTTTAGTCTATAAATAGACATAAGCCACCTGTCCACCAATGCTTCCGCTG
Organism: Agapanthus africanus; assembly: GCA_030015575.1. Classification (NCBI taxonomy): domain Eukaryota; kingdom Viridiplantae; phylum Streptophyta; class Magnoliopsida; order Asparagales; family Amaryllidaceae; genus Agapanthus; species Agapanthus africanus. The sequence continues at coordinate 581,578,356 of CM057339.1, read as the reverse complement.
CTCCCACTGACTACGACAACCCTCTGGCAGAGTCATATACACGTACACTTCTGAAGCTAGTTCAGAACGACGCTATACTCATCCTCCTGCCGGGTCTCGCGGCCTGGAACAACAGCAATGGCAAGTGTGGGTAAACAGGAACTTTCCTGTCACCGTCCTTGAGGCTACCGGAGTACCTATCGGGTGCCTAAAGTTACCCACCGTATCTGCGGAGTGGCCAATGGAATGTCAAGCCAGATTGAATCTTTAGGTTCGTTATCAAATCTTCAGTAATCGTTTGCGGTTCTGGAATCACTTCCAGTTCTACCATACTCCCACTACTGTTTTTGAAAAAATCCATTTTTAATAAAACTGTGGCGAGTCTAGAACAATATTTCTATTGATCTGCCAGATGGTAGAAAGTCAACCCTCGTCATAGCCTGGGTCAACCCACAAACAGCCATTACAGAAATGTGCCTTGAGTTATCCAGAGTCTGGTTTTAAGCATAAGCCGGACAACTCCCCGTACCTTAACAATGTCAAGATATGAACTGTTCTATATCCAATATAGAAACAGAGGCACTGATTTAATTGAACCAGATTCAAATCATGCAGCTGTCTCCAGTGCATGTCAACTAAATGGAAGGAGGCCGATCAGCGTTACTCAACTTAGGAGTGCTTCCAATTATGAGTAACCTGAAAGAGAAGCAAGTTCTCTTAACCATTACTATCAACTGAATACCATACATAAGTATCTACATCTTCGATCACTTTGAAGAATCCCGATACTTGCAATACCTGGTTCTCTACTTTATTCAAATACCTATAACTTCTCAAAATTCAGACCCTGTGTTTCCACGAAACACCTGCTAAAAACTAGAGAAGTCATAAGTAAACTGAATATAGTACAAGGACCAACCCCTCTGTCCTGATGGACGCTGGACAACATACAATACTCTGTATAAGTCCCTTGAGTCTGATGACTCATTCACTGTGTGTCGTAGGCTGAAAACTGTACTTATGGTTAAGAAGAATTACACCGCTGTTTAATGCTCCTTACCTAACCATCCACTGATGTAGGTAAATGTCATCGACATAACTTCAAAAGGTATATCTCACTCTATAAAAATAGACGTATAGATATATCGATTTGAAATTGGTGCATAACAGCGGATATTCAAAACCAAATATTTGCCGACCGGCAAACAACCCAGGTGATTTCCTCAAATATCACCAATTACAACGAATCCCGATATAATGAGGACAATCACCTAATTCCCAATAACTTACTCCCACTCATGATTTGTAAAACCATACAGATGTGAGAATCATTCCTGGTAAATACATACCCTGGAGCAAGTGTCTAATCGGGAAATCAGTTTTCCTTTAACAGTACACAGTGAAACTGAAACATTGAAATGTTTCGATGGGGTATCCTGGTATTCCTAGTAATGCCTCTTCCAGATTCACGACTGTAACCGTATAATTCTTTGCCACCTCTCCAAATCCCTTTTTATGTCTTTAGTCATTACCTTCTGCACACCCCTTTAGGCCAAATGGTTTTCTTCCTTCCCTACCGTTCGGCACCAGCCTATGGTTTGGAAGAAGACTATCCAATAAGCATAATGGGTGTACTGTCCTAATCCTAGGAACACTCGCAATGCGAGAGAAGGTGAAGATAAAAGACAACCGAATAAACCTTATTCCTATTTCTCCTGAACCAGAATCCATCCCCGAACTGGAACAAGTTCCTTTCGAGTTCGTATATAACCATACGATGGAATATCCAATAAACTGTGGATCTTCGTAGTGATACGGAGTGTCCTGGAGAAATACAAAGGTGATTTTCGGATTGGCGAAGAAATACTTTGTTTGATCGTGAATAGCAGTCACAATTTACTTTGCCCTCTCACTAATCCCTTGCTTTGTCTTAACTTAATACCTTCTGTACACCATCGTTATGCTAATTGGTTTTCTTCATTCCCTACCGATCGGCACCAGCCTAAGGTTTGGAAGAAGACTATCCAATTTGCGTAATAGGTGTACTATCTCCTAAACCAAGGAGTACTCGCAACCTGAGAGAAGGTAAAAGGAAAAGACAACTGAATAATCCTATTCGTTTTCTCCAGAACCAGAAACCATCCTCGAAGTCCTTCGAGTTCGTATATAACCATACGATGGTTTTGTCCAATAGAAGTGGACGTTCGTAGTAATACGGGGTGTCCTGGAGAAAAGGGTAAAAGTAGGAGTGGCAATGAGGTTTGCAACTCTGACAATCCAAAAGCCTGTGTTAAGAAGGTTCGGTCAACTTGGTCACTGAGTCATAGTCAAGGGTCGGGTCAAATGTCGCTACCAAAGAGAGAGAGAAAAGAAACACTCGGCGTGCACTCTAACCTAGATCAGAATGGTTATCACTTTATCTAATCAGGAAACCTCCCACTGTAACGTCAAATTCTTCCCCAAACCTGAAAGAAGAATTAGTCGGGATCACCCGAGGAGTAAACCAACTCATCAGTGGGAATCGGGATCCAACTCTCATCGCATGATAACGTGACGGAATCCGCTCACCTCACCACACTCCAGAAGGTATGCGCATGCCTGGCAAGTTTCAGTACTTTTGAAACTCCCGATGTGGATTTTTACCCCTAGGACCCAAGTGACCTTGACGGAGTCAACAAATCAAAGAGTCCTAGTCAAGTTCAACCTGTCATTATCTGGATTGCATTAAACCCACCCGCACGTGCCCTTGACGGAGTCAACAAGGCCGCACGACTGTCCTAACCAATCCCATTTATGCAACAAACAAGCACCACTTAGCTACCGTAAACTACGCCTTGACGGAGTCAACAAACGCAGCACGAATACTAAGTAATACTTGTAAGAAATGACGGAGGGCTACGTCTAGTTTTTGGCGAAAAACCTTTAACGTAATGAACTTGATATCGTTGAAGGAACTGCATAGCTTTTATAAAAATATAGTGACGAAAACCCTTTGCTAAAGAGGTCACTCCCGGTGAAGGGATCTCGGCTCTTTCCCCGTAGAATGAGGTGCAGGATATTCCAACTGAATACCACGATGCAAAGCAAAAAGTAATCGGCTATAGTGAAGTTAATGCCCTGACGCAAACTTCTGTCCAAGGGGTCACTCCCGGTGAAGGGATCTCGGCCCTTGCATCGTCGAATGAGGAGCAGGATATTCCAAATGAATACCACGATGCAAAACAAAAGTGAACGTCCTTGCAATAACAGCTTTTTGAAAAAGTGTTCCAACAACATCAGAATAGGTTTTTTTATCTTGCATTGATCCGAATCAACGCAGTCCCACCAATTGATCACACCACAAAGAACGAAAATATACTGATGTACGTATATGCCATCTGCATTCGCCACTGGGTCCCGTCATTACCCGTTAGGTTAGCTAACTAACGACAGAGCGGGGACTGAACTAGCGCAGATGTAAAACATATACAACATCTACTAATATATATACCAATATATTATTTTCGCTCAAGGCGTGATAAAATGCAACATCACAGAAATATACAGCATCACAGAACAATACAGATATCTGGAAGCCCCGGGTTTCACAGAGCCGCTGCTGAAACCCGACGTTCCCCTGGTCGTATGGATAGCCTGTGCAATGAAATCCTAGACCCCTACGGGCACGGCAAGTCACCCGCCAAAACCTGAAGCGAGGCAGCCCCCTTCAGCACCGTGAATGGACCACCCAGCACTTCATGGAATCCGGTAACTTGGGCACCCCTCCCGGGTCAACCTGTACCCCCTACGAGTGCGGCAAATAGCCCGCCAATCCTAGAGTGAAGCCCCCTCCGTCTCAATGCCATGAGATGCGGGCCCGTTGCCCTCTAGAACCCGGCTATCCGCGCACCCCTCCGCGGGGTAATCCTAGTACAGAAAGTAAAATATACATACAACGGGTACATCGACCGCAACCAGGTCGTGCCCCAAAAGAATAATACAAACAGGCAGTGACGGCTGTCCACATGTCGGATGCTCACCCCGCAAAATCAAATGTACATATAAAACAAAACTGTACTAGCATTGCATCCAGGCTATCCCCACGACCGACCCGCAACATCACAGCATAAACACAGAACATCAACGTGAAAATCACGTTCGCAAATCTGTCTAACCGGGCTATAGCAGTTAGACAGGATTTACCGATCAAGTGACATTCACAGTCGCAGATATAATGTAAATACTGTGAATTAACATGTTTAAAATTTTCGATCGACTGAATTTTCCGAAGTGGGCCCCAAGCACAACTGTAGCACTCAAAAACATCTGGGCCCAAAAAGAATACACCAGAAACCCTATTTTCATGTCAGTAAACCACTGTAGAAATTTGGTACGGTTTGGCCACAAAACGGCGGCGGTTCCGCGGCCAAAACGTGGTTTTGGCCGCTAAACCGCCGCGCTACAGTAACATCAGCGTACCAAATTTTCATAGAATTCATAAAAAACCCTGCACGTAATTTTCCAATGTACCAAATAATTTTTAGAGCAAGGAAAAAATCGACAGAAAGTGCGACATGGAAATGTGGTTTTTGGAAAATCCGATCGATCGAACTTGTAAACACGTTAGAGCAAGCTAGACAAGGTTAATGGCCTGGCTCTGATACCATGTTGCGCCACGGCAGCGCCCCGGCCGTCTTACCGAGGCCAAAATGCGGAATCAAAAATTTTTCTTACTTGGAAACTGGCGCTACCGCGGACAATAAAACCCGGATCGTTAACCATTAACCTATACTAGCTAACAAGAGATGGGAAGAGAAGTATACCAAGTGATCCGAGTCCTCCGGTCTTCTCTTCATCGTCCCGATCTCCCGCGGAAAGTCCTGTCTCCATGTCGTCGCCTCGTCGCCGGAAGGGCACCACATCGCCTGCGTCTTTTACGGGCTCCCGCCTCAATACCGAGGCAACTCGAGCATGAAGCCGGCAAGTCGACATGCCCAAGGTTTGCTGTAGAATGTAGTGTAGATACTTTGTCTCTTGGAGTTTATGTAGTTGCCATTGATGGATGGAGGAAGAGGTAAAGAAAATTGGTGCTTTCAATTTTCTAGCAAGAAGAAGATAAGATGAAGAATTCCTCACATAGCAAAATGAACTCTCTCATCCTTTTCTCTCAAGTGAACCCTTTTTTCATCTAGTGAGAATGGTGGAGGAATGAAATGCAAACCATAACAAGAAGGGAGGTGAGTGTAGGAGAAAGAGAAAGGTGACCATATCCAAACATCATCATCATAATCTCACATCAAACATAAATCAATCCTAATCACCTTTTACAAGAAATGATGATAGAAAAGAAAGGAATAAAAAAGATGCTTTCATAATCAAACCATTTGCATGAAAACCCTCCACAATGTGTTATTTGCAAACTTGCAAATAACACCATCCATCAAAAGGTTCGGCCGGGAAAGAACAAAAGAAAACCGGCCGGAACGGAATGCAAACTGGCAACTCCAGAAAACTGGTCCCGTAATAAATTACAGGAAAACCCCGATACTGTGCATACACACCCGCATCTGTATTCCGACCGGATACAGATGCAATGAAATAAAATCTACAATGTACAAAACTAGGATCCGGCTTAAACCAAAGCCGGCTAGTAATATCCGTCCGATCCTGATCCGTGCAATACAGCACGTATCAGATCGAACCCTGCCATATAACTATACGGCCACTAGTACAAAACTGTCCGATCCTGATCCGTGCAATACCGTACGTATCTGATCGGACCCTGCCATATCTCCATACGGCCTCTACAGCGTTTCGCCCGAAACTTGAGTAACTGAATGTGTGGTGGACTCTAAAGACTCGTCAATACTATGGCTGTGGATTTAACCACTGGCACGTCAAAAGTATAAGCCAATACGTGACGGGCCACCAGCTATTGACCAAAAGGGACGTCGATGAGCGAACTCATCCTGACACCCTTACTGAGCCTGTCAGTGACAATATCCGTACAGTCCGGTCTGTTCGTCTATGAGTATCGCATGGCGGGCCTAGGGGGTTGGTAAAAGTCAGACCCCTAAAAGCGGTACAAGTCGTGTCGGAGCGTAGCCCAGAACACCCTGAGATACTACTGGAATACCTACCAGTAAATCTCCTGCCTCGGCCGAGGGCTTTGTGTAATGGCTCTCCTAGACACAGCGCGACCTCACCCCCAATACCGGGAGAGACGAACCCCTGCAGATCCGCTCACTGCCTCCATGTGGCTCGGGACTGTACCCAACTAAAACCTGTTTGCACGACTCCTTTGAGCCGTGGTAGGGTAGTAATCAAAGCACAGTGGGAACTCACACGAGACAAATGACGATCTCAGGTCGATGAACTAACCTGTACACATGTCACCAGGGAACTGCTATCTGACATCTGGTATAAGACCAACTAGCAGGTTCCCGGCGAGTCCTGTCCGGTGTACTCATAACCCAATGAGCACCTGTATACATCTTAGGTGAACCAACTGACACCAGTGAATTGTGAGACCGGCCCCCGCCCCTCGTCGAGGTCTCGACTGTATACACTAGTCTACTAATGGAGTATCGATGCCCTGTCTCGAAACTCCTACGACTAGGGACCTTTTAAGGATGTGCTTATAGACTACCAGCTCCCACGTATATGATCGCCATCATACTGCTGGTAGTCAAGCAAGAATCCTAGGGGCTCTATCAACGTGTAATAGCGACATGTCAGGTCACCTAAAGCAGTACACGATGATAAAGATAAACCAGATAGCATACTATCATCTTGAGTAAGACTGTCCTCCTGGGATAGGTCCTCCCTCAATCATTGCAATCACGTGCCTGTGATCCAATAATTGACTCTGAGGGCACTATCTCCAACAGGACTTTATGTAATGCCTCTCCTAGACACAGAGCGATCTCACCCCCAATACCGGGAGAGACGAAACCCCTGCCGATCCGCTCACTGCTTCCATGTGGCTCAGGACTGTACCCAACTAAAACCTGTTTGCACGACTCCTTTGAGCCGTGGTAGGGTAGTAATCAAAGCACAGTGGGAACTCACACGAGATAAATGACAATCTCAGGTCGATGAACTAACCTGTACACATGTCACCAGGGAACTGCTATCTGACGTCAGGTATAATACCAACTAGCATGTTCCCGGTGAGTCCTGTCCGGTGTACTCATAACCCAATGAGCACCTGTATACATCTTAGGTGAACCAACTGACACCAGTGGCTTGTGAGACCAGCCACCGCCCCTCGTCGGGATCTCGACTGTATACACTAGTCAACTCCGGAGTATCGATGCCCTGTCTCGAAAACTCCCACGACTAGGGACCACTTTAAGGATGTGCTTATAGACCCCAGCTCCTACGTATATGATCGCCATCATACTGCTGGTCGTCAAGCAAGAATCCTAAGGGCTCTATCAATGTGTAATAGCGACCTATAAGGTCACCTAAAGCACTACACGATGATAAAGATAAACCAGATAGCATACTATCATCTTGAGTAAGACTGTCCTACCGGTATAGGTCCTCCCTCAATCATTGCAATCACGTGCCTGTGATCCAATAATTGACTCTGAGGGCACTATATCCAACAGATTCGATGAACTGATACTGATTATATTAGTCGGTTATTTGTGAAATAGCCGAATTATCGGATCAAGTGTTGATTCGATAATTTAATGTATAATTGTATATGTGATATATTAAGTTACATTAACTAATATAAGCTCGCTTAAAGATTTTTTTTCTCACATGGATAATACATTGATATATATGTGATATATGTTAATTGTATTATTTTATTTTGTTACAAAATTTATTATATATGTGATATATAATATTGTAACAAGTTAAGGTTACAAATGCAACATGTTTTGTGGAGTTTAAACATGGATAAGGTTTGGATTAGGGTTAAGCTTGGATGAAGCTTTCATGAAGCTTCATGAAGCTTTGACTTTGACCATTGATATTTTGTGTTGATATTTATTAACACAACCCAAACCCTTTACCCTAGTTTACTCTCTACAAGGGTTAAGCCTTCATGATTGACCCATGGTTGATTTGTAACAATAACAATTAATTCATTATTCATCACAAATAGATTTCTTCTTCTTATTCTTCCTCTTGAAAAGCTTTCTATCTTTTGGGTTTGTGATGATTTTGAGTGAGATAAAGAAAACAAAAGAGTGCTAAATTCCTACTTCATCATCCTCATCTATTCTAGCTACTTAGATTATGGTCTTTGCTTTGCTAATACTTGATTAGTGATGCAAGAGCTTGGGTTTGAGTTTTTTCAAGGTAGATCATCTTAGTTGTTGAAGATTGGAAGCAAGCTTGCATCTTTCTCTTCATGGAGCCTCTCTAGAGTCTGGGTACTTGATGATCGCAACGAAGGGACCTCAACACGGAGCTTATGAAGTGAATGAGCGGACTACAAAGGTTGTAATCCCTAACTTTTAGATGTAAAGTTGTTTACATGCTTGTTTACCCTAATTCTCTAGTTAAGATCTTGGTTAGGGTTTGTTTAGCACCCCAAAAATTTTAAAGTAGCATGATTGATGCTTGCCAAAACCTTCACAAGGTGCTATGCTAACCCTTCAGTGGTATCAGAGCCAAGCTAGAGTATTAGGTGTTGTCTAGACGAAGTTTGAAGTCCGATCGAACTCCGAAACCCCGATAAATCCTAGTTTCTGGAAAAACTTTCAAAAGTTGAAAATTTTCATATTAAAAATACTCAGAAAATCATGCAGGGAATTCTAAGAATTACTGTTAAGTACGAAGCCATAACTCACTCAAGTGACCGCGGAACCGCGGCCAAACCTTGCGTTTGGCGGCGGTTCCGCGGCCAACTTTTGGAGTTAGGGGCTAATGCTTCAGGGGTTTATTCTTGGGTACTTTTTCATGCTTCTGGGAATTTTTAATTCTACTCAAGTGTTAAGCTTTCTGGGATTTATTGGGAACTCGTTAATTCGATCGGAAAGTTTAACTTCGTTTAAGTTTTTCCGGGTTATTTAGAAAGTGTTAAAAAATTTGAACGGATATCAATAACTCACTTTTTCTCCTCCTGGAAAATTTCCAAGTGTTGGATTTTTCCTTAGTTAAAGAACATTCACAGTCATGCAAGCGAATCTATGGACCCTCTAGAAGAACGTAACCTTAACTCGATTATGTGACCGTCAAAACCGCCACTGAACCATATGGTTTGTGGTAGTTTAGCGTTGCCACATGTGAGGCGTTGGTTTGACCCTTCTACGGCTGGTTCATTGCGGCTGTGACATGTTCTGGAACTTTTTGAACTCCGCTCAAGTGTTGAGCTATTTGGGAAATCTTGGGTGTTTGTTTATTCGATCGGAAAGTTTAACATTGTCTATTTATCTGGATTGTGATACAATATTTGGAATCCACAAGTAGTTATGAGATAACTAATTTGAATGTTATAAATCTAGCAGTTTTTAGTCTCATTTGATCGGTTGCCACGGGATTTTGATGTGATCAAAAGTCCGTCGCAATCACGTAGCGTACGCGGATACTCGCCGAGTAAACTTAATAGATAGCCACGCCCCATCGCCCCGACCAAGTGACTGTAGGAGAACCCCGTCGCCAAAAGCAACCGTTTGGGTGCTCGCGGCAGCGGTGTTCCGCCTTAGTGCACTTCGTCGACGGCATCGGGGGTGCGGCCGTCGACTAAAGTTTCCGACGAGCATTCGATCAGAATGTCGGGAATCTTGTTGAATTTCCCTACTAGATATTGAAAAGTGTTTTCGATATTGAGACTAAAATGCAGAGTTTATAATTGTTAGGCATGCGATGTATAAGGAATTCATTTGGTTAGGCATGAGATGTCTAAGAAGGTTGCGGATTCCAACTGTTGTAGTTTTACATTTTCTTTTCTGCGACCGTAAGTGTAATATGTGCTGTATCGCCGGTTTCGTTGCTATACATCAACGACAATTGGGATACGCATATTTACTTATGTTGATGACATGTGATGTTATGTGTTGCTGTGATATGTTATATTAGATCGCCACGTTTTGAATATCCGGGAGTTTTATGTGAGATGGGAGTTTTTCATTTTTCTTTCATGTAAAATTCATTGTATGTAATATTCTTTTATTGGGGCACTTCCGGGTTGAGGATGATGTCACCATTGTATATCATTTACTTTTCCGCATTAGGATAGACCCAAGACGGGGAGCACAAGTAACCGGGTTCTAGGTTCCAGTGGGAGACCATCTCGAGGAGTCGAGACCGGGTCTCCTAATTCTAGAAATGGTAGGGTTGCTTGCCGCTCTCGTAGGGGTCTAAGGGTGTGGGATTGGCTATTCATCGCAACCGTGGAATCCGCGTTTTATACAGGCTCGATATAAAATATGGACGTCCTAGTATATCCAATATTTCATATATGTTCTTTTGCTGCAATGTTCTGTGATGAGATCATATTATTGCCTGAGATGAATGTTTATATTATATATATGAGATGTATATGATATATTGTTGATTTCATTTCAAATGTGATGCTTGTGAAGCATAATAAAATGGGACTTCATTAATGAGATTAATGAAAATAAAAGAAACCTAAAGATGTTGTGGAATCGATTTTTCAAAAACTGGTAGCTCTAGTTCTTGCTTTGCATAGCGGTGTTCCTTGTAGAACATCCAGCACCTTATTCGATAAGGAAAGAGCCGAGATCCCTTCACCGGGAGTGACCTCTTTAGAAATAACTGGCATATGCTACAACCCTCGGTTTTGTCTTTTGATTGCTTTTCTAGTTTTTGCTTTGCATAGTGGTATTTGTGAAATATCCTGCACCTTATTCGATAAGGAAAGAGCCGAGATCCCTTCACCGGGAGTGACCTCTTTAGCAAAACAAGCAAAGGCCTCAAAAACACTCCATTTAAATCATTTGATTCTACAACGATATCAAGTTCATTACGCTCATGGTTTTCTTAAAAACCTGCGTAGCCCTTCGTCATTTCAGATAACTACTACTTAGTATTCGTGCTACGGTAGTTTGGCATTCGTCAAGGCGTAGTATACGGTAGCTATTTACTACATATCTGTAGAAAAAGATGCGATTGGATTAGAGTATTCGTACGACGTTGTTTGGCATTCGTCAAGGGTCGTGCGGGTGGGTTTAATTCAATCAAGAAATGTACGGGTTGAACTTTACTAGCGGACTATGGGTTGTTTGGCATTCGTCAAGGTCATAGCACGTTAGGGGCAGAAGCATTATTGGGAATTTCAAGTGTTGAAATTTGCAATGAGATTGCATACCTCCTATGAGATAGTTGGATCCCGATACCCGCTGTGAGTAAGAGTTACTCCTGGGAGAGTTTTACACATTACAATTAGCCGATCAAGTAGGTGTCTAGAAAGGTGTCAACGGGGTTATGCCTCTGGGAAAACGAGGTTTACTTTAATTAGGTCCGTGCGAAAGCGCGGGGAACCTCCTTCAAAGTACCGGCACTGGCCTGGCTGAAAGATTGGCGAACTTGGAGAGTGTAATTAATCCCCGTCTTTTCTTTTAGGGTTTGAAGGAAGATTTGACTAAAACAGTGGGAGACATCTTGATTAGATATATTAATAACCAATCTAATCTTGCAAGAGCATACGCTGAGTGTTTTCTTTTCTCTCTCTCTCTCCAGATAGTGACCATGTCACGCCTTATTCAAGATAATAATACGGATGTATTGACCGAACCCGCTTGTTATACCGCGCTGGGGAAAGTTGGTCCAGCTCCAACTTATAATTGTTATAAGACAGAGTAGGAAATAGGGGATTACCAGAATTCCCGTGCCGCCCAAACGAAGAAAGTACATGTTGATACATCTTCTTCGGGTGTGTTTATTACCGAGAACTGTTTCTCAGTATCCTTTATGTCCTGAGTATGAGATACCGGATCAGGATCCCGCAAATGTAATTTGTTACATGGGCTACAGATAGGTAGAGAACTGAGAAAGGGTGATAAATTTCAAGAGTTGGAAATGATGCAAGTGTTGCAGCCAAGTCTGTTGGCAGTTATCACCCTGTATTACAAGAATACATTGATTCTGAACGAATGTTATTAGATACCAAACCTGATATACAACATCGTATCAGTCTCCTTATTAGTAAAGATGGATATAATTTTGTATTGTTGGATAATGTTTTGAACATTTCGTATATCAAGAGTTGATCGGTTCAGGCACGTTATCTAAAAGCATATACGTTCTAAATCAAACCATAGTTCTTAACATACAGAACACACACAAGAGGAAGAGTTCAGAAATGAACGAATCCTTCTTGAGGCATTGTAGACTAGGTCATATCAATGCGACCCGACTAGCTGAAGTTACATAAAGATGCATATTTAAATTAGTTTGGATTTACATCTTGTAAAATTTGCCAGTCATGTCACAAAGATAAGATGACCACAGCTCCGTTTATTAGAAACAGAGAAAGAGTTAGTGAACTCTTGGGATTGATACATGATGATGTGTGAAAAGGTCCCCTGTCTACACATGCCAGGACCGGTTCTTTTTACTTCATTACATTCACTGATTATCTCTCAAGATCCGGACATATATTCCTATTGAAACACAAGTCTGAAGCTTTTGAGAAATTTAATGAATATAAGTTAGAAGTAGAGAACCAAAACAGGTAAAAGTATTATGTCATTTGATGAGATCAAGGAGGAGAATACTTGAGCAACGGAATTCCTGGACTATAAAAAGAAAGGAGAATGAGATTCTCTCTCAGCATTACTCCTCCGTATACACCACAACACGTCGGTGTATCGGAACGGAGCAATCGCACCCTATGTGATATGGTGTGCTCTATGATGAGTACTACTGAGTTGCCTATTTTCTTTTGGGGTTATGCACTTGAGAAGTTGCATACCTATTGAATAGTGTTCCAACCAAATCAGATGCCTACCACTCCATATGTGATATGGTATAGGAAGAGCCCATCTCTTAAGGAAGTTAAGATTTGGGGTTGTCCGGCCTATATCAAAAGCAAAATCCGGACAAGCTCGAGGCAAGGTCAGTTCTGTGGAAGTTTGTTGGATATCCCAAGTATTCGCAAGGGAATATCTTCTACCAAACTGAGGAACAAAAGATGTTTTCTCAGTATACCACCTTTGGGAAAGGGAATTTCTTGTGAAGAAATTAGTGATCATAAGGTAGAACTGGAATTAGTTCCAGCTAAAACAAACCGCAGCTGATGATTTGGTAGAACCGGAGGATTCAATAGTTTCCAACGAACCTCAGCCTCTCCGCCGATCTGGTAGGGTTCCTCATCCACCTGAGAGATACTTTGGTTTCTCTATGACAGTGGGAGCAAGGATTGCATCATGAGATGATGACCCAACTAGTTTCGAGCAGGCCATCAGGAGTGAGGACTCTGTGAGAATGGCTGGATGCTAAGTGATCTGATATGGAATCCTTATACACCCACAAAGTATGGACTTTGGTTGCTTTATCTGAAAGGTTAAATCCCCATCAGGAGCAAGTATATCTTGAGAAGATTACTTGGTGTACATGGAAAAGTTGAGACTACGATATCTGGCGGTTGGGTGTCATGACTGCTTTTTCTAAATAGTAATTTGGAAGATAGCGTCTATAAGTACACAGCCATAGGGCTTCGTAGACAGTGGGAGCAGCGGAAACGTGTGCAAGATGTTTTATGGGATAAATCAGGTATCGCGGAGTTGGAACGTCTGTTTTGATGCAGTATTCAAAGAGTTTGACTTCATCAAAATAGTAGATGAACTGAGTATATACAAAAAGGTAGTAGGGAGTATGGTGGTGATCCTCGTATAGTACGTGGATGACATACTCTTGATAGGGAAGGAGTTTCCTATGCTACGCTCGGTCAATCTCCTCATATCACAAAGCTACTCCATATAGGATCAAGATGATACCTCATAAATCCTGGGTTATGGATCTATGAGATAGATCTAATTGGTGTAGGGTTCCTAGGCACTCTTGTGAGGGTTCATAAGGCACCAAACATGCCCGAATAAAATTTTAGACGTGCCGAACAACCCAAAGCCGGGATCTTTGCTAGATTATTAGGGTTTAACATGCAAGATAACATCTTTAATACTAAGTGTGGGGGATTACAATCTTTGTAGTCCGCTCCTTCGCTTCATAAGCTCCGAGTAGAAGTCCCTTCGCCGCGATCCACGATCTCCCGGACTCAAGAGAGGCTCCACGACTCGAACGATCCATGATAGCTTGTCGTATTCGTTTTCTTCGATGATCTACATCGAAGCTGCAATAGCTCAAGCTCTCTCACTCTAATGAGGTGAACACCCTAATCTAATGGGCTAGATTAGATGAGGATGATGGAGTAGTATTTATGCTTTATTTTTATATCATTTTCTCATAAGAAATCATCACAAAAGAAATAACTAGTAAGCTCTTTCAAAGACTCAAGAGAGAAGAAGATGAAGAATGAAAAAGATAATCCTTTTGTGATGAATAGTAGTAAAGAATATATATGATTGATTATGGAACCATGGTCAAGGATGATAAGCTTAACCTTTGTAGAGAATAAACTAGAGCTAGGGTTTGGTTAGGTTAAGAATGAGTCATGGATAAGTATCAACCATAATATCTTAACCAAGACAAAAGGAAATCCTTCTAGAATGTGCAAGAAGGAGCTAACCCTAATCAAACCCTAATCTCTTTTTATCATCACTAAACATATTTCATAATAAATTATATCATGTCACAATAATATATATCACATATATATTATATATTTGCAACAAAAGAAAATAATACAATTAACATATATCGCATATATATCACTGTATTAATCCGGTGAGAAAATGAAATAATAAAGCGAGCCAATATTAGATAATGTAATACAATATATCATATATATCATTATACATTAAATCATCGAATCAACACTTGATCCGACGATCCGGCTATATCGAATATAACCGACTAATATCTCATGTACCGATTCATCGAATCAACACTTGATCCGATGACCCGGTTCATATCTAAATATCGCGAGAATATAGTACGGTATCACATATCGCATTATCCTCGGTCCTGCACATATCATATATGTGCCTCTACTCCGTTTTGCCTGAGCCAAGAAACCTCTGTGTAGGACTCTAAAGAATCGTGAATACGCCGGTAGCAGGTGATGATCATATCAAACACCCACAAGCTGCAAGCGGTCAGCTAAACGTAACAGCCACCCAGGTATTGAGCGATCAGAAGATCAACAAGCTAGCCTGTCCGTTCTCCTGTGAATCCAATCAGTAACACTCCCGTACAGTCCGGTCTGTTCGTCTGATATGTTGCATATCAAGTCTAGGGGTGGTATACGTCAGACCCCAGTAACCGATAAGTTGTGTCGATGTGAGGCTCATAACAGGTCGAGAAACTACTGGTAACACTTACCAGTATATCTCTATATCAGCCCTGGCCAGGGAATTCCAGTTATAGCCAATCGAACACAGCACAACATCAACTCCCTATACCGGGAGAGAAGAATCCCCTCCTATCGCTCATTGCCTCCATGTGATTCGGGACTGTACCCAAAAGCCACCGTTTTGCACGCCCTCTTGGACGTGGTAAGGTGGAAATCAAAACATAGTGGGAATCACACAAGACTCTATGACGATCTCGGGTCTACAGACTACCCTGTACCAGTGTTACCGGAGAACTGCCATCTGACGTGTGGTATATCACCATCTGGGAGTTCTCGGCGAGTCCGTCCAGTGTACCCAGTCTCCACTGAGCACCCGTACACCATCTTTGATGTCAAACACCGATGGATATGGGATCATCCATCGCCCATCATATGGGTCAAGATGCGTATACGCTAGTCTACTCTGGTGTATCGATGCCCTGTCTCGATATACCCTCGACTAGGAACATTTATAGGATGTACTCATCGACTACCGTGGCCCCACTAGTATGATCTCATCATAATCCCAGTAGTCGAGTACAGATCCTAAGGGCTTTATCAACATGTGAGAGAAAGACAGTAAACCAATACAAGTCAACATGTTAAGATAAAGTGAAACCAAATAGCATACTATCATGACGAGCAAGAAAGTCCTCTCTGTATATATCCAAGCATCCATCATAATATACATCATATGTACAACAATGGCCTCTAGGGCATATACATAACTAACAATCTCCCACTTGCACTAAGGCCAGCTGCTGTAGTATCTCATACCTAGCATCCCGAATAATCTCTCAAACTGTATCTGGGGAATGGCCTTCGTGAGTGGATCCGCAGTGTTGTTTTTCGTATTTACTCTCCTGACCTCGATCTCCCGGCGATCAACTATCTCCCTGATCAGGTGATACCGCCTTAGAATATGTCTGGACTTCTGATGGGACCTGGGTTCCTTGGCTAAAGCCACAGCTCCATTGTTATCGCAATACAGAGGTATTGGATGCTCAATGGATGGAACCACACCAAGTTCACTAATGAACTTCTTAATCCAGACAGCCTCTTTGGCAGCATCGTTGGCAGCGATGTATTCAGCCTCCATCGTCGAGTCTGCAACGGTATCCTGTTTGGAACTCTTCCAACATACCGCCCCTCCATTGAGGGTAAAGACAAATCCCGAGTGCGACTTAGAGTCGTCCTTATCACTTTGGAAGCTGGAATCGGTAGAGGACTTCACCCGGAGTTCTCCGTTACCATACACCAAGAACATGTCTCTAGTCCTTCGTAAGTACTTGAGAATGTTCTTCACTGCTGTCCAGTGACTCTCTCCAGGATCTGCTTGATACCGACTCACTACACTTAGTGAGTATGCTACATCGGGTCTGGTACATAGCATCGCATACATGATAGAGCCTACTACCGAAGCATAGGGTATCCCTTGCATGCCAGCTCTTTCCAAATCAGTCTTGGGAGACATCTCTTTGGAGAGAGTGAGTCCAGAGATCGTGGGTTGGTTCCCACGCTTGGATTCTTCCATACTAAACCTCTTTAGTATGGTGTTCATGTACCTGGATTGGGACAATCCCAGTATCCGTTTAGATCTATCTCTATAGATCATGATTCCCAATATGCAGGAGGCATCACCTAGATCTTTCATTGAGAATCTTTATGATAAGAAGAGCTTGACTGATTGCAGCATAGGAATATCATTTCCTATCAAAAGTATGTCATCCACGTACAATACGAGAAAGACAACCTTACTCTCTGCTACCTTCTTATAGATACAAGGTTCATCTATATTTTTGATGAAGTCAAACTCTTTGACTACAACATCAAAACAGATGTTCCAACTCCGCGATGCTTGCTTCAACCCATAAATGGATTTAAGCAGCTTGCACACCTTTCCGCTGCTCCCACTATCTACGAAGCCCTCTGGCTGAGTCATGTACACGCACTTCTCTAAATCACCATTTAGAAAGGCGGTCTTAACATCCATTTGCCAGATTTCGTAGTCATGGTATGCAGCAATGGCAAGTAAGATCCGGATGGACTTAAGCATAGCCACTGGAGAAAAGGTTTCGTCATAATCCACACCTGATCGTTGACGAAAACCCTTTGCTACAAGTCTAGCTTTGAAAGTCTCAACTTTTCCATCTACACCAAATTTCTTTTTAAAAATCCACTTGCTCCCAATGGGTTTTACCCCTTCAGGAGCATTTTCTAAAGTCCATACTTTATTGGTGTACATGGATTCCATCTCAGATCGCATTGCATCCAGCCATTTCACAGAGTCACCACTCGTGATGGCCTGCTCGAAACTAGTCGGGTCATCATCTTCCATGATCCAATCCTCGATTCCACCATCAATGAGAAAACCGTAGTATCTCTCAGGAGGATGAGAAACCTTGCTAGATCGGCGGAGAGGCTGGGGTTCGTCGGGTACTACTGAATCCTCTGGTTCCACTAAATCTTCAGTTGTAGTTTGTGTTGCTGGAACCTCTTCCTTCTCTACCTCATCGCCACTAATTTCTTTTGTAAGAAATTCCTTTTCTAAAAAGGTGGCATGTTGAGCAACAAACACCTTTTGTTGTTCACTGTGGTAGAATAGATATCCATACGAATTGCTTGGATATCCTACAAACTTACAAAGAACTGATCGTGCCTCGAGTTTGTCCGGATTTTGCTTTTTAACATAAGCCGGAAACCCCATATCTTAACTCTTTTAAGAGATGGTCTCTTCCCATTCCATATCTCATATGGAGTGGTAGGCACAGATTTAGTTGGAACTCTATTCAATAGGTATATGGCTGTCTCCAGCGCATACCCCCAGAAGGAAATAGGTAACTCAGCTGTACTCATCATAGAGCACACCATATCTAATAGGGTGCGATTCCTCCGCTCCGATACACCGTTGTGCTGTGGTGTATAAGGAGGAGTAAGCTGATAGAGAATCCCATTCTCTTTTAGATAATCTAGGAACTCATTGCTTAAGTATTGACCTCCTCGATCAGATCGAAGAATCTTAATACTTTTGCATGTTTGGTTCTCTACTTCGTGCTTATATTCTCTGAATTTCTCAAAAGCTTCAGACTTGTGTTTCATCAGGAACACATATCCGAATCTTGAGAGATCGCCAGTGAATGTAATGAAGTAGGAAGAACCGTTCCTGGCATGCGTAGACATGGGACCGCATACATCAGTATATACCAGTCCTAAGAGTTCCGTAACTCTTTCTCCGTGTCCACTAAACGGAGCTTTGGTCATTTTTCCTTTGAGACATGAATGGCAAGTATCATAAGATGATAATTCGAACGGATTCAAGTATCCATCTTTATGTAACTTAGCTAGTCGTGTCGCATTGATATGACCAAGTCTACAATGCCACAAGAAGGATTCGTTCATTTCTGAACTTTTCCTCTTGTGTGTGTTTTGTATATTGAGAACTGTATTCTGATTTAGAATGAATATGCCATTATGTAACGAGCCTGATGCAATCAACTTTTGATCTAGGAATATGTTCATAATATTATCCTTTACTACAAAATTATATCCTTCTTTACTTAATAAAGAAACTGATATAATGTTGCACATCATGTTCGGTATATAATAGCACTCATTTAGAATCAGTGTATTACGACTTGGCAATACTAGGTGATATTCGCCAACTGCTTTGGCTGCAATACTTGCACCGTTCCCTACTTGAACCGAATGATCACCTTTTCCCAGTTCTCTACCTTTACGTAGCCCATGCAACAATTTATATATGTGGGATCCTGATCCGGTATCTAATATCCAGGACGTAGGGTGAACTGAGAAACAGTTCTCAATAACTAACACACCTGAAGAAGATGCATCAACATGCACGTTCTTTTGGGTGGCGTGAGAATCCAGATATTCTCCTGTTTCCTGTTCAGTCTTATAACTCTTATAAGAAAGAACGGGTCCAACGTTCCCCTGCTCAGTATAATAAGCAGGTTCAGTCAATACATCCATATTATTATCTTGATTACGGCCTGACATGGTCGCTACCTGGAGAGAGAGAGAAGAAAACACTTTAGCGTATGCTCTTGCAAGATTAGATTGGTTATTATCTTATCTAATCAGGATGTCTCCCACTGTTTTTATCAAATCTTCCTTCAAACCCTAAAAGGTAAGATTAGCCGGGATTAATTACACCCTACAATTTCGTCAATCTTTCAGCCAGATCAGTATCGGTACATGAGGGAGGTTCCCCATGCTTTCGCACAGACCTAACTAAAGTAAACCTCGTTTTCCCAGAGGCGTAACCTCGTTAACACTTTTCTAGACACCTACTTGATCGGCTAATTGTCCTGTGTAAAACTCTCCCAGGAGTAACTCTTACTCACAGTGGGTATCGGGATCCAACTATCTCATAGGAGGTATGCAATCTCATTGCAAATTTCAACACTTGAAATTCCCGATAATGCTTTTACCCCTAGCATCTTATGACCTTGGCTAAGGTCAACAAATCATAAGTGCTAGTCAAGTTCAACCCGTCATTTCCTGATTGAATTAAACCCACCCGTACGACCCTTGGCTAAGGTCAACAAAGTCGCACGACTACCCTAACTCAATCGCATCTCATGTTTTAGCAGATAAATACTAATTAGCTACCGTACACCACGCCTTGGCTAAGGTCAACAAACGCAGCACGAATACTAACTAGTCTCTATCTGAAATGACGGAGGGCTACACAGGTTTTTCAGAAAACCATGAGCGTAATGAACTTGATATCGTCGTAGAATCATGTGAAATTTTAAAATGGAGTGTTTTTTAGGCTTTCATCAGTTTTGCTAAAGAGGTCACTCCCGGTGAAGGGATCTCGGCTCTTTCGCCATCGAATAAGGTGCAGGGCATATCATATATACCGCTATGCAAAGCAAAACTCTAAAAGCAATCAAAAGACAAACCGAGAGTTTTGTAGCATCTGCCAGTTTCGCTAAAGAGGTCACTCCCGGTGAAGGGATCTCGGCTCTTTCCTCATCGAATAAGGTGCAGGGTATATCAGATATACCGCTATGCAAAGCAAAACTGTAGCTACCCTTTTTATAAAGTTTTGATTCTACAACATCTTTTAGGTTTCTTTTCTTTTTATTAATCTCATTAATAAAAAATCCCATCAGCTTATGCTTCCTAAGCATCACAGAAGAAACGAAAGCAGTAATATTTATATATCAGCATATATATATATAGTATAAGCATTCGTCTCAGGCAGTAATATGATCTCATCACAGAACATTGCAGCAGAAGAACATATATGAAATATTGGATATACTAGGACGTCCGTGTTTTCAATACGAGCCTGTATAAAACACGGATTCCACGGTCGCGATGAATAGCCAAACCCACATCCCTAGACCCCTACGAGAGCGGCAATTAACACTGCCAATTCTAGGGTTAGGAGACCCGGTCTCGACTCCTCGAGATGGTCTCCCACTGGACCCTAGAACCCGGTTACTTGTGCTCCCCTCCTTGGGTCTACCTAATGCGGAAAAGTAAATAATATACACTGGTGATATCAACCTCATCCCGGAAGTGCCCCAATAAAAGAATATTACATACATATGAATTTTACATGAATGAAAATAAAAACCCTCATCTCACATAAAACCCCCGGCTATTCAGAACACGACGATCCAATATAACATATCACAGCAACACATAATATCACATATCATCAACGTAAGTAAGTATGCATACACCGATCGTCGTTGTCGTATAGCAACGAAAACCGGCAATACAACTACATACTACACTTACGGTCACAGAAAAGAAATTGTAAAACTACAATATTTGGAATCCACAATCATTTTAGACATCGTAAATCCGAAATATCACATATTTCGCATTTCATGCCTAACTTTATGAATTCCACATATTGTATCACATTCCAGATAAATAGACAGTATTAAACTTTTCGAACAGATAATCAAATACCCAAAATTTCCTAAATAGCTCAACACTTGAGCGGAGTTCAAAAGTTCCAGAATACGTCACAGTAGCAACGGTCCAGCCGTAGAAGGGTCAAGCCAACGCCTCACATGTGGCACGCCGTACTGCCCCAAACCCGAAGGTTCAAAAGGCAGTTCAAGACGGTCACATAATCGAGTTAAGGTTTGTTGTCTTCTAGAGGGTCCATCGCGTCACATGCATGTTTTTCCGAAAGATTTAAACCCGAGAAAAATTCAACACTTGAAAGTTTTTCGTGCCAGGAAAAAATGAGTTAATGATATCCGTTTGAAAATTTTAACAGTTTCTAAATATCCGGAAATAATAACGAATTTAAATTTTCCGATCGAATCAACGATTACAAAATAAACTCCAGAACACTCAACACTTGAGTCAATTTAAAAATACCCATAATTAATAACTGACAGAATTAGAAATTACTGTGCAAACAGACAGGCAAAACACAACTGTACGGCCGCGGATCCGCGGCCCAAGCAAGAATTGGCCGCGGTTCCGCGGTGGTCCGTACACATTACACTGTCGTTTTGCACCATAATTCTTATAATTTCCTGCTGTTATTTTTAGGTATTTTTAATTCAGAAAAATCACAGTTTTTGAAAAATATCCAGAGAGGGGTTTTATTTTGTCGGTTCGGGTTCGATCGGAGTTTTAACTTCGTATACACGTCGCCTAATGCTCTAGCTAGGCTCTGATACCACTGTAGGGTTCCTAGCACTCTTGTGAGGGTTCATAAGGCATCAAACATGCCCGAATAAAATTTTAGACGTGCGGAACAACCCAAAGCCGGGATCTTTGCTAGATTATTAGGGTTTAACATGCAAGATAACATCTTTAATACTAAGTGTGAGGGATTACAATCTTTGTAGTCCGCTCCTTCGCTTCATAAGCTCCGAGTAGAAGTCCCTTCGCCGCGATCCACGATCTCCCGGACTCAAGAGAGGCTCCACGACTCGAACGATCCATGATAGCTTGTCGTATTCCTTTTCTCCGATGATCTACGTCGAAGTTGCAATAGCTCAAGCTCTCTCACTCTAATGAGGTGAACACCCTAATCTAATGGGCTAGATTAGATGAGGATGATGGAGTAGTATTTATGCTTTCTTTTTATATCATTTTCTCACAAGAAATCATCACAAAAGAAATAACTAGTAAGCTCTTTCAAAGACTCAAGAGAGAAGAAGATGAAGAATGAAAAAGATAATCCTTTTGTGATGAATAGTAGTAAAGAATATATATGATTGATTATGGAACCATGGTCAAGGATGATAAGCTTAACCTTTGTAAAGAATAAACTAGAGCTAGGGTTTGGTTAGGTTAAGAATGAGTCATGGATAAGTATCAACCATAATATCTTAACCAAGACAAAAGAAAATCCTTCTAGAATGTGCAAGAAGGAGCTAACCCTAATCAAACCCTAATCTCTTTTTATCATCACTAAACATGTTTCATAATAAATCATATCATGTCACAATAATATATATCACATATATATTATATATTTGCAACAAAAGAAAATAATACAATTAACATATATCGCATATATATCAATGTATTAATCCGGTGAGAAAATGAAATAATAAAGCGAGCCAATATTAGATAATGTAATACAATATATCATATATATCATTATACATTAAATCATCGAATCAACACTTGATCCGACGATCCGGCTATATCGAATATAACCGACTAATATCTCATGTACCGATTCATCGAATCAACACTTGATCCGATGACCCGGTTCATATCTAAATATCGCGAGAATATAGTACGGTATCATATATCGCATTATCCTCGGTCCTGCACATATCACATATGTGCCTCTACTCCGTTTTGCCTGAGCCAAGAAACCTCTGTGTAGGACTCTAAAGAATCGTCAATACGCCGGTAGCAGGTGATGATTATATCAAACACCCACAAGCTGCAAGCGGTCAGCTAAACGTAACAGCCATCCAGGTATTGAGCGATCAGAAGATCAACAAGCTAGCCTGTCCGTTCTCCTGTGAATCCAATCAGTAACACTCCCATACAGTCCGGTCTGTTCGTCTGATATGTCGCATATCAAGTCTAGGGGTGGTATACGTCAGACCCCAGTAACCGATAAGTCGTGTCGATGTGAGACTCATAACAGGTCGAGAAACTACTGGTAACAGTTACCAGTATATCTCTATATCAGCCCTGGCCAGGGACTTCCAGTTATAGCCAATCGAACACAGCACAACATCAACTCCCTATACCGGGAGAGACGAATCCCCTCCTATCGCTCATTGCCTCCATGTGATTCGGGACTGTACCCAAAAGCCACCGTTTTACACGCCCTCTTGGACGTGGTAAGGTGGAAATCAAAACACAGTGGGAATCACACAAGACTCTATGACGATCTCGGGTCTACAGACTACCCTGTACCAGTGTCACCGGAGAACTGCCATCTGACGTGTGGTATATCACCATCTGGGAGTTCTCGGCGAGTCCGTCCAGTGTACCCAGTCTCCACTGAGCACCCATACACCATCCTTGATGTCAAACACCGATGGATATGGGATCATCCATCGCCCATCATATAGGTCAAGATGCGTATACGCTAGTCTACTCTGGTGTATCGATGCCCTGTCTCGATATACCCTCGACTAGGAACATTTATAGGATGTATTCATCGACTACCGTGGCCCCACTAGTATGATCTCATCATAATCCCAGTAGTCGAGTACAGATCCTAAGGGCTTTATCAACATTTGAGAGAAAGACAGTAAACCAATACAAGTCAACATGTTAAGATAAAGTGAAACCAAATAGCATACTATCATGACGAGCAAGAAAGTCCTCTCTGTATATATCCAAGCATCCATCATAATATACATCATATGTACAACAATGGCCTCTAGGGCATATACATAACTAACAATTGGATGTTAGGATTCTCACTAGTTGTAGTGAGATGGTATCAATCGATCCTGAGGAGAATCACTGGAAAGGTTCCAGGGTGATAAGGACGACTGAATGTCAGTCGCAGGCATTGTCTTTACCCTCAGTGGAGGGACGGTATGTTGGAAAAGTTCCAAGCTAGATACTGTGACATACTAGACGATTAAAGGCAAGATACATCGTTACCAAGGATGCTACCAAAGAGGCAGTCTGGATATATTTTAGTTCATGAGATGAACTTCGTTCCTGCCATTGTGTGACAATGGAGTTGTGGCTTATGCCTAGGAACCCCCGTCCCATCAGAGATCCAAACATATTCTTAGGCAGTATCGCCTGATCATGGAGATAGTTGATCTCCAGGGAGATCGAGGTTAGGAGAGTAGACACAGAGGACAACAGCGCGGATCCACTCACAAAGGCATATTTCCCAGTAGAGACTTTTATGGGATGGTTGAGTATGAGATACTTCAACCACACCTGATTGTTGGGCATGCGATACCACAACAGATGGCCCTAGTGCAAGTGGGAGATTGTTAGTGATGTGTATGCCCTAGAGGCCATTACTGTACATACGATGTATATTGTAGTGGATGCTTGGACATATATAGGGAGGACTTTCTTGCTCAACATGATAGTATGCTATCTGGTTGCTCTTTATCTTAACATGTACTCTGATTGTCTCTATGTTACATGTTGATAAAGCCCTTAAGATGAGTACTTGACTACCAGGACTATGATGCAGATCATACTGGTGGGGACAGTGTAGTCACTAAGTACATCCTTTAAATGTTCCTAGTCGTGGGAGTACCGAGAAAGGGCATCGATACTCCAGAGTAGACTAGAATATGCGCTTCTTGACCCATATGATGGGCGATGGATGATCCCATAAACATTGGTGTTTGACATCAGAGATAGTATACGGGTGCTCAGTGGAGACTGGGTACACTGGATGGACTCGCCGAGAACTCTCAGATGGTACTATACCTCACGTCAAATGGAAGTTCTCTGGTGACACTGGTACAGGTTAGTCTGTAGACCCGAGATCGTCATAGAGTCTTGTGTAATTCCCACTGTGCTTTGATTTCCATCATACCACGTCCAAGAGGGCGTGCAAAACGGGAGCTTTTGGGTACAGTCCCGAATCACATGGAGGCAATGAGCGATAGGAGGGGTTTCGTCTCTCTCGGTATAGGGAGTTGATGTTGCATTGTGTTCAATTGGCTATAACTGGAAATTCCTGACCAGGGTTGATGAGATTTACTGGTAAGTGTTATCAGTAGTTTCTCGAACTATTATGGACCTCATATCGACATGACTTATCAAGTTACTGGGGTCTGACGTTTACCACCCTCAGGCGAGATATGCGACATATCAGACGAAGAGACCGGACTGTACGGGAGTGTTACTGGTTGGATTCACAGGAGAATGTACAGGCTTGCTTGTTGATCTTCTGATTGCTCAATATCTGGGTGGCTGTTACGTTTAGCTGACCGCTTGCAGCTTGTGGGTGTTTGATATGATCATCACCCACTGCCAGCGTATTGACGATTCTTTAGAGTCCTACACAGAGGTTTCCTGGCTCAAGCAAAACGGAGTAGGGGCATATATGTGATATGTGCGGGACCGAGAATAATACGTGTATGCGATACCGTATTAGATTCTCGCGATATGTGATATCGGCCGGGTATATGTGATATAACCGGGTCATCGGATCAAGTGTTGATTCGATGAACTGATACAGATTATTTTAGTCGGTTATTTGTGAAATAGCCGAATTATCGGATCAAGTGTTGATTCGATAATTTAATGTATAATTGTATATATGATATATTAAGTTACATTAACTAATATAAACTCACTTAAAGATTCTTTTTCTCACTTGGATAATACATTGATATATATGTGATATATGTTAATTGTATTATTTTATTTTGTTACAAAATATATTATATATGTGATATATAATATTGTAACAAGTTAAGGTTACAAATGCAACATGTTTTGTGGAGTTTAAACAGGGATAGGATTTGGATTAGGGTTAAGCTTGGATGAAGCTTTCATGAAGCTTCATGAAGCTTTGACTTTGACCATTGATATTTTGTGTTGATATTTATTAACCCAACCCAAACCCTTTACCTTAGTTTACTCTCTACAAGGGTTAAGCTTTCATGATTGACCCATGGTTGATTTGTAACAATAACAATTAATTCATTATTCATCACAAATAGATTTCTTCTTCTTCCTCCTCTTGAAAAGCTTTCTAGCTTTTGGGTTTGTGATGATTTTGAGTGAGATAAAGAAAACAAAAGAGAGCTAAATTCCTACTTCATCATCCTCATCTATTCTAGCCACTTAGATTAGGGTGTTTGCTTTGCTAATACTTGATTAGTGAAGCAAGAGCTTGGGTTTGAGTTTCTTCAAGGTAGATCATCTTAGTTGTTGAAGATTGGAAGCAAGCTTGTATCTTTCTCTTCATGGAGCCTCTCTAGAGTCCGGGTACTTGATGATCGCAACGAAGGGACATCAACACGGAGCTTATGAAGTGAAGGAGTGGACTACAAAGGTTGTAATCCCTAACTCTTAGATGTAAAGTTGTTTACATGCTTGTTTACCCTAATTCTCTAGTTAAGATCTTGGTTAGGCTTTGTTTAGCACCCCAAAAATTTTAAAGTAGCATGATTGATGCTTGCCAAAACCTTCACAAGGTGCTATGCTAACCCTTCAGAAAGAGGGTAAAGTAAATTGCAACTGCTATTATTCACGACCAAACCGAGTATCTCATCGCCACTCCTTTTTCACCTTTGTATATCTCCAAAACACTCCGTATCACTACGAACATCCAATTCCATTGAATAAATCCATCGTATGGTTATATACGAACTCGAAGGAATTTGTTCCAGTTCGAGAATGGATTCTGGTTCAGGAGAAATAGGAATAAGGTTTATTCTGTTGTCTTTTATCTTTACCTTCTCTCAGGTTGCGAGTACTCCTAGGATTAGGAAAATACATCTATTACGCTTATTGGATAGTCTTCTTCCAAACCATAGGCTGGTGCCGAACGGTAGGGAAGGAAGAAAACCATTTAGCTTAAAGGAGGTGTACAGAAGGTAATAACTAAAGACATATAAAGGGATTTGGAGAGATGACAATGAAATATACAGTTACAGTCGTAAATCTGATAATGGAAGAGGCATTACTAGGAATACCCGGAAACCCCTACGAAACATTTTCATGTTTCAGTTTCACTGTATATTGTTAATTGAAAACTGATTTCCCAATTAGGTCCTTACTCCAGGTTATGTATTTACCAGGTATGATTCTCACATCTGTATGGTTTTACAAATGATGAGTGAGAGTAAATTATTTGGAATTAGGTGATCATCCTCATTATACCGGGATTCGCTGTAATTGGTGATATTTGAGGAAATCGCCTGGGTTTTTGCCGGACGGCAAATATTTGGTTTTGAATATCCGTTGTTGTGCACCAATTTCAAATTGATATATGTGTACATTTATTTTATAAAGTGAGATATAACTTTTTAAAATTATGTCCATGACATTTACCTATATTAGTTGATGGTTAGGTAAGGAGTATTCAACAGCGGTGTAATTCTTCATAACCATAGTACAGTTTTCAACCTACGACGCACAGGGTTTGAATTATTTAACTCAGGGGACTTATACAGAGTATTGTATGTTGTCCAGTGTCCATTGGACAGAAGGGTTGGTACTCATACTATATTCTATTTACTTATGAATTTCCTAGTTTTTAGACACGTGTTCCGTAGAAATACAATGTCTAAATTTTGAGAAGTTATAGATACAAGAATAAAGTAGAGAACCAAGTGATGCAAGTATCGGGATTTTTCAAGGTGATCGAAAATGTAGATACTTGTACGAGGCATTCAGTCGATAGTAATGGTTTTGAGAAACGTGTTTCTCTTTCAGGTTACTCATAATTGGACACATTCCTAAGTTGAGTAATGTTGATCGGCCTCTCTCCATTTAGTTGACATGCACTGGAGACAGCTGTATGATTTTAATCTGGTTCCAATTAAATCAGTGCCTCTGTTTCTATATTAGATATAGATTGGCTCATATCTTAACGATGTTAAGGTATATGGAGTTGTCCGGCTTATGCTTAAAACCAGACTCTGGATAACTCAAAGCACGTTTCAATAATGACAGTTTGTGGGTTAACCCGGGCTATGACGAGGGTTAACTTTCTACCATCTGGAAGATCAATAGTGATATTGTTCTTGACTCGCCACAGTGTTATTAAAAATTGATTTTTTCAGAAAACAGTAGTGGGAGTATGGTAGAACTGGAAGTGATTCCAGAACCACAAACGATTACTGAAAATTTAATAGGACCTAAAAATTCAATCAGGTTTGACATTCCATAAGCAACTCCGCAGGTATGGTGGGTAACCTCAGGCACCCAAGAGGTACTCCGGTATCCTCAAGGACGGTGACAGGGAGGTTCTTGTTTACCCAGACTTGCCATTGCTGTTGTTCCAGACTATGAGACCCGGCAGAAATATGAGTATAGCGTCGTTCTAAACTAGCTTTAGAAGTGCACGTGTATATGACTCTGCCAGAGGGTTGTCGTAGTCAGTAGGAGCAGCGGAAGCATAGTGGACAAGTAGCTTGTGTCTATTTATAGACTAAAACAGATATAGCGGAGATAGATCATCTATTTTTGATGTGACAGTCATAGGTTTTGACTTCATCAGAATAAGGGATGGATCTGTTAAGAAGGTAGTAGGGTGTGATGTCCTGGTATTTGGATGATATACACAGAGTAGGAAGTGAAATTCCTATACTACGATCGGTTATACAGTGGTTTCTCCACCTAGGTTTTGGATATAATATTAGGCATTCTGGTTACTAGATCTATGGTTTTGGATCTAGATTTGGGAAGTGTCCCAATTCGGGTACTTAGACAGTATTCTAAAGGTGTTTTAGAATAGATGGCTCCTGGCATGGTGGTGTACCTGCAGGTGATGGAGTCACCCTCTCCAAAAATGTCTTACAGACTAAAGGGGAGAGGGATGTGCATGATTGCCATATCACTTGCTTAGGCAATTGAGTCAATCATGAGATGTCAAGTACCACACCAGATGTTGTTTTTTGCACTAGCTGCAGTAAGTTCAGATATTAATCCAATCCTGGAGAAACGTTCGGAAGCAGTTTTAGAACATAAGTGGATGTTCTAGGGAGATGATAACGATAGCCTCCTTCGGGAGACAGTTATCAATCCAGACTTCAAAGGTGACCTGAATGATAGAATGACTGTCAGAGTTATAGTTTTCCCTCTGACGAGGGATAGCTGTTTGGACAGGTGGTCCAAGCGGATACTGAGGGAGGCATGATGCAGGATACTGATTAAGTTTACTTGACGATACTGTCTAAGAAGTTTGGATTTGGAGTTCATTTGTGAACTAGGTCCCATCAGATATTCAGACATATTCTAAGACAGGTATTGCTTATTTCGGGAGATGGCTTTCTCCTTGAATTTGAGATTAAGAGAGACATAGAAAGAAACATCAGGACCGATCCACTCACTAAGGCTATTTCTCGAACGCCATAGTTTCGCAAACGAGCTTTGTGGAACTGATTAGTAGAGGAGTTGGGTGTTCGGTATCACACGGGCTGTGAGTATGCGACATCGCAATAATTAGCCTTAAGTGCAAGTGGGAGATTGTTGGATATAGTGCCCTCAAAGTCAATTATTGGATCGTAGGCACGTGATTGCAATGATTGAGGGAGGACCTATGCCGGTAGGACAGTCTTACTCGAGATGATAGTATGCTATCTGGTTTATCTTTATCATCGTGTACATACTTTAGGTGACATTACAGATCACTATTACACGTTGATAGAGCCCTTAGGATTCTTGCTTGACTACCAGCAGTATGATGGCGATCACATACGTGAGAGTTGGGTAGTCTATAAGCACATTCTTAAAGTATCCCTAGTCGTGGGAGTTTCGAGACTGGGCATCGATACTCCATGAGTTGACTAGTGTATATGATCGAGACCCCGACGAGGGGTGATGGCCGGTCTCACAAGTCATTGGTGTCAGTTGGTTCACCTAAGACGTATACAGGTGCTCATTGGGTTATGAGTACACCGTACAGGACTCGCCGGGAACATGCTAGTTAGTATTATACCTGACGTCAGATAGCAATTCCCTGGTGACATGTGTACAGATTAGTCTATCGACCTGAGATCGTCATTTATCTCGTGTGAGTTCCCACTGTACTTTGATTACTACCCTACCACGGCTCAAAGGAGTCGTACAAACAAGTTTTAGTTGGGTACAGTCCCGAGCTACATGGAGGCAGTGAGTGGATCGGCAGGAGATTCGTCTCTCCCGGTATTGGGGGTGAGATCGCGCTGTGTCTAGGAGAGCCATTACACGAAGTCCTTGGTTAAGGCAAGTGAGATTTACTGGTAGGTATTCCAGTAGTATCTCAGGGTGTTCTGGGCTACACTCCGACATGACTTATACCGCTTTTGGGGGTCTGACGTTTACCAGACCCTAGGCCCAATATGCGATACTCATAGACGAACGGACCAGACTGTACGGATATTGTCACTGACAGGCTCAGTAGGGTTTCAGGATGAGTTCGCTCGTCGGCCTCCCTTTGCTCAATGCCTTGGTAGCCGTTACGTACAGCTAGTACCACTGACATGCTTGTGGTTAAACCTACTGTCAGCGTATTAACGAGTCTTTAGAGTTCCCCACAGATAGTTTCCCAAGTTTCGGGCGAAACGTTGTTGAGGCCGTATGGTTTTATGGCAGGGTTTGATCATATACGTGCACTTATGCACGGATCATGATCGGACGGATTATACTAGTGGGCTTTGGTTTAATCCGGATCCTAGTATTAGATTTGTTGGATTACTTTCGTCTCATTGCATTCACATTCAGTCGGAATGCTGATGCATGTATGTATATACAGGTGATAGGTATCCTTGTAATCCGTCACGAGCTTACTTTAGATGTTGCCATCTTTTTTTGGATTAAACATTTGGATTAATGTTTATTAGTGGTAATTATGAGCTCAAGTCATTATGAGGAGCATTAATTGTGGCATGTGCATGGGTGATGACTCATGGTATTATTTTTTGTGTCATGCCACTTGTTTATTGATTTATTTGTGTGAGATTGAGATGGAGAGAGAGAGAGGGCAGCCATATGAGTTGGGGTTGTCTCTTGAGATGATAATTCTAGTGCTCTCTCTCATTTTTATCACACACAAAAGAAAGCTCTTCTTCTTCCTCTTTCTTCTTGAGCTCACAATCTCCATTAGTGGGTTCATCTTCAACCTCCATCCATACAATCTCATGTGTTGAGAATCAATGGATGTTTAGACAAAGTTATCACACATATTCTCTACTTCATCTTGGACATGTCGGCTAGCAAACTTCATGTCCGAGTTGCTTCGGTTTGAAGCGGGAGCCCGTAAAAAGACTTTTAGATGTGGTGCCACTTCGATAAGGAGACCGGAGATCGAGCGAGATCGGAGATACCGTGAGGAGCTAGGGATGTTGGCTAAAGACCAAAGGACACGGATCGATCGGTATAGCCATTCCAACTTCTTGTAGTTAGCTAGTTTAGTGTTAATGGCACGATCCGGGTGAAAGTCTGCGTTAGTGCCAGTTTCATAAAAGTTTTTGTTTCCACGTTTGGACTCGGATTGACGGCCGGGGCGCTACCGTAGACTTACAACATTAATATATATCGACAATGCATAACAGTCGCTAGGTCTCAATGTGAACGATCACTATGCAGCAGGTATAAATCAAGCATGAAAATATGCAGAAATGCACTGAACATGTATTCACTATTCTATAATGGCCAATGCCATACAACTTGAAAAATTTACGGTAAATCATACGTATAGAATCGACCAAAATAATATAAAGGACGTATGAAGCACACTTGATTATCTAAACAGTAAAATTTATTTCAAGTCGATCGGGGTTCAGGTTAGGGAATTATCATCATTTAAAGGTAGCGATCGATTGCTGAAATTTCAGTTTCAGAACTGGAAGCCCAACTTCGCGCACGTTTTACCAGTAATTATGTTCAGATTCAGGTATTTCCCTAGTTGAATAAAATCTAGTTCTGTCAGTTAAGTTTCCAACGTATCAAACGGATTATCAATTGCACCTCTATATCAGAAGTTATGTTTAGTTTAATATGACGGTGTAAGAAATATTACTGCAGAAACTGCAGAATATAGCGACACTCTAAAATACAATTTAAATATCAAACGACGGTGAAAATGCACGGGACCAGATTCATGTGTTATCTATTTAAGTTATCGACGCGACCAGATAGGGCTCCGCGCAATTTCAGTTTTATGCAGGTATGTACAGGTGCTTAAATTCAGGTTTCCCCAGTAGAATGCTGCCGCGGACTGCAGTCCAGAGTTGCATTCCCGGTCAACTCTCGCTGCCGTAATCTATCGATATCAAAAAAATAAACTATATATAGTTCTATATTATCGAGTCAGTTTCGATATGAGCCGTAGAACATCACATTCCAATCTTTATTAAAATTTGTATCAATTTAATATCTCGACATGTACGGTAAAATCAGAATTGACATCGCCTCTTTGGGATGTCGTTACACGTGCGATAATTCGTTATTTAGAGTTCAGTTTTCTATACGAAATTCGTAAGTAGCAAAAAGGAAAATATGGATAAAGTTTTGAGCATGATCGACGGGGTTTTAGTTCAATTCCCCATATCGAACTATCAGCACACAATATCGAGAACTATCTAATTAAAGTTGGTTTTGCCAAACACGTGAAAATGGTGTCAAATGCTTACAACTCCACATGGTATTAACGTGATGTTCAGATCTAATGATGCTCAAATCAGTCATCCTAGATTACTGTGGTTTTTTTTATAGATATGGATAACTTACGAATAATATGTGATAGTAAACTAGCTGATATGGAATCTTGGGATGAGTGACATTATGGAATCATATTATTAATTTTGCTGGTAATTTAGATCTGTGCCTATTATATTATTTTCTTTCATATTGTAGTATAACATATTCAAATTTCTCTTAATTGCTAAACTAAACAATTAAATATCCAAATATGGACCCGTAACAATCTATCTAGCATACAGTTAATCCGAGTCTATAGTTATAAGTATGTAGCATGTAGAAGCAAATGAGATTTCACTTGCCTATGACGACGGCACAACGACGACGATCGCACGGACACGAACACGGCGGCTACGGTAGCAACGACAACGGAAATGGCACGAGTAGTAACAACAAAAACAGTCGCAGTGGCACGAAGGCTAAGGGTTGGGCTCGGCTAGTCTCCACCATGCAACGGGGAGCTCGAGTCGATGATAACGCTAAGGAACTCCGGTG
Source organism: Agapanthus africanus (assembly GCA_030015575.1). Classification (NCBI taxonomy): domain Eukaryota; kingdom Viridiplantae; phylum Streptophyta; class Magnoliopsida; order Asparagales; family Amaryllidaceae; genus Agapanthus; species Agapanthus africanus. Next base: position 581,544,638 of record CM057339.1, on the reverse strand, counting down.
AGGTGGCCGACGGTGGAGGCAGAGGTGATCTTTGGCGGTGTCGAGCTCCGGTGGAGCTTGCTGTTGGAAGCTCGGCTTGGTGGAGGGCAGAAGTGAGAGGTGATGGTGGCGATGTCGTGGGGATGTTGTGGTATGCTGGGGAGCTCGGCGGCGGCAGTTGCAAGCGACGATGGCCGACAGTGATGGTGGTGGCAAGGTGGTCGGTATGAGAGGAAGTGGGGAGCTCAGGTTGCAGGTTGGTTGTCGAGGAGGGCGGTGGTGTTACGGTGCTGGAGCGGTGGTTACGGCGCTGCTCAGGCGAGTGCGCAGGCGAGGGTGTTGGTTTCGGGTGTTGTGGCTCGGTGTTGGTGCTGGTCGGGGCAGGGAAGTGTCGTTGGGGTTGAGTTGGAGGAGGTGAGAAAATGAAAACGAGGAAGAAGAAAAGCGAGGGGGAAAAGAAGGGAGAAAGCTCGGTCGTCGTGGAGGAAAAGGCGACGTTGGGGGAGCGGGTCTCGAGTGAGCGCGAAAAGAGCGGAGTCGTGGGCGAGAGCCGTTGGAGGAAGTGCCCGTTGGGGAGTGAGCGGATCATGTGGGAGATGAGCGCGAGGAAGTTGCGAGCGGGCGTGGGTGCGGTCGTCGCGGGCGCGAGAAGCGGCGGAAGTTGGAGGTGACGCGAAGGAAGTGGCGGAAAAACGAAGACGAGAGGGGAAGAAGAGGGAAAGCCGGTCGGGTCAGGACGGCATGGGTCGGGCTGGTTAGAAATTAGGATTTGGTTTTGGGTTTAGAGTTTAGGAATTTCGGTTTAGATTTTTTTTTTTGGAAAAATTAAATAAAATAATAAAATATATATATAAATGAAATAAATTTGGAAAAAAGTACGGAAAATTTTATTCCGAACCGGGGATTTAAAGCTACTGCTACCGATAATACCTAACAATGACATATGTCTAACCCAGTGTAGCAGTAGTTATGCCCGCAATAACAGCTACAACTTCCCATGAACTCCACATTATAATGGGCTCGTGGCTCTAACTACATGGGTAACCGAGGTATGTCGATGGTCAGATCGAAGTTCCTCGGCTCTTGAAACGGAATTTAGGTGGAGAAAGCTACACAGAGAGCGAACAATGTAAAACATGATGTGATCCCTACTATTTTTAGTTGGGCGGGCATCACCCCATGCTTTACACTAATTGTGTTAGGTTATAAAATACAGCCTTTAAGCCCTCATCTTTACTTTTGGTATTTTCATGGAGTGAAGGGACATTTAACATATTTCTCTTTCGCTTATAGCACATAAGACAGGCCTTCGGTATGTATACCGTGGGTCCATAATAAAATTTCACACCACAAAGAATAGTTAATCTTATGTACTGCACACACACACATCAAACCAGCCCTAAATCGAGTCATCATCTGATGCTTATCTAATAAAGGGACTAGCTAGCTTCTAGTCAGCAAGAACCATCAGACAAAGACAGCCCTTGATACTTGACATTAATTGATCCTATAATTTGTGAATCATCTTTAAAAAAAAATCTGTTTGATTGATGAGTGTGCAATTAAAAAGTTGGTGTTTGTAAATGAAATTATTTCTTTACATTTCTATTGTCTAAATTAATCTTAAGACGGCTTGTTAATTAATTATAAGGAGTTCACTCGTGCAGGGACTCATTGTTGGCATTAATTAAATGAGATTCATTTCAATATATTTTCATTCTATTAAAATAAAATGTAGCCTTCATCTAGAGTTGAAGTGGTTGTTGTGACCATAAAGGAAAATCTTTATAAAGTCAAAAAAAAGAAGCTTAAATGTTTGTTTTGTCAAGATTACTGCGTAAAATATATAACACTTTTGTACTCGTATAAATCACCAAACCACATAAATAACTCTATTTTTGCTACTTTTATCATTCTCATTTGTTTTTTTCTTCTTTTTTCAATTCTGGTTAATTTATCTACTATAATTCACATTATTTAATGAATTATTGTAACAACTTAAAGTTCGGTCGGTTGCTTTAACAAACCGGCCTCTGTCTATGCCAAGCTAGCGTTTACAACATTAGTTTCGGTTGGTTACTCGAATTCAATCACGGCAATCAAATTTGCGTGGAAACAAAGAATCCATGCTATAATCTTGGATTCCTAGCAAGCAAATACAGAGAAGTCTATCAATTGCTTTCAAAATTTGCCTTCATCCAATATTAATCTATGATCATATTCATATTGCAGAGCCTTGAAAGTTAGGTACTTATCTCGGTAGGATTGAACAAGCATTGCTTGGAAAATTCAACAAATATAGGATCCTAGGAAATTGTTTTAAAAAAAATGGTGATTAATAGAATCAATAAATTATTATAGCAAATTGGTAACAAGAGTTTCTTACGCATCTCTCTCAAACTAGCCAACAAACCAAACATTTATTATTGGTGAAAAGGAAATCTTTTTGTCATGTTTAGAACTAAAAGATGCATGCATCTATGTACAAGATGGCCACATCAAATGTTTTTGGAATGATTTGTGAACTTTAGAGTGGAACATGTGATTATGGCTAAGCTTAATTAAGGAGCAATTTTCTTGTCATTGGTGTTATCTTATATGGCAGTTATGCAATTGAAATGGGTAATAACGTTGTAACATTTGTTTCATAATCTCATTGATGAATTGCAAATGAAAAGGACTGTTTGCGTGGTAATCTAAGAGAGCTTTGTGGGCGAGGTGCAAACTTGACGTTATGATGGTGATGCAATGGTGATGCAAGGATTCCTTGCAATCGTTTGCATTTAGGCAAATTCAATATTTGCTATATTTTAGATAGGGAGTTTTTCTCAGATTTGCTTCTATTTGTTTTCTTAAATGAAAATTGTTTTGATAAAATCACGTGTTGAAATTTGTAGTGTCGTCCTCTTTTTGTTTGTATAGAAGAAAAGTTGAGAATAACAAAAAATAATGGACATCGCTTTCTCATCAAATATGAGGCAAAGATATGATGAGGATTTTTAATTTATTCGTCCAACAGTTTATGCGTTCTTTTGATGTCTTATTTGAGCCTGCTTATTTACTTTAACTCGTAATTGCGTTTCAGCGGGACATATATAATTGCTTTGATATTATTCTAAATATCTTTATCGTTACATAAAAAATTTAGGGAATGAGTATTGGGGGATTTATATTTTATATTTTATATTTTAATAGTATATAATGTATATGTTTCTGTTTTACTTTGATGATGAGGGACTATGTCATCACTTGTGTTTTAATTACTTATAACAGACAAAGACATGACAATCTGGTTCGCCAAAAAAACTCATTTGCTACAGCATTCGTCAACATTTTCCTACCAAATTCCACCGATTGTCAACAAACAAAAAGAGCCCCTTGACTCCAAGGTCCGGGTTGTATGTGTTAAATGTCTCTTTCACTGTATCAAAATCCGAAATTATGATAAAATCTGAGATAAATATATTTTAAATTCTAACACATCCTCACGAGTCTGTGCAGCGGTATTTTTAATTTAAAAACATCTGCATTTAATACGCGCCTGATGAGAATCCTTCTAGGAATTCCGATCCCATCGCCGGATAAAGCATATCAAGCTTACAAGATAATAAAATCACAACGCACCTAGAAGAAGATAAACACATCAATATATACCACTAAAATCCTAACATCTATTGGTAGCCCATACCAATAGATGACCTGATCCAAATGATTTATAAACACTTACGGATACGAGACACAATCCCAACAATCTCAACTTTGGATCGAATTCGTAGCACACCTCCCGAAAGATACATCATTGTCCTCATAACCCACTTCATAACATACACTGGCACATACACCATGCTCCATCTGCACGGAACATCTCATTGTCATCATTGTCTCTCTAATATGAGCATCATAATCAACTCAACCGGCTCTGCACAAACAACCTCCTATCTCTCACGAGCAAACATGATCACTACAATGTACTCTCCCTCCGAGCACTAATGACCACTACACCGCACTCTATTTTGTACTCTTTCCAAGAGCAACATGATCAGGTAACATACCATGCACCAGATTCTTTTAGTTTATATGATAATTTAACAATTTCGAAAAATGTTTTAGTTGATTAATCAAGAGATCTGCATGCCAATGCTTGGTTAGCCTCCGGTCCGAATTTTGGTTTATTGGAAAAGTGGCAAGCTTGTGTCAAATCGCATTTATTTATAGTGATTTATCTAATCAATCCCTATCATTTCGGATACCCGCAAATTCTGTAAGTGTGTGGTGCTAGGGTCGCAACACTTGTGGACCATGGCGTAAATATAAAGCAAAAATTTCTAAAATATAGCACCAAACACATAACCCAAAATTATCAAAATACTAATGCTTGTAAACTAACTAGAAAGCTAAACATAGAGTTTAAGAGTGCTACAACCTTTGCAGCGTATCCACTCTCCTAATGGAAGACCCAAGGTAGACTCTATGCTGTAGAGATCGAACTTGCATGCGGACCTCCTTACCGAAAATGATTCATATCGAAGAAAACTCAACCCAATCTTCAACATCACTAAAGAACACTTCTTTGTGAAGCAACCCACTCTCACAATTTGCTAGAAAATGAGAGAAAAAGATGTAGAAATTACACTCTCTCTTTATTTCTCTTGTTCTCCCTTTAGCACTCCCAAAATGAGGAGAGAAAAATTCCATGAAGGAATGAGCTAGAAAAATCAAGAGATAACCATGCTAGAATAGTTTATTATATCAAATATAACAATGCCATTCCTAGCAACCATACCTCTCTACAACATTCCTCATTTCTTAATTAATAAATAAAGAAATGAGGTGTCCCTTCCAGTTGCATACATGTACCGTATACATGTATTCTAGTATATGTATTTGTATTATATACAATAGTATTTTAGTATATGTATCATATACATATCTTTTTACTTGTATCACATGCAAATAACAAATAATTCTAGAAGGGTGTGTGTATCATATACACAAATATATTAGTATATGTATTATATACATATACATGTATTTGTATCACATGCAAATAGCAAATAAGAGAGAGAGAGAGTGAAAATAATACTAGAAAAAATATCTATATATATATAGTGCCCTCAAAACAATTATTGTAATTGTAGGCAGACAATTATGATAATTGAGAGAGAACCTATACGGGTAGAACAGTCTTATTCGAGATAATAGTATATTATCTGGTTTGTTTTTATTATTCATGTGTATACGTTTTAATTCTTACTATGTGTCGCTAATACATAATTATAAATCCGGTAGGATAATTGTTTGATTACCAGGATTATGATGGCAATCATACTCGTGGGGCCTGGGTAGTCCATAAGTACATCCTTAAATGTCCCTAATCATGTGAGTATCGAGACTGGGTATTGATATTCCAAAGTAGACTAGTGAATACGTTTCTTGACCCCGATGAGGGGCGATGGCCGGTCTCACAACCATTGGTGTTTGGCACCAAAAATTGTATACATGTGCTCATTGGGTTATGAGTTAAACTTGACGGACTCACCGAGAACTCCTAAATGGTATTATAGTTATCGTCAGATAACAATTCTCTGGTGACATGAGTACATGGTAATCTGTTGATATGAGATCATCATTTATCTTGTGTGAGTTTCCACTGCACTTATATTACTACCCTACCACAGCTCTACTGAGTCGTGCAAATATATTTTAGTTGGGTACAGTCCCAAGCCATATGGAGGCAATGAGCGGATTGAGAGGATTCGTCTCTCTCGGTATAGAGAGTCGATATTGCACTGTGCGCGATTGGCTATAACCATAAGTCCCTGACCAGGACGGACGTGATTTACTGATAGAAGACCGGTAGTTTCTCGGATGGTTACCAGCTTCAGTTCAACACGACAGATTATCGGGAGTTTGACGGTTTCCATCTCTTAGACCCGATATGCGACACAGATGAAAAGACCGGACTGTACAGTGACCGTCACTTATAGGATCGGTAGGGGGTTCAGATGAGCATGCTTGTAGATCTTCCTTTCATTCAATACCTAGGTAGCACATAAGACAGGCCTGCGACATGTACACTTTCACTGTCGCGTGCTTGTGTTTTACCTATTAGAGCTCGTCCGCATGCCTATGCTTCGTTAGCCTCCGGTCCGAATTTTGGTTTATTGGAAAAGTGGCTAGCTTGTGTCAAATCGCATTTATTTATAGTGATTTATCTAATCAATCCCTATCATTTCGGATACCCGCAAATTATGTAAGTGTGTGGTGCTAGGGTCGCAACACTTGTGGACCATGGCGGAAATATAAAGCAAAAATTTCTAAAATATAGCACCAAACACATACCCCAAAATTATCAAAATACTAATGCTTGTAAACTAACTAGAAAGCTAAACATAGAGTTTAAGAGTGCTACAACCTTTGCAGCATATCCACTTTCCTAGTGGAAGACCCAAGGTAGACTCTATGCTGTAGAGATCGAACTTGCATGCGGACCTCCTTACCGAAAATGATTCATATCGAAGAAAACCCAACCCAATCTTCAACATCACTAAAGAACACTTTTTTGTGAAGCAACCCACTCTCACAATTTGCTAGAAAATGAGAGAAAAAGATGTAGAAATTACACTATCTCTTTATTTCTCTTGTTCTCCTTTTAGCTCTCCCAAAATGAGGAGAGAAAAATTCCATGAAGGAATGAGCTAGAAAAATCAAGAGATAACCATGCTAGAATAGTTTATTATATCAAATATAACAATGCCATTCCTAGCAACCATACCTCTCTACAACATTCCTCATTTCTTAATTAATAAATAAATAAATGAGGTGTCCCTTCCAGTTGCATACATGTACTGTATACATGTATTCTAGTATATGTATTTGTATCATATACAATAGTATTTTAGTATATGTATCATATACATGTATTTTTACTTGTATCACATGCAAATAACAAATGATTCTAGAATGGTGTGTGTATCATATACACAAATATATTAGTATATGTATTATATACATATACATGTATTTGTATCACATACAAATAGAAATGTGAGAGAGAGAGAGTGTGTGTGTGAAAATAATACTAGAAAATATATATATAGTGCCCTCAAAACAATTATTGTAATTGTAGGCAGACAATTATGATAATTGAGAGAGAACCTATACGGGTAGAACAGTCTTATTCGAGATAATAGTATGCTATCTGGTTTGTTTTTATTATTCATGTGTATGAGTTTTACTTCTTATTATGTGTCGCTAATACATAATTATAAATCCGGTAGGATAATTGTTTGATTACCAGGATTATGATGGCAATCATACTCGTGGGGCCTGGGTAGTCCATAAGTACATCCTTAAATGTCCCTAATCATGTGAGTATCGAGACTGGGCATTGATATTCCAAAGTAGACTAGTGAATACGTTTCTTGACCCCGACGAGGGGCGATGGCCGGTCTCACAACCATTGGTGTTTGGCACCAAAAATTGTATACATGTGCTCATTGAGTTATGAGTTAAACTTGACGGACTCACCGAGAACTCCTAAATGGTATTATAGTTATCGACAGATAACAATTCTCTGGTGATATGAGTACATGGTAATTTGTTGATAGGAGATCATCATTTATCTTGTGTGAGTTTCCACTGCACTTATATTACTACCCTACCACAGCTCTACTGAGTCGTGCAAATATATTTTAGTTGGATACAGTCCCAAGCCATATGGAGGTAATGAGCGGATTGAGAGGATTCGTCTCTTTCGGTATAGAGAATCGATATTGCACTGTGCGCGATTGGCTATAACCATAAGTCCCTGACCAGGACGAACGTGATTTACTGATAGAAGACCGGTAGTTTCTCGGATGGTTATCAGCTTCAGTTCGACACGACAGATTATTGGGAGTTTGACGGTTTCCATCTCTTAGACTCGGTATGCGACACAGACGAAAAGACCAGACTGTACAGTGACCGTCACTTATAGGATCGGTAGGGGGTTCAGATGAGCTTGCTTGTCGATCTTCCTTTCATTCAATACCTAGGTAGCCGTTATGTACAGCTAGTGCCATTGACGTGCTTGTATGTTATGGATTGGATCCAGTAACTCACTGCAAGCGTATTGTCGAGATTTTAGAGTCTCACACAGAGGTTTTTCCGGCTCTAACAATATGACGTAGATGTGTATATTGGATACGTTCTGGAGTTTGATTAAAATATGTGTATTGAATATACTGACAGTAATCGGACGTTTGCAAATAGTAGCCGGTCTTTTGGAAAGACGGATATTAAATCAAGTACTAATTTAATATAATTATACATATACTGGTTATATGTATATATTGTTGGCTATAGTGCCCTCAAGTCAATTATTGAATCGCAGGCATGCGATTGCGATGATTGAGGAAGGACCTATATGGATAGAACAGTCTTACTCAAAATGATAGTATGCTATCTGGTTTATCATTATCATCATATACATGCTTTAGGTGGTATTACACATCACTATTGCATGTTGATAGAGCCCATATGATTCTTACTTGACTACCAGCATTATGATGGCAATCATATACGTGGAAGCTGGGTGGTCTATAAGTACATCCTTAAATGTCCCTAGTCATAAGAGTATCAAGACTGGGCATCGATACTCCAGAGTAGACTAGTGTATACTGATCGAGACCCTGACGAGGGGCGGTGGCCGGTGTCACAAGACATTGGTGTTAGTTTGTTCATCTAAGATAGTATGCAGGTGCTTATTGGGTTATGAGTACACTGGACAGACTCGCCGGGAACATGCTAGTTGGTATTATACCTATTGTCAGATAGCAGTTTCCAGGTGACATGTGTACAGATTAGTTTGTTGACCTGAGATCGTCATTTGTCTTGTGCGAGTTCCTACTGTGCTTTGATTACTACCCTACCATGGCTCAAAGGAGTCGTGCAAACAGGTTTTAGTTGGGTATAGTCCCGAGCCATATGGAGGCAGTGAGCGGATCGTTGGGGATGCGTCTCTCCCGGTATTGGGGGTTGATGTCGCGTAGTGTACAGGTGGCCATCACCAGAAATCCTTGATCAAGGTAGTCAAGAATTACTAATTTGGATCAGTAGTTTTTCAGGTTGTGATGGGCTTCATACCGACAATAAATGTCGCATTATTATGGGTCTGACTTTATCCACCCGCCTAGACTCGATATGCGTTACTCTTAGACGAAGAGACCATACTGTACGGAGATTGTCATGGACAGGCTCAGTAGGGGTCATGATGAGTTTGCTCGTTGGCCTTCCTTTCGCTCAATACCTGGGTAGCCGTTACGTACAACTAGTGTCGCTGACGTGCTTGTGGTTAAACCCACTGCCAGTGTATTGAAAAGTATTTAGAGTCCTATACAGAGGGTTTCCCTGCTTCGGGTGAAACGATGTAGAGGCCGTATAGTTTTACGGCAGGGTTCGATCATATACGTGCACTTGTGCACGTATCATTATTCAGAAGGATTTTACTAGTGGCTTTGGTTTAAGCCGGATACTAGTATTATATTGTTGGATTATTTTCGTCTCTTTTGTATTTGTATTTTTCAGAATACAGATGCAGGTATGTATATACGGATGAGGGTATTCTTGTAATTTATTACAAGAAAGTTTCTAAAAGTTGCCACCTCATTTTTGCTTTAATCTTTTTCTTAAAAGATTTAATGAGGTGGAGGGATGAGTGTGCTTAGCATTTATTCAAGCATGACTCACTTGGTGACTCATGGGTGTGACTTATGGAAACACTATTAAGGCATGCTTGATATTTGTTGTGACTGTGAGATATTTTGTGGAAACATGAGATATTTTCTTGAGTTGCTTGTATGCTTCATTATTCTTCTCACAACACTTAGCCATTTTCTTGAGTTGTTCTTTACTTCACACTCTCATCTCTCATGGCTTCTTCTTCTTCCTCCACCCTAATAGTCTCATGTGCTGAGAAACCTAGGGTGTTTAAAGACAAATCAATCCATCATTAGACTCTAAATCATCTAGGCTATCTAGTTTAACGAACTAGGTAACCTAGTTACCTCGGTTATGAGGTAGGAGATCGATTCATAGACTCTCAGATGGATCATCTTCGATGGAGGGAGACCAGTGACCTAACTTGATCATGGTGGCCACCAGGAGCTTGGGAAGGAGGTTAAAAACCGAAGGACACGGATCATTCAGTATAACCATCTCAACTCTTTATATAGCTTTCTAGGTTTAGGGTTTATGGTCGATCCGTATTCGTGGGTTGTTCTAGCGCCAGTTTGTAAAAATTTTGTTCCGTGATCGGCCCTGGTTTGATGGCCAGGGCGCTGGCATAACCCAACATGGTATCAGAGCCAGGTGATTAACCCCTTACTAGCTGTTTTATACGATGTTAAAGTATCGAAACCGAAACAACTCCGAAATAATACCCGTAATGTTCCAGTTTCTGTCGAAATTTTCTAGTCTTCAAATTTTTTTTAAAACAATTGCATAAGGCTATTTATGTGACATCTAGAACACCCTTAAAACCTAAGACCCAATTTCCCAAATCAGGCCGGCAAGATCATGTTGGGCTTCCCTTGCACCTAGTTTAGGGTTTGGTAGCATCACTCATGCCACTTTAAAATTTTAGAGAGGAGCAAAGCAAGCAAACCATGAATCTTTACTAGAAAATCTAGGGTAACAAGTTTGTATCACATACAAAGAAGTAAAGAGATAGGGATTACAACCTTTGTAGTCCGTTCCTTCGCTTCATAAGCTCCATATTGAGGTCCCTTCGCTGCGATCATCAAGAAGTCCGACTCTCGGGAGGCTCCATGAGGTGAATGATGCATCTTGGTTGAAGTCTTCATGATCCAAGATGATCTACCTTGAAAAATCTCTAACCCAAGCTTACACTTCACTAATGAAACAATTAGAGAAGTGAACACCCAAATCTAAGTGGTTAGAATAGATGAGGATGATGAAGTAGGAATTTTGCTCTCTTTTGTTTTCAGTTTCTCACCATTTATCATCACAAATGAAAAAGCAAGTGAAGCTTTTCTTTTAGAAGTAAGAAGAAGAAGAAGAAGCAAAAGCTTTTGTGATGAATAATGAATTATTGTTGTGGTTACAATTGCAACCATGAGTTAAGAATGAGAGTCTTAACTCTTGTAAAGAATAAACCATAGGTTAAGGGTTTGGGTTGGGTTAACAAATATCTTCATAAAATATCAAAGCAAGATGACAAAGTCAAAACTTCATGAAGCTTCCTTAACCCTCATCCAAAGATTTAACCATAATCCAAACCCTAACTAGGTTTAAACTCAAAAACTTTATTGCATTTGTAATCCTAACATGTTACAATATTATATATCACATATACAATATATTTTGTAACAAAAGAAAATAATACAATTAACATATATCGCATATACATTATTGTATTATCAAGTGAGAAAAAGAATCAATAAAGCAAGCTTATATTAGTTGACGTAATGTACTATATCACATATATAATTATGCATTAAATTATCGAATCAACACTTGATCCGACAATCCGTCTATATTGCATATAACCGACTAATATAACATGTACCAATTCATCGAATCAACACTTGATCCGATGACCCGGCTATATCACATATACCCGGCCGATATCTCATATAGCGAGAATAGAATACAGTATCTCATATCGTATTATTCTCGGTCCCGTACATATCACATATGTGCTCCTACTCCGTTTTGCCTGAGCCAAGAAACCTCTGTGTAGGACTCTAAAGATCGTCAATACGCCGGCAGTAGGTGATGATCATATCAAACACCCATAAGCTGCAAGCGGTCAGCTAAACGTAACAGCCACCCAGGTATTGAGTGATCAGAAAATCAACAAGAAAGCATGTACATTTTCCTGTGAATCTAATCAGTAACACTACCGTAAAGTCCGGTCTCTTCGTCTCATATGTCGCATATCAAGTCTAGGGGTGGTAAACGTCAGACCCGAGTAACCGATAAGTCGTGTCGATGTGAGGCTCATAACAGGTCGAGAAACTACTGATAACTCTTACCAGTAGCACTCCATATCAGACCTGGCCAGGGACTTCCAGTTATAGCCAATCGAACACAGCACAACATCAACTCCCTATACCGGGAGAGACGAAACCCCTCCTATCGCTCATTGCCTCCATGTGATTCGGAACTGTACCCAAAAGCCACCGTTTTGCATGCCCTCTTGGACATGGTAAGGTGGAAATCAAAGCACAATGGGAATCACATAAGACTCTATGACGATCTCGGGTCTACAGACTAACTTGTACCAGTGTCACCGGAGAACTGCTATCTGACGATAGGTATAATACCATCTAGAAATTCTCGGCGAGTCCGTTCAGTGTACATAGTCTCCACTGAGCACCCGTACACCATCTTTGATGTCAAACACCGATGGATATGGGATCATCCATCGCCCATCATATGGGTCAAGATGCATATACGCTAGTCTACTCTGGTGTATCGATGCCCTGTCTCGATACACCCTCGACTAGGAACAGTTATAGGATGTACTTGTTGACTACCCTGGCCCCACTAGTATGATCTTATCATAGTCCTCATAGTCAAGTACATATCCTAAGGGCTTTATCAACATGTGAGAGCAAGATAGTAAACCAATACAAGTCAACATGTTAAGACAAAGTGTAACCAGATAGCATACTATCATATCGAGCAAGAAAATCCTCTCTATATATATCCAAGCATCCATCATAATATACATCATATGTACAACAATGGCCTCTAGGGCATATACATAACTAACAATCTCCCACTTGCACTAAGGCCAGCTGTTGTAGTATCTCATACCCAACATCCCGAAGAGTCTCTCAAATTGTATCTGGGAAATAGCCTTCGTGAGTGGACCCGCAGTGTTATTCTTCGTGTCAACTCTCCTGACCTCGATCTCTCGGCGATCAACTATCTCCCGAATCAGGTGATACCGCCTCAGAATATGTCTGGACTTCTGATGGGACCGGGGTTCCTTGGCCGAAGCCACAGCTCCATTGGTATCACAATACAAAGGTATTGGATGCTCAATGGACGGAACCACACCAAGTTCGGTGATGAACTTCTTCATCCAGACAGCCTCTTTGGCAGCATCGTTGGCAGCGATGTATTCAGCCTCCATCGTCGAGTCTGCATGGTTTCTTGCTTGGAACTCATCCAACAATTCGCCCCTCGATTTAGGGTAAAGAAAAATCCCGAGTGCGACTTAGAGTCGTCCTTATCACTTTGGAAGCTCGAATCGGAAAATACTTGGAAATCTCCGTTACCATACACCAAGAACATCTCTTTAGTTCTTCTCAAGTACTTGAGAATGTTCTTCACAGCTGTCCAGTGACTCTCTCCTAGATCTGCTTGATACCTACTCACTACACTTAGTGAGTATGCTACTGTTAGTGTATATGCCCTAGGGGCTATTATTGTATCATACTAGCTTGTATATTACTTAATGGAAGCTTGAGATATTCACAGTTATATAACAGTCTTGCTAAACATGGTAGTATGCTACTTGGTTTTATCTATCTTAATATGTGAGTATACGTATTGATAGAGCCCTTCGGATCTTGCTTGACTACCAGCGTTGTGATGGCATTCACACTAGTGGGGGCTGGGTAGTCTACAAGCACATCCTTTTCCAGGTCCCTAGTCGCAGGATTATCGAGAATGGGCATCGATACTCCGGAGTAGACTAGTGTGTACGCTTCTCATCCCAGTTGGGGAGATGGTCTGTCCCACAGCCGTCAGTACGTCGTACTGGAGATAGCATACAGGTGCTCGTTAGGTTACGGGTACACCGGATAGGACTCACAGGGAACTGTTGGTTGGTATTATACCCGTCGTCAGTTAACAGTTCCCAGGTGACATGAGTACAGCATAGTCCGCAGACTTGACACTGCTACTTCGCCTCGAGTGTGTCCCACTGTTCTTAGATTGCTACCCTACCACGGCTCAAAGGAGTCGTGCAAACAGGTAGCAGTTGGGTGCAGTCCTGAGCACTTGGAGGCAGTGGCGGTTAGACAGGATTCGTCTCTCCCGGTATTGGGAGTTGATATAGCGCTGTGTCAGAGAGCCATTACGCAAAGTCCCTGGCCAGGGAAAGCGAGATTTACTGGTAGGTTCCAGTAGTTTCTCAAGGTGTAATGGGCTTCACTCCGACACGACTTATACCGCTATTAGGGGACTGACGCTTGCCGCCCCCTAGGCCCGATATGCGATAGTCTTAGACGAACAGACCGGACTGTACGGTGATTGTCACATCAGGCCCAGTAGGAGTTCGGATGGGTTTCCTCATCGGCCTTCTTATCGACATCTACCTGGCGACCGTTACATACAGCTAGTGCCTCTTGCGGTCTATGGTTAAACACACTGCCAGCGTTGTAGTCGAGTCTTTAGAGTCCCACACAGAGAGTTTCCCTGCTCCAGGCGAAACGATATAGAGGTCGTATGGTTTTACGACAAGGGTTCGGACGCATATGTGTGTTTACGCACGTACGACGTTCGGACAGTTTTTACTAGCCGGCTTTGGTTTAAGCCGGATTCTAGTATCGGATTATTGGATTTATACAGTCTAAAGTTTTTCCGTGTTTTCACGGATAGGAGGGGCGTTCTCGTAATTTTGCGGGAAGCTTCTAGAAGGATGATGACTTGGGGGTTTAGGTGGCTTAAGCATTAAATGATTTAATGACTCATTTGTGTGATTCATCCATGTCATTAATGCATCATTAATGGTTAATGACCCATGAAGATGAATCACTCATATGAATAAATGAAGCATGATAATTAATCATTTTATTTATTTTATTTTGATAAATCATTATGCTTCATATATTCAAGAGAGATCATTATCTCATGATCATTCTCTTGCTCACCTTCTCTCTCTTCTAGCTCCCTCTCTCTTCAAACCGTAATCCTCCCCTCTCATGTGTTGGGATCAAGGATTAGATAGACTAATTAATCCATAACCTCACTCTATATCACCTTGGTTCCTTTGATTAGCAACTAAAGAAACCTAGTTACCTCAAGATTAGAGGTGAAGCTTGGAATAGAAGCTCTCGGGTGGATAGTCTATTACGTAGAGGAGGCCGAGGAGGAGGTTGATAACGAAAAGACGAAGGACTTGTTTCACTAGGTATAATCACTTCTCATAGTAGTTAACAACTCTTATGTATATGTTAGTTATAGTTTAGCAAAGATTCTTCGGTTAGTCGATGTTAACTCAAAGAACAAGATTGTTTTTCATATTTCCGCCTCCCCGCAACTCGTGGGGTGTTGTACATCGACTTACAGTGGTATCAGAGCCTCGCTAAACAATAATTAACTTATTAGCAAAGTCGTAAGAGTTTCGAATGCAAAACGAACCGGAAAAAACATCGAAATCACATAGTTTCTGTCGAATTTAAATTGAGGTCTAAAATTTTTTCAGGGGCCTCTAAAAATACAAGCAGGGAAATACAAGAAATCTGGAAAAAAATGGGTGCATGAATCGGCCAAACAGCTGCGGAACCGCGGCCGATCCCACTGATGCACCGCGGATCCGCGGCCGAGTTAAACCCGATTCACCCCAAATTTTCCCAGAACTCTTCTATGATGTTTTTTGTCTTTTCTGGAATGTTTATTTTCTGCTCAAATCTCAGGTGCACAGAGAAGTTTTGGAGTAGAATCTAAAGTGTTTGCTCGATCGAAATTATACGATGTTTGCTAATTAGATTATATCTATGGACTGTTTAATGTGTTCGTAAACCTCCCCTAACTGCTAGTAAGTCGGTTGGCAGGGGGTTGCACATTTCTGTAATGTTTTTACTGTTTATGATTATGAACTTGATTGGGTTGTTGTGATGATTTGCCGGGGTTTGAGATGGGTTATTATATTCATTCATTCGATATAATTGTAATATGTTGTAATATTATTTTGCGGGGCACATCCAGATTGCGGTTGTAGCCACCGTTGTATTATTTCATTTTACTGTTTTTGCTCCTAGGATAGACCCAAGGTGGGGTGCACAAACTACCAGGTACTTTGAAGTGTTTAGTGGCCTACTCACATTGTTGAGGGAGACCGCTTCACTTCGGGTACTTGGCGGGTAGTTTGCCGTACCCGTAGGGGTCTAGGTTGGGGTAATGTCTATTCATCACAACTGTGTAATCCGTCTTTCGTTGCAGGCTCAAAAGAAACGCGGATTGCTAGTATATCCAATAATGTTCATCTGAGATCTGGAATGCCTATTATTGCGTCAGACGAATGTACAATATCTATAAATGATAGCTATTTAGACGTCACTTATGTTTTACACCTGCGCTAGCCTAGCTCCCACTCTGTCGTTAGTTAAGTAACCTAACGGGTGATGACGGGACCCAGTGGCGAATGCGGATGGCATAAGAGGACGTTGTATTTTCGTTGTTTTCTGCAAAGATAGGTTAATGATGGGACGCATTATTATTAATGCAAAGAAAATAAACCAAAGTTGAATCGTTGGAACAATTTAAAAGAAACCACTCGGTTATTTTATAAACAGAGGATATTTTTAATTGCGGAGCTTTAACCACTCCATTTAAAAAGCTATCAGGTTCCTTCGGTCATATCAAGTTCACTACGTTCACGGTTTCGCCAAAACCATTCGTAGCCCTCCGTCATTTCATTTGGGTATTCAGTAGTATTCAAGCTATGCATTTTGGCCAAAGTCAAGGCATAGTGTTTGGTAGCTGCTGGGTATTCATTTCTTGCATAGATAGATGAGTTAGTTTGGGACAGTCGTATTATCATTTGACCAAAGTCAGGGGTATGTACGGATGGGTTCAAATTAACAAGATAATGATGGGTAGAACTTGACATGTGACTTATAACATTTTGACCAAAGCCAAGGTCATAAGAGCATGGGGCAAAAATTTAATCGGGAATTTCTAAAGAAACTGAAATTTGCAAAGAGATGCATACCATTTGGAGTTTGATGAATGTTGGTAGGATTCCTTCAGCATTATCATACGATGATATTTGAATCCCGATCCTACTGTGAGTATATGCTACTCATCAGGAGATTCGTCACTTAACGATCAATGCTATAAACCAAGTAGGTGCCAAGAAAGGTGTCAGCGGGGTTACGCCCCCAGAGAAAAGAGGTTATTTAATTAAGGAACTTCGCGAAAGCGTTGGAAACCTCCCTCGAAGTATCGACACAAGCCTGGCTGAACGGTTAAGCAAGTATTGTACAGTGAGAATAATCCTAACTAGTTCTTCCTTTTTGGTTTGAGGAGGAATTCGAGAAAGAGTGGGAGCCATCCAGTTTAGATAAACTAATAAAACCACTCTAAACTTGCAAGAGCATCATGCTAAAGTGTTCTCTCTCTCTCTCCTAATTGCAGCGACCCAGATAATGATAGGACTTATGTTACTATTAGAGAAAAATATATTGACAGGGCCAAACTATAAAGATTGGCTGCGGAATGTCAAAATGGCTTTGACCTATGACAAATTGGGGTATGTCCTCACCGCTAAGGCACCTACTGTCCCAGGTCCCAAATCCAGTAATGCGGATAAGAAAATCCGCAAAACCTGGGATTTAGATTGCACGAAGGCCAAGTGCATCGTGCTTGCCTCGATGAATAATGAACATCAGAGGAGGCACGAGGATATGGATCTAGATGCCATATTTCTCCATACAAAGGAAATTTATGGATAGCAATCTCGTATAGCAAGATACGAGACCTCAAAGAACTTGTTTCGAGCGAGGTTGGCCGTCGGATCATCAGTAGGAGAACATATCCTAAAGATGATTGGCTATATTGAAGAGCTCGCAGACCTTGGGACAACTTTGGATAATGAGCTCTATACAGACTTGATTCTCCAATCCCTTCCTTCCACCTACACCCAGTTTATTCTGAATTTCAACATTCAAAGAAAAGAAGTTGAACTTCCAGAACTCCTTAATATGTTGAGGAGTGCAGAGGGCACCTTGCAGAAGGCAAGGGAAACACCCGCTATGTTTGTGAGCGGTGCTTCTTCTTCCGGGTCCAAGGCTATGGCCAAAGGAAAGAAGAAGAAGGCCGCCACCAAACCTAGAGGAGGTGTTAGTAAGGTGGGAGCGAAGGGAAAGAAAAAGTTTGCGGTGCCAGTAGTAGCCCAGGATGAGTGCTTCCATTGTCATAGGAAAGGGCACTGGAAGAAAGATTGCAAGGCGTGGAACGCCAAGAACCAGGGACCGAAGCAAGCTGTGGCTTCGACTTCAGGTGTGTTTGTAATTGAGAATTGTCTGTCAATCAACTCTATTTCCTGGGTATTGGATACTAGATCAGGATCTCATATATGTAATTCATTGCAGGCACTGAGAAACCGTAGAGTGCTGAAGGATGGTGATATGACCCTGATGGTTGCTTACGGAGCTAGAGTGGGAGCTGTGTCCGTAGGGGATTATCACCTAGGATTGACAAGTGGACACATTTTGGTTTTACATAATTGTTTTTGTGTACCTAGCTTAACGTGTAATATCATATCAGTTTCCTTATTATCAAATAAAGGTTATGATTTCACGTTTGTAAGTGATGTTGTTAACATCCACCTTAATCATAGTTTTATTGGGTCCGGTACACTGGATAACGGTATATATGTCTTAAACCAACTACAGATTTTCAATGTCCAGAACACACTAAAAAGAAAGTTTCCAGATTTAAATAAGGCTTTCTTATGGCATTGTAGACTAGGTCACATCAATGAGACAAGGTTAACTAAGTTACATAGAGAAGGATATTTGGACTCGTTCGAATATCAAACTTATGCCACTTGTCAATCATGTCTCAAAGGAAAGATGACAAAGACTCCATTCACTGGACGTAGAGTAAGAGCGAGCGAGCTCTTAGGACTCATACACAGCGATGTATGTGGTCTGATGTCTACACATGCAAGAGATGGTTTTTCCTATTTCATTACTTTTACGGATGATTACTCTAGGTACGGATTCATTTATCTGATGAAACATAAATCCGAGTGTAACGTTTTAAAAATAATTAAATAAATAATTAAATGAATAAAATTGTTTAAGTGAATTTTATGATTTTCGGCAAAGTAAAATGTATTTTTCGTAAAACCTAACCGTGATTGTTTTTCATTATAATTTCAAAAATACCTATTTTAATTATGTAATTACTAGTAAATGGTGTTTATTTAGCCACTTATAAATTTTTAGTTTAATTAAATATTTTTCCTAAACTAATTATTTTAAGTATTAACATAAGCTTTAATTTTACACTAAATTAGTGTAAATTACAAATTTGAATGGTTTTAATTTGTAAAAGTGAGCCATGACATATTATAATTTAGTGAGTATCATATAAAATTCATTTGCAAATTTTTCCAATTTTCTAGAGTTTTCTTGAGTTGCTATAGTAAAGAATTAAAAGGAAATTAAATAAAATCATGAAAAGACATAAAGAGTTGATATTTTGGGTGAAGTTTCTACACCTTTCTTCACTTTTCTCACTCTCCTCTCCCTCCTCCATGGTGTGGCCGGCCTCAACAACCCCATGGCAGCCCCCCCATTTCCCACTTCATTTTTATTCAAAATTCATCAAAAATACTTCAAAAATTCAATTAAAATTCCACAAAATCATATTTATTTCATACCCTTTATTCCTTGCTCATTTTTACATGGATTTTGGAGATGGAAAGCATGCATTTTTGAGGCTCATTTTCATGTTTGGACTTGAGGTTGTGAAGGTATAAATCTATCTCTTTTGTTTTATTTCCATTAGATGTTTCTTTTAAAGCATAATTAGTTTTGTTAGATTAATTCTATGTTCAATTTTTAAAATTCAAGTTAGGGTTTGTAAATTCAAGTTATGATTTTTATTAATTAATTAGGGTTATAATAACTAGTCTACCATTTTTAGAAGTGGAAAAATCTTGCATGGTTATTATATAATAATTTGTGTATTCAAATTGATTTAATAATGTTATTTAGCTAACTAGTTTTTATAAAATGTATTTGTGGATAAAATAAAATTCCAATTAAGGTTGTTATCATTAGATTGTAGTTTTAGTGAGAATCTTAGCATGTTAATGGAAAGAAAAACTTAGTTTGATCATGTAACGTTTTGAAAATCGTTTCGGTGGAATTTCGAAAAAACGGTAAAATAAGGGGGTTTTCTGTAAAAAGTCAAAATACAAATATCTTATTATAAAAATTAAATATACATATTCTAGCTATGTAATTTCTATTATTTGGTGTTTATTGAGCCGCTGGTGAAATTTCAAATTTTCTGAAAAAAAATATTATTTTATTATTATTTTAAGCCGTCACTAATACATTTAATTAGGGAAAATTACAAATTGGAATGAGTTGAAACAAATTTTGTGCATCATAAAACATTAGATAAAAATTTATCATGTGGTTTTTGGAACGAAATCATTTGCCAAAACGGTTTGGAAATTATTGAAGAAAAAAGGCTTTTTTTTAGCGTAAATGGATGTTTGGTGTATTGTATTTATCATTTTTCATCACCCCACACCCGTACCCACACTCACAAACCCCCATTTTCCCTCCCCCTTGGCTGAATTCAGCAGCTCCACCCATTTTCCCCACTTGAATTTCTAAGTTAAGATGAAAAGAAATGAGAAGAAAGGGTATATAGATATAAGTATTGGTTGGGTTGACTTTGACTCCCTTTGACTTGGACCTTTCTACCCACTCTCACTCCCACATCCACACCCCCTCACCCCTCTCAATTTCGGCCAGAAATCAATAGCAGCCCTCCTCATTCTTCTCCTCTCTTTTCCTCATCAAAAGTCTTCAAAATCCATCAAATTTCCATCAAAATTAAACTAAAACTCAAATCTAACTCCTACCCATTTTTCGTTTGCTATTCTTGTATGGATCTAGGGAGCAAGTTGGCATTTTAGAGGCTTGATTTTCATAATTGATCTCTTGATCATGAGGTATAATTCTAACCTTTTCTTAAATTGTGCTAATTGTTTCATGTTAGCTTAATTAGGTTTTTTAATTAGTTCTAGGTGCTTGAATTAAAATTCAAGAGAAGGGTTTTGAATTAATGACTAGGGTTGGTGATCAAGTGAGGTTTTTATCATTTGCTTATGGTTGTAATGAGGAGATTAACATGTAGTTGTATGCAAAATCTAAGTTAGTTGCTATTTGCTAATTTGTTAATTTAAAATTGTTCTAATTATGCTAATTTGCTAACTAGGTTTTAATGAAATACTTATATAATGGAGATTAAAATCTAATTAGGTTTTGCATGGTATTAATAACATTTTAAAGTGTAGTTTAATACTTCATTTCATGCAAATCCAAACTAGTTTGTTGTATGTGCATTTTGCTATAAAATGGTCGAAATTGGTTAATATTGCAAACTAGTTTTTGTAAATATTGTGTTAAATCGAGAATTAAAATATGGTTAGGGTTTCATCATATCTTAAAAATTACATTGAGTGGTTTAACCATTTAAAATATGCAAAACCAAGTTTAATTGTAAAATTATGAATTTTACATTAAAAAGTGTTAAAATTGTTATTTTTGCAAACTAGGATTTTGGAAATTATGCAAATTTATGTGATTAAATTATGGAAATGGTTTTATTGACTTATTTAAGTTATTTAATAAGTATTATGGCCGCTAGATTTGTTAAAACATCGAGTTTTGTATAAAAACGGTGATTTGTGCTTGCTAGATTTTCGGAAAAATGACTTTTTAAGTGAAATTGGGGTTTTTTGTGAATTTTAAGCTATTTTATATTATAATTAGTGCTTTTAATTGTACAAATGAGTGTGTTGGGAGCTTTCTCGATGGTTTGGCGTCTGTACGCCGACATCGAGGGTTTTTGGGTCGATTTGTGAAGCAACCATAGGTTTTGACCTATGTGGGATTCGTGCGTCGTTGTGGTCATGAGTCGGATTTTAATGCGGTATGGTGCGTTATGATATGTAGGTACCCCATGTGGACTTCGAGACGACAAGCAAGCGCATGGCGACGTCGGCACCGGCAAGCGAGGACCAGGTGAGTAGATTTATATCTACGGGGAGAAGTCGGGTGGATGGCGTATAGCACCCCCGCAGTCCGTAATTAGTACTATGTAGTATATTTTTTTATGTGGGATAGTTAGTGTGTTATGGTTAGTTAGGGGTAGAAATAACTAGCGTAGTTCCTAGTTGCGAACCATAGGATAGATTTGCACCCACACGCATACACTTGTGTGTTTCTTATACTTGCACGGTGTTTGATGATATGGGATGACTTTGGAGTTGAGTCGATGATGTGGGCTTTGTGCCGCGAGATCGGTGATTTGATATGATTCGTATTTGGGATACGAAATGTGATTCTTGCGGGTTCGGGATGTGCGTTTACCCCGCATTCATACTTTGTAGACGATATCAGTATGGTACTAGACGTAGATCAGTACCCCGACCATGATATTTGATAAGAGGATACTAGGTGAATAGTATGATGAATGTGATATTGACCCGTACCCAGATTGGGATGCCGTACGACGGATTTACGTACGAGCTATATTGATGATTGATCCACACTCTTGACTTGGGACGCCTGATTATAGATATGGTATCGGATATGATATTATTGAGGCGGGATCACCGACTATACATATACAGGTATGTATATGTATCGACTCAGATGATAGGCGGTTTCCTTACCTGTAGTTCAGCTTGTTAGTTCAGCCGTATAGTTTAGTGTAGTTGTTAGATTAGATTAGACTTCTTACCTATTTCAAAAACTAACGAATCGTGGGCATTTTTAAAGACAGCTCAAGGGAATCTACGGATATTTCAAAAACGACGTATCTTTTCATAAAAACACCGTAGCCCCTATTTTCAAAACCCCATGATTCGTGTTATTTCAAAAGGCACCATTTGTAGGACTTATATTAGATTATGGTAGATTAGTTATCGTTGTGTCTAGTTTTCAGCTCCCGCACATTATTGCTGTTCGCTCTGCCTCGCATATTTATTTTGCTGCATATTCCATTATTGATATCATGCTGTTAGGACACCAGCACCATTACCGATGATGCGTATATACCACGTACACCTAATTGCCGGCTCACTCACATCTTCATCGGTAATTGCCATGTCACGTACACTTTAGAAAATATAATTGTTTGACTTAGATTGTTAGCTGGTAGTTTTGACATGATATTAGTGTATTTCCCTTATATGCCATATTAGACATTGTAATTATTACTTGTTACGTCATGCATGCTATTATTCATGGATTTTTATGCCTATATGCACTGTTTACATGCTATTGAGGATTGGATTCGGATTTCCATGAGATTTTCTGGATTTGGGGGAAAACCGCAAAACTTATATAAACTTCTTTTCTCTCTTTAAAATAAAAAGTGCGGTTTTCCCATGATGTATGAGTCGTCCACCATGAGTTTGCTGATGGATTTGGAAACCCGATTCGAGGAGATGGATGAACCGTTTCGGGTACATGGTGGACCCGGTGCGGTACCCCGGGGCAAGATGAATGTGGTGATGACGTTGAGCCTGGCAGGGGAGCACTACCGACCGGTGATTTTACCTGACACGTCGGATATCCGGAGGATACCGTCGTGGTCTTGAGATTTATGGTAGGGGCCGGTCTGGACTGACGGCGCCCTAGATATTGAGATTGAGACATTGATATTTCGAGACAGTGAGATTTATGTTTTGTGTCGATGCTAGACACTGTTGATACTGATTTCATTTATGATAACTC
Organism: Agapanthus africanus; assembly: GCA_030015575.1. Lineage (NCBI taxonomy): Eukaryota > Viridiplantae > Streptophyta > Magnoliopsida > Asparagales > Amaryllidaceae > Agapanthus > Agapanthus africanus. Next base: position 581,520,921 of record CM057339.1, on the reverse strand, counting down.
AGTTTAAAAATACGAAGGAAATCTCACTAATTTATGAAAACAGTTTCTTCATTTACATGTATTCTGTTTCATGCATTCATACCTCATTCATAGGATATATTGCTACTTGAGGCACTGACACGGGCACATGAGTTTACACTCGGGTTAGATAATTACCCTAGCCTTGTTATAGGCTGCATGTTATATACTTATTTTGAGGATATATTATGATCATTGACCTAGGATTGCGTTATTTATGCGATTTCTGTGCGTAGATGTTTTTCTTTTCACGAGTTGGCAACTCACCCCTGTTGTGCCCCAGTTTCTTGCAGATTTGCCGTACAGGTTTCTTTACGGCTTGCGGGCTCAGTTCATTCGGGTGATTTGCTAGTAGGTGGGTTTACTTGTATCATACCCCTATTATATATCTTGTATATCATTATTCTGTTGTATCTAGAAGTTCCATCAACCAAACATGTATTTTTTTGAGATAGAGACCAGTGTTGTTTATTCTTTCGACCTTAGAGTCGCTCGTTATATTTCTGGTGGTTTTGAGTTTCCTTTTGAGTTTTGATCCTCGCCGTTGGCGTTGTATATTTTATTGTTTGTGTGGTTGTGACCGTCGATTGACGAAGAGCTAGCTCCCGCTTGGGATGCCTTTTTCTTGATTTCGTATACTATTCATGTTGTATCCCGTTTGGGGGCCAGTATTTACAAAGGAGACTCTGCCGAAATTTTCAGTAAATTTTTGATGTTTTAAAAACCGCATAATTCGGCTTATGCTATTGAAATTACTTGCTTTAAGTTGGTTTTTTCCTACTCTCTACTACTCTTCTTGGTTTGGATTTCTGGGTTTTCGGTTTACTTAGATTACGTACGCCTCGAGACGTTCGTAGTTTAAGTGCCGGTCATGTTCCGTACTTTCGGGTCGTGACAGATCACTAGTTTCTTGTGATAATTGGAAAAATACTAATAAAAGGCTATTTTTGTAAACTAGATTTTGGGAAATTCCTAAATAAATGAGATTAAAAATATAATTATGGTTTCATCATATCATTATCATCATGAATTATAGTTTAGTACATTAATTCATGCAACATCATGTTTTGTGGTGGAATTGTGGTATTTTGCTTGAAAAATGTTGAAAATTGCAAAAGGTTGCAAACTAGAAATTTCAAATTAATACAAATTTGTGTAATAAAAATGTAGTAATGGTTTGTATAGTCTAGTTATGCTATTTAATGAGTTTTATAACCATTGGCTTCATCTAAATGTCAAGTTTTGATGAAAAACGGTAAATTGGCGTTTTCGGGTTTTACAAAATCGGACTGTTTGATCAATTTTTAGGGTTTCGATGGATTTAATCATGTTTTATAATATAAGTAATGTGTTTTAAAACTACGAGTTATTTGTTGATGTTTATCTCGATCCATCGGAGTTTGTACGCCGATATCGAGCGAAATTTGGTTCTTTTGCGTGGACGGGACATAGGTTTTAACCTATGCTTGTTCCTTGCGTCGTTTTGACTTTTGTATGTGATTTAGTTTACGATGCTATTTATATGTTTACGTTTAGGTACCCCTCACGTGGACTGCGGGCGATGAAGAGGAGGATGGCGACACCGTTTTTGGCAGACATGGTCCAGGTGAGTAGATGCATATCTACGGGGGAAAGTCGGGTGGATGGCGTTTAGCACCCCCGCAACGTAGACTAGGGGTAGTACTTATTGTCATTAGGAAACTAGATGTGACCCTAGATTCTTAAAGAGTAGGACTCTAGTAATGACCCAGGCTGGACTAGACTGATTTAGGAAAACCATATCAGAGGATGAGTACCTTGGAAGAGGTTCGTAGGTTTCAGATAGAAACACACACACGCACACACTGAAACTCGACATGGGGTATACGTGTATGTGTATATATATAAAACTAGGTATAAGTATATACATATATATACAACACGTATATGGGATTCATTGATGTGATATGATATCCGAGGTATGATGAAATAGTGTAACTGGGCTTGATGCCGTGATTCTTGGCTATACAGTCGTATTAAGTGTTAGCGGATCATTAGAGAATGAGATAATGAACATGTATACTTAAATTATAATGGGTGGTGATGATATTGAGGTACATTGGACTCTAAAATAGTACCAGGACTGTAACTTGTGATTGATCACGATATGGGATATGTATGACTTGATTACGACATCATATAGGTGTGACCTGATGTCGATATCATAGAGGTGTGACTTGAGGACGATATGATACATATGACATGATATTTCTGAGGATAAACTAATGATGCTTATTATGATGGCAATGATTATTGATTGATGTATGCGATCACAGTTTAGCACCTTGATTATGAGATGTGTTGATGATGACATTATACTAATGATGAGACACCTAGGAGATACTTGACCCGTTCCTGATATTGGGATGTCGTACGATGGATTTTACCGTACGAGGCATAAATATGATGATTGATCCGCACTCTTAATTCGAGGAAGTCGTACTACGTACGTGACGCTATTGAGGCCAGATCGCCGACTATTAGAGATATTGATTCAGACCTTAGGTAGACTCTTGTTTCTTATTGACTAGTTTCTTAGGTTTTGTTCCTTAGGAGGTTAGATGGACACTAGGTTAGGTTCGAGTCATATAGTAGTAGTGGTAATGGTATATCAAATGAGTAGATAACACACATCCGTCTTTACTTTCACACTGGAATCTTAATGACGCATGTTCTTACATATGTTGCTATAATCAGTATAAACCTTACCTGTTTGGACACTAGCACCATTACCGATGATGCGCATATTCCACGCACACTTATTTGCCGGCTCACACACATCATCATCGGTAATTGCTATGTCACGTACACATTAGATTATATTATCTTTTATTGATAGAATCAGTTAACAACTTGACCGACATAATATTATGATTACTCTCTGATGTTAGTATAGACATGATAATTATTACTTAGGCATTCATGCATTCATGTTTTCATGTTATCATGCAGTATTATGGGCATATGCCGACACTTATCATATACTTACTCATGATTTTGAGATTTGGGTTTATATGAGATTTCTGGATTTTTGGGGAAAACCGCAAGAATATATAAAAACATCTCTCTCTCTCCTCCTCTCTTTTTAAAACATAAGATGCGGTTTTCTCGTGATGTATGTGTCGTCCACCATGAGATTTCATGTTTTCTGATGGATTTCGAGACCCGATTCGAGGAGTGGATGAACCGTCTCGGGTACATGGTGGGCCCGGTATGGTACCCCGGAGCAAGAAGATCGAGTTGTAGACGATGAGCCTGGCAGGGGAAGGCTACCTACCGGTGATGTCTGGCGCGGCGGATATCCGGAGGATACCGACCGTTGTCGTGAGATGTAGTGATATGGGCCGATCCGGACTGACGGAGCCCGAGGTATTGAGACTATGAGACTTGAGATTTACATGTTTGTGTCGATGCTTGACACGGATTTCCATAGATTTCATTATTGAGATTTCAGATTCCTATACACATTTTACTATGATAACAGTTAAAGATTTCTTATACAGATATATCTGGATTTCAGGATTGATTGTTTTATATTCATGGTGCATGCATATCCATTCATATGACATAGTACTATATGAGGCACTGACACGAGCATGGAGTATCTGCACTTACACATAGTATTACCCTGCTATTACTAGAAGGTTGGGACTAAGTAGTGTATTATTATGACCTAGGATAGCGTCGTGCATTCGATTTCTTTTCGTAGATGTCTTCTACTCACGAGTTGGCAACTCACCCCCGTTGTGCCAAATTTTATTACAGGTTCGATGTACAGGTTTCCCTGGCAGCTTGCTGGCACATCTATTCTTTCAGGGTGATTTGCACGGTAGGTTGGTTCACTTGTATCCGAACCACCATTGTACTTTTATTCTTTCATTTGTATCTAGTATGCTCCATCAACCATACTTGTATTACTTGATAAGTTTATTGGACCAGTCTTTTATTTTGACCTTAGAGTCGCGCATGTATTATTCTAATTTGGTGGTTTCGTTTTCTTTGAGTTTTGAGCCTCGCCCTTTGGCGTTGTATATTATTGTGCTTGTTGTGGTTGTTTCCTCCTGTTGGCATTGATGCTAGCTCCCGTCTGGGGATGCTTTTTATTGTTTATGTATATTATACTTGTTGTATCCGTTTGGGGGCCAGTTTTTATAGAGGAGACTCTGCCGAAATTTTTGAGAAAATTTGCTGATGCTGTTAAACTTGTTTTCTTTTTCTTCCTCTTCTTCTTTTATGGTTTAGATTTCTGGGCTTCGGCTTACTTAGGTTACGTGGCGCCTCTAGACGCTTCGTAATCTAAGTGCCGGTCACGTTCCGTACTTTCGGGTCGTGACACCGAGGCTTTTGAGAAATTCCAGGAGTATAAGAATGAAGTAGAAAACCAAACCGGCAAAAGCATCAAGACACTAAGATCTGATCGATGTGGTGAATACTTAAGTGCCGAGTTCCTAGGTTACCTAAAAGAGAAAGGAATTCTCTCTCAGCTTACTCCTCCATACACTCCACAGCATAACGGTGTATCGGAGAGACGGAATCGAACCCTATTAGATATGGTATGTTCCATGATGAGTAATGCTGAGTTACCGCGATCTTTCTGGGGTTATGCGCTAGAATCGGCGGCATATCTTCTGAACAGAGCTCCTACCATGACTGTGCCTACTATGCCATATCAGATGTGGAGTGGGAAGAAACCCCATCTTCAGCATATGAAAATATGGGGATGTCCAGCTTTTGTTAAAAAGCAGCATGTAGACAAGCTCGAGGCACGATCAGTAAAGTGTAAGTTTGTGGGATATCCAAAGAACTCCAAGGGATATTATTTCTATTACGCAGAGGAACACAAGGTTTTTGTTTCTCGTAATGCCCATTTTCTAGAACAGCAGTTTATAGAAAAGGAAACAAGTGGGAGCGAAATAGAACTGGAAGAAATTCCAGAACCACAAACTACTACTGAAAGTTTGGTAAGACCAGTAGTTCAAGAAGAACAGGATATTCCCGCACCCGTCCGCAGGAGCAGTAGGCCGTCTCATCCGCCTAAGAGATACTATGGTTTTCTCATAGATGGGGATAAAGAGGATTGCGTCATTGATAATGATGAACCTACTAGCTTCCAGCAGGCCATCCAGAGCGGCGACTCGGTACGATGGCTAGATGCAATGCGGACCGAAATGGAGTCCATGTACACCAACAAAGTATGGACTTTGGACTTTGCTCCAGATGGGGTAAAACCCATAGGATGCAAATGGATCTTCAAGAAAAAGATTGGTGTAGATGGACAGGTAGAAACCTATAAGGCTAGACTTGTTGCAAAGGGTTTTCGTCAAAGACCTGGTTTGGACTATGACGAAACTTTTTATCCAGTGGCTATGCTCAAATCTATTCGGGTCCTTCTTGCTATTGCTGCCTTCCATGATTATGAAATCTGGCAGATGGACGTAAAGACGGCTTTTTTGAATGGTAATTTAGAAGAGTGCGTCTATATGGATCAGCCAGAAGGTTTCAATCAGAGTGGGAGCAGCGGGAAAGTGTGCAAGTTGCTTAAGTCCATTTATGGACTGAAGCAGGCATCACAGAGTTGGAACATCTGTTTTGATGAAACAGTCAAAGAATATGACTTTATCAAAAATCCAGATGAACCATGTATATATAGTAAAGTTGTAGCACGAACTGTCGTATTCCTCGTCTTGTACGTGGATGACATTCTATTGATAAGAAATGACATTCCTATTCTACAATCTGTCAAAGGATTCTTGTCACACAGGTTCTCCATGAAAGACCTGGGTGATGCCTCTTACATTCTGGGGATCCGGATCTATCGTGATAGATCCAAGAGGATGTTGGGACTTTCGCAGTCCAAGTATATCAACACTATACTGAAAAAATTCAGTATGGAAGATTCTAAGCGCGGTAATCTACCGGCTTGTCACGGAATCACCCTCTCCAAAGAGATGTCTCCCAAGAATGATTTGGAAAGGGAACGCATGTCTATTATACCTTACGTTTCTGCGGTAGGCTCTATAATGTATGCGATGTTGTGCACCAGACCAGATGTAGCTTACGCACTGAGCGTGGTAAGCCGGTATCAGTCAGACCCAGGGGAGAAGCACTGGATAGCAGTAAAGAACATTCTCAAGTACCTAAGAAGGACTAAGGAGATGTTCTTGGTTTACTGCGGAAAAGACCTCAAGATGAAGGCCTTTGCTGATTCCGGCTTCCAGAGTGATAAGGACGATTCCAAGTCCATGTCAGGTTATGTATTTACCCTCAATGGAGGGGCGGTGTGCTGGAAGAGTTCCAAGCAGGACACCGTTGTTGACTCGACGATGGAAGCGGAGTATATTGCTGCTTGCGATGCCGCAAAAGAAGTGGTCTGGATGAAGAAGTTCCTAACAGAACTTCAGGTGGTTCCTACCATTGTTGATCCAATATCGCTATATTGCGACAACAACGGAGCTATAGCTTTAGCGAAGGAACCAAGGTCCCATCAGAAGTCCAGGCACATCTTAAGGTGGTATCACCTGATCAGGGAGATCATAGATCGCCGGGAGATCGAGGTCCGGAGAGTTGCTACAGAAGAGAACATTGATGATCCATTCACAAAGGCCCTACCTCAGATTCTGTTCGAGAGGCTACTCTAGATCATCGGTCTTCGATATGCCAGTACATGGCCCTAGTGCAAGTGGGAGATTGTTAGTGTATATGCCCTAGGGGGCATTATTTTATCATACTAGCTTGTATATTACTTAATGGAAGCTTGGGATATTCAAAGTTATATAACGGTCTTTCTAAACATGGTAGTATGCTACTTGGTTTTATCTATCTTAATATGTGAGTATACGTATTGATAGAGCCCTTAGGATCTTGCTTGACTACTAATGTTGTGATGGCAGTCACACTAGTAGGGGCTGGGTAGTCTACAAGCACATCTTTTTCCAGGTCCCTAGTCGTAGGATTATCGAGACAGGGCATCGATACTCCGGAGTAGACTAGTGTGTACGCTTCTCATCCCAGTTGGGGAGATGGTCTGTCCCACAGCCGTCAGTACGTCGTACTGGAGATAGTATACAGGTGCTCGTTAGGTTACGGGTATACCGGACAGGACTCGCGGGGAACTGTTGGTTGGTATTATACCCGTCGTTAGTTAATAGTTCCCAGGTGACATGAGTACAGCATAGTCCGCAGACTTGACACTGCTACTTCGCCTCGAGTGTGTCCCATTGTTCTTAGATTGCTACCCTACCACGGCTTAAAGGAGTCGTGCAAACAGGTAGCAGTTGGGTGCAGTCCCGAGCACTTGGAGGCAGTGGCGGTTAGACAGGATTCGTTTCTCCCGGTATTGGGAGTTGATATCGCGCTGTGTCAGAGAGCCATTACGCAAAGTCCCTGGCCAGGGCAAGCGAGATTTATTGGTAGGTTCCAGTAGTTTCTCAAGGTGTAATGGGCTTCACTCCGACATGACTTATACCGCTATTAGGGGACTGACGCTTGCCACCCCCCTAGGCCCGATATGCGATAGTCTTAGACGAACAGACCGGACTGTACGGTGATTGTCACATCAGGCTCAGTAGGAGTTCGGATGGGTTTCCTCACCGGCCTTCTTATCGACATCTATCTGGGGACCGTTACGTACAGCTAGTGCCGCTTGCTCTCTGTGGTTAAACCCACTGCCAGCATAGTAGTCGAGTCTTTAGAGTCCCACACAGAGAGTTTCCCTGCTCCAGGCGAAACGATATAGAGGTCGTATGGTTTTATGACAAGGGTTCGGACGCATACGTGTGTTTACGCACGTACGACGTTCGGACAGTTTTTACTAGCCGGCTTTGGTTTAAGCCAGATTCTAGTATCGGATTATTGGATTTATACAATCTAAAGTTTTTACGTGTTTTCACAGATAGGAAGGGCGTTCTCGTAATTTGGCGGGAAGCTTCTAGAAGGATGATGACTTGGGGGTTTAAATGATTTAATGACTCATTTGTGTGATTCATCCATGTCATTAACGCATCATTAATGGTTAATGACTCATGAAGATGAATCACTCATATGAATAAATGAAGCATGATGATTAATCATTTTATTTATTTTATTTTGATAAATCATTATGCTTCATATATTCAAGAGAGATCATTATCTCATGATCATTCTCTTGCTCACCTTCTCTCTCCTCAAGCTCTCTCTCTCTCTTCAAACCCTAATCCTCCCCTCTCATGTGTTGAGATCAAGGATTAGATAGACTAATTAATCCATAACCTCACTCTATATCACCTAGGTGACTTTGATTAGCAACTAAAGAAACCTAGTTACCTCAAGATTAGAGGTGAAGCTTGGAATAGAAGCTCTCGGGTGGATCGTCTATTACGTAGAGGAGGCCGAGGAGGAGGTTGATAACGAAAAGACGAAGGACTTGTTTCACTAGGTATAATCACTTCTCATAGTAGTTAACAACTCCTATGTATATGTTAGTTATAGTTTAGCAAAGATTCTTCGGTTAGTCGATGTTAACTCAAAGAACAAGATTGTTTTTCATATTTCCGCCTCCCCGCAACTCGTCGGGTGTTGTACATCGACTTACAACTATATCGGGTATGGTACATAGCATCGCGTACATGATAGAGCCTACTGCCGAAGCATAGGGTATCCTTTGCTTGTGAGCTCTTTCTAAATCTGTCTTGGGAGACATCTCTTTGGAGAGAGTGAGTCCAGAAATCGTGGGTCAGTTCCCACGTTTGGATTCTTCCATACTAAATCTCTTTAGTATGGTATCAATGTACCTGGATTGGGGCAATCCCAGTATCCTTTTAGATCTATCTCTATAGATATTAATCCCCAAAATGCAGGAGGCATCACCTAGATCTTTCATTGAGAATCTATGTGATAAGAAGAGCTTGACCGAGTGCAGCATAGAAATATCATTTCCTATCAAGAGTATGTCATCCACGTACAATACGAGGAAGACAACCTTACTCTGTACAACCTTCTTGTAGATACAAGGTTCATCTACGTTTTTGATGAAGTCAAACTCTTTGACTACAACATCAAAACAGATGTTCCAACTCCGCGATGCCTGCTTCAACCCGTAGATAGATTTAAGCAGCTTGCACACCTTTCCGCTGCTCCCACTATCTACGAAGCCCTCTGGCTGAGTCATGTACACACACTCCTCTAAATCACCATTTAGAAAGGCGGTCTTAACATCTATCTGCCAGATTTCGTAGTCGTGATATGCAGCAATGGCAAGTAAGATTCGGATGGACTTAAGCATAGCAACTGGAAAAAAGGTTTCGTCATAATCCACACCTGGTCGTTCACGAAAACCCTTTGCAACAAGTCTAGCTTTGAAAGTCTCCACTTTTCCATCTACACCAAATTTCTTCTTAAAGATCCACTTTCTCCCATTGGGTTTCATCCCTTCAGGAGCAACTTCCAAAAGTCCATACTTTGTTGGTGTATATGGATTCCATCTCAGATCGCATTGCATCCAGCCACTTCACAGAGTCCCCACTCGTGATGGCCTGCTCGAAGCTAGTTGGGTCATCATCTTCCATGATGCAATCCTCGCTCCCACCGTCTATGAGAAAATCGTAGTATCTCTTAGGTGGATGATGAACCCTACTAGATCGGCGGAGAGGCTGGGGTTTGTACTGAATCATCTGGTTCCACTAAATCTTCAGTTGTAGTTTGTGGTGTCAGAACTTCTTCCAGCGCTACCTCTTCGCCACTAATTTCTTTTGCAAGAAATTCCTTTTCTAAAAAGGTGGCATGTCGAGAAACAAACACCTTTTGTTCCTCGCCGTGGTAGAAAAGATATCCATGTGAATATTTAGGATATCCCACAAACTTACAAAGAACTGACCGTGCCTCGAGTTTGTCCGGATTTTGTGTTTTGACATAGGCCGGACAACCCCATATCTTAACACGTTTAAGATATGGTCTCTTCCCACTCCATATCTCATATGGTGTGGTAGGTACAGATTTAGATGGAACTTGATTCAATAGGTATGCCGCCGTCTCAAGCGCATGACCCCAAAAGGAAATAGGTAACTCAGCAGTGCTCATCATAGAGCGCACCATATCTAATAGGGTGCGATTCCTCCGCTCCAATACACCATTGTGTTGTGGTGTATATGGAGGAGTAAGCTGAGAGAGAATCCCATTCTCTCTTAGATAGTCCAGAAACTCATTGCTTAAGTATTCTCCTCCTCGATCTGATCGAAGGATCTTAATACTTTTGCCCGTTTGGTTCTCTACTTCGTGCTTATATTCCCTGAATTTCTCAAAAGCTTCAGACTTGTGTTTCATCAAGAACACATGTCCGTATCTTGAGAGATCGTCAGTGAATGTAATGAAGTAGGAAGAACCGTTCCTGGCATGTGTAGACATGGGACCACATACATCACTATGTATCAGTCCCAAGAGTTCTGTAACTCTTTCTCCGTGTCCACTAAACGGAGTTTTGGTCATCTTGCCTTTGAGACATGACTGGCAAGTATCATAAGATGAAAATTCGTACGGATTCAAATATCCATCCTTATGTAACTTAGCTAGCCGTGTCGCATTGACATGACCTAGTCTACAATGCCACAAGAAGGATTCGTTCATTTCTGAGCTCTTCCTCTTGTGTGTGTTTTGTATATTAAGTACTGTAGTTTGGTTGAGAACGTATATGCTATTATTTAACGATCCTGATCCAATCAACTTTTGATTCAGGAATATGTTCATAACATTATCCTGTACTACAAAATTATATCCTTCTTTTCTTAATAAAGAAACTGATATAAGATTGCATATCATGGTCGGAATATAATAGCATTCATTCAGAACTAATGTATTACCATTTGGTAACACAAGGTGATATTCGCCAACTGCTTTGGCTGCAACATTTGCACCATTCCCTACTCTTACGGAATGATCACCCTCTCCCAGTTTCCTACCTTTCCGTAGCCCATGTAACATATTACATATGTGGGATTCTGATCCGGTATCTAATACCCAGGACGTAGAGTAAACTGAGAAACAGTTCTCGATAACTAACACACTCGAAGAAGATGCATCAGCATGCTTATTCTTCGTTTGGGCTGCGTGAGAATCCGGATATGCTTCTATTCCCTGCTCGGACTTATAACAATTATAAGTTGGAGCAGGACCAACGTTCCCCTGCTCAGTATAATAAGCGGGTTCGGCCAATACATCTATATTATTATCTTGATTAAGGCTTGATATAGTCGCTACCTGGAGAGGGATAGAAGAAAACACTTTAGTGTATGCTCTTGCAAGATTAATCTAATCAGGATGGCTCCTACTGTTTTAGTCAAATCCTCCTTCAAACCCTAAAAGGTAAGACTGGCCGGGATTAATTACACTTTACAAGTTCGCCAATCTTTCAGCCAGGCCAGTGTTGGTACTTTGAGGGAAGTTCCCCGTGCTCTCGCACAGACCTAATTAAAGTAAACCTCGTTTTCCCAAAGGCATAACCCCGTTAACACCTTTCTAGACACCTACTTGATCGGCTAATTGTCCTGTGTAAAACTCTCCCAGGAGTAACTCTTACTCGCAGTGGGTATCGGGATCCAACTATCTCAAAAAAGGTATGCAATCTCATTGCAAATTTCAACACTTGAAATTCCCGATAATGTTTTTACCCCTACCCCCCTATGACCTTGACAAAGGCCAACAAACCATAGGAAGCTAGTCAAGTTCAACCCGTCATTTCTTGATTAAAATAAACCCACCCGCACGACCCTTGACAAAGTCCAACAAGGTCGTACGACTACCCTAATCCAATCGCATCACATGCTTAAGCAGATAAGTACTAGTCAGCTACCGCACATTATGCCTTGACAAAGGCCAACAAACGCAGCACGAATACTAAATAGTCTTTATTTGAAATGACGGAGGGCTACACAGGTTTTTCAGAAAACCATGAGCGTAATGAACTCGATATCGTTGTAGAAACAAGTGATTTTGAAAAGGAGTGTTTTTTAGGCTTTTCTAGTTTCGCTAAAGAAGTCACTCCCGGTGAAGGGATCTTGGCTCTTTCCTCATCGAATAAGGTACAGGGTATATCACATATACCGCGGTGCAAAGCAAGAACTATATAAGCAATCAAAAACTAAACCGTGAGTTTGTAGCATCTGCCAGTTTTGCTAAAGAGGTCACTCCTGGTGAAGGGATCCCGGCTCTTTCCTCATCGAATAAGGTGCAGGATATATCACATATACCACTATGCAAAGCAAAAAACCGTAGCTACCCTTTTTGAAAAATTTGATTCTACAACATCTTTTAGGTTTCTTTTCTTTTATTAATCTCATTAATAAGTCCCATCATTTATGCTTCCTAAGCATCACAGAAGAAACGAAAATACAACGTACGCTTATGCCATCCACATTCGCCACAATGTTCCGTTATGCACCGTTAGGTTACTTAACTAACGGCATACCAGGACGAGACTAGTGCGGGTGTAAAACATAAACAACGTTTATTATATATCATATATACAATAATAAAGCATTTGTCTCACGCATATAATATGATCACATCACAGTATATCAGCAGCAGAAGAAACATATGAAATATTGGATATACTAGGAGGTTCGTGTTTTATTTCGAGCCTGTATAAAACACGGATTCCACGGTCGCGATGAATAGCCAAACCTACATCCCTAGACCCCTACGAGAGAGGCAAGTAACTCTGCCAATTCTAGGGTTAGGAGACCCGGTCTCGACTCCTCGAGATGGCCTCCCACTGGACCTTAGAACCCGGTTGCTTGTGCTCCCCTCCTTGGGTCTACCTAATGCGGAAAAGAAAATAATATACAATGGTGACATCATCCTCAACCCGGATGTACCCCAATAAAAGAATATTACATACATTGAATTTTACATGAATGAAAATAAAAACCCTCATCTCACATAAAACCCACGGCTGTTCAGAACACGACGATCTAATATAACATATCACAGCAACACATAATATCTCATATCATCAACATAAGCAAGTTTGCATATCCCGATTATCGTTGATGTATAGCAACGAAGCCAGCAATATCCCACATACTACACTTACGGTCGCAGAAAAGAAAGTGAAAACTACAACATTTGGAATCCAAAAAAACACCTTAGATATCGTAAACTCGAAACATCACATATTACGGATTTCATGCCTAACAATTTGAATTCCACATATTGTATCACAATCACAGAATATCAAGACGATGTTTAACGTTTCGATCGAATCAACATACACTCACAAATTACCCCCGTGAGCTCAACACTTGAGCAAAGTTAAAACACTCAAAAACCGTGCCACAGTGTCTATGGACCAGCCGTAGAACGAGTTAACCAACGCCTCACCTATGACACCACGGAACTACGGCAAATCCAAAGGTTCGTACGCGGTTCTGTGGGCATAGAATCGAGTTAAGGTTATTATAGTCTTCTAGGGGGTCCATAGGGGTACTTGCACAATTTTACGAATATAATCAACTTCGGAAAATTACAACACTTGGAAATTTCAGCGGGGTGCAAAATGTGGTGTGCGAAGTTCGATCGAACTGCTAAAATTAGTCAAGGTTACCAATACAGTGTTAAGTTATACGACTACGAAGCACTACGAATTAGCCCCAAGTCAAACAAAACATCATATGAAAATTGGGCTAAATAAACAATACTAGGAAAACCAAAATGGAGACACCAGAGCACAGGAGGAATACGGGGGACAGAGGAGGTGAAGGGGCCGGCCAGGCCGAAAATTGGGCCTTGGTGCTCGGCCAAAAACAGAGCACCCCCCCCCCCGCCGTATTTCTCCCATATTCATATAATGGCCCATAGATCATTCTGCACCTGTTTGAAAAAATTTTAAAGGACTTTTTTGAAAATTTACAGAGAGTAAAATGGGGTTTTCATAATAGCGTATTTCGGAATCGATTTCATTTTCGTAATTGTTTTAACACCGTATCTAGAATTCTAGTTTGGCTCTGATACCACTGTTGGGCTTTCCTTGCACCTAGTCTAGGGTTTGGTAGCATCACTCATGCCACTTTAAAATTTTAGAGAGGTGCAAAGCAAGCAAACCATGAATCTTTACTAGAAAATCTAGGGTAACAAGTTTGTATCACATACAAAGAAGTAAAGAGATAGGGATTACAGCCTTTGTAGTCCGTTCTTTCGCTTCATAAGCTCCGTGTTGAGGTCCCTTCGCTGCGATCATCAAGAAGTCCGACTCTCGGGAGGCTCCATGAGGTGAATTATGCATCTTGCTTGAAGTCTTCATCATCTAAGATGATCTACCTTGAAGAATCTCTAACCCAAGCTTACACTTCAATAATAAAACAATTAGAGAAGTGAACACCCTAATCTAAGTGGCTAGAATAGATGAGGATGATGAAGTAAGAATTTTTCTCTCTTTTGTTTTCAATTTCTCACTATTTATCATTACAAATGAAAATGCAAGTGAAGCTTTTCTTTTAGAAGCAAGAAGAAGAAGAAGAAGCAAAAGTTTTTGTGATGAATAATGAATTATTGTTGTGGTTACAATTGCAACCATGAGTTAAGAATGAGAGTCTTAACTCTTGTAGAGAATAAACCATAGGTTAAGAGTTTGGGTTGGGTTAACAAATATCTTCACAAAATATCAAAGCAAGATGACAAAGTTAAAGCTTCATGAAGCTTCCTTAACCCTCATCCAAACACTTAACCCTAATCCAAACCCTAACTAGGTTTAAACTCAAAAACTTTGTTGCATTTGTAACCCTAACATGTTACAATATTTTATATCACATATACAATATATTTTGTAACAAAAGAAAATAATACAATTAACATATACCGCATATACATTAATGTCTTATCAAGTGAGAAAAAGAATCAATAAAGCGAGCTTATATTAGTTGACGTAATGTAGTATATCACATATATAATTATATATTAAATTATCGAATCAACACATGATCCGACAATCCGTCTATATTGTATATAACCGACTAATATAACATGTACCAATTCATCGAATCAACACTTGATCCGATGACCCGTCTTTATCACATATACCCGGTCAATATCTCATATTGTGAGAATAGAATACGGTATCTCATATCGTATTATTCTCGGTCCTGCACATATCACATATGTGCTCCTACTCCGTTTTGCCTGAGCCAGGAAACCTCTGTGTAGGACTCTAAAGAATCGTCAATACGCCGGCAGTAAGTGATGATCATATCAAACACCCACAAGCTGCAAGCGGTCGACTAAACGTAACAGCCACCCAGGTATTGAGCAATCAGAAGATCAACAAGAAAGCCTATACATTCTCCTGTGAATCCAATCAGTAACACTACCGTAAAGTCCGGTCTCTTCGTCTCATATGTCACATATCAAGTCTAGTGGTGGTAATCGTCAGACCCCAGTAACCGATAAGTCGTGTCGATGTGAGGCTCATAACAGGTCGAGAAACTACTGATAACTCTTACCAGCAGCACTCCATATCAACCCTGGCCAGGGGCTTCCAGTTATAGCCAATCGAACACAGCACAATATCAACTCCCTATACCGGGAGAGACGAAACCCTTCCTATCGCTCATTGCCTCCATGTGATTCGGGACTGTACCCAAAAACCACCGTTTTGCACGCCCTCTTGGACGTGGTCAGGTGGAAATCAAAGAACAGTGTGAATCACATAAGACTCTATGAAGATCTCGGGTCTACAGACTAACTTGTACCAGTGTCACCGGAGAACTGCTATCTGACGATAGGTATAATACCATCTAGGAGTTCTCAGCGAGTCCGTTCAGTGTACCCAGTCTCCACTGAGCACCCGTACATCATCTTTGATATCAAACACCGATGGATATGGGATAATCCATCGCCCATCATATGTGTCAAGATGCGTATACGCTAGTCTACTCTGGTGTATCGATGCCCTGTCTCGATACACCCTCGACTAGTAACAGTTATAGGATGTACTCGTTGACTACCCTGGCCCCAGTAGTATGATCTCATCATAGTCCTAGTAGTCAAGTGTTCGGTTACTGTTCATATCAGATTTTTGCATTTTTATATCGCCCATTCTTAATCACATTACATGTAAATAGGTGCTTTTGATCCATGTTTGCTAAATAGTTGCAGGTTAAAGGTTCTCAGATCGTTACAGTGAAATTCATGAAAAGTCGCTACAAATGTGAGACTACGACCAACAATAGATGAATCCGTATGATGCCACCTACCAGTTCAAGGAACAAATAAAAATCATGAGACAGTTCAATGCACAAAGTACAAGGGCCTCACAGGATTAAAAAAACTTCAAAGCGAAGCTCACGGTAAAAGTCCACATAATTCTGCACTGTTGGAAATCTGGAAGAAAGTAGAAAAGATTCTGAGGAACCAAGTGAAGAAAACAGAAGATAAAAGCAACTTGAAAAAACCCTGAAGAAATGGGCCCAAGAACCCACCATATGGCCGCGAAACCGCGGCCAAAAAGGCCTTTCTGCCGTGGAACCGCGGCCGTGCAATGCACGTGTCGGTGCAGGTGTCGGTGCTTTGACTCGGTCTTTGGGGTTGTTTTGTAATTTCATTTATGGATCAAAATGTAAACCTAGGGGTTTTCCTATCTATAAATAGGAGGGCTCAAAGCCTCTTTTTGGAGTGCCTCTTTCAGGGTGCCGCTTTTGGGGCATGTCTCTTTTTATTTTCTAGATTAAAATTTTCTTTCATTGTAATCGTTGAAGAGGTATCAATAAAGTAAGTTTCTTTTTCTATCTTGCATTTTTTATCTGAATTTAATTTCTGCAATTTTTTATCTGTCTTTTATTATCTGCAATTTAGATAGCCTTTTAAAATAAAAATTATAATGAATTCTTTTGTCACTTTCCTAATGAGTGAGTAATTCCTCATTTGTTAGGGTTAGGATAGGGAAGGTTTGAGAGAAGGAAATCTCTCTCACTCCTTTCCTTGCCCCTATAATTTTAATTAATACGGACTCTATTTAAATTAACCACACACTGCTCACTACGACACCCTATCCTACAAGATAGCGGTGATTCCCTAGGTAGACCGGTTGTGGTTGATTTAAATAGAGGTTAAGGCTAAGAGTTAATAAAGGACGGACAAGGACCAAACGGAAGAAACTAAGTTTCTTCCTAGTCGTGCTAATCCCCTTTATTGACTAATACGCTAACACCTATATTCTTAACTAGGGCAAGGAAAGCAGTGAATAGAACCCTTATTCCAAACTAACCTAATCCTAACCCTAGCAAGAATTTAAATCAATTTAATCTCATTCTTAGATCTAAAAACAAAACCACCAACTTTTTGGGCTTAACTCGTTAAAACATAAAGAAAAGGAATCCATCTCCCTGTAGACCGACCCGTACTCAACCGGCTAGCTACCAAGTGACACCGTTATTGATTGCAGTATATTCTTAATTTTGATTTTAAAACACACGTACGCAAAACAACTCTCAATAAAATGGCGCCGTTGTCGGGGAATAACGGTAGTTATTTTCTTTTTGTAATTTCGGGTTAATTGAAATTGAAAAAAATCATAAAAACTGGAAAATATAAAAACATAAAAAAATATCATCTTGTTATTTTTTGAAGGGTTTTTGTGTGAATTGCGCAGGAAAGGAAGGAGGACAAATTCAGATCTGGAGCAAGCTCGGTGAACAAATCCAGAAACAGAAGATCTGAACAGACAAAGGAGAACCACAACAGAAAACAGAAAGATTTTGGAGATCTGAATCTATTATTCCTCCGCGGATCCGCGGCCGGAAGGTGCGTTTGACCGCGGAACCGCGTTCAACCGCTGACGTCAGCACTTCAAATCCCTCTGTGAGTATTTCTTGTCTTCTCTGTAACCCCCATAACTCCACTGAAAAATTTTCCTGCATGCGTAAAACTTCTTCTCCCTCTCCAATAAATCAATCTTGTGCAGGATTCTTTGTGCCACAAATAAAAAAAATTTTTGGCAAGTGTTTTAGATTTTTGGTGTGTTAACTGCTTTGCATAATTAAACGGACTTTTAAGGGGCTATAATACCAATCCAGATTGGGTGGGGATTTCATTACCCCTCCTAGGACCCCAAAAATCACAAAAAGCATATGCATCAACTCTCGAGTTAATTAAAAAATATTTAGACTCAGCCAATAAGGACTGCGCGCTCATTAGGAAAAAGGAAGGTTGTGGGCAATCAGTCGTTTATCTAAACCTGACTTTGTGGTGCCTAGGCTAGACAAGTGAGAAAGGTAACTTTAAAAGGCCCGTTTCACGGTGATTCGTGAGCGGAACCCTCCTTTCTTCATTTGTGCTTACCTGGCCACAATTGACGGTGAAGAGGCGATTTGAGGGATATCTCACAACTTATCACTTTGGAACAGTTAGGAGCAGTCTATTTGACTTAGGAGACCCTAACTCTAGATTTGATTGTGCATGTTTAAACTGTGGTTGTTTGAAATTGTGCCGTAGTTCCGTACAAAGTTTTACAAAAACTCTTTCAACACTTTCAAAAAAATTTCAAAACTCCAAAAACAAACAAATTTTTTTTTAAAAAATATTTAAAAAAATTATAAAAAAAAATCACATTCTATCCTTTCTTTCCTCACATCATGGATACCGCACCTCGCAAAACTCTTGCCGAACTTTGGTACCCTCAATCAGACATTACTTTCTACGCTTCTTGTTTTGGACGAATTTCTAACGACCCCTCCATGCCCAAAATTTCTTTGAAAGATCGAATAGACGCATCTAGGGCATCCAGTTGGACTCCGCAATCCACCTTGTATCAACCATTTCAACATTCACCACCTTCTTACGTTGATACTAATTTTTCGAGTCCTGTTGTAACCCCGAAACCCATGTCTATTGCTGAACATATTGAACAATCTCGTAACCGATCTTTCACTCCTTTCATCACTGCGAATTCTTTGGATCAGCAATTCCATTCACCTTCTTATCCAAATGTTGATCCTACTCCTGTCCAACCATTCAATTCCTACCAGTCCTACCCGACTTTCGCACCTTCCCTAGACATTGCTTCTACACAGCCATTTGGGAGTTTCCAGTATCCAAACAACTTTGAATCTTTTACTGAAACCTCTTCACAACCCATGTCTAGTCTGAAACAGTCGTTGGAAGATTTTATGGTAGCGTAAAGACAACAGATGATGGATTTGAATGCGTCCATGGCCGCCCTTATACAACCTAGTGACCCGGTAGCTAGTTTCCAACTAGCTCCAAATTTTCCAATGTATGATGAGGCGGTAGGACAGATTGAGAATTTGAGTGGAGAGAATGAGCTGTGCACCCTTCCAAATCAAACCTACCCATCTCCAATTGAATCCCACAACTCCGGTTTTGAATGTCTATCAAGTGCCCCAAATGATTCACCAGTTGAAGATAAAATGTTTAATGAATTGTGTAGTGTTTGATTTGCCGGATTGTGAAGGGTCCCTTTCGAGTGAACCTACACCCAATCCTTTTGACCTCTACATCTCCACTCTAGAACCTGAATTAATTAATGTCCATGCTTTTGATGAGGTGTCTGAGAAATTTAATTTTCACTTGATCAAGGATATTGACGCAGGAAATATTTTGGATGATGAACCCGCAGATTTGGCCGAGTTTTTCTCTCCAATTCATCATCCCGAGTTATTAAATGTTTTTCCCGAACTTCATATGCGTCTTGATTTTGATGAAAGTTGCATGGATAAGCTAAATTTTGAGGAGAGTATTGAGGAAATTATTGAGGATGAAGCAGTTTTACTTGAGGAGTCGGATTTTCCAATTCATTCTATCCCTTCCATTGACTGCGCACACCCTCCTGAATCTTTAACCGATACCCTTCCTCAATCATTTCCCTCCATCCTTGTTCCGACTTTGCAAGAAACCGTTCTTTCATTTTCAATATCTGGTTTACCAAGTTCAACGTACCCATGTTTTCTCACGAATCTTGAGGGATTTGACCTCATTTCTCAGTGGGTTGATAGATTAACACAATCGCTTTTTACACATCGGTCATTACAAATTGTGCTAATTTATATACTCCATTTCCCCCTCAAGTTCGTATTCTATTTCTTTCTCCCACTTTCTCTGGTTCTTCTTCTAATCTTCCTTTAATGATACCGAGTGTTAATGAATCAAAGTCCGATATTTTGAGTTCGATAATTCTAGAAAAACAACTTGATTTAGACTCTTTTGAAAATAAGGTAAATGAGCCTTACGACTATCTTACCTTCATAATTTTTGAAAAATCAAGTGTGTTGGATTCTGGCGTGACACTTATGGACATTGAAACGTTTAATCAGACCATCGATGAAAGTTTCGAAGATATTTTCGCCGACGAACTCGCATTCTTAAACGACACGGATTTTTTGATTAATCAACCTCCACCTGAAGAAGTCGAACCACCACCATTTCTTTTTCTCTTCCGCCATTCTTCTTCTCACTCGAGACTGTATACTGCTTTTATCTCCGCACGGTCTTGTGTGTTTCTCCTTTCTTTTCTCTACACTCCATTCTTTCACCAACCACACCATTATAAAGATAAATTTTTTGAATGGTTGGTGCTAACCTTTGGCCTGTGTAAGGCCTTGTATAGCTTGATACTGTGTTTTTCTCCCCCTAACTCTGAACTTTAATGCTTAAACAATGGAAACACTGTTTCACTTAAGCTTGGGTGGGGGGCCTTTTGTGTATATATATTTTGTTTTTTTGTTAATAATAAAATTTAAAAAAAATAAACAGGGGAGTGCCTGATTAGTCCAAAAAATTGTAGTTTACCGTAATCAGAAACGGCGTCGCTTCGCAGCTAGCCGGTGAATACGGGTCGATCCGCAGGGATGTGTTAATTTCTAATTTCGTGTTATAACGAGTTGATTCAAATCGTGGTTGGTTTTTTATCGATTGAGTTTAAGATGAATGTATGTGATAAGAAAGGACTCGTTAGGGTTAGGTCGAAGGTAGGGGTGTTGAGATCTATGTTCTCACCTCTTTCAATGCCATGATTTAAGCTTTTTAGAAATATCACAGCAATTACTAGCAAAGTGGATTAGGATGATCGGGAAGAAACAAAGTTTCTTCCTCTAGATCCTTGTCCGTCCCTTCCTATTAATTGATGTGATCTTCATGGATGTCATATAAGTCCGGCCTTTTATACTAAGGTTCACCGTTACCTTGTAGGTAGGGTGCCGTAGGGGGCGGATCTTATATGAATGCATGAAGATTTCGTTTTAAAAATAGGTTGGCGTTGAAGGAGGTGAGAGACATCCATCTCTCACTTACTCCCTTGTTCCTAACCCTAACGAGCGAGGATTTTATTCGCTCATTAGGGAATTGTTGCAAAGAGACATTTTTTTATGTTTATGTTTTAAAGGTTAACTACTTGGTGCAGATTAAGTAGGATTACACTAGAGCAAGAATTAACTAACTAGGGCAAGTAAAAGATTATACTAAGGCAAGAATGAAATAAAACTAAAAACTTACAAGTAAAAGTGATGCTCCCAATTCTTCAACAAATCTCACTTTTTATTGATTATCAAGAGGCATACAATTTTTAGATCTAAAATTACAATTTATAAGCAAACAGGAGAATTAGGGTTTCAGAGTCTCGCACATGGGCAATTACTGATTTGCCCACTTAAAATCCCAACACCCACAACAAAGCACCGTCACAAGAAAACTGCACCGACACGGGCATATAATGGCCGCGGATCCGCGGCAGATGCTGGCTTGGGCCGCGGATCCGCGGCCCTTTGGTGGGCTTGGGCCACCAAATTTCTGGGTTATTCTGCTGGCTTCTTTGGGCTTCTGTTTATTCATTTAGTTTCTCTTTTGGGCTTCTGGTTCTTCTCCAGATATTTCAGTGAATATTTATAGCGATCTTTCAACCGTTCTCATTTGACTTTTTGGACCTTGCACTGTTCTTCGACTAGGCTTGACTAGGATCCGTCTACTTGCTGGTCAAAAGTCCCTTTTTCTGTTGTTTTGTGTCTTTTTCACTGTATTTGCTCCAGAAACCTGTAACCTGTAATATGCCACACACGTGCGTCAAGAGTACCTGTTTATTTATAAAAAGGGTAAGAATAGGGGAATGATAAATGCAATATTATGGTCTGAACAAATACCCCCAAACTTACCTTTTGCTCGTCCTCGAGCAAACTTATTATTTTATTCTGACCTAGCCACACTTTCGCAGGGAAACGCGATTGCACTGAGCACGTGCAACAAGCCGTTAAACCTCTAGGTGTCCCTAGTAGGAGGAGTGTTGTCTCCTGAGGGTTTTCAGCGGATTACACCCACAAAATCCTATCAATTCGGCTTTTAGACTTTTGTTTTCCAATTAGGTTTTCTAACAAGGAATTCTATTATCGTCGACCCGCAAATTATCCACCCATATTCTTCACGCTTCCTCATCATTTAACTTAAGATTATATATATCCTGTAGAATTACCTAGCTTTCGGCATTTCTTAAGTTTTCCTTCTAGAGTTCCATCTCCACTTAGGAATTTCTATCAACTCTATTAAAGACACAAGTTCTATTCTTCATTCCTTTCTCTTATCTAAACTCTAATCACATATCCCCACGTGTGTGTAAATATCACCCCTACACTTGGAAATTCAAATCAAGCAATCATACTCCAGCCCATTGTCCAAAGCACTTGTGAGACTTCGCTTTCACATCCTTCATGCGATTGTTAATACTTCTTGAGGTACCAACAACCGATTACCAGATGCGTTAGCACTTTAAGGCGTACTTCCTAGTTTTGCAACACCCAAGGCTTTTAGCAGCAGCACCTTTGCTAAATATTTTTCTATTTTTCCTTTTTTTTTTTTTTAGCCTTAAGTAATCACAAAAACCAGTGTCCATTTTTTTTATTCACTTTTTTTTTTTTTTTTCTTTTTTTTTTTCATTGTGCTAAGGACGTTAGACAAGAGTATTTCAAGGTCTCTTCTACTAATCCAAGTTTCAAGGTGCGTGTTTGTGCAATTTGTAGGGTACATGTTTTCAGAATTTAGACTTAAGCTAGGAACTATTTTTCAAACTTATACTCTAATAAAAGTTTTAATACTTTTCCTTCGTTTCGACTTAGCCCAAGAACTGAACCCAAAATTTGCCTATTTCTAGATAACCTACAAAGACATATACTTTCTACCGTTAAACTTTAAGGAAGGTTATTTTTAGGGTTTTTAATTTGCTAAGTCTAAGATTTAGTTTTTCCTAGCCAGTTAACCTATTTATCAAACTCAAGTCAATTAACCAGAATTGAATACATTAATTTTTTATACTTTTTGAAAATTTTCAATTTTTATGGGTTTTTCTGTTTTCTAAATTTTTTTTTTTTATTTTTCAAATTTTTCAAATTTTTTATGATTTTTTTTTTTATAAAAATGCAATGCAGGAATTAAATATGCAAAAGGAAAACAAAGATATATACAATATGCAATGCAAGGGTAACTATATACATCACCTCTAATACCCCCAAACTTGAACCAAGCAGTGCCCTCACTGCCCGGCCCCACGTCGCGCTCGTGAGCGTGAACGTGATCTCTCCCCCCTAGCCAATAGTGTCTGTATCCCCCTCTCAATCTCCGTCAACCGACGGTCGTGCTCTCGGGCCGTTGCCCGAAACTCATCCCTCAAAGAATCAATCCCTCTCACTGCCCTCCGCATCAATCGTGCATGCTCTTGGGGGGTTAGCTCTTCCCCGCTCGAAGTTGAGCTTGAGCTCGGGGTGCGTGCAGGTACATGTTCTGCCGGGTCGGTCCGTGTCCAAATATCTGTTAGTCTAGAGTAGGACGATGAGATGCCCTCTAAAAGTGGTCGGACCGGGGTATCGTTTATCAAGTATGAGTCAAATTCCTCAGCTGGGAGGAAATAACGGCAGAGCTGGGTAACTAGCATGGGGCAGGGGTGTACAGGACCTCGTTTACCCGAACCTATGGAATAAAGCAAAACTGTGCACATGTCGAATCTAGGGTTTTTCGTCATTAAGGTATGAACGACATGTAAGGAAGGGGTGAAAAAGGTTGTATTGTGAGAACTCCCAAAAATATTGTTTTGTGCCCACCGGCACACAGTTAAAACATTTGCGAATAGGGTCCGTGCTTGGATCCCCTTGCGCGGTTCTCGCGCACAGTCATTACCCATTAAAGGAAGATAATCTTCAAAACGAAGGGGTTGTTCGTGTGCGGGGACACGAGGTATGAGTGTAACCTCGTGTATCATGCCCCTGTCGATGCGAATTTCTTGAGCTCCCCAATTCAATTTAATATAACCTAAATTGTCTAGGCTATTCTCTTCCATTGACTCATAAAATTGGGTGACTAAGCTAGGGACAGCAAATGCAGATCCATGGTTATAGAGGAGGAAATTCCATCCTCTCTGTGCAATTTCGTGTGGGAAGTATGATCCGTAGATCTCGTGTGCAAACACAGGGGAAAAGTCTCTCTCGTACTGCATTTTATGGGCCATTTTAAATTTACAGAGAAAAGTCTATGCAGAAACAGAGAGTATGGGTTCAGTTTTACCTCCCCTGAAAATTTCAGGGGGTGAAGAGGCAGATCGGCGGCGGTTGGGCGGTGGGAGACGGCTTGCGCGGCGGTTCCGCGGTCTTCTGGTGGCGGCGTGTCTCGAAACTTCAGCAGGGGGCAGGGGCGGCTGCTAGGGTTTTTTTAAGGAGAAAATGTTTTAGGGTGTGAAGGCAGGAGGCTCGGGTTCCATTATATAGGGGGAAGGGGTGATTTACAAAAAACACCCTCAAGGGTGAGGGTTTTATGTGTAAATTCAGCTATATATCTGCAAATTTGCAATTTGGTCCAAAATTTTTTTATTAATTATTATTATTATTTTTTTTTTATGCAATTTTTTTTTTTATGGTATTTTGGAAATATAATACAAGTGATATACACACCCCCAAACTTATTTGAAATAATATCCTTGGGAAACAAAGTTTGGGGGTGAAAACGGAAGAAGATCAATCAGTGTAAAGTGGCTCCTGCAAAAACAGGAGCTCCTCCGACGGATCCGCAGTGAAGAACGGTTTTAGTCGATGCCCATTTACCTTAAATAAGGTACCGTCTTCAGGGTTCTCAAGATCTACCGCACCGTGCGGATAAACGGTGCGGACCACAAAAGGTCCTCTCCATCTGGACCTGAGCTTACCAGGATGCAAGTGTAACCGAGTGTCATAAAGTAGAACCTGTTGACCAGGTTCAAAAGTTTTTCGTAAAAGGTGTTTATCGTGGAACACCTTGGCTCGGTTTTTAGCAGTTATGGCATTGTCATATGCCTCATCCCTTAGCTCCTCCAACTCATTCAGTTGCAGCTTTCTGTTGCTGCCCGCATCTCCTAAAGACAAATTTAGCTCTTTGATAGCCCAGAAAGCTTTGTGCTCGATCTCCACTGGGAGGTGGCAAGCCTTCCCGTACACAAGCCGGTATGGAGACATACCCAGATCGGTCTTATATGCAGTACGGAAAGCCCATAGTGCATCTATCAATTTAAGCGACCAATCCTTACGGTTTTTAGAAACCGTTTTCTCCAAAATTTGCTTTATTTGCCGATTTGAAACCTCGGCTTGCCCACATGTTTGGGGGTGATATGGCGTTGACAATTTGTGGGTGATAGAATATTTACGCATCAAGGACTCGAAAGTCCTATTGCAGAAGTGAGAACCATTATCACTTATAATTGCCCGAGGGTGCCCGAATCGAGAAAATATGTGTTCTTTAAGGAATCGAACGACAACTTTATTATCGTTCGTTCGACTGGGCACAGCCTCGACCCACTTAGAAACGTAGTCAACCGCCAACAGAATATACACATTTCCAAAAGAGTTAGGAAATGGTCCCATAAAATCTACACCCCAAACATCAAAAATGTCCACCACCAAAATGGGTTGGAGTGGCATTTCGTTTCTCCGCGAAATCCGGCCCAAATGTTGGCACCGGGAGCAAGTTCTGCAGTATTCAAATGCATCCTTGAAGAGTCGTGGCCAATAGAAACCACACTGCAAAACCTTTTCGGCTGTCTTCTTTGGGCCAAAGTGCCCGCCACATGCTTGATCGTGGCAGAAAGACAGCACGCTCTTGACCTCACTCTCGGGCACACACCGACGAATGATTTGGTCGGAACAGTATTTGAAAAGATAGGGTTCATCCCAGTAAAAATGCTTTACTTGGGACAAAAATCGAAGCTTATCCTGTTTCGACCAATCATTAGGAATCAGGCCGGTGGCTAAATAATTTACAATATCGGCGAACCATGGTTCGCAAGAAACAGTCAAGAGCTGCTCGTCGGGAAAAACGTCAGAGATTGGAAGATCGAGCGTGGGCGAAGAAGGAAGTCGTGATAGGTGATCAGCTACTACGTTTTCACATCCCTTTTTGTCCTTAATGACAAGATCAAATTCTTGCAATAAAAGGATCCAACGTATTAGCCTTGACTTAGCATCCTTCTTCGCAAAAAGGTGGCGAAGAGCCGAGTGATCAGTATAAACAACGACTGGAGAGCCGATTAAATAAGGCCGGAATTTTTCGAGTGCGAACACAACAGCTAAAAACTCTTTCTCTGTTGTTGTGTAATTAAGTTGGGCCTCATTTAGTGTTCGGCTGGCATAATAAATCACGTGCGGCATCTTATTAATGTGCTGTCCAAGAACAGCTCCAATTGCAAAGTCTGATGCGTCGCACATGATTTCAAAAGGGTGCGTCCAGTCGGGAGATGAGAGGATGGGTGCAGTGATGAGTGAATGTTTTAAAGACTCAAATGCTTCAGTGCATGTGGAGTCAAAAGCGAAGGTCGTGTCCTTGGCCAGTAAGAGGGTCAAGGGTCTAGCAATCTTGCTAAAGTCCTTGATAAACCGTCTGTAAAAACCGGCGTGGCCAAGGAAGGCTCTGATATCTTTGACGCACTTTGGGGGAGGTAGGTTAGAAATCACTTCGATTTTAGCCCTGTCTACCTCGATGCCGTTTTGCGAAATGACATGTCCTAGAACAATGCCCTCTTGCACCATGAAATGGCACTTCTCCCAATTTAATGTTAGGTTCTTATCCCTGCAGCGGGTAAGAACAGCGTCAAGATGGCGTAAACACTCGTCGAAGGAGTCGCCAAAGATGGAGAAATCGTCCATAAAAATCTCCAAGAACTTTTCGACCATGTCTGAAAAGATCCCCATCATACACCGCTGAAATGTCGCGGGTGCGTTGCATAACCCAAAGGGCATGCGACGATAAGCAAAAGTGCCAAAGGGACAAGTGAATGTTGTCTTGTCTTGGTCCTCTTTGGCGATGGGGACTTGATTGTAACCGGAATAGCCATCAAGAAAACAATAGAACTCGTGCCCTGCCAATCGCTCGAGCATTTGGTCAATGAAAGGTAAGGGAAAGTGGTCCTTCCTTGTTGCGGCATTGAGTTTCCTATAGTCTATGCAGACTCGCCACCCAGTTTGGGTGCGAGTGGGAATCAACTCATTTGCCTCGTTTGTAATGACCGTAATGCCCGATTTCTTGGGCACGACGTGGATTGGGCTAACCCATTGGCTATCCGAGATAGGGTAAATGATACCGCTATCCAGACATTTGACAATTTCCTTCTTAACAGCCTCTTTCATGATGGGGTTGAGGCGCCTCTGTGGATCTCGTGCTGGCTTGGCATCATCCATTAAGTGTATATGATGTTCGACTATGAGGGGACTAATCCCCTTAATGTCCGCCATAGACCAGCCGAAAGCTTGCCGATTATTAAGTAAGACCATCAAGAGAGCCTTCTCTTGCTCAAGAGCTAGAGAGGCTGATATAATGACAGGTAAGGTCTCATTATCACCTAGATATGCATATTTTAGGTGTGTCGGCAAAAGCTTTAATTCGAGTTTAGGAGGTGAAACAATAGATGGTAACAAAGGGGTAATTGTTTCAAACTCGAATGATTCCATCAAAGGTTCGTACCGAGTGTACGCAACAGTGTCGGATGGTTCTACCAACTCATCCGCAAAAGCAAAAGACTCCAAATCAGGTGATGAGTCTTCGAAGTCGTCGACGAATGTAAAACATTCAAAATCGTTATCCGCCGCGAAAACTGAGTCGGATTCTAGGAGGAACGCACTAGTGGCGTTAACATTGCTGTGGTCGAATGAAAAATTCTCGAACTCACAGTCCTCCTCCGCGATCTCATTGATCGAACAAACGTCTAGTATGCTAGCATTGGGCTCAGCAGGCTGACTTCCTAACTTGAAAATATTTAGCTCAATTGTCATATTGCCGAAAGATAGGTTCATTGAACCATTACGACAATTGATCACTGCGTTGGAAGTAGCCAAAAATGGTCGACCTAGAATTACCGGAATTTGGTTCCGGGGGTTTGCAACAGGTTGTGTATCCATCACTATAAAGTCAACGGGGAAAATGAAATCCCCTACTCTTATTAACACATCCTCCAGCTCTCCCCTAGGATGGGTTATTGACCGGTCGGCCATTTGGAGAGTACAGTGAGTGGGCTTAAGCTCTCCAA
Source organism: Agapanthus africanus (assembly GCA_030015575.1). NCBI lineage: Eukaryota > Viridiplantae > Streptophyta > Magnoliopsida > Asparagales > Amaryllidaceae > Agapanthus > Agapanthus africanus. The sequence continues at coordinate 581,492,375 of CM057339.1, read as the reverse complement.
CGCCCAATTGCTCGTACACAGAATAGGGTAGCAAATTGACGCTCGCGCCAAGATCTAAGAGTGCTCTATTGATATTCTTGTCCCCAATTGTTATCGAAATGGTAGGACACCCGGGGTCCTTTTGTTTTGGGGGAAGGGAATTTACAAGAGCATCACTAATAGCACTGGCCACAAAAACTTTCTTTGGCACTTGCGACTTCCTCTTTTTGGTGCACAAGTCCTTTAAAATTTTGGCATATGAAGGAACTTGCTGAATTGCATCCAAAAGAGGGATATTTATGCTAACCTGTTTGAACAACTCGACAATCTTTTCCATTTGAGGAGTTGGTTTATTTGATCTCAACCGATTAGGAAAAGGAACATTTTGAAAGGTGGTTGAGTCCAATTTTTGTGGATCAGATTGTCGAGTTGGAACGGTACCTCGTGTAGATGTGTTCATGTCGTGAGAATTAGGTCCGTTCAAGCTAGAAGAGGTAGAGCCATGTAAAGGGTGGAGAATAGGCTCTAAAGAAGAAGATGGAGAAGAAGATGAAGAAGACCCACCGGCAGGGGTGTCATTGTTAATGCCCACATTGTTCCGCAACACTTTTCCCGATCTCAACGTGGTCACTGCATTTACATTATGATTTTGCTGATTGTGTGCAGCATGTGCGTGACCGGGGTTGGGCAACGGTTGAGACGGGAGTTTTCCTTTTTCGCGCTCGCTCAAAGCTGCATTGAGTTGTGCAATTTGTGCCTCTATAGATTTGATACTCTGATCATGGGAGGCACTATTTTGCACTAAAGTTTGAATAGAAGTCTCAAGTCTTGCTGTAGACTGTGTAGATTGCTTAAGGAACGCATCTAGACTTCTTTCGAGCGAGCTAACCTTATCATTATTAGGTTGAACATAATTATTTGGCTGGTATGCATTGTTCGGCACAAAGTTGTTCACCTGATTAGGGTAAGGTTGTTGTTGAAATTGTTGCGGTTGATATTGAGTTTGCGAGGGTGCTTGTTGTTGTTGTGGTGGAGGAGGTCTTTGAAAATTATTATTATTTCCTTGGAATTGTTGATTTTGGTTCCAAGCGAAATTTGGATGACTCCTCCACCCCGGATTATACGTTGAAGAATACGGATCGTTCCTTTGTCGTTGCTGGAATGCAGCATTGACTTGATCCTGTCCTTGTGTAGATGCATTATAAGGACATTCTTCAGTCAGGTGCGATGGATCCGCACAACAAGCACAGACAGTACGTGGGGGCATAGCAGGGGCAGGAGAAGACGAGGAGATTTTGGTCTCGATCGCTTCTAGCTTTTTCGTAAGAGCGGCCATCTCGGCCTTCATGGCAATCGACATCTCTATTTGATGTATGCCTCCCCTAGATTGACCACTAGAAGCTGATGTGGTCTTTGTGCTCTCCCACTGTATTGTCTGTTCACTAAGATCCTCGAGAAACTGCCACGCCTCATCATTAGACTTAGAGAGAAAATGACCTTGACAGATTGTTTCTAGCAACTGCTTCGTTGCCGAGTTCAATCCCTCATATAATGTTTGGCAAAGTTGCCAACTTTCTATACCATGGTGAGGGCATTGAACTAATAGGTCCTTGAATCTCTCGAAGCACTTCCAGAAAGGTTCGGAAGGCAGTTGTGAGAATTGAATTATTTCATTTCGAATTCTGGCAGTTTTATGGTGAGGATAGAACTTTTTTAGAAAAGCCTTCACAAACTCATCCCAATTTCTTATGGAATGTGATGCGGTGCTATATAGCCACTTCTCGGCTAGGTCACATAAGGTGAAAGGAATGACCCTTAGCCTTATAGCGTCATCACTTAATTGGGTTGTTTTCATCATAGCGCACACATTTTGGAATTTATTAATAAAGATATAAGCGTCTTCAGTTTCCAAACCGTGAAATTTCGGCAGCATATTGATGAAATGTGGTTTAATCTCAAAGTTGTCCCCATTTGCCGGTGGGGGTGAAAGACAAGTGGGTAAAGAAGTGCGGATGGGGTAGAAGAGGTCCTGGAGCGCAACTCGTGCGGGCGCTTCAACAGGCGGTTGGTTCGGGTTATTCGCACCTGGTGGAGGTGGAATCATTCCCGTCGGCAAGGTATTATTGGGGTTGAATCCCGACATACCTTCGGTGGAAGAAATTAAAGGTGAAGGTAAGAAAGTGGACGGATTTTCGACTTCGGTGTCGAAGGGTTCGTTGGTCGGTACCAACGAAACGCGGACTAATCGGGCGTCTGTATCCCTAGTCCAAAGTGGCATACACTAAAAGGGATAGTGCAGTCAGAAAAAAGAAAAACAGAATGTGGGGGTAAGATAACGTCAATGAAGGAGAGATGGTGGAAATGAGGTGCAAGTTTTCTTAGCGGCAAGTTGCAAGTTTTGAAAAGATTTTTCTTTATTTATTTATTTATTTTTTTTTTTTGTGTGTGAGTTTTCCAAAGAGGTTTTTGAAAACGGACTCGTGACACAACTGTATCAACCACACATGCACAATCAGGCCTAGATCTAGGGTCGCCTAGGTCTACTAGACAGCTCCTAACTAGGGCTAGAAATAGACCTCAAACCGCCTCTTCACGGACAAATACGGCCAGGTAAGTGGGAAGGAACCACCACTACAGTGGGCCTAATTAATAACCACTAGCCTAGACACCGCAATGTCGGTTAGGATAAACGGCCGATGCCTACCCTAGTCCTTTTCCTATTGAGCTCGCTGTCCTTAGGTCTGAGTCTAATCTTTTTTTAATTAAAGGTGGTCGATGCAAAATGCTTTAGGTGTTTTCTGGGGTCCTGGGAAGGGTGATGAAATCCCCACCCAATCTGAGTTTGGTCAAATAGCCCCTTAAGTCCAATTAAATTATGCAAAACAATTAAAATCACTTGCAATCAATTTTAGCGCGGCGCAAAGAAACCTGCAGAAAATCTGTTATCGAGAAGGGGGAGAAAGACTCTTTACGCAAAGAAATCCTGCAGAAAGATTTTTTACAGAGAGATATATGGGAGATTGCAGAGGGGAGAGAAAGAGATCTAACCAGAAAATTTCAGGTGCTGACGTGTCAGAAAAGGCGCGGAACCGCGGCCTAAGGTACACTTATGCGGCGGAAGCGCGGCAAGGTAAGGGGTTCAGCCTCTGGAAAAATTTTCACTGCTCTGGACTTGCAATTCCTCTCTGTTCTTATGTTCTCTTTTCTGTTTTGACCCTCTGTAAAATTCCAGATCCAAAAGTTCTTGTCGTTCCTGCAAGATTCAAACGAGAAACCCTTCAAACAGATAAAAATAATGAAAAGCTAATTTTTGTATTTTGTATTTTCTGATTTTTTATAATTTTTCAAAGTTTATATCAACCCGAAATCATACAAAAACGAGAAAATTACGCAATCCCCGGCAACGGCGCCATTTGATTAGTCCAAAAAATTGTAGTTTACCGTAATCAGAAACGGCGTCGCTTCGCAGCTAGCCGGTGAATACGGGTCGATCCGCAGGGATGTGTTAATTTCTAATTTCGTGTTATAACGAGTTGATTCAAATCGTGGTTGGTTTTTTATCGATTGAGTTTAAGATGAATGTATGTGATAAGAAAGGACTCGTTAGGGTTAGGTCGAAGGTAGGGGTGTTGAGATCTATGTTCTCACCTCTTTCAATGCCATGATTTAAGCTTTTTAGAAATATCACAGCAATTACTAGCAAAGTGGATTAGGATGATCGGGAAGAAACAAAGTTTCTTCCTCTAGATCCTTGTCCGTCCCTTCCTATTAATTGATGTGATCTTCATGGATGTCATATAAGTCCGGCCTTTTATACTAAGGTTCACCGTTACCTTGTAGGTAGGGTGCCGTAGGGGGCGGATCTTATATGAATGCATGAAGATTTCGTTTTAAAAATAGGTTGGCGTTGAAGGAGGTGAGAGACATCCATCTCTCACTTACTCCCTTGTTCCTAACCCTAACGAGCGAGGATTTTATTCGCTCATTAGGGAATTGTTGCAAAGAGACATTTTTTTATGTTTATGTTTTAAAGGTTAACTACTTGGTGCAGATTAAGTAGGATTACACTAGAGCAAGAATTAACTAACTAGGGCAAGTAAAAGATTATACTAAGGCAAGAATGAAATAAAACTAAAAACTTACAAGTAAAAGTGATGCTCCCAATTCTTCAACAAATCTCACTTTTTATTGATTATCAAGAGGCATACAATTTTTAGATCTAAAATTACAATTTATAAGCAAACAGGAGAATTAGGGTTTCAGAGTCTCGCACATGGGCAATTACTGATTTGCCCACTTAAAATCCCAACACCCACAACAAAGCACCGTCACAAGAAAACTGCACCGACACGGGCATATAATGGCCGCGGATCCGCGGCAGATGCTGGCTTGGGCCGCGGATCCGCGGCCCTTTGGTGGGCTTGGGCCACCAAATTTCTGGGTTATTCTGCTGGCTTCTTTGGGCTTCTGTTTATTCATTTAGTTTCTCTTTTGGGCTTCTGGTTCTTCTCCAGATATTTCAGTGAATATTTATAGCGATCTTTCAACCGTTCTCGTTTGACTTTTTGGACCTTGCACTGTTCTTCGACTAGGCTTGACTAGGATCCGTCTACTTGCTGGTCAAAAGTCCCTTTTTCTGTTGTTTTGTGTCTTTTTCACTGTATTTGCTCCAGAAACCTGTAACCTGTAATATGCCACACACGTGCGTCAAGAGTACCTGTTTATTTATAAAAAGGGTAAGAATAGGGGAATGATAAATGCAATATTATGGTCTGAACAGTGCCGACAATTTTGACCCACTTAGAGTAGCCTGACAGTGAGGATACTGTCAAGTTTAAGTTTGGGGGTATGCTCGGTAAGCTTTCTTCCTTCGCATTCATGTGTATATTTTTGCATTTGCATGCTTATTTTAAAATCCATAAAAAAAATTATAAATTATAAAAATTGAAAAGTTCAATTTTGGCCATATTTGACTTAAGTTCAACATGACGGTTGAATAGTTAGGAAAAACTAGATCCTAAACATAGTAAATTAAAAACCCTAAAAATAACCTTTCTTAAAGTTTAACTATAGAAATTATATGTCATTGCAGTTTATTTAGAAATAGGCAAATTTTGAGTTCAGTTCTTGGGCTAAGTCAAAATAAGGGAAAAGTATTGAAATTTTTATTTGAAGTGTAAGTCTGAAAAATAAATTCTGAAAGTTTAGTCTAAATCCTGAAAATATATACCCTACTACATGCACTAACACACATCTTAAAACTTGGAATAGTAGAGGATACCTTGAAATGCTCTTGTTTAAAATCCTTAGTATGAATGGAAATAAAATAAAGTATAAAAGGTGAATAAAGAGACATAAAAAAATGAACACTGGTTTTGTAATTACTTAAGGCCGCATAAATAAAAAAATATATAGCGAGGCTGCTTTATCACCTAGTGCCTTAGACCAACTGGTTTGGGAGTCACTGCTAAGCCTTAGGTATTACAAGACGAGAATTTACGCCTAAATGCGTGAACACATTTTGTAATCGATCGTCAGTACCTTAAGAAGTATTAACGGTCGCATGAAGGATGTGTGAGCAATTTCATCTAAAATTCACCAACTAAAAGTACTTTGGACGATGGACAAGAGTATGATAGTTTGAATTGAAATTCCAAGTGTAGGGGTGATATACACACATACATAGGGGTATATGATTGGAGTTTGGATGAGAGATATGAATGAAAGATAGGGCTTATACCTTTAGTAGTGATGATAAAAACTCCTAAGTTGAGATTGAACCTTAGAAGGAAAATTCAAGAGATGCTTTGCAAAACATATACGATCTTAAGTTAAATGATAAGTGAGTGTGAAAAATACGGGTTGAAGATTTCTAAGTTGAAGATAATATAATTTCTTGCTAGAATAAAGAATTGAAGAATGAAAGTCAACATGCCAAATTGATCGGATTTTGTGGGTAGTATCCGCTGAAAACCCTCAGGAGACAACACTCCACCTACTAGGGACACCTAGAGGTTTAACGACTTGTTGCACGAGCTCAGTGCAATCGCGATTCCCTGCGAAAGTGAGGTTAGGATTTTTCGAGAATAAAATTGGCTTTGTTCGGGACGAGCAAAAGATAAGTATGGGGGTATCTGTTCATATCAGATTTTTGCATTTTTATATCGCCCATTCTTAATCACATTACATGTAAATATGTGCTTTTGATCCATGTCTGCTAAATAGTTGCAGGTTACAGGTTCTCAGATCGTTACAGTGAAATTCATAAAAAGTCGCTACAAATGTGAGACTACGACCAACAATAAATGAATCCGTATGATGCCACCTACCAGTTCAAGGAACAAATAAAAATCATGAGACAGTTCAATGCACAAAGTACAAGGGCAGCACAGGATTAAAAAACTTCAAAGCGTAACTCACGGTTAAAGTCCACATAATTCTGCACTGTTGAAAATCTGGAAGAAAGTAGAAAAGATTCTGAGGAACCAAGTGAAGAAAACAGAAGATAAAGGCAACTTGAAGAAACCATGAAGAAATGGGCCCAAGAACCCACCATATGGCCACGGAACCGCGGCCAAAAAGGCCTTTCTGCCGCGGAACCGCGGCCGTACAATGCACGTGTCGGTGCTTTGACTCGGTCTTTGGGGTTGTTTTGTAATTTCATGTATGGATCAGAATGTAAACCTAGGGTTTTTCCTATCTATAAATAGGAGGGCTCAAAGCCTCTTTTTGGAGTGCCTTTTTCAGGGTGCCTCTTTTGGGGCATGGCTCTTTTTATTTTCTAGATTAAACTTTTCTTTCATTGTAATCGTTGAAAAGGTATCAATAAAGTAAGTTTCTTTTTCTATCTTGCATTTTTTATCTGAATTTAATTTCTGCAATTTTTTATCTGTCTTTTATTATCTGCAATTTAGATAGCCTTTTAAAATAAAAATTATAAAAATGAATTCTTTTGTCACTTTCCTAATGAGTGAGTAATTCCTCACTTGTTAGGGTTAGGAAAGGGAAGGTTTGAGAGAAGGAAATCTCTCTCACTCCTTTCCTTGCCCCTATAATTTTAATTAATACGGACTCTATTTAAATTAACCACACACCGCTCACTACGTCACCCTATCCTACAAGATAGCGGTGATTCCCTAGGTAGACCGGTTGTGGTTGATTTAAATAGAGGTTAGGGCTAAGAGTTATGAAAGGACGGACAAGGACCAAAAGGAAGAAACTAAGTTTCTTCCTAATCGTGCTAATCCCCTTTGTTGACTAATACGCTAACACCTATATTCTTAACTAGGGTAAGGAAAGCATTGAATAGAATTCTTATTCTAAACTAACCTAATCCTAACCCTAGCAAGAATTTAAATCAATTTAATCTCATTCTTAGATCTAAAAACAAAACCACCAACTTTTTGGACTTAACTCATTAAAATATAAAGAAAATGAATCCATCTCCCTGTGGACCGACCCGTACTCAACCGGCTAGCTACCAAGCGACACCGTTATTGATTGCGGTATATTCTTAATTTTTATTTTAAAACGCACGTACACAAAACAGCTCTCAATCAGTTACCTACAACGACAACAAGGTTTTGGGAGGCATCATCCATGCCAAGTTAAAATTTTGTCATAGAAGATTACCCTAAACCTAGGAACTTTAACTAGAGAATCAAACAAAACAAGCATGTTAACACTTTTACATCTAAGAGTTTAGGATTACAACCTTTGTAGTCCGTTCCTACGCTTCATAAGCTCCGTGTTGAGGTCCCTTCGCTGCGATCATCAAGTACCCGGACTCTAGAGAGGCTCCATGAAGAGAAAGATGCAATCTTGCTTCCAATCTTCTAAAACTAAGATGATTTATCTTGAAGAAACTCAAACCCAAGCTCTTGCTTCACTAATCAAGTATTAGTAAAGCAAATACCCTAATCTAAGTAGCTAGAATAGATGAGGATGATGAAGTAGGAATTTTGCTCTCTTTTGTTTTCGATTTCTCACTTTAAATTATCACAACACAAAAGCTAGAAAGCATTTTTAAGAGCAAGAAAAAGAAGAAATCCTTTTGTGATGAATAATGAATTATTGTTGTTGTTACAATTGCAATCTTGAGTTAAGAATGAGAGTCTTAACTGTTGTAGAGAATAAACCATAGGTTAAGGGTTTGGGTTGGGTTAAAGAATATCTACTCAAAATATCAAGCTAGATGACAAAAGGCAAAGCTTCATGAAGCTTCATCCAAAAGCTAACCCTAATCCAAACCCTAACTTGGTTTAAACTCAACAACCATGTTACATTTGTAACCATAACATGTTAAAATATTATATATCACATGTAAGTCCACGTTGCCCACCCCGGTGCTTGCGGGGAGGCGGAAAACGGAATAAAAATCAGATTTTTATGACCTTAGGCAACATGGACTATGCTTAGAAGGATCTTTGCTAAACAAAAACTTGCTAAAGCTAACTAGTAACTAGCTAAGTGCTAGAAAGGTTATACCTTGGGCTCTAAGTCCTTCTCTCCTTGCTCCTTGGAGTGGTGGAAGGAGATCACCTTGCTTGTCTTCTCACGCCGAAGAAAGATCCACTCGAAAGCCTCAACCTTTGGCTTCAACTCCAAGCTAGAAGTAACTAGGGTTCAAGAAGTGCTAGTCCTTCAACCCTAGATGAGAGTAGAGAAGATCAAGAGAGGGTTTTTCTCAAGCTCAAGTGTTTCTCAACACATGAGAGGGAGAGAGCTTGAGGGAGAGGAAGAACAAGAAAGAGAAAAGATATGATAGAATGAGAATAATTGAACCATTCTCACTAATATGTGTGAATTATTTTAATTAAATAATTAGCTAGATAATTTTCATGGTTAATCATGACATGACCATTATCATTTCAATTTGCAAGGATCAAAAAGCATCTTCCAAAAGAAATGATGATGGTCAAAGTGTCAACCTAAGTCAACAAGTCAATAAGGTCAAATGGTCAACAACCATAACCATGTACAATTATTAAACTAATTATCAATTAACTATAATACACACATAATCATTAGGGTTAATAAAATGACAATAGCCATTAACCCTAATCAAGGTCCTCTCTCTCTGTCTCAAGTAACTGTGCATACGCACCCGCATTCGTGATCCGAGGAACACGAATACAATGAGAAAAACCAATCCCAAATCATATACTAGGATCCGGCTTAAACCAAAGCCCGCTAGTATAAACTGTCCGGACAGCAAACGTGCACAAGTGCGCGGATGTGACCGAACCCTGTCGCAAAACCATGCGACCTCTACTCATTTTGCCTAAAGGCGAATAGCTCTCTGTGTGGGACTCTAAAGACTCGACACTACGCTGGCAGTGGGTTTAACCACAGACCGCAAGCGGCACTAGCTGTACGTAACGGTCCCCAGGTAGATGTCGATAAGAAGACGGACGAGGTGAACCCCATCTGAACTCCTACTGAGCCTGTATGTGACAATCTCCGTACAGTCCGGTCTGTTCATCTGATACATCGCATGGCGGGCCTAGGGGGCGGTGAACGTCAGTCCCCTAATAGCGGTACAAGTCGTGCCGGAGTGAAGCCCAGAACACCCTGAGATAACACTGGAAACCTACCAGTATATCTCGCTTGCCCTGGCAAGGGACTACTCGTGTAATGGCTCTCCTGGACACAGCGCGATGTCAATCCCCAATACCGGGAGAGACGAATCCTGTCTAACCGTCACTGCCTCCTAGTGCTTCGGGACTGCACCCAAAAACTACCTGTTTGCACGACTCCTTTGAGCCGTGGTAGGGTAGTAATCAAAGTGCAGTGGGAATACACTCGAGGCGAAGTGACAGTGTCAAGTCAACGGACTAAGCTGTACTCATGTCACCTGGGAACTGATAACTGACGATAGGTATAATACCAACCAACAGTCCCCGACGAGTCCTGTCCAGTGTACTCGTAACCCAACGAGCACCCGTATACTATCTCAAGTACGACGTACTGACGGATGTGGGACAGAACGTCTCCCACACTGGGATGAGGAGCGCATACGCTAGTCTACTCCGGAGTATCGATGCCCTGTCTCGATAGTCCAACGACTAGGGACCTGTATAAGGATGTGCTTATAGATCACCCAGCACCCACGAGTGCGAGCGCCATCACAACGCTGGTAATCAAGCAAAGATCCTAAGGGCTCTACTAATATGTATATCAGCAATATGCTAAAAGAAACACATGCACATATTAAAGCAGAAACAAACCAAGTAGCATACTACCATTTCGAGCAAGATTGTATATACAACTGTGAATATCCCAAGCTTCCATCAAGTAATATACAAACAAGTATGATACAGTAATGGCCTCTAGGGCATATACACTAACAATCTCCCACTTGCACTAAGGCCATGTACTGGCGTATCGAAGACCTATCATCTCGATCAGCCGCTCGAACTGAGTCTGGGGAAAGGCCTTGGTGAATGGATCTGCTGTGTTATCCTCTGATGCAACTCTCCGGACCTCGATCTCCTGGCGATCTTCGATCTCCCTGATCAGGTGATACCGCCTTAAGATGTGTCTGGATTTCTGATGGGACCTGGGTTCCTTCGCTAAAGCTATAGCCCCGTTGTTGTCGCAATACAGAGGTATTGGGTCAACAATGGACGGAACCACCTGAAGTTCTCTCAAGAACTTCCTCATCCAGACAGCTTCTTTTGGGGCATCAGATGCAGCGATGTATTCCGCTTCCATAGTCGAGTCCGCAACGGTTTCCTGTTTGGAACTCTTCCAATACACCGCCCCTCCATTGAGGGTGAAGACAAAACCCGACATGGACTTGGAATCATCCTTGTCACTCTGGAAGCTGGAGTCAGCAAAGGCCTCAATCTGCAGGTCTTTTCCGCCATACACCAAGAACATCTCCTTAGTCCTTCTCAGGTACTTGAGAATGTTCTTTACTGCTATCCAATGTTTCTCCCCAGGGTTTGACTGATACCTGCTTACCACACTCAGTGCATAAGCTACATCCGGTCTGGTACACAACATCGCATACATTATAGAGCCTACCGCAGAAGCGTAGGGTATAATAGACATGCGATCCCTCTCCAAATCATTCTTGGGAGACATCTCTTTGGAGAGGGCGATCCCGTGACAAGCCGGTAAATTACCGCGCTTGGAATCTTCCATACTGAATCTCTTCAGTATGGCGTCTATGTACCTGGACTGCGAAAGTCCTAATATCCTCTTGGATCTGTCATGGTAGATCTGGATACCCAGAATGTATGAGGCATCACCCAGGTCTTTCATGGAGAACCTGTGTGACAAGAACCCCTTGACAGATTGTAGCATAGGAATGTCATTTCCTATTAAGAGAATGTCATCCACGTATAAAACGAGGAATACTACAGTTCTCGCTACAAATCTACAATAGATGCATGGTTCATCTGGATTTTTGATAATGCCAAATTCCTTGACCGTCTCATCAAAACAGATGTTCCAACTCCGCGATGCCTGCTTTAGTCCATAAATGGACTTAAGCAACTTGCACACCTTTCCGCTGCTCCCACTCTGAATGAAACGCTCTGGCTGATCCATATAGACGCACTCCTCTAAATGTCCATTTAGAAAAGCTGTCTTTACGTCCATCTGCCAAATCTCATAATCGTGGAAGGCAGCAATGGCAAGAAGGATCCGAATGGATTTTAGCATAGCTACTGGAGAAAAGGTTTCGTCATAGTCCAAACCAGGTCGCTGACGAAAACCCTTTGCTACCAGTCTAGCTTTATAGGTCTCAACCTGTCCATCTACACCAATCTTCCTTTTGATGATCCACTTGCATCCTATGGGTTTTACCCCGTCTGGAGCAATGTCCAACATCCATACTTTGTTGGTGTACATGGACTCCATCTCGGTCCGCATTGCATCCAGCCATTTTACCGAGTCGACGCTCTGAATGGCTTGCTGGAAGCTAGTAGGCTCATCACAATCTATGATGCAATCCTCTCTATCCCCGTCAATGAGAAAACCGTAGTATCTCTCGGGCGGATGAGACTGCCTACTACTCCTAGGGAGTGGCGTGGGAATGTCCTGATCTTTCGAACCCTCTGGTTCAACCAAGCTTTCAGTAATAGCTCGTGGTTCTGGAATTTCTTCCAGTTCTATTGTGCTCCCACTTAATTCTTTTTCTATGAACTGGTGTTCTAGAAAGTGGGCATGGCGAGAAACAAGGACTTTTTGTTCCTCTTCGCAATAGAAGTAATATCCCTTGGAGTTCTTTGGATATCCCACAAACTTGCACTGTACTGAGCGTGCCTCGAGCTTGTCCGCATGCTGCTTTTTTACAAAAGCTGGACATCCCCATGTCTTAATGTGATTAAGATAGGGTCTCTTCCCACACCACATCTGATATGGTGTAGTAGGCACAGTCTTAGTTGGAACCCGGTTCAAAAGGTATGCAGCTGATTCTAGCGCATATCCCCAAAACGATCGCGGCAACTCAGCGTTACTCATCATGGACCGTACCATATCCAATAGGGTTCGGTTCCGTCTCTCCGATACACCATTATGTTGCGGAGTGTATGGAGGAGTAAGCTGAGAGAGAATTCCATTCTCTTTTAAGTAACCCAGGAACTCGGCACTCAAGTATTCACCACCTCGATCAGATCTCAGTGTCTTTATACTTTTGCCTGTTTGTTTTTCTACTTCATTCTTATATTCCTGGAATTTTTCAAAAGCCTCGGATTTATGTTTCATTAAGAAGACATAACCGTACCTTGAAAAGTCATCCGTTAAAGTAATGAAGTAAGAATAACCGCTTCGCGCATGTGTAGACATTGGACCGCACACATCGCTGTGTACGAGTCCCAAGAGCTCGCTCGCTCTTTCTCCGTGTCCAGTGAACGGAGTCTTTGTCATCTTTCCCTTGAGACAGGATTGACAAGTTGCATACGATTGATATTCGAACGAATCCAAATATCCTTCTGTGTGTAACTTAGTCAACCTTCTCTCATTGATGTGACCCAGTCTACAATGCCATAAGAAAGTTTTATTGATTTCTGGAGACTTTCTTTTGTGTGTATTCTGGACATTGAAAATCTGTGGTTGGTTTAATACGTATATTCCGTTGTTCAATGTACCTGACCCAATCAAAGCTTGATTAAGGTGAATGTTCACTACATTACTTACAAATGCAAATTCATAACCTTCTTTAGATAATAAAGATACAGAAATGATATTACAGGTTGCATTTGGTACATAATAACAACTACGCAAAACCAAAAAATGTCCATCCGACAATCCCAGGTGATAGTCCCCCACGGCCTCAGCATCCATGCTAGCACCGTTCGTAACTCTGAGGGTTATGTCACCTGCCTTCAAAACTCTACGCTTTCTCAACGCCTGCAAAGAATTACAGATATGAGATCCTGATCCGGTATCCAATACCCAGGAAGTAGAGTTTATCGATAGACAGTTTTCAATAACATACACACCTGAAGCTGAAGCTGCAACTCGCTTCAAATCCTGTGTTCTGGCTTTCCAAGCCTTGCAATCCTGTTTCCAGTGACCACTTTTATGACAATAGAAGCATTCTTCCTTCCCCACTAGCTTCCCCGCTATCTTTGTTGCTTTACCTTTTTCCTTCGTATCCACTTTACCGACACCGCCTCTTGGTTTGGCGGGGGCTTTCTTCATCTTACCCTTGGCTTTCGCCTTGGATCTAGAAGAGGAAGATCCTCCTACAAACAAAGTGGATGTCTCCCTACCTTTCTTTAGGGTGCCCTCAGCACTCCTCAACATGTTCAGAAGTTCGGAAAGTTCTACTTCCTTTCCTTGCATGTTGAAGTTAAGAATAAACTGGGCGTAAGTGGAAGGAAGGGACTGGAGAATCAAATCAGTATAGAGTTCATTCTCCAACGTGGTCCCAAGGTCCGCGAGCTCCTCAATGTAGCCAATCATCTTAAGCACGTGTTCCGCTACCGATGATCCGACGGCCAACCTTGCCGAAAATAACTTCTTCGATACTTCGTATCTTGCGATACGAGACCGCTCTCCATACAGTTCTTTTGTATGAAGAAATATGGACTCCAGGTCCATATTCTCGTGCCTCCTCTGATGTTCGTTGTCCATCGAGGCTAATACGAGGCATTTGGCCTTCGCGCAATCTATCTCCCATGTCTTACGGATTTCCTTATCCGCGACGCTGGAGGTGGGACCTGGGACAGGGGGGCTTTGGTGGTAAGGACATACCCCATCTTGTCGTAAGTGATTGCCATCTTGACATTCCTGAGCCAATCTTTGTAGTTTGGCCCTGTCAATATGTTTTTATCTAGTAATAACTTAAATCCGGTCATGTTGAATGGTCGCTGCAATTAGGAGAGAGAAAAGAAACACTTTAGCATGATGCTCTTGCAAGTTTAGAGTGGTTTTTAATTTGTCTAAACTGGATGGCTCCCACTGTCTCTCGAATCCCTTCTCAAACCGTAAAGAAAGGATTAGTCAGGATTACTCTCACCGTACAATACTTGCTTAACCGTTCAGCCAGGCCAGTGTCGGTACTTCGAGAAAGCTTTTCCAACGCTTTCGCGAAGTTCCTTAATTAAGTAACCTCTTTTCCCTGTGGGCGTAGCCCCGCTAACACCTTTCTAGACACCTACTAAGTTTATAGCATTGATCGTTAAGTGAGAGTTTTCCCGAGGAGTAGCATATACTCACAGTAGGATCGGGATCCAAATATCATCGCGTGATAAAACCGAAGGAATCCTACCAGAATTATCACACTCCAAAAGGTATGCAGCGCTAGCAAGTTTCAGTACTTATGAAACTCCCGATGTGGATTTTTGCCCCATGCTCTTATGACCTTGACTTTGGCCAAAATATCATAAGTCACATGTCAAGTTCTACCCGTCATTCTCCTGGTTAATTTGGACCCACCCGTACCTACCCTTGACTTTGGCCAAAATGGCAGCACGACTGTCCCAAACCAACGCATCTATCTATGCTGCACATGAATACCCAATAGCTACCAATCACTATGCCTTGACTTTGGCCAAAATACATAGCTTGAATACTTTTTGACCATTCATGTGGAATGACGGAGGGCTACGAATGGTTTTGGCAAAACCGTGAACGTAGTGAACTTGATCTAATCGATGGAACGAGATAGCTTTTAAAAGGAGTAGTTCAAGCTCCGCGTTTAAAAGTTTAGTTTCGAAAAGAACCGAGTGGTTTTCAAAGTGTTCCAATCGACTTTTACTTGGTTTATTTTCTTGCATTAGTTCTTTTAATGCGTCCCATCATTTAATCCTACCATTGCAGAAAACAACCAAAATATGACGTACGCTTATGCCATTCGCATTCGCCACGGGGCCCCGTCATCACCCGTTAGGTTACTTAACTAACGACAGAGCGGGGGCTGGGCTAGCGCGGCTGTAAAACATAAGCAACGCCTAAATAGTTATCATATATAAATATATAGCAATGATAGACATTACAGATCACAGATGAATACATTGGATATACTAGGAATCCGCAATCCGTTCGAGCCTGCAACGAAAAGCGGATTACACGGTCGCGGTGAATAGCCAAATACCCCACCCAAGACCCCTACGGGTGCGGCAAACTACCCGCCAAGTACCCGAAGCGAAGCAACCTCCCTCACCACCGTGAGTAGGCCACTCGGCACTTCGAGATACCCGGTAGTTTGTGCACCCCCTCCATGGGTCTATCCTAGGAGCAAAAACAGTAAAAAGAATTATACAATGGCGGCTACAACCCCGACCCGGTTGTGCGGCCAAACAAATAATAATATTACATCAATTTACATATTACAAATAAATGAAAGAAAAGCAACACTCATCTCACATCCACCCCGGCTATTCACCCACGACAATCCAACCTATTCATATACACAAACCAGTATCAATCACAGATCACAGATATGTATAACCCCGACTAATCGACATATAGCGATTAGCCGACGTTCAATACATGCAAACATCACAGATATAACCTTTGTAGTCAAAGAGTATTGAAGTTCGAAAAAAATACGGATTTATAGGCCCCCAAAAATAAATTTCTATTCTGGAAAATCTGGACATAAATAAACCATCAGAAAAATCCTAAAACCAAGCCAGAAATACACTGCACCAAACTCGACCAAGTGAAGAGCCAAGACGGCCGCGGTTGCGCGGCAATAGCTTCCTATTGCCGCGGAACCGCGACACTTTGGTCGATTCGCTTGCTCGTTTTTGGTGGCCATCTTTAAAAAGCCCTGAGACGATTTTAGGAGTACAACAAATTTTGTTTTGACCAGAAAAAAATTTAACAGAAACTTAGGGTTTTTGAAACTCGGTTTTTCGATTTTTCGGTTTCGAACTTCGACACACTCTACTACCTAGCTAGTTTATGTTTAGTTAGGCTCTGATACCACTGTAAGTCCACGTTGCCCACCCCGGTGCTTGCGGGGAGGCGGAAAACAGAATAAAAATCGGATTTTTATGAGCTTAGGCAACATGGACTATGCTTAGAAAGATCTTTGCTAAACAAAAACTTGCTAAAGCTAACTAGTAACTAGCTAAGTGCTAGAAAGGTTATACCTTGGGCTCTAAGTCCTTCTCTCCTTGCTCCTTGGAGTGGTGGAAGGAGGTCACCTCGCTTGTCTTCTCACGCCGAAGAAAGATCCACCTGAAAGCCTCAACCTTTGGCTTCATCTCCAAGCTAGAAGTAACTAGGGTTCAAGAAGTGCTAGTCATTCAACCCTAGATGAGAGTAGAGAAGATCAAGAGAGGGTTTTTCTCAAGCTCAAGTGTTTCTCAACACATGAGAGGGAGAGAGCTTGAGGGAGAGGAAGAACAAGAGAGAGAAAAGATATGATAGAATGAGAATAATTGAACCATTCTCACTAATATGTGTGAATTATTTTAATTAAATAATTAGCTAGATAATTGTCATGGTTAATCATGACATGACCATTATCATTTCAATTTGCAAGGATCAAAAAGCATCTTCCAAAAGAAATGATGATGGTCAAAGTGTCAACCTAGGTCAACAAGTCAATAAGGTCAAATGGTCAACAACCATAACCATGCACAATTATTAAACTAATTATCAATTAACTATAATACACACATAATCATTAGGGTTAATAAAATGACAATAGCCATTAACCCTAATCAAGGTCCTCTCCCTCTGTCTCAAGTAACTGTGCATACGCACCCGCATTCGTGATCCGAGGAACACGAATACAATGAGAAAAACCAATCCCAAATCATATACTAGGATCCGGCTTAAACCAAAGCCCGCTAGTATAAACTGTCCGGACAGCAAATGTGCACAAGTGCGCGGATGTGACCGAACCCTGTCGCAAAACCATGCGACCTCTACTCATTTTGCCTAAAGGCGAATAGCTCTCTGTGTGGGACTCTAAAGACTCGACACTACGCTGGCAGTGGGTTTAACCACAGACCGCAAGCGGCACTAGCTGTACGTAACGGTCCCCAGGTAGATGTCGATAAGAAGACTGACGAGGTGAACCCCATCTGAACTCCTACTGAGCCTGTATGTGACAATCTCCGTACAGTCCGGTCTGTTCGTCTGATACATCGCATGGCGGGCCTAGGGGGGCGGTGAACGTCAGTCCCTTAATAGCGGTACAAGTCGTGCCGGAGTGAAGCCCAGAACACCCTGAGATAACACTGGAAACCTACCAGTATATCTCGCTTGCCCTGGCCAGGGACTACTCGTGTAATGGCTCTCCTGGACACAGCGCGATGTCAACCCCTAATACCGGGAGAGACGAATCCTGTCTAACCGTCACTGCCTCCAAGTGCTTCGGGACTGCACCCAAAAACTACCTGTTTGCACGACTCCTTTGAGCCGTGGTAGGGTAGTAATCAAAGTGCAGTGGGAACACACTCGAGGCGAAGTGACAGTGTCAAGTCAACGGACTAAGTTGTACTCATGTCACCTGGGAACTGATAACTGACGATAGGTATAATACCAACCAACAGTCCCCGACGAGTCCTGTCCAGTGTACTCGTAACCCAACGAGCACCCGTATACTATCTCAAGTACGACGCACTGACGGCTGTGGGACAGACCATCTCCTACACTGGGTTGAGAAGCGCATACGCTAGTCTACTCCGGAGTATCGATGCCCTGTCTCGATAGTCCAACGACTAGGAACCTGTATAAGGATGTGCTTATAGATCACCCAGCTCCCACGAGTGCGAGCGCCATCACAACGCTGGTGATTGTTATAAAATCTTCATTGTGTGTAAATCGAATCAAATAGTCCCCGGCAACGGCGCCATTTGATTGTAAAGAATTCTCGATGTGTAGTATGAAATTGTAAAGAAATCACAACCAAAAATTATTTGACCACAATCAACTACGGTGTCGGATGTAGTTAGTATGTGAGTGCGGATCGTCCACAGGGAAAGTGTAATCGTTCGTCTTTTGAATTAGATGAGTTGAATCTTTAAAGAAAGAAAACAAAACAATTCAAGATTTATAGTTGATGTTCAAGAATGAGAAAAAAAAACTAGATCTAAGAAAGCATTAAAAGATAGAATCAAGAATTGATCGTTTGATGATTTTTCCAAACCAAATATCAAGAATCGAAATGAGGCTCGTAGGAATCGATCGGATCTATAGATGTGATGTAATCTTACAATTACGTATTCTTATCCTTCGATGAATTGATACTAGATCGATGATGATCGATGAGAATTAGGGATTTCTTGTGAAACTAGGGTTTCATCTTATCCCTTGTTCCTTCATCGATATCATTCATATTCTAGCCTCTAGTAAAATCAAGAAACGATCGTAGATCCCTAATTTCGAGCGATCACAATCAAGAAAGCATCGCAACGAAACTAGGTCATCGATTCTTGAACTTTCTAGGGTTTACAAAACTCGTAGGACTTAAAAATCGTATTAAGATTTGTTACATCATCATTCTACAATCGTCTCGACTCCTTTACGAGCGGAGTTTCACTCACACATCACAACAAGAGCAACAATTACAAATTGAGATCTAATCATGATGCAAGAATTAAAAGAAAGCAAGATTAAAGAAATTCACCTTTTATTTATATCAACAATTTAGTTACATTCGCTCAAGAACTACAAGAGGAAGAACTTGATCGTCGACTTGGCTTCGCTCATCTCCGTGGATCGCGGATCGGCTTGGATCACTTGCCCGATTGAAGATCGGCTCGGCTCCTAAAAGGTTGAAGGCTTCTCGCTTGATTTGGTACTCAAGATCTTGGAATTAGAGTGGAATTAGGGTTAGGGTTTCGCACAAGCCTTGTCACGAGACTTGTGGAAGAAAATGGTGTAGAATGAACCAATGGTTATTGATTAGCCTTTAACCCTAGGTCTAGGTTCCTATTTATAGATAACTAACCCTAGATCTAGGATTTCAAATTCTAAGTTTCCCTCCTAAAGTTTGTTGAGGAAATTCAAATTTCCTTCCAAAAGTTAGTTAGGGGAGAAGCTTCTAGATGTGATTATTTAGGAGGAGCTTCTAGAAGTGGATTAATTAGGAGCTTAATTAGGATTAGCCTTCCTTAATTTTCTTTGCTGATCTGGCAGTAGTATCTGGAGTCTTCTGGAAACTGGGATGTCTTTCTGAGCAGTGGGCCCTAGTACAGGAGTTGTGCACTAAAAATTAGGAGGTGATGTCATCAATGAGCCGTGCTTCCGCGGCACAAGAAGGCTATGGCCGCGGATCCGCGGCTCCTTGATGGGCTTGGGCCTTGGTATTTCAGGTTCTGTCTTGTACTGCTATTTGGGCTTTTCTCTGATGTTTTGATTTGTATTTTTCCATCTGAATTGCTACCATATTTGAAGTGATTTAGTTGGCGTATTTTTTATCAGCTCTTTTGCTTTTCTTCCGTATTTCCTGCACAGACTCAAGACAAGTGTTGCGCAAATACAGAAATGATGCGATTCCATGAAATGCGGTTAATTTCCCTTAAAGTGTCAGTTTAAAAGTCTAATACATGCAATCTCATATTTTGTGACAGATTTGCTAATATGTAGAATACTGATGCCGAACACTTCTATATGTATGCAGATGATAGGAAAATTGCCGGTTAAAATATGCAATATTTTCGATTGATCAAATACCCCCAAACTTAATTTCGATCGTCTCGAGCGAATGTTTTATTAAAAAGAGAAGGAGAAAATAAAGAAAGAGAAAAACTAACTAGCACACTTTCGTAGGCAACACGATTGCACTGAGCACGTGCAACAAGCCTTTAAACCTCTAGGTGTCCCTAGTAGGAGGAGTGTTGTCTCCTGAGGGTTTTCAGCGGATTGCACCCACAAAATCCAATAATAAAAGAAAGATCATGAATATTACATTTAAAGAAAAGAATTGTAAAAGAAAGACTTTGAAAATTAGGGTTTCCAACTAAGCTAGCTTTTCGGTTGTCATGAGCCCTATCTTAATGGTCATGAAAAGATGTTAGAAATCACGTCCTCCCTCAATAAAACATCGTCTTATTCTTCATTCCTATCTGTATTCCAAATATCGATCATATCACCCTGCGTGTGTGTAAAAGACATCCCTACACCCGGAGAATTCAATTCAAGCTATCATACTCTTGCCCATCAGCCTCAGTACTTTTTGATAAACGAGATTGCTCACACACTTTCATGCGACCGTTAATACTTCTTGAGGTACTAACCGACCGATTACTCCTGTGCTTGCATGCTTGGTGTATTTTCCTAGTCTTGCACCACCTCAGGCATAGCAGTGATTCCCAGACCAGTTGACCTTAGGGCACTAGGTGAAGAAGCACCCTTGCTATATATTTTTGTTATTACCCTTGGTGATAACAAAACCAGTGTCTATTTTTCTCACCATTTTTTTTCATTTTTTTCCATACTTTTGGCTTTAAGACAAGAGCATTTCAAGGTATTCTCTACTATCCCAGGCTTTAAGATGTATGTAAGTGCGAATAACAGGGTAGCAACGTTCAAAATGTTTGGCTTCCAGAATAGAAACTATTCTTCAGACTTATTTTTATCCTCAGATTAGTGACGTCCTTCATCTTACTAACCCTTGGGTCAACGGCTCATAACTACTTATTACTAGTTCGTATAAGAAAACTTCTAATTTTCTTAGTTTTCTTAAATTTTTCTAATCTCATGGATGTAATTTTTCACTATCTAATCTTTTATTATCTTATTTATGTACAAAAAATATTTTTATAATTTTGAATTTTTTTTAAAATTTTTATAGGTTTTTAAAGAAATGTTTTGTGCTTATGCAAATGATATGCAAATGATGCAAAAATAAGCACAAACCTCCCCCAAACTTGTTTTCAACAGTGTCTTCACTGTTGCCTTCCGCTAAATCTCGAAAAACCTGTAAGCTTGGGAGGAATTTATTAGTGGGGGAAAAATATATAAGTGAAGAACCTCCCCCAAACTTATTTTTTTGGCTCACAATTTTGTAAAAATTTTCTTTTCAAGAGCCAGAAAAAATGTACCCCCCCAAACTTGAGTTATGCAATGTTAATCTTTGAAAATCATATGAGGGGGTCAAAAATCAGTGGTCGATGCCAAGCTTTGCAAAGACCGAAAGTTAACACCAACCATTCAAAAATTTTATCAATGCAGTGCTCGGGTTGGTGGAAGAAGAAGTGGGGAAAGGTTAAGTGGTGGAATAGAATGTGTGTGCGTCTCATTTTGGAGAGACGATGCAGTGTTTGTGATGGATAACTCGCATTCTTTTTACAATTCAGAAGAAGGGGTGGAGGTTCAATTTCATTGATTGGGAGATGATTCATCTCAACACCCGTGTCATTCAAAAATGCGAGCTCATCAGCGAAGATTTCCTCAAAAGTTCCATCTATACCCCGATGAAGAATGTCATCACAAAGTACGGGGTGATCTTCAGACTCTAAGAACAGTTCATAATCCGTGTTAATTGTTGACCCGGACAACTTGGTGGAAGAGTCCGTATGTGTATGATACATAGTTGGGTCAAACAATAACATATGAAAAGAGTCAAGATCAGTATCAGGAGGATCATCAAATTCGCTGCTGTCGACATCCATTAAGTCGACAGAACATGCCTGAGCAGTAGGTTCGGAGGGTAGACTTCCCAACTTGTAAATGTTCAGTTCTATTGACCTATTCCCGAAGGATAGGGTCATAGAACCGTTACGACAGTTGATTATTGCATTGGAAGTGGCCAAAAAGGGGCGACCTAAAATCACCGGAATTTGATTCCGTGGGTTCGCTACAGGTTGTGTATCAATTACAATAAAATCTACCGGGAATATAAATTCTCCGATTTTTATTAACACATCCTCCAGTTCACCCCTAGGTTTGGTGATAGATCGGTCAGCCATCTGGAGAGTGCAATGGGTTGGCTTCAACTCTCCGATCCCTAATTGCTCATAAACTGAGTGTGGAAGCAAGTTAACACTAGCGCCAAGGTCTAATAGAGCACGGTTAATGTGTTTCTCCCCAATAGAAACGGAAATAGTAGGATATCCAGGATCCTTACGTTTCCTTGGTAATTGTTGGGGGAAAGCCGTGTCTATTGTCTTTTCCATGAAAATCTTCTTGGGTACTGGATTCTTCCTCTTCCTAGTGCACAAGTTCTTAAGAGTTTTCGCATAAGAAGGAACTTGTTGGATGGCATCTAGGAGAGGGATGTTGGTGTTTACTTGCTTAAAATTGTTCATAATCTTCTCCATATGTAGACTCGGTGTGTTAGCCCTTAACCGATTAGGATAAGGTGCTTTAGCAATAAGCGCTGGGTCCATTATAGGAGAAGGAAGTGTGTGTGGAACCGATCCCAGAATAGAAGTGGGGATCGTCCGTGGAGGGGTAAAAGAGGTGGGCTGTAATGGCGAGCCTTTTAGGAAATGAAGAACAGGCTCGGAAGAAGGTGGTAGGGTAGAAGAACTGGGGTCAGAAGTGTATGTGTGAGGAAAGGTCTCAGCCGGGGTGTTATTGATTGATTTATTAGTATCATCAAACTCTTCCCCAACATGAGTGTCAAGCACTCTTCCAGATCTCAACGTGATCTCATCCACATGATGTGAATAGCCAAGATTAAGTAAAGGTTGAGCTGGAAGTTTTCCTTTCTCTTGTGCACTCATTTCGGCTTTTAGTTGTGCAATTTTTTCTTCCATCGATTTGATGTTCTCATTTTGAGAGATAATGATCTTCATTACATTCTCGACGGAAGATTGCAAACTTGCCATCCCTTGGAAGGATTGTTTCATGAAAGTATCCAAGGTTTGTGCTAGTGCAGAGGTATTATCTGTACCGGTCAATTGCAAAGGACTGGACGGTGCAAAAGTGTTGGCCGGATTTTGGAAGTTTTGTGATTGGAAGGGGTGCTGACTCAATTGAAGTGGTGGCTGCTGTTGTGGTGGAGGGACCCTTTGGAAATTGTTTTGGATTGGAACCGTGTTTTGAAATTGTGATTGGTTCCAAGCAAAATTTGGGTGATTCCTCCAACCCTGATCATATGTGGAGGAAGATGGATCGTTTCTAGGTCTTTGAAATGATGCATTGGTATGCTCATGACCTTGAAACGGACATTCTTCCATCAAGTGAGACGGATCAGAACAACAACCACATACAGTTTTGGAGAGTGATATTTGACTTAGGGCAGCTAAGAATTTTTCCATATTCTCGAGTTTCTTTTGTATAGCTGAAATGTCAGCTCTAACTCCTATGGAAATATCATTGCCATCCCTAGACGATTGACTCACACCCTCCCACTGTAATGATTTTTCAGCGAAATCTTCTAGAAATTTCCAGGCTTCCCAATCATCTTTGGTCATAAAATTGCCTTGACACATGGATTCAAGGGTCTGTCTTGTGTAAGGAGTAATGCCCTCATAAATGATTCGGCACAGTTCCCATTTCGGGATGCCGTGATGTGGACATTGGACTAACAGATCCTTGAAGCGGTCAAGACATTTTGAAAATGTTTCATTTGGAAGCTGGGTGAATTGATATATTTCGCTACGGACTCGAGCTGTCTTTTGATGTGGGTAGAATTTCTTAAGGAATGCTTTGACGAATTCATCCCATTTTGAAATGGAATGTGCGGTAGTGTTATATAGCCACTTCTCGGCTAAATCGCACAAAGTGAATGGGAGAAGACGAAGACGCAAAGCATCCACAGACAACTGTGAAGTACCCATCATTGCGCATACATTTTCAAATTTCGTGATAAACACGTATGCGTCTTCAGACTCGATACCGTGAAATTTTGGTAGAAGGTTGATGTATTGGGGTTTTATTTGAAAATTTTCCCCGTTGGCTGGTGGTGTGGAAAGACAGGTGGAAAGTGGGCCTCGTGTAGGATAGCATCTCTCTTGGAGAGAGATGCGAGGTGGATTCTGCACACCAACGGACGGCGGCAGAGTAGTGGAAAAGAAGTTCGATGGAGGTGGATCCATCGATGTGGGTGTGGTGGTGGGTAAAAGAAAGGTAAATGTAGAAATACCGACTTTAGGGTCGATAAAAGGAAACGCAGACTAACGGGCACTAGAAACCCGTGTCCAGTCTATCTTGCACTAAAAAGGGTTAGTACAAGTGGCAGCGTGAATTTATAATTAGGGGAAATGATATATGCGGTGTTTGTTTTGAAAAGAATACGGATTTTTGAAAAAATGATGCAACAAAACAAATGCAACAAGCAAAAACCCTAATTATAGTGGTCACCTAGGTCCGGCTCTAGACCGCTCCTAACTGCCAAAAGACAAGTCGCAGGATAAATCCTCCACTGCCTCTTTGTCCCCCTGTGGCCGGATAAGTGCCAGGTAAGTGGGAAGGTACTCCACTACGTAAGTAGTGGGCCTAATTAAAAACCACTAGCCTTAGACACACTCGCCTTAGGCACCACAAGAAAACGCGGATAAGCAATGAATTACCCACGGCCTTCTCTTGTCCTAATTGAGCGCGACAGTCCTTAGAGTCATCTCTAGATTTCTTTTAATTAATGAGGGTAAATGCGGATGCAAGTTTTGCGATTTTCGGGCCTAGGAAGGGTAATGAACTCCCCACCTAATTTGAATTTGGTCGTGCCCCTTAAATTCCGTATTAATATGCAAACAAGCAAGAATAAAAAACATGCACAAATTTTATTTTGCTTTTGCGGCGCTGCGATTTATTTGCAAAGAATCCTGCACAAAATATTAGTTGGAGCAGAGAAAGGAGAAGATAAGAAAGCTGGAGACTCACAGAGAAAAAATGATGCAGAGAAGAGCCATAACTGCGGCGCATCCGCCGCGGATGCTTGTCTTTAGCCGCGGAAGCGCGGTCAGAGTGACTGTTCACTGCACCAAAATTCTTGACACTGTTCACCTTGAACTCTTCAGCTCTGTGGAAAATTCAGAAAAAATTTTCTCCAGCTCCAATGATTCCAGAATTCCTCACAACAAATCACAACACACGTATTAGAGTTTGTACGAGTTTAGATCTAAAAAAATTATGATGGAATAAATTGTTCAACTCAAATTTCAAAAATACGAACTATTAGCGCACTATCCCCGGCAACGGCGCCATTTGATTGATGATAAAATCTTCGTTGTGTGTAAATCGAATCAAATAGTCCCCGGCAACGGCGCCATTTGATTGTAAAGAATTCTCGATGTGTAGGATGAAATTGTAAAGAAATCACAACCAAAAATTATTTGACCGCAATCAACTACGGTGTCGGATGTAGTTAGTATGTGAGTGCGGATCGTCCACAGGGAAAGTGTAATCGTTCGTCTTTTGAATTAGATGAGTTGAATCTTTAAAGAAAGAAAACAAAACAATTCAAGATTTATAGTTGATGTTCAAGAATGAGAAAAAAAAACTAGATCTAAGAAAGCATTAAAAGATAGAATCAAGAATTGATCGTTTGATGATTTTTCCAAACCAAATATCAAGAATCGAAATGAGGCTCGTAGGAATCGATCGGATCTATAGATGTGATGTAATCTTACAATTACGTATTCTTATCCTTCGATGAATTGATACTAGATCGATGATGATCGATGAGAATTAGGGATTTCTTGTGAAACTAGGGTTTCATCTTATCCCTTGTTCCTTCATCGATATCATTCATATTCTAGCCTCTAGTAAATTCAAGAAACGATCGTAGATCCCTAATTTCTAGCGATCACAATCAAGAAAGCATCGCAACGAAACTAGGTCATCGATTCTTGAACTTGCTAGGGTTTACAAAACTCGTAGGACTTAAAAATCGTATTAAGATTTGTTACATCATCATTCTACAATCGTCTCGACTCCTTTACGAGCGGAGTTTCACTCACACATCACAACAAGAGCAACAATTACAAATTGAGATCTAATCATGATGCAAGAATTAAAAGAAAGCAAGATTAAAGAAATTCACCTTTTATTTATATCAACAATTTAGTTACATTCGCTCAAGAACTACAAGAGGAAGAACTTGATCGTCGACTTGGCTTCGCTCGTCTCCATGGATCGCGGATCGGCTTGGATCACTCGTCCGATTGAAGATCGGCTCGGCTCCTAAAAGGTTGAAGGCTTCTCGCTTGATTTGGTACTCAAGATCTTGGAATTGGAGTGGAATTAGGGTTAGGGTTTCGCACAAGCCTTGTCACGAGACTTGTGGAAGAAAATGGTGTAGAATGAACCAATGGTTATTGATTAGCCTTTAACCCTAGGTCTAGGTTCCTATTTATAGATAACTAACCCTAGATCTAGGATTTCAAATTCTAAGTTTCCCTCCTAAAGTTTGTTGAGGAAATTCAAATTTCCCTCCAAAAGTTAGTTAGGGGAGAAGCTTCTAGATGTGATTAGTTAGCTTCTAGAAGTGGATTAATTAGGAGCTTAATTAGGATTAGCCTTCCTTAATTTTCTTTGCTGATCTGGCAGTAGTATCTGGAGTCTTCTGGAAACTGGGATGTCTTTCTGAGCAGTGGGCCCTAGTACAGGAGTTGTGCACTAAAAATTAGGAGGTGATGTCATCAATGAGCCGCGCTTCCGCGGCACAAGAAGGCTATGGCCGCGGATCCGCGGCTCCTTGATGGGCTTGGGCCTTGGTATTTCAGGTTCTGTCTTGTACTGCTATTTGGGCTTTTCTCTGATGTTTTGATTTGTATTTTTCCATCTGAATTGCTACCAGATCTGAAGTGATTTAGTTGGCGTATTTTTGATCAGCTCTTTTGCTTTTCTTCCGTATTTCCTGCACAGACTCAAGACAAGTGTTGCGCAAATACAGAAATGATGCGATGCCATGAAATGCGGTTAATTTCCCTTAAAGTGTCGGTTTAAAAGTCTAATACATGCAATCTCATATTTTGTGACAGATTTGCTAATATGTAGAATACTGATGCCGAACACTTCTATATGTATGCAGATGATAGGGAAATTGCCGGTTAAAATATGCAATATTTTCGACTGATCAGCTGGTAATCAAGCAAAGATCCTAAGGGCTCTACTAATATGTATATCAGCAATATGCTAAAAGAAACACATGCACATATTAAAGCAGAGACAAACCAAGTAGCATACTACCATTTCGAGCAAGATTGTAAATACAACTGTGAATATCCCAAGCTTCCATCAAGTAATATACAAACTAGTATGATACAGTAATGGCCTCTAGGGCATATACACTAACATCACATATATAATATATAATGTAACAAAAGTAAATAATACATTTAACATATATCGCATATATATCAATATATTATCCAGTGAGAAAATGAATCAATAAAGAGAGCTTATATTAGTTAATGTAACGTAATATATTTCATATATAATAATACATTAGATTATCGAATCAACACTTGATCCGATAATCCGGCTATTTCACAAATAACCGACTAATATAGCAAATATCAGTTCATCGAATCAACACTTGATCCGATGATCCGGCTATATCACATATACCCGGCCGATATCACATATCGCGAGAATAGAATACGGTATCTCATATCGTATTATTCTCGGTCCCACACATATCACGTATGTGCTCCTACTCCGTTTTGCCTGTGCCAGGAAACCTCCGTGTAGGACTCTAAAGAATCGTCAATATGCCGGCAGTAGGTGATGATCATATCAAACACCCACAAGCTACAAGCGGTCAGCTAAACGTAGCAGCCACCCTGGTATTGAGCGATCAGAAGATCAACAAGCAAGTCTGTACATTCTCCTGTGAATCCAATCGGTAACACTCCCGTACAGTCCGGTCTCTTCATCTGATATGTCACATATCTCGCCTAGGGGTGGTAAACGTCAGACCCCAGTAGCTTGATAAGTCGTGTAGATATGAGGTCCATAACAGTTCAAGAAACTACTGATAACACTTACCAGTAAATCTCAGCAATCCTGGCCAGGGATTTCTAGTTATATCCAATCGAACACAGCGCAACATCAACTCCCTATACCGGGAGAGACGAAACCCCTCCTATCGCTCATTGCCTCCATGTGATTCGGGACTGTACCCAAAAGCCACCGTTTTGCACGCCCCCTTGGACGTGATGAGGTGGAAATCAAAGCACAGTGGGAATCACACAAGACTCTATAACGATCTCGGGTCTACAGACTAACCTGTACCAGTGTCACCAGAGAACTGCCATTCGACGTAAGGTATAATACCATCTGTGAGTTCTCGGCAAGTCCGTCCAGTGTACCCAGTCTCCACTGAGCACCCGTATACTATCTCTGATATCAAACAACAATGGATATTGGATCATCCATTGCCCATCTACATGGGTCGAGAAGCATACGCTAGTCTACTCTGGTATATCGATGCCCAGTCTCGATACACCTACGACTAGGAACATTTGAAGGATATACTTAGCGACTACACTGTCCCCACTAGTATGATCTGCATCATAGTCCTGGTAGTCAAGTACTCATCCTAAGGGATTTATCAACATGTGACATAGAGACAATCAGAGTACATGTTAAGATAAAGAGCAACCAGATAACATAATATCATGTCGAGCAAGAAAGTCCTCCATATATATGTCCAAGCATCCACTACAATATACATCGTATGTACAGTAATGGCCTCTAGAGCATACATATCACTAACAATCTCCCACTTGCACTAGGGCCATCTGTTGTAGTATCTCATACCCAACAATCAGCTGTGGTTGAAGTATCTCATACTCAACCATCCCATAAAAGTCTCTACTGGGAATAGGCCTTTGTGAGTGGATCCACGCTGTTATCCTCTGTATCTACTCTCCTATCCTCGATCCCCCTGGAGATCAACCATCTCCATGATCAGGTGATACTGCCTAAGAATATGTCTGGATCTCTGATGGGACGGGGGTTCCTAGGCATAAGCCACAACTCCATTGTCACACAATGGTAGGAACTAAGTTCATATCATGAACTTAAATATATATATATATATATATATATATATATATATCCAGACCGCCTCTTTGGTAGCATCCTTGGTAACGATGTATCTTGCCTTTAATCTTCTAGTTTGCCACGGTATCTAGCTTGGAACTCTTCCAACATACCGTCCCTCCACTGAGGGTAAAGACAATGCCTGTGACTGACATCCAGTCGACCTTACCACCCTGGAAACATTCCAGTGATTCTCCCCAGGATTGATTGATACCATTTCACTACACCTAGTGAGAATCCTAACATCCAATTCTATCTATTTCATAGATCCAAAACCTAGGATTTATGAGGTATCACCTTGATCCTATATGGAGAATCCTTGTGATAAGAGAAGATTGACTGAGCGTAGCATAGGAAACTCCTTCCCTATCAAGAGTATGTCATCCACGTACTATACGGGGATCACCACCATACTCCCTACTACCTTTTTGTATATACTAGGTTCATCTACCATTTTGATGAAGTCAAACTCTTTGACTACCATATCAAAATAGACGTTCCAACTCCGCGATGCCTGATTTATCCCATAAAACAACTTGCATACGTTTCCGCTGCTCCCACTGTCTACGAAGCCCTCTGGCTGTGTACTTATAGACGCTCTCTTCTAAATTATCATTTAGAAAAGCAGTCCTGACACCTAACCGCCAGATATCGTAGTCATGGTATGTAGCAGTGGTAAGTAGGATCTGGATGGACTTAAGCAATGCTTTGAAAGTCTCAACGTTTCCATGTACACCAAGTAATTTTCTCAAGATATACTTGCTCTTGATGGGGATTTAACCCTTCAGATAAAGAAACTGTAGCGTCTTGAAAAGTCGTTTTGGTGTTTTCCTGAAAATCGGTGAAAATTCGGTATTTTTCCGAAAACCGTCTTTTTTGTTATTTTGCAGTTTAGGACTAATTATACCTAATTTGGATAGGTAATTGCTAGTTTTTAGTAGAAAATGAGTTAATTATGAAATTCTGGCCGTTTAAAAATTTTCCCTAATTTTTCAATTTTTTAATATTATTTTAAGCTGGTAAGAAAATACATTAAATTAGCGATAAATACAAATTTAAATGGGCTAAAATTAATCTTTAAAATCATGTTAATTAAAATCTAGTTGTAACATAAATTTTTAGTAATTTATTTTAAGTTTTAACTAATTTTTATTATGGAAAACGAAATTTATTGAATTTTAAGCTTAAACTTGCAATTTTGGACTTGTAGGGGGTCTTTTTGCATAAAAAAAATTTGTGCACTCTCTCTCACTCATTCCTCACCTCTAGGCCGGCCCCACAACATCAGGTCCAGAAAAATTCCATGCTCCTTGGCTTGTTTTATTGTGTGGAAATGATGGTTGTTTTGAGAAAGGTTTGAATTTGTTTTTGGGTATAGTCTTTTGTGGTTGGTAGGAGTTGACCAAGACTTCTTTCCCACACCCCACACCATCCCCTCTCCCTCATTTCTGGCCGAATTTCAGCAGCCCCCCTTCATCTCTTGGTTCTTTTCATTTTCTTCAAAAAATTCATTAAGTTGCTTCAAAAATTCCAAATTTAAACCTCACAAATTAAACTCCATCCTTCATCCCCTTTTCCTTCACCTCTCTTGCTTGGAATCATGGTGCTAGGAGGCCATCATTGAGGCAAATTTCTTCTTAGTAGATCCATAGGTTTGAGGTATAATTTCTACTCTTTTAATTTCTTATGGTTAAAATCCTTTAATTAAATTGTTTTAGTGTTAATTTAGTGCTATTTTCATTCTAGTTTTGTTTAAAGTTAATGGTTGAGTTAACTAGGGTTTCTTGAAACCATGTTTTAGTTAATTAAATCTAGTTAATTAATCTAGTGGTTTACCTAACCAACCTATATGGTTACTTTGCTTAAGTGACTTGATGTATTGCTAATCTAAGTTAACTTGTGTGAAATTTTCTTTGCTTTGCTAATTACCAAAATTAAGAAAAGGTTTGTGTATGGAATGTGGGTTTTGATGCATGGTAAAGGGGTTAATTTAATTGTAGTGGCTTTCTAATGGTTTAATTTGGATATTTGTGTGGTAATATGTGCACTTTGTCGCAAATTGTCGATGTTTCCACCAAATTTATAAACTTCTAGCTTACTAGGTTTTTAATATATTATTGTGGAAAATTAATTGCGATATCTAGATTATATTGTTGGCAAATCCTATGACGTTTAGGATGCGTGAGTGCGTATTTTTGAGTAATCGGGTTTTAGTTTTGCCGGGCGACCAAATCGACGATTTTTTTGCAGTTTTTGCGATTTTCGCGTGTGTTCCGCGGACTTTGTGCACGTTGTACCTAGCTTGTGAACGTTAGTATTTTTGTTTGGGTTTTGCGTCGTTCTTGATATGTAACCTTATGTTTGGTATTGATGTAAATTCTAGGTTCGGTCGCGGAGACGTCAGACGCGGTACGAAAGGGGAAGGCGGTGATTGGACGTGACTAGCTAGGGATTCCGGTGAGTAGATGTAACATCTACGGGGGACTATCGTTGGATGGCGCAAGTCGCCCGATAGTTTTAGTAACTTAAAAGATTCTTAGTGATGTTAGTAATTAGGGGTGTAATACTTATATGATTATTTGCTGCATTCATGCCCTATATTGACATACATATGCGAACCCATTTTATAGGACACCTGCACAATTGCCAGGGTTTTTATATGCAGCACGAGCACTATTCATGCTTACACACACGCCCTGGTAATTGCCATGCCACCACACTAGATAACCTATAATTTGAAACCTTTTACTAATTGATGCTTAAACCTGTGCTATTGCCTTTAATTCCATAAATTTAAATCGTAGGATTGCTATTCATGTGCATGTACCTCATCATATTATTTGTTCATGCCTAGTCTATTAATCAAGCATCATAGCTTAATTATTGATACCATATGCATTCATCACCATTGATATATGCACTTATGAGGATTTCTTGAGATTTTATGATATTTCTGGATTTCGGGGGAAAGCCGCAAAAATTTCTAAACTTATTATGTTTTTAAAATATGTAATTGCGGTTTTCTAGTGATGTAAAGTGTCGTCCACCATGAGTTTGCTGTGGTTTTCGAGATCCGTGTCGAGGAGTGGAGGAATCGTCACAGGTACATGGTGGGCCCGGTATGGTACCCCGGGGCAAGATGAATGTGGTGTTGACGTTGAGCCTGGCAGGGGACGGATTACCTACCGGTGACTGTTTGGCACGGCGGATATTCAGAGGATACCGACCGTGGCCGCGAGATGATGAGATTTTGATATTGAGCTGGGTCAGCCGGATGGCTGAGGCCAGAGATACTATGACATGGATATATGAAATTTTTGATAGTTTTGAGGTGTCGTTGCTGGACACAGGTTCTTGTTGATTCTATTGGTATTGTGCTGGTATTTCAAAAGAGATTCTTAAAAGGAAAAAACATGATTTCTTATACTTATACATTCAGATCACGAGTTGATTCGCATTGCATTCATACCTGCTAGTATATTCATATTGCATACCTACCTGCTATTATGTCCTGCCTTACCTGTATTTTAGATGCTAGGATACTTGTGTGCATGCTTTCGATAGCCTGTGTAGATGTTATTTATTACTCACGAGTTGGCAACTCACCCCTGTTGTGCCACAGCCATTTTCAGGTCCGCTCCGTCAGTACAGTAGCGGCGGGCGCACTTGCTTATTTTGCTCTCTTTCCTGGACTCGAGGTTTTGCTCTTAGGTGGGTTATATTATTATTTTTGTACCACCTTGTATATTCTTTGTATCTAGTGCACTCCATCTACTGTATCTACCAGTATTATTGTATATTGACCTAGAGATGAGACTGTGAGATTTGTGGACTTTTTATGCTGTATTTTGGGGTCGAGCTCACTTGAGTCGACATGCTGTTTTCTCATGCTCTTTATGATTATTTTGCATGTTGTTGTTTTATATTGCGTGGGATTTGTGACCGCCTTGTGGCGAAGAGCCAGCTCCCGCTTGGGGATGCCCTATTTTGTTGGATTCATATATATTCTTGTTGTACCCATTTTGGGGGCCAGTATTTACAAAGGAGACTCTGCCGAAATTTTCGGAAAAATTGATATTGTTTTTAAAAAGGGTTTTATATGACTTATTTGATAAACTCTCTTTCAATTGATTGGGTTTTCTTCACTCTTCTGCTTATTTGGTTTTGGTTCTGGGCTTTGGCTTACTTATTTTACGGACGCCTTGAGACGCTTCGTAAACTTAAGTGCCAGTCACGTCCGTACCCTGCGGGTCGTGACAAAGTTGGTATCAGAGCGATTGGTTTTACCTTTTTGAGTGTAGGATGACCCTTAGTAGATGGAGTAAGTGACTTAAGTAGGGTAACGTAGCGTGTGTATGTCCGCGGCATACTTGCGATACGGTACTCCGCCTAAGTGACTTTAGGATATACTTGCTTGAAAATTCCTTCTTCAATTCCGTGTATCCTATGATCCTATTGCACTGTTCTTACTATCCATTTTCCTGTAACAGCCACTATGCCGCCGAAGGCTACGAGGGCACAGAGGGCTGCCGCCCGAGACGAGATTCGAGCTGGCTCGTCCGACACTAGGACTGAGCAGGGTGGTATGCCTACGCCGCAGGGACAGACCGATCCACCTTCCCCAGGCCGTATGGATAGGCTCGAGACTGGTATGGAGGAGTTGCGACAGATGATGGGGGGTATGCAGGAGCTACGTCAGATGGTAGGATCCCTAGTTGCAGCCAGTCGTACACCGAGACCGGACGACGCACCTACTACATCACAGACGACTATGATACCTGCTCCTACTACTACCACCGTGACCATCCCGGTTTCACTACAGGATTTCATGAGGTTGAGACCTCCAGTATTCACCGGCACCGAGGCAGCGGAGGACCCACAGACGTTCCTTGACAGTTTAGCCAGGATCTGCCGTTCGCTGAGATGTTCGGATGATCGATGGGTAGAGCTTGCGAGTTTCCGACTAGAGGGTCTCGCGCAGACATGGTGGGAGTCAGTCTTGAGAGGTCGAGCTGCAGGTCTACCACCTATGACTTGGGTCGAGTTTACAGTGGTCTTTCTAGCTTGTTTCCTTCCAGAGAGCGTTCGTGACGCCAGAGCTCGTAGCTTTGAGGCCTTAGACAAGAGACCTGGGATGACGGTGTCTGAGTATGACATCCAGTTTATACATTTATCCCGATATGCTCAGTATTTGGTGGATACCGAGGAGAAGATGGTGAAGAGGTTCGTACAGGGACTTGATGCCCAGCTATATCTTGCCATTGGCGTCCAGCACTACGACACTTATTCAGCTGCTATGGATACGGCATTGCGGATGGAGGCACGCATATCACAGACTTCGGTCGTTTCTGGGCCGAAGAGGATTCACACCGATGTACCGTCTCAGAGGCAGCGCGCCAGATTCATTTTGAGAGATAGGCCTGGCAGAGGATTTGGGCGGGGACAGTTATATGGTTCTTATCCCCAGGGGCAGCAGCTGTCGCTAGGGTGTTTTGGGTGCGGGAGTCCGCACCATCTTGTCAGAGACTGTCCGGTGAGACGACAGGGAGCAGCGACAGTTCCGCATGTGACCCTACCACCATTACCACCCCCTCCTCAGAGAGCCCTACTTCTACCACAGGCGATGCTCCACGCCAGTTATGTGCACCCAGAGGCCGTGGATGCGGCGGTCCTGTTCAGAGAGGACGAGGAGGCAGAGGTCGAGGTCGAGGTCAGCCCGCTATCGGTGGAGGACAGGCCCGAGTAATTGCTTTGACACCGCAGGATGCGCAGGTATCCAATGCCGTTGTGACAGGTACCTTGCCAGTTTGTTCTTTCGACGCCCGGGTATTATTTGACCCAGGTTCCACACATTCGTACGTCTCTACACACTTTGCACCGATGTTGGGCCATGAGTCGTCGTCGTTAGATCATCCGCTTGTTGTTGTTACTCCGGTAGGCGAGTCGTTTGTCGCTCGTTTTGTATTTCGATTGTGTTCCGTTCATATCGGGGAGAGGGATTCATCAGTTGATTTGATTCTCCTCGATATGTTGGACTTTGATGTGCTTCTAGGCATGGATTGGCTAGCCACTTGTTATGCTTCGGTGGACTGCCGTGAGAAGGCAGTCAGATTTAGCTTTCCGGGAGAGCCAGTCCTTGTTATTCAGGGAGATCGCAGTGTCACCCTTCCCAGCTTAATTTCTTCTCTTCGCGCTGGTCAGCTCTTGCGGAAGGGATGTCAGGGATTCTTAGCGTATATTTGTGATAATCGAGCTGCAGAGGTTCCGTTGGACCGGGTCCCGGTTGTTTGTGAGTTCCCTGATGTTTTCCCTGATGAGCTACCTGGGCTACCACCTGAGCGCGACGTTGAGTTCTGTATCGATTTGATTCCCGGCTCGAGGCCTATTTCTATACCGCCTTATCGGATGGCCCCGGCTGAGCTTCGAGAGTTGAAGGATCAGTTGCAGGATTTGTTAGAGAAGGGGCTTATTCGACCTAGTGTTTCTCCATGGGGTGCTCCGGTCCTGTTTGTCAAGAAGAAGGTTGGAGGTTTGCGCTTATGTATCGACTACCGCCAGCTGAACAAAGTTACCGTTCGGAACAGATATCCGTTGCCATGCATTGATGATTTGTTCGACCAGCTCCAGGGCGCGGGTTATTTTTCGAGGATCGACTTGCGATCAGGATACCATCAGCTGCGAGTTCGACAGGAGGATATACCGAAGACAGCCTTCCGTACACGCTATGGCCACTATGAGTTTTTGGTGATGTCGTTCGGACTCACCAACGCCCCAGCAGCATTCATGGATTTGATGAACCGTACATCCAGGCCGTATCTTGACTTGTTCATCATCGTGTTTATCGACGATATCTTGGTGTACTCCCGGAGCAGAGAGGAGCACGAGCAGCACCTGCAGATTACGTTACAGACTCTGAGGGAGCACCAGCTGTTCGCAAAGTTCTCCAAGTGTGCATTCTGGCTGGACAACGTCGGATTCTTGGGTCACATGGTTACGAGAGACGGCATATGTGTAGACCCGAAGAAGATTGAGGCTGTTCAGCAGTGGCCCCGACCTACATCGGTTACTGAGATCCGTAGTTTTCTAGGCCTGGCGGGCTACTATAGGCGTTTTGTTCAGGACTTCTCCCGTATAGCTGCACCTTTGACCGGTTTGACCCGGAAGGGAGTTCCTTTCGTCTGGACGGAAGAGTGCGAGCGCAGTTTTCAGCAGCTACGGACTCGTTTGACTACGGCGCCGGTATTATCTTTGCCTTCGGGATCAGGCGGATTTGTGGTCTACTGTGATGCTTCGCGAGTGGGATTACGATGCATGTTGATGCAGCATGGCCGGGTGATCGCATATGCTTCTCGGCAGCTGAAGAAGCATGAACAGAACTACCCCACTCACGATTTGGAGATGGCTGCAGTGGTCTTTGCACTGAAGATTTGGCGACATTACCTATACGGCGAGTCGTGTCTGATATTCACCGATCACAAGAGCTTAAAGTACATATTTCAGCAGCGAGACCTGAATCTCAGACAGCGTCGTTGGATGGAGTTGGTGAAAGACTACGACTGCGAGATCTTATATCACCCAGGAAAGGCGAATGTGGTGGCAGATGCGTTGAGTAGGAGGCCCGGGGGTAGTCTATCCTTTTTGCGCGCAGTGCAAAGGCAGTCGTCAGCAGATTGGCAGATGTTATGCGACAGCCGAGTTGAGTTCGAGTTCACTCAGACAGGGGGACAGCTCGCGCATGTTCGTGCACGCCCACAGTTGCTTGACCGTATATATGAGGCACAGCGCAGTGACGACCGTTGCTCAGAGATCATGGCACAGATGGGACAGGGCAGATTTTCCGAGTTCGTGATTGACGATCAGGGGATTTTACGTTATGGATCTAGACTGTGCGTACCAGATGCTGATGGATTACTGCGTGATATTCTTGAGGAGGCACACCGATCAGTGTATAGTGTCCACCCCGGTTCCACCAAGATGTACCATGATATGAGAGAGACCTACTGGTGGGACAGGATGAAGAGGGACATTGCGGAGTTCGTTTCGAGATGCCTGACTTGTCAGCAAGTCAAGGCCGAGCACCAGAGGCCCGCAGGAGAGCTACAACCATTACCCATTCCAGAGTGGAAATGGGAGCAGATTTCGATGACTTCGTTGTGGGTCTACCCAGGACCAGTCGAAGGTACGACTCCATCTAGGTGATCGTAGATCGATTGACGAAAGCGGCTCACTTCCTGCCAGTGAAGACGACTTTCAGCTTCACTCAGTATGCTCAGCTCTACATTGACGAGATCGTGCGACTACATGGCGTACCGACTTGTATCGTGTCAGATCGAGGCACTCAGTTTACCAGCCGACTATGGCAGAGACTTCAGGAGGCTTTGGGCACTCGTTTGAGCTTCAGCACAGCGTTTCATCCGCAGACCGAAGGACAGTCAGAGCGGACCATTCAGACTCTCGAGGACATGCTCAGAGCGTGCGTTTTAGACTTCGGCGGTAGCTGGGATCGTCATTTACCTCTAGTGGAGTTCTCCTACAACAACAGCTTCCAGGATACTATTCAGATGGCACCTTTCGAGGCATTGTATGGGAGGAGATGCAGATCGCCCGTCTGTTGGACAGAGCTCAGCGAGAGTAGTATTTTGGGGCCGCAGCTTGTTGAGGAGACGACAGCGAAGATACAGTTGATCCGAGACCGGATGAGGGCAGCTCAGAGCAGACAGAAATCATATGCAGACAGGCGCCGTCGCAGGTTAGAGTTCGCAGTTGGCGATCATGTTTTTCTGAGGGTCTCTCCGATGAAGGGCGTGATGCGTTTTGGGCGAAAGGGGAAGCTTAGCCCTAGATTCATAGGTCCCTTCGAGATCCTCGAGCGTGTCGGCGCTGTTGCATATCGTTTGGCTCTTCCTCCCAGCTTTCTCGATGTTCACCCCGTCTTCCATGTTTCGATGCTCCGCAAGTACCTTCACGACCCTTCGCATGCGATTCAACACCCGACAGTCCAGCTAGAGCGCGACCTTTCTTTTGCAGAGCAACCGGTGGCCATCCTGGATCGGCAGGTGAAGAAGTTGAGATCGAAGATTATACCAACCGTCAAGGTCCTTTGGCGTAGCCCGAGCAGCGAGGGGGTTACCTGGGAGACCGAGGGCGAGATGAGGAAGAAATATCCCCATCTCTTTGAAGGTACGCGTAGTTATATTTTTAAATTCGGGACCGAATTTCTTTAAGGGGGGGGGAGATTGTAGCGTCTTGAAAAGTCGTTTTGGTGTTTTCCTGAAAATCGGTGAAAATTCGGTATTTTTCCGAAAACCGTCTTTTTTGTTATTTTGCAGTTTAGGATTAATTATACCTAATTTGGATAGGTAATTGCTAGTATTTAGTAGCAAATGAGTTAATTATGAAATTCTGGTCGTTTAAAAATTTTCCCTAATTTTTCAATTTTTTAATATTATTTTAAACCGGTAAGAAAATACATTAAATTAGCGATAAATACAAATTTAAATGGACTAAAATTAAGCTTTAAAATCATGTTAATTAAAATCTAGTTGTAACATAAATTTTTAGTAATTTATTTTAAGTTTTAACTAATTTTTATTATGGAAAACGAAATTTATTGAATTTTAAGCTTAAACTTGCAATTTTGGACTTGTAGGGGGTCTTTTTGCATAAAAAAAAATTCTGCACTCTCTCTCACTCATTCCTCACCTCTAGGCCGGCCCCACCACCATCAGGTCCAGAAAAATTCCATGCTCCTTGGCTTGTTTTATTGTGTGGAAATGATGGTTGTTTTGAGAAAGGTTTGAATTTGTTTTTGGGTATAGTCTTTTGTGGTTGGTAGGAGTTGACCAAGACTT
The DNA here is from genome assembly GCA_030015575.1 of Agapanthus africanus. Lineage (NCBI taxonomy): Eukaryota > Viridiplantae > Streptophyta > Magnoliopsida > Asparagales > Amaryllidaceae > Agapanthus > Agapanthus africanus. The sequence goes on along the minus strand of CM057339.1, from coordinate 581,453,181 downwards.
CTTTCTCACACCCCACACCATCCCCTCTCCCTCATTTCTGGCCGAATTCCAGCAGCCCCCCTTCATCTCTTGGTTCTTTTCATTTTCTTCAAAAAATTCATTAAGTTGCTTCAAAAATTCCAAATTTAAACCTCACAAATTAAACTCCATCCTTCATCCCTTTTTCCTTCACCTCTCTTGCTTGGAATCATGGTGCTAGGAGGCCATCATTGAGGCAAATTTCTTCTTACTAGATCCATAGGTTTGAGGTATAATTTCTACTCTTTTAATTTCTTATGGTTAAAATCCTTTAATTAAACTGTTTTAGTGTTAATTTAGTGCTATTTTCATTCTAGTTTTGTTTAAAGTTAATGGTTGAGTTAACTAGGGTTTCTTGAAACCATGTTTTAGTTAATTAAATCTAGTTAATTAATCTAGTGGTTTACTTAACCAACCTATATGGTTACTTTGCTTAAGTGACTTGATGTATTGCTAATCTAAGTTAACTTGTGTGAAATTTTCTTTGCTTTGCTAATTACCAAAATCAAGAAAAGGTTTGTGTATGGAATGTGGGTTTTGATGCATGGTAAAGGGGTTAATTTAATTTTAGTGGCTTTCTAATGGTTTAATTTGGATATTTGTGTGATAATATGTGCACTTTGTCGCAAATTGTCGATGTTTGCACCAAATTTGTAAACTTCTAGCTTACTAGGTTTTTATTATATTATTGTGGAAAATTAATTGCGATATCTAGATTATATTGTTGGCATATCCTATGACGTTTAGGATGCGTGAGTGCGGATTTTTGAGTAATCGGGTTTTAGTTTTGCCGGGCGACCAAATCGACGATTTTTTTGCAGTTTTTGCGATTTTCGCGTGTGTTCCGTGGACTTTGTGCACGTTGTACCAAGCTTGTGAACGTTAGTATTTTCGTTTGGGTTTTGCGTCGTTCTTGATATGTAACCTTATGTTTGGTATTAATGTAAATTCCAGGTTCGGTCGCGGAGACGTCAAACGCGGCACGAAAGGGGAAGGCGGTGATTGGACGTGACTAGCTAGGGATTCCGGTGAGTAGATGTAACATCTACGGGGGACTATCGTTGGATGGCGCAAGTCGCCCGATAGTTTTAGTAACTTAAAAGATTCTTAGTGATGTTATTAATTAGGGGTGTAATACTTATATGATTATTTGCTGCATTCATGCCCTATATTGACATACATATGCGAACCCATTTTATAGGGTACCTGCACCATTGCCAGGGTTTTTATATGCAGCACGAGCACTATTCATGCTTACACAGACGCCATGTTAATTGCCATGCCACCACACTAGATAACCTATAATTTGAAACCTTTTACTAATTGATGCTTAAACCTGTGCTATTGCCTTTAATTCCTTAAAATGAAATCGTAGGATTGCTATTCATGTGCATGTACCTCATCATATTATTTGTTCATGCCTAGTCTATTAATCATGCATCATAGCTTAATTATTGATACCATATGCATTCATCACCATTGATATATGCACTTATGAGGATTTCTTGAGATTTTATGATATTTCTGGATTTCGGGGGAAAGCCGTAAAAATTTCTAAACTTATTATGTTTTTAAAATATGTAATTGCGGTTTTCTAGTGATGTAAAGTGTCGTCCACCATGAGTTTGCTGTGGTTTTCGAGATCCGTGTCGAGGAGTGGAGGAACCGTCACAGGTACATGGTGGGCCCGGTATGGTACCCCGGGGCAAGATGAATGTGGTGTTGACGTTGAGCCTAGCAGGGGACGGATTACCTACCGGTGACTGTTTGGCACGGCGGATATCCAGAGGATACCGACCGTGGCCTCGAGATGATGAGATTTTGATATTGAGCTGGGTCAGCCGGATGGCTGTGGCCAGAGATACTATGACATGGATATATGAGATTTGTGATAGTTTTGAGGTGTCGTTGCTGGACACAGGTTCTTGTTGATTCTATTGGTATTGTGCTGGTATTTCAAAAAAGATTCTTAAAAGGAAAAAACATGATTTCTTATACTTACACATTCAGATCACGTGTTGATTCGCATTGCATTCATACCTGCTAGTATATTCATATTGCATACCTACCTGCTATTATGTCCTGCCTTACCTGTATTTTACATGCTAGGATACTTGTGTGCATGCTTTCGATAGCCTGTGTAGATGTTATTTATTACTCACGAGTTGGCAACTCACCCCCGTTGTGCCACAGCCTTTTTCAGGTCCGCTCCGTCAGTACAGTAGCGGCGGGCGCACTTGCTTATTTTGCTCTCTTTCCTGGACTCGAGGTTTTGCTCTTAGGTGGCTTATATTATTATTTTTGTACCACCTTGTATATTCTTTTTATCTAGTGCACTCCATCTACTGTATCTACCTGTATTATTGTATATTGACCTAGAGATGAGACTGTGAGATTTGTGGACTTTTTATGCTGTATTTTGGGGTCGAGCTCACTTGAGTCGACATGCTGTTTTCTCATGCTCTTTATGATTATTTTACATGTTGTTGTTTTATATTGCGTGGGATTTGTGACCGCCTTGTGGCAAAGAGCTAGCTCCCGCTTGGGGATGCCCTATTTTGTTGGATTCATATATATTCTTGTTGTACCCATTTTGGGGGCCAGTATTTACAAAGGAGACTCTGCCGAAATTTTCGGAAAAATTGATATTGTTTTTAAAAAGGGTTTTATATGACTTATTTGATAAACTCGCTTTCAATTGATTGGGTTTTCTTCACTCTTCTGCTTATTTGGTTTTGGTTCTGGGCTTTGGCTTACTTATTTTACGGACGCCTTGAGACGCTTCGTAAACTTAAGTGCCAGTCTCGTCCGTACCCTGCGGGTCGTGACAGAAACCAAAGTCCATACTTTGTTGGTGTATATGGATTCCATCTCAGATCGCTAAGCATCCAGCCATTCTTACAGAGTCCCCACTCTTGATGGCCTGCTCGAAACTAGTTGGGTCACCATCTCATGATGCAATCCTAGCTCCCACTGTTATAGAGAAAACTGAAGTATCTCTCAGGTGGGTGAGGAACCCTATCAGATCGGCGGAGAGGCTGAGGTTCGTTGGGAGCTATTGAATCCTACGGTTCTACCAAATCATCAGCTGTAGTTTGTATAGCTGGAACTCCTTCCAGTTCTTCCTCATGACCACTAATTTCTTCACAAGAAATTCCCCTTACAAAAGGTGGCATGCTGAGAAAACAAAACACCTTTTGTTCCTCGGTTTGGTAGAAGATATTCCCTTGCGAATGCTTGGGATATCCAACAAACTTCCACAGAACTGACCTTACCTCGAGTTTGTCCGGATTTTGCTTTTAGACATAGGCCGGACAACCCAAATCTTAACTTCCTTAAGAGATGGGCTCTTTCCATACCATATCACATATGGAGTGGTAGACACCTGATTTGATTAGAACCCTATTCAATAGGTATGCAGCTTCTTAAGTGCATAACACCCAAAAGGAAATATGCAACTCAATAGTACTCATCATAGAGCATACCAAATCACATAGGGTGCGATTGCTCCGCCCCGATATACCTACGTGCTGTGGTGTATACGGAGGAGTAATGCTGAGAGAGAATCTCATTCTCCTTTAGAATAGTCCAGGATCTCCGTGCTCAAGTATTCTCCTCCTTGATCACATCAAAGGACATAATACTTATACCTATTTTGGTTCTCTACTTCTATTTTATATTCATTGAATTTCTCAAAAGTTTCAGACTTGTGTTTCAACAGGAGCACATGTGCGAATCTTGAGAGATCATAAGTGAATGTAATGAAGTAGAAAGAACCGTTCCTGGCTTGTGTAGACAGGGGACCTATATACATCATCATGTATCAATCCCAAGAGTTCACTAACTCTTTCTCTGTTTCCAATAAACGGAGCTATGGTCATTTTATCTTTGTAACATGAGTGGCAAGTTTCACAAGATGTAAATATAAACTGATTTAAATATGCATCTTTATGTAACTTCAGCTAATAGGGTCGCATTGATATGACCTAGTCTACAATACCTAAAGAAGGATTCGTTCATTTCTGAACTCTTCCCTTTGTGTGTGTTCTGTACGTTAAGAAATGTAGTTTGATTTAGAACGTATATGCTTTTAGATAACGTGCCTGAACCGATCAACTCTTGATATAGGAAATGTTCAAAACATTGTCTAACAATACAAAATTATATCCTTCTTTACTAAATAAAGATACTGATGTGATTTTGTATATCAGGTTCGGTATCTAATAACATTGGTTCAGAATCACTGTATTTGGTAATACAGGGTGATAACTGCCAACATACTTGGCTGCAACACTTGCACCATTTTTAACTCTTAAAACTTATCACCCGTTCTCAGTTCTCTACCTATCTATAGCCCATGTAACATATTATATTTGCGGGATCCTGATCCGGTATCTCATACCCAGGACGTAAAGGATACTGAGAAACAGTTCTCTATAATGAACATACCCGAAGAAGATACATCATCATGCACTTTCTTCATTTGGGCGGCACGGGAATTCTGGTAATCCCCTAATTCCTGCTCGGTCTTATAACATTTATAAGTTAGAGCGGGACCAACGTTCCCTAGCATAGTATAACAAGCGGGTTTGGTCAATACATCCGTATTATTATCTTAATTAAGGCGTGACATGGTCGCTACCTGGAGAGAGAGAGAGAAGAAAACACTCAGCGTATGCTCTTGCAAGATTAGATTGGTTATTAATATATCTAATCAGGATGACTCCCACTGTTTTAATCAAATTTTCCTTCAAACTCTAAAAGGAAAGACTAAACGGGATTAATTACACGCTACAAGTTCGCCAATCTTTCATCCAGGCCAGTGCCGGTACTTTAAGGGAGGTTCCCCGTGCTTTCGCACGGAACTAATTAAAATAAACCTCATTTTCCCTAGGGCGTAACCCCGTTGACACCTTTCTAGACACCTACTTGATCGGCTATTTGTAATGTGTAAAACTCTCTCGGGAGTAACTCTTACTCACGACGGGTATCGGGATCCAACTATCTCATAGGAGGTATGCAATCTCATCGCAAATTTCAACAATTGAAATTCCCGATAATGTTTTACCACTAACCTCCTATGACCTTGACAAAGGCCAACAAAACATAGGATGCTAGTCAAGTTCAACCCGTCATTTCCTGATTGAATTAAACCCACCCACATGACCCTTGACAAAGGCCAATAAGGTCGCACGACTACCCTAACTCAATCGCATCATATGCTTATACAGATAAGCAGTAATCAGCTACCGCACACTACGCCTCGACAAGGGCCAACAAACGCAGCACGAATACTAACTATTACTTATCTGAAATGACGGAGGGCTACGACGGGTTTTTAAGAAAACCCTTTGCGTAATGAACTTGATATCGTTGTAGAATCAAATGATTTAAATGGAGCGTTTTTGAAGCCTTTGCTAGTTTTGCTAAAGAGGTCACTCCCGGTGAAGGGATCTCAGCTCTTTCCTTATCGAATGAGGTGCAGGATATTTCACAATACCACTATGCAAAGCAAGAACTAGAAAAACAATCAAAAGACAAAACTGAGGGTTGTAGCATCTGCCAGTTATTACTAAAGAGGTCATTCACGGTGAAGGGATCTCGGCTTTTTCCTTATCGAATAAGGTGCTGGATGTTCTACAAGGAACACCGCTATGCAAAGCAAGAACTAGAGCTACCTATTTTTGAAAATTCGATTCCACAACATCTTTAGATTTCTTTTATTTCATTAATCTCATTAATGAAGTCCCATCATTTTAGTTTACCTAAACATCACAGATAAATACAACGTACGCTTATGCCATCTGCATTCGCCTTGATGTCCCCTCATGCACCGTTAGGTTAGGTAACTAACGGCAGAGCGGGGTAGTGCTAGCGCGTGTATAAAACACAAGCAACGTCTATATAATATATCATATATACTATATCCAGTATCTATCTCAACATATCAAATGATCACATCACAGATATCGCAGCAGAAGAAACATATGAAATATTGGATATATTAGGAGGTCTGTGTTTTAATGCGAGCCTGTATAAAACACGGATTCCACGGTCACGATGAATAGCCAATCCCACACCCTTAGACCCCTATGAGAGCGTCAAGAAACCCTACCAATTCTAGAGTCAGGAGACCCGGTCTCGACTCCTCGAGATGGTCTCCCACTAGACCCTAGAACCTGGTTACTTATGCTCCCAGCCTTGTCCTAATGCAGAAAAGTAAATAATATACAATGGTGACATCATCCTCAACCCGGAAGTGCCCCAATAAAATAATATTACATACAATGAATTATATATGAATGGAAATAAAAAAAAACCCATCTCATATAAAACCACCGACTATTCAAAACACGACGATCCAATATAACATATCCCAGCAACACATAACATCACATGTCATCAACGTAAGTATATATGCGTATCCCAATTGTCGTTGATATATAGCAACGAAACCGGTGATACACCACATATTACACTTACGGTCGCAGAAAAGAAAGTGAAAAACTACAACAGTTAGAATCCGCAACCACCTTAGACATAGCATGCCTAACCAAATGAATTCCTTAGACATCGTATGCCTAACAATTATAAACCCCGCATTTTAGTCTCGATCTCGAAAACACTTTTCAATATCTAGTCAGGCAATTCAACAAGATTCCCAACATTCTGATCGAATGCTCGTCGGAAACTTTAGTAGACGGCCACACCCCCCGATGCCGTCGACGAAGTGCACTAAGGCGGAACACCGCTGCCGCGAGCACCCGAACAGATGCTTTTGGCGACGGGGTTCTCCTACAGTCACTTGGTCGGGGCTTTGGGGTGTGGCTATCTATTAAGTTTACCCGGTGAGTATCCGCGTACGCTACGTGATTGCGACGGACTTTTGATCACATCAAAATCCCGTGACAACCGATCAAATGAGACTAAACTGCTAGATTTATAACATTTAAATTAGTTATCTCATAACTACATGTGGATTCCAAATATTTTATCACATTACAAAAAAAGTCAGATGATGTTAAACATTCCGATCGAATCAATAAACACCTAAAATTTCCATATTTGCTTAACACTTGAACTTAGTTTAAAAAACATCCATCACATGCCACAGTACCAATGGTCCAGCCGTAGAAGGGTCAAACCAACGCCTCACATGTGGCAACGCCGAACTACCACAAACCCTAAGGTTTAGAGGTGGTTCTGACGGTCACATAATCGAGTTAAGGTTTTCTTCTTCTAGAGGGTCCACCGTGTTACTTACACGACTTTGCATGTTCTTTAACTAAGGAAAAATCCAACACTTGGAAATTTTCCGACAGGAGAAAAAGTGAGTTATTGATATCCGTTCGAACTTTTTAACACCATCTAAACAATCATGAAACCAAGGTAGAATTGCGAATACGAAACACTCCTAATTACCTTTTCAGTAAATAAACATCTCATACAAATTTAGCTAAAATAAACAACACCAAAAGTACCAAACCCCAGAGATTAGAACACCACCTAAAAACCAAACCCCAGCTCACCTAGAAATCCGATCAGGCAAGAATTTTAGGCCTTCTGGCCGGCCAAAAACGGAGCAGGGGGGATGGGTTTTGGGCTGTGTTCATATTGTATCTCATACAACAATCTGCAACCGTTTGAAAATTTTTTTGACTCCAGAAATAATTCGACAGAAACTAGGGTTTTGCATTGGGTGTTTCGGAGTTGTTTCGGTTTCGTAATCCTACAGTTATCCGTCTAATTCTCTAGCTAGGCTCTGATACCACTATGGGTTACCTACAACGACAGCAAAGTTTCGGGAAGCATCATCCATGCCAAGTTATAATTTTGCCATTGAAGATAACCTTAAACCTAGGAAGTTTAACTAGAGAATAAAAAAAACAAGCATTTTAACACTTTAACATCTAAGAGTTTGGGATTACTGTAGGGTTACTAGGAACTATCACAAGGGTCTACAAGGCATCAATCATGCCAAAATCAAAATTTTCAAGTGCCGAACAACCCTAACCAAGATCTTAGACTAGAGATTAGGCAAAACAATGAGCAAGTAAACAACTTTACTTCTAAGAGTTTGGGATTACAACCTTTGTAGTCCGTTACTTCGCTTCATAAGCTCCGAGTAGTAGTCCCTTCACCGCGATCATCATGTACCCGGACTTTAGAGAGATTCCATGAAGAGAAAGATGCAAGCTTGCTTCCGATCTTGAACAACTAAGATGATCTACCCTGAAGAAACTCAAATCCAACCTTTTGCTTCACTAATCAAGTATTAGCAAAGCAAACACCCTAATCTAAGTGGCTAGAATACATGAGGATGATGAAGTAGGAATTTAGCTCTCTTTTGTTTTCAATTTCTCACTCATTATCATCACTTTCCAAAAAACTAGTCAAGGTTTTCTTGCATGAAGAAAGAAGAAGAAGAAGCAAATCCTTTTGTGATGAATAATGAAAATCATTGTTGTGGTTACAAATCAACCATAGGTTATGAAAGAAGACTTAACCCTTGTAGAGAATTAACTAGGGAAAGGGTTTGGGTTGGGTTAAAGAAATATCTTAACAAAATATCAAAGTCAAAGTCAAAGCATCAAGAAGCTTCATGAAAGCTTCATCCAAGCTTAACCCTAATCCAAACCCTAACCATATTTAAACTCAACAAACATGCTGCATTTGTAACCCTAACATGTTACAATATTATATATCACATATACAATATTTATTGTAACAAAATAAAATATACAATTAACATATATCACATATATATCAATGTATTATCCAAGTGAGAAAAAGAATCTTTAAGTGAACTAATATTAGTTAATGTAATATAATATATCAAATATATAACTATACATTAAATTATCGAATCAACACTTGATCCGATAATCCGGCTATTTCATAAATAACTGACTAATATAATCTGTATCAGCTCATCGAATCAACACTTGATCCGATGACCCGGCTATATCACATATACCCGGCCGATATCATATATCGCGAGAATCTAATACGGTATAGCATACATGTATTGTTCTCAGTCCGCACATATCACATATGTGCACCTACTCCGTTTTGCCTGAGCCAGGAAACCTCTGTGTAGGACTCTAAAGAATCGTCAATACGCCGGCAGTAGGTGATGATCATATCAAACACCCACAAGCTGCAAGCGGTCAGCTAAACGTAACAGCCACCTAGGTATTGAGCGATCAGAAGATCAACAAGAAAGCCTGTACATTCTCCTGCGAATCCAATCAGTAACACTTGCGTACAGTCCGGTCTCTTCGTCTGATATGTCTCATATCTCGCCTAGGGGTGGTAAACGTCAGACCCTAGTAGCTTGATAAGTCGTGTCGATATGAGGTCCATAACAGTTTGAGAAACTACTGATAACACTTACCAGTAAATCTCAGCAACCCTGGCCAGGGATTTCTAGTTATAGCCAATCAAACACAGCGCAACAACAACTCCCTATACCGGGAGAGACGAAACCCCTCCTATCGCTCATTGCCTCCATGTGATTCGGGACTGTACCCAAAAGCCACCGTTTTGCACGCCCCCTTGGACGTGATGAGGTGGAAATCAAAGCACAGTGGGAATCACACAAGACTCTATGACGATCTCGGGTCTACAGACTAACCCGTACCAGTGTCACCAGAGAACTGCCATCTGACGTGAGGTATAATACCATCTAGGAGTTCTCGGCGAGTCCGTCCAGTGTACCCAGTCTCCACTGAGCACCCGTATTCCTTCTCTGATGTCAAACACAAATGGATATGGGATCATCCATCGCCCATCATATGGGTCAAGAAGCGCATACGCTAGTCTACTCTGGAGTATCGATGCCCTGTCTCGGTACTCCCACGACTAGGAGCATTTAAAGGATATACTTAGTGACTACTCTGTCCCCACTAGTATGATCTTCATCATAGTCCTTGTAGTCAAGTACTCATCCTAAGGGCTTCGTCAACATGTAACATAGCGACAATCTGAGTATATGTTAAGATAAAGTGCAATCAGATAGCATACTATCATGTCGAGCAAGAAAGTCCTCCCTATATATGTCCAAGCATCCACCACAATATACATCGTATGTACAGTAATGGCCTCTAGGGCACACATATCACTAACAATCTCCCACTTGCACTAGGACCTTCTGTTGTGGTATCACATACCCAATAATCAGCTGTGGTTGAAGTATCTCATACTCAACCATCCTATAAAAGTCTCTACTGGGAAATAGGCCTTTGTGAGTGGATCCGTGATGTCGTCCTCTTTGTCTACTCTCCTAAGCTCGATCTCCGTGGAGATCAACCATCTCCATGATCAGGTGATACTGCCTTTGAATATGTCTGGATCTCAGATGGGACGAGGGTTCCTAGGCAAAAGCCAAAACTCCATTGTTACACAATGGTAGGAACGAAGTTCATCTCATGAACTAGTATATATCCAGACTGCCTCTTTGGTAGCATCCTTGGTAACGATTTATCTAGCCTTTAATCGTCTAGTTTGCCACGGTATCTAGATTGGAACTCTTCCAACATACCGTCCCTCCACTGAGGGTAAAGACAATGCCTGTGACTGACATTCAGTCAACCTTACCATCCTGGAACCATTCCAGTGATTCTCCCAGGATCGATTGATACCATCTCACTACAACTAGTGAGAATCCTAACATCCAATTAGATCTATCTCATAGATATAAAACCTAGGATTTAGGAGGTATCACTTTGATCCTTATATGGAGAATCCTTGTGATAAGAGGAGATTGACCGAGCATAGCATAGGAAACTCTTTCCCTATCAAGAGTATGTCATCCACGTACAATACGAGGATCACCACCATACTCTTTACTACCTTTTTGTATATACAAGGTTCATCTACCATTTAAATGAAGTCAAACTCTTTGACTACCACATCAAAACAGACGTTCCAACTCCGCGATGCCTGCTTTATTCTATAAAGAAACTTGCACACGTTTCCGCTGCTCCCACTGTATACGAAGCCCTCTGGCTGTGTACTTATAGATGTTCTCTTCTAAATCACTATTTAGAAAAGCAGTCATGACACCCAACCGCCAGATATCGTAGTTATGGTATGTAGCAATGGCAAGTAGCATCTGGATGGACTTAAGTATAACTTTGAAAGTCTCAACTTTTTCATGTACACCAAGTAATCTTCTCAAGATATACTTGCTCCTGATGGGGATTTAACCCTTCAGATAAAGCAACCAAAGTCCATACTTTGTTGGTGTATAAGGATTCCATGTCAGATCGTTGAGCATCCAGCCATTCTTACAGAGTCCCATTCCTGATGACCTGATCGAAACTAGTTGGATCATCATCTCATGATGCAATCCTGGCTCCCACTGTCATAGAGAAACCGAAATATCTCTCAGGTGGGTGAGGAACCATACTAGATCGGCGGAGAGGCTGAGGTTCGTTAGAAACTATTGAATCCTTTGGGTTTACCAAATCATCAGCTGTAGTTTGTATAGCTGGAACTCCTTCCAGTTCTACCTTATGACCACTAATTTCTTCACAAGAAATTCCCTTTCCAAAAGGTGGCATGCTGAGAAAACAAAACATCTTTTGTTCCTCAGTTTGATAGAAAATATTACCTTGCAAATACTTGGGATATCCAACACACTTCCACAGAACTAACCTTGCCTCGAGTTTGTCCGGATTTTGCTTTTAGACATAGGCCGGACAACCCCAAATCTTAACATCCTTAAGAGATGGACTCTTCCCATACCATATCACATATGGAGTGGTAGGCATCTGATTTGATTGGAACCTTATTCAATAGGTATGCAACTTCACAAGTGCATAAACCCCAAAAGGAAATAGGCAACTCAGTAGTACTCATCATAGAGCACACCATATCATATAGGGTGCGATTGCTCCGCCCCGATACACCGACATGCTGTGGTGTATACGGAGGAGTAATGCTGAGAGAGAATCTCATTCTCCTTTAAAAAAGTCCAGGAATCCCGTGCTTAAGTATTCTCCTCCCTGATCACATCAAAGGATATAATACTTATACCCGTTTTGGTTCTCTACTTCTGAAGTACAAAGAACCAGACCTGGCATGTGTAGACAGGGGACCTCATACATCATCTTGTATCAATCCCAAGAGTTCATTAACTCTTTTTCTGTTTCCAATAAACAGAGCTATGGTCATCTTATCATTGTGACATGACTGGCAAGTTTCACAAGATGTAAATTCAAACTAATTTAAATATGCATCTAAATGTAACTTCAGCTAGTCGGGTCTGTAAGTCTACGCTAGCGCCCCGGCAGTCTACAGACGCCAAATGCGGAACAAAAAACTTTTAACTGGCGCTATCGTATACTTTAACCCGGATCTGCCATTATTGCTAAACTAACAAACTGTAAAGAGTGTAGAAAGGTTATACCGAACGATCCGAGTCCTTCGTTCTTCAACCATCATCCCACGCTCCGTTGCGGCTGCTCCGATCTCGTCGATCTCCGATCTTCTCGTCGAGGTGGCACCACATCGATGATTCTTTAAACGGGCTCCCGCCTCTGACTTGAGGCAACTCGATGTCAAGTTTGCTAAAAAAGACGACCAAGAATGATGTAGAGAATGAGTAGATGACTTTGTCTCACTTCGTCCAAGTACGTGGACGATCGGTTAATGAAGTTGCTGAGGGAATTGGGTGATGGAATGAAATGAACTGTAAAATTCCATACACCCCAAAATCTATCATATCTTTTTAAGTGAAACCTCAAGTGAGATCGATCAAGAGGGGAGGGGGAAGGGGCCGGCCATATATATAGAATGAGGAGGGTGAGTGTAGGAGCAAAGGTGGTGACCATAAGAGAAAAGCTTCTCACAAAAGATCTTAACCAAAACAAGAATTATTAAAGCTAAAGCATGACTCACATAAACACCTCATCAAGTCATTAATGCAACCATTAATGTCAAGATGACTCATTAGCCACTTCATCACTTCTAGAACCTTCTAGAATGATGACTCACTCTTATCTGAAGAAAAGATAAATCCGTCTTTAACCGAATGTTAAAAGACGGCTGATAGAAAACTGGAAACTGGCAACTTCCAAAAGTGATCCTGAAACCAATTTCAGGACAACCCCGAAACTGTATAAATATACCCGCATTTGTATTACGGCCGAATACAAATGCAACTGAGACAAAGATATTATACCTACTCAATATAATACTCGGATCCGGCTTAAACCAAAGCCGACCAGTATCATCTTCCCGAAAAATAACACGTGCGTAAACGCACGTGCATTTTTCGAACCCTGCCATAAAACCATACGGCCTCTACAATGTTTCGCCCGAACTTGGGAAACTGATTGTGGGGGACTCTAATGACTCGTCAGTACCCTGGCAGTGGGTTTAACCACAAACCGTCAGCGGCACTAGCAATGCGTAACGGCTGCCCATGGACTGACCTCAAGGGATGCCGATGAGCGCACTCATCTAGAAAACCCTACTGAGCCTAACAGTGACAATGTATATACAGTCCGGTCCGTTCGTCTATAAGTATCGCATATCTGCCTAGGGGGCTAGTAACGTCAGACCCCCAATAGAAGTATAAGTCGTGTCGGAGTGAAGCCCAATAACACCCTGAGATACTACTGGAGTACCTAACAGTAAATCTCCTGCCACGGCCGTGGGCTTTGTGTAATGGCTCTCCTAGACACAGCACGATCTCGCCCCCAATACCGGGAGAGACGAATCCCCTGTCGATCCGCTCACGTGCCTCCATATGGCTCGGGACTGTACCCAAAAACTACCTGTTTGCACGACTCCTTTGAGCCGTGGTAGGGTAGAAATCAAAGCACAGTGGGAACTCACACGAGACAAATGACGACCTCAGGTCGATGAACTAACCTGTACACATGTCACCAGGGAACTGCTATATGACGGTAGATATAATACTAACTAGCAGGTTCCCGACGAGTCCTGTCCGGTGTACTCATAACCCAATGAGCACCTGTATACATCTTAGGTGATCCAACTGACACCAGTGGCTTGTGAGACCGGCCACCGCCCCTCGTCGGGGTCTCGACTGTACACACTAGTCTACTCCGGAGTATCGATGCCCTGTCTCGAAACTCCCATGACTAGGGACCATAATTAAGGATATGCGTATAAACCACCCAACTCTCACGTATATGATCGCTATCATACTGTTGGTGGTAAAGCAAGATCCTAAGGGCTCTATCAAAGTGTAACATGTAATCAGTCACCTGATCATGTACACGACTGATAAAGGCAAACCAGATAGCATACTATCATTTCGAGTAAGACTGTCATACTGGTATAGGTCCTCCGCAATCATTGCAATCACGTACCTGTGATCCAATAATTGACTATGAGGGCACTATCTCCAACAATCTCCCACTTGCACTCAAGGCTAATTATTGCGATGTTGCGTACTCACAGCCCGTGTGAAACCAACACCCAACTCCTCTACTAATCAGTTTCACAAAGCCCGTTTGTAAAACTGTTGTGTTCGAGAAATAGCCTTAGTGAGTGGATCCGCCTAGAAGTTTCTTTCTATATCTCTCTAAATCTCAAGTTCGCGGAGAAAGTCATCTCCCGAATTGAGTAATACCTGTCTTAGAATATGTCTGGATATCTGATGGGACCTAGTTCATAAATGAACTCCAAATCCAAACTTCTTAGACTGTATCGATCACTGAACCTAATCAGTATCCGGCACCATGCCACCCACAGTATCCTCTTGAACCACCTGTCCATAATACTGTCCCTCTTCGTCAGAGGGAAAAATTATAACTCTGACAATCACTCTGTCAGCCATGTCACCTTTGAAGCCTGGAATGATAACCGTCTCCCGAAAGAGGCTGCCGTCATCAAATCCGTAGAACATATACTTATGTTCTAAAACTGCTTCCTTATGTTTCTCCAGGATTGGATTAATACAAACTTATTGCATCTAGTGCAAAACCAACATTTGGTGTGGTACTTGACATCTCATGATTGACACAATTGCCTAAGCAAGTGATCTGCCAATCATGCACATCCCTCTCCCCTTTAGCCTATACGACACCTTTAGAGAGGGTGACTCCATCACCTGCAGGTACACCACCATGCTAGGAGTCATCTATTCTAAAAACCATTAGAATACTGTCAAAGTACCTACATTAGGAAACTACCCAAATCCAGATCTAAAACCATAGATCTAGAAACCAGAATGTCAAATATTATATCCATATCCTGTCTGGAGAAACAACTGTGTGACGACCACAGTACAACCGATCGTAGTATAGGAATTTTACTTCCTATTCTGTGTATGTCATCCAGATACCATGACATCACACCCTACTACCTTCTTAACAGATCCATCCCCTATTCTGATTGAAGTCAAACCCATGACTGTCACATCAAAATTAGATGATCTATCTCCGCTATTACTGCTCAAGTCTATAAATAGACATAAGCTACTTGCCCACTATGCTTCCGCTGCTCCCACTGACTACGACAACCCTCCTACCGGGTCTCATAGCCTGGAACAATAGTAGTGTCAAGTCTGGGTAGATAAGAACCTCCCTGTCACCGTCCTTGAGCTTACCGAAGTACCTCTCGGGTGTCTGAGGTTACCCACCAAATCTGCGGAGTGGCTATTGGAATGTCAAACCTGATTGAATATATAGGTCCTATTAAATTTTCCGTAATCGTTTGCGGTTCTGGAATCACTTCCAGTTCTACCATACTCCCACTACTGTTTTCTGAAAAAGATCCATTTTACTAAAACTGTGGCGAGTCAAGAACAATATCACTATTGATCTTCCAAATGGTAGAATATCAACCCTTGTCATAGCCAGGGTCAACCCACAAACAGCCATTACAGAAACGTGCCCTGAGTTATCCAGAGTCTGGTTTTAAGCATAAGCTGGACAACTCCCCGTACCTTAACAACTTTTAAGGTACGAACCATTCTATATCCAATATAGAAACTTTGGCACTTATTTAATTGGAACCATATTCAAATCATGCAGCTGTCGCCAGTGCATATCAACTTTAATGGAAAGAGGCTAATCAACATTACTCAACTTAGGAATCCATCCAATTATGAGTAACCTGAAAGAGAAACACGTTTCTCAAAACCATCACTATCATCTGAATACCAATCACAAGAATCTACATCTTCGATCTCTTTGAAGAATCCCGATACTTGTGATACCAGGTTCTCTACTTTATTCTTATACCCACAACTTCTCAAAACTTAGACCTTGTATTTCTACGAAACACTCGTCTAAATACTAGAGAAGTTATAAGTAAATAGAACATAGTACGAGGACCTACCCCTTTGTCCTGATGGACACTGGACAATATACAATACTCTGTATAAGTCCGCTGAGTTGAACAACTCATAACCTGTGCGTTGTAGGTAGAAAACTGTACCCTGGCGATTTCCTCAAATATCACCAATTACAACGAATTCCGATATAAAGAGGATGATCACCTAATTCCCAATATCTTACTCCCACTCATCATCTGTAAAACCATACAGATATGAGAATGAAACCTGGTAAATACATACCCTTGGAGTAAGTGTCTAATCGGGAAAACAGTTTTTCTTTAACAATGCACCGAAACGTGAAAATGTTTCGTAGGGGTATCCCGGTATTCATAGTAATGCCTCTTCCAAAATCCAATTCATGATTTCAACCGTATATTTTATTGCCATCGCTCCAAATCCCTTTATTTGTCTTTAGTCGTTACCTTCTGTACACCATTGTTAGGCTAAATGGTTTTCTTCCTTCCCTACCGTTCGGCACCAGCCTATGGTTTGGAAGAAGACTATCCAGTAAGCATAATAGGTGTACCCTCCTAAACCAAGGAGTACTCGCAACTGAGAGAAGGTGATGATAAAAGACAACTGAATAATACCTTATTCTTTTAAAGGTGAAATAGGAGTGGCGATGAAGTACGCGGTTTTGGTCGTGAATGATATCAGTCGCAATTTACTTTGCCCTCTTTCTAATCCCTTTATTTTGTCTTTACATATTACCTTCTGCACACCCTACTTAGGCTAATTGGTTTTCTTCATTCCCTACCTTTCGGCACCAGCCTATGGTTTGGAATAAGACTATCCAATAAGCGTAATAGGTGTACTCTCCTAAACCAAGGAGCTCTTGCAACCTGAGAGAAGGTGATAATAAAAGACAACTGAATAAACCAATTCTCTTTCTCCTGAACCTGGATCCATCCTCGAAGAAGTCCCTTCGAGTTCGTATATAACCATACGATGGATCTATCCAATGGAAGTGGATATCCGTAGTAATACGGGTGTTCTGAGAAATTCAAAGGGTAAAAGAAGGAGTGGCAATGACTTATGCAACATAGACAATCCAAAAGCCAGTATTTTAAGAAGGTTCGGTCAACTTGGTCACTGAGTCATAGTCTAGGGTCGATCAAAGGTCGCTGCCAAAGAGAGAGAGGAAAGAAACACTCTGCGTGCATTCTATCCTAGATCAGAATGGTCATCACTTTATCTAATCCGGAAACCTCCCACTGTCCTGTCAAATTCTCCTCTAAACCTAAAGGAGAATCAATCAGGATCACCCGAAGAGTAAACCAACTCATCAGTGGGAATCGGGATCCAACTCTCATCGCATGATAACGTGATGGAATGCATCCACGTTACTCATACTCCAGAAGGTATGCGCATACTTGGCAAGTTTCAGTTTCTTTAGAAACTCCCGATATGATTTTTGCCCCATGCTCTTATAACCTTGGCTTTGGTCAAAGTGTCATAAGTCACATGCCAAGTTCTACCCGTCACTATCTTGTCAATTTGAACCCACCCGCACATGCCCCTGACTTTGGCCAATCGGCAGAACGACTGTCCCAAACTAACTCATCTATCTTTGCAACAATTGAATACCCAGCAGCTACCAAACACTATGCCTTAACTTTGGCTAAAATGCATAGCTTGAATACTACTAAATACCCAAAAGAAGTGACGGAGGGCTACGGCTGGTTTTTGGCGAAAAACCTTTAACATAGTGAACTTGATATCGCTGAAGGAACCTGATAGCTTTTTAAAATATAGTGGCGAAAACCTTTTGCTAAAGAGGTCACTCCCGGTAAAGGGATCTCGGCTCTTTCCTCGTGGAATGAGGTGCAGGATATTCCACTGACTACCACTATGCAAAGCAACTTGTAATTGACTATAGTGAAGTTATTACTCTGACGCAAACTTCTGCCCAAGGGGTCAGTCCTGGTGAAGGGATATCGGCCCTTGCCCCGTCGAATGAGGTGCAGGATATTCCACTGAATACCGCTATGCATAACAAAAGGAAAACGTCTTTGCAATAACACCTTTTAAATTTGTTCCAACAACTGTAAACAGGTTTGTTATCCTTTGCATTGATCAGAATCAACGCAGTCCCATCATTTAATCACACCAGAAAAGAACGAAAATAAAATGTACGTATATGCCATCCGCATTCGTCACTGGGTCCCGTCATCACTCGTTAGGTTACTTAACTAACGACAGAGCGGGGACTGGACTAGCGCGGGTGTAAAACATATACAATATCTAATAGTATATAAACCAATATACAATAATCGCTCCAGGCGTGATAATATGCAACATTACAGAAAAGTAATAAGCATCACAGAACAATACAGATAATCTAGGATCCCCGAGTTTCACAGAGCCGCTGCTGAAACTCGACGTTCCCCTGTCGTGTGGATAGCCTGTGCAATAAAACCTAGACCCCTACGGGTGCGGCAAGTTACCCGCCAAAACCTGAAGCGAGGCAGCCCCCTACAGCATAGTGAATGGACCACCCAGCACTCCACGGAATTCGGTAATCTTGGGCACCCCTCCTTGGGTCAACCTGTATCCCCTACGAGTGCGGCGAATAGTCTGCCAATTCTAGAGTGGGACTCCTCTGCCACTCAAAGCCATGAGATGCGGATGCCCCCCAGAACCCGGCTATCCGTGCACTCCGTCGCGGGGCAAAACCTAGTACAGTAATGAAAAATAGTACAACAGGTACATCGACCGCAACCTGGTCGTGCCCCAAAAGAATATTATACAACAGGCAGTGACGGCAGTCCACAAGTTGGACGCTCGCCCCGCAATATCAAATATACAAATAAACTCAACCTGTACTACCATTACACACTGCTATCCACCATGACAAATCCGTAACATTACAGCACAACACAGAACATCAACGCGAATGTCACGTTCGCAAACCCGTCTAAAAGAACTATAGCAATCAGACGCGGTTTACCGATCAAATGACATTCCCGGTCGGAGATATAATGTAAGCACTATAAACAAACGTGTTTAAATTTCGATCGACCAAATATCAAGAAGTGGGCCCAACGACTTACTGGTGAACAGTAAAAAAATCTGGGCCAAAACGATATTTACCAAAAACCACAAAATCCAACAGAGAACCCACTGTACAAATTTGGGAGCACGAGCTCATCACGTGGCCGCGGATGCGCGGCCAAACCATGGGTTTGGCCGCGTTTCCGCGGCTATTTGGTGGAGACACGTGCCCAAATTTGGTCGTGGTTCTTAGAAAAGCCTGCACAGATTTTTAAGACATGTAGAAAAATTTTATCAGACCATTTAAAATCGACAGAAACTGTTAGGCTTGGATTTTGCAATTTTCGATTTCCGGTCGGATCGATGTTTTAAACGCGTTAGCACAAGTTAGTATAGCAAAATGGTTAGGCTTTGATACCACTGTAAGTCTACGCTAGCGCCCCGGCAGTCTACAGACGCCAAATGCGGAACAGAAAACTTTTAACTGGCGCTATCGTATACTTTAACCCGGATCTGCCATTATTGCTAAACTAACAAACTGTAAAGAGTGTAGAAAGGTTATACCGAACGATCCGAGTCCTTCGTTCTTCAACCATCATCCCACGCTGCGTTGCGGCTGCTCCGATCTCATCGATCTCCGATCTTCTCGTCGAGGTGGCACCACATCGATGATTCTTTAAACGGGCTCCCGCCTCTGACTTGAGGCAACTCGATCGTCAAGTTTGCTAAAAGAGACGACCAAGAATGATGTAGAGAATGAGTAGATGACTTTGTCTCACTTCGTCCAAGTCCGTGGACGATCGGTTAATGAAGTTGCCGAGGGAATTGGGTGATGGAATGAAATGAACTGTGAAATTCCATACACCCCAAAATCTATCATATCTTTTTAAGTGAAACCTCAAGTGAGATCGATCAAGAGGGGAGGGGAAGGGGCCGGCCATATATATAGAATGAGGAGGGTGAGTGTAGGAGCAAAGGTGGTGACCATAAGAGAAAAGCTTCTCACAAAAGATCTTAACCAAAACAAGAATTATTAAAGCTAAAGCATGACTCACATAAACACCTCATCAAGTCATTAATGCAACCATTAATGTCAAGATGACTCATTAGCCACTTCATCACTTCTAGAACCTTCTAGAATGATGACTCACTCTTATCTGAAGAAAAGATAAATCCGTCTTTAACCGAATGTTAAAAGACGGCTGATAGAAAACTGGAAACTGGCAACTTCCAAAAGTGATCCTGAAACGAATTTCAGGACAACCCCGAAACTGTATAAATATACCCGCATTTGTATTACGACCGAATACAAATGCAACTGAGACAAAGATATTATACCTACTCAATATAATACTCGGATCCGGCTTAAACCAAAGCCGACCAGTATCATCTGCCCGAAAAATAACACGTGCGTAAACGCACGTGCATTTTCCGAACCCTGCCATAAAACCATACGGCCTCTACAACGTTTCGCCCGAACTTGGGAAACTGTCTGTGGGGGACTCTAATGACTCGTCAGTACCCTGGTAGTGGGTTTAACCACAAACCGTCAGCGGCACTAGCAATGTGTAACGGCTGCCCATGGACTGACCTCAAGGGATGCCGATGAGCGCACTCATCCGGAAAACCCTACTGAGCCTAACAGTGACAATGTATATACAGTCAGGTCCGTTCGTCTATGAGTATCGCATATCTGCCTAGGGGGCTAGTAACGTCAGACCCCCAATAGCAGTATAAGTCGTGTCGGAGTGAAGCCCAATAACACCCTGAGATACTACTGGAGTACCTACCAGTAAATCTCCTGCCACGGCCGTGGGCTTTGTGTAATGGCTCTCCTAGACACAGCACGATCTCGCCCCCAATACCGGGAGAGACGAATCCCCTGCCGATCCGCTCACGTGCCTCCATATAGCTCGGGACTATACCCAAAAACTACCTGTTTGCACGACTCCTTTGAGCCGTGGTAGGGTAGAAATCAAAGCACAGTGGGAACTCACACGAGACAAATGACGACCTCAGGTCGATGAACTAACCTGTACACATGTCACCAGGGAACTGCTATCTGACGGTAGATATAATACTAACTAGCAGGTTCCCGGCGAGTCCTGTCCGGTGTACTCATAACCCAATGAGCACCTGTATACATCTTAGGTGATCCAACTGACACCAGTGGCTTGTGAGACCGGCCACCGCCCCTCGTCGGGGTCTCGACTGTACACACTAGTCTACTCCGGAGTATCGATGCCCTGTCTCGAAACTCCCATGACTAGGGACCACAATTAAGGATATGCGTATAAACCACCCAATTCTCACGTATATGATCGCCATCATACTGTTGGTGGTAAAGCAAGATCCTAAGGGCTCTATCAAAGTGTAACATGTAATCAGTCACCTGATCATGTACACGACTGATAAAGGCAAACCAGATAGCATACTATCATTTCGAGTAAGACTGTCATACTGGTATAGGTCCTCCGCAATCATTGCAATCACGTACCGGTGATCCAATAATTGACTATGAGGGCACTATCTCCAACAGGGTCACATTGATATGACCTAGTCTACAATACCTCAAGAAGGATTCGTTCATTTCTGAACTCTTCCTCTTGTGTGTGTTCTGTACATTAAGAACTGTGGTTTGATTTAGAACGTCTATGATTTTTGATAGCTTGCCTGAACTGATGAACTCTTGATATAGGAAATGTTCAAAACATTATCCAACAATACAAAATTATATCCTTCTTTATTAAATAAAGATACTGATATGATGTTGTGTATCAGGTTCGGTATCTAATAACATTCATTCAGAATCAATGCATTTGGTAATACATGGTGATAACTGCCAACTGCTTGGCTTGCAACAACTGCACCGTTTCCAACTTTTGAAACTTATCACCCGTTCTCAGTTCTCTACCTATCTGCAGCCTATGTAACATATTACATATCCGGGATCCTGATTCGATATCTCATACCCAGGACGTAAAGGATACTGAGAAACAGTTTTCTGTACACTAAGCCTCAACTATAGTCAACATATGCAGCACGAATACTAAGTACTCTACTTCCTAAAATGACGGAGGGCTATGACAGGTTTTTAAGAAAACCTTTTGCGTAATGAACTTGATATCGTTGTAGAATCGAGTGATTTTGAAAAAGGAATGTTTTTTAGGTTTTTCTAGTTTCGCTAAAGAGGTCACTCCCGGTGAAGGGATCTCGGCTCTTTCCTCATCGAATAAGGTGCAGGATATTTCACAAATACCGCTGTGCAAAGCAAGAACTATAGAAACAATCAAAAGACAAACCGAGTGTGTAGCATATGCTAATTTAGCTAAAGAGGTCACTCCCGGTGAAGGGATCTCGGCTCTTTCCTTATCGAATAAGGTGCTGGATATTCTACAAGGAATACTGCTATGCAAAGCAAGAACTAGAGCTACCAATTTTTAAACAAGTTTCTACAACATCTTTAGGTTTCTTTTAGTTTCATTAATCTCATTAATGAAGTCCCATTTTATTATGCTTCACAAGAATCACATTTGAAACGAAATCAGCAATATAACATATATCTCATATATATAATATAAACATTCGTCTCAGGCAGTAATATGATCTCATCACAGAACATTGCAGCAGAAGATATCATATGAAATATTGGATATACTAGGACGTCTGTGTTTTATTTCGAGCCTGTATAAAACATGGATTCCACGGTCGCGATGAATAGCCAAACCCACATCCCTAGACCCCTACGAGAGTGGCAAGTAACACTGCCAATTCTAGGGTTAGGAGACCCGGTCTTGACTCCTCGAGATGGCCTCCCACTGGACCCTAGAACCCGGTTACTTGTGCCCTCCTCCTTGGGTCTACCTAATGCGGAAAAGTAAATAATATACAATGGTGACATCATCCTCAACCCGGAAGTTCCCTAATAAAAGAATATTACATACAATGAATTTTACATGAATGAAAATGAAAAACTCCAATCTCACATAAAACCCCCAGCTATTCAAAACGCGACGATCCAATTAACATATCACAGCAACACATAACATCACATGCCATCAACGTAAGTAAATATGCGTATCCCAATTGTCATTGATGTATAGCAACGAAACCGGCGATACACCACATATTACACTTACGGTCGCAGAAAAGAAAGTGTAAAACTACAACAGTTGGAATCCGCAACCTCCTTAGACATCGCATGCCTAACCAAATGAATTCCTTAGACATCTCATGCCTAACAATTATAAACCCCGTATTTTAGTCTCAATATCGAAAACACTTTTTAATATCTAGTCGGGCAATTCAACAAGATTCCCGACATCCTGATCGAATGCTCGTTGAAAACTTTAGTAGACGGTCGCACCCCTCGATGCCGTCGACGAAGTGCACTAAGGCGGAACACCGCTGCCGCGAGCACCCGAACGGATGCTTTTGGCGACGGGGTTCTCCTACAGTCACTTGGTCGGCGCTATAGGGCATGGCTATCTATTAAGTTTACCCGGCGAGTATCCGCGTACGCTACGTGATTGCGACGGACTTTTGATCGCATCAAAATCCCGTGGAAACCGATCATCTGAGACTAAACTGCTAGATTTATAACATTCAAATTAGTTATCTTATAATAACTTGTGGATTCCAAATATTGTATCACAATCCAGATAAATAGACAATGTTAAACTTTCCGATCGAATAATCAAACACCCAAGATTTCCCATAGCTCAACACTTGAGCGGAGTTCAAAAATCCCAGAACATGTCACAGCCCCAATGAACCAGCCGTAGAAGGGTCAAACCAACGCCTCACATGTGGAAACGCTAAACTACCACAAACCCTAGGGTTCAGTGGCAGTTTTGATGGTCACATAATCGAGTTAAGGTTACGTTCTTCTAGAGGGTCCACAGATACGCTTGCATGATTTCCCGAAAGTTTTAAACTCAGGAAAAATCCAACACTTGAAAATTTTGCGACAGGGGAAAAAGTGAGTTGTTGATATCCGTTCGAACTTTTTAACACGTTCTAAATTACCCGAAAAACTAAACGATGTTAAACTTTCCGATCGAATCAACGAGTTCCCAATATCTCCCAGAAAGCTCAACACTTGAGTAGAATTAAAAATTCCCAGAAGCATGAAAAAGTACCCAAGAATAAACCCCTGAAGTATGAGCCCCTAACTCCCATGGTTGGCCGCGGAACCGCCGCCAAACGCATGGTTTGGCCGTGGTTCTGCGGTCCCTTGAGGGAGTTACGGCTTCGTACTTCACAGTAATTCTTAGAATTCCCTGCCTGTTTTTCTGAGTATTTTAAATATGAAAAATTTCAACTTTTGAATTTTTTTCCAGAAACTAGGATTTATCGGGGTTTCGGAGTTCGATCGGACTTCAAACTTCGTCTAAACAACGCCTAAAGCTCTAGCTTGGATCTGATACCACTGTAGGGTTACTAGGCATAATCATAAGGGTCTACAAGGCATCAATCATGCCAAAATCAAAATTTTCAAGTGCCGAACAACCCTAACCAAGATCTTAGACTAGAGATTAGGCAAAACAATGAGCAAGTAAACAACTTTACTTCTAAGAGTTTGGGATTACAACCTTTGTAGTCCGTTCCTTCGCTTCATAAGCTCCGAGTAGTAGTCCCTTCGCCGCGATCATCATGTACCCGGACTCCAAAGAGGCTCCATGAAGAGAAAGATGTAAGCTTGCTTCCGATCTTCAACAACTAAGATGATCTACCTTGAAGAAACTCAAACCCAAGCTTTTGCTTCACTAATCAAGTATTAGCGAAGTAAACACCCTAATCTAAGTGGTTAGAATAGATGAGGATGATGAAGTACGAATTTAGCTCTCTTTTGTTTTCAATTTCTCACTCATTATCATCACTTTTCAAAAAACTAGTCAAGGTTTTCTTGCATGAAGAAAGAAGAAGAAGAAGCAAATCCTTTTGTGATGAATAATGAAAATCATTGTTGTGATTACAAATCAACCATGAGTTAAGAAAGAAGACTTAACCCTTGTAGAGAATTAACTAGGGCAAAGGGTTTGGGTTGGGTTAAAGAAATATCTTCAAAAAATATCAAAGTCAAAGTCAAAGCTTCAAGAAGCTTCATGAAAGTTTAACCCTAATCCAAACCCTAACCATATTTATACTCCACAAAACATGTTGCATTTGTAACCCTAACATGTTACAATATTATATATCACATATACAATATTTAATGTAACAAAATAAAATAATACAATTAACATATATCACATATATATCAATGTATTATCCAAGTGAGAAAAAGAATCTTTAAGTGAGCTAATATTAGTTAATATAATATAATATATCAAATATATAAATATACATTAAATTATCGAATCAACACTTGATCTGATAATCCGGCTATTTCATAAATAACCGACTAATATAATCTGTATCGGTTCATCGAATCAACACTTGATCCGATGACCCGGCTATATCACATATACCCGGCCAATATCACATATCGCGAGAATATAATACGGTATCGCATACACGTATTATTCTCGGTCCGCACATATCACATATGTGCTCCTACTCCGTTTTGCCTGAGCCAGGAAACCTCTGTGTAGGACTCTAAAGAATCATCAATACTCCGGCAGTAGGTGATGATCATATCAAACACCCACAAGCTGCAAGCGGTCAGCTAAACGTAACAGCCACCCAGGTATTGAGCGATCAGAAGATCAACAAGAAAGCATGTACATTCTCCTGCCAATCCAATCAGTAACACTCGCGTACAGTCCGGTCTCTTCATCTGATATGTCGCATATCTCGCCTAGGGTTGGTAAACGTCAGACCCTAGTAGCTTGATAAGTCGTGTCGATATGAGGTCCATAACAGTTCGAGAAACTACTGATAACACTTACCAGTAAATCTCAGCAACCCTGGCCAGGGATTTCTAGTTATAACCAATCGAACACAGCGCAACATCAACTCCCTATACCGGGAGAGACGAAACCCCTCCTATCGCTCATTGCCTCCATGTGATTCGGGACTGTACCCAAAAGCCACCGTTTTGCACGCCCCCTTGGACGTGATGAGGTGGAAATCAAAGCACAGTGGGAATCACACAAGACTCTATGAAGATCTCGGGTCTACAGACTAACCTGTACCAGTGTCACCAGAGAACTGCCATCTGACGTGAGGTATAATACCATCTAGGAGTTCTCGGCGAGTCCGTCCAGTGTACCCAGTCTCCACTGAGCACCCGTATACCTTCTCTGATGTCAAACACCAATGGATATGGGATCATCTATCGCCCATCATATGGGTCAAGAAGCGCATACGCTAGTCTACTCTTGAGTATCGATGCCCTATCTCGGTACTCCCACGACGAGGAACATTTGAAGGATATACTTAGTAACTACTCTGTCCCCACTAGTATGATCTTCATCATAGTCCTGGTAGTCAAGTACTTATCCTAAGGGCTTCATCAACATGTAACATAGAGACAATCTGAGTACATGTTAAGATAAAGTGCAACCAGATAGCATACTATCATGTCGAGCAAGAAAGTCCTCCCTATATATGTCCAAGCATCCACCATAATATACATCGTATGTACAGTAATGGACTCTAGGGCATACATATCACTAACAATTACAACCTTTGTAGTCCATTCCTTCGCTTTATAAGCTCGATGTTGAGCTCCCTTCGCTGCGATCATCAAGTACCCGGACTCTAGAGAGGCTCCATGAAGAGAAAGATGCAACCTTACTTCCAATCTTCAAAAAACTAAGATGATCTACCTTAAAGAAACTCAAACCCAAGCTCTTTCTTCACTAATCAAGTATTAGTAAAGAAAACACCCTAATCTAAGTGGCTAGAATAGATGAGGATGATGAAGTAGGAATTTTGCTCTCTTTTGTTTTCAATTTCTCACTTTAAATCATCACAACACAAAACGCTAGAAAGATTTTTTAAGAGCAAGAAAAAAAAGAAATCCTTTTATGATGAATAATGAATTATTGTTATGGTTACTATTGCAACCTTGAGTTAAGAATGAGATTCTTAACTCTTGTAAAGAATAAACCATAGGTTAAGGGTTTGGGTTGGGTTAAAGAATATCTACTCAAAATATCAAGCTAGATGACAAAAGGCAAAGCTTCATGAAGCTTCATTAAAGCTTCATCCAAAAGCTAACCCAAAAGATAACCCTAATCCAAACCCTAACTTGGTTTAAACTCAACAACCATGTTGCATTTGTAACCCTAACTTGTTATAATATTATATATCACACATATAATATATAATGTAACAAAAGTAAATAATATATTTAACATATATCGCATATATATCAATGTATTATCCAGTGAGAAAATGAATCAATAAAGCGAGCTTATATTAGTTAATGTAACATAATATATCTCATATATAATTATTCATTAGATTATCGAATCAACACTTGATCCGATAATCCGGCTATTTCACAAATAACCGACTAATATAATAAGTATCAGTTCATCGAATCAACACTTGATCCGATGACCCGGCTATATCATATATACCCGGCCGATATCACATATCGCGAGAATAGAATACGGTATCTCATATCTTATTATTCTCGGTCCGGCACAAATCACATATGTGCTCCTACTCCGTTTTGCCTGAGCCAGGAAATCTCTGTGTAGGACTCTAAAGAATCGTCAATATGCAGGCAGTAGGTGATGATCATATCAAACACCCACAAGCTGCAAGCGGTCAACTAAACGTAATAGCCACCTAGGTATTGAGCGATTAGAAGATCAACAAGCAAGCCTGTATATTCTCCTGTGAATCCAATCAGTAACACTCCCGTACAGTCCGGTCTCTCCGTTTGATATGTCGCATATCTAGTCTAGGGGTCATAAACGTCAGACTCCAGTAACCGATAAGTCGTGTCGATATGAGGTCTATAATAGTTCGAGAAACTACTGATAACACTTACCAGTAAATCTCAGCAACCATGGATAGGGATTTCCAGTTATAGCCAATCGAACACAGCGCAACATCAACTCCTTATACCGGGAGAGACGAAACCCCTCCTATCGCTCATTGCCTCCATGTGATTCAGGACTGTACCCAAAAGCCATCGTTTTGCACGTTCTTTTGAACGTGTTAAGGTGGAAATCAAAGCACAGTGGGAATCACACATGACTCTATGACGATCTCGGGTCTACAGACTAACCTGTACCAGTGTCACCAGAGAACTGCCATCCGACGTAAGGTATAATACCATCTGGGAGTTCTCGGCGAGTCCGTCCAGTGTACCTAGTCTCCACTGAGCACCCGTATACTATCTCTGATGTCAAACACCAATGGATATGGGATCATCCATCGCCCATTTACATGGGTCGAGAAGCATACGCTAGTTTACTCTGGTATATCGATGCCCTGTCTCGATACACCTACGACTGGGAACATTTGAAGGATGTACTTAGCGACTACACTGTCCCCACTAGTATGATCTGCATCATAGTCCTGGTAGTCAAGTACTCATCCTAAGGGCTTTATCAACATGTGACATATAGACAATCAGAGTACATGTTAAGATAAAGAGCAACCAGATAGCATACTATCATGTCGAGCAAGAAAGTCCTCCATATATATGTCCAAGGATCCACTACAATATACATCGTATGTACAGTAATGGCCTTTAGGGCATACATATCACTAACATCAAGTACATATCTTAAGGGCTTTATCAACATGTGAGAGCAAGACAGTAAACCAATACAAGTCAACATGTTAAGACAAAGTGTAACCAGATAGCATACTATCATATCGAGCAAGAAAGTCCTCTCTATATATATCCAAGCATCCATCATAATATACATCATATGTACAACAATGTCCTCTAGGGCATATACATAACTAACAGATCATGCAAATACCCAGCCTGGCCGGTCCAGTTTATTAATTAGGACTTGGAAATTTTTTTGTGTTCTAGTATCTGTTATCTTTGGTTTGGGGGAATTTCGGGGTATTTCGAAGTCGATATTTTAACACTGTTTAAAAATTTTCAGTACATCATTACTATCTGTGACCGTGAATGTCATTAGAGCGGTACAGCCCGTCTAATTGGTATAACTCTTTTAGACGGGTTTGCGAACATGACATTCACGTTCATATTCTGTGTTGTGCTCTGGTTGTGGCTGGATCGTCGTGGTGGATAGCCAGTGGTGCAATGGTAGTAAAGTTTAGATTCATTTGTACATTTAATATTGCGAGGCGAGCGTCCGACATGTGGACTGCCGTCACTGCCTGTTTATATATTATTTTTTTGGGGCACGACCGGGTTGAGGTCGATGTCACCCTTGTACATAAATTTTCTTTTCTGTATTAGGATTTTCCCAAGACGGAGTGCACGAATAGCCGGGTTCTAGAGGGCAACGGGTCCGCATCTCATGGCGTTGAGACGGAGGGGACCTTACTCTAGAATTAGCGGGCCGTTCGTTGCATTCGTAGGGGGTACAGGTTAACCCACGGAGGGGTGCTCAAGTTACCGGATTCTGTGAAGTGCTGGGTGGCCCATTCACGTTGTTGATTGGGGTTTGCCTCGCTTATGGGATTGGCAGGTAACTTTCCGCACTCGTAGGGGTCTAGGTTTTCATTGCACAGTCTATCCACATGACAGGGAACGTCGGGTCTCATTTGCGGCTCAAATGAAACCCGAGGCTCCAGGATTATCCACCACCATGTGTTGCTTATGTGAGATTCTCTGATGTTGTTTATATCATGCCTGGGACGATTGTTATATATATTTATATATATACTGTAAGTCTACGGTAGTGCCCCGGCCGTCAATCCGAGGCCAAACGCGGAACAAAAACTTTTATAAACTGGCGCTAACGTAGAATTTCACCCGGATCGTTCCATTAACCCTATACTAGCAATTACAAAGAAGTTAGAATGGCTATACCGATCGATCCGTGTCCTTCGGTCTTTAGCCACCATCCTTAACTCCTCTCGACATCTCCGATCAAGCTCGATCTCCGGTCTCCACATCGAAGTGGCACCACGTCAAGGAATCTTTTTACGGGCTCCCGCTTCAAAACCGAAGCAACTCAGACATGAAGTTTGCTAGCCGGCATGTCCAAGGTGAAGTAGAGAATGTGTGTGATTACTTTGTCTCATGACATCCATGGATTCTCAACACATGAGATGGTATGGATGGAGGTTGAAGAAGAAGCCATTGATGAAGAAGTTTTGAGCACAAAAAAGCTGGTGAAGAAGAAAAAGCTTGCTTTGGTAGGTGGGACACATGTTGGATCGTGCCCACTCTCTTATTGTTATATTCCGTTGTATTTAGATAAACTCCATCACATCAGATCACATCAGAAATTAGTATTGTATATTGGTAGGCCAAGTCAGACTTGTTTGCGAGGCTTAGAGTGATGGGTTTTTATGATCGCTTTTCTTGAGTTGATGTCTTTCTTCTTATTTGTTCTTTCTGGGTTGATATTCGCTGTTAGGCGTCGTATATGTATTACTTGCGTGGTTGTGTTTCCGCCAGTTGGCGAAAAGCTAGCTCCCGCTTGGGGATGCCTATATATATTGTTGTATATTAGGTTTTTGGGTCAAAATATACAACTGAGGTGCTTTTCGAATTTTGAAAAGACAAAATACGATTCATTATACCTTATTTCAAAACTGCACAAAAAAAGGGGTTAGATTTTCTGGGCTTCGGCTTACTTAATTTACGTTACGCCTGTAGACGTGGCGTGATTTAAGTGCCGGTCACGAACTAAATTTTGGGTCGTGACAGGGCTTTACCAACATGTATCAGTGAGAGACAGTATAATAATACTATTATACATGTTAAGATAAAGAGCAACCAGATAACATACTATTCTGTTGAGCAAGAAAGTCCTCTCTATATATGTCCAAGCATCCACTATAATATACAATCATATACAATAATGGCCTCTAGGGCATACATATAACTAACATATATGATATTTCGGCATCCACCATGAGATTTCTCGGTTCTGAGCTATGATTATTATCCGAATCGAGGCAGGGAGAGAGAGACCGATTGCGGATATATGGTAGACCAGGTACGGTACCCCGGGGCAAGAAAATCGTATATGTAAGTGCACAGCGGCGCCCCGGCCGTCAATCCGACGCCGGAGTGCGGAAGCGATGATATACTTTAACTTTTTAAACCGGCACCACCGCGCACTATAAACCCGGATCGTGCCATTAATCTAGTCTTAGCTATCTAGAGAAGGGGGTAGAGAGAGATACCGAGGGATCCATGTCCTTCGGTCTTCTCGTCGTCGTCCCGATCTCCCCGCGGAATCTCCGGTCTCCACCACGTCACCGGAAGGGCACCACGTCACCGGCTTCTTTTATGGGCTCCCACCTCTGGACCGAGGCAACTCGGGCACGAAGCTGGTGAGTCGACATGCCCAAGATTTGCTGTAGAATAGTGTAGAACTCATGTCTCATTTTGGGGTTGTAGGAAGTTGCCTTTTCTTTTGTGGAGGAAATGAATTTGGAGAGAGGTGAGAAAAATGTAGCATGCAAAGAATGAGATCAACATTTTTCCTCACAACCAAAAGGGAAAATCCCCTTCCCACACATGTGGCCGGCCTCAAGCTCATAAGGAAAACAAAAGGGAGTGGAGTAACCAAAGAATGAGAGTCTCTCATAATCCAAGAGAGAGAAAAGGTGATGATGTAAAGAAATGATCACAAGACAAAACCAACACTCCACCAACCTCATCATCTCATCACAAAGTCAAGCTATCATGAACCATCATGAACAAAAGAAAGTCAAGGGTGGTACAATCATCATGAGACAACAAGATGCAAAGAACACCCTCCACAAATGCTAATTTGCACAAATGCAAATAAGCCCTCCTCCACCAATCTTCAGCCAATGAAAGATACAAAGAAATATGGCTGAAACGGAAAATAAACTGGCAACTCCAAAAAACTGATCCCGTAATAAATTACAGGAAAACCCCACTACTGTATATACATACCCGCATTTGTATTCCGACCGAATACAAATGCAATGAGACAAAATCTACACAGTACAATACTAGCATCCGGCTTAAACCAAAGCCTACTAGTATTATCCGTCCGATCCTGATCCGTGCAATACAGCACGTATCTGATCGAACCCTGCCATATATCCATACGGCCTCTAGTACTAACCGTCCGATCCTGATCCGTGCAATACCGCACGTATCTGATCGAACCCTGCCATATCTCCATACGGCCTATACAGCGTTTCGCCCGAAACTTGAGCAACTGTCTGTGGGGGACTCTAAAGACTCGTCAACACCTTGGTTGTGGATTTAACCACTAGCATGTCAGAGGTATTAACCATACGTGATGGGCTACCAGCTATTGACCAAAAGGGACGTCGATGAGCGAACTCATCCTGACACCCTACTGAGCCTGTCAGTGACAATATCCGTACAGTTCGGTCCGTTCGTCTATGAGCATCGCATGGCGGGCCTAGGAGGTTGGTAAAAGTCAGACCCCCAAAAGCGGTACAAGTCGTGTCGGAGTGTAGCCCAGAACACCCTAAGATACTACTGGAATACCTACCAGTAAATCTCCTGCCTTGGCCAAGACTTCGTGTAAGGGCTCTCCTAGACACAGCACGACCTCACCCCCAATACCGGGAGAGACGAACCCCTGAAGATCCGCTCACTGCCTCCATGTGGCTCGGGACTGTACCTAACTAAAACCTGTTTGCACGTCTCCTTTGAGCGTGGTAGGGTAGTAATCAAAGTACAGTGGGAACTCACACGAGACAAATGACGATCCTCAGGTCGATGAACTAATCTGCACACATGTCACCAGGGAACTGCTATCTGACGTCAGGTATAAGACCAACTAGCATGTTCCCGGCGAGTCCTGTCCAGTGTACTCATAACCCAATGAGCACATGTATACATCTTAGGTGAACCAACTGACACCAGTGGCTTGTGAGACCGGCCACCGCCCCTCGTCGGGGTCTCGACTGTATACACTAGTCTATTCTGGAGTATCGATGCCCTGTCTCGAAACTCCCACGACTAGGGACCTTTTAAGGATGTGCTTATAGACTACCAGCTCCCACGTATATGATCGCCCTCATACTGCTGGCAGTCAAGCAAGAATCTTAGGGGCTCTATCAACGTGCAATAGTGACCTGTAAGGTCACCTAAAGCAGTACACGATGATAAAGGTAAACCAGATAGCATACTATCATCTTGAGTAAGACTGTCCTACCGGGATAGGTCATCCCTCAATCATTGCAACCACGTGCCTGTGATCCAATAATTGACTCTGAGGGCACTATCTCCAACAATCTCCCACTTGCACTCAAGGCTAATTATTGCGATGTCGCATACTCACAGCCCGAGTGATACCGAACACCCAATTCCTCTACTAGTCAGTCTCACAAAACCTGTTTGCGAAACTATTGCGTTCAAGGAATAGCCTCAGCAAGTGGATCCGCTTTGATGTTTCTTTCTATGTCTCTCTATATCTCAAGTTCGCGGAGAAAGCCATCTCTCGAAATGAGCAATACCTGTCTTAGAATGTGTCTGGATGTCTGATGGGACCTAGCTCATAAATGAACTCCAAATTCAAACTTCTTAGACTGTATCGTCAACTGAACTTAATCAGTATCCTGCGCCATGCCTCCCTCAGTATTGCCTTGGACCACCTGTCCAAAATACTTCCCCTCGTCAGAAGAAAAACTATAACTCTGACAACCTCCTTGTCGTCCAGGTCACCTTGGAAGCCTGGAATGATAACTGCCTCCCGAATGAGGTTGTCGTTATCATATCCCTAGAACATCCACTTATGTTCTAAAACTGCTTCCGACTGTTTCTCTAGGATAGGATCAATGTCAACTTATTGCATCTAGTGCAAGAACAACATCTCGTGTGGTACTTGACATCTCATGATTGACTCAATTGCCTGAGCAAGTGATCTGCCAATCATGCACATCCCTCTCCCCTTTAGTCTGTAAGACACCTTTAGAGAGGGTGACTCCATCACCTGCAGGTACACTACCGTGCCAGGAGTCGTCCATTCTAAATACTCTTAGAATGCTGTCTAAGTACCCTGATTGGGAAACCACACAAATCTAGATCTAAAACCATAGATCTAGTAACCAGTATGTATGATATAATATCCAAGTCCCATGTGGAGAAACCACTGTGTGACGACCAAAGTATAACTGATCGTAGTATAGGAATATCACTTCCTACTCTGTGCATGTCATCCAAATACCAGGACATCACACCCTACTACCTTCTTAACAGATCCATCCCCTATTCTGATGAAGTCAAACCTATGACTGTCACGTCAGAAATAGATGATCTATCTCCGCTACATCTGCTTTAGTCTATAAATAGACATAAGCCACTTATCCACCAATGCTTCCGCTGCTCCCACTGACTACGACAGCCCTCTGGCAGAGTCATTAGACGTACATTTCTAAAGCCAGTTTAGAACAACGCTATACTCATCCTCCCGCCGGGTCTCGTAGCCTGGAACTACAGCAATGGCAAGTGTGGGTAAACAAGAACCTCCATGTCACCGTCCTTGAGGCTACCGGAGTACCTCTCGGGTGCCTGAGGTTACCCACCAAATCTGCGGAGTGGCCAATAGAATGTCAAACCAGATTGAATCTTTAGGTTCCTATCAAATCTTCAGTAATCGTTTGTGGTTCTGGAATCACTTCCAGTTCTACCATACTCCCACTACTGTTTTCTGAAAAAATCCATTTTTAACAAAACTGTGGCGAGTCTAGAACAATATCACTATTGATCTTCCAAATGGTAGAAAGTGTTAGTTATATGTATGCCCTAGAGGCCATTACTGTACATAGGATGTATATTGTAGTGGATGCTGGGACATATATAGGGAGGACTTTCTTGCTCAACAAGATAGTATGCTATCTGGTTGCTCTTTACCTTAACGTGTATACTGATTGTCTCTCTGTTACATGTTGGTAAAGCCCTTAGGATGTGTACTTGACTACATGGACTATGATGCGGATCATACTAGTGGGGACATGGTAGTCCATAAGTACATCCTTCAAGGTCCCTAGTCGTAGGTGTATCGAGACGGGGCATCGATATACCAGAGTAGACTCGCGTATACCTTCTCGACCCATATAGATGGGCGATGGATGATCCCATATCCATTGGTGTTTGACATCAGAGATAATATACAGGTGTTCAGTGGAGACTGGGTACACTGGACGGACTCGTCGAGAACTCCCAGATGGTATTATACCTTACGTCAGATGGCAGTTCTCTGGTGACACTGGTACAGGTTAGTCTGTAGACCCGAGATCATCATAGAGTCTTGTGTGATTCCCACTGTACTTTGATTTCTACCTTACCACGTCCAAGAGGGCATGCAAAACGGTGGTTTTTGGGTACAGTCCCGAATCACATGGAGGCAATGAGCGATAGGAGGGAATTCGTCTCACCCGGTATAGGGAGTTGATGTTGCGCTGTGTTCGATTGGCTATAACCGGAAATCCCTGGCCAGGGTTGCTGAGATTTACTGGTAAGTGTTACCAGTAGTTTCTCGAACTGTTATAGACCTCATATCGACACGACTTATCGAGCTACTGGGGTCTGACGTTTACCACCCCTAGGCGAGATATGCAACATATCAGACGATCAGACCGGACTGTACGGTAAGTGTTACTGGTTGGATTCACAGGAGTGTGAGCGGGATTGATCGTTGATCTTCTGATCGCTCAATACCCGGGTGGCCGTTACGTTTAGCAGACCGCTTGCGGCTTGTGGGTGTTTGAAATGATCATCACCTGCTGCCGGCGTATTGACGAGTCTTTAGAGTCCTACACAGAGGTTTCCTGGCTCAAGTGAAACGAAATAGGAGCGCATATGAGATATGTGCGGGACCGAGAATAATGCGTGTATATGATACCGTATTCTATTCTCGCGATGAATGTATCGATTGGTTGTATGCGATATAACCTAGTTATCGAATCGAGGATTGATTCGATAAGTCGATGCATTGGATATTAGTCGGTCATATGCGATGTGACCGGATCGTTAAATCAAGTGTTGATTTAATGTATAATTATATATTTGATATATTACTTTACATTAACTAATATTGGTTCACTTAAGATGTTTTTCTCACTTGTTTGTGCACATTGTATATGTGATATATTTTTGTGCACAAGTTTGTATCATGTTTGATGATACATGCAAACTTGGGTGTATGTTTGAATTAAACCATGGTTAGTTAATGGTTAGGGTTTCATTTGCTTTATTTGCTTATTCATTTATTTATTCATTTGAGAAAGAAATAAAATGGTGGCTAACTTTGGATTTTCTTTGAAGCTTTGAATAGTTTGACCATTTTGTTTCTTTCCTTAACCCTAACCATTCACTTGAACCATAGTTTATTCTCTACACTTGTTAACTCACCCATGGTTGCTAAATGATAGATATCACTTCATTTTCTTTTTGAAAATAATTCATTCTTATTCTTTTTTCTTCTTCTTCTTCAAGAAGAAAGAAAATCTTTTCTTGAAAATGTCTAAGTGATGATTCCAAGTGAGAAATCCAAATCCAAAGTGAACCCACTTCCTATTTCTTCATCCTCTACCACTTTCCAAGTAGTATAGGGTGTTTTCTTCACAAGTTTCATGACTTGGTGAAGTTAGAGCTTGATCTTGAGTTGTCTTGACGTAGATCATCTTCGGCCTCGAAGTCGACGACCTAGCCCGATCTTTTCTTCGACGAAACCATCGCTAGAGTCCGGGATCCGATGATCGCAGCGGAAGGACATCATCACGGAGCTATGGGAGTGGAGGACCAGATCTACAAAGGTTGTAGCCCCTTTCACTATCTAGTTAAGTTGTTAGCTTGTTGTTTCGCCTATTCTCTAGTTAACGATCTAATTTAGGGTTTCTCGGCACCGGGAAATTTGAATTTGGCATGGTTAATGCCTTGTGGAACCTCTTGTGTGTGCCTAGTAACCCTACAGTAGTATTAGAGCCTTGCTAGAGCCTTAGGCGATGAGTAGACGAAGTTAGAAACCCGATCGAACCCGAAACCCTAATTCTAAATCCTTCTCTGTACAATTTTTAAAAACTGGGATTTTTGTGAATTAAAAATATGCAAAAAAAATAAGCAGGGTTTTCTAAGAGTTACTGTGAAGCACGTGCGCATAAGTCGATTAAAGCGCGGCGGAACCGCGACACGAGCATGGCTCATGCGGCGGTTCCGCGGCCACTTAGTCGCTTCAGTCAGTTCTGTTTGCACAGTAATGTTCTTCTGTCATTCCTGATTCTTCTGGATATTTTTATTTATATTCCACTGTTGTGTTATCTGGGGTGTATTGGGGATTCGAGGTTTCGATCGGAAACTCTAACTGCGTCTATGTGTTTTTCCGGATAATTTACAATATGTTAAAAAGTTCGACCAGAAAAAAATACCCAA
The DNA here is from genome assembly GCA_030015575.1 of Agapanthus africanus. NCBI lineage: Eukaryota > Viridiplantae > Streptophyta > Magnoliopsida > Asparagales > Amaryllidaceae > Agapanthus > Agapanthus africanus. The sequence continues at coordinate 581,415,394 of CM057339.1, read as the reverse complement.
TTTTTCCCCTGCCGAGAAATTTCTAATTGTTGGATTTTTCCGTAGTTTAATGACGTTCTAAGTAGTGCAAGTAATGCGATGGTCCCTCTAGAAGACAACAAACCTTAACTCGATTATGTGACCGTCTTGAACTTCCCTTTGAACCTTCGGGTTTGGGGCAGTACGGCGTGCCACATGTGAGGCGTTGGCTTGACCCTTCTACGGCTGGACCATTGGTACTGAGGCATGAACTGGATGTTTTTAAACTTATTTCATGTGTTGAGCTGTTTCGGAAAAACTTGGGTGTTTGAATGTTCGATCGGAAAGTTTGACATTTTCTATTTATCTGGAATGGGATACAATACTTGGAATCCACAAGTAGTTATGAGATAACTAATATGAATGTTATAAACATAGCACTTTATTCTCAAATGATCGGTTGCCACGGAATTTTGATGCGATCAAAAGTCCGTCGCAATCAAATAGCGTACGCGGATATTCGTCGATAAACTTAATAGACAGCTACACCCCTTAGCCCCGACCGAGTGACTGTAGGAGAACCTCGTCGCCGAAAGCATCCGTTTGGGTGCTCGCGGTAGCGGTGTTCCGCCTTAGTGCACGTCGTCGACGGTATCGGGGGTGCGGCCGCCTACTAAAGTTTGCGAAGAGCATTCGATCAGTTTTTCGGGAATCTTGTTGAATTGCCCGACTTGATATTGAAAAGAGTTTTCGATAATGAGACTAAAATGCGGGGTTTATAATTGTTAGGCATGCGATGTCTAAGTATTTCATTTAATTAGGCATGCGATGTCTAAGGTGGTTGCGGATTCCAACTGTTGTAGTTTTACACTTTCTTTTCTGCGACCGTAGGTGTAATATGTGATATCGCCGGTTTCGTTGCTATATGTCAACGACAATTGGGATGCGCATATTTACTTATGTTGATGACATGTGATGTTATGTGTTGCTGGATATGTTATATTGGATCGTCGTGTTTGAATAGCCGGGTTTTTTTTATGTGAGATGGGTGTTTTTCATTTTCATTCATGTAAAAACTTGTATGTAATATTCTTTTATTGGGGCACTTCCAGGTTGCGGAAGATGTCACCCATTGTATATTATTTACTTTTCCGCACTAGGATAGACCCAAGGAGGAGGGCACAAGTAACCGGGTTCTGGAGTCCAGTGGGAGACCAACTCGAGGAGTCGAGTCCAGGTCTCCTAACTCTAGAATTGGTAGGGTTGCTTGCCGCTCTCGTAGGGGTCTAGGGGTGTGGGTTTGGCTATTCATCGCGACCGTGGAATCCGTGTTTTACACTGGCTCGTATTGAAAACACGGACGTCCTAGTATATCCAATATTTCATATGTTTCTTCTGCTGCGATATCTGTGATGTGATCATTTGATATGCTGTGATGGATACTGTATATAGTATATATGATATATTATATAAGCGTTACTTATGTTTTACACCCGCACTAGCCCTTCCCCACTCTGTCGTTAGTTACCTAACCTAACGGTGCACGAGGGGACATCGAGGCGAATGCGGATGGGATAAGTGTACGTCGTATTTATCTGTGATGTTTAGGTGATTTAAATGATGGGACTTCATTAATGTGATTAATGAAAGAAAAGAAACCTAAGATGTTGTGGAATCGAATTTTCAAAAACAGGTAGCTACAGTTATTGCTTTGCATCGCGGTGTTCCTTGTAGAACATCCTGCACCTTATTCGATAAGGAAAGGGCCGAGATCTCTTCACCGGGAGTGACCCCTTTAGCAATAACTGGCAGATGCTACAACCTTCGGTTTGTCTTTTGATTGCTCCTATAGTTCTTGCTTTGCACAGCGGTATATATGATATATCCAGCACCTTATTCGATGAGGAAAGTGCCGACGCGCGATCCCTTCACCGGGAGTGACCCCTTTAGCAAAACTAAAAAAGCCTCAAAAACACTCCATTTTAAAATCATTTGATTCTACAACGATATCAAGTTCATTACGCAATAGGTTTTCAGAAAAACCTGTTGTAGCCCTCCGTCATTTCAGATAAGTCCTACTTAGTATTCGTGCTACGTTTGTTGGCCTGCGTCAAGGCGTAGTGTGCGGTAGCTAACTAGTATTTATCTGTTTATGCATATGATGCAGATTGGATTAGGGTAGTCGTGCGACTTTGTTGGCCTGCGTCAAGGGTCGTGCGGGTGGGTTTAATTCAATCAGGAAATGACGGGTTGAACTTGACTAGCGCACTATGGTTTGTTGGCCTGCGTCAAGATCATAGGACGCTAGGGACAAAATTATCGGGAATTTCAAGTGTTGAAATTTGCAATGAGATTCCATACCTTCTATGAGATAGTTGGATCCCAATACCCACTGCGAGTAATTGTTACTCCTGGGAGAGTTTTACACATTACAATTAGCCGATCTAGTAGGTGTCTAGAAAGGTGTCAACGGGGTTACGCCTCTGGGAAAACGAGGTTTACTGTAATTAGGTCTGTGCGAAAGCACGGGGAACCTCCCTCAAAGTACCGACACTGGCCTGGCTGAAAGATTGGCGAACTTGTAGCGTGTAATTAATCCCGGATAGTCTTTCCTTATAGGGTTTGAAGGAAGATTTGATAAAAACAGTGGGAGCCATCCTCATTAGATAAAATATATAACCAATCTGATCTTGCAAGAGCGCACGCTGAGTGTTTTCTTCTCTCTCTCTCCATGTAGCGACCATATCACGCCTTAATCAAGATAATAATACGGATGTATTGACCGAACCCGCTTGTTATACCGTGCTAGGGAAAGTTGGTCCCGCTCCAACTTATAATTGTTATAAGACAGAGCAGGAAATAGGGGAATACCAGAATTCCCGTGCCGCCCAAACGAAGAGAGTGCATGCTGATGCATCATCTTCGGGTGTGTTCATTATACAGAACTGTGTATCAGTATTCTTTACGTCCTGGGTATGTGATACCGGATCAGGATCCCGCATATGTAATTTGTTACATGGGCTACAGATAGGTAAAGAACTGAGAACGGGTGATAAGTTTCATGAGACAGAAAACGGGGAAAGTGTTGCAGCCAAGTCTGTTGGTCACTATCACCCTGTATTACCAATACATTGATTCTGAACAAATGCTATTAGATACCAAACCTGATATACAAAATCATATCAGTCTCTTTATTAGTAAAGAAAGGATATAATTTTGTATTGTTGGATAATGTTTTGAACGTTTCCTATTTCAAAAGTTGATCGGTTCAGTCACGTTATCTAAAAGCATTAACGTTCTAAATCAAACTACAGTTTCTTAGTATACGGAACACACACAAGAGGAAGAGTTCACATTTGAACGAATCCTTCTTGAGGTATTGTAGACTAAGTCATATCAGTGCGACCCGACTGGCTGAAGTTACATTTAGATGTATATTTAAAATAGTTTGAATTCACATCTTGTGAAACTTGCCGGTCATGTTACAAAGATAAGATGACCACAGCTCTGTTTATTGGAAACAGAGAAAGAGTTAGTAAACTCTTGGGACTGATACATGATGATGTATGTAAGGTCCCCAGTCTACACATGCCAAGACCGGTTCTTTGTACTTCATTACATTCTCTTATGATCTCTTTAGATTCAAACATATGTTCCTGTTGAAACACAAGTCTGAAGCTTTTGAGATATTCACAGAATATAAGTTAGAAGTAAAGAACCAAAATACGGGTATAAGTATTATGTCCTATGATAAGATCAGGGAGGAGAATACTTGTGCATAGAATTCCTGGACTATTCTAAAGGAGAATGAGATTCTCTCTCAGTGTTACTCCTCTGAATATACCACAGCACAACGGTGTATCGGGGCGGAGCAATCGCACCATATTAGATATGATGTGCTCTATGATGAGTATTACTGAGTTACCTGTTTCTTTTATGGGGTTAAGCACTTGAGAAGCTACATACCTATTGAATTGGGTTCGAATCAAATCTGTGCCTACCACTCCATATGAGATATGGTATGGGAAGAACCCATCTCTTAAATATGTTAAGATTTGGGGTTGTCCGGCCTGTCTAAAAAGCAAAATCCGGACAAGCTCGAGGCAAGATCTGTTATGTAGTACTGGAAATGTTCCAGCTATACAAACTGCAGCTGATGATTTGACAGAACCAAAGGATTCAATAGTCCCCAATGAACCTTAGCCACTCTGCCGATCTAGTAGGGTTCCTCACCCACCTGAGAGATACTTCGATTTCTCTATGACAGTGGGAGCAAGGATTGCACCATGAGATGATGACCCAACTCTTTTCGAGCTGGCCATCAGGAGTGGGACTCTGTAAGAATGGCTGGATGCTTAGCGATCTGAGATGGAATCCTTATACACCAACAAAGTATGGACTTTGATTGCTATATCTGAAGGGTTAAATCCCCATCAGGAGCAAGTATATCTTGAGAAGATTACTTGGTGTACATGGAAAAGTTGAGACTTTCAAAGCTAAACTTATTAAAAGTTTGCATCATTGACCATGTATGGATTATGATGAAACCTTTTCCAAGTAGCTATGCTTAAGTCCATCCAGATCCTACTTGCCACGGCAACATACCATGACTACGATATCTGGCAGTTGGGTGTCATGACTGCTTTTCTAAATACTGATTTAGTAGAGAACGTCTATAAGTACACAGCCAGAGGGTTTCGTAAACAGTGGGAGCAGTGGAAACGTGTGCAAGTTGCTTTACAGATTTAAAGCAGGCATCGCGGAGTTGGAACGTCTGTTTTGATGTGTTAATCAAAGAGTTTGACATCATCAAAATGGTAGATAAACCTTGTATATACAAAAAGGTAGTAGGGAGTATGGTGGTGATCCTCGTAGAGTACGACAATGGCATACTTTTGATAGGGAAGTAGTTTCCTATACTACGCTCGGTCAATCTCCGCTTATCACAATGATTCTCCAAATAGGGTCAAAGTGATACCTACTAAAATCCTGGGTTTTGGATCTATGAGATAGATCTAATTGGATATTAGCATACTCACTAGTTGTAGTGAGATGGTATCAAGTGATCCTGGGAAGAATCACTGGAAAGGTTCTAGGGTGATAAGGACGACTGAATATCAGTCACAGGCATTGTCTTTACCCTCAGTGAAGGGACGGTATGTTGGAAGAGTTCCAAGCTAGATACCGTGGCATACTAGACGATAAAGGATGGATACATCGCTACTTAAGATGCTACCAAAGAGGCAGTCTGGGTGTATATTGGTTCATGAGATGAACTAGGTTCCTACCATTGTGTGACAATGGAAGTGTGGCTTTGGCCAAGGAACCCCGGTCCCATCTGGGACCCAGACGTATTCTGAGGCAGCATCACCAGATCATGGAGATAGTTGATCTCCAGGGTGATCGAGGTTAGGAGAGTAGACTCAGAGGACAACACGGGCGGATCCACTCACAAAGGCCTTTTCCCAGAGGGAGACTTTCATGGGATGGTTGAGTATGAGATACTGCAACCACTGCTACAGATGGCCCTAGTGCAAGTGGGAGATTGTTAGTTATATGTATGCCCTAGAGGCCATTACTGTACATAGGATGTATATTGTAGTGGATGCTGGGAAATATATAGGGAGGACTTTCTTGCTCAACATGATAGTATGCTATCTGGTTGCTCTTTACCTTAACGTGTATACTGATTGTCTCTCTGTTACATGTTGGTAAAGCCCTTAGGATGTGTACTTGACTACCTGGACTATGATGCGGATCATACTAGTGGGGACATGGTAGTCCAAAAGTACATCATTCAAGGTCCCTAGTCGTGGGTGCATCGAGACGGGGCATCGATATACAAGAGTAGACTAGCGTATACCTTCTCGACCCATACAGAAGGGCGATGGATGATCCCATATCCATTGGTGTTTGATATCAGAGATGATATACGGGTGCTCAGTAGAGACTGGGTACACTGGACGGACTCGCCGAGAACTCCCAGATGGTATTATACCTTACGTCAGATGGCAGTTCTCTGGTGACACTGGTACAGGTTAGTTAGTAGACCCGAGATCATCATAGAGTCTTGTGTGATTCCCACTGTGCTTTGATTTCCACCTTACCACGTCCAAGAGGGCGTGCAAAACGGTGGTTTTTGGGTACAGTCCCGAATCACATGGAGGCAATGAGCAATAGGAGGGGATTCGTCTCTCCCGGTATAGGGAGTTGATGTTGCGCTGTGTTCGATTGGCTATAACCGGAAATCCCTGGCCAGGGTTGCTGAGATTTACTGGTAAGTGTTACCAGTAGTTTCTCGAACTGTTATAGACCTCATATCGACATGACTTATCGAGCTACTGGGGTCTGACGTTTACCACCCCTAGGCGAGATATGCGACATATCAGACGATCAGACCGGACTGTACGGTAAGTGTTACTGGTTGGATTCACAGGAGTGTGAGCGGGCTTGCTCGTTGATCTTCTGATCGCTCAATACCCGGGTGGCCGTTACGTCTAGCAGACCGCTTACGGCTTGTGGGTGTTTGATATGATCATCACCTGCTGCCGGCGTATTGATGAGTCTTTAGAGTCCTACACAGAGCTTTCCTGGCTCAAGCGAAACGAAATAGGAGCGCATATGAGATATGTGCGGGACCGAGAATAATGCGTGTATGTGATACCATATTCTATTCTCGCGATGAATGTATCGATTGGTTGTATGCGATATAACCTAGTTATCGAATCGAGGATTGATTCGATAAGTCGATACATTGGATATTAGTCGGTCATATGCGATGTGACCGGATCATTAAATCAAGTGTTGATTTAATGATCTAATGTATAATTATATATTTGATATATTACTTTACATTAACTAATATTGGTTCACTTAAGATGTTTTTTTCACTTGTTTGTGCACATTGTATATGTGATATATTTTTGTGCACAAGTTTGTATCATGTTTGATGATACATGCAAACTTGGGTGTATGTTTGAATTAAACCATGGTTAGTTAATGGTTAGGGTTTCATTTGCTTTATTTGCTTATTCATTTATTTATTCATTTGAGAAAGAAATAAAATGGTGGCTAACTTTGGATTTTCTTTGAAGCTTCATGAAGCTTTGAATAGTTTGACCATTTTGTTTCTTTCCTTAACCCTAACCATTCACTTGAACCATAGTTTATTCTCTACACTTGTTAACTCACCCATGGTTGCTAAATGATAGATATCACTTCATTTTCGTTTTGAAAATAAGTCATTCTTATTCTTTCTTTTTCTTCTTCTTCAAGAAGAAAGAAAACCTTTTCTTGAAAATGTCTAAGTGATGATTCCAAGTGAGAAATCCAAATCCAAAGTGAACTCACTTCCTATTTCTTCATCATCTACCACTTGCCAAGTAGTATAGAGTGTTTTCTTCATAAGTTTCATGACTTGGTGAAGTTGGAGCTTGATCTTGAGTTGCCTCGACGTAGATCATCTTCGGCCTAGAAGTCGACGACCTAGCCCGATCATTTCTTCGACGAAACCATCGCTAGAGTCCGGGATCCGATGATCGCAGCGGAGGGACATCATCACGGAGCTATGGAAGTGGAGGACCGGATCTACAAAGGTTGTAGCCCCTTTCACTATCTAGTTAAGTTGTTAGCTTGTTGTTTCGCATATTCTCCAGTTAACGATCTAGTTTAGGGTTTCTCGGCACCGGAAAATTTGAATTTGGCATGGTTGATGCCTTGTGGAACCTCTTCTGTGTGCCTAGTAACCCTACAGAAAGTCAACCCTCGTCGTAGCAACTAACCCTAATAAAACCCTAACCTCAATTAATCATCCTTAAACATGTTTAACAATTAATCATATCATGTCATAATAATATATATCATATATATATTATATATTTGCAACAAAAGAAAATAATACAATTAACATATATCGCATATATATCAATGTATCATCCAGTGAGAAAATGAAATAATAAAGCGAGCCAATATTAGATAATGTAATAATATATCATATATATTATTATACATTAAATCATCGAATCAACACTTGATCCGACGATCCGGCTATATCGAATATTACCGACTAATATATCATGTACCGATTCATCGAATCAACACTTGATCCGATGTCCCGGTTCATATCTAAATATCGCGAGAATATAATACGCTATCCCATATCGCATTATTCTCGGTCCTGCACATATCACATATGTGCCACTACTCCGTTTCGCCTGAGCCAAGAAACCTCTGTGTAGGACTCTAAAGAATCGTCAATACGCCGGTAGCAGGTGATGATCATATCAAACACCCACAAGCTGCAAGCGGTCAGCTAAACGTAACAGCCACCCAGGAATTGAGCGATCAGAAGATCAACAAGCTAGCCTGTGCGTTCTCCTATGAATCCGATCAGTAACACTCCCGTACAGTCCGGTCTGTTCGTCTGATATGTCGCATATCAAGTCTAGGGGTGGTATACGTCAGACCCCAGTAACCGATAAGTCGTGTCGATGTGTGGCTCATAACAGGTCGAGAAACTACTAGTAACACTTACTAGTAAATCTCTATATCAGCCCTGACCAGGGACTTCCAGTTATAGCCAATCGAACACAGCACAACATCAACTCCCTATACCGGGAGAGACGAATCCCCTCCTATCGCTCATTGCCTCCATGTGATTCGGGACTGTACCCAAAAGGCACCGTTTTGCACGCCCTCTTGGACGTGGTAAGGTGGAAATCAAAGCACAGTGGGAATCACATAAGACTCTATGACAATCTCGGGTCTACAGACTACCCTGTACCAGTGTCACCGGAGAACTGCCATCTGACGTGTGGTATATCACCATCTGGGAGTTCTCGGCGAGTCCGTCCAGTGTACCCAGTCTCCACTGAGCACCCGTACACCATCTCTGATGTCAAACACCGATGGATATGGGATCATCCATCGCCCATCATATGGGTCAAGATGCGTATACGCTAGTCTACTCTGGTGTATCGATGCCCTGTCTCGATATACCCTCGACTAGGAATAGTTATAGGATGTACTCATCGACTACCGCGGCCCCACTAGTATGATCTCATCATAGTCCCAGTAGTCGAGTACAGATCCTAAGGGCTTTATCAACATGTGAGAGTAAAACAGTAAACCAATACAAGTCAACATGTTAAGATAAAGTGAAACCAAATAGCATACTATCATGACGAGCAAGAAAGTCCTCTCTGTATATATCTAAGCATCCATCATAATATACATCATATGTACAACAATGGCCTCTAGGGCATATACATAACTAACACTTTATCCATATACCTATAACTTCTCAAAACTTGGACCCTGTGTTTCTACGAAACATCTGTCTAAAAACTAGAGAAGTCATAAGTAAACCGAATATAGTACGAGAACCAACCCCTCTGTCCTCATGGACGCTGGACAACATACAATACTCTGTATAAGTCCCTTGAGTCTGATAACTCATTCCCTGTGTGTCGTAGGTTGAAAACTGTACTTATGGTTAAGAAGAATTACACCGCTGTTTAATGCTCCTTACCTAACCATCCACTGATATAGGTAAATGTCGTAGACATAATTTCAAAAAGGTATATCTCACTCTATAAGAATAAACGTACAGATATATCAATTTGAAATTGGTGCATAACAGCGGATATTCAAAACCAAATATTTGTCATCCGGCAAACAACCCAGGTGACTTCCTCAAATATTTGAGAATCTCTGTGATAAGAAGAGTTTGACTGATTGCAGCATAGGAATATCATTTCCTATCAAGAGTTTGTCATCCACGTACAATACGAGGAAGAAAACCTTACCTCTGCTAACTTCTTATAGATACAAGGTTCATCTATATTTTTGATGAAGTCAAACTCTTTGACTACAACATCAAAACAGATGTTCCAACTCCGCGATGCTTGCTTTAACCCATAAATGGATTTAAGCAGCTTGCACACCTTTCCGCTGCTCCCACTGTCTACGAAGCCCTCTGGCTGAGTCATGTACACGCACTCTTCTAAATCACCGTTTAGAAAGGCGGTCTTAACATCCATTTGCCAGATTTCGTAGTCATGGTATGCAGCAATGGCAAGTAAGATCCGGATGGACTTAAGCATAGCCACTAGAGAAAAGGTTTCGTCATAGTCCACACCTGGTCTTTGACGAAAACCTTTTGCTATAAGTCTAGCTTTGAAAGTCTCAACTTTTCCATCTACACCAAATTTCTTTTTAAAGATCCACTTGCTCCCAATGGGTTTTACCCCTTCAGGAGCATTTTCCAAAGTCCATACTTTGTTGGTGTACATGGATTCCATCTCAGATCGCATTGCATCCAGCCATTTCACAGAGTCACCACTCATGATGGCCTGCTCGAAACTAGTCGGGTCATCATCATCCATGATGCAATCCTCGCTTCCACCATCAATGAGAAAACTGTAGTATCTCTCAGGTGGATGAGAAACCCTACTAGATCTGCGGAGAGGCTGGGGTTCGTCGGGTACTACTGAATCCTCTGGTTCCACTAAATCATCTGTTGTAGTTTGTGTCGCTGGAACCTCTTCCAGTTCTACCTCATTGCCATCAATTTCTTTCATAAGAAAACCCCTTTCTAAAAAGGTGGCATGTCGAGAAACAAACACTTTTTGTTCCTCGGAGTGGTAGAAGATATACCCTCGCGAATGTTTGGGATATCCAATAAACTTACATAAAACAGATCTTGCCTCGAGCTTGTCCGGATTTTGTCTTTTGACATAGGCTGGACAACCCCATATCTTAATATACATAAGAGATGGTCTCTTCCCTTTCCATATCTCATATGGAGTGGTAGGCACTGATTTGGTAGGAACCATATTTAATAGATGTATGGCTGTCTCAAGCGCATACCCCCAGAAGGAAATAGGTAACTCAGCCTCGCTCATCATAGAGCGCACCATATCTAATAGGGTGCGATTCCTCCGCTCGGATACACTGTTGTGCTGTGGTGTATAAGGAGGAGTAAGCTAAGAGAGAATCCCATTCTCTTTTAGATAATCTAGGAACTCACCACTTAAGTATTCACCTCCTCGATCAGATCGAAGAATCTTAATACCTTTGCCCGTTTGGTTTTCTACTTCGTGTTTATATTCTCTGAATTTCTCAAAAGCTTCAGACTTGTGTTTCATCAGGAACACATATCCGAATCTTGAGAGATCGTCAGTGAATGTAATGAAGTAGGAAGAACCGTTCCTGGCATGCATAGACATGGGACCGCATACATCACTATGTACCAGTCCTAAGAGTTCGGTAACTCTTTCTCCGTGTCCACTAAACGGAGCTTTGGTCATTTTTCCTTTGAGACATGAATGGCAAGTATCATAAGATGATAATTCGAACGGATTCAAATAACCATCTTTATGTAACTTAGCCAGTCGTGTCGCATTGATATGACCAAGTCTACAATGCCACAAGTAGGATTCGTTCATATCTGAACTTTTCCTCTTGTGTGTGTTTTGTATATTGAGGACTGTATTCTGATTTAGAATGAATATGCCATTATGTAACGAGCCTGATGCAATCAACTTTTGATCTAGGAATATGTTCATAACATTATCCTGTACTACAAAATTATATCCCTCTTTACTCAATAAAGAAACTGATATAATGTTGCACATCATGTTCGGTATATAATAGCACTCATTTAGAATCAGTGTATTACAACTTGGCAATACAAGGTGATATTCGCCAACTGTTTTGGCTACAATACTTGCACCGTTCCCTACTTGAACGGAATGATCACCTTTTCCCAGTTCTCTACCTTTACGTAGCCCATGTAACTGTTTACATATGTGGGATCCTGATCCGGTATCTAATACCCAGGACGTAGGGTGAACTGAGAAACAGTTCTTAATAACTAACACACCTGAAGAAGATGCATCAACATGCATGTTCTTTTGGGCGGCGTGAGAATCTAGATATTCTCCTGTTTCCTGTTCAGTCTTATAACTCTTATAAGAAAAAACGGGTCCAACGTTCCCTTGCTCAGTACAATAATCGGGTTCAGTCAATACATCAATATTATTATCTTGATTATGGCCTGACATGGTCGCTACCTGGAGAGAAAGAGAAGAAAACACTTTAGCGTATGCTCTTGCAAGATTAGATTGGTTATTATCTTATCTAATCAGGATGTCTCCCACTGTTTTTATCAAATCTACCTTAAAACCCTAAAAGGTAAGATTAGCCGGGATTAATTACACCCTACAATTTCGTCAATCTTTCAGCCAGATCAGTGTCGGTACTTTGAGGGAGGTTCCCCGTGCTTTCGCACGGACCTAATTAAAGTAAACCTCGTTTTCCCAGAGGCGTAACCTCGTTAACACTTTTCTAGACACCTACTTGAATGACTAATTGTCCTGTGTAAAACTCTCCCAGGAGTAACTCTTACTCGCAGTGGGTATCGGGATCCAACTATCTCATAGGAGGTATGCAATCTCATTGCAAATTTCAACACTTGAAATTCCCGATAATATTTTTACCCCTAGCATCCTATGACCTTGACGCAGGCCAACAAACCATAGTGCGCTAGTCAAGTTCAACCCGTCATTTCTTGATTGAATTAAACCCACCCGCACGACCCTTGACGCAGGCCAACAAAGTCGCAAGACTACCCTAATCCAATCTGCATCATATGCATAAACAGATATATACTAGTTAGCTACCGCACACTACGCCTTGACGCAGGCCAACAAGCGTAGCACGAATACTAAATAATATCTATCTGAAATGACGGAGGGCAACGCAGGTTTTTCAGAAAACCCTGAGCGTAATGAACTTGATATCGTCGTAGAATCATGTGTTTTTGAAAAGGAGTGTTTTTGAGGCTTTTCTTAGTTTCGCTAAAGGGGTCACTCCCGGTGAAGGGATCGTCGGCCCTTTCCTCATCGAATAAGGTGCAGGATATATCATATATACCGCTGTGCAAAGCAAAACACTAAAAGCAATCAAAAGACAATCCGAGTTTTGTAGCATCTGCCAGTTTTGCTAAAGGAGTCACTCCCGGTGAAGGGATCTCGGTCCTTTCCTCATCGAATAAGGTGCAGGATATATCATATATTTCACTGTGCAAAGAAAAACTGTAGCTACCCTTTTTTATAAAGTTTTTGATTCTACAACATCTTTAGGTTTCTTTTCTTTTTATTAATCTTATTAATAAAAATCCCATCAGCTTATGCTTCCTAAGCATCACAGAATAAACGAAAGCAGTAATATTTATATATCAGCATATATATATAGTATAAGCATTCGTCTCAGGCAGTAATATGATCTCATCACAGAACATTGCAGCAGAAGAACATATATGAAATATTGGATATACTAGGACGTCCGTGTTTTCAATACGAGCCTGTATAAAACACGGATTCCACGGTCGCGACGAATAGCCAAACCCACATCCCAAGACCCCTACGAGAGCGGCAAGTAACACTGCCAATTCTAGGGTTAGGAGACCCGGTCTCGACTCCTCGAGATGGCCTCCCACTGGACCCTAGAACCCGGTTACTTGTGCTCCCCTCCTTGGGTCTACCTAATGCGGAAAAGTAAATAATATACACTGGTGACAGCAACCGCAACCTGGAAGTGCCCCAAATAAAAGAATATTACATTACAAATGAATTTTACATGAATGAAAATAAAAACCCTCATCTCACATAAAAACCCCGGCTATTCAGAACGCGACGATCCAATATAACATATCACAGCAACACATAATATCTCATATCATCAACGTAAGTAAATATGCGCATCCCAATTGTCGTTGACATATAGCAACGAAACCGGCGATATCATATATTACACTTACGGTCACAGAAAAGAAAGTGTAAAACTACAATATTTGGATTCCACAATCACTTTAGACATCGTAAATCCGAAATATCACATACTCCGCATTTCATGCCTAACTCTATGAATTCCACATATTGTATCACATTCCAGATAAATAGACAGTATTAAACTTTCCGAATAGATAATCAAACACCCAAAATTTACCAAAGTACTCAACTCTTGAGCAGAGTTCAAATAATCCCAGAATATGTCACAGTACCGGTGATCCAGCCGTAGAAGGGTCAAGCCAACGCCTCACATATGGCACGCCGTACTGCCCCAAACCCGAAGGTTCAAAAGGCAGTTCAAGACGGTCACATAATCGAGTTAAGGTTTGTTGTCTTCTAGAGGGTCCACCGCTTAACTTGTACAATTTTCCGAAAGATTTAAACCCGATAAAAATTCAACGCTTGAAAGTTTGCCGTACCTGGAAATAGTAAGTTAATGATATTCGTTCAAATAATTTAACAGTTTCTAAATATCCGGAAAGAAATACGAACTTAAAAATTCCGATCGAATCTACTATTACCAAATAAACCCCACATTTAAACAATACTGGAATCACTGTTAAAAATATCCAGAAACATCAACAAGTACCTACGGACATTACCATAAAATCCACGTGTCGCAAATCTACTGTTCCGCCGCGGAACCGCCGCGCAAGGCATGCTTGCGCCGCGGTTCTGCCGCCGTTTAGTCGAATTAGGGGCTCGGGTTTTATGGTAATTCTTAGAATTCCCTGCTGATTTTTTTACATATTTTTAATTCAGAAAAATCCCAAAATTTAAAAAATTTCCAGAGAGGGGTCTTTTTGCGTCGTTTCGGGTTCGATCGGAGTTTTAACTTCGTAAACACATCGCCTAATGCTCTAGCTAGGCTCTGATACCACTGTAGGGTTCCTAGGCACTCTTGTGAAGGTTCATAAGGCATCAAACATGCCCGGATTAAATTTTAGACGTGCCGAACAACCCAAAGCCGGGATCTTTGCTAGATTATTAGGGTTTATCATGCAAGAAGATAACTTTTATCTAAGTGTGAGGGATTACAACCTTTGTAGTCCGCTCCTTCACTTCACAAGCTCCGAGTAGAAGTCCCTTTGCCGCGATCCATGATCTCCCGGACTCATGAGAGGCTCCACGACTCGAACGATCCATGCTAGCTCGAAGTATTCCAAATCTCCGATGATCTACCTTGAAGTTGCTACGACTCAAGCTTTCTCACTCTAAAGAGATGAACACACTAATCTCACGGGCTAGATGAGATGAGGATGAGAGAGTAGTAATTTTGCTTTCTTTCTATATCATTTTCTCATATTATTTCATCACACAAAGAAAAACTAGCAAGCTTTCTTCAAGAAGGAAGAAGATGATAATGAAAAGATAATGAATTATCTTTCTTTTGTGATGAATAGAATAAAACCTATATGATTGATTATTAACCATGGTCAAGGATGATTGGATAAGAATGTGTAGAGAAACAACTAGAGTTAGGGTTTGGTTAGGTTTAGAAATGTGTCATAACAAAATATCTAAACCATGACAAAAGAAATAGCTTCTAGAAGGTGCATGAAGCAACTAACCCTAATAAAACCCTAACCTCAATTAATCATCCTTAAACATGTTTAACAATTAATCATATCATGTCACAATAATATATATCATATATATATTATATATTTGCAACAAAAGAAAATAATACAATTAACATATATCGCATATATATCAATGTATCATCCAGTGAGAAAATGAAATAATAAAGCGAGCCAATATTAGATAATGTAATAATATATCATATATATTATTATACATTAAATCATCGAATCAACACTTGATCCGACGATCCGGCTATATCGAATATTACCGACTAATATATCATGTACCGATTCATCGAATCAACACTTGATCCGATGTCCCGGTTCATATCTAAATATCACGAGAATATAATACGCTATCCCATATCGCATTATTCTCGGTCCTGCACATATCACATATGTGCCACTACTCCGTTTCGCCTGAGCCAAGAAACCTCTGTGTAGGACTCTAAAGAATCGTCAATACGCCGGTAGCAGGTGATGATCATATCAAACACCAACAAGCTGCAAGCGGTCAGCTAAACGTAACAGCCACCCAGGTATTGAGCGATCAGAAGATCAACAAGCTAGCCTGTGCGTTCTCCTGTGAATCCGATCAGTAACACTCCCGTACAGTCCGGTCTGTTCGTCTGATATGTCGGATATCAAGTCTAGGGGTGGTATACGTCAGACCCCAGTAACCGATAAGTCGTGTCGATGTGTGGCTCATAACAGGTCGAGAAACTACTAGTAACACTTACCAGTAAATCTCTATATCAGCCCTAGCCAGGGACTTCCAGTTATAGCCAATCGAACACATCACAACATCAACTCCCTATACCGGGAGAGACGAATCCCCTCCTATCGCTCATTGCCTCCATGTGATTCGGGAATGTACCCAAAAGCCACCGTTTTGCACGCCCTCTTGGATGTGGTAAGGTGGAAATCAAAGCACAGTGGGAATCACATAAGACTCTATGACGATCTCGGGTCTACAGACTACCCTGTACCAGTGTCACCGGAGAACTGCCATCTGACGTGTGGTATATCACCATCTGGGAGTTCTCGGCGAGTCCGTCCAGTGTACCCAGTCTCCACTGAGCACCCGTACACCATCTCTGATGTCAAACACCGATGGATATGAGATCATCCATCGCCCATCATATGGGTCAAGATGCGTATACGCTAGTCTACTCTGGTGTATCGATGCCCTGTCTCGATATACCCTCGACTAGGAACAGTTATAGGATGTACTCATCGACTACCGCGGCCCCACTAGTATGATCTCATCATAATCCCAGTAGTCGAGTACAGATCCTAAGGGCTTTATCAACATGTGAGAGTAAAACAGTAAACCAATACAAGTCAACATGTTAAGATAAAGTGAAACCAAATAGCATACTATCATGACGAGCAAGAAAGTCCTCTCTGTATATATCTAAGCATCCATCATAATATACATCATATGTACAACAATGGCCTCTAGGGCATATACATAACTAACACTTTATCCATATACCTATAACTTCTCAAAACTTGGACCCTGTGTTTCTACGAAACATCTGTCTAAAAACTAGAGAAGTCATAAGTAAACCGAATATAGTACGAGAACCAACCCCTCTGTCCTCATGGACGCTGGACAACATACAATACTCTGTATAAGTCCCTTGAGTCTGATAACTCATTCCCTGTGTGTCGTAGGTTGAAAACTGTACTTATGGTTAAGAAGAATTACACCGCTGTTTAATGCTCCTTACCTAACCATCCACTGATATAGGTAAATGTCGTAGACATAATTTCAAAAAGGTATATCTCACTCTATAAGAATAAACGTACAGATATATCAATTTGAAATTGGTGCATAACAGCGGATATTCAAAACCAAATATTTGTCGTCCGGGAAACAACCCAGGTGACTTCCTCAAATATCACCGATTACAACGAATCCCGATATAATGAGGATGATCACCCAATTCCCAATAACTTACTCCCACTCAGCATCTGTAAAACCATACAGATGTGAGAATCATACCTGGTAAATACATACCCTGGAGCAAGTGTCTAATTGGGAAATCAGTTTTCCTTTAACAGTACACAGTGAAACTGAAACATTGAAATGTTTCGATAGGGTATCCCGGTATTCTTAGCAATGCATCTTCCATTATCCATATTCACAACTGTAACCGTGTAATTCTTTGCCATCTTTCCAAATCCCTTTCTATGTCTTTAGTCATTACCTTCTGTACACCCCTTTAGGCCAAATGGTTTTCTTCCTTCTCTACCGTTCGGCACCAGCCTATGGTTTGGAAGAAGACTATCCAATAAGCATATTGGGTGTACTGTCCTGATCCTAGGAGCACTCGCAATGAGAGAAGGTGAAGATAAAAGACAACCGAATAAACCTTATTTCTATTTCTCCTGAACCAGAATCCATCCCCGAACTGGAATAAGTTCCTTTCGAGTTCGTATATAACCATACGATGGAGTATCCAATAAACTGTGGATCTTCGTAATGATACAGAGTGTTCTGGAGAAATACAAAGGTGATTTAGGATTGGCGAATAAATACTTGGTTTGGTCGTGAATAGCAGTCGCAATTTACTTTGCCCTCCTACTAATCCCTTGATATGTCTTTACTTAATACTTTCTGTACACCATCGTTATGCTAATTGGTTTTCTTCATTCCCCACCGGTCGGCACCAGCCTAAGGTTTGGAAGAAGACTATCCAATTTGCGTAATAGGTGTACTATCTCCTAAACCAAGGAGTACTCGCAACCTCAGAGAAGGTAAAAGGAAAAGACAACTGAATAGTCCTATTCGTTTTCTCCAGAACCGGAAACCATCCTCGAATAAATTCCTTCGAGTTCGCATATAACCATATGATGGTTTTTTCCAATGGAAGTGGACGTTCGTAGTAATACGTGGTGTCCTGGAGAAAAGGGTAAAAGTAGGAGTGGCAATGAGGTATGCAACTCTGACAATCCAAAAGCCAGTGTTAAAGAAGGTTCGGTCAACTTGGTCACTGAGTCATAGTCTTAGGGTCGGGTCAATGGTCGCTGCCAAAGAGAGAGAGAGAAAAGAAACACTCAGCGTGCACTCTATCCTAGATCAGAATGGTTACCAATTTATCTAATCTGGAAACCTCCCACTGTACCGTCAAATTCTCCTCCAAACCTGAAAGAAGAATTAGTCGGGATCACCCGAGGAGTAAACCAACTCATCAGTGGGAATCGGGATCCAACTATCATCGCATGATAATGTGACGGAATCCGCTCACATCATCACACACCAGAAGGTATGCGCATAGCTGGCAAGTTTCAGTTTCTTTAGAAACTCCCGATGTGATTTCTGCCCCATGCTCTTATGACCTTGATTTTGGCCAACATATCATAAGTCACATGTCAAGTTCTACCCGTCATTATCCAGGTTAATTTGAGCCCACTCGTACATACCCTTGACTTTGGCCAAAATAGTAGTACGACTTCCCCAAACCAACGCATCTATCTATGCTACATATGAATACCCAATAGCTACCAATCACTGTGCCTTGACTTTGGCCAACATACACAGCTTGAATACTATTGACCACCCATATGAAACGACGGAGGGCTACGAATGGTTTCTGGCGAAAACATTTAACGTAATGAACTTGAGATCGTTGAAGGAACCGGATAGCTTTTAAAATATAGTGACGAAAACCTTTGCTAAAGAAGTCACTCCCGGTGAAGGGATCTCGGCTCTTTCCCCGTAGAATGAGGTGCAGGATATTCCAACTGGATACCACGATGCAAAGCAAAAGTAATCGGCTATAGTGAAGTTATTGCCCTGACGCAAACTTTTTGTCCAAGGGGTCACTCCCGGTGAAGGGATCTCGGCCCTTGCCTCGTCGACTGAGGAGCAGGATATTCCAACTGAATAACACGATGCAAAAAAAAAGAGAACGTTCTTGCAATAACTGCTTTTTGAAAAGTGTTCCAACAACATCAGAATAGGTTTGTTTTTAACTTGCATTGATCCAAATCAACGCAGTCCCGTCAATTGATCACACCAATAAAGAACAAAAATAATGATGTACGTATATGCCATCCGCATTCGCCACTAGGTCCCGTCATTACCCGTTAGGTTACTTAACTAACGACAGAGCGGGGACTGGACTAACGCGGATGCAAAAAATATACAACATCTACTAGTATATATATCAATATATAATATTTCGCTCAATGCGTGATAAAATGCAACATCACAGAAATGTACAGCATCACAGAACAATACAGATATCTGGGATCCCCGGGTTTCACAGAGCCGCTACTGAAACCCGACGTTCCCCTGGTCTTGTGGATAGCCTGTGCAATGAAATCCTAGACCCCTACGGGCGCGGCAAGTCACCCGCCAAAACCTGAAGCGAGGCAGCCCCCTTCAGCAACGTGAATGGACCACCCGGCACTTCACGGAATCCGGTAACTTTGGCACCCCTCCTGGGTCAACCTGTACCCCCTACGAGTGCGGCGAATAGCCCGCCAATTCTAGAGTGAAGCCCCCTACGTCACAATGCTATGAGATGCGGGCTTGTTGCCCTCTAGAACCCGGCTATCCGTGCACCCCACCTTGGGGTAATCCTAGTACAGAAAGTAAAATATACATACAACGGGTACATCGACCTCAACCTGGTCGTGCCCCAAAAGAATAATATACAATCAGGCAGTGACGGCAGTCCACATGTCGGACGCTCGCCCCGCAATATCCAATGTACATAATACAACAAAAACTATACTAGCATTGCATCCAGGCTATCCCCCACGACCAATCCGCAACAGCACAGCACAATCACAGAACATCAACGTGAATGTCACGTTCGCAAATCCGTCTAACCGGGCTATAGCAGTTAGACAGGATTTACCGATCAAGTGACATTCACGGTCGCAGATATAATGTAAATATTGTGAACTAATGTGTTTAAAATATTCGATCGATCAAAGTTACCCAAGTGGGCCCCAAGCACTACTGTAGCACTTACAGAAAATCTGGGCCCAAAAAGAACATTCCAAAAACCCTATTTTCATGTCAGGAGCTTTCTGCAAAATTTTGGTACACTGAACAGTGACATCCGCGGCGGAACCGCGGCCCAAGCATGGGCTTGGCCGCGGTTCCGCGGTGGTGTAGTGTGTTCAAGAGACCATATTTTCACAGAATTCTTAGAATTCCCTGCACATCATTCTGCAACAACCTGAAAAAATTTTGGAGCCAAAAAAAATTCGACAGAAATTGATGCACATAAAAAATACGGTTTTGGAATATTTGTTCGATCGAAGCTTTAAACAAACTAGACCAAGCTAGACTAGGTTAATGGCGAGGCTCTGATACCACTGTAAGTGCACGGCGGCGCCCCGGCCGTCAATCCGACGCTGGAGCGCGGAAGCGATGATTTACTTTAACCTTTTAAACCGGCATCACCGCGCACTATAAACCTCGATCGTGCCATTAATCTAGTCCTAGCTATCTAGAGAAGGGGGTAGAGAGATATACCGAGCGATCCGTGTCCTTCGGTCTTCTCGTCGTCGTCCCGATCTCCCCGCGGAATTTCCGGTCTCCAACACGTCGCCGGAAGGGCACCACGTCGCCGGCTTCTTTTACGGGCTCCCACCTCTGGACCGAGGCAACTCGGGCACGAAGCTGGCGAGTCGACGTGCCAAAGATTTGCTGTAGAATAGTGTAGAACTCATGTCTCATTTTGGGGTTGTAGGAAGTTGCCTTTTCTTTTGTGGAGGAAATGAATTTAGAGAGAGGTGAGAAAAATGTAGCATGCAAAGAATGAGATCAACATTTTTCCTCACAACCAAAAGGGAAAATCCCCCTCCCACACATGTGGCCGGCCTCAAGCTCATAAGGAAAACAAAAGGGAGTGGAGTAACCAAAGAATGAGAGTCTCTCATAATCCAAGAGAGAGAAAAGGTGATGATGTAAAGAAATAATCACAAGACAAAACCAACACTCCACCAACCTCATCATCTCATCACAAAGTCAAGCTATCATGAACCATCATGAACAAAAGAAAGTCAAGGGTGGTAGAATCATCATGAGACAACAAGATGCAAAGAACACCCTCCACAAATGCTAATTTGCACAAATGCAAATAAGCCCTCCTCCACCAATCTTCAGCCAATGAAAGATACAAAGAAATATGGCTGAAACGGAAAACAAACTGGCAACTCCAAAAAAACTGATCCCGTAATAAATTACAGGAAAACTCCGCTACTGTATATACATACCCGCATTTGTATTCCGACCGAATACAAATGCAATGAGAAAAAATCTACACAGTACAATACTAGCATCCGGCTTAAACCAAAGCCTGTTAGTATTAACCGTCCGATCCTGATCCGTGCAATACCGCACGTATCTGATCGAACACTGCCATATATACATACGGTCTCTAGTACTAACCGTCCGATCCTGATCCGTGCAATACCGCACGTATCTGATCGAACCCTGCCATATCTCTATACGGCCTCTACAGCGTTTCGCCCGAAACTTGAGCAACTGTCTGTAGGGGACTCTAAAGACTCGTCAACACCTTGGTTGTGGATTTAACCACTAGCACGTCAGAGGTATTAGCCATACGTGACGGGCTACCAGCTATTGACCAAAAGGGACGTCGATGAGCGAACTCATCTTGACACCCTACTGAGCCTGTCAGTGACAATATCCGTACAGTCTGGTCCGTTCGTCTATGAGCATCTCATGGCGGGCCTAGGGGGTTGGTAAAAGTCAGACCCCCAAAAGCGGTATAAGTCATGTCGGAGTGTAGCCCAGAATACCTTGAGATACTACTGGAATACCTACCAGTAAATCTCCTGTCTTGGCCAAGGACTTCGTGTAAGGGCTCTCCTAGACACAGCGCGACCTCACCTCCAATACCGGGAGAGACGAACCCCTGAAGATCCGCTCACTGCCTCCATGTGGCTCGGGACTGTACCCAACTAAAACCTGTTTGCACGTCTCCTTTGAGCGTGGTAGTGTAGTAATCAAAGTACAGTGGGAACTCACACGAGACAAATGACGATCCTCAGGTCGATGAACTAACCTGCACACATGTCACCAGGGAACTGCTATCTGGCGTCAGGTATAAGACCAACTAGCATGTTCCCGGCGAGTCATGTCCGGTGTACTCATAACCCAATGAGCACATGTATACATCTTAGCTGAACCAACTGACACCAGTGGCTTGTGAGACCGGCCACCGCCCCTCGTCGGGGTCTTGACTGTATACACTAGTCTACTCTAGAGTATCGATGCCCTGTCTCGAAACTCCCACGACTAGGGACCTTTTAAGGATGTGCTTATAGACTACCAGCTCCCACGTATATGATCGCCCTCATATTGCTGGCAATCAAGCAAGAATCCTAGGGGCTCTATCAACGTGCAATAGTGACCTGTAAGGTCACCTAAAGCAGTACACGATAATAAAGGTAAACCAGATAGCATACTATCATCTTGAGTAAGACTATCCTACCGGGATAGGTCCTCCCTCAATCATTGCAACCACGTGCCTGTGATCCAATAATTGACTCTGAGGGCACTATCTCCAACAGTATAGAAAGGCGTTGAGCCTGGCAGGAGAACACTACCTACCAGTGACAGTATTGGACTCGGCGGATATTCGGAGGATACTGACCGGAGTGATATGAGACAGATGGATATGAGGATCGATCTGATGAGACGGTGCCTGAAATATGAGCGCCGATCCGATGAGACGGCGCCTGAGATATGATGATTTACGTGTCGATACTGGACACTCAGGATTTCATGATGATTTCGAGTGTCGTTGATGGACACTCATCGGGTAATATGTATACATACATAATATGGATGACACGATACCACACATTGATACATGCATGATATTATACTTATATATATGCATATATATTCACATTCGTTTCGATACAACACGGAATGATATTATTATTATATTACTGTATGAGCTAGGTAGATCGTTATACAATTCGATTTCGACCTGATGATGTTTTCTACTCATGAGTTGGCAACTCACCCCCGTTGTACCATAGTTTTCTTGCAGGACCGACCACTCGGATTAATAGCGGTTTGCTGGCACATTCTTCTTTTGAGTGATTTGCTTGGTGGGTGGGGTACACTACATATCGTAACCACCATTGTATATTTTATATTCATTATATCTAGTTAAAACTTCAATCAACCATACTATATATATTGTAGACTTATAAACCAGTTGTTTATTCTTTTGGATTTAGAGTCGTGGCTTGTATATATTCTTATATTTGAGTTGATGCTGGTTTGGTTTTCTTTATTCTTTCTGAGTTGATCTTCGTCTTGAGCGTCGTATACTTACATGCATGATTGTGTTTCCGCCGATTGGCGAATAGCTAGCTCCCACTTGGGGATATCAATATTATTATTGTATATGTATTGGTTTAGAACAAAATTTATAAAGGAGGTGCTGCCAAAATTTCAACTGACGAAAATGTCTTCAAATTATAGTATATAATCCACTTGCATTTTAAATGAATTTTACTTATACTTGAAAAGGAAAGAACTTGATTTCATCGATACCCTTTTTCAAAACTTCATCTCTACTATTTTCTTTAAAAGGTTTAGATTCCTGATTTTCGGCTTATTTGGGTTATGGTGGGGTCCTATATAGTTCACGTGATTCAAGTGTCGGTCACGTCCCATTTCCGGGTCGTGACATGTGACTTGAAAAAGAGAAGGCTAGATGACGAGACAGGCGTGAAGGTGAGGCAGCTCGAGGAGGCCGGCGACGACATGAGCTAGGGCTAAAATTAATAAAAAATTACTGGATCGAGCAAAAAATCACAAATTAAACAATAAAAATAAAATTAACTAAATAAACTTACGTCTTGACCATAACGAAGCTACAATTTACGGCGGCGGGGAGCTTGTCGAACTCGATCGATGGCCGGCATGAGCTTCGACTTGGGCTTCGACAGTACAGACGGCAGCGACTCTGGAGTAGAGACGGCGGCGATGAGCTGGACAAACTAGGAGAGGCCGCGGCGACGAGCTAGAGGCGGTGGCGACGAAGAGGCGAACGGGATAATTTTTAAGGCAAAAATTTTTTAAGGTAAAAATGATGGCTCGATCAGGGAAAAAAGAAAGGGGATTGGGTTTTAATTACGAGTGGGCTGTGGGATCCGTCATATTTTTTTATTCGTAGCGGTCTCAAATGTGACCAAATCTTTTACAACCATAACCATAAGTTGGTCATTTATGGTTATAGGTCAAACCGTGACCAAAATACCCATTACTACTAGGCACATTTGTAGTAGTGATTATTTATTCAGATATATGTAGTATTTATAGGATATATATAGTATCTTTTTAGCCGTGAGTATAGAGATATTGATATAAAGTGGCAGAAGTACGTGAAAGGACTTAAAACATGTTTCTTTTTTGTGATAGTTTTTTTATAAGATCTTTTTGGTTAGAGACTTAAACATGTTGCTTTTTGAGACTATAGAGTTTAGACTCATTTTGCCCTTAAAACAAACATAAAAACATAGATAGTTACGGGAGTCGAGTAGGGTTCATAGATTAAGATACTGGCTTAAAAAGTAATAGCTAGATAGTTACGGGAGTCGAGTAGGGTTCATAGATTAAGATACTGGCTTAAAAAGTATTGGGTTACTAGATTATTACCGGATCGGGTTGGAATTGGGAAAAAATGTTACGTGTATGTAATATGCTGGTATGACAAGGATCAACCATAAACGGATTAGTAAAAACCAACTCGACCACAATTAGATGACACATATATACCCCTAGTCTTGTGCATGAAAACAAAGAGGGGCGTTACCTACAGTTTTTTAAATCCTTGATAAGGCCCACAAGCTCCATGCAGCTGTGTAGATGGAAATTCATGCTGTTCCCTGAAAAGGAGAAGGCTCCCCAGGGCTGAAACAAAACAATGGTTTGCTTTTGGGACATAAATTTCTGTGCGGACAAATGGAGAATGATCGCTGTATCACATGCATTGAACCCCACCCCTTTTTCTTCTTTTACTTTATAACTGAAACATTCTATATGTTTGTCAACAACAGAATATCTACTCCCTCAATTTTCTTCTTTTTAATATGCGGTTCCGTTTACCACGTCAATTGGGGTGGGTGGGTATATATATATATAGATATATATATATATATAATGGAGGAAAGATGCCATAGGAGATAATTTCCTCCTATGGCGTCAGAAAAATACATCCTCCGTTCTGTTTTCCGACGATCGGCACCCATCATCTTCATCGTTATCATCTAAGGTATGAGTACACCAAATTTCATGTGATTCTATAACATTTTCACCGTTGAATTAGTGGGTTAAAAATCAACGGTTTACCGACAATAGAACTTTTTACATTGCTAAATTAACGGTGAAAAAGTTGTAGAATCACATGAAATTTGGCGTACCCACATCTTAGATGATAACGATGAAGATGATAGATTCCGATCGTCGGAAAACACGATGGATGACGTACTTTTTCGACGCCATAAGAGGAAATTCCCTCATATGGCCTCTTTCCTCCGTTACTCTCTCTCTCTCTCTCTCTCTCTCTCTCTCTCTCTATATATATATATATATATATATATATATATATATATATATTATTTTCCTTCATTTTAGATCGATCTTCGAACAACTTTTCTATATAACTAACGATTTATGTTCGTTCAGATATGATGATACTCTATGTTGGCGATCTCCCAGATCAGGACACGTGGCAGATGACGTGTCCCAAAACTCAGAAGAAGGGGCCTACAGAGGCCGACCAGGTGTAAGTGCACGGCACCGTCCCGGCCGTCAATCCGACGCCGGAATGCGGAAACGAAACTTTTACAAAACTTTAAAACCGGCACCACCGCACACTATAAAACCCGGATCGGACCATTAACCTAATGATAGCTAACTAGAAGATGGGCAGGAAGCTATACCGAGCGATCCGTGTCCTCCGGTCTTCGTCCTCCATTCCGATCTCCTCGCGGAATCTCTGGTCTTCATTTCCTCGTCGGAACGGACACCACATCGCCGGGTTCTTTTACGGGCTCGCACCTCTGGACCGAGGCAACTCGAGCACGAAGTTGGCGAGTCGACGTGCCCAAGAATGCTGTAGGCAAAGTGTAGAATCCATTTGTCTCATGGTGTTGTGAAGTTGCCATTGAAGATGTGTAGGAGAGAATGATCTTTGGAGAGGTTAAAGAATATATGTAGCAAGCAAAATGAGATGAGTAATTTCCCCACACACAAAAATGAATCCTCCCCTTCACAAATTGTGGCCGGCCATGTGAAAATGAGGAGGGGAAAAAACTACAAGGGGGGTGAGTGTAGAGAAAAGAAAATGGTGACCATAAGCCATGTGAAGATAATGAGGAATAAAGGTCACTTCCATTTCTAATCTTATCATATCTCATTAATGCAAGCCATGATGAAAGAAAAAGCAAAGATGCTATCATAATCTCTCAAATCACAAATAACCCATCCACAATTGCTAATTTGTAAATATGCAAATTAGCCCCTCCATCAGAAAAATCCGGCCATGAAAGAACAAAGGAAAACTGGCCTAAACGGAATGCAAACTGGCAACTTCAGAAAACTGATCCCGTAATAAATTACAGGAAAACCCCGCGACTGTATATACATACCCGCATTTGTATTCCCACTAAATACAAATGCAATGAGACAAAATCTACACTGTACAATACTAGGATCCGACTTAAACCAAAGCCCTCTAGTATTAATCGTCCGATCATGATCCGTGCAATACCGCACGTATACGATCGAACCCTTCCATATCTCCATACGGCCTCTACAGCGTTTCGCCCGAAACTTGAGAAACTGTCTGTGGGGGACTCTAAAGACTCGTCAATACTTTGGCTGTGGATTTAACCACTAGCACGTCAGAGGTATTAGCCATACGCAACGGGCTACCAGGTATTGACCAAAAGGGACGTCGATGAGCGAACTCATCCTGACATCCTACTGAGCCTGTCAGCGACAATATCCGTACAGTCCGGTCCATTCGTCTATGAGGATCGCATGGCGGGCCTAGGGGGTTGGTAAAAGTCAGACCCCCAAAAGCGGTACAAGTCGTGTCGGAGTGTAGCCCAGAACACCTTGAGATACTACTGGAATACCTACCAGTAAATCTCCTGCCTTGTCCAAGGACTTCGTGTAATGGCTCTCCTACACACAGCGCGACCTCACCCCCAATACCGGGAGAGACGAACCCCTGAAGATCCGCTCACTGCCTCCATGTGGCTCGGGACTGTACCCAACTAAAACCTGTTTGCACGACTCCTTTGAGCGTGGTAGGGTAGTAATCAAAGTACAGTGGGAACTCACACGAAACAAATGACGATCTCAGGTCGATGAACTAACTTGTACACATGTCACCAGGGAACTGCTATCTGACATCTGGTATAAGACCAACTAGCATGTTCCCGGCGAGTCCTGTCCGGTGTACTCATGACCCAATGAGCACCTGTATACATCTTAGGTGAACCAACTGACACCAGTTGCTTGTGAGACCGGCCACCGCCCCTCATCGGGGTCTCGACTGTATACACTAGTCTACTCTGGAGTATCGATGCCCTGTCTCGAAAACTCCCACGACTAGGGACCTTTTAAGGATGTGCTTATAGACCCCAGCTCCCACGTATATGATCGCCCTCATACTGCTGGCAGTCAAGCAAGAATCCTAAGGGCTCTATCAACGTGCAATAGTGACTTGTAAAGTCACCTAAAGCAGTACACGATGATAAAGATAAACCAGATAACATACTATCATCTTGAGTAAGACTGTCCTACCGGTATAGGTCCTCCCTCAATCATTGCAATCACGTGCTTGTGATCCAATAATTGACTCTGAGGGCACTATCTCCAACATCAGGCTACCCCTATACCCGACCTGCAACCACAAGCTGGCTCTCCTCAGAGCCCCCTGCAAATTGGCCTCCTCGGCCTCCCAGCTCGCCCCGAGCTACCACAGGACCAAGATGCCTCGGCCCTCCCGCTCGTCCCCAAGCTCTCCCGTTGAGGCCATCTTTCTCAGTCCCTTCGACCGACCAACTCCACCACTCACAAGCGTAACCGCCGCTCCGTAAATCTCGCAATACGCGGATTCTCCGCCGGCAACATCCCGCGTTCCACGCCATCACGATCCCCATTAACGGGCGATCCGCTTATTACGCGGACGTGACGTCGGGGGCGTATCTGCCGGCGAGATTCTCGCGCCTGCTACTGCGTGCTGCCGCCACTATATAAACCCCCATCACAGAGGGGTCAAGTAAGCTTTTTTTACCCCACATAGCCGTTACTCTGCTCGGATCTTGCACTAACTTGATCGTCGGAGGGTCCTCGGTGGTACCAAACCACCCCGGGACTTCCTTACAGGTACTCGGCGCAAACTTCTCAAAACCACTAATCTCCTTAAAAGCTATTGAGACCCACACGCAACAGGAGATCACCTCCAAGATCCACCGGGAGATCGACGAAAGACAACATCTGAGGGAGACCCGAAAAGGACCTCCATCAGTTGGCGCCGTCTGTGGGAAACGAGACTCCAAAAAACCAAAAGTTGTCATTTCGGTCTCTATCCACATGGCGTGCGATCACCCTGAAGATCCAGGTACCAGACGCCGCCTCCCCCTCACCGGAGGCGCGGATGAACCTCCTCCGGCGACCGTCATCAACGCCCTTGCCGACCGAATAGATCGACTACAGTCCATCGTGGAGGTGCTTGTCCGCGTCCAAACGGTCGGGCCAGGGCCCCAGATTGCCGCTCCTCCGCCTCCAGAAGACTCTGCCCTCGTCGGCACGGCCGAACACCGGCAGGCTACGTCCTACGGCCACAGATCTCACGGGCCGATACTCTCTGAGGCCCGCTGGGCGCCCCACGACTCCGCACCAATATCCGCTTCCAGAGCGCCTCGCCTCGAGCCTCCTCGCGACCCCTACCCCCTGAGGAGATGTCGGTCACCTCTCCTGTCCCCAGGCATGACCGACACCCCCTCCCTTGACGGGGACGCACAGAAGGGGCTCGCCAAGGCGGCTCGAGGGCCACCTTGCCCGGGGATCTGAAGAACCTCATCGAGAGGAACCGGGGCCGCGTCCAGACGCAGATCTCCCACAGCAGAGGCCAGGGATCACAAGGCGCTGAATCCTCTGGGTACCACGGCCGACTCGACGCCCTCAAGAAGAAGATCGAGGGCATGCGATAAGAAGGTCACCTCTCGGGCGACGGGGCTAAGTACGCCGCCGACTCGCTCACCAAGCCGTTTACCGAGGGACTGCTCGCTGTTTACGTATCCTCACGTAACAAGCCCCCGAAGGTCTCTCTGTTCGACGGGAAAAACTGACCCGAAAGACCATTTGGATGCTTTCATCGCGGGGATGAGCTTCCAGGACCATTCCGCCGCCGCCCAGTGCAGAGCCTTCCCAGCCACCCTCATCCGCTCTGGTCGGGACCGGTTCCGAGGACTCGAGCCTCGCTCAATCTCGACCTTTAACGAGCTGGCTACTCAGTTTCTCGGCCACTTTGTCGGGAACCGTCGGCAGAAGCGCACGGTCGAATACCTCTTCACAATTAAGAGCGGGGACAAGGAGACGTTCAAAGCTTACGTCACCCGCTTCTACAACGGCCTCCTTGAGGTCCCCGAGCACCGGGATGAGACCGTCATCACGACGCTCAGATCTGGTCTCAGGCACAAGGAGTGGTTGCGCTCCTTTGCGTTGGCGCAGCCTAAGACCATGGCCGAGGTCAAAGCGTGGACCGAGCATGAGGTCCAGCTCGAGTCCGAGGTGAACGCGAACCTCCCTCAAGCAGAATGGCCCGACCAGAAGAAGAGGGCTCGGGAAGAGAGGCCGGAGCGTCAGCAACCCTATCACCCGAAGTTCCAGGAGTACACTGTTGGGTTACCTTTTCACCTAGTCTAGGGTTTGGTAGCATCACTCATGCCATTTTAAAAATTATAGAGGTGCAAAGCTAACTAACCATGAATCTAGCTAGAATTTCTAGGGTAACAAAAATTGTATCACATACAAAGAAGAAAAGAGATAGGGATAACAACCTTTGTAGTCCGTTCCTTCGCTTCATAAGCTCCGTGTTGAGGTCCCTTCGCAGCGATCAACATGAACTCTGACTCTCGAGTGGCTCCATGAGGTAAATGAGACACCTTGCTTGTAGTCTTCATGATCCAAGATGATCTACCTTAAAGAATCTCTAACCCAAGCTTACACTTCGCTAAACAACTTATTAGAGAAGTGAACACCCTAATCTAAATGGCTAGAATAGATGAGGATGAAGAAGTAGGAATTTTGCTCTCTTTTGTTTTCAAATTCTCACACTTATTCATCACAAATGAAAAGGTAGTGAAGGTTTTCTTTCAAGAGCTCAAGGAAGAAGAAGAAAAATAATGAGCTAAACCTTTTGTGATGAATAATGAATTCTAGTTGTGGTTAAAAATCAAACCTTGAGTTAAGCATGAAGGCTTAACCCTTGTAGAGAATAAACTAGAGTTAATAGTTTGGATTGGGTTAAATAATATCTTCACAAAATATCAAGAATGAAAACAAAAATCAAAGCTTCATGAAGCTTCATGAAAGCTTCATCCAAAAGCTAACCCTAATCCAAACCCTAACTAGGTTTAAACCTTAAAACATGGTTGCATTTGTAACCCTAACATGTTACAATATTATATATCACATATATAATATATTTTGTAACAAAAGAAAATAATACAATTAACATATATCGCATATACATCAATGTATTATCCCGTGAGAAAATGAATTAATAAAGCGGTCTTATATCAGTTAATGTAATGTAATATATCTCATATATAATATACATTAAATTATCGAATCAACACTTGATCTGATAACCCGGCTATAATACATATAACCGACTAATATAACATATACCATTTCATCAAATCAACACTTGATTCGACGACCCGGCTATATCACATATACCCGGCCGATATCACATATCGCGAGAATAGAATACGGTATCTCATATCGTATTATTCTCGGTCCCGCACATATCAAATATGTGCTCCTACTCCGTTTTTCCTGAGCCAGGAAACCTCTGTGTAGCACTCTAAAGAATTGTCAATACGCCGGCAGTGGGTGATGATCATATCAAACACCCACAAGCTGCAAGCGGTCAGCTAAACGTAACAGCCACCCAGGTATTGAGCGATAAGAAGATCAACAAGCAAGCCTGTACATTCTCCTGTGGATCCAATCAGTAACACTACCGTACAGTCCGGTCTCTTCGTCTGATATGTCGCATATCAAGTCTAGGGGTGGTAAACGTCAGACCCCAGTAACTGATAAGTCGTGTCGATGTGAGGCTCATAACGGGTCGAGAAACTACTGATAACTCTTACCAGTAGCACTCCATATCAGCCCTGGCTAGGGACTTCCAGTTATAGCCAATCGAACACAGCACAACATCAACTCCCTATACCGGGAGAGACGAAACCCCTCTTATCACTCATTGCCTCCATGTGATTCGGGACTGTACCCAAAAGCCACAGTTTTTCACGCCCTCTTGGACGTGGTAAGGTGGAAATCAAAGCACAGTGGGAATCACACAAGACTCTATGACGATCTAGGGTCTACAGACTAACATGTACCAGTGTCACCGGAGAACTGCTATCTGACGGTTGGTATAATACCATCTAGGAGTTCTCGGTGAGTCCGTTCAGTGTACCCAGTCTCCACTGAGCACCCGTATACCATCTTTGATGTCAAACACCGATGGATATGGGATCATCCATCGCCCATCTTATGGGTCAAGATGCGTATACGCTAGTCTACTCTGGTGTATCGATGCCCTGTCTCGATACACCCTCGACTAGAAACAGTTATAGGATGTACTCTTTGACTACCCCACCCCCACTAGTATGATCTGCATCATAGTCCTAGTAGTCGAGTACATATCCTAAGGGCTTTATCAACACGTGAGAGCAAGACAGTAAACCAATACAAGTCAACATGTTAAGATAAAGTAAAACCAAACAGCATACTATCATGTCGAGCAAGAAAGTCCTCTCTATATATATCCAAGCATCCACTATAATATACATCATATGTACAACTATGGCCTCTAAGGCATACATATAACTAACAATCTCCCACTTGCACTAAGACCAGCTGTTGTAGTATCTCATACCCAACATCCCGAAGAGTCTCTCAAACTATATCTGGGGAATGGCCTTCGTTAGTGGATCCGCAGTATTGTCCTTCGTGTCAACTCTCCTGACCTCGATCTCACGGCGATCAACTATCTCCTGGATCAGGTGATACCGCCTCAGAATATGTCTGGACTTCTGATGAGACCTGGGTTCCTTGGCCAAAGCCACAGCTCCATTGTTATCACAATACAAAGGTATTGGATGCTCAATGGACAGAACCACACCAAGTTCAGTGATGAACTTCTTCATCGAGACAGCCTCTTTGGCAGCATCATTGGCAGCGATGTATTCAGCCTCCATCGTCGAGTCTGCCACGGTTTCTTTCTTGGAACTCTTCCAACAAACCACCCCTCCATTTAGGGTAAAGACAAATCCCGAGTGCAACTTAGAGTCGTCCTTATCACTTTGGAAGCTCGAATCGGTAAAGAACTCCACCTGGAATTCTCTGTTACCATACACCAAGAACATCTCTTTTTCTCAAGTACTTGAGAATGTTCTTCACAGCTGTCCAGTGATTCTCTTCTGGATCTACTTGATACCTACTCACTACACTTAGTGAGTATGCTACATCGGGTCTGGTACATAGCATCGCGTACATGATAGAGTCTACTGCCGAAGCATAGGGTATCCCTTGCATGCGAGCTCTCTCCAAATCAGCCTTGGGAGACATCTCTTTAGAGAGAGTGAGTCCAGAGATCGTGGGTTGGTTCCCACGCTTGGATTCTTCCATACGAAACCTCTTTAGTATGGTGTCAATATACCTGGATTGGGACAATCCCAGTATCCGTTTAGATCTATCTTTATAGATCTTGATTCCCAAAATGCAGGAGGCATCACCTAGATCTTTCATTGAGAATCTATGTGATAAGAAGAGCTTGACCGAGTGCAGCAAAGGAACATCATTTCCTATCAAGAGTATGTTATCCACGTACAATGCGAGGAAGACAACCTTACTCTCTGCAACCTTCTTGTATATACAAGGTTCATCTACATTGTTGATGAAGTCAAACTCTTTGACTACAACATCAAAACATATGTTCCAACTCTGCGATGCTTGCTTTAACCCGTAGATAGATTTAAGCAGATTGCACACCTTTCCGCTGCTCCCACTATCTACGAAGCCCTCTGGCTGAGTCATGTACACGCACTCCTCTAAATCACCATTTAGAAAGGCGGTCTTAACATCCATTTGCCAGATTTCGTAGTCATGGTATGCAGCAATGGCAAGTAAGATCCAGATGGACTTGAGCATAGCTACTGGAGAAAATGTTTCGTCATAATCCACACCTGGTCGCTGACGAAAACCCTTTGCATCAAGTCTAGCTTTGAAAGTCTCCACTTTTCCATCTACACCAAGTTTCTTCTTAAAGATCCACTTGCTCCCAATGGGTTTTACCCCTTCAGGAGCAACTTCCAAAGTCCATACTTTGTTGGTGTACATGGATTCCATCTCAGATCGCATTGCATCCAGCCACTTCACAGAGTCCCCACTCGTGATGGCCTGCTCGAAGCTAGTTGGTTCATCATCTTCCATAATGCAATCATTGCTCCCACTATCAATGAGAAAACCATAGTATCTCTCAGGTGGATGAGGAACCCTACTAGATCGGAGGAAAGGCTGGGGTTCGTCGGGGACTACTGAATCATCTGGTTCCACAAAATCTTCTGTTGTAGTTTGTGTTGCTGGAACTTCTTCCAGTTCTCCCTCATTGCCACTAATTTCTTTTTCAAGAAATTCCTTTTCTAAAAAGGTAGCAGGCCGAGATACAAACACCTTTTGTTACTCGGTGTGGTAGAAGATATACTTGCACGAATGTTTAGGATATCCAATAAACTTACACAGAAAAGACCTTGGCCCGAGCTTGTCCGGATTCTGTGTTTTCACATATGCCGGACAACCCCATATCTTAACGTAATTAAGATATGGTCTCTTTCCCTTCTATATCTTATATGGAGTGGATGACACAGATTTGGTGGGAACCATATTCAATAGGTCCGCAGCTATTTCTAGTGCGTACCCCCAGAAGGAAATAGGTAACTCTGCAGTGCTCATCATAGAGCGCACCATATCTAATAGGGTGCGATTCCTCCGCTCCGATACACCGTTGTGCTGTGGTGTATAGGGAGGAGTAAGCTGAGAGAGAATCCCATTCTCTTTTAGATAATCTAGGAACTCATTGCTCAAGTATTCTCCTCCTTGATCAGATCGAAGAATTTTAATACTTTTGCCCGTTTGGTTCTCTACTTCGTTCTTATATTCTCTGAATTTCTCAAAAGCTTCAGACTTGTGTTTCAACAGGAGCACATGTCCGTATCTTGAGAGATCGTCAGTGAATATAATGATGTAGGAAGAACCGTTCCTGGCATGTGTAGACATGGGACCGCATACATCACTATGTATCAGTCCTAGGAGTTCTGTAACTCTTTCTCCGTGTCCACTAAA
The DNA here is from genome assembly GCA_030015575.1 of Agapanthus africanus. Lineage (NCBI taxonomy): Eukaryota > Viridiplantae > Streptophyta > Magnoliopsida > Asparagales > Amaryllidaceae > Agapanthus > Agapanthus africanus. Next base: position 581,380,328 of record CM057339.1, on the reverse strand, counting down.
CGGAGTTTTTGTCATCTTGCCTTTGAAACATGACTGGAAAGTATCATAAGATGAAAATTCGAACGGATTCAAATATCCATCCTTATGTAACTTAGCTAGTCGTTTCGCATTGATATGACCTAGTCTACAATGCCACAAGAAGGATTCATTCATTTCTGAACTCTTCCTCTTGTGTGTGTTTTGTACATTAAGTACTGTAGTTTGGTTGAGAACGTATAGGCCATTATTTAACGATCCTAATCCTATCAACTTTTGATTCAGGAATATGTTCATAACATTATCCTGTACTAAAAAATTATATCCTTCTTTGCTCAATAAAGAAACTGATATAAGATTGCATATCAGGGTCGGAATGTAATAACATTCGTTCAGAACCAATGTATTACCATTTGGTAACATAAGGTGATATTCACCAACTGCTTTGTCTGCAACATTTGCACCATTCCCTACTCTTATGGAATGATCACCCTCTCCCAGTTCCCTACCTTTACGTAGCCCATGTAACATAACATATATGGGATCCTGATCCGGTATCTAATACCCAGGACGTAGAGTGAACTGAGAAATAGTTCTCGATAACTAACACACCTGAAGAAGATGCATCAACATGCTTATTCTTCATTTGGGTGGCATGAGAATCTGGATATTCTCCTAATTCCTGCTCGGACTTATAACTATTATAAGTGGGAGCGGGACCAACGTTCCTCTGCTCAGTATAAAAAGCGGGTTCAGTCAATACATCCATATTATTATCTTGATTAAGGCCTGACAGGGTCTCTATCTAGAGAGAGAGAAGAAAACACTTTAGCGTATGCTCTTGCAAGATTAGATTGGTTATTATCTTATCTAATCAGGATGGCTCCCACTGTTTTCATCAAATCTTCCTTCAAACCCTTAAAGGTAAGACTATCCTGGATTAATTACACTTTACAAGTTCGACAATCTTTCAGCAAGGCCAGTGTTGGTACTTTGAGGGAGGTTTCCCGTGCTTTCGTACGGACCTAATTAAAATAAACCTCGTTTTCCCAGAGGCATAACCCCGTTAACACCTTTCTAGTCACCTACTTGATCGGCTAATTGTCCTATGTAAAACTCTCCCAGGAGTAACTCTTACTCGCAGTGGGTATCGGGAACCAACTATCTCATAGGTGGTATGCAATCTCATTGCAAATTTCAACACTTGAAATTCCCGATAATTCTTTTACCCCTAGCGTCCCATGACCTTGACGCAGGCCAACAAACCATAATCCGCTAGCCAAGTTCAACCCTTACATTTCTTGATTGAATTAAACTCACCCGTATGACCCTTGACGCAGGCCAACAAAGTCGTACGACTACCCTAATCAAATCACATCTCATGTTACAGATAAGCACTAGTTAGCTACCGCACACTACGCCTTGACGCAGGCCAACAAACGTAGCATGAATACTAAGTAGTATCTATCTGAAATGTCGGAGGGCTACGCAGGTTTTTCAGAAAACCATGAGCGTAATGAACTTGATATCGTTGTAGAAACAGGTGGTTTTGAAAAGGAGTGTTTTTTAGGCTTTTCTAGTTTCGCTAAAAAGGTCACTCCCGGTGAAGGGATCTCGGCTCTTTCCTTATCGAATAAGGTGCATGATATTTCACAAATACCGCGGTGCAAAGGAAAAACTATAGGAGCAATCAAAAACTAAACCATGAGTTTGTAGCATCTGTCAATTTTTCTAAAGAGGTCACTCACGGTGAAGGGATCTCGGCTCTTTCCTCATCGAATAAGGTGCAGGGTATATCGTATATACCACGGTGCAAAGCAAAAATTGTAGCTACCTTTTTTGAAAATTTGATTCTACAACATCTTTTAGGTTTCTTTACTTTTATTAATCTCATTAATAAATCCCATCATTTATGCTTCCCAAGCATCACAGAAGAAACAAAAATACAATGTACGCTTATGCCATCCGCATTCGCCACAATGTTCCGTTATGCACCGTTAGCTTACCTAACTAACGGTATACCGGGACGGGACTAGCGGGGGTGTAAAACATAAGCAACGTTTACTATACATCATATATACAATAATAAAGCATTCGTCTCACGCATATAAAATGATCACATCACAATATATCAACAGCAGAAGAAACATATGAAATATTGGATATACTAGGAGATCCGTGTTTTATTTCGAGCCTGTATAAAACATGGATTCTACGGTCGCGATGAATAGACAAACCCACATCCCTAGACCCCTACGAGAGCGGCAAGTAACACTGCCAATTCTAGGGTTAGGAGACCCGGTCTCGACTCCTTGAGATGGCCTCCCACTTGACCCTAGAACCCGGTTACTTGTGCTCCCCTCCTTGGGTCTATCCTAATGCGGAAAAGTAAATAATATACAATGGTGACATCAACCTCAACCCAGAAATGCCCCAATAAAAGAATATTACATACAAATGAATTTTACATGAATGAAAATAAAAACCCTCATCTCACAGAAAACCCCCGGCTATTCAGAACACGACGGTCCAATATAACATATCACAGCAACACATAATATCTCATATCATCAACGTAAGCAAGTATACGTATCCCGATTGTCGTTGATGTATAGCAACGAAGCCGGCAATACCTCACATACTACGCTTACGGTCGCAGAAAAGAAAAGTGAAAAACTACAACATTTGGAATCCATAAACTCCTTAGACATCGTAAACCCGAAATATCACATATTGTTGATTTCATGCCTAACTATTTGAATTCCACATATTGTATCACAATCACAGAATATCAAGACGATGTTTAACGTTTCGATCGAATCAACATATACTTACAAATTACCCCCGTGAGCTCAACACTTGAGCAAAGTCAAAACACTCAAAAACCGTGCCACAGTGTCTATGGTCCAGCCGTAGAAGGAGTTTACCAACGCCTCACTTATGACACCTTGGAACTACGGCAAACCCGAAGGTTCGTTCGTGGTTCCATGGGTATAGAATCGAGTTAAGGTTATTATGTCTTCTAGGGGGTCCATAGGGGTACTTGCACGATTTAACGAATATAATCAACTTCGGAAAATTACAACACTTGGAAATTTCTGCGGGGTACAAAATGTGGTGTGCGATATTCGATCGAACTACTAAAAATAGTCAAGGTTACCAATACAGTGTTAAGTTATACGACTACGAAGCATTACGAATTATCCCCAAGTCAAACAGATCATCACAAGAAAATTGGGCTAAATAAACAATACTAAGAAACCCAAATTGAACACATAAGACCACAGATGGAATATGGGGGGCAGAAGAGCTCCCAAGGCCGGCCTGGACAGAATTATAGGCTAGGGGCTCGGCCAAAATCCGAGCCCCTTCCCCCGTATTTCACCCATGTGCTTATATTTGTCCATACTACATTCTGCAGTCGTTTGAAAAAAATTTAAAGGACTTTTTGCAAAATTTCCAGAGAGCAAGAATGGGGTTTCCTAATACCGAATTTCGAAGTGATTTTCGTTTTCATAATAGTTGTAACACCGTTTCTAGAATTCTAGTTTGGCTCTGATACCACTGTTGGGTTACCCTTGCACCTAGTCTAGGGTTTGGTAGTATCACTCATGTCATTTTAAAAATTAGAGAGGTGCAAAGCTAACTAACCATGAATCTCACTAGAATTTCTAGGGTAACAAAAATTGTATTACATACAAAGAAGAAAAGAGATAGGGATTACAACCTTTATAGTCCGTTCCTTCACTTCATAAGCTCAGTGTTGAGGTCCCTTCGCTGTGATCAACATGAACTCCGACTCTCGAGCGGCTCCATGAGGTAAATGAGACACCTTGCTTGTAGTCTTCATGATCCAAGATGATCTACCTTGAAGAATCTCTAACCCAAGCTTACACTTCACTAAACAACTTATTAGAGAAGTGAACACCCTAATCTAAATGGCTAGAATAGATGAGGATGATGAAGTAGGAATTTTGCTCTCTTTTGTTTTCAAATTCTCACTTATTCATCACAAATGATAAGCTAGTGAAGGTTTTCTTTCAAGAGCTCAAGGAAGAAGAAGAAAAATAATGAGCTAAACCTTTTGTGATGAATAATGAATTCTAGTTGTGGTTAAAAATCCAACCATGAGTTAAGCATGAAGACTTAACCCTTGTAGAGAATAAACTAGAGTTAATGGTTTGGCTTGGGTTAAATAATATCTTCACAAAATATCAAGAATAAAGACAAAAGTCAAAACTTCATGAAGCTTGATTGATTTCAAAAACTATATATTAACCGCAATCAAGAACGGCGTCGCTTGGTAGCTAGCCGGTGAGTACGGGTCGGTCCACAGGAATGTTGTGAATTTCCAAGTCGCTCAAACGAGTTAATTCCGATTGTGGTCGGATTGATTATTAAATCTAAAAACTAAATTAATCTATATCTAAATCTTGCTAGGGTTAGGTCTAGGTTAAGTTTGGAAAGTCTATAAATCTCACCGCTTTCTATACCCATATTATGATCTAATTAGGTGTTATGGTAATTATTAATAAAAGGGATTAGAACCATTTGGAAAGATATTTCTTCCTCTAGGTTCTTGTCCTTCTTTTAGAAATCCTTACCCTAACCTCCATGGAAAACCATCACAACCGGGCCTTTATACTACGGTATCACCGCTACCTCATGGGGTAGGGTGTCGTAGGGAGCGGTATGTGCATGTATGCATAGAGTCCTATGAAAATATATGACGGGCAAGAAAGGGGATAAGAGATCTTCGTCTCTCAAACCTTCCCCAGATCTAACCCTAACAAGCGAGGAGACTACTCACTCATTAGGGAATTAAAATACATTTATCTAGGGCAGAGAATAAAAGATTAACTAGGGCAAGGAATTAAATTTATCTAGGGCAAGAATAGAAAATTAACCTAGGGCTGAAAATAAAGAACTTACAAGAATGATGCTTTCCAAAAGAATGCTGAAATTTATTAATGAAGGGAGGCATGAGAAGAATACAATGAATTAGAGTTCCTATTTATAGAGGATAGGAAACCCTAGGTTACAATTGATTCGCATGTCTACATTTACACAAATACCCATAGGAAGACCTAGTCAAAGTAGACTCCAAATTATGGTAAAAACCGTAAACCCTCACTGCGCAACATGGACGCGGAACCGCGGCTCAAGGCCTGGTTTGGTCGCGGTTCCGCGGCCAAAAGATGGAATTGGGCCATTGAAATTCCTGGGCTGGCTCATGTAATTTTGGGCTTCCTATTTATTCAGGTCTTTTCTCAATTTGTCTTCTAGGTCTTCTCCAGATCTTTACAGTGAGTAATTGTATTGAACTTTAACCGTTCGCTTTGTGTCGACATCTTGAATCTTGCTTTGTGAATTGATCCTTATGTAGGCTTGATCAAGAGTCTTCTGTTTATTGGTCAAAGTCCCACTTTTGCATCGTCTTTTGTCTTTTTCACTGTTTTAGATCCAAGAACTTGTAACCTGTAATATGTAGAAGACATGCGTCAAAAGCACATGTTTATTTATAAAACGAATAAGAATGGGGAATATAATAATGCAATATTATGGTATGAACAAATACCCCCAACTTATCTTTTGCTCGTCCTCGAGCAAACTTATTTTTATTCTCTACAAAAACCTAACCTCACTTTCGCAGGGAAACACGATTGCATTGAGCTCGTGCAACAAGCCGTTAAACCTCTAGGTGTCCCTAGTAGGAGGAGTGTTGTCTCCTGAGGGTTTTCAGCAAATACTACCCACAAACTCCTATCAATTTGGCTTTTCGACTTTTGTTCTCCAAATAGGTTTTCCAACAAGGAATTCTATTATCGTCGACTCGTAAATTATCCACCCGTATTCTTCACACTTCCTCATCATTTAACTTAAGATTATATATGTTATATAGACTTACTTAGCTTTCGGCATCTCTTAAGTTTTCCTTCTAGGGTTCCATCTCCACTTAGGAATTTCTATCAACTCTACTAAAGATACAAGTTCTATTCGTCACTCCTTTCTCTCATCTAAACTCCAATCACATATCCCTACGTGTGCGTATAGATCACCCCTACACTTGGAAATTCAAATCAAGCAATCATACTCTTGTCCGTTGTCCAAAGTACTTATTAGTAGGTGAATTTTTAATTGAATTTTGCTTACACATCCTTCATGTGACCGTTAATACTTCTTGAGGTACCAACAACCGATTACAAGATATGTTTGCACTTTAAAGCATAATTCCTAGTCTTGCAACACCCAAGGCTTTTAGCAGTGACTCCCAAACCAGTCGGTCTAAGGCACTAGATGATGAAGCACCCTCGCTAAATATTTTTCTATTTTTACAGCCTTAAGTAATCACAAAAATCAGTGTTCATTTTTTTCTTTATTCACTTTTTTTTTCTTTTATTTTCTTCGTACTAAGGATTTTAGACAAGAGCATTTCAAGGTCTCTTCTACTATTCCAAGTTTCAAGGTGCGTGTTGGGGCGATTTGTAGGGTATACATTTTCAGAATCTAGACTTAAGCTAGGAATTATTTTTCAAACTCATACTATAATAAAAATATCAATACTTTTCCTTTGTTTTAACTTAGCCCAAGAAGTGAACTCAAAATTTGCCTATTTCTATATAAACTACAAAGACATATACTTTCTACCGTTAAACTTTAAGAAAGGCTATTTTTAGGGTTTTTAATTTACTAAGTCTAAGATCTAGTTGTTCCTAACTAGTTAACCTATCTGTCAAACTTAAGTCAAATAAGGCCAAAATTGAATACATTAATTTTGATAATTTTTGAAAATTTTCAATTTTTATGGGTTTTAAAATAAGTATGCAAATGCAAAAATATGTACAAATGAATGCGAAGAAGAGGACTTACCGAGCACACCCCCAAACTTAAACTTGACAGTGTCCTCACTGTCATGCTGCACCAAGAGGGTCAAAATGTCGGCATTCTCCTGTTTATTTATTTATAATTTTTTAATATATTTTTTAATGTTTTGAATTTTTTTTTATTTTTTATAGAAAAAGAAAACAAAAATATATATACATATATACAACAAGGTTCCCCCCAAACTTAAGCTTGGCCTTACACAAGCCAAAGGTTAGCACCAACCATTCAAAAATCTTATCGTGGTAATGGTAGGGTTGGTGAAAGAATGGGGTGGAAAGAAAAGAAATGAGAAGCACACGAGACCGAATGGAAAGAAGAGTGGAATATGGTCTCGGCGGAGAAGAAGAATGGCGGAAAAGAGAAAGAAGTGGAGTACGATCTTGAGGGTGTAACTCGAGTGAGTAAATTAGCGCAATTTATGATGACCGAAGTGTTAAAAGTGATTGTGCTAATCTATCAACTCGTCGAGAAATGGGGTCAAATCCCTCAAGATTCGCAAGAAAGCATGAGTACGTCGAACTTGGTATTGGAGATGAAAGCGTAACGGTCTCTTGCACGGTCGGAATGATAGTACGGACGAAAGGGAGTGAATTAGGGATAGTCTCATTCTCACCGTAGTAAACTGTCTCGAACTGGAAAGATTCCATCAATGGTTCGAAACGACTGTAAGCAATCGAGTCTGATGGTTCAACTAACTCATCTGAAAATTCAAAGGACTTAAACTCGGGAGGTGAGTTTTCAATATCGTCCGAAAAAGTGAAACACTCGTAATCATTATCGTCTGTGAGAACTGTGCCAGATTCAAAGAGAAATTTTTCAAGCTCACAGTCTTCAAGCGTGATATTTTGCGTGGTCGGAACGATGGAAAGGAGGGAGGGTGATTTAGTTAAAGATTCAAGAGGATGAATTGGAAAATCCGACACATCAAACAGAAATTGTTCAACCTCAATATTATCCTCAATACTCTCCTCGATACTATCTTCATAATTCTCCTCAATATTTAACTCATCCATGCCATTATCATCAAAATCAAGACGCATATGAAGTTCGGGAGAAGCATCTAATGACTCGGGATGATGAATTGGACATAAAATTTCAATCAAATCGACGGGTTCATCATCCAAAATATTCCCGACGTCTATATCCTCAATCAAGCGAAAATCAATTTTTTCTGACACCTCATCAAAAGCATGGATATTTATCGATTTAGATTATAGATTGGAGGTGTAAAGATCGAAAGGATTAAGCGTAGTTTCACTCGAAAGGGGTTCTTCACAATCTGGCAAATCAAGCACTATATAGTCACACAACTCGTTAGATGTTTTGTTTGTAACTTGTGAAGCATTTGGGGCAATCGATGAAAAACCGGAGTTGTGGGCTTCAAGTGGGTATGGGTAGGTTTGATTTAGGAATGTGTTGAACTCACTCGCTCTTCTCAAATTTTTACTTTGTCCAACCTCCTCCTCATACATTGAAAAATTTGAAACTAGTGGGAAACTAGCTACAGGTTCACTAGGTTGTAGAAGGGCGGAGATGGACGCATCCACATTCCTCGTCATTTTGTTTGTTGCTAAGATATAATCCTCCAACGACTGTTCCAAACTAGACTTGGGTGGTAAGGGGGTTTCGGTAAAAGATTCGAAATTGTTTGGATATGTGAAACTCCCAAAAGGCTGTGTAGAAACAGTGTCTAGTGACGGTGGGAAAGTCGGGTAGGACTTGTAGGAAGTGGGTGGTTGGACAAGGGTAGGGTCAACATATGGATAAAAAGGTGAATAGTCTTGTGGATCCCTAGAACTAGATGAGTGGAGAGGGGTGAAAGATCGGCTACGAGATTGAGCAATATGCTCAGCAATGGACATCGGTTTAGGAGTTACAGCAGGACTTGAAAAAGTTGTATCAACATATGAAAGTGGTGAAGGTTGACATGGTTGACACAAAGTGGGTTGCAAAGTCGAACTGTTTCTCCTAGACGCTTCTATTTGATCTCTCAAAGAAATTTTGGGCATGGAGGGATTTTCTTAAATCGACCGAAGCAATTGATGTACGAGGCAAAGTTAGGTCCGGGATACCAAAGTTCGGCAAGAGATTTATGATGTGGGGTACCCATGATAGAAGAAAGAGAAGAGAAAGAAGGTAGGTGGTGCAAGTGGGGTGCAAGGATTTCTTAGCGACAAAATTTTGCAAGTTTTTATAAAAAAAATTCCTTCTTTCCCCCCCCCCTTTTTTTATTTGGAACTGTTTGCAAAAAAAAAATTTGATAAAGGGCTAAGACACACTTTCGATCAACCAAAAATGCACAATCAGGCCTAGATCTAGGATCACCTAGGTCAACTAGACAGCTCCTAACTGTTCCAAAGGGCTAGAAATAGGACCTCAAACCGCCTCTTCACCGCCAATTGCGGCCAGGTAAGTGCCAGGTAAGTGGGAGGCTCCCCGCTACTAGTAGCGGTCCTAATTAAGTAACTACTTGCCTTAGACACACTTGCCTAGACACCATAAAGTCAGGTTAGGATAAACGGTCGATGCCTATAACCAGTCATCTGTCCTATTTAGCTCGAAGTCCTTAGGGCTGAGTCTAGTATTTTAATTAAATATGGTCAATGCAAATGCCTTATATGATTTCTGGGGTCCTGTGAAGGGTGATTTTCCCCACCCAATTTGAATTGGTCAAAATCCTCTTAAAGTCAGTTTTAAAGATATGCAAAACAGAAAAATCACTTGCAATCAAATCTTTTTATTTTATGCGCGGCGCAAAAAATCCTGCACAAGATTTGTTATTGAGAAGGGGGAAGATTTTTAAAGCGCAAAGAATCCTGCAGGAGATTTTTCAGAAGATATATTAGAGATTTGCAGAGGAGGAGATCAGAAGACTTACGTTTTTTTTTAAAACCGCGCTTCAGCCTTTTTTGGGGAACCGATCCGTCACCTCCACCGCGGAACCGCCGCGAATAGCCCGTCCGACCGCGGATCCGCCGCCGGTTGGTCGCTTTGGCAGGGGTTTTTTTTTTGTCACCAGATCTCCGCGGTTCTTCTTGTTGACTCGGTCCTCCAAATTTCTTCTGTTATATGTTGTGATTTTTCTCTGTTTGTTCGGATTTGATATTTGCTGTTTTGATCTTTGGAGATTTCCAGATCCGAACTTGATTGTAGATCCTGCAAAATTCAAACAAAAATACCCTTCACAAAATAACAAAATGATAAATTTTTATATTTTTTTGTGATTTTTCAGATTTTTATGATTTTTTAATTTAATATTAACCCGAAATTGCAAAAAGGAAATAACACGCCATCCCCCGGCAACAGCGCCATTTGATTGATCTCAAAAACTATCTATTAACCGTAATCAAGAACGACGTCGCTTGGTAGCTAGCCGGTGAGTACGGGTCGGTCCCCAGGGATGTTGTGAATTTCCTAGTCGCTCAAACGAGCTAATTCCGATTGTGGTCGGATTGATTATTAAATCTAAAAACTAAATTAATCTATATCTAAATCTTCCTAGGGTTAGGTCTAGATTAAGTTTGGAAAGTATATAAATCTCACCGCTTTCTATACCCATATTAAGATCTAATTAGGTGTTATGGTAATTATTAATAAAAGGGATTAGAACAATTTGGAAAGATATTTCTTCCTCAAGGTTCTTGTTCTTCCTTTAGAAATCGTTACCCTAACCTCCATGGAAAACCATCACAACCGGGCCTTTATACTATGGTATCACCGCTACCTCGTGGGGTATGGTGCCGTAGGGAGCGGTATGTGCATGTATGCATAGAGTCCTATGAAAATATATGACGGGCAAGAAAGGGGATGAGAGATCTTCGTCTCTCAAACCTTCCCCAGATCTAACCCTAACAAGCGAGGAGACTACTCACTCATTAGGGAATTAAAATACATTTATCTATGGCAGAGAATAAAAGATTAACTAGGGCAAGGAATTAAATTTATCTAGGGCAAGAATAGAAAATTAACCTAGGGCTGAAAATAAAGAACTTATAAGAATGATGCTCTCCAAAAGAATGCTGAAATTTATTAATGAAGGGAGGCATGAGAAGAACAAAATGAATTAGAGTTTCTATTTATAGAGGATAGAAAACCCTAGGTTACAATTGATTCACATATCTACATTTACACAAATACCCATAGGAAGACCTAGTCAAAGTAGACTCCAAATTATGGTAAAAACCGTAGCCCCTCACTGCGCAACATGGCCGCGGAATCGCGGCCCGAGGCCTGGTTTGGCCGCGGTTCCGCGGCCAAAAGATGGAATTGGGCCATTGAAATTCCTGGGCTAGCTCATGTAATTTTGGGCTTCCTGTTTATTCAGGTCTTTTCTCAATTTGTCTTCTAGGTCTTCTCCAGATCTTTACAGTGAGTAATTGTATTGAACTTTAACCGTTCGCTTTGTGTCGACGTCTTGAATCTTTCTTTGTGAACTGATCCTTATGTAGGCTTGATCAAGAGTCTTCTGTTTATTGGTCAAAGTCCCACTTTAGCATCGCGTTTTGTCTTTTTCACTGTTTTAGATCCAAGAACCTGTAACCTGTAATATGTAGCAGACATGCGTCAAAAGCACCTGTTTATTTATAAAACGAATAAGAATGGGGAATATAATAATGCAATATTATGGTATGAACAAAGCTTCATGAAAGCTTCATCCAAAAGCTAACCCTAATACAAACCCTAACTAGGTTTAAACCCTAAAATATGGTTGCATTTGTAACCCTAACATGTTACAAAATTATATATCACATATATAATATATTTTGTAACAAAAGAAAATAATACAATTAACATATATCGCATATACATTAATGTATTATCCTGTGAGAAAATAAATTAATAAAGAGAGCTTATATAAGTTAATGTAATGTAATATATCTCATATATAATATACATTAAATTATCGAATCAACACTTGATCCGAAACCCGGCTATAATACATATAACCGACTAATATAACATGTACCATTTCATCGAATCAACACTTGATCTGATGACTCGGCTATATCACATATACCCGGCCGATATCACATATCGCGAGAATAGAATACGGTATCTCATATCGTATCATTCTCGGTCCCGCACATATCACATGTGTGCTCCTACTCCGTTTTGCCTGAGCCAGGAAACCTCTGTGTAGGACTCTAAAGAATCGTCAATACGCCGGCAGTGGGTGATGATCATATCAAATACCCACAAGCTGCAAGCGGTCAGCTAAACTTAACAGCCACCCACGTATTGAGCGATCAGAAGATCAACAAGCAAGCCTATACATTCTACTGTGAATCGAATCAGTAACACTACCGTACTGTCCGGTCTCTTCGTCTGATATGTCGCATATCAAGTCTAGGGGTGGTAAACGTCAGACCCCAGTAATTGATAAGTCGTGTCGATGTGAGGCTCATAACGGGTCGAGAAACTACTAATAACTCTTACCAGTATCACTCCATATCAGCCCTGGCCAGGGACTTCCAATTATAGCCAATCGAACACAGCACAACATCAACCCTATAACGGGAGAGACGAAACCCTTCCCATCTCTCATTGCCTCCATGTGATTCGGGACTGTACCCAAAAGCCACCGTTTTGCACGCCCTCTTGGACGTTGTTCACCCCAATCGGAGCAAAGCTCCGATCAGATTCCGAGGTGGAAGATGAAACGACTCCCCAATCAGAAACAAAGCTTTGCTTTGAAAATTCAAACTTCAATAAAGGAAGCAACGCTTCAGTTGCTCAGGCACCGCGCTGCGCGACATGTGTCAGCGCAGATGCGCTAGCGCAGCCGCGCTGCGCTGCGCGACACGTGTCAGCGCAGATGCGCTAGCGCAGAAGAAGGGGTTTAACACCAAAAGCAATTTATTCATGTAAAGTTACGTACACTTGATAATAACGAATTAAAATCATATGATGCACGAACACAACAAAGAATTAAAATAAAAGAACCCTTAACAGGCAATGAAATACTTGATTAAAAAGAAAAATGCTTATTCATTATTATTAATATTACATTTAAAAAAGATCACCGAATACGGGATCAGAAAGACAAGGATTCGCAAAAAGAAGAAGAAGATTCTCCAGCTCCCTCTCTGTCTTCTCCACCACATCGAAGCGGCGATCCTCCCGAGGGGTGGCCATCCAACGGTCGACGCCACACTCCTGAGAAAAAGTGGCGATGACAACCCGACGAGCCCGTATCTGGTTCAGCAAATGGAAGGAGCAGTCCTTCAGGGCTTTGGTGATCAAGTGCGCTTCGAGAAGGCCCTCGATCTTGTCCTCGGCTGCATCCAGCATTGCCGGGGACATCTCTGCTGGAGGAGGGGGAATGTCGGAGAGCACCGAAGCAAGGGCCATCCGAAGCCAAATGGAATTCGGAGGAAGAGGAGACCCCACACGAGTCAAAAGCTCATGCATTGCAGCGTCGCATTGCTCGTCCGAGAGAGAAGGGTCCACCAGGCGCGCAGCAAAACGGGGAACGATGTCCCGAATCGGAACCTCCCACGGTTGTCGGCGGGCATGAAGGCGGTTGCAAGCCATGATCGAAAAAGTTCTCTGAAGATGAGAGAATAAAAAGCTCGGCCCTGAACTATATATATAGACCCAAACACAAAAGATTTTGTGCACAATGGAATTATTTCCAAGACCCGGGAAATCAAAATCTTGGAAATACAAGTTTGACTTGGAAAAGGGGAGATGAAAAGATATCTTAGGTGAAGCAACGCTTCAGATCCTCTGCGCTGGGCGCAACTTGCCACGTGTCTGGCGCAACGCGCCGAGCGCAGCGCCCAGAAAGCGCACCCAATCAGAAGCAAAGCTCTGATTGAATGAAGCAACGCTTCAGTTGCGCTGCGCTCTGCGCTGCGCGACACGTGTCAGCGCAGATGCGCTAGCGCACTTGCGCTGCGCTCTGCGCTGCGCGACACGTGTCATGCGCTGGGGCATCCGCGCCAAACTAAAAATTAAGATTTTATGAAATCTTTTCTGTTCTTTCCAGAACTAAAAGATTTTCTTCGGCCTTTGGATCAAAGATCCAGCAGTGGGAAAATTCCCAAAATCACTCAGGAAAGATCCTGTTAACAAATTCAACAGATTTGTGGTCACTATAAATAGGACCCTAAGCCTCAATTAAAAAGGGGAGAATCAACAATTTTCTGAAAAAAATCAAGAACTCCAAACAGAGAAAAACTCTGAGAAGATTTCAAGGAAAAGGTAAAGAACCTTCGTGAGGTAGAAGAAAGGCCTTCTAATAGATCATTGATCTAAAAATAAGATCAATGATCTTCATATAAAAAAAAAACAGTGCTTTGCACTTCTTGTGAACCTTCGGTTCTGTAAAAACAATAAAAGAAATAATAAAAAATAAAAGAATAGTGCTTTGCACTTTTAAGAACCTATGGTTCTTTGAATAAAGAAAAATTTATTTTTCTTTGATCTAATTTAGACGAAGAAATTAAACAGTGCTTTGCACTTCCAAGTTGCGCCGTTGCGCTCTTAAGGGAGCGCCACGTATCGGCTATAAAACCACTTGCGCTAAGCGCCCTTAAAATAGAGCTTTGCTCTCTGGAATCGGCGCAACTCGCTGAGAGCGCGCCACGTGTCAGCAGCGCAATAGCGCAGCGCAACAGCGCATCGCACTGCGCTAGTGCGCTTGCGCTCATCAGAGCACGACACGTGTCATCACCATATGAGCTTGCGCTCATTACTTAGCGCAAAGCGCAGATGCTTTAAAAAGAGCCAAGCCCAATTAGGAGAAGGCCCAACAGGCTTAATGAAACGCAAATGCATTATTTTAAGGGGTAGAGCCCAAACCAGAACAGATGCTTTGCATCATTTATAAATGGGCAGAGCCCAAACAAAAATATTCAGAATGCTATGCATTTTAAAAGGGGCAAAGCCCAGAACAAAATAGATGTTTTGCAAATGGGCAGAGCCCAAAATAAACTAATACTCTATATCTTTTGTAGAGCCTAAATAAGAAAAATGCAATACGAATAAAGTGTTGAACTGGACTTAGCCCAACCATGGCCATAAGTCCTTAAATTAAATTGACTGAGCAAAATGGCTCTCCTCGATCAATCTACGTCCGGTTCGAGGGTACATCTCCGAGCTCCTTTGACATTCATCGTTGTAATTCTTCAACGACGTCAAAGAGACGACGGGTCCCAACAACCTTAAACTAATATTGGACCGAAACGTCCTTAAACTAATATCGGACCGAAACGTCCCTAAACTAATATCGGACCGAAACGTCCCTAAACTAATATCGGACCGAAACGTCTCTAAACTAATAATGGACCACCACGTCCCCAAACTGGCGATGGACCACCACGTCCCCAAACTGGCACAATGGAGCCCAAATGCTCTTTTGTCGGATCTAAACGATCCCGTTAAGTCGATCTTAGTCCCAAACTGGACTAACGTATCCTTAACAACCGTTTAAGTTGGTCTTAGCCCCAAACACGGCTAACGTATCCTTAAACACTCAAATGGACTATAAAAACCTAAATCAACTTCGGTTCAAGGGTACATCTTTGAACTCCTCTGACACTTGTCGTTGTAATCCTTCAACGAAGTTAGAGAGGTGATGAGTCCCGACGGCCATATATTAAATGAATCATGTTTAAGTTGATCTTAGACTCAACGAGGCTAACGTATCCTTAAACTAAAAATACCAAACCCAAATCTAAGTAAATACGGATTTGGACTAATCCACGTCCTACGGGCGACGGCATTACTCAGTCTCCGTATACAATCCACGGGCAACCACAAACAAAACAAACACACACGACACGAAGTGAAATTCTGGAGAAGGAGAAAGTTGTTACCACGATGCGGTAGCGTAATTAACTGCAGGGGCTTGCGCCTGCAGGGAAGAGCGTCCCCACAATCAAAAAACCCCTCACCCTGAGGGGGAATCTGACGAAGTCTGCTACATCGGCCGCATCCGTCTAAACCTCCGATACCAGGTGCCATAAATCAACTTGGCATCTTCGGAGAGGTGGACGGATCAAACCAAATAGCATCTGCCCCGAACCTCAGGCACGGACGTCCTAACGTCCGGGCCGCCGTTCGGAGGGGAACAGATTCTGGCACGCCCGGTGGGACCTCTTCCTCTTTCCACTCCACACTTCGTGTGTCGTCTTCGCGAACTAATCGCGGTTTGTTAACTGGTTGCCTTCGGATTTCAAGTTGCTAAGATTTGGTCTTTTGTCTGGTACAGAACTCAAGCATCCAATGGCCACCAACTGCACCAACTGCTCGAAATGCCACTGCAACGGACGTTCCACCTCACCGAGAGGTGTAGCATATGGGCCCCAGGCAGCTTCCTTCCTGACTCTGCCAGTAGGCCAGGTGGCTCAGGCCACCACTGGCTTGTTCTTCGGGACCATGGTCCCACCTACAAGCTTCTCTGCGCCGATATCCGCACCAGAAGTGAACAAGAAGTCGGTATTCGACCGGCTCACTGCTACCACGACCCCTGTCAACGGGTCATCCGCTACTAAGCTGACGGCCTCTGTTTTCACCAGGCTGGGTCAGAACTGTAAAATGGCTGTCCCAAAGAGGGCAACGGCCGCTGCTTTGGAAGTCGTTAAAACGGATTCTCCCATCAGAGAGTCGGTCTTCACAAGATTGACGGTTCCTACTCCTCCTCCAGCTGGTCAGAAGGCATCAGTCTTTGATAGGCTGACATCAGCAGTTACCCCACGCGCAAACAGGGGGCAGCAAGAAACCATCTCGATTTCCGAGCCAGTCCCAACGGCTCTTCGTGCGCGACGTCGCCATTGGCAGCGAGTAAGGAAGGCGGGGGGCAACTCCCCCTCAGGACTAACCCCACCTGCTCCGGTGGTAGAGGTTGATGCTGCTGTTCCAACTGGGAACAGCTTTGAATTGCTGAAGAAAGTGAGAAAGAACTCCCCGGTTGCTACATTAAAAAAGTCTCCTCCACCCATGGAAAAAGCTCCGGAGACGAGACAGGAACAGCCCCCTCAACGGCTGTCAGCGAAAGTTTATAAAGTTTGGCGGAGGGTTCAAGACTCCGTGATTGACTCAGACCACTTCCGTCGCCAGAAAAGGGCAAAAGGGGAAAAGGACAAGAACCGCCCCATTAAACAGCAGGGGGCAACAAATTCTAGAATGCCCGCTTCAACGGCTCCTTCAACCTCAAAGGTCCATAAAAGGAAGAGGCCAGAAAAAGCTCCCATGACACTGACAAAGTCTAAGAGCGGTGAACCTAAACGCCCCAAGTCAGGGGGCATCACAGTTCATACGGTCTATATGGCTTCGGGGAAGGAAGAAAGTCGTACTTCTACGGGCCACCGACCGCTCACCCGGTCTGTGACCAAGTCTCAGGAGCAGCAACAAAAACTCCAGGAGATGATGACTACGATGGCTGCACTCACGGGGCCAAAAGAGAATCCTGAGACATCCTTAGATGAACGTCAAGAGGAGGAGACTGACGCCGAGTTCCTTCGCCGAGTGCTCGAAAAGAGGGACAAAGAGGCTGCTGAACAAGCAGCCAATATACAACGCATGGGCCTTCTCTTCCAGGATATGATAGGGATGATGATACAACCAGAATCCCCGACTGAAGAACCCCCGATCGTCCTTGGGGATGATAGGGGAGAAACATCAAACCCTCAGCCCGTTTTATCGACGGCTAAAGAAGACACAATCTCTAAAACAGATCTGGACGAATATATAGCCCAGCAGATAAAAGTTCATCACGCGGCCGAAGCAACCGGCCACGTTGTAAAAACGGGGCGACCGTATCCGGGCTGGTATGACCAAATCAAGTACCCGCCAGGCTACACAATTCCAAAGTTTCATGTCTACAAGGGGACCGGCAATACCCATCAACATGTTGCCCAATTCAGGGCGCTTTGTGGTAACACTGGAGGCGACGACAAGCTCTTGCTGCGCCAGTTTGTTGGAAGCTTATCAGATACGGCTTTCGAGTGGTACTCCGAGCTCCCCAACGACTCTATTAAAACCTTTGCAGAGATGGAGCTGCTCTTCACCCAACGCTTTGCAAGTGCCAGTGAGCGTACTCCGATGACGGCGCTGATTAACGCCAGGGTAAAGCCCGGCGAGACGTGGGTCCAGTACGCTATACGGTGGCGTAATTTATGGTCTAAATGTGAACAGCGTATAGAAGAAGCCCCTGCGGTGGGAATGTTTGTTGGAACCCTTGATCCACAAGCAACCATTTCGCAGTTTATGATGTTCTTTAAGCCGACTTCTTTCCAGGCTTTGATCGACAAATTGGCGCAGATGGACCAGATGGGCCATAAACCCCCTCTCCCGAAGCCGGACTCTCGAAACGATAAAGGAAAGGGAAAAGCGATTATCGTCGCTAATGCCCAACAACAACCGAACGACTCGAAGCCGGTTGCTCGGCCAAACAACACGCGCCCATACGTACCCCTTGAGGACAGGATGGGACGTGCTTACTCCTTCCCCCGTGATAAAACAAGGAGGCTGTTCGAGCTGGCATTGCGCAACAGGCTCATAAATCTGCCAGATCCAAAACGCCCGTCGCAACCAAGTGACGTCAACGAGCCTAATTACTGCCCTTATCATCGAGTACTGGGCCATCCCATCGAGGACTGCTACGTGTTCAAAAATTGGCTTGAGAATCAGTACCGTCAGGGAAAATTTGCGCTATCTGACAAATGGAAGGTGAATCCTCCGCAGCCCCACACCTATAAGGGGACGAATACGCCGGGGGCAACATGCTCCGTCGTCGAAGAAACTCCCTGGGAAGTCGTATTATCGGCCAAAACAAGGAGAATGCTAAATGATCTTCAGACCTGCCCAGCGGTCAAGTGGAAGAACCCCTTGGAGCCGCAGGTTATAGAGGGAATGTTGAAGCCACGTCCGACCCCGAAGGCCGATGGTGGTAGTTCAAGCGTTCATAACCAGCCGTCAAAATCTTCGAAAAAGAAGAAGAATAAATCTAAGAAGCCCGTGAAGCCTGGTGACAAGCGCACGGACTTATAGAAGCAGATCGACGCACTGGATGAGTACAACCAAAAGGCGCGGACTCCCATTACGCTCCAAGATTTCCTTGATCACGTCTTTCAAAAAGAAGGTGAGGAAGAAACTTCATCGGATGAATCCGACGAATATGTGGCAGGCTGTCATATGATCTCTCACTCGACCTCGAACGATGAAGGGACTTCTGGCACCAAAACGCCGGGGGCAAATACCGAGACAAGGGTTCCGGAATTATCAATAGAAATGATTGACGCGTTTCTTAGTAAAGCTCGATTGAAAAGTAAAGCTGATCAAGAACGCGAGACGACGATATTCGAAACGGCCAAGCGCCAGCGACTTGAGGGAGGAGCTGGGATGATCCCACTGGAGCAAAATGCCTCCACCGCTGACAAAAGCCAATTCAAGATAAAAAAGAAGTTCGCTAAGGCCATATCGATGGGCATGAGGCTACCACCCTCAGAAGAAAAAGTTACTAGCGTGGTAGAAATGCACCCCTCTTATTGCTTATATCATCAGATGGTCTCACATTCTACCCAAGAGTGCAAAGCGTTCGATAGATGGTGGCAAGGATACGTCGCCAATCAACAACGCTTTAAACGGGAAAAGCGTAAGGTTCGTCGAGAGCAAAGAAACACGACCAAAGTGCTTGAAAGAACTGCCGGCAACTGTTACATGGTTAACACTATCAGGTCACAAATGCCTACGTTTGGGAGCGACTCTGAGGAGGAGCTAGAGCTTGCCCCTCTCTTTAAAGAGTCAACTTCGGGAAAAGAAGAGGAGCCAGTGGTTTGCGAAAATATCCGGCTGCGGAATCGGACATTGCCTGAAAAGAACCTCGGACCCTCGAATAGAAAAGATAAAGGGAAAGAAAAGGTCTCTGAAGACATCGTTTTAGATGACCAAGTTCTGGAAGAGCTAAACGCCAAGAACCCGCCGAAGAGAAATAAGGTGGATTACAACGTTCTGGCACATCTGAGGAAACTGCCCTCTCAGCTCAGTATCCTTGATGCCTTGTTACTATCAAAGGAAGCCAGAGACTCTTTGATTAAGGCGCTACAAGATCCGGACCAGTTTCAAGCCTTCTTAGCCGAAGAAAAGATGAAAGACGAATTGGAAGAAGTGCACACAGCCGACGTTGCTTTTGGTGATGAAGACCTCCTCCTCGGGACGTGTGAACATAATCGCCCCCTTTATGTCTCAGGATATTGCCATGACATAAAGATAGGTAAAATCTTGGTCGATAACGGATCATCCGTCAATCTACTCAATGTGCGGGTGTTAAAGGAAATTTGCATGAGTGTCCAACACCTCGCCCGAGACAAGATCACTATCTCCGGTTTCGACTCTCAATCCTCAAAGACTCTCGGATCTGTAATATTGACGCTACGCTTCGGGTTGCTCGTCACGGACATCAAATTCCATGTTATAGATGCCAAGACGTGCTATAATGCTCTGCTCGGCCGACCATGGCTACACGAGTACAATATCATCCCTTCTACACAGCATCAGTGCATGAAGTATTCCAGGGATGGCCTCGAGTACACTGTGGCCGGAGAGTTGAATCCGTTTTCCGTGAACGAAGTTCGCAAGTATGAAGATGCCAAATATTTCTTGCCGAGCTTCGAAGACACGGAAAGGTGTCACAAACCGGAGAACAAAACTAATGCCACAATCCCTGTCTTCGGCAGTGACACCGAGGAGGAGGATATAATTTATTCAGGTCCATCCTAATCTGCCAGGCCATAACCATCCGTTCCTTCGCTGATCTTCGGTAGTGATTCAGAGGATGAAGTTCATGCTGTATTCCCTGCTCGATTGTCAATACAAACTTCTGCTGATGAAGAGCGAAGTCTACAAATAGCCATGGTGCCGCCTAGATACCATAAAGAACTGGATGCACTTAATGTCTACAGTCTGGAAGAATTGCGGACATTCTATATCCCTCCCAGAAGAAACAGAGAGAAAGCAATTCTGCTTTACCGCTCTGAAGAAAATAAAGTGGAGAGAGAAATCTGGTATGGAGCAGATCCAACGCTGGACGGGCTTCAACCCATTCGTTTACCTAGGTATTATACGGAAGGCTTGAAACGACTGTTAAAGCGCCAAGGGATACCCTTCGAGCAGACTGTTAGGAAGGCCAGATTCTATGACAAGGTCTGGAACATTCCCGGGACCCAATGCAAACTACCTAACGGGAGAGTAGAAACCAAAGGGCTTGGGTACATCCGGCCGAAGAAGCAGGAGCTAGTAAACAGCTGTTATGCTATGTATGACTTCGATGAAGAGGCGGACGCTCAATGGGAGGATACTAATCCTGAACCAGCAAGAGTTCCTGATACAAAACCACCCAGTCCATCGTCCGAAGACCAGATGAGCAAACTTATAAGGGATGCGAATCAAAAAGCCCGAGATGATCACGATCGTGAAATGGCAATTTATGAGAAAGCTAAAACACAGCGCCTCCTCCAACAGGCAGTAAAGAGCGAAGATGCCGATCCTTGTCAACCTGCTACAAAAGAGGTCCGACGCGAGAACAAAAACAAGTCGAAAGGCAAGAGAGGCGCTCGACAACCACAAAGCAGAGCTAAGAAGCCACGCATCAGAGAATCGAGCGTTATCGACTTAGCCCTCAGGAAGAAAATGGGTCGAGCATACTCATTTCCTCGGAACAAAACAAAGAAAATATTCGATCTCGCTCTAAAACATCAGATGCTTACGTTGCCAGAGTCTAAACACCCTGAACAAGCAGGCGAGGTGTTCAACTCAAATTATTGCTTTTACCATCGAGCAATGGGACACCCTCTGGAAGATTGCTTCACCTTCAAGAATTGGGTTGAAGATCAATATCAGCTTGGCAAATTCGCGTTGTCTGATAACTGGAGGGTAGCGCCACCGCAAAAGCACGAACCCGAAAACACAAGGATAAAACCAACTCCGCATTGGGATTGGCAGAAAATTCGCACCTGCCATGTGATAACAATATTGAAAGAAGGGTCCGAAGACATGAACAACCTCCCTTGGTGTTTTGAAAGCGGCAGCGATGAGGTAATCTCAGAATTTCCCCCAGCTCCGAAAGAACTGGAGGACGGAATACATACCACTGCAGATAATCTCAAGAAAATTGAGTTGGGGACGGAAAATGACCCGCGACCGACATTCATCAGCGAGCTGCTATCTGAAGAAAGGGTGGCTGCGTTAAAGGATGTGCTTCTGCAGCACAAAGATTGCTTCGCGTGGAACTATTCCGAAATGCCGGGACTAGATCCAGAAATTGCTGTACACAAGTTGGCGATATCCCCGGACATTAAGCCAGTCAAACAAGCGCCGAGAAGAATGCGACTCGTGCTTGAGATGAGCATCAACGCCGAAGTCAAAAAGCTGATAGATTCAGGCTTCATCCAGGAAGTCCAATACCCTGAATGGATCGCCAACATCGTCCCAGTGATGAAGAAAAATGGGACAGTGCGCATATGCGTGGACTTCCGGGATCTCAATAAAGCCTGCCCAAAAGATGATTTCCCAGTGCCAGTCACCGAACTGATGATATACAACACATCCACTCATGAGGTTTTCTCCTTCATGGACGGCTCATCGGGGTATAATCAAATAAAAATGCACCCTGAAGATCAGAAGCATACAGCCTTCAGGACTCCGCTTGGTATATTTTGTTATAAAGTGATGCCCTTCGGTTTGAAGAACGCCGGTGCTACTTATCAGAGGGCCATGGCGAAGATCTTCGACGACCTTATACACGAAATCGTCGAATGCTACATCGACGATCTCATGGTCAAGAGCAAATCATACGAGGAACATCTCGAGCATCTGAAGACTGTGTTTCAACGCCTTCGACAATACAACTTGAAGATGAATCCTCTTAAATGTGCGTTCGGGGTTTCCTCGGGCAAATTCCTGGGATTCGTCGTTCGACACCGAGGTATTGAAATAGATCCGTCAAAGATCAAAGCGATCATGGAAATGCCTCCGCCGAGGACTCTCAAACAGCTGCGGTCTCTCCAAGGGAAACTCGCGTATATACGGCGATTTATAGCCAACCTTTCAGGAAAGTGCCGTCCCTACAGCCACCTGATGAAGAAGGGAACCCCATTCGTTTGGGACCAAAAATGCCAAGGCGCACTGGATGAGATCAAGCAATACCTGCAAAACCCGCCGGTGTTGGCTGCTCCGGTTAAGGGAAAGCCTCTTATTCTTTATACAACCGCCCTCGAAGGTTCCTTAGGCGCATTATGGGCACAGGAGAACGATCAAGGGAAAGAAAGAGCACTCTACTACTTGAGTCGAGTCCTGCTGGGGGCAGAAAGCAACTACTCTCCCATTGAAAAACACTGCCTGGCGTTGATCTTCGCAATAACAAAGCTTAGGCACTACGCGTTGGCGCACGAGGTCCGTCTTATTTCAAAAGTCGACCCTCTTAAATATCTGATGTCGAAAGCCATATTGACAGGGCGACTCGCTAAATGGGCCCTGCTCCTGATGGAATTCTCGATAACATATCAACCTCTCAAGGCAGTAAAAGGCCAGGCCATCGCCGACTTCCTTGCTGAGCATCCCATACCTGCCGACTCTCCTTTAAATTGTGATTTGCCGGACAAACATGCATTTGACGCAATCGACAGTGGTGATACCCGTTGGGAACTTTATTTCGATGGAGCATCTTCCATGAAAAAGCACAAACAAAGTACGCCAATGATCAAATCGGGGGTAGGACTCATCTTTGTAACTCCACAAGGAGGGATAATGCGCTTCGCCTTCTCCTTAACAGAGCCGAGAACGAATAATGAAGCAGAATATGAAGCTCTGATAGCAGGCCTCGAGATCGCCATTGATATAGGAATCGAGAGCCTCCTCATATACGGAGACTCCCAATTGGTCGTCAGTCAAGTGAACGGCGATTACGAAACATGCAAACAAGAATTGGTAAAATACGGTGAAAAAGTGCAGCAACTGCTAACCCAAATTCCCTCCTACACGTTGGAAAGTATACCGCGTGCG
Organism: Agapanthus africanus; assembly: GCA_030015575.1. Taxonomy (NCBI): domain Eukaryota; kingdom Viridiplantae; phylum Streptophyta; class Magnoliopsida; order Asparagales; family Amaryllidaceae; genus Agapanthus; species Agapanthus africanus. The sequence goes on along the minus strand of CM057339.1, from coordinate 581,356,463 downwards.
GAAAACAGCAAAGCAGATGCACTGGCCAAACTTGCTAAAGAATTGGCTGACGAGAACCTCGATGACGTTAGAATCGTGGTACAAAGCCGTCGAGTGCTCTCCCCAGCAGAAACACCTCCAGAATCATATAAAGAAAAGGGAGCAACTGAGCAGGCAACCCTACAAATAAAAGACCATGAGAAGACCGAAGACTGGAGAGAAGTCTTCATAGATTACTTCAAATTCCACCGAATACCTGAAGAGGCGTCCACAAGACATCAGCTCACGAAACGAGCTCTGTCTTTCGCCTTCGTCAATGATACTCTATACAAGAGGTCATTCGATTCTCTGTGGCTGAGATGCTTAGGACCTGACGAAACGAGAAGGGTCGTCCAAGAAGTTCACGACGGACTCTGCGGTTCCCACCAAGCAGGCCCTAAAATGAAATTAAAGATAAAGCGGATGGGCTACTACTGGCCCACGATGATGCAGGATTGCCTAGAATACGCGAGGCAATGTCATTCATGCCAAATTCATGGGGACTTCATCCATCAGCATCCCAATCCACTGCATCCAACAGTGGCTAGTTGGCCATTTGAAATGTGGGGAACTGACATAGTCGGCCCCATTGAACCAGCATCGTCAAAGGGACACCGTTTCATCTTGGCGACGACTGATTACTTCTCCAAATGGGCAGAGGCGGTACCACTGAGGGAAGTGAAGACGGAGAATATCCTCCATTTCTTCAAAACGCATGTCATCTACCGGTTTGGAACCCCGAGAAGAATCATCTCTGATAATGGGCCAGCCTATCGAAGTCATAAAATTAGCCGTTTCGCACAACAGCATAATATAGACTGGAGATATTCCTCAGTTTATAATCCGCGAGCTAACGGTCTAGCTGAGGCCTTCAACAAGACCCTGACGAAGATCGTGAAGAAAACAGTGTCACGAAATAAGAGAGATTGGCACGAAAGACTGCAAGAAGCTCTCTGGGCATATCGAACTACGTTCAAAACGGCCACAAACACAACGCCATACGCGTTGGTATTTGGGACGGAAGCAGTACTCCCTCTCGAGATAAAATTACCCTCTCTACAAGTGGCAGTCCACTACGAGCTGACGAATGAAGAAAATGCTCACCTCCGGCTTGAGGAGCTTGATACCCTTGATGAAACCCGACTCATAGCGCAACAAAATCTGGAGGCCTATAAAGCAAAGATGACACGCTCATATGAAAGACTGACCTGACCGAGGACATTTCGCCAAGGCGAGCTCGTGCTAGTGGTCAAAAGGCCTATGATCCCCAATCGCGCCAAGCGGGGAAAGTTTGAGCCAAACTATGAAGGACCGTACATCATAGATAAGGTCTACCAAGGTGGAGCCTATCTACTCATGGACATGCACGGTGAAAGACCTTTCAGGCCAATAAACGGCCGCTTCCTAAAGAAATACTACGCTTAATGAGCCACAGCCTAGGTCAATGATAGATGACGACGACTATGTCCGCTCGCTATCTTCCTAAGCTCAGGCTTTATAAAAAGTAGCCAGTCTCCCGATATTGGACCGAAATGTCCTTAAACTAACGCTGGACCGAAATGTCCTTAAACTAACGCCGGACCGAAATGTCCTTAAACTAACGCCGGACCGAAATGTCCTTAAACTAACGTCGGACCGAAATGTCCTTAAACTAATAGTAGACCGAAAACGTCTTTAAACTACTACCACAGCATCCTTAGGCTGACGAGATGAGTAAAAATAAAAATATATATATATAAAAAATATATATAAAAATAAAAAAAACGGTAAGTCCATAAGCAAAATGGGCACGGATGAAAACCCGAAAGGGCTCCGTGAGTAAAAACAGCAGGACTACCGACGAATGTTTGTGAAAACCCGAAAGGGCGCGACTTCGTTAAAGAACCCTTATGGAGTCCTCTCGACCCTGTAAGGAGAAACCACCCGCGTGAGATCCTTACGACTTACAAGGGAACAACACACTTAGGAATCCCCACGATTCCTAGGGAGAAAATACGCTTGCGAGATTCTCACGACTCGTAAGGAGAACTCTCTTATGGGACCCTCACGGCTCATAGGATTTGAAAGTCTTAAGTCACAGAGACCTAAACCTGTGCTTAAGCAAATCCCCACAAACTTCCAATATTGCCCTACAAGTGGCTCAATACTGACCCTTGTATACAATCCACGGGCGCGAATAAACATTTCCCTAACTATGTCCCATCTGAAACTAGGGATATGCCTGCATGATAAACAACCCTTGTAAATCCTCTCGACTTACAAGGAGAAAGCCCTCCTGTAGGATCCTTACGACTTACAGAGAAACAAACACTTAGGGATCCTAACGACCCCTAAGGAGAAAATACACCTACAAGATCCTCACGACTCGTAGGGAGAAACACCTTCATGAGATCCTTACGGCCCATGAAGTCAAAAGCCTTAACCGACAGGACCCTAACCCTGGTCGCTAAGCCCCCTTTGTTCGACAACGACAGAGGCAAATGATGATTCGCTCCTGGCAATATCCCAGTTGTAGCGGTACTGATGCCGAAATCGGTGTCTAATTTCAGGTTGACGGCGAAAGCCAGTAGGCCGCTCATGCATATGAAATAGCCGAAATGATAGGGCAACTTGCAATAAAAAGCAGCAAGTAAAATGTATGCATGCAAAATAGCCGAAATGATTGGGCAACTCGTAGTAAAAAGCAACGAGTAAAAATAAAGTAAATAGCCGAAATGATTGGGCACCGCGAAAGATAGCCGAAATGATTGGGCAATCGCGACCTTCACGATATAAAAGCTGAAATGATAGAGCATCGCGGAAATAAAATAAAATAAAAAGAAGAAATGATAAAACTTCGGCCCTACAGTTAAGGTCACATCGATCCCTGTATACAATCCAAGGGCGTAAATAAAGAAAGGAACCATACTTCCCCAGCGGGTTCCGTCAAATGACGAAGCCAAACCTCACTGGTTCATTTCAACCGAAGAAGCCAGTGACTTCAGTAAACTCCTCGACTCACGGATACAAACACTCCTTGACGAGAGCCTTCTGATCCGCGTCGACCCGCAGAGCCACCAGTGCCTCCGTAGGAACCCTCGACTCGTTTCAAACCCCAAGGACACAAATAATCCTTGGCGCTCGGGAAACAAATAATCCCAGCAAATTCCTCGACTCACGGATACAAACACTCCTTGACGAGAGCCTTCTGATCCGCGTCGACCCGCAGAGCCACCGGTGCCTCCGTAGGAACCCTCGATTCGTTTCAAACCCCAAGGACACAAATAATCCTTGGCGCTCGGGAAACAAATAATCCCAGCAAATTCCTCGACTCACGGATACAAACACTCCTTGACGAGAGCCTTCTGATCCGCGTCGACCCGCAGAGCCACCAGTGCCTCCGTAGGAACCCTCGACTCGTTTCAAACCCCAAGGACACAAATAATCCTTGGCGCTCGGGAAACAAATAATCCCTCGCAAAACTTCTCAACTCACGGATACAAACACTCCTCGACGAGAGCCTTCTGATCCGCGTCGACCCGCAGAGCCACCAGTGCCTCCGTAGGAACCCTCGACTCGTTTCAAACCCCAAGGACACAAATAATCCTTGGCGCTCGGGAAACAAATAATCCCTCGCAAAACTTCTCAACTCACGGATACAAACACTCCTTGACGAGAGCCTTCTGATCCGCGTCGACCCGCAGAGCCACCAGCGCCTCCGTGGGAACCATCGATTCGTTTCAAACCCCAAGGACACAAATAATCCTTGGCGCTCGGAAAACAAATAATCCCTAGCAAAATTCTCAACTCACGGATACAAACACTCCGTGACGAGAGCTTCTTTGACTCACATCTCGGGCAGTAAGGATTCAAAAACTTGCTTCCTGAACAATGGGACCCTGCAAGTCAATCTTAAATGGTCTCTTGCATACTATTCACGGGTCTCACTCTCTGAAGTCGATTCTCGACAAAGAGGGAAACAACCGCTTACGAGCCCTCTCGACTCGTAAGAGGGCAATGGGACCCTGCAAGTCAATCCTAAATGGTCTCTTGCATACTATTCACGGGTCTCACTCTCTGAAGTCGATTCTCGACAAAGAGGGAAACAACCGCTTACGAGCCCTCTCGACTCGTAAGAGGGAGAAATTCTCTTATAGGATCCTTCCGACTTATGAGAAGAAACCACACTTGGGAATCCTCACGATTCTTAAGGAGAAAATTCACCTGCGAGATCCTCTCGATCCGTAGGGAGAAAAGTCTCTATGAGACCCTCACGGCTCATAGAGTTGAAAAGTCTCAGGCAGCAGATCTGAACCTGCGGCCTAAGCCATCGCTATATCTCGAAGAAATCAAGAAGCTTACTCTACTACCTGCTAATTGTTACAACATGCTGAGAAAGAGGAAAAGCAACAGAAAGAGCATCCGATTTACATTTGATCAAGCGTTCAAGACACAATCATTCACGCGTGGGCAAAAAGACTCAGGACAAAAGATATATAATAAAGACAAGCTCGGATAAAATTTTTCCATTAATATGGCCAATGGTTCTTACAATCATAAAAGCAATCAACGAAAAACATCATTACAAGGGAATAACCTCGAACCCAGGACATGGATTAAGGAACTCGAAAGCAACCCTATCTATGACTTTCCAGGCCTCGCGGACCATCCTAATGTGCTTTCTTTCGCGAGCACAAGCGTCAGAGTCCCCCCTGATGTCTTCCACCCGTCGATAAGCGGCGAGTATGGCGGACTGTTGAAAGACCTCATGCAGGAGATCGATAAGGCTGTCTCGTCGCCTCTTTGAGATAAAATTCAACAGGTACACCGAGTGCACCTTGTCCTCAGCAGCATCCAACGCCCTAAGCGGAACGCCGGAACAGAAGAGGGGAAGCGCCTCCCAGATGGCTCCCACTATAAGCTTGAGGAGAGAGGAACGCCGGGGAAGCAGTGGACCATTGTATGCGTCAAAGCGGCTCATGATTTCAGCACACTCCGCGTTTGTGAACTCTCGATTTTGAGAGCGGCCAAGTCGGCGGATGTCCCCGTAAAAGATGATCTCGTTAAGAGTATACATATGAGCGTCCATTGTTCCTGTAGAAGAAGATTGACAACAATCAACGACCCTTGAAAGCTATGTTATATAATCTAAAAGGAGCAAAGCTCCATTAATGAATCAAGAAATTACAAATCTTTTAGAGGGCAAAGCTCTGTTCAAGGATTAAAACCCGCGAACAAAAGCTTAATGAAACCCCAATGGGGATCTCTTTAGATCAAAAGATCTATGAGAGCAAAGCTCTTTGACTGAGATTAATTTGGATTAATTTGATTTACATTAAAATTTACCTAAAGTTTCCAATTTTGGAGTTGAGCAAAGCTCTGCTAGTGAAACCCCAATGGGGATCTCTTTAGATCAAAAGAGCAGTGAGAGCAGGGCTCTCTGATTAAGACTAATTTAAGTTAATTTGATTTATATTAATTTTACTTAAAGTTTCTAACTTTGAAATTGAGCAAAGCTCTGCTGTTTAAGATTAATTAAAGTTGATTTAATCTAAGATTCAATTTTACCTAAAGTTTTCTCCAAAAAACTTTGGAAAGAAGAGCAAAGCTCTAGAATTCTTGAATGCAAGAGCAAAGCTCTGAAGCCGTTGAAAATAAAAAAAACGGAAAGATGATAAGCATCTGTGGGGGACCAGAGGTCCTATTTATAGGCACCAAGTGCCTCTTCGACTTCCAAAAGTCGTCACGGCGGTTGGAATTTCGCCACCATTGCGCTCACGTTTGGGGCCACGTAAGCGCAATGGTGCGGGGGGCATTTGTTCACCCCAATCGGAGCAAAGCTCCGATCAGATTCCGAGGTGGAAGATGAAACGACTCCTCAATCAGAAACAAAGCTTTGCTTTGAAAATTCAAACTTCAATAAAGGAAGCAACGCTTCAGTTGCTCAGGCACCGCGCTGCGCGACACGTGTCAGCGCAGATGCGCTAGCGCAGTTGCTCAGGCTGCGCGCTGCGCGACACGTGTCAGCGCAGATGCGCTAGCGCAGCCGCGCTGCGCTGCGCGCTGCGCGACACGTGTCAGCGCAGATGCGCTAGCGCAGAAGAAGGGGTTTAACACCAAAAGCAATTTATTCATGTAAAGTTACGTACACTTGATAATAACGAATTAAAATCATATGATGCACGAACACAACAAAGAATTAAAATAAAAGAACCCTTAACAGGCAATGAAATACTTGATTAAAAAGAAAAATGCTTATTCATTATTATTAATATTACATTTAAAAAAGATCACCGAATACGGGATCAGAAAGACAAGGATTCGCAAAAAGAAGAAGAAGATTCTCCAGCTCCCTCTCTGTCTTCTCCACCACATCGAAGCGGCGATCCTCCCGAGGGGTGGCCATCCAACGGTCGACGCCACACTCCTGAGAAAAAGTGGCGATGACAACCCGACGAGCCCGTATCTGGTTCAGCAAATGGAAGGAGCAGTCCTTCAGGGCTTTGGTGATCAAGTGCGCTTCGAGAAGGCCCTCGATCTTGTCCTCGGCTGCATCCAGCATTGCCGGGGACATCTCTGCTGGAGGAGGGGGAATGTCGGAGAGCACCGAAGCAAGGGCCATCCGAAGCCAAATGGAATTCGGAGGAAGAGGAGACCCCACACGAGTCAAAAGCTCATGCATTGCAGCGTCGCATTGCTCGTCCGAGAGAGAAGGGTCCACCAGGCGCGCAGCAAAACGGGGAACGATGTCCCGAATCGGAACCTCCCACGGTTGTCGGCGGGCATGAAGGCGGTTGCAAGCCATGATCGAAAAAGTTCTCTGAAGATGAGAGAATAAAAAGCTCGGCCCTGAACTATATATATAGACCCAAACACAAAAGATTTTGTGCACAATGGAATTATTTCCAAGACCCGGGAAATCAAAATCTTGGAAATACAAGTTTGACTTGGAAAAGGGGAGATGAAAAGATATCTTAGGTGAAGCAACGCTTCAGATCCTCTGCGCTGGGCGCAACTTGCCACGTGTCTGGCGCAACGCGCCGAGCGCAGCGCCCAGAAAGCGCACCCAATCAGAAGCAAAGCTCTGATTGAATGAAGCAACGCTTCAGTTGCGCTGCGCTCTGCGCTGCGCGACACGTGTCAGCGCAGATGCGCTAGCGCAGTTGCGCTGCGCTCTGCGCTGCGCGACACGTGTCAGCGCAGATGCGCTAGCGCACTTGCGCTGCGCTCTGCGCTGCGTGACACGTGTCATGCGCTGGGGCATCCGCGCCAAACTAAAAATTTAGATTTTATGAAATCTTTTCTGTTCTTTCCAGAACTAAAAGATTTTCTTCGGCCTTTGGATCAAAGATCCAGCAGTGGGAAAATTCCCAAAATCACTCAGGAAAGATCCTGTTAACAAATTCAACAGATTTGTGGTCACTATAAATAGGACCCTAAGCCTCAATTAAAAAGGGGAGAATCAACAATTTTCTGAAAAAAATCAAGAACTCCAAACAGAGAAAAACTCTGAGAAGATTTCAAGGAAAAGGTAAAGAACCTTCGTGAGGTAGAAGAAAGGCCTTCTAATAGATCATTGATCTAAAAATAAGATCAATGATCTTCATATAAAAAAAACAGTGCTTTGCACTTCTTGTGAACCTTCGGTTCTGTAAAAACAATAAAAGAAATAATAAAAAATAAAAGAATAGTGCTTTGCATTTTTAAGAACCTATGGTTCTTTGAATAAAGAAAAATTTATTTTTCTTTGATCTAAGTTAGACGAAGAAATTAAACAGTGCTTTGCACTTCCAAGTTGCGCCGTTGCGCTCTTAAGGGAGCGCCACGTATCGGCTATAAAACCACTTGCGCTAAGCGCCCTTAAAATAGAGCTTTGCTCTATGGAATCGGCGCAACTCGCTGAGAGCGCGCCACGTGTCAGCAGCGCAATAGCGCAGCGCAACAACGCATCGCACTGCGCTAGTGCGCTTGCGCTCATCAGAGCACGACACGTGTCATCACCATATGAGCTTACGCTCATTACTTAGCGCAAAGCGCAGATGCTTTAAAAAGAGCCAAGCCCAATTAGGAGAAGGCCCAACAGGCTTAATGAAACTCAAATGCATTATTTTAAGGGGCAGAGCCCAAACCAGAACAGATGCTTTGCATCATTTATAAATGGGCAGAGCCCAAACAAAAATATTCAGAATGCTATGCATTTTAAAAGGGGCAAAGCCCAGAACAAAATAGATGTTTTGCAAATGGGCAGAGCCCAAAATAAACTAATACTCTATATCTTTTGTAGAGCCTAAATAAGAAAAATGCAATACGAATAAAGTGTTAAACTGGACTTAGCCCAACCATGGCCATAAGTCCTTAAATTAAATTGACTGAGCAAAATGGCTCTCCTCGATCAATCTACGTCCGGTTCGAGGGTACATCTCCGAGCTCCTTTGACATTCATCGTTGTAATTCTTCAACGACGTCAAAGAGGCGACGGGTCCCAACAACCTTAAACTAATATTGGACCGAAACGTCCCTAAACTAATATTGGACCGAAACGTCCCTAAACTAATATCGGACCGAAACGTCCTTAAGCTAATATTGGACCGAAACGTCCTTAAGCTAATATCGGACCGAAACGTCCCTAAGCTAATATCGGACCGAAATGTCTCTAAACTAATAATGGACCACCACGTTCCCAAACTGGCGATGGACCACCACGTTCCCAAACTGGCACAATGGAGCCCAAATGCTCTTTTGTCGGATCTAAACGATCCCGTTAAGTCGATCTTAGTCCCAACCTGGACTAACATATCCTTAACAACCGTTTAAGTTGGTCTTAGCCCCAAACACGGCTAACGTATCCTTAAACACTCAAATGGACTATAAAAACCTAAATCAACTTCGGTTCGAGGGTACATCTTTGAACTCCTTTGACACTTGTCGTTGTAATCCTTCAACGAAGTTAGAGAGGTGATGAGTCCCGACGGCCATATATTAAATGAATCATGTTTAAGTTGATCTTAGCCTCAACGAGGCTAACGTATCCTTAAACTAAAAATACCAAACCCAAATCTAAGTAAATACGGATTTGGACTAATCCACGTCCTACGGGCGACGGCATTACTCAGTCTCCGTATACAATCCACGGGCAACCACAAACAAAACAAACACACACGACACGAAGTGAAATTCTGGAGAAGGAGAAAGTTGTTACCGCGATGCGGTAGCGTAATTAACTGCAGGGGCTTGCGCCTGCAGGGAAGAGCGTCCCCACAATCAAAAAACCCCTCACCCTGAGGGGGAATCTGACGAAGTCTGCTACATCGGCCGCATCCGTCTAAACCTCCGATACCAGGTGCCATAAATCAACTTGGCATCTTCGGAGAGGTAGACGGATCAAACCAAATAGCATCTGTCCCGAACCTCAGGCACGGACGTCCTAACGTCCGGGCCGCCGTTTGGAGGGGAACAGACGTGGTAAGGTGAAAATCAAAGCACAGTGGGAATCACACAAGACTATATGATGATCTCGGGTCTACAGACTAACCTGTACCAGTGTCACCGGAGAACTGCTATCTGACGATTGGTATAATACCATCTAGGAGTTCTCGGCGAGTTCGTTCTGTGTACCCAGTCTCCACTGAGCACACGTATACTATCTTTGATGTCAAACACCGATGGATATGGGATCATCCATCGCCCATCATATGGGTCAAGATGCGTATACGCTAGTCTACTCTGGTGTATCAATGCCCTGTCTCGATACACCCTCGACTAGGAACAGTTATAGGATATACTCTTTGACTACCCTGGCCCCACTAGTATGATCTGCATCATAGTCCTAGTAGTCGAGTACATATCCTAAGGGCTTTATCAACATGTGAGAGCAAGACAGTAAACCAATACAAGTCAACATGTTAAGATAAAGTAAAACCAAATAGTATACTATCATGTCGAGCAAGAAAGTCCTCTCTATATATATCCAAGCATCCACTATGATATACATCATATGTACAACAATGGCCTCTAGGGCATACATATAACTAACATACACCCCGCTCAACGTCTCCCTCGCAGTGTTACTGGAGGAGGCCCAGGGCGAGGGGTTCTTCAAGTTCCCTCCAATCCCGCGTCAGGCCTCGAAGCGAACCCGGGGCCCCTACTGTGCCTTCCACCGGACGCTGGGCCATGCCACGGAGGATTGTAAGCAACTCCGGCACTATGTCGAGGAGCTCATCCGATCAGGGCACCTCGCTGCTTACTTGAGGGATAAGCGGTAGGCCGACCGCGAGCAGGATCAGCGTCCCCCTCCCGCCGAGCTGACCATCGTCCAGATCGTGCTCGTTTCGGCAGATGACCGGTCCGGAGCCCAGGGAACCCCGTACCCGGTGCTGAGCATGGAGACCAACAAACCTCCGGCGAGCTCAGGCCACGCTAATAAGGTCATCTATTAGCATGTACTTCTTTTTAAGGGCAATGTAAACTTTTCCTAGGGTCTGTTGTTAATTTAATGAAAGATCAATGGAACATTGCGAAAAAGAAGGAAATGTCTTATTTATTCAAAAAAGGTATTATAGGCTCCTCAGCCATACATATAAAAAGAAAAAGAAAATTACAGCAGCAGGGGAAAGGGGTGCAAAGAGCACTGTTCATGGTACTCCGTAAAAATCTCCGCCAGCCGAGGCCTCGCGAGAACCAGTCTCTGTCCTCGATTCCACCCACGCGCGTTGACCTCGAACCTCAGTTCGTAGCACTCACGGACGAGTGCCACCGAGCGAGCCAGCCGACCCACGGAGATCAGGCCGAAGCGCCCCAGAGACCGAATCTAGCCCACGGCCTCGTTGTAGAGCTGGTCGGACAGGGAGTTGTAAAGCCCCAGCGACGCCCTCCAGATGGAGTACATCAGTAGCTGCAACAGAGAGGAGCACCGGGGGAGCAACCGGCCAAAGTGGTCTTCGATGCTCCCATAGACCAACTGCACCGTGTCCCCGGTACAGTTCTGGTCGTAGAGGTATACTCTTCGAAGTGGATGATGTCGGGGATGGTAAAGGGGAAGTCTTCCATTCTCAACGATCTGTTTGTGAAGAAAGGAAGGACCAGCGCTCCCTCAGCTTTATACAGCCCGCTGCGTCCCAACGGAACCCAACGATCGCCCTTTTTCGCCCACAAAGTCGCTGCCACGCGGCGATCATTGAGCCTTCTCTGGCGGAATCGAGATGGCGCGACTCTGGCGCTTCGCCTCCCCACACATTCAATGCGCATACTGCGCGCACGTTTGCCGCGACCGTTCCTGCTCCCCATACCTGCAACGGGATGGTCGGGCGAAACCTCATGAAGAATCGACCAAGCATCTACTATGCTCGGCTATCCCCGGCCGGTGGCCTCCCTACACGCAACGCCGGGGATAAAAGCCATCGCCAAGAGGCAACCGCACAGCTTCACTGACCGGTTATCCTTTGCAGGCCTCCTACGTCCCCTCCAACACTAAGGATCAAAGTCCTCCTTAGAGGTAGCCGAGCAGCTTCCCTGCTCGGCTATCCCTGGCTGGTAGCTTCCCTACTCGCAATACAAGGGATCAAAGCCCTCGCCAAGAGGCAACTGCGCAGTTTCACTGCCGGTTATCCTTAGCAGGCCTCCTACGGCCTCTCCAACGCTAAGGATCAAAGTCCTCCTTAGAGGCAGCTCAGCAGCTACCCTGCTTGGCTATCCCTGGTCAGTAGCTTCCCGACTCGCAACGCCAGGGATCAAAAAGTCCTCCCAGAGGCAGTTGAGCCCGACCCTCGCTCGGCTATCCCCGGCTGGTAGCTTCCTACCACAACCGACAAGGATCAAAAGCCCTCCCAGAGGCAGTCGAGCCCGACCCTCGCTCGGCTATCCTTCAGGAAAAAATCCCTCGCCATGAGGCACCGGGCAGTAACCCTGCCCGGCCAAGGGTCCTTGGTAGGCTTCTTACAGCCCCTCCCGCGCTAAGGACCAAAGTCCTCCTTTGAGGCGGTCGAGCCCGACCCTTGCTCGGCTATCCCCGGCTGGTAGCTTCCTATCACAACCGACAGGGATCAAAGTCCTCGCCAAGAGGCACTGGGAAGTAACCCCGCTTGGTCCCCGTCCTGAAGGATCAAAGCCCTCGCAAGAAGCAACCAAGCCCGACCCTTGCTCGGTCACCTTCGGCTGGTAGCTCCCTACCCATGACGCCAGGGATCAAAGCCCTCACAAGAGACATCCGAATAGCTACCCGCTCGGTCATCCCAGGATGGTAGTTGCCTACCCACGATGCCAGAGATCAAAGCCCTCGCCAAGAGGAAACCGCGCAGCTTCACTGCCCGGTTATCCTTAGTAGGCTTCTTACAGCCCCTCCAACGCTAAGGATCAAAGTCCTCCTTAGAGGCAGCCGAGCGGCTTCCCTGCTCGGCTATCCCTGGCCGATAGCTCCCTACTCGCAACGCCAGAGATTAAAGCCCTCGCCAAGAGGTAACCGCGTAGCTTCACTGCCCGGTTATCCTTAGCAGGCCTCCTACGGCCCCTCTAACGCTAAGGATCAAAGTCCTCCTTAGAGGCAGCTCAGCAGCTACCCTGCTCAGCTATCCCTGGCCGGTAGCTTCCCTACTCGCAACGCCAGGGATCAAAAATCCCTCACCAAGAGGCAACCGAGCAGCTTCCCAGCTCGGTCATACCCAGCGGGTATCCTCCTGCCCAACAGACGTTGCGGGTTTGTAGCCCTCATAACGTGGCCACTGAGCCCATTTATGCTCGGCACGACTACGGCGGACATCCCTCTGCCCATCGCATGCAGCGGATCCGAAGCCCCAACAAGGGACATCAGGTCTATCCAAGTCTAAGCGATCCCCCCTCGACTTCGGGGCCATGGAGATGCCTCCTTCTCGGCAGCGCTCGACACACTTGGTAAGTGATCGAAATCAACTCGACGAACGATCGTTAGACAGATAGCCGACCTGACATGGAAGCCTAATAGTGCAAGCAAAGATATTTTACGAGCATTCTTCACAAACAGAAGATAAAGTGCAAACTGATGAAACAAAAAGTTTTACTACCAAAAGAGAAGTCTTTACAAATGGTATTTTGGGCTCCCCAGCCTTACAGACTACCTGGAGGCTTACAAAAATTCCAGATGCGGCAAAATAAAAGGAGGAGGAAGACGGGGGCTTTAGGCCTCGGGGCCAGGCACGACCTCGGGCTCCTCGATATCTACCACGAGTCGAGCAGGGTCCTCGGCCAACTCCTCGTCAGGAATCTCTTCCCCCTTCTCATCGGCGTCCGCGAGGGGGTATTCGGCCCGGAGCTCTTCATCGGCGAACTCCGGCATCCAGGCCTTAACGGTGTCGAGGGCCTCGTTCCAGATGCAGGTGGTGGCCACGGCTAACTCATTGTAGAAGTCCTTCGACTTCTTGTAGCTCTCCACCGCCTTCGCCGCCAAGAGGTCGGCCCGCTTCGCCGCCTCGACCGCCGCCCCCAGCTCCTTCCAGAGGGTCCTTACCGTCTTCTTCATGTTGTCGGCGAGCGCCTGAGCGTCCTCAAGCTTGACCTCGGCAGCCACGGCGGCCTCGCGGTGCCGGGCAACCTCCCGTTTCCCGGAATCCACCCCACCCTCCAAGGCGGCGACCCTCGCCATCGCTGCCTCCAGCTCCCGCTTGGAGCTCTCTTCCAGCTGGTCCACGGCCTTCATCGCCGGGGCTATCACCTCGGCCTCCATGCGTAAGGAAAGGGCGACGTACTGGAGGACCTGAAAAATATGAAAGAGGTCAGGAAGACGAAGGAAGCACTAAATCTCACAAACAACCGAGCACTTACCTGCACGGACTCCTGGGCGATGGACGCCATCTGGGCCCTGAAGGTCCCCCCGGGGACCCTGGCCCCTACCGACTTCTCTATTTCGTGCAACAGGCTATCCGCGACAGATAGCCCCGAGGGCACCGCGAACCGGAAGCCCCCCTCCTCCACCATGATCGGTGAGGGCGGGCCCCGAGGAGACCTCCGGGAACTCCTCTTGAGTGGCTCCGATGGAGTGCAGGTCTCCTCCTCCAAGACCGGGTCCTCCAGAATTCGAGCCCGCTTCCTTCCCAGCGCTCTGCTAGGCCCCGGGGCGGGATCCGCCCCCGAACGCTCAAGGGACGCGGCCACCGGAGGCACTGGGACGGAGGCCGAAGGAACCAGGGCAGGCTTCGAACGGGAAGAGCTGGCGCCTCCAGCCTTCGTGACCTTCCTTGGCTGGCGCATGGAGGCTCGGAGCTCGTCCATATCCATGGGTCCTGCACAAAACCAAATGCAAAGAAGTCAGCAACACATACAATATAAAAGCTAAAAAGCAAGCCTAACTTACCGACAAACTCAACGGGGCTGAGCCCGGCCCAACTCAGGGCCCTCTCAGACAGCAGCACGTCAAATCGGTGGATAGGCTCCCACGACGCTACTCTCACCGCGGCGGGGTTATTGGACTGGTTCCCCGGCAAGCATTTTTCCCTCGACCACTTGGTGGGCACGGGCCAGTCCTCTCCCTCGGGTGGCGTAACGAAGGAAAACTTCTTCTTCCAGTCGTGAATGGAAGAAGGCAGGGCTACAACTCCTGTCCCGGCGGCGCCCCCCTGTCGCTTCCTAAAAAAGAGGTAGACCCACCTCGGGTCGCCCGCTCGACCCCCAGGATGATTTTTGAAAACAAGGGAAGAATCATGGATGGGGAGGCTGAAGGGAACTGCCTGTAGCTTTAGGCGGATCAGGAACCCGAGGAGAATCCTCCATGAGTTCGACACTAACTGGCCAGGGGCTAGCCCAAAGAAGTACAGCGCTTCGACGGCCTCAGGAGAGAAGGGCAGGCGCGTTCCACCCCAAAAAGCTTCTAAGTACATGGCGATCTCCCTACCCCGTACTTGGTCTGCCCTCTCTCCCTCCTTGGCCAGATGAAGCGTATGACGTGAGGGGATGTGGAAGAGAGCCCGAGAATTGGCAAGCTCGTCCTCATGGCTCACCCAACACGAGGCGCCGGGGGTGCGTCTACCGCCTCCTCCGGGGGGCTGCCCCCGCCGCACGATCCCAAGAAGAGGATCCGATCCCTGCTCTTCAGGAAGACTCAGGCTCAACTGGAGGGTCCCTATAATCTACTCCTACGACATCTACAGATTCTACGAAAGAAGACATCTAACCTGGAGAAGAGGGATCCTCGGGAAACGAAAGCAGAAGAAAGAAGACGAGCGCCGAGCAACCGGGACTTATAGCGAGGAAATATGAAGGAGCAGGGGCCCTGGAGTGGGCCCCACACTATTTATCACTGCAATCGCCCTCATCCAACGGCTCCCTTCATCTCCTGCCAAAGCGCCTCGTCGCGTCCAACGGCTTCGATCGCTCCACTTGTCATTCCCACACTAGGCCGCACCCCATCAGACGCCGCAGTTCTGCACACATCGCGTCGGCCAACCGACGCTTGACACGCGGACCGTCTCTTCATTGACAGGATGCACGAACCGGCGCACCTTCCTTAAATGCAAAGATCTCGCCCTGATTCACTTTCAGAAAAGACAGCTGACAGCCCGGGGACGCGACCCGACGAGATCTTAGGAGGGAGCTCACCCCGAGCGGCCCGGCAGTCTACTCTTGACCCGACCCGCCAGCTGGTCGGAACAAGAGTGGGGGGTTAATGATGATACTCTATGTTGGCGATCTCCCAGATTAGGAAACGTGGCAGATGACGTGTCCCAGAACTCAGAAGAAAGGGCCCACAGGGGCCGACCAGGCTACCCCTGTACCCGACCTGTAAGCACAAGCTGGCTCTCCTCAGAGCCCCCTGCAAATTGGCCTCCTCGACCTCCCAGCTCGCCCCGAGATACCACAGGAACAAGATGCCTCGGCCTTCCCGCTCGTCCCCGAGCTCTCCCGCTGAGGCCATCTTTCTCGGTCCCTCCGATCGACCAACCCCACCACTCACAAGCGTAACCACCGATCCGCAAATCTCGCCATGCGCGGATTCTCCGCCGGCAACATCCCGCGTTCCACGCCATCACGATCCCCATTAACGGGCGATCCGCTTATTACGCGGGCGTGAAGTCGGAGGCGTAACTGCCGGCGAGATTCTCGCGCCTGCTACTGAGTGCTGCCGCCAATATATAAACCCCCATCACAGAGGGGTCAAGTAAGCTTTTTTTACCCCACTTAGCCGTTACTCTGCTCGGATCTTGCACTAACTTGATCGTCGGAGGGTCCTCGGTGGTACCAAACGATCCCGAGACTTCCTTGCAGGTACTCGACGCAAACTCCTCAAAAACACCAATCTCCTCAAAACCCATTGAGACCCACACGCAACAGGAGATCACCTCCAAAATCCACCGGGAGATCGACGGAAGACAACATCTGACGGAGACCCGAAAAGGACCTCCATCAAGATAAATCTCAGTTCTTGTTGTTTTATTGACTTCGGAAAAATTACTCATTCTAACGAACATATTGCATCGAATGATGAAAAATGAATACCGTCTTTTGATAATGCAACATAAATTTCATCCGATACATAGATTAGAGGACTTCAAATCCTTTGTTTTTTCATACGCATAAAGTTAAAGTAGGATGATCAACTTGATGGATCAGATCATTCAAACCGTAAATTGAGAGTTTCCATTTTTAAAAAGCGCGAACCAATTTGCAGTGGATCACTCCTCCCTCTCTGTGTGTGTGGAGATGGTGAGTTAAAGTGAGATGGCCAAATCCGACCGTTGGATCGACGATCGGCTTTTTGCATCGTGCTCTACATGTTAAATTATGTGTGTCAATTTGTAAGTCATGCATCACAGAAATGCAATGTGCAACTTTTACTATACTTTATACAACCATCCATTTTGCGACCGCGATATCCATACTTTAGAAATGTCTAAATCATCTAAATTTTTGTACATGTATATTGATTGATATGCAGAACAAGATGTATGGAGCCGACCGTCATTTTTATTGATGGATGATGGTCGAAGTTTATCCATCTCACTTTAAGATGTCATCTTACCATCTCAATATATCACTAGCTATATATGACTTAAATAACAAGAGTAAGCATCACTTAATTGGTTAAAATTACACCCATTTGGGAACCCACCCTAGCTGATCTTTTCCTTTCAGTAGCGATATATATTTTATTTAACCACAAAAGCGCATTTTTTCTCTCTATAAAACTTTGATTTTCAGTATAGGAGTTTATATATTACATATAAACTGTAAATATAAATTTATTCATAACCAATATCACAAACTCAAGAAACAATAAACAACACTAACATATTAATGGTACAACACAATATTAATTATCAATACAGAATCCAATATAACATCATAATTCAATAACCATATGTAAAGCAACACTTACCTAATTTAGGATTTCATCAACAAATAAAAGTCACACAAGAAGAAAGTCAAAGCCAACCTAATTAAGATAGGGAAATTATATGCAAGAGATCATAATATTACATATATGCAATCAAAGTATAATCTTAGCATTACATATATATTTACTTAATACATACAAGTCATATAAATTAATTATATAGGCTTCAAACCAACATACATAAATACTCATTCTGCTGAAAACCAGGGGGAAAAAATTCACTATTCTTTGAAATTCTTTACGACTGTCTCCATTTCACTATATACACACTATCAAGTCATACAACAACAAGACATAAAATTATCTAATATAAACAGACGATAAATTTTCCTAGTAATTCCATATATTATCCAAATCAAACAAAGGCCCAGACGAGGGGCCATCATCATAGGACGAAATCTCATTGTTATTCCAATCATTGCTCAATCCAGTGTCGTGTGAAGTTGTCGCCATCAAATTCGAGAATTGCTCCATCTTGTGATGCCCGATAAATGGAGATGAAGAAATGTTTGCAGTAGCTTGACCACTCATCGCCATTGCTTCATCTTGGTTCAAGTAGCCCAAATTGAAGAAAGGATTTGGGTTCGGGTGGCTCTGGGTGCAATTTTGGTTGATTGAAGTCTCATCATCATTTCTCTTGGTTGCTTCATTCTTATGGAATACCTTAACCACTACCCAATCATCCTACAAAGCAATTATAAGAAAGAGTTAATTATGATATGTTGAAGATAGCAAACACACATAAGAATAGGATTTATTAACCCTTGACCCATTGTAGAGGGATCAAATTAGTTCTACAGTAAGGGTTATAAAGCCGGTTGAAGGGTTATAAATGCTGAATAAGATGTAGAACGAAGGGTGTTATATCCAAACAACTTGAACGTCTAAGATACGACGTACCTCCGAGGCTTTATGGAGGTTGTGGTGGCTTGAATGAATTCCTTCAAGCCTGAATTCATGCATGACCCAATTGGTCTTTTCACCCTTTGGAGCTCTTCCTTTGTAGAAAACTAGGGTTTTCTTCATCCCGATGAGTGCCCCTTTCCCATTATGAATCTCTTTATCTTTCCCGGTCGCCTTCCAATACCCGGATTTTGTCGCCCTATTTGTCCTCATACCTGTTGGATACCTCCTCTCTTTTTGGCTGAAGAAGTACCATTCCTTCTCTCCCATCTTAGCATTTTCTACATTTTTTTTTCACACATATAAATATTAATTAGTTCATCACCGATATATGTATATAAAAATATAAAAAATAAAAACGAGAAAATCATTAGAAAGAAATTAAAATTAGGGTAATTAATTTCTCTAAATAACCATGAAATTTTAAGAGTACTTCAGATAAACATAGTAATTATTGTAAATTGCAGTTAAATACAATGAACTTAGTGTGAAAGGACAAATTAACAATGAAACAAATATAAAGAAATTTAGCCTCTTTTTTCTCCAATTTAAACCCATATCCCATTAATTAATGAAAAATAATGAAGTGTTTACATGTAAAAAAGCTCTAAGAGAAAATGGCATATGATATGAAATTGACAACTCTAAAATTTTGTAAATTGCAAATAAATACCACAAACTTTGCATATAAATGATAAATTGTTTTCAATCTAGGGAGTGATCCATTGCAAACATGTCCACGTTTTTTTTAAAAACAGGAACTCTCGGTCTACGACATATTTGAACGATCCGATCCGTTCAAGTTGATCACCCTATTCTCAAATATACATGTATGGAAAATCAAAAATTTTGAAGATCTCTAACCAATATATCGATTGGTGCAAAAATGAACGTCTTTCGATGATGCAACATAAAATTCATCCGATGCATAAGTTAGAGCTCTTCCAATCCTTTGATTTTTCATACACGTATATTTGAGGGTAGAGTGATCAACTTAAACGGATCTGATCGTTCAAATCTATCGTCGATCGAGAGTTCCCGTTTTTAAAAAACGCGGACCGCTTTGCAATGGAGCACTCCCCTCAATCTAAAACCAGTCATTATTAACCGTGAATTTATGAAGACTAAAGAGGCATATAGTGTAAAGAATCATGGTATTACATTGGAAAAATCTGAACTTAATTTCATCTTATATATATATATATATATATATATATATATATATATTTGGGAGTTCATGACTAGACATATGATATTTATTAGAAATGTTTAAAAGATCATGGTATTTTAGTGAAATTTCTTTAAGAAATAAGGTGCAATAGGGCAGAGAGCAAAGTTAATTACTTGGAAGATCCCATGGCTCACATTTGTTGAGGTCAACTTCTCCCATGGCAATTGCATTAAAGCTCTTGTCGGCAACTTTCTCCAAGAGGTAGCAACTTATGATCTCTTCATCTCTTGGGTGAAATCTAAACCCTGGTGGCAAAAACAAGCTTTCTTCTTCCATTGTTGAGCTCTAGAGAAATCGAGAGAGAGAGAGAGAGGTAGAAGAAATTAAGAGAAGAGAAAGAAGAAAAACCAAAATAAATATATAGAGCCTAACTTACGTGGACATGAAGGCACTTCTCATGGAAGCCTCAAAGGAAGAGGGGACCCACTTGTTGATTGTTGACAAGTTTGTTTGTTGTGTCATTGCTATCTTTTTTTGGGGCTTTTTCCAAATCATTGATATTTTTAATAAAGTTTATGTGTGAACTTTGTCTTGGTCTCTCTCTGATCCTTTTTAACTACCAAACTTTAATTGGTTCTAATCATGGAAGGAGCTTCTAGGAATTTACAACTCATTGACAAAAATAAAAGTGACTTTTTTTTTTGGAATTAATTAAGAAAAACTTTATGCTTTTGGAATATAAAAAAAGGGCTATATATATACATGTTGGCTTTTGGGCTGTTCAAGCGGACCAGAAGCAAGCACTAGAGTTGAAGTAGAGGACTTTTAGATAAAAAATTTGAGATTCTCTTGACTGGTTAGAAATGATTAGAAAGTCAATTACCTTTAAATAGTATAATAATTTGAGGAATAAATTCATAATACAATTTACAAGATTTTGTTAGCCAAAGCATTGAAACAAGTCATGTTAATTCCTAAAACAACATAAGAAGATGATCATAGATAATGTGTTAGGATGTCTTGAATTCTAATTCTATTATATATGTTACCAAGCCGGCTCTTTTCACCAACCTTTCAGAGCCATTTTCAAAACGAACCTTTCAGACGAGTGAATCTAATATTTGATATTACATGTATTTGTATCCGTAATTATTGAGGGGTATTTTGAGAATTCCATTTGTAAATAAGCACTGCCTATCATTTAAGGGTTTATGGAAGCCTAGGAGTCTAGATCTGAAAATTAGTAATTTTTCAACAAAAATAGTGAAATCGATCTCTGCGGCTTCCCATATTTTTTTCTCCTCTAATTTTGATTTTCCGTATAAAAAAACTGTGTGTCTCGCTGTGTTTATTAATATTTTAGTTGTGTTGCTTTAATCTGGTTCTGTTTTTTGTTGATTGTCCGTGACATAATCAACTGTGAGTCATCAAAATAAAAGAAAACAGACTTCTCCTATCAAATGTCTAGTCACAGATTCCTGTACCACTTGATTCGTCTAGTATATATAATATAGAATACATTGTCAAATGTGCTGTATATGTTGAGTGTTGAGGGAACAACAATTGATCTGCTAATCATTGTCACATCTAGATTTCTTTAGCAGCTATTAAAATGTGCTTAAAATTTTCAAAATATATGAACACTACTCCAAAGATGCACCGTGGGCGGAAACATACCTGGTCAGGGCAAATGCCGCAGGGACAGATAATTGCCTGCAGTTACGGACTTGTCCTTACGGTTTCCAATATAGAGGCAATTATTTTTTATTATTCTTTAAAAAAAAAACTGATAATATATTTCCTCTACGGTTCACGCCGTAGGGGAAAATTATTATTTTAAAAAAAAAACCTAGTATATCTTGTCCCTACGGTTCCCACCGTAGAGGCATATATTTGCCCCTACAGTTGGAACGGTAGGGGAAAAATATTATTTAAAAAAAACTGATAATATATATGTCCCTACGGTTGGAACCGTAGGGGAAAATATATGTCCCTACGACGGGAACATTAAGGGCAAACATTTTTAATTTAAAAAAAAAATACTGCCTCTTTTTTCTATCTACCTATACACAATAATATATCACAAACAATATCATATACATGTTGTCTATAATTCCATCAAGGCAATTATTGTAATCGAAAGCAGGCAATTATTGTAATCGAAAGCAGGCGATTGTGATAATTGAAAGAGTACCTATACAGGTAAAACAGTATTACTAGAGATGATAATATGTTATCTGGTTTGTCTTTATCATTGATGTGTATATATTTTATTACATATCGTTAATGTATAATGATAAAGCCCGTAAGAATTTTGCTTGACTATCAGAGTTATGATAGCGATCATACTAGTGAGAGCTGGGTAGTCCATAAGCACAACTTTAAATGTCCATAATCATGGAAGTATCGAGACCGGGCATCGATATTCCAGAGTAGACCAGTGTATACGTTTCTAAATCCCGACGAAGGGCGGTGGTAGGTCTCATAGTCATTAGTGTGTTGCACCTAAAATTTTATATAGGTTCACACTGAAGGTGGGTACCCCGGATAAACTCGCCGAGAACTTCTAAATGGTACTATACCTATCGTCAGATAGCACTTCTCAGTTGACATGAGTACAAGTACACTATTGACATAAGATCGTCATTTGTCTAGTATGAGTTCCCACTGTACTTAGATTACTACCCTACCACGGCTCTACTAAGTCGTGCAAACAAGTTTTAGTTGGGTACAGTCCCGAGTAACAAGGATGCAGTAAGCGATTGTTAGGAATTCGTCTCTCCCGATATAGAGAGTCGATGTCGCGCTGTGTTCGGTTGGCCATCACCATAAGTCTCTGATCAGGGCGGATGAGATTTACTAATTGGAGATCAATAGTTTTTCGGTTGGTAATTGGCTTGACATCGGCACGACTTATCAGGTTATTAGGAGTCTGACGTTGTTAAGGATATGTATGTCCTAAAGGCCATTATTGTACATTGATGTATATTATAGTGGATGCTTGGACATATATATAGAGGACTTTCTTACTGGACATGATAATATGCTATCTGGTTACTCTTTATCTTAACTTGTACACTTAGTATTATTATATTGTCTCTCAGATACATGTTGATAAAGCTATTAGGGTGTAGGCTTGACTACCAGGACTATGATGCAGATCATACTACCGGGACCTAGGTAGTCCACAAGCACATCCTTTAATTGTTCCTAATCGAGAGTATATCGAGACATTGCATTGATACACCAGAGTAGGCTAGTGTTGGATATATGTATGGCGTAGAGGCCATTATATGATAGTGTATGTACCGGTATGTGTATATATATATATATATATATATATATATATATATATATATATATATATATTCAGGGGACATTCTTGCTCGACATGATAGTATGTTATCTAGTTGCACTTTTATCTTGACATGTTCATTTGATCATACTTTCATTCATTTGGTACATGTTGATATAGCCCTTAGGATATGCATGGCTACTGAGATTATGATGCGGATCATACTAGTGGGACATGTGTAGTTTATGAGCATATCCTTGAAATATTCATAGTCGTGGGTGTATCGAGACTGGGCATCGATATTACCAGAGTAGACTAGCGTATACGTTACTTGTCCCATATGATGGGCGATGGATGATCCTATATCCATTGGTGTGGTGACACCAAAGACCGTATACGGGTGCTCAGTGAGACTAGGTACACTGAACGTACTCGCTGAGAACTCCTATGTGGTATTATATCTATCGTCAGATAGCAGTTCTCAGGTGACACTAATACATGTTAGTCTGTAGACCCGAGATTGTCATAGAGTCTTGTGTGCCTCCTACTGTACTTTGATCTCCACCCTACCACGGCTCTACTGAGTCGTACAAACAGGTGGATTTTGGGTACAGTCCCGAGACACATAGAGGCAATGAGTGATAGGAGGGATTTTGTCTCTCCCGGTATTGGGGGTTGATGTTGCACCATGTACGATTGGCTATAACAGGAAGTCCCTGGTTAGGGCTGCTGAGATTTACTGATAAGTGTTATCAGTAGTTTCTCGATCTGTTATAAGCCATATACCGGCATGACTTATTGAGTTATTGGGGTCGACGATACCTGTAGGGTTGCTAGGCACGCGCACAAGGGTCTACGAGGCATCAACCATGCCCGATTAAAAATTTAGCCGTGCCGAACAACCCAAAGCCGGATCTTTAAACTAGAGATTAGGCGAAAACAAGCATGTTAAACACTTTAACACTAAGTGAGAGGGATTACAACCTTTGTAGATCCGGTCCTTCACTTCTTAAGCTCCGTGTTGAAGTTCCTTCGCTGCGATCATCGTGTTTCGAACTCTCGAGAGGCTCCATGAAGAGAAAGATGCAGTCTTGCTTCTGATCTTCGATAACATAGATGATCTACCTTGAAGTTTCATTAACACAAGATAACACTCACTAAAATGAAGTGAACACTCTCATCTAAAGGGCAAGGATAGATGAAGATGATGAAGTAGGATTTTTGCCCTCTTTTATTTTCTATTTCTCACTCATTTTCATCACAAAGATCAAAGCTAGAAAGCTTTGCAAGCAATAAAGAAGAAGGAAGAAGATGAACAATCAACATCAAACCTTTTGTGATGAATAATGAAAGGATAAATATGATGATTAATGCAACCATAGTCAACTAAACCCATGTAGAGAATTAACTAGGGTTAGGGTTTGGGTTGGGTTAAAGCATGAGTCATTACAAAATATCTTTCACAAAACAAAACTAAACCTTCTAGAATCATCTAGAAAGCATTAACCCAAATCAAACCCTAATCTTGTTTAATCTCTACTAAACATGTTGCATTAGTTATCATATCATGTTCCAATATTATATATCACATATATAATATTTATTGTAACCAAATAAAATAATACAATTAACATATATCGCATATATATCAATGTATTACCCGAGTGAGAAAAAGAATATTTTAGTGAGCTAATATTAGTTAATGTAATTTAATATATCATATATATTATTATACATTAAATTATCGAATCGACACTTGATCCTACAATCCGGCTATATCGCATATAACCGACTAATACGATGACCCGGCTATATCACATATACCCGGCCGATATCTCATATCGCGAGAATCCAATACGGTATCACATACCGCATTATCCTCGGTCCCGCACATATCACATATGTGCTCCTACTCCGTTTTGCCTGAGTCAAGAAACCTCTGTGCAGGACTCTAAAGAATCGTCAATACGCCGGCAGTAGGTGATGATCGTATCAAACACCCACAAGCTGCAAGCGGTCAGCTAAACGTAACAGCCACCCAGGTATTGAGCGCTCAGAAGATCAACAAGCAAGCCTGTACATTCTCCTGTGAATCCAATCAGTAACACTCCCGTACAGTCCGGTCTCGTCGTCTGATATGTCGCATATCTCGCCTAGGGGTGGTAAACGTCAGACCCCAGTAGCTTGATAAGTCGTGTCGATATGAGGTCTATAACAGTTCGAGAAACTACTGATAACACTTACCAGTAAATCTCAGCAACCCTGGCCAGGGATTTCCGGTTATAGCCTATCGAACATAGCACAACATCAACTCCCTATACCGGGAGAGACGAATCCCCTCCTATCGCTCATTGCCTCCATGTGATTCGGGACTGTACCCAAAAGCCACCTTTTTGCACGCCCTCTTGGACGTGGTATGATGGAAATCAAAGCACGGTGGGAATCACACAAGACTCTATGACGATCTCGGGTCAACAGACTACTCTATACAAGTGTCACCGGAGAACTGCCATCTGACGTGAGGTATAATACCATCTGGGAGTTCTCGGCGAGTCCGTCCAGTGTACCCAGTCTTTACTGAGCACCCGTACACCATCCTTGATGTCAAACACCGATGGATATGGGATCATCCATCGCCCATCATATGGGTCAAGATGCGTATACGCTAGTCTACTCTGGTGTATCGATGCCCTGTCTCGATACACCCTCGACTAGGAACAGTTATAGGATGTACTCGTAGACTACCGTGGCCCCACTAGTATGATCTCATCATAGTCCCAGTATTCCAGTACATATCCTAAGGGCTTTATCAACATGTAATATAGAGACAATCAGAGTACATGTTAAGATATAGTACAACCAGATAGCATACTATCATGTCGAGCAAGAAAGTCCTCCCTATATATGTCCAAGCATCCATTACAATATACATCGTATGTACAGTAATGGCCTCTAGGGCATATATATAACTAACAATCTCCCACTTGCACTAGGGCCATCTGTTGTGGTATCACATACCCAACAATTAGCTGCGGTTGAAGTATCTCATACTCAACCATCCCATAAAAGTCTCTACTGGGAAAAATGCCTTCGTGAGTGGATCCGCGCTGTTGTCCTCTGTGTCTACTCTCCTAACCTCGATCTCCCTGGAGATCAACCATCTCTATGATCAGGTGATACTGCCTAAGAATTATATCTGGATTTCTGATGGGACGGTAGTTCCTTGGCTAAAGCCACAACTCCATTGTCACACAATAGTAGGAACGAAGTTCATCTCATGAACTTATATATATCCATACTGCCTCTTTGGTAGCATCCTTGGTAACGATGTATCTTGCCTTTAATCGTCTAGTATGTCACGGTATCTAGCTTGGAACTCTTCCAACATACCGTCCCTCTACTGAGGGTAAAGACAATGCCTGCGACTGACATTCAGTCGTTCTTATCACCCTGGAACCTTTCCAGTGATTCTCCCCGGGATCGATTGATACCATCTCACTACAACTAGTAAGAATCCTAACATCCAATTAGATCTATCTCATAGATCCAAAAACCCAGGATTTAGGAGGTATCACTTTGATCCTATATGGAGAATCGTTGTGATAAGCGGAGATTGACCGAGCGTAGCATAGGAAACTCCTTCCCTATCAAGAGTATGTCATCCACGTACTCTACGAGAATCACCATCATACTCCCTACCACCTTTTTGTATATACAAGGTTCATCTACCATTTTGATGAAGTCAAACTCTTTGACTACTACATCAAAACAGATGTTCCAACTCCGCGATGCCTGTTTTATCATATAAAACATCTTGCACACGTTTCCGCTGCTCCCACTATCTACGAAGCCCTCTGTCTGTATACTTATAGACGCTCTTTTCTAAAACATCATTTAGAAAAGCAGTCATGACACCCAACCGCCAGATTCGTAATCATGGTACGTAGCCGTGGCAAGTAGGATCTGGATGGACTTAAGCATAGCTTTGAAAGTCTCAACTTTTCCATGTACACCTAGTAATCTTCTCAAGATATACTTGCTCCTGATGGGGATTTAACCCTTCAGATAGAGCAACCAAAGTCCATACTTTGTTGGTGTATAAGGATTCCATCTCAGATCGATAAGCATCCAGCCATTCTTACAGAGTCCCACTCCTGATGGCCAGCTCGAAACTAGTTGGGTCATCATCTCATGATGCAATCCTCGCTCCCACTGTCATAGAGAAACCGAAGTATCTCTCAGGTGGGTGAGGAACCCTACTAGATCGGCGGAGAGGCTGAGGTTCGTTGGAAACTATTGAATCCTTTGGTTCTACCAAATCATCAGCTGCAATTTGTATAGCTGGAACATTTCTAGTTCTACATAACAGACCTTGCCTCGAGCTTGTCCGGATTTTACTTTTAGACATAGGCCGGACAACCCCAAATCTTAACAAACTTAAGATATGGGCTCTTCCCTTTCCATATCACATATGAAGTGGTAGGCAACTGATTTGATTTGAACCCTATTCAATAGGTATGCAGCTTCTCAAGTGCATAACTCCCAAAAAGAAATAGGCAACTCAGTAGCACTCATCATAGAGCACACCATATCACATAGGGTGTATCTTGCTCTGCCCCGATATACCGACGTGCTGTGGTGTATACGGAGGAGTAATTATGAGAGAGAATCTCATTCTCCTTTAGAATAATCCAGGAATTCCGTGCTCAAGTATTCTCCTCCCTGATCACATCAAACGACATAATACTTATACCCGTTTTTGGTTCTCTACTTCTAACTTATATTTTGTGAATATCTCAAAAGCTTCGGACTTGTGTTTCAACAGGAACATATGTCTGAATCTTGAGAGATCATCAGAGAATGTAATGAAGTACAAAGAACCGGTCTTGGCATGTGTAGACAGGAGACTTTCATACATCAGCATGTATCAATCCCAAGAGTTCACTAACTCTTTCTCTGTTTCCAATAAACAGAGCTATGGTCATCTTATCTTTATGACATGACCGGCAAGTTTCACAAGATGTAAATTCAAACAGATTTAAATATACATCTAAATGTAACTTAGCTAGTCGGGTCGCATTGATATGACCTAGTCTACAATACCTCAAGAAGGATTCGCTCATTTCTGAACTCTTCCTCTTGTGTGTGTTCTGTATACTAAGAACTGTAGTTTGATTAAGAACGTCAATTCTTTTAGATAACGTGCCTGAACCGATCAACTCTTGATATAGGAAATGTTCAAAACATTATTCAA
Source organism: Agapanthus africanus (assembly GCA_030015575.1). NCBI lineage: Eukaryota > Viridiplantae > Streptophyta > Magnoliopsida > Asparagales > Amaryllidaceae > Agapanthus > Agapanthus africanus. The sequence continues at coordinate 581,328,487 of CM057339.1, read as the reverse complement.
CAATATAAAATTATATCCTTTCTTTACTAATAAAGAGACTGATATGATGTTGTATATCAGGTTCGGTATCTAATAACATTCGTTCAGAATCAATGTATTCTGGTAATACAGGGTGATAGTGATCAACAGACTTGGCTGCAACACTTGCACCGTTTCTATCTCATGAAACTTATCACCCATTCTCAGTTCTCTACCTATCTGTAGCCCATGTAACAGATTACATATGCGGGATCCTGATCCGGTATCACATACCCAGGACGTAAAGGATACCGAGAAACAGTTCTCTGTAATGAACACACCCGAAGATGATGCATCAACATGCACTTTCTTTGTTTGGGCGGCATGGGAAATCTGGTATTCCCCAATTTCCTGCTCTGTCTTTATAACAATTATAAGTTGGAGCGGGACCAACGTTCTCCAGCTCAGTATAACAAGCGGGTTCGGTCAATATATCCGTATTATTATCTTGATTAAGGCGTGATATGGTCGCTACCTGGAGAGAGAGAGAAGAAAACACTCAGCGTATGCTCTTGCAAGATTAAATTGGTTATCTAATATATCTAATCAGGATGTCTCCCACTGTTTTAATCAAATCTTCCTTCAAACCCTAAAAGGAAAGACTAGCCGGGATTAATTACACGCTACAAGTTCGCCAATCTTTCAGCCTGGCCAGTGTCGGTACTTTGAGGGAGGTCCCCCGTGCTTTCGTACGAACCTAATTAAAGTAAACCTCATTTTCCCAGGGGCGTAACCCCGTTGACACCTTTCTAGACACCTACTTGATCAGGTAATTGTAATGTGTAAAACTCTCTCAGGAGTAACTCTTACTCGCAGCGGGTATTGGGATCCAACTATCTCATAGAAGGTATGCAATCTCATTGAAAATTTCAACACTTGAAATTCCCAATAATATATTACCCCTAGTACTTATGACCTTAACTAAGGTCAACATATCATAAGCACTAGTCAAGTTCTACCCGTCATTTCATGATTAATCAGACCCACCCTATATGACCCTCAACTATGGTCGACATAATCACATGAATGTGCTAACTAATCGCATCATATGCTGTGTAGGAAGACATCACTTAGCTACCGTACACTACGCCTCAACTAAAGTCGACATACACAGCACGAATACTAAGTACTCTACTTCCTAAATTGATGGAGGGCTACGACAGGTTTTTATGAAAACCCTTTGCGTAATGAACTTGATATCGTTGTAGAATCGAGTGATTTTTAAATGGAGTGTTTTTGAGGCTTTTCTAGTTTTGCTAAAGGGGTCACTCCCGGTGAAGGGATCGTCGTCCCTTTCCTCATCGAATAAGGTGCATGATATTTCACAAATATCGCTGTGCAAAGCAAGAACTATGGAAGCAATCAAAAGACAAACCGAGTTTGTAGCATCTGCTAGTTTTACTAAAGAGGTCACTCCCGGTGAAGGGATCTCAGCTCTTTCCTTATCGAATAAGGTGCTGGATGTTCTACAAGGAACACCGCTATGCAAAACAAGAACAAGAGCTACCAGTTTTTAAACAAGTTTCTACAACATCTTTAGCTTTCTTTTATTTCATTAATCTCATTAATGAAGTCCCATTTTATTATGCTTCACAAGCAACAGATATGAAACGAAATAAACAATATATAATATATATCTCATATATATAATATAAACATTCGTCTCAGGCAGTAATATGTTCTCATCACAGAACATTGCAGCAGAAGAACATATATGAAATATTGGATATACTAGGACGTCCGTGTTTTTAATACGAGCCTGTATAAAACACGGATTCCACGGTCGCGATGAATAGCCAAACCCACATCCCTAGACCCCTACGAGAGCGGCAAGCAACACTGCCAATTCTAGGGTTAGGAGACCCGGTCTCGACTCCTCGAGATGGCCTCCCACTGGACCCTAGAACCCAGTACTTGTGTTCCCCGCCTTGGGTCTACCTAATGCGGAAAAGTAAATAATATACAATGGTGACATCATCCTTAGCCCGGAAGTGCCCCAATAAAAGAATATTACATACAAATGAATTTTACATGAATGAAAAAGAAAAACTCTCATCTCACATAAAACCCCCGGCTATTCAAAACGCGACGATCCAATATAATATATCACAGCAACACATAATATCTCATATCATCAACGTAAGCAAGTATGCCTATCCCGATTGTCATTGATGTATAGCAACGAAGCCGGCGATACACCACATACTACGCTTACGGTTACAGAAAAGAAAGTGTAAAACTACAACAGTTGGAATCCGCAACCTCTTTAGACATCGCATGCCTAGCCAAATGAATTTCTTAGACATCGCATGCCTAACAATTATAAACCCCGCATTTTAGTCTCATTATCGAAAACTCTTTTCAATATCAAGTCGAGCAATTCAACAAGATTCCCGACATCCTGATCGAATGCTCGTCGCAAACTTTAGTAGACAACTGTACCCCCGGATGACGTCGACGAAGTGCACTAAGGTGGAACAACACTGCCGCGAGCACCCGAACGGATGCTTTTGGCGACGGGGTTCTCCTACAGTTACTTGGTCGGGGCTATGGGGCGTGGCTGTCTATTAAGTTTACCCGGCGAGTATCCGCGTACACTACGTGATTGCGACGGACTTTTGATCACATCAAAATCCCGTGGCAACCGATCATCTGAGACTGAAGTGCTAGATTTATAACATTCAAATTAGTTATCTCATAACTACAAGTGGATTCCAAATATTGTATCACATTCCAGATAAATAGACAATGTTAAACTTTCCGATCGAATAATCAAACACCCAAGTTTTTCCAAATAGCTCAACACTTGAGCGGAGTTCAAAAATATCCATCACATGCCACAGTACCGATGGTCCAGCCGTAGAAGGGTCAAGCCAACGCCTCACATGTGGCACGCCGTACTGCCCCAAACCCTAAGGTTTAGAGGCAGTTCAAGACGGTCACATAATCGAGTTAAGGTTTGTGTTCTTCTAGAGGGTCCACCGCGTTACTTGTATGATTTTCCGGAAGTTTCAAACCCGAGAAAAATTCAACTTTTGAAAAAATTTCCAACAGGGGAAAAAGTGAGTTATTGATATCCGTTCGAACTTTTTAACAGTTTCTAAAAATTACCCGGACAAAATAAACAAAGTTAAATTATCCGATCGAATCAACGAGTCCCCAATACAAACCTAGAAAACTCAACACTTGAGTGGAATTAAACAATTCCCAGAAAAAATGACAAGAAAGGACCTAAGAATAAATATATGAAATATGAGGGACTAAGTCTAAATTTTGGCCGCGGAACCACCGCCAAACCCTTGGTTTGGCCGCGGTTCCGCGGTCAAGTGAGTGACTTAGTGGATCGTACTTCACAGTAATTCTTAGTTTTTTCTGCTTGTTTTTCTAAGCATTTTTAATTCATAAAAAAACACATTTTTGAAAAATGTCCAGAGAGGGGTAAACATCGGGGTTTCCGGGTTCGATCGGACTTTAAACTTCGCTCAGACTTCGCATAAAGCTCTAGCTTGGTTCTGATACCACTGTAGGGTTGCTAGGTACGCGCACAAGGGTCTACGAGGCATCAACCATGCCCGATTAAAAATTTAGCCATGCCGAACAACCCAAAGCCGGATCTTTAAATTAGAGATTAGGCGAAAACAAGCATGTTAAACACTTTAACACTAAGTGAGAGGGATTACAACTTTTGTAGATCCAGTCCTTCACTTCTTAAGCTCCGTGTTGAAGTCCCTTCGCTGCGATCATCGTGTTCCGAACTCTCGAGAGGCTCCATGAAGAGAAAGATGCAGTCTTACTTCCGATCTTCAATAACATAGATGATCTACCTTGAAGTTTCATTAACACAAGCTAACACTCACTAAATGAAGTGAACACTCTCATCTAAAGGGCAAGGATAGATGAGAATGATGAAGTAGGATTTTTGCCCTCTTTTATTTTCTATTTCTCACTCATTTTCATCACAAAGATCAAAGCTAGAAAGCTTTGCAAGCAAAGAAGAAGAAGGAAGAAGATGAACAATCAACATCAAACCTTTTGTGATGAATAATGAAAGGATAAATATGATGATTAATGCAACCATGGTCAAATAAACCCATGTAGAGAATTAACTAGGGTTAGGGTTTGGGTTGGGTTAAAGCATGAGTCATTACGAAATATCTTTCACAAAACAAAACTAAACCTTCTAGAATCATCTAGAAAGCATTAACCCAAATCAAACCCTAATCTTGTTTAATCTCTACGAAACATGTTGCATTAGTTATCATATCATGTTCCAATATTATATATCACATATATAATATTTATTGTAACCAAATAAAATAATACAATTAACATATATCGCATATATATCAATGTATTACCCGAGTGAGAAAAAGAATATTTTAGTGAACTAATATTAGTTAATGTAATTTAATATATCATATATATTATTATACATTAAATTATCGAATCGACACTTGATCCGACAATCCGGCTATATCACATATAACCGACTAATACGATGACCCGGCTATATCACATATACCCAGCCGATATCTCATATCGCGAGAATCCAATACGGTATCACATACCGCATTATCCTCGGTCCCGCACATATCACATATGTGTTCCTACTCCGTTTTGCCTGAGTCAAGAAACCTCTGTGTAGGACTCTAAAGAATCGTCAATACGCCGGCAGTAGGTGATGATCATATCAAACACTCACAAGCTGCAAGCGGTCAGCTAAACGTAACAGCCACCCAGGTATTGATCGCTCAGAAGGTCAACAAGCAAGCCTGTACATTCTCCTGTGAATCCAATCAGTAACACTCCCGTACAGTCCGGTCTCATCGTCTGATATGTCGTATATCTCGCCTAGGGGTGGTAAACGTCAGACCCCAGTAGCTTGATAAGTCGTGTCGATATGAGGTCTAGAACAGTTCGAGAAACTACTGATAACACTTACCAGTAAATCTCAGCAACCCTGGCCAGGGATTTCCGGTTATAGCCTATCGAACACAGCACAACATCAACTCCCTATACCGGGAGAGACGAATCCCCTCCTATCGCTCATTGCCTCCATGTGATTCGGGACTGTACCCAAAAGCCACCTTTTTGCACGCCCTCTTGGACGTGGTATGATGGAAATCAAAGCACGGTGGGAATCACACAAGACTCTATGACGATCTCGGGTCAACAGACTACTTTATACCAGTGTCACCGGAGAACTGCCATCAGACATGAGGTATAATACCATCTGGGAGTTCTCGGCGAGTCCGTTCAGTGTACCCTGTCTTTACTGAGCACCCGTACACCATCCTTGATGTCAAACACCGATGGATATGGGATCATCCATCGCCCATCATAGGGGTCAAGATGCGTATACGCTAGTCTACTCTGGTGTATTGATGCCCTGTCTCGATACACCCTCGACTAGGAACAGTTATAGGATGTACTCGTCGACTACCGTGGCCCCACTAGTATGATCTCATCGTAGTCCCAGTAGTCCAGTACATATCCTAAGAGCTTTATCAACATGTAACATAGAGATAATCAGAGTACATGTTAAGATAAAGTACAACCAGATAGCATATACTATCATGTCGAGCAAGAAAGTCCTCCCTATATATGTCCAAGCATCCATTACAATATACATCGTATGTACAGTAATAGCCTCTAGGGCATACATATAACTAAAAATACCATCCCTAGACTTGATATGCAGCTGTAACATTTCAAAATAATAAAATATTATTTTTGGTAATTTTTATAATTTAATATTATTCTAATGAATATTTTAATATTTCGGTATAATTAAATACAAATAAATGGGGAAAATTTTGGAAAAATTATGGAAAATTCCAAAATAGGGTATTTTATGGGATTATGCCATTTTTAAGTTTTTATGATTAGTTTGACATTAATTTAGTGCTAATCGCGATTAAAAATCGCTAATCGGATTTTTGGCATTTTTGTGCAAAACATGCACATATCTTTTTCTACACTTGTGTTGCATTTCTACCATGGCTTTTCTTTTGGGTTGAATATTCAAGTGAGAAGGGATTTAGTGAAGAAAAGAAAATAAGAAAAAAAGAAGAAAAGAAAATAGGTATGGTGAGAGAGAGGGTAGGTGAGGGTGTTGACCTAACCATTTCCTCTTATTTTCTCCAACTCATTTCCTCTCTCCCTTTCCTTCATTGCTGCTGCTGCTCCTGCTCCTCATTCTCCCCCTCTTCAAAGCCACAAATCATCTCTAAAAATACACCAAAACCCTATCTCCATTTCGTTAAAAGTGTGCACAAGCTCAAGATCAACACACCGGACCAAGAAAGCGAGGATTTTGGCCACTAGGGGCAACTCAAGAAAATTCTTGAGTTGCCAAATGAGGTATTTTTCTGGACCATTAGCTTATTTTTTGCATTAATTATACCCCTATGCTAGATTAGAATCGTTATCGTGTGATTTTGTGGATTTAAGAAAAACCTAGTTAGGGTTATGAGAATTTGAGAGTTGTAATGTGAAATTGAGCTCATTAGAGGCTGAACAACACCTTAGTGCTTAAATTAAGACCCAAACCTGAGACTTGAAACCCCAAAACATGGATTTAGAAACCCCGACATCGGATAAATGTGTGATTTGTGAGGGTATTTTGGAATCTGGAGCAACCCGGGGCCACTAGAATTGATTTTGGGATTACTGGGAGTCGTGCAAGAACTAGGAAGCTACCACAGAGACCCGAGCCCCTAACTACAACCTCAGGTCGCAGATATATTCATTCTGGCAGCAATTTGCGGCCAGATCAAGGAAATTGGGTCCCAGATTTGGTTCATGGCTCCTTTTGAACTGAAATAGACCCCTCCTATATGCAGTTTTGGCTAATTGTCACCTGGGGAAATCTGGGAGCATTTTGGTGTGTTTTAAGCTATGTTTTCCATATTTTAAAATGCACTTTCTTGATATTTGGATTTGTATTTGGTTGTCGGGTGTTCGTACATCGACAATAGGGATTGTTTGATTGATTTGCACATTTAGGCTATAGGTTCCAACCTATGAGCACACTATGCGCTATATTGGTTTTCTGCCTCGATTCTAATACGTATTGCGACTGTTTATTATTATAGGTACCCTCGCAAGGATTCCGAGGCGAAGAAGCGCGGCGTCATCGATTTCGGCGAGCAAAGACCAAGTGAGTAGATTATATCTACGGGGAAAATTGGGTGGATGGCGTATAGCACCCCCGTATTTCGATGTCTAGTATACTATATATACTATATATGATAGCTTATTGAGTAACATGGAGATCATAGATGTGTTAGGTGTACTATGAATATTTAGGGTTAGAAGTGAACTAGTGTATTTTCCTAGTTGCGAACCCTAGTATAGGTTTACACCCACACGCACACACATGCTTATTGCTACACTTATATCATGATGATGAGGATAGTGTATGATACTGAAGATGAGTCGATGAGTTTTGGGCATGGTGCCGTGAGATCGGCGATATGATGTGATTCGTATTTAGGATACGATACGAGATTTTAGCGGGCCTTTGGACGTGTGTTTTACACATGCGCTTATATTTTTTTAGATGGTATCGATTGTACTAGACTTAGATCAGTACCCCAGATCACGTGATATGATGATAAGGATACCAGATATTGATGAGATGAATGTGAGATTGACCCGTACCCAGCTATTGGGATGCCGTACGACGATTTACCGTACGAGCTTTATATTGATGATAGATCCGCACTCATGACTCGAGGATATTATACGATGCAGATTGTATCGTATGTGATACTATTGAGGCGGGATCACCGACTATTATATTTATATACATATATCGACTCAGATGTAGGTGGTTTCCATACCCCTCCCGATTGACTTGATAGTTGGATGTAGATTACTTAGTAGACATGAGACTAGACCCGAGTCATACCTATTTCAAAACTAACGAATCGGGGATATTTTAAAGATAGGCAAAAGAGATTCTACGGATATTTCCCGAACGACGCATCTTTTCTTAAAACACCATAGCCCTTATTTTACCAAAAACCCCGATTTGTCTTATTTCAAATGGCAAAGCTGCATGATATATTTATTGAGGTAGATTTCTTCACTGTTGCGTTGATTATTCGATTCCGCATATTCATATAGATTTCTTCACTGTTGCGTTGATTATTCGATTCCGCATATTCATGCTATTTGCATTGCATTGCTTGTGTTTATTGATATATTACTATCATGCTGCTAGAATACTAGCACCATTATTGATGATGCATATGTTCTGCGTACACTGCTCGATGGCTCACACACTTCATCATAGATAATTGCCATGTCACTACACTGTAGTAATGTTGCATTCAGGATATGACTCTTGCATGGCATACTTGTGTACCTATACACTGTGCACCCATACGTGCATACATACGTATTTGCACTTACATTGATGGTTCAGGCTTGATGAGAGATTTGGGACCGCAAAATACCTTTAAAAGCTGATTCATTTTAAAGAAGCGGTCTTCCCTACATATGTGAATATTACTATTCCATGTTGCATGACATACTGATATGTTTACAGTTCTTTTACATGTCGCATACATCATGCTTTCTGATTATACGCATTGAGATATGTTGTTTCCATGATATTTCTGGATTTGGGAACCGTGGGTATTTCAAAAGAGAATATGTAATTGTTTTAAAAACCCGGTTGCCCTTGATATGATATTTCAGTGCGTCCACCATGTGTTTTTCTTGGTGCTAGAGTGATATATGAGAGAGGGGGGGCTGACCGATGCCCGATATATGAGAGAGAGGGGGCTGACCCGGACTGACGGATGCCCGATATATGAAAGAGAGAGGGCTGACCCGGACTGACGGATGCCCGATATATGAGAGAGGGGGGGGGGCTAACCCGGACTGATGGATGCCCGATATATGAGAGAGAGGGGGCTGACCCGGATTGACGGATGCCCGATATACCCGGACTGACGGATACCCGATATATGAGAGAAAGGGGGCTGACCCGGACTGACGGATGCCCGATATATGAGAGAGAGGAGGCTGACCCGGACTGACGGATGCCCGATATATGAGGATTTACGTGCCGATGCTGGGCACAGCTTTCATGATGTTTTCGAGTGTCGATGCTGGACACTCTGGTTCCATGATTTTGACGTGTCGCGAGGGACACAGATGGGTTATATCCTTATATTTCCATGTATATGCTTCATAATATTTACATGCATGATGGTTATTGTCATTGGGTGATGAGTGGACGGGATCCACATATTTACAGATTTGATTACATTGATCATACCTCATATTTATAATATGTTATTACCTGAGGCACTGGCACGAGCACGAGCACTTGGCACTACACTCATGTATAGAGGTTATACTGCCACTTTAGCATGCTTCAGACTTATTCATATTGAGGTTATATATATTTGATCGTATTGACCTAGTATGAGTCATACATACGATTTCTGCTTGTAGATATTTTTTATTCACGAGTTGGCAACTCACCCCCGTTGTGCCACAGTTCTTGCAGGTTTTGCCGTACAGGTTTCATTGCGGCTTTTCTGGCACATTGCTTCCATTACGGGTGACTTGCTTTGGTAGGTGGGTTCTTTTGCATCAGAACCACCATTGTACATGTATTATTCATTGTATCTAGAAATTCCATCAACCAAAACTTGTATATTGTTTCAGACTTAGAAATCGGTTATGTATTATTTCGATCTTAGAGTCGTGCGTAGCAGTATTATGGTTTTCATGTTGATTTTAAGTTTCTTTCTGAGTTTTGATCCTCGCCTTTCGGCGTTGTATATTATATTGCTTGCGTGGTTGTGACCGTCAATTGACGAAGAGCTAGCTCCCGCTTGGGGATGCCTTTTATCATTGCTTATATATTATCCTTGTTGTACCCTGTTCGGGGCCAGTTTTTACAAAGGAAACTCTGCCGGAATTTCAGAAAAGACTATACATTTTAAAAATTCATATTCGGCTTAGTTATTTAAAAACCATGATTTAAAACATGTTTTCTTCATTCCTTTAAACTAGTTTTCTTTATTTACTCCCTAAAATGGTTTTAGATTTATGGGCTTTTGGCTTGGATTAGATGGGGTCCTATAGACTTCGATTCAAGTGCCAGTCACGGGCTATTTTGGGTCGTGACAGCAGCATATTTGACGAAGAGACCGGACTATACGGTAAGTGTTGCCAGTTGGCTCGACGGGAGTTTTAGCAGGTTTGCTTGTGTTTCTTCTGGTCGCTCAAGACCTGGTAGCCATTACGTACAGCTTATGCCACTGACAGTTTGTGGGCATATGATGTGATCACTGCCTACTGCTAGCGTATTGACGAGTCTTAGAGTCCCACAAAGGGGTCTCCTAGCTCAGGCGAAAAGATGCGGGGTGCATATGAGATATGTGCGGGAGCTCGATTAAATGCGTGTATTGGATACCGTATTTTAATCGGGCATTTTCTATTGGACGGGTCATATGTGATATGACCGGGTTATTAAATCAAGTGTTGATTTAATATTAAATCCATTAGCTCATTTATTAAAACCTATTTCTTTATGATGCATGCATGATGATTGTTATGAATTTGTTGTTGTGTGTAAATCAAATCAAATAGTCCCCGGCAACGGCGCCATTTTGATCGAATTGTTTTCTTGGATGTAAAAGTATCAAATAGTAAAGAAATCACAACCAAAAAATATTTGACCGCAATCAAACAACGGTGTCAGTTGAAGTTAATGAATGAGTGCGGATCGTCCTCAGGGATCTCGAGATTCGTTGTTATTTTATTTGTTCGAAATGAAATGTTAAGCAACAATAAGAGAAAACTCGATTCAAGATTGAATTGTATTCGTGTGTCACTAATCTTTACTAAAGAATCAAGAACTATAAACAACAAGAATCGGATTTCAATGGTATTTTCCAAACAACAATCAAGAATGATAGAAAAGCTCGTAGGAATCGATAGGATCTTTAGATGTGTTGTAGTCTACAATATTTCGTATTCTTGTCCTTCGAAGAGTTTATACTAGATCAATGGTTATCGACGCGAGTTAGGGTTTTCTTGATGAAATTAGGGTTTCATCTCTTAACCCTTGCTCTTTCGAGGATACCATTTATATTCTAGCCTCTAGCAATTTCAAGAAGCGATCGGATCACCCCAATCTCGAGCGATGTTGATCAAGAAAGCATCGCATCAAATTGGGTTGTCGATTCTTGAACTTTGCTAGGGTTTACACACTCATGGGATTCAAGAATTGATTATAAATTTGCTACATCATCATACTAAAGATCGTTTCGACTCCTTAACGAGCGGAGTTTTACTCACGCATCACCACATAGACAATATTCAAGAACAGTAAAGATAACATGATGCGGAATTTAAAAGAAACAAGATAGAAGAAAATATCACCTTTTATTTCATCAACAATTTCAATACAATCTTTCAAGATCTACAAGAAGAAAGAAAATCGATCGTTGACTCGGCTTCGCTCGACTCCGTGGATCGTGGATCTACTTTGGATCTCTTGCCCGATGGAAGATCGGCTCGGCTCATAAAAGGGTTGAAGGAATCTTGCTTGGCTTGCACTCAAGATCTTGAATTGTGGTTGGATCTAGGGTTAGGGTTTCCTACAAGATTTCTCACTAATCTTGAGGAAGAAGAAGATGGAGAAAGAGAATGGCTAAACTAAAAATGGGTTGAATCTATCACTCTCCAAGATTGAATCAAGATTTTCCAAGATGAGAAATGAGTGAGCCTAGGGTCTTATTTATAGACCTAGGTTTAGGTTTGAATTAGACTTTCCCTCCCAAAGTTTGTTGACAAGTTTGTTGGCTTTAGCTTAGGGTTTAAGCAAGGGTTTGGGAAAGTTCTAGAAGTTTTAGGCTAGTTTAGGAGCTTGATGATCTGGTGGAAGTGTCTGGACTCTTCTGGACTTCTGTATGCATTTTTGAGCTGAAGGTACTAACACAGGAGTTGTGGTGCAATTCGAGGAGTTGACTCTCTGTATCCGCCGCGCAACCGCCGCGTGAGGTGGGCTTTGGCCGCCCTTCCGCCGCACATTGGTGGGCTTGGGAATTGGGCTTTCTGCTGTGGTCTGGTACTTCTGTATTGGTTATTCTTTGATGTTTAGAGTTGCAGTTGCCCTTTTATATTGATACCAGATTTGCTTTCAATGAGTTTACGAGCAATTGTAATGGTCGAGCAATGTATTGATCGAGCAAGTATCTCTTTTCCTGCATAGACTTCAAAATAGGGGTTGCAAGATATAGAAAATATGCTATGTAATGCAATGCAGTTAATTTCCCTAGAATTTCCGGTTTAAAGGTCGAATACATGTAATTTGATATTTTGCGACCGATTAGCTAATATGTGAATTATGAATACCGTACTCTCCTATATGTATGCAGATGTTAAGGAAATTGCCTGCTAAAATATACAGTATTTTCGACTGATCAAATACCCCCAAACTTAATTTCGATCGTCTCGAGAGAATGTTTTATTAAAAAGAGAAGGAGAAAACAAAGAAAGAGAAAAACTAACTAGCACACTTTCGTAGGCAACACGATTGCACTGAGCACGTGCAACAAGCCTTTAAACCTCTAGGTGTCCCTAGTAGGAGGAGTGTTGTCTCCTGAGGGTTTTCAGCGGATTGCACCCACAAAATCCAAAAATAAAAGTAAGATCATGAATATTACATTTAAAGACAAGAATTGTAAAAGAAAGACTTTGAAAATTAGGGTTTCCAACTAAGCTAGCTTTTCGGTTGTCATGAGCCCTATCTTAATGGTCATGAACAGATGTTAGAAATCACGTCCTCCCTCAATAAAACATCGTCTTATTCTTCATTCCTATCTTTATTCCAAACATCGATCATATCACCCTGCGTGTGTGTAAAGACATCCCTACACCCGGAGAATTCAATTCAAGCTATCATACTCTTGCCCGTCGACCTCAGTACTTCTTGGCAAACGAGATTGCTTACACACTTTCATGCGACCGTTAATACTTCTTGAGGTACTAACCGACCGATTACTGATGTGCTTGCTAACTTGGTGTATTTTCCTAGTCTTGCACCACCTCAGGCATAGCAGTGACACCCAGACCAGTTGACCTTAGGGCACTAGGTGAAGAAGCACCCTTTTGCTAGATATTTTTCTTACCCTTGGTGATAACAAAACCAGTATCCATTTTTCTCACCACTTTAAAACACACTTTTCTTTTCATACTTTTGGCTTTAAGACAAGAGCATTTCAAGGTATCCTCTACTATCCCAGGCTTCAAGACGTGTGTAAGTGCGAATAGCAGGGTAGCAACGTTCAAAATGTTTGGCTTCCAGAATAGAAACTATTTTTCAGACTTATTTTTATCCTCAGATTAGTGACGTCCTTCATCTTACTAACCCTTGGGACAAAGGCTCATAACTACTTATTACTAGTTCGTATAAGAAAACTTCTAATTTTCTTAGTTTTCTAAAATTTTTCCAATCTCATGGATGTAATTGTTCACTGTCTAAACTTTCATTATCTTATTTATATAAAAAAAAGTGTAAATATTAAAATTATTTTTATATTTGAAAATTTTTAAATTTTTATGGGTTTTGAAAATTTTATTTTTTTTCAATTTTTATAGATTTTTTTTAAAAGAAATGTTTTGTGCTTATGCAGAATATATGCAAATGATGCAAAAATAAGCACAAACCTCCCCCAAACTTGTTTTCAACAGTGTCCTCACTGTTGCCGATAATTATACCTACAAAAATCTGTAAATCTGGGAGGAATTATTAGTGGGGGCAAAATATATAAGTGAAGAACTTCCCCCAAACTTGTTTTACTCACCTTCATTCAAAATATGATGCAATGATATACTGGACATGAAAGTGAGACAGAGGAATTTTAATCAAAATAAACTGGCTCTTGTAAAAACAAGAGCTCCTCCGTGGGGTCAGTGGAAAAATACGGCTTTAATCTATGTCCATTTACTTTGAAAACAGTGCCGTTTTTAACATTTTCAATATCTACTGCCCCGTGCGGGTATACAGACCGCACAACAAAAGGTCCCTTCCAACGAGATCGGAGCTTACCCGCATGCAGGTGTAATCGTGAATCATAAAGAAGGACTTGTTGACCTGGTAAAAATGTTTTCCTCAAAATGTGTCACGACCCGAAAGAGCACGTGACTGGCCCTTGAACCATATGAAGTCTATAGGACTCCATCTGATCCAAGTAAGCCAAAAGCCCAGAAATCTAAAACCATTTTTAAGAATAAGTAAAGAAACTGGTTTAAAGAAGTGAAGAAAAACAGGTTTGAAATCAAGGTTTTTAAATAACTAAGCCGAATATGCATTTTTAAAAACAGTACAGTCTTTTCTAAAAATTTCGGCAGAGTTTCTTTTGTAAAACTGGCCCCGAATGGGGTATAACAAGGATAACAATATATGCAATGATAAAGGCATCCCCAAGCGGGAGCTAGCTCTTCGTCAAACGACGGTCACCACCACACATGCAACAATAATATACAACGCCAAGTGGCGAGGATCAAATCCAAAAGAAAGCTCAAAAGCAACAAGAAAACCGCAACACTACTAAGCGCGACTCTATGGTCGAATAATACATCACTAGTCTAGGTCTGAAACAATATACGAGTTTTGGTTGATGGATATTCTAGATACAATGAATAATATAAATACAACGGCGGTTCTGATACAAAAGAACCCACCTATCCAAGCAAATCACCCAAAAGGAAGCAGTGTGCCAGAAATGCCGCTATAGAACTGTACGGCAAACCTGCAAGAACTGGGGCACAACGGGGGTGAGTTGCCAACTCGTGAATAGAAAGATATCTACAAGCAGAGATCGAATGCATGACCCAACCTAGGTCAATACGATCAGATATAAAGAAACCTCAATATGAATAAAGCTGAAGCATGCTAAACTGGCAATGTAATCTCTATACGTGAATGTAGTGCCAAGTGCTCGTGCTAGTGCCTCAGGTAATAGTATGTCATGAATATGAGGTATGAATGCATGAAAGCATAATACATGTAAATGAAGAAACTGTTTTCATAATTTAGTGAGATTTCCCTTGTATTTTTAGTTGAGGTATCATAATGAAATCAGCATAAAACAGTGCCTAGCATCGGCACAAAACGTAATCCCAATATCTCGATATCTCTGTATCACAGTCTCTGTACCTCGAAATCTCGAAATCCCAATGTCTCAATCATAATATCTAGGGCGCCGTCAGTCCAGACCGGCCCCTACCATCCATCTCAAGACCACGACGGTATCCTCCGGATATCCGACGCGTCGGGTAAAATCACCGGTAGGTAGTGCTCCCCTGCCAGGCTCACATCGTCATCACCACGCGCTTCTTGCCCCGGGGTACCTTACCGGGTCCACCATGTACCCGAAACGGTTCATCCGTCTCCTCGAATCGGGTTTCCAAATCCATCAGCAAACTCATGGTGGACGACTCATACATCATGGGAAAACCGCACTTTTTATTTTAAAGAGAGAAAAGAAGTTTATATAAGTTTTGCGGTTTTCCCCCAAATCCAGAAAATCTCATAGAAATCCGAATCCAATCCTCAATAGCATGTAAACAGTGCATACAGGCATAAAAATCCATGAATAATAACATGCATGATGTAACAACTAATAATTACAATGTCTAATCTAGCATATAAGGCAAGTACACTAATATCATGTCTAAATTATTAGCTAACCTATGTCGATGCAATAATATTTTCTAAGGTGTACGTGACATGGCAATTACCGATGAAGATGTGTGTGAGCCGGCAAGTAAGTGTACGTGGTACATACGCATCATCGGTAATGGTGCTGGTGTCCTAACAGCATAACATCAATAATGGAGTATGAAACATAATATAAGCATGCGATGCGATGCGAACCACAATAATGAGCGGAAGCTGAATACTAGACGCAACTATAACTAATCTGCATTAATCTAAAATAACCTCTACAATTGGTGCCTTTTGAAATAACACGAATCATGGGGTTTTGAAAATAGGGGCTACGGTGTTTTTATGAAAAGATACGTCTTTTGAAATATCCGTAGGATCCCTTGGGCTGTCTTTTAAAATACCCACGATTCGTTAGTTTTTGAAATAGGTAGGAGTCTAATCTAATCTAACAACCATCTTAAACTATACGGCTGAACTAACAAGTAGAGCTACGGGTGAGGAAACCGCCTAACATCTGAGTCGATACATATACATACATGTATATATATTAGTCGGTGATCCCGCCTCAATAATATCATATCCGATACCCTATCTATAATCAGACATCCCAAGTCAAGAGTGCGGATCAATCATCAAAATATAGCTTGTACGTAAATCCGTCGTACGGCATCCCAAATCTGGGTACGGGTCAATATCACATTCATCATACTATTTATCTGGTATCCTCTTTATCAAATGTCATGATCGGGGTACTGATCTACGTCTAGTACAATATTGATACCCTCAATGTATGCATGCAGGTGTAAGAATCACTACGTCAAAAGACCCGTTAAAACATCGTGTCGTATCTCGATACGAACCAAATCACATCACCGATCTCCTGGCCTCAAGCCCAATCTCATCGACTCATCTCAAATCCCAAATACTATCCTCAAATCCAGTATATAAACACATAGTCCCATACCCATGTGTAGATATACGCACCATCATATGCACTCTAATAAATGAAAGAATGAATGCAAGTATGTGTGTAAATGTATGTGTGAGTGCAACCACTACTCTAGGGTTCGCACTAAACTAAACCAATATATTCTTATCATCAAAATATCATTATTACCATCAATAACCCTAAACAACACATAATAAATATTCGTGTGTATACGTATTCGTATACTTCACCACGGACTGCGGGGGTGCTATACGCCATCCACCCGACTTCTCCCCACAGATATAAATCTACTCACATTGCTTCTCGTGTGCCAAAGCCGATGTCGCTATCTTCACCTCCTTTGCCTCAACATCACGCGGGGTACCTACAAGTATATCACAATGCTAAAGCACATGAAAATCATATCGGAAACCAAAATAGCACACGCTACCCGCATAGGTAAAAACTTATCGACTCGCATGTAAACACAATCAAAATCCACTTGTCGTTGACGTCCAAACGCCACCCGACAGGAATGAATCACCAAATACCAAAATCCATGCTAAAACAAGTCCCAAATTATACACCAACATAGGAAAATCAACCCAGATTTCACCCTAGATGGAATCAGTCAAAACTAGACATACTCAGGGTCAAAACTAGAGGAAATGGGGGCATGCACAGAAAACGAAGCAATTCCTTAAAATACCTTATTTTAGAATTTTCCATAATTTTTCCCCATTTATCTGTATTTAATTATACCAGAATATTAAAATATTCATTAAAATAATATTAAATTCTAAAATTTCCCAAAAATCATATTTTATTATTTTGAAGACGTTACAATCTACCCCCCTTAAAGAAATTCGGTCCCCGAATTTAAATTTAAACCCCCAAATACTAAAATATTTCAATACAAATTCCAAGTCATCGGGGTTCCGAAATCATCTATACATAAAACATCATAGCGCAATGCATGCGCATGAGTACTGAGCAGATAACTCAAAAGCAACACTCCATCAAGCATCCGCAATCATCGGAGTCATGGTAACGACACAATGTCAAATCCAATACAAAATCAATATGATATGGACCAAGACTATACATGTAAATAGCTGATGCAAATGTATGCCAAATCTTTTTAAGTCGCTGTGCGATGCGCGTAACACTGCACAGTGGCGGACGTTTCTCATAAGAAAATAACTATATATGTGTATATATATCCTTTGTTTAATAGGTACGTTCCGCCGTTTTGAAAACAGTTTAGAAGGGTTTCCTTGTTTTTAAAACGTTTCGTGTCATATCGGACACGTAGGTATATACTGAGACTATAGCTCGCTTTTCGGAAATCCCTTCGATAACTATCGATGCATGCAAAATATATCCAGGTACTGCCCACTGACTAGTCCTGCTCAGTATGAAAGCAAATATCCAACATCATAAAAATGTACTGCTCCAAAAGGAATAAATCCCAAAAATCACATAACACCACCCTGTGCGTCTGGTGCGCACGGAAATCAAAATCCATATATGTGCTAAACATGTGCACAAAACAACATCTAGGTGCAACGGGTGTGCACGAAGCATCTGTCATAGGCAACGTGTGCCTGGCAGCCAAAACAGGTGCATCTGACATGCACGAAGAATCTCGATTTAGTGCATCTGGTGTGCCCCAAAATCGTATCTCAAAACATGCGCCCAACATGCGCGAAAATCCAAATCGGTGCATCCATCATGCACGAATGAAAATCTAGACCCTGCGCACTCAATATGCACGGAATCACAAAATCCAATAGCAACGTCGAATATGCGTAAGTCCAGTCAAAAGCACGGAGTGCAAGAATCCACATCAATATCACAATCAAAATCGACATACCGAAAGGCATCAAATCGAAGTCAGGTGCAATCGTAATGCACAAAATATAAATCCGGTGCAACAAAGGCACGAAATATAAATCTGATGCGATAAACGCAAGAAACATAAAACTGGTGCGACAAATGCACGAAGTATAGAACTGGTGCATCCCATGCACAAATACCAAGCAATAACTCAAATACGTAAGCAGCAACACCAAGTGTATCCAGATATGAAGAAAATCATAAACGTGTGCAGCTGCGGGCACAAAACACATATCGATACACTACAAGCACATATAAGCTATACCGAGTGCAAAATCAAAACACTAAAATTACATGAAACTCTGCTGGAAGCGTAAATCAAATCACCAGCATAAAATAGGCATGAAATCGCAATCAACAGCTCAAGAGTAATAACTATGTACAAGGTATAAATACCCAGTAGGTGCAACCATGGTGCACAAAATCAAATATCATGAAACTCAGTCATCAAGACTAAATCATGTGAATAGATCGCCCAAAATACCGAAATCCAAAGCAACGGATACGTGATAATCAAATCACAAAATCACAAATCATAATTACCGTCGTCGGTATACCATCCTTCAGGGTCGAGAAGGTACCGGAACATCCGATGCTAGCTGCGCAAGATATCTACTTGCCTCTTGCTCGCGGCTGGCGTCCTCTGCCTCTGGTTCCTGATCTTTCCTGTAGATTACCAATCTCGCAATCCATCGGCTCATCGGCCCGGTCAGGAGTACTGACAGGAACGATTCCGTTCTGGCACTTTCCTGGTCACCTTTCGGTCAATCCTCACGACCGCTCGTAAGGCAGCGTATCACTGGCGTCGGCCTCTGGCTCTCTGAAAGCACGTCACACATCTGATCCTGGGTGCAAACATCATTGCAGCAATGTCCTGGAAGGAATCCTGCTCAAGGTCTCTTCCGATCATGCCTATGCCGATCTGTACAGAGGCTGGCTTCCTGCACAACCTCTTCTCGCTCAAAAACACCTGTGTCCTCAGCACAATATTTTCTCGGAAACTGGTCACATTCCAACGTCTCTGTAAGCATATCAGGTCTCTAGTCTCGACGGGAAGCAATGACAGCTCATCAGTGTCTCACACGAACCTCTTGTTCCAACTGTCTCTATCGTCGTCCACTATGACGTCACGCCAAGCTACTACGCACTGCACTGTTCTCGGCCACGGTCAATCTGAAGTCTCTCGCACGGACTCGAAATCGCATATTCTGTAGCTTCATCATTCTGTAGAGGATGTCAGGCCGAACAGGTCCTCGGGAACACGTCCCAACCATCGGAGGAATACTCATCACTCGTCTGTCCCTGATCGATCTGCAACGCATCTGGGTAAGTTCCTTTATCCGAACATGGTCAACTACCTCGTCGACAATGCCGAACTCTGTCCTGCTGGGTGTGCGCAATACGACCACTCCTGGTCTAGGTCTTCTCGTAACGTACTCCAGAAAGGTCCTGTCGAGGTTCCTTTCTCAAATCTCAATCCTGCCGAAATGCCCGGAAGTCATCATCCAATGCTGAAGCTAAAGCTTATTCCGGAACGGCTGCATACCTATCGCGCTTCTCTCTGGAAGATACATCCATATACCACGCCTCGGGGTGCATATCACATCTCTAATGTCAGCGGAGTGGGACGTCATCTCGTCGAAATCTCGTACGAACTCTTTACTCCACCTTGCTCAATGTCGACTGATTCGGACTTAACTCATCGTGGCTACATGAACTGCGCTCCGACGGCTACGCTCGCATCTGGAGTCTCCCAAGCAGTGTCCCATCACGATATCCGAAAGATGTCGAACCATCCGATCGACTCGTCAGATCCTCATAATCCCCCAAGAGATCACATCATGGGTACAGTTTAATAGTATCGAGTACATGCCACAGCGTCGGTGGTCCAGCCGTAGAAGGGCAAACCCAAGCCTCACTAATGGCGCTGAGGAACCACCGCAAACCCGAAGGTTCAAAGGCTTTCACACGGTCATTAAGTCGAGTTAGGGTTTCATTCTTCTAGAGAGTCCATAGAATCACCTGCATGTCTTTCCGTATACTTTAAACTTGGAAAATGGGCTCCTGACATTCGATCGTCTCTATCGACTCTCAATGAACCTGCGTGAAGTCGTCTCTAGCTGGAAACAATCTATCTGATGACCTCGCATCGGTAAACAAACGAACCACCTGTCCTAGTCATTCATCCTCAGGTGACCAGCGACTCGCTATCATCTCTCTAAGTATATGCTCACGCTGCAGTAGCTCCAACCATCTGGGCGACATCTCGTCATTTGCAGCAGCAACTGGCTTATTCGCCTGTACGCCGAACAGCGCCTCAATCCTCCAGGAAAGGCAATACATAGGCGGTCATCTCTGAGTCAGTCTGCTCTAGATCTGAGTAAGACTCTCCACACTGGAAATCTTCAACTCATCAGGGCCCGCTCCGGCGCAAAATCGGACGAATCACCTTCGTCTCTCAAATCGGGTAGACTAGCTATCATCTGTCTCATATCTGCCTGAAAGCTACGGCAATCTCAGCTCGTAAGCTTCGGAAGCGACATCCTGTCAATCTCAGCAACAGCTGGTCCATCTGTCTGCACGGTAGGCGACATCACAATCTCTGAGGTATGCTGTACATCAACAGTCCTCTCTCAACTGGCAGCTCTAACAATGGCCCGATCATCCGGTGCAAGACCAAGCACTCGCCTCCACTAGAGGTCACAATCACCAACACTAACTCGAGACGTTCCCATGTCACCAGAAAACACAATGGTCGGCCCTCGTACCAAACGAGCTCACACCGGCCGTAACCCTAGCAGCAGCCCAAACTGCCCTCAAACATGGTGACAGGAACCTCAATCGAGTATCAAGGAGAGCACATCAATGGCAAGAATGGAAACAACAGATCCAAAGTGGATACATGATCATGGGAAGGAACAGCATCAATAAAGGTATGATCATGAAACTAATAGAATCGGGGATCTCAAATGGATGTATAATCCTGGATATAAAGAGGATCACTGATCTCGAAAATATGTACATCCTAAGGTTCTTTAAGCGGAATGGCGTGTCGTAAGTATGCCGCGGAACATACCAACGGTACGTCACTCTACTTTAGTTACCTATTCCATCAACCAAGGGTCATCCTACACGACGAAAGTTCGGGTCTAATACCCCCTCGACCAAGTCTAAGTTCCGTAAGGTCAAGCCTAAGTTCCGTATATATATAAACGCCCTAGGCTCCACATAGTCAAACTTAGACTCGAACCAAGGTCAACCTAGCGCTCTGATACCAACTTTGTCACGACCCGAAAGAGCACGTGACTGGCCCTTGAACCATATGAAGTCTATAGGACTCCATCTGATCCAAGTAAGCCAAAAGCCCAGAAATCTAAAACCATTTTTAAGAATAAGTAAAGAAACTGGTTTAAAGAAGTGAAGAAAAACAGGTTTGAAATCAAGGTTTTTAAATAACTAAGCCGAATATGCATTTTTAAAAACAGTACAGTCTTTTCTAAAAATTTCGGCAGAGTTTCTTTTGTAAAACTGGCCCCGAATGGGGTATAACAAGGATAACAATATATGCAATGATAAAGGCATCCCCAAGCGGGAGCTAGCTCTTCGTCAAACGACGGTCACCACCACACATGCAACAATAATATACAACGCCAAGTGGCGAGGATCAAATCCAAAAGAAAGCTCAAAAGCAACAAGAAAACCGCAACACTACTAAGCGCGACTCTATGGTCGAATAATACATCACTAGTCTAGGTCTGAAACAATATACGAGTTTTGGTTGATGGATATTCTAGATACAATGAATAATATAAATACAACGGCGGTTCTGATACAAAAGAACCCACCTATCCAAGCAAATCACCCAAAAGGAAGCAGTGTGCCAGAAATGCCGCTATAGAACTGTACGGCAAACCTGCAAGAACTGGGGCACAACGGGGGTGAGTTGCCAACTCGTGAATAGAAAGATATCTACAAGCAGAGATCGAATGCATGACCCAACCTAGGTCAATACGATCAGATATAAAGAAACCTCAATATGAATAAAGCTGAAGCATGCTAAACTGGCAATGTAATCTCTATACGTGAATGTAGTGCCAAGTGCTCGTGCTAGTGCCTCAGGTAATAGTATGTCATGAATATGAGGTATGAATGCATGAAAGCATAATACATGTAAATGAAGAAACTGTTTTCATAATTTAGTGAGATTTCCCTTGTATTTTTAGTTGAGGTATCATAATGAAATCAGCATAAAACAGTGCCTAGCATCGGCACAAAACGTAATCCCAATATCTCGATATCTCTGTATCACAGTCTCTGTACCTCGAAATCTCGAAATCCCAATGTCTCAATCATAATATCTAGGGCGCCGTCAGTCCAGACCGGCCCCTACCATCCATCTCAAGACCACGACGGTATCCTCCGGATATCCGACGCGTCGGGTAAAATCACCGGTAGGTAGTGCTCCCCTGCCAGGCTCACATCGTCATCACCACGCGCTTCTTGCCCCGGGGTACCTTACCGGGTCCACCATGTACCCGAAACGGTTCATCCGTCTCCTCGAATCGGGTTTCCAAATCCATCAGCAAACTCATGGTGGACGACTCATACATCATGGGAAAACCGCACTTTTTATTTTAAAGAGAGAAAAGAAGTTTATATAAGTTTTGCGGTTTTCCCCCAAATCCAGAAAATCTCATAGAAATCCGAATCCAATCCTCAATAGCATGTAAACAGTGCATACAGGCATAAAAATCCATGAATAATAACATGCATGATGTAACAACTAATAATTACAATGTCTAATCTAGCATATAAGGCAAGTACACTAATATCATGTCTAAATTATTAGCTAACCTATGTCGATGCAATAATATTTTCTAAGGTGTACGTGACATGGCAATTACCGATGAAGATGTGTGTGAGCCGGCAAGTAAGTGTACGTGGTACATACGCATCATCGGTAATGGTGCTGGTGTCCTAACAGCATAACATCAATAATGGAGTATGAAACATAATATAAGCATGCGATGCGATGCGAACCACAATAATGAGCGGAAGCTGAATACTAGACGCAACTATAACTAATCTGCATTAATCTAAAATAACCTCTACAATTGGTGCCTTTTGAAATAACACGAATCATGGGGTTTTGAAAATAGGGGCTACGGTGTTTTTATGAAAAGATACGTCTTTTGAAATATCCGTAGGATCCCTTGGGCTGTCTTTTAAAATACCCACGATTCGTTAGTTTTTGAAATAGGTAGGAGTCTAATCTAATCTAACAACCATCTTAAACTATACGGCTGAACTAACAAGTAGAGCTACGGGTGAGGAAACCGCCTAACATCTGAGTCGATACATATACATACATGTATATATATTAGTCGGTGATCCCGCCTCAATAATATCATATCCGATACCCTATCTATAATCAGACATCCCAAGTCAAGAGTGCGGATCAATCATCAAAATATAGCTTGTACGTAAATCCGTCGTACGGCATCCCAAATCTGGGTACGGGTCAATATCACATTCATCATACTATTTATCTGGTATCCTCTTTATCAAATGTCATGATCGGGGTACTGATCTACGTCTAGTACAATATTGATACCCTCAATGTATGCATGCAGGTGTAAGAATCACTACGTCAAAAGACCCGTTAAAACATCGTGTCGTATCTCGATACGAACCAAATCACATCACCGATCTCCTGGCCTCAAGCCCAATCTCATCGACTCATCTCAAATCCCAAATACTATCCTCAAATCCAGTATATAAACACATAGTCCCATACCCATGTGTAGATATACGCACCATCATATGCACTCTAATAAATGAAAGAATGAATGCAAGTATGTGTGTAAATGTATGTGTGAGTGCAACCACTACTCTAGGGTTCGCACTAAACTAAACCAATATATTCTTATCATCAAAATATCATTATTACCATCAATAACCCTAAACAACACATAATAAATATTCGTGTGTATACGTATTCGTATACTTCACCACGGACTGCGGGGGTGCTATACGCCATCCACCCGACTTCTCCCCACAGATATAAATCTACTCACATTGCTTCTCGTGTGCCAAAGCCGATGTCGCTATCTTCACCTCCTTTGCCTCAACATCACGCGGGGTACCTACAAGTATATCACAATGCTAAAGCACATGAAAATCATATCGGAAACCAAAATAGCACACGCTACCCGCATAGGTAAAAACTTATCGACTCGCATGTAAACACAATCAAAATCCACTTGTCGTTGACGTCCAAACGCCACCCGACAGGAATGAATCACCAAATACCAAAATCCATGCTAAAACAAGTCCCAAATTATACACCAACATAGGAAAATCAACCCAGATTTCACCCTAGATGGAATCAGTCAAAACTAGACATACTCAGGGTCAAAACTAGAGGAAATGGGGGCATGCACAGAAAACGAAGCAATTCCTTAAAATACCTTATTTTAGAATTTTCCATAATTTTTCCCCATTTATCTGTATTTAATTATACCAGAATATTAAAATATTCATTAAAATAATATTAAATTCTAAAATTTCCCAAAAATCATATTTTATTATTTTGAAGACGTTACAAAATGTTTTTATCGTGAAAAACCTTAGTCCTATTCTTTGTGATTACAGCATTATCATAAGCTTCATCGCGGAGTTCGCTTAGCTCGTTTAGTTGCAGCTTCCGAAAGTTGCAAGCAAGGTTTAAATCAAAATTAATTTCCTTTATAGCCCACAATGCTTTATGTTCTATCTCAACAGGTAGATGACATGCTTTACCAAAAACTATCCTATATGGAGACATTCCTAGGTCGGTCTTATATGCAGTCCTGAATGCCCAAAGAGCATCCGTCAATTTGGTCGACCAATCTTTTCTATTTTTGGCAACAGTTTTCTCCAGGATAAGTTTGATTTGTCTGTTTGAGATCTCAGCCTGCCCGCTTGTTTGGGGGTGATAGGGTGTAGAAAGACGGTGGTTGATTGAATATTTCCGCATCAGAGTCTCGAAAGATCTGTTGCAGAAGTGTGTCCCATTATCGCTAATAATAGCGCGTGGGTGTCCAAATCGCGAGAAGATATTCTTTTTTAAGAACTTAATGACAACTTTCTTATCATTAGTGTGACTTGGAATGGCTTCTACCCACTTGGAGACATAATCAACCGCCAGCAATATGTACAGATTCCCAAAGGAGTTGGGAAAAGGACCCATAAAATCTATGCCCCAAACATCAAACATTTCAACAACCAGAATGGGTTGCTGAGGCATTTCATTCCTCTGGGATATTCTACCCGTATACTGACATTGTGTACAGGTTTTGCAATGTTCAAATGCGTCCTTGAATAAGGTCGGCCAATAAAATCCAGATTGCAAAACCTTTTCCGCTGTTTTTCTTGGACCAAAGTGACCCCCACAAGCCTGATCATGACAAAATGACAGAATACTCTTGAACTCTTCATTTGGGACGCACCGGCGAATGATCTGATCAGGACAATATTTAAACAAATAAGGCTCATCCCAGTAATAGTGTTTTACTTGGGAAAGAAAGCGGTATTTGTCCTGTTTTGACCAATCGCTCGGTATAAGTCCTGTGGCATGATAGTTCACAATATCCCTGAACCATGGTTCAGAGGATACGCTCAAGAGTTGTTCGTCAGGGAATGAGTCATTGATCGGCAGGGTCACAGGGGAAGAAACGATGCGTGAAAGGTGGTCAGCTACTACGTTTTCACATCCTTTCTTATCTTTGATAACAAGATCGAATTCTTGTAAAAGAAGGATCCAACGTATTAGTCGACCTTTGGCATCTTTCTTCGCCAACAAATGTTTTAAAGCGGAATGGTCAGTATATACAACAATAGGTGAGCCGATTAAGTAAGGCCTGAATTTCTCCAATGCGAATACAACCGCTAATAGTTCTTTCTCTGTGGTTGTATAATTGATTTGCGCATCATTCAGAGTCTTACTAGCATAGTAAATCACGTGTGGCATCTTTTCAATGTGTTGTCCAAGGACAGCACCTACTGCAAAATCAGATGCGTCACACATCAGCTCAAAAGGGTAGTCCCAGTTTGGTGATGATAAAACGGGGGCTGAAGTGAGTGAGTGTTTAAGTGAGTCGAAAGCTGTCTCGCAATCCGAGTCAAAGTGGAAGGTTGTATCCTTGGCCAGGAGTAGTGTTAAAGGTCTAGCAATTTTGCTAAAGTCCTTTATGAATCTCCTATAAAATCCAGCATGGCCAAGGAAAGAGCGAATATCTTTGACGCTTTTGGGATGAGGGAGGTTTTGAATGACATTTACTTTAGCTCTGTCAACCTCAATGCCCTTCTGTGAAATGACATGTCCAAGGACTATTCCTTCTTGGACCATAAAGTGGCATTTTTCCCAGTTCAAAGTCAAGTTCTTCTCTTTGCATCGAGTAAGAACAGCGTCCAGATTCGCTAGGCATTCAGAAAAAGAGTCTCCAAAAATCGAAAAGTCGTCCATAAAGATCTCCAGGAAATTCTCTACCATATCAGAGAATATCCCCATCATACACCGCTGAAAGGTAGCGGGAGTATTGCATAGCCCGAAGGGCATGCGACTGTAAGCAAAGGTACCAAAAGGACAAGTAAAAGTGGTTTTATCTTGATCCTTTTTGGCGATGGGGACCTGATTGTAGCCTGAGTAACCGTCCATGAAACAATAGTATTGTCGTCCCGCTAAGCGTTCCAGCATTTGATCAATAAATGGTAGAGGAAAATGATCTTTCCTCGTAGCAGCGTTGAGTTTTCTATAATCGATGCATACACGCCACCCAGTTTGGGTGCGTGTCTGAATCAACTCATTCACTTCATTTGTGATCACAGTGATGCCAGATTTCTTAGGAACGACGTGTATAGGACTTACCCACTGGCTATCGGAGATCGGGTATATAATACCACTATCTAAGCATTTGACGATCTCTTTCATGACAGCTTCCTTCATGACGGGATTTAACCGTCTCTGTGGTTCTCGGGTCGGTCTGGCATCATCCATCACATGTATATGATGTTCGACTATCAAGGGACTAATCCCTTTGATGTCCGCCATACTCCAACCAAACGCCTCATTATTAGATCTTAATACCGATAGAAGTGCATTCTCTTGCTCTGATGCAAGGGAAGCGGAAATTATAACCGGTAAAGTTTCGTTCTCACCAAGATATGCATATTTAAGGTGAGAGGGTAAAACCTTGAGATCTAATTCAGGCGGAGAAATAATCGAAGGAAGGATCATAGAATGATTTTTGGATTTACAAAGAAGCTCAGAGCCTGTGAAAGATACAGACTCGGGTGGAGAAAAGTCAGAAGTGCAGGACTCAAGTGTAAGTGTAGTGTCCTCACTAAGTGTAAGATCAAGCAAAGATGTGCTAATGTCATCGAGATCAGTAAAGCAAAGTTCCTCGGCTCCACAACTTTCGGGAGCGATCTCATGGACAGAACACACATCTAAAATATGAGCACTAGGTTCTGATGGCTGACTCCCAACTCTGTAGATATTTAGTTCAATGGTCATATTTCCAAATGATAAATTCATTGAACCATTTCTACAATTTATAACAGCGTTGGAAGTGGCAAGGAAAGGACGACCTAAAATCACCGGAATTTGGCCCCGGGGGTTTGCTACAGGATGTGTGTCAAGCACAATGAAGTCTACAGGGAAAACAAATTCCCCGACCTTTATTAACACATCCTCTAATTCACCCCTTGGTTTGGTGATAGATCGGTCCGCCATCTGGAGAGTGCAATGAGCAGGTTTCAGCTCTCCAATTCCTAGTTGCTCATAGACAGAATAAGGTAACAGGTTAACACTCGCGCCAAGGTCTAAAAGAGCACGATTTATGTTTTTACCCCCAATCGAAATCGATATTGTAGGACATCCTGGGTCCTTTCGTTTCTTTGGCAGCTGGGGAATAAAAGCAGTGCTGATATTATTAGCCATAAAGACCTTCTTCGGCACCTGAGTCTTCCTCTTCCTAGTGCACAAGTCCTTTAGAATCTTCGCATAAGCGGGGACTTGTTGAATTGCATTTAGGAGAGGGATATTGATGTTAACCTGTTTGAACATTTCTAAAATTTTCTCCATATGAGGACTCGTTCTGTTAGCCCTTAGCCGATTCGGGTAAGGTGCTTTCGCAATAAGCGCGGGGTCCATCATAGGAGAAGGAAAGGGGGGTAGACAAGATCCCAAAAGAGGTGTGGGGACCGTCTGTGGAGAACTATAAGGGTTGGGTGAAGGTGTTGAGCCTAAAGGGAACTGGAGAATAGGCTCGTGCGAAGGTGGTTTGGTAGAAGAAGAAGGATCAGAAGGAGAAGTGTGTGTATGTGGAAAGGTCTCAGCCGGGGTTTTGATATGATTATCAGTATTATCAATATCTTCCCCGACATTATTATTCAGCACTCTTCCCGATCTCAACGTGGTAATGGCATTTACATTGTAATGCCCAGGATTCTCCAGGGGTTGAGAGGGAAGTTTCCCTTTTTCTCTCGCACTCATTTCAGCTTTGAGGCGTGCGATTTCAGCTTCCATCGATCTGATACTCTCAGCTTGTGACGCTGAGTTTTTCTTTATCTCATTGACGGAAGATCTAACCTCAGTTGAAACCTCCATGAAATTGGATAAAAGTGATTTCATGGTTTGAGTAAATTGAGAGAAATCGTCAGAACAGGACTGCATAGGATTAGACTGTGCATGAGTGTTGCCCTGGTTTTGGAAATTTTGTGACTGGTAGGGGTGCTGAGTGAGTTGAAGGGGTTGCTGTTGTGGTGGAGGAAGAGCCCTTTGAAAGTTATTTGTGTTTGGAACCGTGTTTTGAGATTGATTTTGGTTCCAAGCAAAATTCGGGTGGTTCCTCCAACCCTGATTGTACGTGGAAGAATATGGGTCGTTTCGAGGTCGTTGAAATGCGGCATTAGAATGCTCTTGACCTTGAAACGCCGAGTTTAAAGGACATTCTTCCGTTAAGTGTGACGGATCAGAACAGCACCCGCAAATAGTTTTGGGGAGTGATACCGGGTTTAGGGAGGCTGCTGCAAATTTGTGTTCCATAGCGTCGAGCTTCTTTTGCATTGCTGCCATTTCTGCTCGAACACCTATGGACACATCTACTTGGTGTATGCCACCCCTATTCAATGGTTGGGTTCCACTCTCCCAAATTAGTGATTTTTCAGCGAACTCTTCTAAGTATCGCCAGGCTTCCCCATCGTCTTTAGTCATAAATGTACCCTGACACATATTCTCAAGGCTTTGTTTCGTGCTAGGGTTACTGCCCTCATAGATGATTCGGCAAAGCTCCCATCTCGGGATGCCGTGATGAGGACATTGAACCATTAGATCCTTGAAACGTTCAAAGTACTTTGAAAATGGTTCGGTAGGGAGCTGGGAAAATTGGTTCAATTCGCTCCGAATTCGAGCCGTTCTTTGGACTGGGTAAAATTTCTTTAGGAATGCAGCGACGAATTCTTCCCAATTTGTGATGGAGTGTGCGGTGGTGTTATATAGCCACTTCTCGGCTATATCGCACAAGGTAAAAGGAAGAAGTCGTAGACGCATCGCATCCACAGAAAGTTGAGACGTACCCATCATAGCACATACGTTTTCAAATTTGGTAATGAAAACGTAAGCGTCCTCGGTCTCGAGTCCGTGATACTTAGGTAGAAGGTTGATATACTGGGGCTTTATTTCAAAGTTATCCCCGTTTGCTGGTGGTGTGGATAAGCAGGTCGAAAGAGGACCTCTAAGTGGATAGCATCTTTCCTGAAGAGAAATGTGTGGAGGATTCTGCGCACCAACGGACGGTGGCAGATTGGGGTTAAAGAAGTTTGATGGATTCGGATCCATCGGTGTGGGTGTGGTAGTAGGTAAAGAAAAGGTAAATGGAGAATTATCGACTTCGGAGTCGATAAAAGGTACGCGGACTAAACGGGCACTAGAATCCCGTGTCCAGCCTATCTTGTACTAAAAAGGGTTAGTACAAGTGGCAGCGTTGGCTTTATAATTAGGGGTAAAATGAATGCGGTGTTTGCTTTGAAAAGGGACGGATTTTTGAAAAAATGATGCGACAACCAAATGCAGCACACAAACCCTAGAATCTAATGGTCACCTAGGTCCGGCTCTAGACCGCTCCTAACTGCCAAAAGACAAGTCGCAGGATCAATCCTCCACTGCCTCTTTGTCCCCCTGTGGCCGGATAAGTGCCAGGTAAGTGGGAAGGAACCACCACTACAGTGGACCTAATTAATAACCACTAGCCTTAGACACACTCGCCTTAGGCACCACAGGAAAACGCGGATAAGCAATGAATTACCCACGGCCCTCTCTTGTCCTAAATGAGCGCGACAGTCCTTAGAGTCATCTCTAGATTTCTTTTAGTTAATGGGGGTAAATGCGGATGCACGTTTGGTGGTTTTCGGGGCCTAGGAAGGGTAATGAAATCCCCACCTAATTTGGATTTGGCCGTGCCCCTTAAATTCCGTATTTAATATGCAAAACAACCAAGAAAAGCAAAATCACGCACAATTTTAATTTGCTTTTGCGGCGCAGCTATTGTTTGCAAAGAATCCTGCAGAAAGGATTAGTTGGAGCTAAAAAGGGCGAGGGGAGAGAGCAAGAAATCACCTGAAGAAAGATGGTACAGAGATCACCCAAGACTGCGGCTCTTCCGCCGCAATATGCATGTATCTGCCGCCCTTCCGCGGTCAAGTGTTGGGAACAGTGTACAATTTTTCTTCAGCTGCTTTCTGTTGCTATCTCCAGCTCTCTGGTATATCCCAAATAATTTTTCCACAGCACAGAATGCTCCAGATCACCTTGCAATCAATTCACAACACACGTATAAGAGTTTGTACGAATTTTGATTTCAAGAAATGAAACGTAATAATTCTTTCACTTCAAACTATAAAATGTAAACGAATTAGCGCGCGATCCCCGGCAACGGCGCCATTTTGATTGTTATGAATTTGTTGTTGTGTGTAAATCAAATCAAATAGTCCCCGGCAACGGCGCCATTTTGATTGTTATGAATTTGTTGTTGTGTGTAAATCAAATCAAATAGTCCCCGGCAACGGCGCCATTTTGATCGAATTGTTTTCTTGGATGTAAAAGTATCAAATAGTAAAGAAATCACAACCAAAAAATATTTGACCGCAATCAAACAACGGTGTCAGTTGAAGTTAATGAATGAGTGCGGATCGTCCTCAGGGATCTCGAGATTCGTTGTTATTTTATTTGTTCGAAATGAAATGTTAAGCAACAATAAGAGAAAACTCGATTCAAGATTGAATTGTATTCGTGTGTCACTAATCTTTACTAAAGAATCAAGAACTATAAACAACAAGAATCGGATTTCAATGGTATTTTCCAAACAACAATCAAGAATGATAGAAAAGCTCGTAGGAATCGATAGGATCTTTAGATGTGTTGTAGTCTACAATATTTCGTATTCTTGTCCTTCGAAGAGTTTATACTAGATCAATGGTTATCGACGCGAGTTAGGGTTTTCTTGATGAAATTAGGGTTTCATCTCTTAACCCTTGCTCTTTCGAGGATACCATTTATATTCTAGCCTCTAGCAATTTCAAGAAGCGATCGGATCACCCCAATCTCGAGCGATGTTGATCAAGAAAGCATCGCATCAAATTGGGTTGTCGATTCTTGAACTTTGCTAGGGTTTACACACTCATGGGATTCAAGAATTGATTATAAATTTGCTACATCATCATACTAAAGATCGTTTCGACTCCTTAACGAGCGGAGTTTTACTCACGCATCACCACATAGACAATATTCAAGAACAGTAAAGATAACATGATGCGGAATTTAAAAGAAACAAGATAGAAGAAAATATCACCTTTTATTTCATCAACAATTTCAATACAATCTTTCAAGATCTACAAGAAGAAAGAAAATCGATCGTTGACTCGGCTTCGCTCGACTCCGTGGATCGTGGATCTACTTTGGATCTCTTGCCCGATGGAAGATCGGCTCGGCTCATAAAAGGGTTGAAGGAATCTTGCTTGGCTTGCACTCAAGATCTTGAATTGTGGTTGGATCTAGGGTTAGGGTTTCCTACAAGATTTCTCACTAATCTTGAGGAAGAAGAAGATGGAGAAAGAGAATGGCTAAACTAAAAATGGGTTGAATCTATCACTCTCCAAGATTGAATCAAGATTTTCCAAGATGAGAAATGAGTGAGCCTAGGGTCTTATTTATAGACCTAGGTTTAGGTTTGAATTAGACTTTCCCTCCCAAAGTTTGTTGACAAGTTTGTTGGCTTTAGCTTAGGGTTTAAGCAAGGGTTTGGGAAAGTTCTAGAAGTTTTAGGCTAGTTTAGGAGCTTGATGATCTGGTGGAAGTGTCTGGACTCTTCTGGACTTCTGTATGCATTTTTGAGCTGAAGGTACTAACACAGGAGTTGTGGTGCAATTCGAGGAGTTGACTCTCTGTATCCGCCGCGCAACCGCCGCGTGAGGTGGGCTTTGGCCGCCCTTCCGCCGCACATTGGTGGGCTTGGGAATTGGGCTTTCTGCTGTGGTCTGGTACTTCTGTATTGGTTATTCTTTGATGTTTAGAGTTGCAGTTGCCCTTTTATATTGATACCAGATTTGCTTTCAATGAGTTTACGAGCAATTGTAATGGTCGAGCAATGTATTGATCGAGCAAGTATCTCTTTTCCTGCATAGACTTCAAAATAGGGGTTGCAAGATATAGAAAATATGCTATGTAATGCAATGCAGTTAATTTCCCTAGAATTTCCGGTTTAAAGGTCGAATACATGTAATTTGATATTTTGCGACCGATTAGCTAATATGTGAATTATGAATACCGTACTCTCCTATATGTATGCAGATGTTAAGGAAATTGCCTGCTAAAATATACAGTATTTTCGACTGATCACATGAGTGTATGTATATGTTGATATGGATGCACACATGCAAGCATACATGTGTCATGGTTGATGATACATTGGTGGTGGCAATGTCACATGGTTGTATATTTATATATTTTGTTTATTTGAGAAAAGTAAAATGGCAATTAAATCATGGTTGACTATTCAACCCTCATTTCTTGTGTTGACAAAGTCAATACCATGGTTTCATTGCCCATGATTTTAGCCCATGGTTTTGCTTAAACTCAAGTCACAAAATATCTAGATATTTTGTAACCATAGTTTAGCATGGCATGACTCTCACTTACTCTCTTGAGTTTAGTTAGAGCTATTCATATTATTCTCTTGAGTCAAGCTTGAGCCATCTCCTTCTTCCTCTCTCTTCTCAAAGCTCTCTACGGTTTAAAAAGAAAGAGAAGAAATTAAAATGAAAGAGAAGAAATTAAAAAGAAAAGATTTTTAAGTGAGATCCAAACCACATCACCATTCTACTTTAGTCTAGCCCACTAGTGTGGAGTGTTTGCTTCATCTTCATCCTTGATCAAGTGAAGCTTGGAGCTTGGTGCAAAGGGACTTTGTGGTGGATCATCGTGGACGCGGAAGGATACTAGCCAACCGGTTCAAACCCTACATGATCCAAGGAGTCAAGGAGGAGGTCTACAAAGGCCGTGTTTCTCCCCACTTAGTGTTAGACACTACTTATTATATGATACTAGTATGTTGTTACTCTATTTTTCTAGTTCGATTCATGGTTGGATTGTTTAGCACCCACTTAAATTTTTTGTTATAGCATGTGTGATGCAACCCATAACCTAGGATGGTGCTAGAGAATCCCTACAGTGGTGGTTCAAAAGGCAGTTCAAGACTGTCACATAATCGAGTTAAGGTTTGTTGTCTTCTAGAGGGTCCATCGCGTTACTTGCACGACTTAGAACGTTCTTAAACTACGGAAAAATCCAACACTTGAAAATTTTAAGGCAGGGGAAAAAGTGAGTTATTGATCTCCGGTCGAACTTTTTAACACTTTCTAAAATTACCCGGAAAAACATAAACGAAGTTAAATTATCCGATCGAATCTTTTGAGTCCCCAATACAACCCAGAAAACTCAACTCTTGAGTACAAATTAAAAACACCCAAAATCATCAGGAAAATAGTACTGACATTACTGTGTAAACAGAACACGACAAGCGCACTGTAGAGCCGCGGAACCGCCGCGCCAGGCATGGTTCTGCCGCGGTTCCGTGGCGCTTTAAGCGTATCATTGGATCGTTTTTCACAGAGGTCCATAGAATTCCCTGCTGATTTTTTAAAGCATTTTTAATATGAAAAAATGTCAACTTTTGAAAAATTTCCAGAGAAGGGTAGTGTATTGGGTTTCGGGGTTCGATCGGACTTTAAACTTTGTCTAGACTTCGCGTAAAGCTCTAGCTTGGCTCTGATACCACTGTAGGGTTCCTAGGCACTCTAACAAGGTTCTACAAGGCATCAACCATGCCCAATTCAAAAAATAGCCGTGCCGAGCAACCCTAACCAAGATCGTATACTAGAGATTATACGAAAACTAGCAAGTTAAACTCTTTAACTACAAGTGAAAGGGATTACAACCTTTGTAGATCTGGTCTTTCGCTTCTAAAGCTCCGTGTTGACGTCCCTTCGCTGTGATCATCGGGATCCCGGACTCTAGCGATGGTTTCCTCGGAGAAATGAACGGGCTAGGTCGTTGACTTCGATGCCGAAGATGATCTACGTCGAGGAGACTCAAACTCAAGCTCCATCTTCACTAGGTCAAAAACTTTGTGTAGAGAACACCCTAAACTAAATGGCAAGTAGTAGAGGATGATGAAATAGGAAGTGGGTTCACTTTGGATTTGGATTTCTCACTCTTTTTCTTCACTTGAAAATTTTCTAGCAAGCTTTTCTACTTCTTGAAGAAGATGAAGAAGAAAGAAAAGAAAATGAATTATATGAAAAGAATAATCAAGTGAAGTCTATCATAATGCAACCATGGGTGAGCTAGCCTCTGTAGGGACTAAACCATAGTTAATTATAATGGTTTGGTTAATGAATATCTTAATCAAGACAAAATGAGTGGACTTTGTCAAAGTTGCTTCAAGCTTCATGAAGCTTCAAGCCTTGACAAAAGAAGCCACCATTTTGAATAATTAAGATAAATAAAAACCTAAATTATAATTAACATGGTGTATGTCACACACCCACCCATGTTTGCATGTATCATCAATCATGATACAAACTAGTGCACAGACATATATCACATATACAACTTCTGCACATCAAGTGAGAAAATCAATCTTAAGTGAACCAATACTAGTTAATATAAAGTAATATATCAAATATATAATTATACATTAAATAATTAAATCAACACTTGATTTAATGATCCGGTCATATCGCATATAACCGACTAATATCTAGGGTATCAACGTATCGAATCAACACTTGATTCGGTAACCCGGCTATATCTCATATAACCGTCCGATGATACAAATCGTGAGAATAGAATACGGTATCTCATATCGTATCAATCTCGGTCCCGCACATATCACATATGCGCTCCTACTCCATTTCGCTTGAGCCAGGAAACCCCTGTGTAGGAATCTAAAGACTCGTCAATACGCCGGTAGTAGGTGATGATCATATCAAACACCCACAGGCCGCAAGCGGTTTGCTAAACCTAATGGCCACCCAGGTATTGAGCGATCAGAAAATTAACGAGCAAGCCTGCTCACACTCCTGTGAATCCAATCAGTAACACTTACCGCACAGTCCGGTCTGTTCGTCTGATATGTCGCATATCTCGCCTAGGGGTGGTAAACGTCAGACCCCAGTAGCTTGATAAGTCATGCCGATGTAAGGTCCACAACAAGGGTGAAACTACTGATAACACTTACCAGTAAATCACTGCAACCCTGGCCAGGGATTTCCAGTAATGGCCAGTCGAGCATAGCGCAACATCAACCCCCAATACCGGGAGAGACGAATCCCCTCCTATCGCTGATTGCCTCCATGTGAATCGGGATTGTACCCAAAAACCACCTGTTTGCATGACTCAGTAGAGCCGTGGTAGGGTGGAAATCAAAGCACAGTGGGAGACACACAAGACTCTATGATGATCTCGGGTCAACAGACTAAGCTGTACCAGTGTCACCAGAGAACTGCCATCTCACGTGAGGTATAATACCATCTGGGAGTTCTCGGCGAGTCCGTTCAGTGTACCCAGTCACCGCTAAGCACCCGCACACCATCTCTGATGTCAAACACTAATGGATATGGGATCATCCATCTCCCATCACATGGGTCGAGAAGATATACGCTAGTCTACTCTGGAATATCGATGCCCCGTCTCGATATTCCCACGACTAGGAACATTGAAGGATGTACTCATGGACTACCCACCCCACTAGTATGATCTGCATCATAGTCCTGCAAGTCGAGTACACATCCTAAGGGCTTTATCAACATGTAATAGAGAGACAGTAAGTATACATGTTAAGATAAAGAGCAACCAGATAGCGTACTATCATGCCAAGCAAGAAAGTCCTACCTATATATGTCCCAGCATCCACTACAATATACATCTCATGTACAGTAATGGCCTCTAGGGCATATATATAACTAACACTGATCGGGGAGGAGAATACTTGAACACGGAATTCAGAGACTACTTAAAAGAGAATGTGATTCTCTCTCAGCTTACTCCTTCGTATACACCACAGCACAATGGAGTTTCGGAGCGCAGGAATCGCACCCTATTAGATATGGTGCGCTCTATGATGAGTAATGTTGAGTTACCTTTTTCATTTTGGGGTTATGCACTTAAGACAGCTGCATACCTATTGAATAGGGTTCCGACCAAATCCGTGTCTACCAGTCCATATGAGATATGGAATGGGAAGAGACCATCTCTTAAACAAGTTAGGATATGGGGTTGTCCGGCCTATTTTAAAAAGCAAAATCCGGACAAGCTCGAGGCAAGGTCTGTTTTGTGCAAGTTTGTGGGATATCCAAAGGATTCATATGGATATATTTTCTACCATACTGAGGAACAAAAAGTGTTTGTTTCTCAACATGCCACCTTTCTAGAAAAGGAATTTCCTGTGAAAGAATTTAGTGGTCATGAGGTAGAACTGGAAGAAGTTTCAGCTACACAAACTATAACTGACGATTTGGTAGAACCGGAGGATTCAATAGTCCCCAACAAACCTCAGCCAATTCGCAGATCTAGTAGGGTTCTTCATCCACCTGAGAGATACTACGGTATTCTCATAGATGGTGGGAGATAGGATTGCATCATAGAAGATGATGACCCAACTAGTTTCGAGCAGGCCATCAAAATTGGAGACTTTGTGAAATGGCCGGATGCTATGCGATCTGAGATGGAATCATTGTACACCAATAAAGTATGGACTTTGGAAGTTCCTCCTGAAGGGGTAAAACCCATCGGGAGAAAGTGGATCTTTAAGAAGAAAATTGGAGTAGATGGAATGGTTGAGACCTTCAAAACTAGACTTGTAGCAAAAGGTTTTCGTCAACGACCAGGTGTAGACTATGATGAAACCTTTTCTCCTGTCGCGATGCTTAAGTCCATCAGGATCTTACTTGCCATTGCTGCATACCATGACTACGAAATCTTGCAGATGAACGTCAAGACTACTTTTCTAAATGGTGATTTAGAAGAGAGCGTGTACATGACACAGCAAGAGGGCTTCGTAGACAGTGGGAGCAGCGGAAGCGTGTGCAAGCTGCTTAAATCAATCTACGGATTAAAGCCGTCATCGCTGAGCTGGAACATTGTTTTGATGAAGCTATCAAAGAGTTTGACTTCATCAAAAACATAGATGAACATTGTATATACAAAAATCTTGTAGAGAGTAAAGTTTTTTCCTCGTATTGTACGTGGATGACATACTCTTGATAGGAAACGATGTTCCTATGCTACACTCGGTCAAGCTCTTCTTATCACACAAGTTCTCTATGAAAGATCTGGTTGATGCCTCCTACATCCTGGGGATAAAGATCTATAAAGATAGATCTAAACGGATGTTGGGATTGTCCCAATCTAGGTACACTGACACCATACTAAAGAGGTTTAGTATGGAAGATTCTATACGTGGTAATTTACCCGCTTGCTCAGGAATCACTCTTTTCAAAGAGATGTCTCCCAAGACTGATTTTTAGGGGGCTCGCATGCAAGGGATACACTATGCTTCTGCAGTCGGGTCTATCATGTATGCGATGTTATGTACCAGACCGGATGTTGTTTACTCACAAGGTGTAGTGAGTAGGTATCAATCAGATCCTGGGGAGAAACACTGGACAGCTGTGAAGAACATTTTTAAGTACTTGAGAATGACTAAAGAAATGTTCTTGGTGTATGGTAATAGAGAACTCCAGGTCGAGTCCTTTACCGATTCGAGCTTCCAGAGTGATAAGGAAGACAGTAAGTCGGTCTCGTGTTTTGTCTTCACCCTCAATAGAGGGGTGGTATGTTGGAAGAGTTCCAAGCAAGATACCGTAGCATACTCAACGATGGGGGCTGAATACATCGCTGCCAACGATGCTGCCAAAGAGGCTTTCTGGATAAAGAAGTTCATTGCTGAACTTGGTGTGGTTCTATCCATTGAGCATCCAATACCTGTGTATTGTGATAACAATGGAGCTGTGGCTTTGGCCAAGGAACCCCAGTCCCATCAGCGATCCATACATATTCTTAGGTGGTATCACCTGATCCGGGATATAGTAGATTGTTGGGGGATCGAGGTCAGGAGAGTTGACACGAAGGACAACATGGCAGATCCACTCACGAAGGCCCTCCACCAGACGCAGTTTGAGAGACTTTTGGGGATGTTGGGTATGAGATACTAAAACAACTGGCCTTAGTACAAGTGGAAGATTGTTAGGAATATGTATGCCCTAGAGGCCATTATTGTATGTGCAACATTTCAAGAAAATATAATATTATTTTCGGAATTTAAATACTTAAAATAATAAATTAGATGAATATTTTTAAATATGAGAATTAGTATTAATGAAAGGGTATAATTATATACCGATAATTTGGAAAATATTTGGAATTTTATATCAAATATTGATTTGGAAAGAATTTATGTGATTTAGACATTTTATAAATTAATTATATGCCAATTATGTTAAACTTGATTAATATCTCGCTAATCATGCATTAATCCGGCTTATGCATACGACATGCACCATGTCATGTTGCACACAATTTATTACACATTTTGAACCATGGATTCTTTTTGCAATTATATAGTTTTTGAAATTTTTTTTTTAATAAAAAGAAAATAGGAATTTAATGGTGAGATATTTGTGCATGGGGGGACAAGGAGGTATGTGCTAGTAAGTGTGTGAGAGGGAGAGTGAGGAGGGGGGTTAACATCCACCATGTCTCATCACCTCTCATCATTTATCTCCTTCTTTCATCTTCATCCTATTTTCTTCATCCTCCTTGTAAGTCGATGTCGCTCACCCAACGGGTCCGCGGGGAGGCGGAATATTTAAAAAACGAATTTTACAAAGATCGCAACATCGACTTGAACTCCAGGATCGATCCTAAACCCTAACTAGCAAACATGCAAGAGTTAAACTACTCGGACTGAAGTGTTACCTCATGAAACTATGTCCTTTCGGTCTTCTTATCGCTGCCCTCCTCGTCATCATATTCTCTTCGGATCATTCGGATCGGGCCTCCTCGTCGGTCCTCTTATGTCGAAGATGATCCACCCGAGAGTCTTTGCATCGAGCTCCCACCTCAACGGAGGTAACTAAGGCACCTAGTTTGCTACACTAGATGTCGTAGATGATGTGGAAAGAGTAGATGGATAGGATGTCTCTTTTTGCCATAGTTTTCTCAACACATGAGATATTTAGGATTTGAAGAAGAAGATGAATGCTTGAAGAGAATGCTGGTGTAGTTTTGCATAACAAAAGAGTATGAGCTCTAATGAGTCTAAACTAAACCATACTCATTCTCATATGAATAAATCATATTTAGAAAATGAAATAAGGTTCATAATTATCTTGGTGAGTCATGAGATGAAAACCCCAAAAGTGTCACCTAAACCCATGATCATTTTTGTGCAAAAATCCACCTCATTTCCTCCACCTCAAAAATGAATAATCATTTAAACTAAAATGATAAATACAATTATGAGGTGTCTCTTCTAAAAGAATCTTAGAACAAATAACAAAAATGTTCCTCGTCCGTATATACATACCCGTATCCGTATTTCGAAAAATACGAATACAAAAGAGACGAAAACAATCCATCAGTATAATATTAGGATCGGGCTTAAACCAAAGTCCACTAGTATTATCCGTCTGAATCATCATCCGTGCACAAGTACACGTACGTGATCGAACCCTATCGTAAAACTATACGACATCTACATCTTCTGCTTGATGCAGGAAAACCCTCTGTGTGGGACTCTAAGGACTCGACACTACGCTGGCAGTGGGTTTAACCACAGTCCGCAAGCGGTACTAGCTGCACATAATGGCCCCAGGTATATATCGATAAGAAGGCCGATGAGAATAACTCATCCGAACTCCTACTGAGCCTGTCTGTGACAATCTCCGTACAGTCTGGTCTGTTCGTCTAAGAGTATCGCATATCTGGCCTAGGGGGCGGTAATTGTCAGACCCCTAATAGCGCAATAAATCGTGTCGTAGAGTAGCCCAAAACACCCTGAGAAACTACTGGAGTAGTTACCAGTAAATCTCGCTTACCTTGGCCAAGGACTTTGTGTAATGGCCTTCCGAACACAGCGCAATATCAACCCCCAATACCGGGAGAGACGAATCCTATCTAACCGCCACTGCCTCTAAGTGCTTCGGGACAGCACCCAACTACTAGCTGTTTGCACGACTCTTTTGAGCCATGGTAGGGTAGTAATCAAAGTACAGTGGGAACACACTCGAGGTGAAGTAGCAGTGTCAAATCGACAAACTAAGCTGTACTCATGTCACCGGGGAACTGCCAACCGACCATAGGTATAATACCCACCAGCAGTTCCCGACGAGTCATGTCCAGTGTACTTATAACCTAATGAGCACCCGTATACTATCTCCATTACGATGTACTAATGGCTGTGGGACAGACCATCTCCCCTGCTGGGATGAGAAGCGTATACACTAGTCTACTCTAGAGTATCGATGCCCCATCTCGATAATCCTACGACTAGGGACCTGTATAAGGATGTGCTTATAAACTACCCAGCCCCCACTAGTATGACTGCCATCACAACGCTGGTAATCAAGCAAAGATTCTAAGGGCTCTACCAATATGTATAAGCGATATGCTAAAAGAAACATATGCACATATTGAGGTAGAAACAAACCAGGCAGCATACTACCATTTCGAGCAAGACTGTTACTATTTCCGTGTATATCCCAAGCTTCCATTAAGTAATCTACAATCCAGTAAGACACAATAATGGCCTCTAGGGCATATATCACTAACAATCTCCCACTTGCACTAAGGCCATATATTGGCGTATCGCAGACCAATGATCTCGAATAACCTCTCGAACAGTGTCTGAGAGATGGCCTGTTGTGAGTGGATATGCAGTGTTGTTCTCCGAATCTACTCCCTTCACCTCGATCTTACGGAGATCAACTATCTCCCTGATCAGGTGGTACCGCATCAAGATTTGTCTGGATCTCTGATGGGACCTGGGTTCCTTCCGTAAATCTATAGCGTCGTTTGTTGTCAACACTAAATTATAGGACCAACAATGGAAGGAACCACCTGAAGTTCAGTTAAGAACTTTCTCATCTAGACTTCCTCTTTTGTGGCGTCTCAAGCAGCGAACAACTCCATTTCCATCGTCGAGTCTGCAACGGTGCCCTGCTTGGAGCTCTTCCAACAGACCGCTCCTCCACTGAGAGTAAAGACATAACCCGACATGGACTTGGAGTCATCTTTATCACTCTGGAAGCTGGAGTCAGCGAAGGCCTCGATCTGGAGGTCCTTTCCGCCAAACACCAAGAACACCTCCTTAGTTCTTCTCAGGTACTTGAGAATGTTCATTTCTGCTATCCAGTGCTTCTCCCCTGGGTTTGACTGATACCGTCTTACCACGCTGAATGGTAAGCAACATCTGGTCTGGTACACAATATTGCATACATTATAGTACCTACCGAAGAAGCGTAGGGTATAACCGACATGCGAGCCCTTCCCAAATCAGTCTTGGGAGACATCACTTTGGAGAGGGTGATTCCGTGACAAGACGGTAGACTATCGTGCTTAGATTCTTCCATACTAAATATTTTCAGTATGGTGTTGATGTACCTTGACTATGAAAGTCCCACTATCCTCTTTGATCTATCACGATAGATCTGGATCCCCAGAATGTATTTGGCATCACCCAGGTCAATCATGGAGAACCTTTGTGACAAGAGTCCTTTGACTGATTGTAGTATAGGAGTGTCATAACCTATCAAGAGAATGTCATCCACGTACTAGACGAGGTATCCCACAGTTCTCTATACAATCTTACTATAGGTGTATGGTTCATCTGGATCTTTGATAAAGTCGAATACTTTGACCGTCTCATCAAAACAGATGTTCCATCTTCGCGATGCCTGCTTTAGTCCACAAATGGTCTTAAACAACTTGCACACTATCCTGCTGCTCCTACTCTGATTGAAAACCCTATGGCTGATCCATATAGTGTTGTGT
The DNA here is from genome assembly GCA_030015575.1 of Agapanthus africanus. Taxonomy (NCBI): domain Eukaryota; kingdom Viridiplantae; phylum Streptophyta; class Magnoliopsida; order Asparagales; family Amaryllidaceae; genus Agapanthus; species Agapanthus africanus. Next base: position 581,285,284 of record CM057339.1, on the reverse strand, counting down.
GAGTGTGATAAGAAATAATGGAGTCATCACATAAATGATATTGGGTTATGCAAGCGCCCCGGCCATCAATCCGTGACTAAATGTGGAACAAAAATTTATAAAACTTGGCGCTACTACAAGCAATTACCCGGATTTACACATAAACCCAAGATAACAAAACATGCACAAGAGTTAGAATGGTTATACTGAATAGATCCGTGTCCTTCGGTCTTCAACCATCATCCAAAGCTCCTAGGGGATTCCTTGATCAAGCTTGATCTCCGGTCTCCCTCCATCGATGATGATCCACCCGAGAGTCTATGCAACGAGCTCGAACCTCATATCTGAGACAACTAGGGCACCAAGATCGCTACTCTAGATACCGTAAATGAAGTAGAGAGTGATTAAGGATTAATTTATCTTAAGAAACCCAAGGATTCTCAACTCATGAGAGGGTTTGGGTAGAGCTAGAGGAAGAAGAAGATGCCATGAGAATGAGGTGTTGAGAGCAACTCAAGAGAGAGAAAAAGAAATGAATAATGACTTGTGTTTTTGTGTTTGCTGTGTGAGTGTGATAAGAAATAATGGAGCCATCACATAAATGTCCATGTATCCAAAATATCTTAGTCAAAAAAAAAATCTCAAGTCAACATAATCTCACAACAAACAAAAATCCTAAGCATGCTAGAATAGTAACAATGGGTCACTAATTAGCCATGCCACCAAAATGCAATAAACACCTCATCCCACACCTCAATAACCATTTAATCCAAAAAGTTCTAAACCATGATGATGTGTAATCTTCTAAAAGTAATCTTGTAATAAATTACAAGAATACCCCTCAATCGTATATACATACCCACATCCGTATTCCGAAGAATACGAATACAATGAGACGATAATAATCTAACAATATAATACTAGGATCCAGCTTAAACCAAAGCCCACTAGAATTATCCGTCCGAACATCATCCGTGCACAAGTATACGTATGTGATCGAACCCTGCCGTAAAACCATATGACCTCTACATCATTTCGCCCGAAGCAGTGAAACCCTCTGTGTGGGACTCTAAAGACTCGTCAATAAGCTGACAGTGGATTCAACCACAAGCACGTCAGCGACACTAGGTGTACGTAACGGCTACCCAGGTATTGAGCGAAAGGGAGGCCGACGAGCAAACTCATCCTGAACCCCCTACTGAGCTTGACAGTGACAATATCCGTACAGTCCGTTACGTTCGTCTATGAGTATCGCATATCGAGTCTGGGGGTGGATAAAGTCAGACACCTAATAACGTGACATTTAGTGTCGGTATGAAGCCCATCACCACCTGAGAAACTACTGATCCTAGATCAGTAATTCTCGACTACCTTGGCCAAGGATTTCTGGTGATGGCCACCCGTGCACTCCGTGACATCAACCCCTAATACCGGGAGAGACGAATCCCCTGACGATCCGCTCACTGCCTCCATATGGCTCGGGACTGTACCCAACTAAAACCTATTTGAAGGACTCCTTTGAGCCGTGGTAGGGTAGTAATCAAAGCACAGTGGGAACTCACACGAGACAAATGACGATCTCAGGTCGAGAGACTAACTTGTACACATGTCACCATGGAACTGCTATCTGACAATATCTATAATACCAACTAGCATGTTCCCGGCGAGTTCGTCCGGTGTACTTATAACCCAATGAGCACCTGTATACATCTTAGGTGAACCAACTGACACCAGTGGCTTGTGAGACCAGCCACCGCCCCTCATCGGGGTCTCTATCAGTATACAATAGTCTGCTCTTGGAGTATCGATGCCCAGTCTCGAAACTCCCACGACTAGGGACACTTTAAGGATGTGCTTATAGACCACCTAGCTCCCACGTATATGATCGCCATCATACTGCCGGTAGTCAAGCAAGAATCTTATGGGCTCTATCAACATGTAATAGTGATCTGTAATGTTACCTACAGCATGTACACGATAATAAAGACAAACCATATAGCATACTATCATCTCGAGTAAGAATGTTCCACCGATATATGTCCTCCCTCAATCATTGCAATCACGTGCCTGCGATCCAATAATTGACTTGAGAGCACTATACCCAACATTCTCCCACTTGAACTTAAGGCTAATTATTCCGGTGTCGCATACTCACAGCCCATGTGATACCGAATACCCAACTTCTCTACTAATCAGTTTCACAAAGCTCGTTTGTAAAACTATTGCGTTAGAGAAATAGCCTAAGTGAGTGGATCCGCTCCAATGTTTCTTTCTATGTCTCTCTTTATCTCAAGTTCGCGAAGAAAACCATCTCCCGAAATAAGCAATACATGTCTTAGAATATGTCTGGATATCTGATGGGACCCAGTTCACAAATGAACTCCAAATCCAGCAAACTTCTTAGACTGTATCGTCCACTGAATTTAATCAGTATCTTGCGCCATGCCTCCCTCAGTATCTGCTTGGACCACCAAACTACTGCCCCTCGACAAGAGGGAAAGCTATAACTCTGACAGTCACTCTGTCATTCAGGTCACCTTCGAAGCCTGGAATGATAACCGTCTCCCATAAGAGGCTATCGTTACAAAATCCCTAGAACATGCACTTATGTTCATAAACTGCTTCCGAACGTTTCTCCAGGATTGGGTTAATATATAAACTTATTGCAGCTAGTGCAAAAACAACATCTGGTGTGTTACTTGACATCTCATGATTGACTGAATTTCCTAAGCAAGTGATATGCCAATTATGCAACCCCTCTCCCCTTTAGTCTGTAAGACACCTTTAGAGAGGGTGACTCCATCACCTGCAGGTACACCACCATGCCAGGAGTCGTCCATTCTAAAACACCTTTAGAATAGTGTCAAAGTACCCAGATTGGAAAACTACCCAAATCTAGATCTAAAACCATAGATCTAGTTACCAGAATGCCTGATATAATATCCATATCCTATATGGAGAAACCACTGTGTGAAAACCACAGTATAACCGATCGTAGTATAGGAATTTCACTCCCTACAAAATGCATGTCATCCAAATACCAGGACATCACACCCTACTATCTTCTTAACAGATCCATCCCCTATTCTGATGAAGTCAAAGTCTATGACTGTCACATCAAAAATAGATGATCTATCTCCGATATACCTTCTTTAGTATATAAATAGACACGAGCTACTTTTCCACTATGCTTCCGCTGCTCCCACTGACTATAACAACCCTTTGGCAAAGTCATATACACGTGCACTTCTAAAGCTAGTTTAGAACGATGCTATACTTATCCTCCTGCTAGGTCTCATGTCTAGAACAGCAGTAATGGCAATTCTGGGTAAACAAGAACCTCCCTGTCACCGTCTTTGAGGATACCGAAGCACCTATCGGGTTCCTGAGGTTACCCACCATATCTGCGAGTGGCTAAAGGATTTTCAAACCCCGATTGAATCTCTAGGTTCTATTAAATTTTCAGTAATCGTTTGTGGTTCTGGAATCACTTCCAGTTCTACCATACTCCCACTACTATTTTCTGAAGAAGTCCATTTTACTAAAACTGTGGCGAGTTAAGAACAATATCACTATTGATCTTCCAGATGGTAGAAAGTTATCCCTCGTCATAGCCCGGGATAACCCACAAACTGCCATTACAGAAACGTGCCTTGAGTTATCCAGAGTCTGATTTTAAGAATAAGCCGGACAACTCCATATACCTTAACATCGTTAAGATATGAACCATTCTATATACAATATAGAAGCAGAGGTACTGATTTAATAGGAACCATATTCAAATCATGCAGCTGTCTCTAGTGCATGTCACTAAATGGAAAGAGGCCGATCAGAATTACTCAACTTGGGAGTGCATCCAGATATGAGTAACCTGAAAGAGAAGCAAGTTCTCAAAACCATTACTATCAACTGAATACCAAACACAAGTATCTACATCTTCGATCACCTTGAAGAATCCTGATACTTGCAACACATGGTTCTCTAATTTATTCTTGTACCTATAACTTCTCAAAACATCGACCTTGTATTTCTACGAAACACCTGTCTAAAACCGAAGAAGTCAAAAGTAAACAGAATATAGTACGAGGACCAACCCCTTTGTCCTAATGGACACTGGACAACATACAATACTTTGTATAAGTCCCCTGAGTTGAATAACTCAAACCCTGTGCATCGTAGGTTGAAAACTATATAATGGTTAAGAAGAATTACACCGCTGTTTAATGCTCCTTACCCAATCATCAACTGATATAGGTAAATGTCATGGACATAATTTCAAACAGTTATATCTCGCTTTATAAAAATAAACCTACAGATATATCAGTTTAAAATTGGTGCATAACAACGGATATTCAAAACCAAATATTTGCCGTCAGGCAAAACCTTAGGTGATTTCCTCAAATATCACCAATTACAACGAATTCCGATATAAAGAGGATATAATCACCTAATTCCCAATAACATACTCCCACTCATCATCTGTAACCCATACAAATGTGAGAATCACACCTGGTAAATACATACCCTGGAGTAAGGATCTAATTGAGAAATCAGTTTTCAATTAACAACGCACAGTGAAACTGAAACATGAAAATGTTTCGAAAGGGGTAGCCAGGTATTCCTAGTAATGACTCTTCCATTATCCAGATTCATGAATGTGACCGTATATTTCTTTACCATCTCTCCAAATCCCTTTATTTGTCTTTACTCATTACCTTCTGTACACCACCCTTAGGCTAAATGGTTTTCTTCTTTCCCTACCGTTCGACACCAGCCTATGGTTTGGAAGAAGACTATTCAGTAAGCGTAATAGGTGTACTCTCCTAATCATAGGAGCACTCGCAAGCTGAGAGAAGGTAAAGATAAAAGATAATTGAATAATCCTTATTCTATTTCTCCTGAACCAGAAACCATCCTCGAATTGGAACAAATTCCTTCGAGTTCGTATGTGACTATACAATGGAGTATCCAATAAATGTGGATCTTCGTAGTGATACAGAATGTTTTGGAGAAATGCAAAGGTGAAGTAGGAGTGGCGATGATATACGCGTTTTCGTCGTGAATGATAGCAGTCGCATTTTACTTCGCCCTCTTTCTAATCCCTTTATTTATCTTTACTTATTACCTTCTGTACACTGCACTTAGGCTAATTGGTTTTCTTCCTTCCCCATCCTTCGTCACCAATCTCAGGTTTGGAAGAAGAATATCCAATAAGCACAATAGGTGTACCCTCTCCTAATCCTAGAAGCCCTTACAACCTGAGAGAAGGTAAAAGGAAAAGACAACTGAATAGTCCTATTCAATTTCTCCAGAACCAGAAACCATTCTAGAATCTGAAACAAGTTTCTTCGAGTTCGTATGTAACTATACGATGGTCATATCCAATAACTGTGGAACTTTGTAGTGATATGGAGTTTTCCGGAGAAAAGCAAAGGGTAAAAGTAGGAGTGGCAATGAAGTATGCAACTCTGACAATCCAAAAGCCTGTGTGTTTTAAGAAGGTTTGGTTAACTTGGTTCATGAGTTCTAGTCTAAGGTCGGGCCATGGTCGTAGCCAAAGAGAGAGAGAAAAGAAACACTCAGCGTGCACTCTAACCTAGATCAAAATGGTTAATCACTTTATCTTATTCGGATGGCTCCCTCTGTTTCCTCGAATCCTCCCCCAAACCCAAAGGAGAATTAGTCGGGATCATCTAAAATCACCCGAGGAGTAAACCAACTCATCAGTGGGAATCGGGATCCAACTATCATCGCATAATAACCTGATGGAATCCACTCAAGTTATCACACTCCAGATGGTATGCGCATGTCTGGAAAGTATCCTGTATGTTTGAAACTCCCGATGTGATTTTTATCACATGCTCTTATGACCTTGACTAAGGCCAACAAATCATAAGTCACAAGTCAAGTTCTACCCGTCATTGTCCAGGTTAATTTGAACCCACCCGTACTCGCCTTTGACTAAGGCCAACAAGGCTGTATGACTATCCTAAACCAACGCATCTATCTATGCAATAGAAAAGTAACAAAACACTATGCCTTGACTAAGGCCAACAAACATTGCATGAATACTAAGTGCTACCTGTCTGAAATGACGGAGGGCTACGAATGGTTTTTGGTGAAAAACCTTTAACGTAATGAACTTGATATCGTTGAAGGAACCGGATAGCTTTACAAATATATAATGGCGAAAACTTTTGCTAAAGAGGTCACTCCCGGTGAAGGAATCTCGGCTCTTTCCTCGTCGAATGAGGTGCAGGATATTCCTAACTGAATATCATGATGCAAAGCAAAAAGTAATCGACTATAGTGAAGTTATTACCCTGACGCAAAATTCTGCTCAAGAGTTCACTCCCGGTGAAGGATCTCGGCTCTTGCCTCGTCGAATGAGGTGCTGGATATTCATAACCGAATACCGCTGTGACAAAAGAAAACGTCCTTGTAATAACAACTTTTGAAAATTGTTCCAACAACATCGAATAGGTCTGTTGTCCTTGCATTGATCAAAATCAACACATTCCCATCAATTATTCACACTAGAAAAGAACGAAAATATGATGTACGTATATTCCATCCGCATTTGCCACTGGGCCCCGTCATCACCCGTTAGGTTACTTAACTAACGACAGAGCGAGGGCTGGACTAGAGCGGGTGTAAAACATATAAAACATCTGTAAGTCGATGTAGTACACCCCAGTACTTATGGGGAGGCGGAATTTTCAAAAACGATCAAGTTTAAACAACGAACATCGACTAACCGCTTGAATCGAAGCTAAACAAATAATAACCAAACACATAGCTAAACTAAACTATTGTGTTAAGGGATTATACCGATCGAAACTAGTCCTTCGTCTTTGTGTCCTCCTTTGTTCTCTTCGACCTTCTCTAGGTAGTAGACGATCCACCCGAGAGCGAAACTCCAAGCTAAACCTCTAACTTGAGGTAACTAATCAACTTTGATTGCTAATCAAAGATGAAAGGATGATGTAGAGTGTAGGTTATGGATTGTTTAGTCTAACTAATCCTTTGATCTCAACACATGAGGATTAAGGATTAGGGTTTGAAGATGAGAGCTTGAGGAGAGAGAATGTGAGATAAGATAATGAGAGAAGAGAGAGAGTGTATCATAATATTATGAAGCATTCTTATTTTTCAATAATGAATAAAAAGAAATGAATAAGCATGCTTCATGAAATATCTAGTGGTGATTCATTAGCATGAGTCATTAAGCAATAAATGTGCATTAATGAAATGAATGAATCACCACCATGACTCACTCTCTTATCCAAAAGAAACCTCCTTAGTCACATCTTCTAGAAGCTTCTCGAGTAATTACGAGAACGCCCCTCCGATCCGTAAAAATACGGAAAAACTTTAGACTGTAAAAATCCAATAACCTGATACCAGTAACTGGCTTAAACCAAAGCCGACTGGTAAAAACTGTCCGAAAGTCGTACGCGCGTAAACGCACGTATGCGTCCGAACCCTTTGTCGCAAAACCATGCAACCTCTATATCGTTTCGCCTGGAGTAGGAAACTCTCTGTGTGGGACTCTAGAGACTCGACTACTACGCTGGCAGTGGGTTTAACCACAGACCGCAAGCGGCACTAGCTGTACGTAACGGTCCCCAGGTAGTTGTCGATAAGAAGGCCGATGAGTAAACCCATCCGAACTCCTACTGAGTCTGATGTGACAATCTCCATACAGTCCGGTCCGTTCGTCCAAGACTATCGCATATCGGGCCTAGGGGGGCGGCAAGCGTCAGTCCCCTAATAGCGGTATAAGTCATGTCGGAGTAAAGCCCATTACACCCTGAGAAACTACTGGAACCTACCAGCAAATCTCGCTTGCCCTGGCCAGGGACTTTGCGTAATGGCTCTCTGACACAGCACGATATCTACTCCCAATACCGGGAGGGACGAATCCTGTCTAACCGCCACTGCCTCCAAGTGCTCGGGACTGCACCCAACTGCTACCTGTTTGCACGACTCCTTTGAGCCGTGGTAGGGTAGCAATCTAAGAACAGTGGGACACACTCGAGGCAAAGTAGCAGTGTCAAGTCTGCGGACTACGCTGTACTCATGTCACCTGGGAACTGTTCACTGACGACTGGTATCAAACCAACCAACAGTTCCCTGTGAGTCCTGTCCGGTGTACCCGTAACCTAACGAGCACCTGTATACTATCTCCAGTACGACGTACTGACGGCTGTGGGACAGACCATCTCCCCAACTGGGATGAGAAGCGTACACACCAGTCTACTCCGGAGTATCGATGCTCTGTCTCGATAATCCAACGACCGGGGACCTGAATAAGGATGTGCTTGTAGACTACCCAGCCCCCACTAGTGTGACTGCCATCACAACGCTGGTAGACAAGCAAGATCCTAAGAGCTCTATCAATACGTACACTCACATATTAAGATAGAAAAACCAAGTAGCATACTACCATGTTTAGCAAGACTGTTATATACATGTGAATATCCCAAGCTTCCATTAAGTAATATACAAGCTAGTATGATACAGTAATGGCCTTCTAGGGCATAAACACTAACAATCTCCCACTTGCACTAGGGCCATGTACTGGCATATCGCAGACCAATGATCTCGAGCAGCCTCTCGAACTGAATCTGAGGAAGGGCCTTCGTGAATGGATCAGCAATGTTCTCTTCTGAAGCAACTCTCCGAACCTCGATCTCCTGACGATCAATGATCTCCCTGATCAGGTGATACCGCCTCAAGATGTGTCTGGACTTCTGATGGGACCTTGGTTCCTTCGCTAAAGCTATAGCTCCGTTGTTGTCGCAATACAGAGGTATTGGATCAACTATGGTAGGAACCACCTGAAGTTCTGTTAGGAACTTCTTCATCCAGACTGCTTCTTTTGCGGCATCGCAAGCAGCTATATACTCCGCTTCCATAGTCGAGTCAGCAACGGTGTCCTGCTTGGAGCTCTTCCAGCACACCGCCCCTCCATTGAGGGTAAAGACATAACCCGACATGGACTTGGAATCGTCCTTATCACTCTGGAAGCCGGAATCAGCAAAGGCCTCCAACCTGAGGTCTTTTCCGCCGTAAACCAAGAACATCTCCTTAGTCCTCCTCAGGTACTTGAGAATGTTCTTTACTGCTATCCAGTGTTTCTCCCCTGGGTCTGACTGATACCGGCTTACCACGCTCAGTGCGTAAGCTACATCTGGTCTGGTACACAACATCGCATACATTATAGAGCCTACCGCAGAAGCGTAGGGTATAATAGACATGCGTTCCCTTTCCAAATCAGTCTTGGGAGACATCTCTTTGGAGAGGGTGATTCCGTGACAAGCCGGTAGATTACCGCGCTTAGAATCTTCCATACTGAATCTTTTCAGTACAGTGTCGATATACCTGGACTGCGAAAGTCCCAACATCCTCTTGGATCTATCACGATAGATCCGGATCCCCAGAATGTAAGAGGCATCACCCAGGTCTTTCATGGAGAACCTGTGTGACAAGAATCCTTTGACAGATTGTAGCATAGGAATGTCATTTCCTATCAATAGAATGTCATCCACGTACAAGACGAGGAATACGACACTTCTGGCCACAACTTTACTATATATGCACGGTTCATCTGGATTTTTGATAAAGTCATATTCTTTGACTGTCTCATCAAAGCAGATGTTCCAACTCCGCGATGCCTGCTTTAGTCCGTAAATGGACTTAAGCAGCTTGCATACTTTCCTGCTGCTCCCACTCTGATTGAAACCCTCTGGCTGATCCATATAGACGCTCTCTTCTAAATTGCCATTCAGAAAAGCCGTCTTTACGTCCATCTGCCAGATTTCATAATCATGGAAGGCAGCAATAGCAAGAAGGACCCGAATGGATTTGAGCATAGCCACTGGAGAAAAAGTTTCGTCATAGTCCAAACCAGGTCTTTGACGAAAACCCTTTGCAACAAGTCTAGCCTTATAGGTTTCCACCTGTCCATCTACACCAATCTTTTTCTTGAAGATCCATTTGCATCCTATGGGTTTTACCCCATCTGGAGCAAAGTCCAAAGTCCATACTTTGTTGGTGTACATGGACTCCATCTCGGTCCGCATTGCATCTAGCCATCGTACCGAGTCGCCGCTCTGGATGGCCTGCTGGAAGTCAGTAGGTTCATCATCATCTATGATGCAATCCTCTCTATCCCCGTCTATGAGAAAACCGTAGTATCTCTCAGGCGGACGAGACGGCCTACTACTCCTGCGGAGGGGTGCGGGAATGTTCTGTTCTTCTTGAACCTCTGGTTCTACCAAACTTTCAGTAGCAGTTTGTGGTTCTGGAATTTCTTCCAGTTCTATTTCGCTCCCACTTATTTCCTTTTCTAAAAACTGATTTTCCAGAAAATGGGCATTACGAGAAACAAAAACCTTTTGTTCCTCTGCGTAATAGAAATAATATCCCTTGGAGTTCTTTGGATATCCCACAAACAAACATTTTACTGATCGTGCCTCGAGCTTGTCCACATGCTGCTTTTTAACAAAAGCTGGACATCCCCAAATCTTCATATGCTGAAGATGGGGTTTCTTCCCAGTCCACATCTGATATGGAGTGGTAGGCACAGTCTTGGTAGGAGCTCTGTTCAGAAGATATGCCGCTGATTCTAGCGCATAACTCCAGAAAGATCGCGGTAACTCAGCATTACTCATCATGGATCGTACCATATCCAATAGGGTTCGATTCCGTCTCTCCGATACACCGTTATGCTGTGGAGTGTATGGAGGAGTAAGCTGAGAGAGAATTCCTTTCTCTTTTAGGTAACCTAGGAACTCGGCACTTAAGTATTCTCCACCTCGATCAGATCTCAGTGTTTTTATACTTTTGCCGGTTTGGTTTTCTACTTCATTCTTATACTCTTGGAATTTCTCAAAAGCCTCGGATTTATGTTTCATCAGATAAATGAATCCGTATCTTGAGTAATCATCCGTGAAAGTAATGGAATAGGAAAAACCACCTCTCGCATGTGTAGACATTGGACCGCATACATCACTGTGTATGAGTCCTAAGAGCTCGCTCGCTCTTGCTCCTTGTCCAGTGAATGGAGTCTTTGTCATCTTTCCTTTGAGACAAGATTGACAAGTGTCATAAGTTTGATATTCGAACGTGTCCAAATATCCTTCTCTATGCAACTTAGTCAACCTTCTCTCATTGATGTGACCCAGCCTACAATGCCATAAGAAAGCTTTATTTAAATCTGGAGACTTTCTTTTTTGTGTGTTCTGGACATTGAAAATTTGGAGTTGGTTTAACACATATATGCCGTTATTTAGAGTACCGGACCCAATCAAACCATGATTAAGGTGGATGTTGACAACATCTCTTACAAACGTGAAATCATAACCTTTATTTGATAACAAGGAAACTGATATGATATTACACGTTAAGCTGGGTACAAAATAACAGTTATGTAAAACCAAAATGTGTCCACTCGTCAATCCTAGGTGATAATCCCCGACGGACGCAGCTCCCACGCTAGCTCCGTTAGCAACCCTGAGGATCATATCACCTTCCTTCAGCACTCTACGGTTTCTCAGTGCCTGCAATGAATTGCAAATATGAGATCCTGACCCGGTATCCAATACCCAGGAAGTAGAGTTGATCGACAGACAATTCTCAATTACAAACACACCTGAAGTCGAAGCCACAGCCTGCTTCGGTTCCTGGTTCTTGGCGTTCCACGCCTTGCAATCCTTCTTCCAGTGCCCTTTCCTGTGACAATGGAAGCACTCATCCTGGCCAACTATCGGTACTGCTTTCTTTTGCTTTCCCTTCCCTCTCACCTTACTAACACCTCCTTTAGGTTTGGGTGCGGCCTTCTTCTTCCTTCCTTTGGCCCTAGCCTTGGACCCGGAAGAAGATGCACCGCCAACAAACATAGCGGGTGTTTCCCTTGCCTTCTGCAAGGTGCCCTCTGCACTCCTTAACATGTTCAGGAGTTCCGCAAGTTCAACTTCTTTTCCTTGAAGATTGAAGTTGAGGATAAACTGGGCGTAGGTGGGAGGAAGGGACTGGAGAACAAGGTCTGTATAGAGCTCATTATCCAAAGTCGTCCCAAGGTCTGCGAGCTCTTCTATATAGCCAATCATCTGTAGGACATGTTCACCTACTGATGACCCGACAGCCAACCTCGCTCGAAACAATTTCTTTGAGGTCTCGTATCTTGCTATACGAGATTGCTCTCCATAAAGTTCCTTTGTATGGAGAAATATGCCATCTAAGGACATATCCTCGTGCCTCCTCTGATGTTCATTGTTCATTGAGGCAAGCACGATGCACTTGGCTCTCGCGCAATCTAAATCCCAGGTTTTGCGGATTTCCTTATCCGTATCACTGGATTTGGGACCAGGGACAGCAGGTGCCGTAGCGGTGAGGATGTACCCCAATTTGTCGTAGGTCAAGGCCATCTTGACATTCCGCAGCCAATCTTTATAGTTTGGCCCCGTCAGTATATTTTTCTCTAAAATTAACTTAAGTCCAGTCATTTTCAGGGTCGCTGCAATTAGGAGAGAGAGAAGAAAACTCTTTAGCATGATGCTTTTGCAAGTTTAGAGTGGTTTTTAGTTTATCTAAACTGGATGGCTCCCACTGTTTCTCGAATCCTTCCTCAAACCATAAAAGAAGAATTAGCCAAGACTATTCTCACCGTACAATACTTGCTTAACCGTTCAGCCAGGCCGGTGTCGATACTTCGAGGGAGGTTTTCCAACGCTTTCGCGAAGTTCCTTAATTAAGTAACCTCTTTTCTCTGGGGGCGTAACCCCGCTGACACTTTTCTGGACACCTACTAGGTTTATAGCATTGATCGTTAAGTGACGAATATCCTGATAAGTAGCATATACTCACAGTAGGATCGGGATCCAAATATCATCGTCTGATAATGTTGTAGGAATGCTACCAACATTCATCAAACTCAAAATGGTATGCATCTCTTTGCAAATTTCAGTTTCTTTAGAAATTCCCGATATTAGTTTTTGCCCCATGCTCTTATGACCTTGGCTTTGGTCAAAATGTCATAAGTCACATGTCAAGTTCTACCCGTCATTATCTTGTCAATTTGAACCCATCCGTATATACCCCTGACTTTGGTCAAATGGTAATACGACTGTCCCAAACCAACTCATCTATCTTATGCAACAAATGAAAACCCAGTAGCTACCAAACACTATGCCTTGACTTTGGCCAAAATGCATAGCTTGAATACTACTGAATACCCAAATGAAATGACGGAGGGCTACGACTGGTTTTGGCGAAACCGTGAACGTAGTGAACTTGATATAACCGAAGGAACCTGATAGCTTTTAAAAGGAGTGGTTAAAGCTCCGCATTTAAAAATATCTGTTTTAAAATTAACCGAGTGGTTTCTTTTAAATTGTTCCAACGATTTAAACTTTGGTTTGTTTTACTTTGCATTATAGATAATGCGTCCCATCATTAACCTATCATTGCAGAAAACAACGAAAATACAACGTCCTCTTATGCCATCCACATTCGCCACGGGGTCCCGTCATCACCCGTTAGGTTACTTAACTAACGACAGAGCGGGGGCTGGGCTAGCGCGGGTGTAAAACATAAGTGGCGTCTAAATAGCTATCATAAATATAGATATTTTACATTCGTCTGACGCAATGATATTCATTCCAGAACACAGATAAACAATATTGGATTTGCAAGCAATCTGTATTTCTTTTGAGCCTGCAAGAAAAGACAGATTACACAGTTGTGATGAATTGCCGTTACCCCACCCTCGACCCCTACGGGTACGGCAAACTACCCACCCGGCAGTCTGTGTACCCCACCTTGGGTCAGTCCTAGGAGCAAAAACAGTAAAATGAAATAATACAACGGTGGCTACGACCGCAACCTGGAAGTGCCCCGCAAAAATAATATTACAACAAGTTACATTTACAACAAATGAATTAAACAATAACCCATTGCAAACCCCGGCTATACACCACAACAGTCCAATACAGTTTATATGCACAAACAGATATAACCATTTCAGAAATGTGCAACCCCCTGCCAACCGACATACTAGCAGTTGGGGGAGGTTTACGAACACATAAAACAATCACAGATATAATCCAATACGCAAATACTGTACAATTCGATCGAATAAACAACTTCAATATTGCTCCAAAATCTGCTCTGTTAAACAGTAACCTGAGCAATAATTAAATATTCCAGAAAACACTAAATATCACAGGGGACCCACACAAAAAATTTGGGATCATGACTCGGCAACTCGGCGGCGGAACCGCGGCGGATCGGTGGGATCCGCCGCGCTTCCGCGGCGCTTTAGCCGAGTCATGGGCCCAATTTTCTTGGGTGTTCTCCTGGACCCATGTCAAGCTTTCTGAACATCCCTGAAAAATTTTAGGACATCATTTTGGATTCGACAGAAACTGATTTTTATTAGGGTTTTCCGGCTTCGTTTTTCCGTTCGAAATTCGTACAAATTTGCAACTAGGTTATTTATTGTTTAGCGAGGCTCTGATACCACTGTAAGTCGATGTAGTACACCCCAGTACTTATGGGGAGGCGGAATTTTCAAAAACGATCAAGTTTAAACAACGAACATCGACTAACCGCTTGAATCGAAGCTAAACAAATAATAACCAAACACATAGCTAAACTAAACTATTGTGTTAAGGGATTATACCGATCGAAACTAGTCCTTCGTCTTTGTGTCCTCCTTTGTTCTCTTCGACCTTCTCTAGGTAGTAGACGATCCACCCGAGAGCGAAACTCCAAGCTAAACCTCTAACTTGAGGTAACTAATCAACTTTGATTGCTAATCAAAGATGAAAGGATGATGTAGAGTGTAGGTTATGGATTGTTTAGTCTAACTAATCCTTTGATCTCAACACATGAGGATTAAGGATTAGGGTTTGAAGATGAGAGCTTGAGGAGAGAGAATGTGAGATAAGATAATGAGAGAAGAGAGAGAGTGTATCATAATATTATGAAGCATTCTTATTTTTCAATAATGAATAAAAAGAAATGAATAAGCATGCTTCATGAAATATCTAGTGGTGATTCATTAGCATGAGTCATTAAGCAATAAATGTGCATTAATGAAATGAATGAATCACCACCATGACTCACTCTCTTATCCAAAAGAAACCTCCTTAGTCACATCTTCTAGAAGCTTCTCGAGTAATTACGAGAACGCCCCTCCGATCCGTAAAAATACGGAAAAACTTTAGACTGTAAAAATCCAATAACCTGATACCAGTAACTGGCTTAAACCAAAGCCGACTGGTAAAAACTGTCCGAAAGTCGTACGCGCGTAAACGCACGTATGCGTCCGAACCCTTTGTCGCAAAACCATGCAACCTCTATATCGTTTCGCCTGGAGTAGGAAACTCTCTGTGTGGGACTCTAGAGACTCGACTACTACGCTGGCAGTGGGTTTAACCACAGACCGCAAGCGGCACTAGCTGTACGTAACGGTCCCCAGGTAGTTGTCGATAAGAAGGCCGATGAGTAAACCCATCCGAACTCCTACTGAGTCTGATGTGACAATCTCCATACAGTCCGGTCCGTTCGTCCAAGACTATCGCATATCGGGCCTAGGGGGGCGGCAAGCGTCAGTCCCCTAATAGCGGTATAAGTCATGTCGGAGTAAAGCCCATTACACCCTGAGAAACTACTGGAACCTACCAGCAAATCTCGCTTGCCCTGGCCAGGGACTTTGCGTAATGGCTCTCTGACACAGCACGATATCTACTCCCAATACCGGGAGGGACGAATCCTGTCTAACCGCCACTGCCTCCAAGTGCTCGGGACTGCACCCAACTGCTACCTGTTTGCACGACTCCTTTGAGCCGTGGTAGGGTAGCAATCTAAGAACAGTGGGACACACTCGAGGCAAAGTAGCAGTGTCAAGTCTGCGGACTACGCTGTACTCATGTCACCTGGGAACTGTTCACTGACGACTGGTATCAAACCAACCAACAGTTCCCTGTGAGTCCTGTCCGGTGTACCCGTAACCTAACGAGCACCTGTATACTATCTCCAGTACGACGTACTGACGGCTGTGGGACAGACCATCTCCCCAACTGGGATGAGAAGCGTACACACCAGTCTACTCCGGAGTATCGATGCTCTGTCTCGATAATCCAACGACCGGGGACCTGAATAAGGATGTGCTTGTAGACTACCCAGCCCCCACTAGTGTGACTGCCATCACAACGCTGGTAGACAAGCAAGATCCTAAGAGCTCTATCAATACGTACACTCACATATTAAGATAGAAAAACCAAGTAGCATACTACCATGTTTAGCAAGACTGTTATATACATGTGAATATCCCAAGCTTCCATTAAGTAATATACAAGCTAGTATGATACAGTAATGGCCTTCTAGGGCATAAACACTAACAATCTCCCACTTGCACTAGGGCCATGTACTGGCATATCGCAGACCAATGATCTCGAGCAGCCTCTCGAACTGAATCTGAGGAAGGGCCTTCGTGAATGGATCAGCAATGTTCTCTTCTGAAGCAACTCTCCGAACCTCGATCTCCTGACGATCAATGATCTCCCTGATCAGGTGATACCGCCTCAAGATGTGTCTGGACTTCTGATGGGACCTTGGTTCCTTCGCTAAAGCTATAGCTCCGTTGTTGTCGCAATACAGAGGTATTGGATCAACTATGGTAGGAACCACCTGAAGTTCTGTTAGGAACTTCTTCATCCAGACTGCTTCTTTTGCGGCATCGCAAGCAGCTATATACTCCGCTTCCATAGTCGAGTCAGCAACGGTGTCCTGCTTGGAGCTCTTCCAGCACACCGCCCCTCCATTGAGGGTAAAGACATAACCCGACATGGACTTGGAATCGTCCTTATCACTCTGGAAGCCGGAATCAGCAAAGGCCTCCAACCTGAGGTCTTTTCCGCCGTAAACCAAGAACATCTCCTTAGTCCTCCTCAGGTACTTGAGAATGTTCTTTACTGCTATCCAGTGTTTCTCCCCTGGGTCTGACTGATACCGGCTTACCACGCTCAGTGCGTAAGCTACATCTGGTCTGGTACACAACATCGCATACATTATAGAGCCTACCGCAGAAGCGTAGGGTATAATAGACATGCGTTCCCTTTCCAAATCAGTCTTGGGAGACATCTCTTTGGAGAGGGTGATTCCGTGACAAGCCGGTAGATTACCGCGCTTAGAATCTTCCATACTGAATCTTTTCAGTACAGTGTCGATATACCTGGACTGCGAAAGTCCCAACATCCTCTTGGATCTATCACGATAGATCCGGATCCCCAGAATGTAAGAGGCATCACCCAGGTCTTTCATGGAGAACCTGTGTGACAAGAATCCTTTGACAGATTGTAGCATAGGAATGTCATTTCCTATCAATAGAATGTCATCCACGTACAAGACGAGGAATACGACACTTCTGGCCACAACTTTACTATATATGCACGGTTCATCTGGATTTTTGATAAAGTCATATTCTTTGACTGTCTCATCAAAGCAGATGTTCCAACTCCGCGATGCCTGCTTTAGTCCGTAAATGGACTTAAGCAGCTTGCATACTTTCCTGCTGCTCCCACTCTGATTGAAACCCTCTGGCTGATCCATATAGACGCTCTCTTCTAAATTGCCATTCAGAAAAGCCGTCTTTACGTCCATCTGCCAGATTTCATAATCATGGAAGGCAGCAATAGCAAGAAGGACCCGAATGGATTTGAGCATAGCCACTGGAGAAAAAGTTTCGTCATAGTCCAAACCAGGTCTTTGACGAAAACCCTTTGCAACAAGTCTAGCCTTATAGGTTTCCACCTGTCCATCTACACCAATCTTTTTCTTGAAGATCCATTTGCATCCTATGGGTTTTACCCCATCTGGAGCAAAGTCCAAAGTCCATACTTTGTTGGTGTACATGGACTCCATCTCGGTCCGCATTGCATCTAGCCATCGTACCGAGTCGCCGCTCTGGATGGCCTGCTGGAAGTCAGTAGGTTCATCATCATCTATGATGCAATCCTCTCTATCCCCGTCTATGAGAAAACCGTAGTATCTCTCAGGCGGACGAGACGGCCTACTACTCCTGCGGAGGGGTGCGGGAATGTTCTGTTCTTCTTGAACCTCTGGTTCTACCAAACTTTCAGTAGCAGTTTGTGGTTCTGGAATTTCTTCCAGTTCTATTTCGCTCCCACTTATTTCCTTTTCTAAAAACTGATTTTCCAGAAAATGGGCATTACGAGAAACAAAAACCTTTTGTTCCTCTGCGTAATAGAAATAATATCCCTTGGAGTTCTTTGGATATCCCACAAACAAACATTTTACTGATCGTGCCTCGAGCTTGTCCACATGCTGCTTTTTAACAAAAGCTGGACATCCCCAAATCTTCATATGCTGAAGATGGGGTTTCTTCCCAGTCCACATCTGATATGGAGTGGTAGGCACAGTCTTGGTAGGAGCTCTGTTCAGAAGATATGCCGCTGATTCTAGCGCATAACCCCAGAAAGATCGCGGTAACTCAGCATTACTCATCATGGATCGTACCATATCCAATAGGGTTCGATTCCGTCTCTCCGATACACCGTTATGCTGTGGAGTGTATGGAGGAGTAAGCTGAGAGAGAATTCCTTTCTCTTTTAGGTAACCTAGGAACTCGGCACTTAAGTATTCTCCACCTCGATCAGATCTCAGTGTTTTTATACTTTTGCCGGTTTGGTTTTCTACTTCATTCTTATACTCTTGGAATTTCTCAAAAGCCTCGGATTTATGTTTCATCAGATAAATGAATCCGTATCTTGAGTAATCATCCGTGAAAGTAATGAAATAGGAAAAACCACCTCTCGCATGTGTAGACATTGGACCGCATACATCACTGTGTATGAGTCCTAAGAGCTCGCTCGCTCTTACTCCTTGTCCAGTGAATGGAGTCTTTGTCATCTTTCCTTTGAGAACAATACAGATAATCTGGGAGCCCCGGGTTTCCTTTGAGCCGCAAGTGAAACGCGGCATTCCCCTGGTCGTGTGGATAGCCTGTGCAATGAAAACTGTAAGTCGATGTACTACACCCCAGAACTTGTGGGGAGGCGGAATTTTCAAAAACGATCTTGTTTAGTGAACGAACATCGACTAACCGCTTGAATCGAAGCTAAACTATAAATAACCAAACACAAAGTGTTTCTAAACTACTGTGTTTAGGGATTATACCTAATGAACCAACTCCTTCGTCTTTACGATCTCCTTGTCCTCCTCAGGTACTTGAGAATGTTCTTAACTGCTTTCCAGTGCATCTCCCCTGGGTCTGACTGATACCGGCTTACCACGCTCAGTGCGTAAGCTACATCTGGTCTGGTGCACAACATCGCATACATTATAGAGCCTACCGCAGAAGCGTAGGGTATAAGAGACATGCGTTCCCTTTCCAAATCAGTCTTGGGAGACATATTTTTGGAGAAGGTGATTCCGTGACAAGCCGGTAGATTACCGCGCTTAGAATCTTCCATACTGAATCTTTTCAGTACAGTGTCGATATACCTGGACTGCGAAAGTCCCAACATCCTCTTGGATCTATCACGATAGATCCGGATCCCCAGAATGTAAGAGGCATCACCCAGGTCTTTCATGGAGAACCTGTGTGACAAGAATCCTTTGACAGATTGTAGCATAGGAATGTCATTTCCTATCAATAGAATGTCATCCACGTACAAGACGAGGAATACGACACTTCTGGCTACAACTTTACTATATATGCACGGTTCATCTGGATTTTTGATAAAGTCATATTCTTTGACTGTCTCATCAAAACAGATGTTCCAACTCTGCGATGCCTGCTTTAGTCCATAAATGGACTTAAGCAGCTTGCATACTGTCACGACCCGAAAGTACGGAACATGACCGGCACTTAAACTACGAACGTCTCGAGACGTACGTAATCTAAGTAAACCGAAAACCCAGAAATCCAAACCAAGAAGAGTAGTAGAGAGTAGGAAAAACCAATTTAAATCAAGTAGTTTTAATAGCATAAGCCGAATTATGCGGGTTTCTAAAAACATCAAAAATTTACTGAAAATTTCGGCAGAGTCTCCTTTGTAAATACTGGCCCCGAAACGGGATACAACATGAATAGTATACGAAATCAAGAAAAAGGCATCCCCAAGCGGGAGCTAACTCTTCGTCAATCGACGGTCACAACCACACAAGCAATATAATATACAACGCCAACGGCGAGGATCAAAAACTCAAAAGGGAACTCAAAACCACCGGAAATATAACGAGCGACTCTAAGGTCGAAAGAATAAACAACACTGGTCTCTATCTCAATAAAATACAAGTTTGGTTGATGGAACTTCTAGATACAACTGAAATATAATATACAAGGTATAATGATGGGTAAGATACAATAAATCCACCTACTAGCAAGTCACCCGAATGAAACTGAGCCCGCAAAGCCGTAATGAAACCTGTACGGCAAATCTGCTAGAAACTGGGGCACAACGGGGGTGAGTTGCCAACTCGTGAATAGAAAAACATCTACGCACAGAAATCGCATAAATAACGCAACCTAGGTCAATGATCATAATATATCCTCAAATATATGTATAACAGGCAGCCTATGACAATGTCTAGGGTAATATCTAACCCGAGTGTAATTTCATGTGCCCGTGTCAGTGCCTCAGGTAGCAATATATCATATGAATGAGGTATGCATGCATGAAACAGAATACATGTAAATGAAGAAACTGTTTTCATAAATTAGTGAGATTTCCTTCGTATTTTTAAACTGAGGTATCATAAACGAAATCAGTATCAACAGTGTCTAGCATCGACACAAAACATAAATCTCACTGTCTCGAAATATCAATGTCTCAATCTCAATATCTAGGGCGCCGTCAGTCCAGACCGGCCCCTACCATCCATCTCAAGACCACGACGGTATCCTCCGGATATCCGACGCGTCGGGTAATATCACCGGTAGGTAGTGCTCCCCAGCCAGGCTCAACGTCAACACCACGTTCCTCTTGCCCCGGGGTACCATACCGGGCCCACCATGTACCCGTGACGGTTCCTCCACTCCTCGACACGGATCTCCAAAACCACAGCAAACTCATGGTGGACGACCCTTACATCACTAGAAAACCGCAACATTTTATATTTTAAAAGATCTTAAGTTGTAAATTTTGCGGCTTTCCCCGAAATCCAGAAATATCATAAATCTCAAGAAATCATCACAAGTGCAAATGTCAATGATAATGAACTAGGCATGAACAACTGAATAACAGTATGCATGAAGTGGTAGGTAATAACTACAATGTCTAATATGACATATAAGGGAAGTACACTAATATCATGTCAACACTACTAGCTAACAATCTAAGTCAAGCAATTATATTCTCTAAAGTGTACGTGACATGGCAATTACCGATGAAGATGTGTGTGAGCCGGCAAGTAGGTGTACGTGGTACATACGCATCATCGGTAATGGTGCTGGTGTCCTAACAACATGATATCAATAATGGAATATGCAGCAAAATAAATATGCGAGGCAGAGCGAACAACAATAATGTGCGGGAGCTGAATACTAGACACAACGATAACTAATCTGCAATAATCTAATATAAGTCCTACGAATGGTGCCTTTTGAAATAACACGAATCATGGGGTTTTGAAAATAGGGGTTACGGTGTTTTTATGAAAAGATACGTCGTTTTTTTGAAATATCCGTAGATTCCCTTGAGCTGTCTTTAAAAATGCCCACGATTCGTTAGTTTTTGAAATAGGTAAGAAGTCTAATCTAATCTAACAACTACACTAAACTATACGGCTGAACTAACAAGCTGAACTACAGGTAAGGAAACCGCCTATCATCCGAGTCGATACATATACATACCTGTATATGTATAGTCGGTGATCCCGCCTCAATAATATCATATCCGATACCATATCTATAATCAGGCATCCCAAGTCAAGAGTGCGGATCAATCATCAATATAGCTCGTACGTAAATCCGTCGTACGGCATCCCAAATCTGGGTATGGGTCAAAATCATATTCATCACACTATTCATCCGGTATCCTCTTTATCAAAGATCATAGTCTAAGGTACTGACCTATGTCTAGTACAATACTAATATCATCAATATAGTCATGATCTGACTACTGATCGACAGTCTCGTACAAACCGATATCATCAGCACATATCATCATCAAGGGGTATACATCGCCCAATACAGCCTAGGACCAATATCCTAGCATAACACATCTCCTATCACGATCACATGTCGACCACCTATTTATAATACTATTCATCCGTATCGTCGCCCCAAGATTTGCTATAACACCAGGACGTACCTCAAGTACGAATCCTGCCATATCACCGATATCACAATCTCAACACAAATCTCATCGACTCATCTCAATCCCAAGTATCATCCCCAAATCCGTATGTGAACACATAGTCCTATACCTATGTGAACACATAACTATATATTCCCGTATGTGCACAAAAGAAAGAAGAAAGTATGCAAGTATGGATGGGTGTGTGCAAGTGTGTGCGACCGCTACTCTAGGGTTTCGCGGCACTCAATCATCCAAGAACACCAAATATCCATATTTATCATCAATAACTCAAACAATATATATATAAATATATGTGTGTGTGTATACGTATTCGTATACATCACCACGAACTACGGGGGTGCTATACGCCATCCACCCGACTTCTCCCCGTAGATATAAATCTACTCACCTGGTCCTCGCTCGTCGGTGCCGACGTCGCCACGCGCTTGCTTGTCGTCTCGAAGTCCACATGGGGTACCTACATATCATAACGCACCATATCGCATTAAAATCCGACTCATGACCAAAACGACGCACGAAACCCACATAGGTCAAAACCTAAGGTTGCTTTCACAAATCGACCTAAAACCCTCGACGTCGGCGTACAAACGCCAAACCATCGAGAAAGCTCCCAACACATTCATTTGTACAATTACAAGCACTAATTATAATATAAAATAGCTTAAAATTCACAAAAACCCCAATTTCACTTAAAAAGTCATTTTTCCGAAAATCTAGCAAGCACAAATCGCCGTTTTAGTACAGAACTCGATGTATAAACGAATCTAGCGGCCACAATATTCACTAAATATCTTAAATAAGTCATAAAAATAATTCCCATAATTTAATCTCATTAAATTTCATAAACTCCAAAATTCTAGTTTGCAAACATATCAATTTTTACACTTTTTAAAGTAAATTTCACAATTCATCCATTAAGCTTAGTTTTGCATATACAATAGTATTAAACCAAAATTTATAATGCTAATAATGTCATGAAACCTTAATCATATTTTAATTTAAACCATTTAATAAATTTCCAAAAACCTAGTTAGCAATTATATAATTATCACTTTTAAATTAACAAATATGCAAACTAGCAACTTAAATTGGATTTAGCATAACATTAATATGTCAATTATATCACATAAACTAAATCTCACAACACAAAATACCAATTTAAAATCAAACCCCTCTCTTGAATTTTAAATCATGCACCTAAAACTAATTAAAAACCTAATTAAACAATTAATTAAGCTAACCTAAGCAATTAACAACACATTAAGCAAAAAGGTTAGAATTTATACCCAAATAATTTGAAGAACCCACAAGCACACTTAGCCTCCCAAATTGAAATCTAAATCCCTAGATCCATGCTATGGTAGCCAAGGGTAAATGGGTAGGAGGTGGATTTTGATTTGGATTTTTTGCTTGATTTTTTGTGGATTTTTCAAGCATTTTTGAAGAACTTTTTTAAAGAGAAGGAGATGAAGAATGAAGGGCTGTTGGGGTTCAGATTTTGGCCAGAAAATGAGTGGGGGAGGAGAGAGAGGGAGGTGGAGAAAAATGGGGAGAAAGTCAAAGTCAATTCAAGGTCAAAAGTCTAACTAATTTATCCATTTTCTTTTCTTTTCTTTCATTTCTTTTCCTTTGAAATTCAAGTGGGGAAAAATGGGGGCTGCTGAATTTAGCTAAGGGGAGAAGTGAATGGTGGTGTGTGGGTGTGGGTACGGGTGTGGGGTGATGAAAAATGATAAATACAATACCCCAAACATCCATTTACGCTAAAAAAAAGCCTTTTTTCTTCAATAATTTCTAAACCGTTTTGGCAAATGATTTCGTTCCAAAAACCACATGATAAAATTTTATTTAATGTTTTATGATGCACAAAATTTGTTTCAACTCATTCCAATTTGTAATTTTTCCTAATTAAATGTATTAGTGACGGCTTAAAATAATAATAAAATAATATTTTTTTCAGAAAATTTGAAATTTCACCAGCGGCTCAATAAACACCAAATAATAGCAATTACATAGCTAGAATATGTATATTTAATTTTTATAATAAGATATTTGTATTTTGACTTTTTACAGAAACCCCCCTATTTTACCGATTTTTTCAAAATTTCACCGAAACGATTTTCAAAACGTTACAATCTTCCCCCTTAAAGAAATTCGGTCCCCGAATTTAAATTCAAACTCCCCCAAATACTAAAACATCTAAGAAAACCCATCAAGTCATCGGGGCTCCGAAATTGTAAATACATACAACAAATCGTAGCGCAGCGCATGCGCTTGAAAAATGAGTATATAACTCAAATCAAAACTCCGTCAAGCATCCCGCAATCATCGGAGTCATGGAGAAGACATCAATGCCAAATCCAAATCAAAACCAATATGACATACTCGAAACTATACATGTAAATATTCAATCTATATCTGTAAGTATCTGAAGGAAATGCATGCCAAATCTCTTTAAGTCGCTGTGCAACGCGTATAACACTGCACAGTGGCGGACGTCTATCATAAGAAAATAACTATATATATATATATACACATTTGTTTGAAATGTATGTTCCGCCGTTTTGGAAACAATTTAGAAGGGTCTCCTTGTTTTAAACATTTCGTGTCATATCAGACACGTAGGTAAATACTGAGGCTATAGCTCGCTTTTTGGAAATCCCTTCAATAACTATCAATGCATGCAAAATATATTCAGGTACTGTCCTCTGACTAGTCCTGCTCAGTACGAAAACACATAGCAATATCATAAAAACGTACAGCTCTATAAGAAATCAATCCCAAAATATGCACATGAATACTACGTGCGTCTGGTGCGCACGGAAATCAAAATCCATGAATGTGCCATACATGCGCACAGAAACAACATCTAAGTGCATCAGGTGTGCACGAAACATCTGTCGTAGGCAACATGTATGCCTGACAGCAAATCAGGTGCATCTGACATGCACGAAAAATCTCGAATTAGTGCATCTGGTGTGCACCAAATCGCATCTCGTAACAGGCGCCCAACAGGCGCTAAAAATCCAATCCGGTGCATAAAATGCACAAAACAAATGTCGAGCATCACCCTCGAAATCGAAATCCAGTGTATCCAAGTGCACAAAATACATGTCACTGCACTGCCAGCATATATAAACTATACAGAGTGCAGGAACCAAATCGCGTGCGTGCATACGCACAAAATCAACTCAACTGTTTAAAACCGTAAAATCACAAACATGTGAAACTAAAGCACGAAAACGATATCAAGTGCAACACTGTGCAAAGATCGTAAATACTCAATCATCAAAATCAAATCATACGAATAAATCACCCAAAACATCGAAATCAATAATGGCGGAACAGTACCGCTCATGCATCCTCTAAGAATCTCGGGCCAACTGTCGCGGTCACTAGTGGGACGTCTCGTCGATGATCATGAACTCTGGCCTGCTGGTGTGCGTAACATGACCACTCCTGGGTCCAAGTCTTCTCCGTGGATTACCAATCTCACAATCCATCGGCTCATCGGCCCTGTCAAGGCAGCATATCACTGGCGTCGGCCTCTGGCTCTCTGAATGCACGTGACACTTCTGATCCTGGGTGCAAGTATCATCGCAGCAGTATCCTGGAAGGAATCCTGCTCATGGTCTCTTCCATGTCTCGTCTCTGCCAACTGTCCGGAAGTCATTGTCCTTTCCTATATCTGCATCTTGCTCTGGAACGACTGCATACTCATCGCGACTCCTTCTGGAAGGTAAGTCCAAGTACCATGCCTCGGCATGCGCATCGCCTCTCTGATGTCGGCGGAGTGGAACGTCATCTCATCTAGATCTGGTGCGAACCTCTTATTCCACTTTTCTCTAATGTCGTCTGCTTTGGACTCGTCTCGTCGCGGCTGCATGGACTGAGCTCCAACGACTATCCTCGTACCTGGAGTCTCCCAAGAATGCATCTCACCACCTAGCATCCGATTGAAGTCGAACCATCCGATCGAGTCGTCAAAACCTCATAATCCCCCAAGAGCTCAACATCTTGGGTACAGTTTAATAGTATCGAGTACATACCACAGCATCGGTGGTCCAGCCGTAGAAGGGCAAACCCAAGCCTCACTAATGGCGCCGCAGAACTGCCGCAAATCCTAAGGTTCAAAGGCTTTCACACGGTCATTAAGTCGAGTTAGGGTTTCATTCTTCTAGAGGGACCATAGAATTGCCTGCATGTCTTTCCGACTATCTTAAACTTGGAATAATAGGTTTCTGACATTCGATCGTCTCTGTCGACTCCCAACGTCTCCACGTGAAGTTGTCTCTAGCTGGAATCCATCTATCTGATGACCTCGCATCGGGTTAGGCGAACGATCCACATGTCCTAGTCATTCATCCACGATGACTAGCGACCTTCTATCATCTCTTAGTACAACTCGTTCTGCACTAACTCCAGCATCTGGGGCAATACCTCGTCGTTCGCAGCAATAACTGGCTCGCTCATCTGCACGCCGAACAGTGCCTCGATCATCATGAATAAGCAACACACCAACGGTCATCAAGATCTGGCTGGCCTCTATCATTAGCTCAATCCTTTAATGTCGATCAGCACATCCGAGTAACCTCATAAAGGCGATCCGCCAAACGCTCGTGGCGCGGAAACACAGTCAAAAGACACCTCTCTATAATCGGGTGTCGCCGGAATCATGCCGTGGTCAGTCCTCGTTCGTGCCGAGCTCGTGCTGACCGCAACTCTAGCCGTAGCTCTCCCTGCCCGTAATCGTGGTAGCAAAACCAAACTGGTACCGATGAGGCTAGATCAGGAAGGAATATAATACCGAACAAGGAAATGTACATCCTAAGGCTTCTTAAGTGGAGTAGCGTATCGTAAGTATGCCGCGGAACATACCCACGGTACGTCACTCTACTTTAGTCACCTATTCCATCAACCAAGGGTCATCCTACGCTCCGAAGGTAAAACCTAACGCTCTGATACCAACTTTGTCATGACCCGAAAGTACGGAACATGACCGGCACTTAAACTACGAACGTTTCGAGACGTACGTAATCTAAGTAAACCGAAAACCCAGAAATCCAAACCAAGAAGAGTAGTAGAGAGTAGGAAAAACCAATTTAAATCAAGTAGTTTTAATAGCATAAGTCGAATTATGCGGGTTTCTAAAAACATCAAAAATTTACTGAAAATTTCGGCAGAGTCTCCTTTGTAAATACTGGCCCCAAAACGGGATACAACATGAATAGTATACGAAATCAAGAAAAAGGCATCCCCAAGCAGGAGCTACCTCTTCGTCAATCGACGGTCACAACCACACAAGCAATATAATATACAACGCCAACGGCGAGGATCAAAAACTCAAAAGGGAACTCAAAACCACCGGAAATATAACGAGCGACTCTAAGGTCGAAAGAATAAACAACACTGGTCTCTATCTCAATAAAATACAAGTTTGGTTGATGGAACTTCTAGATACAACTGAAATATAATATACAAGGTATAATGATGGGTAAGATACAATAAACCCACCTACTAGCAAGTCACCCGAATGAAACTGAGCCCGCAAAGCCGTAATGAAACCTGTACGGCAAATCTGCAAGAAACTGGGGCACAACGGGGGTGAGTTGCCAACTCGTGAATAGAAAAACATCTACGCACAGAAATCGCATAAATAACGCAACCTAGGTCAATGATCATAATATATCCTCAAATATATGTATAACAGGCAGCCTATGACAATGTCTAGGGTAATATCTAACCCGAGTGTAATTTCATGTGCCCGTGTCAGTGCCTCAGGTAGCAATATATCATATGAATGAGGTATGCATGCATGAAACAGAATACATGTAAATGAAGAAACTGTTTTCATAAATTAGTGAGATTTCCTTCGTATTTTTAAACTGAGGTATCATAAACGAAATCAGTATCAACAGTGTCTAGCATCGACACAAAACATAAATCTCACTGTCTCGAAATATCAATGTCTCAATCTCAATATCTAGGGCGCCGTCAGTCCAGACCGGCCCCTACCATCCATCTCAAGACCACGACGGTATCCTCCGGATATCCGACGCGTCGGGTAATATCACCGGTAGGTAGTGCTCCCCAGCCAGGCTCAACGTCAACACCACGTTCCTCTTGCCCCGGGGTACCATACCGGGCCCACCATGTACCCGTGACGGTTCCTCCACTCCTCGACACGGATCTCCAAAACCACAGCAAACTCATGGTGGACGACCCTTACATCACTAGAAAACCGCAACATTTTATATTTTAAAAGATCATAAGTTGTAAATTTTGCGGCTTTCCCCGAAATCCAGAAATATCATAAATCTCAAGAAATCATCACAAGTGCAAATGTCAATGATAATGAACTAGGCATGAACAACTGAATAACAGTATGCATGAAGTGGTAGGTAATAACTACAATGTCTAATATGACATATAAGGGAAGTACACTAATATCATGTCAACACTACTAGCTAACAATCTAAGTCAAGCAATTATATTCTCTAAAGTGTACGTGACATGGCAATTACCGATGAAGATGTGTGTGAGCCGGCAAGTAGGTGTACGTGGTACATACGCATCATCGGTAATGGTGCTGGTGTCCTAACAACATGATATCAATAATGGAATATGCAGCAAAATAAATATGCGAGGCAGAGCGAACAGCAATAATGTGAGGGAGCTGAATACTAGACACAACGATAACTAATCTGCAATAATCTAATATAAGTCCTACGAATGGTGCCTTTTGAAATAACAAGAATCATGGGGTTTTGAAAATAGGGGCTATGGTGTTTTTATGAAAAGATACGTCGTTTTTTTGAAATATCCGTAGATTCCCTTGAGCTGTCTTTAAAAATGCCCACGATTCGTTAGTTTTTGAAATAGGTAAGAAGTCTAATCTAATCTAACAACTACACTAAACTATACGGCTGAACTAACAAGCTGAACTACAGGTAAGGAAACCGCCTATCATCCGAGTCGATACATATACATACCTGTATATGTATAGTCGGTGATCCCGCCTCAATAATATCATATCCGATACCATATCTATAATCAGGCATCCCAAGTCAAGAGTGCGGATCAATCATCAATATAGCTCGTACGTAAATCCGTCGTACGGCATCCCAAATCTGGGTACGGGTCAAAATCATATTCATCACACTATTCATCCGGTATCCTCTTTATCAAAGATCATAATCTAAGGTACTGACCTATGTCTAGTACAATACTAATATCATCAATATAGTCATGATCTGACTACTGATCGACAGTCTCGTACAAACCGATATCATCAGCACATATCATCATCAAGGGGTATACATCGCCCAATACAGCCTATGACCAATATCCTAGCATAATACATCTCCTATCACGATCACATGTCGACCACCTATTTATAATACTATTCATCCGTATCGTCGCCCCAAGATTCGCTATAACACCAGGACGTACCTCAAGTATGAATCCTGCCATATCACCGATATCACAATCTCAACACAAATCTTATCGACTCATCTCAATCCCAAGTATCATCCCCAAATCCGTATGTGAACACATAGTCCTATACCTATGTGAACACATAACTATATATTCCCGTATGTGCACAAAAGAAAGAAGAAAGTATGCAAGTATGGATGGGTGTGTGCAAGTGTGTGCGACCGCTACTCTAGGGTTTAGCGGCACTCAATCATCCAAGAACACCAAATATCCATATTTATCATCAATAACTCAAACAATATATATATAAATATATGTGTGTGTGTATACGTATTCGTATACATCACCACGAACTGCGGGGGTGCTATACGCCATCCACCCGACTTCTCCCCGTAGATATAAATCTACTCACCTGGTCCTCGCTCGCCGGTGCCGACGTCGCCACGCGCTTGCTTGTCGTCTCGAAGTCCACATGGGGTACCTACATATCATAACGCACCATATCGCATTAAAATCCGACTCATGACCAAAACGACGCACGAAACCCACATAAGTCAAAAACCTAAGGTTGCTTTCACAAATCGACCTAAAAACCCTCGACGTCGGCGTACAAACGCCAAACCATCGAGAAAGCTCCCAACACATTCATTTGTACAATTACAAGCACTAATTATAATATAAAATAGCTTAAAATTCACAAAAACCCCAATTTCACTTAAAAAGTCATTTTTCCGAAAATCTAGCAAGCACAAATCGCCGTTTTAGTACAGAACTCGATGTATAAACGAATCTAGCGGCCACAATATTCACTAAATATCTTAAATAAGTCATAAAAATAATTCCCATAATTTAATCTCATTAAATTTCATAAACTCCAAAATTCTAGTTTGCAAACATATCAATTTTTACACTTTTTAAAGTAAATTTCACAATTCATCCATTAAGCTTAGTTTTGCATATACAATAGTATTAAACCAAAATTTATAATGCTAATAATGTCATGAAACCTTAATCATATTTTAATTTAAACCATTTAATAAATTTCCAAAAACCTAGTTAGCAATTATATAATTATCACTTTTAAATTAACAAATATGCAAACTAGCAACTTAAATTGGATTTAGCATAACATTAATATGTCAATTATATCACATAAACTAAATCTCACAACACAAAATACCAATTTAAAATCAAACCCCTCTCTTGAATTTTAAATCATGCACCTAAAACTAATTAAAAACCTAATTAAACAATTAATTAAGCTAATCTAAGCAATTAACAACACATTAAGCAAAAAGGTTAGAATTTATACCCAAATAATTTGAAGAACCCACAAGCACACTTAGCCTCCCAAATTGAAATCAAAATCCCTAGATCCATGCTATGGTAGCCAAGGGTAAATGGGTAGGAGGTGGATTTTGATTTGGATTTTTTGCTTGATTTTTTGTGGATTTTTCAAGCATTTTTGAAGAAATTTTTTAAAGAGAAGGAGATGAAGAATGAAGGGCTGTTGGGGTTCAGATTTTGGCCAGAAAATGAGTGGGGGAGGAGAGAGAGGGAGGTGGAGAAAAATGGGGAGAAAGTCAAAGTCAATTCAAGGTCAAAAGTCTAACTAATTTATCCATTTTCTTTTCTTTTCTTTCATTTCTTTTCCTTTGAAATTCAAGTGGGGAAAAATGGGGGCTGCTGAATTTAGCTAAGGGGAGAAGTGAATGGGGGTGTGTGGGTGTGGGTACGGGTGTGGGGTGATGAAAAATGATAAATACAATACCCCTAACATCCATTTACGCTAAAAAAAAGCCTTTTTTCTTCAATAATTTCTAAACCGTTTTGGCAAATGATTTCGTTCCAAAAATCACATGATAAAATTTTATTTAATGTTTTATGATGCACAAAATTTGTTTCAACTCATTCCAATTTGTAATTTTTCCTAATTAAATGTATTAGTGACGGCTTAAAATAATAATAAAATAATATTTTTTTCAGAAAATTTGAAATTTCACCAGCGGCTCAATAAACACCAAATAATAGCAATTACATAGCTAGAATATGTATATTTAATTTTTATAATAAGATATTTGTATTTTGACTTTTTACAGAAACCCCCCTATTTTACCGATTTTTTCAAAATTTCACCGAAACGATTTTCAAAACGTTACAGATACTTTCCCGCTGCTCCCACTCTGATTGAAACCCTCTGGCTGATCCATATAGACGCACTCTTCTAAATTTCCATTCAGAAAAGCCGTCTTTACGTCCATCTGCCAGATTTCATAATCATGGAAGGCAACAATAGCAAGAAGGACCCGAATGGATTTGAGCATAGCCACTGGAGAAAAAGTTTCGTCATAGTCCAAACCAGGTCTTTAACGAAAACCTTTTACAACAAGTCTAGCCTTATAGGTTTCCACCGGTCCATCTACACCAATCTTTTTCTTGAAGATCCATTTGCATCCTATGGGTTTTACCCCATCTGGAGCAAAGTCCAAAGTCCATACTTTGTTGGTGTACATGGACTCCATTTCGGTCCGCATTGCATCTTGCCATCGTACCGAGTCGCCGCTCTGGATGGCCTGCTGGAAGTCAGTAGGTTCATCATCTTCTATGATGCAATCCTCTCTATCCCCGTCTATGAGAAAACCGTAGTATCTCTCAGGCGGATGAGACGGCCTACTACTCCTGCGGAGGGGTGCGGGAATGTCCTGTTCTTCCTGAACTTCCGGTTCTACCAAACTTTCAGTATTGGTTTGTGGTTCTGGAATTTCTTCCAGTTCTATTTCGCTCCCACTTGATTCCTTTTCTAAAAACAGATGTTCCAGAAAATGGGCATTACGAGAAACAAAGACCTTTTGTTCCTCTGCGTAATAGAAATAATATCCCTTGGAGTTCTTTGGATATCCCACAAACAAACATTTTACTGATCGTGCCTCGAGCTTGTCCACATGCTGCTTTTTAACAAAAGCTGGACATCCCCAAATCTTCATATGCTGAAGATGGGGTTTCTTCCCAGTCCACATCTGATATGGAGTGGTAGGCACAGTCTTGGTAGGAGCCCTGTTCAGAAGATATGCCGCTGATTCTAGCGCATAACCCCAGAAAGATCGCGGTAACTCAGCATTACTCATCATGGATCGTACCATATCCAATAGGGTTCGATTCCGTCTCTCCGATACACCGTTGTGCTGTGGAGTGTACGGAGGAGTAAGCTGAGAGAGAATTCCTTTCTCTTTTAGGTAACCTAGGAACTCGGCACTCAAGTATTCACCACCTCGATCAGATCTAAGTGTCTTGATACTTTTGCCGGTTTGGTTTTCTACTTCATTCTTATACTCTTGGAATTTCTCAAAAGCCTCAGATTTATGTTTCATCAGATAAATGAATCCGTATCTTGAGTAATCATCCGTGAAAGTAATGAAATAGGAAAAACCACCTCTCGCATGTGTAGACATTGGACCACATATATCGCTGTGTATGAGTCCTAAGAGCTCGCTCGCTCTTACTCCTTGTCCAGTGAATGGAGTCTTTGTCATCTTTCCTTTGAGACAAGATTGACAAGTGTCATAAGATTGATATTCGAACGAGTCCAAATATCCTTCTCTATGTAACTTAGTCAACCTTCTCTCATTGATGTGACCCAGTCTACAATGCCATAAGAAAGCTTTATTCAAATCTGGAGACTTTCCTTTTAGTGTGTTCTGGACATTGAAAATTTGGAGTTGGTTTAAAACATATATTCCGTTATTTAGTGTACCTGACCCAATCAAACCATGATTAAGGTGGATGTTGACAACATCTCTTATAAACGTGAAATCATAACCTTTATTTGATAACAAGGAAACTGATATGATATTACACGTTAAGCTTGGTACAAAATAATAGTTATGTAAAACCAAAATGTGTCCACTCGTCAATCCTAGGTGATAGTCCCCGACGGACGCAGCTCCCTCGCTAGCTCCGTTAGCAACCTTTAGGGTCATATCACCTTCCTTCAGCACTCTACGGTTTCTCAGTGCCTGCAATGAATTGCAAATATGAGATCCTGATCCGGTATCCAATACCCAGGAAGTAGAGTTGATCGACAGACAATTCTCAATTACAAACACAACTGAAGTCGAAGCCACAGCTTGCTTCGGTTCCTGGTTCTTGGCGTTCCACGCCTTGCAATCCTTCTTCCAGTGCCCTTTCCTGTGACAATGGAAGCACTCATCCTGGCCAACTACCGGTACCGCAAACTTTTTCTTTCCCTTCCCTCCCACCTTACTAACACCTCCTCTAGGTCTGGGTGCGGCCTTCTTCTTCCTTCCTTTGGCCTTTGCCTTGGACCCGGAAGAAGATGTACCGCCAACAAACATAGCGGGTGTTTCCCTTGAATTCTTCAAGGTGCCCTCTGCACTCCTTAACATGTTCAGGTGTAACACCTTAGGATAAGGGTTAGTGAATAATTATAATTAAATAATGATTTTTAATAAAAAGTTTACCAAATTGTGTTTTAAATATTTTTCCTAATTTAATAAATATTTTTCCAAAATTTTCCTAGGCTTGCACACACATGTGCATGTAAACTAGGGTTTTTAAATCAAGTAAATACCATAATTATTAACCATGGTGGGTTAATTGTAGGATTAATTCTTTTGGGCAAAATGTGAGTTTTCTGGAACTGCTATTGACCCGGTGAGTGCAGAATGATTTTGGGAAGACTGTAGTGTAGTGGAGTAGAGCTGATACACCAGGTGAAACCCGACCCCCTGACTCCCAACTCCGGCCGCCAAAATCTTCATTCTGGCCGCAATTTGCGGCCAGATGGGTAGGGAATTGGGTTTTGTTTGGTCCGTTGGGTGTCTGCTACTGTGTGTGGTGTTTTGGTATATATATTTTTGTAAGATTAGTTCTGTAGGAAAATCTGGGACCAAATACCTATTTTGCCGTTTTCTAAACCTTCGCGACACGCGCGATACGTGAGTAGGTTTGGGTTTCTGCGTATCGTGGCGCGTCGGGGTAGTTTCGTGGCGCGTGAGTACACGTTTTAGCGTATCGCGCACACGCGCGATTGGTTTGCGACACAGGTTTCTTGTTGGATTACAATGTCGCGTTTTGTGACTTAAGCTTATGTGTGATATGTGTATGTGATTCTAGGTTCGCAGGCCAGTGAGACGGACGCTGCGAAGAAGGGCAAGCAAGTGGTTGGATACACTTAACGCGATACACGGTGAGTAGATTTCACATCTACGGGGATATTGCCCGCATGGCGTTATGCGTCAGGGCTGATAGGACTTATTTACTATATGTTGCATGCACCCAATAGACTGTCATCGCATATTGCATTCTCTGCTGTGTTGATAGATATATTGCTTAGAACTGATAGAACACCGCACTATTTCTAACGGTTTATGTTGCACGGGCACTATTTACATGCTACACACACATCGTTAGTAACTGCCATGCCACACTCACTGTAGAGCTGCCATGATTATATTGCTAGAGTTCGCTTCATATGTGATTTGATATGATTTTCATGTATATTGGGAGCCGCATGACATCTTTTAAAACCGGAAATGAAACTACTTTAAAAAGCGGTTTTCCCCTTATACCCATACCATGGATTGATGTATATTGTACCTCGCATTGGATTTACTATTGGTATTGGATTTTCATGTGATTTCTGTTTTGAGGACCGTGGAATTATTTAAGGAAAGATATGCTATTTTGAAAACCCGGTACCTCATGATATGATATTTTGGTGTGTCCACCACGCGTTTTCTCGGTGCTGAGACGTGTGCTTGAAACCCGATTCGAGGAGTGGATGTTCCGTTTACGGGTTCGTGGTGGGCCCGGTATGGTTCCCCTCGGTGAGATGATCGATGGATTTTGCCGATTGAGCCTGGAGGCGGGCGAGTACCTACCGGTGATTGGTTGGACCTGGCAGTTGTCCGGAGGATACTGACCAGAGTCGAGTGATGGATGCGGGATGATCCGTACTGCCGGGGCCGAGGGCCGATACCGCAGGCGGACCCCGTGGGGCCGGTCCGGACGGACGGCGCCCGATGTTCGAGGATTTACGTGTCGATGCTGGACACGGGTATTTTATGATGTTTTGGGTGCCGATGTTGGGCACTCGTGATTCCTCCGAGATATACAGGATTTGAGGGCCGATGAGTGTGCCGGCGCCTGAGTATATGTGGGATTTGGGTGCAGTTTGAGGCACCGATCATTGTTTTCCATGTTGACATGGTCCATGTAGATATTATTTATCCCATACTCAGTATTGATTACTATACATCTCATCCTGTGGCATTTACCTGTTAGAGTACATGCATTACTATTGTATCCACTGTTGACATGCATGGGTATCATCTGCTGGCATTAGTAGAGCCACGCTATATGTGCATGCTTGCGATCACCTTTATATGTTATCTCTATTCACGAGTTGGCAACTCACCCCCGTTGTGCCACAGTGTTTGCAGGTTGCCCTTGGGAGTAGTCACGGCTGGCTGTTATCGCATCTTTTGGCACAGATACCCCTTTTGAGCAGAGATAGCCTTTTTGCTGTTTAGGTGGGTTTCGTACGGTATCTGTTATCCTTCAGTTGTATATTGATGTATCTAGTACTCTCCATCTACTCTCTGTATTGACTTAGAGACAGTTGTGAGGACGATATGTATGGTTTTATATTCTGGTGTCGAGCTCGCATGTGAGCCGATTTTACTTTATGCAGTCTCATCTTTTATGATATTGTCCTTGTTTTACTGAGTATTCTTCGCTACGGCGTCGTATATCATATTGTGATGCTTTATTCATGTCACTTATTATTTCTGCTACACCTTGCTTTTACCCGACTTTCGGGGCTAATGTTTTAAAAAGGAAATGTTACCAAAATTATAAAATTCATAAATTTTGAACTTAAGGAAGGATTTCTATTAAATAAATGGATGTTTTTCAGACATGTACTATTGCTTTTACAAAATATTTTAAATCACTCTATATTTATTGGTTTTGATTTCTGGGTTCGGCTTACTTAGCCGCGTTGCGCCTGTAGACGTTGCGTGGTTAAGTGCCGGTCATGAGTCGAAATCTCGGGTCGTGACATCAGGAGTTCCGAAAGTTCAACTTCTTTTCTTTGAAGATTGAAGTTCAGGATAAACTGGGCCTAGGTGTGAGGAAGGGACTGGAGAATAAGGTCTGTATAGAGCTCATTATCCAAAGTCGTCCCAAGGTCTGCGAGCTCTTCTATGTAGCCGATCATCTTTAGGACATGTTCTCCTACCGATGACCCGACAGCCAACCTCGCTCGAAACAAGTTCTTAGAGGTCTCGTATCTTGCTATACGAGATTGCTCTCCATAAAGTTCCTTTGTATGGAGAAATATGCCATCAAGGTCCATATCCTCGTGCCTCCTCTGATGTTCATTGTTCATCGAGGCAAGCACGATGCACTTGGCTTTCGCGCAATCAGAATCCCAGGTTTTGCGGATTTCCTTATCCGCATTACTGGATTTGGGACCAGGGACAGCAGGTGCCGTAGCGGTGAGGACGTGCCCCAATTTGTCATAGGTCAAAGCCATTTTGACATTCCGCAGCCAATCTTTATAGTTTGGCCCTGTCAGTATATTTTTCTCTAAAAGTAACTTAAGTCCAGTCATTTTCAGGGTCGCTGCAATTAGGAGAGAGAGAAGAAAACTCTTTAGCATGATGCTCTTGCAAGTTTAGAGTGGTTTTTAGTTTATCTAAACTGGATGGCTCCCACTGTTTCTCGAATCCTTCCTTAAACCATAAAAGAAGAATTAGCCAAGACTATTCTCACCGTACAATACTTGCTTAACCGTTCAGCCAGGCTGGTGTCGGTACTTCGAGGGAGGTTTTCCAACGCTTTCGCGAAGTTCCTTAATTAAATAACCTCTTTTCTCTAGGGGCGTAACCCCGCTGACACTTTTCTGGACACCTACTAGGTTTATAGCATTGATCGTTAAGTGACGAATATCCTGATAAGTAGCATATACTCACAGTAGGATCGGGATCCAAATATCATCGTCTGATAATGTTGTAGGAATGCTACCAACATTCATCAAACTCAAAATGGTATGCATCTCTTTGCAAATTTCAGTTTCTTTAGAAATTCCCGATATAAGTTTTTGCCCCATGCTCTTATAACCTTGGCTTTGGTCAAAGTGTCATAAGTCACATGTCAAGTTCTACCCGTCATTATCTTGTCAATTTGAACCCATCCGTATATACCCCTGACTTTGTTCAAATGGTAATACGACTGTCCCAAACAAACTCATCTATCTTATGCAACAAATGAAAACCCAGCAGCTACCAAATACTATGCCTTGACTTTGGCCAAAATGCATAGCTTGAATACTACTGAATACCCAAATGAAATGACAGAGGGCTACGAATGGTTTTGGCGAAACCGTGAACGTAGTGAACTTGATATAACCGAAGGAACCTGATAGCTTTTAAAAGGAGTGGTTAAGGCTCCGCATTTAAAAATATCTGTTTTTAAAATTAACCGAGTGGTTTCTTTTAAATTGTTCCAACGATTAAAACTTTGGTTTATTTTTCTTTGCATTATAGATAATGCGTCCCATCATTAACCTATCATTGCAGAAAACAACGAAAATACAACGTCCTCTTATGCCATCCGCATTCGCCACGGGGTCCCGTCATCACCCGTTAGGTTACTTAACTAACGACAGAGCGGGGGCTGGGCTAGCGCGGGTGTAAAACATAAGTGACGTCTAAATAGCTACAATATATATAGATATTTTACATTCGTCTGACGCAATGATATTCATTCCAGAACACAGATAAACTTTATTGGATTTGCAAGCAATATGTATTTCTTTTGAGCCTGCAAGAAAAGACAGATTACACAGTTGTGATGAATAGCCGTTACCCCACCCTCGACCCCTACGGGTACGGCAAACTACCCACCCGGCAGTTCGTGTACCCCACCTTGGGTCAGTCCTAGGAGCAAAAACAGTAAAATGAAATAATACAACGGTGGCTACAACCGCAACCTGGATGTGCCCCGCAAAAATAATATTACAACAAATTACATTTACAACAAATGAATTAAACAATAACCCATTGCTAAACCCCGGCTAAACACCACAACAGTCCAATACAGTTTATATACACAAACAGATATAACCATTACAGAAATGTGCAACCCCCTGCCAACCGACATACTAGCAGTTAGGGGAGGTTTACGAACACATTTATCAATCACAGATATAATCCAATATGCAAATACTGTACAATTTCGATCGATTAAACATCTTTAATATTGCTCCAAAAACTGCTCTGTTAAACTGAAACCTGAGCAAAATTAAAATATACCAGAAAATCCAAAATATTACAGAGAACAATCACCAGAAAAATGAGTCCCTGGATCGTCTAATCGGCGGCGGAAGCGCGGCGGATAGGTGCTATCCGCCGCGGATCCGCGGCGCCGTAGGCGATTCAGGGGACCAAATTTTTTGTGTGTTCTACTGGTGTCATTTCAAGCTTTCTGAACATCCCTGAAAAATTTTTGGACTTCATTTAAAATTCGACAGAAACTTGACAGATTAGGGTTTTCCGGTTTTGTTTTTTTCGTTCGAAATTCGTACAAATTTGCAATTAAGTTATTTATTGTTTAGCGAGGCTCTGATACCACTGTAAGTCGATGTACTACACCCCAGAACTTGTGGGGAGGCGGAATTTTCAAAAACGATCTTGTTTAGTGAACGAACATCGACTAACCGCTTGAATCGAAGCTAAACTATAAATATCCAAACACAAAGTGTTTCTAAACTACTGTGTTTAGGGATTATACCTAATGAACCAACTCCTTCGTCTTTACGATCTCCTTGTCCTCCTTAGGTACTAAAGAGATGTTCTTGGTTTACGGCGGAAAAGACCTCAGGTTGGAGGCCTTTGCTGATTCCGGCTTCCAGAGTGATAAGGACGATTCCAAGTCTATGTCGGGTTATGTCTTTACCCTCAATGGAGGGGCGGTGTGCTGGAAGAGCTCCAAGCAGGACACCGTTGCTGACTCGACGATGGAAGCGGAGTATATAGCTGCTTGTGATGCCGCAAAAGAAGCAGTCTGGATGAAGAAGTTCCTAACAGAACTTCAGGTAGTTCCTACCATAGTTGATCCAATACCTCTGTATTGCGACAACAACGGAGCTATAGCTTTAGCGAAGGAACCAAGGTCCCATCAGAAGTCCAGACACATCTTGAGGCGGTATCACCTGATCAGGGAGATCATTGATTGTCAGGAGTTCGAGGTTCGGAGAGTTGCTTCAGAAGAGAACATTGTTGATCCATTCACGTAGGCCCTACCTCAGACGCAGTTCGAGAGGCTACTCGAGATCATTGGTCTTCGATATACCAGTACATGGCCCTAGTGCAAGTGGGAGATTGTTAGTGTTTATGCCCTAGAAGGCCATTACTGTATCATACTAGCTTGTATATTACTTAATGGAAGCTTGGGATATTCACATGTATATAACAGTCTTGCTAAACATGGTAGTATGCTACTTGGTTTTTCTATCTTAATATGTGAGTATACGTATTGATAGAGCTCTTAGGATCTTGCTTGACTACCAGCGTTGTGATGGCAGTCACACTAGTGGGGGCTGGGTAGTCTACAAGCACATCCTTATTCAGGTCCCTGGTCGTTGGATTATCGAGACAGAGCATCGATACTCCGGAGTAGACTGGTGTGTACGCTTCTCATCCCAGTTGGGGAGATGGTCTGTCCCACAGCCGTCAGTACGTCGTACTGGAGATAGTATACAGGTGCTCGTTAGGTTACGGGTACACCGGACAGGACTCACAGGGAACTGTTGGTTGGTTTTATACCAGTCGTCAGTGAACAGTTCCCAGGTGACATGAGTACACCATAGTCCGCAGACTTGACACTGCTACTTCGCCTCGAGTGTGTCCCACTGTTCTTAGATTGCTACCCTACCACGACTCAAAGGAGTCGTGCAAACAGGTAGCAGTTGGGTGTAGTCCCGAGCACTTGGAGGCAGTGGCGGTTAGAAAGGATTCGTCCCTCCCGGTATTGGGAGTAGATATCGCGCTGTGTCAGAGAGCCATTACGCAAAGTCCC
The DNA here is from genome assembly GCA_030015575.1 of Agapanthus africanus. Lineage (NCBI taxonomy): Eukaryota > Viridiplantae > Streptophyta > Magnoliopsida > Asparagales > Amaryllidaceae > Agapanthus > Agapanthus africanus. The sequence goes on along the minus strand of CM057339.1, from coordinate 581,244,407 downwards.
TGGCCAGGGCAAGCGAGATTTGCTGGTAGGTTCCAGTAGTTTCTCAGGGTGTAATGGGCTTCCCTCCGACACGACTTATACAGCTATTAGGGGACTGACGCTTGACGCCCCCTAGGCCGGATATGCGATAGTCTTGGACGAACTGACCGGACTGTATGGAGATTGTCACATCAGACTCAGTAGGAGTTCGGATGGGTTTCCTTAGCAAAACTCCAAGCTAAACCTCTAAACTTGAGGCAACTAACCTTCTTGGATTGCTAATCAAAGAAGCTAGGTGTAATATAGAGATGGTTATGGATTAATTAGTCTTACTAACCCTTGTACTCAACTCATGAGAGGGGAGGATTAGTCTTTTGAAGAGGGAGAGCTTGAGGAGAGAGAATGTGAGAATGATAATTGAATAAAGTTATGAGTATCATAATAGATATGAAGCATTTTCTAATAAGAAGAAAAGAATAAAGAGTGATGAATAATCATGCTTCATAAAATATCAAGTGGTGATTCATTAGCATGAGTCATTACGCAATAAATGTGCATTAATGAGATGAATGAATCACCCTCATGACTCATATAACTCATTCAATGTATATGACACATAACCCTCCTTAGTCACCATCTTCTAGAAGCTTCTCGTACAATTACGAGAACGCCCCACCAATCTGCAAAAATACGGAAAAACTTTAGACTGTAAAAATCCAATAACCGGATACCAGTAACTGGCTTAAACCAAAGCCGACTGGTAAAAACTGTCCAAACGACGTAAGTGTGTAAACACACATACGCGTCCGAACCCTTGTCGTAAAACCATACGACCTCTATATCGTTTCGCCTGGAGTAGGAAACTCTCTGTGTGGGACTCTAGAGACTCGACTACTACGCTGGCAGTGGGTTTAACCACAGACCGCAAGCGGCACTAGCTGTACGTAACGGTCCCCAGGTAGTTGTCGATAAGAAGGCCGATGAGGAAACCCATTCGAACTCCTACTGAGTCTGATGTGACAATCTCCATACAGTCCAGTCCGTTCGTCCAAGACTATCGCATATCCGGCCTAGGGGGCGGCAAGCGTCAGTCCCCTAATAGCTGTATAAGTCGTGTCGGAGGGAAGCCCATTACACCCTGAGAAACTACTGGAACCTACCAGCAAATCTCGCTTGCCGTGGCCAGGGACTTTGCGTAATGGCTCTCTGACACAGCGCGATATCTACTCCCAATACCGGGAGGGACGAATCCTGTCTACCGCCACTGCCTCCAAGTGCTCGGGACTGCACCCAACTGCTACCTGTTTGCACGACTCCTTTGAGTCATGGTAGGGTAGCAATCTAAGAACAGTGGGACACACTCGAGGCGAAGTAGCAGTGTCAAGTCTGCGGACTATGCTGTACTCATGTCACCTGGGAACTGTTCACTGACGACTGGTATAAAACCAACCAACAGTTCCCTGTGAGTCCTGTCCGGTGTACCCGTAACCTAACGAGCACCTGTATACTATCTCCAGTACGACGTACTGACGGCTGTGGGACAGACCATCTCCCCAACTGGGATGAGAAGCGTACACACCAGTCTACTCCGGAGTATCGATGCTCTGTCTCGATAATCCAACGACCAGGGACCTGAATAAGGATGTGCTTGTAGACTACCCAGCTCCCACTAGTGTGACTGCCATCACAACGCTGGTAGTCAAGCAAGATCCTAAGAGCTCTATCAATACGTACACTCACATATTAAGATAGAAAAACCAAGTAGCATACTACCATGTTTAGCAAGACTGTTATATACATGTGAATATCCCAAGCTTCAATTAAGTAATATACAAGCTAGTATGATACAGTAATGGCCTTCTAGGGCATAAACACTAACAAAAACCTAGACCCCTACGAGCGCGCCAAGTTACCTGCCAAAAACAGAAGTGAGGCAACCTCCTTCATCAAATTGAATGGGCCGCCCGGCACTTCACGGAATCCGGTAACTTGGGCACCCCTCCTTGGGTCAACCTGTACCCCTTACGAGTGCGGCGAATAACCCTCCATTTATAGAGTGAGCCCCTTCTGTCTCAACGCCATGAGATGCGAGCCCGTTTCCCTCTAGAACCCGGCTATTCGTGCACTCCACCGCGGGGTAATCCTAGTACAGAAAAGAAAATAAATACAAGGGTGACATCGACCTGAACCCGGTCGTGCCCCAAACAAATAATATACAAACTGGCAGTGACGACAGTCTACATCTCGGACGCTCGCCCCGTGATTTCAAATGTACAAATGAAACTAAACTGTACTAATATTGCAACCAAGCTATCCACCACGACGATTCCGCCACAACACAGCACAACACAGAACATCAACGTGAATGCCACATTCGCAAACCCGTCTAAAAGAAGTATAGCAATTAGACATGTTGTACCGTTCTAATGACATTCACGGTCGCAGATAGTAATGTATATACTGAAAACTACGACATTAGAATTCCACACACAATTAGCAAACTAAACAAATTTCCAAAACCATGAAAAAAATAGTGAGCTAAAGTTCCAAAAACCGTCCGTTTAAAGCCAATTCGGAAGTCCGAATCAAAACGAAATGCGCCCGAACCTCCACGGGAAGTTAGAGCATGAAATTAACTTCGAGTCGGGAGGCCTAGAGGGGGTACCCCACCGTGATTCCATCACGAGATGGCCAGGGGGTGAGGCAGACCCGAAACCTCCCAAGGTGGGGTAGTTTCGGGTCCCCACCGCCAAGACCACCTTGTGGTGGTCAGTGGGCCCATCCATTCGGTCCCCTTAAGGATTCCACACGGTTCCAATGCACCACCCCCCGGCTTCTCAGTTCAAATCGTGAGCCCACGGGGTGTGCAAACATCTCAAACATTCAGTTTTCAGAACTTTTTTTGTCGGCAGTTTTTGCATAACAAAAACAGCGGATTTCTAATGTCGCAAAGAGTTAACTAAGGCTTATGGAGTGGTTCTGATACCATGTTGGGTTATGCAAGCGCCCCGGCCATCAATCTGTGACCAAATGCGGAACAAAAATATCTCAAGTCAACATAATCTCACAACAAACAAAAATCCTAAGCATGCTAGAATAGTAACCATGGGCCACTAATTAGCCATGTCACAAAAATGCAAAAAGCACCTCATCCTACACATCAATAACCTTTTAATCCAAAAAGGTCTAAACCATGATGAGGTGTAATCTTCTAAAAGTAATCTTGTAATAAATTTCAAGAATACCCCTCAATCGTATATACATACCCGCATCCGTATTCCGAAGAATACGAATACAATGAGACGAAAATAATCCAACAATATAATAGTAGGATCCAGCTTAAACCAAAACCCGCTAGTATTATCCGTCCGAACATAATTCGTGCACAAGTGCACGTATGTGATCGAACCTTGCTGTAAAACCATACGACCTCTACATCATTTCGCCCGAAGCAGGGAAACCATCTGTGTGGGACTCTAAAGACTCATCAATACGCTGGCAGTGGGTTCAACCACAAGCACGTCAGCGGCACTAGCTGTACGTAACGGCTACCCAGGTATTGAACGAAAGAGAGGCCGACGAGCAAACTCATCCTGAAACCCTACTGAGCCTGAAAGTGACAATATCTGTACAGTCTGGTTCGTTCGTCAATGAGTATCGCATATCGAGTCTAGGGGGGTGGATAAAATCAGAGCCCTAATAACACGACATTTAGTGTCGGTATGAAGCCCATCACCACCTGAGAAACTATCGATCCTAGATCAGTAATTCTCGACTATCTTAGCCAAGGATTTCTGGTGATGGCCACCCGTGCACTCCGCGACATCAACCCCCAATACCGGTAGAGACGAATCCCCTGATGAATCGCTCACTGCCTCCATGTGGCTCGGGACTGTGCCCAACTAAAACCTATTTGCACGACTTCTTTGAGCCGTGGTAAGGTAGTAATCAAAGCACGGTAGGAACTCACACGAGACAAATAACGATCTCAGGTTGATAGACTAACCTGTAAACATGTCACCATGGAACTGCTATCTAACAATAGGTATAATACCAACTAGCATGTTCCCGGCGAGTCCGTCCGGTGTATTCAAAACCCAATGAGCATATACATCTTAGGTGAACCAACTGACACCAATGGCTTGTGAGACCGGCCACCGCCCCTCGTCGGGGTCTCGATCAGTATAACACTAGTCTACTCTTGGAGTATCTTCTAAAAGTATTCTTGTATAAATTACAAGAATACCCTCAATCGTATATACATCCCCGCATCAGTATTCCGAAGAATACGAATACAATGAGACGAAAATAATCCAACAATATAATAGTAGGATCCAGCTTAAACCAAAGCCCGCTAGTATTATCCGTCCGAACATCATTCGTGCACTAGTACACGTATGAGATCGAACCTTGCTGTAAAACCATACGACCTCTACATCGTTTCGCCCGAAGCAGGGAAACCCTCTGTGTGGGACTCTAAAGACTCGTTAATACGCTGGCAGTGTGTTCAACCACAAGCACGTCAGCGGCACTAGCTGTACGTAACGGCTACCCAGGTATTGAACGAAAGAGAGGCCGACGAGCAAACTCATCCTAAAAACCTACTGAGCCTGAAAGTGATAATATCCGTACAGTCTGGTTCGTTCGTCTATGAGTATCGCATATCGAGTCTGCGGGGGTGGATAAAATTAGAGCCCTAATAACGCGGCATTTAGTGTCGGTATGAAGCCCATCACCACCTGAGAAACTACCGATCCTAGATCAGTAATTCTCGACTATCTTGGCCAAGGATTTCTGGTGATGGCCACCCGTGCACTCCGCGACATCAACCCCCAATACCGGTAGAGACGAATCCCCTGACGAATCGCTCACTGCCTCCATGTGGCTCTGGACTGTACCCAACTAAAACCTATTTGCACGACTCCTTTGAGCCGTGGTAAGGTAGTAATCAAAGCACGGTAGGATCTCACATGAGACAAATGACGATCTCAGGTCGATAGACTAACCTATAAACATGTCACCATGGAACTGCTATCTAACAATAGGTATAATACCAACTAGCATGTTCCCGACGAGTCCGTCCGGTGTATTCAAAATCCAATGAGCACTTGTATAAATCTTAGGTGAACCAACTGACACCAATGGCTTGTGAGACCGGCCACCGTCCCTCGTCGGGGTCTCGATCAGTATACACTAGTCTACTCTTGGAGTATCGATGCCCAGTCTCGAAACTCCCACGACTAGGGACACTTTAAGGATGTGCTTATAGACCACCCAGCTCCAACGTATATGATCACCATCATACTGCTAGTAATCAAGCAAAAATCTTTTGGGCTTTATCAACATGTAATAGTGATCTGTAATGTCACCTAAAGCATGTACACGATGATGAAAACAAACCAGCTAGCATACTATCAACTCGAGTAAAATTGTTCCACTGGTATAGGTCCTCCCTCAATCATTGCAATCACGTGCCTGCGATCCAATAATTGACTTGAGGGCACTATATCCGACATATAGATGCACTCTTCTAAATATCCATTTAGAAAAGCCGTCTACACATCCATCTGCCAAAACTCACAATCATGGAAGGTAGCAATGGAAAGTAGGATCCGAATGGATTTGGGCATAGCCACTGGAGAAACGGTTTCATCATAGTCCAAACCAGTTCTTTGACGAAAACCTTTTGCAACAAGTCTTGCCTTATAGGTTCCAACCTATCCATCTACATCAATCTTCTTTCTGAAGATCCATTTGCAGCCTACGGGTTTTACCCTTTCTGGAGCAATGTTCAAAGTGCATACTTTGTTAGTGTAAGATGGACTCCATTTCGGTCCGCAATGCATTCAGCCATTTAACCGAGTCGCCGCTCTGAATGGCATGCTGGAAGCTAGTTGGCTCATCATATACAATGATGCAATCCTCTCGATCCTCGTCTATGAGAAAACCGTAGTATCTTTCGGGCGGATGAGACTGCCTACTACTCTTGCAGAGTGGCATGAAGATGTCCGGTTCTTCTGAAACCTCTATTTCTACCATGCTTTTAGTAATAGTTTGTGGTTCTGGAATTTCTTCCAGCTCTATTGTGCTCCCACTGTCCTTTTTCTAAAAAATGATTTTCAAAAAGGTGGGCATGACGAGAAACAAAAAACTTTTGTTCCTCTGCGTAATAGAAAAGATACCCCCTGGAGTTTCTTTTGGTATCCGCCAAACCTACACAGTACTGAGCGTGCCCCGAACTTGTCTGCATGCTGCTTTTCACAAAATCTGGACATTCCTATATCTTCAGGTACTAAAGATGGGGTTTCTTCCCACTCCATATCTGATATGGTATGGTAGGCACAGTCTTGGTATGAACCTTTTTCAAAAGATATGCATCTAATCCCAGTGCATAACCTTCAGAAGGATCGTGGTAACTCAGAATTTACTCATCATGGAACGAACCATAACCAATAGGGTTCAGTTCCGCCTTTTCGATACACCATTGTGTTATAGTGTGTATGGAGGAGTAAGCTGAGAGAGAATTCCATTCTTCTTTTTTATGTAATCTAGGAACTCGGCATTTTATGTATTCATCACGTCGATCAAATTTCAGTGCCTTGATACTTATGCCTGTTTGTTTTTCCACTTCATTCTTATATTCTCGGAATTTCTCAAAGGCCTCAGATCTATGATTCATCAAGAAGACATGTCCATACCTAGAGAAAACATCCGTAAAAGTAATGAAATAGGAATAACTACTTCTTGCATATGCACACACGTCGCTGTGTATGAGTCCTAAGAGCTCGCTCGCTCTTACTCCGTGCCCAGTGAACGGAGTCTTTGTCATCTTTCTTATGAGAAATGATAAAAAAGTTACATAAGACTGATATTTAGAACGGATCCAAATATCCCTCTTTATGTAACTTTGTCAATCACATTTCAATGATGTGACACTGTCTATAGTGCCATAAGAAAGCCATATATAATACTGGAGACTTTCTTTTAAGTGTGTTCTGGAAGTTGAAAACCTGAGCTTGATCTAATACGTATATACTGTCCTCTAGTGTACCTGACCCAATCAAACTTTGATTTAGGTGGATGTAGACCACATCGCTTACAAAATAGAATAGGTACACACAAACAGTTACATAAAATCAATATCTGTCCACTTGTCAATTCTAGGTGATATACCCTATGGATACAGCGTCCATGCTCATTCCGTTAGTAACACTGAGAGTCATATCACCTGCCCTGATAACTTTATAGTTTCTCAAAGCCTGTAAAGAATTACAGAAATGAGATCCTGATCCGGTATCTAGTACCCAAGAAGTATAGTTAATTAAAAGACTGTTTGCAACCACAGAGACACCCGAAGTCGAACCCACAACATGCTTCGGATCCTGAATTCTGGCTTTCCAAGACCTGCATTCCTTCTGCCAATGCCCTTTCCCGTGACAATAGGAACATCCTTCCTTCCCTACTGTTAGCCCGAAACTATTGTCCTTCCCTTTTCCTCTATCTTACTGACACCGCCTATCGGCTTTGTGGAGGTCTTCTTCTTCTCATCCTTAGAGTTTGCCTTGGATCCAGAAGAGGAAGATTCCCTAATAAGTCGAGCGGGTGTCTTCTTGGTTTCCTTTTAGGGCGCCCTCAACTTGAAGTATAACTTTCTTCCCCTGGGCATAAGAAGAAGGTAGGGACACTAGAATTAAGTCAGCATATGACTCGTTCTCCAACGTGGTCTCCAGGTCCGTGAGCTGTTTTAATACAGCTGATCATTGTAGGGACGTGGTCCCTACAGATTTCTCTCCATATAAATCTTGTTATGGAGGAAGATGGAAACAAAGTCCATCTTCTCGTACTGCCTCTTGTATACACCATCAACTGAGGCCAACACGAGACACTTGCCATTGGCACATTCTTTTTCCTTTGTCATACGGATATCATCTACGACGGTGGAATTTGAACCTGGGATGGCAGGGGCTTGAGTAGTAATGAGGTGGTCCAGCTTGTCACAGGAAATGGACATCTAGACAAACCTTTACCAGTCAATATAGTAAAACTCAATCATGTTATTATCTAACTGTAACCTAATCTTGGTCACCTGGTCGCTGCAATTAGGAGAGAGAGGAGAAACACTCAGCATGATGCTCTTGCAAGTTTAGATTGGTTTTTAGTTTATCCAAACAGGATGGCTCCCACTGTTTCTCGAATCCTTCTTCAAACCATAAAAGAAGAATTAGTCAGGATTAATCTCACCGTACAATACTTGCTTAACCTTTCAGCCAGGCTAGTGTCGGTACTTCGAGGGAGGTTTTATGACGCTTTCGCGAAGTTCCTTAATTACATAACATCTTTTCCCTGGAGGCGTAGCCCCTCTAACACTGTTCTAGACACCTACTTGGTTTATAGCATTGATCGTTAAGTGAAAAATCTCCCAAGGAGTAGCAGATACTCACAGTAGGAACGGGATCCAAATATCATTGTTTGATAATCCTGAAGGAATCCTACCAAAATTATCACACTCCAAATAGTATGCAGCACTAGCAAGTTTCAGTTTCTTTAGAAACTCCCGATGTGGATTTTTTGCCCCATGCTCTTATGACCTTGACTAAAGCCAACAAATCATAAGTCACATGTCACGTTCTACCCATCATTGTCCAGGTTAATTTGAACCTACCCGTATATACCCTTGACTAAGGCCAACAATGTAATACGACTGTCCCAAACCAACACATCTATCTTTGCTACATATGAATACTCAGCAGCTACCAATCACTATGCCTTGACTAAGGCCAACAAACATAGTTTGAATACTACTGAATATTCATATGAAATGACGGAGGGCTACGAATGGTTTTGGAAAAACCGTGAACGTAGTGAACTTGATATAATCGAAGGAACCTGATAGCTTTTAAAAGGAGTGGTTTAAGCTCCGCATTTAAAAGTCTCCTGTTTTAAAATAACCGAGTGGTTTTAAAATTTGTTCCAACGATTCAACTATGGTTTGTTTGCTTTGCATTAATAATGCAGACCCATCATTTACACCTATCATTACAGAGAGAAACGAAAATATGACATACGCTTATGCCATCCGCATTCGCCACAGGGCCCCGTCTAACACCGTTAGGTTACTTAACTAATGCCAGAGCAGGGGCATGACTAGCAGGGATGAAAAACATAAGCAACGTCTAATATATAGCATATATATAATAATCATTCATCTCACACAATAATAGGCATTCCAGATCACAGATGAACATATTTGATATACTAGGAATATCGTGTTTTGTTTAAGCCTGTAACGAAAGATGGATTCCATGGTCATGATGAATAGCCAAACCCCACCCCAGACCCCTACGGGTGCGGCAAACTACTCGCCAAAATCCAGAAGTGAAGCAACCTCCCTCAACAAAGTGAGTAGGCCACTCGACACTTCAAAGAACCCAGTAGTTTGTGCACCCTACCTTCGGTCTATCCTAGGAGCACAAAACAATAAAAAGAAATAATACAACGGTAGCTTCAACCTTAACCGGGATGTGCCCCGCAAAATAATATTACATCAAATTACAATTTACATCAAATGAAAGAAAAACAACTCTCTTCTCACATTCCCGGCTATTCATCCACGATGATCCAACAAGTTCATATACACAAACCAACATATATGTGCAACTTCAAACTAACCGACATATAGCAATTAGTTGAAGTTTAAAACACATATAAACAACACAGAAAATCCGGTTAGCCAAGAACATTTAGAATTTCGATCGAAATATATTTTCCGTGTCTACCCCAAGTGCAAACCAGCACACAAAAATATACTGGGTAGAAACCAAATATTTCAGAAAAAAATACACCAAAAACTAAGAATTACAGAAGAACTCCGAGTTGAATCGGCCATGAATCGGCCGCGAAACGGCGGCGGAACACACCGTTCCGCCGCGTTCTTAACGATTCGTTGACTCGTTTTTCTTGTGCATTCTTAAAAAAACCTGCACTTAATTTTACTCACCCTGAAATAATTTTTCTGGCACTTTTGAAAAACAACAGAAAGATAGGGTTTCGGTGTTTTGTTTTCCGGTTTTTCCGACGATCGAAGTTCTAACACTTGCTAATGAGCAAGTATGGGTTTAGTAGGCTCTGATACCACTGTAAGTCGATGTCGCGCACCCCGCGGGTCCGCGGGAAGGTGTAATATTTAAAAAACGAGTTTTACAAAGATCGCAACACCGACTTGAACTCCAGGATCGATCATAAACCCTAACTAGCAAACATGTAAGAGGTAAACTACTCGGACATAAGTGTTACCTCATGAAACTATGTCCTTCGGGTCTTCTTATCGCTGTCCTCCTCATCGTCATGGTCTCCTCGGATCATTCGGATCGGGCCTTTTCGTCGGTCCTCTGATGTCGAAGATGATCCACCCGAAAGTCTTTGCATCGAGCTCCCGCCTCAACGGAGGTAACTAGGGAACCTAGTTCGCTACACTAGATGTCATAGACGATGTAGAGAGAGTAGATGGATAGGATGTTTCTTTTTTCCTAGGTTTCTCAACACATGAGATATTTAGGGTTTGAGGAAGAAGATGAATGCTTGAGGAGAATGCTAGTGTAGTTTTGCATAACAAAAGAGTATGAGCTCTAATGAGTCTAAACTGAATCATACACATTCTTATATGAATAAATAATATTTAGAAAATGAAATAAGGTTCATAATTATCTTGGTGAGTCATGGGATGAAAACCCCACAAGTGTCACCTAAAGCTAAGCTCATTTTTATGAAAAAATCCACCTCATTTCCTCCACCTCAAAAATGAATAATCATTTAAACTAAAATGATAAATACAATTATGAGGTTTCTCTTCTAGAATCATCTTTGAACAAATTACAAAAATGCCCCTCGTCCGTATATATATACCAGTATCCGTATTCCGAAAAATACGAATACAAAACAGACAAAAACAATCCATCAGTATAATACTAGGATCTGGCATAAACCAAAGCCCACTAGTATTATCAGTCCGAATCATCATCCGTGTACAAGCACACGTACGAAATCGAACCCTGTCGTAAAACCATATGACCTCTATATCTTTTGTTCGATGCGGGGAAACCCTCTGTGTGGGACTCTAAAGACTCGACACTGAAGGGATACCCTAGTGCCCCGGCCATCTTCCGTGGCCAAATGCGGAACAAAAATTTTCTAACGAACAAAAACTTGGCACTAGTTTAACCCTAAAACCCGGATCTTTCCATAAAACTAACTAGCTACACTGGGAGAGCTATCTACTATGATGAGGAATTCTTACCAAACGAACCAAGTCCTTCGGTCTTCGTTCTTCATCCTTAGCTCCTTGCATCCACCTTGAACATGCTTGAACTCCAACTCCGGCTCCATCGGTCCTCCGGGATCGAGCTTGTTCTCCGGCCTCCTTTTGTCGTAGATGATCCACCCGGGGAGTATGATCCATGGCTCTAGCTCCTAACTATGTAACTAAAGGAGCAACTAGAGAACTTGGTTTTCTAAACCAAGTAGTCTAGGATGTAGTGAAGGGTGTCTAAGTGTTTAGCTATCTCTTTCTTGCCTCTTCACTTGATTCTCAACACATGAGAAGGTAGTGAAGAGGAAGAAGATGAAGGTGGAGGAAGCTAGTGAGGAAGGAGAGGAATGAGAGCTCAAGACAAAAATGAATCAATAATGAAAGAGAAAATACACACATAGGTTTTGTGTATGATTTCTTTCATTAAACAATTAGCAAACATGCTTCAATAGTAACTCCAAAATGAATTATAAATTCATTTGACTACTATTGAAGCATGGTCACTACCTTTTCTCCCTTACCTCTAACTTTACACCTCATTTCCATTTATGAAATAAATGGAAAATCCAAAATGAGGTGGGCACCTTCTAGAAGGAAAACTGTAATAAATACGGATTTCCGTCTACTGTACATACATACCGGCAATCAGATAAAAATCCGAACGCCCAAGGAGATAGAATAACACGAAGAACGTAATACTAGAATATATATACCGAGATACATATATGTAAATTATTAAATCAATACCTGGTTTAATAATCCGGCTCAAACCCGAGCCGGCTAGTATTACAAACTGTCCGATCGAATGTCCGAGTACAAAGTACATCAATCGATCGAACCCTACACGTATCCAATACGGCTACTACATCCTTTCTCCGGAATCAGGGAAACCCTCTGTGTGGGACTCTAAAGACTCGACAGTACTCTGGCAGTGGGTTTAACCGCAAGCACGTCAGCGGCACTAGCTGTACGTAACGGCTGCCCAGGTACCTGTCGAAAAGGAAGGCCGACGAGCAAGCTCGTCCGAACTCCTACTGAGCCTATCCGTGACAATATCCGCACAGTCCGGTCGCTTTATCAAAGAGTATCTCATACCTGGTCTAGGGGATGGTAAACGTCAGACCCTAATAACCTGATATGTCGTGCCGATGTGGCTCAGGACCAATCCGGGAAACTACTGATCAACTTATCAGTAAATTCCATCTGCCTTGGCCAAGGTCTTATGGTCCTGAGCAATCGAATCACAGTGCGATATCAACTCCCTATACCGGGAGAGACGAATCCCCGACAATCGCTCACTGCCTCCATGTGGCTCGGGACTGAACCCAACCAAAACCTGTTTGCATGACTCAGTAGAGCCGTGGTAGGGTAGTGATCAACGTTCAGTGGGAACTCACACGAGAAAAATGCCGATCTCGGGTCCAAGGACTAACCTGTACACATGTTACCTGAGAACTTCCATCTGACGATAGGTATAGTACCATATGGAAGTTCTGGGCGAGTCCGTCCAGTGTACTCACCTCAGTGAGCACCTGTATACGATCTAGGGTACATCAGACCAATGGCTGCGGGACCAACCATCCTCCGACTGGGGTAGAAACGTATACACTAGTCTACTCTGGTGTATCAATGCCTAGTCTCGATACTCACGCGACTAGGGACCATTTAAGGATGTGCTTGTGGACTACCCTGCTCCAACAAGTATGATCGCCATCACAACGCAGGTAGTCAAGCAAGATCCTAGGGGCTTTATTCACATATAACCGCAATATGTAATAATGAGTGTTCCCGCCAAAAATTTATGCGCAGAAGAGTCCAAGGTATCAAATGGCAACGATACGCTTAAGGAAATGCGAACCAATATCTTCCGGCCTGTATTTTGATAAGTTCCCGAAGGAGGAACTATTAAATTCTGATGGTATTAGAAGCATCTCGAAAAACCCTTCGATTTGATATATTATGGGACTCATAATTCATCCGGGATCAAAAGTTATGAGGCATCACGTGTCCACACGTGATGGACCTTTAAGAACCCACTGGAGAAGTTAAAAGATATAATAAAAACTCAGAAAAGACCCCAATGGGGCATCACGAGCTCACACGTGACCATGGGTCACGTGCAAACACGTGATGGGCTTTTAAAGCCTCTAAAATAATGAATAGAATTTAATTCTAAAAGTCAGAAAATACCTCAACGAGGTATCACGTGCTTACACGTGACCCATGGTCACTTGTTGACACGTGATGGTTAAAACAACGAAATAAAACAAATGGCTAAAGAAGGACCCAATTAGGGGTCACGTGCTCACACGTGACTAATGGTCACGTGTTGACACGTGATAGTTAAAACATAAATAAAATAACAAATGGCTGGAGGGATTACCTCAATGAGCTGTCACGTGCTCACACGTGACCAATGGTCACGTGTTGACACGTGACGGTTACAATTGAAGCATATGTAAACGCTGAGAAAAGAACCAATTGGGGGTCACATGCTCACACGTGACCAAGGGTCACGTGTCAGCACGTGACTGACTTCGAAAGCCTTACAGTTAATAGAATTAAATTCTAAAAGCTTCCAAATCTTTCCAAAGGGAAAAGGATTATGGGGACCGTTGGATTAAAGATCCAAGGGTGATTAAATATCACCAATTTATGGAAAAATCTTGGACTTGGAAAGATTTCCCCCCTAAATCTAACCGAGATAACAAATGGATATCTTTGGATTTAAAATCCAATGGTGAATAAAATTCACCTAATAATCCAAAGGTCCAGATGAATGATGAATGCAAATCAAATCTCTAATGAAATCAAATCAAATCTTTCAATGAGAGATTTGCTAAACAAATTAATTCTCTTCCTTCTCCTATAAATAGGAGCCAAGAAAAGAAGAGAAGGGGACCTTTTCTTTGGAGAGAAAAACAGAGAGAGGAGAATTTAATTCTCAAGAGGGAAGAAAAGAAAGGAGAATTTAATTCTCAACCAAGAAAACCCTAGGTGAGAAAAGGGAAAAAGATCAACTTCAAAAAGAGAATTTAATTCTCAAAATTTAAGAGTTAACTCTTCTGCAAATAAAGAACTTGGTTCTTCTTCTAGTTGAAGATCTGTACAGAGCACATCTCCCCATAGGATGAGAATTTAATTCTCATCGGGTCGAGATCCTGCAATGCAGATCCTAAACTTAGAAGGGGAATTGAGTTTTGAGAATTTAATTCTCCCAAACTCAAAGGAATTTAATTCCTCCTAAAATGAAACTAGGGTTTAACTCTAATCAAGAATTTAATTCTTTTACATATCTGGGAATTTAATTCCATTAAAAAGAAATTAGGATTTTATCCTAAATAAGAATTTAATTCTTTCACAATAGGAATTTAATTCCTCCAAAACAAAATTAGGGTTTAACCCTACAGAGAATTTAATTCTTAAAATAAAGAGACCTGAAAGATCTCCATGCACATAAAGAATATTGGTCACGTGATGACACGTGACCCCAATCCGCAGTGATCAGAAAAGAAGGAATAAAACCAAGGTCACGTGTCCCCACGTGACCCCTGAAGAGATCCCCAGAAATGAAAAGGAGGAAAGCATTGAAGCATCACCTCACGTGCTCCCACGTGACTCCCAAAACGCAGAAAGAAAAAGCAAAGGAAATGAAAGCTTTGGGCGCTCTCACGTGTTATCACGTGACCCCTCAGCAAATGCTTTAACAATTGGCGCACAGATCCCCATCACGTGCCAACACGTGATGCTCTAAAATAAAAACAAAAGTGTTTAAGACTTATTCGCAGATTTGAGGATAAACCAAAAGGAGATCTAGCTCCAAATTTAGGGCGCCCTCACGTGTCACCACGTGACCCCTAATGAGCATTCTAACAGACCAGAGCGGGGGCCTCCATCACGTGCTCACACGTGATGGCCGTCAGAATTAAAAGAGTTAAACACTGATCTACAGAATAAAATAAGGGAAATCAGGGCGCTCTCACGTGTCCACACTTGACCCCTCTCTCCTTAGTGTTTAACACTAATCTGAAGACTTTGTTCCCAGTGTTTAACACTGATTTTCTTTAGTGTTTAACACTAATTTGAAATCTCTGATTACCAGTGTTTAACACTGATTTGCTTTAGTGTTTAACACTAATTTGAAAGCCCTGTTGCTAGTGTTTAACACTGGTTATCTTTTAGTGTTTAACACTAACTTGCTAATCTTATTCTCAGTGTTCAACACTGTTGGTCTTTAGTGTTTAACACTAGCTTTAGCCCAATTGGCTAAGTTTCTAGAGGCAAAGCCTCTCCTTCAATGGACCAACAGAGGGCCAATATTTCAAACATAATTGGACTTAGCCCAAACAGGCCATAAGTCCTCAAATCATCTTGAACTGAGCACATCTGCTCTTTCAACCAACTCATTGGTTCAAGGGTACATCTCTGAACTCCTCTGATATTTGTCGTTGTAATCCTTCAACGTCTTCAGAGAGGTGACGGGTCCCGACAACCACACATCAACACGGACTGTGGGGTCCTTAAACTCATGGACTTATGCGTCCTTAAACCAAGATACGGACTGTGGGGTCCTTAAACCCGCGGACTTATGCGTCCTTAAACTAACGGACTAATGCGTCCTTAAACACACTCATATGGACTGTGGGGTCCTTAAACCAATGGACTTATGCGTCCTTAAACTACCAATGGACCGCAATGTCTTTAAACTACCAATGGACCGCTATGTCCCTAAACTGGAACATGGAGCACCATGTCCCTAAACTGGCAATGGACCACTATGTCCCTAAACTGGAACAATAGAGCCCAAATGCTCTTTTGTCGGATCTAAACGATCCTGTTAAGTTGATCTTAGTCTCAAATTAGACTAACGTATCCTTAACAAACGTTTGAGTTGATCTTAGCCTCAAAAATGGCTAACGTATTCTTCAAACAGACTTTAGTCCCAAATTGGACTATAGAACTCCAAAACAACTTTGGTTCAAGGGTACATCCCTGAACTCCTCTGACATCTGTCGTTGTAATCCTTCAATGTCATCAGAGAGGTGATGGGTCCCGACAGCCATACATCCAATGGACCACCATGTCCCTAAACTGGCAATGGACCACCACGTCCCTAAATTGGCAATGGACCACTATGTCCCTAAACTGGAACAATAGAGCCCAAATGCTCTTTTGTCGGATCTAAACGATCCTGTTAAGTTGATCTTAGTCTCAAATTAGACTAACGTATCCTTAACAAACGTTTAAGTTGATCTTAGCCTTAGATATGGCTAACGTATCCTTAAACCAAAACCTTCAAACAGACTGTAGTCCCAAATTGGACTATAGATCTCCCAACCAACTTTGGTTCAAGGGTACATCTCTGAACTCCTCTGACATCTGTCGTTATAATCCTTCAACGTCGTCAAAGAGGTGACGGGTCCCGACGGCCATACATTCATTGGACCACTACGTCCCTAAACTGGAACAATAGAGCCCAAATGCTCTTTTGTCGGATCTAAACGATCCTGTTAAGCTGATCTTAGTCTCAAATTGGACTAACGTATCCTTAACAAACGTTTAAGTTGATCTTAGCCTCAAATATGGATAACGTGTCCTTAAACCAAACCCCCAAACCAAAATCTAAGTAAATACGGATTTGGACTAATCCGCGTCCTAACGACATAAATTAGTTTCCGTATACAATCCACGGGCAACCACAAACAAAACAAACTCCCACGACACGAAGTGACCAGCTGGAGAAGGAGAAAGTTGGTACCGCGATGCGGTAGCGTAATTAACTGCAGGGGCTTGCGCTTGCAGGGAAGAGCGTCCCCACAATCAAAAACCCCTCAGACGAGGGGGAATCTGACGAAGTCTGCTACATCGGCCGCATCCGTCTAAACCTCCGATACATGGTGCCATAAATCAACTTGGCATCTTCGGAGAGGTGGACGGATAGCACCAATTAGCATCTGCCCCGAATCTCAGGCAAGACGCCCATGTCTTGGCCGTCATTCGGAGGGGAACAGATTCTGGCACGCCCGGTGGGACCTTTTCCTCTTTCCACTCCACACTTCGTGTGTCGTGTTCGCGAATGAATCACGGTTTACTGTGGTTGCCTGTGGATTCGAGGTACTAAGATTTGGTGTCTTGCTCCGTGCAGAAAACAGAAGAGCAATGGCTTCAAACTGCACTGCCTGCAACTGCAACTCTCGCTCGGTCCTTGCTGGAGGAGTGACTTATGGGCCCCAAGCGGCCTCCCTTTTCAAGATGCCAGTGGAGCAGGTAACTCAGGCCACCACTGGATTATTCTTCGGGACCATGCTCCCACCGTTGAGCTTCAATGCCATAATGACGCTGCAAGAAGCCCCAAAGAAGTCGGTCTTTGATCGGCTTACCACTGCCGCGACCCCTCTCGATGGGTCGCCCAGCTTCAATACCTCAGTTTTCAACAGACTGGGCCAGAACGACTGCAAACCCACGATACCCGAAGTTGCCATCCCAAAGCGGATAGCCATCCCGGCTCAAGCGGACGAAATCATTGGAAAGGCTTCTCCTTCCAAAGAGTCAGTTTTTACAAGGATGGCCATTCCGGCTTTTGCTCCAAGCGAGGTTCTCAAAGCTGCTTCCTCTGCCCAGAGGTCTGTCTTTGACAGATTAGACATTGCTTCTCAACGGTTGTCAGTCTTCGACAGGCCAGCACCAATAACGGTCTCTCCTCAAAGCAGGGGGTATGAGGAGGTCACCCCTACGGCTGAGATAACTCCAACCACACGACACGCTCGACGTCGCCACTGGCGCCGAGTGAGGAAGGCTGGGGGCAACTCCCCATCTGGGATAACTCCGCCAACTCCAACGGTGGGGATCGATGCTGCTGTTCCAACCGGGAACAGCTTTGAATTGCTGAACACGGTGCGCAGAAACTCTCCTACTGCGATGCTGAAGAGAACTCCTTCACCTGTGGAGGATACTCCAGAGAACAAGCTGGAGCAGCCCCCTCAACGGCTACCCTCTAAAATTTACAAGGTCCGGCGACAGATCCAGGAGTCGGTGATTGATCAAGACTATCTCCGCCGACAGAAAATGATGAAGGTTCGGCAGGGGAAGGATTACTCCGTCAAGCCACAAAAAGCAACGGCTACTTGGGCGCCCACTACAACGGCCCCCTCAACTTCAACCACTCAAAAGAAAAGGAGGCCGCAAAAATCCTCTATGAACATGGCGAACCGTAAACGCGTTGAGCACAAACACCCCAAGTCTGGGGGCATGGAGGTGCACACTGTTTATATGGCTTCTGGAAGGGAGGAAAGCTGTGCTTCGACGGGTCACCGACCGCTTACCCAATCCGTAACGAAAGCCCAGGAGCAGCAACAGAAGCTTCAGGAGATGATGACTGCAATGGCCGCGCTTACCGGGCCAAAAGAAAGCTCGGAGGCATCATCAGAGCAGCGTCATGAACAAGAAACTGACGCTGACTACCTACACAGAGCCCTCGAAAAGAAGGACAAAGAAGCCGCAGAGAAAGCGTCTAACATAAAACAAATGGCGCTTCTCTTCCAAGACATGGTGGGTATGATGATCCAGCAGGATCCCCCGGCGGAAGATCCTCCGATTGTCCTCGAAGATGACAGAGGGGAAACATCAAATCTACCTCCGGCTCTTTCAACCGCTAAAGCTTCCCTGGATGACTACATTGCTCAACAAGTACGAGTTCGCCAGGCAAATGAAGCGGCCGGCCAAATTGTTAAAACTGGGCGACCGTATCCAGGCTGGTATGATCAGATAAAGTATCCGCCGGGCTACACGATCCCCAAGTTCCATGTGTACAAGGGGACATGCAATCCCCATCAACATGTCGCTCAGTTCAGGGCTTTTTGTGGCAACACCGGCGGTGATGATAAGCTTTTACTCCGCCAGTTTGTCAGTAGCTTGTCGGAAACGGCTTTTGATTGGTACTCTGAACTCCCAAATGACTCTGTTAAGACATTCGCAGAGATGGAGTTGCTATTCACCCAGCGTTTCGCAAACGCTAGCGAACACACCCCAATCACGGCACTGATCAATGCCAAGGTGAAGCCTGGAGAAACTTGGGTCCAGTATGCGATACGGTGGCGTAATCTATGGTCAAAGTGCGAGCAGCGCATCAAAGAAGAGCCGGCGGTGGGCATGTTCGTGGGCACTCTTGATCCGCAAGCAACCATCTCGCAATTCATGATGTTCTTCAAGCCAACTACTTTCCAGGCCTTGATTGACAAGTTGGCCCAAATGGATCAGATGGATCATAGATCATTTCCTTCAAAGATGGATCCTCGGAATGAAAAGGGGAAAGGAAAAGCAACTTTCATCGCCAATACTCAACAATAGTCGGGCAACTTAAAGCCGGTTGTCCGCCAAAGCAACATGCGTCCATGCCCATCCCTCGAGGAGAGACTGGGACGTCCTTACTCGTTTCCTCAGGATAAAACGAGGAGACTGTTTGAGCTGGCCGTGTGCAACAGACTCATCAATCTGCCGAGTCCAAAACGTCCGTTGCAGCCAGGCGATGTCAACGATCCCAATTATTGCCCTTACCACCAAGCGGTAAGCCATCCAATCGAAGATCGCTTCGTCTTTAAGGGATGGATTGAGGATCAATACCTTCAAGGCGAGTTTGCGCTGTCCGAGAAGTGGAAAGTAAACCCACCACAGCCACACACTCCGAAGAAGACGGACACACCGGGGGCAACTTGTTCTTTTGTTAAAAAAGCTCCATGGAAGGTCGTGCTGTCAGCCAAAACCAAAAAGATGCTGAATGATCCCCGGACATGTCCGGCGATCAGGTGGAAGAATCCGCTAGAACCCCAGATCGTCGAGGTAATCCTGAAAACGTGCCCAACTACAAAATCTGGTGGTAATTGGCAAAACACCTAGACGCAGCCGTCAAAGTCTTCGAAGAAGAAGGAGAAGACCCAAAAGCCTGCGAAGTTAGATGACAAGCGCACGGACCTGCAAAAACAGATTGACGTGTTGGAAGAATATAATCAGAAGGCGCGGACCCCGGTCACACTCCAAGAGTTTCGCAGCCACGTCCTTGAGGACGGAGGTGATGACAATGGAGAAGACTCGTCAGATGAATCTGAAGATTATGTGGCAAGCTGCAATGTGATCTCTCACTCGTCAATAAATGACGAAGAAGCTCCTTACATAGAGAAACTGGGGGCAGATCCTGAGCCAGAACTTCTAAGACCATCAGACGAAATGATTGATGCATTCCTGAACGAAGTCCGTCTTAAAAGCAAAGCCGATCGAGAGCGCGAGATGGCCATATTCGAGAAAGCCAAACGCCGACGTCTAGATGAAAGGATCGAAACACTCCCACTGGATCAAAGTACATCCGACGCAAATGAAAGAAGGATCAAGACAAGGAAACGATTCGCTAAAGCCATATCGATGGGGATGAAACTGCCCTCTTTCAGAGAAAATTCTCCCACCGATATATATCTCGATGAAGCGGACATGCATCTTAACTTCTGCTTATATCATCAGAAGATTGCATACCCTACTGAAGAATGCAATGCCTTTAAAAACTGGTGGCAGGGATACGTTGCTCACCGGCAGCACGTTCAACGATTGAAGCTCGAAGCTTGTCGGAAACAGAACACGACAAATGAGCATATGAAAACTGCCGGCAACGGTTACAAGGTTGACGGCAGAAGATCGCAAGCTCTCACCTTCGGGAGCAATTCTGAAGAAGAAATGACTCTCAGCCCTCCCTTCAAAGAATCCACCTCAGGAAAAGAGGAAGAAAAGAAGAGCTGCGAGAACGTTCAGCTGCGCAATCGCACGCTACCCGAAAAGAATCTCGAACCCGCAAACAAGGGATCGAACAAAAGGGATAAGGGGAATGGAAAAGCGACTTTCGTCGCCAACTCTCAACAACAGCCGAGTAACCCAAGACCGTTTTGTCGTCAAAACAACAAGCCGCGATACCTCAATGAGAAGTTGAAACATCCTTACTCGTTTCCCAAAGATAAAACAAAGAGATTGTTCGAGCTAGCAGTGCGCAGCGGGCTCATCACTCTGCCAGATCCAAAACGTCCGTTGCAGCCAGGTGACGTTAACAATCCTAACTATTATCCCTACCACAGAGTAAGGGGTTACCCATTCGAAAATTACTACGTCTTCAAAAACTGGGTTGAAGACTAATACTAACAAGGCTAACTCGCGCTGTCCGAAAACTGGAAGGTGAGCCCGCCACAACCACATGCCTCGAGAAAGATGGATATGCCGGGGGCATCATGCTCATTCATAGGGAAAGCCCCATAGACCGAAACGTCGTTAAACTAACGATGGTCCACTATGTCCTAAAACTGGCTATAGACCGAAAAGTCAGTAAACTAGAGATTCGCTTCAAATACGACGACGTTAGACCGAAAAGTCAATAAACTAGAGATTCGCCTCAAATACGGCGACGCTAGACCGAAAAGTCAGTAAGCTAGAAATTCGCCTCAAATACAGTGATGGCGGACCGAAATGTCCTTAAACTAACGGTGGACCGCAATGTCCTAAAACTTGCAATTGACCGAAACGTCGTTAAACTACTATCAACCCGCGACATCCTCAGGCTGGCGTGGTAAAAAAGGGGAAAAAAAAAAACGGTACGACCACAAGCGTGATGGGCACGGATGAAAACCCGAAAGGGCACCGTGAGTAAAAACAGCAGGACTACCAGCGATGTTTGTGAAAACCCGAAAAGGCGCAGAGTCGTTAAAAAAGAAACGGTATGTCCATAAGAAAAATGGACACGGATGAAAACCCGAAAGGGCTCCGTGAGTAAAAACAACAGGACTACCAGCGATGTTTGTGAAAACCCGAAAGGGCGCAGACTCGTTTAAAAAAAACAAAAAAAACAAAAAAAAAACGGTATGTCAATAAGCAAAATGGGCACGGATGAAAACCCGAAAGGGCTCCGTGAGTAAAAACAGCAGGGCAGCCGGCGAGTGTTGTGAAAACCCGAAAGGGCGCAACCTCGTTAAAGGACACTTGCAAGGTCCTCTCGACCTTGTGAGGAGAAACCACCCGCGTGAGATCCTTACGACTCATAACGGAACAACACACTTAGGGATCCCCACGATTACTAAGGAGAAATTACACTTGTGAGATCCTCACGACTTGTAGGGAGAAATACCTTTGTGAGACCTTTACGGCTCATGAATTCAAAAGCCTTAGTCGACAGGATCCTAACCCTGTTTGCTAAGCCACCTTTGTTCAATATCGACAGAGGCAAATGATGATTCACTCCCGGCAATATCCCAGTTGCAGCGATGCTGATGCCTAAACCGGTATCAAATTCCAAGCCCTTTTAAGGCAAATGATGATTCGCTCCTGGCAATATCCCAGTTGCAGCGATGCCGATGCCTAAATCGGTATCAAATTCCAAGTCCTTTCACGGCAAATGATGATTCGCTCCTGGCAATATTCCAGTCGCAGCGATGCTAATGCCAAGATTGGTATCAGATCCCAAATCCGCTACTCGCAAAAAAAAAAAAATCAACGAGCTAAAAAAAAAATGCATACGAAATAGCTGAAATGATGGGGCAACTTGCAAACAAAATCAGCAAGTAAAAATGTATGCATGCAAAATAGCTGAAATGATTGGGCAACTCGCAATAAAAAGCAGTGAGTAGAAAGAAAAATAGCCGAAATGATTGGGCACCGCGAAAAATAGTCGAAATGATTGGGCAATCGCGATTTTCGCGATATAAAAAGCTGAAATGATAGAGCATCGCGGAAAGAATTAAAAAATGAAAGAATGAAAATTTTTGCCCTACAGGTGAGATCACATCGATCCCTGTATACAATCCAGGGGCACAAACAAAGAGGGAACCATACCTTCCCGATAGGCTCCATCAGAAAGCGAAGCCAAATCTCGACGGTTCATTGACAACCTAGAGACAACCTCGACATTTGTCGCAATATTGCAGACACAATGTCAACAAATGAAGCGAAGGAAGAACCTTGGGTTCAAGGTCTCGACGTCAACATCGACAACTTAGAGATCACAAACGGCGTTTCTCCTCACTCCAACCAGATACAGACATGACATCAACAATCGACCTCAGAGTCGCAACGAAATGGAACCATGGCAAAGTCCCTAGTCCCAATCTCAATGGCCACATCTGCAGCCCGGAGACCAACAACGGTAGGCCTCCTCATTCCAGCATGACACAGATGTTACACCATCAAACGGAGCCATGGAAAAATCCCAGTTCTATCTCAGCATTCGTCTCGATACAGCAGACGAGATGTCAACAACGGCATTCTTTCGTAGTCCAGTAGGATGCAGATGCAACGTCAACAGAAGACTTCATGGTCGAAACAAAGCGGAGCGACGGCAAAATCCCAGCTCCACCTCAGCATTCGTCTCGATACAGCAGACGAGATGTCAACAATGGCGTTCATTCGCAGTCCAATAGGATGCGGAAGCAACATCAACAAAAGACCTCATGGTCGAAACAAAGCAGAGTGACGGAAAAATCCCAGCTAAACCTCAACATTTGTCTCATTACAGCAGACGCAATGTCAACAACGGCATCCCCTCGCAATCCAGCACGATGCAGACACAATGTTAACAAACGAAGCGAAGGCCAAATTCCTAGCTTCAGGGTCTGGACGGTAACTCATATAAAGCCTGAAAGACAATAGGAGATCATCTCGCACCAGCGCGGAGTGGTCACCACCTTGACGTTCATCTCGATACAACAAATGAAATGTCACCCCAGCGTTCTTCCCCCAGCAGGATTCGGACGCACCAAAGCAAACGAAGCGAAGGCCAAATTCCTAGCTTCAGTGTCTTGACGGCAAGTCATATAAAGCCTGAAAGAAAATCGGAGATCATCTCGCACCAGCACGGAGTGGTCACCACCTCGACGATCGTCTCGATACAGCAGATGAAATGTCACCCCAGCGTTCTTCCCCCAGCAGGATTCGGACGCGCCAAAGCAAACGAAGCGAAGGCCAAATTCCTAGCTTCAACGTCTTGACGGTAACTCATATAAAACCGAAAAGACAATCAGAGATCATCCCACATGGAGTGGTCACCACCACGAAATTCGTCTCGATACAGCAGACGAGATGTCAACAACAACGTTCTTCCTCCAACAGGATTAGGACACACCAAGCAAACGAAGCGAAGGCCAAATTCCTAGCTTCAGGGTCTTAACAGCAAGTCATATAAAGACAATCGGAGATTATCTCACACCAGTGCAGAGTGGTCACCACCTCGATGTTCGTCTCGATACAGCAGACGCAACATCACCAAAAGGAGCCACGACAAAATCACTAGTTCCAAACCTCGACGGTTCACCAGCAACCTAGAGACAGCCACAACTTTCGTCTCGATACAGCGGACGCAATGCCAGCAAACGAAGCGAAAGCCAAATTCCTAGCTTCAGGGTCTTAACGGCAAGTCATATAAAGCCTGAAAGACAATCGGAGATTATCTCGCACCAGTGCGAAGTGGTCACCACCTCGACGTTCGTCTCGATACAGCAGACGCAACATCACCTAAAGGAGCCACGGAAAAAATCCCTAGTTCCAAACCTCGACGGTTCACCAGCAACCTAGAGACAACCATGACATTCGTCTCGATACAGAGGACGCGATGCCAGCAAACGAAGCAAAGGCCAAATTCCTAGCTTCAGGGTCTTAACGGCAAGTCATATAAAGCCTGAAAAACTATCGGAGATCATCCCACACCAGCGCGGAGTGGTTATGACTCATCGGGGCTCTCCAAAATGAGCCTAACCTCAAGTAAAAAGCGGCATGGCGAATTCCTAACGCTTGCTCTTCCGACGGTCAAACTGCCAAGGAGGATTGCTTGAAGACGTCTTGTCCAGCCCCCGAAGGGATCAGAGACACGGCAGTCGCAGGCATACTCGAACAACACGATTGCCTATCGAGGAATATATAAGCTCATGCGACGGTACGACGGCCAAAACCCTAAGTACTACAGACCCTAACGGACTTCTGTCATAAAGAGCAGAGATTAACTGTGACGTTAGGATATTCTTGCGAGATCTGCTCGATTCGTTTCGACTCGTGAGGAAATTGAGGTCTTTGCGAGAACTTCTCGATTCGTCTCGACTCGTGAGATAAAGCCTTAGGCAGTAGGGATTAAAAACCCTATTTCCTAAGCACTGGGGCCCTACAAGGCGATCCAAAACGGTCTCTTGCATACTATCCACGGGTCACACTCTCCAAAGTCGAATCTCGACAAGGAGGGAAACAACCGCTTACGAGTCCTCTCGACTTATAAGCGGGAAAATTTTCTTGTGAGATCCTTACGACTTTCAAGAGAAAACACACTTAGGAGTCTTCATGACCCCTAAGGACAAAATACACCTGCGGGATCCTCTCGACTCGTAGGGAGAAAAGTCTTTATGAGACCCTCACGGCTCATAAAGTTGAAAAGTCTTAGGTGGCAGATCCTAACCCTGTCTCCTAAGCCATCACCGCCCTGCAAAATGGTCAAGATGGACCATCTATGAGCCACACTCGCCAAAGCTACATGCCATTGAAATGGAAAAACTACTCATGAGCATATAAACTACTTCATGGTAGAGTAAGATATAAAAAGATAGAAGGGTGCGGCTCATGGAGTTAAGAGTTTGGAACTATATCTCTTAAGAGTCGAGATTTGAGTCAATGATAAATGACGACGCTTGTGTCCGCTCGTTATCTTCTCAGATCAAGATTCTGAAAGTAATCTACCAACCCGAAACTGGTCATACGTTATGCATTACTTTTCACTACTTCACCCACGTATATACTTACGTGGGCAAAGTAGTGGGGGGCATTTGTTCCCGCCAAAAATTTATGCGCAGAAGAGTCCAAGGTATCAAATGGCAGCGATACGCTTAAGGAAATGCGAACCAATATCTTCCGGCCTGTATTTTGATAAGTTCCCGAAGGAGGAACTATTAAATTCTGATGGTATTAGAAGCATCTCGAAAAACCCTTCGATTTGATATATTATGAGACTCATAATTCATCCGGGATCAAAAGTTATGAGGCATCACGTGTCCACACGTGATGGACCTTTAAGAACCCGCTGGAGAAGTTAAAAGATATAATAAAAACTCAGAAAAGACCCCAATGGGGCATCACGTGCTCACACGTGACCATGGGTCACGTGCAGACACGTGATGGGCTTTTAAAGCCTCTAAAATAATGAATAGAATTTAATTCTAAAAGTCAGAAAATACCTCAACGAGGTATCACGTGCTTACACGTGACCAATGGTCACGTGTTGACACGTGATGGTTAAAACAACAAAATAAAACAAATGGCTAGAGAAGGACCCAATTAGGGGTCACGTGCTCACACGTGACCAATGGTCACGTGTTGACACGTGATAGTTAAAACAGAAATAAAATAACAAATGGCTGGAGGGATTACCTCAATGAGTTGACACGTGCTCACACGTGACCAATGGTCACGTGTTGACACATGACGGTTACAATTGAAGCATATGTAAACGCTGAGAAAAGAATCAATTGGGGGTCACGTGCTCACACGTGACCAAGGGTCACGTGTCAGCACGTGACTGACTTCGAAAGCTTTACAGTTAATAGAATTAAATTCTAAAAGCTTCTAAATCTTTCCAAACAGAAAAGGATTATGGGGACCGTTGGATTAAAGATCCAAGGGTGATTAAATATCACCAATTTATGGAAAAATCTTGGACTTGGAAAGATTTCCCCCCTAAATCTAACCGAGATAACAAATGGATATTTTTGGATTTAAAATCCAATGGTGAATAAAATTCACCTAATAATCCAAAGGTCCAGATGAATGATGAATGCAAATCAAATCTCTAATGAAATCAAATCAAATCTTTCAATGAGAGATTTGCTAAACAAAATGATTCTCTTCCTTCTCCTATAAATAGGAGCCAAGAAAAGAAGAGAAGGGGACCTTTTCTTTGGAGAGAAAAACAGAGAGAGGAGAATTTAATTCTCAAGAGGGAAGAAAAGAAAAAAGAATTTAATTCTCAACAAAGAAAACCCTAGGTGAGAAAAGGGAAAAAGATCAACTTCAAAAAGAGAATTTAATTCTCAATATTTAAGAGTTTAACTCTTCTGCAAATAAAGAACATGGTTCTTCTTCTAGTTGAAGATCTGTACGGAGCACATCTCCCCATAGGATGAGAATTTAATTCTCATCGGGTCGAGATCCTGCCATGCAGATCCTAAACTTAGAAGGGGAATTGAGTTTTGAGAATTTAATTCTCCCAAACTCACAGGAATTTAATTCCTCCTAAAATGAAACTAGGGTTTAACTCTAATCAAGAATTTAATTCTTTTACATATTTGGGAATTTAATTCTTTTAAAAAGAAATTAGGGTTTTATCCTAAATAAGAATTTAATTCTTTCACAATAGGAATTTAATTCCTCCAAAACAAAATTAGGGTTTAACCCTACAGAGAATTTAATTCTTAAAATAAAGAGACCTGAAAGATCTCCATGCACATAAAGAATATTGGTCACGTGATGACACGTGACCCCAATCCACAGTGATCAGAAAAGAAGGAATAAAACCAAGGTCACGTGTTCCCACGTGACCCCTGAAGAGATCCCCAGAAATGAGAAGGAGGAAAGCATTGAAGCATTACCTCACGTGCTCCCACGTGACTCCCAAAACGCAGAAAGAAAAAGCAAAGGAAATGAAAGCTTTGGGCGCTCTCACGTGTTATCACGTGACCCCTCAGCAAATGCTTTAACAATTGGCACACAGATCCCCATCACGTGCCAACACGGGATGCTCTAAAATAAAAACAAAAGTGTTTAACACTTATTCGCAGATTTAAGGATAAACCAAAAGGCGATCTAGCTCCAAATTTAGGGCGCCCTCACGTATCACCACGTGACCCCTAATGAGCATTCTAACACACCAGAGCGGGGGCCTCCATCACGTGCTCACACGTGATGGCCGTCATAATTAAAAGAGTTAAACACTGATCTACAGAATAAAATAAGGGAAATCAAGGCGCTCTCACGTGTCCACACGTGACCCCTCTCTCCTTAGTGTTTAACACTAATCTGAAGACATTGTTCCCAGTGTTTAACACTGATTTGCTTTAGTGTTTAACACTAATTTGAAATCTCTGATTACCAGTGTTTAACACTGATTTGCTTTAGTGTTTAACACTAATTTGAAAGCCCTGTTGCTAGTGTTTAACACTGGTTATCTTTTAGTGTTTAACACTAACTTGCTAATCTTATTCCCAATGTTCAACACTGTTGGTCTTTAGTGTTTAACACTAGCTTTAGCCCAATTGGCTAAGTTTCTAGAGGCAAAGCCTCTCCTTCAATGGACCAACAGAGGGCCAATATTTCAAACATAATTGGACTTAGCCCAAACTGGCCATAAGTTCTCAAATCATCTTGAACTGAGCACATCTGCTCTTTCAACCAACTCATTGGTTCAAGGGTACATCTCTGAACTCCTCTGA
Organism: Agapanthus africanus; assembly: GCA_030015575.1. Taxonomy (NCBI): domain Eukaryota; kingdom Viridiplantae; phylum Streptophyta; class Magnoliopsida; order Asparagales; family Amaryllidaceae; genus Agapanthus; species Agapanthus africanus. The sequence continues at coordinate 581,215,646 of CM057339.1, read as the reverse complement.
TATTTGTAGTTGTAATCCTTCAACGTCTTCAGAGAGGTGACGGGTCCCGACAACCACACATCAACACGGACAGTGGGGTCCTTAAACTCATGGACTTATGCGTCCTTAAACCAAGATACGGACTGTGGGGTCCTTAAACCCGCGGACTTATGCGTCCTTAAACTAACAGACTAATGCGTCCTTAAACACACTCATATGGACTGTGGGGTCCTTAAACCCATGGACTTATGCGTCCTTAAACTACCAATGGACCGCAATGTCTTTAAACTACCAATGGACCGCTATGTCCCTAAACTGGAACATTGACCACCATGTCCCTAAATTGGCAATGGACCACTATGTCCCTAAACTGGAACAATAGAGCCCAAATGCTCTTTTGTCGGATCTAAACGATCCTGTTAAGTTGATCTTAGTCTCAAATTAGACTAACGTATCCTTAACAAACGTTTGAGTCGATCTTAGCCTCAAAAATGGCTAACGTATCCTTCAAACAGACTTTAGTCCCAAATTGGACTATAGAACTCCAAAACAACTTTGGTTCAAGGGTACATCCCTGAACTCCTCTGACATCTGTCGTTGTAATCCTTCAACGTCATCAGAGAGGTGATGGGTCCCGACAGCCATACATCCAATGGACCACCATGTCCCTAAACTGGAAATGGACCACCACGTCCCTATACTGGCAATGGACCACTATGTCCCTAAACTGGAACAATAGAGCCCAAATGCTCTTTTGTCGGATCTAAACGATCCTGTTAAGTTGATCTTAGTTTCAAATTAGACTAACGTATCCTTAACAAACGTTTAAGTTGATCTTAGCCTTAGATATGGCAAACGTATCCTTAAACCAAAACCTTCAAACAGACTTTAGTCCTAAATTAGACTATAGATCTCCCAACCAACTTTGGTTCAAGGGTACATCTCTGAACTCCTCTGACATCTGTCGTTGTAATCCTTCAACGTCGTTAAAGAGGTGACGGGTCCCGACGGCCATACATTCATTGGACCACTACGTCCCTAAACTGGAACAATAGAGCCCAAACGCTCTTTTGTCGGATCTAAACGATCCTATTAAGCTGATCTTAGTCTCAAATTGGACTAACGTATCCTTAACAAACGTTTAAGTTGATCTTAGCCTCAAATATGGATAACGTGTCCTTAAACCGAACCCCCAAACCCATATCTAAGTAAATACGGATTTGGACTAATCTGCGTCCTACGGTCGATGACATAAATTAGTCTCCGTATACAATCCACGGGCAACCACAAACAAAACAAACACCCAGGACACGAAGTGACCGGTTGGAGAAGGAGAAAGTTGTTAACGCGATGCGGTAGCGTAATTAACTGCAGGGGCTTGCGCCTGCAGGGAAGAGCGTCCCCACAATCAAAAACCCCTCAGACGAGAGGGAATCTGACGAAGTCTGCTACATCTGCCGCATCCGTCTAAACCTCCGATACACGGTGCCATAAATAAACTTGGCATCTTCGGAGAGGTGGACGGATCGCATCAATTAGCATCTGCCCTGAATCTCAGGTAAGACGCCCATGTCTTGGCCGCCATTCGGAGGGGAACAACGAGTATAACATATGGTATGTTAAGATAAAGACAAACCACAATAGTAAACTACCGTATCGAGTCTTTATGAATATGTGCAAACCAGATATAATAACAATACAAATAAATACACATATCCTGACAAAGACAAGTCGAATAATATATTATAAAACTGAGCAAGATTGTTCTGTACATACATATCCTTGGTATCCATATGTATACATATACAATACTGGCCTCTAGGGCATATACATCCAAAAATCTCCCACTTGCACTAAAGTCCAGTAATTGGCGTACCGAATACCCAACATCTGCACTAAGGCCAGCTGCCGGCGTACTGCATACCCAACATCCCAATAAGTCGCTTGAACTGTGTTTGAGAGAGGGCCTTTGTAAATGGATCCGCCGTGTTGTCTTTCGTATCGACTCTCTAGACCTCGATCTCCTGGCGATCTACAATCTCCCTGATCAGGTGATACCGCCTTAAGATGTGCCTGGATTTCTGATGGGACCGTGGTTCTTTCGCTAAAGCTATAGCCCCATTGTTATCACAATACACTGATATTGGATCAACAATGGACGGAACTACCTGAAGTTCATCTATGAACTTCTTTATCCAGACCGCCTCTTTTGCGGCATCACTTGCAGCAATGTATTCAGCCTCCATCGCCGAGTCTGCGACGGTATCCTGTTTGGAACTCTTCCAACATACCACCCCTCCGTTGAGGGTAAACACAAAAACCGAGACAGACTTGCTGTCATCCTTGTCGTTTTGGAAGCTTGAGTCGGTAAAGGACCCGACCCTGAAGTCTCCATTACTGTAAATCAGGAACATCTCCTTAGTCCTTCTCAGGTACTTTAGAATGTTCTTTACTGCTGTCCAGTGGTCCTCACCTGGGTCCGACTGATACCGGCTCACCACGCTTAACGCGTAAGCTATATCTGATCTTGTACATAGCATCGCATACATTATAGATCCTACCGCCGAAGCGTAATGTATAGTGCTCATGCGAACCCTCTCCTCGTCAGTCTTGGGAGACATCTCCTTGGAGAGGGTGATTCCGTGCAATGCGGGTATGTTACCGCGCTTGGAATATTCCATACTAAATCTCTTTAGTACGGTCTCTATATACCTGGACTGTGAAAGTCACAGTAATCTCTTGGATCTATCTCTGTAGATCTTGATCCCCAGAATGTACGAGGCATCACCTAGTGTAAGGTTCCTAGGCACACTAGTGAAGGTTCATAAAGCATCAAACATGCCCGAATAAAATTCTACATGTGCCGAACAACCCAAAGACGGGATCTTTGCAAGATTATTAGGGTTTAGCATGCAAGATAACAACTTTTTATCTAAGTGTGAGGGATTACAACCTTTGTAGTCCGCTCCTTCACTTCACAAGCTCCGAGTAGAAGTCCCTTTGCCGCGATCCACGATCTCCCAGACTCTAGAGAGGCTCCACGACTCGAACGATCCATGCTAGCTTGAAGTGTTCCGAATCTCCGATGATCTACGTCGAAGTTGTAAAAACCCAAGCTTTCTCATTCTAAAGAGATGAACACCCTAATCTAATGGGCTAGATTAGATGGGGATGAGGGAGTAGTAATTATGCTTTCTTTTTATTCACTTTCTCACAATAAATCATCACACAAGAATTAACTAGTAAGCATTTTCTTTTTGAACTCAAGAGAGAAGAAGATGATAATGGAAAAGATAATCCTTTTGTGACGAATAGAAAAGAAATCTATATGATTGATATATCAACCATGGTCAAGGATGAGTGGCTAAGAAGTTGTAGAGAATAAACTAGAGTTAGGGTTTGGTTAGGTTAAGGATAAGTATCAACCATAATATCTTATCCAAGACAAAAGGAAAAGCTTCTAGAATGTGCAAGAAGAAGCTAACCCTAATCAAACCCTAATCCTATTTAATCATCCTTAAACATGTTTAATAATAAATCATATCATGTCACAATAATATATATCACATATATATTATATATTTGCAACAAAAGAATATAATACATTTAACATATATCGCATATATATCAATGTATTAATCCAGTGAGAAAATGAAATAATAAAGTGAGCCAATATTAGATAATGTAACACAATATATCATATATATTATTATACATTAAATCATCGAATCAACACTTGATCTAACGATCCGGCTATATCGAATATAACCGGCTAATATATCATGTATCGATTCATCGAATCAACACTTGATCCAATGTCCCGATTCATTTCTAAATATCGCGAGAATATAGTACGGTATCTCATATCGCATTATCCTCGGTCCTGCACATATCACATATGTGCCTCTACTCCGTTTCGCCTGAGCCAAGAAACCTCTGTGTAGGACTCTAAAGAATCGTCAATACGCCGGTAGCAGGTGATGATCATATCAAACACCCACAAGCTGCAAGCGGTCAGCTAAACGTAACAGCCACCCAGGTATTGAGCGATCAGAAGATCAACAAGCTTGCCTGTGCGTTCTCCTGTGAATCCAATCAGTAACACTCCCGTACAGTCCGTTCTGTTCGTCTGATATGTCGCATATCAGGTCTAGGGGTGGTATACGTCAGACCCCAGTAACCGATAAGTCGTGTCGATGTGAGGCTCATAACAGGTCGAGAAACTACTAGTAACACTTACCAGTATATCTCTATATCAGCCCTGGCCAGGGACTTCCAGTTATATCCAATCGAACACATCACGACATCAACTCCCTATACCGGGAGAGACGAATCCCCTCCTATCGCTCATTGCCTCCATGTGATTCGGGACTGTACCCAAAAGCCACCGTTTTGCACGCCCTCTTGGACGTAGTAAGGTGGAAATCAAAGCACAGTGGGAATCACACAAGACTCTATGACGATCTCGGGTCTACAGACTACTCTGTACCAGTGTCACCGGAGAACTGCCATCTGACGTGTGGTATATCACCAACTGGGAGTTCTCGGCGAGTCCGTCCAGTGTACCCAGTCTCCACTGAGCACCCATACATCATCCTTGATGTCAAACACCGATGGATATGGGATCATCCATCGCCCATCATATGGGTCAAGATGCGTATACGCTAGTCTATTCTGGTGTATCGATGCCCTGTCTCGATATACCCTCGACTAGGAACATTTATGGGATGTACTCATCGACTACCGTGGCCCCACTAGTATGATCTCATCATAATCCCAGTAGTCGAGTACAGATCCTAAGGGCTTTATCAACATGTGAGAGAAAGACAGTAAACCAATACAAGTCAACATGTTAAGATAAAGTGAAACCAAATAGCATACTATCATGACGAGCAAGAAAGTCCTCTCTGTATATATCTAAGCATCCATCATAATATACATCAAATGTACAACAATGACCTCTAGGGCATATACATAACTAACAATCTCCCACTTGCACTAAGGCCAGCTGCTGTAGTATCTCATACCTAGCATCCCGAATAATCTCTCAAACTGTATCTGGGGAATGGCCTTCGTGAGTGGATCCGCAGTGTTGTCCTTCGTATCTACTCTCCTGACCTCGATCTCCCAGCGATCAACTATCTCCCTGATCAGGTGATACCACCTCAGAATATGTCTGGATTTCTGATGGGATCTGGGTTCCTTAGCCAAAACCACATCTATATTGTTATCGCAATACAGAGGTATTGGATGTTCAATGGATGGAACCACACCAAGTTCAGTGATGAACTTCTTCATCCAGACAGCCTCTTTGGCAGCATCGTTGGCAGCGATGTATTCAGCCTCCATCGTCGAGTCTGCAACGGTATCCTGTTTGGAACTCTTCCAACATACCGCCCCTCCATTAAGGGTAAAGACAAATCCCGAGTGCGACTTAGAGTCGTCCTTATCACTTTGGAAGCTGGAATCGGTAAAGGACTCCACTCGGAGTTCTCCATTACCATACACCAAGAACATGTCTCTAGTCCTTCGTAAGTACTTGAGAATGTTCTTCACAGCCGTCCAGTGACTCTCTCCAGGATCTGCTTGATACCGACTCACTACACTTAGTGAGTATGCTACATCGGGTCTGGTACATAGCATCGCATACATGATTGAGCCTACTGCCGAAGCATAGGGTATCCCTTGCATGCGAGCTCAATCCAAATCAGTCTTGGGAGATATCTCTTTGGAGAGAGTGAGTCCAGAGATCATGGGTTGGTTCCCACGCTTGGATTCTTCCATACTAAACCTCTTTAGGATGGTGTCAATGTACCTGGATTGGGACAATCCCAGTATCCGTTTGGATCTATCTCTATAGATCCTAATCCCCAATATGCATGAGGCATCACCTAGATCTTTCATTGAGAATCTTTGTGATAAGAAGAGCTTGACTGATTGCAGCATAGGAATATCATTTCCTATCAAGAGTATGTCATCTACGTACAATACGAGGAAGACAACTTTACTCTCTGCCACCTTCTTATAGATACAAGGTTCATCTATATTTTTGATGAAGTCAAACTCTTTGACTACTACATCAAAACAGATGTTCCAACTCCGCGATGCTTGCTTTAACCCATAAATGGATTTAAGCAATTTGCATACCTTTCCGCTGCTCCCACTACCTATGAAGCCCTCTGGCTGAGTCATGTACACGCACTCTTCTAAATCACCATTTAGAAAGGCGGTCTTAACATCCATTTGCCAGATTTCATAGTCATGGTATGCAGCAATGGCAAGTAAGATCCGGATGGACTTAAGCATAGCCACTGGAGAAAAGGTTTCGTCAAAATCCACACCTGGTCATTGACGAAATCCCTTTGCAACAAGTCTAGCTTTGAAAGTCTCAACTTTTCCATCTACACCATATTTCTTTTTAAAAATCCACTTGCTCCCAATGGGTTTTACCCCTTCAGGAGCATTTTCCAAAATCCATACTTTATTGGTGTACATGGATTCCATCTCAGATCGCATTGCATCCAGCCATTTCACAGAGTCACCACTCGTGATGGCCTGCTCGAAACTAGTCGGGTCATCATCTTCCATGATGCAATCCTCGCTTCCACCATCAATGAGAAAACCGTAGTATCTCTCAGGTGGATGAGAAACCCTGCTAGATCGGCGGAGAGGCTGGGGTTCGTCGGGTACTACTGAATCTTCTGGTTCCAACAAATCATCAGTTGCGGTTTGTGGTGCTGGAACCTCTTCCAGCTCTACCTCTCTGCCACTTATTTCTTTTGCAAGAAATTCCTTTTCCAAAACGGTGGCATGTTGAGCAACAAACACTTTTTGTTCCTCAGCGTGGTAGAAAAAATATCCTTGAGAATTTTTTGGATATCCCACAAATTTGCAAAGGACTGATCGTGCCTCAAGTTTGTCCGGATTTTGTCTTTTGGCATAGGCCGGACAACCCCATATCTTAACTGGTTTAAAATATGGTCTCTTCCCACTCCATATCTCATATGGTGTGGTAGGTACAGATTTAGACGGAACTAGATTCAATATGTATATGGTTGTTTCAAGCGCATACCCCCAGAAGGAAATAGGTAACTCAGCATCGCTCATCATAGATCGCACCATATCTAACAGGGTCCGATTCCTTCGTTCCGATACACCGTTGTGTTGTGGTGTATAAGGAGGAGTAAGCTGAGAGAGAATCCCATTCTCTTTTAGATAATCTAGGAACTCATTGCTTAAGTATTCTCCTCCTCAATCAGATCGAAGGATCTTAATACTTTTGCCCGTTTGGTTCTCTACTTCGTGCTTATATTCTCTGAATTTCTCAAAAGCTTCAGACTTGTATTTCATCAGAAACACATGTCCGTATCTAGAGAGATCGTCAGTGAATGTAATGAAGTAGGAGGAACCGTTCCTGGCATGCGTAGACATGGGACCACATACATCACTATGTATCAGTCCTAAGAGTTCTGTAATGTCACGACCCGAAAGTACGGAACGTGACCGGCACTTAGATTACGAAACGTCTAGAGGCGCAACGTAACCTAAGTAAACCGAAGCCCAGAAATCTAAACCATAAAAGAAGAAGAAGAAAACATGTAGAATACAAGTTTAAAAGCAACATCAATTTTTTCCAAAAATTTCGGCAGAGTCTCCTCTGTAAAAAACTGGCCCCCAAACGGGCTACAACAGGTATAATATGCATAAACAATAAAAAGCATCCCCAAACGGGAGCTAGCTCAACGCCAATAGGCGGAAACAACCACAACAAGCACAATAATATACAACGCCAAAGGGCGTGGCTCAAAACTCAAAAGAAAACAAATCCACCAAATCAGAATAATACATGCGCGACTCTAAGGTCGAAATAAAAGACTGGTCCAATAAACTTATCAATTAATACAAGTATGGTTGATGGAACTTACTAGATACAAATGAATGAATAAATATACAATGGTGGTTCGGATACAAGTGAGCCAACCTACCGTGCAAATCACCCTGAAGAAAAGATGTGCCAACAAGCTGCCCGGGAAACCTGTACATCGAACCTGTAATAAAATTTGGCACAACGGGGGTGAGTTGCCAACTCGTGAGTAGAAGACATCTACGAAAAGAAATCGAATGCACAACGCTATCCTAGGTCATAATAATGCACTAATATATCCCAAACATCTAGTAATAGCAGGGTAATACTACGTGTAAGTGCAACTACTCCGTGTCGTGTCAGTACCTCATATAATACTATGTCATATGAATGAAATGCATGCACCATGAATGTACAGTAACAAATCCTGAAATCCAGATATATATGTATAAGAAATCTGAAATCTCAATAATGAAATCCATGGAAATCCGTGTCAAACATCGACACAACACATGTAATCTCAAGTCTCAATATCTCGGGCTCCGTCAGTCCGGATCGGCCCATATCATCAAATCTCACGACAACGGTTGGTATCCTCCGGATATCCGCCGCGCCAGACATCACCGGTAGGTAGCCTTCCCTTGCCAGGCTCATCGTCTACAACTCGATCTTCTTGCCCCGGGGTACCATACCGGGCCCACCATGTACCCGAGACGGTTCATCCACTCCTCGAATCGGGTCTCGAAATCCAACAGAAAACATGAAATACTCATGGTGGACGACACATACATCACGAGAAAACCGCATCTTATTTTAAAAAGAGAAGAGGAGAGAGAGAGAAGTTTTTATATATTTTTACGGTTTTCCCCAAAAATCCAGAAATCTCATAGAAATCCAAATCTCAAAATCATGAGTAACTATATGATAAGTGTCGGCATATGCCCATAATACTGCATGATAACATGAAAATATGAATGCATGAATGTCTAAGTAATGAATATCATGTCTTATACTAACATCAGAGAGTGATCACAATATTATATCGGTTTGGTTGTTAAATGATTCTATCAATAAAAGATAATATGATCTAAAGTGTACGTGACATAGCAATTACCGATGATGATGTGTGTGAGCCGGCAAATAAGTGTGCATGGAATATGCGCATCATCGGTAATGGTTCTGGTGTTCTAACAGGTAAAGTTTATATTGATTATAGCAACATATAAAAGAACATGCACCATGATGATTATAGTATGAATGTAAATACAGGTGTGCATTATCCACTCCTCTGCGAGATACGAGTACAACTACCACTATGTGAGTCGAGCCTAAACCAGTGTCCATCTAACATCCTAAGGAACTAAACCTAATAGACTAGTCAGTAAGAAACTAGAGTCTACCTAAGGTCTAAATCAATATCTCTAATAGTCGGCGATCCTGCCTCCATAACGTCACGTACGTAGTACGGCTTCCTCGAATCAAGAGTGCGGATCGATCATCAAATCTAAGCCTCGTACGGTAACATCCATCGTACGGCATCCCAATATCGGGGTACGGTCAAGTATCTCATCTCCTAGGTGTCTCTTCATTCGTATAATGTCATCATCAACACATCTCATGATCAAGGTGCTAAACTGTGATCGCATACCTCAATCATATATCATTGCCATCATGATAAGCATCATTAGTTTATCCTCAGAAATATCATGTCATATGTATCATATTGTGACTAGGTCATACTTATATGATATCGGCATCAGGTCACACCAATATAATGTCGTAATCAAGTTATACCTATATCATATCGTGTTCAGTCACCAGTTACAGTCCGAGTACTATTCTAGCGTCCCATGTACATCAATATCACCACCACTCTTTATAATTTATATATTCATTTTCATTATCTCATTCTCTAATGATCCGCTAACACTTTATTACGACTGTATAGTCAAGAATCACGGCATCAAGCCCAGTTATACTGTTTCATCATACCTCGGATATCATATCTCATCAATGAATCACCTATACGTGTTGTATATATATGTATATACCTATACCTAGTTCTATATATATACACATACACGTACCCCATGTCGAGTTTCAGTGTGTGTGTGGGTGTGTTTCTATCTGAAACCTACGAACCTCTTCCAAGGTACTCATCCTCTGATATGGTTTTCCTAAATCAGTCTAGTCCAGCCTAGGGTCAATACTAGGGTCCTACTAGGGTCACGTCTGGTTTCCTAATTTCAATAAGTACTATTCCTATTCTACGTTGCGGGGGTGCTAAACGCCATCCACCCGACTTCCCCCCGTAGATATGCATCTACTCACCTGGTCCATGTCTGCCGAAGACGGTGTCGCCATCCTCCTCTTCATCGCCCGCAGTCCACATGAGGGGTACCTAAACGCAAGCATATAAATAGCATCGTAAACCGAATCACATACAAAAGTCAAACGATACAAGGAACAAACACAGGTTAAAACCTATGTCCCGTCCACGCAAAAGAACCAAATACCGCTCGATATCGGCGTACAAACTCCGATGGATCGAGATAACATAATCAAACAACTTATAGTTTTAAAACACATTACTTATACCATAAAACACGATTAAATCCATCGAAACCCTAAAATCCATCAAACCGCCCAATTTCGCAAAAACCGAAATTGCCAATTTACTGTTTTTCATCAAAACATGACATTTAAATGAAACCAATAGTTATAAAACTCATTATTTAGCATTACTAGACTATACAAACCATTACTATATTTTTATTACACAATTTTGCATTTATTTGAAATTTCTAGTTTGCAACTTTTTAACAATTTTAACATTTTCCAGGCAAAATACCACAATTCCACCTCAAAACATGATTTTGCATAAACTAATGACTTAAACCACAATTTATGATGATAATGATATAATGAAACCAATATTATATTTTTAATCGCATTTATTTAGAAATTCCTAAAATCTAGTTTGCAAAATAATAGCATTTTATTACTATTTTTCCAATTATCAAAGTAATCTAGTGATCAAACTAAGTTTTTCATTCAATTAATATGCTAATATTCTCACTAAAATTACCATCTAATGATAACACCCTTAATAAGAATTTTATTTTACCCACAACACATTTTAGAAAAATCTAGTTAGCTAAATAGTTTAATTAAAACAATTTCGATAAACAATTTATTATACCACCACCATGCAAGAATTTTCCACTCTAAAAGATGTTAAACTAGCTATTATAACCCTAATTAATTAACAAAAACCACCTCTTGAATTTGCAAACCCTAACTTGAATTTTAGAATTTGCAACTAGAATTAATCTAATTAATCTAATTATGCTTAAAAAGAAATATCTAATAGAAATAAAACAAAAGAGAAGAATTTATACCTCCACAACCTCATGTCCAAACTTGAAAATGAGCCTAAAAAATACATGCTTTCCCACTCCAAAATCCATGTAAATATGAGCAAGAATAGAAGGGTAGAAAAATATATAGGATTTTGTGGAATTTTAATTGAATTTTTGATGATTTTTGAATAAAAATGAGGTGGAAAATGTGGGGGGGGGGGCAGCCATGGTGATGGGGAGGACGGCCACAATAAGGGGAAGAGGGAGAAACACATGAGAAATGGTGTAGAAACTTCTCCAAAATGTCATCATCTTAATGTCTTTTCATGCTTTATTCATTTTCTTTTAATTCTTTTCTAAAATAACTCAAGAAAGATCTAGAAACAAGGAAAAATTTGCAAGTAAATTTTGCATGATACACACTAAATTCTAATATGCCATGGTTCATTTTTACAAATTAAAACCATTTAAATTTGTAATTTACACTAATTTAGTGTAAAAATAAACTTATGTTAATATTTAAAATAATTAATTTAGGAAAAATATTTTATTAAAATAAAAATTTATAAGTGGCTAAATAAACACCATTTACTAGTAATTTCATAATTAAAATATATATTTTTAAAATTATAATGAAAAACAATCCCGGTTTGGTTTTACGAAAATTACATTTTACTTTACCGAAAATCCTAAAATTCACTTAAACACTTTTATTCATTTAATTATTTATTTAATTATTTTTAAAACGTTACATGTAACTCTTTCTCCGTGTCCACTAAACGGAGCTTTGGTCATTTTTCCTTTGAGACATGAATGGCAAGTATCATAAGATGAAAATTCGAATGAATTCAAATATCCATTTTTATGTAACTTAGCTAGCCGTGTCTCATTGATATGGCCAAGTCTACAATGCCACAAGAAAGATTCGTTCATTTCTGAACTTTTCCTCTTGTGTGTGTTTTGTATATTGAGGACTGTATTCTGATTTAAAATGAATATGCCATTATGTAACGAGCCTGATGCAATCAACTTTTGATCTAGGAATATGTTCATAACATTATCCTTTACTACAAAATTATATCCTTCTTTACTTAATAAAGAAACTGATATAATGTTGCACATCATGTTCGGTATATAACAGCACTCATTTAGAATCAGTGTATTACGACTTGGCAATACAAGGTGATATTCGCCAACTGCTTTGGCTGCAATACTTGAACCGTTCCCTACTTGAACGGAATGATCACCTTTTCCGAGTTCTCTACCTTTACGTTGCCCATGTAACTGTTTACATATGTGGGATCCTGATCCGGTATCTAATACCCAGGACGTAGGGTGAACTGAGAAACAGTTCTCAATAACTAACACACCTGAAGAAGATGCATCAGCATGCATGTTCTTTTGGGCGGCTTGAGAATCCAGATATTTTCCTGTTTCCTGTTCTGTCTTATAACTCTTATAAGAAAGAACGGGTCCAACGTTCCCCTGCTCAGTATAATAAGCGGGTTCAGTCAATACATCCATATTATTATCTTGATTATGACCTGACATGGTCGCTACTTGGAGAGAGAGAGAAGAAAACACTTTAGCGTATGCTCTTGCAAGATTAGATTGGTTATTATCTTATCTAATCAGGATGTCTCCCACTGTTTTTATCAAATCTACCTTCAAACCCTAAAAGGTAAGATTAGCCAGGATTAATTACACCCTACAATTTCGTCAATCTTTCAGTCAGATCAGTGTCGGTACTTTGAGGGAGGTTCCTCGTGCTTTCGCACGGACCTAATTAAAGTAAACCTCGTTTTCCCAGAGGCGTAACCCCGTTAACACTTTTCTAGACACCTACTTGATCGACTAATTGTCCTGTGTAAAACTCTCCCAGGAGTAACTCTTACTCGCAGTGGGTATCGGGATCCAACTATCTCATAGGAGGTATGCAATCTCATTGCAAATTTCAACACTTGAAATTCCCGATAATGTTTTGCCCCTAGCGATCTATGACCTTGACTAAGTCAACAAACCATAAATCGCAAGTCAAGTTCAACCCGTACATTTATTGATTGAATTAAACCCACCCGTACGACCCTTGACTGAGTCAACAAGGACGTGCGAATACCCTAATCCAATCACATCTCATGTTTTAGCAGATAAACACTACTTAGCTACCGTACACTACGCCTTGACTAAGTCAACAAACATAGCACGAATACTAAATAATATCTATCTGAAAATGACGGAGGGCTACGCAGGTTCTTTCAGAAAAAACCATGAGCGTAATGAACTTGATATCGTCGTAGAATCGAGTAGTTTTTGAAAAAGGAGTGTTTTTGAGGCTTTTCTTAGTTTCGCTAAAGGGGTCACTCCCGGTGAAGGCATCGTCGGCCCTTTCCTCATCGAATGAGGTGCAGGATATATCATATATACCCCTGTGCAAAGCAAAAACACTAAAAGCATTCAAAAGACATACCGCTTTTTGTAGCATCTGCCAGTTTCGCTAAAGAGGTCACTCCCGGTGAAGGGATCTCGGCTCTTTCCCCATCGAATAAGGTGCAGGATATATCATATATATCACTGTGCAAAGCAAAACTGTAGCTACCCTTTTTATAAAGTTTTGATTCTACAACATTTTTAGGTTTCTTTTCTTTTTATTAATCTCATTAATAAAATCCCATCAGCTTATGCTTCCTAAGCATCACAGATAAATACGACGTACACTTATGCCATCCGCATTCGCCTCGATGTCCCCTCGTGCACCGTTAGGTTAGGTAACTAACGACAGAGCAGGGCAGGGCTAGTGCGGGTGTAAAACATAAGTAACATCTATATAATATATCATATATATTATATACTGTATCCATCAGAACATATCAAATGATCTCATCACAGATATCGCAGCAGAAACATAGATATAATGTGGGATATACTAGGACGTCCGTATTTAGTTTTTAGCCAACAATAGAAAATACGGATTCCACAGTCGCGATGAATAGCCAAGCCCACACCCTGGACCCCTACGAGAGCGGCAAGCGATCCTACCAATTTTGGAGTTTAGGAGATCCGGTCTCGACTCCTCGAGATGGCCTCCCACTGAACCCCAGAACCTGGTCACCTGTGCTCCCCTCCTTGGGTCCATCCTAATGCGGAAAAGTAAATAATATACAACACTGGTGGCATCAACCTCAACCTGGAAGTGCCCCAAATAAAAGAATATTACATTACATTTGAATTTACATGAATGAAAATATAAAACTCTCATCTCACATAAAACCCCCGGCTATTCAATCGCGACAATCCTGCACATCATATCTCAGCAACACATAATATCTCATATTATCAACGTAAGTAAGTATGCATACACCGATCGTCGTCGATGTATAGCAACGAAAACCGGCAATACAACTACATACTACACTTACGGTCACAGAAAAGAAAGTGTAAAACTACAATACTTGGAATCCACAATCACTTTAGACATCGTAAATCCGAAATATCACATACTTCGCATTTCATGCCTAACTCTATGAATTCCATATATTGTATCACATTCCAGATAAATAGACAGTATTAAACTTTTCGAACAGATAATCAAATACCCAAAATTTCCCAAAGTGCTCAACACTTGAGCAGAGTTCAAATAATCCCAGAATATGTCATAGTATCAGTGATCCAGCCGTAGAAGGGTCAAGCCAATGCCTCACATGTGGCACGCCGTACTGCCCCAAACCCGAAGGTTCAAAAGGCAGTTCAAGACGGTCACATAATCGAGTTAAGGTTTGTTGTCTTCTAGAGGGTCCACCGCTTAACTTGTACAATTTTTCCGAAAGATTTAAACCCAATAAAAATTCAACACTTGAAAGTTTGCCGTTCCGGGATAAAGTGGGTTAATGATATCCGTTCAAATAGTTTAACAGTTTCTAAATATCCGGAAATAAAAACGAATTTAAATATTCCGATCGAATCTACTATTACAAAACAAACCCCAGATCACTCAACCTTTAAGTCAATATAAAAATACCAGAAACTATAAAAGCACAAATAAAGAATTACTGTGGGACAAAAAATGTCCAATCAAACAATAAGGCCGCGGAACCGCGGCCCAAGCAGGCAATGGCCGCGATTCCGCGGTCGTTTGTACGGATCACAGTCTCGAATTTCACAGCTTTTCTTATTTTTATCTGCTGTATTTTTCAGGTATTTTTAATTCATAAGAAATCCAGATTTTAAAAAATATCCAGAGAGAGGGTTATTTTCGTCGGTTCGGGTTCGATCGGAGTTTTAACTTCGTTAACACATCGCCTAATGCTCTAGCTAGGCTCTGATACCACTGTAAGGTTCCTAGGCACACAAGTGAAGGTTCATAAAGCATCAAACATGCCCGAATAAAGTTCTACATGTGCCGAACAACCCAAAGACGGGATCTTTGCTATATTATTAGGGTTTAGCATGCAAGATAACAACTTTTTATCTAAGTGTGAGGGATTATAACCTTTGTAGTCCGCTCCTTCACTTCACAAGCTCCGAGTAGAAGTCCCTTTGCCACTATCCACGATCTCCCGGACTCTAGAGAGGCTCCATGACTCGAACGATCCATGCTAGCTTGAAGTGTTCCGAATCTCCGATGATCTACGTAGAAGTTGCAAAAACCCAAGCTTTCTCACTCTAAAGAGATGAACACCCTAATCTATTGGGCTAGATTAGATGAGGATGAGGGAGTAGTAATTATGCTTTCTTTTTATTCACTTTCTCACAAGAAATCATCACACAAGAATTAACTAGTAAGCATTTTCTTTTTGAACTCAAGAGAGAAGAAGATGATAATGGAAAAGATAATCCTTTTGTGATGAATAGAAAAGAAATCTATATGATTGATATATCAACCATGGTCAAGGATGAGTGGCTAAGAAGTTGTAGAGAATAAACTAGAGTTAGGGTTTGGTTAGGTTAAGGATAAGTATCAACCATAATATCTTATCCAAGACAAAAGGAAAAGCTTCTAGAATGTGCAAGAAGAAGCTAACCCTAATCAAACCCTAATCCCATTTAATCATCCTTAAACATGTTTAATAATAAATCATATCATGTCACAATAATATATATCACATATATATTATATATTTGCAACAAAAGAAAATAATACATTTAACATATATCGCATATATATCAATGTATTAATCCAGTGAGAAAATGAAATAATAAAGTGAGCCAATATTAGATAATGTAATACAATATATCATATATATTATTATACATTAAATCATCGAATCAACACTTGATCCAACGATCCGGCTATATCGAATATAACCGGCTAATATATCATGTACCGATTCATCGAATCAACACTTGATCCAATGTCCCGATTCATTTCTAAATATCGCGAGAATATAATACGGTATCTCATATCGCATTATCCTCGGTCCTGCACATATCACATATGTGCCTCTACTCCGTTTTGCCTGAGCCAAGAAACCTCTGTGTAGGACTCTAAAGAATCGTCAATACGCCGGTAGCAGGTGATGATCATATCAAACACCCACAAGCTGCAAGCGGTCAGCTAAACGTAACAGCCACCCAGGTATTGAACGATCAGAAGATCAACAAGCTAGCCTGTGCGTTCTCCTGTGAATCCAATCAGTAACACTCCCGTACAGTCCGGTCTGTTCGTCTGATATATCGCATATCAGGTCTAGGGGTGGTATACGTCAGACCCCAGTAACCGATAAGTCGTGTCGATGTGAGGCTCATAACAGGTCGAGAAACTACTAGTAACACTTACCAGTATATCTCTATATCAGCCCTGGCCAGGGACTTCCAGTTATAGCCAATCGAACACAGCACGACATTAACTCCCTATACCAGGAGAGACGAATCCCCTCCTATCGCTCATTGCCTCCATGTGATTCAGGACTGTACCCAAAAGCCACCGTTTTGCACGCCCTCTTGGATGTGGTAAGGTGGAAATCAAAGCACAGTAGGAATCACACAAGACTCTATGACGATCTCGGGTCTACAGACTACTCTGTACCAGTGTCACCGGAGAACTGCCATCTGACGTGTGGTATATCACCAACTGGGAGTTCTCGGCGAGTCCGTCCAGTGTACCCAGTCTCCACTGAGCACCCGTACATCATCCTTGATGTCAAACACCGATGGATATGGGATCATCCATCGCCCATCATATGGGTCAAGATGCGTATACGCTAGTCTACTCTGGTGTATCGATGCCCTGTCTCGATATACCCTCGACTAGGAACATTTATGGGATGTACTCATCGACTACCATGGCCCCACTAGTATGATCTCATCATAATCCCAGTAGTCAAGTATAGATCCTAAGGGCTTTATCAACATGTGAGAGAAAGACAGTAAACCAATACAAGTCAACATGTTAAGATAAAGTGAAACCAAATAGCATACTATCATGACGAGCAAGAAAGTCCTCTCTGTATATATATAAGCATCCATCATAATATACATCAAATGTACAACAATGGCCTCTAGGGCATATACATAACCAACACCTAGGTCTTTCATAGAGAACCTTTGTGATAAGAATAGCTTGACCGATTGTAGCATAGGAATGTCATTTCCTATCAAAAGAATGTCGTCCACGTACACGAATAGGAACACGACAGTTTGTCCTACAATGTTCTTATAGATACAAGGCTCATCCTCGTTCTTGCTGAAGTCGAAGTCCTTGACTGTCTCATCAAAACAGATGTTTCAGCTCCGCAATGCCTGCTTCAATCCATAAATGGATTTGAGCAACTTGCACACCTTCCTGCTGCTCCCACTGTCCACAAAACCTTCCGGCTAATCCATATAAACGCACTCTTCTAAACTTCCGTTTAGAAAGACTGTTTTTATGTCCATCTGCCAGATTTCATAGTCATGGAAGGCAGCAATAGCAAGCAGGATCCGAATGGATTTGAGCAAAGCCACTGGAGAAAAGGTTTCGTCATAGTCCACTCCTGGTCTTTGACGAAAACCTTTTGCAACAAGTCTAGCCTTATAGGTTTCCACCTGCCCATCTACACCAAACTTCTTCTTGTAGATCCATTTGCATCCAACGGGTTTTACCCCAGGTGGAGCAACTTCTAGGATCCACACTTTATTGGTGTACATAAACTCCATTTCAGATTGCATAGCATCCAGCCACTTATCAGAGTCCCTACTGATAATGGCCTCCCTGAAACTATTAGGATCATCTTCTTCCAAGATGCAATCCTCTCGATCCACATCTATGAGAAAACCGTAGTATCTCTCGGGCGGATGAGAAATTCTACTAGATCTGCGGAGTGGTTGAGGTTCGTCGGATATTACTGAATCTAGCGGTTCCACCAAATCTTCAGTTATAGTTTGTGTTCCTGAAACTTCATCCAGTTCTACTGTGCTCCCACTGGTTTCTTTTGCAAGAAACTGCCATTCTGAAAATTTGGCATTCCGAGAAACAATAATCCTTTGTTCCTCTGCGTGGTAGAATAGATACCCATTAGAATCCTTTGGGTATCCCACAAACTAACACAAAACTGACCGTGCCTCAAGTTTGTCTTTCTGCTTTTTGACATAAGCTGGGCAACCCCAAATCTTAATACGTTTAAGATACAAACTCTTACCACTCCATATTTCGTACGGAGCTTTAGGCACGGATTTGGATGGAACTTGATTCAAAAGATGTGCTGCTGTTTGAAGTGCATATCCCTATAATGAAAGAGGTAACTCAGCACTACTCATCATGGAGCAAACCATATCCAATAGGGTATGATTCCTCCGCTCCGATACACCGTTGTTCTGTGGTGTATAAGGAGGAGTATGCTGAGAGAGAATTCCATTCTCTTTTAAGTAATCTAGGAATTCGGTGCTCAAGTACTCCCCTCCCCTGTCAGACCGGAGGATCTTGATACTTTTTCCAGTCTGGTTCTCTACTTCGTTTCTGAATTCTCTGAATTTCTCAAAATTTTTATATTTGTGTTTCATAAGATACACATATCCGAATCTAGAGAGATCGTCAGTGAATGTGATGAAGTACGAGAACCCACCCCTTGCATGTATAGACATCGGACCACACACATCACTGTGTATGAGTCCCAAGAGCTTTGTTGCTCTTTCCCCGTGTCCGGTGAATGGAGATTTAGTCATCTTTCCTTTGAGACAAGACTGACAAGTTTCATAAGATTAAAATTTAAACGTATTTAAAAGTACATCTTTATGCAACTTACTCAGCCTTTTCTCTCCGATATGACCAAGTCTACAATGCCACAAGTAGGATTCGTTCGTATCTGAACTCTTCCTCTTGCGTGTGTTTTGTATATTGAGAACTGTATTCTGATTTAGAACATAGATACCATTACACAGTGTACCTTCTGCAACCAGTACCTTATCAAGGTAAATGTTCATGATATTTCTATCAAGAACAAAGTTATATCCATCTTTATCAAGTACAGAAACTGATATGATGTTGCAAAGCATGGAAGGTATATAGTAGCAATTGTTCAAAATTATAGTATTGCCATTTGGCAATACTAGGTGATATTCACTGACGGCCGCAGCATTAACTTGTGCTCTGTTCCCTACTCTGAGGGATATATCACCAGGTCCAATTATCCTACATTTTCTCAGTCCCTGAAATAAATTACAGATATGAGATCCTGATCCGGTATCTAGTACCCAGGAGGTAGGACTGACCGAAAAACAGTTCTCAACTACAAGAATACCTAAAGAAGATGTAACGGTATGCTTCTTCTTCGATGGGTTTATCAAGGAATTCAAACTTTCCTCTTTCCCTTGCTCATACTCATGACCGTTGTCATAAGTTAGAGCCGAACCGACGTTCCCCAGCCTCGAATAAGAATTTGGATCGGTCAAGTGATACATTTTATTATCTTGATTAGGGCGTGAAATGGTTGCTACCTGGAGAGAGGGGGAAAACACTCAGCGTACGCTCTTGCAAGATTAGATTGATTCATTAATTTATCTAACAAGGATGGCTCCCACTGTTTCCTCAAATTCTTCTTCAAACCCTAAAAGAAGAACCAGTCTGGATTAATCGCACGTCACAATACTTGCTTAACCTTTCAGCCAGGCTGGTGTTGGTACTTCGAGGGAGGTTTTCCAACGCTTTCGCGAAGTTCCTTAATTACATAACCTCTTTTCCCTGGAGGCGTAGCCCCGCTAACACCGTTCTAGACACCTACTTGGTTTATAGTATTGATTGTTTAAGTGAAAAAATCTCCCAAGAGTAATCGTACTCATCAGTGGGATCGGGATCCAACTATCATTGTGTGATGCACTAGATGGAATCCACTCTAGTCACCATACTCCAGAAGGTATGCTAAATCCGCAAGTTTCCTATATGTTTGAAGCTCCCGATGTGGTTTTTGCCCCTAACGACTTATGACCTTGACACAGTCAACATATCATAAGTAGCTAGCCAAGTTCAACCCGTCATTGTCTAAGATTGCATCAGACGCACCCACATGACCCCTTACACAGTCAAAATGGTCATACGACTGTCCTAACCAATCGCATCATATGCCATAAACAAGTATTTTTCAGCTACCATACACTACGCCTTGACACAGTCAACATACGCAGTATGAATACCAAGTAACAATTGTAAGAAATGACGGAGGGTTACGACTGGGTTTTTGGAAAAAAAAACCCGTTAACGTAATGAACTTGATATCGTTGAAGGAACCTGAGTAGTTTTTTGTATATATATAGTGGCGAAAACCTTTGCTAAAGAGGTCATTTCCTGTGAAGGGATCTCGGCTCTTTCCTCGTCGAATGAGGTGCAGGATATTCCAAACTGCATACCACGATGCAAAGAAAAAATAATCGACTATTTTGATGTTATTACCCTGACACAAACTTTTACTCAAGGGGTCACTCCCGGTGAAGGGATATCGCCCTTGCCTCGTCGAATGAGGTGCAGGATATTCCAAACTGAATACCCCTGGGCAAAGCAAAAGAGAACGTCTGTAATGTCAGTTTTTAAAGCTTGGTTCCAACAACATCTTTTAGGTTTATTATCTTGCATTAATCAAAATTAATGCGGTCTCGTCAATTTGTAACCTATCACACCAGAAAAGAACGAAAATATGATGTACGTATATGCCATCCACATTCGCCACTGGGCCCCGTCATCACCCGTTAGGTTACTTAACTAACGACAGAGCGGTGGATAGACTAGCACGGGTGCAAAACATATACAACATCTACTAGTATATATATAAGTATATATAACATTCGTCCCAGGCATGATAATAAACAACATCACAGATAACAATACAGAATGGTGGATAATCTTGGATCCCCGGGTTTCATTTCCGCAAATAAAACCCGACGTTCCCGGTCGTGTGGATAGCCTATGCAATGAAAACCCTGTACCCCCTATGAGTGAGGCGAATAGCCCGCCAATTCTAGAATGAAGCCCCTTCCGTCTCAGCTCCATGAGATGCGGGCTTGTTTCCTTCTAGAACCCGGCTATTCGTGCACTCCACCGCGGGGTAATCCTAATACAGAGAAAGAAAATAATATATACAAATGGTGACGTTGGCCTCAACTTGGTCGTGCCACAAAATAATATACAATCCGGCAAAGACGGTAGTCCACATGTCGGACGCTCGCTCCGCAATAACAAATGTACAAATGAAATATAAACTGTATTCTAACATTGCACCACATGCTATCCACCATGAAAATCCAACCACAATCACAGAACAAGCACACAACATCAACGCGAATATCACGTTCGCAAAACCCGTCTAAAGGAACATATAGCAATCGAACGAGTTTTATCGATCGAGTGACATTCCCGGTCGCAGATAAAAGTGAATGTACTGATAATAAAATCCGTATTTTAAAATTACGATCGACTAAACTTTTAAAGTCGGCCCCAAGTATTAAACCAATACTGTAACAAATCTGGGCCCAAAAAATAATTATTCCGGAAACCACAATTCCAAAAATAAGAGGCCCAGAAGAAATTTTGTTCACGTGGGCCCCAAAACGGCCGCGGAACCTCCGCCTATAGGGGGTTTTCGCGGCAGTTCCGCGGTGGTTTAGAGGGATCACGTGACCAATTTTCTTCTGTAGTCTTAAAAAAGCCTGCATGATTTTCTAAGACCATAAAATTGATTTTTCGAGCACTTTTAAAAATCGACAGAAACTTCATGAATTGAAATGTGGTTTTTGAAATTTTTTGTCGATCGTTATTCTAAACACGTTTAAACAAGCTAGTGTATCTTTTATGGGATGGCTATGATACCATAAAGGGTTACCCTAGTGCCCCGGCCATCTTCCGTGGCCAAATACGGGGCAAAATTTTTGTAACGAACAAAAACTTGGCACTAGTTTAACCCTAAAACCCGGATCTTTCCATAAAACTAACTAGCTACACTAGGAGAGCTATCTACTATGATGAGGAATTCTTACTAAACGAACCAAGTCCTTCGGTCTTCGTTCTTCATCCTTATCTCCTTGCATCCACTTTGAACATGCTTGAACTCCAACTCCGGCTCCATCGGTCCTCCGGGATCGAGCTTGTTCTCCGGCCTCCTTTTGTTGTAGATGATCCACCCGGGGAGTATGATCCATGGCTTTAGCTCCTAACTATGTAACTAAAGGACCAACTAGAGAACTTGGTTTGCTAAACCAAGTAGTCTAGGATGTAGTGAAGGGCGTCTAAGTGTTTAGCTATCTCTTTCTTGCCTCTTCACTTGATTCTCAACACACGAGAAGGTAGTGAAGAGAAAGAAGATGAAGGTGGAGGAAGCTAGTGAGGAAGGAGAGGAATGAGAGCTCAAGGCAAAAATGAATCAATCATGAAAGAGAAAATACACACATAGGTTTTGTGTACGATTTCTTTCATTAAACAATTAGCAACCATGCTTCAGTAGTAACTCCAAAATGAATTATAAATTCATTTGACTACTATTGATGCATGGTCACTACCTTTCCTCCCTTACCTCTAACTTTACACCTCATTTCCATTTATGAAATAAATGGAAAATCCAAAATGAGGTGGCCCCCTTCTAGAAGGAAAACTGTAATAAATAGGGATTTCCGTCTGCTGTACATACATACCGGCAATCAGATAAAAATTCGAACGCCCAAGGAGATAGAATAACACGAAGAACGTAATACTAGAATATATATACCGAGATACATATATGTAAATTATTAAATCAATACCTGATTTAATAATCCGGCTCAAACCCGAGCCGGCTAGTATTACAAACAGTCCGATCAAAAGTCCGAGTACAAAGTACATCAATCGATCGAACCCTGCACGTATCCAATACGGCTACAACATCCTTTCGCCTGAATCAGGGAAACCCTCTGTGTGGGACTCTAAAGACTCGACGGTACTCTGGCAGTGGGTTTAACCATAAGTACGTCAGTGGCACTAGCTGTACGTAACGGCTGCCCAGATACATGTCGAAAAGGGAGGCCGACGAGCAAGCTCGTCCGAACTCCTACTGAGCCTATCCGTGACAATATCCGAACAGTCCGGTCTCTTCGTCAAAGAGTATCGCATGCCGGGTCTAGGGGATGCTAAACGTCAGACCCTAATAACCTGATAAGTCATGCCGATGTGGCTCAGGACCAATCCGGGAAACTACTGATCAACTTATCAGTAAATTCCATCTGCCTTGGCCAAGGTATTATGGTCCTGACCAATCGAATCACAGTGCGATATCAACTCCCTATACCGGGAAAGACGAATCCCCGACAATCGCTCACTGCCTCCATGTGGCTCGGGACTGAACCCAACTAAAACCTGTTTGCACGACTCAGTAGAGCCGTGGTAGGGTAGTGATCAAAGTTCAGTGGGAACTCACACGAGACAAATGCCGATCTCGGGTCCAAGGACTAACCTGTACACATGTCACCTGAGAACTTCCATCTGACGATAGGTATAGTACCACACGGAAGTTCTCAGCGAGTCCGTCTAGTGTACTCACCTCAGTGAGCTCCTGTATACGATCTTGGGTACATCAGACTAATGGCTGCAGGAGCAACCATCCCCCGACGGGGGTAGAAACGTATACACTAGTCTACTCTGAAGTATCAATGCCCAGTCTCGATACTCACGCGACTAGGGACCATTTAAGGATGTGCTTGTGGACTACCCTGCTCCGACAAGTATGATCGCCATCACAACGCAGGTAGTCAAGAAAGATCCTAAGGGCTTTATCCACATATAACCGCAATATGTAATAACGAGTATAACATATGCTATGTTAAGATAAAGACAAAATACAATAGTATACTACCGTATCGAGTCTTTATCAATATGTGCAAACCAGATATAATAACAATACAAATAAATACACATATCCTAAAAAAGAAAAGTCGAATAATATACTATAAAACTGAGCAAGATTGTTCTGTACATACATATCCCTAGTATCCATATGTATACATATACAATACTGGCCTCTAGAGCATATACATCCAACAGACACTACGCTGGCAGTGGGTTTAACCACAGACCGCAAGCGGTACTAGCTGCACGTAACGACCCCCGGGTATATGTCGATAAGAAGGCCGATGAGAATAACTCATCCGAACTTCTACTGATCCAGTCTTTGAAAATCTCCGTACAGTCCGGTCTGTTCGTCTAAGAGTATCGCATATCGGGCCTAGGGGGAGGTAATCATCAGACCCCTAATAGCACAATAAGTCATATGGGAGAGTAGCCCAAAATACCCTAAGAAACTACAGGAGTACCTACCAGTAAATCTCTCTTGCCTTGGCCAAGGACTTTGTGTAATGGCCATCCGAACACAGCGCGATATCAACCTGTAACGCTTTGAAAATCGTTTCGGTGAAATTTCGAAAAATCGGTAAAATAAGGGGGTTTTCTGTAAAAAGTCAAAATGCAAATATCTTATTATAAAAATTAAATATACATATTCTAGCTATGTAATTGCTATTATTTGGTGTTTATTGAGCCGCTGGTGAAATTTCAAATTTTCTGAAAAAAAAATATTATTTTATTATTATTTAAGCCGTCACTAATACATTTAATTAGGGAAAATTACAAATTGGAATGAGTTGAAACAAATTTTGTGCATCATAAAACATTAAATAAAATTTTATCATGTGGTTTTTGGAACGAAATCATTTGCCAAAACGGTTTAGAAATTATTGAAGAAAAAAAGGCTTTTTTTTAGCGTAAATGGATGCCTGGGGTATTGTATTTATCATTTTTCATCACCCCACACCCGTACCCGTACCCACACCCACACACCCCCACTTACTCCTCCGCATGGCTGAATTCAGCAGCCACCATTTTATTTCCCACTTGAATTTTCAAAGGAAAAGAAATGAAAGAAAAGAAAAGAATTGGGTAAATAAGTTAGACTTTGACTTTGCTTTGACCTTGACTTTGCCCCACTTTCTCTACCTCCCTCTCTCTCCTCCCCCACTCCCATTTTCTGGCCGAAATCCCTTCTCCCTACAGCAGCAGCCCCCCCTCCATTTCCCCCTCTCCTTTCTCTTCAAAACTTCATCAAAAATTGCTCAAAATCCATCAAAAAAAATCCCAAAATCCAAATCCGACTCCTACCCATTTTACCTTAGCCCGTATAGCATGGATCCTTATGAAAAGAGAGCATTTTGGGAGGCCATGGATGCTTGTGGATCTTCAAATGTTTTTGGGTATAATTCTAAACTTTTTTTGCTTAATTTGTTACTTGTTTCTTAAAGTTATTTTAATTAAGTGTTAATGTGGTTTATGTTAGTTTAATTGCATGATTAAGATTTCAAGTTAGGGTTTGTTGTGGAAATGAGTTGTGTTTAATTGTGCATGGTTTAGTGATGTGGATTAACACATTTAGTTTTGTAGAAAACTAATCTAGTTGTTAATTACAAGTTGTTACTTGAAAAATGTCCAAATTAAGCTTTTTGTTGCAAACTAGGTTTTTTTGATTTAATTCGAAATATGAGATTAAAATTATGGTTAGGGTTTTTATCATATTATTAACTTTATTAAGTGTAGTTTAACACTTTAGTTCATGCAAATCTAAGCTAGATTGTAGTTTGTGCATTTTTGCTTGAAATTGTTAAAATTTAAGTATTTTGTAAACTAGAATATTAGGGTTTTTGGAATTTAATGAGATTAAATTCCGGAAATTGTTTATACGACTTATTTAAGATATTTAATAAGTATATTGGCCACTACATTCATTTAAACATCATGTTTTGTACAAAAACGGCGAAATGTGCTTGCTAGATTTTCAGAAAAACGACCTTTTAATTGAAATTGGGGTTTTTGTGAGTTTTAACCTAGTTTATATTAAAATTAGTGTTCGTGAATGTGCAAATGAGTGTGATTGGATTTTTCCTCGATGGTTTGACGTTGTACATCGACATCGAGGGTTGGTTTGACTATTCTTGCATGCGTAGGCGATAGGTTTGAACCTATGCGTGATACGCGTGCCGATTTGATTTTCGTATGCCGTTTCGATCTCGAATTTAGTTTTAATACGATATGGTGCGTTATGATATGTAGGTACCCCCATGTGGACTTCGAGACGACAAGCAAGCGCGTGGCGACGTCGGCACCGGCGAGCGAGGACCTGGTGAGTAGATTTATATCTACGGGGAGAAGTCGGGTGGATGGCGTATAGCACCCCCGCAGTTCGTGTGATGTATACGAATACGTATACACACAAATATTGATTATATGTTGTTGAGATTATTGATGATAAGATGGATATTTGGTATTTTTGGATTGGTTTAGTGTAGTTGAGAAACCCTAGAGTAGTGGTCGCACTCACACATGCACACACACACATACTTGCATACATTCTTCTTTTATATGTGCGTATATGGGAGTATATATTTATGTGTTCACATGGGTATGTGACTATGTGTTCATATACTGGATTTGAGGATAGCCTTTGGAATTTGAGATGGGTTGATGATATTGGGCTTGAGGCCAGAAGATCGGTGATGTGATTTGGTTCGTATTGAGATACGACATGATGTTTTAGCGGGTCTTTTGACGTAGCAATTCTTACACCTGTATGCATGCTTAGGCGGTATCAGTATTGTACTAGACGTAGGACATTGTCCCGGATCATGATATTTGATAAAGGAGATACCAGATGAATAGTGTGATTGAATGTGATATTAACCCGTACCCAGATTTGGGTTGCCGTACGAAGGATTTACGTACGATCTATATTGATGATTGATCCGCACTCTTGACTTGGGATGCCTGATTTTAGATATGGTATCGGATATGATATTATTGAGGCGGGATCACCGACTATACATATACAGGTATGTATATGTATCGACTCAGATGATAGGCGGTTTCCTTACCTGTAGTCCAGCTTGTTAGTTCAGCCGTATAGTTTAGTGTGGTTGTTAGATTAGATTAGATTTCTTACCTATTTCAAAAACTAACGAATCGTGGGCATTTTTAAAGACAGCCCAAGGGATCCTACGGATATTTCAAAAGACGTAGCTTTTCATAAAAACACCGTGGCCCTATTTTCAAAACCCCATGATTCGTGTTATTTCAAAAGGCACCATTCGTAGGACTTATATTAGATTATTGCAGATTAGTTATCGTTGTGTCTAGTATTCATCTCCCGCACATTATTGCTGTTCGCTCTGCCTCGCATATTTATTTTGCTGCATATTCCATTATTGATATCATGCTTTTAGGACACCAGCACATTACCGATGATGCGTATGTACCACGTACACCTACTTGCCGGCTCACACACATCTTCATCGGTAATTGCCATGTCACGTACACTTTAGAGAATATAATTGCTTGACTTAGATTGTTAGCTGGTAGTTTTGACATGATATTAGTGTACTTCCCTTTTATGCCATATTAGACATTGTAGTTATTACCTACCACTTCATGCATACTGTTATTCAGTTGTTCATGCCTAGTTCATTATCATTGACATATGCACTTGTGATGATTTCTTGAGATTTATGATATTTCTGGATTTCGGGGAAAGCCGCAAAATTTACAACTTATGATCTTTTAAAATATAAAATGTTGCGGTTTTCTAGTGATGTAAAGTATCGTCCACCATGAGTTTGCTGTGATTTTGGAGATCCGTGTCGAGGAGTGGAGGAACCGTCAAGGGTATATGGTGGGCCCGGTGCGGTACCTCGGGGCAAGATGAATGTGGTGATGACGTTGAGCCTGGCAGGGGAGCACTACCGACCGGTGATTTTACCTGACGCGTCGGATATCCGGAGGATACCGTCGTGGTCTTGAGATGGATGGTAGGGGCCGGTCTGGACTGACGGCGCCCTAGATATTGAGATTGAGACATTGATATTTCGAGACAGAGAGATTTATGTTTTGTGTCGATGCTAGACACTGTTGATACTGATTTCATTATGATACCTCAGTTTAAAAATACGAAGGAAATCTCACTAATTTATGAAAACAGTTTCTTCATTTACATGTATTCTGTTTTCATGCATTCATACCTCATTCATATGATATATTGCTACCTGAGGCACTGACACTGGCACATGAAATTACACTCGGGTTAGATATTACCCTAGCCATTGTTATAGGCTGCATGTTATACCTATATTTGAGGATATATTATGATCATTGACCTAGGTTGCGTTATTTATGCGATTTCTGTGCGTAGATGTTTTTCTATTCACGAGTTGGCAACTCACCCCCGTTGTGCCCCAGCTTCTTGCAGGTTTTGCCGTACAGTTTTCATTATGGCTTTGCGGGCTCAGTTTCATTCGGGTGACTTGCTAGTAGGTGGGTTTTTCTTGTATCGTACCCATCATATTACCTTGTATAATATTATTCAGTTGTATCTAGTAAATTCCATCAACCAAACATGTATTTATTTTGAGATAGAGACCAGTGCTATTTATTCTTTCGACCTTAGAGTCGCTCGTTATATTTCTGGTGGTTTTGAGTTCCTTTTGAGTTTTGATCCTCGCCGTTGGCGTTGTATATTATATTGCTTGTGTGGTTGTGACCGTCGATTGACGAAGAGCTAGCTCCCGCTTGGGGATGCCTTTTTATTGATTTCGTATACTATTCATGTTGTATCCCGTTTGGGAGCCAGTTTTTACAAAGGAGACTCTGCCGAAGTTTTCAGTAAATTTTGATGTTCTTAAAAACCGCATAATTCGGCTTATGCTATTAAAACTACTTGTTTTAAATTGGTTTTCCTTCACTCTACTTCTTTTCTTGGTTTGGATTTCTGGGTTTTCGGTTTACTTAGATTACGTACGCCTCGAGACGTTTCGTAGTTTAAGTGCCGGTCATGTTCCGTACTTTCGGGACGTGACACAACCCCCAATACCGGGAGAGACGAATCCTATCTAACCGCCACTGTCTGCAAGTGCTTCGGGACTGCACCCAACTACTACCAGTTTGCACGACTCCTTTGAGCCGTAGTAAGGTAGTAATCAAAGTACAGTGCGAACACACTCGAGGCAAAGTAGCAGTGTCAAGTCGACGGACTAAGCTGTACTCATGTCACCTGGGAACTACTACCCGACGATAGGTATAATACCCACCAGCAGTTCCCGACGAGTCATGTCCAGTGTACGCATTACCTACTATCTCCAGTACGACGTACTAATGGTTGTGGGACAGACCATTACCCCTGCTGGGATGAGAATCGTATACACTAGTCTACTCTGGAGTATCGATACCCCGTCTCGATAATCCTACGAATAGAGACATGTATAAGGATGTGTTTATAGACTACCCAGCCCCTACTAGTGTGACTGCCATCACAATGCTGGTAATCAAGAAAAGATCCTAAGGGCTTTACCAATTTGTATAAGTGATATACTAAAAGAAACATATGCACATATTGAGGTAGAAACAAACCAGGTAGCATACTACCATTTCGAGCAACACTGTTACTATATCCGTGTATATCCCAAGTTTCCATTAATTATTATACAATCCAGTATGATACAATAATGGCCTCTAGGGCATATATCACTAACACTCCTCTCTTCATCCTCCTCTCTTCATCCTCCTCCATCACCTCCACAATACCCCCACAAAATCAACACCAAAACTCAAGCAAAATCTTATACTTCTTTTACAAAAAATGTGCCCAAGCTCACTACAAACCCCATGGAGGAATCAAGTCAAGACTTTAAGGACTTTGGGCAACTGAAGAAAATTCTTGAGTTGCCAAATGAGCTATATCCCTACACTTTTGGTTAAGATCTTAGTTTTTCTTATGTTCTAGTGTAGTTTATAGTTTAACTTGTGAGGTTTGGTGATCTTTGAAGGTTCCTAGTTGAGGTTTAGGTGATATTTTTATGTATGAAGGTGAAATTGACGATTAGATAGTGTCTAAACCCCTGTAGTGTTGGTATTTCTTGACCAAACAAGTGACCAAACCCCAAAACATGAACTTTAGATTTTCCGATGTCGGTTTCATTGTTTGTTGAGGACTACAGGGAATCTGGAGCAACTTGGTGTGTTTCTGAGAAAATCAAACAAATACTTTGACCTAGTTAGACCGCTAGGAGACCACCACAAGAAAACGAGAACCAAACTCCTTCTTTGAACCGGCGGCACCGGATTTTTTGACCTTCTTGCCGGCCATGTTCTGGCTATGAGTGTTCGGTTTTGGCCAGTAGCTCTTACTCTTTATGATCTAGCCACTGTATTGTTAGTTTATTCTATAGTTACCTGAGCAAAAATCTTGGTGCATTTTCGTGTTGGTTTTGACTATGTTTTCCGATTTCTAAAACATCGATATTTGAATTTGTATTTGGTCATTGGAAGTTTTTACGTCAACGACGGGAGTGATTTGATTGTTTTTGCATGCGTAGGCTACAGGTTCTAACCTATGAGCACTTCGCGTGTCGTGTCGGTTTTTGAATCGGATTTTGATGCAATACGATGTGTTGTGATATGTAGGTACTTTCGCATGGATTCGGGATGACAAGAGAGAACAAGCGTCATCGAATTCAGCAAGCGAGGATCGAGGTGAGAAGATGTATATCTACGGGGGAAGTCTGGTGGATGGCGTATAGCACCCTCACAATCGTAGGATATATTATATATATATATATATATATATATATGTTGGTACAAGTTTTAGATACTTAGCAAATAGGGTTTTAGGAAACCGTAGGATTTGAATAAGCGTGTTCGTAGAAGGGTTTTACCTTAGTCTTTGACTTTAGGATATGTGTAATCACGCACACGCACACACTTGGTTTTATGTGTATGTGTGTGTGTGTGTGTGTGTGTGTGTGTGTGTGTGTGTGTGTGTTTATATATACATATACACGTGAGATGAGGATAGTATATGTTATGGATATGAGCTAATATGATTAGGCATGATGCCGTGAGGTTGTGATATGTATTTGAGTCGAGACACCATTTATGATATGATATAATAAAGGATCGTTGGGCGATATATATGCAAACATGCGATAACATGTGACTCGATGAAATAATAGATTGTACGAGACCTTAGATCCATACCCCTGATTATGATATTGTACAACGATTGATACCGTACGAACTATATGATATACATATGATATTTTGACCCATACCCTCGATTTTGAGGATGGTGTAAGATGGATTTTACCGTACGAGATGTATATGATGATTGATCCGCACTCTTGACTCGAGGATGCCGTACGTGACGATATGAGGCTGGATCGTCGACTATTAGATATCTCGACTCGGAAATATTATATATTTTTTATCACCTTCGACTAAGTTCTTAGTTTAGTCTTTAGTTGCTTTGATATATGTTAGCTTACGCTCGAGTCATACCTATTTTCAAAACTGACGAATTGTAGGCATTTTAAAGAATAAACCGAAGGACGTTACAGATTTTCAAAACACATCTCTTTTCTTAGAAACACCGTAGTCCTTACTCTTCTAAAAGCAACGATTCGTGCTATTTAAACGCGATGAACGGTATGGCTCATATATAGGTTTATATACTTTATTGTTGCTTTCACTGTTTACTTTCTGTTATGATTTCATCTGCTATGACACCTGCATTATTACCAATGATGCGTATGTTGCACGTACACTTGCTTGCCGGCTCACACACATCAACATCGGTAATTGCCAAGTCAAGCACACTGTAATAACCGTTATTCCATGATATAGCTTGATAGCTTGTAGTTAATATTACTGTTAGCATACATGATCTCTCATGCTAGTTTAGACATTGCATTTCATACTTAGATGCCGCATGCATTGGTTTACCTACATTCTGATTATATACTGTAGTTGGGCTCTATGTCGATGTTCATTGTTAGCTCATGATTTTGAGATTTTCGATTTTCATGAGATTTCTGGATTTGGGAACCGCATGTGAAATTAAAAACTTATGCTCCTTCTAAAAGAAATGTGGTTTTCCTTGATATGATGTGTGGCGTCCACCATGAGATTTCTCGGTTCTGGAGCATATATGATATATGATTACCCGATTCGAGGAGTGAGGAGACGCCGTCTGTGGGTACATGGTGGACCCGGTGCAATTCTCCGGGGTAAGAAGGCCATATAGAGATTGAGACGTTGAGCCCGGCAGGGAAGCACTACCGACCAGTAATATTTAGCTTCGCGGATATCCGGAGGATACCAACCATAGTCGTAAGATCAGATGATATGGGGCCAATCCGGACAGACGGAGCCCGAGATATGAGTATTATGTGTCACTCACTGACAAACACGCTTTTCATGACGTTTTAGTGTGTCATTGCTGGGCACACATTCATTGATGCATTTACATTCATGCATATATTTACATATGTCTATTACCACTTTATGACTCTGACACGAGTACCTTAGTTTACAATTATTCTTATGTTGTTACCCTTGTTATTACTCTACGTCATTATATTACTATTGTATTGTGCTTTAAGACCCAGGATATAGTCATACATTCGGTTTCTACTCAGTGATGTCTTCTACTCATGAGTTGGCAACTCATCCCCGTTGTGCCACAGTTTCTTACAGGTTTAGCTGTACAGGTTCCGTAACGGCTTCGCTGGTACCGACTTTCTTCTGGGTGATTGGTTTGGTAGGTGGGTTCAATTGAAACGTGACCACCATTGTACTTTTATTTTATTTCAGTTGTATCTAGTTTAAAGCTCCATCAACCAGACTTGTATATTTAGTAGACTTAGAAACCACCATTTGTATATTCGTTTGGACCTTGAGTCATGATTATGTATTTACTATTATTCCTGTTTTCTTGATGATGCTCGTTTTCTTTACTTTATTTCTGATTTTTGATCCTCGCCTTCAGCGTTGTATATTTATGTAACTTGGTGGTTGTTTTCGCTAGCTCCCGCTTGGAGATGCCTTTTAATATTATTGCCTGTACCGTTGTTGGGTTAAAATATACAAAGGAGGTGGTGCCCAAATTTTGAATGACGAAAAAGGTTTTCAAGTTAGTTACAAATATAGTGTTTTCATATATTACTACTCCTTTATACATATAAGAACAATCTTGATTTCAGTAAACCTTATTTCAAACTGCACCTCCACTATTTCTCCTAAAAAGGTTTAAATTTCCGGGCTTTTGGCTTACTTGAATTAAGTGGGGTCCTATAGACTTCATATGATTCAAGTGCCAGTTACGTTCCTTTTTCCGGTCGTGATATCAGAGTGTTAGTTTTAATCTTAGTTCGAGTCTAGGTTTGACTATGCGGAGTCTAGGGCGTATATATATTTCGGAACCTTGGCTTGACCTTACAGAACTTAGACTTGGCCGAGGGGGTATTAGACTCGAACTTTCGTCGCGTAGGTTGACATTGGTTGATGGAGTAGGTGACTTAAGTAAAGTGACGTACCGTGTGTATGTTCCGCGACATACTTACGAAACGCTACTTCGCTTAAGTAGCCTTAGGATGTACATTTCTTATGCCTTGTATTTCTATTCGTTCCTATGTATAACCGCATCGATATCGGATCGTGGTTTCCGTTACCGAGGTTATACGAGTAGAGAGAGATACGGCAAGAGATGCGGTCAGCATGAGATTGACATGGACGAGGACTGACCATGATGTATTCCGGTGATACACGAACACACTGATTATTGTGTTATTAAGATTTTTCGTTGGCACGAGCATTCGGGATCTACACTAGATCATGCCATTGGTAGAGGCCAGCCAGATTGCGAAAATTATTAAACTACAGCCTGCACCAGATCATAGAAGCGTGGTCTACCGTACGGACAGATGAGCCAGCTGTTGCTGAGTTGATAAGATATAGTCCCCAGATCATTGAAGCTAATGCTACATGAGTTTATACATAGGGATATGATAGAAGATCGCCAGTCACCCCTGGATGAATGACTAAGACATGTTGTTCGTTTGGATTCTCCAATGCGAGATCATCAGATTGACTAACTTCAGCTAGAAGAGGACCTCACACAGGCATGTGGTGAGTCGATCGAGTCCGGACGAGCGTAAACGCATCACTCCGATGATTTGGACGAGTTCCCGAGGACGTTTTGGCCAGATGCTTACTACAGGATATTAGAGATACCGAGTTTGTAGCTTCGGAAAAAGAGACTCTAGATATGACTACAGCCAAATGGAGCACCGTCCACACAGCTACAAAAAGATGATTCCAAGTTGGTCCATACCGAAGGGAAGAGGAGTAAGAGGTTCACACGAAATCTTGACGATAAGATGTTCCACTCCGTTGACATCAGAGATTTGATACGCATGCAGAGACGTCGAATGCAGCTATAATTTGAAAGAAAAGTCATGAAGTGAATGCAGCTGTTCCAGAACAAGAAATGGATTTAGTAAAGAGTGCCAACTTCCGAGAAGTCCTGCAGAGATGTGATTTGGGTGAGACCCCGACTGTTAGTGTATATGCCCTTGAGGCCATTACTGTATCATACTAGTTTGTATATTACTTAATGGAAGCTTGGGATATTCACCTTGTATAGACAATCTTGCTCAAAATAGTAGTATGCTACTTGGTTTGTTTCTACTTTAACGTGTACATGTGTTTCTTTCAGTACATCACCTATACACATTAGTGGAGCCCTTACGATCTTTGCTTAATTACCAGCGTTGTGATGGCAGTCACACTCGTGGAGGCTGGGTAATCCACAAGCACATCCTTATGCAGGTCCCTAGTTGTAGGACTATCGAGACAGGGCATCGATACTCCGGAGTAGACTAGCGTATGCGCTTCTTATCTCAGCAGGGGAGATGGTCTGTCCCACAGCCATCAGTACGTCGTACTTGAGATAGTATGCGGGTGCTCGTTAGGTTACGAGTACACCGGACAGGACTCGTCGGGAACTGTTGGTTGGTACTATACCTATCGTCAGTTATCAGTTCCTAGGTGACATGAGTACAGCTTAGTCCGCTGACTTGACATTGTCACTTCGTCTCGAGTGTGTTCCCACTGTACTTAGATTACTACCCTACCACGGCTCAAAGGAGTAGTGCAAACAGGTGGTAGTTGGGTGCAGTCCCGAAGCACTTGGAGGCAATGATGGTTAGACAGGATTCGTCTCTCCCGGTATTGGGGGTTGATATCGCGCTGTGTCTAGGAGAGCCATTACACAAAGTCCCTGGCCAGCGCAAGCGAGATATACTGGTAGGTTTCCAGTGTTATCTCAGGGTGTTCTGGGCTACACTCCGACACGACTTGTACCGCTTTTAGGGGACTGATGTTTACCGCCCCCCTAGGCCTGCCATGCGATATTCTCAGACGAACAGACCGGACTGTACGCAGACTGTCACTTTCAGGCTCAGTAGGAGTTCAGATGGGTTTCACCTCGTCCGTCTTCTTATCGGCATCTACCAGGGGGCCGTTACGCACAGCTAGTGCCGCTTGCGGTCTGTGGTTAAACTCACTGCCAGCGTAGTGCCGAGTCTTTAGAGTCCCACACAGAGAGCTATTCTCCTTTAGGCAAAAGAGTAGAGGTCGCATGGTTTTGCGACAGGGTTCGGTCACATCCGTGCACTAGTGCACGTTTAGTGTCCGGGCAGTTATCACTAGCGGGCTTTGGTTTGAGCCAGATCCTAGTGTACGTTTTGGGATTGGTTTTATCTCGTTTGTATTCGTGTTCCTCGGAACGAGGATGCGGGTGTGTATGCACGGTTGACAGGGACAGAGGCAGAGGATTCTCATTAGGGTTGTTGACTGTTGACTTTTGCTAAACCCTAATGAGAATAAGAAATATGATTAATGATAATATTAATTAAGTATTATTGTGCCATGGTTGGGTTGAAAGGTTGACTTTGTTGACCTGTTGACTTAGTTGACCGGTTGACTAGGTTGGACTTGTTGACCATCATCATGACAATGGCTATCATTTCTTGGCATTGACCTTTGCTTGCTTGTTTGTTCACAAATTGTATTTAATGCATGAAATGATATTGCCATTTGAAATGATAACAACCATCACATAATACTCAATTATTATTATTTGTTATGATTATTTTGGATTATGAGAGCAAGGGTGAGAAAAGTCTTTCTCATTCTATCATTCTCATTCTCTCTCATCCTCAAGCTCTCCCTCTTGCTCTTGCTCTCTCTCTAGTTCATGGTTCTATTGTCTCATGTGTTGAGAAGCAAGAACCATAGAGATAAAACCCAAAACACTTCTCTACTCATCCTAGTTTACAAGGTCTAGCAAACCAAGTGTTCTAGTTTCCTCAAGATTGAGGTGGGAGCCAAAGGTAGAAGCTTTCAGGTGGATCCATCTTCGGCACAAGGAGACGACGAGGAGAGAACCATCCGACCACCACAAGGAGTCGAAGAGAAGGAGTTCAAGTTAAGGTATAACCCCCTAACCGAGTAGGTAAAACTCCTAGTTAGGTTGTTAGATAGTTGTTTAACAAAGATCCGTATTTTGAGTCCATGTTACCCCTCAAAGAAAAATCGTTTTTCGTCATTTCCGCAACCCCAAAGAACCGGGGAAGGGTAACGTGGACTTACAGTGGTATCAGAGCCTAGTTAAACACTATCTAATATGTTAGCAAAGTAACTAGAAGTTCGATCAGAGAAAAGTCACGAAACATGCCCGGAATTCAAACTTTCTGTCGATTTTTAAACTGCTGTAAAAATTATTTGACATATACCAAAAATCGACTCAGGGTTTTTAGTGTACACTGCAGAAAAACGATCCACAGAACCGACCAACTCAACGCGGAAACGCGGCAAGAACAGCTTCTTGCCGCGGATCCGCGACCGAGTTGACTCGGCCGTGGATCGTCTTTGCTGCAGTGTATTTACTGGGGTATTTTGGGATTTTTGGAATATGATTTTTCTGTCCAGATTTTCCAGAAAGCAAAATTTGTTTTTGGGGTTTAAAAAACCGTATTTTGATCGAACTTCTACAGACTTAAGCTAACGGGTTATATCTGTGATGTGATATATGTATTGAACGTCTGCTAATCGCTATACGTCGATTAGTGGGGGTTATACATATCTGTGATCTGTAATGTTGATGGTTTGTGTATATGAATTCATTGGATTGCCGCGGATGAATAGCCAGGGGGTTGTGAGATGAGAGTTTTCTTTTTCTTTCATCATGTAATTTGTAATTGATGTAATATTATTTATATGGCCGCACAACCGGGATGGAGTTGTAGCCGTCATTGTATAATTTCTTTTACTGTTTTTGCTCCTAGGATAAACCCATCGGGTATCTCGAAGTGCCAAGTGGCCCACTCACGCTGTTGAGGGAGGTTGCTTCGCTTCGGGTACTTGGCGGGTAGTTTGCCGCACCCGTAGGGGTCCAGGGTGGGGTCTCGGCTATTCATCGCGACCGTGTAATCCGCTCTTCGTTACAGTCTCGTACGGAATGCGGATTCCTAGTATATCCAATATGTTCATCTGTGATCTGGAATGGCTATCATTGCATGTGACGAATGTGTATATCTATATATGATATCTATTTAGGCGTTGCTTATGTTTTGCATCCGCGCTAGTCCAGCCCCCGCTCTGTCGTTAGTTAAGTAACCTAACGGGTAATGACGGGGCCCCGTGGCGAATGCGGATGGCATAAACGTACGTCATATTTTCGTTGTTTTCTGCAATGGTAGGATTAAATGATGGGACTCATTAAATTAATGCAAGAAAATTAACCAAACTAGAGTCGTTGGAACACTTTCAAAACCACTCGGTTTCTTTTCAAAAACAACTTTTAAACGTGGAGCTTAAGCCACTCCTTTTAAAAGCTATCTCGTTCCATCGATTATATCAAGTTCACTACGTTCACGGTTTCGCCAAAACCATTCGTAGCCCTCCATCATTTCAGTTAAATATTCGGTAGTATTCAACCTATGTATTTTGACTTCACGCCAAGGCATAGTGATTGGTAGCTGCCGGATATTTATTTGTTGCATAGATAGAATGCGTTGGTTTGAGACAGTCGTACTGCCATTTTGGCCTATGTCAAGGGTAGGTACGGGTGGGTTCAAATTAACCTGGATAATGATGGGTAGAACTTGACATGTGACTTATGACATTTTGACCTCACGCCAAGGTCATAAGAGCTTGGGGCAAAAATCCAAATCGGGAGTTTCTAAAGAAACTGAAACTTGCTAGCACTGCATACCATTTGAAGTGTGATGATTCTGGTAGGATTCCTTCAGTTTTGTCACACGATGATATTTGGATCCCGATCCTACTGTGAGTATATGCTACTCCTCGGGAAATTTCTCACTTAACGATCAATGCTATAAACCAAGTAGGTGTCTAGAAAGGTGTTAGCGGGGCTACGCCTACAGGGAAAAGAGGTTATTTAGTTAAGGAACTTCGCGAAAGCGTTGGAAAACCTCCCTCGAAGTACCAACACTGGCATGGCTGAACGGTTAAGCAAGTATTATACGGTGAGATTGATCCCGACTAGTTCTTCCTTTTTGGTTTGAGGAGGGATTCGAGAGACAGTGGGAGACATCCTGTTTAGAATTAAAAACCACTCTAAACTTGCAAGAGCATCATGCTAAAGTGTTTCTTCTCTCTCTCCTAATTGTAGCGACCAAACATCATGACTGGACTTAAGTTACTACTAGATAAAAACATACTGACAGGGCCAAACTATAAAGATTGGCTCAGGAATGTCAAAATGGCAATCACTTATGACAAGTTGGGGTATCTCCTAACCACCAAAGCTCCCCCTGTCCCAGGTCCCAAAACCAGCGTCGCAGATAAGGAAATCCGTAAGAACTGGGAAATCGACTGCGCGAAGGCCAAGTGCCTCATGCTTGTCTCTATGGATAATGAACATCAGAGGAGGCACGAGAATATGGACCTTGAATCCATATTTCTCCATACAAAAGAACTGTATGGAGAGCAATCCCGTATCGCCAGATACGAAGTCTCGAAAAAGCTGTTTTCGGCGAGATTGGCCGTCAGATCATGGGTAGAGAAACACGTGCTTAAGATGATTGGCTTCATTGAGGAGCTCGCGGACCTTGGGGCCACGTTAGAGAATGAGCTCTACACGGACTTGATTCTCCAGTCCCTTCCTTCCACTTACGCTCAGTTTATCCTGAACTTCAACTTGCAAGAAAAAGAAGATGAACTTTCAGAACTCCTCAACATGCTGAGGAGTGCAGAGGGCACCCTACAGAAAGGTAGGGAAACATCCACTTTGTTTGTATGAGGATCTTCCTCTTCTAGGTCCAAGGCAAAAGCCAAGGGAAAGAAGAAGAAAGCCCCCGCCAAACCAAGGGGCGGTGTTAGTAAAGTGGATACGAAGGGAAAGACAAAGGCAACAAAGGTAGCTGGAAAGCTTGTGGGAAAGGAAGAATGCTTTTACTGTCACAAGAGTGGACACTGGAAAAAGGATTGCAGGGCTTGGAAGGCCAGAAACCAGGATCTGAAGCAAGTTGCGGCTTCAGCTTCAGGTGTGTATGTTATTGAAAACTGTCTATCAATAAACTCTACATCCTGGGTATTGGATACCGGATCAGGATCTCATATCTGTAATTCTTTACAGGCACTGAGAAAGCGTAGGGTTTTGAAGGCAGGTGATATGACCCTCAGAGTTGCAAACGGAGCTGGCATGGATGCTGAGTCCGTGGGGGACTATCACCTGGGATTGTCAGATGGACACGTTTTGGTTTTGCGTGATTGTTATTTTGTACCCAATGCAACCTGTAATATCATATCTGTAACTTTATTATCTAAAGAAGGTTTTGAATTTGCATTTGTAAGTAATGTTGTAAACATTCACCTTAATCAAGTTTTGATTGGGTCGGATACATTAAACAATGGCATATACGTATTAAACCAACCACAGATTTTCAATGTCCAGAATACACACAAAAGAAAGTCTCCGGAAACAAATCAGGCTTTCTTATGGCATTGTAGACTGGGTCACATCAATAAGAGAAGGTTGACGAAGTTACATACAGAAGGATATTTGGATCCGTTCGAATATCAATCATATGCAACTTGTCAATCCTGTCTCAAAGGAAAGATGACAAAGACTCCGTTCACTGGACACGGAGTAAGAGCGAGCGAGCTCTTGGGACTCGTGCACAGCGACGTGTGCGGTCCAATGTCTACGCATGCGCGAAGTGGTTATTCTTACTTCATTACTTTTACGGATGACTTTTCAAGGTACGGATATGTCTTCTTAATGAAACATAAATCTGAAGCCTTTGGAAAATTCCAGGAATATAAGAATGAAGTAGAAAAACAAACAGGAAAAAGTATCAAGACACTGAGATCTGATCGAGCTGGTGAATACTTAAGTGCCGAGTTCCTGGATTACTTAAAAGAGAATGGAATTCTCTCTCAGCTTACACCTCCATACACTCCGCAACATAATGGTGTATCGGAGAGACGGAACCGAACCCTATTGATATGGTACAGTCCATGATGAGTAATGCTGAGTTGCCGCGATCATTCTGGGGATATGCGCTAGAATCAGCTGCATACCTTTTGAACCGAGTTCCAACTAAGACTGTGCTTACCACACCATATGAGATATGGAGTGGGAAGAAACCCTATTTTCAATATTTGTAGATCTGGGGATGTCCAGCTTTTGTCAAAAAGCAGTATGCGGACAAACTCGAGGCACGCTCAGTACTGTGCAAGTTTGTGGGATACCCAAAGAACTCCAGGGGGTATTTCTTCTATTACGCAGAGGAACAAAAGATCTTTGTTTCTCGTAATGCCCATTTTTTGGAACACCAGTTCTTAGAAAAGGAAATTAGTGGGAGCGCAATAGAACTGGAAGAAATTCCAGAACCACAGACTATTACTGAAAGCTCAGTAGAACCAGAGGGTTCAAAAGAACAGGACATTCCTACGCCGCTCCGCAGGAGTAGTAGGCAGTCTCATCCGCCCGAGAGATACTACGGTTTTCTCATAGACGGGGATAGAGAGGATTGCATCATTGATTATGATGAGCCGACTAGCTTCCAGCAGGCCATTCAGAGCATTGACTCGGTAAAATGGCTGGATGCAATGCGGACCGAAATGGAGTCCATGTACACCAACAAAGTATGGACGTTGGACGTTGCTCCAGATGGGGTAAAACCCGTAGGATGCAAGTGGATCTTCAAAAGGAAGATTGGTGTAGATGGACAGGTTGAGACCTATAAGGCTAGACTTGTTGCAAAGGGTTTTCGTCAAAGACCTGGTTTGGACTATGACGAGACCTTTTCTCCAGTGGCTATGCTGAAATCCATTCGGATCCTTCTTGCCATTGCTGCCTTCCACGATTATGAGATTTGGCAGATGGACGTAAAGACCGCTTTTCTAAATGGAAATTTAGAGGAGTGTGTCTATATGGACCAGCCAGAGGGTTTCATTCAGAGTGGGAGCAGCGGAAAGGTGTGCAAGTTGCTTAAGTCCATCTATGGACTAAAGCAGGCATCGCGGAGTTGGAACATCTGTTTTGATGAGACGGTAAAAGAATTTGGCTTTATCAAAAATCCAGATGAACCATGGATCTATAGTAGATTTATAGCAAGAACTGTCGTATTCCTCGTTTTATACATGGATGATATTCTCTTAATAGGAAATGACATTCCTATGCTACAATCTGTCAAAGGGTTCTTGTCACACAGGTTCTCCATGAAAGACCTGGGTGATGCCTCTTACATTCTGGGGATCCGGATCTATCGTGACAGATCCAAGAGGATATTAGGACTTTCACAGTCCAGGTACATCGACACCATACTGAAAAGATTCAGTATGGAAGATTCCAAGCGCGGTAATCTACCGGCTTGTCACGGGATCACCCTCTCCAAAGAGATGTCTCCCAAGACTGATTTGGAAAAGGATCGCATGTCTATTATACCCTACGCTTCTGCGGTAGGCTCTATAATGTATGCGATGTTGTGTACCGGACCAGATGTAGCTTATGCACTAAGTGTGGTAAGCCGGTATCAGTCAAACCCTGGGGAGAAGCACTGGATAGCGGTAAAGAACATTCTCAAGTACCTGAGAAGGACTAAGGAGATGTTCTTGGTGTATGGTGGAAAAGACCTCCAGATCGAGGCTTTTGCTGACTCCAGCTTCCAGAGTGACAAGGATGATTCCAAGTCCATGTCGGGTTATGTCTTTACCCTCAATAGAGGGGCGGTGTGTTGGAAGAGTTCCAAACAGGAAACCGTTGCTGACTCAACGATGGAAGCGGAATATATCGCTGCTGCAGATGCCGCAAAAGAAACCGTCTGGATAAGGAAGTTCTTGACAGAACTTTAGGTGGTTCTGTCCCTTGTTGATCCAATACCTCTGTATTGCGACAACAACAGGGCTATAGCTTTAGCGTAGGAACCCAGGTCCCATCAGAAGTCCAGACACATCTTGAGGCGGAATCACCTGATCAGGGAGATCGTGGGTCGCCAGGAGATCGAGATTCGGAGAGTTGCTACGGAAGATAACACTGCTGATCCATTTACGAAGGACTTACCCCAGACTCAGTTCGAGCGGCTGATCGAGATGATAGGTCTTCGATACGCCAGTACATGGCCTTAGTGCAAGTAGGAGATTGTTAGTGTATATGCCCTAGAGGCCATTACTGTATCATACTAGTTTGTATATTACTTAATGGAAGCTTGGGATATTCACCTTGTATAGACAATCTTGCTCAAAAAAGTAGTATGCTACTTGGTTTGTTTCTACTTTAATGTGTACATGTGTTTCTTTCAGTACATCACCTATACATATTAGTGGAGCCCTTACGATCTTTGCTTGTATTACCAGCGTTGTGATGGCAGTCACACTCGTGGAGGCTGGGTAATCTACAAGCACATCCTTATGCAGGTCCCTAGTCGTAGGAATATCGAGACAGGGCATCGATACTCCGGAGTAGACTAGCGTATGCGCTTCTCATCCCAACAGGGGAGACGGTCTGTCCCACAGCCGTCAGTACGTCGTACTTGAGATAGTATGCGGGTGCTCGTTAGGTTACGAGTACACCGGACATGACTTATCGGGAACTGTTGGTTGGTACTATACCTATCGTCAGTTATCAGTTCCCACGTGACATGAGTACAGCTTAGTCCGCTGACTTGACACTGTCACTTCGCCTCGAGTGTGTTCCCACTGTACTTAGATTACTACCCTACCACGGCTCAAAGGAGTCGTGCAAACAGGTAGTAGTTGGGTGCAGTCCCGAAGCACTTGGAGGCAGTGACGGTTAGACAAGATTCGTCTCTCCCGGTATTGGGGGTTGATATCGCGCTGTGTCTAGGAGAGCCATTACACAAAGTCCCTGGCCAGGGCAAGCGAGATATACTGGTAGGTTTCCAGTGTTATCTCAGGGTGTTCTGGGCTACACTCCGACATGACTTGTACCGCTACTAGGGGACTGACGTTTACCGCCCCCCTAGGCCCGCCAT
The DNA here is from genome assembly GCA_030015575.1 of Agapanthus africanus. Classification (NCBI taxonomy): domain Eukaryota; kingdom Viridiplantae; phylum Streptophyta; class Magnoliopsida; order Asparagales; family Amaryllidaceae; genus Agapanthus; species Agapanthus africanus. The sequence goes on along the minus strand of CM057339.1, from coordinate 581,171,627 downwards.
GCGATATTCTCAGACGAACAGACCGGACTGTACGCAGACTGTCACTTTCAGGCTCAGTAGGAGTTCAGATGGGTTTCACCTCGTCTGTCTTCTTATCGGCATCTACCTAGGTAGCCGTTACGTACAGCTAGTGCCGCTTGCGGTCTGTAGTTAAACCCACCACCAGCGTAGTGTCGTGTCTTTAGAGTTCTACACAGAGAGCTATTCGCCTTTAGGCAAAAGCGTAGAGGTCGCATGGTTTTGCGACAGGGTTCGGTCACATCCGTGCACTTGTGCACGTTTAGTGTCCGGGCAGTTATCACTAGCGGGCTTTCGTTTAAGCCAGATCTTAGTGTACGTTTTGGGATTGGTTTTATCTCGTTTGTATTCGTGTTCCTCGGAATGCGGATGCGGGTGTGTATGCACGGTTGACAGAGACAGAGGCAGAGGATTCTCATTAGGGTTGTGGACTGTTGACTTTTGCTAAACCCTAATGAGAATAAGAAATATGATAAATGATAATATTAATTAAGTATTATTGTGCCATGGTTGGGTTGAAAGGTTGACTTTGTTGACTTGTTGACTTAGTTGACCGGTTGACTGGGTTGGACTTGTTGACCATAATCATGACAATGGCTATCATTTCTTGGCATTGACCTTTGCTTGCTTGTTTGTTCAAAAATTGCATTTAATGCATGAAATGGTATTGCCATTTGAAATGATAACAACCATCACATAATACTCAATTATTATTATTTGTTATGATTATTTTGGATTATGAGAGCAAGGGTGAGAAAAGTCTTGCTCATTCTATCATTCTCATTCTCTCTCATCCTCAAGCTCTCCCTCTTTCTCTTGCTCTCTCTTTAGTTCATGGTTCTATTGTCTCATGTGTTGAGAAGCAAGAACCATAGAGATAAAACCCAAAATACTTCTCTACTCATCCTAGCATACAAGGTCTAGCAAACCAAGTGTTCTAGTTTCCTCAAGATTGAGGTTGGAGCCAAAGGTAGAAGCTTTCAGGTGGATCCATCTTCGGCACAAGGAGACGACGAGGAGAGAACCATCCGACCACCATAAGGAGTCGAAGAGAAGGAGTTCAAGTTAAGGTATAACCCCCTAACCGAGTAGATAAAACTCTTAGTTAGGTTGTTAGATAGTTGTTTAACAAAGATCCGTATTTTGAGTCCATGTTACCCCCCAAAGAAAAATCCTTTTTCATCATTTCCACAACCCCAAAGAACCGGGGACGGGTAACATGGACTTACATCCCGACTGGATCTTTCTGGAATACGACACGAGAAGACTTGGACCCAGGATCGATCGTATCATGCACACTCAGTGGACCAGAGTTCACCATCATTAACGAGATACGTTATGAGTGACCATGTTAATTGGTTAGCAGATCTTTAGAGAAGCGCCAGAGTGGAACTGTTTCCGTCATTACTCTGTATCGGGCGGTCAAGCCGAGGAGTCATGTGACTGGTAATCCACAAAGAGAAATGAGGGTCTATGAGCAAAGGACGCCATACCATGGGCAAGAGGCAAGTAGATTTTCTTTCTCTGCCAGCCTTAGGTGCACCGGCACCTTTCGACATTGAAAGAAGGGCGCATCGACGAAAGTTATTTATGATTTGCATCTTGATGACCCAGATAACGCATTTCGATCATTTTGATTTCGGTATTTCGACGATTCGTTTTATGATAGATATTTCCTATGTGCACCACAGTTGCACTTGATTCTTATTTTCATGTATCAGTTGTACTGATGTTCGTTTTTGTGTATACCCATTGAACTTGATTTTGATCCTTACACATTCTAAGAAATTTGATTTTAATTTCGTACACTCCGATACATTTGATTTGATTTCATGCATATAGTATGCACATTATTTTGACTTAAACATTCGGTGTAGTTTACACCCACTTTCGCTGCTTTGATATATGAGTTTTGTGTACGCAGTTGCATACGTTTACGAGTTTATATACCACGGTATACTTGATTTGGATTGGTGTATGTTGTATACCGTCGATTTTGGTTATGATACTCGGTTTTCATTTTCATGCACCCTAGTGCACTGGATTTATGTTTTCGTGCACCTTGTGTACTTGATTGGGATTCTTTCGCACGCTTGGCACACTTGATGTGATTTTGTGCACACCAGATGCACTAAATTGAGATTCTTTGTGCACATCAAATGCACCTGATATTGTTGTCGAGCACATCCGTTGCATTTGACGTATGTTTTCGTGCACACCCGTTGCACTTAGTTTTGTTTCTGTGCACATTCGGGGCTGTATTGATTTCGATTTTCGTGCGCACCAGACGCACGTAGTATTTTTATGTACACTATTTGAGATTGATTCCTTTCGTGCATCATGTTTTCATGATATATATTATACGGTTTAGTAACCGAGCAGGACTAGTCTGAGGAAAGCATCTGGGTATTTTTGCATGCATCGATACTTACCGAAGGGATTTTCAAAAGAGCTATAGTGTCCATATTTTCCTATGTATCCATGATGACACGAAATTTTAGAAAGAAAACCCTTCTAAATCATTTCAAAGGCGGGACATATATGTTGAACGAAGGGTATATATATAGCCACTTTCTTTATAATGAGCGTCCGCTACTTGTACCGTGATTTGCACATCGCACAATGGTTTGAAAAGGTTTTGCATGCACTTCTATTCGGATGTCAGTGCGCGCTATATGTATATATAATATAGTCATAACCACGTTATACCTGATTTTCGTAATGGATTTTGACATCAGTGTTTTCGCATTAACTCCCATGATGGCGTGACGTTGGACGGAGTTCCGATTCTGAGTTTTGCACTCGTTTTCAAGCGCATGTATTGTGTTATGATATGTTTTATGTATTCGTGATTTCGAAGCCCTGACGACTTGATTGTTTTGTTGAAATGTTTTAGTAATTGGGGGAGTTTAAATTTAAATTCGGGGACCGAATTTATTTAAGGGGGGAAGATTGTAACATTTCAAGAAAATAAAATATTATTTTCGGAATTTAAATAATTAAAATAATAAATTACATGAATATTTTTAAATATGAGAATTAGTATTGATGAAAGGGTATAATTACATACCGATAATTTGGAAAATATTTGGATATTTATATCAAATATTGATTTGGAAAGAATTTATGTGATTTAGATATTTTATAAATTAATTATATGCAAATTATGTCAAACTTGATTAATATCTCGCTAATAATGCATTAAACCGGCTTATGCATACCACATGCACCATGTCATGTTGCACACAACTTGTTACAAATTTTGAACCATGGATTCTTTTTGCAATTATATGGTTTTTGAAAGTTCTTTTTTTAATAAAAGGAAAATGGGAATTTAATTGCGAGATATTCGTGCATGGGGGGACAAGGAGGTATGGGCTAGTAAGTGTGAGAGAGAGAATGAGGGGGGTGGGGGGGGGGGTTAACATCCACCATGGCTCATCACCTCACTTCATTTATCTCCATCTCCTTTCATCTTCATCCTCTTCTCTCCATCCTCCTCCATCACCTCCATAACAACCCACAAAATCAACACCAAAACTCAAGCAAAACCTTATACTTCCTTTACAAAAAATGTGCCCAAGCTCACTACAAACTTTATGGAGGCATCATGTCAAGACTTTGAGGACTTTAGGCAACTCAAGAAAATTCTTGAGTTGCCAAATGAGGTATATCCCTACACTTTTGGTTATGATTTTAGTGTTTCTTATGTTCTAGTGTAGTTTAGAGTTAAACTTGTGAGGTTTGGTGATCTTTGAAAGTTCCTAGTTGAGGTATAGGTGATACTTTGATGTATGAAGGTGAAATTGAGGATTAGATAGTGACTAAACCCCTGTAGTGTTGGTATTTCTGGACCAAACCCCAAAACTCGAACTTTAGATTTTCCGATGTCGGTTTCTTGGTTTGTTGAGGACTACAGGGAATCTGAAGCAACTTGGTGTGTTTATGAGAAAATCAAACAAGTACTTTGACCTAGTTAGACCACTAGGAGACCACCATAACCGGCGGCGCTGGATTTTTGGGCCTTCTCACCGGACATGTTTTGGCTATGGGTGTTAAGTTTTGGCCAGTAGCTCTAACTCCATATGATCTAGCCCCTTTATTGTTAGTTTAGTCTCTAGTTACCTGAGAAAAAATCTAGGAGCATTTTTGTGTTGGTTATGACTATGTTTTCCGATTTCTAAAACATGGGTTTTGGTATTTGAATTTGTATTTGGTCGTTGGACATTTGTACGTCAACAACGAGGGTGAATTGATTGTTTTTGCATGCGTAGGCTATAGGTTCTAACCTATGAGCACTTCGCGTGTCGTGTAAATCTTTAAATCGGATTTTGATGCGATACGATGTGTTGTGATATGTAGGTACCTTCACGTGGACTTCGGGACGACAAGGGAGAACAAGCGTCATCGAATTCAGCAAGCGATGATCGAGGTGAGTAGATGTATATCTACGGGGGAAGTCTGGTGTATGGCGTATAGCACTCCCATAACCGTAGGATATGTTATATATATTACATATATATATATATATTACATATATATATATATTACATATATATATATATATATGTTGGTACAAGTTTTGGATACATAGCAAATAGGGTTTTACGAAACCGTAGGATTTGAATAAGCGTGTTCGTAGAAGGTTTTTACTTTAGCCTTGAACTTTAGGATATGTGTAGTCACACACACGCACACACATACACACACTTGGTTTTGGGTGTATATGTGTATATATGTGTGTGTGTGTGTGTAAGTTTATATATATATATATATATATATACATATAAATATATATATAAAGATACACGTGAGATGAGGATACACTACTACAAATAAGGGTTGACCCTACGGATTTATCGGTAGGGGCAACCCACTGCCCCTACGGATATGTCCGTAGGGGCGAAAAAAGACCCCGTAGGTGCAAACGCCGCAGGTGCAAGTTGAAGCCCTGAACTTGCCCGTACGGGCAAATACTTGCCCCTACGGGCAAATACTTGCCCCTACGGAGTTCTGTGTAGGGCCAATTTCACCTACGGAGTAGGCCGTAGGGTAAAAAAAGTTATAATATTTACGGTTTTTTAAAATATATTACCTGTACTTACGGATATAGCCGTAGGGCCACGTAATATCCCCTACGGATATATGCGTAGGTACTTATCCGTAAGGGTAAAATATCAGGATTTCTGATATGTTGCCCCTACGGATAACTCCGTAGGGGCTAAGCAATGGCCCCTACGGACATATCCGTAGGGGCACTCCCAACCCCCCTGGTACTGAGATCAGGGGGGAATATCAGTTACTGCTGATATTTTGCTCCTACGGCTATATCCGTAGGAGCAACATGTGTACCTACGGATTAATCCGTAGGTACACATTATCTGTATTTTTTTTAAAAAAAAGGGCTGCCTGATTTTTTCCCGCCCTGTGCATAATAATATATATAACAATAAAATATAAAATTAATCATCACGCAACATATATCGCAGTATTCATAATCACGTCTCAGGCATATAATATACAAAAGAAACCCAAAAACTGAATATGATATAAATATAAACCAATATCAATATCAATATCGTTTCAAAATGTAGTACAATATGTATCATATAAATAAATACATGTTTCAAAAAATAAGAATCAAAAAGCTACCCTAGCTCGGTCCAGCTCTACCTCTGATAAACGATTGAATCTGGCGCGCCTTCTCCTCGGTCAATAAACCATGCAATTCGACGCGTGCGGGAGTCTAAGCGGCCTGTGGAGCTGGCGATGTGGTTTGCGCAGCCGCCGTCGAGGTAGTATCTTGCGGAGCCGCGGCTGTAGGAGTCTGAGCGGGCGGTGGAGCTATAGGAGCTGTCTGCGGAACCGCAGCCGATGTAGCGGTTGAAAATAATACAATTGCATAACCTTAAGAAAATCAACCACCCCTTTTTTAATGAATTTGGACGGGTAATTATCCAAAAAAAATTTAAAACAAAAGAAAAACAGCGACCTATATACAAAATGGGTAAATGTCGTGATCAATAAATTACTTACCATTTGCAGAGACATGTATTTTTGCAGCATCCATACATCCTTTTCCTCTTCTTCGATGCTGTATTCTAATCCATCTGAATATATTAGATTAGAAAAATACATATGTATATGTATAATAGCTTAAATTTAGTCCTCATGATATGATTGCATCAACTAAGAAAATATCTACCCAAGGTGTTTAAAAGCTTTAATTACTTTATACTAATAATACTTTCCATGTTCTCAAATATTTGTCCAAGATGCCTGACGCATTCGCACGTGCACCACGTGTGTAGAAATAAATATCTCTGGATTGTCATCGCAACTTTGAAGTTTCGATGTATCGGTATGCTATATATCTGTATTTTAGCTTCCTTTCTTATGCATGTATTTTAATGATTCGCAGCCGGTTCCGAATAAATTTACCAAGCAGATTAGCAAGATAGTCAAGAGAAGAGAAAAGGCTAACCTAGTGAGCCACAATGGTAAAATATGGAATGTTGATCTTCACATCGAGAACAAAGTTGCTTCCATGAGTGGAGATGGGTGGCATGAATTTACAGTAGCCAATAATCTGCAAACTGGGCATTTTTTGGTTTTCAAATACAAAGGCAATATGGTGTTTAGCTTTAAAGCACTTACTAGAAAACAAAATTCTCTGCTTCTAAAAGATCTTTGAAGAAAAAGAAGAAGGCCCAGGATTCATATGTGGATATTCTTGAAGACTCTGGTAGGCTATAAATTTCATTGATTTTGTTGTTGCTGTTTGATTTTAATTTTTGATTTTATTTGGTTTAATTAAATTTAATTGCAGATTCAGATGGATTAGACGAAGATAATGAGAATACGGCATCGAAGAAGAGGAAAAGGATGTATGGATGCTGCAAAAATACATGTCTCGGCAAATGGTAAGTAATTTATTGATCACGACATTTACCCATTTTGTATATAGGTCGCTGTTTTTCTTTTGTTTTAAAAAAATTTGGGATAATTACCCGTCCAAATTCATTAAAAAAGGGGTTGTTGTTTTTCTTAAGGTTATGCAATTGTATTATTTTCAATAAAAACATGCAATTTCAGTCAAATGGTAGAAAATAGAAGATGTTTCCTCAAATACCCAAGTGGTGAAACATAACAAATTAACCGTTGTGAAAAATAGAGTAAAGATGCAAAATTTGAGTGAAATTTCCTAGCATTTGCAGAAAATAAATCATGTTTCGGGATTACTACAAAGTTGCGAAACCATAAATTAGTGGTGATTAAAATTGAGGGCAATGTGAAACTTCAAGCCCGGCGCAGTTATTATGTTGTATGAAATTTAGCCAGCCAGCCGCCGGACAGAAAAGGATATTTTGCGAATAAAATCGAGACACATTGGTAATTAAAAAAAAAGGTAGACATAAAGATCAAAGTGCATTTGAAATGAGTATGCTATTCTACTATCTACAATTTCTATTTTCTTCTCTTTATTTCTTTTATAATCAATCTCCATGACTATTATCATGACTCTCGACTAACAAAGGTGGCTTTTCGTCCTCGGTAGCTTGATAATTGATGGAGGATATAAACTTTTGACGACACCTAACGAAAAGTGGACCATCTTTTCTTCATTAATTCACTCCCTGTGTGTGTGTGTGTGTGTTTTTTTTTTGAATTAAAGGTCATTGATTTTAGAAAGACCTGATGATATATATGTTGAATATATGTAGGGTGATATGCATGATCACAAGTGCTTGGTGGAGGCAATAAAAAAAGTTGATGTGGTAATCTCTATGCTGGGCTACAAATATCATGAGCAGTTGGTCGATCATAAGTGCATGCTGCGTGAATAAATATTGTGTTAATTCCAAACTAAATACAAATATAACAAACTTATCAATTATATAGTATTCAATTTGATTTCAAACAAATACCAAATAAGAATTTATTGTACAGGTCCACGACTTACAATCATTCCCGCATGCGAGCACATATAAAAATCATAGTTTCTAGGATGACAAATTTTATTGTCAACTACTGTCGCCACCTACAGCTAGACAATAATAAAAATTACTATCTAAGTAAGAGCAAAAGGAATGTGTGTATATTTATGATATAGCATTCTAAATCAATATACATGCACTATATGATATATAAACATACCTGGAGGAGCGGGAGTGGCCTCTGTGCCTGATATTGACGCATCACCAACAAGTAGATAATCAAACATTGACAATATAAGTAATTTTGACATAAACATGCATGAATATCTATAATATTACATTCAAAATGGATATTAGAGAGCGCACCTGCAGTGAGAAGTGGTAAAAGTATCACCCAACCAGGGTGTAATTTACAGAATTAGTTGAAACTCTTGAAAGTCATAGAAGAACCTGACCTGCACAAATCTGATGTATACTTTCCATTGGACACTAAGAAGTCTCTAAAAGGAAAAGCCAATGTGAAAGCCATCATTAGTTCATATCAGAAGATTGATGCTGAAACAGAGAACAAGGAATGTCATTTTTTCTTCTTCTGCCACATTACTGTTTTCTCCTTCTTCTTCTGCCACATTACTGTCTTCTCCTTCTTATTATGTGCCCGTGCAAATTCAATGAAAGCAGAAACTCCAGTGACAAACTTAGGTTGCATACGTTGTTGCCAATTCACATACATCCAGTCCTTAACCCTGACGTACTCATGGGCCATGTTAGACTGTATCATATAAATTGTAGGTTATGATGACTATATTGAGAAATCTAAGAACGGGATGGTTACTGACAAAGGAGAAAATCCGTGTATATGCTTTGTGTGTGCGTTTGTCGTTCAAAAGAATAAATTATCGATAATTAAAGTTAGATTTGAGGATACCCATGTATGAGTTGTATTCTATATATGTGTGTTTCAATTTATGATTTCGCTTAAGTGTAGGGTTGTTTTTACTTAAATGCATACATACACACATATCACATAAACACATGCATACATATCACATGTCACATATGTTCTCCGCCGAAAGACGCGACCGGGACGTTAGGACGTCCGGGCCTGAACTTCGGGGCAGATGCTATTTTAGACTAAGATCAACTTTGTATAGTTCTATGTCACGACGAATATCGAACGTATGTTAACCGATAGAAATTAATTGTTTTCGTGTGACACTTATGCTATTTTCAGGTACCGGCTAAGTGGACTGCCTGAAGAAATTATATATATGGGGATTGTGATGGCTGCTAGCAAGGGATCAAAGAAGGGGCTCACTTAAAAGATGACCCGCAGCTAATGGCGCGATTCTTCTAGCTTTACCTTCTCTATCCTTTGGTTTCTTTTGTTGTTTTTCTTCGTTTTCCTTTTTGGTTATTTATGCAATTAAGTATCGATCCTTCTTCCTCTCTATCTTATTTCATTTAAATATTATAATGAACTATTTAAAGGAAACCCATTTTGAGAATAAATTATGGTTGAGAGAGGTAAACCACCGGTTTTAAAAATTTCGGAAAGTTTTGTTATTGGAGCCAAAAAAAATTCCTTTTATATTTTGTAATTTTTTTTTGAAATAGAGAAAGAGGACATCTCATACCTATGAGTTCTAATAACATGTACATTAACTCTTCCTTTTGTACATGTCCAAAGTTCGAGTGAAGATGTAGCTCTAACATGAAACCATTTGATTCGTGTCTCGATAATTATGTCCTCCACAACTTTTGGTATGGTCGGCTTCCAAGTTAATGCGACAAGCACTTAAAGAAGTATCACCAACTACTATATATCAAAAAATGTAGCAAACTAGGACTAGAACTCATTTAACATTATCAACAAGTGAGATTTCAATGTCGAAAACTCCCTAAAGAGGAAAATTACTAAAAGGAAAAGACTCTTTGAACAAAACGCATCCACTAGCAATAAAAGAGATTGTATCATGCTTTAGTACCAACACACAAGCACCTACATCTTGATTATGATCATAACGACATCATGATGATTTGTCAATTGCCTTGCTCATATTATGAAATTATGAACACCAAAACTCTAATCAAATCTCCATCTCAATAATTAAGCCGACAAAGGGAAAAATAATAACCAAAAAGAGGAGAGAGTCTTAATTTGCATGCCCAAAGTTTCATGATAGACAGAGACCAGGAGAAAAGGAGAGAGAGGAGAGAAAATATCACAAACAATGAAAAAGTTGGGAAGGTGTTGAACATCATCTTTGTAACTTGTAATATGTGGCCATTTGTCATCGATATCTAAGCTTTTCTTTATCAATGTAGAATCATTGAGTTTAGAAGAAGATTCAAAATTAATATACTTTAAGAAGTTTTACCACCGGCTATTCTTCTAACGTCCATTCTTTGGTGTCACACCAAATTCTTGAATCAATATGATCCTGAGACTCGATCAAGATTCTCTGGACTAAAAAATTCCAAGGAATTGCTATTTGAATTACGTTAATTTGGAACACGTTTGTATGATTGAAGCTAAGAAACAAATATATTTCCATATTATATCATGCATTGTTTTATCAAAAATAATTTTATCACATACCTAGCTATGTGTTGAAGTAGGCTATATATCTCTACAGAGAGAAATTTATAACCAACATGCCACGAATATTGAGATTGTAAATATTTATATATATATATATATATATATATATATATATATATATAAGTAGACATTTGAATCTAGACAAATAGAAAACAAAACTTTGTTGCTCCCTTGTCTATATTATCAAAATCATTAGAAATGTTCATTTTTAAGGGGCTCAAAATTTCCTTCACAAGCTTTAAAAGAAACCTAGAAAAATTCTCACCCCCTGCCGCAACCCCCAGCCCCAACCCTAACCCTAACCCTAACCCCAACCCCAACCGCAACCCACTGCCAAACCCCAACCCCAATCGCAACCTCAGCCTCAGCCCCAACCGCAACCGCAACCGCAACCCCAACCCCAACCCTAACGCTAACCCCAACGGATGCCTCATCGGTACCCAAACCATGAACCCTAGCCCTAAAATAATCAAAAATTTGTTTAATTTAAGATTTCCTAACCTGTGCAGTGGAGGCGTCGACGATCGATCGGAGGCGACGACGAAAGGAGGCGACGAAGAAATCGGAGATGAGGAAGAACCAGACGGTGGAGACGACGAATCGGCCTGCGCTGGCGACGACGAGAACGGCGACGAAACACAGGCGATCGGCGGGAACGAGGGTTTGGGGATTTTGGGTTCGCGGGCGATGGAAAAATAAATTTTAGGCAATGAGCGTAGGGATCGATCCGTGCCTTTTTACATAAATCCCTATTTAGATGCCCCTACGGATAAGTCCGTAGGTACTTGGTTTGCGGCACCGTAGGGGCAAACAACAATTTACGATTTAATATTTTTTAAATTAATATGTAAGGACCGTAGGGGCAACCTTTTATCCCTACGGACTAATCCGTAGGGCCAAAATAAATCTACCCCTACGGATTTCGTTATCCGTAGGGGCAACCCCCTATTTTAGTAGTGATAGTATACGTTATGGATATGAGCTGATATGATCAGGCATGATGCCGTGAGGTTGTGATATGTGTTGTCGAGACACCGTTTATGATATGATATAATAAAGGATCGTTGGGCGATATATATGCAAACATGCGATAACATGTGACTCGATGAAATAATAGATGGTACGAGACCTTAGATCCGTACCCCTGATTATGATATTGTACGACGATTGATACCGTACGAACTATATGATATACATATGATATTTTGACCCGTACTTTCGATTTTGAGGATGTCGTACGATGGATTTTACCGTACGAGATATATATAATGATTGATCCGCACTCTTGACTCGAGGATGCCGTACGGTGGATTACACTGTACGTGACGATATGAGGCTGGATCGCCGACTATTAGATATATCGACTCGGAAATATTATAGATTTCTTTTCACCTTCGACTAGGTTCTTAGTTTAGTCTTTAGCTGCTTAGATATATGTTAGCTTAGGCTCGAGTCATGCCTATTTTCAAAATTGACGAATCGTAGGCATTTTCAAGAATAAACCGAGGAACGTTACGGATTTTCAAAAGACATCTCTTTTCTCAGAAACACCGTAGTCCCTATTTTTCTAAAAACAACGATTCGTGCTATTTAAACACGATGAACGGTATGGCTCGTATATAGGTTTATATACTTTATTGTTGCTTTCATTGTTTACTTTCTATTATAATCTCATCTGCTAGGACACCTGCACTTTTACCGATGATGCGTATGTTGCACGTACACTTGCTTGCTGGCTCACACATATCAGCATCGGTAACTGCCATGTCATGCACACTGTAGTAACCGTTATTCCATGATATAACTTGATAGCTTGTAGTTAATAGTACTGTTAGCATACATGATCTCTCATGCTTGTTTAGACATTGCATTTCGTACTTAGATGCCACATGCATTTGTTTACCTACATTCCGATTATATACACCAGTTGGGCTCTATGACGATATTCATTGTTCTTTATTAGCTTATGATTTTGAGATTTTCGATTTTCATGAGATTTCTGGATTTGGGAACCGCATGAAATTAAAAACTTATGCTCCTTTTAAATGAAATGCGGTTTTCCTTGATATGATGTGTGGCGTCCACCATGAGATTTCTCGGTTCTGGAGCATATATGATATATGATTACCCGATTCGAGGAGTGAGGAGACACCATCTGTGGGTACTTGGTGGACCCGGTGAGCTTCCCCGGGGCAAGAAGGCCGTATAGAGATTGAGGCGTTGAGCCCGGCAGTGGAGCACTACCGACCGCTGATATTTGGCACGGTGGATATCCGGAGGATACCAACCGTAGTCGTGAGATCAGATGCTATGGGGCCGATCCGGACAGATGGAGCCCGAGATTTGAGTATTATGTGTCGCTTACAGACACGGTTTTCATGATGTTTTAGTGTGTCATTGCTGGGCACACATTCATTGGTTCATTTACATTCATGCATATATTTACATATGTCTGTTACCACTTTATAACTCTGACGCGAGTACCTTAGTTTACAGTTATGCTTATGCTGTTACCCTTGTTATTACTTAACGTCATTATATTACTATTGTATTGTATTACCTAGGATATAGTCATATATTTGGTTTCTACTCGGTGATGTTTTTCTACTCATGAGTTCGCAACTCACCCCCGTTGTGCCACGGTTTCTTACATGTTTAGTCGTACAGGTTTCGTAGCGGCTTCGCTGGTACCCACTTTCTTCCGGGTGATTTCTTTGGTAGGTGGGTTCACTTGCTTCGTGACCACCATTGTACTTTTATTTTATTTCAGTTGTATCTAGTTTAAAGCTCCATCAACCAAACTTGTATATTTAGTAGACTTAGAAACCACCGTTTGTATATTCTTTTGGATCCTGAGTCATGATTATGTATTTACTATGATTCTTGTTTTCTTGATGATGCTCGTTTTCTTAACTTTATTTGTGTGTTTTGATCCTCGACTTTAGTGTTGTATATTTATGTTACTTGCATGGTTGTTTCCGCCAATTGGCGAAGAGCTAGCTCCCTCTTGGGGATGCCTTTTATTATTATTGCTTGTACCATTGTCGGGTTAAAATATACAAAGGAGGTGCTGCCCAAATTTCGAATAACAAAAACCGTTTTCAAGTTAGTTACAAATATAGTGTTTTCATATATTACTACTCCTGTATACATATAAGAATAATCTTGATTTCAGTAAACCTTATTTCAAACTGCACCTCCACTATTTTCCCTAAAAAGTTTTAGATTTCTAGGTTTTTGGCTTACTTGAATTAGGTGGGGTCCTATATATTTCACATGATTCAAGTGCCAGTCACGTACCTTTTTTGGGTCATGACAGTATGATATAATGGATGCTTGGACATATATATAGAGGACTTTCTTGCTCGACATGATTGTATGCTATCTGGTTGCTCTTTATCTTAACATTTACACTTGTATTATTATACCGTCTCTCTCATACATGTTGATAAAGCCCTTAGGATGTATGCTTGACTACCAGGACTATGATGCGGATCATACTGCTAGGACTTATGTAGTCCACAAGCACATCCTTTAATTGTTCCTATTCGAGGGGTTATCGAGACAGGGCATCGATATTCTAGAGTAGACTAGTGTGTACGTTTCTTGACCCTGTAGGGGGCGATGGTTGATCCCACAACAATTGGTGTTTGACATCAAAGATTGTACACGGGTGCTCATTAGAGAATGGGTACACCGAACAGGACTCGCCGAGAACTCCTAGATGGTACCATACCTATCGTCAAATAGCAGTTCTCTGGTGACACTGGTACAGATTAGTCTGTAGACCCGAGATCGTCACAGAGTCTTCTGTGGTTCCCACTGTCCTTTGATTTCCTCCCTACCATTGCTCAAAGGAGTCATGCAAACTGGTGGATTTTGGGTACAGTCCCGAGTCATATGGAGGCAGTGAGCGATAGGAGGGGTTTCGTCTCTCCCGATATAGGGAGTTGTTGTTTCTCTATGCTCGATTGGCTATAACAGTAAGTCCCTGGCCAGGGCTAATGAGATTTACTGGTAAGTGTTATCATTAGTTTCTCGAACCGTTATGAGCCATACATCGGCATGACTTATCAAGTTACTAGGGTCTGACGATTCCACCCCTAGACTTGATATGCGACATATTATACGAAGAGACCGGACTGTACGGTAAGTGTTACTTATAGGCTTCATGGGAGTTTGGACAAGCTTTCTTGTTGATCTTCTATTCGCTCAATACCTGGGTAGCCGTTACGTCCAGCTAGTACCGCTGACGGTTTGTGGGTAACTGATGTGATCATTACCTACTGCTGGCGTATTGACGAGTCTTTAGAGTCCAACACAGGGGTTTCATAGTTGAAGCGAAATGAAGTAGGGCACATATGTTGATATGTACGGGGGGGCTTGATTAAATACGAGTATGTGATACCGTATTCTAATCTGGCGGTAATTTGATAACGATTAGGTTATATGTGATATAACCGGATTATTGAATCAAGTGTTGATTTAATAATGTGATATACAGATAAATGATATTAGTCGATTAAATGTGATATAACCGGATTATTGAATCAAGTGTTGGTTTAATAATATGATATATATTTATATTTGATATAATTATATATTAACTAATATTATTGCTCACTAATTATTTTCTACTCTTTATATATAATTATATATATATGAAGCATGGAATTTCTATTTTGGAAAAATAGAAATGAGGTGGAAAAATGGGGAGATATTTGTGGAATGGTGGGGCATGACTTGATCATTTTTTTTATTGGTTATTCTTGAACTATTGAAGCATAGTTCCATTTTATTATTGAGAGATATTCCATGCTTCGATGAGTGAGGATTTTATTTAAGCCATTCTTCATTATTCACTCATATGAGCTCTTTGCCTTAGTTCATTCTCTAGCTCTCTCCATTTCCTTCTTTCTCCTCTTCCAAGCCCTAACCCTCACATGTGATGTGAACCATAGGGTTTTGGATAAATCCTAAGTGAGCTTAGAACCTCTACTTCACCATCCTACACTTGACTACCACTTGAGTTTAGGGTGTTTCCTTCACTAAAGAAGATTAGTGAAGAGGTAGCTTGTATTAGAGAAACTTCGAGTGGATCATTTTCGACACGAAGATCGTGAAGCAAGTTCGTGCACTTCTTATTGGGTTATGCTTGCGCCCTGGCCATCTACCGTGACCATATACGGAACAAAAATTTTCAAAACTGGCGTTAGAACAACCCTATAACCCGGATCTACCATAAACCTAAAGCTAGCAAACTAAAGAGGAGTTTAGAATATTTATACCAAATGAACCGAGTCCTTCGGTTTTCTACCATCTTCCTAAGCTCCTAGAGACCACCATGATCAAGCTTGATCGCCGGTCTCTCTCCATCGAAGATGATCCACCTGAGGATTTGTAGTTCGAGCTCTATCCTCATAGCTGAGGTAACTAGGGTACCTAGTTCGCTAAACTAGATAACCTAGAGGATGTAGAATCTAATGATGGATTAATTTGTCTCCAAACACCATTGGTTTCTCAACACATGAGACATTTAGGATGGAGGTAGAAGAAGAATCTAGAGGATGAGAGTGTGAAGCAACCATGAAAATGGCGAAGTGTTAGTGAGCTAAAGAAATGAATCAAGCCTCACAACATAAACAAATATCAAGCATGCTTCAATAGTGAATCCATGAGTCACCCCATGAGTCACCAAGTGAGCCATACTTGATAAAAGCTAAATAACACCTCATCTCCTCCACCTCATAAACCATTTAATCTAAATGGTTATAACAAAAATGAGGTGGTATCTTTTAGAAGCACCTTGTAAAAAACTACAAGAATACCTCTCATCCGTATATACATACCCGTATCCGTATTTCGAAAAATACGAATACAAAGAGACAGAAATAATCCAACAATATAATACTAAAATCCGGCTTAAACCAAAGCCCACTAGTATTATCCGTCCGAATCATGATACGTGCATAAGTGCACGTATATGATCGAACCCTGTCGTAAAACCATACGGCCTCTACATCATTTTGCCCGAAGCAGGGAAACCCTCTGTGTTGGACTCTAAAGACTCGTCAATACGCTGGCAGTGGGTTTAACCACAAGCACGTCAGCGGCACTAGCTGTACGTAACGGCTACCCAGGTATTGAGCGAAAGGAAGGCCAACGGGCAAACTCATCCGAACCGTTACCGAGCCTGTCCGTGACAATCTCCATACAGTCTGTTCCGTTTTTCTAAGAGTATCGCATATCGAGTCAAGGGGTTGGATAAAGTCAGACCCCTAATAACGCGATATTTCGTGTTGATATGAAGCCCGTCACCAACTAAGAAACTACTGATCCAAATCAGTAATTCTCGACTATCTTGGCTAAGGATTTCTAGCGATGTCCACCCGTGCACTATGCGACATCAACCCCCAATACCGGGAGAGACGAATCCCCGACTATCTGCTCACTGCCTCCATATGGATCGGGACTGTACCCAACTAAAACCTGTTTGCATGACTCCTTTGAGCCATGGTAGGGTAGTAATCAAAGCACAGTAGGAACTCATACGATACAAATGACGATCTCAGGTCGACAGACTAACATGTACACATGTCACCTGGAAACTGCTATCTGACAATAGGTATAATACCAACTAGCATGTTCCTGGCGAGTCCTTCTAGTGTACTCATAACCTAATGAGCACCTGTATACTATCTTAGGTGACTAACTAAAACCAATGGCTTGTGAGACCGGCCACCGCCTCTCGTTGGGGTCTCGATAAGTACACACTAGTCTACTCTGGAGTGTAATGCCCAGTCTCGATACTCCCACGACTAGGGGCATTTAAGGATGCGCTTATAGACCACCCAGCTCCCACGTATATAATCGCCATCATAATACTGGTAGTCAAGCAAGAATCCTATGGGCTCTATCAACATGTCATAGTGATCTGTAATACCACATAATGCATGTACATGATGATAAAGAAAAACCAGATAGCATACTATTATTTTGAGTAAGTCTGTTGTATCCGTATAGTGTTGGATATAGTGCCCACTAAGTCAATTATTGGATCGCAGGTACGTGATTGCAATGATTGAGGGAGGACCTATACCGATAAAACAGTCTTACTCGAGATGATAGTATGCTATCCGGTTTGTCTTTATCATCATGTAAATGTTGATAAAGCCCATAGGATTCTTGCTTGACTGCCAGCAGTATGATGGCGATCATATATGTGGGAGCTGAGGTCTATAAGCACATCTTTAAAGTGTCCCTAGTCGTGGGAGTTTCGAGACAGGGCATCGATACTCCAGAGTAGACTAGTGTATATATTCGAGACCTCGACGAGGGGCAGTGGCCGGTCTCGCAAGCCACTGGTGTCAGTTGGATCACCTAAGATGTATACATGTGCTTATTATGATATGAGTACACCGGACATGACTCGCCGGAAACATGCTAGTTGGTATTATACATATCGTCGGATAGAAGTTCCCTGGTGATATGTGTACAGGTTAGTCTGTCGACCTAGGATCGTCATTTGTCTCTTGTGAGTTCCCACTGTGCTTTGATTTATACCCTACCACGGGTCAAAGGAGTCGTGCAAACAGGTATTTTTTGGGTACAGTCCCGAGCCACATGGAGGCAGTGAGCAGATCATCGGGGATTCGTCTCTCCCGGTATTGGGGGTGAGATCGCGCTGTGTTTAGGAGAGCCATTACACGAAATCCCTGGCCAGGGTAATCGAGATTTACTGGAAGGTATTCCGGTAGTATCTCAGGGTGTTCTGGGCTGCTCTCTGACACGACTTATACAGCTATTGGGGGTCTGACGTTTACCAGCCCCTAGGCCCTATATGCGATACTCATAGACAAATGGACCGGACTGTACGGATATTGTCACTGTCAGGCTCAGTAGGGTTTCTGGATGAGTTCGCTCATCAGCTTCCCTTCCAATCAATACATAGGCAACCGTTACGTACAGCTAGTACCTCTGACGTGCTAGTGGTTATACCCAGTGCTGGTGTATTGATGAGTCATTAGAGTCCCCCACAGACACTTTCCTATGTTCGAGCGAAACGTTGTAGATGCCGTATGGTTTTATGGCAGGGTTTGGAAAATGCACGTGCGTTTACGCACGTGTCATGTTTCGGGCAGATAATACTGGTGGGCTTTGGTTTAAGCCGGATCCGAGTATTATACTGTGTAGATATAATATCTTTGTCTCTGTTGCATTTGTATTCAGTCGTAATACAAATGCGGGTATGTTTATACTGTTACAGGGTTATCCTGAAATTCGTTTCAGGATCACTTTTGGAAGTTGCCAGTTTCCTGTTTTCTATCACCCGTCTTTAACATTCGGTTAAAGATGGATTTATCTTTTCTTGATGAGTGTGGAAGGTTCTAGTAACTTCTAGATGGTGACTAGGATGATGACTAAGCTAGTTAGTCATTGATGCATTAAGTGTTCATTTAATGTTTTGATGACTAGGTTAGATGATTCATGCTTTTTCATTAAATAATAATGCAAAGTGGTTTATGAATCATTCTCACTCATTCATTGTTATGGTCACCACTCCTCTCCTACACTCACCTCCCCCCTCTTCTTATATTGGCCGCCCCCTCCCTTGTGAGGGGTGGGTAGTTCATTTGGAAAAAGATGCAAGTTTTAGTTCATAGAAATTAGAAAACTAGATTCCTCATTTCACCCGATTCCAAAAGGCAGCTTCATTAACCGTTTGTCCATAGCCTTGGACGTAACGAGACAAAGTGTTCTACTCATTCTCTACATCAATCTTGGTCATCTCTTTTAGCGAACTTGATGATCGAGTTGCCTCGGTTCAGAGGCGGGAGCCCGTTTAAAGATCTGTCGACGTGGTGCCACCTGGACGAGAAGACTGGAGATTCAGGAGATCGGAGCAGCCGCAACAAAGCGTGGGATGATGGTTGAAGACCGAAGGACTTGGATCGTTCGGTATAACATTTCTACCCACTTTACAGTTTGTTAGTTTAGCTTTAATGACAGATCCGGGTTATAGTATGCGATAGCGCCAGTTGTTAAAGTTTTGTTCCACATTTTGGCGTCTGAAAGACGGCCGGGGCGCTACCGTGTACTTACATTGGTATCGGAGCCTCACCATTAAGCTTTACTAATTTGTGCAGACTCGTTTAAAATATCGATCGAGCAGAATTTTCAATATCGCAATTTCCATGTGTTAAAGTTTCTATTGATTTTAAATATGTTCTAAAAGTTATTTTGACCTTACCAGAAAATCAAGCAGGCTTTTTAATGGAAACAGCAGAAAAACGATCCACCAATTCGACCGTACGACCGCGGATCCATGGTCAATGCCTAGCTTTGACCGCGGAAGCGCGGCCGTCTTGGTGAATTGGTGGGCCATTTTTCTTCTGGGCTTTCATCTTGGGAAATTGTGGTTTCTGGTACTGTTCTTTTGGGCCCAGTTTTTATTACTGTACAGCAGATGTACGTGGGGCCCACTTCGGGAAATTTTGTCGATCGAAATTTAAACATGTTAGTTTATAGTATTTACTTTATATCTCCGACCGGGAATGTCATTTGAGCGGTAAACCGCGTCTAATTGCTATAGTTCTTTTAGACGTGTTTCCAAACGTGACATTCGCGTTGATGTTCTGTGTTGTGCTGTGTTGTTGCGGATATGTCGTGGTGGATAGCGGTGTGCAATGGAAGTGCTGTTTGGATTTATTTGTACATTTAATATTGCGGGGTGAGCGTCCAACATGTGGATTGCCGTCACTGCCAGTTTGTATATTATTCTTTTTGGGGCACGACCGGGCTGAGGTCGATGTACCCGTTGTACATATTTTTATTTCTGTACTAGGTTTACCCCAAGGTGGGGTGCACGGATAGCCGGGTTCTGGAGGGCAACAGGTCCGCATCTCATGGCTTTGGGAGGCAGAGGGGCCTCACTCTAGAGTTGGCAGACTATTCGTTGCACTCGTAAGGGGTACAGGTTGACCCAAGGAGGGGAGCTCAAGTTACCGGATTCCGTGAAGTGCCGGGTGGTCCATTCACTATGCTGTAGGGGGCTGCCTCTCTTCTGGTTTTGGCGGGTAACTCGCCGCACCCGTAGGGGTCTAGGTTTCATTGCACAGGTTATCCACACGACCAGGGGAACGTCGGGTTTCAGTAGTGGCTCTGTGAAACTCGGGAATCCCAGATTATCTGTATTGTTCTGTGATGCTTATTACTTTTCTATAATGTTGCATTTATCATACCTGGAGCGATTATTATATATTGGTATATATACTAGTAGATGTTGTCATGTTCCCGCTCTGTCGTTAGTTAAGTAACCTAACGGGTGATGACGGGACCCGGTGACGAATGCGGATGGCATATACGTACATTTTCTTTTCTGGTGTGATTGATTGATGGGACTGCATTGATTCTTATCAATGCAAGGATAAAACAAACCTATATTTGATGTTGTTGGAACAAATTTTAAAAAGGAGTTATTACAAAGACGTTTCCTTTTGTTTTGCATAGCGGTATTCAGTTAGAATATTCTGCACCTCATTCAACGAGGCAAGGGTCGAGATCCCTTCATTAGGAGTGACCCTTTGGGCAGAAGTTTGCGTCAGGGTAATAAGTTCAATATAATCGATTACAAATTGCTTTGCATCGCGGTATTCAGTTCGAATATCCTGCACCTCATTCCACGAGGAAAGAGCCGAGATCCCTTCACCGGGAGTGACTTCTTTAGCAAAAAGGTTTTCGCCACTATATTTTTTATAAAAAGTTATCAGGTTCCTTCAACGAGATCAAGTTCATTACGTTAAAGGTTTTTCGCCAAAAACCAGCTGTTATCCTCCTTCATTTCTTATGGATGGTCAGTAGTATTCAAGCTATGTTTGTTGGCCTACGTCAAGGCATAGTGTTTGGTAGCTGCTGGGTATTCATTTGTTGCATAGATAGATGCATTAGTTTAGGACAGACGTACAACCTTGTTGGCCTACGTCAAGGGCATGTACGACGACCTAAATTAATCAGGACAACGACGGGTAGAACTTGACATGTGGCTTATAATTTGTTGGCCTACGTCAAGGTCATAAGAGCATGGGATAAAAATTATATCGAGAGTTTCAAACATACAGGAAACTTGCCAACTTGGGCATACCTTCTGGAGTGTAATAACGTGAGTGGATACCGTCACGTTATCATGCGATGAGAGTTGGATCCTGATTCCCACTGATGAGTTAGTTTACTCCTCGGGTGATTCCGACTAATTCTTTTTCCAGGTTTGGAGGAGAATTTGAGATAACATTGGGAGGTTTCCTTATTATATAAAGTGGTAACCATTCTGATCTAGGTTAGAGTGCACGCAGAGTGTTTCTTTTCTCTCTCTCTCTTTAGCAGCGACCTTTGACCGACCCTAGACTATGACTCAGTGACCATGTTGACCGAACCTTCTTATAATAATGGCTTTTGGATTGTCCATACTTGCATAAGTCATTGCCGCTCCTTCTATTACCCTTTGTATTTCTCAGAACACCCCGTATTATTATGAACATCCACTTCCATTGGATAGATCCATCGTATGGTTATATACGAACTCGAAGGGACTTCTTCGAGGATGGATCCAGGTTCAGGAGAAATAGAATTGGTTTATTCTGTTGTCTTTTATTATCACCTTCTCTCAGGTTGCAAGGGTTCCTTGGTTTAGGAGAGTACACCTATTACGCTTATTAGATAGTCTTCTTCCAAACCATAGGCAGGTGCCGAAAGGTAGGGAATGAAGAAAACCAACTAGCCTAAGTAGGGTGTGCAGAAGGTAATATGTAAAGACAAAATAAAGGAATTAGAAAGAGGGCAAAGTAAATTGCGACTATATACATTAACGACCAAACCACGTATTTCATCGCCACTCCTATTTCATCTTTCATTTCTCCAGAACAACCCGTCTCACTACGAACATCCAATTCCATTGGATAAATCCATCGTATGGTTATATACGAACTCGAAGGATATTTTTTCGAGGATGGATTCTGGTTCAGGAGAAATAGGAATAAGGATTATTCTGTTGTCTTTTATCATCACCTTCTCTCAAGTTGCGAGTACTTCTAGGTTTAGGAGGGTACACCTATTATGCTTACTGGATATTCTTCTTCCAAACCATAGGCTGGTGTCGAACGGTAGGGAAGGAAGAAAACCAATTAGCCTAACGAAGGTGTACAGAAGGTAACGACTAAAGACAAAATAAAGGAAATTGGAGAGATGGCTGGGAAATATACGGTTATAGTCATGAATCTGAATAATGGAAAAAGGCATTACTATGAATACCCGGATACCCTTTCGAAACATATTCATGTTTCACTGCGTATTGTTAGTAGAAAACTGATTTCTCAATTAGACACTTACTCCAGGGTATGTATTTACCAAGTAAGATTATCACATCTGTATGGTTTTACAGATGTTGAGAGGGAGTAAGTTATTGGGAATTAGGTGATCATCCTCTTTATATCGGAATTCGTTGTAATTGGTGATATTTGAGGAAATCGCCTGGGTACAGTTTTCAACCTACGATGCACAGGTTTTGAGTTATTCAACTCGGCGGACTTATAAAGAGTATTATATGTTATCCAGTGTCCATCAGGACAAAGAGGTTGGTCCTCGTACTATGTTCTGTTTACTTATGACTTCTCTAGATTTTAGACAAGTGTTTCGTAGAAATACAAGGTCTAAGTTTTGAGAAGTTGTGGGTATAAGAATAAAGTAGAGAACCAGGTGTCACAAGTATCGGGATTCTTCAAAGAGATCGAAGATGTAGATTCTTGTGATTGGTATTCAGATGATAGTGATGGTTTTGAGAAACATGTTTCTCTTTCAGGTTGCTCACAATTGGATGTATTCCTAAGTTGAGTAATGCTGATTAGCCTCTCTCCATTAAGTTGATATGCACTGGAGATAGCTGCATGATTAGAATCTGGTTCTAATTAAATAAGTTTCAATGTTTCTATATTGGATATAGAATGAATCATATTTTAACAATGTTAAGGTACGGGGAGTTGTCCAGCTTATGCTTAAAACCAGACACTGGATAACTCAAGGCACGTTTCTGTAATGGCTGTTTGTGGGTTGACCCTGGCTTTGACGAGGGTTGATTTTCTACCATCTTGAAGATCAATAGTGATATTGTTCTAGACTCGCCATATTTTTTTTAAAATGTTTTTCAGAAAACAGTAGTGGGAGTATGGTAGAACTGGAAGTGATTCCGGAACCGCAAACGATTACGGAAAATTTAATAGAACCTATATATTCAATCAGGTTTGACATTCTAATAGCCACTCCGCAGATATGGTGGGTAACCTCAGACACCCGAGAGGTACTCCGGTAGCCTCAAGGACGGTGACAAAGAGGTTCTTGTTTACCCAGACTTGACACTACTGTTGTTCCAGACTATGAGACCCAGCAGAAGGATAAGTATAGCGTCGTTCTAAACTAGTTTTAGAAGTGTACGTATATATTATTCTGCCAAAGGGTTGTCGTAGTCAGTGGGAGCAGTGGAAGCATAGTGGGCAAGTAGCTTATGTCTATTTATAGGCTTGAGTAGCTAAAGCGGAGATAGACCTTCTAATTTTGATATGATAGTCATGGCTTTTGACTTCATCAGAATAGGGGATGGATCTGTTAAGAAGATAGTAGGGTGCGATGTCCTGGTATTTGGATGACATACACAAAGTAGGAAGTAAAATTCCTATACTACGATCGGTTGTACTGTGGTCGTCACACAGTTATTTCTCCACAAAGGATATGGATATAATATCTGACATTCTGGTTACTAGATCTATGGTTTTAGATCTAGATTTGGGTAGCTTCCCAATATAGGTACTTTGACAATATTCTAATTGTATTTTAGAATAGATGACTCCTGGCAAGGTGGTGTACCTGCAGGTGATGGAGTCACCCTCTCTAAAGGTGTCTTACAGACTAAAGAGGAGAGGGACATGCATGATTGGCAGATCACTTGCTTAGGCAACTGAGTCAATCATGAGATGTCAAGTACCGCACTAGATGTTGTTTTTGCACTATATGCGATAAGTTTATATTAATCCAATCCTGAAGAAACATAAGGAAGCAGTTTTACGGATTTGATGACAGCAGCCTCATTCGGGAGACAGTTATCATTCCAGGCTTCAAAGATGACATAGATGACAGAGTGATTGTCAGAGTTATAGTTTTCCCTCAGACGAGGGACAGTATTATGGACAGGTGGTCCAAGAGGATACTGTGGGAGGCATAGTGCTGGACACCGATTAGTTTCAGTGATCGATACAGTCTAAGAAGTTTGGATTTGGAGTTCATTTATGAACTAGGAACCATCAGATATCCAGACATATTCTAAGACAGGTATTACTCGATTCGGGAGTTTGCTTTCTCCGCGAACTTAAGATTAAGAGAGACATAGAAAGAAACATCAGGACGGATCCACTCACTGAGGCTATTTCTCGAACACAATATTTTTTCAAACGAGCTTTGTGAAACTGATTAGTAGAGGAGTTGGATGTTCGGTATCACACGAGCTGTGAGTACGCGACATCACAATAATTAGCCTTAAGTGCAAGTGGGAGATTGTTGGATATAGTGCCCTCTAAGTCAATTATTGGATCGCAGGTACGTGATTGCAATGATTGAGGGATGACCTATACCGATAAAACAGTCTTACTCGAGATGATAGTATGCTATCTGGTTTGTCTTTATCATCATGTAAATGTTGATAAATCCCATAGGATTCTTGCTTGACTTCCAGCAGTATGATGGCGATCATATATGAGGGAGCTGGGGTCTATACGCACATCTTTAAAGTGTCCCTAGTCGTGGGAGTTTCGAGACAGGGCATCGATACTCCAGAGTAGACTAGTGTATACATGAGAGACCCCGATGAGGGGCGGTGGCCGGTCTCACAAGCCACTGGTGTCAGTTGGATCACCAAAGATGTATACAGGTGCTCATTGGGTTATGAGTACACCGGACAGGACTCGCCGGGAACATGCTAGTTGGTATTATACATATCCTCGGATAGCAGTTCCCTGGTGACATGTGTACAGGTTTGTCTGTCGACCTGGGATCATCATTTGTCTTATGTGAGTTCCCACTGTGCTTTGATTTATACCCTACCACGGGTCAAAGGAGTCGTGCAAATAGGTATTTTTTGGGTACAGTCCCGAGCCACATGGTGGCAGTAAGCAGATCATCGGGGATTCGTCTCTCCCGGTATTGGGGGTGAGATCGCGCTGTGTTTAGGAGAGCCATTACACGAAATCCCTGGCCAGGGTAATCGAGATTTACTGGAAGGTATTCCAGTGGTATCTCAGGGTGTTCTGGGCTTCTCTCTGACACGACTTATACATCTATTGGGGTCTGACGTTTACCAGCCCCCTAGGCCCTATATGAGATACTTATAGACGAATGGACCGGACTGTACGGATATTGTCACTGTCAGGCTCAGTAGGGTTTCTGGATGAGTTCGCTCGTCAGCTTCCCTTCCAATTAATACACAGGAAACCGTTACGTACAGCTAGTACATCTGACGTGCTAGTGGTTATACCCAGTGCATGTGTATTGATGAGTCATTAGAGTCCCCCACAGACACTTTCCCAAGTTCGGGAGAAACATTGTAGATGCCGTATGGTTTTATAGCAGGGTTCGAAAAATGCACGTGCGTTTACGCACGTGTCATATTTCGGGCAGATAAAACTTGTGGGCTTTGGTTTAAGCCGGATCCGAGTACTATATTGTGTAGATATAATATCTTTGTCTCAGTTGCATTTGTATTCAGTCGTAATACAAATGCGGGTATGTTTATACTGTTACGGGGTTATCCCGAAATTCGTTTCAGGATCACTTTTGGAAGTTGCCAGTTTCCTGTTTTCTATCACCCGTCTTTAACATTCGGTTAAAGACGGAGTGACTTCTAGATGGTGACTAGGATGATGACTAAGCTAGTGAGTCATTGATGCATTAAGTGTTCATTTAATGTTATGATGACTAGGTTAGATGATTCATGGTTTTTCATTAAATGATAATGCAAGGTGGTTTATGAATCATTCTCACTCATTCATTGTTATGGTCGCCACTCCTCTCCTACACTCACCTCCCCCCTCTTCTTATATTAGCCGGCCCCTCCTTTGTGAGGGGGTGGGTAATTCATTTGGAAAAAGATGCAAGTTTTGGTTCATGGAAATTAGAAAACTAGATTTCTCATTTCACCCGATTCTAAAAGGCAACTTCATTAACCGTTCGTCCATAGCCTTGGACGTAACGAGACAAAGCGTTCTACTCATTCTCTACATCAATCTTTGTCATCTCTTTTAGAAAACTTGATGATCGAGTTGCCTCGGTTCAGAGGCGGGAGCCCGTTTAAAGATCCGTCGACGTGGTGCCACCTGGACGAGAAGACTGGAGATTCAGGAGATCGGAGCAGCCGCAACAAAGCGTGGGATGATGGTTGAAGACCGAAGGACTCGGATCGTTCGGTATAACATTTCTACCCACTTTACAGTTTGTTAGTTTAGCTTTAATGGCAGATCCGGGTTATAGTATGCGATAGCGCCAGTTGTAAAAGTTTTGTTCCGCATTTTGGCGTCTGAAAGACGGCCGGGGTGCTACCGTGTACTTATATATAGGTCCTACCTCAGTCATCATAATCGCATGCCTGTGATTACAATAATTGCCTTGAGGGCACTATAGCCAACAATCTCCCACTTGCACTTAAGGTTAATTATTGTGGTGTCGCATACACACAGCCCATGTGATACCAAACACCCAACTTCTCTACTAATCAGTCTCGCAAAGCTCGTTTGTGAAATAATTGTATCCGAGAAATAGTCTTAGTGAGTGGATCCGCTCCAATGTTTCTTTCTTTATCTCTTTCTATATCTCAACTTCGCGGAGAAAAACTATCTCCCGAAATGAGCATTACCTGTCTTAGAATTTGTCTGGATTTCTGATGGGACCCAGTTCATAAATGAACTCCAAATCCAACAAACTTCTTAAACTGTATCAACCAACGAATTTAATCATTATTCTGCGCCATTCCTTCCTCAGTATCCTCTTGGACCACCTGTCCAGCATACTGCCCTCAAAAGAGGGAAAACTATAACTCCGACAGTCACGCTGTCATCCAGGTCACCTTAGAAGACTGAAATAATAACCGCCTCCTGAAGGAGGCTGCCGTTACCATATACCAAGAAATCAACTTATCTTCATAACTGCTTCCCAATGTTTCTCCAGGATTGGATTAATATATACAAATTGCAGCCTGTGCAAAGTCAATATCTGGTCATGTACTTGATATCTCATGATTGACTTAATTGCCTAAACAAGTGATATGCCAATCATGCAAATCTCTCTCCTCATGAGTCTAAAAAACATCTCTTTAGAGAGGGTAACTCCATCACCTATGGGTACACCACCACGCCAGGAGTCGTTCAGTCTAAAACACTTTAGAATAGTGTCAAGTACCCGAATTGGGACACTTCCCAAATCCATATCTAAAACCATAGATCTAGTCACCAGAATCCTTGATATTTTATGCATATCCTATGTGGAGAAACCACCTTGTGACAACCACAACATAACCGATCTAGTCACCAGAATCTTTTCCTATCAAGTGCATGTCATCCAAAAACCAAGATATCACTTCCTACTACCTTCTTACTAGATCTATCTCTTATTCTGATGAAGTCAAACTCTATGACCGTCACAATAAAAATAGATGATCTATCTCTGCTTTATTTGCTTTAGTCTGTAAATAGACATAAACTACTTGCCCACTACGCTTCCGCTGCTCCTACTGACTACAACAACCCTCTGGCAGAGTCATATACACGTACACTTCTAAAGCTAGTTTAGAACGACATTATACTCATCCCCCAGCCAGACCTCACAGTCTAGAACAAAAATAGTGGAAAGTTTTGGTAATCAAAAACCTCCCTGACACCGTCTTTGAGGAGACTGAAGTACCTCTCGGGTGCCTGAGGTTACCCACCAAATCTGCGTAGTGGATAATGGATCGTCAAAACCATTTGAATCCATAGGTTCTATTAAATTTTCTATAATCGTTTGTGGTTCTGGAATCACTTCCAGTTCTACCATACTCCCACTAATGTTTTATGAAAAGAATCCATTTTACTAAAACTGTGGCGAGTCAAGAATAATATAACTATTGATCTTCCAGATGGTAGAATGTTAACCCTCATCAAAGCCCGGGATAACCCACAAACTACCATTACTGAAAGCGTGCCTAGAGTTTTTCAAGATTCTTGTTTTAAGCATCAGCCGGACAACTCCATATACCTTAACATCATTAAGATATGAATCCATTCTATATACAGTATATAGAAATGAGGCACTAATTTAA
Organism: Agapanthus africanus; assembly: GCA_030015575.1. Taxonomy (NCBI): domain Eukaryota; kingdom Viridiplantae; phylum Streptophyta; class Magnoliopsida; order Asparagales; family Amaryllidaceae; genus Agapanthus; species Agapanthus africanus. The sequence goes on along the minus strand of CM057339.1, from coordinate 581,142,685 downwards.
TTGGAACCAGATTCAAAAAACATGCAGTAGTTTCCAGTGCATATCAACTAAATGAAAAAAAGCCAAGCAACATTACTCATCCAGGAATACATCCACGTATGTGTAACCTGAAAGAGAAGCAAGTTCTCAAAACTATTACTTACAATGGAATACCTAACTGTAAGGTTACCCACGACGGCCGCAAGGTTTCGGGAGGCATCGTCCATGCCATATTCAAAAATTTGCTGTTCTAGCTAACCCTAACCATGAATCGTTAACTAGAAATAATACGGAAAACATATGCAAACACTTTGCAAGTTATAGTGAGCAAGGAATAGAACCTTTGTAGACCGGTCCTTCACTTCAAATAGCTCCATGTAGTAGTCCCCTTCGCTGCGATTGCAAACTCCGGACTCTAGAGAGGATCCTTTGAAGAAACAAACGTGCTTCCTTCGATGTCTTCGAGGCCGAAGATGATCTACGTCGAGGAGACACTAACCCTAGCTATTTCTTCAATAATCATATAATTAGTGAAGCAAACACACTCTACTAAATGGAAAGTAGTAGAGGATGATGAAGTTGGATGTTTTCTCACTTTAGAAATCATTTTCTCATATTTTATCTTATACCTCCATTGAAGCTAGAAAGCTTTTCATAGAGCTTGAAGAAGAAGAAGAAGAAGAACTCATGAATAATTCATCCAAATGAATTATTGCACCCATGGTTGAGTTAAATCTATCATGCTTAACTCATGTAGAGAATAAACCACACACTATGGTTAAGGGTTGGGATTGATAAATATCTTTAACTAGACAAAAGAGTTGACTTTGTCAAAGCTTATCCAAAAGCTTTTGTCCAAGCTTTACCATGACAAAGTCAATCTCTATTGAATTAGATTAAAATAAATAGAAACCCTAACTTAACCCTAGCATGGTATTAATCTCATACACCCATCTTTTATGTATCATCAAACATGACACAATACATGTACACACATATATATCACATATATAACATGTGCACATCATGTGAGAAAATAAATCAATAGTGAGCTAAATATTAGTTAATGTAATATAATATATCAAATATATAATTATACATTAAATTATCAAATCAACTCTTGATTTAATAATCCGGCTATATCACATATAACCGACTAATATCAAATGCAACATCTTATCGAATCAACGCTTGATCCAATAACTCGGCTATATCACATATAACCAATCATGTCACACATCGCGATAATAGAATGCGGTATCACATACACACATTAATCTCGGTCTTGCACATATCACATATGCGCTCCAACTCCATTTCGCTTGAGCCAGGAAACCTCTGTATAGGACTCTAAAGACTCGTCAATACGCCGGCAGTAGGTGATGATCATATCAAACACCCACAAGCCGCAAGCGGTCTGCTAAACGTAATGGCCACCCGGGTATTGAGCGATCAGAAGATCAACAAGCAAGCCTGTTCTATCTCCTGTGAATCTAATCAGTAACACTACCGTACATTCCGGTCTTTTAGTCTGATATGTCGCATATCACAGCCTGGGGGTAGTATAACGTCAGACCCCAATAGCCTGATAAGTCATGCCGATACAAGGTCCATAACGGTCGAGAAACTATTGATAACACTTACCAGTAGATCTCAGCAACCCTGTCCAGGGATTTCATGTTATGGCTAATCGAGCATAGTGCAACATCAACTCCCTATACCGGGAGTGACGAAACCCCTCCTATCGCTCATTGCCTCCATGTGACTCTGGACTGTACTCAAAATCCACAGTTTTGCACGATCTCTTGACCGTGGTCAGGTGGAAATCAAAGCATAGTGGGAATCACACAAGTCCCTATGACGATCTCGGGTCTACAGACTAACCTGTACCAGTGTCACCAGAGAACTGCTATCCAACGATAGGTATAATACTATCTTGGAGTTCTCGGCGAGTCTGTCCAGTGTACCCAGTCTCCAATGAGCACCCGTATACCTTCTATGATGTCAAACACCAATGGATATGGGATCATCCATCGCCCATAATATGGGTCGAGAAGCATATACGCTAGTCTACACTGGAGTATCGATGCCCAGTCTCGATACTCCCTCGACTAGGAACAGTTATAGGATGTACTCGTTGACTACACTGGCCCCACTAGTATGATCTGTATCATAGTCCTAGTAGTCAAGTACATATCCTAAGAGCTTTATCAACATGTGAGAGGAAGACAATAAACCAATACAAGTCCACATGTTAAGATAAAAAGCAACCGGATAGCATACTATCATGTCGTGCAAGAAAGTCCTACATATATATGTCCAAGCATCCACTACAATATACATCGTATGTACAGTAATGGCCTCTAGGGCATACATATAACTAACAATCTCCCACTTGCACTAGGGCCATCTGTCGTAGTATCTCATACCCATCAATCAGCAGAGGTTGTAGTATCTCATACTCAACCATCCCAAAATATCTCAAATAATATTTGGGGAAGCAGGCCTTTGTGAGTGGATCCGCCGTGTTAACCTCCATGTCTACTCTCCTAACCTTGATCCCCTGGAAATCAACCATCTCCATGATCAGGTGATACTGCCTAAGAATATGTCTGGATCTCTGATGGGACGGGGGTTCCTAGGCCTAAGCCACAACTCCATTGTCACACAATGGTAGGAACGAAGTTCATCTCATGAACTTTATGCATCCAGACTACTTCTTTGGTAGCATCCTTGGTAGAAATGTATCCAGCCTTTATCATCTAGTATGCCACGGTATCTAGCTTGGAACTCTTCCAACATACCATCCCTCCACTGAGGGTATAGACAATGCATGTGACTGATATTCATTCGACCTTACCACCCTGGAATCCATCCAGTGATCCTCCCCAGGATCGATTGATACCATCTCACTACCCCTAGTGAGAATCCTAACATCCATTTAGATCAATCTCATAGATCCAAAACCCAGGATTTAGGAGGTATCACCTTGATCTTATATGGAGAATCCTTGTGATAAGAGGAGATTGACCGAGCGTAGCATAGGAAACTCCTTTCCTATCAAGAGTATGTCATCTATGTACAATACGAGGATCATCACCATACCCACTACTACCTTTTTGTATATACTAGGTTCATCTACTATTTTGATGAAGTCAAACTCTTTGACTTCCACATCAAAACAGATGTTCCAACTCCGCGATGCCTGCTTTAACTCATAAAGAAACTTGCACACGTTTCTGCTGCTTCCACTGTCTACGAAGCCCTCTGGTTGTGTACTTATAGACACTCTCTTCTAAATCATCATTTAGAAAAGCAGTCATGACACCCAACCGCCAGATATCGTAGTCATGGTATGTAGCAATAGCAAGTAGGATCTGGATGGACTTAAGAATAGGCACTAGAAAAAGTTTCATCATTATCCATACCTGGTTGATGATGAGAACCTTTTGCAACTAGTCTTATCTATGAAAGTCTCAACTTTTCCATGTACACAAAGTAATCTTCTCAAGATATACTTGCTCCTGATGGGGATTTAACCCTTCAGATAAAGCAACCAAAGTCCATACTTTGTTGGTGTATATAGATTCCAACTCAGATCACTTAGGATCCAGCCATTCTTACAGAGTCCCCACTCCTAATGGCACGTTTGAAAATAGTTGGGTCATCATCTCATGATGCAATCCTCGCTCCCACTGTCATATAGAAACCGAAGTATCTCTCAGGTGGATGAGGTACCCAACTAGATCGGCGGGGAGGCTGAGGTTTCTTGTGAGCTATTGAATCCTCTGGTTCTACCAAATCATCAGCTGCAGTTTGTATAGCTGGAACTCCTTCCAGTTCTACCTCATGACCACTACTTTCTTCACAAGAAATACCCTTTCACAAAGGTGGCATGCTGAGAAACAAAACACATTTTGTTCCTTGGTGCGGTAGAAGTTATTCCCTTGCGAATGCTTGGGATAACCAACAAACTTCCACAGAACTGACCTTGCCTCGAGTTTGTCCGGATTTTGCTTTTGACATAGGCCGAACAACCCCAAACCTTAACATACTTAAGAGATGGGCTTTTCCCATACCATATCGCATATGGAGTGGTAGACACCTGATTTGGTTGGAACCCAATTCAATAGGTATGCAGCTTCTCAAGGGCATAATTCCCAAAAGTAAATAGGCAACTGAGTAGTACTCATCATAGAGCACACCATATCACATATGGCGTGATTGCTCCACCCCGATACACATACGTGCTGTGGTGTATACGGAGGAGTAATGCTGAGAGAGAATCTCATTCTCCTTTAGAATAGTCCAGGATCTCCGTGCTCAAGTATTCTCCTCCCTGATCACATCAAAGGACATAATACTTATTCCTTTTTTTGGTTCATTACTTCTAACTTATATTTATTGAATTTCTCAAAAGCTTCAGACTTGTGTTTCAATAGGAACACATGTGCGAATCTTGAGAGACCATCAGTGAATATAATAAAGTACAAAGAACCAGTCCTGGCATGTGTAGACATGGGACTTTCATACATCATCATGTATCAATCCTAAGAGTTCAATAACTCTTTCTCTGTTTCCAATAAACGGAGCTATGATCATTCTATCTTTGTGACATGACTGGAAAGTTTCATAAGATGTAAATTTAAACAGATTTAAATATGCATCTAAATGTAACTTCAGCTAGTCGGGTCGCATTGACATGACCTAGTCTACAATGCCTCAAGAAGGATTCGTTCAATTCTGAACTCTTTCTCTTGTGTGTGTTCTGTATATTAAGAACTATAGTTTGATTTAGAATGTATATGCTTTTAGATAACGTGCCTGAACTGATCAACTCTTGATATAGAAAATGTTCAAAACATTATCCAACAATACAAAATTATATCCTTCTTTACAAAATAAAACGACTGATATGATGTTGTATATCAGGTTCGGAATCTAATAACATTCATTCAGAATCAATGTATTTAGTAATACAGGGTGATAAGTGCCAACTGCTTGGCTTGCAACAATTGCACCGTTTCTAACTCTTGAAACTTATCACCTGTTCTCAGTTCTCTGCAATGAACATACCCGAAGAAGATTCATCAGTATGCACTTTCTTCGTTTGGACGGTACGGTAATTCCGGTAATCCCCTATTTCCTGCTCGGTCTTATAACAATTATAAGTTGGTGCGGGTCTAACGTTCCCCAGCTCAGTATAACAAGAGGGTTCGGTCAATACATCCGTATTTTTATCTTGATTAAGTCGTGACATGGTCGCTACCTGGAGAAAGAGAGAAGAAAACACTTAGCGTATGCTCTTGCAAAATTAGATTGGTTATTAATATATCTAATCAGGATGGCTCCCACTGTTTTTATCAAATCTTCTTTCAAACCCTAAAAGGAAACACTAGCCGGGATTAATTACACCCTACAAGTTCGCCAATCTTTCAGCCAGGCCAGTGTCGGTGCTTTGAGGGAGGTTCCCCGTGCTTTCGCACGGACCTAATTAGAATAAACCTTGTTTTCCCAGGGGCGTAACCCCGTTGACACCTTTCTAGACACCTACTTGATCGACTAATTGTAATGTGTAAAACTCTTCCAGGAGTAACTCTTACTCGGAGTGGGTATCGGGATCTAACTATCTCATAGGAGATATGCAATCTCATTGCAAATTTCAACACTTGAAATTCCCGATAATATTTTACCCCTAGTACTCATGACCTTAACTATGGTCAACATATCATAAACACTAGTCAAGTTCTACCCGTCATTTTATGATTAATTAGACCTACCCACATGACCCTCAACTATGGTCGACATAATCACATGACTGTCCTAATTAATCGTATTATATGCTGTGTAGGAAAACATCACTTAGCAACCGTACACTACGCCTCAACTATAGTCGACATACGCAGCACGAATACTAAGTACTATACTTCCTAAAATGACGGAGGGCTATGACAGGTTTTTAAAAAAACCTTTTGCGTAATTAACTTTATATCATTATAGAATCGAGTGATTTTTAAAAAGGAGTGTTTTTAGGCTTTTACTAGTTTTGCTAAAGAGGTCACTCCCGGTGAAGGGATCTCGGCTCTTTCCTTATCGAATAAGGTGCTGGATATTCTACAAGGAATACCGCTATGCAAAGCAAGAACTATAAAAGCAATCAAAAGACAAACCGAATTTGTAGCATCTGTCAGTTTTGCTAAAAAGCTCACTCCCGGTGAAGGGATCTCGGCTCTTTCCTTATCGAATAAGGTGCTGGATATTCTATAAGGAATACCGTTATGCAAAGCAAGAACTAGAGCTACTAGTTTTTAAGACAAGTTTCTATAACATCTTTAGGTTTCTTTTATTTCATTAATCTCATTAATGAAGTCCCATTTATTATGCTTCCCAAGCATCACATATGAAACGAAATCAACAATATATAATATATATCACATATATATAATATAAGCATTCGTCTTAGACAGTAATATGATCTCATCACAGAACATTGCAGCAGAAGAACATATATGAAATATTGGATATACTAGGATTTCCGTGTTTTCTATCAAGCCAGTATAAAACACGGATTCCACCGTCGCGATGAATAGCCAAACCCACATCCCTAGACCCCTACGAGAGCGGCACGTAACCCTGCCAGTTCTAGAGTTAGGAGACCCGATCTCGACTCCTCGAGATGGTCTCCCACTGGACCCTAGAACCCGGTTACTTATGCTCCCCGCCTTGGGTCTATCCTAATACGGAAAAGTAAATAATATACAATGGTGACATCATCCTCACACCCGGAAGTTTCCCAATAAAAGAATATTACATACAATGAATTTTACATGAATAAAAATGAAAAACTCTCATCTCACATAAAACCCCCGGCTATTCAAAACACGACGATCTAATATAACATATCACAGCAACACATAACATCACATGTCATCAACGTAAGTAAATATGTGTATCCCAATTTTCGTTGACATATAGCACCGAAACCGACGATACACCACATATTACACTTACGGTCGCAGAAAAGAAAGTGAAAAACTACAACAGTTGGAATCCGCAACTACCTTAGACATCATAAACCCAACGTATCACATACTTTGGATTTCATGCCTAACCAAATGAATTCCTTAGACATCACATGCCTAACAATTATAAACCCAGCATTTTAGTCTCGATCTCGAAAACACTTTTCAATATCATGTCGAGCAATTCAACAAGATTCCCGACATCCTGATCGAATGCTCGTCGGAAACTTTAGTAGACGGCCGCACCCCCGATACCGTCGACGAAGTGCACTAAGGCGGAATACCGCTGCCGCGAGCTCCCGAACGGATACTTTTAGCGACGGGGTTCTCCTACAGTCACTTGGTCGGGGCTGTGGGGCGTGGTTATCTATTAAGTTTACCCGGCGAGTATCCGTGTACGCTACGTGATTGCGACGGACTTTTGATCAAATCAAAATCCCGTGGCAACTGATCATCTGAGACTAAACTGCTAGATTTATAACATTCAAACTAGTTATCTCATAACTACTTGTGGATTCTAAATATTGTATCCCATCACATAATATCCGGACGAGGTTAAACTCTTCGATCGATTCATCAAAGTCCCACAATTTCCCGACAGCTCAACACTTGAGCACAGTTTTAATAATACCCAAAAGATGCCACAGTACCTATGAACCAGCCGTAGAAAGGTCAAATCAACGCCTCACATGTGAAACGCTAAACCACCACAAACCCTAGGGTTCAAGTGGCGGTTTTGACAGCTACATAATCGAGTTAAGGTTTGCGTTCTTCTAGAGAGTCCAAAGAATCCCTTGCATGTTTTTCCGAATACGTTAAATTTGGAAAAATGGGTTTTTAACATTCGATCGAACCTTTTAACTTCGTATAGACAATATGTGAAACACCGGAAACAATGTTAAAACCACGAATACGAAACACTCTGAATTGGTTATAGTGTAAAATTACATCACATGGAAAATTAGCAAAAATAAACAACACCTGAAACATCAAAACCAAGACACTGGAACATAGGCAAAATTTCAGGGGAGGGGGCTCGGTTTTGGCCGATATGGCACCTATGGTGGCCGGCCCAATTTTCACCAAATGCCCTGAAATTTTGTGCGTGTTCATGATTTATCCCATACAACACTTCGTACTAGTTTAAAAAAATTTTGACAACTTTTAAAATCGACAGAAACATCAATTTTCTATTTGAAGTTACGGAGTTGTTTCGGTTTCGTGATCTTAACAAAATCCGTATTTATTTCTAGAATGCGTCTGATACCACTGTAGGGTTACCCATGACGGCAGCAAGGTTTCGGGAGGAATCTCCATGCCATATTCAAAAAAATTTCGTTCTAGCTAACCCTAACCATGAATCGTTAACTAGAAATAATACGGAAAACATATGCAAACACTTTGCAAGTTATAGTGAGCAAGCAATACAACCTTTGTAGACCGGTCCTTCACTTCAAATTGCTCCATGTAGTAGTCCCCTTCGATGCGATTGCATACTCCGGACTCTAGAGAGGACCCCTTGAAGAAACAAACGTGCTTGCTTCGATGTCTTCGAGGCCGAAGATGATCTACGTCGAGGAGACACTAACCCTAGCTATTTCTTCACTAATCATATAATTAGTGAAGCAAACACACTCTACTAAATGGAAAGTAGTAGATGATGATGAAGTAGGAAGTTTGCTCACTTTAGAAATCATTTTCTCACATTTTATCTCATACCTCCATTGAAGCTAGAAAGATTTTCATGGAGCTTGAAGAAGAACTCATGAATAATTCATCCAAATGAATTATTGCACCCATGTTTGAGTTAAAGTTATCATGCTTAACTCATGTAGAGAATAAACCACACACTATGGTTAAGGGTTGGATTTGATAAATATCTTTAACTAGACAAAAGAGTTGACTTTGTCAAAGCTTATCCAAAAGCTTTTTTCCAAGCTTTACCATGACCAAGTCAATTTATTTTGAATTAGCTTAACATAAATAGAAACCCTAACTTAACCTTAGCATGGTATTAATCTCATACACCCATCTTGTATGTATCATCAAACATGACACAATACATGTACACAAATATATATATCACATATATACATTGTGCACATCATGTGAGAAAAGAAATCAATAGTGAGCTAAATATTAGTTAATGTAATATAATATATCAAATATATAATTATACATTAAATTATCAAATCAACTCTTGATTTAATAATCCGGCTATATCACATATAACCGACTAATATCAAATGCAACATCTTATATCGAATCAACGCTTGATCCGATAACTCGGCTATATCACATATAACCAATCATGTCACACATCGCGAGAATAGAATGGGGTATAGCATTCACACATTAATCTCGGTCCCGCACATATCACATATTCACTCCTACTCCATTTTGCTTGATTCAGGAAAGCCCTGTGTAGGACTCTAAAGACTCGTCAATACGTCGGCAGTAGGTGATGATCATATCAAACACCCACAAGCCAAAAGCGGTCTGCTAAACGTAACGGCCACCCGGGTATTGAGCGATCAAAAAATCAACAAGCAATCCTGTTCGTACTCCTGTGAATCCAATCAGTAACACTACCATACAGTCCGGTCTTTTCGTCTGACATGTCGCATATCACATCCTGGGGGTGGTATAACATCAGACCCCAATAACCTGATAAGTCATGCCGATACAAGGTCCATAATGGTCGAGAAACTACTGATAACACTTACCAGTAGATCTCAGCAACCCTGGCCAGGGATTTCATGTTATGGCTAATCGAGCATAGCGCAACATCAACTCCCTATACCGGGAGAGACGAAACCCCTCCTATCGCTCATTGCCTCCATGTGACTCGGGACTGTACCCAAAAGCCACCATTTTGCACGATCTCTTGACCGTGGTCAGGTGGAAATTAAAGCACTGTGGGAATCACACAAGTCTCTATGACGATCTCGGGTTTACAGACTAACCTGTACCAGTGTCACCAGAGAACTGCTATCCGACGATAGGTATAATACCATCTTGGAGTTCTCGGCGAGTCCGTCCAGTGTACCCAGTCTCCATTGAGCACCCGTATACCTTCTCTGATATCAAAAACCAATGGATATGGGATCATCCACCGCCCATCATATGGGTCGAGAAGCGTATACGCTAGTCTACACTGGAGTATCGATGCCCAGTCTCGATACTCCCTCGACTAGGAATAGTTATAGGATGTACTCGTTGACCACACTGTCCCCACTAGTATAATCTGTATCATAGTCCTAGTCGTCAAGTACATATCCTAAGGGCTTTATCAACATGTGAGAGAAAGACAGTAAACCAATACAAGTCCACATGTTAAGATAAAGAGCAACCAGATAGCATACTATCATGTCGAGCAAGAAAGTCCTACCTATATATGTCCAAGCATCCACTACAATATATATCGTATGTACAGTAATGGCCTCTAGGGCATACATATAACTAACACTAACACAAGTATCTACATTTTCGACCACCTTGAAGAATCCTGATACTTGCAACATATGGTTCTCTAATTAATTCTTATACCAATATCTTCTCAATATCTGGACCTTGTATTTCAACGAAATACTTATCTAGAAATAGAGAAGTCATGAGTAAACAGAATATAGTATGAGTACCAACCCCTTTGTCCTAACGGAGATTAGACAACATTCAATACTTTGTATAAGTCCACTGAGTTCAATAACTCAAACCCTGTGCGTCGTAGGTAGAAAAATTGTACTATGGTTAAGAAGAATTACACCGCTGTTGAATGCATCTTACCTAACCATCAACTGATATAGGAAAATTTCATGGACATAATTTCTAAAAGTTATATCTCACTTTATAAACTAAACGTACAGATATATCAGTTTGAAATTGGTGCCTAACGACGGATATTCAAAACAAAATATTTGTCGTCGGGCAAAAGCCAGGTGATTTCCTCAAATATCACCAATTAAAAAGAATTCTGATATGTATTGAGGATCTAATCACCCAATTCCCAATATCTTACTCCTACTCACCATCTGTAACGCCATACAGATGTGAGAAACAAAATTGGTAAATACATACCCTGGAGTTAGAATCTAATTGGGAAAACAGTTTTCAATTAACACTGCACAGTAAAACTGAAACATGAAAATGTTTTGAAGGGGTAAGCGGGTATTCTTAGTGATGGCTCTTCCACTATCCAGATTCATGGCTATAACCGTATATTTCCTTGCCCTCACTCCAATCCCTTTATATGTCTTTACTTATTACCTTCTGCTGGGTTCCCTAGCACGACTACTGGGTTTTGGGAGGCATCGACCATGCCGTTTTCAAAAATTTAGCATGCTAAAGAACCCAAAACAGGATCTTAACTAGAGAATTACGGTTAGTCTAGAATGTAAACAACTTTACATACAGAGTGAACAAGGAATACAACCTTTGTAGACCGGTCCTTCGCTTCAAAAGCTCCGTGTAGTAGTCCTTTCGCTCCAAGTTGTGATCTCTCGGACTCTAGTAAGGCTCTTTAAAGGTGAAATGAACAAGCTTGCTTGAAGTTTTCGAGGCCGAAGATGATCTACGTCGAGGAGACACTAACTCAAGCTACCTCTTCACTAATTAGGAATTAGTGAAGCAAACAACCTAAAAAGAATTGCTAATCTAGTGTAGGTTGATGAAGTAGGAATTTTGCTCACTTTAGAAATATTTTTCTCACTAATTTTCTTCACCTCCTAAAAACCTAGAGAGCTCTTGGAGATGAAAAAGAAGATGAAGTGGAGAATAAAATGAGTGTGTGAGTTGCAACCCTGGGTGAGAAAATATCATATATCAACTCTTGTAGAGACTTAACCATGGCTAAAGACAACGGTTGGCTTAATAAATATCTTAAGTAAAACAAAATTAGTGGACTAAGTCAATGGTTCCACAAGCTTCAAACCATGTGACTAATTTCCAACAAATTTTGATTTACTTTAAATAAATAAAACCATTCATTATCATAAGCATGGTGTGAGTCTCATACACCCATGTATCATGTAGTAACAAGCATGACACAATAATATATATCACATATATATTAAATGTGCACAAGTGAGAAAAATAAATGCTTAAGTGAACTAATATTAGTCAATGTACATTAATATATCAAATATACAATTCTACATTAAATTATTAAATCAACACTTGATTTAATAATCCGGCTATATCACATATAACCGACTAATATCAATTGTATCAACTTATCGAATCGACAATTGATTCGACAACCCGGCTATATCACATATAACCAACCGATATCACATATCGCGAGAATAGAATACGGTATCACAAACACGTATTAATCTCGGTCCCGCACATATCACATATATGCTCCTACTTCGTTTCGCCTGATCCAGGAAACATCTGTGTAGGACTCTAAAGACTCGTCAATACGCCGACAGTAGGTGATGATCATATCAGTCACCCACAAGGCGTCAGCGGTACTAGCTGGACGTAACGGCTACCCGGGTATTGAGCGATCAGAAGATCAACAAGCAAGCCTGCCCATACTCCTGCGAATCCAACAAGGAAATCTTCAACTCAACAGGGCCTGCGTCGGCGCATCAAATCTGACGAATCACTTTCGTCTCTCAACTCAAGATAGACTAGATATCACCTGTCGCATCTCTATCTGGAAGCTCCAGCAATCTCAGCTCGTAAGCTCTGGAAGCGACATTACATCAATCTCGGTAACAGCTGGGTCATCTGTCTGTACGGTAGATGACATCATAAACTCTGAGGTATGATGTACATCAACAGTCCTCTCACAGTGGCAGCCTCTAACAATGGCCTGATCATCCGGTACAAAACCGCACACTCGTCTCAAACGAGAGATCACAACACCAAACTACATCGATATGTTCCCATGTCACCAGAAAACATGATGGTCAATCCTCGTCCACGACGAGCTCGTCCAGATCGTATCACCAGCAGCAGCTCAATTTGCGTTCAAACCATGGTGACAGGAACCTCAAACAAGTATCGACAAAAATAGATCAAGTGATGAAATGAATCAATAGATCCAGAAAGAATATATGATCATAATGAGGAAAAAAATCAGTGAGAGCATGATCATGTAAACGAATAGAATCAAGGATCTCAAATGGATGTATAATCAAAGAAAACAAAGAGAATCACCAGTCTCAAGATATGTACATCCTAAGGTCACTTAAGTGGAGTATCGTATCGTAAATATGCCGCGGAACATACGTACGGTATGTCACTCTACTCAAGCTACCTACTCCATCAATCAGGGTCAGCCTATGAAATGAAAGTTCGGGTCTAACACCCCCTTGTTCAAATCTAAGTTCCGTAAGGTCAAGCTTAGGTTCCGAAATATATATACGCCCTAGACTCCACATAGTCAAACCTAAACTCGAACCAAGGTTAAACCTAGCGCTCCAGTACCAACTTTGTCACGACCCAAAACATTAGCTCGCGACCAGCACTTAAATCATGCAACGTTTACAGGCGTAACGTAATTCAAGTAAGCTGAAACCCAGAAATCTAAACCTTTTTAAGAAATAAAGAGCTGAAGCTTTGAAATAAAGGTATAGTAAATCATGTTTTGTCTTTTGAAAATTTGGGCAGCACCTCCCTTGTAAAAACTAACTCCGAAAACGGGTATAACACATAAATATAATAAAGCATCACCAAACTGGAGCGAATCATGTCCAACGGAGGAAACAACCACCACAAGTATAAAAACAAGTATACGACGCCTAACGGCGAAAATCCACACAAGGAAGTAAAGTAAAGCAAGACAACAACCCCAAAAGAGAACATAAAACCCATCGCTCAAGTCTCGCAACTACAAGTCTTCTAAGTCTACAACATATACAATAACTAGTTTCTGAATTGATGGAGTTTACTAGATACAAAATGAATAGTAATACAAGAGTGGCACGATCCAAAAGGTACCACCTACCAAAAGCAAATCACCCGAAATAGCTATGTGCCAGCTATGCCGCTACTGATCCCTACGGTCAACCTGCAAAAACTGTGGCACAACGGGGGTGAGTTGCCAACTCGTGAATAGAAAAACATCATCAGGTAGAAATCGAAATAAACAACGATTCCTAGGTCAACTATATCATAAAGGTAATACTATGATATCTAGGGTGACCGTATCTGCATAAGTGCTAACACATAATAAATGCCTATAAGCAAGTGGATATCATCCAACAATATAATCACTTTATGTATTCAGTGGATCCCGTCCACATGTCAACCACTGACACAACAACTCATGCATGCAAATATTATGAAAACACATGAAGGTAACACCGCATCCTCAGATCGGCCATCGAAACTGTAAGTCTCATGAAACCTGAGTGTCAAACATCGACACCCGAAAACATCATGAAAACTAGTGTCCAGCATCGACACATAAATACTCATATCCATACGTTCCTCGAATCGTAAGTGTCCGGTATCGACACCCGTGATCCACGTATCGGTCTTTCTCATATTCATATGTTCCTTGAATCGTAAGTGTCCGGTATCGACACCCGTGATCCACATATCGGTTTTCTGAAATCTACACGTTCCTCGAAATCCAAGTGTCCAACCTCGACACTCGTGTTCCACGTATCGGTTGCTCTGATATACATACATTCCTCGAAACCTAAGTGTCCAACCTCGACACTTATGTTCCACGTATCGGTTTCCAATATCCATAAATCTCTCGGAATATAAGTGCCTAACATCGACACTAGAAATCCCCAAAACGCATGAAAACATATCTTAAATGCGTAAATCCATGTTATATAACATATGCAACATAGAACAACAATATGAGCATATCACGGGAAAAGTCCTCTATTTAAATGTATCAAGTCATTAAATATATCATGCGGTCCCCAAGTATCCAAATCCAATATACATAAATAACAGCGTCACATACCACCGATATATATGTCATATAAAGCTGAACATATAATTATAGCAAGGTATATGTGTGAGCAAGTAGGTATACAACATATAATAGAATGTAAGCATATCTGTATGTCATGCAACAAGGAACAGTGATGTGAGCATAGCAAGTATATCATAGCATGATGTAGCAGTTCTACTGTGTAGTGAAATAGCAATTATCAATGATGAAGTGTGTGAGCCGGCAATATGTGTAAGTGTAACATACGCATCATCGATAATGGTGTAGGTGTACTAACACAGGTATATGAAATGCAATGAGAATAATATGAATGCAGCATAATGCACATCGTGAACTAAATGCTATAAGGTATGCGTATCTAACATGACCGAGTCGGTGAATCTATCAATCGGCATTCAGCCTCACAACATCACGTACGGTATAATCCATCGTACGGCATCCTCTAAACAACGGTATGGATAAATCACCAGATAAAACTTATCGCGTACAGTAAATCCATCATATGGCGGCATTAAACAAATAGGGATTCTATCAACCTAAACATTATCGGGGTATGGATCTAAGTCTCGTACGACATATCACTCAATATGCAAAACATTATTCATATAAATATGCCTATCTCTCAGGTCACATCCATGTCAAACTCGTATCAGGGGACCTACAAAGGTATCAGCAATCTCATATCGACTCGAATCCATATAACGACATATCACACTAAGTCATCATATCATATCGTATACTCGTTCATCACATTAATATCTCGCATCACATTATATAAACATCACACTTGTTCTCTTTTAATTCGTACCTATCATGATTCACTTATCATTTCATAATCTCATATGTCAATATGTTCATTAGTGTCAACTTTCATCATTTTATCGTTATTAGATCCTATAATCTTGTCCGTCGCATATCATTTATCAGGATATAATAATCAACGATAATCCATATCAATGTTTGCGGGGGTGCTATACGCCATCCACCCGACTTCCCCCGTAGATATAAATCTACTCACCTGCTAAACTCCTCGCTTAGCCGTAGTCGATGCGCTTCGTCGTCACAGAATCTATGCGAAGGTACCTACAATCAATAGGAATTCGCAAAGCTATTATCATCAAGTTCCGAAATCAAAAACGGCACGCGGTGCGCTCATAGGTTAGAACCTATAGCCCATACATGCAAAACAATCAACTACCCCTTTCGTTGACGTACAAACATCCAACGACCAAATACAATATCCAAAACTCAAAAACCAAGAATCCAAATACTGGAAAAACATAGCCAAAACCCTAACTAGGGTCTCTATTCATGAAAACTGCTACGCCAAAACCCAATAGTACCAATACTCATTTACAACACAATAATTATCGTATAAAATAATATTCACGTCATCTCCACTTCCATTAAAACTCACGTCAAACTTTTCCGAAAACCTAGTAAGCAACCTTATAAAAAATTTAGCACAAGTCTAGAAATTTAACAATTCTAGCCATTGCCAACAACACAAATTAGCTTAATTTAGTGATCCAAAGCAATTCCATAATTTTAATCTTACCCAAAAATGATTTAGAAAAACCTAGTTTGCGATTCAGCTTAAAAGACAAGTAGGAAAAATAACAAATATCATTCTCACCATTTGCTTAACTTTTCCAAGTCTACACATCAAGATTTAACCACTTTAACAAATCAAACCCTAATTTGAACTTCACTAAAATTATCATGAAATAACTAAACATGAAAGAAAATCTATATTAAACAATTATATAGCTAGCTTAAAAGATTTAAACAACAATTTAAAGATTAGGGTTAGGATTTTTATACCTCCCCAAGAACACCCATTAGTGACCAATACCAAATTCAACCCTCCAAAATGATGCTTTTCTTGAAGATCCATACTAGTTTAGAGATGAAGAATGATGGGTAGTGAATTGTTTATGAGTTTATGGGATTATTTGAGGATTTTAGATGTTTTATTTGAGCTTGGAGATGATAAATGTGAGCAAAGAAAAATGAGGGCAGAACATGGGGAGAGGCTCGGCCATGAGGGAAAATGAGGGGGGTTTTGTGTAATGTGTAGAAAAATCTAGCTAAAAACAATAATAATTTCAATAAATGAACTAAATATCCAAAGCCACCTCATTTCCTTTCTTTAAAATTCCAATTTTATTACATAAATATCTAGATATTTTGGAGAGTATGATTTAAGCTTAATCTAATGATTAGATTAGCATAGGTTCATATTAAAAATAATTAACCCAAACCAAAATTGTAATTACCACTAATTAAGTGCTAAATTAACAATTTAAAATAATACTTTGATTAGGGAAAATTTTCAAAGTGAACCAAAACTTCCAAGTGACCTACAAAACCCGCAAACTAGCTTCATTCTAGTAAAACTAGTTGCAAACAAGTCTATACAGAAATTTGATCACAATCGAGTAAAAACGGAAAATACCGACTATTTTATCCTAAAACGGAAAAATTTGCATAACGATTTCAGAAACGTTACATTCAATGGGTGTGCGGAGCTCGAGAGAGATAAGGTCAAATGAATTAAAAGTGAAACCATTTTGGACTGATGCAAATCTGAAGAAACTTTGGAAGCATTTTTCCAATTTGGGACATATAAAACAACAGAATATAGCAATACAAGAAACCTTGGAAAAAACGACAATATAAATCCTCCAAAGCGTCGCGGAACCGCGACCAAAGTGGCACTTATACGGCGGTTCTGCGGCCGAGTCAACTCGGTTCTAGAAGATATTTTGGGGGTAGTTTTTTAACTTTGTATAGGCTCAGAATTTGGGTCTAGGATTTCATCTCTCTGCTTATAAATAGCCCAGTTTTGTTCCCAAAAGGGATGCTTCTTTTTAGTTAGATTTTAGTATAGGTTAGCTTGTATCTTCTTCTTCCTCTTCATCTATACTCTATTAAAGTGTAGTGAGAGCTCTTGATTGGAAAATCAATGAAGATGATGGTTTTTATTTAACTTGTATCTTTTAATTCTTATATTGTAATTTTAATTCCTAGTGTAATTTTATTTCTTATTGTTAAGTAGTTTTTGTTATTTCTTTGCTCGTTTTATCTTCCTTCCCTTCTTATCCGTATTATTTTCAAGCCATGATACTCGACGGAGTTCCTTGCTTAGGTAAGGACCCAAGTAGTTAGCTTGTAAAACCGTTTTTTCCTTTCTTTCTTTGCTTCTTTCTTGCATTGTTTTCTTTTCATTTTCATGTGTGAATAGTTTCCACTTGTTAGGGGCTAAGGAAGGTTAGTATGAGGGACGGAAAAATCCCGTGTGCTTCTCTTCGCCAAACATCCTAAAAAGAGCTAAACCAAACAAACGCAACCCCCTCACTTAGGCGCACTATACGTGACATATAGCCGCGACCTAAGTCGAGAAGTCCTTTGGGCGCAGTACAACGTGACATGTAGTTGTGACCCAATTGGATACATGGTTGCAGTTGTTTGGTCTATGGTTGGAAATAAGCGCACATAGCGTACGGACAAGGGGCACTAGGAATGGATTTAGCGTTGGAAAGATTGCTTAAACTCGCAAATCCCATTCCGATGTCCTCCTAATCCCCGCTACTTTCGATTATCCCAACATCATTTTAAGTCTGGCAAAAGAAATGTACAAGACTCATCCTAACTCTACTAACCAACCTTAACCCTAACAAGCTTACTTGAACATATATACAAACACTTAGAATAGATTTGGACCAATACATACACTTTCTTTATTGACTCGTCTAAGAAAAGAACGGACATACTGCCATCTCCCTGTGGACGGCCCGTGCTTAACCGGCTAGCTGCAAAGCGACACCGTCTTGATTGCGGTAATTAAAACATGCACACCAAACCATTAACAATCAAATGGCGCCGTTGCCGGGGAGTCGGTAACGTATTTTTTCTTGTTATTCGGGTTAATATTTTTTTTGTATATATATATATATAATAAATATAATAAAACCCTTTTTGTTATTTTTGATATTTTTTTGTGTGCAAGTGTGCAGGTTATCTGGAGCAAGTACAGTATTCAAATCAAGAGATAGAGGTTTTTATTCTGTCGTACAGAGTAAGAGGAGTGCAGTGGCCAAAGTTGAAGACCCAAGTCCACATTTTGACCGCGGAACCGCGGTCAAAAGTAGGGACTCGCGGCGGTTCCGCGGTTCTATAATTTTTTTTCCACCCTTTCTCTTTCCTTTTATCTTCTCTGTGAACCCTATTGAACTGTATTTTCTGCAGATTTATTTGCACAGATTACGCCGCCACCAAACAAAATTTTTGTTGTTTTAGATTTTGTTTGTTTATACGCTTTGCATATACTAATACGAACATTAAGGGACTTAAACACCAATTAAGATTGGGTGGGGATTTCATCACCCTTCCTAAGACCCCACAAAACAAAAAAGCATACACATTACCTTGAGTTAATAAAAAATATCTAGACCAAACCTATAAGGACTTGTCGCGCTAATTTAGGACAAGTAAAGGTTGCGAGGAATCAGTCGTTTATCAAAACTTGCCTTTGTGGTGCCAAGGCTAGATAAGTGAGGAGGTAATTTTAAAAGGCCCGTCTCACGGTAATTCGTGAGCGGAACCCTCCTTACCTCAATTGAGCTTACCTGGCCAAAATTGGCAGTGAAGAGGCGACTCGAGGGTTATCTTGCAGCTTGTCGCCTGGAAGTCTAGGAGTGGTCTAGTTGGACTTTGAAGACCCTAACTCTAGGTATTGTTTGTGCATATTGTGATTGTGATTATGCTTAGGTAAAGTTTAGTCCCATATTCCGTATTCTTTCAAAAACCAAACAAACAATTTCGAAAACTCAAAAAAAAAAATCTAAAATTTATAAAAATTCATCCACTTTCCCCCTTCCATACCTTTTCATAACATTGGTACCCCAAAAAGAACAACTCTTGCCGAACTTTGGTACCCACAACCATACATTTCTTCTTACGGTTCTTGCATTGGCCGAACTTAGAACGATCCATCCATGCCCAAAATTTCATTTAGAGATCGGATAGACGCGTCTAGGACAAACAATTGGACTCTGGAATCCACTTCATATCAACCGTTTCAACCTCCCCCACCTTCTTATGTTGATACCCCATCTGATAGTCTTGTTGCGTCTCCGAGACCAATGTCCAATGCTGAACATATTGCAGAATCCCGTAGCCAATCTTTCATTCCTTTTACCACTCAAAATTCCGTAGGACAACAACTCCAATCATCTTCATATCAGAATGTTGATCCTAATCCTGTCCATTTTTGCATCCATTCGATTCCTATCAATCCTACCCGACTTAGACACCTTCCCTAGACATTGCTTCTGAACAGCCATTTGGGAGTTTCATGTATCCAAACAACTTTGAATTTTTTACTGAAACCCCATCCCAACCCATTTCTAGTCTTGAGCGAACTTTGGAAGAATTTCGGGTAGCGTCATGCCAAATGGAAGAAGTGAATACGTCCATGGCCGTCCTCATACATTCTTATGAACCGGTTGCTAGTTTACAATTAGCTCCACATTTTCCAATGTATGATGAGGCGATAAGACAACTTGCGGAGTTGAGTAGTGAAAGTGAGTAGTACACCCTTCTAAATCAAACCTACCCGTTGCAAATTGAATTCAACAACTCCGGTTTTGAAAGTATATCGATTGTCCCAAATGAATCACCAATTGACGATAGACCGTTTGATGAGTTGTGCGACTTTATAGTGTTTGATTTACCTGACTGTGAAGGGCCCCTGTCAAGTGAGACCATACCCAATCCTGTTGAACTCTACACCTCCACTATGGAACCAGAACCGATTGAAATCCACGGTTTTGAGAAAGTCTATGAGAAATTTGATTTTCACTTGATTGAGTATATTGACGCTGGGAATATTATGGATGAAGAACCTACAGTTTTGGATGAGTTTTTCTCACCAATTCATCATGTCCTTTCACTTCCGTGTGGACATCATCCCGAGCAATTAACTGTTTTTCCCGAACCCCATATGCGTCTGGAAATTGATAATAAATGCATGGATATGCTGAATTTTGAGGAGAATCTTGAGGATAGGATTGAGGATGAAGCAGTTTTACTTGATGAGTCGAATTTTCCAATTCATCCTGTACCTTCCACTGACTGTGCATACCCTCCTGAATGTTTAACCGATCCCATTCCTCGATCACTTCCTTCCATCCTTTCCATCGTTCCTGTTGGGCTTCCCTTACACCTAGTCTAGGATTTGGTAGCATCACACATTCCACTTTAAAATTTTAGAGAGGTGCAAAGAAAGTAAACCATGAATCATGCTAGAATTTCTAGGGTAACAAGTTTGTATCACATACAAAGAAGTAAAGAGATAGGGATTACAACCTTTGTAGTCCATTCCTTCGCTTCATAAGCTCCGTGTTAAGGTCCCTTCGATGCGATCATCATGAACTCCGACTCTCGAGAGGCTCCATGAAGAGAATGATGCACCTTGCTTGAAGACTTCACTAATCCAACATGATCTACCTTGAAGAATCTCAAACCCAAGCTCTTGCTTCACTAATCAAGTATTAGCAAAGCAAACACCCTAATCTAAGTGTCTATAATAGATGAGGATGATGAAGTAGGAATTTAGCTCTTTTTTTTTCAATTTCTCACTCATTATCATCACTAATGAAAAAGCTAGTGAAGCTTTTCATCAAGAAGAAGAAGAAAAATATGAAGCAAATCCTTTTGTGATGAATATTGAAATTATTATTGTAGTTACAAATCAACCATAAGTTAAGCATGAAGGCTCAACCATTGTAGAGAATAAACTAGGGTAAAGGGTTTGGGTTGGGTTAAGAAATATCTACACAAAATATCAAAGCAAGTGACAAAAGTCAAAGCTTCATGGAAGCTTCATCCAAGCTTAACCCTAATCCAAACCCGAACCATGTTTAAACTCCACAAAACATGTTGCATTTGTAACCCTAACTTGTTACAATATTATATATCACATATATAATATATTTTGTAACAAAAGAAAATAATACAATTAACATATATCGCATATACATCAATGTATTATCCCATGAGAAAAAGAATCAATAAAGTGAGCTTATATTAGTTAATGTAATGTAATATATATCATATATAATATACATTAAATTATCGAATCAACACTTGATCCGATAATCCTGTTGTAATACATATAACCGACTAATATAACAGGTACCAATTCATCGAATCAACACTTGATCCGATGACTCGGCTATATCACATATACTCGGCCGATATCTCATATCGCGAGAATAGAATACGGTATCTCATATTGTATTATTCTCGGCCCCGCACATATCACATATGAGCTCCTACTCTGTTTTTCCTGAGCCAGGAAACCTCTGTGTAGGATTCTAAAGAATCGTCAATACGCCGGCAGTAGGTGATGATCATATCAAACACCCACAAGATGCAAGCGGTCAGCTAAACGTAATAGCCACCCAGGTATTGAGCGATCAGAAGATCAACAAGCAAGCCTGTACATTCTCCTGTGAATCCAATCAGTAACACTACCGTACTGTCCGGTCTCTTCATCTGATATGTTGCATATCTCGCCTAGGGGTGGTAAACGTCAGACCCCAGTAGCTTGATAAGTCGTGTCTATATGAGGTCCATAACAGTTCGAGAAACTACTGATAACACATACCGGTAAATCTCAGCAACCATGGCCAGGGATTTCCAGTTATAGCCAATCGAACACAGCGCAACATCAACTCCCTATACCGGGAGAGACGAAACCCCTCCTATCGCTCATTGCCTCCATGTGATTCGGGAATGTACCCAAAAGCCACCGTTTTGCACGCCCTCTTGGATGTGGTATGATGGAAATCAAAGCACAGTGGGAATCACACAAGACTCTATGACGATCTCGGGTCTACAGAATAACCTGTACCAGTGTCACCAGAGAACTGCCATCTGACGTGAGGTATAATACCATCTGGGAGTTCTCGGCGAGTCCGTCCAGTGTACCCAGTCTCCCTTGAGCACCCGTATACTATCTCTGATGTCAAACACTAATGAATATGGGATCATCCATCGCCCATCTACATGGGTCAAGAAGCATACGCTAGTCTATTCTGGTATATCGATGCCCTGTCTCGATACACCTACGACTA
Source organism: Agapanthus africanus (assembly GCA_030015575.1). Lineage (NCBI taxonomy): Eukaryota > Viridiplantae > Streptophyta > Magnoliopsida > Asparagales > Amaryllidaceae > Agapanthus > Agapanthus africanus. Next base: position 581,119,613 of record CM057339.1, on the reverse strand, counting down.
GGAACATTTGAAGGATGTACTTAGCGACTACTCTGTCCCCACTAGTATGATCTGCATCACAGTCCTGGTAGTCAAGTACTTATCCTAAGGACTTTATCAACATGTAACATAGAGACAATCAGAGTACATGTTAAGATAAAGAGCAACCAGATAGCATACTATCATGTCGAGCAAGAAAGTCCTCACTATATATGTCCAAGCATCCACTACAATATACATCGTATGTACAGTAATGGCCTCTAGGGCATACATATAACTAACAATCTCCCACTTGCACTAGGCCCATCTGTTGCAGTATCTCATACCCAACAATCAGCTGTGGTTGAAGTATCTCATACTCAACCATCCCATAAAAGTCTATACTGGGAAATAGGCCTTTGTGAGTGGATCCGCACTGTTGTCCTATGTATCTACTCTTCTGACCTCGATTTCCCTGGAGATCATCCATCTCCATGATCAGGTGATACTGCCTAAGAATATGTCTGGATCACTGATGGGACGGGGGTTTCTAGGCATAAGCCATAACTCCATTGTCACACAATAGTAGGAACGAAGTTCATCTCATGAACTTATATATATACAGACTGCCTCTTTGGTAGCATTCTTGGTAACGATGTATCTTGCCTTTAATCGTCAAGTATGTCACGGTATCTAGCTTGGAACTCTTCCAACATACTGTCCGTCCACTGAGGGTAAAGACAATGCCTTTGACTGACAATCAGTCGACCTTACCACCCTGGAAGCTTTCCAGTGATTCTCCCCAGGATCGATTAATACCATCTCACTACCCCTAGTGAGAATCCTAACATCCAATTAGATCTATCTCATAGATCCAAAATCCAGGATTCATAAGGTATCACCTTGATCCTATATGGACAATCCTTATGATAACAGAAGATTGACCGAGCGTAGCATAGGAAACTCCTTCCCTATCAAGAGTATGTCATCCACGTACAATACGGGGATCATCACCATACTCCCCACTACCGTTTTGTATATACAAGGTTCATCTTCCATTTTGATGAAGTCAAACTCTTTGACTACCACATCAAAATAGATATTCCAACTCCGCGATACCTGCTTTAACCTGTAAAGCAACTTGCACACGTTTCCGCTGCTCCTACTGTTTACGAAGCCCTCTGGCTATGTACTTACATACGCCCTCTTCTAAATCATCATTTAGACCGGCAGTCATGACACCCAACCACCGGATATCGTTGTCATGGTATGTAGTAGTGACAAGTAGGATCTGGATGGACTTAAGCATAGCTTTTAAAGTCTCAACTTTTTCATGTACACCTAGTAATCTTCTCAAGATATACTTTGTCCTGATGAGAATTTAACCCTTCAGATAAAGCTACCAAAGTCCATACTTTGTTGGTGTATATGGATTCCATCTCAGATCGCTTAGCATCCGACCATTCTTGCAAAGTCCCTACACCTGATAGCCTACTCGAAACTAGTTGGGTCATCATCTCATGATGCAATTCTCGCTCCCACTGTCATAGAGAAAACCAAAGTATCTCTCAGGTGGGTGAGGAACCCTACCAGATCGGCAGAGAGGCTAAGGTTCGTTGGAAACTATTGAATCCTCCGGGTTTTACCAAATCATCAGCTACAATTTGTATAGCTGGAACTCCTTCCAGTTCTTCCTCATGACCACTAATTTCTTCACAAGAAATTCCCTTTTTTCTCAAAAAGGTGGCATGCCGATAAATAAAACACATTTTGTTCCTCGGTTCGGTAAAAGATATTCCCTTGCGAATGCTTAGGATATCCAACAAACTTCCACAGAGCTGACCTTGCCTCGAGTTTGTCCGGATCATGCATTTAGACATAGGCCGGACAACCCCAAATCTTAACATCCTTAAGAGATGGGCTCTTCCCATACTATATCACATATGGAGTGGTAGGCACCTGATTTGATTTGAACCCTATTCAATAGGTATGCATCTTCACAAGTGCATAACTCCCAAAAAGAAATAGGCAACTCAGTAGTACTCATCATAGAGCACACCATATCATATAGGGTGCGATTGCTCTGCTCCGATGCACCGACGTGCTATGGTGTATACGGAGGAGTAATGCCGAGAGAGAATCTCATTCTTCTTTAGAATAGTCCAGGATCTCCGTGCTCAAGTATTCTCCTCCCTGATCATATCAAAAGACATAATACTTATACCTGTTTGGTTCTCTACTTCTAAAGTACATAGAACCAGTCCTGGCATGTGTAGACAGAGGACCTACATACATCATCATGTATCAATCCCAAGAGTTCACTAACTCTTTCTCTATTTCCAATAAACAGAGCTATGGTCATCTTATCTATGTGACATGACTGGCAAGTTTCACAAGATGTAAGTTTAAACCGATTTTAAATATGCATCTTAATGTAACTTCAGCTAGTCGGGTCGCATTGATATGATCTAGTCTACAATGCCTCAAGAAGGATTCTTTCATTTCTAAACTCTTCCCCTTGTGTGTGTTCTGTACGTTAAGAACCGCGGTTTGATTTAGAACGTTTATGCTTTTAGATAACGTGCCCGAACCGATCAACTCTTGATATAGGAAATGTTCAAAACATTATCCAACAATACAAAATTATATCTTTCTTTACTAATAAAGAGACTGATATGATATTGTATATCAGGTTCGGTATCTAATAACATTCGTTCAGAATCAATGTATTTGGTAATATATGGTGATAACTGCCAACAAACTTGGATGCAACACTTATACCATTTCCAACTCTTGAAACTTATCACCCGTTCTCAGTTCTCTACCTATCTGTAGACCATGTAACATATTACATATGTAGGATCCTGATCCGGTATCTCATACCCCGGACGTAAAAGATACTGAGAAACAGTACTCGGTAATGAACACACCCGAAGAAGATGCATCAATATATACTTTCTTCGTTTGGGTGGCACGGGAATCCTGGTAATCCCCTATTTCCTGCTCGGTCTTATAACAATTATAAGTTGGAGCGGGTCCAACGTTCCCTAGCACAGTATAACAAGCGGGTTTGGTCAATACATCCATATTATTATCTTGATTATGGCGTGACATGGTCGCTACCTGGAGAGAGAGAGAGAAGAAAACACTCTGTGCGCGCTCTTGCAAGATTAGATTGGTTATTAATATATCTAATCAGGATGGCTCCCACTGTTTTAGTCAAATCTTCCTCCAAACCCTAAAAGGAAAGACTAGCCGGGATTAATTACACCCTACAAGTTCACCAATCTTTCAGCCAGGCCAGTGCCGGTACTTTGAGGGAGGTTCCCCGTGCTTTCGCACGGACCTAATTAAAATAAACCTCGTTTTCCCAGGGGCGTAACCCCGTTAACTTCTTTCTAGACACCTACTTGATCGGCTAATTGTAATGTGTAAAAACTCTTCCAGGAGTAACTCTTACTCGCAGTGGGTATCGGGATCCAACTATCTCATAGGAGGTATGCAATCTCATTGCAAATTTCAACACTTGAAATTTCCGATAATGTTTTTACCCCTAGCAACTCATGACCTTAACATGGTCAACAAATCATAAGCGCTAGCCAAGTTCAACCCGTCATTTCCCGATTGAATTAAACCCACCCGTATGACCCTTAACATGGTCAACAAAGTCGTATGACTACCCTAATCCAATCACATCACATGTTTTAGCAGATAAGCACTAATTATCTACCGCACACTACGCCTTAACATGGTCAACAAACATAGCACGAATACTCAGTAGTACTTATCTGAAATGACGGACGGCTACGACAGGTTTTTATGAAAACCTTTTGCGTAATGAACTTGATATCGTTGTAGAAACACGTGATTTTGAAAGGAGTGTATTTGAGGCTTTTCTAGTTTCGCTAAAGAGGTCACTCCCGGTGAAGGGATCTCGGCTCTTTCCTTATCGAATAAGGTGCAAGATATTTCATAAATACCGCGGTGCAAAGTAAGAACAATAGGAGCAATCAAAAACTAAACCGTGAGTTTGTAGCATCTGCCAGTTTTGCTAAAGTGGTCACTCCCGGTGAAGGGATCTCGGCTCTTTCCTCATCGAATAAGGTGCAGGGTGTATCGCATATACCACGGTGCAAAGCAAAAACTGTAGCTACCTTTTTTGAAAGTTTGATTCTACAACATCTTTTATGTTTCTTTTCTTTTATTTATCTCATTAATAAATCCTATCATTTATGCTTCCTAAGCATCACAGAAGAAACGAAAATACAACGTACGCTTATGCCATCCGCATTCGCGACAATGTTCCATTATGCACCGTTAGGTTACTTAACTAACGACATACCGGGACGGGACTAGCACGGGTGTAAAACATAAGCAACGTCTACTATATATCTCATATATAATAATAAAGGATTTTTCTCACACATATAATATGATCACATAACAGTATATCAGCAGCAGAAGAACATATATGAAATATTGGATATACTAGGAGGTCCATGTTTTAATGTGAGCCGGTATAAAACACGGATTCCACGGTCGCGATGAATAGACAATCCCACACCCCTAGACCCCCTACAAGAGGGGCAAGCAACCCTACCAGTTCTAGAGTTATGAGACCCGGTCTCGACTTCTCGAGATGGTCTCCCACTGGACCCTAGAACCCGGTTACTTGTGCTCCCCGCCTTAGGTCTATCCTAATGCGGAAAAGTAAATAATATACAATGATGACATCATCGTCAACCCGGAAGTGCCCCAATAAAAGAATATTACATACATTGAATTTTACATGAATGAAAATGAAAAACTATCATCTCACATAAAAACCCCGGCTAGTTAAAACACGACGATCCAATATAACATATCACAGCAACACATAATATCTCATATCATCAACGTAAGTAAATATGCGTACCCCAGTTTTCGTTGACATATAGCAACGAAACCGGTGATACACCACATATTACACTTACGGTCGCAGAAAAGAAAGTGAAAAACTACAACAGTTGGAATCCGCAACCACCTTAGACATCATAAACCTAACGAATCTCATACTTTGGATTTCATGCCTAACCAAATGAGTTCCTTAGGCATCGCATGCCTAACAATTATAAACCCCGCATTTTAGTCTCAATATCGAAAACACTTTTCAATATCAAGTCGGGCAATTCAACAAGATTCCCGACATCCTGATCGAATGCTCGTCGGAAACTTTAGTAGACGACCGCACCCCCCGATACCGTGGACGAAGTGCACTAAGGCGGAACACCGCTGCCGCGAGCACCCGAACGGATGCTTTTGGCGACGGGGTTCTCCTACAGTCACTTGGTCGGGGCTATGGGGCATGGCTATCTATTAAGTTTACCCGGCGAGTATCCGCGTACGCTATGTGATTGCGACGGACTTTTGATCGCATCAAAATCCCGTGGCAACCGATCAAATGAGACTAAACTGCTAGATTTATAACATTCAAACTAGTTATCTCATAACTACATTTATGGATTCCAAATATTGTATCGCATTCCAGAATATCATGACGATGTTTAACGTTTTGATCGAATCAACATACATCCACGTTTTACCCCAAGAGCTCAACACTTGAGCAAAGTTACAAATACCCAAAATCGCGCCACAGTGTCTATGGTCCAGCCGTAGAAGGAGTTAACCAACGCCTCACCTATGACACTACGGAACTACGGCAAACCCGAAATTCGTTCGCGGTTCCGTGGGCATAGAATCGAGTTAAGGTTATTATGTCTTCTAGGGGGTCGATAGGGGTACTTGCACGATTTAACGAATATAATCAACTTCGGAAAATTACAACACTTGGAAATTTCAGCGGGGTACAAAATATGGTGTGCGATGTTCAATCGAACTGCTAAAAATAGTCAAGGTTACCAATACAGTGTTAAATTATACGACTACGAAACACTACGAATTAGCCCCAGGTCAAACAGATCATCACATGAAAATTAGGCTAAATAAACAATACTAGGAAACCCAAAATGAACCCAAAAGAGCACAGATGAAGCACGGAGGGCAGAGGAGGCAGGGGGCGGGCCTGGCCAGAATTTCATTCTTGGGGCTCGGCCAAAATCCGAGCCCTTCCCTCCGTGTTTCACCCAAGTTCTTAGATTGGCCCATATATCATTCTGCAGTCGTTTGAAAATTTTTTAGGGGACTTTTTACAAAATTTCCAGAGAGCAAGAATAGGGTTTCTAAATACTGTATTTCAGAGTGGATTTCGTTTTCGTAATTGTTATAACACCGTATCTAGAATTCTAGTTTGGCTCTGATACCACTGTTGGGCTTCCCTTGCACCTAGTCTAGGGTTTGGTAGCATCACACATGCCACTTTAAAATTTTAGAGAGGTGCAAAGCAAGTAAACCATGAATCATGCTAGAATTTCTCGGGTAACAAGTTTGTATCGCATACAAAGAAGTAAGGAGATAGGGATTACAACATTTGTAGTCCGTTCCTTCGCTTCATATGCTCCGTGTTAAGCTCCCTTCGCTGCGATCATCATAAACTCCGACTCTCGAGAGGCTCCATGAAGAGAATGATGCACCTTGCTTGAAGACTTCACTAATCCAACATGATTTACCTTGAAGAATCTAAAACCCAAGCTCTTTCTTCACTAATCGAGTATTAGCAAAGCAAACACCCTAATCTAAGTGGCTATAATAGATGAGGATGATGAAGTAGGAATTTAGCTCTCTTTTGTTTTCAATTTCTTACTCATTATCATCACTAATGAAAAAGCTAATGAAGCTTTTCATCAAGAAGAAGAAGAAAAATATGAAGCAAATCCTTTTGTGATGAATAATGAAATTATTGTTGTGGTTAAAAATCAACCATGAGTTAAGCATGAAAGATTAACCCTTGTAGAGAATAAACTAGGGTAAAGGGTTTGGGTTGGGTTAAGAAATATCTACACAAAATATCAAAGCAAGTGACAAAAGTCAAAGCTTCATGAAGCTTCATGGAAGCTTCATCCAAGCTTAACCCTAATCCAAACCCTAACCATGTTTATACTCCACAAAACATGTTGCATTTGTAACCCTAACTTGTTACAATATTATATATCACATATATAATAAATTTTGTAACAAAAGAAAATAATACAATTAACATATATCGCATATACAGCAATGTATTATCCCGTGAGAAAAAGAATCAATAAAGCGAGCTTATATTAGTTAATGTAATGTAATATATATCATATATAATATGCATTAAATTATCGAATCAACACTTGATCCGATAATCCGGCTATAATACATATAACCGACTAATATAACAGGTACCAATTCATCGAATCAACAGTTGATCCGATGACCCGGCTATATCACATATACCCGGCCTATATCTCATATCGCGAGAATAGAATACGGTATCTCATATCGTATTATTCTCGGTCCCACACATATCACATATGTGCTCCTACTCCGTTTTGCCTGAGCCAGGAAACCTCTGTGTAGGACTCTAAAGAATCGTCAATACGCCGGCAGTAGGTGATGATCATATCAAACACCCACAAGCTGCAAGCGGTCAGCTAAACGTAACAGCCATCCAGGTATTGAGCGATCAGAAGATCAACAAGCACGCCTGTACATTCTCCTGCGAATCCAATCAGTAACACTACCGTACAGTCCGGTCTCTTCGTCTGATATGTCGCATATCTCGCCTAGGGGTAGTAAACGTCAGACCCCAGAAGCTTGATAAGTCATGTCGATATGAGGTCCATAACAGTTCGAGAAACTACTGATAACACTTACCCGTAAATCTCAGCAACCATGGCCAGGGATTTCCAGTTATAGCCAATCGAATACAGCGCAACATCAACTCCCTATACCGGGAGAGACGAAACCCCTCCTATCGCTCATTGCCTCCATGTGATTCGGGACTGTACCCAAAAGCCACCGTTTTGCACGCCCTCTTGGACGTGGTATGATGGAAATCAAAGCCCAGTGGGAATCACACAAGACTCTATGACGATCTCAGGTCTACAAAACTGCCATCTGACGTGAGGTATAATACCATCTGAGAGTTCTTGGCGAGTCCGTCCAATGTACCCAGTCTCCACTGAGCACCCGTATACTATCTCTGATGTCAAACACTAATGAATATGAGATCATCCATCGCCCATCTACATGGGTCAGGAAGCATACACTAGTCTACTCTGGTATATTGATGTCCTGTCTCGATACACCTACGACTAGGAACATTTGAAGGATGTACTTAGCGACTACTCTGTCCCCACTAGTATGATTTGCATCACAGTCCTGGTAGTCAAGTACTCATCCTAAGGGCTTTATCAACATGTAACATAGAGACAATCAGAGTACATGTTAAGCTAAAAAGCAACCAGATAGCATACTATCATGTCGAGCAAGAAAGTCCTCACTATATATGTCCAAGCATCAACTACAATATACATCGTATGTACAGTAATGCCTCTAGGGAATACATATAACTAATAGCTCCCACTTCGCGGGCCACCATATCACCTTCTTTTCTTATGTCTGGTTCACTAAGTTCGGTTTACCCTTGTTTTCTTACGAATCTTGAGAGGTTTGGCCCCATTTCTATACATGTTGATAAATTAGTACAATCCCTTTTTCACATCGTTCCTTACAAATTGTACTAATTTACTCAACACATTTCCACCCTCAAGTTCGTATTCCATTTCTTTTCCCCTTACGCCATTTTTCTCCTCCCCCGAGACCGTATCCCATTTCTATCCACTTACGGTCTCGCGTATTCTTCATTTTCTTTCTCTCTGTATTCTTCCACCAACCGGGGCATTATCATGATAAGATTTTTGAATGGTTGGTGCTATTTTTTGGCATGTGTAAGGCCTAGTATAGATTGATACTGTACTCTTCCCCCCTAACTTTGAACTTTAACGCCTAAACAGTGGAAACATTGTTTTACTAAAGTTTGCGGGCGACCTTTTTGTATATATATTTTTGGTTTGCTTTTACATTTGTAAATTTGAAAAAAATTAAAAAATTAAAAAAAATAATAATAACTGGGGGAGCGCCGGCAATTTTGACCCTCTTGGAGTATCCTGACAGTGAGGGCACTGTCAAGTTTAAGTTTGGGGGTGAGCTCGGTAAGCTTTCTACGTTTGCATTCATAAGTGTATTTTGCATTTTCATACTTATTTAAAAACCCATAAAAATTGAAATTTTTTACAAAATTATAAAAACTTTGTCGTCAAGTTAGCTAATAGGGTAAATGAGATTTTTTTTCCGAAAATTTAGTTGATACGTTAGAAATAACTAAATCGCAGGCTTAGAAATTGAAAACCATAAAAATAACCCTCCTTTTGTTAACCTTAGTAAATATACGTCCTTGCAGTTATTTTTAGAAATAGTTAACCTTGAGTTCAGTTTTTGAGTTAAGTCGAGATGAAGGAAAGTATTGAAAGCTTTATTGAAGGATAAGAATGAAAAATAGTTCATATTCTTAAGTCCAAATTTTGAAAGTATTATACCCTACAAACTGCACTTACACGCACCTTGAAACTTAGGATAGTAGAGGATACCTAGAAATACTCTTGCCTGAAAACCTAGTATGAAAGAAAAAACGGTATTTAATGTTAACCACCAAAAGAGCATCATTTAAAAATATATCCGGTCTTGAAATGAAAAAATAAAAAAATAAAGAAAAAAATAATAAAGTCAAGACCTGGAAACTGCTATTTACGCTTTGAGCTCGCACATTCAGTAATCGCCTGTTAGTGCCTCAAGAAGCATTAATAGTCGCATGAAAGGTGTGTGAGCAATTCCGTCCATCATTAACGAAAAGAAGCAGTATTAGGTATTAAGGCAAGGGTACTATAGCTTCAATTGAATTCTTGAGTGTAGGGGTGAAAGTTTACACATACGTGGGGGTATACGATCGATGTTTGGGGGAAAGATAGGGATGAAGAATAAGTCTTATGTTTTCTGTAAAGATGATAAAAATTCCGGATTGGAGACTTCGCTTTAGAAGGAAAACTAAAGAGAAACCGAAATCTTTCTAAACTGTAAAACGTATAGGATCTTGGGTTGAATAAATAGGATGTGTGAAACATAAGGGTTGGATATTTCTAAATTAGGATGATAGAATTTCTAACTTAGATACTAAACTGTAAGAGTAGAATCAACGTTAACTTATGAAACTAGCTTGACGGGATTTTGTGGGTAGTATCCGCTGAAAACCCTCAAGAGACAACACTCCTCCTACTAGGGACACCTAGAGGTTTAACGGATTGTTGCACGAGCTCAGTGCAATCGTTTTTCCTGCGAAAGGGAGGTTAGGACATTTTGTGAATAATTGGTTTTGCTCAGGACGAGCAAAAGTTAAGTTTAGGGGAATTTGTTCGTACCCAAATATTGCATTTAATACCGTCCATTCTTCTGCTCGTTTGTTTATAGGCAAGTGCTTTTGATCCATATTTTGCTACATATTAACAGGTTACAGGTTGCTAGTCCAAAATAGCGCAAATCATACAAAATCTCCACAGTTGTACCAAAATCCAGAACATCTGTCACAAACATATAAAAGCCGGGTTCCGATCATCCATATCTGTCCAGTGCCGCTTACCAGTTCAAGAGACAAGACAAATAACAGTGGTCATTCGTGTCTCGGACAAGCACAAAGCACGAGAGGGGCAGCACAAGATTCAATGGGTGCGCGGAGCTCGAGGGAGATAAGGTCAAATGAATTAAAAGTGAAGCCATTTTGGACTGTTGCAAATCTGAAGAAACTTTGGAAGCATTTTTCAATTTGGGACATATAAAACAACAGAAGATAGCAACACAAGAAACCTTGGAAAAAACGAAAACATAAATCCCCCAAAGCGCCACGGAACCGCGGCCAAAGTGGCACTTATGCGGCGGTTCCGCGGCCGAGTCAACTCGGTTCCAGAAGATATTTTGGGGGTAGTTTTGTAACTTTGTATGGGCTCAGAATTTGGGTCTAGGTTTTCATCTCTCTGCCTATTAATAGCCCAGTTTTGTGCCCAACTTTTTAGTTAGATTTTACTGTAGGTTACTTTGTATCTTCTTCTTCCTCTTCATATATTCTCCATTAAAGTGTAGTGAGAGCTCTTGAGTGGAAAATCAATGAAGATGAGGGTTTTAATTTAACTTGTATCTTTTAATTCTTATATTGTAATTTTAATTCCTAGTTTATTTTTTTTCTTGTTGTTAAGTAGTTGTTGTTATTTCTTTGCTTGTTTTATTTTCATACCCTTCTTATCTGTATTATTTTCAAGCCATGATACTCGACGGAGTTCCTTGTTTAGGTGAGGACCCAAGTAGTTAGCTTGTAAAACCGTTTTTTCCTTTCTTTCATAGCTTCTTTCTTGCTTTGTTTTCTTTTCATTTTCATGTGTGAATAGTTTTCACTTGTTAGGGGCTAAGGAAGGTTAGTATGAGGGACGGAAAAATCCCTTGTGCTTCTCTTCGCCTAACATCTTAAAAAGATCCTAAACCAAACAAACGCAACCCCCTCACTAAGGCGCACGATACGTGACATATAGCCGCGACCTAAGTCGAGAAGTCCTTTGGGCACACTACAACGTGACATGTAGTTGTGACCCAATTGGATACATGGTTGCGGTTGTTTGGTCTAGGGTTGGAAATAAGCGCACGTAGCGTACGGACAAGAGGCACCAGGAATGGATTTAGCGTTGAAAAGCTTTCTTAAACTCGCAAATCCCATTCCTATGTCCTCCTAATCCCCGCTACTTTCGATTATCCCAACATCATTTTAAGACTGGCAAAAGAAAAGTACAAGACTAATTCTAACTCTGCTAACCAACCTTAACCCTAACAAGCTTACTTGAACATACGTACAAACACATAGGATAGATTTGGACCAACACATACATTTTCTTTATTGACTCGTCTAAAACAAGAACGAACATACTACCATCTCCCTGCAGATGACCCGTGCTCAACCGGCTAGCTGCAAAGCGACACCGTCTTGATTGCGGTAATTAAAACACGCAAACCAAACCTCTAACAATCACAACCTTACTCTCTACAACCTTATTGTATATACAAGGTTCATCTACCATTTTGATTAAGTCAAACTCTTTGACTGCCACATCAAAACTGATGTTCCAACTCCGCGATGCCTGCTTCAATCCGTATATTGATTTAAGCAACTTGCACACCTTTCCGCTGCTTCCACTGTTTACCAAGCCCTCTGGAAGTGTCATATACACGCTTTCTTCTAAATCACCATTTAGAAAAGCGGTCTTGACGTCGATTTGCCAGATTTCGTAGTTATGGTATGCAGCAATGGCAAGTAGGATCCGGATGGTCTTAAGCACAGCTACTGGTGAAAAGGTTTCATCAAAATCCACACCTGGCTATTGACGAAAACCTTTTGCAATAAGTCTAGCTTTGAAAGTCTCAACTTTTCCATCTACACCAAGAATCTTCTCAAGATCCATTTGCCCCCGATGGGTTTTACCCCTTTAGGTGCAACTGCCAAAGTAACTACTTTGATGGTGTATATATGGATTCCATCTCAAATCGCATAGCATCCAGCCATTTCACTGAGTCCCCATTCGTGATGGCCTACTCGAAAATAGTTAGGTCATCATCTTCCATGATGCAATCTTCGCTCCTACTGTCATTGAGAAAACCATAGTATCTCTCAAGCGGATGAGGAACCCTACTTGATTTGCGGAGAGGCTGAGGTTCGTCGGAAACTATTGAATCCTCCGGTTCTACCAAGTCATCAACTGTTAGTTTATCTAGCTAGAACTCCTTCCAGTTCTACCTCATGAACACTAATTTCTTCCATAAGAAATTTCTTTTCTAAGATAAGTGGCATGCTGAGAAACAAAACAACTTTTGCTCCTCAGTGTGGTAGAAGATATACCCTCGCGAATGTTCGGGATATCAAACAAAATTATACAGTACCGACCTGGCCTCTAGCATGTCCGGATTTTGCTTTTCAACATAGGCCGGACAACCCATATCTTAACTCGTTTAAGAGATGGTCTCTTCCCATTCCATATCTCATATGGAGTGGTAGGACCTGATTTGGTTGGAAATCAATTCAATAGGTATGCGGCTTCTCAAGCGCATAAACCCCAAAAGGAAATAGGTAACTCAGTGTTACTCATCATAGAGCGCGCCATATCTCATAGGGTGCGATACCTCCGCCACGATACACCGTCATTCTGTGGTGTATACGGAGGAGTAAGTTGAGAGAGAATCCTATTCTTTTTTTAAATAATCCAGGAACTCCGTGCTCAAGTATTCTCCTCCCCGATCACATCGAAGGACTTTAATATTTTTACCCGTTTGGTTCTCAACTTCGCACATATATTCTTTGAATTTCTCAAAAGCTTCAGACTTATGTTTCAAAAGGAACGCATGTCCGTATCTTGAAAGATCGTCAGTGAATGTAATGAAGTACGAGAAACCATTTCTGGAATTTGTAGACATGGGACCGCATACATCACTATGTATCAGTCCCAAGAGTTCAGTAGCTCTTTCTCCGTGTCCAATAAACGGAGTTTTGGTCATCATGCCTTTGAGACATGACTGGAAAGTTTCATAAGATGATAATTCGAATGGATTCAAATATCCATCCTTATGTAACTTAGCTAGTTGTGTCACTTTGATATGACCTAGTCTACAATGCCACAAGAAGGATTCGTTCATTTCTGTACTCTTCCTCTTATGGTGTTCTGTACGTTAAGAACTGTGGTTTGATTTAGAACGTATATGCCATTACTTAACGAGCCTTATCCAATCAACTTTTGATTTAGAAAAATGTTCACAACATTATCCTGCAATACAAAATTATATCCGTCTTTACTTAATGAAGAAACTGATATAATATTGCATATCAGGTTCGGTATGTAATAACATTCGTTCAGAATCAATGTATTACCATTTGGTAATACAAGGTGATATTCGCCAACTACTTTGGCTGCAATATTTGCACCATTCCCCACACTTACAGAATGATCACCTATTCCCAGTTCTCTACTTTTCTTTAGCCCATGTAACATATTATATATATCGGATCCCGATCCGGTATCTAATACCCAGGGCGTAGAGTGTAATGAGAAACAGTTCTCCGTAACTAACACACCCAAAGAAGATGCATCATCATGCTTATTCCTCGTTTGGGTGGCGTGGGAATCCGGATATTTCCCTATTTCCTGCTCGAACTTATAACAATTATAAGTTGGAGCGGAACCAACATTCCCCAGCTCAGTATAATAAGCAGGTTCGGTCAATACATCCATATTATTATCTTAATTAAGGCGTGATATGGTCTCTACCTGGAGATAGAGAGAAGAAAACACTTAGCGTATGCTCTTGCAAGATTAGATTTGGTTATTATCTTATCTAATCAGGATGACTCCCACTGTTTTTATCAAATCTTCCTTCAAACACTAAAAGGTAAGACTAGCCGGGATTAATTACACCTTACAAGTTCGCCAATCATTCGGCCGGTCCAGTGTCGGTAATTTGAGGGAGGTTCCCCGTGCTTTCACACCGACCTAATTAAAATAAACCTCATTTTCCCAGGGGCGTAACCCCGTTAACACCTTTCTCGACACCTACATGATCGTCTAACTATTATGTGTAAAACTCTCCCAGGAGTAACTCTTACTCGCAGTGGGTATCGGGATCCAACTATCTCATAGAAAGTATGCAATCTCATTGCAAATTTCAACACTTGAAATTACCGATTATATTTTACCCCTAGCAGCTTATGACCTTAACATAGTCAACAAATCATAAGTGCTATTCAAGTTCAACCCATCATTTCATGATTGAATTAACCCACCTGTACGACCTTTAACATAGTCAACAAAGTCGTACGACTACCCTAATCCAATCGCATCACATGCTTTAGCAAATAAGCACTAATCAGCTACCGCACACTACGCCTTAACATAGTCAACAAACATAGCACGAATACTAAATAATCCTTATCTGAAATGACGGAGGGCTACGACAGGTTTTTAAAAAAACCTTTTGCGTAATGAACTTGATATCGTTGTAGAACCGAGTGATTTTGAAAAGGGGTGGTTTAAGCTCCGCTTTTAAAATCATGTGTTTTTCAAAATAAACCAAGTGGGTGTAGCATCAACTAGTTTTTGCTAAGGAGGTCATTCCCGGTGAAGGGATTTCAGCTCTTTCCTCATCGAATGAGGTGCTGGATATTCATCAAGGAATACCGCTATGCAAAGCAAAAACTAGATCTACCCTTTTTTGAAAATTTGATTCTACAACATCTTTATGTTTCTTTATTTTTTATTAATCTTATTAATGAGGTCCCGTCAATTATGCTTCCTAAGCATCAAAGAAGAAACGAAAATAGAATGTACGCTTATACCATCCGCATTCGCTACAGTGTCCCGTTATGTACCGTTAGGTTATTAACTAACGGCATAGCGGGACGGGACTAGCGCGGGTGCAAAACATAAGCAACGTTTATTAAATATCATATAAATAATAACAACATTCATCTCATCATATAAAGTGATCACATCACAGAATATCAGCAGCAGAAGAAAACATATGAAATATTTGATATACTACGATTCCGTGTTTTAAATTAAGACAGTAAAAAAAACGGATTCCATGGTTGTGAGCCAAACCCACATCTCTATACCCCTACGAGAGCGGCAAGCAACCCCACCAATTCTAGAGTTAGGAGACGCGGACTCGACTCCTCAAGATGGTCTCACACTGGACTCTAGAACCCGGTTACTTATGATCCCCGTCTTAGGTCTATCCTAATGCGGAAAAGTAAACAATATATAACAATGGTGACAACATCCTCAACCCGGAAGTGTCCCAATAAAAGAATATTACATACAAGTTTTTACATGAATGAAAATGAATAACTCTCATCTCACATAAAAAAAACCCAGCTATTCAAACACGACGATCTAATATAACATATACCAGCAACACATAACATCACATGTCATCAACGTAAGTAAATATGCGTATCCCAATTGTCGTTGACATATAGTAACGAAACCAGCGATACACCACATATTACACTTACAGTCGCAAAAAATAAAATGTCAAATTACAACAGTTGGAATCGACACAGCCCTTAGACATCATAAACCCAGAATATCACATATTTCGGATTTTATGCCTAACATTGTAAATCTTACATTTGGGTATCACTCATGAAAACACCATTTCAAAAGAAATCGGGTAATTCAACAAGATTCCCGATTCCTTCTGAGACCGAAATGTTAAATTTACAAGCAACTAATCAATTTTCACAAAACTAATTAGTGTAGATTCCAAATATTTTATCACATCACAAATAGCTAGACGATGTTAAACATTTCGATCGAATCAATAAACACCCAAAATTTCCCAGAGCGCTCAACACTTGAGCACAGTTTAAAAATACTCAGAACATGCCACGGTATCTATGGACCAACCATAGAAGGGCCGACCCACACCTCACTCATGGCACCGCGGAACTGCCGCAAACCTTAGGGTTTGGCCGCGGTTCCGTGGTGAAAAAGTCGAGTTTGGGTATCGTTCTTCTAGAGGGTCCATAGAATTACTTGCATGATTTTTGAATATTTTTAACTTGGAAAAAATCCAACTTTTGGAAAATTTCCATAGAGGAGTGAAAGTTGGGATTTTGATATTCCTTCAAACTTTTCAACGTTGTCAAAAGTACCCAAAACGATATTAAAATTACGACTACAAAACACTCCGAATTGCCTTTACAGAAAGATAGCATCAAATGCAATCTTAGCAAAATCAAACAATACATGAAACACCAAACCCCAGAGACCAGGGCACTAAACAAAAACGAAGCCATTTCCACTTACCCGAACTGGCTAGGCCAGTTTTAATGTGCATTTCGCCGGGTCAAACCCGGTGGAATGGGCTCGTTTTCGTCTGGTGTTCATATTACATCATATGTAACTTTCTGCAACTGCTTAAAAAATTTTAGAGGCTTTGAAAAATTCGACAGAAATTAGGGTTATGTTTCGATTGTTTCGGAGTTGTTTCGGTTTTGTAATTCTACTAACATCGTCTAATTCTCTAACTTTGCTCTGATACCACTGCTGGGTTCCTTAGCACGACTACTGGGTTTCGGGAGGCATCGACCATGCCGTTTTCAAAACTTTAGCGTGCCAAAGAACCTAAAACAAGATCTTAACTAAAGAATTAGGGTTAGGCTAGAATGTAAACAACTTTACATACAAAGTGAACAAGGAATACAACCTTTGTAGACCGGTCCTTCACTTCAAAAGCTCCGTGCAGTAGTCCCTTCGCTCCAAGTAGTGATCTCCCGGACCCTAGTAAGGTTCCACAAGATGAAATGAACAAGCTTGCTTGAAGTCTTCGAGGTCGAAGATGATATACGTCGAGGAGACACTAACTCAAGCTACATCTTCACTAATTAGTAATTGGTGAAGCAAACAACCTAAACTAAATGGCTAATCTAGTGTAGGTTGATGAAGAAGGAATTTTGCAACCCTGGGTGAGCAAATATCTTATATCAGCTCTTGTAGAGACTTAACCATGGCTAAAGACAATGGTTGGGTTAATAAATATCTTAAGTAAAACAAAATTAGTGGACTAAGTCAATGGTTCCACAAGCTTCAAACCATGTGACTAATTTCCAACTAATTTTGATTTACTTTAAATAAATAAAACTCTTTATTATCATAAGCATGGTGTGAGTCTCATACACCCATGTAGCATGTAGCAACAAGCATGACACAATAATATATATCACATATATTTTAAATATGCACAAGTGAGAAAAAGAAATGCTTAAGTGAGCTAATATTAGTCAATGTACATTAATATATCAAATATACAATTATACATTAAATTATTAAATCAACACTTGATTTAATAATCCGGCTATATCACATATAACCGAATAATATCAATTGTATCAACTTATCGAATCAACACTTCATTCGACAACCCAGGTATATCACATATAACCGACCGATATCACATATCGCGAGAATAGAATATGGTATCACATAGATGTATTAATATCGGTCCCGCACATATCACATATGTGCTCCTACTTCATTTCGCCTGAGCCAGGAAACCTCTGTGTAGGACACTAAAGACTCGTTAATACGCCGGCAGTAGGTGATGATCATATTAGTCACCCACAAGCCGTCAGCGGTACTAGCTAGACGTAACGGCTACCCGGGTATTGAGCGGTCAGAAGATCAACAAGCAAGCATGCTCATACACCTGCGAATCCAATAAGTAACACTACCGTACAGTCTGGTCTCTTCGTCTGATATGTCGCATATCTAGTCCTGGGGTGGTAATTGTCAGACCCCAGTAACTTGATAAGTCATGCCGATGTGAGGCTCATAACGGGTCAAGAAATTAATGATAACACTTACCAGTAAATCTCCGTATCAGCCATCGCTAGGGACTTCCTGTTATAGCCAATCGAACACAGCGCAACATCAACCCCCAATACCGGGATAGACGAATCCCCTCCTATCGCTCACTGCCTCCATGTGACTCGGGAATGTACCCCAAAACTACCGTTTTGCACGTTCTCTTGAACGTGGTAAGGTGGAAATCAAAGCACAGTGGGAATCACACAAGACTCTATGACGATCTCGGGTCTACAGACTAACTTGTACCAGTGTCACCAGAGAACTGCTATTTGACAATAGGTATAATACCATCTAGGAGTTCTCGGCGAGTCCTGTTCAGTGTACCCAGTCTCTACTGAGCACCCGTATACTATCTTTGATGTCAAACACCAATGGATATGAGATCATCCATCGCCCATCATACGGGTCAAGAAGCGTATACGCTAGTCTACTCTAGAATATGGACGCCCCGTCTCGATACACTCTCGACTAGGAACAATTAAAGGATGTACTTGTGGACTACCCTAGCCCCACTAGTATGATCTGCATCATAATCCTGGTAGTCATGTATACATCCTAAGCGCTTTATCAACAAGTGAGAGAAAGACAGTATCACAATACAAGTCTACATGTTAAGATAAAGAGCAACCAGAAAGCATACTATCATGTCGAGCAAGAAAGTCCTCCCTATATATGTCCAAGCATCCATTGTAATATACAATCATGTACAACAATGGCCTCTAAGGCATACATACAACTAACACCTTCTGTACACCACACTTAGGCTAATTGATTTTCTTCCTTCCCTACCCTTCGACACCAGCCTAAGGTTTGGAAGAAGTCTATCCAATAAGCATAATAAGTGTACTCTCCTAATACTAGGAGCTCTCACAACCCGAGAGAAGGTAAAGGGAAAAGATAACTGAATAATCCTATTCAATTTCTCCTGAACCGGAAACCATCCTCGAACTGGAACAAGTTCCTTCGTGTTCGTATGTAACTATACGATGGCATACCCAAGCAATATTGATATTCGTAGTGATACGGAGTGTTTCGGAGAAATGCAAAGGTGATATATGAGTAGTAGGGGTACACGCTGTTTCGTCGTGAATGATAGCAGTCACAATTTCCTTTGCCCTTAATCTAATCTCTTTATATGATACTTATTACCTTCTGTACACCACACTTAGGCTAATTGATTTTCTTCCTTCCCAACCTTTCGGCACCTGCCTATGGTTTGGAAGAAGACTATCCATTAAGTGCAATAGGTATACTCTCCAAATATCAGGAGCCCTCGCAACCTAAGAGAAGGTAATGATAAAAAACAACTGAATAATCCTATTCAATTTCTCTAGAACCAGAATCCATCCTCGACCCGGAACAAGTTACTTCGAGTTCATATGTAACTATACGATGGAATATCCAAGAAATGTGGATCTTCGTAGTGATACAGAGTGTTCTGGAGAAAAGCAAATGGGATGTAGGAGCGGCAATGATATATGCGACTAAATGACAATCCAAAATCCAAAGTGTTTTAAGAAGGTTCGGTTAATTTAGTTCATGAGTTTTTGTTTAGGGTCAGGCCATGGTCGCTGCCAAAGAAAGAGAGAAAAGAAACACTCAGCGTGCACTCTAACCTAAATTAGATTGGTTAATCACTTTATCTAATCAGGATGGCTCCCACTGCTTCCTCGAATTCTCCCTCAAACCCTAAAAGGAGAATTAGTCGGGATCATCTGAAAATCACCCGAGGAGCAACACCTACTCATCAGTGCGAATCGGGATCCAACTATCATCGCATGATAACTTGATGGAAGCCACTCAAGTCACCACACTCCGGAAGGTATGCGCATGCCTGGCAAGTTTCCTGTATGTCTGAAACTCCCTATGTGGTTTTTACCCCTAGGACCCAAGTGACCTTGACACAGTCAACATATCAAAGGGTCCTAGTCAAGTTCAACCCGTCATTATCTTGATTTCATTAAACCCACCCGCATAATACCCTTGACACGGTAAAAATGGTTACACGGCTGTCCTAACCAATCAACATATCCATGCGACAGAAAAGCATTACATAGTTACTGTACACTACGCCTTGACACAGTCAACATACGTAGCACAAATACTAAGTAATACTAATCTGAAATGACGGAGGGCTACGACTGGTTTTTGGCGAAAAACCTTTAACGTAATGAACTTGATATTGTTGAAGGAACCCGAGTGGTTTTACAAATGTATAGTGGCACAAACTTTTGCTAAAGAGGTCACTCCCTATGAAGGGATCTTGGCTCTTTCCTTATTGGATGAGGTGCAGGATATTCCAAACTGAATACCACGTTGGAAAGAAAAAGAATCGACTATAGTAATGTTATTACACTGACGCAAACTTTTGCTCAAGAGGTCACTCCCGATGAAGGGATCTCGGCTCTTGCCTCGTCGAATGAGGTGCTGGATATTCGTAACCGAATACCGCTGTGCAAAGCAAAAGAGAACGTCTGTAATGTCAGTTTTTAAAAATCTTGGTTCCAACAACATCATATAGGTTTGTTTTCCTTTCATTAATCAGAATTAATGCAGTCCAATCAATTAATCCATATCACACCAGAAAAGAACGGAAATACAATGCACGTATATGCCATCCGCATTCGCCACGGGGTCCCGTCATGCACCATTAGGTTACTTAACTAACGGCAGAGCGGGGGATGGACTAGCGTGGATGCAAAACATATAAAACATCTAGCAGTATATATATAAATATATATATAATTCGTCCCAAGCATGATATAAGCAACATCATAGAATCTCAGCAAGCAACACAGAATGGTGGATAATCTTGGAGCCTCGGGTTTCATTTGAGCCGCAAATGAGACCCGGCGTTCCCTGTCGTGTGGATAGCCTGTGCAATGAAAACCTGGACGCCAACGAGCACTGCAAGTTACCCGCCAATCTTAGAAGTGAGGCAACCACAATCAACCAAGTGAATGGGCCGCCCAACACTTCACGGAATCCGGTAATTTAAGCACCCCTCCGTGGGTCAACCTGTACCCCCTACGAATGCGTCGAATAGCCCGCCAATTCTAGAGTGAGGCCCCCTCCGTCTCAACACCATG
This sequence comes from Agapanthus africanus, assembly GCA_030015575.1. Classification (NCBI taxonomy): domain Eukaryota; kingdom Viridiplantae; phylum Streptophyta; class Magnoliopsida; order Asparagales; family Amaryllidaceae; genus Agapanthus; species Agapanthus africanus. Next base: position 581,098,153 of record CM057339.1, on the reverse strand, counting down.
AGATGCGGGCCCGTTTCGCTCTAGAATCTGGCTATTCTTGTACTCCTCCGCTGGGTAATCCTACTACGGAAAAGAAACAAATATATGTACAAGGGTGACATCGACCTCAACCCGGTCATGCCCCAAACAAATAATATACAAACTGGAAGAGACGGCAGTCCACATGTCGGACGCTCGCTCCACAATATCAAATTTATAAACGAATTTGAACTGTACAACTATCATTGCACCACTGGCTATCCAACACAACAATTCAACCACAATCTCAGCACAACACAGAACATCAACGTGAATGTCATGTTCGCAAATCCGTCTAAAATAACATATAACAGTTAGATGAGTTATACCTCTCTAATGACATTCACGGTCGCAGATAGTAATGTATGTACTAAAAAACATACACTTAAAATTTCGATCGACTAAACTTTTCCAACATGGCCCCAAATGCAAAACAACACTCAAACAAATCTGGGCCAAAACCATATGTGCTAAAAATCATATTTCCATGTATAAGAGTGCCAGAAGAAATTTGACCCACTTTTTCCACAAGACAATCGTGGAACCGCGGCCAATAGGATTGTATTGCCGCGCTTCCGTAGCCAACTTGTTGGTTCAAGCGTCCAAATTTCTCATGGTCCCCTAAAAATGCCTGCACGTATTTTTAAGACCCTCTGAAAAAAAATTTGAACAAATTTTAAAATCGGCAGTAAACACTATAAAATGGAAATACAATTCGGAAAAATTGGTCGATCGAGATTTTAACCTTGTGCAAACTAGCTAGTATGGGTCTATGGGTTGGCTCTGATACCATGTTGGGTTATGCCGCGCCCTGGCCATCTACCGTGACCATATGTCGAACAAAAATTTTCAAAACTGGTGCTAGAACAACCCTATAACCCGGATCTACCATAAAGCTAAAGCTAGCAAACTAAAGAGGAGTTTAGAATGGTTATACTGAATGATCTGAGTCCTTCGGTCTTCTACCATCTTCCTAAGCTCCTAGAAGCCACCATGATCAAGCTTGATCGCCAGTCTCCCTCTATCTGTTCCACCTGAGGATTTATAGTTCGAGCACCAACCTCATAGCCAATATAACTAGGGTAGCCAGTACGCTAAACTTGATAGCCTTGAGGATGTAGAATCTAATGATGGATTAATTTGTCTCCAAACACCCTAGTTTTCTCAACACATGAGACATTTAGGGTGGAGGTAGAAGAAGAAGCTTGAGGATGAGAGTGTGAAGCATCCAAGAAAATGGCTAAGTGTCAGTGAGCTAAAGAAATCAATCAAGCCTCTCAAAAAATCTCACAACACAAACAAATATCAAGTATGCTTCAATAGTGAATCCATGAGTCACCCCATGAGTCACCAAGTGAACCATGCTTGATAAAAGCCAAATAACACCCCATCCCCTCCACCTCATAAACCATTTAATCTAAATGGTTATAACAAAAATGATGTGGCATCTTCTAGAAGCACCTTGTAATAAATTATAAGAATACCCCTCATCCGTATATACATACCTATATCCGTATTCCGAAAAATACGAATAAAAAGAGACGAAAATAATCCAGCAATATAATACTAGAATCCGGCTTAAACCAAAACCCATTAGTATTATCCGTCCGAATCATGATACGTGCACAAGTGCATGTATATGATCGAACCCTACCGTAAAACATACGGCCTCCACATCGTTTTGCCCAAAGCAGGGAAACCCTCTGTGTGGTTATCTAAAGACCCATCAATACGCTGGCAGTGGGTTTAACCACAAGCACGACAGCAGCACTAGCTGTACGTAACGGCTACCCAGGTATTGAGCGAAAAGAAGGCCGACGAGCAAACTCATCTGAGCCCATACTGAGCCTGTCTGTGACAATCTCCGTACAGTCCGGTCCGTTCGTCTAAGAGTATCGCATATTGAGTCAAGGTGGGTGGATAAAGTCAGACCCCTTATAACGTGATATTTCGTGTTGGTATGAAGCCCATCACCAACTGAGAAACAACTGATCCAAATCAATAATTTTCGACTACCTTGGCTAAGGATTTCTGGTGATGGCCACCCGTGCACTATGAGATATCAACACCCAAATACCGGGAGAGAAGAATCCCCGACGAATCGCTCACTGCCTCCATATGGCTCGGGACTGTACCCAACTAAAACATGTTTGCACGACTACTTTGAGCCGTGGCAGGGTAGTTATCAAAGCCCAGTAGGAACTCACACGAGACAAATGATGATCTCAGGTCGACAGACTAACCTGTACACATATCACCTGGGATCTGCTATCTGACAATAGGTATAATACCAACTAGCATGTAACAGGCGAGTCCGTCTAGTGTACTCATAATCCAATGATCACCTGTATACTATCTTAGGAGACTAACTGACACCAATGGCTTATGAGCCTGGCTACCGCCCCTCGTCGGGGTCTTGATAAGTACACCCTAGTCTACTCTGGAGTATCAATGCCCAGTCTCGATACTCCCACGACTAGAGACATTTAAGGATGTGCTTATAGACCACGCAGCTCTCACGTATATGATCGCCATCATAATGCTGGTAGTCAAGCAAAAATCCTATGGGCTATATCATTATGTAATAGTTATCTATAATACCACATAATGCATGTACATGATGATAAAGACAAACCAGATAGCATACTATCATTTTGAGTAAGACTGTTGTATCCGTATAGGTCCTCCCTCAATCATCATAATCACCTGCATGTGATTACAATAATTGCCTTGAGGACACTATAGCCAACACTTCTTCAAGTGGAGCTACGAGGAGTCGTAGGGACTACAACCCGGAGCTTTAGAAGTGAAGGACTCAGTCTACAAAGGTTGTAGCATTCTTCACATAGTGTAGTTTTTATTATATCATGCTTTAAACCCTAATAATCTAATTAGATCTTTGGATAGTGTACTTTAGCACCCTGAATTTTTGAAAATTGCATGCTTGATGTCGGTTTTAACCTTGTGGCGGTGCTAGGATACACTTTCAAGAAGCACTGGACAGCTGTGAAGAACATTCTTAAGTACTTGAGAAGGACTAAAGAAATGTTCTTGGTGTATGGTAAAGGAGAACTACAAGTGGAGTCCTTTACCGATTCGAGCTTCCAGAGTAATACGGACAACAGCAAGTCGGTCTCAGGTTTTGTCTTTACCCTCAATGGAGGGGCGGTATGTTGAAAGAGTTCTAACCAAGATACCGTAGCAGACTCGATGATGGAGGTTGAATACATCGTTGCTAACGATGCTGCCAAAGAGGCTGTCTAGATGAAGAAGTTCATTACTGAACTTGGTTTGGTTTCATCCATTAAGGATCCAATACCTTTATATTGTGATAACAATGGAGCTGTGGCTTTGGCCAAGGAAGCTTGGTCCCATCAGCGATCCAGACATATTCTTAGGCGGTATCACCTGATCCGGGAGATAGTTGATCGTCGAGAGATCGAGATCAAGAGAGTTGATATGAAGGACAACACAGCGGATCCACTCACAAAGGCCCTACCCCAGACCCAGTTTGAAAGACTTTTTGGGATGTTGTGTTAGTGATATATGCCCTAGAGGCCATTATTGTATCATACTGGTTCGTATATTACTTAATGGAAGCTTGGGATATTCACAGTTGTATTGACAGTCTTGCTCAAAATGGTAGTATGCTGCTTGGTTTGTTTCTACCTCAATATGTGCATGTGTTTCTTTTGGCATATCGCTTATACATGTAAGTCTACGGTAGAGCCCCGGCCGTCAAACTGACGCCAAATGCGGAACAAAAACTTTTATAACTGGCGCTATCGCATACTAAAAACCCGGATCTGCCATTAACGCTAAACTAACAATCTACAAAGAGGGAAGAAAGGTTATACCGAACGATCCGAGTCCTTCGTTCTTTAACCATCATCCCACGCTCCGTTGCGGCTGCTCCGATCTCGTCGATCTCCGATCTCCTCGTCAAGGTGGCACCACATCATCGGATCTTTAAACGGGCTCCCGCCTCTGACTCGAGGCAACTCGGTCGTCAAGTTTGCTAAAAGAGACGACCAAGAATGATGTAGAGAATGAGTGGAATACTTTGTCTCGCTTCGTCCAAAACCATGGACGAACGGTTAATGAAGTTGCCGTGGGAATCGGGTGATGGAATGAAATGAGCTGTGAAATTCCATACACCGAAAACTATCATCTTTTTTCCAAATGAATCATCAAGTGAGCGAGGGAGAGAGAGGGGAAAGGGGCCGGCCACATATATAGTGGTGGGGGGTGAGTGTAGGAGAGGGGGAGGTAACCACAAGAGAAAAGATCAAGGGAAAATATCCTAAGCAAGAACAAAAGGCATTAATGAAATGGATGACACATTAACCTAGTCATCAATCATTAATGAAACCATTAAATGTAACCATGACTCACTAAACACCTCACCACTTCTAGAACCTTCTAGAAGCTTCCACACTCATCTCAAGAAAAGATAAAATCCGTATTTAACCAAATGTTAAATACGGATGATAGAAAACTGGAAACTGGCAACTTCCAAAAGTGATCCCGAAACGAATTTCAGGATAACCCCGTAACTGTATAAAAATACCCGCATTTGTATTACGACCGAATACAAATGCAACTGAGATAAAGATATTATATATACTCTGTATAATACATGGATCCGGCTTAAACCAAAGCCCACAGTATTATCTGCCCGAAAAATAACACGTGCGTAAACGCACGTGCATTTTCCGAACCCTGCCATAAAACCATACGGCCTCTACAACGTTTCGCCCGAACTTGGGAAACTATCTGTGGGGGACTCTAATGACTCGTCAGTACCCTGGCAGTGGGTTTAACCACAAACCGTCAGCGGCACTAGCTATGCGTAACGGCTGCCCATGGACTGACCTCAAGGGAGGCTGATGAGCGAACTCATCCAGAAACCCTACTGAGCCTAACAGTGACAATGTATATACAGTCCGGTCCGTTCGTCTATGAGTATCGCATATCCGGCCTAGGGGGCTAGTAACGTCAGACCCCCAATAGCTGTATAAGTCGTGTCGGAGACAAGCCCTGAACACCCTGAGATACTACTGGAGTACCTACCAGTAAATCTCACCTACCTTGGCCAAGGACTTGGTGTAATGGCTTTCCTAGACACAGCGCGACCTCTACCCCCAATACCGGGAGAGACGAATCCCCTGTGGATCCGCTCACGTGCCTCCATGTGGCTTGGGACTGTACCCAAAAACTACCTGTTTGCACGACTCCTTTGAGCCGTGGTAGGGTAGAAATCAAAGCACAGTGGGAACTCACACGAGACAAATGACGACCTCAGGTCGATGAACTAACCTGTACACATGTCACCAGGGAACTGCTATCTGACGATATGTATAATACCAACTAGCAGATTCCCGGCGAGTCCTGTCCGGTGTACTCATAACCCAATGAGCACTTGTATACATCTTAGGTGATCCAACTGACACCAGTGGCTTGTGAGACCGGACACCGCCCCTCGTCGGGTCTCGACTGTATACACTAGTCTACTCCGGAGTATCGATGCCCTGTCTCGAAACTCCCACGACTAGGGACCACTATTAAGGATATGCTTATAGACCACCCAACTCTCACTTATATGATCGCCCTCATACTGTTGGTAGTCAAGCAAGATCCTAAGGGCTCTATCAAAGTGTAATCGTGATCAGTCACCTGAACCTATACACGACTGATAAAGGCAAACCAGATAGCATACTATCATCTCGAGTAAGACTGTCCTACCGGTATAGGTCCTCCTCAACCATTGCAATCACGTACCTGCGATCCAATAATTGACTTTGAGAGCATTATATCCAACAATCTCCCACTTGCACTTAAGGCTCATTATTGCGATGTTGCGTACTCACAGCCCGTGTGAAACCAACACCCAACTCCTCTACTAATCAGTTTCACAAAGCCCGTTTGTAAAACTATTGTGTTCGAGAAATAGCCTCAGTGAGTGGATCCTCCAGGATGTTTCTTTTTATGTCTCTCTTAATCTCAATTTCGCGGAGAAAGCCATCTCCCGAATTGAGTAATACCTGTCTTAGAATATGTCTGGATATCTGATGGTACCTTAGTTCATAAATGAACTCCAAATCCAAACTTCTTAGACTGTATCGAAAACGGAACCTAATCAGTATCCGGCACCATGCCTCCCACAGTATCCTCTTGGACCACCTGTCCAAAATACTGTCCCTCTTTGTCAGAGGGAAAACAATAACTCTGACAATCACTCTGTCGTACATGTCACCTTTGAAGCCTGGAATGATAATCGTCTCCCGAGGGAGGCTACCGTCATCAAATCCGTAGAACATGCACTTATGTTCTAAAACTGCTTCCTTATGTTCTCCAGGATTGGATTAATACAGACTTATTGCATCTAGTGCAAAAACAACATCTGGTGTGGTACTTGACATCTCATGATTGACTCAATTGCCTAAGCAAGTGATCTGCCAATCATGCACATCCCTCTCCCCTTTAGTCTGTAAGACACCTTTAGAGAGGGTGACTCCTTCAACTGCAGGTACACCACCATGCCAGGAGTCATCTATTCTAAAAACTATTAGAATACTGTCAAAGTACCCATATTGGGAAACTACCCAAATCCAGATCTAAAACCATAGATCTAGAAACCAGAATGTCAAATATTATATCCATATCCTGTCTGGAGAAACAACTGTATGACGACCACAGTACAACCGATCGTAGTATAGGAATTTTACTTCCTACTCTGTGTATGTCATCCAAATACCAGGACAACACACCCTACTACCTTCTTAACAGATCCATCCCCTATTCTGATGAAGTCAAACCCATGACTGTCACATCAAAATTAGATGATCAATCTCCGCTATAACTGCTCTAGTCTATAAATAGACATAAGCTACTTGCCCACTATACTTCCGCTGCTCCCACTGACCACAACAACCCTCCTACCGGGTCTCATAGCCTGGAACAACAGTAGTGTCAAGTCTGGGTAGATAAAAAACCTCCCTGTCACCGTCCTTGAGGCTACCGGAGTACCTCTCGGGTGTCTGAGGTTACCCACCATATCTGCGGAGTGGCTAATGGAATGTCAAACCTGATTGAATCTTTAGGTCCTATTAAATTTTCCGTAATCGTTTGCGGTTCTGGAATCACTTCGAGTTCTACCATACTCCCACTACCGTTTTCTGAAAAAATGCATTTTACTAAAACTGTGGCGAGTCAAGAACAATATCACTATTGATCTTCCAGATGGTAGATAGTCAACCCTCGTCATAACCTGGGCCAACCCACAAACAGCCATTACAGAAACGTGCCCCTGAGTTATCCAGAGTCTGGTTTTAAGCATAAGCCGGACAACTCCCCGTACCTTAACATCGTTAAGATACGAACCATTCTATATATCCAATATAGAAACTTTGGCACTTATTTAATTGGAACCAGATTCTGCTGTCTCCAGTGCATATCAACTTTAATGGAGAAAGGCTAATCAGCATTACTCAACTTAGGAATCCATCCAATTATGAGTAACCTGAAAGAGAAACAAGTTTCTCAAAACTTTTACTATCATCTGAATACCAATCACAAGTATCTACATCTTCGATCTCTTTGAAGAATCCCGATACTTGCGACATCTGGTTTTCTAATTTATTCTTATATCCACAACTTCTCAAAACTTAGACCTTGTATTTCTTCAAAACACTTGTCTAAATACTAGAGAAGTCATAAGTAAACAGAACATAGTACGAGGACCTACCCCTTTGTCCTGATGGACACTGGACAACATACAATACTCTGTATAAGTCCGCTGAGTTGAATAACTCAAAACCTGTGCGTCGTAGGTTGAAAACTGTACCCTGGCGATTTCCTCAAATATCACCAATTACAACGAATTCTGATATAATGAGGATGATCACCTAATTCCCAATAACTTCCTCCCACTCATCATCTGTAAAACCATACAGATATGAGAATGAAACCTGGTGAATACACACCCTGGAGTAAGTATCTAATCGGGAAAACAGTTTTCCATTAACAATGCACTGAAACATGAAAATGTTTCGTAGGGGTATCCTGGTATTCATAGTAATGCCTCTTCCATAATCCAATTCATGACTTTAACCGTATATTTCTTTGTCATCTCTCCAAATCCCTTTATTTGTCTTTAGTCGTTACCTTCTGTACACCATCGTTAGGCTAAATGGTTTTCTTCCTTCCCTACCGTTCGGCACCGGCCTATGGTTTGGAAGAAGACTATCCAGTAAGCATAATAGGTGTACCCTCCTAAACCAAGGAGTACTCGCAACTGAGAGAAGGTGATGATAAAAGACAACTGAATAATACCTTATTCTATTAAAGGTGAAATAGGAGTGGCGATGAAGTATGTGGTTTGGTCGTGAATGATAACAGTCGCAACTTACTTTGCCCTCTTTCTAATCCCTTTATTTTGTCTTTACATATTACCTTCTGTACACCCTACTTAGGCTAATTGGTTTTCTTCATTCCCTACCTTTCGGCACCTGCCTATGGTTTGGAATAAGACTATCCAATAAGCGTAATAGGTGTACTCTCCTAAACCAAGGAGCCCTCGCAACCTGAGAGAATGTGATAATAAAAGACAACTGAATAAACCAATTCTATTTCTCCTGAACCTTGATCCATCCTCGAAGGAGTCCCTTCGAGTTCGTATATAACCATACGATGGATCTATCCAATGGAAGTGGATGTCCGTAGTAATACGGGTGTTCTGAGAAATGCAAAGGGTAGAAGAAGGAGTGGCAATGACTTATGCAACTCAGACAATCCAAAAGCCAGTATTTTAAGAAGGTTCGGTCAACTTGGTCCCTGAGTCATAGTTTAGGGTCGGTCAAAGGTCGCTGCCAAAGAGAGAGAGAAAAGAAACACTCTGCGTGCACTCTAACCTAGATCAGAATGGTTATCACTTTATCTAATCCGGAAACCTCCCACTGTACTGTCAAATTCTCCTCCAAACCTAAAAGAAGAATCAATCGGGATCACCCGAAGAGTAAACTAACTCATCAGTGGGAATCGGGATCCAACTCTCATCGCATGATAACGTGACGGAATCCACTCGCGTTATCACACTCCAGAAGGTATGCGCATGCCTGGCAAGTTTCAGTTTCTTTAGAAACTCCCGATGTGATTTTTACCCCATGCTCTTATGATCGTGACTAAGGGCCAACCCATCATAAGTCACATGTCAAGTTCTTCCCATTATTATCTTGTTAATTTGAACCCACCCGTACTCGCCCTTGACTAGGGGCCAATAAGGCTGTACGACTGTCCCAAACCAACGCATCTATCTATGCAACATATGAACACCCCAGCAGCTACCAATCACTATGTCCTAGCTAAGGGCCAGACCAACATAGCTTAAATACTACTGACCATTCATATGAAATGACGGAGGGCTACGGCTGGTTTTTGGCGAAAAACCTTTAACGTAATGAACTTGATCTCGTTGAAGGAACCTGATAGCTTTTTATAAAATATAGTGGCGAAAACCTTTGCTAAAGAGGTCACTCCCGGTGAAGGAATCTCGGCTCTTTCCTCGTGGAATGAGGTGCAGGATATTCCACTGAATACCGCGATGCAAAGCAACATGTAATCGACTATAGTGAAGTTATTACCCTGACGCAAACTTCTGCCCAAGGGGTCAGTCCCGGTGAAGGGATATCGGCCCTTGCCCCGTCGAATGAGGTGCAGGATATTCCAACCGAATACCACTATGCATAACAAAAGGAAACAACCTTGTAATAACACTTTTTAAATTGTTCCAACAACATCCAAACAGGTTTGTTTTACTTTGCATTGATCAGAATCAACGCAGTCCCATCAAATAATCACACCAGAAACGAACGAAAATAAAATGTACGTATATGCCATCCGCATTCGTCACTGGGTCCCGTCATCACCCGTTAGGTTACTTAATTAACGACAGAGCGGGGACTGAACTAGCGCGTGTTGCGCCACGGCAGCGCCCCGGCCGTCTATCCGAGGCCATAATGCGGAATCAAAATTTTTTCTTAACTTTAAACTGGCGCTACCGCGGACAATATACCCGGATCGTAACCATTAACCGATACTAGCTAACTAGAGATGGGGTGAGAGATATACCGAGCGATCCGTGTCCTTCGGTCTTCTCGTCGTCGTCCCGATCTCCCGCGGAATCACCATTCATCGTCTTTTCGTCGGAAAGTGCACCACGTAGCCGGATTCTTTTACGGGCTCCCACCTCTGGACCGAGGCAACTGGGGCACGAAGTTGGCTAGCCGACGCGTCCAAGATTTGCTGTAGATGTAGTGTAGAATCTATTGTCTCTTTTGTGATTTATGTTGCCATTGGTGATGGAGGAATGATGTTAAAAAAAATGGTGCCTTCATTTTTTCCAAAACAAGAAGAAGAATGAGATGAAGAAAAATGTGCCACCCTCATAATGAAACTCTCTCATACTCTTTTTCAAATGGTGGAGGAAAAATCTCAAAAACAAGAAGGAAGGTGAGTGTAAGAAAAGCAAGAGGTGACCACATCCAAAGTAAACCTCACATCAACTCCTAATCAACTCCAATCCATTCTAATCACCATTAATGCAAAAGAAATGATGATAGAAAAGAATGGTATCAAAAGATGCTTTCATAATCAATCCATATGCAAGAAACCCCTCCACAATATGTTATTTGCAAACTTGCAAATAACACCCTCCATCGAAAAGTCCGGCCGTGAAGGAACAAAGGAAAACCGGCCAGAACGGAATGCAAACTGGCAACTTCAGAAAACTGATCCCGTAATGAATTACAGGAAAACCCCGATACTGTGCATACACACCCGCATCTGTATTCCGACCGGATACAAATGAAAAGAGACAAAATCTACACTGTACTATACTAGGATCCGGCTTAAACCAAAGCCGGCTAGTAATATCCGTCCGATCCTGATCCATGCAATACCGCACGTATCTGATCGAACCCTGCCATATATCCATACGGCCACTAGTACAAACCGTCCGATCCTGATCCGTGCAATACCGCACGTATCTGATCGGACCCTTCCATATCTCCATACGGCCTCTACAGCGTTTCGCCCGAAACTTGAGTAACTGTAAGTGTGGTGGACTCTAAAGACTCGTCAATACTATGGCTGTGGATTTAACCACTAGCACGTCAGAGGTATAAGCCAATACGTGACGGGCCACCAGCTATTGACCAAAAGGGACGTCGATGAGCGAACTCATCCTGACACCCTACTGAGCCTGTCAGTGACAATATCCGTACAGTCTGGTCCGTTCGTCTATGAGTATCGCATGGCGGGCCTAGGGGGTTGGTAAAAGTAAGACCCCCAAAAGCGGTACAAGTCGTGTCGGAGTGTAGCCCAGAACACCCTGAGATACTACTAGAATACCCACCAGTAAATCTCCTGCCTCGGCCGAGGGCTTTGTGTAATGGCTCTCCTAGACACAGCGCGACCTCACCCCCAATACCGGGAGAGACGAACCCCTGCAGATCCGCTCACTGCCTCCATGTGGCTCGGGACTGTACCCAACTAAAACCTGTTTGCACGACTCCTTTGAGCCGTGGTAGGGTAGTAATCAAAGTACAGTGGGAACTCACACGAGACAAATGACGATCTCAGGTCGATGAACTAACCTGTACACATGTCACCAGGGAACTGCCATCTGACGTATGATATTAGACCAACTAACATGTTCCCGGCGAGTCCTGTCCGGTGTACTCATAACCCAACGAGCACCTGTATACATCTTAGGTGAACCAACTGACACCAGTGGCTTGTGAGATCGGCCACCGCCCCTCGTCGGGGTCTCGACTGTATACACTAGTCTACTAATGGAGTATCGATGCCCTGTCTCGAAACTCCCACGACTATGGACCTTTTAAGGATGTGCTTATAGACCCCAGCTCCCACGTATATGATCGCCATCATACTGCTGGTCGTCATGCAAGAATCCTAGGGGCTCTATCAACGTGTAATAGCGACCTGTCAGGTCACCTAAAGCAGTACACGATGATAAAGATAAACCAGATAGCATACTATCATCTCGAGTAAGACTGTCCTACTGGGATAGGTCCTCCCTCAATCATTGCAATCACGTGCCTGTGATCCAATAATTGACTCTGAGGGCACTATCTCCAACAGCGCGGGTGTAAAACATATACAACATCTAATAATATATAAACCAATATACAATAATCGCTCCAGGCGTGATAATATGCAACATTACAGAAAAGTAATAAGCATCACTGAACAATACAGATAAACTGGGATCCCCGAGTTTCACAGAGCCGCTGCTGAAACCCGACGTTCCCCTTTCGTGTGGATAGCCTGTGCAATGAAACCTAGACCCTTACGGGTGCGGCAAGTTACCCGCCAAAACCTGAAGCGAGGCAGCCCCCTACAGCATAGTGAATGGACCACCCAGCACTTCATGGAATCCGGTAGCTTGAGCACCCCTCCTTGGGTCAACCTGTACCCCCTACGAGTGTGGCGAATAGTCTGCCAATTCTAGAGTGAGGCCCCTCTGCCTCTCAAAGCCATGAATGCGGACCCGTTGCCCCTCAGAACCCGGCGATCCGTGCACTCCGTCGCGGGGTAAAACCTAGTACAGTAATAAAAAATAGTACAACAGATACATCGACCGCAACCTGGTCGTGCCCCAAAAGAATATTATACAACAGGCAATGGCGGCAGTCCACATATTGGACGCTCGCCCCGCAATATCAAATGTACAAATAAACTCAAACTGCACTACCATTGCACACTGCTATCCACCACGACAAATCCGCAACATCACAGCACAACACAGAACATCAACGCGAATGTCACGTTCGCAAACCCGTCTAAAAGAACTATAGCAATTAGACGCGGTTTACCGATCAAATGATATTCACGGTCGGAGATATAATGTAAGTACTGTAAACAGACACGTTTAAATTTCGACAGTCTAAATTTCCCGAAGTGGGCCCCACGCAAATCTGCTGTACAGTAAAAAACACTGGGCCCAAATAAACAGTTCCAGAAACCACAATTTCCAACATATAATCCACTGTAGAAAATTGAGTGAGTGATCTCACTTTCCTGCGGCGGATCCGCGGCCAAACCCTAGCTTAGGCCGCGGATCCGCGGCGGAACAGTGGAATCACTTCCTCGAATTTCTACAGTATTCCTCAAAAACCCTGCTTGATTTTCTGGTATGGTCAAAATTACATTTGGACCAGTTTGAAAATTAACAGAAACTTTAAACTTGAAAATTGTAGTTTTTGAAAATCCGTTCGATCGATCTTTTAAACGTGTTAGCACAAGTTAGTAAAGCTTAATGGCGCGGCTCTGATACCATGTAATTCTACGGTACCGCCCCGGCCGTCAAACTGACGCCAAATGCGGAACAAAAACTTTTATAACTGGCGCTATCGCATACTAAAAACCCGGATCTGCCATTAACGCTAAACTAACAATCTACAAAGAGGGAAGAAAGGTTATACCGAACGATCCGAGTCCTTCGTTCTTTAACCATCATCCCACGCTCCGTTGCGGCTGCTCCGATCTCGTCGATCTCCGATCTCCTCGTCAAGGTGGCACCACATCATCGGATCTTTAAACGGGCTCCCGCCTCTGACTCGAGGCAACTCGGTCGTCTAGTTTGCTAAAAGAGACTACCAAGAATGATGTAGAGAATGAGTGGAATACTTTGTCTCGCTTCGTCCAAAACCATGGACGAACGGTTAATGAAGTTGCCGTGGGAATCGGGTGATGGAATGAAATGAGCTGTGAAATTCCATACACCGAAAACTATCATCTTTTTTCCAAATGAATCATCAAGTGAGCGCGAGAGAGAGAGGGGAAAGGGGCCGACCACATATATAGTGGTGGGGGGGTGAGTGTAGGAGAGGGGGAGGTAACCACAAGAGAAAAGATCAAGGGAAAATATCCTAAGCAAGAACAAAAGGCATTAATGAAATGGATGACATATTAACCTAGTCATCAATCATTAATGAAACCATTAAATGCAACCATGACTCACTAAACACCTCACCACTTCTAGAATCTTCTAGAAGCTTCTACACTCATCTCAAGAAAAGATAAAATCCGTATTTAATCAAATGTTAAATACGGCTGATAGAAAACTGGAAACTGACAACTTCTAAAAGTGATCCCGAAACGAATTTCAGGATAATCCCATAACTGTATAAAAATACCCGCATTTGTATTACGACCGAATACAAATGCAACTGAGATAAAGATATTATATCTACTCTGTATAATACATGGATCCGGCTTAAACCAAAGCCCACCAGTATTATCTGCCCGAAAAATAACACGTGCGTAAACGCACGTGCATTTTCCGAACCCTGCCATAAAACCATACGGCCTCTACAACGTTTCGCCCGAACTTGGGAAACTATCTGTGGGGGACTCTAATGACTCGTCAGTACCCTGGCAGTGGGTTTAACCATAAACCGTCAGCGGCACTAGCTATGTGTAACGGCTGCCCATGGACTGACCTCAAGGGAGGCTGATGAGCGAACTCATCCAGAAACCCTACTGAGCCTAACAGTGATAATGTATATACAGTCCGGTCCGTTCGTCTATGAGTATCGCATATCCGGCCTAGGGGGCTAGTAACGTCAGACCCCTAATAGCTGTATAAGTCGTGTCGGAGACAAGCCCTGAACAACCTGAGATACTACTGGAGTACCTACCAGTAAATCTCACCTGCCTTGGCCAAGGACTTGGTGTAATGGCTTTCCTAGACACAGCGCGACCTCCACCCCCAATACCGGGAGAGACGAATTCCCTGCCGATCCGCTCACGTGCCTCCACGTGGCTCGGGACTGTACCCAAAAACTACCTGTTTGCACGACTCCTTTGAGCCGTGGTAGGGTAGAAATCAAAGCACATTGGGAACTCACACGAGACAAATGACAACCTCAGGTCGATGAACTAACCTGTACACATGTCACCAGGGAACTGCTATCTGACGATATGTATAATACCAACTAGCAGATTCCCGGCGAGTCCTGTCCGGTGTACTCATAACCCAATGAGCACCTGTATACATCTTAGGTGATCCAACTTACACCAGTGGCTTGTGAGACCGGCCACTGCCCCTCGTCGGGGTCTCGACTGTATACACTAGTCTACTCCGGAGTATCGATGCCCTGTCTCGAAACTCCCACGGCTAGGGACCACTATTAAGGATATGCTTATAGACCACCCAACTCTCACTTATATGATCGCCCTCATACTGTTGGTAGTCAAGCAAGATCCTAAGGGCTCTATCAAAGTGTAATCGTGATCAGTCACATGAACCTATACACGACTGATAAAGGCAAACCAGATAGCATACTATCATCTCGAGTAAGACTGTCCTACCGGTATAGGTCCTCCTCAACCATTGCAATCACGTACCTGCGATCCAATAATTGACTTTGAGGGCACTATATCCAACAATACATATTGGTAGAGATCCTAGGATCTTTGCTTGATTACCAGCATTGTGATAGCAGTCACACTAGTAGGGGCCGGGTAGTCTATAAGCACATCCTTATACAGGTCCCTAGTTGTAGGATTATCTAGACAGGGCATCGATACTCCAGAGTAGACTAGTGTATACGCTTCTCATCCCAGCAGGGGAAATGGTCTGTCCCACAGCCATTAGTACGTCATTCTGTAGATAGTATGCAGGTGCTCATTAGGTTATGAGTACACTAGATAGGACTCGTCAGGGACTGCTGGTGGGTATTATACCTATCGCCGGGTAGCAGTTCCTAGTTGACATGAGTACAGCTTAGTCCGTCGAATTGACACTGCTACTTCGCCTCGAGTGTGTTCTCACTGCACTTTGATTACTACCCTACCACGGCTCAAAGGAGTCGTGCAAATAGGTAGTAGTTGGGTGCAGTCCCGAAGCACTTGGAGGTAGTGGCGGTTAGATAGGATTCATCTCTCCCGGTATTGGGGGTTGATATCGCGCTGTGTTTGGAGAGCCATTACACAAAGTCCCTGGCCAGGGCAAGCGAGATTTACTGGTCGGTATTCCAGTAGTATCTCAGGGTGTTTTGGGCTACACTCCGACACGACTTATTGCGCTATTGGGGGTCTGACGATTACCGCCCCTAAGACCGATATGCGATACTCTTACACGAACAGACCAGACTGTACGGAGATTGTCACATTCAGGCTCAGTAGGAGTTCGGATGGGTTTGCTCATCGTCCTTCGTATCGACAGATACCTGGGTAGCCGTTATGTGCAACTTGTACCGCTTGCGGCTTTTGGTTAAACCCACTGACAGAGTACTGTCGGGTATTTAGAGTCCCACACAGAGAGTTTCCCTGCATCGGACGAAAGATGTAGAGGCCGTATGGTTTTACGGCAAGGCTTCGATTATATACGTGCACTTGTGCCCGTATGATTTTCAGGCGGATAATACTAGTGGGCTTTGGTTTAAGCCGGATCCTAGTATTATATTGATGGATCAGTTTCGTCTCATTGTATTCGTGTTTCTCGAAACACGGATACGGGTATATATATACGGATGAGAGGGGAATTCTTGTAATTACTCAAGATTGTTTTTTGGAAGGAGACACCTCATTAGGGTTTTGACCATTGACTTGATTAAAACAATTATGAGGTGGAGGAAATGGATTATTATTTTTACTAATGATAATTCAAGCATGGCTACTTGGTTTGACTTAGATATTTTGTGGCACTAGATATTTTGAGTGAGATATTTTTCTTGCCATGCTTGTAGTCATAGCAAGGGAGCCATCTCAATTATCATAATGAAAAATATTTTCTCTTTCCTCAAGCTATATCTTCTTCTTCCTCTCAACCCTTTAGTGTCATGAGTTGAGAAACCTAGGGTTCCAAGAGACAAACTAACTCATCTTCATTCTCTACATCACCTAGGTCATCTAGGTTGGCAAACTAGGTGCCTTAGTTACCTCGGATTTGAGGTTGGAGCTCGGACTATAGACTCTTGGGTGGATCGTCTTTGACTCGAGGAAGCATCGATCCGTTTCGATCCTCGGAGCCTACGATGACGAGGAGGACAGAGAGAAGACCCGAAGGAAATGATACTACGAGGTATAATCTCTTTTCCGAGTAGTTAAACCTCAAGTAGTTTGCGAGCTAGGGTTTATGATCGATCCTTGGTTCTAGTCGGTGTTGCGAAGCTCGTAAAAATCATTTTTTGCAGTTTCCGCCTTCCCGCGATCACGTGGGGTGCGCGACATCAACTTACATGTTGGGTATGAGATACTACAACAACTGGGCTTAGTGAAAGTGGGAGATTTTCAGGAATATGTATGCCCTAGAGGCCATTATTGTATATTATAGTGCATGCTTAGACATATATAGAGAGGACTTTCTTGCTCTTTATCTTAACATGTACACTTGTATTATTATACTGTCTCTCTGATATATGTTGATAAAGCCCTTAGAATGCAGGCTTGACTACCAGGACTATGATGCAGATCATACTAGTGGGGTTTGTGTAGTCCGTAAGCACATCCTATAACTGTTCCTAGTCGAGGGAATATCGAGACATAGCATCGATATTCTAGAGTAGACTAGTGTGTAAGTTTCGTGACCCTATACGGGGTGATGGTTGATCCTACAAACATTGGTGTTTGAAATCAAAGATTGTGCACAGGTGCTTATTATAGAATGGGTACACCGAACAGGACATGCCGAGAACTCATAGATGGTACCATACCTATCGTCAAATCGCAGTTCTCTGGTGACACTTGTACATGTTAGTTTGTAGACTCAAGATCGTCATAGTGTCTTATGTGGTTCCTACTATGCTTTGATTTCCTCCCTACCACGGCACAAAGGAGTCGTGCAAACAGGTGGATTTTGGGTACAGACTCGAATCATATGGAGGCAGTGAGCGATAGGAGGGGTTTCTTCTCTCCCGGTATCGGGAGTTGATGTTGCGCTATGCTCGATTGGCTATAACAGCTACTCCCTATCCAGGGATGATGAGATTTATTGGTATGTGTTATCAGTAGTTTCTCAAAAGGTTTTAGGCCACACATCGGCTTGACTTATCATGTTACTGGGGTCTGACTATTCCACCCCTAGACTCGATATGCAACATATCAGACAAAGAAACCGGAATGTACGAGAAGTGTTGCTTATAAGCTTTACGGGAGTTTGGAAAACCTTGCTTGTTGATCTTCTATTCGTTCAATACCTGAGTAGCCGTTACGTCCAGCTAGAACCGTTGACGGCTTATGGGTATCTGATGTGATCATTACCTATTGCTGGCGTATTGACGAGTCTTTAGAGTCCCACACAGAGGATTCCTAGCTCAAGCAAAATGAAGTGGGGCGCATATGGAGATATGTGCGGGCACATGATTAAATACGAGTATATGATACCGTATTCTAATATTGCGATATTTTATATCAGTTGGTTATATGTGATATAACCAGATTATTAAATCAAGTGTTGATTCAATGATTAGATTTATGTATATGTATTTGATATTGGCCGGTTATATATGATATGACCGGTGATTGTCGTAAAAACGGTATACGTTTTTATGATATTAACTACTACTTGACTTTCGTCATGTATAGTTCTTTCCTCCCTAGCTGTGTTCAACTCAGTTCTCTACCTACCACTATCATGACGGTGTCACTTTGCACTAGCCGGTTGAGCACGGGTCGATCCACAGGGAGATGGTAGTATGTGTTGGATATAGTGCCCTCAAAGTCAATTATTAGATCGCAGGCATATGATTGCAATGATTGAGGGAGGACCTATACCGGTGGGACAGTCTTACTCGAGATGATAGTATGCTATCTGGTTTATCTTTATCATCGTGTACTGTTTTAGGTGACATGATATGTATCACTATTACACGTTGATAGAGCCCATAGGATTCTTGTTTGACTACCAACAGTATGATGGCGATCATATACGTGAGAGTTGGGTAGTCTATAAGCACATCCTTAAAAGTGGTCCCTAGTCGTGGGAGTTTCGAGACTGGGCATCTTTACTCTGGAGTAGACTAGTGTATACAGTCGAGACCCCGACGAGGGGCGGTGGCCGGTCTCACAAGCCATTGGTGTTAGTTGGTTCACCTAAGATGTATACAGGTGCTCGTTGGGTTATGAGTACACCGGACAAGATTCGCCGGGAATATGCTAGCTGGTTTTTGAAACCTGTCGTCAGCTAGCAATTCCCAGGTGACATGTGCACAGGTTAGTCTATCGAACTGAGATCGTCATTTTTCTCGTGTGAGTTCCCACTGTGCTTTGACTATTATCCTACCACGGCTCAAAGGAGTCGTGCAAACAGGTTTTAGTTGGGTACAGTCCCGAGCCACATGGAGGCAGTGAGCGGATCGGTAGGGGATTCGACTCTCCCAACGTTGGGAGTGAGATCGTGCTGTGTCTAGGAGAGCCATTACATAAAATTCATGGCCATGGTAAGCGAGATTTACTGGTAGGTATTCCAGTAGTATCTCAGGTGTTTAGGGCTACACTCCGACACGACTTATACCGCTTTTGGGGGTCTGATGTTTACCAGCTCCCTAGGCCCAATATGCGATACTCATAGACGAACGGACCGGACTGTACGAATATTGTCACACATAGGCTCAGTAGGGTTCCAGGATGAGTTTGCTCATTGGACTCCCTTTCACTCATTACATGGGCAGCCGTTACGTACAGCTAGTACCACTGACGGCTTGTGGTTAAAACCACTGCCAGGGTGTTGACGAGTCTTTAGAGTCCCCCACAGAAAGTTTCCCAGTTCGAGCAAAACGTTGTAGAGGCCGTATGGTTTTATGGCAGGGTTCGAACATACACGTTCACTTCTGCACGTGTCATGATTCGGTCGGATAATACTAGTGGGCTTTGTTTTAAGCCGGATCCTAGTATTATATCTTGTAGGGATATTTTTGTCTCATTGCATTTCTATTCGGTCGGAATACAAATGCGGGTATGTATATACAGTTGCGGAGTTATCCTGTAATTTATTACGGGATCGCTTTTTGAAGTTGCCAGTTTGCATTCCATTTTGGCCATTTTTCTTTCTTTCCTTCTTGGCTGAAATTCTTGCTTGTGAAGGGGTTTTTTGCAAATGTGGCATTTTGTAAATGGAGGGGTTTTTTGTGGCGTCAGGGGCTCCAGCAGCTAGCTGAACTCTCTTGAGGATTCTAGAGTCTTTTGTTAGGTGACTTTGCATTGAATGCTTTTTGGATGAGCTTAGGATATTTTTGTTGTAGATATTTTTCCTTATAGTCACCACCTTTTTGTGTTGTGCTCACCCCCCCACCATCCCTTGGCTGAACCATATTAGGCAGACCCATTTTTTGACAGAGAGAGAAGTGTGATTCATTTCATTTGCAACAAAATCCTTAGCTCATTCTCAAGCTCATTTCTATCTCCACTCCTATTTGGAAACTTCAATTAACCTTCATCCATTAGATAGGATGACTTGAGACAAAGGGTTCTACACTCACTCTACTTCAACCTTGGACATGTCGGCTAGCAAACTTCATGTCCGAGTTGCCTCGGTTTAGACGCGGGAGCCCGTATAAAGATTCGTTGACGTGGCGCCACCTTCGGCGAGGAGGAGACAGTAGATCGAGTGAGATCGGAGAGCGAACTTCGTCGGTGCATCTGCAATAAGCTAGGGGCAGAGGTCAAAGACCGAAGGACACGGATCGATCGGTATAATCTCGAAACCCCCTTTTTACAGTATACTAGTTTACGGTTAATGGAACGATCCGGGTTTTAAGTTTGCGTTAGCGCCCGTTCGAAAAAAGTTTTTGTTCCGCATTTGGCCTCGGAAACACGGCCGGGGCGCTACCGTAGAATTACATGGTATCAGAGCCAAACCATTAACCTTTACTAGCTTGTTCTAACCTATTTAAAACATCGATCAGGCGAAATTTCCAAAACTGCAATTCCAAGGTCAAAGTTTCTGTCAAAATTTTTTGTCGTCGAAAAATTATTTTGAGTGTTTCAGAAAATCAGGCAGGCTTTTCTAAGACCACTGTAAAAAAATTTGTATCATGATCCCTCTGTAGCGCTGCGGAACCGCGGCCGTACCCACATTTTGGCCGCGGTTCTGCCGCAGTGTTCGTGTTTCAGTGCACTAAATTTTTTCTTTGGGTCTTAAACATGTAATTGGGGTTTCTGGAATTTTTAGTTTTGGCCCAGATTATTTTGAGTACTGGGATTTGTACTTGGGGCCCACTTCGGGAAATTTTGTCGATCGAAAATTTTAAATAAGTTAGTTCACAGTGCTTACTTTATATCTGCGACCGTAAATGTCATTAGAGCGGTAAATCTTGTCTAATTGCTATAACTCTTTTAGACGGATTTGCGAACGTGACATTCACGTTGATGTTCTGTGTTGTGATATGATGTTGCGTTTTTTTCGTGGTGGATAGCTTGCGTGCAATGGTAGTGCAGTTTGGATATATTTGTACATTTGATATTGTGGGGCGAGCGTCCGACATGTGGACTGCCGTCACTTCCAGTTTGTATATTATTCTTTTGGGGCACGACCGGGTTGAGGTCGATGTACCCGTTGTATATATTTTCTTTTCTGTACTAAGTTTACCCCGCGGTGGAGTGCACGGACAGCCGGGTTATGGAGGGCAACGGGTCTGCATCTCATGGCTTTGAGAGGGAGGGGACCTCACTCTAGGATTGGCGGGCTATTCGCCGCACTCGTAGGGGGTATAGGTTGACCCATGGTGGGGTGCTCAAGTTACCGGATTCCGTGAAGTGCTGGGTGGTCCATTCACGATGCTGAAGGGGGCTGCCTCGCTTTTGGTTTTGGCGGGTAACTTGCCGCACTCGTAGGGGTCTAGGTTTTCATTGCACAGGCCATCCACACGACCAGGGGAACGTCGGGTTTCATTTGTGCTCTATGAAATCCGGGGATCCCAGCTTATCTGTATTGTTCTGTGATGCTTATTACTTTTCTGTGATGTTACATTTATCACTCCTGGAGCGATTATTGTATATTGTTATATATATACTAGTAGATGTTGTATATGTTTTACACCCGCGCAAGTCCTGTCCCCGCTCTGTCGTTAGTTAAGTAACCTAACGGGTGATGACGGGACCCAGTGGCGAATGCGGATGGCATATACGTACATTATATTTTCGTTATTTATTGGTGTGATTAATTGTTGGGACTGCGTTGATTAGTATCAATGCAAGGAAATCAGACCTATACATATGTTGTTGGAACATTTTTCAAAAAGTTGTTATTGCAAGGACGCTTTCATTTGTTTTGCACAGTGGTATTTGGTTGTGAATATCCAGCACCTCATTCGACGAGGCAAGGGCCGAGATCCCTTCATCGGGAATGACCCCTTGGGCAGAGGTTTGCGTCAGGGTAATAACTTCACTATAGTCGATTACTTTTTGCTTTGCATCTTGGTATTTAGTTTGGAATATCCTGCATCTCATTCTACGGGGAAAGAGCCGAGATCTCTTCACCGGGAGTGACCTCTTTAGCAAAGGTTTTTTCCACTATATATTTGTAAAAGCTATCCGGTTCCTTCAATGATATCAAGTTCATTACGTTAAAGATTTTTCGCCAAAAATCATTCGTAGCCCTCCGTCATTTAAGACGGGTAGCACTTAGTATTCATGCTATGTATGTTGGCCTTCGTCAAGGTATAGTGTATGGTAGCTATTTGTTACTTTTCTGTTGCATAGATAGATGCGTTGGTTTGGGATAGTCGAACTACCATTTTGGCCTTCGTCAAGGGTATCTACGGGTAGGTCCAATTAACCTGGATAATGACGGGTAGAACTTGACATGTGACTTATGATATGTTGGCCTTCATCAAGGTCATAAGAGCATGGGGTAAAAATCACATCGGGGGTTTCTAAAGAAACTGAAACTTGCCAGGCATGCGCATACCTTCTGGAGTGTGATAACGTGAGTGGATTCCATCACGTTATCATGCAATGATAGTTGGATCCTGATTCCCACTGATGGGTTGGTTTACTCCTCGGGTGATCTCGGCTAATTCTTCTTTCAGATTTGGAGGAGAATTTGAGGATACAGTGGGAGGTTTCCTGATTAGATAATGTGATAACCATTCTGATCTAGGTTAGAGTCTACACAGATTGTTTCTTTTCTTTTTCTCTTTGGAAGCGACCATGACCCGACCCTAAACTATGAATCAGTAACCAAGTTAACCGAACTTTCTTAAAACACTGCTTTTGGATTGTCTGAGTTTGCATACATCATTGCAATTCCTTCTTTTACCCTTTGCATTTCTCCATAACACCTCGTATTACTACGAACATCCACTTCCATTGGATAAATCCATCGTATGGTTATATCCGAACTCGAAGGAACTTGTTCCAGATTCGAGGATGGATTCTGGTTCTGGAGAGATTGAATAGGACTATTCAGTTGTCTTTTCCTTTTACCTTCTCTCAGGTTATGAGGGCTCCTAGGATTAGGAGAGGGTACACCTATTATGCTTGTTGGATAGTCTTCTTCCCAACCATAGGCAGGTGCCGAAAGGTAGGGAACGAAGAAAAACCAATTAGCCTAAGTATGGTGTACAGAAGGTAATAAGTAAAGACAAATAAAGGGATTGGAAAGAGGGCAAAGTAAATTGCGACTGCTATTCACGACCAAACCAAGTATTTCATCGACACTCCTATCTCACCTTTGTATTTCTCCAGAACACCCCGTATCACTACGAAGATCCACAGTTATTTAGATAATCCTTCGTATGGTTATATACGAACTCGATGGAACTTGTTCCATTTCGGGGATGGATTCTGGTTCGGGAGAAATAGAATAAAGGTTTATTCAGTTGTCTTTTATCATCACCTTCTCTCAGGATGCGAGTACTCCAAGGATTAGGAGAGTACACCTATTATGCTTATTGGATAGTCTTCTTCCAAACCATAGGCTAGTGCCGATCGGTAAGGAAGGAAGAAAACCATTAAGCCTAACGATGGTGTACAGAAGGTGATGACTAAAGACAAATAAAGGGATTTGGAGAGATGGCAAAGAAATATACGGTTATAGTCATGAATCTGGATAATGGAAGATGCATTACTAGGAATACCCGGAAACCCTTTCGGAACATATTTATGTTTCAGTTTCACTGTGTATTGTTAATAGAAAACTAATTTCCCAATTAGTCCTTGCTCCAGGGTATGTATTTACCACGTATGATTCTCACATCTGTATAGTTTTACAGATGATGAGTGGGAGTAAGTTATTGGGAATTAAGTGATCATCCTCATTATATCGGAATTCGTTGTAATTGGTGATATTTGAGGAAATCGCCTGGGTACAGTTTTCAACCTACGACGTGCAGGGTTTGAGTTATTTAACTCAGGGGACTTATACAAAGTATTGTATGTTGTCCAGTTTCCATTTGGACAAAGGGGTAGGTCCTCGTACTATATTCTGTTTACTTGTGACTTCTCTAGTTTTAGACATGTGTTCCGTAGGAAAACAAGGTCCAAGTTTGAGAAGTTATAGGTATAAGAATAAAATAGAGAACCAGGTGTAGCAAGTATCAGGATTCTTCAAGATGATCGAAGATGTAGATACTTGTGTATGGTATTCAGTTGATAATAATGTTTTAAAGAACTTATTTCTCTTTCGGGTTACTCATAATTGGATAAACTCCTAATTTGAGTAATGATGATATGCCTCTCTCCATTTAGTTGACATGCACTGGAGACAGCTGCATGATTTGAATCGTGTTCCAATCAAATCGGTGCCTCTGTTTCTATATTGTATATAGAATGGATCATATCTTAACGATGTTAAGGTATATAGAGTTGTCCGGCTTATGATTAAAACCAGACTCTGGATAGCTCAAGGCATGTTTCTGTAATGGCAGTTTGTGGGTTGACCTTAGCTTTGACGAGGGTTGATTTTCTACCATCTGGAAGATCAATAGTGATATTGATCTTGACTCGCCACAGTTTTAGAAAAATGGATTTTTTCAGAAAACAGTAGTGGGAGTATGGTAGAACTGGAAGAGATTCCAGAACCGCAAACGATTACGGAAAATTTAATAGGACCTAAAGATTTAATCAGATTTGACATTCCATTAGCCACTCCGCAGATATGGTGGGTAACCTCAGACACCCGAGAGGTACCTCGGTAGCCTCAAGGACGGTGACAGAGAGGTTCTTGTTTACCCAGACTTGCCATTACTGATGTTCCAGACTGTGAGACCCGGCAGGAGGATAAGTATAGCGTCGTTCTAAACTAGTTTTAGAAGTGCACGTGTATATTATTCTGCCAGGGGGTTGTCGTAGTCAGTGGGAGCAGCGGAAGCATAGTGGACAAGAAGCTTCTGTTTATTTATAGACTAAAGCAGATATAGCGGAGATAGAACATCTGTTTTTGATGTGACAGTCATGGGCTTTGACTTCATCAGAATAAAGGATGGATCTGTTATGAAAGTAGTAGGGTGTGATGTCCTGGTATTTGGATGACATACACAGAGTAGGAAGTA
The DNA here is from genome assembly GCA_030015575.1 of Agapanthus africanus. Classification (NCBI taxonomy): domain Eukaryota; kingdom Viridiplantae; phylum Streptophyta; class Magnoliopsida; order Asparagales; family Amaryllidaceae; genus Agapanthus; species Agapanthus africanus. The sequence continues at coordinate 581,072,618 of CM057339.1, read as the reverse complement.
AAATTCATATACTACGATCGGTTATACTGAGGTTGTCACACAGTGTTTTCTCCATATAGGATATGGATATTATATCAGACATTCTGGTTACTAGATCTATGGTTTTAGATCTAGATTTGGGTAGCTTCCCAATCTGGGTACTTTGACAGTATTCTAAAGGAAATTAGAATGGACGACTCCTGGCATGGTGGTTTACCAGCAGGTGATGGAGTCATCCTCTCTAAAGGTGTCTTACAGACTAAAGGGGAGAGGGATGTGCATGATTGGCAGATCACTTGCTTAGGCAATTGAGTCAATCAAGAGATGTCAAGTACCACACCAGGTGTTTTTGCACTAGATGCAATAAGATGATATTGGTCCAATCTTGGAGAAAAGTTCGGAAGCAGTTTTAAAACATAAGAGGATGTTCTAGGGATTTGATAACGGTAGCCTCCTTCGGGAGACAGTTATCATTCCAGGCTTCCAAAGTGACCTGGATGACAATGTGACTGTCATAGTTATAGTTTTCCCTCCGACGAGGGGCAGTAGTTTGGACAGGTGGTTCAAGCGGATACCGAGGGAGGCATGGCGCAGGATACTGGTTAAGTTCAGTTGACGATACAGTCTAAGAAGTTGGGATTTGGAGTTCATTCGTGAACTAGGTCCCATCAGATATCCAGACATATTCTAAGAGAGGTATTGCTCATTTTGGGAGATGGGCTTCTCTGTGAACTTAAGATATAGAGAGACATAGAAAGAAACATCAGAGTGGATCCACTCGCTGAGGCTATTTCTCGAACACAATAGTTTTACAAATGAGCTTTGTGACACTGATTAGTAGAGGAGTTGGGTGTTCGGTATCACACAGGCTGTGAGTATGCGACATCGCAATAATTAGCCTTAAGTGCAAGTGGGAGATTGTTGGATATAGTGCCCTCAAAGTCAATTATTCGATCGCAAGCATGTGATTGCAATGATTGAGGGAGGACCTATACTGGTGGGACAGTATTACTCGAGATGATAGTATGCTATCTGGTTTATCTTTATCATCGTGTACTGTTTTAGGTGACATCATATGTATCACTATTACACGTTGTTAGAGCCCATAGGATTCTTGCTTGATTACCAACAGTATGATGGCGATTATATACGTGAGAGTTGGGTAGTCTATAAGCACATCCTTAAAAGTGGTCCCTAGTCGCGGGAGTTTCGAGACAGGGCAATGATACTCCGGAGTAGACTAGTGTATACAGTAGAGACCCCGACGAGGGGAAGTGGCCGGTCTCACAAGCTATTGGTGTCAGTTGGTTCACCTAAGATGTATACAGGTGCACATTGGGTTATAAGTACACCGGACAGGACTCGCCGGGAATATGCTAGCTGGTTTTTGAAACCTGTCGTCAAATAGCAATTCCCAGGTGACATGTGTACAGATTAGTCTATCGACCTAAGATCGTCATTTGTCTCGTGTGAGTTCCCACTGTACTTTGATTAGTACCCTACCACGGCTCAAAGGAGTCGCGCAAACAAGTTTTAGTTGGGTACAGTCTTGAGCCACATGGAGGCAGTGAGCGGATCGGCAGGGGATTCGTATCTCCCAACGTTGGGAGTGAGATCGTACTGTGTCTAGGAGAGCCATTACACAAAATCCATGGCCATGGTAAGCGAGATTTACTGGTATGTATTCCGGTAGTATCTCAGGTGTTTTGGATTACACTCCGACACGACTTATACCGCTTTTGGGGGTCTGACGTTTACCGGCTCCTTAGGCCCGATATGCGATACTCATAGACGAACGGACCAGACTGTATGGATATTGTCACACATAGGCTCAGTAGGGTTCCAGGACGAGTTCGCTCAACGGACTCCCTTTCACTCAGTACATAGGCAGCCGTTACGTACATCTAGTACCACTGACGGCTTGTGGTCAAAACCACTGCCAGGGTATTGACGAGTCTTTAGAGTCCCCGACAGAAAGTTTCCCAGTTTGGGTGAAACGTTGTAGAGGCCGTATGGTTTTATAGCAGGGTTCGAACATACACGTGTACTTGTGCACGTGTCATGGTTCGGACGGATAATACTAGTGGGCTTTGTTTTAAGCCGGATCCTAGTATTATATCTTGTAGGGATATTTTTGTCTCATTGCATTTGTAATCGTTCGGAATACAAATTCGGGTATGTATATACAGTTGCGGAGTTATCCTCTAATTTATTACGGGATCTCTTTTTGAAGTTGCCAGTTTGCATTCCATTTTGGCCATTTTTCTTTCTTTCCTTCTTGGCTGAAATTCTTGCTTGTGAAGGGGTTCTTTGCAAATGTGGCAGTTTGTAAATGGAGGGGGGTTTTATGGTGTCCGGGGCCCCAGCAGCTAGCTGAACTCTCTTGAGGATTCTAAGGTCTTTTGTAAGGTGACTTTGCATTGAATACTTTTTGGATGAGCTTAGGATATTTTTGTTGTAGATATTTTTCCATATAGTCACCACCTTTTTGTGTTATGCTCACCCCCCCACCATCCCTTGGCCGAGCCATATTAGGCAGCCCCATTTTTTGAGAGAGAGAGAAGTGTGATTCATTTCATTTGCAACAAAATCCTTAGCTCGTTCTCAAGCTCATTTCCATCTCCACTCCTATTTGGCAACTTCAATTAACCTTCATCCATTAGCTTGGTTGACTTGAGACAAAGGTTCTACACTCACTCTACTTCAACCTTGGATACGTCGGCTCGCAAACTTCATGTCCGAGTTGCCTCGGTTTAGAGGCGGGAGCCCGTATAAAGATTCGTTGACGTGGCGCCACCTTCGGCGAGGAGGAGAGCGTAGATCGAGAGAGATCGGAGAGCGAGCTTTGTCGGTGCATCCGCAGCATGCTAGGGGCAGAGGTCAAAGACCGAAGGACACGGATGATCAGTATAATCTCGAAACCCCTTTTTTACAGTATACTAGTTTACGGTTAATAGAACAATCCGGGTTTTACGTTTGCGTTAGCGCCCGTTCGAAAAAAGATTTTGTTCCGCATTTGGCCTCGGAAAGACGGCCGGGGCGCTACCGTAGACTTACAGTATGTCCGTTTGTGTTTTAGACGAGTCAACGAAAAATGCATATGTGTATGTTCAGATCTATCCTAAGTGTTTGTATGTATATTCAAGTAAGCTTGTTAAGGTTCAGGTTGGTTAGTAGAGTTTGGATTAGTCTTGTACTTGTCTTTTGCCATTCTTAAAACGATGTTGGGATAATCGAAAGTAGCGGCGATTAGGAGGACATAGGAATGGGATTTGCGAGTTTAAGCAAGCTTTCCAATGCTAAATCCATTCCTTGTGCCCTTTGTCCGTCCGCTAAATGCGCTTATTTCCAACCCTAGGCCAAACACCCGCAACCATGTATCGAATTAAGTCGCAACTACATGTCACGTTGTAGTGCGCTTAAAGGACTACTTGACTTAGGTTGCGGCTATATGTCACGTATAGCGCGCCTAAGTGAGGGGGTTGTGTTTGTTTGGTCTAGGTTCATTTTAGGGTGTTTGGCGAAGAGAAGAACAAGGGATTTTTCCGTCCCTCATACTAACCTTCCTTAGCCCCTAACAAGTATAGAAATTATTCACACATGAAAATGAAAAGAAAACAAAGAAAGAAAGAAGCAAAGAAAGAAAGGAAAAATACGATTTTACAAGCTAACTACTTGGGTCCTCACCTAAGCAAGGAACTCCGTCGAGTATCATGGCTTGAAAATAATACGGATAAGAAGGGAAGGAAAATAAAACAAGCAAAGAAATATCAACAACTTCTGAACAACAAGAAACAAAATTACACTTAGGAATTAAAATTACAATACATGAAAGATACAAGTTAAATAAAAACCCTCATCTTCATTGATTTTCCACTCACGTGTCACTACATTTTAATGGAGAATAGATGAAGAGGAAGAAGAAGATACAAACTAACCTACACTAAAATCTAACAAAAAAGAAGCATCCTTTACTTGGCACAAAACTGGGCTATTTATAGGCAGAGAGCAGAAACCCTAGGGCTAAAAGCTGAGCCCAAATACAATGACCAAAATAACCCCAAAGTTTGGTCAGATGATGACACGAAACCGCGGTGGTACCGCCGTAAAAACCCATATTTGGCGGCGGTTCCGCCGCGGTTTTGTTGAATTGGGGTCTCGTATGTTCTGGGATTCCTTGTGTTTCTATCTTCTGTTGGTATGCATGTCCCAAATTGCAAAATGCTTCCAAAGTTTCTTCAGATTTGCAGCAGTCCAAAATGGCTTTACTTTTAATTCACTTGACCTTATCTCCCTCGAGCTCCGCACACCCATTGAATCTTGTGTTGCCCCTCTCATGCTCTATGCTTATCAGAGAGACGCATGACCATTGTCATTTGTCTTGTCTCTTGAACTGGTAAGCGGCACTCGACGGATACAGATGACCGAAACCCGGCTTTTATCTGTCAGTGACAGATGTTCTGGATTTTGGCGTAACTGTGGAGATTTTGTGTGATTTCCGTCAATTTGGACTAGGAACCTGTAACCTATAAATATGTAGCAAACACGGATCAAAAGCACCTGCCTATAAATAAACGAGCAGAAGAATGGACGGTATTAAATGCAATATTCTGGTATGAACAAATACCCCCAAACTTAACTTTTGCTCGTCCTGAGCAAAACCAATTTTTCGCAAAAAGTACTAACCTCACTTTCGCAAGGAACGCGATTGCACTGAGCTCGTGCAACAAGCCGTTAAACCTCTAGTTGTCCCTAGTAGGATGAGTGTTGTCTCCTGAGGGTTTTCAGCGGATTACACCAACAAAATCCCGTCAAGCTAGTTTCACAAGTTAACGTTGATTCTACTCCTATAATTTAGGATCTAGGTTAGATATTCTATCATCCTAAGTTACAAATATTCAACCCTTATGTTTTACGTCTCCTATTTATTTAACCTTGGATCCTATACGTTTTACAGTTTAGAAAGATCTCGGTTTCTCTTGAGTTCCCATTTAAAGCGCAGTCTCCAATCCGGAATTTTTATCAACTTTACGGAAAACATAAGTCTTATTCTTTATTCCTATCTTGCCTCCAAACATCGATCGTATACCCCCACGTGTGTGTAAATTTTCACCCTACACTCAAGAATTCAATTCAAGCTATAGTACCCTTGCCTTATTACCTAATACTACTTCTTTTCGTTAATGATGGACGGTGTTGCTCCCATACCTTTCATGCGACTATTAATGCTTCTTGAGGCACTAACAGCCGATTGCTGAATGTGTGAGTTTAAAGCGTAAATAGCAGTTTCCAGGTCTTGTAATCTATTCTTCTTTTTTTTCTTTTTCTTTATTTTTCTTTTTCAAGACCAGATATATTTTTCAATGATGCTCTTTTGGTGGTTAGCTTTAAATACAGTTTTTTCTTTCATACTAGGCTTTCAGGCAAGAGTATTTCTAGGTATCCTCTACTATCCCAAGTTTCAAGGTGCGTGTAAGTGTGATTTGTAGGGTATATACTTTCTGAATTTGGACTTAAGAATATGAACTATTTTTCAGACTTATCCTTCAATAAAGCTTTCAATACTTTCCCTTCATCTCGACTGAACTCAAGAACCGAACTCAAGATTACCTACTTCAATATAAATAACTGCAAGGACGTATAATTACCAAGGTTAAACAGAAGGAGGGTTATTTTTAGGGTTTTCAATTCCTAAGACTAGGATTTAGTTATTTCTAACGTATCAACTCAACTTTCGGAAATAGAAATATAAGTTACCCTATTAGCTAACTTGACGACAAAGTTTTTATATTTTTGTAAATTTTTTCGATTTTTGTGGGTTTTTTAAATAAGTATGCAAATGCAAAATATACACATGAATGCGAAAGTAGAAAGCTTACCGAGCACACCCCTAAACTTAAAATTGATAGTGCCCTCACTGTCAGGCTACACCAAGAGGGTCAAAATTGTCGGCGCTCCCTACAAATTTTTTATACAAAACAAAAAGCAAACAAAAAAATATATATACACAAAATGGTTACCCCAAAACTTAAGTGAAACAGTGTTGCCACTGTTAAGCGTTAAAGTTTAGAGTTAGGGGGAGATAACAGTATTAATCTATACAAGGCCTTACACAGGCCAAAAGTGAGCACCAACCATTTAAAATTTTTACCGCGATAGTGTGCCAGTTGGTGAAAGAATGCAGAGAGAAAAGAAATGGAGAATACATGAGACCGTATTGGGATAGAAGCGGGATACGGTCTCGGTGGAGGAGGAGAATGGCGGATGGGAGAAAGAAGTGGAGTACGAACTTGAGGGTGGAAATGGAGTGAATAAATTAGTACAATTTGTAATGACCGATGTGAAAAAAACGATTGTACTAATCTATCAACCCGTCGAGAAATGGGATCAAACCTCTCAAGATTCATAAGAAAACATGGGTAGACCGAACTTGGTAAACCAGACACTGGAAATGAAAGTGCTACAGTGTCTTGCAAGGTTGGAACGATAGAACGGATGGAGAGAAGTGATTGAGGAAGGGTATCGGTTAAAGGTTCAGGAGGGTGTACACAGTCAGTGAAAGGGATATGATGAATTAGAAAATCCGAATCATCAAGTAAAACTGGTTCATCCTCAATACTATCCTCAAAATTCTCCTCAAAGTTAAGCTCATCCAAGCATTTATCATCAATATCTAGTCGCATATGAAGTTTGGAAAAAACAGTTAATGACTCGGGATGATGTCCACATGGAGGTGAAAGGACATGATGAATTGGTGAGAAAAACTCATCCAAAATTGTGGGTTCAACATCCAAAATATTCCCAGCGTCGATATCCTCAATCAAGTGAAAATCAAATTTCTCAGACACCTCATCAAAAGCATGGATTTTAATCAATTATGGTTCTAGGATGGAGGTGTAAAGGTCAAAGGGATTGGGTATGGTTTCACTTGATAGGGTCCCTTCACAATCTAGTAAATCAAACATTATAAAGTTGCACAACTCATCAAATATTCTATCTTAAATTGGTGTATCATTTGGGGCACTCGATAGACTTTCAAAACCGGAGTTGTGGAATTCAATTTGAAATGGGTAGGTTTGATTTGGAAGGGTGTACAGCTCACTCTCACTACTCAAATTCTCATTCTGTCCTATCGCCTCATCATACATTGGAAAATTTCGAGCTCGTTGGAAACTAGCTACCGGTTTGTTAGGTTCTATGAGGGCGGCCATAGACGCATTCAAATCCATCATCTGTTGACATGACTCTACCCAAAATTCTTCCAACGACTGTTCAAGACTAGACATGGGTTGTGAAGGGTTTCAGTAAAAGATTCAAAGTTGTTTGGATACTGGAAATTCCCAAATGGCTGTGTAGAAGCAATGTCTACGGAAGGTGTAAAAGTCGGGTAGGATTGATAGGAATCGAATGGTTGGACAGGGTTAAGATCAACTTTATGATAAGAAGGTGAATGAAATTGTTGATCCAAAGAATTGGAAGTTGTGAAAGGAGTGAAAGATCGGTTACGAGATTGTTCAATACATTCAGCTATAGACATTGGTCTTGGAGTTACAACAGGACTCTTAAAAGGAGTATCAACGTAAGATGGTGGGGAAGGTTGAAACGGTTGATACAAGGTGGAGTGCGGAGTCCAGTTGTTTGTCCTAGACGCGTCTATCCGATCTTTCAAAGAAATTTTTGGCTTGGAGGGATCGTTCGACGTTCGACTAAAGAAAGAACCGTACGAAGAAATGTCTGGTTGTGGGTACCAAAGTACGGCAAGAATTGGGCATTTTGGGATACCCATGTTATGAAAAGGTAGGGAGGGTGGAAAGTGGTTGAATTTTTATAATTATTTTTTTTTAATTTATTTAATTTTTTTTTGTTTTTGTAGTTTTCGAAATTGTTTGTTCTTGAAAGAATACGGAATTATGGGACTAAACTATACATAAGCACAAGCACAATCACAATATGCACAAACAACACCTAGAGCTAGGGTCTTCAAAGTCCAACTAAACCGCTCTTAGACTTCCAAGCGACAAGCTGCAGGATAACCCTCGAATCTCCTCTTCACTGCCAATTGTGGACATGTAAGCACAAGTGAGGTAAGGAGGGTTCTGCTCACGAATCACCGTGAGACGGGCCTTTTAAAATTACCTCCTCACTTGTCTAGCCTAGGTACCACAAAGTCAAGTTTAGATAAACGAACGATTCCCCGCAACCTTCACTTGTCCTAAATGAGCGCGACAAGTCCTTATAGGGTTGGTCTAGATATTTTTTATAACTCAAGGTGATGCGTATGCATTTAGTGATTTGTGGGGTCTTAGGAAGGGTGATGAAATCCCCACCCAATCATAATTTGTGTTATAGCCCTTTAATGTCCGTATTATTATATGCAAAATGGTAAACAAACAAACTTTAAAACAACAAAAAAATTATTTGGCGGCGGCGCAATCTGTGCAAAGAAACCTGCATGAAATAAAGTTCAGTGGAGTTCAGAGTAAAGAGAAGGGGAGTAAAAAATTGGGCTCTAAAGCCACAATAGGACCGCGGAATCGCCGCGAATACCACCCTTTGACCGCTGTTTCGCGGTCAAATTGTTGATTTGGGGCTTGATCTTTTGGTCCTGCACTCCCCTTGTTCAGTACACTAGAATAAAAACCTCTTTTTCTTGATTAGATTACTGTACTTGCTCCAGATACCCTGCACACTTGCACACAAAAAATATCAAAAATAATAAAATGGTTTTTATTATATATATTTTTTTATATATATACAAAAAAAATAAAAATATTAACCCGAATAACAAGAAAGAAATACGTTACTGTCTCCCCGGCAACGGCGCCATTTGATTGTCGTAGAAACACGATACATTTTTTGATATGCGTTTTACTTTCGCTCTCTACTTACCGCAATCAAGACGATGTCACTTTGCAGCTAGCCGGTTGAGCACGGGTCGATCCACAGGGAGATGGTTGTATGTCCATTCGTGTCTTAGACGAGTCAATTAAGAATGTATATGTGTATGTTCAAATCTATCCTAAGTGTTTGTATGTATATTCAAGTAAGCTTGTTAGGGTTAAGGTTGGTTAGTAGAGTTAGAATTAGTCTTATACTTGACTTTTGCCATTCTTAAAACGATGTTGGGATAATCGAAAGAAGCAGGGATTAGGAGGACATAGGAATGGGATTTGCGAGTTTAATCAAGCTTTCCAACGCTAAATCCATTCATAGTGCCCCTTGTCCGTCCGCTAAATATGCTTATTTCCAACCCTAGGCCAAACACCCACAACCATGTATCCAATTAAGTTACAACTACATGTCACGTTGTAGTGCGTTAAAAGAACTTCTCGACTTAGGTCGCGGCTATATGTCACGTATAGCGCGCCTTAGTGAGGGGTTGCGTTTGTTTGGTCTAGGTTCGTTTTAGGATGTTTGGCGAAGAGAAGCACACGGGATTTTTCCGTCCCTCATACTAACCTTCCTTAGCCTCTAACAAGTATGGAAATTATTCACACATGAAAATAAAAAGAAAACAAAGCAAGAAAGAAAGGAAAAATACGGTTTACAAGCTAACTACTTGGGTCCTCACCTAAGCAAGGAACTCCGTCGAGTATCATGACTTGAAAATAATACGGATAAGAAGGGAAGGAAAATAAAACAAGCAAAGAAATATCAACAACTTCTTAACAATAAGAAACAGAATTACACTTAGGAATTAAAATTACAATACAAGAATTAAAATATACAAATTAAATAAAAACCCTCATCTTCATTGATTTTCCACTCAAGAGCTTTCACTACACTTTAATGGAGAATAGATGAAGAGGAAGAAGAAGATACAAACTAACCTACACTAAAATCTAACTAAAAAGAAGCATCCTTTACTTGGCACAAAACTGGGCTATTTATAGGCAGAGAGCTGAAACCCATGGGCTAAATTCTGAGCCCAAATAAAATGACCAAAATAACCCTAAAGTTTGGTCAGATGATGATACGAAACCGCCGCAAAAACCCATATTTGGCGGCGGTTCCGTCGAGGTTTTGTGGAATTGAGGTCTCGTATTTTTTGGGATTCCTTGTGTTGCTATCTTCTGTTGGTATGAATGTCCCAAATTGCAAAATGCTTCCAAAGTTTCTTCAGATTTGCAACAATCCAAAATGGCTTTACTTTTAATTCACTTGACATTATCTCCCTCGAGCTCTACACACCCATTGAATCTTGTGCTGCCCCTCTAGTGCTTTGTGCTTGTCCGAGACACAAATGACCACTGTCATTTGTCTTGTCTCTTGAACTGGTAAGCGGCACTGGACGGATACGGATGACCGGAACCCGGCTTTTATCTGTCGGTGACAGATGTTCTGGATTTTGGCTTAACTGTGGAGATTTTGTATGATTTGCGTCAATTTGGACCAGGAACCTGTAACCTATAAATATGTAGCAAACACGGATCAAAAGCACCTGCCTATAAACAAACGTGCAGAAGAATGGACGGTATTAAATGCAATATTCTGGTATGAACAACCGAATTATTGAATCAAGTGTTGATTTAATATCAAATATCGAATGTTAGTCCGTTGTATGTGATATAATCGGGTTATTGATTCAAGTGTTGATTTAATACTATGATATACATATATAAATGATATTAGTCGATTATATATGATATAACCGGATTATTGAATCAAGTGTTGATTTAATAATTTGATATATATATTTTATATATATATATATATATATATATATATTAACTAATATAGCTCACTAAAGATTTTCTTCTCAACAAATACATGTATATATATATGAGATATATATTAATATATGTATTTACATTATGTATCATGGTAGATGATACATAGAACATGGGTGTATGAGACTCACACTAGAGCTAAAGATTATTAGGGATGATTTATTTTTAAAGGAAAATAGAAAAGGGGTAGAAATGAGTCATGGCTTTGGATGCTTGGAGAAGCATTGAGAAGCCATGACTCATCTCCTCTTTTTTGCTTTATTCTTAGATATTTATTCATCCCAACCTTATCTCTAGCTCATGGTTCATTCTCTTATTCATTCACTCACACACCCAAGTTCATCTTCTTCCTTTTGTAGGGTTTTTCTTGAGTTGGAAAAAGAAAGAGAAAAAGATTTCTAAAGTAAGCAAAATTCCTACTTCATCAACCTACACTTATCCAGCCCATTCGTTTAGGTTGTTTGCTTCACTAATACCTTGATTAGTGAAGAGTGAGCTTGAGTGAAAGAGATTTCAAGGTGGATCATCTTCGGCCTCGAAGACTTCGTGCAAGCTCGATCCTTTCCTAAGTGGAGTCAAAGAAGAGTTCTAGGGACTACTACAAGAAGATTTAGAAGTGAAGGACTTGGTCTACAAAGGTTGTAAACCCTCTTCACTTAGTTTAGAATTTGTCTGCTCACACTAAACCCTAATTCTCTAATTAGATTCTAGGTTAGTATTGCTAAGACCTCTAAATTTTTAAAAATTGCATACTGGATGCTTGTTGAAACCTGGTAGAGGGGCTAAGACATACTTTTACCAAGTTCATAAATGAACAATTTTATCCAACAAACTTCTTGGGTTGTATCCTCTATTGATTCATAACCAGCATCCTGCACTATGTTTACCTTAGTATTTCTATTGGAACCCTATCCAATATATTGATCCTCAGAAGTAGCTAAACACAAAACTCTGACAATATCTTTGTCATCAAGGTCACATTAGAAGCCTGAACTAATAACCGCCTCCTGGAGGAGGTTGTCGTTACCATATACAAAGAACATGCTCTTATGTTCATAATTGCTTCCCTTTGTTTCTCCGGGATTGAATTAATATCTGCTTACTACAGCTACTGTATAAGCGGTATTTGGTTTTGTACAAGATATTGCATGATTGAATCGATTGCCAAAGCAAATGATATGTTATTCATGCCAGTCCCTCTCGTCATCAACCTAAAAGACATCTCTTTAGAGAGGGTGACTCTATCACCTGCGAGTACACCACCATGCCAGGAGTCGTCCATTCTAACATATTTTTAGAATGTTGTCTAAGTACCCGGATTGGGACACTTTCCAAATCTAGATCTAAAACCGTAGATCTAGTTACCAGAATCCTTGATATATTATCCATATCCAACGTGGAGAAAACACTATGTGACAACCAAAGTTTGACCGATTGTAATATAGGAACATCACTTCCTATAAGGAGTATATCATCCAAATCTCAAGACGGTACTCCCTACACCCTTCTTACTAGGTTCATCTATTGTTTTGATGAAGTCAATCATCTTGATTGTCACATCAAAATAGATGATCCATCTCCGCTATGCATGATTTAGTCTACTAGTAGGCATAAGCAACTTGCACACCTTCCGCTGCTCCCACTGACTACGATAACCCTTTGGCAAAGTCATATACACGTGCACTTCCAAATTCACATTTAGAAAGACGTTATAGTCATCCACCTGCCAGATATCACAGTCATGAATCGTAACAATGGCAAGTCACATCCGTATGGATTTTAGCATAAACACTGAAGTAAAAGTCTCATCACAATCCATGACGAGTATTTGATGAGAATATTTACAACAAGTTTTATCTTATTAGGTTAATACCTTTCCACCTGCGCAGATCTCGAAAGATCTACTTACTCCCAATGGGTTTTACCCCTTCAGGTGCACCCAGCAAAGTCCAAAATCCAATATTTGCTGAAGTGCGTGGAGTCCAACTTGGATATAAAGCATCTGGTCATCTTGAAGTTACCACTTCTTATGACCTGCAGATAACTAGTAGGGCCATCATAACCATGATGCTGACCTCTTTGTCACCGTCTACGATAAAATAGAACTATCTCTCGGATGGCTGAGGTCACCTACTAAATCTGCGGAGTGGCTAAGGTTTGACGAGTGCAATTGAATGTTTAGGTTCTACTAAATTTTCGATAACCGTTTGTGGTTTTGGAATCACTTTCAGTTCTACCATAATCCCACTAGTTCCTTTTGCAAAAAATTTCTTTTTATAAAAATGTTGCGAGTCAAGAACAATGTAACTATTGATCTTAAAAATGGTAGATACAAAACCCTAGCGAATGCTTGGGATAATCCACAAACATCCATTACCGAAGTGTGCCTTGAGTTTGTCCAGATTCTGCTTTTAAACAGAAACCGGATAACTCCATATATTGAAAACCTCAAGATATGCAACCAATCTATGTCCATATAGAATCCAAGGCACTAATTTAGATATAACCGGATTCAAATATCATGCACCTGTTTCCAGTGCATATCACCTAAATGGGAAAAGTCCAATACAGCATTACTCATCAAGGAGTGAACCCGCAGATGAGTAACCTGAGAGAGAATCAAGTTTTCAATATTACTATGATAAAATACCTAGCATAAGTATCTATATCTTCGATCACTTCGAAAAATCCTGATACTTCCAACGTATGGTTCTATATTTTATTTTTATACCTATAAACTTCTCAAAATCTTTAGACCTTGCATTACAACGAATGCATGTCTAAAACTAGAGAACTCATAGGTATATCTGAATGAAATAAGAGTACTAACTGCTTGTCCCGAAAGACATTGGACAACATGTAAGCCGATGTCGCGCACCCCGAGGGTTCGTGTGGAGGCGGAATTTTCAAAAAACGATTTTAATGAACTATGCAACACCGGCTAACTCCAGGATCTATACTGAAACCTTAACTAACTAAACTATCTAGGAGTTTTAGCTACTCGGTAAGAGTGTTATACCCCCTAGAACCGGTCATTCGGGTCTTCCTGTCCTCCTCTCCTTGGCTCCTCGGTGAATATATAAAGGTTTCATGATCGTCCTCCTCGCGTCAAAGATGGTCCACCCGAGAGTTTGTGCTTCAAGCTCCAACTTCTAAACCGAGATAACTAGGGTAAATGGTTCGCTAATCAAAGTAGCCTAGGTGATGTAGAGAAGCTATAAGATTGTTTTGTCTTACTAAACCCTATGGCTCACAACACATGTGAAGGTTAGGGTTTTTGAGGAGGAGGAAGAAGGAGATGAAAATCAAGAGAGAGCATGAGGAGATGCAAATGAACTAAGAGTCAAATGGCTAAGTGTGGAGAATGGCTAATATCACATACCTTACTCATTGAACCATGGATTAAAAACCAATACAATATACCACCCATGCTTCAATAGTGAGTCAAGACAAATAAAATAAACCTTGAGCCATCCCTCGCACCATGCTACAAAATGTCTCCTCCATTTCCACTTCATTAATCCATTACCAAAAATGGATAATACCAAATAATGAGGTGCTCCTTCTAGAAGCATTCTTGAGAAAATTACAAGAATACCCCTCACCGTATATACATACCTATACACGTGTTCCGAAAAATACGAATACACTGAGACGATAACAATCTAATAATACAATACCAGGATCCGGCTTAAACCAAAGCCCACTAGTATTGTCCGCCCGAACATCATCTATTTACAAGTACATGTATGTGATCGTAGCCCTGCTGTAAAACCATACGGCCTCTACATCTTTTGCCCTAAGTAGGGAAACCCTCTGTGTGGGACTCTAAAGACTCGACAGTACGCCGGCAGTGGGTTTAACCACAAACACGTCAGCGGCACCAGCTGGACGTAACAGCTAACTAGGTATCTGTCGATAAGAAGGTCGATGAGCAAACTCATTTGAACTCCTACTGAGCCTGTCTGTGACAATCTCCGTACAGTCCGGTTTGTTCGTCTAAGATACTCGCATATCAGACCTAGGGGATGGTAAATGTCAGACCCCTAACAGCCAAATAAGTCATGCCGGAGGAGATCCCAATACACCCTGAGAAACTACTGGAATGCCTACCAGTATTTCTCGATTTCCCTGGCCAGGGACTTTGTGTAATATCTATCCGAACACTGCACGATATCAACCCCCAATATCGGGAGAGACGAATCCTATCTGACCGCTACTGCCTCCAAGTGCTTCGGGACTACACCCAACTACTACCTGTTTGCACGACTCCTTTGCGCCATGGTAGGGTAGTAATCTAAGTGTAGTGGGAAGACACTCGAGATGAAGTAGCGATGGCAGATCAACGGACTAATCTGTACTCATGTCACCTGGGAACTGCTTCCTGACGTTAGGTATAATACCAACCAGTAGTTCCTGACGAGTCCTGTCAAATATAACTCATAACCTAATGAGCACCTATATACTATCTCCAGTATGAAGTACTAATGGCTGTGGGACAGACCATCTCCCCTGCTAGGATGAGAAGCGTATACACTAGTCTACTCTGGAGTATCGATGCCCCGTCTCGATAATCCTACGACTAAGGACCTGTATAAGGATGTGCTTATAGACTACCCAGCCCACACTAGTGTTACGGCCATCACAATGCTGGTAGTCAAGAAAAGATCCTAGGGTCTCTACGAATATGTATAAGCGATATGCTAAAAGAAACGCATGCACATATTGAGGTAGAATCAAACCAGGTAGCATACTACTATTTTGAGCAAGACTGTTATTATAACTGTGAATATCCTGAGCTTCCAATATGTAATATACAATCCAGTATGATATAATAATGGCTTTAAGGGCATATCTCACTAACAATCTCCACTTGCACTAAGGCCATGTGTTGGTATATCGTAGACCTATCATCTCGATTAGCCGCTCGAACTGTATCTGAGGGATGGCCTTTGTGAGTGGATCTGCAGTGTTGTTCTTTGTCTCTACTCTTCGCACATTGATCTCCCGACGATCAATGATCTCCCTGATCAGGTGGAACCGCCTCAAGATGTGTCTAGACTTCTAATGGGACCTTGGTTCCTTTGCCAAAGCTGTAGCGCCATTGTTGTCACAATACAGCGGTATTGGATCAACAATGGATGGAACCACCTAAAGCTCTGTCACGAACTTCCTGATCCAGACTGCTTCCTTCGCGGCGTCACATGCAACGATATACTCCTCTTCCATGGTTGAGTCGGCAATGGTGTCCTACTTGGAGCTCTTACAACAGTCCGCCCCTCCATTGAGGGTAAAGACATAACTCGACATGGACCTGGAGTCATCCTTGTCACTCTGGATATTGGAGTCGGTGAAGGTCTTGATCTGGAGTTCTTCCCTGCCGTACACCAAGAACAACTCCTTAGTCCTTCTCAGGTACTTGAGAATGTTCTTCACTGCTGTCCAGTGCTTCTCCCCTGGGTTCGACCGATACCTACTTACAACGCAAAAGGAGTAAGCTACATCTGGTCTGGTACACAACATCGCATACATTATAAAGCCTACCGCAAAAGCATAGGGTATAATAGACATGCGATCTCTTTCCAAACCAGTCTTGGGAGACATCTCTTTGGAGAGGGTGATTCTGAAAGTGTATGTTAGCACCACCACTGGGTTTTAGTAGAATCAAGCATGCCATTTTCAAAATTTTAGGGGTGCTAATCTACACTAACCAAGATCTTAAACTAGATGATTAGGGTTTAGCTTGATATCATAAACTTTAGACTAAGAATTGGATGGCTACAACCTTTGTAGACCGTGTCCTTCTCTTCTAAAACTCCGGGTTGTAGTCCACGCGACTCTACTAGGCTCCACTTGAAGGTTGAACGGAATTCCTTCGATGACCTTCATGCCGAAGGTGATCCACCCGAAGTCCGCTAATGCAAGCTACCTCTTCACTAAACTCTTTAGTGAAGTAAACACACTACACCAAAGTACTAATCTAGTGTAGCATGGTGAAGTAGGGGTTTTGTTTTCTCATTAGGGTTCTCACAACCTCAAGGTTTCACAACTCATATGAGGGATTGAGCTTCGAGGTGGAGGTGAGGAAAAGGGAGAATGCTAGAGAGAAAACTCATCACATGAGCTCAACTCAAGAAAAAAAAATATAAGTGTGGAATGAACTCAAAAATGAATTGTAGAATGGCTCATCTAAACTCTCACATTATTGAAGCATACAATTTTTAACACTTAAAAATCGCAGCCATGCTTCAATATTGCAAGCAAATGAATATAAAATATAATAAGCCATGTTATGCCCATCCCTCCAAAGTCTCCCCATTTATCATCACTTTTTCTATTTTCAAAAAATAGAAAAACCATGCCATGCTTCATATATATCAGTTAAAAATTGTAGCCATGCTTCAATATTGCAAGCAAATGAATATAAAATAGAATAAGCCATGCTATGCCCATCCCACCAAAGTCTCCCTATTTATCATCACTTTTTCTATTTTCTAAAAATAGAAAAACCATGCCATGCTTCATATATATATATATATATATATATATATATATATATATAAAGATAAGCATATAATTAGTGAGCAATAATATTAGTCAATATACAATTATATCAAATATAAATTAATATCATATTATTAAATCAACACTTGGTTTAATAATCGGGTTATATCACATATAACCGACTAATATCATTTATTTATATATCATATTACTAAATCAACACTTGATTCAATAATTCGGTTATATCACATATAACCTAACTGATAACAAATAGCCGCCAGATTACAATACGGTATCTCATACTCGTATTTAATCAGGCCCCCGCACATATCAACATATGTGCCCTTCTTCGTTTCGCTTGAACCAGGAAACTTCTATGTGGGACTCTAAAGACTTGCCAATACGCCAACAGTAGGTGATGATCGCATCAGTCACCTATATGCCGTCAGCGGTACTAGCTGGACGTAACGGCTACCCAGGTATTGAGCGAATAGAAGATCAACAAGAAAGCTTGTCCAAACTCCCATGAAGCCTATAGATAACACTTACCGTACATTCCGGTCTCTTCGTGTGATATGTCGCATATCGAGTCTGGAGGTGGTATCGTCAGACTCCAATAACTTGATAAGTCATACCGATGTAAGGCTTATAACGGTACGAGAAACTACTGATAACACTTACCAGTAAATCTCATCAACAGCCCTGTCCAGGGACTTCCTGTTATAGACAATTGAACATAGCGGAACATCAACTCCTATACTAGGAGAGTCGAAACCCCTCCTATCGCTCATTGCCTCCATGTGACTCGGGACTGTAACCAAAATCCACCTGTTTGCACGACTCCTTTGAGCCATGGTAGGAAGGCAATCAAAGTATAGTGGGAACCACATAAGACTCTATAACGATCTCGGGTCTACACACTAATATGTACAAGTGTCACCAGAGAACTGCTATTTGACTATAGGTATAGTACCATCTAGGAGTTCTCGGCGAGTCCTGTTCAGTGTACCCATTCTCTAATGAGCACATGTGTACAATCTTTGATGTCAAACACCAATGGATATGGGATTAACCATCGCCCCATATAGGGTCAAGAAACGTACATACTAGTCTACGTTGGAATATCGATGCCCTGTCTCGATATTCCCTCAACTATGAACAATTGAAGGATGTGCTTATAGACTACTTAGGTCCCCGTAGTATGATCTGCATCATAGTCCTGGTAGTAAAGCCTACATCCTAAGGGCTTTATCTACATGTATGTGAGAGACAGTATAATAATACCAGTGAACATGTTAAGATAAAGGCAACTAGATAGCATGCTATCATGTCGAGCAAGAAAGTCATACATATATATGTCCAAGCATCCACTATATCATACAATAATGGCCTCTAGGGCAAACATATCACTAACAATCTCCCACATGCACTAAGGCCAGTTATTGTAGTATCTCATACCCAACTTCCCAAAAAGTCTCTGGATTAGCATCTAGGGGAGAGCCTTGGTGAGTGGATATGCTGCGTTATCCTCTGTGTCAACTCTCCTGACCTCGATCTCCCAGAGATCTTATATCTCCCTGATCAGGTGATACCGCCTAAGAATATGTCTGGATCACTGATGGGACCGGGGCTCCTTGGCCAAAGCCATAGCTCCATTGTTATCACAATACACATGTATTAGATGCTCAATGGTTGGAACCACACCAAGTTCATCTTATGAACTTGTTCATCCAGACAACCTCTTTGGCAGCATCGTTGGTAGCGATGTATTCAGCTTTCATCGTCGAGTCTACTACGATATTTAGATTGGAACTCTTCCAACATACCGTCCCTCCACTGAGGGTGAATAAAAAACCCGAGACCGACTTACTGTCGTCCTTATCACTCTGCAAGCTCGAATCGGTAAAGGACTCCACCTGGAGTTTACCGTTACCATACACCAAGAACATCTCTTTAGTCCTTCTCAAGTACTTAAGAATGTTCTTCACAGCTGTCCAGTATTTCTCCCCATGATCTGTTTGATACCTACTCACTAGGTAGTATTTCTCCCCATGATCTGTTTGATACCTACTCACTATACCTAGTGAGTAGGCTACATCTAGTCTGGTACATAACATCGCATACATGATTGACCCGACTACCCAAGCATAGGGTATCCCTTGCATGCTAGCCCTCTCCAAATCATTCTTGGGAGACATCTCTTTGGAGAGAGTGATTCCTGAACAAGCAGGTACATTACCACGCTTAGAATCTTCCATACTAAACCTCTTTAGTATAGTGTCAATGTACCTGGATTGGGACAATCCCAACATCCGCTTAGATCTATCTCTATAGATCTTTATCCCCTAGATGTAGGAGGCACCACCTAGATCTGTTATGGAGAACTTGTGTGATAAGAAGAGCTTGACCAAGTGTAGCATAGGAACATCGTTTCCTATCAAGAGTATGTCATCCACGTACAATACGAGGAAGACAACCTTACTCTCTACAACCTTCTTATATATACATGGTTTATCAATATTTTTGATGAAGTCAAACTCTTTAACAGCTTCATCAAAACAGATGTTCCAGCTCCGCGATGCCTGCTTTAATCCGTATATTGATTTATGCAGCTTGCTCACGCTTCCGCTGCTCCCACTGTTTACGAAACCCTCTGGCTGTGTCATGTACACACTCTCTTCTAAATCACCATTTAGAAAAGCCGTCTTGACGTCCAACTGCCAGATTTCATAGTCATGGTATGCGGCAACGGAAAGTAGGATCCTGATGGACATAAGCATACCTACTGGAGAAAAGGTTTCATCATAGTCGACACCTGGTCGTTGACGAAAACCTTTTGCTACAAGTCTAGCTTTGAAAGTCTCAACCTTTCCATCTACACCAATTATCTTCTCAAGATCCACTTGCTCCCGATGGGTTTTACCCCTTCAGGAGCAACTTCCAAAGTCCATACTTTGTTGGTGTACATGGATTCCATCTCAAATCGCAAAGCATCCAGCCATTTCACATTTCACAGAGTTTCCACTTGTGATGGCCTGCTCGAAATTAGTCGGGTCATCATCTACCATGATGCAATCCTCGCTCCCACCGTCTATGAGAAAACAGTAGTATCTCTCAGGTGGATGAGGAACCCTACTAGATCTGCGGAGTGGCTGCAGTTCGTCGGGGACTATTGAATCCTCCGGTTCCACCAAATCGTCAGTTATAGTTTGTGTTGCTGGAACTTCTTCCAGTTCTACCTTATTACCACTAATTTCTTTCATAAGAAATTCCTTTTCAAAAAAGGTGGAATGTTGAGAAACAAATACATTTTGTTCCTTGGTGTGGTAGAAGATATACCCTCGCGAATGTTTAGGATATCTTACAAACTTGCACAGAACTGGCCTTGCCTTGAACTTGTCCGGATTTTGCTTTTTAACACAGGTCGGACAACCCATATCTTAACTCGTTTAAGAGATGTTCTCTTCCCATTCCATATCGCATATGGAGTGGTAGGCAACGGATTTGGTCTGAACTCTATTCAGTAGGTATGCAGCTATCTCAAGTGCATAACCCTAAAAAGAAATAGGCAACTCAGTATTACTCATCATATAGCGCACCATATCTAATAGGGTGCGATTCCTCCGCTCTGAAACTCCATTGTGCTATGGTGTATACGGAGGGGTAAGATGACAAAGAATCCCATTCTCTTTTAAGTAGTCCCTGAATTCCGTACTCAATTATTCTCCTCCCCGATCAGATCGAAGGATTTTAATACTTTTACTCGTCTGGTTCTCATCTTCGAACTTATATTCCATTAATTTCTCAAATGATTCAGATTTGTGTTGCAACAGGAACACATGTCCGTATCTTGAGAGATTATCGGTGAATGTAATAAAGTACGAGGAACCATTCCTGACATGTGTAAACATAGGACCGCATACTGTTAGTTATGTATATGCCCTAGAGGCCATTGTTGTACATATGATGTATATTATAATGGATGCTTGGATATATATAGAGATGACTTTCTTGCTCGTCATGATAGTATGCTATTTGGTTTCACTTTATCTTAACATGTTGACTTGTATTGGTTTACTGTTTTACTCTCACATGTTGATAAAGCCCTTAGGATCTGTACTCGACTACTGGGACTATGATGAGATCATACTAGGGGGGCCGCGGTAGTCGATGAGTACATCCTATAACTGTTCCTAGTCGAGGGTATATCGAGACAGGGCATCGATACACCAGAGTAGACTAGCGTATACGCATCTTGACCCATATGATGGGCGATGGATGATCCCATATCCATCGGTGTTTGACATCAGAGATGGTGTACGGGTGCTCAGTGGAGACTGGGTACACTGGACGGACTCACCGAGAACTCCCAGATGGTGATATACCACACGTCAGATGGCAGTTCTCCGGTGACACTGGTACAGGGTAGTCTGTAGACCTGAGATCGTCATGGTGTCTTGTGTGATTCCCACTGTGCTTTGATTTCCACCTTACCACGTCCAAGAGGGCGTGCAAAACGGTGGCTTTTTGGGTACAGTCCCGAATCACATGGAGGCAATGAGCGATACGAGGGGATTCGTCTCTCCCGGTATAGGGAGTTGATGTTGCGCTGTGTTCGATTGGCTATAACTAGAAGTCCCTGGCCAGGGCTGATATAGAGATTTACTGGTAAGTGTTACTAGTAGTTTCTCGACCCGTTATGAGCCACACATCGACACGACTTATCGGTTACTGGGGTCTGACGTATACCACCCTTAGACTTGATATGCGACATATCAGACGAATAGACCGGACTGTACGGGAGTGTTACTGATTGGATTCACAGGAGAACGCACAGGCTAGCTTGTTGATCTTCTGATCGCTCAATACCTGGGTGGCTGTTATGTTTAGCTGACCGCTTGCAGCTAGTGGGTGTTTGATATGATCATCACCCGCTACCGGCGTATTGACGATTCTTTAGAGTCCTACACAGAGGTTTCTTGGCTCAGGCGAAACGGAGTAGAGGCACATATGTGATATGTGCAGGACCGAGAATAATGCGATATGGGATATCGTATTATATCCTCGCGATATTTAGATATGAACCGGGACATCGGATCAAGTGTTGATTCGATGAATCGGTACATGATATATTAGTCGGTAATATTCGATATAGCCGGATCGTCGGATCAAGTGTTGATTCGATGATTTAATGTATAATAACATATATGATATATTTTATTACATTATCTAATATTGGCTCGCTTTATTATTTCATTTTCTCACTGGATGATACATTGATATATATGCGATATATGTTAATTGTATTATTTTCTTTTGTTGCAAATATATAATATATATGTGATATATATTATTGTGACATGATATGATTAATTGTTAAACATGTTTAAGGATGATTAATTGAGGTTAGGGTTTGATTAGGGTTAGATGCTTCATGCACCTTCTAGAAGCTTTTTTCTTTTGTCATTCTTAAGATATTTTTGGATGACACATTCTTAACCCAACCAAACCCTAACTCTAGTTTATTCTCTACTAAATCCTAGCCACTCATCCTTGACCATGGTTTATAAATCAATCATATAGCTTTCATTCTATTCATCACAAAAGGATTATCATGTTTATTGATTTTCCATTATCATCTTCTTCTCTCTTGAAGAAGCTTACTTGATTTTCTTTATGTGATGAATAAATATGAGAAAATGATTTAAAAAGAAATCAAAAATACTACTCTCTCATCCTCATCTCATCTAGCCCATGAGATTAGTGTGTTCATCTCTTTAGAGTGAGAAAGCTTGAGTCTTTGCAACTTCGACGTAGATCATCGGAGATTTGGAACACTTCAAGCTAGCATGGATCGTTCGAGTCGTGGAGCCTCTCATGAGTCCGGGAGATCGTGGATCGCGGCAAAGGGACTTCTACTCGGAGCTTGTGAAGCGAAGGAGCGGACTACAAAGGTTGTAATCCCTCACACTTAGATAAAAGTTATCATCTTGCATGTTTAACCCTAATAATCTAGCAAAGATCCCGGCTTTGGGTTGTTCGGCACGTCTAAATTTTTATCCGGGCATGTTTGATGCCTTATGAACCTTCACAAGAGTGCCTAGGAACCCTACAGTGGTATCAGAGACTAGCTAGAGCATTAGGCGATGTGTTTACGAAGTTAAAACTCCGATCGAACCCGAACCGACGGAAAAAGCCCCCTCTTTGGAAATTTTTCAAAATTTGGGATTTTTCTGAATTAAAAATATGTAAAAAACTCAGCAGGGAATTCTAAGAATTACCATAAAACCCGGGCCCCCAATTCGTCTAAACGGCGGCGGATCCGCGGCGCAAGCATGCTTGCGCGGCGGAATGATGGATTGGTGACACGTGTCTTTTATGGTAATATCCGTAGGTGCTTGTTGATGCTTCTGGGTATTTTTAATCTGTTTCAAGTGTTGAAAATTCTGGGGTTTGTTTTGTAATAGTAGACTCGATTGGAAACTTTAAATTCGTATTTCTTTCTGGATATTTAGAAACTGTTAAACTAGATGAACGGATATCATTAACCGACTTTTTCCCGGCATGTAAAACTTTCAAGTGTTGAATTTTTATCGGGTTTAAATCTTTCGGAAAAATTGTACAAGTTAAGCAGTGGACCCTCTAGAAGACAACAAACCTTAACTCGATTATGTGACCGTCTTGAACTGCCTTTTGAACCTTCGGGTTTGGGGCAGTACGGCGTGCCACATGTGAGGCGTTGGCTTGACCCTTCTACGGCTGGATCACTGATACTGTGACATATTCTGGGATTATTTGAACTCCGCTCAAGAGTTGAGCACTTTGGGAAATTTTGGGTGTTTGATTATCTGTTCGGAAAGTTTAATACTGTCTATTTATCCGGAATGTGATACAATATGTGGAATTCATAGAGTTAGGCATGAAATGCGAAGTATGTGATATTTCGGATTTACGATGTCTAAAGTGATTGTGAATTCCAAATGTTGTAGTTTTACACTTTCTTTTCTGTGACCGTAAGTGTAATATGTGATATCGCCGGTTTCGTTGCAATATGTCAACGACAATTGGGATGCGCATATTTACTTACGTTGATGATATATGATATTATGTGTTGCTGTGATATGTTGTATTGGATCGTCGCATTCTGAATAGCCGGGGGTTTTATGTGAGATGAGGGTTTTTATTTTCATTCATGTAAAATTCATTTGTATTGTAATATTCTTTTATTTGGGGCACTTCCAGGTTGCGGTTGATGTCACCAGTGTATATTATTTACTTTTCCGCATTAGGTAGACCCAAGCAGGGGAGCACAAGTAAACCGGGTTCTAGGGTCCAGTGGGAGGCCATCTCGAGGAGTCGAGACCGGGTCTCCTAACCCTAGAATTGGCAGTGTTACTTGCCGCTCTCGTAGGGGTCTTGGGATGTGGGTTTGGCTATTCGTCGTGACCGTGGAATCCGTGTTTTATACAGGCTCGTATTGAAAACACGGACGTCCTAGTATATCCAATATTTCATATATGTTCTTCTGCTGCAATGTTCTGTGATGAGATCATATTACTGCCTGAGACGAATGCTTATACTATATATGCTGATATATAAATATTACTGCTTTCGTTTCTTCTGTGATGCTTAGGAAGCATAAGCTGATGGGATTTTTATTAATGAGATTAATAAAAAGAAAAGAAACCTAAAAATGTTGTAGAATCAAAACTTTATAAAAAGGGTAGCTACAGTTTTGCTTTGCACAGTGATATATATGATATGTCCTGCACCTTATTCGATGAGGAAAGGACCGAGATCCCTTCACCGGGAGTGACTCCTTTACCAAAACTGGCAGATGCTACAAAACTCGGTTTGTCTTTTGATTGCTTTTAGTATTTTTGCTTTGCACAGCGGTATATATGATATATCCTGCACCTTATTCGATGAGGAAAGGGCCGACGATCCCTTCACCGGGAGTGACCCCTTTAGCAAAACTAAGAAAAGCCTCAAAAACACTCCTTTTCAAAAATTACTCGATTCTACGACGATATCAAGTTCATTACGCTCAGGGTTTTCTGAAAAACCTGCGTAGCCCTCCGTCATTTCAGATAAGTAATATTTAGTATTCGTGCTACGGTAGTTTGGCATGCGTCAAGGCGTAGCGTACAGTAGCTGATTATTACTTATCTGCAGCATGAGATGCGATTGGATTAGGGTATTCGTACGACGTTGTTTGGCATGCGTCAAGGGTCGTACGGATGGGTTTAATTCAATCACGAAATGTACGGGTTGAACTTGACTAGCGGACTATAGGTTGTTTGGCATGCGTCAAGGTCATAGCACGCTAGGGGTAAATGTTTTATCGGGAATTTCAAGTGTTGAAATTTGCAATGAGATTGCATACCTTCTATGAGATAGTTGGATCCCGATACCCACTGCGAGTAAAAGTTACTCCTGGGAGAGTTTTACACAGGATAATTAGCCGATCCAGTAGGTGTCTAGAAAAGTGTTAACGGGGTTACGCCTCTGGGAAAACGAGGTTTACTTTAATTAGGTCCGTGCGAAAGCACGGGGAACCTCCCTCAAAGTACCGACACTGATCTGGCTGAAAGATTGACGAAATTGTAGGGTGTAATTAATCCCGGCTAATCTTACCTTTTTAGGGTTTGAAGGTAGATTTGATAAAAACAGTGGGAGATATCCTGATTAGATAAGATAATAACCAATCTAATCTTGCAAGAGCATACGCTAAAGTGTTTTCTTCTCTCTCTCTCCAGGTAGCGACCATGTCAGGCCATAATCAAGATAATAATATGGATGTATTGACTGAACCCGATTATTTTACTGAGCAAGGGAACGTTGGACTCGTTCTTTCTTATAAGAGTTATAAGACAGAACAGGAAACAGGAGAATATCTGGATTCTCACGCCGCCCAAAGGAACATGCATGTTGATGCATCTTCTTCGGGTGTGTTAGTTATTGAGAACAGTTTCTCAGTTCACCCTACGTCCTGGGTATTAGATACCGGATCAGGATCCCGCATATGTAAATTGTTACATGGGCTACGAAATGGTAGAGAACTAGGAAAAGGTGATCATTCCGTTCAAGTAGGGAACGGTGCAAGTATTGTAGCCAAAGCAGTTGGCGAATATCACCTTGTATTACCAAGTCGTAATACACTGATTCTAAATGAGTGTTATTATATACCGAACATGATGTGCAACATTATATCTGTTTCTTTATTAAGTAAAGAAGGATATAATTTTGTAGTACAGGATAATGTTATGAACATATTCCTAGATCAAAAGTTGATTGCATTAGGCTCGTTACATAATGGCATATTCATTCTAAATCAGAATACAGTTCTAAATATACAAAACACACACAAGAGGAAAAGTTCAGATATGAACGAATCCTTCTTGTGGCATTGTAGACTTGGTCATATCAATGCGACACGACTGGCTAAGTTACATAAGGATGGTTATTTGAATCCGTTCGAATTATCATCTTATGATACTTGCCATTCATGTCTCAAAGGAAAAATGACCAAAGCTCCGTTTAGTGGACACGGAGAAAGAGTTACCGAACTCTTAGGACTGGTACATAGTGATGTATGCGGTCCCATGTCTACGCATGCCAGGAACGGTTCTTCCTACTTCATTACATTCACTGACGATCTCTCTAGATTCGGACATGTGTTCCTGATGAAACACAAGTCTGAAGCTTTTGAGAAATTCAGAGAATATAAGCACGAAGTAGAGAACCAAACGGGCAAAAGTATTAAAATTCTTCGATCTGATCGAGGAGGTGAATACTTAAGCGGTGAGTTCCTAAATTATCTAAAAGAGAATGGGATTCTCTCTCAGCTTACTCCTCCTTATACACCACAGCACAACGGTGTATCGGAACGAAGAAATCGCACCCTATTAGCGATGATGAGTACAGCTGAGTTACCTATTTCCTTTTGGGGGTATGCGCTTGAGACAGCCATAGACCTATTGAATAGAGTTCCTACCAAATCTGTGCCTACCACTCCATATGAGATATGGAAAGGGAAGAGACCACATCTTAATTATATTAAGATATGGGGTTGTCCGGCCTATGTCAAAAGACAAAATCCGGACAAACTCGAGGCAAGATCTGTCTTATGTAAGTTTGTAGGATATCCCAAAAATTCACAGGGGTATATCTTCTACCACCCCGAGGAACAAAAGGTGTTTGTTTCTCGACATGCCACTTTCTTAGAAAAAGGTTTTCTTATGAAACAGAATAGTAGCATTGAGGTAGAACTGGAAGAGGTTCCAGCAACACAAACTATAACAGAAGACTTGGTTGAACCAGAGGATTCAGTAGTACCCGACGAACCCCAGCCTCTCCGCCGATCTAGTAGGGTTTCTCGTCCACCTGAGAGATACTACGGTTTTCTCATTGATGGTGGAAGCGAGGACTGCATCATGGATGATGATGAACCGACTAGTTTCGAGCAGGCCATCACGAGTAGTGACTCTGTGAAATGGCTGGATGCAATGCGATCTGAGATGGAATCTATGTACACCAATAAAGTATGGACTTTGGAAAATGCTCCTGAAGGGGTAAAACCCATTGGGAGCAAGTGGATCTTTAAAAAGAAATTTGGTGTAGATGGAAAAGTTTAGACTTTCAAAGCTAGACTTGTAGCAAAAGGTTTTCGTCAAAGACCAGGTGTGGACTATGACGAAACCTTTTCTCCAGTGGCTATGCTTAAATCCATACGGATCTTACTTGCCATTGCTGCATACCATGACTACGAAATCTGGCAAATGGATGTTAAGACCGCCTTTCTAAACGGTGATTTAGAAGAGAGCGTGTACATGACTCAGCCAGAGGGCTTCGTAGATAGTGGGAGCAGCGGAAAGGTGTGCAAGCTGCTTAAATCCATCTATGGGTTAAAGCAAGCATCGCGGAGTTGCAACATCTGTTTTGATGTTGTAGTCAAAGAGTTTGACTTCATCAAAAATATAGATGAACCTTGTATCTATAAGAAGGCAGCAGAGGGTAAGGTTGTCTTCCTCGTATTGTACGTGGATGACATACTATTGATAGGAAATGATATTCCTACGCTGCAATCAGTCAATCTCTTCTTATCTCAGAGATTCTCAATAAAAGATCTAGGTGATGCCTCCTGCATATTGGGAATCATGATCTATAGAGATAGATCTAAACGGATACTGGGATTGTCCCAATCCAGGTACATTGACACCATACTAAAGAGGTTTAGTATGGAAGAATCCAAGCATGGGAACCAACCCACGATCTCTGGACTCACTCTCTCCAAAGAGATGTCTCCCAAGACTGATTTGGAGAGAGCTCGCATGCAAGAGATACCCTATGCTTCGGCAGCAGGCTCTATCATGTCTGCGTTGCTATGTACCAGACCCGATGTAGCATACTTGATTGTTGATAAATTCTGTGATTGTAAAAGTCGAATCAAATAGTCCCCGGCAACGGCGCCATTTGATTGAAAAGGTATTCTCGATGTGTATTATGGAATTGTAAAGAAATCACAACCAAAAATTATTTGACCGCAATCAACTACGGTGTCAGATTGTAGTTAGTATGTGAGTGCGGATCGTCCACAGGGAAAGTGTAATCGTTCGTCTTTCGAATTAGATGAATTGAAACTTTAAAGAAAGAAAACAAAACAATTCAAGATTTATAGTTGAAGTTCAAGAATGAGAAAAAAACTAGATCTAAGAAAGGAGTAAAAGATAGAATCAAGAATTGATCGTTTGTTGATTTTTCCAAACCAAATCTCAAGAATCGAAATGAGGCTCGTAGGAATCGATCGGATCTATAGATGTGATGTAATCTTACAATTACGTATTCTTATCCTTCGATGAATTGATACTAGATCGATGATGATCGATCGAGAATTAGGGATTTCTTGTGAAACTAGGGTTTCATCTTATCCCTTGTTCTTTCGTCGATATCATTCACATTCTAGCCTCTAGTAAATTCAAGAAATGATCGTAGATCCCTAATTTCGAGCGATCACAATCAAGAAAGCATCGCAACGAAACTAGGTCTTCGATTCTTGAACTTGCTAGGGTTTACAAAACTCGTAGGACTTAAAAATCGTATTAAGATTTGTTACATCATCATTCTACAATCGTCTCGACTCCTTTACGAGCGGAGTTTTACTCACACATCACAACAAGAACAACAATTACAAATTGAGATCTAATCATGATGCAAGAATTAAAAGAAAGCAAGATAAAAGAATTTCACCTTTTATTTATATCAACAATTTCGTTACAATCACTCAAGAACTACAAGAGGAAGAACTTGATCGTCGACTTGGCTTCGCTCGTCTCCGTGGATCGCGGATCGGCTTGGATCACTTGCCCGATTGAAGATCGGCTCGGCTCCTTAAAGGTTGAAAGCTTCTCACTTGATTTGGTACTCAAGATCTTGGATTTGGAGTGGAATTAGGGTTAGGGTTTCGCACAAGCCTTGTCACGAGACTTGTGGAAGAAGATGATGAAAGAGGGATTATTTAACTAATGAAGATTGATTTTTGATTAAAGATTGATTAGCTTTTAACCCTAGGTCTAGGTTCCTATTTATAGATAACTAACCCTAGATCTAGGATTTCAAATTCTAAGTTTCCTTCCTAAAGTTTGTTGAGGAAATTCAAATTTCCCTCCAAAAGTTAGTTAGGGGAGAAGCTTCTAGATGTAATTAGTTAGGAGGAGCTTCTAGAAGAGGATTAGTTAGGAGCTTAATTAAGATTAGCCTTCTTAATCTCCTTTGCTGATCTGGCAGTAGGTTCGAGAGAATTATGGAATTTTAAGTATCAGAAAGGACAGTGGGCCCAGAAATAGGAATTCTGCACTGAAATTGAGATGATGAGGTGGCCAAACAGCCGCGGTTCCGCGGCCCAAGTAGGTTCATGCCGCGGATCCGCGGCTGCTTGTAGGCTTTGGATCTTGGGCTTTCTTGTACTTGTTGGGTATGTCTCATGGGCCTTCTTTTTATATGTTGAATTATCTAATTCCTTCTGCATTGCTACCAGATCTGAATTGATTGAATTGGCGTAATATTGATCAGCTCTTTTTCTTTTTCTTCCGTATTTCCTGCACATACTCAAGACAAGTGTTGCGCAAATACAGAAATGATGCGATGCCATGAAATGCGGTTAATTTCCCTTAAAGTGTCGGTTTAAAAGTCTAATACATGCAATCTCATATTTTGTGACAGATTTGCTAATATGTAGAATATGAATGCCGGACACTTCTAAATGTATGCAAATGTTAGGGAAATTGCCGGCTAAAATATACAATATTTTCGACTGATCAAATACCCCCAAGCTTAATTTCGATCGTCTCGAGCGAATGTTTTATTAAAAAGAGAAGGAGAAAATAAAGAAAGAGAAAAACTAACTAGCACACTTTCGTAGGCAACACGATTGCACTGAGCACGTGCAACAAGCCTTTAAACCTCTAGGTGTCCCTAGTAGGAGGAGTGTTGTCTCCTGAGGGTTTTCAGCGGATTACACCCACAAAATCCAATAATAAAAGAAAGATCATGAATATTACATTTAAAGAAAAGAATTGTAAAAGAAAGACTTTGAAAATTAGGGTTTCCAACTAAGCTAGCTTTTCGGTTGTCAGGAGCCCTATCTTAATGGTCATGAAAAGATGTCAGAAATCACGTCCTCCCTCAATAAAACATCGTCTTATTCTTCATTCCTATCTTTATTCCAAACATCGATCTATAACCCTGCGTGTGTGTAAAGAACATCCCTACACCCGGAGAATTCAATTCAAGCTATCATACTCTTGCCCATCAACCTCAGTACTTTTTGATAAACGAGATTGCTTACACACTTTCATGCGACCTTTAATACTTCTTGAGGTACTAACCGATCGATTACTAATGTGCTTGCGTGCTTGGTGTATTTTCCTAGTCTTGCACCACCTCAGGCATAGCAGTGACTCCCAGACCAGTTAGCCTTAGGGCACTAGGTGAAGAAGCACCCTTGCTATATATTTTTTATTACCTTGGTGATAACAAAACCAGTGTCTATTTTTCTCACCATTTTCAAAATACTTTTTTTTTCATACTTTTTGTCTTTAAGACAAGAGCATTTCAAGGTATCCTCTACTATCCCAGGCTTTAAGATGTGTGTAAGTGCGAATAGCAGGGTAGCAACATTCAAAATGTTTGGCTTCCAGAATATAAACTATTTTTCAGACTTATTTTTATCCTCAGATTAGTGACGTCTTTCATCTTACTAACCCTTGGGACAACGGCTCATAACTACTTATTACTAGTTCGTATAAGAAAACTTCTAATTTTCTTAGTTTTCTTAAATTTTTCTAATCTCATGGATGTAATTGTTCACTATCTAAACTTTTATTATCTTATTTATGTACAAAGATATTTTTATAGTTTTGAAAATTTTTAAATTTTTATGGTTTTTCAAAAAAATGTTTTGTGCTTATGCAAATGATATGCAAATGATGCGAAAATAAGCACAAACCTCCCCCAAACTTGTTTTCAACAGTGTCCTCACTGTTGCCTTCTGCTAAATCTCGAAAAACCTGTAAGCTTAGGAGGAATTTATTAGTGGGGGCAAAATATTTAAGTGAAGAACCTCCCTTAAACTTATTTTTGGCTCAACATTTTTGTAAAAATTTTCTTTTTAGGAGCCAGAAAAAATTATACCCCCCCAAACTTGAGTTATGCAATATTAATCCTTTAAAATCATATGAGGGGGTCAAAAATCATTGGTCGATGCCAAGCTTTGCAAAGACCAAATGTTAACACCAACCATTCGAAAATTTTATCAATGCAGTGCTCGGGTTGCTGGAAAAAGAAGTGGGGAAAAGGTAAGTGGTGGAATAGAATATGTGTGCGTCTCATATTGGAGAGACGATGCAGTGAATGTGATGGATAACTCGCATTCTTTTTACATTTCAGAACAAGGGGTGGAGGTTCAATTCCATTGATTTGGACATGATTCGTCTCAACACCCGTGCTTTTCAGAAATGCGAGTTCATCAGCGAAGATCTCCTCAAAAGTTTCATCAATACCCCGAAGAATAATGTCATCACAAAGTGCGGGGTGATCTTCAGACTCTAAGAACAGTTCATAATCCGTGTTAATTGTTGACCCGGACATCTCGGTGGAAGAGTCCGTATGTGTATGATACATAGTTGGGTCAAACAATAACGTATGAAAAGAGTCAAGATCAGTATCAGGAGGATCATTAAATTCGCTGCTGTCGACATCCATTAAGTCGACAGAACATGCCTGAGCAATAGGTTCGGAGGGTACACTTCCCAACTTGTAAATGTTCAGCTCAATTGACCTATTCCCGAAAGATAGGGTCATAGAACCGTTACGACAGTTGATAATAGCATTGGAAGTGGCCAAAAAGGGGCGACCTAAAATCACCGGAATTTGATTCCGTGGGTTCGCTACAGGCTGTGTATCAATTACAATAAAATCTACCGGGAATATAAATTCTCCGATTTTTATTAACACATCCTCCAGTTCACCCCTAGGTTTGGTGATAGATCGGTCAGCCATCTGGCGAGTGCAATTGGTTGGCTTCAACTCTCCGATTCCTAATTGCTCATAGACTGAGTAAGGAAGCAAGTTAACACTAGCGCCAAGATCTAATAGAGCACGGTTAATGTGTTTTTCCCCAATAGAAACGGAAATAGTAGGATATCCTGGATCCTTACGTTTCCTCGGTAATTGCTGGGGGAAATCCGTGTCTATTGTTTTTTCCATGAAAATCTTCTTAGGCACGGGATTCTTCCTCTTCCTAGTGCACAAGTTCTTAAGAGTTTTCGCATAGGACGGAACTTGTTGGATGGCATCTAGGAGAGGGATGTTGGTGTTTACTTGCTTAAAAATGTTCATAATCTTCTCCATATGTGGACTCGGTGTGTTAGCCCTTAACCGATTAGGATAAGGTGCTTTAGCAATAAGCGCTGGGTCCATCATAGGAGAAGAAAGTGGGTATGGAACCGATCCCGGAATAGAAGTGGGAATCGTCCGTGGAGGGGTAAAAGAGGTGGGCTGTAGTGGCGAGCCTTTTGGGAAATGGAGAATAGGCTCGGAAGAAGATGGTGGGGTAGAAGAACTGGGGTAAGAAGTGTGTGGAAAGGTCTCAGCCGGGGTGTTATTGATTGATTTATCGGTATCATCAAACTCTTCCCCAAGGTGATGGTCAAGCACTCTTCCAGATCTCAACGTGATTGCATCCACATCATGTAAATAGCTAGAATTGGGTAAAGGTTGAGCTGGAAGTTTCCCTTTCTCTCGTGCACTCATTTCGGCTTTTAGTTGTGCAATTTGTTCTTCCATCGATTTGATGTTTTCATTTTGAGAGATAATGATCTTCATTACATTCTCGACGGAAGATTGCAAACTTGCCGTTCCTTGGATGGATTGTTTCATGAAGGTATCCAAGGTTTGTGCTAGTGCAGAGGTGTTATCTGTACCGGTCAATTGCAAAGGACTAGACGGTGCAAAAGTGTTGGCCGGATTTTGAACGTTTTGTGCTTGAAAGGGGTGCTGACTCAATTGAAGTGGTGGGTGCTGTTGTGGTGGAGGGACCCCTTGGAAATTGTTTTGGTTTGGAACCGTGTTTTGAAATTGTGATTGGTTCCAAGCAAAGTTAGGGTTATTCCTCCAACCCTGATCATATGTGAAGGAAGATGGATCGTTTCTAGGTCTTTGAAATGAGGAATTGGTATGCTCATTACCTTGAAACGGACATTCTTCCATCAAGTGAGACGGATCAGAACAACAACCACATACAGTTTTGGAGAGTGATATTTGACTTAGGGCAGCTAAGAATTTTTCCATATTCTCGAGTTTCTTTTGTATAGCTGAAATGTCAGCTCTAACTTCTATGGAAATATCATTGCCATCCCTAGACGATTGACTCACACCCTCCCACTGTAAAGATTTTTCAGCGAAATCTTCTAGAAATTTCCAGGCTTCCCAATCATCTTTGGTCATAAAGTTGCCTTGACACATGGATTCAAGGGACTGTCTTGTGTAAGGAGTAATGCCCTCATAAATGATTCGGCACAGTTCCCATCTCGGGATTCCGTGATGTGGACATTGGATTAACAGATCCTTGAAGCGGTCAAGACATTTTGAAAATGTTTCATTTGGAAGCTGGGTGAATTGATAGATTTCCCTATGGACTCGAGCTGTCTTTTGATGTGGGTAGAATTTCTTAAGGAATGCTTTAACGAATTCGTCCCAATTTGAAATGGAATGTGCGGTAGTGTTATATAGCCACTTCTCGGCTAAATCGCACAAGGTAAATGGGAGAAGACGAAGACGTAAAGCATCCACAGAAAGCTGTGAAGTACCCATCATTGCACATACATTTTCAAATTTCGTGATAAACACGTATGCGTCTTCAGACTCGAGACCGTGAAATTTTGGTAGAAGGTTGATGTATTGGGGTTTTATTTGAAAATTTTCCCCGTTGGCTGGTGGTGTGGAAAGACAGGTGGAAAGTGGGCCTCGTGTAGGATAGCATCTCTCTTGGAGAGAGATACGAGGTGGATTCTGCGCACCAACGGACGGCGGCAGAGTAGTGGAAAAGAAGTTCGATGGAGGTGGATCCATCGATGTGTGGGTGTGGTGGTGGGTAAAAGAAAGGTAAGTGTAGAAATACCGACTTTAGGGTCGATAAGGGAACGCGGACTTAACGGGCACTAGAAACCCGTGTCCAGCCTATCTTGCACTAAAAAGGGTTAGTACAAGTGGCAGCGTGAATTTATAATTAGGGGAATGAATGAATGCGGTGTTTGCTTTGAAAAAGATACGGATTTTTGAAAAATATGATGCAACAAAACAAATGCAACACACAAAACCCTAGAATCTAGTGGTCACCTAGGTCAAACTCTAGACCGCTCCTAACTGCCAAAAGACAAGTCGCGGGATAGAATCCTCCACTGCCTCTTTGTCTCCCTGTGGCCGGATGAGTGCCAGGTAAGTGGGAAGGTACTCCACTACGTAAGTAGTGGGCCTAATTAAAAACCACTAGCCTTAGACACACTCGCCTTAGGCACCACAAGAAAACGCGGATAAGCAATGAATTACCCACGTCCCTCTCTTGTCCTAATTGAGCGCGACGGTCCTTAGAGTCATCTCTAGATTTCTTTTAATTAATGAGGGTAAATGCGGATGCAAGTTTTGCGATTTTCGGGGCCTAGGAAGGGTAATGAATTCCCCACCTAATTTGGATTTGGTCGTGCCCCTTAAATTTCCGTATTAATATGCAACAACCACAAGAATCAAAAACACGCACAAATTTATTTTGCTTTGCGGCGCTGCGATTTATTTGCAAAGAAACCTGCACAAAATTGTTATTGGAGTAGACAGAGGAGAAGATAAGAAAGTGAGGGACTTACAGAGAAAAAATGATACAGTGAACAATTCAATGAAGCACGGAACCGCCGCGGATGAGGGATATTTTCCGCGGATGCGCGGTTGGATTTACTGTTCAGTGCACCGAATTTCTTCAGCAAGCTCCTGTACAATTCCTCAGCTCTCTGGAATTTTCACAAAAAATTTTCCCAAAGCTCCAATGATTCCAGATTTTCTCGCAACAAATCACAACACACGGATTAGTGTTTGCACGAATTTAGATCTAAAAAATATGATGGAATAAATTGTTCAACTCAAATTTCAAAATACGAACTATTAGCGCACTATCCCCGGCAACAGCGCCATTTGATTGATGATAATT
Organism: Agapanthus africanus; assembly: GCA_030015575.1. Lineage (NCBI taxonomy): Eukaryota > Viridiplantae > Streptophyta > Magnoliopsida > Asparagales > Amaryllidaceae > Agapanthus > Agapanthus africanus. The sequence continues at coordinate 581,036,651 of CM057339.1, read as the reverse complement.
TCTGTGATTGTAATAAATCGAATCAAATAGTCCCCGGCAACGGCGCCATTTGATTGTTGATAAATTCTGTGATTGTAAAAGTCGAATCAAATTGTCCCCGGCAACGGCGCTATTTGATTGAAAAGGTATTCTCGATGTGTATTATGGAATTGTAAAGAAATCACAACCAAAAATTATTTGACCGCAATCAACTACGGTGTCGGATTGTAGTTAGTATGTGAGTGCGGATCGTCCACAGGGAAAGTGTAATCGTTCGTCTTTCGAATTAGATGAATTGAAACTTTAAAGAAAGAAAACAAAACAATTCAAGATTTATAGTTGAAGTTCAAGAATGAGAAAAAAACTAGATCTAAGAAAGCATTAAAAGATAGAATCAAGAATTGATCGTTTGTTGATTTTTCCAAACCAAATCTCAAGAATCGAAATGAGGCTCGTAGGAATCGATCGGATCTATAGATGTGATGTAATCTTACAATTACGTATTCTTATCCTTCGATGAATTGATACTAGATCGATGATGATCGATCGAGAATTAGGGATTTCTTGTGAAACTAGGGTTTCATCTTATCCCTTGTTCTTTCGTCGATATCATTCACATTCTAGCCTCTAGTAAATTCAAGAAATGATCGTAGATCCCTAATTTCGAGCGATCACAATCAAGAAAGCATCGCAACGAAACTAGGTCATCGATTCTAGAACTTGCTAGGGTTTACAAAACTCGTAGGACTTAAAAATCGTATTAAGATTTGTTACATCATCATTCTACAATCGTCTCGACTCCTTTACGAGCGGAGTTTTACTCACACATCACAACAAGAACAACAATTACAAATTGAGATCTAATCATGATGCAAGAATTAAAAGAAAGCAAGATAAAAGAATTTCACCTTTTATTTATATCAACAATTTCGTTACAATCACTCAAGAACTACAAGAGAAAGAACTTGATCATTGACTTGGCTTCGCTCGTCTCCGTGGATCGCGGATCGGCTTGGATCACTTGCCCGAATGAAGATCGGCTCGGCTCCTAAAAGGTTGAAAGCTTCTCACTTGATTTGGTACTCAAGATCTTGGATTTGGAGTGGAATTAGGGTTAGGGTTTCGCACAAGCCTTGTCACGAGACTTGTGGAAGAAGATGATGAAAGAGGGATTATTTAACTAATGAAGATTGATTTTTGATTAAAGATTGATTAGCTTTTAACCCTAGGTCTAGGTTCCTATTTATAGATAACTAACCCTAGATCTAGGATTTCAAATTCTAAGTTTCCCTCCTAAAGTTTGTTGAGGAAATTCAAATTTCCCTCCAAAAGTTAGTTAGGGGAGAAGCTTCTAGATGTAATTAGTTAGGAGGAGCTTCTAGAAGAGGATTACTTAGGAGCTTAATTAGGATTAGCCTTCTTAATCTCCTTTGCTGATCTGGCAGTAGGTTCGAGAGAATTATGGAATTTAAAGTATCAGAAAGGACAGCGGGCCCAGAAATAGGAATTCTGCACTGAAATTGAGATGATGAGGTGGCCAAACAGCCGCGGTTCCGTGGCCCAAGTAGGTTCATGCCGCGGATCCGCGGCTGCTTGTAGGCTTTGGATCTTGGGCTTTCTTGTACTTGTTGGGTATGTCTCATGGGCCTTCTTTTTATATGTTGAATTATCTAATTCCTTCTGCATTGCTACCAGATCTGAATTGATTGAATTGGCGTAATATTGATCAGCTCTTTTTCTTTTTCTTCCGTATTTCCTGCACATACTCAAGACAAGTGTTGCGCAAATACAGAAATGATGCGATGCCATGAAATGCGGTTAATTTCCCTTAAAGTGTCGGTTTAAAAGTCTAATACATGCAATCTCATATTTTGTGACAGATTTGCTAATATGTAGAATATGAATGCCGGACACTTCTAAATGTATGCAAATGTTAGGGAAATTGCCGGCTAAAATATACAATATTTTCGACTGATCAATACTCACTAAGTGTAGTGAGTCGGTATCAAGCAGATCCTGGAGAGAGTCACTGGACAGCTGTGATGAACATTCTCAAGTACTTGCGAAGGACTAAGTAGATGTTCTTGGTGTATGGTAACGGAGAACTCCAGGTGGAGTCCTTTACCGATTCCAGCTTCCAAAGTGATAAGGACGACTCTAAGTCGCATTCGGGTTTTGTCTTTACCCTGAATGGAGGGGCGGTATGTTGGAAGAGTTCCAAACAGGATACCGTTGCAGACTCGATGATGGAGGCTGAATACATCGCTGCCAACGATGCTGCCAAAGAGGCTGTCTGGATCAAGAAGTTCATTAGTGAACTTGGTGTGGTTCCATCCATTGAGCATCCAATACCTCTGTATTGCGATAACAATGGAGCTGTGGCTTTGGCCAAGGAACCCAGGTCCCATCAAAAGTCCAGACATATTCTGAGGCGGTATCACCTGATCAGAGAGATAGTTGATCGCCGGGAGATCGAGGTCAGGAGAGTAGATACGAAGGACAACACTGCGGATCCATTCATGAAGGCTATTCCCCAGATACAGTTTGAGAGATTATTCGGGATGCTAGGTATGAGATACTACAGCAGCTGGCCTTAGTGCAAGTGGGAGATTGTTAGTTATGTATATGCCCTAGAGGCCATTGTTGTACATATGATGTATATTATAATGGATGCTTGGATATATATAGAGATGACTTTCTTGCTCGTCATGATAGTATGCTATTTGGTTTCACTTTATCTTAACATGTTGACTTGTATTGGTTTACTGTTTTACTCTCACATGTTGATAAAGCCCTTAGGATCTGTACTCGACTACTGGGACTATGATGAGATCATACTAGGGGGGCCGCGGTAGTCGATGAGTACATCCTATAACTGTTCCTAGTCGAGGGTATATCGAGACAGGGCATAGATACACCAGAGTAGACTAGCGTATACGCATCTTGACCCATATGATGGGCGATGGATGATCCCATATCCATCGGTGTTTGACATCAGAGATGGTGTATGGGTGCTCAGTGGAGACTGGGTACCCTGGACGGACTCACCGAGAACTCCCAGATGGTGATATACCACACGTCAGATGGCAGTTCTCCGGTGACACTGTTACAGGGTAGTCTGTAGACCCAAGATCGTCATGGTGTCTTGTGTGATTACCACTGTGCTTTGATTTCCACTTTACCACATCCAAGAGGGCGTGCAAAACGGTGGCTTTTGGGTACAGTCCCGAATCACATGGAGGCAATGAGCGATAGGAGGGGATTCGTCTCTCCCGGTATAGGGAGTTGATGTTGCGCTGTGTTCGATTGGCTATAACTGGAAGTCCCTGGCCAGGGCTGATATAGAGATTTACTGGTAAGTGTTACTAGTAGTTTCTCGACCCGTTATGAGCCACACATCGACACGACTTATCGGTTACTGGGGTCTGACGTATACCACCCCTAGACTTGATATGCGACATATCAGACGAACAGACCGGACTGTACGGGAGTATTACTGATTGGATTCACAGGAGAACGCACAGGCTAGCTTGTTGATCTTCTGATCGCTCAATACCTGGGTGGCTGTTACGTTTAGCTGACCGCTTGCAGCTTGTGGGTGTTTGATATGATCATCACCCGCTGCCGGCGTATTGACGATTCGTTAGAGTCTTACACAGAGGTTTCTTGGCTCAGGCGAAACGGAGTAGAGGCACATATGTGATATGTGCAGGACCGAGAATAATGCGATATGGGATACCGTATTATATTCTCGCGATATTTAGATATTTACCGGGACATCGGATCAAGTGTTGATTCGATGTTTCGGTACATGATATATTAGTCGGTAATATTCGATATAGCCGGATCGTCGGATCAAGTGTTGATTCGATGATTTAATGTATAATAACATATATGATATATTGTATTACATTATCTAATATTGGCTCGCTTTATTATTTCATTTTCTCACTGGATGATACATTGATATATATGCGATATATGTTAATTGTATTATTTTCTTTTGTTGCAAATATATAATATATATGTGATATATATTATTGTGACATGATATGATTAATTGTTAAACATGTTTAAGGATGATTAATTGAGGTTAGGGTTTGATTAGGGTTAGATGCTTCATGCACCTTCTAGAAGCTTTTTTCTTTTGTCATTCTTAAGATATTTTTGGATGACACATTCTTAACCCAACCAAACCCTAACTCTAGTTTATTCTCTACTAAATCCTAGCCACTCATCCTTGACCATGGTTTATAAATCAATCATATAGCTTTCATTCAATTCATCACAAAAGGATTATCATGTTTATTGATTTTCCATTATCATCTTCTTCTCTCTTGAAGAAGCTTACTTGATTTTCTTTATGTGATGAATAAATATGAGAAAATGATTTAAAAAGAAAGAAAAAATACTACTCTCTCATCCTCATCTCATCTAGCCCATGAGATTAGTGTGTTCATCCCTTTAGAGTGAGAAAGCTTGAGTCTTTGCAATTTCGACGTAGATCATCGGAGATTTGGAACACTTCAAGCTAGCATGGATCGTTCGAGTCGTGGAGCCTCTCATGAGTCCGGGAGATCGTGGATCGCGGCAAAGGGACTTCTACTCGGAGCTTGTGAAGCGAAAGAGCGGACTACAAAGGTTGTAATCCCTCACACTTAGATAAAAGTTATCATCTTGCATGTTTAACCCTAATAATCTAGCAAAGATCCCGGCTTTGGGTTGTTCGGCACGTCTAAATTTTTATCCGGGCATGTTTGATGCCTTATGAACCTTCACAAGAGTGCCTAGGAACCCTACACATACATCACTATGTATCAGTCCCAAGAGTTCAGTAGCTTTTTCTCCGTGTCCAGTAAACGGGGTTTTGGTCATCTTGCCTTTGAGACATGACTGGCAAGTTTCATAATTTGTAAATTTGAACGGATTCAAATATGCATCCTTATGCAACTCAGCTAGTCTTGTCGCATTGATAAGACCTAGTATAAAATACCATAAGAAGGCTTCGTTCATTTCTGAACTGTTCCTCTTGTGTGTGTTCTATATACTTAGAACTGTGTTGTGATCTAAAACGCATATACCGTAATACAACGTACCATACCCAATCAACACTTGATTTAGGAAAACATTCACAAAATTTTTGGTACGAAATAACATAACAGTCGCTCAGAATCATTGTGTTACCACTTGTTAATACAAGGTGATATTCGCCAACTTCTTTGGCTGCAACAATTGCACCATTCCCTACTACTAGATACTCTTCACACTTTCCCAGTTCTCTATCTATTTTTAGCCCATGTAACAAATTACATATGTGGATCCTGATCCGGTATCTAATACCCAGGACGTAGAGCAAACTAAGAAACAGTTCTCGGTTATGAACACACCCAAAGACGATGCATCAACATGCTTATTCTTCATTTGGGTGGCGTGGGAATCCGGAAATTACCCTATTTCTTGCTCAGACTTATGTCAATCATAAGATAGAGCGGAACCTGCCCAGTATAATAAGTGGGTTCGGTCAATACATCCATATTAACATCTTGATTAAGGCGTGTCATTGGTTGCTACCAGGAGAGAGAGAAGGATAATCACTTTTGCGTGCGCTCTTTGCAAGATTATATTGGTTATTATTTTATCTAATCAGGATGGCTCCCACTTTTTTTATCAAATCTTCCTTCAAACCCTAAAAGGTAAGATTGGCCGGGATTAATTACACCCTACAAGTTCGCCAATCGTTCGGCCAGGAAGGTATTGGTACTCCGAGAGAATCTCCCCATGCTTTCGCATGGAACTAATTAAATAACCTCGTTTCCGTAGGTGCATCACCCCGTTAACACCTTTCTTAGACACCTAATTGATCGGCTAATTGTAAAGTGGAAAATTCTCCCGGGAGTAACTCTTACTTACAGTGGGTATCGGGATCCAACTATCATATAGAAGGTATGCAATCTCATTGCAAATTTCAAAACATGAAATTCCCAATATGTGTTTTTACCCCTAGCAACTTATGACCTTGGCTATGGTCAACAAATCATAAGTGCTAGCCAAGTTCAACTCGGCATTTCTTGATTAAATTAAACCCACCCGTACGACCCTTGGCTAAGGTCAACAAAGCCGTACGACTACCATAATCCAATCGCATCACATACTGCAGATAAGCACTAATTAACTACCGCACACTACGCCTTGGCTATGGTCAACAAACGTAGCACGAATACTAAATAGTACTTATCAGAAATGACGGAGGGCTGCGGCTGGTTTTTAAGAAAACCTTTAACGTAATGAACTTGATATCGTTGTAGAATCTAGTGATTTTGAAAAGGAGTGGTTTAAGCTCCGCTTTTAAAATCGAGTAATTTTCAAAAACAAACTGAATAGATTTTACTAGCTTTTGCTAAAGAGATCACTCCCGGTGAAGGGATCTCGGCTCTTTCCTCATCGAATGAGGTGTTGGATATCCATCAACGAATACCACTATGCAAAGTAAGAACTACAGAAGCTATGATGATAAACCGAGTGGGTTGTAGCATTTTCTAGTTTTTCTAAAGAAATCACTCCCGGTGAAAGGATCTCAGCTCTTTCCTCATCAAATGAGGTGCTGGATATTCATCAAGGAATACCACTATGCAAAGCAAGAACTAGAGCTACCTTTTTAAAAACTTTTGATTCTACAACATCTTTAGGTTTCTTTTCCTTTCATTAATCTCATTAATGAAGTCCTATCATTTAATGTTTCCTAAACATCACAGAAAATGAAACGAAAATAGAACGTACGTTTATGTCATCCGCATTCACCACGGGGCCCCATCATGCACCATTGGTTACTTAACGAACGGTAGAGCGGGGGCTGGACTAGCGCGGGTACAAAACATAAGCAATGTTTATTACATATCATACATATAAAGTATTCGTCTCACGCAGTTATATGATCACATCACAGAACCAAGCAGCAAAAGTCAACATATGAAATATTAGATATACTAGGAGGTCCGTGTTTTAAATTCAGCCAGTAATGAAAAATACGGATTCCACAGTCATGATGAATAGCCAAACCCACATCCCTAGACCCTTACGAGAGCGGAAAGCAACCCTGCCAATTCTAGAGTTAGGAGACCCAGTCCTGACTCCTCGAGATGGTCTCCCACTGGACTCTAGAACCCGGTTACTTATGCTCCCCGCCTTGGGTCTATCCTAATGCGAAAAGTAAATAATATACATCAATGGTAACATCATCCTCAACCCGGAAGTGTCCTAATAAAAGAATATTACATACAAATTTTACATGAATGAAAATTGTAAAACTCTCATCTCATATAAAAAAAACACGGCTATTTATTCACGACGATCCAATATAACATATCACAGCAACACATAACATCATATGTCATCAACGTAAGTAAATACGCATATCCCAAATTCCGTTCACATATGGCAACGAGATTTGGGATACCCCACATATTACACTTACGGTCGCAGAAAAGAAATGAAAAACTACAATAATTAGAATCTGCATTTCCTTAGACATCATAAACCCGGAATATCTTATATTCCGGATTTCATGCCTAACCCTATAAACCCCGCATTTTAGTCTCATATCGAAAACTCTTTTCAATAATTTAGTCGGGTAATTCAACAAGATTCCCGACTACCGGATCGAATACTCGTCGGGAACTTTAGTAGATGGCCGCACCCCCGATGCCGTCGACTAAATGCACTTAGGCGGAACACCGTGGCCGCGAGCACCTGAGTGGATGCTTTTGGCAACGGGGTTCTCCTAAAGTCACTTGGTCGGGGCTATGGGGCATAGCTACCTACTAAAGTTATCTGGAGAGTATTCGCCTATGATACGCGATTTCGATGGAGTTTCGATCCGGATCGAAACTTCGTGGCAATCGATCAATAGAGACTAATATGCTAGATTTACGAATAAACTAGTTTTCACAAAACTAATTTAATGTGGATTCCAACTACTGTATCACATATCAAACTTAAACCCGAAACGACGTTAAAATTACGACCACGAAAAACTCGGTGTTGCCACAGCAAAAAAGTTAACATCACATGCAAACTTGGCCAATCAAACATGACCTAAAACCCTAAAATTAAGCCATTGGAGCACCCAAAAAATTCGAGGACCAAACATGCATATCAAACCGGCCAGGCCGGGTTTTTTGGGTGTTTTGGCTGGCCAAATTTTGATGTTTGGGTCTAGATTTTCTTTGGTGTTCTAGTTACATCAAATGCAACATTCTGTACATGTTTAAAAAAAATTTCAAAGTCTATTTAAAAAATGACAGAAACTTGATTTTAAGGTTTCGGTTTCAGAGTTGTTTCGTTTTCGTAATCTAGCTAATATCGTCTAACCTTCTAGACTTGGCTCTGATACCATGAAAGTGTATGTTAGCACCACCACTGGGTTTTACTAGTATCAAGCATGCCGTTTTCAAAATTTTAGGGGTGCTAATCTACACTAACCAAGATCTTAAACTGGATGATTAGGGTTTAGCTTGATATCATAAACTTTACACTAAGAAATGGATGGCTACAACCTTTGTAGACCGTGTCCTTCTCTTCTAAAGCTCCGGGTTGTAGTCCACGCAATTCCACTAGACTCCACTTGAAGGTTGAACGAACTTCATTCGATGACCTTCGTGCCGAAGATGATCCACCCGAAGTCCGCTAATCCAAGCAATCTCTTCACTAAACTCTTTAGTGAAGTAAACACACTACACCAAAGTGCTAATCTAGTGTAGGATGGTAAAGTAGGGGTTTTGTTTTCTCACTAGGGTCCTCACAAGCTCAAGGTTTCACAACTCATGTTGAGCTTGGAGGTAGAGGTGAGGAAAAGGGAGGGAGCTAGAGAGAAAACTCATCACTTAAGAAAAAAGCTAAGTGTGGAATAAAGTCAAGAATGAATTGTAGAATGGCTCATCTAAACTCTCACATTATTGAAGCATACAATTTTTAACACTTAAAAATTGTAGCCATATTTCAATAGTGCAAGCAAATGAATATAAAATAGAATAAGCCATGCTTTGCTTCATATAATATATATATATATATATATATATATATATATATATATATATATATAAATTGTAGCCATGCTTCAATTGTGCAAGCAAATGAATATAAAATATAATAAGATATGCTATGCCTATCCTTCCAAAGTCTCCCCGTTTATCATCTCTTTTTTTATTTTCTAAAAATAGAAAAACCATGCCATGCTTCATATATATATATATATATATACACACACACACACACACAACACTTATATATTAATATATATAAAGATAAGCATATAATTAGTGAGCAATAATATTAGTCAATATATAATTATATCAAATATAAATATATATCATATTATTAAATCAACACTTGATTTAATAATCCGGTTATATCACATATAACCGACTAATATCATTTATCTGTATATCACATTATTAAATCAATACTTGATTTAATAATCCTGTTATATCACATATAACCTAACTAAGAACAATTAGCCATCAGATTACAATACGGTATCTCATACCCGTATTTAATCAGGCCTCTCCACATAACAACATATGTGCCCTATTTTGTTTCGCTTGAACCGGGAAATTTCTATGTGGGACTCTAAAGACTCGTCAATATGCCAGCAGTAGGTGATGATCACATCAGTTGCCCACAAGCCGTCAGCGGTACTAGCTGGACGTAACGGCTACCCAGGTATTGAGCGAATAAAAGATCAACAAGCATACTTATCCAAACTCCCATACAGCCTATAGGTAACACTTACCGTACAGTCCATCTCTTTGTCTGATATGTCGCATGTCGAGTCTAGAGGTGGTATCGTTAGACCCCAATAACTTGGTAATTCATACCGATGTAAGGCCAATACTGGTACAAGAAACTACCGATAACACTTACCAGTATATCTCATCAACAGCCCTGGCTAGGAACTTCCTGTTATAGCCAATCGAGCATAGCGCAACATCAACACCCTATACTGGAAGAGACAAAACCCCTCCTATTGCTCATTGCCTCCATGTGACTCGGGACTGAACCCAAAATCCACCTTTTTGCACGACTCCTTTGAGCCGTGGTAGGGAGGAAATCAAAGTACAGTGGGAACCACACAAGACTCTATGAAGATCTCGGGTCTACAGACTAACCTGTACAAGTGTCACCAGAGAATTTCTATCTGACGATAGGTATAGTACCATCTAGGAGTTCTCGGCGAGTCCTATTCAGTGTACCCATTCTCTAATGTGCACCTGTGTACAATCTTTGCTGTCAAACACCAATGGATAAGAGATCAACCATCGCCCCATACAGGGTCAAGAAACGTACACACAAGTCTACTCTGGAATATCGATGCCATGTCTCGATATTCCCTTGACTAGGAACAATTGAAGGATGTGCTTATGGACTACCCAGGTCCCAGTAGTATGATCCGCATAATAGTCCTGGTAGTCAAGCCTACATCCTAAGGGCTTTATCAACATGTATATGAGAGACAGTATAATAATACCAGTGAACATGTTAAGATAAAGGCAACCAGATAGCATACTATCATGTCGAGCAAGAAAGTCCTCTATATATATGTCCAAGCATCCACTATATCATACAATAATGGCCTCCAGGGCATACATATCACTAACAGATTCCGTGACAAGCAGTTAGATTACCATGCTTTGAATCTTCCATACTGAATCTTTTCAGTATGGTGTTGATGTATCTTGACTGTGAAAGTCCCAACATCTGTTTAGATCTATCACGATAGATCTGGATTCCCAGAATATAGGAGGCATCACCCAGGTCCTTCATGGACAACCTTTGTGACAAGAATCCCTTGACTAATTGTAGCATAGGAATGGCATTTCCTACAAGAGATGTTCCAACTCCGCAATGCCTGCTTTAATCCATAAATGGATTTAAGCAACGTGCACACTTTTCCGCTGCTCCCACTCTGAATGAAACCCTCCGGCTGATCTATATAGACGCACTCTTCCAAATTTCCATTTAAAAAAGCGGTCTTTACATCCATCTTCCAAATCTCATAATCGTTGAAAGCAGCAATGGCAAGAAAGATCCGAATATATTTGAGCATAGCCACCAGAGAAAAGGTTTCATCATAGTCCATAACAGGTCTTTGACGAAAACCTTTTACAACAAGTCTAGCCTTATTGGTTTCAACCTGTCCATCTACACCAATCTTCTTTCTGAAGATCCATTTGCAGCCAACGGGTTTTACCCCTTCTGGAGCAATGTCCAAAGTCCATACTTTGTTGGTGTACATGGACTCCATTTCATCCGCATTGCATCCATCCATTTTACCGAGTCTCTACTCTGAATAGCTTGCTGGAAGCTAGTTGGCTCATTATCGTCGATGATGCAATCCTCTCTATCCCTGTCTATGTGAAAACCATAGTATCTCTCGGGCGGATGAGACTGCCTACTAGTCCTACGGAGTGGCGCGGGGATGTCCGGTTCTTTCGAAACTTCTGGTTCCACCAAGCTTTTAGTAATAGCTTGTGGTTATGGAATTTCTTCTAGTTCTATTGCGCTCCCACTTATCTCTTTTTCTAAAACCCGAGTTTCCAAAAAGTGGGCATGTTGAGAAACAAAGACATTTTGTTCCTCTACATAATAGAAAAGATACCCCCTGATGTTCTTTGGGTATCCTACAAACTTACACAGTAGTGAGCGTGCCTCGAGCTTGTCCGCATGTTGCTTTTTTAGAAGCTGGACATCCCCATATCTTCAAATACTGAAGAAAGGGTTTCTTCCCACTCCACATTTGATATGGTGTGGTATGCATAGTCTTGGTAAGAACCTTGTTCAAAAAATATGCAGCTGATTCTAGTGCATAGCCCCAGAAGGATCACGGAAACTCAGCGTTACTCATCATGGAACGTACCATATCTAATAAGGTTCTGTTACGTCTTTCCGATACACTGTTGTGTTGAGGTGTGTATGGAAGAGTAAGCTGAGAGAGAATTCCATTCTCTTTTAAGTAGTCCAGGAACTCGGCACTTAAGTATTCACCACCTCGATCAGATCTTAATGTCTTGATACTTTTGTCGGTTTGTTTTTCCAATTCATTCTTATATTCCCGGAATTTCTTAAAGGCCTCGGATTTATATTTCATCAAGAATACATGTCCATCGCTTGAGAAATCGTCTGTAAAAGTAACGAAGTAGGAATAACCACTTCTTGCATGTGTATACATTGGACCACACACATCACTGTGTATGAGTCCCAAGAGCTCGCTCGCTCTTTCTCCGTGTCCAGTGAACGGAGTCTTTGTCATCTTTCTTTGAGACATGATTGACAAGTTTCATAGGACTGATATTCGGACGAATCTAAATATCTCTCTTTATGTAACTTCGTCAACCATGTTTCATTGATGTAACCCAGTCTACAATGCCATAAGAAAGCCTGATTTAATTCCGAAGACTTTCTCTTAAGTGTGTTCTGGACGCTGAAAACCTGAGCTTAATTTAATACGTATATACCGTTATCTAATGTACCTGACCCAATCAAATTTTGATTAAGGTGGATGTGTACCACATCGCTTACAAATGTAAAATCGCATCCTTCTTTAGAAAGTTAAGATACAGATATGATATTAAGAGCTAGACTAGGTACATACAAACAGTTATGCAAAATCAATATCTGCCCACTTGTCAATCCTAGGTGATATTCCCCTACGGATACAGCGTCCACACTCATTCCGTTAGCAACCCTGAGAGTCATATCACCTGCCTTGATAACTCTACGGTTTCTCAAAGCCTGTAATGAATTACAGATATGAGATCCTGATCCGGTATCTAGTACCCAGGAAGTAGAGTTAATTGACATACAGTTTTCAATCATCAACACACCTGAAGCAGAAGCCACAACTTGCTTCGAATCTTGGTTTCTGACTTTCCAAGCCCTGCAGTCCTTCTGACAATGCGATTTCCGGTGACAACAGAAACATCCCTCTTTCCCTACTGTTAACCCCAAAACTTTTGCCATGTCCTTTCCCTCTACCTACACCGCTTATCGGCTTGGTGGAGGCCTTCTTCTTCTCTCTCTTGGCTTTCTTCTTGGATCCAGAAGAGGAAGATTCTCCAATGAGCAGAGCGGGTATCTCCCAGGATTCCTGCAGGGTGCCCTCTAAGCTCCTCAATATGTTGAGAAGTTCTGGAAGTGTAACTTCTTTCCCTTGAATATTGCAATTCAAGATAAACCGGGCGTAGGTGGAGGGGAGCGACTGTAGAATCAAGTCAGTAAATAACTCGTTCTCCAACATGGTCCTATGGTCCATGAGCTGTTCAATATAGCTAATCATCGTAAGGACGTATCCCCATATAGATGACCCGACAGCCAAACTCGCCTGAAGCAATATCTTCGAGGTCTTATATCTTGCGATACGAGATTGCTCTCCATATAAAACTTTGGTATGGAGGAAGATGGAAGCTAAGTCCATCTTCTCGTGCTGCCTCTGGTGTTCACTATCCATTGAGGCTAACATGAGGCACTTGGCTCTCGCACAATCCTTTTCCCATATCTAACGGATATCAACATCCGCGACGGTGGAATTTTGACCTGGGACGGCGGGGGCCTTAGTAGTAAAGAGGTAGTCCAGCTTGTCATAAGTAAGTGCTATCTGGAAAATCCTTAGTCAATCAATATAGTTTGGCCCAGTCAATTTATTATCTAATAACCTAAGTCTGGTCATTGGGATCACTGCAATTAAGAGAGAGAGAAGAAACACTCGGCATGATACACTTGCAAGTTTATATTGGTTATTAATTTATCTAAACAAGATGGCTCCCACTGTTTCCTAGAATCCTTCCTCAAACCATAAAAGAAGAATTAGTCAAAATTAATCTCATTCTTACAATTCTTACTTAGCCTTTCAGCCAGGCTGGGGTCGGTACTTCGAGGGAGGTTTTCCAACGCTTTCGTGAAGTTCCTTAATTACATAACCTCTTTTCCCTGGAGGCATAGCCCCGCTAACACCGTTCTAGACACCTACTTGGTTTATAACATTGATTGTTTAGTGAAAAATCTCCCGAAGAGTAGCTGATACTCACAGTCGGATCGGGATCCAAATATCATTGTGTGATAATCTTGAAGGAATCCTACCAAAACTATCACACTCCAAATGGTATGCAACACTAGAAAGTTTCAATTTCCTTAGAAACCCCCGATGTGGATTTTTGCCCCATGCTCTTATGACCTTGACGAATGCCAACATATCATAAGTCACATGTCAAGTTCTACCCATCATTGTCCAAGTTAATTTGATCCCACCCGTAACTACCCTTGACGAAGGCCAACATAGTAGTACGACCGTCCTAAACCAAAGCATCTATCTATGCTACATATGAATACACAGCAGCTACCAATCACTATGCCTTGGCGAAGGTCCAAATACATAGCTTGAATACTACTGAATACCCGTATGAAATGACGGAGGGCTACAAATAGTTTTGGCGAAACCGTGAACATAATGAACTTGATATTGTCGAAGGAACCATGATAGCTTTTTAAAAGGAGTGGTTTAGGCTCCGCATTTAAAATTTTCTTTTTTGAAGAAAACCGAGTGGTTTTGAAACAGTTCCAACGATTAAGCTTTGGTGTCTTTTTCCTTGCATTAATCAATGTTAATGTGGTCCGATCATTTAACCCTATCATTGCAGAAAAAGAAACGAAAATACAACGTACGCTTATGCCATCCGCATTCGCCACGGGGCCCCGTCATGCACCGTTAGGTTACTTAACTACTGCCAGAGCGGGGGCTGGACTAGCGTAGGTGCAAAACATAAGCAACGCCTACTATATATCATATATATATATATATATCCATTCGTGTCATGCAATAATAGGAATTCAAGATCACAGATGAAACTATTGGATATACTAGGAATTCCGCGTTTTGTTTAAGCATATAACGAAAGACGGATTCCACGGTCGTGATGAATACCCAAACCCCACCCTAGACCCCTACGGGTGCGGCAAACTACCCGCCAAATTCACGAAGTGAAGCAACCTCCATCAATAAAATGAGTAGGCCACTTGGCACTTCAAGAACCCGGTAGTTTGTGCACCCCACCTTAGGTCTATCCTAGGAGCAAAAACAGTAAACGAAATAATACAACGGTAGCTACAACCTCAACCCGGATGTGCCCCACAAAATAATATTACATCACTTTTACAAATTACATGAATGAAAGAAAAGAAAACACTCTTCTCACATCCCCCGGCTATTCATCCACGATGATCCAATACTCCATATACAAAAACCACAATCATAGATCATAGATATGTGCAACCCCCACTAATCGACGTATAGCGATTAGCAGACATTCAGCATCATATATAAAAACACAGAAAACCCGATTAGCCAAGTAATATTAGAATTTCGATCGATTAACTAAAACCGTGTCTACCCCATGCACAATCCAGTAAACAAACAATCTGGGTAGAAACAAAATATTCTTAAAATCACAATTCCAGATCGTAGACCCACAGAAGAAATTTGGACCGAGTAAGCCTTGACTCGGCCGTGGAACGACGGCAAAACACACAGTTCCACGGCGGTCTTGACGACTTACGAAACCAATTTTCTCCTGTGTTCATTAAAATCCCTGCTTGTAATTTTAATGCCTCTGAAAAGATTTTTAGACCAGTTTTGAAAATCGACAGAAACATAGGTTTTCGAACATGATTTTGGGATTTTTCCGACGATTGAATTTCTAACTACTTGCTAACTAGCTAGTTAAGGTTTTATAGGCTCTGATACAACTGTAATCCGATGTCGCGCACCCCGCGGGTTCGCGGGGAGGTGGAATTTTCAAAAAACGATTTTAACTTACTACGCAACACCGGCTAACTCCAGGATCTATACTAAAACCATAACTGACTAAACTATCTAGGAGTTTTAGCTACTCGGTAAGAGTGTTATACCTCCTAGAACCGGTCCTTTGGGTCTTCTTGTCCTCCTCTCCTTGGCTCCTCGGTGAACAGATGAAGGTTGCATGATCAACCTCCTTACCCCAAAAACGATCCACCCGAGAGTTTGTGCTTCAAGCTCCAACTTCTAAACCGAGGTAATTAGGGTAAATGGTTCGCTAATCCAAGTAGCCTAGGTGATGTAGAGAAGCGATTAGATTGTTTTGTCTCAATAAACCCTTTGGCTAACTACACATGTGAAGGTTAGGGTTTTTGAGGAAGAGGAAGAAGGAGATGATAATCAAGAGAGAGAATGAGGAGAAGCAAATGAACTAAGATTCAAATGGCTAAGTGTGGAGAATGGCTAATATCATATACCTCACTCACTGAACCATGTATTAAAAACCAATACAATATATCACCCATGCTTCAATAGTGAGTCAAGACAAATGAAATAATCCTTGAGCCATCCCTCACACCATGCTACAAAATGTCTCCTCCATTTCCACCTCATTAATCCATTTACCAAAAATGGATAATACCAAATAACGAGGTTTCTCCTTCTAGAAGTATTCTTGAGAAAATTACAAGAATACCCCTCACCGTATATACATACCCGTATCTGTATTCCGAAAAATACGAATACATTGAGACGATAACAATCCAATAATACAATACTAGGATCAGGCTTAAACCAAAGCCCATTATGTTGGATATATATGCCCTAGAGGCCAGTATTGTATATGTATACATATAGATGCTAGGGATATGTATGTACAGGACAATCTTGCTCAGCTTTATAGTATATTGTTTGACTTGTCTTTGTCAAGATATGTGTATTTATTTCTATTGTTGTTATATATAGCTTGCATATATTGATATAGACATGATACGGTTGTATACTATTACGGTTTGTCTTTATCATAACATGGCATATGTCATACTCGTTATTACATATTGCGGTTACATGTTGATAAAGCCCGTAGGATCTTGCTTAACTACCTACGTTGTGATGGCGATCATACTTGTGGGAGCAGGGTAGTCCATAAGCACATACTTAAAAGGTCCCTACTCGCGTGAGTATCGAGACTGGGCATTGATACTCCAGAGTAGACTAGTGTATACGTTTCTAGACCCCGACGAGGAGCGATGGTTTGGTCGCACAACCATTGGCTTTTAGACCTAAGATCGTATACAGGTGCTCACTAGGGGTGAGTACACCGGACGGACTCGCCGAGAACTTCCAGATGGTACTATACTTATCGTCAGGAGGAAGTTCTCAGGTGACATGAGTACAGGTTAGTCTTTAGACCTAAGATCAACATTTGTCTCGTGTGAGTTCCCACTGTGCTTTGATCACTACCCTACCACGGCTCTACTGAGTCATGCAAACAGGTTTTGGTTGGGTACAGTCCCGAGCCACATGGAGGCAGTGAGCGGTTGTCGGGAATTCGTCTCTCCCGGTATAGGGAGTCGATATCGCACTGTGTTTGATTGGTCAGGACCATAGGACCTTGGCCAAGACAGTTGGGATTTACTGATAGGATGATCAGTAGTTTCCCGGATTGGTCCTGAGCCACATCAGCACGACTTATCGGGTTATTAGGGTCTGACGTTTACCACCCGCTAGACCTGGTATGCGATACTCTCAGACGAAGAGACCGGACTGTACGGAGATTGTCACAGATAAGCTCAGTAGAGATCCGGATGAGTTTGCTCGTTGGCCTTCCTTTTCGATAGGTACCCAGGTAGCCGTTACGTATAGCTAGTGCCGTTGACATGCTTGTGGTTATGGATTTATCCAGTAACTCACTGCCAGCGTGCTTGTGGTTATGGATTTATCCTTAAAAGGTCCCTAGCCGTGGGAGTTTCGAGACAGGGCATCGATACTCTAGAGTAGACTAGTGTATATAGTCGAGACCCCGATGAGGGGCGGTAGCCGGTCTCACAAGCCACTGGTGTTAGTTGGTTCACCTAAGATGTATACAGGTGCTCACTGGGTTATGAGTACACCGGGCAGGACTCGCCTGGAACATGCTAGTTGGTATTATACCTAGCGTCAGATGGAAGTTCCCTGGTGACATGTGTACAGGTTAGTTCATCGACCTGAGATCGTCATTTGTCTCGTGTGAGTTCCCACTGTACTTTGATTACTACCCTACCACGGTTCAAAGGAGTCGTGCAAACAGGTTTTAGTTGGGTACAGTCCCAAGCCACATGGAGGCAGTGAGCGGATATGCAGGGGTTCGTCTCTCCCGGTATTGGGGGTGAGGTCGCGCTGTGTCTAGGAAAGCCATTACACGATGTCCTTGGCCAAAGCAGGAGATTTACTGGTAGATATTCCAGTAGTATCTCAGGGTGTTCTGGACTACACTCCGACACGACTTGTACTGCTTTTGGGGGTCTGACTTTTACCAACCCCCTAGGCCCGACATGCGATGCTCATAGACGAACGGACCGGACTGTACGGATATTGTCACTGACAGGCTCAGTAGGGTGTCAGGATGAGTTCGCTCATCGACGTCCCTTTTGGTCAATACCTGGTAGCCCATCACGTATGGCTAATACCTCTGACGTGCTAGTGGTTAAATGCACAACCAAAGTATTGACGAGTCTTCAGAGTCCCCCATAGACCGTTTTCTCACGTTTCGGGCGAAACGCTGTAGAGGCCGTATGGAGATATGGTAGGGTTCGATCTTATGCATGCGGTATTACACGGATCATGATCGGACGGATAATACTAGCGGGCTTTGGTTTAAGCCGGATCCTAGTATTGTACAATGTAGATTTTGTCTCATTGCATTTGTATTCGGTCGGAATACAAATGCGGGTATGTATATACAGTCGCGGGGTTTTCCTGTAATTTATTACGGGATCGGTTTTTGAAGTTGCCAGTTTGCATTCTGTTTCGGCCATTTTTCCTTTGTTCCTTCACGGCCGGATTTTTCTGATGGAGGGGCTAATTTGCATATTTGCAAATTAGCAATTGTGGAGGGTGTCTTTTGTAAATGAGAGAGTATGATGGTTCTAGCATCTTGAGATGCTTTTCTTTTTTCATCATGGCTAGCATTAATTGAGAAAGGATTTGTGAAAGGATTGGATTAGAATTTGATGTGATCTTTATTCCCCTTTATCATCACATTTCTTATGCTCACCTTGATACTCTCTTGTGCTCACCTCCCTTTTTTTTTCTTTTCCTCCACCATTTTTGAGAGGGGCCGGCCACTACTAGGAGATGATGAGATTCATTTGGTGTGAAAGAGATTTGGCATCTCATTTTCATTCATGCTAAAAAGAGAGTCCCATTTCAAAGTTCATTTCTTTCTTCACCTCCATCAAATGGCAACTTCAAACCCCAATAGACAAATCGATTCTACACTTAGTCTACAGCATTTCTTGGACACGTCGGCTCGCCAATTTCGTGCCCGAGTTGCCTCGGTCCAGAGGTGGGAGCCCGTAAAAGAACCCGGCGGTGTGATGCCTGTTCCGACGAGGAGATGAAGACCGGAGATTCCGCGAGGAGATCGGAGTGGAGGCCGAAGACCGAAGGACACAGATCGCTTGGTATAGCTTTCTACCCATTCTCTAGTTTGCTAGCGTTAAGTTAATGGCCCGATCCGGGTTTTTAGTGCGCGGTAGTGCCGGTTTACAAGTTTTGTAAAAGTTTCGTTTCCATATTCCGGCGTCGGATTGATGGCCGGGGCGCTGCCGTGCACCTACATTGGTATCAGAGCCACGCCATTAACCTAGTCTAGCTTGCTCTAACGTGTTTACAAGTTCGATCGAACGGATTTTCCAAAAACCGCGTTTCCATGTAGTACTTTCTGTCGAATTTTTCTAAGCTCTAAAAATTATTTGGTACATTGTAAAAATACGTGCAGGGTTTTTTATTCATTCTGTGAAAATTTGGTCGGCTGAAGTTACTGTAGCGCGGCGGATCAGCGGTGATTAGTCGAAAATATTGTATTTTTAACACGGCAATTTTCTCATCATTTGCATTCATATAGAAGTGTTCGGCATTCATATTTCACATATTAGCAAAACAGTAGAAAAATATCAGATTACATGTGTTAGACCCTAAAACCGACACTATACAGGAAATTGACCGCATTTCATGGCATCACATCATCCCTATATTGCGCAACACTTGTTTGAGATCCGTGCAGGAAAATCCAGAAGAAATGCCAAAATTTACAGGGTACCGATCAAACATGACGCCAACTCAATGATTTGGAATCTGGTATTGATGTAAAGGGAATTCAGGAATTCAACATATCAGAGAATGTACTTGAAGACATCACAAATCAACACAGGAAGTTTGAAGCCCCAATGAGCCAACTTGGCAGCGGAACCGCGGCCTAAGCCGCCTTGTGCCGCGGTTCCGCGGCGGCTTGTCGACGTCACCATCTCAATTTTGGGCCATAACTCCTATGTCAGCATCCACACCTCAAAAAGGCACAACAAATTCCAGAAAGCCCTAGAAGCTTCTGCCAGATCAGCAAACCCTTGGAGCCACACTAAACTAGCCTATCATTCTAGAAACTTCTCCTTAAACCCTAGCTTAAACCCTAAGCTAAGCCAAACTAACTACTTCTAGAAGTCTTTCAACAAACTTTTTGAGGGAACTTCTCAAGGCTTAGGGTTTGGGAGATCTATAAATAAGACCCTAGGCTCACTTGTAAAATTATTATTCAATCATCTCTTGGAATTCTATTCATTCAATAGATCCATTCACTCTCTTTCTTCATCTTCTTCTTCCACAAGTCTAGTGAGAAGGCTTGTGTGAAACCCTAACCCTAATTCCAATCCAAAGCAAAGATCCCGAGTACCCCATCAAGCAAGAAGCCTTGCAACCATTTATGAGCCGAGCCGATCTTCAACAAAGCAAGTGGTCCAAGCCGATCCGCGACTCACGGAGCCGAGCGAAGACAATTCGACAATTTAGTTCATCCTCTTGTAGTTCTTGAGCGACTGTAATCAAATTGTTGATATAAATAAAAGGTGATATTCTTTTATCTTGTTTTCATTAAATTCTTGCATCATGATGCAATCTAAATTTCTAGTTGTAATTCTTGTTGTGATGTTTGAGTAATACTCCGCTCGTCGAGGAGTCGAGACGATCAATAGAATGATGATGTAATATATCTTAAATCGATTCTTGAGTCCTACGAGTTTTGTAAACCCTAGCAAGTTCAAGAATCGACGACCCAATTCGTTGCGATGCTTTCTTGATTGATATCGCTCGAGATTGCGGAGTTACGATCGTTTCTTGAAATTGCTAGAGGCTAGAACGTGAATGATATCAACGAAAGAATAAGGGTTAAATGATGAAACCCTAGTTTCATCAAGAAAACCCTAACTCTCGTCGATCATCATCGATCTAGTATCAATCCTTCGAAGGACAAGAACACGAAATCTTGAGATTACATCACGTCTATAGATCCGATCGATTCCTACGAGCCTCATTTAGATTCTTGACATTTTGGTTGGAAATATCATCGAAACACGATTCTCGATTGTTTATCAGTTTCTTGATTCTTGATTAAACCAGTGACACCTGAATCAACCGATAAATTCTTGAATCATGTTTTCTTTTCTTTTCGATTAACTTTTCAATTCAAACAAATTAAATATAAAAACGTATCGCACAATCCCTGTGGACGATCTGCACTCGCTTACGATCTACAACTGACACCGTAATTGGTTGCGGTCAAATATAATTCTTTGATTATGAATTTTATTCAATATTACCGACACATAGAAACTTATTCGCTTTATTCGATTTACACAAACGAGAATTCTTTACAATCAAATGGAACCGTAATCGGGAATCATTTGATTTGAATTGATACTTTTACATCCAATCAGAAATTTTATTACAATCAAATGAAACCGTTATCAGGGATCATTTGAGTTGATTTACTTACACAGTCTCGAATTTTACGATCAATCAAATGGCGCCGTTGCCGGGGATTACGCGCTAATTCGTTTCATATTATAGTTTGAATTGAAAGATTTATTCCATTGTTATTTTGAGATCAAAATTCATGCAAACCCTAAACAATTTGTTGTGGTTCATTGCAAGGAAATCTGGAGCTGTTTGGCAATTGAAGAAATTTTTTGGAAAATACCAGAGAGTTGAGGGAGTCTACAGAAGCTCCCTGGAAAATTTTGGTGGAGTGATCTCATCACGAGACCGCGGAAGCGCGGCATTAGAAGGCAATTGCGGCGGAACCGCGGCCCTTTGGAGGGTTCTCTGTGAAATTTTTGTTTCAGATGACTTCTTACCTTCTCCTCTCTCCTCTTTTTGGCTCCAACTAATAATTTTCTGCAGGATTCTTTGCAAATAATCGCAGCTCGCAAATTGCAAAATTAAATTTGTGCGTGTTTTTGTTTCTTGGTTGTTTGCATTCTAAATACGGATATTAAGGGGCACGGCCAAATCCAAATTAGGTGGGGAGTTCATTACCCTTCTTAGGCCCCGAAAACCACAAAACTTGCATCCGCATTGACCCACATTAACTAAAAAATATCTAGAGATGACTCTAAGGACCGCCGCGCTCACTTAGGACAGAAGAAGGCCGTGGGTAATTCATTGCTTATCCGCGTTTTCTTGTGGTGCCTTGGAAAGTGTGTCTAAGGCTAGTGGTTATTAATTAGGCCCACTACTTACGTAGTGGAGTACCTTCCCACTTACCTGGCACTTACCTGACCACAGGGAGACAAAGAGGCAGTGGAGGATTCTATCCTGCGACTTGTCTTTTGGCAGTTAGGAGCGGTCTAGAGCCGGACCTAGGTGACCACTAGATTCTAGGGTTTGTGTGTTGCATTTGTTGTGTCGCATCATTTTTTCAAAAATCCGCCCCTTTTCAAAGCAAACACCGCATTCATTCATTTACCCCTAATTATAAGCCAACGCTACCACTTGTACTAACCCTTTTTAGTACAAGATAGGCTGGACACGGGATTCTAGTGCCCGTTTAGTCCGCGTACCCTTTATCGACTCCGAAGTCGATATTTCTCCATTTACCTTTCCTTTACCCACTACCACACCCACACCGATGGATCTGACTCCATCAAACTTCTTTAACCCTAATCTGCCGCCGTTCGTTGGTGCGCAGAATCCACCCCGCATCTCTCTCCAGGAGAGGTGCTATCCACTGCGAGGTCCTCTTTCGACCTGCTTATCCACACCACCAGCCAATGGGGATAACTTTGAGATTAAACCCCAGTACATCAACCTTTTACCCAAATTCCACGGACTCGAGACTGAGGACGCTTACATTTTCATTACCAAATTTGAAAACGTATGCGCAATGATGGGTACGTCACAACTTTCAGTGGATGCGATGCGTCTACGACTTCTTCCATTTACATTGTGCGATATAGCCGAGA
Organism: Agapanthus africanus; assembly: GCA_030015575.1. Taxonomy (NCBI): domain Eukaryota; kingdom Viridiplantae; phylum Streptophyta; class Magnoliopsida; order Asparagales; family Amaryllidaceae; genus Agapanthus; species Agapanthus africanus. The sequence goes on along the minus strand of CM057339.1, from coordinate 581,013,338 downwards.
AGTGGCTATATAACACTACCGCACACTCTATTACGAATTGGGAAGAATTCGTCGCTACATTCCTTAAGAAATTTTACCCAATACAAAAGACAGCTCGAATCCGTAGCGAACTGAATCAATTTGCCCAGCTCCCTACTGAACCATTCTCTAAATGCTTTGAACGTTTCAAGGATCTTTTAGTTCAGTGTCCTCATCACGGCATCCCGAGATGGGAGTTTTGCCGAATCATTTATGAGGGCATTAACCCAAACACTAAACAGAGCCTTGAAAACATGTGTCAAGGTACTTTTATGACCAAGGATGATGGGGAAGCTTGGAAGTATTTAGAAGAGTTCGCTGAAAAATCACTACAGTGGGAGAGTGGAACCCAACCATTGAATAGGGGTGGCGTACACCAAATAGATATGTCCATAGGTGTTCGAGCTGAGATGGCAGCAATGCAAAAGAAGCTCGACGCTATGGAACACAAATTTGCAGCAGCCTCCCTAAACCCAATGTCGCTCCCCAAAACTGTTTGTGGGTGCTGTTCTGATCCGTCTCATTTAACGGAAGAATGTCCATTAAACTCTGCGTTTCAAGGTCACGAGCATTCTAATGCCGCATTTCAAAGACCTCGAAACGATCCATATTCTTCCACGTACAATCAGGGTTGGAGGAATCACCCGAATTTCGCTTGGAACCAAAACCAATCTCAAAACACGGTTCCAAACACGAATAATTTTCAAAGGGCTCTTCCTCCACCACAACAGCAACCCCTTCAACTCACTCAGCACCCCTACCAGTCACAAAATTTCCAAAACCAGGGCAACACTCCTGCACAGTTTAATCCTATGCAGTCGTCCTGTTCTGACGAATTCTCTCAATTCACTCAAACCATGAAATCACTTTTATCAAATTTCATAGAGGTTTCGACTGAGGTTAGATCTTCCATCAGTGAGATAAAGAAAAACTCAGCGTCCCAAGCTGAGAGTATCAGATCGATGGAAGCTGAAATCGCACGTCTTAAAGCCGAAATGAGTGCGAGAGAAAAAGGGAAACTTCCTTCTCAACCCCTACAGAATCCTGGGCATTACAATGTAAATGCCATCACAACGTTGAGATCGGGAAGAGTGCTGAACAATCATATCGGGGAAGGTATTGATGATATTGAAAATCATATTAACACCCCGGCTGAGACCTTTCCTCACACACACACTTCTCCTTCTGATCCTTCTTCTTCTACCACACCATCTTCTCGAGAGCCTATTCTCCATTTCCCACTAGGCTCAACACCTGAACCCAACCCTTATAGTTCTCTACAGACGGTCCCCACACCTCTTTTGGGACCTCGTCTACCCCCTCTTTCTTCTCCTATGATGGACCCTGCGCTTATTGCGAAAGCTCCTTACCCGAATCGGTTAAGGGGTAATAGAACGAGTCCTCATATGGAGAAAATTATGGAAATGTTCAAACAGGTTAACATCAATATCCCTCTCCTAAATGCAATTCAACAAGTCCCCGCTTATGCGAAAATTCTTAAGGACTTGTGCACTAGAAAGAGGAAGACCCAAGTGCCGAAGAAGGTCTTTATGGCTAATAATATCAGCACTGCTTTTATTCCCCAGCTACCAAAGAAACGAAAGGACCCAGGATGTCCTACAATATCGATTTCTATTGGGGGTAAAAACATAAATCATGCTCTTTTAGACCTTGGCGCAAGTGTTAACCTCCTTCCATATTCTGTCTATGAGAAACTAGGGATTGGAGAGCTGAAACCTGCTCACTGCACTCTCCAGATGGCAGACCGATCTATCACCAAGCCAAGGGGTGAATTAGAGGATGTGTTGATAAAGGTCGGGGAATTTGTTTTCCCTGTAGACTTCATTGTGCTCGACACACATCCTGTAGCAAACCCCCGGGGCCAAATTCCGGTGATTCTGGGTCGTCCTTTCCTTGCCACTTCCAACGCTGTTATAAACTGTAGAAACGGTTCAATGAACTTATCATTTGGAAATATGACCATTGAACTAAATATCTACAAAGTTGGAAGTCAGCCATCAGAACCCTCTGCTCATATTTTAGATGTGTGCTCTGTCCATGAGATCACTCCCGATAGTTGTGGAGCTGAGGAACTTTGCTTTACTGATCTCGATGACATTACCGCATCTCTGTTTGACTTTACACAAGATCTTAGCGAGGACACTTTTTCTACACTTGAGTCCTGCACTCCTGACTTTTCTCCACCTGAGTCTGTATCTTTCACAAGCTCTGAGCTTCTTTGTAAATCCAAAAATCACTCAATGATACCTCCTTCTATCATTTCTTCGCCCGAATTAGATCTCAAAATTTTACCGTCTCATCTGAAATATGCTTATTTAGGTGAGAAGGAGTCTTTACCGGTTATAATATCCGCTTCTCTAGCATTAGAGCAAGAGAATGCACTTTTATCGGTATTGAGATCTAACAAAGAAGCGTTTGGTTGGAGTATGGCGGACATCAAAAGGATTAGTCCCTTGATAGTTGAACATCATATACATGTGATGGATGATGCCAGACCAACCCGAGAACCACAGAGACGGTTGAATCCCGTCATGAAGGAAGCTGTGATGAAAGATATCGTCAAATGCTTAGATAATGGTATTATATACCCCATCTCTGATAGCCAATGGGTGAGTCCTATACATGTCGTTCCTAAGAAATCCGGCATCACTGTTATAACCAATGAGGCAAATGAGTCGATTCAGACACGCGCCCAAACTGGGTGGCGTGTATGTATCGATTATAGAAAACTCAATGCTGCCACGAGGAAAGACCACATTCCTCTACCATTCATTGATCAGATACTGGAACGCTTAGCGGGACGAGAGTATTATTGTTTTATGGACGGATACTCAGGCTATAATCAGGTCCCCATCGCCAAAAAGGATCAAGATAAAACCACTTTTACTTGTCCTTTTGGTACCTTTGCTTACAGTCGCATGCCCTTTGGGTTATGCAATGCTTCCGCTACCTTTCAGTGGTGTATGATGGGGATATTCTCTGATATGGTAGAAAATTTTCTGGAGATCTTTATGGACGATTTCTCGATTTTTGGAGACTCTTTTTCTGATTGTCTATCGAATCTTGACGCTGTTCTTACTCGTTACAAAGAGAAGAACTTGACTTTGAACTGGGAAAAATGCCATTTTATGGTCCAAGAAGGAATTGTTCTTGGACATGTCATTTCACAGAAAGGCATTGAGGTTGATAGAGCTAAGATAGATGTCATTCAAAACCTCCCTCATCCCAAAAGCGTCAAAGATATTTGATCTTTCCTTGGCCACGCGGGCTTTTATAGGAGATTCATTAAGGACTTTAGCAAAATTGCTAGACCTTTAACTCTTCTCCTGGCCAAGGATACGACCTTCCATTTTGACTCGGACTGCGAGACAGCTTTCGACTCACTTAAACACTCACTCACTTCAGCCCCCGTTTTATCATCACCAAACTGGGACTACCCCTTTGAGCTGATGTGTGATGCATCTGACTTTGCAGTACGTGCAGTCTTAGGACAGCACATTGAAAAGATGCCACACGTGATATACTATGCAAGTAAGACCCTGAATGATGCGCAAATCAATTATACAACCACAGAAAAATAACTTTTAGCGGTTGTATTTGCATTAGAAAAATTCAGGCCTTACTTAATTGGCTCACCTATAGTTGTGTATACTGACCATTCCGCTTTAAAACATCTTCTGGCGAAGAAAGATGCAAAAGGTCGACTAATACGTTGGATCCTTCTGTTACAAGAATTCGATCTTGTTATCAAAGATAAGAAAGGATGTGAAAACGTAGTAGCTGACCATCTTTCACGCATCTCTTCTTCCCCTGTTACTCTGCCGATCAATGATTCGTTTCCTGACGAACAACTCTTGAGCATATCCAATGAACCATGGTTCAGGGATATTGTGAACTATCATGCCACGGGACTGATACCCAGCAATTGGTCAAAACAGGACAAATACCATTTTCTTTCCCAAGTAAAACACTTTTACTGGGACGAGCCATATCTGTTTAAATATTGTCCTGATCAGATCATTCGCCGGTGTGTCCCGAATGAAGAGTTCAAGAGTGTTCTTTCTTTTTGTCATGATCAGGCCTGTGGGGGTCACTTTGGTCCTAAAAAGACGGCGGAAAAGGTTTTGCAATATGGATTTTATTGGCCGACCTTATTCAAAGACGCATTTGACTATTGCAAAACCTGTACACAATGTCAGTACACGGGTAGAATTTCCCAGAGGAATGAAATGCCTCAGCAACCCATCTTGGTTGTTGAAATATTCGATGTTTGGGGCATAGATTTTATGGGTCCCTTTCCCAACTCTTTTGGGAATTTGTACATACTGCTGGCGTTCGATTATGTCTCAAAGTGGGTAGAAGCCATTCCATGTCGTACTAATGACAGGAAAGTTGTCATTAAGTTCTTGAAAGAGAATATCTTTTCGCGATTTGGACACCCACGCGCTATTATTAGAGATAATGGGACACATTTCTGCAACAGATCTTTCGAGACTCTGATACGGAAATACTCAATCAACCACTGACTTTCTACACCCTATCATCCCCAAACAAGCGGGCAGGCTGAAATCTCAAACAGACAAATCAAACTTATCCTGGAGAAGACTGTTGCTAAGAATAGAAAAGACTGGTCGACCAAACTGACGGATGCTCTTTGGGCATTCCGAACTGCATATAAGACCGACCTAGGGATGTCTCCATATAGGATAGTGTTTGGAAAAGCATGTCATTTACCCGTCGAGATAGAGCATAAAGCATTGTGGGGTATTAAAGAAATAAATTTTGATTTAAACCTTGCTTGCAACTTTCGGAAGCTGCAACTAAATGAGCTAAGCGAACTCCGCGATGAAGCTTATGATAACGCTGTAATCACAAAGAATAGGACTAAGGTTTTTCACGATAAAAACATTTTGAGGAAAACATTTTCACCTGGTCAACAAGTCTTTCTTTATGATTCATGATTGCACCTTCACGTGGGTAAGCTCCGATCTCGATGGAAGGGACCTTTTGTTGTGCGGTCTGTATATCCGCACGGGGCAGTAGAAGTAGAAAATTCTAAAAACGGCACATTTTTTAAAGTGAATGGACATAGATTAAAGCCGTATTTTTCCACTGACCCCACGGAGGAGCTCTTGTTCTTACAAGAGCCAGTTTATTTTGATTAAAATTCCTCCGTCTCACCTTCATATCCTGTATATCATTGCATCATCTTTTGAATGAAGGTGAGTGAGAAAAATAAGTTTGGGGGAATTTCTTCACTTATATATTTAGCCCCCACTAATAATTCCTCCCAGACTTACAGGTTTTGTAGATCTAGCAGTTGGCAACAGTGAGGACACTGTGGAAAACAAGTTTGGGGCATCATTTGCGCTTATTTTTGCATCATTTGCATATCATTTGCATAAGCACGAAAACTTTTTTTTTAAAAATCCATAAAAATTGAAAAAATTTCAAAACCCATAAAAATTTAAAAATTTTCAAAATATAAAAATATTTTAATATTTACACTTTTTTGTATATAAATAAGATAATGAAAGTTTAGATAGTGAAAAATTACATCCATGGGATTAGAAAAATTTAAGAAAACCAAGAAAATTAGAAGTTTTCTTATACGAACTAGTAATAAGTAGTTATGAGCCGTTGTCCCAAGGGTTAGTAAGATGAAGGACGTCACTAATCTGAGGATAAAAATAAGTCTGAAAAATAGTTTCTATTCTGGAAGCCAAATATTTTGAACGTTGCTACCCTGCTATTCGCACTTACACACGTCTTAAAGCCTGGGATAGTAGAGGATACCTTGAAATGCTCTTATCTTAAAGCCGATGTATGAAGGAAATAAAAAGGAAAAAAATGAATAAAAATATATATATATATATAAAGTGCTGAGAAAAATGGACACTGGTTTTGTTATCACCAAGGGCAATAAAAAATGTATAGCAAGGATGCCTCTTCACCTAGTGTCCTAAGGCCAACTAGTCTGGGAGTCACTGCTATGCCTGAGGTGGTGCAAGACGAGGAAAATACACCAAGTAAGAAAGCACAGGAGTAATCGGTCGGTTAGTACCTCAAGAAGTATTAACGGTCGCATGAAAGTGTGTGAGCAATCTCATCTAAATATTCATTAATTAAAAAGTACTGAGGCTGATGGGCAAGAGTATGATAGCTTGAATTGAATTCTCCGGGTGTAGGGATGTCCTTTACACACACGCAGGGTTATATGATCGATGTTTGGAAGAAAGATAGGAATGAAAAATAAGACGATGTTTTATTGAGGGAAGACGTGATTTCTAACATCTTTTCATGACCATTAAGATAGGGCTCATGACAACCGAAAAGCTAGCTTAGTTGGAAACCCTAATTTTCAAGACTTTTCTTTTACAATTCTTTTCTTTAAATGTAATATTCATGATCTTTATTTTATTATTGGATTTTGTGGATGCAATCCGCTGAAAACCCTCAGGAGACAACACTCCTCCTACTAGGGATACCTAGAGGTTTAAAGGCTTGTTGCACGTGTTCAGTGCAATCGAGTTGCCTACGAAAGTGTGCTAATTAGTTTTTTTCTCTTTCTTTATTTTCTCCTTCTCTTTTTAATAAAAAGTTCACTCGAGACGATCAAAATTAAGTTTGGGGGAATTTGATTAGTCGAAAATATTGTATTTTTAACACGGCAATTTCCTCATCATTTGCATTCATATAGAAATGTTCGGCATTCATATTTCACATATTAGAAAAACAGTTGCAAAATATCAGATTACATGTGTTAGACCCTAAAACCGGCACTATACAGGAAATTGACCGCATTTCATGGCATCGCATCATCCCTATATTGCGCAACACTTGTTTTGAGATCTGTGCAGGAAAATCCAGAAGAAAGGACAAAATTTACATGGTACAGATCAAACATGACGCCAACTCAATGATTTGAAATCTGGTATTGATGTAAAGGGAATTCAGGAATTCAACATATCAGAGAATGTACTTGAAGACATCACAAATCAACACAGGAAGTTTGAAGCCCCAATGAGCCAACTTGGCCGCGGAACCGCGGCCTAAGCCGCCTTGTGCCGCGGTTCCGCGGCGGCTTGTCGACGTCACCACCTCAATTTTGGGCCATAACTCCTATGTCAGCATCCACACCTCAAAAAGGCACAACAAATTCCAGAAAGCCCCAGAAGCTTCTGCCAGATCCGCAAACCCTTGAAGCCACACTAAACTAGCCTATCATTCTAGAAACTTCTCCTTAAACCATAGCTTAAATCCTAAGCTAAGCCTAACTAACTACTTCTAGAAGTATTTCAACAAACTTTTGGAGGGAACTTCTCAAGGCTTAGGGTTTGGGAGATCTATAAATAAGACCCTAGGCTCACTTGTAAAATTATTATTCAATCATCTCATGGAATTCTATTCATTCAATAGATCCATTCACTCTCTTTCTTCATCTTCTTCTTCCACAAGTCTAGTGAGAAGGCTTGTGTGAAACCCTAACCCTAATTCCAATCCAAAGCCAAGATCCCGAGTACCCCATCAAGCAAGAAGCCTTGCAACCTTTTATGAGCCGAGCCGATCTTCAACAGAGCAAGTGGTCCAAGCCGATCCGCGACTCACGGAGCCGAGCGAAGCCAATTCGACAATTTAGTTCATCCTCTTGTAGTTCTTGAGCGACTGTAATCAAATTGTTGATATAAATAAAAGGTGATATTCTTTTATCCTGTTTTCTTTAAATTCTTGCATCATGATTCAATCTAAATTTCTAGTTGTAATTCTTGTTGTGATGTTTGAGTAATACTCCGCTCGTCGAGGAGTCGAGAAGATCAATAGAATGATGATGTAATATATCTTAAATCGATTCTTGAGTCCTACGAGTTTTGTAAACCCTAGCAAGTTCAAGAATCGACGACCCAATTCGTTGCGATGCTTTCTTGATTGATATCGCTCGAGATTGGGGAGTTACGATCGTTTCTTGAAATTGCTAGAGGCTAGAATGTGAATGATATCAACGAAAGAACAAGAGTTAAATGATGAAACCCTAGTTTCATCAAGAAAACCCTAACTCTCGTCGATCATCATCGATCTAGTATCAATCCTTCGAAGGACAAGAACACGAAATCTTGAGATTACATCACGTCTATAGATCCGATCGATTCCTACGAGCCTCATTTATATTCTTGACATTTTGGTTGGAAATATCATCGAAACCCGATTCTCGATTGTTTATCAGTTTCTTGATTCTTGATTAAACCAGTGACATCTGAATCAACCGATAAATTCTTGAATCATGTTTTCTTTTCTTTTCGATTAACTTTTCAATTCAAACAAATTAAATATAAAAACGAATCGCACAATCCCTGTGGACGATCCGCACTCGCTTACGTTCTACAACTGACACCGTAATTGATTGCGGTCAAATATAATTCTTTGATTGTGAATTTTATTCAATATTACCGACACATAGAAACTTATTCGCTTTATTCGATTTACACAAACGAGAATTCTTTACAATCAAATGGAACCGTTATCGGGAATCATTTGATTTGAATTGATACTTTTACATCCAATCAGAAATTTTATTACAATCAAATGAAACCGTTATCAGGGATCATTTGAGTTGATTTACTTACACAGTCTCGAATTTTACGATCAATCAACCGGCCAAAACCACGTTTTGGCCGCGGATCCGACGCCGAATTGTGTCCTTACTGCACCAAATTTTTACAGTGGCTCTCTGACATGGAAATAGGGTTTCTGGTATATTCTTTTTGGGCCCAGATTTTTTTGAGTTCTACAGTTAAGCTTGGGGCCCACTTCGGTAAATTTTAATCGATCGAAAAATTTAAACATGTTAGTTCACAGTATTTACATTATATCTGCGACCGTGACTGTCACTTGATCGGTAAATCCTGTCTAACTGCTATAGCCTTTTTAGACAGATTTGGGAACGTGACATTCACGTTGATGCTCTGTGTTATGCTGTGATGTTGCAGATTGTCGTGGTGGATAGCCTGGATGCAATGCTAGTACAGTTTTGTTGTTTATGTACATTTAATATTGCGGGGCGAGCGTCCGACATGTGGACTGCCATTACTGCCTGTTTTCTTTTGGGGCACGACCGGGTTGAGGTCGATGTACCCGTTGTATGTATATTTTACTTTCTGTACTAGGATTACCCCGCGGAGGGGTGCACGGATATCCGGGTTCTAGAGGGAAACGGGCCCGCATCTCATGGCGTTGAGACGAAGGGGGCTTCACTCTAGAATTGGCGGGCTATTCGCCGCACTCGTAGGGGGTACAGGTTGACCCAAGGAGGGGTGCTCAAGTTACCGGATTCCGTGATATGCTGGGTGGTCCATTCACGTTGTTGAAGGGGGCTGCCTCGCTTTAGGTTTTGGCGGGTAACTTGCTGCGCCCGTAGGGGTCTAGGATTTCATTGCACAGGCTATCCACACGACCAGGGGAACGTCAGGTTTCAGTAGCGGCTCTATGAAACCCGGGGATCCCAGATATCTGTATTGTTCTGTGATGCTTATTACATTTCTGTGATGTTGCATTTTATCACGCCTTGAGCGAATATTATATATTGATATATATACTAGTATATGTTGTATATGTTTTGGATCCGTGCTAGTCCAGTCCCCACTCTGTCGTTAGTTAAGTAACCTAATGGGTGATGACGGGACCCAGTAGCGAATGCGGATGGCATATACGTACATCATTATTTTCGTTCTTTATTGGTGTGATCAATTGATGGGACTGCGTTGATTCGGATCAATGGAAGATAAACAAACCTATTCTGATGTTGTTGGAACAATTTTTCAAAAAGCTGTTATTGCAAGGGCGTTCTCTTTTATTTTGCATAGTGGTATTCGGTTATGAATATCCAGCACCTCAGTCGACGAGGCAAGGGCCGAGATCCCTTCACCGGGAGTGACCCCTTGGACAGAAGTTTGCGTCAAGGAAATAACTTCACTATAGTCGTTTACTTTTTCTTTGCATTGTGGTATTCAATTGGAATATCCTGCACCTCATTCTACGGGGAAAGAGCCGAGATCCCTTCACTGAGAGTGACCTCTTTAGCAAATGTTTTCGCCACTATATTTTTATAAAGCTATCCAGTTCCTTCAACGATATCAAGTTCATTACGTTAAAGATTTTTCGCCAGAAACTATTCGTAGCCCTCCGTCATTTCAGTTAAATGTTCGGTAGTATTCAAGCTATGTATTTTGACCTACGCAAAGGCATAGTGATTGGTAGCTGCCGGGTATTTATCTATTGCATAGATAGATGCGTTGGTTTGGGACAGTCGTACTACTATTTTGGCCTACGTCAAGGGTATGTACGGGTGGGTTCAAATTAACCTAGACAATGACGGGTAGAACTTGACATGTGACTTATGACATTTTGACCTCACGCCAAGGTCATAAGAGCATGGGGCAAAAATTCACATCGGGAGTTTCTAAAGAAACTGAAACAAGCCAGATATGCGCATACCTTCTGGAGTGTGATAACGTGAGTGGAGTCTATCACGTTATCATGCGATGATAGTTGGATCCCGATTCCCACTGATGAGTTGGTTTACTCCTCGGGTGATCCCGACTAATTCTTCTTTCAGGTTTGGGGAAGAATTTGACGTTACAGTGGGAGGTTTCCTGATTAGATAAAGTGATAGCCATTCTGATCTAGGTTAGAGTGCACGCTGAGTGTTTCTTTTCTCTCTCTCTTTGGAAGCGACCAAGACCCGACCCTTGACTATGACTCAGTGACCAAAATTAACCGAACCTTCTTAAACACTGGCTTTTGGATTGTCAGAGTTGCAAACCTCATTGCCACTCCTACTTTTACCCTTTTCTCCAGGACACCCCGTATTACTATGAATGTCCACTTCCATTGGATAAAACCATCGTATGGTTATATACTAACTCGAAGGAATTTATTCGAGGATGGTTTCCAGTTCTGGAGAAAACGAATAGGACTATTCAGTTGTCTTTTCCTTTTACCTTATCTCAGGTTGCGAGTACTCCTTGGTTTAGGAGATAGTACACCTATTACGCAAATTGGATAGTCTTCTTCCAAACCTTAGGCTGGTGCCGAACGGTGGGGAATGAAGAAAACCAATTAGCATAACGATGGTGTACAGAAGGTATTAAGTAAATACATATCAAGGGATTAGTAAGAGAGCAAAGTAAATTACGACTGCTATTCACGACCAAACCAAGTATTTCTTCGCCAATCCTAAATCTCCTTTGTATTTCTCCAGAACACTCTGTATTACTACGAAGATCCACAGTTTATTGGATACTCCATCGCATGGTTATATACGAACTCGAAAGGAACTTGTTCCAGTTCGGGGATGGACTCTGGTTCAGGAGAAACAGGAATAAGGTTTATTCAGGTGTCTTTTATCTTTACCTTCTCTCATGTTGCGAGTGATCCTAGGATTCAGACAGTACACCTATTATGCTTATTAGATAGTCTTCTTTCAAACCATAGGCTGGTGTTGAACGGTAGGGAAGGAAGAAAACCATTTGGCCTAAAGGGGTGTACAGAAGATAATGACTAAAGCCATATAAAGGGATTTGGAGAGATGGCAGAGAAATATACGGTTATAGTTGTGAATCTGATAATGGAAGAGGCATTACTAGGAATACCCGGATACCCCATCGAAACATTTCAATGTTTCAGTTTCACTGTGTACTGTTAAAAGAAAACTGATTTCCAAATTAGACACATGCTCCAGGGTATGTATTTACTAGGTATGATTCTCACATCTGTATGGTTTTACAGATGATGAGTGGGAGTAAGTTATTGGGAATTAGGTGATTATCCTCATTATATCGGAATTCGTTGTAATTGGTGATATTTGAGGAAGTCGCCTGGGTTGTTTGCCGGATGGAAAATATTTGGTTTTGAATATCCGTTGTTATGCACCAATTTCAAATTGATATATCTGTACGTCTATTTTTATAGAGTGAGATATACCTTTTTGAAATTATGTCTATGACATTTATCTATATCAGTGGATGGTTAGGTAAGGAGCATTGAACAGCGGTGTAATTCTTCTTAACCATAAGTACAGTTTTCAACCTACGACCCATAGTGAATGAGTCACTAGACTCGGGGGACTTATACAGAGTATTGTATATTGTCCAGTGTCCATTAGGACAGAGGGGTTGGTTCTCGTACTATATTCGGTTTACTTATGACTTCTCTAGTTTTTAGACAGGTGTTTCATAGAAACACAGGGTCTATATTTTGAGAAGTTATAGGTGTAAGAATAAAGTAGAGAACCAGATGTTGCAAGTATCGGGATTCTTCAAGGTGATCAAGGTGTAGGGTTCCTAGGCACTCTTGTGAAGGTTCATAAAGCATCAAACATGCCCGAATAAAATTTTAGATGTGCCGAACAACCCAAAGACGGGATCTTTGCTAGATTATTAGGGTTTAGCATGCAAGATAACATCTTTAAAACTTAGTGTGAGGGATTACAACCTTTGTAGTCCGCTCCTTCGCTTCACAAGCTCCAAGTAGAAGTCTCTTCGCCACGATCCATGATCTCTCGGACTCAAGAGAGGCTCCATGACTCGAACGATCCATGCTAGCTTGAAGTGTTCCGCTTCTCCGGTGATCTACGTCGAAGTTGCTATAACCCAAGCTTTCTCACTCTAAAGAGATGAACACCCTAATCTAATGGGCTAGATTAGATGAGGATGATGGAGTAGTATTTATGCTATCTTTTTAATTCACTTTCTCACAAGAAATCATCACAAAAGGAATTTCTAGTGAGCTCTCTCAAAAACTAAAGAGAGAAGAAGATGAAGAAAAATAAGATAATTCCGTTTGTAATGAATAGTAGATAAGAATATATAATTAATATGGAACCATGGTCAAGGATGATAGGCTTAACCTTTATAGAGAATAAACTAGAGCTAGGGTTTGGTTAGGTTAAGGATATGTATCAACCATAAAATCTTAACCAAGAAAAAAGAGAATCCTTCTAGAATGAACAAGAAGGAGCTAACCCTAATCAAACCATAATCCCTTTTTATCATCCTTAAACATGTTTCATAATAAATCATATCATGTCACAATAATATATATCACATATATATTATATATTTGCAACAAAAGAAAATAATACAATAAACATATATCGCATATATCAATGTATTAATCCGGGGAGAAAATGAAATAATAAAGCAAGCCAATATTAGATAATATAATACAATATATCATATATATCATTCTACATTAAATCATCAAATCAACACTTGATCCGACGATCCGGCTATATCGAATATAACCGACTAATATATCATGTACCGATTCATCGAATCAACACTTGATCCGATGTCCCGATTCATATCTAAATATCGCGAGAATATAATACGGTATCTCATATCGCATTATCCTTGGTCCTGCACATATCACATATGTGCCTCTACTCCGTTTTGCCTGAGCCAAGAAACCTCTGTGTAGGACTCCAAAGAATCGTCAATACGTCGGTAGCAGGTGATGATCATATCAAACACCCACAAGCTGCAAGCGGTCAGCTAAACGTAACAGCCACCCAGGTATTGAGCGATCAGAAGATCAACAAGCTAGCCTGTCCGTTCTCCTGTGAATCCAATCAGTAACACTCCCGTACAGTCCGGTCTGTTCGTCTGATATGTCGCATATCAAGTCTAGGGGTGGTATACGTCAGACCCCAGTAACCGAGAAGTTGTGTCGATGAAAGGCTCATAACAGGTCGAGAAACTACTGGTAACACTTACCAGTATATCTCTATATCAGCCCTGGTCAGGGACTTCCAGTTATAGCCAATCGAACAAAGCACAACATCAACTCCCTATACCAGGAGAGACGAATCCCCTCATATCACTCATTGCCTCCATGTGATTCGGGACTGTACCCAAAAGCCACCGTTTTGCACGTCCTCTTAGACGTGGTAAGGTGGAAATCAAAGCACAGTGGGAATCACACAAGACTTTATGACGATCTCGGGTCTACAGACTACCCTGTACCAGTGTCACCGGAGAACTGCCATCTGACGTGTGGTATATCACCATCTGGGAGTTCTCGGCGAGTCCGTCCAGTGTACCCATTCTCCACTGAGCAGCCGTACACCATCTCTGATGTCAAACACCGTTGGATATGGGATCATCCATGGCCCATCATATGGGTCAAGATGCGTATACGCTAGTCTACTCTTGTGTATCGATGCCCTGTCTCGATATACCCTCGACTAGGAACAGTTATAGGATGTACTCATCGACTATTATGGCCCCACTAGTATGATCTCATCATAGTCCCAGTAGTCGAGTACAGATCCTAAGGGCTTTATCAACATGTGAGAGTAAGACAGTAAACCAATACAAGCCAACATGTTAAGATAAAGTGAAACCAAATAGCATACTATCATGACGAGCAAGAAAGTCCTCTCTGTATATATCCAAGCATCCATCATAATATACATCATATGTACAACAATGGCCTCTAGGGCATATACATAACTAACAATCTCCCACTTGCACTAAGGCCAGCTGCTGTAGTATCTCATACCTAGCATCCCGAATAATCTCTCAAACTGTACCTAGGGAATGGCCTTCGTGAGTGGATCCGCAGTGTTGTCCTTCGTATCTACTCTCCTAACCTCGATCTCCCGGCGAACAACTATCTCCCTGATCAGGTGATACCGCCTCAGAATATGTCTGGACTTCTGATGGGATCTGGGTTCCATGGCCAAAGCCACAGCTCCATTGTTATCGCAATACAGAGGTATTGGATGTTCAATGGATGGAACCACACCAAGTTCAGTGATGAACTTCTTCATCCAGACAGCCTCTTTGGCAGCATCGTTGGCAGCGATGTATTCAGCCTCCATCGTCGAGTCTGCAACGGTATCCTGTTTGGAACTCTTCCAACATACCGCCCCTCCATTGAGGGTAAAGACAAATCCCGAGTGCGACTTAGAGTCTTCCTTATCACTTTGGAAGCTGGAATCGGTAGTGGACTCTACCCGGAGTTCTCCGTTACCATACACCAAGAACATGTCTCTAGTCCTTCGCAAGTACTTGAGAATGTTCTTCACAGCTGTCTAGTGACTCTCTCCAGGATCTTCTTGATACCGACTCACTACACTTAGTGAGTATGCTACATCGGGTCTGGTACATAGCATCGCATACATGATAGAGCCTACTGCCGAAGCATAGGATATCCCTTGCATGCGAGCTCTCTCCAAATCAGTCTTGGGAGACATCTCTTTGGAGAGAGTGAGTCCAGAGATCATGGGTTGGTTCCCACGCTTGGATTCTTCCATACTAAACCTCTTTAGTATGGTGTCAATGTACCTGGATTGGGACAATCCTAGTATCCTTTTGGATCTATCTCTATAGATCCTAATCCCCAATATACAGGAGGCATCACCTAGATCTTTCATTGAGAATCTTTGTGATAAGAAGAGCTTGACTGATTGCAGCATAGGAATATCATTTCCTATCAAGAGTATGTCATCCACGTACAATACGAGGAAGACAACCTTACTCTCTGTTACCTTCTTATAGATACAAGGTTCATCTATGTTTTTGATGAAGTCAAACTCTTTGACTACTACATCAAAACATATGTTCCAACTCCGCGATGCTTGCTTTAACCCATAAATGGATTTAAGCAGTTTGCACACCTTTCCGCTGCTCCTACTATCTATGAAGCCCTCTGGCTGAGTCATGTACACGCACTCTTCTAAATCACCATTTAGAAAGGCGGTCTTAACATCCATTTGCCATATTTCGTAGTCATGGTATGCAGCAATGGCAAGTAAGATCCGGATGGACTTAAGCATAGCCACTGGAGAAAAGGTTTCCTCATAATCCACACCTGGTCGTTGACGAAATCCCTTTGTTACAAGTCTAGCTTTGAAAGTCTCAACTTTTCCATCTACACCAAATTTCTTTTTAAAAATCCACTTGCTCCCAATGGGTTTTACCCCTTCAGGAGCATTTTCCAAAGTCCATACTTTATTGGTGTACATGGATTCCATCTCAGATCGCATTGCATCTAGCCATTTCACAGAGTCACCACTCGTGATGGCCTGCTCGAAACTAGTCGGGTCATCATCTTCCATGATGCAATCCTCGCTTCCACCATCAATGAGAAAACCGTAGTATCTCTCAGGTGGACGAGAAACCCTACTAGATCGGCGGAGAGGCTGGGGTTCGTCAGGTACTACCGAATCCTCCGGTTCCACTAAATCTTCAGTTACAGTTTGTGTTGCTGGAACTTCTTCCAGTTCTACCTCAGAGCCACTAATCTCTTTTGCAAGAAATTCCTTTTCTAAAAAATAGCATGTTGAGCAATAAACACCTTTTGTTGTTCACTGTGGTAGAAAAAATATCCATTTGAATGTTTAGGATATCCCACAAACTTGCATAGAACTGACCGTGCCTCGAGTTTGTCTGGATTTTGCCTTTTGACATAGGCCAGACAACCCCATATCTTAACTCATTTAAGACATGGTCTCTTCCCACTCCATATCTCATATGGTCTGGTAGGTACAGATTTAGTTGGAACTTGATTCAATAGGTATGCTGCTGTCTAAAGCGCATACCCCCAGAAGGAAATAGGTAACTCAGCTGTACTCATCATAGAGCGCACCATATCTAATAAGGTGCGATTCCTCTGCTCCGATACACCGTTGTGCTGTGGTGTATAAGGAGGAGTAAGCTGAGAGAGAATCCCATTCTCTTTTAGATAATCTAGGAACTCATTGCTTAAGTATTCTCCTCCTCGATCAGATCGAAGGATCTTAATACTTTTGCCCGTTTGTTTTTCTACTTCGTGCTTATATTCTCTGAATTTCTCAAAAGTTTCAGACTTGTGTTTCATCAGGAACACATGTCCGAATCTAGAGAGATCGTCAATGAATGTAATGAAGTAGGAAGAACCGTTCCTGGCATGCGTAGACATGGGACCGCATACATCACTATGTACCAGTCCTAAGAGTTCAGTAACTCTTTCTCCGTGTCCACTAAACGGAGCTTTGGTCATTTTTCTTTTGAGACATGAATGGCAAGTATCATAAGATGATAATTCGAACGGATTCAAATAACCATCCTTATGTAACTTAGCCAGTCGTGTTGCATTGATATGACCAAGTCTACAATGCCACAAGAAGGATTCGTTCATTTCTGAACTTTTCCTCTTGTGTGTGTTTTGTATATTGAGGACTGTATTCTGATTTAGAATGAATATGCCATTATGTAACGAGCCTGATGCAATCAACTTTTGATCTAGGAATATGTTCATAACATTATCCTTTACTACAAAATTATATACTTCTTTACTTAATAAAGAGACTGATATAATGTTGCACATCATGTTCGGTATATAATAGCACTCATTTAGAATCAGTGTATTACGACTTGGCAATACTATGTGATATTCGCCAACTGCTTTGGCTGCAATACTTGCACCGTTCCCTACTTGAACGGAATGATCACCTTTTCCCAGTTCTCTACCTTTACGTAGCGCATGTAACAATTAACATATGTAGGATCCTGATCCGGTATCTAATACCCAGGACGTAGGGTGAACTGAGAAACAGTTCTCAATAACTAACACACCTAAAGAAGATGCATCAACATGCATGTTCTTTTGGACGGCGTGAGAATCCAGATATTCTCCTGTTTCCTGTTCAGTCTTATAACTCTTATAAGAAAGAACGGGTCCAACGTTCCCCTGCTCAGTATAATAAGCGGGTTCAGTCAATACATCCATATTATTATCTTGATTGTGGCCTGACAAGGTCGCTACCTGGAGAGAGAGAGAAGAAAACACTTTAGCGTATGCTCTTGCAAGATTAGATTGGTTATTATCTTATCTAATCAGGATGTCTCCCACTGTTTTTATCAAATCTACCTTCAAACCCTAAAAGGTAAGATTAGCCGGGATTAATTACACCCTAAAATTTCGTCAATCTTTCAGCCAGATCAGTGTCGGTACTTGAGGGAGGTTCCCCGTGCTTTCGCACGGACCTAATTAAAGTAAATCTCGTTTTCCCAGAGGCGTAACCCCGTTAACACTTTTCTAGACACCTACTTGATCGGCTAATTGTCATGTGTAAAACTCTCCCAGGAGTAACACTTACTCGCAGTGGGTATCGGGATCCAACTATCTCATAGGAGGTATGCAATCTCATTGCAAATTTCAAAACTTGAAATTCCCGATAATATTTTGCCCCTAGTGTGCTATGACCTTGACAGAGGTCAACAAACCATAGTGCACTAGTCAAGTTCAACCCGTCATTTCTTGATTGAATCAAACCCACTCGCACGACCCTTGACAGAGGTCAACAAGGTCGTACGACTACCCTAATCCAACCACATCACATGCTTTACAGATAATTACTAGTTAGCTACCGCACACTACGCCTTGACAGAGGTCAAAAAACGCAGCACGAATACTAAATAGTCATTATCTGAAATGACGGAGGGCTACGACAGGTTTTTCTGAAAACATATTGCGTAATGAACTTGATATCGTCGTAGAATCAAGTGAAATTTTGAAATGGAGTGTTTTTGAGGCTTTCATTAGTTTTGCTAAAGAGGTCACTCCCGGTGAAGGGATCTCGGCTCTTTCCTCATCGAATAAGGTGCAGGACATATCATATATATCACTGTGCAAAGCAAAACTCTAAAAGCAATCAAAAAAAAAACGAGTTTTGTAGCATCTGCCAGTTTCGCTAAAGAGGTCACTCCCGGTGAAGGGATCTCGGCTCTTTCCTCTTCGAATAAGGTGCAGGGTATATCATATATACCGCTATGCAAAGCAAAACTGTAGCTACCCTTTTTATAAAGTTTTGATTCCACAACAACTTTTAGGTTTCTTTTCTTTTTATTAATCTCATTAATAAAAAAATCCCATCAGCTTATGCTTCCTAAGCATCACAGATAAATACGACGTACACTTATGCCATCCGCATTCGCCTCGATGTCCCCTCGTGCACCGTTAGGTTAGATAACTAACGACAGAGCAGGGCAGGGCTAGTACGGGTGTAAAACATAAGTAACGTCTATATAATATATCATATATACTATATACTGTATGCATCACAACATATCAAATGATCACATTGTAAGTCCACGTTGCTCACCCCGGTTCTTACGGGGAGGCGGAAACGGCGAAAAACAATAATTTTGGCGCAAGGCAACATGGACTAAAAGTCGGATCTTTGCTAAACAAGAAACTGGTAAACAACAAGAGGCTACAACTACTATGCTGTAGAAAGTATACCTCACGATACCGGTCCTTCGGGTCTTCATTCCGCTGTCCCGCTCGTCCATCCAAGCTCCAAGTGTCGATCCGGACCTTGGGCACCTCCGCGGCCTTCTTGAGTCGAAGACGATCCACCCGAGAGATGTACACTAAGCTCCTCCTCAAGCCGAGGCAACTAGGGCAAAGTGATTGCTAGTCAAGAAGCCTTAGAAGGTATAGAGGAGATGTATGGATGTATTTTTCTTTGTGGGATCTTTTTCTCTCAACACATGAGATCAAAAGATGAGATCAAGAGGAGAAAGAAGAAGGAGAAAGGTTACCAACCATGGAGCTTCTCATTTCAAGAGAGAGAATGAGAATCAACAAATGAAAAACTTAACCAAGAGAAAAACACAACCATGGTTGCAATAATACCCATTTTCATCATTACTAATCCTATCATGAAAAAGTTGATGGCTACAAATGACATGACCATTATCATAACAAAAAGAAAAAGAAAACCAAAGGATACTTTAGATCTTTCAAGAAGATCTTAGTCAACTTTGGTCAAACGGTCAACAAAGTCAAGATAGTCAAATGGTCAATGCAATTAGCCACAACATAATTATCACTAATAGGATTAGTAAACAATGAACCCGGCTCATAATGGTTTTGACCGAACCAACTGTCAAAACAAATCCATCTGTCCAATACTAGGATCTGGCTTAAACCAAAGCCCACTAGTATTTCCTGCCCGAACAGCATACGCACACAAGTGTACGCAAGTGATCGCAGCCCTGCCGTAAAACCATACGGCCTCTATACGTTTCGCTCAGTGCAGGGAAACTCTCTGTGTGGGACTCTAAAGACTCGACACTACGCTGGCAGTGGGTTTAACCACAGACCGCAAGCAGCACTAGCTGTGCGTAACGGTCCCCAGGTAAATGTCGACAAGAAGGCCGATGAGATAAACCCATCCGAACTCCTACCGAGCCTGTATGTGACAATCTCCGTACAGTCCGGTCTGTTCGTCTGATACATCGCATGGCGGGCCTAGGGGGCGGTAAACGTTAGTACCCTAATAGCGGTACAAGTCGTGTCGGAGTGTAGCCCAGAACACCTTGAGATAACACTGGAAACCTACCAGTATATCTCGCTTGCCCTGGCCAGGGACTACTTGTGTAATGGCTCTCCTAGACACAGCGCAATGTCAACCCCCAATACCGGGAGAGACGAATCCTGTCAAACCGTCACTGCCTCCAAGTGCTTCGGAACTGCACCTAACTACTACCTATTTGCATGACTCCTTTGAGCCATGGTTGGGTAGTAATCTAAGTACAGTGGGAACACACTCGATGCGAAGTGACAGTGTCAAGTCGGCGGACTAAGTTGTACTCATGTCACCTGGGAACTGATAACTGACGATAGGTATAATACTAACCAACAGCTCCCGACGAGTCCTGTCCAGTGTACTCGTAACCTAACGAGCATCCACATACTATCTCAAGCACGACGTACTGACGGCTGTGGGACAGACTGTCTCCCCCGCTGGGATGAGAAGCGCATACGCTAGTCTA
The DNA here is from genome assembly GCA_030015575.1 of Agapanthus africanus. Classification (NCBI taxonomy): domain Eukaryota; kingdom Viridiplantae; phylum Streptophyta; class Magnoliopsida; order Asparagales; family Amaryllidaceae; genus Agapanthus; species Agapanthus africanus. The sequence goes on along the minus strand of CM057339.1, from coordinate 580,992,477 downwards.
CTCCGGAGTATCGATGCCCTGTCTCGATAGTCCAACGACTAGGGACCTGTATAAGGATGTGCTTATGGATTACCCAGCCCCCACGAGTGTGAGCGCCATCACAACGCTGGTAATCAAGCAAAGATCCTAAGGGCTCCACTAATATGTATATATAAGTGATATGCTAAAAGAAACACATGCACATATTGAAGTAGAGACAAACCAAGTAGCATACTACCATTTTGAGCAAGATTTTCTATACAACTGTGAATATCCCAAGCTTCCATCATGTAATATACAAGCTAGTATGATACAGTAATGGCCTCTAGGGCATATACACTAACAATCTCCCACTTGCACTAAGGCCATGTACTGGCGTATCGAAGACCAATCATCTCGATCAGCCGCTCGAACTGAGTCTGGGGTAGGGCCTTTGTGAGTGGATCTGCAGTGTTGTTCTCCGTATTTACTCTCTTCACCTCAATCTCCCGGTGATCTACGATCTCCCTGATCAGGTGGTACCGCCTCAAAATGTGCCTGGACTTCTAATGGGACCTGGGTTCCTTCGCTAAAACTATAGCTCCGTTGTAGTCGCAATACAGCGGTATTGGATCAACAATGGTAGGAACCACCTGAAGCTCCGTGAGGAACTTCTTCATCCAGACAGCTTCTTTTAGGGCATCGCAAGCAGCTATGTACTCCGCTTCCATAGTTGAGTCAGCAACGGTCTCCTGCTTGGAACTCTTCCAGCAAACCGCCCCTCCATTGAGGGTAAAGACATAACCCGACATGGACTTGAAGTCATCCTTGTCACTCTGGAAGCTGGAGTCAGCAAAGGCCTCAAGCTGGAGGTCTTTTCCGCCATACACCAAGAACATTTCCTTAGTCCTTCTCAGGTACTTGAGAATGTTCTTTACCGCTATCCAGTGTTTCTCCCCTGGGTTCGACTGATACCGGCTTACAACGCTCAATGTGTATGCTGTATCTGGTCTGGTACACAACATCGCATACATTATAGAGCCTACCGCAGAAGCGTAGGGTATAATAGACATGCGATCCCTTTCCAAATCAGTCTTGGGAGACATCTCTTTGGAGAGGGTGATCTCGTGACAAGCCGGTAAATTACCGCACTTGGAATCTTCCATACTGAACCTTTTCAGTATGGTGTCGATGTACCTTGACTGTGAAAGTCCCAACATCCTCTTAGATCTATCACGATTGATCTGGATCCCCAGAATGTACTTGGCATCGCCCAGGTCCTTCATGGAGAACCTCTGCGACAAGAATCCTTTGACTGACTGTAGCATAGGAATATCATTTCCTATTAGGAGAATGTCATCCATGTATAAGACGAGGAATACCACAGTTCTCCCTACAATCTTACTGTAAATGCATGGTTCATCTGGGTTTTTGATAAAGTCGAATTCTTTGACAGTATCATCAAAGCAGATGTTCCAACTCCGCGATGCCTGCTTAAGTCCATAAATGGACTTGAGCAACTTGCACACTCTACCGCTGCTCCCACTCTGAATGAATCCCTCCGGCTGATCCATATAGACGCACTCTTCTAAATTTCCATTTAGGAAAGCCGTCTTTACGTCCATCTGCCAGATTTCATAATCATGGAAGGCGGCAATGGCAAGAAGGATCCGAATGGATTTCAGCATAGCCACTGGAGAAAAGGTCTCGTCATAGTCCAAACCAGGCCTTTGACGAAAACTCTTTGCTACAAGTCTAGCTTTATAGGTCTCAACCTGCCCATCTACACCAATCTTCTTTCTGAAGATCCATTTGCAGCCTACGGGTTTTACCCCTTCTGGAGAAAAGTCCAAAGTCCAAACATTGTTGGTGTACATGGACTCCATCTCGGCTCGCATTGCATCCAGCCATTTTACCGAGTCGCCGCTCTGAATGGCTTGCTGGAAGCTAGTAGGCTCACCATAATCCATGGTGCAATCCTCTCTATCCCCGTCTATGAGAAAACCGTAGTATCTCTCGGGCGGATGAGACTGCCTACTACTCCTGCGGAGTGGTGCTGGAATGTCCGGTTCTCCTGAACCTTCTGGTTCTACCAAGGTTTCAGTAACAGCTTGTGGTTCTGGAATTTCTTCCAGTTCTATTGCGCTCCCACTTATCTTATTTTCTAAAAATTCAGTTTCCAAGAAGTGGGCATGCTGAGAAACAAAGACCTTCTGTTCCTCTACGGAATAGAAAAGATACCCCCTGGAGTTCTTTGGGTATCCCACAAACTTACACAGTACTGAGCGTGCCTCGAGCTTGTCCGCATGCTGCTTTTTTACAAAAGCTGGACATCCCCATGTTTTAAGGTACTTGAGACAGGGTTTCTTCCCACTCCACATCTGATATGGGGTGGTAGGCACAGTCTTTGTTGGAGCCTTGTTCAAGAGATATGCAGCTGTTTCTAGCGCATAACCCCAGAAGGATCGCGGCAACTCAGCCTTACTCATCATGGAACGAACCATATCCAATAGGGTTCGATTCCGCCTTTCCGATACACCGTTGTGTTGTGGTGTGTATGGAGGAGTAAGCTGAGAGAGAATTCCATTCTCTTTTAAGTAGCCAAGAAACTCGGCACTCAAGTATTCACCACCTCGATCAGATCTCAGTGTCTTGATACTTTTTCCTGTTTTTTTTTCAACTTCATTCTTGTATTCCTGAAATTTCTCAAAGGCCTCGGATTTGTGCTTCATCAAGAAGACATGCCCATACCTAGAGAAATCATCTGTGAAAGTAATGAAGTATGAATAACCACTTCGCGCATGTGTAGACATTGGACCACACACATCACTGTGTATGAGTCCTAAGAGCTCACTTGCTCTCTCTCCGTGTCCAGTGAACGGAGTCTTTGTCATCTTTCCCATGAGACAAGATTCACAAGTGGCATAAGACTGATACTCGATCGGATTCAAGTATCCCTCTCTATGTAACTTTGTTAACCGTGTCTCATTTATGTGACCCGGTCTACAATGCCATAAGAAAGCCTGATTTGTTTCTGGAGACTTTCTTTTAAGTGTGTTCTGGACACTGAAGACCTGAGCTTGATTCAGTACGTATATTCCGTTTTGTAATGTACCTGACCCAATCAGAACTTGATTTAGGTGGATGTTAACTACATCGCTTACAAAAGTAAAATCATATCCTTCCTTAGAAATTAAGGATACAGATATGATATTACAAGTCGCACCTAGTACATAAAAACAGTTACGCAGAATCAATATCTGCCCAGTTGTCAGTCCTAGATGATATTCCCCTACGGATTCAGCATACATGCTCATTCCGTTAGCAACCCTGAGAGTCATATCACCTTTCCTGATAACCCTACGGTTTCTCAGAGCCTGTAACAAATTACAGATATGAGATCCTGATCCGGTATCCAATACCCAGGAAGTAGGGTTAACTGACATACAGTTCTCAATTACAAACACACCCGAAACCGAAGCCACAACATGCTTCGAATTCTGGCTACTGGCTTTGCATGCCCTGCAATCCTTCTGCCCATGTTCATTCCTGTAACAATAGGAAAATCCCTCCTTTACTGCATCCATCCCTGAAACTTCTGCCTTTCCCTTTCTTTCTACTTCCCTGGTTTCCTTCAGTGTAGTAGGTAGAGACTGTTGAACTAAGTCAGCATCTGACCCGTTCTTCAACGTGGTCTTCAGGTCCGTGAGCTCAAAAGAGCTGGTCTCTGTAAGGACGTTGCCCTTTACAGATGACCCGATAGCCAACCTCGCTGGAAGCAATTCGTTCGAGGTCTCATATCTTGCGATACGAGATTGCTCTCCATATAAAACTTTGTTATGGAGGAAGATAGAAACTGAGTCCATCTTCTCTTGCTGCCTCTGGTTTGCACCATCAACTGAGGTTAACACGAGGCACTTGGCTTTCGCAGAGTTCCTTTCCGATGTCTCGCGGATATGAATATCCGTGACAGAGGAAACTGGACCTGAGACGGCAGGGGTTGGATCAGTCAAGAGGTGTCCCAGCTTGTCATGGGCAATAGACATCTGGACAGACTTTTGCCAGTCATAACAGTCAGATTCAGTCATTTTATTATCTAGATGTAACCTAGGTGCGGTCACTGGGTCGCTGCAATTAAGAGAGAGAGAAGAAAACACTCAGCATGATGCTCTTGCAAGTTTAGATTGGTTTTTAATTTATCTAAACAGGATGGCTCCCACTGTCTCTCGAATCCCTCCTCAAACCACAAAGAAAGAATTAGTCGGGATCTTTCTCACCGTACAATACTTTCTTAACCGTTCAGCCAGGACAGTGTCGGTACTTCGAGGGAGGTTTTCCAACGCTTTCGCGAAGTTCCTTAATTTAAGAACCTCTTTTCCCTGGGGGCGTAACCCCGCTAACACCTTTCTAGACACCTACTTAGTTTATAGCATTGATCGTTAAGTGAGAAAGTTCCCGAGAAGTAGCATATACTCACAGTAGGATCGGGATCCAAATATCATCGGGTGATAAAAGTGAAGGAATCCTACCAGAATCATCACACTCCAAATGGTATGCAGCGCTAGCAAGTTTCAGTACTTTTGAAACTCCCGATGTGGATTTTTGCCCCATGCTCTTATGACCTTGACGAAGGTCAACAAATCATAAGTCACATGTCAAGTTCTACCCATCATTATCCAGGTTAATTTGAACCCACCCGTATATACCCTTGATGAAGGTCAACAAGGTAATACGACTGTCCCAAACCAACGCATCTATCTATGCTACATATGAATACCCAACAGCTACCAATCACTATGCCTTGACGAAGGTCAACAAACATAGCTTGAATACTATTGAGTATCCATACGAAATGACGGAGGGCTACGAATGGTTTTTGGCGAAACCGTGAACGTAGTGAACTTGATATAATCGATGGAACGAGATAGCCTTTAAAAGGAATGGTTCAAGCTCCGCGTTTAAAAAGCTGGTTTTTGAAAAGAACCGAGTGGTTTTGAAAGTGTTCCAATCGACTTTTACTTGGTTTATTTTCTTGCATTAGTTCTTTTAATGCGTCCCGTCATTTAATCCTACCATTGCAGAAAACAACCAAAATATGACGTATGCTTATGCCATTCGCATTCGCCACGGGGCCCCGTCATCACCCGTTAGGTTACTTAACTAACGACAGAGCGGGGCTGGGCTAGCGCGGCTGTAAAACATAAGCAACGCCTAAATAGATATCATATATAGATATATAGCAATGATAGCCATTACAGATCACAGATGAACACTTTGGATATACTAGGAATCCGCGATTCGTTCGAACCTGCAACGAAAAGCGGATTACACGGTCGCGATGAATAGCCAAACCCCACCCTAGACCCCTACGGGTGCGGCAAACTACCCGCCAAGTACCCGAAGTGAAGCAACCTCCCTCAACACCGTGAGTAGGCCACTCGGCACTTTGAGATACCCGGTAGTTTGTGCACCCCTCCTTGGGTCTATCCTAGGAGCAAAAACAGTAAAAAGAAATTATACAATGACGGCTACAACCCCGACCCGGTTGTGCGGCCATACAAATAATATTACATCAATTTACAAATTTTACAATGAATGAAAGAAAAAGAAACTCTCATCTCACATCCATTCCCGGCTATTCATCCGCGACAATCCACCGAGTTCATATACACAAACAATCAACATTACAGATCACAGACATGTATAACCCCCACTAATCGACTTATAGCGATTAGTAGACGTTCAATACATGTATCACATCACAGATAATATCCATTAGCCAAAGTGTACGGAATACCGATCAAAATACGGATTTTTAAACACCCAAAAGTCAATTTGCTCTCTGGAAAATCTGGGTGGAAAAAACATGCATTAAAAATCCCAAAACAGCCAAACTAAAACACTGCACAAAACCCCATCCAGTGACGAGTCAAAACCGCGGCAATGAGCATGTTATTGCCGCGGAACCGCGGTCGTTTGATCGATTCACTGGCTCGTTTTTCTACAGTGTTTTCACAAAACCATGAGACGATTTTTCATATATTTTAAATCACATTTTGAGCAGAATGAAAATCGACAGAAACTAGAGGTTTTGCGGACGTGTTTTGCGACTTTTTTCCGATCGATGTTCTAAACACTTTGCTAACTTACTAGTTTATGTTTAGCTAGGCTCTGATACCACTGTAAGTCCACGTTGCTCACCCCGGTTCTTACGGGGAGGCGGAAACGGCGAAAAACAATAATTTTGGCGCAAGGCAACATGGACTAAAAGTCGGATCTTTACTAAACAAGAAACTGGTAAACAACAAGAGGCTACAACTACTATGTTGTAGAAAGTATACCTCATGATACTGGTCCTTCGGGTCTTCATTACGTTGTCCCGCTCGTCCATCCAAGCTCCAAGTGTCGATCCGGACCTTGGGCACCTCCGCGGCCTTCTTGAGTCGAAGACGATCCACCCGAGAGATGTACACTAAGCTCCGCCTCAAGCCGAGGCAACTAGGGCAAAGTGATTGCTAGTCAAGAAGCCCTAGAAGGTATAGAGGAGATGTCTGGATGTATTTGTCTTTGTGGGATCTTTTTCTCTCAACACATGAGATCAAAAGATGAGATCAAGAGGAGGAAGAAGAAGGAGAAAGGTTAGCAACCATGGAGCTTCTCATTTCAAGAGAGAGAATGAGAATCAACAAATGAAAAACTTAACCAAGAGAAAAACACAACCATTGTTGCAATAACACCCATTTTCATCATTATTAATCCTATCATGAAAAAGTTGATGGCTACAAATGACATGACCATTATCATAACAAAAAGAAAAAGAAAACCAAAGAATACTTTAGATCTTTCAAGAAGATCTTAGTCAACTTTGGTCAAACGGTCAACAAAGTCAAGATAGTCAAATGGTCAATGCAATTAGCCACAACATAATTATCGCTAATAGGATTAGTAAACAATGTCCCCGGCTCATAATTGTTTTGACCGAACCAACTGTCAAAACCCTAATGAGGTACCTCCTCCTTCTCCACTCCGCAAATCTGTGCATACACACCCGCATCCGCATTCCGTAGAATACGAATGCACAGAAGACAAAACAAATCCATCTGTGCAATACTAAGATCTGGCTTAAACCAAAGCCCACTAGTATTGCCTGCCCAAACAGCATACGCACACAAGTGTACGCAAGTGATCGCAGCCCTGCCGTAAAACCATACGGCCTCTACACGTTTCGCTCAGTGCATGGAAACTCTCTGTGTGGGACTCTAAAGACTCGACACTACGCAGGCAGTGGGTTTAACCACAGACCGCAAGCGGCACTAGCTGTGCGTAACGGTCCCCAGGTAGATGTCGACAAGAAGGCCGATGAGATAAACCCATCCGAACTCCTACTGAGCCTGTATGTGACAATCTCTGTACAGTCCGGTCTGTTCGTCTGATACATCGCATGGCGGGCCTAGGGGGCGGTAAACGTCAGTCCCCTAATAGCGGTACAAGTCGTGTCGGAGTGTAGCCCAGAACACCCTGAGATAACACTGGAAACCTACCAGTATATCTCGCTTGCCCTGTCCAGGGACTACTTGTGTAATGGCTCTCCTAGACACAGCGCGATGTCAACCCCTAATACCGGGAGAGGCGAATCCTGTCTAACCGTCACTGCCTCTAAGTGCTTCGGGACTGCACCCAACTACTACCTGTTTGCATGACTCCTTTGAGCCGTGGTAGGGTAGTAATCTAAGTACAGTGGGAACACACTCGAGGCGAAGTGACAGTGTCAAGTCGGCGGACTAAGCTGTACACATGTCACCTGGGAACTGATAACTGACGATAGGTATAATACCAACCAACAGCTCCCGACGAGTCCTGTCCAGTGTACTTGTAACCTAACGAACACCCGCATACTATCTCAAGCACGACGTACTGACGGCTGTGGGACAGACCGTCTCCCCCGCTGGGATGAGAAGCGCATACGCTAGTCTACTCCGGAGTATCGATGCCCTGTCTCGATAGTCCAACGACTAGGGACCTGTATAAGGATGTGCTTATGGATTACCCAGCCCCCACGAGTGTGAGCGCCATCACAACGCTGGTAATCAAGCAAAGATCCTAAGGGCTCCACTAATATGTATATATAAGTGATATGCTAAAAGAAACACATGCACATATTGAAGTAGAGACAAACCAAGTAGCATACTACCATTTTGGGCAAGATTGTCTATACAACTGTGAATATCCCAAGCTTCCATCAAGTAATATACAAGCTAGTATGATACAGTAATGGCCTCTGGGGCATATACACTAACACACATCACAGTTATCGCAGCAGAAACATAGATATAATGTGGGATATACTAGGACGTCTGTATTTAGTATTTAGCCAACAATAGAAAATACGGATTCCACAGTCGCGATGAATAGCCAAGCCCACACCCTGGACCCCCTACGAGAGCGGCAAGCGACCCTACCAATTGTGGAGTTTAGGAGACCCGGTCTCGACTCCTCGAAATGGCCTCCCACTGAACCCCAGAACCTGGTCACCTATGCTCCCCTCCTTGGGTCCATCCTAATGCGGAAAAGTAAATAATATACAACACTGGTGGCATCAACCTCAACCCGGAACTGCCCCAAATAAAAGAATATTACATTACATTTGAATTTACATGAATGAAAATATAAAACTCTCATCTCACATAAAACCCCCGGCTATTCAATCGCGACAATCCTGCACATCATATCTCAGCAACACATAATATCTCATATCATCAACATAAGTAAGTATGCATACACCGATCGTCGTCGATGTATAGCAACGAAAACCGGCAATACAACTACATACTACACTTACGGTCACAGAAAAGAAATTGTAAAACTACAATATTTGGAATCCACAATTACTTTAGACATCGTAAATCCGAAATATCACATACTTCGTATTTCATGCCTAACTCTATGAATTCCACATATTGTATCACATTCCAGATAAATAGACAGTATTAAACTTTTCGAACAGATAATCAAATACCCAAAATTTCCCAAATAGCTCAACACTTGAGCGGAGTTCAAATAATCCCAGAATATGTCACAGTACCAGTGATCCAGCCGTAGAAGGGTCAAGCCAACGCCTCACATGTAGCACACCGTACTGCCCCAAACCCGAAGGTTCAAAAGGTAGTTCAAGATGGCCACATAATCGAGTTAAGGTTTGTTGTCTTCTAGAGGGTCCACTGTGTTACTTGCATATTTTTTCGAAAGATTCAAACCCGAAAAAAAATTCAACACTTGAAAATTTTGCCGTACCGGGAAAAAGTGAGTTAATGATATCCGTTCGAACATTTTAACAATTTCTAAATATCCAGAAATAATAGCGAATTTAAATATTCCGATCGAATCTACGATTACAAAATAAACCCCAGAATACTCAACACTTGAGTAAGAATAAAAATACCAGAAACCTTACAAGAATTAAAAAGGAATTACTGTAAAATTAAACTTATCACATCAAACAGTACTGCCGCGGAACCGCGGCCCAGGCAGGGTACGGCCGCGATTCCACGGTCATCTGTACGGATCAAGTCTTCGTATTTCACAGTTATTCTTATTTTTGTGTGATGTATTTTTCAGGTATTTTTAATTCAGAAAAAATCGCATTTTTGAAAAATATCCAGAGAGAGGTTCATTTTTGTCGGTTCGGGTTCGATCGGAGTATTAACTTCGTAAACACGTCGCCTAATGCTCTAGCTAGGCTCTGATACCACTGTAGGTCAGGCAGCCACCCCATCCAATGGGGTCGCCATGGCACCAACGGGTCCCTCGGCCGCTACTTTTTACGCATGCCCCCTCGCGAGGACTACAACCCGCCGGAACACCTTCCGGTCTCGGGACACCCTGGGGGTAAGAGCCTATGCTTCGCCACACTGTCACACAGTGAGAACCCCCCATAGGTCGACATCCAATGCCTAGTAGCTCTGATACCACTGTAGGGTTCCTAGGCACTCTTGTGAAGGTTCATAAAGTATCAAACAAGCACGAATAAAATTTTAGATGTTCAGAACAACCCAAAGACGGGATATTTGCTAGATTATTAGGGTTTAGCATGCAAGATAACATCTTTAAAACTTAGTGTGAGGGATTACAACCTTTTTAGTCCGCTCCTTCGCTTCACAAGCTCCGAGTAGAAGTCCCTTCGCTGCGATCCGCGATCTCCCGGACTCAAGAGAGGCTCCATGACTCGAACGATCCATGCTAGCTTGAAGTGTTCCGCTTCTCCGATGATCTACGTCGAAGTTGCTATAACCCAAGCTTTCTCACTCTAAAGAGATGAACACCCTAATCTAATGGGCTAGATTAGATGAGGATGATGGAGTAGTATTTATGCTATCTTTTTAATTTACTTTCTCACAAGAAATCATCACAAAAGGAATATCGAGTGAGCTCTCTCAAACACTAAAGAGAGAAGAAGATGAAGAAAAATGAGATAATTCCTTTTGTGATGAATAGTAGATAAGAATATATGATTGATATGGAACCATGGTCAAGGATGATAAGCTTAACCTTTGTAGAGAATAAACTAGAGCTAAGGTTTGGTTAGGTTAAGGATAAGTATCAACCATAAAATCTTAACCAAGACAAAAGAGAATCCTTCTAGAATGAACAAGAAGGAGCTAACCCTAATCAAACCCTAATCCCTTTTTATCATCCTTAAACATATTTCATAATAAATCATATCATGTCACAATAATATATATCACATATATATTATATATTTGCAACAAAAGAAAATAATACAATTAACATATATCGCATATATATCAATGTATTAATCCGGTGAGAAAATGAAATAATAAAGCGAGCCAATATTAGATAATGTAATACAATATATCATATATATCATTATACATTAAATCATCAAAATCAACACTTGATCCGACGATCCGGCTATATCGAATATAACCGACTAATATATCATGTACCGATTCATCAAATCAACACTTGATCCGATGTCCCGATTCATATCTAAATATCGCGAGAATATAATACGGTATCTCATATCGCATTATCCTCGGTCCTGCACTATCACATATGTGCCTCTACTCCGTTTTGCCTGAGCCAAGAAACCTCTGTGTAGGACTCTAAAGAATCGTCAATACGCCGGTAGCAGGTGATGATCATATCAAACACCCATAAGCTGCAAGCGGTCAACTAAACGTAACAGCCACCCAGGTATTGAGCGATCAGAAGATCAACAAGCTAGCCTATCCGTTCTCCTGTGAATCCAATCAGTAACACTCCCGTACAGTCCGGTCCGTTCGTCTGATATGTCGCATATCAAGTCTAGGGATGGTATACGTCAGACCCCAGTAACCGATAAGTCGTGTAGATGTGAGGCGACTTCCAGTTATAGCCAATCGAACAAAGCACAACATCAACTCCCTATACCGGGAGAGACGAATCCCCTCATATCGCTCATTGCCTCCATGTGATTCGGGACTGTACCGAAAATGGATTTTCTACCATCTGGAAGATCAATAGTGATATTGTTCTTGACCCGGGCTATGACGAGGGTTGATTTTCTACCATCTGGAAGATCAATAGTGATTTGTTCTTGACTCGCCACAGTTTTAATAAAAATGGATTTTTTCAGAAAACAGTAGTGGGAGTATGGTAGAACTGGAAGTGATTCCAGAACCGCAAACGATTACTGAAAATTTGATAAGAACCTAAAGATTCAATCTGGTTTGACATTCCATTGGCCACTCCACAGATATGGTGGGTAACCTCAGGCACCCAAGAGGTACTCCGGTAGCCTCAAGGACGGTGACAGGGAGGTTCTTGTTTACCCAGACTTGACATTGCTGTTGTTCCAGGCTGCGAAACCCGGCAGGAGGATGAGTATAGCGTCGTTCTAAACTAGCTTTAGAAGTGTACGTGTATATGACTCTGCCAGAGGGTTGTCGTAGTCAGTGGGAGCAGCGGAAGCATTGGTGGACAAGTGGCTTATGTCTATTTATAGACTAAAGCAGATGTAGTGGAGATAGATCATCTATATCTGATATGACAGTCATAGGTTTGACTTTATCAGAAAAGGGGATGGATCTCTTAAGAAGGTAGTAGGGTGTGAAGTCCTGGTATTTGGATGACATACATAGAGTAGGAAGTGATGTTCCTATACTACGATCGGTTATACTTTGGTTGTCACACTGTGGTTTGTCCACATGGGACTTGGATATAATATCAAGACATTCTGGTTTCTATATTTGGATGGTTTCCCAATCAAGGTACTTAGACAGTATTCTAAGAGTTTTTAGAATGGACGACTCCTGGCACGGTAGTATACCTGCAGGTGTTGGAGTCACCCTCTCTAAAGGAGTCTTACAGACTAAAGGGGAGAGGGATGTGCATGATTGGCAGATCACTTGCTTAGCCAATTGAGTCAATCATGAGATGTCAAGTACCACACCAGATGTTGTTTTTGCACTAGGTGCAATAAGTTGATATTGATCCAATCCTGGAGAAACATTCGGAAGCAGTTTTAGAACATAAGTGGATGTACTAGGGATATGATAATGACAGTCTCTTTTGGGAGACGGTTATCATTCCAGGCTTCCAAGGTGACCTGGATGACAGAGTGACTGTCAGAGTTATAGTTTTCCCTCTGACGAGAGGCAGTATTTTGGACAGGTGGTCCAGGCGGATACTGAGGGAGGCATGGCGCAGGACACTGATTAAGTTTAGTCGACGATACTGTCTAAGAAGTTTGGATTTGGAGTTCACTTATGAACTAGGTCCCATCCATCCAAACATATTCCAAGACAGGTATTGCTCATTTCGGGAGATGGGTTTCTCCGCGAACTTGAGATAAAGAGAGACATAGAAAGAAACATCATAGCGGATCCACTCACTGAGGCTATTTCTCGAACGCAATAGTTTCGCAAACGAGCTTTGTGAGACTGACTAGTAGAGGAGTTGGGTGTTCGGTATCATACGGGCTGTGAGTATGCGGCATCGCAATAATTAACTTTGAGTGCATGTGGGAGATTGTTGGAGATAGTGCCCTCAGAGTCAATTATTGGATCACAGGCATGTGATTGCAATGATTGAGGGAGGACCTATACCGGTAGGACAGTCTTACTCAAGATGATAGTATGCTATCTGGTTTATCTTTATCATCGTGTACTGCTTTAGGTGACCTTACAGGTCACTATTGCACGTTGATAGAGCCCCTAGGATTCTTGCTTGACTGCCAGCTGTATGAGGGCGATCATATACGTGGGAGCAGGGGTCTATAAGCACATACTTATAAGGTCCCTAGTCGTGGGAGTTTCGAGACAGGGCATCGATACTCCAGAGTAAACTAGTGTATACAGTTGAGACCCCGACGAGGCGTGGTGGACAGTCTCACAAGCCACTGGTGTCAGTTGGTTCACCTAAGATGTATACAGGTACTCATTGGGTTATGAGTACACCGGACAGGACTCGCCGGGAACATGCTAGTTGGTATTATACCTAGCGTCAGATGGCAGTTCCCTGGTGACATGTGTACAGGTTAGTTCATCGACCTGAGATCGTCAATTGTCTCGTGTGAGTTCCTATTATACTTTGATTACTATCCTACCACGGCTCAAAGGAGTCGTGCAAACAGGTTTTAGTTGGGTACAGTCCCGAGCCACATGGAGGCAGTGAGCGGATCTGCAGGGGTTCGTCTCTCCCGGTATTGGGGGTGAGGTCACGCTGTGTCTAGAAGAGCATTTACACGAAGTCCTTGGCCAAGACAGGAGATTTACTGGTAGGTATTCCAGTAGTATCTCAGGGTGTTCTGGACTACACTCCGACACGACTTGTACTGCTTTTGGGGGTCTGACTTTTACCAACCACCCAGGCCCGACATGCGATGCTCATAGACGAACGGACCGGACTGTACGGATATTGTCACTGACAGGCTCAGTAGGGTGTCAGGATGAGTTCGCTCATCGACGTCCCTTTTGGTCAATACCTGGTAGCCCGTCACGTATGGCTAATACCTCTGACGTGCTAGTGGTTAAATCCACAGCCAAAGTATTAACGAGTCTTTAGAGTTCCCCACAGACCATTTTCTCAAGTTTCGGGCGAAACGCTGTAGAGGCCGTATGAAGATATGGAAGGGTTCGATATTATGCGTACGGTATTGCACGGATCATGATCGGACGGATAATACTAGCGGGCTTTGGTTTAAGCCGGATCCTAGTATTGTACAGTGTAGATTTTGTCTCATTGCATTTGTATTCAGTCGGAATACAAATGCGGGTATGTATATACAGTCGCGGGGTTTTCCTGTAATTTATTACGGGATCAGTTTCTGAAGTTTCCAGTTTGCATTCTGTTTCGGCCATTTTTCCTTTGTTCTTTCACGGCCGGATTTTTCTGATGGAGGGGCTAATTTGCATATTTGCAAATTAGCAATTATGGAGGGTGTCTTTTGTAAATGAGAGAGTATGATGGTTCTAGCATCTTTAGATGCTTTTCTTTTTTCATCATGGCAAGCATTAATTGAGAAAGGATTTGTGAAAGGATTGGATTAGAATTTGATGTGATCTTTATTCCTCTTTATCATCACATTTCTTATGCTCACCTTGATACTCTCTTGTACTCACCTCCCTTTTTTTTCTTTTCCTCCACCATTTTTGAGAGGGGCCGGCCACTACTAGGAGATGATGAGATTCATTTGGTGTGAGAGAGATTTGGCATCTCATTTTCATTCATGCTAAAAAGAGAGTCCCATTTCAAAGTTCATTTCTTTCTTCACCTTCATCAAATGGAAACTTCAAACCCCAAGAGACAAATCGATTCTACACTTAGTCTACAGCATTTCTTAGTCGGCTCGCCAACTTCGTGCCCGAGTTGCCTCGGTCCAGAGGTGGGAGCCCGTAAAAGAACCCGGCGGTGTGGTGCCCGTTCCGATGAGGAGATGAAGACCGGGGATTCCGCGAGGAGATCGGAGTGGAGGCCGAAGACCGAAGGACACGGATCACTCGGTTTAGCTTTCTACCCATCCTCTAGTTTGCTAGCGTTAGGTTAATGGCTCGATTCGGGTTTTTAGTGCGTGGTAGTGCCGGTTTACAAGTTTTGTAAAAGTTTCGTTTCCGCATTCCGGCGTTGGATTGACGGCCGGGGCGCTACCGTGCACTTACAATTAGAGATCAACGATCGGTGATTTAATTTGCTAGAGGCTAGAATTTGAATGATAATCAATGAAAGGACAAGGGATGATGATGGAGAAACCCTAGTTTCTTCAATAGATCCCTAAACCTCGTTGATTGTCATCGATCTAGCAACAAATCCTCAATAGATAAGAATTCGTAATCATTATTATTCATCATCACTATCAATTTGATCAATTCCTACAAGCTACATTGCAAATCTTGATAATTCAATTGGTTTGGACATTTTCTTGATCTTTAGTAATTCTTGATTTTAGATCTATTTCTTTATGATTTTTGAAACTAAATTTCACAAATATTGAATCATTTCTTTTATCTTTTAATTTTCAACTCAACTAAAATGATTTCGAAAAAACCACACTTTCTCTGTGGACAATCCGCAGTCGCTAAACGAACCTACAATAGACATCGTTAATTGATTACGGTTTACAAATTTCTTTGGTTGTGATCTTTTACACTTTTCAAAACACGACATGGGAAATCATTCAATCATCCCACACAGAGGGTTTCCCTGGTTCAGGCGAAATGATGTAGTAGTCGTATTGTATACGTGCAGGGTTCGATCGATTGATGTACTTTGTACTCGGACTTTCGATCGGACAGTTGGTAACACTAGTCGGCTCGGATTTGAGCTGGATTATTAAATCAGGTATTGATTTAATAATTTACGTATATGTATTTCGATATATATATTCTAGTATACGTTTTTCGTGTTATTCTATCTCTTTGGGCGTTCGGGTTTTTATCCGATTGCCGGTATGTATATACAGTAGACTGAAATCTGTATTTATTACAGATTTCCTTTTAGATGGTGGCCACCTCATTATGTATTTTCCTTTTATTTGATAATTGGAAATGAGGTGTAAAGTGAGAGGTAAGGGAGGAATGGAGGTGACCATGCTTCAATAGTTGACAAATGAATTTATAATTCATTTTGGAGTTACTATTGAAGCATGTTTGCTAATTTTTTAATAAAAGAATTCATACACAAAACCTATGTGTATTTTCTCTTTCATGCTATGCTTCATAATTTCTTAAGCTCTCATTTTTCCTTGAGTTCCTCCCTCCTCTTGCTTTCCTCCACCTTCATCTTCTTCATCTTCACTTACATTCTCATGAGTTGAGAAACAAGTGAAGATGTTAGAAAAGAGATAGCAAACACTTAGATATCCTCATACATCCTAGACTACTTTGTTTAGCAACCCAATTTCTTTAGTTGCTCCCTATAGCTATTTGGTTAGGAGCTAGAGTCATGGATCATATTCCCCGGGTGGATCATCTACGACAAAGGAAGGCCGGAGAACAAGTTCATGGAGGCCGCTTGGAACACATGACGAGGAGAGAAGACCAAAGGACTTGAGCCTCTTGGTATAGCTTCTTTCATAGTAGATAGAACTCAAAAATAGCTAACTAGGTTTATGGTAAAGATCCGGTTAAAGGTTAATCTAGTGCCAAGGTTTTGTTCGCTATAAAATTTTTGTTCCGCATTTGGCCACAGAACTTGGCCGGGGCACTAGGGAAACCCTTCATGGTATAAGAGCCAGCCCATAAACCTTAGTATAGCAGTTTAAACAATGTTAAAACAATGAAACCGAAACAAGTCCGTAAAACTAAAACCCACATCTGCAGTTTCTGTTGTTTTCAAAAGGCTTTCAGAAATTTTTTCAAAAAAGTGCAGAGTGATCCTTACACAGAGAGATGTACCCAGAACAAAAAAGAGACATTTTTGCAAAGTTTTGGCCGGCCACATTGCTCATATTTCAGGCCTGCTCGGATTTTTTGGGGCCAAGTGCAGTGAGTTTAGTTCTGGGCACTTATCACTTGGTTTTTGGTTTTCTGGTGTTGTTTAAATTTTGCCCAAATTTGATTCTCTGTAGTTTTGAGTATGGGGAAACTTGATGTGTTTCAAATTCTTTATATTTAACATTGTTTAACAGTTTACAATACATTCACTTTTACCTGCGACTGTGAATGTCACTCGATCGGTAAAAGTCGTCTGATTGCTATATGGTCCTTTAGACGGGCTTTGCGAACGTGACATTCGCGTTGATATTTTGTGCTTATGCTGTGATTGTGGTTGGGTTGTTGTGTTGGATAGCATGTGGTGCAATATTAGAAATACAGTTTATATTTCATTTGTACATTTGTTATTGTGGGGCGAGCGTCCGACATGTGGACTGCCGTCTTTGCCGGGTTGTATATTATTTTAGGGCACGACCGGGTTGAGGTCGATGTCACCGCTTGTATATATTATTTTATTTTTCTGTACTAGGATTATCCCGTGGTGGAGTGCACGAATAGCCGGATTCTATAGGGCAACAAGCCTGCATCTCATGGCGCTGAGACGGAGGGGGCTTCATTCTAGAACTGGCGGGCTATTCGCCGCACTCGTAGGGGGTACAGGTTTTCATTGCACAGGCTATCCACACGACCGGGAACGTCGGGTTTTATTTGCAGGTCAAATGAAACCCTGGGCTCCAAGATTATCCCCCATTATGTATTGTTAGCTGTGATTCTGTGATGTTGTTTTTTATCATGCCTGGGACGAATGTTATATATACTTATATATATACTAGTAGATGTTGTATATGTTTTGCACCCGTGCTAGTCCAGCCCCCGCTCTGTCGTTAGTTAAGTAACCAACGGGTGATGACGGGGCCCAGTGGCGAATGCGGATGGCATATACGTACATTGTATTTTCGTTCTTTTCTGGTGTGATAGGATTAAAATTGATGGGACCGAATTAATTTTGATTACTAAAAGATGTTGTTGGAACCAATCTTTAAAAACTGACATTATAGACGTTCTCTTTTTCTTTGCACTGTGGTATTCAGTTTAGAATATCCTGCACCTCATTCGACGAGGCAAGGGCCGAGATCCCCCCACCGGGAGTGACCCCTTGAGTAAAAGTTTGCGTCGACGTAATAACTTCAATATAGTCGATTATTTTTGCTTTGCATCATGGTATTCATTTTGGAATATCCTGCACCTCATTCGACGAGGAAAGAGCCGAGATCCCTTCACAGGGAGTGACCTCTTTAGCAAAGGATTTCACCACTATATATTTGTAAAACCACTAAGGTTCCTTCAACGATATCAAGTTCATTACGTTAACGGGTTTTTCGCCAAAAACCAAGCCATAGCCCTCCGTCATTTCTTATAAGTTATACTTAGTATTCGTGCGGCGTTTGTTGACTGTGTCAAGGCGCAGTGAACGGTAGCTGAGTATTGCTTATTTATTGCATACAATGCGATTAGTTAGGACAGTCGTGTAACCTTGTTGACTGTGTCAAGGGTTATGCGGGTGGGTTTAATGCAATCAAGATAATGACGGGTTGAACTTGACTAGGACTCTTTGATTTGTTGACTGTGTCAAGGTCACTTAGGTCTTAGGGGCAAAAAACACATCGGGAGTTTCAAATATACAGGAAACTTGCAGAATCAGCATACCTTCTGGAGTGTAGGTGACTAGAGTGGATTCCATCTAGTGCACCACACAATGATAGTTGGATCCCGATCCCACTGATGAGTAGGATTACTATTGGGAGATTTTCTCACTTAACAATCAATGCTATAAACCAAGTAGGTGTCTAGAAAGGTGTTAGCAGGGCTACGCCTCCAGGAAAAAGAGGTTATGTAATTAAGGAACTTCACGAAAGCGTTGGAAAACCTCCCTCGAAGTACCGACACCAGCCTGGCTGAAAGGTTAAGCAAGTATTGTGGCGTGCGATTGATCCCGACTAGTTCTTCTTTTAGGGTTTGAAGAAGAATTTGAGGAAACAGTGGAAGCCATCCTGGTTAGATAAATTAATAAACCAATCTAATCTTGCAAGAGCGCACGCTGAGTGTTTCCTTCTCTCTCTCCAGGTAGCAACCATTTCACGCCCTTATCAAGATAATAAAATATATCGCTTGACCGATCTGAATTCTTATTCGGGGCTGGGAAATGTCGGTTCGGCTCTAACTTACGACAACAATCATAAGTATGAGCAAGAGAAAGAGGAAAGTTTGAATTCCTTGATAACACCATCGAAGAAGAAACATACTGTTGTGTCTTCTTCAGGTGTTCTTGTAGTTGAGAACTTCTTTTCGGTCAGTCCTACCTCTTGGGTACTAGATACCAGATCAGGATCTCATATCTGTAATTTATTGCAGGGACAGAGAAAAAGTAGGAGAGTCGGACCTGGTGATATGTCCCTCAGGGTAGGGAACGGAGCACAAGTTAATACTGCAACCGTCGGTGAATATCACCTAGTGTTGCCAAATGGCAACACTATGATTTTGAACAATTGCTACTATGTACCTTCCATGGTTTGCAACATAATATCAGTTTCTTTACTTGATAAAGATGGATATAACTTTGTTCTTGATAGAAATATCATGAACATATACCTTCATAAGGTATTGGTTGCAGAAGGTACATTGTGTAATGGTATTTATGTACTTAATCAAAACACGGTTCTCAATATACAAAACATACGCAAGAGGAAGAGTTCAGATATGAACGAATCCTACTTGTGGCATTGTAGACTTGGTCATATCGGAGAGAAAAGACTGAGTAAGTTGCATAAAGATGGACTTTTGGATACGTTCGAATTTTCATCTTATGAAACTTGTCAATCTTGTCTCGAAGGAAAGATGACCAAATCTCCATTCACCGGACATGGAGAAAAAGCAACAGAGCTCTTAGGACTTATACACAGTGATGTATGTGGTCCAATGTCTATACATGCAAGGGGTGGGTTCTCATACTTTATCACATTCATGACGATCTCTCTTGGTTCGGATATGTGTATCTTTTGAAACAGAAATCTGAAGCTTTTGAGAAATTCAAAGAATTCAGAAACGAAGTAGAGAACCAGACTGGAAAAAGTATCAAGATCCTCCGATCTGATAGAGGAGGGGAGTACTTAAGCACAGAATTCCTAGATTACTTAAAAGAGAATGGAATTCTCTCTCAGCTTACTCCTCCGTATACACCACAGAACAACGGTGTATCGGAGCGGAGGAATCGTACCTTATTGGATATGGTTCGCTCCATGATGAGTAGTGCTGAGTTGCCTCTTTCATTCTGGGGATATGCACTTCAAACAGCAGCACATCTTTTGAATCAAGTTTCATCCAAATCCGTGCCTAAAACTCCTTACGAAATATGGAGTGGTAAGAGTTTGTATCTTAAACGTGTTAAGATTTGGGGTTGCCCTACTTATGTCAAAAAGCAGAACCCGGACAAACTTGAGGCACGGTCGGTTTTGTGTAAGTTTGTGGGATACCCAAAGGATTCTAATGGGTATCTATTCTACCATGCAGAGGAACAGAAGATTGTTGTTTCCAGGAACGCCACATTTTTGGAAAAAGAATTTCTTGTTAAAAATATTAGTGGCAACATGGTAGAACTGGACGAAATTCCAGAGACACAAACTATAACTGAAGATTTGGTGGAACCGCTAGATTCAGTTATACCCGACGAATCTTAGCCACTCCACAGATCTGGTAGGATTTCTCATCCGCCTGAGAGATACTACGGTTTTCTCATAGATGGGGATCGAGAAGATTGCATCTTGGAATAAGATGATCCTACTAGTTTCAGGAAGGCCATTATCAGTAGGGACTCTGATAAGTGGTTGGATGCTATGCAATCTGAAATGGAGTCCATGAACACCAATAAAGTGTGGACCCTAGAAGTTGCTCCACCTGGGGTAAAACCTTTTGGATGCAAATGGATCTACAAGAAGAAGTTTGGTGTAGATGGGCAGGTGGAAATCTATAAAGCTAGACTTGTTGCAAAAGGTTCTCGTTAAAGACCAGGAGTGGACTATGACGAAACCTTTTCTCTAGTGGCTATGCTCAAATCCATTCAGATCTTACTTGCCATTGCTGCCTTCCATGACTATGAGATCTGGCAGATGGACGTAAAAACGGCTTTTCTAAACGGAATTCAGAAGAGTGCATTTATATGGATCAGCCGGAAGGTTTTGTAGACAGTGGGAGCAGCGGGAATGTATGCAAGTTGCCCAAATCCATTTATGGATTGAAGCAAGCATCGCGGAGCTGGAACATCTGTTTTCATGAGACAGTCAAGGACTTTGACTTCATGAAAAATAAGGATGAGCTATGTATATAGAAGAAGATTGTAGGACGAACTGTCGTGTTCCTAGTCTTGTACGTGGACGTCATTCTTTTGATAGGAAATGACATTCCTATGCTACAATCGGTCAAGCTATTCTTATCACAAAGGTTCTCTATGAAAGACCTAGGTGATGCCTCGTACATTCTGGGGATCAAGATCTATAGAGATGGATCTATGAGACTACTGGGACTTTCCCAGTCCAGGTACATAGAGACCATACTAAAGAGATTTAGTATAGAAGATTCCAAGAGCGGTAACATACCCACATTGCACGGAATCACCCTCTCCAAGGAGATGTCTCCAAAGACTGACGAGGAGAAGGTTCGCATGAGCACTATACCCTACGCTTCGGCAGTAGGATCTATAATGTATGTGATGCTATGTACAAGACCAGATATAGCTTACGCACTAAGCGTGGTGAGCCGGTATCAGTCAGACCCAGGTGAAAACCAATGGACAACAGTAAAGAACATTCTCAAGTACCTGAGAAGGACTAAGGAGATGTTCCTGGTTTACGGTATTGGAGACCTCAGGGTCGAGTTCTTTACCGACTCAAGCTTCCAGAGTGACAAAGATGACAGCATGTCTTTCTCGGCTTTTGTGTTTACCCTCAACGGAGGGGCGGTATGTTGGAAGAGTTCCAAACAAGATACCGTCGTAGACTCGACGATGGAGGCTGAATACATTGCTACAAGTGATGCCGCAAAAGAGGCAGTCTGGATGAAGAAGTTCATAGCTGAACTTCAGGTAGTTCCGTCCATTGTTGATCTGATACCTGTGTATTGTGTTAACAATGGGGCGATAGCTTTAGCGAAGGAACCACGGTCCCATCAGAAATCCAGGCACATCTTAAGGCGGTATCACCTGATCAGGGAGATCGTAGATCGCCAGGAGATCGAGGTCCGGAGAGTGGATATGAAAGAGAACACGGCGGATCCATTTACAAAGGCCCTCACTCAAGCACAGTTCGAGCGACTTTTTGGGATGTTGGGTATGCGGTACGCCAGCAGCTGGCCTTAGTGCAGACGTTGGGTATTCGGTACGCCAATTACTAGCCTTTAGTGCAAGTCGGGGGTTGTTGGATATATATGCCCTAGAGGCCAGTATTGTATATATATATATATGGATGCTAGGGATATGTATGTACAGGACAATCTTGCTCAGTTTATAGTATATTATTTAACTTGTCTTTGTCAGGATATGTGTATTTATTTCTATTGTTGTTATATCTAGCTTGCACATATTGATAAAGACTCGATACGGTAGTATACTATTATGGTTTGTCTTTATCTTAACATGGCATATGTCATACTCGTTATTACATATTGCGATTACATGTTGATAAAGCCCGTAGGATCTTGCTTGACTGCCTGCATTGTAATGGCGATCATACTTGTGGGAGCAGGGTAGTCTATAAGCACATCCTTAAATAGTCCCTAGTCGCATGAGTATCGAGACTGGGCATTGATACTCCAGAGTAGACTAGTGTATACGTTTCTATCCCCATCGAGGGATGGTTGGTCCAGCAGCCATTGGTCTGATGCACCTAAGATCGTATACAGGTGCTCACTGGGGGTGAGTACACTGGACGGACTCGCCGAGAACTTCCAGATGGTAGTATACCTTTCGTCAGATGGAAGCTTCTCATGTGACATGTGTACAGGTTAGTCCTTGGACCCAAGATCGGCATTTTTCTTGTGTGAGTTCCCACTGAGCTTTGATCACTACCCTACCACAGCTCTACTAAGTCATGCAAACAGGTTTTTGTTGGGTTCAGTCCCGAGCCACATGGAGGTAGTGAGCGATTGTCGGGGATTCATCTCTCCCGGTATAGGGAGTCGATATCGCACTGTGATTCGATTGGTCAGGACCATAAGACCTTGGCCAAGGCAGTTGGGATTTACTGATATGTTGATCAGTAATTTGCCAGTTTGGTCCTGAGCCACATCAGCACGACTTATCAGGTTATTAGGGTCTGACGTTCACCAGCCCTAGACCCGGTATGCGATACTCTTTGACGAAGAGACCGGAATGTACGGATATTGTCACGGATTGGCTCAGTAGGAGTTCGGACGAGTTTGCTCGTCGGCCTTCCTTTCAACAGGTACCCGGGTAGCCGTTACGTACAGCTAGTACCACTGACGTGCTCTTGGTTATGGATTTATCCAGTAACTCACTGCCGGCGTACTGTCGAGTCTTTAGAGTCCCACATAGAGGGTTTCCCTGGTTCAGGCGAAATGATGTAGTAGCCGTATTGTATACGTGCAGGGTTCGATAGATTGATATACTTTGTACTCGGACTTTCGATCGGATAGTTGGTAATACTAGCCGGCTCGGGTTTGAGCGGAATTATTAAATCAGGTTTTGAATTAATAATTTATGTATATGTATTTCGATATATATATTCTAGTATTACGTTCTTCGTGTTATTCTATCTCTTTGGGCGTTCGGATTTTTATCCGATTGCCGGTATGTATATACAGTAAACTGAAATTCGTATTTATTACAGATTTCCTTCTAGAAGGTGGCCACCTTATTATGTATTTTCCTGTTATTTGATAATTAGAAATGAGGTGTAAAGTGAGAGGTAAGGGAGGAATGGAGGTGACCATGCTTCAATAGTTGACAAATGAATTTATAATTCATTTTGGAGTTACTATTGAAGCATGGTTGCTAATTTTGTAATAAAAGAATTCATACACAAAACATATGTGTATTTTCTCTTTCATGCTATGCTTCATAATTTCTTGAGCTCTCATTTTTCCTTGAGTTCCTCCCTCCTATTGCTTTCCTCCACCTTCATCCTCTTCCTCTTCACTAACATTCTCATGAGTTGAGAAACAAGTGAATATGTTAGAAAGATATCCTCACTACATCCTAGACTACTTGGTTTAGCAACCCAAATTCTCTAGTTGCTCCTTATAGCTATTTGGTTAGGAGGTAGAGCCATGGATCATATTCCCCGGGTGGATCATCTACGACAAAGGAAGGCCGGAGAACAAGCTCGATCCCGGAGGACCGATGGAGACGGAAGTGGAGATCGAACAAGTTCAAGGAGGCCACTTGGAACACATGACGAGGAGAGAAGACTAAAGGACTTGAGCCTCTTGGTATAGGTTCTTTCATAGTAGATAGAACTCAAAAATAGCTAACTAGGTTTATGGTAAAGATCCGGTTAAAGGTTAATCTAGTGCCAAGGTTTTGTTCGCTATAAAATTTTTGTTCCGCATTTGGCCACAGAACTTGGCCGGGGCACGAGGGTAACCCTTCAGTAAGTCTATAGTAGCGCCCTGACCGTCAATATGAGGCCAAACACGGAAATAAAAACTTTTATTAAATTAGCGCTAACGCAGACTTTTACACAGATCGTACCATTAACACAAAACTATCTAACTACCAGAAGTTAGAATGGCTATACCGATCGATCCGTGTCCTTCGGTCTTTAGCCACCATCCCTAGCTCCTCGCGGCATCTCCGATCTCGCTCGATCTCCGGTCTCCTCGTCGAAGTGGCACCATGTCTAGAAAACATTTTACGGGCTCCCGCTTCAAACCGAAGCAACTTGGACATGAAGTTTGCTAGCCGACATGTCCAAGGTAAAGTAGAGAATGTGTGTGATAACTTTGTCTCTATACATCCATTGATTCTGAACACATGAGATTGTATGGATGGAGGTTGAAGAAGAAGCCATTGATGAGGAACTTGTGAGCTCAAGAAAAAGGAAGAGGAAGAAGAGCTTTGTTATTGTGTGAGATAAAAATGAGAGAGCACTAGAATAAATCTCAAGTGCCAACCCCAAGCCATGTGGCTGCCCTCTCTCTGACCATCTCAATCTCACCCAATAAATCAATCAACAAGTAGACATGGCACAAAAAATAATACCATGAGTCACCAAATTGCACATGCCACATTAATTGCTCTTCATGATGACTAACACTCACAATTTCCACTTGATTAAACATTTAAACCAAAATGTTTAATCCAAAAAGATAATGGCAACATCTAAAGTAAACTTGTGACGGATCATAAGAATACCCCTCACCTGTATATACATACCTGCATCCGCATTCCGACTGAATACGAATGCAATGAGACGAAAGCAATCCAACAAATCTAATACTAAGATCCGGCTTAAACCAAAGCCCACTAGAATGATCCGTCCGATTATGATCCGTACACAACCGCACGTATATGATCGAACCCTGCCATAAAACCATACGGCCTATAAAACGTTTTGCCCGAACTTGGAAAACTTTCTGTGGGGGACTCTAAAGACTCGTCAATACCTTGGGAGTGGGTTTAACAACAAGCATATCAGTGGTACTAGATGTACGTAACGGCTACCCATGTATTGACCAAAAAGGAGGCAGATGAGCGAGCTCATCCTAAAACCCTACTGAGTCTGTCAGTGAAATGATCCGTACAGTCCGATCCGTTCGTCTATGAGTATCGCATATCTGGCCTAGGGGCTGGTAAACGTCAGACCCCCAAAAGTGGTATAAGTCGTGTCGGAGTGTAGCCCAAAACACCCTGATATACTACTGGAATACCGACCAGTAAATCTCACTTGCCTGGACCAAGGACTTCGTGTAATGGCTCTTCTAAACACAGCGCGATCTCACCCCCAATACCGGGAGAGACGAATCCCCTGCCGATCCGCTCACTGCCTCGATGTGGCTCGGAACTGTACCCAACTAAAATCGGTTTGCACGACTCCTTTGAGCCGTGGTAGGGTAGTAATCAAAGCACAGTGGGAACTCATGTTTGTTGTATGTATGCCCTAGAGGCCAGTATTGTACACATGATGTATATTATATTGGATGCTTGGACATATATAGAGAGGAATTTCTTGCTCGATATGATAATGCTATCTGGTTTCTCTTCATCTTAACATGTATACTTGTCTCTTGATACTGTCTTATGGTTACATGTTGGTAAAGCCCTTAGGATGTGTACTTGACTACCAGGACTATGATGCAGATCATATTAGTGGGGCCATGGTAGTTCATAGGTTCATCCTTTAATGTTCCTAGTCGTAGGTGTATCGAGACAGGGCATCAATATGCCAGAGTAGACTAGCGTATACGCTTCAAGACCAATGAGATGGGCGATGGATGATCCCATATCCATTGGTGTTTGACATCAGAGATGGTATACGGGTGCTCAGTGGAGACTGGGTACACTGGACGGACTCGCCGAGAACTCCCAGATGGTATTATACCTCACGTCGGATGGCAGTTCTCAGGTGACACTTGTACAGGTTAGTGTGTAGACCTGAGATCGTCATAGAGTCTTGTGTGATTCCCATTGTGCTTTGATTTCCACCTTACCACCTCCAAGAGGGCGTGCAAAACAGTGGTTTTTGGGTACAGTCCCGAGTCACATGAAGGAAATGAGCGATAGGAGGGGTTTCGTCTCTCCCGATATTGGGGGTTGATGTTGCACTGTGCTCGATTGGCCATAACAGGGAAGTCCCTGACCAGGGCTGTTTTAGAGATTTACTGGTAAGTGTTACCAGTAGTTTCTTGACCAGTTATGAGCCTCATATCGGCATGACTTATCAGTTATTGGGGTCTGATGTTTACCACCCCTAGACTTGATATGTGACATATCAGACGAGGAGACCGGACTGTTTGGGAAGTGTTACCGTCAGGCCTTTGCAGGAGTTGGAGAGGGCTTGCTTGCTGATCTTCTGATCGCTCAATACCCGGGTAGCCGTTACGTCCAGCTAGTACCGCTGACGGCTTGTGGGTGCTTGATGTGATCATCACCTACTTCCGGCGTATTGACGAGTCTTTAGAGTCCTACATAGAAGTTTTACTGGCTCAGGCAAAACGAAATAGGAGCATATATGTGATATGTGCGGGACTGAGAATAATGCATGTATAAGATACCGCATTCTATTCTCACGATTCCAGTATCGTTTGGTTATATGTGATATAGCCGGGTTGTCGAATCAAGTGTTGATTCGATAAGTCGATACATTGGATGTTAGTCGGTTATATAT
Organism: Agapanthus africanus; assembly: GCA_030015575.1. Taxonomy (NCBI): domain Eukaryota; kingdom Viridiplantae; phylum Streptophyta; class Magnoliopsida; order Asparagales; family Amaryllidaceae; genus Agapanthus; species Agapanthus africanus. The sequence goes on along the minus strand of CM057339.1, from coordinate 580,965,194 downwards.
GATATAGCCGGATTATTAAGTCAAATGTTGATTTAATAATTTAGTGTATAATTGTATATGTGATATACTAATTTACATTAACTAACTTTGGTTCACTTAAGCATTTGTTTTTTCTTACTTGTGCACAACTTAATATATATGTGATATATATTAATTTGTGATTTGTTTATTGTATCATGGTTGTTGATACATCTTTCATGGGTGTGTAAGACATACACCATTCTAATTGTGATATTAGGTTTTATTATTTAAGGTAATTACAAAATAAGTGGAGGTTTTGTCACAAGCATGAAGCTTGTAGAAGCTAGGGTTTGCTTTGATAAAGTCCACTCACTTTATTTTTACCTTAGATATTTAATAACCTAACCATCACACTTAGCCTTGGTTATGGCTCTACATGAGTTAGTATATGATACTCACTCACCATGGTTAGCTCTCTCACTTGATCATTATCCTCATCTCATTATTTGTTCATCTTCTTCCATGAGCTAAAAAGATCTCTAGGTTTTGATTAAGTGAGAAAGAAAGGTGAGAAAACAAATTCTAAGGTGTACACACTTCCTATTTCATCATCCTCTACTAGACTAGCTCTTTAGTTTAGGGTGTTTGCTTCACTAAATCTTTAGTTAGTGAAGTAGAAGCTTGAGCTAGCTTTCACTCGACGTAGATCATCTTCGGCCTCGAAGACTTCAAGCAAGGACGTTCCTTTTGCCTCGTGAAGCCATGCAAGAGTCCGGGAGAACCACGATCGCAGCGAAGGGACTACTTCAAGGAGCTTTTGAAGTGAAGGACCGATCTACAAAGGTTGTATTTCGTTTTCACTTAGTTGTAAATAGTTTACATGCGTTTCCGTATTATATTCTAGCTAACGATTCTAGTTTAGAGTTCCCTTTTAAACGGAAATTTTTTTAAAATGGCATGAACGGTGCCTCTCGAAACCTTGCTGCCGTCGAAGTGAACCCTTCAGTGGTATCAGAGCCTAGCAAGGAAATAATACGGATTTTGTTAGATTACGAATACGAAACGAACTCCGAAACTTGAAACCCTAAAACCCACTTTCTGTCGAATTTTAAACGATCCCTAAAATTTTTTTAAACATGTACAGAATGATATATGTATGATAATATGAACACTGAAGAAATCTGGAGGCATTCTGCCTTGTTTGGGCCGGAGACCCCCCCTCTCACCGGCCATTTCCGAGCCCCCCTCCAAATTTTTGCTGTGTTCTGTTTCTTGGGTTTTGATGCTTCAGGCGTTGTTTATTCTTGCTAAATTGTCATGTGATGGTAATTTACTGTAATGACAAATCGGAGTGTTTCGTAGTCATAATTTTAACTGTTTTCGGGTAACTTTAGACGTTAAAAAGTTCAATCGGATGTCAAATACCCATTTTAACCCTTGCCGGGAAAATTTCCAAGTGTTGGATTTTTCCCGTAGTTAAAAAGCTTTCAAAGATCATGCAAGTTATTCTTTGGACCCTCTAGAAGAACGTAAACCTTAACTCGATTATGTGGCCGTTAAACCGCCACTTGAACCCTAGGGTTTGTGGTTGTTTAGCGTTTCACATGTGAGGCATTAGTTTGACCCTTCTACGGCTGGTTCGTTGGTGCTGTAGCGTGTGCTGAATTACTTTAAACTACGCTCAAGTGTTGAGTTTTCTGGGTAATCTTGGGCGTTTGATGATTCGATTGGAATGTTTAACATCGTCTAGTTTTCTGTGCTGTGATGACATGTGATGTTTTGTACTGCTGGATATGTTATATTGGATTGTCGCGTTTTGAATAGCCGGGGTTTTTATGTAAGATGAGAGTTTTTATTTTCATTCATGTAAAATTAAATGTATGTAATATTCTTTTATTGGGGCACTTCCGGATTGAGGTTGATGTCCCCATTGATGTATATTATTTACTTTTCCGCATTAGGATAGACCCAAGGAGGAGAGCACAAGTAACCGGGTTCTAGGGTCCAGTGGGAGACCAACTCGAGGAGTCGAGTCCGGGTCTCCTAACTCTAGAATTGGAAGGGTTGCTTGCCGCTCTCGTAGGGGTCTGGGGATGTGGATTTGGTTATTAATCGCGACCGTGGAATCTGTGTTTTATAGAGGCTCAAAGTAAAACACGGACCTCCTAGTATATCCAATATTTCATATGTTTCTTCTGCTGCGATATCTGTGATGTGATCATTTGATATGTTGAGATAGATACTGTATATGGTATATATGATTTATTATATAGACGTTACTTATGTTTTACACCCGCGCTAGCCCAGCCCCGCTCTGCCGTTAGTTACCTAACCTAACGGTGCACGAGGGGACATCGAGACGAATGCAGATGGCATAAGTGTACGTCTTATTTATCTGTGATGTTTAGGTGACTTAACTAATAGGACCTCATTAATGTGATTAATGAAAGAAAAGAAACCTAAAAGATGTTGTAGAATCAGATTTTCAAAAAGGGTAGCTACAGTTTTTGCTTTGCATAGCGATATATATGATATATCTTGCACCTTATTTGATGAGGAAAGAGCCGAGATCCCTTCACCGGGAGTGACCTCTTTAGCAAAACTGGCAGATGCTACAACACTTGGTTTGTCTTTTGATTGCTTTTGGAGTTTTTTCTTTGCTTAGCGATATATATGATATATCATGCACCTTATTCGATGAGGAAAGAGCCGAGATCCCTTCACCTGGAATGACCTCTTTAGCAAAACTAATGAAAGCCTCAAAATCACTCCATTTCAAAATTCACTCGATTCTACAACGATATCAAGTTCATTACGCAATAGGTTTTCAGAAAAACCTGTCGTAGCCCTCCGTCATTTCAGATAAGTAGTATATAGTATTCGTGCTACCTTTGTTGGCTTTCGTCAAGGTGTAGTGTGCGGTAGTTATATACTTCTTATCTGCTGCATATGATGCGAATGGATTAGGGTAGTCGTACGGCTTTGTTGGCTTTCGTCAATGGCCGTGCGGGTGGGTTTAATTCAGTCAAGAAATGTACGAGTTGAACTTGACTAGCGGGCTGTGGTTTGTTGGCTTTCGTCAAGGTCATAGCACGTTAGGGGCAAAATATTATCGGGAATTTCAAATGTTGAAATTTGCAATGAGATTGCATACCTTCTATATGATAGTCGGATCCCGATACCCACTGCGAGTAATTGTTACTCCTGGGAGAGTTTTACACAGGACAATTAACCGATCAAGTAGGTGTCTAGACAGGTGTCAACGGGGTTACGCCTCTGGGAAAATGAGGTTTATTTTAATTAGGTCCGTGCGAAAGCACGGGGAACCTCCTTCAAAGTACCGACACTGGCCTGGCTGAAAGATTGGCGAAGTTGTAGGGTGTAATTAATCCCGGCTAGTCTTTCCTTTTAGGGTTTGAAGGAAGATTTGACAAAAACAGTGGGAGCCATCCTGATTAGATAAAATAATAACCAATCTGATCTTGCAAGAGCATACGCTAAAGTATTTTCTTCTCTCTCTCTCCAGGTAGCAAACATATCATGCCTTAATCAAGGTAATAATATGGATGTATTGACCGAACCCGCATGCTATACTCTGCTGGGGAACGTTGGTTCCATTCATTCTTGTAAAAGTTATTAGACTGAACAGGATATAGGGGAATACCAGGATTCCCATGCCACCCGAATGAAGAAAGTACATGATGATACATTTTCTTCGGGTGTGTTCGTTACAGAGAACTGTTTCTCCATTTGCTCTACGTCCTGGGTATTAGATACCGGGTCAGGATCCCATATATGTAATCAGTTACATGGGCTGAGAAAAGATAGAGAACTTGGAGAAGGTGATAAAGACATAAGGGTTGGAAATGGTGCAATTGTTGCAGCTAAAACCGTCGGGGAATATCACCTTATATTACCAACTGGTAATACATTGATTCTGAACGAATGCTATTACATGCCGAACCTGATATGCAACATTATATCGGTTTCTTTATTAAGTAAAGAGGGATATAATTTTGTATTACAGGATAATGTTATGAACATTTTCCTGAACCAAAAGTTAGTTGGATCAGGTACGTTGTGCAATGGCATTTATGTTCTAAATCAATCAACAGTTCTAAGCATAACAAACACAAACAAAAGGAAGAGTTCAGAAATGGACAAATCCTTCTTGTGGCATTGTAGACTTGGTCATATAAATGCGACACGGCTAGCTAAGTTGCATAAGGATGGATATTTGAAACCGTTCGAATTTTCATCTTATGACACTTGCCAGTCATGTCTCAAAGGCAAGATGACCAAAACACTGTTTACGGGACACGGAGAAAGAGTTACTGAACCCTTGGGACGGATACATAGTGATGTATGCGGTCCCATGTCTACACATGCCAGGGATGGTTCTTTGTACTTCATTACATTCACTGACGATCTCTCAAGATATGAACATGTGTTCTTGATTAAACACAAGTCTGAAGATTTTGAGAAATTTAGAGAATATAAACAAGAAGTAGAGAACCAAACCGGGAAAAGTATTAAAATCCTTCGATCTGATCGAGGAGGTGAATGCTTGAGCAATGAATTCCTGGACTTCCTAAAAGAGAATGGGATTCTATCTCAGCTGACTCCTCCATATACACCACAGCACAACGGTGTATCAGAACGGAGGAACCGCACCCAATTAGATATGGTGCGCTCTATGATGAGCACAGCTGAGTTACCTATTTCCTTCTGGGGATATGCGCTAGAGACAGCCATACATCTATTGAATATGGCCCCCACCAAATCTGTGCCTACCACTCCATATGAGATATGGAAAGGGAAGAGACCATGTCTTAATTATGTTAAGATATGGGGTTATCCAGCCTATGTTAAATGACAAAATCCGGACAAACATGAGGCATGGTCTGTTCTATGCAAATTTATAGGATATCCCAAGAATTCACAAGGGTATATCTTCTACCACACTGAGGAACAAAGGGTGTTTGTTTCTCGGAATGCCACCTTTTTAGAAAAGGAATTTCTTCCAAAAGAGATTAGTGGTCATGAGGTAGAACTGGAAGAGGTTCCAGCTACAAAAGCTGCAACAGAAGATTTGATGGAACAAGAGGATTCGGTAGTTCCCAACGAACCCCAGCCACTCCGCCGATTTACTAGGGTTCTGTAAGTGCACGGCGGCGCCCCGGCCGTCAATCCGACGCCGGATTGCGGAAACGAAAAATTTTGCAAACTTGCAAACCGGCACCACCGCGCACTAAAACCTGGATCGGGCCATTAATCTAGTCCTAGCTAACTAAAGAACGGGTAGAGAAATATACCGAGTGATCCGAGTTCTCCGGTCTTCTCGTCGTCGTCCCGATCTCCCGTGGAATCTCCGGTCTCCATCACGTCGCCGGAAGGGCACCACATCGCCGGCTTCTTTTACGGGCTCCCACCACTGGACCGAGGCAACTCGGGCACGAAGTTGGCGAGTCGACGTGCCCAAGGTTTGCCATAGAATAGTGTAGTGCTCTTTTTGTCTCTAGGGGCTTATGGAGGTTGCCTTTTGAGTGGAGGAATGATACAAGCTAATGGATATGGAACTTGTGAGATTTTACCAATCTATAAGAACAAAAACCCCACCACTAGAATTTGGGACAGCCCCCTCCCTTCTATGGCCGGCCATAACTTTTGGAGAATGAGAGTGTGTGAAAATCCAAGAGGGGGTGGAGGAATGATACAAGCTAATGGAGATGGAACTTGTGGGATTTTACCAATCTATAAGAACAAAAACCCCACCACTAGAATTTGAGACAGCCCCCTTCCTTCTATGGCTAGCCATCACTTTTGGAGAATGAGAGTGTGTGAAAATACAAGAGGGGGTGGAGGAATAATGCAAGAAAATAAGGATAATCATGAAGTGAAATGATCATAACCATAATCACACTCCAAGAACAAATCAACTCCCATCACCAAAAGTGAAACCATCATGAACCCACAAGTCAAGCCATGATGACTAAAGAAAGTCAAGTGATCATGACACAACAAAATGCAAAAGCAACCCTCCAAAAAGCTTATTTGCACAAATGCAAATAAGCCATCCTCCACCAATCTTCGGCCAATGAAAGATACAAAGAAAAATGGCCGAAACCGGAAAGCAGACTGGCAACTCCAAAAACTGATCCCATAATAAATTACAGGAAAACCCCGCTACTGTGTATACACACCCGCATTTGTATTCCGACCGAAATACAAATGCAATGAGACAAAATCTACATTGTACTATACTAGGATCCGGCTTAAACCAAAGCCCGCTAATATAAACCAGTCCGATCATGATCCGTGCAATACCGCACGTATCTGATCGAACCCTGCCATATCTCCATACGGCCTCTACAGCGTTTCGCCCGAAACTTGAGCAACTGTCTGTGGGGGACTCTAAAGACTCATCAACACCTTGGTTGTAGATTTAACCACTAGCACGTCAGAGGTATTAGCCTATACGCAACGGGCTACCAGGTATTAACAAAAAGGGACTTCTGTGAGCGAACTCAGCCTGACACCCTACTGAGCCTGTCAGTGACAATATTCGTACAGTCCGGTCCGTTCGTCTATGAGCATCGCATGGCGGGCCTAGGGGGTTGGTAAAAGTCAGACCCCCAAAAGCGGTACAGGTCGTGTCGGAGTGTAGCCCAGAACACCCTGAGATACTACTGGAATACCTACCAGTAAATCTCCTGCCTCGGCCGAGGGCTTTGTGTAGAGGCTCTCCTAGACACAGCGCGACCTCACCCCCAATACCGGGAGAGACGAACCCCTGCAGATCCGCTCACTGCCTCCATGTGGCTCGGGACTATACCCAACTAAAACCTGTTTGCACGTCTCCTTTGAGCGTGGTAGGGTAGTAATCAAAGTACAGTGGGAACTCACACGAGACAAATGACGATCCTCAGTTCGATGAACTAATCTGTACACATGTCACCAGGGAACTGCCATCTGACGTCAGGTATAAGACCAACTAGCATGTTCCCGGCGAGTCCTGTCCGGTGTATTCATAACCCAATGAGCACCTGTATACATCTTAGGTGAACCAACTGACACCAGTGGCTTGTAAGACCGGCCACCGCCCCTCGTCGGGGTCTCGACTATATACACTAGTCTACTCTGGAGTATCGATGCCCTGTCTCGAAACTCCCACGACTAGGGACCTTTTAAAGATGTGCTTATAGACTACCAGCTCTCATGTATATGATCGCCCTCATACTGTTGGCAGTCAAGAAAGAATCCTAGGGGCTCTATCAACGTGCAATAGTGACCTGTAAGGTCACCTAAAGCAGTACACGATGATAAAGATAAACCAAATAGCATACTATCATCTCGAGTAAGACTGTCCTACCGGGATAGGTCCTCCCTCAATTATTGCAATCACGTGTCTGTGATCCAATAATTGACTCTGAGGGCACGATCTCCAACAGGTTCCTCACCTACCTGAGAGATACTACGGTTTTCTCATGAATGGTGGGAACGAGGATTGCATCATGGAGGATAATGACCCAACTAGCTTCGAGCAGGCCATCACGAGTGGGACTCAGTGAAATAGCTGGATGCAATGCGGTCCGAGATAGAATCCATGTATACCAACAAAGTATGGACTTTGGAAGATGCTCCTGAAGGGGTAAAACCCATTGGGAGCAAGTGGATCTTCAAGAAAAAACTTGGTGTAGATTGTAAAGTGGAGACTTTCAAACCTAAACTTGTTGCAAAGGGTTTTCGTCAACGACCAGGTGTGAATTATGAGGAAACCTTTTCTCCAGCGGCTATGCTTAAATCCATCCGGATCATGCTTGCCATCGCTGCATATCAGGACTACGAAATCTGGAATAATGGATGTTAAGACCGCCTTTCTAAACGGTGATTTAGAAGAGAGCGTGTACATGACTCAGCCAGAGGGCTTCGTAGCTAGTGGGAGCGGCGGGAAGGTGTGCAAGCTGCTTAAATCAATTTATGGATTAAAGCAAGCATCGCGGAGTTGAAACATCTGCTTTGACGTCGTTATCAAAGAGTTTGATTTCGTCAAAAATGGAGATGAACCTTGTATATACAAGAAGGTGGCAGAGAGTAAGATTGCCTTCCTCGTATTGTACGTAGACGACATACTCTTGATAGGAAATGACATTCCTATGCTGCAATCGGTCAAGCTCTTCTTATCACAAAGATTCTCAAAGAAAGATCTAGGGGATGCCTCCTACATCTTGGGGATTAAGATCTATAGAGATAGATCTAAACGAATACTGGGATTGTCCCAATCCAGGTACATCGACACCATACTAAAGTGGTTTAGTATGGAAGAATCCAAGCGTGGGTTTTTACCCACGATTTCTGGACTCACTCTCTCCAAAGAGATGTCTCCCAAAACTGATTTGGGGAGAGCTCGGATGCAAGGGATACCCTATGCTTCAGCAGTAGCCTCTATCATGTACGCGATGCTGTGTACCAGACCCGATGTAGCACACTCACTAAGTGTAGTGAGTAGGTATCAAGCTGATCCTGGAAAGAGTCACTAGACAGCTATGAAGAGTATTCTCAAGTACTTGCGAAGGACTAAAGAGATGCTCTTGGTGTATGGTAACGGAGAACTCCAAGTGGAGTCCTTTACCGATTCGAGCTTCCAGAGTGATAAGGACGACTCTAAGCCGCACTCGAGATTTGTCTTCACCCTTTATGGAGGGGCGGTAAGCTGGAAGAGTTCCAAGCAGGAAACCGTGGCAGACTCGACGATGGAAGCTGAATACATCGCTGCCAACGATCCTGCCTAAGAGGTTTTCTGGATCAAGAAGTTCATTACTGAACTTGGAGTGGTTCGATCCATTGAGCATCCAATACCTTTGTATTGTGATAACAATGGAGTGGTGGCTTTGGCCAAGGAACCCAGGTCCCATCAGCGATCCAGGCATATTCTGAGGCGGTATCACCTGATCCGGAAGATAGTTGATCACCGGGAGATCGAGGTCAGGAGAGTTGATACGAAGAACAACACAGCGGATCCACTCATGAAGGCCATTCCCCAGATACAATTCGAGAGACTCTTCGGGATGCTCGGTATGCGATACTACAGCAGCTGGCCCTAGTGCAAGTGGGAGATTGTTAGTTGTATGTATGCCTTAGAGGCCAGTATTGTACATATGATGTATATTATGTTAGTTTTATGTATGCCCTAGAGGCCATTACTGTATATTGGATGTATATTGTAGTGGATGCTGGGACATATATAGGTAGGACTTTCTTGCTCGACATGATAGTACGCTATCTGGTTGCTCTTTATCTTAACATGTATACTTTCTGTCTCTCTGATTACATGTTGATAAAGTCCTTAGGATGTGTACTCGACTTCTAGGACTATGATGAAGATCATACTAGTGGGGCCTGGATAGTCCATGAGTACATCCTTCAATGTTCCTAGTCGTGGGAATATCGAGACGGGGCATCGATATTCCAGAGTAGACTAGCGTATATCTTCTCGACCCATGTGATGGGCGATGGATGATCCCATATCCATTGGTGTTTGACATCGGAGATGGTATGCGGGTGCTTAGTGGAGACCGGGTACACTGAACGGACTCGCCGAGAACTCCTAGATGGTATTATACCTCACGTCAGATGGCAGTTCTCTGGTGACACTGGTACAGCTTAGTCTGTTGACCCGAGATCGTCATAGAGTCTTGTGTGTCTCCCACTGTGCTTTGATTTCCACCCTACCACGGCTCTATTGAGTCGTGCAAACAGGTGGTTTTTGGGTACAGTCCCGATTCACATGGAGGCAATGAGCGATAGGAGGGGATTCGTCTCTCCCGGTATTGGGGGTGGATGTTGCGCTATGCTCGACTGGCCATAACAGGAAATCCTTGGCCAGGGCTGCAGTGATATACTGGTAAGAGTTATTAGTAGTTTCACGAATGTTATGGACCTAACGTCGGCATGACTTATCAAGCTACTGGGGTCTGACGTTTACCACCCCTAGGCGAGATATGCGACATATCAGACGAACAGACCGGACAGTACGGTAAGTGTTACTGGTTGGATTCACAGGAGTGTGAGCGGGCTTGCTCGTCGATCTTCTGATCGCTCAATACCCGGGTGGCCGTTACGTTTAGCAGACCGCTTACGGCTTGTGGGTGCTTGATATGATCATCATCTGCTGCCGGCGTATTGACGAGTCTTTAGAGTCCTACACAGAGGTTTCCTGGCTCAAGCGAAACGAAATAGGAGCACATATGAGATATGTGCGGGACCGAGAATAATGCGTGTATGTGATACCGTATTCTATTCTCGCAATGAATGTATCGATTGGTTGTATGCGATATAACCTAGTTATCGAATCAAGGATTGATTCGATAAGTCGATACATTGGATACTAGTCGGTTATATGCGACATGACCGGATCATTGAATCAAGTGTTGATTTAATGATTTAATGTATAATTATATATTAGATATATTACTTTGCATTAACTAGTATTGGTTCACTTTAAATGGATTTTCTCACTTGAAATGCACATTGTATATGTGATATATTTTTGTGCACTTGTTTGTATCATGTTTGATGATACATGCTCACTTGGGTTTGTGTAAAGATTAAACCATGGTTGTGTAATGGTTAGGGTTTTCTTTTTATTATTTACTTATTTATTTATCTATTCTTTTTTGAGAAAAAGAGAAAAGAAAACAAAATGGTTGCTTTCTTACATGAAGCTTCTTGATGCTTCATGTAACTTTGACTTAGTGACCATTCTTGTCTTCTTCTTCTAACCCTAACCATTCATCTAACCTTAGTTAAATCTCTACACTAAACCATGGTTGAATATATGATAAGTATCATATTGTTTTCTTTTTTAAAAATAATACATATCATACTATCTTCTTCTTCTTCTTCTTCAAGAAGAAAAAGCTTGATAGCTTTAATGGCAACTTGAGCAAATGAGTGAGAAATCCAATTCTAAAGTGAACCCACCTCCTATTTCTTCATCCTCTACCTCTTGCCAAGTAGTATAGGGTGTTTCCTTCATAAGTTTTCATGGCTTGGTGAAGTTGAAGCTTGATCTTGTGATGCCTCGACGTAGATCATCTTCGGCATCGAAGCCGACGACCAAGTCCGCCCTTTTCTCCGATGAAGCCGATGCTAGAGTCATGGATTCAATTTGGACAGTGGAGGGACGTCATCACGGAGCCTAGGAGGTGGAGGACCGGATCTACAAAGGTTGTAGCCTCTTTCTTTTTAAGTTAAAGTTGTTTACTTGCATCGCATCACCTATACATCTAGTTAACGATCCGTATTAGGGTTTCTCGGCACTTGTAAAATTTTAATTGACCATGTTTGATCACTTGTGAGACTTCATTAGTGTGTCTAGGAACCCTTCAGTGGTATCAGAGCCTAGCTAGAGCCTTAGGCGATGCGTAGACGGAGTTAGAAATCCGATTGATCCGAAACCCTAACTCAAGAATGCTCTCTGTACATTTTTTGAAATCGGGGATTTTTAAGAATTAAAAATATGCAGAAAAACCAGCAGGAGATTCTAAGAATTACTGAGAAGCCCGTACTCCTGAGTCCATAAAAGTGCGGCGGAACCGCAGCATTAGCATGCTAATGCGGCGGTTCCGCGGCCGTTTAGTCTCCTCTTGCATTGAATTTTGCACAGTAATTCCTATTTTTCAGTGCTGGTTTTCCTGGGAATTTTTAATCTGAACTCCATAGTTGAGTTTTTTGGGTTGTATTAGGAGTTCGTAGATTCGATCGGATTGTCAAACTTTGTCTATGTGTTTTTCCGGATAATTTTAGAATATGTTAAAAAGTTCGGCAGGATATAAATACCCACTTTTTCCCCTGCCGGGAAATTTCCAATTGTTGGACTTTTCCGTAGTTTAATGACGTTCTAAGTAGTGCAAGTAATGCGATGGTCCCTCTAGAAGATAACAAACCTTAACTCGATTATGTGACCGTCTTGAACTGCCCTTTGAACCTTAGGATTTGGGGCAGTACGGCGTGCCACATGTGAGGCGTTGGCTTGACCCTTCTACGGCTGGACCGTTGGTACTGAGGCATGAACTGAATGTTTTTAAACTTATATCATGTGTTGAGCTGTACCGGGAAAACTTGGGTGTTCGATTGTTCGATCGGAAAGTTTAACATTTTCTATCTTATCCGGAATGTGATACAATAATTGGAATTCACAAGCGGTTATGAGATAACTGAATGAATGTTATAAATCTAGCGGTTTAGTCTCACTTGATCGGTTGCCACGGAATTTTGATGTGATCAAAACTCCGTCGCAATCACGTAGCGTACGCGGATACTCGCCGGGTAAACTTAATAGACAGCCTCACCGCATAGCCCCGACCAAGTGACTGTAGGAGAACCCCATCGCCGAAAGCATCCATTCGGGTGCTCGCGGCAGCGGTGTTCCGCCTTGGTGCATTTCGTCGACGGTATCAGGGGTGCGGCCGCCTACTAAAGTTTGCGACGAGCATTCGATCAGGATGTCGGGAATCTTGCTGAATTGCCCGACTTGATATTCAAAAGTGTTTTCGATAATGAGACTAAAATGCGGGGTTTATAATTGTTAGGCATGCGATGTCTAAGTATTTCATTTGATTAGGCATGCGATGTCTAAAGAGGTTGCGGATTCCAACTGTTGTGGTTTTACACATTCTTTTCTGTGACCGTAAGTGTAATATGTGATATCGCCGGTTTCGTTGCTATATGTCAACGACAATTGGGATGCACATATTTACTTACGTTGATGATATGTGATGTTATGTGTTGCTGGATATGTTATATTGGATCGTCGTGTTCGAATAGCCGGGGGTTTTTATGTGAGATGAGTGTTATTTCATTTTCATTCATGTAAAAACTTGTATGTAATATTCTTTTATTGGGGCACTTCCAGGTTGCGGATGATGTCACCATTTGTATATTATTTACTTTTCCGCATTAGGATAGACCCAAGGAGGGGAGCACAAGCAACCGGGTTCTAGGGTCCAGTAGGAGACCATCTCGAGGAGTCGAGTTCGGGCTCCTAACCCTAGAATTGGTAGGGTTACTTGCCGCTCTCGTAGGGGTCTAAGGGTGTGGGATTAGCTATTCATCACGACCGTGGAATCCGTGTTTTATACTGGCTCGTATTGAAAACACGGACGTCCTAGGATATCCAATATTTCATATGATATTTTCTGCTGCGTTATCTGTGATGTGATCATGTGATGTGTTCAGATAGATATTACATATAGTATATATGATATATTATATAGACGTTGCTTATGTTTTACACCCGCGCTAGCCCTGCCTCGCTCTGGCGTTAGTTACCTAACCTAACGGTGCAGACGGGACATCGAGGCGAATGCGGATGGCATAAGCGTACGTTATATTTATCTGTGATGATTAGGTGGACTTAAATGATGGGATATTCATTAATGAGATTAATGAAAGAAAATAAACCTAATTGATGTTGTGGAATCGAATTTCAAAATAAAACAGGTAGCTACAGTTCTTGCTTTGCATCGCGGTGTTCCTTGTAGAACATCCTGCACCTTATTCGATAAGGAAAGGACCGAGATCCCTTCACCGGGAGTGACTCCTTTAGAAATAACTGGCAGATGCTACAACTCTCGGTTTGTCTTTTGATTGCTTCAATAGTTTTTGCTTTGCACAGTGATATATATGATATATCCCACATCTCATTCGACGAGGAAAGGGCCGACGATCCCTTCACCGGGAGTGACCCCTTTAGCAAAACTAGAAAAGCCTCAAAAACATTCCATTTAAAAACCATTTGATTCCGCAACGAGATCAAGTTCAAAGCGTTAAAGGTTTTCATAAAAACCATTCGCAACCCTCCGTCATTTTAGGAAGTAGAGTACTTAGTATTCGTGCTGTGTTTGTTGACCATAGTCAAGGCACAGTGTACGGTAGCTAAGTGATGTCTTCCTACACCGCATATGATGCGATTAGTTAGGACAGTCGTGTGACTTTGTTGACCTTAGTTAAGGGTCATGTGGGCGGGTCTAATTAATCACGAAATGACGGGTAGAACTTGACTAGTACTTATGATTTGTTGACCATAGTTAAGGTCATAGGTGCTAGGGGTAAAAACCATTATCGGGAGTTTCAAGTATTGAAATTTGCAATGAGATTGCATACCTTCTATATGATAGTTGGATCCCGATACCCACTGCGAGTAATTGTTACTCCTGGGAGAGTTTTGCACTATGCAATTAGCCAATCAAGTAGGTGTCTAGAAAGGTGTCAACGGGGTTACGCCTCTGGGAAAACGAGGTTTACTGTAATTAGGTCCGTGCGAAAGCACGGGGAACCTCTCTCAAAGTACCGACACTGGCCTGGCTGAAAGATTGGCGAACTTGTAGAGTGTAATTAATCCCGGCTAGTCTTTCCTTTTAGGGTTTGAAGGAAGATTTGATAAAAACAGTGGGAGCCATCCTGTTTAGATAAAATATATAACCAATCTAATCTTGCAAGAGCGCACACAGAGTGTTTTCTTCTCTCTCTCTCCAGGTAGCGACCATATCACGCCTTAATCAAGATAATAATATGGATGTATTGACCGAACCGCTTGTTATACTGAGCTGGGGAACGTTGGTCCCGCTCCAACTTATAATTGTTATAAGACAGAGCAGGAAATAGGAGAATACCAGAATTCGTATGCCGCCCAAACGAAGAAAGTGCATATGATGCATCTCCTTCGGGTGTGTTCATTACAAAGAACTGTTTCTCAGCATCCTCTGAACCCTGGGTATTTGATACCGGATCAGGATCCCAGATATGTAATCTGTTACATAGGGCTACAAAAAGGTAGAAAAACTGAGAACGGGTGATAAGTTTCATGAGACAGAAGACGGGGCAAGTGTTGCGGCCAAGTCTGTTGGTCACTGTCACCCTGTATTACCAATACATTGATTCTGGACAAATGCTATTAGATACCGAACCTGATATACAAAATCATATCAATCTCTTTATTTATTAAAGAAATGATAGAATTTTGTATTGATGGATAATGTTTCGAACATTTCCTATATCAAAAGTTGATCGGTTCAGGCACGTTATCTAAAAGCATTGACGTTCTAAATCAAACTACAGTTCCTAGTATACAGAACACACACAAGAGGAAGAGTTCAGAAATGAACGAATCCTTCTTGAGGCATTGTAGACTAGGTCATATCAATGCGACCCAACTGGCTGAAGTTACATTTTAGATGCATATTTAAATCAGTTTGAATTTACATCTTGTGAAACTTGCCAGTCATGTCACAAAGATTAGATGACAATAGCCCTGTTTATTGGAAACAGAGAAAGAGTTAATGAACTCTTGGGACTGATACATGATGATGTATGTAAGGTCTCCTGTCTACACATGCCAGGACTGGTTCTTTATACTTCATTATATTCTCTGATAATCTCTCAAGATTCAGTCATATGTTCATGTTGAAACATAAGTCCGAAGCTTTTGATGTATTCACAGAATATAAGTTAGAAGTAGAGAACCAATAACTGGGTATAAGTATTATGTCCTATGATGAGATCAGGGAGGAGAATACTTGTGCATGGAATTCCTGGACTATTCTAAAGGAGAATAAGATTCTCTCTCAGTGTTACTCCTCTGAATACACCACAGCACAACGGTGTATCGGGGTGGAGCAATCACACCGTATTAGATATGGTGTGCTCTATGATGAGTACTACTGAGTTTCCTATTTCCTTTTGGGAGTTATGCGCTTGAGAAGCTGCATACCTATTGAATAGGGTTCAAATCAAATCAGTTGCCTACCACTTCATATGTGATATGGAAAGGGAAGAGCCCATATCTTAAGTTAGTTAAGATTTGGGGTTGTCCGGCCTGTGTCTAAAAGCAAAATCCGGACAAGATCGAGGCAAGGTCAGTTCTGTAGAACTGGAAAGGTTCCAGCTATACAAAACTGCAGCTGATGATTTGACAGAACCAAAGTATTCTATAGTCCCCAACGAACCTCAAGCCTCTCCGCCGATCTAGTAGGGTTCCTCACCTACCTGAGAGATACTTTGGTTTCTCGATGACAGTGGGAGCGAGGAATGCATCATGAGATGATGACCCAACTAGATTTGAGCAGGTCATCAAGAGTAGGGACTTTGTAAGAATGGCTGGATGCTTAGCGATCTGAGATGGAATCCATGTACACCAGCAAAGTATGGACTTTAGCTGCTATATCTGAAGGGTTAAATCCCCATTAGGAGAAAGTATATCTTGAGAAGATTACTTGGTGTAGATGGAAAAGTTGAGACTTTCAAAGCTAGACTTGTTAAAGGTTTTCGTCATCAACCAAGAGTGGAAAATGATGAAACCTTTTCCAGGGACTATACTTAAGTCCATCCAGATCCTACTTACCATTGCTACATACCATCACTGCGATATCTGGTGGTTGGGTGTCCTGACTGCTTTTCTAAATATTGATTTAGAATAGAAAGTCTATAAGTACACAGCCAGAGGGCTTCGTAAACAGTGGGAGCAGTGGAAACATGTGCAAGTTGCTTTACAGGATAAAGCAGGCATCGCGGAGATGGAACATCTGTTTTGATGTGGTAGTCAAAGAGTTTGACTTCATCAAAATGGTAGATGAACCTTGTATGTACAAAAGGGTAGTATGGAGTATGGTAATGATCCTCGTAGAGTACGTGGATGACATACTCTTGATAGGAAAGGAGTTTCCTATGCTACGATCGGTCGATCTCCTCTTATCACATAGATTCTCCATATAGGATCAAAGTGATACCTCCTAAATCCTGAGATTTGGGTCTATGACATAGATCTAAATGGATGTTAGGATTCTCACTAATTGTAGTGAGATGGTATCAGTTGATCCTGGGGAGAATCACTGGAAAGGTTCCAGGGTGATAAGGTACAGCTTAGTTCTCTGGTGACACTGGTACAGCTTAGTCTGTTGACCCGAGATCGTCATAGAGTCTTGTGTGTCTCCCACTGTGCTTTGATTTCCACCCTACCACGGCTCTACTGAGTCATGCAAACAGGTGGTTTTTGGGTACAGTCCCGATTCACATGGAGGCAATGAGCGATAGGAGGGGATTCGTCTCTCCCGGTATTGGGGGTGGATGTTGCGCTATGCTCGACTGGCCATAACAGGAAATCCCTGGCCAGAGTTGCAGTGATATACTGGTAAGAGTTATTAGTAGTTTCACGAATGTTATGGACCTATCATCGGCATGACTTATCAAGCTACTGGGGTCTGACGTTTACCACCCTTAGGCGAGATATGCGACATATCAGACGAACAGACCGGACAGTACGGTAAGTGTTACTGGTTGGATTCATAGGAGTGTGAGCGGGCTTGCTCGTCAATCTTCTGATCGCACAATACCCGGGTGGCCGTTACGTTTAGCAGACCGCTTGCGGCTTGTGGGTGCTTGATATGATCATCATCTGCTGCCGGCGTATTGACGAGTCTTTAGAGTCCTACACAGAGGTTTCCTGGCTCAAGCGAAACGAAATAGGAGCACATATGAGATATGTGCGGGACCGAGAATAATGCGTGTATGTGATACCGTATTCTATTCTTGCGATGAATGTATCGATTGGTTGTATGCGATATAACCTAGTTATCGAATCAAGGATTGATTCGATAAGTCGATACATTAGATACTAGTCGGTTATATGCGACATGACCGGATCATTGAATCAAGTGTTGATTTAATGTATAATTATATATTAGATATAATACTTTGCATTAACTATTATTGGTTCACTTTAAATGGATTTTCTCACTTGAAATGCACATTGTATATGTGATATACTTTTGTGCACTTGTTTGTATCATGTTTGATGATACATGCTCACTTGGGTTTGTGTAAAGATTAAACCATGGTTGTGTAATGGTTAGGGTTTTCTTTTTATTATTTACTTATTTATTTATCTATTCTTTTTTGAGAAAAAGAGAAAAGAAAACAAAATGGTTGCTTTCTTACATGAAGCTTCTTGATGCTTCATGTAACTTTGACTTAGTGACCATTCTTGTCTTCTTCTTCTAACCCTAACCATTCATCTAACCTTAGTTAAATCTCTACACTAAACCATGGTTGAATATATGATAAGTATCATATTGTTTTCTTTTTTAAAAATAATACATATCATATTATCTTCTTCTTCTTCTTCTTCAAGAAGAAAAAGCTTGATAGCTTTAATGGCAACTTGAGCAAATGAGTGAGAAATCCAATTCTAAAGTGAACCCACCTCCTATTTCTTCATCCTCTACCTCTTGCCAAGTAGTATAGGGTGTTTCCTTCACAAGTTTTCATGGCTTGGTGAAGTTGGAGCTTGATCTTGTGATGCCTCGACGTAGATCATCTTCGGCATCGAAGCCGACGACCAAGTCCGCCCTTTTCTCCGATGAAGCCGATGCTAGAGTCATGGATTCAATTTGGATAGCGGAGGGACGTCATCACGGAGCCTAGGAGGTGGAGGACCGGATCTACAAAGGTTGTAGCCTCTTTCTTTTTAAGTTAAAGTTGTTTACTTGCATCGCATCACCTAGACATCTAGTTAACGATCCGTATTAGGGTTTCTCGGCACTTGTAAAATTTTAATTGGCCATGTTTGATCACTTGTGGGACTTCATTAGTGTGCCTAGGAACCCTTCATATTATATTGGATGCTTGGACATATATAGAGAGGACTTTCTTGCTCGATATGATAGTATGCTATCTAGTTGCTCTTCATCTTAACATGTATACTTGTCTCTTGATACTGTCTTAGGATGTGTACTTGACTACCAGGACTATGATGCAGATCATACTAGTGGGGCCATGGTAGTTTATAAGTTCATCCTTTAATGTCCCTAGTCGTAGGTGTATCGAGACAGGTCATCGATATACCAGAGTAGACTAGCGTATACGCTTCTCGACCCTTGAGATGGGCGATGGATGATCCCATAACCATTGGTGTTTGACATCAGAGATGGTATTCGGGTGCTCAGTGGAGACTGGGTACACTGGAGGGACTCGCCGAGAACTCCCAGATGGTATTATACCTCACGTCGGATGGCAGTTCTCAGGTGACACTTGTACAGGTTAGTCTATAGACCCGAGATCGTCATAGTGTCTTGTGTGATTCCTAATGTGCTTTGATTTCCACCTTACCACGTCTAAGAGGGCGTGCAAAACGGTGGTTTTTGGGTACAGTCCCGAGTCACATGGAGGCAATGAGAGATAGGAGGGGTTTCGTCTCTCCCGGTATTGGGGGTTGATGTTGCGCTGTGCTCGATTAGCCATAACAGGGAAGTCCCTGGCCAGGGCTGTTTTAGAGATTTACTGGTAAGTGTTACCAGTAGTTTCTCGACCAGTTATGAGCCTCATATTGGCATGACTTATCAGTTATTGGGTTCTGGCGTTTACCACCCCTAGACTTGATATGCGACATATCAGACGAGGAGACCGGACTGTACGGGAAGTGTTATCGTTAGGCCTTTGCAGGAGTTGGAGCGGGCTTGCCTGTTAATCTTCTGATCGCTCAATACCCGGGTAGCCGTTACGTCCAGCTAGTACCGCTGACGGCTTGTGGGTGCTTGATGTGATCATCACCAACTGCCAGCGTATTAACGAGTCTTTAGAGTCCTACATAGAGGTTTTACTGGCTCAGGAAAAACGAAATAGGAGCACATATGTGATATGTACAGGACTGAGAATAATGCTTGTATGAGATACCGCATTCTATTCTTACGATTCCAGTATCGCTCGGTTATATGTGATATAGCCGGGTTGTCGAATCAAGTATTGATTTGATAAGTCGATACATTGGATGTTAATCGGTTATATATAATATAGCCGGATTATTAAGTCAAGTGTTGATTTAATAATTTAGTGTATAATTGTATATGTGATATACTAATTTACATTAACTAACTTTGGTTCACTTAAGCATTTGTTTTTCTCACTTGTGCACAACTTAATATATATATGATATATATTAATTTGTGATTTGTTTATTGTATCATAGTTGTTGATACATCTTTCATGGGTGTGTAAGACATACACCATTCTAATTGTGATATTAGGTTTTATTATTTAAGGTAATTACAAAATAAGTGGAGGTTTTGTCACAAGCATGAAGCTTGTAGAAGCTAGGGTTTGCTTTGACAAAGTCCACTCACTTTGTTTTTACCTTAGATATTTAGTAACCTAACCATCACACTTAGCCTTGGTTATGGCTCTACATGAGTTAGTATATGATACTCACTCACCATGGTTAGCTCTCTCACTTGATCATTATCCCCATCTCATTATTTGTTCATCTTCTTCCATGAGCTAAAAAACTATCTAGGTTTTGATTAGTGAGAAAGAAAAGTGAGAAAACAAATTCTAAGGTGTACCCACTTCCTATTTCATCATCCTCTACTAGACTAGAACTTTAGTTTAGGGTGTTTGCTTCACTTAATCTCTAGTTAGTGAAGTAGAAGCTTGAGCTAGCATTCCCTCGACGTATATCTTCTTCGGCCTCGAAGACTTCAAGCAAGGACGTTCTTTTTGCCTCGTGAAGCCATGCAAGAGTCCAGGAGAACCACGATCGCAGCGAAGGGACTACTTCAAGGAGCTTTTGAAGTGAAAGACCGATCTACAAAGGTTGTATTTCGTTTTCACTTAGTTGTAAATAGTATACATGTGTTTCTGTATTATATTCTAGCTAACGATTCTAGTTTAGAGTTCCCTTTTAAACGGCAAATTTTTTTAAATGGCATGGACGATGCCTCCCGAAACCTTGCTTCCGTCGAAGTGAACCCTTCAACTCACACGAGACAAATTGCAATCTCAGGTCGATAGACTAACCTGTACACATGTCACCAGGGAACTGCTATCTGACGACAGGTATAATACCAACTAGCATGTTCCCGGCGATTCCGTCCGGTGTACTCATAACCCAATGAGCACATATATACATCTTAGGTGAACCAACTGACACCAATGGCTTGTGAGACCGGCCACCGCCCCTCGTCGGGGTCTCGACTGTATACACTAGTCTGCTAATGGAGTATCGATGCCCACTCTCGAAACTCCCACGACTAGAGACACTTTAAGGATGTGCTTATAGACTACCCAACTCTTACGTATATGATCGCCATCATACTGCTGGTAGTCAAGCAAAATTCCTAAGGGCTCTATCAACGTGTAATAGTGATCTGTAATGTCATCTAATGCATGTACACGATGATAAATACAAACCAGATAGCATACTATCATCTCGAGTAAGACTGTCTTACCGGTATAGGTCCTCCCTCAACCATTGCAATCACGTGCCTACGATCCAATAATTGACTTTGAGGGCACTATATCCAACACAATAAATATAGATTACAGGTATTCGTGACAAAACACTGAAAACACACTCAAATTCACGGATACGACATTTGTGAGCCGACACTGCAACCGGAACAGAAAACCGATCAATATTCAAAGAGTTTCTTTTTGCAGCAAATAAGTGTACACATTTTATGCAAAATGGTCAAACACAATACAGATGTGAACACAAGCCCTTTTGATGCATGAACCTTGGTGGGGCTGCCTAGCACAAATGGGCACACATAAATCATGACTTGTGCAAGTGGTGAGACAAGTGGGTATGGGTCATGAGTGAGGAATAAAGGTGTGATTTGATTTAAAGGTTATATTTCCCTCCAAATCTACTGAGTGCAACCCAAGCTTGTAAGTCTATGGTAGCGCCCTGGCCGTCTACAGACGCCAAATGCGGAACAAAACTTTTTAACTGGCGCTATCGTATACTTTAACCCGGATCTGCCATTATTGCTAAACTAACAAACTTTAAAGAGTGTAGAAAGGTTATACCGAACGATCCGAGTCCTTCGTTCTTTAACAATCATCCCACGCTCCGTTGCGGCTGCTTCGATCTCGTTGATCTCCGACCTGCTCGTCCAGGTGGCACCACGTCGACGATTCTTTAAATGGGCTCCCGCCTCTGACTCGAGGCAACTCGATCGTCAAGTTTGCTAAAAGAGACGACCAAGATTGATGTAGAGAATGAGTAGAATACTTTGTCTCGTTACGTCCAAGGCTATGGACGAACGGTTAATGAAGTTGCCCTGGGAATCGGGTGATGGAATGAAATGAGCTGTGAAATTCCATACACCCCAAAATCTATCATATCTTTTTACCAAATGAAAACCATCAAGTCAGTGAGTGTGAGAGAGGGGGAAGGGGACGGCCATATATAGGAATGGGGGGGTGAGTGTAGGAGAGAAGAGGGTGACCATAAAAAGCTTCTCACAAAAAATATCAAGAACAAATATCCTAAGGATAGACAAGAATCATTAATGTCAAAGCATGAGTCATAATACACCTCATCAAGACATTAATGACTCCATTAATGCACTAATGACTCACCAAGCCAAGTCACCCTCTCTAGAACCTTCTAGAAGCATGACTCGCTCTCATCCAAGAAAATATAAATCCGTCTTTAACCGAATGTTAAAAGACGGCTGATAGAAAACTGGAAACTGGCAACTTCCAAAAGTGATCCTGAAACGACTTTCAGGATAACCCCGTAACTGTATAAATATACCCGCATTTGTATTACGACCGAATACAAATGCAACTGAGACAAAGATATTATATCTACTCAATATAATACTCGGATCCGGCTTAAACCAAAGCCGACCAGTATCATCTGTCCGAAAACCGACACGTGCGTAAACGCACGTGCATTTTCCGAACCCTGCCATAAAACCATACGGCCTCTACAACGTTTCGCCCGAACTTGGGAAACTGTCTGTGGGGGACTCTAATGACTCGTCAGTACCCTGGCAGTGGGTTTAACCACAAACCGTCAGCGGCACTAGCTATGCGTAACGGCTGCCCATGGACTGACCTCAAGGGAGGCCGATGAGCGATCTCATCCTGAAACCCTACTGAGCCTAACAGTGACAATGTATATACAGTCCGGTCCGTTCGTCTATGAGTATCGCATATCTGCCTAGGGGGCTAGTAACGTCAGACCCCCAATAGCAGTATAAGTCGTGTCGGAGTGTAGCCCAATAACACCCTGAGATACTACTGGAGTACCGACCAGTAAATCTCCTGCCACGGCCATGGGCTTTGTGTAATGGCTCTCCTAGACACAGCACGATCTCGCCCCAAATACCGGGAGAGACGAATCCCTTGTCGATCCGCTCACGTGCCTCCATATGGCTCGGGACTGTACCCAAAAGCTACCTGTTTACACGACTCCTTTGAGCCGTGGTAGGGTAGAAATCAAAGCACAGTGGGAACTCTCACGAGACAAATGACGACCTCAGGTCGATGAACTAACCTGTACACATATCACCAGGGAACTGCTATCTGACGATATGTATAATACCAACTAGCAGATTCCCAGCGAGACCTGTCCGGTGTACTCATAACCCAATGAGCACCTGTATACATCTTAGGTGATCCAACTGACACCAGTGGCTTGTGAGACCGGCCACCGCCCCTCGTCGGGGTCTCGACTGTATACACTAGTCTACTCCGGAGTATCGATGCCCTGTCTCGAAACTCCCACGACTAGGGACACAATTAAGGATATGCATATAAACTACCCAACTCTCACGTATATGATCACCATCATACTGTTGGTAGTAAAGCAAGATCCTAAGGTCTCTATCAAAGTGTAACATGTAATCAGTCACCTGAACATGTACACGACTGATAAAGACAAACCAGATAGCATACTATCATCTCGAGTAAGACTGTCCTACCGGTATAGATCCTCCGCAATCATTGCAATCACGTACCTGCGATCCAATAATTGACTCTGAGGGCACTATCTCCAACAATCTCCCACTTGCACTTAAGGCTAATTATTGCGATGTCGACTACTCACAGCCCGTGTGAAACCGAACATCCAACTCCTCTACTAATCAGTTTCACAAAGCCCGTTTGTAAAACTATTGTGTTCGAGAAATAGACTCAGTGAGTGGATCCGCCTAGATGTTTCTTTCTATGTCTCTCTTAATCTCAAGTTCGCGGAGAAAGCCATCTCCCGAATCGAGTAATACCTGTCTTAGAATATGTCTGGATATCTGATGGGACCCAGTTCATAAATGAACTCCAAATCCAAACTTCTTAGACTGTATCGATCACTGAACCTAATCAGTATCCTGCACCAAGCCTCCCACAGTATCCTCTTGGACCACCTGTCCACAATACTGTCCCTCTTCGTCAAAGGGAAAAACTATAACTCTGACAATCACTCTGTCATCCATGTCACCTTTGAAGCCTGGAATGATAATTGTCTCCCGAAGGAGGCTGCCGTTATCAAATCCGTAGAACAAGTACTTATATTCTAAAACTACTTCCTTATGTTTCTCTAGGATTGGATTAATACAAACTTATTGCATCTAGTGCAAAAACAACATTTGGTGTGGTACTTGACATCTCACGATTGACTCAATTGCCTAAGCAAGTGATTTGCCAATCATGCACATCCCTCTCCCCTTTAGTCTGTAAGACACCTTTAAGGAGGGTGACTCCATCACCTGCAGGTACACCACCATGCCAAGAGTCATCTATTCTAAAAACCATTAGAATACTGTCAAAGTACCTACATTGGGAAACTACCCAAATCCAGATCTAAAACCATAGATCTAGAAACCAGAATGTCAAATATTATATCCATATCATGTCTGGAGAAACAACTGTGTGACGACCACAGTACAACCGATCGTAGTATAGGAATTTTACTTCCTACTCTGTGTATGTCATCCAGATACCATGACATCACACCCTACTACCTTCTTAACAGATCTATCCCCTATTCTGATTGAAGTCAAACCCATGACTGTCACATCAAAGTTAGATGATCTATCTCCGCTATAACTGCTCAAGTCTATAAATAGATATAAGCATCTTGCCTACTATGCTTCCGCTGCTCCCATTGACTACGACAACCCTCCTACCGGGTCTCATAGCCTAGAACAACAGTAGTGTCAAGTCTGGGTAGATAAGAACCTCCCCGTCACCGTCCTTGAGGCTACCGAAGTACCTCTCGGGTGTCTGAGGTTACCCACCAAATCTGCGGAGTGGCTATTGGAATGTCAAACCTGATTGAATATATAGGTCCTATTAAATTTTCCGTAATCGTTTGCGGTTCTGGAATCACTTCCAGTTCTACCATACTCCCACTACTGTTTTCTGAAAAAAATCCATTTTACCAAAACTGTGGCGAGTCAAGAACAATATCACTATTGATCTTCCAAATGGTAGAATATCAACCCTCGTCATAGCCAGGGTCAACCCACAAACAGCCATTACAGAAACGTGCCCTGAGTTATCCAGAGTCTGGTTTTAAGCATAAGCTGGACAACTCCCCGTACCTTAACATCTTTTAAGGTATGAACCATTCTATATCCAATATAGAAACTTTGGCACTTTATTTAATTGGAACCAGATTCAAATCATGCAGCTGTCTCCAATGCATATCAACTTAATGGAAAGAGGCTAATCAGCATTACTCAACTTAGAAATCCATCCAATTATGAGTAACCTGAAAGAGTCAAAACCATTACTATCAACTGAATACCAATCACAAGAATCTACATCTTCGATCTCTTTTAAGAATCCTGATATTTGTGACACCTGGTTCTCTACTTTATTCTTATACCCACAACTTCTCAAAACTTAGACCTTGTATTTCTACGAAACACTTGTCTAAAAACTAGAGAAGTCATAAGTTAACAGAACATAGTACGAGGACCTACCCCTTTGTCCTGATGGACACTTGGACAATCATACAATACTCTGTATAAGTCCGCTGAGTTGAACAACTCAAAACCTGTGCATCGTAGGTTGAAAACTGTACCCTGGCGATTTCCTCAAATATCACCAATTACAACGAATTCCGATATAATGAGGATAATCACCTAATTCCCAATAACTTACTCCCACTCATCATCTGTAAAACCATACAGATATGAGAATGAAACCTGGTAAATACATACCCTTGGAGTAAGTATCTAATCGGGAAAACAGTTTTTCTTTAACAATGCACTGAAACATGAAAATGTTTCGTAGGGGTATCTTGGTATTCATAGCAATGCCTCTTCCATAATCCAATTCATGATTTCAACCGTATATTTCACTGCAATCTCTCCAAGTCCCTTTACTTGTCTTTAGTCGTTACCTCATGTACACCATCGTTAGGCTAAATGGTTTTCTTCCTTCCCTCCCGTTCGGCACCAGCCTATGGTTTGGAAGAAGACTATCCAGTAAGCATAATAGGTGTACCCTCCTAAACCAAGGAGTACTCGTAATTGAGAGAAGGTAATGATAAAAGACAACTGAATAATACCTTATTCTTTTAAAGGTGAAATAGGAGTGGCGATGAAGTACGCGGTTTGGTCGTGAATGATATCAGTCGCAATTTACTTTGCCCTCTTTCTAATCCCTTTATTTTGTCTTTACATATTACCTTCTGTACACCCTACTTAGGCTAATTGGTTTTCTTCATTCCCTACCTTTCGGCACCTGCCTATGGCTTGGAATAAGATTATCCAATAAGCGTAATAGGTGTACTCTCCTAAACCAAGGAGCCCTCGCAACCTAAGAGAAGGTGATAATAAAAGACAACTGAATAAACCAATTCTATTTCTCCTGAACCTTGATCCATCCTCGAAGAAGTCCTTTCGAGTTCGTATATAACCATGCGATGGATATATCCAATAGAAGTGGATGTCCGTAGTAATACGGGTGTTCTGAGAAATACAAAGGGTAAAAGAAGGAGTGGCAATGACTTATGCAACTCAGACAATCCAAAAGCCAGTATTTTAAGAAGGTTCGGTCAACTTGGTCACTGAGTCATAGTCTAGGGTCGGTCAAAGGTCGCTGCCAAAGAGAGAGAGAGAAAAGAAACACTCTGCATGTCAGAATGGTTATCACTTTATCTAATCCGGAAACCTCCCACTGTCCTGTCAAATTCTTCTCCAAACCTGAAAGAAGAATCAATCGGGATCACCCGAAGAGTAAACCAACTCATCAGTGGGAATTGGGATCCAACTCTCATCGCATGATAACGTGATGGAATGCATCCACGTTACTCATACTCCAGAAGGTATGCGCATACTTGGCAAGTTTCAGTTTCTTTAGAAACTCCCGATATGATTTTTGCCCCATGCTCTTATAACCTTGGCATTTGGTCAAAATGTCATAAGTCACATGCCAAGTTCTACCCGTCACTATCTTGTCAATTTGAACCCACCCGCACATGCCCTTGACGTTGGCCAAAATGGCAGAACGACTGTCCCAAACCAACTCATCTATCTATGCAACAAATGAATACCCAGCAGCTACCAAACACTATGCCTTGGCGTTGGTCAAAATACATAGCTTGAATACTACTGAATACCCAAAAGAAGTGACGGAGGGCTACGGCTGGTTTTTGGCGAAAAACCTTTAACGTAGTGAACTTGATATCGCTGAAGGAACCTGATAGCTTTTTAAAATATAGTGGCGAAAACCTTTTGCTAAAGAGGTCACTCCCGGTAAAGGGATCTCGGCTCTTTCCTCGTGGAATGAGGTGCAGGATATTCCACTGAATACCGCGATGCAAAGCAACTTGTAATCGACTATAGTGAAGTTATTACCCTGAAGCAAAATTTCTGCCCAACGGGTCAGTCCCGGTGAAGGGATATCGGCCCTTGCCCCGTCGAATGAGGTGCAGGATATTCCACTGAATACCGCTATGCAAAACAAAAGGAAACGTCTTTAAAATAACACTTTTTAAATTTGTTCCAACAATTGCAAACAGGTTTGTTTTGCTTTGCATTGATCAGAATCAACGCAGTCCCATCAATCAATCACATCAGAAAAGAACGAAAAATAAAATGGACGTATATGCCATCCGTATTCGTCACTGGGTCCCGTCATCACCCGTTAGGTTACTTAACTAACGACAGAGCGGGGACTAGACTAGTGCGGGTGTAAAACATATACAACATCTAATGGTATATAAACCAATATACAATAATCGCTCCAGGCGTGATAATATGCAACGTTACAGAAAAGTAATAAGCATCACAGAACAATACAGATATCTGGGATCCCCGGGTTTCACAGAGCCGCTGCTGAAACCCGACGTTTCCCTATCGTGTGGATAGCCTGTGCAATGAAACCTAGACCCCTACGGGTGCGGCAAGTTACCCGCCAAAACCTGAAGCGAGGCAGCCCCCTACAGCAAAGTGAATGGACCACCCTACACTTCACGGAAACCGGTAATCTTGGGCACCCCTTCTTGGGTCAACCAGTACCCCCTACGAGTGCGGTGAATAGTCTGCCAATTCTAGAGTGAGGCCCCTCTGCCTCTCAAAGCCATGAGATGCGGACCCGTTGCTCTCCAGAACCCGGCTATCCATGCACTCCGTCGCGGGGTAAAACTAGTACAGAAATGAAAAATAGTACAACAGGTACATCGACCGCAACTTGGTCGTTCCCCAAAAGAATATTATACAACAGGCAGTGACGGCAGTCCACATGTTGGACGCTCACCCCGCAATATCAAATGTACAAATAAATCCAAACTGCACTATCATTGCACACTGCTATCCACCACGACAAATCCGCAACATCACAGCACAACACAGAACATCAACGCGAATGTCACGTTCGCAAACCCGTCTAAAAGAACTATAGCAATCAGACGCGGTTTACCGATCAAATGACATTCCCGGTCGGAGATATAATGTAAGCAATGTAAACTAACATGTTTATATTTCGATCGACTAAATATCACGAAGTTGGCCCCACGAACATCTGTTGAACAGTAACAAAATCTGGGCCCAAAAGATATATACCAAAAACCCCAAATTCCAGAGGAGAAAACACTGTACAAATTTGGAAGCATGATTCAATAGAATGGCCGCGGATGCGCGGCCAAACCATGGGTTTGGTTCGATTCCGCGGCAATATAGTCGAATCACTTGCTCAAATTTGGTCGGTGTGCTTCTAAAACCCTGCACAACTTTCTGTGATATGTAGAATAATTTTTGGACTTCATTAAAAATCGACAGAAACTGTGAAGCTTGAATTTTGCAGTTTTTGATTTCCAGTTCGATCGATGTTTTAAACGCGTTAGCACAAGTTAGTAAAGAAAAATGGTGAGGCTCTGATACCACTGTAAGTCTACGTTAGCGCCCTGGCCGTCTACAGACGCCAAATGTGGAACAAAACTTTTTAACTGGTGCTATCGTATACTTTAACCCGGATCTGCCATTATTGCTAAACTAACAAACTTTAAAGAGTGTAGAATGGTTATACCGAACGATCCGAGTCCTTCGTTCTTTAACAATCATCCCACACTCCGTTGCGGCTGCTCCGATCTCGTCGATCTCCAATCTGCTCGTCCAGGTGGCACCACGTCGACGATTCTTTAAATGGGCTCCCGCCTCTGACTCGAGGCAACTCGGTCGTCAAGTTTGCTAAAAGAGACGACCAAGATTGATGTAGAGAATGAGTAGAATACTTTGTCTCGTTACGTCCAAGGCTATGGACGAACGGTTAATGAAGTTGCCCTGGGAATCGGGTAATGGAATGAAATGAGCTGTGAAATTCCATACACCCCAAAATCTATCATATCTTTTTACCAAATGAAAACCATCAAGTCAGTGAGTGTGAGAGAGGGGGAAGGGCCGGCCATATATAGGAATGGGGGGTGAGTTTAGGATAGAAGAGGGTGACCATAAAAAGCTTCTCACAAAAAATATCAAGAACAAATATCCTAAGGATAAACAAGAATCATTAATGTCAAAGCATGAGTCATAATACACCTCATCAAGACATTAATGACTCCATTAATGCACTAATGACTCACCAAGCCAAGTCACCCTCTCTAGAACCTTCTAGAAGCATGACTCACTCTCATCCAAGAAAAGATAAATCCGTCTTTAACCGAATGTTAAAAGACGGCTGATAGAAAACTGGAAACTGGCAACTTCCAAAAGTGATCCTGAAATGACTTTCAGGATAACCCCGTAACTGTATAAATATACCCGCATTTGTATTACGACCGAATACAAATGCAACTGAGACAAAGATATTATATCTACTCAATATAGTACTCGGATCCGGCTTAAACCAAAGCAGACCAGTATCATCTGTCTGAAAACCGACACGTGTGTAAACACACGTGCATTTTCCGAACCCTGCCATAAAACCATACGGCCTCTACAACGTTTCGCCCGAACTTGGGAAACTGTCTGTGGGGGACTCTAATGACTCGTCAGTACCCTGGCAGTGGGTTTAACCACAAACCGTCAGCGGCACTAGCTATGCGTAACGGCTGCCCATGGACTGACCTCAAGGGAGGCCGATGAGCGAACTCATCCTGAAACCCTACTGAGCCTAACAGTGACAATGTATATACAGTCCGGTCCGTTCGTCTATGAGTATCGCATATCTTCCTAGGGGGCTAGTAACGTCAGACCCCCAATAGCAGTATAAGTCGTGTCGGAGTGTAGCCCAATAACACCCTGAGATACTACTGGAGTACCTACCAGTAAATCTTCTGCCACGGCCGTGGGCTTTGTGTAATGGCTCTCCTAGACACAGCACGATCTCACCCCCAATACCGGGAGAGACGAATCCCCTGCCGATCCGCTCACGTGCCTCCATATGGCTCGGGACTGTACCCAAAAGCTACCTGTTTGCACGACTCCTTTGAGCCGTGGTAGGGTAGAAATCAAAGCACAGTGAGAACTCTCACGAGACAAATGACGACCTCAGGTCGATGAACTAACCTGTACACATGTCACCAGGGAACTGCTATCTGACGATATGTATAATACCAACTAGCAGATTCCGAGCGAGTCCTGTCCGGTGTACTCATAACCCAATGAGCACCTGTATACATCTTAGGTGATCCAACTGACACCAGTGGCTTGTGAGACCGGCCACCGCCCCTCGTCGGGGTCTCGACTGTATACACTAGTCTACTCCGGAGTATCGATGCCCTATCTCGAAACTCACACGACTAGGGACCACAATTAAGGATATGCATATAAACTAACCAACTCTCACGTATATGATCGCCATCATACTGTTGGTAGTAAAGCAAGATCCTAAGGGCTCTATCAAAGTGTAACATGTAATCAGTCACCTGAACATGTACACGACTGATAAAGGCAAACCAGATAGCATACTATCATCTCGAGTAAGACTGTCCTACCGGTATAGATCCTCCGCAATCATTGCAATCACGTACCTGCGATCTAATAATTGACTCTGAGGGCACTATCTCCAACAAAGCTTATATATAAAAATCAAACATTACCAGAGAGATCATAGAGAGCATACAAGATCACCGTACAAATACGGGCCTTACACCTTAAAAGTTGACTGGCAGAACCCCCCAAATCCTCGGCGCCGCCGGCCCAACTAGCTTCTTTTAGCTCCAATTTTCTTATGGTCATTTCATGCTGTCACATCCTCTTATTTTTACTATTTGTTTTTGTTGATTTTGTGCCTATAAATACCAGAACAGAGAGCAGGGGGGATATACTTGATCCATCTCTTTAGTCCAAGTTTTTGTACAAGTTTTAGTTTAAGCTTTGAAGAGAGTTGTGTGGAGCTCAAGGATGGTTTTCTTATTCTTCTTCCCTTTTGGAGCGCTCATTTGAGAGCTTCATTAAGGAGGTTGAACAAGTAACCAATATCATGTATCTCAACTTCTTCATTTGTTAATATAATTGTTCTTTCTTGGTTTATTTGTAGGGTAACTAGGCACGCTAATAAGGTCTCACAAGGCATCAACCATGCCAATTTCAAATTTTACAAGTGCCGAGAAACCCTAATAAGGATTCGTCGACTAGAGTTTAGGCGAAAAGTGAAACTAGTTAACGTTTTAACTAAAAGAAAGAGGCTACAACCTTTGTAGATCCGTATCTCCACTTCCTTAGCTCCACGTAAACGTCCTCTCGCTTTCCATGTCGGATCCCGGACTCTTGCATCGGCTCCATCGGAGAAATGGGCGGGCTAGGTCGTCGGCTTCGTTGCCGAAGATGATCTACGTCGAAGCAACACAAGATCAAGCTCCTACTTCACCAAGCAATGAAACTTGTGAAGTAAACACCCTATACTACTTGGCAAGAGTTAGAGGATGAAGAAATAGGAGGTGGGTTCACTTTAGAATTGGATTTCTCACTCATTTGCTCAAGTTGCC
This sequence comes from Agapanthus africanus, assembly GCA_030015575.1. Taxonomy (NCBI): domain Eukaryota; kingdom Viridiplantae; phylum Streptophyta; class Magnoliopsida; order Asparagales; family Amaryllidaceae; genus Agapanthus; species Agapanthus africanus. Next base: position 580,933,015 of record CM057339.1, on the reverse strand, counting down.
ATTGATGAAGGCAAGGTTTCTTTCGTGAAGAAGAAGATGAAGAATATGATAAGCCTATTTTTAAAAATAGAAAACAATATGATACTTATCATAATCTTAACCTTAGTTAGGTGTAGAGAATAAACTAAGGTTAGTTGGAATGGTTAGGGTTAAGCATGAGATAAGAATGGTGGACTTGTTCAAAGCTTCAAGAAGCTTCAACAAACAAACAAAATAAGCCACCATTCCTAATATTTTCCAAAATGAATAAATAAATAAATAAATAAGTAAATAAACAAAACCCTAACCATTCATATAACCATGGTTTAACCTTTACACAAACCCAAGTGAGCAAGTATCATCAAACATGATACAAACAAGTGCACAAAAAAAATATATCACATATACAATGTGCATCAAGTGAGAAAATCCTTTTAAAATGAACCAATACTAGTTAATGCAAAGTAATATATCAAATATATAATTATACATTAAATCATTAAATCAACACTTGATTCAATGATCTGGTCATGTCGCACATAACCGACTAGTATCCAATGTATCGACTCATCGAATCAATCTTCGATTCGATAACTAGGTTATATCGCATACAACCAATCGAAACATTCAATGCGAGAATAGAATACGGTATCACATACACGCATTATTCTCACTCCCGCACATATCTCATATGCGCTCCTATTTCATTTCGCTTGAGCCAGGAAACCTCTGCGTAGGACTCTAAAGACTCGTCAATACGCCAACAGTAGATGATGATCATATCAAGCACCCACAAGCCGCAAGCGGTCTGCCAAACATAACGGCCACCCGGGTATTGAGCGATCAGAAAATCGACGAGCAAGCCCGCTCACACTCCTGTGAATCCAACCAGTAACACTTACCATACAGTCCGGTCTGTTCGTCTGATATGTCGCATATCAAGTCTAGGGGTGGTAAACGTCAGACCCTAATAACCGATAAGTCGTGCCGATGTGAGGCTCATAACGGGTCGAGAAACTACTGGTAACACTTACCAGCATATCTCTGATCAGCCCTGGCCAGGGACTTCCCTGTTACGGCCAATCGAGCACAGCGCAACATCAACCCCCAATACCGGGAGAGACGAAACCCCTCCTATCGCTCATTGCCTCCATGTGACTCGGGACTGTACCCAAAAACCACCGTTTTGCACGCCCTCATGGACGTGGTAAGGTGGAGATCAAAGCACAGTGGGAATCACACAAGACTCTATGACGATCTCGGGTCTACAGACTAACCTGCACAAGTTTCACCTGAGAACTGCCATCTGACGTGAGGTATAATACCATCTGGGAGTTCTCGGCGAGTCCGTCCAGTGTACCCAGTCTCCACTGAGCACCCGTATACCATCTCTGATGTCAAACACCAATGGATATGGGATCATCCATCGCCCATCTCATGGGTCGAAAAGCGTATACGCTAGTCTACACTGGTATATCGATGCCCCGTCTCGATACACCCACGACTAGGGACCTTGAAGGATGTACCTATGGACTACCATGTCCCCACTAGTATGATCTGCATCATAGTCCAGGTAGTCAAGTACACATCCTAAGGGCTTTACCAACATGTAACTATAAGACAGTTTAAAGAGACTAGTATACATGTTAAGATAAAGAGCAACCAGATAGCATACTATCATATCGAGCAAGAAAATCATCTCTATATATGTCCAAGCATCCAATATAATATACATCATCTGTACAATACTGGCCTCTAGGGCATACATACAACTAACAATCTCCCACTTGCACTAAGGCCAGCTGCTGTAGTATCGCATACCGAGCATCCCGAAGAGTCTCTCAAACTGTATCCCGAAGAGTCTCTCAAACTGTTGTAGTATCGCATACCTATATTTGGTAGCTGTATATTCTCGCAAGCATTTGGTTCTTCTTCTTTTCCCGAAGTGGATTCCTTAAAGAGGGGGCCAAGCTCTAGATCCTCATCAGAATCGCTCCCAAATATAGGTACTTGTGATCCTCCGGTTTCAATCATGCAACAATCGCCGCTAGTTTTATCAAGCACTTTGATCGTTCCGTTCTGCTCTCGGCGGGCTTTGCGCTTTTCCCGCTTAAACTGTTGCCGGTGAGTAACATATCCTTGCCACCACTTATCGAAAGCTTTACACTCTTTAGTGGGATGCGACACCTTCTGGTGGTACAAGCAATAGGAGGGGTGCATTTCCGATTCACCGGTGATGTTTCCTTCAGAGGGTGGTAGCTTCATGCCCATTGATATGGCCTTAGCAAACTTTTTCTTCATCTTGAATTGGCTTTTGTCAACGGCGGAGGCATTTCGCTCCAGCGGGATTATCTCAGCTCTTTCATTAAGTCGCCGGCGTTTGACCCTTTCAAATATAGCCATTTCGCGTTCTCGATCAGCTTTACTTTTTAGTCGAGCTTCGTCAAGGAACGCTTCAATCATTTCGACTGATAGCTCCGGAATTCTTGATTCGGTATCTGCCCCCAGCGTTCTAGTGCCAGAAGCCTCTTCATTGTTCGTGATCGAATGGGAGATCATATGACAGCTCGCCACATTTTCCTTGGATTCATCTGATGAACTTTCTCCTTCATCTTCCTCTTGAAAGACGTGATTGAGGAACTCCTGGAGCGTGATGGGAGTCCGCGCCTTTTGGTTATATTCTTCCAGCGCGTCAATTTGCTTTTGCAAGTCCGTGCGCTTATCGCTAGGCTCTACGGGCTTCTTGGACTTCTTCTTCTTTTTCGAAGACTTTGACGACTGGCCGCTAGTGCTTGAACCCCTTGAACCCCCATCATTGGCCTTTGAAGTTGGACGTGGCTTCAACATCCCCTCAACGACCTGTGGTTCTAACGGGCTCTTCCACTTGATCGTTGGACACGTCCGAAGATCATTTAGCATTCTCCTCGTTTTGGCTGATAATACAACCTCCCAAGGAGCTTCTTCAATGACGGAGCATGTTGCCCCCGGCGTATTTGTCCCCTTAGCGGTGTGGGGCTGCGGAGGATTCACCTTCCATTTGTCAGATAACGCGAACTTGCCCTGTCGGTATTGGTTTTCAAGCCAATTTTTGAAAACGTAACAGTCTTCGATCGGATGTCCTAGCACTCGATGATAAGGGCAGTAATTAGGCTCGTTGACGTCACTTGGTTGCAACGGGCGTTTTGGATCTGGCAGATTTATGAGTCTGTTGCGCAACGCCAGCTCGAATAGCCTCCTCGTTTTATCGCGGGGGAAGGAATAAGAGCGTCCCATTCTATCCTCAAGGGGTACGTACGGGCGCGTATTGTTTGGACGAGCAACCGGCTTCGAGTCGCTCGGTTGTTGTTGAGCATTAGCGACAACGATCGCTTTTCCCTTTCCTTTGTCATTTCGGGAGTCTGGCTTTGGGAGAGGGGGTTTATGGCCCATCTGGTCCATCTGCGCTAGTTTGTCAATCAAAGCCTGGAAGGAAGTCGGCTTGAAGAACATCATAAACTGTGAAATGGTTGCTTGTGGATCAAGGGTTCCAACAAATATTCCCACCGCAGGGGCTTCTTCTATGCGTTGTTCACACTTCGACCATAGATTACGCCACCGTATAGCGTACTGAACCCATGTCTCGCCGGGTTTTACCCTAGCGTTAATCAGTGCCGTCATCGGGGTACGTTCACTGGCAATTGCAAAACGTTGGGTAAACAGTAGCTCCATTTCCGCGAAGGTTTTAATAGAATCATTAGAGAGTTCAGAGTACCACTCGAACGCCGTATCTGATAGACTTCCAACGAACTGGCGGAGCAAGAACTTGTCATCACCGCCGGTGTTACCGCAAAGCGCCCTGAACTGGGCAACATGCTGATGGGGATTGCCGGTCCCCTTGTAGACATGGAACTTGGGAATTGTGTAACCCGGCGGGTACTTGATTTGGTCATACCAGCCCGGATACGGCCGCCCCGTTTTTACGACATGGCCGGCTGCCTCGGCCGCATGATGAACCCTTATTTGCTGGGCTATGTATTCATCCAGATCAGTTTTAGAGATTGTATCCTCTTTAGCCGTTGATAGAACGGGCTGAGGATTTGATGTCTCTCCCCTATCGTCTTCAAGAATGATCGGGGAATCTTCAGCAGGTGGATCTTGTTGAATCATCATACCCACCATATCCTGGAACAGGAGGGCCATTTTCTTTATGTTGGATGCCTGCTCCGCAACTTCTTTGTCTTTCTTCTCTAGTACGCGCCGAAGGAATTCGGCGTCCGTTTCTTGTTCTTGACGTTCTTCTGAGGATGTTTCCGGGGTTTCTTTCGGCCTTGTAAGTGCGGCCATAGCGTTCATCATTTCCTGGAGCTTCTGTTGCTGCTCATGAGCCTTGGTCACTGATCGGGTGAGCGGTCGGTGACCCGTAGAAGTGCGGCTTTCTTCCTTTCCAGAAGCCATATAAACCGTATGAACTGTTATGCCCCCTGACTTGGGGCGTTTAGGTTCACCGCTTTTAAACTTTGCCAGTGTCACGGGAGCTTTCTCTGGCCTTTTTCTTTTGTGGACCATTGAGGTTGAAGGAGCCGTTGAAGTGGCCATCCTAGCAATTGTTGCCCCCTGCTGTTTAATGGGGCGGTTTTTGTCCTTTTCCACCTTTGCCTTTTTCTGGCGATGAAAGTGGTCTGGGTCAATCACGGAGTCTTGAACCCTCCGCCAAACTTTATAAATTTTTGACGACAGCCGTTGAGGGGGCTGTTCCCGCTTTGTCTCCGGAGCTTTCTCCATAGGCGGAGGAGATCTTTTCAATGTAGCGGTTGGAGAGTTCTTTCTCACCTTCCTCAGCAATTCAAAGCTGTTCCCAGTTGGAACAGCAGCGTTGACCTCCACCATCGGAGCAGGTGGAGTTAGCCCTGAGGGGGAACTGCCCCCTGCCTTCCTCACTCGTTGCCAATGTCGACGTCGAGCACGACGAGCCGTTGGGATCGGCTCAGAGATAGAGATGACTTCTTTTTGCCCCCTGTCTGAACAGGGTGCCGCCGGTGTTAACCTCTCAAAGACTGAGGTTGTCCTTTGAGGGATGATATTCAACCTGTCGAAGACGGATCCTCGAGCAGGGGTAGGAGCAGGAGTCGTCAGTCTTGAAAAGACTGACTCTTTGGAGGGAGAAGCCGCCTTAACGACTTCCGAAACAGCGGCCGTTGTCCTCTTTGGGACAGCCAATTTAGAGTTCTGATTCAGCCTGGTGAAAACAGAGGCTGTCGGTTTGGTAGCGGACGACCCGTTGACAGGGGTCGTGGTAGCAGTGAGCCGGTCGAACACCGACTTCTTGTTCACTTCCGGTGCAGGTGTCGGCATAGAGAAGCTTGTAGGTGGGACCATGGTCCCGAAAAACAGGCCAGTGGTGGCCTGGGTCACCTGTTCAACCGGCAGAGCGAGGAAAGAGGCCGCTTGGGGCCCATATGTTACACCTCTCGGTGAGGTGGAGCGTCCGTTGCAGTGGTACTTCGCGCATTTGGTGCAGTTAGAATCCATGGATGCTTGAGTTCTGCGCCAGACAAAAGGCCAAATCTTAGCAACTTGAAATCCGAAGGCAACCATTTAACAATCCGCGATTGGTTCGCGAAAACGACACACGAAGTGTGGAGTGGAAAGAGGAAAAGGTCCCACCGGGCGTGCCAGAATCTGTTCCCCTCCGAACGGCGGCCTAGACTTCGCATCTGTGCCTGAGGTTCGGGGCAGATGCTATTTGGTTTTATCCGTCTACCTCTCCGAAGATGCCAAGTTGATTTATGGCACCGTGTATCGGAGGTTTAGACGGATGCGGCCGATGTAGCAGACTTCGTCAGATTCCCCCTCAGGGTGAGGGATTTTTGATTGTGGGGACGCTCTTCCCTGCAGGCGCAAGCCCCTGCAGTTAATTACGCTACCGCTTCGCGGTAACAACTTTCTCCTTCTCCAGAATTTCACTTCGTGTCACGTGTGTTTGTTTTATTTGTGGTTGCCCGTGGATTGTATACGGAGACTGAGTAATGCCGTCGCCCGTAGGACGTGGATTAGTCCAAATCCGTATTTACTTAGATTTGGGTTTGGTGTTTTTAGTTTAAGGATGCATTAGTCGCGTTGCGGCTAAGATCAACTTAAACGTTCGTTAAGGATACGTTAGTCCTGTTTTAGACTAAGATCCACTTAACGTAGTGATTAATTTAATGTATGGCCATCGGGACTCGTCACCTCTCTGACGTCGTTGAAGGATTACAACGACATGTATCAGAGGAGCTCGGGGATGTACCCTCGAACCCGAGTTAATTGGGAGTTTTATAATCCATTTGAATGTTTAAGGATACGTTAGCCGTGTTTGGGGCTAAGATCAACTTAAACGGGACCGTTTAGATCCGACAAAAGAGTGTTTGGAGGCTCTATTGTTCCAGTTTAGGGACGTAGTGGTCCGTTTTCCAGTTTAGGGACATGGTGGTCCAATGCCAGTTTATGGACATAGTGGTCTATTGCCAGTTTAGGGACATGGTGGTCCAACATTAGTTTAGTGACGTCTCGGTCCAATATTAGTTTAGGGACGTTTCGGTCCAGTATTAGTTTAAGGACGTTTCGGTCCAATATTAGTTTAAGGACGTTTCGGTCCATCATTAGTTTAAGGACATTTCGGTCCATCATTCCCATTTTGGGGTAAATATTAGTTTAAGGACGTTTCGGTCCACGAGTTTAAAGACCCCGCAGTCCATATGGGTGTGTGGTCGTTGGGACCCGTCACCTCTTTGACGTCGTTGAGGAATTACAACGATGGATGTCAAAGGAGTTCGGAGATGTACCCTCGAACCGGATGTAGATTGATTTAGGAGAGCCATTTTGCTCAGTCAATTTAATTTAAGGACTTATGGCCATGATTGGGCTAAGTCCAGTTGAAAATGTCCAACATTTATTTTCTTTTGCATTGCATTTCTTTTTATTTTTATTTGGGCTTTGCCCAAAAAAGATGCAGAGCATCAATTTGTTTTGGGCTCTGCCCTTTATAAATGATGCAAAGCATCAATTTCATTTGGGCTCTGCCCTTTTTATTGCTTTGCAATTTATTTTGGCCTGCTAGGTCCTTTTAATTTGGGCCTGACCCTTCAAGTAATGCATTGCATTTGTGCAAAGCACCAAGAATCTTTTAGATTCATGAACAGAAGTGCAGAGCACTTTTTATCCCCTGATTTGGATCAAAGAAAAACAAGTTTTTCTTTGTTTCAGAGAACCAAAGGTTCATAGCAAGTGCAAGGCACTATTTTTTATTATTTTTATTTATTTGTTGAAGATCATTGATCTTTTTCTTAGATCAATGATCTATTCCTAAGAGAACTCTCTCTTCTTTTAAAAGGTTTTTACCTTCTTTTTTGTGTTCTCAAGGAGTTCTCCAGAGTTCTCTTCTTTCTTTTTTTTTATCCAATTATCTATATCTTTGAAATGGGGTCTGGGGTCCTTTTTATAGTGCTCCAAAATTAGTTAAATTTGTTAAAAAGATCTTTTCTGAGTGATTTGGGAAATTTTCCTCACCATTGGATCTTTGATCCGAAGGCCCCTGTTTTACAGAAGAAATCTTCTTGTTTTAACAAGAATAGAAAAAATTTCCTTAAATCTTCATTCTGTTGTTGCGCAACTCACCAGCGCGTGACACGTGTCGCGCGGTGAAGTGCTTGCGCAACTTTGCTTGCGCAACTGCGCAGACACGTGTTGCGCGGTGAAGCGCTTGCGCAACTGAGCTTGCGCAACTGCGCAGACACGTGTCGCTCAACGGTGCACTTGCGCAGTTGTGCTTGCGCAACTGCGCAGACACGTGTCGCGCTGCAGTGCACTTGCGCAACAGTGTTTGCGCAACTGCGCAGACACGTGTCGCGCAGCGGTGCGCTTGCGCGGTTGTGTTTGCGCAACTGCGCAGACACGTGTCGCGCAGCGGTGCGCTTGCGCGGTTGTGTTTGCGCAACTGCGCAGACACGTGTCACGCAGCGCAGCGCTTGCGCAACTGAGCGTTGCTTTTGCTTTTTAAAGAGCCTAGCTCTGATTGGACGCACTGCCTTGGGCGTTGTGCTGCCGAGTCAACTTCTGACACGTGGCAAATTGCGCGCAGCTCACGGGATCTGAAGCGTTGCATCAAAATTTTGAATTTTTGAAATTCAAACAGAGCCTTGCTCTGATCGGGGGAACAAATGCCCCCCCCCACCGTTGCGCTCACGTGGCGCGCACGTGAGTGCAGCGGTGGCAAGATCCTGACTGTTGGATCATGGGGGTCAGTTGAAGGGGCGCAGGCGCCTATAAATAGGACCTTTGGTCCTTAGAAAATTCTTTACTACTTCAAGAATTTTGACTCAGAGCCTTGCTCTTGCTTAAGAATTTTCAGAGCCTTGCTCTTGATTGATTTTTCAAGAACTCCAGAGTTCATAACCATTTTAGGTATTTAATAAAATTAAATTAACTTAACTTAAAACTGATTAATAGAGCCTTGCTCTTATAGATCTTTGATCTAAAACCCTTTTGGGGTTTCTTCAACAGAGCTTTGCTCTTATAGATCTTTGATCCAAAGAGAACCCATTTGGGGTTTCTTCAACAGAGCCTTGCTCTCAAAAAATTACAGAGATCTTGTTCCTGGGTTTTAACCTATGAACAGAGCCTTGCTCCTAGATTAAATGTAGATCTCCCCCCTTTTTATATATATATAAAAAAATGGAGAACTCTTAAAGGTTTTCCTGGATCTTTAGGATCCCAAAATTTTTCTTTTAATCCTTAGTGGTTATAGTTTTCATTACTATTACAGAGCTAGGCTCTTTTTTAAGAAGTTTTATTCCTTTGAGACCAGAGTTTGACAAATGTCACTCTGTGACAGAGCTTTGCTCTAAAAGAGGAGATTTTCTCCTTGTCTCTAGGGATTCCCCCCAATGAGGATATTCTCTTGGGGGTCTTTTTCATTGACTGACAGTCTCATCCAATGATGGGACTGTCTTATCAAATGATGCGCCGTCATCTTGATTTTGTGGGTCCCCCTTTGGTCCCTTACCCACTGCATTGTAGTGTGATGTAGGACTTTGAAATGTGAAGCATTGGAACACTAACGGTTATATTTTTTTTTCTACAGGAAACATGTCTGAAGATTTGTCTTTCCCTTTCGTTCGCTCAGAAGGAGGGTTCCCACATTCGCCAGTGGACCAGGTGGTATTTGCTCTGATTAAAGATCACGATCCCGAGTGCAAGAAACTTCACCTATGGGGAAGGTGGTACAGCCAGATCATCCAAGGTCGTCGCAGCTTTAGCTCCGCCTCACCCTCTGAGCCCATAGTTACGATCCCTTATGCGGACAAGCCCCCGGTGGAGTATGCCGTGGAGGTTAAAAATTGGAATTCCGACGACTTCCTTCAGCCTGCAATCGGTGCCATTCCGGTGCAGCCGCCGCCGGCTATAGATATCTTGGGGAGGCGAATCTGTCAGGGTGAAGCACGCCCTTGGGGACAGGCTTATAACATTGGATTGATCCCGCGGCCGCTTGCCGGATATTTGCAATGGGCCCGTTATATTTTGGCGATGAAGAGGGCTCACCTGACGACGATTGGTTTATACTCGGCCGTCTACATTTCGCTTTTCGAGTATCCCTCTCCTCCGACGTGGTGGATAAAGGCCTTCATCGAACAATGGAATATCCCCACCCATACCTTCCTGACAGCGGATAGGGAAGTCTCCATCTCTCTGGAGGAATTTGCTGAGATTTCAGGTCTGCCAATGAGGGGGGAACACTACGAGGAGCTGCTTCCTCCTGACGAGTATGTCTTCACCACCAAGCAGCTAGTACTTGACTTGACTCCAGAGAATGCCATTCAGCATCAGCACCCGGGCTTGGTGAAGGTGTTGGAGATTTATGAGGAACTCCATTTGGAATCGGGCGACCGGGGCGTCAGTTTCGCGGATTTCATTGCTCGTTTTATCCGCCCGGAGTTCCTATCAGAGCAGGGCGAGAAGTTCGCTCAGCTTGCTGACCCCTTTGGTTTCGGCTTGGACCGCCGACCTGCATCGGAAAATGACCAGCGGGATTTTTATCTCCCCGGTACTGCTAGCGTCCCTTTCTCAGAGATCGCCGTTCCTGGCATGGACGAGGAGACTTTTTTTATAGGGTTCTTGGGTTTATGGCTATGTAGCTTCGTGCTTCCCATGCACCCACGCCTCATGCGGTCCTCTGTCTTTTACCCGGCGCATCGAATGGCGGTTGGTCTGCAGTTATCGGTAGGAATCACCGGGCTGGCCTACCTTTACAATGGACTTAGCGTAGCGGCGGATGCTAATGAGCCTGGGGTACAGCCTGCTAACTTCCCGATGCACTACTTCACTTCATGGATGGAGCTGCATGTGCGAGGGGTGTTTGGTGCCCATAAGACTCCTCCGTTCTTTGAGAAATACAGACTCCCAAGAATCATGCGGTTGGTCGGGGCTTCAATTGTGGTTGCACCTCCGCGGGAGTCTAGGGGACTGCTCCTGCGTTCAAATCTAGTCGGAGCGAAGACCTCTTTTGTGGATAAGGTCATCACCATAGGCTCAGAGACCACCAAGTCAGTGGTGCCACTGCGTGATGACTTTAAGGGCGGGGCTTCTGTACTGAAGGCTCGGGAAATCCTCCACCTTTACTCCATTCGGCCGGGCTACCTAGTATTTAGGCAGAATGAGACGGCTCTCTTTATGAGGTATAACCCACATAGATTTTCCCGACAATTGAGTTACAATCAAGGGATCCCGATGGAAGCCTTTCTGGAAACACCCGCGGCCAACCAAGAGGGGATAAGGAATGCGATGCATCATTTCGTCCGGCTTAATACAGGTTCCTATTTTTTTATTAGTGAGCCTAGCTGTGCCCCTAAAATAATCCATCCATATGTAGCCTGGTATGCGCATGCTATGGGTCCAATCATCTTAATAGAGAAACGCCTGCTGGTTGACCGTAGGGGTGCGCCTCCCGGCGGTGATCGCAAGGCTCCCTTGCAGCCAAGGATCCAGGTCACCCTCCCGATAAAAGATGCCGGAGCTGACCGACCACGCGTGTTGCCCCCCCCCCGCGTGGATTGCCACTGCCTACTACAGTGGATGCACCACCGGCGCCCCGTGCTCCCACAAAAACGGTTAAAGTGGTATTGCCAGGGTCTGGCGCAGGAGCGGATATCGGGACTCGCCGCCCTAAAGTGACTGCCAAGCGCAAGGCTATTCCGAGTGGATCTAAAGCTGGCGGACAGAAGAAGAAGAAGTCCACCCTATCCCTCGACGCGATCCTTAGCTTAAAGCCTGCGGCTCCTCCCGCCGAGGCCATATGTGAGTATGGCAGCAATGAGGGCTTTGTGGTAGACCCTGAGGACACCAATTTAGCTGCCGCCATTGCAGCTTCGGAGCGATCGGCGAGGCTTGAAGCGATGTTAAGCAAACTCGCTGAGTCCGGTAATCATCAGACGCTTTATTTGTCGTTTTATTGCACTTTGCATTGTTATATTTAACTAACATTTGCTCTATTTTCAACAGGTGTCTCTACTGAAGATGCTATTGCTGCCTCCCTGAAAACCTTCCAGGAGGAGGAGGAGAAGCGTGCCCTAGCAGGCGCTGGTATGTTTCACCCCTTTCTCTTTTATAAGGAAAGTTTGTTGTCTTTTTATGATAGTCAACCTGACCTTCTTTTGTTTCTTTGCAGGGGTTGTATCAATTGACGCAGGGATCCTTCCCGAGCCCGTCATCGAAGTCCCGGCTTCGTCGAAGTTGCCACAAGAGCCTCGGCTTGACAAGACGACGAGGGATGCCTTGAAGAATCTAGAGGCATCCCTATATACGGACGAGGAAGCCTCACTCAAGGAAGCTCTAGTGGCGTCCGTCTCAACGGCTCGAGAGGAGCGGAAGCGGTTGAGACGCGAAGCAAGGGCGCGCAGAGCTGCTTTGGCCGTAGGAGCGGGCCCTAGCACTATTCCTCGTGCCGACACTCCTTCCGGAGCAAAGGTAGGCAGAGCTGCTTTGGCCACGGGAGCGGGCCCTAGCACTATTCCCCGTGCCGACACTCCTTCTGAAGAGGCCCCTGCCGTCCTGTCTACTGCTCATAGGCAAGTGGCGCGCGCGGCTCGGAGTGCAAACAATAAGTCCTCTTCAGGTAACATTTCTTTCAGAACCTTGTTGTAAGAATTATCAAGCCATTGGCTCACACGCATTCCATCTTGCAGGGCCAAGTCCGACTGAGGGGGAGGTGGAGACCGTCGAACCCAGGGGAATGGAGGAAGCGGTACTTGCCGAACCCGAGCCGACAGTGAGCACCGTCGTCGGGGCTACGGCGCCTGAAACAGAAGTTGAAGGATCCGCCGCCGAGAAGGTCATCGATGCCGCATCTGAAGTGGCGGCAGATGAGATGATTGTCGAGCCGAAGGCAGTAGAAGTCGAGGCGCTTGAGGCTAGAGATGTCACGGTGCCGATGGACGAGACAACCGTGACCGCAGAAATCGAGGGAGTATCGGGTGAGGCGGCCACGATTCCTGAGGAGGAGCGAACCGCTCTTTCCCAGGAATCTGGTAATACTCCGATCATAGCCCTCCCCGCGTACGGTTCCTTGCCGTCTCCCGGGCTCGTGAGCACAACAACGGTTCCCATCGAGTCGGGTGATGAGGCTACGGGTGGTGGTCTCATGTCGATGGATGAGGGGATTGCTTCAGTTTCTGCTGGCAGCTCGTCAGGTAAATTTTTGAGTCACCAGCGTTCCCCCCCTTTTTTTATATATCTTGCGATCTCTTCTAACAAGCTTGTCTTTGCAGGTGCGGCCAGTGCCGATGCTCCATTGCTCGAGGGGGCACCATCGACTACTGCTTTGGCGGTGGTCACCTCCCCGCCTTCCCTTGTACCATCACGGATGTTGGAAGGTATGGATTCACGACTCATGCATTAATCTTTCAAAAATGTGGCTTTTGTACTAACGTTATACCATTGTGCCTTTGCAGGAGTGCTTTTTGATCATTTATATCAAGTGTTGCTCCCACACTTCTCTTTCCCATCCGAACTCGCTTCTCCCTCTAGTGGCGCCGGTGAGTATACTTTCACCATAATATCTTTATTTACCCCCTTTTTTCTAGCAATGGGATAATTTCTGACTTTTCCTTTTCTTTATTGCAGTGCCACAAATCGAAGGAGGGGATGCAAGACCTGCCGCGCTACCGGCCCTTCCGGCTTTGCCGTCCGTTGCAGCTGGTATAGTAAATTTCCTTTTTGGTAACCCTTCAACATCTTTTGAACCATCGTTTAACCCTGTTTTGTTTTGCAGCTATTGTTCCGGCTCCGGTCCCCTTCGAGGCTCGCGTCCTTTCACCGGCAGGCCCTTTTTTGAGACGTCCGTCTTCAAAGGGTGCTGTGATGAGTTTGGGCATGCTGAACGGGTACATCGAAGAGCTCAACATGGACGCCCTCCCTTCTGCCGTAGATTTCGCTGTGGAGGTTAACCCGATGTTGGCGGCGCTCGTAAATTTTCATAACGAAGGCGTCGTCGAATCTTGGGTTAATCACTGCAGGGGAATCGAGGCCTGTCTATATCGGCTGGAGTCGACGCGCCCTTCTCCCGAAGTTTTAGCCCTGAGCACCCAACGCACCACTTGGCTCGAGCAAAGCACTTCGCACTTCCGCCACTTGGAGCAAGAAGCAGCTTCAAGACTAAGGGAATGCCAAAAGACCTCGAACGAAACGGCCCATCTGCGCGCTGAGGTTGAGGCAAATGCTGCCCAAGTGAAGATTATTTTTGAGGGTCTCTTGGAGCGCATCTCCCATGGGCTAAACTTGAAGCGGAAGCTTGACGTAGCTGAGCGCAATATCCCAAGTCGGGAAGCTGCCTATCAGGTCATCAGGGAGCAGCTTGCGTCGGTCTTGCAGCAGCGAGCGCAAGCGGAGGCAGAGCTGGCGGTGGTAGCCGATCAAGAGAAGACGTGGAAGGAAGTATGCGAGCAATTGCTAAATCTATGCAAGACGCTTCCTTCCCAGTAATTTCCCCTTGTATCATTTGTACTTGTAAAATATATGTATATTTTTTTATTCTTTAGTATAATGTATCCTGTACCCGACCAATATTTATGAATAAAAGATACACATTTTTGTAATTTCCTGTGTCACTTCTTCGCTTTTTCTTTCTTTTCAGCATGACATCTTTAATGCACCTTATTGGCAGATAAATTCATTTCTCCCAGAGATAACGATGGCCTAGACTGCAGGTTCAGATCTGCCGCCTAGGACTTTTCAACTTTATGAGCCGTGAGGGTCTCATAGAGGCTTTTCTCCCTACGGATCGAGAGGATCTCGTAGGCGGGTTTTCCTCCTTAGGAATCGTGAGGATTCCTAAGTGTGGTTTTCTCTTACAAGTCGTAAGGATCCTGCAAGAGAATTTTTCCCTCTCACGAGTCGAGAGGACCCGCAAGTGGTTGTTTCCCTCCCTGTCGAAACTCGACTTCGGAGAGTGAGCCCCGCGTATAGTATGCAAGAGACCATTTTAGATCGACTTATAGGGTCCCATTGTTCAGGAAGAAAGTTTTCCCGCCTTTGATGCCTGAGGCTTCATCTTGCAAATTAAGAAGCAAGTTCAATTTGTTGAAGGAATCCCTTTTCTGAAAGATTTGGCGGGATTTCTCCCACCATCGGATCTTTGATCCAAGGGCTTCTGTTTTACAGAAGATAATAACAGAAAAGATTTCTTCAGAACCTTAATTTTTGTTTAGCGCGAATGCTCCAGAGTATGACACGTGTCGTACAGCGCACAGTGCAGCGCAACTGCGCTAGCACATCTACGCTGACACGTGTCACGCAGCGCACGGCGCATACGCCGCTGATGCGTTGCTTCCTTTGGTTTTGCTTGAAATAGAACTTTGCTTTGATCGGGTGCGCTGCTTTGGGGCGCTGCGCTGATGCGTTTGCGCCAGACACATGGTACGTTGCGCAGCGCATATAAGTTGAAGCGTCGCTTTATTAAATTGATTTTCAAGACAGAGCTTTGCTCTGATTGGGGAAAGACGAAGCGTTGCTTCATCTCCTGCCTCGAAATCTGAACAGAGGCCCGCTCCGATTAGGGTAAACCGCCGCGATAACTCTTGGAAGTCGAAGAGGCACTCGATGCCTATAAATAGGACCTTTGGTCCCTTCCAGATACTTTTCATCTTTCAGATTTCTATTTGCGAAGACTTCAGAGCATTGTTCTTGCCTTCAAGAACTCCGGTGCCTTGCTCCTCCCCCCCTTTTTTTTAAGTTTTTAGCAAAACTTTAGGTAAAATCGATTCTTGGATCAGTCTCAACCAGCAGAGCTTTTGTCCAGGGGACTTTATCCTTGAAAATAATTTTGCTCTCTAGGAATTTAGTCCTCTACGTATATTATTGCTTTTCTATTGCTGATCTTTCTGTAATATTTCCTCCAGGCATAATGGCGGCGGTGCATCTGTACAGTTTGCATGAGTTCATTACCTACGACGATATCCGCGCTCAGGGTCGTCAACAAAACCAGGAGTTTACAGACGCTGAATGTGCAGAAGTTATGGATCGTTTGAACGCAAGCGGTGGTTGGCTGTTGCCTCGTCGTTCGGCCCTTTTGAGAGTCGTGTTGGGAGCCATATGGAGAGCACTTCCGAGTCTTCATGAGGCCTTACCGCTCAACGTGCTGGACGATGCCGAAGACAAGGTGCATTCAGTGCACCTGACAGGGCTGATCTCAAAGAAACGGCGGAACAGCCTTATTGACATCCTACACCAAGTCTTCCAGCAGACGACGATAGTTGCTGCTTATCAAACGCCAGGAGGGCTCGCCGATGATCTCGATACAGAGGAGCGCGAAAGACTGCGCATAAGAATGATTAGAAAGGCCAGAAGAACTCTGGATGGCCTTACTTTTGATTTCCTCAATCCGTGCCCCGGATCTGAGGTTATACCGTTGTAATAATTTGAATAATGTTTCTTATTCATTATTCTTATGCTTGTAAAAAAATTTTAGCGGTATGAATGGAAACCCTCCCCCTTTCTCTTTCAGTTTGTCTTATTTCTCGTCCTGAGTCTTCTGTCCATGCATAAATGAACGCGTCACGCATGCCAGATCAAATGTAAACCAGATATTCTTTCTGTCATCTTCTTTCTTTTAATATCAGCAGGCTATCTTAATAACCATGGCTGATGGATGTCTAAAATGAGTATTTCGACTTCCTTAGGAAATGGCGATGGCTTAGGCCGCAAGTTCAGATCTGCTGCCTAAGACTTTTCAATTCTATGAGCCGTGAGGGTCTCATAGAAGCTTTTCTCCCTACGAATCGAGAGGATCTCATAGGTGGATTTTCTCCTTAGGAATCGTGAGGATTCCTAAGT
Organism: Agapanthus africanus; assembly: GCA_030015575.1. Classification (NCBI taxonomy): domain Eukaryota; kingdom Viridiplantae; phylum Streptophyta; class Magnoliopsida; order Asparagales; family Amaryllidaceae; genus Agapanthus; species Agapanthus africanus. Next base: position 580,916,698 of record CM057339.1, on the reverse strand, counting down.
GTGGTTTTCTCTTCTAAGTCGTAAGGATCCTATAAGAGAATTTTCCCTCTTACGAGTCGAGAGGATTCGTAAGTGGCTGTTTCCCTCCTCGTCGAAATTCGACTTCGGAGAGTGAGACCCGTGAATAGTATGCAAGAGACCAGTTTGGATTGACTTGCAGGGCCCCATTGCTCAAAAAGCAAGCTTTTCAATCCTTGCTGTCTGAGACTTCTTCTTACAAATTGAGACAAATCGGGGATCTGTTTGCAGTTGTAGCGGAACAGTTGACATGAGTTAGGAAGCTCTCGTCACGGAGTGTTTGTATCCGTGAGTCGAGGAGTTTGCTAGGGATTATTTGTTACCCAAGCGCCAAGGATTATTTGTTTCCTTGGGGTTTGAAACGAGTCGAGGGTTCCCACGGGGGCTCTGGTAGCTCTGCGGGTCGACGCGGATCAGGAAGCTCTCGTCAAGGGGTGTTTGTATCCGTGAGTCGAGGAGTTTGCTGGGATTATTTGTTTCCCAAGCGCCAAGGATTATTTGTTTCCTTAGGGTTTGAAACGAGTCGAGGGTTCCCACGGGGGCTCTGGTGGCTCTGCGGGTCGACGCGGATCAGGAAGCTCTCGTCAAGGAGTGTTTGTATCCGTGAGTCGAGGAGTTTGCTGGGATTATTTGTTTCCCAAGCGCCAAGGATTATTTGTTTCCTTGGGGTTTGAAACGAGTCGAGGGTTCCCACGGGGGCTCTGGTGGCTCTGCGGGTCGACGCGGATCAGGAAGCTCTCGTCAAGGAGTGTTTGTATCCGTGAGTCGAGGAGTTTGCTGGGATTATTTGTTTCCCAAGCGCCAAGGATTATTTGTTTCCATGGGGTTTGAAACGAGTCGAGGGTTCCTACGGGGGCTCTGGTGGCTCTGCGGGTCGACGCGGATCAGGAAGCTCTCGTCAAGGAGTGTTTGTATCCGTGAGTCGAGGAGTTTGCTGGGATTATTTGTTTCCCAAGCGCCAAGGATCATTTGTTTCCTTGGGGTTTGAAACGAGTCGAGGGTTCCCACGGGGGCTCTGGTGGCTTTGCGGGTCGACGCGGATCAGGAAGCTCTCGTCAAGGAGTGTTTGTATCCGTGAGTCGAGGAGTTTGTTGGAAGAGTATGGTTCCTACTTTGTTTACGCCCTTGGATTATGTACAGGAATCGATGTGATCTTAACTGTAGGGCCAAAATTTTATCATCATTATTTTTTTTTTTTTATTTCCGCGATGCTCTATCATTTCAGCTTTTATATCGCGAAGGTCGCGATTGCCCAATCATTTCGGCTATTTTTCGCGGTGCCCAATCATTTCGGCTTTTCATTTTATTTTTACCCGCTGCTTTTTATTGCGAGTTGCCCAATCATTTCGGCTATTTCTTCATGCATATATTTTTACTTCCTGCTTTTTTTATTGCAAGTCGCCCCATCATTTCGGCTATTTCGTATGCATGTGCGGCCTACTGGCTTTTCGCTGTAAACCTGAAAATGGACACCGATTTCGGCATCAGCACCGCTACAACTGGGATATTGCCAGGAGCGAATCATCATTTGCCTCTGTCGTTGTCGAACAAAGGAGGCTTAGCGACCAGGGTTAAGGTCCTGTCGACTAAGGTTTTTTTGACTTCATGAGCCGTAAGGGTCTCACAAAGCTATTTCTCCCTACAAGTCATGAGGATCTTATAGGTGTATTTTCTCCTTAGGAATCGTGAGGGTTCCTAAGTGTTTTTTTCCTCTGTAACTCGTAAGGATCTTACAGGAGGGTTTTTTCTTTATGAATCGAGGGGATTTACAAGGGTTATGCAAACATATCCCCAGTCACGGATGGACCTTGGCTAGGGAAATGTTTATTCGCGCCCGTGGATTGTATACAAGGGTCAATGCTGAGTCACTTGTAGGGCAATGTCGAAAGTTGTGGGGGTTGCTTAAGCACAGGTTTAGGTCTCTGTAACTTAAGACTTTCAAATCTTATGAGCCGTGAGGGTCCCATAAGAGAGTTCTCCTTACGAGTCGTGAGGATCTCGTGAGTGTATTTTCTCCCTAGGAATCGTGAGGACCCCTAAGTGTGTTGCTCGCTTGTGAGTCGTAAGGATCTCACGCGGGTGGTTTCTCCTTACAAGGTCGAGAGGGCCTTATAAGTGTCCTTTAACGAGGTTGTGCCCTTTCAGGTTTTCACAAACACTCGCCGGTAGTCTTGCTGTTTTTACTCACGGAGTCCTTTTGGGTTTTCATCCGTGCCCATTTTGCTTATGGACATACCGTTTTTTTTTATTCTTTTTATTTTCCTTTTCTCTCTTTTTTTTTTACGAGGCCGCGCCCTTTCGGGTTTTCACGAACACTCGGCGGTAGCCCTGCTGTTTTTACTCACGGAGCCCTTTCGGGTTTTCATCCGTGCCCATTTTGCTTATGGACATACCGTTTTTATTTATTTATATATTTTTTTTTTAATTTTCTTTTCCTCCTTCTTTTTTATTCATCTCGTCAGCCTAAGGATGCTGCGGTAGTAGTTTTAAAGACGCTTCGGTCTGATATTAGTTTAAGGACATTTCGGTCCATCACTTGAGAAGGCTGGCTACTGCTGATAGAATTTTAGCTTAGGAAGATAGCGAGCGGACATAGTCGTCGTCATCTACCATTGACCTAGGCCGTGGCTCATTAAGCATAGTATTTCTTTAGGAAGCGACCATTTATCGGCCTGAAAGGCCTTTCACCGTGCATGTCTATGAGTAGATAGGCCCCACCCTGGTAGACCTTATCTATGATGTATGGGCCTTCATAGTTTGGCTCGAATTTTCCTCGCCTGGCGCGATTGGGGATCATAGGCCTTTTGACCACTAACACAAGTTCGCCTTGGCGGAATGTCCTCGGCCGGATCAATCTTTCATATGAGCGCGTCATCTTTGCTTTATAAGCTTCCAGATTTTGCTATGCTATGAGCCGGGTTTCATCAAGGGCGTCAAGCTCCTCAAACCGGAGGTGAGCATTTTCTTCATCCGTCAGCTCGTAGTGAATTGCTACACGCAAAGAGGGTAATTCTATTTCAAGGGGTAGTACCGCTTCCGTGCCGAATACTAACGCGTAGGGCGTCGTGTTCGTGGCCGTCTTGAACGTGGTTCGATACGCCCAAAGAGCCTCTTGCAACCTCTCATGCCAGTCCCTCTTGTTTCGGGACACCGTTTTCTTTATAATTTTCGTCAAGGTCTTGTTGAAGGCCTCGGCGAGACCGTTAGCCCGCGGATTATAGACTGAGGAATATCTCCAGTCTATATTGTGCTGCTGTGCGAAGCGGCTAATTTTATGACTTCGGTAGGCTGGCCCATTATCAGAGATGATCCTTCTCGGGGTTCCAAACCGGTATATGACATGCATTTTGAAGAAATGGAGGATGTTCTCCGTCTTCACTTCCCTCAATGGTACCGCCTCTGCCCACTTGGAGAAGTAATCAGTCGTCGCCAAGATGAAACGATGTCCCTTGGATGATGCTGGTTTGATGGGGCCGACTATGTCAGTTCCCCACATCTCGAATGGCCAGCTAGCCACTGTTGGATGCAGTGGATTGGGATGCTGATGGATGAAGTCCCCATGAATTTGGCATGAGTGACATTGCTTCACGTATTCCAGGCAATCCTGTATCATCGTGGGCCAGTAGTAGCCCATCTGTTTTATCTTCAACTTCATCTTAGGGCCTGGTTGGTGGGAACCGCAGAGTCCGTCGTGAACTTCTTGGACGACCCTTTTCGCTTCGTCAGGTCCTAAGCATCTCAGCCACAGAGAATCGAATGACCTTTTGTATAGAGTATTGTTGACGAAGGCGAAAGACAGAGCTCGTTTCACGAGCTGATGTCTTATGGACGCTTCTTCAGGCATTCGGTGGAACTTGAAGTAATCCATGAAGACTTCTCTCCAGTCCTCGGTACTTTCCCAATCTTTTATTTGCAGGGTTGTCTCCTCGTTCGCTCCTTTTTCTTCAGATGATTCCAGAGATACTTCTGCTGGGGCTAGCACTCGACGGCTTTGTACCACGATTCTAACGTCATCGAGGTTCTCGTCAGCCAGTTCTTTAGCAAGTTTGGCTAGTGCGTCCGCTTTGCTGTTTTCCGCGCGCTGTATGCTCTCCAAAGTATAGGAGGGAATTTGGGTTAGCAGTTGTTGCACTTTTTCACCGTATTTTACCAATTCCGGTTTGCATGTTTGGTAATCGCCGTTCACTTGACTGGCGACTAGCTGGGAGTCCCCATATATGAGGAGGCTTTCAATTCCCATGTCAATGGCGATCTCGAGGCCTGCTATCAAAGCTTCATATTCAGCTTCATTATTCGTTCTCGGCTCTGTTAAAGAGAAGGCGAAGCGCATTATTCCTCCTTGTGGGGTCACAAAGATGAGTCCTACCCCCGATTTGATCATTGGCGTACTTTGTTTGTGCTTTTTCATGGAAGATGCTCCATCGAAATAAAGCTCCCAACGGGTATCACCACTGTCGATTGCGTCAAACGCATGTTTGTCTGGCAACTCGCAATTGAGAGGAGAATCAGCTGGTATTGGATGCTCTGCGAGGAAATCGGCGATAGCCTGGCCTTTCACCGCCTTGAGAGGTTGATATGTTATCGAGAATTCCATCAAGAGCAAGGCCCATTTAGCGAGTCATCCCGTCAGTATGGCCTTTGACATTAGATATTTGAGCGGGTCCACCTTCGAAATAAGACGGACTTCATGTGCTAATGCGTAATGTCTAAGCTTTGTTATTGCGAAGATCAATGCCAGGCAGTGCTTTTCAATGGGGGAGTAGTTGCTTTCTGCCCCCAGTAGAACTCGACTTAAGTAGTAGAGAGCTCTCTCTTTCCCTTGGTCGTTTTCTTGGGCCCATAATGCGCCTAAGGAACCTTCGAGGGCGGCTGTATAAAGGATGAGAGGCTTCCCCTTAACCGGAGCAGCCAACACTGGAGGATTCTGTAGGTATTGCTTGATCTCATCCAGTGCGCTTTGGCATTTTTGATCCCAGACGAACGGGGTTCCCTTCTTCATCAGGTGACTGTAAGGACGGCACTTTCCTGAAAGGTTGGCTATAAATCGCCGTATGTATGCGAGCTTCCCTTGGAAAGACCGCAGCTGTTTGAGAGTTCTCGGCGGAGGCATTTCCATGATCGCTTTAATCTTTGACGGATCTATTTCAATACCTCGGTGTCGAACAATGAATCCCAGGAATTTCCCTGAGGAAACTCCGAATGCACACTTAAGAGGGTTCATCTTCAAGTTGTATTGTCGAAGGCGTTGAAATACGGTCTTCAGATGCTCGAGATGTTCCTCGTATGATTTGCTTTTAACCACGAGATCATCGATATAGCATTCGAAGATTTCGTGTATAAGGTCGTCGAAGATCTTCGTCATGGCCCTTCGGTAAGTGGCACCGGCGTTCTTTAATCCGAAGGGCATCACCTTGTAACAGAATATCCCTAAAGGGGTCCGGAAAGCCGTATGTTTCTGATCTTCAGGATGCATTTTTATTTGATTATACCCCGATGAGCCGTCCATGAAGGAGAAAATCTCATGTGTGGACGTATTGTCTATCATTAGTTCGGTGACTGGCTCTGGGAAATCATCCTTCGGGCAGGCTTTATTAAGATCCCGAAAATCCACGCATATGCGCACCGTCCCATTTTTCTTCATTACTGGAACGATATTAGCAATCCATTCGGGGTATTGAACTTCTTGGATAAAGCCAGAGTCTATCAGCTTCTTGACTTCGGCGTTGATGCTCATTTCGAGCTCGAGCCGCATTCTTCTCGGCGCTTGCTTAATTGGCTTGACACCCGAGGATATCGCCAGTCTATCTACAACAACTTCTGGATCTAGTCCTGGCATCTCGGAATAGTTCCATGCGAAGCAATCTTTATGCTGTATGAGGACGTCCTTTAACGCAGCCACCCTCTCTTCAGACAGTAGCTCACTGACAAATGTCGGTCGCGGATCGTTTACCGTCCCCAACTCCATTTTCTTGAGGTTATCTGCAGTGGTATATATTCCATCCTCCAGTTCTTTCGGGGCTGGGGGAAATTCTGAGATCACCTGCTCATTGCTGTTTTCGAAGCACCAGGGAAGGCTGTTCATGTCCTCGGATTCTTCTTTTAATATCGTTATCATGTGACAAGTGCGAATTTTCTGCCAATCCCAATGCGGAGTTGGTTCTGTTCTTGTGTTTTCGGGTTCGTGCTTTTGTGGCGGCGCTACCCTCCAGTTGTCAGACAACGCGAATTTGCCAAGCTGATATTGGTCTTCAACCCAATTCTTAAAGGTGAAGCAATCTTCAAGCGGATGCCCTACTATTCGATGGTAAGAGCAATAATTTGGGTTGGAGAATTCGCCTGCTTGCTCAGGGTGTTTAGACTCTGGCAGTGTAAGCATTTGATGTCTTAGAGCAAGATCAAGTATTTTCCTTGTTTTGTTCCGAGGGAATGAGTATGCTCGACCCATTTTCTTTATGAGGGCTAGGTCAATAACGCACGACTCTCGGATGCGTGGCTTCTTAGCTCTGCTTTGTGGTTTTTGAGCGCCTTTTTTGCCTTTCGACTTGTTTTTGATTTCGCGTCGAACCTTTTTTGTAGCAGGTTGACAAGGAGCGGCATTTTCATCCTTCACGGCTTGTTGGAGAAGGCGTTGCGTCTTGGCTTTCTCATAGATGGTCGTCTCGCGGTTGTGATCATCTCGGGCTTTTTGACCAGCTTCCCTTACAAGCCTGTCCATTTGTTCTTCAACTGATGGACCGGGCAATTTTTCATCGAGAACTTTTATTGGCTTAGGATTAGCGTCCTCCCATTGAGCGTCCGCTTCTTCATCGAAGTCATACATGACGTAACAGCTGTTTACTAGCTCTCGTTTCTTTGACCGGATGTACCCAAGCCCTTTTGTTTCCATTTTCCCGTTAGGCAGTTTGCGTTGAGTCCCGGGAACGTTCCAGACCTTGTCATAGAATTTGGCCTTTCTAACGGTCTGTGTGAAGGATATCCCCTGGCGTTTCAGCAGTTTCTTCAAACCTTCGGTATAATATCTGGGAAGACGGATAGGCTGAAGCCTGTCGAGCGTGGGATCCGCGCCATGCCAAACTTCTTTTTCTACCTTGTTTTCTTCAGAACGGTAGAATAAGATTGCCTTCTCGCCCTTTCGTCCGGGAGGGATATAAAATGTCTGCAATTCTTCTACGCTGTTGGTGTCGAGTGCATCCAGTTCTTTGTAATGTTCAAGCGGCACCATGGTTATCTGCAGACTTCGCTCTTCATCAGCGGAAACCCGTATTGAAGGCCGAGCGGGGAATACAGCATGAACTTCATCCTCCGAATCACTGCCGAAGATCAATGAAGGAACGGATGGTCCTGGCCTGATGGGTTGGGATGGTCCTGAATAAATTATATCCTCCTCCTCCTCGGTGTCACTGCCGAAGACAGGGATGGTGGCGTTAGTTTTGTTCTCCGGCTTGTGACATCTTTCCGTATCTTCGAAACTCGGTAAGAAGTACTTGGCATCTTCATACTTGCGAACTTCGTTCACAGAAAACGGATTTAACTCTCCTGCCACAGTGTACTCGAGACCATCCCTACATTATTTCATACACTGATGCTGTGTAGAAGGGATGATATTGTACTCGTGTAACCATGGTCGACCGAGCAGAGCGTTGTAGCACGTCTTGGCATCTATGACATGGAATTTGATATCTGTGACGAGCAACCCGAAGCGTAACGTCAATATCACAGATCCAAGGGTTTTCGATGATTGGGAGTCGAACCCGGAGATGGTGATCTTGTCTCGGGCGAGGTGTTGGACACTCATGCAAATTTCCTTTAACACCCGCACATTGAGTAAATTAACAGACGATCCGTTATCGATCAAGATTTTACCTATCTTTATGTCGTGGCAATATCCTGAGACATAAAGGGGACGATTGTGTTCACACGTCCCGAGGAGAAGGTCTTCATCGCCAAAAGCAACGTCGGCCGTGTGTACCTCTTCCAATTCGTCCTTCATCTTTTGTTCTGCCAGGAAGGCTTGGAACTGGTCCGGCTCATGTAGGGCTTTAATCAAAGAATCCCTCACCTCTTTTGATAGTAACAGGGCATCGAGAATGCTGAGTTGTGAGGGTAACTTTCTCAGATGCGCCAAGACATTAGAATCCACTTTATTCCTCTTTGGCGGGTTCTTGGCGGTTAACTCTTCCGCAACTCGGTCATCCAAGGCGATGTCTTCAGAGACCTTCTCTTTCCCCTTGTCTGTCTTGTTTAAGGGTCCGAGATTCTTTTCAGGTAGCGTCCGATTGCGTAGCTGTATATTCTCGCAATCATTTGGTTCTTCTTCTTTTCCCGAAGTGGATTCCTTAAAGAGGGGGCCAAGCTCTAGATCCTCATCAGAATCGCTCCCAAATATATGTACTTGTGATCCTCCGGTGTCAATCATGCAACAATCGCCGCTAGTTTTATCAAGCACTTTGATCGTTCCGTTCTGCTCTCGGCGGGCTTTGCGCTTTTCCCGCTTAAACTGTTGCCGGTGAGTAACATATCCTTGCCACCACTTATCGAAAGCTTTACACTCTTTAGTGGGATGCGACACCTTCTGGTGGTACAAGCAATAGGAGGGGTGCATTTCCGATTCACCGGTGATGTTTCCTTCAGAGGGTGGTAGCTTCATGCCCATTGATATGGCCTTAGCAAACTTTTTCTTCATCTTGAATTGGCTTTTGTCAACGGCGGAGGCATTTCGCTCCAGCGGGATTATCTCAGCTCTTTCATTAAGTCGCCGGCGTTTGACCCTTTCAAATATATCCATTTCGCGTTCTCGATCAGCTTTACTTTTTAGTCGAGCTTCGTCAAGGAACGCTTCAATCATTTCGACTGATAGCTCCGGAATTCTTGATTCGGTATCTGCCCCCAGCGTTCTAGTGCCAGAAGCCTCTTCATCGTTCGTGATCGAATGGGAGATCATATGACAGCTCGCCACATTTTCCTTGGATTCATCTGATGAACTTTCTCCTTCATCTTCCTCTTGAAAGACGTGATTGAGGAACTCCTGGAGCGTGATGGGAGTCCGCGCCTTTTGGTTATATTCTTCCAGCGCGTCAATTTGCTTTTGCAAGTCCGTGCGCTTATCGCTAAGCTCTACGGGCTTCTTGGACTTCTTCTTCTTTTTCGAAGACTTTGACGACTGGCCGCTAGTGCTTGAACCCCTTGAACCCCCATCATTGGCCTTTGAAGTTGGACGTGGCTTCAACATCCCCTCAACGACCTGTGGTTCTAACGGGCTCTTCCACTTGATCGCTGGACACGTCCGAAGATCATTTAGCATTCTCCTCGTTTTGGCTGATAATACAACCTCCCAAGGAGCTTCTTCAATGACGGAGCATGTTGCCCCCGGCGTATTTGTCCCCTTAGCGGTGTGGGGCTGCGGAGGATTCACCTTCCATTTGTCAGATAACGCGAACTTGCCCTGTCGGTATTGGTTTTCAAGCCAATTTTTGAAAACGTAACAGTCTTCGATCGGATGTCCTAGCACTCGATAATAAGGGCAGTAATTAGGCTCGTTGACATCACTTGGTTGCAACGGGCGTTTTGGATCTGGCAGATTTATGAGTCTGTTGCGCAACGCCGGCTCGAATAGCCTCCTCGTTTTATCGCGGGGGAAGGAATAAGAGCGTCCCATTCTATCCTCAAGGGGTACGTACGGGCGCGTATTGTTTGGACGAGCAACCGGCTTCGAGTCGCTCGGTTGTTGTTGAGCATTAGCGACAACGATCGCTTTTCCCTTTCCTTTGTCATTTCGGGAGTCTGGCTTTGGGAGAGGGGGTTTATGGCCCATCTGGTCCATCTGCGCTAGTTTGTCAATCAAAGCCTGGAAGGAAGTCGGCTTGAAGAACATCATAAACTGTGAAATGGTTGCTTGTGGATCAAGGGTTCCAACAAACATTCCTACCGCAGGGGCTTCTTCTATGCGCTGTTCACACTTCGACCATAGATTACGCCACCGTATAGCGTATTGAACCCATGTCTCGCCGGGTTTTACCCTAGCGTTAATCAGTGCCGTCATCGAGGTACGTTCACTGGCACTTGCAAAACGTTGGGTAAACAGTAGCTCCATTTCCGCGAAGGTTTTAATAGAATCATTAGGGAGTTCAGAGTACCACTCGAACGCCGTATCTGATAGACTTCCAACGAACTGGCGGAGCAAGAGCTTGTCATCACCGCCGGTGTTACCGCAAAGCGCCCTGAACTGGGCAACATGCTGATGGGGATTGCCGGTCCCCTTGTAGACATGGAACTTGGGAATTGTGTAACCCGGCGGGTACTTGATTTGGTCATACCAGCCCGGATACGGACGCCCCGTTTTTACGACATGGCCGGCTGCCTCGGCCGCATGATGAACCCTTATTTGCTGGGCTATGTATTCGTCCAGATCAGTTTTAGAGATTGTATCCTCTTTAGCCGTTGATAGAACGGGCTGAGGATTTGATGTCTCTCCCCTATCTTCTTCAAGAATGATCGGGGAATCTTCAGCAGGTGGATCTTGTTGAATCATCATACCCACCATATCCTGGAACAGGAGGGCCATTTTCTTTATGTTGGATGCCTGCTCCGCAGCTTCTTTGTCTTTCTTCTCTAGTACGCGCCGAAGGAATTCGGCGTCCGTTTCTTGTTCTTGACGTTCTTCTGAGGATGTTTCCGGGGTTTCTTTCGGCCTTGTAAGTGCAGCCATAGCGTTCATCATTTCCTGGAGCTTCTGTTGCTGCTCCTGAGCCTTGGTCACTGATCGGGTGAGCGGTCGGTGACCCGTAGAAGTGCGGCTTTCTTCCTTTCCAGAAGCCATATAAACCGTATGAACTGTTATGCCCCCTGACTTGGGGCGTTTAGGTTCACCGCTTTTAAACATTGCCAGTGTCACGGGAGCTTTCTCTGGCCTTTTTCTTTTGTGGACCATTGAGGTTGAAGGAGCCGTTGAAGTGGCCATCCTAGCAATTGTTGCCCCCTGCTGTTTAATGGGGCGGTTTTTGTCCTTTTCCACCTTTGCCTTTTTCTGGCGATGAAAGTGGTCTGGGTCAATCACGGAGTCTTGAACCCTCCGCCAAACTTTATAAATTTTTGACGACAGCCGTTGAGGGGGCTGTTCCCGCTTTGTCTCCGGAGCTTTCTCCATAGGCGGAGGAGATCTTTTCAATGTAGCGGTTGGAGAGTTCTTTCTCACCTTCCTCAGCAATTCAAAGCTGTTCCCAGTTGGAACAGCAGCGTTGACCTCCACCATCGGAGCAGGTGGAGTTAGCCCTGAGGGGGAACTGCCCCCTGCCTTCCTCACTCGTTGCCAATGTCGACGTCGAGCACGACGAGCCGTTGGGATCGGCTCAGAGATAGAGATGACTTCTTTTTGCCCCCTGTCTGAACAGGGTGCCGCTGGTGTTAACCTCTCAAAGACTGAGGTTGTCCTTTGAGGGATGATATTCAACCTGTCGAAGACGGATCCTCGAGCAGGGGTAGGAGCAGGAGTCGTCAGTCTTGAAAAGACTGACTCTTTGGCGGGAGAAGCCGCCTTAACGACTTCCGAAACAGCGGTCGTTGCCCTCTTTGGGACAGCCAATTTAGAGTTCTGATTCAGCCTGGTGAAAACAGAGGCTGTCGGTTTGGTAGCGGACGACCCGTTGACAGGGGTCGTGGTAGCAGTGAGCCGGTCGAACACCGACTTCTTGTTCACTTCCGGTGCAGGTGTCGGCATAGAGAAGCTTGTAGGTGGGACCATGGTCCCGAAAAACAGGCCAGTGGTGGCCTGGGTCACCTGTTCAACCGGCAGAGCGAGGAAAGAGGCCGCTTAGGGCCCATATGTTACACCTCTCGGTGAGGTGGAGCGTCCGTTGCAGTGGTACTTCGCGCATTTGGTGCAGTTAGAATCCATGGATGATTGAGTTCTGCGCCAGACAAAAGGCCAAATCTTAGCAACTTGAAATCCGAAGGCAACCATTTAACAAACCGCGATTGGTTCGCGAAAACGACACACAAAGTGTGGAGTGGAAAGAGGAAAAGGTCCCACCGGGCGTGCCAGAATCTGTTCCCCTCTGAACGGCGGCCTAGACTTCGCGTCTGTGCTTGAGGTTCGGGGCAGATGCTATTTGGTTTTATCCGTCTACCTCTCCGAAGATGCCAAGTTGATTTATGGCACCGTGTATCGGAGGTTTAGACGGATGCGGCCGATGTAGCAGACTTCGTCAGATTCCCCCTCAGGGTGAGGGGTTTTTGATTGTGGGGACGCTCTTCCCTGCAGGCGCAAGCCCCTGCAGTTAATTACGCTACCGCATCGCCGTAACAACTTTCTCCTTCTCCAGAATTTCACTTCGTGTCACGTGTGTTTGTTTTATTTGTGGTTGCCCGTGGATTGTATACGGAGACTGAGTAATGCCGTCGCCCGTAGGACGTGGATTAGTCCAAATCCGTATTTACTTAGATTTGGGTTTGGTGTTTTTAGTTTAAGGATGCATTAGTCGCGTTGCGGCTAAGATCAACTTAAACGTTCGTTAAGGATACGTTAGTCCTGTTTTAGACTAAGATCCACTTAACGTAGTGATTAATTTAATGTATGGCCATTGGGACTCGTCTCCTCTCTGACGTCGTTGAAGGATTACAACGATATGTATCAGAGGAGCTCAGGAATGTACCCTCGAACCAGAGTTAATTGGGAGTTTTATAATCCATTTGAATGTTTAAGGATACGTTAGCCATGTTTGGGGCTAAGATCAACTTAAACGGGACAGTTTAGATCCGGCAAAAGAGCGTTTGGAGGCTCTATTGTTCCAGTTTAGGGACGTAGTGGTCCGTTTTCTAGTTTAGGGACATGGTGGTCCAATGCCAGTTTAAGGACATAGTGGTCTATTGCCAGTTTAGGGACATGGTGGTCCAACATTAGTTTAGGGACGTTTCGGTCCAGTATTAGTTTAGGGACGTTTCGGTCCAGTATTAGTTTAGGGACGTTTCGGTCCAGTATTAGTTTAAGGACGTTTCGGTCCATCATTAGTTTAAGGACATTTCGGTCCATCATTCCCATTTTGGGGTAAATATTAGTTTAAGGACGTTTCGGTCCACGAGTTTAAAGACCCCGCAGTCCATATAGGTGTGTGGTCGTTGGGACCCGTCACCACTTTGACGTCGTTAAGGAATTACAACGATGGATGTCAAAGAAGTTCGGAGATGTACCCTCGAACCGGATGTAGATTGATTTAGGAGAGCCATTTTGCTCAGTCAATTTAATTTAAGGACTTATGGCCATGATTGGGCTAAGTCCAGTTGAAAATGTCCAACATTTATTTGCTTTTGCATTGCATTTCTTTTTATTTTTATTTGGGCTTTGCCCAAAAAAGATGCAGAGCATCAATTTATTTTGGGCTCTGCCCTTTATAAATGATGCAAAGCATCAATTTCATTTGGGCTCTGCCCTTTTTATTGCTTTGCAATTTATTTTGGCCTGCTAGGTCCTTTTAATTTGGGCCTGGCCCTTCAAGTAATGCATTGCATTTGTGCAAAGCACCAAGAATCTTTTAGATTCAAGAACAGAAGTGCAGAGCACTTTTTATCCCCTGATTTGGATCAAAGAAAAACAAGTTTTTCTTTGTTTCAGAGAACCAAAGGTTCATAGCAAGTGCAAGGCACTGTTTTTTATTATTTTTATTTATTTGTTGAAGATCATTGATCTTTTTCTTAGATCAATGATCTATTCCTAAGTTAATTCTCTCTTCTTTTAAAAGGTTTTTACCTTCTTTTTTGTGTTCTCAAGGAGTTCTCCAGAGTTCTCTTCTTTCTTTTTTTTTATCCAATTGTCTATATCTTTGAAATGGGGTCTGGGGTCCTTTTTATAGTGCTCCAAAATTAGTTTAATTTGTTAAAAAGATCTTTTCTGAGTGATTTGGGGAATTTTCCTCACCATTGGATCTTTGATCCGAAGGCCCCTGTTTTACAGAAGAAATCTTCTTGTTTTAACAAGAACAGAAAAAATTTCCTTAAATCTTCATTCTGTTGTTGCGCAACTCACCAGCGCGTGACACGTGTCACGCAGTAAGACGCTTGCGCAGCTGTGCTTGCGCAACTGCGCAGACACGTGTCGCGCGGTGAAGCGCTTGCGCAACTGCGCAGACACGTGTCGCTCAACGGTGCACTTGCGCAGTTGTGCTTGCGCAACTGCGCAGACACGTGTCGCGCTGTGGTGCGCTTGCGCAACAGTGTTTGCGCAACTGCGCAGACACGTGTCGCGCAGCGGTGCGCTTGCGCAGTTGTGCTTGCGCAACTGCGCAGACACGTGTCGCGCAGCGGTGCGCTTGCGCAGCGTTTGCGCAACTGCGCAGACACGTGTCGCGCAGCGGTGCTCTAGCGCAGTTGTGTTTGCGCAACTGCGCAGACACGTGTCACGCAGCGCAGCGCTTGCGCAACTGAGCGTTGCTTTTGCTTTTTAAAGAGCCTTGCTCTGATTGGACGCACTGCCTTGGGCGTTGTGCTGCCGAGTCAACTTCTGACACGTTGCAAATTGCGCGCAGCGCACGGGATCTGAAGCGTTGCTTCAAAATTTTGAATTTTTGAAATTCAAACAGAGCCTTGCTCTGATCGGGGGAACAAGCCTCTTTGGCAGTATCGTTGGCAGCGATGTATTCAGCCTCCATCGTCGAGTCTGTCACGGATTCCTGCTTGGAACTCTTCCAGCTAACCGCCCCTCCATAAAGGGTAAAGACAAATCCCGACTGCGACTTAGAGTCGTCCTTATCACTCTGGAAGCTCGAATCGGTAAAGGACTCCACTTGGAGTTCTCCGTTACCATACACCAAGAGCGTCTCTTTAGTCCTTCGCAAGTACTTGAGAATGCTCTTTACAGCTGTCCAGTGACTCTCTCCAGGATCAGCTTGATACCTGCTCACTACACTTAGTGAGTATGCAACATCGGGTCTGGTACATAGCATCGCGTACATGATAGAGCCTACAGCCGAAGCATAGGGTATCCCTTGCATGCGAGCTCTCTCCAAATCAGTCTTGGGAGACATCTCTTTGGAAAGAGTGACTCCAGAGATTGTGGGCAAGTTCCCACGCTTGGATTCTTCCATACTAAACCTCTTTAGTATGGTGTCAATGTACCTGGATTGGGACAATTCCAATATCCGTTTGGATCTATCTCTATAGATCCTAATTCCCAATATGCAGGAGGTATCACCAAGATCTTTCATTGAGAATCTTTGTGATAAGAAAAGCTTGACCGATTGCAGCATAGGAATATCATTTCCTATCAAGAGTATGTCGTCCACGTACAATACGAGGAAGACAACCTTACTCTCTGCTACCTTCTTGTAAATACAAGGTTCATCTGGGTTTTTGACGAAATCAAACTCTTTGATAACGACGTCAAAGCAGATGTTCCAACTCCGCGATGCTTGCTTTAATCCATAAATGGATTTAAGCAGCTTGCACACCTTCCCGCTGCTCCCACTGTCTACGAAGCCCTCTGGCTGAGTCATGTACACGCACTCTTCTAAATCACCATTTAGAAAGGCGGTCTTAACATCCATTTGCCAGATTTCGTAATCATGATATGCAGCGATGGCAAGCATGATCCGGATGGATTTAAGCATAGCCACTGGAGAAAAGGTTTCGTCATAGTCCACACCTGGTCTTTGGCGAAAACCTTTTGCAACAAGTCTAGCTTTGAAAGTCTCCACTTTCCCATCTACACCAAGTTTTTTCTTGAAGATCCACTTGCTCCCAATGGGTTTTACCCCTTCAGGAGCAACTTCCAAAGTCCATACTTTGTTGGTGTACATGGATTCCATCTCGGACCGCATAGCATCCAGCCATTTCACTGAGTCCCTACTCGTGATGGCCTGCTCGAAGCTAGTTGGGTCATCATCCTCCATGATGCAATCCTCGCTCCCACCATCCATGAGAAAACCGTAGTATCTCTCAGGTGGGTGAGGAACCCTACTAGATCGGCGGAGTGGCTGGGGTTCATTGGGAACTACGGAATCCTCTGGTTCTACCAGATCTTCTGTTGTAGCTTTTGTAGCTGGAACCTCTTCCAGTTCTACCTCATGACCACTAATCTCTTTTTCAAGAAATTCCTTTTCTAAAAAGGTGGCATGCCGAGAAACAAACACTCTTTGTTCCTCAGGGTGGTAGAAGATATACCCTTGTGAATTCTTGGGATATCCTACAAATTTGCATAGAACAGATCGTGCCTCGAGTTTGTCCGGATTTTGTCGTTTGACATAGACTGGACAACCCCATATCTTAACATAGTTAAGACATGGTCTCTTTCCTTTCCATATCTCATATGGAGTGGTAGGCACAGATTTGGTAGGGACCATATTCAATAGATGTATGGCTGTCTCAAGCGCATACCCCCAGAAGGAAATAGGTAACTCAGCTGTGCTCATCATAGAGCGCATCATATCTAATAGGGTGCGGTTCCTCCGTTCTGATACACCGTTGTACTGTGGTGTATATGGAGGAGTCAGCTGAGAGAGAATCCCATTCTCTTTTAGGAAGTCCAGGAATTCATTGCTCAAGTATTCACCTCCTCGATCAGATCGAAGGATTTTAATACTTTTTCCGGTTTGGTTCTCGACTTCTTGTTTATATTCTCTAAATTTCTCAAAAGCTTCAGACTTGTGTCTTATCAAGTACACATGTCCGTATCTTAAGAGATCGTCAGTGAATGTAATAAAGTACGAAGAACCATCCCTGGCATGTATAGACATGAGACCGCATACATCACTATGTATTAGTCCCAAGAGTTCAGTAACTCTTTCTCCGTGTCCCGTAAATGGAGTTTTGGTCATCTTACCTTTGAGACATGACTGGCAAGTGTCATAAGATGAAAATTCGAATGGTTTCAAATATCCATCCTTATGCAACTTAGCCAGTCGTGTCGCATTGATGTGACCCAGTCTACAATGCCACAAGAAGGATTCGTTCAGTTCTGAACTCTTCCTCTTGTGTGTGTTTGTTATGCTCAGAACTGTTGATTGATTTAGAATATAAATGCCATTGCACAACGTGCCTGATCCAACCAACTTTTGGTTACGGAAAATGTTCATAACATTGTCCTGTAATACAAAATTATATCCCTCTTTACTCAACAAAGAAACCGATATAATGTTGCATATCAGGTTCGGCATGTAATAGCATTCGTTCAGAACCAATGTATTACCAGTTGGTAATGCAAGGTGATATTCCCCGAGAGTCTTAGCTGCAACAATTGCACCATTTCCAACTCTAATGTCTTTATCACCTTCTCCAAGTTCTCTACCTTTCCTGAGCCCATGTAACTAATTACATATATGGGATCCTGACCCGGTATCTAATACCCAGGACGTGGAGCAAATGGAGAAACAGTTCTCTGTAACGAACACACCCGAAGAAAATGCATCAACATGTACTTTCTTCAATCGGGTGGCATTGGAATCCTGGTATTCCCCTATGTCCTGTTCAGTCCTATAACTCTTATAAGAAAGAACGGAACCAACGTTCCCCAGCACTGTATAACATGCGGGTTCGGTTAATACATCCATATTATTATCTTGATTAGGGCATGAAATGGTCGCTACCTGGAGAGAGAGAGAAGAAAACACTTTAGCGTATGCTCTTGCAAGATCAGATTGGTTATTATCTTATCTAATCAGGATGGCTCCCACTGGTTTTTATCAAATCTTCCTTCAAACCCTAAAAGGAAAGACTAGCCGGGATTAATTACACCCTACAACTTCGCCAATCTTTCAGCCAGGACAGTGTCGGTACTTTGAGGGAGGTTCCCCGTGCTTTCGCACGGACCTAATTAAAGTAAACCTCATTTTCCCAGAGGCGTAACCCCGTTGACACCTTTCTAGACACCTACTTGATCGGCTAATTGTAATGTGCAAAACTCTCCCAGGAGTAACTCTTACTCGCAGTGGGTAACGGGATCCAACTATCTCATAGAAGGTATGCAATCTCATTGCAAATTTCAACACTTGAAATTCCCGATAATGCTTTTGCCCCTAGCGTGCTATGACCTTGACGAAAGCCAACAAACCACAGCCCGCTAGTCAAGTTCAACCCGTACATTTCTTGACTGAATTAAACCCACCCGCACGACCCTTGACGAAAGCCAACAAAGCTGTACGACTACCCTAATCCAGTCGCATCATATGCAGCAGATAAGCAGCACATAGCTACCGCACACTACACCTTGATGAAAGCCAACAAATGTAGCACGAATACTATATGTAACTTATCTGAAATGACGGAGGGCTACGTCAGGTTTTTCTGAAAACCATGAGCGTAATGAACTTGATATCGTTGTAGAATCGTGTGAATTTTGAAATGGAGTGTTCTTGAGGCTTTTCTAGTTTTGCTAAAGGGGTCACTCCCGGTGAAGGGATCGTCGGCCCTTTCCTCGTTGAATGAGGTGCGGGATATATCATATATATCACTGTGCAAAGCAAAACTTCAAAAGAAATCAAAAGAAAACCGAGTGTGTAGCATCTGCCAGTTATTGCTAAAGGAGTCACTCCCGGTGAAGGGATCTCGGTCCTTTCCTCATCGAATAAGGTGCAGGGTATATCATATATACCGCTATGCAAAGCAAAACTGTAGCTACCCTTTTTGTTTAAAATTTGATTCTACAACATCTTTTAGGTTTCTTTTCTTTCATTAATCATATTAATGAAGTCCCATCATTTAAGTCACCTAAACATCACAGATAAATATGACGTACACTTATGCCATCCGCATTCGCCTCGATGTCCCCTCGTGCACCGTTAGGTTAGGTAACTAACGACAGAGCAGGGCAGGGCTAGTGCGGGTGTAAAACATAAGTAACGTCTATATAATATATCATATATACTATATACAGTATCCATCAGAACTAATCAAATGATCACATCACAGATATCGCAGCAGAAAATATCATATGAAATATTGGATATACTAGGACGTCCGTGTTTTTAATACGAGCCAGTATAAAACACGGATTCCACGGTTGTGATGAATAGCCAATCCCACACCCCTAGACCCCTATGAGAGCGGCAAGCAACCCTACCAATTCCAGGGTTAGGAGACCCGGACTCGACTCCTCGAGATGGTCTCCCACTGGACCCTAGAACCCGGTTACTTGTGCTCCCCTCTTTGGGTCTATCCTAATGCAGAAAAGTAAATAATATACATGAACGGTGACATCTTCCACAACCTGGAAGTGCCCCAATAAAAGAATATTACATACAAGTTTTTACATGAATTAAAATGAATAACACTCATCTCACAAAAAAAAAACCCGGCTATTCGAACACGACGATCCAATATAACATATCCAGCAACACATAACATCACATGTCATCAACGTAAGTAAGTATGCATACCCCAATTGTCGTTGATGTATAGCAACGAAACCGGCGATATCGACAAACTACACTTACGGTCACAGAAAAGAAAGTGTAAAACTACAACATTTGGAATCCGCAACCTTTTTAGAGATCGCATGCCTAATCAAATGAAATACTTAGACATCACATGCCTAACATTTATAAAGCCCGCATTTTAGTCTTATTATCGAAAACTCTTTTCAATATCAAGTGAGACTAAACCGCTAGATTTATAACATTCATTCAGTTATCACATAATTGTTTGTGAATTCCAATTATTGTATCCCATTCCGGATAAATAGAAAATATTAAACTTTCCGATCAAACATTCGAACACCCAAGTTTTCCCGAAACCGATCAACACATGAAATAAGTTCAAAGACATTCACTTCACACCTCAGTACCAACGGTCCAGCCGTAGAAGGGTCAAGCCAACGCCTCACATGTGGCACGTCGTACTGCCCCAAACCCGAAGGTTCAAAGGGCAGTTCAAGACGGTCACATAATCGAGTTAAGGTTTGTTGTTTTCTAGATGGACCATCGCGTTACTTGCACTACTCAGAACGTCCTTAAACCACAGAAAAATCCAACACTTGGAAATATTCCGGCAGGGGAAAAAGTGGGTATTTACATCCGGTCGAACTTTTTAACATATTCTAAAATATCCGAAAAGTCACATAGACAAAGTCTGATAATCCGATCGAATCATCTAAGCTCCAAAACACCCCAGAAAACTCAACTCTTGAGTTCAGATTAAAGAATCCCAGAAAACTCAGCACCTCAAATAACAAATTACTGTGCAAAATTGGAAGGCTGACGTCATCATATGGCCGCGGAACCGCCGCAGAAGCCAGGCTTCTGTCGCGGAACCGCCGCAGAAGCCAGGCTTCTGCCGCGGTTCCGCCGCAGTTTGGACGTATCTTTTGAAAAATTTTGCACCGTAATTCTTAGAATTTCCTGCTGAATTTTTTTAGAATTTTTAATCTGGAAAAATCCCAGTTTTTGAAAAAAGTCCAGAGAGCATTTTGGAATTAGGGTTTCGGTTCGATCGGGTTTCAAACGTCGTCTACACATCGCCTAAGGCTCTAGCTAGTCTCTGATACCACTGTAGGGTAACTAGGCACGCTAATGAGGTCTCACAAGGCATCAACCATGCCAATTTCAAATTTTACAAGTGCCGAGAAACCCTAATACGGATTCGTCGACTAGAGTTTAGGCGAAAAGTGAAACTAGTTAACGTTTTAACTAAAAGAAATAGGCTACAACCTTTGTAGATCCGGTTCTCCACTTCCTTATCTCCACGTAAATGTCCTCTCACTGTCCATGTCGGATCCCGGACTCTTGCATCGGCTCCATCGGATAAATGGGCGGGCTAGGTCGTCGGCTTCGTTGCCGAAGATGATCTACGTCGAAGCAACACTAGATCAAGCTCCTACTTCACCAAGCAATGAAACTTATTAAGTAAACACCCTATACTACTTGGCAAAAGGTAGAGGATGATGAAATAGGGGGTGGGTTCACTTTAGAATTGGATTTCTCACTCATTTGCTCAAGTTGCCATTGATGAAGGCAAGGTTTCTTTCTTGAAGAAGAAGATGAAGAATATGATAAGCCTATTTTTAAAAATAGAAAACAATATGATACTTATCATAATCTTAACCTAAGTTAGGTGTAGAGAATAAACTAAGGTTAGTTGGAATGGTTAGGGTTAAGCATGAGATAAGAATGGTGGACTTGTTCAAAGCTTCAAGAAGCTTCAACAAACAAACAAAATAAGCCACCATTCCTAATATTTTCCAAAATGAATAAATAAATAAATAACTAAGTAAATAAACAAAACCCTAACCATTTATATAACCATGGTTTAATCTTTACACAAACCCAAGTGAGCAAGTATCATCAAACATGATACAAACAAGTGCACAAAAAAATATATCACATATACAATGTGCATCAAGTGA
Organism: Agapanthus africanus; assembly: GCA_030015575.1. Lineage (NCBI taxonomy): Eukaryota > Viridiplantae > Streptophyta > Magnoliopsida > Asparagales > Amaryllidaceae > Agapanthus > Agapanthus africanus. The sequence goes on along the minus strand of CM057339.1, from coordinate 580,895,361 downwards.
GAAAATCCTTTTAAAATGAACCAATACTAGTTAATGAAAAGTAATATATCAAATATATAATTATACATTAAATCATTAAATCAACACTTGATTCAATGATCCGGTCATATCGCACATAACCGACTAGTATCCAATGTATCGACTCATCGAATCAATCTTCGATTCGATAACTAGGTTATATCGCATACAATTAAAATCGAAACATTCAATGCGAGAATAGAATACGGTATCACATACACGCATTATTCTCACTCCCGCACATATCTCATGTGCGCTCCTATTTCGTTTCGCTTGAGCCAGGAAACCTCTGCGTAGGACTCTAAAGACTCGTCAATACGCCGGCAGTAGATGATGATCATATCAAGCACCCACAAGCCGCAAGCGGTCTGCCAAACGTAACGGCCACACGGGTATTGAGCGATCAGAAGATCGACGAGCAAGCCCGCTCACACTCCTGTGAATCCAACCAGTAACACTTACCGTACAGTCCGGTCTGTTCGTCTGATATGTCGCATATCAAGTCTAGGGGTGGTAAACGTCAGACCCCAATAACCGATAAGTCGTGCCGATGTGAGGCTCATAACGGGTCGAGAAACTACTGGTAACACTTACCAGCATATCTCTGATCAGCCCTGGCCAGGGACTTCCCTGTTACGGCCAATCGAGCACAGCGCAACATCAACCCCCAATACCGGGAGAGACGAAACCCCTCCTATCGCTCATTGCCTCTGTTAGTTATGTATATGCCCTAGAGGCCATTGTTGTACATATGATGTATATTATAATGGATGCTTGGTTATATATAGAGATGACTTTCTTGCTCGTCATGATAGTATGCTATTTGGTTTCACTTTATCTTAACATGTTGACTTGTATTGGTTTACTGTTTTACTCTCACATGTTGATAAAGCCCTTAGGATATGTACTCGACTACTGGGAATATGATGAGATCATACTAGTGGGGCCGCGGTAGTCGATGAGTACATCCTATAACTGTTCCTAGTCGAGGGTATGTCAAGACAGGGCATCGATACACCAGAGTAGACTAGCGTATACGCATCTTGACCCATATGATGGGTGATGGATGATCTCATATCCATCGGTGTTTGACATCAGAGATGGTGTACGGGTGCTCAGTGGAGACTGGGTACACTGGACGGACTCGCCGAGAACTCCCAGATGGTGATATACCACACGTCAGATGGCAGTTCTCTGGTGACACTGGTATAGGGTAGTCTGTAGAACCGAGATCGTCATGGAGTCTTGTGTGATTCCCACTGTGCTTTGATTTCCACCTTACCACGTCCAAGAGGGCGTGCAAAACGGTGGCTTTTAAGTACAGTCCCGAATCACATGGAGGCAATGAGCGATAGGAGGGGATTCGTCTCTCCCGGTATAAGGAGTTGATGTTGTGCTGTGTTCTATTGGCTATAACTGGAAGTCCCTGGCCAGGGCTGATATAGAGATTTACTGGTAAGTGTTACTAGTAGTTTCTCGACCCGTTATGAGCCACACATCGACACGACTTATCGGTTACTGGGGTCTGACGTATACCACCCCTAGACTTGATATGCGACATATCAGACGAACAGACCGGACTGTACGGGAGTGTTACTGATTGGATTCACAGGAGAACGCACAGGCTAGCTTGTTGATCTTCTGATCGCTCAATACCTGGGTGGCTGTTACGTTTAGCTGACCGCTTGCAGCATGTGGGTGTTTGATATGATCATCACCTGCTACCGGCGTATTGACGATTCTTTAGAGTCCTACACAGAGGTTTCTTGGCTCAGGCAAAACGGAGTAGAGGCACATATGTGATATGTGCAGGACCGAGAATAATGCGATATGGGATACCGTATTATATTCTCGCGATATTAAGATATGAACCGGGTCATCGGATCAAGTGTTGATTCGATGAATCGGTACATGATATATTAGTCGGTAATATTCGATATAGCCGGATCGTTGGATCAAGTGTTGATTCGATGATTTAATGTATAATAATATATATGATATATTATTACATTATCTAATATTGGCTCGCTTTATTATTTCATTTTCTCATTGGATGATACATTGATATATATGCGATATATGTTAATTGTATTATTTTCTTTTGTTGCAAATATATAATATATATGTGATATATATTATTGTGACATGATATGATTAATTGTTAAACATGTTTAAGGATGATTAATTGAGGTTAGGGTTTGATTAGGGTTAGATGCTTCATGCACCTTCTAGAAGCTTTTTCTTTTGTCATTCTTAAGATATTTTTGGATGACACATTCTTAACCCAACCAAACCCTAACTCTAGTTTATTCTCTACTAAATCTTAGCCACTCATCCTTGACCATGGTTTATAAATCAATCATATAGCTTTCATTCTATTCATCACAAAAGGATTAATCTTATTATTGATTTTCCATTATCATCTTCTTCTCTCTTGATGAAAGCTTACTTGATTTTCTTTATGTGATGAATAAATATAAGAAAATGATTTAAAAAGAAAGCAAAATTACTACTCTCTCATCCTCATCTCATCTAGCCCATGAGATTAGTGTGTTCATCTCTTTAGAGTGAGAAAGCTTGAGTCTTTGCAACTTCGACGTAGATCATCGGAGATTTGGAACACTTCAAGCTAGCATGGATCGTTCGAGTCGTGGAGCCTCTCATGAGTCCGGGAGATCGTGGATCGCGGCAAAGGGACTTCTACTCGGAGCTTGTGAAGCGAAGGAGCGGACTACAAAGGTTGTAATCCCTCACACTTAGATAAAAGTTATCATCTTGCATGTTAAACCCTAATAATCTAGCAAAGATCCCGGCTTTGGGTTGTTCGGCACGTCTAAATTTTTATCCGGGCATGTTTGATGCCTTATGAAACTTCACAAGAGTGCCTAGGAACCCTACAGTGGTATCAGAGCCTAGCTAGAGCATTAGGCGATGTGTTTACGAAGTTAAAACTCCGGTCGAACCCGAACCGACGAAAATAACCCCCTCTCTGGAAATTTTTTAAAATTTGGGTTTTTTCTGAATTAAAAATACGTAAAAAAATCAGCAGGGAATTCTAAGAATTACCATAAAACCCGAGCCCCCAATTCGACCAAACGGCGGCGGAACCGCGGCGCAAGCATGCTTGCGCGGCGGTTCCGCGGCGTATTCATGGATTGGCGACACGTGGCTTTTATGGTAATATCCGTAGGTGCTTGTTGATGCTTCTAGGTATTTTTTAATCTGTTTCAAGTGTTGAAAATTCTGGGGTTTGTTTTGTAATAGTAGATTCGATCGGAATATTTAAATTCGTATTTCTTTCCGGATATTTAGAAACTGTTAAACTATTTGAACGGATATCATTAACTCACTGTTTCCCGGTACGGCAAACTTTCAAGTGTTGAAATTTTTTCGGGTTTAAATCTTTCGGAAAAATTGTACAAGTTAAGCGGTGGACCCTCTAGAAGACAACAAACCTTAACTCGATTATGTGACCGTCTTGAACTTCCTTTTGAACCTTCGGGTTTGGGGCAGTACGGCGTGTCACATGTGAGGCGTTGGCTTGACCCTTCTACGGCTGGATCACCGGTACTGTGACATATTCTGGAATTATTTGAACTCTGCTCAAGTGTTGAGCACTTTGGGAAATTTTGGGTATTTGATTATCTGTTCGGAAAGTTTAATACTGTCTATTTATCTGGAATGTGATACAATATGTGGAATTCATAGAGTTAGGCATGAAATGCGGAGTATGTGATATTTCGGATTTATGATGTCTAAAGTAATTGTGAATTCCAAATATTGTAGTTTTACACTTTCTTTTCTGTGACCGTAAGTGTAATATGTGATATCGCCGGTTTCGTTGCTATATGTCAACGACAATTGGGATGTGCATATTTACTTACGTTAATGATATGTGATATTATGTGTTGCTGTGATATGTTATATTGGATCGTCGCGTTCAAAATAGCCGGGGGTTTTATGTGAGATGAGGGTTTTTATTTTCATTCATGTAAAATTCATTTGTAATGTAATATTCTTTTATTTGGGGCACTTCCAGGTTGCGGTTGCTGTCACCAGTGTATATTATTTACTTTTCCGCATTAGGTAGACCCAAGGAGGGGAGCACAAGTAACCGGGTTCTAGGGTCCAGTGGAAGGCCATCTCGAGGAGTCAAGACCGGGTCTCCTAACCCTAGAATTGGCAGTGTTGCTTGCCGCTCTCGTAGGGGTCTTGGGATGTGGGTTTGGCTATTCGTCGCGACCGTGGAATCCGTGTTTTATACAGGCTCGTATTAAAAACACGGACGTCCTAGTATATCCAATATTTCATATATGTTCTTCTGCTGCAATGTTCTGTGATGAGATCATATTACTGCCTGAGACGAATGCTTATACTATATATATGTGCTGATATATAAATATTACTGCTTTCGTTTCTTCTGTGATGCTTAGGAAGCATAAGCTGATGGGATTTTTATTAATGAGATTAATAAAAGAAAAGAAACCTAAAGATGTTGTAGAATCAAAACTTTATAAAAAGGGTAGCTACAGTTTTGCTTTGCACAGTGATATATATGATATATCCTGCACCTTATTCGATGGGGAAAGAGCCGACGATCCCTTCACCGGGAGTGACCTCTTTAGCGAAACTGGCAGATGCTACGAAACTCGGTTTGTCTTTTGATTGCTTTTAGAGTTTTGCTTTGCACAGCGGTATATATGATATATCCTGCACCTTATTCGATGAGGAAAGGGCCGACGATCCCTTCACCGGGAGTGACCCCTTTAGCGAAACTAAGAAAAGCCTCAAAAACACTCCTTTTCAAAAACACATGATTCTACGACGATATCAAGTTCATTACGCTCAGGGTTTTCTGAAAAACCTGCGTAGCCCTCCGTCATTTCAGATAGATATTATTTAGTATTCGTGCTACGCTTGTTGGCCTGCGTCAAGGCGTAGTGTGCGGTAGCTAACTAGTATATATCTGTTTATGCATATGATGCAGATTGGATTAGGGTAGTCGTGCGACTTTGTTGGCCTGCGTCAAGGGTTGTGCGGGTGGGTTTAATTCAATCAAGAAATGACGGGTTGAACTTGACTAGCGCACTATGGTTTGTTGGCCTGCGTCAAGGTCATAGGATGCTGGGGGTAAAAATATTATCGGGAATTTCAAGTGTTGAAATTTGCAATGAGATTACATACCTCCTATGAGATAGTTGGATCCCGATACCCACTGCGAGTAAGAGTTACTCCTGGGAGAGTTTTACACAGGACAATTAGCCGATCAAGTAGGTGTCTAGAAAAGTGTTAACGGGGTTACACCTCTGGGAAAACGAGGTTTACTTTAATTAGGTCCGTGCGAAAGCACGGGGAACCTCCCTCAAAGTACCAACACTGATCTGGCTGAAAGATTGACGAAATTGTAGGGTGTAATTAATCCCGGCTAATCTTACCTTTTAGGGTTTTAAGGTAGATTTGATAAAAACAGTGGGAGACATCCTGATTAGATAAGATAATAACCAATCTAATCTTGCAAGAGCATACGCTAAAGTGTTTTCTTCTCTCTCTCTCCAGGTAGCGACCATGTCAGGCCATAATCAAGATAATAATATGGATGTATTGACTGAACCCAATTATTGTACTGAGCAAGGGAACGTTGGACCCGTTTTTTCTTATAAGAGTTATAAGACTGAATAGGAAACAGGAGAATATCTGGATTCTCAAGCCGCCCAAAAGAACATGCATGTTGATGCATCTTCTTCGGGTGTGTTAGTTATTGAGAACTGTTTCTCAGTTCACCCAACGTCCTGGGTATTAGATACCGGATCAGGATCCCACATATGTAAACAGTTACATGGGCTACGTAAAGGTAGAGAACTGGGAAAAGGTGATCATTCCGTTCTAGTAGGAAACGGTGCAAATGTTGCAGCCAAAGCAGTTGGCGAATATCACCTAGTATTACCAAGTAGTGATACACTGATTCTAAATGAGTGCTATTATATACCGAACATGATGTGCAACATTATATCAGTTTTTTTATTGAGTAAAGAGTGATATAATTTTGTAGTACAGGATAATGTTATGAACATATTCCTAGATCAAAAGTTGATTGCATCAGGCTCGTTACATAATGGCATATTCATTCTAAATCAGAATACGGTCCTAAATATACAAAACACACACAAGAAGAAAAGTTCAGATATGAACGAATCCTTCTTGTGGCATTGCAGACTTGGTCATATCAATGCGACACGACTGGCTAAGTTACATAAAGATGGTTATTTGAATCCGTTCGAATTATCATCTTATGATACTTGCCATTCATGTCTCAAAGGAAAAATGACCAAAGCTCCGTTTAGTGGACACGGAGAAAGAGTAACCGAACTCTTAGGACTGGTACATAGTGATGTATGCGGTCCCATGTCTACGCATGCCAGGAACGGTTCTTCCTACTTCATTACATTCACTGATGATCTCTCAAGATTCGGATATGTGTTCCTGATGAAACACAAGTCTGAAGCTTTTGAAAAATTCAGAGAATATAAGCACGAAGTAGAGAATCAAACGGGAAAAAGTATTAAGATTCTTCGATCTGATCGAGGAGGTGAATACTTAAGCAATGAGTTCCTAGATTATCTAAAAGAGAATGGGATTCTCTCTCAGCTTACTCCTCCTTATACACCACAGCACAACGGTGTATCGGAGCGGAGAAATCGCACCCTATTAGATATGGTGCGCTCGATGATGAGTACAGCTGAGTTACCTATTTCCTTCTGGGGGTATGCACTGGAAACAGCTGCAGACCTATTGAATATGGTTCCTACCAAATCTGTGCCAACCACTCCATATGAGATATGGAAAGGAAAGAGACCATATCTTAATTATGTTAGGATATGGGGTTGCCCGGCATATATGAAAACACAAAATCCGGACAAACTCAGCGCAAGGTCTATTCTGTGCAAGTTTATTGGATATCCCAAACATTCACGCGGGTATATCTTCTACCACACCGAAGGACAAAAAGTGTTTGTTTCTCGGCACGCCACCTTTTTAGAAAAGGAATTTCTTGCAAAAGAAATTGATGGCAATGAGGTAGAACTGGAAGAGGTTCCAGTGACACAAACTACAATAGATGATTTAGTGGAACCAGAGGATTCAGTAGTACCCGACGAACCCCAGCCTCTCCGCCGATCTAGTAGGGTTTCTCATCCACCTGAGAGATACTATGGTTTTCTCATTAATGGTGGAAGCGAGGATTGCATCATGGAAGATGATGACCCGACTAGTTTCGAGCAGGCCATCACGAGTGGTGACTCTGTGAAATGGCTGGATGCAATGCGATCTGAGATGGAATCCATGTACACCAATAAAGTATGGATTTTAGAAAATGCTTCTGAAGGGGTAAAACCTATTGGGAGCAAGTGGGTTTTTAAAAAGAAATTTGGTGTAGATGGAAAAGTTGAGACTTTCAAAGCTAGACTTGTAGCAAAGGGTTTTCGTCAACGACCAGGTGTGGATTATGACGAAACCTTTTCTCCAGTGGCTATGCTTAAGTCCATCCGGATCTTACTTGCCATTGCTGCATACCATGACTACGAAATCTGGCAAATAGATGTTAAGACCGCCTTTCTAAACGGTGATTTAGAAGAGAGCGTGTACATGACTCAGCCAGAGGGCTTCGTAGATAGTGGGAGCAGCGGAAAGGTGTGCAAGTTGCTTAAATCCATTTATGGGTTAAAGCAAGCATCGCGGAGTTGGAACATCTGTTTTGATGTTGTAGTCAAAGAGTTTGACTTCATCAAAAATATAGATGAACCTTGTATCTATAAGAAGGTAGCAGAGGGTAAGGTTGTCTTCCTCGTATTGTACGTGGATGACATACTCTTGATAGGAAATGATATTCCTATGCTGCAATCAGTCAAGCTCTTCTTATCACAGAGATTCTCAATGAAAGATCTAGGTGATGCCTCCTGCATATTGGGAATCATGATCTATAGAGATAGATCTAAACGGATACTGGGATTGTCCCAATCCAGGTACATTGACACCATACTAAAGAAGTTTAGTATGGAAGAATCCAAGCGTGGGAACCAACCCACGATCTCTGGACTCACTCTCTCCAAAGAGATGTCTCCCAAGACTGATTTGGAGAGAGCTCGCATGCAAGGGATACCCTATGCTTCAGCAGTAGGCTCTATCATGTATGCGATGCTATGTACGAGACCCGATGTAGCATACTCACTAAGTGTAGTGAGTCGGTATCAAGCAGATCCTGGAGAGAGTCATTGGACAGCAGTGAAGAACATTCTCAAGTACTTACGAAGGACTAAGGACATGTTCTTGGTGTATGGTAACGGAGAACTCCAGGTGGAGTCCTTTACCGATTCCAGCTTCCAAAGTGATAAGGACGACTCTAAGTCGCATTCGGGTTTTGTCTTTACCCTCAATGGAGGGGCGGTATGTTGGAAGAGTTCCAAACAGGATACCGTTGCAGACTCGACGATGGAGGCTGAATACATCGCTGCCAACGATGCTGCCAAAGAGGCTGTCTGGATAAAGAAGTTCATTAGTGAACTTGGTGTGGTTCCATCCATTGAGCATCCAATACCTCTGTATTGCGATAACAATAGAGCTGTGGCTTTGGCCAAGGAACCCAGGTCCCATCAAAAGTCCAGACATATTCTGAGGCGGTATCACCTGATCAGGGAGATAGTTGATCGCCGGGAGATCGAGGTCAGGAGAGTAGATACGAAGGACAACACTGCGGATCCATTCACGAAGGCTATTCCCCAGATACAGTTTGAGAGATTATTCGGGATGCTAGGTATGAGATACTACAGCAGCTGGCCTTAGTGCAAGTGGGAGATTGTGAGTTATGTATATGCCCTAGAGGCCATTGTTGTACATATGATGTATATTATAATGGATGCTTGGTTATATATAGAGATGACTTTCTTGCTCGTCATGATAGTATGCTATTTGGTTTCACTTTATCTTAACATGTTGACTTGTATTGGTTTACTGTTTTACTCTCACATGTTGATAAAACCCTTAGGATCTGTACTCGACTACTGGGACTATGATGAGATCATACTAGTGGGGCCGCGGTAGTCGATGAGTACATCCTATAACTGTTCCTAGTCGAGGGTATGTCGAGACAGGGCATCGATACACCAGAGTAGACTAGCGTATACGCATCTTGACCCATATGATGGGTGTTGGATGATCCCATATCCATCGGTGTTTGACATCAGAGATGGTGTACGGGTGCTCAGTGGAGACTGGGTACACTGGACGGACTCGCCGAGAACTCCCAGATGGTGATATACCATACGTCAGATGGCAGTTCTCCAGTGACACTGGTACAGGGTAGTCTGTAGACCCGAGATCATCATGGAGTCTTGTGTGATTCCCACTGTGCTTTAATTTCCACCTTACCACGTCCAAGAGGGCGTGCAAAACGGTGGCTTTTGGGTACAGTCCCGAATCACATGGAGGCAATGAGCGATAGGAGGGGATTCGTCTCTCCCGGTATAGGGAGTTGATGTTGTGCTGTGTTCGATTGGCTATAACTAGAAGTCCCTGGCCAGGGCTGATATAGAGATTTACTGGTAAGTGTTACTAGTAGTTTCTCGACCCGTTATGAGCCACACATCGACACGACTTATCGGTTACTGGGGTCTGACGTATACCATCCCTAGACTTGATATGCGACATATCAGACGAACAGACCGGACTGTACGGGAGTGTTACTGATTGGATTCACAGGAGAACGCACAGGCTAGCTTGTTGATCTTCTGATCGCTCAATACCTGGGTGGCTCTTACGTTTAGCTGACCGCTTGCAGCTTGTGGGTGTTTGATATGATCATCACCTGCTACCGGCGTATTGACGATTCTTTAGAGTCCTACACAGATGTTTCTTGGCTCAGGCAAAACGGAGTAGAGGCACATATGTGATATGTGCAGGACCGAGAATAATGCGATATGGGATACCGTATTATATTCTCGCGATATTAAGATATGAACCGGGTCATCGGATCAAGTGTTGATTCGATGAATCGGTACATGATATATTAGTCGGTAATATTCGATATAGCCGGATCGTCGGATCAAGTGTTGATTCGATGATTTAATGTATAATAATATATATGATATATTATTACATTATCTAATATTGGCTCGCTTTATTATTTCATTTTCTCATTGGATGATACATTGATATATATGCGATATATGTTAATTGTATTATTTTCTTTTGTTGCAAATATATAATATATATGTGATATATATTATTGTGACATGATATGATTAATTGTTAAACATGTTTAAGGATGATTAATTGAGGTTAGGGTTTGATTAGGGTTAGATGCTTCATGCACCTTCTAGAAGCTTTTTCTTTTGTCATTCTTAAGATATTTTTGGATGACACATTCTTAACCCAACCAAACCCTAACTCTAGTTTATTCTCTACTAAATCTTAGCCACTCATCCTTGACCATGGTTTATAAATCAATCATATAGCTTTCATTCTATTCATCACAAAAGGATTAATCTTATTATTGATTTTCCATTATCATCTTCTTCTCTCTTGATGAAAGCTTACTTGATTTTCTTTATGTGATGAATAAATATGAGAAAATGATTTAAAAAGAAAGCAAAATTACTACTCTCTCATCCTCATCTCATCTATCCCATGAGATTAGTGTGTTCATCTCTTTAGAGTGAGAAAGCTTGAGTCTTTGCAACTTCGACGTAGATCATCGGAGATTTGGAACACTTCAAGCTAGCATGGATCGTTCGAGTCGTGGAGCCTCTCATGAGTCCGAGAGATCGTGGATCGCGGCAAAGGGACTTCTACTCGGAGCTTGTGAAGCGAAGGAGCGGACTACAAAGGTTGTAATCCCTCACACTTAGATAAAAGTTATCATCTTGCATGTTAAACCCTAATAATCTAGCAAAGATCCCGGCTTTGGGTTGTTCGGCACGTCTAAATTTTTATCCGGGCATGTTTGATGCCTTATGAAACTTCACAAGAGTGCCTAGGAACCCTACAGCCTCCATGTGACTCGGGAATGTACCCAAAAACCACCGTTTTGCACGCCCTTATGGACGTGGTAAGGTGGAGATCAAAGCACAGTGGGAATCACACAAGACTCTATGACGATCTCGGGTCTACAGACTAACCTGCACAAGTGTCACCTGAGAACTGCCATCTGACGTGAGGTATAATACCATCTGGGAGTTCTCGGCGAGTCCGTCCAGTGTACCCAGTCTCCACTGAGCACCCGTATACCATCTCTGATGTCAAACACCAATGGATATGGGATCATCCATCGCCCATCTCATGGGTCGAGAAGCGTATACGCTAGTCTACACTGGTATATCGATGCCCCGTCTCGATACACCCACGACTAGGGACTTTGAAGGATGTACCTATGGACTACCATGTCCCCACTAGTATGATCTGCATCATAGTCCAGGTAGTCAAGTACACAACCTAAGGGCTTTACCAACATGTAACTATAAGACAGTTTAAAGAGACTAGTATACATGTTAAGATAAAGAGCAACCAGATAGCATACTATCATATCGAGCAAGAAAGTCATCTCTATATATGTCCAAGCATCCAATATAATATACATCATCTGTACAATACTGGCCACTAGGGCATACATACAACTAACATTATTTGCTTCTTAACATCATATGATGTTTTTCATTTCTTTTTAGTATGATGTTTGAGTAATCTTATGGTTGTGATGATGGTGTGGATGTGAGATGAATGTTTTTGCCTTCCTCCATCTCTTGTGAATGTTTAATGTGCTCAAATTGTGATTGTATCCTTAAAATTGCTAAATGAATGTGTTTGATATGGTATGTTGATTTTGATGGTTACTTGTAACCTTTATCACATACCCTATTCTCTCATGATCACCATTTTTGCAAGGTTAAGGTTAGAATCAATTTAGTGTTAAGGTTGCTAAGTGTTAGATGGGGTATTTTGTTAACAAGTTGATTGACACACTTCTTCATCTCATATACCCTATACTATCACAATTCACTTAGCAAGCTTAATACTAAAACCACTTGCTCTCATATGCTATTTTGTGTATTTGGTGTTGATGTATGCTTGCTAACTCTTGTGCTTAGTGTTGATACTTCAAGCTTGGACAGACAAACGGTAAGTGAGACAATACGGATTCGTTTCGTGTCTTGCATCAAACTTCGATACCTTGATGACTTGTTCCTCGCAAACGCCCTGACAAGCCATGCTTCACGTCGGAATCAACACAAGGACATAACAACTCATGATCAAGGGAGCGTCGAAGAATTCTACATGATTCAACCATCCGAACCAAAGCCAGGACCACTTTCCTTAACTAGTTTTATATTTCCGTATTTTCCATTTTTGTGACAAAACCCAAATTCTTTCTTTGTGAACCTTAAACAACAATCACTAATCACCAATTCCCTGTGGATCGACCCGTACTTGCCGACTCGCTACAACGCGTCGTGCATTTGCAGTTTATAAATTTTAAAACGAGACCAAGCTCGCGTGCGCACTATTTCTAAAACCATTTCTTTCAGAACCGTAAAAAGGCGTATGGGTAAAGTCCCGACAAGGACATTTAAGGATGTGCTTTTGGACTACCCAGCTCTCACGTATATGATCGCCATCATAATGCTGGTAGTTAAGTAAGAATCATACGGGCTTCATCAGTATGTATCAGCGACACGTAATAACAAGTAAAACATGTACACATCGATGATAAAGACAAACTAGATAGCATACTATCATTCGAGTAAGATTGGTCTACCTGTATAGGTCCTCCCTCAATTATTATAATCGTGTGCCTGCAATTGCAATAATTGCCTTGAGGGCACTATATCCAACAAAGTGTATGAACACGCGATTACAGAAGAAGTCGGATATTGAGTTACACATCATGAAAAACGGTTTCCTTAGAGATTACACTCAGTGGGATATTCACAGAGAAAAAGACGATGGAGGTCCATTATAAGAGAAAGAAAACGAATTCATTGAAGTGGAAACCGAAGAGTGGCAAAGGATAGTAGAAGAAGAGGAGGAATGGCAGTTTGAAGAAGACGAAGCCATCGAAGACGATGATGTTATGTTCGCGCCGGTCGATGAAATAGATAGGCTTATAAATTCCAATGGACTTCCTTATGATACGGAAATCACTGGACCCGCGTTGTTGGAGAAGTACAAAGCTTCCTCGGGAATCCCTCTATATCCAAATTGCAAAGGGTTTTCGATACTATCCTTTTTCGTATGTCTCTTCCAGATCAAGTGCAAGAATAAATGGAGTGATCGGTCGATCTCCTAGCATTGATGAAGGAAGGTTTTCCCGACAGAAATGAAGTGATACCAAGCTGGTACGAGGCGCAAAAGATAATCACAAATATCGGGCTAAAGTGTGAAATGATACATGCATGCGAGAATGACTGCGTTTTGTTATGCAAAGAACACGCCGCACTCAAAAGATACCCAGTGTGCGAGAAACGCCGATTCAAGCCTAAGAAAAACACCCATTCGAGTGATATGCCCGTGAAAATTCTTCATCATTTTCCGTTAATACCGAGGCTGTAACGGTTATTTATGTGTGAGGAGACGACGTCTGAAATGCAGTGGCACCATAAAGCGCTTCGTGAAGAGGGAAAAATGAGGCATCCTAGAGATTCAATATCGTGGAAAGTTTTAGGTGAAAAATATCCTTCGTTCAGCGCAGACCCTCATAACGTGAGACTGGGGATTGCGAGCGACAATTTCAGTCCATTTGCGATGGTTCGCGGTGGGCGTACTCACAGTACTTGGCCTGTTGTGGTGACTATATACAACCTGCCGTCATGGAGGGCTATGACGCGGTCTTATTGTACGTTGGCGCTTTTAATCGACGATCCCTTGTCTCCTGGGAAAAATACCAACGTGTACCTTCAACCCTTGATCGATAAGTTAAAATTGCTATGGGAACCTGGCGTAAGAACCTATGACGCAGATGGTAAACAATTTTTTCAGATGCGTGCTGCTTTGTTGTGGATGATTAATCATTTTCTTGCCTACAGCATGCTGTCAAGGTGGAAAACTCAAGATAAACTTGCTTTCCCTGGTTGTCATATTCATACGAGCAGTGTATGCTTTAAGTTTAGCGGAAAAGAGTCGTTTATAGGTCACCGACGATTCTTTCTTATAACTCACAGATTCAGAAGGAATAAAGAAATATTCAATGGCAAGATGGAGACCGTTATGCCGCCTGAATTATTGATCGGTAACGACATACTGCAACAATGGAGAGCTTATCAGAATATCACATTCGGAAAGAAACAGAACAAAAATGCAATGCCATCTTCATCTGGCTGGAAGAAGCTTAGTAGTTTATTTCAGCTTCCGTACTGGTCCAATCTACCGCTACTCCATAATTTAGATGTCATGCGTATTGAGAAGGGCGTCTCCGAACACATCATCAATCTTCTGCTATGTAAGGATGGAAAAACGAGGACAATCTTAACGCTCGTCGTGATTTGACGAATTTGAATGGTTTGTCCATTAGAAAAGAATTGCAATCTCGGCATGTGGCTAGTAAACCGGACTATTACGAGATCCCACCGGAAATTTAGAACATGAACAAAGAGGAGAAGCGGCGGTTCTTGTATGTGTTGAAAGAATTGAAAGTTCCTGATGGTTTCTCATCAAACATTTCCAAACGGTGCAGGTAGAAAACGGAAAAATCGTAGGACTCAAGAGCCACGATTACCACATATTGATGCAGTATCTTCTTTCTTTTGTAGGGTTGCTAGGCACGCGCACAAGGGTCTACGAGGCATCAACCATGCCTGATTAAAATTTTAGTCGTGCCGAACAACCCAAAGCCGGATCTTTAAACTAGGGTTTAAGCGAAAACTAACATGTTAAACAGTTTAACACTAAGTGAGAGGAATTACAACCTTTGTAGATCCAGTCCTTCATTTCAATAGCTCCGTGTAGATGTCCCCTTCGCTGCGATCATGAACTCCGGACTCTAGAGAAGCTCCACAAGAAGAACGAACGTGCTTACTTCGATAACTTCGAGGCCGAGATGATCTACGTCGGGAAGACACTAACTCAAGCTATTCCTTCACTAGGTCAAGAACTTTGTGAAGAGAACACACTCTACTACATGGCAAGTGGTAGAGGATGAAGAAATAGGAAGTGGGCTCACTTTAGAATTGATTTTCTCACACTTTTCTCATGGCACCATTAGAGCTAGTAAGTTTTTCATGGAGCTTGATGAAGAAGAAGAAGAAGAAAGAATAATATCATCATATGAATTATTATCCTCTCAATAATGTAACCATGGGTGAGTTAAGCTATCATGCTTAACTCATGTAGAGAATTAACCAAAGCATGAGGTTAAGGGTTGGGTTAACTAAATATCCATAAGAATGACAAAATAGTTGACTTTGTCAATGTTTCCACAAGCTTCATAAAAGCTTGAGAACTTTGACAAAGTCTTTCTCTTTTGTTATTCTTAAGATATAAACAAAACCCTAATCTTTACCCTAATCTTGGTATAAGTCTCATACACCCATCTTTGATGTATCATCAAGCATGATACAATCATATGTACACAAATATATATCACATATACACTTATGCACAATGAAGTGAGAAAATAAATCTTAAGTGAGCTAATATTAGTTAATGTAATGTAATATATCAAATAATAAATATACATTAAATTATTAAATCAACTCTTAATTTAATAATCCGGCTATAACCGACTAATATCAATAGTAACAACTTATCGAATCAACACTTGATCCGATAACCCGGTTATATCGCATACAACTGATCAATGTCACGAATCGCGAGAATAGAATACGGTATCTCATATCGTATTAATCTCGGTCCCGCACATATCACATATAAGCTCCTACTCCATTTCGCTTGAGCCAGGAAACCCCTATGTAGGACTATAAAGACTCGTCAATACGCCGGCAGTAGGTGATGATCATATCAAACACCCACAAGCCGCAAGCGGTCTGCTAAACGTAATGGCCACCCGGGTATTGAGCGATCAGAAGATCAACAAGCAGGCCCGCTGTACTCCTACGAATCCAATCAGTAACACTCCCGTACAGTCCGGTCTCGTCATCTGATATGTCGCATATCTCGCCTAAGGGTGGTAAACGTCAGACCCCAGTAGCTCGATAAGTCGTGTCGATATGAGGTCTATAACAGTTCGAGAAACTACTGATAACACTTACCAGTAAATCTCGGCAACCCTGGCCAGGGATTTCCGGTTATAGCCAATCGAACACAGCGCAACATCAACTCCCTATACCGGGAGAGACGAATCCCCTCCTGTCGCTCATTGCCTCTATATAATTCGGGACTGTACCCAAAAGCCACCTTTTTGCACGCCCTCTTGGACGTGGTATGATGGAAATCAAAGCACAGTGGGAATCACACAAGACTCTATGACGATCTCGGGTCAACAGACTACTCTGTACCAGTGTCACCGGAGAACTGCCATCTGACGTGAGGTATAATACCATCTGGGAGTTCTCGGCGAGTCCGTTCAGTGTACCCAGTCTCCAATGAGCACCCGTACACCATCCTTGATGTCAAACACCGATGGATATGGGATCATTCATCGGCCATCATATGGGTCAAGATGCGTATACGCTAGTCTACTCTGGTGTATCGATGCCCTGTCTCGATACACCCTCGATTAGGAACAGTTATAGGATGTACTCGTCGACTACCGTGGCCCCACTAGTATGATCTCATCATAGTCCCAGTAGTCGAGTACATATCCTAAGGGCTTTATCAACATGTAACATAGAGACAATCAGAGTACATGTTAAGATAAAGTACAACCAGATAGCATACTATCATGTCGAGCAAGAAAGTCCTCCCTATATATGTCCTAGCATCCATTACAATATACATCGTATGTACAGTAATGGCCTCTAGGGCATACATATAACTAACATCTTTATGCCTTAGAGTATCGGTAAAACCAGAAATTGGTCTCGTGCTTAATGACTTTTGTACGTATTTCCGCCAATTGTGTTCCAAAAAAGTGGACGTCAATGAGATAACAAAGCTGGCAAAAGATATTCCTTTGATCTTCTGCAAGCTTGAAACTATCTTTCCACCATCCTTTTTCGATATTATTATTCACTTGTCCGTCCATCTGGCAACCGAGATCAGGATTGACGGTCCAGTCCATTACCGTTGGATGTGTCCAATCGAGAAGTATTATTGACGTTTATTATTCATCATTTAAATTGTAAAGAATTATCATGAATTATTAATTTATTTCATTTTCAGCAGATATCTGTTAACTTTTAAAAAAAAAACTATATCCGCAATAAGTATCATCCTGAAGGATCGATTGCTCAAGGTTATCTCTTGGAAGAAGTCACGTCTTTCTGTGCTCGTTTCCTGAACGATGATGTCAGGACAAAACTGAAAAAACCGCATAGTGTTCCCGACAGTCCAATTTGAGCAGGTAAAGAACATATCTTACGATTTCGCGGCCAGTGTACATGCGTACATCTTGATAAACAGCAATTGTTTTGCAAAATATATAGAGCAAGTGTTTATTATTTCATCGTGGGGTTGAACAAAAAGCTAGGGCCCACCAACTAACTGGCTTTTTAACTTTTCAGGTTAAGGTTGGTTCATGGTTAAAGCCGTGAACATTTCTTATTTTGTTCACGGTCATAACCGTGATTCAACCTTTGCTTACGCAGTTTTGGGTCACGGTTTAAACCGTAAACAAATCCCTGCCTTGTTGTAGTGTTATCTGCCTTTTTGTAGTGTTATCTGCTTAGGTTATCCATTTATTCCCTACTTGCAAGCAGAGGTGTGAGCATTCTTTTCCTATTAAGTTGCATGTAACGCCCGTAAACGCACGCGGTGACTATCTAGTATAATCACACAATTTAACAATGAGAACACTAGCCCACTTAATGATCAATGGATTACAATAAGGGCCCGAATTTATATAGGCTCCGTACGTTGCGCCTTCACACAAGAGGGAAAAAATACAATCGAATTTTTTGAAGAAGGATAAGAAGATTTTCTTGTATTTTAATATCTTGAATCCTATTTAAATTAATTAGGAGACCTGGTTTAAAAAAGTTTGAAAGTGAAATAAGATTATATTTCTTATTTAGAACAGTGTCAAAATATAAATATATTGCTTTGGGTTTAAATAGATATTTTTTAGTTTTTAAAAATGCACACTATAGCATCACTGGCGTAATTTTATCGATTCAAACTTATCTTCAAGAAGTTAGATCACAATAAAAAAAAAAGTCAACATCATATGGGAAATTCTTTTCTGCACGTGCGGCTGATCAATCTCGAAGTGGCAAAAATCGGACATGCCGGCCCTTTAACGTCATTAGTGAAAGGTTTGACACGCAACTATCTGTTCCAAGTTAAAGGACAGCCCAATCTGCAATAGATTAATATGGACATTTAGAGTTTGATGAAAAGTTACCTATAAAACTTAAACCACAAGGTATATATATGGTTGATTAACTTCCAAATCATGAATCAAGCACCCATAAATTTATTTTCGACTTGGTACTAAATCTTATTTTCAATCATCTTTTAGCCAATGAAAAATTTAATCTAGACCTTAGCTAGAGCTCATAATATTCAATTACTTCTTACCTAGCTCAATTTTATATTCTTTAACTCGTGCATATTATACATAAGAGAATAATGAAGGAAAGAGGTCGTAGGATGGAATTTCCTCCGATGGCGTCGAAAAAACAGACCTCCCATCGTGTTTTCCGGCGATCGGAATGCATCATCTTCATCGTTATCATCTAAGATGTGGGTACACCTAATTTCATGTGATTCTACAACTTTTTCACCGTTGATTTAGCAATGTAAAAAGTTCTATTGTCGGTAAACCGTTAATTTTGAACCCATTAATTCAACGGTGAAAAAGTTGTAGAATCACATGAAATTTGGCGTACCCACATCTTAAATGATAACGATGAAGATGATGACGATGAAGATGTAGCATTCCGATCGTCGGAAAACACGATGGTGGGTGTGTTTTTTCGACGCCATAGGAGGAAATTATGGCATCTTCCCTCCATTAATCCCTATACATAGTCAGCTGATCTATTTCAGACACAAATCTTGATGCCATGTTAATGAAATTAAATTAGCCTTTATGGCAGTACACGTGGCTTATCTAACAGTATTGTCTTGAAGTTATGGGAGAGTTTTAATGGCTGATTTTCAACATGTCATTAGACGTGCAGGGTACTAAAATATAATAACATAAACCAAAAGGTTGATGAAAACATCACCACTAATTGATTCTGTTTGAGCTGGTCATTAAGCAATAAATTAAAAATATTCAAATGAGAGTTTTCACACAGATAAGAAGAACATAGAAAGTTCTTAGTTAACTTTATATGTTTGGATACTTAATTAAAGAAGTTGTCAAATTTGTTCCTTGTGATTGATTAAGATCTTACGTTTCTTCTTTATGAGGCATACTTTTCTAGTGTTTCCCTTGTTCCGACAAACTAACTAAAAGAGTTTCATGGGTTTTCTTCATTCATTACAAATTTGGCTTTATGTAGAGATTTATGCGTTTTCCTCATAAAATATATATCAAAAATAAAATAAAATAAAAGATTTCTTTTCTTTTATTTTTTTTTGGGTTTGGACAACCCATTAAACCCACCGTTGCCAGTCCCAAGTCCGGATGAGAAAGGGCGAGGGTTGTGGTAGGCTTGTGACAGCCAACATAAAACTTTGCCATATTCTATGACATGAATCATAATAAGAATATCGTTGGGGCGTTCCCTACTCAGCGACGCGCTACATCGGATTCCGGGTGTAGTGTTAAGTATGCAAAGGTTTCTAGATCGTCGTCCGGAAACGGTGCGCTACATTGGATCCCGGATGTAGTGATAAATAAGTAAGGGTTTTATAAGATCTGTCAAGCTTTTTGGAACATAAGTTTCCTTACGAGCAGACTAACAGAATTAGTGGAGGTGATATTTAGAAGGAGAGCTGGTATTATGTGTTTGCAAGAAACTAACTGGGTAAGTGAAAAGGGTAGAGTCATAGAGCCTTCGTGTTATAAGATTTGGTATACGAGTAAAAATAAAAATCATAATGAGGTAGGAGTAATCGTAGATAGACAGATACTTGAGAATGTGGTTGAGATTAGAAGAAAATGTGATAGAATTTTACTGATTAAGCTTATTCTAAGTGGGGAGATCCTTAATATTATTAGTGCTTATGCACCACATATAAATCTTGATGGCGCTAGTAAGCGTCTATTCTGTGAGGATTTAGACGAGATGGTGCAAAGAATACCTAGGTAATAGAGGTTATTTATTGGTGGTGATCTCAATGGACATGTAGGTACTAGTCGTAGTGGGTTTGATGCTATTCATGGAGCTTTTAGTTTTGGACAAAAGAATGAAGCAGGTAGCTCGATTCTAGATGGTGTCTTGTCTTATGACTTGATCTTAGCAAATACTTGGTTTAGGAAAAGAGAATCTCATCTTATCACCTTTAGAAGCGGATCAAGTGCAAATCAAATAGACTTTTTTCTGACGAGAAAGATAGATAGAACTTGTTGTATCGACTGTAAGGTAGTGTCAGGTGAGAGTGTAACTACTCAACATAGACTTTTAGTTCTAAATTTTTAATTTAGAAGAGGACCTAGAAAAATTAGACGTATGGTAGAGCCTAAAATTAAGTGGTGGCGATTGTAGAAAAATAACCAAAAGGCTTTTATAGATCATGCAGTTCAAGAGGCGGATTGGCAGTTTAAAGATAATTCAGACAGAACATAGGACAAGATGGTTAGTTGTATCAAGAGAGTAGCTAGAGATCTACTTGGTGAGTCGAGAAGTAGTTGTTGGATATAGTGCCCTCAAAGTCAATTATTGGATCGCAGGCACGTGATTGCAATGATTGAGGGAGGACCTATACCGGTAGGACAATCTTACTCGAGATGATAGTAAGCTATCTGGTTTATCTTTATCATCGTGTACTGATTTAGGTGACATGATATGTATCACTATTACACGTTGATAGAGCCCATACGATTCTTGCTTGACTACCAGCAGTATGATGGCGATCATATACGTGAGAGTTGGGTAGTCTATAAGCACATCCTTAAAAGTGGTCCCTAGTCGCAGGAGTTTCGAGACAGGGCATCGATACTCCGGAATAGACTAGTGTATACAGTCGAGACCCCGACGAGGGTCGGTGGCCAGTCTCACAAGCCATTGGTGTCAGTTGGTTCACCTAAGATGTATACAGGTGTTCATTGGGTTATGAGTACACTGGACAGGACTCGCCGGGAATATACTAGCTGGTTTATCAAACCTGTCGTCAGATAGCAATTCCCAGATGACATGTGTACAGATTAGTCTATCGACCTGATATCGTCATTTGTCTCGTGTGAGTTCCCACTGTGCTTTGATTATTACCCTACTACGGCTCAAAGGAGTCATGCAAACAGGTTTTAGTTGGGTACAGTCCTAAGCCACATGGAGGCAGTGAGCGGACCGGCAGGGGATTCGTCTCTCCCAACGTTGGGAGTGAGATCGTGCTGTGTCTAGGAGAGCCATTACACAAAATCCATGGCCATGGTAAGAGAGATTTACTAGTAGGTATTCCAGTAGTATCTCAGGTGTTTTGGGCTACACTGCGACACGACTTATGTTGGATATATGTATGCCCTAGAGGCCATTATGTGATAGTGGATGTATTTATACATGTATATAAATAGATAATTCTACAATGTAAGTCTTGCATTGCCACCAAACTTGTATCAACAACCATGATACTATGTATGCATGTATGTATCTATGCACATCATCATGTGCATACATGTATGCATACAAAATAGAAAAGAGTTTGATTAAAGAATTAATCTAAAAGTCATTTGTTAAATCAACACTTGATTTTGCAAACCGGTCATATCACATACGACCCAACCAATAGAAAAATGCCCGATTAATATACGGTATCACATATCCGTATTTAATCGGGTCCCCGCGCATATCTCATATGCACACCACATCTTTTCGCCTGAGGCAGGAAACTTTATTGTGGGACTCTAAGACTCGTCAATACGCCGGCAGTAGGTAATGATCATATCAAATACCTACAAGCCGCAAGCGGTCAGCAAAACGTAACGGCCACCCGGGTATTGAGCGATCAGAAGAAAACAAGCGAACCTGCTACAACTCCCGTCGAGCCAACCAGCAACACTACCGTACAGTCCGGTCTCTTCGTCAGATATGCTGCATATCGAGTCTAGGGATGGTAACGTCGACCCCAATAACTCAATAAGTCGTGCCGATGAATGGTCTATAACAGATCGAGAAACTACTGATAACACTTATCAGCAAATCCCAACAGCCCTGGCCAGGGACTTACTGATATAGCCAGTCGAGCACAGCACAGCATCAACTCCCAATACCGGGAGAGACGAAACCCCTCCTATCGCTCATCGCCTTCGTGTGTCTCGGGACTGTACCCAACGGCCACCTGTTTGCACGACTCAGTAGAGCCGTGGTAGGGTGGTAATCAAAGTACAGTGGGAGAACACACAAGACTCTATGACGATCTCGGGTCTACAGACTAACCTGCACCAGTGTCACCTGAGAACTGCTATCCGACGATAGATATAATTCCATATAGGAGTTCTCGGCGAGTCCGTCCAAGGTACCCAGTCACCACTGAGCACCCGTATACGATCTCGATGTCAAACATCGATGAATGTGGGAACATCCATCGCCCATCATATGGGTATAGTATCATATACGCTAGTCTACTCTGGTATATCGATGCCCCATCTCGATACACCTACTACTAGGGACATTCCAGGATATACTTATAAACTACAGATGTCCAACTAGTATGATCTCCATCATAATCACAGTAGTCAAACCTATATCCTCAGGGCTTTATCAAAATGTATGAATGAATAAAAGCATGATCAAATCAACATGTCAAATAAAGAAGAACCAGATAGCATACTATCATGTCGAGCAAGAATGTACACTGAATATATATATATATATATACATGTATATATATATATATATATATATATACATGTATAAATATATCCACTATCACATAATGGCCTCTAGGGCATACATATATCCAACAATCTCCCACTTGCACTAAGGCCAGTTATTGGCGTATCTCATACCCAACATCTCAAAAAGTCGCTCATGCTGCGGCTGAGGGAGGGCCTTGGTGAGTGGATCCGCGGCGTTATTCTTTGTGTCTACTCTCTTAATCTCGATCTCACGGCGATCTACAATCTCCCGGATCAAATGAAAACGCCTCAGGATGTATCTGGACCGCCGATGGGACCTGGGCTCCTTGGCTAACGCCATAGCCCCATTATTATCACAATACAATGGTATTGGATCAATAATGGTTGGAACTACTCCTAGCTCGGAGATGAACTTCCTCATCTAGATGGCTTCCTTGGCGGCATCATTCGCATCAATTTACTCAGCTTCCATCGTAGAGTCTGCAACGGTATCCTGTTTGGAACTCTTCCAACTTACCGCCCCTCCATTGAGGGTAAATACAAACCCAGAGACAGATTTGTTGTCGTCCTTATCGCTCTGGAAGCTCGAATCGGTAGAGGCCTCCATTTGGAGATCTCCATTACCATACACCAAGAACAATTCTTTAGTCCTTCGCAAGTACTTAAGAATGTTCTTCACAGCTTTCCAGTGATTCTCCCCTGGGTTGGATTGATACATGCTTACAACACTAAGTGCATAAGCTACATCTAAGTATGTACATAACATCGCATACATTATAGATCCTACTGCCGAAGCATAGGGCATAATGCTCATGCGAGCTCTCTCTTCATCGGTCTTTGGGCAAGAGTCCTTGGAGAGAGTGACCCCATGGCAAGCGCGTAAGGCACCCCGCTTGGAGTCTTCCATACTAAACCTTTTTAGGATGGTGTTGATGTACCTGGTTTGGGACAATCCCAATAACCTCTTGGATCTATCCCTATAGATCCTTATGCCCAGATTGTATGTGGCATCACCCAGGTCCTTCATGGAGAACCTTAGTGATAAGAAAGATTTGACCGACTGTAGCATAGGAATATCATTTCCTATCAGAAGAATGTCATCCACGTACAATACGAGAAATGTGACAACTCTCCCTACAGCCTTCTTATAAACACAAGGTTCATCTGGATTTTTGATGAAATCAAACTCTTTGATAACATCATCGAAACAGATGTTCCAACTCCGTGATGCCTGCTTTAACCCATATATGGATTTAAGCAATCTACATGCTTTCCCGCTGCTCACACTGTCAATGAAGCCCTCTGGCTGATCCATATAAACGCATTCTTCTAAATTCCCATTTAGAAATGCCGTTTTAACGTCCATCTACCAGATTTCATAGTCATAGTGAGCGGCAATAGCAAGTAGGATCCGTATGGATTTAAGCATGGCTACGGGCAAAAAAGTCTCGTCATAGTCCAGACCTGGTCTTTGACGAAAACCCTTTGCCATAAGTCTTGCCTTATAGGTCTCTACCTGCCCATCTACACCAATCTTTCTTTTAAAGATCCATTTGCACCCCACAGGTTTTACCCCAGGGGGTACAACGTCCAAAGTCCAAACTTTGTTGGTGTACATGGACTCCATTTCGGATCTCATGGCATCCAGCCACTTCACAGAGTCACCACTCGTGATAGCTTGCTGAAAACTGGTAGGGTCATCATCCTCCATGATGCAGTCTTCTCTGTCACCATCAATGAGGAAACCGTAGTACCTCTCCGGTGGGCGAGAAGTCCTACCAGACCTACGGAGTGGCCGAGGTTCCTCATTTTCTATTGCAACAGCCGGTTCAACCAAGTCGTCATTTGTAGTTTGTGTCTCTAGAACCTCTTCTAGATCCACCACATTGCCATCATCTTTATCTGTGAAAAACTCTTTTTCTAAGAATGTGGCATACTGAGAAACAAACACCTTTTGTTCCTCCTTGTGGTAGAATAGATATCCATAAGAGTTCCTTGGATATCCTACAAAGTTACACATGACCGTCTCGAGTTTGTCCGGATTCTGCTTTTTAACATAGGCCGGGCAACCCCAAATCTTAATTCTCTTAAGAGATGGTCTCTTCCCATGCCATATCTCATATGGCGTGGTAGACACAGTTTTGGTTGGAACCCTGTTCAAAAGAAACGCTGCAGTCTCCAATGGATACCCCCAAAATGAGACAGGTAACTCAGCATCACTCATCACGGAACGGACCATATTTAATAGGGCCCGATTCCGTCGTTCAGACACACCGTTGTGCTGTGGTGTGTAAGGAGGAGTGAGCTGAGAGAGAATCCCATTCTCTTTTAGGAAGTTTGCAAATTCTGTACTGAGGTATTCTCCACCTCGATCTGATCGAAGCATCTTGATACTCAAGCCGGTTTGTTTTTCTACTTCTTGTTTATATTCAGTGAATTTCTCGAAAGGTTCGGATTTGTGCTTTAATAAAAATACATGACCGAATCTTGAGAAATCGTCAGTGAAAGTAATGAAGTAAGAAAAACCGCCTCTAGCCTGTGTAGACATTGGTCCACATACATCACTATGTATAAGTCCTAGGAGCTCGGTAGCTCTTTCTCCGTGTCCGGTAAACGGAGTTTTGGTCATTTTACCCTTGATACAAGACTGGCAAGTCGCATAAGATTTATATTCAAAAGGGTTCAAATATCCATCTTTGTGTAACTTGTTTAGTCTTGTTTCGTTAATATGACCAAGTCTACAGTGCCAAAGAAAAGCTTCATTTATTTCTGAAATTTTTCTTTTATTAGTGTATTGTATGCTGAAAACTGTGTGTTGATTTAGGACGTATATCCCGTTATTAAGTGTACCATACCCAACCAACATTTGATTCAGGTGAATGTTCATAACATTGTTCTGCAATACAAAATTATATCCTTCATTGTCTAACAAAGAAACAGATATTATATTACAAAGCATACTTGGTACAAAATAACATGGGTTCAAAACCAATATACACCAAGATGGCAACCCCAAGTGATACTCTCCCACTGCGACTGTATGTACATTGGAACCATTTCCAACGCGGAGAGTATGGTCACCTGTCTTCAAAACCTTGCTATTTCTCAGCCCCTGCATAGAATTGCAAATGTGAGAACCTGAACCGGTATCTAATACCCAGGAAGCAGAGTTTATTGAAAAACAGTTTTCTGTCACAAACACACCTGAAGCGGAAGCATCCCCATGCTTCTTCTTGAGATTTAAGTACTCGGTACAGTTGCGCTTCCAATGTCCTGTTTTGTAGCAATGAAAACATTCACCTTTCCCCGATTCTCCAGCTTTGGACTTTTCCTTCCCCTAAACCTTTTTAACTCTACCCTTAGGATTGGTGGGCTTCTTCTTTTTCTTTCCCTTGGCCTTAGCCTTTGGGCGAGAAGAGGAAGATTGTCCAACAGTCATAACGGGAGTTTTCACTGATTTCAGTGTGCTCTCTGCACTCCTTAACATATTATGGAGTTCAGGTAATTCCTTCTCCATGTTGTGCATGTTGAAGTTAACTATGAATTGAGCAAAGGTGGAGGGGAGGGACTGCAGAATAATATCCGTATATTGTTCATTGTCCATTGTCCATCCGAGGTCCTCAAGCTCTTCTATGAGAGCTATCATCTTCAGAACATGGTCTCCTACTGATGTGCCAGGGGCCATTCGCATCTGAAACAATTTCTTTGATGCTTCGTATCGTAATACGCGGGATTGCTCTCCATACAACTCCTTTGTATGGAGAAATATGGCTTGAATGTCCATATTCTTATGCTGTTTTTGATCTGCGTTGTCCATCGATGCGAGCGCGAGGAATTTGGCCGTGGCACAGTCAGCGTCCCATGTCTTGCAGACTTCTTTGTCCGTAACTGAGGATTTTGGACCTGGGACGGGCGGGGCTGAAGCCGTGAGGACATATGATACTTTATCATAAGTCAAGGCTATTTTCATATTCCTCAGCCAGTCTTTATAATTGGTCCTATTCAGTTTGTTTTTATCTAGTAGAATCTTGAGTCCAGTCATTGGTATCTGCCATTAAGAGAGAGAAAAGAATACACTCAGCGAAAGCTCTTACAAAGATCAGATTGGTTATTATCTTGTCTAATCGATGTCTCCCACTGCTTTAATCAAGTTTTTCTTTCAAACCTTAAAAATAAAACTAGCCAGGATTAATTACAGTCTACAACTTCGCTAACCGTTCAGCCAGGCCAGTGTCGGTACTTGAAGGAGGTTCCCCGTGCTTTCGCACGGACTTAATTAAAGTAAACCTCGTTTTCCCATATGTGTAGCCCCGTTAACACCTTTCTAGACACCTAATGAGTTAGCTAATTGTAAACTGTAAAACTCTCCTGGGAGCAACTATTGCCCACAGTGGGATCGGGATCCAACCATCATATGGAAGGTATGCAATCTCATTGCAAATTTCAACACTTGAAATCCCCGATGCGGTTTTTACCCCTAGTACTTATGACCTTAACTATGGTCAACAAATCATAAGTACCAGTCAAGTTCTACCCGTCATTTCTTGATCAATTAGACCCACCCATATGACCCTTAACTATGGTCAACAAAGTCGCATGAATGTCCTAATTAATCTACATCATATGCAGTGTAGGAAGACATCACTTAGCTACCGTACACTACGCCTTAACTAAAGTCAACAAACGTAGCACGAATACTAAGTACTCTACTTCCTAAAATGACGGAGGGTTGCGGATGATTTTCAAGAAAATCTTTAACGCTTTGAACTTGATATCGTCGTAGAATCAAAATGGTTTTCAAAAGGAGTGGCTTGGGCTCCGCAGTTTTGAAAAGTAGCTTTTTCATAAAGAGCCGAGTGGTTTTCAAATCCGATTCTACAACATCTTTTTAGGTTTATTTTCTTTACATTAATCATATTAATGTAGTCCCATCATTTAAGTCCTTAAGCCAATCACAGAAAAGAAACGAAAATACAACGTACGCTTATGCCATCCGCATTCGCCGCAATGTTCCGTTATGCACCGTTAGGTTACTTAACTAACGGCATACCGGGACGGGACTAGCGCGGGTGTAAAACATAAGCAACGTCTACTATATATCTCATATATAATATATCATTCGTCTCGGATATCACATAACACAGGCAGCAGAAACATATATATAATGTGGGATATACTAGGACGTCTGATCAGTCGAAAATAATGTATTTTTAACACGGCAATTTCCCTATCATTTGCACTCATTTAGAAGTGTTCGGCATTCATATTTCACATATTAGAAAATCAGTCATAAAATATCAGATTGCATGTGTTAGACTTTTAAACCGGCACTTTAAGAGAAATTGACCGCATTTCATGGCATCGCATCATTCCTGTATTGCGCAACACTTGTGTCGAGATTTGTGCAGGAAATTGCAGGACCAAAGCCAAAAGAGCTAATCAAAAATACGCCAACTCAATAATTTCAGATCTGGTAGCAATACAAAGGGACAAATACAAATCAACATATCAGAAAAAGGCCCACATATCAAATCCAACAAGTACCAGAGAGACCAAGCCCCAACTCCTCAAAAGAGCCGTGGAACCGCGGCGGGAGCCGTCTTGCACCGCGGTTCCGCGGCGGGTTTGCCACGTCAGCTCTCCAATTTTGCATCATTATTCCTATCTCAGTGGCCACAGCTCAGAATGATATGTCAAATTCCAGAAGGATCTCGAAACTACTGCCAGATCAGCAAAGATCATTAAGCAAAGCTAATCTTAATTAAGCTCCTAACAAACTATTTCTAGAAGCTCCCTCCTAACTAATCACATCTAGAAGCTTCTCCTCTAACTAACTTTTGGAGGGAAATTCAAATCTCCTCAACAAACTTTTGGAGGGAAATTCAAATTTGAAATCCTAGATCTAGGGTTTAGATAGCTATAAATAGGAACCTAGATCTAAGGGTTGAAAAATCAATCTTGAATCAATCTTTAGGTTGTTCAATCTTAGCTAGTTCTCCCATTCCTAAATCTCTTTCTTCATCATCTTCTTCCACAAGTCTAGTGACAAGACTTGTGCGAAACCCTAACCCTAATTCCACTCCAAATTCAAGATCTTGAGTACCAATCAAGCAAGAAGCCCTTCAACCTTTTAGGAGCAGAGCCGATCTCCAACCGAGCAAGTGATCCAAGCCGATCCGCGACTCCCGGAGCCGAGCGAAGCCCAATCGACGATCGAGTTCTTCCTCTTGTAGTTCTTGAGCGAATGTAATGAAATTGTTGATATAAATAAAAGGTGAAATTCTTTAATCTTGTTTTCTTTAAATTCTCGTATCATGATTCGATCTCAATTTGTAATTATAGTTCTTGTGATGATGTTTGAGTAAAACTCCGCTCGTAAAGGAGCCGAGACGATCAATAGAAAGATGATGTAACACATCTCAAAACGATTTTTAAGTCCTACGAGTTTTGTAAACCCTAGCAAGTTCAAGAATCGATGACCTAGTTTCGTTGCGATGCTTTCTTGATTGTGATCACTCGAAAATAGGGATCTACGATCGTTTCTTGAATTTACTAGATGCTAGAATGTGAATGATATCGACGAAAGAACAAGGGATAAGATGAAACCCTAGTTTCACTAGAAATCCCTAATTCTTGTCGATCATCATCGATCTAGCATCAATTCATCGAAGGATAAGAATACGTAATTGTAATATTACATCACATCTATAGATCCGATCGATTCCTACGAGCCTCATTTCGATTCTTGATATTTGGTTTGGAAAAATCAACAAACTATCAATTCTTGATTCTATCTTTTTTCTTGTTATTAGATCTAGATTTTTCTAATTCTTGAACTTCAATTCTTTAAATCATGAATTGTTTTGTTTTGTTTTCTTTAAAGTTTCGATTCATCTAATTCAAAAGACGAACTATTACACTGTCCCTGTGGACGATCCGCACTCATTTACAATCTACATCCGACACCGTAGTTGATTGCGGTCAAATAATTTTTGGTTGTGATTTCTTTACAATTTCCAACTACACAATCCGAAATTTTTTCAATCAACGTCCGTATTTAGTATTTAGCCAACAATAGAAAATACGGATCCCACAGTCGCGATGAATAGCCAAGCCCACACCCCTAGACCCCTACGAGAGCGGCAAGCGACCCTACCAATCTTGGAGTTTAGGAGACCCGGTCTCGACTCCTCGAGATGGCCTCCCACTGAACCCCAGAACCCGGTCACTTGTGCTCCCCTCCTTGGGTCTATCATAATGCGGAAAAGTAAATAATATACAACACTGGTGACATCAACCTCAACCCGGAAGTGCCCCAAATAAAAGAATATTACATTACATTTGAATTTTACATGAATGAAAAATAAAACTCTCATCTCACATAAAACCCCCCGGCTATTCAATCGCGACAATCCTGCACATCATATCTCAGCAACACATAATATCATATATCCTCAACATAAGTAAGTATGCGTACCCCGATTGTCGTTGATGTATAGCAACGAAACCGGCGATATCGACGTACTACACTTACGGTCACAGAAAAGAAAGTGTAAAACTACAATATTTGGAATCCATATTCTCTTTAGACATCGTAAATCCGAAATATCATATACTTCGCATTTCTTGCCTAACTATATGAATTCCACATATTGCATCACATTCCAGATAAATAGACAGTATTAAACATTTCGATCGAATAATCAAATACCCAAAATTTCCTAAAGCTCAACACTTGAGCGGAGTTCAAAAAACCCGGAATGTGTCACAGTAGTAGCGGTCCAGCCGTAGAAGGGTCAAGCCAACGCCTCACATGTGGCACGCCGTACTGTCTCAAACCCTAAGGTTCAAAAGGCAGTTCTAGACGGTCACATAATCGAGTTAAGCTTTGCTGTCTTCTAGAGGGTCCACCACAAAACTTGCACGTATTTCCGAAAGATTTAAACTCGAGAAAAGATTCAACACTTGAAAATTTTTCGTGTCGGGAAAAATTGAGTTAATGATATCCGTTCGAACTTTTTAATACTTTCTAAATTATCCGGAAAAAAAATACGAGATTAAAATTCCGATCGAATCACTGCATCCAAAACAATCCCCAGAACATCCAACAAGTGAATCAGATTAAAAATACCCAAAAATATATACAAGCAGTTATAAATATTACTGTACGAAAAGGATGCATTAACTCATGTGTACGGCCGTGGAGCCGCGGCCCAAGCAAGCTCTGGCCGCGGTTCCGCGGTGGAATATACTGTTCACAGCTTCGTTTTTTACAGTGATGCTTATATTCACCTGCTGGATTTTTTACATATTTTTAATTCTGAAAATGACACAGTTTGAAAAGATGTCCAGAGAGTGTTCAAGAAGTCCGTATTTTGGTTCGATCGGAGTTTTAACTTCGCTAAAGTGTCGCCTAAAGTTCTAGGTCGGCTCTGATACCAATGTTAGGTTTACCTAGCACCTAATGAAGGGTTTGGAAGCATCACATGTCTCAAAATTAAATTTTTAAGGTGCTAAGTGAACATACAAAGAATCATCGCTAGAAAGTTAGGGTTTCATAACTTGAACAACATCACAAGTAACAAAGGCTAGGGTTTTGAGAGTACAACCTTTGTAGCTCCCTACGCTAGACTCCTTGGCCACTTGAGGGCTGGAAAAAGGTTCGCTTGAGGTCTTCTAATGTCCACGATGATCCACCCGAAGCTCCTTTGCCTAAAGCTCCTTACTTTACTCGATGTATCAATGGAGTAGAGCAAACACCCTACACAAACCGTCTAGATGTGTGTAGTATGATGATATGGTTTGTATTCTTTGATCAAAACGCTTTCTTTTAACTAACCTCACTTAAGAAAATGATCAAGAGAGGAAGAAGAAGATGGTGGCTTTGCTTTCTCACAAAAAGAAAAGAAATAAGAGTGAATAATTGAAATGAGAAAGAATAATATATTTAAATTCCTTCTCACTTCAACCATGGCTTGAATTATCTAGATCTTTTCCAAAATGAGTTAAAAGGTAAAAGGATAATTAACTCAAGGTTAATAAGTGGTTGAAGCATGGTCAAAGTTGATAAACATTAACCTCTTGTGAATTATCCTTTCCTTTTTACAAAATGAAAAATAAATAGATAATTCTTCAACCACTTATTAACCTTGCTGATAAGTGTTATCAGTAACTTATACCGCTTTTAGGGGTCTGACGTTTACCAGCTCCCTAGGCCCGATATGCGATATTCATAGACGAACGGACCGGACTGTACGGATATTTTCACACATAGGCTCTGTAGGGTTCCAGGATGAGTTCTCTCATTGGTTTCCCTTTCCCTCAGTACATGGGCAGCAGTTACGTACAGCTAGTACCACTGACGGCTTGTGGTTAAACCCACTGCCAGAGTATTGACGAGTCTTTAAAGTCCCCCACAGAAAGTTTCCCAGTTCGGGAGAAACGTTGTAGAGGCCGTATGGTTTTATGGCAGGGTTCGAACATACGCGTGCACTTGTGCACATGCCATGGTTTGGACGGATAATACTAGCGGGCTTTGGTTTAAGCCGGATCCTAGTATTATACTGTGTAGATTTTGTCTCATTGCATTTGTATTCGGTCGGAATACAAATGGGGGTATGTATATACAGTTGCGGGGTTATCCTGTAATTTATTACGGGATCGCTTTTTGAAGTTGCCAGTTTGCATTCCATTTTGGCCATTTTTCTTTCCTTCCTTCTTGGCTGAAGCTCTTGCTTGTGAGGGGGCTCATTTTCAAATGCGCTATTTGTAAATGGAAGGGCTTTTTTATGGTGGGGGGCTGAAGCTTGTAAATGGAGGGGTTTTTTTGCGGTGGGGGGTTCTCCTGCAACCTCCTGCACGAACTTGAAGCTTCTAGGATGTGTGCATTATTGGTTTGCAATTAAATCTTTTGGATTACTTAGGATATTTTGGGATGAGATTTTTGTTGCATAAGGTCACCATTCCTTGCCTTGTGCTCACCCCTTTATCTCTCCACTGCCTTGGCCGAGAGCACACATGGGCAGCCCCATTTTGTTAGTGTAAAAAAATGAGATTGATTCATTTTTGCAACACAAGAAATATTCTAAGCTCATTCCTCAAGCTCATTTTCCATTCTCACTCCAAATGGCAACTTCGATTAACCCTTCATCCATTCACTTGGGTGATTTGAGACAATGTATTCTACATCATCTCTACATCAACCTTGGACACGTCGGCTAGCAAATTTCGTGTCCGAGTTGCCTCGGTTCAGAGGCGGGAGCCCGTATAAAGATTCGTTGATGTAGAGCAGTTTTTGGCGAGGAGGAGATCATAGATCGAGCGAGATCGGAGAGCGAGCTTCGTCGGCGCATCTGCAACATGCTATGGGCAGAGGCCTTATGGGGAAGGGCCCAGCCCAATAGGGACAGCACACCCCCCACTTTAAGCGCACCTCTGTATCGACCGAATCACTCTATCTAAGGGTGACATTTAAAGACCGAAGGACACGGATCGATCGGTATAATCTCTAAACCCACTTTACAGTGCACTAGTTTACGGTTAATGGAACGATTCGGGATTCGGATCCGGTTAGCGCCAGTTCGTAAAAAGTTTTTGTTCCGCATTTGGCCTCGGAAAGGCGGCCGGGGCGCTGCCGCAACCCAACATGGTATCAGAGCGAAACCATTAACCGTCTACTAGTTGATTTAGACAATGTTAAAGTATCGAAACCGGAACAAACCCAAACGATTCCACTGGAAATTCTGTTCTCTGTTGTTTTTCAAAGTCCCAGAAAAATTATTTAAACATGTGCAGAAGACTACTCAGGAGGACACAAGAACACACCCCAAACACGAACCCCAACCCTCGGATTTTGGCCGATCCCTAACCTGGGATTTCCGGCATCGCCGGCCCTGTGTAGGCCAATGGTGTTGGTGTTTTGGGTGATGCTCTGGTCTCTGGGAAGTTGGTTCAGTGGTATTGTTTATTTAGCCCAATTTGGATATGGTTTTATTAGTTTATGTGGGCTATTCGGGGGTAATTTCGGAGTCGATATTTTCTAACATTGTTTAAGTTTCGCAGTGCTTTACATTACTATATGTGACCGTGAATGTCATTCGATCGGTAAAACTTGTCTAATTGCTATAGCTCTTTGTCACGACCCGAAATATTAGCTCGTGACCAGCACTTAAATCACGCAACGTCTAAAGGCGTAACGTAATTCAAGTAAGATGAAACCCAGAAATCTAAACCTTTTTGAGAAAATAAAGGAGGTGAAGTTTTGAAATAAAGGTATAATGAAATCAAGTGTTCTTAATGCATAGAAAAGGGACATGAAAATGCAAGTGGACTATGCAAGTTTAAAAAACATGTTTCGTCTTTTTGAAAAATTGGGCAGCACCTCCTTTGTTATTTTTGATCCAAAACCACCAATACATAATGATAATAAAGACATCCCCAAGCGGGAGCTAGCTCTTCGCCAAACGGCGGATCACAACCACGCAAGACAGTATATAAAAGTATACGACACCCAACGACGAAGTTCACTACAAAAGATAAACAAATAAGCAAGACATAACCCCAAAAGCGAATATAAAACCCATCGCTCAAATCTCGCAACTACAAGTCTCACTGGGTCTCATTACTTATACAATTTACTAATTTTGATTGATGGAGTTAACTAGATACAATATGAAATATAGATAAAAGAGTGGGTACGATACAAGTGTCCCACCTACCAATGCAAAACATCCGAAAGCAACTGTGTGCCAGCGAAGCCGCTACCGATCCAAGCGGTCAACCTGCAAGAACTGTGGCACAACGGGGGTGAGTTGCCAACTCGTGAGTAGAAAAATATCAACAGATAGAAATCGAATAAACAACGACTCCTAGGTCAACTATATCATTAAGGTAAAACTATGATATCTAGGGTGACCGGGTCTGTATATATGCCAACAAGGTAGTCAATGTCTATAAGCATGTGTATAACATCCAACAGTATAATCAATGCATGTATGTAAGTGGATCTCGTCCACGTGTCAACCACTGACACAACAACATCATGCATGTAAATATCATAAAGCGTATACATGAAAATATGAGGATATAAATCAACATGTGTCCCTCACGACACCTCAAAATCATTGAACCTGAGTGTCCAGCATCGACACTTGAAACATCATGAAAACCGTGTCCAGCATCCACATAAATCCTCATATATCTCAGGCGCCGTATCCTCAGATCGGCCCTCAGGCGCCGCACACCCTGGTCGACTCTCATATCCATCTCGCTACTCTGGTCGGTATCCTACGGATAACCGCCGAGTCCAAATACTATCACCGGTAGGTAGTGCTCCCCTGCCAGGCTCACCGTCTAACATATACGAGTCTTCTTGCCCCGGGATACCTCACCGGGTCCACCATGTACCCGCAAAACGGTGCCTACCGCTCCTCGAATCGGGTTTCACATGCCACTCTCAGAACCGAGAAAACACTTGGTGGACGCACTGAAATATCATATCAAGAGAAACCGGGTTTTTAAAACAATACATACTTTCTTTTGAAATCACCACGGTTCTCAAATCCAGAAATCTCATGAAAACAGCATATCTCAATGCGTAAAATCATAAAGCATGATGTATGCGACATATAACAGAAATGTATGCATATCAGTATATTATGCAACATGGAACAGTGATATATCATATTAAGGGAAAACCGCTCCTTTAAATAATTCCAGTTTTGAAAATATGTCTTGCGGTTCCCAATATCTCCAAAGTCAAATGCAACATCATATCAAAGTGCACAGGTAACTATAGCAAGTAAATTATGCAAAGAGTTATATCATGATGCAGCAATCCTACTATGTAATGACATGGCAATTATCGATGATGAAGTGTGTGAGCCGGCAAATTTGTGTACGTGTAATATACGCATCATCGATAATGGTGCAGGGGTACTAGCACAGATATATGTAATGCATTGCGAGTAACATGAATGCGGCATAAGGTAAATCATATGCAAATACTGATGGGTATATGTATCTATCATGACCGAGTCAGTGAATCTATCAACCGGCATCCAGCCACACAATATCACGTACGGTATAATCCATCGTACGGCATCCTCTAGTCAAGGATATAGATCAAACCTCAAGTCAAACTCATCACGTACGGAAAATCATCGTACGGCGACATTAAGCTATAAGGGATCCTATCAACCTATAAAACAAAAGAGGGTACGGCTAATATCACGTACGGCCTATCATCTATGATTCAAAACATTCCATATATATATATATATATATATATCCATATACCTATGTCCCAGGTCACATCCATAACGATCTCATATCAGGGGACCGACAAGGTATCAATCATCTCAATCGACTCACATCCATATACCAACATATCATCAGGTCATCATATTCGTCTTATATTTTTTTCATCGCATTGATGTCTCACATCAAGTCGAGTTTACATAAACATTCTATCTCTACTATAAGTATAAGTATCTAATCTAACATACACACCCGAACCATACAATCAGATTTTTAAAGAAGCGAATCGTAGTTTTGAAAATAGGGGTTACGGTGTTTTTAAGGAAAAGATATCATTTGAAATTCCGTAACGTCCCTCAAAGTATCTGTTTAAAAGATGCATACGATTCTTCAGTTTAGAAATATGTATGGTTTGGATGACACATCTATGTCAACTATCTAGTCCTATAGTATCATAAACGACAATATCGTCAAACATCATCCTCAAATCCCGTCAACGCATATTAGCCGTATTATATCACTTCTAACTATTCTTAGTTTCTAATATGGTTCTCTAACTATCTTTTAACTCTATTTATAGTTTGCTATATAAGGTTCCCTTAACCATATTCTATATATAAATCGGTTTCCATCAAAGTTTGCGGGGGTGCTATACGTCATCCACCCGACTTCCCCCGTGGATATAGATCCACTCACCTTGGTTCTTGGTTGCCGAAGTCGATGACGCCACGTTCTGTCGCCTCTGAATCCACGCGAAGGTACCTACAATAACAACACACATCGCAACGCTATTAAAATCAAGTTCTGAAATCCAAAACGGCGCGTACCTTGCTCATAGGTTCGAACCTATAGCTTACGCGTACAAAATCAGCCAAACAACCCTTGTTGATGATGTACAAACATCCAACAACCAATACAAATCCAAATATAAAAACTCAGCATTTCAAAATACGGAAAACCGTAGCCAAAATCACATAAAAAGGCTCCCAGAATTTGACTCAGGTCTAATAAAGCTAAGCAAACAAGTCTAGGGTGATGTACAGGGAGTGTATAAGCTACTGGACTGACCTAGACCCTAGATACCTGTAGGGTTCCTAGGCATTCTAAGGAGGTCTCACAAGGCATCAACCATGCCAATTTCAAAAATTACAAGTGCCGAGAAACCCTAATCCGGATCGTTGACTAGAGTTTAAGCGAAAACGATAACTATTTAACTACTTAACTAAGAAGTGAACGGAAATACAACCTTTGTAGATCCGGTGCTCCACCTCCATAGCTCCGTGATGATGTCTCCTTGCTGCGATCATCGGATCCCGGGCTCTAGCGTCGGCTTCATCGGAGAAAGGGCGGGCTAGGTCATCGACTACGATGCCGAAGATGATCTACGTCGAGACATCACAAGATCAAGCTCCCACTTCACCAAGTGTAACGTTTTGAAAATCGTTTCGGTGAAATTTCGGAAAATCGGTAAAATAAGGGGGTTTTCTGTAAAAAGTCAAAATGCAAATAACTTTATTATAAAATTAAATAAACATATTCTAGATATGTAATTACTAGTATTTGGTGTTTATTGAGCCACTGGTGAAATTTCAAATTTTCTGGAAAAAATATTATTTTAATATTATTTTAAGCCGTCACTAATACATTTAATTAGGGAAAATTACAAATTGGAATGAGTTGAAACAAATTTTGTGCTTCATAACACATTAAACAAAATTTTATCATGTGATTTTTGAAATGAAATGGTTTGCCAAAACGGTTTAGAAAATATCGAAGAAAAAGGCTTTTTTCGGTGAAATTAGTGTAAAGGGAAATTGGGGTATAGTATTTATCTTTTTTTTCCCTCACCCACACTCTCCACACTCTCTCTCCTCACCCACTAGGCTGCTGGCCGAGCCCCCCCTTGGCAGCCCCAAAACTTTGTCCCCTCATTTCACAAAAGAAAGAATTAAAAAGGAAAAGAAAGTATAAGAAAATGAGGTATGGGTTTGGGTTGACTTGGACTTTTCTTTACTTGGTTTTTCCCCACACCACACCCTCTTTCTCCTCTCCTCTTGGCTCAGCAGCAGGCCCCCCAACAGCCCCCCAATAGCATCCCCCATTTTTCTCCTCTCATTCTCATCAAAAAATCCATCTTTTTGCCTCAAAATCAAGCTAAAACCTCTATAATTCTTCAATCCAACTTTCACCCTTTATTTCTTTGCCCAAGCTAGCATGGATCATGGATGAAATTTGGCATTTTGGAGGCTATAATCTTCATGTTGATCTCTTGATCATGAGGTATAAAGAATCATCCATATTTGTTAGTTGTTAATTGAATGTTTAAATCAAGCTTAAATTGGTGTTTTAAAATAAATAAAGGGGTTTTGAATTCAAGTTTGGAAATTCAAGTGGATGGTTTTAGATTATAGTTAGGGTTTTGTTGTGTGATTATGGTTGCAAGTGGAATTGATCATTTTATGGAATGTGAAACATAATCAAATTGTTAGTTTGCAAATTGTTATATGTAAATTGTCCTAATTATGATTGTTTTGCAAACTAGATTTTTGTAATTTATATAAAGTAGTGAGATTAAATTCTAGTTAATGGTTGTGTGGCTTAGTTAATATGTTTTAATAAGAATTATGGCCACTAAAATTGTTAAAATATTTAAAGTTGATTAAAACACCAAGTTTTGAGTTAAAATGGAAAATTGTGCTAATTTTTGTTAACTAGGTTTTGTAAATATATATATTTTGATGAAATTAAATTATTGGAATGGTTTTTATGACTTGGTTATGATATTGAGCGGATTTTGCGGCCGCTAGATTTGTTTAAACGTCGAGTTTTGTACTAAAACGGGTAATATTGCTTGCTAGATTTTCGGAAAAATGGATTTTAAAGTAGTCGGAAAGACATGCAGGCAATTCTATTGTCCCTCTAGAAGAATGAAACCCTAACTCGACTTAATGACCGTGTGAAAGCCTTTGAACCTTCGGGTTTGCGGCAGTTTGATGTTTTTAGACACCCGCATAATTCGGCTTATGCTTTTAAAACTACTTATTTAAATTGGTTTTCCTTCACTCTACTACTTTTCTTGGTTTGCATTTCTGGGTTTTCGGTTTACTTAGATTACGTACGTCTCGAGACGTTTCGTAGTTTAAATGCCGGTCATGTTCCGTACTTTCGGGACGTGAAAAAGTTGGTATCAGAGATGCGATACGCATGCCGAGGCATGGTACTTGGATTTACCTTCCAGAAGGAGTCGCGATGAGTATGCAGTCGTTCCAGAGCAAGATGCAGATATAGGAAAGGACGATGACTTCCGGACAGTTGGCAGAGACGAGACATGGAAGAGACCGTGAGCAGGATTCCTTCCAGGACACTGCTGCAATGATACTTGCACCCAGGATCAGATGTGTCATGTACATTCAGAGAGCCAGAGGCCGACGCCAGTGATATGCTGTCTTACGAGTGGTCGCGATGATTGACCGAGAGATGACCAGAGAAGTGCCAGAACGGGATCATCCCCGTTAGCACACCTGACAGGGCCGATGAGCCGATGGACCGAGAGATTGGTAATTCACAGTGGAGACTTTGACCCAGGAGTGGTCATTGTTACGCACACCAGCAGGCCAGAGTTCATGATCATCGACGAGACGTCCCACTAGTGACCGCGACAGTTGGCCCGAGATTCGTAGAGGATGCGCTTGAGCGGTACTAAGCCGCCATTATTGATTTCGATGTTTTGGGTGATTTATTCGAATGATTTGATTTTAATGATTGAGGATTTACGATCCTTGCACAGTGTTGCACTTGATATCATTTTCGTGCTTGGGTTTCACATGTTTGTGATTTTACGGTTTTAGACATTTGAGTTGATTTTGTGCGTATGCACGCACATGATTTGGTTCCTGCACTCTGTATAGTATATATATGCTTGCAGTGCAGTGATACGCTTTTTGTGCACTTAGATGCATTGGACTTTGATTTCGATGGTGATGTTCGATATTTGTTTTGTGCACCTTGTGCACCTGATTTGATTTTGCGCATGTTCGGCACTTGATATTGGATTTCATGATTTCGTACACGATGGATGCACCTGATTGGATTTTCGAGCATGTTGGGCGCATGTTTTGAAGTGTGATTTTGGTGCACACCAGATGCACTAAATCGAGATTTCTCGTGCATGTCAGATGCACCTGATTTTGCTGTCAGGCACACATGTTGCCTACGACAGATGTTTCGTGCACACCTGATGCACTTAGATGTTGTTTCTGTGCATATGTATGGCACATATTTGGATTTTGATTTCCGTGCGCACAAGACGCGCGTAGTATTCATACGCGTATTTTGGGATTGATTTTTCTTATAGAGCAGTACGTTTTTATGATATTGCTATGTGTTTTCGTACTGAGCAGGACTAGTC
Source organism: Agapanthus africanus (assembly GCA_030015575.1). NCBI lineage: Eukaryota > Viridiplantae > Streptophyta > Magnoliopsida > Asparagales > Amaryllidaceae > Agapanthus > Agapanthus africanus. The sequence continues at coordinate 580,854,610 of CM057339.1, read as the reverse complement.
AGAGGACATGTAAGTCTACGCTACGGCCGTCTACAGACGCCAAAATGCGGAACAAAAACTTTTAACTGGCGCTATCGTATACTTTAACCCGGATCTTCCATTATTGCTAAACTAACAAACTGTAAAGAGTGTAGAAAGGTTATACCGAACGATCCGAGTCCTTCGTTCTTCAACCATCATCCCACGCTCTGTTGCGGCTGCTCCGATCTCGTCGATCTCCGATCTCTTCATCGAGGTGGCACCACGTCGACGATTCTTTAAACGGGCTCCCGCCTTTGACTTGAGGCAACTCGGTCGTCAAGTTTGCTAAAAGAGACGACCAAGAATGATGTAGAGAATGAGTAGATGACTTTGTCTCACTTCGTCCAAGTCCGTGGACGATCGGTTAATGAAGTTGCCGAGGGAATCGGGTGATGGAATGAAATGAGCTGTGAATTCCATGCACCCCAAAATCTATCATAATCTTTTCAAGTGAAAAACTCCAGTAAAGTGTGAGGAGGGGCCGGCCATATATAGATGGAGGGAGGTGAGTGTAGGAGAGAAGAGGGTAACCTTAAGAAGCTTCTCACTCAAAATATCAAGAACAAATATCCTTAGCTAAACAAGAATCATTAAAGCTAAAGCATGACTCACTTAAACACCTCATCAAGTCATTAATGCAACCAATGAAAACACAACACCAATTAATCCTAGTCACCTCATCTAGATGCTTCTAGAACACTGACTCACCTCATCTGAAGAAAAGATAAATCCGTCTTTAACCGAATGTTAAAAGACGGCTGATAGAAAACTGAAAACTGGCAACTTCCAAAAGTGATCCTGAAACGACTTTCAGGATAACCCCGAAACTGTATAAATATACCCGCATTTGTATTACGACCGAATACAAATGCAACTGAGACAAAGATATTATACCTACTCAATATAATACTCGAATCCGGCTTAAACCAAAGCCGATCAGTATTATCTGCCCGAAAAATAACACGTGCGTAAACGCACGTGCATTTTCCGAACCCTGCCATAAAACCATACGGCCTCTACAACATTTCGCCCGAACTTGGGAAACTGTCTGTGGGGGACTCTAATGACTCGTCAGTACCCTGGCAGTGGGTTTAACCACAAACCGTAAGCGGCACTAGCAATGCGTAACGGCTGCCCATGGACTGACCTCAAGGGATGCCGATGAGCGAACTCATCCGGAAAACCCTACTGAGCCTAACAGTGACAATGTATATACAGTCCGGTCCGTTCGTCTATGAGTATCGCATATCTGCCTAGGGGGCTAGTAACGTCAGACCCCCAATAGCAGTATAAGTCGTGTCGGAGTGAAGCTTAATAACACCCTGAGATACTACTGGAGTACCTACCAGTAAATCTCCTGCCACGGCCGTGGGCTTTATGTAATGGCTCTCCTAGACACAGCACGATCTCGCCCCCAATACCGGGAGAGACGAATCCCCTGCCGATCCGCTCACGTGCCTCTATATGGCTCGGGACTGTACCCAAAAACTACATGTTTGCACGACTCCTTTGAGCCGTGGTAGGGTAGAAATCAAAGCACAGTGGGAACTCACACGAGACAAATGACGACCTCAGGTCGATGAACTAACCTGTACACATGTCACCAGGGAACTGCTATCTGACGATAGATATAGTACTAACCAGCAGATTCCCGGCGAGTCCTGTCCGGTGTACTCATAACCCAATGAGCACCTGTATACATCTTAGGTGATCCAACTGACACTAGTGGCTTGTGAGACCGGCCACCGCCCCTCGTCGGGGTCTCGACTGTACACACTAGTCTACTCCGGAGTATCGATGCCCTGTCTCGAAACTCCCACGACTAGGGACCACAATTATGGATATGCGTATAAACCACCCAACTCTCACGTATGTGATCGCCATCATACTGTTGGTGGTAAAGCAAGATCCTAAGGGCTCTATCAAAGTGTAACATGTAATCAGTCACCTGAACATGTACACGACTGATAAAGGCAAACCAGATAGCATACTATCATCTCGAGTAAGACTGTCCTACCGGTATAGGTCCTCCGCAATCATTGCAATCACGTACCTGTGATCCAATAATTGACTATGAGGGCACTATCTCCAACAATCTCCCACTTGCACTCAAGGCTAATTATTGCGATGTCGACTACTCACAGCCCGTGTGAAACCGAACATCCAACTCCTCTACTAATCAGTATCACAAAGCCCGTTTGTAAAACTATTGTGTTCGAGAAATAGCCTTAGTGAGTGGATCCGCCTAGAAGTTTCTTTCTATATCTCTCTAAATCTCAAGTTCGCGGAGAAATCCATCTCCCGAATCGAGTAACACCTGTCTTAGAATATGTCTGGATATCTGATGGGACCTAGTTCATAAATGAACTCCAAATCGAAACTTCTTAGACTGTATCGATCACTGAACCTAATCAGTATCCGACACCATGCCACCCACAGTATCCTCTTGGACCACCTGTCCATAATACTGTCCCTCTTCGTCAGAGGGAAAAACTATAACTCTGACAATCACTCTGTCAACCATGTCACCTTTGAAGCTTGGAATGATAACCGTCTCCCGAAGGAGGCTGCCGTCATCAAATCCGTAGAACATGTACTTATGTTCTAAAACTGCTTCCTTTTATTTCTCCAGGATTGGATTAATACAAACTTATTGCATCTAGTGCAAAACCAACATTTGGTGTGGTACTTGACATCTCATGATTGACTCAATTGCCGAAGCAAGTGATCTGCCAATCATGCACATCCCTCTCCCCTTTAGTCTATACGACACCTTTAGAGAGGGTGACTCCATCACCTGCAGGTACACCACCATGCTAGGAGTCAACTATTCTAAAAACCATTAGAATACTGTCAAAGTACCTACATTGGGAAACTACCCAAATCCAGATCTAAAACCATAGATCTAGAAACCAGAATGTCAAATATTATATCCATATCCTGTCTGGAGAAACAACTGTATGACGACCACAGTACAACCGATCGTAGTATAGGAATTTTACTTCCTACTCTGTGTATGTCATCCATATACCATGACATCACACCCTACTACCTTCTTAACAGATCCATCCCCTATCCTGATGGAAGTCAAACCTATGACTGTCACATCAAAATTAGATGATAATCTCCGCTATAACTGCTCAAGTCTATAAATAGATATAAGCGACTTGCCCACTATGCTTCCGATGCTCCCACTGACTACGACAACCCTCCTACCGGGTCTCATATCCTGGAACAACAGTAGTGTCAAGTCTGGGTAGATAAGAACCTCCCTGTCACCGTCCTTGAGGCTACTGGAGTACCTCTCGGGTGTCTGAGGTTACCTACCATATCTGCGGAGTGGCTATTGGAATGTCAAACCTGATTGAATATATAGGTCCTATTAAATTTTCCGTAATCATTTGCGGTTCTGGAATCACTTCCAGTTCTACCATACTCCCACTACTGTTTTCTGAAAAAGATCCATTTTACTAAAACTGTGGCAAGTCAAGAACAATATCACTATTGATCTTCCAAATGGTAGAATATCAACCCTCGTCATAGTCAGGGTCAACCCACAAACAGCCACTACAGAAACATGCCCTGAGTTATCCAGAGTCTGGTTTTAAGCATAAGCTGGACAACTCCCCGTACCTTAATATCTTTTAAGGTACGAACTATTCTATATCCAATATAGAAACTTTGGCACTAATTTAATTGGAACCAGATTCAAATCATGCAGCTGTTTCCAGTGCATATCATCTTAATGGAAAGAGGCTAATCAGCATTACTCAACTTAGGAATCCATCCAATTATGAGTAACCTGAAAGAGAAACACGTTTCTCAAAACCATCACTATCATCTGAATACCAATCACAAGAATCTACATCTTCGATCTCTTTGAAGAATCCCGATACTTGTGATACCTGGTTCTCTACTTTATTCTTATACCCATAACTTCTCAAAACTTAGACCTTGTATTTCTACGAAACACTCGTCTAAATACTAGAGAAGTTATAAGTAAACAGAACATAGTACGAGGACCTACCCCTTTGTCCTGATGGACACTAGACAACTTACAATACTCTGTATAAGTCCGCTGAGTTAAACAACTCAAAACCTGTGCGTCGTAGGTTGAAAACTGTACCCTGGCGATTTCCTCAAATATCACCAATTACAACGAATTCCGATATAATGAGGATGATCACCTAATTCCCAATATCTTACTCCCACTCATCATCCGTAAAACCATACAGATATGAGAATGAAACCTGGCAAATACATACCCTTGGAGTAAGTATCTAATCGGGAAAACGGTTTTTCTTTAACAATGCACTGTAGGGGTATCCTGGTATTCATAGCAATGCCTCTTCCATAATCCAATTCATGACTTCAACCGTATATTTTATTGCCATCTCTCCAAATCCCTTTATTTGTCTTTAGTCGTTACCTTCTGTACACCATCGTTAGGCTAAATGGTTTTCTTCCTTCCCTACCGTTCGGCACCAGCCTATGGTTTGGAAGAAGACTATCCAGTAAGCATAATAGGTGTACGCTCCTAAACCAAGGAGTACTCGCAACTGAGAGAAGGTGATGATAAAAGACAACTGAATAATACCTTATTCTTTAAAGATGAAATAGGAGTGGCGATGAAGTACGCAGTTTGGTCGTGAATGATAACAGTCGCAATTTACTTTGCCCTCTTTCTAATCCCTTTATTTTGTCTTTACATATTACCTTCTGCACACCCTACTTATGCTAATTGGTTTTCTTCATTCCCTATCTTTCGGCACCAGCCTATGGTTTGGAATAAGACTATCCAATAAGCGTAATAGGTGTACTCTCCTAAACCAAGGAGCTCTCGCAACCTGAGAGAAGGTGATAATAAAAGACAACTGAATAAACCAATTCTATTTCTCCTGAACCTGGATCCATCCTCGAAGAAGTCCCTTCGAGTTCGTATATAACCATACGATGGATCTATCCAATGGAAGTGGATATCCGTAGTAATACGGGTGTTCTGAGAAATTCAAAGGGTAAAAGAAGGAGTGGCAATGACTTATGCAACATAGACAATCCAAAAGCCAGTATTTTAAGAAGGTTCGGTCAACCTGGTCACTGAGTCATAGTCTAGGGTCGGTCAAAAGGTCGCTGCCAAAGAGAGAGAGAAAAGAAACACTCTGCGTGCACTCTAACCTAGATCAGAATGGTTATCACTTTATCTAATCCGGAAACCTCCCACTGTCCTGTCAAATTCTCCTCCAAACCTAAAGAAGAATCAATCGGGATCACCCGAAGAGTAAACCAACTTATCAGTGGGAATCAGGATCCAACTCTCATCGCATGATAACGTGATGGAATGCATCTACGTTACTCATACTCCAGAAGGTATGCGCATACTTGGCAAGTTTCAGTTTCTTTAGAAACTCCTGATATGATTTTTGCCCCATGCTCTTATAACCTTGGCTTTGGTCAAAGTGTCATAAGTCACATGCCAAGTTCTACCCGTCACTATCTTGTCAATTTGAACCCACCCGCACATGCCCCTGACTTTGGCCAATCGGCAGAACGACTGTCCCAAACTAACTCATCTATCTATGCAACAATTGAATACCCAGCAGCTACCAAACACTATGCCTTAACTTTGGCTAAAATGCATAGCTTGAATACTACTAAACACTCAAAAGAAGTGACGGAGGGCTACGGTTGGTTTTTGGCGAAAAACCTTTAACGTAGTGAACTTGATATCGCTGAAGGAACCTGATAGCTTTTTAAAATATAGTGGCGAAAACCTTTTGCTAAAGAGGTCACTCCCGGTAAAGGGATCTCGGCTCTTTCCTCGTTGAATGAGGTGCAGGATATTCCACTGAATACCGCGGTGCAAAGCAACTTGTAATCGACTATAGTGAAGTTATTACGCTGACGCAAACTTCTGCCCAAGGGGTCAGTCCCGGTGAAGGGATATCGGCCCTTGCCCCGTCGAATGAGATGCAGGATATTCCACTGAATACCGCTATGCATAACAAAAGAAAACGTCTTTGCAATAACACTTTTAAAATTTGTTCCAACAACTGTAAACAGGTTTGTTTTAACTTTGCATTGATCAGAATCAACGCAGTCCAATCATTTAATTACACCAGAAAAGAACGAAAATAAAATGTACGTATATGCCATCCGCATTCGTCACTGGGTCCCGTCATCACTCGTTAGGTTACTTAACTAACGACAGAGCGGGGACTGGACTAGCGCGGGTATAAAACATATACAACATCTAATAGTATATAAACCAATATACAATAATCGCTCCAGGCGTGATAATATGCAACATTACAGAAAAGTAATAAGCATCACAGAACAATACAGATAATCTGGGATCCCCGAGTTTCACAGAGCCGCTGCTGAAACTCGATGTTCCCCTGTCGTGTGGATAACCTGTACAATGAAACCTAGACCCCTACGAGTGCGGCAAGTTACCTGCCAAAACCTGAAGCGAGGTAGCCCCCTACAGCATAGTGAATGGACCACCCAGCACTCTAGGGAATCCGGTAATCTTGGGCACCCCTCCTTGGGTCAACCTGTACCCCCTACGAGTGCGGCGAATAGTCTGCCAATTCTAGAGTGGGGACCCTCTGCCTCTCAAAGCCATGAGATGCGGACCCGTTGCTCCTCCAGAACCCGGCTATCCGTGCACTCCGTCGCGGGGCAAAACCTAGTACAGTAATGAAAAATAGTACAATAGGTACATCGACCGCAACCTGGTCGTGCCCCAAAAGAATATTATACAACAGGCAGGGACGGCTGTCCACAAGTTGGACGCTCGCCCCGCAATATCAAATGTATAAATAAACTCAAACCATACTACCATTGCACACTGCTATCCACCACGACAAATCCGCAACATCACAGCACAACATAGAACATCAACGCGAATGTTACGTTCACTAACCCGTCTAAAAGAACTATAGCAATCAGACGCGGTTTACCGATCAAATGACATTCCCGGTAGGAGATATAATGTAAGCACTGTAAACTAACGTGTTTAAATTTCGATCGACCAAATATCAAAAAAATGGGCCCCACGATTTACTGGTGAACAGTAACAAAATCTGGGCCAAAACGATATTTACCAAAAACCCCAAAATCCAACAGAGAACCCACTGTACAAATTTGGGAGCATGCGCTCACCACGTGGCCGCGGATGCGCGGCCAAACCATGGGTTTGGCCGCGTTTCCGTGGCTGTTTGGTGGAGACACGTGCCCAAATTTGGTCGTGGTTCTTAGAAAAGCCTGCACAGTTTTCTGAGATGTGTGGAATATTTTTAGGACACCATTTAAAATCAACAGAAACTGTCAAGTTGGAAAAATGCGATTTTTGATTTCCGATTCGATCGATGTTTTAAACGCGTTAGCACAAGTTAGCATAGAAAAATGGTGAGGCTCTGATACCACTGTAAGTCTACGCTAGCGCCCCGGCCGTCTACAGACGCCAAAATGCGGAACAAAAACTTTTAACTGGCGCTATCGTATACTTTAACGCGGATCTTCCATTATTGCTAAACTAACAAACTGTAAAGAGTGTAGAAAGGTTATACCGAACGATCCGAGTCCTTCGTTCTTCAACCATCATCCCACGCTCCGTTGCGGCTGCTCCGATCTCGTCGATCTCCGATCTCTTCGTCGAGGTGGCACCACGTCGACGATTCTTTAAACGGGCTCCCGCCTCTGACTTGAGGCAACTCGGTCGTCAAGTTTGCTAAAAGAGACGACCAAGAATGATGTAGAGAATGAGTAGATGACTTTGTCTCACTTCGTCCAAGTCCGTGGACGATCGGTTAATGAAGTTGCCGAGGGAATCGGGTGATGGAATGAAATGAGCTGTGAATTCCATGCACCCCAAAATCTATCATAATCTTTTCAAGTGAAAAACTCCAGTAAAGTGTGAGGAGGGGCCGGCCATATATAGATGGAGGGAGGTGAGTGTAGGAGAGAAGAGGGTAACCTTAAGAAGCTTCTCACTCAAAATATCAAGAACAAATATCCTTAGCTAAACAAGAATCATTAAAGCTAAAGCATGACTCACTTAAACACCTCATCAAGTCATTAATGCAACCAATGAAAACACAACACCAATTAATCCTAGTCACTTCATCTAGATGCTTCTAGAACACTGACTCACCTCATCTGAAGAAAAGATAAATCCGTCTTTAACCGAATGTTAAAAGACGGCTGATAGAAAACTGAAAACTGGCAACTTCCAAAAGTGATCCTGAAACGACTTTCAGGATAACCCCGAAACTGTATAAATATACCCGCATTTGTATTACGACCGAATACAAATGCAACTGAGACAAAGATATTATACCTACTCAATATAATACTCGAATCCGGCTTAAACCAAAGCCGACCAGTATTATCTGCCCGAAAAATAACACGTGCGTAAACGCACGTGCATTTTCCGAACCCTGCCATAAAACCATACGGCCTCTACAACGTTTCGCCCGAACTTAGGAAACTGTCTGTGGGGGACTCTAATGACTTGTCAGTACCCTGGCAGTGGGTTTAACCACAAACCATCAGCGGCACTAGCAATGCGTAACGGCTGCCCATGGACTGACCTCAAGGGATGCCGATGAGCGAACTCATCCGGAAAACCCTACTGAGCCTAACAGTGACAATGTATATACAGTTCGGTCCGTTCGTCTATGAGTATCGCTGTAACCCTTCGAAAATCGTTTAGGCAGTTTTTCGGTAATCGGCTAATTTTTCGGCTTTTTCCGTAAAAAGTCAAAATAGGTATTTTTCATTGTAGACCTAATTATACAAAATTTAGATAAGATATTACTATAATTTTGTCACTAAAATGTCACTTATAATTTTCTAGTTAAATAAAAAAGATTCGTAATTAATTTTTTTTTTATTATTATTTTAAGCCTTTTTAAATACATTAAATTAGGGATAAATACAAATTTAATTAGGTAAATTTCATAATTAGGAATCTTTATAAGCTAAAATATGGTGTTAATAAAATTATATCATGTCTTGCAAACTTTTGGTTTTAGGGTTGGAAATTTAATGGAAAAATGATGTAAAATGAGTTTTTTTTGTAAATTGTTGATGTGAAAGCATTAAATGATAACATATGATGTTTATTGACCTAGAAACTTCTCCAAATTTCTCCACAACTCCCTCCCTCACCTACTGGCCGAGCTCACTGCAGAAAATCCCCTCTCTTCTCACTTCATTTTGCTTCATTTTTCATGTCAAAATTCATACAAAATTCACAAATTTCCATCTCCATTCAACACTAAACCCTAATCCACTCTCTCTTCAACCCAAATTAGTTCAAAAACTTGATGAAAGGAGGCTTCTTGGTGACTTGATCAAGCTAGGATTCAAGCTTGTGAGGTGAAGATTCTAATCTTTTGTTAACTTGTAGTTTAAATATGCTAGAATTGAAATTTTAAGCATTTGTTTAGTAGTAAATGTTTGTTTAGGAAAATCAAGAGAAGGATTTGATTTTAAAATTAGGGTTTGTAGCATGGTGGTTGGATTAAGTTAGGGTTTTGTTATCTAATTGATTGGAGTGGTTAATTGTGTAGTGTTATGCTCGCTAAATCGACAAAATGGCGATGTTTGTATCGAATCGGTAAGCAAATTTCTTACTAGATTTTTTTCAAAAATTAGAATGCAATCAAATTGCGTTATGTTAGCGATATAATTAGCTTCGTATAGGACTATTAGAGTGCACGAATGCGGGGTTTTGTCTAGCCGGATTTTAGTTTTGTCGATTTTCCCGAAATGACGATTCTAGTTAACGATTAGCGATTTTCGTGCGTTTTCCCGCGCACCGAGTGCATGCTATGTTTAATTCGAGAGAGTTGATAATTGTATATTATGACTTGCATCGTTTTAGATTTTGTAATCTTATCCTTGGTGTTGTGTAAATATAGGATCGGTCGGGGAAACATCAGACACGGCACGTAAAGGCAAGGCGGTGGTCGGATCGGATTAGCAAGGCAACTCAGGTGAGTAGATGTATTCATCTATGGGGGAATCGTCTGGATGGCGCGATGCGCCCCCTAGTTAGGATTACCCTACTTTTTGCAAGATTATATTGTTAGCTAGCTTATCCATTCATGTACACTGCATACCCTTATAGCGAACAGTATATTAAATTGCATGGACATTCATCTATACTTATGCGATATCATTTCGTAGGACACGAACACCATTACCATTGGCTTCTGTTGCACGCGCACTATTCATGTGACACACACGCCTTTGGTAATTGCCATGCCACGAGCACCATAGAACCTGTTTAGCTTAGTGTCACCACTTGCATCATACATGATATATGAAATCGCATAGCATGTATATACCTTGCATCATCATCATACTTACATAGGTTTCTAGCCACAAATCACATCGCATACCTTGATATCATAGACATTTATCACATACAACATGTTGGATATTATGATTTTCTTGAGGATTTCAGTATTGCTGCGATTTCTGGATTTTTTGGGGAAAACCGCAAGAATTTAACAAAAGCTTATATTTATCATTTTTAAAACAAAGTTGCGGTTTTCTCGTGATGTATGTGTCGTCCACCATGAGTTTTCATGTTTTCTGTTGGATTTCGAGACCCGATTCGAGGAGTGGATGAACCGTCTCGGGTGCATGGTGGGCCCGGTATGGTACCCCGGGGCAAGAAGATCGAGTTGTAGACGATGAGCCTGGCAGGGGAAGACTACCTACCGGTGATGTCTGGCGCGGCGGATATCCGGAGGATACCGACCGTTGTCGTGAGATTTATGATATGGGCCGATCCGGACTGACGGAGCCCGATATTGAAACAAATATGATTCCTATTTGGTGTCGATGCTTGACACGGGTTTTCAGATGATTTCTTGATGGTATTTAGCTATTATACAGATATTCATGTTCTAAAGTTAAGAATTCAATACCCTTAGCATTTAAAACACTTAAAGACTTAATAATGACATTGCATACCTGTGCATGCATACTAGAGATATTATATCACATATGGACATGCATGTTGTGGTGCATTGCGTGCATTCTTACGATTGCCTTATTAGATGTTATATTTACTCACGAGCTGGCAACTCACCCCCGTTGTGCCACAGTGTCTTGCAGGTCGGACCCGTCAGTCTTGTAGCGGCGGGCTATCTTATCATCAGTTCCTTTTGCTCAGACTCGCGACATCGCCCGTAGGTGGGTTGCGAGCACACTTTATTTATTTTTGCTTTATCATTGTATCTAGTATTCTCCATCTACCACTTTATATTGTATATGTGACCTAGTGGTGAGACTGAGAGGTTGTATATTTGTGGCTTCTTTTGGGTCGAGCTCACTTGAGCCGGCGTTGTGTTTTCTGATATTTTGCGTTTCTTTTATGCTCTTTTCTTGATATTACTTATATATTGCATGTGGTTGTGATCCGCCTTGGGCGAAGAGCTAGCTCCCGCTTGGGGATGCCATTTTATGATTACAGGTTTATTATCTTGTTGTACCCATTTTGGGGGATAGAAAATACAGGGGAGACTCTGCCGAAATTTTCTGAGATTTTGATGTTTTTTTTTCTTTTAAAAAGGGATTCTATGCAACTTAATTGATTTCAAAACCGTTTTCATTTAAGGTTTTCCTTCACGCTCTTTTGTTTTTGGGTTAGATTTTCTGGGCTTTGGCTGACTTAGGTTACGGTACGCCTTTAGACGTCTCGTAATCTAAGTGCCAGTCACGTTCCGTACCTTCGGGTCGTGACAATCGCATATCTGCCTAGGGGGCTAGTAACGTCAGACCCCCAATAGCAGTATAAGTCGTGTCGGAGTGAAGCCTAATAACACCCTGAGATACTACTGGAGTACCTACCAGTAAATCTCCTGCCACGGCCGTGGGCTTTGTGTAATGGCTCTCCTAGACACAGCACGATCTCGCCCCCAATACCGGGAGAGACGAATCCCCTGCCGATCCGCTCACGTGCCTCCATATGGCTCGAGACTGTACCCAAAAACTACCTGTTTGCACGACTCCTTTGAGCCGTGGTAGGGTAGAAATCAAAGCACAGTGGGAACTCACACGAGACAAATGACGACCTCAGGTCGATGAACTAACCTGTACACATGTCACCAGGGAACTGCTATCTGACGATAGATATAGTACTAACCAGCAGATTCCCGGCGAGTCCTGTCCGGTGTACTCATAACCCAATGAGCACCTGTATACATCTTAGGTGATCCAACTGACACTAGTGGCTTGTGAGACCGGCCACCGCCCCTCGTCGGGGTCTCGACTGTACACACTAGTCTACTCCGGAGTATCGATGCCCTGTCTCGAAACTCCCACGACTAGGGACCACAATTAAGGATATGCGTATAAACCACCCAACTCTCACGTATATGGTCGCCATCATACTGTTGGTGGTAAAGCAAGATCCTAAGGGCTCTATCAAAGTGTAACATGTAATCAGTCACCTGAACATGTACACGACTGATAAAGGCAAACCAGATAGCATACTATCATCTCGAGTAAGACTGTCCTACCGGTATAGGTTCTCCGCAATCATTGCAATCACGTACCTGTGATCCAATAATTGACTATGAGGGCACTATCTCCAACAGGACAGTACCTGAATATATTTTACATGTATAGTTTCGAGTTATATCATATTAGTTTTGCTTTGGATTTGGCATTTGTGTCTTCACCTTTACTCCGATGATTGCGGGATGCTTGACGGAGTTTTGATTTTCAGTTATATGCTCATTTTTCATGCGCATGCGTTGCGCTACGATTTGTTTTATGTATTTATGATTTCGGAGCCCCGGCGATTTGATGGTTTTGGCTGAAATATTTTAGTATTTGGGCGAAGTTTTAATTTAAATTTGGGGACCGAATTTCTTTAAGGGGGGAAGATTGTAACGTTTTGAAAATCGTTTCGGTGAAATTTTGGAAAATCGGTAAAATAAGGGGGTTTTCTGTAAAAAGTCAAAATCCTAATATCTTTATTATAAAATTAAATAAACAAATTCTAGATATGTAATTATTAGTATTTGGTGTTTATTGAGCCACTGGTGAAATTTCAAATTTTCTGAAAAAAAATATTATTTTAATATTATTTTAAGCCATCACTAATACATTTAATTAGGAAAAATTACAAATTGGAATGAGTTGAAAAAAATTTTGTGCATCATAACACATTAAAAAAAATTTTATCATGTGATTTTTGAAATGAAATGGTTTGCCAATACGGTTTAGAAAATATCGAAGAAAAAGGCTTTTTTCGGTGAAATTAGTGTAAAGGGAAATTGGGGTATAGTATTTATCTTTTTTTTCCCTCACCCACACTCTCCACACTCTCTCTCCTCACCCCCTAGGCTGCTAGCCGAGGCCCCCCTTGGCAGCCCCAAAACTTTGTCCCCTCATTTCACAAAAGAAAGAATTAAAAAGGAAACGAATGTATAAGAAAATGAGGTATGGGTTTGGGTTGACTTGGACTTTTCTTTACTTGGTTTTTCCCCACACCACACCCTCTCTCTCCTCTCCTCTTGGCTCAGCAGCAGGCCCCCCAACAGCCCCCCAACAGCAGCCCCCATTTTTCTCCTCTCATTCTCATAAAAAAATCCATCTTTTTGCCTCAAAATCAAGCTAAAACCTCTATAATTCTTGAATCCAACTCTCACCCTTTATTTCTTTGCCCAAGCTAGCATGGATCATGGAGGAAATTTGGCATTTTGGAGGCTATAATCTTCATGTTGATCTCTTGATCATGAGGTATAAAGATTCATCCATATTTGTTAGTTGTTAATTGAATGTTTAAATCAAGCTTAAATTGGTGTTTTAAAATAAATAACGGGGTTTTGAATTCAAGTTTGGAAATTCAAGTGGATGGTTTTAGATTATAGTTAGGGTTTTGTTGTGTGATTATGGTTGCAAGTGGAATTGATCATTTTATGGAATGTGAAACATAATCAAATTGTTAGTTTGCAAATTGTTATATGTAAATTGTCCTAATTATGATTGTTTTGCAAACTAGATTTTTGTAATTTATATAAAGTGGTGAGATTAAATTCTAGTTAATGGTTGTGTGGCTTAGTTAATATGTTTTAATGAGAATTATGGCCACTAAAATTGTTAAAATATTTAAAGTTGATTAAAACACCAAGTTTTGAGCTAAAATGGAAAATTGTGCTAATTTTTGTTAACTAGGTTTTGTAAATATATATATTTTGATGAAATTAAATTATTGGAATGGTTTTTATGACTTGGTTATGATATTGAGCGGATTTTGCGGCCGCTAGATTTGTTTAAACGTCGAGTTTTGTACTAAAACGGGTAATATTGCTTGCTAGATTTTCGGAAAAATGGCTTTTAAAGTGAGTTTGGGGTTTTTGTGAATTTTAAGTTATTTTATATCATAATTAGTGCTCGTGATTGTACAAATGAGTGTGTTTGGGTTTTTCTCGATGGTCTGGCGTTTGTACGCCGACGTCGAGGGTTTTTGGATTGATTCGTGAAAGCAACCATAGGTTTTGACCTATGTGGGATTCATGTATCGTTTTGGTCATGAGTCGGATTATAATGCGATACGGTGCGTTATGATATGTAGGTACCCAGGTGGAATTCGAGACGACAAGCAAGCGCGTGGCGACGTCGGCACCGGCGAGCGAGGACCAGGTGAGTAGATTTATATCTACGGGGAGAAGTCGGGTGGATGGCGTATAGCACCCCCGCAGTTCGTGGTGATGTATACGAATACGTATACACACACATATATATATATATTGTTTATATATTGTTTGAGTATATTGATGATAATATGGATATTTGGTGTTCTTGGATGATTTAGTGTCGCGAAACCCTAGAGTAGCGGTCGCACTACACATGCACACACCAACCCATACTTGCATACTTTCTTCTTTCATCTGTGCTTACGGGATTATACAGTTATGTGTTCACATGGGTATGGGACTATGTGTTCACATACGGATTTGAGGATGATACTTAGGATTTATGATGAGTCGATGAGATTTGATTTTGAGACCGTGAGATCGGTGATATAGCAGGGTTCGTATTTGAGATACGACATGACGTTGTAGCGGGTCCTTGACGTAGTGTTTCACACACGTCCATGCATACTCAGGCGGTATCAGTATTGTATTAGACGTAGATCAGTACCCCGATCATGATTTTTGATAAAGAGGATACCATGTGAATAGTATGAGGAATGTGATATTAACCCGTACCCAGATTTGGGGATGCCGTACGACGGATTTACGTACGAGCTATATTTTGATGATTGATCCGCACTCTTGACTTGTGATGTCTGATTATAGATATGGTATCGGATATGAAATTATTGAGGCGGGATCACCGACTAATATATATACAGGTATGTATATGTATCGACTCAGATGTTAGGCGGTTTCCTTACCTGTAGCCCAGCTGGTCAGCTTAGCCCTTTAGTTTAGTTTAGTTGTTACATTAGATTCGATTCTTACCTATTTCAAAACTAACGAATCGTAGGTATTTTAAAAGACAGCCCAAGGGATCCTATGGATATTTCAAAAGACGTATCTTTTCATAAAAACACCGTAGCCCCTATTTTCAAAACCCCATGATTCGTGTTATTTCAAAAGGCACCATTTGTAGGACTTATATTAGGTTAATGCAGATTAGTTATAGTTGCGTCTAGTATTCAGCTCCCGCTCATTATTATGGTTCGCTTCGCATCGCATGCTTATATTATGCTTCATACTCCATTATTGATATCATGCTGTTAGTACACCAGCACCATTACCGATGATGCGTATGTACCACGTACACTTACTTGCCGGCTCACACACATCTTCATCGGTAATTGCCATGTCACGTACACCTTAGAAAATATTATTGCTTGACATAGCCTGTTAGCTAATAGTTTAGACATGATATTAGTGTACTTGCCTCATATGTTAGTTTAGACATTATAGTTATTACCTGCTACTTCATGCATACTATTATTCATTGTTATGCCGCATTCATGGATTCTCATGCATATATTCACTATTTTACGTGTTATTGAGGTTTTGGATTCGGATTTCCATGAGATTTTCTGGATTTGGAGGAAATCCGCAAAAACATAAATAAACCTTTTCTCTCTTTTAAAATAAAAAGTGCGGTTTTCCCATGATGTATGAGTCGTCCACCATGAGTTTGCTGATGGATTTCGAGACCCGATTCGAGGAGACGGATGAACCGTTTCGGGTACATGGTGGACCCGGTAAGGTACCCCGAGGCAAGAAGCGCGTGATGATGACGATGTGAGCCTGGCAGGGGAGCACTACCTACCGGTGATTTTACCCGACGCGTCGGATATCTGGAGGATACCGTCGTAGTCTTGAGATGGATGGTAGGGGCCGGTCTGGACTGACGGCGCCCTAGACATTGTGTTTGAGATATTGAGGTACAGAGATTGTGATACAGAGATATCGAGATATTTGGACACTTGTTTTGTGTCGATGCTGGGCACTGTTTTATGCTGATTTCATTTATGGTACCTCACTTTTAAAATACAGAAATCTCACTGATTTATGAAAGCAGTTTCTTCAGTACATGCATTCTGTTTCATGCATTCATACATCATCCATATGATACATTGCTACCTGAGGCACTGACACGGGCACATGGAATTACACTCGGGTTAGATATTTACCCTAGCCTTATTATAGGCTGCATGTTATACATATATTTGAGGATATATTATGATCATTGACCTACGTTGCGTTATTTATGCGATTTCTGTGTGTAGATTTTTTTCTATTCACGAGTTGGCAACTCACCCCCGTTGTGCCACAGTTTCTTGCAGGATTGCCGTACATGTTTCTTTACGGCTTTGCGGGCATAGTTTCTTTCGGGTGATTTGCTAGTAGGTGGGTTTACTTGTATCGTACCCCCATTATATATCTTGTATATTATTATTCAGTTGTATCTAGTAAATTCCATCAACCAAACATGTATTTATTTTGAGATAGAGACCAGTAATGTTATTCCTTCGACCTTAGAGTCGCGCGTTATATTTCTGTGGTTTTCTTGTGGTTTTGAGTTTCCTTTTGAATTTTGATCCTCGCCATTGGCGTTGTATATTATATTTCTTGTGTGGTCGTGACCGTCGATTGATGAAGAGCTAGCTCCCGCTTGGAGATGCCTTTTTATTGATTTCGTATACTATTCATGTTGTATCCCGTTTGGGGGCCAGTTTTTACAAAGGAGACTCTGCCGAAATTTTCAGGAAATTTTTGATGTTTTTAGAAACCCGCATAATTCGGCTTATGCTTTTAAAACTACTTATTTAAATTGGTTTTCCTTCACTCTACTACTTTTCTTGGTTTGCATTTCTGGGTTTTCGGTTTACTTAGATTACGTACGCCTCGAGATGTTTCGTAGTTTAAGTGCCGGTCATGTTCCGTACTTTCGGGACGTGACACCAAGTCATGAAACTTATGAAGAAAACACCCTATACTACTTGGCAAGAGGTAGAGGATGAAGAAATAAGAAGTGGGTTCACTTTAGAATTGGATTTCTCACTATTTTCCTCAAGTTGCCATTGATGGAGGCAAGATTTTCTTCATCTTGAAGAAGGAGAAGAAGAAGATGATGATAGAATATGATAGAATAAAAAGGATTATCTTCAAAAAAGAAAATCCAACTCATTCTTATCATAATCCAACCTTGGTTAGGTGTAGAGAATAGACTATGGTTAGTTTGATTGGTTAGGGTTAAGCATGAGATAAGAATGGTGGACTTGTTCAAAGCTTCATGAAGCTTCAACAAACAAACAAAATAAGCCACCATTCTTTTCTTTATCATTTCAAAAAGAATAATAAATAAATAAATGAATAAGTAAATAAACAAAACCCTAACCACTCATATAACCATGGTTTAATTCTTTACACAAACCCAAGTGAGCATGTATCATCAAACATGATACAATCTTGTGCACTAAAATATATCATATACACAATGTGCAAAAGAAGTGAGAAAATCCATTTAAAGTGAACCAATACTAGTTAATGCAAAGTAATATATCAAATATATAATTATACATTAAATCATTAAATCAACACTTGATTTAACGATCCGGTCATATCGCATACAACCGACTAATATCCAATGTATCGGCTTATCGAATCAATCCTTGAATCGATAACTAGGTTATATCGCATACAACCAATCGATACATTCATCACGAGAATGGAATACGGTATCACATACACCCATTATTCTCGGTCCCGCACATATCTCATATGCGCTCCTATTTCGTTTCGCTTGAGCCAGGAAACCTCTGTGTAGGACTCTAAAGACTCGTCAATACGCCGACAGCAGGTGATGATCATATCAAACACCCACAAGCCGCAAGCGGTCTGCTAAATGTAACGGCCACCCGGGTATTGAGCGATCAGAAGATCGACGAGCAAGCCCGCTCACACTCTTGTGAATCCAACCAGTAACACTTACCGTACAGTCCGGTCTCGTCGTCTGATATGTCGCATATCTCGCCTAGGGGTGATAAACGTCAGACCCCAATAGCTCGATAAGTCGTGTCGATATGAGGTCTATAACAGTTCGAGAAACTACTGGTAACACTTACCAGTAAATCTCAACAACCCTGGCCAGGGATTTCCGGTTATAGCCAATCGAACACAGTGCAACATCAACTCCCTATACCGGGAGAGACGAATCCCCTCCTATCGCTCATTGCCTCCATGTGATTCAGGACTGTACCCAAAAGCCACCGTTTTGCACGCCCTCTTGGACGTGGTAAGGTGGAAATCAAAGCACAGTGGGAATCACACAAGACTCTATGACGATCTCGGGTCTACAGACTAACCTGTACCAGTGTCACCAGAGAACTGCCATCTGACGTGAGGTATATTACCATCTGGGAGTTCTCGGCGAGTCCGTCCAGTGTACCCAGTCTTCACTGAGCACCCGTATATAATCTCTGATGTCAAACACCAATGGATATGGGATCATCCATCGCCCATCTGTATGGGTCGAGAAGGTATATGCTAGTCTACTCTGGTATATCGATGCCCCGTCTCGATACACCCACGACTAGGGACCTTGAAGGATGTACTTATGGACTACCATGTCCCCACTAGTATGATCTACATCATAGTCCAGGTAGTCAAGTACACATCCTAAGGGCTTTACCAACATGTAACAGAGAGACAATCAGTATACACGTTAAGGTAAAGAGTAACCAGATAGCATACTATCATGTCGAGCAAGAAAGTCCTCCCTATATATGTCCCAGCATCCACTACAATATACATCATATGTACATTAATGGCCTCTAGGGCATACATATAACTAACAATCTCCCACTTACACTAGGGCCATCTGTAGAAGTGGTTGTAGTATCTCATACTCAACCATCCCATAAAAGTCTCTCTGTCTGGGAATAGGCCTTCGTGAGTGGATCCGCCGTGTTGTCCTCTGAGTCTGATCTCCTAACCTCGATCACCCTGGAGATCAACCATCTCTATGATCAGGTGATACTGCCTTAGAATTTGTCTGGATCACTGATGGGACGGACGTTCCTTGGCATAAGCCACAACTCCATTGTTACACAATGGGAGGAACGAAGTTCATCTCATGAACTAATATACACCCAGACTGGCTCTTTGGTAGCATCTTAAGTAGCGATGTATCCAGCCTTTATCTTCTAGTTTGCCACGGTATCTAGCTTGGAACTCTTCCAACATACCGTCCCTTTACTGAGGGTAAAGACAATGCCTGTGACTGACAATCAGTCGTCTTTATCACCCTGGAACCTTTCCAGTGATTCTCCCCAGGATCAATTGATACCATCTCACTACAGCTAGTGAGTATCCTAACATCCAAATCTATCTCATAGATGAAAACCTAGGATTTAGTAGGTATTACTTTGATCCTATATGGAGAATCCTAGTGATAAGCGGAGATTTACCGAGCGTAGCATAGGAAACTCCTTCCCTATCAAGAGTATGTCATCCACATACTCTACGAGGATCACCACCATACTCCCTACTACCTTTTTGTATGTACAAGGTTCATCTACCATTTTGATGATGTCAAACTCTTTGACTAATTCATCAAAACAGATGTTCCAACTCCGCGATGCCTGCTTTATCACATAAAACATCTTGCACACGTTTCCGCTACTCCCACTGTCTACGAAACCCTCTGACTGTGTACTTACAGACTCTCTTTTCTGAAACATCATTTTAGAAAAGCAGTTATGACACCCAACCGCCAGATATCGTAGTCATGGTATGTAGCCGTGGCAAGTAGGATCTGGATGGATTTAAGCATAGGCCCCAGAAAATGTTTCATCATTATCCACGCCTGGTCAATGACGAAAACCTTTAACAAGTCTAGCTTTGAAAGTCTTAACTTTTCCATGTACACCAAGTAATCTTCTCAAGATATACTTGCTCCTAATGGGGATTTAACCCTTCAGATATAGCAACCAAAATCCATACTTTGTTGGTGTATAAGGATTCCATCTCAGATCGCTAAGCATCCAGCCATTCTTACAGAGTCCCACTCTTGATAGCCAGCTCGAAACTAGTTGGGTCATCATCTCATGCTGCAATTCTCGCTCCCACTGTCATAGAGAAACCGAAGTATCTCTCAGGTGGGTGAGGAACCCTACTAGATCGGCGGAGAGGCTGAGGTTCGTTGGTAACTATTGAATCCTTTATTTCTATCAAATCATCAGCTGCAGTTTGTATGGAACATTTCCAGTTCTACATAACATATCTTGCCTCGAGCTTGTCCAGATTTTTCTTTTCAGACATAGGCTGGACAACCCCAAATCTTAACTAACTTAAGATATGGGCTCTTCCCTTTCCATATCTCATTTGTAGTGGTAGGCAACTGATTTGATTTGAACCCTATTCAATAGGTATGCAACTTCATAAGTGCATAGCTCCCAAAGGAAATAGGTAACTCAGTAGTACTCATCATAGAGCACACCTTATCATATAGGGTGTGATTGCTCCGCCCCGATATACCATCGTGCTATGGTGTATACGGAGGAGTAATTCTGAGAGAGAATCTCATTCTCCTTTAGAATAGTCCAGGATCTCATGCTCAAGTATTCTCCTCCTTGATCTCATCAAAGGACATAATCCTTATACCCGTATCGGTTCTCTACTTCTAACTTATATTCAGTGAATATCTCAAAAGGTTCGGACTTGTGTTACAACAGGAACATATGTCTGAATCTAAAGAGATTATCAGAGAATGTAATGAAGTACAAAGAACCGGTCTTGGCAAGTGTAGACAGGGGACCTTACATACATCAACATGTATCATCCCAAGAGTTCACTAACTCTTTCTCTGTTTCCAGTAAACAGAGCTATGGTCATCTTATCTCTGTGACATGACTGGCAAGTTTCACAAGATGTCAATTCAAACTGATTTAAATATCCATCTAAATGTAACTTAGCTAGTCGGGTCGCATTGATATGACCTAGTCTATAATACCTCAAGAAGGATCCGTTCATTTCCGAACTCTTCCTCTTGTGTGTGTTCCGTATACTAAGAACTGTTGTTTGATTTAGAACACCAATGCTTTTAGATAACGTGCCTGAACCGATCAACTTTTGATATAGGAAATGTTCAAAACATTATCCAACAATACAAAATTTTATCTACTAATAAAGAGAGTGATATGATTTTGTATATCAGGTTCGGTATCTAATAACATTCGTTCAGAATCAATGTATTGGTAATACAGGGTGACAGTGACCAACAGACTTGGTTGCAACACTTGCCCCATTTTTTGCCTCATGAAACTTATCACCCGTTCTCAGTTTCTACCTTTTTGTAGCCCTATGTAACAGATTACATATCTGGGATCCTGATCCGGTATCAAATACCCAGGATTCAGAGGATACTGAGAAACAGTTCTTTATAATGAACACACCCGAAGGAGATGCATCTTATGCACTTTCTTCGTTTGGGCGGCATGGGAATCTTGGTATTCCCCTATTTCCTGCTCTGTCTTATAACTATTATAAGTTGGAGCGGGACCAACGTTCCCCAGCTCAGTAAAACAAGCGGGTTCGGTCAATATTCCGTATTATTATCTTGATTAAGGCGTGATATGGTCGCTACCTGGAGAGAGAGAGAAGAAAACACTCAGCGTGCGCTCTTGCAAGATCAGATTGGTTATTATTTTATCTAATCAGGATGGCTCCCACTGTTTTTATCAAATCTTCCTTCAAACCCTAAAAGGAAAGACTAAACGGGATTAATTACACGCTACAAGTTCGCCAATCTTTCAGCCAGGCCAGTGTCGGTACTTTGAGGGAGGTCCCCCGTGCTTTCGCACGAACCTAATTAATGTAAACCTCGTTTTCCCAGAGGCGTAACCTCATTAACCCCTTTCTAGACACCTACTTGATCGGCTAATTGTAATGTATAAAACTCTCCCAGGAGTAACTCTTACTCGCAGCGGGTATCGGTATCCAACTATCTCATAGAAGGTATGCAATCTCATTGCAAATTTCAACACTTGAAATTCCCGATAATATTTTGCCCCGAACGATCTATGACCCTGACAAGGTCAACAAACCATAGACCGCAAGTCAAGTTCAACCCGTCATTTCTTGATTGAATAAAACCCACCCGCACGACCCTTGACAAGGTCAACAAGGCCGCACGACTACCCTAACCCAATCTGCATCATATGCATAAGCAGATAAATACTGGTTAGCTACCGCATACTGCGCCTTGACAAGGTCAACAAACGCAGCACGAATACTAAGCAGGACTTATCTGAAATGACGGAGGGCTACGACAGGTTTTTCTGAAAACCTATTGCGTAATGAACTTGATATCGTTGTAGGATCGAATGAATTTTGAAATGGAGTGTTTTTAAGGCTTTTCTAGTTTTGCTAAAGGAGTCACTCCCGGTGAAGGGATCGTCGGTCCTTTCCTCGTCGAATGAGGTGTGAGATATATCATATATATCACTGTGCAAAGCAAAAAGCTATAGAAGCAATCAAAAGACAAACCGAGGGTTGTAGCATCTGCCAGTTATTGCTAAAGGAGTCACTCCCGGTGAAGGGATCTCGGTCCTTTCCTTATCGAATAAGGTGCAGGATGTTCTACAAGGAACACCGCGATGCAAAGCAAGAACTGTAGCTACCTGTTTTATTTTTGAAATTCGATTCTACAACATCTTTAGGTTTCTTTTATTTCATTAATCACATTAATGAAGTCCCATCAATTAAATTACCAAAACATCACAGATAAATACGACGTACACTTATGCCATCCGTATTCGCCTCGATGTCCCCTCGTGCACCGTTAGGTTAGGTAACTAATGACAGAGCGGGGCAGGGCTAGCGCGGGTGTAAAACATAAGTAACGCCTATATAATATATCATATATACTATATACTGTATCTATCACAGAACATCACATGATCACATCACAGATATCGCAGCAGAAGAATCATATGAAATATTGGATATACTAGGACGTCCGTGTTTTCAATACGAGCCAGTATAAAACACAGATTCCACGGTCATGATGAATAGCCAAACCAACACCCCTAGACCCCTACGAGAGCGGCAAGCAACCCTACCAATTCTATAGTTAGGAGACCCGGACTCGACTCCTCGAGTTGGTCTCCCACTGGACTCCAGAACCCGGTTACTTGTGCTCCCCTCCTTGGGTCTATCCTAGTGCGGAAAAGTAAATAATATACATCAACGGTGACAACTTCCGCAACCTGGAAGTGCCCCAATAAAAGAATATTACATACAAGTTTTTACATGAATGAAAATGAAAAACACTCATCTCACATAAAAACCCCCCGGCTATTCAAACACGACGATCCAATATAACATATCCAGCAACACATAACATCACATGTCATCAACGTAAGTAAATATGCGCATCCCAATTGTCGTTGACATATAGCAACGAAACCGGCGATACCACATATTACACTTACGGTCACAGAAAAGAAAGTGTAAAACTACAACAGTTGGAATCCGCAACCTCTTTAGACATCGCATGCCTAATCAAATGAATTACTTAGACATCGCATGCCTAACAATTATAAACCCCGCATTTTAGTCTCATTATCGAAAACTATTTTCAATATCAAGTCGGGCAATTCAACAAGATTCCCGAAAAACTGATCGAATGCTCGTCGCAAACTTTAGTAGACGGCCGCCCCCCCGACGCCGTCGACGAAGTGCACCAAGGCGGAACACCGCTGCCGCGAGCACCCGAACGGATGCTTTCGGCGACGGGGTTCTCCTACAGTCACTTGGTCGGGGCTATGGGGTGTAGCTGTCTATTAAGTTTATCGGCGAATATCCACGTACACTACGTGATTGCGACGGACTTTTGATCACATCAAAATTCCGTGGCAACCGATCAAGTGAGACTAAACTGCTATGTTTATAACATTCATATTAGTTATCTCATAACTATTTGTGAATTCCAATTATTGTATCACATTCCGGATAAATAGAAAATGTTAAACTTTCCGATCGAACAATCGAACACCCAAGTTTTCCCGAAACAGCTCAACACATGAAATAAGTTTAAAAACATCCAGTTCATGCCTCAGTACCAACGGTCCAGTCGTAGAAGGGTCAAGCCAACGCCTCACATGTGTCACGCCGTACTGCCCCAAACCCTAAGGTTCAAAAGGCAGTTCAAGACGGTCACATAATCGAGTTAAGGTTTGTTGTCTTCTAGAGGGTCCATCACGTTACTTGCACTACTTAGAACGTTATTAAACCACGGAAAAATCCAACACTTAGAAATTTTCCGGCAGGGGAAAAATTGGGTATTTATATCCGGTCGAACTTTTTAACATATTCAATAATTATCCGGAAAACCCATAGACAAAGTCTGATAATCCGATCGAATTATCGAAGTTCCAAAACATCCTAGAAAACTCAACTCTTGAGTAAATATTAAAAATTCCTAGAAAACTCAGCATTACAATAACGAAGTTACTGTGCAAAGAACGTTGACTGAAGAGACTTTTTAGCCGCGGAACCGCCGCATAAGGCATGCTTATGCCGCGGTTCCGCCGCACTATGGGCGTATCATTTAATCGTGTTTGCACAGTAATTCTTATAATTACCTGCTGAATTTTTTAAGCATTTTTAATCTGGAAAAAACCCAGTTTTTGAAAAAAGTCCAGAGAGCATGGAAAAATTGGGGTTTCGGGTTCGATCGGGTTTCAAACTTCGTCTAGACTTCGCCTAAGGCTCTAGCTAGGCTCTGATACCACTGTAGGGTTCCTAGGCACTCTAAGGAGGTCTCATAAGGCATCAACCATGCCAATTTCAAAAATTACAAGTGCCGAGAAACCCTAATCCGGATCGTTGACTAGAGTTTAAGCGAAAACGATAACTATTTAACTACTTAACTAAGAAGTGAACGGAAATACAACCTTTGTAGATCCGGTGCTCCACCGCCATAGCTCCGTGATGATGTCTCCCTGCTGCGATCATCGGATCCCGGGCTCAAGCGTCGGCTTCATCGGAGAAAGGGCGGGCTAGGTCATCGACTACGATGCCGAAGATGATCTACGTCGAAGCATCACAAGATCAAGCTCCCACTTCACCAAGTCATGAAACTTGTGAAGAAAACACCCTATACTACTTGGCAAGAGGTAGAGGATGAAGAAATAGGAAGTGGGTTCACTTTAGAATTGGATTTCTCACTATTTTCCTCAAGTTGCCATTGATGGAGGCAAGGTTTTCTTCATCTTGAAGAAGGAGAAGAAGAAGAAGATGATATAATATGATAGAATAAAAAGGATTATCTTCAAAAAAGAAAATCCAACTCATTCTTATCATAATCCAACCTTGGTTAGGTGTAGAGAATAGACTATGGTTAGTTTGATTGGTTAGGGTTAAGCATGAGATAAGAATGGTGGACTTGTTCAAAGCTTCATGAAGCTTCAACAAACAAACAAAATAAGCCACCATTCTTTTCTTTATCATTTCAAAAAGAATAATAAATAAATAAATAAATGAATAAGTAAATAAACAAAACCCTAACCACTCATATAACCATGGTTTAATTCTTTACACAAACCCAAGGGAGCATGTATCATCAAACATGATACCATCTTGTGCACTAAAATATATCATATACACAATGTGCACAAGAAGTGAGAAAATCCATTTAAAGTGAACCAATACTAGTTAATGCAAAGTAATATATCAAATATATAATTATACATTAAATCATTAAATCAACACTTGATTTAACGATCCGGTCATATCGCATACAACCGACTAATATCCAATGTATCGGCTTATCGAATCAATCCTAGAATCGATAACTAGGTTATATCGCATACAACCAATCGATACATTCATCGCGAGAATGGAATACGGTATCACAGACACGCATTATTCTCGGTCCCGCACATATCTCATATGCGCTCCTATTTCGTTTCGTTTGAGCCAGGAAACCTCTGTGTAGGACTCTAAAGACTCGTCAATACGCCGGCAGCAGGTGATGATCATATCAAACACCCACAAGCCGCAAGCGGTCTGCTAAACGTAACGGCCACCCGGGTATTGAGCGATCAGAAGATCGACGAGCAAGCCCGCTCACACTCCTGTGAATCCAACCAGTAACACTTACCGTACAGTCCGGTCTCGTCGTCTGATATGTCGCATATCTCGCCTAGGGGTGGTAAACGTCAGACCCCAATAGCTCGATAAGTCGTGTCGATATGAGGTCTATAACAGTTCGAGAAACTACTGGTAACAATTACCAGTAAATCTCAGCAACCCTGGCCAGGGATTTCCGGTTATAGCCAATCGAACATAGTGCAACATCAACTCCCTATACCGGGAGAGACGAATCCCCTCCTATCGCTCATTGCCTCCATGTGATTCGGGACTGTACCCAAAAGCCACCGTTTTGCACGCCCTCTTGGACGTGGTAAGGTGGAAATCAAAGCACAGTGGGAATCACACAAGACTCTATGACGATCTCGGGTCTACAGACTAACCTGTACCAATGTCACCAGAGAACTGCCATCTGACGTGAGGTATAATACCATCTGGGAGTTCTCGGCGAGTCCGTCCAGTGTACCCAGTCTTCACTGAGCACCCGTATATAATCTCTGATGTCAAACACCAATGGATATGGGATCATCCATCACCCATCTGTATGGGTCGAGAAGGTATACGCTAGTCTACTCTGGTATATCGATGCCCCGTCTCGATACACCCACGACTAGGGACCTTGAAGGATGTACTTATGGACTACCATGTCCCCACTAGTATGATCTACATCATAGTCCAGGTAGTCAAGTACACATCCTAAGGGCTTTACCAACATGTAACAGAGAGACAATCAGTATACACGTTAAGGTAAAGAGTAACCAGATAGCATACTATCATGTCGAGCAAGAAAGTCTTCCCTATATATGTCCTAGCATCCACTACAATATACATCATATGTACAGTAATGGCCTCTAGGGCATACATATAACTATAAATACCCACATAGGGTCGGCCACAAGCTCAAAATTTCCTGCCTCCTCAGCCAACAGGGTTCAGTTTGGGTTCGTATGATCAGGGTGGCTTCCTATGGTCCCAATTAGGTCTATAGAGTTGTTTGCTTCTTTCAGAAATCCCCCAGTTTGCTCCAGATTTCCTTGCACACCCTAAATTCTCACAAACCGACATGAACTCAAATCCCAAATCCGTATTTTGCTTTCCCATACTAAATCTCAGGTCTTATACAGCCACAATAGTTCACTAAAACCTTCTTTAAACCTAAACCTTCTATAAGGATTTCTATCTCCACAACCAACCAACCATTTCAACTTCTAATTTATCTAAAACACAAGAAAACTAAAACTAACTAAGTGGATGTGATTATACCTCATGGATGTCTCTTAAGAAAACCCTAGAAGTCCCAAAGTTGCCAAAATCTCATTTTTCTTGGTTCAATGTGATGAGCATGAAGAGGGGATCGTTTTTTGTGAAAGGGGTATATGATTTGGATGGAGTTTTGGAGATGGATTTAGGGTTTGAAGGTGGAGGGAGATGAAGGTGAGAAAGATGAAGAAGGAGATGATAAAAAGATGGGGAAGAGAATGAGGCGGCACCCCATCTCTCTCTCAATTATTCTCACTCTCTCTTTCTCCAAGTCATCATTATGTCTCATTTCTCTCTCCTTACTCATCATGACACCTTTTTCTTTTCTTTTTCTTTTCTCACTACCAATAACCCATAACACAAAACCCAAATGAAATGAAACAACATGTGACCAAATGAAACATGTCATGGTGCACTAACCATGAAAACTGTAGAAACACGGATTTGGCCTAGTCGCGATTAGCAGTGCAATAATCGAGTTTTTAACAAAACTGCATATAATAAATTTTTAAAATGTCAAATCCTTTAATTATATTATTAAATGAATAAATCATTTTAATTTCCATTTATTTCATAATTATTGGTATATATTTATACCTTTTTTCGAAAACCCTAATTTCGCAAATCGGACAGTTTTCGGGAAAAATATTATTTTAATATTAAATTCCAAAAATAATATTTTATATTTTCTGAAATGTTACAATCTTCCCCCCTTAAATAAATTTGGTCCCCGAATTTAAATTTAAACCCCTAAAATCTAAAACACTTCAATAATCAGCTCAAATCAACGAGGCTCCGAAATCACGGAAGATGCAGAAATAACACAGCGCATCGCGTGCGCATGAAAATGAGTACAAAGCTCAAAAACCGAACTCCGTCAAGCGTCGCGCAAATCATTAGATTTTCATGCATATCCTCGGAGTTACAATGGAGATACAGATCTCGAAATCCACTATAGAAATCCAATATACACTAGTCAAAAACTATAATACGTGTATAGTATGCATTTTTGGAAAAACTTTCAAAATCCGAATAAAACTCATGCAAAAATCTTTTCTAAATCTCCGTGTGATGCATAACTCACGGCATAAGTAACGGACGTCCATTTGTAAGGTAATAATATATGTCCATATATGTTCTGCTAAATATACGTTCCGTCATTTTCAAAATATCCCAAAAGGTTTTCCTTTATAAACGTTCGCGTCGCTCACGGACACGTAGGAAATAGCGAGACTAGAGCTCCTTTGAAAACCTCTTGGTAAGCTTTTAATGCATGCAAAGTACTCAGGTACTGTCCCCAGATCAGTCCTGTTCGGCTACTATATACTATATATAGTACCTATCATGAAAACAAAGTGCTCAAAAAGAAAATAATCCTCAAAAGGCAAAATCATCCTCAAAAGGCGTACCCGACAATCACATGCGTCTGGTGCGTACGGAAATCAAATCCAAACACAGGTGCCTCAATATGCACAAAAGCCAAAACTACGTGCAACGGGTGTGCACGAAAGCATCTGTCCTTTGCAACGGGTGTGCACGACAACAATATCGGGTGCATCTGATATGCACATGAATCCCGATTTAGTGCATCTGGTGTGTACCAAAATCGCACCTCATATCATGCGCCCAACACGCACGAAAATCCAAATCAGGTGCATCCATCATGCACGAATAAAATCTAAATCATGTGCATCCCACATGCACGAAATCACGAAATTCAATATCAAGCGCCGAACATGAGCAAAAGTCCACTCCAAGCGCGTCAAATATGCGCAAGAATCCAATCAGGTGTACAAGGTGCACAAAACAAATATCGAGTATCGAAATCGAAATCGACGGTATAAAACACCTTTCAATCCAAATCCAAATCAGGTATACCGTGGCATATAATCTCACAACCATGCGCATCAGCGTGCACAAAAGCAAATCAAAATACTAAAGGTGCATGAAAACTATGCCGAAAGCATAAATCAAATCATATGCATGCCCTAGGCATGTAATCATAATAAATATCTCAAATGACATCAAAACGAAGTCAGGTGCAACTGTGGCGCACAAAATACGTATCAACGCACTGCAAGCATATGTGAACTATACCGAGTGCAAAAATCACATCATCCGTATGAAATCCATGAAAACATAAACACATGCTACGAAGGTACCAAATCTACATCAACTGCAATGGATAAGCACAAATCGTAACAAAGGACATTGAGGTACACCTCCTACAATGTCGAAAAATGAATCGGTGCGCCTAAAACTTGCAGAACAAGAATATCCGCTTGCCTCCTGCCCACGGTCTGGCGTCCTCGGTCTCTGGGTCCTTATCTTCTCTGTGGGTTTACCAACCTCGCAATCCATCGGCTCATCGGCCCAGTCAGGTGTGCTAATGGGGACGATTCCGTTCTGGCACTTCTCTGGTCATCTCGCGGTCAATCATCACGACCACTCTTAAAGCAGCACGGTACTGGAGTCGGCCTCAGGTCCTCTGAATACACGTGACACAACTGATCCTGGGTGTAAATTTCATTGCAGCAGTGTTCCGGAAGGAATCCTGCTCAAGTTCTCTTCCGATCTCGCCTATGCCGAACTGTACGGAGGCTGGTACTCATACATAATCTTTTCTCATTTTCTGAACATCTGCGTGTTCCGCACACATTTCCTTGGGAACTGGCCGTATCCCAACACCTCTGTATACACATCAGATCTCTAATCTCGACGGGAAGTAACAAAAGCTCGTCCGCATCTCGCACGAAACTCTGGTTCTGCTCGTCTTCATCATCGTCCGCTTCGAAATCACGTCTTGCTGTCGGCGTACTGCTACTATTCCCGGCCATGGTTAATCCGGAGTCTCTCACACGGACTCGAAGTCACGAACTCGGTATCTTCATCACTCTTTAGAAGATATCTGGCCGAACACGTCCTCGGGAACTCGTCCCAACCATCAGAGGAATACTCAATACTCGTCCGTCCTTGATCAACTCACAACGCATCTGGGTTAGGTCCTCCATCCAAAGCTGGTCAGCTTGCTGATCTCTTATCACATGATATCTGGATGACGTCAAACTTTTCGATCGAGTCGTCGAAGTCCCATATTTTCTCGAAAGCTCAACACCTGAGCACAGTCTAAAAATATCTGGTACATACCACAGTACCTCCGGACCAACCATAGAAGGGCAAACCCAAGCATCACTAACGACACCGCTAAACTGCCACAAACCCTAAGGTTCAAAGCGGTTCCATGGTCATCATGTCGAGTTAGGATTTCATTCTTCTAGAGGGTCCACAGAATTACCTGCATGTTACTCCGAACACTTTAAACTTGGGAAAAATGGGTTTCTGACACTCGCTCAAACTTTTTAACTTCACCTAGCCGACATGCGAATACCCTCCGTCCGTACGCTAAACAATGCCTCAATCCTCCAGGAATGGCGATACATCAGCGGCCATCTCTGGATCGGTCTGCTCTAGATCTGAGTAAGACTCTCCATACTGAAAATCTTCAACTCAACTGGACATACGTCGGCGCATCAATATGATGAATCACCTTCGTCTCTCAACTCGGGGTAGGCTAGCTAGCATCTGTCGCATTTCTGGCTGGAAGCTCCGGCGATCTCAGCTCGTAAGCTCTGGAAGCGACATCCTACCAATCTCAGCAACAGCTGGGTCATCTGTCTGCACGGTAGGCGACATCACAATCTCTGAGGTATGATGTACATCAACAGTCCTCTCGCAACCGGCAGCTCTAACTGTAGCCCGATCCTCCGGTGCAAAACCAAACACTCGCCTCACCCGAAAGGTCACATCATAAATACTAACTCGAGACGTTCCCGTGTCACCAGAAACCATAATGGTCAGCCCTCGTACAAGACGAGCTCGCCCTGACCGCAACACTAGCAGCAGCTCAATCTGCGCTCAAACATGGTGACAGGAACCTCAATCGAGTATCGAAGAAAGTAGATCAACGGCATGAAAGGAAACGACAGATCCAGAATGGATACATGATCATAAGAAGGAATAGCATCAATGAGAGTATGATCATGGAAACAAGTAGAATCAAGGATCTTAAATGGATGTATAATCATAGGTATGAAGAGAATCATAAGTCTAAAAAACATGTACATCCTAAGGTTTCTTAAGTGGAGTATCGTATCGTAAATATGCCGCGGAACATACGTACGGTACGTCACTCTACTCAAGCTACCTACTCCATCAATCAGGGTCAGCCTATGAAACGAAAGTTCGGGTCTAATACCCCCCCGTTCAAGTCTAAGTTCCGTAAGGTTAAGCCTAGGTTCCGAAATACATAACTGCCCTAGACTCCGCATAGTCAAACATAGACTCGAACAAAGATTAAACCTAACGCTCTGATACCAACTTAGTCACGACCCGAAATATTAGCTCGTGACTAGCACTTAAATCACGCAACGTCTAAAGGCGTAACGTAATTCAAGTAAGCTGAAACCCAGAAATCTAAACCTTTTTAAGAAAATAAAGGAGGTGAAGTTTTGAAATAAAGGTATAATGAAATCAAGTGTTCTTAATGCATAGAAAAGGGACATGAAAATGCAAGTGGACTATGCAAGTTTAAAAAACATGTTTCGTCTTTTTGAAAATTTGGGCAGCACCTCCTTTGTAATTTTTGATCCAAAACCACCAATACATAATGATAATAAAAGCATCCCCAAGCAAGAGCTAGCTCTTCGCCAAACGGCGGATCACAACCACGCAAGACAGTATATAAAAGTATACGACGCCCAACGGCGAAGTTCACCACAAAAGATAAAGAAATAAGCAAGACAAAACCCCAAAAGCGAATATAAAACCCATCGCTCAAATCTCGCAACTACAATTCTCACTGAGTCTCATTACTTATACAATTTACTAATTTTGATTGATGGAGTTAACTAGATACAATATGAAATATAGATACAAGAGTGGGTACAATACAAGTGTCCCACCTACCAATGCAAAACACCCGAATGCAACTGTGTGCCAGCGAAGCCGCTACTGATCCAAGCGGTCAACCTGTAAGAACTGTGGCACAACGGGGGTGAGTTGCCAACTCGTGAGTAAAAAAATATCAACAGATAGAAATCGAATAAACAACGACTCCTAGGTCAACTATATCATGAAGGTAAAACTATGATATCTAGGGTGACCGGGTCTGTATATGTGCCAACAAGGTAGTCAATGTCTATAAGCATGTGTATAACATCCAACAGTATAATTAATGCATGTATGCAAGTGGATCTCGTCCGCGTGTCAACCACTGACACAACAACATCATGCATGTAAATATCATAAAAGCGTATGCATGAAAATATGAGTATATAAATCAACATGTGTCCCTTGCGACACCTAAAAATCATGGAACCAGAGTGTCCAGCATCGACACTCGAAAAATCATGAAAACCGTGTCCAGCATCGACACGTAAATCCTCATATATCTCAGGCGCCGTATCTGGAACGTTTTAAAAATCGTTTCGGTGGAATTTCGAAAAAAACGGTAAAATAATGGGGGTTTCTGTAAAAAGTCAAAATACAAATATCTTATTATAAAAATTAAATATACATATTCTAGCTATGTAATTGCTATTATTTGGTGTTTATTGAGCCGCTGGTGAAATTTCAAATTTTCTGAAAAAAATATTATTTTATTATTATTTTAAGCCGTCACTAATACATTTAATTAGGGAAAATTACAAATTGGAATGAGTTGAAACAAATTTTTTGCATCATAAAACATTAAATAAAAATTTATCATGTGGTTTTTGGAACGAAATCATTTGCCAAAACGGTTTGGAAATTATTGAAGAAAAAAGGCTTTTTTTAGCGTAAATGGATGTTTGGGGTATTGTATTTATCATTTTTGATCACCCCACACCCGTACCCACACCCACACACCCCCATTCACTCATCCCCATGGCTGAATTCAGCAGCCCCTCTTTGGTCCCCACTTGAATTTCATAGGAAAGAAAAGGGAAAGAAAAGAAAAGAGTAGAAAATGATATATTTTGAGTTGACTTTGACTTGAAACAACTTTCCCCACCTCACTCTCTCTCCTCACTCACCCACCCCCCCTCAAATCTGGCCGAAATCTGATCCTAAACCAGCAGCCCCCCTTCCCCAAGTTCTCACTCAATTTTGCATCAAAAAAACTCCACAAAATGCTTCAAAATCAACACAAATTCAAAGCAAAATTCAAATCCAACTCCTACCCATTATTTCTTTGCCTTGGCTAGCATGAATCAAGGAGCAAGATGATGATTTGGGAGGCTAAGATTTCATGCTAAATCTCAAGATTTTAGGAGGTATAAATCATAACCCTACAATGAAATTGTTAGTTTTTGTTTAAAGCAAATTGATTTAAGTGTTAATTATAGTTTAATTTCATGTTTTGGAAATTTAAGAGAAGGGTTTAAATACTAAGTTAGGGTTTAGGTCAATTGATCATGATCTAATTGTGTGGTTAATATCTAGTGGGCTTGCTAAAGCAAAGCTAATTACTAGGTTACTAATTGTTTTATTAAATTGTTCTAATTATGCTAATTTGCTAACTAGGTTTTAATGAAATACTTATATAATGGAGATTAAAATCTAATTAGGTTTTGCATGGTATTAATAACATTTTAAAGTGTAGTTTAATACTTCATTTCATGCAAATCCAAACTAGTTTGTTGTATGTGCATTTTGCTATAAAATGGTCGAAATTGGTTAATATTGCAAACTAGTTTTTGTAAATATTGTGTTAAATCGAGAATTAAAATATGGTTAGGATTTCATCATATCTTAAAAATTACATTGAGTGGTTTAACCATTTAAAATATGCAAAACCAAGTTTAATTGTAAAATTATGAATTTTACATTAAAAAGTGTTAAAATTGTTATTTTTGCAAACTAGGATTTTGGAAATTATGCAAATTTATGTGATTAAATTATGGAAATGGTTTTATTGACTTATTTAAGTTATTTAATAAGTATTATGGCCGCTAGAATTGTTTAAATATCGAGTTTTGTACTAAAACGGGTAATTTTGCTTGCTAGTTTTTCGGAAAAACGGCTTTTAGAGTGAATTTGGGGTTTTCGTGAGTTCTAACCTATTTTATATTAAAATTAGTGTTCGTGAATGTGCAAATGAGTGTGATTGGATTTTCTCGATGGTTTGACGTTCGTACATCGACATCGAGGGTTGGTTTGACTATTCTTGCATGTGTAGGCGATAGGTTTTGACCTATGCATGATACGCGTGCCGATTTAGTTTTCGTATGCCGTTTCGATTTTGAATTGGGTTTTTATGCGATACGATACGTTGTGATATGTAGGTACCCCATATGGACTTCGAGACGACAAGCAAGCGTGTGGCGACGTCGGCACCGGCTAGCGAGGACCAGGTGAGTAGATTTATATCTACGGGGAGAAGTCGGGTGGATGGCGTATAGCACCCCCGCAGTTCGTGGTGATGTATACGAATACGTATACACACACATATATATATATATATATATATTTTGACTATAATTTGTTTGATATTATCGATGATATAGATATTTGGTGTTCTTGGATGATTTGGTGTCGCGAAACCCTAGAGTAGTGGTCGCACCACACATGCACACACACACCCATACTTGCATACTTTCTTCTTTCAATTGCGCTTATACGGGATTATATAGTTATGGGTTCACATGGGTAGGGGACTATGTGTTCACATACGGATTGAGGATGATACTTGGGATTGAACTGAGTCGATGAGATTCGATTTGAGGCCGTGAGATCGGTGATATAGCAGGGTTCGTATCTTAGATACGACATGACGTTGTAGCGGATCCTTGACGTAGTGTTTCACACACGTCCATGCATACGTAGGCGGTATCAGTATAGTACTAGACGTAGATCAGTACCCCGACCATGATATTTGATAAGAGGATACCAGGTGAATAGTATGATGAGTGTGATATTGACCCGTACCCAGATTGGGATGACGTACGACGGATTTACGTACGAGCTATATTGATGATTGATCCGCACTCTTGACTTGGGACGCCTGATTATAGATATGGTATCGGATATGATATTATTGAGGCGGGATCACCGACTATACATATACAGGTATGTATATGTATCGACTCAGATGATAGGCGGTTTCCTTACCTGTAGTTCAGCTTGTTAGTTCAGCCGTATAGTTTAGTGTAGTTGTTAGATTAGATTAGACTTCTTACCTATTTCAAAAACTAACGAATCGCGGGCATTTTTAAAGACAGCTCAAGGGAATCTACGGATATTTCAAAAACGACGCATCTTTTCATAAAAACACCGTAGCCCCTATTTTCAAAACCCCATGATTCGTGTTATTTCAAAAGGCACCATTTGTAGGACTTATATTAGATTATTGTAGATTAGTTATCGTTATGTCTAGTTTTCAGCTCCCGCACATTATTGCTGTTCGCTCTGCCTCGCATATTTATTTTGCTGCATATTCCATTATTGATATCATGCTGTTAGGACACCAGCAGCATTACCGATGATGCGTATGTACCACGTACACCTACTTGCCGGCTCACTCACATCTTCATCGGTAATTGCTATGTCACGTACACTTTAGAGAATATAATTGTTTGACTTAGATTGTTAGCTGGTAGTTTTGACATGATATTAGTGTATTTCCCTTATATGCCATATTAGACATTGTAATTATTACTTGTTACATCATGCATGTTATTATTCATGGATTTTTATGCCTATATGCACTGTTTACATGCTATTGAGGATTGGATTCGAATTTCCATGAGATTTTCTGGATTTGGGGGAAAACCGCAAAACTTATATAAACTTCTTTTCTCTCTTTAAAATAAAAAGTGCGGTTTTCCCATGATGTATGAGTCGTCCACCATGAGTTTGCTGATGGATTTGGAAACCCGATTCGAGGAGACGGATGAACCGTTTCGGGTACATGGTGGACCCGGTGCGGTACCCCGGGGCAAGATGAATGTGGTGATGACGTTGAGCCTGGCAGGGGAGCACTACCGACCGGTGATTTTACCTGACGCGTCGGATATCCGGAGGATACCGTCGTGGTCTTGAGATTTATGGTAGGGGCCGGTCTGGACTGACGGCGCCCTAGATATTGAGATTGAGACATTGATATTTCGAGACAGTGAGATTTGTGTTTTGTGTCGATGCTAGACACTGTTGATACCTCAGTTTTAAAAATACGAAGGAAATCTCACTGATTTATGGAAACAGTTTCTTCATTTACATGTATTCTGTTTCATGCATTCATACCTCATTCATATGATATATTGCTACCTGAGGCACTGACACGGGCACATGTGATTACACTCGGGTTAGATATTTACCTTAGCCTTGTTATAGGCTGCATGTTATATACTTATTTTGAGGATATATTATGATCATTGACCTAGGTTTGCGTTATTTATGCGATTTCTGTGCGTAGATGTTTTTCTATTCACGAGTTGGCAACTCACCCCCGTTGTGCCCCAGTTTCTTGCAGATTTGCCGTACAGGTTTCTTTACGGCTTGCGGGCTCAGTTTCATTCGGGTGATTTGCTAGTAGGTGGGTTTACTTGTATCATACCCCCATTATATATCTTGTATATCATTATTCTGTTGTATCTAGAAGTTCCATCAACCAAACATGTATCTATTGAGATAGAGACCAGTGTTGTTATTCTTTCGACCTTAGAGTCGCTCGTTATATTTCTGGTGGTTGAGTTCCCTTTTGAGTTTTTGATCCTCGCCGTTGGCGTTGTATATTATATAGCTTGTGTGGTTGTGACCGTCGTTTGACGAAGAGCTAGCTCCCGCTTGGGGATGCCTTTTTTCTTGATTTCGTATACTATTCATGTTGTATCCCGTTTGGGGGCCAGTATTTACAAAGGAGACTCTGCCGAAATTTTCAGTAAAATTTTGATGTTTTAAAAACCGCATAATTCGACTTATGCTATTGAAATTACTTGCTTAAGTTGGTTTTTCCTGCACTCTACTACTTTTCTTGGTTTGGATTTCTGGGTTTTCGGTTTACTTAGATTACTTACGTCTCGAGACGTTCGTAGTTTAAGTGCCGGTCACGTTCCGTACTTTCGGGTCGTGACAAAGTTGGTATCAAAGCGTTAGGTTTTACCTTCGGAGCGTAGGATGACCCTTGGTTGATGGAATAGGTGACTAAAGTAGAGTGACGTACCGTTGGTATGTTCCGCGGCATATTTACGACACGCCACTCCACTTATGAAGCCTTAGGATGTACATTTCCTTGTTCAGTATTATATTCCTTCCTGATCTAGCCTCATCGGTACCAGTTTGGTTTTGCTGCTACGGTTACCGGCAGGGAGAGCTACGGCTAGAGTTGCGGTCAGCACAAGCTCGTCACGAACGAGGACTGACCAGGACGAAATTCCGGCGACACACGATTGCAGAGATGTGTCTTTTTACTGTGTTTCCGTGCCGCGAGCATTTGGCGGATCGCCTTTATGAGGTTACTCGGATGTGCTGATCGACACTAAAGGATTGAGCCACTGACAGAGGCCAGCCAGATTTTGATGACCGTTGGTGTGTTGCTTATCCATGATGATTGAGGCACGGTTCAGCGTGCAGACGAGTAAGCCCGTTATTGCTGCGAACGACGAGATATCGCCCCAGATGTTGGAGCTATTGCAGTACGAGTTGTACTAAGAGATGATTGAAGGTCGCTAGTCACCGAGGATGAATGACTAGGACATGTGGTTCGTTCGCTACCCCGATGCGAGGTCATCAGATAGATTGATTCCAGCTAGAGACGACTTCACGCGGAGACGTTGGGAGTCAACAGAGACGATCGAATGTCAGAAACCTACTATTCCAAGTTTAAAGTATTCGGAAAGACATGCAGGCAATTCTATGGTCCCTCTAGAAGAATGAAACCCTAACTCGACTTAATGACCGTATGAAAGCCTTTGAACCTTAGGGTTTGCGGCAGTTCTGCGGCGCCATTAGTGAGGCTTGGGTTTGCCCTTCTACGGCTGGACCACCGATGCTGTGGTATGTACTCGATACTATTAAACTGTGCCCAAGATGTTGAGCTCATGGGGGATTATGAGGTTTTGACGACTCGATCGGATGGCTCGACTTAATTCGGATGCTAGGTGGTGAGATGCATTCGTGGGAGACTCCAGATACGATGATAGTCGTTGGAGCTCAGTCCATGCAGCCGCGACGAGACGAGTCCAAAGCAGACGACATTAGAGAAAAGTGAAGTAAGAGGTTCGTACCAGATCTAGATGAGATGACGTTCCACTCCGCCGACATCAGAGATGCGTTGCGCATGCTGAGGCATGGTACTTGGACTTACCTTCCAGAAGGAGTCGCGATGAGTATGCAGTCGTTCCAGAGCAAGATGCAGATATAGGAAAGGACAATGACTTCCGGACAGTTGGCAGGGACAAGACATGGAAGAGACCGTGAGCAGGATTCCTTTCAGGACACTGCTGCAATGATACTTGCACCCAGGATCAGATGTATCACGTACATTCAGAGACCCAGAGGCCGACGCCAGTAATATGCTGTCTTACGAGTGGTCGCGATGATTGACCAAGAGATGACCAGAGAAGTGCCAGAACGGAATCGTCCCCGTTAGCACACCTGACAGGACCGATGAGCCGATGGACCGAAAGATTGGTAATCCACAGTGAAGACTTTGACCCAGGAGTGGTCATGGTTATGCACGCCAGCAGGACAGAGTTCATGATCATCGACGAGACGCCCCACTAGTGACCGCGACAGTTGGCCCGAGATTCTTAGAGGATGCACTTGAGCGGTACTGTTCCGCCATTATTGATTCCGATGTTTTGGGTGATTTATTCGTATGATTTGATTTTGATGATTGAGGATTTACGATCTTTGCATAGTGTTGCACTTGATATCGTTTTCGTTCTTTAGTTTCACATGTTTGTGATTTTACGGTTTTAGACATTTGAGTTGATTTTGTGCATATGCACGCACACGATTTGGTTCCTGCACTCTGTATAGTTTATATATGCTTGCAGTGCAGTGATACGCCTTTTGTGCATTTAGATGCACTGGACTTTGATTTCGATTGTGATACTCGATATTTGTTTTGTGCACCTGAGTGATTTTGCGCACGTTCGGCGCTTGATATTGGATTTCATGATTTCGTGCACGATGGATGCACCTGATTTAGATTTTCGCGCATGTTGAGCGCATGTCTTGAGATGCGATTTTGGTGCACACCAGATGCACTAAATTGAGATTTTTCGTGCATGTCAGATGCACCTGATTTTGCTGTCAGGCACACCCGTTGCCTACGACAGATATTTCGTGCACACCTGATGCACTTAGATGTTGTTTCTGTGCGCATGTATGGCACATTCATGGATTTTGATTTCCGTGCGCATCAGACGCACGTAGTATTCATGTGCATATTTTGGGATGGATTTCTTATAGAGCAGTACGTTTTTATGATATTGCTATGTGTTTTCGTACTGGGCAGGACTAGTCAGAGGACAGTACCTGAATACATTTTGCATGCATTGATAGTTATTGAAGGGATTTCCAAAAAGCGAGCTATAGCCTCAGTATTTACCTACGTGTCTGATATGACACGAAATGTTTAAAACAAGGAGACCCTTCTAAATTGTTTCCAAAACGGCGGAATGTATATTTCAAACAAAAGTATATATGTATATAGTTATTTTATTATGGTAGACGTCCGCCACTGTGCAGTGTTATACGCGTTGCACAGCGACTTAAAGAGATTTGGCATGCATTTCCTTCAGATGCTTACAGATATAGATTCGATATTTACATTTATAGTTTTGAGTTATATCATATTGGTTTTGATTTGGATTTGGCATTGATGTCTTCTCCACGACTCCGATGATCGCGGGATGCTTGGAGGAGTTTTGATTTGAGTTATATACTCATTTTTCAAGCGCATGCGCTGCGCTACGAACTGTTTTATGTATTTACAATTTCGGAGCCCCGACGACTTGATGGGTTTTCTTAGATGTTTTAGTATTTGGGGGAGTTTGAATTTAAATTCGGGGACCGAATTTCTTTAAGGGGGGAAGATTGTAACGTTTTGAAAATCGTTTCGGTGGAATTTCGAAAAAAACGGTAAAATAAGGGGGGTTTCTGTAAAAAGTCAAAATACAAATATCTTATTATAAAAATTAAATATACATATTCTAGCTATGTAATTGCTATTATTTGGTGTTTATTGAGCCACTGGTGAAATTTCAAATTTTCTGAAAAAAATATTATTTTATTATTATTTTAAGCCGTCACTAATACATTTAATTAGGGAAAATTACAAATTGGAATGAGTTGAAACAAATTTTTTGCATCATAAAACATTAAATAAAAATTTATCATGTGGTTTTTGGAACGAAATCATTTGCCAAAACGGTTTAGAAATTATTGAAGAAAAAAGGCTTTTTTTAGCGTAAATGGATGTTTGGGGTATTGTATTTATCATTTTTCATCACCCCACACCCGTACCCACACCCACACACCCCCATTCACTCATCCCCATGGCTGAATTCAGCAGCCCCTCTTTGGTCCCCACTTGAATTTCATAGGAAAGAAAAGGGAAAGAAAAGAAAAGAAAAGAGTAGAAAATGATATATTTTGAGTTGACTTTGACTTGAAACAACTTTCCCCACCTCACTCTCTCTCCTCACTCACCCCCCCCCCTCAAATCTGGCCGAAATCTGATCCTAAACCAGCAGCCCCCCTTCCCCAAGTTCTCACTCAATTTTGCATCAAAAAAACTCCACAAAATGCTTCAAAATCAACACAAATTCAAAGCAAAATTCAAATCCAACTCCTACCCATTATTTCTTTGCCTTGGCTAGCATGAATCAAGGAGCAAGATGATGATTTGGGAGGCTAAGATTTCATGCTAAATCTCAAGATTTTAGGAGGTATAAATCATAACCCTACAATGAAATTGTTAGTTTTTGCTTAAAGCAAATTGATTTAAGTGTTAATTATAGTTTAATTTCATGTTTTGGAAATTTAAGAGAAGGGTTTAAATACTAAGTTAGGGTTTAGGTCAATTGATCATGATCTAATTGTGTGGTTAATATCTAGTGGGCTTGCTAAAGCAAAGCTAATTACTAGGTTACTAATTGTTTTATTAAATTGTTCTAATTATGCTAATTTGCTAACTAGGTTTTAATGAAATACTTATATAATGGAGATTAAAATCTAATTAGGTTTTGCATGGTATTAATAACATTTTAAAGTGTAGTTTAATACTTCATTTCATGCAAATCCAAACTAGTTTGTTGTATGTGCATTTTGCTATAAAATGGTCGAAATTGGTTAATATTGCAAACTAGTTTTTGTAAATATTGTGTTAAATCGAGAATTAAAATATGGTTAGGGTTTCATCATATCTTAAAAATTACATTGAGTGGTTTAACCATTTAAAAAATGCAAAACCAAGTTTAATTGTAAAATTATGAATTTTACATTAAAAAGTGTTAAAATTGTTATTTTTGCAAACTAGGATTTTGGAAATTATGCAAATTTATGTGATTAAATTATGGAAATGGTTTTATTGACTTATTTAAGTTATTTAATAAGTATTATGGCCGCTAGAATTGTTTAAACATCGAGTTTTGTACTAAAACGGGTAATTTTGCTTGCTAGTTTTTCGGAAAAACTGCTTTTAGAGTGAATTTGGGGTTTTCGTGAGTTTTAACCTATTTTATATTAAAATTAGTGTTCGTGAATGTGCAAATGAGTGTGATTGGATTTTCTCGATGGTTTGACGTTCGTACATCGACATCGAGGGTTGGTTTGACTATTCTTGCATGTGTAGGCGATAGGTTTTGACCTATGCATGATACGCGTGCCGATTTAGTTTTCGTATGCCGTTTCGATTTTGAATTGGGTTTTTATGCGATACGATACGTTGTGATATGTAGGTACCCCATTTGGACTTCGAGACGACAAGCAAGCGCGTGGCTACGTCGGCACCGGCTAGCGAGGACCAGGTGAGTAGATTTATATCTACGGGGAGAAGTCGGGTGGATGGCGTATAGCACCCCCGCAGTTCGTGGTGATGTATACGAATACGTATACACACACATATATATATATTTTTACTATAATTTGTTTGATATTATCGATGATATAGTTATTTGGTGTTCTTGGATGATTTGGTGTCGCGAAACCCTAGAGTAGTGGTCGCACCACACATGCACACACACACCCATACTTGCATACTTTCTTCTTTCAATTGCGCTTATACGGGATTATATAGTTATGAGTTCACATGGGTAGGGGACTATGTGTTCACATACGGATTGAGGATGATACTTGGGATTGAACTGAGTCGATGAGATTCGATTTGAGGCCGTGAGATCGGTGATATAGCAGGGTTCGTATCTTAGATACGACATGACGTTGTAGCGGATCCTTGACGTAGTGTTTCACACACGTCCATGCATACGTAGGCGGTATCAGTATGGTACTAGACGTAGATCAGTACCCCGACCATGATATTTGATAAGAGGATACCAGGTGAATAGTATGATGAGTGTGATATTGACCCGTACCCAGATTGGGATGACGTACGACGGATTTACGTACGAGCTATATTGATGATTGATCCGCACTCTTGACTTGGGACGCCTGATTATAGATATGGTATCGGATATGATATTATTGAGGCGGGATCACCGACTATACATATACAGGTATGTATATGTATCGACTCAGATGATAGGCGGTTTCCTTACCTGTAGTTCAGCTTGTTAGTTCAGCCGTATAGTTTAGTGTAGTTGTTAGATTAGATTAGACTTCTTACCTATTTCAAAAACTAACGAATCGCGGGCATTTTTAAAGACAGCTCAAGGGAATCTACGGATATTTCAAAAACGACGTATCTTTTCATAAAAACACCGTAGCCCC
The DNA here is from genome assembly GCA_030015575.1 of Agapanthus africanus. NCBI lineage: Eukaryota > Viridiplantae > Streptophyta > Magnoliopsida > Asparagales > Amaryllidaceae > Agapanthus > Agapanthus africanus. The sequence goes on along the minus strand of CM057339.1, from coordinate 580,810,736 downwards.
TATTTTCAAAACCCCATGATTCGTGTTATTTCAAAAGGCACCATTTGTAGGACTTATATTAGATTATTGTAGATTAGTTATCGTTGTGTCTAGTTTTCAGCTCCCGCACATTATTGTTGTTCGCTCTGCCTCGCATATTTATTTTGCTGCATATTCCATTATTGATATCATGCTGTTAGGACACCAGCACCATTACCGATGATGCGTATGTACCACGTACACCTACTTGCCGGCTCACTCACATCTTCATCGGTAATTGCCATGTCACGTACACTTTAGAGAATATAATTGTTTGACTTAGATTGTTAGCTGGTAGTTTTGACATGATATTAGTGTATTTCCCTTATATGCCATATTAGACATTGTAATTATTACTTGTTACATTATGCATGTTATTATTCATGGATTTTTATGCCTATATGCACTGTTTACATGCTATTGAGGATTGGATTCGGATTTCCATGAGATTTTCTGGATTTGGGGGAAAACCGCAAAACTTATATAAACTTCTTTTCTCTCTTTAAAATAAAAAGTGCGGTTTTCCCATGATGTATGAGTCGTCCACCATGAGTTTGCTGATGGATTTGGAAACCCGATTCGAGGAGACGGATGAACCGTTTCGGGTACATGGTGGACCCGGTGCGGTACCCCGGGGCAAGATGAATGTGGTGATGACGTTGAGCCTGGCAGGGGAGCACTACCGACCGGTGATTTTACCTGACGCGTCGGATATCCGGAGGATACCGTCGTGGTCTTGAGATTTATGGTAGGGGCCGGTCTGGACTGACGGTGCCCTAGATATTGAGATTGAGACATTGATATTTCGAGACAGTGAGATTTATGTTTTGTGTCGATGCTAGACACTGTTGATACCTCAGTTTTAAAAATACGAAGGAAATCTCACTAATTTATGGAAACAGTTTCTTCATTTACATGTATTCTGTTTCATGCATTCATACCTCATTCATATGATATATTGCTACCTGAGGCACTGACACGGGCACATGTGATTACACTCGGGTTAGATATTTACCCTAGCCTTGTTATAGGCTGCATGTTATATACTTATTTTGAGGATATATTATGATCATTGACCTAGGTTTGCGTTATTTATGCGATTTCTGTGCGTTGATGTTTTTCTATTCACGAGTTGGCAACTCACCCCCGTTGTGCCCCAGTTTCTTGCAGATTTGCCGTACAGGTTTCTTTACGGCTTGCGGGCTCAGTTTCATTCGGGTGATTTGCTAGTAGGTGGGTTTACTTGTATCATACCCCCATTATATATCTTGTATATCATTATTCTGTTGTATCTAGAAGTTCCATCAACCAAACATGTATCTATTGAGATAGAGACCAGTGTTGTTATTCTTTGGACCTTAGAGTCGCTCGTTATATTTCTGGTGGTTGAGTTCCCTTTTGAGTTTTTGATCCTCGCCGTTGGCGTTGTATATTATATAGCTTGTGTGGTTGTGACCGTCGTTTGACGAAGAGCTAGCTCCCGCTTGGGGATGCCTTTTTTCTTGATTTCGTATACTATTCATGTTGTATCCTGTTTGGGGGCCAGTATTTACAAAGGAGACTCTGCCGAAATTTTCAGTCAAATTTTGATGTTTTAAAAACCGCATAATTCGGCTTATGCTATTGAAATTACTTGCTTAAGTTGGTTTTTCCTGCACTCTACTACTTTTCTTGGTTTGGATTTCTGGGTTTTCGGTTTACTTAGATTACTTACGTCTCGAGACGTTCGTAGTTTAAGTGCCGGTCACGTTCCGTACTTTCGGGTCGTGACAGTATCCTCAGATCGGCCCTCAGGCGCCGCACACCCTGGTCGACCCTCATATCAATCTCGCTACTCTGGTCGGTATCCTACGGATAACCGCCGAGTCTAAATGCTATCACCGGTAGGTAGTGCTCCCCTGCCAGGCTCACCGTCTAACATATACGAGTCTTCATGCCCCGGGGTACCTCACCGGGTCTACCATGTACCCGCAGACGGTGCCTACCGCTCCTCGAATCGGGTTTTACATGCCACTCTCAGAACCGAGAAAACACATGGTGGACGCACTGAAATATCATATCAAGAGAAACCGGGTTTTTAAAACAATACATACTTTCTTTTGAAATCACCACGGTTCTCAAATCCAGAAATCTCATGAAAACAGCATATCTCAATGCGTAAAATCATAAAGCATGATGTATGCGACATATAACAGAAATGTATGCATATCAGTATATTATGCAACATGGAACAGTGATATATCATATTAAGGGAAAACCGCTCCTTTAAATAATTCCAGTTTTGAAAATATGTCTTGCGGTTCCCAATATCTCCAAAGTCAAATGCAACATCATATCAAAGTGCACAGGTAATTATAGCAAGTAAATTATGCAAAGAGTCATATCATGATGCAGCAATCCTACTGTGTAGTGACATGGCAATTATCGATGATGAAGTGTGTGAGCCGGAAAATCTGTGTACGTGTAACATACGCATCATCGATAATGGTGCAGGTGTACTAGCACAGATATAAGTAATGCAATGCGAGTAACATGAATGCATAAGGTAAATCATATGCAAATACTGATGGGTATACGTATTTATCATGACCGAGTCAGTGAATCTATCAACCGGCATCCAGCCACACAACATCACGTACGGTATAATCCATCGTACGGCATCCTCTAGTCAAGGGTATAGATCAAATCTCAAGTCAAACTCATCACGTACGGAAAATCATCGTACGGCGGCATTAAGCTATAAGGGATCCTATCAACCTATATGACAAAAGTGGGTACGGCCAATATCACGTACGGCATATCATCCATGATTCACAACATTCCATATATATATATATATATATATATAGTGTAAGTCGATGTACAACACCCCACGACTTGCGGGGAGGCGGAATAATGAAAAACGATCTTGTTTTAGGCATAAACATCGACTAACCGAGAATCTTTGCTAAACGATAACTAACAACAATCATAGAAGTTAACAACTACTATGAAAAGTGATTATACCTGATGAACCGTGTCCTTCGTCTTTCCGTTCTCCACGTTCTCTCCGGCCTTCTCTATGTAGTAGATGATCCACCCGAGAGCTTTACTTCAAGCTTTACCTCTAACTTGAGGTAACTAGGTTTCTTAAATCGCTAATCCAAGTAACCTAGGTGATATAGAGAATGGTTAAGGATGAAGTAGTCTATTCTAATCCTTGGTCTCAACACATGAGAGGGGAGGATTAGGGTTTGAAGAGAGAGAGCTTGAGGAGAGAGAAAGTGAGCAAGAGAAGTGAATGAGATAATGATCTATCATAATATATATCAAGCATTATCATTTATCCAATAAAAGAAAATAAAGGATTTACAACCATGCTTCATAAATACAAAAGGGTGATTCATCTCCATGAGTCATTAAGCATTTATGATGCATTAATGTCATGGATGAATCACACAAATGACTCACTAATCTCATTTAATGCATATGCCACCTTAACCCTTAAGTCACCATCTTCTAGAAGCTTCTCGCGAAATTACGAGAACGCCCCTCCTATCTGTGAAAACACGGAAAAACTTTAGATTGTATAAATCCAATAACCGGATACTAGAAACTGGCTTAAACCAAAGCCGGCTAGTAAAAACTGTCCGGATGTCGTACGTGCGTAAACACACGTATGCGTCCGAACCCTTGTCGTAAAGCCATACGACCTCTATATCGTTTCTCTTGGAGTAGGGAAACTCTCTGTGTGGGACTATAGAGACTCGACTAACCATAGACCGCAAGCGGCACTAGCTGTACGTAACGGTCCCCAGGTAGATGTTGATAAGAAGGCCGATGAGGAAACCTATCCGAGCTCCTACTGAGTCTGATGTGACAATCTCCGTACTGTCCGGTATGTTCGTCTAAGACTATCGCATATCGGGCCTAGGGGGCGGCAAGCGTCAGTCCCCTAATAGCGGTATAAGTCGTGTCGGAGTGAAGCCCATTACACCCTAAGAAACTACTGGAACCTACCAGCAAATCTCGCTTGCCCTGGCAAGGGACTTTGCGTAATGGCTCTCTGACACAGCGCGATATCAACTCCCAATACCGGGAGACACAGCGCGATATCAACTCCCAATACCGGGAGAAACGAATCCTGTCTAACCGCCACTGCCTCCAAGTGCTCGGGACTGCACCCAACTGCTATCTGTTTGTACGACTCCTTTGAGTCGCGGTAGGGTAGCGATCTAAGAACAGTGGGACACACTCAAGGTGAAGTATCAGTGTCAAGTCTGCGGACTATGCTGTACTCATGTCACCTGGGAACTGTTAACTGACGACTGGTATAAAACCAATCAACAGTTCCCTGTGAGTCCTGTCCGGTGTACCCGTAACCCAACGAGCACCTGCATACTATCTCCAGTACGACGTACTGACGGCTGTGGGACAGACCATCTCCCTAACTGCGATGAGAAGCGTACACACTAGTCTACTCCGGAGTATCGATGCCCTGTCTTGATAATCCTACGACTAGGGACCTGAATAAGGATGTGCTTGTAGACTACCCAGCCCCCACTAGTATGACTGCCATCACAACGCTGGTAGTCAAGCAAGATCCTAAGAGCTCTATCAATACGTATACTCACATATTAAGATAGAAAAACCAAGTAGCATACTACCATGTTTAGCAAGACTGTTATATACATGTGAATATCCCAAGCTTCCATTAAGCAATATATAAACTAGTATGATACAGTAATGGCCTTCTAGGGCATAAACACTAACAATCTCCCACTTGCACTAGGGCCATGTACTGGCGTATCGCAGACCTATCATCTCGAATAGCCTCTCGAACTGCGTCTGAGGAATGGATGGATCATCAGTGTTATTCTCTGTATTTACTCTCTTTACCTCGATCTCCCGGCGATCGACGATCTCCTTGATCAGGTGATACCGCCTTATGATGTGTCTGGGCTTCTGATGGGACCTGGGTTCCTTTGCTAAAGCTATAGCGCCGTTGTTGTCGCAATACAGAGGTATTGGACCAACACTGGTAGGAACCACCTGAAGTTCTGTGAGGAACTTCTTCATGCAGACAGCTTCTTTTGCGGCATCGCAAGCAGCTATGTACTCCGCTTCCATCGTTGAGTCAGCAACGGTGTCCTGCTTGGAACTCTTCCAACAGACCGCCCCTCCATTGAGGGTAAAGACATAACCCGACATGGACTTGGAGTCATCCTTGTCACTCTGGAAGCTGGAGTCAGCAAAGGCCTCGATCTGGAGGTCTTTTCCGCCATACACCAAGAACATCTCCTTAGTCCTCCTCAGGTACTTGAGAATGTTCTTTACAGCTATCCAGTGCTTCTCCCTTGGGTTTGCCTGATACCGGCTTACAACACTTAATGCGTATGCTACATCTGGTCTAGTACATAACATCGCATACATTATAGAGCCTACCGCAGAAGCGTAGGGTATAATCGACATGCGATCCCTTTCCAAATCAGTCTTGGGAGACATCTCTTTGGAGAGGGTGATTCCGTGACAAGCCGGTAGGTTACCACACTTAGAATCATCCATACTGAATCTTTTCAATATGGTGTCTATGTACCTGGACTGTGAAAGTCCCAACATCCTCTTTGATCTATCACGATAGATCTGGATCCCCAGAATGTAGGTGGCATCACCCAGGTCTTTCATGGAGAACTTCTGTGACAAGAATCTTTTGACTGACTGTAGCATAGGAATATCATTTCCTATTAGGAGAATGTCATCCATGTACAAGACGAGGAATACAACAACTCTCTCTACAATCTTACTGTATATGCATGGTTCATCTGGATTTTTGAAAAAGTCGAATTCTTTGACAGTATCATCAAAATAGATTTCCAACTCCGCTATGCCTGCTTTAGTCCATAAATGGATTTAAGCAGCTTGCATACTTTACCGCTGCTCCCACTCTGAATGAATCCCTCTTGCTGATCCATATAGACGCTCTCTTCCAAATTACCATTTAGAAAGGCCGTCTTTACGTCCATCTGCCAGATCTCATAATCGTGGAAGGCAGCAATAGCAAGAAGGACCCGAATGGATTTGAGCATAGCCACTGGAGAAAAGGTTTCGTCATAGTCCAAACCAGGTCTTTGACGGAAACCCTTTGCAACAAGTCTAGCCTTATAGGTTTCAACCTGTCTATCTACACCAATCTTCTTTCTGAAGATCCACTTGCATCCTACGGGTTTTACCCCATCTGGAGCAATGTCCAAAGTCCATACTTTGTTAGTGTACATGGACTCCATTTCGGTCCGCATTGCATCCAGCCATTTTACCGAGTCGTCGCTCTGAATGGCTTTCTGGAAGCCAGTAGGGTCGTCATTATCAATGACGCAATCTTCTTGATCCCCGTCTATGAGAAAACCGTAGTATCTCTCGGGCGGATGAGACTGCCTACTACTTCCGTGGATAGGCGCTGGTATGTCCATTTTTTCTGAAACTTCTTGTTCTACCAAACTTTCAGTAACAGCTTGTGGTTCTGGAATTTCTTCCAGTTCTACTGCGCTCCCACTCTTCTGATTTTCTAAAAATTCAGTTTCTAAGAAGTGGGCATGACGAGAAACAAAAACCTTTTGTTCCTCTGCGTAATAGAAATAATATCCCTTGGAGTTCTTTGGATATCCCACAAGCTTACACTGTACTGAGCGTGCCTCGAGCTTGTCCGGATGCTGCTTTTTTACAAAAGCTGGACATCCCCATGTCCTAAAGTGTTTAAGACAGGGTTTCTTCCCACTCCACATTTGATATGGTGTGGTAGGCACAGTCTTGGTTGGAACCTGGTTCAAAAGATATGCAGCTGATTCTAGTGCATAACCCCAGAAAGATCGCGGTAACTCAGCCTTACTCATCATGGAACGAACCATATCCAACAGGGTTCGATTCCTTCTTTCCGATACACCGTTGTGTTGTGGTGTGTATAGAGGAGCAAGCTGAGAGAGAATTCCATTCTCTTTTAAGTATCCCAGGGACTCGGCACTTAAGTATTCACCACCTCGATCAGATATCAGTGTCTTGATACTTTTGCCTGTCTGTTTTTCCACTTCATTCTTGTATTCTTTGAATTTCTCAAAGGCCTCGGATTTATGCTTCATTAAGAAGATATATCCATACCTAGAGAAATCATCCGTAAAAGTAATGAAGTAGGAATAACCACCTCTTGCATGTGTAGACATTGGACCGCACACGTCACTGTGTACGAGTCCTAAGAGCTCGCTCGCTCTTACTCTGTGTCCAGTAAACGGAGTCTTTGTCATCTTTCCCATGAGACAAGATTCACAAGTGGCATAAGATTGATATTCGAACGGATTCAAATACCCTTCTCTATGTAACTTCGTTAATCGTGTTTCATTGATGTGACCTAGTCTACAATGCCATAAGAAAGCCTGATTTATTTCTGGAGACTTTCTTTTAAGTGTGTTCTGGACATTGAAAACCTGAGCTTGATTCAATACGTATATACCGTCATCTAATGTATCGGACCCAATCAGAACTTGATTTAGGTGGATGTGAACTACATCGCTTACGAATGTAAAGTCATATCCCTCTCTCAAAAGTGAGGACACTGATATGATATTACAAGTCAAACTAGGTACATACAGACTGTTACGTAGAATCAATATCTGCCCACTTGTCAAACCTAGGCGATATTCTTCCACGGATTCAGCGTCCACGCTCATTCCGTTTGCAACTCTAAGAGACAAATCACCTACCCTTATAACTTTACGGTTTCTCAAAGCATGTAATGAATTACAGATATGAGATCCTGCTCCGGTATCTAGTACCCAGGAATTAGAGTTAATTGACAAACAGTTCTCAATTACAAACACACTTGAGGCTGAAGCCACAACATGCTTCGTATCCTGGCTACTGGCTTCCAAAGCCCTGCAATCGTTCTGCCAATGTCCGTTCCCATAACAATAGGAACATCCCTCCTTTCCTACACGAAGTCCCGAAACTTTTGCTCTTCCCTTTCCTCCTACTTTACTGACACCGTATATCGGCTTTGTAGAGGTCTTCTTCTTTTCACCCTTTGCTTTCGCCCTGGATGTAGAAGGAGAAGGTCCCTTATTAAGCAGAGCTTGTGTCTCCCTGGTTTCTTTCAGGGTGTAAGTAGAGGGTAGGGACTGTGGAAATAAGTCAGCGTATGACCTGTTTCCCAACGTGGTCTCCAGGTCCTTGAGCTCATCAATATAGCTAGTCATCATAAGGACGTCGTCCCCTACAGATGACCCGTCAGCCGACCTTGCATGAATTATTTCTTTCAAGGTCTCATATCTTGCGATATGAGATTGCTCTCCATATAAATCTTTGTTATGGAGAAAGATGGAAACTGAGTCCATCTTCTCGTGCTGCTTCTGGTATACACCATCAACTGAAGCAAACACGAGGCATTTGGCTTTCGCTTTATCCTTTTCCTTTTTCTGACAGATATCCATATCCGCGATGGTGGAAACTGGACCCGGGACGGCGGGATCTTGAGTAGTAATAGGGTGGTCCAGCTTGTCATAGGCAATGGACATCTGGACAGACCTTTGCCAGTCATATAAGTTAGATTCACTCAACTTGTTATCTAGATGTAACCTAGTCATGGTCACAAGGTCGCTGCAATGAGAGAGAGAGAAGAAAACACTTTAGCATGATGCTCTTGCAAGTTTAGATTGGTTTTTAATTTATCTAAACTGGATGGCTCCCACTGTTTCTCGACTCCTTCCTCAAACCATAAAAGAAGAATTAACCAGGACTATTCTCACTGTACAATACTTGCTTAACTGTTCAGCCAGGCTAGTGTCGGTACTTCGAGGGAGGTTTTCCAACGCTTTCGCGAAGTTCCTTAATTAAATAATCTCTTTTCTCTGGGTGCGTAGCCCCGCTGACACCTTTCTCGACACCTACTTGGTTTATAGCATTGATCGTTAAGTGACGAATCTCCTGATAAGTAGCATATACTCACAGTAGGATCGGGATCCAAATATCATCGTATGATAATGTTGAAGGAATCCTACCAACATTCATCAAACTCCAAATGGTATGCAACACTAGAAAGTTTCAGTTTCTTTAAAAACTCCCGATATGGATTTTTGCCCCATGTTCTTATGACCTTGACTAAAGGCCAACAAATCATAAGTCACATATCAAGTTCTGCCCATCATTATCTTGTTGATTTGAACCCATCCGTATATACTCTTGACTAAGGGCCAAACAAAGTAATACGACTATCCCAAACCAACTCATCTATCTATGCAACAAATGAATACCCCAGCAGCTACCAATCACTATGTCTTGACTAAGGGCCAAACAAACATAGCTTGAATACTACTGACCATTCATAAGAAATGACGGAGGGCTACGACTGGTTTTGGCAAAACCGTGAACGTAGTGAACTTGATATAATCGAAGGAACCTGATAGCTTTTAAAAGGAGTGGTTAAAGCTCCGCAATTAAAAATATCATCTGTTTTTAAAATAATCGAGTGGTTTCTTTTAAATTGTTCCAACGATTCAACTTTTGGTTTATTTTCTTTGCATTAATAATAATGCGTCCCATCATTAACCTATCATTGCAGAAAACAACGAAAATACAACGTCCTCTTATGCCATCCTCATTCGCCACTGGGTCCCGTCATCTCCCGTTAGGTTACTTAACTAACGACAGAGCGGGGGCTGGGCTAGCGCGGGTGTAAAACATAAGTGACGTCTAAATAACTATCATATATAGATATTATACATTCGTATGACGCAATAATAGGCATTCCAGATCTCATATGAACTTTATTGGATTTGCAAGCAATCCGCGTTTGTTTAGAGCCTGCAACAAAAGACGGATTACACAGTTGTGATGAATAGCCATTACCCCACCCTAGACCCCTACGGGTACGGCAAACTACCCGCCAAATAGCCGATGTGAAGCGGTCTCCCTCAACAAAGTGAGTAGGCCACTAAACACTTCAAAGTACCCGGTAGTTTGTGCACCCCACCTTGGGTCTATCCTAGGAGAAAAAACAGTAAAATGAAATAATACAACGGTGGCTACAACCGCAACCTAGATGTGCCCCGCAAAATAATATTACAACAAATTACAATTATTTTGAATGAATGAATATAACAACCCATCTCAAACCCCGGCTAATCATCACAACAGTCCAATACAGTTCACAACCACAAACAGTAAAAACCATTACAGAAATATGCAACCCCCTGCCAACCGACATACTAGCAGTTAGGGAGGTTTACGAACACATTATACAATCACAGATATAATCATATTAGCAAACATCGTAAAATTTCGATCGAGCAAACACTTTAGATTCCACTCCAACACTTCTCTGTGCACCTGAGACTTAAGCAGAAAAATAAACATTCCAGAAATATCATTATTAACACAGGAGAGTTACTCAAGGAATTTGGGCTGACTCGGCCCCAACTCGGCCGCGGATCCGCGGCGGATCGCATGGATCCGCCGCGGTTCCGCGGTGAGTTGGCCGAGTCAGGAGTCCAAATTTCTTCAGTAGCCCTATTATTCTCTGCTTGTAATTCTGAAGCTCCCTGAAAAATTTTTAGAGCTAGTTTTAAATTCGACAGAAACTGTGATAAATCGATGATGTTTCCGGTTCTATTTGCGTTCGAAATTCTTACGACTTTGCTAATAAGTTAATTATTGTTTAGCGAGGCTCTGATACCACTGTAAGTCGATGTACAACACCCCACGACTTGCGGGGAGGCGGAATAATGAAAATCGATCTTGTTTTAGGCGTAAACATCGACTAACCGAGAATCTTTGCTAAACGATAACTAACAACAATCATAGAAGTTAACAACTACTTTGAAAAATGATTATACCTGATGAACCGTGTCCTTCATCTTTCCGTTCTCCACGTCCTCTCCGGCCTTCTCTATGTAGTAGATGATCCACCCGAGAGCTTTACTTCAAGCTTTACCTCTAACCTGAGGTAACTAGGTTTCTTAAATCGCTAATCTAAGTAACCTAGGTGATATAGAGAATGGTTAAGGATTAAGTAGTCTATTCTAATCCTTGGTCTCAACACATGAGAGGGGAGGATTAGGGTTTGAAGAGAGAGAGCTTGAGGAGAGAGAAAGTGAGCAAGAGAAGTGAATGAGATAATGATCTATCATAATATATATCAAGCATTATCATTTATCCAATAAAAGAAAATAATGGATTTACAACCATGCTTCATAAATACAAAAGGGTGATTCATCTCCATGAGTCATTAAGCATTTATGATGCATTAATGTCATGGATGAATCACACAAATGACTCACTAATCTCATTTAATGCATATGCCACCTTAACCCTCAAGTCACCATCTTCTAGAAGCTTCTCGGGAAATTACGAGAACGCCCCTCCTATCCGTGAAAACACGGAAAAACTTTAGACTGTATAAATCCAATAACCGGATATTAGAAACTGACTTAAACCAAATCCGGCTAGTAAAAACTGTCCGGATGTCGTACGTGCGTAAACACACGTATGCATCCGAACCCTTGTCGTAAAGCCATACGACCTCTATATCGTTTCTCCTGGAGTAGGGAAACTCTCTGTGTGGGACTCTAGAGACTCGACTAACCACAGACCGCAAGCGGCACTAGCTGTACGTAACGGTCCCCAGGTAGATGTTGATAAGAAGGCCGATGAGGAAACCCATCCGAGCTCCTACTGAGTCTGATGTGACAATCTCCGTACAGTCCGGTCTGTTCGTCTAAGACTATCGCATATCGGGCCTAGGGGGCGGTAAGTGTCAGTCCCCTAATAGCGGTATAAGTCGTGTCGGAGTGAAGCCCATTACACCCTAAGAAACTACTGGAACCTACCAGCAAATCTCGCTTGCCCTGGCCAGGGACTTTGCGTAATGGCTCTCTGACACAGTGCGATATCAACTCCCAATACCGAGAGAGACGAATCCTGTCTAACCGCCACTGCCTCTAAGTGCTCGGGACTGCACCCAACTGCTACCTGTTTGCACGACTCCTTTGAGCCGTGGTAGGGTAGCAATCTAAGAACAGTGGGACACACTCGAGGCGAAGTATCAGTGTCAAGTCTGCGGACTATGCTGTACTCATGTCACCTGGGAACTGTTAACTGACGACTGGTATAAAACCAACCAACAGTTCCCTGTGAGTCCTGTCCGGTGTACCCGTAACCCAACGAGCACCTGCATACTATCTCCAGTACGACGTACTGACGACTGTGGGACAGACCATCTCCCCAACTGGGATGAGAAGCGTAGACACTAGTCTACTCCGGAGTATCGATGCCCTGTCTCGATAATCCTACGACTAGGGACCTGAATAAGGATGTGCTTGTAGACTACCCAGCCCCCACTAGTGTGACTGCCATCACAACGCTGGTAGTCAAGCAAGATCCTAAGAGCTCTATCAATACGTATACTCACATATTAAGATAGAAAAACCAAGTAGCATACTACCATGTTTAGCAAGACTGTTATATACTTGTGAATATCCCAAGCTTCCTTTAAGCAATATACAAACTAGTATGATACAGTAATGGCCTTCTAAGGCATAAACACTAACATATACACACACACACACACACACACACACACCCCCCTATGTCCCAGGTCTCATCCATAACGATCTCATATCAGGGGACCGACAAGGTATCAATCATCTCAATCGACTCGTATCCGTATACTAACATATCATCAGGTCATCATATTTGTCTTATATTATTTTCATCGCATTGATGTCTCACATCAAGTAGAGTTTACATAAACATTCTATCTCTACTATAAGTACAAGTATCTAATCTAACATACACACCCGGACCATACAATTAGATTTTTGAAGAAGCGAATCGTAGTTTTGAAAATCGGGGTTACGTTGTTTTTAAGGAAAAGATATCATTTTAAATTCCGTAACATCCCTCAAAGTATCTGTTTAAAATATGCATACGATTCTTCAGTTTAGAAATATGTATGGTTCGGATGACACATCTACGTCGACAATCTAGTCCTATAGTATCCTAAACGGCAATATCGTCAAACATCATCCTCAAATCCCGTCATCACATATTAGCCGTATTATATCACATCTAACTATCCTTAGTTTCTAATATGGTTCTCTAACTATCTTTTAACTCTATTTATAGTTTTCTATATAAGGTTCCCTTAACCATATTCTATATATAAATCGGTTTCCATCAAAGTTTGCGGGGGTGCTATACGCCATCCACCCGACTTCCCCCGTGGATATAAATCCACACACCTTGGTTCTTGGTTGCCAAAGTCGATGATGCCACGTTCCGTCACCTCGGAATCTACGTGAAGGTACCTACAATAACAACACACATCGCAACGCTATTAAAATCATGTTCTGAAATCCAAAACGGCACGCGCCTTGCTCATGGGTTCGAACCTATAGCTTACACGTAAAAATCAACCAAACAACCCTTGTTGTTGATGTACAAACATCCAACAACCAATACAAATCCAAATATAAAAACTTAGCATTTCAAAATACGGAAAACCATAGCCAAAATCACATAAAAAGGCTCCCAGAATTTGACTCAGGTCCAATAAAGCTAAGCAAACAAGTCTAGGGTGATGTACAGGGAGTGTATGAGCTACTGGACTGACCTAGACCCCAGATACCCACATGGGGTCGGCCACAAGCTCAAAATTTCCGGCCTCCTCGGCCAACAGGGTTCAGTTTGGGTTCGTATGATCAGGGTGGCTTCCTATGGTCCCAATTAGGTCTCTAGAGTTGTTTGCTTCTTTCAGAAATCCCTCGGTTTGCTCCAGATTTCCGTGCACACCCTAAATTCTCACAAACCGACATGAACTCAAATCCCAAAACCGTATTTTGGTTTCCCATACTAAATCTCAGGTCTTATACAGCCACAATAGTTCACTAAAACCATCTTTAAACCTAAACCTTCTCTAAGGATTTCTATCTCCACAACCAACCAACCAATTCAACTTCTAATTTATCTATAACACAAGAAAACTAAAACTAACTAAGTGGAAGTGATTATACCTCATGGATGTCTCTTAAGAAAACCCTAGAAGTCCCAAAGTTGCCAAAATCTCATTTTGCTTGGTTCAATGTGATGAGCATGAAGAGGGGATCGTTTTTTGTGAAAGGGGTATATGATTTGGATGCAGTTTTGGAGATGGATTTAGGGTTTGAAGGTGGAGGAAGATGAGGGTGAGAAAGATGAAGAAGGAGATGAAAAAAAGATGGGGAAGAGAATGAGGCAGCACCCCCCCTCTCTCAATTATTCCCACTCTCTCTCTCTCTCTCCAAGTCATCATTATGTCTCCTTTCTCTCTCCTCACTCATCATGACACCTTTTTCTTTTCTTTTTCTTTTCTCACTACCAATAACCCATAACACAAAACCCAAATGAAATGAAACAACATGTGACCAAATGAAACATGTCATGGTGCACTAACCATGAAAACGGTAGAAACACGGATTTGGCCTAATCGCGATTAGCAGTGCACTAATCGAGTTTTTATCAAAACTGCATATATTAAATTTTTAAAAATGCCAAATTCTTTAATTATATTATTAAATGAATAAATCATTTTAATTTCCATGTATTTCATAATTATTGGTATATATTTATACCCTTTTTCGAAAACCCCAATTTCGCAAATCGGACAGTTTTCGGGAAAAATATTATTTTAATATTAAATTCGAAAAATAATATTTTATATTTTCTGAAATGTTACACTCTTTTAGACGGGTTTTGCAAATGTGACATTTGTAGGGTTACTAGGCACTCTAATAAGGATCTACAAGGCATCAACCATGCCGGATTAAAATTTTAGCCGTGCCTAATAACTCTAAACAAGATCGTTTGCTAGAAAATTAGGGTTTCACATGCAAGTAAATCACATTTACACTAAGTGAATACGAAATACAACCTTTGTAGATCGGTTCTTCACTTCTAAAGCTCCTTGTTTTAGTCCCTTCGCTGCAATCACGTGCTCCCGGACTCTCGGACGGCTCCATGAGAAAATTGCAACGGTATTGCTTGAAGTCTTCGAGGCCGAAGATGATCTACGTCGAGGGAATACGGACTCAAGCTTCTACTTCAATAACCAAAGAATTAGTGAAGCAAACACCCTAAACTAAAGTGCTAGTCTAGTAGAGGATGGTGAGATAGGAAATGGGTACACTTTAATATTTCTTTTCTCACCTTGTATCTCTCTCTTTATGAAACCCTGAAAAAAAAAATCAAGAATGAAGAAGATGAGCTCAAATGAATATGAAAACTTATCAAGAGAGAGAATGAACTAACCATGGTGAGTGAGTATCATATACTTAACTCATGTAGAGACATAACCATGGCTAAATATATTGGTTAGGTTAAATAATATCCAAAGCAAAATAAAAAGTGTTGAATTTGTCAAAGCACTCACAAGCTTCTACAAGCTTCATGCATTTAACAAATATT
This sequence comes from Agapanthus africanus, assembly GCA_030015575.1. Lineage (NCBI taxonomy): Eukaryota > Viridiplantae > Streptophyta > Magnoliopsida > Asparagales > Amaryllidaceae > Agapanthus > Agapanthus africanus. Next base: position 580,795,259 of record CM057339.1, on the reverse strand, counting down.
CACTAATTTTGTATTTACTTTGAATATTAAAAACCATCCCAATATATATATAATGGTGTATGTCTCATACATCCATGACAAGTGTATCAACAACCATGATACAAATAGTAAACACAAAAAAATATATATCACATATATATCAAGTTGTGCACAAGTGAGAAAAAATGAATGCTTAAGTGAACCAATGTTAGTTAATGTAAATTAGTATATCACATATACAATTATACATTAAATTATTAAATCAACACTTGACTTAACGGCTGGACGCCAGAGACTCGTCAATACGCCGGCAGTAGGTGATGATCATATCAAGCACCCACAAGCCGTCAGCGGTACTAGCTGGACGTAACGGCTACCCGGGTATTGAGCGATCAGAAGATCAGCAAGCAAGCCTGCTCCAACTCCTGTAAAAGCCTGACAGTGACACTACCGTACAGTCCGGTCTCCTCGTCTGATATGTCGCATATCAAGTCTAGGGGTGGTAAACGTCAGACTCCAATAACCGATAAGTCATGCCGATGTGAGGCTCATAACGGGTCGAGAAACTACTGGTAACACTTACCAGTAAATCTCTAAACCATCCCTGTCCAGGGACTTCCCTGTTATGGCCAACCGAGCATAGCGCAACATCAACCCCCAATACCGGGAGAGACGAAACCCCTCCTATCGCTCATTGCCTCCATGTGACTCGGGATTGCACAAAAACCACCGTTTTGCACGTCCTCTTGGACGTGGTAAGGTGGAAATCAAAGCACAGTGGGAATCACACAAGACTCTATGACGATCTCGGGTCTACAGACTAACCTGCATCAGTGTCACCAGAGAACTGCCATCGGACGTAAGGTATAATACCATCTGGGAGTTCTCGGCGAGTCCGTCCAGTGTACCCAGTCTCCACTGAGCACCCGTATATCATCTCTGATGTCAAACACCAATGGATATGGGATCATCCATCGCCCATCTGTATGGGTCGAGAAGGCATACGCCAGTCTACACTGGTATATCGATGCCCCGTCTTGATACACCCACGACTAGGGACCTTGAAGGATGTACTTAAGTACTACCATGTCCCCACTAGTATGATCCGCATCACAGTCCAGGTAGTCAAGTACACATCCTAAGGGCTTTACCAACATGTAACAGAGAGACAATCAGTATACACGTTAAGGTAAAGAGTTACCAGATATCATACTATCATGTCGAGCAAGAAATTCCTCCCTATATATGTCCAAGCATCCACTACAATATACATCACATGTATAGTAATGGCTTCTAGGGCATACATATAACTAACAATCTCCCACTTGCACTAGGGCCATCTGATAATAGTGGTTGTAGTATCTCATACTCAACCATCCCATAATAGTCTCTCTCTGGGAAAAAGCCTTTCTGAGTGGATCCGCCGTGTTGTCCTCTGAGTCTACTCTCCTAACCTCGATCCCCTGGAGATCAACCATCTCCATGATCAGGTGGCACTGCCTTAAAATATGTCTGGATCACTGATGGGACGGGCGCTCCTAGGCATAGGCCACAACTCCATTGTCATACAATGGTAGGAACGAAGTTCATCTCATGAACTAATATACACCCAGACTTCCTCTTTGGTAGCATCTTTGGTAGCGATGTATCCATCCTTTATCGTCTAGTATGCCACGGTATCTAGCTTGGAACTCTTCCAACATACCGTCCATTTACTGAGGGTAAAGACAATGCCTGTGACTGACATTCAGTCGTGCTTATCACCCTGGAACCCTTCCAGTGATTCTCCCCAGGATCGATTGATACCATCTCACTATAACTAGTGAGAATCCTAACATCCAATTAGATCTATCATATAGATCCAAAACCCAAGATTTAGTAGGTATCACTTTGATCCTATATGGAGAATCATTGTGATAAGCGGAGATTGATCGAGCGTAGCATAGGAAACTCCTTCCCTATCAAGAGTATGTCATCTACGTACTCTACGAGGATCGTCACCATACTCCCTACTACCTTTTTGTTTATACAAGGTTCATCTACCATTTTGATGATGTCAAACTCTTTGACTAACACATCAAAACAGACGTTCCAACTCCGCGATGCCTGCTTTATCACATAAAATATCTTGCACACGTTTCCGCTGCTCCCACTGTCTACGAGGCCCTCTGGCTGTGTACTTATAGACGCACTCTTATAAAATATCATTTAGAAAAGCAGTCATGACACCCAACCGCCAGATATCGTAGTCATGGTATGTAGCCGTGGCAAGTAGGATCTGGATGGACTTAAGCATAGCTACTTAGAAAAGGTTTTATCATAATCCATACCTGGTCAATGATGCAAACCTTTAACAAGTCTAGCTTTGAAAGTCTCAACTTTTCCATGTACACAAAGTAATCTTCTCAAGATATATTTGCTCCTGATGGGGATTTAACCCTTCAGATAAAGCAACAAAAGTCCATACTTTGTTGGTGTATAAGGATTCCATCTCAGATCGCTAAGCATCCAACCATTCTTACAGAGTCCCACTCCTGATGGCCAGCTCGAAACTAGTTGGGTCATCATCTCATGATGCAATCCTCGCTCCCACTGTCATAGAGAAACCGAAGTATCTCTCAGGTGGATGAGGAACCCTACTTGATCGACGGAGAGGCTGAGGTTCGTTGGTTACTATTGAATCCTTTGGTTCTACCAAATCATCAGCTGCATTTTGTATAGCTGGAACCCTTCCAGTTCTACATAACAGATCTTGCCTCGAGCTTGTCCGGGTTTAGCTTTTAGACATAGGCCGGACAACCCCAAATCTTAACAAACTTAAGATGGGCTCTTCCTTTTCCATATCTCATATGAAGTGGTAGGCAACTGATTTGATCGGAACCCTATACAATAGGTATGCAACTTCATAAGTGCATAACTCCCAAAAGGAAATAGGTAACTCAGTAGTACTCATCATAGAGCACACCTTATCATATATGGTGAGATTGCTCCGCCCCGATACACCAACGTGCTGTGGTGTATGCGGAGGAATAATGCTGAGAGAGAATCTCATTCTCCTTTAGAATAGTCCAGGAATCTCGTGCTCAAGTATTCTCCTCCTTGATCACATCAAAGGACATAATACTTATACCCGTTTTGGTTCTCTACTTCTAACTTATATTCTGTGAATATCTCAAAAGGTTCGGACTTGTGTTTCAACAGGAACATATGTCTGAATCTTGAGAGATTATCAGAGAATGTAATGAAGTACAAAGGACCGATTTTGGTATGTATAGACATGGCACCTTCATACATCAGTATGTATCATCCCAAGAGTTCACTAACTCTTTCTCTGTTTCCTATAAACAAAGCTATGGTCATCTTTTCTCTGTGACATGACTGGCAAGTTTCACAAGATGTAAATTCAAACTAATTTAAATATGCATCTATATGTAACTTCAGCTAGTCGGGTCGCATTGATATGACCTAGTCTACAATACCTCAAGAAGGATTCGTTCATTTCTGAATTCTTCCTCTTGTATGTGTTCTGTATACTAAGAACTGTAGCTTGATTTAGAACGTCAATGCTTTTAGATAACGTGCCTGAACCGATCAACTCTTGATATAGGAAATGTTCAAAACATTATCCAACAATAAAAAATTATATCCTTTCTTTACTAATAAAGAGACTGATATAATGTTTTATATCAGGTTCGGTATCTAATAACATTCGTTCAGAATCAATGTATTCTAGTAATACAGAACAGACTTGGCTGCAACACTTGCACCGTTTTCTATCTCATGAAACTTATCACACGTTCTCAGTTCTCTACCTATCAGTAGCCCATGTAACAGATTACATATGCGGGATCCTGATCCGGTATCACATATCCAGGACGTAAAGGATACTGAGAAATAGTTCTCTGTAATGAACACACCCGAAGATGATGCATCAGCATGCACTTTCTTCGTTTGGGCGGCACGGGAATTTTGGTAATCCCCAATTTCCTGCTCTGTCTTATAACAATTATAAGTTGGAGCGGGACCAACGTTCCCCAGCGCAGTATAACAAGCGGGTTCGGTCAATACATCCGTATTATTATCTTGATTAAGGCGTGACTGTTAGTTATATGTATGCCCTAGAGGCCATTACTGTACATAGGATGTATATTGTAGTGGATGCTGGGACATATATAGGTAGGACTTTCTTGCTCGACATGATAGTACGCTATCTGGTTGCACTTTATCTTAACATGTATACTTTCTGTCTCTTTGATTACATGTTGATAAAGCCCTTAGGATGTGTACTCGACTTCCAGGACTATGATGAAGATCATACTAGTGGGGCCTGGGTAGTCAATGAGTACATCTTTCATTGTTCCTAGTCGTGGGAATATCGAGACGGGGCATCGATATTCCAGAGTAGACTAGCGTATATCTTCTCGACCCATGTGATGGGCGATGGATGATCCCATATGCATTGGTGTTTGACATCGGAGATGGTATGCGGGTGCTCAGTGGAGACTGGGTACACTGAACGGACTCGCCGAGAACTCCCAGATGGTATTATACCTCACGTCAGATGGCAGTTCTCTGGTGACACTGGTACAGCTTAGTCTGTTGACCCGAGATCGTCATAGAGTCTTGTGTGTCTCCCACTGTGCTTTGATTTCCACCCTACCACGGCTCTACTGAGTCGTGCAAACAGGTGGTTTTTGGGTACAGTCCCGATTCACATGGAGGCAATGAGCGATAGGAGGGGATTCGTCTCTCCCGGTATTGGGGGTGGATGTTGCGCTATGCTCGACTGGCCATAACAGGAAATCCCTGGCCAGGGTTGCAGTGATATACTGGTAAGAGTTATCAGTAGTTTCACGAATGTTGTGGACCTTACGTCGGCATGACTTATCAAGCTACTGGGGTCTGACGTTTACCACCCCTAGGCGAGATATGCGACATATCAGACGAACAGACCGGACTGTACGGTAAGTGTTACTGGTTGGATTCACAGGAGTGTGAGCGGGCTTGCTCGTCGATCTTCTGATCGCTCAATACCCGGGTGGCCGTTACGTTTAGCAGACCGCTTGCGGCTTGTGGGTGCTTGATATGATCATCATCTGCTGCCGGCGTATTGACGAGTCTTTAGAGTATTACACAGAGGTTTCCTGGCTCAAGCGAAACGAAATAGGAGCGCATATGAGATATGTGCGGGACCGAGAATAATGCGTGTATATGATACCGTATTCTATTCTCGCGATGAATGTATCGAATGGTTGTATGCGATATAACCTAGTCATCGAATCAAGGATTGATTCGATAAGCCGATACATTAAATATTAGTCGGTTATATGCGATATGACCGGATCGTTAAATCAAGTATTGATTTAATGATTTAATGCATAATTATATATTTGATATATTACTTTGCATTAACTAGTATTGGTTCATTTTAAATGGATATTCTCACTTGATGTGCACATTGCATATGTGATATACTTTTGTACACTAGTTTGTATCATGTTTGATGATACATGCAAGCTTGGGTGTAGGTTTACTTTAAACCATGATTAAGTGATTGGTTAGGGTTTGATTTATTTACTTATTCATTTATTTATTTTGGAAAGAAAATGAAATGGTTGCTTCTTTTGTTCTTTTCTTTGAAGCTTCAAGAAGCTTTGACCATTTTGTCTTCTTCTCCTAAACCTAACCATTCACTTAACCTTGGTTCATTCTCTACACTTAACCATGGTTGCTATTATGATAAGAATGAATGGGATTAACTTTTTAAGTTAATTCTTTTATACTTATCATATTCTTTCTTCATCTTCTTCTTCTTCTTCTTCAAGAAGAAAACTTGCCACCATTAATGGCAACTTGAGCAAATGAGTGAGAAATCCAATTCCAAAGTGAACCCATTTCCTATTTCTTCATCCTCTACCTCTTGCCAAGTAGTATAGGGTGTTTTCTTCACAAGTTTTATGACTTGGTGAAGTGAGAGCTTGATCTTGTGTTGCCTCGACGTAGATCATCTTCGGCATCGAAGTCGACGACCTAGCCCGCCTATTTCTCCGATGAAGCCGATGCTAGAGTCCGGGATCCGACATGGACAACGAGGGGACGTCATCATGGAGCCTAGGAGGTTGAGGACCGGATCTACAAAGGTTGTAGCCCCTTCCCTTTAGCTATAAATTCGTTTATTTGCATTGCATCGCCTATACATCTAGTTAACGATCCGTATTAGGGTTTCTCGGTACTTGTAAAATTTGAAATTGGCATGGTTGATGCCTTGTGAGACCTCATTAGTGTGCCTAGGAACCCTACAGTGGTATCAGAGCATAGCTAGAGCCTTAGGCGATGTGTAGATGAAGTTTGAAGTCCGTACGAACCCGAAACCTTAATACAATAGCCTTCTCTGTACTTTTTTCAAAAACTGGGTTTTTTCCGAATTAAAAATATGCAGAAAAATCGGCAGGAATATCTAAGAGTTACTGTAAAATTCGATTCCCTAATTCCATCAAACCGCCGCGGTTCCGCGGCACGAGCATGGCTCATGCGGCGGTTCCGCGGCCGTTTTGTCTTATCTTGCATTGAATTTTGCACATTAATTCAAATTTTGCAGTGCTGGTTTTCCTGGGAATTTTTAATCTGAACTCAATAGTTGAGTTTTCTGGGTTGTATTGGGGACTCGGTGTTTCGATCGGATTGTCTAATTTTGTCTGTGTGTTTTTCCGGGTAATTTTAGAATATGTTAAAAAGTTCGGCCGGATATAAATACCCACTTTTTCCCCTGCCGGGAAATTTCCAATTGTTGGATATTTCTGTAGTTTAATCACGTTCTAAGTAGTGCAAGTAACGCGATGGACCCTCTAGAAGACAACAAACGTTAACTCGATTATGTGACCGTCTTGAACTGCCCTTTGAACCTTCGGGTTTGGGGCAGTACGGCGTGCCACATGTGAGGCGTTGGCTTGACCCTTCTACGGCTGGACTGTTGGTACTGAGGCACGAAGTGAATGTTTTTAAACTTATTTCATGTGTTGAGCTGTTTCGGGAAAACTTGGGTGTTCGATTGTTCGATCGGAAAGTTTAACATTTTCTATTTATCCGGAATGTGATACAATAATTGGAATTCACAATTAGTTATGAGATAACTGAATGAATGTTATAAACATAGCAGTTTAGTCTCACTTGATCGGTTGCCACGGAATTTTGATGAGATCAAAAGTCCGTCGCAATCACGTAGCGTACGCGGATACTCGCCGGATAAACTTAATAGACAGCTACACCCCATAGCCCCGACCAAGTGACTGTAGGAGAACCCCGTCGCCGAAAGCATCCGTCCGGGTGCTCGAGGCAGCGGTGTTCCGCCTTGGTGCACTTCGTCGACGGCATCGGGGGTGCGGCCGCCTACTAAAGTTTGCGACGAGCATTCGATCAGAATGTCAGGAATCTTGTTGAATTGCCCGACTTGATATTGAAAAGAGTTTTCGATAATGAGACTAAAATGCGGGGTTTATAATTGTTAGGCATGCGATGTCTAAGGAATTCATATGGCTAGGCATGCGATGTCTAAAGAGTTTGCGGATTCCAACTATTGTAGTTTTACACTTTCTTTTCTGTGACCGTAAGTGTAATATGTGATATCGCCGGTTTCGTTGATATATGTCAACGAAAATTGGGATGTGCATATTTACTTACGTTGATGACATGTGATGTTATGTGTTGCTGGATATGTTATATTGGATCGTCGTGTTTGAATAGCCGGGGTTTTTTTTTATGTGAGATGAGTGTTTTTCATTTTCATTCATGTAAAAACTTGTATGTAATATTCTTTTATTGGGGCACTTCCAGGTTGCGGAAGATGTCACCCATTGTATATTATTTATTTTTCCGCATTAGGATAGACCCAAGGAGGGGAGTACAAGTAACCGGGTTCTAGGGTCCAGTGGGAGACTATCTCGAGGAGTCGAGTCCGGGTCTCCTAACCCTAGAATTGGTAGGGTTGCTTGCCACTCTCGTAGGGGTCTAGGGGTGTGGGATTGGCTATTCATCACGACCGTGGAATCCGTGTTTTATACTGGCTCGTATTGAAAACACGGACGTCCTTGTATATCCAATATTTCATATGATATTTTCTGCTGCGTTATCTATGATGTGATCATGTGATGTTCTGTGATAGATATAATATATAGTATATATGATATATTATATAGACGTTACTTATGTTTTACACCCGCGCTAGCCCTGCCCCGCTCTGCCGTTAGTTACCTAACCTAACGGTGCACGAGGGGACATCGAGGCGAATGCGGATGGCATAAGTGTACGTCATATTTATCTGTGATGTTTAGGTAATTTAAATGATGGGATATTCATTAATGAGATTAATGAAAGAAAATAAACCTAATTGATGTTGTGGAATCGAATTTCAAAATAAAACAGGTAGCTACAGTTCTTGCTTTGCATCGCGGTGTTCCTTGTAGAACATCCTGCACCTTATTCGATAAGGAAAGGACCGAGATCCCTTCACCGGGAGTGACTCCTTTAGCAATAACTGGCAGATGCTACAACCATCAGTTTGTCTTTTGATTGCTTCTATAGTTTCTGCTTTGCACAGTGATATATATGATATATCCCGCACCTCATTCGACGAGGAAAGGGCCGACGATCCCTTCACCGGGAGTGACCCCTTTAGCAAAACTAGAAAAGCCTCAAAAACATTCCATTTAAAAACCATTTGATTCCGCAACGAGATCAAGTTCAAAGCGTTTAAGGTTTTCATAAAAACCAGCCGCAACCCTCCGTCATTTTAGGATGTAGAGTACTTAGTATTCGTGATGTGTTTGTTTACCATAGTCAAGGCACAGTGTACGGTAGCTAAGTGATGTCTTCCTACACCGCATATGATGCGATTAGTTAGGACAGTCGCGTGACTTTGTTGACCTTAGTTAAGGGTCATGTGGGTGGGTCTAATTAATCATGAAATGACGGGTAGAACTTGACTAGTACTTATGATTTGTTGACCATAGTTAAGGTCATAGGTGCTAGGGGTAAAAACCATTATCGGGAGTTTCAAGTGTTGAAATTTGCAATGAGATTGCATACCTTCTATATGATAGTTGGATCCCGATACCCACTGCGAGTAATTGTTACTCCTGGGAGAGTTTTGCACTTTGCAATTAGCCGATCAAGTAGGTGTCTAGAAAGGTGTCAACGGGGTTACGCCTCTGGGAAAACGAGGTTTACATTAATTAGGTCCGTGCGAAAGCACGGGGAACCTCCCTCAAAGTACCGACATTGGCCTGGCTGAAAGATTGGCGAACTTGTAGAGTGTAATTAATCCCGGCTAGTCTTTCCTTTTAGGGTTTGAAGGAAGATTTGATAAAAACAGTGGGAGCCATCCTGATTAGATAAAATAAATAACCAATCTGATCTTGCAAGAGCGCACACAGAGTGTTTTCTTCTCTCTCTCTCCAGGTAGCGACCATATCACGCCTTAATCAAGATAATAATATGGATGTATTGACCGAACCCGCTTGTTATACTGAGCTGGGGAACGTTGGTCCCGCTCCAACTTATTATAGTTATAAGACAGAGCAGGAAATAGGGGAATACCAGAATTCCTATGCCGCCCAAACGAAGAAAGTGCATATGATGCATCTCCTTCGGGTATGTTCATTACAAAGAACTGTTTCTCAGTATCCTCCGCATCCTGGGTATTTGATACCGGATCAGGATCCCAGATATGTAATCTGTTACATAGGGCTATAAAAAGGTAGAAAAACTGAGAATGGGTGATAAGTTTCATGAGACAGAAACCAGGGCAAGTGTTGCAGCCAAGTCTGTTGGTCACTGTCACCCTGTATTACCAATAAATTGATTCTGAACAAATGCTATTAGATGCCGAACCTGATATACAAAATCATATCAATCTCTTTATTTATTAAAGTAATGATAAAATTTTGTATTACTGGATAATGTTTTGAACATTTCCTATATCAAAAGTTGATCGGTTCAGGCACGTTATCTAAAAGCATTGACGTTCTAAATCAAACTACAGTTCCTAGTATACAGAACACACACAAGAAGAGGAGTTCAGAAATGAACGAATTCTTCTTGAGGCATTGTAGACTAGGTCACATCAATGCGACCCGACTGGCTGAAGTTACATTTTAGATGCATACTTAAATCAGTTTGAATTTACATCTTGTGAAACTTGCCAGTCATGTCACAAAGATTAGATGACCATAGCTCCGTTTACAGGAAACAGAGAAAGAGTTAGTAAACTCTTGGGACTGATACATGATGATGTATGCAAGGTCCCCTGTCTACACATGCCAGGACCGATTCTTTGTACTTCACTACATTCTCTGATGATCTCTCAAGATTCAGTCATATGTTCCTGTTGAAACATGAGTCCGAACCTTTTGAGATATTCACAGAATATAAGCTAGAAGTAGGGAATCAATACGGGTATAAGTATTATGTCCTATGATGAGATCATGGGGGAGAATACTTGTGCATGAAATCCTTGGACTATTCTAAAGGAAAATGAGATTCTCTCTCAGTGTTACTCCTCTGAATACACCACAGCACAACGGTGTATCAGGGCGGAGCATTAGCACCCTATATGATATGGTGTGCTCTATGATGAGTATCACTGAGTTACCTGTTTCCTTTTAGGGAGTTGTGCACTTCAGAAGTTGCATACCTATTGAATTAGGTTCGAATCAAATCAGTGCCTACCACTCCATATAAGATATGGTGTGGGAAGAGCCTATCTCTTAAGTAAGTTAAGATTTGGGGTTGTCCGGCTTATGTCTAAAGCAAAATCCGGACATGATCGAGGCAAGGTCAGTTCTGTAGAACTGGAAAGGTTCCAGCTATACAAAACTGCAGCTGATGATTTGACAGAACCAAAGGATTCAATAGTTCCCGACGAACCTCAGCCTCTCCGCCGATCTGGTAGGGTTCCTCACCTGCCTGAGAGATACCTCGGTTTCTCGATGACAGTGGGAGCGAGGAATGCATAATGAGATGATGACCCAACTAGTTTCGAGCAGGCCATCAAGAGTAGGGACTCTGTAAGAATGGCTGGATGCTTAGCGATCTGAGATGGAATCCATATACACCAACAAAGTATGGACTTTGGTTGCGATATCTGAAGGGTTAAATCCCCATCAGGAGCAAGTATATCTTGAGAAGATTACTTGGTGTAGCTGGAAAAGTTGAGACTTTCAAAGCTAGACTTGTTAAAGGTTTTCGTCATCGACCAAGAGTGGAAAATGATGAAACCTTTTCCAGGGACTATACTTTAAGTCCATCCAGATCCTACTTACCATTGCTACATACCATGACTGCGATATCTGGTGGTTGGGTGTCATGACTGCTTTTCTAAATATTGATTTAGAATAGAAAGTCAATAAGTACACAGCCAGAGGGCTTCGTAAACAGTGGGAGCAGCGGAAACATGTGCAAGTTGCTTTACAGGATAAAGCAGGCATCGCGGAGTTGGAACATCTGTTTTGATGTGGTGTTCAAAGAGTTTGACTTCATCAAAATGGTACATGAACCTTGTATGTACAAAACGGTAGTAGAGAGTAAAGTGGATGTCCTCGTATTGTACGTGGACAACATACTCTTGATAGGAAAATAGTTTCCTATGCTACGATCGGTCGATCTCCACTTATCACATAGATTCTCCATATAGGATCAAAATGATACCTCCTAAATCCTGAGATTTGGGTCTATGAGATAGATCTAAATGGATGTTAGGATTCTCACTAATTGCAGTGAGATGGTATCAGTTCATCCTGGGGAGAATCACTGAAAGGTTCCAGGGTGATAAGAACGACTGAATGTCAGTCGCGGGCATTGTCTTTACCCTCAGTGGAGGGACGGTATGTTGGAAGAGTTCCAAGCTAGATACCGTGGCAAACTAGACGATAAAGGCTGGTAACATCGCTATTATAGATACTACCAAAGAGGCAGTTTGGGTGTATATTGGTTCATAAGATGAACTAGGTTCCTACCATTGTATGACAATGGAAGTGTGGCTTTGGCCCAGGAACCCCGATCCCATAAGTGACCCAGACATATTCTGAGGCAGCATCACCTGATCATGGAGATAGTTGATCTCTAGGGTGATCGAGGTTAGGAGAGTAGACTCAGAGGACAACATGGCGGATCCACTCACGAAGGCCTTTTCCCATAGAGAGACTCATATGGGATGGTTGAGTATTAGATACTGCAACCACTGCTACAGATGGCCCTAGTGCAAGTGGGAGATTGTTAGTTATATGTATGCCCTAGAGGCCATTACTGTACATAGGATGTATATTGTAGTGGATGCTGGGACATATATAGGTAGGACTTTCTTGCTCGACATGATAGTACGCTATCTGGTTGCACTTCATTTAACATGTATACTTTCTGTCTCTCTGATTACATATTGATAAAGCCCTTAGGATGTGTACTCGACTTCCAGGACTATGATGAAGATCATACTAGTAGGGCCTGGGTAGTCAATGAGTACATCCTTCATTGTTCCTAGTCGTGGGAATATCGAGACGGGGCATCGATATTCCAGAGTAGACTAGTGTATATCTTCTCGACCCATGTGATGGGCGATGGATGATCCCATATCCATTGGTGTTTGACATCGGAGATGGTATGCGGGTGCTCAGTGGAGACTGGGTACACTGAACGGACTCGTCGAGAACTCCCAGATGGTATTATACCTCACGTCAGATGGCAGTTCTCTGGTGACACTGGTACAGCTTAGTCTGTTGACCCGAGATCGTCATAGAGTCTTGTGTGTCTCCCACTGTGCTTTGATTTCCACCCTACCACGGCTCTACTGAGTCGTGAAAACAGGTGGTTTTTGGGTACAGTCCCAATTCACATGGAGGTAATGAGCGATAGGAGGGGATTCGTCTCTCCCGGTATTGGGGGTGGATGTTGCGCTATGCTCGACTGGCCATAACAGGAAATCCCTGGCCAGGGTTGCAGTGATATACTGGTAAGAGTTATCAGTAGTTTCACGAATGTTGTGGACCTTACGTCGGCATGATCTATCAAGCTACTGGGGTCTGACGTTTACCACCCCTAGGCGAGATATGCGACATATCAGACGAACAGACCGGACTGTACGGTAAGTGTTACTGGTTGGATTCACAGGAGTGTGAGCGGGCTTGCTCGTCGATCTTATGATCGCTCAATACCCGGGTGGCCGTTACGTTTAGCAGACCGCTTGCGGCTTGTGGGTGCTTGATATGATCATCATTTGCTGCCGGCGTATTGACGAGTCTTTAGAGTATTACACAGAGGTTTCCTGGCTCAAGCGAAACGAAATAGGAGCGCATATGAGATATGTGCGGGACCAAGAATAATGCGTGTATATGATACCGTATTCTATTCTCGCGATGAATGTATCGAATGGTTGTATGCGATATAACCTAGTCATCGAATCAAAGATTGATTCGATAAGCCGATACATTAAATATTAGTCGGTTATATGCGATATGACCGGATCGTTAAATCAAGTATTGATTTAATGATTTAATGCATAATTATATATTTGATATATTACTTTGCATTAACTAGTACTGGTTCATTTTAAATGGATATTCTCACTTGATGTGCACATTGTATATGTGATATACTTTTGTACACTAGTTTGTATCATGTTTGATGATACATGCAAGCTTGGGTGTAGGTTTACTTTAAACCATGATTAAGTGATTGGTTAGGGTTTGATTTATTTACTTATTCATTTATTTGTTTTGGAAAGAAAATGAAATGGTTGCTTCTTTTGTTCTTTTCTTTGAAGCTTCAAGAAGCTTTGACCATTTTGTCTTCTTCTCCTAAACCTAACCATTCACTTAACCTTGGTTCATTCTCTACACTTAACCATGGTTGCTATTATGATAAGAATGAATGGGATTATCTTTTTAAGTTAATTCTTTTATACTTATCATATTCTTTCTTCATCTTCTTCTTCTTCTTCTTCTTCAAGAAGAAAACTTGCCACCATTAATGGCAACTTGAGCAAATGAGTGAGAAATCCAATTCCAAAGTGAACCCACTTCCTATTTCTTCATCCTCTACCTCTTGCCAAGTAGTATAGGGTGTTTTCTTCACAAGTTTTATGACTTGGTGAAGTGAGAGCTTGATCTTGTGATGCCTCGATATAGATCATCTTCGGCATCGAAGTCGACGACCTAGCCCGCCTATTTCTCCGATGAGCCATGCTCGTGCCGCGGTTCCGCGGCGCTTTGGGCTCCAAACTTTGTCGTTTTGCATAGTTTTCCTTATAATTGCCTGCTGATTTTTTAAAGCATTTTTAATACAGAAAAATCCAAGTTTTGAAAAAATTTCCAGAGAGGGGTTTACTTTGATGTTTTCGGGTTCGATCGGGGTTTCAACTTCGTAAACACATCGCCTAATGCTCTAGCTAGGCTCTGATACCACTGTAGGGTTACTAGACACTCTAATAAGGATCTACAAGGCATCAACCATGCTGGATTAAAATTTTAGCCGTGCCTAATAACTCTAAACAAGATCGTTTGCTAGAAAATTAGGGTTTCACATGCAAGTAAATCACATTTACACTAAGTGAATACGAAATACAACCTTTGTAGATCGGTCCTTCACTTCCAAAGCTCCTTGTTGTAGTCCGTTCGCTGCGATCACGTGCTCTCGGACTCTCGGATGGCTCCATGAGAAAATTGCAACGGTATTGCTTGAAGTCTTCGAGGCCGAAGATGATCTACGTCGAGGGAATACGGACTCAAGCTTCTACTTCACTAACCAAAGAATTAGTGAAGCAAACACTCTAAACTAAAGTGCTAGTCTAGTAGAGGATGGTGAGATAGGAAATGGGTACACTTTAGAATTTCTTTTCTCACTTTGTATCTCTCTCTTTATGAAACCCTTAAAAAAAAATCAAGGAGGAAGAAGATGAGCTCAAATGAATATGAAAACTTATCAAGAGAGAGAATGAACTAACCATGGTGAGTGAGTATCATATACTTAACTCATGTATAGACATAACCATGACTAAATATATTGGTTAGGTTAAATAATATCCAAAGCAAAACAAAAAGAGTTGAATTTGTCAAAGCACTCACAAGCTTCTACAAGCTTCATGCATTTAACAAATATTCACTAATTTTGTATTTACTTTGAATATTAAAAACCATACCAATATATATATATATATATAATGGTGTATGTCTCATACACCCATGACAAGTGTATCAACAACCATGATACAAATAGTAAACACAAATAAATATATATCACATATATATTAAGTTGTGCACAAGTGAGAAAAAATGAATGCTTAAGTGAACCAATGTTAGTTAATGTAAATTAGTATATCACATATACAATTATACACTAAATTATTAAATCAACACTTGATTTAATAATCCGGTTATATCACATATAACCGACTAATATCCAATGTATCGACTTATCGAATCAACACTTGATTCGATATCCCGGTTATATCGCATATAACCGATCGATACAAACATCGCGAGAATAGAATACGGTATCACATACACGCATTATTCTCGGTCCCGCACATATCACATATGCGCTCCTATTTCGTTTTGCCTGAGCCAGTAAACCTCTATGTAGGACTCTAAAAACTCGTCAAAATCGAACAAATCTATGGCCCTAGATTACGCCGGCAGTAGATGATGATCATATCAAGCACCCACAAGCCGTCAGCGGTACTAGCTGGACGTAACGACTACCCGGGTATTGAGCGATCAGAAGATCAGCAAGCAAGCCCGCTCTAACTCCTGTAAAAGCCTGACAGTGACACTACCGTACAGTCCGGTCTCCTCGTCTGATATGTCGCATATCAAGTCTAGGGGTGGTAAACGTCAGACCCCAATAACCGATAAGTCATGCCGATGTGAGGCTCATAACGGGTCGAGAAACTACTGGTAACACTTACCAGTAAATCTCTAAACCAGCCCTGGCCAGGGACTTCCCTGTTATGGACAATCGAGCATAGCGCAACATCAACCCCCAATACCGGGAGAGACAAAACCCCTCCTATTGCTCATTGCGTCCACGTGCATCAGGACTGTACCCAAAAACCACCGTTTTGCATGCCCTCTTGGACATGGTAAGGTGGAAATCAAAGCACAGTGGGAATCACACAAGACTCTATGACGATCTCGGGTCTACAGACAAACCTGCACCAGTGTCACCAGAGAACTGCCATCTGACGTAAGGTATAATACCATCTGGGAGTTCTCGGCGAGTCCGTCCAGTGTACCCAGTCTCCACTGAGCACCCGTATATCATCTCTGATGTAAAACACCAATGGATATGGGATCATCCATCGCCCATCTGTATGGGTCGAGAAGGCATACGCTAGTCTACACTGGTATATCGATGCCCCGTCTCGATACACCCACGACTAGGGACCTTGAAGGATGTACTTATGGACTACCATGTCCCCACTAGTATGATCCGCATCACAGTCCAGGTAGTCAAGTACACATCCTAAGGGCTTTACCAACATGTAACAAAGAGACAATCAGTATACACGTTAAGGTAAAGAGTAACCAGATTGCATACTATCATGTCGAGCAAGAAAGTCCTCCCTATATATGTCCAAGCATCCACTACAATATACATCACATGTATAGTAATGGCTTCTAGGGCATACATATAACTAACAACATTCACGTTGATATTCTGTGTTGTGCTGTGATGTTGCGGATTTGTCGTGGTGGATAGCTTGCGTGCAATGTTAGTGCAGTTAGGATATATTTGTACATTTGATATCACGGGGCAAGCGTCCGACATATGGACTGCCGTCACTGCCTGTTTGTATATTATTCTTTTGGGGCACGACCGGGTTGAGGTCGATGTACCCGTTGTATATATTTTCTTTTCTGTACTAGGATTACCCCACGGTGGAGTGCACGAATAGATGGGTTCTGGAGGGCAACGGGTCCGCATCTAATGGCTTTGAGAGGGAGGGGACCTCACTCTAAGATTGGCGGGCTATTCGCCGCACTCGTAGGGGGTATAGGTTGACCCAAGGAGGGATGCTCAAGTTACCGGATTCTGTGAAGTGCTGGGTGGTCCATTCACGATGCTGAAGGGGGTTACCTCGCTTCTGGTTTTGGCGGTTAACTTGCCGCACTCATAGGGGTTTAGGTTTTCATTGCACAGGCTATCCACATGACCAGGGGAACGTCGGGTTTCATTTGAGGCTCTATGAAACCCGGGGATCCCAGCTTATCTGTATTGTTCTGTGATGCTTATTACTTTTCTGTGATGTTGCATTTATCACGCCTGGAGAGATTATTGTATATTGTTATATATATACTGTAAGTCGATGTACAACACCCCACAAGTTGCGGGGAGGCGGAAATTTGAAAAACGATCTTGTTCTATATGTAAACATCGACTAACCGAAGATCTTTACTAAACGATAACTAACAACAGCCATAGAAGTTCTTAACTACTATGAAAAGAGATTATACCTATTGAATCGTGTCTTTCATCTTTACGTTCTCTATATCCTCCTCGGCCTCCTCTATGTGATAGATGATCCACCCGAGAGCCCTAATCCAAGCTTCACCTCCAATCTTGAGGTAACTAAGTTTCTCTAGTTGCTAATCAAAGGAACTTAGGTGATATAGAGTTAGGTTATGGATTAATTAGTCTATTCTATCCTTAATCTCAACTCATGAGTTGTAGGATTAGGGTTTGAAGAGAGAGTGAGCTTGAGGAGAGAAGGTGAACATGATAATGATAATGGAATTGTTTCTCACTTGAATTATATGAAGTATAATGTTTAATCAAATAAATGAATAAATGTGATTATTCATCATGCTACATTAATTCAATATGAGTGATTCACTATATGAGTCATTAAGCATTTAATGATGCATTAATGATATGATGAATCACACAAAATGAGTCGCAATTGCATTTAATGAAAATGCCACCTAAACCCTCAAGTCACCATGCTTCTAGAAGCTTCCCGTAAAATTACGAGAACGCCCCTCCTATCCGTGAAAACACGGAAAAACTTTAGACTGTATAAATCCAATAACCTGATACTAGAATCTAGCTTAAACCAAAGCCGGCTAGTAAAATCTGTCCGAACGTCGTACGTGTGTAAACACACGTATGCGTCCGAAGCCTTGTCGTAAAACCATACGACCTCTATATCGTTTCGCCTTGAGTAGGGAAATATCTGTGTGGGACTCTAAAGACTCGACTAGTACGCTGGCAGTGGGTTTAACCACAGACCGCAAGTGGTACTAGCTGTACGTAACGGTCCCCAGTTAGATGTCGATAAGAAGGCCGATGAGGAAACCCATCCGAATTCCTACTGAGCCTGTCCGTGACAATATCCGCGCAGTCCGGTCTGTTCGTCTAAGAGTATCGCATGTATGGTCTAGGGGGTGGTGAACGTCATACCCCTAATAACCGTACAAGTCGTGCCGGCATGGCTCAAGACCATCCGAGAATCTACTGATCAGTCCATCAGTAATTCTCAATCAGCCCTGGCCAGGGACTTATGGTAATGACCAACCGATCACCGTGCGATATCAACTCCCAATACCGGGAGAGACGAATCCCTAACAGTCGCTTACTTCCTCCACGTGGCTCGGGATTGTGCCAAACTAAAACCTGTTTGCACGACTCCTTTGAACCATGGTAGGGTAGTAATCAAAGCACAGTGGGAACTCACACGAGACAAATGACGACCTTAAGTCAACGGACTATCTGCACACATGTCACCTGAGAACTGCTATCTGACGTTAGGTATAAATACCATCCAGTCAGTTCTCGGCGAGTCATGTTCGGTGTACTCACACCCAGTGAGCATCTGTATACAATCTTAGGTGCATATCACCAATGGCTGCGGGACCAATCCATTACCCCTCGTCAGGGTCTAGATATGTATACACTAGTCTACTATGGAGCATTAATGCCCTGTCTCAATACTCCTGCGACCAGGGACATTTAAGGATGTGCCTATTGACTATCCAGCTCCCACAAGTATGACTGCCATCACAATGCCGGTAGTCAGGCAAACACCCTATGGGCTTTATCAACATGTTTATAAATACAGAGTAAAATATATCACACGTTAAGATAAAGACAAACCAAATAGCGTACTATCATATCAAGTAATATTGTCATGTACATACATATCCCTAGCATCCTATACAATGAAGGCCTCTAGGGCCTATATATCCAACAATCTCCCACTTGCACTAAGGCCTATAATTGGCGCATTGAGTACCCACTGTCTGCACTAGATCCAGTTGCTGGCGTACCGCATGCCCAACATCTCAAACAGCCTCTCGAACTGGACTTGAGGGATTGCCTTGGTGAATGGATCTGCCGTGTTGTCTTTTGTGTCCACTCTCCGTACCTCGATCTCCCGACGATCCACGATCTCCCTGATTAGGTGAAACCGCCTTAAGATATGCCTGGATTTCTGATGGGACCTTGGTTCCTTCGCTAATGCTACAGCCCCATTGTTATCACAATACAAAGGTATTGGATTGGCAATGGACGGAACCATCTGAAGTTCATTGATGAACTTTCTCATCCAGACAGCCTCTTTTGCGGCTTCGCTAGCAGCTATATACTCAGCTTCCATAGTTGAGTCTGCGACGGTATCCTGTTTGGAACTCCTCCAACATACCGCCTCTCCATTGAGGGTAAACACAAAACCCGAAATGGATTTAGAGTCATCTTTGTCACTTTGGAAGCCGGAGTCGGTAAAAGCCTCGACTTGGAGGTCCCCATTACCGTAAACCAAGAACATCTCCTTAGTCCTTCTCAGGTACTTGAGAATGTTCTTTACCGCTATCCAATGTTTCTCACCCGGGTCAGATTGATACCTGCTTACCACACTAAGTGCGTAAGCTATATCTGGTCTGGTACATAATATCGCATACATTATAGATCCTACTGCCGAAGCGTAGGGTATAATGCCCATGCAAGCCCTCTCTTCATCAGTCTTTAGAGACATCTCTTTGGAGAGGGTGATCCCGTGACAAGCGGGTATATTACAGCGCTTGGAATCTTCCATACTAAATCTCTTTAGTATAGTGTCAATATACCTGGACTGTGAAAGTCCCAACATTCTATTGGATCTATCACGATAGATCTTAATGCCCAGAATGTAGGTTGCATCTCCCAAGTCTTTCATGGAGAATTTCTGTGACAAGAAGAGCTTTACTGATTGTAGCATAGGGACATCATTCCCTATCAGTAGTATGTCATCGACGTATAAAACGAGGAAGACTACTGCTCCTTCTACAATCTTCCTATAAATACATGGTTCATCTACATTTTTGATAAAGTCAAATTCTTTGACTGTCTCATCAAAGCAGATGTTCCAACTCCGCGATGATTGCTTTAATCCATAGATGGATTTAAGCAACTTGCACACTCTTCCGCTGCTCCCACTGTCTAAGAAACCTTCTGGTTGATCCATGTAAACTCTTCTAAATGTCTATTTAGAAAAGCTGTTTTTACGTCCATCTGCCAGATTTCATAGTCATGGAAGGAAGCAATGGCAAGCAGGATTCGAATGGATTTAAGCATAGCTACAGGTGAAAAGGTTTCATCATAGTCCAATCCTGGTCTTTGACGAAAACCTTTTGCAACGAGTCTAGATTTGTAGGTTTCCACTTGTCCAAATGCACCAATCTTCTTTTTGAAGATCCATTTGCATCCAACTGGTTTCACCCCAGGAGGAGCAACTTCTAAAGTCCATACTTTATTGGTGTACATGGATTCCATTTCGGATCTCATAGCATCCAGCCACTTCACCGAGTCTATAACTCGTGATAGCCTGCTGAAAACTAGCAGGCTCATCATCATTGATGATGCAATCCTCTTGATCCCCATCTAGAAGAAACCCATAGTATCTTTCAGGAGGATGAGAAAGCCTACTAGATCTGTGGAGTGGCGTTGGTTCGTCGGGTTCTATTGAAACCTGAGGTTCCACTAAGTCCTCGGCAACAGTTTGAAGTTCTGGAATTTCTTCCAGCTCTACCGCGCTCCCACTAATTTCTTTTGCAAGAAATTCGCTCTCTAAGAAGACAATGTGGCGAGTGACAAACACCTTTTGTTCTTCAGTGTGGTAGACCATATACCCCCTTGAATGTTTGGGGTATCCTACAAACTTGCACAAAACCGATCGTGCCTCGAGCTTGTCCGGACTATGCTTTTTAACATATGTCGGGTACCCCCATATCTTGATATACTTGAGATATGGTCTCTTCCCGCTCCACATTTCATATGGAGTGGTAGGCACAGACTTAGTCGGAACTCTATTCAATAGGTATGCTGCTGATTCTAGAGCAAAACCCCAAAAGGAAAGTGGTAACTCAGCAATACTCATCATTGAACGCACCATATCTAATAGCGTATGATTCCTCCTTTCTGATACACCATTATGCTGAGGTGTATAAGGCGGAGTAACCTGAGAGAGAATTCCATTCTCTTTTAAGCATTCAAGGAAACTGGTACTTAAGTATTCTCCACCTCGATCAGATCGAAGTGTCTTGATGCTTTTACCAGTCTGTTTCTCCACTTCATTTTTATACTCCTTAAACTTCTCAAAGGCCTCGGATTTATGCTTCATTAAGAACACATGTTCATACCTAGAGAAGTCATCAGTAAAAGTGATGAAGTAGGAGTGACCACTTCTCGCATGCGTAGACATTGGACCACATACATCACTGTGTACAAGTCCCAAGAGTTCTGCGGCTCTTTCTCCGTGTCCGGTGAACGGAGATTTGGTCATTTTTCCTTTGATACATGATTGACAAGTTACATATGATGAATATTCAAACGGATCTAAATATCCATCTTTATGTAACTTAGTCAACCTTGTTTCGTTTATATGACCAAGTCTACAATGCCATAGGAAGGCTTGATTTGAATCTGGAGCCTTTCTTTTAAGCGTGTTTTGAATATTGAAAATTCGAGGTTGATTAAGTATGTATATGCCGTTTTCTAGTGTGCCAAACCCAATCAGTTCTTGATTTAGGAGAATGTTCATGACATTTCTTTCAAGCGCAAAATTATATCCTTCATTAGATAACAAAGATAATGATATAATATTACACAATATACTGGGAATACAAAAACAGATGTACAACACCAAAATGTGCCCACTAGTCAACCCTAGGTGATATTCCCCTATTGCAATAGCATCTACATGCATTCCATTGCCCATCCGGAGAGTCATATCACCTGTCCCCAGTGCTCTACTATTTCTCAGATCCTGCAATGAATTACAGACGTGAGAACCAGAACCGGTATCAAGTACCCATGATGTAGAGTTTACTGAAAGAAAATTTTCGATTACGAACACACCTGAAGCAGAAGCAACAGCTTGCTTCTTGTCCTTGTCTTTGAAGGCCAAACAATCCTTCTTCCAGTGCCCTTGCTTGTGACAATAATAGAATTCGTTTATATCTTCCTTCACCCTTCCTACCTTGTTCGTTCCCTGCACCTTCTTGACCCCGCCCTTCGGTTTGGTGGCTTTCATCTTCTTCTTCCCTTTAGCTTTCGCTTTAGATTTAGAAGAGGATGATTGGCCAACATACAGAACGTGGGTCTTCTCCTTTTTCAAAGATGTCTCTGTTACCCTCAACATGTTGAGGAGTTTTGGAAGATCAGCTTCCATTTCGTGCATATTGAAGTTCAGCACGAACTGAGAGAAGGTGTGGGGAAGGGACTGCAAAATCAAGTCGATGTACAAATCATTCTCCAGCACGCATCCCAGGTTTGCGAGTTCATCAATGAGGCTGATCATTTTCAGGACGTGCTCTCCTACAGATGATCCTGGAGCTAACCTCATTTGGAAAAGTTTCCTTGAGGTCTCGTACCTTGCGATACGGGAGTGCTCCCCATACAATTCCTTGCAATGGAGAAAGATGGATATAATTGTTGGATATATGTATGCCCTAGAGGCCATTATATGATAGTGGATGTATCTATACATGTATATATATATTCAGTATGCATTCTTACTCGACATGATAGTATGCTATCTGGTTCTTCTTTATCTGACATGTTGTTTTGAGCATGCTTTTATTCATTCATACATGCTGGTAAAGCCCTGAGGATATCGGCTTGACTACTCTGATTATGATGGAGATCATACTAGTGGGACATCTGTAGTCTATAAGCATATCCTGAAAAGTCCCTAGTCGCAGGTATATCAAGACGGGGCATTGATATACCAGAGTAGACTAGCGTATAGGATACTAGACCCATACGATGGGCGATGGATGTTCCCACATTCATCGATGTTTGACATCAAGATCATATACGGGTGATCAGTGGTGACTGGGTACACTGGACGGACTCACCGAGAACTCCTATATGGAATTATATCTATCGTCGGATAGCAGTTCTCAGGTGACACTGGTACAGGTTAGTCTGTAGACCCGAGATCGTCATAGAGTCTTGTGTATTCTCCCACTGTATTTTGATTGCCACCCTACCACGGCTTTACCGAGTCGTGCAAACAGGTGGCCGTTGGGTATAGTCCCGAGACACACGAAGGCAATGAGCGATAGGAGGGGTTTCATCTCTCCCGGTATTGGGAGTTGATGCTGTGCTGTGCCCGACTGGTTATATCAGTAAGTCCATGTCCAGGGCTGCTGAGATTTGCTGATAAGTGTTATCAGTAGTTTCTCGTTCTGTTATAGACCATTCACCGGCACGACTTATTGAGTTATTGGGGTCGACGTGACCATCCCTAGGCTCGATATGCAACATATCTGACGAAGAGACCGGAATGTACGGTAGTGTTGCCGGTTGGTTCGACGGGAGTTGTAGCAGGTTCTCTTGTTTTCTTCTGATCGCTCAATACCCGGGTGGCCGTTACGTTTAGCTGACCGCTTGCGGCTTGGGGGTACTTGATATGATCATCACCCTCTGCCGGCGTATTGACGAGTCTTAGAGTCCCACACAGGAGTTACCTAGTCCAGGCGAAACGTTGTGGTGCGCGTATGCGATATGCGCATGGACCCGATTAAAATGCGCGTATATGATACCGTACATTGATCGGGCGGCTTGCTTTTGGTGGGGCCATATGTGATATGGGCGGATTGATAAATCAAGTGTTGATTTATCATTTAACCATTAGTTTTCTCACTTAAAACCTTTTCTTGGATGATGGATTTGTGCATGCATGTATGTTTTTCTTTCTTTCTTTCTTACTAGTTTCATGCACATATGGATGTGCATACATACATACATACATACACCCATCTATCATGGTTGTTTATATATGGAATAAGATGGCAATATAAGACTCACACCATGGTTGAATATATGGATTATTATTTGATTTATTGTTTAAAACAAAATAGAAAAGATAAGGATAATTCTTGCTTGCTTCTACATTCTTCTTTAAACCTAACCATTCTCACATACCTCTAACCTTGAGTTATCCTTCACTTTGTGTTCTAAAACTCAAGTTAAATAATGTCTCCATCATTTAACCATGGTTCATAATGAGAAGAAATAAAATATATAAAGATATATTTCATTTTTCTTTTGATGATTATCATTCTACTCTTGTTAAAATAAAAAGCCATCTTCTTCCTCCTTCAATATTTTCTCTCTAGTTTCTTCTAGTGAGTAAAATACACATAAAGAAAGGTTTTTGAAGTGAGAATCTTAACCACAACATCATTCTACACAAGTTTAGCCAACTTGTTTAGAGTGTTCTCTTCGATTCTCGAAGTTGCGAGCTTGGACGGGGAACTCCGGGTGGATCGTCGTGGACGTGAGAGGACTTCAAGAGGACCTCCTTCCAACACCCAAGAGACCAAGGAGTTCAGCAAAAGGGAGCTACAAAGGTTGTAGTCTCGAAACCCTAATTTTATTAGCTTTAAGTTTTGTAACCCTAATTTTCTAGGATCGATTCCTTTGCATGCTTGTTTAGCACCATCAAAATCCGAACTTTGAGACATGTGATGCTTCAAAACTCTACATAGGGTGCTAGGCAATCCTTTCATTGGTATCAGAGCCGACCTAGAACATTAGGCGACGCTTTTACGAAGTAAAAATCCCGATCGGACAAAAATACGCCTTTTTTTAGACCCTCTCTGGAAAATTTTAAAATCTGACCTTTTTCAGAATTAAAAATACTTAAAAAATACAGCAGGGAAACCTAAGAAATATGATGAAATTCGATGCCATGTACAGTTCAAATGGCCGCAGAACCGTGGCAATTCCTTGCTTAGGCCGCGGCTCCGCGGCCGTACAGTGGTATCATTGCATGAAAATTACACTATAATTCCTATGTCTGCTTGTACAGTGTTTTAGGTATGTTTAATCTGAATATAGTACTGTATTTTCTGGAGTTGGTTTTGGACGCGTAGATTCGATCGGAATTTTCATTTCGTTGTTTATCCGGGTAAATTAGAAAGTATTGAAGTGTTTGAACGAGTATCATTTGCTGACTATTAACGGGGTTTAAATACTTTGGAGATACGTGCAAGTCTTTTTGTGGTGGACCCTCTAGAAGACAACAAACCTTAACTCGATTATGTGACCGTCTTGAATTGCCCTTTGAACCTTAGGGTTTGGGGCAGTACGGCGTGCCACATGTGAGGCGTTGGCTTGACCCTTCTACGGCTGGACCGCTACTACTGTGCCACACTCCGGATTTTTGAACCCTGCTCAAGTGTTGAGCTTTAGTGAATCTTGGGTACTTGATCGTTCGTTCGAAAACTTTAATACTGTCTGTTTATCTGGAATTTGATACAATATGTGGAATTCATATAGTTTAGGCATGAAATACGAAATATGTGATATTTCGCATTTATGATGTCTAAAGAGAATGTGGATTCCAAATATTGTAGTTTTACACTTTCTTTTCTGTGACCGTAAGTGTAGTATGTTCGATATCGCCGGTTTTGTTGCTATACGTCAATGACAATTGGGGTATGTATACTTACTTACGTTGATGATATGTGATATTATGTGTTGCTGAGATATGATGTGCAGGATTGTCGCGATTGAATAGCCGGGTTTTTTTTATGTGAGATGAGAGTTTTATATTTTCATTCATGTAAATTCAAATGTAATGTAATATTCTTTTATTTGGGGCACTTCCGGGTTGAGGTTGTGTCACCAGTGTTGTATATTATTTACTTTTCCACATTAGGATAGACCCAAGGTGGGGAGCACAAATGACCGGGTTCTGGGGTTCAGTGGGAGGCCATCTCGAGGAGTCGAGACCGGGTCTCCTAAACTCCAGGATTGGTAGGGTCGCTTGCTGCTCTCGTAGGGGTCTAGGGGTGTGGGCTTGGCTATTCATCGCGACTGTGGAATCCGTATTTTCTATTATTGGCTAAATACTAAATACGGACGTCCTAGTATATCCCACATTATATATATGTTTCTGCTGCCTGTGTTCTGTGATATCTGAGACGAATGACATATTATATATATGATATATAGTAGACGTTGCTTATGTTTTACACCCGCGCTAGTCCCGTCCCGGTATGCCGTTAGTTAAGTAACCTAACGGTGCATAACGGAACATTGCGGTGACTGCGGATGGCATAAGCGTACGTGTTATTTTCGTTTCTTTTCTGTGATTGGCTTAAGGACTTAAATGATGGGATTACATTAATATGATTAATGTAAATAAAATAAACCTAAAAAGATGTTGTAGAATCAAATTTGAAAACCACTCGGCTCTTTATGAAAAAGCTATATTTCAAAACTGCGGAGCACAAGCCACTCCTTT
The DNA here is from genome assembly GCA_030015575.1 of Agapanthus africanus. Lineage (NCBI taxonomy): Eukaryota > Viridiplantae > Streptophyta > Magnoliopsida > Asparagales > Amaryllidaceae > Agapanthus > Agapanthus africanus. The sequence continues at coordinate 580,768,504 of CM057339.1, read as the reverse complement.
TGAAAACCGTTTGATTCTACAACGATATCAAATTCAAAGCGTTAAAGATTTTCTTAAAAATCATCCGCAACCCTCCGTCATTTTAGGAAGTAAAGTACTTAGTATTCATGCTACGTTTGTTGACTTTAGTTAAGGCGTAGTGTACGGTAGCTAAGTGATGTCTTCCTACACTGCATATGATGCAGATTAATTAGGACATTCATGCGACTTTGTTGACCATAGTTAAGGGTCATATGGGTGGGTCTAATTGATCAAGAAATGACGGGTAGAACTTGACTGGTACTTATGATTTGTTGACCATAGTTAAGGTCATATGTACTAGGGGTAAAAATTACATCGGGAATTTCAAGTGTTGAAATTTGCAATGAGATTGCATACCTTCCATGTGATGGTTGGATCCCGATCCCACTGTGGGCAATAGTTGCTCCTAGGAGAGTTTTGCAGTTTACAATTAGCTAACTCATTAGGTGTCTAGAAAGGTGTTAACGGGGCTACGCCTCTGGGAAAACGAGGTTTACTTTAATTAGGTCCGTGCGAAAGCACGGGGAACCTCCCTCAAGTACCGACACTGGCCTGGCTGAACGGTTAGCGAAGTTGTAGAATGTAATTAATCCTGGCTAGTTTTCTTTTAAGGTTTGAAAGAAAAACTTGATTAAAGCAGTGGGAGACATCGATTAGACAAGATAATAACCAATCTGATCTATGCAAGAGCTTTCGCTGAGTGTATTATTTTCTCTCTCTTAATGGCAGATACCCATTACTGGACTCAAGCTTCTACTAGATAAAAACAAACTGAATGGGACCAACTATAAAGACTGGCTGAGGAATCTGAAAATCGCCTTGACTTATGATAAAGTATCATATGTCCTCACGGCTTCAGCCCCACCCGTCCCAGGTCCAAAATCCTCAGTTGCGGACGTTGAAGTCCGCAAGACATGGGACGCTGACTGTGCCACGGCCAAATGCCTCGCGCTTGCATCGATGGACAATACACATCAAAAGCAGCACGAGAATATGGACATTCAAACCATATTTCTCCATACAAAGGAGTTGTATGGAGAGCAATCCCGCGTATTACGATACGAAGCATTAAAGAAACTGTTTCAGATGCGAATGGCCCCTGGCACACCAGTAGGAGACAATGTTCTGAAGATGATAGCTCTTATAGAAGAGCTTGAGGACCTAGGATGGACAATGGACAATGAACAATATATAGATATTATTCTGCAGTCCCTCCCCTCCACCTTTGCTTAATTCATAGTGAACTTCAACATGCACGGCATGGAGAAGGAACTCCCTGAACTCCTTAACATGTTAAGGAGTGCAGAGAACACTATGAAGTCAGCAAAAACTCCCGTTATGACTATTGGGCAGTCTTCCTCTTCTCGTTCGAAAAGCTAAGGCCAAGGGAAAGAAAAAGAAGAAGCCTACTAATCCTAAGGGTGGAGTTAAAAAGGTGAAGGGAAAGGAAAAGTCCAAGTCTGGAGACTCGGGGAAAGGCGAATGTTTTCATTGCCACAAGACAGGACATTGGAAGCGCAACTGCACGGAGTACTTAAGTCTCAAGAAGAAGCATGGCGATGCTTCTGCTTCAGGTGCGTTTGTAAGAGAAAACTGTTTTTCAATAAACTCTGCTTCCTGGGTATTGGATACCGGTTCAGGTTCTCACATTTGCAATTCTATGCAGGGGCTGAGAAATAGCAAGGTTTTGAAGACAGGTGACCATACTCTCCGCGTTGGAAATGGTTCCAATGTTCATACAGTCGCAGTGGGAGAGTATCACTTGGGGTTGCCATCTGGATGTATTTTGATTTTGAATCCATGTTATTTTGTACCAAGTATGCTATGTAATATAATATCCGTTTCTTTGTTGGACAATGAAGGATATAATTTTGTATTGCAGAACAATGTTATGAACATTCACCTGAATCAAATGTTGGTTGGGTATGGTATGCTTAATAACGGAATATATGTCCTAAATCAACACACAGTTTACAGTATACAACACACTAATAAAAGAAAACTTTCAGAATTAAATGAAGCTTTTCTTTGGCATTGTAGACTTGGTCATATTAACGAAACAAGACTAAACAAGTTACACAAAGATGAATATTTAAACTCTTTTGAATATAAATCTTATGCGACTTGCCAGTCTTGTATCAATGGTAAAATAACCAAAACTCCGTTTACCGGACACGGAGAAAGAGCTACTCAGCTCCTTGGCCTCATACACAGTGATGTATGTGGGCCAATGTCTACACAGGCTAGAGGCGGTTTTTCATACTTCATTACATTCATCGACGATTTCTCAAGATTCGGTCATGTATTTTTATTAAAGCACAAGTCCGAAGCTTTCGAGAAATTCATTGAATATAAACAAGAAGTAGAAAAACAAACCGGCTTGAGTATCAAGATGCTTCGATCAGATCGAAGTGGTGAGTATCTCAGTACAGAATTTGCAAACTTCCTAAAAGAGAATGGGATTCTCTCTCAGCTCACTCCTCCTTACACACCACAGCACAACGGTGTGTCAGAACGACGGAATAGGACCCTATTAGATATGGTCCGGTCCATGATGAGTGACGCTGAGTTACCAGTCTCGTTTTGGGGGCATACATTGGAGACTGCAGCGTTTCTACTAAACAGGGTTCCAACCAAAACCGTGTCTACCACGCCATATGAGATATGGCATGGGAAGAGACCATCTCTTAAGAGAATTAAGATTTGGGGTTGCCCGGCCTATGTTAAAAAGCAGAATCCGGACAAACTCAAGACACGGTTAGTCATGTGTAACTTTGTAGGATATCCAAAGAATTCTTATGGATATCTATTCTACCACAAAGAGGAACAAAAAGTGTTTGTTTCTCAGTATGCCACATTCTTAGAAAAAGAGTTTTTCACAGATAAAGATGATGGCAAGGTGGTAGATCTAGAAGAGGTTCTAGAAACACAAACTACTAATGACGATTTGGTTGAACCGGCTGTTGCAATAGAAATTGAGGAACCTCGGCCACTCCGAAGGTATGGTAGGACTTCTCGCCCACCGGAGAGGTACTACGGTTTCCTCATTGATGGTGACGGAGAAGATTGCATCATGGATGATGATGATCCTACCAGTTTTCAGCAAGCTATCACGAGTGGTGACTCTGTGAAGTGGCTGGATGCCATGAGATCCGAAATGGAGTCTATGTACACCAACAAAGTATGGACTTTGGACATTGTACCCCGTGGGGTAAAACCTGTGGGATGCAAATGGATCTTTAAAAGAAAGATTGGTGTGGATAGGCAGGTAGAGACCTATAAGGCAAGACTTGTGGCAAAAGGTTTTCGTCAAAGACAAGGTTTGGACTATGACGAAACTTTTTCGCCCGTAGCCATGCTTAAATCCATTCGGATCCTACTTGCTATTGCTGCTCACTACGACTATGAAATCTGGCAGATGGACGTTAAAACAACATTTCTAAATGGAGAGTTAGAAGAATGCGTTTATATGGATCAGCCAGAGGGCTTCATTGACAGTGGGAGCAGTGGGAAAGCATGTAGACTGCTTAAATCCAAATATGGGTTAAAGCAGGCATCTCGGAGCTGGAACATCTGTTTCGATGATGTTATCAAAGAGTTTGATTTCATCAAAAATCTAGATGAACCTTGTGTTTATAAGAAGGCTGTAGGAAGAGCTGTCACATTCCTCGTATTGTACGTAGATGACATTCTTCTGATAGGAAATGATATTCCTATGCTACAGTCGGTCAAATCATTCTTATCACTAAGGTTCTCCATGAAGGACCTGGGTGATGCCACATACATCATGGGCATAAGGATCTATAGGGATAGATCCAAAAAGTTATTGGGATTGTCCCAAACCAGGTACATCAACACCATCCTAAAAAGGTTTAGTATGGAAGACTCCAAGCGGGGTGCCTTACCCGCTTGCCATGGAGTCACTCTCTCCAAGGATTCTTGTCCAAAGACCGATGAAGAGAGAGCTCGCATGAGCATTATACCCTATGCTTCGGCAGTAGGATCTATAATGCGATGTTATGTACACGCCCAGATGTAGCTTATGCACTTAGTGTTGTAAGCAGGTATCAATCCAACCCAGGGGAGAACCACTGGACAGATGTGAAGAACATTCTTAAGTACTTACGAAGGACTAAAGAATTGTTCTTGGTGTATGGTAATATAGATCTCCAAATGGAGGCCTTTACCGATTCGAGCTTCCAGAGCGATAAGGATGACAGTAAATCTATCTCAGGGTTTGTATTTACCCTCAATGGAGGGGCGGTGAGTTGGAAGAGTTCCAAACAAGATACCGTTGCAGACTCTACGATGGAAGCTGAGTACATTGCTGCAAATGATGCTTCCAAGGAAGTCGTCTGGATGAAGAAGTTCATCTCGGAGCTAGGAGTAGTTCCAACCATTATTGATCCAATACCTTTGTATTGTGATAATAATGGGGCTATGGCGTTAGCCAAGGAGCCCAGATCCCATCAGCGGTCCAGACACATCCTGAGGCATTTTCATTTGATCCGGGAGATTGTAGATCGCCGCGAGATCGAGATTAGGAGAGTAGACACAAAGGATAACGCCGCGGATCCATTCACCAAGGCCCTCCCTCAGCCACAACATGAGCGACTTTTTGAGATGTTGGGTATGAGATACGCCAATAACTGGCCTTAGTGCAAGTGGGAGATTGTTGGATATATGTATGCCCTAGAGGCCATTATATGATAGTGGATGTATCTATACATGTATATATATATTCAGTATGCATTCTTGCTCGACATGATAGTATGCTATCTGGTTCTTCTTTATCTGACATGTTGTTTTTATCATGCTTTTATTCATTCATACATGCTGATAAAGCCCTGAGGATATCGGCTTGACTACTCTGATTATGATGGAGATCATACTAGTGGGACATCTGTAGTCTATAAGCATATCCTGAAAAGTCCCTAGTCGCAGGTATATCAAGACGGGGCATTGATATACTAGAGTAGACTAGCGTATAGGATACTAGACCCATACGATGGGCGATGGATGTTCCCACATTCATCGATGTTTGACATCAAGATCATATACGGGTGATCAGTGGTGACTGGGTACACTGGACGGACTCACCGAGAACTCCTATATGGAATTATATCTATCGTCGGATAGCAGTTCTCAGGTGACACTGGTACAGGTTAGTCTGTAGACCTGAGATCGTCATAGAGTCTTGTGTGTTCTCCCACTGTATTTTGATTGCCACCCTACCACGGCTCTACCGAGTCGTGCAAACAGGTGGCCGTTGGGTACAGTCCCGAGACACACGAAGGCAATGAGTGATAGGAGGGGTTTCGTCTCTCCCGATATTGGGAGTTGATGCTGTGCTGTGCCCGACTGGTTATATCAGTAAGTCCCTGGCCAGGGCTGCTGAGATTTGCTGATAAGTGTTATCAGTAGTTTCTCCATCTGTTATAGACCATTCACCGGCACGACTTATTGAGTTATTGGGGTCGACGTGACCATACCTAGGCTCGATATGCAGCATATCTGACGAAGAGACCGGACTGTACGGTAGTGTTGCCGGTTGGCTCGACGGGAGTTGTAGCAGGTTCGCTTGGTTTCTTCTGATCGCTCAATACCCGGGTGGCCGTTACGTTTAGCTGACCGCTTGCGGCTTGGGGGTACTTGATATGATCATCACCCTCTGCCGGCGTATTGACGAGTCTTAGAGTCCCACACAGGAGTTACCTTGTCTAGGCGAAACGTTGTGGTGCGCGTATGCGATATGCGCATGGACCCGATTAAAATGCGCGTATATGATACCGTACATTGATCGGGCGGCTTGCTTTTGGTGGGGTCATATGTGATATGGCCGGATTGATAAATCAAGTGTTGATTTATCATTTAACCATTAGTTTTCTCACTTAAAACCTTTTCTTGGATGATGGATGTGTGCATGCATGTATGTTTTTCTTTCTTTCTTTCTTACTAGTTTCATGCATATATGGATGTGCATACATACATACATACATACACCCATCTATCATGGTTGTTTATATATGGAATAAGATGGCAATATAAGACTCACACCATGGTTGAATATATGAATTATTATTTGATTTATTGTTTAAAACAAAATAGAAAAGATAAGGATAATTCTTGCTTGCTTCTACATTCTTCTTTAAACCTAACCATTCTCACCTACCTCTAACCTTGAGTTATCCTTCTCTTTGTGTTCTAAAACTCAAGTTAAATAATGTCTCCATCATTTAACCATGGTTCATAGTGAGAAGAAATAAAATATATAAAGATATATTTCATTTTTCTTTTGATGGTTATCATTCTACTCTTGTTAAAATAAAAAAGCCATCTTCTTCCTCCTTCAATATTTGCTCTCTAGTTTCTTCTAGTGAGTAAAATACACATAAAGAAAGGTTTTTGAAGTGAGAATCTTAACCACAACATCATTCTACACAAGTTTAGCCAACTTGTTTAGAGTGTTCTTTTCGATTCTCGAAGTTGCGAGCTTGGACGGGAAACTCCGGGTGGATCGTCGTGGACGTGAGAGGACTTCAAGAGGACCTTCTTCCAACACCCAAGAGACCAAGGAGTTCAGCAAAAGGGAGCTACAAAGGTTGTAGTCTCGAAACCCTAATTTTATTAGCTTTAATTTTTGTAACCCTAATTTTCTAGGATCGATTCCTTTACATGCTTGTTTAGCACCATCAAAATCCGAACTTTGAGACATGTGATGCTTCAAAATTCTACATAGGGTGCTAGGCAATCCTTTCAATAATATCCATACTCTCGTGCTGTTTCTGGAGTTCATTATTCATGGACGCCAGCACGATACACTTAGCTCTCTTACAGTCTAGATCCCAGGTTTTGCGAACTTCCTTGTCCGCAACTGAGGAATCTGGTCCTGGGATAAGGGGAGGAACAGCGGTGGTAACATATGTTACTTTGTCATAAGTTAGTGCAATGTTGACGTTCCTTAGCCAATCTTTATAGTTCTGCCCGGTCAGTATATTTTTTCAAGTAATAGTTTTAGTCCTGTCATGGTAGTTGCCAGAGAGAGAGAAATGAAAACACTCAGTACATGCTCTTGCAAGTTTAATTGGTTATTAGTTTATCTAAACAGGATGGCTCCCACTGTTTCCTTAAAACCTTCTTCAAAACTTAAAAGAAGAATTAGTCAGGATTTAATCACACGTCACAATACTTGCTTAACCTTTCAGCCAGGCCAGTGTTGGTACTTCGAGGGAGGTTTTCCAATACTTTCGCGAAGTTCCTTAATTAAATAACCTCTTTTCCATGGAGGCGTAGCCCCTCTAACACCTTTCTAGACACCTACTTGGTTTATAGCATTGATTGTTAAGTGAGAAAATTTCCCGAGAGTAATCCTACTCATCAGTGGGATCGGGATCCAACTATCATTGCATGATGCTCTAGATAGAAGCCACTCTAGTCACCACACTCCAGAAGGTATGCTAAATCTGCAAGTTTCCTTTATGTTTGAAACTCCCAATATGATTTTTACCCCAAGCTCTTATGACCTTGACGTAGGCCAACAAATCATAAGACGCAAGTCAAGTTCTACCCGTCATTGTCCTGATTAATTTAAGTACATCGTACATGTCCTTGACATAGGCCAACAAGGCTGTACGTCTGTCCAAAACTAATGCATCTATCTATGCAATAAATAAGCAACACATTGCTACCATACACTATGCCTTGACGTAGGCCAACAAACATAGTATGAATACGATGTGCTGTTTATTTGAAACGACGGAGGGTTACGGCTGGTTTTTGGCAAAAAACCGTTAACGTAATGAACTTGATATGATCGAAGGAACCAAGATAGCCCTTTTTAAAAGGAGTGGTTTAAGCTCCGCATTTAAAATTTGCTTTTTTAAGAAAACCGAGTGGTTTTGAAATTGTTCCAACGATTCAGATTAGGTTTTATTTTCTTTGCATTAATAATAATGTGTTCCATCATTAACCTATCATTACAGAAAACAACGAAAATACAACGTCCTCTTATGCCATCCGCATTCGCCACCGGGTCCCGTCATCACCCGTTAGGTTACTTAACTAACGACAGAGCGGGGGCTGGGCTAGCGCGGGTGTAAAACATAAGTGACGTCTAAATAGCTATCATATATAGATATTGTACATTCGTCAGATGCAATAATAGGCATTCCAGATCACAGATGAACATTATTGGATATACAAGCAATCCGCGTTTCTATTGAGCCTGCAACGAAAGACGGATTACACAGTTGTGATGAATAGCCATTACCCCACCCAAGACCCCTACGGGTACGGCAAACTACACGCCAAGTGCCCGAAGTGAAGCGGTCTCCCTCAACAACGTGAGTAGGCTACTAAACACTTCAAAGTACCCGGTAGTTTGTGCACCACACCTTGGGTCTATCCTAGGAGCATAAACTGTAAAATGAAATAATACAATGGTGGCTACAACCGCAACCTGGATGTGCCCCGCAAAATAATATTACAACATATTACAATTACATCGAATGAATTAATATAATAACCCATCACAAAACCCCAGCTAATCATCACAACAATCCAATACAGTTCATAATCACAAACAGTAAAAACATTACATATATGTGCAACCCCCTGCCAACCGACATACTAGCAGTTAGGCGAGGTTTAAGAACACATAATACAGTTCACAGATATAATCAAATTAGTAAACATTGTATAATTTCGATCGATCAAACACATTAGATTCTACTCCAAAACTTCTCTGTAAACCTGAGATTTAAGCAAAAAATAAACATTCCAGAAAAGATAAAATATTCACAGAAGAATAACTGGGAGATTTGGGGTGAATCGGTCTCAACTTGGCCGCGGATCCGCGGCGGATCGGTGGGATCGGCCGCGGTTCCACGGTGGGTTGGCCGATTCATGCATCCAAATTTCTCTAGTGTTCTTAGCTTTCCCTGCTTGTATTTTTAGAGGACCCTGAAAAAATTTTAGACCTCAATATAAATTCGACAGAAACTATGTGAATACGACATATTTTCCGGTTTGTTATGCGTTCGAAATTCATACGACTTTGCAAATGAGTTAATTATTGTTTAGTAAGGCTCTGATACCACTGTAAGTCGATGTACAACACCCCACGAGTTGCGGGGAGGCTGAAATTTGAAAAACGATCTAGTTCTATATGTAAACATCGACTAACCGAAGATCTTTACTAAACGATAAATAACAACAACCATAGAAGTTCTTAACTACTATGAAAAGAGATTATACCTATTGAATCGTGTCCTTCGTCTTTAAGTTGTCTACGTCCTCCTCGGCCTCCTCTACGTGATAGATGATCCACCCGAGAGCCCTAATCCAAGCTTCACCTCCAATCTTGAGGTAACTAAGTTTCTCTAGTTGCTAATCAAAGGAACTTAGGTGATATAGTGTTAGGTTATGGATTAATTAGTCTATTCTAATCCTTGATCTCAACTCATGAGTTGTAGGATTAGGGTTTGAAGAGAGAGTGAGCTTGAGGAGAGAGAAGGTGAACATGATAATGATAATGTAATTGTTTCTCACTTGAATTAAATGAAGCATAATGTTTAATCAAATAAATGAAAAAATGTGATTATTCATCATGCTACATTAATTCAATATGAGTGATTCACTATATGAGTCATTAAGCATTTAATGATGCATTAATGATATGATGAATCACACAAAATGAGTAACAATTGCATTTAATGAAAATGCCGCCTAAACCCTCAAGTCACCATGCTTCTAGAAGCTTCCAGTAAAATTAAGAGAACGTCCCTCCTATCCGTGAAAACACGGAAAAACTTTAGACTATATAAATCCAATAACCTGATACTAGAATCTGGCTTAAACCAAATCCGGCTAGTAAAAACTGTCCGAACGTCGTACGTGTGTAAACACACGTATGCGTCCGAAGCCTTGTCGTAAAACCATACGACCTCTATATCGTTTCGCCTGGAGTAGGGAAATCTCTGTGTGGGACTCTAAAGACTCAACTACTACGCTGGCAGTGGGTTTAACCACAGACCGCAAGCAGCACTAGCTGTACGTAACGGTCCCCAGGTAGATGTCGATAAGAAGGCCGATGAGGAAACCCATCCGAACTCCTACTGAGCCTGTCCGTGACAATATTCGCGCAGTCCGGTCTGTTCGTCTAAGAGTATCGCATGTATGGTCTAGGGGGTGGTGAACGTCAGACCCCTAATAACCGTACAAGTCGTGCCGGCATGGCTCAAGACCATCTGAGAATCTACTGATCAGTCCATCAGTAATTCTCAATCAGCCCTGGCCAGGGACTTATGGTAATGACCAACCGATCACCGTGCGGCATCAACTCCCTATACCGGGAGAGACGAATCCCTAACAGTCGCTTACTGCTTCCATGTGGCTCGGGACTGTGCCCAACTAAAACCCGTTTGTACGACTCCTTTGAACCGTGGTAGGGTAGTAATAAAACCACAGTGGGAACTCACACGAGACAAATGACGACCTTAAGTCAACGGACTATCTGCACACATGGCACCTGAGAACTGCTATCTGACGTTAGGTATAAATACCATCCAGTCAGTTCTCGGCGAGTCCTGTCCGGTGTACTCACACCCAGTGAGCATCTGTATACAATCTTAGGTGCACATCACCAATGGCTGCGGGACCAATCCATTGCCCCTCGTCAGGGTCTAGATATGTATACACTAGTCTACTCTGGAGCATCGATGCCCTGTCTCGATACTCCTGCGACCAGGGACATTTAAGGATGTGCCTATTGACTATCCAGCTCCCACAAGTATGACTGCCATCACAACGCCGGTAGTCAGGCAAACACCCTATGGGCTTTATCAACATGTTTATAAATACAGAGTAAAATATATCACACGTTAAGATAAAGACAAACCAAATAGCGTACTATCATATCAAGCAAGATTGTCATGTACATGCATATCCCTAGCATCCTATACAATGAAGGCCTCTAGGGCATATATATCCAACATATACTAGTAGATGTTGTATATGTTTTACACCCGCGCTAGTCCAATCCCCGCTTTGTCGTTAGTTAAGTAACCTAACGGGTGATGACAGGACCCAGAGACGAATGCGGATGGCATATACGTATATTTTATTTTCGTTCTATATTGGTGTGATTACCTGATTGGACTGCGTTGATTCGTATCAATGCAAAGAAAACAGACCTATATAGATGTTGTTGGAACAATTTTCAAAAAGCTGTTATTACAAGGACGTTCTCTTTTTTTTTTGCACAGTTGTATTCAGTGTGAATATCCTGCACCTCATTCGATGAGGCAAGGGCCGAGATCCCTTCATCAGGAGTGACCCCTTGGACAGAGGTTTGCGCCAGGGTAATAACTTCACTATAGCCGATTACTTTTGCTCTGCATCGTGGTATTCAGTTGGAATATCCTGCAACTCATTCTACGGGGAAAGAGCCGAGATCCCTTCACCGGGAGTGACCTCTTTAGCAAAGGTTTTCGCCACTATATTTGTAAAGGCTATTCAGTTCCATCAACGATATCAAGTTCATTAAGCTAAAGGTTTTTTGCCAAAAACAAGTCGTAGCCCTCCGTCATTTCTTACAGGTATTACTTAGTATTCATGCTGTGTATGTTGGCTTCTGTCAAGGCACAGTGCTTGGTAGCTGGGTAATGCTTGTTTGTTGCATAAATGGGATTAGTTAGGACAGTCGCACAGTCATTTTGTCCTCTGTCAAGGGCACGTGCGGGTGGGTCTAAGTTAATTCAGGAAAATGACGGGTTGAACTTGACTTGCGACTTATGATATGTTGACCTCTGTCAAGGTCATAAGCCGCTTGGGGTAAAAACACACATGGGGAGTTTCTAAAGAAACTGAAACTTTCCAGGCATGCGCATACAATCTGGAGTGTGATAACGTGAGTGGATTCTGTCACGTTATCATGCGATGATAATTGGATCCCGATTCCAACTGTTGAGTTGGTTTACTCCTCGGGTGATCCCGACTAATTCTTATTTCAGGTTTGGAGGAGAATTTGAGGATACAGTGGGAGGTTTCCTGATTAGATAAATTGATAACCATTCTGATCTAGGTTAGAGTGTACACAGAGTGTTTCTTTTCTCTCTCTCTTTGGCAGCGACCATGGCCCGACCTTAGACTATGACTCAGTAACCAAGTTAACCGAACCTTCTTAAAACATTGGCTTTTGGATTTTCTGAGTTGCATACATCATTGCCACTCTTTCTTATGTTAGAGATAGTGCTCTCAGAGTTAATTATTGGATCACAGGCACGTGATTGCAATGATTGATGGAGGACCTATCCCGGTAGGACAGTCTTACTCAAGATAATAGTATGCTATCTGGTTTATCTTTATCATCGTGTACTGCTTTAGGTGACCTTACAGGTCGCTATTACACGTTGATAGAGCCCCTAGGATTCTTGCTTGATTGCCAGCAGTACGAGGGCGATCATATACGTGGGAGCTGGAGTCTATAAGCACATCCTTAAAAGGTCCCTAGTCGTGGGAGTTTCGAGACAGGGCATCGATACTCCAGAGTAGACTAGTGTATACAGTCGAGACCCCGACGAGGGGAGGTGGCTGGTCTCACAAGCCACTGGGGTCAGTTGGTTCACCTAAGATGTATACAGGTGCTCATTGGGTTATGAGTACACCGGACAGGACTCGCCGGGAACATGCTAGTTGGTCTTATACCTGACGTCAGATAGCAGTTCCGTGGTGACATGTGTACAGGTTAGTTCATCGACCTGAGGATCGTCATTTGTCTCGTGTGAGTTCTCACTGTACCTTGATTACTACCCTACCACGCTCAAAGGAGACGTGCAAACATGTTTTAGTTGGGTACAGTTCCGAGCCACATGGAGGAAGTGAGAGGATCTGCAGGGGTTCGTCTCTCCCGGTATTGCGGGTGAGGTCGCGCTGTGTCTAGGAGAGCCAGTAGATGAAAGTCCTTGGCCAAGGCAGGAGATTTACTGGTAGGTATTCCAGTAGTATCTCAGGGTGTTCTGGGCTACACTCCGACATGACTTGTACGGCTTTTGGGGGTCTGACTTTTACCAACCCCCTAGGCCTGCCATGCGATGCTCATAGACGAACGGACCGGACTGTACGGATATTGTCATTGACAGGCTCGGTAGGGTGTCAGGATGAGTTCGCTCATCGACGTCCCTTTTGGTCAATACCTGGTAGCCCGTTACGTATGGCTAATACCTCTGACGTGCTAGTGGTTAAATTCACAGCCAAAGTATTGACGAGTCTTTAGAGTCCCCCACAGACCGTTTTCTCAAGTTTCGGGCGAAACGCTGTAGAGGCCGTATGGAGATATGGCAGGGTTCGATCAGATACGTGCGGTATTGCACGGATCACGATCGGATGGTTTATGCTAGCGACCTTTGGTTTAAGCCGGATCCTAGTATAGTACAATGTAGATTTTGTCTCATTGCATTTGTATTCGGTCGCAATACAAATGCGGGTATGTATATACAGTAGCGGGGTTTCCTGTAATTCATTACGGGATCAGTTTTTTGGAGTTGGCATTTTGCATTCCGTTTCGGCCATTTTCCTTTGTATCTTTCCTTGGCTGAAAAATGGTGGAGGAGGGCTTATTTGCATTTGTGCAAATTAGCATTTGTGGAGGGTGGTCTTTGCATATTGTTGTGTCATGATGGTTCCACCATCACATTGACTCCATGACTTCATGATTGCTTGACTTTGGGTATGATGATTAGTTGATGGAGTGTTGGATTTGTTGGTGATCATTTTCTTCTCATGATCACATATCATTCCTCTCCCTTGGATTATTGTGTGGCTCCCCCTCATTCTCACTCTCTTCACCAAGCCAAGGCCGGCAACATGGGGAGGGGCTGTCCCAATTTTTGGGAGTGTCATTTCATCTCATTTGCTTGCAAAATTCTCTTGGTTCTCCTCTAAAAGTTGACACTTCATTTCCTCCACCAAAAGGCAACTTCCTACAACCCCAATGAGACATAGCACCACACTTATTCTACAGCAAATTTTGGGCACGTCGACTCGCCAACTTCGTGCCCGAGTTCCCTCGGTCAAGAGGTGGGAGCCCGTAAAAGAAGCCGGCGATGTGGTGCCCTTCTGGCGAGGAGGTGAAGACCGGAGATTCCGCGGGAGATCGGGACGACGACGAGAAGACCGAAGGACACGGATCGCTCGGTATATTTCTCTACCCCGTTCTTTAGTTAGCTAGAATTAGTTTAATTTCCCAATCCGGGATTTTTGTGCGCGGTGGTGCCGCTTCAAAAAGTTAAAGTAAATCATCGTTTCCGCATTTTGGCCTCGGATTGACGGCCGGGGCGCCGCCGTGCACTTACACTGGTATCAAAGCCAGGCCATTAACCTAGTCTAGCTTGGTCTAATGTTTTTGCATTTTCGATCGAACAAAATTCCAAAACCCGCGTTTTCAAAAGCATCAGTTTCTGTCGAAATATTTTTGGCTCGAAAATTTTTTCAGGTTATTACAGAAACATGTGCAGGGAAGTGTAAGCACTCTGGTAAAATTTGGTCGCATGAACCCATTACTCCACCACGGAACCGCGGCCAAACCCATGTTTGGGCTGCGGTTCTGCCGCCATAGTTACTGTTCAGTGCATCAAATTTTTCCAGTGGGTCTCTGTGTTGAAAATAGGGGTTTTGGTATATTCTGTTTGGGCCCAGAATTTCTTTATGTGCTACAGTAGTGCTTGGGGCCCACTTGGGTAAATTTGATCGATCAAAAATTTTAAACATGTTAGTTCACAGTATTTACATTATATCTGTGACCGTGAATGTCACTTGATCGGTAAATCCTGTCTAACTGCTATAGCTCGGTTAGACGGATTTGCGAACGTGACATTCACGTTGATGTTCTGTGTTGTGCTGTGATGTTGCGGATTGGTCGAGGGGGATAGCCTGGATGCAATGGTAGTACAGTTTTTGTTGTATTATGTACATTTTATATTACGGGGCGAGCGTCCGACATGTGGACTGCCGTCACTGCCTGTTTGTATATTATTCTTTTGGGGCACGACCGGGGTGAGGTCGATGTACCCGTTGTATGTATATTTTGCTTTCTGTACTAGGATTACCCCAAGGTGGGGTGCACGGATAGCCGGGTTCTAGAGGGAAACGGGCCCGCATCTCATGGCATTGAGACGTAGGGGGCTTCACTCTAGAATTGGCGGGCTATTCGCCGCACTCGTATGGGGTACAGGTTGATCCAGGAGGGGTGCCCAAGTTACCGGATTCCGTGAAGTGCTGGGTGGACCATTCACGTTGTTGAAGGGGGCTGCCCCGCTTCAGGTTTTGGCGGGTAACTTGCCGCGCCCGTAGGGATCTAGGATTTCATTGCAAAGGCTATCCACACGACCAGGGGAATGTCAGGTTTCAGTAGCGGCTCTGTGAAACCTGGGGATCCCAGATATCTGTATTGTTCTGTGATGCTTATTACATTTCTGTGATGTTGCATTTTATCACGCCTTGAGCGAAATATTATATATTGATATATATACTAGTAGATGTTGTATATGTTTTGCATCCGCGCTAGTCCAGTCCCCGCTCTGTCGTTAGTTAACTAACCTAACGGGTAATGACGGGACCCAGTGGCAAATGCGGATGGCATATACGTACATCGTTATTTTCGTTCTTTGTGGTGTGATCAATTGATGGGACTGCGTTGATTCGGATCAAAGCAAGCTAAACAAACCTATTCTGATGTTGTTGGAACATTTTTTCAAAAAGCTGTTATTGCAAGGACGTTCACTTTTGTTTTGCACAGTGGTATTCGGTTATGATTATCCAGCACCTCAGTCGACGGGGCAAGGGCCGAGATCCCTTCACCGGGAGTGACCCCTTGGACAGAAGTTTGCGTCAGGGAAATAACTTCACTATAGCCGATTACTTTTGCTTTGCATCGTGGTATTCAGTTGCAATACCTGCACCTCATTCTACGGGGAAAGAGCCGAGATCCCTTCACCGGGAGTGACCTCTTTAGCAAAGGTTTTCGTCATTATATTTTTAAAAGCTATCCGGTTCCTTCAACGATATCAAGTTCGTTACGTTAAAGGTTTTCGCCAGAAACCATTCGTAGCCCTCCGTCGTTTCATATGGATAGTCAATAAGTATTCAAGCTGTGTATGTTGGCCAAAGTCAAGGCACAGTGATTGATAGCTATTGGGTATTCATATGCAGCATAGATAAATGCGTTGGTTTGGGACAGTCGTACTACTATTTTGGCCAAAGTCAAGGGTATTATGGGTGGGTTCAAATTAACCTGGAGAATGACGGGTAGAACTTGACATGTGACTTATGATATGTTGGCCAAAGTCAAGGTCATAAGAGCATGGGGTAAAAATCACATCGGGAGTTTCTAAAGAAACTGAAACTTTCCAGATATGCGTATACCTTCTGGAGTGTGATAACGTGAGCAGATTCCGTCATGTTATCATGCGATGATAGTTGGATCCCGATTCCCACTGATGAGTTGGTTTACTCCTCGGGTGATCCCGACTAATTCTTCTTTCAGGTTTGGAGGAGAATTTGACGTTACAGTGGGAGGTTTCCAGATTAGATAAATTGGTAACCATTCTGATCTAGGTTAGAGTGCACGCTGAGTGTTTCTTTTCTCTCTCTCTCTCTTTGGCAGCGACCATTGACCCGACCCTAGACTATGACTCAGTGACCAAAATTAACCGAACCTTCTTAAACACTGGCTTTTGAATTGTCAGAGTTGCAAACCTCATTGCCACTCCTACTTTTACCCTTTTCTCCAGGACACCCCGTATTACTACGAACGTCCACTTCCATTGGACAAAACCATCGTATGGTTATATACGAACTCGAAGGATTTTATTCGAGGATGGTTTCCGGTTTTGGAGAAAACGAATAGGACTATTCAGTTGTCTTTTCCTTTTACCTTCTCTCAGATTGCGAGTACTCCTTGGTTTAGGAGATAGTACACCTATTACGCAAATTGGATAGTCTTCTTCCAAACCTTAGGCTGGTGCCTAACGGTGGGGAATGAAGAAAACCGATTAGCATAACGATGGTGTACAGAAGGTATTAAGTAAAGACATATCAAGGGATTAGTAAGAGGGAAAAGTAAACTGCGACTGCTATTCACGACCAAACCAAATATTTCTTCGCCAATCCTGAATCACCTTTATATTTCTCTAGGACACTCCGTATCACTACGAAGATCCACAGTTTATTGGATACTCCATCGTATGGTTATATACGAACTCGAAAGGAACTTGTTCTAGTTCGGGGATGGATTCTGGTTCAGGAGAAATAGGAATAAGGTTTATTCGGTTGTCTTTTATCTTCATCTTCTCTCGCATTGTGACTGCTCCTATGATTAGGACAGTACACCCATTATGCTTATTGGATAGTCTTCTTCCAAACCATAGGCTGGTGCCGAACGGTAGGGAAAGAAGAAAACCATTTGGCCTAAAGGGGTGTACAGAAGATAATGACTAAAGACATATAAAGGGATTTGGAGAGATGGCAAAATATTATACGGTTACAGTTGTGAATATGGATAATGGAAGAGGCATTACTAGGAATACCAGGATACCCCATCGAAACATTTCAATGTTTTAGTTTCACTGTGTAATGTTAAATGAAAACTGATTTCCCAATTAGACACTTGCTCCAGGGTATGTATTTACCAGGTATGATTCTCACATCTGTATGGTTTTACAGATGATGAGTGGGAGTAAGTTATTGGGAATTATGTGATCATCCTCACGATATCGGAATTCGTTGTAATTGGTGATATTTGAGGAAATCGCCTGGGTTGTTTGACGGACGACAAATATTTGGTTTTGAATATCCGATGTTATGCACCAATTTCAAATTGATATATCTGTACGTCTATTTTTATATAGAGTGAGATGTACCTTTTTGAAATTATGTCTAGGACATTTACCTATATCAGTGGATGGTTAGGTAAGGAGCATTAAACAGCGGTGTAATTCTTCTTAACCATAAGTACAGTTTTCAACCTACGACATACAGGGCTTGAGTTGTTAGACTCAGGGGACTTATACAAAGTATTGTATGTTGTCCAGTGTCCATTAGGACAGAGGAGTTGGTCCTCATACTATATTCAGTTTACTTATGACTTCTCTAGTTCTTAGACAAGTGTTTCGTAGAAACACAGGATCCAAGTTTTGAGAAGTTATAGGTATAAGAGTAAAGTAGAGAACCAGGTGTTGCAAGTATCGGGATTCTTCAAGATGATCGAAGATGTAGATACTTGTGGGTGGTATTCAGTTGAAAGTAATGATTAAGAGAACTCGCTTCTCTTTCAGGTTACTCATAATTAGAATCATTCCTAAGTTGAGTAACGCTGATCGGCCTCTCTCTCCATTTAGTTGACATGCACTGGAGACAGTCGCATGATTTGAATCTGGTTCAATTAAATTAGTGCCTCTGTTTCTGTATTTGATATAAAACAGTTCATATCTTGACATTGTTAAGATACGGGGAGTTGTCCGTCTTATGCTTAAAACCAGACTCCGGATAACTCAAGGCACGTTTCTGTAATGGCTGTTTGTGGGTTGACCCAGGCTATGACGAGGGTTAACTTTCTACCATCTGGAAGATCAATAGTGATATTGTTCTTGACTCGCCACAGTTTTAATAAAAATGGATTGTTTTTCAGAAAACAGTAGTGGGAGTATGGTAGAACTGGAAGTGATTCCAGAACCGCAAACGATTACTGAAGATTTGATAAGAACCTAAAGATTCAATCTGGTTTGACATTCCATTGGCCACTCCACAGATAAAGTGGGTAACCTCAGGCGGTAGAGAGGTACTTCGGTATGCTCAAGGACGGTGGCAGGGAGGTTCTTGTTTACCCAGACTTGCCATTGCTGTTGTTCCAGACTGTGAGACCCGGCAGAAGGATGAGTATAGCGTCATTCTGAACTGGCTTCAGAAGTGTACGTCTATATGACTCTGCCAGAGGGTCGTCGTAGTCAGTGGGAGCAACGGAAGCATGGTAGACAAGTGGCTTATGTCTATTTATAGACTAAAGCAGATGTAGCGGAGATAGATCATCTATTTCTGATATGACAGTCATAGGTTTGACTTCATCAGAATAGGGGATGGATCTGTTGAGAAGGTAGTAGGGTATGATGTCCTGGTATTTGGATGACATACACAGAGTAGGAAGTGATATTCCTATACTACGATCGGTTATACTTTGTTTGTCACACACAGTTGTTTCTCCACATAGGACTTGGATATAATATCAAGACATTCTGGTTACTAGATCTAAAGATCTAGATTTGGGTGGTTTCCCAATCAGGGTACTTAGACAGCATTCTAAGAGTATTTAGAATGAACGACTCCTGGCATGGTGGTGTACCCGCAGCTAATGGAGTCACCCTCTCTAAAGGTGTCTTACAGACTAAAGGGGAGAGGGATGTGCATGATTGGCATGTCACTTGCTCAGGCAATTGAGTCAATCATGAGATGTCAAGTACCACACCAGATGTTGTTTTTGCAGTAGATGCAATAAGTTGATATTGATCCAATCCTGGAGAAACATTCGGAAGCAGTTTTAGAAGATAAGAGGATGTTCTATGGATATGATAACGACAGCCTAATTGGGGAGACGGTTATCATTCCAGGCTTCCAAGGTGACCTGGACGGCAGAGTGGCTGTCAGAATTATAGTTTTCCCTCTGATGAGGGGAAGTATCTGGACAGGTGGTCCAGGTGGATTGATTGGTAGAGATTCTGCGAGTTCAAGTTTAGTTAATTACCGCAATCAAAACGGTTTCGCTTGTAGCTAGCCGGTTGAGTACGGGTCGTCCGCAGGGAGATGGGAATCTTTTTCTATGTGTCTTAACGAGTTAAGTCCGAAAGTTCAGATTTTTTTGTGATTAACTAAGTGTTAAAATGAGTGTAAAGAGATCTTGTTACGGTTAGGATTAGGTTAGTTTGAGTTAGGAGTCGCTCACTTCTTTCGTTGCCACTCTTAATATCGGTGTTACGGTAATCGGCAACAACGGGGATTAGCACGACTAGGAAGGAACTTGCGAGTATAAGCTTGGCTTTCCAACGCTTAAGTTCTTCCTTTTGGTGCTTGTCCGTCCGTTCTTGGCTCTTAGCCATAACCTCCGGTTAATTCAACCACAACCGGTATCACTACGGAATCACCGCTATCATGTAGAATAGGGTGCCGTAAGGAGCGGATTGTGGTTAAATTAACGGGAGTCGATTTAAGATGTTGGGCAAGGAAAGAGTGATAGAGATTTCCTTCTCTCAAACTTCCCTTATCCGACCCTAATAAGTATGGAAACTACTCACACATCATAACGAAAAGAAAAGAAAACAAAAGAGGAAGATAGAAAGAAAGAGATTAGAAGATAACAACTAGCTATTTGCGACCTCACCTTGGCAAGGATCAAGCGTAAGCATCATGGTTGTTTAAGGATAAAGGAAAAGAGAAAAGAAAGAAACAGCAAGAAATAACAACAACTAAGTTAACAAATGAAAATTACAAGCAATTAACATAAGAGCAAGACAAGTATAATAATAAAATGAACTTCTTTATTCATCATTCTTCACTCACAAAAGCTCACTACAAGTTTTTCAACGGAGAAGAGATGAGAAGAGGAAGAAGAACAAGTATTCTAAACCCTAAAAAATACAAGATTAAGCACCCTTGGCTTCACAAGGTTCTGGGCTATTTATAGGCAGTGAACTGAAAATCTAGGGCAAAATTCTGCCTCAATATAAAAAGACCAAAATAACCCTAAAAGCCCATCTTCTGTAGCCACTGTACGGCCGCGATTTCGCTGCCTAAGCCTGCTATTGCCGCGGAACCGCGGCACTTTAGGGGAATTGGTTCATCGTATTTGGTGGTTTTTCCTGGTTTGTTGTGCCCATTAGTCTGGTATATGATTTTTCTCAGAATTGCTTCATGATTTTTCCAGAATTTCTGTTGAGCAAAAGGTGATTTGATGTGGATCTTTTTGTCATGATTTCCTCGAGCTCCGCGTAGATTTCTTGGATCTTGTGTTGCCATTGAGCCTTGTGAATGAAAATGACATTGATTTGCCATTTTGTCTCTTAAACTAGTGTGTGGCAACAGACGGATAAAGAGCGGAGATCCGTGTTTTATCTGTGATTGGCAGGAACCCAGGTTTTGTCATGTTTTTCCATGAATTTCACCGTTTTAGAGCCGAGAACCTGTATCCTGCAATTGACAAGCAAACACGGCTCAAGAGTACCTACCGATAAGCAATGTGATAAAAATTGGGCGGTATAAAAATGCAAAAATCAGATATGAACAAATACCCCCAAACTTATCTTTTGCTCGTCCCGAGCGAAGCCAATTTATTTACAAAAAAATTCCTAACCTCACTTTCACAGGGAACGCGATTGCACTGAGCATGTGCAACAAGCCGTTAAACCTCTAGGTGTCCCTAGTAGGAGGAGTGTTGTCTCCTGAGGATTTTCAGCGGATACTACCCACAAAATCTGGTCAAGCTAGTTTTGTAAAATAACTGTGATTCAAACCCCTAAAGTTTTATTTCAGAAAATAACAATTCTATGATCCTAAGTCTAGACTATCGAACCTTTATTTTTCACACCTCGCTTTTCATTTAACTACAGATTTTATATGTCTTTACGTGCGGTGCAAATAGTGTCGTTAAGTTTCCAGAAGGATCGATTTACGTCATCATGTCACACAATAAAGCCCAGATAAAATTTTTGAAAGGATCACATTAGTTTTATAAAGAGTTAAGCATTTTTCAAGTTTCGTTTTCCAGTAAAGTTTCAACTTTAGAATTTCTATCTTCCCTAACAGGAAACTAGGTCTTATTCTTCACTCCACCTTTTTCTTGTTTTCATTTCATACACACCTCTGTGAACGTGCAATAGTCTTTATCAAAGAGTAAAACCTTCATATCTCCGCTAAATTTTTTTATAAAAGCCTGTCTTTTATCAAGATTATTCTCACGCAAAGAACCGTTAGGAATTTTAACTCGGAGAGAACACTTGCTTGACTTTGTTTTAATCTGGACTTTCTAGGCTTCTTAGCGAGCTTTGGGCCAATGCTCCCAAACCAGTTGGTTTTAGGGCATTAGGTGTAGAAACACCCCAGCGGACTTAATTACTCAAGTTACCTAGGTCCAAAAACAAAAGACAGTTTGGCGTGAAAATCATGACGATTTAATACGAACGGAGATATAACCGGCAGTTCAATTATTCTTTTTATTTTTGGATAAAAGACGTGTTTAGTGGGTTCGGTGTGTAATCATTCCAATCAAGTTCTAGATGGGTTATTTTTCAGACTTAGTTCCAATTAAGGCATCAATAACATTCCTTCATATTCACTCACTTCATAAACTATTCTTGATATTACTTATTTCAGAACAAACCTATTTGATCCTCAGAAAATCATTGATCCATTTAAAAGTTTTTAGACATAGAAGACTTGTTATCTAATTTCAAAAACTCACGACACATGTAGTGTGATGTAAAGACGTATATCAGTTATAGTTAACTTTAAAGGAGAGTTATCTTTCAGGTTTTCAAAATCTAAACATAAGATTTAGTTATTCTTATTTTATCAAACAAAACCGTCGAAATGTTGAATCAGAGTCCTCCCACTAGCTAACTTGACAGAAAAGTGTATATATTTTTAGAAAATTTTCAGATTTTTATGGATTTTATGGATTTTAGTATGCAGATGCAAAATATACATATGAATGCGAAGGTTAGAAATGCGTACCGAGCGTACCCCCAAACTTAAACTGGACAGTGTCCTCACTGTCATTGCATAAAGAGATCATTTGAAGGGTCAAAATTGTCGGTTAGCGATACACAATTTTTTTTTTGTTTTCATTTTTTTTTAAAGAGAAGAAAAAGAAAAAGAATGGAAAAGAATATCCACAAATATATACAAAATGGTATATACATACCCCCAAACTTATTTGGAACAGTGTCCACTGTGCTTGGCTGGATAACCGAAGTTTGGTGGTAGGCAGAGGAAGATTATGCAGGGTAAACCGGCTCCTGTAAGACCAGGAGCTCCTCTGTTGGTTCGGAGCTAAGGTATGGTTTTAGTCGTTGTCCGTTCACTTTGAAAAATGAACCGTCCTTTGGATTCTCCAAATCCACAGGGCCATGCGGATACACATTCCGCACAAAATACGGCCCTTTCCAGCGAGATCTGAGCTTTCCTGGATGGAAGTGTAGTCGGGTGTCGTAAAGCAGTACCTGCTGACCAGGTACGAAGGTTTTGTGCAAAAGGTGTTTATCGTGAAACACCTTCGTTCGGTTCTTAATGACAACCGCGTTATCGTAAGCCTCATCCCTAAGCTCGCTTAATTCGTTCAACTGCAGCTTCCGATGGCTGCCCGCATCTTCGAGAGACAAATTCAGTTCTTTTATCGCCCAAAATGCGCGATGCTCTATCTCGACAGGTAGGTGGCAGGCTTTTCCGTATACAAGACGATAGGGAGACATGCCAAGATCGGTCTTATAAGAGGTTCGAAATGCCCAAAGGGCATCAGTGAGTTTCAGTGACCAATCTTTTCGGTTCTTGGAAACCGTCTTCTCCAGTATCTGCTTGATTTGCCGATTTGAAACTTCGGCCTGCCCGCAGGTTTGGGGGTGGTAGGGCGTAGAGAGCTTATGATTAATGGAATATTTCCGCATTAAGGCCTTGAAAGTCTTATTGCAGAAATGAGTTTCATTGTCGCTAATAATCGCTCGGGGGTGCCCAAACCGGGAGAAAATGTTTTCTTTAAGAAACCTAACGACAACCTTGTTGTCGTTAGTCCGGCTGGGCACAGCCTTGACCCACTTAGAGACGTAATCAACAGCAAGAAGGATGTACAAGTTCCCAAAAGAGCTGGGAAACGCCCCATGAAATCTATCCCCCAAACATCGAAAATCTCCACAACCAAGATTGGTTTGAGCGGCATCTCGTTCCTCCGGGATATCCGGCCCAAGTGTTAGCACCGGGAGCAAGTCTTGCAATAGTCATGAGCGTCTTTGAAGAGTTGTGGCCAGTAGAAACCACATTGCAAGATCTTCTCAGCTGTCTTTCTGGGGCCAAAATGCCCGCCACATGTTTGATCGTGGCAAAATGACAGCACACTCTTGAATTCCTCGTCAGGGACACACCGACGAATAATCTGGTCAGGACAGTATTTGAACAGATAGGGTTCGTTCCAGAAAAAGTGTTTTACTTGGGATAAGAAGCGAAGTCTGTCCTGACTTGACCATTCAGTCGGTAGTAATCATGTGGCCAAATAGTTCACAATATCTGCGAACCAGGGTTCGCAAGATACTGTCAAGAGCTGTTCATCCGGGAAAACGTCGTTGATCGGAATTGGAAGCGAAGGCGAAGAAGGAAGTCGTGGTAGATGGTCGGCAACTACGTTTTCACATCCTCGTTTGTCCTTAATGACAAGGTCAAACTCTTGAAGCAAGAGGATCCAACGTATTAGCCGAGATTTTGCATCTTTCTTCGCAAAAAGATGGCGCAGAGCAGAATGGTCTGTGTAGACAATGGCTGGAGAGCCGATGAGGTAGGGCCTGAACTTTTCTAAAGCAAATACAACATCTAAGAATTCTTTCTCAGTTGTTGTATAATTGAGTTGGGCGTCATTCAGGGTTCGGCTCGCATAATAGATTACGTGCGGCATCTTGTTGATGTGTTGTCCAAGGACAGCACCAATGGCAAAGTCAGATGCATCGCACATAATCTCGAATGGGTGCGTCCAGTCAGGTGAAGAAAGAACGGGAGCAGAAATGAGTGAGCCTTTTAATGACTCGAACGCAGTCACACAGCTCGAGTTGAAGTTGAATGGCGTGTCCTTGGCCAGTAGAAGAGTCAAGGGCCTAGCAATCTTGCTAAAGTCCTTGATGAACCGTCTATAGAAACCGGCATGGCCAAGGAAGGCTCGGATGTCTCTGACGCATCTGGGAGGAGGGAGATTGGAAATGACCTCAATCTTCGCTTTGTCAACCTCTATGCCATTTTGCGAAATGATATGTCCTAAGACAATACCTTCGCGCACCATGAAGTGGCACTTCTCCCAATTCAAAGTGAGGTTCTTGTCCTTACATCGGGTAAGGACAGCGTCAAGATGCAGCAAACACTCGTTGAAGGAATCGCCGAAGATGGAGAAATCATCCATGAAGATCTCCAGAAATTTTTCCACCATGTCTGAGAAGATTCCCATCATACACCGCTGGAAGGTAGCGGGCGCATTGCATAACCCAAAGGGCATGCGACGATATGCGAACGTGCCGAAAGGACAAGTGAATGTGGTCTTGTCCTGGTCTTTTTCGGCGATGGGAATTTGATTATAGCCGGAGTAGCCATCAAGAAAGCAGTAGTACTCGTGTCCGGCCAATCGTTCAAGCATTTGGTCAATGAAAGGTAGCGGAAAGTGGTCTTTCCGCGTTGCGGCGTTGATTTTTCTGTAATCAATGCATACTCGCCACCCAGTTTGGGTGCAAGTAGGGATTAACTCGTTCGCCTCGTTAATGTTGACCGTTATACCTGATTTCTTTGGGACAACGTGAATGGGGCTAACCCACTGGCTATCAGAGATAGGGTAAATGATACCACTATCCAGACATTTTACGATCTCCTTCTTCACAGCCTCTTTCATGACTGGGTTGAGACGTCTTTGTGGATCCCTGGCTGGTTTGGCATCATCCATCAGATGAATGTGATGTTCAACGATCAGGGGACTAATCCCCTTGATGTCTGCCATGGACCAGCCAAAAGCTTGCCTATTGCTGTGCAAGATCGCGAAAAGGGCTTTTTCTTGCTCTGGAGCTAGAGAAGCCGAGATGATGACAGGGAGGGTCTCGTTCTCACCTAAGTAAGGTGAGATGGTAAAGGCTTGAGTTCGAGCGTTGGAGGTGAAACGATTGAAGTAAGGATTGAAGAAAAGGTCTCGAACTCAAAGGACTCCAGCAAAGGTTCAAAACGAGTGTAAGTGGCCGAGTTGGATGGTTCAGGTAACTCATCCGGAAATTCGAAGAATTCAAACTCGGGCGGTGAGTGGCTAAGATCATTTGAGAAAGTGAAACACTCGTAGTCGTTGTCGGGCGCAGAAACAGCAGCAGGTTCGAAGAGGAACGCACTAGTGGCGTCAAGGTTATCGTGATCAAACAGAAACTCCTCGAATTCACACTCTTCTGGGGTGATCTCCTGGATCGAGCAGACGTCCAGTATATGAGCATTAGGTTCGAAGGGCTGATTCCCCAACCTAAAAATGTTGAGTTCAATTGTCATATTTCCAAAAGATAGGTTCATCGAACCATTGCGACAATTGATCACAGCATTTGAGGTTGCAAGGAATGGGCGACCGAGTATCACCGGAATTTGATTCCGGGGGTTAGCTACACGCTGTGTGTCTAATACAATGAAGTCAACGGGGAATATGAAGTCCCCAACTTTAATTAACACATCCTCTAGCTCACCCCTAGGATGGGTGATCGATCGGTCGGCCATTTGGAGAGTGCAGTGTGTGGGTTTCAGCTCTCCTACGCCTAATTGCTCGTATACTGAGTACGGAAGCAGGTTAACACTGGCACCAAGATCTAATAGTGCGCGGTTGATGTTCTTATCCCCAATGGTAATAGAAATCGTAGGACAGCCAGGGTCCTTCCATTTTTGTGGTAAAGATTGGGTAAGGGCATCACTCACAGCACTAGCCAAGAAAACTTTCTTGGGTACCTGAGACTTCCTCTTTTTCGTGCACAAGTCCTTTAAGATTTTCGTGTAGGATGGGACTTGTTGGACAGCATCTAAAAGAGGAATGTTAATGTTAACCTGCTTAAATAACTCCAGAATCTTCTCCATTTGTGGATTTTGTTTGGTGGACTTCAACCGGTTTGGAAATGGAACGTTTTTAAAATTGGTTGAGTCCAATGCTGGAGGAGGAGATTGTGGAGTAGGAACGGATCCCAGAATAGGTGTTTTCGTGTAGTGAGGTCCGTTCAGAGCAGAAGAAGAGGAAGGAGAGCCTGTTGAAGAATGGAGAATAGGCTCAGAAGACGAAGAAGCAGAAGAAGAAGAAGAAGGAGAAGAAGAAATGGCCGGGGTGTCATCGTTGATCCGTGTGCCAATGTTG
Organism: Agapanthus africanus; assembly: GCA_030015575.1. Lineage (NCBI taxonomy): Eukaryota > Viridiplantae > Streptophyta > Magnoliopsida > Asparagales > Amaryllidaceae > Agapanthus > Agapanthus africanus. The sequence continues at coordinate 580,741,341 of CM057339.1, read as the reverse complement.
TTTTGCAGCATCCTTCCCGATCTCAATGTGGTCACGGCACTCACATTATGGTTCTGTTGTTCGAGAGCAACATGTACATTATGTGGGTGACTGGGATTTGGGAGTGGCTGGGACGGGAGCTTCCCCTTCTCTCGCTCGCTTAAGGCCGCATTCAGCTGTGCAATCTGGGCCTCGATGGTCTTGATGCTTTGCCCGTGAGCGGCAGTGTGTTGCACTAAGGACTGAATGGAAGACTGGATGTTTGCGGTGGATTGGGTCGATTGTTTAACGAACGCCTCCAGACTTCGTTCGAGCGAGAAAACCTTATCGTTGTTTGACGGAAGAAAGTTGTTTGGTAGAAAAGAATTGTTGGGTGCAAAGTTGTTCGTCTGATTTTGAAAAGGTTGGGGTTGGAAGGGCTGCTGAAACTGATGTTGAGTTTGTTGTTGCGCTTGTTGTTGCGGAGGAGGGGCCCTCTAGAAATTGTTGCCTTGGAATTGATTCTGATTCTGATTCCAGGAGAAATTGGGGTGGTTCCTCCAACCGGGATTGTAGGTGGAAGAGTATGGACCATTCCTCGGTCTTTGCTGGAATGCAGCATTAACCTGATCCTGTCCTTGTGATGGTGGATTGTAAGGACACTCTTCGATTAAGTGAGAAGGATCGGAACAACAAGCACAAATGGTACGAAGGGGAAGAACAGGGGTAGGAGCAGGAGAAGAGAATTTGCTCTCTATCGCTTCAAGCTTTCTCGTTATTGCAGCCATTTCAGCTTTCATTGCAATAGAGACATCAAGTTGGTGAATTCCTACCCTAGATTGACCGATAGAGGTGGAGGTAGAAGAAGAAGAAGTCGGTCTGGTGCTCTCCCATTGTAGCGTTTGCTCCGCAAGGTCGTCAAAGAATTGCCACGCTTCCTCGTCAGATTTCGATAGGAAGTGGCCCTGACAGATGGTTTCCAACAACTGCTTGGTTGCTGGGTTCAGGCCCTCGTATAAGGTTTGGCAAAGTTGCCATTTCTCTATACCGTGGTTAGGACACTGAACAAGAAGGTCTTTGTACCGGTCAAAGCACTTCCAGAAGGGTTCAGAAGGAAGCTGAGAGAATTGGTTGATTTCATTACGAATCCTTGCGGTTTTATGATTCGGATAGAACTTTTTGAGAAACGCTTTAACAAACTCGTCCCAACTGGTTATGGAGTGGGAAGCGGTGCTATACAGCCATTTTTCAGCAAGATCGCATAAAGTGAACGGAATGACCCGTAGACGTATAGCATCGTCCGACAGCTGGGTGGTTTTCATCATGGCACAAACGTTTTGAAATTTATTGATGAAGATATAGGCATCTTCAGATTCAAGCCCATGAAATCGTGGAAGCATGTTGATGAAATGGGGCTTAATTTCAAAATTATCCCCATTGGCAGGTGGAAGAGAAAGGCAGGTGGGAAGTGCAGAACAGGTGGGATAGAAACGATCCTGGAGCGCGATTCGCTGCGGCGCTACAACAGGCGGTGGTGGTGGGTTATTGGTCTCCGTAGGAGGTGGAGCCAATCCAGGGGTAGTCAAAGAGATGTTCGGATTAAATCCTGACATCGCGGAAGAAGAGGTTGGTGATGGTGAAGGTGAAGATGTATGAACAGAATTCCGGTCAACGTCGGAGTTGGCAGGCAAAGGTAAGGGTGAAAGAGGAGTGGACGGAGTTTCGACGTCTGAGTCGATCGCGTAGTCGGTAGCGACTAACGTAACGCGGACTAGGAGGGCGCTAGTGTCCCGAGTCCAAGCGGACATACACTAAACGAGTTTAGTATAGTCAAAGCGGAGAAGGTGAGGGTAAGAAAACGTCAATGGAGAAATACGATGGGTGGTGGGTGAAAAATGGATTTGGCGACAAAGGGCAAGTTTTTATAAAAGTTTTTGATTTTTTCCCTTTTTTTATGTTTTTTTTTAATTTTTAGAAAGAGCTTTACAGGAATATGTACGGACTTACGACTTTAAGCAATCACAAACAAGATATGCACAATCACACCTAGATCTAGGGTCACCTAGGTCTGCTAGACAGCTCCTAACTGTTCCAGAGGGCTAGAAATAGGACCTCAAACCGTCTCTTCTCCGTCAAATGCGACCAGGTAAGTGCCAGGTAAGTGGGAGGTTATCCAACGCTTTCGCGAAGTTCCTTAATTAAATAACCACTTGCTTTCGACACACTTGCCTAGACACCGCAAAAGTCAGATAGGATAAACGGCCGATGCCTGTAACTAGTCCTCTGTCCTATTGAGCGCGAAGTCCTTAGGGCTGAGTCTAGTATTTTTTAATTTAACAATGGTCAATGCATATGCTTTTTGTGATTTCTGGGGTCCTGGGAAGGGTGATGAAATCCCCACCCAATCTGAATTGGTTTCAAGCCCCTTAAGTCCGTATTAATGAATGCAAAGCGGTGACAAATCAACTGCAAACAATTTTTATTTTTAGTGCGGTGCAAAGAATCCTGCACAAGAACAGTTTATTGGAAGGGGGAAGAGAGTTTGCGCAAAGAATGCTACAGAAAACACAGTTTATTGGAGTCCAGGGGAGTGGGGAAGAGAAGAGAAGAACTCACAGAAAGTTTTGCACCATGAAGAAGCCAAATGGCCGCGGTTCCGCGGCCTAAGCTTGCTTATGCCGCGGTTCCGCGGCAGAAAAATGGGATTGGGTCTTCAAAAATTTTGGGTGTTCTTCTGTAGTTGTCCTCTGCTTGTCTGGATTTGCTGAATCTTGATTTGCTTACTGTATCTGCTCCAGATTTTTACAGTAGACCGTTTGCTTCGTTTTGATCCGTCGCGGTGTAGCCTCGAAATGTGGGTCTAACTTCCCACGTCTTTGGCACTGAACTCGACCGTCTTTTGTTCCTGCACACTTGCACAAAAACTAATCAAAAATAACAAGATGATTATTTTTTTTACAACGTATATATTTTTTTGTTTTGTTTTTTTTTTCCGGTTATATTCACAATTTAACCCGAAATTACCCAAAGAAATAAACTACCGTCTCCCCGGCAACGGCGCCATTTGATTTGTAGAGATTCTGCGTGTTCAAGTTTAGTTAATTACCGCAATCAAAATGGTTTCTCTTGTAGCTAGCCGGTTGAGTACGGGTCGTCCGCAGGGAGATGGGAATCTTTTTCTATGTGTCTTAACGAGTTAAGTCCGAAAGTTCAGATTTGTTTGTGATTAACTAAGTGTTAAAATGAGTGTAAAGAGAGCTTGTTAGGGTTAGGATTAGGTTAGTTTGAGTTAGGAGTCGCTCACTTCTTTCGTTACCACTCTTAATATCGGTGTTACGGTAATCGGCAACAACGGGGATTAGCACGACTAGGAAGGAACTTGCGAGTATAAGCTAGGCTTTCCAACGCTTAAGTTCTTCCTTTTGGTGCTTGTCCGTCCGTTCTTGGCTCTTAGCCATAACCTCCGGTTAATTCAACCATAACCGGTATCACTACGGAATCACCGCTATCATGTAGGATAGGGTGCCGTAAGGAGCGGATTGTGGTTAAATTAACGGGAGTCGATTTAAGATGTTGGGCAAGGAAAGAGTGATAGAGATTTCCTTCTCTCAAACTTCCCTTATCCGACCCTAATAAGTATGGAAACTACTCACACATCATAACGAAAAGAAAACAAAACAAAAGAGGAAGATAGAAAGAAAGAGATTAGAAGATAACAACTAGCTATTTGCGACCTCACCTTGGCAAGGATCAAGCGTAAGCATCATGGTTGTTTAAGGATAAAGGAAAAGAGAAAAGAAAGAAACAGCAAGAAATAACAACAACTAAGTTAACAAATGAAAATTACAAGCAATTAACATAAGAGCAAGACAAGTATAATAATAAAATGAACTTCTTTATTCATCATTCTTCACTCACAAAAGCTCACTACAAGTTTTTCAACGGAGAAGAGATGAGAAGAGGAAGAAGAACAAGTATTCTAAACCCTAAAAAATACAAGATTAAGCACCCTTGGCTTCACAAGGTTCTGGGCTATTTATAGGCAGTGAACTGAAAATCTAGGGCAAAATTCTGCCTCAATATAAAAAGACCAAAATAACCCTAAAAGCCCATCTTCTGTTGCCACTGTACGGCCGCGATTTCGCTGCCTAAGCCTGCTATTGCCGCGGAACCGCGGCACTTTAGGGGAATTGGTTCATCGTATTTGGTGGTTTTTCCTGGTTTGTTGTGCCCATTAGTCTGGTATATGATTTTTCTCAGAATTGCTTCATGATTTTTCCAGAATTTCTGTTGAGCAAAAGGTGATTTGATGTGGATCTTTTTGTCATGATTTCCTCGAGCTCCGCGTAGATTTCTTGGATCTTGTGTTGCCATTGAGCCTTGTTCATGAAAATGACATTGATTTGCCATTTTGTCTCTTAAACTGGTGTGTGGCAACAGACGGATAAAGAGCGGAGATCCGTGTTTTATCTGTGATTGGCAGGAACCCGGGTTTTGTCGTGTTTTTCCATGAATTTCACCGTTTTATAGCCGAGAACCTGTATCCTGCAATTGACTAGCAAACACGGCTCAAGAGTACCTACCGATAAGCAATGTGATAAAAATTGGGCGGTATAAAAATGCAAAAATATGATATGAACATGAATACTGAGGGAAGGATGGCGCAGGATACTGATTAAGTTCAGTTGATGATACAGTCTAAGTAGTTTGGATTTGGAGTTCATTTATGAGCTAGGTCCCATCAGACATCCAGACATATTCTAAGACAGGTATTGCTCATTTCGGGAGATGGGTTTCTCCGTGAACTTGAGATAAAGAGAGACATAGAAAGAAACCTCACAACGGATCCACTCACTGAGGCTATTCCTCGAACGCAATAGTTTCGCAAACGAGCTTTGTGAGACTGACTAGAAGAGGAGTTGGGTGTTCGGTATCACACGGGCTGTTTGTATGCGACATCGCAATAATTAGCCTTGAGTGCAAGTGGGAGATTGTTGGAGATAGTGCTCTCAGAGTTAATTATTGGATCACAGGCACGTGATTGCAATGATTGATGGAGGACCTATCCCGGTAGGACAGTCTTACTCAAGATGATAGTATGCTATCTGGTTTACCTTTATCATCGTGTACTGTTTTAGGTGACCTGACATGTCGCTATTACACGTTGATAGAGCCCCTAGGATTCTTGCTTGACTACCAGCAGTATGAGGGCGATCATATACGTGAGAGCTGGCAGTCTATAAGCATATCCTTAAAAGATCCCTAGTCGTGGGAGTTTCGAGACAGGGCATCGATACTCCAGAGTAGACTAGTGTATACAGTCGAGACCCCGACGAAGGGTGGTAGCCGGTCTCACAAGCCACTGGTGTCAGTTGGTTCACCTAAGATGTATACAGGTGCTCATTGGGTTATGAGTACACCGGACAGGACTCGCCGGGAATATGTTAGTTGGTCTTATACCTGACGTCAGATAGCAGTTCCCTGGTGACATGTGTACAGGTTAGTTCATCGACCTGAGGATCGTCATTTGTCTCGTATGAGTTCCCACTGTACTTTGATTACTACCCTACCACGCTCAAAGGAGACGTGCAAACAGGTTTTAGTTGGGTACAGTCCCGAGCCATATGGAGGCAGTGAGCGGATCTGCATGGGTTCGTCTCTCCCGGTATTGGGGGTGAGGTCGCGCTGTGTCTAGGAGAGCCAGTACATGAAAGTCCTTGGCCAAGGCAGGAGATTTACTGGTAGGTATTCCAGTAGTATCTCAGGGTGTTCTGGGCTACACTCCGACACGACTTGTACCTCTTTTGGGGGTCTGACTTTTACCAACCCCCTAGGCCCGCCATGCGATGCTCATAAACGAACGGACCGGACTGTAGGGATATTGTCACTGACAGGCTCAGTAGGGTGTCAGGATGAGTTCGCTCATCGACGTCCCTTTTGGTCAATACCTGGTAGCCAGTTACGTATGGCTAATACCTCTGACGTGCTAGTGGTTAAATCCACAGCCAAAGTATTGACGAGTCTTTAGAGTCCCCCACAGACCGTTTTCTCAAGTTTCGGACGAAACGCTGTAGAGGCCGTATGGAGATATGACAGGGTTCGATCAGATACGTGCGGTATTGCACGGATCACGATCGGACGGTTTATACTAGCGGGCTTTGGTTTAAGCCGGATCCTAGTATAGAACAGTGTAGATTTTGTCTCATTGCATTTGTATTCGGTCGCAATACAAAAGCGGGTATGCATATATAGTAGCGGGGTTTCCTTTAATTCATTACGGGATCATTTTTTTGGAGTTTCCAGTTTGCATTCCGTTTCGGCCATTTTCCTTTGTATCTTTCCTTGGCTGAAAAATGGTGGAGGAGGGCTTATTTACATTTGTGCAAATTAGCATTTGTGGAGGGTGGTCTTTGCATATTGTTGTGTCATGATGGTTCCACCATCACATTGACTCCATGACTTCATGATTGCTTAACTTTGGGTATGATGATTAGTTGATGGAGTGTTGGATTTGTTGGTGATCATTTTCTTCTCATGATCACATATCATTCCTCTCCCTTGGATTATTGTGTGGCTCCCCCTCATTCTCACTCTCTTCACCAAGCCAAGGTCGGCCACATGGGGAGGGGCTGTCCCAATTTTTGGGAGTGCCATTTCATCTCATTTGCTTGCAAAATTCTCTTGGTTCTCCTCCAAAAGTTGACACTTCATTTCCTCCACCAAAAGGCAACTTTCTACAACCCCAATGAGACATAGCACCACACTTATTCTACAGCAAATCTTGGGTACGTCGACTCGCCAACTTCGTGCCCGAGTTGCCTCGGTCAAGAGGTGGGAGCCCGTAAAAGAAGCCGGCGATGTGGTGCCCTTCCGGCGAGGAGGTGAAGACCGGAGATTCCTCGGGAGATCGGGACGACGACGAGAAGACCGAAGGACACGGATCGCTCGGTATATTTCTTTACCCCGTTCTTTAGTTAGCTAGAATTAGTTTAATGGCCCGATCCGGGATTTTTGTGCGCGGTGGTGCCGGTTCAAAAAGTTAAAGTAAATCATCGTTTCCACATTTTGGCCTCGTATTGACGGCCGGGGCGCCGCCGTGCACTTACATCTTATACCCTTTGTATTTCTCCAGAACACCCCGTATCACTACGGATATCCATTTCCATTGGATAAATCCATCGTATGGTTATATACGAACTCGAAGGAACTTGTTCCAGATTCGAGGATGGATTCTGGTTCTGGAGAGACTGAATAGGATTATTCAGTTGCCTTTTCCTTTTACCTTCTCTCAGGCTGTGAGGGCTCCTAGGATTATGAGAGGGTACACCTATTACACTTATTGGATAGTCTTCTTCCAAACCATAGGCAGGTACCGAAAGGTAGGGAATGAAGAAAACCAATTAGCCTAACGGTGGTGTACAGAAGGTAATAAGTAAAGACAAATAAAGGAATTAGAAAGAGGGCAAAGTAAAATGCGACTGCTATTCACGACCAAACCAAGTATTTCATCGCCACTCCTACTTCCCCTTTGTATTTCTCCAGAACACCCCATATCACTACGAAGATCCACAGTTATTTGGATAATCCATCGTATGGTTATATACGAACTCGATCGAACTTGTTCCATTTTGGGGATAGATTTTGGTTCATGTAGGGTTTCCTGGTCACATCATATAGGGTTTAGAAGCATCACACATGCCACAATTTAAATTTTAAGAGGTGCTAAGAAAACTTAACTAGGAATCGAACTAGAATTATTGAGTAACAATTAACAGTATCACATATAAAAGATTATCTATCATTAAGTGGAGAGACTACAACCTTTGTAGACCTCCTAGGGTGACTCCTTGGATCTCCTTTGGTTTGGAACGGCTTGCTTGAACACTTCCGAGTCCACGACGATCCACCCGATGTCCTTAGCGCAAAGCTTGTTGCTTCACTTGTTCATTCAAGTCGGTGGAGCAAACACCCTATACAAAAGAGCTAGAGATGTGTAGGATGATGAAGTGGTTTATGTTCTCACTTAAAACCCTTTCTTTCTTTTAACCTCACTCAATTTATCAAACTCAAGAGAGAGCTAGAGAGAGGAAGATGAAGATGGCAACTATTTTCTTTTGGATGAAAAAGATTATCTTATTATGATAATGAGAGAGAGAGAGATAAATATCAAATACAAACCATGGTTAATATAAATATCTAGATATTTTGTGATGAGTTAAAGAACAAAGGAAATTAACCAAGGTTAAGTCAATGGTCAACCAAAGAAGTGTGTAGAAGCAATGAGTCATTTGTAAAGAAATGAGTGATTAGTTAATTTCCTTTATCTTTAACTTAAAACAAAAAATCTATATATATATAAATATGAACCATGTGAGTCTTGCATTGCCATCTTTGTTGTATCATCAACCATGATACAAATGCATGTATGTATGTGTATATGCACATCAACATGTACATATACATGCATGCATCCATCAAAAGAAAAAGGGTTTATTTAAATGAGATAAAAGTCAATATTAAATCAACACTTGATTTAATAAACCGGTCATATCTCATACGACCTGACCAATATAAAACGCCCGATTAAAATACGGTATCATATACACGTATTTAATCGAGCTCCCGCACATATCTCATATGCACACCACATCGTTTCGCCTGAGCCAGGAAACTTCTGTGTGGGACTCTAAGACTCGTCAATATGCCAGCAGTAGGTGATGATCCTATCAAACACCTACAAGCCGCGAGCGGTCAGCTAAACGTAACGGCCACCCGGGTATTGAACGATCGGAAGAAGAACAAGCGAACCTGTCAAAACTCCCGTCAATCCAACTGGTAACACTTACCGTACAGTCCGGTCTCTTCGTCAGATATGCTGCATATTGAGTCTAGGGATGGAATCGTCGAACCCAATAACTCAATAAGTCATGCCGCTATATGGTCTATAACAGATCGAGAAACTACTGATAACACTTATCAGTAATATCTCAGCAGCCCTGGCCAAGGACTTCCTGTTATATCCAATCGTGCACAGCATAGCATCAACCCCCAATACCGGGAGAGACGAAACCCCTCCTATCGATCATTGCCTCCATATGCCTCAGTACTGTACCTAAAATCCACCTGTTTGTACGACTCAGTAGAGCCGTAGTAAGGTGGAGATCAAAGCACAGTGGGAGGACACACAAGACTCTATGGCGATCTCGGGTCTACAGACTAACCTGTACCGGTGTCACCTGAGAACTGCTATCCGACGTATGATATAATACCATATAGGAGTTCTCGGTGAGTCCGTTCGGTGTACCCAGTCTCACTGTGCACCCTTATACAATCTTTGGTGTCACCACACCAGACGGATATGGGATCATCCATCGCCAATCATATGGAACAAGAATGGTATACGCTATTCTACACTGGAATATCGATGCCCTGTCTCGATATACCCACGACTAGGAACTTTTCAAGGATATGCTTACAACTACAGGTGTCCGACTAGTATGATCAACATCATAATCCTAGTAGTCAAGCCAATATCCTTAGGGCTTTATCAATATGTACCAAATGAGTAAAAACATGATCAAGTGAACATATGATAAAGAGAAACCAGATAGCATACTATCATGTCGAGCATGATTGTCCTCTGAATATATATATATATATATATATATATATATATATATATATATATACATATACATATACATACTATCATATAATGGCCTCTAGGGCATACATATATCCAACAATCTCCCATTTGCACTAAGGCCAATTATTGGCGTATCTTATACCCAACATCTCAAAAAGTCGCTCATGCTGCAGCTGAAGGAGGGACTTGGTGAATGGATCCGCAGTGTTGTTCTTTGTATCTACTCTCTTAATCTAGATCTTGTGGCGATCAACTATCTCCCGGATCACATGATATTGCCTCAGGATGTGTCTGGACTTCTGATAGGACCTGGGCTCTTTGGCCAACTCCATAGCCCCATTATTGTCACAATACAAAGGTATTGGATCAATAATGGTTGGAACTACTTCTACCTCCGAAATGAACTTCCTCATCCAGACGGCTTCCTTGGCAGCATCATTTGCAGCAATGTACTCAGCTTCCATCGCTGAGTCTGCAACGGTATCCTGTTTGGAACTCTTCCAACTTACCGTCCCTCTATTGAGGGTAAATGCAAACCCTGAGATAGACTTGCTGTCATCCTTGTTACTCTGGAAGCTTGAATCGGTAAAGGCCTCCATTTGGAGATCCCCGTTACCATACACCAAGAACAATTCTTTAGTCCTTCGCAAGTACTTAAGAATGTTCTTCACAGCAGTCCAGTGATTCTCCCCTGGATTTGACTGATACCTGCTTACTACAATAAGTGCATAAGCAACATCAGGGCGTGTACATAACATCGCATACATTATCGATCCTACTACCGAAGCATAGGGAATAATGCTCATGCGAGCTCTCTCTTTATCAGACTTTGGGCAATCGTCCTTGGAGAGAGTGACTCCATGGCAAACGGGTAAGGCACCCCGCTTGGAGTCTTCCATACTAAACCTCTTTAGGATGGTGTAGATGTACTTGGTTTGGGACAATCCCAACACCCGTTTGGATCTATCCCTATAGATCCGTATGCCCAATATGTACGTGGCATCACCCAGGTCCTTCATGGAGAACCTTTGTGATAAGAATGATTTGACCGACTGTAGCATGGGAATATCATTTCCTATCAGAAGTATGTCATCCACGTACAATACGAGGAATGCGACATTTCTCCCTACAGTCTTCTTATAAACACAAGGTTCATATGGATTTTTGATGAAATCAAACTCTTTGATAACATCATCAAAACAGATGTTCCAACTCCGTGATGCTTGCTTTAATCCATAAATGGATTTAAGCAACTTACATTCTTTTCCGTTGCTCCTACTGTCAATGAAGCCCTCTGGCTGATCCATATAAACGCATTCATCTAAATCACCATTTAGAAATGCAGTTTTAACGTCCATCTGCCAGATTTCATAGTCGTAGTGAGCAGAAATAGCAAGTAGGATCCGAACGGATTTGAGCATGGCTCCCGGAGAGAAAGTCTCATCATAGTCTAAACCTGGTCTTTAACGAAAACCTTTCGCTACCAACCTTGCCTTATAGGTTTCTACCTGTCCATCTACTCCGATCTTTCTTTTAAAGATCCATTTACAGTCTACAGGTTTTATCCCGGAGGGTACATCCTCCAAAGTCCATACTTTGTTGGTGTAAATGGACTCCATTTCGGATCTCATGGCATCCAGCCATTTCACAGAGTCACCACTCGTGATAGCTTGATGAAAACTGGCAGGATCATCATCATCCATGATGCAATCTTCTCTATCACCATCAATGAGAAAACCGTAGTATCTCTCCGGTGGGCGAGAAGTCCTACCAGATCTTCGGAGTGGCTGAGGTTCATTAGGTTCTGTTACAACATCAGTTTCAGCCAAGTTTTCATTTGTAACTTATGTTTCTAAAACCTCTTCTAGATCTACCACATTGCCATCAGCATCATTTGGAAAAATCTCATTTTCTAAAAAGGTGGCATACTGAGAAACAAACACCTTTTGTTCCTCCTTATGGTAGAAAAGATACCCAAACGAATGTTTTGGATATCCCACAAATTTTCATTTGACTGATCGTGTCTCGAGTTTGTCTGGATTCTGCTTTTTGACAAAAGCCGGACAACCCCAAATATTAACTCTTTTAAGAGATGGTCTCTTCCCATGTCATATCTCATATGGAGTGGTAGACACGGTCTTGGTTGGAACTTTGTTTAACAGAAAAGCTCCAGTTTCCAATGCATGCCCCCAAAACGAGAGGGGTAACTCAGAATCACTCATCATGGATCGCACCATATCTAATAGGGTACGATTCCGCCGTTCTCTCACACTGTTGTGCCGTGGTGTGTAAGGGGGAGTGAGCTGAGAGAGAATCCCATTTTCTTTTAGGAAATCCAAGAACTCAGTACTTAATTACTCTCCACCTCGATCTGATCGAAGTATCTTGATTCTCATTCCTGTTTGGTTTTCTACTTCAAGATTGTTACTCCTTGAATTTCTTGAAAGTTTCAGACTTATGCTTTATCAAATACACATGACCGAATCTTGAGAAATCATCAGTAAAAGTTATGAAGTAAGAAAAACCGCCTCTTGCATGTGTAGACATTGGCCCACATACATCAGTATATATGAGGCGTAGGAGCTCAGTAGCTCTTTCTCCGTGTCCAATAAACGGAGTTTTGGTCATTTTACCTTTGATACAGGACTGGCAAGTTACATAAGATTTATTCTCAAAAGAATTTAAATATCCATCTTTATGAAACTTGTTTAGTCTTGTTTCATTAATATGACCAAGTCTACAATGCCAAAGAAAAGCTTCATTTATATCTGAAAATTTTCTTTTATTTGTGTGTTGAATGTTCAAAACTGTGTGTTGATTAAGGACGTATATCCCGTTATTTAGTGTACCACAACCAATCAACTCTTGATTAAGTCTAATGTTCATAACATTGTGTTGCACAGCAAAATGATATCCTTCATTGTCTAACAAAGAAACGGATATAATATTACAAAGCATACTTGGCACAAAATAACATGGGTTCAAAACCAATATACAACCCGATGGCAACCCTAGGTGATACTCTCCCACTGAAACTGCATTTACATTGGAACCATTTCTAACCTGGAGAGTATGATCACCTGTCTTCAGAACTCTGCTATTTCTCAACGCCTGCACAGAATTGCAAATATGAGAACCCGAACCGGTATCTAATACCCAGGAAGCAGAGTTAATAGAAAAACAGTTTTCAATTACGAACACACCTGAAGCTGAAGCATCACCTTGCTTCTTCTTGAGTTCTAGGTACTCAATACAGTTCCGCTTCCAGTGTCCCATCTTTTTGCAGTGGAAAAATTCTCCTTTCCCCGATTCCCCAACCTTGGACTTGTCTTTCCCCTTAACCTTTTTCACTCCACCCTTTGGTTTGGTGGGTTTCTTCTTCATCTTTCCCTTGGCCTTAGCCTTCGGGCGAGAGGAGGAAAAAGTCCCAGGACCCAAAACTGGAGTCTTCACTGACTTCAGTGTGCTCTCTGCACTCCTTAACAAATTAAGGAGTCCAGGCAGTTCCTTCTCCATGTTATGCATGTTGAAGTTAACTATGAACTGAGCAAAGGTGTAGGGGAGAGACTGCAGAATAATATCCGTATATTGTTCATTGTCCATTGTCCACCAAAGGTCCTCAAGCTCTTCTATGAGAGCTATCATCTTCAGAACATGGTCTCCTACTGGTGTGCCAGGGGACATTCGCATCTGAAACATCTTTCTGGATGCTTCGTATCGTAATACGTGAGATTGCTCTCCATACAACTCTTTTGTATGGAGGAATATGGCTTGTACGTCCATATTCTCTTGCTGCTTCTGATGTGTGTTATCCATCGATGCAAGCGCGAGGAATTTAGCCGTCGCACAGTCAACGTCCCATGTCTTGCGGATTTCCCTATCCGCAACTGAAGGTTTAGGACCTAGGATGGGCGGGGTTGAAGCCGTGAGGACATATGATACCTTATCATAAGTTGAGGCAATGTTTAGATTCCTCAGCCAGTCTTTATAGTTGGTCCCATTCAGCTTGTTTTTATCTAATAGAAGCTTAAGGCATGTCATAGGTATCTGCCATTAAGAGAGAGAAAAGAATACACTCATCGAACGCTCTTGCAAAGATCAGATTGGTTATTATCTTATCTAATTGATGTCTCCCACTGTTTTTATCAAATTTTCTTTAAAACCTTTTAAAAAGAAAACTAGCCGGGATTAATTACATTCTACAACTTCGCTAACCGTTCAGCCAGGCCGGTGTCGGTACTTGAGGGAGGTTCCCCGTGCTTTCGCATGGACCTAATTAAAATAAACCTCGTCTTCCCAGAGGCGTAGCCCCGTTTGACACCTTTCTAGACACCTAATGGGTTAGCTAATTGTAAAGTGCAAAACTCTCCCGGGAGCAACTTTTGCTCATAGTGGGATCGGGATCCTACTATCATATAGAAGGTATGCAATCTTATTGCAAATCTCAACTCTTGAAATTCCCGATATTATTTTTACCCCTAGTACTCATGACCATAACTATGGTCAACATATCATAAGTACTAGTCAAGTTCTTCCCGTCATTTCGTGATTAACTAGACCCACCCACATGACCCTTAACTAAAGTCAGCATAATCATATGAATGTCCTAACTAATCTGCATCATATGCAGTGTAGGAAGACATCACTTAGCTACCGTACACTGCGCCTTAACTAAAGTCAAAATACGCAGCACGAATACTAAGTACTCTACTTCCTAAAATGACGGAGGGCTGCGAATAGTTTTTAAGAAAACTTTTAATGCTTTGAATTTGATATCGTTGTAGAATCCAATGGGTTTGAAAGGAGTGGCTTAAGCTCCGTATTTTGAAACTTGCTTTTTCATAAAAGGGCCGAGTGTGTTTCAAATCCGATTCTACAACATCTTTTTAGGTTCATTTTTCTTTACATTAATCTCATTAATGTAGTCCCATCATTTAATTCCTAAAATGCCATAACAGAAAGAAAAAAAATATATAACGTACGCTTATGCCACTCGCATTCGCCACAGTGTCCCGTTATGCACCGTTAGGTTACTTAACTAACGGCATACCGGGACGGGGCTAGTGTGGGTGCAAAACATAAGCAGCGTCTATTATATATCATATATATAATATTCCATTCATCTTATATATATATATATATATATATATATATATATATATATTAAATGAACACATCACATAATATAAAAGCAGCAGAAGCACATTTAATATAGGATATCTAGGAGGTCCGTATTTTGTATTTAGCCAGCAATAGAAAATACGGATCCACGGTCACGATGAATAGCCAAGCCCACACCCCAAGACCCCTACGAGAGCGGCAAGCGACCTTACCAATTCTAGAGTTTAGGAGACCCGGTCTCGACTCCTCGAGATAGCCTCCCACTGAACCCTAGAATCCGGTTACTTATGCTCCCCTCCTTGGGTCTATCCTAATGCAGAAAAGTAAATAATATACAACACTGGTGACATCATCCTCAACCTGGAAGTGCCCCAAATAAAAGAATATTATATACAATTGAATTTTACATGAATGAAAAGAAAACACTCATCTCACATAAAAACCCCGGCTATTCATTCACGACAATCCTGCACAACTTATCTCAGCAATACATAATATCATATATCAACAACGTAAGTAAGTATGCGTATCCCAATTGTCGTTGATGTATAGCAACGAAACCGGCGATACACCACATACTACACTTACGGTCACAGAGAAATAAAATGAAAAACTACAACAATTAGAATCGTGACTGCCTTTAGACAACACAAACCCGGAATATCACATATCCAAGATTTCATGCCTAACAATGTAAAGCTCGCATTTGGGTCTCACCCATGTAAACACCTTTTCAATATAAGTCGGATAATTCAACAAGATTTCCGATTACACCCGAGACCGAACTGCTAGATTTACACGCAACAAACAAATTTGTAGATTCCGATTATTGTATCACAAACTAATAAACTAGGCGCAGTTAAAACATTAGATCGAACGATTAAACACCCAAAGACTTCTCAGAAAGCTCAACACTTGAGCAGTTTTTAAAAAATACCAGAAACTGCAACAAGTACATACGGGCCAGCGCAAGAAGGCACAGCCCCAGCTGCACCAACGGCGCCGCGGAACCGCCGCAGAATGACCATTCATGTCGCGGTTCCGCGGTCCTTTAGTGGAGTTAGGGCTTCGTACTTCTTGTGGGCCCAAAAAATACCCTGCACGATTTTTTGAGTATTTTTAATGTGAAAAAAGACACGTTTTTGAAAAAAGTCTAGAGAGCACCCTGTGGGCATTGTATTTCGTTCGTTCGAGGTTTTTAACGTCATCTAGTTTACTCTAAAGATCTAGCTTGGCTCTGATACCACTGTAGGGTTTCCTTGTCACCTCATATAGGGTTTAGAAGCATCACACATGCCACAATTTAAATTTTAAGAGGTGCTAAGCAAACTTAATAAGGAATCGAACTAGAATTATTGAGTAACTATTAATAGTATCACATATAAAAGATTATCTATCACTAAGTGGAGAGACTACAACCTTTGTAGACCTTCTAGGGTGACTCCTTGGATATCCTTTGGTTTGGAACGGCTTGCTTGAACACTTCCGAGTCCACGACGATCCACCCGAAGTCCTTAGCTCAAAGCTTGTTGCTTCACTTGATCTTTCAAGTCGGTGGAGCAAACACCCTACACAAAAGAGCTAGAGTTGTGTAGGATGATGGAGTGGTTTATGTTCTCACTTAAAACCCTTTCTTTCTTTTAACCTAACTCAATTTATCAAACTCAAGAGAGAGCTAGAGAGAGGAAGATGAAGATGGCAACTATTTTCTTTTGGATGAAAAAGATTATCATATTATGATAATGAGAGAGAGAGAGAGATAAATATCAAATACAAACCATGGTTAATATAAATATCTAGATATTTTGTGATGAGTTAAAAAACAACGGAAATTAACCAAGGTTAAGTCAATGGTCAACCAAAGAAGTGTGTAGAAACAATGAGTCATTTGTAAAGAAATGAGTCATTAGTTAATTTCCTTTATCTTTAACTTAAAACAAAAAATCTATATATATATATATATAAATATGAATCATGTGAGTCTTGCATTGCCATCTTTGTTGTATCATCAACCATGATACAAATGCATGTATGTATGTGTGTATGCACATCAACATGTACATATACATGCATGCATCCATCAAAAGAAAAAGGGTTTATTTAAATGAGATAAAAGTCAATATTAAATCAACACTTGATTTAATAAACCGGTCATATCCCATACGACCTGACCAATATAAAACGCCCGATTAAAATATGGTATCATATACACGTATTTAATCGAGCTCCCGCACATATCTCATATGCACACCACATCATTTCGCCTGAGCCAGGAAACTTCTGTGTGGGACTCTAAGACTCGTCAATACGCCAGCAGTAGGTGATGATCATATCAAACACCTACAAGCTGCAAGCGGTCAGCTAAACGTAATGGCCACCCGGGTATTGAACGATCCGAAGAAGAACAAGCGAACTTGTCAAAACTCCGGTCAATCCAACTGGTAACACTTACCGTACAGTCCGGTCCCTCCGTCAGATATGCTGCATATTGAGTCTAGGGATGGAATCGTCGACCCCAATAACTCAATAAGTCATGCCGGTATATGGTCTATAACAGATAGAGAAACTACTGATAACACTTATCAGTAATATCTCAGCAGCCCTGGCCAGGGACTTCCTGTTATATCCAATCGTGCACAGCACAGCATCAACCTCCAATACCAGGAGAGACGAAACCCCTCCTATCGCTCATTGCCTCCATATGCCTCAGGACTGTACCCAAAATCCACCTGTTTGTACGACTCGGTAGAGCCGTAGTAGGGTGGATATCAAAGCACAGTGGGAGGACACACAAGACTCTATGGCGATCTCGGGTCTACAGACTAACCTGTACCGGTGTCACCTGAGAACTGCTATCCGACGTATGATATAATACCATAAAGGAGTTCTCGGTGAGTCCGTTCAGTGTACCCAGTATCACTGTGCATCCGTATACAATCTTTGGTGTTACCACACCAGACGGATATGGGATCATCCATCGCCCATCATATAGAACAAGAATGGTATACGCTAGTCTACACTGGAATATCAATGCCTTGTCTCGATATACCCACGACTAGGAACTTTTCAAGGATATGCTTATAAACTACAGGTGTCCCACTAGTATGGTCCACATCATAATCCCAGTAGTCAAGCCAATATCCTTAGGGCTTTATCAACATGTACCAAATGAGTAAAAACATGATCAAGTGAACATATGATAAAGAGAAACCAGATAACATACTATCATGTCGAGCAAGTCTGTCCTCTGTGTGTGTATATATATATATATATATATATATATATATATATATATATGCACACATCAGTACATATACTATCATATAATGGTCTCTAGGGCATACATATATCTAACAGTTCAGGAGAAATAGAATAAGGTTTATTCAGTTGTCTTTTATCATCACCTTCTCTCAGGTTGTGAGTACTCCTAAGATTAGGAGAGTATACTTATTATGCTTATTGGGTAGTCTTCTTCCAAACCATAGGCCGGTGACGAACGGTACGGAAGGAAGAAAACCATTAAGCCTAACGATGGTGTACAGAAGGTAACGACTAAAGACAAATAAAGGGATTTGGAGAGATGTCATGGAAATATACGGTTATAGTCATGAATCTGGATAATGGAAGAGTCATTATTAGGAATACCCGGATACCCCTTCGAAACATATTCATGTTTCAGTTTCACCGTGCATTGTTAATTGTAAACTGATTTCACAATTAGTCCTTGCTCCAGGGTATGTATTTACCAGGTATGATTCTCACATCTGTATGGTTTTACAGATGATGAGTGGGAGTAAGTTATTGGGAATTAGGTGATCATCCTCATTATATCGGAATTCGTTATAATTGGTGATATTTGAGAAAATCTCCTGGGTACAGTTTTCAACCTACGACGCACAGGGTTTGAGTTATTAAACTCAGGGGACTCATACAGAGTATTGTTTGTTGTCCAGTGTCCATTAGGGCAAAGGGGTTGGTCCTCGTACTATATTCTGTTTACTTGTGACTTCTCTAGCTTTAGACATGTGTTTCGTAGAAATACAAGGTCCAAGTTTGAGAAGTTATAGGTATAAGAATAAAGTAGAGAACCAGGTGTAGCAAGTATCGGGATTCTTCAAGGTGATCGAAGATGTAGATACTTGTGGTTGGTATTCAGTTGATAGTAATAGTTTAGATTAATTGCTTCTCTTTCAGATTACTCATAATTGGATGAACTCCTAAGTTGAGTAATGTTGATCTGCCTCTCTCCATTTATTTGACATGCACTGGAGACAGATGCATGATTTGAATCTGGTTCTAATTAAATCAGTGCCTCTGTTTCTATATTGTATATAGAATGGATCATATCTTAACGTTGTTCAGGTATATGGAGTTGTCCGGCTTATGCTTAAAGCCAGACTCTGGATAACTCAAGGCACGTTTCTGTAATGGCAGTTTATGGGTTGACCCTAGCTTTGACAAAGGTTGACTTTCTACCATCTGGAAGATCAATAGTGATATTGTTCTTGACTTGCCACAGTTTTAATAAAATGGATTTTTTGTTAGTTATATGTATGTCCTAGAGGCCATTACTGTACATAGGATGTATATTGTAGTGGATGCTTGGACATATATAGGGAGGACTTTCTTGCTCGACATGATAGTATGCTATCTGGTTACTCTTTACCTTAACGTGTATACTGGATGTCTCTCTGTTACATGTTGGTAAAGCCCATAGGATGTGTACTTGACTACCTGGACTATGATGCGGATCATACTAGTGGGGACATGGTAGTCCATAAGTACATCCTTCAAGGTCCCTAGTCGTGGGTATATCGAGACGGGGCATCGATATACCAGAGTAGACTAGCGTATACCTTCTCGACCCATACAGATGGGCGATAGATGATCCCATATCCATTGGTGTTTGACATCAGAGATGATATACGGGTGCTCAGTGGAGACTGGGTACACTGGACGGACTCGCCGAGAACTCCCAGATGGTATTATACCTCACGTCAGATGGCAGTTCTCTGGTGACACTGGTACAGGTTAGTCTGTAGACCCGAGATCGTCATAGAGCCTTGTGTGATTCCCACTGTGCTTTAATTTCCACCTTACCACGTCCAAGAGGGCGTGCAAAACGGTGGCATTTGGGTACAGTCCCGAATCACATGGAGGCAATGAGCGATAGGAGGGGATTCGTCTCTTCCGGTATAGGGAGTTGATGTTGCGCTGTGTTCGATTGGCTATAACCGGAAATCCCTGGCCAGGGTTGCTGAGATTTACTGGTAAGTGTTACCAGTAGTTTCTCGAACAGTTATAGACCTCATATCGACACGACTTATCGAGCTATTGGGGTCTGACGTTTACCACCCCTAGGCAAGATATGCGACATATCAGACGAACAGACCGGACTGTACGGTAAGTGTTACTGGTTGGATTCACAGGAGTGTGAGCGGGCTTGCTCTTCGATCTTCTGATCGCTCAATACCCGGGTGGCCGTTACGTTTAGCGGACCGCTTGCGGCTTGTGGGTGTTTGATATGATCATCACCTGCTGCTGGCGTATTGACGAGTCTTTAGAGTCCTACACAGAGGTTTCCTGGCTCAAGCGAAACGAAATAGGAGCGCATATGAGATATGTGCGGGATCGAGAATAATGCGAGTATATGATACCGCATTCCATTCTCACGATGAATGTATCGAATGGTTGTATGTGATATAACCTAGTTATCGAATCAAGGATTGATTTGATAAGACGATACATTGGATACTAGTAGGTTATATGCGACATGACCGGATCATTGAATCAAGTGTTGATTTAATGATTTAATGTATAATTATATATTTGATATATTACTTTGCATTAACTAGTATTGGTTCACTTTAAATGGATTTTCTCACTTGAAATGCACATTGTATATGTGATATATTTTTGTGCCCTTGTTTGTATCATGTTTGATGATACATGCTCACTAGGGTTTGTGTAAAGAATTAAACCATGGTTATATGAGTGGTTAGGGTTTTGTTTATTTACTTATTCATTTATTTTTTTATGTTGTTTATTTTGGCAAAAGAAAATGATAAAGAGAAAATGGTGGCTTTCTTTGTTCTTTGCTTGAAACTTCTTGAAGCTTCAAAGCATCTTTGACTAAAGCAACCATTTAGTATTAATCTCCTAACCCTAACCATTTAACTACCTTAGTTTATTCTCTACACCTAACTATGGTTGGTATATGGTAAGTATTCATATCATTTTCTTTTTAGAAAATACTTATCATATTCTATCATCTTCTTCTTCAAGAAGAAAGCTTGCCACCATTAATGGCATCTTGAGAAAAAGAGTGAGAAATCCAATTCTAAAGTGAACCCACATCCTATTTCTTCATCCTCTACCTCTTGCCAAGTAGTATAGGGTGTTTTCTTCACAAGTTTCATGACTTGGTGAAGTTGGAGCTTGATCTTGAGTTGCCTCGACGTAGATCATCTTCGGCATCGAAGTCGACGACCTAGCCCGCCCATTTCTCCGATGAAGCCGACGCTAGAGCCCGAGATCCGATGATCGCAGCGAGGAGACATCATCACGGAGCTATGGAGGTGGAGGACCGGATCTACAAAGGTTGTATTTCCGTTCACTTTTTAGTTAAGTTGTTAACTTGCTTCTTATATCGCCTATTCTCTAGTCAACGATCCGTATTAGGGTTTCTCGGCACTTGTAAAATTTGAATTGGCCATGTTTGATCACTTGTGAGACTTCATTAGTGTGCCTAGGAACCCTACAGTGGTATCAGAGACTAGCTAGAGCCTTAGGCGAAATGTAGACGACGTTTGAAATCCGAACGAACATCGAAACCCTAACTCTAATTGCTCTCTGGACAATTTTTAAAACAGTGAGATTTTCTATATTAAAAATATGCAGAAAATTAAGCAGGGTCTTATATGAATTACTGTGAAATACGGGGGCCTAATTCAATTAAACCACCGCGGAACCGCGGCACGAGCCTGGCATGTGCGGCGGTTCCGCGGCTGTACGGTCTCCTCTTGCATTGAGTTTTGCACAGTAATTCCTATTTTCTGGTGCTGAGTTTTCTGGGAATTTTTAATTTGCACTCAAGAGTTGAGTTTTCTGGGATGTTTTGGGGCTTCGATGATTCGATCGGAAATTTCAAACTTTGTCTATGTGTTTTTCCGGGTAATTTTTGAATATGTTAAAAAGTTCGACCGGATATAAATACCCAATTCTTCCCCTGCCGGAAAATTTCCAAGTATTGGATTTTTCCGTGGTTTAAAGACGTTCTAAGTAGTGCAAGTAACGCGATGGACCCTCTAGAAGACAACAAACCTTAACTCGATTATGTGACCGTCTTGAACTGCCCTTTGAACCTTCGGGTTTGGGGCAGTACGGCGTGCCACATGTGAGGCATTGGCTTGACCCTTCTACGGCTGGACCGTTGGTACTGAGGCATGAACTGGATGTTTTTAAACTTGTTTCATGTGTTGAGCTGTTTCGGGAAAACTTAGGTGTTCGATTGTTCGATCGGAAAGTTTAACATTTTCTGTTTATCTGGAATGTGATACAATAATTGGAATTCACAAACAGTTATGAGATAACTGAATGAATGTTATAAATCTAGCGGTTTAGTCTCACTTGATCGGTTGCCACGGAATTTTGATGTGATCAAAAGTCTGTCGCAATCACGTAGCGTACGCGGATACTCGCCGGTAAACTTTATAGACAGCTACACCCCTTAGCCTCGACCAAGTGACTGTAGGAGAACCCCGTCGCCGAAAGCATCCGTTCGGGTACTCGCGGCAGCGGTGTTCCGCCTTGGTGCACTTCGTCGACGGTATCGGGGGTGCTGCCGCCTACTAAAGTTTGCGACGAGCATTCGATCAGTTTTTCGGGAATCTTGTTGAATTGCCCGACTTTATATTGAAAAGTGTTTTCGATTTTGAGACTAAAATGCGGGGTTTATAATTGTTAGGCATGCGATGTCTAAGTAATTCATTTGATTAGGCATGCGATGTCTAAAGAGATTGCGGATTCCAACTGTTGTAGTTTTACACTTTCTTTTCTGTGATCGTAAGTGTAATATGTGATATCGCCGGTTTCGTTGCTATATGTCAACGATAATTGGGATGCGCATATTTACTTACGTTGATGACATGTGATGTTATGTGTTGCTGGATATGTTATATTGGATCGTCGTGTTTGAATAGCCGGGGTTTTTTATGTGAGATGAGTGTTTTTCCTTTTCATTCATGTAAAACTTGTATGTAATATTCTTTTATTGGGCACTTCCAGGTTGCGGAAGATGTCACCGTTTGTATATTATTTACTTTTCCGCACTAGGATAGACCCAAGGAGGAGGGCACAAGTAACCGGGTTCTGGAGTCCAGTGGGAGACCAACTCGAGGAGTCGAGTCCGGGTCTCCTAACTCTAGAATTGGTAGGGTTGCTTGCCGCTCTCGTAGGGGTCTAGGGGTGTGGGTTTGGCTATTCATCGCGACCGTGGAATCCGTGTTTTATACTGGCTCGTATTAAAAACACGGGCGTCCTAGTATATCCAATATTTCATATGATTCTTCTGCTGCGATATCTGTGATGTGATCATTTGATGTTCTGTGATGGATACTGTATATAGTATATATGATATATTATATAGACGTTACTTATGTTTTACACCCGCGCTAGCCCTGCCCTCCTCTGCCATTAGTTACCTAACCTAACGGTGCACGAGAGGACATCGAGGCGAATGCGGATGGCATAAGTGTACGTCGTATTTATCTGTGATGATTAGGTACTTAAATGATGGGACTTCATTAATATGATTAATGAAAGAAAAGAAACCTAAGATGTTGTGGAATCGAATTTCTAAATAAAACAGGTGGCTACAGTTCTTGCTTTGCATCGCGGTGTTCCTTGTAGAACATCCTGCACCTTATTCGATAAGGAAAGGATCGAGATCCCTTCACCGGGAGTGACTCCTTTAGCAATAACTGGCAGATGCTACAACCCTCGGTTTGTCTTTTGATTGCTTCTATTGTTTCTGCTTTGCACAGTGATATATATGATATATCCCGCACCTCATTCGACGAGGAAAGGGCCGACGATCCCTTCACCGGGAGTGACCCCTTTAGCAAAACTAGAAAAGCCTAAAAAACACTCCATTTTAAAATCATTCGATCCTACAACGATATCAAGTTCATTATGCAATAGGTTTTCAGAAAAACCTGTCGTAGCCCTCCGTCATTTCAGATAAGTACTAGTTAGTATTCGTGCTGCGGTTGTTTGGCATGCGTCAAGGCGTAGTGTACGGTAGCTAACTAGTGCTTATCTGCTGCATACGATGCGATTGGATTAAGGTATTCGTACGGCGTTGTTTGGCATGCGTCAAGGGTCATGCTGGTTGGTTTAATTCAATCAAGAAATGTACGGGTTGAACTTGACAAGCGGACTATGGGTTGTTTGGCATGCGTCAAGGTCATAGCACGCTAGGGGCAAAATATTATCGGGAATTTCAAGTGTTGAAATTTGCAATGAGATTGCATACCTTCTATGAGATAGTTGGATCCCGATACCCACTGCGAGTAAGAGTTACTCCTGGGAGAGTTTTACACATTACAATTAGCCGATCAAGTAGGTGTCTAGAAAGGTGTCAACGGGGTTACGCCTCTGGGAAAATGAGGTTTACATTAATTAGGTTCGTGCGAAAACACGGGGGACCTCCCTCAAAGTATCGACACTGGCCTGGCTGAAAGATTGGCGAACTTGTAGCGTGTAATTAATCCCGGCTAGTCTTTCCTTTTAGAATTTGAAGGAAGATTTGATAAAAAGCAGTGGAAGCCATCCTGATTAGATAAAATAATAACCAATCTGATCTTGCAAGAGCGCACGCTGAGTGTTTTCTTCTCTCTCTCTCCAGGTAGCGACCATATAACGCCTTAATCAAGATAATAATACGGAATATTGACCGAACCTGCTTGTTTTACTGAGCTGGGGAACGTTGGTCCCGCTCCAACTTATAATAGTTATAAGACAGAGCAGGAAATAGGGGAATACCAAGATTCCCTTGCCGTCCAAAACGAAGAAAGTGCATGAGATGCATCTCCTTCGGGTGTGTTCATTATAAAGAACTGTTTCTCAGTATCCTCTGAATCCTGGGTATTTGATACCGGATCAGGATCCCAGATATGTAATCTGTTACATAGGGCTACAAAAAGGTA
Source organism: Agapanthus africanus (assembly GCA_030015575.1). Lineage (NCBI taxonomy): Eukaryota > Viridiplantae > Streptophyta > Magnoliopsida > Asparagales > Amaryllidaceae > Agapanthus > Agapanthus africanus. The sequence goes on along the minus strand of CM057339.1, from coordinate 580,716,408 downwards.
GAAAACTGAGAACGGGTGATAAGTTTCATGAGGCAGAAAAACGGGGCAAGTGTTCCAACCAAGTCTGTTGGTCACTGTCACCTTGTATTACCAATACATTGATTCTGAACGAATGTTATTAGATACCGAACCTGATATACAAAATCATATCACTCTCTTTATTAGTAAAGAAATGATAAAATTTTGTATTGATGGATAATGTTTTGAACATTTCCTATATCAAAAGTTGATCGGTTCAGGCACGTTATCTAAAAGCATTGATGTTCTAAATCAAACTATAGTTCTTAGTATATAGAACACACACAAGATGAAGAGTTCAGAAATGAACGGATCCTTCTTGAGGTATTGTAGACTAGGTCATATCAATGCGACCTGACTAGCTAAGTTGCACAAAGATGCATATTTAAATCTGTTTGAATTTACATCTTGTGAAACTTGCCAGTCATGTCACAAAGATTAGATTACCCTAGCTCTGTTTATTGGAAACAGAGAAAGAGTTAGTGAACTCTTGGGATGATACATGTTGATGTATGTAGGTCCCCTGTCTACACATGCCAAGACCGGTTCTATGTACTTCATTACATTCTCTGATGATCTCTCAAGATTCAGACATATGTTCCTGTTGAAACACAAGTCCGAACCTTTTGAGATATTCATAGAATATAAGTTAGAAGTAAAGAACCAAAATACGGGTATAAGTATTATGTCCTTTGATGTGATCGAGGAGGAGAATACTTGAGCACGGAAATCCTAGACTATTATAAAGGAGAATGAGATTCTCTCTCAGAATTACTCCTCCGTATACACCATAGCACGATGGTATATCGGGGCGGAGCAATCACACCCCTATATGATAGGTGTGCTCTATGATGAGTACTACTGAGTTACCTATTCCTTGTGAGTTATGCACTTATGAAGTTGCATACCTATTGAATAGGGTTCAAATCAAACCAGTTGCCTACCACTTCATATGAGGATATGGAAAGGGAAGATCCCATATCTTAAGTCAGTTAAGATTTGGGTTGTCCGGCCCTTGTCCTAAAAGCAAAATCCGGACAAGCTCGAGGCAAGGTACGTTATGTAGAACTGGAAATGTTCCAGCTATACAAACTGTAGCTGATGATTTGACAGAACCAAAGGATTCAATAGTTCCAACGAAGCTCGGCCTCTCCACCGATCTAGTAGGGGTTTCTCACCCGCCTGAGAGATACTTTGGTTTCTCTATGACAGTGGGAGGTGAGGATTGCATCATGAGATGATGACCCAACTAGTTTCGAGCTGGCCATCAGGAGTGAGACTCTGTAAGAATGGCTGGATGCTTTGCGATCTGAGATGGAATCCTTATACACCAACAAAGTATGGAATTTAGTTGCTATATCTGAAGGGTTAAATCCCCATCAGGAGCAAGTATATCTTGAGAAGATTACTTGGTGTAGATGGGAAAAGTTGGACTTTCAAAGCTAGACTTGTTAAAGGTTTTCGTCATCGACCAGACGTGGATAATGATGAAACCTTTTTCCAGTAGCTATGCTTAAGTCCATCCAGATCCTACTATGCCACGGCTACGTACCATGACTACGATATCTGGTGGTTGGGTGTCATGACTGCTTTTCTAAATACTGATTTAGAAGAGAACGTCTATAAGTACACAGCCAGAGGGCTTCGTAAACAGTGGGAGCAGCGGAAACGTGTGCAAGTTGCTTTACAGATTAAAGCAGGCATCGCGGAATTGGAACGTCTCTTTTGATGAAGTAGTCAAGAGTTTGACATCATCAAATGGTAGAATGAACCTTGTATAAACAAAAAGGTAGTAGAGAGTATGGTGGTGATCCTCGTAGAGTACGTGGATGACATACTCTTGATAAGGAAGGAGTTTCCTATGCTACGCTTGGTCAATCTCCGCTTATCACAAGGATTCTCCATATAGCATCAAAGTGATACCTCATCCATCCTGAGCTTTCATCTATGAGATAGATGTTATTTGGGTGTTAGTATACTCACTAGCTGTAGTGAGATGGTATCAATTGATCCAGGGGAGAATCACTGGATGGGTTCCAGGGTGATAAAGATGACTGAATGTTAGTCACAGGCTTTGTCTTTACCCTCAGTAAAGGGACGGTATGGTGGAAGAGTTCCAAACTAGATACCGTGGCAAACTAGACGATAAAGGCTGGATACATCGCTACTTAAGATGCTACCAAAGAGGCAGTCTGGGTGTATATTAGTTCATGAGATGAACTTCGTTCCTCCCATTGTGTGTCAATGGAGTTGTGGCTTATGCCAAGGAACACCCGTCCTAACAGTGATCCAGACACATTCTAAGGAAGTATCACCTGATCATGGAGATGGCTGATCTCCAAGGTGATCGAGGTTAGGAGAGCAGACTCAGAGGATAACACGGCGGATCAACTCACGAAGGCCTATTCCCAGAGAGAGATTTTATGGGATGGTTGAGTATGAGATACTACAACCACTGCTACAGATGGCCCTAGTGCAAGTGGGAGATTGTTAGTTATATGTATGCCCTAGAGGCCATTACTGTACATAGGATGTATATTGTAGTGGATGCTTGGACCATATATAGGGAGGGACTTTCTTGCTCGACATGATAGTATGCTATCTGGTTACTCTTTACCTTAACGTGTATACTGGATGTCTCTCTGTTACATGTTGGTAAAAGCCCATAGGATGTGTACTTGACTACCTGGACTATGATGCGGATCATACTAGTGGGGACATGGTAGTCCATAAGTACATCCTTCAAGGTCCCTAGTCGTGGGTATATCGAGACGGGGCATCGATATACCAAGAGTAGACTAGCGTATACCTTCTCGACCCATACAGATGGGCGATAGATGATCCCATATCCATTGGTGTTTGACATCAGAGATGATATACGGGTGCTCAGTGGGAGAATGGGTACACTGGACGGACTCGCTGAGAACTCCCAGATGGTATTATACCTCACGTCAGATGGCAGTTCTCTGGTGACACTGGTACAGGTTAGTCTGTAGACCCGAGATCGTCATAGAGCCTTGTGTGATTCCCACTGTGCTTTAATTTCCACCTTACACGTCCAAGAGGGCGTGCAAAACGGTGGCTTTTGGGTACAGTCCCGAATCACATGGAGGCAATGAGCGATAGGAGGGGATTCGTCTCTCCCGGTATAGGGAGTTGATGTTGCGCTGTGTTCGATTGGCCATAACTGGAAATCCCTGGCCAGGGTTGCTGAGATTTACTGGTAAGTGTTACCAGTAGTTTCTCGAACTGTTATAGACCTCATATCGACACGACTTATCGAGCTATTGGTGTCTGACGTTTACCACCCCTAGGCAAGATATGCGACATATCAGACGAACAGACCGGACTGTACGGTATGTGTTACTGGTTGGATTCACAGGAGTGTGAGTGGGCTTGCTCGTCGATCTTCTGATCGCTCAATACCCGGGTGGCCGTTATGTTTAGCAGACCGCTTGTGGCTTGTGGGTGTTTGATATGATCATCACCTGCTGCCGGCGTATTGACGAGTCTTTAGAGTCCTACACAGAGGTTTCCTGGCTCAAGCGAAACGAAATAGGAGCGCATATGGGATATGTGCGGGACCGAGAATAATGCGAGTATATGATACCGCATTCCATTCTCGCGATGAATGTATCGAATGGTTGTATGTGATATAACCTAGTTATCGAATCAAGGATTGATTCGATAAGACGATACATTGGATACTAGTCGGTTATATGCGACATGACCGGATCATTGAATCAAGTGTTGGTTTAATGATTTAATGTATAATTATATATTTGATATATTACTTTGCATTAACTAGTATTGGTTCACTTTAAATGGATTTTATCACTTGAAATGCACATTGTATATGTGATATATTTTTGTGCGCTTGTTTGTATCATGTTTGATGATACATGCTCACTAGGGTTTGTGTAAAGAATTAAACCATGGTTATATGAGTGGTTAGGGTTTTGTTTATTTACTTATTCATTTATTTGTTTATATTGTTTATTTTGGCAAAAGAAAATGATAAAGAGAAAATGGTGGCTTTCTTTGTTCTTTGCTTGAAGCTTCTTGAAGCTTCAAAGCATCTTTGACTAAAGCAACCATTTTGTCTTCATCTCCTAACCCTAACCATTTAACTAACCTTAGTTTATTCTCTACACCTAACTATGGTTGGTATATGATAAGTATTCATAGCATTTTCTTTTTTAGAAAATACTTATCATATTCTATCATCTTCTTCTTTTTCTTCTTCAAGAAGAAAGCTTGCCACCATTAATGGCATCTTGAGAAAAAAAGTGAGAAATCCAATTCTAAAGTGAACTCACTTCCTATTTCTTCATCCTCTACCTCTTGCCAAGTAGTATAGGGTGTTTTCTTCACAAGTTTCATGACTTGGTGAAGTTGGAGCTTGATCTTGAGTTGCCTCGACGTAGATCATCTTTGGCATCGAAGTCGACGACCTAGCCCACCCATTTCTCCGATGAAGCCGACGCTAGAGCCCGGGATCCGATGATCGCAGCGAGGAGACATCATCACGGAGCTATGGAGGTGGAGGACCGGATCTACAAAGGTTGTATTTCCGTTCACTTTTTAGTTAAGTTGTTAACTAGCTTCTTGTATCGCCTAATCTCTAGTCAACGATCCGTATTAGGGTTTCTCGGCACTTGTAAAATTTGAATTGTCTATGTTTGATCACTTGTGAGACTTCATTAGTGAGCCTAGGAACCCTACATTTTTTCAGAAAACAGTAGTCGGAGTATGGTAGAACTGGAGGAGATTCCAGAACCGTAAACGATTACGGAAAATTTAATAGGACCTAAAGATTCAATCACGTTTGACATTCCATTAGCCACTCCGCAGATATGGTGGGTAACCTCAGGCACCCAAGAGGTACTCCGGTAGCCTCAAGAATGGTCACAGGGAGGTTCTTGTTTACCTAGACTTGTCATTACTGTTGTTCCAGACTGTTAGTTATATGTATGCCCTAGAGGCCATTACTGTACATACGATGTATATTGTAGCGGATGCTTGGACATATACAGGTAGGACTTTCTTGCTTGACATGATAGTATGCTATCTGGTTACACTTTATCTTAACATGTACTCTGATTGTCTCTATGTTACATGTTGATAAAGACCTTAGGATGAGTACTTGACTACTAGGACTATGATACAGATCATACTAGTGGGGACACTGTAGTCGCTAAGTACATCCTTCAAATGTTCCTAGTCGTAGGTGTATCGAGACAGGGCATCGATATACCAGAGTAGACTAGCGTATGCGCTTCTTGACCCATATGATGGGCGATGGATGATCCCATATCCATTGGTGTTTGACATCAGAGAAGGTATACGGGTGCTTAGTGGAGACTGGGTACACTGGACGGACTCGCCGAGAACTCCCAGATGGTATTATACCTAACGTCAGATGGCAGTTCTCTGGTGACACTGGTATAGGTTAGTCTGTAGACCCGAGATCGTCATAGAGTCTTGTGTGATTCCCACTGTGCTTTGATTTCCATCATACCATGTCCAAGAGGGCGTGCAAAATGGTGTCTTTTGGGTACAGTCCCGAATCGCATGGAGGCAATGAGCGATAGGAGGGGTTTCGTCTCTCCCGGTATAGGGAGTTGATGTTGCGCTGTGTTCGATTGGCCATAAGTGGAAATCCCTGGCCAGGGTTGCTGAGATTTACTGGTAAGTGTTATCAGTAGTTTCTCAAACTTTTATGGACCTCATATCGACACGACTTATCAAGCTACTGGGGTCTGACGTCTACCACCCCTAGGCGAGATATGCGACATATCAGACGAAGAGACCGGACTGTACGGGAGTGTTACTGATTGGATTCGCAGGAGAATGTACAGGCTTGCTTGTTGATCTTCTGATTGCTCAATACCTGGGTGGTTGTTACGTTTAGCTGACCGCTTGCAGCTTGTGGGTGTTTGATATGATCATCACCTACTGCCGGCGTATTGACGATTCTTTAGAGTCCTACACAGAGGTTTCCTGGCTCAGGAAAAATGGAGTAGGACCACATATATGATATGTGCGGGACCGAGAACATTACGAGTATGTGATACCGTATTAGATTCTTGCGATATGTGATATCGGCCGGGTATATGTGATATAGCCGGGTCATCGGATCAAGTGTTGATTCGATGAACTGATACAGATTATATTAGTCGGTTATTTATGAAATAGCCGGATTATCGGATCAAGTGTTGATTCGATAATTTAATTTATAATTATATATTTGATATATTATATTACATTAACTAATATTAGCTCACTTAAAGATTCATTTTCTCACCGGATAATACATTGATATATATGCGATATATGTTAATTGTATTATTTTCTTTTGTTACAATAAATATTGTATATGTGATATATAATATTGTAACATGTTAGGGTTACAAATGCAACACGTTTTGTGGAGTTTAAATATGGTTAGGGTTTGGATTAGGGTTAAGCTTGCATGAAGCGTTCAAGAAGCTTCTTGAAGCTTTGACTTTGACTTTGGATATTTTGTGTAGATATTTCTTTAACCCAACCCAACCCTTTACCATAGTTAATTCTCTACATGGGTTAAGTCTTCATTCTTAACCCATGGTTGCATTTCTAACCTCACATAATATTCATTATTCATCACAAATTGATTTGCTTCTTCTTCTTCTTCTTCCTTTTTGATGAAAAGCTTTCTAGCTTTTTCATATGTGATGAAAATGAGTGAGAAATCGAAAACAAATGAGAGCTAAATTCCTACTTCATCATCCTCATCTATTCTTGCCACTTAGATTAGGTTATTTTCTTTGCTAATACTTGATCAGCAAAGCAAGAGCTTGGGTTTGTGTTTCTTCGAGGTAGATCATCTTCGAAATGGAAGACTTCAAGCAAGCATGCATCATTCGACTTGTGGAGCCTCTCTAGAGGTCGGGAGTTCATGGATCGCGGCGAAGGGACTACTACTCGGAGCTTATGAAGCGAAGGAACGGACTACAAAGGTTGTAATCCCTTTCTCTTAGAAGTAAAGTTGTTTACTTGTTCATTGTTTTGCCTAATCTCTAGTTTACGATATTGCTTGGGTTGTTCGGCACATGAAAATTTTGATTTTGGCATGGTTGATGCCTTATAGAACCTTGTTCTAGTGCCTAGCAACCCTACAGTGGTATCAGAGCTAAACTAGAGCTTTAGGCGTTGTCTAGACGAAGTTTAAAGTCCGATCGAACCCCGAAACATCTTTTTAGAACCCTTCTCTGGAAAAATTTTCAAAAGTTGAAATTTTTCATATTAAAAATACTCAGAAAATCATGCAGGGAATTATAAGAATTACTGTGAAGTACGGAGCCATGATCCCTTCAAGAGACCACGGAACCGCGGCCAAACCATGCGTTTGGCGGCGGTTCTGCGGCCAACTTAGGGTTTCAGGGGATAATAATTCAAGGTATGATTCTTGGGTACTTTTTCATGCTTCTGAGAATTTTTAATTCTACTCAAGTGTTGAGCTTTATGGGAACTATTGGGAAATCGTTGATTCGATCGGAAAGTTTAAATTCATTTAGTTTTTTCGGGTAATTTAGAACGTGTTAAAAAGTTCGAACGGATATTAATAACTCACTTTTTCCCCTGACGGAAAATTTTCAAGTGTTGGATTTTTTCACAAGTTTAAAACTTCCGGAAAATCATGCAAGCGTATCTGTGGACCCTCTAGAAGAATATAACCTTAACTCGATTATGTGACCGTCAAAACTGCCACTTGAACCCTAGGGTTTGTGGTAGTTTAGCGTTGCCACATGTGAGGCGTTGGTTTGACCCTTCTACGGCTGGTTCATTGGGGCTGTGACATGTTCTGGGATTTTTGAACTCCGCTCAAGTGTTGAGCTATTTGGGAAATCTTGGGTGTTTGTTTATTCGATCGGAAAGTTTAACATTGTCTATTTATCTGGAATGTGATACAATATTTGGAATCCATAAGTAGTTATGAGATAACTAATTTGAATGTTATAAATCTAGCAGTTTAGTCTCAGTTGATCGGTTGCCACGGGATTTTGATGCGATCAAAAGTCCGTCGCAATCACGTAGCATACGCGGATACTCGCCGGTTAAACTTAATAGATAGCCACGCCCCATAGCCCCGACCAAGTGACTGTAGGAAAACCCCGTCACCAAAAGCATCTGTTCGGGTGCTCGCGGCAGCGGTGTTCCACCTTAGTGCACTTCGTCGACGGTATCGGGGGTGCGGCCGTCTGCTAAAGTTTTCGACGAGCATTCGATCAGGATGTCGGGAATCTTGTTGAATTTCCCGACTAGATATTGAAAAGTGTTTTCGATAATAAGACTAAAATACAGGGTTTATAATTGTTAGGCATGCAATGTCTAAGGAATTCATTTGGTTAGGCATGCGATGTCTAAGGAGGTTGCGGATTCCAACTGTTGTAGTTTTACACTTTCTTTTCTGCGACCGTAAGTGTAATATGTGGTGTATCGCCGGTTTCGTTTCTACACATCAACGACAATTGGGATACGCATATTTACTTACGTTGATGATATGTGATATTATGTGTTGCTGTGATATGTTATATTGGATCGTCGTGTTTTGAATAGCCGGGGGTTTTATGTGAGATGAGAGTTTTTCGTTTTCATTCATGTAAAATTTATTTGTATGTAATATTCTTTTATTGGGGCACTTCCGGGATAAGGATGATGTCACCATTGTATATTATTTACTTTTCCGCATTAGGATAAACCCAAGGCGTGGAGCATAAGTAACCGGGTTCTAGGGTCCAGAGGGAGACCATCTCGAGGAGTCGAGACCGGGCCTCCTAACTCTAGAACTGGTAGGGTTACTTGGCGCTCTCGTAGGGGTCTAGGGATGTGGGTTTGGCTATTCATCGCGACTGTGGAATCCGTGTTTTATACAGGCTCGTATTAAAACATGGACCTCCTAGTATATCCAATATTTCATATATGTTCTTCTGCTGCATTGTTCTGTGATGAGATCATGTTACTGCCTGAGACGAATGTTTATATTATATATATGTGATATATATTATATATTGTTGATTTCGTTTCATATTTGATGCTTGTGAAGCATAATAAAATGGGACTTCATTAATGAGATTAATGAAACTAAAAGAAACCTAAAGATATTGTAGAAACTTGTTTAAAAAAATGGTAGCTCAAGTTCTTGCTTTGCATAGCGGTATTCCTTGTAGAATATCCAGCACCTTATGTAAGTCTACGCTAGCGCCCCGGCAGTCTACAGACGCCAAATGCGGAACAAAACTTTTTAACTGGCGCTATCGTATACTTTAACCCGGATCTGCCATTATTGCTAAACTAACAAACTGTAAAGAGTGTAGAATGGTTATACCGAACGATCCGAGTCCTTCGTTCTTCAACCATCATCCCACGCTCCGTTGCGGCTGCTCCGATCTCGTCGATCTCCGATCTCCTCGTCGAGGTGGCACCACATGATCGGTTCTTTAAACGGGCTCCCGCCTCTGACTCGAGGCAACTCGATCGTCAAGTTTGCTAAAAGAGACGACCAAGATTGATGTAGAGAATGAGTAGATGACTTTGTCTCACTTCGTCCAAATCCGTGGTCGATCGGTTAATGAAGTTGCCGAAGGAATCGGGTGATGGAATGAAATGGACTGTGAAATTCCATACACCAATAAAACCTATCATAATCTTTTCTAGCAAAATGAAACTCAAGTGAGAGTCAATGAGGAGAGAGAGAGGGCAAGCCATATATAGCAAGAGGGAGGTGACCGTAGGAGAGGGGGGTGACCACAAGAAAGCTTCTCACTTAAAAGATCAAGAAGAAAATATCTTAAGCAATCCAAAACCATTAATAACAAAGCATGAATCACTAAACACCTCATCATGCATTAATGAACCATTAAATGCATCCAATGAAAACTCAACACCATATAATCCTAGTCACCTCATCTAGAAACTTCTAGAAGCTTCCACACTCATCTCAAGAAAAAGATAAATCCGTCTTTAACCGAATGTTAAAAGACGGCTGATAGAAAACTGGAAACTGGCAACTTCCAAAAGTGATCCTGAAACGACTTTCAGGATAACCCCGAAACTGTATAAATATACCCGCATTTGTATTACGACCGAATACAAATGCAACTGAGACAAAGATATTATACCTAATCAATATAATACTCGGATCCGGCTTAAACCAAAGCCGACCAGTATTATCTGCCCGAAAAATAACACGTGCGTAAACGCACGTGCATTTTCCGAACCCTGCCATAAAACCATACGGCCTCTACAACGTTTCGCCCGAACTTGAGAAACTGTCTGTGGGAGACTCTAATGACTCGTCAGCACCCTGGCAGTGGGTTTAACCACAAACCGTCAGCGGCACTAGCAATGCGTAACGGCTGCCCATGGACTGACCTCAAGGGATGCCGATGAGCGCACTCATCCGGAAAACCCTACTGAGCCTAACAGTGACAATGTATATACAGTCCGGTCCGTTCGTCAATGAGTATCGCATATCCGCCTAGGGGGCTAGTAACGTCAGACCCCCAATAGCAGTATAAGTCATGTCGGAGTGAAGCCCAATACACCCTGAGATACTACTGGAGTACCTACCAGTAAATCTCCTACCATGGCCATGGATTTGTGTAATGGCTCTCCTAGACACAGCACGACCTCCCCCCAATACCGGGAGAGACGAATCCCCTGCCGATCCGCTCACGTGCCTCCATATGGCTCGGGACTGTACCCAAAAACTACCTGTTTGCACGACTCCTTTGAGCCGTGGTAGGGTAGAAATCAAAGCACAGTGGGAACTCACACGAGACAAATGACGACCTCAGGTCGATGAACTAACCTGTACACATGTCACCAGGGAACTGCTATCTGACGATAGGTATAGTACTAACTAGCAGATTCCCGGCGAGTCCTGTCCGGTGTACTCATAACCCAATGAGCACCTGTATACATCTTAGGTGATCCAACTGACACCAGTGGCTTGTGAGACCGGCCACCGCCCCTCGTCGGGGTCTCGACTGTACACACTAGTCTACTCCGGAGTATCGATGCCCTGTCTCGAAACTCCCACGACTAGAGACCACAAATAAGGATATGCATATAAACTACCCAACTCTCACGTATATGATCGCCATCATACTGTTGGTAGTAAAGCAAGATCCTAAGGGCTCTATCAAAGTGTAACATGCAATCAGTCACCTGAACATGTACACGACTGATAAAGGCAAACCAGATAGCATACTATCATTTCGAGTAAGACTGTCCTACCGGGATAGGTCCTCCGCAATCATTGCAATCACGTACCTGCGATCCAATAATTGACTATGAGGGCACTATCTCCAACAATCTCACACTTGCACTCAAGGCTAATATTGCGATGTCGACTACTCACAGCCCGTGTGAAACCGAACATCCAACTCCTCTACTAATCAGTTTCACAAAGCCCGTTTGTAAAACTATTGTGTTCGAGAAATAGCCTCGGTGAGTGGATCCGCCTAGAAGTTTCTTTCTGTATCTCTCTTAATCTCAAGTTCGCAGAGAAAGCCATCTCCCGAATTGAGTAGTACCTGTCTTAGAATATGTCTGGATATCTGATGGGACCTTAGTTCATAAATGAACTCCATATCCAAACTTCTTAGACTGAATCGATCACTGAACCTAATCAGTATCGGGCACCATGCCACCCACAGTATCCACTGGAACTACCTGTCCATAATACTGTCCCTCGTCTGAGGGAAAACTAAAACTCTGACAATCACTCTGTCATCCATGTCACCTTTGAAGCCTGGAATGATAACCGTCTCCCGAAAGAGGCTGCCGTTATCAAATCCGTAGAACATGTACTAATGTTCTAAAACCGCTTCCTTATGTTTCTCCAGGATTGGATTAATACAAACTTATTGCATCTAGTGCAAAAACCAACATTTGGTGTGGTACTTGACATCACATGATTGACTCAATTGCCTAAGCAAGTGATCTGCCAATCATGCACATCCCTCTCCCCTCTAGTCTATACGACACCTTTAGAGAGGGTGACTCCATCACCTGCAGGTACACTACCATGCTAGGAGTCAACTATTCTAAAAACCATTAGAATATCTGTCAAAGTACCCACATTGGGAAACTACCCAAATCCAGATCTAAAACCATAGATCTAGAAACCAGAATGTCAAATATTATATCTATATCCTGTCTGGAGAAACAACTGTGTGACGACCATAGTACAACCGATCGTAGTATAGGAATTTTACTTCCCACTCTGTGTATGTCATCCAGATACCATGACATCACACCCTACTGCCTTCTTAACTGATCCATCCCCTATTCTGATTGAAGTCAAACCCATGACTGTCACATCAAAATTAGATGATCTATCTCCGCTATAACTGCTCAAGTCTATAAATAGACATAAGCTACTTGCCCACCATGCTTCCGTTGCTCCCACTGACTACGACAACCCTCCTACCGGGTCTCATAACCTGGAACAACAGTAGTGTCAAGTCTGGGTAGATAAGAACCTCTCTGTCACCGTCCTTGAGGCTACCGAAGTACCTCTCGGGTGTCTGAGGTTACCCACCATATCTGCGGAGTGGCTATTGGAATGTCAAACCTGATTGAATGTATAGGTCCTATTAAATTTTCCGTAATCGTTCGCGGTTCTGGAATCACTTCCAGTTCTACCATACTCCCACTACTGTTTTCTGAAAAAGATCCATTTTTACTAAAACTGTGGCGAGTCAAGAACAATATCACTATTGATCTTCTAAATGGTAGAATATCAACCCTCGTCATTGCCAGGGTCAACCCACAAACAGCCATTACAGAAACGTGCCCTGAGTTATCCAGTGTCTGGTTTTAAGCATAAGCTGGACAACTCCCCGTACCTTAATTTCTTTTAAGGTACGATCCATTCTATATCCAATACAGAAACTTTGGCACTTATTTAATTGGAACCATATTCAAATCATGCAGCAGTCTCCAGTGCATATCATCTTAATGGAAAGAGGCTAATCAGCATTACTCAACTTAGGAATCCATCCAATTATGAGTAACCTGAAAGAGAAACACGTTTCTCAAAACCATCACTATCATCTGAATACAAATCACAAGAATCTACATCTTCGATCACTTTGAAGAATCCCGATACTTGTGATACCTGGTTCTCTACTTTATTCTTATACCCACAACTTCTCAAAACTTAGACCTTGTATTTCTACGAAACACTTATCTAAATACTAGAGAAGTTATAAGTAAACAGAACATAGTACGAGGACCTACCCCTTTGTCCTGATGGACACTTGGACAACATACAATACTCTGTATAAGTCCGCTGAGTTAAACAACTCAAAACCTGTGCGTTGTAGGTGGAAAACTGTACCCTGGCGATTTCCTCAAATATCACCAATTACAACGAATTCCGATATAATGAGGATGATCACCTAATTCCCAATATCTTACTCCCACTCATCATCTGTAAAACCATACAGATATGAGAATGAAACCTGGTAAATACATACCCTTGGAGTAAGTGTCTAATCGGGAAAACAGTTTTTCTTTTAACAATGCACTGAAACATGAAAATGTTTCGTAGGGGTATCCTGGTATTCATAGCAATGCCTCTTCCATAATCCAATTCGTGACCTCAACCGTATATTTTATTGCCTTATCTCCAAATCCTTTTATTTGTCTTTAGTCGTTACCTTCTGTACACCATCGTTAGGCTAAATGGTTTTCTTCCTTCCCTACCGTTCGGCACCAGCCTATGGTTTGGAAGAAGACTATCCAGTAAGCATAATAGGTGTACCCTCCTAAACTAAGGAGTACTCGAATCTCGAGAGAAGGTGACGATAAAAGACAACTGAATAAAACCTTATTCTTTTAAAGGTGAAATAGGAGCGGCGATGAAGTACGCGGTTTTGGTCGTGAATGATATCAGTCGCAATTTACTTTGCCCTCTTTCTAATCCCTTTATTTTTTCTTTACATATTACCTTCTGCACAACCTACTTAGGCTAATTGGTTTTCTTCATTCCCTACCTTTCGGCACCAGCCTATGGTTTGGAATAAGACTATCCAATAGGCGTAATAGGTGTACTCTCCTAAACCAAGGAGCTCTCGCAACCTGAGAGAAGGTGATAATAAAAGACAACTGAATAAACCAATTCTATTTCTCCTGAACCTGGATCCATCCTCGAAGAAGTCCCTTCGAGTTCGTATATAACCATACGATGGATCTATCCAATGGAAGTGGATATCCGCAGTATACAGGTGTTCTGAGAAATTCAAAGGGTAAAAGAAGGAGTGGCAATGACTTATGCAACTCAGACAATCCAAAAGCCAGTATTTTAAGAAGGTTCGGTCAACCTGGTTACTGAGTCAAAGTCTAGGGTCGGTCAAAGGTCGCTGCCAAAGAGAGAGAGAGAAAAGAAACACTCTGCGTGCACTCTATCCTAGATCAGAATGGTCATCATCTAATCCGGAAACCTCCCACTGTCCTGTCAAATTCTCCTCCAAACCTAAAGAAGAAACAATCGGGATCACCCGAAGAGTAAACCAACTCATCAGTGGGAATCAGGATCCAACTCTCATCGCATGATAACGTGATGGAATGCATCTACGTTACTCATACTCCAGAAGGTATGCGCATACTCGGCAAGTTTCAGTTTCTTTAGAAACTCCTGATATAGTTTTTGCCCCATGCTCTTATGATCCTGACTAAGGGCCAGCAAATCATAAGTCACATGTCAAGTTCTGCCCATCATTATCTTGTTAATTTGAACCCACCCGTACTCGCCCTTGACTAAGGGCCAACAAGGCTGTACGACTGTCCCAAACCAACTCATCTATCTATGCAACATGTGAACACCCCAGCAGCTACCAATCACTATGTCCTAGCTAAGGGCTAGACCAACATAGCTTGAATACTACTGACCATCCATATGAAATGACGGAGGGCTACGGCTGGTTTTTGGCGAAAAACCTTTAGCGTAGTGAACTTGATATCGCTGAAGGAACCTGATAGCTTTTTAAAATATAGTGGCGAAAACCTTTTGCTAAAGAGGTCACTCCCGGTAAAGGGATCTCGGCTCTTTTCTCGTGGAATGAGGTGCAGGATATTCCACTGAATACCGCTATGCAAAGCAACATGTAATCGACTATAGTGAAGTTATTACCCTGACGCAAACTTCTGCCCAAGGGGTCAGTCCCGGTGAAGGGAAATCAGCCCTTGCCCCGTCGAATGAGGTGCAGGATATTCCACTGAATACCGCTATGCATAACAAAAGGAAACGTCTTTGCAATAACACTTTTTAAATTGTTCCAACAACTGTAAACAGGTTTGTTTTTACTTTTGCATTGATCAGAATCAACGCAGTCCCATCATTCAATCACACCAGAAAAGAACGAAAATAAAATGTACGTATATGCCATCCGCATTCGTCACTGGGTCCCGTCATTACTCGTTAGGTTACTTAACTAACGACAGAACGGGGACTGGACTAGCGCGGGTGTAAAACATATACAACATCTAATAGTATATAAACCAATATACATAATCGCTCCAGGCGTGATAATATGCAACATTACAGAAAAGCAATATGCATCACAGAACAATACAGATAATCTGGGATCCCCGAGTTTCACAGAGCCGCTGCTGAAACTCGACGTTCCCCTGTCGTGTGGATAGCCTGTGCAATGAAACCTAGACCCCTACGGGTGCGGCAAGTTACCCGCCAAAACCTGAAGCGAGGTAGTCCCCACAGCATAGTGAATGGAACACCCGGCACTTCACGGAATCCGGTAAATTGAGCACCCCTCCTTGGGTCAACCTGTACCCCCTACGAGTGCGGCGAATAGTCTGCCAATTCTGAAGTGGGGTCCCTCTGCCTCTCAAAGCCATGAGATGCGGACCCGTTGCTTTCCCGAACCCGGCTATCCGTGTACTCCGTCGCGGGGTAAAACCTAGTACAATAATGAAAAATAGTACAATAGGTACATCGACCGCAACCTGGTCGTGCCCCAAAAAGAATATTATACAACAGGCAGTGACGGCTGTCCACAAGTTGGACGCTCGCCCCGCAATATCAAATGTACATATAAACACAAACTGTACTACCATTGCACACTGCTATCCACCACGACAAATCCGCAATATCACAGCACAACACAGAACATCAACGCGAATGTCACGTTCGCAAACCCGTCTAAAAGAACTATAGCAATTAAACGCGGTTTACCGATCAAATGACATTCCCGGTCGGAGATATAATGTAAGCACTGTAAACTAACGTGTTTAAATTACGATCGACCAAAGTCCAAATATCAAAAAGTGGGCCCCACTGCTTACTGGTGAACAGTAACAAAACCTGGGCCAAAAATATATATACCAAAAATCACAAAACCCAACACAGAACCCACTGACCAAATTTGGGAGCACGTGCTCCTCACATGGCCGCGGAAGCGCGGCCAAACCATAGGTTTGGCCGCCCTTCCGCGGCGGCTTGGAGGAGTCACGACTCCAAATTTCGTCGTGGTTCTTAAATATGCCTGCACGGATTTTTAAGACATCCAGAATTCAATTTTGAGACCGTTTAAAAACAACAGAAACTGTCGGCATAGGATTTTGTAGTTTTCGATTTCCGGTCGGATCGATGTTTTAAACGCGTTAGCACAAGTTAGTATAGAAAAATGGTGAGGCTCTGATACCACTGTAAGTCTACGCTAGCGCCCCGGCAGTCTACAGACGCCAAATGCGGAACAAAAACTTTTTAACTGGCGCTATCGTATACTTTAACCCGGATCTGCCATTATTGCTAAACTAACAAACTGTAAAGAGTGTAGAATGGTTATACCGAACGATCCGAGTCCTTCGTTCTTCAACCATCATCCCACGCTCCGTTGCGGCTGCTCCGATCTCGTCGATCTCCGATCTCCTCGTCGAGGTGGCACCACATGACCGGTTCTTTAAACGGGCTCCCGCCTCTGACTCGAGGCAACTCGATCGTCAAGTTTGCTAAAAGAGACGACCAAGATTGATGTAGAGAATGAGTAGATGACTTTGTCTCACTTCGTCCAAATCCGTGGACGATCGGTTAATGAAGTTGCCGAAGGAATCGGGTGATGGAATGAAATGGACTGTGAAATTCCATACACCAATAAAACCTATCATAATCTTTTCTAGCAAAATGAAACTCAAGTGAGAGTCAATGAGGAGAGAGAGAGGGCAAGCCATATATAGCAAGAGGGAGGTGACCGTAGGAGAGGGGGGTGACCACAAGAAAGCTTCTCACTTAAAAGATCAAGAAGAAAATATCTTAAGCAATCCAAAACCATTAATAACAAAGCATGAATCACTAAACACCTCATCATGCATTAATGAACCATTAAATGCATCCAATGAAAACTCAACACCATATAATCCTAGTCACCTCATCTAGAAACTTCTAGAAGCTTCCACACTCATCTCAAGAAAAAGATAAATCCGTCTTTAACCGAATGTTAAAAGACGGCTGATAGAAAACTGGAAACTGGCAACTTCCAAAAGTGATCCTGAAACGACTTTCAGGATAACCCCGAAACTGTATAAATATACCCGCATTTGTATTACGACCGAATACAAATGCAACTGAGACAAAGATATTATACCTACTCAATATAATACTCGGATCCGGCTTAAACCAAAGCCGACCAGTATTATCTGCCCGAAAAATAACACGTGCGTAAACGCACGTGCATTTTCCGAACCCTGCCATAAAACCATACGGCCTCTACAACGTTTCGCCCGAACTTGAGAAACTGTCTGTGGGGGACTCTAATGACTCGTCAGCACCCTGGCAGTGGGTTTAACCACAAACCGTCAGCGGCACTAGCAATGCGTAACGGCTGCCCATGGACTGACCTCAAGGGATGCCGATGAGCGCACTCATCCGGAAAACCCTACTGAGCCTAACAGTGACAATGTATATACAGTCCGGTCCGTTCGTCAATGAGTATCGCATATCCTCCTAGGGGGCTAGTAACGTCAGACCCCCAATAGCAGTATAAGTCATGTAGGAGTGAAGCCCAATACACCCTGAGATACTACTTGAGTACCTACAAGTAAATCTCCTACCATGGCCATGGATTTGTGTAATGGCTCTCCTAGACACAGCACGACCTCCCCCCCAATACCGGGAGAGACGAATCCCCTGCCGATCCGCTCACGTGCCTCCATATGGCTCGGGACTGTACCCAAAAACTACCTGTTTGCACGACTCCTTTGAGCCGTGGTAGGGTAGAAATCAAAGCACAGTGGGAACTCACACGAGACAAATGACGACCTCAGATCGATGAACTAACCTGTACACATGTCACCAGGGAACTGCTATCTGACGATAGGTATAGTACTAACTAGCAGATTCCCGGCGAGTCCTGTCCGGTGTACTCATAACCCAATGAGCACCTGTATACATCTTAGGTGATCCAACTGACACCAGTGGCTTGTGAGACCGGCCACCGCCCCTCGTCGGGGTCTCGACTGTACACACTAGTCTACTCCGGAGTATCGATGCCCTGTCTCGAAACTCCCACGACTAGGAACCACAAATAAGGATATGCATATAAACTACCCAACTCTCACGTATATGATCGCCATCATACTGTTGGTAGTAAAGCAAAATCCTAAGGGCTCTATCAAAGTGTAACATGCAATCAGTCACCTGAACATGTACACGACTGATAAAGGCAAACCAGATAGCATACTATCATTTCGAGTAAGACTGTCCTACCGGGATAGGTCCTCCGCAATCATTGCAATCACGTACATGCGATCCAATAATTGACTATGAGGGCACTATCTCCAACACCTTATTCGATAAGGAAAGAGCCGAGATCCCTTCACCGGGAGTGACCTCTTTAGCGAAACTAGCAGATGCTACACACTTGGTTTGTTTTTTGATTGCTTCTATAGTGTTTGCTTTGCATAGTGATATATATGATATATCCCACACCTTATTCGATGAGGAAAGAGCCGACGATCCCTTCACCGGGAGTGACCTCTTTAGCAAAACTAGTAAAGGCCTCAAAAACACTCCATTTAAAATCACTCGATTCTACAACGATATCAAGTTCATTACGCAAAGGGTTTTCTTAAAAACCTGACGTAACCTGTAACGTTTTGAAAATCGTTTCGGTGAAATTTCGAAAAAAATCGGTAAAATAAGGGGGTTTTCTGTAAAAAGTCAAAATACAAATATCTTATTATAAAAATTAAATATACATATTTTAGCTATGTAATTGCTATTATTTGGTGTTTATTGAGCCGCTGGTGAAATTTCAAATTTTCTGAAAAAATATTATTTTATTATTATTTTAAGCCGTCACTAATACATTTAATTAGGGAAAATTACAAATTGGAATGAGTTGAAACAAATTTTGTGCATCATAAAACATTAACTAAAATTTTATCATGTGGTTTTTGGAACGAAATCATTTGCCAAAACGGTTTAGAAATTATTGAAGAAAAAATGCTTTTTTTAGCGTAAATGGATGCTTGGGGTATTGTATTTATCATTTTTCATCACCCCACAGCCGTACCCACACCCACACACCCCCACTTACTCCTCCCCATGGCTGAATTCAGCAGCCACCTTATTTTTCCCCACTTGATTTTCAAAGGAAAAGATATGAAAGAAAAGAAAAGAAAATGGGTGAATTAGGTGGACTTTTGACCTTACCTTGACCTTGACTTTCCTCCCTTGTATTTTCTCTACCTCCCTCTCTCTCCTCACACTCCCAATCAGGCCGAGCCCCCCTCCCAACAGCAGCAGTGTAACGTTTTGAAAATCGTTTCGGTGCAATTTCGGAAAAATCGGTAAAATAAGGGGGTTTTCCGTAAAAAGTCAAAATACAAATATCTTTATTAGAAAATTAAATATACATATTCTAGCTATGTAATTACTAGTATTTGGTGTTTATTGAGCCACTGGTGAAATTTCAAATTTTTTGAAAAAAAATATTATTTTAATATTATTTTAAGCCGTCACTAATACATTTAATTAGGGAAAATTACACATTGGAATGAGTTGAAACAAATTTTGTGCATCATAAAACAATAAATAAAATTTTATCATGTGGTTTTTGAAATGAAATCGTTTGCCAAAACGGTTTAGAAATTATCGAAGAAAAAGGCTTTTTCGGTGAAATTAGTGTAAATAGTTGTTTGGGGCATAACCTTTATCATTTTCCCCTCACCCACACTCACCCACACCCTCTCTCCTCCCCCCTAAGCTGCTGGCTAATCCCTTGGCTGCCCATCCTAAATTTTTCCCCACTTGATGAGGCCTTGAATGAAAAGGGAGCATGAAATGAAAAAGGAAATGATAAAGAATATGAACTTGGGCTTGTTGTTTGACTTTGGGCTTTCTTTACTTGGAAACCTACACCCACACCCACATAAAATCCTCCCCATTTTCTCTTGGCCGAAAATGGCTGCTGCCATTCTCTCCACCCCCATTTGGGCCTCTCTTTTGCCTCACAAAGCCAAAATGAAATGAAAAGAATGAGGTATGGGTGTTATTATATAAAGTATGGGGTTTCCTTTGACTTGTACTTTTCTTCCCACACCCACACACTTCACCATCACCCCTTCCCCAATGCTGGCCGAGCCCTCTTCAACAGCAGCCCCCCCCCCCCCCCCCCCAATTTTATCCTCTCAATTATCATCAAAAACTTCATCAATTTGCCCCAAAAATCAAGTTAAAACCTCAAAAATTCTCCAAACCAACTCTTACCCATTATTTCTTTATCCAAGCTAGCATGAATCTTGGAGCAAGAAGCATGTTTGTGAGGCTAGATTCATGTTATATCTCAAGATAATGGTGAGGTATAAATCTTGACCTTTTGTTAATTTGTTGTTATTACTTCAAACTAGGTTAAAGAAGGGTTTAATTTGGATGCAATTTCAAGACTTGAATTTTCAAGAGGAGATTTTGGATTCAAAAGTTAGGGTTTAGATTCAATTAGAGTGGTTGTTACTTTCTTAAGGTTGCAATGAGAAGATTATCATGTTAATGCTTGCTAAAACTAATCAAATTGCTAGTTGCAAATTGTTAGTTTAAAATTGTAATAATTGTACAAATATTGCAAACTAGGTTTTTTTGAATTGATGGAAATGAGTGATTTTAAAATCTAATTAACATTGGTTTGACATAATTAAGATGTTTAATGAACATTATAGCCACTAGAATTGTTAAAATATTTAGATTGGTTAAAACACCAAGTTTTGAACTAAAAAGGTAACTTTTGCGAACTAGATTTTTGGTTTAATGTAATTTAGCAAGATTAAAAATCTAGTAAATGTTTATGTGGCCTAATTAAGATAATTAGTGAGTATTGTGACCACTAGTTTGCTAAAACATCAAGACTTGTAGTAAAACGGTTAACGACCCCTATACTTGGCTTTTTGGAAATAAACCGATTTGATCAATTTGTTGGTTTTGATGATTTGCATCCAATTTCATATATTTTTAGTGACTTATAAAACAATGATTGGTACATTTGGTGTTTTTCTCGATCATTCGGCGTGTGTACACCGATGTCGAGGGTTTTTGGGTTGATTTGAGAGAGCAAACCATAGGTTTTGACCTATGTGAGATTCGTGTGACGTTTTGGTCATGGGTCGGATTTTAATGCGATACGATGTGTTATGATACGTAGGTACCCTAGCGAGGACTTCGAGACGACAAGCAGGCACGTGGCGACATTGGCACCGACGTGCGGTTTTCCCATGATGTATGAGTCATCCACCATGAGTTTGCTGATGGATTTCGAGACCCGATTCGAGGAGTGGAGGAACCGTTTCGGGTACATGGTGGACCCGGTATGGTACCCCGGGGCAAGATGAATGTGGTGTTGACGTTGAGCCTGGCAGGGGACAGATTACCTACCGGTGATATTACCCGACGCGTCGGATATCCGGAGGATACCGTCGTGGTCTTGAGATGGATGGTAGGGGCCGGTCTGGACTGACGGCGCCCTAGATATTGAGATTGAGACATTGATATTTCGAGATATTGAGATTTATGTTTTGTGTCGATGCTAGACACTGTTGATACTGATTTTATTTATGATACCTCAGTTTAAAAATACGAAGGAAATCTCACTAATTTATGAAAACAGTTTCTTCATTTACATGTATTCTGTTTTCATGCATTCATACCTCATTCATATGATATATTGCTACCTGAGGCACTGACACGGGCACATGAGTTTACACTCGGTTAGATATTACCCTTGCCATTGTTATAGGCTGCTTGTTATGTATATTTTTGAGGATATATTATGATCATTGACCTAGGTTGCGTTATTTATGCGATTTCTGTGCGTAGATGTTTTTCTATTCACGAGTTGGCAACTCACCCCCGTTGTGCCCCAGTTTCTTGCAGGTTTGCCGTACAGGTTTCATTACGGCGTTGCGGGCTCAGTTTCATTCGGGTGACTTGCTAGTAGGTGGGTTTTTCTTGTATCGTACCCATCAAATTACCTTGTATAATATTATTCAGTTGTATCTAGTAAATTCCATCAACCAAACATGTATTTTTTGAGATAGAGACCAGTGTTGTTTATTCTTTCGACCTTAGAGTCGCTCGTTATATTTCTGGTGGTTTTGAGTTTCCTTTTGAGTTTTGATCCTCGCCGTTGGCGTTGTATATTATATTGCTTGTGTGGTTGTAACCGTCGATTGACGAAGAGCTAGCTCCCGCTTGGGGATGCCTTTTTCTTGATTTCGTATACTATTCATGTTGTATCCCGTTTGGGGGCCAGTATTTACAAAGGAGACTCTGCCGAAATTTTCAGTAAATTTTTGATGTTTTTAAAAACCGCATAATTCGGCTTATGCTATTGGAACTACCTGCTTTAAGTTGGTTTTTCCTGCACTCTACTACTTTTCTTGGTTTGGATTTCTGGGTTTTCGGTTTACTTAGATTACGTACGCCTCGAGACGTTCGTAGTTTAAGTGCCGGTCATGTTCCGTACTTTCGGGTCGTGACAAAGTTGGTATCAGAGCGTTAGTTTTTACCTTCGGAGCGTAGGATGACCCTTGGTTGATGGAATAGGTGACTAAAGTAGAGTGACGTACCGTTGGTATGTTCCGCGGCATATTTACGACACGCCACTCCACTTAAGAAGCCTTAGGATGTGCATTTCCTTGTTCAGTATTATATTCCTTCCTGATCTAACCTCATCAGTACCAGTTTGGTTTTGCTGCCACGATTACGGGCAGGGAGAGCTACGGCTAGAGTTGCGGTCAGTACGAGCTCGTCACGAACGAGGACTGACCAGGGCATGATTCCGGCGACACCCGATTGTAGAGAGGTGTCTTTTGACTGTGTTTCCGCGCCACGAGCGTTTGGCGGATCGCCTTTATGAGGTTACTCGGATGTGCTGATCGACATTAGAGGATTGAGCCAATGATAGAGGCCAGCCAGATCTTGATGACCGTTGGTGTGTTGCTTATTCATGATGATCGAGGCACTGTTCAGCGTGCAGACGAGCGAGCCAGTTATTGCTGCGAACGACGAGGTATTGCCCCAG
The DNA here is from genome assembly GCA_030015575.1 of Agapanthus africanus. Classification (NCBI taxonomy): domain Eukaryota; kingdom Viridiplantae; phylum Streptophyta; class Magnoliopsida; order Asparagales; family Amaryllidaceae; genus Agapanthus; species Agapanthus africanus. The sequence continues at coordinate 580,692,805 of CM057339.1, read as the reverse complement.
ATGCTGGAGTTAGTGCAGAACGAGTTGTACTAAGAGATGATAGAAGGTCGCTAGTCATCGTGGATGAATGACTAGGACATGTGGATCGTTTGCCTAACCCGATGCAAGGTCATCAGATAGATTGATTCCAGCTAGAGACGACTTCACGTGGAGACGTTGGGAGTCGACAGAGATGATCGAATGTCAGAAACCGATTATTCCAAGTTTAAAGTAGTCGGAAGGACATGCAGGCAATTCTATGGTCCCTCTAGAAGAATGAAACCCTAACTCAACTTACTGACCGTGTGAAAGCCTTTGAACCTTCGGGTTTGCGGCAGTTCTACGGCGCCATTAGTGAGGCTTGGGTTTGCCCTTCTACGGCTGGACCACCGATGCTGTGATATGTACTCGATACTATTAAATTCTATGAGATAGTTGGATCCCGATACCCGCTGTGAGTAAGAGTTACTCCTGGGAGAGTTTTATACATTACAATTAGCCGATCAAGTAGGTGTCTAGAAAGGTGTTAACGGGGTTACGCCTCTAGGAAAACGAGGTTTAGATTAATTAGGTTCGTGCGAAAGCACGGGGGACCTCCCTCAAAGTACCGACACTGACATGGCTGAAAGATTGGTGAACTTGTAGCGTGTAATTAATCCCGGCTAGTCTTTCCTTTTAGGGTTTGAAGGAAGATTTGATTAAAACAGTGGGAGACATCCTGATTAGATATATTAGATAACCAATCTAATCTTGCAAGAGCATACGCTGAGTGTTTTCTTCTCTCTCTCTCCAAGTAGCGACCATATCACGCCTTAATCAAGATAATAATACGGATATATTGACCGAACCCGCTTGTTATACTGAGCTGGGGAACGTTGGTCCCGCTCCAACTTATAATTGTTATAAGACAGAGCAGGAAATTGGGGAATACCAGATTTCCCGTGCCGCTCAAACGAAGAAAGTGCATGTTGATGGATCATCTTCGGGTGTGTTCATTACAGAGAACTGTTTCTCAGTATCCTTTACGTCCTGGGTATGTGATACCGGATCAGGATCCCGCATATGTAATATGTTACATGGGCTACAGATAGGTAGAGAACTGAGAACGGGTGATAAGTTTCATGAGATAGAAAACGGTGCAAGTGTTGCAGCCAAGTCTGTTGGTCACTGTCACCCTGTATTACCAGAATACATTGATTCTGAACAAATGTTATTAGATACCGAACCTGATATACAAAATCATATCAGTCTCTTTATTAGTAAAGAAAGGATATAATTTTGTATTGTTGGATAATGTTTTGAACATTTCCTATATCAAGAGTTGATCGGTTCAGGCACGTTATCTAAAAGCATTGACGTTCTAAATCAAACTACAGTTCTTAGTATACAGAACACACACAAGAGGAAGAGTTCAGAAATGAACGAATCCTTCTTGAGGTATTGTAGACTAGGTCATGTCAATGCGACCCGACTAGCTAAGTTACATTGAGATGCATATTTAAATCTGTTTGAATTTACATCTTGTAAAACTTGCCAGTCATGTCACAAAGATAAGATGACCATAGCTCTGTTTATTGGAAACAGAGAAAGAGTTAGTGAACTCTTGGGATTGATACATGCTGATGTATGAAAGTCCCCTGTCTACATATGCCAGGACCGGTTCTTTGTACTTCATTACATTCTCTGATGATCTCTCAAGATTCAGACATATGTTCCTGTTGAAACACAAGTCCGAAGCTTTTGAGGTATTCACAGAATATAAGTTAGAAGTAGAGAACCAAAATACGGGTAAAAGTATTATGTTCTCTGATGTGATCAAGGAGGAGAATACTTGAGCACGGAATTCCTGGACTATTCTAAAGGAGAATGAGATTCTCTCTCAGCATTACTACTTCGAATACACCACAGCACGTCGGTGTATCGGGGCGGAGCAATAGCACCCTATGTGATATGGTGTCCTCTATGATGAGTACTACTGAGTTTCCTATTTCCTTTTGGGAGTTATGCACTTGAGAAGCTGCATACCTATTGAATAGGGTTCAAATCAAATCAGTTGCCTACCACTTCATATGTGATATGGAAAGGGAAGAGCCCATATCTTAAGTTGGTTAAGATTTAGGGTTGTCCGGCCTATGTCTAAAAGCAAAATCTGGACAAGCTCGAGGCAAGGTCTGTTATGTACAACTGGAATGGTTCCAGCTATACAAACTGCAGCTGATGATTTGGTAGACCCAAAGAATTCAATAGTTTCCAACGAACCTCAGCCTCTCCGCCGATCTAGTAGGGTTCCTCACCCACCTGAGAGATACTTCGGTTTCTCTATGACAGTGGGAGCGAGGATTGCATCATGAGATGATGACCCAACTAGTTTCGAGCTGGCCATCAGGAGTGAGACTCTGTAAGAATGGCTGGATGCTTAGCGATCTGAGATGGAATCCTTATACACCAACAAAGTATGGACTTTAGTTGCTTTATCTGAAGGGTTAAATCCCCATCAGGAGCAAGTATATCTTGAGAAGATTACTTGGTGTACATGGAAAAGTTAAGACTTTCAAAGCTATGCTTAAGTCCATCCAGATCCTACTTGGCACGGCTACATACCATGACTACGATATCTGGCGGTTGGGTGTCATGACTGCTTTTTTAAATGATGTTTTAGAAAAGAGCGTCTATAAGTACACAGCCAGAGGGCTTCATAGACAGTGGGAGCAGCGGAAACGTGTGCAAGATGTTTTATGTGATAAAACAGGCATCGCGGAGTTGGAACATCTGTTTTGATGTGGTAGTCAAAGAGTTTGACTTCATCAAAATGGTAGATGAACCTTGTATATACAAAAAGGTAGTAGAGAGTATGGTGGTGATCTTCGTAGAGTACGTGGATGACATACTCTTGATAGGGAAGGAGTTTCCTATGCTACGCTCGGTCAATCTCCGCTTATCACAAGGATTCTCCATATAGGATCAAAGAGATACTTCCTAAATCCTGGGTTTTGGATCTATGAGATAGATCTAATTGGATGTTAGGACACTCACTAGTTGTAGTGAGATGGTATCAATCGATCCTGAGGAGAATCACTGGAAAGGTTCCAGGGTGATAAGGACGACTGAATGTCAGTCGCAGGCATTGTCTTTACCCTCAGTGGAGGGACGGTATGTTGGAAGAGTTCCAAGCTAGATACCGTGACATACTAGACGATTAAAGGCAAGATACATCGTTACCAAAGATACTACCAAAGAGGCAGTCTGGATGTATATAAGTTCATAAGATGAACTTCGTTCCTACCATTGTGTGACAATGGAGTTGTGGCTTTAGCCAAGGAACTACCGTCCCATCAGAAATCCAGATATAATTCTTAGGCAGTATCACCTGCTCATGGAGATGGTTGATATCCAGGGAGATCGAGGTTAGGAGAGTAGACACAGAGGACAACAGCGCGGATCCACTCACAAAGGCCTTTTCCCCAGTAGAGACTTTTATGGGATGGTTGAGTATGAGATACTTCAACCGTAGCTAATTGTTGGGTATGTGATACCACAAAAGATGGCCCTAGTGCAAGTGGGAGATTGTTAGTTATATGTATTCCCTAGAGGCCATTACTGTACATACGATGTATATTGTAGTGGATGCTAGGACATATATAGGGAGGGCTTTCTTGCTCGACATGATAGTATGCTATCTGGTTGTACTTTATCTTAACATGTACTCTGATTGTCCCTATATTACATGTTGATAAAGCCCTTAGGATATGTACTCGACTACTGGGACTATGATGAGATCATACTAGTGGGGCCACAGTAGTCGACGAGTACATCCTATAACTGTTTCTAGTCGAGGGTGTATCGAGACAGGGCATCGATACACCAGAGTAGACAAGCGTATACGCATCTTAACCCATATGATGGGCGATGGATGATCCCACATCCATCGGTGTTTGACATCAAGGATGGTGTACGGGTGCTCAGCGGAGACTGGGTACACTGGACGGACTCGCTGAGAACTCCCAGATGGTATTATACCTCACGTCAGATTGTAGTTCTCCGGTGACTCTGGTACAGAGTAGTCTGTTGACCCGAGATCGTCATAGAGTCTTGTGTGATTCCCACTGTGCTTTGATTTCCATCATACCACGTCCAAGAGGGCGTGCAAAAAGGTGGCTTTTGGGTACAGTCCCGAATCACATGGAGGCAATGAGCGATAGGAGGGGATTCGTCTCTCCCGGTATAGGGAGTTGATCTTGTGCTGTGTTCGATTGGCTATAACCGGAAATCCCTGTCCAGGGTTGCTGAGATTTACTGGTAAGTGTTATCAGTAGTTTCTCAAACTGTTATAGACCTCATATCGACACGACTTATCGAGCTACTGGGGTCTGACGTTTACCACCCATAGGCGAGATATGCGACATATCAGACGACGAGACCGGACTGTACGGGAGTGTTACTGTTTGGATTCACAGGAGAATGTACAAGCTTGCTTGTTGATCTTCTGAGCGCTCAATACCTGTGTAGCTGTTACGTTTAGTTGACCGCTTGCAGCTTGTGGGTGTTTGATATGATCATCACCTACTGCCGGCGTATTGACGATTCTTTAGAGTCCTACACAGATGTTTCTTGGCTCAGGCAAAATGGAGTAGGAGCACATATGTGATATGTGCGGGACCGAGGATAATGCGGTATATGATACCGTATTAGATTCTCGCGATATGAGATATCGGCCGGGTATATGTGATATAGCCGGGTCATCGTATTAGTCGGTTATATGCGATATAGCCGGATTGTCGGATCAAGTGTTGATTCGATAATTTAATGTATAATAATATATATGATATATTAAATTACATTAACTAATATTAGCTCACTAAAAGATTCATTTTCTCACGGGATAATACATTGATATATATGCGATATATGTTAATTGTATTATTTTCTATTGTTACAAAATATATTGTATATGTGATATTGTCACGACCCGAGAATTCGACTCGTGACCGGCACTTAACCACGCAACGTCTACAGGCGCAACGCGGCTAAGTAAGCCGAACCCAGAAATCAAAACCAATAAATATAGAGTGAATTTAAAACATTTTGTAAAACAATCGTACATGTCCGAAAAACTTCCATTTATTTAGTAGAAAACCTTTTTAAGTTCAAAAGTTGTAAGTTTTATAATTTTGGTAACATTCCCCTTTTTAAAACATTAGCCCCGAAAGTCGGGTAAAAACAAGGTGTAGCAGAGATAACAAGTGACAAGAATGAAGCATCACAATATGATATACGACGCCGTAGCGAAGAATACACAGTAAAACAAGGACAATATCATAAAGATAAGACTGCATAAAGCAAAGTCGGCTCACATGCGAGCTCGACACCAGAATATAAAATCATACATATCGTCCTCACAACTGTCTCTAAGTCAATACAGAAAAGTAGATGGAGAATACTAGATACATCAATGTACAACAGAAAGATAACAGATACCGTACAAAACCCACCTAAACAGCAAAAGGGCTAACTCAGCTCAAAAGGGGTATCTGTGCCAAAAGATGCGGTAACAGCCAGCCGTGACTACTCCCCAGGGCAACCTGCAAGCACTGTGGCACAACGGGGGTGAGTTGCCAACTCGTGAATAGAAATAACATATAAAGGTAATCGCAAGCATGCACATGTAGCGTGGCTCTACTAATGCCAACAGATAATATCAATGCGATGTGGCAGTATGCATAAAATAATGCCAGTCCTCTATCAGGTGATATACTACAGGGTGAGATGTAATAATGAATGCTGAGCATGGGGATATAGTATCTACATGAAGTATCGAGGTGGACTACATAAGTATGTATGCACCACAAATCCCAACATCTCAAACGCCGGTACTCCATCGGCCCTCATATCCTGTATATCCCTGAAAATCCCGAGTGCCCAACATCGGCACCCAAATATCATAAATACTCGTGTCTAGCATCGACACGCAAAACATCCTGTATCGGGCTCCGTCAATCTGGGTCAGCCCTCTCTCAAGTATGTACCGGGAATCCGTCAGTCCGGGTCATCCCTCTCTCAATATATATCGGGCATCCGTCAGTCCGGGTCAGCCCTATATCAATCCATCGGGCATCCGTCAGTCCGGGTCAGCCCTCAATCAATCCATCGGGCATCCGTCAGTCCGGGTCAGCCCTCAATCAATCCATCGGGCATCCGTCAGTCCGGGTCAGCCCTATATCAATCCGTGCCTCAAGCACCGAGAAAACACGGGGCGACGCCCCAAATTATCATATCAAGGGAACCGGGTTTTTAAATGGTTACTTATTTGAAAAGGCCACGGTTCCCAAATCCATAAATCATATGAAATCCCAACAATAATACAAGTAACTGCGATGTGATAGGTGCATCAATGTGTATATCAAGTCATGTCACATGAGAAAGAACTACAATGCAATGATCCACCGTGATATAGATATCAAATATAAATGAACTACAACAATATACAATAGTATGATCATGGCAGTTCTATCAGTTCTAAGCAATATGTATATATGTATAGCAAGGAATGCAATATGCAATGACAGTCTATGGGGTGCATGAAATATATAATAACAAAGTCCTATCAGCCCTGACGCATAACGCCATGCGGGCGATATCCCCGTAGATGTGAAATCTACTCACCGTGTCTCGCGCTAGGTGTATTCAACCACTTGCTTGCCCTTCTTCGCAGCGTCCGTCTCACTGGCCTGCGAACCTAAAATCACATACACATATCACACATAAGCTTAAGTCACAAAACGCGACATTATAAACCAACAAGAAACCTGTGTCGCAACCCAATCGCGCGTGTGCGCGATACGCTAAAACGTGTACTCACGCGCCACGAAACTACCCCGACGCGCTGCGATACGCAGAACCCAAACCTACTCACGTATCACGCGTGTCGCGAAGGTTTAGAAAAACGGCAAAACAGGTATTTGGTCCCAGATTTTCCTACAGAATTGATCTTAAAAATATATATACCAAAATACCCTACACACAAAAACACACATACAGAAACCAAAAATTACCAAAACACCCCCTGTCTGGCCGCAATTTGCGGCCAGAATGGTGGTTTTGGCGGCCGGGAAGGGGAGTTAGGGGGTCGGGTTTCATCTAGTGTATCACCTCCACTCCACTATGCCACAGTCCACTCAATTTCATTCTGCACTCACCGGGTCAATAGCAGATCCAGAAAAGTTCACTTTTGCACAAAAACGACATTTTGCATCACATAGGAAAACTGGTGGTATTTTAGTGTAATCGGGGTTGAACTAGGTTACAATGGCCTCCACAGACCTCAATCAACCTACTGGAACCACAACTTACTTCGTTTGCACAAGATTCATACAAAATACCCCATATCACACTAAAACGCACCAATATCCATAAACCGAAGCAAAACTACACAATCTAAGCTAACTAGGGATCAAGTTAGGAAATATACCTCATACTTAACCCTAGGAAGCAGGAGGAAGGTGAAGAAGAGAAGAGAAGAGGCTGTAGTCGAAGTTGATGCTTGCTGCTGTTGCTGTGAAGTCCCCTGTTGCTGCTGCTGCTGTTTCCCTCTGCTGATGCTGCTACTTCTTGCTGCTGCTGCTGCTGCTACTTCTCATGCTGCTGCTGCTGCTTCTGGTTCAGGTAAGAGTGTGTGTGTGTGTGAGTGTTTGTGAGTGTTGGAGAGAAAAAGAAATGAGAGAAAAACAACCTACACTCAAGGGTCAACCCCTCACTCTCTCTCTTCATTAATGGCAAGCATGGCTAAGCCATGATGCCCTCTCTCTCTCTCCTTCTCACAAGTCAACACTAGATCAAAAATTCAAATTAAAGTAACTTTTAACTAATTAATAAAACCCACTTAAGAATCCAAAAGAATTAATCCCCCAATTAACCCACCATGGTTAATAATTGTGGTATTTCCTTGATTTAAAAACCCTAGTTTACATGCACATGTGTGTGCAAGCTTAGGAAAATTTTGGAAAAAAGTTTATTAAATTAGGAAAAATACTTAAAACACAATTTGGTAAACTTTTTATTAAAAATCATTATTTAATTATAATTACTCACTAACCCTTATCCTAAGGTGTTACAATCTCTCCCCCTTAAAGAAATTCGTCCCCGAATTTCAAAAATCTAACTAAGGTTACCTTCAAAAAGATGGGGATACGTCTTCATCATCTCACTTTCGGTCTCCCAAGTGACCTCTTCACGGTTCTGACCACGCCAAACTTCTTTAACTGATGGAATCTCCTTCGATCTCAATTTCTTCACTTGTCGATCCAAGATCATCACCGGGTGCTCTGCATAGGAAAGATCGCTCTCAAGCTGGATCGCCGGATGCTAAATCGCATGCGAAGGATCATGAAGATATCTGCGGAGCATCGAGACATGGAATACGGGGTGCATGTCTGGAAAGCTGGGCGGAAGGGCTAATCGGTAAGCTACTGCACCAACACGCTCGAGGATCTCGAAGGGGCCCACATACCGGGGGCTAAGCTTTCCCTTCTTCCCAAACCTCATCACACCTTTCATTGGGGAGACCCTCAAGAAAACATGATCACCAACAGAAAACTCAAGTCTGCGTCGTCGACGGTCTGCATAAGCCCTCTGCCTACTCTGCGCTGCTCTCATCCTATCTCGAATCAACTGGATCTTCGCGGTCGTCTCCTCAACGATCTGTGGCCCTAAGATACTGCTCTCACTGAGCTCTGTCCAACAAGTAGGTGACCTGCATCTCCTCCCGTAAAGAGCCTCAAACGGTGCCATCTGAATGGTCTCCTGGTAGCTATTATTGTAGGAAAACTCTACCAAGGGCAAATGATGATCCCAGCTACCTCCGAAATCTAGTACACAAGCTCTGAGCATGTCCTCGAGAGTCTGAATGGTCCGCTCTGACTGTCCGTCGGTCTGCGGATGAAATGCCGTGCTGAAACTCAAGCGAGTGCCCAAAGCCTCCTGAAGCCTCTGCCATAGCCTACTAGTAAACTGGGTGCCTCTGTCGGACACAATGCATGTCGGGACTCCGTGTAGTCGCACTATCTCGTCAATATAGATCTGGGCGTACTGAGTAAATCCGAAAGTCGCCTTCACCGGTAAAAAATGAGCCGCTTTCGTCAAACGATCCACGATCACCCAGATGGAGTCATACCCCCTACTAGTCCTGGGTAGACCTACCACGAAATCCATCGAAATCTGTTCCCATTTCCACTCCGGGATGGGTAACGGCTGTAGCTCTCCCGCGGGCCTCTGGTGCTCAGCCTTGACTTGCTGACAAGTCAGGCATCTCGATACAAAATCTGCAATATCCCTCTTCATTCCGTCCCACCAGTAAACATCCTTCATATCATGGTACATCTTGGTGGAACCGGGATGGACGCTATACACCGATCGATGTGCCTCTTCAAGAATCTCACGCCTCAGTCCCTCAGCATCAGGTACGCACAGTCTGACTCCAAACCGTAGTATCCCCTGATCATCGGTCACGAACTCGGAAAATCGGTCCTGTCCCATCTGTGCCATGATCTCTAAACATCGGTCGTCACTGAGCTGTGCCTCACGTATACGATCAATCAACTGTGGGCGTGCACGGATGTGCGCTATCTGTCCTCCAATCGGCGTGAACTCGAACTGTACTCGACTGTCGCATAATATCTGCCAATCCGCCGATGACTGCTCCTGCACTGCGCTCAAACATGATAAACTACTCCCGGGCCTCCTGCTCAAAGCATCCGCTACCACATTTGCCTTGCCCGGGTGATATAAGATCTCGCAGTCATAATCTTTCACTAACTCCATCCATCGACGCTGTCGAAGGTTCAGATCCCGCTGCTGGAATATGTATTTTAAACTCTTGTGATCCGTAAATATCTGGCACGACTCGCCGTATAGGTAATGTCGCCAGATCTTAAGTGCGAAGACCACTGCTGCCATCTCCAAATCATGAGTGGGGTAGTTCTGCTCGTGCTTCTTCAATTGTCGCGAGGCATACGCGATCACCCTATCATGCTGCATCAGGACGCATCCCAATCCCACTCGAGAAGCATCACAAAAGACCACAAATCCGCCCGATCCGGAAGGTAAAGATAACACCGGTGCCGTCGTCAGCTGAGTCCGTAACTGCTGAAAGCTGTGCTCGCACTCCTCCGTCCAAACGAAAGGAACTCCCTTCCGGGTCAACCCGGTCAACGGTGTAGCAATACGTGAGAAGTCCTGCACAAAACGCCTGTAGTAACCGGCCAATCCCAAAAAGCTGCGAATCTCCGTCACTGATGTGGGTCTGGGCCAACGCTGAACGGCCTCGATCTTCCTCGGATCAACACATATACCGTCTCGTGAAATCACGTGACCCAGGAAGTCCACGCTGTCAAACCAAAAAGCACACTTGGAGAATTTCGCATAGAGCTGGTGCTCCCTCAATGTCTGCAATGTAACCCGCAGGTGCTGCTCGTGCTCCTCACTACCCCGGGAATACACCAAGATATCGTCGATGAAGACTATGATGAACAGGTCCAAATAAGGCCGGAAAATGCGGTTCATCAAGTCCATGAAGGCTGCTGGCGCATTGGTGAGTCCGAACGACATCACCAAAAACTCGTAATGGCCGTAGCGCGTACGGAAGGCTGTCCGAGGAATGTCCTCCTGTCGAACCCGCAGCTGATGATAGCCCGATCGTAAATCGATCCTCGAAAAGTACCCTGCCCCCTGAAGCTGGTCGAACAAATCGTCGATACGCGGCAAAGGATACCTGTTCCGCACCGTCACCCTGTTCAGCTGGCGGTAGTCGATGCAAAGACGTAAGTTGCCGTCCTTCTTCCTGACGAACAGGACTGGAGCACCCCAAGGAGAAACGCTGGGCCGAATAAGTCCCTTGTCCAGCAAATCCTGTAACTGACCCTTCAGCTCACGAAGTTCCGCCGGGGCAATCCGATAGGGCGGTATAGAAATAGGCCCCGAACCAGGAACCAAATCAATACAGAAAGAAATGTCGCGCTCGGGCGGCAACCCAGGAAGCTCGTCAGGGAACACATCAGGAAACTCGCTAACAACCGGAACCTGATCCAATGGAACCTCCGTAGCGCGAGCATCGCGAACATAAGCGAGAAATCCCTGACATCCCTTCCTCAAAAGCTGTCCAGCGCGAAAAGAAGAAATCACACTGTGAGGGGCGGCACTACGGTCCCCCAACACAACAAAAACCGACTCGCCGGGGAAACAGAATCTAACTGTCTTCTCGCGGCAGTCCACAGAAGCATAGCACGTAGCTAACCAATCCATGCCCAAAAGAACGTCGAAGTCCAACATCTCCAGAAGGATCAAGTCGACAGGCAACTCTCTCTCGCCAATACAGACGATACAGGATCGGAACACGTGCCTAGCAACAAACGACTCTCCCACAGGAGTAGTCACCACAAGCGGCTGATCAAGCAAGCCGGACTCTCTACCCAAACTCGGCACAAAGTGCGTGGATACGTACGAGTGTGTGGATCCGGGGTCGAACAGTACATGTGCGTCAACTGAACATACAGGGAGGATACCTGAAACCACTGCATTGGACGCCTGCGCGTCCTGATGTGTCAAAGCAAAAACCCTCGCCTGTCCACCACCTGCGGCTGGCTGCCCTCTGCCTCGGTCACCTCGCCCTCTCTGAGCAACTCCTCCACGCCCACGACCTCGCTGTGTATGAGTCTGGCGCGGAGCAACGGTAGGTACGATAGGCAACGCCCTCTGGGGTGGTGAAAGTGGTAATGTAACATGCGGTGCTGTCGACTCTGTCCGGGGTAACTCAGGACAATCCCGTACACGGTGGTAAGAACTCCCACAGCGAAAACATCCCGACGACGGCCGCTGACCATCCTGGGAATAAGAACTGAATAACCGGCCCCGCCCTGAATCTCTGCTGCCTGCAATACGTCTATCACGGCGCCGAAAAGGCTGTCTCTGTGCTGAAGTATCCGCACGAGCTCTCTTCGGCTCTGGGAGTGCCGAAGTCTCAACAAGGTGCTCCTCGACCACTAGGCCTGCGTCTACCGCTGCTGCGTAGGTCTCGTAGTGCTGCGCGCTGATCGCGAGGAACACTGGTGAAATCAAGCCTCGAACAAATCTCCGGACTCGCAACTCCTCGGTGGTCACTAGATGTGGGGCGTAGACTGCTAGCTCTGTAAACAGTACGTCATACTCTGCCACTGTCATCCCTGGCGTCTGGCGCAAGGACTCAAACCTGCGTGCTCGGGCATCTCTAACACTCCGGGGAAGGAAACGGGCTAGAAATATAGTCACGAACTCCGTCCAGGTCATAGGAGGAAGACCTGCTGCTCTGCCCTTCTCCACTGAATCACACCATTTCTGCGCAAGACCTTCCAGGCGAAAGCTCGCGAACTCGACCCATCTCGCATCTGCACATTTGAGGGAACGGCATGTCCTGGCCATCCTGTCTATGAAAGACTGTGGGTCCTCGGCTGTATCGGTGCCTGTGAAAACCGGAGGCTTCAGCCTCATGAACTCTGATAGCGATACTGTAATCACCTCCGTGGCTGCAGGGGCAACTGGCTGTGCGGTAGGTACCATAGCGGTCTCTGGAACTGGTGGAGCTACCTCTGGCCGCTGCGCTCGAAGCGTCTCAACAAGCGATCCTATCATCTGGCGCATCTCCTGCATGCTAGATCCCACCGTCTGGCGCATCTCCTGCATACCAGCCCCTAACGTGGCGATCTGCTCTGTCATGGCAGGAACAGCCTGCTCGGGTACAACGGGTGCACTGCCCGGATCAGTCCTCGTCTCGGACGAGTCAACTCGAATCTCGGCCCTCGCGGCCGCTCTCTGTGCCCTCGTAGTCTTAGGCGGCATATTGGCTGAAAGAAAATTTGGATTCGATAAGAACACGGAAATCGAATCACAAGAATATAAGGAGGAATCAAATCAACAAGCCCTAAGGTCGCGTAAGCGGAGTACCGTGTCGTGAGTATGCCGCGGAACATACGCACGCTACGCTACCCTGCTGCAGCTACCTACTCCATCATACCAGGGTCATCCTACACTCCGAAGGTAAAACCTAGGCTCTGATGCCAACTTTGTCACGACCCGAGAATTCGACTCGTGACCGGCACTTAACCACGCAACGTCTACAGGCGCAACGCGGCTAAGTAAGCCGAACCCAGAAATCAAAACCAATAAATATAGAGTGAATTTAAAACATTTTGTAAAACAATCGTACATGTCCGAAAAACTTCCATTTATTTAGTAGAAAACCTTTTTAAGTTCAAAAGTTGTAAGTTTTATAATTTTGGTAACATTCCCCTTTTTAAAACATTAGCCCCGAAAGTCGGGTAAAAACAAGGTGTAGCAGAGATAACAAGTGACAAGAATGAAGCATCACAATATGATATACGACGCCGTAGCGAAGAATACACAGTAAAACAAGGACAATATCATAAAGATAAGACTGCATAAAGCAAAGTCGGCTCACATGCGAGCTCGACACCAGAATATAAAATCATACATATCGTCCTCACAACTGTCTCTAAGTCAATACAGAAAAGTAGATGGAGAATACTAGATACATCAATGTACAACAGAAAGATAACAGATACCGTACAAAACCCACCTAAACAGCAAAAGGGCTAACTCAGCTCAAAAGGGGTATCTGTGCCAAAAGATGCGGTAACAGCCAGCCGTGACTACTCCCCAGGGCAACCTGCAAGCACTGTGGCACAACGGGGGTGAGTTGCCAACTCGTGAATAGAAATAACATATAAAGGTAATCGCAAGCATGCACATGTAGCGTGGCTCTACTAATGCCAACAGATAATATCAATGCGATGTGGCAGTATGCATAAAATAATGCCAGTCCTCTATCAGGTGATATACTACAGGGTGAGATGTAATAATGAATGCTGAGCATGGGGATATAGTATCTACATGAAGTATCGAGGTGGACTACATAAGTATGTATGCACCACAAATCCCAACATCTCAAACGCCGGTACTCCATCGGCCCTCATATCCTGTATATCCCTGAAAATCCCGAGTGCCCAACATCGGCACCCAAATATCATAAATACTCGTGTCTAGCATCGACACGCAAAACATCCTGTATCGGGCTCCGTCAATCTGGGTCAGCCCTCTCTCAAGTATGTACCGGGAATCCGTCAGTCCGGGTCATCCCTCTCTCAATATATATCGGGCATCCGTCAGTCCGGGTCAGCCCTATATCAATCCATCGGGCATCCGTCAGTCCGGGTCAGCCCTCAATCAATCCATCGGGCATCCGTCAGTCCGGGTCAGCCCTCAATCAATCCATCGGGCATCCGTCAGTCCGGGTCAGCCCTCAATCAATCCATCGGGCATCCGTCAGTCCGGGTCAGCCCTATATCAATCCGTGCCTCAAGCACCGAGAAAACACGGGGCGACGCCCCAAATTATCATATCAAGGGAACCGGGTTTTTAAATGGTTACTTATTTGAAAAGGCCACGGTTCCCAAATCCATAAATCATATGAAATCCCAACAATAATACAAGTAACTGCGATGTGATAGGTGCATCAATGTGTATATCAAGTCATGTCACATGAGAAAGAACTACAATGCAATGATCCACCGTGATATAGATATCAAATATAAATGAACTACAACAATATACAATAGTATGATCATGGCAGTTCTATCAGTTCTAAGCAATATGTATATATGTATAGCAAGGAATGCAATATGCAATGACAGTCTATGGGGTGCATGAAATATATAATAACAAAGTCCTATCAGCCCTGACGCATAACGCCATGCGGGCGATATCCCCGTAGATGTGAAATCTACTCACCGTGTCTCGCGCTAGGTGTATTCAACCACTTGCTTGCCCTTCTTCGCAGCGTCCGTCTCACTGGCCTGCGAACCTAAAATCACATACACATATCACACATAAGCTTAAGTCACAAAACGCGACATTATAAACCAACAAGAAACCTGTGTTGCAACCCAATCGCGCGTGTGCGCGATACGCTAAAACGTGTACTCACGCGCCACGAAACTACCCCGACGCGCTGCGATACGCAGAACCCAAACCTACTCACGTATCACGCGTGTCGCGAAGGTTTAGAAAAACGGCAAAACAGGTATTTGGTCCCAGATTTTCCTACAGAATTGATCTTAAAAATATATATATACCAAAATACCCTACACACAAAAACACACATACAGAAACCAAAAATTACCAAAACACCGCCTGTCTGGCCGCAATTTGCGGCCAGAATGGTGGTTTTGGCGGCCGAGAAGGGGAGTTAGGGGGTCGGGTTTCATCTAGTGTATCACCTCCACTCCACTATGCCACAGTCCACTCAATTTCATTCTGCACTCACCGGGTCAATAGCAGATCCAGAAAAGTTCACTTTTGCACAAAAACGACATTTTGCATCACATAGGAAAACTGGTGGTATTTTAGTGTAATCGGGGTTGAACTAGGTTACAATGGCCTCCACAGACCTCAATCAACCTACTGGAACCACAACTTACTTCGTTTGCACAAGATTCATACAAAATACCCCATATCACACTAAAACGCACCAATATCCATAAACCGAAGCAAAACTACACAATCTAAGCTAACTAGGGATCAAGTTAGGAAATATACCTCATACTTAACCCTAGGAAGCAGGAGGAAGGTGAAGAAGAGAAGAGAAGAGGCTGTAGTCGAAGTTGATGCTTGCTGCTGTTGCTGTGAAGTCCCCTGTTGCTGCTGCTGCTGTTTCCCTCTGCTGATGCTGCTACTTCTTGCTGCTGCTGCTGCTGCTACTTCTCATGCTGCTGCTGCTGCTTCTGGTTCAGGTAAGAGTGTGTGTGTGTGTGAGTGTTTGTGAGTGTTGGAGAGAAAAAGAAATGAGAGAAAAACAACCTACACTCAAGGGTCAACCCCTCACTCTCTCTCTTCATTAATGGCAAGCATGGCTAAGCCATGATGCCCTCTCTCTCTCTCCTTCTCACAAGTCAACACTAGATCAAAAATTCAAATTAAAGTAACTTTTAACTAATTAATAAAACCCACTTAAGAATCCAAAAGAATTAATCCCCCAATTAACCCACCATGGTTAATAATTGTGGTATTTCCTTGATTTAAAAACCCTAGTTTACATGCACATGTGTGTGCAAGCTTAGGAAAATTTTGGAAAAAAGTTTATTAAATTAGGAAAAATACTTAAAACACAATTTGGTAAACTTTTTATTAAAAATCATTATTTAATTATAATTACTCACTAACCCTTATCCTAAGGTGTTACAGATATATAATATTGTAACATGTTAGGGTTACAAATTTAACTATGGTTTAGGGTTTAAACTTGGTTAGGGTTTGGATTAGGGTTAGCTTTTGCATGAAGCTTCCATGAAGCTTCATGAAGCTTTGACTTTGTGGTTGCTTGATATTATTTGTGAGATATTATGTTAACCCAATCCAAACCATTAACCCTAGTTAACTCTCTATAAGGGTTAACTCTCTCATGCTTAACCCTTGGTTAGATTTGTAACCACTACAATAATTCAATGTTCATCACAAAAAGATTAAGTTATCATCTTCATTCTTCTTCTTCTTCCTTGAGCTTCTTCATGAAAAAGCTTTCTTTTGTGATGAAAGTGAGTGAGAAAAAGATTATAAATGAGAGTAAAAATCCTACTTCGTCATCCTCATCTATCCTCGCCATTTAGATGAGGGTGTTCACAACATTTCATGAGTGTTAGCTTGTGTTAACGAAACTTCAAGGTAGATCATCTTTGTATCGAAGATCGGAAGCAAAGGTTGCATCATTCTCTTCGTGAAGCCTCTCGAGAGTCGGGAACAGGATGATCGCAGCGAAAGGACCTCAACACGGAGCTTAAGAAGTGAAGGACCGGATCTACAAAGGTTGTAATCCCTCTCACTTAGTGTTAAAGCGTTTAACATGTTCGTTTTCGCCTAAACCCTAGTTTAAAGATCCGTATTCGGGTTGTTCGGCATGGCTAAAATTTTAATCGGGCATGGTTGATGCCTCGTAGACCCTTGTGCGCGTGCCTAGAAACCCTACAACCCTCCGTCATTTTAGGAAATAGAGTACTCAGTATCCGTGCTGTGTTTGTTGACCTTAGTTAAGGCACAGTGTACGGTAGCTAAGTGATGTCTTCCTACATAGCATATGATGAGATTAGTTAGGACAGTCATGTGACTTTGTTGACCTTAGTTAAGGGTCATATGGGTGGGTCAAATTAATCATGAAATGACGGGTAGAACTTGACTAGTGCTTATGATTTGTTGACCATAGTTAAGGTCATAAGTCACTAGGGATAAAATATTATCAGGAATTTCAAGTGTTGAAATTTGCAATGAGATTGCATACCTTCTATAAGATAGTTGGATCCCGATACCCGCTGCGAGTAAGAGTTACTCCTGGGAGACTTTTACACATTACAATTAACCGATCAAGTAGGTGTCTAGAAAGGGGTTAACGGGGTTACGCCCCTGGGAAAACTAGGTTTATTTTAATTAAGTCCGTGCGAAAGCACGGGGAACCTCCCTCAAAATACCGGCACTGGCCTGGCTGAAAGATTGGCGAACTTGTAGCGTGTAATTAATCCCGGCTAGTCTTTACTTTTCGGGTTTGAAGGAAGATTTGACTAAAATAGTGGGAAACATCATGATTAGATATATTAATAACCAATCTAATCTTGCAAGAGCATACGCTGAGTGTTTTCTTCTCTCTCTCTCTCCAGGTAGAGACCATATCACGCCTTAATCAAGATAATAATACGGATGTATTAACCGAACTCGCTTGTTATACTGCGCTAGGGAACGTTGGTCCCGCTCCAACTTATAATTGTTATAAGACTGAGCAGGAAATTGGGGATTACCAGAATTCCCGTGCCGCCCAAACGAAGAAAGTGCATGATGATGTATCTTCTTCGGGTGTGTTCATTACCGAGAACTGTTTCTCAGTATCCTTTACGTCTTGGGTATGAGATACCGGATCAGGATCCCAGATATGTAATCTGTTACATGGGCTACAGATAGGTAGACAACTGAGAACGGGTGATAAGTTTCAAGAGTTGGAAACGGTGCAAGTGTTGCAGCCAAGTCTGTTGTGTAAGTCCATGCTACCTCTCCCGGTACTTTCGGGCATGCGGAATTTGATAAAAAAACGATTTTCTTAGAGGTGGTAACATGGACATAAAACCCGGATCTTTGTTAAACATCTAACTAACAACCTAACTACGAGTTGCTAACTACTCGGTTAGGGGGTTATACCTTTCTATTTCTCGAACTCCTTCGTCTTCAAGCTTTGATGGTCGTCCGGATCGCCTTCACACCGTCGTCTCCTTGCGCCGAAGATAGATCCACCTCGAAAGCTTCTACCTTTGGCTTCTTCTTCGGTCTTTGAAGAAACTAGTTCACTTGTTTTGCTAAACCTTGTGAACTAGAGTGAGTAGAGAAGAGTTTGTATGGGATTCTATCTATGGTTCTTGATTCTCAACTCATGAGACAAGTGAACCATAGACTAAGAGAGGGAGAGCAAGAGGAGGAAGATGAGAGCTCAAGAACAAGAGAGAGAATGAGCATGAAAGAATGAGAGAAGACTTTTCTCATTTGGCTCTCATAATCCAAAACAATCATAACACATCATATCAATCAAGTATTATGTGATGGTTTAAGCAACCATAGCCATATCATTTCATGCACTCATTTTGCATAAAAGAGCAAGCAAGCAAAAGTCTTTGCCATGAAATGATAGCTATGGTTATCATGATGGTCAACTAGTCAAGCCTAGTCAACCGGTCAACAAAGTCAACAAGTCAACAAAAGTCAACAAGTCAACAAGTCAACAACCATGTCACCATAATACCTAATTAATATAATTGTTAATCACATATCATATTCTCATTAGGGTTGAGCAAAAAGTCAATTGTCAACTGTCAACGGTCAACAACCCTAATGAGAATCCTCCGCCTCTGTCTCTCCGTCAACTGTGCATACACACCCGCATCCGTGTTCTGAGGAACACGAATACAAACTGGATAAATCCAATCCCAAAAGGTACACTAGGATCTGGCTTAAACCAAAGCCCGCTAGTGTAAACTGTCCGGACACTGTACGTGCACAAGTACACGGATATGACCGAACCCTGTCGCAAAACCATGCGACCTGTCGCAAAACCATGCGACCTCTACTCTTTTGCCTAAAGGCGAATAGCTTTCTGTGTGGGACTCTAAAGACTCGACACTACGCTGGCAGTGGGTTTAACCACAGACCGCAAGCGGCACTAGCTGTGCGAAACGGTCCCCAGGTAGAAGCCGACAAGAAGACTGACGAGGTGAAACCCATCTGAACTCCTACTGAGCCTGAATGTGACAATCTCCGTACAGTCCGGTCTGTTCGTCTGATACATCGCATGGCGGGCCTAGGGGGCGGTAAACGTCAGTCCCCTAATAGCGGTACAAGTCGTGTCGGAGTGAAGCCCAAAACACCCTGAGATAACACTGGAAGCCTACCAGTATATCTCGATTGCCCTGGCCAGGGACTACTCGTGTAATGGCTCTCCTAGACACAGCGCGATGTCAACCCCCAATACCGGGAGAGACGAATCCTGTCTAACCGTCACTACCTCCAAGTGCTTCGGGACTGCACCCAACTACCACCTGTTTGCACGACTCCTTTGAGCCGTGGTAGGGTAGTAATCAAAGTACAGTGGGAACACACTCGAGACGAAGTGACAGTGTCAAGTCAGCGGACTAAGCTGTACTCATGTCACCTGGGAACTGATAACTGACGATAGGTATAATACCAACCGGTCAGTTCCTGACGAGTCATGTCCAGTGTACTCGTAACCTAACGAGCACCCGTATACTATCTCCAGTACGACGTACTGATGGCTGTGGGACAGACCATCTCCCACACTGGGATGAGAAGCGCATATGCTAGTCTACTCCGGAGTATCAATGCCCTGTCTCGATAGTCCTGCGACTAGGGACCTGCATAAGGATGTGTTTATAGATTACCCAGCCCCCACTAGTGTGACTGCCATCACAACGCTGGTAATCAAGCAAAGATCCTAAGGGCTCCACTAATGTGTATAAGTGATATACTAAAATAAACACATGTACACATTGAAGTAGAAACAAACCAAGTAGCATACTACTATATTGAGCAAGATTGTTTATACAAGGTGAATATCCCAAGCTTCCATTAAGTAATATACAAACTAGTATGATACAGTAATGGCCTCTAGGGCATATACACTAACAATCTCCCACTTGCACTAAGGCCATGTACTGGCGTATCGAAGACCTATCATCTCGATCAGCCGCTCGAACTGAGTCTGGGGCAAGGCCTTGGTGAATGGATCTGCAGTGTTATCTTCTGAAGTGACTCTCCGAACCTCGATCTCCTGGCGATCCACGATCTCCCTTATTAGGTAATACCGCCTCAAGATGTGTCTGGATCTTTGATGGGACCTGGGTGTTAGTGTTTATGCCCTAGAAGGCCATTACTGTATCATACTAGCTTGTATATTACTTAATGGAAGCTTGGGATATTCACATGTATATAACAGTCTTGCTAAACATGGTAGTATGCTACTTGGTTTTTTCTATCTTAATATGTGAGTATACGTATTGATAGAGCTCTTAGGATCTTGCTTGGCTACCAGCGTTGTGATGGCAGTCACACTAGTGGGGCTGGGTAGTCTACAAGCACATCCTTATTCAGGTCCCTGGTCGTTGGATTATCGAGACAGAGCATCGATACTCCGGAGTAGACTGGTGTGTACGCTTCTCATCCCAGTTGGGGAGATGGTCTGTCCCACAGCCATCAGTACGTCGTACTGGAGATAGTATACAGGTGCTCGTTAGGTTACGGGTACACCGGACAGGACTCACAGGGAACTGTTGGTTGGTTTGATACCAGTCGTCAGTGAACAGTTCCCAGGTGACATGAGTACAGCGTAGTCCGCAGACTTGACACTGCTACTTCGCCTCGAGTGTGTCCCACTGTTCTTAGATTGCTACCCTACCACGGCTCTATGGAGTCGTGCAAACAGGTAGCAGTTGGGTGCAGTCCCGAGCACTTGGAGGCAGTGGCAGTTAGACAGGATTCGTCCCTCCCGGTATTGGGAGTAGATATCGTGCTGTGTCAGAGAGCCATTACGCAAAGTCCCTGGCCAGGGCAAGCGAGATTTGCTGGTAGGTTCCAGTAGCTTCTCAGGGTGTAATGGGCTTCACTCCGACACGACTTATACCGCTATTAGGGGACTGACGCTTGCCGCCCCCTAGGCCCGATATGCGATAGTCTTGGACGAACGGACCGGACTGTATGGAGATTGTCACATCAGACTCAGTAGGAGTTCGGATGGGTTTACTCATCGGCCTTCTTATCGACAACTACCTGGGGACCGTTACGTACAGCTAGTGCCGCTTGCGGTCTGTGGTTAAACCCACTGCCAGCGTAGTAGTCGAGTCTCTAGAGTCCCACACAGAGAGTTTCCTACTCCAGGCAAAACGATATAGAGGTTGCATGGTTTTGCGACAAAGGGTTCGGACACATACGTGCGTTTACGCGCGTACGACTTTCGGACAGATTTTACCAGTCGGCTTTGGTTTAAGCCAGTTACTGGTATCCGGTTATTGGATTTTTACAGTCTAAAGTTTTTCCGTATTTTTACGGATCGGAGGGGCGTTCTCGTAATTACTCGAGAAGCTTCTAGAAGATGTGACTAAGGAGGTTTGTTTTGGAAAGAGAGTGAGTCATAGTGGTGATTCATTCACTTCATTAATGCACATTTATTGCTTAATGACTCATGTTAATGAATCATCACAAGATATTTTGTGAAGCATGCTTATTCATTTCCTTTATTCATTATTTGATAAAAAGAATGCTTCATAATATTATGATACACTCTCTCTCTTCTCTCATTATCATATCACACATTCTCTCTCCTCAAGCTCTCATCTTCAAGATACTAACCTTAATCCTCATGTGTTGAGAACAAAGGTTTAGTTAGACTAAACAATCCATAACCTACACTCTTTATCATTCTCTCATCTTTGATTAGCAATCAAAGTTGATTAGTTACCTCAAGTTAGAGGTTTAGCTTGGAGTTTTGCTCTCGGGTGGATCGTCTACTACCTAGAGAAGGCCGAGGAGAACCAAGGAGGACATAAAGAAGAAGGACCGGTTCATTAGGTATAATCCCTAATCTCTTATGAAAAGAAACTCATAGAATACGGTTATTTATAGTTTAGCTTCGATTCAAGCGGTTAGTCGATGCTCGTTGTTTAAACTTGATAAGTTTTTGTAAATTCCGCCTCCCCATAAGTACTGGGGTGTACTACATCGACTTACAGTGGTATCAGAGCCTCGCTAAACACTAAATAACTTAATCGCAAATTTGTACGAATTTCGAACGAAAAAACCAACCCGGAAAACCCTAATTCTGTATAGTTTCTGTCGAAGTGAAAATGAAGTCCTAAAATTTTTCTGGAGTGTTCAGAGAGCTAGAAATGGGTCCAGGAGAACACCCAAGAAATTCGAGCCCATGAATCGGCAACTCGGCCGCGGAAGCGCGGCGGATCGGTGGGATCTGCCGCGCATCCGCGGCGCTTTGACCGAGTCATGGACTCGTTTTTCTTGTGTGGGTCCCCTGTGACATTTGGGGTTTTCTGGGATATTTAATTATTGCTCAGGTTACTGTTTAACAGAGCAGATTTTGGAGCAATTTTGAAGTTGTTTATTCGATCGAAAAATACGGTATTTGCGTATTGGATTATATCTGTGATTGTTTGATGTGTTCGTAAACCTCCCCCAACTGCTAGTATGTCGGTTGGCAGGGGGTTGCACATTTCTGAAATGGTTATATCTGTTTGTGCATATAAACTGTATTGGACTGTTGTGGTGTATAGCCGGGGTTAGCAAAGGGTTATTGTTATAATTCATTTGTTGTAAATGTAATTTGTTGTAATATTATTTTCGCGGGGCACTTCCAGGTTGCGGTTGTAGCCACCGTTGTATTATTTCATTTTACTGTTTTTGCTCCTAGGACTGACCCAAGGTGGGGTACACAAACTGCCGGGTGGGTAGTTTGCCGTACCCGTAGGGGTCGAGGGTGGGGTAAACGGCTATTCATCACAACTGTGTAATCTGTCTTTTCTTGCAGGCTCAAAAGAAATACAGATTGCTTGCAAATCCAATATTGTTTATCTGTGTTCTGGAATGAATATCATTGCGTCAGACGAATGTAAAATATCTATATTATGATAGCTATTTAGACGCCACTTATGTTTTACACCCGCGCTAGCCCAGCCCCCGCTCTGTCGTTAGTTAAGTAACCTAACGGGTGATGACGGGACCCCGTGGCGAATGCGGATGGCATAAGAGGACGTTATATTTTCGTTGTTTTCTGCAATGATAGGTTAATGATGGGATGCATTATCTATAATGCAAAGTAAAACAAACCAAAGTTTAAATCGTTGGAACAATTTAAAAGAAACCACTCGGTTATTTTTAAAACAGATATTTTTAAATGCGGAGATTTAACCACTCCTTTTAAAAGCTATCAGGTTCCTTCGGTTATATCAAGTTCACTACGTTCACGGTTTCGCCAAAACCAGTCGTAGCCCTCCGTCATTTCATTTGGGTATTCAGTAGTATTCAAGCTATGCATTTTGGCCAAAGTCAAGGCATAGTGTTTGGTAGCTACTGGGTTTTCATTTGTTGCATAAGATAGATGAGTTGGTTTGGGACAGTCGTATTACCATTTGACCAAAGTCAGGGGTATATACGGATGGGTTCAAATTGACAAGATAATGACGGGAAGAACTTGACATGTGACTTATGACATTTTGACCAAAGCCAAGGTCATAAGAGCATGGGGTAAAAACTTACATCGGGAATTTCTAAAGAAACTGAAATTTGCAAAGAACCAAGTGCATACCATTTTGAGTTTGATGAATGTTGGTAGCATTCCTACAACATTATCAGACGATGATATTTGGATCCCGATCCTACTGTGAGTATATGCTACTTATCAGGATATTCGTCGCTTAACGATCAATGCTATAAACCTAGTAGGTGTCCAGAAAAGTGTCAGCGGGGTTACGCCCCCAGAGAAAAGAGGTTCTTTAATTAAGGAACTTCGCGAAAGCGTTGGAAAACCTCCCTCGAAGTATCGACACCGGCCTGGCTGAACGGTTAAGCAAGTATTGTACGGTGAGAATAGTCTTGGCTAATTCTTCTTTTATGGTTTGAGGAAGGATTTGAGAAACAGTGGGAGCCATCCAGTTTAGATAAACTAAAAACCACTCTAAACTTGCAAGAGCATCATGCTAAAGAGTTTTCTTCTCTCTCTCCTAATTGCAGCGACCCTGAAAATGACTGGACTTAAGTTACTTTTAGAGAAAAATATACTGACGGGGCCAAACTATAAAGATTGGCTGCGGAATGTCAAGATGGCTTTGACCTATGACAAACTGGGGTACGTCCTCACCGCTACAGCACCTGCTGTCCTTGGTCCCAAATCCAGCAATGCGGATAAGGAAATCCGCAAAACCTGGGATTTAGATTGCGCGAGAGCCAAGTGCATCGTGCTTGCCTCGATGAACAATGAACATCAGAGGAGGCACGAGGATATGTCCCTAGATGGCATATTTCTCCATACAAAGGAACTTTATGGAGAGCAATCTCGTATAGCAAGATACGAGACCTCTAAGAAATTGTTTCGAGCGAGGTTGGCTGTCGGGTCATCGGTAGGTGAACATGTCCTACAGATGATCGGCTATATTGAAGAGCTCGCGGACCTTGGGACGACTTTGGATAATGAGCTCTATACAGACCTTGTTCTCCAGTCCCTTCCTCCCACCTACGCCCAGTTTATCCTCAACTTCAATCTTCAAGGAAAAGAAGTTGAACTTGCGGAACTCCTGAACATGTTAAGGAGTGCAGAGGGCACCTTGCAGAAGGCAAGGGAAACACCCGCTATGTTTGTTGGCGGAGCATCTTCTTCCGGGTCCAAGGCTAGGGCCAAAGGAAGGAAGAAGAAGGCCGCACCCAGACCTAGAGGAGGTGTTAGTAAGGTGGGAAAGAAGGGAAAGAAAAAGATTGCAGCACCGGTAGTTGGCCTGGATGAGTGCTTCCATTGTCACAGGAAAGGGCACTGGAAGAAGGATTGCAAGGCGTGGAACGCCAAGAACCAGGAACCGAAGCAAGCTGTGGCTTCGACTTCAGGTGTGTTTGTAATTGAGAATTGTCTGTCGATCAACTCTACTTCCTGGGTATTGGATACCGGGTCAGGATCTCATATTTGCAATTCATTGCAGGCACTGAGAAACCGTAGAGTGCTGAAGGAAGGTGATATGATCCTCAGGGTTGCTAACGGAGCTAGCGTGGGAGCTGCGTCCGTCGGGGATTATCACCTAGGATTGACGAGTGGACACATTTTGGTTTTACATAACTGTTATTTTGTACCCAGCTTAACGTGTAATATCATATCAGTTTCCTTGTTATCAAATAAAGGTTATGATTTCACGTTTGTAAGAGATGTTGTCAACATCCACCTTAATCATAGTTTGATTGGGTCCGGTACTCTAAATAACGGCATATATGTGTTAAACCAACTCCAAATTTTCAATGTCCAGAACACACTAAAAAGAAAGTCTCCAGATTTAAATAAAGCTTTCTTATGGCATTGTAGACTGGGTCACATCAATGAGAGAAGGTTGACTAAGTTGCATAGAGAAGGATATTTGGACACGTTCGAATATCAAACTTATGACACTTGTCAATCTTGTCTCAAAGGAAAGATGACAAAGACTCCATTCACTGGACAAGGAGTAAGAGCGAGCGAGCTCTTAGGACTCATACACAGCGATGTATGCGGTCCAATGTCTACACATGCGAGAGGTGGTTATTCCTATTTCATTACTTTCACGGATGATTACTCAAGATACGGATTCATTTATCTGATGAAACATAAATCCGAGGCTTTTGAGAAATTCCAAGAGTATAAGAATGAAGTAGAAAACCAAACCGGCAAAAGTATAAAGACACTAAGATCTGATCGAGGTGGAGAATACTTGAGTGCCGAGTTCCTAGGTTACCTAAAAGAGAAAGGAATTCTCTCTCAGCTTACTCCTCCATACACTCCACAGCATAACGGTGTATCGGAGAGAAGGAATCGAACCCTATTGGATATGGTACGATCCATGATGAGTAATGCTGAGTTACCGCGATCTTTCTGGGGTTATGCGCTTGAATCAGCGGCATATCTTCTGAACAGAGCTCCTACCAAGACTGTGCCTACCACTCCATATCAGATGTGGACTGGGAAGAAACCCCATCTTCAGCATATGAAGATTTGGGGATGTCCAGCTTTTGTTAAAAAGCAGCATGTGGACAAGCTCGAGGCACGATCAGTAAAATGTATGTTTGTAGGATATCCAAAGAACTCCAAGGGATATTATTTCTATTACGCAGAGGAACAAAAGGTTTTTGTTTCTCGTAATGCCCATTTTCTGGAAAATCAGTTTTTAGAAAAGGAAATAAGTGGGAGCGAAATAGAACTGGAAGAAATTCCAGAACCACAAACTACTGCTGAAAGTTTGGTAGAACCAGAGGTTCAAGAAGAACAGAACATTCCCGCACCCCTCCGCAGGAGTAGTAGGCCGTCTCATCCGCCTGAGAGATACTACGGTTTTCTCATTGACGGGGATAGAGAGGATTGCATCATAGATGATGATGAACCTACTGACTTCAGGCAGGCCATCCAGAGCGGCGACTCGGTACGATGGCTAGATGCAATGCGGACCGAAATGGAGTCCATGTACACCAACAAAGTATGGACTTTGGACTTTGCTCCAGATGGGGTAAAACCCATAGGATGCAAATGGATCTTCAAGAAAAAGATTGGTGTAGATGGACAGGTAGAAACCTATAAGGCTAGACTTGTAGCAAAGGGTTTTCGTCAAAGACCTGGTTTGGACTATGACGAAACTTTTTCTCCAGTGGCTATGCTCAAATCCATTCGGGTCCTTCTTGCTATTGCTGCCTTCCATGATTATGAAATCTGGCAGATGGACGTAAAGACGGCTTTTCTGAATGGAAATTTAGAAGAGAGCGTCTATATGGATCAGCCAGAGGGTTTCAATCAGAGTGGGAGCAGCGGGAAAGTATGCAAGCTGCTTAAGTCCATTTATGGACTAAAGCAGGCATCGCGGAGTTGGAACATCTGTTTTGATGAGACAGTCAAAGAATATGACTTTATCAAAAATCCAGATGAACCGTGCATATATAGTAAAGTTGTGGCCAGAAGTGTCGTATTCCTCGTCTTGTACGTGGATGACATTCTATTGATAGGAAATGACATTCCTATGCTACAATCTGTCAAAGGATTCTTGTCACACAGGTTCTCCATGAAAGACCTGGGTGATGCCTCTTACATTCTGGGGATCCGGATCTATCGTGATAGATCCAAGAGGATGTTGGGACTTTCGCAGTCCAGGTATATCGACACTGTACTGAAAAGATTCAGTATGGAAGATTCAAAGCGCGGTAATCTACCGGCTTGTCACGGAATCACCCTCTCCAAAGAGATGTCTCCCAAGACTGATTTGGAAAGGGAACGCATGTCTATTATACCCTACGCTTCTGCGGTAGGCTCTATAATGTATGCGATGTTGTGTACCAGACCAGATGTAGCTTATGCACTGAGCGTGGTAAGCCGGTATCAGTCAAACCCAGGGGAGAAACACTGGATAGCAGTAAAGAACATTCTCAAGTACCTGAGGAGGACTAAGGAGATGTTCTTGGTTTACGGCGGAAAAGACCTCAGGTTGGAGGCCTTTGCTGATTCCGGCTTCCAGAGTGATAAGGACGATTCCAAGTCCATGTCGGGTTACGTCTTTACCCTCAATGGAGGGGCGGTGTGCTGGAAGAGCTCCAAGCAGGACACCGTTGCTGACTCGACGATGGAAGCGGAGTATATAGCTGCTTGCGATGCCGCAAAAGAAGCAGTCTGGATGAAGAAGTTCCTAACAGAACTTCAGGTGGTTCCTACCATAGTTGATCCAATACCTCTGTATTGCGACAACAACGGAGCTATAGCTTTAGCGAAGGAACCAAGGTCCCATCAGAAGTCCAGACACATCTTAAGGCGGTATCACCTGATCAGGGAGATCATTGATCGTCAGGAGATCGAGGTTCGGAGAGTTGCTTCAGAAGAGAACATTGCTGATCCATTCACGAAGGCCCTTCCTCAGATTCAGTTCGAGAGGCTACTCGAGATCATTGGTCTGCGATATGCCAGTACATGGCCCTAGTGCAAGTGGGAGATTGTTAGTGTTTATGCCCTAGAAGGCCATTACTGTATCATACTAGCTTGTATATTACTTAATGGAAGCTTGGGATATTCACATGTATATAACAGTCTTGCTAAACATGGTAGTATGCTACTTGGTTTTTTCTATCTTAATATGTGAGTATACGTATTGATAGAGCTCTTAGGATCTTGCTTGGCTACCAGCGTTGTGATGGCAGTCACACTAGTGGGGCTGGGTAGTCTACAAGCACATCCTTATTCAGGTCCCTGGTCGTTGGATTATCGAGACAGAGCATCGATACTCCGGAGTAGACTGGTGTGTACGCTTCTCATCCCAGTTGGGGAGATGGTCTGTCCCACAGCCATCAGTACGTCGTACTGGAGATAGTATACAGGTGCTCGTTAGGTTACGGGTACACCGGACAGGACTCACAGGGAACTGTTGGTTGGTTTGATACCAGTCGTCAGTGAACAGTTCCCAGGTGACATGAGTACAGCGTAGTCCGCAGACTTGACACTGCTACTTCGCCTCGAGTGTGTCCCACTGTTCTTAGATTGCTACCCTACCACGGCTCTATGGAGTCGTGCAAACAGGTAGCAGTTGGGTGCAGTCCCGAGCACTTGGAGGCAGTGGCAGTTAGACAGGATTCGTCCCTCCCGGTATTGGGAGTAGATATCGTGCTGTGTCAGAGAGCCATTACGCAAAGTCCCTGGCCAGGGCAAGCGAGATTTGCTGGTAGGTTCCAGTAGCTTCTCAGGGTGTAATGGGCTTCACTCCGACACGACTTATACCGCTATTAGGGGACTGACGCTTGCCGCCCCCCTAGGCCCGATATGCGATAGTCTTGGACGAACGGACCGGACTGTATGGAGATTGTCACATCAGACTCAGTAGGAGTTCGGATGGGTTTACTCATCGGCCTTCTTATCGACAACTACCTGGGGACCGTTACGTACAGCTAGTGCCGCTTGCGGTCTGTGGTTAAACCCACTGCCAGCGTAGTAGTCGAGTCTCTAGAGTCCCACACAGAGAGTTTCCTACTCCAGGCGAAACGATATAGAGGTTGCATGGTTTTGCGACAAAGGGTTCGGACACATACGTGCGTTTACGCGCGTACGACTTTCGGACAGATTTTACCAGTCGGCTTTGGTTTAAGCCAGTTACTGGTATCCGGTTATTGGATTTTTACAGTCTAAAGTTTTTCCGTATTTTTACGGATCGGAGGGGCGTTCTCGTAATTACTCGAGAAGCTTCTAGAAGATGTGACTAAGGAGGTTTGTTTTGGAAAGAGAGTGAGTCATAGTGGTGATTCATTCACTTCATTAATGCACATTTATTGCTTAATGACTCATGTTAATGAATCATCACAAGATATTTTGTGAAGCATGCTTATTCATTTCCTTTATTCATTATTTGATAAAAAGAATGCTTCATAATATTATGATACACTCTCTCTCTTCTCTCATTATCATATCACACATTCTCTCTCCTCAAGCTCTCATCTTCAAGATACTAACCTTAATCCTCATGTGTTGAGAACAAAGGTTTAGTTAGACTAAACAATCCATAACCTACACTCTTTATCATTCTCTCATCTTTGATTAGCAATCAAAGTTGATTAGTTACCTCAAGTTAGAGGTTTAGCTTGGAGTTTTGCTCTCGGGTGGATCGTCTACTACCTAGAGAAGGCCGAGGAGAACCAAGGAGGACATAAAGAAGAAGGACCGGTTCATTAGGTATAATCCCTAATCTCTTATGAAAAGAAACTCATAGAATACGGTTATTTATAGTTTAGCTTCGATTCAAGCGGTTAGTCGATGCTCGTTGTTTAAACTTGATAAGTTTTTGTAAATTCCGCCTCCCCATAAGTACTGGGGTGTACTACATCGACTTACACTGGGTTCCTTCGCTAAAGCTATAGCCCCGTTGTTGTCGTAATACAGAGGTATTGGATCAACAATGGACGGAACCACCTGAAGTTCTTTCAAGAACTTCCTTATCCAGACAGCTTCTTTTGCGGCATCAGATGCAGCGATGTATTCCGCTTCCATCGTCGAGTCTGCAACGGTTTCCTGTTTGGAACTCTTCCAACACACCGCCCCTCCATTGAGGGTAAAGACAAAACCCGACATGGACTTGGAATCATCCTTGTCACTCTGGAAGCTGGAGTCAGCAAAGGCCTCGATCTGGAGGTCTTTTCCGCCATACACCAAGAACATCTCCTTAGTCCTTCTCAGGTACTTGAGAATGTTCTTTACCGCTATCCAGTGTTTCTCCCCTGGGTCAGACTGATACCGGCTTACCACACTGAGTGCATAAGCTACATCCGGTCTGGTACACAACGTCGCATACATTATAGAGCCTACCGCAGAAGCGTAGGGTATAATAGACATGCGATCCCTCTCCAAATCAGTCTTGGGAGACATCTCTTTAGAGAGGGTGATCCCGTGACAAGCCGGTAGGTTACCGCGCTTGGAATCTTCCATACTGAATCTTTTCAGTATGGTGTCGATGTACATGGACTGTGAAAGTCCTAATATCCTCTTGGATCTGTCACGGTAGATCCGGATACCCAGAATGTATGAGGCATCACCCAGGTCTTTCATGGAGAATCTGTGTGACAAGAACCCCTTGACAGATTGTAGCATAGGAATGTCATTTCCTATTAAGAGAATGTCATCCACGTATAAAACAAGGAATACTACAGTTCTCGCTACAAATCTACTATAGATGCATGGTTCATCTGGATTTTTGATAAAGCCAAATTCCTTGACCGTCTCATCAAAACAGATGTTCCAACTCCGCGATGCCTGCTTTAGTCCGTAAATGGACTTAAGCAACTTGCACACCATTCCGCTGCTCCCACTATGAATGAAACCCTCTGGCTGGTCCATATAGACACACTCCTCTAAATTTCCATTTAGAAAAGCTGTCTTTACGTCCATCTGCCAAATCTCATAATCGTGGAAGGCAGCAATGGCAAGAAGGATCCGAATGGATTTCAGCATAGCTACTGGAGAAAAGGTCTCGTCATAGTCCAAACCAGGTCTTTGACGAAAACCCTTTGCAACCAGTCTAGCTTTATAGGTCTCAACCTGTCCATCTATACCAATCTTCTTTTTGAAGATCCACTTGCATCTTACGGGTTTTACCCCGTCTGGAGCAACGTCCAACGTCCATACTTTGTTGGTGTACATGGACTCCATTTCGGTCCGCATTGCATCCAGCCATTTTACCGAGTCGACGCTCTGAACGGCTTGCTGGAAGCTAGTAGGCTCATCATAATCTATGATGCAATCATCTCTATCCCCGTCTATGAGAAAACCGTAGTATCTCTCGGGCGGATGAGACTGCCTACTACTTCTGCGGAGCGGCGTAGGAATGTCCTGTTCTTTTGAACCCTCTGGTTCCACTAAGCTTTCAGTAATAGTCTGTGGTTCTGGAATTTCTTCCAGTTCTACTGCGCTCCCACTTATTTCCTTTTCTAAGAACAGGTGTTCTAGAAAGTGGGCATGATGAGAAACAAGAACTTTTTGTTCCTCTTCGCAGTAGAAGAAATATCCCTTGGAATTCTTTGGATATCCCACAAACTTGCACTGTACTGAACGTGCCTCGAGCTTGTCCGCATGCTGCTTTTTAACAAAAGCTGGACTTCCCCATGTCTTAATGTGCTTAAGATAGGGTCTCTTCCCACACCACATTTCATATGGTGTAGTAGGCACAGTCTTAGTCGGAACTCGGTTCAAAAGGTATGCAGCTGATTCTAGCGCATACCCCCAGAATGATCGCGGTAACTCAGCGTTACTCATCATGGACCGAACCATATCCAATAGGGTTCGGTTCCGTCTCTCCGATACACCGTTATGTTGCGGAGTGTATGGAGGAGTAAGCTGAGAGAGAATTCCGTTCTCTTTTAAATAATCCAGGAATTCGGCACTTAAGTATTCTCCACCTCGATCCGATCTTAGGATCTTGATACTTTTTCCGGTTTGTTTTTCTACTTCATTCTTATACTCCTGGAATTTTCCAAAGGCTTCGGACTTATGTTTCATTAAGAAGACATAACCGTACCTTGAGAAGTCATCCGTAAAAGTAATGAAGTAAGAATGACCGCTTCGCGCATGTGTAGACATTGGACCGCACACGTCGCTGTGTACGAGTCCTAAGAGCTCGCTTGCTCTTACTCCGTGTCCAGTGAACGGAGTCTTTGCCATCTTTCCTTTGAGACAGGATTGACAAGTGGCATACGATTGATATTCGAACGGATTCAAATATCCTTCTGTATGTAACTTCGTCAACCTTCTCTCATTGATGTGACCCAGTCTACATTGCCATAAGAAAGTCTGATTTATTTCCGGAGACTTTCTTTTGTGTGTATTCTGGACATTGAAAATCTATGGTTGGTTTAATACGTATATACCATTACTCATTGTACCTGACCCAATCAAAACTTGATTAAGGTGAATGTTTACAACATTACTTACAAACGCAAATTCATAACCTTCTTTAGAAACTAAAGATACAGAAATGATATTACAAGTTGCGTTGGGTACAAAAAAGCAATTACGCAAAACCAAAACATGTCCATCTGACATTCTCAGGTGATAGTCCCCCACGGCCTTAGCATCCATGCTAGCTCCGTTTGCAACTCTGAGGGTCATGTCACCTGCTTTCAAAACACTACGGTTTCTCAACGCCTGCAAAGAATTACAGATATGAGATCCTGATCCGGTATCCAATACCCAGGAAGTAGAGTTTATTGAAAGACAGTTTTCAATAACATACACACCTGAAGCTGAAGCCGCAACCTGCTTCAATTCCTGTGTCCTGGCTTTCCAAGCCCTGCAATCATTTTTCCAGTGACCTTTCTTATGACAATAGAAGCATTCTTCTTTATCCACAAGCTTCCCCGCTATCTTTGTTGCTTTTGCTTTTCCCTTCGTATCCACTTTACTAACACCGCCCCTTGGTTTGGCGAAGGCTTTCTTCTTCTTTCCCTTGGCTTTCGCCTTGGACCTAGAAGAAGATGATCCTCCTACAAACAAAGTGGATGTTTCCCTACCTTTCTGTAGGGTGCCCTCTACGCTCCTCAGCTTGTTGAGGAGCTCTGAAAGTTCAACTTCTTTTTCTTGTAAGTTGAAGTTCAGTATGAACTGGGCGTAAGTGGAAGGAAGGGACTGGAGAATCAAGTCCGTATAGAGCTCGTTCTCTAACGTGGTTCCAAGTTCCGCGAGCTCCTCAATGAAGCCAATCATCTTAAGCACGTGTTCCGCTACCGATGATCCGACGGCCAACCTTGCCGAAAATAACTTCTTCGACACTTCGTATCTTGCGATACGAGATTGCTCTCCATACAGTTCTTTTGTATGGAGAAATATGGATTCAAGGTCCATATTCTCGTGCCTCCTCTGATGTTCGTTGTCCATCGAGGCAAGTACGAGGCACTTGGCCTTCGCGCTATCAATCTCCCAGGTCTTACGGATTTCCTTATCCACGACGCTGGAAGTGGGACTTGGGACAGGGGGAGCTTTGGTGGTAAGAAGATACCCCAGCTTGTCGTAAGTGATTGCCATTTTGACATTCCTGAGCCAATCTTTGTAGTTTGGCCCTGTCAGTATATTTTTATGTAGGAGTAACTTAAGTCCAGTCATTTCGATTGGTCGCTGCAATTAGGAGAGAGAAGAAGAAACACTTAGCATGATGCTCTTGCAAGTTTAGAGTGGTTTTTAATTTGTCTAAACAGGATGGCTCCCACTGTTTCTCGAATCCCTCCTCAAACCAAAAAGGAAGAATTAGTCAGGATCAATCTCACTGTACAATACTTGCTTAACCGTTCGGCCAGGCTGGTGTCGGTACTTCGAGGGAGGTTTTCCAACGCTTTCGCGAAGTTCCTTAATTTAAGAACCTCTTTTCCCTGGGGGCGTAGCCCCGCTAACACCTTTCTAGACACCTACTAGGTTTATAGCATTGATCGTTAAGTGAGAAATTTCCCGAGGAGTAGCATATACTCACAGTAGGATCGGGATCCAAATATCATCGCGTGACGAAACTGAAGGAATCCTACCAGAATCATCACGCTCCAAATGGTATGCAACACTAGCAAGTTTCAGTTCTTTTGAAACTCCCGATGTGGATTTTTGCCCCATGCTCTTATGACCTTGACTTTGGCCAAAATATCATAAATCACATGTCAAGTTCTGCCCGTCATTATCCAGGTTAATTTGGATCCACCCGTACCCACCCTTGACTTCGGCCAAAATGGCAGTACGACTGTCCCAAACCAACGCATCTATCTATGCTACACATGAATACCCAATAGCTACCAATCACTATGCCTTGACTTTGGCCAACATACATAGCTTGAATACTATTGACCATTTATGCGAAACGACGGAGCGCTACGAATGGTTTTGGCGAAACCGTGAACGTAGTGAACTTGATTTAGTCGATGGAACGAGATAGCTTTTAAATGGAGTGGCTCAAACTCCGCATTTTAAAAGTTTGTTTTGAAAAGAACCGAGTGGTTTTTCGAAAGTGTTCCAACGACTTTTACAAGGTTTATTTTCTTGCATTAGTTCTTTTAATGCGTGATATTCTTGCATTAGTTCTTTTAATGCGTCCCATCAATTAATCCTACCATTGCAGAAAACAACCAAAATATGACGTACGCTTATGCCATTCGCATTCGCCACTGGGCCCCGTCATTACCTGTTAGGTTACTTAACTAACGACAGAGCGGGGGCTGGGCTAGCGCGGCTGTAAAACATAAGCAACGCCTAAATAATATCATATATAGATATACTGCAATGATAAACATTTCAGATCACAGATGAATACATTGGATATACTAGGAATCCGCAATTCGTACGAGCCTGTAACGAAAAGCAGATTACACGGTCGCGGTGAATAGCCAAAACCCCATCCAAGACCCCTACGGGTGCGGCAAACTACCCGCCAAGTACCCGAAGCGAAGCAACCTCCCTCATCCCCGTGAGTAGGCCACTCGGCACTTCGGCATACCCGGTAGTTTGTGCACCCCCTCCATGGGTCTATCCTAGGAGCAAAAACAGTAAAAAGAAATTATACAATGACGGCTACAACCCCGACCCGGTTGTGCGGCCATACAAATAATTATTACATCAATTTACAAATTTACATGAATTGAAAGAAAAGAAAACTCTCATCTCACAACCCCCGGCTATTCACCCGCGACAATCCAACATATTCATATACACATTCCAGCAACATTACAGATCACAGATTTGTATAACCCCCACTAATCGACATATAGCGATTAGCATACGTTCAATACAAATATCACATTACAGAAAAACCCGTCAGCTTAAGTCTTTTAGAAGTTCGATCAAAAATACGGATTTTCAGGACCCCAAAAAAAAAATTTCGTTCTGGAAAATCTGGGCAGAAAACATATATTCCAAAAATCCCAAAACAACCCCAGAATTACACTGCACCAAAGATGGACCTCGGCCGAGTCAACTCAGCCGCGGATCCGCGGCGGGAGCGTGCTCCCGCCGCGTTTCCGCGGCGCTTTGACTCGATCGTTGGACCAAATTTGGTGACTATTCTAATAAAAGCCTGAGCCGATTTTTAAGATGAAAATTATCAACTTTTGAGCAGAATAAAAATCGGCAGAAACTTGGCGATTTTGGGTTCGTTTTGCGACTTTTCTTTGATCGATCTTCTAGCTACTTTGCTAACATGTTATATAGAGTTTAACTAGGCTCTAATACCACTGTAAGTCTATGCTACCTCTCCCGGTACTTTCGGACATGCGGAATTTGATAAAAAAACGATTTTCTTAGAGGTGGTAACATGGACATAAAACCTGGATCTTTGTTAAACATCTAACTAACAACCTAACTACGAGTTGCTAACTACTCGGTTAGGGGGTTATACCTTTCTATTTCTCGAACTCCTTCGTCTTCAAGCTTTGATGGTCGTCCGGATCGCCTTCACTCCGTCGTCTCCTTGCGCCGAAGATAGATCCACCTCGAAAGCTTCTACCTTTGGTTTCTTCTTCGGTCTTTGAAGAAACTAGTTCACTTGGTTTGCTAAACCTTGTGAACTAGAGTGAGTAAAGAAGAGTTTGTATGGGATTCTATCTATGGTTCTTGATTCTCAACTCATGAGACAAGTGAACCATAGACTAAGAGAGGGAGAGCAAGAGGAGGAAGATGAGAGCTCAAGAACAAGAGAGAGAATGAGCATGAAAGAATGAGAGAAGACTTTTCTCATTTGGCTCTCATAATCCAAAACAATCATAACACATCATATCAATCAAGTATTATGTGATGGTTTAAGCAACCATAGCCATATCATTTCATGCACTCATTTTGCACAAAAGAGCAAGCAAACAAAAGTCTTTGCCATGAAATGATAGCTATGGTTATCATGATGGTCAACTAGTCAAGCCTAGTCAACCGGTCAACAAAGTCAACAAGTCAACAAAAGTCAACAAGTCAACAAAGTCAACAACTCAACAACCATGTCACCATAATACCTAATTAATATAATTGTTAATCACATATCATATTCTCATTAGGGTTGAGCAAAAAGTCAATAGTCAACTGTCAACGGTCAACAACCCTAATGAGAATCCTCCGCCTCTGTCTCTCCGTCAACTGTGCATACACACCCGCATCCGCGTTCCGAGGAACACGAATACAAACTGGATAAATCCAATCCCAAAAGGTACACTAGGATCTGGCTTAAACCAAAGCCCGCTAGTGTAAACTGTCCGGACACTGTACGTGCACAAGTACACGGATGTGACCGTACCCTGTCGCAAAACCATGCGACCTGTCGCAAAACCATGCGACCTCTACTCTTTTGCCTAAAGGCGAATAGTTTTCTGTGTGGGACTCTAAAGACTCGACACTACGCTGGCAGTGGGTTTAACCACAGACCGCAAGCGGCACTAGCTGTGCGTAACGGTCCCCAGGTAGAAGCCGACAAGAAGACTGACGAGGTGAAACCCATCTGAACTCCTACTGAGCCTGAATGTGACAATCTCCGTACAGTCCGGTCTTTTCGTCTGATATATCGCACGGCGGGCCTAGGGGGGCGGTAAACGTCGTGTCGGAGTGAAGCCCAAAACACCCTGAGATAATACTGGAAGCCTACCAGTATATCTCGATTGCCCTGGCCAGGGACTACTCGTGTAATGGCTCTCCTAGACACAGCGCGTGTCAATCCCCAATACCGGGAGAGACGAATCCTGTCTTACCGTCACTGCCTCCAAGTGCTTCGGGACTGCACCCAACTACCACCTGTTTGCACGACTCCTTTGAGCCGTGGTAGGGTAGTAATCAAAGTACAGTGGGAACACACTCGAGATGAAGTGACAGTGTCAAGTCAGCGGACTAAGCTGTACTCATGTCACCTGGGAACTGATAACTGACGATACGTATAATACCAACCGGTCAGTTCCCGACGAGTCATGTCCAGTGTACTCGTAACCTAACGAGCACCCGTATACTATCTCCAGTACGACGTACTGATGGCTGTGGGACAGACCATCTCCCACACTGGGATGAGAAGCGCATACGCTAGTCTACTCCGGAGTATCGATGCCTTGTCTCGATAGTCCTGCGACTAGGGACCTGCATAAGGATGTGCTTATAGATTACCCAGCCCCCACTAGTGTGACTGCCATCACAACGCTGGTAATCAAGCAAAGATCCTAAGGGCTCCACTAATGTGTATAGGTGATATACTAAAATAAACACATGTACACATTGAAGTAGAAACAAACCAAGTAGCATACTACTATATTGAGCAAGATTGTTTATACAAGGTGAATATCCCAAGCTTCCATTAAGTAATATACAAACTAGTATGATACAGTAATGGCCTCTAGGGCATATGCACTAACATGTTGGCAGTTATCACCTTGTATTACCAGAATACATTGATTCTGAACGAATGTTATTAGATACCGAACCTGATATACAACATCATATCAGTCTCTTTATTAGTAAAGAAGGATATAATTTTGTAATGTTGGATAATGTTTTGAACATTTCCTATATCAATGTAACATCTCAAAAAATTAATAATAATAATAAAATATTATTTTTGGGAATTTTTATAATTTAATATTATTTTATTGAATATTTTAATATTTTGGGATTATTAAATACAAATAAATAAGAAAAATTTGAGAAAAATTATGGAAAATTCTAAAATAGGGTATTTTATGGATTTATTCCATTTTTAAGTTTTTATGATTAGTTATAGGCTAATTTAATGCTAATCGCGATTAAAAATCGCTAATCGGTTTTTAGCAATTTTTGTGCAAAACATGCACACATCACTTTTCACACTTGTGTTCCATTTTATTTGTCATGGTTCACTTTGGGTTTACTATTCTTGTAAGAAGGAATATTGGAGGGAAAGTAAAAGGAAAGGAAAAATGATTTTATTAATGAGGTATGGGTGAGAGAGAGAAGGGTTACCTTTGACTTGGACTTAGCCATTCCTCTTGTTTCTTCAACTCATTCCCCTCTCCCTCTTCCTCTTCAGCTGCTGCTGCTGCCATAGCTCATTCTCCCCTCTTCAACTCCTCAAATCATCATGAAAACAACACCAAAAACACATCCCCATTTCTTTTAAAGTGGGCACAATCCCTAGATCTACACTTGGAGCCAAGAAAGCATGGATTTTGGCCACTAGGGGCAACTCAAGAATATTCTTGAGTTGCCAAATGAGGTAATTTCTGGATCATTAACTTAATTTTAGCATTAGTTATACCCCCATGTTTAGATTGAATCGATATTGTTTGATATTATGTACTTGAGGATAACCAAGTTAGGGTTTGATGGAATCTTGTGTTGTATTGTGAATTGAGCTCAGTAGAGGTTATACTAACACCCTAGTGCATGAATTGAGACCCTAACCTGAAACCTAAACACAGAATACGGATTTTAGAAACCGATATCGGGGAATTTATGAAATATGTGTAGTGTATATTGAATCTGCTTCTACCCCGAGACTCTGAAAATAATATTGAGTGGACAGTGACATGTGCAGGCACCCAGGAAGCTAATCCCAAGACCCCAGCTCCCAATTCTTCTTCCAGGCCGCCAATTTATTCCCATTGGCCGCAAATTGCGGCATGGGTCCCACCATTTTGGCTCGTATTGGTTCTGTAGCTCCTACATGGTTATGTTAGGCCCCTGGTATATATAGATTTGTATAAAGTGACCTAGGGTGAAATCTGGGACATATTTCCTAAGTTGCTGTTTTGGATTCGTGTTTCTGTATTCCGTATTTTTTAATTCTGAAATTATGGATTTTGTTTTGCCTCGACTATTTGGCGTTTATACGACGATATAGAGGGTTTATTGATGGTTTTGAAGGCGTGCCATAGGTTCTCACCTATAGGCCCCTTATCGTATCGTTTTGGATTTCATGTGCCGTTTTAGCTTGGATTTGGTTTTAATTGCGTTTATACGATACTTTTCTGTGTAGGTACCCCATGAAGACTTCAGGACGACAAGAAAGCGCGTGGCGACGTCGACAAATGAAGACCCAAGGTGAGTAGATTATATCTACAGGGGGAAGTCGGGTGGATGGCGTATAGCACCCCCGCGGTCCGTAGTTAGTATACTATGTAGTTTATATATATGATAGTTATAGTGTGTTATGGTTAGTTAGGGGTAGAAGTAATTAGCGTAGTTCCTAGTTGCGAGCCCTAGGATAGAATTGCACCTACACGCCTACACTTGTATGTTCCTTATACTTGCACTTTGTTGATGATATTGGACGACATTGGTGATGAGTCGATGATATTGGGCCTTGTGCCGCAAGATCGGTGATTTGATAGGATTCTTATTTGGGATATGACATGTGATTCTTGCGGGCTTGGGATGTGTGTTTACCCCCGCATTCATACTTTATAGATGGTATCAGATGTACTAGACTTAGATCTGTACCCCCGATTATTTGATATGATGATAATGATACCTGATATTAATAAGAGGAATGCGATTTGACCCGTACCCAGCTATTGGGATGCCGTACGACGATTTACCGTACGAGCTTTACACTGATGATAGATCCGCACTCATGACTTGAGGAGGTCATATGATATATTGTATCGTACGCGATACTACTGAGGCGGGATCACCGACTATATATATACATATCGACTCAGATTTAGGTGGTTTCCATACCCCCCGATTGACCTGATACTTAGATCAGTAGTTTGCATAGTAGATGTTAGACTAGACCCGAGTCATACCTATTTCAAAACTACGAATCAGGAATATCTTAAAGACAAACAAAGGGATTCTACAGATACTTTAAAAGGCGTACCTTTTCTTAAAAACACCGTACCCCTTATTTTACTAAAAACCCTGATTCGTCTTGTTTCAAAAGGCATTAACTGCATGATACATACATATTGTTATAGTTTCTTCACTGTGGTGTTGATTCACTACTACAAATAGGGGTTGCCCCTACGGATAAAGGAATCCGTAGGGGCAACTTTTTATTGCCCCTACGGATTAATCCGTAGGTGCCCACTGTTGTCCCTACGGTTTTCTATATTTTAATTTAAAAATATTTAATCATAATTTGTTGTTTGGCCCTACGGTGGCGCAAACAAAGAACCTACGGGTAAGTCCGTAGGGGCATGTATACGGGTTAATAATAATAAAAAAAGCATAGAAAATCCCTCACCGTTCCCAAAATTTTCTTCTCTCTTATTCTTCCGCGCCTCGCGACGACCGTTCCCGCGTCTCGATCCCGATCTCGTCGGCCATCGACGTCCTCATCCTGACCTCACCACCGCAACCGTGCTTGACTCGTCGACTTCCACGTCGCAACCGTGCTTGTCTCGTCGCCGATCGCATCGTCGACTACTGGCCTCCTCCGTCGTCTCCTCCACCGCGGTTAGTAAATTTCCAATTTTTACTTCTAATTTAATACTTTTATTTCCCTCTTTTGATGATGTTAGGG
The DNA here is from genome assembly GCA_030015575.1 of Agapanthus africanus. Lineage (NCBI taxonomy): Eukaryota > Viridiplantae > Streptophyta > Magnoliopsida > Asparagales > Amaryllidaceae > Agapanthus > Agapanthus africanus. The sequence goes on along the minus strand of CM057339.1, from coordinate 580,651,514 downwards.
GTAGGGTTCAGGGATCTGGGTTCGGGTAGGGGTGGCATCGGGTCAGTTAGGGTTAGGGTTCGATTGGGGTAGGGGTTGGGGTTAGGGTAAGGGTTTGGTTGGGGCCGGTTGGGGTTGGGGTTGGGATTAGGGTTCGGTTGGGGTTGGGATTGGTGTTGGCCGGGTTGTGGTTAGGGTTAAGGGTTAGGGTTAGGGTTATGGTATTTAGGCTTAGGGTTAGTGTTAGGGTTAGGGTCATGTTTAGGGTTAGAGGCTATGGTTAATTTGGGTTAATTGCAGTGTAGGGTTAATTTGGGTTAATTAGTGATAATTTGAAAAGGTTAGGGTGTTGATTAGGCTTAATTTGGTTAATTTGGGTAAATTTGGTTAAGTTTGGGTTAATTAGGGTTAATTAGGTTAATTTGGGTAAATTGGGTTAATTAGTGATAATTTGTGTTAGGGTAACAATTATGGTTAATTGTGGTTAATTAGGTTAATTTGGGTTATTTAGGTTTATGGTGCACTAATTTATTTAGTAGGATACACTAGTTCATTACAACAGGATACTCGATGACAACATAAACGTACAACTTTACCACAAACGCAAGAAAAATTTACCCTAAACATGAAATTTCGAACTCTTAATAACGAAACGTAAACGTAAAACTTATTCACGTTAAATGTTCAAGTTAAAACCAATATATGATACTCGATGATGATATGAAACCTTCATATTCCCATCGATACCCGTATATGAAACTAAAAGCGCCACTTAGTCCCCGTCTATCGGTTAACATACGTGCGATGCTCGTCGTGACCTAGAACTATACGAAGGTTGTTAAATATCGGACAGTATAGCTCGATACTAACAACCGTCGTATAGTCTACGCGACGAGAAAATTCAATCGTATGGTAACCCATAGATTTGTCCCGTGTGGACAAGTTAAGAATGTATAAAGCAAACGCCTTCATTCACTTGTGTTTTCATCCGTTTCGAGATATTTCATCGGTACCTTTCCGCTGGTTCTCCGTGTACAAAGATAGATTAGATGTTCATTTCAACGTTGTTTCACAACTTTGAAATGATTATCTATTCTATTACAGTGTACTCGGAGAACAGCGGGGAGGTGCTGCCGAAATTTACTCGAAACGGTTGAAAGCACAAGTGATGGGCGTTCGCTCTATACATTCTTAATGGGATAGAAGCCTACCCCCGACAGCCGGAACACATACATACAAACGCATAATCAGAGAGCGACTCGAGATGTTCGGGTTAAAACCAATATATGATACTCGATGATGATATGAAACCTTCATATTCCCATCGATACCCGTATATGAAACTAAAAGCGCCACTTAGTCCCCGTCTATCGGTTAACATACGTGCGATGCTCGTCGTGACCTAGAACTATACGAAGGTTGTTAAATATCGGACAGTATAGCTCGATACTAACAACCGTCGTATAGTCTACGCGACGAGAAAATTCAATCGTATGGTAACCCATAGATTTGTCCCGTGTGAACAAGTTAAGAATGTATAAAGCAAACGCCTTCATTCACTTGTGTTTTCATCCGTTTCGAGATATTTCGTCGGTACCTTTCCGCTGGTTCTCCGTGTACAAAGATAGATTAGATGTTCATTTCAACGTTGTTTCACAGCTTTGAAATGATTATCTATTCTATTACAGTGTACTCGGAGAACAGCGGGGAGGTGCTGCCGAAATTTACTCGAAACGGTTGAAAGCACAAGTGATGGGCGTTCGCTCTATACATTCTTAATGGGATAGAAGCCTACCCCCGACAGCCGGAACACATACATACAAACGCATAATCAGAGAGCGACTCGAGATGTTCGGGTTAAAACCAATATATGATACTCGATGATGATATGAAACCTTCATATTCCCATCGATACCCATATATGAAACTAAAAGCGCCACTTAGTCCCCGTCTATCGGTCAACATAACGTGCGATAATTTATTCTTTTCAACGACAAACGCACACACAAAGCATATACATGAATTTTCTTCTTTGTCAGTAACTATCCCGTTCTTATATTTCTCAATATAGTCAGCATAACCTACAATTTATATGTTATTCAGTCTAACATGGCCCATGAGTACGTCAGAGTTAAGGACTGGATGTATGTGGATTGGAAACAACGTATGCAACCTAAGTTTGTCGCAGGAGTTGCTGCTTTCCTTGAATTTGCACGAGCACATAATAAGATCATAATAGAGAAGATTCTCTGTCCGTGTGATAGATGTGGCAATAAGTACTGGCGGAAGGTAGAATTGGCAGAGCTTCATATTGTAAAATATGGGTTTACTAGACTTTATTCAATTTGGAAATATCACGGGGAAGGAGAAGAATGCAGTACTGCGGTAGAAGAAGGAGAACAATGTTTTTTTTGTATTTTCAGGTGGATTACGATTTTCAGCCTGTAGCCGACCCTGATCACCCGGGGAGGGTGCTCGACCTTCATGCTCTGTACAATGGCCTGATGAAGAACATGCAGGCCAAGGTCCGATACAACAGGAATGAGCTGAAGGCCGACTGCTACTCCCTGTGGATAGCGACCCCCGAGGCAGAGAGAGCGGCCCTCCTATCTACTCCGGCGTTTGCGAGAGTCGACGTAGAGACATGGCCTATATTGTGCGCTTATTTCGACTCCGAACGCAAACGAGTATGTATTTTAAATTTAATTCATTATTTATGATATAATTTATTTCTTTGTGTTTCTTAATTAGAAAACTAAATGTTAATGCATTGTGCAGAAACAGGCCGCTCAGAATACGGAGAACAGGAAGTCGGCGAAGAGGGGTCGCCCCACTTACACAGGTGGCTCGAGGAACATTACTCGAGCCATGGAGTTATCGATAAATTAAGAGTTATTCTCTAATATTCTGCAATATTAAGAGTTATTCTCTAATATTTCTAATATTAAGAGTTACTTTCTAATATTGCAGACAGCTCGGACCGTGGCGTCAGGTGGTACACCGAGCGTGCTGTCCGCATATCTTGCCGTCCACGGCACCTCGACAGATCCCGCCACGGGCGAGCTTCGATGTCCCGACGTCGCTACCCAGGAGTACTGCGTAAGTGTTAATATTTTTTCTACCCAAATTTGAAATTTTAGTTTTGGAAGGTTCAAGTTTAAATTTTATACTTATACTTTACTGCTTAATGTGGGTGTAGGAGCGGGTGGTTGAGCAGGCCCAGGCCTCGGGGATCGATTTTACCGGACAGAACGATCCGAGGCTGCTGACCCCAGTTCTGGACGCCGCACACGGAGGGCACCACGGAGGTTGGGAGAGAGGCCGGGGATTGGGCCCTAGCAGGGCCCATATGAGGTTGGACTCCACCCCGGCGGTTACTTCCTCCGTCTCCAGTGGCCGGCATGTCCATCAGGAACTGGATAGCTTGAGGGCCACCGTTCAGGAGTTGAAGGAGATGCTGGTATGTATACTACTTTATAGTAAAATATCATTTCATATTATATACATATCAACATATCCATAATTAGTACGTAGCTTGAGCTTATTTGGTTTTAGAATTAAGTTTGATTAATCATACATACATATGTAATTAAAATAAACAACGCTTTTCCAAACTAGATATCCAAACAGGGTTTCGAAATAACTTAATAATGAAACGAATTCGAATAATACACAGTTCTTACACGCTTCTTACACACGTTATGTCCATACGCGACAGGGTAGATCGGCCGAGCCTCCACATGCATCTCCTTCGGCTGCGGCTCCGCAAGCCACTACATCGGCTGCGGTTCCGCAGACAGCTCCTGTAGCTCCACCGCCCACTCAGACTCCCGCAGCCGCGGCTCCGCAAGCGACTACCTCGACGGCGGCTGCGCAGACCACAACGCCAGCTCCACATGCCGCTCAGACTCCCTTATTTGTAGCATTGGAGAGTGTATTTACCGAGGAGCAGGCGCGCGTTATTTTAACGTTATTCGGAGGTGGAGCTGGACCGAACTAGGGTAGCTTTTTGGTTCTTATTTTTTGAAACATGTATTTATTTATATCACATTGTACTACATTTTGAAATGATATTGATATTGGTTTGAATTTATATCATATTCAGTTTTTGGGTTTCTTTTGTATATTATATATATGCGTGGGATGTGATTATGAATACTGCAATATATGATTTGATTGATGTATATAGTATTGTGCACAGGGCGGGAAAAAATCTAGCAGCCCTTTTTTAAAAAAAAATACAGACAATATGTACCTACGGATTAATCCGTAGGTATATATATTGCCCCTACGGCGTTCTCCGTAGGGGCAAACTATCAGGAAACCTGATATTTTCCCACCTGATATCAGTGCAGGGTGTTGCGGGTGCCCCTACGGATATGTACGTAGGGGCCACTGTTTATCCCCTACGTATATATCCGTAGGGGAAAAATATCAGGTTCCCTGATATTTTCCCCCCGATCTCAGTGCAGTGTGTTGGGAGTGGCCCCTACGGATCAATCCGTAGGGGCTACTTTATATCCCCTACGGCTGTATCCGTAGGGGACTAAATAGGACCTACGGGTATATCCGTAGGTATATACAATATATTCAAAAAAAAAATTAAATATATGATTTTATTACCCCTACGGGGTACTCCGTAGGGGCTATAGCACCTACCGAGTTATCCGTAGGGGCATAAATTTATCCGTAGGGGCAAGTTCAGGACCTCAACTTGCACCTGCGGCCTTTGCACCTACGGGGTCTTTTTTCGCCCCTACGTATATATCCGTAGGGGCAGTGGGTTGCCCCTACCGATAAATCCGTAGGGACAAACCATATTTGTAGTAGTGATTATTTGATTTCCGCATACTCATGCTATTCATATTGCCTGCATATGTTGCCATCATGCTATTAGGACACCAGCACCATTATCGATGATGCATATGTTCCACGTACACTCGCTTGCCGGCTCACACACTTCATCATCGATAATTGCCATGTCACTACACTGTAGTACTGTCGCATTCAGTATACGACCATTGCATTGCAGACTTGTATACATACTCATTGTACACTTATATTTGTACACATACTTGTTGCACATACACAGATGATATTTCTAGATTTGGGAACCGCAAAATACTCTTTAAAACGGATTCTTTTTAAAAGAGCGGCTTCCCCAATATGTGCATATCACTCTTCTGTATTGCATGATATATCGATATGTCTACATTCCTTTATATGTTGCATACATCATGTTTTCTGATCATACGCATTGGGATATGTTGTTTCCATGATATTTCTGGATTTGGGAACCGTGGCTATTTCAACTAAGAATGTGAATTGTCTTTGAAAACCCGGTTTCCTTGATATGATATTTCAGTGCGTCCACCATGTGTTTTCTCGGTTCTGAGAGTGGCATATGAAACCCGATTCGAGGAGCGGTAGGCACCGTCTGCGGGTACATGGTGGACCCGGTAAGGTACCCCGGGGAAAGAAGACTCGTATATGTTAGACGATGAGCCTGGCAGGGGAGCACTACCTACCGGTGATAGTATTTGGACTCGGCGGTTATCGTGGAGATACCGACCGGAGTATGTACGTATAGATACGTCGAAATTCGAGGGTCGAAGCTGGGCACTCGGGTTTTCGAGACAGCGTATGATACGTACCTATCAGGGCCAGTCTTGGTGACAGCGCCTGATAGACGAGGATTTACGTGCCGATGCTAGGCACAGGTTTCATGATGTTTTATGATATTTCCATGATTGTTTATATCCTCATATTTCCATGCTTATGTTTTACGATATTTATATGCATGAGACTTATTGTCATTGGGTGACAGGTGGACGGGATCTACACTTTTACAGACATGGATCACATATAGACTGGTTTTACATTGATCATACTTCAAATGTATATATAACAGGGTATGAGGGCGCTGTTATATATACCCTTACACCAATATTAGTGGTATGGGACGCTAATATATGTGTATTGATATTCATTTGATATTTCATCATATTTACTTCATGCAGCATACTTTACATTCATGACATGTTATTACCTGAGTACTTGGCACTGCATACATGTTTAGAGGTTACTTTGCCACCTTATCATGCTTCAGACGTACTCTTGAGGTTTACTTTTTATATTGATCGTATTGGCCTAGGTTTATGTCTTGCATTCGGTTTCTGCTTGTAGATATTTCTATTCACGAGTTGGCAACTCACCCCCGTTCTGCCACAGTTCTTGCAGGTTTTGCCGTACAGGTTCCATGGCGGCATTTCTGGCACACTGCTTCCTTGCGGGTGAATTGCTTTTGGTAGGTGGATTCTATTGCATCAAGAACCACCATTGTACTTGTATTATTCATTGTATCTAGAATTTCCATCAACCAAAACTTGTGTATTGTTTCAGACTTAGACTTTAGTGATGTATTATTTGACCTTAGAGTCGCGCTTAGTAGTATTGCGGTTTTCTTTCTTTTGAGCTTTCTTTTCGGGTTTTGATCTTCGCCACTCGGCGTTGTATATTATATTGCTGTGTGGTTGTGACCGTCATTTGACGAAGAGCTAGCTCCCGCTTGGGGATGCCTTTTGTTACTGCATGTATATATATTGTTCTTGTTGTACCCCGTTCAGGGCCAGTTTTTACAAAAGAAGCTCTGCCGAAATTTTTAGAAAGGACTTTTTTTTTAAAATGCATATTCGGCTTAGTTATTTTAAAAACCTTGACTTCAAACATGTTTTTCCTTACTTCCTAAATTTTTTTTTCATATTTACTCTTAAAATGGTTTTAGATTTCTGGGCTTTTGGCTTACTTGGATCAGATGGAGTCCTATAGATTTCATATGGTTCAGGTGCCAGTCACGTGCTCTTTTCGGGTCGTGACAAAGTTGGTATCAGAGCGCTAGGTTAACCTTGGTTCGAGTCTAAGTTTGACTATGTGGAGCCTAGGGCGTCTATATGTATATACGGAACTTAGGCTTGACCTTACGGAACTTAGACTTGGTCGAGGGGGTACTAGACCCGAACTTTCTTCGCGTAGGATGACCCTTGGTTGATGGAACAGGTGACTAAAGTAGAGTGACGTGCCGTTGGTATGTTCCGCGGCATACTTACGAAACGCCACTCCGCTTAAGAAACCTTAGGATGGACATTTCCTTGCATAGTATTATATTCATTCCTGATCTATCTTCATCGATACTGGTTATGATTTTGCTGCTACGATCATACGGGCGGAGAGTTAGCTATGGCTATAGTTGCGTCAGCATGAGATCTTCTTGGACGAGGACTGACCAGAGCGTGATTCCAGAGACTTACGATCGCTTTGAGAGGCGTCATCTAGTTGTGTTTTCGCGCCGTGAGCGTTTGATGCATCGCTTTCACGAGATTTCCCGGACGTGCCATTTGGTACCAGAGGAGCAGGCTGCTGCTAGAGGCCAGCCAGATGTGATGACCATTGATATATCGCTTATTCAGGTTGATGAGGCGCTGGGTAGCGTACAGACGAATGAGCCAGTTGTTGCTGCAAATGACGAGATATCGCCCAAGATGATGGAGCTATTGCGGTACAAGATTGTACTTGGAGGTATGTTGGAAGGTCGCTAGTCACTTGAGGATAGATGACTAGGACATGTGGTTCGTTCGCTTACCGATGCGAGGTCATCAGGTAGATTGCTTCCAGCTAGAGGCGACTTCACGCAGGTTCGTTGAGAGTCGATAGGGACGATCGAATGTCAGAAGCCCATTTTCCAAGTTTAAAGTATACGGAAAGACATGCAGGTGATTCTATGGACCCTCTAGAAGAATGAAACCCTAACTCGACTTAATGAACGTGTGAAAGCCTTTGAACCTTAGGGTTTGCGGCGGTTCCGCGGCGCCATTAGTGAGGCTTGGGTTTGCCCTTCTACGGCTGGACCACCGACGCTGTGGCATGTACTCGATACTATTAGACTGTACCCATGATGTGATCTCTTGGGGGATTATGAGGTTCTGAAGAGTCGATCGGATGATTCGACATCATTCGGACATCATGTGATGGGATGCATTGCTTGGGATACTCCAGATATGAGGATAGCCGTTGGAGCACAGTCCATGCAGCCACGATGAGACGAGTCCGATTCAGTGGACATGGAAGCAGAGTGAAGAAAAGAGTTCGCAAGAGATTTCGATGAGATGACGTCCCACTCCGCTGACATCAGATATGCGATACGCACGCGGAGGCATTATATGTGGATAAGCCTTCCATGAGGAGGCGCGATGAGTATGCAGCCATTCCGGAATAAGAATTAGCTTCAGCATTGGACGATGACTTCCGGACAATTCGGCAGAAGTGAGATTTGAGAGAGACCTCGACAGGACCCTCCTGGAAAACGATACGAGAAGACCTAGACCGAGGAGTGGTCATATTGCACACACCCAGCAGGCCAAGGTTCGGTATCGTTGACGAGATAGTGGACCAGATTCGGATAAAGGACCTCACCCAGTTGCGTTGTGAGTTGATCGAGAACGGACGAGTATTGAGTTTTCCTCCGTTGATTGCGACGCGTTCCCAAGGACCTGTTTGGCCAGACATCCTCTACAGGATGATGAAGTTACAGAGTACGCGATTTTGAGTCCGTGCGAGAGACCTCGGATGGATCATAGCTGAGAACTTTGCAGTGCGCAGATAGAGACGTGACGTCGCAAGACGATGATACAGACAAACGGGACAAGAGGTTCGTGCGAGACGCTGATGAGCTGTCATTACTTCCCGTCGAGACCAGAGGTCTGATATGCTTACAGAGGCATTGGGATGCGACCAATTTTCGAGGAAATGCCGTGCTGAGTGCACAGATGTCCATTGAACGAGGAAAGACTATGGAAGAGTACCAGCCTCCGTACGGATCGGCATAGGCAAGATCGGAAGAGACCCTGAGCAGGATTCCTTCCAGGACACTGCTGCAATGATGTTTGCACCCAGGATCAGATGTGTCATGTGCATTCAGAGAGCCAGAGGCCGACGTCAGTGACATGCTGCTTTACAAGTGGTCGTGAGGATTGACCGAGAGATGACCAGAGAAGTGTCAGAACGGAATCGTCCCCGTTAGCACACCTAACAGGGCCGATGAGCCGATTGATTGCGAGATTGGTAATCCCCAGAGAAGATAAGGACCCAGAGTCAGAGGACGCCAGACCGTGAGCAAGAGGCAAGTAGATATCTTGCGCTGCTAGTATTGGATGCACCGACAGCTTCTTGACCTTGAAGGAGGAACTACCGACGACGGTATCTAGGATTTGTGATTTTGTGATTCGATTTTCATGTATCCGTCATTTTGGATTTCGGTATTTTGGGCATTCTTTTTGCATGATTTAGTTTTGATGACTGAGTTTCATGATATTTGTTTCATGCACCCACTGGATATTTATATTTTTGCGCATAGTTATTACCTTTGGGATATTGATTGAGATTTCATGCCTATCGTATGCAGTGATTTGATATACACTTCCAGCATAGTTTTCATGCACCTTTAGTGTTTTGATATACGATTTTGGTGCACGCCAGATGCACTAAATCAGGATTCTTCGTGCATGTCACATGCACCTGCTTTTGCTGTCCGGCACACACGTTGCCTATGACAGATGTTTCGTGCACACCCGTTGCACCTAGATGTTTTGTACACCTGTGACACATATATGGATTTTGATTCCTTGTGCACCAGACGCATAGCATATTCTTATATATATACATTTTGTGGATTGATTTTTAGTAGAGCAGTACACTTTGATGATATTCGCTATGTATTGATGTTTTCGGGACCCCGACAAATTCGACTTTTACTGAATGTTTTTGTATTTGGGGGATTAAATTTAAAATTCGGGGACCGAATTTCTTTAAGGGGGAAGATTGTAACATCTCAAAAAATTAATAATAATAATAAAATATTATTTTTGGGAATTTTTATAATTTAATATTATTTTATTGAATATTTTAATATTTTGGGATTATTAAATACAAATAAATAGGAAAAATTTGAGAAAAATTATGGAAAATTCTAAAATAGGGTATTTTATGGATTTATGCCATTTTTAAGTTTTTATGATTAGTTATAGGCTAATTTAATGCTAATCGCGATTAAAAATCGCTAATCGGTTTTTAGTAATTTTTGTGCAAAACATGCACACATCACTTTTCACACTTGTGTTACATTTTATTTGTCATGGTTCACATTGGGTTTACTATTCTTGTAAGAAGGAATTTTGGAGAGAAAGTAAAAGGAAAGGAAAAATGATTTTATTAATGAGGTATGGGTGAGAGAGAGAAGGGTTACCTTTGACTTGGACTTAGCCATTCCTCTTATTTCTTCAACTCATTCCCCTCTCCCTCTTCCTCTTCAGCTGCTGCTGCTGCCCTAGCTCATTCTCCCCCTCTTCAACTCCTCAAATCACTATGAAAACAACACCAAAACCCATCCCCATTTCTTTGAAAGTGTGCACAATCCCTAGATCTACACTTGGAGCCAAGAAAGCATGGATTTTGGCCACTAGGGGAAACTCAAGAATATTCTTGAGTTGCCAAATGAGGTAATTTCTGGATCATTAACTTAATTTTAGCATTAGTTATACCCCCATGTTTAGATTGAATCGATATTGTTTGATATTATGGGACTTGAGGATAACCAAGTTAGGGTTTGATGGAATCTTGTGTTGTATTGTGAATTGAGCTCAGTAGAGGTTATACTAACACCCTTGTGCATGAATTGAGACCCTAACCTGAAACCCAAACACAGAATACGGATTTTAGAAACCGATATCGGGGAATTTATGAAATCTGTGTAGTGTATATTGAATCTGCTTCTACCCCGAGACTCTGAAAATAATATTGAGTGGACAGTGACATGTACAGGCACCCAGGAAGCTAATCCCAAGACCCCAGCTCCCAATTCTTCTTCTAGGCCGCCAATTTATTCCCATTGGCCGCAAATTACGGCCTGGGTCCCACCATTTTGGCTCGTATTGGTTCTGTAGCTCCTACATGGTTATGTTAGGCCCCTGGTATATATAGATTTGTATAAAGTGACCTAGGGTGAAATCTGGGACATATTTCCTAAGTTGCTGTTTTGGATTCGTGTTTCCGTATTCCGTATTTTTTATTTCTGAAATTGTGGATTTTATTTTGCCTCGACTATTTGGCGTTTATACGACGATATAGAGGGTTTATTGATGGTTTTGAAGGCGTGACATTGGTTCTCACCTATAGGCCCCTTATCGTATCGTTTTGGAATTCATGTGCCGTTTTAGCTTGGATTTGGTTTTAATTGCGTATATACGATACTTTGCTGTGTAGGTACCCCATGAAGACTTCAGGACGACAAGAAAGCGCGTGGCGACGTCGACAAATGAAGACCCAAGGTGAGTAGATTATATCTACAGGGGGTGTTGGAGATAGTGCCCTCAGAGTCAATTATTAGGTCACAGGTACGTGATTGCAAAGATTGATGGAGGACCTATCCCGGTAGGACAGTCTTACTCGAGATGATAGTATGCTATCTGGTTTACCTTTATCATCGTGTACTGTTTTAGGTGACCTGACAAGTTGCTATTACATGTTGATAGAGCCCCTAGGATTCTTGCTTGACCACCAGCAGTATGAGGGCGATCATATAAGTGGGAGCTGGGGTCTATAAGCATATCCTTAAATGGTCCCTAGTCATGTGAGTTTCGAGACAGGGCATCGATACTCCAGAGTAGACTAGTGTATACAGTCGAGACCCCGACGAGGGGCGGTGGCCGGTCTCACAAGCCACTGGTGTCAGTTGGATCACCTAAGATGTATACAGGTGCTCATTGGGTTATGAGTACACCGGACAGGACTCGCCGGGAACATGCTAGTTGGTCATATACCAGACGTCAGATGGCAGTTCCCTGGTGACATGTGTGCAGGTTAGTTCATCGACCTGGGGATCGTCATTTGTCTCGTGTGAGTTCCCACTGTACTTTGATTACTACCCTACCACGGCTCAAAGGAGTCGTGCAAACAGGTTTTAGTTGGGTACAGTCTCGAGACACATGGAGGCAGTGAGCGTATCTTCAGGGGTTCGTCTCTCCCGGTATTGGGGGTGAGGTCGTGCTGTGTCTAGGAGAGCCATTACATGAAGTCCTTGGCCAAGGCAAGGAGATTTACTGGTAGGCATTCCAGTAGTATCTCTGGGTGTTCTGGGCTACACTCCGACACGACTTGTACCGCTTTTGGGGGTCTGACTTTTACCAACCCCCTAGGCCCGCCATGCGATACTCATAGACGAACGAACCGGAATGTACGGATATTGTCACTGACAGGCTCAGTAGGGTTGTCAGGCTGAGTTCGCTCACAGACGTCCCTTTTAGTCAATACCTGGTAGCCCGTTACGTATTGGCTTATACCTCTGACGTGCTAGTGGTTAAATCCACAACCAAGGTGTTGACGAGTCTTTAGAGTCCCCCACATTCAGTTACTCAGCTTTCGGGCGAAAGGTTGTAGAGGCCGTATGGAGATATGGCAAGGTCCGATCAGAAACGTGCGGTATTGCACGGATCAGGATAGGACAGTTTGTACTACAGGCCGTATGGATATATGGCAGGGTTCGATCAGATACGTGCGGTATTGCACGGATCAGGATCGAACGGATTTTACTAGCCGGCTTTGGTTTAAGCCGGATCCTAGTATAGTACAGTGTGGATTTTGTCTCATTGCATTTGTATTTCGGTCGGAATACAAATGCGGGTGTGTATGCACTGTATCGGGGTTTTCCTGTAATTTATTACGGGACCAGTTTTCTGGAGTTGCCAGTTTGCCTTCCGTTTCGGCCAATTTCCTTTGTATCGTTCATTGGCCGAAGTTTGGTGGAGGAGGGCTTATTTGCATTGTTGCAAATAAGCATTTGTGGAGGGGGTCTTTGCTTATTGGTTGTATCATGATAGCTTTTCCTTGACCTTGAATTCTAGCTTTATCATGATGGCTTGACTTTGTTGACAATCATGGTTGTTGATGATTGTTGGTTGAGTATTGGTTTTGGGAGTGATCATTGTTTCTCATCATCACTTGCTTTTCAACCACCTCTTTGTCTTGACTCTCTCTCTTGCATGATAGATGAGAATGGCTCCCATTATCTTTTGATACACTACACTCTCATTCTCTCCTCTCTTGAAGCATGGCCGGCCACTCCCAAAGTGGGTTGTCCAAGTTTTTGGTGGTGGGTTTTTAGCTCATTTGAGGTTGCAAAAATCCCACAAGTTCCATCTCCAAACTCCATAGTTCATCCCTCCACCAAAAGGCAATTCCTACAACCCCAAATGAGACTTGCTCACTAGACATTCTACAGCAAACCTTGGACACGTCGACTAGCCAGCTTCGTGCCCGAGTTGCCTCGGCATTGAGGTGGGAGCCCGTAAAAGAAGTAGGCGATGTGGTGCACTTCCGGCGAGGAGGAGGAGACAGGACATTCCGCAAGAGATTGGGACGACGACGAGAAGACCGGAGGACTCGGATCTGTCGGTATATCTCTCATCCCTTTCTTGTAGATAGCTAGGACTAGTTAGTGGTTCGATCCGGGTATTAGTGCGCGGCGGTTTGCCAGTTCAAGTAAAATTTAAGTTTATCACCGCTTCCGCATTTGGCCGTCGGATTGACGGCCGGGGCGCCGCCGTGCACTTACAGGGGGAAGTCGGGTGGATGGCGTATAGCACCCCCACGGTCCGTAGTTAGTATACTATGTAGTTTATATATATGATAGTTATAGTGTGTTATGGTTAGTTAGGGGTAGAAGTAATTAGCGTAGTTCCTAGTTGCGAGCCCTAGGATAGAATTGCACCTACACGCCTACACTTGTATGTTCCTTATACTTGCACTTTGCTGATGATATTGGACGACATTGGTGATGAGTCGATGATATTAGGCCTTGTGCCGCATGATCGGTGATTTGATAGGATTCTTATTTGGGATATGACATGTGATTCTTGCGGGCTTGGGATGTGTGTTTACCCCCGCATTCATACTTTATAGATGGAATCAGATGTACTAGACTTAGATCTGTACCCCCGATTATGTGATATGATGATAATGATACATGATATTAATAAGAGGAATGCGATTTGACCCGTACCCAGCTATTGGGATGTCGTACGACGATTTACCGTACGAGCTTTGCACTGATAATAGATCCGCACTCATGACTTGAGGAGGTCATATGATATATTGTATCGTACGCGATACTACTGAGGCGGGATCACCGACTATATATATACATATCGACTCAGATTTAGGTGGTTTCCATACCCCCCGATTGACCTGATACTTAGATCAGTAGTTTGCATAGTAGATGTTAGACTAGACCCGAGTCATACCTATTTCAAAACTACGAATCAGGAATATCTTAAAGACAAACAAAGGGATTCTATAGATACTTTAAAAGGCGTACCTTTTCTTAAAAACACCGTACCCCTTATTTTACTAAAAACCCTGATTCGTCTTGTTTCTGTCACGACCCGAAAGTACTGAACATGACCGGCACTTAAACTACGAACGTCTCGAGGCGTAAGTAATCTAAGTAAACCGAAAACCCAGAAATCCAAACCAAGAAAAGTAGTAGAGTGCAGGAAAACCAATTTAAAACAAGTAGTTTTAATAGCATAAGCCGAATTATGCGGTTTTTAAGAACATCAAAATTTACTGAAAATTTCGGCAGAGTCTCCTTTGTAAAAACTGGCTCCCCAAACGGGATACAACATAAATAGTATACGAAATCAATAAAAAGGCATCCCCAAGCGGGAGCTAGCTCTTCGTTAATCGACGGTCACAACCACACAAGCAATATAATATACAACGCCAACGGCGAGGATCAAAACTCAAAAGGAACTCAAAACCACCAGAAGTATAACGAGCGACTCTAAGGTCGAAAGAATAAACAGCACTGGTCTCTATCTCAAAAAAAATACATGTTTGGTTGATGGAACTTCTAGATACAACAGAATAATGATATACAAAATATATAATGGGGGTATGATACAAGTAAACCCACCTACTAGCAAATCACCCGAATGAAACTGAGCCCGCAAGCCGTAATGAAACCTGTACGGCAAATCTGCAAGAAACTGGGGCACAACGGGGGTGAGTTGCCAACTCGTGAATAGAAAAACATCTACGCACAGAAATCGCATAAATAACGCAACCTAGGTCAATGATCATAATATATCCTCAAATATAAGTATAACAGGCAGCCTATAACAATGACTAGGGTAATATCTAACCCGGGTATAATTTCATGTGCCCGTGTCAGTGCCTCAGGTAGCAATATATCATATGAATGAGGTATGAATGCATGAAACAGAATACATCTAAATGAAGAAACTGTTTTCATAAGTTAGTGAGATTTTCTTCGTATTTTTAAACTGAGGTATCATAATGAAATCAGTATCAACAGTGTCTAGCATCGACACAAAATATAAATCTCACTGTCTCGAAATATCAATGTCTCAAGCTCAAAATCTAGGGCGCCGTCAGTCCGGACCGGCCCCTACCATCCATCTCAAGACCACGACGGTATCCTCCGGATATCCGACGCGTCGGGTAATATCACCGGTAGGTAGTGCTCCCCAGCCAGACTCAACGCCAACACCACATTCCTCTTGCCCCGGGGTACCATACCGGGCCCACCATGTACCCGTGACGGTTCCTCCACTCCTCGACACGGATCTCTAAAACCACAGCAAACTCATGGTGGACGACACTTTACATCACTAGAAAACCGCAACATTTTATATTTTAAAAGATCATAACTTGTAAATTTTGCGGCTTTCCCCGAAATCCAGAAATATCATAAATCTCAAGAAATCATCACAAGTGCATATGTCAATGATAATGAACTAGGCATGAACAACTGAATAACAGTATGCATGAAGTGGTAGGTAATAACTACAATGTCTAAAATGGCATATAAGGGAAGTACACTAATATCATGTCAAAACTACCAGCTAACAATCTAAGTCAAGCAATTATATTCTCTAAAGCGTACGTGACATGGCAATTACCGATGAAGATGTGTGTGAGCCGGCAAGTAGGTGTACGTGGTACATACGCATCATCGGTAATGGTGCTGGTGTCCTAACAGCATGATATCAATAATGGAATTTGCAGCAAAATAAATATGCGAGGCAGAGCGAATAGCAATAATGTGCGGGAGCTGAATACTGGACACAACGATAACTAATCTGCAATAATCTAATATAAGTCCTACGACTGGTGCCTTTTGAAATAACACGAATCATGGGGTTTTGAAAATAGGGGCTACAGTGTTTTTATGAAAAGATACGTCGTTTTTGAAATATCCGTAGATTCCCTTGAGCTGTCTTTAAAAATGCCCACGATTCGTTAGTTTTTGAAATAGTTAAGAAGTCTAATCTAATCTAAAAACTACACTAAACTATACGGCTGAACTAACAAGCTGAACTACAGGTAAGGAAACCGCCTATCATCTGAGTCGATACATATACATACCTGTATATGTATAGTCGGTGATCCCGCCTCGATAATATCATATCCGATACCATATCTATAATCAGGCATCCCAAGTCAAGAGTGCGGATCAATCATCAATATAGCTCGTACGTAAATCCGTCGTACGGCATCCCAATCTGGGTACGGGTCAATATCACATTCATCATACTATTCACCTGGTATCCTCTTTATCAAATATCATGGTCGGGGTACTGATCTACGTCAAGGACCCGCTACAACGTCATGTCGTATCTAAGGTACGAACCCTGCTATATCACCGATCTCACGGCCTCAAATCAAATCTCATCAACTCAGCTCAATCCCAAGTATCATCCTCAATCCGTATGTGAACACATAATCCCATACCCATGTGAACACATAACTATAAAGAATCCCATGAGCACATATCAATAGGAATGTATGCAAGTATGTATGTGTAACACTACCCTAGGGTTCGCAACACTAAAGTAATCCAACACACCAATATCCATCCTAAGCATCGTTATTAATCCCAAATAACATATAATAAATGTTGGTGTGTATACGCATCCGTATACACCACCACGGACTGCGGGGGTGCTATACGCCATCCACCCGACTTCTCCCCGTAGATATAAATCTACTCACTTGAACCTCGCTCGCCGGTGCCGACGTCGCCACGCACTTGCTTGTCGTCTCGAAGTCCACCTGGGGTACCTACATATCATAACGCACCGTATCGCATAAAAACCCAATTCGAAATCGAAACGTCATAAGAAAACCAAATCGGCACGCGTATCACGCATAGGTCCAAACCTATCGCCCACGCATGCAGGAATAGTCAAACCAACCCTCGATGTCGATGTACGAACGTCAAACCATCGAGAAAATCTAATCACACTCATTTGCACATTCACGAACACTAATTTTAATATAAACTAGGTTAAAACTCACAAAAACGCCAATTTCACTTAAAAAGTCATTTTTCCGAAAATCTAGCGAGCACAATTCGCCGTTTTTGTACAAAACACGATATTTAAATGAATCTAGCGGCCAATATATTTATAAATATCTTAAATAAGTCGTATAAACAATTTCCGGAATTTAATCTCATTAATTTCCAAAAATCCTAATATTCTAGTTTACCAAAAATACCCTTTTTAACAATTTCAAAGCAAAATACACAAACTACAATCTAGCTTAGAATTGCATGATCCAAAGCATTAAACCACACTTAATAAAGTTAATGAAGCCAAGAAAAACCTAATCACACTTTTAATCCCAATTATATAACCAATTTCAAAAGCCTAGTTAGCAAATTAGCATAATTAACACAATTTCCTTAAACTAACCATTAACAACTAACTACTAATCTTGTTATACAATTTTAGTGGCCACAATATTCATCAAATAACTTAATTAGGTCACAAAAATATTAAGTAGATTTTTATTTCATCTAATTACATCTATCCTAAAACCTAGTTTCCAAAATATTCTCATTTGGACAATTACATGTTACAATTGGCAATAAGTAACAAATTTAAGTTGCATAACTTAAGATGCTAAAAAAAACAACCATCACACAACCATGAACACATAATCACAACCTAACTTGATCTCAAACTCTTTCCATTACAAACTAAATCCCAATTAGAGTTGCATTCAAACTTAATTGACTTTAATCAAAGAAACTATACAATAATTAGATTTGGCTTGGGATTTATACCTCACCAAAAACAAGAGACCAAGCTTGAAATCTAGCCTCCCAAAATGGCCTCCAAGCTCCTAGATCCATGCAAGAATAGCTATTGAAAAATGGGTAGGAGTTAGATTTGAGTTTTGGTTTAATTTTGATGGAAATTTGATGGATTTTGAAGACTTTTTTGATGAGGAAAAGAGAGGGGAAGAAGGAGGAGGGGCTACAGTTTGAGGGAGGATGGGGCTCGGCCAGCAGGTGGGGGAGGGGTGTGGAGGGTGTGGGTGTGGAAAAGAAAGTCCAAGTCAAGGTAAAATACCCCCCCCAAGTCAACACCAACTTCTTCTCTCACTAATCTTTTCTTTTCCTTTCATTTCTATGAAATTCAAGTGGGGACCAAAGAGGGGCTGCTGAATTCAGCCATGGGGATAAGTGAATGGGGGTGTGTGGGTGTGGGCACGGGTGTGGGGTGATGAAAAATGATAAATACAATACCCCAAACATCCATTTACGCTAAAAAAAAGCCTTTTTTCTTCAATAATTTCTAAACCGTTTTGGCAAATGATTTCGTTCCAAAAACCACATGATAAATTTTTATTTAATGTTTTATGATGCAAAAAATTTGTTTCAACTCATTCCAATTTATAATTTTCCCTAATTAAATGTATTAGTGACGGCTTAAATAATAATAAAATAATATTTTTTTTTTCAGAAAATTTGAAATTTCACCAGCGCCTCAATAAACACCAAATAATAGCAATTACATAGCTAGAATATGTATATTTAAGTTTTATAATAAGATATTTGTATTTTGACTTTTTACAGAAAACCCCCTTATTTTACCGATTTTTTTGAGATTTCACCGAAACGATTTTCAAAACGTTACAATCTTCCCCCCTTAAAGAAATTCGGTCCCCGAATTTAAATTCAAACTCCCCCAAATACTAAAACATCTAAGAAAAACCATCAAGTCGTCGGGGCTCCGAAATTGTAACTACATAAAACAATTCGTAGCGCAGCGCATGCGCTTAAAAAATGAGTATATAACTCAAATCAAAACTCCGTCAAGCATCCCGCAATCATCGGAGTCATGGAGAAGACATCAATGCCAAATCCAAATCAAAACCAATATGATATAACTCGAAACTATACATGTAAATATCGAATCTATATATGTAAGTATCTGAAGGAAATGCATGCCAAATCTCTTTAAGTCGTTGTGCACGCGTATAACACTGCACAGTGGCGGACGTCTATCATAAGGAAATAACTATATACATATATACCTTTGTTTGAAATGTACGTTCCGCCGTTTTGGAAACAATTTAGAAGGGTCTCCTTGTTTTAAACATTTCGTGTCATATCAGACACGTAGGTAAATACTGAGGCTATAGCTCGCTTTTTGGAAATCCCTTCAATAACTATCAATGCATGCCAAATATATTCAGGTACTGTCCTCTGACTAGTCCTGCTCAGTACGAAAACACATAGCAATATCATAAAAACGTACTACTCTATAAGAAATCAATCCCAAAATATGCACATGAATACTACGTGCGTCTGGTGCGCACGGAAATCAAAATCCATGGATGTGCCATACATGCGCACAGAAACAACATCTAAGTGCATCGGGTGTGCACGAAACATCTGTCGTAGGCAACATGTGTGCCTGACAGCAAAATCAGGTGCATCTGACATGCACGAAAAATCTCGATTTAGTGCATCTGGTGTGCACCAAAATCGCATCTCAAGACATGCGCGAAAATCTAAATCAGGTGCATCCATCGTGCACGAAATCATGAAATCAATATCAAGCGCCGAACGTGCGCAAAATCAATCAGGTGCACAAGGTGCACAAAACAAATATCGAGTATCTCAATCAAAATCGAAGTCCAGTGCATCTAAGTGCACAAAAGGCGTATCACTGCACTGCAAGCATATATAAACTATACCGAGTGCAGGAACGAAATCGTGTGCATGCATACGCACAAAACCAACTCAACTGTTTAAAACCGTAAAATCACAAACATGTGAAACTAAAGAACGAAAACGATATCAAGTGCAACACTGTGCAAAGATCGTAAATCCTCAATCATCAAAATCAAATCATACGAATAAATCACCCAAAACATCGGAATCAATAATGGCGGAATAGTACTGCTCCAGCGCATCCTCTAAGAATCTCGGCCAACTGTCGCGGTCACTAGTGGGACGTCTCGTCGATGATCATGAACTCTGTCCTGCTGGTGTGCATAACCATGACCACTCCTGGGTCAAGGTCTTCACTGTGAATTACCAATCTTTCGGTCCATCGGCTCATCGGCCCTGTCGGGTGTGCTAACGGGGATGATCCAGTTCTGGCACGTCTCTTGTCATCTCCCGGTCAATCATCACGACCACTCGTAAGACAGCATATCACTGGCGTCGGCCTCTGGCTCTTTGAATGTACATGACACCTCTGATCCTGGGTGCAAGTATCATTGCACCAGTGTCCTGGAAGGAATCCTGCTCACGGTCTCTTCCAGGTCTCGTCTCTGCCAACTGTCCGGAAGTCGTTGTCCTTTCCTATATCTGCATCTTGCTCTGGAACGACTGCATACTCATCGCGACGCCTTCTGGAAGGTAAGTCCAAGTACCATGCCTCGGCATGCGCATCGCCTCTCTGATGTCGGCGGAGTGGAACATCATCTCATCTAGATCTGGTGCGAACCTTTTACTCCACTTTTCTCTAATGTCGACCGCTTCGGACTCGTCTCGTCGTGGCTGCATGGACTGAGCTCCAACGGCTATCCTCGTATCTGGAGTCTCCCAAGAATGCATCTCACCACCTAGCATCCGAATTAAGTCGAGCCATCCGATCGAGTCATCAAAACCTCATAATCCCCTAAGAGCTCAACATCTTGGGCACAGTTTAATAGTATCGAGTACATAACACAGCATCGGCGGTCCAGCCGTAGAAGGGCAAACCCAAGCCTCACTAATGGCGCCGTAGAACCGCCGCAATCCCGAAGGTTCAAAGGCTTTCACACGGCCATTAAGTCGAGTTAGGGTTTCATTCTTCTAGAGGGACCATAGAATTGCCTGCATGTCTTTCCGACTACTTTAAACTTGGAATAATAGGTTTCCGACATTCGATCGTCTCTGTCGACCCTCACGTCTCTGCGTGAAGTCGTCTCTAGCTGGAATCAATCTATCTGATGACCTCTCATCGGGTAGGCGAACGAACCACATGTCCTAGTCATTCATCCCCGGGTGACTAGCGACCTTCTATCATCTCTTAGTACAATCTGTACTGCAATAGCTCCAATATATGGGGCGATATCTCGTCGCTCGCAGCAACAACTGGCTCACTTGTCTGCATGCTGAACGGTGCCTCAATCATCAGGAGTAAGCAACACACCAACGGTCATCAAAATCTGGCTGGCCTCTGTCAGTGGCTCAATCCTCTAGTGTCGATCAGCACATCCGAGTAACCTCATAAAGGCGATCCGCCAAACGCTCGCGGCGCGGAAACACAGTAAAAAGACACATCTCTGCAATCGTGTGTCGCCGGAATTTCGCCCTGGTCAGTCCTCGTTCGTGACGAGCTTGTGCTGACCGCAACTCTAGCCGTAGCTCTCCCTGCCGGTAACCGTAGCAGCAAAACCAAACTGGTACCGATGAGGCTAGATCAGGAAGGAATACAATACTGAACAAGGAAATGTACATCCTAAGGCTTCATAAGTGGAGTGGCGTGTCGTAAATATACCGCGGAACATACCAACGGTACGTCACTCTACTTTAGTCTCCTATTCCATCAACCAAGGGTCATCCTACGCTCCGAAGGTTAAAACCTAACGCTCTGATACCAACTTTGTCACGACCCGAAAGTACGGAACATGACCGGCACTTAAACTACGAACGTCTCGAGGCGTAAGTAATCTAAGTAAACCGAAAACCCAGAAATCCAAACCAAGAAAAGTAGTAGAGTGCAGGAAAACCAATTTAAAACAAGTAGTTTTAATAGCATAAGCCGAATTATGCGGTTTTTAAGAACATCAAAATTTACTGAAAATTTCGGCAGAGTCTCCTTTGTAAAAACTGGCTCCCCAAACGGGATACAATATAAATAGTATACGAAACCAATAAAAAGGCATCCCCAAGCGGGAGCTAGCTCTTCGTCAATCGACGGTCACAACCACACAAGCAATATAATATACAACGCCAACGGCAAGGATCAAAACTCAAAAGGAACTCAAAACCACCAGAAGTATAACGAGCGACTCTAAGGTCGAAAGAATAAACAGCACTGGTCTCTATCTCAAAAAAAAATACATGTTTGGTTGATGGAACTTCTAAATACAACAGAATAATGATATACAAGATATATAATGGGGGTATGATACAAGTAAACCCACCTACTAGCAAATCACCCGAATGAAACTGAGCCCGCAAGCCGTAATGAAACCTGTACGGCAAATCTGCAAGAAACTGGGGCACAACGGGGGTGAGTTGCCAACTCGTGAATAGAAAAACATCTACGCACAGAAATCGCATAAATAACGCAACCTAGGTCAATGATCATAATATATCCTCAAATATAAGTATAACAGGCAGCCTATAACAATGACTAGGGTAATATCTAACCCGAGTATAATTTCATGTGCCCGTGTCAGTGCCTCAGGTAGCAATATATCATATGAATGAGGTATGAATGCATGAAACAGAATACATGTAAATGAAGAAACTGTTTTCATAAGTTAGTGAGATTTTCTTCGTATTTTTAAACTGAGGTATCATAATGAAATCAGTATCAACAGTGTCTAGCATCGACACAAAACATAAATCTCACTGTCTCGAAATATCAATGTCTCAAGCTCAAAATCTAGGGCGCCGTCAGTCCGGACCGGCCCCTACCATCCATCTCAAGACCACGACGGTATCCTCCGGATATCCGACGCGTCGGGTAATATCACCGGTAGGAAGTGCTCCCCAGCCAGGCTCAACGTCAACACCACATTCCTCTTGCCCCGGGGTACCATACCGGGCCCACCATGTACCCGTGACGGTTCCTCCACTCCTCGACACGGATCTCCAAAACCACAGCAAACTCATGGTGGACGACACTTTACATCACTAGAAAACCGCAACATTTTATATTTTAAAAGATCATAACTTGTAAATTTTGCGGGTTTCCCCGAAATCCAGAAATATCATAAATCTCAAGAAATCATCACAAGTGCATATGTCAATGATAATGAACTAGGCATGAACAACTGAATAACAGTATGCATGAAGTGGTAGGTAATAACTACAATGTCTAAAATGGCATATAAGGGAAGTACACTAATATCATGTCAAAACTACCAGCTAACAATCTAAGTCAAGCAATTATATTCTCTAAAGTGTACGTGACATGGCAATTACCGATGAAGATGTGTGTGAGCCGGCAAGTAGGTGTACGTGGTACATACGCATCATCGGTAATGGTGCTGGTGTCCTAACAGCATGATATCAATAATGGAATATGCAGCAAAATAAATATGCGAGGCAGAGCGAATAGCAATAATGTGAGGTAGCTGAATACTGGACACAACGATAACTAATCTGCAATAATCTAATATAAGTCCTACGACTGGTGCCTTTTGAAATAACACGAATCATGGGGTTTTGAAAATAGGGGCTACAGTGTTTTTATGAAAAGATACGTCGTTTTTTAAATATCCGTAGATTCCCTTGAGCTGTCTTTAAAAATGCCCACGATTCGTTAGTTTTTGAAATAGTTAAGAAGTCTAATCTAATCTAAAAACTACACTAAACTATACGGCTGAACTAACAAGCTGAACTACAGGTAAGGAAACCGCCTATCATCTGAGTCGATACATATACATACCTGTATATGTATAGTCGGTGATCCCGCCTCGATAATATCATATCCGATACCATATCTATAATCAGGCATCCCAAGTCAAGAGTGCGGATCAATCATCAATATAGCTCGTACGTAAATCCGTCGTACGGCATCCCAATCTGGGTACGGGTCAATATCACATTCATCATACTATTCACCTGGTATCCTCTTTATCAAATATCATGGTCGGGGTACTGATCTACGTCAAGTACCATACTGATACCGCCTACGTATGCATGGACGTGTGTGAAACACTACGTCAAGGAGCCGCTACAACGTCATGTCGTATCTAAGATACGAACCCTGCTATATCACCGATCTCACGGCCTCAAATCAAATCTCATCGACTCAGCTCAATCCCAAGTATCATCCTCAATCCGTATGTGAACACATAGTCCCATACCCATGTGAACACATAACTATAAAGAATCCCATGAGCACATATCAATAGGAATGTATGCAAGTATGTATGTGTGTATATGTGTGTAACACTACCCTAGGGTTCGCAACACTAAAGTAATCCAACACACCAATATCCATCCTAAGCATCGTTATTAATCCCAAATAACATATAATAAATGTTGGTGTGTATACGCATCCGTATACACCACCACGGACTGCGGGGGTGCTATACGCCATCCACCCGACTTCTCCCCGTAGATATAAATCTACTCACTTGAACCTCGCTCGCCGGTGCCGACGTCGCCACGCACTTGCTTGTCGTCTCGAAGTCCACCTGGGGTACCTACATATCATAACGCACCGTATAGCATAAAAACCCAATTCGAAATCGAAACATCATAAGAAAACCAAATCGGCACGCGTATCACGCATAGGTCCAAACCTATCGCCCACACATGCAGGAATAGTCAAACCAACCCTCGATGTCGATATACGAATGTCAAACCATCGAGAAAATCTAATCACGCTCATTTTCACATTCACGAACACTAATTTTAATATAAACTAGGTTAAAACTCACAAAAACGCCAATTTCACTTAAAAAGTCATTTTTCCGAAAATCTAGCATGCACAATTCGCCGTTTTTGTACAAAACACGATATTTAAATGAATGTAGCGGCCAATATATTTATTAAATATCTTAAATAAGTCGTATAAACAATTTCCGCAATTTAATCTCATTAATTTCCAAAAATCCTAATATTCTAGTTTACCAAAAATACCCTTTTTAACAATTTCAAAGCAAAATACACAAACTACAATCTAGCTTTGAATTGCATGATCCAAAGCATTAAACCACACTTAATAAAGTTAATGAAGCCAAGAAAAACCTAATCACACTTTTAATCCCAATTATATAACCAATTTCAAAAGCCTAGTTAGCAAATTAGCATAATTAACACAATTTCCTTAAACTAACCATTAACAACTAACTACTAATCTTGTTCTACAATTTTAGTGGCCACAATATTCACCAAATAACTTAATTAGGTCACAAAAATATTAAGTAGATTTTTATTTCATCTAATTACATCTATCCTAAAACCTAGTTTCCAAAATATTCTCATTTGGACAATTACATGTTACAATTGGCAATAAGTAACAAATTTAAGTTGCATAACTTAAGATGCTAAAAAAAACAACCATCACACAACCATGAATACATGATCACAACCTAACTTGATCTCAAACTCTTTCCATTACAAACTAAATCCCAATTAGAGTTGCATTCAAACTTAATTGACTTTAATCAAAGAAACTATACAATAATTAGATTTGGCTTGGGATTTATACCTCACCAAAAACAAGAGACCAAGCTTGAAATCTAGCCTCCCAAAATGGCCTCCAAGCTCCTAGATCCATGCAAGAATAGCTATTGAAAAATGGGTAGGAGTTAGATTTGAGTTTTGGTTTAATTTTGATGGAAATTTGATGGATTTTGAAGACTTTTTTGATGAGGAAAAGAGAGGGGAAGAAGGAGGAGGGGCTGCAGTTTGAGGGAGGATGGGGCTCGGCCAGCAGGTGGGGGAGGGGTGTGGAGGGTGTGGGTGTGGAAAAGAAAGTCCAAGTCAAGGTAAAATACCCCCCCCCCTCAAGTCAACACCAACTTCTTCTCTCACTAATCTTTTCTTTTCCTTTCATTTCTAGCAAATTCAAGTGGGGACCAAAGAGGGGCTGCTGAATTCAGCCATGGGGATAAGTGAATGGGGGTGTGTGGGTGTGGGCACGGGTGTGGGGTGATGAAAAATGATAAATATAATACCCCAAACATCCATTTACGCTTAAAAAAAGCCTTTTTTCTTCAATAATTTCTAAACCGTTTTGGCAAATGATTTCGTTCCAAAAACCACATGATAAATTTTTATTTAATGTTTTATGATGCACAAAATTTGTTTCAACTCATTCCAATTTGTAATTTTCCCTAATTAAATGTATTAGTGACGGCTTAAATAATAATAAAATAATATTTTTTTTTCAGAAAATTTGAAATTTCACCAGCGGCTCAATAAACACCAAATAATAGCAATTACATAGCTAGAATATGTATATTTAAGTTTTATAATAAGATATTTGTATTTTTACTTTTTACAGAAACCCCCTTATTTTACCGATTTTTTTTGAAATTTCATCGAAATGATTTTCAAAACGTTACAGTTTCAAAAGGCATTAACTGCATGATACATACATATTATTATAGTTTCTTCACCGTGGTGTTGATTATTTGATTTCCGCATACTCATGCTATTCATATTGCCTGCATATGTTGCCATCATGCTATTAGGACACCAGCACCATTATCGATGATGCATATGTTCCACGTACACTCGCTTGCCGGCTCACACACTTCATCATCGATAATTGCCATGTCACTACACTGTAGTACTGTCGCATTCAGTATACAACCATTGCATTGCAGACTTGTATACATACTCATTGAACACTTATATTTGTACACATACTTGTTGCACATACACAGATGATATTTCTAGATTTGGGAACCGCAAAATACTCTTTAAAACGGATTCTTTTTAAAAGAGCGGCTTCCCCAATATGTGCATATCACTCTTCTGTATTGCATGATATATCGATATGTCTACATTCCTTTATATGTTGCATACATCATGTTTTCTGATCATACGCATTGGGATATGTTGTTTCCATGATATTTCTGGATTTGGGAACCGTGGCTATTTCAACTAAGAATGTGAATTGTCTTTGAAAACCCGGTTTCCTTGATATGATATTTCAGTGCGTCCACCATGTGTTTTCTCGGTTCTGAGAGTGGCATATGAAACCCGATTCGAGGAGCGGTAGGCACCGTCTGCGGGTACATGGTGGACCCGGTAAGGTACCCCAGGGCAAGAAGACTCGTATATGTTAGACGGTGAGCCTGGCAGGGGAGCACTACCTACCGTTGATAGTATTTGGACTCGGCGGTTATCGTGGGGATACCGACCGGAGTTTGTACGTATAGATACGTCGAAATTCGAGGGTCGAAGCTGGGCACTCGGGTTTTCGAGACAGCGTATAATACGTACCTATCAGGGCCAGTCTTGGTGACAGCGCCTGATAGACGAGGATTTACGTGCCGATGCTAGGCACAGGTTTCATGATGTTTTATGATATTTCCATGATTGTTTATATCCTCATATTTCCATGCTTATGTTTTACGATATTTACATGCATGAGACTTATTGTCATTGGGTGACAGGTGGACGGGATCCACACTTTTACAGACATGGATCACATATAGACTGGTTTTACATTGATCATACTTCATATGTATATATAACAGGGTATGAGGGCGCTGTTATATATACCCTTACACCAATATTAGTGGTATGGAACGCTAATATATGTGTATTGATATTCATTTGATACTTCATCATATTTACTTCATGCAGCATACCTAACATTAATGACATGTTATTACCTGAGTACTTGGCACTGCATACATGTTTAGAGGTTACTTTGCCACCTTATCATGCTTCAGACGTACTCTTGAGGTTTACTTTTTATATTGATCGTATTGGCCTAGGTTTATGTCTTGCATTCGGTTTCTGCTTGTAGATATTTCTATTCACGAGTTGGCAACTCACCCCCGTTGTGCCACAGTTCTTGCAGGTTTTGCCGTACAGGTTCCATAGCGGCATTTCTGACACACTGCTTCCTTGCGGGTGAATTGCTTTTGGTAGGTGGATTCTATTGCATCAAGAACCACCATTGTACTTGTATTATTCATTGTATCTAGAATTTCCATCAACCAAAACTTGTGTATTGTTTCAGACTTAGACTTTAGTGATGTATTATTTGACCTTAGAGTCGCGCTTAGTAGTATTGCGGTTTTCTTGCTTTTGAGCTTTCTTTTCGGGTTTTGATCCTCGCCACTCGGCGTTGTATATTATATTGCTGTGTGGTTGTGACCGTCATTTGACGAAGAGCTAGCTCCCGCTTGGGGATGCCTTTTGTTACTGCATGTATATATATTGTTCTTGTTGTACCCCGTTCAGGGCCAGTTTTTACAAAAGAAACTCTGCCGAAATTTTTAGAAAGGACTTTTTTTTAAAATGCATATTCGGCTTAGTTATTTTAAAAACCTTGACTTCAAACATGTTTTTCCTTACTTCCTAAAAACAAATTTTCATATTTACTCTTAAAATGGTTTTAGATTTCTGGGCTTTTGGCTTACTTGGATCAGATGGAGTCCTATAGATTTCATATGGTTCAGGTGCCAGTCACGTGCTCTTTTCGGGTCGTGACAATCAAGAGTTGATCGGTTCAGGCACGTTATCTAAAAGCATATACGTTCTAAATCAAACCACAGTTCTTAGTGTACAGAACACACACAAGAGGAAGAGTTCAGAAATGAACAAATCCTTCTTGAGGAATTGTAGACTAGGTCATATCAATGCGACCCGACTAGCCAAGTTACATTTAGATGCATATTTAAATTAGTTTGAATTTACATCTTGTGAAACTTGCCAGTCATGTCACAAAGATAAGATGACCATAGCTCTGTTTATTGGAAACAGAGAAAGAGTTAGTGAACTCTTGGGATTGAAACATGATGATGTATGTAAGTCCCCTGTCTACACATGCCAGGACTGGTTCTTTATACTTCATTACATTCACTGATTATCTCTCAAGGTTCGGACATATGTTCCTATTGAAACACAAGTCTGAACCTTTTGAGAAATTCAATAAATATGAGTTAGAAGTAGAGAACCAAAACGGGTATAAGTATTATGTCCTTTGATGTGATCAGGGAGGAGAATACTTGAGCACGGGATTCCTGGACTATTCTAAAGGAGAATAAGATTCTCTCTCAGCATTACTCCTCCGTATACACCACAGTACGTTGGTATATCGGAGCGGAGCAATCACACCCTATGTGATAAGGTGTGCTCTATGATGAGTACTACTGAGTTACCTATTTCCTTTTGGGAGTTATGCACTTTTGAAGATGCATACCTATTGAATAGGGTTCCAATCAAATCAGATGCCTACCACTTCATATGTGATATGGAATGGGAAGAGCCCATATCTTAAGTAAGTTAAGATTTGGGGTTGTCCGGCCTATGTCTAAAAGCAAAATCCGGACAAGCTCGAGGTAAAGTCAGTTCTGTGGAATTTTGTTGGATATCCCAAGCATTCGCATGGGAATATCTTCTACCTAACCGAGGAACAAAAGGTGTTTTGTTTCTCAGCATGCCACCTTTGAGAAAGGGAATTTCTTGTGAAGAAATTAGTGGTCATGAGGTAGAACTGGAAGGAGTTCCAGCTATACAAACTGCAGCAGATGATTTGGTAGAACCGAAGGATTCAATAGTAACCAACGAACCTCAGCCTCTCCGCCGATCTAGTAGGATTCCTCACCCACCTAAGAGATACTTCGGTTTTCTCTAAGACAGTGGGAGCGAGGATTGCAACATGAGATGATGACCCAACTAGTTTCGAGCAGGCCATCAGGAGTGAGGACTCTGTAAGAATGGCTGGATGCTAAGCGATTTGAGATGGAATCCATATACACCAACAAAGTATGGACTTTGGTTGCTTTATCTGAAGGGTTAAATCCCCATCAGAAGAAAGTATATCTTGAGAAGATTACTTGGTGTACATGGAAATGTTCAGACTTTCAAAGCTATGCTTAATTCCATCCAGATCCTACCTGTCACTGCTACATACCATGACTACGATATCTGGCGGTTGGGTGTCATGACAGCTTCTCTAAATGATGATTTAAAAGAGAGCGTCTATAAGTACACAGCCAGAGGGCTTCGTAGACAGTGGGAGCAGCGGAAACATGTGCAAGTTTTTTTATGCGATAAAGCAGGCACCGCGGAGTTGGAACGTCTGTTTTGATGTGGTAGTCAAAGAGTTTGACTTCATCAAAATGGTATATGAACCTTGTATATACAAAAAGGTAGTAGAGAGTATGGTGATGATCCTCGCATTGTACGTGGATGACATACTCTTGATAGGGAAGGAGTTTCCTATGCTACGCTTGGTCAATCTCCTCTTATCACAAGGATTCTCCATATAAGGATCAAAGCGATACCTCCTTAATCTTAGGTTTTGGATCTATGAGATAGATCTAATTAGATGTTAGGATTTTCACTAGGTGTAGTGAGATGGTATCAATCAATCCTGGGGAGAATCACTGGAATGGTTCCAGGGTGGTAAGGTCGACAGAATGTCAGTCACAGGCATTGTCTTTACCCTCAGTGGAGGGACGGTATGTTGGAAGAGTTCCAAGCTAGATACCGTGACACACTAGACGATTAAAGGCAAGATACATCGTTACCAAGGATGCTACCAAAGAAATAGTCTGGATGTACACTAGTTCATGAGACGAACTTCGTTCCTACCATTGTGCGACAATGGAGTTGTGGCTTTTGCCAAGGAACCCCCGGTCCCATCTGAGATCCAGACATATTCTTAGGCAGTATCTCCTGATCATGGAGATGGTTGATCTCCAGGGAGATCGAGGTCAGGAGAGTAGGCACAGAGGACAACATCGCGGATCCACTCACAAAGGCCTATTTCCCAGTAGAGAATTTAATGGGATGGTTGAGTATGAGATACTTCAACCACAGCTGATTGTTGGGAATACGATACCACAACAGATGGCCCTAGTGCAAGTGGGAGATTGTTAGTTATATGTATGCCCTAGAGGCCATTACTGTACATACGATGTATATTGTAGCGGATGCTTGGACATATATAGGTAGGACTTTCTTGCTCGACATGATAGTATGCTATCTGGTTACACTTTATCTTAACATGTACTCTGATTGTCTCTATGTTACATGTTGATAAAGCCCTTAGGATGAGTACTTGACTACCAGGACTATGATGCAGATCATACTAGTGGGGACAGTGTAGTCGCTAAGTACATCCTTCAAATATTCCTAGTCGTAGGTGTATCGAGACAGGGCGTCGATATACCAGAGTAGACTAGCGTATGCACTTCTTGACCCATATGATAGGCGATGGATGATCCCATATCCATTGGTGTTTGACATCAGAGAAGGTATACGGGTGCTCAGTGGAGACTGGGTACACTGGACGGACTCGCCGAGAACTCCCAGATGGTATTATACCTAACGTCAGATGGCAGTTCTCTGGTGACACTGGTACAGGTTAGTCTGTAGACACGAGATCGTCATAGAGTCTTGTGTGATTCCCATTGTGCTTTGATTTCCATCATACCACGTCTAAGAGGGCATGCAAAATGGTGCAGTCCCGAATCGCATGGAGGCAATGAGCGATAGGAGGGGTTTCGTCTCTCCCGGTATAGGGTGTTGATGTTGCGCTGTGTTCGATTGGCCATAACTGGAAATCCCTGGCCAGGGTTGCTGAGATTTACTGGTAGGTGTTATCAGTAGTTTCTCGAACTGTTATGGACCTCATATCGACACGTCTTATCAAGCTACTGGGGTCTGACGTCTACCACCCCTAGGCGAGATATGCGACATATCAGACGAAGAGACCGGACTGTACGGGAGTGTTACTGATTGGATTCGCAGGAGAATGTACAGGCTTGCTTGTTGATCTTCTGATCGCTCAATACCTGGGTGGCTGTTGCGTTTAGCTGACCGCTTGCAGCTTGTGGGTGTTTGATATGATCATCACCTACTGCCGGCGTATTGACGATTCTTTAGAGTCCTACACAGAGGTTTCCTGGCTCAGGAAAAACGGAGTAGGAGCACATATGATATGTGCGGGACCGAGAAAAATATGAGTATGTGATACCGTATTAGATTCTCGCGATATATGATATCGGCCGGGTATATGTGATATAGCCGGGTCATCGGATCTAGTGTTGATTCGATGAACTGATACAGATTATATTATTCGGTTATTTATGAAATAGCCGGATTATCGGATCAAGTGTTGATTCAATAATTTAATGTATAATTATATATTTGATATATTATATTACATTAACTAATATTAGCTCACTTAAAGATTCATTTTCTCACCGGATAATACATTGATATATATGCGATATATGTTAATTGTATTATTTTCTTTTGTTACGATAAATATTGTATATGTGATATATAATATTGTAACATGTTAGGGTTACAAATACAACATGTTTTGTGGTGTTTAAATATGGTTAGGGTTTGGATTAGGGTTAAGCTTGCATGAAGCTTTCAAGAAGCTTCTTGAAGCTTTGACTTTGACTTTGGATATTTTGTGTATATATTTCTTTAACCCAACCCAACCCTTTACCATAGTTAATTCTCTACATGGGTTAAGTCTTCATTCTTAACCCATGGTTGCATTTCTAACCTCACATAATATTCATTATTCATCACAAATTGATTTGCTTCTTCTTCTTCTTCTTTCTTTTTGATGAAAAGCTTTCTAGCTTTTTCATATGTGATGAAAATGAGTGAGAAATCGAAAACAAATGAGAGCTAAATTCCTACTTCATCATCCTCATCTATTCTTGCCACTTAGATTAGGGTGTTTGCTTTGCTCATACTTGATCAGCAAAGCAAGAGCTTGGGTTTGTGTTTCTTCATGGTAGATCATCTTCGAAATGGAAGACTTCAAGCAAGCATGCATCATTCGACTAGTGGAGCCTCTTTAGAGTTTGGGAGTTCATGGATCGTGGTGAAGGGACTACTACTCGGAGCTTATGAAGCGAAGGAACGAACTACAAAGGTTGTAAAGTAAAGTTGTTTACTTGTTCATTGTTTCGCCTAATCTCTAGTTTACGATCTTGGTTAGGGTTGTTCGGCACTTGAAAATTTTGATTTTGGCATGTGTGATGCCTTGTAAAACCTTGTTCTAGTGCCTAGTAACCCTACACAGACTATGAGACCCGATAGGAGGATAAGTATAGCGTCGTTCTAAACTAGTTTTAGAAGTGCACGCGTATATTATTCTGCCAGAAGGTTGTCGTAATCAGTGGGAGCAGCGTAAGCATAGTGGACAAGTAGCTTGTGTCAATTTATTGACTAAAGAAGATATAGCGGAGATAGATCATCTATTTTTGATGTGACAGTCATGGGCTTTGACTTCATCGGAATAGGAGATGGATCTGTTAAGAAAGTAGTAGGGTGTGATGTCCTGGTATTTGGATGACATGCACGGAGTAGGAAGTAAAATTCCTATACTACGATCGGTTATACTGTGGTTGTCACACGGTGTTTTCTCCATATAGGATGTGGATATTATATCAGACATTCTGGTTACTAGATCTATGGTTTTAGATCTAGATTTGGGTAGTTTTCCAATCTGGGTACTTCGACAGCATTCTAAAGGTATATAGAATGGACGACTCATGGCATGGTGGTGTACCAGAAGGTGATGGAGTCACCTTCTCTAAAGGTGTCTTACAGACTAAAGGGGAGAGGGATGTGCATGATTGGCAGATCACTTGCTAGGCAATTGAGTTGATCATGAGATGTCAAGTACCATACCAGATGTTGTTTTTGCACTAGATGCAATAAATTGATATTAATCCAATCCTGGAGAAATGTTCGGAAGCAGTTTTAGAACATAAGTGGATG
Source organism: Agapanthus africanus (assembly GCA_030015575.1). Taxonomy (NCBI): domain Eukaryota; kingdom Viridiplantae; phylum Streptophyta; class Magnoliopsida; order Asparagales; family Amaryllidaceae; genus Agapanthus; species Agapanthus africanus. Next base: position 580,617,481 of record CM057339.1, on the reverse strand, counting down.
TTCTAGGGATTTGATAACGGCAGCCTCCTTCGGGAGACGGTTATCATTCCAGGCTTCCAAGGTGACCTGGATGACAGAGTGACTGTCAGAGTTATAGTTTTTCCTCCGACGATGGGCAGTATTTTAGACAGGCGCTCCAAGAGGATACTGAGGGAGGCATGGCGCAAGATACTGATTAAGTTCAGTTGACGATACAGTCTAAGAAGTTTGGATTTGGAGTTCAATCGTGAACTAGATCCCATCAGATATCCAGACATATTTTAAGACAGGTATTGCTCTTTTCGGGAGATGGATTTCTCCGCGAACATGAAAAGTATAGAGACCTAAAAAGAAACATCTGAGCGGATCCACTCACTGAAGCTATTTCTCGAACACAATAGTTTTACAAACAAGCTTTGTGAGACTGATCGGTAGAGGAGTTGGGTGTTCGGTATCACACGGGCTGTGAGTATGCGACGTCGCAATAATTAGCCTTAAGTGCAAGTGGGAGATTGTTGGATTTAGCGCCCTCAAAGTCAATTATTGGATCGCAGGCACGTGATTGCAATGATTGAGGGAGGACCTATACCGGTAAGACAGTCTTACTCGAGATGATAGTAAGCTATCTGGTTTATCTTTATCATCGTGTACTGATTTAGGTGACATGATATGTATCACTATTACACGTTGATAGAGCCCATAGGATTCTTGCCTGACTACCAGCAGTATGATGGCGATCATATACATGAGAGTTGGGTAGTCTATAAGCACATCCTTAAAAGTGGTCCCTAGTCGCAGGAGTTTCGAGACAGGGCATCGATACTCCGGAGTAGACTAGTGTATACAGTCGAGACCCCGACGAGGGGTGGTGGCCGGTCTCACAAGCCATTGGTGTCAGTTGGTTCACCTAAGATGTATACAGGTGCTTATTGGGTTATGAGTACACCGGACATGACTCGCCGGGAGTATCCTAGCTGGTTTATGAAACATGTGGTCAGATAGCAATTCCCAGGAGACATGTGTACAGATTAGTCTATCGACCTGAGATCATCATTTTTTCGTGTGAGTTCCCACTGTGCTTTGATTATTACCCTACCACGGCTCAAAGGAGTCATGCAAACAGGTTTTAGTTGGGTACAATCCTGAACTACATGGAGGCAGTGAGCGGATCGGCAGGGGATTCGTCTCTCCCAACGTTAGGAGTGAGATCGTGCTGTGTCTAGGAGAGCCATTACACAAAATCCATAGCCATGGTAAAAGAAATTTACTGGTAGGTATTCCAGTAGTATCTCAGGTGTTTTGGGCTACACTCCAACACGACTTATACCGCTTTTGGGGTCTGACGTTTACCAGCTCCCTAGGCCCGATATGCAATTCTCATAGACGAACGGACCGGAGTGTACAAATATTGTCACACATAGGCTCAGTAGGGTTCCAGGATGAGTTCGCTCATTGGTTTCCCTTTCCCTCAGTACATGGCCAGCCGTTACGTACAGCTAGTACCACTGACGGCTTATGGTTAAACCCACTGCCAGAGTATTGACGAGTCTTTAGAGTCCCCCACAAAAAGTTTCCCAGTTCGGGCGAAACGTTGTAGAGGCCGTATGGTTTTATGGCAGAGTTCGAACATACGCGTGCACTTGTGCACGTGTCATGGTTCGGACGGATAATACTAGCGGGCTTTGTTTTATGTCGGATCCTAGTATTATACTGTGTAGATTTTGTCTCATTGCATTTATATTCGGTCGGAATACAAATGCGGGTATGTATATACAGTTGCGGGGTTATCCTGTAATTTATTACTGGATCGCTTTTTGAAGTTGCCAGTTTGTATTCCATTTTGGCCATTTTTCTTTCCTTCCTTCTTGGCTGAAATTCTTGCTTGTGAGGGGGCTTATTTGCAAATGTGCCATTTGTAAACGGAAGGTCTTTTTTGTGGTGGGGGGTTCTCCAGCAACTTCCTGCACCAACTTGAAGCTTCTAGGATGTGTGCATGATTGGTTTGCAATTAAACCTTTTGGATTACTTAGGATATTTTGGGATGAGATTTTTGTTGCATAAGGTCACCATTCCTTGCCTTGTGCTCGACCCTTTATCACTCCACTGCCTTGGCCGAGAGCACACATGGGCAGCCCCATTTTGTTAGTGTAAAAAAATGAGATTTATTCATTTTTGCAACACAAGAAATAATCTAAGCTCATTCCTCAAGCTCAGTTTCCATTCTCACTCCAAATGGCAACTTCGATTAACCCTTCATCCATTCACTTAGGTGATTTGAGACAAAGTATTCTACATCATCTCTACATCAACCTTGGACACGTCGGCTAGCAAACTTCGTGTCCGAGTTGCCTCTGTTCAGAGGCGGGAGCACGTATAAGATTCGTTGATGTGGTGCAGTTTTCGGCGAGGAGGAGATCGTAGATCGAGCGAGATCGGAGAGCGGGCTTCGTCGGCGCATCCGCAACATGCTATGGGCAGAGGTTAAAGACCGAAGGACATGGATCGATCGGTATAATCTCTAAACCCACTTTACAGTATACTAGTTTACGGTTAATGGAACAATCCGGGATTCGGATGCGGTTAGCGTCAGTTCGTAAAAAGTTTTTGTTCCTCATTTGGCCTCGGAAAGACGGTCGGGGCGCTGCCGCAACCCAACAGTAGTGCTCCACCATCTAAGAACACATTATGGTGGAATGAAGAAATAAAGGCTGCTATTAAAATCAAGAGGGATTCTTGCAACGACTCTAAAATCTTTGTACAGAAATTTTTCTGTTAATATACGAGAAAAGAGTATTACAGCCTGAGTTTGAGTTATAAGTCACTTTTGTTAAATAAAAGCAAGAAGAAACTTGTTGCTCACTGGTAAAGCCCTTGCACTACTGTGATGTAGCCCCTATATTCGATTCTCATCTGACACAATTATTTTTCTGATTTTTCTTTTTAACTTTTTGGAAGCCCAAAAGATTTCACGTACAATACACGGGAAAATGAAAAGTTCAGAAAAATCAAACATGTGGAAAATTGTGTAAATACAGAATTTATAAGATGGCACGAATCTCGAGGCAAATGCCTCAAGATCAACCGGCCAAACTTGCCCATGGGGCGGCGCCGACGGTTTAGATGGGGCCAATATGCTCCGTGCTTTGCACACATGACTCTTCGGCTCCTATTAACTACTCTGCACTGTTGGATTTCTCTACAATCAAACAGAGACCTTTCATTTTACAATTTAACACCATTTTAATACTTTTTAATCCATAATTTTAATTCCTAAACCCTAATTCTCCACTATAAATACCACCCCACATTTTGGCTCAGCGCCATTCTGAAAATTCTACCCAAAACTCTCTAAAAAGTTCCTAAGTGCAAGTGGAGTAAAGTGGAGTTAGAGAGCAAGCTTCTTCCGTCGAAGATCGAAGCCTATTCTGGAGCTCCCGCAACACCACGAAGCTCATCCCCTCTTCTTCAACCTCTCCTCGAAATTTCTAAACCGTAAGTCCTCCCCAAACTCTCTTTCTCTTCATTAAAATTCAATTTAAAACTTATATCGGTAAGTGGAGTTATTACCGATATCTTTTTTCTAAACCATAGAAACTCCTTCTCCTTTATACTTTGTTCAACCAAATTTTTAAATAATACATGTAACCTTAAATACCAATGTATAGAATCAATTTAACCAAGAATCTAGTGTGAAACATCCATACTTGAACTTTTTCTTTAAAATACCATGAACTTTGATATCACTTCTTTTAGTTTTGTTAAAACTATACCTTTAGGAAAAACTTCACGAGGTAACGACCTACCCCTCACGTACACTTTAGTTTAATTGCACGATACTAATTTGTATGAATATTTGTTTCGAAGTATAAATTTTACAATAAAATACCACCTACTTTAAAACCGGATTTCTTTTAAATGGTGTTTCATATTTGTTAGTTATATATATGCCCTAGGGGCCATTGTTGTACATATGATGTATTTTAATAGTGGATGCTTGGATATATATAGAGACGACTTTCTTGCTCGACATGATAGTATGCTATTTGGTTTCACTTTGTCTTAACATGTTGACTTGTATTGGTTTACTGTCTTGCTCTCACATGTTGATAAAGCCCTTAGGATATGTACTTGACTACGAGGACTATGATGAGATCATACTAGTGGGGCCATGGTAGTCAACGAGTATATCCTATAACTGTTCCTAGTCGAGGGAGTATCGAGACAGGGCATCGATACTCCAGAGTAGACTAGCGTATACGCATCTTGACCCATATGATGGGCGATGGATGATCCCATATCCATCGGTGTTTGACATCAAAGATGGTGTGCGTGTGCTCAGTGGAGACTGAGTACACTGAATGGACTCGCCGAGAACTCCTAGATGGTATTATATCTATCGTCAGATAGCAGTTCTCCGGTGACACTAGTACAGGTTAGTCCGTAGACCCGAGATCGCCATAGAGTCTTGTGTGATTCCCACTGTGCTTTGATTTCCACCTTACCACATCCAAGAAGGCGTGCAAAATGGTGGCTTTTGGGTACAGTCCCGAATCACATGGAGGCAATGAGCGATAGAAGGGGTTTCGTCTCTCCCGGTATAGGGAGTTGATGTTGTGCTGTGTTCGATTGGCTATAACTGGAAGTCCCTGGCCAGGGCTGATATGGAGTGCTGCTGGTAAGTGTTATCAGTAGTTTCTTGACCCGTTATGAGCCTCACATCGACATGACTTATCGGTTACTGGGGTCTGACGTTTACCACCCCTAGACTAGATATGCGACATATCAGACGAAGAGACCGGACTGTACGGGAGTGTTACTGATTGGATTCATAGGAGAATGTACAGGCTTGCTTGTTGATCTTATGATCACTCAATACCTGGGTGGCTGTTACGTTTAGCTGACCGCTTGAAGCTTATGGGTGTTTGATATGATCATCACCTACTGCCGGCGTATTGACGATTCTTTAGAGTCCTACACAAAGGTTTCCTGGCTCAGGAAAAACGGAGTAAGAGCATATATGTGATATGTGTGGGACTGAGAATAATACAATATGAGATACCGTATTCTATTCTCGCGATATGAGATATCGGCCGGGTATATGTGATATAGTCGGGTCAACGGATCAAGTGTTGATTCGATGAATTGGTACAAGTTATATTAGTCGGTTATATGTATTATAGCCGGGTTATCGGATCAAGTGTTGATTAGATAATTTAATGTATAATTATATATGTGATATATTACATTACGTTAACTAATATAAGCTCGCTTTATTGATTCATTTTCTCACGGGATAATATATTGATATATATGCGATATATGTTAATTGTATTATTTTCTTTTGTTACAAAATATATTGTATATGTAATATATTATATTGTAACATGTTAGGGTTACAAATTAAACATTGGTATAGGGTTTAAACTTGGTTCGGGTTTGGATTAGGGTTAGCTTTTGCATGAAGCTTCCATGAAGCTTCATGAAGCTTTGACTTTGTTTTTAGCTATGATATTTTGTGTAGATATTTGTTAACCCAATCCAAACCATTAACTCTAGTTTATTCTCTAAATGAGTTAAAGCCTTCATGCTTAACTCATGGTTGAATAAGTAACCACAACAATAATTCATTTATTCATCACAAAAGCTTTTGGTTCTTCTACTTCTTTGAGTTCTTGAAAAAGCTTCACTAGCCTTTTCATTTATGATGTTTATGTGTAAGAATTTGAAAACAAAAGAGAGCAATATTCCTACTTCATCATCCTCATCTATTCTAGCAACTTAGATTAGGGTGTTCACTTCTCTAATAAGTTGTTTAGTGAAGTGTAAGCTTGGGTTAGAGATTCTTCAAGGTAGATCATCTTAGATCATGAAGACTACAAGCAAGGTGTCTCATTTACCTCATGGAGCCACTAGAGAGTCGGAGTTCATGTTGATCACAGCGAAGGGACCTCAACACGGAGCTTATGAAGCGAAGGAATGGACTACAAAGTTTGTAATCCCTATCTCTTTACTTCTTTGTATGTGATACAATTTTTGTTACCCTAGAAATTCTAGCAAGATTAATGGTTAGTTAGCTTTGCACCTCTCTAATTTTTAAAATGGCATGAGTGATGCTACCAAACTCTAGACTAGGTGCAAGGGTAACCCAACAGTGGTATCAGAGCCAAACTAGAATTCTAGATACGGTGTTATAACAATTGCGAAAATGAAATCCACTCCGAAATACAGTATTTAGAAACCCTATTCTTGCTCTCTGGAAATTTTGTAAAAAGTCCCCTAAATTTTTTTCAAACAACTGCAGAATGTTATATGGGCCAATCTAAGAACTTGGGTGAAACTCGGAGGGAGGGGCTCGGATTTTGGCCGAGCCCCAAGCATGAAATTCCGGCCAGGCCGGGCCCCCTGCCTCCTCTGCCCTCCGTGCTTCATCTGTGCTCTTTTGGGTTCATTTTGGGTTTCCTAGTATTGTTTAATTAGCCTAATTTCATGTGATGATCTGTTTGACCTGGGGATAATTCGTAGTGCTTCGTAATCGTATAATTTAACACTGTATTGGTAACCTTGACTATTTTTAGCAGTTCGATCGAACATCGCACACCACATTTTGTACCCCGCTGAAATTTCCAAGTGTTGTAATTTTCCGAAGTTGATTGTACTCGTTAAATCGTGCAAGTACCCCTATGGAGCCCCTAGAAGACTATAATAACCTTAACTCGATTCTATGCCCACGGAACCACGTTCGAACCTTCGGGTTTGCCGTAGTTCCATGGTGTCATAGGTGAGGCGTTGGTTAACTCCTTCTACGGCTGGACCATAGACACTGTGGCATGGTTTTTGAGTGTTTTGACTTTGCTCAAGTGTTGAGCTTACGTGGTTAATTTGTGAGTGTATGTTGATTCGATCGAAACGTTAAACATCGTCATGATATTCTGTGATTATGATACAATATGTGTAATTCAAATAGTTAGGCATGAAATCCGCAATATGTGATATTTCGGGTTTACGATGTCTAAGGTGTTGGATTCCAAATGTTGTAGTTTTACACTTTCTTTTCTGCGACCGTAAGCGTAGTATGTGGGGTATTGCCGGCTTCATTTCTATATATCAACGACAATCGGGATACGCACACTTGCTTACGTTGATGATATGAGATATCATGTGTTGCTGTGATATGTTATATTGGATCGTCGTGTTCTGAATAGCCAGGTGTATTATGTGAGATGAGGGTTTTTATTTTCATTCATGTAAAAATTCATTGTATGTAATATACTTTTATTGGGGCACTTCCGGGTTGAGGTTGTTGTCACCATTGTATATTATTTACTTTTCCGCATTAGGATAGACCCAAGGCTGAGAGCACAAGTAGCCGGGTTCTAGGATCCAATGGGAGGCCATCTCGAGGAGTCGAGACCGGGTCTCCTAACCCTAGAATTGACAGAGTTACTTGTCGCTCTTGTAGGGGTCTAGGAATGTGGGTTTGACTATTCATCGCGACCGTGGAATCCGTGTTTTATACAGGCGCAAAATAAAACACGGACCTCCTAGTATATCCAATATATCATATGGTTCTTCTGCTGCTGATATATTATGATGTGATCATTTTATATGCGTTAGACGAATGCTTTATTATTGTATATATGATATATAATAAACGTTGCTTATGTTTTGCACCCGCGCTGGTCCCGTCCCGGTATGCCGTTAGTTAAGTAACCTAACGGTGCATAACGGAACATTGTGGCGAATGTGGATGGCATAAGCGTACGTTATATTTTCGTTTCTTCTGTGATGCTTAGGAAGCATAAATAATGGGATTTATTAATGAGATTAATAAAAGAAAAGAAATCTAAAAGATGTTGAAGAATCAAATTTAAAAAAAAAGGGTAGCTACAGTTCTTGCTTTGGACCGCGGTATATGTGATATACCCTGCACCTTATTCGATGAGGAAAGAGCCGAGATGCCTTCGTCGGGAGTGACTTCTTTAGCAAAACTGGCAGATGCTACAAACTCACGGTTTAGTTTTTGATTGCTTCTATAGTTCTTGCTTTGCACAGCGGTGTTTATGAAATATCCTGCACCTTATTCGATAAGGAAAGAGCCGAGATCCCTTCACCGGGAGTGACCTCTTTAGCGCAACTAGAAAAGCCTCAAAAACACTCCTTTTCAAAATCACTTGTTTCTACAACGATATCAAGTTCATTACGCTCATGGTTTTCTGAAAAACATGCGTAGCCCTCCGTCATTTCAGATAATGATTATTTAGTATTCGTGCTGCGTTTGTTGACCTCTGTCAAGGCGTAGTGTGCGGTAGCTGATTAGTACTTATCTGTAAAACATATGATGTGATTGGATTAGGGTAGTCGTACGACCTTGTTGACCTCTGTCAAGGTTCGTGTGGGTGGGTTTGATTCAATCAAGAAATGATGGGTTGAACTTGACTAGTGCACTATGGTTTGTTGACCTCTGTCAAGGTCATAGCACACTAGGGGTAAAAGCATTATCGGGAATTTCAAGTATTAAAATTTGCAATGAGATTGCATACCTTCTATGAGATAGATGGATCCTGATACCCACTGCGAGTAAGAGTTACTCCTAGGAGAGTTTTACACAGGACAATTAGCCGATCAAGTAGGTGTCTAGAAAAGTGTTAACGGGGTTATGCCTCTGGGAAAACGAGGTTTATTCTAATTAGGTCCGTGCGAAAGCACGGGGAACCTCCCTCAAAGTACCAACACTGACCTGGCTGAAAGATTGGCGAACTTGTAAAGTGTAATTAATCCCGGATAATCTTACCTTTTAGGGTTTTAAGGAGATTTGATAAAAAGCAGTGGGAGCCATCCTGATTAGATAAAATAATAACCAATCTAATCTTGCAAGAGCATACGCTAAAGTGTTTTCTTCTCTCTCTCTCTAGGTAGCGACCATGTCAGGCCTTAATCAAGATAATAACATGGATGTATTGACTAAACCCGCTTTTTATATTGAGCAGGGGAACGTTGTGTTAGTGTTTATGCCCTAGAAGGCCATTACTGTATCATACTAGCTTGTATATTACTTAATGGAAGCTTGGGATATTCACATGTATATAACAGTCTTGCTAAACATGGTAGTATGCTACTTGGTTTTTCTATCTTAATATGTGAGTGTACGTATTGATAGAGCTCTTAGGATCTTGCTTGTCTACCAGCGTTGTGATGGCAGTCACACTAGTGGGGGCTGGGTAGTCTACAAGCACATCCTTATTCAGGTCCCTGGTCGTTGGATTATCGAGACAGAGCATCGATACTCCGGAGTAGACTAGTGTGTACGCTTCTCATCCCAGTTGGGGAGATGGTCTGTCCCACAGCCGTCAGTACATCGTACTGGAGATAGTATGCAGGTGCTCGTTAGGTTACGGGTACACCGGACAGGACTCACAGGGAACTGTTGGTTGGTTTGATACCAGTCGTCAGTAAACAGTTCCCAGGTGACATGAGTACAGCGTAGTCCGCAGACTTGACACTGCTACTTCGCCTCGAGTGTGTCCCACTGTTCTTAGATTGCTACCCTACCACGGCTCAAAGGAGTCGTGCAAACAGGTAGCAGTTGGGTGCAGTCCCGAGCACATGGAGGCAGTGGCGGTTAGAAAGGATTCGTCCCTCCCGGTATTGGGAGTAGATATTGTGCTGTGTCAGAGAGCCATTACGCAAAGTCCCTGGCCAGGGCAAGCGAGATTTGCTGGTAGGTTCCAGTAGTTTCTCAGGGTGTAATGGGCTTCGCTCCGACACGACTTATACCGCTATTAGGGGACTGATGCTTGCCGCCCCCCTAGGCCCGATATGCGATAGTCTTGGACGAACGGACCGGACTGTATGGAGATTGTCACATCAGACTCAGTAGGAGTTCGGATGGGTTTCCTCATCGGCCTTCTTATCGACAACTACCTGGGGACCGTTACGTACAGCTAGTGCCGCTTGCGGTCTGTGGTTAAACCCACTGCCAGCGTAGTAGTCGAGTCTCTAGATTCCCACACAGAGAGTTTCCTATTCCAGGCGAAACGATATAGAGGTCGTATGGTTTTACGACAAGGGTTCGGACACATACTTGCGTTTACGCACGTACGACTTTCGGACAGTTTTTACCAGTCGGCTTTGGTTTAAGCCAGTTACTGGTATCCGGTTATTGGATTTTTACAGTCTAAAGTTTTTCCGTATTTTTGCGGATTGGAGGGGCGTTCTCGTAATTGTGCGAGAAGCTTCTAGAAGATGTGACTAAGGAGGTTACTTTGGATAAGATTTGTGAGTCATGAGAGTGATTCATCATTATCATTATTGCACCATAAATGATAATGACACATGCTTAATGAATCACCACTTAACATTTATGAAGCATGCTTATTCATCACATTTATTCATTTATTCTTTAAATGAGAATGCTTCATAATATATTATGATACTCACAATTCTCATCTCATAATTATTATCATATTCTCTCTCCTCAAGCTCTCATCTTCAATAGACTAATCCTTACACCTCATGAGTTGAGATCAAAGGATTAGCAAGACTTAACAATCCATAACCATCACTCTATCTCAATTTATCTTCTTTGATTAGCAATCCAAGAAGGTTAGTTGCCTCAAGTTTAGAGGCTAAGCTTGGAGTTTTGCTCTCGGGTGGATCGTCTACTACCTAGAGAAGGCCGAGGAGAACAAAGAGATCGTAAAGACGAAGGACTAGTTTCATTAGGTATAATCCCTAAACACAATAGTTATGAAACTCTTTGTGTACGGTTATTTAGAGTTTAGCTTCGATTCAAGCGGTTAGTCGATGTTCGTTCTTTAAACATGATCGTTTTTGAAAATTCCGCCTCCCCACAAGTACCGGGGTGAAGTACATCGACTTACACGTTGGTCCCGCTCCCACTTATAATTGTTAAAAGTCCGAGTAGGGAATAGTAGAATATCTGGATTCTCATGCCACCCAAACGAAGAATAAGCATGTTGATGCATCTTCTTCAGGTGTGTTAGTTATCGAGAACTGTTTCTCAGTTCACTCTACGTCCTGGGTATTAGATACCGGATCGGGATCCCATATATGTAATATGTTACATGGGCTATGGAAAGGTAGGGAACTGGATGAGGGTGATCATTCCGTAAGAGTAGGGAATGGTGCAAATATTGCATCCAAAGCATATGGCGAATATCATCTTGTGTTACCAAATGGTAATACATTGATTCTGAACGAATGCTATTACATTCCGACCCTGATATGCAATCTTATATCAGTATCTTTATTAAGTAAAGAGGGATATAATTTTGTAGTACAGGATAATGTTATGAACATCTTCCTGAATCAAAAGTTGATTGAATCAGGCTCGTTAAATAATGGCATATACGTTCTCAATCAAACTACAGTACTTAATGTATAAAACACACACAAGAGGAAGAGTTCAGAAATGAATGAATCCTTCTTGTGGCATTATAGACTAGGTCATATCAATGCGACACGACTAGCTAAGTTGCATAAGGATGGATATTTGAATCCATTCGAATTTTCATCTTATGATACTTGCCAGTCATGTCTCAAAGGCAAGATGAACAAAACTCCGTTTATTGGACACGGAGAGAGAGCTACGGAACTCTTGGGACTGATACATAGTGATGTATGTGGTCCCATGTTTACACATGCCACGGGTGGTTCCTCATACTTCATTACATTCACTGATGATCTCTCAAGGTACGAACATGTGTTTCTGTTGAAACACAAGTCTGAAGCTTTTGAGAAATTCAGAGAATATAAGAACGAAGTAGAGAACCAAAAAGGTAAAAGTATTAAAATCCTTCGATCTGATCGAGGAGGAGAATACTTAAGCAATGAGTTCCTGGACTATCTAAAAGAGAATGGGATTCTCTCTTAGCTTACTCCACCGTATACACCACAGCACAATGGAATATCGGAGTGGAGGAATCGCACCCTATTAGATATGGTGCGCTCTATGATGAGCAATGTTGAGTTGCCTATTTCCTTTTGGGGTTATGCGCTTGAAGCAGCAGCATACCTATTGAATCAGGTTCCATCAAAATCTGTACCTACCACACCATATGAGATATGGAGTGGGAAGAGACCATGTCTTAAACGGGTTAAGATATGGGGTTGTCCAGCCTATGTCAAAAGGAAAAATCTGGACAAACTCGAGGCACGATCAGTTCTTTGTAAGTTTGTTGGATATCATAAACATTCGAATGGATATCTATTCTACCACGGTGAACAACAAAAGGTGTTTGTTGCTCAACATGCCACCTTTTTAGAAAAGGAATTTCTTATAAAAGAAATTAGTGGCGAAGAGGTAGAGCTGGAAGAAGTTCCAGCACCACAAACTACAACTGAAGATTTAGTTGAACCAGAGGCTTCAGAAGTTTCCAACGAACCCCAGCCTCTCCGCCGATCTAGTAGGGTTCCTCACCCACCTGAGAGATACTACGGTTTTCTCATAAACGGTGGGAGCGAGGATTGCATCATGGAAGATGATGACCCAACTAGCTTCGAGCAGGCCATTACGAGTGGGGACTCTGTGAAGTGGCTGGATGCAATGCGATCTGAGATGGAATCCATGTACACCAACAAAGTATGGACTTTGGAAGTTTCTCCTGAAGGGGTAAAACCCATTGGGAGCAAATGGATCTTTAAGAAGAAACTTGGTGTAGATGGAAAAGTGGAGACTTTCAAAGCTAGACTTGTTTCAAAGGGTTTTCTTCAACGACCAGGTATGGATTATGACGAAACCTTTTCTCCAATGGCTATGCTTATGTCCATCCGGATCTTACTTGCCATTGCTGCATACCATGACTACGAAATCTGGCAAATGGATGTTAAGACCGCCTTTCTAAATGGTGATTTAGAGGAGTGCGTGTACATGACTCAGCCAGAGGGCTTCGTAGATAGTGGGAGCAGCGGAAAGGTGTGCAAGCTGCTTAAATCCATCTATGGGTTAAAGCAAGCATCGCGGAGTTGGAACATCTGTTTTGATGTTGTAGTCAAAGAGTTTGACTTCATCAAAAACGTAGATGAACCTTGTATATATAAAAAGGTTGCAGAGAGTAAGGTTGTCTTCCTCGTATTGTACGTGGATGACATACTCTTGATAGGAAATGATGTTCCTATGCTGCACTCAGTCAAGCTCTTCTTATCACATAGATTCTCAATGAAAGATCTAGGTGATGCCTCCTGCATTTTGGGAATAAAGATCTATAGAGATAGATCTAAACGGATACTGGGATTGTCCCAATCCAGGTACATTGACACCATACTAAAGAGATTTAGTATGGAAGAATCCAAGCGTGGTAACCAACCCACGATCTCTGGACTCACTCTCTCCAAAAAGATGTCTCCCAAGACTGATTTGGAGAGAGATCGCATGCAAGGGATACCCTATGCTTCAGCAGTAGGCTCTATCATGTATGCGATCCTATGTACCAGACCCGATGTAGCATACTCACTATGTGTAGTGAGTAGGTATCAAGCAGATCCAGGAGAAAATCACTGGACAGCTGTGAAGAACATTCTCAAGTACTTGATAAGGACTAAAGATATGTTCTTGGTGTATGGTAACGGAGAACTCCAGGTGGAGTCCTTTACCGATTCAAGCTTCCAAAGTGATAAGGACGACTCTAAGTCGCATCGGGATTTGTCTTTACCCTAAATGGAGGAGCGGTTTGTTGGAAGAGATCCAAGCAAGAAACCGTGGCGGACTCGACGATGGAGGCTGAATACATCGCTGCCAACGATGCTGCCAAAGAGGTTGTCTGGATGAAGAAGTTCATCACTGAACTTGGTGTGGTTCCTTCCATTGAGCATCCAATACCTTTGTATTGTAATAACAATGGAGCTGTGGCTTTGGCCAAGGAACCCAGGTCCCATCAGAAGTTCAGATATATTCTGAGGCGGTATCACCTGATCAGGAAGATAGTTGATCGCCGCGAGATCGAGGTCAGGAGAGTTGACATGAAGGACAACACTGCGGATCCACTCATGAAGGCCATTCCTCAGATACAATTTGAGAGACTCTTCGGGATGTTGGGTATGAGATTTAGTGCAAGTGGGAGATTGTTAGTTATATATATGCCCTAGAGGCCATTGTTGTACATATGATGTATTTTAATAGTGTATGCTTGGATATATATAGAGACGACTTTCTTGCACGACATGATAGTATGCTATTTGGTTTCACTTTATCTTAACATGTTGACTTGTATTGGTTTACTGTCTTGCTCTCACATGTTGATAAAGCCCTTAGGATATGTACTTGACTACGAGGACTATGATGAGATCATACTAGTGGGGCCATGGTAGTCAACGAGTACATCCTATAACTGTTCCTAGTCGAGGGAGTATCGAGACAGGGCATCGATACTCCAGAGTAGACTAGCGTATACGCATCTTGACCCATATGATGGGCGATGGATGATCACATATCCATCGGTGTTTGACATCAAAGATAGTGTGCGGGTGCTCAGTGGAGACTGGGTACACTGAACGGACTCACCGATAACTCCTAGATGGTATTATACCTATCGTCAAATAGCAATTCTCCGGTGACACTGGTACAGGTTAGTTTGTAGACCCGAGATCGTCATAGAGTCTTGTATGATTCCCACCGTGCTTTGATTTCCACCTTACCACGTCCAAGAGGGCATGCAAAATGGTGGTTTTTGGGTACAGTCCCGAATCACATGGAGGCAATGAGCGATAGGAGGGGTTTCGTCTCTCCCGGTATAGGGAGTTGATGTTGTGCTGTGTTCGATTGGCTATAACTGGAAGTCCCTGGCCAGGGCTGATATGGAGTGCTGCTGGTAAGTGTTATCAGTAGTTTCTCGACCCGTTATGAGCCTCACATCGACATGACTTATCGGTTACTGGGGTCTGACGTTTTCCACCCCTAGACTGGATATGCTACATATCAGACGAAGAGACCGGACTGTACGGGAGTGTTACTGATTGGATTCACAGGAGAATATACAGGCTTGCTTGTTGATCTTCTGATCGCTCAATACCTGGGTGGCTGTTACGTTTAGCTGACCGCTTGCAGCTTGTGGGTGTTTGATATGATCATCACCTACTGCCGGCGTATTGACGATTCTTTAGAGTCCTACACAGAGGCTTCCTGGCTCAGGCAAAACGGAGTAGGAGCACATATGTGATATGTGTGGGACCAAGAATAATACGATATGAGATACCGTATTCTATTCTCGCGATATGAGATATCGGCCGGGTATATATGATATAGCCGGGTCATCGGATCAAGTGTTGATTCGATGAATTGGTACAAGTTATATTAGTCGGTTATATGTATTATAGCCGGGTTATCGGATCAAGTGTTGATTCGATAATTTAATGTATAATTATATATGTGATATATTACATTACGTTAACTAATATAAGCTCGCTTTATTGATTCATTTTCTCGCGGCATAATACATTGATATATATGCGATATATGTTAATTGTATTATTTTCTTTTGTTACAAAATATATTGTATATGTGATATATAATATTGTAACATGTTAGGGTTACAAATTCAACATTGGTATAGGGTTTAAACTTAGTTAGGTTTTGGATTAGGGTTAGCTTTTGCATGAAGCTTCCATGAAGCTTCATGAAGCTTTGACTTTGTCTTTAGCTATGATCTTTTGTGTAGATATTTGTTAACCCAATCCAAACCATTAACTCTAGTTTATTCTCTACATGAGTTAAAGCCTTCATGCTTAACTCATGGTTGAATAAGTAACCATAACAATAAATCATTTATTCATCACAAAAGCTTTTGGTTCTTCTTCTTCTTTGAGTTCTTGAAAAAGCTTCACTAGCCTTTTTCATTTGTGATGTTTATGTGTGAGAATTTGAAAACAAAAGAGAGAAATATTCCTACTTCATCATCCTCATCTATTCTAGCCACTTAAATTAGGGTGTTCACTTCTCTAATAAGTTGTTTAGTGAAGTGTAAGCTTGGGTTAGAGATTCTTCAAGATAGATCATCTTAGCTCATGAAGACTACAAGCAAGGTGTCTCATTTACCTCATGGAGCCACTCAAGAGTCGGAGTTCATGTTGATCACAGCGAAGGGACCTCAACACAGAGATTATGAAGCGAAGGAACGGACTACAAAGGTTGTAATCCCTATCTCTTTACTTCTTTGTATGTGATACAATTTTTGTTACCCTAGAAATTCTTGCAAGATTCATGGTTAGTTAGGTTTGCACCTCTCTAATTTTTAAAATGGCATGAGAGATGCTACCAAACTCTAGACTAGGTGTAAGGGTAACCCAACAATATTTCTTTACAATTATACATCTACAACCCTTATTAGGGGACCCGCTAATGGATGGTACGGATTATCACACATCCTAGGGATAGTAAAACGAGATGCAGCACTCCTCACAGAGTATTCGATCTCGAAAGGATATAAATACGGTTTTTAAGAAAAACGAATTTTCTAAAAATAAAATTATATTAAATTATAAATCCGTATTTTCATTATATTATGAAACTATATTTTTATAAAAATGAAAGATTAAAAAATTGTCAATAAAATACTATCAAGTTACTAAAAAGACTAGTTTTCAATAAAATACCATAATCTTTCAAAAACTAAGTATTCATCATTAAAATATCTCAATACTTAAAACACATGCTCATGAAAACCCTAAGTAATATAAAATCCCCTCGAGGTTTTACTTTTAACTATATTAAAATATTTTTTCATAAAACCCCCTCGAGATATATAAAACAATATTTTAAGGACTTTAGTAAATATAGGTTTAAGCGGGATCAATTCTCTTGAGCCGCAGGGAGCCGGAGAAAGTGAATGCTTGCCTATTCAGGTTAGAAAACTAAACCGGAGTTATCAATGGCAATTGTCTTGGAAAAAGACACAAATCCTGTCGTCCATGTGCAGCAGTTGCCGATAACTCCTGAATCTAAGAATTCAAGAGTTAAATCAGTACAACTGTCTGACTCAGTCGGAGTCCAACCTCAAACCTGAATCCAAATTCAAACAAGAATACTTGATCATGAACATGTATACTTGAATTCAAACATCAAATTCAAACATGTATACTTGACTTGACTTGACCGAACTATGGTTATAACTTGACTTGAACTTGACATGCCTACTTGAATACATGATTACATCATGAACATGAATACTTGAACATTTTGTATCCATGGTTTCAGCAAGACTTGTAAACATAATCTATACACTACATTATGTGGGAATAAAAGGGTATATTTGTACGGAACGTATATCGTGGCATGAGAGGTCACTTAAAAGACACCTACATGAATTCTCGTGCCGTTGTCCCGTGGGTTATTGATTGGTTGTGAAAAAGTGTTTTTGTAGTAACCGCAATCAATAACTGTGTTGCGTGTAGCTAGCCGAGATGAGTACAGGTCGTCCGCAGGGATGCGTAGAACTTTTAATCTTGCTTTAGACGAGTTGATTAGAAATAGGGGAGAGTGATTCTAGATCTATGTTGAACACGGATATAGAATATATAAGAAGAGGGCTTGTATGGTTTGTTAGAATTTAGTAGTAATAGATGATTAAATAAATACGACTCTTTTTATCTTTTAATAGATTTAAAACTATATTGATAGTGATGAATGAAGATTAAGTTTTTTGGAGGGAATAGGGTTCCCACTCTTAACCCTTATCTTTTCATTGAGCTCTATTCATGTCTAGACTCTACCAAAACAATTGTTAATCTGATCTCAAATCGCGGTCGAGACTATCAATAAATTGATAGCGCGCCTGATTAGGATGTTAACGATTCTTTTGATAAAGTTTATAAACTTTATAAGATGTAAAAGAAGTTAAGGGATTTTTTCATCGATTGATCTACCATAATCCTATGAACCCTATCAAGCGGAGAATTACTCACGCATATTTGGAGAAAAAGAAGAAAGGATGGAGAAGGAAATCATAAAGCTGAAATTTAAATGCGGAAAGTAACTGCGAAATAATTAAGCAGATGATCTACCATTATTAATCAACATTACAAGTACAAATCCTTCAAATTTAGATTACAAGAAGAAGTTGCTCTCGATCTCTGCCTCGTAGGAAGTAGATGTTCCGTCGATATTCACGTCGCTCTATCACGTCAAATCGCGGACCAGTCGTAGATCTCTTGTTCTTTGACGGTGATTTGATTTGTGTAAAAGGTGATGAGGTCCTTTATATAGCTCTCAAATCAGAAACCCTAGATCTCATAGATTGAGATATGTAATCTGTTAGTTGTATGTATGCCCTAGAGGCCAGTATTGTACAGATGATGTATATTATATTGGATGCTGGGACATATATAGAGAGGACTTTCTTGCTCGATATGATAGTATGCTATCTGGTTGCACTTTACTTTAGCATGTATACTTGTCTCTTTATACTGTCTTATCGTTACATATTGGTAAAGCCCTCAGGATGTGTACTTGACTACCCGGACAATGATGCGGATCATACTAGTGGGGACATGGTAGTCCATAAGTATATCCTTCAAGGTCCCTAGTCGTGGGTGTATCGAGACGGGGCATCGATATACCAGTGTAGACTAGCGTATACGCTTCTCGACCCATGAGATGGGCGATGGATGATCCCATATCCATTGGTGTTTGACATCAGAGATGGTATACGGGTGCTCAGTGGAGACTGGGTACACTAGACGGACTCGCTGAGAACTCCCAGATGGTATTATACCTCACGTTAGATGGCAGTTCTCTAGTGACACTTGTGCAGGTTAGTTTGTAGACCCGAGATCGTCATAGAGTCTTGTGTGATTCCCACCGTGCTTTGATTTCCACCTTACCATGTCCATGAGGGCGTGCAAAATGGTGGTTTTTGGGTACAGTCCTGAGTCACATGGAGGCAATGAGCGATAGGAGGGGTTTCGTCTCTCCCGGTATTGGGGGTTGATGTTGCGCTGTGGTCGATTGGCTGTAACAGGGAAGTCCCTGGCCAGGGCTGATTCAGAGATTTACCGGTAAGTGTTATCAGTAGTTTCTCGACCCGTTATGAGCCTCACATCGGCACGACATATCGGTTATTGGGGTCTGACGTTTACCACCCCTAGACTTGATATGCGACATATCAGACGAGGAGACCGAAATGTACGGGAAGTGTTACCGGCAGGCTTTTACAGGAGTTGAAGTGGGCTTGCTTGCTGATCTTCTGATTGCTCGATACCCAGCTGGCCGTTACGTCCAGCTAGTACCGCTGACGGCTTGTGGGTGCTTGATATAATCATCACCTACTGCCGGCGTATTAACGAGTCTTTAGAGTCCTACATAGAGGTTTTACTGGTTCAGGCAAAACGAAATAGGAGCGCATATGTGATATGTGCGGGACCGAGAATAATGCGTGTATGTGATACCGTATTCTATTCTCGCGACTTTTTGTATCGGTCGGTTATATATGATATGACCGGGTTATCGAATCAAGTGTTGATTCGATAAGTCGATACGATGAATGTTAGTCGGTTATATGAGATATGACCGGATTATTAAGTCAAGTGTTGATTTAATAATTGAGTGTATTATTGTATATTAGATATACTAGTTTACATTTACTAACACATGTTCACTTAGGGTTTTTTTTTCTCACATGTACACTACTTTAACATATATATGATATATGTTAAAATGTGTTATCATATTGTATCATGGTTGATGATACATCATAGTTGGGTGTATGAGACTTACACTATTCTATCTTTTATGTTGGATTTTAATATTCAACGTAATTACAAAATTAGTGGAGAATTAGCTAAATGCTTGAAGCTTGTGGAAGCTTGTGGAAGCATTTGACTAATTCCACTAAATTTTTTTTTACTATGGATATTTCTTAACCCAACCATAAACTTTAGCCATGGTTATGGCTCTACAAGGGTTAGTATATGATACTCACTCACCATGGTTAGCCTTCTCACTTGATCATTATCCTTTCCTCTTTCTTTTGTTCATCTTCTTCATTGAACAAAAGAGAAAGCAAACTAGGGTTTTGAAAAGAGAGTAAAAGATTGTGAGATATAAAATTCCAAAGAGAACCCACTTCCTATTTCTTCATCCTCTACTAGACTAGCACTTTAGTTTAGGGTGTTTACTTCACTAATTCTCTAGTTGGTGAAGTAGGAGCTTGAGTCGGAATTCCCTCGACGTAGATCATCTTCGGCCTCGGACACTTCAAGCAAGGTCGCATCTTTCGCCTCGTGAAGCCATGCTAAAGCCCGGGAGAACCTTGATCGCAGCGAAGGGACTTCAACAAGGAGCAAATGAAGTGGAGGACCGATCTACAAAGGTTGTATTTCGTGTTCCTTTTAGTGTAAAGTTGTTTACTTGCCTTTAGATTCGCCTAAACTCTAGTTAACGATCTTGCTTAGGGTTGTTCGGCACATAAATATTTAATTTTGGCTTGGTCGATGCCTTGTAGAGCCTTGTTAGTGTGCCTAGTAACCCTACAGTGGTATCAGAGCCTAGCTAGAGCTTTAGGCGATGTGTTAACGAAGTTAAAACCCCGATCGAACCCGACAATGTCAAAATTAACCCCTCTCTGGACAATTTTTCAAAACTGTGTTTTTTCTGAATTAAAAATACCTGAAAAATACAGAAGACAATTTTAAGAATTACTGTGCAAAACGAGCCCATGAACAGTAAATTCCACCGTGGAACCGCGGCCAAACATCTCTTGGGCCGCGGATCCGCGGCATCACTGTAGCTATGGGCTTTGCATTTTCTACAGTAATGTCTTTTTCTGTGTGTATATCTTTCTGGATATTTTGTATTCTGACTCAAGTGTTGAGTATTTTGGGGTTTATTTTGAAATCGTCGATTCGATCGGAGAATTTAATTTTGATTTTTTATTCCGTATAATTTAGAAAGTATTAAAATGTTCGAACGGATATCATTAACTCAATTTTTCCCGGCACGAAAAACATTCAAGTGTTGAATTTTTCTCGGGTTTAAATCTTTCGGAAAAACGTGCATGTGATGCGATGGACCCTCTAGAAGACAACAAACCTTAACTCGATTATGTGACCGTCTTGAACTGCCCTTTGGACCTTAGGGTTTGGGGCAGTACGGCGTGCCACATGTGAGGCGTTGGCTTGACCCTTCTACGGCTGGACCGTTGCTACTGTGACGTATTCTGGAATTTTTGAACTCCGCTCAAGTGTTGAGCTAATTTGGAAATCTTGGGTATTTGATTATTCGATCGGAAAGTTTAATACTGTCTATTTATCTGGAATGTGATACAATATGTGGAATTCACACAGTTAAACATGAAATGCGAAATATGTGATATTTCGGATTTACGATGTCTAAATAGATTGTGGATTCCAAATGTTGTAGTTTTACACTTTCTTTTCTACGACCGTAAGTGTAATATGTGATATCGCCGGTTTCGTTGCTATATGTCAACGACAATTGGGATGCGCATATTTACTTACGTTGATGACATGTGATGTTATGTGTTGCTGGATATGTTATATTGGATCGTCGCGTTTTGAATAGCCGGGTTTTTTTTATGTGAGATGAGAGTTTTTATTTTCATTCATGTAAATTTAAATGTATGTAATATTCTTTTATTGTGGCACTTCCAGGATGAGGTTGATGTCACCTTTTGTATATTATTTACTTTTCCGCATTAGGATAGACCCAAGGAGGGGAGCACAACTAACCGGGTTCTAGGGTCCAGTGGGAGACCAACTCGAGGAGTCGAGTCCGGGTCTCCTAACCCTAGAATTGGTAGGGTTGCTTGCCGCTCTCGTAGGGGTCTAAGGGTGTGGGTTTGGCTATTCGTCGCGACCGTGGAATCCGTGTTTTATAGAGGCTCAAAATAAAACACGGACGACCTAGTATATCCAATGTTTCATATGTATCTTCTGCTGCGATACCTGTGATGTGATTATTTGATGTTCTGTGATAAATACTGTATATAGTATATATGATATATTATATAGGCGTTACTTATGTTTTACACCCGCGCTAGCCCTGCCCCGCTCTGCCGTTAGTTACGTAACCTAATGGTGCACGAGAGGACATCGAGGCGAATGCGGATGGCATAAGTGTACGTCGTATTTATCTGTGATGTTTAGGTGACTTAAATGATGGGACTTCATTAATGTGATTAATGAAAGAAAAGAAACCTAAAAGATGTTGTAGAATCAAATTTTCAAATAAAAAGGGTAGCTACAGTTTTGCTTTGCATAGCGGTATATATGATATACCCTGCACCTTATTCGATGGGGAAAGAGCCGAGATCCCTTGACCTCTTTAGCAAAACTGGCAGATGCTACAACAGTCGGTTTACTTTTGATTGCTTTTGGAGTTTTGCTTTGCATAGTGAAGTATATGATATATCCTGCACCTTATTACATAAGGAAAGAGCCGAGATCCCTTCACCGGGAGTGAGCTCTTTAGCAAAACTAATAAAAGCCTCAAAATCACTCCATTTCAAAATTCACATGATTCTACGACGATATCAAGTTTATTACGCAATAGGTTTTCTGAAAAACCTGCGTAGCCCTCCGTCAATTCAGATAAGTAATATTTAGTATTCGTGCTGCGGTAGTTTGGCATGCGTCCTGGCGTAGTGTACGGTAGCTAATTATTACTTATCTGTAGCATGAGATGCGATTGGATTAGGGTATTCGTACGGCGTTGTTTGGCATGCGTCAAGGGTCGTACGGGTGGGTTTAATTCAATCACGAATTGTACGGGTTGACTTGACTAGCGGACTATGGGTTGTTTGGCATGCGTCAAGGTCATAGCACGCTAGGGGAAAAATATTATCGAGAATTTCAAGTGTTGATATTTGCAATGAGATTGCATACCTTCTATGAGATAGTTGGATCCCGATACCCACTGCGAGTAATTGTTACTCCCGGGAGAGTTTTACACAGGACAATTAGCCGATCAAGTAGGTGTCTAGAAAGGTGTCAACGGGGTTACGCCTCTCGGAAAACGGGGTTTACTTTAATTAGGTCCGTGCGAAAGCACGGGGAACCTTGCTCAAAGTACCGACACTGGCCCGGCTGAAAGATTGGCGAAGTTGTAGGGTGTAATTAATCCCGGCTAGTCTTTCCTTTTAGGGTTTAAAGGAAGATTTGATAAAAAACAGTGGGAACCATCCTGATTAGATAAGATAATAACCAATCTGATCTTGCAAGAGCATACGCTAAAGTGTTTTCTTCTCTCTCTCTCCAGGTAACGTCCATATCATGCCGTAATAAAGATAATAATATGGATGTATTGACCGAACCCGCATGTTATACTGTGCTGGGGAACGCTGGTTCCGTTCTTGCTTATAAGAGTTATAAGACTGAACAGGATATAGGGGAATACCAGGATTCTCATGCCACCCGAATGAAGAAAGTACATGTTGATGCATTTTCTTCGGGTGTGTTCGTTACAGAGAATTGTTTCTCCATTTGCTCTACGTCCAGGGTATTGGATACCGGGTCAGGATCCCATATATGTAATCAATTACATGGGCTTAGGAAAGGTAGAGAACTTGGAGAAGGTGATAAAGACATAAGGGTTGGAAATGGTGCAATTGTTGCAGCTAAAACCGTCGGGGAATATCACCTTGTATTGCCAACTGGTAATACATTGATTCTGAACGAATGTTATTTCATGCCGAACCTGATATGCAATATTATATCGGTTTCTTTGTTGAGTAAAGAGGGATATAATTTTGGATTACAGGATAATGTTATGAACATTTTCCGTAACCAAAAGTAGGTTGGATCAGGCACGTTGTGTAATGGCATTTATATTCTAAATCAATCAACAGTTCTGAGCATAACAAACACACACAAGAGGAAGAGTTCAGAACTGAACGAATCCTTCTTGTGGCATTGTAGACTGGGTCACATCAATGCGACACGACTAGCTAAGTTGCATAAGGATGGATATTTAAATCCGTTTGAATTTTCATCTTATGACACTTGCCAGTCATGTCTCAAAGGCAAGATGACCAAAACTCCATTTACGGGACACGGAGAGAGAGTTACGGAACTCTTGGGACTGGTACATAGTGATGTATGCGGCCCCAAGTCTACACATGCCAGGGATGGTTCTTCGTACTTTATTACATTCACTGACGATCTCTCTAGATTCGGATATGTGTTCCTGATGAAATACAAATCAGAAGCTTTTAAGAAATTTAGAGAATATAAACAAGAAGTCGAGAACCAAACCGGGAAAAATATTAAAATCCTTCGATCTGATCGAGGAGGTGAATACTTGAGCAATGAATTCCTGGACTTCCTAAAAGAGAATGGGATTCTCTCTCAGCTAACTCCTCCATATACACCACAGCACAACGGTGTATCGGAACGGAAGAACCGCACCCTATTAGATATGGTGCGCTCAATGATGAGTACAGCTGAATTACCTATTTCCTTCTGGGGATATGCGCTTGAGACAGCCATAAACCTATTAAATAGAGTTCCTACCAAATCTGTGCCTACCACTCCATATGAGATATGGAAAGGGAAGAGACCACATCTTAATTACATTAAGATATGGGGTTGTCCGGCCTATGTCAAAAGAAAAAATCCGGACAAACTCGAGGCAAGATCAGTCTTATATAAGTTTATAGGATATCCCAAAAATTCACAAGGGTATATCTTCTACCATCCCGAGGAACAAAAGGTGTTTGTTTCTCGACATGCCACTTTCTTAGAAAAAGGTTTTCTTATGAAACAAATTAGTGGCATTGAGGTAGAACTGGGAGAGGTTCCAGCGATACAAACCACAACAGAAGACTTGGTAGAACCAGAGGATTCGGTAGTTCACGATGAACCCCAGCCACTCCGCCGATCTAGTAGGGTTCCTCACCCACCTGAGAGATACTACGGTTTTCTCATTGATGGTGGGAGCGAGGATTGCATCATGGTTGATGATGACCCAACTAGCTTTGAGCAGGCCATCACGAGTGGAGACTCAGTGAAATGGCTGGATGCCATGCGGTCCGAGATGGAATCCATGTACACCAACAAAGTATGGACTTTGGAAGATGCTCCTGAAGGGGTAAAACCCATTGGGAGCAAGTGGATCTTTAAGAAAAAACTTGGTGTAGATGGGAAAGTGGAGACTTTCAAAGCTAGACTTGGTGCAAAGGGTTTTCGTCAAAGACCAGGTGTAGACTATGACGAAACCTTTTCTCCAGTGGCTATGCTTAAATCCATCCGGATCATGCATGCCATCGCTGCATATCATGATTACGAAATCTGGAAAATGGATGTTAAGACCGCCTTTCTAAACGGTGATTTAGAAGAGTGCGTGTACATGACTCAGCCAGAGGGCTTCGTAGATAGTGGGAGCAGCGGGAAGGTGTGCAAGCTGCTTAAATCCATTTATGGATTAAAGCAAGCATCGCGGAGTTGGAACATCTTCTTTGACGTCGTTATCAAAAAGTTTGATTTCGTCAAAAACGTAGATGAACCATGTATCTACAAGAAGGTGGGAGAGAGTAAGGTTGTCTTCCTCGTATTGTATGTGGACGACATACTCTTGATAGGAAATGACATTCCTATGCTGCAATCGGTCAAGCTCTTCTTATCACAAAGATTCTCAATGAAAGATCTAGGTGATGCCTCCTGCATATTGGGAATTAGGATCTATAGAGATGATCTAAAAGGATATTGGGATTGTCCCAATCCAGGTACATTGACACCATACTAAAGAGGTTTAGTATGGAAGAGTCCAAACGTGGGTTTTTACCCACAATCTCAGGGCTCACTCTCTCCAAAGAGATGTCATCCAAGACTGATTTGGAGAGAGCTCGCATGCAAGGGATACCCTATGCTTCGGCTGTAGACTCTATCATGTATGCGATGCTATGTACCAGACCCGATGTAGCATACTCACTAAGTGTAGTAAGTAGGTATCAAGCTGATCCTAGAGAGAGTCACTGGACAGCTGTGAAGAGCATTCTCAAGTACTTGCGAAGGACTAAAAAGATGCTCTTGGTGTATGGTAATGGTGAACTCCAAGTGGAGTCCTTTACCGATTCGAGCTTCCAGAGTGATAAAGACGACTCTAAGTCGCAGTCGGGATTTGTCTTTACCCTTTACGGAGGGGTGGTTAGCTGGAAGAGTTCCAAGCAGGAAACCGTGGCAGACTCGACGATGGAGGCTGAATACATCGCTGCCAACGATGCTGCCAAAGAGGCTGTCTGGATCAAGAAGTTCATTACTGAACTTGGAGTGGTTCCTTCCATTGAGCATCCAATACCTTTGTATTGCGATAACAATGGAGCGGTAGCTTTGGCCAAGGAACCCAGGTCCCATCAGCGATCCAGGCATATTCTGAGGCGGTATCACCTAATCCGGGAGATAGTTGATCGCCGGGTGATCAAGGTCAGGAGGGTTGACACGAAGAACAACACTGCGGATCCAATCACGAAGGCCATTCCCCAGATACAGTTTGAGAGACTCTTCGGGATGCTCGGTATGTGATACTACAGCAGCTGGCCCGAGTGCAAGTGGGAGATTGTTAGTTGTATGTATGCCCTAGAGGCCAGTATTGTACAGATGATGTATATTATATTGGATGCTTGGAAATATATAGAGAGGACTTTCTTGCTCGATATGATAGTATGCTATCTGGTTGCACTTTACTTTAACATGTATACTTGTCTCTTTATATTGTCTTATCGTTACATGTTGGTAAAGCCCTTAGGATGTGTACTTGACTACCTGGACTATGATGCGGATCATACTAGTGGGGACATGGTAGTCCATAAGTACATCCTTCAAGGTCCCTAGTCGTGGGTGTATCGAGACGGGGCATCGATATACCAGTGTAGACTAGCGTATACGCTTCTCGACCCATGAGATGGGCGATGGATGGTCCCATATCCATTGGTGTTTGACATCAGAGATGGTATACGGGTGCTCAGTGGAGACTGGGTACACTGGACGGACTCGCCGAGAACTCCCAGATGGTATTATACCTCACGTCAGATGGCAGTTCTCTGGTGACACTTGTGCAGGTTAGTCTGTAGACCCGAGATCGTCATAGAGTCTTGTGTGATTCCCACTGTGCTTTGATTTCCACCTTACCACGTCCATGAGGGCGTGCAAAACGGTGGTTTTTGGGTACAGTCCCGAGTCACATGGAGGCAATGAGCGATAGGAGGGGTTTCGTCTCTCCCGGTATTGGGGGTTGATGTTGCGCTGTGCTCGATTGGCCGTAACAGGGAAGTCCCTGGTCAGGGCTGATTCAGAGATTTACTGGTAAGTGTTACCAGTAGTTTCTCGACCCGTTATGAGCCTCACATCGGCACGACTTATCCGTTATTGGGGTCTGACGTTTACCACCTCTAGACTTGATATGCGACATATCCGACGAGGAGACCGGACTGTACGGGAAGTGTTACCGGCAGGCTTTTACAGGAGTTGGAGCGGGCTTGCTTGCTGATCTTCTTATCGCTCGATACCCGGCTAGCCGTTTCATCCAGCTAGTACCGCTGACGGCTTGTGAGTGCTTGATGTGATCATCACCTACTGCCGCCGTATTGACGAGTCTTTAGAGTCCTACATAGAGGTTTTACTGGTTCAGGCAAAACGAAATAGGAGCGCATATGTGATATGTGCGGGACCGAGAATAATGCGTGTATGTGATACCGTATTCTATTCTCGCGACTTTTTGTATCGGTCGGTTATATATGATATGACCGGGTTATCGAATCAAGTGTTGATTCGATAAGTCGATACGATGAATGTTAGTCGGTTATATGAGATATGACCGGATTATTAAGTCAAGTGTTGATTTAATAATTGAGTGTATAATTGTATATTAGATATACTAGTTTATATTTACTAACACATGTTCACTTAGGGTTTTTTTTCTCATATGTACACTACTTTAACATATATATGATATATGTTAAAATGTGTTATCATATTGTATCATGGTTGATGATACATCATACTTGGGTGTATGAGACTTACACCATGCTATCTTTTATGTTGGATTTTAATATTCAAAGTAATTACAAAACTAGTGGAGAATTAGCTAAATGCTTGAAGCTTGTGGAAGCATTTGACTAATTCCACTAAATTTGTTTTTACTATAGATATTTCTTAACCCAACCATAAACTTTAGACATGGTTATGGCTCTACAAGGGTTAGTATATGATACTCACTCACCATGGTTAGCCTTCTCACTTGATCATTATCCTTTCCTCTTTCTTTTGTTCATCTTCTTCATTGAACAAAAGAGAAAGCAAACTAGGGTTTTGAAAAGAGAGTAAAAGATTGTGAGATATAAAATTCCAAAGAGAACCCACTTCCTATTTCTTCATCCTCTACTAGACTAGCACTTTAGTTTAGGGTGTTTACTTCACTAATTCTCTAGTTGGTGAAGTAGGAGCTTGAGTCGGGATTCCCTCGACGTAGATCATCTTCGGCCTCGGAGACTTCAATCAAGGTCGCATCTTTCGCCTCGTGAAGCCATGCTAGAGCCCGAGTGAACCTTGATCGCAGCGAAGGGACTTCAACAAGGAGCAAATGAAGTGGAGGACCGATCTACAAAGGTTGTATTTCGTGTTCCTTTTAGTGTAAAGTTGTTTACTTGCCTTTAGATTCGCCTAAACTCTAGTTAAAGATCTTGCTTAGGGTTGTTCGGCACATAAAAATTTAATTTTGGCTTGGTCGATGCCTTGTAGAGCCTTGTTAGTGTGCCTAGTAACCCTACATAATCACGATCCAACTCCTAAATTTTCAAATCCTACGGCCATCAAATGGCCATGGATCTACCGCGAATTGAGCATATTCGCCGCGGTTGGGTGGTTCTTTGGGGAAGTTAGGGTTCCAAACTTCTGGGGCCTTCTCATGTTGACACAGGGAGATATTTTCTATGCCTGGATTCTTCAAATATTTACTGAGTCTCTGCCAGTATTGATTCTACGATTTTATTGGCAGATTATTTATCCTGACATCTTAAATATCTTGATCTCTTGACCTGAGCTAAATCTGCACAATATCTCCATGAATAATGTTAGTAATATTTGTTATATTAGAGATATAATCTTAATCATTTTATATGGTAATAAATCTTTATGAAATTTGATTAAGATTATTTGATATGATATGCATATTTTAATTACTAAAATTATATAAATATAATATACATATATTTTCCTTCATAATTTTAATTATAATGTATAAACATATGATAAAAACTATTTTGCAGATAAACCCTCATATGTTCCATAATTATAATAAACACTTTTAAATATTTAAGAAAATTAAGGAAAATATTATATCAAATGTGCAATATTTTAAACTGAACAAATACCCCCAAACTTAAATTTGATCGTCCCTAGCAAAATATTTATTCAAGAGAGGGAGAAAAAGAAAAAGAAAAACCTAATGAGCATAGTTTCGTAGGCAACACGATTGCACTGAGCGCGTGCAATAAGCCGTTAAATCTCTAAATGTCCCTAATAGGAGGAGTGTTGTCTCCTGAGAGTTTTCATCAGATTACACCTACAAAATCCCATAATAAAAGAAAGAAAATGAAAGTTACGTACAAAGATAAGAACTATAAAAGAAAGAACTTGAAAATAAGAGTTTCTAACTACACCAGCTTTTCGGTTGCCATGAGCCCTATCTTAATGGTCGTGAAAAGATGTTAGAAATCACATCATCCCTCAATAAAACACCGCCTTTAGTATTCCTCCCCATTTTTCTTCCAAACATCGATCATATACCCCTACGTGTGTGTAAAAGTCATCTCAACACTTAGAGAATTCAATTCAAGCTATCACACTCTTTTCCATCTTCCTTAGTACTTTATAGTCGGTGAATAATTTCGATAGAATTGCTCACACATTCTTCATGCGACCGTCAATACTTCTTGAGGTACTAACAAAATGTGCTCGCGCATTAAGGCATAATTAACAATTTCCTCGTCTTGCAACACCTAAGGCTTAGCAGTGGCTCCCAAACCAGTTGGTCTAAGGCACTAGGTGATGAAGCACCCTCGCTATATATTTTTTTATGCTGCCTTAAGCAATTACAAAATCAGTGTTCATTTTTCTTCACCATTTTTTATTTATATTTTCATACCAAGGATTTTAGACAAGAGCATTTCAAGGTATTCTCTACTATCCCAAGTTTCAAGATATGTGCAAGTGCGTACAGTAGGGTATCAACGTTCAAATGTTTGGACTCAAGAATATGGACTATTTTTCAAACTGATTTTTATCTCCAGATTAGTAATTTCCTTCATCTTACTAACCCTTGGGACAACGGCTCATGACTACTTATTACTAGTTTCGTTTACGAAAACATCTAATTTTCTTGCTTTTCTTAAATTCTTCCAATCTTATCGTATGTAATTTTTCACTTTCTAACTTTCATTATCAAAAAAAATTTGTGCTTATATTTATGATAATGCAAAATAATGCGTGAATAAGTAGAAACCTCTCCCAAACCTGTTTGTAGCGGTGTCCTCACTGATGTCATCTGTTAACCTTAAAAAAAACTGTAGACTTGGGAGGAATAGTTAGCAACGGGGACATGAATAAATGGCAGAGAAATCCTCTCTCAAACTTATTTTTGGCTCCTAATTTTGTAAAATTATTATTTTCTTTCAAGAGCCAAAATATATTTATCTCCCCCCAAACTTGAGTAAAACGGTATTAAGCATTTTAAAATTATAAAGAGTAGGGTAAAGTTATTGGTCTATATAAAGGTTTACAAAGACCAAAAGTCAACACCAACCATTCAAAAAATTTATCAATGTAACGCACTGGTTGGTGGAAGAATATAGATGTGAAGAAGTGTAACATTTTGGAAATATAAAAATAATGAGTTATAAAAGTGATATTACATACAACTTTTGGTATCGGAATTTTATCCGTAAAAATGTAGTCATTTAAATAAATATAAATAAACATTTGTGATGTCATAAAAATGATGTTTTAATTATTTTAACCGGACATTGTAATTTTCATTAAGCTAATGAAAATTAAGTGATAGATTTATCATTTCATATCTTTTATGTCATATGGATTTGGATTTATAATATGAAGGTTTTTCTTTATGGTTGTATTTCTTTTAATCATGGATGGCATATGATATTCTATGTTAACCTTCACACAACACCTCATCTTCACCCTTACTCATAACCCTACACCTCCTCCTTCATAGCTTTACACCTCCTTCTTCAAGTTTAACACCTCCTCCTTGCATGAATGCATCATACTTCCTCTTGATGACACCTCCTCTTTCCTCCATGCCACCTCCACCTCTCAACTTCCACATCATGCTTTCTCTACACCAAACAACACTTAGGAAATCCCTTAGTGATATCAACTTAACACAACGCATTCTTCAGCTTCAAACTAAATTTTCTAAGTGTTCTTCACTCCAAATGGAGAAGAAATGAATCCCTTCATCAAAGTTGTGCACATTATCAAGCTAGAGCCTCTACAAGACCTAGATGCTCCCACACACAATTCATGAGCTGGTGTTCCAATATACACAATCTCCATAGTTATATCTTCCTCTCTCTTCATTTAATCATTTTTGTCCAATATCTGTTTTTGTGTGCAGTATTACAAAAACAGTTTGTTTTGTGATATTTAGCTACTATAATTGAATCTGGAACTAATAGACATAATCACTAGAAAAACTATCAAGACCAAAACTATACTGAGACCACTAGAGAACTTTTCACAAAGCCCGAGCCCCTAACTCCCTACCAAGCCCAGCGACATTCACCATTTTTCCGAGCTCGCCAGCCCCCCTAGGCTTTTGGTGTTGGTTTTTCTCCTGTAGCTTTGTTTTGGTATTTTATAAGCTATGGTGTTCTTTGATTTTTTCCAGTATTCTTACAGAGAAATCTGGGAATGATTAGTAAAGGTTTTATCAAATTTTCCGATATTACGATACGGGTTTTCGTATTTTTGTACTGCAGCTGAACCGTTAACGTTTATACGTTAACGACAGATATATATTGTCGTTTTTGGGTTAAGTATACTGTAGCTTCTAACCTATGTGTGCCTATCTCGTTGTTTGATTTTCGATATGATATTTATATCGATGTGATTTTAAATACGATTATAGATACGATTTCGAGGATTTCTGAGATGGAGTTGGCGGACATAACAGCGTGGATTTCAGCGAGCTCATCATGTTGGTGAGTAGATTTAGATCTACGGGGGAAGTCAGGTGGATGGAGTGTAGCACCCCCGCAACCTTATAAATAGTATTATGATATATATTAGTCTTAGTAATTGATTAAGATATGGATATTTGAATTAAATTGCATCTAGTATGATATTCATTTGCATATAGTTTACGGATGGTTTGGTAACTTGGTACGAAGGATCATGCAGTACTAAAGAGGATTTGAGATATAGTGATAATGTGAGCCATTATACGAGGAATTATGCATATTGGTAAGGATGAGATTCGTATGCCGAATAACGGTCAAGTTTTCCTTTAGACTCGTAGAGTTAGATAATATTCCGTTTTAGGATGTAATACTTGTGTGAGCTATATTCTTATAAAATCTACGATTTGTTTCTCTTTCAATGATAAAATATAAGGATGCAGTGCCAATTTCCAAAACGAATATCTATTTTAACCCAAGGCAACTTCCTTATCTCAAAACCAACGTTTCGTTCTATTTTCAAAGATAATGGTATAGCTCATAGCAGGTAATTACAGTTATTAGTTACGCTTAGATTTACTTTACATGTTCGCGTTATATTTATCGATAGTATACGTTTCCGTAATACGAACACTCTGATAGAACACTGCACAATTACCAATGAGTACTATGCTGCACAAGCATGTACATATATGTTACACTACACCTCATTGGTACTGCCATGTCACTGTAGAACCGTTCTGTTATATAATGCGTATATATATATATGTTAATGTGAATGGGTTATTACACCTGTAGAACACTTGCATAAATACTAATGATTGTCATGCTGCACGAGCACAAATGCGTATGTTACACCACGCATCATTAGTATTGCCATGACACAGTAGGATTGATACGTTTATTTGCTTGTATGATTTATTTACGCACTTTACCTTATTATCTATTAAGCATTATGAATACCTGTACTATGGATGTTTATATTTGATTTTATGAGTTTTCTGGAGCTTTTACTTTTGATGATATATATCAGTGGTATGGGACGCTGTTATATATGAATATATATAATATATCATCAGGAAAATCTATGCAAGTATTCTCATTCTTTACTTGATATTTTTGGATATGATGAGTTGGCGTCCACCATGAGTTTGATGTTTTCTGATTGTTTTATTCCGACCGAGTGGGGTAGCTATACGGTTTCGGATTTGTTACTTATCCGGACTGAGTGGAGTAGCTATACAGCCGAATACATGGTGGACCCGGTTCGAGACCGAGGAGCAGGAAAGCCGCATTATAGGCGGGGAGCCTAGCGAGGATACTCGATACCGGAGATAGAGATGAGCACGGCAGATATCCAGGGGATACTGACCGAGGTTCGATTGAGCACGGCGGATATCCAGGGGATACCGACCGAGCCAGGGATATCAGGTGGTGATCATCTATTGAGATGGTGTCGACGGTATCTGAATTTACGTGTCGGTGATGGACACGAGAGATTTATGATTTCGGGTGTCTATGCTGGACATCTATACATATTTATTTATATGTTGTTCTCATGAGATATACAATAGATTATGGTTATTATAGCCGACCAGGACTGATCCGGAGAACAGTACCTGTATATATTCATACGAGCATTCTTATACATAAAAAGGAATTCAAACACGAGCTATAGACTCATTATTTTGAAATGTCTGATATGACACTGAAATCTTTTTAATTAGAAACCTCTTAACACTATTCATTAAAATAGCAGGATATATATCTTAAATAAGATATCTATTATATTTCATATTATCACGTCTTCTTTATGTTGGAGATAGTGCCCTCAGAGTCAATTATTGGATCGCATGCACGTGATTGCAATGATTGAAGGAGGACCTGTCCCAGTAGGACAGTCTTACTCAAGATGATAGTATGCTATCTGGTTTACCTTTATCATCGTGTACTGCTTTAGGTGACCTGACATGTCTCTATTACACGTTGATAGAGCCCCTAGGATTCTTGCTTGACTATCAGCAGTAAGAGGGCGATCATATACGTGAGAGCTGGCAGTCTATAAGCATATCCTTAAAAGGTCCCTAGTCGTGGGAGTTTCGAGACAGGGCATCGATACTCCAGAGTAGACTAGTGTATACAGTCGAGACCCCGACGAGGGGCGGTGGCCGGTCTCACAAGCCACTGGTGTCAGTTGGTTCACCTAAGATGTATACAGGTGCTCATTGAGTTATGAGTACACCGGACAAGACTCGCCGGGAAAATGCTAGTTGGTCTTATACCTGACGTCAGATAGCAGTTCCCTGGTGACATGTGTACATGTTAGTTCATCGACCTAGGGATCGTCATTTGTCTCGTGTGAGTTCCCACTGTACTTTGATTACTACCCTACCACGCTCAAAGGAAACGTGCAAACAGGTTTTAGTTGGGTACAGTCCCGTGCCACATGGAGGCAGTGAGTGGATCTTCAGGGGTTCGTCTCTCCCGGTATTGGGGGTGAGGTCGCGCTGTGTCTAGGAGAGCCATTACACGAAGCCCTCGGCCGAGGCAGGAGATGTACTGGTAGGTATTCCAGTAGTATCTCAGGGTGTTCTGGGCTACACTCCGACACGACTTGTACCGCTTTTGGGGGTCTGACTTTTACCAACCCCCTAGGCCCGCCATGCGATGCTCATAGACGAACGGACCGGACTGTACGGATATTGTCACTGACAGGCTCAGTAGGGTGTCAGGATGAGTTCGCTCATCGATGTCCCTTTTGGTCAATGCCTGGTAGCCCGTTACGTATTGGCTTATACCTCTGACGTGCTAGTGGTTAAATCCACAACCAAGGTGTTGACGAGTCTTTAGAGTCCCCCACATTCAGTTACTCAAGTTTCGGACGAAACGCTGTAGAGGCCGTATGGAGATATGGCAGGGTTCGATCAGATACGTGCGGTATTGCACGGATCAGGATCGGACGGTTAGTACTAGAGGCCGTATGGAGATATGGCAGGGTTCGATCAGATACGTGCGGTATTGCACGGATCAGGATCGGACGGTTAGTACTAGAGGCCGTATGGATATATGGCAGGTTTCGATTAGATACGTGCGGTGTAAGTGCACGGCGGCGCCCCGGCCTCCATTCCGAGGCCAAATGCGGAAGCGATGGTTAACTTTAATTTTCTTGAACCGGCACCACCGCGCACTAAAACCCGGATCATGCCATTAACTAGTCCTAGCTAACAACAAGATGGGGAAGAGAGATATACCGAGCGATCCGTGTCCTCCGGTCTTCTCGTCGTCGTCCCGATCTCCTGTGGAATCTCCAGTCTCCACCTCCTCGTCGGAAGGGCACCACGTCGCGTGCATCTTTTACGGGCTCCCACCTCTATACCGAGGCAACTCGGGCACGAAGCTGAAGAGTCGACGTGCCCAAGATTTGCTGTAGAATGTGTGTAGAACCATGTCTCATTTTTTGGGGTAGTGGATGTTGCCTTTGTGGTGGAGGAAATGATATGGACTTTTGAAGATGGAGTTGTAGGGATTTTACCAAGCCAAAGATACCAAAATCCCCACCAAAATATAATGGGCAGCCCCCATACTTGCTTGGCCGGCCATGTGAGTAGAGAGTGGAGAGAATGAGAGAGTGGGGGTCAAAATGGGGGAGAGTCTCATTCTATTATCCAAAGGAGAGAGAAAAGGCTATCATGCAAAGTAATGATCACTAGCCTAAACCAACACTCCAACACAACCATCATCTCAAGCATGATGACTCCAAATGGTCAAGCCATCATGAACAAATCAAGTCAAATGGTGAAGGGATGGTGCCATCATCATGACACAAGAAGATGCAAATACCCCCTCCACAAATGCTTATTTGCACAATTGCAAATAAGCCCTCCTCCACCAATCTTTGGCCATTGAAAGATACAAATGAAAGTGGCCAAAACGGAAAGAAAACTGGAAACTCCAGAAAACTGGTCCCGTAATAAATTACAGGAAAACCCCGATACTGTGTATACACCCGCATCTGTATTCCGACCGAAATACAAATGCAATGAGACAAAATCTACACTGTACTATACTAGGATCCGGCTTAAACCAAAGCCAGCTAGTAATATCTGTTCGATCCTGATCCGTGCAATACCGCACGTATCTGATCGGACCCTGCCATATATCCATATGGCCTGTAGTACAATCTGTCCGATCCTGATCCGTGCAATACCGCACGTATCTGATCGGACCTTGCCATATCTTCATATGGCCTCTACAGCTTTTTGCCCGAAAGCTTGAGTAACTGAATGTGTGGTGGACTCTAAAGACTCGTCAATACTATGGCTGTGGATTTAACCACTAGCACGTCAGAGGTATTAGCCATACGTGACGGGCCACCAGCAATTGACCAAAAGGGACGTCGATGAGCGAACTCATCCTGACACCCTACTGAGCCTGTCAGTGACAATATCCGTACAGTCCGGTCCGTTGGTCTATGAGCATCGCATGGCGGGCCTAGGGGGTTGGTAAAAGTCAGACCCCCAAAAGCGGTACAAGTTGTGTCGGAGCGTAGCCCAGAACACCCTGAGATACTAATGGAATACCTACCAGTAAATCTCCTGCCTCGGCCGAGGGCTTCGTGTAATGGCTCTCCTAGACACAGCGCGACCTCACCCCCAATACCGGGAAAGACGAACCCCTGAAGATCCGCTCACTGCCTCCATGTGGCTCGGGACTGTACACAACTAAAACCTGTTTGCACGTCTCCTTTGAGCGTGGTAGGGTAGTAATCAAAGTACAGTGGGAACTCACACGAGACAAATGACGATCCCCAGGTCGATGAACTAAACTGTACACATGTCACCAGGGAACTGCTATCTGACGTCAGGTATAAGACCAACTAGCATGTTCCCGGCGAGTCCTGTCCGGTGTACTCATAACCCAATAAGCACCTGTATACATCTTAGGTGAACCAACTGACACCAGTGGCTTGTGAGACCGGCCACCGCCCCTCGTCGGGGTCTCGACTGTATACACTAGTCTACTCTGGAGCATCGATGCCCTTTCTCGAAAACTCCCACGACTAGGGCTTTTTAAGGATGTGCTTATAGACTACCAGCTCCCACGTATATGATCGCCCTCATACTGCTGGCAGTCAAGCAAGAATCCTAGGCGCTCTACCAACGTGTAATAGTGACCTTTCAGGTCACCTAAAGCAGTACACGATGATAAAGATACACCAGATAGCATACTATCATCTCGAGTAAGACTGTCCTACTGGGACAGGTCCTCCCTCAATCATTGCAATCACGTGCCTGTGATCCAATAATTGACTCTGAGGGCACTATCTCCAACATGCGGTATTGCACGGATCAGAATCGAACGGATAATACTAGCCGGCTTTGGTTTAAGCCGGATCCTAGTATAGTACAGTGTAGATTTTGTCTCATTGCATTTGTATTTCGGTCGGAATACAAATGCGGGTGTGTATACACAGTAGCGGGGTTTTCCTGTAATATATTACGGGACCAGTTTTCTGGAGTTGCCAGTTTGCTTTCCGTTTCGGCCATATTTCTTTGTATCCTTCATTGGCCGAAAATTGGTGGAGGAGGGCTTATTTGCATTTGTGCAAATAAGCAATTTGGAAGGGGGTCTTTGCATTTTGTTGTGTCATGATTACTTGACTTTTTTCTTCATGATAGTTTTCATGATGGCTTGACCTTTGTTGGGTTATGATGGTTGCTTTGGAGTGGAACTTGGTTTATGATCATGTTTTGTCATGATACCTTTCTCTCTCTCTCTCTCTTATTATTGATCCAACCCCTTTAGCTTTTTCCCACTCCCTTTTTACCTCTTGTGGCCGGCCACTTCTTTGAGTGGGCTGTCCCAATTTTCAAGTGGGAAATTTTGGTGTCTCATTTTCTTGAAAAATGATATAGCTACACAAAAGCTTACATCTCCCTTCCACCATCTCAAAAGGCAACCTCCATGAACCCCAAATGAGACATATAGATCTTCACACATTCTACAGCAAACCTTGGGCACGTCGACTCGCCAACTTCGTGCCCGAGTTGCCTCGGTATAGAGGTGGGAGCCCGTAAAAGAAGCAGGCGACGTGGTGCCCTTCCGGCGACGAGGTGGAGACCGGACATTCCGCGGGAGATCGGGACGGCGGCGAGAAGACCGGAGGACACGGATCACTCGGTATATCTCTCTTCCCCATCTTGTAGTAAGCTAGGACTAGTTAATGGCCCGATCCGGGTTTATAGTGCGCGGTGGTGCCGGTTCAGAAAATTAAAGTTAACCATCGCTTCCGCATTTGGCCTCGGGATGGAGGCCGGGGCGCCGCCGTGCACTTACAGTGGTATCAGAGCCTCGCCATTAACATAGTCCAGCTTTGTCTAATGTGTTTTACATTTCCGATCGAACAATTTTCCAAAAACCGTATTTTTTCTTCACATCAGTTTCTGTCGAAATTTTTTGAAGTCCAAAAATTTTTCAGGTTGTTTCAGAATGATGTGTAGGACAATCTAAGAGTTCTGGGAAAATTTGGTCTTGTGAACAGTCTAAACGACCGCGGAACTGCGGCCAAACCCATGCTTGGGCCGCGGTTCCGCCGCGACTTGAACTGATCAGTGTACCAAAATTTTCCAGAAAGCTCCTGGGTTGAAAATATGGGTTTTGGAATATTAATTTTGGGCCCAGATTTTCTTGATGTGCTACAGTAGTACTTGGGCCTACTTGTTATAATTTTGATCGATCGGATATTATAAACACATTTTTCACAGTATTTACATTATATCTACGACCGTGAATGTCACTTGATCGGTAAATCCTGTCTAACTGCTATAGCCCGGTTAGACGGATTTGCGAACGTGACATTCACGTTGATGTTCTGTGTTATGCTGTGATGTTGCGGATTGGTCGTGGGGATAGCCTGGATGCAATGCTAGTACAGTTGTGGTTGTATTATGTACATTTGATATTGCGGGGCGAGCGTCCGACATGTGGACTGCCGTCACTTCCTGATTGTATTATTATTTTGGGGCACGACCAGGTTGCGGTCGATGTACCCGTTGTATGTATATTTTACTTTCTGTACTAGGATTACCCCAAGGTGGGGTGCACGGATAGCCAGGTACCAGAAGGCAACGAGCCCGCATCTCATGGCATTGAGACGGAGGGGGCCTCACTCTAGGATTGGCGGGCTATTTGCCGCACTCGTAGGGGGTACAGGTTGACCCAGGAGGGGTGCCCAAGTTACCGGATTCCGTGAAGTGCCGGGTGGTCCATTCACGTTGCTGAAGGGGGCTGCCTCGCTTCAGGTTTTGGCGGGTAACTTGTCGCGCCCGTAGGGGTCTAGGATTTCATTGCACAGGCTATCCACACGACCAGGGGAACGTCGGGTTTCAATAGTGGCTCTGTGAAACCCGGGGATCCCAGATATCTGTATTGTTCTGTGATGCTGTACATTTCTGTGATGTTGCATTTTATCACGCCTTGAGCGAAATATAATATATTGGTATATATATTAGTAGATGTTGTATATGTTTTGCATCCGCGCTAGTCCAGTCCCCGCTCTGTCGTTAGTTAGCTAACCTAACGGGTAATGACGGGACCCAGTGGCGAATGCGGATGGCATATACGTACGTCATATTATTTTCGTTCTTTGTGGTGTGATCAATTGATGGGACTATGTTGATTCGGATCAGTGCAAGTTAAAAATAGACCTATTCTGATGTTGTTGGAACATTTTTCAAAAAGCTGTTATTGCAAGGACGTTCTCTTTTTGTTTTGCATCGTGGTATTCAGTTGGAATATCCTGCTCCTCAGTCGACGAGGCAAGGGCCGAGATCCCTTCACCGGGAGTGACCCCTTGGACAAAAAGTTTGCGTCAGGGCAATAACTTCACTATAGCCGATTACTTTTGCTTTGCACCGTGGTATTCAGTTGGAATATCCTGCACCTCATTCTACGGGGAAAGAGCCGAGATCCCTTCACCGGGAGTGACCTCTTTAGCAAAGGTTTTCATCACTATATTTTTAAAAGCTATCCGTTCCTTCAACGATATCAAGTTCATTACGTTAAAGGTTTTCGCCAGAAACCATTCGTAGCCCTCCATCATTTCGGTTAAATATTCGGTAGTATTCAAGCTATGTATTTTGACCTCACGCCAAGGCATAGTGATTGGTAGCTGCCGGATATTTATCTGTAGCATAGATAGATGCGTTAGTTTGGGACAGTCGTACTACTATTTTGGCCTATGTCAAGGGTATGTACGGGTGGGTTCAAATTAACCTGGATAATGATGGGCAGAACTTGACATGTGACTTATGATATTTTGACCTCACGCCAAGGTCATAAGAGCATGGGGCAGAAATCACATCGGGAGTTTCTAAAGAAACTGAAACTTGCCAGATATGCGCATACCTTCTGGAGTGTGATGACGTGAGCAGATTCCGTCACGTTATCATGCAATGATAGTTGGATCCCGATTCCCACTGATGAGTTGGTTTACTCCTCGGGTGTTCCCGACTAATTCTTCTTTTAGGTTTGGAGGAGAATTTGACGGTACAGTGGGAGGTTTCCAGATTAGATAAATTGGTAACCATTCTGATCTAGGTTAGAGTGCACGCTGAGTGTTTCTTTTCTCTCTCTCTGGCAGCGACCATTGACCCGACCCTAAGACTATGACTCAGTGACCAAGTTGACCGAACCTTCTTAAACACTGGCTTTTGGATTGTCAGAGTTGCTAACCTCATTGCCACTCCTACTTTTACCCTTTTTCTCCAGGACACCCCGTATTACTACGAACGTCCACTTCCATTGGATAAAACCATCGTATGGTTATATACGAACTCGAAGGAATTTATTCGAGGATGGTTTCCGGTTCTGGAGAAAATGGATAGGACTATTTAGTTGTCTTTTCCTTTTACCTTCTCTCAGGTTGCGAGTACTCCTTGGTTTAGGAGTAGTACACCTATTACGCAAATTGGATGGTCTTCTTCCAAACCTTAGGCTGGTGCCGAACGGTGGGGAATGAAGAAAACCAATTAGCCTAACGATGGTATACAGAAGGTATTAAGTTAAGACAAAGCAAGGGATTAATAAGAGGGCAAAGTAAACTGCGACTGCTATTCACGACCAAACCAAGTATTTCTTCGCCAATCCTAAATCACCTTTGTATTTCTCCAGGATACTCCGTATCACTACGAAGATCCACAGTTTATTGGATACTCCATCGTATGGTTATATACGAACTCGAAAGGAACTTGTTCCAGTTCGGGGATGGATTCTGGTTCAGGAGAAATAGGAATAAGGTTTATTCGGTTGTCTTTTATCTTCACCTTCTCTCGCTTTGCGAGTGTTCCTAGGATTAGGACAGCACACCCATTATGCTTATTGGATAGTCTTCTTCCAAACCATAGGCTGGTGCCGAACGGTAGGGAAGGAAGAAAACCATTTGGCCTAAAGGGGTGCGCAGAAGGTAATGACTAAAGACATATAAAGGGATTTGGAGAGGTGGAAAAGAATTATACGGTTACAGTCGTGAATCTGGAAGAGGCATTACTAGGAATACCGGGATACCCCATCGAAACATTTCAATGTTTCAGTTTCACTGTGTACTGTTAAAGGAAAACTGATTTCCCGATTAGACACTTGCTCCAGGGTATGTATTTACTAGGAATGATTCTCACATCTGTATGGTTTTACAGATCATGAGTGGGAGTAAGTTGTTGGGAATTGGGTGATCATCCTCATTATATCGGGATTCGTTGTAATCGGTGATATTTGAGGAAGTCACCTGGACTGTTTGCCGGTCGGCAAATATTTGGTTTTGAATATCCGCTGTTATGCACCAATTTCAAATCGATATATCTGTACGTCTATTTTCATAGAGTGAGATATACCTTTTTGAAATTATGTCTATGACATTTACCTATATCAGTGGATGGTTAGGTAAGGAGCATTAAACAGCGGTGTAATTCTTCATAACCATAGTACAGTTTTCAATCTACGACACACAGTGAATGAGTTATCAGACTCAAGGGACTTATACAGAGTATTGTATGTTGTCCAGGGTCCATCAGGACAGAGGGGTTGGTCCTCGTACTATATTCGGTTTACTTATGACTTCTCTAGTTTTTAGACAAGTGTTTCGTGGAAACACAAGGTCCGAATTTTGAGAAGTTATAGGTATCTGAATAAAGTAGAGAACCAGGTATTGCAAGTATCGGGATTCTTCAAAGTGATCGAAGATGTAGATACTTGTGTATGGTATTCAGTTGATAGTAATGATTAAGAGAACTAGCTTCTCTTTTCAGGTTACTCATAATTGGTAGCATTCCTAAGTTGAGTAACGTTGATCGGCCTCCTTCCATTTAGTTGACATGCACTGGAAACAGTTGCATGATTTGAATCTGGTTCAATTAAATCAGTGCCTCTGGTTCTATATTGGATATAGAACAGTTCATATCTTAACGATGTTAAGGTACGGGGAGTTGTCCGGCTTATGATTAAAACCAGACACTGGACAAATCAAGGCACGTTTCTGTAATGACTGTTTGTGGGTTAACCCAGGCTATGACGAGGGTTGACTTTCTACCATCTGGAAGATCAATAGTGATATTATTCTAGACTCGCCACAGTTTTATTAAAAATGGATTTTTTCAGAAAACAGTAGTGGGAGTACGGTAGAACTGGAAGTAATTCCAGAACCGGAAACGATTACTGAAGATTTGATAAGGAACCTAAAGATTCAATCTGGTTTGACATTCCATTGGCCACTCCGCAGATAAGGTGGGTAACTTCAGGCACCCGAGAGGTACTCCGGTAGCCTCAAGGACGGTGACAGGGAAGTTCTTGTTTACCCACACTTGCCATTGCTGTTGTTCCAGGCTGCGAGACCCGGCGGGAGGATGAGTATAGCGTCATTCTGAACTGGCTTCAGAAGTGCACGTGTATATGACTCTGCCAGAGGGTTGTCGTAGTTAGTGGGAGCAGCGGAAGCATTGGTGGACAGGTGGCTTATGTCTATTTATAGACTAAAGCACATGTAGCGGAGATAGATCATCAATTTCTGATGTGACAGTCATAGATTTGACTTCATCAGAATAGGGGATGGATCTGTTGAGAAGGTAGTAGAGTGTGTTGTCATGGTATTTGGATAACATACACAGAATAGGAAAAGAAACTCCTATACTACGATCGGTTATACAGTGGTCGTCACACAGTGGTTTCTCCACATGGGACTTGGACATTATATCAGACATACTGGTTACTGGATTTATGGTTTTAGATCTAGATTTGGGTGGTTTCCCAATCAGTGTACTTAGACAGCATTCTAAGAGTATTTAGAATGGACGACTCCTGGCACGGTAGTGTACCTGCAGGTGATGGAGTCACCCTCTCTAAAGGTGTCTTACAGACTAAAGAGGAGAGGGATGTGCAAGATTGGCAGATCACTTGCTCAGGCAATTGAGTCAATCATGAGATGTCAAGTACCACACCAGATGTTGTTCTTGCACTAGATGCAATAAGTTGACATTGATCCAATCCTGGAGAAACAGTCTGAAGCAGTTTTAGAACATAAGTGGATGTTCTAGGGATATGATAACGACAGCCTCATGCGGGAGACAGTTATCATTCCAGGCTTCCAAGGTGACCTGGACGACAAGGAGGTTGTCAGAGTTATAGTTTTTCCTTCTGACGAGGGGCAGTATTTTGGACAGGTGGTCCAAGGCAATACTGAGGGAGGCATGGAGCAGGATACTGATTAAGTTCGGTTGATGATACAGTCTAAGAAGTTTGGATTTGGAGTTCATTTATGAGCTAGGTCCCATCAGACATCCAGACATATTCTGAGACATGTATTGCTCATTTCGGGAGATGGCTTTCTCCGCGAACATGAGATATAGAGTGACATAGAAAGAAACATCAAAGCGGATCCACTCACTGAGGCTATTCCTCGAACGCAATAGTTTCGCAAACAGGCTTTGTGAGACTGAGTAGTAGAGGAGTTGGGTGTTCGGTATCACACGGGCTGTGAGTATGCGACATCACAATAATTAGCCTTGAGTGCAAATGGGAGATTGTTGGAGATAGTGCCCTCAGAGTCAATTATTGGATCGCATGCACGTGATTGCAATGATTGAAGGAGGACATGTCCCAGTAGGACAGTCTTACTCAAGATGATAGTATGCTATCTGGTTTACCTTTATCATCGTGTACTGCTTTAGGTGACCTGACATGTCGCTATTACACGTTGATAGAGCCCCTAGGATTCTTTCTTGACTACCAGCAGTATGAGGGCAATCATATACGTGAGAGCTGGCAGTCTATAAGCATATCCTTAAAAGGTCCCTAGTCGTGGGAGTTTCGAGACAGGGCATCGATACTCCAGAGTAGACTAGTGTATACAGTCGACACCCCGACGAGGGGCGGTGGCCGGTCTCAAAAGCCACTGGTGTCAGTTGGTTCACCTAAGATGTATACAGGTGCTCATTGGGTTATGAGTACATCGGACAGGACTCGCCGGGAACATGCTAGTTGGTCTTATACCTGACGTCAGATAGTAGTTCCCTGGTGACATGTGTACAGGTTAGTTCATCGACCTAGGGATCGTCATTTGTCTCGTGTGAGTTCCCACTGTACTTTGATTACTACCCTACCACGCTCAAAGGAAATATGCAAACAGGTTTTAGTTGGGTACAGTCCCGAGCCACATGGAGGCAGTGAGCGGATCTTCAGGGGTTCGTCTCTCCCGGTATTGGGGGTGAGGTCGCGCTGTGTCTAGGAGAGCCATTACACGAAGCCCTCGGCCGAGGCAGGAGATTTACTGGTAGGTATTCCAGTAGTATCTCAGGGTGTTCTGGGATACACTCC
The DNA here is from genome assembly GCA_030015575.1 of Agapanthus africanus. Classification (NCBI taxonomy): domain Eukaryota; kingdom Viridiplantae; phylum Streptophyta; class Magnoliopsida; order Asparagales; family Amaryllidaceae; genus Agapanthus; species Agapanthus africanus. The sequence continues at coordinate 580,572,485 of CM057339.1, read as the reverse complement.
AACACGACTTGTACCGCTTTTGGGGGTCTGACTTTTACCAACCCCCTAGGCCCGCCATGCGATGCTCATAGACGAACGGACCGGACTGTACGGATATTGTCACTGACAGGCTCAGTAGGGTGTCAGGATGAGTTCGCTCATCGATGTCCCTTTTGGTCAATGCCTGGTAGCCCGTTACGTATTGGCTTATACCTCTGACGTGCTAGTGGTTAAATCCACAACCAAGGTGTTGACGAGTATTTAGAGTCCCCCACATTCAGTTACTCAAGTTTCGGGCGAAACGCTGTAGAGGCCGTATGGAGATATGGCAGGGTTCGATCAGATACGTGCGGTATTGCACGGATCAGGATCGGACGGTTAGTACTAGAGGCCGTATGGAGATATGGCAGGGTTCGATCAGATACGTGCGGTATTGCACGGATCAGGATCGGACGGTTAGTACTAGAGGCCGTATGGAGATATGGCAGGGTTCGATCAGATACGTACGGTATTGCACGGATCAGGATCGGACGGTTAGTACTAGAGGCCGTATGGATATATGGCAGGTTTCGATCAGATACGTGCGGTATTGCACGGATCAGGATCGGACGGATAATACTAGCCGGCTTTGGTTTAAGCCGGATCCTAGTATAGTACAGTGTAGATTTTGTCTCATTGCTTTTGTATTTCGGTCGGAATACAAATGCGGGTGTGTATACACAGTAGCGGGGTTTCCCTGTAATTTATTACGGGACCAGTTTTCTGGAGTTGCCAGTTTGCTTTCCGTTTCGGCCATATTTCTTTGTATCCTTCATTGGCCGAAGATTGGTGGAGGAGGGCTTATTTGCATTTGTGCAAATAAGCAATTTGGAAGGGGGTCTTTGCATTTTGTTGTGTCATGATCACTTGACTTTTTACTTCATGATAGTTTTCATGATGGCTTGACCTTTGTTGGGTTATGATGGTTGCTTTGGAGTGGAACTTGGTTTATGATCATGTTTTGTCATGATACCTTTCTCTCTCTCTCTTATTATTGATCCAACCCCTTTGGCTTTTTTCCACTCCCCTTTTACCTCTTGTGGCCGGCCACTTCTTTGAGTGGGCTGTCCCAATTTTCAAGTGGGAAATTTTGGTGTCTCATTTGCTTGAAAAATGATATAGCTACACAAAAGCTTACATCTCCCTTCCACCATCTCAAAAGGCAACCTCCATGAACCCCAAATGAGACATATAGATCTTCACACATTCTACAGCAAACCTTGGGCACGTCGACTCGCCAACTTCGTGCCCGAGTTGCCTCGGTATAGAGGTGGGAGCCCGTAAAAGAAGCAGGCGACGTGGTGCCCTTCCGGCGACGAGGTGGAGACCGGACATTCCGCGGGAGATCGGGACGACGGCGAGAAGACCGGAGGACACGGATCACTCGTATATCTCTCTTCCCCATCTTGTAGTAAGCTAGAACTAGTTAATGGCCCGATCCGGGTTTATAGTGCGCGGTGGTGCCGGTTCAGAAAATTAAAGTTAACCATCGCTTCTGCATTTGGCCTCGGGATGGAGGCCGGGGCGCCGCCGTGCACTTACACTTTATGCCGTGACATAGCTACTCCGTGGTTATTTTAAAGAAGATGTTTATATATATATATATATATTTGGTTACATTAGGCTTATACAGGTCATTTGCATTTGATATATTCTACTTGGGATTGCATGATAGTTAGTGTTGCATTATGATACTTATGCATATCATATTATATTAGTACATATTATGATAGTACTATACTTATGACCTAGGTATCGTCGTGCATTTCGATTTCTACCTTTAGATATACTTTTATTCACTGAGTCAGCAACTCATTCCCGTTGTGCCACAATTTCTTGCAGGTTTTACCGCTTGGATTATCAGCGGCTTGGTACACATTATTTTCGATGATTGGTTGGTAAGTGGGTTACTATTGTATCGTACTCACACTTGATTATTCATATATTCTTGTATCTAGTGAAAACTCCATCAACTTAGAAATGGTATATTGTGGACTTAGAAGCGAGACTTAGAGTTTGTGTGTTGTGGTGTCGCATTCATTGGAGTCGACCATTTTAGATTGTTGATCTTGTTTCGCTTTTCTTTTCTTCGCCATTGTGCGTCGTATATTGTTTGCTGAGTTGCTCCACCATTTGAGCATGGAAGCTAGCTTCCGTTGGGATGCTATTTTATTATTATGTTGAATCGGGTTTTATACAAAATCCAAATGAGGTGTTGTAAACTTTCAAAACATCATAGATATTGTTTCAGACATACTTAGTTAAACTTAAATGTTATTTTAAACTGATTTCAACGGATGACTATTTTAAACCTCACCTCCAATAATTTCAAAAAGGGTTTAGATTCCGGGTTTTGGCTTACTTGGACCGCGTCGACGTCTTTAGATGTCACGTGATTTAAGTGCCGGTCACGTGCCACACTTGGGTCGTGACAAAGTTGGTATCAGAGCGTTTGGTTTAACCTTTGTTCGAGTCTAGATTGGCTATATGGGATCTAGGAATGCACTTTTGTTACCTGGACTTACCTTATAGGACTTAGATTTGACTTTGGGAGTCTTATACCCGAACTTTCGTTATATAGGATGACCTTTGTTGATGGAGTAGGTACTAAATAGAGTGGCGTACCGTACATATGTTCCGCCTCATATTTACGATATGATACTCCGCCTAAGTTACCTTAGGATGTATATCTTGAGATCTCCCTTCTATTCATTCCGTTGATCTATCCTCGTCAGTGCATGTTGATTGTTTCGGTCACCATGTTATGGGAGCCAAGAGGGCTGCAGTTAGAGCTACGGTCAGAGCAGACTTGTCTGGGACAAGGACTGGCCAGGATGACATTCCGATGATATAGAGATACGTCGTTTATTTATATTTTATCGAGTTCTAATATTGAAGCGAGTTTCTGTAAGGCTACACCAGCGCCTCGGCCGTCTTTCCAAGGACAAATGCGGAACAAAAACTTTTTTACGAACTGGCGCTAACGCAAACTTAAAACCCGGATCGTTCTATTAATCGTAAACTAGTATACTTTAAAAGAGGGTTTAGAGATTATACCGATCGATCCGTGTACTTCGTGTTAGTGTATAGTAGCGCCTCTAGTAAGGTTGCAACATCATAAAGTAGTGAACTTTTAAATTCTAGAGGGCTATTACAAACGAACTACGAATCGTAACTAGAGATTAGGGTAAAAACATCATTATGTGAAGTCTAAACTAAAGAAAAATGAAATACAACCTTTCTAGCCAACTCCTTCGGTCTTTAGGACTCCTACGGCTTTGCTCGAAGCTTGGAATGACTCCGCTCAAGATCCTTCATCGTCTACGATGATCCACCCGGAGATTTCTAGATCAAACTCTAAGCTTCACAAAATGAAGCAAACACTCTACACTAAAAGGCTAGGGTAGTGTAGAATGGTTGTGTGGTTTATAAACACACTTAAAAACCCTTTCTTTTTAAGTTCCTCACACTAAACAAAACTCAAAAGAGCTTGAAGAAGGAGGAAGATGAAGATGGCAAAAGCTTTTGTGTATATATTGAAAAAGTTATTTCCAAAAAGAAAAATAAAAGAATATATATGAGACACTCTCAAATATAACCATAGTTAACTAAATATCTAGATATTTTGTACATGGGTTAAAGAACAAAGGAAATCTAACCATGGTTAAAGTCAATGGTCAAAGAAGAAGTGTGTAGAAAATGAGTCACTATGCTAATTTCCTTTTTCTTTAATTCATTAACAAAAATCTAGATATTTATCAACCATGTGAGTCTTGTATCGCCATCTTCTATGTATCATCCACCATGACACATATGTATGCATGTATGTGTGCATGCACATCATCATGTGTATGTATAAACATATATGCATACATCCAACAGAAAATGTTTAATTAAAAATGAGCTAAAAGTTAATATTAAATCAACACTTGATTTAATAAATCGTTCACATCAAATGCGACCCGACCAATATTGAACGTCCTATTAAAATACGGTATCACATATTCGTATTTAATCAAGCTCCTGCGCATATCACATATGCACATCACAACATTTCGCCTGAGCTAGAAAAATACTGTGTGGGACTCTAAGACTCGTCAATACGCCGGCAGTAGGTGATGATCATATCAAAATACCTACAAGCCGCAAGCGGTCAGCTAAACGTAACGTCCACCCAGGTATTGAGCGATCAGAAGAAAAACAAGCGAACCCGTCAAAACTCCCATCGAGCCATTGGCAACACTTACCATACAGTTCGGTCTCTTCGTCTGATATGTTGCATATCAAGTCTAGGGATGGAATCGTCGAGCCCTAATAACTCAATAAGTCATGTCGATTTGGTCTATGACCTGTCGAGAAACTACTGATAACACTTATCAGTAAATCTCATCAGCTCTGGCCAGGGACTTCAAGTCAGAGCCAATCGCACATTGCACAACATCAACTCCCAATACCAGGAGAGATGAAACCCCTCCTATCGCTCACTGTCTCCATGTGTCTCGGTACTATACCCAAAAGCCACCTGTTTGCACGACTCGGTAGAGCCGTGGTAGGGTGGAAATCAAAGTACAGTTGGAGAACACACAAGACTCTATGACGATCTCGGGTCTACAGACTAACCTATACCAGTGTCACCAGAGAACTGCTATCCGACGATAGATATAATACTATATAGGAATTCTCGGTGAGTCCGTTCAGTGTACCCAGTCTCCACTGAGCACCCGTATACAATCTTCGATGTCACAACACCAATGAATATGGGATCATCCATCGCCCATCATATGGGTCAAGAAACGTATACGTTAGTCTACACTGGAATATCGATGCCCTATCTCGATATACCTACGACTAGGAACATTTAAGGATATGCTTATAGATTACACATGCCCCACTAGTATGATCTCCATCATATCCATGGAGGTCAAGCAAATATCCTTAGGGCTTTATCAACATGTATCAAATGAACAGTATCAAGTAAACATGTCAGATAAAGTAAAACCAGATAGCATACTATCATGTCGAGCAAGAAAATCATATATCAAAATATACATATATATATAGATATATATATGTCCAAGCATCCACTATACATATAATGGCCTCTAGGGCATACATATATCCAACAATCTCCCACTTGCACTAAGGCCAATTATTGGCGTATCTCATGTTGGATATATGTATGCCCTAGAGACCATTATGAGATAGTGTATGTACTGATGTGTATATATATATATTCGGGGGACAGTCTTGCTCGATATGATAGTATGCTATCTGGTTTTACTTTATCATATGTTCACTGGATCATGTTTATATTCATTTGGTGCATGTTGATAAAGCCCTAAGGATATTGGCTTGACTACTGGCATTATGATGCGGATCATACTAGTGGGACATCTGTAGTTTATAAGCATATCCTTGAAATGTTCCTAGTCGTAGGTATATCGAGACAGGGCATCGATATTCCAGTTTAGACAAGCGTATACCATTCTTGTTCCATATGATGGGCGATCGATGATCCCATATCCGTCTGGTGTGTTGACACCGAAGATAGTATACGGGTGCTCAGTGAGACTGGGTACACTGAACGGACTCACCGAGAACTCCTATATGGATTTATATCATACGTCGGATAGCAGTTCTCAGGTGACACTGGTACAGGTTAGTCTGTAGACCCGAGATCGTCATAGAGTCTTGTGTGTCCTCCTACTGTACTTTCATCTCCACCCTAATGCTGCTCTACTGAGTCGTACAAACAGGTGGATTTTGGGTATAGTCTCGAGGCATATGGAGGCAGTGAGCGACAGGAGGGGTTTCGTCTCTCCCGGTATTGGGGGTTGATGTTGTGCTGTGCACGATTGGCTATAACGGGAAGTCCCTGGCCAAGGCTGCTGAGATATTACTGATAAGTGTTATCAGTAAGTTTCTCGATCTGTTATAGACCATATACCGGCATGACTTATTGAGTTATTGGGGTCGACGATTCCATCCCTAGACTCGATATGCAGCATATCTGACAAAGAGACCGGACTGTACGGTTAGTGTTGCCGGATGGATTGATAGGAGTTTTGACAGGTTCGCTTGTTCTTATTCTGATCGCTCAATACCCGGGTGGTCGTTACGTTTAGCTGACCGCTTGCGGCTTGTAGGTGTTTGATATGATCATCATCTACTGCTGGCGTATTGACGAGTCTTAGAGTCCCACATAGAAGTTTCTCGGCTCTGGCGAAACGAAGTGGTGCACATATGAAATATGTGCGGAGCCTCGATTAAATACTAGTATATGATACTGTATTTTAATCGGGCATTTAATATTAGTCGGGTCGTATAAGATATGATCAATTTATTAAATCAAGTGTTGATTTAATATAGGCTTTTATATTATTTATTTAAATCCTTTTCTTCTTATGGATACATGCATGTATATGTACATGATGATGTGCATACATACATACATACATGAAAAGTATCATGGTTGATGATATAAAGAGGATGGCAATATAAGAATCATATTGTAGATAAAATATAATATATGGATATTTTCAATAAATATTAAAGGCAAAAGAAAAGATTAATGAGTCATTTCTTCTACACTTTTCTACACATTTCTATGGTTGAATTTAACTCAACCATGGTTTCTTTTCCTTTTGCCTTTAACCTAAATTGAAATATGTAGATATTATATTTAACTATAGTTATGGTTATGATAAGATATATATCTCTCTCTCATTTTTCATTATTCATTATTATCATTTTCACTCCAAAAGAAAAGAGAGAGCCATCTTCTTCCTCAAAACCCTAGCTCTCTTTTAAATGTTAAAATAGAGTTAGAGAAAGAAAAGAAAAGGTATTAAATAAGAATAGCAACCACTTCATCATCCTACACAACCTTAGCTATCTTGTGTTGGGTGTTGTGCTTCAAGTTTTTCAAAGATCGAAGGAAGCATCAAGCTTAGGGCAAAGTGCTTCGGGTGGATCGTCGTGGACGAGGAGTAGATCAAGCGAACCTTTTCAAAGCCAAGGAGTCTTCCAAAGAGGTCTACAAAGGTTGTAGTCTCATCACTTAGTATAACTTAACTCTTAATTGTTGATACTATTAATAGTTACTTCATATATTCTAGTTCGATTCTTTGTATAGTTTGCTTAGCACCTCAAAATTTTATTGTTATAGCATGTATGATGCTTCTAAACCCTAATAGAGGTGTTAAGAAAACCCTACAGTGGTATCAGAGCCAGGCTAGAGCTTTGTAGTAACCTAGACGACGTTGAAAACATCGAATGGACGAAAAACGACACCCGGGGGGTGCTCTCTGGAATTTTTTTCAAAACCTGGAATTTTTCAAATTAAAAATATGTAAAAAATTAAGCAGGGAAATATATGGGCCCACCAGAAAAACGATGCCCTAAATCGACCATACGACCGCGGAACCGCGGCTAATGTGGCCTTGTTGCGGCGGTTCCGCGGTGCTGTAGGTGTTTCATGGGCCGTATTTTCTTGTGCTGGCCCGTATGTGTTTTCTGATGTTACTGGTATTTTTAGAATCTGCTCAGGTATTGAGCTTTCAGAGCAGTCTGTGGTTGTTTAAATCGGTTGATCGGATGTTTCAACGTCGCTTAGTTTAATAGTATGTGATACAATAATTGAAATCTACAAATTTGTTTGTTGCGTGTAAATCTAGCAGTTCGGTCTCGGGATAAACGGAAATCTTGTTGAATTATCCGGTTTGTTTTGAAAAGGTGTTTTCTTGAATGAGACCCAAATGCGAGCTTTACATTATTCAGGCATGAAATCTTGTATATGTGATATTCCAGATTTGTGTTGTCTAAAGGCAGTTAAAGATTCCAATTGTTGTATTTTTTTATATTTTATTTCTCTGTGACCGTAAGTGTAGTATGTATTACCGGTTTTCGTTGCTATACATCAATGACGATCGGTGTATGCATACTTACTTACGTTGATGATATTTGATATTATATGTCGATGAGATCTGATATGGGATTGTTGCAATGACTAGCCGGGGGTTTTCTTTTATATGTGAGATGAGAGTATTCTTTTAGTTCATGTAAAATTAAATCGTATGTAATATTCTTTTATTTGGGGCACTTCCGGGATGAGGTTGTTGTCACCAGTGTTGTATATTATTTACTTTTCCGCATTAGGATAGACCCAAGGTGGAGGGCACAAGTGACCGGGTTCTTGGGTTCAGTGGGAGGCCATCTCGAGGAGTCGAGACCGGGTCTCCTAAACTCTAGAATTGGTAGGGTCTCTTGCCGCTCTCGTAGGGGTCTAGGGGTGTGGGCTTGGCTGTTCATCGCGACCGTGGAATCCGTATTTTTTATTGCTGGCTAAATATAAAATACGGACCTCCTAGATATCCTTTATGTGCTTCTGCTGCTTTTATTATCTGATGTGATCTTTTAATGCATATCTGAGATGAATGAAATATTATATATATATGATATATATTAGACGTTACTTATGTTTTTCACCCGCACTAGCCCCGTCCCGGTATGCCGTTAGTTAAGTAACCTAACGGTGCATATCAGGACACTGTGACGAATGCGAGTGGCATAAGTGTACGTTATATTTTCGTTTCTTTCTGTAATGGCTTAGGATTTAAATAATGGGACTACATTAATGAGATTAATGTAAAAAGATAAATGAACCTAAAAAGATGTTGTAGAATTAGATTTGAAACATACTCGACCTTTTTTGTAAAAAAGCAAGTTTCAAAATGCGGAGCTTAAGCCACTCCTTTTAAACCCATTAGATTCTACAACGATATCAAGTTCAAAGCGTCAAAAGTTTTCTTAAAAACTATCCGCAACCCTCCGTCATTTTAGAAAGTAGAGTACTTAGTATTCGTGCTGCGTATTTTGAGTTTAGTTAAGGCGCAGTGTACAGTAGCTGAGTGATGTCTTCGTACACTGCATATGATGCAGATTAGTTAGGACATTCATATGATTATGTTGACTTTAGTTAAGGGTCATATGAGTGGGTCTAGTTAATCACGAAATGACGGGAAGAACTTGACTAGCACTTATGATATGTTGACTTTAGTTAAGGTCATAAGTACTACGGGTAAAAATAATATCGGGAATTTCAAGAGTTGAAAATTACAATGAGATTGTATATCTTCTATATGATAGTAGGATCCCGATCCCACTGCGAGCAAATGTTGCTCCCGGGAGAATTTTGCACTTTACAATTAGCTGACTCGGTAGGTGTCTAGAAAGGTGCCAAACGGGGCTACGCCTCTAGGAAGACGAGGTTTACTTTAATTAGGTCCGTGCGAAAGCACGGGGAACCTCCCTCGAGTACCGGCACTGGCCTGGCTGAGAGGTTGGCGAAGTTGTAGAATGTAATTAATCCCGGCTAGTTTTCTTTTTAAAAGGTTTTAAAGAAAATTTGATAAAAACAGTAGGAGACATCGACTAGACAAGATAATAACTAATCTGATCTTTGCAAGAGCTTTCGCTAAGTGTATTCTTTTCTTTCTCTTAATGGCAGATACCCATGACAGGACTTAAGCTTTTATTAGATAAAAACAAGCTGAATGGGACCAACTATAAAGACTGGCTGAGGAATTTAAACATAGCCTTGACTTATGATAAAGTATCATATATCCTTACAGCTCCAGCTTTGCCCTCCCTAGGTCCTAAATCTTCAGTTGCGGATAGGGAAATCCGCAAGACATGGGACGCTGACTGTGCCACGGCAAAATGCCTCGCGCTTGCATCGATGGATAACACACATCAAAAGTAGCACGAGAATATGGACGTACAAGCCATATTCCTCCATACAAAAGAGTTGTATGGAGAGCAATCCCGCGTATTACGATACGAAGTGTCTAAGAAACTGTTTCAGATACGCATGACCGCTGGCACAGCAGTAGAAGACCATGTTCTGAAAATGATAGCTCTCATAGAAGAGCTTGAGGACCTTGGGTGGACAATAGACAATGAACAGTATACAGATATTATTCTGCAGTCTCTCCCCTCCATCTTTGCTCAGTTCATCGTTAACTTCAACATGCACAACATGGAGAAGGAACTGCCTGAACTCCTTAATATGTTAAGGAGTGCAGAGAGCACACTGAAGTCGGTGAAGACTCCCGTTATGAGTGTTGGGCAATCCTCCTCCTCTTACCCAAAGGCTAAGGCCAAGGGAAAGATGAAGAAAAAACCCACCAAACCTAAGGGTGGAGTCAAAAAGGTGAAGGGAAAAGGCAAGTCCAAGGTTGGGGCATCAGAGAAAGCTGAATATTTCCATTGCAAGAAGACGGGACACTGGAAGAGGAACTGTATTGAGTACCTAGCACTCAAGAAGAAGCATGGTGATGCTTCAGCTTCAGGTGTGTTCGTAATTGAAAACTGTTTTTCTATTAACTCTGCTTCCTGGGTATTGGATACCGGTTCGGGTTCTCATATTTGCAATTCTGTGCAGGCGTTGAGAAATAGCAGAGTTCTGAAGACAGGTGATCATACTCTCCAAGTTGGAAATGGTTCCAATGTAAATGCAGTTTCAGTAGGAGAGTATCACCTAGGTTAGCCTTCGGGTTGTATATTGGTTTTGAACCCGTGTTATTTTGTACCAAGTATGCTTTGTAATATTATATTTGTTTCCTTGTTAGACAATGAAGGGTATCATTTTGCTGTGCAACACAATGTTATGAACATTAGACTGAATCAAGAGTTGATTGGTTGTGGTACATTAAATAACGGGATATACGTCCTTAATCAACACACAGTTTTCAACATACAACACAAAAATAAAAGAAAATTTTTAGAGATAAATGAAGCTTTTCTTTGGCATTGTAGACTTGGTCATGTTAATGAAACAAGTCTAAACAAGCTTCATAAAAATGGATATTTAAATTCATTTGAGTATAAATCTTATGCAACTTGCCAGTCTTGTATCAAAGGTAAAATGACCAAAACCCCGTTTACAGGACACGGAGAAAGAGCTACTGAGCTCCTAAGCCTCATACATAGTGATGTATGCGGACCTATGTCTACACATGCTAGAGGCGGTTTTTCATACTTCATAACTTTTACTGATGATTTCTCAAGATTTGGTCATGTATATTTGATAAAACATAAATCTCAAGCTTTCGAGAAATTCAAGGAGTATAAACATGAAGTAGAAAACCAAACAGGAAAGAGTATCAAGATACTTCGATCAGATCGAGGTGGAGAGTATTTAAGTACTGAGTTCTTAGACTTCCTAAAAGAGAATGGGATTCTCTCTCAGCTCACTCCACCTTACACACCACAGCACAACGGTGTGTCAGAACGAAGGAACCGTACCCTATTAGATATGGTACGATCCATGATGAGTGATGCTGAGTTACCTCTCTCGTTTTGGGGGCATGCATTGGAAACAGCAGCTTTTCTGTTAAACAAAGTTCCAACCAAGACCGTGTCTACCACTCCATATGAGATATGGCATGGGAAGAAACCATCTCTTAAAAGAGTTAAGATTTGGGGTTGTCCGGCTTTTGTTAAAAAGCAGAATCCAGACAAACTCGAGACACGATCAGTCAAATGTATATTTGTAGGATATCCTAAACACTCGTTTGGGTATCTTTTCTACCACAAAGAGGAACAAAAAGTATTTGTTTCTCAGTATGCCACCTTTTTAGAAGATGAGATTTTTTCAAACAATACAAATGGCAATGTGGTAGATCTAGAAGAAGTTCTAGAAACACAAGTTACAAATGACAACTTGGCTGAACCTGAAGTTATAACAGAATCTAATGAATCTCAGCCACTCCGTAGATCTGGTAGGACTTCTCGCCCACCGGAGAGATACTACGGTTTTCTCGTTGATGGTGATAGAGAAGATTGCATCATGGATGATGATGATCCTGCCAGTTTTCATCAGGCTATCACGAGTGGTGGCTCTGTGAATTGGCAGGATGCCATGAGATCCGAAATGGAGTCCATGTACACCAACAAAGTATGGACTTTGGAAGATGTACCCTCCGGGATAAAACCTGTGGGATGCAAATGGATCTTTAAAAGAAAGATCGGTGTAGATGGACAGGTAGAGACCTATAAGGCAAGGTTGGTAGCGAAAGGTTTTCGTCAAAGACCAGGTTTGGACTATGACGAGACTTTCTCTCCGGTAGCCATGCTTAAATCCATTCGGATCCTACTTGCTATTGCTGCTCACTACGACTATGAAATCTGGCAGATGGACGTTAAAACTGCATTCCTGAATGGTGATTTAGAGGAATGCGTTTATATTGATCAGCCAGAAGGATTCATTGATAGTGGGAGCAGCGGTAATCATGTAAGCTACTTAAATCCATTAATGGATTAAAGCAGGCATCACGGAGTTGGAACAGCTGTTTTGATGATGTTATCAAAGAGTTTGATTTCATCAAAAATCCAGATGAACCTTGTGTTTAAAAGAATACTTGTTCACAATAGAATACTGCATTTTATACCGCCCATTCTTATGCCCGTGTGTTTATAGGTAGGTACTTTTAATCCGTGTTTGTTACATATTTACAGAGTACAGGTTTTCAGTCCAAACATTGCAAATCAAGACAAAATCTCCACAGTTACACCAAATACAGAACATCTGTCACAGCAGATAAAAGCCGGGTTCCGGTCATCCATATCCGTCCAGTGCCGAGTACCAGTTCCAAAGACAAGACATATGACAGTGGTCATTCGTGTCTCGGACAAGCACAGAGCACGAGGGGGGCAGCACAAGAATCAATGGGTGCGCGGAGCTCGAGGGAGAGAGAAGTCAAAAGTGAAAAAGATAATGCAATCTTGGACTTGGATATCTGCTGTTATTCCAGAAGACTTTTGTGCATTTTGAAGTTTGCAAACACAAGGAAACTTCCAACCAGGGACCCAGACCAAAACCCACGACCCAACTCACCAAGGGAGCCGCGTTTCCGCGGCCAATAGGGGGTACTGGCCGCGGAAACGCGGACGTACTGTGGCCTCATTTTGTCGTATTTTGGGGGTATTTTTGGTACTTCATTTCTGGGCTGATGGTTGCCCTAGATCTTCAACTCCCTGCCTATAAATACAGCAGAACTGAGCTCAACCAAGCGTCATTCTTTTGTTCCTCTTTTGTAATCTTTTGTATAGTTTTTTCTTCTTCTTCTTCATTCTTTTTCCATGAAAATTGTAGTGAGAGCTTTTTGAGTGGGAGATCAATAAAGATGAGGGTTTTGTATCATTCTCTTTTGCTTCTTCTTCCCCTTGAGATTCTTGCTTTCTCTTGATCATTCAACCTCTTCATTGAGCTTGAATGGTTAAGGGTTAGTTATTGATCTCAAGGGTCGTATTCTTTCATGGAATTAGCACTTCATTTCACATGCGTTCTCTACCCTTCCCTTGATCTTGCAACCTCTTAATTGAGCTTGCAAGTTTAAGGGTTGGCTATTGATCACATGCTTGTCTTGAGTCCTAGTTTCTTGTTCTTTTATTACTCTCTTTTTATTACTTGCTTTTTATTACTTGCAATTTATTTCATGCACTTAAATTCATGCACTTAATTACTTGTAATCTTTTCTTTTCTTTTCTCTTTTCTTTTTGTTCTCTCTTTTTTGTTCATTTTGTGAATGTTGTAATTATTGTCGTTGTTAAGAATCAATACGGTATTGTAAATTAATATTTTCCTTCTCATTTCCTTTTCCCGTTATTTTCCATTGAACTCCGCCCAAACCATACGCAAGCGCTCCGTTAGGCACCGTACCCTGACAAGGTAACGGTGATTCCTAACCGCGACCGGTTGCGTTCGGTTTGGCCGGAGGCGAAAGCAAGAGACTAGAACGGAAGGACAAGGGTAAATAAGCCGGATTCCACGAATACCGTGCTTAAATCCACTAATCCACGTTGTTGCCGATTGCTCTAGCTTCAATTGGTCAAGACTCGGTTCAAAGGTTTTGAGTACGGATTTCTTAGCTTACAATCTCGTATCTTTTCTTAACAACTTTATACTTGCAAATAATACACATAGGTTAGAATCAAACTCATACAAATTCTTTATTGACTCGTCTAAGACAAGAAGGTAAGATACCACCATCTCCCTGTGGACCGACCCGTGCTCAACCGGCTAGCTGCATAGCGACACCGTCCTGATCGCGGTTATACTTTAATTCTTTGAACATCCGACACGCCAAAAGCGTGCGATCAAATGGCGCCGTTGCCGGGGAGACGGTAACGTATTTCTTTTCTTGTTATTCGGGTTAATATTCTTTTTGTATATATTTAAAAAAAAATTATAAAAAAAAAATTAAAAAAAATCTTTTTGTTTTTTTTTTGATCATTTTTGTGGGCAAGTGTGCAGATTTTTGCGTATTTACAAACTGCAATTGTGGGGAGCAAAGTGCACATTCAAAGTTAAGGTGATTGCAAAGTACAGTGCCAAAGATCCGGGTAGTTTGACCCGCGCAAGCGAACCTTTCAAGCTTACCGGATTTGATTCAACGGGGGTTTCCTAACCCAAAACTTAAACGGTACGTACTTTACTAGACACCTTCTTCTCAAATCCGACGCTTCCAATATACTATTCTTTGCAGGATTC